>OX346258.1:11165904-20373404 GCA_947049275.1 Epinotia bilunana | reverse complement strand
AAAATGCTGCTGTACTGGAAAAGGTCAAAGACCTATCCAGCCAGCTACTGGAAAGGTGGTCTAGTTTGAAGGTTTGTATTTGTTACGAGAACATTTTCAGTATCGGTTCCAAGAAAGACCAAGGAAGTTTTTATTGACTAACTTGAAATGAAATTAAAAAGTTTATTAAGGACGTAAACACATTACAAAAAAAAATTACATTGAAGCAGTCGATCCCAAACTAGGCCAAGCATGTATCTTGGGAGCCGTGGAAGATGTCACACAATAATTATCATCACCAGTTGGAGCAACAATAGTCCAGAAATATATGAGCATATTTGTACCCCTCTGAAATTCGTCTTAGGGCCGATTTTTCAATTCCCAGATAAAACTATCTGTCAGATAAATGTTAGCTCTGTCCTTTTCTTTCATATGACTTAAGAAAAAGAGGGTGATCATTTTACCTGACGGATAACTTTATCTACAGATTGAAAAATCGGCCCTTAGTCTATTAGAGCTCCAATGCTGTGCCAGAGATGTAAAATTGTGTTGTGTTCATTTCTGTCAAGTCACTAGAACAGTTTAGGGGAAAATAGGTAAGCTCTATGCACTCCAGAGCTATGGAAGCACACGGAAACTTATTTACGGAATTTTGTACCCACTTTATTTGCCCTAGTATATAGTTAGTCAAAATAAATGTATACTCGACTAAAGCTCGACCAATTTTGCTGCGTAAGAAAACTCGACAGTAAACTTTATTTCCAGGAGGTATTTAAAATCCCAAAAAAGGAGCGCATCCAACAAATGAAAGAGCACGAACGTCAGGCGAACGTGGAGCGTCGCGCCGCCGACTCGAGCGGGTCGCGCGACCGCGAGCGAGAGCGGCGCGACGAGCGCGACCGCGACCGGGAGCGCGACCGCGACCGCGACCGCGAGAGGGAGCGGGAGAGAGAGCGGGATCGAGACAGAGACAGGTATTGTCCCCCCTAAGGGCTTTAGAAGGGTGCATTCAGCAGATGACTGGACTGAAAATGCAGCCACGACCTGACTGAGAGATGACCTGAGCGCGATCGTAACTGAGCGAGAACTGCGTGATTTAATTGTTAAACATATGGCCGGGCATAATTCCCATAATTGTACTTATAATTCGTTTATTGGTATAAATAGTATACATTTTGTTACACAATAAACAAATTTCATACTATAAGTTTTTATTTATTTAGGTATAGGGAGCGAGAGCGAGACAGAGAGAGGGAACGCGACGAGCGAGAACGAAGGAAAAGGAGAGGGAGCAGTCCCGACGGCAGGAGAAGTATACGGTTAGTATTCTGTTTATGGGCTGCATTTGTTATACTTCGAGTAGAGAAAGTTCATTGATTTAAGCTTAACGCACACTTATTGCCACCGCTCCAGGGGACCGATTTTTGACTTTCGAGCGCTCGAAATCAAAAGCGAGCGGTAGAAGATATTCGCACACGAAAATTTGACACTATTATTTTCGCATGATCCCAATAATAGCTATTTTTGAAATCATCACTCGAAAGCTAGTGATTGGCTATCGATACTTTTGCGTTTCGTTGTATGCATAAAGTAGATAATTACCGGTTTTCCAAATTTGAATTTTCAACATACCTAGTATAGAGAAATGTACTTTATTAGATGTTGTGTATCTTTAATATAGTAAATTTATTAATTTTAAATATATTATGAGTTTCATAACAGAAAAAAAAAACAAAAGTAACTAGTGAGTAACAGTAAACGAAACGCTTATTTTCCCGCCAATAGACGAACGATCTTGGTTTTCAACCACAAAATTCGGCAAGAAATTAAATATAATTAGACCAACCAATCACATAGCATCGTATCAATATATTTTATTTTATTCTATTTTATTAATTAATAGTCGGCCCAAAACTAAATAGGTGCGTAAGTGAAGTGTAAAATGTTTGCTACCGATAGAATTGAATACGAGTGGTCAGTACCACTCGGTTTTCAATTTTCTATCGCTCGTATTTAAAAAATAGCATTTCATCATTTTGGACCGTTTTCGAGTGAAAGAGTCTAGCGCTCGAAAGTCAAAAATCGTTCCCCAGATCGCCTCCAACACGCCGCACCGGTTACACCGTCCGCACGGAGTTAACCTAAAGCAAGTGCGTAACGTAAACTGAGGCTCTAGTATAAGTTTTACCGAAACAAAACTTTACGATCGCGTTTGCGTTTTACCCTCAATTTGTATGGAATTTGACAGATTAACGCAAACGCGGTCGTAACGTTTTGTTTCGGTAAAACTTATACTAGAGCCTCTGTAATACCGCCTCAGCAGCGCCGAGGATGACAGCTCGTTTACTTTCGATACCTTCGTCTTGGTGGGCTAATGCCGTTACGGAGTTGATGAGTGTGCTTTGTAGGGTGGAGATTCACACAAATCTGGGGGCACGGCAGTGCCCCCGCCAAGTCGAGCAAAACAGCGACACGGCCGTACCATCCTTTTCTCGAAGCAGTTCAGGCCATTTTCGACCCCCCTGTAACTTCTTGAGGTACGGAACCCTAAAAATTACAAGCCAAAACTCGCTGAGGGCAGATTCACTTAGCTATCCTGGCATGCCTTTCATTCAATTTGAACCAGTAGTGAATTATAACTAGTCAAAGTTTCTTAATTTTGTCACTCACTCACTGACTGACTGACCGATCATCAAAACTCTAAAGCACTTCTAGCTGACATAGAAGCTTTAAATTAAAAATACAATTAGTGTTTAGTGTATAAATCAAGAAAAAACTAAAATATTTTGTAATTTTGGTCTAATTTTCTAGATACACCAACTGTATAAATATATAGAATAGCTTCCGCCCGCGACTTCGTCTGCGTGGACCCGGGATAACAGTGGCGTGCCTAGGGTTTCAGAATAGGGCAAGCGGAGACATACGTTTTTGTAATTTCCTCGTATAATTGGCGCGATAAATCTTTATTAAGACATCTGTCTCAATTACCTGTTTACCAAAATTACTAAAAGAAATCACAGCGTTCATAGTTATGCTTAGGGAAATTGAGCTGAGAATTACACAATTCAGGCGTAGGTTTTGGCGAAGAAATTAGTTGTTTCTTCTGATCAAAGTTAAAGTGTTTACCTTTCCTTCGCCAAGCAATACTTGTAGACACTTTAAATAATCACAATCCGAAGGCACTACTTCAATCCGATTAAACCACAACACAGCAAACAAAATACTTAATGACCGGTCTTACAAACAACAAACAAAAGTAATTGCAAACGCAGATTACTAATATGTAGCTATTGCAAATTAAAATTGCAACTAATAACAATGAAGTGAAGTCGGCCGTCACACGCGCACGCGCGAATTTCGCATTTCACTAGACTTGTGTACAACTTCATACGCATGCCCGGCTTAAAATCTCGTACTATTTGCTATATGAACCTATAATAGTTATATCTCATTATTAGGCAGTCTTGATGGGTAAGAAAGAGATAAAGATAGCTAGAATAGAAGCCCGCTTGCAAGCCAACGCGTGCGAGCAAGACTAGCTGTGTCTCTGTCAATGTAATGAGAGCGCGAAGCGCGAATTGAAATAGTTCGTGCTCTCGTTACCTTTGATTTTTGATCGAGAATTAGTTTCGAAGGCAAGCCCGGCTTTTCGGCTTGTATGGCAGTACCGCCACTGCGGGATAAAACTATCCTATATTTTAATCCAGGCTATAAACTTCGTGAAAAATTTCATTCAAATCGGTTCAGCCGTTTAAGCGTGATTGAGTAACAAACATCCAAACATCTAAACTTTCGCATTTATAATATTAGTAGGATTACAAAGTTACATTTGCAGTAAATGGGACAAAAAATGAAAAAGCAAGAATGGGTCTGCATTCATAATTTGTATGTGTTGATAATACAAGTGAGATTTCGAGACTTGGCCTATTTTTTACTGGACATGTTTTTTATGGGATAATACTGACCGCCACGAGCTGGTGCGGCGACGGTCGGGCATCGCGATTATAAGTGTGCGAGGTGACGAGGAGGTTTGCATGATATCTGTTCTAATGACGTGACTGAATATTTATCCAAGTACAGTCAGATTGAGGCAGTTTATGATGATAGGAGCGGGCGCGTGCTGGCCGCGGTCCCGCCGATGAGCAAGGAGGAGCGGCGGCGCGCGTTCGCGGAGGCGGCCGCCGCGGCCGAGGACTCGCGCCGCCAGCGCCAGCGCGACCACTACGCGCACTACTGGCCCGACCAGGCCTTCCCGCAGGTCAGACAATACCATATTATTATTATAATAGGGGTGTACACACTAAATAAAATAATCAATGTCACAATTTTTCGAAAAAGGATTTAAAATGTAGGGACTTGGAAAAATAATCAACGCAAGAGGTTAAATAATTACGAAGCTATAAGTGTCCAAAGTTTTAAGAAGGCGTATGTGATCTCTTTTTTGCAAAACGCAACTTCATATGAAACGACGTCGCCTGTAGATTGTGACGTCACTATAGACCGCGACATGCCGCGCCCCGCCGGCGACGCGGCCCCCGCCCCATAGCGGACAAATGGTATAAACTTCGCAATAATGTTCCTCAGATGTTCCCGCCCGGCATGCTGGGCGCGCCGCCCAACATGCTGCCGCCCATGGTGCCGCCCGGCGTGCCCCCGGGGATGCCCCCGGGAATGCCCGGCATGGGCCCGGGGCTGCCCGGGATGCCGCCGGGCATGATGCCCGGGATGCCCCCGGACATGCCCCCGGAGTGGATCGGGCCGGCGGGCGAGTTCCAGGGCCCGCCCGGGTTCTGCCCGCCTTTTGGAGGCCCGCAGCAGTTCTGTATGCCGCCAGCTAAGTAAGTTACTATATTAGTGTTAAAGGCTGCTTTATATTTGTTTTCAATGAGCTTTTCCTGAATGCCTTGTCATTGGCTAGCGGCAAGGGTGGGAGATCTGGGTGTTTTGACTCTTTTTTTTTTCATCATAATAAATTGATGGGTTCATTTAAAACGCTCATTGTATTCGCGGCGTAATAAATAACTGTTCACTTAATTTTCGACTGCCAAATGAAACCGACATATAACATTGATTCGGGCGCTACGTGCAATTTAACTACTGATTTTAGTGTATATTCGAATTATAAATAACGGCATATCGGTTTATCTGCTTTTTGGAAAGGTGGACAATGAACTAGTGATATTATCTAGTTAGCTAACAACCACCGTGCTTTAGTAAATATGCGTATTCATTCCAAAAACTCATTGACCATTTACTCATTGAATTTAGATTGGTAAATTTTCGTGGGGTCCATTTCATGTTTTTATTTTCAAGATCAATCCAGTGTTGCTGGTTTTCAATAGTAAAATGGTAACTTCGTAAAATCGGCTTGTAATATCTATTCACTAGAGATGTACCGACTAGTCGCCGACTATCCGGCCTCATTTGTAGTCGGCGACTAGTCGGCAAAATGTGCGGATTAGTCGGCACTATGGATCACAGGAAAACGAGACATAAAATAAGTAAACTGCCATTTTTTACCATTCGTTTTATATTTTACTCAAATACAGATTTAATATCACATTTGGTACTTTGAACGCATGCAGACAGCGCGAGGGCAAAGCGAAACGAAGTTTCCCGATTGCTCCTGAACTTAGCCGAAGTCCACGATCGGCCTTCTAGGCGGCCGACTAGTCGGCTAGACGGCTAGTCGGTCAAACCCATAGTCGGCCCATCTCTACTATTCACTTATCTGTGAGATTGTCACATTTTTAAGTTGGCGTTATCTCCGGAACTACTTGAACCAATTTCAAACATTCTTAAACCTGTGTATAGAATAGATCTTCATGGACATCGACTATGTTTTATTGCGCGGCGCGTGGGTCCTCTGTTACACGCGCGCGAAGCTATTACATATACACTATAACGTAATGTATATATTCCAGTCTCATGGGCATGAGCGGCTACGGCATACCGGGCTTGATGTTCGGACAGCAGCTCGCCTTCCCCGCGCCGCCGCCCGCCGACATGCTGCCGGTGAGTTCATCGCGAATAGTACATTACTACAGAGGCCGGGAAGTAAGGGGTTGTCGGCCGAGTACGTATAGACGTACTGGTACGGATAGTTATAAGGCCGGCTACCCCTTTTCACGCCGAGGTATGTATAGTGCTTTTCTCAAACATGCGATGAAGTAAATTTTAAAAACTCCAAGAAATCACACTTTAATTTCTAGAGAAACTAAAAGGAAATAGACTAAAAATATAACTAACACTTTTATTATTATTTCAACGTCGGAGTTTTCGTTGGAAGTCATATTCAATAACAAAATGAACAACGCACAATAAATCCTTTTTTTTTTCCAAGTTCAAGGTTTCACCTCTGCCGGCACTCCCAGAGTGCAACCCGGTCTTTTTTTATAATCTTAGTGGCAAAATGTCACAAAGAACCAAAAAGCAAATATTGCTTATAGTTTGTTTAATGGCTGAACGCCGTGATGCAGTGTCACAAATAAATGTGTAATGGAAATTAAAAAAGACCATCTTGCATGCCTCCAATTTTGCATGAAATTCCATTATGTGTATCTTTTCTCTCCGCACCTGAAACGTGATACTTCGCCGCTATATGGAACGTAACGTCAATATTTCATTGCATGTTTGAGAAAATAACTAACAGCCAAATTTTTTTTTTGGTACTAGCTGTTATTGCCAACTGTAGTTTTCTGTATACCGTCATCAACTAAGAAAGAAGACATTTATTCACTACACAAAAGACACAGAGACAAATGGACTAAACATACAATAACATTGACACATATTGTGTGTCTTCGCGTCAGTGGACAGCTATACACGTCAACTCGCAGACCCGAAGTTGGTCCGGCGGAAGACCCTAGAGCTAGACTTACCCGACACTACACCAACGACATCCCGGACATCAGCCTGTACGAGATTAGAATGGCTCTAAAACAGCTTAAGAACAGCAAGGCACCCGGTGAAGGCTGAATTACAGCCGAACTCCTGAAGGCGGGTGGAAAACCGATCCTTACGGCCCTTCAGAAGTTATTCAACACCGTCCTACTGGAAAGGAGAACGCCAAAGGCGTGGAACAGAGGTGAGGTGGTGCTGTTCTTCAAAAAGGGTGACAACACCCTGCTGAAGAACTACCGATCCATCTCACTTCTGAGCCATGTCTATTTGTCTATAAGCTGTTTTCAAGGGTTATTACGTATCGTCTCGCACGCAGGCTTGATGACTTCCAGCGTCCCGTACAAGCCGGTTTCCGAAGAGGTTTTAGTACCGTAGACCACATTCATACGCTCCGCCAGGTTATACAGAAGACTGAGGAGTATAACCTGCCTCTCTGCTTAGCGTTCGTGGACTACGAGAAAGCCTTCGATTCGATCGAAACCTGGGCTGTACTACAGTCTCGATCGAAGTGCTGAAGTGTTTGTACGAGAACGCCACTATGTCAGTCCGACTCCAGGATTGGAGTTCGAAGCCTATTCCGCTGCAGCGGGGTGTCAGGCAAGGGGATGTTATTCCCCCAAAACTGTTCACAGCTGCACTGGAGGACGCGTTCAAGACTCTAGACTGGAGAAGGCTAGGCATCTACATCAACGGCGAGTACATCACTCACCTTCGGTTTGCTGACCTCAGTAAAGCCTCCGAGCGAGTTGGTCTAAGGATGAACATGGATAAGACAAAGATCATGTCAAATGCCCATGTAGTACCAACTCCCATTTGAATCGGACACTTTACGCTCGAAGTTGTAGACGATTATATATACCTAGGACAGACTGTCCAGTTAGGGTAGGTCCAACTTTGGGAAACAGGTCAATCGTCGAATCCGACTCGGCTGGGCAGCATTCGGGAGACTACGGCACATCTTTTCGTCCAATATTCCGCAGTGTCTCAAGACGAGAGTCTTTGACCTGTGTGTGTTGCCAGTGATGACATATGGCACGGAAACGTGGTCGCTTACTATGAGCCTCATAAGAAGGCTCAAAGTCACCCAAAGGGCAATGGAGAGGGCTATGTTGGGAATTTCTCTGCGCGATTGCATCAGAAATGAGGCTATCTGCAGCAAAACCAAGGTAACCGATATAGTCCTCCGAATCGCTAAACTTAAGTGGCAGTGGGCACATTGCACGTAGGACCGATGGCCGTTGGGGCGGAAAGGTTCTCGAGTGGCGACCACGTACCGGAAGGCGCAGCGTAGGTAGGCCCCCCACAAGGTGGACTGATGACCTGGTAAAGGTCGCGGGAGTCCGCTGGATGCGGGTGGCGCAGGACCGGTCATTGTGGCACTCTTTGGGGGAGGCCTATGTCCAACACTGGACGTCTTTCGACTGATATGATGACTGCAGAGGCCGTTAAGTAAGGGATTGCTGTAGAGTTTGGAGTAGACGGCCGAGTCGTAGACGAGGCCGGATACAACGAGTCCAGCAATCCCTGATCCGGCCGAGGATTGTATAGTGCTTTTCTCAAACGATGTGAGGAAATATTTAAAGTAAAATAAATACAAGGTAATCAATTAAATAATAGGTAATGTGCCGCCTTTTTTATTTTTTTAACATGCCATTTGGACAAGCCGATCGAGTTAACCGCACAAGTATAGTACCATAGATTTTGTTTTTTTTTATGTCGCAAGTAAGCTTACAGTCTAGTAGTGGTGGTTGACAGTATGTAATTTTTCCTTTGTCAGTTTAATGTTAGTAAGCAAATTTAAAAAGTTAGAGTAGCGGACAATAATGTTTTTACTTAGGGTTTTCATAGAGTAAGGGGTATTTTAATTTTAAAGCACTATACAATCCTCGGCCGGAACAGGAATTGCTGGACTCGTTGTATCCGGCCTCGTCTACGACTCGGCCGTCTACTCCAAACTCGTCCAGCAATCCCTTACTTCACGGCCTCCATAGTAATGTACTATTATGACGTCCCTTATAGTCGGCAGCTGAAAAAATAAAAAAGGCGGCACATTACCTATTATTTAATTGATTACCTTGTATTTATTTTAATTTAAATATTTCCTCACATCGTTTGAGAAAAGCACTAACAATCCTCGGCCGGAACAGGGATTGCTGGACTCGTTGTATCCGGCCTGGTCTACGACTCGGCCGTCTACTCCAAACTCGTCCAGCAATCCCTTACTTCACGGCCTCTGTAGTAATGTACTATTATGACGTCCCCTATAGTCGGCAGCTGACGTCCGTAATTTTCTTTGTATGACCCCAATATATCACTAGTAGTCTCACTACGTCTCGAACCCATTGTTTAAATATCTCAAAATCCGCTGTTAATACTGTAACGATCGCAACTGTACTTTTAACGAAGAAAATACTCGCAAGTCAAGTCAAGAAAGCCCTCGAAACAAGTAAAAACTTACGGGTATTTGTTAGGTTCTAACGTAACCCCAAATTTCAATGCGCCCGTAAAGTGTCGTTGGATGCAAATCAAAACATCGTGGATGTATTACAGCTAAGTAGAACAAAGTAAATATTTTCTTATATTTAGTTCAGAAACTGCATTTAAACATTACCAGGAAAATTAAAAAAAAAAAATCAGAACTGAAGCTTGGTAGTCCTAAAATTTTAGTTTTATTTCATATCTAAAATCATTTTTGTAATCTACTATCCATTATACGCAATTTTGAAGAAGCCTTGCAACCAAAAAAATATTTTCGTGACACCTTTAGATCATTTTGAGCGTGTTATTCTGCGTTGCAACTTCGGCTGCTGACTGTACTCATAATTTTACATGATATCACACAAGTGAACTAAATATTACGGCAAGCGTTTGTCTAAAAGCCCTATATGACGAAGACGTTTTTAAAATAGTACAGTTAACATCAGATATTTGTGAGCACTTTGGCCACTCCGATATATCTGATGTCGACTGTACATATTGTTAATGTCCCAGCAGATGGCAGGAGCGGAGCAGCCGGAAGAAGAAGTGGTGCTCCCGTCCCAGTGGCGCTCGGCGCAGGACGCGCGCGGCCGCACCTACTACTACCACGTCAAGCTGCGCCAGCCGCGCTGGTTGCCGCCGCCGCCCGACCACCAACCAGGTACTACTCCTCTACGGTCCCAGCCTCGGCGCAGGACGCGCGCGGCCGCACCTACTACTACCACGTCAAGCTGCGCCAGCCGCGCTGGTTGCCGCCGCCGCCCGACCACCAACCAGGTACTACTCCTCTACGGTCCCAGCCTCGGCGCAGGACGCGCGCGGCCGCACCTACTACTACCACGTCAAGCTGCGCCAGCCGCGCTGGTTGCCGCCGCCGCCCGACCACCAACCAGGTACTACTCCTCTACGGTCCCAGCCTCGGCGCAGGACGCGCGCGGCCGCACCTACTACTACCACGTCAAGCTGCGCCAGCCGCGCTGGTTGCCGCCGCCGCCCGACCACCAACCAGGTACTACTCCTCTACGGTCCCAGCCTCGGCGCAGGACGCGCGCGGCCGCACCTACTACTACCACGTCAAGCTGCGCCAGCCGCGCTGGTTGCCGCCGCCGCCCGACCACCAACCAGGTACTACTCCTCTACGGTCCCAGCCTCGGCGCAGGACGCGCGCGGCCGCACCTACTACTACCACGTCAAGCTGCGCCAGCCGCGCTGGTTGCCGCCGCCGCCCGACCACCAACCAGGTACTACTCCTCTACGGTCCCAGCCTCGGCGCAGGACGCGCGCGGCCGCACCTACTACTACCACGTCAAGCTGCGCCAGCCGCGCTGGTTGCCGCCGCCGCCCGACCACCAACCAGGTACTACTCCTCTACGGTCCCAGCCTCGGCGCAGGACGCGCGCGGCCGCACCTACTACTACCACGTCAAGCTGCGCCAGCCGCGCTGGTTGCCGCCGCCGCCCGACCACCAACCAGGTACTACTCCTCTACGGTCCCAGCCTCGGCGCAGGACGCGCGCGGCCGCACCTACTACTACCACGTCAAGCTGCGCCAGCCGCGCTGGTTGCCGCCGCCGCCCGACCACCAACCAGGTACTACTCCTCTACGGTCCCAGCCTCGGCGCAGGACGCGCGCGGCCGCACCTACTACTACCACGTCAAGCTGCGCCAGCCGCGCTGGTTGCCGCCGCCGCCCGACCACCAACCAGGTACTACTCCTCTACGGTCCCAGCCTCGGCGCAGGACGCGCGCGGCCGCACCTACTACTACCACGTCAAGCTGCGCCAGCCGCGCTGGTTGCCGCCGCCGCCCGACCACCAACCAGGTACTACTCCTCTACGGTCCCAGCCTCGGCGCAGGACGCGCGCGGCCGCACCTACTACTACCACGTCAAGCTGCGCCAGCCGCGCTGGTTGCCGCCGCCGCCCGACCACCAACCAGGTACTACTCCTCTACGGTCCCAGCCTCGGCGCAGGACGCGCGCGGCCGCACCTACTACTACCACGTCAAGCTGCGCCAGCCGCGCTGGTTGCCGCCGCCGCCCGACCACCAACCAGGTACTACTCCTCTACGGTCCCAGCCTCGGCGCAGGACGCGCGCGGCCGCACCTACTACTACCACGTCAAGCTGCGCCAGCCGCGCTGGTTGCCGCCGCCGCCCGACCACCAACCAGGTACTACTCCTCTACGGTCCCAGCCTCGGCGCAGGACGCGCGCGGCCGCACCTACTACTACCACGTCAAGCTGCGCCAGCCGCGCTGGTTGCCGCCGCCGCCCGACCACCAACCAGGTACTACTCCTCTACGGTCCCAGCCTCGGCGCAGGACGCGCGCGGCCGCACCTACTACTACCACGTCAAGCTGCGCCAGCCGCGCTGGTTGCCGCCGCCGCCCGACCACCAACCAGGTACTACTCCTCTACGGTCCCAGCCTCGGCGCAGGACGCGCGCGGCCGCACCTACTACTACCACGTCAAGCTGCGCCAGCCGCGCTGGTTGCCGCCGCCGCCCGACCACCAACCAGGTACTACTCCTCTACGGTCCCAGCCTCGGCGCAGGACGCGCGCGGCCGCACCTACTACTACCACGTCAAGCTGCGCCAGCCGCGCTGGTTGCCGCCGCCGCCCGACCACCAACCAGGTACTACTCCTCTACGGTCCCAGCCTCGGCGCAGGACGCGCGCGGCCGCACCTACTACTACCACGTCAAGCTGCGCCAGCCGCGCTGGTTGCCGCCGCCGCCCGACCACCAACCAGGTACTACTCCTCTACGGTCCCAGCCTCGGCGCAGGACGCGCGCGGCCGCACCTACTACTACCACGTCAAGCTGCGCCAGCCGCGCTGGTTGCCGCCGCCGCCCGACCACCAACCAGGTACTACTCCTCTACGGTCCCAGCCTCGGCGCAGGACGCGCGCGGCCGCACCTACTACTACCACGTCAAGCTGCGCCAGCCGCGCTGGTTGCCGCCGCCGCCCGACCACCAACCAGGTACTACTCCTCTACGGTCCCAGCCTCGGCGCAGGACGCGCGCGGCCGCACCTACTACTACCACGTCAAGCTGCGCCAGCCGCGCTGGTTGCCGCCGCCGCCCGACCACCAACCAGGTACTACTCCTCTACGGTCCCAGCCTCGGCGCAGGACGCGCGCGGCCGCACCTACTACTACCACGTCAAGCTGCGCCAGCCGCGCTGGTTGCCGCCGCCGCCCGACCACCAACCAGGTACTACTCCTCTACGGTCCCAGCCTCGGCGCAGGACGCGCGCGGCCGCACCTACTACTACCACGTCAAGCTGCGCCAGCCGCGCTGGTTGCCGCCGCCGCCCGACCACCAACCAGGTACTACTCCTCTACGGTCCCAGCCTCGGCGCAGGACGCGCGCGGCCGCACCTACTACTACCACGTCAAGCTGCGCCAGCCGCGCTGGTTGCCGCCGCCGCCCGACCACCAACCAGGTACTACTCCTCTACGGTCCCAGCCTCGGCGCAGGACGCGCGCGGCCGCACCTACTACTACCACGTCAAGCTGCGCCAGCCGCGCTGGTTGCCGCCGCCGCCCGACCACCAACCAGGTACTACTCCTCTACGGTCCCAGCCTCGGCGCAGGACGCGCGCGGCCGCACCTACTACTACCACGTCAAGCTGCGCCAGCCGCGCTGGTTGCCGCCGCCGCCCGACCACCAACCAGGTACTACTCCTCTACGGTCCCAGCCTCGGCGCAGGACGCGCGCGGCCGCACCTACTACTACCACGTCAAGCTGCGCCAGCCGCGCTGGTTGCCGCCGCCGCCCGACCACCAACCAGGTACTACTCCTCTACGGTCCCAGCCTCGGCGCAGGACGCGCGCGGCCGCACCTACTACTACCACGTCAAGCTGCGCCAGCCGCGCTGGTTGCCGCCGCCGCCCGACCACCAACCAGGTACTACTCCTCTACGGTCCCAGCCTCGGCGCAGGACGCGCGCGGCCGCACCTACTACTACCACGTCAAGCTGCGCCAGCCGCGCTGGTTGCCGCCGCCGCCCGACCACCAACCAGGTACTACTCCTCTACGGTCCCAGCCTCGGCGCAGGACGCGCGCGGCCGCACCTACTACTACCACGTCAAGCTGCGCCAGCCGCGCTGGTTGCCGCCGCCGCCCGACCACCAACCAGGTACTACTCCACCTTTCACCATTTGACTACTCTATCGATACATACGTCAATTCAAGGATATACCAACTAGTGATAGAAAGTTGATTGGCTCATTTACATTTACAACTATTGCGATGTTTCGACAACAGACCGGTCAACGTTAAATATGGCGCGGGCAGCTGTCATTCCATAGAAACATGTCAAATTTTCCATACATTCAGTATGTAACGAACACCGCTTACGATTGCAAACGGTTTGGTACAACTCTATTTAAAAGATTGAACTGTGTTATCTTCCCAGACGAGAGCTCATCGGAAGAGGAGACCGAGCCGATAAGCGCCGTGGACCCGACGCAGAGGCGGCAGGGCAAGTTCGTCGAGGGGGTCAACGGAATTTACGAAGGTAACCCTTTGCTGGCTCTTACCACCGCCGGTTTAACGGCCACGACCTTGCGCGAATTGCGGCACGGCCAGCGTTTTATCTGTTCATTGCGTGGTAGAGACGCGCAACGCACTGTGGTTGGTTGGGATCACACGCAATGAATTAGAAAAATCGCTGCCATGTCATGTGCTATTCAAGTAAATGATACAATAATAATCGTGATCAAAGGGCAATGAAAATCACTATGCGTACACTCAAGATGAATTAATTGTTGTTGTTGCATAATTATACTAGTAATAGGTTCTGCCCGCGACTCCGTACGCGTGGAACTCGTTTTATCGTAGCTCCATACAAACTTTCACCCCCTAAGGGACTGATTTCCGGGATAAAATCTATTCTATGGATCCTGGGACTCGAACTATCTCTATACCAAATTTCACCTGTACAAACTTTGCACTCCTATTTAACCCGGTTAGGGGTGAGTTTTTCCAAAACCCTAAAATTACTTTTCTTGTATTGTAATAAGGAGTCCATACACAAAGTCTCAAGTCTCTTATTTAAAATTTGACCCCATCCCCATACAAAATTTCATCCCCCTTTTTACCACCTTGAGGGTGAAATTTTCTAAAATCCCTTCTTAGTTGATACTTACATTATATAAACTACCTATTGTAAAAAAATCAGCTTTCTGAATTCAAAGGTTTGGGCTGGGCTTTGATTATAAGTCAGTCAATCAGGACTTGTACGTTTATATATATAGAAGATTTTTCGTTTGCTGCCCGCGAAAAATTAAATGGGCTCCACGGGTAATGAATGAAAAAATACTGGCACCTTGTTAACAAGTGAAAATCTTTATTCCACTCCCTTTATTAGAGAGACTTCCGCTCGTACAGGTCGACACACGTAAAAAGAGCTCTGGCGGCCATACATCTAATATGGTATATATGGTAATAGTTGTTATGCAACAGGGCCATACGTTTTATTTTAATGCATTTCAACGTGAATAGGCGGAACATTGTATTTGTACATTTTATACGTTAAACGAGTTTACCAAACATAGAAAACTTAGGCAACTTTGACATGCGTTAGCTCTACAATGATAATAGGGGTGTGACACTAAATGAAATAATCAATAATGTTGTATTTTCTCGAAAACCTATTAAATAATCGTGACACGATCCCCTAGCGTTTTCTCTCTAACAAGCAATATTAAAACGGTTATAGCTTCTTAATTTTTTGAGATATTTGAATGGGATTTACGTCACTAATAAGCATATTTTTTGCTTTCGTTCTTTTGCAGTAATAAGACATTTTGAGTCTACACCCCTATAATGCACTAACATGATTACTTTTGATCCATATTGTGTGTGATCATTACATACCGTGATACTAATGTTGTGTCACAGTGATTAAGGAGAACACCCACAACGGCCTGATCCCCGACCACGCGCTGGTGAGCGTGAGGCCGAGGAAGCGGCGGCCGGGGCTGGTCTCGGAGCGACCTATCAGTGTAAGTTACTATATGAAAGATATAAACACAATTTTATATACAACCAATGACCCGCTCGACGGTCGCAAACATCCTTACACCGGACTCGGCAAGGGAAGGCTCGGTGTAAGGATATTTGCCGGAAGCGCAGCGCAGTACCTTACGAAAAATTAAATGAAAACACAGATAACCTCCAATAGATAGAGCCGATAGGGCGACGTGCGGTCACCACGCATATATGTTTTTGCACTGATAACCTTCCCTCCCCGCGCCATATTGTCAGTCTCGACCAGGTACGCGATCTATACGTGCGTCAAACGACCAATAAATTAAACTTGATTTTGCGACAAAAGTTAGTTCTTGCTGTGTGAAGTGGTGATGGAAAAAGTCCCGAACATCTAATTACACAACCCACTGAATAACATTTCACAGGTAAGTTAAATTTATCATATAAATGTAAATTTCAGTCTGTCACGCGGAGTTCATTTTACACTGGTCCATAAGAAGTAGTGAAGTATCCATGTCCCTTTTCATCAAATGGAAATGGCAATATACTGTTCCTTTCTCACGAAAGCACGTGACACTCTAGTGATGGGCTAGCGATGCTTTCGAATTTTACCGATTCAGATTCATTTAAGGAAACAATACGTCAACTCATCCGTGCTTTCGTCTACTATTTTAATACGAAAATGAAATCATAGATAATTCATACGATGTACTATAAGGTTTAAACTGCACCAAGAAGGCAGCGTGGCGGACTGCAACCGTCTTACAAGCTATGAGGTAGAGGGAGACGTAGTAAATTACTATCTCGCCCTATTTTATAGCTTCCAGAGCTAATTAACGGAATATATTATTGTAGTACCTACAGCACGTCTATCATGAAACGGCCGCGACATAGTCTCGATTTTTCTCGCACTATACCTATTGTTCTAAGTGTTCTAATAAGAAAGAGACGGATAGTGCGAGAAAAATCGAGGGAGCTCGCGCGCCGTCGCACAGTGATTCCGCTCCCATACACGGGCGGCCATAACTACCTTGGTTCCAAAATAAGCAATTTGTTCAATTTTAAACTATCAAATATTGCTACTAAAGTAGGAAATGGGGTAAAAACAGCAATTTTAAACATAAATAACGAACATATATGATGATGTATGTACAAAAAATATTTTCTGTACTTGTAACAATTTTCGATTTCGACGTTTACTTTAAAACTAAAGAAAGTAAGGTTTATACTATGACAACTAATAATAAAACAATATACAATGTATAATAACAATATTTATTCCAAAAATACTTACATATAAGAACATAACAATTATTAGCCATAGTTAATACTAACTTAAATTACTTGCTATTAACACTATATTTTTTTATTTACACATAATAAATCTGACACAGGTTTAGGTAAAATACTTTTTTTTTAACGGGCAACTTTCTGAAAGCAGATATTAGGGGATCTGAATGAAGAAAAAGCCGATTGATTAAATCGGTATTGGTCAAAACGCGGCTCATTTTTCGGGTATGATTTCGTCTAAATTCTTTGTAGTATTTGTTACACGCTTCAGCTGCTTCTTCAGACAGCTCCCCTGTTGACAGAAGACCATGATCTATAATACTAGCACCGTGAATTAAAATTTTGTGGACGGAAGCAGGCATGTAATAACATGGATACTCTGCAACTAATTGCCGAGCTGTTTCTAAAGTAAATTCTCCGAATTTGGTCTGATTAATGTTATATCCCGAATTAATGCACTGAAGTATAGTCCAACAACGATCTAAAAGATTCTTCTTAATGCCAGTAATTTCGGCTGATATTTCTGAGTTAGAAAAGAACCTCCTGGCAGTATTGCCATCGTTTGATGTGCCGCTTCCTCCACTTTTGGGTTTATCAACAATAAGACCTAACTTTTCCCTAAATTGCTTTTGAATAAGTGTTTTTTTCTCAGTTACAAGTTTTTTATCGCTATCAGAACTGGCTTGCCATTTTTTTGTCTCTAATTTGTAAGCGATATGAATAAAATACTCAAAAAAAACGTATTAATGCGTGAAGAGGAGACAAGCCAAATTCGTATGTATTTTCATCAACTGCTTTACACAAACATTCATCAATTCCATTCATCTCACTTGGCAAAGCTTTACATACGTAACACCTGGAAGAAGATACATTGCTAAGTGCATTACACACCTTACCATCGACCATAGTAAGTTGCAATTTGTGAGTAATTGAGTATATGTGTCCATTGTTTTTGAAAATAGTAGGTTGCAAGTTACTTATTTTCTGTTTGAAGTAATTTTTCTGCTCGACTGATACTGCAGTCGTTTCCTTCAAAAATTGAAAACGAATCGGTCTGCAGTATCGAGTCGAAGAAGGACGAGGATTTTTCCATAAAATAATAGGACTTTCCTTGTCAGTCGGGGTCAAAATAAGTTGGAGTGGTACGTACGAAGTAACAAACAAGCTACTTTCTTGAACCTTAGAAGAATCCGAAAAAGTTTGTTTATATTCGCTGTGGCCCGAGCTCCCATCGAAACCCCATTTCCCAATTAAAGATATTTTATTTAAAGACTCAGGTATTTTATCCAAAATATCTTTTTGAGACTCGAGAATTCGAGTAGCAGTATGATCTAATAAACTTTGAAGATTGACTTCAGCAGACGATTCTGTAACTTCTACATTTGGTGGATAACACTGTTTTTTAGCTTCGACAACACTTTGGTAGGACGGTATACTGTTTTTTGATATTTTGTTGTCTATAAATGTTTTAATTTATGAATATTGGTGCCTGGTTAATTTAGCTTCTGTAATTAGCGACAAAACATCATTATTATCAACTTTTGTGGAAGTATTATCAACAGATGAATTGAGTAAAAAATTTACAGCAGACTGGTCTAAGCAACCTAATTCAGCCAGTCGTCTACTTTTAGTACGATTACTACAATCATTAAAGTCCTTTTTCGGACGACCTCCACACGAAGTGGAAGGTAAAACACTCGGCTCAATATTTCGTTTCACATCAACATATTCTACTTCACTAAGCCAATCTCTATATTTTTCTATTAGTTTAGACTTTGTTCTATTTGTTTTTAACCAATAACTAGATAAACGTTTACATAAACTCGTTATTTTATCACTTAAGACTTTTAAGTCGATATTTTCTATGTCATCCGCTAAAGGTGATGTATTAGTCAACACACTTAGGACATGTTGACATTTTTCTACGCCAGTTCCTTGTTTTGAGTGCCAAATATCAAAAACATTACGCCTCAATATAGAACACCTCCAAAAAGTACCTAAAACAAAAAGAGAAACAATTTTATAAAACTCCGTAATTTGTTTAGGTACGCCCTCCTCTACTTGGACACCCCCTTTACCTAAGAAGAGGCAGCCAGGGGCAGTTGAAAGTTACAGCCCTTATTAAGGACATTTCACTCTATTAAATGACGTATATTTCATGCGTGGCCTAGGGTTTCCTCAAAGTATCTCTCAATGAAAATCATACTTAAGAAAAAAATAACGGAACGATAGACCTCTAGTAAAAAATTCGTATAAAATACAAACAAATATATATGCACAATATAAAATAAATCAAATAATATTACATACCTTCTTGTATTACCATGATATCACCACGTGGACACTCGCGGTAAATAATAATAACAGACAATAACAAAGTGATTAAGTTGCGGCGATGTGCAAACGTACTACTGATTAGGTCACCCTAATCAGTAGTACGTTTGCACATCGCCGCAACTTGTAAAATATTACAGTAAATGATAATTGTAATCTATTCCTGTAATATTTATACTATTGAGTAGTCTATCTATTAGTTAATAATTTAAGTTACCTGATAGGGCATAATATGCTAATGACTTATTTCGAGTTATGGCCTACGGCGGAATCACCGTGCGTCGCATGATAGCCGTGGTGGAAGTTTTTTGTTGATTTAAGAGTAGATATTATATAGTTTTATTTTATTTTTTGGGTAATTTAGAGTATTGTAGAATAATATGTAGTGTCGAAGTTAGCTATTGCTATGTATTAGTATTCATTCATATAAAGAAGAATGAAATAGAATTTGATTTTGAGCCATGGCATTTGGGTTTTTTCGAATCGTCTTCGAGAGCAATTAGGACTAGTGTCCGTGATGGACCTCATGCTGGACTTCGATGACGTGTGAGGGATCTCGGAGGTGGTTAGTTGTGTAGCTTAATTACAAAATACAGTGTGTAGTGGCCTCCTTTTTTAAATACCTATCGTAAAATTTAAATAAACACAATTATTTACCAGTGGCGCTAGTGAGCACGTTAACGCCCTCTTGAATGATGACGAGGATTATCATCAACCACACAATTTTATCACATTGAATAAATATATGTACTTTTTTATGACATCGTTTTTATTTGTCTTCCTTACCTGGCTATACCAATCTTAAAATATCATACATAAGCCTAGCTAGAACATTCGCGTTAATGTCGAATAAGCATCGCATTCGCCCTTTCCTAGTAAGTATGTAAAATACGAACGGGACGAAGGCACATATATAAACACGATAATGCAGTAAATGTTGTAAAATGGCTAGAAATAATTAATTTAATAATAATAATTTAATAATTTATTTATTCACGAAGTAAACTTATTTCTATTAACATTTTCTTCTGCCAAACCACAATGCGGTTTGTTGGCAGACGTTGCTCCAGTTTATGCACAAATATATATTTACAGTCGCGACATTATGTAGGTATGTAAGTTAGTAAGTATTAAGTAGGTGTAAGTAATTTATAGCACAAACAAGTTTATAGAATGTGTTTAACTACCCTATTACAATACCTATGTATTACAAATTTAATGTATCTTTGAATTTGGATTTTACATTTGGCATTATTTTATATGACTACTCGATGTGATTGCGATTAACATACTTTTTTAAGGGGTGATCAAAACAGTCGATGAACGAAACATGATAATAATATATCAGTGACAGCCGTTCAAAAATTAAAACTATGCTAACAGGTACCTACGCAATGTAAAATATTCTACTAACAATTGATTGCGGCACCGCTAAAAACCGTTAACGACCAACGCGTCCCATCACTACGCTTCTGGCGCCATGATGAGACAAAGCGCGCTATTTTCGAAACAGCCAATCGCAGCGCCGTTACCAACCTCCCCGCAACCCGCACCTACCGCCAACTGTGGTGACCTTTGCATCGAACTAAATCGCTTATAGGCTCTATCTATTGGAGGTTATCTGTGAATGAAAATGAACGGACAATTACACATCCATGTTAGTAAGAACTTTTACTATTATTATTACTAAATGTTAGTGGCGAGTATAATTATAAATGGAATGTACATGCATGGACATCCATTGAGCGAAAATCCATCCAGGGCAGCCGCAACAACCCCCTGAAGGCGTTGTTGTGCTGGACGCGCAGACCGTAGGCTCCTTTTGTGTAGTCACTCCACAGATTGCACGCGTATAGTGTCTGACACACAAAGTGGACTGATGACCTGGTAAAGGTTGCTGGAGTCCGCTGGATGCGGGTGGCGTAGGACCGGTCACTTTGGCACTCTTTGGGTGAGGCCTATGTCCAGCAGTGGACGTCTTTCGGCTGATATGATGATGATGGTGATGATGATGATGATGATGAGTGTCTGACAGTACGTTTTAAACAAGGTTACTTTCACCTCAGTAGCACAACGTGAAAATCTGCGCGAAAGCATGTGACACCTAACCGACAGTACTCTGCGCTCCCTTTCTATATCAACATCATGTTTTAGTGTGCCAGCGACCCAGTGTCCTAAGTTTCCGAGAAAAAAACAAACATACAACGTTTGCAGATTTTTATCCAAGCAGATGTATCACACGAAGGACACTGATTGATCATTGTATTGCGGTGGCTACATTGTATTTTCCAAGCTTGTCTTCTATACAAAAATAAGTAGGTCAGGAGAATATCCTGTCAGAGGGACTAGCACAACCTGCTGTCAAATCGCATCGCGCGTAAGCGTGGTATTCCACCTGTCTCAAGATCTTTGTCTAATGTGCAATTGTGCATTTGATTAAAAATTTTGGATAATCTGATCACATACCTATATGAGGAACAACTACAAAGAAATTTGATCAAACAAATTGGACAACGTGCCGTGCCCCATCGTGTTCGGCGCCGCCACCGGCGCGGCCTGCGGAAGCCTAGCAGTTAGTATCGACACTAACTGGGAGCGTTTTCTCTCTAACAGGCAATATTAAAACGGTTGTAGCTTCGTAATTTTTTGTGATATCTAAATGGGATTTTCGTTTTTTTGCCATCTTTCTTTTGGAGTAATAATAATTTTCGAGTCTCCACACGTATTGCGCCTAGCCCTCGCTGACGTGCTGTGTTGTTGACAGCCTCGCACGGAGGAAGACAAGCTGGCGGGCCGCATGGAGGTGAAGCGCTACAAGCAGACGAAGGAGAAGCTGCGCCGGCGCCGCGAGAAGCTGCTGCACAAGGTGCGCCAGCTCGCGCAGCGCCGCAAGCCCGAGGCCGACCTCAAGGTAACTTACTACTCCTAGTGCCAAGTGTCCTACAAGACAAGCCTGGGCTCGAATGAACGTGAGCGTCAAGGCTCCCGAATAGGGCTGAAAGCCCGAAGCGTCCCTCCAGAGCGCGCTCTCTACGCTAGCTCCCGGGGCAAAGGCCCGAAGGGCGAGCCCACGCGGACTCTCACACCCCCCTCTCGGTTCACTAACAAGACTCCCGCTTTTCGGTTTTTTCCACTGGCGAAACTACCGGCGAACCAAACAATTGAAAAAAAGAAACTGTTTTTTCTATAGAAGCGGCTGTAAAATGTCCGTCAATCAGAAATTTCTGTGTCAATTATCTCCTTTTCTCTATTTGTCTCGTACGTGAAAAAGCCAAACGTACATGTGTGAGACCGCACGTGCATTCGTCTGTTCAGTTTAACCTCTGTAAAAAAACGGTGACGAATCCACAGTAAACGTTGATAAAAGTGTCGCACTACTCTTTTCTGTACTTTCTCTAGATCGTGGACCTGGCCGAAACAGACTCCGACTCGGAAGCGTCCACTGAAGAAGTCCTGCCTGCGCCGGTCGCCTCGCCCGCGGCCGCCGCCCCCGCCTCTCCCGCGCCCGCTCCCGCTCCCGCTCCCGCTCCCGCGCCCGCGCCCGCGCCCGCGCCCGCTCCCGCTCCCTCCCCGCCCGCGGCCTCGCCGCCCGCGAGCCCGGACGCGGAGGAGACGGCGCGGAAGCTCAAGGAGCAGTTCCGCAGCAGCATGGCGCGCGTCATGGTGCACCACCTCAACCCGTACCGGCACTCTGACGCCTCGGCCGGCCGGATCACCTGCACGGCGGACTTCAAGCATCTGGCTAGAAAGGTAACTTCCTTTTTATTACAAGCTCTTTACAAGGTTTATTTAACTTGCACTGTATGTTTGCCCGGGTGGAATCTTGCAACTGAATTTTGAAGCAGATATCTTCAACCGATTGAGCTGAAATTTTCGGTAAAGGTATAGTTTGGATGACAATTCAATGTTATGTATGGTACCATCGACCTGATCTGTTTTATTTGTGTACGTACTTGTTTATGTACGTATATTTAAACCCTGCGGCCCTGACAGTACAAAGGTAAGAAATAGGCATGGTGCCTCATGTTCAAATTGATAACGTAGTGATGCTAAATGGATAGTAAACCATCAACACATTAACATTCCACATCAGACTTTGCCGTACCAAGTATGCCAAAAACACATTCTTTAGACGAGCATGTCAAGATTATAACGCCAACTTTATTAGTTGAGATATTTTTTCTTTATCATTTGGTCAATATCGCAGCGCTCTGCGTAGCCTGATCTACACCGAATAGTTTAATAACTCCTGATTGTAGTGCATGAATTAGAAACAATTAAGTTAATTTGTTTAACTAAAGTCTAAACATGGTTAATGTAGCATTTCATAATCTGATATAACTGCGAAATAGGCATGCCCATATACTTACCCACTCTGTTTCGACACATGTAAAATACTTTTTGCCTGTACCTATATTTAATGGAACTATATGTTTAATCGTATATCTCATAAGCTAATATAATCCTGTAAACAACCGTCTGCTTCCTAAATAATTAAAAAAAAAACAAATTATCGTAATAAAGTATAAATTATAAAATATAATGAAAGTTTTGAAAAAATATGCATTTTTTTATTGTCCAAGAGTAAATTTAAAGTTACCAATAGAATCCTTACGCTTTTATAGAAACAAAATTGTATGACAACTATGTACTTAAACGCAGTATTTTACGACCGAAACAGCAATTTACCTGATTTTCCATACAATGATACAATACTTTGTACTAACAAATGTCGTTGTGACGTTATACCTGTCTGTCTAGCAGTATGAAGCGTTTTGCGCCGCCGCCAGCGTGGTCAATATTACTCTCATTTTTTTGGATATTTACGTTGATGTAAGTGTCGCATACTAATCTTTTCAATACTTTCTCTAGATCGTGGACCTGGCCGAAACAGACTCCGACTCTCTCTCTCTCGTCTCTTTAATTGTAGTTGCTCCCGTATAAACATTTGTTTCCCTCCAAAAACTGGTTCGAATGACATCATAAAAAAAATTTCGTCACCATGCCTATTCTCATGACCCTTTAATTGTTTTGGTAAAAATGACTAAGACCTCTTCCAAGCGCTTTCCTACGTAATTTAAGGGTACGTTTATGGACAAACGAGAGGCGTGACGTAATAAATTGTTAACCGAACCTTTTTGGTCCCCAGCTAACCCACTTCGTGATGCTCAAAGAGCTCAAGCACTGCCGCTCCGTGGACGAGCTAGTTGTGACCGACTCCGTCCGCTCGAAAGCCAAGGAGTTCGTCAAGAAGTACATGGCCAAGTTCGGGAAGGTGTACCGGCGGCCGGCGGAGGAGGCCGATTAGCGGCTGCTTCGGGGCGCCGCGCCTCGGGAATAAACGGTAAACATTACTGGATACCACTTGTAAGTTACTAGAATTGGCAGCGAGTCGCTGGGTGAAAAATCGTTCATACTTCGATACCGTGTTTTACCTATACGATTATAGGTGTTGCGACGTGCGCTCTCAGTCACTTTTAGCTAAGGATCGTGTTCACACTCTTATGGGAAAAAAAAGTTAGGTTTCCGTGTCACAATGGAGGCCCTGATTCCTTGTGTTTCGAGGCACCCCGTAGCTGAAGGAACTCTTTAGTGACCATCAGACCTTATATAGTTGTAAGGGTCACAAGTTCAACTCGTCTGCGCGTGCGCCTGTAACGACGACTACCGTATAGGGGTGTAAACACCAAATAAAATTATAAATAAATGTTAAATTTTCTCGATAAAGAATTGAAAATATTGTCAAATGGAGAAAAAAGGAAAGCAGGGGATTAAATAATCACAAAGTTATCGAAGTTTTAAGAGGGGGTATTTCTGTCCCTTTTCTGGAAAACGAAACGATTGTCATTTACGTTTTCTCTCTCGAACAAGCAATATTGAAACGGTTGTAGCTTCGTATTTTTGAGTTAACTATCTGAATGGGATTTTCGTCACACTACGCATATTTTTTTGCCTTTTCTCTTTTGTATTAATAATAAATTTTGAGTCGACACCCCTGTTACAAGCTCCCGCACACGTACAGCCGTGTGCAAAAGAGCTGAGCTATCTGTAACTGCTTTTTGACGTCACTGGCGGCTTTTCAGTCGGCGTAAGCTACCTTTGTCCTCAAACGGATATTGTCGAGGTAACTTATATGTTTGGATCTACTGTACTTTTATTGGCACTATATGACACAATACTGTCTCTCTTTGTCTAATTGAAGATGATCTACGAATGAGGCTTCGAAAATGGAAACGAATGTGCCGATAAATTAGGATACCAAAGAGCGGCGTTTACCTTGACTGGGATATTTGTCTGGGTAGTTTGATCAAATGTTTGCGAAGGTTGGACGATGAATCCGAACATTTCGTGTCAGTGATAAATAGATAATGGTAACTGGAATTAAAACTGGTGCGGAACAATGTGATGCGAAAGATAATGTTGGTGAAGTACCTGGTGTGATATTGCATAATGTTATTTAAGACTGGACTTGAAAAAGAGAATTGGAACACCAATATTTTAGGAAAATCGAAGAAATGAACTAAATGTAACCGTTCTAAATTGTAGCCGATTTAATCATGAGCATGACATTCATGACTTATGAAATTCGATTAATTAATTGATCGAAACCTAACTTACTGCTCTCTCGCTAAGAGAAGAGACTATGCTACTGACACGTAGCGTCTGGCAAATGAAGTTTAAGACTAGATTCAATAACGCGGCAACACTAAACGTCTTACGCATACATTTTGAAATAGTGTTGCCGCGTGAATTCTAATGGGCTCATTAATTTTTCGCTTGCCAGACCCTAGTGCTTCACCAGAAAATGAGCTTTTCATATGTTGATTATGTATTTACTAGTTAGGATATGTAATCTATTGATACGAATATGAAAGAATACGATGTATGTCTAAAATCTTAATTATTTAGTATACATTTTAAAATTTCATGATTTTTGTGGCACGTTTAAACTGTTTTAATCCAAATCGCGTTTTTTATTCAAAATGTATATTATGGAAATAATTCCAATGATCTTTACGTTAGTTCCTAATTGTGACTATACTGAGTGTAACTGTCTGGCACTGTTTGGTATATCATGAAAATAATAAAACAACTATAAAACTTTAAACGTTAAAAACAGATTCTTTAAATTCGTGGGAAACATTCCCTGCTGTGAGCGCTGTTTTTCTACTAAGAAATTATTTAAAGAAAACAAAACGATTTTTTATTATTTTTATGTCAAAGCCACCAGTGTGCAGAGAGATGATTTTAGGCCAATTATTGCATTGCATCTCGGATGAATGAAACAACTGATTAGGATTAGTATTACTAATTGATGGGAATGGAATAAATATTACTATCAGACATCATGGTTTGATTTTAAATGTCTGACTATAAGAGGACGGTTTCAATTCCGTATGTCCGTATCCAATGGATGGATACCATTCTAGGCAGTCAATGTGTTAAATCACAGAAAAAAATGGATCAAACATATGAATAGAATAGGGATATAAGATCGTGCACAGATACAGATAAAGAGAGAAACGTTTTCCCTGTCAAAGTCATTATGACAATGATATAAGATTGAATTTCACCTGACCTGTGGAAAAGTATAAGTTCACTATATCTGTAATTTTGAAACTACTATGACCTCGATTGTACTTGATGTGACGAGCTACAGGCATGTACAACATGGATACGATTTTCGCCTTTATGTACTGAATCTAATGTGAAAGGGACAGATGTCGACAGTTTGAACGAAAAATTCGATCACGTGAAAACATAATTTGTAAATATTACAGTTATTAAGAGTCGGCAGTAAGCTCGATTCTTCATACAAACGTAGTTACGCTCTCTCATTTTAAAAAGTCGTGTTGGATTGTAACGAAACTTTGCATATACAATGACATGAGGTATATCTATGTCTGTAATTAGTTTATGTAGCTTCAGATACCATAGTAAAAAATACAGCGAATTTAAGTTTTTCATACATAGATATACCTCATGTCATTGTATATGCAAAGTTTCGTCAGAATCCAACATGCAGTTTTAAAATGAGAGCGTAACTACCTTTGTATGGGAAGGTGAAATTCGGCCGAGCTTACTGCGGACTCTTAAACAACTTCCAAGCATTTATTTTCTTCTATTACAGTTATCTGTTATTTGCGCTATAGATTTGACAGGTTTTGCACATTTTGAGTCAGGCTTTGTAACTAAGGAATAGAAACGAGTCGGCATTTGTCGTAGAGAAAATAAATGGTTGGATAATTTATAACTAATTAAGTCACTCCTCATTTCCTCAGTGTCGTATATATTAGTCAGAGTAACTAGATTCTAAGCATGTTTATTTGATCGGTTCATGAATGGTCCCATTCTAACTGTAAATTGGCCGGTTTCTTAGTTCTTACAACTTGCTCTGGTGTATGCAGTTTAGACTGTACTCTCGTATGTTAAATGCAATAATGGTATTTATTACAATGATCTCTAGCTCGACTGGGATGTCTAGAATGAATAATTCCTGTATGGTTACTCGAATATGAGATACAATAATCGGTGGAAAATCTTTCACTATGACATTGGCATAAGGTTGAATAGCCCTAGGCGAGGTTTTTCACTATAGCTGTATATTGGTTTTCAAGTACATAGACAGTATTATGATTATATGAATGTGTTGAAATTAGCTATAGTAGTGCTGATTGATGCGACGGTGAAATAGGTAAGAGATTCATATTATTTTTAAGCGAAATATATATTCTTTATTTTCTACCGAGAAAGAAAACTGTTGGATATTCTGGATGTTTTTATTTGCGGTAATGACGAAGTATACAATAATGTGGCTAGGAAAGGAACTTTAAAACCTGATTCACTGGGAAATCGCAAATTTTAGTCATCTTTAACGTAAACCTAATTATGTGGTCAATTTTTATTTTATTTGTTTTTGTATTTTTATTTTCTGAATTGAAAATTTAAGTATGTGAGTATAGTTTCAGTAAACCTGTGAAATTAAGTTATTTTTGAAAGATATGAAAACACGAAGTGGAATTATGTAGGGAATGTGGGTTTTAGTAACTTTAAGATGACAGTAAGTCATTAGTTAATGTTCGCTTGCAGTTTTCAATTTTCGGTAATGTATGTCAAAGAAAGATTAAGTTGCTAAAACTGCACTTTTCCCAAAGGCGTGGTACGCCAACACGTCGGTCGAGGAGTGCTGTAAATATTGTAAATAAAACACTTATACTAAATGTCTGTTCAAGTTGATAGAGTGACAATTTTTATTTTTATCTCTAGTGCGTATGGCTTGCTGATTTTATTATTTTGATGTGGCAATGAGATCGAGGCCTTCTGAACAAATAAAACGTTATCTTTTAATATCCTGTTGTTTGCTTTGGGGGTTATTCCTTCAGTTTGTTGAGCACCGACTTGCAGGTATTAGCGTGGTCTGAAAAACCTTTGCACGAGTCGTTCTGCTTCCATTTATCACACTCCTGCAAAATAAAAGACGAATAATTTTATATCCAAAAATTCATTAATGTTATTGTCATAATAGATCATTTGTAGGGTAATTTATCAGTGGGTAATACCTATATATTAGCGTAACTATTAATTACCGAGTAAGCGGACATCCATTCGCGTATTGATCAAATATGAGTGCAGTTTTAATTTGAATAACAATTTAGTTATGCCAATAAAAACTGCACTCATGACTTTATTGACATTTGCCGAACGTTTCGAACTTCATTCAATCACAAGAGCATATATGCTCCGATGTCCGCTTCAAAAGTTAGGAGAGCTAATGCTAAAGCTTTTTTTCTCAAAGGAACGAATGAATAGGACAGCAGGTAGTGACCATGTCGACCAATATGCTTCGTGATTGTTCGTACGAAGTGGTCTGGGGTTGAGGTATCTTCATTTGTGGTTATCAATGTTAGATTGGGTAACCCTCTTGATATTCTTTTTAAACACGAATACAATAAAGTTTTTATTGCGACCATTATACTTTGTAGGTCGCTACCTTCAAGTATAATGGACCCGATTCTACAGTGGCCTCTAAACTTCCTAATTTTATTTAGGTGTCGCCACAACACTGCTATTCTATGAGCAGCTGTCAAAATCAAATGACAGCGCAAATTTGGATCTGACGTTTCTTGTTTTAGGCTGTCTATTCAACTTAGCTTAGCTGCCTAAATGCTGTTCTAAATATGTAGTTTTTAATCTGCCGCCTAAATTATGTCTGAAAATGAGACAGTTTGCTTTTAGGCTATTTAAGCCATGTGCACGTAGAATCGGGTCCAAGGTATACGTATAATGTATAATGGATATTATGTTTACTTTATTATATTGGCGTTAAGGTAAAATATCAAATGCATTAACATAACATCAACCAGTATCCTTATCCAGTGACAAATTTTAAAAGGTCGAAATAATGTATGCCATACGATTTAAAAAAACCAGTATCCTTGGCGTTAAAACAAATAAATAATATATCATCGTCGTTATCATTTCAGTCGAAACACGTCCGAATAATATATAATATTATCTAAAGTATTTTTGTACAATACGATAAACATTAAATGCATTGAGGGATAAAATAATGATTCGTGTTTATAATACATTACCAACTTAAATGTGGATGATGTGATGGCACGATGTGATCGTGACCTTTTTTCCATTAAAATGTAATGATGGCGTGCTCGGACTTAATTCGTTGTCGTGTAATGTAAATAAGAGTACTAGGTACTTATTTATTTGTTGTTAGTTTCAGATGGTTTTTTTTTTATGTTGACGAGTTTTTAAATTGATTTTACGTAGACAGAAATTACGATGGATGTAATGATTTTAATGCCTAGGGCCGTCTAGCATATTAGGCATCCTGGGCATTTCAGTATAACGGGGCTCCAGCGGTGCTACCACGAATCTCGCCACTCGAGAACCTTTCCGCACCAACGGCCATCGGTTCTACGTGCTATGTGCCCCGCCCACTGCCACTTGTTGTTTGTTTCGACTAGTATAATTGTAACTCGTAACTTCGTAAAAAGCCACAGAGACAACGATAATCGAAGTGCGGATAACTCCGTCTCTATAGCACATGGTACCTACTCGAGCGACAGAGAACTGATGGCCGCTAGGGCGGAAAGGTTCTCGAGTGGCGACCACGCACCGGAAGGCGCAGCGTGGGTAGGCCCCCCCACAAGATGGACTGATGACCTAGGTCGCGGGTGTCCGCTGGATGCGGGTGGCGCAGGACCGGTCGCTGCGGCCCGCCGGCCAAATCAAGGAAACTCCATGCTAGATTTTCAGTGACCTTGCTTGGCTGTTCGACAATTTTAAAAGTATAGCTTCTCCTAATGACGACTGGCCATTTCACCTGTGTTGGCTGTTTAACTTGCAGCTTTGTGAACTCAACAACTGCAAATGGATATTATCCGTCCGTCCGTGAACTGATAGCAACTGCAAGGACCTTGGAGACCACACCAGTCCCGGGGCACTAGGCACCTTGAGTGGCCAATGCGTAAGACCTTAATTAAATGTCTATATCATCTCAAAAGCTCTTTTATGTGTACAAAGAAAATAGCATCGTTTATGGACTTTATGGTTCATAGCTTTAGGATGCGCTGCGAGATGGGCTTTGTATATAGATATATAGGAGAGCCATACACAGCCATGATGGAGTAAAAGACATTTTTTAAAGCAAAGACAAACATTCTTTACAACCATAACCACATAGATTACAACAATGTTATCAGACGAAATAAGCGGTCGACAGCACGTTATTTGACACTAACACCGAGCAGAAGTCACGCGTGTAAAAAAACCCCAGGGACCTATTTGGGTAATACACAGCTGTGTATTACCCAACACTACACTAGTGTGTAAAACAAAATTGGTCTCTCCTGTGGTCAATAATTAAGAGCTCACGTGCATATAAATAATGTTTTTGACGACCGCTTTAGCCTAGTTGGTAGTGAAGCAACGCCTACGCCTACGAAGCAAGAGGTCCTGGGTTCGAATCCCGGTAAGGGCATTTATTTGTGTGATGAGACTGATGAGCACGAATATTTGTGCCTGAGTCATGGATGTTTTCTATGTATTTAAGTATTTATTTATCTATATAAGTATGTTTATCGTCGTCTAGTACCCATAGTACAAGCTTTGCTTAGTTTGGGACTAGGTCGATTTGTGTAAGATTGTCCCCTAATATTTATTTATTTATTTTTATCGCATAGTAATATAGAAGAGGAGACGCCGTTTATGCGGATTAAGAGTCCAACGAAAAATTAGGCTTTATAGCCCTTAACTGTTCAGTTAGGTAGGTCCAACTTTGAGAAAGACGTCAATCGTCGAATCCGACTCGGCTGGGCAGCATTCGGGAGGCTACGGCACATCTTTTCGTCCAATATTCCGCAGTGTCTCAAGACGAGAGTCTTTGACCAGTGTGTGTTGCCAGTGATGACGTATGGCACGGAAACGTGGTCGCTTACTATGGGCCTCATAAGAAGGCTCAAAGTCACCCAAAGGGCAATGGAGAGGGCTATGTTGGGAGTTTCTCTGCGCGATCGCATCAGAAATGAGGCTATCCGCAGCAGAACCAAGGTAACCGATATAGCCCTCCGAATCGCTAAACTTAAGTGGCAGTGGGCGGGGCACATTGCACGTAGAACCGATGGCCGTTGGGGCGGAAAGCTTCTCGAGTGGCGACCACGTACCGGAAGGCGCAGCGTGGGTAGGCCCCCCACAAGGTGGACTGATGACCTGGTAAAGGTCGCGGGAGTCCGCTGGATGCGGGTGGCGCAGGACCGGTCATTGTGGCACTCTTTGGGGGAGGCCTATGTCCAGCAGTGGACGTCTTTCGGCTGATATGATGATGATGATGAGCCCTTAACTTTGATAATGTCCACAGGAAAGACGCCTTCGAACCTAACCTAAATCTGTGTATTTTAGAAGAATATTTTTATAGAATATTTTTGTAGAATATTTTTATACGAATAGCGGTGACAGTGTTAAAAACTCACCACAAGAGCATTAATGTAGCTGCATATCTGGAATCTGATGAGGGGACAGGTATCCTTTGGTGGATAATCCTCGTATTTCCCGTGGAGACACTCCGCTCTCACGCGGTCGACCATGGCCTTGCTTTCCGGACGTTTCTCTTTGATCCTCTCTAGCAGTTCTATGGTTTTCTTGTCGTCTATAGTGTCGCCACTCAGTATACCCGATTTCTCTAAGACGCATTTGGCGTTTTCGCACTGAAATGATTTGAATGGTTTGAGTGAAAAAAAAGACGGTATCTCTATTATAATCACTTGTTTACCTATTTTGTTTTGACGACCGGTTAGCCTAGTGGGTAGTGACGCTGCCTACGAAGCTGAAGGTCCAGGGTTCGAATCCCGGTGAGGGCAAAAATTTGTGTGATGAGCATGAATATTTGTTTCCGAGTCATGGAAGTGTTCTATGTATTTATTTATTTATTTATTATTCGGAGAACCAACACGAGAAGCAACACTTCAAAATAATAATATAAGCTAGTTATATAACTTAAGTAACAGAAAGCCAATTAAAGGTATTTAAGTATTTATATCTATTATATATATCGTCGTCTAAGTACCCATAACACAAACCATACTCAGCTTAATATGGGACTAGGTCGATTTGTGTAAGATTGTCCACTAATATTTATTTATTTTACGCCACTGCTCGGAAATACGGCGAAAGATGGTCTGAGCTTGAGCCTTCAAAACTGAAATTCTGAACGTTGCAAGGACTTCTATGAATTTGAACAGGCCAAGAGGAGATTTTAGGAGTCTAGTTGGAACAGCAGCATTTGACCAATCAGAGCACCCCGCGCTCCAGCGTAGTATTATGATTGTTCATTACATAATCCTTCTAGCGTTATCCCGGTTGTGCCCAATAGGAGCTCGGGGTCCGCTTCGACACCTAATCCCAAGATTTGGGCATTTGGGATAGGCACTGATTTTACGAAAGCGACTGCCATCTGACATTCCAACCCAGAGGGAAATCTAGACCTTATTGGGATTGGACCGGTTTCCTCACGATTCCTTTACCGAAAAGCTAACGGTAAATATTTCGCAGGTACCTACATAAGTTCCGAAAAACTCATTGGTACGAGCCGGGATTCGAACCTGCGACCACCGCTTGACAGCCGCATGCCTGAACCACTAGGCTACCGTAGCTTGCAAATTATTGTTATTTATGAATTTTATGATTCTTCATGACAATTTAACTTATAATTTAGATGTATACTTAAGGTGGTTCGATTTCCATACAAAATATCACGCCGTTAGCTTGCGAATGTCAAATTACCGTTTTGTATGGAAATCGAACCACCTTAACTTAAGTATAATTATTTGCAATTTCCTCGCAGTAGGCGTGAAAAGCACTATGTATAAATGTCTCGGACAAAAGTGCAATAGATAGACTCGTCTTTTTCGAGGTCCTCTCTTTCGGCTTGGACCTCGAGCTCACTCGTCCGTCTATTGCCTGCTTTCTAGCCTCTCACTGCTGCTTCCTACTATTGAACGCCACCGCAGGCAGTAACTGTCAAATAATTTACTATTGACCGCCACCGCAGGCAGCGCCAGTGTGTTGCAGGCTTAAGGCGTCTCACAGACTGACGCGGCCTGGCCGCGGCGGCGGTCAATAGTAAACTTGTCATTAGCTGTCACTATTGATTGCCACGCCGGCTTAAGGGGCTCCACGCGCTTTTTGGCTAGTTTTGACGAGTTTTGAATTGATATTCCTCCGTCAAAACTATAGATATATTTATGGAACAAACACCTATCGGTTTTTTAGTTCTTTATCTACATTTGCACGAGAGTTTTTTTGAAAATAATTAATATTTATTTTTTTATGATTTATTCAAACATGGTCCAAAAAAGCTCTGTTTTCGATATTATTATGTTGTTCATGCACTTTTATATATGAAATCTACATATAACTGTTCCTTATTGACGTCTCTAACAACCCACGAGAGATTTTTATTTTATACTCATTTTCACAAAAGTTACGTCCATAAAACTGGTTTTTTGGCCTGAAATTGCCAAAGTTTGGTGTCATATATCCCGAAAACTGTGAGGTTTGAAGTAAATATGGGATACTATTTCGGTAAACCTCGTTGTTGTTAATACGATAAACCATAAAAAACACAAATAAACCGACAGTTATAGATCGAAGGTCATTGGCAGCTAGGAGCCCCTTAAGGCCTCTTACAGACTGGTGTGGAAGACAAGTTTATGTGGGCTTTTAACAACATCCTATACTGGCCTTCAGATAGGTACAATATTTTTATTTTCTGTTTTCTTACCTCCCATTCACCATCGGTCTTGCAGGAGTCAAAGTGTTCTTTCTCTAACATATTCGCGATTTCGCAGCAATTTTGTTCTATATTCTGGTGAAGGAAAGTACATGCTAATAGTAAAATGACATGAAAAATCCTCAAATCAATGAAGAGTGCAACGAAATTGTGACTCCCCTGGAGTCGCAAGCGTTCATAGGCGTCTGTTTACCATCAGGCAGGCTGTTAAAAATAAGCATACGAACAGGCATGTTTTTAACAGCTAGAAAATTAAAATCATGGCACACCCCGTAACCGCTCGCCGCACACAAAGTGTTCTTTCGGTCCTAGTGTAATCGGCGATTACCTCCGAGGTGCGCGAGAGACGAGTTCTTGTAAATCTGCATTTCCTCAATCAATAAAGTGTTGTTAACGGGCGGTTCTACTGTGCCCGCATATCATCTGGCAGTTCGTTTGCTTGTTTCCCACCTTAATGGTCCTTACCTCGGGTTTGAACAGTTCCAAGCACGACGATAAGTCATCCTCCGCGCTCACGAACATCTATAATAACAAGGCTTTATTCGCGCTGTTTCAATTGATTTCGACCAGGGTCAGTGCAGTCATGCAGTGCTTCCATCTGGCTTAGACTTGTTTAAGGCTATTTGACTTGGCCCAGTTCAAATTTTCGTTATTAAAATTTTGTAACACAATTGTTTCGTCACTAGAAGAATCATTACAATGCCCCTAATACATATAAGTTTAAAACATACTGGTCGCCTTCTTTGAGATAGTGCCAGCATTAGAAAGAGATAAAATTGGTCCCTAAGGGTCGGTGGTATTAAACCGTCGGTAATACAATATTATAAATGCGTGTCTGCCTGTCTGTTGGCTCTTCAAGCTTAAACCGTCGGACCGATTTAGATGAAATTTGGTATAATAATAGTTTGAGTCCCGGGGGCGGACATAGTTTCTATCCCGGAAATCATACCCCAAGGGGGTGAAAGTTTGTATGGGGCTACGATATAAACAAGGTATAGACTCATTACATATATTGGAAATTTCTCAGTTTTCTATGGGGTGATACTCGTAGCTACGGGGTAAAATGTGGTTGATGCAACCTACCGTACTTTTTTTCAGTTTTATTTAATACCTATCAAAGTTTGTAAATAAATGCTTAGGTAGTAGGTATACTTACTCGAGATATCGCAAAAGCTAACACGGCGAAAACAGAGTAGTAAACCATGTTTGCAGCACTGACGCTAACTGTGGGGCACGCCCGCCGCGATATTTTATATGTACTCAACAAAAGCGCTCACTTCCGGTGCTGAGGTAATCACCTCGTATACAGCTGTAAACATTATCATTATATTCCTCATGATCGTCATTTTTTGCGAATACTATCATTTAATTTTGCTACAATGTTACCCCATTGAGAACAGCCAATTTATCAGGAGATTGAGCTTGTCAAATCATCATCACGCTGTTTGGTAATTTTTAACCGACTTTGAAAAAAAAAGGAGGAGGTTCTCAATTCGGTTGTATATTTTTTATTATTATCTCTTTATTCAATTTCAAACTTAGGCTAGGCTTTTACAATAATAAAGTAAAATATAAAAACTATACATACAAAACATAAAATCATTATAAAAACCTAACCTAGGGTACCGCCGGCAGCGAGGCGGGGCCTAAGCTGCCGGTGGTCAGGGCGTCAGAGACAGGAACCTCCTGACTATCCGCGCAGTATCCAGGAGTACCGCCTTCTGTATCTGACCCTTGATGCAGGTGAGCGGCAGCCAACCACGCTTCAACATTTGGACGCGGCTATAGACGGCCGTGTTGATTTTTTTTAATGATTGTGAATTCGGGAATAAAAAACGCCTAGTAATACTTGAAATTTATTCTGTTTCCTGATTGGTTGATTTTAAAGAAAGAAAGAGAAAGAATTCATTTATTCAAATAGGATTCTTTGAATCACTTTTGCATCATCATCAGCTAACAGAACAGTAGATACATCAGGTTCTATAAAATATACTTATACAAAATTACTTAAAACTTAAATTATTAAAACATGTCACAAGATACCCACATGGATTTTTACAATAGATTTGTTTAATATAAGTATAGCTGTATTCTGATTAGTAGATACCTAATACAAATGGTTTTTTAAATAGTTGTGATTGGTGGATTTAATACGTTGAATTGTTTTGATTGGCCAAATTAAAATGTTTTAAAATCATAAATATGTATACATATTTTCCCTACGGGCTGAACGTGCTACTTTAGCCCCGCTATCTAAGCCTAATATGACACACTTGTGAAAAAATACTTAAAGATGTGATAATGATAATCTTTTTCTAGTATCGAGATCGAGAATCGAGTAATCGTGATTGTAGAACTCAAGTTACATGTATATATTTTCTCTAACTTACATATACCTACGAGTAGGTATAATACAGTTCTGGAATGTAAACAAAAGTGATTGAAACTGAATTCCATTGCTGAACGCTACCGGCACTACACTAGCGACTGATCTACGCTTAAAAGTGCAGTTTTAAACTTCTAAGTGTTCTAATAAGAAATCGAGAGCTCGCGCGCCGTCGCATGATAGCTGTGCTCGTGCGATCTAGAGGATTTACGTTATTGTAGTTGCCTGTCAATGGTTGTAACTTCACAGCGTCTGCTGCTGTCTCCAGAACTCCTCCCTATTCTCCAAGAACCGTAAGGCCTCCTCCGCCTGCTTCGTCACCATGTTGTTCTTCCGATCCGCGATGGCAAGGTCGGGGTTCTTCAGAAGGTTCTCGAGGTAAAGCTTGTCGGACATGAGTTGGCCGAGAACGGGGCGGGCGGACTTAGAGCGGGCGCGTTTGGTCGGCTTCTTCACGGGTTTGACGGCGCCTATCGTGTTTTCTATGGCTTCCTGGAATATAATGATTATGGTTCTGAGTGATTCCTTTGCAATGGCATTTATAATTGTTTTTCGGTAGCATCCTTAGCTATTGCTTCAGAGGCAGGGGTTTTCTTAAATTCTTGCCACCAAATTCCAAGAATTACAATCATCTTGCTTAATTCAGTTAGCTTGATTAGGGGCATTGGAACTTTGTCTAATGAGAGAGAGCATGGGCAATTTCAAATGATTTGAATATAAGAAGTACCTAATCTGAAGGGTTAACGGCTTAAACCTGCCTCCCAAATCACTGAAACCATCAGCTAGCAATAATTCAAAGCGCCCATTGCTTAATGACCGGTCTCAGTCGAAATTGGTTTACACTTTACAATGACTTGTTTATTTATTTAATTAGGCTCACAAAACAAGTTAGTCTATAGAATAATACAAATTATGCAATATGCTCGGATATGGACTGTTGGTTGTGGGCACTGACGCGAGGAATTAAAAGAGGTGAAAACTGGTATGAGGTTATTTATTTTCCGGAAATTACAGCAGAGCCGTGCGGGGTGGCTCGCGATTGGTAGCGGACTGCCCCGGTCGGCGATAACAAAAACAATATAGGGTAAACTTACATATTTCGGTCTTAATTGCGAAGTACCTTATTTTCTAAATCTTAAAACTATTTAAATACTCTTGTTGCCAACACAAACCAATATATGAGAAATAGAACGCGTCGCTAACATGGACTATAACTCAAATATGTGTGCACAGAAAGAATAATAGAACATCAAATACATTTTAGAGGATAGCCGTACAATTTTGGACGGTTGGTGTTAAACTATTTAATCATCTAATATGAAGACTATGAAACAATGGGATTGATATAATTGAACATTGATATGATTGAATAATTGAACTTGTAAGTTAAATATTATATTATTATATTTGTGTGCAACAACAAGTAAGCTATGAAATAAGTCATATACCTGCGCTTTCTGCACTCCAAGCCTGAACTCGTTCAAGTCAGGCCTCGCGCGTAAGCCCCTATGGTAATGCACCAGACTCATCTCAAACTCCCCGCAGTAGTACAGCGCCTCAGCCTTATGGAGCAGCGCCTTCCCGTGCTTCGGGTCCATGGCCAGCGCGGTCTCGGCGTCGGCTAGGGCAGACCGGGGCTCCCCCAGTAGCAGGTGGCATTTGCTGCGGGCCACGTACGCTGCCTTCTCTTCTGGAGCCAGTTCTATTGCCTGTGAAATAGAAAAAGCCTATTTGGGTTTTCCGGTCTACACCATTCTCTATCTAAACATTTTGGAATCCCCTAGCTTCCGCAACCATGAGAGTACTGCCAAAGGACCGAGCTGTAATGATTAATCCTGTAAAGATAGCACAGCCTGACATAGAGTGTGGTGGCCATGTGGTGTAATAATCAATCGGCGATCACTTAGTGCTAACCTGTAGTATAGTAGGTAAGTACGTAAGTGTTGTAAATGTCGCCTAGCCTAATGTACCTTGTTCACAAAAGTGATGGCGGTCCTAAATCTCTCCCTAGTCATTTCAGCTCTAGCAAGGGCCAGCAGGGTCCCAGAATCAGCTTCTTCTGGCAACTGTAAAGCGCTGCTTCTCTCCGCCTTGTCTTTCATGCTCAGAGATTGCTTGATATCCTTGGAACCCATCACGACAGCTGCAGCTCGATCCTTGTCCGTGTATAATTCTTCCTCTCGTTTCCTTCTCTCTCGTTTATGCTTGCGTTTACCGCTCTTTTTTCTCGGTTTGGGGGAGGCTTTCCTCTCCTTCGCCGAGTGTTTCTCTTCCTCGACTGCTTCATGGCTCTTATCAGCGGATTGCGGCGCTCTCTTACTGATGGATGCTTTTGGAGCTACGTCCTCTTCTTCCTCATCAGCTATGCCGACTCGAACGAAGCTTGCGAGGAAGTCAGCGTCTTTGGCTGGCCCGAGGATGGACCGCGCCAATGCCTTGGCGTTATCGCCGCTGTCCATTTTCCTTACGTAACGCGAGTGTGTGGAGAGGCGATGGTATTGACGCCTGAGCTGTTGTCGCCATAGCGACTGAATGTGTTTTCGCACCCACTTCGCCACTCGCTAGTGGGTCCTGCGACAGACCGAAGCAAGCACGTATGGCAGTCTTAGCTTTCAGCGACGGTATGATCTGAACTTAATACTAAGATATTTTGCGAATAGGTGTAATAAAAACTAACTGGTTTAATGGGGCATTAGATACACATATGAATACATGAAAGATATGAAAATGATTATAAAAAAGTTATGACCCTTGGTAAAAGTCGTGTAGAAGTACTTAACGGTTTATAAAAATACACTTACGTTACTTGTTTAGATACACATTTGAATACATGAAAGACATTAAAATGATTATAAAAATGTTACAGCCCCTTGTAAAAGTCGTTTATAACTAAACTAGTGTGTTATAAATACACTCAGGTACCTAGTAGTTATACGTATGCGTATCCATTGAATTTTTTAAATTATGTTAATATCACACCTGGTATGTCACACCTGGCCATAATGTGAGTTTTCGCATTGTGGCTAGGTGAAGACGTAAAATCGTGTACTCACCACGGGCAGTAAGAAAGAAAGCCCTCTATCGCATATTTACAACCCTCGCCTGCGGCTCGGGTCACAAATACCTGCGATTTCGGGCTTTCTTTCGTTTACAGCCCTTGGTAAGTAATGTCCTATTTCATGCATTGTACAACTTATTTACTAACAAAAAAAAAAGGTCACACCTTACGTTACTTTGGTAAGATATCTTACGATGCAACTCGTTTCATTCGTTCGGTTCGATGCAATTAGGCTTGTTACACTTACACCTTGAGGTGAGAAGGTAAACATCGTATGGAAACTGGTCTAATCCCAATAAGATCTAGTTTTCCCTCTGGGTTGAGAGGTCGGATTGTAGTCGCTATCGTAAAAATTAATGCCTACCTTCCAGTGGCGGCTCGTGAAAATGTTCGATGGGTAACCCGGAACAGAAAATGTTATGAAAGAGTTTATATATACATAACTATAGGTTTGCCTAAAAATAAATTGTAGGCAAACCGGTGGGAATCGGCTTAGGTACCTACGTATGGGCGCTCCGCAACTGATGCCTACACCAAATATACGAAATCGCAAAAAAAAACAGCCAATTAAGAGTTATATAGGTTTACTGGTCTGTGCTTCAAACTGGAAGTAGACTTGGACGTGTAACATTGTCAGATCATTTTGTATGGGGACAGTACTGTTAATATAGCGTATTCGTATTTTACGGATGATCTCGGATTGCCTAGAACACGAAATGACTAGTGTGTTGTTTTGCCTACATTGCAGTTTGACCACCGAGCATTGTGCCTAAAACGCAAAATGACCACTCATAGGTAGGTTAGGTTCGTTAGGTTTCTTCAGATGCCCGAAGGGCAAACAGACCAGGAATAGGAGCCCCGCTACGCGGGGTTCCGTCGATATCGCTAACGTAAAGATAAAACGACGAAAATGATGTAGGCATTTTGCGTTTTAGGCATAATGCTCGGTGGTCAAACTGCAATGTGGGCAAAACAACACACTTAGTCATTTTGCGTTCTAGGCAATCCGCATATAATCCGTATTTTATTTTATTGTGTACCTTGTTCAGCGAATTGAGTGCCCTCTGGTAGTATCCGTTCTTGAGATGCCCTGAAGACTCATCTCGATGTTTTTTGGCTTCGATGGGGTCGCTCGTGGGGATCTCAGGTTCCTTGCCACGCCCCATGCCACCGTACTCTAAAAGTATAAATTGGTACAGTCAGGAGTAGAAGAAGCTACACGGGTGTAGTGCTCAAAATGCTCTACACACGGACTCTAATGTCGAGGGAATAAGGATCTATGTAGGTATGTCAGATAATTTAGAGCGTGTTAATTTTCTTAGCTACTTCTGCTGCTGATTGTACTAATGACTGAAATAAAACTGTACAAACGAACAATTGTTTAAGATTTTTGCAGAACGTGGTGGTCTCCAAGCCAAGTGATCAGTTAAGCCATTATCAGTATGGATATACTTACCAATGGAAACAACGTCTACGCTGAAGTTTACATAATACATAAACCCAGCCTTGCCAAATAACCAGAATAGAACATTATGGATTAGGTAAATGTTGACTATAGGAAGCCCTATGACATAGATACCTTGTTTGGCCTGTCCAAGTAACTGATAAATCGTCTAAAGAAACCGCTAAGCGATAAAACTACAGCCTTTCGCAATCTGTTGCAGTTTAGCGGTTTGTTCGTTAGCTCCTAGTGTAACTTGACACCGAGATTCGTAACAACTACGCATGCTCGGAGGTCAAAATTACAATGGCCGAAGAAACCAGTCGAACCAATCCAAAATTTTGGTTGGTAACGCAGCTATCGGTGGCGTGGGGTCATACATATCTGTGGAAAAATCGGTTAATTATGCTTACTCTTTCTTCAAGGGCTATGGCATAAGGTCGTAAGGGTCAGATCAAGCTCAGATCTTCAATAAGCTATGCTACTATTTTCTATGGACGCCTTCCCAGCTTCCCACTGATGATACACCTACATGGAGAATTAGGCCTGTAACACACTGGCGCGGCCTGCGGTGGCGGAAAATAGTAAATTCGACAGCTAATGAATGGGTGTGTAATGATGGGTATAAAAATAAATAATATAATTTCAGTCGCTATAACAACATTTGATATATTTTCAAAGTACATAATTACTCATTGTATATAATAAACGTTGATTATAATTTCAAAATACATATGTTTATTTTGTATAATCATTATATGGTATAATGCTCATGTTATATACAAGTTATATCTCATAACTATCAAGTAGAATAATATTTTATTATCAAAAGAAAATGTAGTAAACACAACGGTTTGCGAATTGTACTATTTAAGTATATATTAGGGAGTAAAAAAGTGTTCGGTTCTGGCGCTTCGCCAGCCGCTGCCGCGGCACGCTCGCTTCGCTCGCTCGGCTCGCGCGCTGTAGGGGCGCAGTTCAACCTCCTCGCTTCGCTCGTCGTCGTACCTACACCGACCTGCTTTAGTCTACCAATAAATATTATGCTAACTGTGCATTAGAAGAAATTAGCGTTATATTATTTGTTCATTATAGGAAATATGCATTATATTTAATGTATGTTATATTAAATGTTACTACATCAAATGATCATTATATAAAATGATAATTATATTATGTGTTGTTATATAACTCAAGAATTATATGAAAAGAGTGTTATTGCGACTAATATTATTTCAAAAAAAATTATAGGCATCGTTACGCACCCCTAATTAATGACAAGTCTACAATTGACCGCCGCGGCCAGGCCGCGCCAGTCTGTGAGAGGCCTTACTATGAAAGGAGGTGAGTTCGAAATTCATAATCTTACATTTTCCTGTACTGAATTTCGCACGTTCATATCATTCTGACAGATTGATCTTATAAATTGATAAATGATAATCAAAAAATTTCAGACTGTGTGTGGACAGCTGAATTGTATGCAACTCTGTGCTATCTGAATCAATAATATGATTTCAGATTATTAATTAAGATGGGAATAATGTGAGCCCAGCCTCAAGGTAAGTATTTGGTGTTTTGCTCATTAAGTGGATTACTAGGGTCACTCTTTCTTTACCCCTCGGCGTTACGTAAAAAGAGATGTCAGCCGGTCTGAAACTTTACAATGGTTGGACCGATTTGAGATCGATTTTTTGAATAAATTAATTAACAACTTTATTGCAGCACGTATAGAAAGGTACGTAAGTTATTATGTTAATGCCATGAAATATCAATGACCAGCACAATACCCAGGCCTTCCTATTGCGGTGAGAGACTTTTAGTTTAGCAGTCACACATCATGAGCCGATTTATTAGATTTTTCTTATCAGTTGGCAACTACTTTTCCTGCACCGCCTATCACGGGTATGTTACTTCGACTCTGAGATACGGCGTCATATTCTGGGGCAATTCCACAGACCGAGAGATGGCCTTCAAGGCACAAAAAAAAGTCTACGATCAGTATGCAGGTTACCAATAACAGAATCGTGTAAAACACATTTCATTCGGCACAACATACTGACATTACCATGTCTATATATATATATGAAACAGCAGTATACGTTAAGGCCAATACGGACCAATTTTCTGTTTTTAAAAGTGCTCGCAGCGGCCCTAGCACACTAGCAAAATGACGACTTTTATGCACATGTTTTATGACCACAACCGACGTATAAAATATTACCGTAATGAGCTAACATGGTATACCGTCATCTACGTAAAATGTGACCATTTATATGTCTTGCACATAAAACTATTTTTTTTACGTCAAATGCTAACATGCTCTTGATTTTGGCACATAAAACGTGACGATATGAACCGTTGACGAACGAAATTTTATGTAGGTCACACGAGACCCCAGATAAATTTTAACACTATGAAAACGATACAATTGGCCGCAGGATATTTGTCAAATTTCTGTCACAACACACGGTTTCAGTTTCAAAACTTAAAACTTATTAATATTCGTTTGTTTCTACGACATTTCGCTTGACCATTGGATTTCGATATCGCATATTAATCGTACCCCGTGTTTACATATTTTGGACCTGACTGTTTCGCACCGGAACTTACAAGGTAATTTTATTTTATTTAAAGGCCTACGAATACATATATATATATATAATATGCGCATCTCCAGGAAACCTGACCAACTCCTACATTGATTTCAGGATGGCATCACTTTACATCAGTTACCTAATATCTCGGCAGGCCGACAAACAGGCAAGGAAGTTGCACCGGCGTCAAATAGGTACGCAATGCCTCCAACCCTTTCGAGTGGCCGGAGCCGGAATTTCGACACATACGATTATAACAGAACTTAATACAAGAGTACAACTATTTAGTAGCAGTGCAGTGCTTATCATTACTCTTTAATTAAGTAGTATTATATTGGGTCTCTAACCATAGACCCCACTATTGAACGAATGAAATGAATGTAATAATTGGTAGAAATACGGTTGTACATATTGGCAACACTATAGTACACTAAACTCCCTTTTCCTACATATATTTTACGCTATGGCATAAATATATGTTGCGAGATTATCATGTTAGCTAAATAACGTAAAAATGGGCACAATCGTAAAGTTATACGTTCGAACATAAATATATGGCCGATTAGTGTGCTAGCCCGGCAGATGTGTCAAACTATATGTGAAGTCCAAAAAAACAGCTCTTCTTGGTAAAAGTATTTTCGGGATGGCACCTACAATATACAATAGATTGTTAAGAAATATAACTAAGTTAGAAGAATTGGTAGCGTTCAAAAAAGCTTGTTTGCATTTCTTGTTAAAAAAGCCTACTATTCACTAAGGGAATACTTGACAGATGAAGAATTGTAACAATTAACGCATGCTCCATCTTGACTTAAATTATTTGTATGCCTTATGGCAAAACATAGAGATACACTAATATAAATAATCGTAACACCTTTGAACCTATGTTTACAAATAAATATTTTGTCTTTATCTTTGCAGTGTCGAGGTCGTCTAGTTATACGTATATTTTACAGATAACTAACTTCTAAATGAGCCCAAATATCCGCCCTCGACGGTAACAAATTGAACCACGACTGCCATGATCAGATAACCTTAACGATGGTGAAACGATGCCGTTTCCGTGAGCTGGGTCTATTCGGAGGTTATCGTTCCATCGCCGATGGATGCATTTGGCTTCTAGTTTCAATGCCCCCTGTACGCCACGCGCCAATTGCCGTGATTGTTTATAAATTATTGATGACATAGCATAGCAGGCTCCGTCATGATGCTATTGAACAAATAGTGGACAATAGATACAAGGCGACCCCTATCGGATACAGATCTTCAAAATACTAATCCAGCTACCAGCACACTTTCAACCTCTGCATGTTTTTTAAACTGAAGAATGAAGAAGAACTACCTAAAACACCACATAGATAAGGTAAAACTGTACTGAATTGTTACTTCTATAATTATTATTAATGTATCATTCTCGTGACGTAAGTATATTAATATCAAAACCAAAATATTATATTAAGGATATTTAGTACGAATTCATTTATCACCTGAGATGTTCGGCAGGCTAATTCCTTTACTTACAGCGACGTTGATCCGTAACAATTGTCAGTTAGAAGATAAAATCATTTGGCAATTAATTGGAATTAATCTTTGAAATCGGTTTATTTTAGGAACTAATAATTAAACATATTTGCATACATAATTCAAGGAATATTAGTTTGTAGTTTTTTTTTTTAAACTTGCCACACTGAGGAGAACATATTCCTAGGACTTTATTCGGCGGCATCAAGTGAGGATATAGATTATCCATTTAGCAGGGATTTCGGCTAGCCTTATGGGCACATTGCATGGGCACCCTGCCTTGAGACAGCAACATTGGGGACTTAATTACGAGTACATATAGGAAGATTAACTCATTCACCGCCTCACTACGCTGGTAGTGCTACGCCGTAGTCCGTAGCAGCGTAACACATGGACTGCAAAGAATAGCTACGCGCTGGTGCTCGTAGCCGATCGCGTGGCTCCCCGTATGTAGCGGGAAGCGCCACGGCGTAGGCGCTCGGCATGTGCGAAAAATAGCTCGTAGCACTCCCATGACCGTGATGACTCAGGGCTGTATTCATAAACGTTTTACAAGCCTATTTTAACAAAAATGGCGTTAAAATTCGTTAATTTTTATCTGTCACGATGACATTTGTGTTCGTCAGAAAGGGACAAAGCATATTTTATTTAGCGGAGGCATTTTAAGTTTTATGAATAAGTGGGTAAAGGTTCCGATAGGTTACGTTCGTTAGCAAATACCCTTCTTGATTTTGATTCGTTCTGATTTTACCTATATCAATAACTAGCTTCTGCCCGCGACTTCATCTGCGTGGAACTCGTTTATATCGTAACTCAAACAGCGTACAAACTCTTATTTCCGGGATAAAAACAATTCTATTTCCTTCCCCGGGACTCGCTATCTCTATACCAAATTTCATCTTAATCGGTTCAGCGGTTCAAGCGCGAAGAGGTAACAGACAGACAGAAAGACACACTTTCGCATTTATAATATTAGTATGGAGTATGGACACAGCGATAATGATGATTATAAATTACGCAACAGTATCTAGTACGCGAACGGCGGGGAACAGAGGCAATAGTATAAGTTTTACCGAAACAAAACGTTACGACCGCGTTTGCGTTTAGCTGTCAAATCCTATACAAATTGCGGGTAAAACGCAAACGCGATCGTAACGTTTTGTTTCGGTAAAACTTATACTAGAGCCTCAGAAGGCCGAGGGGAGTGAGGGGTGGGGCGCCATAACTTTGGCTTCGGTACGCGGGCTCATTACCGGCGGCATTATTCATGCAGGCTCGCCATGAAATATCACGACATCATACTCATAATGCAGTAAACTTGGCGCAATGAACTTAGATTGAAAACTTTAATCATCATATTTTTTGTTGCTAAACAAATGAATGTCATTTTTTACCTGGAAAAAACCTTTCGATGCAAGTTTGACTTTTTACTTAATACATGTTTTGCACTCATTAGTTACCTACTTAGGTGAGAAAGGTTAATGCTTCTCGTGTCTTGCCAAAAGTACATACAGCGTATATGTATAGGTATAAGTACCATACATTAGTATGAAATTTTACACGCGCGTAACCAGCCATATAATGTTGCAAACTGCTCAAGATAACTGTATGAAACGGGGTGAAATGTATCCTTATAAGTATATCGGATTCGGAACTTAGGATGGGGTGTCACGCGACCTCGCGCTATCGTGACTTGCGACCACAAAAATAATCAAATTAGAGATTATATGCCTGTGAAGTATTTTATCCACCAACCAACCCACCACCAACCAACGTACTCATGTACGAATGCTTCTCATAGTTTTGGTTAGGCATAAACATCGGTTTCATTAATACTTCATATCGATGCCCTAGTTCACAGTCGTACTTAAATTACATTTTTTTGTCACTGAAATTGTAACTTTATGATTTGTGCACTATCATACTAATTACACCACTTTTCCCCCGTAATTAGACGTTTGTGAACTACGGTATCGAATTTACGCGACGTTGCAGACCTGATTATGAACACTTGGTTTAAAGTTAATTGTTAAATACCCATTCTTCCGTTGTGATATTTAAAAACACGTTTTTGATTGAAAGTACAATTGATGAGGCTAGATTTACCTACCTAAGTAGGTAATCCTTGTCGCTAGTAAGCCCGTTGGCGTAGGTATATTCTATGTATATCTATATGGTGTTATGGTTTTGTCTGTCGGGATCGCGTGAAGGCGATCTTATTAATCTAGCAGAGTCTAGACTCACAGTCACACACAGGCACAATCCCTTCGCTAATTTGAGGAGTTTTAATTACCACTCTACATTTGGAAATCTTACCTCAATTAAAGAATGTTGTCCAAAAGTACAAATATAAGTTTCCTGTGTATTTGCGTTTTCACTGCTTGCAGCCAAACATCATTTTATTAATTCGTTGGCAAGAGATGCGCTGCCGCGGGGGTTGATTTGAGACTGAGCAACCGGTGGACGAGTTCTGACTTACCGACCCTAATGAAAAGGGGATGTTTACACTGCACGTCATCCTGAAATTAAAAATAAAGTAACAAGTAATACCGGCCGTCAGAGTTAATTCATAAAAGGCGCAAAACACATGTCAACGCAGTGTTGTATGATGAGAATTATTTTTCTAGACCTAATTCACTTCTCTTTGTGCCTAATAAACAAAACAAAGTAAAGAATTTGCTTGAATTTGAAGAAGAAGCGATTGTATTTTATTAAGTGTAACCGCTAATTGATACTACCTAGCGCTAATTTTTATTTAAAACAATAGACTACTTTAACAAAAGAGTCGATATTTGAGTAAAGTATTGTGTGTGTGATCGGTCTTAAGATAAGATCCGGTCTATAATAAGAATCTGCACATACGTTCGCGCGTTTTGAAACTTTACTGTGACTAAAACTATCCCTATTACGAGGTACCTACCCTAGATAATGAAATGTAGGAACATACATTTGTATGAACGACCTTAACCATAGATTACAGGAGCAAAAAAAGCATCAAATGATTTTTAAGGGTCAGCCATAACATCTTTTTCATTAGTCACGGTAAGGTGCAGAAGGTCATGGTGGCTATGACGACACCCGACTCGACCGACATGACAAGGTGACACCGTGACATCGGACGTGAAGTGGGTTATAACGGGCCCTCGGCGACATGCGATCCGTAAATAACCACTGAATTATGCCCCTCCATTAGTCTCGTATCGAACTAACCAAAACAAATAAAAATAATATCTGTCAACTTTACTAAATGACAGTTTTCATTTTTCTTTTGCGTACATTACTTTGGTGCCGTTTCGTAAAAGGAATTTTGTCACTGTGGTCGCTTTATTTTGTGGTTTCGCTGTTATAAAAGCATAAAAATTATTCTATACACATTTTTTGTCTGCAAAGAAAATGAAGCTTGCATGAATTACAAAATTACATTGTTGGTTGCAAAATGATAGTTTTAAACTAAATGCCAGTGTTAGTTACAGTTCGGAGATTATCGTTAGGTATTATTTTGGCAAGTCTAACTTGGATGTTTTCTTTGTTATTCCGGTTGTGTGGAACGTGTACACGCAGGGCATTTAAGAGTCCCGGAACAGTTAAAACGGCTTACTAGAATAATATGAAACTTTTTACACACAAGGGGATCCACTATCTATCTATCTCGGTCGGAAAACTCGGAAATTAGTTTCTGTTAGGTACAGTCAGCGGCATATAGTTAGTAGCAGCCAGAGTAGCCAAATATTTCGTAACACACCCTTATTCTTACAGTAATAAAGACGTGTGCCGAAATATTTGGCTACCTTGGCCGCTACTAACTATATGACGCTGACTGTACTATTAAAAAATCAGAACCAAACAACGTTTGTAAGCAGAGTCGCACTGCCCGGTGACCCTTATACATTGAAGCGATTATAATATAATTTGTAGTTGTTCATATACAAACTCTAAGGGCTCTATTATAGACGCGGTACTGGTATGCTCAAATTAAGAGTTAATTTACTAACTAAAAGGTGTGAAAATGCGAGATTACGATTTCAATCTAAACACAATACTCCTCGAGGTCACGTTCCAAAATGAGCACTTCGTAATCACAATCACGTAACTATAATCCACTATTTTCCACTAAGTTACTCTATTTAAATTTGTGTTAGGTTAACTCATGAAGTCATGATAAGTCACACCAGCCGGGCTAGCACACTAATCGGGCATATATTTATGTTTGAACGTATAACTTTACGATTGTGCCCATTTTTACGTTATTTAGCTAACATGATAATCTCGCAACATATATTTATGCCATAGCGTAAAATATATTTAGGAAAAAGGAGTTTAGTGTACTATAGTGTTGCCAATATGTACAACCGTATTTCTACCAATTATTACATTCATTTCATTCGTTCAATCGTAGTATATGGTTAGAGACCCAATATAATACTACTTAATTAAGGAGTAATGATAAGCACTGCACTGCTACTAAATAGTTGTACTCTTGTATTAAGTTCTGTTATAATCGTATGTGTCGAAATTCCGGCTCCGGCCACACGAAAGGGTTGGAGGCATCGCGTATTTGACGCCGGTGCAACTTCCTTTCCTGTTAGTCGGCCTGCCGAGATATTAGGTAACTGATGTAAGGTGATGCCATCCTGAAATCAATGTAGGAGTTGGTCAGGTCTCTTGAAGATGCGCATATTATATATATATGTATTCGTAGGCCTTTTAATAAAATAAATTTACCTTGTAAGTTCCGGTGCGAAATAGTCAGGTCCAAAATACGTAAACACGGGGTACGATTAATATGCGATATAGAAATCCAGTGGTCAAGCGAAAAGTCGTAGAAAAGTAATCAATCCAAACAGCAAACTAATAATAATAAGTTTTAAGTTTTGAAACTGAAACCGTGTGTTGTGACAGAAATTTGACAAATATCCTGCGGCCAATTGTATCGTTATCATACTCGTAGTGTTAAAATTTATCTGGGGTCTCGAGTGACCTACATACAATTTCGTCCGTCAACGGTTCATATCGTCACGTTTTATGTGCCAAAATCAAGAGCATGTTAGCGTTTGACGTAAAAAAAATAGTTTTATGTGCAAGACATATAAATGGTCACATTTTACGTAGATGACGGTATACCATGTTAGCTCATGACGGTAAAATTTTATACGTCGGTTGTGACATAAAACATGTGTATAAAAGTCTTCATTTTGCTAGTGTGCTAGGGCCGCTGTGCAATTAAGATGAGAATTAATTTGGAACATAGTTGGGTGACCTGGACTAAGTATACCTACTTGTGTGGTTTTAAGGCTGGTCCTTTATTCTATAGTTATAAATGTTATACATGATATTGGATCCATTATTTTAACAAACCACTGCGCTATCTTCAACGTTTAGCCAGTCAAGCGAAAATAGTTCTTATCCCACTCCGCTAAGGTTATCCTGGACGATTTAAATAACATTTCTTCGTGACCTGACTGCACGCAAGCGATGACACAATACCGTAATTAATTGCGGAGACATAATCCACCATGCAAACCAAAATGGCATATAAATGTTCGTTGCATCAAAGTTTTTAGGCCTTTTTGCCGGAGCAGGGTAGTAACATAGGGGAAATGGGAATTGATCAACGGCTATGGGTCGCTGAATTACGCCAGCGAAAGGGCAACTGTTGATGATATTGTGTCGATATGTGTCACGGAGAATTTATTAGTACGTTTTCGCTCTTGTCACAATGACTATCTATATCTATCTATGCTATCTATAGTAATAATAAAGAGATTACCTACGTCTGTGAAATGTACATCTAAGTTTGAGGCTTAGTTAGTTTGTACTTACGTAGGAGGTAATCGACGAAACTACCTAATTTTTTCGATTTAAAATGATTTCGCCAAATCACCAGTAAAGAATGGGCCTTGAGGATGGACTTAGGTGGCTTACCTACAGACCTGGGCACCGTTCATCAAATGGTTAACTTTGTACATAAAAACGTTAACATCGTTAATCGTTAAAGCGCTGCGTTGTTGAAAATTTTAGTTAACCGTTAACGGTTAAATAAAAGTGATAAAAGTTGCGTTAGTCAATCTCACTAAACCATAGTATTGCATAGCTATTTTACAAAATTACTACTCGATTAGACTTCAGGAAGTTGGTCAAATACCCGCAGAATTTGACTCACGCTGACTAATGTGGCGTTATTATGACCGCCGCCCGACCCGAAAGTATCTACTTGTCAGAACGTGTTTTTGGCGGCGCGGCGCTATCCGCTTATTACTCGATTAACGATTAACGGACTCATGGATAGTGGTATTCGATATGGTAGTAGATATTTTTAAAGTTAACTTATATGTTAATCCGTTCCTCAAAGTGTTAACTTCTTTAATTAAGAATTAACGGATTAAAGAGTTAACGCTCACCCATGCTTACCTAGGTATAACACGCGGGCACTACTAGTAAGGGACAAAAATGTACGTGTTTCAGTTTCTTTTAACGTACGTTGATCGTCACAACACCACGGAAGTGTCACTAGATAACAAGATAACTCGCGAAAACAGTTTACATTTTAGTATTTATAAAATGTGCCTATCAGAAGAACAGCTGCAAAGCAATACTCTCATTGGATTTTGGCATTACGAGAGGACCGGAAATGAAACAATAGATTGATGCTAACATTGTTTATTAGATCATTATAGACATTTAGTAAAAATATTCATAATTACATACAAATTCTCTTTTCCTCGTCAGAAAGTTTTACTTCTTTTTTCCTAACATGTAGAAGGTATAATAGTGTAATCATTAATATTAATATTACTTACTTGACAATACTTCAAATAAGATCATAAATAAATTTGTGTTTTTGACTAGAATCTAACAACTAGGTATACATACGTTATACGTAGGTATTTCTTTTAAAAGCGTAGACACTGAATATAGATTAAAATTCCATAATCTAAAGAAATTTGAGCTTGATTGACATTGACACATCAAGAATACTTTATTACTTACTAAAATTCAAAACCATGGAATAAAACGGAATAGACACTTATTTACCTATAAATAAAATCAAGCTTGTCGCCCAACGTGGGGCCACTAAACATTAAATTTTAAACACTTATTAGAAGAAATCACAGATAGTATAAATTAGACGCCGTTTTACTAGACGTTGTTTGACACAGTTTAACTACTCTAAAACATACAATACTGCTTCAGTTGTCATACATTGTACCTAAGTAAGTATATCATGCTATTCCGTATGGTCATCTGCTATAACCCCTTTTCAAGTTAACATTCAAATCAGTCTCCGGAATCAACTTTCGATACTTGCTGAATCCTTCATAGCCAGCCATAGTTTAGCTTCATGCCTTTTCCTTGAGAATCATATGTGTATTCGATTAATCCGTAGTGGTGGAAAATGTGATTGTCGGCACGGGACCCCGCGGCTGAGCCTCTTTTGTTGTTTCTTCTTCGCGACTCTCGGAGGATTCAGCACAAGGCTGAGAAGAAATAATGATTTTGACTTCAGGTTCACACAATTACTTTTTGCAGTCGAGTACAAAGATATTATGACGGCCAACGTTACAAAAATATGTTTACACGACCTTAATGTTAAGGCGATAAAGTCTTGGTCGTATCAATCTCTTTGCAGTCGACTGTATAATAAACCCTGAACGACCCTGAACGGTTGTGCACTCGAAAATTATTATTACCCTAAAAGAAAGCAGGCAAAAAAATATGCATAGTGACGAAAATCCCATTCAGATATCTCAAAGAATTACGAAGCTACAACCGTTTTAATATTGCTTGTTAGAGAGAGAACGCTCGCAGCTAGTGACGTCACAATCTGCGAGGCTGCCGCGTCGATGGCGGCGCCGAACACGATGGAGCACGGCACGTTACCATCGTCTAGTGACGTCACTAACTGCGAGCGTCATTCGTTTCATATGAAGTTGCGTTTTGCCAAAGAGGGACAGAACATACCCCTTCTTAAAACTTTGGACACTTAATAACTTCGTGTTTATTTAACCTCTTGCATTGATTTTTCTCTATTTGACTACATATTTAATCCTTTTTCGAGAAAATACGACATTATTGATTATTTTATTTAGTGTACACCCCTATTGGCTCATTCTAATAATAATAATAACCAACATTATAAAGTCCAATCATGCCATTTTAAATTAGTGATTCTCTTATTTTTTATGGGCATTTAGAGTTTTTGGATTTAAGGCGTTTTGGAATTAAGGTGTTACAAATTTAAGGGAGTGTTGGCGTGGCCTCACGTCTGAGCTCTATTCTTCAATAGAGTCAATGTGTCGATTTCGACATATCTAAAGCAAATGATGTGTTATAAAAAAGAGTTAGCGCTTATTACCTACCTACCTCTTTTTTGTGAAGTGGCACACTATAACTCAGTCAATTGCACGAAGTTGCCTCAGTTTCGCGTCGTCAATCAAATGGACACGTATCACTGTGTCTCAGCTGTTAGATGTGGTGGCTATTTTGAAACACGGAATTTGGTATAGAAAACGTATCTACCTCATTTTAGGGTTCCGTAACCAAAGGGTAAAACGGGACCCTATTACTAAGACTCCGCTGTCCGTCAGTCTGTCTGTCCGTTTGTCACCAAGCTGTATCTCATGAACAGTGATAGTAAGACAGTTGAAATTTTCACAGATAATGTATTTCTGTTGTCGCTATTACAACAACTAAAAAACGGAATAAAAGAGATATTTAAGGGGACTCCCATACAACAAACGATTTTTTTTGATTTATAAAAACGGCAAAAAAAATAGTTTGTTGTTGACGAAGGGTTCCGTGCCATTGTCTATAAAGACAATGGCACGGAACCCTTCGTGCGCGAGTCCAACACGCACTTGGCCGGTTTTTTTTATATTACATCATCGTCTAAAGCATTAATATGTAGAGTACCTTGTTTTCCGACACGACGGAGAGTCTCCTGCGGGAGAGCGCGCTCGTGGCGCGCAGGCGCCGCGCCTCCGCCGCGCCCGCGCCTCTCGGGCCTCCCGCTCCCCGCGCCCCCGCGCCCCGCACCGCCGCCCCCGTCCCTGCGCCCCGCGCCCCCGCCCCGCTGCCCACCCCCGCCGCGCCCGCGCCGCCGCTCCCGCTGGACAGGCTGGAGTTGCGGCGTCGCCGCAGCCCTGACTCCTCGTTCAGACTGGCTGACTTCCGCGCCTGACCAAATTGACATTTTATTATTTTACGTCACACCTGGCCATTATGCGAGTTTTACTGCACGTTGTACTGCATACGATAAAACTCGCATTGTGGCCAGATGAAGACGTAAAATTGTGTACTTACCACGGGCGGTAATTCGTAAAGCCCCAGATCGCATATTTATGGCCCTCACCTTCGGTTCGGGCCACAAACACCTGCGATCAGGGCCATTCACGAATTCACCGCCCTAGGTACGTAATGTACTATTTCATCACACTTGCTCGAAAAGGGCTTCATAATGCGCAGACATACAGAGCTGCAATAGCCTATGTTACGCCCACGGGCGTAATCGTTATTTTCTTAAATTGTATCTGTCACTCATGCGGCAGTTATAAAGCAAAAAGGTTTTATACAGGGTGTACCAAAAATGGGGTGTGAAACGATTAACGGCATAACAGGTATCGTGTTCTGATTAGAAAAAAACTGAACTATTTTTTTAAACATTTGGAGCAGGTGGCCGCAGTTGGCCAACACTCCATACAAATGTAAAAAAACGCGCAAAAAAAATCATCTATTAGTTTTTTCTTATCAGAACATGATACCTGTTATGCCCTTGATCGGTTCACACCCCATTTTTGGTACACCCTGTATGACATACGATGTCTGAAAACGTATTTATAAATAAATTTAAACTTAAAAACACCTACTAAAATATGTTTAACAGAATTATTTACAGATTTATTTAGTGTCTATGTAAAATGTTTTTAAATATTTTCGAATCGTGGCTGTATACCGAAGGGTCTTTGCCATACGCGCCTCACCTCAAATTCAACAAAATGGACAACTGACATATTGACGTTTTTATTATAATTTGTATTAATTTCATCTAGAATGTATTTGTTTCCTCGCAAATGTGGTGACAAACATTGTGTAGGGTGCGTAAGAATATTGCAGACTCTTGATCGCAATATTCCACTTACGCCCCTCGTTAAACAATGTACTATTAGGTAAGGATTTCGTTTTCATCGTCGCCTATTACCCCTGGAGGAGAGGGAATTGGCGGCATTCGCCACGCTGGCCCAATGTGGGTTAGGGGCTTTTCTCAAACATGCAATGAAATGTCGTCATTTCGTACGTTATAACAGGCTTCAAAGTATCACGTTTCGGGCGGAACGACTCGAGAGAACTGTAAAGGAATTTCATACAAAACTGAAGGCCTAGGTTAGGAAGTTTTTTTTTTAATTTATTTGTGGCCCAGCATTCAAGGCCATGAAAATTAAACTTTGATTTCTTGGCGTTCTTTTTTATTTGTTTCATTGCATGTTTGAGAAAAGCACTATATACATAACCCAGCGTGAAAAGGGATTGCCAGCCTCATAACTATCCGTATATGAGTACATTCAGCCGGCAACCCTTTACTTCCCGGCCTCTAGCAATGGTAGCAATGTACTATGCATTTGATTAGATATTTGATATAACACACAAGTAATTTGTCCGTTTTCTTTATTTCTGAGTTGTTCTCATATCCCGCACCAAATATGATTATTTTCTGTTTGTCCTAAAGGTTGACTGGTAGAGAATGCCTTATGACATTAAGTTCGCCTTTCGTATTTGTAACTTGATACTGTGCAATAAAGTTTAAATAAAGGAATAAATAAATAATATTTTTCTTCACCAAAACACAAAATTGTAGATCAGCAGGTCGAACACGTAACGCATTGTACGTACGAGTACCTAGTCTAGCCATAAGTTCTGTTACAAATGAAATGAAACATATTTTTAAAAGGATGTAATTAATTTACCATAAGTAAATGTTTATTTATAGGTAAGTTAATAAGGTTTCTAAACAATATATTTTTTATTCAAAATGCCCGCCTTTAGCTTTAATACACGCCCTCAAACGATCCGGCCACACGTCTATAGATTCACGCACTGTATCGAAATTTGCCACTGCTACCTTCAAAGATTTTTTTAGAGAATCGATATTGGCATGGCGTTTAGAGCAGACCATGTCCTCTAACACTGACCACAATTTATAGTCCAGGGGATTTAAGTCGGGACTGGAAGAGGGCCAATCATCTGCCTTGATGAAGTCCGGAACATTCCTTTGCAGCCAAATCTGGGTGGTGCGAGCTTTATGACCCGGGGCTGAGTCCTGCTGAAAGGTCCAGTGTACATTTTTGAACATTGTGTCGTTTAGTGGTTTAACTACTGTTTCTAAAATCGTGTCCTGATACACTTTAGCTGAAATTTTCACTCCTTTTTCGCAAAAATGGATCTCAGAGACGCCTTGATACGACACACCCCACCAAACCATGACGTAAGCGGGATGATGACCTTGCTGAATCCTTCCAACTATCTCTTTAGCTTCTCGAGAGTTGTGTGCGTACACTTTATCATTTTGTTTGTTGTAGTGCTGCTCGATAGTAAAAATTTTTTCATCCGTGAAAAGAATATTTTTATATTTCCCATGTGCGTATCGAGATAAAAGGCTTTTTGATCTTTCAACTCTCTTGTCCTTTAGTGACTGATTTAACATATGTCCTGTATATCGTCGGTAAGCTGCAAGACTCAAGTCATCTTTGATTATACGCGAAAGTGTCCTAGGTGGTATTTTCATTTCCTTAGAAAGGATCTTCTGTTTTCTTATGGGATTTCGGCGAATTCTGGCCCTTACAGCATTAACGGCTTGTTTTGTTCTAACAGTACGTGGTCGGCCAGATCTTTTACTGTCATCGACAGAGGACGTTTTGGTGTATCTTTGAATGGTACGATACACAAACATTCGACTGATCTCTAACTTTTTTAGTGTCTCAAAAATGTGGGACGGCTCCATTCCTACCTTATGCAGAGCAATCACAGCAATTCTATTTTCTTTGACACCCCACTCCATTATTAATTTACTTATTTTAATATTATATTGTATATAAATGGTGGCAAAAACATCCAAGTACTTACGTCAAAACACAACATTCGAAATTCGAATTATTATTTTTCTTAAAATCATTGTTAACTGCCAGTAACAGAACTTATGGCTAGACTAGGTACGTTAGATTTAAATGACAATTTTTGGAATTTTAAAATTACAGTTGGACTATCCTAACGCTCGTTCAAAACGTTACGTGACTATCCCTCCCAGGTATTAAATGATATTTTTAATTTTGTTTCCAAAATCTCATTTGTAGTAGCCAGCCGCCAGCCGTATGCAACCACTAGGTTTCGTTTTGTTTCCCTTATATTTTAAAATAATGAAATGAACACTTTGTGACTCATTAGTTAATTGTATGTCAATATGGGGCAATCATGGTTAATATAGGGAAGATGTAGCTATAATATTTACCATTATTTTGTGACCAAAATGTTTAAAACATAAAATAACAGCTACTGAAAGTAGTTATACTAGTTTCAAACCATAATTACGATTTGAAGTAATGTGAAACGGAAAGTGTTTTAATCCTACAATCAGCGTCTGGTGACGTCACTCCTGTCAAAAGTTTTGACTTTTGACAGGAGTGACGTCACCAGACGCTGATTGTAGGATTAACTTAAGCAACTCTATGTGGGACGAACCATGCACAAACAAATATGGCGAGTGACACTCATGAGTGACGTCACAGGAACTGTAGATCCGTTTAGGCGCGAAAGTTTACATTGGCAGTTTGTAACAAATTTTTGATATTATTTATAGTATTTTAATTTTTTTTATACTTTCGTGGTCTATTCTATATGCAATTCTTTCAAAGGAAAAAATGAAAATATTGCATCTTCCCTATTGATATTCACAGGCAACCTAGAGCAAGATTAAAATTATAATCTAGGACATAATAGTAAAGTTTCGAAATAAGCAGACCCGTCGTAAACTCGTAATCGAGTTGTATGCACGCCTCGCCAAGTCACCGCTGTAAGGTTAGCACAACTGACGCCGCGACGTGACACGTCTACCCTCCCCTTTCTAATTTACACAGTGCGAGTGAGACAGTAGTTGCGTAGTTCCTGGTAATCCTGGTAGTGTACCTGTCGGTCGGCCATGCGCTGCTGCGCGTGCCGCGCCGCGTTCTGCCGGATGATGGTGTCGGCGCGGCGGCGCAGCACGAGCGCGGCCTCCTTGTGGTGCAGCAGAGCGCCATACAGGTCGTTGCGGGACAGTGCGAATAGGTTAGAGTAGCCGCGAGATCTGGTCAATGGAATAACAATGGTGTAGGTATTGTATCGGCAACACTTGCGGTTCGTTTAATATGATAATATCCTACCGGTCCTATGTTGGGCGTCAATTTCGGTCTAAATAACAAAATTACTGTATAAGCTGAACTCGGACTGTATGTTTTGAATATATCATTATCACGGTATAAACATAAAATACTACGATAACTAGGTGACTTGGTAAAGGAACTCTAGCTTTAAAATTACGTTAAAGTAAAAAAAATACTAAATTTTTATAAAATTGGCGATGGCGCCCAACATGGGGCTCAAACAATAGGGGTGTACACACTAAATACTGCTTTGTTTGTGTGAGGTGTGCAATAAAGAGTATTTGTATTGTATTTTATTGTAAATAAAATAATCAACAATGTCATATTTTCTCGAAAAAGGATTAAAAATGTAGTCAAATAGAGAAAAAACAATGCAAAAGGTCAAATAATCACGAAGTTGTGTCCAAAATTTTTAAGAAGGGGTGTGTTCTGTCCCTTTTTCGCGAAACGCAACTGCATATGAAACGATGACGCTGGAAGATTGTGACGTCACACTAATAGACGGCAACGTGCCCCCCCCCCCACCCCTGCAGCAATCTGTAATGTGACGTCACACACTGTTTCCGTTTTCTCTCTCTAACGAGCAATATTAAAACGGTTGTAGCTTCGTTATTCTTTGAGATATCTGAATGGGATTTTCGGAGTCTACACCCCTATTCTTTATGTTTTGTACTATATCGGGCATATTGGCTGTGTTTTAGGAAACATTCAAATAGTATACAGCTTTTCCACTCGTGACCGATATTAAATTCAATTCAACCAATCAATCAATCGTTTATTTGCTATAAAACACAAGTATTAAATACGAGATTCAATTAACACAAATATTATTAACTTAGATTAAATGTCATAAAAGTAGAATAATCATTTAATCATCATCCTCCTAGCGTTATTCCCGGTTGTGCCCCTAACTAAAGGAGCCCGGGGTCCACTTTGACACCTAATCCTAAGATTTGGTATAGGCACTAGTTTTACGAAAGCGACTGCCATCTGACCTTCCAACCCAGAGGGAAAACTAGACCTTATTGGGATTAGACCGGTTTCCTCACGACTCACGATGTTTCTCTTCAGCGAAAAGATAGCAGTAAATATTCCGTACATAAGTTCCTAAAACTCATTGGTACGAGCCAGGATTCGAACCTACGACCGCCGCTTGACAGCCGCATGCCTGAACCGCTAGGCTACCGTAGCTTCAGAATAATCATTTAATAATTTGCATAATATTATTTGATTGAATAGAATGGATAGGTCAAAAATATTTCTTTACTTTTTTTGCCTTATACAGGGTGTAACGGAACGATGGACTTTCCCGCAAGAGGGGGATTATTGGGCGCTAGTACGTCACATTTTCCAGATAAACTATTTTTTTTGACGCGATTTTTTTATTACATTTGTATGGAGCTCGTCGCTCCAGTCGGCCAACGCTCCATACAAAGGTAAAAAAAAAAATCGCGTCAAAAAAAATAGTTTATCTGGAAAATGTGACGTACTAGCGCCCAATAATCCCCCTCTTGCGGGAAAGTCCATCGTTCCGTTCCATCTTGTATATTGCCATGAGTGATGCCACCCTGCTTCGCATTATTGCGTGGAATCCCGGCACGCCCGCCGCCGCGAATATGCCGGACGCACTACTGCAATAGCGGGACAGACCCATCAATGGCCATCACAAAGTTCTACAAGTAATTTAATTTTCTGTGATCATTTCCATCACATTTTAGCTATAGCAGTTATTTAAATTAATATTTCGTTCTTTTAGGATAAATATTTCTAGTTTAGATTTCTTTTTCATTTTCTCTAAATTTCTTTAAAGATAATCTGATGATCATGCAAACCTTCTTCATCACTGTGGGTTACCTGATTTGAATTAATGTTTTTTCGAAGCCTCAGTACTGTTCTCCTTAGCGATTCTGTTTTTTTTTGGTATGTTATTCATGTTTTATAATTATTTTCGTCAACAAGATAACCAGTAAAGTACAGTCAATATTCAATTGTATTTAGACATATTATTTACAAGTAAGTTGGTTAATTGCATAGATGGGTAGTTTCTGAACGTACCTTTAATGTTGGCAACTCTCGCCTGTGTCGTATGTCACTGTCAAACTGTTTCAGTTGACAGTTCGCTTCACCGGCCAATCAGCTGTTCATGGAGGTTATCGCGTGCCGTTATATTTTTAACGAACAATCAAACATTCTTTGTGTTTTCATCATAGGTAGTAAACGATATATAATGAATCTTACCGAAGTGCCAACATGTGTAATTTCGTTTCAGTCCCAGGTCACTTTTCTTTACTTTTGTTTACACAACAACAGAATACGTAAGCTTTAATTACTTATTTATATTTAAAACAATAAGAGCTCTCTCATATCACTGTTTACCTGGCTAGGGTTGCCAGCTAATTGAGACTAAGAAATGATGCACAGATACCAACCTGACAGTAGCGGTTCGTCGCCTCATCCCATCGATGCCAAGCAAGCTGATTTCTCCAAAGACACCGCCTTCACCGAGAGTTGCCAGCACTTCAGTTTCGTCTTGCGACATCACCTTTTTACAAAAAACAAAGTAGATTGATTCAAATTTGTATTATTATTTCACAGGCAAATCGAAAGAACCTAATTCTCTCCGTTCATCGATGCGAATCTTAGACTGTTAGCCGACACCAGGGGGTATTTAAGTACATCGGTGTACATTTGTCAAATCTCTGTGGCAGTATCACATGTTCGCAAACCTTTCTCAACCTAATTGGCTACCAGTGGCGGAGCGCCCAAACAAGCCAATTCTCACCAGCTTTCTTTAAATTTCTTGCTTTACATATAAGTATATGGCTACGCAGCACATGTTAAGGTGGTTCGATGTCCATACAAAACTTTTTTGACATAACGGCGTGATATTTTAAGACACTTATGTAACACACTTTTATAACTTGGCGGCATTTGCGGGAAATTCCCCCTTTCCTAGAATAAACTTGAATAAACTAGAATAATTTGAGAAATTAGTTCGTCACGTGATACTTTGTTAAAACGATTATTCTCAAACTATTCTAGTTTATACAATTTCATTCTAGGAAATGCGGAATTTCACGCAAATGGCAAGTCAATTTATGAAAGATTGTTACATAAGTTTCTTAAAATATGACGCCGCTAGCCTGCGAATGTCAAAAGACGTTTTGTATGGTCGTCGAACCACCTTAAGCAGTGGTCGTGGCATGAACAAATCGACCATGTAAAGTGATTATTGTCGTGAGTTATTACACATTTCCTTCGGTTAAGCAGCGGAATGTTAAAGAAGAACCAGATTAAAATCGAGCATGTGAGTAATAGAGACAAAACTTACGTAACACTGTCCAGACTTGATGATGTACATCTGGTGGCCGACGTCCCCACGTCGTACGACCAGGTCCCCGGGCAGGAAGGACACGGGCCGCAGCTTCAGAACCAGGTCACGCAGCAAAGAGTCAGAGCAGTCTCGGAATAGCTCCACCTATTTCAACATCAATGGTTTTAAGACAATCTTACATTATTTTATGGTGGACTTCCATAGCGACTTAAGAACCAACCTCTTATTAATTAAAAGAGTTTCGGTAAGTACCTTTCGCACAAACGCGTATTTTAATGCGATTACTTAAGAGTAATCGCATTAAAATATTATTTTTGTTATAATGATGTTATAATTCGGTTGTGTAGATGTACACAACCGAATTATAACATCATTTTAACAAAAATAGGTTTTATGGACGTTTGTGATAGGGTAAGAGTAAGTATGTAGAGTGCTTTATGAAGCGGTAGAGTCTGACAAGGTAAAGATGAGCCTTTTTTATATGGCAAAAGTAATATGATTTCCTAATCTTGATACTTGATATGGTAACTAAGAAAATAACTATTCAAACAGTGTTGCAGCACGCTGTTTTAAAAAAAAACATCTTTCCCTGGCCAGACTAACAAATAATTCGAAAATATGAATAATGGGATTATAGATTATCCTATATAATTTAAAACCACAAATAGTATCTTTACCTTGCTCAAAGTAGACATGTGCACTTCTAATGCAACGTCTTGTTTCATGTTGTGCGGAAGCGTGTTCAATATATTAGACTCATCTGCAAAAAAGTGAAATTAAATGTCGGAAATTTAGTAAAAGGACTGACATCAAAGTCGCGGACATACTTAAGCTCAGTTTAATTATGAAAGATATCTTCTCGAGAATCTTGACTCGAGATATAACCTTTGGAATACGATGTTTAATTAACATGATAATTTCCTACCGACTGGCCCCACGTTGGGCGCCAATTTCGGTCACAGTGAAGAACCAGACCATCCGAGATTTAATTTACGAGTCAAGATTCTCGAGAAGACATCCTTTAGAATTATACAGCTTATTTCGCACCTTTGATATAAGACTCGTTCCTCTGTGTTCATAACAGTAAGGTCAAGTGTCAGCCTTAGGTAGACGAAAGTATGAAATACGAACTCTTCTATATTGAAAATATTATAAAGAGAAAAAGTCTGTGAGATGGTAGCTTTGTAAGTTTGTTTGTAGGAAACAATCTCCGGAACCACTTTTAAAGTTATCAGTTGTTTAATTGTTTATAGATTTGATTTTCCGAATGGACATGGGCTATATTGCGCGGGCACCTAGTATTCATAAACGACATCTACCGAAGCACTTCTGTTCATTCCACGTGTAGTTGAACCAGCAGGTGACCCGCTGCTGCAGAGATACGGGCATGTTCAGCTTGCGCAGGTAACGGGTGCATCCGTCCACTCTTTTACGATAGTCAGTCTGAAATCAACCAACTATCCTGAGGCCATGCAAGTATTTCTAATTAATTAGGCATATTATGAAGGGATCTCGAGAAATCGATAAGGTAAATGTTTTGTGTTAGTTTACATACAATATTCTTGATCATTTGTCCGATGAATTGTAATCAAGAAAAACTTGACAGCAATTCCAGTTGTTTATTTATGGAAAGGAACATTTATAGAACACCGCTTTTCACTTGCCGGTTACGCCACATTTTGAACATACAGGGTTGATACACCCTGAGGGGGTGTGAACCGATCAAGGGCATGTTCGGTAGCGTATTGCGATTCCAAAAGTGCATTTGTTTATTTTTTAAATTTTTGATTTATTTTTGTTAACATTGAAGTGTTTGTTTTTGTTTACATTACAGTCCTTGTTTTTGTTGACATTGTTTGTGTATGACATCAAAAACCTAAAAGCTGTCACCTGCGAGTCAAAAAAACGTACACAATCATTTGTTTTCATAAAACAGCTGTGCGCGCAGCGGTTGAAAATGAAATAAACCATCCCTCCCTTCACTCTGGGGGTGTTGTGAATGTTGTCATACACAAGCAATGTTAACAAAAAAATTTAAAAACCAAAAAAAAACATAACCAATCGCAATGCGCTACCGAATATGCCCTAGCTCGGTTCACACCCCATTTTTGATACATCCTGCATGATCGCTAGCCCATCACTGGCGCGAAACAGTGTAGTATCGGGATCGGCTTAAACTCGTGTCGTAGACCAAGACTCTCTTTGTTATGCCAAACCATTGAGTAGGTAATTCTAATTAGTATTTGTCTAGTCTCACCCGAGCTCTAGTAGCTGTAGCGATGATGTCTCGAATCTGGCCGATGAGTAGCGCGAACACAAACACGCCCATCAACCACGCCACCGTCATGAACATGTATTCTCCTGGATTTTCTGGTTTTGGGTTTTTGCCTGCAAGCAAACAAGGAAATTGTTTGTAGTGGCTGACTTTTTATTAGGTACACTTTAGCAACTGTAAAGTTGGTAGGTATATAAACAGTTCTAGACAGCAAGATCTAGTTTTTCAGTGAAAGCTTTTTAGTTTTAATCCTTTGACTCATAATTTAGACCCACGGTCGTCTAACTATTGTATGTATATGAGTACTAAGAAGTTGAGTCCTTGAATTGGTAGGAGCTACGGGGTTTAAGGTTTGTATACCCGCTAAAGTCCTTGAGCGTATGGGCGGAGCCTCGACCCTTTCCCCGCGCAAGTCGCACAACCCGCCGTCGTTTATTAAGCGTTACATAGATTAAGTTACAGACGCGTCATCGCGCATCGTTACCAATGCAAGGGTGGACGTGGTTGGGTGACATTTGTCATGCTTAATTGAAACGTGATATTTGTCATATATAAATTACATAATTGATTAACTTCAAAAATTATGTCCCTACTATTATAATACTATTTACTTACGATTAGTGTAGTTCCGTCAGCACGGCTAGCACGAGACGGCCGCGACATACACTCGATTTTTCTCGCACTATCGGTCTCACTCTTATTAGAACATTAGGAAAGAGAGGTATAGTGTGAGAAAAATCGAAAGTATGTCGCGGCCGTCTCGTGCTAGCCGTGCTAGTGAAAACGAAATTCGTTCGAATAACTCATTGTCGCTCGAACTAGCAAGCGCGACAGAGAGGGAGATACACGAACGAAGTTCGGTTTCGTTTCGCGGTAGGCCCTCAGCACGCCTAGCACTAGACGGCCGCGACATACTTTCGATTTTTCTCGCACTATACCTCTGTTACTAAATATTCTAATAAGAGAGAGACGGATAGTGCGAAAAAATATAAAGATAATAATAGTAATCCATACCTACTGTTGCCCTTAGGCCATTTTTTAATGTCGCTATTAATAGGGGCCCATCTAGCATTTAGCGAGTCACCGTCTGCCAGAGATAAAATGGGAAACAGTTTTATTGGGCAGGCGTCCGATGTTTCATCCAATAGCCCAGCTACTAGTCCATAATTTTCACTCAATAACCCGTTTTATTTAGATTCCATCAACTAGCAATAGACTCTTACACCCCAGCGGGTGCTGTTTCTGTGTGCGTCCCATGACACGGGCAGAGACAGCATCCGCTTGGTGTACTTCTTGCATTTCATTAAATTGTCAAAAGGGCCTCTACGTGTTGGCTCAGAGCTCCACGCACGCCTCCCAAAGGTCCGGGACATCATTGTCCGATGAGCGGGAAAGACATATAATCCATACTATCCATACTTCCATATCCACACTCCATACTAATATTATAAATGCGAAAGTGTGTCTGTCTATCCGTTACCTTTTGTGTAAGTGTAAGGTTGTTAAGTTTTAAACTAATTTTCGGTATATTTATTACGTTCTACTTCCTTGATTTGATGATGATGGCGTGTACAGTCAGCATCAGATAGTTAGTAGCATCCAAAGTAGCCAAATATATCGTAACACATTCCTTACTCCTACTTATAGTAACAAAGACTATTTCGATGAATGTACGTTCCGATATATTTGGCTAACTTGGCTGCTACTAACTATATTATGCTGACTGTACAGAAATCGGCCTCGGGTAATAATATACTTATAGATTAGTTGTACGTTAACCATACTTTGTTTCATATCAAATAATAACTCTGTGTCTGTATCGAACTTGGAGTTGGCATGCAACCCATAGGTAGGTACTTACAATATTTGTTAAGCCCACTATTTTTATTAGAACTTATTCTATTAACACTTGACAGTCATTAATACGAGCAGATAAAACAATATTGTTTCTATAATTGTTCATATTCCTAAGCAATAGATATTATAAATATATTTAATAATAAAATGTCTGGTTTTAGCGATTTCCCAATTTTGATACTTTGATAGAATAGGTATTTACTTGTGTATTCTTTTTCCTCTTCTCTTGTAAAATTTCTTGATATTACGTATTTTCCTCCTGCGCATATTTAACCCCAAAGACCCAAAATAATTATTGAAAAATTTGTGAGACCAAAGCTAAGACGTACTGATTCTAGTATCGTAAGTTTGTATGTTACTAACAATCTATGGGCAAACTGGCCTGAAATAAAGAATTTATTATTATGTATGTCTTTCCCGCTCACGGGACAATGACGTCCCGGACCTTTGGGAGGCGTGCGTGGAGCTAGGTACCTACAAAGTACCAACTCGTAGAGGCCCTTTTGACAATTTAATAAAATGCAAGGAGTACACCGAGCGGATGCTGTCCCTGCCCGTGTCATGGGACGCACACAGAGACAGCACCCGCTGAGGAGTATAGGGCCTATTGATGGTTGATGGAATCTAAATGAAACGGGTTATTGGTTATTATTATTATTATTATTATTTCCCATCTTGAACTAAAAACAAAATCTAAACTATACCTACGTAAATGTTAATTAGGTACAAACGCCAACACAGTTAACTGACCATCCTGTATTTATACAAGAACCTTATTACAATGCACATAAAGTGCACGGATGGTCAGTCAGCTGTCTTGTCTATAGTACCTACTACTTTACAAACCACGAAATAGATTGTCCACTCTATGCAACAAAATTATCTGTCACTAAAAACTAAACTATACGCAAATGTTTATTAGTTACCTACTATACGAATCACAAAACGGATTGTCCACTCTATGCAACAAATATAGTTCACAATTTCCACAAATATTTAAAAATTTCGGCGCAGCGCAAATTGACACAGGTCCGTCATGCAACGTGTCTCGTCCCGCACTGACCGTATGGACGAAAACGGGGAGGCGTAGGAACTTTGGCGGAATATTTCAGAAAACGAGATAAATTTTTAAGAAAATAAAGAAAGTAAGAAAATGATGCCCTTGTTCATTATTTTATGAAGAAAGTTAGAAAATGTCATATTATTCTGATAAAAAATGGAGCAGTAAAATGGTTACAAGTAAAAAAATAGGGGTGACTTTAGATTTCTTTTTCTCTAATTCTTATTGTTAAAATGGATTTCGACGATAACTATGACCCGTCGCATATCTTGCAGATTATGATATATTTTTTTCGACAGCAAAAATGTTACGTTATAATGTATAAAACGGTTACAAAACCACTCATTTTCACGAAAATGTCGAATGTGGAGCCTTAAATGAGACGATCAGTCACGGGACCCCGAGTTCTTGTCCAGTCTAATAGGAAAAATCGCCATCCACGTACCTATAGAGGTAGCGGTCTTGGTGGCGAAGTAGAAGCACCGTAGGTAAGCGTTGCCCTGTCCGTCGTACACCCAGTTGTTGATGCCGAGTCCTTCGTACGCGCTCATGCTGTAGTACGCGCATGCGTTCAGGTGGATCAGGTAGAAGATGTAGAACAGGGTCTTGCCTATACGGACCTGTTGAAAGCATACAAACGTGTCGTTTTTAATTATGTCGACAACTTTCATTCGTTACTACACAACTAAACGGTTCCGTTAACTTTTCAAAAGTAATTAAAGATGTACGGTTTCAGTTATCTTTTTACAAGTTACCCAAGAAAGTCTTCTAACCACTATTCAAACACAAATAACAGCGTCGAAAAGTGCTTGACCACTTGAACTACACTGCTCTACATAATGTAATTGGGCATTATTTTAAATAGTGTCTTAAAAAAGAATGTGCTTCTATAAGTTTCTCAAAAATCAGAAGAGTCCCAAAAACGATGCTAATAAATCACAGACAACATTATTGCTAATGACGCTACTGACCGCGTAGGGTGAGGACAGTACTCTGTCGACGGCCAAGTTAAACTCCCAGAAGGTCTGCAGCTTCAGCAGTCGCGGAAACCGCAGGACGACCATGTGCGTTCCAAAGTAGAGGTACAGCAGGTCGAGTGGTGTGAGGGAAATCACGTCGAACTGAAATATGGGATTTAGGTGTCGATTTAATGCCGGTGCCCAAGAATCTCAAAAGTTGTATGGATAATAAACATAGATGTAGTCATCTTCCTCCTAGCGTTTTCTCGGTTGTGTCCTAACGGAGCCTGGGCGCTTTGGCACCGTTTTACGAAAGCAGCTGACATCTGACCTTCCAACCCAGAGGGAAAACTACACCTGTTTTCGTTCACCGAAAACCTCCTGTTAAATAATATCATTTTTTTACCCTGTGGAAAGTTGGGACTTCTAATTTAGAAGAAGTAAAGTTTAAAAGTCTAAAAAAGAATTAAAAAATATCAACCATTCAGATTTCTATGATACGTATGCAAGAACCAAAGCTGCGAGGAAAGGAGTTGATCATTAATGTTAACCAACGGTTTTTCGTCATAAGTGACCATAGAACTAAACAGACTTTACACACTCCAAAGTTTACTGGTTCCTGGCACAGCATAGTTAACTGAGGCGGTGAACGATGACGGTATAGGTTACGCACCTTGTATTGAATCTTCTTCCTATAATTCCTCCTAGTCTCCCCTGGATCGTCAACCCAGAATCCTTCATGCAGGTACATAAGTCTGGGCTTTATAAAGGCAACATCCAGCAAATACACCAGGTCGCAGCAATAGTCGGCCACCATCCAGTACATGGTGTTTTCGGGGGTTTGGTAAGGGAAGGTAGCTCGCAGGACGACGCACCATGAGTTGTAACAATAGCAGAATGTTACTAGGAGGAGCCAGCAGATGTACATTCGTCCTGGGAACAATTTGTAGAGCCAGATTAGACTTACAGAGGGGCTAACGTAACTTGTTGGCGTCGTTGCACAGCTTAGCGTCTCCTGTCTCACTTGCTCTGTGCAATTTAGATAGATGGTAGATTTCTCGTTATGCTCTCAGTTGTGCCAGCCCAGCAGTGCTTACTTTCTTCAAGCTAAAAGGAAGACTTATGATTTTACTATGTATGTATTTTATTGTTACTCTCATTGAAAAACTCTAAATTCATCTTCAGTGTGTGAAGTTTTAACTAAGTAGCCTGTGGCTTGTGTTAAGTTTGACATCTGGCCAAGTCGAGCAAAACAGCGGCACGGCCGTACCATCCTTTTCTCGAACCAATTCAGGCCATTTTCGAATCCCTTATAACTTCGTTGTGGATAAAAAAAAACAGTAAGTAAGCAGGCATTTTATAAACACGGTATATTTCAAATTTCATTCAATTTGAACCAGTAGTTTAAGAATGATAACTAGTCAACGTTTCTTAATTTTGTCACTCACTCACTGACTGACCGATCATCAAAACTCTAAGGCACTTCTACTAGCAGACGAAAGCTATGTTTAGTGTATAAATCAAGGAAAAACTCAAATATTTTGCAATTTCGGTCCAGTTTAATAGATACAAACTGCATAAATGACTTCCCATATAAATATATAGGATTACAAAGATATCTTTGCAGTGAATGGGACAAGAAATTAAAAAGCTAGATGGGACTGCATTCATAATTTGTATGTAAGTAAGTATTGATAACACAATAACCTACAAAAAGAAGTGAGATCCCATAAAAAACATGCGATGTAAAAAAGAAGCAGTCTCGAAAATCTTCCACCGTAAAAAGTTGTGATATTTCGTAGAGCCAAGTCTCAGGCATTCTTATTACTCTTTTTTTGCATGCTAAATAACATTTTGTGACTTGGCAATACTACATAGTTTTAGGTAAAGTACCTATGCAAAAATCCATAAATGCAGTAAAGTTGTACTGAAGAGAGAAAGAGAGAGAGAGTGTTAAAGTAGATGAGTATTTTCTCTCTCCGTCAGATTTCAGATTTCAGATTATTTATTGATTTACATCTCATTTACAAGTCAGAGTATAATAATATTTTTAAATTTTTGGCCTGTGTTAGCGTCAATGATCTTTTTGGAGAAACTCAATTACATTGTAGCATGCAAGGTCAGTAAGCAATGCCTTGAGTTTTTTTGTAAATGAGGCATCACTCCCAGCTGTTTTAATGTGTTCAGGAACACAGTTATATATGTGGATCCCGGCAACGCTGAGTGCCGCGCGAGCCTTAGCCAAGCGCCGGCGCGGGGGCTCCAGCAGATGCCGCCTGCGCGTAGGCCTTTGGGTGGGTTGACCGTAGGTTTTATAGTTATGTAGGTTGTTTCGTATGTATGAACAAGCAGTTAATATGTATACACTTGGAAACGTTAGGATTTTATGGTGTCTAAATATGTCTCTCGCGGGATGGTCTACTGGTTTTCGGTCGATGATTCGCAAGGCTCGCTTTTGAATTCTGAAGACTCTGTCACGATTGGCAGACATTGCCCACAGATCTACCCCTTGATTAGAATTGAGTGAAAGTAACCGAAGTAAGCTTTCCTCAAGTTACTGGGAGACAAACTAGGTGCGAGTCTAGTCAGTGCGTAGCACGCGGCGGACCGCTTGTCGCATACATAGTCAATGGTGACCATGTCAACCCTGAGTCAATTACGAAGCCAGTTGCGTCTACCTGAGGTAAAATAGTATTGTTGGTGGTTATGTTTAATGGGCTATGTTTTGTTTTTAGACTAAAATGTATAATGTTTGTCTTTTCCACATTAAGTAGCATGCCATTTGCAGAGAACCACTCAGACATATGTAACGTGACAAGGTGTAGTTTTGATTTCAAGGTTGCCACATCATCAGCACTGACCATGATGCACGTATCATCGGCGAAGATCACATACATGTGATGGATACACGTCATGGAGTGAGTAACTCCACAGCTTCATGGGCATTGTTTCGAACAATTGAAAGGCCCTAGTTTGGACCGATTAATCCTTACCTTGAGGATCTATAGTGATGAAGGGATCGCAGCAGTCGGGTAGCCGTAGAAAACCCTTGCATTTCTTGCCACGGGACGGTGAAGAAGGCACCGGGCTCTGTGGCGTTTCTACAGGAGGCGGTGTCTTTTCTTGAGAAGGCCTAGTGGAATAAAAAAGTATTAAAATTACTAGAGTGTCAAAAGAAATAACTACAACTTAGAAAAGTTGGAAAACCCCCGACATTTTCATTTCAGTCTATCTCAAAAACGGCTAAACAGATTTTCATGAAACATGGCTAAGAACACTCGGGATAAAATTATCTATGACACAAAAAAACCGCAATCAAATCGGTCCATCCGTTTGGGAGCTACGATACCACAGACAGATACACAGACACATAGAGACACAGATACACAGACACGTTAGACTTATAACACCCCTCTCTTTGCGTCGGGGGTTAATAAATTACTGCTGTCAGTTAATTATTACGGCACAACAAACTTACCTGAGAACAATTATCTCGATGAAGACTTCGATGAAAAAAAAACGCTCTCAAATCGGTCCATCCGTTTATAGGTCCGATAAATCCACATGATAAACTTATAGCATTCCACGTTTTCGTCGGGGGTTAAGAAACGAACCAAAGTAGCTAATATAAAAAAAATGTCTCTGTGCCAGAAAGAAAAGTATTTCTCCAAGCTTTAATTAACTTGCAATGTATGTTTGGTGGAATCTTGCAATAATTTTGGGTAAAAAAAATTAAAGCTGACAATTCAATTTATTGTACCATCGACCTGATCTGATGATGGAGACAGAAGGTGGCCATGGGAATTCAGTACTTAACCGACATACCTAACTCCGTTGAGTTTGGGCTCGTTACAATCGTCTCAATGAGTAGTTGATGACAGTATGCAGAAAAGTACAGTCGGCAATAAAAGTTTGTATAAAAAAATGTGATAAAAATATAATATTATTGTTGCTTAGTAGTAGCGTGATTATAGTTTTAATGTAGTACCATTTAGGAGGTTCTCCTATGATCTCGGAACGCTTGATGTCTTTCAGCTCGGTCTCATCATCTTCAAAGATCACGTTGTGGGCCTTGTACTCGTGCGCAGGAGTCGACGGGAACAGGCGGACTTTCTTCACAGGGATTAAAATGCTGCAACATACAAACTTTTAACAGAACGTTGAAAGTAATATAAGCACAATCATGTATTACCTCAAATCATTATCCTCATAACTTTATTACCGGTTGTGCCCAAAAGGCGCCCGGGTTCCGCTTTGACGCCTAATCCCGAGATTTGGCATAGGCACTAGTTTTACGAAAGCGACTGCCATACCTTCCAGACCAGACGGAAAACTAGACCTTATTGGGACTACACCGGTTTCCTCACGTTTTCCTTGACCGAAAACCTGACGGTAAATATTCCGTACATAAGTTCCGAAAAACTCATTGGTACGAGTCGTAGGCTACCGTAGCTTACCTTGATCATGTACATTCATCATCGTATAATAAGTAGCGGGCAAAGTAGCCAAATATATCGTAACATATCCTTGCTCTTACAAAGACGTGGCGTGTACCGAAATATTTGGCTACTTTAGCTGCTACTATGTGATGCTGACTGTACCTACAATGAGGACAAATATTATATTGCTGCAGAAGGCCTTAAGGTGGGTATACTATCCATCAACCGCTGTTCTAGGAAACAATCCACCAATAGGAAGAGATGCGTGTGCGAAGTAGCAGAGCATTGCTACATTGCTAGTGTACCCAACGCTCTGCTACTTCGCAAAGCTCGTGTGGATGTGGATACTCACCTACTTTCCTTCTGTATCAAACTAGCAGCTTATTATGAATGGAGTATGTAAGAGTATGTAATGTAACTTACCCTTTACTTTGAATGTTGTTCAAATCACGAAAGTCCGTTTTCGTTTCATTATTAGAATTGGTGTGGGTCACGCTGAAAAAGACAACATACTTATTAAAGTTTATTGCATTGAAACAATAAAAATGTATATTAATAGTTGAATATAATTGGTAAACGCGTACAAACTGATGATACAGAGCCTAAGCCATTTATCCAGGACATTTTTTTGCGCGTGTCGATTACAGCCCCCCTATTCTCTAACTTGTTTTAAGCTCACCTCAACGCTCACCCACAAATATATCTTGACACCGTGATGCGTAGTAACTAAACGTCGGTAGAGGTCTAGTTTCGTGACGGGTGACCGGCGGGGTGAGCCGTATTAGCGCTTAGCGAATAACAGCCCTGTAGTCGGATGTCTCTATTCGTAAGCGATAGTTACTCAAATCTATTTTATAAAAGATGGCGATGAAAAAGAGACAAGCCAAGTTTTCTGATAAGTGGATAAGTCTGTACAAGAACAATATATGCCATTGCTAGTCTGCTATAGCAATGGACATTTATCTATAGAATAGCAATGGAAGATATTGATAGGTACTAAATGCGAAAGTGTGATTTAGATGAAATTTGGTATTGAGATAGTACTCATCCCGGGGAAGGACAGGATAGGTTTTATCCCGGAAATCCCCCTGAGGCCTGAGGGGGTGAATGTTTGTCCATACAGCTCCATAGCTACGACATAAACGAGATCCACGCGGACGGAGTCATGGGCAGAAGCTAGTTGTTCTATAAACTTATCATGGAACCCCGCTAAATACCTAATACCTGATGCCATCAATTACTTAAGTCTGTACTCACGTGGCGTGGGCTGGGGAGGCTTCCGGGGTGCACCATGAGCCACACGGCTTGGGCGGGCCGGTGTGGTTCACCGCCGGCTTGCTGGGCGCCGAAGGGTGAACCGTGTGCTGCAATAAATAGTTATTTGTTATGCAAGGCTGCAAAGTTGTTTGGCGCAATTGCTTGTATTGAAAGCCGAGATTGCGAAGGATTGTAAGATTGAACCATGAGCGAAGCCAATGGTTCAAAAGTACAATCCTGAGCATAGCGAGGCCTTCAAGGCACGAGACGCCAAACAACTTTGCTGCCGAGCGAAACACACAACTTTTCACCTCACCACCGCGAGGAAAAATTGAAAATGTAATGAAAGTTATTTGGACCTTATACTCATTTAAAAAAAAGCATTTTATAATTGTTAAACAAACATGTTTGCCTCTTTTAAATAACTCCACGCTTACCGACATTAAAAAAGTCAAAGTATTGTTGGGTACTCACGGGTATTATATTTATATATTTAGTACCTAAATACGCAGATTTTACATTTTTCACTAATTGAGCAGGCATTCAAATTCATATAATATGTATCTGCTGCACTAAAATCTATAAATAACTTCCATTCTTTTGATTTTACAAAACAAAATGAAATGTACCTATATCGTGGGCTCTACAAACCAATACAACTATCACTTCTGCTTTGTCGCATCCAATTTCCGACAAATTGTGGCAATTTAGGGATCCTATTTCGTAAAAATAATATTGACATAACAAAGCACTGTCTCATGATTGTGATATTATTATTTTTTCCTAAAATATCGCTATTCGCAGTAAGATGCAAACCTGATTAAAAAAAATACAAAGACATCAAAGCCTGAATCAAATCGACTATAAAACGCGTTTTTATAGCACTAAATATAACACCTTTCAAATAGAAACTCTTTAATACATGCGTGTTAAATTTGTAGAAAGGCGAATTGCAAATGATTACATAATATTTTAAATATTTTAAATCAAAATTATCTGGCAGAAAACTTGGCTGATCATAAATATTTCCATGGTCCAAATGGTGTTGATTGTGATGAGCATGCAATTTGTCAGTACAGTCAAGTGCAAAAGTATGTATCGATTTCATTTTCTCATAAATATGTACCAAAACCTTAATCCGCTGACATAAGAGCTATGGGACATATTTATAAGTAGGGTTGTATGCACCCATATTTTTACACTTGACTGTACAACTCGTTTGACAGTTGGATCAGCAGCGCAACATGCCTCCAGACGATAGGAATTAGTCAGCTTCTGATAAGTTGGGCCTGACAAATCATGACATGTATACACCCCATGTTTTTTTCTTAAGTTAACTTTTTAAACGGTGCGTTCCAATGCACAAAGCGAAAAGTTTTGAAACAGAAAACTACTTTTTAGGGTTCCGTAGTCAACAAGGAACCCTTATAGTTTCGCCATGTCCGTCTGTCCGTCTGTCCGTCCGTCCGTCCGTCCGTCTTCGGCTTAGCTCAGTAACCATGACTACTAGAAAACTGTGATTCGGCATGGGTATATAAATCAATCACGCCGAAAAACAGTACAATAATCTTGAAAAAAATTTGAAGTGAAAACGCGGCGCTGTGCACTTTTTGGGATGGGGAAAAAATCATAAACTCGCGTCAGGTCACGTGACCGTCAGATTCGTAAGACGGAAGACGTATGGATGGAAGTTGATTTTAGGGAAGGGGGAAAAAATGTTAAACTCGCGGTAGGTCACGTGACATTTTACGGTCACGTAAGATGTCACATGACCGTAAGATGCGAGAGATTGAAAATTCGTAAGACGGACACGTGAACTGATCGAAAAACTGTAACAATGTCATTGTCACCTAGCAATCTCAATTGGTACTTATCCGAGGCTGTGGAAGATAACAAGAGTGAGGCCTATTCCTAAGACCAGTGAGTCATTGACAAAGTTATTCGAGTCGATAGTGCATAGATTATTAGCCACACAATTGAAACCGTATTTGTGCGACTCTCAGCACGGTTTTAGAGCGAATCGCTCCGTCGACTCCAACCTGTTAACCCTGACGGCCACTATCTCTGAGCATCTTGATAGAGGCACCCAGGTCGATGTTCTGTACTTCGATTTCAGAAAAGCTTTCGATCGCGTGCATAACGACGTAAGTACTTATGAGAAAGTTAAATGACCTAGGCTTTTCACTGGGGTTGCTTGCTTTCTTTGCTAGTTATTTGCGTGATCGTCAGCAGTACGTTCGTCATGGGTGTTTCGTGTCGGCTCCGTATCACACTTGATCGGGGGTCAGTCAGGGTTCGATACTTGGTCCGCTCTTATTTGGGCTTATGATCAATGACCTGGAACCTGTGGTTAAGCATGCACAATGTTTGTTGTACGCTGACGATTTGAAGCTTATCTATGGAGTAAAGAGTAAAAGCGGATTGTGTTTCTCTTCAAGAGGATATTACCGCAGTAACTAACTGGAACATAGCCAATAAGCTGCTTTTTAATACATCGAAGTGTTCTGTGTTCACGTTTAGTCGTTCCGCTGCCCCTCGACTTGAGTAGTACACCCTCGGAACTGAGGTTATTTCCAGGCTCTTTTCTGTAAAAGATCTCGGTGTGGTCTTTGACGAGCACCTCACCTTCCACGAACACATGCGTACGCTTGCCGATAGTTCTTTTAGGAGACGAGAAAGAAAAATGTGTTGTATGTCGATTATGAAGGACTGTTCTATAATTTGGCGAACGAATTATTGAAATTCCATAAGTAGTTTCGAAGATTAGCTCCAATCAATTTACAATAAACCGACTTCAATAATTTTGAGAATATTACGTATATATAGTGATAATTACTTAAGTAAATTACGAGTACTTACATAGTACATATATTGATTAAATCTTTCACGATTTGAAACGTCGGGACACCTGAGGGAGGTAAATAAATAAGTTAATTATAAACGATTAAGTCCCGTTTAGTAAAACATACATATGAACCTTCTTTGATTACCGTAAAATGGGGTGAGTAGGGTGAAAACTGACATTCAAACCTCGATAACATTTTATTTTTACTTATACAAACTGAATGGTGTATATAATAAGTGTTCCGGACGTTTGTATTTTAGTTTTTATTTTATTTTGGGTAGTTCCATTTCATAACTTTGACGATAAACAGGAAAACCCACCTCACCCCGTAGTCCCTCGTAATTGGGGTGAGATGGGTTTTCATACAAAGGTGATTTTGGAAGATTGTTGGATCGTTTTTTTTTATTATGAGTATTACTATAGCTTCATTTTAAATTGGAATACATTATTTTTGTAGCAGTAGCCTTAAAAAACCATCTCACCCCCCTTTCATACCTTCTCTCCCCATTCATAACCCAACTCTCCCCGCGAACCCTACTCACCCCATTTTACGGTATTCTACCTTATGTTATTTCGCACTACGGAGTAGAATTTTGAACGAACGAAACGTTTATATATAACCGAATCATAGATTAACTCGCTGCAAAACCTTTCTATTTCCGCGAAATAGATAACCATTTGTTGTTTACGGCCATATTCTCAACGGGCTTAAACGACTAATAACCGAAGCAATTAATATCGCCATAAACCGGTCAAAGCCTCGCTGCAGGAGCTCTACACAATCACTAAAGAGCGAACCGCCCTAATAATATATAGACAATCCATCTAGGGCTCGTCCATGTATTACGTCATAGTTTTATAGTCAGTTTTTAATCAATTTTAATCTCCCTCCCCCCTAGCCTACCTAATAAAATGTCGTTATTTCCATAAAAAATACGATTTAGCTTATTTTACAATTAAAACTAATTTATTTGTCTTAAATTTAACAAATTAACATTATATAAGAAAAGAGATCATAGAAAAGAGAATTGGTGGAGTGCGAAATACCACACTGCGCTCTAGAACTAGAATGCCAGATGTGGGCAAGAACTGGGCCGTCCATGTTTGCCGTATGCACCCACAGAATTGGGCTCATACGGGTACGTGGCATAGGAAAACACGAAATAACGTTTCGGAGATGCCCCCCCGCTGGGTCATGCCAAGGGGTGGTGGTGCGCCCTTCCGATTTTGAAATGACGTAATATATGGGCAAGCCCCTATAGTTGTATAAGTACGGTATACTAAACGAGATTTCAACGACCGCGACGACCTAATTTTACGTTCCTTTTTATTGAAGTCGTAAACAATAGAATTATTAGTGTTCCACCCCACTATAGAGGATGTTAGCTGTATACTATTCCTTTTAGCCGATTGATTTTCGACACCTACGCATGTTGACAAGTGCTCGCCGTCATTTAGTTTCCGTATATCCATACTAATATTATAAATGGGGAAGTGTATGTGTGTGTTTGTCAAAACGGAGCGACTAATTGACGTGTTTTTTTAAGTGAAGATAGTTGAAGGGATGGAGAGTGACATAGGCTACTTTTTGTCTCTTTCTAACCCCCCACTTCCCTAAAATGGGGGGTGAAAGTTTGTATGGAGCTACGATATAAGCGACTTCCACGCGGACGGAGTCGCGGGCAGAAGCTAGTAAGCCTATAAATCATATTTTGTATATACTTAAACGAACCAACATAACATCCGAGCCGAGTTCAGCACGTCGCGTAACGCATTGTACGCGCGTCAGGTAGATGTAGATGTAATTTTTTATACTGAAAAATTACAGTGAAATTGTCCTAACGCGCGTTTGAAACGTTACGTGATTACCCCTCTGAACCAACTTTACACAGTTCATAGGGCATGGATAGTTACGTAATGGGAATCAAAACCTACAGGGTACTTCCCGTGAACTCAGAATCTTGAAATTTGGTACGAAGCAACATCTTATAGCACGGATAAAGGAAAAATTGCGAAAACCTTAATTAAAGCTCTTCTTAAGAGCTTTCAAATGATATATGTCTCAACTGTATACACTCATGGTACACCGCCCATACTAATTTGCCCATTCTCCTTTTTAGTTATATCATGTAATAAAAATATTTTTAATCATTTTAAAGTTATTAGTACTTATATACCTACAGGATTGTACGGGACCCTCGGTGCGTGAGTCCGACTCGCAAATGGCCGGTTTTTTAAATATATGGATTACCCTGTATTCTTTTTTCCGCTTTAATTGGCGATTGTGGTGAAGTGAGGTCCTGTTGATACCATATTTCATTGCTGTGCTCGGTAAAGTTGCACTAATTTAATAGATGGCATTTTTGAGTTCTTATGTCTAAGATTTCTGGCGGGGTACCAACGCTTTATATTATGATATTCATGATGGCATGAAAAGCTAAAACCAAAACAAAAAAGAGTATGAATGTTAAAGTATAATATAATAAAGAACACGGAAAGAGATTTGCACTACTGATCATGTCTCCTGCTACCGGAGTGGTAAAGTCTCCTACTACACCCCTTGCCTTACAAAGACGATGTTTTCTTTAAATGGCCTTAACCGATGATTAAAACATTTACACCAAACCAAATAAAACTACATTAAATTATCAATACAATGTGATAAGAAAATAGTTATTACCTTAAACGCTGTCGGGATCGTATTGGAGTGCAAAGTTTTTTTTAAATTTCTGATTAAATGAGGAAATATGATGAAATATTTGGGGTGGTTCAAATCTTACCTGGTCAAGTCTCCCGGTTTTCCTCTACGTCACGAAAATTTACGTCATTACCCCTCAGAAGGGTGGTGCTTAAAAGCTTTGTTTGTACAGTCGCCATCAGATATATCGGATAGGTCAAAGTGCTCACAAATATCTGAACTATGTCTTTATTGTCGAGGCATTAGAGACTTGTTGATATATTTGTGGGCACTTTGGCCGCTCCGATATATCTGATGGCGACTGTACCTACGTCAGGTAGTTCATCATTTAAATGTATTTTTTTATATGGGAAATTGGCTAGTCTTAGCGGGAATGTAATTGAAAAGTATACAACTTCCGTCACTGTCCTCGTAGCTCAGTTAGTAGAGCAGTCTAGCGTTAATAGAAAGGTCGCAGGTTCGAATCCTGTCGGGGGCTACAGACGAAGATGGTTTATTTTTCCATTATATTCTTTCTCTCTGTATCATATCGTTTATGGGAAATTGGGTTGCCTTCCTAACGCTTGTTCGAATCACACTATCTCTGGCGGAATTACTATCGTGGCTCAAAATTCTGTAAATTGTTAAACGTTGAAATGTAATTAGAGGGTAGATTGCAATATAAAATTATTCTACGAACATATACGGTAGGTAGGTAGTTAAGGGCATTAATGTAATTTGACGCCTTAACTTTTTCAATTGTGTAACAAAAGTTACTCATATAAAATGTATAGGTAATTGCCGTTACACAATGGAAACGTAAAATCGTATATTATATTAAGGCTCTTAAGTACTTTTTTTGCATTTCACCCTGAATTGTAGTTCGTTCTGTACCAACTTAACCTAATTTAAACTATATGATACAGAGAGAAAGAATATAATGGAAAAATAAACCATCTTCGTCTGTAGCCGCCGACAGCATCCGATATGATCGGGGTATTAATAACTAATTTGTTTCGTTAAGAAAGTTTAACTTATTTGTCTGTATTTTTAACCCCCGACGCAAAGAGAGGGGTTGTAATAAGTTTAACGTGTATGTGTATCTGTGTATCTGTCTGTGGTATCGTAGCTCCCAAACGAATGGACCGATTTGAATGCGGTTTCTTTATTCGAAAGCTGATGAGAGCCCGAGTGTTGTTAGCCATGTTTCATGAAAATCTGTTCAGCCGATATTGGACTTTGAAATGAAAAGGTCGGGGGTTTTCAACTTTTCTAAGTATTACCAATGTCTTGTGTACGATAAAGTGTTTACACACACACATACAAATTGTAACTTGACATAAGTATTGTCTCTATGACTGCACTCACTGCACTATAGTTTTGCTATCCCATACTCTGTTGTACCATCGCAGTTATTTTATGTCTGTTGTTTGTTACAAAACACGTTGATTGCCAATAGCTGTTAAAACAGGCAGTAAGCTTAGTAGTCTTAGTACCTGGCAATGAAGCGGTCATAAAGTTGCCAATGAACAATTGTTCGTGCCCGCAGAAGGTAAGCACTTAACGACACTTTGGTATTCAAATCACATGGCCTGGAGGCTAATTCGTACGCCCTTGAGGCACCGATTGGAACTCAAACGGGGAGCAGGTACATACAAACGATCATCACATTTATAACGATATGATAATACGATGGCTACTTATTTTTTCTAAGGCATTTTTTCTGCAGACAATAATTGTAGTTAAATATTAAACATTAAAACGAACAACTACGTAGACAGTTAATGTTATCCACAATCTGTCTCGACATATTTAACCACCAATACCTCTTGAGGTTTTCATCCAATGGAAAAAAGTAATGAAACTTAATCAATTAAATCAATCTGTGCCTAAAACACTCAAACTTATTAATTATTCCTTCTTTCTTAGACATGTTTAATTGGGAATGGATGAAAATAGCATGTGCCTGATTATTTTTTTCGTGACATGAATAACCTTGGTGAGTACCAGGAAAAGGTTTCATATTTTTCGGCTGGGTCAATTATTTTTGAAAAATAAAAACATTTTCCTTCCTCACGTTTTGGGGTTACGGCGGCCATGCACGTAATTTTCCTTGGCTTGTCTTTATTTTAATTTTATTAGCCTATATTGTGTCCCACTGCTGGGCAAAAGCCCCCCCTTTTTTCCGCCACTCGTCTCGGTCCTTTGCTAGTGTTCGCCAATCTGTACAAAACGTATCAAGGTCGTCCCGCCATCTCCTTTTCGGTCTACCTCGGAAGCCATCTTGTGGAAGCCATTCAGTGGTTTCTCTTAATTTGATAACAAGTTTTTATTTTTCTAAAATAATTGACTCAACCGATAAATCTGAAACTTTTTTTTGTGCTGCGGAACCTTATTTCTAACACTATAAAACGAATCAAGCACTTCTGATATTTTCATCCAATCCCAATTGTTCATATCATAAAGATATGCGATGTGGGAGGCCTAGGCGTCCAGCAGTGGACGTCTTTCGGCTGACATTTTTGCTGATGATGATGCGAAGTGTAGCGCGCGCGTTCGCTTCAACGTTCCAATCCAACAGATCGCCATCAATTTATCGAGTCAAATAGATCTTTTTTTTAGGGCAAGTGAAAAGATTCAATAAAGCACCGTCTGCGCAAACAAACTATAGCCCACAAGACCAACACGGGAAGTAGGTAAGTACTAAATACTCCACGCCATCAATCATTGGGTATACCAAGACAATGTTGTTCAAACACTGTAATGAAAGGAATTAGCCCAAACCTTAATAGACTATTAGCTCAGAGTGATTAATTGCTAATTACTTAGTTCATTTAATTTACACTTACTTGAGTCTACTTGACTTATATTGAGTTGGTAACAGTTTGATATTTGTCGCCCGCGCACTTTCTGAGACCTTGAGCACAGTATATGAACAGTAGATAAACTTCGAACAAAGGTACATCGCACGGCTACACACATGTATTATTCTTCTATACTGTGCTATTGGCGTTAATGTTCAGAATCAATCATATTAACGCAGTTCTATTCTGGTAGTCAGCTGTTTTCTAATTATTTTCCGCCCGTCCCTGGCCTAATTATTATTAGCCGTGTTTGGTTTAGTTTTCAATAATTGGCTGCGGTTTTTCAGTTTTGGGTTATGTTCTAAATGTAACATTGGGCGGAGTTATGATTAATGTGTACAAAAACTCCGTCCGTAGAATGTTGAAAAATAGTTTTAAAATATTTTTCACGAAAAGAACGTTTAAATAAGACCCTCATCGGCGTCTGCATTTGCCCAGCTAGCACGATAGGTTTTATCGTCACGATTTACGGCGAAAATGCACTAAAAAACCTATCGTGCTAGGGCCTCTGCGCGCAGTAAAAATTGACGCCGATGGGCGTAGGACTGTGAGGGTACTTGCTTAGCGTTACTAACACAATTCGTTGCTACATCACTGGCTTACTTATACATTATAAGTTTGTGGGTTATATTTGACTAAACGTATTCAATTGAGAACGATTACGTACTATTTGACTTGCGCGCTCGTTTAACGCGCGCCAAACTTTTACATGTCAGAAAGAGTGCATGCGACTATGTAATTCTGCCAAAGTGGTTTTAGGGATCGTCCTAACTTCTAATACAGCGCGAATACACGATCACCATAGGGCAGGTAGTAGGAAGAGGTAGGACTTATCATTTTTACTCTTGCAAAATTTTCTGACTTATTTTGGTCTTATTTTATACTAAAATTATGAAGATATTATCATTTACACATGAAATATCATTTAATTATAAGATGTCATCATATTCATCAAATGAAAAGCTATTAAATAACTTTCTGTCAAAAAGTTTTTTTTTTGTGTACAAGCATTTAATTATTTCCGACTGTATTTTTCTGTATACCGTCATCAACTACTTATTAGAGACGATTCTAACGAGCCCAAAATCAACGGGGTTACTTCGGTTAAAGTAATGAATTCCAATGACCACCGTCTGTCTCCTTCATCAGATCAGCTCGATGTTACCATAATACCTATTGAATTCTCATCCAAACTATACCTTTACCCAAAATTTCAGCTGACTCGGTTGAAGATATCTGCTTAAAAATAGAGTTGCAAGATTCCACCGGAACAAGCATTATTACCTACATAGTTAGGTACTTTAAAACATTGCAAGTTTATAGAAAGCTTGTAAAAAACTAACATCACATGATTTAGGCATATTTTTATTACTAAACTAATTTGTAGCCCGTAATTTGTAGCGAGCAGAACCTCAAGGCGGGATTCCACCGGTGTGCGGCACTATGCGGCCCAAGCATTTTTGTACTGAATATGCTTGTGCCGCACTACAGCTTGGCAAAAAAGTCTAGAAACGAAACAATTTTTTTCGACCCTGGTAACTTCATTAAACTTGTCATATGTATTGTCATTTCATCGTTACAACAACGATAACAATTTTACCGTATTTGTTCCATTTGGCGGATTTATTAACATTCAAATGAAACAAAAAATCCATACAATGAGCAAGACAATACCGTGCCGCTCGGAAAGTAATTTATAAGGTATACAAGCGATCGATGTCTGGCGGAAAATCAAGCCGGAATCATTTTGTCGTAATTGGACAATGTTTATATGATAATGATAATGATGATGCTGTCATGACCGATTTCGGCCACAGCGACTGTGTGATCTGGACTTGATATCATCGATTAGCAATATGACTTGAGTGTTGTTGTTCTACCCTCTGGTGCGCTCTCATGTTTATATATGAACTGCTGGAATGACAGGTTTTTAACTATTGTAGACTACTAATAACTGTTAAATTATAAATGGTTAGGTATATACATTTTATTAATGCCTAATGCTAGAATTACAGTTAATTGATAATTTTCGTCTTGTTTACATACCTAGTGCGTTTTAGAGGTTATGTTTACATAATACCAACTTGGTACTATCGACAACACAGCTAACTGACCATCGGTGCACCTTAAGTGCATTGTAATAAGGTTCTATATAAACACAGGATGGTGGTTAACAGTGTTGTCATTTGTACTTGCCATATATTTGATGAATTTAATGTGTTTTAAGTAACTGTAACAGGGCTGTTTCACAACACTTCGGGAGCTCAAATACCGCGAGCCATCCGGTTGCCTCTTGGACACTCACAGGGGCTGGAAACTTAGAACAGTGGCAACACTCCGATTTATTGTATGGAAAGTTCTGACATCTCTGGGGAAGAGGTTTGCTATAATGAATGTTGTTGACAAAAAATGGAAATAGATGTCAGTACCATAGACCCACGACAATAAATTTAAGATTTTGAAATGATGTAAAATATATTTTTATGTTTTGAGTTATAATTTAATGTCCACTTTATTTTAACAAACAAATATATAAAAAAAATACGTAAATTATTTCAGTAACCAATTTTATCTGTAAGTAGGTATGAAATCCGTAGAACGGAACGTATTTTTTACTCTTGTCATTGGCAAACAGTGTTGCCAGTGCGGATATTTAGGTCCGATTTCGGATAATTCAGACCTCTGGCGGATCTTGTACGGATCCTGACTCAAATAGGACCATTTCGGATCCTATCCTACGGGACTGTTATTTTGTATATTTTTTATTTTTATTAAATCTGAATGCATCAATACTATCCAGCACGGCTATCGAAAGACAGCGCGCGAGCACTCTCGATTTTTCTCGCACTATACGTCTCTTTCTAAGTGTAAAGAGAGAGACAGATAGTGCGAGAGAAATCGAAAGAGCTCGCACGCTGTCTTGTGATAAACGAGCTGGGTTGCACATATAGAATTGATGAAAAAAGCGACATAGGGAGATGAAGGACCTCGGTTTGAATGACGCTCTACCGCTCGTGGGGATGCGCTGCTCCTGGTCTTAAACAAATCAAACCTTAATTTTTTTTTAAGATTTAGGCAGACGATTCACGATTATTAGAAGATAGGGTTGGGGTATAGAAAAGGGGGACCGTTTTCTGGACTTAGAAAAAAAAAATTTTTCTTATCGTAAAAAATGTTTTATTCATGAAACTTTTTCTCTCAGATCGATATTTACCGAGATATTTGGGTTCAAATGTCAGACATTTAAACGGTTCCGGGACTTAAAAAAATTGGGTTCGTCAACCGACTCGGATGGCGGATAGGTTAGGTAGAAAATGGTGTCGGGAGCTCCGCTCCCGCCGCCGTCTTCGTGGTTATTTTTTTTAAATAAAAGAGCGGAATAAACTTCTTTAGAGAAAAGTTTTTCCAAGTTAGATATGCTTATTTTGACGTGTTCTATACGTAACAATCATTTAAAATAGGTGTTATAATGACACCACTTTGGCAAAAAATTAAAAGTGCTGCTGCAAGCTGATTGCTCCACCTCCACCCAATAATGAACTTTGAACCGCTCTAGTTGGTACACGGTCAAGTTAATAAAAAAATATGATAAGATGCTTATTTTTATGTATTCTTTAAAGTTCTTATAAGAAAACTAGTAAAAACGCAAAAAAAAACGGAAATTTTGAAAGTCCTTAAATCGCCCCTCCTTTGCTATACTGTGACCGAAGATACTATAGAGATCAAAAATACGCCTTGTGAAATGTTATCTATTGTAATCTTCAATAATGTTCATGCAACCAGCACGGCTATCACTAGACGGCGCGGCGCGCGAGCTCTCTCGATTTTCTCGCACTATCCTTTGACAAATTTTACGTGCACTCCATCTTACGATAACAGACGATTCGCACCGAAAGTGTTTAATTCGATAGGGACGAGTAGTCTATCTATCTATCGCACAGTTTTAGTATCTCCAATGCAGCATAGATGCAATCATTAGATAAGGCTTCCCTCGGCTAAAGTCGCAAACCTGGTACCTAAATCATTTTTTTTTCGAAAATAATGTGTTACTATTTTATACAGAAACATTCTTCTGAACACAACTAGTAGCAAAACACTTAAGAGTCCGCAAGCTCGATTTTCCATACAAACGTAGTTACGCTCTCATTTTAAAACTACGTGTTGGATGTAACGATACTCTGCATATAAAATGACATGAAGTATATCTACGTCTGTAATTAGTTTATGTAGCCTCAGATACCATAGTAAAAAATACAGTTAATTTAAGTTTTTCATACAAAACTTGTTTTTGCTGTATTTCGTTTGTTTTATAAACTGGAACCACATAAACTAATACAAACATAGATATACCTCATGTCAATGTATATGCAAAGTTTCGCCACAATCCAACACGTAGTTTTAGTATGAGAGCGTAACTACGTTTGTATGGGAAGGTGAAATTCGGCCGTGCTTACTGCGGACTCTTAATGCTTCGAAAAAACCGATTACATTTAAATAGCTACTTTACCTCGCAACTCTCAAATGCCATTTTTAACGAAAATGAAAGCTTTAATACACACATATATATATATATATAAATATACTTATAGCAGCTAGAAAACCTCTCAACTTCAAACCGTCTTTTTTAGTGATTAAGTTTTTGGGCCTCCAGCACGGCTAGCACGCGACGGCGCGCGAGCTCTCTCGATTTTTCTCGCACTATCCGTCTCTCTCTTATTAGAACACTTAGAAGAAGAGGCATAGTGCGATAAAAATCGAGAGTATGTCGCGGCCGTCGTGTGCTAGACGTGCTGAAAAGTTGGATCAGATTGAGTTACAAGGTTTGCGACTTTAGCCGACGATATATGCATTCTTTCTCTCTCTCTCTCTCTCTCTATCTCTTATAAAAAAGACCAAGAGTAAATGCGATATATTAAAGTTTGGGGTTGGGGCAAAGTAAATATAAAGCTATTTATATTCATATACTGGGTGTACATCGCTTCGGACTGAGTGAAGGCATGCTTGTATATGTATATATAAACGCTCACCCGGGATTAAATGCGTCGTAGTGAAGCAAAGGTTGTAAACATCTTATGTTCCTGAGGTAGGTTACCTATGTACCATTTAAAGCGACATGGTTGCTCTTCTTGCCTCCCAATTTAAGAAATTTTGGATTAAATTGAAAATTAACATTATTTTGAGGTTGGAACCTTTGATTTTATTTTTGGGGTGGGGGGTCAAAGTGGTAAGGACACGCGGCTTTACTAAGAGTCCCATAAGGAACCTCGACCCTTCATACAATACGTATTTGGGTTCTTATTTTAAAAAGGCATGCGGGAATAACATGAAACTTTGAACTTTTGAAAACAGGAAGTTTTTCATACTAAACTTCTTTTCTCGCTGTTATAATTTCTAGCACCAGAAACTAGTTTCCGACCTTGATATGGCTGAGGTCCTACCGCGAAACGAAAACGAACTTCTTTCTTGTATCTCCATCTCTGTCGCACTTGCTAGTTCGAGCGACAGAGAGGGAGATACACGAAGTTCGTTTATGTAGCTTCAGATACCAAACTAAAAAAAATACAGCGAATTTAAGTTTTTCATACAAAACTTATTGCGGACTCTTAAATACCGTACTCCGTATTCAAACTTCTACCTGGCCCCACCAGCAAAAACACAGCTATTTGACACAAAATATTACGCTTTCAGTATCCAATTAAGGTAATCCATGGAGAATACTTACCACGTCAACTTTTACTTCCATTTTCATTTGTAGAGGACTAAAAGCATTAATTGCGCACTTTAAGCCGGAATTACATTACGAAATTAGTGGCGTGACACTAATTTTACCAAAAGATCGCAGGGCACGAAATTGATTTGCATTCATGAAATTAATGCATGCATTACGAAAACATTAAATTACACGTGAAACTGTTGGTAAAACTAGTGTCACGAAATTCAATTTCACGCCACTAATTTCGTAATGTAGTTCCGGCTTTAATTAAATATGCAACTTTTAAAAATGTTTATATTCACTCACAAATATTTATGGAACAGGTTCGATAAAGTTTTGAGAACCGTTAATATTTATTTTCCCGCGTTTTTCCACGCGTGCGGTCGGGCCGGAAGTTTTTGTGCCACTGTTTCATTCGATTGAAACTTGAAGCTAGTTTCATTCGGACAGCACAACAACAGGCGTGGACCGCCTGTTGAATTGAATTGAGTGGAAAGTAAATTTTATTGCGCAATAAATACCTACCAGTGTCAGTTTGAGATAGGGCTGGAAAACAATTTTCTGCGAGGAATCTACTTTGAAATTAAGAAGCTTAAGGAAAATCTGGAATGCTTGAAGGGTTTCTTTTATTTAAGGATTCGTTTGTCTTTTATTTAAACTTCAACGATATCAATGTTTCGGTTTTTTAATGGGGCTGAATAATTTTACAGGACTACGCTTTACTAAGGCGGTGACGGTTGCTCATTACATTAGGAACAAATAAAGCATATTCCGTTTTGGCACACAATATGACACATGGGCGTGTTTGGATTTCCTAACTAATTACATTTGCTTTGTTAGATCTAGTTAAGTATTTACTGGTACAGTTAAAAGCATATTCCGTTACAACTCAGGGGCCGTAGACAAGGTTACAATCGAGAAGCGCTAACGCCAATAGAAAATAATAAAATGTAGGGGAATGACCAGGGCCCGTAATTTTCATGCCGATGACATCAATTTGACGTCACGCTCCATATAGGATGATCCCAAATAGTTTTATTGTAAATTATTAATCATTAGTCGTCAATCATTTTAATCATGTACAAATGACTTAGAAAAGTAGTCATTTACACGTGGAATAAATAATACTGAAAAAATGTGCCGTTTTCAGAGAAAAGGGATCTTATCGCAGTAGGTGCATATGCTTACGCCGTTGTACAAAACAACACAAAACAACCGCCTTTAAAGTGTATACTGGCCTTAAGGCGGTGATTCACCGTGTAATAATGGCGTAAACGCAGGAACTCTTTTTTGGACGCAAATCATCATCATAAAGGACACCGCACACTTCGTATGAAAAAAGAGCTCGGCTAAGTGTTTTCAAAAAACAGTATTTTGCGTATTTAAGCGTATATACAAAAATAGCGAAGGGACTAAAACTTTATATGTATAGTTTTAGAGGGTATCCCCTTATTTCACCGACAAACGTTTCACGTTTCAATTCGAAAGGGACGAGTAGTCTATCTATCCAAACAAAAACATAAATGTGAAATGAGAGCCAAGTCCAATATTACGATATAATATGCCTTGGTTGTTGACTTCAACGACAAAAGAAGTGAGATCTAAATGGGTGCCAAGTTCAAAGGTCAGTCCTGAAATCTATTTATCCAAACAAAAACATAAATGTGAAATGAGAGCCAAGTCCAATATTATGATCTAATATGCCTTGGTTGTTGACTTCAACGACAAAAGAAGTGAGATCTAAATCGGTGCCAAGTTCAAAGGTCAGTCCTGAAATCTATTTATACCAACATAAAATATTTTATACCTAACAACTTACGATATAATTTCTCCTTATAACTTAGGACAATATATTTAAGCCGAAGGTCTTACTTGGCTGTATTTGGCTTAAATATATTATCCTAAGTTATAAGGAGAAATTATATCGTAAGTTGTTATAAATTATTTTATGGTGGTATAAATAGATTTCAGGACTGACCTTTGAACTTGGCACCCATTTAGATATCACTTCTTTTGTCGTTGAAGTCAACAACCAAGGCATATTAGATCATAATATTGGACTTGGCTCTCATTTCACATTTATGTTTTTGTTTGGATATCATTACTTTTTGTACAGAAATTATAAGTCGGTACTTATTCATAATAAAATTAATACCAATTGGTTTTTGTTAAACTAAGTACTGTATTTTCCTACGCTTACGTGGTATAATTGACTTTTTTGTGTTATTTTCAATATTTTCTTGTACCTTTGAAATGTTCAAGTGAATTGCCCATTTAGTATCAAGTTTTTTTTATAAAAGAGCGGAAATACTTGTTCGCAACACAAATATTGTAATTTTTATCCTACGACGATCTAAATACCTAAAACAATAAACAACCAAATGTATGTTATGCCAACTAAAACATTATACAACATGAAAGTAGGCGTTTTGAAAAATGACATTATAAAACACAGACCACATGTCGAGTTGGTAACTTAAGTTGGCAAATAAAACAAATAAATTTGTTAAGTTGGGAAATGAACGTTCGGCGAAATAAAATTACGCGAAACGTGAGTTGGGAAGTGATAATCGGCCATACAATTTTAGGCGATAAATAAGAGAACCCGTGCAACTCTCTTGGCTTGTTACTACACCCATTCTAAAAGTTGGTCGTTTTTTTGCCTCATATTTACAGTTAATTCCTCATAACAAAATAGATCTTTCCATAAATTGGGAGCACTAAGGGATCCTTAAACATTTAAGGACATCAGACGACGTCAAGTTTTCGAACGGCGACAGTTGTCTCACTGGAGGCAGTTGGAGCAGATCGCCAAACAACACTATATGAATCTTGCCGAACCATCCGTCGTCAGCGTCACCGGTATCATATATTTCTGTTAAGCGAAGATGGATGTACATTAATGTTATATTGGAAATCATAGACACTTCATCAATTATTAAAAGTCTTTTAAGTCCCATCTTAAAACTTTTAGTACTTGGTCTGATAAGGAAGTGTACTTGGGACAATTCCCGTGCTCTACAGGCAGCTGTATTGTTAGACCGTTAACATTAAAAGCGGCAATACCAGTGGGTGCAGCTACTGCAACTAACCTATTCATTTGCTTCTTAATACATTTTTTAATTGTATTGATTAAATAACTTTTTCCCGTGCCGCCTGTAGCACTAACGCCTCCCACCAGTAATTCTATTGTACGACTCATTGTACAATATAAGAAGTAATAAGATATATTTAAGACGATTACGTAACGAATTACCTATTATCTAGTGAATTCCCAAGAAAAAAAGCTTCTGTCAAAAATTTAATTTTTGGTACAAGCTTTTATTGCCGACTGTACTTTTTTTGTATACCATCCTCAACTACTCATTGAGACGATTCTAACGAGCCCACACTCAACGGGGTTACGTCGGTTAAGTACTGAATTACCATGGCCACCTTCCGTCTTTATCATCAGATCAGTTCGATGGTACGATAATATTGAATTGTCATCCAAACTATACTTATACAGAAAATTTCAGCTCAATCGGTCACCGGGAAGTGGGTCAAATTTAACTTGCAAGATTTGATTATAGACAGACAGACAGACAACGGGACAGGTCAAAGTAAATAAAAGCTTGTAATATAGTGTTATGACGGCGGGGTATTAAGAGTCTCGTTGCTATAGTGACACGCCGTCAAGGTATTTCAAAATTCGCCGTGTTGACGTAACGTCATCGTAGCATCCATTTTTAATAAATATTAAGTAAGTTACGAGTAAGTGTTCCTAATAGAATCAATTAATTGAAAAATTATAATAAAATGATTAAAATGTACTAGTTTCTGATTTTGTACTTTGTATTCACCCAACTACCTATCTGGCTGCCAAATTTGAACTTTCTAGGTCATCTGGAACTGGGTTGGAGTTTTGATCTATCCCAGTTTTGATCTATAGGTAGGTCAGTGATAAAAATGACGATTTTTGGACGTTAATATCTAAATAACCTGTATCTTGCAAGTCTTAATATATGGGCCAAATTTGACATGTTTATGTGAAACAGTTTTTGATTTATGAGGGGGTCAAAAGTGGCTCCAAATGGTTCGTGTAATATTACACATGGTGATGCTCGCCAGTTCTGTTAGCTTGAACTTGGCTTGACACGCTTGTCTAGATCTATCGCACAGTTTTAGTCACGTTTTATGCAATCATTAGATAAGGCTTCCCTCGGCTAAAGTCGCAAATCATGTGCTACTATTTTATACAGAAACATTCTTCTGAACGCATCTAATAGCAAAACACTTCTCCTCGATTCTCCATACAAACGTAGTTACGCTCTCATTTAAAACTAAGTGTTGGATGTAACGATACTTTGCATATACAACGTAATGAGCTATATCTATGTCTGTAATTAGTTTATGTAGCTTCAGATACCATACTAAAAAAATACAGCCAATTTAAGTTTTTCATACAAAACTTGTTTTTGCTGTGTTTCGTTTGTTTTATAAACTGGAACCATATAAACTAATTACAGACATCGTTATACCTCATGTCATTGTATATGAAAAGTTTCGTCAGAATCCAACACGTAGTTTTAAAATGAGAACGAAACTCCGTTTGTATGGGAAGGTGAAATTAGCCTAGCTTACTGCGGACTCTTAATGTAAAATTTACTTACTACAACGCTTATTACTGCGTCATATCTCATACAGCTAGGTGCTTACATATAATTGCATTTATTCGAGTAGATTCTGTCGTGTCGGAGATTTATTTCCTTTTCACACCATTACCTTGACATTGACCACCTACCAAGACTCTCCTCTATACCTATTTAACAATTTTAACAGAAAACAAATCATTATACATCTTTATCAAACGACGGCCATATCTTTCATCTTACCTTGAATATTCAATCATTAATTAATCAAATAAAAACTTACCCGCTGAAACCGCCATCGCAGCCCCATCACCATTTTTTTACACTAGTCCAATCTGTTTAATTGACACTGTACTTTATTGTATTTATCATCGACACGAGTAAAATAGGAACCAAATCAAAGAGAAGCCGATATATCACTTGTCAATTTTATTGTCGTGAACGATTTTAGACTGGACTACCTAAATTAAAATGCCTCTTCGGAGTTAGAATTGGGGGGATTGGATATACATTTTGATTTGTTCGCGTTATCACAATGTATGGGGCGAGATGTAAATATTTGCGTGGGAGAAAATTATGAAACTAAGCGATGTCAGCGCTTTTCCGCGCTAAGGCAATATTAATTAGGACTCAGGATCAAGTATCAACTTTTCATTACGTGCTTCGACACCGAAAATAAACGATTGTTATCGCTCGGAAAACAATTGAGTAGTATAATAACCTGAATTTCAGTAACACTTATTTATTCGTTTAGAGCTAACAATTTTAAAATAAGCAAATGATAAACTTTTCGTATTTAATAATTTCAAATACCTATAGCTTTGATTCAAGCGCTGTAGAGGTTCTGTTTGCTGGAAAATCGAATACCTAGATGCGCGCGCACTGAATTCCCGCCAACGCGCGTCGATAAAACAGATGGAGACTTTCCGATTTAGTACAAGGCGGTCCATCCTATATCGATCCGAACGATATCTACGCGATTTTACAAACGATTGCGTTGTTAACCCAAGGTGTATTATTAAAAATGATCAAAATAAACACAAATTATGTTATGTGATAGTAATTTAGGTTACTTGATAATTATATTTGATAACTGATGTAAATAAACATTTACTTATGATACAAATCTTCTACGAAATGGATACAGGTTCGTTCGGACTGCTTTTTTCGTTTGTTTGAATAAGTGCACGTACTGTGTTTGGCTGAGTAGAAGTGACAGGCGCACCGGCATTTTTAAATTTGTGTTTTTTATTTTATTCGATTCGGAATTTAAATTATTAAGTGATGCTGATGAAGTCCTCCAAGGTAATATTCTCTTTCAATTTAAGATTTGAAGGCCCGAAAACAAGTGACTTTGGAGCAGTTGAAAGGTCTTTTGGATTACCTCAACGAACACCAGGACTTGGCTAAAGGATTGACCAGGGGTCGCAGAGGGAAGCTTCATTCACTGAAATTATGGAATTTTTGTGCCAAAAAACTAAATGCTATAAGGGATGGTGCTGTGAAGGATGGAAAAGGATGGTCTAAGGTGGGAGATACTTTTATTTTATCTATGACACCAGTATAAACTATAATTTATTATTAATTATTATTAAGAGTAAGTAAGTACGGAATACTTTCTGCGTGTGAAATAAATAATTGTGAAGACTTTTAAGTACATACTTCAATAGATAAATTATTAAATGTCCTCTATCATATGATTTAGTGATGATAATTTTCGGGGTACCTAATTGTTTCACAATAATAACCAGGCAAAGCCATTCCAAAGTGACTTTGATAATCACATTAAAAAAATCCTTATAAATTGGATAAAAGTTTAATTGTCGTCTTCAGTATTGGTGTGACTGGAAGTACAGGGTCCGTCGCCGGGCGCTGGAGCTGAAAGCAGCTCGGGACAGCAACAAGCCCCCTCCGGACGGAGTCACCAGCCTCAGCCAGATGGAGGAAACCATCCTGGAGATCATCGGGGAGAGTGTGGTCTCCGGCGTTGTTATCAAAAGTGACCCCCTGGGAGAGGGTGTGAGTGTAAGTAAATGCATGGTTTTTACTCTTTTGCAATAAATAAATAAATATAAAAGAGCAGGTGTAATGTTTATAGACATCAAATCCGTCAACCATAAAGCTAAATGACAATCATAATAGAAATTCTAATAAGAATCGAATTAGGATCCATTATTGTTTTCATTAAAAATATTTTTATTTCATACCATGTTAGTCTTTTATTATAGTTATTTCATTAACCCATAAAATACATACGAACATACAATATACAGTCGTTTTCATAAAAGTTTTCAGATGAGGAAGAATCTTATATGGCTGATAACAGCGAGGAGGCACCGGTTAATTATGGTGAGTTATTAGTTAGTTTTAGTTATTCGAACAGTATAGGTATTTAATTTAGTTGCATTTGTGGCTGGGTATTCATGTACCTAAACACCTATGCATCCTATGACCATAGAAAACCGCCTATACATATAGATATGGTCGGCATCATAGATATACCTAAACTTAGGTATGTTTACATTTTGCACGTTGTAATGTAATAGGGTGAAAAATTCTATACTTACTCTATATAATCTTTAACGTCGACTGTACGAAACGAAACTAACGTATAAATACATAATAATGCGGGATGGGACTAAGCTCAATGTTGTATTAAATAAAAAAACAAATGGTTGTTTTATAAATATTCATTCATGTTTTTAACAACGTTAAATGCATCAAGAAGTTTACTCCAATGCGAGATGATTTACGACAGTTTTGTAGTGCCTACTTTATTCATCGCTGCATTTTTTTGGTTCCAATTTTAGCCTCCTCTGGAAAACATTTTTAGGAAAATTCTTACGCTCGACAACTCGACATATTCCATGTTCTCGTCCTTGGACCCGTGGCAACAGTAACCTTACCACGAATTTCCATTTTAACACTTTCATTACCAGGAACCCGCCTAGCGGGCGCCTACGCCGTAGTCGCTTTCCGCTACATACGAGGAAAACCACCGGATCGGCTACGAGCGTAGCGCGTAGCGATTCTTGGTAGTGAATGTGTTAAGTAACCCATAAATCCTATAACGCAAGAACCCCTAGTTTTTCATATTTTGACCAAATAGGAGCATTTTCTGAGTAGTATGATAGTAGTTTTATGTCTTGAACGCATGTATACCTATATATATACAGGTTTGCCCTCACATTTTATTTTTCTTTGAGTTCTCTGTAAGATTTTGCGACTCGGCCGGCCGTCTTTTTCTTGAATCAATCCGTCTCAGAAAACTGGCTAAAGCTATGGAATGTTTTCCTGAACCTGGCTTTCTATTAGTACTTTTACACAAGGAAATGGACGCAAAATATTATAAATAGACCTTCGGCTCTCATCCATTTGCACAAAATGTTCCACATTATCGGTTTCAGTCATAGACTAGGAATGTGTATTGTAGAATTTACGCGACGTCGTTCTCTTCACTTTACCATAACTTCAAGACAAAGAACCCACAAAGCCCATGAAACTTTACCAAATTGATTGACTAATATGTAGACGTTAAATTAACTGTAAGATGCAATTTCTGTCTAGATTTTTTTTACATTTTACATATTGAAAACGTTGTCCAAATTTTATTCCGCATTCGTTATATAAACACTAATTATTACTGACTACTTAACAGATGGTATCCAGATTCAAATTAACATACTTTTTAAGCTATAGGTACTGTTATAGTCTCTTTCTTATAAAAGTTATAAACATAAATGTCAAAGTTAAAGATAGAGATAAACGAACATTAACGGCATTTTAGCAATAATCCAGAAAAGGTATCTAATTATTGCACCCCATAACGGCAGCCATTCCTCGCACCAATTCAGCTTGTAGCTGCACATATGGTCCTTCGAACCGGAGTTTATTGTTAAAGTGGCACAAACACGGTTCTAACGAGATGCGTGTTGTAACCATAACATTTTTTTCACACATAATTTGTACATATTTGCCTTTAGTCGCGTCACATATTATAAACTACGGTAAGCTACGGCAGCCTAGTGGTTCAGGCATGCTGCGGCGGTCGTGGGTTCAAATCCCGGCTCGTACCAATGAGTTTTTCGGAACTTAGGTATGTACGGAATATTTACCGTTAGTTTTTCGGTGAAGGAAAACATCGTGAGGAAACCGGTCAAACCCCAATAAGGTCTAGTTCTCCTTCTGGGTTGAAAGGTCAGATGTCAGTCGCTTTCGAAAACTAGTGCCTATGCCAAATCTTGGGATTAGGTGTCAAAGCGTATCTCGGGCTCCTTTAGGGCACAACCGGGAATATCGCTAGGAGGATGATAATGAGTCGTGTTACATGTTGAATCTGAGGTTTAAAAAAAATAGCAATGTGACTTCAACATAACATTGCTCTTCCAAAGATGTTGCTGCAAAGCCAAGAAGAGGGAAAAAGAGGAGGCATTCATCCCAGAACATCTCTGATGCTGATGATGAGGTGGGGACCAGCAGCCCTCACGAGAGGAAACGGAAGCTTGCTGTAAAGGCTGAAGATTCTGGTAAGTTTTCCATGTGACTATTTTTCTTTATCTCTTGGTTTTTATTATTCCGATCATTAGGAGAGTAAATTTCGTTGTAAGTATTATTTGACGCAAACTTTGTTTAAATGAAAACTTTACACAATATTTTTATGTAATTACGAAACATCCTACATTCTGGATAATTAATAATCATAGGTACTTAACCAACACATTATTATTACTAAACGAGACAGAGCGGGCTGCACCAAACCGTCTATAATGGATTCAGTACTCGCGAGTTCTACATTAGACCACTTTTTTAGAACTTTATAAATTTTATAATAAATAAGTTACTGTTTGAAAATATTAATTATTAATATTTCATGTTACAGATGAAGACGACAGTGCTACAGAATTAATACGCCTAGAGAGAGAAAAACTTGAATATACAAAACAATTTCTCGAAACAACTCGAGAAATTTCTAGCCACATGGGAAAACTCGTAGGTGTTATGACTAGAATTAAAGATATTCTTATGAACCACAGAGGAGAATAATACGTTTAAAAAAGTGAAAATAAAAAGCAAAAAGAATCTCTCCGGCGGGGAATCGAACCCCGGTCTCCCGCGTGACAGGCGGGGATACTTACCACTATACTACCGAAGACTTGGAGACAATGGCGAAAAACATTATTAGATTATATGCTTTGAATGCACGTCAGTCTTATCACGTGACTTATTTACTGTGTGTGTGTGTGTATAGTGTATGATTGCGTTATGATTTATGTTTAAAATCGAAAGACTAGCAAACATTCCGATATATATATTTTTGCATTTAAGACAGAAAATTATGTCAGCCAAAGTTTTAAATATTAAAGTGTATAAAAAGACTTCCAATGTTTTTTTATATCATCAAGTTAATGATCTAACTGGATGGCCGCGTTTTTCTCTCTATACGCAAATATATCTTTCTAATATTGTATTTTTCATTGCTTTCCTAATGGATATTATTATTTAAATTAGGTACCTACGATAGTGCGCCATTTCCCAATCCGTAATAGAGCTATTAGTCATCGTTGTCGAAATTCCCAAATAGGTTTTTTTAGCATGCCACTTTCCCCCTGCGGGCCTCTTTGGGAAATTTATTTTACAGCAATTAAATTAACATGTAGGTATGTAGGTACCTAAGCAATAATCAGGAGACATTATCATGAAACAAACTTGAACTTGCATGGTTATAATTCAACGAATTCATAACAATTTGGTACTTGATGTACACGAATTCTAAGTTCGTAAAATAAGACATGCGAGATTATAGCGTAAAAGTTCAGTAGTTCACACAGATAACTGCTGATATTGGCCACACTCCGCAGTTTGTCAGAAATGTCCACACTTGTGATCTCGTGTTTATGGTAGTTTCATTCTGTATACCTAATGGAGATATTTTATTTATTACTAATATTAGTGGGCGCGTGAGTATATGCTTTTGTAATTTTGATATTTGATCTAACCTCGAAACCCATGAATGAAATGAGAAGAGGGAAATCTAAATGAGTTTGTGCTTATTTTGCAAATTTCTTTGGGTTTTTTTTAAATCTCTGTTTAGCCCAATGATTGGCTCGTAAGAAAGGCCGTTTGGCGTTAAACTCGCCATTTATAGTACAGATTCGAATTATTTAGACAAAGTATTTAGTATTTACCCATCCAGAAATTGAAAAACTTTTGAATATTAGTACCGTACTAATCACGTAACATTTCCAACACGCGTTTAGACAGTTCAACTGTAATTTTTCCATATAAAAAATTACGCTTAGTTTTTTTTTTATGTATCGATTAAAAGAAAAGCAATGAAATACATGTTATCATTACAATGCCCATTTAGGCAAAACCTTGGAGAGGTTTGTGTGCCGACGGAGAGTTCTTAATGTTCTACTGATCAAAATAGTTAAATTAAAAACTAAGTATTTTAAGTATTAGGTACATACAACTTATAGTTTACAGAATGTAGGTTACATTATGCGTTACGTGATCGACCTGCTGGTCCAATTATTGGGTCACAAGCAAAATCAAATATTGATGTATTTCCTGATAGTTTAAGGTGTAGGAGCATTCAATAGCCACGATTTTGGTAGGTGTTACCTACCTTTTTTTTGGTTGGTAGGTACAAACAACAACACTGTTAACTGACCATCCTGTGTTTATATAGAACCTTATTACAATGCACTTAAGGTGCACCGATGGTCAGTTAGCTGTGTTGTCGATAGTACAGTAGTCTACAAAGACATCGAAACGGCCAATATTACAAAAACATGTATACACGACCTTAATGTACGATCTGTTAACCGCACTCGCAGTAGGCCAAGATACATGCTCAGCCTAGTTTGGTCACTGACAGACAGCCTAGGTTAAATGTAATATATTTCTTTGTGAAATAAACTATTTTGTATTATTTTTTTGTATGTTAAGGCAATAAAGTCTTGTATACATATTTTTGTAACTTTGGCCGTGTCTTTCTCTTTGTAGTCGACTGTACCTATGTACTTACAAAACTATGCTGTAACTGGTACCATGATTAAAAACACTACTAAATTGTATTGTAGGCATCACATACCTACCTATTTACTCTTTACATGATCACATAGTCATAACACGGAATTCCGGCCCAATACAAACTTGAACTTTAACCCATAAAATATACAATTCATTTTCCTTAAATATGTGTGGGTAATATTCCAATTTTTTAACTAGAAGTAGGTATATTATATCTCTTTGCTGTACAAAAACGATACAATATCAATTTGAAGGAAGAAATTTTAAGTACAAAAGTGCCCTACGAGCAATTGTTTAGCAAATACTACTTAAAGTACCTACTAGAGGTGAGACGTATAATATAGTAGAAAAGCTATGGCATGTATATTTTGTACGGACACTCAAAACAGAAATAACGTTACACTTTACAGGACACGTGGAAAACTTTCAGTATTTGACGAACCCGTCCGCACGAACGAGATACGCAAAGATGATTCAACCCCAAACATCATAGCTGTTCCGACTGTAGCTGACCCCGACATAATTATAGGCAATATAAATTCACACGATTCCTCAACGGAACACGTTTTAAATGAAAATCCAGTGTATACAGACGCCGATAAACAAAGCAAGGATGAGGAAAATATTACTGACGATGATTTCCTAATTTCTATCCAATTTGGCAATGACAACCCTGTGTCGTCGACCACAGCTGAGCCTGCAGAGGCAGTTAACATTCTTGACGTAGATGGACACGTTGCCCACGGAGATCCAGTGTCGAACACAGAAACCGCTAAACTTAGCAAGGATCAAAAAAATATTACTGATAACGACTTCCTAATTTCTATTCAATTTGGTAATGACAACCCTGTGTCATCGACCACCACTAAGCCTGCCAAGCAGCTTGACGCTCTCGACGTAGATTTTCTGAGCATCGTCCACGTTGCCAACTCACTAAAAGCCGTGCCTCACACCACAGCTAAGCCTGCCAAGCTGGATCCACTTGAAAACGCCCTGGACGTGGACTTCCTCAACATTATAAGCGATTATGAAGATACAAACAGCTCAAGTGAAACAATAGAACCTAAGGTCGATAATGGCACAGCTTTGCTTCTCACACCATTTATAAAAGACGACCGCATCGCTGAGGCGCGGAACGCTTGCCGAGTGGACTCTGATTTGTTCCTTGGATTCGAGAGTTACAGTGGTTTCCTGACTGTGGATGAGAGTTTGAATTCTCATCTGTTCTTCTGGTATTTCCCGGTGCCTGATAAGCCTGTGAACGAGACGCCATGGATCGTGTGGCTGCAAGGCGGGCCCGGTGCCTCTAGCTTGGCGGGGCTCTTCGATGAAGTGGGACCTATTACAGTTAGTCCGTATGGGACATTAAAAAGTAAGTATTTGGGCATCATAATACCTATCACGCGTAAAGAGTGCTGTGGCGAGAGAGTAGGTAGGTGCAGTCAGCATCGTATAGTTTGTAGCAGCCAGAGTAGTCAAATATATCGTAACAAAAGACGATGTACCGAAATATTTGGCTACTTTGGTTGCTACTAACTATATGATGCTGACTGTGCCTACACTCGACCACAGTACCAATTTCTACTTAATTCAATCTCATAAGCAGCAACTCTTGAAGAAAAACTAAACCAAATTAACTAAAGCTCAGCTCGGCCGAGTTGATATTGCAGAGCACCCAGTCTTAAAAACAGGTATTAATATTACACGAGAAAAAATATTTTGTTGGAATTATGAGAGAGAGTTTTTGCTCGCCAGAATACCAATTCGTTAAGTATAACAAGAGTTGTTTCGTGTGTGTGGCATACGTAGACAGATAAAAAATATCGACAATTAATGTTATATTTTAGAGAACCGCCACAGCTGGATCCAGAACCACTCGCTTCTTTTCATCGACAACCCGGTGGGCACCGGTTACAGCTTCACCGAGAGCCCTAACGGCTACGCCAAAGACTTGGAAACGGTATTGATATTGAGATAAATTGTTATTTGTTTAAAAAGTCGTTTCTGGAGAAGCTTATAATATAATAGGACGGGGTTTCCGCAGTCACTTTACAACACACGTCTCGCGCCGCCCCACGCGTCGCCGGTATAAACAATACAATACAAATATTCTTTATTGCTTATGAAAAATAGTACATAATAGGAAACAACAGGCGGTCTTATCGCTAAAAAGAGATCTCTTCCAGGTAACCTTTGGGTAGTGCTAACAAAGTAACGGAGCGCGCTTGGATCTTCATAATTTCAATATCTAATAGATTTGTGTTCTTTTTGGTTTCAAATCAATACACTACATAATTGTAACTTGTTGATAGAATAATGAGAATCGATTACTACCATACGTTATACATTGAAATCATCGAAGCGTTAATGTCTATCTTGAAGCATGTAAATGTCCTATTACAGTATGCGACCCACCTTCACATAGCTATGAACCAGTTCATCCAGATTTTCCCCGAGCTGCAAAGCGCGCCATTGTTCATCACTGGGGAGTCGTACGCCGGGAAATACGTCCCGGCCTTGGCGCACAAGATTCACCGACATCGGGACCACCCACCGCACTTCAATATACAGGTAACTACCTAACTTGTCATTAATGCACATGTATATGTTGCCGACAGTAAGTATTTACTGTCGGCAACGCGCGTGCGGGTCCGCTGGAGTTGCAGGAAACTCAGAAGACCCGACTTGGAAATCTTACGATGGTACTCACGACCTTCAAAGAAGCTGAACATGAGTACCCAATTTTTACAACGTACTGGTGAGTAGGTAACCACCAAAACTGTGCGAGGTACATACAAGGGCTGTATGAGCCAGGCAAGCAATTCTATTGGTGGATATTTTCCTCGCACACTGCTTCGCTACCTCGCAATAAAGCAAACCCATTGTTAGACATTTCCACCGCAGCCTTGGTACTCTAGCCTCTCAATTTAGTCGTTTTTAGGGTTCCGTAGTCGACTAGGAACCCTTATAGTTTCGCTTTGTCTGTCCGTCCGTCCGCGGATAATCTCAGTAACCGTTAGCACTAGACAGCTGAAATTTGGTACTAATATGTATATCATTCACGTCGACAAAGTGGTAAAATAAAAAGTATTTTTTTTTTATTAGGGTACCTACCCTATACGTAACGTGGGGAGTTTTTTTTTCATTTCAACCCTAACGTGTGATATATTGTTGGATAGGTATTTAAAAATGAATAGGGGTTTGCTAAAATCATTTTTTGATAATGGTAACATTTTCGGAGATAATCGCTCCAGAAGTAAAAAAAAATGCGTCCCCCCCCTCTAACTTTTGAACCATAAGTTTTAAAAATATGAAATAAATCTCGAAAGTAGAACTTTATAAAAACTTTCTAGGAAGATTATTTTGAACTTGATAGGTTGAATAGTTTTTGAAAAAAATTACAAAATAATTTCTGAACTAAGTTTGTAATTTAACCGTATAAGCAGGTGTTTATGTACCTGTAATTCCTACAAAATCACAATGAAATGACGTGCTTTCAAATAAAGTAAAAAAACGGTGAAAATCGGTTCACGCAATAAAGAATTATCCCATAAAAATCATCTTCCATACTTTAAGCTCGCGCGCAATAGTTTACTTAATTTGCCGATAGATGTCGCTGTACGCGGAACGCTCACATTGTACATGGCGCTGTTAAAATGTTCCTTATTTAATGGGGTCGGAGCAGGTGCGCCCATACATTAACTTACTGTGACGGACGAAAAACCACGGAACCCTACACGGAGCGTGGCCCGACACGCTCTTGGCCGGTTTTTTTTATTTTTCACAAGCACATTGCCTAAAACCTTTCTTGATTAAGAATTGGTTGCGTCTACAGCTAGAGACAAACGTAGAACCCCACTTACAGTCGGTTCAACTTCAAAATAGCTTGGTGCGGGTGCCACTTAACGCACCGTTTCGTTTACTCAAAAAATGTTGCTGCGGTCTGAATTTCTGGAAGACAAATATTTCAGTTACAGCTTGAATATGACTGCCGTAAAATATTTGATCATAAAAAACTATATTATACGAAATAAATTAGACTTACTAGATGTTTTGCCTGTTGTAGGGCGTGATGCTCGGCAACGCAATGGTTGACCCAGATGAAATCGCACACATGGCAGACTCTTTTGAACACTTCGGGCTGGTAGACCAGACGCAAATGGCGCTCATCAGGCCGCTGGTGGACGGGTTCCAGGACGACATCGCCCACAACAGGAGTACCCAGGCTAAGCGTGTACGTTAATACATTAATTCATGTGGCTGCATATTGCTGATTCAGGTAGGTACAAAAACGTGGACTCTAAATCAGCATAGAATTTCCAAAACAGATGTGTCCTGTGTAGGTACAGGACACATCTGTTTTGGAAATTCTATGCTGATTTAGAGTCCACGTTTTTGTGTTATATGTAAAGTCAACAGGTAAAGTAGATGATCATTTTAGTACCTTGTCACTTCCACAACTTTGACGCATCCCAACTGTCGCAGTATTGTTACGTTGAGTGCGACAAAGTACTAAAATGATCATCTATACTTTGCTGTTGACTGTAATACCCGTGATGCCACTCAATGGCATGCCACCTTAAATCTTGAGAACCATCATGACTATAATTGAAAGCTGGATGACATGGTATTTCTATCCACTAATAGTAGATTGTATGACAAGGGGCTAAAATGAGCCATATTATCACGAGATGGATAATTAACGCCTCTGACAGTCTATAGCCGCGTCCAAATGTTCAAGCGTGGTTGACTGCATACATGGCATAAGCTATTAGATTGAGCGGGATAGACTGCTGTCTATCTCGCTTTATCTGATGCAACGTAAGCTGTCCGCCGCGCTTTGCCGTTTGGACGCCTAGAACGACGCTCAGTACGATTAGCGCTTATTCGTGGTGTCAATATCTAGTATCTGTGACGAATCAGTTTATTAAAAAAATCATGCCGCCGAATTGAAAAATGTTTTCGCTGTTGATGGATAATCTTTGCTTTTACTATTTTTTCGCAGTCTAACTGAAAAGTAGTGTACAACTGGTCTAAAAGCCATATTACTACTCGAACAATTTGCCCTCATTTCACTCGGGAAAATAACCATCACGAGGTAATATGGCTTATTTTAGACCCTTGTCATACAATCTACTATTCTCTCGATGCCAAAACAGAAGCTCGCGCCATCCCGTCGACCAACAAAAGGTCCCATTTTTTCAAAAATTCAATTGGATGATGGGATCCATGAGAAATTGAGGGAACTCTTCAATTATATTAAGTCACGCGTGTAGTGATTTTGGTATTTTCTATTTTAACTCGTGTATTTCCACCCGGAAATCATAAATTTGGTGGAGTGGAATTGATGATGAAGACCACAGATGACTTATGGAATTCCTCAATTATGTACTTAAAAGTACAAATGTACGTCAGAGATTCTGATAAGATTCCGTTGAAATAGCAACTAATGAAGTGCCAAAGGTGATCCTTGTGGAATCGACGGAAGTCCTCAAATATTATCGGCTCACATACAGCGATTGGGTTTTTTCCCCTAATAATCAACGCATTTGCTCTCGGAAATCAGTTCATGTGGTAAATTGGAAAATAAATGTGGAAATGTTCTCATGGCTTGGCGGAGTACTAAATTGAAGTCGGTTAAAACTTTGTTTTTAAAGTAAATTATTAAGAGAATAAGACAGTTGAGTGGTCGTGATCCCCTCAGTTTACATTACCCTCTCTTACAGAAATGGGTCAGCCTTGTCTCAGCGCTGCTCCTGTTGTCGCACCAAAGGCACGCCTACAACTTCCTTAGCGACCGCATGTCCGGCGGGAAATACGTGGACTTGCTGGACAAGACCGATGTGAAGAGGGCGCTACATGTGGGGGACATTGAATTCAGTCGGGTGAATGTGACGGTTAATATGGAGTTGGCTCCCGAGTTCCTTAGTAGCACTAAGTGGATGCTCGAGGAGCTGCTGGACCATTACAGGGTGTTGATGTATTGGTAAGGCTGTGTCAATGATGTCATTTTATGCTTGCAACACTTGTAGTAAATGGAGCTCCAATCTTAATGTTGATTTTGCTAGAAAGAGATACACCTGTAGCCCTTGTTTTGAAGGAACTCCTCTAGTATACAAAAGGCACACAGGTCATTTCGTAGATTTTCACTACAGTTTACTTACGCATGCGATCATGAACCTCCTAGCGTTTTTCCCGGTAGTGCCCTAAAGGAAAACGGGTTCCCCTTTGGCACGTAATCTCGCGATTTGGTGTGAAATTACTTTTCAGCCATCTGAGCTTCCAACCTAAAGGAATACTAGACCATGTTGGGATTAGATCGGTTTCTCACGTTATTTTCCTCCACCGGCCTTACTTTTACGCATACTTATGATCTTGTAAAGTGATGGAGGATGAACCCTTATATGGCTTTCAAACTTAATTTAGAACGATTCTCTCCACAGCGGGCATTTGGACCAAATGCTACCATGCCTGCAAACCTCCAGGTTCTATCGAACGTGGAAGTGGAACGGCACTGAAGAGTTCTTGGAGGCAGTGCGGTATCCTTACGTGTTCAACGGCAGAAATGCAGGGTAAGTATCACATTGTCTCTCTTTGATACGTCTTTCATTATATTCAGAGCAATGACGCGTAGTTACAGTGTCCAAGAGGCAACCGGTTGGCTTGCGGTATTTGAGCTGAAGCAACTTGAACAGGGCGGAAATATAAAAAAATTATGAACAATTTTTTTTGACACGAGGCAACCGATTGAACTAGGGGTTGCTTGAAAGTGTGTATTGCTGTTTATATAATGGAATGCTGTTTCAATCGATCAATAACCCAGGGAAGGTCTATTAGATCTTATAACAGTGTCATTTTTGGATCTGGCGGTGAAAACATCCAATCCCACTAACAGGGTATCTTTCCCCAGCTACCACAAAACCGGGGGCGGTCTAACGGAGGTGGTATTCCGCGGCGCGGGCCACATGGTCCCGCAGGACGTCCCAGGACCGGCGCAGGCGCTGGTGACCCGGTTCACGCACGGCTTGCCAGTGGGCCCGAGAAACCTGATGTACGAGCAGACGTTACTGGCCATGCAGAAATATCTACTGAACACGGCGCTGACTAATGTTACTAGTGATAGCGTGATTGGGTACCTTTAATAAATGTTTTGATGTTCTTTGTTTTTTTCTAGCTCGCGACGGCAGGTGTTATGACCGTTGTTCTGTAGAAAAATAACCCCTTTGATGTGGAAACCTGTGTGTATTCTACCTAGATATGAACTTGCGACACCGGTGCGGATTCACACATGGCATTCACTATGTAGTCCCGCATAGTGTGTATTAGGTTTATTTTTTCATAAAATCTAATAACGCTACCTAGGGCTAGTACCTACTCATTAGTAAAGGCTATCTTTATTCAAAACCAGCCAATGTAGTTACTATCTCATATGGTGTAGGTATTGTGTAATAAGAGGAAAACTTGCGCGCAAGTTTTCAACCCTACTTATACGGTAATCGACTTATCACCCTGCCCCCCTAGTTCAGCTAGCAGATATATTATATCATAGTCTAAAGTAACTTAAATCTCACTAGTCTAGTTAAATTTTTAAGCTGTTTTTTCCTATAGGTATCTTATATAATGACTTAATGAGGAGCAGAGTGGCCGACGTATGGCATGAGTCAGCTTGCATTAGTGACGACGTTTACCAACGAATGTCAGACTCAGACGCAACGTCAGTTCAGTCCGCGCCGAGCCATGAGTCGAGTGCGTGTCCGCGACGCGCGTTTTCACAATTCTAAATGCTATATTTAAACCGTGCACGATTAATATTAGGCCTCCGAAGATAAAACGTGAACTAGTATCGAAAGTACAATATGATTATAAGAATCGTGATAGTAATTTTATGTTTAAGGTGAGGTTATATTCACAATATATTGTCGGAACGCGACTGTTTACCAAGTGGCCGAAGTGTGGCGTGGTGCATGCCGGTAAAGGTTGTGGACCTGATAATGCACTGTACATAAATACTTTTGATAGTGTTAGTATTTGTGCGTTGTTGAATATCTACTTATTTGTTTTATCAGATACCTACCTGGCGTAACTAATAGGAAGGAACTACCTAATGTTATTGTTAGTAAACATGGTTTTTATAAATATACCTTCGTTGTGGTGGTGTGTCCTACAAATATAGTTATAGAAATAAAGTATGACTACATCCTACTAATATTATAAATGCGAAAGTTTGGATGTTTAGATGTTTGGATGTTTGTTACTCAATCACGCTTAAACGGCTGAACCGATTTGAATGAAATTTTGCATGAAGATAGTTTATAGCCTGGATTAAAATATAGGATAGTTTTATCCCAGGTCCACGCGGACGAAGTCGCGGGCGGAAGCTAGTGATTAATATTGAGTATGACGGTTCGTGCATTCTTCGAAAGTCGAAGTTCGTAATAGGTATGCATCCCTGTCACTCGAGTAGAGTGCGATAGAGATGGAAATACCCGAACTTCGACTTTCGAAGTTCGTGGTAGCGCCGCTGGTCCTAACTACCTACCTACCTATAACCAGGGGGAGTTCGCAATTTTATTTTTATTAAAGACCTACTAAGATGAAGCTCGCTGGGTTCAGTAATAGCCTATTCACTCTGGTTTTGAAGGTACCTAGATCGTAGTTCTCAGAAAATACAGATGAAGGGAGCGAATTCCATTCCGTAACAGTTCGCATTAAAACGAGGCAAATCGATTCGTGCGAATAAATGGTAAGTTGACAACATAAGGAATGCATTCGCTCCCCACGCCTGGATATTCCGAGACTTTAACCAAAGGAACTCGTACCTAATTAACTACTTGGCAACTGTTAAAAAAAATCATCTCTTACTACGTTGGTCCTCTTGTGGCATTCACGGTGCTGACTAACCAGCATCATGACCTCTAATGGCGAACACTTATTAAGAGGTTAGATAGCAAATAGTAACACATTCTAAAATAACGAAATGACAACATTATACGTAATTAATGGGGTTTATTACATTTTTTTTTATTATTATGCACAGATGAGATCGGGATAGTTATGCCTTTACTTACCTACGTAATTTTTATTAGGCTGCCCCATATGTAAAAAAATATGTATACAGCCGAATACTGTAATATTATTTTGTAACGCGTTTTATACCACTTTTATACCCCGTTCTAACTTTGAAAATTAATTTACCCATGCTAGTTCCCTACGTAGGATAGCATCAAAACCTTTGTTACCAAAAATAAAAGGGGCATTTTTGCAATTCTGTCTCAAAAAAAACCAGTCAAGTGCGAGTCTGACGAGTTCCGTACAAACTATCAATACAATTACAACTCAAGGTTAAGAAAATGTGAGAATGAAGGTGTCAAATATAGGATTTGACACCTTCATTCTGTAGCTAGCATGATGAGCAAGAATTGCATGAAATTTATCCACGCAGTCATCTTCGATGTAATTATTTTCAATTACGTAAGAAAAACTATCAACATCCATATAAATTTTTCTCTTTAAGCTTTTATAAACCCGTAAAATATAAATTACCGTATGAAACAGAAGAGAAAACAACGAATTGTAATACCTCAATGTATCAATGAGTATATTTTATTTAGTTTTTTCCTAGCCCAACGAATACGATGACAAATAGACCGAAGTAAATTTCGCCTGTTAAATTACTTATTTTAACCCAACACAACAGAATTACCTACTAAGACAATTGTATCACGAATTCTTTTTGACCTGCTATTAAAAGATACCCGTCCCAACCCCATTTATTCTAGGAAAATCTTAACAGCGCGATGTAGGAATGGGGTCAGCGCCATCTATCGGCCCCATTTGGTACTAACGTGCAAGGGCAATCGGGTTAGTATGTATGTTGGTGTTTTAGCAATTATTGTTTATCACGTGAACCAATCTCGATTATGATTTTTTTATTTGAAAGAGAGTACTTCTATGAATTTCAAAAGAAAAAATACTTATAAAGTTGATTAAACTGCAAACTTAACTAGGAAATGATTTTTGAAAATAAAACAAAAAATACGCTAGATATAGAAAAGTTATACTTTTCCAATAATATTTATGTTTATCTTAATCACAAGTGATTATTTCAAATTTTTCGCTCGGATAACTTTGGAGATAAGGGGGGTAATGGTATTTTTTTTACATTTTCCTTCAAAAATCAAAATTTTACCTATGTAGAAAAAAAAGAAAAACTGTTTCAAAAAGTACAACTCAAGCCCGTTCATATGATACCCCACTTGACGTAATAGTTGAATTTTTTTTTTGCCCCCCCCCCTCATATTCGTAATTTTTCGTAGAAAAATAAAATGTTTATTTAAATTTCTCATTTTCCATGCACGTGGATAACTCTCATTTAAAACCATTCCAAATTTCAAATAGATAAGTTAAGTAGTTCGTGATATATTTCACTTTGTGACAGACAGACAGACAGACGGACGGAGTCGCATCATAAGGGTTCCTGTTTTACCTTTTTTGGTACGGAACCCTAAAAAGTCACTCTACGCGGGGAAACCCCTACTTACTAGGTTTTGATTGGTATGGGGCTGCCGTATTATTTGGTCTCTTTTGGGGCACCCGCCACCATGACCGGTGTGAACTTGATTTGAATGAAACATCGAAAAAAGGTAAAGAAAAATCACGTTTTAGATCCGTATAGCACCATATAAGTACAATAACCATTAAAAAAAATACTTATGGAAGCGAGGGTTTGACATGGTGAATTTTATTGCCAGCAAACAAATGAGGCGTTTCTAACAAGTTTTAACTAAAATAGCTTAGCATGATTGCGTTTTTGTCAGACATAAAGCATTCGTCCCTTACCTACTATACTAGCAAGCATTGTACTCATACTCGTACTCATTTATTCATCCATACTAATATTATAAATGCGAAAGTGTGTCTGTCTGTCTGTCTGTTACCTCTTCACGCTTAAACCGCTGAACCGATTGAGATGAAATTTGGTATGGTGATAGTTTGAATCCCGGGAAGGACATAGGATAGTTCTTATCCCGGAGATCATCCCCCGAGGAGGGACATGGGGATGAAAGTTTGTATCGAGCTACGATATATAAACGAGTTCCACGCGGACGGAGTCGCGGGGAGAAGCTAGTAATAAATAATAATAAACCAGCTTATGTACGTCCCACTGCCAGCAGTAGGTCTGGCACAGGCCTCCTCATATGGATGAGAGAGGAACAGGCAGTCCCAACGCTGGCCCAGTGCGGGTTGGGGACTTCACATACACCTTTGATTTTCTTCTCAGATGTATAAAGGTTTCCTCACGATGTGTCCTTGACTGTATAATATCATATAAATATTACATGTCACATATTATTGATCACAATTGTATATTATTATCATGCCATGGATGATGATGGACGAATGCTTCATGTTCGACATAAACCCAATCATAACAGCACGGCTATCACACGACGGCCCGCGAGCTGTGTCGCTGCGACATAGACTACTTATCCGTCTCTTTCTAAGGGACACAGCTCGCTGGCCGTCCTGTGATAGCCATGCTGCTAGGCAGAAATAATTTCTCCTAGACGATAAACGGCATCGAGGTTGGACCCGACATCCATTCAATCCAGCCCCCCTATTCTGTAACTTGTTTTAAGCTCACCTCAACGCTCACCTACAAATATATCTTGACACCGCGATGCGTAGTAACTAAGCGTAGGTGGAGCTCTCGTTTCGTGACGGGAGACCGGCGGGGTGAGACGCATTAACGCGTAGCGGATAACAGCCCTGCATAGGCAGCCAAGAAAGTGGTTAACCAGTTTTCGACTCTACTATTTGTGTGTTGGGGTTCAAAAGTGGCAGACCAGTTCTTGTGCTGATTGTATATTTAACTCAACAACTTGAACTTGTTCTTTTTCAGCCTCACCCCAACATTATGCACGCCAGTCAACGTTACACCAGCATTGATTCTCTCTCCACTAATACAACAGAACCGCCTCGAAGATGCGAGGAAAGCGTCACTAGTGAATAGCTCCTTCTTCCTCAACATCACAAGCCACGCCGGTTTCCTCACGGTGGACGAGAAATATAACTCCAATTTATACTTCTGGTACTTCCCTGTGGCTGATAAACCAGTCAATGAGACCCCTTGGATCATATGGCTGCAAGGGGGGCCCGGAGCTAGCAGCTTGGCCGGATTGTTCGATGAAATAGGCCCATTTGAATACGTTGGTGGAAAGTTAAAGCGTAAGTACCTACAATCTATATTTTACAAGCTTTTATTTATACTACTCAAAAGAAAATAGGGGCCACAAGTATGGTGATCGTTACGTGAAAATTATATTAAACAGTAACATATATTTTATAGCTTTTAGACTTGAACTCCAGCATGAAAGAGATTAGATTCTGCCTTCAGAATACATTCATATCCTTATACGGGAGTTCATTAATTAGCCACTTATCAATTAGTTTATGTCCAATAATTACAATGGCCCTTATTTTCTTTTGAGCAGTATAGTTTCACCTGTCCCCTTGTCTGTCTGTCTGTAATCAAATCTTGCAAGTTAAATTTGATTCACTTCCCGGTGACCCATTTAGCTGAAATTTTGGGTAAAAGTATAGTTTGGATGACAATTCAATATTATGGTACTATCGAGCTGATCTGATGATGGAGACAGAAGGTGGCCATGGGAATTCAGTACTTAACCGACGTAACCCCGTTGAGATCGGGCTCGTTAGAATCGTCTCAATGAGTAGTTGCTGATAGTATACAGAAAAGTACATTCGGCAATAAAAGCTTGAACCAAAAATTTAATTTTTGACAGAAACTTGTTGACTTTTTAAAGAAGACATGACAGGGCGTTCGGGATAACGATGTAGGAACTTAAGAGTCCGCAGTAAGCTCCATTCTCCATACAAACGTAGTTACGCTCTCATTTTAAAACTACCTGTTGGATTGTAACGATACTTTGCATATACATGAGGTATAAACATTGTCTGTAATTAGGTTATGTAGCCTCAGATACCATAGTAACAAAAAAACAGGGAATTTAAGTTTTTCATACAAAACTTGTTTTGCTGTATTTCGTTTGTTTTATACACTGGAACCATATAAACTAATTACAGACATAGATATACCTCATCTCAATGTATATGCAAAGTTTCACTACAATCTAACACGTAGTTTTAAAATGAGAGCGTAACTACGTTTGTATGGGAAGGTGAAATTCGGCCGAGCTTACAGCGGACTCTTAAAGGATTGATTTAAAAAATGTGAAGTGATTTAAAAAAAACACATTGGACTAAGACATTATTCCGGGCACCCTGTGTATTTAAACTAAGCAGTGTTCTCGTGCACCAGTCTTTAAACGCACCATCAGTGGGCTACAACAGTGGTTCTTAACCGGTGGTCCGCTGACCACTGGGTGGTCCCTGGAACTGGAAGCACCCGAAGAAGTGATCCGCCCGCGAAGCCATTGATCAAAAATATTAAATAAGTGCCAACGAGTCGATTCAACGACCCCTAAACAGTAAGTGGTCCATGGCAAAACAAAAAAAAACAATCAAATGGTTCCTCATCACTAAAAGGTTAAGGAATCACTGGGCTGCAACAAACGGTGGAGGGTAGGTACCTTGATGGCATCTTACCATTTGACAGGCTGTATATCATTCTCTGCCGTGGTATTGAAAAAAGAATTCAGATGTGTTGTTCCGTTCATATAGCACAAGTGAAAGTAATGAGTTGTAGGTGCCGTTATGGGTTTTAGGCATGCTTGCGAGTAAGTAGATACAACGAGTCGAATGCGGAAGTCGACGGTGTAAAGTATACACGCTGAGTTCCCAGAACTTTGATATAGATAACAATTGAGAGACACAGGTCCAAGAATATGAATGTTTATCTTTGGACCCACCTACTTAATAAAAGCAGGAATGATAGCTTGGACGACGACCGTGTTCGTCGATACCTACATAGTAGGCATGTGTAGGTTTTATTAGGTAATGCCTAATATGATTAGCCATTCACCAACATTTGTTGTGGTTTTCACGAAAATTAGATTTCATACTTTAGAGCGTTACACTCGGAGACTTTTAGCCGAACTACCGGTTTGGGCGGAGGTTACCAAATTCGGAATAAGTTTAATTCTGAGTCTTCCAGCTTCTTATTTAGTCAGCTTCTGGGTAGATCATGTTTTTATTAGGTTTTATTCGGAGTGAGTCTGTTTCTGAACATTTCTAATACTATATTCAGCAAATTCTTATTTAATCTTTTTCTAGGTAGGTCAGATTCTCAGTAGGTCGGGGAGTTTTTCCGTATTAGGCCAGATTGGAACAAAGACAGATTCAAACAAGAAATGTTTATTTTTAAAACAAAATCTGATTAAGTATATTTCTTTACTACGGCTGAATCTAATTATAGGGAATTCTTAATAAGGATAGGTCTTAATTAGTTATTTTCTAAGTTATAAGCCTTCTGCGAAGGTCAAGTCGACAGGTGCTACAATTGTCAAGAAAATACGACAATTTTAGGCTGTGAAACAGGTATTGTCTAAATAAGAGACAATTGTTGTTTCACAACTTTTTCACCGTATGTCGGTTGTTGACAGGCGTCCACCACTGCATTGTAATGAGGCTTCTAGACGGACCATATTTTACTACAATAATGTCTCTTTCTTTAAGATGTGAGTAAGAGAGGGACACCTATAGTTGCCGGCCACATATTTCAGTGGAAATATAGTACATCTAAATGCCTCGTAAGATTTGCAATACTTATTGCGAGAAGGACAAGACAAAAGGCTTATAAATACGACTGTACGTACGACGTATAACGTCCAAAAAGGTAATTATTTTTTGAGTAATTATTTTGAAATATTAATACGTAACAGAAGGAATTCATTATTTTAGTGTTAATGCAATTGTGCACTATAGATACTTGCACACTATACTTCTACTATAATGTACTATACTATAGGTAGTTTGCTAAGTTGATCCTTACCATGAGGCGTTTCGTATATACAATTTCCACAAACAATTAGCAATTGAATGGCCCCGACTCTCACTAAAATCAGGAAAGGTTTATTTCTTTTTTTCTTCAAAGTAAAAATGCTACATGTTTATGGAGACACCCTGGATCACGACTCCAAAATCAACCGAGTATATAACGATCACACACACGTGTCTCTTACGACGTTTTTCAAAACACTGGCTAGGAAAAAAAAATTTTTTTCTAGCTGTTTAGCTAGAATTGTTTAGAATTTGTGGGGATACTTAAGTACTTCTGACTTACATATAAAGTACGACACCCTCTTTCCTCTTTTATAGTCACGTTGAAGACAAACAACCATTCTTAATTAATAAAAAAATCTCTCCCCACTAAATTAAAACGCCTCGTCTGTATATGTACTATGTCCTTTTTGATAAAATAAAAAAACACTTTATCAGGTTATTTTATTACGGTATTGTAGGTTGTGATACGGTAAAACTAGGAGTATTTGCTAAATCGATGCCACGAGAAACTCGTTTTCAGCAATTGTGACAAAAATACTATTATTCCATTTTTCGTTAAAATATGCTACAAATAATTGTGGTTGACTGTGTATCCGCATGACGTACCATGAAATTGACTAGAGATGTGCCAACCCGAAAATATCTCAAACCGAATTGAACGGTTCGACTTTCTATGTAAACCGGTTTCAACCCGGGTTGATCAAACCGAGTTGCTATGACGGTCCTAAACGTATTAATATTAATGTGGTATTCGGTTTGACCTGTCCGAGTCGATCCGTGAATTTAAACACCTACTTGTTCGGGTTTTAAACCTAAACTAAACTGTTTATAGGTTATTGTTACATTTGTGAGCGTTACCTCGGTAGCGCCATAGAGTAATAAGTAATTATAAATTGCTCACTATATTTCATTCAAAATTAAATTGCAAAACAAAACTACAAACCTTGTTGCAACGAGATAAGGTCTACTAATGGTCGTCGTCGTCACCCGCCCACCTGTTCGGGAGAAATCAGGTTTATTCGGCTACTCATTCGGTTTGCCCGCTCCGGCCCAGCCCGCTCGCGCGAGTCGCGCGCGTCGGTTCGGTTTCGTTGGCTCGGGCCGCTGTCGGCGAGCGGGCTCGAATGTTGCGGTTCGCTGCTCGTTATAGAATCGAGTTAGTGGACTAATAAACCGGGTCGGTTCGACTTTAGCTTGACTCGGTTTGGACCGGATTGGCAAACCGAGTTGACACATCTCTAAAATTGACTGACACTAGAAATGTCACTTACGAGAGTTGAACGTAATCAAAATCTAACTAAAATAGAAATAGCCTATGAATGAATTAAACGTATCCAGTATCTGACCTCATCAGAAAAGGCTTTATTAATGAATTCGACGCAGCCATAATTTGTTTTCGTTCTAATTGAACTTACTTAAAATCTGACTTTCTCAGCTCGCTATCGAACGCTATTCGCTAACGAATAAATTCGTTAGCGAATTTGACATAACCAGTATTCAACTTATTACTATCACGACCTCATAAGAGTTGGACACTTTCGGAACCTGACTAAATAAGAATCTGGATGAGTCAGAATTAAACCTATTCCGAATTTGGTAACCTTCGCCCAAACCGAACTACCGTGGCTGCTAAAAGTCGCTCCGAACTTGATGACGATGATGATAAAATAGATAAATAATAGATAAATATTAAGGGACAATCCTACACAAGTCTAAATAGCCCCTTGGTAAGCGCAATAAGGCTTGTTATGGATACTATTAGATGACGATATTATATAATAATAATAAAAAACAGACATACGAAAATAAGAGAAAAGTTAAATACTATGGACGCACTCGAATCTCAAGACCGTCAAAAATGGCAATCTTTGGAAGAGGCCTTTTCCTGAGAGGGGTTCCTGATATCAGCAGTATATTCTACCAAACCAAATGAAAAAAAAAAAGTAGAATAATTAAACTATATGTTTCAAAGTACACAAATGTAAAAAAAGGGAAACAAAAGGTTTTTTTAGTTTTATTTTGTATTTATTTTATTTTCTATTTAATAGGACGTGTTATTTGACAATAGAACACTATTGTGTATGTAAAATGATGTCGACGCGAATTGGGAAACAAAGTTTATTATTATTGAGTCTTATACAAAATAGCACTGGCTAGATTAAAACACAACAAAACACTATACTAAGTTATTATCAGTAACTCTAAACACATAAACTAATTAGCCTCGGCTATTAGGCTCAGTATCAATAGGTAAACAATTAATTGTTGGGTTTAAACGGTGTTAAAATCAGAGGCGATGCGCTTCGGTAGGTATACTTACCGTAGCTCAGCGATACTGATTCGCGTTCGCGGAAGCCGGCAGCGTGCGACTTAAGGGCTTCTATGCCGCGTGGAACGGCGAGTAGGAGAAATATTTAAGTTAACACATCCAATTGGATTGATTAATTAATCATGCTCATCAGAGACTTTGATGCCTATACTGAGATCCGAACCCAGGATCGTTCGTAGGCAGGGCCACCACACTCCTCACTGTAGTCCGACCGCTTCACTCAGTCCTCGCCTGCGCGGCGCGCGGGATGTATGACGGAGGAGCGGGCGTCGTGCGAGAGGCGAAGCCCGCGGGGCGCCCGCACGCCGCACCGGCGAGCACTCAGTGAAGCGGTCGGGCTATAGGCTGAACCGTGTCCTGAGAACATAAACTTTGGTAGGAACTGTACCTTCTGTATTCCCGCCCGCAGTGCAGACTACCTACGGGGTGTGAACACGTAAGTAGGTACCTACTACTGGGTAGACATGAGTAGTTCGCGAATGAGTGATTCAAATGAAATACTTCACTTGGTGTCACTCTTTCGTTCACCAGTTCAGTTCGGATTCATATACTTCAGTATATCATTTAAAATTGGTAGTTAACTCTGCCTATTGATCATTGAATATGATTCGATTCGATAATATGAGTGATTTAATGTTATTTTAATTTTAAATACCTGCCAGGTGCCAGAGACAGGATCAATTCTAAACTGCTAACATGCCAGTTTAGGCTAGCACTAGACACTAGACTGGTATTATCTATACTGTGGCACTAAACAACCCGACGGCCTTTGGCCTTATTGACGATACAGATAAGATTATCTTATGCTAGTAAAGTAGGCACGTACCTATTTATCTTAGGGAAAACGCCTAGCAGTTAATAGATTCCATTGTTGAGAAACTTCCCATCAACCATCGGAATTTAACAATGCATCTTGATCCGCTTCAATTAGTAGGTACTTATATTGACTCAACTTTTCCTGCATACCATGTGAAGTGTAAATAAAAACTTCATAGCAACAGTCTGGACTTAATGGAACACATCTTTCAGAGCTCGGTAGGTACGATTCCGTAAAAACTATCTGGCTGAGTTTAGCCAGTTTCAATTGGATTTTCCATCGCAGAACTGTCCGTCTACAGGACACTACGAACACTATCAAAAATTAGGTTGGCACGATCACAAACGAGAACAGCGCGACTGCGTGCTCGCAATTGTTTCGAAGATTGTTGGTAAATACCGTCATTGTACCTACCTGCTTCCCAAAGGACTAGGCCCCGATTTGATACAAAATATGTCGTCCAGCAGGACTCATGTTCGTCTTCCAGCAACACTTAGGTATATACGGTGATTTATCATTAAAACCTTGGGATAACTAAACTAAACATAACTAAACATTAGATATGTTTAGTTATGCCCAAGCCCACCCTCAAACGGTGTCAAGCCCCCTCCAAACTAAAATCCTGGATCGGCTACTGGTAACAACTGGTACCTATAATAATATGCATAGCTGCATATGAAACTGAAGATCCTACTGGGTCCGAATCCCGGTAAGGGCAAATACATATTTGTGTGATGAGCTAATAAGCATGAATATTTGTTTGAGTCTTGGATGTTTTTTAATTATATATTTATATATCTATTAAATATATCGTCGTCTAGTACCCATAACACAAGCTTAAGCTTACATTGAGACTAGTTCGATTTGTGTAAGGTTAACCCTAAGGCGAATGTCACATTGCGCCGCATCGCATCTCCGGACGGAGGTGCGGAGATGCATACAAATTTCGCCGGTCGGAGGTGCGGTGCAGTGTGTCGTACCACATGGAATTTATATACAAACTGAGGTACCTGCATACAACGAGCTCCGCATCTCCGTTCGGAGATGCGGCGCAGTGTGACATCCACCTAAATAAAAATGTATTTACCTATTATTTATTAGAAGGTCAGATCTATCAGGTCAGGTCTAATCGCATGGTTCAGCTGGTCTTATTTTGTGTTTCTTCCTGTTTCTATTATTGCCACTGCTAGCGCTAGCAGCAAAATATTATGGCTGCGTTCATAATTTGTATAAAGGCCTAAGCAGGCGCAGCAACTCGTCGCATGTCAACAAGTTGTTACGTCTACCAATTTACTGATTCCCTCATATTATCTTTCTCTAGCACTACATGTTTATTTGTGTATCTCTTGTTGTGTTGCCTTGCCTTCCGTTCCTTCACCAAATGGACTCGGCGGAAAACCAGCGCTATGGCAGTTAAAGCCAGCATCATTTGACCACACAAACACACAACAACGTTCGCACGCTCGTACACATACACATATACGCACATACGCACACACAATAACGCACGCACGCACGCTCACACACACACACACACAGACACACACACTCACACATACACACACAACACAAACACATACTCACGCACACACGCTCTTATTTTAACTTTTGTATTATTATATTTTTTTGTAATTTGTACGCATTTGAAAGCACAGCGTCCAACTAGGACCGAGCCCTAATAAGGCCCAGGCTGAAAACCAGCGCTGAACTCTTGTTGTTCAGCACATGCTGAGTCTGGGACCTATTGCCCCAAAATAATTGAACTGTACTTTTTATTTCTTAGCATATTCTTATTCTGTATACTTGTCACTGTTTGTATATGTCTGTACTTGTTTTTGGCAATAAATTATTATTCTATTCTATCAGCATGAATAGAGCCGGGTTCTCTTCGTGACACGGCTTAGGCCGTACATATTGATTTAGATCTGTGTTGACATTCCAGGACGCCAGTGGTCGTGGGGCGACAACTATTCGATGCTGTTCATGGACAACCCGGTGGGCGCCGGGTTCAGTTTCACCAATAGCAGAGACGGACTCGTTGACAATATGGAAACGGTCGGTACCATAATCAATTCGGCTTACTTTTATTTTACCTAATAATCGTGCAATAGTCCAAAGGACCACTTTTTACCCATTGTATTGTTCACCGTTTACCTCAGTATCTCAACCGGGACTGCAAGAATATAGTCCATCATGGACCCTAGTTTCTAGGGTTCATGTGTATGGTCGTATACAATAAGTATTACACTAATGGGCTGACTCTAGACCCTATTTGTCACCTGACAATGACATGTAGATGCATTGATTGGGATTAAGCGCAAGTACGTCTAGCACAACTTTCTGTTCAGTCGCATCGCTCGCGACTTTAATATCTCCTGTCTCACTCACACCGTGCAACATAGAAAGAGGGTAGATCTTTTCGACTCGCGTCGCGGCACGGCGTTAGTTGTGGATGTATTCAATTTGCGCAGATCGACCGATACATCTCAATCGCGCTTACCGCCGTGACCTTGACAGACACCCGTTTAGGTTGGGATCCCGGCGTATTGACTTTTGCATACGAGTTTTCTAACTGCCTATTCCCTTTCTTGAATGTGTGAATGTGCTCACGTCAAAATATAGTTGAAAATAAGTCTTATATGTTCCAAATAAGTTCGTTTCAATGATTTTGGTACAGGACAGGCCGACCGCCGCCACCATACCGATATACATTCGCAGTCAGAAATATAAGCTCGTCCTCTCAATAATAGGAGAGATCATTTGTCTTTCAGTATCTGTATGAACCACATACTTACTAAAGAGTTTATTTTTTATTTTTTCAGTGCTCCAAGCATCTCTACAGTGCCATACAACAGTTCCTGAAGATCTTCCCCGAGCTACGAGACGCGCCGCTGTACATCGCCGGCGAGTCCTACGCGGGCCGCTACGTACCGGCTTTCGGGTTCAAACTTTTAGAGGAAAACTCCACTGGAAATGACACCGTCAATTTGAAGGTAATTCTCTGGCCCTTTGATGTCTTGAACGACTCGTAACTTTTTGTCGACATTGTGTGTGTGCGAACTATAGAGAATTTCTCTTCCCATTAGTTTGCTATACGCGGACTAATGCGAAAAAATGCTTCCGTTTAGGGTTGATTTTCTACCAAAGAAATAATTTGTGGAAAGCCGGATAAGAAATGTAGGATATTCAGAATATCACTTCTTTGTTATAAATATACTATGCCGTGCTGTTCTACCTATATTAACTTAATTTGATAAAAAAACATTAACATAACACCATGGAGTTTATAACCACTGTACGCTACCTACAGTCCTATAATAATAGTCCTAACTTGCACCATGATTTGCCGACAGGGCCTAATAATGGGCAATCCAATCATCGATCGTATCGACGCTGTGGACCTGGCGACGGTGTATTACCACTGGGGCTTGCTCGACCAACAAGGCCTGCTGGCCGCCAAACCAGTGCAGGATAAATACAGACAAGCGGTGGAGCAGAACAACTTGGTTGAAGCTTGGATTGTGAGTTAATAGCCGTTAGATACTTAGGGCGGGTTGCACCAAACCGTCCGTAATCGTGAGTGGTGTTCGTTAAAATCTGAATGTAGGTATGGAAAGTTTGTTAATTTTCTATAGAATAACAGCTGCCGGAGCCATAAATAACTTTTCTAAAACGTGCAATGAAATATTGACGTTGTGTTCTTCATAATGGGCTTAGAAGTGTCATGTTTCGGGCGCAGCGAGACGAGAGACCGTAATGGCATTTCATACAAAATTGGAGGCCTAGGCCTGCAAGATGGTCTTTTTTAATTTCTATTCCACAATTTGTGGAACAGGATCACAGGGTTCAGCCATATAATTAAAGTTTTATTTCTTGGAGTTTTTTTAATTTATTTCATTGCATGTTTGAGAAAAGCACTATACATACCTCAGCGTGAAAAGGGGTTGCCAGCCTCATAACTATCCGACCTCGCTACGCTCGGCCGTCTATATGTACTCGGCCGGCAACCCCTTACTTCCCGGCCTCTGTAGTAATGTACTATTGATCGGTCTGTAATCGTATGTTGGTGCAGCTCACACTTAGTCGGACATATTTTCGAGTCCTTATTGTACGGCCGAATAATATTTTTCTCTGTGTTTATGCCTGAGAGATATAATTAGTGGTATTTTCAATACCGAGTATTTCCCATTTGTCGTCAGTAATTCTGTAAACTGCACCACAGCCATCTCGTTCACTTGGCCGTTCTCCATGTGAATTACCAAAACCAATCTTAAATTAGATAGATAAGTACCATATGTAAAGTTAGTCTCCTAAGTGTTATACTTAAAAAGGAAAAATCGGCAAATCTCGTCTGCTTTCCCAAAATTCGCTCTATGAAACAACGCTCCAATACACTCAGGTTATTTCTTTGGCTCCTTTTCTTTTGAATTAATAAATATTAGGGGACAATCTTACAAATAGTGTGGCAAAAATAATAATAATAATAAATAAAAATAAAAAATAAATAAAAAATCGAACCAGCCCCATGGTAAGCTCAATAAAGCAAGGGTTGTGTTTATGGGTACTAGACGACGATATGTTTTTATTTTCTGTTTTGTGTCAAATTCCATACTGTCGAATTAGGATAGCATGTAAGGATGGTTGTCTATGTTAATTAATAAATAAAAACCATTTAATAGATGTAATTACTTAAATAGACAGAAAACATCCAAGACTCAGAATCAAATATATTAATGCTCTTCACACAAATATTTGCTCTTATCGGGCTTCGAACCCAGCACCTACACTATTAGTTTGTCAACGTCGTCAACTTTGTCTTATTATGGCCGGTTCCAATAATCAATCCACCGATAGTTTTCCTTACCAACAGTTACATTTTGACACATTTTGTACGGCTAATGTGTCAAAATGTAACTGCCGGTAAAGAAAACTATCGGTGGATTGATTATTGGAACCGGCCATTACTTACCTTTCGAATCTGAAATAGATCATCATCATCATCTATAAAACATGATTTAAGCAGCGTCCATTTAAGTGCGGCACTTACGTACGTGGCTTGTCAAGCCAATACGAGAGCGACAGTGACGCCCGCCGATATGACACGTAAATGTCATACACAGTGCCGTTGGAGGGGCAGCAGCGCGCTGGTGTCTCAATGCTCGTTTTTGGGACAACAGGTCAAACCAGGCGATATCGTGTAGTATCGTGTGAAATAGATAGATAGATAGTAAACTAAACAAATAATCGGAGGTGAGTAACGATGATGAATGCTAACTTTTGGACCATTCCCACAGCTTCGCGACCAACTAAAAGACCTACTCCAGGACATCACCTACCACACCAACCGTTTCAACGTTCTTGGAGACACGGGCGACCTCAATACCTTCGAGGCGTTCCTCAATATGACGGAGATCAGGGAGGCGCTCCATGTGGGCAGCATCCACTTCACGTTCAGCAACGATTCGGTGGACACGGCTCTGATGAAGGACTTCCTTGGACCCGTCAGGCCAAAGCTCGAGAAGTTGCTGGAGCATTACAAGATTATGGTTTACTGGTGAGTGTTTACTGATTATGCACCTGAGCCTGCCTACAATAAGCCGTCATAACCACGAAGTTCTAATTTCGAAGTTCATGGTTTTCCAGCTCTATCGCACTCGCAATACTCGAGTGACAGGGATGCGTGTATATAGGAACTTCAAGTTTCGATTTTCTTGGTAGCGCCGCTGAAGGCAATAACGCCTTGGCCACGACTTTGGTCTTAAGCGACCTGCGGCAGCGTTTTATCTGTTCATTGCGCGGTCGAGACGCGCAACGCACTGTGGTTAGTTGGGATCACGCGCAATGAATTAGAAAAACCGCTGCCGCAGGTCGCTTAAGACCAAGGCGTAAGCCTAAAACTACGCAACTGCTTTGTTTTGTTATTAGTTTATATTGACTGCAGCCACACAGTACCTACATCACACATCACTGCTCATCTTTATTATTAAGGCAAAGAAGAAGCTACTGTAGCCGTACCTGTAACGAAAACTAAGTACCTACCTATCACTTAACAGTAGATTTTTGGTGAACTAAAACATCGCGAGGAAACCGGTCTAATCCCAACAACAGGGCCTAGTTTTCCCTCTGGGTTGGAAGGTTCGGTGGCGGTCGCTTTCGTAAAACTAGTGCCTACGCCAAATCTAGGGAGAAGGCGCCAAAGCGGACCCCTGGCCTCTAAGGTACAACCTGGAAAACGCTAAAAGGTTGATTATGACTTTATATAACAAAGCAGTTTGAGCACTTTAGCCACGTAGGTATTTAGCTACTCCTGCTGCAGACTGAACGACGATTCCAGTGACATGCAAAGTGCCCTGGCCTTTTGATGGCGAACTTTATATAATCGAGTAGGTAACTGTTATATGCCACTAGTTGAATATATTGCCTGAAACGCCTTAAACACGTCGGGTTTAACTGGCATCCAGCAAGGGACGAAACTACTCACAAAGTGGGACAAAGACAGTAAGTAACTTGAACATCTCAGTCCGTCACGCTGCTACGTCTTCTTGATCATGAATGGCCCTGGAACATGCTTGACGTGTGTATGGCGTAAAGCGGACCGTTTGGAAAGAAGCTTCAAACATGCGAGTGTACTTGTTCCAGTGGCCAACTGGACTTGACTGCACCGTGCGAGTTGGGAGCGGACTCGCGGCGCAAGCGCTGGTACTGGAGCCATCGCGACGACTTTCTCAAGGCGCCGCGGCGCCCGTGGATCTACAACGGGACGATAGCTGGGTAGAAGTCATTGTAAAGCTATATAAAATCTCTAAAGTAGGCGGTTGGTTTTAACCCTAAAACACAGTCCATGATTTTGACGGACAAGATGTATGGAAATGAAATTACCGAGCGCCAGCCAGCGCAAGTGTCTTAGTCCTTATTTCCGCTCCAGTACATCAAAATGGAAGTCAACCAGACCCCCGACTAATTCATCCATACTAAAAGGTGTTTAGTACCTACATCTACAGGTTAAGGAACAAAAAATTGGCCAGTAATGAAAAAAATACTACTTTCATATGCGCAGTTGTGTATAGGTAGGTACTATGCTTTCCAAAACTCGTTCTATTTCAAAATATTAGCAATATTGGTCAGATCCAGAATAAGTGGTTTAACACGAAGTACTTAAAAAGTGTATGTAATCCGTATCCTAAATAAGTTAGCTGAATAGCCCAAGTTGGTTGAGAACGGTAGAAAGATGAATGAAGCACGTTTTGACTCCGACCATTTCCTTTCAGTTACGTGAAAGAAGGGGGCGGTTTGACCGAGGTTCTGGTCCGCGGGGCGGGGCACATAGTTCCACTGGACGCGCCGGCGGCGGCGCGCGCGCTACTCGCTCACTTCGTCTCGGGCGGCGAGTTACACGCACCCGCCGACTACGTAAACAAAGCAACATATACCCCTCCGTACACCAATGATGAGCCCACTACACCTACAGTGAAGAAAAGTGACGCACTTATAGCGTCAATTGTCCTTAATGTGCTCCTTCTGATCTGTCTCCTTGGAAGCATCCTCTTATACATGAAATACAAAAAAAGAAGTGAGGCATTCTTCTACAACACTGTGGAGGACTCAATATCTGATGGTATTTTAACAATGACGTGACGCCCTTGTATTTGTTATTGTTATATTATGTATATTTAATTTGTAATCGGTTTTGCCAAAATACTATAAGTGATATTCGTTGTTATTTCAAAATTTTATAAAAATATACCTACAATTTTAGTTATCTATATTTTTTGTTTCATTGGTGAACGATCATAATCACCTGATTTAATTTAATAAGATAAAATATACTCATTCACGAAAAATCTACTAAGAACACAACAATTGCATGACAGCAATTAATAAAAAAATCTGATAAAGTTTTTAGTCAAACTGAGTAATTTCTATTTGGTACCTAATTATTTCTTGGTGGTGCCGTGACCAGGTTTTTCTTTAATCAATTAATTAATTAAGAGAGACATTACACATCCTGACCATTTATCGTTGTTATGGAGTACCCGCTATCGCGGTTGTTGTGAAAGCCAGAGTCCAGCCAGATTAGCGAATAGGTCGGTTCAAAAGCATTGAGTTGAAGTATGTTGACCATTGCTGCTCATGTCAAAGGAGGTTCTAAGGCAGGGGTCGGCAACAGGCGGCCCGCGGGCCGCATGTCGCCTGCGAACCCCTTGTTTACGGCCCGCGAGCCTCCCTGCCTGTTTTGATATTTATGATTGTTCGTCAGATCGTGCATTATAGGCAATCATAGTAGCTAAATGCATCTTTTCAGCTACGTCAAGCAAGGCGGCGGCCTCACGGAGGTGTTGGTCCGCGCACCAGGCCACCTAGTCCCAAGAGATGTCCCCGTCCAGGCCCACCAACTCATCAACTCCTTCATCAGACAAAATTTTGCAAGTGCTGGATACGTGGACAACCCCAAATACTCTCAGATGGTTAAAGTAACAATGGGCCCTAACGGAATGTTGGTGATCAGTATTGTGATGAATGTGATTTTAGCGTTTACTTTACTTCTAGGTTTGGGTTTTTTTGTAAAATGGAGAAGACAGAGAGGTCGGAATGCCAGCCATCGCGTTTTTTATAGTCCGCTATTGCCAGTGGAATATACTTAATTGTTGCATTTCAAAGGTTATATTGTTGTTTAGCATAAGTTTGAGGACTACAGACAGGCCTTTACGAACGTTGCAATTTATGACAACGACGCAGCTATAGTTAGAATGAAAGGTATAAGTATTAACACAGGTAACAATATACCTAATATACCATTTTGTCTCTCAATAAATATAGCAGCTGTGTCTCTGTCAATTGTAGTACTAAATAGGGTATTTTATTAATATTAGAAATTACATTTTTTTTGTATGAGAAATTGAAATTATGTAAAATGAAATGTATAATTATTTTATAATTAAAACTTTAACTTTGCAGGCCGATGACGTTCCGCGCTGCAGTTAATGGCGGCTAAATTTATCACGCAGAAAATGCCTTATGCAAAACAAAAAAGTATTTTTATATAGAAATAAAAATTCCACGTGCTTGAAACAGGCTGAAAGATCCCACTGCATCGTCTGTACAGGCCTTTAAGCAGGAAGATGCGTAATTTTTAATACTATATTTTGTAAAGTAAACTAAACTGTAACGACTTATGACACAGTCAGTATTTTTCAGTACGAAAAGTTAAGAATAGGTACGTTGTGATGCGATAGGTTCCTACTTATACAAGTAGTCTGATTTTTTGTATACATGGTTACATATTAAGTAACGCCGTATAATAATAGGTATAATTAAATAACACAATGAACTAACTAAACTGTGATTAATGTAGTTCACAATATTTACAAAATAACCAATTAGTTAAATAAGTACCTACCTACTTACCTCAATAAAGAGTGTTGTAAGTAAAAATGGCTGAACCTGCCATGTTTTAGCAAATATAAAATATAGTTTGCATAAATTAAATATATTTTAATTAAATATATTTTTGAAGCATGGAAGCAATCACTAGATGCAATAGGCGTGTTCTGTGATCTGTCTAAAGCCTTCGATTGCGTGGATCACGACACACTAATTCGAAAGCTGAACCATTATGGCATGAAAGACAAAGCACTTGATCTCATCCGATCGTATTTGAATGACAGAACTCAAAGAGTAGACATAAATAGAACCAAATCAGCTGGGTCTCTTATTTCTATGGGAGTCCCCCAGGGGTCTATTCTGGGACCATTCTTATTTCTTGTCTACATAAACGATTTGCCTTATGTACTGAATGGAAAACATAAATTAGTTATTTTTGCAGACGATACATCGATAATATTTCAAGTCAAAAGAAACCAAGACAGTTTTAGTAAAATAAATAATGTACTGTCGTCTATTGTTAACTGGTTTACCATCAATAATTTGCTCCTTAATGCAAAAAAACAAAGTGTATTCGATTCTCATTGCCTAATGTACAGCATAAAAATAACATACAAATTATTCTAAAAGACGAAGTTATTGAATTGGAGGATAAAACTGTTTTTCTTGGCATTCCCTTAAATTCAAAGAGTCCACACATTTCTACTTTGGCAGGGAGACTGAGTTCAGCTGCTTACGCAGTTAAAAGGATTCGCCAACTTGCAGACGTTGAGACGGCAAGATTGGTATATTTTGCATATTTTCATAGTATCATGACCTACGGTATTCTATTGTGGGGCAAAGCTGCTGACATTGATTCAATTTTTATTTTACAAAAACGTGCTTTACGCGATATTTATAATTTAGGATCACGCGTTTTTTTGAAAGATAGGTTTAAAGAAATCAATGTTCCCACCGTTGCCTCCCAATATATCTATGAAAATATAATGTATATTCGTCAAAATCTTGACATGTATAAATTAAATAGTGATGTTCATAATTATAATACTAGAAATAAGAATAAATTAGCCATTCCCGGATACCGTCTCTGCAAAGTGAAAATAGGTCGTTTATCGTGTACGATTTTACAATAAGTTACCTTCTGATATACTGAAATTGTCAATGAATAGATTTAAGTTCAACGTTAAACGCCATCTTATAGAGAAATCTTATTATACTATAAAAGAATTTATAGATGACAAAGAAGCATTTATATGTAAAATAGCTTAGTTAAGTTGAGTAGTTAAGTTAAAACATGACGTGTAAAAGAGCTAGCTTAAGCCTATTTACAAAATAAATGTTTTGATTTGATTTGATTTTGAAATATAACGAATAAATAGGTAAGTAAGTTACATAATATATATTAAACATAAACATGCCTATACGGACTGTAAGCCATGGTATTGAAGAGTACAAAAGGAAGTACAGTCAGGTCGTCAGTAAGCTTAATAAATTCGTGAGGTCGAAGATTATTTTCGTGTATTATTATATATTACTATATATACTATTAATCTGACTCTATTTACAAGAAGGTATAACCACCCGCAGGAGTTTACGTAACGGTAAGTAGTAGTATTATTTAACAATTAATTTGACACAAATATTAAGTTACATTAATTTGACACAAATATTAAGATACACGTCAACACGCAGACCCGAAGTTGGTCGGGCGGAAGACCCTAGAGCTAGACTAACCCGGCACTATACCGACGACATCCCGGACATCAGCCTGTACGAGATTGTAATGGCTCTTAAACAGCTCAAGAACAACAAGGCACCCGGTGAAGACGGAATAACAGCCGAACTCCTGAAGGCGGGTGGAAAACCAGTGCTTACGGTCCTTCAGAAGTTGTTCGATTCCGTCTTACTGGAAGGGAGAACTCCAAAGGCATGGAACGGAGGGGTGGTGGTGCTGTTCTTCAAAAAGGGTGACAACACCCTGCTGAAGAACTACAGACCCATCTCACTTCTGAGCCATGTCTATAAGCTGTTTTCGAGGGTCATTACAAATCGTCTCGTACGCAGGTTAGATGACTTCCAGCCTCCCGAACAAGCCGGTTTCCGAAGAGGCTTTAGTACCGTAAACCACATCCACACGCTCCGTCAGGTTATACAGAAGACCGAGGAGTATAACCTGCCCCTCTGCCTAGCGTTCGTGGACTACGAGAAAGCCTTCGATTCGATTGAAACCTGGGCTGTACTACAGTCTCTCCAGCGGTGCCAAGTTGACTATCGCTATATCGAAGTGCTGAAGTGTTTGTACGAGAACGCCACTATGTCAGTTCGACTCCAGGACCAGAACTCGAAACCTATTCCGCTGCAGCGAGGAGTCAGGCAAGGAGATGTTATTTCTCCAAAACTGTTCACCGCTGCACTGGAGGACGTTTTCAAAACTCTGGACTGGAGAAGGCTAGGCATCAACATCAATGGCGAGTACATCACTCACCTTCGGTTTGCTGACGATATAGTAGAAGACTACTATATCGTCAGCAAACCGAAGGTGAGTGATGTACTCGCCAAGAGGCTGAGACCATGGAGGACTTAAGTACGATGCTCGATGACCTAAATAAAGCTTCCGAACGAGTTGGTCTAAGAATGAACATGGATAAGACGAAGATCATGTCAAATACCCATGTAGTACCAACTCCCATTACAATCGGACACTTTACACTCAAAGTTGTAGACGATTATGTATACCTAGGACAAACTATCCAGTTAGGTAGGTCCAACTTCGAGAAAGAGGTCAATCGTCGAATCCGACTCGGCTGGGCAGCGTTCGGGAAGCTACGGCACATCTTTTCGTCCAATATTCCGCAGTGTCTCAAGACGAGAGTCTTTGACCAGTGTGTGTTGCCAGTGATGACATATGGCACTGAAACGTGGTCACTTACTATGGGCCTCATAAGAAGGCTCAAAGTCACCCAAAGGGCTATGGAGAGGGCTATGTTGGGGGTGTCTCTGCGTGATCGCATCAGAAATGAGGCTATCCGCAGCAGAACCAAGGTAACCGATATAGCCCTCCGAATCGCTAAACTTAAGTGGCAGTGGGCGGGGCACATAGCACGTAGAACCGATGGCCGTTGGGGCAGAAAGGTTCTCGAGTGGCGACCACGAACCGGAAGGCGCGGCGTGGGTAGGCCCCCCGCAAGGTGGACTGATGACCTGGTAAAGGTTGCTGGAGTCCGCTGGTTGCGGGTGGCGCAGGACCGGTCACTTTGGCACTTTGGGGGAGGCCTATGTCCAGCAGTGGACGTGTTTCGGCTAATATGATGATGATTACTTTAGAAAAATGTTTTTTTTTGCGAAGATATAGGCCAGGCCCATCATACTCGTATATACCATTCAACCACAAACCATGAAGGAATATAATATTTGTGGCATGAAATTGTATAAATGAGCAGGTAATTGTAAGTTTTCTTCATTTACTTACCTTACCTACCTATATTCTGCGTTAGGTTACGGTTGATACGTTGGCACGCGCACGGTAAGATTGAGGTGCATCAGGGTTAGGTTTCTGGTGTACGAGAGTACATTTACGGTAGTTCGTATCAATATCGTTGGCGCAAGTTTTTTTTGTAATTTGTTATTTTGTATAAAACGAAGTCAAATAAAGGAGCAATCAGTATTATTTTATCAGAGCTAATCCCAATATTGTAATGATGCAAATGATAAAAATGTAGGTACATTGTTAATGTTAATTTTATCGACTTAATTAAGTAAGTATCCTACTAATATTATAAATGCGAAAGTTTAGATGTTTGGGTGTTTGTTACTCAATCACGCTTAAACGGCGGAACCGATTTGAATGAAATTTTGCACGAAGATAGTTTATAGCCTGGATTAAAATATAGGATAGTTTTTATCCCGGGTCCACGCGGACGAAGTCGCGGGCGGAAGCTAGTTACCTATAAAAAAACTTTTATTTTATTTTCGAACATATGTCGTAGTAGTGTATATTTATGTGCATACAATTTTTTTTTACGTCACGTCATCAAAATGGCAATTGCCGCTCGCATCCCACTTCCTGGCCTGAGAGAGACGTAAAGTGTTGTACTCATCACGGATGATAATAAAGAAAGCCTCAAATCGCATATTTATTTAACGCTCTTGCCTTCGGCTCGGTCGTCAATTACCTGCTACCGTAGGCATTCGTTGTTTTAGGGCCCTAATAGGTGAATAATGTACCAGCTACTTATTAATTAACGTTTTATGCTACAATTCGGTAATTAATAAAATCGCGTGTTAAAAATTGAAATAGAAATAGAAATAGAAATAACTTTATTGCTTTCATGTTGGTTACAGGTGGTTAAATACAATATTTACAGTATACATGAGACCCTGTAAGGAGTTTCATTCTTTCTTCCTTTTTGCAACTGATAAATTATTTAAATGCGGGTTTTGAAAGTTTGTTGACACTATACCTCGTGAGGCAGAAATATCAAATGCCTTGATCGTTTAAGGGCCTATCGACGGCGCGTGTAAAAAACGCAGTCTGCATAGGCCCTCATACGAGTAATTAGCCTACTTTGATATTAAGTCACTTTTATTAAGATCGTTCTACAATCTTAATAAAAAATATCTGATGGAGGACTGGTCGCTGTGTATTCATACCATACACTTACCCCGATGAAGTGCGCATGGTCCAGCAATATAACCGGGTCTAAAAACGAATCAAGCTGGCACGAACGACTCCAGGGAAGTAAAGGACCAGTTTTGCTGGCTTTAAAACCATTATGGTTATATTGCGAGTTTGCTGGCAACACTTGCCTCTCTGGTACCTACATAAATACCTAAATCCTACCTAGATCCCTAAATCTCAATTAGTGGGCCTTGGGTTTTAATAACCTGTTCCATTCACGGATTCAACTATTTCCTTTAGAAACAAATTATAATCCGTGAACCAGCGGGCTCTGGTATCATAACAACTCGAGGACTGAAATAAGGTGGCTGGAAGGACCAAGAAAGCCGGTTCGAAGGACGAATCCACCTATACCTATGCCAACTCACCGCTGGTCGTCAAAGGGTTCAATCTATTCATCCTCAAAGCTTGCAGCCTAAATAGGCACGTGCGGTACAGTTCCAGAGGAATGTGCTCCCGCTAACGTTCCGGTTGCGGAATCAATCTCTCGTGGTTTTCCGTTTTTCTAAAAGACTAGAGAAAGGCGTTCTTCAAAAAAAGGAGTGTACGGGTTCGTATATGATCGGTGACATCTCCTGGATGCAGACGTCCAGGAAAGGCCACGGTAACCGTTCACCATGAGGCGGATCCTGCGGTTTGTTTGTTGTTGTTTGCCACAGACATTGTTTAAAAAAGTGACCTAACTCGAAGGACCAAAATATAGTAATGACTGGACTGACCCAGAGAACTTGCCCAATATATACCAATTTGGTCGTAAATTTTAAGACTTAAAAAAAGGCGCATGTTAGTATGTCTAATTGTGTCTGATTTTGAAGGCATACTTAAATTGGTTCTAACTAAAATAAACCATCCAAAAATGCTTAATATATAGAAATGGCGAATTAATTAATTAATAATTGATGAATTTTTTATTTATTAAATTCATTGCTAGAATTTTCATGTATTTAGAATTACTGCCAAAAAAACTATATGAATTACGCTTTTCAACCTTAAATTCGCTACTGCTTTTAAATATAAATAAGTGATATTTTGACAAATTCATTCAGGAAAATAATCTAAATTCATACGATTATCTAAATACTCTTTCGGGACTCAACGTTAGCCTAATCAAGTTGGAATGGCATAAAGACCAAAGGCGTAAAAAAAAACAATTCCATATTTGGTTATAAAGAATAATTTTGCTGGAACGAAAAGAGACGGTCTACTTAGGTACAACAATTTTATTCCTAAAATGTTCCTCCCAAAATACCGCGCTTCATTAAAAATCGCAATTTATCACCAACGGCTTATCCCTGTAGACCGTGGGAACATAATATGCTCTTCATTGTGTCATTATTAACGTAATACCTAAGCTTTTTACGGCTCCAGGGTTCAACTGCCTGTACATTTAGTTCGAGATTCTGAGCTCTGGTCGTGTTACATGGCACGCATACGGAATGAGTGATCTGGTTGTACGGGCATCGATGGTTTACTGTCGCATCCTAAATATAGAGCAAATCACGGCGTGCAAGAATCTATCGAGATTCGCGAGCGAGCGTGGGAGCGGCTTTATGCTAAACAGGTCGTTGGTACCCCGCGCGCGTACCTGTTCATCGGCCCTTGCAGAGGATGATCTTATTTTATCAATAATTAACTTTAAAAACAAAGTTTTAACCGACTTCAATTTAGTACTCCGCCAAGCCACGAGAACATTTCCACATTTATTTTCCAATTTACCACATGAACTGATTTCCGAGAGCAAATGCGTTGATTATTAGGAAAAAAAACTCAATCGCTGTATGTGGCCCCATAACATTTGAGGACTTCCGTCGATTTCACAAGGATCACCTTTGACACTTCATTAGTTGCTATTTCAACGGAATCTTATCAGAATCTGTGACGTACATTTGTACTTTTATGTAAATAATTGAGGTATTCCATAACTCATCTGTGGTCTTCATCATCAATTCCACTCCACCAAATTTATGATTTCCGGGTGTAAATACACGAGTTAAAATGGAAAATATCAAAATCACTACACGCGTGCCTAATATAATTAAAGAGTTCCCTCAATTCCTCATGGATCCCACCATCCATATTATTTTTTGAAAAAAATGGGACACACCTGGAAGCATATACTTACAAACAAAAAAAAATTACCAATCGGCTTATCAATGTCGGAGCTCTGAAGTAACAAACATTAAAAAAAATACAACCGAATTGAGAACCTCCTCCTTTTTTTGACATCGGTTAAAAATAAAAAAATAGTTTTGGCTAGGCCTCATTTACCACCGTGTGGTAAATAAGGCCTAAGTTATTGAAACCGCGTGTTAATACAAGATTGTTTTAACTACTTAAATATTAGGTAGGCCGTATGCTGATTTGTCACCGCAGTCGAATAAAAACGTCATATCAGCACCAGTGGTTACTCATATTCTCTTTTGCCCTGACGTTGAGAACAGAGTTCTTTGGGAAGACCGATTATGAGAAAAAACTTGTTAAATAAGTGAAGCATTTCTCATTCAGAAAAATAATATAAATTAAAGCATTTGACAGCCGTAGGCCAATGTGGATGAAAACCGTCTACAAAGCCACAGTAGGTAAGTCATTATATTCTTATTTCTAACATAATTTAATAATTATTTCAAGAAAATAGATAAATAGGTAGATGCTTATAAAAAGCATAAGCCTTTAGGTATGGATAGATATGTCATACATACAGCAGCATTACTGCTGCCTAAAGTCGCTTCTTACTCCGAAATAAATGATAATAATAGCTTTTTCTTTTATTTATTTTATTTTAAAATATTATTCCATGATGCTTTATTCATAAATCCAACAAACTTGCCTGGAACGCTGACTGGTGTTTATTTAATATTTTTTACTCATTAATTATTTAGGTACAGGTATCTACATTTACATTAAGTCCCTATCTATCACGTAACGCATTGTACACGTAAGTACGTTAGGTACCTAGATCTAATCAATTTTTATATGGAACAAGGGAAATTAAAAGATTTTTCAAAAAACCCAACTGCTGTTTTCAAATTTTATAGCCTATGCCACTTCCACGATTAAGAGGAATCCAACGACACCTCATAAGTCGAAATCCGTCAAACAGTTTAGGCTGCAGGGCGTGTGCCAAAGAATAAGGTCACATACATACATACATACCTACATACGCTCGAAAAACATAACCCTCCTCTCCTTCGGCAGTTGGGTAAAAATGACAGTTGCATTGTACTAACGCGCGTTCGGAACGTTTCGTGAATACCCCTCTGGACTTGTTTTTATTGCGCAGGAAGTATGAGAAACAAAATTTTACAGTTGAGTTGCGCATGGGTACAGTCGAGTTCTCCAATATCTATACAGACAACCTTTCAAAAATATCTACACATGTCTTATGTCAGTGACAATAAAGTCTCTGTATAGATATTTTTGAAAGGTTGTCTGTGTCGATAGTGGAGAACTCGACTGTACATAGTAAGTATAGTACCTAATTGACCCTACGTTGGTACCCTTTTACATCACTGAAGATATAAAGATATTTAAGAATTATAAAATTTTATTTTGGTGCAATAAAAGCTACATTTAAATGCCGAACCTATGCCGGATTTCGCCACATACCACATACATCAAATATGTATACCTACCACGAATACAAAAGCCATTAATTAAGTCGATAACTGGAAAAATAATAATTAATTAACTTACAGCAACTAAATTCGATTTCAGATCGTAAACAACATTCGCACATCAGCCTGTATATATGATCGCGATAATAATCCAAGTTCAAGGCGCGCCGCGGATCGGGGTACAAGATTCCACCCGCTAGGAGCGCGCTACCACTCCGACGCGGCTACTAGGACGGTGCCATCGTCAGGGCTGACACCGGCTGACGCGTCAACACTGGAGAAACAAGTGGCTGCGAGAATCCCGTCTCTGGAAAGGCTTTCATAACAACACGGAGCAGAAATGTTGTTAATCTGGTCATTTACTTTGGTGTGAGTATTAAGTGTTATTAACTCTTAACTTAGAATATTTCTTAGATCGATCTTCGATTGGCTTGTTGATCATTGTATGACGTCGATCGTCATCTGTTTTTTTGTTACATTTAATTACAAGTTGCGTAAAAATATAGCAACAATGAAACCATGATTGCTTAACCTTTACCAATAGTACAGTAAAGGGCACCAATATGTGTACACCACAAAGTCTCAAAAATACGTAGACAGACCTTATTTCTGCAACAATAAGGTTGTAGTATACATATTTATGAAAGTTTGAGTGAATATTTCTCGGTAGTACGTATCAGAGAAAGGAGCCCGGGGTCAGCTTTGGAACCAATATTTGGCGTAAGCACTAGTTTTACGAAAGCCGGGGCCATCTGAACTATTAATAATTTGACACTTTACTAACTTAATTTAACATTCTTGATATTTTAGATGCGCAGCATCATGCTCGGAGCGGTACTCCTTACCGGACTTGCCCCCGGGCGAGGCCCCGGACCGCATCCTCAAGTACATGGAGGACACGTATACGACCGGCCGGGGCAAGTACGGCCCCGAGGCCGGGGAGCCCCTGCTCCTCACCCCGTTCATCGAACAGAACAAGCTAGAAGAAGCCAGAGAGGCTGCTAAAGTGGATTCCGATTATATACTCCCTGACATGGACAGCTATGCTGGGTATTTGACGGTAAGAAAATAAATAAATATTAGGGAACTAAGTATCTTACAAATCGAACAAGCCCAAAGCTTCATTTATAAGGTTTGAGTTATGTTATGGGTACTAGAGGACTACATGTTTGATAGATATAAATAGTTGAAAAAAGGATATTGCGAAATATGGCGATTAACCTAATCTAACCTAGACTAAACAATGAAGTCTTACGAAGTAGCAACCCTTATTATCTCCTTATTTATTTTCCATATTTACGCAAAGGCTTTGTTAATGGACTTGGAAACGCTCACACCTGTCCGAAAACACTCCTAGTTTAAGCAACGTATGTATGTGTTTGGGTGACCTCTGCAGGGCTCCCGCCGCCGATTAACACACGTGACCTTAGATGAAAATGGTTCCTACATACCTTCGCAAATTATTTCTTTTGCAGTCTGTCTTCCTGTCCTCCTGAGATGAAGGGATGAAGGGACTTACGTTGCGTCCCCTGATTTTTGTGACAACTAGCCTTGCCCACTGATTACCCTGTTCTTGTTTTAGGTAAACAAGGAGTACAACGCCAACCTTTGGTTCTGGTACTTCCCGGTGACCGACAAGAAGGTGGAAGACACTCCCTGGATCATCTGGCTGCAAGGCGGCCCTGGCGTCTCCTCGCTGTACGGCCTTTTTACGGAAATCGGGCCTTTCCTTGTCAATGAAGACCACAATTTGGATGGTAAGGAATATAACAGGTATCTTTTTAGAACCAGATCACGTCATCCGCCATCATAGAAGTAGGAAGACCATAGTGGTCACGAGTTCTCTTATGGTCTATTTACGCAATATACTCAGCGCTCATAAACCTTCTTACTCATCTATAGGTAGGTACTCATCATCATCATTACTTAAGAGCCTTGCTCTTGTCGGTGGAGTAACCCCACTTTTCTCTGTCCATTGCCAGCCTCTTGGCTTCCTCATATGACGCGACATCAGCTTTATCTTTTATTTGGCTAAAATATGTTAGTGCTAGGCCTTCCTCTAGGTAGGTACTAGCACCGAATAAATAATACTACCTACTGTACTATTCTATACAGAAAACATATAAAGAGGAAACTTTGGTAAGTTTCTGTTAGTGTGTATGATATGGGTAATCTCTGGAAATACTCATCCGATTTCACACACTCGTTTACCAGTAGGTCAGTAATCAGACCTTTAGGACGGACATAGGTAGGTAGGCTATATTTCATCACGCGGCTCGGCTTGCGTTCTTTTTTTTGTAACACATGGGTGGGTGGAGCTGCGCGGGCAGCTGGTACGTAACAAACTCAGGATTTACATGGTCTCATTAGCTTCTCCTGCAAGTTTAAGGAAAACCAATTACTAACATGGTAAATACTCATGCAATAACACTGGTACGTATCATATATTACTAATATAGGTGCATGCTAGTAAAAAACCAGATGCGTATGACACGCCCTAGTTATTCCAATATATTTAAGAGTTGCTACAATTATTTTTTTGGTTTCCTTGGCAGTCTTTACAGGCAAAAAGGATATGAATTTCTTCTGCGAGGCATCGGTATGAGTAAGTATTATAAATTGGGTAGTCGCGCTTTGTTCTGGCATATAACAATGCATGTACGCATCTCCGAGGCCCTTTTCTTTGAATGTGTATCCCCTTGTGTGTATGTGTATATCTTGAATATACAGAGTGCACCAAAATTGGGGTGTGAACCGATCAAGGGCATAACCGGTATCGTGTTCTGATAAGAAAAAACTAAGAGATTATTTTACGCGTTTTTTTTCTACATTTGTATGGAGCGTCGGCCGACTGGGGCGACCTGCTGCATACATTTTTTTTTGAATCGCGCCCAAAAAATAATCCTGTTATGCCCTTGATCGGTCCACACCCCATTTTTGGTACACTCGTATTGAGCACCTTGCCCGTGTGGCTACTTTATCTGCTGACTGTATCTACATGTACGTGCCTAGTATTGATATAATCATCATTCTAGCCTTATTCCCGGTTGTGCCCTAAAGGAGCCCGGGGTCCGTTTTGACTATTCCCAAGATTTAGATACTGCCGTCTGACCTTCCAACCCAGAGGGAAAAACCTTACAGAGATTAAACTGGTTACCTCACGATGATAACCTATTAAAATATCTAGCAAAAGGTTAATACTCGTAGACCTGGTTCGATGAGTTTAACATGTTGGTGCGAACAAGATGTTTGTACAGTTTAAATATGTTATACCGTAAGTAAGTACCCATTGCTATAAACGGTTCTGTACTTGTGGACATCATGAATACATATTTATGGAAATAATAATTACTGTAACATAAAATGTTCCTGATTAGGTAACTGTCTTCCTAATTAGTAAGTTAATATAAATGATAACAATTTTGTTTTAGAAATAAAATATTCGTGGGGCAAGAACCATTCGTTGTTGTTCATAGACAACCCCGTCGGTACTGGCTTCAGCTTCACCTCGGACGACCGAGGATATGCCACCAACCAAACCACGGTGAGTTGAATAATATTTAAGGGACCCTAATTGCCATCGTGATGACCTTCGTGTTAGTGTGCGATGATTAACATCAGTCGAATTTCATCTTTTCACAAAAGGCATGGCACCAGGCCGACACGTCGATGTCTCTTGAAAGTACACCCACACAGGACAGCTGCTTTTACAGGTAGTTTCGGTTATCTTGCAACCAAATGCTGGAATAACATTCCTCCACCACTTAGATGCTTACCATCGAATTAATTTAAGTCGCACTTTAAGAAGATGCTCATAGAGAAGCAAGTGGTAGGAATTCCGCACGGCTATTTGGTTGCAGATTTCGTTGGGTGACTGTGCAAAACGACGTCGACTCTCCTGTCTTCCTCTTTTCCTTCTTTACACCCATCGGTATACATTTTTTTTTTTCTTCCTTTTTATCGTACCACTTCTTGGTGTCTTTGAGTTATATACCTAAGTAAGTAAAACTACTATTTGTTTATGTATGTTGTCACTCCATATATATTTTCGACTCATATTTTTCTGGGTTCCAACAGAATACCAGTGTTTTTGTTCAATTGCGAGCAAAGCTACGCACTGAGTTGGTGCCTTTTTGTCTTGCTGCAATGCACACAGTATATTTCTGTGCACAAAAACTGATTGTTTTATGTGATTTTAAGTTTCGTGTTTTCTGTAAAAAGAAATCTCTTATTGTAATGTGTGTGTATTTAGCAAAACAAATAAATGATTTATCTATCTAATCTACATATCTATCTATCGAAAGACGTCCACTGCTGGACATAGGCTTCCACAAAGAGTGCCACAATAACCGGTCCTTGTGCCACCTAACCTAACCTAATCCCTTATAATGTACCTACGGCCCAATGATTCGCGTTAACGTAAGTATAATTCCTCTGTCTTTACGCTTGGGTTAATTAAAAAGAGACAAAGATATAGTGGACGCAATTTATTGCGCCGTACATTATGGGGACCCAAATAATTTGTGGCAATAGCACATCTCGAGGATACAGTATGTGCTCTTGAAAAATGAGTAGTTATTATTATTACCTACACATCCGCAAGTAACAGCCGGAGTTGCAAGCTTCCATAGACTACGGCGACCTCTTACCATCGGCAGGCCGTAAACAATTTTGCCACCGAAGCGAAGGGCTATAAAAAAATTATTACTTGTCTTCGACACGCCGCGTGAGCTATCAGGCCGTTACCTAAAGCCTGCGCGTTTATGGAAAGGCGGCGCATTTTTTCTTTAAATAACTCACTGGCACCGCACTGCTAATGAATAATTGAAACTTATCAAACATTTATATTCGTCATTTGTTCAGATCGGTGAGAACCTCTACACAGCCCTTCAGCAGTTCCTGACCTTATTCCCGGAGTTGCGGAAGGCACCGCTGACGATAGCTGGCGAGTCGTACGCTGGCAAGCATATCCCGTCTATTGGGATCCAGATCTTGTGGAACAGAGAAAAGGACCAGGATCGGCCGATTAATCTGCAGGTAGGCATCGGACAGGGCAATTTAAAAAGAGGCAGGTAGTTGTCTTAAAAAGACCTTCCACAACGACAGGTCGTCTGTATCGCACTTAGGATGATAAAACTATCGTTACCCTCATAGTCTAATGAAACTCGCGCTCGTATTTAGCCAAAAACACTACCTACTGTGATCTTAAAAGATCAAAAAAATGTGGCCTAACATGTAAAGAGTAGGTAGAGCCAACTACAATTTAAGAGGCTTTTTGAGGAAAACAACACTACTTAATTACCTACCTACACCTAACTCGGTAGGTATATTGTCGGTATTGTAATTTAATTGAGCCAATTAACCTTCACACAACTGGGAAATAGTACACTGTCTCTTGGCGGTTATTTTTCTAAAATATTCTAAATACTGAGAGATTTAGCTAACAAACGTTTTAAGTGTCGATTATGTTGTGAAATGATTATTTAGGTACTGACCAAGTTAACTAACAGAAAAAAACGCTGATCACCTTAAAATCTATGAGCTAGAAAGACGACTTTGTACTCGATGTAACAACTTTAGTGCATGGTAGATTGGTAGAGTTGAAAACGCCCAAGTACTTAACAAGACAGGTATCTCAAGCTTGTAATAAAATAGCGTCGCAGATAGAGCTCGGAATACATCTTATGTCTTCTTTCTACAGAGACAAGTAAGTAGCTCAAAAGCGAGTGCGCTCACAAAAACGCTATTTTAAAGCGGCGTTTACAAGTTTTAATTTTTTTTTAAAGTTTTGTCAACCTCAACAAGCCTGCGGGACACTGTTAAAGTATACGGTAGAATAAGATGAATATGTATCGTGTTCCCTTTAAAGCATTTCTACGTCCTAGCAGACTTGCCTCAGCCAACATGTGCCTACATAAACGGCGCATATGGATATCCTCTCTACTGTAGCTTATAATTTGTTCAACGATGTCTAGAACTGGACAGACACATTTTGACGTTGCCCTAAAGACCGGCTTATATGTTCCCAGGGCTTAGCCATCGGCAATGGTTTCATCGATCCGCTGTCTCTTCAGCGCTACAGCTACTTCGTGCGCGAAATTGGACTCGTTGACGACAGCGTCGCAGACTCAATGCGGCACCTCGAGCTGGCCGTCACACAGTTCATCAACAACGGCGAGATGGTCAAGGCTTATGCGGTAAGCGGCACTTCTTAGTCTTCCTACTTCAGGTTTGATGTTCAAAAATTAAGGCCAAAAGAATGAAACTCGATTTCGTGACCTTGCCAGTTTATTATTTGGCTACGTTCGTTTTGATAGAGCACTGAACTGGGTGCGTGTATCTCCAACAAATATTCATAAGTAAGTATTGATGCTCAGCACTATTAGCACCAGATGTGTCGCTTCGAGATAGACTATCCTTCTCTTTCTAAGTGTTCTAATTAGGAACATACGTACAGTCTATCTCGCTAACCGCGCAGGCTCATTCGGATTAAGATGGGTTTAAGTATGTGCGAAAGAAATAAATAACGGCAGGTGACCAAGCTGTTGTGATTGTGGGTGGGACCTTTCCCCCCGATTACTTCCAGAAGTGCCAACAGAACAACATAGTCAATCATTTTGTTTTGTCTTTTCACAGTACTACAACTACCTCCTAACCACATTCCTCCGCGAATCCCAACTGGACAACCTGTACAACTTCCTCCAAACCGACATCGGTCTCGGCGGGCCCCACATAGAATACCTCGAACGGGGTGAAGTGCGCCGAGCGTTACACGTCGGCAACACCAATTTCACGTCGGTGGGCGTGGTTTACAGGAAACTCGTGCCCGACTTCATGAACAGCGCTAAGATGTGGCTTGAGGAGTTGCTGGAGAACTACAGGGTTATGCTTTATAAGTGAGTCGGGTTTAACTTGCCATTTTAAAACCAGACTAGGGATTATTTATATATAGATATGTACCTACATCAGATGGTAACCTGTGCTTGGTCCACTTTTTTTTTATACAACGACGGTGGCAAATAAGCGTACGGCCCGCCTGATGGTAAGCGGACACCGCAGCCTATAGACGCATGCAACTCCAAAGGAGTAATATGGGCATTGCCGACCCTTGATATGTTTGAGGATTCGCCGTGTTGACAGCTGAAGGAACAAATTTCCTCGTTCTCAACACAACGCATCCTCGGGAGCTCTGGCGACCTTGGTCACCTCCAGGAACACAACACTACTACAGAGCAAGTAGTAGTGTTATTATGCCTGTGGTCTTCTGCAAGGCGGAGGTACTTCCCCAGTTGGGCTGCTCCACATTCGAGCGGGATGGCATTTCGCTGTGCCCTACCTCACCTAACTTACTATTGAGATGCCACTCGCTAGTTGTGATACTTAGAATGGGTTGGACCAAACCGTCTGTAATCGCATGCGGTGTTCGTTAAAATCAGAATGTATGGAAAGTTTGTTAGGTTTCTATAGAATGACAGGCTGCCAGGTTGGTACAACTCACCCTTAGTCACAGTACGTATAAGAAGAGGGAAGCGAATGTGTAATAGTTAAGACTACTGAGATAATTGCGCTGCAGACACCACCGACTGCCGCCTTCCACGATTTCAACTGAGTTAATTAATTTTGATATTATTCATAAACGTGCATCAAACCTAATTTAGCTTCAATGCTGTTAAAAGTCGTTTCTGTCACTGATATTTGTGTTTGTGTGAAAGGTTGTTGTAAGGTTGCCTGGTGCCTCTGTTGTTTGCTAAGTTTTATGAATAATGTAATGTCACCGTTACGTGATTGGTTGTCGCATTTCAGTGGACATCTCGACATCATCGTGGCATACCACCCGTCTGTGAACACGTACAACTCTCTCGTTTTCTCCAGTGCCAAAGACTTCAAGACCGCGAAGCGCAAGCCTTGGTACCACAAAGAGCAACTAGCTGGGTAAGATTTACTACGTATAGAAAAAACCCTTACAACTAAATCCTGTTGGCTCAGGTTGCAAGTTAATTTGTGACTAATTGCAAAGGATCCTCTACACAATAGGCACCATGACAAAGACATACTTCCATCGCATTCCAACGCATAAGTGCGTCCCAGACCTGCGCCATAATGGCCCTTTGTGTGGAGGATACTCAACGTATGGCAGTGCAAGTGCTAGAGCTTGGCCCACCATGTATGCTGGCTTGTAATGTTTTCTTGTCATATTCTTATTAGGCCCACTAATGTCACGACAGGGCCAGTTTTTGAGAAAAATAATAAGGCACGTAAATTTTATGAAGTTAAGGTGTACGAATAGTACAATACAATGCCCCTTTCTTGATCCAGGTACGTTAAAACGGCGGGGAACCTGACTGAGGTGATGGTACTAGGCGCGGGACACATGGTTCCTGCCGACAAATCGGCGCCTGCGCTCGGCCTTATCTCGGCCTGCCTTTAGACGACGATACTGGCAGCCTGGTCCACGAGGAAAAAAACTTGCTGCGGCGCCGCCAGCTCCCGGTGCAATAGCGCTGTCAGTACTTCCTGTAGTATTTCATACAACACTCTCAATAAATTAATAGTAAAGATGTTGAAGTTTTTCTGCTGACGAAAACATTGCTATTCCTTCCAACCTCCTAAATATTCGTTCTTCTTGTACTTCTGTAAATGCTAAAAAAAAGACGAATGCTTTATATGTCGAGAGAACCTGTACGATGCTGATCTCAGAACGGCAGAGAACTTAATGTTACTGTGCGTTGGGCCGTGGCGTGCCTTTAGTACCCTACAAACTATAGAATTTGTCACACCGACTTGCTGTAGAATGAAAAACATTGCTGCCTCACTTCAACTTTTGCAAGTTACTGTCCTAGATAAGTATATGTTATGTTACTGTGACAAATTGCTAAGTGTGTAATGGCTTTTTGGACAGTGACTTTGTAGTAGCAAATGGCCAGTCGTTATTGGTCAAGAGCCTCTGTATTGCCTGTTATTCACGAAAAATGCCAGTGTGTGCAATGTGTAAAAAAACTAGCTGTAGCGTTGCTAGCTTCCATTGCGATAGCACCATAATAATATTTAAGTATTTACAAATGTTATCACTACAGTGAATATTTTTCCAAGTGTAAAGATTATTCAAAACAATACTTATCAAAACAACTCTTGCGTGGAAAGGAAAAATATTGTGACATATTTATTTCCACGACTAGCAACACTCACTGTGGTGACGTTTAACAGTACCGTGCCTTGGCTGAAGAGAAGAACTGAAAATTCTTGGAAAAAGGGAGAAAATAAAACGATTCGAGAAATATTTTGTGTGCTAAACGTAGATGACGATTATGTGGACTGTAATAACTAGTATTATTACGTTTTAGTTGGTTATTGGATGTATCAGTGAAGGAATAACATCTCGTCATGTCTACTCTGTCGTTATTCGTTTGCGCATTATCGCTTTTGACAACTGTAAAAACTTTTTATTTACCCGGCTTAGCCCCGGTAAATTATTGCAGTAAAACCGGCGAAGACAATGCGAACACTTGCAAAGTGAGTACAATACTATATTATGTGAAATTCATGGTATCCGCCCCGCTAATTCTTGGACAAACCGTCACCGCACGTTGACCATGGTTCCATCCGCGATTTATTACATAGCGCTGTGAATTCATGATAAGAGTTGCTAAATACCGGCTTTAATCGTTTTCTATGTCACAGCTTTAATTACAAAACCGAAACATTTACAAAGTAATCTCGTTAAATCATACTGAATCTTATAGTAGTAAATTATTCTCATTACATTGTGTATATTCGTTTCAGAATGAAATCCCATTGTACGTGAACAGATTAAACACGGAAGAATCAGTGATACCATTTGAATATCACCACTTTGACTTTTGCACAACAGATGAAACTCAGTCTCCGGTTGAGAACCTCGGTCAAGTAGTGTTCGGGGAGAGGATTAGGCCGAGTCCATACAAGTTAAACTTTATGGAGAATGTTGACTGTGCACCTGTTTGTACGAAGACATACAAAGGGTCAAATGCAGAGTCCCTAAAGAAACTGAACCTGCTTAAGATGGGTATGGCATTGTATTACCAGCACCACTGGATCCTGGATAACATGCCGGTGACCTGGTGCTACCTGGTAGACAAGGAGAAGACATATTGCAGCACTGGATTCCCCATGGGCTGCCAAGTCCGGAAGGATTTGGTGAGTTTCTAATAAGAATTGTCTTTATCACCCTAGTTTTTATTCCCAGTTGTGCGCTAGAGGAGCTGGGGGTCCGCTTTAGCACCTAATCCCAAGATTTAGCATAGGCACTATTTTACTGCCATCTATCAATCCAACCCAGAGGGAAAACTAGACCTTATTGGGGTTAGACTGGTTTCCTCACGATGTTTACCTTCACCATATAGCCACTGTTAAATATCAAATAATATTTTGTACATGACTTTTTAACCCCCAACGCAAAAATAGAGGTGTTAAAGTTTAACGTGTCTGTGTATCTGCATATCTGTGGTATCGTAGCTCCCAAACGGATGGACCGATTTGAATGCGGTTTTTTTATTTGAAAGCTGATGCGATCCCGAGTGTTCTTAGCCATGTTTCATGAAAATCTGTTCAGCCGTTTTTGAGATACTGGACTTTGAAATGAAAATGTCGGGGGTTTTTCAACTTTTCTAAGTTGAAGTTATTTTGAATATACCCAGGGCTCCGAGCCCAGTTCAGACCCACAAACTCCAGATTGAAAGTCGTGTGCCACCCTCGGCTAAAGTGGTGCTGATAAGAATCATGTATTGTGAAAACGTTTTCCACAGGCCAGGTGGAATTCAATCTTAAATCGAAACTATTCTTTACTGTATTACTCAACTGTAATAGGTTTGAAGCTATTTAAATTTGTTGAATATTATATATGTCAATTATTAGTATTACCCATAAAATATGCACCTAATTTGAGCTTAGTATGGGGGCCAATCCAATTTGTTTAAGCTTCTGCCTGCGACTCCGTCCGCATGGAACTCATTTATATTGTAGCTCCATACAAATTATCATTCCTTCAGGGGTCATTTCTGGGATAAAAGCTATCCTATGTCCTTCCCCGGGACTCAAACAAACTCCATACCAAATTTCATCTCAATCGGTTCAGCTGTCTCGTGGTGAAGAGGTAACAAACAGACACACTTTCGCATTTATAATATTAGTATGGATTTATTTATCCCCAAATTTATCATGATTAGCATAAGCTATGGGGAAAGTGGAATGTATTGTATGTATGATTAGTAACTGATTAATTACAAACATGTACAGTGTGTGAGATAGACAGAATTTGTAGCTGTTTCAGCAAACAATAGTTTGTGTTGTTATCATTCCTGCAGTGTGAGGATAACAGCAAAGTTTCACATACTTATTGACGTTGTGAGAGTTGATCTAACTATATGTATTACTAGCTTCCGCCCGCGACTTCGTCCGCGTGGACCCCGGATAAAAACTATCCTATATTTTAATCCAGGCTATAAACTATCTTCGTGCAAAATTTCATTCAAATCGGTTCAGCCGTTTAAGCGTGATTGAGTAACAAACATCCAAACATCTAAACTTTCGCATTTATAATATTAGTAGGAAGTAGGATGGTAACACAACAAAACTCATTTGATAAACAAAAAGATAATTTTAAATTTTAACTTATTGGAACTGATAAATACAACTTACCAAACTTACTGACCTTACATTAAGATCTGTTGTAAAACAGACTTATTTCAAGAGCATATTAGAAGGTGAACAATTACACTTCCGATAGGGATGTTTGACAGTGATAGCATCGTGTACGAGTAATTTATCTCAAATAATGTGTTTCCTACTGCAGCTTTTTAATTTTATAATAATTATATTACTATAATATTGTAACATATAAAGTTACAATATTATAGTATTGTCTATGAGTTTCTTACGGCCGACCTCGAGGCAGGTGTTTTTCAGAACTGTGGTACTTTAATTGACATTCACCTATGTACTAATATGCCTAAATTGAAGAGAAGAACTTTGTTTCTATATTTTTCGTACAAAGCTGGTTAGGAACCTGCAGTTAACCAACTTCAATAGAAGGAACGAGGTCCTCAATTAGTCATCATGTTCGCTTTTTATGTATGTTCAGCGATATTTCTTTACCATGTGATCCGATTTTTATAATTCTTTCCTTGTGCGGAAGCTGCCCACCGTCAGGTGGGCACAAATATATATTTTTAATGTAACGGTTTATTCAGGACACGTGCACACCAATCGTTTCGACCAGCCAGAGTCCGGTGGGCTCGTACTTTCTGTTCAACCACGTGGACATCGAGATAACGTACCACAGCGGAGCGGAGGAAGAGTGGGGCGTCGGCTTCGGCGAGAACGGCGGCAGGATCATCTCCGCCAAGGTAGTCGAATCATCATTACTACGGCAGAGACTATGGCAGAGTGGGGCGTCGGCTTCGGCGAGAATGGCGGCAGGATCATCTCCGCCGAGGTAGTCGAATCATCATTACTACGGCAGAGACTATGGCAGAGTGGGGCGTCGGCTTCGGCGAGAATGGCGGCAGGATCATCTCCGCCAAGGTAGTCGAATCATCATTACTACGGCAGAGACTATGGCAGATTGGGGCGTCGGCTTCGGCGAGAATGGCGGCAGGATCATCTCCGCCAAGGTAGTCGAATCATCATTACTACGGCAGAGACTATGGCAGAGTGGGGCGTCGGCTTCGGCGAGAATGGCGGCAGGATCATCTCCGCCGAGGTAGTCGAATCATCATTACTACGGCAGAGACTATGGCAGAGTGGGGCGTTGGCTTCGGCGAGAATGGCGGCAGGATCATCTCCGCCAAGGTAGTCGAATCATCATTACTACGGCAGAGACTATGGCAGATTGGGGCGTCGGCTTCGGCGAGAATGGCGGCAGGATCATCTCCGTCAAGGTAGTCGAATCATCATTACTACGGCAGAGACTATGGCAGATTGGGGCGTCGGCTTCGGCGAGAATGGCGGCAGGATCATCTCCGCCAAGGTAGTAGGTACGGCAGACTATGGCAGAGCCACACGGTGTCGAATTTATTCGAAATTATACTCTAGGTGACATGAGCCTACCTTTTATATTAAAAACACAACTTAGATTTCACACAATTTTACCGGTCATTTATATCAATTATGGCGACCCTTCGGGGGTCTAGTTACGTAATGACGGAAAGGAAAATGATGGTCATAGCGCTGGTACCGGCGGCCCAATCGCGTGGGCGTTAACCGAACGTATCGGATAAATTACGAAAGTAGAACTATTTGTTACACAAAAATTATTGTTTTTTCTGATAGTCCGAAAATTGCGTCACTATATCCCGGTCTATTACTTTTCCGTACACGGCAGTGCCCTAAACGAGGCTGGAGTCCTTGTTTCATGAAAATCTGTTCAGCCGTTTTTGAGATATTGGACTTTGAAATGAAAATGTCGGGGGTTTTTCAACTTTTCAGAGTTATAGTTAACTTCATTATATATATTGCTGCCGTGTTTTTTGTTCACATACCCAACAATAACCATATATTATACGTAGTTTAATACTTATTTGAATGATTTTATCCCAGTTAAGGAAAGACTGCCACTGGTCTGAATCATATAGTATAAATTATTTCTCTATATCACAGATCAAACCAGCCAGCATCCGGCACACGAACCCCGAAAAGCTGGACTGTAACACCCGAGCCCCCCTCGAAATACCCAGCACTCTGACCAGAGATGAGACCTTCCAAATCATCTATTCATACCGGGTCACCTTCCATCGGAACAACACCATCAAATGGTCGTCTCGCTGGGATTACATACTGGAGTCTATGCCACATACGAATATCCAGTGGTTCTCGATACTGAACTCGCTGGTGATTGTGTTGTTCCTCAGCGGCATGGTCGCTATGATATTGCTGAGGACACTTCATAAGGATATTGCGAGATATAACCAGATGGAGTGTGGAGAGGATGCTCAGGTAATTAACGATGTGGTTTTGGTTTGTTTTATTCATGGTTTAAGTAAACTAACAATCAATCAATTATAATAGCGGATACTTATATGTTTTTATTAGAAGGAAGGAAATTTATTAGTATTTTATTTCATCTATTTTACTAAAAAATATTTTACGTCACACCTGGCCATAATGCTAGTTTTACTGCACGCTGCGCGTACGGTAAAACTCGCATTGTGGCCCGATTAAGACGTAAAATTGTGTACTTACCACGGACGGTAATTCGTAAAGCCCCAGATCGCATATTTATGGCCCTCACCTTCGGTTCGGGCCACAAACACCTGCGATCTGGGCCATTCACGAATTCACCGCCCTAGGTACGTAATGTACTATTATGGTACTCCACTATATTCATTATTTACTTATAGTATAAGTCTTATACAAGACAATGCCAAACTTTTGGTCCAAATATGAATCTACAGCCAAAACAAGAAGGTTCAAATTGCAATGACAGACCTAGTTATGGAATAATTTAAACCGTACAATGATATGTATGCTATGCATTACATTATCAAACAGCGATAATACATCAGATAATATTTCCCGTTGTTTTACAGGAGGAGTTTGGTTGGAAACTGGTGCATGGTGACGTGTTCCGGCCGCCGCGACGTGGTATGCTGCTGTCGGTGTTCCTCGGGTCCGGGGCTCAGGTAAAAAAAAACTTTCCACAAAATGTACAAGCTTTCATTGCCGACTGTACTTTGTTGTCAATTATGAAAAGAACTCTATTTCATGAGTACTAAGACTCAATATTGCATTTGCATAATTACATTAATTTGTTCATAGCTGATAACGGTGACTTTAACATTGGAAAAACCATCGTGCGATGCACAGTTCCATGTGGAACTTATCTTTGTGATATACCTAGTACTATACCCGCATAATTTGATTACAATGTTTCGATTTAGGGCGGATCGTACCAATACTTACGACAACAGACCGATCAACGTTAAATATGGCGCCGGCCGCTGTCATTCCATACAAACTCGTATACTCATGCTATATGTATACTAAAAATATTACATGTCATAATATCCGTTCACCTTTAAGGCTATTCGACTGTGGAACTCTCTCCCTCTTCATATAAGACAAGCTAAATCTATCGGCAACTTCAAATCTCTTCTTAAAGAACATTATTTGTCTTTCCCCTAACCTTGACTGTCCTACTATTATTATTATTGGCTGACTGTTTGTTTTATATATTTTTATTTGTGTTATTTGTATATATGTATGATTGTGTATGTATGTTTATATATAGAGCTATTTATGTACGTGCATTAATATAATTATTTTGATTTTTGGCTTATTGTAATCTCTGCACCACCTACTACATAATCTAGTTTTATCTCTTTCTCCGATACCCAAAGGTTGTTTGGAAGAGATCGCTCTTCAGCGATAAGACCGCCTGTTGTCTACCTCTACCTACATGTTATTGTATTGTTTTTCTTTTTAACTGCTTTGTTTGTGTGAGGTGTGCAATAAAGAGTATTTGTATTGTATTGTATTGTTGTAATATTACAATTATTTTAATTGAATTTATATAATTTCATTCATTAGTCTTAACCCATGTATGCCCAGAACTATGCTTGTTTTGTATCTCATTTGCCTTTGTTTCGAAAACGGTGAACAGACCTTATACATACAATGCGGTTCTGGGCATATGAAGGTACATTTCATTTTCGAATCGAGGCATATATGGGTATAAGTATAATAATTCTACAAATTATAATTAAAGAAATAAAATTTCAAAGTCAATATTTGATGATTATAAGTAATTATTCATCAGCTGCTTTCGTGTGTTAACATTAACATTCAACTCGTGGAATTCAGAAACCTCGTATAAGGCATTTTGTAAGAGCCATTTTTTAAGCACCGCGGTGGTCGCTCCTTTAGATCGGGTTGCGGGTCGGGTCCCTCATTTGACGGACCTGTACAAGACCGCAGGCAAGCTTTCTCGCGGTGAGATAGACTATCAATCTCTTTCTAATTAGAACACTTTGAAAGAGACGGATAGTCTATCTCGCCGCGAGACAGCTCGCGCGCCGTCTTTTGCTATTCGTTAAATGTGGCACCGGCCGTTGTCATCCCATGAAAAACTGTCAAAATACAAATAGATTTTAACTTACGTCACATTACTGACAGTTCGATAAAACTGGTCCTTGAAGACCTAACTTTTATTGCAGCATGAACCTAGAATACTCTGGACAGGCTGTACGTGATGCCACAGTGAGGGACGGAAAGGCTCCTATACAGCTAAATTGAGAACTGGTCTTAAAATGGCTGATGACTTGCCATAAACAACCCACTTAATTTGGACGGGTAATGGTTTATGTGCCCCAACTTCATACTAAATCAGTTGTGGCAAATAGAAAAAAGTGGAACTATGACGAGGACAATGAATGATATTTCCCTTTCTGTCACACTTATCGAGATTTGTATGCTACCAGCTCGCTCGCACGTGGTATTATTATTACCAAAGCCTGTCCAGAGTATTCTAGGTTCATGGTAAAGTAATACACCTACGTAGTACCACATAAGCGTGATAAACAATGGTCAGTTTTGGATGACGTCACATTATCATGGGTTTTCTTTTTTTCCTCTGGTCCAGTGGCCGTACCACCAGTTACCTACTAACTAGAACAGCAGTATATTCGTGTATACTGTCTTTATCAGTACGCGCGTACGTTTGTATTATCATGCGAATATCCATCTATTGCTTGCTACCCATAGCTCAAATTCGCGTGGCACATCACGTGGACTCGAGCCACTATGGTTCTCAGGTACACAGTTGTTATCGTGAGGTCACGGGGTTATGTTCGGTTGGTGTTTTATAATCTCTCATTTTTCTGTTTGTTCGTTTTATAGTCAGTTATCCAAAAAAACGTACACATACTTGCACACATAATAAGAGTGAAAACGGCGAGTATGGTCTGACGTATTTTTTATGCCTCAGTGGGATTTATAAATTATAATTTATAACATTCTATATTGGAGCAGATTTATATTTATTTTATTTCGCTTGATTTTAAAACGAAGTAAACTCGGCTCAATCTCCTATTGCAGTTGATTCAAATTGCTTTGGCAATTTTCCTTGTTAATATAAGGAAAGGAGGAGGTTAAATAGACAGACATGTAATTTCGTACAATCGAATACAGTGTGACGAAGTCGGTCGAAGGCATCTATCCAAAACCATACTAATATTATAAATGCGAAAGTCTGTTAGATTTCACGCTGAAACTGCTGAACCGATTGAAATGATATTTCGTATGGAGAAAGTTTTAATGCCAGGGAAGCACATATGATAAGACATCTCCTAAGTGAAGTGGAGGCGTAAATTTGTATGGAGGTACGATGTATCGTATCGTCGTCTTTAAGAATACCTATACGAGTTCCACGCGGACGAAGTCGCGGGAAAAAGCTAGTAAATACATATTTTCCAAGTTATATTTACTTTCACCTGTCCCGGTGTCTGCCACGGTTGCCCTGCTTGTGACAGATTGAGCTGAAGCTTTGGGTATAACAATTCAATATTATGGTACCATCGACCTGATCTGATGATGGAGACAGAAGGTGGCCAAGGGGAATTCAGTACTTAACCGACGTAACCCCGTTGAGTTGGCGCGCGTTAGAATCGTCTCAAGGCGTTGATGACGGTATACAAAAGTAGAGTCTGCAATAAAAGCTTGTACCAAAAATAGTTTCATCACAGAAACTTATGTACAACTCATTTGGATATGCAGAAGTATTAGTAACCATTACAACATATGTTTCACGGTTGACCTAGTCCGCGGCCCAGAGATTTTATCGCCACAAATTAGCGGTCGATTTACCGGTGCATTTACAATCCAATTTTATAACGGTATTACGATAATTGTACAGAAATGACAGCTTTTATATGCGCGGCCCTTTGATGAAAATTGTGGAAGCATACGCATACGGCCCTGAATTTAAATGGAAGCATTTTAAATGTGACAACGTGACAAAGGTAATGAACCCGGCCACGTGTTATGCGAGAGAAAGAGAAAATAGGCGTAAATTAGTGTAATAATGAAGTAGAATATTAGGTTTTATAGATAATATATCCAAAGAACGTCATAGTAGACTTAAGGGGCTCCCATACGCCAATGACCTTCGATCTGAATCAATTAGTTTTCCAATGTTTTTTTGTAGCTTATTATATTAACAACAACGGCTTTAAGCAATATATAATCCCATATTTACTTCAAAGTTCATTGTTTTCGAGATGTTTGGCATCAAAGTTGAAATTTTTTCTCATATTCTACATATTTGGGTTCGTCTACTTATTACCAGAATAGTATTCTAAGACCTCACAGACTGTATAAGAATGTAGCTAAAAGCCCATTTAACGAGCATGTGTCTCGTTCGTTTGCAGGTGTTCGGCATGACCCTGGTGACGCTCGCGTTCGCGTGCCTCGGCTTCCTGTCGCCGGCCAACCGCGGCGCGCTGATGACGTGCGCGCTGGTGGCGTGGGTGCTGCTCGGCGCCGCCGCCGGCTACGTCAGCGCGCGCGTCTACAAGAGCTTCGGCGGCCGGCGCTGGAAGAGCAACATCCTGCTTACTTCGATGGTCTGCCCCGGGTAAGCGAATGCCGCACTCACTGCCGACAATTTCGCACGCAACATGTGAATACGGGTATACAGAGGAAAGTGCTTACGAGCAGAACAAGCGGGTTCCTGCTTAGTGTTAAATCGCGCCATGTCTGGCACTGTCTACCAAATACTCCCAACGTTGAATCGCATTAAAAAATCTAAGATCAGACTGCAATCGGTCTGTAGATGCAGGAAGAGCAACACATTGTTTGTTAATTAATATGAATTTGGACAAATACCAGCTACTGCTATATGTTGGCGCCCAACGGTGCGCCCCATTGAATGTGCGGCCAAGTGCGAGTCGATTTCGCGCACGAAGGGTTTCGTACCATTACCTATAAAAACGGAAAAAAACACGTTAGTTGCATGGGAGCCCCCTTAAATATTTATCTTATTCTGTTTTTTAGTATTCTTTGTTATAGCGGCAACAGAAATACATCATCTGTGACAATTTCAACTGTCTAACTATCACGGTTCATGAGATACAGCCTGGTGACAGACGGATGGACAGCGGAGTCTTAGTAATAGAGGTCCCATTTTACACTTTGGGTACGGAACCCTAAAAAGCGACTATTTTTTGGCGAACCAAACAATATGACGATAACGGAAGATGTTTTAAGAACTACATGTAACTTACCACATGGCATGGCATGGCTTACAGTATCGGCATGTTACTTGGCCAGCTATCCTAGATAAGTGAATAATCTGGCGCCCAACGTGGGACTCTAAAAATGTAAACTTAGTAAAAACAATTAGGTAAGCCTGTTTAAACTAATTGAAAAGATATTGCAACTTGCTTGGATGACACATTGCTTATACTATCGACGGCCTTAGATCTGCCCTGAGTTTGTTTTGTAACTTCTCACCATCCTTATCTGGCGCCAAACATAGGGCTCTGTGCATAATATTACTTATAAGTAACACGTAGCTCGTCTTAGGCGCTGCTAATAGCATCAACAACGACCGCTTAAGTTCTTTTTAATGTTGGTGTTCCATTATACGCATTTCAGCTGTGGAGCAGTTTAAGAAATTAAAACGGGGCACTTAACCACATGTATCAAAATGCCCCTAAACGGCATACCAAAAGTGCAGGCATGCGATGTATCAAAGTATAGGGTGTCCCAAAAAGAACGAAAGATTTTCCATACGTTATGTATGGAAAATCTTGCGTTCTTTTTGGCGACTGCCATCTCACCTTCGAACCCTGAGGGAAACCTAGACTTTAGTGGGATTAGATCGGTTACCTCACGATGGTTTCCTTCACTGAAAAGCTAGCGGTAAACATTCTGTACACAAGCTCCGAAAAACTCATTGGTACGAGCCGGGATTCGAACCGACCGCCGCTTGACATCCGCATGCATGCCTGAACCACTAGGCTACCGTAAGAAAGAAAATTCATTGACCATGTAAATTAAATTACATTTAGCAAGTTACGTATACAATGTCTTATGATTAAATACATATACAACACATTTAATTAGGTAATTAATTACATTCATTTTCGTTTATGGAGTATATCAGGTTTTCTCCCAGAAACCTCGTAACGTTGTTTATAAAATCGTTTATTGGTAGGCACTAGGCACGTTAGTAGTACGTAGCCTCTGAACCAAGTAATAATGAATTGATTAATGTTTTCCTGTTCTTTCCAGTGTGGTGTTCTCCCTGTTCTTCATAATGAACCTGGTCCTGTGGGGCAAGGGCTCGTCGGCCGCTATCCCTTTCTCGACGCTGCTGGCGCTGCTCGCGCTGTGGTTCGGCGTCTCTGTCCCGCTCACATTCATCGGCGCTTACTTCGGCTTTAGGAAGAGGGTGAGCTGTTTTCAACTCTATTGCCTACTTTCAGACTAGATAGCAGTGGCAATCAAAAAGCTTACGGTATAAGAGTGTGGAGTAACACAGGGGGCAAATTGTCTTGACTTTTCCGGACCGTACGCACACTTTTCTCGATAATTTTCGTGACCGATGATTAAGCGTACGAGTTTTTGAATTTAAAGAAAGAAAGAAGACATTTATTCGCTATACAAAAGACACACAGAGACGAAGGGAGTAGACATACAATACAATTGATACGTATTGTGTGTGTCTTCGTGGCAGCATTAGGCCGAGGTGTCAGACAGACACCTACAGCGCTGATTTTCAGAAAGCACCGTACGTGACCCACGGAACGTAACACAATATACTACAGAATACAAACGTATACACATAATAAATAAATAAAAAATATAATAAATTTGTAAAATATGTAACAACTAGCTTCCTCCCGCGACTTCGTCCGCGTGGACACGGGATAAAAACTACCCTATATTTTAATCCAGGCTATAAACTATCTTCGTGCAAAATGTCATTCAAATCAGTTCAGCCGTTTAAGCGTGATTGAGTAACAAACATACAAACATCTAAACATCTAAACTTTCGCATTTATAATATTAGTAGGATGGGATGAATTTCGTTGAAGCTTTGAGCTTTTTCTTTCAATGCGCATGTGGTTGAGGACTTACTATACACCAATGATTCCATACAGTCCATACAAAAATTCAGTGGCTTTGCCTTTGAGACCTCCATGTATGAGTTTGTACTGACGAATGCTTCCGTAATTCCCAGATACTGGACCACCCGGTGCGCACGAACCAGATCCCGCGCCAAATCCCGGAGCAGTCGCTGTACACGCAGGCCGTGCCCGGGGTCGTGATGGGCGGCGTCCTGCCGTTCGGCTGCATCTTCATACAGCTCTTCTTCATACTCAACTCGCTGTGGTCCAGCCAGGTACGTGTCCACACATCCCGGAGAGTACGGTAGTACCACAAATATAAGTTACATCGGCAATTCTCGTCCACGCCGACGAGTGCCGACAAGTACCGAGTGAAATCGAACGTATGGCCATTCCAATAAAGACCTTGTTGCACTATACGTAAGGTACAATATGCAATGGCAGGTGAACTCGTGCTTTCCCGCTCATGGCGCCAGACAAGATGGCGGGTGCCGGAGCAGCCGGCGTCGCGCGCAAAATTTCGGCCAATGGGCGTTGGAAGATTTTACCTGCGCAAACGCACTGCCTTATGATTGGTTAAAATGCTTTCTGCGCAGATACATCGTTGTAACTTATATTTGCGGTACTACTGTACCGTCATCGTCAGGCATGTTCCTCTTGCCGCTTCGGAAAAACCTCGGCCCACGCACTCCTTCGAGGCGACGTTCCATGGCCATGTTCTGAATATTCTAGCTGTCAAATATTGGTTTGGTTAGGAGGCATACGTAAGTACGATTGTTTATTCCATGGCACGGTCCATTTTTTTTATCCGCTACGGGCGCGTTAGAATCTCGGTCATGTGCCAGACGGATCAGGAGTCTTTATCATAAACCTAGTGTTGTCCCGGTTGCGGAGAAGCTTGACGCCGAGCAAACAATTTCTGTCATTGGCCTGTCGCTGCCGTGCACCACCGTAAAGAGATATCTAATTAGTAAATGTACAAAACGGCAGCCATACTTTATTAATGTTGTCCCACTGCTGGGCAAGGGCCTCCCCTAGATTTCGAACTATACAGATTCATTGCCAATTCTGGCCAGTCGATTTGAAATTTTATATACTATGCCTTATTTGTTGCATATTTAGTCGGTTACTTATTAATTGGAACTTTCATGTTTCAAATCTTTCACGTTTTCAGTGAGGTAAATAAATAAGTTAAAGCATCGATGGACAGTAGACGCCTATAGGCGTAATTCTATTCTTATTCCTATTGTGTCTGGAATAGTGTCCATCAAAGTGTTAATTATACGCGATTAAGTCCCGTTTAGTAAAAATAACAGGTTACTTTTATCTGTAGTTCGATAATTTACTACTCCTGTTCCAGATGTACTACATGTTCGGCTTCCTGTTCCTCGTGTTCGTGATCCTCGTGATCACGTGCTCCGAGACGACTATCCTGCTCTGCTACTTCCACCTGTGCGCCGAGGACTACCACTGGTGGTGGCGCGCGTTCCTCTCCTCCGGCTCCACCGCTGGCTACCTCTTCGTCTACTGCTGCCACTATTTCGTCACCAAACTTAACATAGAAGACGCCGCCTCCACCTTCCTGTATTTTGGCTACACACTGATCATGGTATTCCTGTTCTTCCTTTTAACGGGAACCATTGGCTTCATGGCTTGCTTCTGGTTTGTGCGGAAAATTTACAGTGTAGTTAAGGTAGATTAGACTGGCTGGCGGTCTAAGCGTCGCTTAGTCTGCTCCGGTGCGTGTCTCGCGGCTAGAGTGGGGTCGGATGACAGTTTAGCCATGAACATGTCAAAGTTTATGTGAACTGCCAGCTGTTCCAATCCCAAACAGATCGCAGTTGAATAATCATCTCAAGTGTAAAATTGGATTCATGTACATTCAGAGCGTTTTGCGTTTTGGTCGCACGTGCGACTGCGGGCATACTTAGTAAACATATGTGTAAAGTGATGTGGTATGACATAAAAACGTCCTAAAAATGGGTAAAGCAACGGCCGGATCTCAAAATTTTAGTGAATGTACATTAGATTATCCGTTTGAATAACTACTTTATTTGTAACCGTATTATAGATTGCAGTACTTTTTAGTGGTATGTTCGGTGAGGTTGATGGTTACTAGGGGCGGTAAGCGAGACACTTATAGCAATCTATGAGTTGAAGCTAAGTAAATGAAATTGAAATTTTGCAAATTAAGAAACTATATCATGGCGAATACAGAAGTAGCTGTGGCCGGTTTTACGAAGCCACAGTTTTATGTCTCTATTGGCAACACAACACGGGCGCTTCGTCAATAACGACTGGTTCGTTGACTCGTGTTGTTGCCTGATTAGGGGCAGTCCATATATTACGTCATTTCATGAAAAGGGAGAGAGGTCTGACCATTGGATGACGGTAGTCATTTTATTAGGCATTCAAGGAATTAACAGGAGGGGGTCAAAAATCGACCAAAAATACATCGACAAGCCCTTAGACTTGTAAAATTGTAACTTCGCGAAACGGGCCACTGGACGGGGTTCGGTACCTTATCGAAATAAGAGTAAAAATGGTTACCTATCGCTATCACGAAATTTTATTCCCCAACTTTATCATTTGTCCGAATGTTCAATTCGGCAAAAAGCCGTTTTGCTCTAAAACTGTGGAATTTTCAGAACTATTATAAAAATGAACTTAACTTAATGGGTTCTACAAGATAAGCATTTTAAAAGAATCTTTTAAAGATAAATCTGGCGTCTTGCTGAAATTAAAATTAGGACAAACGATACAGTTGGGAAATTAAATTTAACGATTACGATAATCCTATCGTAATCGTTAAATTTAATTTCCCAACTGTATCGTTTGTCCTAATTTTAATTTAGGTATCCACCAGTAAAGATAGTTTTAAAATTATTATATTAGTAATGGAGACAAGGTTTGCTGCTTCTGCTTTCGTTTAGATTTACTTGGTTTGAACCTGTAATTTGTTGCCGATATATCGAGGTCTATTCAGGAATATTGCTCGCACATTAGATTAGATGTAAGGACTTGTGATACCAGTCATCGAAACCTAAAGCGCCCTCTGAACCTTCTAGGTGTTTTTCATGTACAGATTTTGCAAACATTGGTACTTTGTTTTTATTAACTAAAATTAACCCGTCGTAAATGGATGCGAAAATTGGCGCATCAATGGTCATGAGATTTAATTTTAAAAGGTCTAAACGGCCGCGCTAATTGCTAAACCAATTTATTTTATTTCGATTATTATGAGGGGCTAAAACATTTAAAAAATAAAAAATTGTCCGACTCCACAATTAGGCGCAATAACAAAAACTTGTCCAATCCCTTAGCTTATTTTAAAAGGGTTAGCATACAACCGCTTTAAAGGTTTTGACACGTTTAGTGTAAATTCATAACTGACCCATTCAGCGCTCAGAGACTACGGACATATGCGTCAGAGGATTTGGGGACGATTTTCGTCACATGGAAATTTTGTATTATAACTCAGCAGTCAGATATTGTGTGTCGTGGATGACGAAATAAGCCTAGCTAGCTTTTAAGAGCATCTCTTATTAGAAAACTTAGAAAGAGAGGTATAGTGCGAGAAAAATCCAGAGAGCTCGCGCGCCGTCTTGTGATAGCCGTGCTGGTGTTATGAGATATAGAGAGAAAAATATTTTTTCCTGCCAAGCATTGGGTTTAAAGTCATCCTCGAAAATGATCCTTCTGTACTTTTAATACTGTTATGGTTGAGATTATACAATGTGGCCGACTTTTTATAAACCTGTCATTGTAATTGGAATCTTTTACCTTGGGTGGTAAAGTTGCTTCTTGAATGGACTAATTCATACAATTCGACCAACTCAAATCTCAAGTATATATCATTGGGTTTAAAGTCATCCTCGAAAATGATTCTTCTGTACTTTTAATACTGTTATGGTTGAGATTATACAATGTGGCCGACTTTTTATAAACCTGTCATTGTAATTGGAATCTTTTACCTTGGGTGGTAAAGTTGCTTCTTGAATGGACTAATTCATACAATTCGACCAACTCAAATCTCAAGTATATATACTTGCTATTCTGTTTGTACCGCTACTGCACTGTTGTATTCAGCCAGTTACTTTATAAGGCGTCTTTATTTTGTATAAAGGTTTAAACGAATGGGTGTAGCCATTATTTTTACATTCTGTGTATGTTGATTTTGCATCATGCTACTGTCTGTTTCTAACTTGCATTGTCATATAATGTCATGTGCGTTATTAATCGTTTACCGCATTAATTGTATGTATGTGCAATTCTTTTTGTAACATTTGGAGGTGAGAATTATTTTCTATAAATAATACAGGTTCTGTATACAACCCTTTTTTGTCAAATTATTAGAGTGGCACATCTCTCCTCTGGATAGAAAAACGAGATGCAGAAGACAAAGTGGGTGACCGGTCTTATACCTACCGTAAAGATAGTTATATTGGAATAGTAATTCCGTAGAAACAAAAAGTATGATCCCCGGCACGTAATTAGAACCTGCAGAGCGGTCGAGTTTCGGGGGGCATCTCTAGCCCAACCGCTATCTGATCTTGCGCACTAGTGAACCTGCGCGAAAGCAGTCAATGATCTACTTACGCGCCGGGGATTATACCCGCCGATTGGAATGTCATCTAGTCTAATAGCCATTTCTGGTCACGGTTTTCTACTCTATTTGTAGCTGTCTTTTGTTAGGCACGCTCTATTCCACATACTTTTAACATTACCTTGTTCATGGATGATTGCGACTTGTACCTAATACATGTTAAGGTTTTATTTATTGTTCGTAAGACGCTTAAAGTTTCAATTACCATGGCACTAAATTCCCTATGATTCAGCTGCAAAAAGGCAAAAGATGGATGTGATATAGTAGGGATAGTTTAAAACTGGAATCTGATCAAAATTCTGCCGTTTAAATGAGAGCCAAGCTACGTTTGTATGGGGAGCCGATATTGTGTCGAGCGTCCTGGTCACTCTTAAGCCTCGGTCGGGCTAAAAAGGTGGCTATAAAATGTGTGCATTCAAAGATACACTACCTAGACAAGTTTAGCTTTTGTTTTATTCAAATCCCTGATTCGTTTTTTAAGCTGAAGTATGCAAAAGTTTAATTCAGCGTCTTCATTGTTTCAATGAACTAGTTTAAATTGATCAAATGACTGATCAGCATATGGACATGGAAATACATCAAATGTAACAAATGCCGTCTTTTCACAAACCATTTTTCAAGTCACTTGATTATTCTAGGGTCTAAACATGGGCTTGTTGTTTTAACACTTGTAGAGTATCCCTTTGGATTTAAAGGTATCCCTGCGATAAATAGATAGAAATGTAATGAATAGGTACTTATAACATATCTAAAATTATACCAAATTAAACCTTAGCAGCTTAGTCCGTCATTCCTGTATAATCGGTAATAAAAAAACCTATTCGAAATTAAAATTGGACAGTTTTAGGTAATAATTTAGTGACCTTAATTTTATTTATCGCGTTATCATGTGTGTTTACAAATCGTCATTAAATGTAATAATTAATCAATTATGTTTTAAAACTTTCTAAGTTAACCTAAAAAGTTGATGTAAACAATAAAATGGACTATTTTATAATAAAATATTTTATTTTACCTTTATAAATAAGTACCTGCAGTATTCATAAAAATAACAAAACCCAACTCAATCACTGCTACTGCTCTCGGAGAGGTCTGCCTTATCTTTCGGCAGATTAGGTCTCCTTTTCTTAGGCTTCCGCTTACGGTCTATTGTATTTTTTCTGAATACTTCAATAGCTTTCATCTTATTTTCAAACAGATGCTGTTTATCTTTTTCTCTTTGTGGAATTATCTCCTGGAATCTATCGGTCTTGCGTATGTTTATTTCGATACCCGTTTTACCATCTTCAACTTCTGAAACTACTTTGACGACATGTGATTCTACTCCTTGTTTCTTCCTTTGTTTTGGTTTGGAAGGTCCTGCTTCGGTTTCCGTAGGATTTTTGACAACTTTCTTTCGTTTCTTAGTAGTTTTTACAATGTCTACTTCACTGGGGTGTGTCTCCTCAGTCGGTCCTGCTGGGGCCATTTTCTGCACTGCAGCCTTCACTCTCTTACTCATTTGATCCTCCAATGTTTGGAATTCAACTTTTCTTTTGAAATAATCATGAACAGTCTTTTGACTCTTTCGTTCTTTCATTCTTGCCAAGACAGGTTTAAGTATCTCATCCAATTTTTGTTGAGACCAACCAAATTTACTCTTTGTGTAGTCCCTCAACACAGTTACATCTAATTCTCCCCATGTAAATTTGTCCTCGCTTTTCTCAACATTTGGTTCGAGGTATGCTTGAACCACCTATAAAGATAAGCACATTAAATACCAGTATAAGATCCGTTTAATTGGAAGTAGGTAATAATTGGACATAATAACATGCATCCGAAAGTTTAAAGAGTAAAACTCTTGCAAAAGCTAGAAATTCTTGTTCATATTAAGGTACGTATTATACTTACTCTCACACTGGGGAAGTCATCTGATACAGTAACATTTCTTAGCTTTTTCTTCAAACTTGTGTTATCAGTTCTTTTCCCTGCTTTGACCCATAGTTTGAATTCTTTCAGACCGTCTAATAACTTCGCGTATCTGACTTGTTTGGATGTTTCTGCGAACACTTGTTTCTTGTTGAAAGGAAAAGAAGCCAGAATTTCCATGGCGGTCACAGGGCCCACGCCGGCTACTCCGGTCGTATAATCGCTTCCAACTAAAAGCGCCAGCAATATCAACTGCTCCCTGTTCAAATCTGCAAGGTCAAACAACACATAATATATTGATATAAAGGTTTTGAACATTAGCATGAATAAATATCGAAACTTGAAAACTCACTGAAAGACTTTTCTATCCTTTCTGATATATACTGCAATACATGTTTCTTTTGATTAAAGAAATTCTTATAAACGGTTTGTCCTCCAAATAGCCAAATGTCGCTGTCGTCAGTGATGGTGCCGTCTGTCAACTTCACACTCTCCAGAAATGCGCACTGCGCTTCAGCTTCCATTGGGGCGACGATGTATGGGATTCCGAATATTTGTAGCAGTTCTTGAGCCTCTTTAGTCATTTGTTCTGTAATATTTCTACCAATGCGATCCAGTCTACCTTTTTCTTGGATCAAATCTTGTTCTTCATTTTGAATTTCTTCTACCATCGAGGTCAGTTTTTCGGTAGTTAAAAGTTCCTTGGGCTCTTTGTTTGCTTCTCGTGGTTTATCGTTATCAACAGCTTCCTTGTTAGTTTCTTCATTGCTAGTGGTAATGGTGTTACTCCCTATTTCAACAGCATTGTTGGCTGTACTATCTTTTTGTTTTTCTGGTAGAGTTGATGGTGATTCTTGTAACACTTTCAAGGCTGGTTCTTTTCGTACCATACTATCATTAGCATTATAAAATTGACCCTTAGTAGTTAAATCGTTTTTCTCAAACCCTACGAGTTCCGTTGCTTTCTTTTCTTGAACAGCGCTATCACCTGACTTTGAATTGTGCTGGTTTATGGTTTCATCTGAATTATCGGCTAGTTCCTTCTTTGGTACAATTGTCTCTAGAATAATGTCTGCAGGTTTTTTTGTGATATTGCTTTCTTTAGTGCTAGTGGATGGTGAAAAGACATCAGCAAAAATATCATCTTCATCGTTTGGAACATCACCAATGTTTAGCGTCAGTTCTACAACAGGCTTATGCGATTTATATTCCACTTCAGGTACTTCTTCAAAATCATCATCGGTATCACTAGTTTCTAAACCCTTAACATTTATACTTTGTTTTATGGCATTTATTGCTTGTTTTACTTTTTCAGGTACTTCTATAATATCATCATTATCACTAGATTCTACATCTTTAGCTTTGATACGATTCTCTGTAAAAATTACTCTACTCTTTTCCTCACTGGGCTCTTCTATACTAGACTCTAAAGATATTACATCTGGTTCCACATTTTCAATAATCATAACTGAAGCTTGAGTAGACTCTACATTCTCTGCTTCATCTTCAATTTTCAACCGTTCCCCACTCTCAATACTTGTTGTAATGGCATTATTGGAGTGACAAATTTCTGGTCGAGATTCTTCGTCACTAGAAGACAGTGTTACATTGTCAATAATGATGGACTTTTCTTTATTAATTTCTTCTAACACTTGGTTTATTCCTGGTGCTTTAATTTTAGTTTTGCCACTTTTCAATCGTGGAGCAACAATTTTTTCAATAGCTGAACGAGTGTAATCACTATATTGGAAAATATATGCTTTTGCTGTGGATATGTCTGGCTGTTCTAATTCGCCTTCAGAATCACTCGCATCCGAGTAATCTGTATCTGTTAAAACTGACGTCCAAGAATCATCAGTCTTAGATTGGCAAGCACTTGAATTATGTTCATCAACACATTCTAAAGACATAGCTATAGCTCTCTGTAGGTCATCCTCTAATTCATCATGATTAGCTGTCGATTTTTCTTCAGCAGGAAGAGATACAGTATTTTCAGTACTAGTGCTTGTCTGTGGTTTATTTTCGGCCTCTTTCCTTTCCTTAGCTTTTGCCAAAGCTTCTCTAACATTGTTTATGAGCAAATACCTAGTATTGTTATTGGACGCGATGCGTCGAGTGGGTAGGCTCTCTATCTTCGTGTCAATTCCCTCTGCATTTAGTAATGACTCCAAATCATTCATTGACATTCCAATATCTCCCATTTCTTTTTCGGTTTCTTCTATACACTCCTGCACCTTTCTTCTCTTCAGTAATCTCTGCATCTAAAATCATAGTAACAAATTTACCTGTATCCATAGAATTGGATCAAATTGACAGTACCACTATTTACACTAGCAAATTTTGTTATCTATGAAAAGCACTGCCATAAAAGCGGAGAAAAGTAAATAAGATTTCGACTTTCTTATGCACATTCTTTTGTTTATTTACTCACTTGAAAATCAGAAAAATTGACACTTTTCTTTGGCAATGTGTGTAATTTACTCCATGAATTCATTTTCCTTGTTTCCTTCAATTCAAGAAGCAAATCATATTTATCTTTCGCTGTCATGTTCTTGAAATTGTCAGATTGAAGATCAACAGAATGTAAATCAACAGTGGAGCCACTTGAGGTGTCTCCATCATCGGATGACCTACGAAAAGATGATTTATGTTGAACTTTTGATAAAGTTCAAATCTAATAGGTCAATTATTTGTTAATCAAAGTTAATGATACATATAACTTTATGTTACATACTCTGAGTCAGATTCCTCTCTCTGTGGCAGGGCTGGAAGCTTGAACAAGTCCTCATTATCATTATTGGCTGGATTGTTTTTCTTTCTGGGAGATATTTGCTTCCCCAACAAGCTGCCAATAGCGGTTTTTTTACCGAGTAACACAGCTATCTCTCTTTTTAAGCGCTCTGACTCGGAATGGTACTTGTTTTTGCTATCTTGCCGTTTTGCCTAAAACATTCAATACTTAATATAATTCTGCCATGACAGCATGAGCATGCACGTTCAAATTGTTCAAGCTGAGGATAAGGGTGGTATTGTATTGACCAAACAGTTCAACACCAACGATGATTATTCAAACATGCATTAAACAACACCAAAGATACTGGGAGGATATAGACACATGCAGACAGACCAAAGAGATTCTGTCAAAACGCGACAACAAACTCACGACTGCACTACTGAGTACACACAGAAACCAACTACGCAAGATAGTAGGAATAATAACAGGACATAACACCCTGAACAGACACCTGTACAACATGGGTATCACAGACAGCCCCATGTGCAGAGCCTGCATGGAGGCGGAGGAAACAACCAAACATATTCTACTGGACTGCAAGCAGGTAGAAGTATACAGGAAAAAGCAGCTAGGGTCTCCAGACACACTACGGAACGCAGTCAGGAACACAAAGGCACTCACCAAATTTCTAGAGGAGCTGGGGTGGTTAGAGTAGCGCTACCGCACCATTTCACGCAAAATAGGCACACTGGATGTCGACTTGCGGAAAAGAGCCCAGTACAACTAACTAACTACATGCATTAGACAAAGATATTTAATGAATGGAAGGGTCTACAAAAAACCTTTGCATTTTGGAAGTTTTATAAAATATGACCATCCTACCCAGAGTGAAGGCTAACCATTCATATACTAGAGAAAGAGCCCAGTAAAACTAACTAACTGCATGCATTAGACAAAGATATTTAATGAATGGAAGGGTCCACAAAAAACCTTTGCATTTTGAAAGTTTTATAAAATATGACCATCACAGACCCAGAGTGAAGGCTAACCATTCATATACTAGAGAAAAATATTTAACTAGTTGAGTCATTACAGTACTTACAATAGTTTCTTTTTTCAGCTCTGGAAATGCACCATCAAAAACAAACACCGGTTTTATTCTGAAATAAAGCAATTTGCAGAGACGTTGGAAGAGGCCTATGAGATGAGCATTTGGCAGAGGGGCTCCCTTGGCATCTTGGTAACCTTTCACAACCTGGTGCAACCATATTGAAATATCTGTGGGAAAATCATGTTATTTAATTGATAGTGTAATTCAAAATGATTATTCAGTATGTTAAGTGTCGGTAGTTGAAAAAAGTAGTACCGACGGCCAGCACTTTGTTCTCCAGTGTCTCGACGGGCACCGGCTTCCCCGCAGGCTCCACCAGCCGCCACAGCCCGGTGACTCCCATCGCACGCGATTAAATTCCACAACACACTTTTTGTTTCATAAACATGCTCAACTAACAAAATACATGTATTAGAACATAACACGGGTCGTTTCCCACGAGATCTCCGGTCAATCGTCGGTCTCTTCCTCACACATCGCAACCTTTTCGCTTCGTGAACACCGTGTATTTATCACGCACACTGTTGCAATTGAAATGCTAGCTACTGGCGCATCACGTTCATAAATATGTGTTTGGTTCACTACAACGTATCAAATGTTTTACTACGTCGAGACAGACGCCCACTCTTTCCCACACTTTATTTTCTCACGCCCCATGCGTAACCCCACATCCTATCCTATGACCGACCGACCGGCTGTCAGATCAGTCGGCGCTCCGCAGTCCGCGATTCGGCCGACCCCTGCGAGCATTCCGACGATTCGTTTGTGCGCGTGCAGTCGACACCGACAACACGCTTGCGTTAGGCATTATTTAGTCTATGGTCATTTGACAGATCACAATGTTCACATTTCTGGCGTTGTCCAATTTATCACGAGATAAACACAAATTTATTAACTTTTTTTACTAAATTTTATCTGCATATTTATAAAAAAAGATCGCCTCGAGACAGAATTCGCATTCAGAGTGGAATTGTTAATTTACAATTCGTGGAATGTTGGCTGTACTGTCCGAAAAATCTGTCTCTGAACAGGTGTTTTTGAAAGAAATGTGTTGCAGTTCCCATCGTTATTAATTTTTGGTGTCGTGAATAATAAAAAAGTGTATCGATCCGCGTCGGACGGATAGCCCGCTGGCCCGAGTGGCCCGCTCGTTCGTTATTGTGTTTCGGTCGGAGGGACGAACTCGACATTGCCAGACGGACGTAAACAACTAACATAGATAAGGAGGGACGCCACTCTGTCTCCTTTGATCGTTTACACGATGAAGCGGGCGAGGCCGGCTGGGTCTAGCTAGTGTCCCGGGGCCGGGGTGATGCCTCTGAGCGGACGGGAGGTGAGGACCGCGGGCGACCGGTGAGGTGGCGCCGTGGCGAGGATGCCGCACCAGTTCGGCGCGGGCGGCCTGGGCGGCGCGGTGGGTGCGCCGACGGGCGGGTCGCCGCCGCCGCAGCACGGCGCGCTGTTCCCGCGCTACGCCAGCGCGGCCGGGCCCGGCGCCGGCGCCTACCGGCCCGAGGAGCGCCGCCTCACGCGCGAAGCCATGGAGCGCTACCTGCGCGACCGCGCCGACATGATCGTCGTCATACTGCATGCTAAGGTCGCACAGAAGTCGTACGGTAACGAGAAACGCTTCTTCTGCCCACCACCCTGTATATACCTGTTTGGCGATGGCTGGCGGCTGCGGCGCGAGCGCATGCTGCGTGAGGGCGAGACGGAACAGGCGGCGCAGCTGTGCGCTTTTATTGGTATCGGGAACTCAGACCAGGACATGCAGCAACTTGACCTCAACAATGGCAAACAGTACTGCGCAGCTAAAACTCTGTACATATCAGACTCTGACAAACGCAAGCACTTTATGCTGTCCGTTAAGATGTTCTATGGAAATGGACATGATATTGGTATATTTAATAGTAAGAGAATTAAAGTAATATCTAAGCCATCTAAGAAGAAGCAGTCATTGAAGAATGCAGACTTATGTATAGCAAGTGGGACGAAGGTAGCATTGTTCAATCGCCTGCGGTCCCAAACAGTGTCAACTAGGTATCTGCATGTAGAGAATGGGAATTTCCATGCATCGTCAACTCAGTGGGGAGCATTTACGATACACTTGCTGGATGACAATGAGAGTGAATCGGAGGAGTTTGCAGTGAGGGATGGATATGTCCATTATGGGTCTACGGTGAAGCTTGTGTGCTCCGTCACAGGCATGGCTTTGCCCAGGCTAATAATTAGAAAGGTAAGAGCTCCAAATTATATTTTGATAATCATGAGATTTGTGTATGATGTATCAGATAAAATAATGGTACGATAGATTGTTTCTCTACATCACAGACCACTCTAAATTCAACTGTCCTTTACAAAAGCAAGCCTCAAATCATGATTAGTTACCATGTTTACTTTAAAGCCGGGTTTTGGCTATCACTTAATATTAATGAGTGTGCTGACCTAAAGTCATAAATGACTTGACAGAAGTTGTCATATCTTTTTATCAAAACCTTATTTGCTTATAAACTACTACTAGCGTCCACCCTCGACATCATCTGCGTGGACCTGGGATAAAAACTATCCTATATTGTAATCCAACCTATAAACTCTTCATGCTAAATTCAATCTAAATCGATTAAGCTGTTTAAGCGTGAATGAGTAACAAACATCTAAATATCCGAACATCGAAACTTTTGCATTTATAATATTAGTGGGATAGAGCATATTGAAACTAAGTTGAGACTTAAATGGAATTGATGTTCGTATTGCTTAATAATAATAGCCATCATTTATTGCAGATAAAAAAGATCCAATTAATCCTTAACACCATGGGAAAATATATAGCATTATTTCAACATGTCCCGCGAAAGTTTAAATTCAATTAATCAACCAATACAATACAATACAAACTATCGAAAATGTATTCAAACTATTGTCTTAATTAAAAAAAAAAAACATCCTTGAAAATAATCAAAAAAATATTTATAATGTGAAACATAAAAATCACATTTACACACAATCTCTACAATCGAAAATCTGGGAACTCTTCATCTCTATTTTACCACATAGTGCAGGGAAATATCATATCTGGCTTGTACTAAATATAACTGTATACTCTACTGGAAATAATACACTTAAATTGTTTGTATTGACTGAACATACAAACATTTTAGATGTCCATGTGGTATAACATGGTAAGTCTATCTCTAAATACCACAACTGAAGTATCTACCTACCTTTATGTACTAGCCAAAATGAACAAAATAATAACATCCATAAAGGTATGGTGAACCCATTTGTGCCATAAAACAAATCTAATATTACATACACATTAACTAACTTAGCTAGCATAACAATATACTTAAAATTATACTTCCTTTTGGCTTTGACGTAGTTATTTAAAAAATATTACCAAATTTGGCCAAATGAATTAAAATATATTCAGACATAGCTACTATAGTAGCAAACTTAGAAATTACACTCCATACCAAATTATTTACAAAATAGGTATAATATTATCCCCCTTAGCTGCCTACCTGAGCTTGTCAAAAGTGTCACCTGCCTATAGTAAATTGAACCTTAGCGCTTTGAGATAAGCTTTGAAATGTATTGGTACGTTTGGTACCCATTATTATGTACGGCCATTGATTAAGTTCTATATACTAAATCAATGTGTACGGCCCAATAATCGGCGTCCTCGTCTCGGTCGTTCATACCTCTCGCACTTATGTACTATACCTGCAAGTAAGGGACGAATGCTAGCTAGCTAGCCAGGAAGTTATATAGGTATTTCAATTAAGTTTCATGCTTACTGACAATACTCAGGGTTGCAGATAAGTATTTTTGTTGTTCTTTTACGATGTTTATTATATGTGTATTGTCAGTGAGTGGTGAATTTTACTGTCTGACACTCCACCGCTTATTTCTTAAATACGTCAATTCGTGGCATCCTGCATAGCACCTACCTCAAATAGCGGTGTATGGTATATTTGTAGGTATTGTATACAAATAATGCACATATAGAACACTTGTTCGATTTATATCTTAAGAGTCCGCAGTAAGCTCGGCCGAATTTCACCTTCCCATACAAATGTAGTTACGCTCTCATTTTAAAACTACATGTTGGATTGTGACGAAACTTTGCATATACAATGACATGAGGTATATCTATGTCTGTAATTAGTTTATATGGTCCCAGTTTATAAAACAAACGAAATACAGCAAAAACAAGTTTAGTACGAAAAACTTTAATTCACTGTATTTTTTTTACTATGGTATCTGAAGCTACATAAACTAATTACAGACATAGATATACCTCATGTCATTGTACATGCAAAGTTTCGTTACACTCCAACACGTAGTTTTAAAATGAGAGCGTAACTACGTTTGTATGGAAAATCGAGCTTACTGCGGACTCTTAACATGGCTACTTAATAGGTATGTTAAGTTTAATAATATTTGTCTAATAGTACTCTAATATTTATACGAAAGCAACTCTGTCTGTCTGTTACCTTTTCACCCTTAAACCGCTGACCAAATTTGGGATCCAGAAATGGGCATACGACACGCACGTATCACGCGAGCTCTCTCTATTTTTCATGCACTATCCGTCTCTCTCTTATTAGAACACTTTGAACAAGAGGTATAGTGCGAGAAAAATCGAGAGTATGTCGCGGCCGTCCCATGATAGTCGAGTTTGGTTGAAGTTTCTATGGGAGTGCAAAAATGTTAAGAACGTAGTAAATCTACCAAACATCCCTTGAGGCGATTGACAAGTCTAACGAGAAGGAAGTCGCTGGCCAAAGCTAGTCACCGCATAACACCTTTAATGTGAACGAATGCATGGACTTTTACAGAATATTGCCCAAATCGCTTTTAGGTAGGTATTTGAAGAGTTAGGTATGTTCATTCCTTTAAGATTCCACAGCGTAGTGGGCACTGTAATATTGAATTATAGGCCATAAGTCACATTATCGACGACATCCCATCAAAATCTTGTAAGTAGGTACCATTTTATCCTCGAGGAGGAATAAGTCATACATGGTCTTCATTATCATTCATTACCAAGTTTATGGTTTCAGCGAGCAAACGGCATGATTGGCTACTTAATTTTAGAAAACACCCATATCACCGTATGCATGCCTGCAGTGGGTCATTGTCAGTCATTAAAACAAAAATCGTCTTTCCAGGGGTCAATAGTTAAGGGCTTATGTTTATATATAATATGTTTTCATCGCATAGAATTATAGAAGAGGCGACGCCGTTTATACGGATTCAGAGTTCAACTAAAAATTAGGCTTTATAGCCCTTAACTTTGACAATGTCCACCGAAGAGACGCGAACCTAAATCGGACAATGAACCTAGTATACTAAGCTGTATTTGTGGAGTTCCAACGGTCTCTCACGAATACCATCCTCCGATCTTTACCGAATTTCAACCACCCTGGACTCTTTGGTTAAAGGTATCTTTAGCCAAAAAGCAACATGGGACCAAATAGTTATGCCCATGTATTATCCACTATTCCACTCTAGACATACCCTCTAGCTAGACTTCTAAGTCGGTAAATACTAAATAGGTATAACTTCAAACTTAAATTGGTGAATCAATCGTAGGTACCTGATTGAATATGTGATTTTATTGGCCTTTACCTACGTGAAGACATTCGTGAGATCCAATCGCACGAGCTCTTGATAAAATCTGCAAACTTAAATAATTAATCACGTTGCAGAGCTTTCCAAGTGTACGCATATTATCGCATTACTGCTGATCTACAGGTGTAGTCAGCAATATAGGTAGATACGCAGAATAACATACTGAATGTAGCTGCCCGCACTAACCCGCGTAGTACAAACGCCAACGCAGTTAACTGACCGTCCTGTATTTATATAGAACCTTATTACAATGAACATAAAGTGCACGGATGGTCAGTTGGCGATCAGTGTTGTCGATAGTACAAAGAACGCAAGCCAAGCTGCTGGATAAAATGTAGCCTATCCATCCCGAAAATTACATGGGTGACATTTTGATTGATATCTAAGGAGTATTTCAGGAGATGAGCCCCTACATAAAATCTTATGCCAGCTGTACACATTGGCCCAACGTTGGCGCGTCAGCAGGATGCAGCTATGTAAACGAATGAGATCGAATTATAGCCCTCTCCCTCTAACGCATAGCTGCATCCTGCTCACGCGCCAACGTTGGCCCAATGTGTACAGCCGGCTTTACAAAGCTACTTTTCCTCTTTATGCTCTTTATAATATTTGTTTAGACAAACGATTACCCGGGGTTCGTCTACGTAGAACTCGGTAATTGAACTAGGGAAGATGCAATATTTTCATTATAGCTTTCATTTGAACGAATTGCACGCAAAATAGACCACGAAAGTATTAAAAAAAAAACTCTTTACAGTCAAAAAGACCTGTGTAACAAATTTAAACATTCGCGCCTAAGCCTAAACGAATGTACCTACAGTTCCTGTGTCGTCCGTCACTCATGTGTCACTCGCCATATTTGTTTGTCCGTGGTTCGTCCCTAGGTGTCATAGAGTTGCCTAAGTTTTGGGTTTTGCAATAATTTTTGAATAAACATTTAAACATATCAAAGCACTATAACACTGAATAAAATACAAAGTATTTTATACCTACAACATACCGTAGTAGTTAGTTAAGTTCCTTTCATTTCTACACTTGAATACTCCGCACTTACGACGAAATGGTTTACGACCATGTAACACTAACTATTGGAAGGTTTCTGGAGTCTGCTATAATAAAGCCTACTTCCATTTTTATTCTTAAATTTTTCTATTTTTTTTTTAACTAAACAAAGTTTGCCTTTACAATTATTAACCTTTAATTAGTTGTCATAACAGGATTGACGTCACCAGACGCTGATTGGTGGATTAAAACACGTTCCGTTTCACATTACTTCAAATCGTAATTATTGTTTGAAATGAGTATAAGCTAAAGTAAAAACGTTTCACTAGCTCTTATTTTATGTTTTTTCAACATTTTGGTCACAAAATACTGGTAAATTTTATAGCTGCATCTTCCTTAGGGCTTGTGCACAAATCACGCGGCAAAGAACCCCTAAATACGGAACCCATTTGGGTGAAATTTGGCAGGTATTCTAAGCAACTCTTGTTTTTTTTAGGGTTCCGTACCCGAAGGGTAAAACGGGACCCTATTACTAAGACTGATGTCTATCCGTCCGTCTGTCTGTCTGTGTCCGTCTGTCACCAGGCTGTATCTTATAGACCGTGATAGTTAGACACTTGAAATTTTCACAGATGATGTATTTCTGTTGCCGCTGTAACAACAAATACTAAAAAACAGAATAAAATCAATATTTAAGGGGCTCCCATACAACAAACATGATTTTTTTGCCGTGTTTATAGATAATGGTACGGAACCCTTCGTGCGCGAGTCCGACTCGCACTTGGCCGGTATTTATAAAGTGGTACTTGTAGATATATGTATTATTTATGTGGGAAGTAAATGGCGGTTGAGTACTGTACTCAGGCTTGTTCCCCCTCGGCGTCTCGCTCCAGAGTTCTGAGGACCAAAAAAAAACTGTCCAAATGTGTATATCAGCCTATACCTAACTCATGTCTGATTGAATCTTTAGATAATCCTCCAATGGAATCCGGCGGTTTCTGACGAATCCGTTATTCTACAGGTATTAACTTTTATCACCAACAACTCGTTGTCACTTCAGAAAATCCTGTGTTAATTTAATTTTGATAGTTTTTTCCTTATTTTGAGTATATGTGATGTCACAGACACACATGGACATAGAAAAACCTTATATATGTTAGACGACGATATATTTAATTAATAGATATAAATACTTATATACATAGAAAACAGCCAAGACTCTGAAACAAATATTCATGCTAATCACACAAATGCCTTCACCGGGATTCGAACCCAGGACCTTCAGCTTCGTAGGCTCTGCCACTGCCCACTAGAAGAATTAGAAGGTCCGTAGGTAGATAGGATAAGGTCCTATGAAGCCTCCTTTACATCATGCTTCGGCTGTAAAAGTTCTGATGGGAGGAGGACATTGCGAAATGTCACGTGTCATATTAATGTATGACACTCAAATTTGTATGATGCGCTGTAGGATTAGCTGTGATGGCAGCGAGGGACTTGCGATCGTGCCCTAAACTATCAACAATCCCTTGAGTTGCAAATTTCCATAGGCTTACCATCAGGCGGGCCGTGTGCTCGTTTGCCACCATCGTGGTATGGTATAGAAAAAGTATCATGGCTGTTCCGGTGGCGGCGCGTGAAAATGTTCTATGGGTAACCCGGAAAAGAAATAATAGAGTATTATTGCTTGCGAATGCGAATAAACTAATCCATTCTGGATGAGCTGCGCATACATTATCTTACTATCCACAATATGTCAAGACCGAATGGACACCTCGCACGATGTTGTTCGGATAGTCTGGAGAGGATTATTATGACTGGGACCAAATTCTTGGCCAGTTGTTAGCCATTAGAAACTGAAGAAGTGAAAAAAGTTTCGTTGTGATACAAACATTTTCGTGTCACAACGGAAAACTTTCATAGAAAATGTAATTGAGTGAGTTATGCTGGCCAAGAATTTGGTTCTTACCCAGGAGCGTTTGGAGAATTCAGGTCAACAAGAATAGGACATGATGTGTCGGTCCTCAGCATTGAGGGAAGGACTGATGATGACGATGATATATATTATGAGCGCCCATACTCGCTCCGCCACTGCCCTTATCTTATCTTATCTTATCTAGATGAGGGTCCTTTCGGATGCACTTCGACCCAGCGGGATCTTTTGTGCATTTGCCCGCCACTGCCCTTGTCACGTGTCAGTTTTCCGACGTTCCAACATATCAACAGTTTACCGTCTTTTGCAACTTATTTGTAACCTTCGAACAAAGTATGTACTTTAGTATTGATCGTGAAATTAGCTGCGGGCTAGATATACCTATCTATTATATGATTGATTCCCATACCGAACACAGGCGTCCTTCTGGAAAATAAATTAAACGGAATGTCACGATATCCTTTTTATGAATTCGTCATCTCATCAACATAACGGGGGCTTAATGTTTTAAGGTCAGCGAGTGCTTATATCGATTAACGAGGATAATGTCTGCCAAGTGCGTGTCGATCTATACACATTAAGCAATATTACAAGAGCGTAAAAGAAGCACCGGGGAAAGGAACACTGATGGGATGTTGGACCTAAACCCTTCAAAATTAGAGTCTAATCTTATTGTAAATTTGCCAGTTGTCAGCCTAAAAAGCGGTCAAGATCTCAAACTTGTCCATGCGACTTAGGTCTTTACCATGTATATCTAAAGTAAGTCGTAAGATAGACTGCTGCAAAAATAAACATGTAAGTAGACAAGGTGTCATTAGCTAGGCATCAATCTCGAAACGTCATTACCAACTCCTCTAAGTATCCACAGTATCTTACGCACATTCGAAAATCCATATTAAACCAACCTGGCGCTCAATTTGTCTTTTAAGTAGACAAAGCAGAGGGAAATACAATCTTGCAGAACCATAGCAAAATAATACTTGCACTAGGTATCTCTTGACGACCGGTTAGCCTAGTGGGTAGTGACGCTGCCTGCGAAGCTGGAGGTCCTGGGTTCGCATCCCGGTAAGGGCAAATATTTGTTTCCGAGTCTTGGATGTTTTCTATGTATTTAAGTATGTATATCTATTAAATACATCGTCGTCTAGTGCCCATAACATAAGCATTATTGAGCTTACTATGGTACTAGTTCGATTTGTGTAAGATTGTCCCTTAATATTTATTTATTTATTTATCTCTGCATGTCCTAGTGGAACCCTGCCTGAAGCTGACGGTCCAGGGTTCCAAATCCGTTAATTACGTAACTTTTTGAAGCGATAGGACTACTCAACTGTCATTTTCCTATACAACAAATGACATATAGACTTACCTAACATACAAACGATTCGCAGTCGACAAGCAGTGCAATCATTTGTGTCTAAATATTTATTTCTAAGTCTTGAATATTTTCTATGTATAATACCAACTCTTAACTAACACCGGTATCATTCGCACATACACAAATCCTTATCTCCAACTACGCCCTTTGTCCTTTAGGTAGACAAGCAGATGGCCCTCCTAGAAGCGGACGACCCAGTCTCGCAGCTGCACAAGTGCGCGTTCTACATGAAGGACACAGAACGCATGTACCTGTGCCTGTCCCAGGAACGGATCATCCAGTTCCAGGCCACGCCCTGCCCGAAGGAACCCAACAAAGAGATGATCAATGATGGCGCATGCTGGACTATCATTTCTACGGACAAGGCGGAGTACCAGTTCTATGAGGGCATGGGGCCTGTCAGGTGAGGCTGCGTTAATTCGTTACTTTTCCATGATAGATATTGGGTATTCCAACGCGATGAGAAGAGAATGGAAGGTGACAGTTCCTAGAAACTTTGACATATTTTTATGGCAAAACTGTCACCTCCTGTCCCATTCTAATCCCGGTTAGATAATAGTAAATATTTAGGTATGCTACAATACGAGTATAATCACGAAAATACTTCGAAAAAATATCGCTTCAACATATTTTTACTATTTTGAAAGATCAAATAGACGCTGTTTGGCCATAGACCTTTATTTCGTTTGGAGACTCGACAATTTTCAAGTACAATACAAAGTTGTGTTCTATACGCAACACCGACAGATAAGCTTTTGTAATTCGGTATATACCGCTGGCTGTGATCGCAAATCAAAGCCTCAGATCGCATACGAATATCTGCGATATCGACAAATAAATACGAATAATTAAATACTGCATGCTACTTATTTCCGTGTCTTTAACAGCAAAAAAATATATAAATAAAATTAGATCTTACCAGCCAAGACTTTCGATTAAAAAAGCGTCCGTATGGGAGCTACGACTTCATAGACACACAGATACACACGTTAAACTTATAACATAACCCCTCGTTTGGGGAACACGCAAAAATTCCAAAGAGTCATTTGTCCGAAAGCATAATTATTCTGAAATTTCAAAATTCCGAACGCCATATTTACCGCTTAACGAAAATTTGGATGCAGATTATTAAATTAAAGGTTAGGTTAGTATCTGAAATAAAATAAGACAACGGCAAAACGTGGTTTTCGGAATAATGAAATTCGGAAAAAATATGCTTTCGGACAAATGACTATTCGGAGTTATGTAGTGTACCCCTCGTTTGTAGCGGGGGTCTAAAAATGATGTGAATAGTTGAATCAATCGCTTAATAATAGTGCAACCTCATTAGTTTCAACTGCATGTCATCTCATCTGCGCGCGCGCCGGCCGCGGGCGCATTGTCCCTGCCACATGCGTCCCGATATTCCCAGGCCATGCCTAATTACGAAAACATCAGACACTCCCACGCTCGTATTTAGACTACTCGCTGTATCACTACATAAATAATGACTGATAACATGCTGTCAATCGAATAATAATGACTGATAACATGCTGTCAATCGAATAATAATCGATTTGCGGGATGTTTTATTTAGTTTCTTCCCTCTTCCTAGTTTCATTTAATAATAGTTAGCAATGTAACTTGGGGATGGAAAAGCTGTTACGGAGGTTACAAGACTGCAGGTTCCAAGAATGACAATGGTCGTTTCAAATAATTTCAAGACAAATATAAGTTAGCCTTGCATGGTAGTGTTCAGATATTTGTGAGCTCTTTGGCCGCTCCGATATATCTGAAAACATTGAAAACATTTTTTATGAGCGGTTCCACACATTAACTTTTTACAGCGATAGGTACCCTACCTAAAAAAAATATTCAATATTAGGGGGCTGTCTTACACAAATCGACCTAGTCACAAACTAAGTACGTACTTATATAGATAAACAAATACTTAAAGACACTGAAAATATCCATGACTCAGGAACAAATATTCGTGCTCATCACACAAATAAATGCCCTTACCGGGATTTGAGCCCGGGTCCTCCGGCTTCGTGGGCGGGGTCAGTAACCAACTAGGCTACGGAGGTCGGCAAATTAATTACATACGCCAGACTGTATCGCGACACTAGCCATTACCTGTCATTATCACCTGTCATTATCACCTGCATCTATATTATCAAATAGTGTCAGTTTTGCCATATTAATGGGTCATACAGAGATTTAGGTTCGCGTCTCTTCTGTGGACATTGCTAAAGTTAAGGGCTACGAAGCCTAACTTTTGGTTGGACTCTTAGGGCCGTATTCATAAACGTTCTACAAGCCTATTTTAACTAAAATGGCGTTAAAAATCGTTTGTCTTTATCTGTCACGATGACATTTGTGTTCATCAGAAAGGAACAAAGCATATTTTATTTAACGGAGGCATTTTAAGTTTTATGAATAAGGGGGCTAGTCTGCTTAAACGGTGTCTCGTCTTATATGATTTTATGCAATCTAATCATTTTTAGGGTTCCGTACCTCAAAATAAAAAAGGAACCCTGTCTAGGTCCGTCTGTCTGTCTGTCAATACCCTTTATCTCGGGAACGCGTGGCGATATCGAGTTGAAATTAAAACCATATACTCAGGACTACAGTCCCTTGAAGCTGTGAAAAAAACAAACTCCTAAGTTAACATAAAAACGAGATACGAGTCGAGTTTTATGCCACAAAAAACGTATATTTCGACACTCTCAAGGTAATCAAAATTTATATAGTACTATCTGGTGACCTAAAACTATGAAATTTGGCAATTAATATCGTCTTATTCTACAATTACAGGGAAAAATCGGAAAATTATACATTTTTAATTAAGTACGGAACCCTCGGTGGGCTAGTCCGACTCGCATTTGCCCGGTTTTTTATATGCACGAAAGCCCTTAATTATTCACTACAGGAAAGACGACTTTTGTTTTACTCCAGCTGTAGGTATAAAAATACGTCAAAGTTTATATGAACTGACAGCTATTCCATTCCCAAACCCCACCGCGGTCGAATAATATTGTATTGCAGTACTTACCGCTCTAGGATATTCATATTTATTTAATAGCATTACTTTATAGAGTCGTTTGTTACTATTATTTAGAACCAATCCTAATGTAGCGGAAACGCGGTGTTACTTTAAACAAAGTGTGGGAAAAATTGAATGTACGGTTCCCAAAGATAGTGCGACTGATATTTATCAAACTTTTACATTGTAAACATCTCTATGCGGCAAGATTTTGCGATAGCAAATGTTTCTCTTGAACGCATATAACCTAAGACCTGTAAATACTCGTAGCATTAGAATGCTCTGAAATAAATAATCTCGTCTTCATCTTTCAAAAGTTATCCAACCTGAATAAACTACTGACTCCACTGATCCATCTCAATTGGAGCGTTTTCTATCAATAACTACAACTTAGAAAAGTTCAATATCTCAAAAACGGCTAAAGAGATTTTCATGAAATATGGCTAAGAACACTCGGGATAAAATTATCTATAACACAAAAAAACCGCATTCAAATCGGTCCATCTGTTTTGGAGCTACGATACCACAGACAGATATACAGACACGTTAAACTTATAATTATAACACCCCTCTCTTTGCGTCGGGGGTTAAAAATGGTGATAAATATCGGGAACTAATGAAATTTCGCATATAGTCAATGTCGAACCGTGTCTATTACTGACAGGGGCTGCAATACCAAGTTTAGATTTGCGAGTCACTCACGCGCCCATACACGCAAATAATAACCTAAGCAATCGATTTGTCAGGATGTCGCCGTCATCGACGAATACATCTAGGAAGACATTGCCATCATATTACACGATCATCATTACACCTGACAGGATCAATAATAAACGGACCGAATAAACGTGGGTATAAGCTTATTTAACCGACCCCAGTCCGTCTTTTTTCCAATACTGATTTGACTTATAGTCATATCATGTCAGCAAATTTTTATGTAACATCAAACCAGCATCATCATCATCATGTGACAGCTGTCATTCCAGTACAATAAACGTCAATATTGCGTGAATATAGTATGAAGTTTGTAGGGAAACAGAAAAACATTAGGGTATTTGACAACAGTGAAAATAAATTGTTTTTTCATTAGCAACAGATGGACACTACGAAAATACTCGGATAGTATCAATCTTTCATTATGTTTGCAATTTTAAGATTTTTAAATTCATAAAAACTAACAATATGGACGTTGTTTGATTGTGACGTCACAAGCCTGTAATCCCCACAAACTCCACACTAACGGAGCGTTTTTGACGTTTCATAAAAAGAAGCTGATTTGACTTTTGTCAAATAGCGTATTATATAGTATATCGATGGTCATACAGCCATTTTTAGGGTTCCGTACCCAAAGGGTAAAAACGGGACCCTATTACTAATACTTCGCTGTCTGTCCATCTGTTTGTCCACAGGCTGTATCTCAAGAACCGCGATAGTTAGACAGTTGAAATTTTCACAGATGATGTATTTCAGTTGCCGCTATAACAACAAATACTAAAAACAAAATAAAATAAATATTTAAGGGGGCTCCCATACAACAAACGTGTTTTTTTTGCCGTGTTTATAGATAATGGTACGGAACCCTCCGTGCGCGAGTCCGACTCGCATTTGGCCGGTTTTTTTATTTTTTTTATTACAAATCTATAAATAGCAAAAAAGTTGAAGCGTGATGCTTTCATGCTATTATCGATAGCTTTCTTTATTGGTAATGTAAGAATAATTAATTTTGAATTACATAAATACGTTTTGAAAAGGCCACTCGGCATGGGTTCCTATGGTTCCAAGACGCTTGATCACTAATGAGCTCTCTCCAACAGGTCCCCAGTGACACCTGTCCCGCTCGTCCACTCGCTCAACCTCAACGGCGGCGGGGACGTGGCCATGCTAGAACTGGCCGGGGACAACTTCACGCCGTCCCTCCAAGTGTGGTTCGGGGACGTCGAGGCGGAGACGATGTACCGATGCGCTGAGTCCATGCTGTGTGTTGTGCCCGACATATCGCAGTTCAGGGGGCAGTGGCTGTGGGTGCGGCAGCCGACGCAGGTAATACACAATACTTCTGCCACTATCACTTAAACGTAGGCTCATCGACATGTGCATTCTTCCAGTTCGCACTTACGGTGCACAGACTTGGTCGTTGACAGCATCTCAACAGCCCCAAACTCGGGGCTTGCCAGCGAGCCATGGAGCGCAGCATATTAGGTTTCAAATTAATGGATCTTATCCGGAACACCACGCTGCGCTCCAAGACTCAAATAGTCGACGTAGCTCGGAAAGCGGCTAAGTTGAAGTGGGAGTGGGCTGGGCATGTCTGCCGCATGCCGAGTGAACTGTGAGCCAACGCCGCCACTGCCTGGCACGATAGTTCGAAACGGAGACGCGGCAGAGCCGGCGATTGCGGGACGAGCTAGACTCGTTCTCGGTAGGTTGGCCACAAGAAACTCAGGATCGAGAACACTGGAAACGGAGGGGGGAGGCCTTTGCCCAGCAGTGGGACACTACAGGCTCCCAATAATAATAATAACAATACTTTACAAGTACTCTTTATTACACACCTCGCACAAACAAAGCAATACTATGTGAGGGTCGTGGTGGACGGAGGTCGAGAAGTTGTACCGATGAACGAAGTTCATACACTGTGCAGTGCCGGACATATCGCAGTTCAGGAGACAGTAGCTGTGACTGCGGTAACCGCCGCAGGTATAAGTGTCATGGCAGCCTACTTCAAGTTAAGGTCGTGGTAGAAACTGAGACCCGTATACTCAGAAGCGTTTATCAAATCATCGGACTCTTTCAATCAATAGGTTTCAGAAAGTGACGTACGCTTTATATTGTCTTTATCTCACTGTAAAAGCGTGCATTCTGATGCCTGGTAGACATACGTTTTGTGAGTATTCATTGTTGCTCAAAGCGCGGGCGATGGTAATATTTCACTGCGTTGCTCGTAGCGCCTTAGCCCATCGCGTGCTAAATCGGGTTTGTAAAGAACACGGCGTAGCGCTTTGCCGCCATACCGCGTCATAACATAATCTTTGCAGGGAGCGCCAGACAAAGAATGAATTATATTGGTAACAGCTACCCACAAGCCCACAACCACCAAAGGAATTCAAGGTACCTACTCCCGCTGAGGAGTGTCAGCCGGTTTGTCGAAATACTCGAAATGATGGAGCGAGTTTTCTAGTAAGCATGAAGGAGCAATTGCGCGGGATTCCGGTGGATGCGGGTGGCGCAGGACCGGTAATTGCGGCACTCTTTGTACTCTTTCACCATAGGCCTCCGCCTATGTCCAGCTGTGGACGTCTTTCGGCTGATATGACGATGATGATGAATTGCACAAAAGATCCCACTGGGCCGAAGTGTATCCGAAAGGGCCCTCACCAAGGTAAGATAAGATAAGGGAGCAAAGGGTTGCCGAATTTTACCAACCACCAACACATTGCCCTAAGAACGGGAATTATGAGAAAGTGCTAAGTGATGAGCGGTCATGGTTGCGACAGACTCGCGGTATTTAATGGTCCCATGACGCATTCATCGCATTGGCGGAAATCATTATCCAGCACTTTGCCGACAATGGAATCAAGCCCGTTGCGGCGAATATTACTAATGACAAGTTTGCATTGCGATTTGTTCGAGGGCTAGATTTATTAACTAGAATCTTCTCCATTTTTAACGGAAAGATGAACTGATAATGTGATAATATGCCTAATTGTGATTGTACGTGAAAACGCTTCCGAAGGTCTCTAAATCGAAATGTGAATCGAAGGGAATGTTGAATTCTCAAAACCGCCTGTGTTCGACATGGAAGAAGAAAATAATGTCCCGAGATCCTTCCCAATTAATGGGTTCACTTGTATTAAATACAAGATAAATTTAGTTATATCTATTTTTACGCTTAACCTCTTATAATACGTATAAGGTATAAATTAGGTAAGTACTCTAGTGTACTTACCATATATTTTAAACTGCCTTACACTTAGGTGTAGGTACAACAGAGGTCATAGTACCCAATTTGCGCCTACTGCACTATCATGTTTACTCGAACAAAGATGATTAGATGCCATTTCAAACGCAACCCAAGCAGTGAACTGTACGCTAAACAGAAGTTTGATCAATCGTGAGCCTTATTCCAATGAGATAAGGTTTTAACGGGCAGCGTGTGTCGCTGTCTGGACTCGGCCCTTCCCGCGGCCATTAGCGGTAATGTACTGTTTACAGCCAATTCGTCGCAACTCGCACGTCACAGGATCTAGTTCCCACGCGTGACGATCATCCGGACAGTGACGGACGATTTGGATTAACCATAGATTATAGTTGTTGGATTTGTTGATTGATAAATATTGGTAGTTCATTCGACAACATCATTGTTATGTTTGTTCATTATAAATTAGTGTTAGTTTCTGGATTTTTCAAGGTTTTTCAAGTTTCATAGCTCACCCAAACATTAAGTTATTCCGATTTGTCGATGTTTCCTAAGGGATGAAAGTCGTTACACGTTTACTAATGAAATTAATGTTATACTTCTAAAGAGTATAATTTAAATGAATAGATCGCGCGCACGTAGGTAGTGGCACTGGAACACAAGTTTCATGTGCTCTGCCTACCCCTTTTAGGGATAAAGGCGTGAATGTATGTATGTAGATCGCGCGCTTCGCAAACTGTTCCATTACGGAACAACAGGTTCTGACCTGCTGACCATAAAATAATATCGGGGGGCACGGCAGTGCCCCCGCCAAGTTGAGCAAAACAGCGGCACGGCCGTACCATCCTTTTCTCGAAGCAGTTCAAGCCATTTTCGACCCTCCTATAACTTCGTTGTGGATAAAACTAGAAGCCTGAATTTTCAGTAACCAAGCAGGCATTGTATAAACCGGTATACTTATTTCAAATTTCATTCAATAATCAATTGTCGGGGGCCTACAAACGAAGATGGTTTATTTTTCCATTTTATTCTTTCTCTCTGTATCATATCGTTTAATTATAACTAGTCAAAAGTTTCTTAATTTTGTCACTGACTCACTCACCGATCATCAAAACTCTAAGGCACTTCTAGCAGACATATAAGCTTCAAATTAGTGAATACAATTAGTGTTTAGTGTATAAATCAAGGGAAAACGTAAAAAAATGCTATTTCTGTCCAGTTTTCTAGATACACTAACGGCATAAATAACTTTGTAAGCCCATATAAATACAGAGGATTACTAAGTTACAATTGCAGTCATTGGGACCAAAAATGGAAAAGCAAGAATGGGACTGCATTCATAATTTGTAGGTATTGATGACACAATAACCTACAAAAAGAAGTCCCATAAAAAACATTCCATATTTAAAAGAGGCCAAGTCTCGAAATTCTTCCACCGTAAAAAGTTGTGATGCAGGCATTCTTATTAATCTTTATTTGCTATAGCTAAACAATTTTGTATGTTGGCAATCACACAATACCACATAATTTTAGGTACTTATGCAAAAATCCATTAATGCAGTAAAGTTGTGTGATTGCCAAGTTGCAGAATTTTATTTAGCTAACAAATGAATAAGAATGCCTGAGACTTGGTACTACGAAATATCTCACAACTTTTTACGGTGGAAGAGTTTTGAGACTTGGCCTCTTTCTTACATGGAATGTTTTTATGGTATAAATAATACTTATAAAAAGTTCTACACTTGAATTAAAACGAGAAACACATATTTGGATTTAAAACGATTCTATGGCATGGTAGCATAACGAGTGTTGGTCGAATAAAAATAATAATGTTTCTGTCAAAAATTTCATTTTTGGTACAAGCTTTTATTGCCGACTGTACTTTTCTGTATACCATCATCAACTGCTCATTGAGACGATTCTAACGAGCCCAAATCGATAGGGTTATGTGTTTTTATTACGGAGTTCCTATGGCCACCTTCTGTCTCTATCATCAGATCAGCTCGATGGTACCATAATATTGAATTATCATTCAAACTATAGTTGTACCCAAAATTTCAGCTCAATCGGTCACCGGGAAGTGGGTCAAATTTAACTTGCAAGATTTGACGGACAACACTTACATACATACTTTTATGCTAACATACGAACAAGTCAAGTTAATATAAAGCTTGTAATTAGAGATGCATAAGGCAGGTAACCAGCCGGCCTCGTAAGTTGCTGAACACCTGAGTACCTTGTCGTTTTCCCTCGTTTGACAACTTCATATGGCACTTTAACATGACGTTTAATGCGACACGGTACAAAGGTGTTAAGCCCCTTGTGAGGCTGACCGTACGTGTTTTCGCAAGTTCATACTATCCTTCTCCAGTATTTTATCAGGATTATATGATTCAGGATTTATATATCCACAGCTTCATACCTTTCTCCGACCCAGGCTCGTACGAAGTGTAGTGGTTGAAGGTGCTTCTGATTCTGCGTGACTCGCCTAGGGCAATAAATCTTGGTAATTACTAATTCTGCCGTCGTAACGAAAAAGGGCACATCTAATTTTTTTTGTGAAATTGAGTTAGATACATATTCGGAAAGCGGAAAAAAAGGCGCATCTGTTTTTTTTTTAATTTTATCTATGGAGTTCTTAGGAGTTACCATAAGGATATAAGGTACAACTACTCTAAATATCCATATTTACTAAAAACGTCAATTATTGACTTGAGCCAATGTTCGCCGTTCAGCCGTTCAACAGCGTCTATTTAACACCTAATAGAAGGCGAAAAGTGATGCATTTGCCACATTACTCTATAAAGGCTCCACTACACAATAGGCCATCATGGCCCCCTGATATGCGACGCAACTATGCCAAATACCTACTTTCATCTACTTCTACCGCATAACTGCGTCCTGTCCTGCGGTCCATTGTGCCTTAATAGTGCTCCGTACACCAGGCCGCTGACAGCTTACATTCTTCAGCTTGTCTATTTGACACTAGATTCTATGCCTCGTGTGTTTTTATTAGCCTCTTTTGTGTCCCACTATAAGTACTGGCCAAAGGTCTCCCCTCTTTTCCGCCACTCGTCTCGGCCCTGTGATTCGCTAATTCGAACAAAACGTATCAAAGTCGTTCCGCCATCTCCTTTTCAGTCTGCGTATGACTCCTTGGGGTCCATTCGGCGGCAAATAACATATCGCTCCGGGTGCATTCGGCAGACATGTCCAGCTGTCCCACTCAAAGTCTTGGCTCCCACAACTACGATGCCAGTTTTTGAGCGCAGCTCCGTGTTCCTGATGCTATCGATTATATTTAGTATGCTTCGTTCCATTGCTTGCAGGCAAATCTTGAGTCGGGACTTTTAGGCTTCGGTTAGTGACCATGCAGGGCGTCTTAGGTTGGGATAGGCAGACATTTTAGTCCAGTCAGACATTTTTTTTAATATTCACCATATTGACAGCAGGCAAATATATGAAAACACAGCTTCTCTTTCTTCTCCGGTGGATATTCACCCTTACACTGGCAATAAGGGACAGGTATTATTATGCCTCGGCACTCGCTGTCCATCTTTGGGCTCATTCATCATGTTATAAAAAAGGACGTCACCGATATTCGCGAAACACGCGATTGCAGAGTTTTACCACTAAAGTAGTGAATAAATCCAACCTAATATACTTGATACGGCTGCATAAGAAGGTACGGGATTCTCCTTCTTTCTCTATTTTTAACCCCCGACGCAAAGAGGGGTGTTATAAGTTTAACGTGTCTGTGTGTCTGTGTATCTGCGTATCTGTCGGTGGTATCGTAGCTCCCAAACGGATGGACCGATTTGAATGCGGTTTTTTTTTATTCGAAAGCTGATGTGATCCTGAGTGTTCTTAGATGTTTCATGAAAATCTGTTTAGCCGTTTTTGAGATATTGGACTTAGAAATGAAAATGTCGGGTTTTTTATTCAACTTTTCTAAGTTGTGGTTATTTTTTAATACGTCGGCGGTGGCAAACTAGGCTACGCCCCTTATTGTTACCGCAGCCTATGGAGGCTTGCAACTCCAGAGGCGCTGTCGACCCTAAAACCTCTATACACGCTTAATTTCAACTAGCATGGCTGACGCTCTTCTCAGCCCAGCTACCAGGGCCGCAGAAGTTAACAGAAGCCTCCCTCTGCTCCAGGTCCCCGTGTCGCTGGTCCGCAACGACGGGATCATCTACGCCACCGGGCTCACGTTCACGTACACTCCCGAGCCGGGTCCTCGGCCCGCGTGCGCCCCCGTGGATGACGTCATGCGGCCCGAGGCCGCGGCCACGGCCTGGCACCACGAGCCACACGCGCCGCACGCGGCCCATACGACCCACGCGCTACAATAGCACATGGACTGCAGGTCAGCTGCAGTCATCGGTGTACGACACCAACCAAAGAATCTAGACCCGATTCTCGATTCGGTGAGTGAATTGCGAAAGTAAGTTATAGAGTCCTTCCCGTTTTGCATGTTTTATTTGGTAAACAATCTCTAAATACACTTTATGTAATCTAGCTTATTCTGCGCCACGCAAGACGTTTATCGCTTATATCTTCTTTTTCTGGTAAGTGCAAGAAAGACGAATGCTTTATAGTTATGTCGTATCGTACTGCTGGCACAGATTACTTTGCGATACGATAAAATACTCGATAAAGCGATAATTTTGGATATTGTTTACCTATCAAATAAGACGTGTAAGAACGAATGGACTGTAGTTAGTTTCGATAGTGCCTAGAAAGCTTTATTATTAATACGAGTGCCACGTCGAACGCTTCGCTGACTGTGAAACGACAGCGTGCCTGAATTGTATTTGTTTATCGAGATTATTACACCAAAATGATATGTTAAGGTCACCAATATCTCTATGAGACTGGGTTGAGCCACTTATATTGTAAACCGCTAATCGTGGCATAATAAGGACGGGGTTAGCGAGAACTCTTGCTCCTAAAACCTAGAGACCAGCGTTCAAATTGGTGGTTACCCCTTTTTTGACATGTATTTAATACATGTCAAAAAAGGGTTAACCATCGAGAATTTAGGACTCAAAAATACAATGTGAAGTAAAGGGTTAAGATATCTCGTAAGTAATAGGCTCGAGTAATTTGTCGCTTGTAATTACTTCTCGCTGACTTCACTGGTTCACCCTGATACCGTAAAGACATTTCAAAACACGTGTCAATATACTATTATTGCGTAGTCCACGCTTATATTAAGCCATTCAAATAGTCGCTCGCATCGGGGAATTAGTTCCTACACTGGCATTTAACATTTGCCAATATAAAATTAGGAATGTTCGTATTGTATCGAAACGTGGAAGATCTCTCTGCTCTTAGATTTGTTTCATCGGGGCCAAATAGCTGTAATCCATGACAAGTCATTCAGTTTGTATTTTGTAACAATTTTGATTAGAATTGTGGCGTTCCATGCCTAAAGGGTCCTTATGGCATGGAACGCTACAATTACGTAATTTTAACAGTAGCTACTTGTGATGAGACGGGGAATGAAATGTGCACGCTTCTTACTGCAGACCCGTAGAATAACAACAATAATGCGACGCCAAATAAGCTCAGTTAGTATATATTTTATTGTCTCCTTGCACAATATGTTTCTTTGCAGTAACCACTTCACGTTAGTTGCTAAGATGCTTTAATACATGATTGTAATTCAGCAACTTCAAAGAAGCGCCGGAGTTTTGCAATATTTGTCTTTAGTGCACTGGATAACTCACTTTACGGCGACCGCTCGTTGCTGTGACAATGCTCTAAGAATACTTGTATTAGATTTTAATTACCATCGGCTTTTTAAATTATTAGCACCATTGCCTAATGGGTCGCCAGAGGCGCGTCGAGCAAGGCGTAATGTATAATAACCGAGACTAAAGAACAAATACATAGATAGTTAAGCTAGCTACATAGTACAGTTTCGTATGGTTTACAAAACACAAAATGAAATTATATTTATTTTTAATCCAATCTAATTTTGTAGGAATCTTGTGGTTTTGAAAGTTTTGATTCAATGTGTATTATTAAGCAAAAGTGTGATTTCAAACATTCCATTCGGAAAGTGTAATATTGAAGTACAAAAAATAACAATATTTTTGTAGCACAACATTTGATTAACAAGATGATTTTATGGAATTGGTCGAGTTACAGTATTACAAATACGTTAGTGTTAGAGATTGGTATAATTAAATACGCAGTAATTATGTCGTCAATTTGTACGTTGGATGGAGATGGTCGAGAGGTTGTCTTTTTAAAAATGCTGTTTACTGTGAGTTTTTATCATTTTACATTTGGTAATTATATATTTGAAAAATCGTGTTTAAACGAACTGCTCGTGTATAATAAGTACCCACTATGAATCGAAGATATTGGACAGAGCGGTGGATTTGAAATATGAATATTTTTAATAAAACTGAATTTAAATAAAATGCGATGTTTTTATTGAACACAAAAGCGTGGAAAACCAAGCTCAGAACAGTTAGTTTTTGCTGTTCCCACGAACTCATGTAGGAGCACTAAATTAATTCCTATTGTCTAATTAAAGCGGTGAGGTCAAGTAATTATGAATCGGCGATAATCGAGGAATCAGTGCTCGCTGTGGGAACGTCTTCAAAAAACTCTTCACATGATAATAAGCCTCTTCCCCTACATACCGTTCCGCCCGGCTGGGGCTGACCTCAGATAATTATCATAAGTTTATACCCATTTGCCATTGTTCGTGGCTGAGATTCAGAGTGAGTTGTACACTAATATTTATAAGAAGTCTTGTTTCCGGGGTTCGTTAGGCAGCTAAAGAGCCTGGCGGGGCGGTAATTTCATGTTATGCAGCTTGGTAGTTCTAGTGAAGTAATCAATAGAAAATTGCTTAGAAATTGTTTACTACATTGAAGCTGATAGGCTAATTATATTCAATAAACAGCAATTAACAAGCAAACTTCTTACGTAATAATTAATAGGTAAGTAATTATCTATATTTATCATAAATAAAAATAAAACCGCTGATATAAAAGTTGATACCTACTAAGTAGAACCAGTTTTAGATAGTTTACGCTATTTAAATGTTTATTTATAATTTGCACTAAAATGGGATAGCTTACGAATATGAAATAGATGAATGCATGTCATCTGACCAAGGGGACAGTTGTACGAGTAATAAACATGTTTTATTTAAATAAAAAATAACCTTAATATGTGCGGTGTGTGACGTTATCGGACGGGCCACTCGGTTCCGATATTGTGGCAAATTTAAACGATTACATTTTGATTATTTCTTCATATCTGAAGGACAGTTATGAATGAGTTTAAATGATGGTCCTACAAGAACAAAAACGGTCAGGTGCTTGGATTTGGCATCTTAAAGCTGCCATTTAGATCGAAGTTATTTCCATCTGGATCAGTCTATTGACACCGAACCATTACATAAATAATAAATAAATCCATATTTGGGGACAATCTTACACAAATCCACATATTCCCAAACTAATCAAAGCTTGTAGTATGAATACTTTAGACGACGATAAACATACATATACATAATAAATACTTAAATACCTAGACAACATCCATGACTCGGGAACAAATATTCCTGCTCATTACACAAATTTAAATGAAATGCCCTTAGCAGGATTCGAACCCGGGACCTCGGGCTTCGTGGGCAGGGTTACTACCAACTAGGTAGGCTACAGAGGTCGTAATGTTAGTCTAGGGTCACTAGTGCACATACAATAGAAACTAAGTAGAACTAGTAAGTAGAATTTTGAGCGTAACGAAGGATTCAAGTATTTCATGTGTTTACGTCCAGGGGGCCGATTTTTGACTTTCGATCGCTCGAAAATTAAATAAAAGTAAACGCTATTGTAGTATCATAATCACAGGCACTTACTTTCTACCGATAGAATTGAATACGAGTGGTCAATACCGCACGTTTTAAAATTTTCTATTGTCATTTCATAATTTTGGACAGTTTTCGAGTGAAAGAGTCGAGCGCTCGAAAGTCAAAAATCGGTCCCCAGACAATAGACACAGGGAAGATAAGTAAAACTTTGATCCAACATTTTGGCAACAATTTCTCATTTCGTATTTGTTTGTTTTGTCTGTACCATAGATAATATGGCGCATATTCGTGGATTAAACGATCTACACACCGCCTAATAGCCACATGACTGTACATAGCGTACAGTCAGCTGCAATAGTAGGGTCATTTCGCCGGTTAGCGGCCACCTAATTTTATGTGCCGGTTGGCGACCACTTAGCTGAGTTGGTGAACGGTTTCCTCGGTTTTTTAGTAGATTGCTATTCTAAAACAACAACAAAAATGCATGTATTACTAATTGTCTCAATAGGGTCTGTAGAATTGATGTTATCTTCAATAGAAAAAACCTTCTCCTTCAGGTGGTCGCGTAACCAGCGTAATGACCCTAGATTGTGTCTCAAGGGAGCAGAATTATATATTTACAGCGAGAGCGGGATATTAAATCCTGAGTGAAGCTAAAGAATCTACAATAGAATTCTATGGTTGGATCTTGAGTGTTAATAGGGATTCAAGTGTTTACGCCCAAGATGAAATTTTTTTTATACTCGTCGACTATAATCTTTAAATTAGAACCTCGCAAACCATAACGCAATTGAATACTTTTATTCTGATGCAAAAGTTTATGCTCTATGGACAATCGAAATAATCATTATTCAATTTTACACAGAACTAAAATGAGTTTTGACCTATCACGAGGCTCGATTTACAGAAAGACATCAACGCGTTTTAAAAAAAAAGCGGTTGGCTGCACTTCGTTTCAGCCGGGCGATTTTCAATAGATACCAAGTTTGTTTAATAAATTATTATTTCCGTTGACTCGTAGAAAAAGTATTGTATACAATAGTTACCTATACCTATAATTGGCCTTTTTATGTCTCGTACCTTAATTAGGCTACTCAGCAAACTTCGTGGCCTAAACGTGGTACTCGACTGAAAAAGCATACATTATATTATGACTGCATAAAATACTATTTCTATAGAGTATATACGGCTTTTCACACCGTGTATGAGGAAAAGTGAAATCCCTCATTTAAGGGGATGCCGTGATTTGAGTCGTACACGCCCCCTAGACAGAGACGCGCTGATGCCTTCCACCCACGAGAAAAAGAGATGTAACACTCTTTGGGAATCGCTGCTTTGGACAAATTTCGATAAATACCTAACTTACTCAAGTTTTATTAAAATGTCATAAAATGAGATTTTAGATAAGATAAAATACTATAGTATTAACTTGATTATGTCGTAAAATAATGTATCGTTTGAGTAGGCTGAGTAAAAAAAGGAAAATACAGACCCAACTTTGGTTTTTTTTTCTATCGAGGAACTTTTAAGCAATCATGTATCGATAAAATAAGATGAATCATATATCTGAAAATCAGACGTTATTGTTTCTTAATCTAGTCAGAACGGGGTTTCAAAGCACGCGATAATTTCCAATGCACCGCCTTAAGGCCAACAATTCGTTTTTCATCTGAATAACAGCTGTGATTCTTTTGACATTCTGACTACTATCTTAGCTGTTCACAACGCCGGCAAACTAAAATCATCCATTCACAACTGCCTCTATGACAATCACCATGGTGATGGCGTTTCCCACCACGCGACCAATGACGCCCAATGACGATGACGTCACACTAGAGATGCGATCGATCATTAGACGAAAGAAATCGGCGCAAAAACGACTCCCACTTATCAGATAATAACAAAGTCGCGGACTTTCCTGCATCCTGCTACATAATTAATTATTTCCTCGCCGTAATTGTCCGAGATAAGAGGTTTAAACCTTTATGATTTGATAATGTCCGGTTTGAGAGTTAATGGTTGTATTCGTATTTATTTTCTAAGTTCTTCTATACGGTTGAATATATAGAGATAATAGAAATAATGTTCCTCATACAATCCGCAACCAAGTTATATATAGCGTCCATATTTGAACAAGTCATGACCCATCTTTATCAACCTAGCAGTATACAAAACATTAAGTAATACCTATACTAAAAGGGTGGTTGATTCGTGATTCATAACAACTGATTATGTCTAAACGGAAGTCAGATTTATGCCTACTAGGTTTCCTGGGGCTATATCGCGAAACGAAACCAAACTTCGTTCGTGTATCTCCCTCTCTGTCGCACTTGCTAGTTCGAGCGAACTTCGCTACAGAGGGGCTACCGCGGAACGAAACCGAACTTCGTTCGTGTATCTCCCTCTCTGTCGCACTTGCTAGTTCGAGCGAACTTCGCTACAGAGGAGCTACCGCGAAACGTAACCGGACGTCGTTCGGGTGTCTCCCTCTCTGTCGCACTTGCTAGTTCGATCGAACTTCGTTACAGAGGGGCTACCGCGAAACGTAACCGGACTTCGTTCGGGTATCTCCCTCTCTGTCGCACTTGCTAGTTCGATCGAACTAGCCAATGCGACAAATAGGGAGATTGTCTGACCAGGTCACCAGTGGCTCGTTTCACAGTGTTCAAAAGTTTACAACGCTAAATAAGCAAGACAGGTCAAATAGGTTAAGCGCCTCGGCCATTGAGACTTGTGAAACGTAACTTGAAGCTTCGTGAAATGGGCGCCTGCCGTGCCGTGGTCTTACAAGTATTTTTTTTATTCTTTAAATGGCAACAATTTCAGATATATATATAAAGGTGTCAATTATAAGCATATCCTGTTACCACCTTGAGATTTGTTGCCGCCTAGAATGAAGTTGGATACCGCGAACAGGCTGATGCATAGCAGACCAGATGCATACCGGAAACCGATGGAAACAGGAGAAATCCATAAACCGGCTGCACTGCGACAAACCGGTATGAATTGTCGTTACAATCTTAGGATCGAAGGACAAGCTCACAGCCGAAGACGTTTATGGGCAGCATGGTGATAATCATACCTCGAACAATTAATGCGGATAACGTCAAACCACTCATAGGATCATTTCAAGTTGTATTTTCATATACAATTACCACATCATTTATCAACCTCTATAATTAAACGATATGATATCGTCACTTGAAATGAGCCGAGTAGATGAATAACATAAATAATTACAAAAAATTGTCTTTTCGTTTACGTACTTACGATAGCAAATACACTTATGTTATTCAAATCAAATCAAATATATTTATTTGCAAAAATAGAGTGGTAGGATGTTACAATTGCATAAGTTCTGTGTATTTTGCTTTCAAGCAAGCGTGCAAATATTATCAGTAATATGAATTTAATACACATGTCAACATCAAAATTGCCTTTGTGTAATTTCTTTTCTGTGTACGAAAAATTACTGATGGGTATTCACGAAATTGCAGACATTTTGAATATATAAACATGGCAATGGAAGAATGCGTAACTTTTTCTCCACATGATCCCGTCATCCTAGATATAAATTTCATGGATTTGCTCACGATAATTTTGTTATTTCGTGCGATATATCACACGGAAGTTTAAATACAAACATCACCTGTGTGCAAAATTACGTAATTTTTACATCATCCGCATGAATTGTTTGAGCCCTGGTGATAATGATTTAATGTTTCTGTGTGTGTTTTTTTTATACAATGACGGTGGCAAATAAGCTTACGGCCCGCCTGATGGTAAGCAGACACCGCAGCCTATAGACGCATGCAACTCCAAAGGTACTAACATGTAAGTTTAATATTGTAACCGTTAGTCTGATTTACCTATTATTTTAAAGATACGTGGTAAATTTGAGGTAGGTAAGTATCATATCAAATTCATATCGCTTTCATACCTTATTTACCTGTACTGGTGCAAAGACCTCAACGCAAATCGCTTGCAAACTCCTGCTGTCCTTTCCCAACACCTCGGCGGCATGTTCTCATTTTAATTGCATCCAGCCTCCCGCATGGCGTGACTGCACCCATTATTGACATCAGTGACGTGCAAGAAACCATGACGCCAGAACAAGCACGTAACCATTCATTCATGGACTGAAAAAACGCATCCTGCTACATGATTATCGGGGAAAACTGGCAATTAATGTCAAGTGAAGCAGAAATGATATAGGATGTAAGTAACTATGTATCTGGAAGATTCTGAAAGCTGTGATGATAATCTTCGAAGAGGAAAGGTAACGGTAACGCTTTTTCGAAAATACCTCTCGAAGGAGTCAGACGTCCTTTATTGAAACTCGATCCCGGAACGGAATGTGGTCATTTACCTTACTAATTAAGTGCGCTACGCTGGGGGCTGTGAGAAAGCCGAGCAATGTGTAGACAATTGAATCATTGTCTGTGCTTTTTACATTCTGCCAGCTTGATCTATGGAGCCGAGATATGCAGAGTGTGAGAACCGCGGGTTGCTCGTGTTTTCCAACATGTCATCTCCGACCGTGGGAGCGGAGGCAGGAAGCACCAACATCGAATTAGCAATTAAAATATTTTATATTCGTTTGTTTCAAAACTCGGATTAGCGGTTGTTTGATTGCACGCGATAAGATCATAAAACATAACTTGACTTAGCAAAATGCAATTATCTGTCGCACTTACTTGTGGAGTTGGCATGTCTAATGTAAGGTTTTTCAGTGTTCACACAGTGGCAATGCCCATAAGATTTTCGTAAGCGCTACCTACTCAAAGGCATAATTAAGTAACTTACATATGTTGTAGGTAGGTGCATAAATTGCGTTTAGAAGGGTTCTGTGTGATTTGATATATCGTTATATCTGCTAACTAGCTAGCGTGTTGTATCTGCTAGCAGATATAACAATTTAAATTTATCGACGAAATATTGTAATGTACGAATATTTCTTGAGATGTAAATTCTACATTTTAAATGTATTATTAATATCGTACGTCCGAAATGGGCACTGTTGAGACTTATTATTTTATGTCATGTTATGGACCTACTTACACAGTTTTGACAATAAATTATATCCTATCTTATCTTATTTTCTTGGCACTTAGTTACAGGTGGAAACCATGCTGACAACAATACAGCAAGAGTCTGTTAGTACTTTCAAATTAGAGTCGCCATCAGAAACACTTCCTTGAGAATCCTCCTCTCTGTTGGATGACCCGTCTCATTTTGCCATGAAGTGTATTAGGTAGCTGCAACACTGATGCATGAATCTCACAAATCAAAAAGATCCTATTCCTTAAATGTCGAGTGATTTTTCCTTGAAGGAAGATTGGCTGTGATTGCCGTTATTTCCTTTAGACTTGAATAAGGAATCATTGTTATATCAGCAATTACATCTCACTCATGATGCAAGCACGTAGTACCTAGGTGACTAGGTAATCTATGTATTGTGTGGCGAGGTTAGATCATCACGTTTGACGGAAGCGGGGATCTGCGGGCTTATGGGAGGAAGCAATTAATGGTGTCAAGATATGTCTGTCTGCTTAATATAGTACCTACCTTTTTAAGTGTATGTTTCCGTGTGGCTGTCGTAGTACACTTGCAGCGCAATCGATATGTATAATAGGTGGGCATACAATAGCGGTAAGCAAAAAGCATAATGACAACGTATTCAGAGAACTTCTTGAAGAACTTATCGTACGCCGAAGTCGCAACAGCAGCAGTCTTGTTCTCCATTCTTCGACGGGACATTCGATTTTCATAAAGAGTAAAATAAGGTGAGTTTTTGCAAAACTCCTCGCTCGCTTGCTCGCGATCATACCTGTATGTGCCGATGACCATGAGGGAAGCAGTTCTGGAGCTGATTATTTACAGTTACCTATTACATGTCATTTATCTCTCTAATTTTAGCGCTATAAGCAGGAAGGCAATTTCTTTAATGACACTTTGATTGCTATAGTATGGGTCCATTGTTCGCTTAGAAGAAAAATCTTTGAGGATTTTTAATTATACACACTCTTAGTTTAGATTGCATGCCAGTTGACATGCTACAGTTAATGTGACACCTAATTTAAACTTTCTAGTAGGTATAGTATGAAGCAATTATTAAAATGGTGTAAGTAATAGGTAAGTAGTTAAACTACAAATGTTGCCGCTATAATGCCTAAAGGAAATATTAAAATATTATATACTTAGTCCTTACAACAAAGCTGATTCAGATCCTGAAAGCATGGCAATTTTTGTGTAGACAGACTGGGTTTTTGTTTTGTGAACACCGACTAGTCGCTTGCCTATCGGTCTTCTAACAACAGTAGATTGTATGACAAGGGGCTAAAAGAAGCCACAGCGAAAAAATTGTTCAATTTGGCGGCGTTTTTTTTTTCTATGGACTTGCGGGCGTTTGCCCATAGCCATAATCAAGTTAATGAAAAGGGAAGGAAATAAATCAAATCGGATAAGTACGGAAAGGATATATCGGAATTTGGAAAAAATAATCAAGGCAGGAAAAAGAAATTGAAATATATACAAATAAACTATAAAAATGAATAATACTATAATTTGATATTATTCTCACAAATAAACTTAGCTAGAATATTAAGTATAAATATCTGGATTAATAAGCAAAGAGGAAATTTCGGTGGGAAAAGGAACATTTTTAGATTGGAGCGCATCCAAGAAGACAGTACGGTCGAATAACGGGCAAGACAAGATAACATGGTTTACGTCAGCTTCCTCAGCACCGCAGTCACATAAGGCATGTTTTTTTTAATAAACTGTTTGACACAGATACAAAATAATTGACACTACGAATAAACGCTACTTACTTGTCGGGGGCAATACGCGTTCAGCCAAAAAAAAAAATTACCGTATATAGCCGGGTCCAAACGGCCGAGCGTGGCGGACAGCATACGATGCATAAGATAAAGCGAGATATACAGCAGTCACCCCGCTTAAACGTTTGGACGAGGCTATAAACGGCCAAAGGCTTTTTTTTTAATGATTGTGAATTCGGGAATAAAAAACTAGAGGCTAAATGTACTACTTTAGCCCCGCTAAACATAGCGCCTTAGATAGCAATCTAAGCATAATATGACACACTTTTCGAACATGAGAAGTGAAAATATATTTAGGAGTGTGCGCATGAGCTGCACGACGTAATTCCACCTTCCCCGTTCCATCACCGAATAGGCGTGGTGAGCGAGTGCAGCGTTACGTTGTCGCCTTAGGTACAATTTAATTCGCACGAAGCAATTAGCCTCGTTAGTCTTTCCTAATACGAACAGTTAAGGAATGGAATTCACTCCTGTCATCTGTATTTCTTGACACTTATGATCTAGATGCCATCAAAACAAGAGTGTAATAGGCTATTACTGAACCCGTGAGCTCTTAGGATCTGTCTTCGCTTACCATCTGCACGTCTATCATGAGACGGCCGCGACATACTCTCGATTTTTCTCGCACTATACATACCTCTTGTTCTAAGTATTCTAATAAAAGAGAGACGGATAGTGCGAGAAAAATCGAGAGCTCGCGGGCTGTCTGTCGCGACAATCGCGAAACCCTAAACTCCCTAAAGGAAGCACCTAACTTCAACCCTAGCAACATTGAGAAGCCTAGTCTATGGTAAGCATATTTGAAAGTTAACGATGTTAACGTGGCGCTAGAGGTCGCAAATATGCAAATATAGACAGTTACATAATTTATGTGCAAAGGTGCTGGGAGAAAGTGCATCGATCCAGAGACGGCAGAGACATTAAAGCTAAGTATATTACATTATTATATATTACAGTATTATGTATTGATATCATATTTAGAGCTCAACTTCGATCAGGGAGAGTAGGTGTGTGTGCTGCGTCCATTGTCGGTGACATGGACGAGCTGAGGCAGGGGTAGGTTGATCCTGGAGTTGGTCTAGGAGTCAGCTGAGGCCTGGGCGGACGCGCCCAGGGTCCGTCCTCCAACAGAGGGTCGGGTATTGTTATACTTTGAGTCAGGCCGTGGGGTATGCGATACCCTATGGGCCGCTGTACAGTCGACTGTTAAGTCTCGTCTCCCTAGGGGGGCGAGCCACAGCTGTGCCTGTGATGCAGCTGTTTTGGGTTACTGGATGTCAACTATAGCCTCATATTTGAAGTGGCTATAACTGTGGGTCAGTATTTGTTGGCTCTCGGTAACTTACTTAATCTACCTAATTGAGTTGATGCGCCTTAGGCGGATATGTTTATGCCATATTTGCGGGCAAGGCAGTGGACTACACATGTAGTGTATAAGTGGTGTTCCTGGGACAAATGTATTTTTATGCTACATTCGTTCTTAGGCATAGGGTTAATTGTGTTGAGTACATCATTTTCATAGAGCTATCTTTTATACAGGTGGCAGAAAGCCTCAGACTAAATAGCGAAGCAGATGATCTGATAAGAAGGAAAGATGAGACAATATCTAGCAGTTTAAGGTATGTGATGCATTCCCTTTCTAAGTATTTATCGCTACTCGCATAGGATTGATTGTTCATCCCCATAACATCTCTTGGATCCGTATGGGGTGGCGACACTGTCTCGTGATAGTTGTGCAGGTTAGACTGGGGTCAATCACCGATCTGTTTTATTTTATTCGTGCTGTTTTTTTTTGCCTAGATATATGTTTCTGTTTCTTCATATGCACAGTTTGATAAGGGCATCATTTAGATTCCTAATATCTTTATTACGGAATATTAGGCTCCGTATTTAAACACGTGAATTAATTTCTGATAACCAGCTAACGCAACGCTAACCTCGAAACAATCGAAATGTCAGTCACCATAATTTGGGCTGAACCTCGTCACCAAAAATTGCGCACTTTAGGATGAGAAATCAGACACGAAATTGCTGTAAACACTCATATTCTTGATGGTAGATAAATGACTTCCTGCTTCACAATAGCGCGTCATTATTCCCTCTGCCAGAATAGGCTGTGCCGTGAGAAAATCCCACGACTTTATTACGGATATATATATTTTTTTGTTCCAATTAACAGTTTTTCTAATAGGCTGCTTTTTCTTTAATTGTTAGAATGTGGGCTACCGTTCATTCGTTTTGGATTGGTATTTTAGTGATAGATACTTATGTATGTATGACTCGTCTTGGTTTGGAAAATGACGAATGCTTTCTTGGTCTTTCGTATGTGATGGATGGCTTAATTAAATCGTCGCTTAGGCCTCAGTCGCGATCGCGCCCGTATAGAGCAAAAAATCTATCTTTAAATCTAACTTTTATTTTATACTAGCTTCTGCCCGCGACTCCGTCCGCGTGGAACTCGTTTATATCGTAGCTCCATACAAACTTTCACCCCCCACTTCATCCCCTTGGGGGATAATTCCCGGGATAAAAACTATCCTATGTCCTTCCCAGGACTCAAACTATCTCTATACCAAATTTCATCCAAATCGGTTCAGCGGTTTAAGCGTGAAGAGGTAACAGACAGACAGACAGACAGACACATTTTCGCATTTATAATATTAGTATGGATCAATCCAATACTGAATTTGAAGCCATTAAAGTGAGTAGAAAAGAATTTAGTGTTGGCACATATCTTGTTAATATCAGAGAAGTATTTTCCGTATGACTTCACTAACAAAATCCGGGTCAATGGACCATGTCTCCTTACATTGAGTTGTTGCTTAGTATCTGGCGTACAGGTAGGTACGTATTTACAAGATAGAAGATAATATGTGCTTCCAGTCATACTTTAAGTAACTGTTAAGTTTTCGATGGTATATTGCGTACAGCTCAAGAGCCATAATTCCATTAATCATGTTCCATATTTACCAATTTCTTTTTTTTTTCTCTGCCAACCTACGAGAATTATCATAAAAATAAAACCCAATATACAGACATTGATTTCGACTTCAACACGCCACGAAACTAAATACACATCCACAAACGCAATTAAGTCAAATCTAAATAATATAATGACTGGTTGTAAAAGTGGACAGTTAAACTGTAATGATGGTAGCGTTGTGCTGTTGTGTCTAATTTGCGGTAATTTCACTTTTTGTGTGGATACGAAGCATGCAATCACTCCGTAACAACTGGTTCCCTCGATTCAAACTTACCTAATCGCTTACACGGGGCTCCTGCTGCGCTGTCGATTACGCACTACGTCAACTAATGATACCTTTATTTCGATAGTGTTGCCAAAATATGAATTGAAAAACAAAATACCTAAGATCTGATATAATCGTAAGATGGTTAGGATTTTGAAAGATAAGGGGAACACTGAAAAACTCCGTAGTCATTTGTCCGAAACCATCATTATTCCCAATTTTCTAAATTCCGAGTTCTATGTTCGACTTAACTAAAATTTGGACGCAGGTGATTGAATGGAATAAGTCAAATAGGTTAGTATCCTGAAAAGCTTGGAATCCCTTCAGCGGTCCATGGTTTTCGGAATTATGAAAATCGGGAAAAATATGGGTTGGGACAAATGACTCTTTCTTACTAATTTACGAGTGTAGGTACCTACTTTATTATATAGGCTTCGGGAGCCCTCGGGAGTATACCTCGTGGAGTTTACAAATACTTGTGAAGAGCAAACGTTACTTTTGCCGCGTCAGTACTAAATCACGAAAACATTTTCACGAACGACTTTATCACGAACAACTTTATCACGAATAAACTTTATCACGAAAAGACCATATCATGAAGACTTTATCACGAAAATTTTATCACTTAAGACTATCACGACAACTTAATCACGAATAGACTATATCACAAATAGACTTTATCACGAAAAATCTCAATTACGAAAACTTTACCACGAAAAGACTACCTATATGACGAATAAACTTTAATTCCAGTTATTAAAATTCTATCCGTGCGACTACATTATACTTAGTGAGCGACTAGAAATACAGAAAAGTGGGAACAGGGACTAAGTGACAAAACCGACTCGGATCGCGGATAGGTTAGAGGTTTTTTTTTTTTATAAAAGAGCGGAAAAACCTCTGCTCATTAAAGTATTTTATTTAGACTCATCTTGTTTCGCATAATAGCTCATTAAGATTTTTCGTGATAAAGTCTATTCGTGATAGTCTTTTCGTGATAAAGTTTTCGTGATTTAGATTTTTCGTGATACAGTCTTTTCGTGATAAAGTATTTTCGTCATTTAGTCTACTCGTGAGTCTTTAGTGGTAAAGTTTTCGTGAAAAAGTTTTTAGTGATAAAGTCTATTCGTGGTAAAAAAATTCGTGATAAAGTTTTCGTGATAAAGTCGTTTGTGATATAGTTTTTCGTGATAAAATACTAGCGCCTACTTTTGCATCTACCAAACGTTACTGGCCGGTAAACGTTAAATATCGCGCCGGAAAATAGTGAACTGTCAAACTTCCCGTTCTAACAAATTTTAACGGACGTAGGTAGGAACAACCGAGCGAAAGTGTTTGTTCATCAAATAATTCTAAGACCTGAATACCAGTTATTGTAACTATGTAATGAATCTAGGGAATAAATGCATTCGACATTCATAATGGCAGCGAATGATCATTTTATCTAATATTCTCATAACATAGCTGCGGCAATTATCTTACTCATGAAATAAAACACGGGGGTGATTGTGACTTTTGTTTATACCACTCACAAATGCAACGTTTTTGACTAAAGCAAATAAACAAACAGAAGAACTTTCTCCGTACTCATGGCATAATATTGACAATTTAACACAATACTTAGCTCAACATAACCTTTAGACACTAACTCGATTAATCCTCGATTAATTACATTGCCTATAAAAATCATTTGGAATATAACTATTTAAAATAAAGGTTAATTCATATAATTAGAAAATGTATAAAAGTAAAATTAGGCTACGTCAAGCAAGGCATTTGATTAACAAACATGTAAGTAATATCAACTAATTTAACTTAAATTACCTACCAAAGTAACCAATATATAAATATGATATAACAGATCTTTAGTTAAATCTAAAAGCTACGCGAAGCTGCTAGATATTAGGTAAGTACTGACTTTCAGTCGAAAAGGAACACAGAAAGTGCCAAAGAAAAATAACAAAAAATATTTTTATTCATTCCAATTCCGTTCGCTAGCTATTTCTTTCTGGAGTGATAAACTACCCGTCTCTTTCTAAGTGCTAATTAGAAAGAGACCGCGAGTCTATCTAGCGTACGTTCTTGTACAGTCGCCATCAGATATATCGGAGCGGCCTAGGTGCTCACAAATATCTGAACACGTCTCTAATGCCTCGACAATAGAGACGTGTTCAGATATTTGTGAGCACTTTTGCCGCTCCGATATATCTGATAGCGACTGTACTAGCCCGGCTTTTGTTTAGCGCTACAAGATATACTGTGGTATATCTTTGGTCTAGTAGCACTACAATATTGGCAAATATTATGGTGATATTAAATGTCATTTGGACAATATTTGATGTGCGTAAAAAACTGCAATTGCCTGATTACAAAGTTTTTCTTGTACGTACTATTTATATTGTCCTGAACCGAAAATTGTTACTTATATAGACAAGACTTTATTTTATTACAGAACCCAAGTCCTTCAAGCAGTTACAGGTATAAAAATAAATTATGGACGGATACGACTTAATTACAACCCTCCTAACGATCTTAGTTATCATATTTAGTTGCTATACTTAATGAACTGAATTGTTATTAACTTTGTGCATCTTACTATATTTCTCGGGTACCTCTACCACTTTTCATACATATAAAATAGTTGACAATATGATTGTGATATGTACAACTATTACCATGTTAGACGTTCATATGTACCGATATACACAATATCTCTAAGCATAATATATCCACATCCTTTAATCGCACCTAACAAGAAACCATGACATGCACCTACAATAAAGTACCTCTTTACAGTTTGCAAAATAAAATTAAAAAAGTTTTACATCAAACTTCGCGCGCATAGACATTCGTTCACTAGATTGGGTATCTTATTAGTAAGCAGTTCAGTTCCGCGATAGCACTGTCTATGGACCGAAACTTTTTCACTTGACGCGCATAGACCGTTGCTTGTTCATGTTGGTGAGCATAAGCGAGATGTAGGAGGTTAGCAGGTCGTCCATCTTGTAGCCAAGAGAGGTCTCGCAGAGAAGCTTGGAGCCGCGGACGAGGTTGCCAATGGTCATGTGGAAATACGTGTTGCCGGACGACCAGTTCGATATCCTGGTGAATGGATGTGTCACCAGAATGTCCTGAAATATAAAACGGGGTGATCATGGCTTTGTTTTGGGAAGCAGCGTTGTACCGGTTATAAATTATAGGCTCTTCACTTACTGGTGGCATGATCACGTTTATGTCCGATAAAAAGCTTTTACGTGCGATATGTACCTACGTATTTTGCTAGTGAAGGATGAATACCACTCACAAATGCAACGTTTTTGACTAAAGCAAATAAACAAACAGAAGAACTTTCTCCGTACTCATGGCATAATATTGACAATTTAACACAATACTTAGCTCAACATAACCTTTAGACACTAACTCGATTAATCCTCGATTAATTACATTGCCTATAAAAATCATTTGGAATATAACTATTTAAAATAAAGGTTAATTCATATAATTAGAAAATGTATAAAAGTAAAATTAGGCTACGTCTAATATTTTACGTTCGACATAAATGCGATCATGCTAACTAATCTGAACTCCTTTTACAGTACAAAGTGCACGACTGCACACTGTACGGTAAAAAAGTGCACTGCGCCGCTAAAGAAGTTTTCACTTCAAAAACCAATATTTAGCATTTAGTCAAAATATGATGAACGCTTTATCTTATTATGTATATGATGCGATTGGAGCCCGAATTTGGCAGAGATGTGGTACAGGAAAAAACCTTAAAACAAGATTTTGTTTGTTCGAGTGAGACAGGAGTTTGAATCGCTTGCGATGGGACTATGGCAGCAGGTTGTGCTAGCCCTCCAGGATGGATATTTATTTATTTATACAATATACATGCATGGAGAGCCAACAGCGTGAAATATAACTGCTTATACACTACAATAGAATTACAGGATCTCACGTATAGAAGTTAACTATCTTACAAAGAACAAACGAATAAGTTAAACTAAGTATATAAGTTATATTTGAGCATTTCTTAAAAAAAGCCACTATTAATCATTCTACTTCTAGGAACTTTATGTTAACTATTTCCACTCAGAATCAGGAGCTCTTTCGACCCTGGCAGGATAAAAAACTGTCCCAAAGACATTTTTCCTATACCATTTATCTTATACTTTCTATGGTGGTAACACAATAGGAAAGTTCAAAAATGTATGGATATTTTGGGACACTTTTTTTCTCCTATTGGGATGGATCATCGTGATTTTGAGTAGAAATAACATAATAGTTGCAGAAAATCTCCGAAAAAAAGTAGTGGCATTTTTTTGAGAAACGCTCATTTTGTCCCATAGCTGCGCCTTTTATTTGTAAGACGCGGGCTTGAAGTGAGACAGGAGTTTAAAACAGTGCGTGATGTGACTAGGCAGCAGGTTGTGCTAGCCCTCCAGGGCTGACATAAGCTAGGTATATTATATGTAAAACGCAGCCGGAGCTGCGTAGGCTGCTAAACAAATATAAAACTACGATTACCTTAGACTGCGGATGGATCAAGCTGACACCATGTTTGTTGATGGCAATAAGCAGCAGCTCCGGGTAGTTTGGCTCCGTGGTCTGCTTGACCTCGAAGAACGCGGAGCCGAACGTCGGCCACCGGTAGATGACCTTCAGGAAGGTGATCTTGGCGTCCTCAGGAGTCATGCCGGCGTCCTGATTGTACGAGGCCACGATGGCGCGCTTCCAATCGGCAGAGCTCTGCAGCTTTATCAGGTCTGCTGGTATTAGCTCGCGGAGCATTTGCCTGAAATTTGACGTCGTATAAAAATAATAATTTGTCTTTGTAATTACATGACAGTCTTAACTTTATCGTAATACCTTCGACTACGATATTAACCACAAGCCTGAACATCTCGTATGCTGCGACGTTTATTTTTTGGAATAGTTTCCTACTTCAATGCAAATGTGTTATAAATTGTATCTTTAAACTAAAATCGTCTCTATCGGTAACATAGTCAATTAACATTTGCGCAATTGCGATAGTCGATGTTAAGTTTTAGTTTATTTTCGTTAGCGCGCCCCTTTCGTTACCGTACCGGTTTTATAATGGATTTTACCGTCAGTAATTGTCACTTAATAGGTACCGCTATAAAGCGACATTTACTGACGGTACGAGTATAGTATCAACTGCAGTTCATGCATAGATATTTTGTCCGATATGAACAGTACGCCATTAGAATAGGAAAAGAGGAAGTGAAAAATAATTTTAAACTTACGGTATAGCCTGCAGTTCCTGCTTGTTGTCCCCGAAGCGGGCGCGGTAAGCGAGCGCGGCCAGCCGCGCGGCCTCCTCGCGGCCGCAGCGGTGGTAGCCGCGCAGCAGCTTCGGCAGCTCCTGGTGGAAGTGGAAGATCACGTCCGCCGCGCGGTCCTTGCCCGGGACCGTGTTCGTCCAGAGCTTCTTCATGAAGAACACCTGAGGAAGAATATGGAATTGGTAATGAATCTGTGATGGCCTTGTGTGAAATCATATAACGTTGTAGGTAATTAACCAAACAAACTGATTTGTTTTTGGAGTGAAGTTATCTTATATTATATTCTTTAAAAAAATGGCTTCGATCTAAGTTAAGATGATTTCGGTAGTTTGTTCAGTCGTCAATAATGCAATCAGTGTCAGAAGCTCTTAAGAAGCAATTCGCCCACCGCTGACCGCTTCGACGAAAGACCAGCGGGGCTAGCACAACTGCAGCCGCACCGCGACGCGAGTCGAGTAAGATCTGCCCTCCTTTTTCTAATCTGCACGGTGCGAGTGAGACAAGAGACGCTCAGTCGCGCGCGAAGCGACTGAACAGCAAGTTGTGCTAGACGTACTGAAGTGAAGTTAGAGCGGTGACACACGCGATACAGGGTAGATACAAGTGATGTTGACAGCTGATCTATGGCTGATGTCACGCGTTTGTATCGCTGCAGAATGCCACCTTTTGTAATCGTTCTTCATTCCAGCTTTAAACACCAAGAAAAGTAAGGTTGAGTATAATTGGTACCGAGAGGCCACAGCGATCAACACAGTAAATTTAAGATTTTTCTCTTTGTGTAGGTTCATTTACTTAACCTTAATTGATATTTATCAGTTTCCTAGTATACTATCAGGATTTTACGATAAATTCAAATCGATCATTACAACCTACGTAAAAATTGCGTAAGTAAGAAAGTACAGATAACAACGCAGGACAACTATTTGTTATCAGCTTACAGATAACCAATATGTAATAGGACTTGGGAGCTTTATGCTGCATTTACGCACCTGATAAGTAAACTGTGGAGTGATGCCGTCACGGGTCGGCCGCGCCTTCTTGATCCAGTCCGTGAGGTGCCGCACGAAGTCGAAAAAGAAGTCGCCCTCTGGTACCGATATCACCTTGTCAGCTATCTTAACGAACAAACTAAAGCCTTCACTAGATCTGAGATTCAATCTCTGCGCAATATTCTGGCAGAAATCCTTCGCCCGCGTTGACGAGTCTACTTCAAAGGCCTCGTCCGTATCATCGGGGAAGTAAACCTTATGGAATATCTGAGTAGTCTTATGTTGAATGGCTTCCACTTCCACTTGGTGCGGAGGATATTTTCTTTGTCCATTTCTTAAAGTTTTTTGAAGTCTTTGGAGTGAGTCTTGAGCAATTGGATATCTTCTAGTCCTAAGAAACAGTGTCAACTCTTTGAGCAGTCCCTGGCTGCACGCGAACAAGCCCGTTGCGAGCCACATCAGTTCCCAACCTCTTTCTTCGGACATTCTGTTCCTATTGTCAGTCAATTGTTTCATTATTTGGCAGTATATTTCATCTCGTAAGATTTCGTGCTTCAGGGGGCCATCGAAAATATGGTCAGTATATTCGTTCCCAATTCGAGGTCGCTTTGAAGGCAGGTCACTCATGTACTTTAGAATTGCAGTAAAAGCGAAGCATGCTTCTTCGGCTAGCTCCTCTTTCGCCTGCAGTTTCTTTAGCAACGGCTGTTTAATAGGTTCCCTGGAATGCCGCCATAATTCCTCGGTCCCTCCTCTCTTGGCTGTTGATAGCGTGAGTGCTTTGGAAACCGTACGTTTCGGTGGCAATCTAAAGTGATCCATGGCGTATTCTATTAACGTATGAGGTTTGTCTCTCGTTTCTGTTCCGTTCAGCGTCGCCGTCGGCACGCGACGACCATGTGATGCGCCTTCTAAACAGAACAGTGCCAATATGTCAGGTGGTGGTTTGGTCAGAGCTGGCAGTACATAAACTGTCTCTGCCGGGAAATCGCCTCGCTCCACAGTCCTCTCGCACCGCCCGATGCACCATCCATTGTTCAGTACGGACTCTCCTGTACTATCCTCTTCCAGTATTATAAGATCTCCCTTTTGGAATGTCAAGAAACTAGAACCTTCACCAGGAGCCTTGTAGTCTTGCAACGCTATAACAAATTTGGACCTCTTCTTTAGCCCTTCTAAGAAGTAAACAACCAAATCTCGAATATCTTCTGCATTTGGACTCTGGAATGTGAACTCTTCTCCTCGGACCGTAGACAAACTGAAGGTCTGCGTAAACACTTTATTTGTCTTTTGGCTCGCCACTGTAGTAATTTCCGGAAACGATAATTCTAATAACACTTGCTCTTGATCGTCTACAACATACACGCCTGTCCAGTTTACAGCAATGATAACATCATTTTTGGGTAAATTCGGGCCAGAATTTCTATAAGCCTCATAAAATCTAGAAAACAATAGTGGCCATTTGAACTTAGCGTAACTGACAACATCTTCCTTCACTCTGTACGTAGGAATTTTCTCTTTCACATAATAACTTTTCTTATAAGCCGTCACCACTAAAGCACCCCACCGGTCTACTGCTTTTTCCACTCCTGTTAGGCAGTAATCCGGTATGTAGTTGGGTAACAGTGTGTATAACCGTTCTGTGTTCATGTCTTGGCCATACTCAATGTAATATTGCTGTGCCGCAATCATCGCTAAGTCTTCTTCTTTATCACACCTGTACTCGCCGAACTTAACGCCTCTGACAACTTGTTGGTAAATGAGATTCGTGGCCACTTGGTCTTCAGTGGGATCGTGCCAAGGCGCAAAGATTTCTTTTCTAAAGAACAACCTCCATGGTGCGTTTCTTTCTTGTGCCCCTTGTTCTTTGGCGTACTGTTCGCACTGTGAAATTGCATCCATCACGTGGTCACCTCCACTACCCAGGGAGCTAACTTTATCAAACAGAGCAATGTACAGAGAAAAACCAAATTGGTCTTTCAAAGCAATTTTATCAGATAACTGATTACACAGTTCTCTGGCTGTTGTAGCAGAGTCTGCTAACAAGGTTTTCGTGTTACCATCCATAAATGTAATTGGCAACATTATTGGTTTTTTAGATTTTGTAGCTTGAAGTTCTAGCCACGAAGGTGGTTGGTTACGAGTGCCATTGTTGAAAGTCCTCTTTAAACGATCTTCGCAGTACGGTGCATATCCGGGTGGGCCTTCTCTGATGAAAGCTCTTAGGTAATTCACAAATTTTTCACTTGGTGCGAAGCATCCAACACACAACGAGAGAAGAATCCAACCTCTGGCGTGCGAAGATTTTGACGGGTTGTTAGTCAATTGTTTGCATATTTGACAGTAAATCTCATCTCGCAATTCCGCACGAAGGATTCCGTGACCAATGATGAAGTGTAGTTTTTCTAAATTAGAAGTGGGACGTGATTCCAGCCATGACTGGTAACTGTCTGCCGTATATTCTTCATCCTGAAATAATGGTTGATTATTAGGCACCTACAATTTAACATCAAGATTTTAGAATAGATTAAGTACTTACTGCAATCTTAAACCTCACCTGTAATTTTCGTCTGACATCTTCGCCGAGTTTGTTCTTCCTCTTCAAAGTCAGAGATACCAGCTTATGCCTGATGGACCTTGGCTTCGGTTTGTTGAGATACGCATCTGGGTCAACGCCCATCATCTGCGCTTCCTGGAACTCTTTGGACCTAATAAAGTTCCTACCAAGCGTCGCGGTTACTTTAGACATTACTGAAGTATTATCTCTGTCCATCGTGTGGTATCTGGGTTCTGGGAGATCGCCCGTAAATCGCAGAATGGTTATCCACAATGCTTGGGCAGCCTGGAACAAGTAGCTACGGGTTAGTATTGGTAACTTAAGTAATGATTAGGTATAATTAGGTTTCATTTATATATTAGATTGCTTACCAACTGATCTCCCTGTGTGTGTAGCGGTAATAATGGAAGCTTCAAAGGCTTCCTCGAATACTGGTGAGTAACATTTCCTTGGAAATAAGTAGCTGCAAATTTCTGGAATTTGAACTCTGAGAGATCCTCTTCATCTTCCGACGTTGTTTGCATTGGTGTCACCATCTGTAACATTCAGTTTGAATTAAAGTTTTATGTTTATCAGGTGTAAGTCGAGCAGGACCAGCGTAGTAAAAGTTTCTGTCAAAAATTTCACTTTTGGAACAAGCTTTTATTGCCGACTGTACTTTTCTGTATACTATCATCAACTACTCATTGAGTCGGTTCTAACGAGCCCAAACTCAACGGGGTTACGTCAGTTAAGTACTGAATTCCCATGGCCACCTTCTGTCTCCATCATCAGATCAGCTCAATGGTACCATAATATTGTCATCCAAACTATACTTAAACCCAAAATTTTAGCTCAATCGGTCACCGGGAAGTGGATCAAATTTAACTTGCAATAGGTCTGGCGGTAAATATACTGCTCAAAACAAAATAAGGGCCACAAACATTTTTCTATTTTATTGTTACTTATTGGACATAAAGTAATTGATAAGTGGCTAATTAATGATGTCTCGCATCCTTCAGAATCCAACCTCTTTCATGCTGGTGTGTGGCTAATAGCTGGAAAAACGATATTATTACTGTTTCATATTTAATTTTCACGTAACGATCACCATACTAGTGGCCCCTGTTTTCTTTTGAGTAGTATAGTATTGATAAATTAAAGACAGCATGAATAGCATGATACGTTCTAATATTAAGTAAGTACTTATATACACTTAGGTTGATGTACCGTAGTACATCCTACTATTCGTACTAGGGGTTTTTTCCTATGAAGAGAGAATATGTGTCCCCACGCACACTAGTGAGTGCATGCTCTTCCTCTACCGACCAACTTGTATTAAGTGGTATTTAATAGCAAATGATGATCGGTCATCGGTTAGAAGAAATCCGTTGATTCGAACCTAAATATTTACAGGTAGAAAGTCACACGTGAACAACTATTATTTATTTATTAGCTTAATCGATTCCTTACCTCTTGCTGGTCGGCTCTAGGCTGCGGCAGATCGCTGAACACCGAAGTGTCCTTTGGCGCTGGCGCCTCGCTGCTGGAGTCGGGCAGGAAGTCGAACATGGCTTCCACCAGCTTGCTGTCGTCCACCGGCTCGTCTTGCTTCCTCGTCGCCTCCTGGACGAGCGCCCGCTTCACCTCCAGCTGTCGTTTCTCCTCCAACGCTAGTTCAGCATCCCGCCGCTCCAGCTCGTACATGCGCTCCTGTACAATGAAACAAAAGTTATACATTTGCGTTATCGAAGTCTCCGACAAAAGTTTGTAACGTCATAACTGCGGCTAGAAAATTGAGTCTAAGAATGCAAGTCATTTAATTTACATTTCTATCTAACCGCATCAGTGCACGTGCAATTATTAATCAACGATTTTTAAATATGTTACTTCATTAGAGATCGTTTATAATTAATTACTAGTTTAGTAAAAAAAATGCTAAAACACACATAGTTTAAATCCCAAAAGTCGTCGCGAGCGCGTCTAAAACAGGTAACCATGATCGGGTTTCCACTTTCGCGAGTTAAAAATCGCACACGACCGGCATTCAGCAATGTGTAGTTTCTATTGCTCCTGACGGCTCGGGTTACGATGTGGTTCAACTGGACAGCGTTATACAACCGAGCTGTGTGTGATAATTGCACAACATCGTATGGTTGATTGATCGCCGTCGGTGTCAGTCTAAGCGAATATTTGACCATAAATGATATACTTAAATTAACGGATGGCGCAAAGCTGTAACGTTACGGTTCTTGCTCATACTTTAACTGCTAGTTTACAATGCATGAGTATTGAATAACATAAAGAAGTGTTTTATTTTTGTGGCGCTTGGAAAATCTTAAAGTACGGAAAGTTGGCTGAGAGTAATTCGTAGATTACTGTGCTACCTACTTAATTACCTGCAACTATAGGTTCGTATTGCAATGATATCACACACGTGTAAATATTTAAAAATAACACACACATCGTTGGTTTACACAGTTCACGGCGAAACTGAATTCATGAGTACCTACCGTAAAATATTCTGCCATTTTGGACTTTTGATTATCTATGCAGATAATAAAAACGCGGTGATTTTGTTTATAGTGTTATCTTGCATATTTGATTAATAATTCAATCGGGGGTGATAAAGAATAAGTGATATATTTAACTACGGATACACGTCTAGTCTAGTGAATGTATTATTATGTATATCTCAGTAGGCAATGATGTAATATAAAAAAGAGGTAGGTTATAAACGCTCTATAAGTGGCACACTAAAACTGAGTCAATTGCACCAACTTGCCTCATTTTCCCGTCGTCATGTCGTCAATGAAAACGTACCTATGCTGTCACATTTGGTGGCCATTTTATACACAGAATTCCGTATAGACAATGTATCTACCTTTTTTATTAAATTACATCATTGTCAACCTTCTGATAATCAAGCAAAAACAAAGAAAAATAACATGAAAATTACATTAAAAACAGGAATAGATATACATATAGTACATTAAGCAAAGTATTTTTCTACGATAACGGTAATGGACATTTAGAACAATCTAGATCTTAGCGTATTAGATAAGGTAATTAAAAACATATGACCACCAAATAAGTCTAGATTTTAAAGATAAGAATTGAGTACGTTTATCTGAAGATATATCTCAAACGCATTTAATTTGGTCAAACAAGGCAGGCTAAATTAGTCCATTTAGGTACCACTGATATCTTATTAAATTGAAGTTTTGTTTCGCAACTTCTAAATCCTGTTTTTATTTGGCTGCACAACGATACCTATGCATAATCTAACTATTAAAGCCTTTATTTAGGTACCTATAAGGCGTCTCTATTACCAACCGACCAAGCGGACATTCCAACCGACTAGACGGTTAGTATTCTTTTTATCCGGCGACAACCTGGTTTGTCATAATGTTCCTGACCTACAACCTGGCTGTCCAGTTCATACTTTTTTCCTAACTAACCACCGCAATTGCCAAGTCGTTGGTCGGTTTTCCGACAAAAAAATGCAGATGTTGCTCGTTTAACAGTAGGTATAGGATAATTAATATTACAACTTCTTAACCATTTGTTTCTTTTAATTGCTTTAGTAACACCTGTAAATAAAAGAAAATTACTGAATGTATTTCCTTATCAGTGTGCGTTAAGATGTGTCTACGTATTATGTTTTTCAAGGAAACAAGGGACACGCCTAGAACGGCCAAATTTCACGGACCCATAGCAAAAATGTTGGCCCGTGTTACTGCTATTTTTGAACATTGGTCGAAGAGTACCTTCGATGTTCACAATCAACCTAACGGAAGATGTCATGGACTCTATGGCGTAAATTAAGGTTCTGAGTTGTAAAAATCGCAAACCCACATTAAAAATAAATTCGTAAAACTTTATAGATCCTACTCAAAAATTTACACGAGAATCTGTTGAGAAACGAGAGCTGTAGACGAGAAAAGCCCGACAGAAGCCGGAAACTCGAAAGAATTTTGGCCCAAGCTGAAGTAGAGGGCCACCCGCGAAACGAAATGGAACTTCGTTCGTGTATCTCCCTCTCTGTCGCACTTGCAAGTTCGAGCTCCAAAGACGGAGATACATGTACGAAGTTCGTTTTAGTTTCGCGGTAGCCCCTCAGAGAACTTTGTTCGCTCCGCTCGCTCGTTCAATAATATAGAAAATAAACGATTGGCTACCCTATACTACGTCGTCCACCCAACGTCGCGTTGGTCTAACTCAGGGGTCTTCAAACTTTTTGACTCAAGGGCCACACTGCACTTACTTAATATAAATTCGTGCGGGCTTCGAGTGCTCATGCCATATACTACTACTGTACGCGGTACAGCGTCGAGCCCTCGGACGTTTACCTTACTGTAGTTGACAAGTATGATAATGCGTTTATGATATTTTACGAGTATCCGACTGAACTTCTCTGCGATCTCGTTCAGGAAAAATATTTCATAATACAATATTATCAACATCTTTGGTAACGCTGTTATCGAAACAAAAAGCAGACAGATCCGACTTATGAATTATATTTTGTTCGTACCTATATAATTTGGCGAGGCGCGCAGTTATAGAAGATTATCATTGGATTAGTCAATCACAATTCTGGACTAAAAAAAGCTAATTCATTATCTATCTTTCGAGCAACTCTACTAACCCTCCTTATTAAAAACGATAATACACAGTTTTACGAAAATCCAAATGACAATTAAGAATGTAAGTAATTACTTATTTAAGAATTTCTTAGAACGGAACGGCAGGACAAACCGAGAAAATAAACTGAAAAAGTCGGGAAAATATAAAAAGTCTAGGCCACAAGAATTTTCGCTAGTTTGCCCTGGCTCTTGCATATGTTTGACAAATCGTCTAACGATTAAGTTGGCCGTACGTTCAACTGTAGCGACGGAAAAATGAGGGTGGATAGAACAGTAACCACTACCTTGTTGTACGGCATCCCTTGGCTAGGGGTGTGTCATCCGCCGACAAAAGACTTGTTTGTCGGCCTTGATATGAGATCCTATTTACAGTTTACTCATCTTTAATTAATGGCCTTTTAAGTTCTCTAAGTGCTCTATTAAGAGGCTAACTTGGTTGCGGTGAAGGAAAACATCGCGAGGAAACCGGTCAAAAACCAAACAAGGTCTGGGCTGGATTGAGAGGTCAGATGGCATGATTCGCTTTCGTGAAACTACTGCTTGCGCCAAATCTTGGGATTAAATGTGAGAGCAGACCCCGGGCTCCTTTAGGGTAGCCAGGTTTACGAGAAAGACACGAGAGACTGACCCGGTAGTTCTGCTCGGCGATCTCCTTGGCGCGCGTGTTGCCCTGGTGCTGCAGCCGCTGCTCCTCGGCGCGGCGCAGGCGCAGCGCCTCGCCGTGCTCGCGCGCGTCCTGCCGCCGCCGCCTGTAGCGCCGCACGGCGATCAGCCGCCGCACGTGGCTCTGGATCTTCACGATGGCCCACATCTTGTGCCCGTACGAGCGGCGGACCAGGTAGCCGCGGGCTGCCGCCTGCAATATGTGTTTAAGTGATTTCGGTTTCTGAGTGAACTTTACTTGGACCAGTTGCCCGTTTCGCGAAGTTACGCGTTACAGTTTTATTAGTCTACTGGCAAAACTGGTCAAATGGCCAGTTGTTTTTGGTGGATTGTTTCAGTGTTGGCAATTCAGACTCGTAAAATTGTAACTTGCAGCTTAATGAGGAAACTAGTCTAGGTTAGGTCAATACTTGCTTTTGCCAAGGTATTTCTATCAAGAATGATAGTCGTAACACTACTTAGCGGCCGTATTCATAAACGTTCTGCAAACCTATTTTAATTAAAATGGCGTTAGAATTAGTTTGTCTTTCACTTCGATATTTGCGTTCGTAAGAAAGGGACAAAACAGATTTTATTCAGCAGAGGTATGTTTTAGTTTTATAAATAACGAGCTAAGTATATAAATGTAATGTAGGTATTGTTTTCGAACACTAATTTATATCGAAGACAGAGATTGAGGTTGGAATTGATTGAATTACTAACTAAAATACTTTTATAATTCGTTCCAGACTAACCTGCAATGACACTATATGACCACGAAGATGCCTGAACCTGTGCGCCAGAACTCTGGCACGGATTAAAGCCTGCAACCTGGCGTACCCCACTTTCATCTTGTTGTACCGCAGTCTCTGCAGCTTGCCTCGCCAGTGACGCTGGATCAGAATGGCCGCCGCCCTCATCTTTAAGAAACGACGACGATACACCCAACCCCGAATAGACCTTTGAAGAATCAAGATCTTTCGAGTAAGCACTCTGTCTCTCTCCTGTTCGAGGAACAAGTCGTGGGCATCCTTCAAAAACACTTTGGTATGACCTAGTTGATAATCAGATTTTCCGAGAACGGTAGCGCAGATCTTCGCTGTTGCCATTCTGCAGTCAGTTTTGTGTGCGGGCGGTACACCGGATATTAGGAATCTGTATCTTTCTACAAACTCTTTGAAGCTGTGCCTGATCGGGTATCCTGCTCTTCGGATTCTTATCGTCTCCATCATACCGGAGTACCTCAGCTGCCTGCAGCAAAGCCCTCGATCGAATAACATGGGTTTTTTAAATTCGTTCGGCTTAATGCACCTAATAAAGAATGGTTGGCACGTCCCTAACGTTCTCATCAGTAAGTCCAACGACTTCTTGAATTGCGTGGATAACGTCGGAGTTCGCTTTCTGGTTTCCGAACCCATTACTATGTCACCTTGGAAAATGTTTTGCAAGAATTTGTTGGTCGACACGTGAATAAGTTGTAAAAGATCGGCACTGAATGTGTCACGATTTTTCTCTAAAAACCCTCTGGTGTCGTAGAACACGACACCGGCGAAGTGGTTCAGGCCGAAACTTGTATTAATATCCGATTTTGGTTTCAAGTAATTCCTGTGCAGTCCGTGCGTTTTATGTAACTTTGCTAACATTGTTTGATCAGTGCCTTTTGGAAATTTAGATTCCTCGTCTATTAAAGCCATAATGTTCAATTGCTTAAGAGCTATTAAATCTAGTGCGTCTTGGTTATCGACGAATTCTATGTGCTGCCAGTTGATGCCCTCGTGGTTATACTCTTCTTGTTCCAGTTTGAATATGTGTCGCACAAAGAACTGTTGGAGATTCTCATTGGCAAAATTAATGCAAAATTGTTCAAAACTGTTTTGATCGAAGTTTTCAAACCCGAATATGTCGAGTACACCTATAGCAGTGCGCGTCGTTGCTTTGGGTTTGTATATAGCTGCGTTGATTTTCTTAACGATGGTGACAAAAAGTCTTCCATAGATTCCTTTTACAAAGGCATCCCTGATATCCACTGACTGGGTTTTACTTAAAGTCGAAACAACTGTCTCTCCATGTGCAAACAGTGTTTTTCTTGTGAGTGCTTGAATTAATGACTGCATGGGCACTCCTAAGAGGGTAGCCACTCTTCTTACATTTGCTTGTTCAATAATTTCGGTTGCATCTAAATTATCTACTACTGTCGCTTCATATTTGATATTTCCACAGTGTAGCACTGCAGCGAGTAGTTTGAGAATTTCCCATATTTCTGGTTCAGTGAAGAGAAGCACCTTCATAGCTGACCGTATGTCGGCGAATTCTGCTGCATCGTCTCTCCCTTCACAAGTGAAGCTGCCACCCTGAAACAAAACATAATTTCTTAGTACGTAGTTCTTCTGAGGCTGTTATTCGAAAGTTATTGAACTTATTTACCCCAGATAAGTATCTATATTCCTTTGGTTCTCCCAGCTCTAATTTCTTCTTCTCTTCCTTAGATAAGCCAGCCAATAGACAGTAGAACACGTGGTAGTTCCTCTCATCAGTTCCCTGCGAAACTATTCTGGATTTCTCTAGGAGGTACTGCTCTATCTTGGCGCCTTCTATGACCCCGCCGCTGTTGAAATGTATATCGATGTACTTTCCGAAGCGCGAAGAATTATCGTTCCGGACCGTTTTCGCGTTACCGAAGGCTTCGAGAATTGGGTTAGCTTCTAAGATCTGGAAAGAGAAAGAAAAATATATTCCTCTAGTGAAAAAGGAAAATATCCTCTAAGATAAATATATTCCTCTAGTAAGTCCGTGTGGAATGTTTCACAGAGGACAGGACAGGACACGGATAAGAAGGTTAATTGAGAAAATCCTAGACACTGAATTTTTTCAAAATAATTTGTGTCTAGGACTTTAGAAACTGAAAATATTTTGAAAAATAAAGTTATACTTATTAGAAATAAAATTAACAGTGTGCCAAATACCTTAAAACTATGCAAAGCAGTGACAACATAAATAAATATATGTTTAAATAATAATGTATGACCATCTGGATCGAAGGCTTAATTTTAGATTAGATGAGGAAGTTGTGTGGACTATATAGTCAATGAACATAAGACTACAGAATAAATACCACACTTAACTCGCCTTAGCTAAGTAATTAGAGAGGTTACACATGGCGACTTTTTGCAGCGAAACAAACGCGCGTTTCGCGAAAGCGCGACTGTAGTCGCGCGACACTAGCCATATATCGCGCTTGTACTCGTAGCGCTGCAAAACACTGTAAAACCGCTCTTACAGTGAAACCCAACAGACCTGTTGTTCAATCCAAGAGTGCTTCCCACTGATAGCAGCTAAATACTGCAGGATCAGCTTTGTTGACTCCGTCTTCCCCGCCCCAGACTCGCCACTGATGACGATGCACTGGTCCTGCCCGTATCTCCGCATGTGCGCGTACGCATTGTCGCCGATCGCGAAGATGTGCGGCGGCAGCTCCCCGATCTTGCGCTCCTTGTACAACTTGATCTGGTCCGCCGTGTAGATGGGCAGGATTTGGTAGGGGTTCACTGCTACTAATATTGAGCCGGTGTATGTCTGAAACGTTACGTTTTCGAATATATTTCGGTGATAAATTCTGATGAACATTCCGGTCCCGCATGGAAATAAAACTTCCTGCTTACTCTATACAGGGTGAATCCTAAGCCGTGAACAGAAAATGACAGGCAAAAATATGTAATCGTTGTTTAATAATTCGTTAATTTAAAAAATGTTGTAAATTTACTGAGTTTCATGGTCACGCTAATTACACGTTAAACTGTCACTTTAAGCTGCAGGCCAAGTCTTGTTGAAAAGGGTGACCGACCATAAGGATAATGTTTTTGCTATTTAAAATTATTATCATTCAACTTTAATTGTTTGCTTCAAGAGTTAATGCAATGAATTTGGCTTAAAATAGTGCGATATAAACAAAAAAATCTGTTTTTGACTTATGTTTCACCTGTATATGAAAATTATATCGAGAAAAGGTAGGTAGTGCCCTTGGCGAGGGCACTACCGTGCCACCAGATTACTTAGATCAAGTACTGAGTAGAAAAATATATTCTAGCTTTTTAAATGTTATTTTGTAGGCTTTTATGGTTAAAGCACACCTTTCACCCCATTAACCGACCGGCGACATCGAGTTGCCCACGCGCCGGTGCAATGCAATTACGGAGTTGGTCATTGTATCATACAAATAATACTAATCGGCCCAAGTTAAAGCGGAACTGATCCAGAGCGGAGGCGATAAGTGTGCGTTAACCTTTACTCATTTCTGCGATACAAGAAAATACGTCGTTTGTTTAAGTATTTTATAACTTTTAAGGCAAACTGGACTTTACACATAACCTACGGCCCAACCTATTTCCCATAATTCATTTTGTTTATTTGTAGACAAGAGGCAAATGAGTGAGCAATAAGATTGGATGACTCATCAATATCAAGATTGTAAGATCAGCATTTATAGGAGTATAATGCTTCGTTATACGCTGTTCCAAAATAATAGACAGGTGAATGTGTGTTCAGTTATTTGAGTTGATTGTCAGTTTGCAATATAATAAACAGTGTTCTCTTAGCTGCCTCAATGCCTATTTGATTTTGAGTTTAACTACCTCACTGAAATTAGCTTTGTCCTGGTGGATCCACAGAACACATTTTGAAGTCTGCTCGCTTGAACTTCCTGGAGTGTGTACAATACAAGACAGACTTCCGTCTGCGCAATACGCTGCGCAACGTAAGTCTGTGCTTTGTGGCCAACCTAGCCTACTCGTTGTAATAGGTATAAATATGGACTTGCACAACCAATACAACCTACAATACTCGCGCAACTATTTTCGGATTCTGCTCCAGTCAAGTGCGTTTAGAATTAAGCCTTTCATAAATATGTAGGTACTTCGTTCGGTACCTTAATTCAACGACATAAGAGCTATGGAAGTCATGGAACATACTTTTGAGAAAATTGTTTGCAACCATATTTATTTTTGTACTTGACTTGGGCAAAGTCTAAGTTTTTCAAAGTTCCGAGTATGTATCGTGTTGTGTCGCTAGCTATCAACACAACGAATCCTCAATTAAATAACCCACCCTTTATTGTGATTCTTCTAGAACCGCATCGCCCATAGCTGCTTACCATCAGGCCGTATGCTAGTTTGCCACTGTCGTAGCATAAAAAGTATACTCACATAAATTAGGTTCTCATTGTATCTAATAAGCAGGTTCCTCAGTATCCCCGCTTCGTGTAGATCCCCCAGCGAGATCATGTCTTCCACGCCATGCACGGACGTGGCGTGCATGGCCTTGATCCGGCGTTCGGGCGGCAGCCATTGCTCCTGCTGGTCGTCGTCGCGCACGCGTATGCGCCGGCCCTCCGCCGCGAGCACGCGGGCGCCAATCGCGACGTCGAACTCGCGAGCGGAGACCGGCTCGATCCATATGTAGTCACCCTGCAAACGAGATTGAAGACTTGTGAGCAATAGGGACTACCGGAACCGTCCCGGGCCTAAGATGGTCGCCATATCACTTATCGTTCGATAAGACATTTCGTCACTCTCGCACTCGCATACTTGACAGAACGTGACGGATAATATCCACGATAAAGTGATAAAATGGCTAACCTCTTACGCCCGCACCCGCAGATTAACGTCATGACAACCATTAAATCAAATGTGACGATTTGGTAACTACATGGCATGTGGGCAATTGGATCGGCCAGTCCCTATGGTCTCTTTATAGTCCTTGCAAAGTTAGGTGAAACCAATTTTGGTCAGTTTTTGAAAGAAAAGCGGCAATTGAGTCGCGGTAAAAAGTAGAGGATTCGTTTTAACTTCGAAGTTCATTATTCGATCATCAAGATTGTTTGAGTTCTTTACGACAAAGGATTATTGTTTGATTTGATCGGGACCACACAAAATGATTTCATTATTATTAGGCTTAGAAAGTTTTTATTTTGAGCTGTCCGTATCTTCTCTCCACTATCCATTTGACGCTGAATGCGTAATTTGATTCGGAATTACGTTCATTAAGCACCGTATTGTCTGTTTTGTAACATAATATCGTGTACGTGACCTACCAAGTCTAAATGTAGGTATACACCTTTAATCACATTTGCTACTGCGCGCGGCTTATCACCGGGACTATCATCTTGCATCAATTGTCGGTGTCATTCAACTCATCGGAACACAAAAACATAAAATAAATATCGGTACGTCATCACACGTGGAAGTAGGTGATAGTTGCGTGCATGCTTATCACACGCAATGGCCGGAACTTATTCCAAGACAATTGTTTAAATTTAATAGAAAGTTCCCAAATCTCCGAGATAAACATCAGTCAGTACATCCGTTGGGATTGGCTTCGTGAAAGTTAATCGGCGATGTCGAATTTCAAATTATATGTGTGTAGATAGTTGCGTATGTAAATAAGACGATAGGCTGATCGAGCGTGAACGTGTAATTCTAAAAACACAAAACTGACAATTATTCAAATTTATTCTAAAAAAACTCGAACGTAAAAAACTCAATGTTTATGTTTCATAAAGCTGTTAAATTGTCAGCTAATTAACTTTTCAACCGGCTCGTACGTGACAATAAATTTTATCAGACCATCATTCACACGAAAAGAAAGAAATATATATTCGTTGAAAAATTACCTCGAAAGCCCAGCAGTTCTCCATTACCACACATAACTCATAAACACTATCTAGAGACTCTCACTGAGCATTATATCGCACTACTCGAGCATAGTTACGAATTACACCAAGTAAATGCCCGATGAGTTTATCACAAAAACTGACCCGCTTCTCGACAAGGTCGGCTATGATTGATTCAATCGGGTTAAGTTATCGTTTATGCTCGTTTGTTGGTAGTTACAGTAATTAATGAAGATAGGTGAATGCATGCTATCGTTTCTTCCGAACAATCCGAGTGATTGCGAAAACAATTGATGGACGTTTGAATGCAGGTGGAGGATCTTTTGTTTCGACGCGGCAACGTTTACTCACAACCAGCCGTATTGTGGCGCCGTTCAACCGCAGCCTGTTGTTGTGATTTGGCGCAATTAAAACAAATGTTAGGCAACAGATGTGAGTATTGCCATGCAAGTATTATTTCACAGTTAATTGTGCTATTTGTCCATTTCTGAAGAGCGGTAACGTTAATCGGCCATCTCTTAAGAATCACAATATCACTTCTTTTTATTGTCTTGTACCAACATTGGCTTAACTGAATACCTACTTAAGGAATCTCGTGTCTGTCCGTCTTTCTGTACCTACGGCACATTTCTCTTCTCAAATTACTGTTGCAGAGAGCAGGGACGTATAGGACCAAAATAGATTCAAATAAGAAACTTCACCTAATTTGAAAGCAATAAACATTACGCAGCAACAAGTTGTTTACAATAAGCAGTGCCTAGTCATTTCAAAATATATTTACGGTCTAAAACATTTTATTTTCTTACATCCTAAGCCGTTTGCCGGCTCAACCAGTTTTGTGATCCGCGGAGATATGTTCAAATGCGATGGCGACTAATCGTTATACATTCCGAGTGCCAATCCAGCTGCGTTCTTTTGGGACTTTCGATACCGGTCGCGCAAGTTGCGCGTGCGCGCCCAAACTTATCTAAGTCTGCTTAGGTATATCGTGTCTACTTTCTAAATAAAAACTAGTATCATATTTAAAATTCTCTTTACCTTAGTACATATACACGATGATTTTAAATCCGTGATCAGGACTCGAAAAATATTGATAAATAGCCAAATCGGATTTCAATGGATGAGGTCTCATGCAATTAAATCACTGTTTAGTAATAATTTAATTTAATGATAATATTAACACTAATATCCACTGAATGTCTGGTCAATATCAATTACAGAATTATAAAAATTTACTCCTGATCACGAATTAAAAATCATCGTGTTAATAGTAAGCGACAATCTTACACAAATCGAACTACTAAGCTCAATAAGGCTTGTGTTATGTTATGGGTACTAGAGCCGACGATGTATTTAATAGATTTAAGTAGGTACTTAAATAGATAGTAAACATCCAAGACTCAGAAAGAAAATATTCATGCTTATCATTATCACGCAAATATTTGCCCTTACCGGGAATACCGGGATTCGAACCCAGGACCTTCAGCTTCGTAGGCAGCGTCACCATCCACTAGGCTAATCGGTCATCAAACATAGTAGTTATAGTTTTCATTGTTTGAAAGTGTCAGACATGTGCGACATACCTACAGTACGTACGAAACAAAACGAAAGGCAAACACTTTAATCCATCAAAGTATGGTCGTGAAACAATCCAACGACATTTATATCCTCCAAAACAGCTACCTGAATGAGTTTATGGTAAAATTCCGAGGTATCAAAGTATGTAAAATGTACTGCAAGCATGACAATATACCAAACGTAAACGCATGTACAAAATATATGGTCCTTCCAACCGGATTTAGTAGTGTAGAAAAAAAAAAAAAAAAATTATGCCATAACATAACACTCCATTCTATCCATAATTCAACAGGTTAAAACACCAGTCCTTCGTTGTATTTCATGCCGTATAACCATTGTTACAATTCCTTTAGGCTATAAGTACTCTGCCTCATAAAATCACGCACACGTCAAATTCCTGGCCAGCCCGGTAAACTTTACGTTGAAATAACCGTAAAAATTTGCTGCAAGTACACATAAATCGTGTATCGTTAGGTGTTCATGTTATGACGTGTATTTTTCGTGCATTGGGCATGCAAATTAGCTAAAACTACTTTTCAATCCACTTCGAAGGAAGTAGTTCTGTATAAAATATATAAATATTTATGTAGAGATTAATATTATCTTCATTAAATCTGAATGCGATCAAATATACATTATTAACATAGCATAAGTAGGTACTTTGTATTTTCTGATCGATGTTAAACTGCTTAAGGAAAGATAGAGGGGAAGCGAGAAAGAGGAAAACCTAGAATATACTACAAAGAGCAGCTCAAAAAAAGAGTTGATGTTAGGTCGTATCGAGATGTCAAAGAGGTTGCCTGGGATCGGAGTAAATGGAGGGCCTACTTTGAGCTACACCGACAAGAGCTTAGCTCTTAAATAAGCAGAAGAAGTTCAACTGCTTACACAAATGCCGAAATCTACGCCACTGCGAAGCACCGTCGTATAAGGGAGCGACCACACCGGTGCTTAAAGGTGGTTTTCCACCGGCGAGGCGAGGCGGGGCGTGGAGGGGCGAGAATTGAAATTAGTATGGGACTTACTACCTATTTCCACCGCGCGCGCGCGCGCTCAGTGCAAATAGGTAGTAAGTCCCATACGAATCTCGCCTCGTCTCGTCTCGCCCCTCTGGTGGAAAACCAACTTAACGCTGCGTATACGCGTTGACGTGTCGTATGCGTCACGTATTCTTCATACATTTTGCTGCGTTTTACGGTGCGTTAGCGTATTTTGAGCAGCGGTGTGGTCGCACCTTAAGGTACAAAAAGTTGTCAACATACTTATCTTTGTTGGCAACGAGATGGTATCGTTACGGTTACTGGGTACTTGTACTTACCCAGTGATAATTGAGTAACAAATTAACAGTTCGTAGTATATATTTTTAACCGACTAGAAAAAGGAGAAGGTTCTCATTATAGTGGCACCGATATTGAAGTCCATCACAATCCCGACGCCAAATTCTTACACTACCTGCAGTAGGTATCCTTGAATTTCCCATGCTGATCTATATTACTAGTGGGTTTTCGAGGGCTGAAATCGCAAGCCTATCTATGTTTTAACCTTTTCACCGCAAAAGACGGCCACTATCGTGCCATTCGTGTCCCTAACACCAGAGCCAATAAAGATATTAATACCAAACATTATAAAAGAGTTCTAAATAGAAGTGGTTTTTATTGGTTTTTGGACGGTCGTCATTTGATGTCGGTGGAGTCCGTGGCACGGCGAGTCACTTCGTCAGCTGGCGGTCGATAGGTTAAAAAAGGTTTTTATTTTATTTCGAACTAGCGACCCGCCCCGGCTTCGCTCGGGTACTATATTATACATATACTTCCCCTTGAATCATCACTATCTATTAAAAAAACCGCATCAAAATCCGTTGCGTAGTTTTAAAGATCTGAGCATACATAGGGACAGACAGCGGGAAGCGACTTTGTTTTATACCGATATAAGTGTATCGGCAAATGAAACTACTTATATAACTTAATTATTGAACCTGCTCACAAAATTTCACGAGAATCGGTTGAGAAATGCGATGTGTAGTCCTCTACACATCGCATTTTCAAGTAATGACTGTCAAGTATAGATTATAGTTTAGTAGTATATAATTTTCTTTGCGAATTAGATAAATAATATGTTAAAATTGTCTCCTGAACAGCCGGGACATATGAAAGAATTTTGCCCCAAGCCGAAGCAGAGTGCTTCGTTCGCTTCGCTCGCTCGTTCAAAAAGATCTAAAACTCGTCATGCAACTTCTTATATGTAACTTGTAACACTTTTATGCAAACTATTCCAAAGTCATCACACGGCCCATGTCTAATGTTATGGGAAAAGAAACCTGCGGCCGCGCCACTCGCCGCTGACCGCATATTTTGCTTTCAAGTTCAAGGCTTGCACTTGACATCCGTGCTGCTCTTGCCGGTGATCAGTGTCAGATTGAGACTACTTGATGCCCGAAGCAATGATATGATGATATGATGATATGAATGGGTTCCGCTTGTGGGTCCCCCCTATCCCTACGCCTATTTTCTTTTGTGCTTTTTCTTATGCCCCAAAACGTGATGCCCTAAGCAATTGCTTATGGCTTATGGGCTATTCCGGCACTGTCGGTTAGACAAAGAATTTAGATTGGCAAGTACCAAAAATAAGGATTTTGTTAGGTGACCAACGTCAATACATACACACACACTTACATATAATTTTGAACAGAATACCCGTGACATAGCTACTACGATTCCCATTTCCCGTGGCCTAGGTATTTGAAGACTACGGTAGCTCCTTACTTCAGAGCTCTTGAAGAATATGTATGTTATAATAAAATATAATTTTTAGTACAAGCCTTTCTATTAGCCATTAAAGAGTTCCAGTTTCACCTTCTGGCTTCATCACCAGATCTACTTGATGGTACCAAGTATTGTATTCTACATATATTTATTAGATTGATACCTAAATACATTAAGTTCGAGGTATGAAGTTAACATACAAATTATAAAAACACAATAAGACTGCGGCTTACAGTGTTATACGGATCCGAATGAAGTATGTACTTATATTAACGAAAAAGCCTAATAAAGGTCTCGAAGTGGTCAGTATCTCTTTGTGTGCCGATGGGTGCATTTGGCAACACCACATTCCGTCAGCACGTCTCAGCGTGAGGCCATTCACCTCCAACACACTTATTGATCTAAATTATGTTCGCCATCGGCCGGGGGTTCCACAGAACAGAAAAACAGTTTTTTATATTCTGTGGGGGGTTCGAACCCCAGCTATGGACATCTAAACATGTAATCCAAATCATTGCCCAATTTCTTCCTCATTTAAATTGGAATTTCGAAGTATTGTTATTTTTAAACACTCGAATTTTGACGTGCCCTGTTAAATGACAGAACTAAAGAAATATGTAGTTTTCTTCATAAATAGGCGATACATGAGTTGTGCCACAGAATAAGTAATAGTGTTGTCCCTAGCACGTGCCTGCATGCAACAGATTAGTATGCCAAGCACGCGGTTGGAGATAGCATTTTACATACTTGTTTACAAATGTCAATAAAGAAAATACTTGAAGCGCCGTATGTTTAGTACAAATATACAAACTTACAAGCATATGTAGATACTGCTTCATGCAGTTTTACATCCGAAACAGGAAAAGAGAAACGACTTTCAACTCATATCACCCTTTTTGGCAAGCACTTATCCAGTTATCGCAGAACTCCAAAAGTAGCTAAAAACTTAACAACACAGTTCTGCAAGTTGGATTCTTAAAAATGTACGAGTTTTAGAAGAGTTGTTCCAACAAAATACACTCGCCGTCAAAAATTTCGGTTCACCCTAAATTAAATATTTAACACTCGTTTTATTTACATACACCCTTCTTTATAATACCCAACTGTATAAACAATTTCCGGGATCCTATCATAAAAAAACAATATCCAAAAATTACGATTTTAGCGATACAGCTCGCTCCGTTGACGTTGTTTTGTTCATGAGTTTTTGCGAGTCCGATTTAAAGCTGGTAAACGTTACACAGTGTTTTACAGTTTATTTTTGCAGAATTAGATGCAAAATTAAATAAAGATCATGACAGGAACAGGATTAAAAAAAGTGTAGCTGCAACCTTGCACTATTTTAGGAAATATGAGGGTATTTTGCGAGTGTAAGTATTACAATATCAGTAAATAGGTACTTAATTCTTACCCTGGTAACAATCACCATGTCGACGGCATGTGTCACCGGCCCGACCTGAAACAGGAGAACATTGGTTACTCACCTTGCTAGAATGGGTGGCGAGGAGGATGAGACCATGGAACACTTAGAATAGAATAGAATAGAATAGAAAACTTTATTCAACATCACAATGACAATTCTAGTTACATGGGAACCTTAAAAGTAGACTTAACATATAAAATTTAAAATTAATCCTAAATTAAAGGACGACAATCTTCCTCCTTTGAAATGGCATTTGGGACGAATTATTAACAGCATAACAGGCAAAGATGGAGTGTCAAGAATAGCAGACATCCAAACCGCATCTGGAACCGTGAGACGCGCTTACACCAAAATCTGTCCCTTGGTGGCGCACCCAGATGAAGTCCCGCCAGCTCAAGACTTCTTGAAAGCCAGTCCTTTCAAGGCCGGGGGCATGTTCCGGACGATACCCATAGCGACATCTATTGATGATCGTCACATATATCGCGGCCAATAGCATTGCCGGATAGACGGTAACGTCACCCGACGTCACGATATAATGTTCCCTCTACCCCTATCCTAAAAATTATGTACTAATACTTGCAAATTGGAATTATAAGAATAAGCACTTACTTACTCTTATTTTCTTCACGCAATCAACGCAAAACGACTAAACTTAATGTGAATGTCATGCCCTTGCCAGACAAAGAATGAATTACTTTGGTAACGGCTATATCCGCAACCAAAGGAATTCAAGGTGCTCCCGCTGAGCTGCATCATCCGCTTTGTGGAAATGATGGAGCGAGCTTGGGGAGTAGGCATAAAGGAGAGGGCAAATGCACAAAAGATCCCGCTGGGCCCGATTCGAAGTGCATCCGAAAGGGCCCTCAACTAGATAATATAAGATAAGATACACACCTTGCAGTGAGATAGCACAGATGTTACGGGCGGGTTGCATAGATTAAATTTAACGGGCCGTCTAAGGTTAAATATGGAGGCTGTAGCTCTAATCCGTTAAAGAACTGACAAACTTTAACGGACGTTACTAACGATTACCGACGGATTGAATCAACCGGCCTAATCCGGCGTTATTACCTACAATTCAGGACCAAACAACGTCGGAGTGGTGTTTGAGGTAGGGCACAGCGAAATGTCATCCCGCTCGAATTTGGAGCAGCCCAACTGGGGAAGTACCTCCGCCTTGCAGAAGACCACAGCCATAAAAACACTACTATACTTGCTCTGTAGTAGTGTTGTGTTCCTGGTGGTGAGCAAGGTCGCCAGAGCTCCCGAGGATGCGTTGTGTTGAGAGCGGGGGAATTTGTTCCTTCAGCTGTCAACACGGCGAATCCTCAAACATATCAAGGGTCGGCAACGCCCATGTTACTCCTTTGGAGTTGCATGCGTCTAAAGGCTGCTGTGTCCGCTTACCATCAGGCGAGCCGTACGCTTGTTTGCCACCGTCGTTGTACAAAAAAAAATGCTGATATACCTACTTCACAATCGGAAATCTAGTTTCAGTGTTATTAAAGGAAGCAGATGGCACAAATTTAGATTTTTCAAGCAGGAATGATGGATCTCCAGTATGTCATGTGAAGATATCAGGAGGATAAGAGTCGACGACGGTAAGGGTGATAAAACCTGCACAATCTTTACCCTGGTAGAGGATTGTCTGCGAGCGAAGCAGACCCAAAAATATGTTTTCACTCCTCATGCTCAAAAAGTGCGTCATATTAGGCTTAGCAAGCGGGGCTAAAGTAGTACATTTAGCCCCTAGGGAAAATATACATATTTATGATTTATAAAACATTTTAATTTGACCATTCAAAACAGTTCAACGTATTACATCCACCAATCACAAGTCTTTAAAAAAACATTAGTATTTGCTATCAACTAACCAGAATACAACTAGACTTTCAAATCGGCCAATCAGGAAACAGAATTCATTTCAAACATTAGGTGTTTTTTACTCCCAAATTCACAATAATTAAAAAAATAAACGCTCTGACCGACTATAGTCGCGTCCAAACGTTCAAGCATGGTTGACTGCATACACATACACACACATACACATAAGCTGCTTTTGCTGCTACAATCTTCAGATTGAGCGGGATAGACTGCTATCTCGCCTTATCGTATGCCCCGCGTATGGTGTCCGCCGCGCTCGGCCGTTTAGACGCGGCTATTAGACGAACAGAGGCGTTTATTCGTGGTGTGAATATATTGTATCTGTGTCAAAGTAGTTTATTAAAAAGAATGGCGCCAAATTGAACAATCTCTTTGCCTTGGTATAATTGTTGATTGTAGATGGATAATCTTTGTTTTTACTATTTTCTCGCAGTCGAAGTGAAAAGTAGAGTGTATAACTCTGGTCTAAAAGCCATATTACCCCTCGAACTATTTCCCCTCACTTCGTTCGGGAAAATATCCATTTCGTAGTGATATGGCTTACTCACAGATAACCTCCAATAGATAGAGCCTATACGCGATTTAGTTCAATGCAAAGGTCACCACAGTTGGCGGTAGGTGCGGGTTGCGGGGAGGTCGGTAACGGCGCTGTGATTAGCTGTTTTGAAAATAGCGCGATTTGTCACATAATGGCGCCAGAAGCGTAGTGATGGGGCGCGTTGGTCGTTAACGGTTTTTAGCGAAGCCGCAATTAATTGTTAGTAGAATATTTTACATGGCGTAGGTACCTTTAACATGGTTTAAATTTTTGAACGGCTGTCACTGTTATATTATTATCGTTCTTAGAATATTGTCGTTCTTAGAATATTTTGATCACCACGTAACATAAAAAAGGTATGTTATAATCCCGTCAAGTAGTCATACAAATAGTTATTTCTAAGCATTTTACAACATTTACTGCATTATCGTGTTTATGTCGGACAAGAAGCCTTCGTCTCGTTCGTATTTACATACTTACTAGAAAAGAACGAATGCGATGTTTATTCGACATTAACGCGAATGTGCTAGCTAGGCTAATGTATGATATTTTAAGATTGGTATAGGTATGGAAGACATAAAAACGATGTCATTAAAAATAGATATATTTTTTCTATGTGATCAAAATAATGTGGTTGATGATAATCCTCACCATCATTTAAGAGGGCGTTAACGTGCTCACTAGCGCCACTTGTAAATAATTGTGATTACTTCAATTTAACGATAGATATTTAAAAAAGCAGGCCACTACACATAGTATTTTGTATTTAAGCTACATCACTAACCACTTCCGACATCCATCACACGTCGTCGAAGTCCAGCATCAGGGCCTTCTCGTGACACTAGTCCTAATTGCTCACAAAGACGATTCGAAAAACTTCAATCGCCGTCTTCGAAGTCCAGCTATTAATATAGGGCCTGCTCGTGGCACTAGTAGTAGGTATATTGCCGCGTCCAGACGTCCGAGCGCGGCGGACGAGGGGTGACATGAGCGGTAAGAATTCATAAGAAAGTGCGAGATAGGGATAGAATTTTGCAGGTTGGCAGTCGCCAAATGCGTGCCTACATGGCTTCTATTTACGCGGGCCGATATCAGGCGGCAGACTGCAGTCCGCCGATATCTGGCGCCGTCTTATACTTACACGTTAAAGAAAAAAAACAGGTCAAAGTATTATTTCAATTTATGGTCAATTTATGGTCAAAGTACGATTCTGTAATATTGTAACTTCAATTTCATTCTATATTATATGTATACTACATAGCAATAGCTTACTTCGGCACTACATAATATTCTACAATACTCTAAATTACCCAATAAATAAAATAAAACTACATAATAATGCAAATATTTACACGGTTCAACTCACGTATTAAATGTCACTACGGGCACATGTTTCGAACTCTTCGGGAGTTCTTCTTCAGGATGAGTGTTTTCGCGGCGGTGTCGCTTGAATCAACAACAACAACATGCCCGTAGTGACACTTAATACTTGAGTTGATCCGTGTAATTATTAGAATTATTTCAACATGTCACGAAATTTAAATCCGATCAAAACTACATAATATCCACACACACACCAACACAGAACTTCCAGTAGGTACAAGAATAATATATTCCGTTAATTAGCTCTGGAAGCTATACAACAGAGTGAGATAGTAATTTACTACGTCTCCCTCTACTTCATAGCTAAGACGGATGCAGTCCGCCACGCCGCCTTCTTGATGCAGTCGAATATATTATCTATGTTATGACTCCTGAGAGGTTTTTAACAAAATAATTATGACAATGCAATGGCAACGATATATATATATAATCTTTAGTGAATTTTCGTATTAAAACAGTACACGAAAGCAAGGGTGAATTAACGTATTGTTTCCTTAAATAAATCTGAATCGGTAAAAATTCGAAAGCATCACTAGCCCATCACTAGAGTGTCATGTGCTTTCGTGAGAGAGGAACAGTATATTGTCATTTACATTTGATGAAAAGGGACATGCATACTTTACTACTTCTTATGGACCAGTGTAAAATGGACTCCGCGTGACAGAATGAAATTTACATTTATGTGATAAATTTGACTTACCTGTGAAATGTTATTCCGTCGTTTGTGTAATTAGAAGTTCGGGAGATTTTCCCACACCACTTCACACAGCAAGAACTATTTTTATAGCGCAAAAACAATTTTAATTTGTTGGTTGTTTGACGCACGTATAGATCGCTTACCTGGTCGATACTGACAATATGGCGCGGGGAAGGGGGGGGTTATCAGTGCAAAAACATATATGCGTGGTGACCGCACGTCGCCCTATAGGCTCTATCTATTGGAGGTTATCTGTGGGCTTACTTTAGACCCTTGTCATACAATCTACTATTAATTTTTTTTTAATCCAGCTGGTCGATTACGTAGCGCATTGTACATGCGTCAGATAGATCTAAATTTCACTTTCTGTACGGGAAAATGAAAATTGAATTGTCCTAACGCTCGTTCGAAAAGTTACGTGTACTTACCCCTCTGGACTATCCTACACATTTTACATTTTAGGCAGACATATTGGGACTTTTCTCTATTTTTCTGAACAGGTATTCATGCGCTTGGTGTATCTTTAAATAGCGCTTTTAATGTCCACTTACAAAAACATTATAAACAATAATTTAACCCTTAACGTTAATATACGTCATTAAAAAATAATAAGTAGACAGCTTAGCTACGTCGGTAAAAGAAAGGGTTCGTTCATAATACGGCTAAGTATTCCGGTTTACACCATAATTACTGGTCATGTTTAACTGTAAAGGCATTTTACAAATGGCGGTTATTCCACGTTATACTGCCAATTCCGTGGGTCAAAGATACGACCTAATAGACAGTTTTTTTATAATAGAAAGACGACCTATTACGTATGCTATGCGGGCAGCATATACTTGTTACACTTAAAACGACCAGAGGCTGTATTCGGCATGCTATAATTAATTGAAATCGGTCTGGCATTTGACGCACGCGTTCGTGCCGACACGTTTTGATGGAAGCAAACGCGCGCCACCAATATTAAACCGATTCCAATCAATATTTAAGTCAAACAGAGCCCCTGCTACATTTAAGCAGCATTCGACTACATAGTTGCTGCAAGATCTCACACAAATCACACATCTCTGACTAGTTATCGTAACTCGTAAGACATTTTATTGACTGGGTTCTTCGAATTCCGGTTCGGATCAGGAATTTCTTTACTCGAGAATGATGGATGAAAGCTGCATACTAGTCAGAATCAGAACTGTAGTTTATTTTCAAAGGTACTAATGAGAGTAATGAGACAAAGAAGAAACTAATATCCAGTTTTGGCATTTGTTCCGTACAAATTGGTAGGTATATAAATAGTTCGTCCATCACAGGGATCCAGTCTCGAAGATTTATCCCACTTTATGGGGGACAAACTTAACTTTGCCGTTGGAAAACTGTCGGCTCTATACGTCGACATAGGTCAGCGATACGGTCAGTTTATACCAACCGCAACTTTGTTATTTTTTGTGATGTAACTGCCTTGCCAACTTTCCTATTTTCGTATTATTTATGTATGTACTTAAAGAAAAATATAAAATTATTCATTAGTGCAAAAACTATACCTTAATAAAAGTGCAACAAAACTTAACTTACTTTCACTAACATTTTATTATACCCACTAGGCCAACCGCGGAACTACCCTCAGAGATTTTAATGCCTTTGCGAGTATCGAAATATACAGTATAAACGGCTATATCTGATTGATAATGTTGTCTTAAATATAATTAATTTGTTAATATTTTTTTATCATCTATTGTTTTTTTTCATGGTTATTCTCTCAAATATTAAGTTTTTTCTACTTAATAGTCCCTACGCGTTCCTGAGAAAAACATCTTGCCAGACATACGGCTGACGAAGTGATAGTAGTGTTAGAGATGCGAGTTTAATTAATTCCCAGCAAAGATGAAAATACTATCTTGCTTCGTCATAATAGTCAAGTAACAATAATACAACTTCGTCACGATTAACAAATTCGTAATATCAAAAGTTAGGTGCACTTAGACCAATTCTTTGGATTCCTTATTACATTGAGCTAACACGTAGTCGGACATAACATTACACACAGTTTACCATGAAAAGCCGCTCATTAGCTAACTGCTGGTTATACCAGGCCGATTGCATCACCGTATGCAGTTGCATGGTGGACGCAACATGTCGAATGACCGTAATACCGGCGTTTCCGTGCCTGCTTATGTCACTGTAATAAATAATGCCAGTTTGTGATTGGACGCACAATACATGTCTTTTACTGCTCTAACTGGAGTGAGTGCATAATACTTCCTTACATACTAGATCCAACTTCGAGAAAGAGGTCAATCGTCGAATCCGACTCGGCTGGGCAGCGTTCGGGAAGCTACGGCACATCTTTTCGTCCAATATTCCGCAGTGTCTCAAGACGAGAGTCTTTGACCAGTGTGTGTTGCCAGTGATGACATATGGCACTGAAACGTGGTCGCTTACTATGGGCCTTATAAGAAGGCTCAAAGTCACCCAAAGGGCTATGGAGAGGGCTATGTTGGGGGTGTCTCTGCGTGATCGCATCAGAAATGAGGCTATCCGCAGCAGAACCAAGGTAACCGATATAGCCCTCCGAATCGCTAAACTTAAGTGGCAGTGGGCGGGGCACATAGCACGTAGAACCGATGGCCGTTGGGGCGGAAAGGTTCTCGAGTGGCGACCACGAACCGGAAGGCGCGGCGTGGGTAGGCCCCCCGCAAGGTGGACTGATGACCTGGTAAAGGTTGCTGGAGTCCACTGGATGCGGGTGCCGCAGGACCGGTCACTTTGGCACTCTTTGGGGGAGGCCTATGTCCAGCAGTGGACGCCTTTCGGCTGATAAGATGATGATGATGACATACTAGATTGTGAATGCATTTTTATTTAGCCAATTGTTTTATGTTATGATGCAGTAATTTATGATGTTTTTGATATCATATTGTACCCACACAATTTTCAGATAAATCTATTTTACTTTGACTTTTAACAGATTCTTGGATCGGATCTGTTTGCTTTCTTTGCGATAGCCTCTCGAAGACTGTAACGGCCTGGCCGCGGCGCTCAATAGTATGTAGACTCGTCATTAACTGTCAAATTTACTATTCTCCACCACCGCTGGCCACGCCAGTGTGTTGCAGGCCTTAAACGGCAGATTTTTTTTTCTAGGTATACCTTCACCCTGTATATAGTTTCAGCAATAATCTCTTTGAATGTACATATCACTTCCGATACGGTTGAGGCTGTCAAAGTCAGGCAGACGGACCAACAAGAATAAGGACTTATTCTGAGGTTGTAATGGTTATATACGTCATGATTGTATGGACTATTCTTAGAATAATCTCTCTTGTTTGATCGAATTAACACAGAAAGTTCATTGTATCATCAGTATTGAATAATACTACACCCATTTTACAATACATTAATACACTTTTCAACACAATTGCTCGTAACGTACCTCTTATTGTGTCGCTTTTAGGCTCATAATCCTGGATATTAAACAGGCGTGTTTTATAACATTACGATACTTGTGTGTTATGGTTAATATCCCGATCAAGTCACGTTGGCACCTCGGGTTGTACAGAATGTACAGTTTTTTTTTAATTCTCGGCAAATGGATTCTTTACTCGACTAAACAAATTAAATCCTTTTTGTTAATTAAATGACTATTTCTTTTTCGATATGATATATAAACGTTTAATTTAGTAAAACTTTTGATAAAATTTTACATTAATTAATAAAGATAACATTGTAAAACGAAAATATTTAATTTATTTTGTATTGGCTGTTTAGAGATTTCATCTAATGCGCGCGCACTGCGCAAACTTCACGAAAAATAACGGTTGCGCGCCATTATAGGTTATTTCACAGATATTTGTAAACATTGTTAATGCATGTTTGGTTATTAACAAAAATGTTGACTCGTAGTGACTAGAAAAGTGATAAAAAGAATTGGACGCCCCTGGAAATTCTTGGCGATGTATACAACATGTGAGTAAAAACCTGATGCGATCAATAAGTAAAGAAAATAACTTGGCATTTTCACCTTATTAAAAGGTTTTTTTCCTCGCAAAATGTGTTGAAAAACGTTGTATGAAACGCGTGAGCTTTGATAATTACATCCTCGGCTCTCTTATCACGCTCACCTGCGGCTCGCGTGATAATTCCGCCTCTGATGTAATTATCAATATACCTCACTTGTATCACAATGTACTATTACAATACTTACTAGTATTACTACACCAAAGAAACCAAATTAAATGAAACAAACAATTATAGACCACAGGCGGCGTTATCGTTAAAAATTCTTCCACACAACCTTCTTATTGAAAGCGACGTTACAGTACGATTACTGTTAGTTAAGACCTGACAGATGGATTGCCTTCATTTAATTTTCAACTTTAATTTCATATAGATAAAGCATTTTTCAGAATACTGTTACCCACATCTACCGATTTAGTAATAACTATTTTATTTGTATAAGATTAAAGTTGAAAATTAAATGAAGGCAATCCATCAGTCAGGTCTTAACTAACAGTAATCGTACTGTAAGGATATGAATGTCAAAATTATCTTACTGTACTTACCTTCTTCCGTTAACACAACGTCAATTCAGGTGCATGGTTCACCAGCTCTCGCCTAACGTATGGCCGGTTCAGATACTGTATTAAAGTATCTAAAAGACAAGGAAACATAAAATTGCGCTTTACCTAAACACCTGACGAACCACTTAGGATCATTTATATAGTCGCTAATAAATTATCGAATTCTCGTATTGTAAATAATGTATGCACGAATTCACGATCAACATGACGTTTGATAAATGTGCCAATAATATGTAACTTTTAACGTTCTTGTATAATTCATAACACGCCCAGTCGCCCACATTCATATTAGTGAATGGAAGTAATTAGAACTGCCTAGTCCTTAATCTGAACAAGTCGAAATAAATATGTTGTTTTTGGGTCAGAGCATCGAATCCGTAGTACCATCAGTAACCTCGAGACTGACTACCAGTAAGGTTGCTATCATGGGAGAACCAATAGAGAGGGTGGTAGAAGCAACTAACCTTGGCCTCCTCATGGACGGCAAGCTGCGCTTTGAGAACCACGTACTAAAAGTTGTGAGTAACTGCTTCTACCGCCTTAAAGTTCTTTACAATGTTCGCGATTACTTAAGTGTTGATTTGCGTGTTAACCTTTGTGAATCGCTGATATTGTCAAGATTAAACTATTGTGATGTTGTCTATGCTGGCTGCATTACTGGTTGTACAAAAAAGCTCATACAGCGAGTGCAAAACGCATGCATTCGTTTCTGTTTCCGAGTCCCACCGAAAGCATCGGACCGCGGCGTTTCGAGGTAGCTTCAGGTTCGCGGCGTCCAAGTGTTGGAATGATCTCCCCCCACCTATCCAAAGAGCGTCTAGCAGGTATACCTTTAGGCGCCAGCTTAAGGGCTATTTGTTGACGCTCCAAAAATCCCAACCCTAACCCATCCAGCACTTTATTTAATTTTTATCCATTTTATTTTTTAAACATCCCAACCGTTTCGCGTTTTTCACATTGTCTCTCATCCCATTATGCTTGTGTCACATATTTAACATATTTAGTATATTAATTATGTGTATACGTTTGTATCGGCAGTTTGTTGTGTTGCGTTCCGTGGGTCACGTACGGTGCTGTCTGAAAATCAGCGCTGTAGGTGTCTGTCTGACACCTTGGCATAATGCTGAGACAGCGACCGATTCACTGCCGCGAAGCACAATTGAATTGTATTTGTACTCCCTTTGTCTCTGTGTGTAATTTGAGTAGCAAATAAATGTCTTCTTTCTTTCTTTCTTTCTTAATTATATCATATCTGCAACGTGTGGCTAATCAATGCGCAGTTTAGACGCTACGCAACGTATGGCCTTACCTAAATTTTAACAGGATGAAGTGTCCTTCTCAGACCAAAATAATTTACTTAAAAAAAAAAGTTTTAACCGACTTCAATTTAGTACTCCGCCAAGCCACGAGAACATTTCCACATTTATTTTCCAATTTACCACATGAACTGACTTCCGAGAGCAAATACGTTGACTTTTAGAGAAAATAACCGGCCAAGTGCGAGGCGGAACTCAGCAATTAGTGTTCCGTACATTCACTTATTTTAAATGATTCATACTTTATCTCCTAATTTTGAAGCTTACTACTACTAACTAACCTGCTTGATTTATTGAATGGAGTTCAACAAAAAATATATTTCTTTATCTTCGATTCTCATACAAATTTGTTTGTGATGGTTAAAAATATTTTCTACGACGTGTATAACTAAAGAATTTGGGAAATTTTAGGTCCTCGCCTTTTTTTTAGGTGTCGGGTTCAAAATTTTCGCAGCAAGCTCTCAAACTTGAATGGTATAAGCAAAGAGAATATAACCACTGGTTTATGGTAACAATACGATTCACCACTACAGCTCGGTATTCCAGTTTTAAATCAAATAAGGAACCTCGTACTTTGATGCTATTTTGTTTCTAGATTTTAACCAAATAGAGTCAACAATATGTAGTACTGTTAAAATATAGAACACCAAAAGCTGCTTGTAGTGTTGAAATCTGAAGCCATTATTAAGCATAGTATTATTTGTAAGTTTCAGTAACCCAAACAAGACCGCATATAAGGATTCAATAGGAGTTTTTTTTTAGTTCTCAACTGAATCGTTTAATTACAAAATCCAAAATATATCATTATACCAGCCGAAAGACGTTCACTGCAGGACATAGGCCTCCCCCAAAGAGTGCGACAATGACCTGTTCTGCGCCACCCGCATCCAGTGGACTCCCGCGACCTTTACCAAGCCCCGTATCATGGTCTGCCTTATCACGCGATAAGTGACAAGATAGAGCGTCCGTCACTGGCTGACACCGTTCGATAGAATGAGACGACGCTCTTATAAATCTTGTCACTTATTGCGTGATAAGGGCGACCATGATACGGGGCAGGTCATCGGTCCACCTTGTAGGGGTCTACCCACGCTGCGCCTTCCGGTACGTGGTCGCCACTCGAGAACCTTTCCGCCCCAATGGCCATCATCGGTTTTACGTGCAATATTCCCCGCCCACTACTGCCACTTATTGTTGTGTGTTGTGTAAGGGTTACTTACTTTACTGTGTTGTGTTAATAACGTTATTTGTCGAATCCGCGAGCGATAACCTCAGACCAAAAAAAAAATAGAGCATTACGAAAAACCTAGTGAAGCCGGTTTTCAACCAAGTCAAATAAATAAGTTTAGCACACGCTCACGCACACATAAGTATACATACAAAATTGCACAAAACTCTTCAGCAGGTGTCGCAATGCTGTCAAGATCACCTATTTAGAGTTTTGTGCAATTTAATTTGTTTATGTGTGCGTGAGCGTGTGCTAAATAATTCGTATGTGGCTTGATTGAAAACCGGCTTCACTAGGTCGTTCGCCATGCTCCGTCTATCTTTTTTACTTGGTCTGGGGTGTCGTTAGAAATATTACCAAATAATATACTAATTACCTTTTGATATTAAGTATTTGACATTTTAGATAATTTAGATACCTACATGATACATTGTGAGCTGAATTAATGTATTAACATACATACAACAGGAAGTTAATGTTAGTTATCATCTTTTAGATACTTTAAAAATAAATAATTAAGTATAGACAATAAAAAAAACAACGGAAGTTTAGACAGAACTGATCGACCGAAAGAACTCTTACTTGATTTAAAACGTAGCCGTAAAACAAACACATTAATTTCACAAACAATCGACTAACACTCGTCACGTCACGCCTCTTCACTCCTGCGCTACTAACTTCACGCCAGTCCAACTATTTTTCACTTGACGCGTACTCAGCCATTTCAGTATTACGCTAAAAAGCATAGCCCCTAATTGCTAACGCGTAGTAATCGCCTAACGGCACATGCGCGCTGCTCTCGATCGCCTCATGCGCGCTCTATATTAATTAATTAAGAATAATGTTTACTTATGGAACTTCACTTTGCTCGTCATTTTCTAGATCGCTAAGCGTTCGACAGGCTAGTGCTTATACTGATAAATAATTTACTTTAAAAACAAAGTTTTAACCGACTTCAATTACTTCGCCTTATTTGAAGAGTTCCTTCGATGGACCACCTGTCAAGGATGCCCTTTCAAACAAAAAAAGAATTCGGGGGAAATGCATAAAAAATTAAAGATTCAGACGAACTTAGGCAGGCCTATTAAAAAAACTAATAATAAAAATCGGAAGACTAAAATCCATATTAGGTCTACCGTAGTATTAAACATAGTAAAAGTAAAGAAAGTCGATAGAAACGACTGAGGATAAGATTTTGATAGGCCATTGCGGAGTTCTTAAGTTAAGCATTCTGAATTGTTACTAAACAACACAGCAAATTATTTCCTTTTTTTTTAACCTCCGACGCAAAGGGTGTTATAAGTTTCACGTGTCTGTGTATCTATGTATCTGTCTGTGGTATCGTAGCTCCCAAACGGATTTACCGATTTGAAAAACGGATTTAGAGGTTTTTTTTTACTCGAAAGCTGATGTAATCATGAGTGTTCTTAGCCATGTTTCATGAAAATTTGCCGTTTTTGAGATATTGGACTTTGAACTGAAAATGTCGGGGGGTTTTCAACTTTTCTAATTTGTAGTTATTATAGACCTAGTAAGAAGTTGACCACGAAAGGTATTTAAAGTGCTAATGAGATTCTTCAATGGCTCGGTCACATGTGTTGTGGTAACATTTATGTTAGCTAACTACGCTTCTTTTCCATATTAATGTGTAGCAAATGTTGTATAGTCAACACTGCACTCATGCACTCTACAATCTCTACATTCATTTTAATTGATACGTAGTACGTACCTACCTAATATACGTACCGACTATTCATTTGTATAAAATAAAACCTACAATACAATACAAGAACTGACGACATGACATAACAAGAGACATCATTATTTGTAAACGGTTTTCATATTAACTGATGAAATCATCTTATCTTGCATGACAAAAATAAAACAATTGTATCCATAGCGCACTTCTTATTTTTTATTTTATTTATTTATTTATTACTGAAAAATTCTACAAAAACACTAACTAGGTACTTGAAGTCCTGCAAAACTGTTTTAACTGTTTGACTTGCAGGAAGACTTATTTTAATAACTTATCTAATTTTACAAATCTAGTTAATAGTTCGACTTAAACATAATTCTACAGTAGTAATATATATATGCTTTGGTAATAAATATCTAATGGTATATTTATGTAGGTATGAATAAATATTTAGGGTAAGGATTCTAGAAAATGTTTTTTTAATTTTCTTTTAAATAAGCGTGCATCTTGTTCAAGTCTGATGTCTTCAGGCATGTTGTTATAGATATATGGCAAACGTTTGTTTAATGTTCTATCACCATAGTAGTTATAAAGTCTTGGCACATCAAATTTGCCAGTGGACACCGACCTAGTGCTATGAAGATGAGTAGTTCTTTGCAGGGTTTGCTCCCGACTGCTATGGTTGTTAGTGGCCAAAAGGTATTTATGTTTTAAGGATACAGGAAGGATTTAACAAATTTTATAAAGTTTTCTATAGTCGTTTTTATAAAGAGTTTTTTTACTTTTTTGGGTACAAGTAGTATCAAAAATCTTAACTGAAGGGATTCTAGTTTGTCTAAGTAAGTTTTAAATGTCAGGCCATAGCAGTCGAGGGCATAGCCCAGCAAAGAATCTACCAGCGCGAAGTACAAACATTTTAAGGTACCGAGAGGAACCTTATAACTTAGATGGTAAAATTTACTTAGTGACAGACGTGCTGAGACCAAGAAAAGCTAGTATCAATCTTTACGCCTAAGGAACTTCCACATTCTACTATATGTATGGGATGACATGTACAGTTGACTAGCTTATTATGCAAACACTGGTAACTATGTGCAACTAAACGGAGAGTATAGTCGGGTAATTTTAAATATGGTGAATGAATTACAAGTAGGTTAGTTTTTTCTGCATTTAGCAAAATACCATTGTCATGAGACCATTGCACTATTGCATCTATATCTAATTGAATGTTATGACTTATAATCAATGAGATCAGTTCCAGCACTCACAGTGCTCAAATCGTCAACAAACATATAAGGTGTACTGTGACATATGACTCCACCCTATGCTGTTAACGTGCATCAGATATCATACTGGACCACATCCCGACCCCTGCGGCACTCCACAATCGACCGCCACCTCGTCGCTGAGCTCATCACCCACTTTCACACGATACTTAAGTCATTGACGTCAGGTAGTCGCGGACCCAGGCGTTCAGCGGCTGCCCGACGCCACACTCGTCCATTCCGTTCAATAGGGTTCCGAATTCGAGAGTGTCAAAAGCTTTTGTAATCATAGAATATCGCAACAACTATTTTTTTGTTTTCTACGTGAGTGTTAATTTCATCTGTGAATTTAGCTAATAAAGTATGAGTGCCTCAACCTTTTTGAAAGCCGTATTGGCACTTGTTTAGAATATGGAATTGTTTTGTAGATAATTTCCGATTTTCTCCTTAAAATAGGTATGTAACCACATGTATATGGTGGTTTTATGTTTTTATTTTATTTTATTTGGGATGCTTACTGCCTAGTATACATTCGTTACAACTTAATTACTAAAAGCAAACTACAAGCTTCCACATATATAATGTTACATTGTGTATTGCGTTTAAGTATTCAGTTTGTATACAAATTAACTTTCTTTTGAATTTATAAACTATATGCGTTATTTCAATGTGAAACAAGCTCATTTTCACATAATTTGAATGCTTAATTTTCGTCACAAAGCTGGCACTGAGTTAATTTTTATTTAACAACTCACGCTAATTGGGTACAGGATCTATTGAAAATGCCCATATGTGTGATAACACAAAAGTATCAGAAAAGTACCAAACGCAAAACAAAACATATAAGACAAAAGCAGACTGTGGTAAAACGAAAAACACCTTAATTTTAACGGCCTTACCTAGTGTTGTTAAGAACATAGCACGTGCCACTCAAAGATGAACTCTCTGCTACTCAGATTACTTAGACACCTAGATGCTATAATAAGGCATTCCATGAATAATTTTACCTATGCCATCCTTACTTATTTCCTCTGACTCGCACGCACTATGGAACATGTTGCAAATAAAATCACTTATGGTCACACACGTTAAAGGCCACACTATGATTATCGCGATAATTAATGGCATTTCTCGTTAGTGTGGTCCCAGCATCACAGGCGGGAGTGTAAAAAATATGCCTTTTAACGGCCCAAATGCGGAATTCATTCGTATCACAAGACAAACAAACTTTTGAAAGAACGAAGTAGTTCATCTTAGTTTACATTGCGTTGCCCCGAGAACGGCGCATTCGCGATTCATCAGCGGTCACGGGCCTGCGGCGCTACTACGAAAATCGAATTACGAAGTTCGGATATCTCCGTGTCTGTCCCACGTTATGGTTTAATGTATTCGAAAGACAGAGACAGAGATATACGAACTTCGAGATTCGCTTTTCGTGGTAGTGCCGCTGAACTCTGATATTTCGCAACCCGTCCATTGCCTCTCTTACGATGCTCTCATTGTACCACTCATCCAAAAGAGCCCCTGCCCATGTCCAGCCCAAGATACTTAGTACATTATAGATTTGAGAAATGAGGAGCAATGTTCGCAGGTGAGTACGACTTTATTGAGATGAAGGTCGGATCCTCAGTTTTGTTTTGTTTGTAAATTGTTTGTAATAAAATCTTTCTGCGTAACTGAGTACAGGTTTGAGACCGGTTTGTATAAAGGAGTCTTAAATTGCTTATAGTGTAAAGGCAGAATTATTCTCTGCAAACACAGCGAAAGTACGTAAAATACAGCGTAAGTAAGGTTATTAAAAAAAATGAAGCCAGATAATCGCCCATATGGAATAAAAAAATATGGACCCCGTGACAACGACGTCATAACAGGGTTGTTCCTTAATAGGCACAGATCACACAAGTGCAAAAACGTGTGTGTCCGCTATATTAAGCCTTAATTTGTTACTTAAAAATCCAATTTCTTCACCAAAATATCTATAGAACCATAGTTTTACGCATTGATTAGGTATACCCTTCATAGAGATGAAGATACGTTCAAAAATAATCCTTCAAGTCTTAAGTTACTTAAACATAACATTCAAACAAATCAAAGGACTCGAGCACGATTTAAACCAGAAACGTGCGTTTTGTTCAATGCCTATAACATTGTTTACTGAACTCAAACTCTCCTAAAATAGGAATGAACACAAAGGGCTCGGGCACTCGGCCGGCATTTTAAAACCTCCAGGTGCTAAATGCCTCATTGTTTTAAGATAAGTTTCGCCGTTCATGCTTTTCACACTTTGCTCAAAATGCAGTAATCTTTTTACGTCGACAAACACTTATGCCTTAATGAAGGGAGTGAAACAAAGGGGTTAAATTGCTTTTCACGCTTTTATTTTCAAAGCAAAGGATCTGCAAGTACACTAATGTTGAGTATTAAAATATAAGTATAACAATAAATACATCTTATTACACTGTTAATGAGATCTAACAGAAAACCCTAGAAACGTGTTGGGAATGTATTAATTACCATTAAGTGATATGCTCGTATATTATGTTTAATAGTAGGCTTGAACCAGAAAAATATTTTAGAAACCTGTAATTATATAGTATATTGGCCGTCCCCGCGCACAGAGGGGACCTACCGCGAAAGTAAAACGAACTTCGTTCGTGCATCTCCATCTCTGTCGCACTTGCTAGTTCGAGCGACAGAGAGGGAGATACACGAACGAAGTACGTTTTGTTTAAGAGACTGGCAAGTCTCCTGGTGTAATGGGTGCTATTTACAACAAAATACCAGAATTAATCAGAACTTTAGATACAGAAAGTAGTTTGACGCACAAATTTAATAGTAGATTGTATGATTATTTATTTATTTATTATTTATTTTAATTTTATTCTTAGGACATTTTAACCCAGAGTTATTTATTTAAATTAATTGTTTTATGTACTTAATTGACAATGTATGATTAATAGAAATAAAGACAAATACATATGTACATATATATTTATTTTTTAATTAAGATATATATGTAAAACTTACTGTGCCCGTCAGGGTTCCTAATGTTTTTCTAGTATGTAAGTCTTATACCTGTAATACATTAAGGAATGCAAAAAAGTAGGTATTGAGTATTGTACAAAACTCCAAGTAAGTCCCGTTTACATTTCTCTTACTTAAATTGATCAAATAAAATAACAAATAAGTAATATGAGAATTAGAACTTCCAACAAGATCTTATTGGACTTTTTCCCCGGGGCGTTTGTCAACACATCTCTCCGTTCGCCCTGCGGCGGTTCATAAAGCATGCATTCATTGGGATGATGCCCGCATTAGCTACCTACCAAAGAACTAAACAGCTAACTGGCTAAAGGCGAAAGAAAAACAAATGTCTCCATTGCTGTCTCTTTCTCAGCCAATTAATGATATTATCACAATGCCGTAAGGTCTGCTAACTGTTAATTACTTAAGTACGTCTTTGTCTGTACAAGATCGAGCAACTTTGTCGTTGTCGCGTATCGCAAACATGATCGCGCCGGGTCGCGGCGCACGCGCGGCGGAACTGATCGTGCCGGATGCTCTTTATTCTGCGCTGCTAAATCAAATAGTTGTATCTCCATACGAATTTCATAGTGACATTGGTAATTTTGCATTTGTATTGGTTTAATCTCGGCCGTTCATCCCACCGCACCTGCCGGAATTCAGACCAATTATCTAGCTACTTATGTATGATGAACCAGATTAATGTGATATAGGTTTGGTCTTAACTCTTAACTAGTTGGTTGAGTATCACATTTCATCTGCAACTTATAGAACGCGCGTTAGGACTTATCGACCATCCTTTTTAAAGCAAAAATGACAGTTCATATGACCATACGATTATTGTATAAAAAAGAATGTAAAAATTAAAACAAAACTGCTAGGGCAGCTTTTTCAGATAAATACCGTTCAACTTTTGCAGAAATTTTAAATGTAAAAAATAGCTTTTGGATGGAAAATCTATATTACCGAGTTCAAAAATGGTCAGAATATTTGTCATTAAGAGTGTAAACGGAACATTTAATTAAATTTCAATTAAGTAGCCCAGTTTAAATGGTATGATTTTTTTGTGACCCTTTAGTGCTTAGAATGATATAAAGAAACGATTTTTACAATAAAAAAGAGATGCAACAAAAGTGGGGTTCATAAAACACTGTGCCACGTCTATCTCTAAAGCTACAATAGCCGTCGAAACACTAAGGCTTTAACTGGCTTAATGAAGTATCATACCTAACCATACATCATACCATACCTAACTTGAATGGGACTTACTCGACAAGACGGAACACTATCCATATGCACAGTCTTTTAATGATATCCATCTAGGTGTCATTTCTAAACACACGTAAATTTTGTTTTTCTTGACTTTTTCCGTAGCGTAAAACAAAATTACAGCAATAGTATGTTTATAGCTTGTCGAGTATTGTTGAACGGAATGTCTTTTGTACAGATTTCTGACTTTTGTCATTCATCCAAACTTAATCCTAAATCCACCGTGACCCAGCAAAGCACGGAGCAAGAATAAGTGCGTGACCCAACATATCCGGCAAAGACCTGATTTCATCTGCACGCATCCTAAGCGATTTATAATCGCCCCTCAATAGCGTCAGCGTAGCGCAATAATTTAGTATACGTTAAACGGCCATTGTCTTCATCATAACCGGCGAAATGTAAACAAACATTCAATAACCATTCATGGGTTATATGCGCGCGCTCCCACAGTGCTCCCAAGTCGGATTGTTTAAAGAACCGTCAGGTATGTTTCTGCAGATGAGTTGTTGAGATCCCGCTACATAACGGCGGTCTTGCGACAAGCGACTTTATATATACGGGCATGGTTTGTAGGGCTGTGGCTGATGAATGAGATGGATGCTAGAGCAAAACAATCGCGGTCAATTGTTTACAAGCTGGTGTTTATATAGCATACATAAATAATTATTGTACCTATAATACGAATCTTCTATTCAAATTGCGCCTTTGTATAAATATTAAAGTATTGCCTCGCTCTAAAACGGAAACGAACTAAGCACAAACGTTACATTAGGTAGGTATATTTGGTAACCCCATATAGAAAAGATCATTCAAACGAAAAACAGCTTTTCACCATGATTAGTCTAATAAACCACGGTCAGTTTAAAAGTGATAAAGAGTTCAGTGACAACGTTTTTTAAGCCAATGATACGGCAAACATCCGTACACACTTACAAAAGAAACCCTTCAAAACTGGGTCGTACTGTGAACTACGTGGCCGCCCATTGATCAGATCACACAGTTGCAGCAAACCACCTAAAAGATAGACTATGACTGTCTTACGATTATTACCTGAAGGTTCACAATTGCTTGAACTTTAGGTAAATCCAATTTCTGTGCTTGGTATTCCTATACAAATATCTTGATAGGTGACGCCATCTCTTGAATAGTAAACGTTGAAGATAGACTATTACGACAGCTCTGCTGGATGAACATATCTTATCTGTCATCGTAATGGCCGCTACATTGTCCTCAACTACGTGATGAAATCACTTAAACGCTTTCGTGAGTTTCTTTCGAGCACTATCATAGATGGTTCTGATAGTGTAATCGTTTTAATAGCTTTACTTTCCTAACACTTCATGAACTATTACTTAGTTAATAGTGTACCTAAGTATTTTTACGTAACATATGAAATGGTCATAAAGTGGGAAAGCGGAAAAAAAGGCGCGTGCAGAAAATCTCACTTCCTAGTCAGAGGGGCACGTAAAATGTTGAACCCACCACGAGCGGTAACGGTAATATACAAAGCCTCAGATCTGAGACATTCTTTTCCAGGTGTATGGATAGGATGGTGCAGAGTATTAGGTTTGATGAACGTTGTGAAAGTTCACCAAGCTAACCATGTATAGAATGTATCGGAACTAGGTGATACACATACTGAGCGCTTGCTCAGTCCACTTTTAAAGCGCAAGTTGAATTTTTGCGAAGCAGGAATGTTTCACATTTCCTCGAACTTTATGCCTGGCTAGTATTTCTATAACGTATTGCACAATACTTAAGGTGTGCTATTAATAACCCAACCCGAGTAGGTTTAGCACAGAGTTCTCTGATTTTGAAGAGGTGAAAGCAACACATTGTAGACCAACTAACGTAAAAATAGTCTTTGAATGTCTTGTATTGTATAGTTTTAAACAATTTCTAATCCCAAGGCACTGCAATATGTGTGGTTATTGCCGACGCCGTGACCCCTCCACCTGTCGGTCGCGGCTCACTGAGGCTTCCGTCCGGTGCGCGCACCGTACTGTCACCAACACAACTTCCATAACACTTGTAATGTCTTTCTATCGCACATGGGATCCATAGCGTACACTTCACTCGCCTGTTATGTATAAACAACGATTTTTAGGAATACAACAGGCTGTACTTTTATTTGATAACCTTTCCAACTCAATTTATTTTAAAGGTTTCATTCAATGGGTCAGCACGGCTAGTACAAGACCGCTAGGCCGTTCTAATTAGACGACTTAGCAAGAGGCAGGTAGTATATCTTCCGGTAAACTATAAAGACTAGCAACGGCACGAGTTGCACGAGGCATGAGGTTAGCATGTAATGTGTTACCGTAAAAATTTAAACAGAGAGTTTATTGAATACCGAGTAGGATTTTGACATCGAATGTACGTACCTACCTTACCTTTACCGCGCATTTTATTGGTATTTGATCACGGGCTGACCCCTGCGCTTGCGCCGCCGGTGACACGCTTCAACGATGACCGATTATTGTACCTTATTGCAAGTCAGCTGTTTTACAAATTGTATAGATGCATATTTGTAATGTAAAAATTTATATTCGATAAATTTCTAGTTAGGCAATGATGAGAAGCGAACCTGTTTATTTATTTAGGTACGCATAAAACTAAACGAGGTAGTATCTTACACGCATTAGAATGCATAATTTCGTTGCAATGCCGGAAAATCGTTCATTTGGAAACGCACAATATTCAGTTTAAAAAATCCTACACTGAAGAAGATTTATATACCACGATGGCTCATGTTGGTGGTAACTAATAGCGAAAAAAATTCACAAGTGTCTAATTACAAAAATCTCCAAAATGTGCACATTTTGTTAAATAACGTACTTATATAAAGCAATGATGTAATACAAAAAGAGGGAGATAGGTTATAAGCGCTCCAAAAGTCCCACGAGTCAATTGCACCAAATTGCCTCAGTGTCGCGTCGTCAATGGAAACGTATAAACGTGTCTCAGCTGTCAGATTTGGTGGCCATTTTTAAACACGGAATTTCGTACAGGCAACGTATCTATCTTTTTTAGGGTTCCGTAGTCAACAAGGAATCCTTATAGTTTTACCATGTCCGTCGGTCTGTCTGTCCGTCCGTCCGTCCGTCTTCGGCTTAGCTCAGTGTAACCCTTACAACTAGAAAACTGTAATAAACAGTAGAATAAAATCTTGAATATTTTTTTTAGGGTACCTCCCCTACACCTAAAGCGGGGATGTAATTTTTTTTCGCGTGTAAATCCATAGTGTGGGTTATCGTTAGAAAGCTTGTTAAAATAATATGGGTTATACTTAAAACCAATTTTCATCTCAGTAATTCGTTTGCGAGATATTGTTCGAGTCATGTGTCAGTCATTTTTTATATTACATCATTGCTCACCAAACACCCACTCATGTGTAACATGAACAGCTCAAAACGACTCGACATTCTTAACTTTAATCCAGTGGCTCTATGAGCTGTAGAATATGAGAGCCCGTCTTTTTCTTGTTTTCTTTTAATTTTGAAAAACTGAATCGATCAAAAAACCTATACTACTTACGTGTTTTTGTCAATTTCCGTTAATTGCAAGGGGGCATAGGTTAGATCAAATAAAGTTAATTTCTCCAAGACAGTAGTATCTTAACTCTTACTGTTATCAAGATATTCAATATTTTAATTTAATCAGATTTGCAGCTTTAACCACTGTTAATGCCAGGTACATTCAACTATTTTGTAAGAAAAAAAAATTTTTTTTTCAATTAATAATTATGCTTATTTGTTTCTGTGAATGTACTGTACTGTTAACGGAAATTCCCAGGAACACCGTGGTTAATTATTGAGCCCGCTCACAAAATTTCATAAGAATCTGTTGAGAAATGCGACCTGTAGAGAAGAACAGCCGGACATACGAAATACATTTAGCAAAAGCAGTTCGTGCGCTTCGCTCGATCGTTCAATAGTGATTAAATATCTTTATAAGATATAAGATTTATAGTTAGATAGTCGCCAAACTTATTTTATATTCATACTAGCTGTGCCCGCGACACAGCCCGCGTTCGTTCCGTATGAATTTCCCATCCTCTCACCCGAATAAACATAGCCTATATCCTTCTCCAAGATCTATTTTTTAGCAAAAATATAAATCGGCGTAAAAAGGTAACCTAAGAAAAAAAAACACGTTTAATTATCGCTATGACTACTGTTTTTTCAGTACGCACGCCTAATGTAAGGAAATTAGAAGATCGTTTCACATAAGGTCAACCTAATCCTGGGTGTTTCATACATTTTCAAAGCGCATGCAAAAATATAGTTCGTGATCCGTGAGGCACTATTATTAATTAGCCACAAATATCGAAACCTTGCATAGTTTTGAGTATCATACCACCCTTCGCTACCTCCTAATTCCTTAGGGCATTGTAACTAGGGTTAGTACTATTATTTACCGCCCGCTTTAGCCTAGCTGGTAGTGACCTGTCGGCGAAGCCAGAGGTCCTGGGTTCGAAACCCGGTAAGGGCATTTATTTATGTGATGAGCACGAATATTCCAGTCATGAATATTTTCTAAATACGTATTTAAGTATTTATTTATCTATACAAGTATTTTTATCGCCGTCTAGATAGTACAAGCTTTACTTAGTTTGGGACCAGCTCAATTTGTGTAAGACTATCCGCAATATTATTTGTTTATTTTGTTTGATACTTTAGTCCAGTAAATGAACTGACAACTCGTATGGAAAAAATGTCAATTTTGGAAATAATTTATAATAGCTTACTTTTTATGTGTAACGGATATATTATCAATTAAATAGTTACCCAGCGACAAAATCCGACAAAATTTTAGACATCAAAAAAATGATAAATTAACTAACTTCTGAAAAGTCAGAAAAAATATTAATAAATATTTTTGTCTTTATTTTGGTTTATTTACATTTGCTTTATAATATTCAAGATAAATCGTATAAAAAAAGACAATGCATGCTTCATTGAAATCTACATAATTACTTCCGGGTGGAAAGTTTGTCGGATTCTTGAATATATCATCTTAGAATAACATTTTCAAATGAAATCAACAAAAAAAACGCTATTATAAATTAATGTTTTTCAAAACCGTATTTTGCCTGGAGTACTTAGTTATTCTACGGTGTGCAATCGGGAAAGGATTTGTATGGTTTTACCTTTTTAGTAAGTTGATGAATGATATTAATTTACTTTAAAAACAAAGTTTTAACCGACTCTAATTCAGTACTCTGCCAAGCCACATTTCCTTTCCACTTTACCACCTAAACATTGATTATTACAAAAAAAAACATTTCGCTGTATGTATGTGGGCCGATACATTTGAGGATTCCGTCGATTCAACAAGAAAGGTGATTCTAAGCCCTTCATTAGTTGCTATTTCAACAGAATCATATCAGAATCTGTGACGTACTTTTATAGTTTAAGTACATCATTGGGGAGTTGCAGGAGACATCTGTGGTCTTCATCATCAGTTCCACTTCACCACTTGCCTAATATATTTGAGGAGTTCCCTAGCCCAATTTTCATTGAAAAAAATGGGACTAATCTGGAAGCATATACTTATAATCAAAACAAAATTTGTACGAATCGGTTTATAAATGACGGAGTTCTGAGGTAACAAAGATAAAAAAAAAACAACTGAATTTAGAACCGCCTCCTTTTTTTGAAGGCGGTTAAAAAGAAAGTGAGAACTGTTCTGAATAAATTCCTGTTTCAGTTGATTGGAAGTTGGTAGCGATGCATTTATAATGTAATAGTTATCTGAGTACCTATAATTAATTATTAGATCCAATTAACCACGTATAAACCGAATTAATAAATTGATATTCATTTATCAATGCCTTATACTACACACACCGCCGATAAAACGATATCATATTAGGTATTAATTAAATAGATACATCTTCTAAACTTTTGAAGCGGTTTGTCGTTGCCTATTTTCTCTTACAAATATAAATAAAAAATGTGAAATTATCATGTTAATTACCTTCAACATAGCTAAGCTAAAATGATTGACCAACGATAGTGATATAAGCTCCTATTGCCTCGTTCATGCTGAGAATCTCCAGAACTTTTTGTAAAAAAATGTAGCACGGTCATTCAATATCCAGGGGAATCTGAAGTACTTACTTATACGAGAAATGTATAGCCAAACCCATAACCATATAATTGCATTGTATACCTACTATGAAATATTGGATACAAAAAGTACACAATTAAATATTATCAGAAAATTGTAAATTATGGAAATTCGTCTAAGAAAGAACTATCCCATAAAAAACGTTCCATGTAAAAAAGAGGCCAAGTCTCGAAACTCTTCCACCGCAAAAAGTTGTGAGATATTTGGTAGTACCAAGTCTCAGGCATTCTTATTATTCTTTAATTGCTAGCTAAATAAAATTTTGTGACTTGGCAATCACACAATAGTTACTACATAGTTTTAGGTATGCAAAAATCCATAAATGCAGTAAACTTGTGTGATTGCCAAGTTGCAGAATTTTATTTAGCTAAGCAAATAAAGAATAATAAGAATGCCTGAGACTTGGTACTACCAAATATCTCACAACTTTTTGCGGTGGAAGAGTTTCGAGACTTGGCCTCTTTTTTACATGGAATGTTTTTTATGGGATAGATATATCTCTAATAGTTTGGTTGGGCTCTTGTATTTTCTAATCAGGGTCACCAGGTACTCCAGATCTTCGATTATCCTAGTTTTTATAGTTTTCCCTTTATGTGGTCATTAAACCCTAACTCTGTACCAAATTTCAGTTCTCTGAGTTTATGGGAAGTACTAGTTCTATTTTGATGATCATGAGTGAGTGAGTGAGTGAGTGTCATAAATGTGAAACTTTTTGCTTTCGCTTAACTTCGGAACTAAATGACCTACAGACTTGAAATTTTGGATTTTAAGTATGTGATTATAGCTTAGCGAGGTTCTCAAATAGGGGCCTGAAAATGCGGCGAAATGGTTCCAGTAAAGGATGGTACGGCAGTGTTTGCTTCGCGCTCGACTTGACTGATTTAATTACTGCGAATCCGACTGTGAATGCGAAATTGACCATTGCGAAATGGTGCCAATAATACCACTGTAATCTTTTCCATCCTCGCCCAATGAGAATTGTGTTAATTTTATGATCATTGTTTTGCGTTGTTAAATTCTAGACTTTGTATTAGGAACGCTAGTTTAATACAAGGTCTATTCAAATTGACTTTTTGATTTAGAATGACTTAAAACGTGTAACATACTCCACGTGTACGTTTTGTGAGTTGCATGACATTATGATGTCCTCAAGGCCACCTTCTTAAATAACAAAACCTCTAATTCATTTAGTCAACAGTCCGGATGACGCAGTGTAGGTAAACACGGCTCTATAAGTGTCATCCAACAACCAATGGACCGTAGTGTCCTTACACGTAATAGAAAAGTAAGGGTCTCGCAACGCTGGTGGAAAGGGCAGAGCAATTGTCGAAGAATGTTGTGCCTCTACCTGTGTTTGTAATGCGACCTTGCTTTAATTCCTAGATAATTATGCTGTCTGAGAATGTAACTAAAAGTGTGTAAGTGCCAGAAATAGCTACGAATAAAGGGCTTAAGCCTACATTCATTACTATAGTCGTACTGTCAAAAGAATTACTTGTGTAGCTACATTTTCTGAGCCTTTCGCGGACTATACTCAACGATTTTTTGTTAAATCTCTTTTTTACCCGACTGGTGAACGAGATGAGGGTAATGTTTTCGAGCGTATGTATGTATGTATGTATATATGTGTATGTATGTGTGTTTGTCTTATTCTTCGGCGTCGCCCTGCAGCCTAAACCGTTTAACGGATTTCGACATAGAGGTGTCGTTGGATTCCTCTAAATCGTAAAAAAGCAGTTCGGTTTTTCGAAAAATCTTTTGATTTCACTTGTATTCAATATTATTTCAGGTAATATATTAACGACAGATACTTATAAGGACATAAGAAAGACTATGTTAATAAAACGCTTAATGATTTATACTCGTGTACACAGTTCAGGACAGACTTAAGGCTTTACTGGTAGGTATGTACTAAGCAAGTAAGCATGTATTGAGATCTAGATAATTTCTGTGATGAGAGGAGGTACGAAAAGTTCCTCGATTCATGTTAATTTCATATAGTAGATTCCGAACAGAGATTTATTGTGGCAACAATAGCGGAAAACTCACCGTAGGTACATCGATCCACGTGTAATAATAGCTAGGGCTTCTTGCAATGACCCGGCGCGTAAGGTTATTAGCAACAGCGTGCTGGCAGGTAATATGCGTTGATAATAGCGACTGATAATAAATAAAATAACTACTATACCTACCCTGGGATCGTGTCTTTACTAATAATACCAGCTGTGGACGCAGCTCTGCCCACGTGTTACAGATAACCAGAAGTGCTAAAATATAGCCTTTGTCCTTACTGAAGTCTATACAGATGAAATGAACGTTTGAAATCGGATGAGCAGTTCCGGTGTTAACTTACCCCCTACATACAAACTTACTACTCCACATACCCAGTGGCGGTGCGTGAACATGTTTGATGGGCCCGGTGCAAAAGAAGTTATGAAAGAGTTGAGAGTATATATGTATATAAAAATACATTTTAGCCAATCCGATGGGGTTCGGCTTGTATGGGCGCTCCGCCACTGCCACATACATTACCTATTTAAACCATGAAGTATAGATTAAATTCAAGGCAAGGCATGGCATGGGAAAGGCTGCTAGACGAATAAGATATGAATGGAATATTTTAAGGAATCTTTCCTGCTCGCATACTTTATCAATATCAGTGGACTTCCAGTTTGGGAAATCCATCAATTCAATTCAATTCAATCTTTTATTCATAAAATATCAATTTTACATGTCCCAAACTTAACCTATTTTTTTACATTAATATTATGTCCAGTTATGAGGATTGTAATTATTATGACATACTTAAAGTTATTACTTATGTCGCCTTTCGGCTCTGAAAGAATTCGTCAATAGAGTAAAACGCATCCTCGCACAGCTTCGCTTTCAGACGGTCTACAAATGAGACGTAGCTGGGAGCCTGCTTTATAGCTGGAGGGATTATATTATAAACTTTAGGACCAATCGCATCCGGGCATCATACTGATTCTCGACGTCATCGAAGTCAGGTTTTACATGTAGGCATATCTTAATCTTTAACCTTTACTCGTAGGGTTGAAGTATATTGTCGTATTCCTCAACGGCAATAATTAGGTCCCCGTTTCCTCGTTTTATGGCCTGTGCCAAAATTGCGGACATTATTTCCATATTACTAACTTCAGGAAACAGGAGGGTTGTTTTCGTCTGTAAACAATTTGGACCCAAGTGGGAACGTCCAAGAATTTCTTGGAATCGAATAAAAGTGTACGAAACGAAAGTACTTACTTACGGGATTGGAGATATATTATGCTTTGGTGTCAAATTTATCATACGTAATAGTTGCGTTCTGCTGCGAATAACAACGAATTTATTGCACCTTTCAGAAGTTTCTATTGGGGAAATTTTAGAAAGTGCGACCTTCGCTACGTGACTACCCACTCATTACCTTATTTGACGAGTCGTGTGTGCATCTGTGCAATACTTTACTCCATTCAAGATAAATAATTATTGTTTTGCTACGCCTAGCGCGAAGCTCACAATATGGGGATGAATTTATCTAAAAGGTCATCATATAGTGACCTATGATTATGAATCTAGACTTAAATATTGCAAGTAAATGAGGGCCGCGATTCCATTCGCGATAATTGACAGAAAAGGACATCCCTATTCCTATTTTATTTGTGTCTTGACTTAACAGTCAGTACAAATGACAGAGACACGAAAGTGTAGATATATACAAATTAAGTACCTACTTCTGTCACGTAGGATAAAATCGCGGCCCAGCCCAGCTAGCACGATTCGTTTTATCGTTATGTTATACAAACGTGAGGTTTTAGTACATTTTCGCCGTAAAACATGGCGATAAAACTTAACGTGCTAGGGGGCTACAGGTAGAAATTTTTAGGTGTAAAATGTTTGATTGGTGGTTATTCATGATTTTAATCCACAACTTTAAATAAAAGTAGTGCTAATATTGTCTTCCGTTTCCGCGATTATTGCTAATTAAACATAACGATTTAAACAGAAATTATCGCATGTATGTATATAGCATTAAGAAATGAAGTATGAAGGCTACCCGCTAAATCACGACCAATAGAAGCTCGAAAAGTTGGGATTTATTTGAATACATTATTATACGCGAATGAACCGTTTCACAGGTTTCATTAAAAAAAACACTATCTCATAAGTATTATATCTAGCCGACATATGCACTAGTCTTTTGTGCGTAAATAAGTAGGTACCATGTTCGTGGATCATCAGTTTCCTTACTTTCAGTTACAGAATAATTCCTGTCCTTATAGACGGCTGGGTCCTCAGATAAGTATTTCAGTCCAAATAAATTTTATAATGAAATACACACTATGAACCATGTACTCTTAACGTAATTTACGTCACGCGTTCATACGTGTACAAAGGCAGGTGGTTCCGCTCAAAAACAAAGCTTAATAATATGATGACCTAGCACGCACGCGCAGCGACCCTCAGTGAAAGTGCCCGTGAATTATAATTCAAGGCATGGGGTGTCGGTTTCGCTACGTTTTTAGGACATATTCCGAACACAAGTGTTTCCTGTGCCCTTTAAAAACGCCGCTGAATTGTTAATGGCAGGCTAGCACAATGTTTAAACATATAGAGAAAAAAGTTACACGCTGGGAATTCATTACGTTCGTGTGCGAATTGATACTTGCGGCTTAAAATAAAACATTGCGGGATGAGTAAATACAGTAGGTTTCACTAACTCGCTATACATTTTTCATATTTATTTTTAATGTTGACGTCAATTCGTATTTAGATTCGTGCATTCGATAGGACTAAAGTGCTAGATGTTAATTTAAGGTGAGAGTGCCAACTTTTAAGCTATCAACCTTTACGAAAGAGAAGTTCTGGTCTAAGGGAGTCCTTTTCCGACGATAAGCCCGGTTATTTGACTCTTTACTCGGCTATTTAACATGTTACTATTGTGTTATTTACGAGTAAGTGTTGCGTATTGATAGGAATGTATGTTTTTTTATGATGAAATAAATAAGTTTCTGTCAAAAATTTCATTTTTGGTACAAGCTTTTATTGCCGACTGTACTTTTCTGTATACCATCATCAACTAAGACGATTCAAACTCAACGGGGTTACGCCGGTGAATTCCCATGGCCACCTTCTGTCTCCATCATCGAACAGCTCGATGGTACCATAATATTGAATTGTCATCCAAACTATACTAATACTCAAAATTTCAGCTCAATCGGATAACGGCAAGTGACTGAAAAATGGATTGCAAATTTTGACGGACAACTTACATATAGGTACTTTTATACTTACATACGAACAGGTCAAGTTAATACAAAGCTTGTAATAAAAATAGGTCTTGTCCTATGGGCATTTTAGGAGGATTATTTACTTGTCGTAAGAGCAGTCGGCTGAGGCCTATCATCAGAATTGTGACAAGTTACTAGCTGAGCATTTTGTGTGGCATCATGTTTTAGAAGGCTCGTGTTAAACAGCTGTTAGAGCCTACTTTAATACAAGCAGGTCGACAATTTCAAAGATTAATCACTCATTTAAATAAATAACAAATATGCGAAGGGCCGTAGGCATCTAAAACAGGCTAACTACCCCCTAGGCTAAACCGATCTTCATTTAACAGCCTTATCCCAACAGTTTCGTTTATGGTTGGAAGGTCAGACTAGTCACTTGCGTCTCAACTGGTACCTAAACCGATTGGCATTAGATTGCCAGTGGAACGCGGGCCCCGAAGCATTAACTACCGCTACCGGGAAAAAGCTACGATGAGGATGCTACTTGCTTAGGTCCATAAACTAAGTATACCTCATTCACTCACAGTAATAACATAAAGCGTACCTTATAGCATAATCATCGTCGGATACTCGTGTTAGGTGTCTTGGTGTCTACTCCTTTATCACAAATGGTGGTACAAAACTTTTCGTTCGGTAGTCGTGTAAAAACAAAAATATTTAGGTAACAGACCGACCGACCCATATTTGGATCACGTGACTTAGAATTTACTAAAATTTTTTTTTTCATAGATTTGTTTTCAATATACAGACAATTGTATAAGTACCTGTCAAATCCAACTACGGAACTAAAACTTGGTTGGATCAGTGTATTCATTGTCTTCCTAGCAATTATCAAGAAAAGAATGGTAATAGATAGGTAGTCGATGCTACCTTTTTCAGAGCGAGAGAGACAATGCCGTGGCATTTGACCCTGTGTTCACTTTGCATCTTCTTTTGTTTTATTCTTAAGGGAAACTTTCGCTTTATGGTGGGTACCGGGTAACTTAAGATTGCGTTAGCGATAAGAAAGTTTAGGAAACTATTTTGTGCCAAGAGATATGTAGACAAGAAAATGGCCCTTCAGCCCAGCTAGCACGATAGGTTTTATCGTTACGTTTTACAGTGGAAATGTACTGAAACGTCACGCAAAACTTGACGACAAAACCCATCGTGCTAGGGAAAATTCGTAAATACCTACATTTTGTTTTTTTTTCTATTAGCAGTAGAACGTAACTATTTTGTGACACCCTATCATATGACACCCAAGCATAATAAGAATCTGCATTTCAATTCCAAGGTTCATTTCGACCTTCTGTGTCGTTGAAGTCTTTTGTATAGAGAATCTAGCTAAAAACAAAATTGACAGATTTCTCTATAAGAAACTATATGATCACTTGATGACTGACAAAAACTGGTTAGTAGCTACGATATTTTTGGCAAGACTAATACGTCACTTTTTTGGGACATGTCTAATATGATACCTAAGCAAAACGCGCGAAGTCGAGGTGCTTTGGTATTTGATAAAGCTAATTCCTCTGCGAAAATGGCGAAAGATGTCGGAAATGCCTACCCAGTTATCTGTAGAGATCCGTGCGTGGTGTGGATGATGACAAGTTGCAAGCGATGGATGCGGATGACTGGCGCGCTAATCACCACTTCTGCTGCGGTATTCACAACTTATTGTACATCGTCTCACCACTACAGAATAAATAATAGTACCTCTACTTACAGAAGGTTGTCTGTTAACAAATCCCCTGTTTAGGTACGCCGAGCTAGCCTGGCCATCCCTTTCTATCGCATGCGACGCGCTGCGATAACGCGTGCGTGCCGTAGCAGCGCTTACATACCCCCTGGGCCCGGCATACTTTTAGAGGCGCGACCAAATCACGGAGTGACCCGCCCCTGCTCATAGTAAATCTAGGTACCAGAAAATAGTAAAGTATTTGACTGATATAGTATATCTATAGTCTTTTAGGTAGCTTTTTATGAAACGTCAAAAACTGTTTGTTATTACGAAATTGGTCATCAAAAAAATATTTTTCTAAATAGCTAAATACATCAAGTTAAAACTGATGTTTTCCTAGTATAATCGCAAGTTTTGTTTATTGGTAATGTAATTTTTTGAATACTACGACGGTGGCAAACAAGCTTACGGCTTGCCTGATGGTAAGCAGATACCGTCGCTTATGATCGCTGCTGGCGACACCAGAGACCCCGTAGCATGGACGGCTTTATCACACGATAAGTGACAAGATAGAGCGTCCGTCAGTGGCTGACACCTTTCAATAGAACGATACGGACGCTTTAATCTTGTTACTTTGTAGCATTTACCTTTATCTGCGTTGCACCTGTAGGTCACATCAGTTAATGCAAGACCTTGCAATTGCCATCTTACGTCTTTTTAGGCTTTATTTACATCATTGATTCACTCTCTTGGTTCTTGTAACCCCAACTTCTAAGAAAGGGTATACTTCTGTACACTGCTTTTGATATCGTGATTACTAATATTATCGGTTTCTGTTCATTTGAACCGTATTTAATCCTATATTTTCCCTATTCCTGAAATTCTTAAAAATAATAAATACGTTTGTTATTTTCTGTTGACAATCTGTCAACAACGTTGTGTTCTTCTAAATAGTCATTTTCACTACCATAAAGGTTAGGTTTTATACTTTTCGGCTAAGTCTGTATACTTTTAGGTACTTATGAAACCCTGGTAGCTTGTAATTTTTGAAATATGAAATTATAATATGTAATTCTAGAACATGGGATCCCTTGGGTATAAAAGCCGATACAGCCGCTGTATTAAAGGAGTTTTACCTTCGACTTCCAAACAAGAAGTACAGAACAGATCCGTTGCGGGGTCACAGTCGGCCCCGCAACTCAAGAGGGTCCCTAAACCTACTCGTCGGTCGTCAGTTTTACTACGAATTGCGTCCCTGCTGGACGACTGCCTTTGCGGGGCTCCCCTACTGAGCACCTGCCTCCCGAAGCGCTACATCTGTACACCACCCTTCGGAACGGCCCAGCTGAGCTCCTCCCGAGCGTTTGGCTTGGAAGACTCCCTGCTGCACGCGTCCTACTACGCGCCGGCCACTGCTCACGCCCTACGGGACGTTCCTATCTGCTGCATGCGCCTTACTTCTCGCCTACCTACTGCTCACGCCCTACTACGCGCCTGGTTGTCGACTGCCGCGCTACACGCGCCCCTACCGAGCGCCTGGCGGAGGCTTATACCCTGACGGTACGCCCGTACGCTTACTCCTCGCACGCGCTGCTACGCACGCCTCCGGCCTGTCATTTCTACCTGCGGAACCCTCACATCCTACGGCGCGACTTCCTGGGGATCCCACTGGTTCCGTTTAACTCTTTCCTAATTTAACCACCACGTGTCCTGGTAACTAGGTACTACTGTTTGCTTGTCAAGAAACTCTCTTAATAAAGAACCTCGACCCTAACTTTTCTTTTGTAATTTGTATTTAGCTTTCATACTTGTTACGTGGGCTTCCAAAAAGGTTTGTAAGTCCACGTAACGTGACAACTTATCGCGTGATAAGGCCGACCATGACCTGGCCGTTCAATATTTAAGGCTCAAATAAAAAAATGTAGTTGTATACCTAATTCGTTTTTTTTGTATTTTTTTCAATCTTGATAAAAAAAATACCATACATTATTGATTTATCCGAAATTGATACCAAATTTAACCTATTACCTAACCATGGACGGTTAGAATTTTTAGAATGAAGTCGGGCGGGGCGATATTTTCTGCCGCACGCTACTTAATTATTTTTCACACTATTTAGTGATAACAAAGGTATTTTTAAGTATTTTTTTTTTCAAATCTATATTAAATTGTAAATATTTTTATATTTTTATAATACAGAAATAGCTGCCCGTTCAATATTTACGACGGTTCAAAATAAAAAAATGGAGTTGTAAAATAGATTATTGTATTTTTTTTATAAATTTCCTGATAAATCTCATTTTCAAGATTACATAGGTACAAACTTAGAAAACTGCACACTCACAATATTTATAATATATCGGCTGTATATAATTTAGATAAAATATAAATAAACCATGTTCTAAACTATACCGTACCTAATAGTTGCAACGATTCATAAGATCGAGTTACACTAGGAAAAGTGTGGTGAGGTGAGGTGAGCTGAGACAGGTGCTGAATCGCATAGCTGCGCCGGACATTCCCATAAAACCCTATACTTTTTTCTTAAGTATATTAATGCTTTGATGCTATCATTATATTTAATTACTTTTAAGTTAGGTACCAAACTGCGCTAAAGTAGAATTTTGCAGTCGTTCCATTATTCCTGAGGATCATGATCTCACTTGGATTGATTGCGCTGCGCGACTTCGTCTGCGTGGACCCGGGATAGAAACTATCCTGGCTGTAGACTATCTTCGTGAAAAATTTCATTCATATCGGTTGAGCCGTTTAAGCGTGATTGAGTTACAAACATCCAAACTTTCGCATTTATAATATTAGTAGGATAAAAGAGTTGTGTCAAATGCCACACTTTCCAAAACACTAGTAGGTACCTAATCGACTTGTATAAAAGAGCCAGGAGGCCTACTAGTAGAATCATTTATTAAAATGGTCGGCGAACCACCTTAATATTGACTAATATTAAGGTGGTTCGCCGACCATACAAAACGTTTTTTGACATTCGCAGATTAACGGCGTGATATTTTAAGAAGCTTTCCATTTGCGCGAAATTCCCCATTTCCTAGAAAAAACTTGTATAAACTATAATCATTTGAAAATAATCGTTTTCCAGGCTGTGAATTGAAAATTATCGCGTGATTTGAAACGCCGTTCTGACTAGATTAAGAAACAATAAGGTCTGATTTTCAGATATATGATTCTTGACTATATGATTGCTTATCTGATTTTATCGATACATGATTGCTTAAAATTTCCTGGATAGGAAAAAATCCAAAGTTGGGTCTGTATTTTCCTTTTTTTACTCAGCCTACTCAAACGATACATTATTTTACGACACAATCAAGTTAATACTAGTATTTTATCTCATCTTCAATCTCACTTTATGAAATTTAAATAAAACGTCTAAGTTAGGTATTTATCGTAATTTGTCCAAAAAAATCATTCCCGAAGAGTGTTACATCTCTTTTCCTCGTGCGCGGAAGCCATCAGCGTGTCTGTGTCTAGGGGACGTGTTCGACTCAAATCAAGGCATCGCCTTAATACAAGTTTATTCTAGGAAAACTGTACACACAGACAAGGAAGCAAAAGCAACCATGACGAGTAACATTCATGTTAATACGAGGTTTAAACAATCTAATTTCTCGATTGATACGAACCAAATAACAAAGAAGCAAATAGACGAGTTAGAGTCATCGATATTTTTGAAACACATTCGGCGTCCGCACACATTCACACATCTTACGTGCCGTACCGCGGCGCGAACTGCAAACATCGCGTTTTCCTCGAACAATAGTTCCGTGGAGACCATGTGTTTACTACTTTCCATGGGAACCACCTCACCTCGCTATTGTCGAGACGAGAGCTACCAAAACGTAAACTTCTCAGTGCCAGGCAAGTGCCTTTCTTATACATTCATGTTTACCCGAGTTTTAGAATGACGAGGCGAAATTTTAATACGTTAACTATTTTTAATTTTAACGAACACTAGAAACCCACTTTTATTTACAACTAGTTTGTCCCACGTCTGTTAAAATCCAATGAAAATTAAACGATTCCAATAAGACTGTTTTACTAGTTAGCGTAAGGTAACGTAACGTAAAGAATTTAACATATTTGCCGTCACTTAACTTTCTTCCGCAACGGTAAACCGGCGCCTAATTCCATAAAATTTTAACTAACGAACGTTTTAGCGTGATAAATTTAACTACTTTCTTCGTAATTTACCAAGTAAATGTTAGTTATTAGCTGTCTAGTGTCAGTCACGCGGAGTAAACGGCTTCAGGAGTAAAGTCAGCCGAGTAAACACGGCCACTGCGACGTGGAAGATAAATACCTACATCTCGCGAACATCTCGGAAGTGGAGCGTGCGCGTGCGACTATGATATTCAAATCCATCAGACCCAATGGTACCGTTAGATAATCGCGTACAGTTTCAGTCACCTGATCACACAAACACAGATAGGTCACAGTGTCACGTCGATATTTACCGTTAAGATCCGCAGTGAGGGTGGCGGGCTAGGGGCTGCGAGGCATGTCACGGCACTAACGTCACAGGCACTTTGTCACTGCACAGGCACACAGATCCTCAGCATGTCGCGCGGAGCACGGGCCGCGACGGGAGCGCTAGGGCCAACCAAATGCGACAGACCGTGAATCTTAACCTACCTGTTGCGCTTGCGTGTCGTGGGACCCACCGGACCGGGGCGACTGCTTTACCGACAGTACCTGCCGCCATATTTGATATACTCGCTACTTATACCACCATTTTTCCGATATTCAGCATCAAAGTGGAATTACACATCTTAATATGACATAATATTTCCGAAGAAACATTTAAATACAGATTTAGCATTACTAAGTTTTATTTTCTGTGATAAACTCAGCGGCAAAGCCTTAAACTGCATTACCGACGCGCTGTACTGCCATCTACCGTTATCTCCGGTAACTATTTAACTAGAAGGCTGCATTGTTAAATAAGAGTTAACTCTCTAATCGTTAATTTTATGCCAATTAAATACGATATTTACAAAGAACTTATAATTCTCTAATTTCGTGCATGCAATATACTAATTATGCTATTGCAAGTCATAAATTAGTTGGTAGCATTTGTTCAACGTTAACAGGTAGTTAGCTTACTTGTAAGTTAACTGAGTCAGTTAGATCGTTGTTAAATCAATTCCGGCATGATCTCACAGGTGGCACCACCGGTGGCTAAGCAGCCTTACCTAATAGCGATATTTAGAAGATCCTAGTGACGTAAATCAACTGTCGTAGAACGTATGTTTTTGCAGATAGATACATTATATACATACTAGCTTCTGCCCGCGACTCCGTCCGCGTGAAACTCGTTTATATCGTATCTCGATACAACCTTTCATCCCCCATTTCACCCCCTCAGGGGATGATTTCCGAGATAAAAACTATCCTATGTCCGTCCCCGGGATTCAAACTCGGTTCAGCGGTATAAGCGTGAAGAGGTAACAGACAGACACACACTTTCGCTGTATGTTATGATGTATTACGATGGATGTATTATGATATAGTAATTCGTTTTCGTTTTTTAAAGTACCTATTGTAATAGATTTTAATAAAAACAATATCAACGTTTTTTAGTGAATATACCTATAACTTCTAAGTGTTGATGATAAATGAAAACAAAAAATAAATAAAATTGTATTTATACTTGTTTCATCCTCGTGATCTTTATGTGTTAATTTGGCAACAGTTCCAAACCTACAAACAAACTTAAACATCGAACATTGACTTGGTCCTTCGAGCCGGACAAACTGAGGAAAATACTTGGTTTGCTTGAAAGTACTTAAATGGAAAATTAGAATAATATATGCTAATATAATTCCCCGTACCTACAACTTAGAATCAATAAAAATCAGCCTGTTACATTTTTTTTTATACGATATCGTTGGAAAATCTATTTTGAAGTATAAATAGGTCTATAAGTCCGTCATTCCTGTATAATAAATTAATAACGAGAGAAATCTGATACTTCAAATATTTATAATGATAAACAATTTTAATTACCGCATTCCATTCTAAATAATATTAAATTATTTAAATGAGGAGAATTAAAATCGTTTTAAAGTGTGAATTGTAATTTGATACAATGCATACATAAGCAACGTAAAATATTTATTTTTAATACTCTAACGGTAATAAACTAGCATACCTATGGTATGCTTGAGAGTAAGCAGACATTACAATGTCATATGAAAGCTGATTATAAGTATATTTTTAACTAGATACTAACAGTTCTGAATATCACGTCATTTGATACGGTATTTTGGGACAAATTTAAGATAACTTCGAAGTTGGATGGACCATTTTCCCCAAAAACGAGTCACCTATATATTCAAAGTATACAAAGATATACGTAGTCTATACGAAATTCCGTGTTTAAAAATGGCCACCAAATCTGACAACATACGTTTCCATTGACGACGTGAAACTGAGGCAAGTTGGTGCAATTGACTCAGTTTTCGAGTGCCACTTTTGGAGCGCTTATAGGCTATCTACCTCTTTTTTACCTGACTGCCGAAGGAGAGGATGGTTATGTTTTTCGAGCGTAGGTATGTATGTATGTATGTGACCTTATTCTTTGGCACGCCCTGCAACCTAAACCGTTTGACGGATTTCGACATAGGAGGTGTCGTTAGGCTCTAAAATTTAAAAATAGCAATTGGGTTTCAGAAAAATCGTTTAATTTCATTATAGTGCATCATTGTTCGTTAACTGCTACAAATTATTAATATTAGGTTCGTGAGTCATGTTTAAAATTAACGGTTCCACTCGCTTATTTCGTAGCCTTGGGTAGTTCTTCAGTGTTCCCTGTGTGATGTCGCCATGGTAGGTACGTAAGTTTAACCATTATTAAGTAGTCGTGTAATAAGACGTTTTCTAGTACATATTTATTTGAAAAAGCTAGAGTAATGGAATGAATCTACTTAGTTCAACATTGTGAGCACGCCTTTATATCAGCCCCCCCATTCTGTAACTTGTTTTAAGCTCGCCTCAACGCTCACCCACAAATATATCTTGACACCGCGATGCGTAGTAACCAAGCGTAGGTAGAGGTCTAGTTTCGGGACGGGTGAACGGCCGGGGTGAGCCGCATTAACAGCCCAGGCCCGTTTGACAAGAATTTCAACATCCATCCATGACCACGGGATGACTGGCTTAGGCCTCTCACAGACTGGCGCAGCCTGGCCGCGGCGCTGGACTTGTCATCATTAGCTTTCAAATTTACTATTGACCGCCACCGCAGTCCGCGCCAGTGTGATGTAGGCCTTAAGCGGGTTTCAACATTTTCTTGCTGCGCGGGTTTTCCTAACTATGTCATAGCCTCAAGTGCGGGTAGTTAGGAAAACGTGAAAGTCACGACTATGCTACTATTTACCATCACGTTTTACGTGACGTTTCAAACCATTTTCGACGTAAGACGTGACAATAAAACCTATCGTGCTAGCTGGGTTGGTTTATTAATGACTACACACACTATAGGGTACACTATAGGGTTGTCACCGGGCCGACATACACTATAATAATGTCCTGTCATGTAAATAGTATAATGGACGATATTTTACTAATGACTGGATTCCACGAAGATTAAAGTTAAAACCGTCATTCCGGTTGAAATTGCGATGTTTTCTGATTTCAACGGCTTCACGTATTTTTCTACTATGGGTAAGTTGTTATGACGTTCTGTAGAAAGGACTTTCGGTTTATCCGCATCGAGCAAATGTGTCAAAGTTACCTAATGTATCTGGATTTTTTAATCCCCGACGCAAAGAGAGGGGTGTTAGGCCTCTCACAGACTGGCGCGGCCTGGCCGCGGTGGTCAATAGTAAACTTGTCATTGGCTATCAAATTTACTATTGTCCGCCACCGCAGGCCGCGCCAGTGTGTTGCAGGCCTTATACGTTTAACGTGTCTGACTGTCTGTGTATCTGTCTGTGGTATCGCAGCTCCTAAACGCATGGACCGATTTTAATGCGTTTTTTTAATTCGAAAGCTGATGTGATTCCGAGTGTTCTTAGCCATGTTTCATGAAAATCTGTTCAGCCGTTTTTGAGATATTGGACTTTGAAATCATTGTGTGCAGATTGTCTATCTATACTGGCAACTTTACTGTTTCGCTTTTCTTCAATCTCCATCTCTGTCGCTCATGATAAGTGTGACAAAGACGGAGATATCCAATTAGAATTTAGATTTTTCGTAGTTATAACATACAGCGTGGAACGGAACGATGAACTTTCCCGCAAGAGGGGGATTATTGAGCGCTAGTACGTCACATTTTCCAGATAAACAATTCTTTTTGACGCGATTTTTTTTTTACCTTCGTATGGAGCGTTGGCCGACTGGAGCGACGAGCTCGATACAAATGTAAAAAAAAATCGCGTCAAAAAGAATTGTTTATCTGGAAAATGTGACGTACTAGCGCTCAATAATCCCCCTCTTGCGGGAAAGTCCATCGTTCCGTTCCACGCAGTATATCATAATTACCTATTACGAAGCGCTAGTATGTAGTCGGACGTCTGACATTTGAAAGAGGCATTATTGAGGTCTACTTGTAGGACGAATATTTAACACGAAGATTTCATCTCATACCTACCTTAATCAAACTGACCCTTTAAATAGGTACTGTTAATGAATAAAAAAACTACTTAACGCTGATGACTAACGTTTTAAAACTGTATGACCTGTACCACCATATTATAATACGAATAATCTATTCTCATGGAATCAGTTTCAACTGAAGGCTGGCTAAACCCCCAAAGCTTTTACTTGAGGCGTTCTCACCCGCTCATCCTCATAAATTGACTTTCATTCGTTTTCAAATATGAACATACCTTAGTCCGGTATAAGGTTCGTTTTTCAATTACAAACTTGATTGTAATACGAGTTTGGGAAAAAAAATTGACAGTCAAGATCCGACCCGGATCAACTGTGTATAATCACGGCGTGGACGCGAAGCATCAATATTTAGTTAGGAATGCGCGCAAAAACGCCAGTTCCGTAATATTTCGACCCGAAGAGGATCTGTAATAGCTCCTCTAACAAGACACGCACGATGTCTGCCAACCACTATGCTTACGTAAAACATTGTTATAACTCAAGGAGTTGTACCTAATAATTTCAAACGGATGTGCTCCAATTTTTTTTTATGCATTTGATAATGCGGCTCACTTCGTGATTTCGTCGCGATGCTATAAGTAATTAAATGCCGTAAGTACAGGCCCCGGCCGGTAGCGCACGCGTTCTATCGCCGCGCCTTGCATGCGATAGAAAGGGATGGCCACGTTTAGGCTCGATCGGCATACCTAAACAGGGGGTTTATTAGCAGAGAACCTTCTGTACGTATATAGTACTATTATTTATTCTGTGGCATTATTTACGTTAGCTAGAAAGAGGCCAATGACAAGACTTCGCCAAGTTTCCCTATCGAGAGTCACAGTTATGATATCAATCCTAAGTTCAACTATAAGAATGGTCTCTAGTTCAATTGGTCTAAGCTCACCTTTAACGTTTGTATTACCTAATACTTACGTCCATAAAGCCTAAGATTGTACCCAAGTTGAAATCTCCCTTAGAAAATCATACTTATTTTTCGAACCTCTTTGCTGACTGCAGCTATTAGGTAAGTGTTTTCCGGATCGCACAGGATTGCGCTGTTAGAATTCCTAGCATTATATCTTGAATTGCACTTACAGTGAAAGTGCTCGGGGTCTTATATGGTGCACCAATCAGATGCTTTACTTTGCAATGTCTTTTTATTATCCCTGACTGTTGCCATAATAGGACGAACACAATAAAGCGGTTGAATTGCGTGGTTGGCGAGTAGCCTGGGGAAAATCCGGGAGAAACCGCGGGGGTGGTTTATACACTGAAATACTCGACGAGTTTCCTCTCCACACGCTCCATTGAGATTGGTTGAACGGTTTCAACCGAATCAGGGGTGTAAGTGGTGTCGAACTACTGAGAGTTTTGTCGCTGGTTCGCTAAACGTAGCCTAGCTGAGAAGAGTCCAGCAAGAAATTCAGCTAGGCCAGACTTGCAATGTCTATTAAAAATACTTCAGTGAAATAAGTGATCATCGGAACGAACTAATTTAAGTACAAACATCGCGAGTATCTGAATATTGCCATCAAATAATAAATCTCTCGTCCCCTTATGAAAATGTTTCAGCAAGGGTAGTCGACAGTGGTGTCCAATCCGGAATATAAAGCAGTGACAGCTGGGTCATACAGAGATGTAGTTGGTGTTCGAGTCTCTTCTGATGACATTGTCATAAAATTTCGTTAGTGGACTCTTCTGCTTAGTATGAAAACTCCTTTTCGCATTATGATTAAATAGCATTGCTATCGGCAAACTTGTTTTGCGAGAATACACAAAAGGTATAAATTAAAAGAAGCAGATTTTTAAATAAGATTGACTCCTTCGAAGGAACACTTCACTTTCACAACGATAGGTAACTTGCATTTACTATTTTTAAGACATAAAATACTAAATCAAGAAAAAATATGAATTGAAATATTGTTACGAAACAAATATTCCCATTCCCACCAAAAAGGATTTTCGAATGAGTATTCAGAAAACATTCAAACTATTAAACGTCACCCTATTCGGTTTGAGTTTCACAATTCTGCGAATTTCGGAATACAAAAGTATTTTACGTAGAGATTATTCCAAGAAGAAATAAATAGCTTTATCGTACGTAAGGAGAAAATGTTTAACGGAGGAAGATTTCTAAATTCATTTTCCAGTGTACCGTGAATCCTTGGCGTTCTGCGGAGAATGAATAGAATCCTAGAACTGATTAAAGTGTTTATCCAATAGAATAGTTTATTACATCCTGAATACCTGATACCACGGACTGCATTGCATACAAACACATCCATCCTCAAAGAGATTGGACTAGGCAGAAAACAGGGACTGTCGTGTCTATGCCTTCGCCCATATTCTCTAATATTTTAACCACATAGCTCGCCGGGATCCCGAGAATTTGGAGGAATTGGTGGCAACAGGCACGGCAGAAGACCAAGAGGCCAAAGCCCCAAACGATGGGTGATCCCGCTGTCGGAGCATCTGAAAATGCCGGTTAATGCAGCCATCCAACAGGCAGCCGCCCAAAAGTCCTGGAAAAGAATACTCGCTACAAAACCCAATTCTTGGTTGGACTCTTAATCCGCACACACCGCGTCTCCTCGTATGATTTCATGCAATGCGCTGAAGAGTTTCACTATTGACCTCACGAAAGAAGACCTTCGTTTTGCTTAATCTGTAGGTATGTATGACTCAGCTGAAAAATCGATTAGCAGAATTTTACTTCGTTTAAAATTAAAGAGGCGTTTCAGAACGTCGGAGGACTATTATAATTGAGATAATATTTTTAATTAATCAATTTTGAAGAAATTAAAGACCATTCGAGGTGTTCATGCTCTCCCATGGATAAGTTTGTTAAATAGGATGAAAATAGGCAGCATCATATTATTTGCAAGTAGTTGTTTAAACAGTATGTTGACCTTCTGAATATAGGTCCAAGAGTCATTAGGATTTGATCTATATCGGCCATCTGCCCATATAAATATTCACGTGTGCCATGAGTCACGACTTTATTCAATTTGCATATTAGGAATCCTAATCCGAATGAGTTATTAGGTGGTTATTAGATAAATAACCGATGCAGTGTATGTTACCAATAGTAGGGTTAAGTAGCTACCTATCAATGTCATTTCGAATTTCGTAGGTACTTTATAGGTTGCCTATTATGAAAACTCCTTTTCGCATTAATTGATGAATTGATATAGAGCAGTAGGAAGATGCACATTTGTAGTATACAAAAGTATTTGTAGAAGTGAGTGAATTAGAACATTTACGTTAGAATACCAGAAAACGAATGTCAGATTGCATAATTGGGTATCTGATCCCAAAAAGGGGTTTGAAAGGGGGTGGAAATAGTGTGTTGTGATTTAGCTCTCGGTCGAGCCTTGATGGCTGGCAGTAGGTACTGAAAGTTAGTAAAGGGTTAACCAATTTTTTGCTCCAGGTTTACTTAGAAAACATTTCATGCCCGCCACTGATTTACCAAATAAGGTAAATAATTGTCATCATTCACATATTCCGAAAGTGATCAGTCCTGCGCCACCCGCATTAAGCGGACTCCCACGAACACTTTGGCACTCTTTGGGGGGGCCTATGTCCGGCAGTGGACGTCTTTCGGCTGATGTGACTGACTGACTTTCGGAAAATCAGCATGACGATTTCTGAAAGTGAGTAAAATTCGATCGTAATTTACCGTGCGAGGGTTTCCCACTAGGAAATCCCATCAAATCATGCTACGAACAATTGGTTTAATTGTGGCACAGCTCATCTCTGCCGCTCGATGAGCGGGTTTTTGTCGGTTGCGGCAATTAGGTAGGTACCTATTTTTTCTGGGCGTTTCGGTGTTTCCCTGTTAAAAGAAAAGCACCATAGGTAGCAATCGAAACAAAAAACGAATTAACTGTTTCTAAAGCTGATTAAGTGGCCTGATTGAGGCGCGAAGGCGCGATTCTGCTAAATTGGAATAAGATTAAACATTAAATTGTATGGGCAACTTTTAAAATAGGTACCTTAACTAAACTCTATTCTAGGTTGGTCTAATTGACTAAGACTAGTAGTGTCCCACTGCTGGGCAATTATTTAATTAATAATAAAAAATATCAAATGAAAAGCCTCGATGGAACTTTCGTTCGAACAGATGAACAGTCAGTTACAAAAAGATCTACGCTACTAATGCACTCAAAAGTATCTTAACTAGGAGTAAGTAGGTAGATATTTTTTTTCAAAAGCTGAATAACTCGAAAGCCGTTTATTTTTGAACTCCGGCTAAGTGGACCAAAATTATTGCAAATTTTCTTTAGTATAAGTATAGACTATTTTAAGGAATAGGTCGAATTAAAAGTCAGCCATCAATGTCACAGTAATAGTTTAGACATGCAAAATGAACGGTTGCAGAATAAATCGCATTATAGGCAGTATTCTTGTATACCTAGGCAGTGTTCTAGGATGCGTACTGTTTCTCATCTACATAAACGACCTTCCAAAAACACAACCCACAAAATAGTAATATGTGCCGACGACATATCACTCTTATTCCAATGCCACATAGACGATCTTAGTAACACACACATAGACGAAACGTTTCATTCAATAACGCACTAAGGCTCTAGTATAAGTTTTACCGAAACATAACGTTACGACCGCGTTCGAGTTTAGCTGTCAAATCCCATAAAAATAAACAGAGGGTAAAACGCAAACGCGATCGTAAAGTTTTGTTTCGGTAAAACTTATACTAGAGCCTCTGGTTACAAGACCATAACCTCATTACAAATAACGATAAAACCAAGCTCATACAATTCAGACCCAGACAAAAACAACCCCTTAACCATAGCGCATAATTTAAATATACAAGAAGTAACTGACTGTACTCTATTAAACCTCAACTAAGACTGTCATTTATAATTTACTTTAAAAACAAAGTTTTAACCGACTTCAATTTAGTACTCCGCCAAGCCACGAGAACATTTCCACATTTCTTTTCCAATTTACCACATGAACTGATTTCCGAGAGCAAATGCGTTAATTATTAGAGAAAAAAAATCCCAATCGCTGTATGTGGGCCGATAATATTTGAGGACTTCCGTCGATTCAACAAGGATCACCTTTGGCACTTCATTAGTTGCTATTTCAACGGAATCTTATCAGAATCTGTGATATACTTTTTCAATTTTATGTACATAATTGAGGAATTCCATAAGTCATCTGTGGTCTTCATCATCAATTCCACTCCACCAAATTTATGATTTCCGGGTGTAAATAGACGAGTTATAATAGAAAATACCAAAATCACTACACGCGTGCCTAATATAATTGAGGAGTTCCCTCAATTCCTCATGGATCCCATCATCCAATTGATTTTTTGAAAAAATGGGACCCACCTGGAAGCATATACTTACAAATAAAATAAAAAATTTACGAATCGGCTCATCAATGACGGAGTTCTGAGGTAACTAACATTGAAAAAAAAAAAAAAAAATACAACCGAATTGAGAACCTCCTCCTTTTTTTTGAAGTCGGTTAAAAATGGAAATCACACGTTGAAAAAGTCAAAAATTAATTATCTCGTTTCGTATATGCTCTTCGCATAAGTATGTAGAGTGCGCCCTGGCTGCATACCACTCGCAGGCGGTCGCATGGCTGGGCTACGGGCTCCCGCCACTGTGGGGGCCATAATAGTACTGACATCCACCACGTATTTGTCATGCTTAAGAAATGTATACGAATCCTTGCAAATATACACCAACCCCATAGCTGCAGACCACATTTTAAGAATTGCTGAACTTTAGAAAAAACCCTAGTCGCCGCATCTTTTAAAATTGCCATTTTGTCGACCCCTATTTCAGCGTTCAATGCGCATGGAAAATTATAAAGAAAACCAATAAAAATACTTTTATTCAATTTAACTGCATTTTTTTTGAGTTGCCATATTTTGAGAGACAACCGATAGTTAAGAATATAATAAATATATAAAACCGAACCCCTGGAGAGGAGATAAAACTGCATCTTATTAAATATAATATGTATACATACGGCGAGCTTCTAGATTACAAGTGGTCATCAATTTTTTTTATATAGCGTAGTGGAAACAATAATTGGCGACCCGGCCCTCTACTCGTACTGTTCCAAACTTACCTAAGTATATATTTTATTACTTTGCGAATATTAAATCCGTACATGACTTGAACCCCTTCAATAGGCTTCCTACGGACTGGTCGAAAAACACTAAATTTCAGTATCAATATACAGTAAGTATACAATACGGGTATATATATATATATTACATATGTACCTACCTATTTTGTCTGTATTTCTACCAATGTCTTGTGTGCAATAAAGTATTTTAAATTTTACATACATACATATAGTCCCTTTAATAATTAAGATGACGCTTTGATATTCGCTGGCTATTATTCTTGTGAAGTATTCTGGAAGCTGTTAATAAATGGATATTACCTTTTTGGAGATAGCCGAGTAAAAAAAATATGAATGCGTTACCACCTATATTTTGGCTTTTTTCTCCGTTGTTCCAACTCGATTTCCTCTTTTATATGTTGTATCCACAGGGGTGTAGATTGATAATTTCAAAGGTGTTAGATACTCTGAAACGGAAAACGGAATATGTGTTGTCTCATCATCATCATATCATCCGAAAGACGCCCACTGCTGGACATAGGCCTCCCCCAAAAAGTCCTGCGCCATCCGCATCCAGCGAACTCCCGCGACATTTATAATTTTGCGATTCGGAGGTCTATAACGGTTACCTTGGTTCTGCTGCGGATAGCCTCATTTCTGACGCGATAACGCAGAGAAACCAGAATGTTGTTTCATAACATCATTGTATTCTTATGTACCAACTGATAATTATAATATTACTGGTAGGTACGGTAACTGTACCGAACCTGAAACCCCTCAGAAGCTTCGCTCCAACTCCATCTTTTTTATGCCTCCGATACACTTACTCGTCATGGCGAGGAGTAGGTATGTGGCATAAGAATGTGGCGCACCAACCGGATCTTTGCACGTGTGCATTCTAGCACCTTCGACACAACAACGCATGTGTCTGCATCAACCATGGACTGTATTACGTTATAGTACTAGACCACTTGCCCGCATATTTTTATACTCAAGATCTAAGCAACACCGCCCGACACGTGCTTGAAAAGGCAATGTCGGCCGTAAACATCATATGTCACGGAACTAACACTTGGACATTTATTTCGTTATTTCATGCTTTGGTCTAACTTGGCTGGCTTGTTAACTTCCTAATTTGATAATTCTATAGTTGCATTTCCATACTATTTATCCTAGGTTCTTGAAGCTTCCTAGATAAAATACTTAGTTGAAAATGAAAAATGAAAAAAATATTTATTTGTACCAGTTGTAGCCTAGTTATTGAACGGTTACTGAGTATGAACCGCTATTCAATTGATTAACAAAGATACTTGCTCTTAAAACTACCGTTAGAGATAAACTTATCATCTAAACGAATCAGGATCACTGACTTGCCTTTCAATAAGCTAGTAGGTGAACTGTCAACGGCAAACGGCTATAGCATCTCGATCTCGCCTCGCATGACCCTCGTGCGGGTAACGGTCAAGCGCCGTCGTGGATGCGGAACTAAGCTCGAGGCTGTGGGTATTATGATAATTGAGGCGAGATAATGATCGAGCAGTAGGTAATCGATTACAATTAGAGGAACGGCGAGCGCCCCCCGCGGCGGTGCCATCGATATAATCGCATTCCTTACATAACTTTTCAACGTCTCATACGTTTGGCTTGTGATGGCGCCAGGGCCGGGCGTTTTATTACGCGTGTAAGGTGTAGGACCTCCGTTGTCATGGCAGAATTAGAGCGACTTCTATCGAACTTAAAATTTGAAAAAAAAAGATAGGTATATTCACGCGGGCTCTGATTCGTGATTACCTATGTGATGACCAGTTTACCGAGAACAATGACGTGTTTCCTAATTGCTTTACGTATTTTTTTCAAACCTAATAAGCATATATGCATCCCAGTAAACAATAACAACGAACACATCCTTTTACGCAGAACATCCGCAATGTCAAATACCATAGTGTGCGATTACCTTAATTACCTTACACAAACGTTATTTTATTATACTTATTATTATCCGATGCATGCCGATGGAGCCTCATTCGTATGCCTGCGCGATTCTCAGAGATTCCGCCTCAGCAGGTACCGAGTAAGTATATTACGTATTTGCGTTTCGACACGATCCGTTTTTTTTTTTTTTTATAATAGTTTCCCACGGGTAGTATCGCAGCAATCGCGGCATAGTAATTGTGGGATTCAATGGATATAAATAAAATGGATCTGCGGTTCTCGTTGGTCCACTGTCTTGAGAAATGAATCGTGATTGAGCATGCGGGGACCTTGTATTTCGGAAACATCCTGCTTGATAAGGACATAACAACTCTTCATCGATCTCGTGCCTGCGTATTCTGCCCATTGTTACGTAATGAGAAGTTAAAGTTCACGGTCAAGTTCACTCGAGCAGCAGAGGCGTTGGACAAACATGGCGTGTCTAGATTCCTAACTCGGAGGCTGCATCCGGGCCGTGGTTCGCAGGGATCGGGTTACCGCGGGGGCGTGCGAATGTCAAGGAACCCCGGCGCGGCCGCGGCGCCGTCAGTCGCAGACCCGCCGTCGACATGTCTGCCCGCGCGCAAGCCTCGCGAGCCGTCTGCCGGCTCGCCGCGATCTTTGCGGTCGCGGCCGTCGCGAGAAGCGATAGTAAGCATTACACTTCCTTCTATGAATGTAGCGTACCTGTTCAAATTAGAACCATATTAATAACATGATTATTTGTTCCAGTCAGTCGCGATATTTCGTGCAGCAGAGACGGATTGTATGCTGATTATGATACAGATTGTCGGGAATATGTGAGATGCACCGGCGGCATGACTGCGGGACGCTATGCGTGCGGGCCTGGACGCGCCTTTAGCGAAATTGCCGGTGCGTGCGTGCCACGGAGGCAGCAGCCCTGCGTGCACCGCGTCTGTGCCCAGGGGGACACCCTCGCGTACGCCACACCCGACACCGCCTGCCGGCACTACTATCGCTGCGAGAACGGCACGGCTGTTGAGCACGCCTGCCCATCAGGCGCGTGGTTCGACCTGGAGCGGCAGGCGTGCACGCGCGGCGCCGGCACGTGCTACGAGCCGTTATGTGCTGGCTTACCCGACGGCGACTACTCGGACTCCTCGCACGAGTGCCGCCGCACGTTGCGCTGCCGTGGTGCTGAACTTCGCGCAGTCGTCTCATGCGGGGGAGTGTGTGATCCTACAACCGCTTGCCCTCCACCGCGCTCGGCGGCCATACCTCTGCCGGCCGGAGATGCAGACTTCTGCTCGGACGAGACGTGCTCCTCGCTGTGCCAACACGCGGAGGACGGCGCGTATGCGGATCGCTCGACCGGCTGCCGCGAGTACTTCGTCTGCGAGGCACGGCGCGTGATCCGGCGCGGAGTGTGCGAGCCGGGGTTGCTGTTCGCCGGGGGCGCCGGCAGCGCGGGCGGATGTCTGCCGGCCGATCAGACGGAGTGCCCACCGCCCGCGCGCAGCCCGTGCTATAACCGGCCCGACGGCCGTCATCGAGACTGGCGCGACTGCTCATCGTGGTTCGAGTGCCGGCGGGAGCGCGTCGTGTCTCGCGGCGCGTGCGGCGGCGGGCTAGTCTTCGACGGCACGAACTGCGTGCCGCCGGACGCGTTCGCGTGCGAGGGGCCCGCACCAGCTAGGGAATGCGAGCTCCGCCCGAGCGGCACTTATCAAGACTTGGAGTCCAACTGTACCCGTTACTTCCATTGCGAGGGGCGGCTGCGGACGACGATGTCGTGCCCGCCGGGGCTGGTGTTCGACGGAGCGCGGTGCGCGGGCGGCGCGGCGTGGCGGGACTGCCCCAGCCTGGCCACGGACGGGTGCTACGGACGGGCGGATGGGCGGTACCGCGCGCTGGGCGCGGGATGCCGCGGCTACTACGCGTGCGCAGGCGGCGAGAAAGCCGCGTACGCGTGTCCCGCGGGCAGCGCGTTCGACGGAGACGCGTGCGTGCCAACGCCGCGCGCACTTTGCGACGCGGACGACTACTCCTGCAGCGGACTCGCTGACGGATACCACGCGGACATCGGAACCAATTGCAACAGGTATGCATAAAATTTGAGCACTGGGTAAAATACTACAGTTGGGTATCACTCGCTCGCCATTTCATCGTAATGTAGAAGTCCGAATTTGTACCTTGCATAGACGCTATAAAGTAGCTGTGATCCCATATTTTTTTACAAACCAAACTGTATATGATTATTTATTTTAAGTGTTATTTAGATAGATAATTGATATCAGTGAGTTTAATTTTTCATTTAACTATTTGTCGCATGCGTAAAAAAATATATCACAACCTCGAACAATAATTTTCCCGAATTAATAATTTGCCAGTTTTAATTTTTCCGAAGATTTTTTTCGTCGTCAATTCCATATTTTGAAAATACTTAGTGTCGTATAGAACTCATTAGCCTAAATAGGTTCGGTTTGTTTTATTAACGGCCTTATAAATAAAATAAAAAACCAATGGCAAATGACTCATTCGGAAAAACCATTTTAGTTCCGAAACAATAACTATTACCTTAATAATATAGCGTCACTGAATTGAAGATCTAATTAAAATGTCCTTTTACCCAAATGTATTGCATGTCCTTTCCACGTCTATCAACACACGTTAACACAGGGTAGTATTAGGGCATTCAAAAAAAATCGTGTACCTAATTAGCGTGAGTTGTTAAATAAAAATTAACTCGGTGTCCGTTTTGTGACAACAATTAAGTATTCAGGTTGTATAAAAAATAACTTTTTCTTCTCAATTTAAAAAGACTAGCTTCCGCCCGCGACTTATTCGGCGTGGACCCGGGATAAAAAACTATCATATATTTTAATCCAGGCTGTAAACTATCTTCGTGTAATCGGTCGCATCCAAATCGGTTTCAGCGTGATAGAGTAACAAACATCCAAACTTTCACATTTATAATATTAGTAGGATAAATATAAATGATATGCATAGGTATACACGTAATTTAAATATGAAACAAGTCCATTTTCACGTCATTTGTATGTTATACTTTCGTCACAAAACGGACACTGAGTTAATTTTTAGGGTTCCGTAGTCAACAAGGAACCCTTGTAGTTTAGACATGTCCGTCCGTCTGTCTGTCCGTCTTCGGCTTAGCTCAGTAACCATTCCTACTAGAAAACTTGTGATTCTGCATGGGCATAAAAATCAATCACGCCGACAAAACAGTACAATAAAATTTGGAAAAATATTTTTTTGAGGGTACTTTTTTTTTCTTTATTTTTCCCGGGGGGTTTTAGCATTAATGCTATGCCACCCCCGTAAAACAGGTTTATACAGTAAGTACAAATTTACTACTGGTCCGAATTGAGTCAAGATAAATGCTCAGTAGCTCCCTGGCATCGTCAGATGTCGGTGAAGCCAGGACACTGTTACATGTACCTGCATCACCAGAGATGGGACCCAGTCGCCGCGCCGGGCCGCGCTCCGGACACATTCCGTTAGCACGTGTTGCACACCTTCTACTATGTTACAGTCTTGGCAGTTTGGGGTGTTAGATAGTTTCATCAGGAACTTAAACTTGTTTGTTGGAATGTGTCCTGTGCGCAGTCTTAATAGCGCAACAATATTTTTCCTCTTTTCTTCCGTATTATCGAACCATGGGTAACGAGGAAAATCGTTCTGGATTGTTCTGTACCAAATCCCTTTTGTTAATGAACGCTCATCATAATACTCTTTCCATTGCTGTCGACACTTTTCTTTGGCTTCTCTTAGAATCTCAGTATATACCGGTAAACATTTGTACTCGGTTCCTTCGTTAATCGCTTGTCTGGCTGCCAGATGCGCTTCCTCGTTGCCCATTAGGCCTATATGAGAGGGGATCCACTGTATGTCTACAGATTTATTTGAAGCTTGAATCCTAGCACCTACAACTCTTCTGGTGTTGTAAGTGTCCATGGGCGTCGATTATCGCTTACCATCAGGTGATTCGACTGCTCGTTTGCCTCCTATATTATAAAAAAAAAGCTATGGTTTCTAAGATACAATTTTTAGGGTACCTTCCCTACACCTAAAGCGGGGTTGTATTTTTTTTCTCGTCAAACTCATGGTGTGGTACATCGATGGATAGCTCGTTCAAAAATATTATGGGTTTTCTAAAACCATTTTTCAAATCAGTAATTCGTTTGCGTGATATTGCGCTTTAAAGCCCTAATTTTAGTTCGAGTAATGTGTCCCCCCTGCCGGCTAAATGGCTAGTACTGGGGATGTGAAAAAATTCGTGGTAGTAGTACATATACTGCTCAAAACAAAATAAGGGCCATTGTAATTATTGGACATAAACGAATTGATAAGTGCCTAATTAATGAACTCCCGTATAAGGATACGAATGTATTCTGAAGGCAGAATCTAACCTCTTTCATGCTGGAGTTTAAGTCGAAAAGCTAGAAAAAATATATATTACTGTTTAATATAATTTTCACGTAACGATCACCATACTTGTGGCCCCTATTTTCTTTTGAGTAGTATATAATGAATTTAAAAGGAAAACTATCACGAACAAGTACGCATCAGTAGTTACCGAGTAGGTAATAGTCGACCAACTTAATGTGTAATTGAAAAGGCCAATTTTCGTACAAATTCGGCCGACGCAACCGCACCGCACGTCGATGTCACTAAGACAGACAGGCAACTACGGAACCCTACACTGCGCGTGACCCGACACGCACTTGGCCGGTTTTTATTTAACAATTCACGTTAGGTTTAGGTATTTATACACGTTTTTTATAAATGCCCACCTACAACACATACTTAACTTCCAGCTACTATTACTGCGAAGGAGGCGACCGCCTCGCCACGCTCACCTGTCTCGGCGGCAAGATCTTCGACGGCCGCGCCTGCGTGGACCCCAGCCAGCACGACTGCGGCGCCGCCCGCGCCGCCACCCTCGAGCACGGCGGCAGCCGCTGCGAAAAGGACGGCTTCTTCCTCCAACCAGGCACAGGGTGCAAGAAATACTACTTCTGCGTCACCGGCGAACGTACTCACCTGACCTGCCCGACTCAACAACTCTTCAACGGACAAGTGTGCGTGCCGAAAACCCAGTTCTCCTGCCCGGGATGAATGGACGGGGGAAAGAGACCGCGGACACAGCGCTACGAGCGAGGGAGACAAGTACCTGACTGATATTTATTTAGATTAGGCTGTGAATATTTAGTACCATAGTCTTTCACTCAATGTTTACGTTAGTACATTCTACCTCTAGTTCGTATTAACCTTTTAAATGTGATGTCTTTACGTTGTATACCAAGTTTTTTAATTGGGAATGAAGCGGGGAGGGTTTATAGTAAATGCTCGTAGGTATCCCATGTCAGTTTGTCACTGTTCAGGCTACCTTGAACATGAAGTATGTACCTAGACTTCAAAGTACGTTTTTGCGCCATATGTCATTTAAAGGCGAAAAATGTATGCCTACTTCATCTAGGTAGATTGTTTCACTTAAAATGACGAAAAGTACTTAAAAGCAACCATTACGGTAATCTATTGTTTAATTGTAAACCAAGTAGGGTTGTACTCAACAATTACGCATTAACAACAGAACAAACAGTAGCTAGTACACGTGCCACACTAGTCAGTTTTATGACGTCTCTTTGTTATATTTTCCTTTGATATTTATCAACAAAGGAGGTTATAAAATCCCACGTTAAGTACATTAGGTGATTTTAACTGAACAGACTATATACCTACCATTTTCAGCTCATCAGTGTTAGTTAAGGCTACTTTGAACATGTACAGACTTCAAACATACGTTTTCACTTTTGCACCAAATGTAATTCGAAAAATGTATGCCTACTCACATAATAATTAAGTTTTATTAATAATAGATTGATAAGGTTGTTTTTTTTTAAACTAAGCTCATGAATGGTCATTGTACTGAGCTCATGAATGCCTTTGTTTGCGGTCCGAACAAAAGCTATTCATGACGCGCGCGTACCAAATGTGCAAAAAAAAATTAGCGCCACATAAAAATGTTCATTGTATAATGAACTCTATCGTCTTATTCAATTAATTCAAAATGGACTAAAATATAACAAAAACCCGGTCCCAGCGAGCCAGGTACAAGGCGCTATGGTAATTTGGAATCTATTGTAAAAGAAGATAGAGTTCATTATTCAAAGAACATTTTTAGTGGCGCAAATTTGGTACGCTCGCGTATTGAATAGCCTTTGTTCGGACCACAAACAAAGGCATTAATGAGCTCAGTACAGTGGCCATTCATGAGCTTAGTTTAGAAAATTTCAACTATACCTGGGTAATTTACTGAAACATGACGCGGCTTGATATAAAGCATAATAAAAGGTTGATATATATAAACAAAATATATTTATCTATATTTTTATTGGCATAGAAACTTTAAGCGACCTAAGTATACATGTTAATTACACAGTGACTATCTTACAATATGACTTTACAAACACAAAGTATGTAAGCTTTGTGAATAAAAAAATAAAATCTTTTAAAACGACTTAAAACAACGCACATTTTTACATATATAGTTTTCGTGGCCTTGCAAATTAAAGACAAATCATGTTCATAACAATTCGTTGGTACGCTTTGAATAAAAAGCGAAACCATTTTCAATAGTATTTTTTTACACATTCATAAAACTGTGACAGTTGTTGTCTAAGATTAATAATATGTATGTAATTGTACACTCTGACCAAGGTAATATGATAACGTGCCGCGCGATTACAGATCTTAATGCTTTGCAACAAGGGCTTTGCCAGTTATCATCATGCAGTGATCCTCCTAGTGCTCGACCATTGTTAACATTTGGCAAACAACAATTTTGTATATTTCATTTACGTATGTAACAAGCAATTGTCTCGTCACGCAAATGTTCTAAAATTTATACATTTATATGAAAAAACATTGAATGACTCACACAAAAACTTTGTTTTTTTTCTAAAAATTTACTATAATAATGTATATTTCAATTGGTCCACACCGAAGACGAGTGAATCAGTGCATTATGATTTATGGTGTTAAAACGATTAGTAAGTAAAGCTCTAAATCATTACAACGCCGCCTTCAAATGATCATCGAACTTGAATCGCATGGGGCCCGCTTTCTGCGACAAAACTTTGTTTTCTTTATTCCTGACTGTTGCTTTAAAAAAACGAACCCATTAAAGCGGTCGAACTACGTGGTTGGAGAGTAGCCTGGGGAAAATCCAGGGAATACCTCCGGCACGAACACGCGGGGGCGGTTTAAACACCACACTTTGCTTACGTATTTTTATCTTTTTATCAAGCGCCCTACACGTAATGCAATGTGAAAGAGCAAGCGATGAAAAGATATAAATAATACTATACAAATGTAATTTTTAATAATTCAGTAAAGTTTATAGCAGACGCTAGGCCCATATTAACGAATGTAGCGACGTATTTATCACTCGACGGCGTTGTAAAATTTAATAGGTAACATTACGAGAACACGCTCTAATGTGAGAAAAGGACAGTTTAACATATGTACAATCCACTTTGTCCTGCAGGACGATAGAAAATATTTTTACGTCACACCTGGCCATAATGCGAGTTTTACTGCACGCTGCGCGTACGGTAACTCGCATTGTGGCCAGATGAAGACGTAAAATTGTGTACTTACCACGGGCGGTAATTCGTAAAGCCCCAGATCGCATATTTATAGCCCTCACTTTCTGTTCGGGCCACAAACAACTGCGATCTGGCCCATTCACGAATTCACCGCACTAGGTACGTAATGTACTAATACAGGCGACTCAACCTTACTCGGCTTAATAACATGCATGTAATATGCTCGGTTGTTTCATTTTGGTAAGTAACATGAAGGGTCGCCAGGGCGCACGACTCTCTATACAAACGTAGTTCGGATCTCATTATAAAACGACATGCCAGAATAACATGAAACTTTGCATACATCTGCCGAGGAAAAAATAGAGCGAGTAGAACGTTTGTGATACAAGTCTCTAATCGCGTAATTTTTTTTACGTCACTCTGGGCGGTAAGTGAGATTTACTGCCCACGGGCGCAGCGACAAATCTCACTTCACACCCAGAAGAAGACGTAAGATTGTGTACGCACCACGGGCGGCAATTCGTAAAGCCCCAGATCGCATATATATGCTATCATATCGCTATAAATAGCCCTCACCTTCGGTTCGGGCCACAAACACCTGCGATCTGGAGCATTCACGAATTCACCGCCCTAGGTACATAATGTACTATTTTTTTATTATAATTTATAGCAACCAAAAATAGTTTCCGACCTAGATATAGCGGACTCCATTGTGTATAAAAAGTTTCACCTTATTCCAATTCGTTATTTCCGTCCTAATGATAACCGTCACGGTACACTTTTCACACAACTAAACTTCGGACTGCGTTATCACAAACCAATTCCATGACCATTGTTTCATTTAGGCAATTACTTAAGTAAGGATAAGTCGTCTAGCGTAAATGATAACTGCTGTCTCTACAGGCCGATTTATTGTCCACAGACTTAGGTCCATCACACATCCATCTAAATCCAATACCACCCATCCATCACATTGATAATACAGCAAGTGAGCTGGTATCACTACAAACTGACAAGTATGAGGGAGGCGGGAGGAGGAGCATACAGCAATTAGTTACAGAACATTCAACCAGATTACAAGATTTAAGGTCAGATCAAGACCAAACTATGCCCAAAGTAAAATAATCCCAGCCCGGCTAGAACGATAGGTTTTATGGTCACGTTTTACTGAAACGTAACCATGAAACGTATCATGCTACTAGGCCTGCGGGCGAAGCACGGTTCCTGTTTTATCACTTATGCACTCACTCACTTATCAGGTCACTCTCGCACTCGCATACTTGTCGGAACGTGACGTATGTCTTATCCACAGCGATAAGTGATAGCGGGAACCATGCTACGCCCGCAATATCATTTTGACGAGAAACGACATCTTTGGCATATATTTTCTTACATACAACATCTGCAAAAAATCCTTTTAGCGGACGCAATTCTGTTAATGTTGTTGCACAACTGAGAAGCAATTTCGAAGTGAACCAAGTTAACTTATCAAACATACAAAGTCTAATATAAACCTACGTAATTAAATAAATACTTGCTACCCTGACCGAACGGATCATAAAATCTCTGCCAAAAGTAGGTTAACATGATTATAACGTTAAAGTTAACAAAACTCGTAAAAATATATTCTTTACTAGAATTGATTTGAATACTCTATAATAACATTTTGTTCTTTAACAAATGAATGACCTTATATGAAATTTTAATTAAATATAACTAATCTCATGCTAGTTTTAATACATCATCATCAACCACTTCGCTTACTTTATATAAAGCCGTGTGCACATGAGACCGAATTATTTAAATACATTAAATAAAACGGCATTAATAAATAAAAACCTATTTCTATTTGGCCTTAGCCATTACAAATTAAGCTTTTAAGAACTCATTCGTAGAGTAATAATAAATTATACTTATAATGATTAAATATTAATTTATAATATGAAATTTTATGAACGAAAGTTGTCGCTCCTATTCCCAAATAATTAATAAAAGAATCTCATCTTGCACATAAATCCTTTTCTAGCGAACAATCTGTAAAACGGAGACGCGACATGTATACTTTATGTATAAAATTAATATTAATTAGACAGATTTCAACTCGCACTTTAATATGCTAGAGTGCGAACGTTGCGAAACATTCCATGAACACATAATTTAATACATGTAGCCACACATTACGCCGTGTCTTCACCGAGTTCACCGCTTGTTCAATGTTCCGTTTGATTTGCGAATACAAAATATACCAGTGTTTTTTGTTTGTCTATCTTTTGGTTAAATTAGTCTCTTATAATGCGCTTATACATGTTCTAATCCTACAACAAAATTGGAAAACATAGGTAAGGCTGGTATACTAAAAGTTATTTGAGTTGACCGCATTGCATCAAGGTAATCCGCTGAAAAAGCGACTCTACTTTCCAAGCTCAGGTCCAAATTCCAATGACAGTTCTGTAAAATGTCGGTCATCTTTAACGATTTCAACCATAACTCACTTGGCGGCTTGGCCCCAAATATGCATGCTCTTCTATACTAAGGAAATAGTTCGCTATACAAATGGTTGCATATCTACACAAACATTTGGGCATAATACATCCAAGTGAGTTGCTGGAAGCTCTCTTGATAAGGAAATACCAGTTTGTTTTCTTAAATCTCGGTCTGTCAGTAACTGCCGTCGAATGACAACTCGGTTCTTTGCCGCGATTACCACGCAAAAAAACAGCCATATTATTACTTGAATCACAACCGTATTCACTTGACATAGGGTTCAGATCAGGTTGTCTTTCAAATTTGGGTTGACTAGTGTTAGTTGGTAATGTAAATTCCTATTGATATCAAAGCAAAGAACACAGATATAAAGACATCAGCTGTTTAGACATCGATGATAAGCAATCTAATTTGCACCTTATTTTAATTTTTAACCGAGTTCGATGTACAGTTAGCGGAAAAAGTAGCTTCAAAAATGTTGCATTTGTTCTCTTGATTATATAAAAGTTTGTGGATAATTTTGAGTAATTCGTACGCGAGCCCACTTCTATTTTAACGTGACCCATTTTTCCATTTTTCGTGAATAGACATTGGTCTTTTGAAACTAACCCCATTTCATTCTGTTTATTTGATCAGTCTATAAGAGTGGGTTGTAATACGTCATCATACTCTAGTATGGTTTATGGCAAAATTACATGAACGTTTACGTTATAACTAAGGCAGTGGACTTTTTGTACTATTCATTGTTATGTAGCTGAGCGGACCCCAGTGTCCCTTGAGATGCAAACGGTATGACGCAAAGATTAGGAGGTAGGGGTCGCACAGGTCTCATTGACATAGGTTTTATATTGCCCATATTAGAGTAGTTTACATAATCATTTAAACAATCGTGCTAATCTTGAAGCTGAACTGCGCGAATATATCCATTGACTTTACCAATTTGCAACCTCTTGAGGTTTATTCAGGACTCAACATTGGTTTATTAGAAAATTTTACTTGAACTGAACGGAAAATATACGTGGAACATTCTCGAAGTGTCTATGCAGTGTTCTTTTGGTCTAATGAACGAACGTGTTTGCGCTACGGTTGACGTGTTAAGGTGGGGTGGTGGGTTGCACCAAACCGCCTGTAATGTAAGTGGTGTTCGTTAGAATCTGAGTGTATGGAAAGTTTGATAATTTTCTATAGAATGACAGGTGCCAGTGCTAACGGTGATCGCTCTGTAACCGTAAGCTGGTGCAACCGGCCCTAAGACTTGACAGATAATGTCAAAATGCTTGTTCGTTATTTTGATTTGAGGCTCTAGTATAAGTTTTACCGAAACAAAACGTTAAAACCGCGTTTGCGTTTAGCTGTCAAATCCCATGCAAATTGAGGGTAAAACGCAAACGCGATGGTAAAGTTTTGTTTCGATAAAACTTATACTAGAGCCTCTGACTGAACTCTTGAGTAAGTAGTAAGCATCTATCGCGCGGGTTAAGCAACGCCGACAGGGTCAGTTTCTGGAAGTTCACAGTTTGAATGATTAAGTGAGCGTATCTGTGCTTGGATCTCGGTTGTAGTCTATGACATCAATTGTTACGGCGAGAGGGCTTCGATCGGCTTGAGAACTTTTAACAGTCAAGATGCCTTCACACTTGTCAGTCTAATTCTAGTAAGATCTTGTATTTTTTCTGGGCTAAATCTCCTGGTGGGTTTTCGAATACATGGACCTATAATATTACCCGCCACCAACCCAAGTGAATAAGGTTGTTTATGGTAAGCCATCAGCCATTTTAAGATCAGCTCTTAATCTAGCTGCATAGGAGCCTTTCCGTCCCTCATGGTGGCAACACGAATAGTTTGTCTTGAGTTTTATAGGTCCATGTTCGAAGAAAATGTTTCAGGACAAAAGGAGGACAAATAAATAGTGATTAAATTGGAATACGGAATCGGAGCATTACATTTTTAAATTTTTCCTATAATTTAAATTTATAATTTCGTTATCAGCGTTACTGCTTAATACAAAATAAAAATAGTGATTCATTCATATCTCAAATCTGAGATCCATAGATTGACCTTGAGACCTATCTAAACAAAAACATGCAAGTCATGCAACCCAGTCCCTAAACGGGCCCTTCCAAAAGTACTTTTTCCACTTGGACCTTACTCGAAAAGTGAACCTTTTTCTTATAGACTTAAGTCACATTTAGAAGGAGAAATTACCCGTATGAACAGACAACTGTCCAACTTCGAAATAGCTGTAAAGGTTCAGTCTTGATCGCATTAGAGAAATCAGTGAAACGTTCGTTGGACCATTAATAAGATATATTAAAAAATAATAACAATTATTAAAGACAATTCCATAAATATTTTATTTATATATTCTAGAAGGTAAATATTTAATATTCCTTCTTTCGCGGTGCTAGTTACCGTTCACCGTTTATAATCCCCCTCTTTCACACTTGACTAGTTGGAAAGAGAGAGATGCTAGAACTAGTTCAAGTTGGTTGCCTAAAGTAACCATATACATGCGCTAACTTTGTCCATAACCTAACTATATTTCGATTTTAACAATCGCAGTAACCACCTATGAACACTTAATATACATTGATATAAAAGAGTAAAGTAAAGTAGAGACCAAGTCATAGCAATGGGTGAGCCATGCAGAGTTAAAGAAATAAGTTGTTTTTCGGTCATTCTCCAAGATTTGTGTCTGCGTCTAAATGCCGCGACTCGATATAAAACATTTGTAAAGGGTCGTGGTAATTAGACACAACCGCAGTCACAAAATTCACCAAGTCGAGTCGCGCGCGAATCAGCGTATCCTGTCTCTCGCACTGTAGAAATTAGAAAGAGGAGGGTAGATGTTCTCGGGTCGCTGCGACAGCGTGGTCAAGACAACTTCTGTAAGTTACGTTTTTATCCCGCAAATAGTTTTATAAATAGTACGCCGTTTTTGGTCCAAGTTGGCTCATTTCGGGTGGCACAGGGCGGTTCCACAACACTTCGGGAGCTCAAATCCCGCGAGCCATCCGGTTGCCTCTTCGACACTGCAACCACGCGTCATTGCACTGAATATGTGGGATTTGAGTCCAACAAAAAAATGGTTCTAACCCGTTCGCCGTCACAGAAAAGAATGCGGAAGATTTCAGTCTATTGTTTTTGGACTTCGTATGACGCCGATTGCATTGCAACAATAATGAACTTGAGTTCAAGTCAGTGGCGGCGAATGGGTTAAAGTCCTTAAGTTTGGCTATGCCTGCATGAATGACGCGAACCTAAATCCCTGGTTGACCAAGCACCATTTTATTTTATTTGTATGACTCACTCTGTACTCTGCACGGCTAGCACACGACGGCGCGCGAGCTCTCTCGATTTTTCTCGCACTATCCGTCTCTCTCTTATTAGAACACTTAGAAGAAGAGATATAGTGCGATAAAAATCGAGAGTATGTCGCGGCCGTCGTGTGCTAGACGTGCTGCTGTAACTGCTCGAGGTCCATAGCTTCTATTGGCCTCAAAACAAAAGTCTCTCGTAGCAGCTCTCATTACAGTTTTAAAAATATTTTATAAACTTGCTTAGCGAATCTGGTCTTTAAAAGCTCCACAATTAGGTTAGTTCGAGTAAACAAAAGAACATTGTCCTTTCAGGTGTAAAAGTAACCTTAAGCGTTAGGTTTTACAGCTCAGATTACAATGTCGCGGACAAGGACAGTGTTCTAACGAATTAATCAGTCGCTTACGTAGGATTTTTCAACTTCTCACAATGAACGTTAATTTAGGGTAAATTAACGTTCATTGTGAGAAGTTGAAAAATCCTCAGTATCAGAAAAACTCATGTGTTCAATAGTATTAATAATGACATTAATGACGCCATCTGCGTGACGTTTGAGCAAAAATAAGTATAGGAACACAATATATATTGAACAAACCTAACGCTAGCTTATGTGTGGGTATGACAAGATATACACATGACATAATACATGATATTTCAAATTAATAAGTTTGTTCGCCTACAATATCATTTATTTAATTATGTAACGAAATATACTTCGTACAGTCAAATTTATTCATAAATGTACGTTCCCAAAGGTTCAAAAATATCTGGGCAACCTTGTCTTTTGAAGTAGATTTCTCAATAAAGTCGCACACACATTTTTGATCGAATATCGTACGAATCATTTTCGTTACAGAATGCAATCAAAAAAATTGTGGACGAATGAAGTAATTTCTTTAATCCATTTCGTTACGAACACAGTGCCACTACATTTAGAAAGGCTATTCTAACCTTGAGGCCGATTAGGATGAAATATACTAGGTGCGCGAGTTCCAGTTTCTTATATATGGAGAGCTATCGTAGAATATGCCGAAAAACTCGGTAGGACCATTTTCGAACGCTCCCTTAATGACAGATCACGAAATTCGCTAATACATTTATGCTATTATATTATACTGATATATATAGTACGATTAACGATACCTCAAACACACTGGCGTTTAATGACTAAGTGACATCAGTGCATGCCATCACATATACAGGGTGTTTTCGGGGTCATGATCCGGAATGACCAAATGCGAATAAGATGGTCATAGTGAACAACTTCTCCCATGGGGCCAACCACGAGATCGCAAAAAAATATAGTATTTAAGTTATTGTGTAGTGATTTAAAAGTCGGTCTCAGGGGAAATGTTCTTCAGTATGGTCATACTGATAATGACTAATAAGATGGTTATCTTATTCGCGGTAATTCCTGATCGGGACACCAAAACACTGAGTAGTAACTTTTCAAAGTCAATTACACTCGCGGGTTTTCCAAATGCATCGAGTTTTGATTGTTGGTCGCATTTACAACGCGCAGAGGATCGAGCGATTGAAGTACACAGTATCGATTCAGTATCGCGTCTGCATCGATGAAAACGCGCGATCAGGCGACAGCGAGTAAAGGTGATTTCGCCTATTAATCGCGAAACGCGTTAGTAGCCGGCGGTCAGGAGTCCTACCGAATCGTGACTGCATCGCTGCAGAGAATCGCCAAGTGTGGCTAAGGCCTTTCATGGACGGATTATTTATATTGCCCAATATTAGCTCCATCGCATTATGTCACAAGAAATAAACAAGGAGATGCTAATATTGAGTAACAAACTTCATCTATTACGGGGCTTAGTCAATTGACAGTTTTGATGTACTGCAAGATAGACAGGGACCAATTCTTATGTCGAGGATAAACGCTAGTGTGTAAAAGGTCATATATACGGATGAGGATTCATTAGTGTATCTGATAGATGCGCGTTAGTGAAGTCCCAAAAATAGTGAACACAGTTTTTATTTAACATTTCAAGAATGGCCGAAAAGCTGTAATAAGTTACAAAAAGTTTTTACATGGCATACACATACACATACAATTAGTGAAACAATTTCAAAGTGACAGCACTATAACAATAATTAACACAACGATTTCAGAAATAAAAGAAAATCTGAAAATCGTTACGTAAACAAACACGACATATTCCACTAATAGAATATTAGCATTTAATAATTATATTGGCATATGGATGCCAAGTTTAACCTTTTCGATGGATTAGTAAATGCGTAATTAGTTAACTATAAGTAGGGCGTTTATTATAAATTCATCAATTCACTATTTTTGGGACATTCTATATCAGTCTCACACATAAACGTCGGCCGTTTTTAAGCCTAAAGGCCAAAGACAGTTCACAATTAAGGACCAGCCGCTTAAGAACCTATTACATCTTACTAATTTTGTTACTGCCGAGAGGGACGGTGCAATACATTAGCGCAAGACGCAACTACCCTCTAAACCAGCATAATATTACGGCTCACTCGTCAGTGACTATAAATTAGGAGAATGTAAGAAGACTTCTAGATATAGTTACGGCAACCGGATGGCTCGCGGTATTTGAGCTCCCGAAGTGTTGTGGAACCGCTATTGCCGCCCCAGAGGCCAAGTTGGCTCAGTTCGGGTTGCACAGGACGGTTTCACTACACTTCGGGAGCTCAAATCCCGCGAACCATCCGGTTGCCTCTTGGATACTGCAAGTACGCGTCATTGCTCTGAATAATAGGGCTGCACTAGTAGTACGCCGACGTAAATCTCGTACTTGATAGACTTCCTACCAGCCAGTCGCGATGTAAAAGCAAGCTGAGGGTGTATTTCTATAGAATACCCATTTCTTTTGCTTGACAGCGCTAGAGACGGATAACCTTAGACCTCATTTATGGAGAGACGAGTACGGACACGCTTACGCCTGTACATTAACACTCCTAACCAGTGCGACGCCTCCGACGCGCCCCCGAATACCTCTTGTCCATAAATGCAGCCTTACAGTTAGGTCGCGATTTTGAGCGACAGCGACAGCCTTGCGTTATACGTTTAAGGCCGCGGACTGGACGTTAGCGGGCAGCGGGGCGACAAGCAGCTGCCCATACATCGAAGTCGCTCGAATGTATGTATTGCCACTCGTCGCCCCGCTGCCCGCTGACGTCCAGACCGCGGCCTAAGCGAAAGACCACGCTTATAATGACAGCGCACCGCTCACGGTGTCACTCGAAGTCATGACCGACTTAGCTATGTTCTGCTAGCACGAACCCTGTGTACAGTACGTCCGAAACCGAAACAGTAACTCCTAGCAAAAAACGCAAGCAAAAAAAACGACCAAACAGTCAGAGCACAAAGTCGATTTTTGCTTGCGTTCTCTTCAGTTTCGGATAGAGTATAGAGGGTAGTGACTCGACACGGTACCTCGCCGCGGGCCGGGGGCCGGCCACGGGTGGGTGGCCGGCGACTGGTGGGCGGCCGGGCACTGGTGGGCGGCCGGCTACTGGTCGCTGGTGCCGGCGCGAGGCGCGGGCGCCAGCAGCGCCGCCACGTCCCACACCTTGATGACGCGGTCCTTCAATAAATAAATAAATTATAAATATTTGGGGACAATGTAACAAGAACCGAGCTAGTCTAGGGACTAGCTCGGTTCTTATTGCTCGGTTCGGTAGTATTATTTTTTATTTTATTTATTTGTTTATTTATTTAAAGACAACAAAAGGTCCAAAACTATGCTGACCAAGCATAGTATAATACTATTACCTAAAATGCCGTTAAAGTCCGTTAGTTTTCGTAAAAAGGAACAAATAGTATTTTAAACAATCTTTACACAATGAAGACTCTTAAAAGTCGAGTACCGGTTTTAGGCCACCAGGCTTGCCGAGAATGCCGAGTGGCCTAATAGGGGTGTATCCCACGCCGCGCCTTCCGGTACGTGGTCGCCACTCGAGAACCTTTCTGCCCCAACGGCCATCGGTTCTACGTGCAATGTGCCCCGCCCACTGCCACTTAAGGTTAGCGATTTGGAGGGCTATATCGGTTACCTTGGTTCTGCTGCAGATAGCCTCATTTCTGATGCGATCACGCAGAGAAACTCCCAGCATAGCCCTCTCCATTGCCCTTTGGGTGACTTTGAGCCTTCTTAGGAGGCCCATAGTAAGCGACTACGTTTCGGTGCCATACGTCATCACTGGCAACACACCCTAATACATCACTTATAATAGTTTTAAGTTCAGCGCCTCTGCTTGCCGTGTCTTGCAGTGGCTTTATGCTGAGTGGAGATCCTGTTTAACGTCCTCGTATTTAAGCCTTATCGTTTGCTTGTTCTTTTTTTTATTGTGTACACAATAAAAAAGGTGGTGTGACTTCTAAGGTGTGACGTTAAATAAATGTATTTTCTTTCTTTCTTTCTTCTTTCTTTCTTTCTTTCTAAGAAATAGATAGATAAATAAATACTTAAAAATACAAAACATCCAAGACTCGGGAAACATTACCTTGCCCGCGGTCACCATGCGGCCCGTCGCCTCGTCCACGAACAGCGACGCCACCGCGTGCTTCATGTCGTGAAACGACGCTAGGGACTCGCGTCTGGAAGGGAATGGAGACAATATTACTATATTTCAGGTCGACATTTTCTTGTTGTTATTCTTACAGAGTTTCTTAGAAAAAATACTAAAAGAACAGGGCAAAGACCCAGTTAATGACCAACGGCGTAAAGCATAGGGTTAAGGTAGATGGGCAGGATATGCAATATGTCGACGTGTATTCTACATGGGCCAGACAGCATCCTTCGATAACAGGCAGTCTAAAGAAATCGATCGACGCATCGCAAACGCCTGGAAGAGCTCCTGGTCCATGAAGGCGCTAATGAAGGGTAAACTTCCTTTGACACTGAAGCGCAAGCTCTTCGACATGTGTATCCTGCCTATCCTAACCTATGGCGCCCAAACTTGGTCACTAACAGAAGCCCAAAAGTCCCGACTCAAGATTTGCCAACGAGCAATGGAACGCAGCATACCTGGAGTTCGTAGGATCGATCGGATCAGGAACAAGGACCTGCGTTCCAAAACTGGCATCGTGGATGTTGGTGCCAAGACCGCGAAGCTAAAGTGGGACTGGGCTGGGCATGGATGCACGCGGAGCGATGGGCCAAATAAGCCACCGAATGGCTTCCACAAGATGGCTTCCGAGGTAGAGGCAGACCGAAAAGGAGATGGCGGGACGACCTTGATACGTTTTGTACAGATTGGTGAACGCTAGCACAGGACCGAGACGAGTGGCGGAAGAAAGGGGAGGCTTTTGCCCAGCAGTTGGACACAATATAAACTAAATAAAAAAAAAAGACGCCTATCATGCTAAGGAGATGCCCCACCGTAATATGGACAAAATCATGTGTCTAGTGGATTTAAATCCCATAAAATCAGTTTTAAAGAGTGACCACGACAACAAGCAACAAGAACACTACTAAAACGAATCCGAGGTTGGATTTAAAAAAAAAAGCCCTGTGCGCAGTGTAGGTTCCGTAGTTGCCTGTATGTATTTGTTACATTGACACCTATGCGCCAACTAAATGGTGCGGTTGCGTCGGCGGAATGCGTAAGAAAGTTGGCCTTTTTAAGTACATTTTAAGTTGGTCGACTATTAACTACCAGTGATTATCTAACAGTGTTGGGCGTAATGCAATTACGAGTAATGCATTATACGTGTACTCAGCGTACGGCTTTAGAGGCGAGAGGTGTCGCGCGAAAAACCTTCTCGCGCCCCCGCGACGACGGCTGGCTGAGGCTCGTGCATCCCTCGACGTCTTCGGGCCCAAACTATATCATTGTAATAATACTAATAATTACACGGTTCAACTCACGTATTCAATGTCACTACGGGCGACATGTTTTGAACTCTTCGAGAGACATGTTTCCCGTAGTGACATTGAATACGTGAGTTGAACCGTGTAATTATTAGTATTATTTCAACATGTCTCACGAAAGTTCCAATTCGATTATATAATTGTATTCCAATTGATATTAAAAACTCAGCCAGTTACACAATGTTCACAAATAAATTAAAAAGATTTCTCAGTAAACTATCCTGTTACATACAGCGTAAACGAGTTTATACTATGTAATAGGTCATCATGACATTGTAATGTAATGTGTGTATCTAATTAATAATAAAATTATGTAATAAATTCCTGTAATGTAATTTTTTTAAATCGGACTCTTCATTTTCTTTGACTTTCAAAATTCTTCAATCGGACTTATTTAAAATAATGACTCAAAAACGATTTGCCATAATGATGCCATGTGAACCATTGTATATATAGAACATAAGTACCGTACCTTATCATTTTTGACGTGTAAAATTACCAATTTTATTAATAAAGAATCTTAATCTGAATCGTGCAATTGAAATACATGTAATTTGAATTACTTCGTCATTTGTAATTAATATTACATTAATTCCTAATTGAAAATACATTCATTGGTAATAAAATTATTCAATAACTTATTTGGTCAGAGCATTAGCAAAAATTGCCCGAATTTAGGACATATAATTTTTTGTAATTATTTTATTCGCATCTTTTGTACTTTTTTGAATAGAACCATATAGAATTGATTAAAATAAGCATATTTTATTGTTTTTTTTTTATTAACTTGCCCGTTTAAGAACTAGGGCGGTCCAAAGTTGCGAGTTTGGCCATAGGATTACTACAGCCTAGCAGCCAATTTGTTTAAATCCTACCGTGGATTGCGAAATATTGCGAAGCCCCTGAGATATAACCAAGATATCCGAAATTCCAATTTCCATCTCTATCGCACTCACAATACTCGAATGACAGGGATGCATGTATACGAACTTCGAGTTCCTTTTTCGTGGTAGCGCCGCCGCACAGTGGGACAAAACGGTCAATTCCATCTCAAAAATCTGTAACTTTTTTGTTTATTGAGATTTATTGCTGAAATTTGGCTTAGGTAATCTTGAATAGTTATGCCTTTATATAATCAAAACGCCTTTATTATAAAACTTATATTTATTGAGTAATATAGAGTTGAAAATAAAATTTCACAATTTTTCATACAAAAATTTAAAATAATATTTTTATTAATTTTTTTTGGTCATATAACTAAGTATTAAAAGATAAGTATTAACTAATAATTATAATAAACTTGATGTAAGTAGGTAGATATAGGTATATTTTTAATTTTCTTTTGTTTTTCAAATGTTATTTATAATAACTTAAATATATTTAAAAAATTATAATAAATAAAAAAATGTGTAGTAATTAGGTTAAAAAGGAAGACATTAAGTGTCTTAATTGATAATGCAACTTACAACCACCTAGTAACAAAAAAAATCAAGCAGTATCACTTGTCACCAGAAGTTCTTTCGCTTCATTCAACAATTCTTTTGTTAATAGGACATTTGCACTATTTATACTGGATATGTAGGGATCCGATGTATACAGCAAGGTGTGAAAAACGTCTTCCATTGTAGCTGACCGCGAACACTTCCGGGCGTGATTTAATCTATATTTCTTATAGTCTTTGTTACGAGCTTCCTGAGCATCTTCAGATAATTGCCCTATGGGCAAAATGGCAAAATGCTCTATTATTTTCGCGCCATGTATAAGAATTTTGTGAACTGAAGACGGCATATAGTACCAGTTATAGTTGTTCACGTATAACCGTGCAGTTCCCAGCGCATATTCACCAAATTTGATCGCATTTACAGGAAACCCAGATGACATTGTTTGCAGTATTATGTATAATCTCTTAATCAACTCTTCATCGACACCCGTAATTTCTGCAGAACACTCATAGTTTTGGAAGAACCTCCTTGCCGTATTTCCATCATTACTATTTCCTGATCCTTGACGAGGTTTATCAATGTGTAAACCAAGGTCTTCCCGGAATCGAGCTTGGACAAATCTTTTTTTTTCTTCTTTTAGTTTTTTGTTCTCAGGAGTCGAGGCTGCGCATTTTTTAAATGCAAGATTATAAGAAATATGCAGAATCATTTCCATACATCTTATCCACGCATGTAAGGTCGAGAGTCCGTATTTAAATGCATCTTCATTCTCAACTCTCGCAGTTACTTTCATCAGGTCATTCATTTGCTTAGGGGTTGCTCCACAAATAGTGCACTTAGCGCTCGATGATGTCTCTGTTAAAACCTGAGCAACTTTCCCGTCTATCATTGTCAGGAACAACTCATGTTTTACTTCCACAACATTCCCTTTTAGTGCTACAAGCGTTGGAGTTTATGAAATATGAATAAAAACAACGGTAAATCTCACTAATATAACTACAATAACGTATAAATAGGTATAAGTAAAAATAATGATTTTGGTCCTCTACTGACATTTTAGGTTCTAGCTCAAAAAGGCGCTATAATGACGCAGGTTTTTTTTGTTTCCTTGGATTATTTACTAATTAAGGATTCTATAAATGATAATAACTCGACATCGGCAGCTTTCGATAACAAGGAAACCTCCAATTGAAATTGAAACATTCGGAAATTTTCATGGGGCATTTCAAAATTTATTTAAAAAATACATATTTTATTTTTCTGTAAAATAGTACCGCATTTAAAAACTAGAGATCCTAGTAAATCTAAATATGTGTAATACTTATATATTTCTTTGGGAAACTTAAAAAATATCTAAAGTCAAACTTCACGAAGGTCTAGTCTGTTAAATACGAAATTATCGAAGTTCAATGTTTCAGTGCAATTTTAGGTAGGTAAATCTTAACAATTATTATTTTACACGCTAATATCAATTAGGTCTTTTATCATCAGACCTACGACTTTCGCTAAAACCATTTTTGAGATGGTTAAGAACGTTTTGTCCCACTGTGCGCCGGGGCTCTCAGATATCGAATTTGAACGAAATCGGTCCATATTTAACGATTTTCGAGATGACGGCCTTTTTGTAAATCCAATATCGGATTCGTATTCAGAGGCCCCTAGGACCATCAGGTATCGATTTAGAACGAAATCGGGACGTAAGTAAAGAATTTCAAAATGGCGGTCTTTTTCATCTACCCTCGGATTCATATTAAAAGACCTATCTCAAGCCCTCAGGTATCGATTTTGAACCTAGTTGAAACATATCAGTTCATATAGGTATTATTTAAAAAATAAGACCCAATTCTAATTTTAACCTTTCCCTTTTGATGTCGGTTTTATACAGTCAAACCTGTCAACCCTTCAGCGGCAGCGGTGCTGCCTCAGTCCCGGTCGAACACAAGCGTGTACTCACGGCTCGTGTCGCAGCGTGTCGTAGCAGGCGGAGCACACGCGCTGCGGGAACTCGAAGCCCATGACGGGGAGCGGCAGTGGTGCTGCCTCAGTCCTGGACGAACACAAGCGTGTACTCACGGCTCGTGTCGCAGCGTGTCGTAGCAGGCGGAGCACACGCGCTGCAGGAACTCGAAGCCCATGACGGGGAGCGGCAGTGGTGCTGCCTCAGTCCTGGACGAACACAAGCGTGTACTCACGGCTCGTGTCGCAGCGTGTCGTAGCAGGCGGAGCACACGCGCTGCAGGAACTCGAAGCCCATGACGGGGAGCGGCAGTGGTGCTGCCTCAGTCCTGGACGAACACAAGCGTGTACTCACGGCTCGTGTCGCAGCGTGTCGTAGCAGGCGGAGCACACGCGCTGCAGGAACTCGAAGCCCATGACGGGGAGCGGCAGTGGTGCTACCTCAGTCCCGGACGAACACAAGCGTGTACTCACGGCTCGTGTCGCAGCGTGTCGTAACAGGCGGAGCACACGCGCTGCGGGAACTCGAAGCCCATGACGGGGAGCGGCAGTGGTGCTGCCTCAGTCCCGGACGAACACAAGCGTGTACTCACGGCTCGTGTCGCAGCGTGTCGTAGCAAGCGGAGCACACGCGCTGCGGGAACTTGAAGCCCATGACGGGGAGCGGCAGTGGTGCTGCCTCAGTCCTGGACGAACACAAGCGTGTACTCACGGCTCGTGTCGCAGCGTGTCGTAGCAGGCGGAGCACACGCGCTGCGGGAACTCGAAGCCCATGAAGGGGAGCGGCAGTGGTGCTGCCTCAGTCCTGGACGAACACAAGCGTGTACTCACGGCTCGTGTCGCAGCGTGTCGTAGCAGGCGGAGCACACGCGATGCAGGAACTCGAAGCCCATGACGGGGAGCGGCAGTGGTGCTGCCTCAGTCCCGGACGAACACAAGCGTGTACTCACGGCTCGTGTCGCAGCGCGTCGTAGCAGGCAGAGCACACGCGCTGCGGGAACTCGAAGCCCATGACGGGGAGCGGCAGTGGTGTTGCCTCAGTCCTGGACGAACACAAGCGTGTACTCACGGCTCGTGTCGCAGCGTGTCGTAGCAGGCGGAGCACACGCGCTGCGGGAACTCGAAGCCCATGACGGGGAGCGGCAGTGGTGCTGCCTCAGTCCTGGACGAACACAAGCGTGTACTCACGGCTTGTGTCGCAGCGTGTCGTAGCAGGCGGAGCACACGCGCTGCGGGAACTCGAAGCCCATGACGGGGAGCGGCAGTGGTGCTGCCTCAGTCCTGGACGAACACAAGCGTGTACTCACGGCTCGTGTCGCAGCGTGTCGTAGCAGGCGGAGCACACGCGCTGCGGGAACTCGAAGCCCATGACGGGGAGCGGCAGTGGTGCTGCCTCAGTCCTGGACGAACACAAGCGTGTACTCACGGCTCGTGTCGCAGCGTGTCGTAGCAGGCGGAGCACACGCGCTGCGGGAACTCGAAGCCCATGACGGGGAGCGGCAGTGGTGCTGCCTCAGTCCTGGACGAACACAAGCGTGTACTCACGGCTCGTGTCGCAGCGTGTCGTAGCAGGCGGAGCACACGCGCTGCGGGAACTCGAAGCCCATGACGGGGAGCGGCAGTGGTGCTGCCTCAGTCCTGGACGAACACAAGCGTGTACTCACGGCTCGTGTCGCAGCGTGTCGTAGCAGGCGGAGCACACGCGCTGCGGGAACTCGAAGCCCATGACGGGGAGCGGCAGTGGTGCTGCCTCAGTCCTGGACGAACACAAGCGTGTACTCACGGCTCGTGTCGCAGCGTGTCGTAGCAGGCGGAGCACACGCGCTGCGGGAACTCGAAGCCCATGACGGGGAGCGGCAGGCGGTGCGGCGAGCACGCCGCGCACACTGCCGCTCCGCACCAGCGGCAGTGGTGCTGCCTCAGTCCTGGACAAACAACACTTTACATAAGCAGGGATCGGAGATTTAATAGATAAGACAAAGTACGAGATTAAAATGCAACCCTTAAAAATAAAATTCTCCATCATGGCGCGCACGTTCCATATGAAGGGCGCGCGACAGAGTTGGCACAGGTCGGCCTCGCGCCATCTGTGGGGAACTAGTGACTAACCTAGCTGCTTCTTCTCCATCATGGCGCGCACGTTCCATATGAAGGGCGCGCGACAGAGTTGGCACAGGTCGGCCTCGCGCCATCTGTGGGGAACTAGTGACTAACCTAGCTGCTTCTTCTCCATCATGGCGCGCACGTTCCATATGAAGGGCGCGCGACAGAGTTGGCACAGGTCGGCCTCGCGCCATCTGTGGGGAACTAGTGACTAACCTAGCTGCTTCTTCTCCATCATGGCGCGCACGTTCCATATGAAGGGCGCGCGACAGAGTTGGCACAGGTCGGCCTCGCGCCATCTGTGGGGAACTAGTGACTAACCTAGCTGCTTCTTCTCCATCATGGCGCGCACGTTCCATATGAAGGGCGCGCGACAGAGTTGGCACAGGTCGGCCTCGCGCCATCTGTGGGGAACTAGTGACTAACCTAGCTGCTTCTTCTCCATCATGGCGCGCACGTTCCATATGAAGGGCGCGCGACAGAGTTGGCACAGGTCGGCCTCGCGCCATCTGTGGGGAACTAGTGACTAACCTAGCTGCTTCTTCTCCATCATGGCGCGCACGTTCCATATGAAGGGCGCGCGACAGAGTTGGCACAGGTCGGCCTCGCGCCACGCGGGCGTCTCGCGGCGCCGCACGCCCATCTCCCAGACGCCGAGGGCGCCGTCCTCGCCGCCCGAGACCAGGCGCGTGCAGCTGCCGACGTACCACAGGCCGGTCACCTTATTGCTGGAATATACATACATTTTAAGATCGAATCATTCAGACCAGTCAGATCGTCAGTTTTGAGTCTAAAAAAAGTAGTAACATACCTCCTTGCGATCATACTCGTATGCAAGAACTTATAAACTTATCGCGCCAAAATTGGTTATAGTTTATAAAGTACCTAACAAGAAAACGACATATTATAGAAATGGTTAACCGAAGTCATCATCATATCAGCCGAAAGACGTGCACTGTTGGACATTGGGCTCCCCCAAAGACTGCCACAATGACCCGTCCAGCGCCACCCGCATCCAGCAGACTTCCGCGACCTTTGCCCACGCTTCGTACGTGGTCGCCACTCGAAAAACAATATAGTCACCCCCTTCTCCCATACCGGGAAGAAAAGAAAGGTGGCTTACCTGTGACCCTGTAGCTCGTAAGCCGTGCCCTTCTGTCCCCCAATGTCCCACACTATAATGGTCTGGTCGAAGGACCCGCTGAACAGCAGCTGTGGCTGCGGCGCCCAGTTCAGAACGCGCACGGACCTGGGAACAGACGGGGATGTCAGTCTCAAAGGTACTCGTACCATTATTTCAAATAGACGGATAAAAGGCGAGGTTCTCAATTCGACAGTTTATTTACATACATACACAGATTCACGCCTTGATTCCCAAAAGGGGTAGGCAGAGCACATGAAACTTATGTTCCTGTGCCACTTTTAGCATAAATGTGGATACAAAAAGATCAACAAAATGGGGTGTAGTGGGTTGCTAGCCCATCGCCCACAACACACCTCAACCCTGTTCCCTTAGTACGACTCTTACTACGGGGAGAAAGGGGGTGGTGCTATTCTAACCCGACACCACACGTGGGACTGTTTCTTTAATGTTGAAATATTTCCTTCATTTATAAATCGTAACCTCTTTGTACCAATATTTAGCAGAACTGAAATCGAATCATGGGGACCCATGATAAAATAAATCAACAATAGTCCTAATAGAAATAGTGTCAAATGCATATCTGTTTGGTCTGCCAGGATGAAGGGGGTGGCTAGGGTTTTTATGTTGTTTTGTTTTCCCAATATACGTCCGATTTGTGAATTGGCCGCCGACTATCATGACATTTCAAAAAACTAATATCTTCCGGTTTTACACAGGGATTCTGTCAACTATCTACTAATGGTTTTAAATCGAGGAAGCTCGTTATCATCACATACTCTCTCCTATTATCACCGAAATAAGAATTAGATTTTAATTTTATACTTAACTAGCTGATGCCCGCTGCTTCGCCCGCGTGGTTATAGGAAAATGTAACATATTGAAATTTTCCCGTGAGAATTAGATGTTCTCCCGCTGGAAAAAGTAGCCTGTCACTCTCCAGCCTCTAAACTATCTCCATACAACAAATCACATTAATACGACGCTCCGTTGCGACGTGAAAGAAGGACAAACAAACACACACACTTTCGCATTTATAATATTAGTAAGGATTATATACAGGGTGTCCCGGAACTCAACGATAACCTGGTACCGGGCGAGAAGCCAAGGTATACTAGTTATGAAAAAAAAAGAAAAAACACCATGTTACTTAGTCGAGCGGTAATAGACATTTTTCGAAAAAGTTGAAAATTTGACACCCTTGGTCGCATTTTTAGTACTGTGATCACAATTTTCACAATTTCACAGTGATTTTTTTAACAATGTAATCTCAAATAACAGTGCTACTATTTGCAACCACAAAACAAAGTAATAAACATTCTTAACTAATTCAAAAAAATAAGTTTTGACGAGTTATGGTTTATAAAATAACTTTGACACTACATGTTGGAAAAAGAATGTACTGCACTACCCTTGGCAAGTTAATTTAAAAGATGGCCTATTTAGTCTAGATTTCAAAATGGTACAACACTTGCCACTTTTCTTGCGAATAAAAGTGCTATTTCCAATTTTTTGAGAAGGGACCTCAAGGAAAACTTAATCAAAATAAAACAATCAATTATCGTAACACTTTGATATCCTCCTAAAACTAAAATAGACGCTCAAACTGTTTCCCTTCAACACGAACACAAGCTCTGCATCGCCTCAGGAATGACCTCTTTATCAGTCGTGCAAATCGACTCGCATTTATTTCTTCTAAAAAATTGCTGACGATTTGAAAGTGCTTGTTACTAGGCCTACTTGAATAAAGATCATTTTGAGTTTGAGTTGTTGTTGTACACACTTGTATGTTGTGAAATTAATAAATCTAATCCAGCGAAAGAAAAAAACCATAGAAATCTAAGTAGCGCCGCAAAATGGTCCCACAGAATGGGTGCCATTGCTATTATGCGAGGATGGGGGCGGGGTGTCAAAACGATGCCAGGCAGCCCCTAAAACCCGGTACGCGCATGTTCGAACTAAACGTAGTTCGAACATGCGCGTGTACCTGGTTTTAGGCACGCGCGTTGTAGACATTTGTAAGGAGCTCGGCATTCTGTGGTTTCTTCGTTAGCTGATCTAAAATAATCTAATGAAGAGCTGCCGAGTCTCCGGGGTGCAGAGCATGGAGGTGCAGTATGAACGCACGTGCTGGTGGAACCCTAATCACGGTTTGATATTAACTCACCCGGTGTGTCCTTTAAGGGTGGTGACGAGCGTGGCGCCGTTGTTGTCAAGCTTGAGCATGGTTATCTGCCCGCTGTAGTCGCCCACGAACGCGTACTTCGACTGGGAATCGAACCTGAATGCTGCTTAGGAACTTATTTTTTCTTATAATAAGCAGGTTTTTATGCAGTTGGTGCATCTAGAAAACTGGACCGAAATTGCAAAATAATTTAGTTTTTCCTTGATTTATACACTGAACAATAATTGTATTCTAAATTTGAATCTTCTATGTCTGCTAGAAGTGCCTTAAGCTGCGTACGAATTTGAGCGGCTCAGCCTGAGGTATGCTCGCGAGCCAATTTGGTGCACATAAACATGCGCGGGCGAGGCAGCGTGCTCGCGGCGAGCCGACTTTGTGCGTCGTTCAAAATGGCGTCGGACACGATGACAGCCGCGGCTACGTTTATCGTAATTCACCGAATGATTACCAAAAAGAAGAGAAAATCTTCCGGCCTCGGTTGTGGATGAAACAGTTGTACAAAAATCGTAATTCACGTGGTGCACATTTACTTCACCAAATTACGTTCTGTCTAATGCCTGCTTGGTTACTGAAAATTCAGGCTTCTAGTTTTATCTACAACGAAGTTATAGGGGAGTCGAAAATGGCCTGTGCTGCAGCTTCGTTTTTCTTGACTTGGCGGGGGCACTACCGTGCCCCCAGATTAGTAGGCACGTTTACATTTGCCAATTCAGTAGGATCTGATACATACATTATATTCCCAAAGGGGTAGGCAGAGCACATGAAGCTTATGTTCCAGTGGCACTTTTAGCATACATGTGGGTTTAAAAGATCGACAGAATGTGATATTGCGGTGATAGGTTGCTAGCCCATCACCCACAACACACTTCAACCCTGCTCCCTTAGTCGACTTTTACGATACCCACGGGAAGAAAGGTTGTGGTGAAATTCTAACACCACACGGGAGGATTTGATAAAACATGCCATATGTCCTTGGGATCCCCTTGGATCGCATAATGTTATTTAGGCTATTGTTGTTTCGCATAATTAGTGTGGCATAATTTGTTTTGGCATAATAGTACTTTCGCATAGTAATACTTTGGCCTACTACTTTTTTGTCATACTACGCTAATAGCATAATTTCAGTTGAACTAATCTGTATTGGCCGAATACACATTACGCATACTATTGTTTGGGCTAATAATTATTTGGTATATCTGTCATTATCCATAATTTCAGTTTTCTAAATGAATCAAATTCAGTTTCGTTGTTACAATGCATTTATTATTATTGTGAAAACATTTATTATAATATTGACTTATTTTCTTACATGAATGATAGTTGCTAAACCACGTTGCTATTGGTTCTGGAAGGACCCGGGGGACGGGGGACGGGAGGGGTTCGGGCAGGAAAAAACACCCAAATAATCTTAACAATGGTATCATTAGTAGGTTATGTTAGGGTCTGCTTGTGCCCCTTAGAGCGGAAATAGGCACCCCGCGAAGCGGGGTGACGTCGACACGCTCTGGCGGTTAGGTTAGGTTTACATAACTTTTGTTTAGGACATTACTGTTATGCATTTTGATACGATGCCAATTGATTATTATGCCTATTTGTGCTTATGCTTATTGACATTAGTCTTCATGAAGATTATGCTTTCAGTATTTATGCTTTTTAATGTTATGCGTATATAATTATGCGTAATGAGAATTATGCACATCACTATTTCGGCGAAAAGCAACTATGCGTAACAATAATAGTACAAATGACTTTATGCCTTCCAATCACGGAATAAAGAATCCATTGGAAGTGGCATTCAACCGATTTTCATAGAGAACCATTGTCGCCGCACGCACACAACCACACTTCAATAATACACAAACACACAATTGCAATACGCTTTCGATTTGTTAAAACGTGCTGTGCCAATATGTTGTTAACGGTAGCTAAATTTATATGCAAAATCTACTTTAACTAGTACTATTTACGGTCTCATTTAGAGTGTCAAGTAAATATTTCTTACGTCCGTTACCATATGCGTTGCAAGACTTGCAAGAGGCGTGGTCGTTCGGCTACTCGACGCAAGATGGCGGTGAAAACACCGCCATCTTGCGTCGAGTAGCCGAACATCCATCCATTCATAAGATGCGACCGCTTGAAACCGAAAAGTCGCATGTACTGCAAAATGTGTATGATGATACGACTATTTGGCTGTAACGGTATAGGGATGTGGGGATGGTTTGAGTTTGACTATCGATATTTTTCTGATATTCATACGGTAAATATTAAGCTAAGACTTATTTACAAATTGTTTCTAACAAAATCTTGTTTATGATATAATAAGTAGTAGGTAACATTTATACTAAATTACTTTTGTTATAAATTTAAAGCAATTAAACACAGATTTCTAATAAACAAAGAATATAATTTGTTTAATTTAATACAAGACCATCTCAAATACTATATAGAATTATTTTAACAGCAATCTACACTGCCGACGTTGTGCGATTGCGGTCTAGTGAGAATTTACCGTCAAATTTGTTCGTTGTGCGGGATAACAGGAAACTAAATGTCAGTAGTCGCCGTGCGTATTGCGAATTGAATTAATTGTTCGTAATTACGCTACATACAATACTCTGCGTGGGAATTGAATCTTCATGAATGAAGCGATTTCCTTTTGCGAAACTCAAATATGAGTTGCATCAAAATGTTTCGAACAATTGGTGTTGAATCGTTGCGGAAACCAATCCTTCCTCCCCGTGGCATCAATGCATTTTCCTTAGTATTTGTGTCTTTAGGAAAACTATAAGATTATAATAGTTATTTAGTATGACACAATATTCAGATACATATTACCAGAGCCCGGAATTCTTTTGAGCTGTCATAGGGACTTCTCGTTTATCGACTTCCGATTATACATTATGTATATCAATAAATACAGAATACAATGTGTAAAATATGATTACGAGTAGACGTAACAACACGCAGTCTTATCGCGAATGAGCGATCTCTTCGAGATAACCTTTGGATACCAACTTTTAGGAAATTATAAATATAAATTAAAATAATAATATTTTATTCTTTCTTATAAATAATAAGAATGGTTTTTATCCTGATTAAAAGGCATAGGTAAGCAATTCATAAATTATAAAAATTAAAAAGCAATAAAAGGATAAGCAATTAACAATAAAATATTATTATTTTAATTTATATTTATATAACACTACAATACTTCCGATTATACAATAATACATATGTATAAACGGAAGTCGATCAACAAGAAGTCCCTATGACAGCTCAAAAGTGCTACGAGAATTCCGGGCTCTGCATATTACTCATAAAAATATAATCTTTTTCATTTTGGTTTATCGATAACAAGTATCGACCTTAGCCACAGCATTTGAGTAGCGAACCTTCGGGAAATTTGCTGCGCATTCACGATCTGAGTAGCGAAATAATACACAGGATTATAACTTTATTGTTATAGAAATAGAATTGATATTTCCTTGACTACAGGCGCAAATTGTGTCTAAGAAATTGAACATTAAATCTGTGCAAGTATGCTTATTATTGCTCATGTTCGGCGACACGGGAACGCCCACTCACCACTTCCAATGGATTCTTTATTCCGTGCTTCCAATAGAGAACCTCCGTCTGTCTGTCTGTCAAGACCCTTTATCTTGGGAACGCGTGGAGGTATTGAGTAGAAATTAAAACCATATACTCAGGGTCTACATGTCCCTTGAAGCTGTGAAAACATCAGACTTATAAGTTAACAAAAAAAAAACGATACGGCCGCTTATTCCGCAAAAAACGTATATTTCGACACTCATAAGGGGAATCATACCGGGAAAAATCTGAAAACTATACATTTTTAAGAGGAATGACTACCTGCGATTTTCCCATACAAACGTTCTCGACTGTTTCCTCTCTGGTTTTTGAACATAGACCAATGAATTTTTCAAATAAGATCAATATCATCAATATCTATGCCGCTATGTTCTGCTTTTTTGGATATTTTTATTTTAAAGAAACTTACAGCGCCTTGAAAATCGCAAAAACGGCTTAATTGAATTGGCTGCCAAAAAAGGCGCTGTATACAAATATGACAACAAATATCAAAAAAATCAAAACACAGCGGCGTAGATTATTTCTTCTTCTAGCAGTTCCCAAAATTTTATAATTATTGGTTGCGTTTTGGAGGAGGAAACAGTCGAGAGGGAAACCTCGATTTTTGAGTTTTTTGCGTGGGATTTTTAGTCCGAGCTGCAGTTGTCCTTATCGCACGAATTGGAGCTCCCGCCCACAGCAGCGCGACAGAAACATTGCGTCAAAAATTCGAGATTTGAAAAGTTGCTCAGCTAGGCATTGCTCTTAATGTGTTACGAAACGGTGGGCGAGTCCGACTTTTTTTATACAAAGGATACTGTAACGCCGTGCACCACGCCTCGAAGGAGTAACCGCCGATCCGGCGGCCAGTCTCGCTGCAGTGGTACGAGAACAACTTGTCTCGACTAACGGAGAGGACCCACTCGCAGCCGAGCGAGAACTGAACGCCTGTCACGCGAGCAGTGTGCGCCAGATACTCCTTAGTCTGTACAAATAATTATTAGTGTCACATGGGAGCAAAATGGCATATTTACGGTAAGGGCGGTGTAGTGAGGGGTACAAGTGTTAACGACCGAGACGAAGATAATTTTGCTGCCGAGTGACGCATACTATTTTTCACATCGACTATGAGAAATTTTTAAAAAATGCTGTTAAAATTACTTAACAAGCTTCAACAATTTTTTTTAATTTCTATTACTAATTTTTAAATCTTATCGTTGTTAAATTTAAAACTTGAAATATGTCAGTTTTTAATCGTTTACGATGAAATTACAATCGATTATTTTATTAAATTCAATTCAATTGTTCAATTGGCACATTGCTTAAATGCTACATGCCAATGAATAAATTAAAAAAGTAGCATTGTGTGATGTGAAAAAGAGTTTTTTTTTAATAACATGTCGGCGCACTGTGAATCGAGTAGAACATGCAAATGGGACAAAAACCCTTATCAAATATCCAAAAACTCATTATGGTAGGTCATTACTAATGAGTATACATTAAGAGTCCCACGTGTTATTTTTTCCTGCAACCCCCCCTTACATGAGTAATTAAGGTGACTATATAGGATGAGTGCAAATTTACTATGCATTCATTTGCGTAATTGCTCTTGGCTTAAAAATAATTGTGTGCATTTCCAAGTTATTTGTGTTTATTTCATTATTATGGATTCCAATTTGGAGGGTAAGTAGTATTTTTAGACATATATTGATTATAAAAATATTCATTGTATTTTGTAAAACATCAACATGTTTCCGAATAATCATTGGAATTTTACCCTAACTTTGACTTTCATGGTCAAGAAATTACATGTCGGCATCTGTCTACTCTGTGAAATTTATATATAATATACTTATAACTATAAACCGTCATATTTAATAAACTCCCTATCCAACTTTTGAGTACAACTATTTTTTTAATTTTTTCTTTCAGAATTCGATTTTTGCATTTCAAAAGTCAATTTCTTCGATGTATGGCAGAGACATTTGAAGGAAGCGAGAAACAACGAAATATATACATTTATATCATCTGAGCATGATTTAAGTGGAATAACCGAGGACTCCCAGAGACAAATTAAGGTAAAGATATCCCAATTTTCATCCAGGATAGCTCAGAAGTGGGATGCTGCTGGTAAATGTAGACAGCGATTTCTCGAGAAGAACTCTGACTGGCTTCATGGTGAACCTATCAAGTTTGAAGTTCATAGACGTACGACGATGCCGTCATCATCCACTGAAGCTGTAGCAGGCCCTGGAAGGCCCCAGAAGGAATTCTCGGACTCTAGCCTGAAGACTAAACGACGACGAGTAGAGAATTTAGTTCAATCTACAAGTTCCGAGGAGTTATTGTTTGCAGCAGAAATTTCGTCACGTCAATCGGGCTCCAAGGAAGTGGCTAGAAGAATGAAGAACATAATTGAAGATAACAAGAGCGGCGACACCTCAGGCAACAAAGAAAACACCAAGTCATGCAAAGAAAACGCTAGATGTTTGACGAATGAAGAAGCTTTGGCGTGCTATATAGATAGCAAATTGACTACATGCACATACAACATCATAAGGCAGTCGACTAGTAAGGTAGGGCATACCGTATTTCCATCATTGTATTGTTTAAAAAAGGCTAAAGTTGCATGTTATCCTCCTGAAGATAGCTTTTTGATTAATGAAACGCGTGCTGAAATCAACGTTCAGGCAGTTTTAGATAAAACCGCTGAACGTTTGGTTTTATCACTGGAAGATGTTTTAGATAATTTAGTGTCCCCTTGTTCATCATTCAAACTAATTAGTAAATGGGGTTGCGATGGAAGTTCCGGTCATAGTAAGGCCTGATTCGTTACGGATTCGCCAAATTCAAAATTATTTTATACCACTATATACCAACCTTTTTCGTTGGGGTTTCGAGTTTTGACAGCTTTAATGTCACAAGAATATGACGATTGCGATGTTTATTGTTAAATATTTACTAAACACCAAATAAGATGAATCAACGGCAACGCCGAGAACTAATCATCACCAAATGGCTAGAAAATACTCAACGCCCGAATCATTATATCGCCAGGGACCTCAAAATGACAAGAAAAACTGTAGATGATGTATTAAAACGGTACTTCGAGACCCAGTCTACGGCTCAGAGGCCAAGAACCAGAGAACGTAATGGTCCTCGTGACCCCGCATTGGAAAAAAAGATTTTAAGGACCATACGTAAGAATCGCACTATGTCCGAATGTGATATCGCAAAAAAAATATCCACTGATCAATCCATGGTTCGACGTGTCAAGCAACGTGCTTCTATGAAGTCTAAAAAAAAGCGTAAGATACCAAAAACGTCAGAAAAGCAAAAAGCAACAATTAAAACTAGGTCTCGAAAACTGTACGATTTTTTGGGCTCAAAAAACTTTCATATAATTCTTGACGATGAAACCTATGTAAATGCCGATTTTTCGACACTTCCGGGTGACCAATACTATACAATAGCTGACGGAGAAACTCTTCCTGATTCGGAAACCACAATTGGAATCGAAAAATTTTGATCAAAATATTTAGTTTGGCAAGCTATCTGCCCCTGTGGTGATCGTAGCCGTGCTTACGTAGCAAAGGGTACCATCAACAAGGAAGTCTACATAAATGAGTGTTTGAAGAAGCGGCTTTTGCCTTTTATGCGAAAACACAATATGTTGACATTATTTTGGCCCGATCTGGCAACAGCTCATTACGCAAAAGATACGATAAAGTTCCTTGAACGTAATAATATTAAAATCGTACCAAAAAACATGAACCCTCCAAATGTTCCACAGTGCCGTCCAATTGAGAGATATTGGGCTTTAGTTAAAGGAATCTTACGAAAATCAGGCAAAACAGCAAGCGACCACAAGGATTTCCTTAAAAAATGGAATTGGGCATGTAAACAAGTGTCTAAAGACACTGTCGCACGGTTGATGGAGGGCATCAGACCGAAACTACGACATGAGTGGAATAAAAAAAAGAATCCCTGAAAATATCGTTAAATGTCAAATTTTACATATCATTTCATGTAATCACCCATAATTAAACACAATATAGTGACTAATTTTATTAAAATTGCGTTTTAAATTTGGCGAATCCGTAACGAATCAGGCCTTACATACAAACAAAAGTTTACGAATAGTAATGACACTGATGAATTTTTGTTTGTATATTCGTTCGTTCCGCTTCAATTACGGGATGATGCTGATAATGTCGTTTGGCAGAATCCACGCCCGTCATCTACTGCATATTGTCGTCCAATAAAGTTTATTTTTTCCAAGGAAACAAAAGAATTGACTATTGCCGAAACAAATCGAGTCTTGGAAGAGATAAACGCTTTATTGCCAACATTATGCAAGGTGATGGGAAGGGAAGTTTCTGTTGAACACATTATGCTTTTTACCATGGTTGACGGAAAAATTTGCAATACTATGACCGAAACTTCTTCTGCTCAAAAATGTTTCATTTGTGGAGCTACTCCAAAAGTTATGAATGATGAATCTAGGGAATATATTGCAAATAATGATAATCTTGGTTTTGGTTTATCAACTCTCCATGCTTGGATTAGATGTTTTGAGTGTTTACTTCACATAAGCTATCGCCTTGAAGTAAAAAAGTGGCAACTTAGAGGAGAAGCCGATAAAGCGAATGTAAAGAAACGCTCACTAGAAATTCAAACTAGATTTAAAACGGAAATGTGACTGATCGTTGATAAACCAAAACCAGGCTTTGGTAATACTAATGATGGAAATACAGCTAGAAGATTTTTTGAAAACCCGAAGCTTAGTGCTGCAATTACAGGGTTAGTATCACTCATTAAAAAATTTGATATAATACTTCGAGTTCTATCATCGGGCTATGAAATAAATTTATAAGCGTTTGAAAATTTGACACGGGATATAAGAAAACATTATTTAAATCTCTATTCGTGGTATTACATGCCTGTTACAGTACACAAATTATTGATTCACAGTAGCGACATTATCCGATCAGCACTATTGCCGATTGGACAGTTACCCGAGGAAGCACAAGAAGCTCGAAACAAAGATTGCAGACGATTTAGGGAACATCACACACAAAAACGATCTCGTCAAGCCACGAATAGAGATTTAATGAATATGCTGTTGATTACATCTGACCCTTTAATTAATAGTTTTAGAAATGTACCAAGGCAAAGAGTAAACTCGTTGTCTTCTGATGTTTTAGCATTGTTGAAACCCCCTAGAGTTAATGAAACTAATGTAGATGTAGTGTCTAGTTTGTTTAGTGTAGATGATCATGACACGTCAATTAATGATTCGCAGGATGGAGATGATGACGGTGAAAGTAATTAATAAAATGACCGCTGTAATTAACTCTAATTGATTTATATGTACCTACTTAAGAATCCTATGTAAATGTAGTTCCTAATTAGTTTTACTTTTCCTTGTAATGGCATGATAATGTTAAAAATGATGTTGATTAAAAGATTACTGCAACAGTAGACTTAGTATTTTATGTGTACATGTAATAAAATATATAATTCATTATTGTACATTCACTTTTATAATATTGTTTTTTCTGAACCCCCACCCTACCCCTCTAAGTCACGAACCAAAGTACATAAACTATACGTATATGTATATTCATACATAATGAGCTCGTATAAGCTCAAAAAACTACTAAAATAATTTTGTCCCATATGCTTGTTCTACTCGATTCACTGTGCGGCGGGTCATTGGTCTACAGGTAAGCTATGGTAAGCGGTCACCGTAGGACACGCTTGCAACTATAGGACTGGCACATGAGCTGCGCCAACCCTTTAAAAATGAGTACACTTCTTTCTTGAAGAGCTTTATGCTGCAGTCCTTCTGGAAAACCTCGGCAGAGCCCTCATTCCACTGCCGGAGCGTTCGAGGAAATATAATACACGACAGGCTACCCAAATGGGTCACATATGGTTGATCATTGAATTAAAAAAAACTAACTTTTTTAAGAATGTTGGCACTATTCTTGAAAGGCAATTTCTAGTTACTGTAATGAGTTGGCCAGCCTAGCTAGAATTATCGGGATTACGCATTTCAGTATTTCATTGCGCCTTGATCTTCCTATCAGTACTACTGTAGTGAATTTCCCCAAAATTAACAAACATAAAAACATTAAAAACACTTACAGGATTAATTCTATTACAATCTGTAGCCAGTGTGAACTCCGAGACAGTGCCGTTCTCTTGTCCAATGAAGAGCTGCCGAGTCTCCGGGGTGTAGTACATTGAAGTGCAGCCTGAGGGCATGTACTGGCAGATACTCGGCCAGTACTGCCCCGAGTCCCGCTTCAGCCATACTCGGACTGTCCTGCAAATCATACACATTTGTATGTTGGAGATAATCGGTTGCTTTCTGCACTGCACTCTCTATTAAAATCACCATGACAACGGTGTTCACATGGTTCACTGTCATTCTATAGCTGTTATCCCACAGATAACATCTGTGAAGATTGTCTTCAAAAGAAAAAATAAATACAAGGGACAAAGGGTAGGATATATACGAGCCCCGATGCAGGAGAGTTTGTCCAGTACAAACGCCAACACAGTTAACTGACCATCCTGTATTTATATAGAACCTTACTACAATGCACATAAAGTGCACGGACGGTCAGTTACCTGTGTTGTTGACAGTACTAAACAACTATCACATTTATTTTGATGTATGGTTCATGTTTAGATCAAACAATTAAGTAAAGTAATAGGAACAATATTAGTAACGTTTAATGTAGTTTATTTTCATTGTTAAATAGAAATTCAAAGGCTTTTATTGTAGAAAAAAGGGCACTTAAAAATTATGATCCAAGTCTAATAGTGGTCTCCAACTGCACTTCTTAACTCATGGGCTCGAAGCACAACCATCAGCATATAGCTAATCCATGTCGCTTTCCCTGCCCTTTTTACGCCCGTTGAATTTGTAACCAAAATAGTTATAGCACATAAAAAGTGGTATCCTTATACATATTAAAATTTTATTAGTGTGGAATATTTTTGTGCAAAATGGAACTATTATGACACTAGTATTAAACGGTAGAGATTTCTTACAATTGGGAGAACATATAAAACTGCTATGACAGCTTCAGAGCTGTATGTATGCATGCATACATACATACATTTTCGTCTAGTCAGCTAGACGAAAATGTATGCAACGGGGCTCGTAAATAGATATTGCCCATTATCATCCTACCTCCACACCCACCCGCAGGTGAGGACTAAGTTCAACAGTCTACGATAGAGACAATTACGAGGTACTAAAAAATCCATTCTACCTATGACTGAAATAAAAATTCAATCAAACAAGTAATAATTAGAATTAAAATACATAGTCACAATTGAAGAAAATGTATCACCTCAACAACTCATAAAGTATTTGGAATGAATAGGCTTTGTCCAGTAGCGGGACATATGGCACCATATCATACAAATCGATCTGATAAGAATCGAACAACAGATGGTTTATGCATATTACAAGAAAATAGTAGTCAACTTTGGGGGTATGTTTAACTTCAGACGATAACGCTGTAGGCCCGTTTTTGCCCGATATTGTACACCCGAAAATTGGGCAGCACTATCAAAGAGTGATGTGGGGTAATTAAAATGAGTCAAAACCCTCACTTATCGTCGCAGACGCTAATTACACCATCCTCGCCAGGAATAACAACGGCTGCGTTGACATCGTCTGTACATCCCTCCAGTTTACTCAGCAGGGCCGGCTTCTTCGTCGTCGAGAACCTGTCGTTGGGCGTCCTGGGTGCGGGCTTGATTTCAGCAGCCATTACAAATTATATTAAACAACAAATAAATACGAATTTCTATCCACCTCCTTACATAGAAAGAATAACGTCATTATATTTTGACATTCCGGTTTAGGGTGCTATTCTTAAAGCGCATGAAAATCTCTATGAATAAAATTGGAAATTGTAATAACAGTAGATCTAAAATCATTCAATAATATAATATTAAGTATTTTTTGCATTTTTGACTTCCTTTCTATTCTATAATATTCTAAATCATGAATATCATTATGTAAACAAAAAATATCCTAAGTATCAGAATACACCACCGTTCCATCCTGCTCTGCGCAATGAATGGTATGGCTATATATATCGGGTTATCGGGTATGGTATGGAAAATCAAATCATTTTCAGTCACAAAAGATACAGACAGTTGTTTGCAGCAAAATTTCATACACATACATAAATATTATAAATATACATAAATATACTTATTATACTCTTTGATTTTATAGTTTCATACGTAAACGGTCGGTCCCAGTCCCAGCTCGGTCGGAGGGGCTTGTTGGCGACGTATGTATATTGTAGTCTTTGTTAGCGACCGTCAAGCAGAGCAGATGTTATTCTGGAATATCTGGATTGATCTGGAGGCGCGGCAGTGTCCCCGCCAAGTCGAGCAAAATTTGACAGCTATTGTCAGATTCACAACTTTTATTTATAATAATTTAGTTAGATTGAATTGTATTTTTTTGCTTACATTTCAAAGGAATTTAATGATTTAGCTTTATTTTACGAAATAAATATATATAAAGATATATTTTACTTCTCATGCACATATCGCCTTATAGCCCCGTCGCACGGCGCCTCCCTGAACTCGGATGTACTATCGACAACAGCTAACTGACCATCGGTGCACCTTAAGTGCATCGCAATAAGGTTCTATATAAACACAGGATGGTCAGTTAACAGTGTTGTCGTTTGTACTGCTTGTCTTATGCAGTTTTTGTACAAACTACATTTTTTTACATAGAAGATCCTATTGTGGTATGATACTTGGATCTAACTTTCACAACTACCTGTAGTAATGTGGAATATTTGATAATTAAATGATCGTCTGTTTTTATAAATTTATCACGAGTTCTATATTTTACTTGCACTACCAGTAAACTAGAATACAAAGAATATAACCTATCGTCCCTGTTGATATGTATTGATACCAAAATTTGGTACCCACCCACACCCGGCGCGGGGCAAGTAATCGGTCATCTAAAATAAATATTTACTACGGAACCTTGAGTTGACCTTTCTGGCACATTGACGTTGTGACGCATTTGCTTTGCAGAACGTGACGTTTAGCCCAAATGTTGCCATAAATTGCAATTTGGACCACAATGGGGAAAATCCGTTCGAGTATTCGAGTTAAACCGAGCCATTCCTTCCTACGTCCGTTCGAGTCATTCCTACTTGGTGTGTGGTATTTGTTTTGACTGTAAAGCCCGTCACAGACGTAGCTATAATATACATTACATACATACAAACATACATTCACGCCTTTATCCTTAAAAGGGGTAGGCAGAGCACATGAAACTTGTGTTCCAGTGCCACTTTTAGGATCAATGTGGGTATAAAAGATCGACAAAATGTGATATCGAAGTAACAGGTTGCTAGCCGATGGGCTAGCAACCTGTTACTACGATATCACGTAGTGGGCGATGCCCCACAACACACTTCAACCCTGTACCCTTAGTCGACTCTTACGACACCCACAGGAAGAAAGGGGGTGGTGCTATTCTTACCCGACACCACACGGGGAATAATATATATTACCATACCATAATATATATATCAAAATATATATTTATAGCAGGGCATCTTACGGTATATTACGATATATTTTGCGTACTATTTGACAGAGTCCACACACTCAGCTATAATATGCCAAAATATATATTATAGCTGAGTGTGTGCACTCTGTCAAATAGTACGCAAAATATATCGTAATATACTACGGTATAGACGATGATAGATGCCCTGCTATAAATAAATATTTTGGTATATTCATATATATTATAGCTACGTCTGTGACGGGCTTAAGTGATACGGTTTCTATGACATTTGGTTATTGTATGTGTATGTAGTTATATATATATATATATATATATATATATATATATATATATATATATATGTAAGCGTATAGTCTTTCTTATAGTTAAGTTGATCTTATATTCTGTTTTTATATTTTTCACCTACTCAAATCATATCGTTTCTTGCATCGTATCCACCACCCAAAGGTTGTCTGGAAGAGATCGCTCTTTAGCGATAAGACCGCCCGTTGTCTACTATTGTTTATGTTTAACTTACCTCTATTTTTCTATTATCTACTATGTCTGTAAGCAATAAAGAATATTTGTATTGTAAACATATTTCAACAAAGTAATCGTTTCGTAATGTTAGAACTGCATGTAACAATGAAGTTATACAATAAATTTAGATTATTGAATAAGGGCAGTATTTATTCATTGTTCGATTTTCATGTCGCATAACAACTTTTCGCCTACAAACGTTTGGCCTAATTATTGATGTATATAGTATAGTTTCGCCGAAAACGGTACGCATAATATCGATTGTCCTAATTATTGTTGTGCATAATATTTATTGTGTCGAACATCGAATTATCGAACACTACATGTGCATAACTTTACAATTCCTAATATTAGATGTACTAAAGCTGTTTGGACTACAATTCAAAATTCCTAAACATATACCCAATTGGGAAATAAGTATCTACTACGGCCCGCCATCAAGTCAACGAAGCTCTTACTTACCGCTCTGAGGGACGGGTATACTACACTAGCTTCTGCCCGCGACTCCGTCCGCGTGGACTCGTTTATATCGTCACTCGATACAAACTTTCATTCCCTATTTCACCTCCTCAGGGGATGATTTCCGAGATAAAAACTATCCTATGTCCTTCCCCGGAATTCAAACTATCTCCATACCAAATTTCATCTCAATCGGTTCAGCGGTTTAAGCGTAAAGAGATAACAGACAGACAGACAGAGACACTTTCGCATTTATAATATTAGTATGGATAAACAAAGATAAAGTTTTGCAAATTGCACATATAATATGTAAGTATAAGGTAGTAAAAAAAGTGTTGTTACTAGCGCTTCGCCGCCCTCTGCCGCGGCACGCTTCCTACCGCTCGCTCGGCTCGCGCGCTGTGTGTCGCGGTTCTACCGAACACTCCTACTCGCTTCGCTCGTCGTCGTACCTACACCGGTGCCTTAGTCACTGAAATTACTTTGAACTAACCTTGCACCTTTCTATTCATTTCTTGATGTGGTTTTTTTATATATCGATATTATTATACGTAGTCGGTCCCAAAGTTCTGTCACAAATGAAAATAATGATAAAAACAAAAGTAGCAATCAATTTTTAATAAATTATATACTGATTTAAAGTACATTTAATAAAGAATTAAAATTACTCAAAAATATTCAAAATGACCTCCTTTGTTTTAAATACAGGCCCTTAATCCGTGCGGCCAGTCGTCTATCGCAGCACGCACCATTTTCATATCTATCTCAGTGACTGCTTTTCTTAAAAATGATGATTAGGCTCTCCAAATTTTTATGTGGTTTAGCACAGACCTTCCCCTCTAAGACCTGCCAAATTTTATAGTCCAAAGGATTAAGGTCCGGACTAGAGGAAGGCCAATCTTCGTGTCTTATAAAGTCGATTTTTTGACGGTCAAACCAGGCTTGAGTGGTCTTGGCTTTGTGTGCTGGCGCAGAATCCTGCTGGAACACAAAATTATGTCCCGAAAATAGCGTGTTGGGCAGATCTTTGACAAGTTTATCCAAAACTGTTTCTTGGTATACTTTCGCACTGATTTTGACACCTTTTTCGCAAAAATGAACCTCAGTTGGCCCGTAATAAGATACACCCAACCAGACCATCACTGATGATGGATGATGCCCATGTTGCACCCGCGGAACTCTTTTTCCTGCTTCTTCAGAGCTCCTAGCGTACACTCTATCATTCTGTTTATTGTACTTCTCTTCAATATCGAAAATCTTTTCGTCTGTAAAGAGGATATCACGGTGTCGATTTTTCGCGTACCAATATTAGGCCACGCAAAGGGCACCCTATTAAAATCTATGAGAAAATTTCCAGGTAAATTTTATTTGAGCAGGACCACCCTATCAAACATATGTTATTTCCAGCTTTCCGCAGTTTTTCGGGGACCCTAATCTTGCCGTCAGATAAGCGCAGCGCTCGAACCCGGCTCGAAGCGCCAGTCGTCCACGTTGATCACAGGATTTCACGTGCCGTACAAACGCCGCAAAAATGGCCCACACGCTAAAGAATTTATCGGTTCAAGTGCTTAAAAACAACAATGTGGAAGCCATCGGTGCGGCTGCGGCGAGATGCAGGTAATTTAGACCCAGCCGGCACTATCACTATGCGGTTATTTACGTAATGTGACACGATAGGCATAGTAATTACGAATTAAAACTGTTTAATTACCGTATAAGCATACCTACATATATTATAATAATGTAACTCGATGTAATGAAATGAGTTTACTTTTGTTATTGAGAATGTTTTCCAACTAGAAAAAACAAATATAAACTGAATACCAATTCTATTTTCGGTTTCAGAATCTATCGGCCAAGGCTAAGCAATTATTCCCTTAACTATTGCAGGGCGTTTTGTATATACTCCATGCAAACACTTATGGGGGTTTCTTTTTAAATATAAATGGTTGTAAACCGGCAAAACACATGCATAATAAACCTGTTTTACAAAACTTATATCTTCATGTCATTAGTGTCATTTTATTTATTGTTATTTGACAGTCAAAGTTATAGTTATATTATAGAACATATTATTTTAAATTACCAAAAACAGGGAAAAATTAGGAAAAAGTAACTAGTTGGCTTGGTTAGTCAGTAGTGCCAGTCTTGACTAAATTTATCTTTAAAATAACCAGTGCAGAAATGGTCCTGTTCCTAGGGAGTTAGCCCTTTGGGCGTCTGAAGCTACCTAATGAACCAGACCTATCTAGTGTTTCGTGAATGTAATGGGTCCAACATCCCAACCATTCTAGATTTTAGAGAAGTTTTTCAAATAAAACATACTTCTTTTGGCATATTCTAAACGATGGAATAATATAATATATGTGTCATAATGATGTCTCACCTACGAAAATTTGGTTTATATGTAAGGTAGTAATTAGGCATACCCTTGCGGATAGGGTATAAACAACCCGCATAAACAATACAAAACAAAACAACATTGTATTAATGAAGTAATATGAAATACTGAATTTGAAAAACTTGTTAATTACATACTAGCTGCCCGCGCAGCTTTGCCCGCATATTGCACAGAACGCTCTAATGAATCTGGAGATTATGCGTAACATACAAACTTATAAACTGAAACTGCAATTTCATAGACTTTCCCTCTATTATAATATTAATATTTTAATATTAATATTTTATTATATATTAATATTTTGAAGGTATGCAGAAACCGTATTTTAATGTCATATCATTTATTTATTATAGACTACAAATGACATCCTTGCAGACTTGGAAGCTTTTTCAAAACTGAGGAATAATAAAAATGTATATCAAAAACTGTTATTCAATCGTCCCATTAATAACATCAAGATATTCAAAGGTTAATGTAAGTTTTCGAAGATATTTAGTTGACTCTTTAAAGCCGGCTTCACCTCATGGAATCAGTCACTGAATTCAGTATCTGGACCACTCAAGATCAAATAAAATGTACACACTCGTAGAAATTCTGCACAGTGTGTGCCGTTTTATGTGCTTTTTTTTACAAGCTTTTATTTACTTTCACCTGTCCCGTTGTCTGTCTGTCTGTCTGTAATCAAATCTTGCAAGTTAAATTTGACCCTCTTCCCGGTGACTGATTGAGCTGAAATTTTGGATATAAGTATAGTTTGGATGACAATTCAATATTATGGTACCATCGAGCTGATCTGATGATGGAGACAGAAGTTGAGTTTGGGCTCGTTAGAATCCTATCAATGAGTAGTTGATGATGGTATAGAAAAAAGTACAGTCGGCAATAAAAGCTTGTACCAAAAATGAAATTCTTGACAGATTTTTTTTTATACCATGTCGGTGGCAAACAAGCTTACGGCCCACCTGATGGTAAGTGGTTACCGTGGCCTATGGACGCTGGCAACTCCAGGGGTGTTACATGCGCGTCTCCGCCCCTTACACTCCTTTTTTGAAGAATCCCATATTGTAGTCCCTTGAGGCTTGAGTCCCTGTAGGCTCTTGAGTGATTCAGATTTTGATTCAGTGCCCGAATTCCGTTCAGTGTGAGGCCACGTTACCCAATGATGTAATATAAAAAAGGGGTAGATACATCGTCTATATAATTTCGTGTTTAAAAATAGCCAGTATGTAGATAAAGTTTACAATTATTTGACACGGAAAGTGCTCGCCGCGCCGCTGCCGGCCGCTGCCATTCCGGTTTGAAGCGGCCCTAACTAGATGATACAGATAAAGATAAAAGTAGCGTTGTGTACCCTACTTGACTGTTGACAAATCATTTTAATATATACTCAATATATCAATCAAACCAAACCTATATGTATATTGTAGTACTGTGAACAAACAGCCAAAGCCCAATACTCAGTAGTATGCGGCGCCTGCGGCGGTCGTATCTCCAAGCGCCAAGATGGATCGAAGTTAGTATTTAAGGTCACAGCTCACTAGACCCACCCGGCACACGCACCGCACCGCCTCGCCATACTACGTCACTTTAGCGACTCCACACTACGTCACATTAGCGACTAGAGTCGCTAACGTAACGTAGTATGGCGAGGCGGTGCGTGTGCCGGATGGGTCTAGTGAGCTGTGACCCTTAAATTGCATGGGCGTCGATGTAGTCAGATTTTTTACGTCACATCTGGCAATGATCTTGCAATTACTGCCCTGGGTTGACGTAACATGTACTCACCACGGGCGTTAATAAGGGAAGCCTCCGTTTGCATATTTATCATCCTTGCTCTCGCCTTCTAATACCTGCGATCTGATTCATTGTTTCTTTAAGAAAATCATGTGCTCTGCTACCCCTTTTATGAATACAGGTGTGAGTTTGTAAATGTACGTATGTTTCTAAACTACAAAACATAATTACGAGCATCATTGTTATGAGCACTAAGAGCGGTTACAGCACACGACGAATGTTACCAGTGCTGCAAACGCGAGACGGTATCAATACAGCACGTCTATTATGGAACGGCCGCGACGTACTCTCGATTTTTCTCGCACTATACCTCTTGTTCTAAATGTTCCAATAAGAGAGAGACGTATAGTGCGAGAAAAATCGAGAGAGCTCGCGCGCCATCGCGTGATAGCCATGCTGCACGGTCAAGGCCTCCACCCACCGAATGCCTGTCGTGCGCGGCGCGTGTCGTGCCATGCTTCTCTCACTACCAACACATTTAATATGTATCTCACTGTCTCTATCACACTTAGCAGCGCGGCAGCAGTCCAGGTCGGGCCCGCGCTTCACACGCGACGCGCACGACACGCGGCCGCGCTGCCGAGTTGTAACTTTAGCGCTGCGGGCCCGCGTTCGGACCGCGTTCGATGTGTCTTTGAAGTGTAGTTTCAATGCTTTACAACTTGAGCGGGCCCGCGCAGCACACGCGCCGCGCACGACACGCGTTCGGTGGGTGGAGGCCTTCAGCACGAGACAAATGACACACCCCGCGCGCGGGCTGTCTCGCGGCGAGATATACTCCGTCTCTTTCTAATGAAACACGCGTTCGTATCGCTGTGAAAATTCACCGTGTGTAACCGCTCTAATGCGCCCAATAAAGTTTGCAGTATATCAAGTACAACAGTTACTTCTATTTATCGTACCTTTTTTTTTAGTCTACATTAGACAACCTTACAGCCCCCTACCCACACAGCCCCCTACCCTACAGCCCCCTAGGCAGGCTAGGCAGGCCCCCTAGGGGTAGGCCCTAGCTACCCTTACAGCTTACCCTTAGTTTGTGGTTCGACTAAATTATAACTAACGTAACACCTCCAGCCACTTTTGGAGCCAGGTGAAGATGGGCCCCCCTGACGCGATCCTGGGCATCTCGGAGGCGTTCAAGAAGGACTCGGACAAAAGGAAGGTCAACCTCGGCGTGGGCGCCTACCGCGATGACAACGGACAGCCCTTCGTGCTGCCTTCCATAAAAAAAGTAAGTTTTACAATATTGGTATAGATAACTAAGGATCCCCCTCCAGTCACTGGTGGGGCCAGGTGAAGATGGGCCCCCCTGACGTGATCCTGGGCATCTCGGAGGCGTACAAGAAAGACACGGACAAGAATCGTTGAACGCCGGCTGGGCTGTTATTCGCTAAACGTTAAAGCGGCTCACCCCGCCGGTCGCCCGTCACGAAACTAGATCTCTACCTACGCTTGGTTACTACGCATCGCGGTGTCAAGATATATTTGTGTGCGAGCGTTGAGGTGAGCATAAAACAAGTTACAGAATAGGGGGGCTGGGCGGACGGCCGGCGCGACGTAGACGCGCGCGACCCGTACCGCCGGCGCGACGTGGACGCGACCCGTCCCGCCGGGGGTTCGGCGTCCACGCCGCGCTACCGTCCCGTCCCGCTCGCTGTATGACCAATCCATTAAACATTCAAAATCGAAGTCAATAAGCACATTATACAGCGTCAGTAACTGGATGGATTTGTTGTCCGTTGTCTGCTTTCTGGTAACATCTCCAGTACTTTGTTAGGTACGTCTAGCCGTTGATTTACAGAGAGAATTGGCTTATAAACATAAGAGAAAAGTCTATCTAGAGATTCTAGAATATCTTGACTCATGCACAAGCGACTAACTCCGTTGCGCAGCTTTTTCGTTTTAATGGATGATACTAAGCTTTTTTAGCATATAGCTTCTTTTTAAGAATACCGGGACCCCGGTTTGGTATTTTGAAACGCCCTGAAAAAGGCGGGATTGGAAGCCCTATAGTGTACTTATTTCCCGCGCGGAGAGAATGCAGGCAAACGCGCGGGATAAAATACAGCCAATGACCACCCGGAAAGTACATTCTACACAGGTGAAAGATTTTTTGAAATCGGACCAGCGGTTCCGGATATTAAATAAAAAAAAAAAAAACTTTATTTTCAGGCAACTTTAGGCCTATACCTCTAGTTTGTTAGTAAACAAATGATCTTAACAGCTAATGTTAGTGTTATAAATTAAAGAACTATTATGCATACCTAATGCTATCGAGGCACTCTCACAGCGTGCATAGTGCTGTGTAGCTCGTTAAACCTAGCTAGCACAGGACTATCCAGCCTACCTGCGACAGCCTGCATGAGAATGTTGGGGCTTCCCCTCACTCTATTCATAAGAGATGTGACCTTTTTGCGCATATTACCCATTACATAAAAACTGAAAAAGCTACAATGTAACGGGACTTTTTCTCTTAATAATGTTAGTATAGAATAGATTACAGCGTGAATGTTTCTCAACAGGCCGAGGAGGTGGTGTACTGCAAGCATCTCAACCACGAGTACGCGCCGATCGGCGGCGAGGCGTCGTACACGGACGCCGTCGCGAAGCTGGCGTTCGGCGACGACAGTCCCGTCCTAGCCGACAAGTCTAACGCCACAGTGCAGGTCAGTAACCTACCCTTGTTACCTCGCGTAGTCTGCGAATCGGGTTACTAATGGAATCCATAATTTTATGTACGGTCAAGTGCGAAAATATGTATCGATAACATCCTCTCATAAATAAGTACCAATACCTTAATCCGCTGACAAGAGTTATGGGACATATTTATTTATGAGTTAGTTGTGTGCATATTCTTACACTTGACTGTACTAAGTAGTTATTCATATGCCCTAAAAATATGACAATAACTAGTGTTATGGTAAATTAAATGATGGATAGCAAAGGAATGCTTTATTAGGGGGGTTACGTGCTGTAAGTAGCTCAAATTATTTCGTATGAAGTTAGTTTAGCATTAATTATATTATGTTATTATTATAATTATAGATTAATTTGTTGAAATTTCATAATTATCAAGGAATAATTTGATTTATATTTGTAATAATGCCTATATCTTTATGTTGATTATCCTGTAGATTAGCAGAAACAAATCGTATTCCCTTTGATTTGGTGACCCCTTATTAGTTTCTGGGCTTAATGGTGAGTCTGTCCTGCACACCTAACACTAGACGGCGCGCGAGCTCTCTCGATTTTTCTCGCACTATCCGTCGCTCTCTTATTAGAAAACTTAGAAGGAGAGGTTCACCCTCGCGGGGGAACGTTATCATACACAAGCAATGTCAACAAAAACTGGAATGAACACAAAAACACTTTAAAAAAAACATATTTGGAATCGCAATGCGCTACCCAATATGCCCTTGCCCGGTTCACACCCAATTTGATACGCCCTGTATAGTCTTTGTTTGAAGTTCCCTTTGGTCTCCAGACCCTATCAGGCACGGGCGCGCTGCGTCTCGGCTTAGAGTTCCTCACGAAGCACGGCGGCGGGAGGCAAGTCTGGCTGCCGAAACCCACGTGGGGCAACCACCCCCAGATCTGCAACACGCTCAATATGAACCACTGCCAGTACCGCTACTACGACCCCAAGACCTGCGGCTTGGATTTCCATGCTGCGCTGGAAGACATCAACGTAAGTATAACATGACATGACCTTCCCACGGTAACTATACTGTAATGCTTGGGGTTTCGCGCACATTACTTATAGACCGTGGGCCCACGCCCAATACATCTACGTCACATGACAACATGATAAAACGCATGGCAGCAGGTCCAGAAAGTTGTGTTGAGCAAGGGAAAAATAAAAAATAAATTGAAATTGACTGAAAGGTAAAAAATCCTTCACTTACGTTCAAAATTGGAATGGTGAGGTATATTTACGTAAATGTGGCAACTTTAGACTAGACTAGATTAGACTAGACAACAGACTTTTCTGCCTACACATTATAAGCCTCCAAGTTTTTGCTGCATAAGGTTAATTAATCTTGCTTTACACGTTAGTAAATAATAACCTGGAATCGACATATCAATTTAAATAAATATCCGTGTTTTAATTGAATACAACTTCATTTACTTTTTGTTGATCTTAAGTGATTTTCGTAATATACGACAAAAAAAATCTCTATGGTTTCTACTATTAATCTGCGGCGTCGTGCAGTAAATATCCATTTTAACTGGCTAAATGATCTTTCGACTGCCACTGTTGTAATGGGTGCATATTTAAAACGACGGAAGTAATCAAATGTAGAACGATATATCGTTGAATCCAGTACTATCTCCTTCTCCGATATCAGTTCACAAATTTTTTTCATAACTTCATATCCGTTATTTTTCTGCAAAACCACTTTGAACTTCTTAATAATCTGTTTTCCATCTTCATTCAAAATTAATTTAGATATATGTTTGTATGTATTTTGTACTGTGGTCAAACTTTCACTAAGAGATAAATTTTGGCACTGCAGTTTATTTATAGCATCTGGTATTACTTGAACATACTTTGCTATAAAATTTACGTCTTCGAACTTTTGCACTGAGTAAAGATTTTTTTGGTTTGGCGATGCACAGAGGCTCTAGGATAAGTTTTACCGAAACGAAACGTTACGACCGCGTTCGCGTTTAGCTGTCAAATCCCATACAAATTGGGGGTAAAACGCAAACGCGATCGTGAAGTTTTGTTTCGGTAAAACTTATACTAGAGCCTCTGAATGACAAATGTCTAAAGTGACTGATGAGGTTGCGTACCTAATAGGTAATCTTTTTAAGTACTAATTAAGGCCCCGTGTGGTGTCGGGTAAGAATAGCACCACCCCATGTCTACCTGTAGGTGTCGTAAGAGTCGACTAAGGGTACAGGGTTGACGTGTGTTGTGGGCGATGGGCTAGCAACCTGTCACTACGATATAACATTTTGTCGATCTTTTATATCCACATTGATGCTAAAAGTGGCACTGGAACACAAGTTTCATGTGCTCTGCCTACCCCTTTTAGAGATAAAGGCGTGAATGTATGTATGTATGTACTAATCAAGTCAGGTACGGAGGTATGATAGCATTTATTTATTTATTTATTTAATCTTTATTGCACAAAAGAATATCTTATAGTACAAAAGGCGGACTTAATGCTATAAAGCATTCTCTACCAGTCAACCTTCAGGCAAAGCAGATAAAATGATAGCATTGATATTCAATAAAATATTTTTTACATTTTAAGGTCGTATTTAGGTATAAACGTTTCTCTATACGAATGCCATTTCTGTTTTTGACTGTTTCTTATAATCTTTCAGTACTGTCAAATCTTATTTGCTCCCGCGATAACGATATATGGTCATGTGACGTAGGTGTATTGGCAGTGGGCCCACGGTAGACCGTTACGGCCATAATAAGACTATGAATGTAAACTAAATCTCTAAACTGTCACGACTGAGCTCATAGTGAGTTTGATAGCGTTTGTTCTTTCTTTCAACTACAACGAAGCTGATGGCTGGTCTTTGACATGCGACAAATATTATCTCTTTCTTTTGCTGGCTGTTTCATTAGATATCATTGATTATCAGCGGACTGTTTTGTCTGTATTCGGTGTATTCCATATTAGGCGTCATTGGCTGTCGTCGTTAAAGCAATACGTTTCATCTTTTACACAGTTTAATTATTCCACCGATCTACATAGCATATGTAGATCAAAGAAAATTAATAAATCGTACATATCTATTCGCGCTATAATAAAGCAAATAATCTACGAACGTAATTATTAACATATTATACGTATGTATGAGTATTACGTCAATCTACAGATGTATTTTGTTATTTTCCATCGTATTTTCACGGAAACGTACGAACGTGTCTTGCTATTTCAGTCAGTCTCGGTCATGGACCTATGATACTCGGGACAGGCTGTACGTGATGCCACAACGAGGGACGGAAAAGCTCCTATGCAGCTAAATTAAGAACTGATCTTAAAATGGTTGATGACTTGCCATAAACAACCTACTCAATTTAGACGGGTAATAGTTTATGTGCCACAACTTCATACTAAATCAGGTGTGGCAGATAAAAAAAGTGGAACTATGAGAAGGACAACGAATGATATTTCCCTTTCTGTCACACTTATCGAGATTTGTATGCTACCAGCTCGCTCGCACGTGGTATTATTATTACCATAGCCTGTACATAAAGTACTGGGGTTGACTGAAGTAGCATGACAAATACGTACGTTTCCGAGAAAATACGATGGAAAACAATTATGCACACCTGTAGTGCACTTGGAGATATAAAAACAATAAACGGTTGTTCTTTATCATAGCGTCATGTTTATCAGCCCAGCTGACGTGAAACAGATTCGGCCCGGTCGTGATAAGGAACCACGGTTATCCCTCGTGGCTATTGCGTGATAAATTGATAATATTAAGGAGTCTTACGAAACACCCCCGTTTTGCACAGTCACGTAAGTTCTTATGTCACTGATGTGATGAGTTAACCCTTAAATGGGTAACGGAAACATATTTGCCGTCATAGATGAAATAAAAACGAATGTATTCGGACTGACTTAAGGTTCAAATTTAAATGTGTTGACAAAGTTGTCAAATAGTCAAAGGGTTAGCTATCATGTTAAGAGGAATTAGTATATATACAATGAACTATTTTTGAGGTTACTTAACATTGCATGAAAATAAAACAAGTCTGTCTGTAAAATCAATAAGGCTCTGTCAAAAAAAAAGTTTTTGGTACAAGCTTTTACTACTGACTGTACTTCTCTGTATACCATCATCATTCATTACTCATTGAGACGATTCTAACGAGCCCAAACTCAACGGGTTTACCTCTGTTAAATACTGAATTCCCATGGCCACCTTCTGTCTCGTCTACTTTCGTCTCGGATCAGCTCGATGGTACCATAATATTGAATTGTCATCCACAGTATACTAATCCCCAAAATTTCAGCTCAATCGGATAACGGCAAGTGACTGAAAAATTAATTGCAAATTTTGACGGAAAACTTACTTACATACTTACATACATACGAGCAGGTGAAGTTAAAATAAAGCTTGTAAAAAAAACAAATTTCGGAAAACTGCATCGACAAAAAATCTATATGCTATGTTGTTAAGCCTTATCTGATTCACATCAGCCGTGACAAGACCGTGTTTGTCTTACGAGTACCTTCAATAAATAAGTTATAATAATACCACTCGGTGGATTACAGAAAGATAAACATAACCTTGATTGTTACGAACTGATTGTGCATGTTATTTAATTTAACAAGACGCGTTAAAGACATGTTTTATTAAACTGTGATGGAATTTATATTACCCATAGGAAAATATGGCTATCGCATCCGTCTCGTACAAAGAACGATTGTGCGATTATGAGACAACCTAGTGCTGTTACTAGTAGCATACTCACTCTGCTCCCGTCTACCGCACCAGCAACGTTGTAGAATTTAGCGGGTAGAAATATCACCTATCACAGTTTCAGTGATATGTATAGTTAAAATTATTTGAACTGAGCTCATGAATAGCCTTTAAATTTTAATTGAATTATGTACTCTATCTTTTATACAATAGATTCCAAATTAGCTACGAGATAAAATACCACACACAGCGCCTTGTACCTATCTCGCTGGGAGCGGGCTGTTTTATCTTTTAGTCCATTTTGAATATATTGAATAAGACGATAGAATTCATTATACAATGAATATTTCAAGCGGCGCTAACCTTTTTCTTGCAAAAAATGGCACGCGCACGTGCACGGGCACGCGTCTGACCACACAATCGTATTGTTAGACTTGAATGCAATTGTTCCGAATATAAGAAGATCAGTCCAGTTCAGAAAATCTCAACTATAACTAGTTTGCAAGTTTTCTCCATGAAAACCATGGTTATTTGTCTGTTCTATATATATATTGGACTAGCTCCTGCCCGCGACTCCGTCCGCGTGGAACTCGTTTATATCGTAGCTCCATATTAACTTTTACCCCCCATTTAACCCCTTAGGAGATGATTTCTGGGATAAAAGCTATCCTATATTATGTCCATCCCCGGGACCTAAACTATCTCTTTACCAAATTTCATTCAAATCGGTTCAGTGGTTTAAGCGTGAAGAGATAACACGTAGACAGAAAGACAGACACACTATCGCATTTATGGTATTAGTATGGAAGTAGTATACAAAGAGTAACAAAAATGGGGTATGAACCGATCAAGGGCTTAACAGGTATCGTGTTCTAATCAGAAAAAACAGAAAAAAAAAATTACGCGTTTGTTTTTTACATTTCTATGGAGTTTGTCGCCCCAGTCGGCCAACGCTCCATACTGAGGTAAAAAAAAAATCGCGTCAAAAAATTTTTTTTTCTGTTTTTTCTTATCAGAACACGATACCTGTTGAGCCTTTGATCGGTTACACCCCATTTTTGGTACACCCTGTATATGGATATTCAAAAATGTCTAATATATTCTCAAACAGCCCAATAATGTTTTATTATATGATTGCACGGGGAGGCTAGCCTTGCTCGATAGTTAGGTTAGTTACGAAAGTGGGTCAGGCGCAGCGATCTAATTGTGCTATGACGTAGTCACATGTTAGTGGGAGCATGTGCATACTGCTTAGTGTGTACTTATTAGCACTTTGTCACAGTATCCCTAGTCTAGGAAGGCAATTGCTTAGAATGAACTACAATGAGTTGCTTTTCAGTCCTAATTTTACGCTGTAGGTAACCATTTTACGGAAGCCTGATAAAAAAAAAAATGTTTTGCGGCCCCTTAGTAGGTTAGGTACAAAAACTCCCTTAGTAAACTAATATAGAGAACAAAAGAAAAATTGTTTATGACCATGTTCTTTGATGGTATTTAAAGTAAAGTTCACCGCATTTTCTACTGTCCTTGACGGTTGTAACAGTAAAACTTGTATTATTAGTACCTTTATGATAAGCCACCACTAGGTGGGGTAGCTAGTGTATGAAATCTATTATTGTCTGCCTTCAAATGTGAGCTGAGGTCATTTGGACTTTACATGCAAAATGAATCTTATTACACTCTATATTAAGACTTAAAATATAGTCATGAGTCAGGATCTTAAGTATAATAGTAGATTGTACAACAAGTGCATAAAACGCACCATTGTACGCGAGACGTTTATCCTATTATATTATGGATATAAAATCGAGTGTAAAGTGGGTTTTATGGACGAATTGTACAATCTACTTTTCACTTCGTTTGCGAGGAAATGAAAACTATAAGTTTATTTCATGAAGTTTTATTGTGTACTTTGGCTGTTGGTATCCTTGCCTTGGTCTTAGAATACTAACGAAACATAGTAAAATAAAAATAAGAGTTTATTATATGAAGTTAAAGTGGCTCGTGTGGCTGTAGGACCGATTGCCTTGGTCTTTGACGAAGATTTTACTGCAGGCACTAGACCATAAAAATCGACTTTATGTCGCCTACGCACAGCATAAAGACGCACTTTTAGAGCATGAGAAATTAAAAGTATGATTTTAGTATTTCCCAACTTTTGTTGTTAATTACAGAAAATCCCAGAAAACTCGGTCATCCTGCTCCACGCGTGCGCACACAACCCGACCGGCGTCGACCCCTCCAAGGAGCAATGGAAAGAGCTGTCCCAGGTGAGTTGATCCATCTAACTACTGTTTAGGTGCGAAAATATACCAAAACATGCCTTCTGCTAGACCTGGCCCCTTCGGCAAGGTAGATCCGCGCCTGTACGTAGCGCAATGCACGCATTCATCCTACTAATATTATAAATGCGAAAGTTTAGATGTTTGGATGTTTGTTACTCAATCACGCTTAAACGGCTGAACCGATTTGAATGAAATTTTGCACGAAGATAGTTTATAGCCTAGATTAAAATATAGGATAGTTTTTATCCCGGGTCCACGCGGACGAAGTTGCGGGCGGAAGCTAGTATAAAATATGAGCGCGTGCATTGCTCTGTCGGTACAGGTCGGTTAAGGTAGTTCGATTTCCATACAAAACGTTATTTGACATTCACAAGCTAACGGAGGCGTGATTTTTTAAGAAACCTATGTAAGTAACTTTCACAAATTGGCTTTCCATTTGCGCGAAATTCCCCCTTTCCTGGAATAAACTTGTATAAACTAGAATAATTTGAGGAAAATGGTTTTCCTAAAGTATGACGTCACAAACTAATATCTCAAATTATTCTAGAAAAAAGGAATTTCGCGCAAATGGAAAGCCAATTTATGAAAGTTAGTTACATAAGTTTCTTAAAAAATCACGCCGTTCGCCTGCGAATGTCAAGTAACGTTTTGTATGGAAATCGACCACCTTAAGCGTTTTGTCTAAGTGCTTCCAAACTGAAGAGTCACTTTGCATCAAAATCCTACACCATTGTAATTGGGGTCAGCATGCATAGCGTTTACCCTTTCGCATAACGTTCCATCTACAGACTGTCTCGCCCTCTTACTAAAAAATCCCGTTCTCAAATAAAATAAAATAAAATGTAAAACACAGGTATGTACATAGGTGTTATTGTTCTCAAGACGTCCCTTTACGCATAGGAATAAGCAAACGTTTACAAACACAAAGTAATATCACAGTATAGAAGAATAATACAGTAGGTAATCTGAGTTTAGGAGCGTTCGTTACCTACTTTCGCTCGATCCGCAGGGCTGTGTCAAGTTTGTGGCTTGGCATACCTATAATACTAATTTTGCTTTTAAGTATGCAAAGTATTTCTGTTCCAGTTTAATAGACAATATTGTATACACAAAGTAATAATATTATAGATAGTTGGGTATGTGTTTTTAGTGTCCCACTTCATGGAATATTTTAATACCACTATACTCATTGACTTACTATTACTACGTATAGACTGGCAACCCAGAACATTTTTCTTGACGTCTTCCAATCAGGCCGCCATCTTGGAAAATCAAAGAGTATGTAAACGTGCAGTAGATGCGACAATTTTCTGAGTTCGGATTCAGTTATGGCCATAGCGTGATTTAATACACTCGTATAAAAAAAAACTACTTATTGAATTAATCACCGACATTTGGTATTTGTAATTTTTTTAAACTGGATCCCTTTATTGTTCCCGAGGATGCACTGTGTTGATGCAATTTGTCTCAGCAATTTGTGTCGGATTTGATGACGTGCGTCTTATTTAAGGCCTATGCGGATCCTCCGATATCGTTTTTGATAGTAATCGCAGCAAGACAAAAAACTAAATTATGACCATTTTCAGTTTCAGTCAGATCCAAACACATTTAAGGTCCCACGGGATCCTCAGATATAGACTTTGAAATCAATTGGAAATTAATATAATTATTATTATATATTTATTCTCCTAAATAGTTAATGGGTTCATAATTCGGAGACCATTAGAGACTCGCGTCGCGTACATTATTTATATAAGAGAATTGACCTAGGATTTAAATAAGTAGGACTTAAGATCTAAATAGCAACTAATCGTTGCCAATAAAATTAAGGCTAGTAAGTTTAATGTTCTACTAATAAGGCAAAATAGTCTTAGGAAATTGTCACTTCTACATTTTTAATCCTTGAAATAATGGCCGCCATCGGCGATTATTTCAAGAGAGAAAAATTCATGCTCTGTGAATTTGCCGATAAAAAGTGATTCCCGTACTTTTACTATTGTTGGGTTTGTTGTTGGTGCAATAGCGCAATGCAAAAGAAGGCATTTTTTAAAGTTTTGAGTCATAATTGCACTCGAAGCGACCGCCATCACTGCCCGCCACAGACTAAACCAACATACTCTCATGAGAGTATGTTGACATGCGCAAACTTATGCTAGGTGATGTCTACTCTAGTAATATAACTCAATGACTATACTATGCCTAAAATATTTCCTAGTAAGTATAATAGTTGCTAAACTGCACTAGGTTGGTAGGTGCTTAGTTACAAGCCTATTCGGCTCCTTTTGACGCGAAGGTAAAGATATACCAAAACATGCCTTCTGCTAGACCTGGCCCCTTCGGCAAGGTAGATCCGCGCCTGTACGTAGCGCAATGCACGCATTCATCCTACTAATATTATAAATGCGAAAGTTTAGATGTTTGGATGTTTGTTACTCAATCACGCTTAAACGGCTGAACCGATTTGAATGAAATTTTGCACGAAGATAGTTTATAGCCTGGATTAAAATATAGGATAGTTTTTATCCCGGGTCCACGCGGACGAAGTTGCGGGCGGAAGCTAGTATAAAATATGAGCGCGTGCATTGCTCTGTCGGTACAGGTCGGTTAAGGTAGTTCGATTTCCATACAAAACGTTATTTGACATTCACAAGCTAACGGCGGCGTGATTTTTTAAGAAACCTATGTAAGTAACTTTCACAAATTGGCTTTCCATTTGCGCGAAATTCCCCCTTTCCTGGAATAAACTTGTATAAACTAGAATAATTTGAGGAAAATGGTTTTCCTAAAGTATGACGTCACAAACTAATATCTCAAATTATTCTAGAAAAAAGGAATTTCGCGCAAATGGAAAGCCAATTTATGAAAGTTAGTTACATAAGTTTCTTAAAAAATCACGCCGTTCGCCTGCGAATGTCAAGTAACGTTTTGTATGGAAATCGACCACCTTAAGCGTTTTGTCTAAGTGCTTCCAAACTGAAGAGTCACTTTGCATCAAAATCCTACACCATTGTAATTGGGGTCAGCATGCATAGCGTTTACCCTTTCGCATAACGTTCCATCTACAGACTGTCTCGCCCTCTTACTAAAAAATCCCGTTCTCAAATAAAATAAAATAAAATGTAAAACACAGGTATGTACATAGGTGTTATTGTTCTCAAGACGTCCCTTTACGCATAGGAATAAGCAAACGTTTACAAACACAAAGTAATATCACAGTATAGAAGAATAATACAGTAGGTAATCTGAGTTTAGGAGCGTTCGTTACCTACTTTCGCTCGATCCGCAGGGCTGTGTCAAGTTTGTGGCTTGGCATACCTATAATACTAATTTTGCTTTTAAGTATGCAAAGTATTTCTGTTCCAGTTTAATAGACAATATTGTATACACAAAGTAATAATATTATAGATAGTTGGGTATGTGTTTTTAGTGTCCCACTTCATGGAATATTTTAATACCACTATACTCATTGACTTACTATTACTACGTATAGACTGGCAACCCAGAACATTTTTCTTGACGTCTTCCAATCAGGCCGCCATCTTGGAAAATCAAAGAGTATGTAAACGTGCAGTAGATGCGACAATTTTCTGAGTTCGGATTCAGTTATGGCCATAGCGTGATTTAATACACTCGTATAAAAAAAAACTACTTATTGAATTAATCACCGACATTTGGTATTTGTAATTTTTTTAAACTGGATCCCTTTATAGTTCCCGAGGATGCACTGTGTTGATGCAATTTGTCTCAGCAATTTGTGTCGGATTTGATGACGTGCGTCTTATTTAAGGCCTATGCGGATCCTCCGATATCGTTTTTGATAGTAATCGCAGCAAGACAAAAAACTAAATTATGACCATTTTCAGTTTCAGTCAGATCCAAACACATTTAAGGTCCCACGGGATCCTCAGATATAGACTTTGAAATCAATTGGAAATTAATATAATTATTATTATATATTTATTCTCCTAAATAGTTAATGGGTTCATAATTCGGAGACCATTAGAGACTCGCGTCGCGTACATTATTTATATAAGAGAATTGACCTAGGATTTAAATAAGTAGGACTTAAGATCTAAATAGCAACTAATCGTTGCCAATAAAATTAAGGCTAGTAAGTTTAATGTTCTACTAATAAGGCAAAATAGTCTTAGGAAATTGTCACTTCTACATTTTTAATCCTTGAAATAATGGCCGCCATCGGCGATTATTTCAAGAGAGAAAAATTCATGCTCTGTGAATTTGCCGATAAAAAGTGATTCCCGTACTTTTACTATTGTTGGGTTTGTTGTTGGTGCAATAGCGCAATGCAAAAGAAGGCATTTTTTAAAGTTTTGAGTCATAATTGCACTCGAAGCGACCGCCATCACTGCCCGCCACAGACTAAACCAACATACTCTCATGAGAGTATGTTGACATGCGCAAACTTATGCTAGGTGATGTCTACTCTAGTAATATAACTCAATGACTATACTATGCCTAAAATATTTCCTAGTAAGTATAATAGTTGCTAAACTGCACTAGGTTGGTAGGTGCTTAGTTACAAGCCTATTCGGCTCCTTTTGATATCGTGGCACTGGCGGCTCGCTGTCTTCATACCTACAAGGCGGCTTCCTTTGACGTGGCGAGTGAGAAGGAGCGAACACCGCAACGGCGCGGCCCCGATTGAAGCATTCTCCATCATTCCCGAAGGCTATGTGTGTGAGCGTACCGAACACGCGCGCATGTGTGCAGCCGTGCGATGTACCTTTGTTCGAAGTTTATCTACTGTTCCTATACTGTGGTAATATCCAGGCGATTCTCACAGACGAGACATTTTTCGCCGATGGGACATCTTGCGAATGGAATGGAACGATTTTCTGGGCCATTCTTCGGAAGTGACGTTTTACAAAGGGGCCTAATTTTGACGAAGGCACGTATTCTCTAACTGCAATTGTCAATGTGTGTGCGCAGTTGATCAAGAAGAAGAGGCTGTTGCCGTTCTTCGACATGGCGTACCAGGGCTTCGCGACCGGGAGCGTGGACAACGACGCCTTCGCCGTGCGCCATTTCGTCAACGACGGCCACCAGGTGATGCTCGCGCAGAGCTTCGCCAAGAATATGGGTGAGTTAGAACTAAGTAACTGGCTAAGGGTGATATATGTCTCCCACATAGTACTTCGCTTACCATAATTTACCGGGCTATGGGCAGTGTAGTTACCACCCACATAGCCAAACTCTAATAAGGCAATGGGATAGTGTCATCATCCCACATACTAATTCTTGTCAATAACAAAAATGCACGAATATTAGCTTACAACACTCAAAATCTACATAATATCAAAAAAATGTCTAACATATCTACTTTTATTTCACTGAAATTAAGTAAAGTCTTCGGACGTTGTCACAAATCATTGAAAGGACTGGTCACGTGATTTGAAACGGCATCCAAAAATTCATTATTGGATTTAGCTGTGTGTTGTGAATGGAGATTGTGAAATCATATTTTCAAGGATTGATATAATGATATGTAGAAGATTTGGAGTTGAAACCGGACTATGGTAAACGAAATACTATGTGGGAGACATATCACCCTTTGTCTGGTAAAGAGTTAAATAGCTAACTATAGTCTCAGTAATGCAGTTACGTTAGTGTTTTATTTGAATGTTTATATGTAAATATTTTGACGAAATAGCATAGTGTGTCACTACCATGCCTACGAATGAATAGGTTCGAATCCTGGTAAGGGTAAATATTTGTGTGATAACTGAGTTGAGCATGTATATTTGTTACTGAGTCTTAGACGTTTTCTATGTATTAAATATAGTATATGTATTATAGTATCTATGAAATATAATTATCATCGTCTAGTAACCTTAACACGAGCATTATTGAGCTTACAATGGGGATAGTTCGATTAAGGTAAGATTGTCCCATTTTAATACTACAAGTCTTATCGTCGTCAGACAAAAAGAAATGTAGTTGTTCATCAATTATTATTATACAACTTTTATTAATGTTATCTACATTTCATATAAAAATAACCATGAAGTTCGACCCATTGGTTAAATGTCATAGTTTTTACTACGACGTCGTGACGTCAATGAGATAACAAGGTCAAAGAAGTAAACAATTAGATACGCAATATATAACATAACAACCAAACATTATATCTATAAATGGGAATGATCACGCTGATAAAATGTTTGACCACCCAGGCACTCGAGTTGGCCGAATCTCATCAAGTAGTCCATTCAAAAAGCAACTCTACCGTCCGAGGTTGAAGATTCCAATTCCAATGACAGTCTTATAATTAGCCGGCCACATTAATAATATCAAATATACCTAGTGTAGATTAAAAAAGTAACTTGGCAATGATTGACTGAAGATTCATGCTTCCCTGACCTAGTCTATTATAATAATTGATACGATTGCTTGGAGACTACCATATTGACATATTGTAATGATTATACTTGTTAAAGTTAACGAACAGTAAACTACTAAAACCCTGGAAGACGACGAAAGAAGAAAGGATTGGTGGATTATGGTTTTTATGGTCTCTTAAAGGAAATGCATGGTCCAGCATATTCAAATCACTGTCCTGAAAATAAGTCCTTCCCTGCTTCAAATGATTGCAGTTTAATATGGTAGGTATTGATAGTCAGATCAGCTACTTTTTATGAAACTTTAGGCCTGTGTCACACCGACGCTGCCTGCGGTGGCGGTCAAAAGTACTACGAGGGCTGCTACTTATGTATCCGGAATCCAGGATTCCAACTTTCTTAAACACAATTTTTGACCTCCACGGTAAAAATTGAACTTTCTTTTAATACTGCCGCTATATATTTTTTTCTTAAGTACGCTAGTCTTTTGTTTTTGGCGGGTTTAAAATGTTATCTCGTTGCAAGAATGGAACTTACTCGTGAAAATATTCGTGCTATGATTTATTACGATTTTCGGCGTGGCTACAACAATGCATAGATCAATTAACTTTGACTTTTGGTGATGAAGCTCCATAAAAAACTACTGTGTATCACTGGTTTAGTGAGTTCAATCGTGGACGTAGTATGCTTACGGACGAAGTTAAGGAAGGTTGCCCGAAATCGGCCGTTGTACCACAAAATATTGAAGCAGTGCGGAAACTTATAATGCATGACCGTCATGTTACGTATCGCGAGATAGAGGCAATTCTGGGGATGTCTATGACGAGCATTAATAAGATATTACATGAACATTTAGCTGTAAAAAAAAATTGTTCGCGTTGGATACCGCACAATTTAACTAAGGATCAAAAAGAGGCTCGCGTCGAATGGTGCAAAAAAATGTTGAAAAAATATAATCGTGACTCAAAAGCTGTTTATAATATCTACACAGGTGACGAATCTTGGATATATGCGTATGATCCCGAAACTAAACAGCAATCAACAGTGTGGGTGTTTCAAAATGAGCCGAACCCTACGAAAGTTACTCGTGCAAAAAGCACTTTTAAGCAAATGGTCGCCTGCTTTTTTGGTATGAATGGCCATGTGGCTACAGTGCCACTAGAAAATCGTAAAACGGTTAATTCGGAGTGGTACACGACCATTTGTTTGCCAGAAGTGTTTGAAGAAATACGCAAAGACAACCAGCGACTCAGAATCATTCTTCACCATGACAACGCCTGCTGTCATACATCACGCGAAACCACTCGATTTTTGGAAGGTCAAAATATAGAATTAACGGGTCACCCACCGTACAGCCCTGATTTGGCACCCAATGATTTTTATTTATTTCCAAATGTAAAGTATAAATTACGTGGTCAACGATTTTCGACCCGTGAAGATGCGGTCGACGCGTTCAAACAACACGTTTTGGAGATACCTCAATCAGAGTGGCAAAAGTGCTTTAAAAATTGGTTTACACGTATGCAAAAGTACATCGATCATCACGGAGAATATTTTGAAAAACAATAAAACTATATTTAGTAATGTACGTTTGATTATTTTTTCTATTCCGGATACATAAGTAGCAGCCCTCGTATTGACCGTCTGTGAGAGGCTTTAAAAACGTTATGTTAGTTTGAGGTCTGAGGTATTCCCTACAGAATAGTGACGTCACAGTTTTCCAGAGATCCAAAAATAGACGCTTTTTAACCAGAGTCAGAGAGAGTGACAGAGTTAAGATCTCTAATATGTATTTAGTTTTTTGAATACTTAAATTAGTTTTTTGGTGAGTTTTGTCTCGAACTTGAAATCGAATGAAGGACTGACCTGTAAAGTCAGTCATAAAAGAAATGTATAAAACATGTTCTTGACAAAATATATTTCTTATTCCAGGTCTATACGGCGAGCGCACCGGCGCGCTCACCATCTGCTGCGGCAACGAGGACACCGCCAAGATCATCATGTCCCAGCTCAAGATCATGATCCGCGTGATGTACTCCAACCCGCCGCTGTACGGCTCCCGCCTCGTGCAGACCATCCTGACCGACCCGGAGCTCGAGAGCATGTGGTCAGTATCACAGTATAGATCATCATGTCCCAGCTCAAGATCATGATCCGCGTGATGTACTCCAACCCGCCGCTGTACGGCTCCCGCCTCGTGCAGACCATCCTGACCGACCCGGAGCTCAAGAGCATGTGGTCAGTATCACAGTATAGATCATCATGTCCCAGCTCTAGATCATGATCCGCGTGATGTACTCCAACCCGCCGCTGTACGGCTCCCGCCTCGTGCAGACCATCCTGACAGACCCGGAGTTCAAGAGCATGTGGTCAGTATCACAGTATAGATTTGCATTTTTGCCAGAATTATTATTTGACATCGACATAAGGTCTAACGCTTTTTCCGCACACACATTTTAAAAGGATTATTTTCTGAATATTTCAGGCTGAAGGACGTGAAGCACATGGCCGACCGCATCATTTCGATGCGCACCGCGCTGCGCAGCGGCATCGAGGGCGCCGGCAACAAGCTGCCCTGGAAGCACATCACCGACCAGATCGGCATGTTCTGCTTCACCGGACTCAAGCCTGACCAGGTAGGCACGACTTGCTGTCAAGTAGCGTCGCCCACGTCTCTTGACTCACGTCTCCTTCGCACTGTCCAATAGGGAAGATGCAACATTTTGAAAGAATCGCATGTAGATAGACCACGAAGTATTCAAAAATTAAAATACTATAATTTATAGTCGAACATTCCTGTTACAAACTGACAATTTAAACTTTCGCGCCCAAACGGATCTACGGTTCCTGTGACGTCACTCATGTGTATCACTCGCCATATTTGTTTGTCCGTGGTTCGTCCCTAGATGTCATAGAGTTGAGAAATCGATATCCTAATCCAGCACTGTGACAGCAAAAATATGCCAATTAGTAATTTTGAAATTTTTATTTTATTTACTTGTTGTTTTATAAGTAAGAATGAATTTGAATGTCGAATGTTATTATATATATTTTTTTTTAAAATTATATTGATGCTGCATGTAGGTAGTACGTACACAGCTCTCACCTGGTTTTTAAAATTATATTTATTTCTCTCTCGCCTATCCCAATAGTATATTAGTATAGTAGTTTATATATATATTAAATTGTATGACGTTTCCGTGAGTCACCAACGGTGCTGGCTGAAAATCAGCGCTGCAGGTGTCTGACACCTCAGCATAATGCTGAGCCAGTGTCCGGTTCACTGCCGCAGAGACACACTTGTTTCATGTTTCATGTGCTTTTCTTGTTTATTTTATTATTTAATAACCATGTGTGTCCTGTGTGTTTGTGAATAAATGTATCTTTCTTTCTTTTTTCTTTAGTTGCCTAAGTCTTTACTTTTGACAGGAGTGACGTCACCAGACGCCGATTGTTGGATTGAAACTTACACGTTCCGTTTCACATTACTTCAAATCGTAAATATTATAGCTGCATCTTCCCTATTAGAAAGACGGGGGTAGATTTTCTCGACTCGCGTCGCGTTGCGGTGTCTGTTGTGCTACCCCGCTGGGCAGGCTGAACCCGTCAAACTATCGTAGCACACAATATCGTAGAACAATGTACAATTACCCTTAGTATCACTCTAAACTTTAAGCTGTAGTTATGTAGTATAAGCAAAATGAAAATAATGTTTACGTTCAAAAAGTGCGCTTTCTAACAATGGGTTTATTACGTAATTCCGGAGGTGTTACGAAAAAAAAAATTTTTTTGCGAATTTATTAGTTCTGTTCTGTTGCATATTTTTCAAAGTAACGTATATGTATTCGCAAAGTTATGGTAGAATTGGTTTTTGTGCAATGAATGTGTACTTAATATATTTATCTGTACTTAATCGTACGAGCTTCACCCAACCTATTGACACAAATCGTATTAGTTATTTATAAGTGTGGAAAGTAGGTGATTACCGAAGCGCGCGAATGTATAATTCGACACGAGTCGGAAATCATCTTTACGCGCGTGTATCATACAACGTTTTACTATGCCTTGTGTGAGGAAATAGATTAAATGTTGAAAATTAAATGTCAGTTTAAAATAGGTTAAAATTGAAGAACGTAGGTATATTGTCAGGTACCTACTTATTATCTGGAACCGCATTTAACAACTTCTCCACATCTTTTGCTGTGAAGCTTATTCACTTAAAAGTTAAAACCATTGAATTGTGGTTTTGGAACACATACATACATACTATTGAAACGCAATAAAAGATTATTATTATTGATTAGTCACTTCTCCAAAGTTCGCGTTCCTTAATAATAAATGAATGATGAATTAAATTAATTATAAAGTAAACAACAATCACAACAATGGCGGGCTTTTTAGTTTTAAATACATGCGCGGTCAACATACGTGCAATGCGCAAGTCGCCATATTGTCGTATCGCAAAAGGCATAAGAAAGATATGCGTTCAGCCAAACACATTACAGTACGATTACTGTTAGTTAAGACCTGACAGATGGATTGCCTTCATTTAATTTTCAACTTTAATCTTATACAAATAAAATAGTTATTACTAAATCGGTAGATGTGGGTAACAGTATTCTGAAAAATGCTTTATTTGTATGAAATTAAAGTTGAAAATTAAATGAAGGCAATCCATCTGTCAGTGGTTAACTAACAGTAATCGTACTGTATGTGAATATTTAAAATTAATTAATTTTCTCAAACATGCTCGGAAATGTATGCGCTAATATCACGAAATGAAGACATAAAGTTTCTTGTTTAAGGCTCCCTACATTTCTTCTTGCCCTTACGCCAAGAAGTAATGTATGAAAACCCTAAAAGTAAAACCATTATTGTCCGCTACTGTAACTTTTTAAATTTGCTTACTAATATTAAACTGACAAAGGAAAAATTATATACTGCCAACGACCTCTAGACTCTGTAAGCATACTTGCGATATATATAAAAAAACAAAATCTATGGTACTATTCTTATGTGCGGTTAAACATGGTGCTCGAACGGCTTGTTCAAATGGCATGTTTAAAAAATAAAAAAGGCGGCAAATTACCTTGATTACCTTGTATTTATTTTAATTTAAATATTTCCTCACATCGTTTGAGAAAAGCACTAACAATCCTCGGCCGGAATAGGGATTGCTTCACAGCCTCTGCAGTAATGTACTATTATTGACCAAATTCAACATTTAAAAAGATTAATAAAATACTTTATACATTCTTAGTATTTATGTACCTTTTATATGAGAGAAAAAGTGTAATTGAAATATTTGTAAAACATTTTTCAAGTAATAAAAACTCTTTGCGTCGGGCTGACGACCGGCTAAAAAATAAAAATTGAAAAGTAAAAGCACTGGTGCGAAAAAGTGGCACTTTCTGCACGATTTGGGTGCTTGGAAAACGCTCTTTTTGAGCACATGCATTGTAAAATTTTCGTGTACAATCAGCAACAGAGAAAAGGAACTTCCCTGCATAATTCTACGCTGAATGCTGAAGTTAGTAACTACACCTACAGTTGTGTGTTCGCCAAAGCGTAGATACGAGTGGGGCCCCTTTTTTATGATTTAAAGAATCTGTAACCCTGCTTCCAGGTCTCGCAGCTGACCAAGGAGCATCACATCTACCTGACCAAGGACGGCCGCATCTCCGTCGCGGGGCTGTCGCAGAAGAACGTGCAATACGTCGCCAAAGCCATGCACGAGGTCACCTCCTAAACATATCGACCTTTCTGCCAACACGCCTAGTAGGTCTACTTATATAAGTTACATCAGCTATTTACTTAAACTTGGCAAAAAATATTGCGTTCAAGCCTATCGTGTTTAGAGCACAAACATGTTTCGGAATGAAATATCAAGGTGACTAAAGAGTGTGTGCATTTAAAGATACACTGCCAAGTGTAGGGTTAACGCGGAAACCAGAATTAAAACGCAGCATAACTAAGTGATCCAAAGCGTACGCAGTGCTCCTTAACAATTTCTTGAGACTGAATTGTGTTCAGGGCTGCTAGCGAGATCAAAGGAACATTTTTTTTAAAGGGGCATGTGTTTTAATATACCTTTGTTATCGTTGGATACAGTCCTATTGTACTCGCAGCCTTAAAATTAAATTATACGTGTATAATTGATGTAACTTATAAAGTTCGTTATGCTATACACGAGGTTCGAATATATACGCTATAGTTTGTGTACTATAAAAGTTAATGATGTCCAAGACAACATTTTGATAAGTATTACTTTGAAACTTGCGATGGTCTTGTGTTAATTTAAAAACTAAACTAAAACTAGCACATGAAAGTAACTAATTTGTACAATTATTACACAAAATGTCAAACATGCACATTGTCAGTACTTTTACAGATACATAAAAACTGCACTAAATATTTCAGCAGCCTTGTTTTTTTATAATACTTGAATATCTGTTTACAGTACCGAAAGAACACAGTATTTATTCATATATTTTCGATAATTTTTTGAGATTTCTATGACACTCAAGTAAAACTTGAATGTTTTTCTAATTTTAATTTATGTCAACAACAATTTAAAATATAGAAAAAGCAAAATTAATGCCTGTTTTTATTTGTTTTCCTAATATTATATTAACATATTCATTGCCGTGGATGTCCAACAACGTCTTTTATTTTACCTTAATGCTATGTCGTGGAGGCCCTGTCTTCGTCAGCAACGCGGCCAAAGTACTTATCTGGCACTCGGCAATGAATGGGTTAAAAGTACTTAGTGGAGGAAGGTTCAATGAGTCAAAGATGAATAATACGTAAGTACAAAAAGGCCGTTAAAATTATTCTGTCAATTTATATTTTTCTTTTTGGTTTATCATGGCCTTATTCACACCAATATTATAGAGGCGATGTTTGTGGGTTTGTAGTTTTGTATTGTGTCGGGTAATCTCCGTACCTACTTGTCCGATATTGATAATGGTTTCACCAGTATATTAGTATGGACACACACAAGACTGCTTTGCTTGCGTCCTTTGTAATCATTTCATATTTTAATAGTAGGTCAGTTTGAGGTAATAATGTGGACACGCTGGACAAAAGCACCAATTTTTTTTCAGGCACTTGATAGGTTAGGTTAGTTAATTATTAATATCTCGAGTTCTAAATAACGTAGAATCACAAAACTTACGGTCGTATTCATAAACGTACTTCAAGCCTGTTTTAACTAAAATGGCGTTAAAATTCGTTTGTCCTTATCTGTCACTTTGACATTTGTGTTCGTAAGAAAGGGACAAAACACATTTTATGTAGCAGAGGCCTTTTAAGTTTTATGAATAAGGGGGTATGTGTCTAAATATACATATTTGGGGCCAAGGAATTCAACTCAATGAAAGCTGAGATGAATATCAAACGACAGAAATATGATTAAAGTTTTATTGTTAAAATAAGTAGATAAAATAAACTTGATGCCAAAAACACAGAAATTGTATTAACACGTTGCGGTGATTCTACGACGGAAATAAAATTAAAATATATGCGGAATATTTACAGCCGGAAAACAAATGAAGGTCTTAAGCTAGAGTTTAAAAACAGATGCAGGTCAATCGTTAACATTGTAATTTAAATACTTATAAAACGCGGATCTTACCAATTCTACACTTACACGTGCTATTCCTTTTAGGAAATTGCTTATTCATATAATTTTGGGAACACAATTTTATCCACAATTTGATTGTTCTTCGTCGACGACAATCTTAATCATATTCACCTGCATCGACATCCAAAAGTTGATGTGCACCTATCCGCTAGTCTAACTCAGCTGTCGCAGGACATTCGCACTACACGCCCATATAATCCGAGTTTCGTACAATTTAATTATTATGATACAAATACACTAATACATCCTACGCGTTGACACTAGTCAATGATATTTCTTTATGCTTTATGTACAAAATTTGTCATACCTAGAATAAACTAGGATTTCATGGCACAATTTCTTAGAATGCTGTTACATTCAGGTGAAATTCCGAAATATGTACCGTTTATTCAGCCTCCGACGACGACTGAACCCGAGCAGGCAGACACAGCTAACGCTAACTTACAAACGAACCTTGGTTAAATAAGTAATTGAGTGGCCATCGTTACAACTAAACCGAAACATACGACACTATTATGTACAACAATGTTGGTTGCCTTAACCTATATTGGTCTACAATACATTAATTTTACTACTTACGGTAGTGAGCTAGCTGACTTCAGACGACAGCGTACTGCCGGCATGCGACACGTTATAGTTATTGCACAAACGGTACAAGATTAAATAAACATTCACTTAAAAGTTACCTTACAGCAAGTTACATTTATTGATATTTGAAAATTATCTTAAGATCTCCAAAGATACTATGTTCAATAATAATAAGACATAGAACCATTTTGCACCAATACCCTGCACAAATACAGCTAGAGTAAACAATATTACGTATTTACAGAACAATAATAGTTTCAATATTTATTTAATGTTATAGTAGTTGCCTGAATCGTCACCTGCCGTTTGAAATCAGCCGTGGTTATAAATATACATTTGAAGGGCGTTCGTAATTTAACTATAACAAATGGTATATGAAAATAATAAAACTCATATCATAAATACAGTATGTATGAACAGCATATGGTTTAAAAGGCCAGCCGGGAGGATCTTATCGCAGAACCAGCACATCAGTGTATGCGTCCACATAAAGTAACCGCTGTCGCACTTATACTTGTCTTATTAGAAAAGGATGGAGCTTTACATAGGCGATACACACTAGTATGTACAAGAAGTCATTGTTATAAATGAATTCATAACATTAATTTTAATCTAAAACATATTTAGGATGGATTGTGCGATACTGCGTTTATACATAAAATGTAACTGCAAAAACTGAGTTTGATATGATAAGCCATAACATAACAGATTGATATCGGGTTTATGTTTATCGGTCTTTTATTAAATCGATTGCCTACATTCTTCTTGATTTAGACTTGCGTGGTAGTCTGGACTAGACTTCTAATTACAATGAAGCACGAAACTGACGTTTAATTTAATGAACGTTTGTGCATCCTGGCATAGTCTATGAATAATATGGTTTGTAATTTATTTACAATCAAAACGGATGCTCAAGAAAATTCATAAACATCAGAAAGGGAAACACCGAAAAGGATTGTAACTGCGCGATTATCTGAAAAGATTACCCACTTTTTTTTAGGGCTCCGTACCCAAAGGGTAAAACGGGGCCCTATGACTAAGACTCAGCTGTCCGTCCGTCTGTCTGTCTGTCCGTCAGTCACCAGGCTGTATCTCATGAACCGTGATAGTTAGATAGTTGAAATTTTCAGAGATGATGTATTTCTGTTGCCGCTATAACAACAAATACTAAAAAACAGAGTAAAAATAATATTTAAGGGGGATCATGGGGCGGCAAAAAATCACGTTTGTTGTATGGACAACAAACGTGATTTTTTGCCGTTTTTATAGTTAATGGTACGGAACCCTTCGTGCGCGAGTCCGACGCGCACTTGGCCGGTTATTTTCTATATTTTTAATTTATTGATCTCATGCAAAATCAAAAAACGTTAGTATTTATAAGACACGAGAATGGAATAAATAACATTTGTGGTTTCATGCAAACTGGTATTGTTTGTTTGGTTTGAGGCTCCAAATTAATGACAAATATACTTAGATCATCGAATAATATCAATTAGTAAAAAACATTTGAATACAAACTCTTTTCAATGTACTTTATTGTTGCATTGTAATCGATTCTGAATACACATGACAAATAGCTCTTTATCATACCACTGGAAGTTACTTTAAATATACACTCGCGGGCAAAGAATACGGGTCGGTAAAATACCGTCATATTTCCTAAAATAGTGCGTAAGAGGTTGTACAGTTAATCCTGTCATGATCTTTATTTAATTTTACATATAAACTGCTAATAACAGTAAAAAATATAACGTTACCAGGTTTAAATCGGACTCGTAAAAACCCATGAATAAAAACAACATTAACGGAGCGAGATATCGCAAAAATCGTGATTTTTGGATATCGATATTTTCCAGGAAATTGTTAATACAGTTTGGTATTGTAAAGAATAGCATATTATGTAAATAAAACAAGTATTAAATATTTAAAAAAACCTATTGCAGTTATTTAATTTAGGGTGTATTCTTTGCCCGCGAGTGTATATTTTATGTCATCCAAACATACAGGGCAAGTAGAACACACTTAATTTAAACCAGGCAAGGTAATAGGATGGTTTTAAAGGATTGCAAATGACTGGAACCTCCCTTAAAATGAACATTTATAAGTCAATCTTATAAAAGTCCGTGATTTTCGTCTCAAGTAGGACTGTGTTGTGTTTTCTACCAACATGACCAAATAAACATAAATACCATGTATAGTCGACATCATTTATTATTTATTATTTCGATACGTAACGCTCCTGGCGCTTCATTTAATCTGATATTCTATTAGTATGCTTGGTAGATCACAATGCAAATGTATGTTAAATTTCATGAGAAAATCGACTTTCAAATTATTACAATATCATTTTGAATAGTAATTAAGTTACGTAAATAGTTCCAGTAGGCAATGAATAAGCGTTTGCCTACCTCATGTGCAACCAATGGATATTGGATAATAAATTCGCTTCAGGGTCAATGGTGAAAGTCAATCATTTCACGCAGTATATTTATTTATAAAGATTAACAGTTAATTATGTATATAGTTTACTCCAAAAACATACCAACACGATTTTATGTAATATAGTGGCGGTTGACATATTTTTGGAAAATACCGTTAAATGCTAGGGCAATTGAGGAACAAGTAAACCCTTCCATTTATAGAAGGCTACAAAGTTCAATCGAAATGAGATTTCGTAGGAGTACGAAGCATTTCAGCGCGTAGCCTCTTTATTCCAAGGGACAGTAACTGTCACAAAACTGGCCAAAACTGTCAATGATTTCACAGAATAAATTACAAAAAAAAGTCATACAAAGTTTACCCCTTGCTTATCACACTTCACATTGTCAGTCTCACTGCTTGTCGGCGGGCGCGGGCGGACTGGCGCGCTTGTCGAACTCGTCGTCGGCCATGATGCTCTCCTCGAGGTACGGGAACTCGTCCAGACTCATGTCCGCGGAGCTGATGGCCGTGGAGTACACGTCGATGCGCCGGTGCCGCGACCGCGCCTCCGCCACCTTCTCAGACAACTTCTCCTTCGCGACGGTGAGCGCATCGCACTCCACCGGATTCTTGGCTCCGCTTTTCGATTTGAGCGCGAACGACGAGTCGTTGCTCGACGAGCCCTCGTCCTGTAGCTGACTTAGCAGCGTTCGAGTCGCTTTCGACATCGCGCTAGAACTGTACATTTCGCTCCTTTCACCTAAGAAAAAAAAAGAAAAATAATTGACTGTTTAGAGAAGCGAAACGGCCAGTTACGAGTATATTAATGATTTAATCGGATATCTTACCGCTTGGCGTCGCCCGTTGTATCGTCTCCTGCGCGTGCTTCGTCTTGGCCTTCCGGTTGTCAACCATGTACTCGCTGTCGCTGTCGCTCGACATGCCCAGGTCGAGGTGCAGAGAGTTCAGTTTGTCCTCCTCGTGCTTCCCTTTCCTCGACACGGTGTCCAACTCCATCTCCCAGTCGGTGACGCTCGACGAGTCCTTCGCGCCTTCTGAATCTTTGTTGAAACTTGATTTGGCGTCCTCGTCTTTCTCTATGATGGCTAATGCGGTTTCCTCGATAGGCCCGATGTCGCCTATACTTTCTGACGCGGAGTCTAAGCTCGCATTGCACGTCTCCTCTGACATTTGAGAGTCGAACAAGACTGGGGTGTCCTGGGTTATCGCCAGTTGTTTTTTGTTTTCGTCGGAGAGGCGGGCCGCGGTGTTACTTCGACTGTCTAAAATCTCCGACATGGTGGTTGTCCGTCCGGGCTGATCATTATTCAGCTCGAGAACGATCACGTTTCCCGGGCACTTGCTCGCGTCCGTCTGTTCCGGCTTCGAAGCTTGGAGCAGCTGGTTCACATTCTTACCCATAATGATTTTAGACATATCGTTACCGTTTTTTGTAAAGGATAACGCTTTGCCTATCGTCGCCCCTTTTTGTACTACGATGACGCTGCCTTTCGCGCTCGCGGGCCTTACGATAGGATTGGATATTTTGGTGGTGGATACGGGGGTCAGCCCCTTCACTGGGACGATATCGGCCAAGTTGGCGGTTTTGATGGTCTCCACACCGACTACTTTACTGGTCGCCGCTGGCGTGCTGACGGTGGCCGCCGGCTTCGAGACGACCGTGACCGCTGGTGACTTGGTGACATGAGTGAGCGAGTGTGAACTGACCGGAACTAGCTTCATGCCAGTAGGGATTCCTTTGAAATGTAGGAGCGGCAGCTGCACTTCGGATCCCGTTTTCGTCCGGGACTTCGCGGGTAGGACGACCATTTTCTGGCCGGGTTTTTGGTTAAGGACGAATGTTTTGGCGGAGACCTTGAGGTCGGTGGCGGGGATGCCCTTGGGCGTGAAGGCCTCGTGCCGCGGCGCGGGCGCCGGCGCCGCCTCCTTGCTCGGCGTGCGCATGGCCGACGACGTGATGATTATCTTCGAGTTCATGTTCTTGTGCTCCGTCGCGGGCTTGGACACTATGATCATCTTGTCGGAGAGCGGAGCCGGGGTCGCCGGTTTGGTGACGGGCCCTATCAGCTTGGTTGTAACGATTTTTCCAGCCGGATTAATCGCCTTGTGCGTCGAGCTTGGCGCGACGACCACCTGCCGGTTCGAGAGCACCTTGATGCCCTCGGGTTTCTGTAATATTTTCATCTCGTGTTTTTTGTCTGCTAGCGGCTCCGGCCGACGGCCCTTTATGAGGAGGTGGTGCGGTTTGTGGACGCCGTGTTTAGAGACGGGGGTCTGGGCCTGGAGGGACGCGGGGTCGGGACTGTCGGAGACGCCGAGCTCGTGCGGGACGGTGGCGGGCTGCGTGAGGAGGGCCATGGTCGGGGAGTCGGTGAGCATGCCAGGGGAGGAGAGCACTTTGGGCTTTAGTTCGTCTATGTAGTCGGGTTTGGTCTTGCCGCCGAGCACTGTCTGTGCATAGGTGGCCTGGAAGGTGCCTGGAGCCCCGACGTAGTCGGGCGGGTACCGTGTGCCGGGCGAGCCGGGCGAGCCGGGCTCCAGTGCCTTCTTCTGCTTGGAGAGGCTGGGGTGCTTGTTCTGCTTATGCGACCTGTGCTTGTGCGCCCGCTGGTGCGGTTGACTTGATTTGCTGGTTGACACTTTGCTCACTTGGTTGTATGAGTGTTTGGATTGTCCTGATGATTTACCTGGTTAGAGAATTGAAAAGTTAAAACCTGCTACAGATATCTTTAATGATAAAATATAAATAGTAAATAAATATTAGTGGACAATCTTACACACATCGAACTAGCCCTATAGTAAGCTAATTAATGGCTTGAGTTATGGATACTAGACGACGATACGTATAATAGATATAAATACTCAAATACATAGAAAAGATCCAAGACTCAGAAACAGATACTCATGCTCATCAAGTCATCACACAAATATTTGCCCTTACCGGGATTCGAACCCAGAACATTAAGCTTCGTAGGCAGCGTCACTACCCACTAGACTAACCGGTTGTTAATATTGCAATAAAACTAAATGGTTCGACTTACTTGTAGCAGGCTGTGAATATTTCGAATATATCTGTGACAGGTTGAGATGCTTCTGATTGCTGTTAACTGGGATGTTCCTCATGTTTTTAACCGGTGTTATAGCGTCGTCAGGTATTGATCCACCCTCGGGTATTTTTCTTTTTCGATTTAAGAGCTCAGTCTCCCAAAGCTGAACGGAAACAAGTATATAATAACACATAAAAAAACATAAGTAGAGATATGTAAATAAGTCAATCAACTTTTTCTTGTCCCTTCGTTTTTTCTTCGCTGCATCGTTCGTTTTCATGTTATGTTGCATCTCGTGCATAAAAACGTATTCCAGCGGAAATCATGGTTGTCAACCGGTGAAATCGAGGGCAAATGAATATATTTTATTACAGTTATCACGTAGTTTCACGCTATAATTCATTGAGTAAGGAATGCAACAACAATTAACAATCTCCTTTTAAATAACTAATAGTGGAACTAGGGGAGGACACTAAAAAGTTGATTCACCCAATGATGCTTGTACTTACTTTTGTTGTTTGATCTTCCATAGCAATAGGAGGGTATAGCATCTCATCCGTGATATCATTAGTATGCAGTGCACTCTCTGCTGTTTCCCCTTCTGGATCCGGCATCTCCTCTTCGCTGGATTTGGGAGCAACCAGCTTCTCCGCTTCCAATTTCTTCAATATTTCCTTGTTTTCTTCTTTGATTGCTTCAGCAGCTCTATCCGCAATTTCTGTGTAGGCGGTCTGCGGGATGCCACGTGGCATCAGGGGCACTCTTCTTCTGCCTTCGCTGATCCATCCTAAACCTGTGTTTGGACCTGTTAACCTAAAGAAAAAATAATAAGAAACAGTTGTGTGGTGTCGGGTTAGAATAAGACCACCCGCTTTCTTTCCGTGGGTGTCGTAAGTCGACTAAGTGAACAGGGTTGAAGTGTGTTGTGGGCGATGGGCTAGCAACCTGTCACTGCGATATCACATTTTATCGATCTTTTATACCCACATTTATGCTAAAAGTGGTACTGGAACACAAGTTTCATGTGCTCTGCCTACCCCTTTAGGGATAAAGGCGTGAATGTATGTATGAATGCAATGACTTAGCGGAGGAAACAAATGTAAAATGAAGACCTTCTTTTCAATTTCTTATCTGTGAAATAAGGGAATCAATTGTTTATAACAAAAATTTGTTCAATAGCACTGGTGGTGATTACTGATCCTAATCCTACTAATATTATAAATGCGAAAGTTTGGATGTTTAGATGTTTGTTACTCAATCACGCTTAAGAGCCTTAACCGATTTGGATGAAATTTTTCACGAAGATAGTTTATAGCCTGACTTAAAATATAGGATAGTTTTTATCCCGGGTCCACGCAGACGAAGTCGCGGGCAGAAGCTAGTTAGAAATAAAATCTTCAATTTAAACCCAACAGGATCAATTACTAAGTCTATAACTCCTTGTCAGTTCTACAATTATATCTGAATAATTGGAAAAAAAGTCTTGTGACAACTCCCTAGTCTGACTCCAATAATGTAGATTGGCGGAACACTAAATACTTAATATCTTGTGCCACAATAATGTGTGTACTTTATAAACAACTTCTCCCGTTTTTTTAACCGACTTCAAAAAAGGAGGAGGTTTCTCAATTCGACCGTTTATTTTTTATTTTTAATGTATGTCCGCGGATAACTTCGTCGTTTATGAACCGATTTTGATTATTCTTTTTTTGTTGGAAAGGGAGTATCCCAAGGGTGGTCCCATGGTAAGGAAACTAGGATTTGATGGTGGAATCCTGAAGAAATTGAGGGAAACTCTCGAAAAAATTGTCTTTCCGACTAGTGTGTTCCTTACAAAATCAGTTCATGTGGTAAATTGGAAAATAAATGTGGAAATGTTCTCGGTTGGCGGAGTACTAAATTGAAGTCGGTTAAAACTTTGTTTTTAAAGTAAATTATTAATATTTTCATTATTTATTACACGAAATACAATCAGTTCTGTGGATATACACACTTTACGCTTAACATACATACTAGGCACAGCCTGTCCCTTTAGGTAGCCAATTCCAATGTGAATTTACATAATAGGTGCGAAATGTTAATAAGATCAGCAATTAAAGTACAGTCAGGATCAAATACTTAGTAGCAGTCTAAGTAGCCAAATATATCGTAACACATCCTTAATCCTATAGTAATAAAGACGTGTTCCGATATATTTGGATACTTTGGCTGCTACTAACTATATGACGCTGACTGTACCACATTGAACAGTCAGCGTCATATAGTTAGTAGCAGCCAGACTAGTCAAATATTTCGTAACACCTTTATTCTTATAGCAATAAAGACGTGTACCGAAATATTTGGCTACCTTGGCTGCTACTAACTATATGACGCGGACTGAACATAACTAAACACGAATATACATACGTATTTAAAACAAACGAAATAAGTGCAACATGAGTTCGAATGTTTTTTCTACTGCATTGTAAATATTTGAATTTGTCACAGGATGACCTTGACACAGATTATACTCAACGATGATTCTTTCTTTGTTTGCTTTAACATGCCATCCAAGAGATGGAAAAAGGAATAACTACAACTAAGAAAAGTCACCCAAAGGGCTATGGAGAGGGCTATGTTGGGAGTTTCTCTGCGTGATCGCATCAGAAATGAGGCTATCCGCAGCAAAACCAAGGTAACCGATATAGCCCTCCGAATAGCTAAACTTAAGTGGCAGTGGGCGGGGCACATAGCCCGTAGAACCGATGGCCGTTGGGGCGGAAAGGTTCTCGAGTGGCGACCACGAACCGGAAGGCGCGGTGGGTAGGCCCCCCGCAAGGTGGCCTGATGACCTGGTAAAGGTTGCTGGAGTCCGCTGGATGCGGGTGGCGCAGGACCGGTCACTTTGGCACTCTTTGGGGAGGCCTATGTCCAGCAGTGGACGTCTTTCGGCTGATATGATGATGATGATGAAGAAAAGTTGAAAAACCCCCGACATTTTCTTTCGTCCAATATCTGACGGAAACGGCAGAACAGATTTTCATGAAACATGGCTAAGAACACTCGGGATAAAATTATCTATGACACAAAAAAACCGCATTCAAATCGGTCCATCCGTGAGACCGGTCCTCCCATTTGCGGGCTATGATACCACAGACAGATACACAGACAGACATGTTAAACTTATGACACCCCTCTCTTTGCGTCGGGGTTAAAAAAAATGGGAAGATGAACTCAAAGACAGAGCTGGACTCTCTGGATAGAGTCGGATGGAGGACTCTGGGGGAGGCCTATGTCAAAGGCAACCAGACAATGTCTAAGAAAAACGGCTATCAGTAATTAGGAAAAATTGCAAATGCCGAATTGCAATTGAGAAACAAATATCTATACCTCCAAAAAGCTGTTTTACTAGATGGTGTCAAGCAAACAAGATCGCAGTCATAAATACTTTATATGGTGCTGCGACTTCCATTATACTTATAATATAAGATTGCCAAGTGAAACTGATATTTTTTGACGCTGTCATCTTCATAACATAATATACACAACTACAACTCTTTGATGTTCAGTAGGGAGCAGGGTTGAAGTGTGTTGTGGGCGATGGGCTAGCAACCTATCACTGCAATATCACATTTTGTCAATCTTTTTTAAACCCACATTTATGCTAGAAGTGGCGCTGGAACATAAGTTTCATGTGCTCTGCCTACCCCTTTTGGGAATAAAGGCGTAAATGTATGTATGTATGTATGTTGATGTTCAGTAAACAGTTTTAATTAGTAGATAGGCTTCCTGATAAGTTCACAAGTTATCAAAAGGAATATGAGATTGCAACTGTATAATAAAACAGTAACTAAATTGTTGGCAAGTTTGAATAAGGAAGACTCCTTTTTCATAGAAAAAATTAAAATAAACCGTTTATTTATCAGGCAGGCAGTTGAAAACTGATGACGTTTAGTTAACTCAATTTACGCCCGCTGTACTCGTTTGGGGACAGTTAACCATACAGTATGCTTAATCTGGGCTTAAATGGGTTAAGCTAAACTTAGCATTTACTTAACCGTTAACTCAGAACATGGATGTTCCAACACAAATCATACATTCTTTTTAACAAGTCCATTTGGTTAAAGCTATGAGTGAAAAGAAATAGAAATTTAAATAAAATCAATTATTAATATTGCTATTAATGCTATCAATTACATGGTTCAACTCACATACTAAATGCTACTACGGGAGACATGTTTCGAACTATTCTATTCTTAAAGCGACACCGCTGCGAAACCACTCATACTGAAGAAGCACTCCTGAAGAGTTCGAAACATGTCGCCCGTAATGACATTTAATCCGCGAGTTGAACCTATAATTATTAGCATTATTTCAACATGTCTCACGAAAGTTTAAATTCGATTAATATTGCTATAACAAGGTATTTATTACTTTTTTTAGACATTACAATAAACCAGATAATTTTATAAGTGTTCAATCAATTTCAAAACTGTACAAGCCCAAATCACTTATTTGCTGATACCCACACAATTTTTTGAAAGTGTGTACCCAGGATAATATTTATCCTATATTTTAATCCAGTCTATAAACTATCTGGATCGTGCAATATTTCATAAATCGGTAAATTATCTAAATCGGCTGAGCCATTTAAGCGTGCTTGAGTGGGTGACAATCTGTTGCTCCAGTCCGCAGGATATACCTGCCACAATCCTGCATGTGTCCCCTGGGTGGTGCTAGATGAGCAACAACACTAAGCGAAATAAAGCGCTATAAAAATATCACATGGACTTTGATTATTCTACAGATCGCCATAAGATTAAATAACTAGTGTGCTTGAGTAACAAACATCCAAGCTTTTGCATTTATAATATTAGTAGGATAAACATCAGGTATGGTGTGGCTGGCATCTTGGTTTTTTTTTAAGTGAAATCTGATAAGAATTCATGAAAATATTTCATACCAGCAATTCATATCTGTGTTTAGTGGGCATGCCCATATCAAAATATTGTTTGAAATAAGTAGGAAGTTTTTTTTCATTACATTAAAAATTCAAAAACCAACCTAAATTACCTATAAAATTCATAAAAAGTCTATTGAGAACACAAGACACATATATCCAGTTATCTACTTTATAATTCTCCTACTTTTAATTGATAAAATATGAATTTGGTTAATATTGAAAAATGACATTTAAAATTAGGTGACCTGTCAAATTTCAAAATCGAATTATTATGTATTTTTATCATAAAACTCATTGAGATCTGTGTTAAATGATTATCCAATATCACCCTCTATTGTTATTAATGTCACGAACCTTAGCATCTATGAGGCCAAGACAGCCACAAAGGCTGGAAATCATTCCAATAAAATACAGTATTTCTTGTAGATAATTGTTAAAATATATGATCTTCAGAGAAAAATCCTTCAATAACAAGGTCCATGATAGCTTCTACTCTCAGCCATCTTTGACACAGTACAATGGTGTTTAAAAATAAACTATAAAGCTAAAATATACACTAAATAATAACTTACTGATGTGCAATAGTAGCCAACAGTTCGTCATTAGAGACGCGTCGCGCCTCCGCGCTGTGACGATCGCTGCTAATATGCAAAACGGCGCGCAGTTCCTCAAGTAACTTTTTTCTGTTGTCTTCCAATGCTCCTTGTGCTCTAAACACACTGATCATATTCGAGTAGGCTTCCAATTCTATAAACAAAGGAATGTACTGATAAATAATTACAGAAACACATGTATATTTCAAGTAATAAAAGCTTGTACCATACGTTCACAGTGAAAGAAAATGTTAGGAGGGAAAATGAATGCCATTTATAAGACTAAAAATATATACCAAGTCTGCGAAGCGTTCGACGACATTCGTCGTGCGTCATATTTAGAAGCATGGGCCACATTTTCGGGCCGTTTTATTGAACACTGTTAATCCAGGGTTTGATTATAATAATATAACCATATTTTAAGAAATTCTCAATTGGCAAATATCCATACTGTTTACTTCACTTCAAACGACAATTTCGTTCATTTTGACACTTCAAGCAAGTAGATGCGAAATAATAACGGATGGCTTGTGTATTGTCTATGGTTTTTCGGGATACCAGCATCACGTTTATTTTTTCTTATATAATGTAATTATACTATCATCGACGATAATGTAATGATATTACGTTAATCAGCTTTCTTAAGTCGCTTGTTGTCTCCTGCGTTACTTTTTAAATTTTTGATTGAATGAGTTTCAACCCAACAAATATGGAGTTTTGTTTACGTTTTATCCAATTTTTCTATGAACCATCTTCCAGCAGGTTTACATTAGAAGCCTGTTTTTTTCTAAGTGTTTATTGGCTAGTGAAAAAGTTTTTCCTAAAACGAGACAAAGTATTTTTTTTAACTCATGACAAAATACCAATAGATATAAATTACAGCAGTGAACAAACTCAGTGATTTACATACTTTCTACGCGATAGATCTAACTTCAGTGTTTACAATTTAATTTTATTCAGCAAAAGTACAGAGCAGCTGTTACAAGTAATTGAACAAGTCGGTACGACTAGCGTAACTACTGTAAGTATCTGGGGGCTCGGTAGTGCCCCCGCCAAGTCAAGAAAACAAAGAGGCACATCCTTTTCTCGAAGCCATTCAGGCTATTTTCAACATGCTGTAATTTTGTGCTGGCTAAAGCTAGAACGGCTTAGATATATTCTTAATAACATTCAATTCGACGTTTGACGACCGCTTTAGCCTAGTTGGTAGTGACCCTGCCTACGAAGCAAGAGGTCCCGGGTTCGAATCCCGGTAAGGGCATATATTTGTGTGATGAGCACGAATATTTGTTCCTGAGTCATGGATGTTTTCTATGTATTTAAGTATTTATTTATCTATTTAAGTATGTTTATCGTCATCTAGTACCCATAGTACAAGCTTTGCTTAGTTTGGGACTAGGTCGATTTGTGTAAGATTGTCCCGTAATATTTATTTAATATTTATTTATTCAAACTTGTTGTTTAAGAAGCCCATCAAAGTTCCTTACTTTTGTCACTAAAACACTCACTGACTGATCAACATGAAATTTTAAACATAAATTATTAGCTTATCAAATCATAAAAAACCTAAATATATTGCGATTTCAGTCACTTTTCAGGGATATACAAATTGTATAAGTAAGCTTGTAATACTATAAATGCGATACCAAAGTTACTTTTGTAGTTCCTGCAAATAGGAATAACATGGTTGGTACAGTGCACTATACGATGTATTTGCATTTTTTTACGCATACAAACGCTATTTGCGGTTGGTAAAATAACATTTCGATACCAGGTCTATGCAAAAATATTTTTCCCAGCTGCATTCATAACATTGATTCCCAAGAAAAATAATTTTATTTAGCAAACAAATAAAGATTAATAAGAATGCCTGACTTGGCTCTACGGAATATCCTACAACTTTTTATGGTGAAAGAGTTTCGAAACTAACTTATACATGGAATGTTTTGTATGGGTTTCATGTGTTCGTGCTGTTCCGAGCAGATAATTTACCTGATCTCTATTGGCATTTTGTGTTTTTTCTACCAAATGACTCGCATTAAATGTTATTATATTAGGTAAACTGAAAAGGGTTGAATTATCTTTCACGGGCATCGAAACAATTAAAAATAATGATCAGAGAGCGGCTGTCAAGCGGCGGTCGTAGGTTTGAATCTCGGCTCGTACCAATGAGTTTTTCGGAACTTATGTACGGAATATTTACCGTTAGCTTTTCGGTGAAGGGAAACAGCGTGAGGAAGCCGGCCTAATCCCAATAAGGTCTTGTTTTCCCTCTGGGTTGGAAGGTCAGATGGCAGTCACTTTCGTAAAACCAGTACCTATGCAAAATCTTGGGATTAGGTGTCAAAGCGGACCCCGGGATCTTTTAGGGCACAACCAGGAATAACGCTAGGAGGATGATGGTCAGAGAGGGTTGGGGTGTAGCAAAGGGTAACCAGGACTTGAATTTTTTTCAATAGTGGAATGTGATTATGATACATATTTTTTATGATTTGTTCCTACAGAATTTGCAAAAATAAACATTTTTTATTTGAAAGCTAGTCTCAGAAGTCAAAAATGGGCAATATATTGGACCTCAAAATTTGAAATAACCATAAGATTAAAAAAAATATCGTCAGTATGATATCCATTGACACTATGATTGCATCTTAAAGAATACGTTAAAATAAGCATGGTTCACTTGAAAACTTTTTTTCTAAAATTTAACAATACCCAGATACTGCACACAAAACTTGCTCAAAGGTTGACTGGTAGAAACTCTAAACCCTAAGGCAGGTCGGTGTAGGTACGACGACGAGCGAAGCGAGGAGGAGTGTTAGGATGAACTACGATCCTACGGCAGCCGCCGGCGGTGCCAGAACCAATATGTTGTTTTTTAATAATATTCCAAAAATATGGTTACACCTCGAAGGGGCCAAAATTAGTTCATGTCCGGATGTTCCGCTGTCCTGCTGTCCGGCTGTTCTCTTCTACAGGTTGCATTTCTCAAAAGATTCTCGTGAAATTATGTGAGCAGGACCGATAATTATATAGAATTTGCAAATTTCAAGAAAGCCAGCTCACAGAGCCAGTTGTTATGTGTTTATTAAATTTGTTAAACAATAAATACGATGTTTCAATCCTCTGATTGAGACGCATAAATTCTCAAAAGCTGGGAAAAATTAAATTCATTGCCACACTGACTATGGTAGACCATAGACAAGTTGGCGTTTGTAATATTAGCGTTTATGAAGTTTGCTATTTAAAGACAAGATAAAACAAAACACTTTTAAAACGGCAATAAATTGTAACCAACTAGAATTTACACTCGTAGGTCCTATAAAATATATTTGTATGCATATTTTTATTCAATTAAACAACTATGCTTTCGAATTCTTGTCATAAACGAAACACACTCATTTCAATTCATCTCAATATTTGGCTTACCTGAATTTTGTTTAAAAATTTCTAAGCGTTATGTTTCTGCCATGTTGATATTGTTGATTTGATTGGTTAAGTTTAAGTCTGTGGTATATGTCAACACAATTCAACGTTTTCTGGATTTGATTTTGACTTATTTTGATGCGAATTCAAGTATATTTTATTGTATGCAATATTTTGTGCCGTTTTTGTTTGGTATTTACTCACGATGACCGACGTAGACGAGATAATTGATTACATAAAGTCGTTAAAGAAAGGCTTCGATAAAGATTTGTTTCAAAGCAAAATCGATGAATTGGCTCAGGCAGTTGACACAGTTGGTTTGGAATATGATGACTTTCACACTTTGTTTAAAGTTTGGCTGAATTTAACAATACGTAAGTTACTATGAATACTATGATACATGCTTAAAAGCCCTCATTAAATTTATCTTCAGCCATTATCGGTACCTTAAAAGCCTGGAACATTATAATAACATGGAGTGTATTGTGTATTTCAGCAATAACAAAATGGGTTAGCATTGGTGTGTGTCTTGTGCCTCAGAATAGTGTTACAGAGCAGAGTGTTGATTATGCTCTGCGGTGGCTGCTGGCCAATGCACATGACCAGACTAATTTCTCCAGAACAGCTTTCCTTTTAGATTGGCTTACAGGTAAAATCAGATTTCTAACATATTATGAATTCGAATGTTCTTACTTTGATTTTTTAACTTTTTAAAGAACTGCAAAATTGGGTTTTGTAGTTTAATTTTTTTTCTATGATTTCTGAAGAAACTAGATACATTTTATGTACATTTAATGTATTAAAGTTTCAACGGTTTCAATAATTTTCACAGCTGCTATGGACTGTGAGTCCATAGACCTTGCAGCCCTAGACTGTGGATATGAAGTTTTTTTTTCTTTCCTGAGCTATGAAGTACTTGTAAGTTTATTTTTAGTTTTTCTTTTTAGTTCATTTTGGAATTCATACTTTTTCTTATGTTCTTTATTTAACTCATTTACGCCCGCTGTACTAGTTTGGCGACAGTTAACCATACAGTGTGCTTAATCTGGGCTTAAATGAGTTAGTATATTGTCATCTTGTGCTTGATTAATGCGTTCGGAGACACTATGTTGATAGGTGTACTAAATGTAGGCTTAACAATGCTTAATAGTCAGCACTGGCAGCGAAAGTGTTAAACTTAACTACTCCACCAAATCAGAATCAATCCACTCTAACCCAAATGGTGGACAGCCGTGTCCGTCAGACAAGAGAAAAATGCCTAGAAGCTGGTCACCCACCTAGCCATATTGATAGCACTGAAAGTAATAACTGCAGAAAGGTCTCTAGGCAAGTGGGCATGTTGTACTTTAGTTGATTTACAGGAAAGTAGGACAAACTGGAAAAATGTTGTGCTTTAGGAAGTTTTTAACAGTTTGTTTTACAATACCCAGGCTGTCCATGTACTGAAGCTGGTATACACTCTGACGAAGCCAACAGATGTCACCCGAAACAGGGTGTTGGAGCTCTTTGATTATGCCAAGATAAGGGAAAGTAAGAAGGTATGTTGACCTCTCAGATAAAAAAAAAACTGGTTCTGTAAGAAAACATTCTAGTAGTGCAAGATCTACAGCTTCCTTCTGAAACTCTTTATAAACATGTAAAACTACATACACACACACATGATACACACACATACATGATATAAAACATTATGTGTGTAAAGTTTTAATATAGGGGTGTAGACTAATGTTAAAATTGATAATATAGTGTTGCTAAATCGATAGTAAACAATCAAATTATTGTTATAAAGTGTGAATTAAAAAATATTGTTAAAATCATAAAAGATATGGATCTTGAAAGTAAAAAAAATATGCCTTTTTTTGTGTCCAAGAGTAAATTTAAAGCTACCAATAGAATCCTTACGCTTTTATAGAAACAATATTGTATGACAACTATGTAATTAAACACAGTATTTCGCGACCGAAACAACAATTTACTTGATAAAAGGGATAGGCAGAGCACATGAAACGTATATTCCAGCGCCACTTTTAGCATAAATGTGGGTATAAAAGATCAACAAAATGTGATATTGCAGTGATAGGTTGCTAGCCCATCGACCCACAACACACTTCAACCCTGGTCCCTTAGTATACTTTTACGACACCCACGGGAAGAAAGGGGTGGTGAAATTCTAACCCGACACCAAATGGGTCCGCCGGGTCACACTATTATCCAAATTAAAATGGGCCTTCAACCCCTTGAGCTCCGTTGCGTCACCCAAACGGTACTTATTACTACACTGACTGGGTACAATCAGTTAGTGAGTTTCTCCATGCACCCAGTATACTGTTGTCTAATGTTTCAGAGCATGTGTAGGCAGCTACAAGTTCTACTGGGCCTGTTCAAGTCGTACAAGCCCGAGTGTGTGCCGGAGGACATCCCCGCGGTCCCCATCCACAACACTTTCAAGAGCAACATCACCCTGCTTACCAGGTTTAAGAAATGGCAGGTAAATACTATTTTTTCTCTCAAACATCATTGTACAGCATAGCCCAGTTTTAGATGAAAAGTGAACTTGAGTTTTCCTTGTTTTTCAGGAACAAAGAAATGACGAAATTACGGAGAGACAACATTTGAAGTGGACAAATCCCATACTGGTAACTACATTCATAGTTCTTTTATATTTTTACCAGCTTTTTCGTCCGCGTGGAACTCGTTTGTATTGTAGCTTCATTCAAACTTTCGCCCACTGAGGGAATGATTCCCGGGATAAAAAGTATTCTATATGTTAATCCAGGCACACTATCCCCCTTATTCATAAAACTTAAAATGCCTCTGCTAAATAAAATGTGCTTTGCCCCTTTCTGAAGAACACAAATGCCAAGGGACAGATAAAGACAAACGAATTTTAACGCCATGTTAGTTAAAATAGGTTTGTAGTACGTTTATGAATACAACTGATGTATACCAAAATTCATCTTAATCTGTTTAACCGTTTTTGCGTGATGAGGTAGTGTCTGGGGTATCGGTGGCAAATTTCACACAGAGGGAAATGGAGTCGTTTTTATAATTAACTTTTTAAGATTGAATGAATAAATTATTCATTTACCTAAAGTACTTAGTATGATATTAATTAGGTACTCGTAAATTTCAAGTACTATGATATGTCGTAAATGTTTTGGGTTGTTAATCAATTTCTTTTAACTTTTTTTTTTTTACCATATGCGACCTTCCTTTTTTACAAAAAAATTGATAAGTCATTTACAAACTAATCATTTGACATTAGACATATAATATGGCAGGTATTACTTCTTACAACTCAGTTACAATATCCTGTGGAGCTCGCTGGAATGTGAAGCACCTCCCCCTTCTCCTTTTACCTACCCGCGCTCGCCCCGTCGCGTTGCGCACCGTACCAGAGCGCCGACGTGACGTCATCGATGCCAGGTCCACAGATATTGTAACCGGGTTATAGTCTAGTAATTTTATTTGAATAGAAATTGGACTAATATTTTGATTAAAAAAACATATTAGTATTTCATAAACCTTGGTATAGGTAATACTCGCAACTCTTGCAAGTTAATTTATAGGAAGTATTATGCAAAATTAATCATTTAATCATTATTTTCATAATTAATTGTTTAATCATAAAGATACTTAGGCGACTCCATTTCCCTCTGTGTGAAATTTGCCACCGATACTCCGGACACTAGATGAGTAACATACATCTAAACTTTCGCATTTATAGTATTAGTAGGATATACTCGTCTGCAACTTTTGAATACTATTTTTACTACGAGTACCTTCCCTAAGCTGTTTGATAATTCATTTTTTTTATTGATTTCAGGGTGTAAAAGTCAAAAAGGGTGAATCTCTGGTGCCTAATATAGAATTTTTAAATATTGGGTCACAACAGTACAAAGATAAAGAGCCGCAAAAGAATTATTTAGATTTCACTGAGTAAGTACAATCTCATATTGCAAATTCCCAAAAATACATACGTATTGTATATCTCTCATTTATTATTTCCTATGTCTTCATCTTTGTTAATATTTATTTGTCTACTGAAGTATTAAGTTCTTTATAACAATTAAGTTATAGTTATAGCAGAGAGAGTAGGGAGTTATTTAACAGTTTTAATGTCAAAGGAATTAGATAGTGCTTGTTTCACAAGTCTGGTAGTCACTGGAGGGCTGTGTTTTATTTGACATTTGTTTCATTAATGTTATAGCCCAGTATCCCTGCTACAATACAGCGTGCACCGTTCTGTGTCCCGTCCGGCACGGCTGCGCGCACTGCTGCGTAACAGCACGGGGCTCGTGCTGCTCGCACTCAGCGAGTCGAGCACTCAGGCCGCACTGAGCCTCGACCTGCACTACATGCTGGGCTGTGAGTACACTAGATACTGGCGGTGTCCGTCCGGCGCTGCGCGCACTGCTGCGCAACAGCACGGGGCTCGTGCTGCTCGCACTCAGGCCGCACTGAGCCTCGACCTGCACTACATGCTGGGCTGTGAGTACACTAGACACTAGCGGTGTCCGTCCGGCGCTGCGCGAACTGCTGCGCAACAGCACAGTCCGCACTGAGCCTCCACCTGCACTACATCCTGGGCTGTGGGTACACTAGACACTAGCGGTGTCCGTCCGGCGCTGCGCGCACTGCTGCGCAACAGCACGGGGCTCGTGCTGCTCGCACTCAGGCCGCACTGAGCCTCGACCCACTACATGCTGGGCTGTGAGTACACTAGACACAAGCAGTGTTCGTCCGGCGCTGCGCGCACTGCTGCGCAACATACATATAGTTCGTCTATGAGGGGAGGCTTTTTCTCAGCAGTGGCATGTAGTTAGGTTGATGAATCATTTGACTATATTGCGATATTTATTAAGATTTAACAACTTAAATGAAATAAAATGTTGTTTAACGACGTGTTTGTTTACTAAGGTTTTCTCGAAGCGTCGCCGCACAGCGAGATAGAAAAACGGGACGCGTTGCATCGCGTCGCTGTATTGCAGCGCACCTTATGCCAGCCACTGCGGCCCGTGTCGACGTTCCTGGCGTATATGCTGCCTCTGTGGGACGAGACACACTATTTTAACGAGGTAACGTATACAGGGTGTATCAAAAATAGGATGTGAACCGAGCAAGAGCATATTCGGTAGCGCATTGCGATTCCAAATATGCATTTGTAAATGTTTTTTATTATTTTTTGATTAATTTAGTTAACATTGATATTTTTGTTTTTACTTACATTACAGTCTTTGATTTGGTTGGCATTGCTTGTGGACGACAATATCCCCTTGCGACCGAGAAGGGTGGGAGAGTTTATTTCATTTTCAACCGCTGCGCGCGAATTTATGAAAACAAAGGTTTTGTGTAGGTTTTTTTGACACGCAGGTGACAGCTTTTACGTTTTTGTTGTCATAAACAAAAGCAAACATTTCAATGTAAACAAAAACAAATCAAAAACTAAAAAAAATAACCAAATGTATCTTGGAATCGCAATACGCTACCGAACATGCCCTTGATCGGTTCACATCCCATTTTTGATACACCCTGTATAGTAACAACGCAGGGAGCTTTAAATTTCTCCTTGAAGGGAAGAGTGATTAGAATTCTGCCAACATCATTCGCTCGTCCTTATCCCATTTACTAGGAGTCGGCGCAGCATGTTTTTTCCTTCCATACCTCTCTGTCGCCTGTTAACACTGCCTTCCTATTCATATAGTCTCTCACGCAGCCTATCCACCTTTGATCGGTCTGTAACCGTAAGTTGGTGCATCCCACTCTTAATACTATTTCGTTTAATATCATCCAACAGATCCTGGAGTTATTAGAATGGGTGGAAACGGACGCCGAGCTGCTGCCGCGTATACTAGAGCCTATGACTCGGATCTACCACCGCGCGCAGCCAGCGCAGCAGTGCGCCATACTGCGGACCCTCACCGCCACCTACACTAACCTGGTGAGTGTAGGAGTGTGTAGCTGTTGGGAGATGTGTCATCCGACATATCTTGGACTTATTAGAATGGGTGGAAACTCTACATATCATATCGGTGGTACGTCGCTCCTCGTGCGACGGATGTGCCTCGTAGAGCTGGGCTTCGATGGAAATTCGGTCCAATAAAGTCTTAAGAGACCTAGTCTAGTTGAGATACTGATTTCATATATTTACTGTGGTGTAGTGCTGGCGAGATAGATGCAAATGGCTTCTATATGCCATGCCGCGGAACATTGCAATTTAAATGAATGCCTTTCGGTTTAACTAATGCTACACAATGTATTGTTGTTCAATTAACGGTATCATAACATGCTAGTGTCACCTTAGTTTGAAAAATATGTCTTTGCTTTGGAAAAGCTACACTACTGCAGAACTACCTAATATCAAGTCAATTCTTCAGGAAATAGAGGAAAACTGTTGGTTAAGAGCATTTGTAAGTCAGCGTTAGTTAGAAAGTAGAATTTATATGGAGTCTAGGCCCTTTACCTGCCTAAATCCTACTATCCATGGATCCTATTGCTATGCATTGTGGAACATAAAACCCGAGCCCTAACATTTACTGAGCTAATGGTGAAGCAGTGAAGCTTATATTAAATAATCGAGGTCCGCGGGACACAGTTTAAGTCAATGATATTTATTAACTTTTAGCCGTAAGGTCAGGGGCGGCTCCTTTGGTCGCGCCGCTACAGGTACATGCCGGTATGTTAGCGCCGCTACCGCACGCACGCGTTCTATCGCAGCGCGTTGTAGTCCAGTAAATGAACTGACAACTCGTATGGAAAAAATGACAATTTTGGAAATAATTTATAATAGCTTATTTTTTATGTGTAACGGATATATTATCAATGAAATAGTTACCCAACGACAAAATCCGACAAAATTTCAGACATCAAAAAAATTATAAGTTAACTAACTTCTGAAAAGTCTGAAAAAATATTAATAAATATTTTTGTTTTTATTTTGGTTCATTTACATTTGCTCTATTCAAGATAAATCGTATAAAAAAGACAATGCATGCTTCATTGAAATCTACATAATTACTTCCGGGTGGAAAGTTTGTCGGATTCTTGAATAAATCAAATCAACAAATGAAATCAATAAAAAAAACTCTATTATAAATTAATGTTTTTCAAAACCGTATTTTGCCTGGAGTATTGCATGCGATAGAAAGAGATGGCCACGTTTCGGCTCGTTTGGCATACCGTAACAGGAGATTTGTTAACCAAACTTCTGTACGTAGTACTATTATTTATTCTGTGATAAGGTGCAGAGATGTAAACATATCTTTGACATACTCAGCATATATGCAGGTTTACGCGAGTACGCGAAGGCGGCAGTACTTCGTGTCACCCGCGCCGAAAGCAAGCTCCACGGACGCGCTGAGCTACGTGGCTTCCACTATAAACGCCATGTGCAGCAGAGCGCTGCAGGTCGACCCGGGTACGCCAATTTTCTTATTTATGTGCGAGTCTCATATCGTGAAGGAAGTTGTTTTATAAGCTACGAGTTACAATACTGGAAACATTGGGCAAAATAGTCATTAAATTAAATTAAATTTATTTATTGCAACCATGTACACAAACACATGCGACTTAAAGCTAGGTACAGTACGAGGACCCGAATAGGGCGCAGCAAAACAATTTTAATTAAAATATTAAATAGCAGGAAAAAATAAGAAACTGAACGTAAATAAAAATATCGCAAAATAACAGTTATTGATTAAAATAATTTCATAAAAAGACACATCAATATTAACTAACTCGTTAAAAATCCAATTCATAATAATAATAATAATAATTTTAAATCTTATTATTATATTTATTGTTATTACTTATATAGTCCGTTTTGTTAACCACTCAGACGTCCACGGAAACTATAGTATCCAACAAAAAAAAACGCTCACACGTCCGGCCCGTTGACCCAATATGCCCTGACACGTCCAGCCCAGAGCAGCAGCGCGCCGCGCAGTGCTCGCGCGCCGTTTTCTTGACAAATATGATGATTGCTGCTCAACCACATACACTGCAGCTAAGATAAAAATACTTCCGTGTAGACGAAAGTATACAGATTACAATGGTATTTCATTAAATCTAAAATGTTCAGTTTAGGACCCCGAAAATTAATGTCAAACTTGAAATAACAAAGTAAAGTCGATGTAATATTTTTTTGTTATTTTTTTAACACCGATTATTGAACATAATGCTTATTATTCCATATTTCACTAAAAAATACACTATATCTGCTTTCTATTGGTACCTATAACTCACTCTATAACAAATGTTTAGTATTTAAATAGTTCCAAACAAAACACGCACTCCTGACACAAAATGCCGCAAGTCCGAACTAGCTGCCGGAGCTCAATTTTAAAATATGTTAATTATAGATTATTTTGTGAGGATGGACGTAATTAAACAACTGTTCACGTTGGGATTATGATATATTGTGTCTTAAGTTACATAGAATGGTTACTTATATAGGGTTAGTGTGTGGCAGTGTGAGTGTCACACTACACCTCCCTTCTTGGCAAAAAAAAATATTGTAATAAATATTAATAATTTTTTCTCATATTTCTCACTTAATAGCAACGGCAGTACAAAATAATTTAAAAAAAGAACAAATCCAAGTAAACTTAGTCAGTAAGTAGTTATAAGTAATTTTTTTGTATATGTAATTTAGTTTACATTTTATGCAAACAAAGAAAACTGGCCATTCATAATTCCAGCGACATTGAACAAATTTGCCTAAATATACCTAAGTCGTTGAACAAACATAAGAATTTAATATTACTAATAACGATTAAACAGATAAAAAAATAATCAGACCTAAAGGAAGTTTTGGAAATTAAATTACTAATAAAAATATCTTTATTTTTCAAAAGGAAATCTACTGGTTTATGCCTAACAATCATTTTCATTTTTCAATTAAACTTTTTGACTTAAAATAGTACGAGTAACTCTTTTAGTAGACACAATAATTAGACAATATGAAAGTTAAATGAGTAACTTACACATTGCACGCTTCGACGACAACACAAGATTATTAACTAATTTCTTACCTAGACGTAACACGATTAAAAAAAAACTTAAAAAGAAACACGTCATACAAACTATGTGTTATTTAAGATCCTCGTCCATGAAATATGTAAGTACTTACGTTTACATCGTAACGCAGATAAGAGTCAGTCCTCTGTTTGACAATTGTCTTATATATGTATATCAGTGTGACTTGCAAGTCTTAATTTTTATGCATATTCATATTATACTTTCTTTTTTCTTTTACTTATTAACTTTTCATTCCAACTTATAACTTAAAGTGTGCATCTCAATATGCTTCACTTGTGGCAAGGGTACACAACGCATTACACTTGGTCGGCCGACCTTACATATATATATATACATTTTTTTTGCTCAGGATACAAGGTAATTACTATTTATTAACGAGCACTTACTATTTATTATTACTATTCAGGCAGTTCTTTTAACACTTCCTTTCATTTAAACATACCATGTGTCCAAGGACCTTCACGATTGATACTCGACCGAATCATGATCAGGTTCCAAGGATTCACTGCCTGCCTTGTATCCTGGTATACCTTGCTATATTGAGCGAGTAGGTGCGTACCTACTCGCTCAACGGCGCCTCTCGTGCTGCCGAAGATCACGAAAGGACATACTTTAATTTCAATTCATATAATCGTTTCAATACTCCAGAAATCCACTCAAAATCCCTATCAAATTACGCAGAAACCGTGAAAACATCAACATAAGAATTTCATCTACTCTTAGGTGATTAGTCTATTCGTTCAGAGATAAACTTACATGTTTCAGTTTTCCCAGACACCAATTATATATATATATAAAAAAAAAAACTATCAATCTCTTAAATAACAACACAATTCAATACCCAACTACATTATCTTATATCTCAACAATCAGTTACAAACATAGTTACGATACCTACTTCAAACCTTTAAAATCCAACATAAACTAAACAAACATTCCTATACCTTCATTTATAAAAAAACTGTTCATAGTCTAGCATGCTCTAATTTGGTTGTCATAGGACCATTCTTTATTTATTGTCTCTCATTTTGGTACCTATAATTATGTCATATCCGTTATATAATAATCAATAAGGTCAAATCAGTACACGTGTAAATGTTTTTATCTAGAAAAAGCAATCAAGTAATTTAATTAACACATTTTTAAAATATTGAATCTTTAATCATTAATTCTATGAATTACAACATTAATCTAAGAAATGGTTAAAAGTCGGCATACGTGTAATTAAGCAACAAATAATTTTCAAAACAGTTATTAATCATGACGATTTAATTTAACAAAGCTTCGATGTTTACTATGTAATTTGAGATGTAATAACAGACGAACTGCATACCAATCCTTTTATGCTGGCTTGCATTTCGCGTCGTGCCTTATTTGTAAAGTATGATCAAATCCTCTATATAATGTATCTGTATTAAAAAATATAGTCTTATGATTACCTAAATTTATTTCAAAAATTGATTATAGTTAATTTACAGTGTTAATACTGTAAATTTGTAGTCACAAATAATGTTTGTTTTCCTGAGAATGCAAAGTAGTTAAGATATGAATATTTGTTTTTTTAAATATATATGTTATCATATACAAAATGTTTTTTTTTCTTTTTTTTGTTTTGCCTCACTTTTGACCATAATTGTGTGTCGTCATCAAGCGGCAAAAGCGTAGCTTAATATTATTTATATCACTTAAACATAGTACAGTCAACGAATTTAATTAATTAATCAAACCAATGAAAATCTACACAGCGGTAATCATACATTTCAATTTTAATGTTATATTTTTTATGAATGCGTTCAAAATTGATTATTGAACGCAAATTACACGATTTGGTAGGTACCTACTTTTTAACAAGCCAATAAATGGTACCTATGTAAAATTATGTAGTACGAATAAAAGTTTAAAAGGAATCTTAATTATTATAAAAAAACTACATTTCTTTTATATATGTTCCTCTAAACCACTCAGCCGATTTATGCTTCTGGAAACGTTACCGCATGCGCTGGACATCCTGACTCGCACTAGTCGCAATCCTCGACACCATCTACTCCCAGCAGCATACAATTATCATACCCAGCTCCCAGCACCGATTCCATTAAATTTGTTGTTTAACACTATTTCATATTCTGGTTCTTCTATTTATATTTTATGTATTAGTAGGTATTTAAGTATTTTCAATTTCTCGTTCAGTTTAGAAAGTCTTTTTACTGCTACTATTTGTGGAAATTTATATAGTATCTTGCGCACGAATAGCTTGTTCATTTTAAAATTATTCACTGTTCACTTTTCAGTCACATTTTAAATCATTTCAAAAATGTCCAAATAAAGTTCACTTATTTCGTTCGTTACTGGCTAGCGCAGCGCGCCGCCAGGACGGCACAAGGCCGCACTGGCAAGGTCGCCATGTGAGGATGGACGTAATTAAACAACTGTTCACGTTGGGATTATGATATATTGTGTCTTAAGTTACATAGAATGGTTACTTATATAGGGTTAGTGTGTGGCAGTGTGAGTGTCACACTACAATTTTTTAAATATGTTAATTATAGATTATTCATCATTAATGAACGTATATTTCTTGAAGGAAACGTTGATTATTTCTAAAATCACAATAAACATAACCTAGCCTCTGCGCAAACTAGGTGAACTCCAATTGATTACACGATAACAACATGTTTACGTTTATCACACTGTAAAATATACACACAGGCAAATAGCGGCAATCTTATACATTATTTTGATATATAACAATCTACAATTTATGTACACAATACTTACGACATAACTGAGAAGCGCCCATGAAAATCACTCACTAAAACACGAGAACGCCCGAGCACAGATAAAACATTTTTTTTCTACTCGTATGACTTTGCCATTAACCGCCATCTCGACGTTTTTAGGTGAAATATTTCCTTAGCTACGACTCTGTGTTAACACTTTATCAAAAGAAAGCCGAGTTATTTCGCTAGATGGCATTTTTTTCAGACGGTTCCAACGTCGCACTATTGGAAAATAAAGTATCCATGGGCGTAAGATGCTATTTATTTTTTGGATACTAAAGTATCCATGCGCGTAAGACCGGATATTGGTTTTGGAGCCGGACGTGTGGGTGGTTAAGTGGGTCAATCAACTTTTTCTCGTTGTCGCCCTGTCCCGGTAAGCATAGAGACAAGAGTGGCAGAGTTTCACAGGAAAAAATACTAGAAATTGGACTCACGTTCGTTGGATCGGACCCAGTTGCTCCACAATGGAATTGGGCTTAACAATATAACAAAATTGTTTCGTAGATTTAAACCACATTAAATCATAATTTTAATGGGTGACCCAGGAGACGTAACTATGGCAATAGCAACAAACTGGTCTTATAGGGCTGGCTTACTAAATTTTGCAATAACGCTCATTTGATATAAATACTGCGTTATATCATATAACAACACTTAATATATTTACATATGATATAATTATTATTTTATATAATGATCATTTGATGTAATAACATTTAATTAAACATACTTTAAGTCTAATTCATATTTACTATAATGAACATATGATATAATGTTAATATCTTCTAATGTAAGTACAGTTAGCATAATATTTTTTGGTAGACTCTAAGGCAGGTCGGTGTAGGTACGGCGACGAGCGAAGCGAGGAGGAGTGTTAGGTAGAACCGCGGCCCTACAGCGCGCGAGCTGAGCGAGCGAAGCGAGCGTGCCGCGGCAGTGGCCGGCGAAGCGCCAGAACCGAATACTTTTTTACTTCCTAATACTGATGATATATAAGTACAATTTGCAAAGCGTAATGTTTGCTATATTTGCATTACTTAATTTTAGTTACCAAGCTGTTGTAATAAAAACATTTTATGTATTATATTTGATACTTGATAGTTATGTATCATTAGAATTATACCATATTATGGTTATAATAAATAAGTGTTATACCAGGCGATAGTTATACAAAATAAACATATATATTTTGAAATTATACCAAACGTTTATTATATACAATGAGTGATTATATACTTAAAAATGATATCAAATGGTATTATATTGAATGAAATGATATAATTTATTTTGATCCCCATCATCACACACCCCTGTAGGAGACCACCGCGCCCTCTACAGCTGCGTGCGGCACGCGCTGCGCTCGGCGCGCGCGCAGCTGGCGCGCGGCGGCGGCGCGGCGCTGCCGGCGCTGCCGCCGCTGCCCGCGCTGCTGCTGCCGCTCGTCGCCGTCTCCGCAGACCTGCTCGACAAGACCGCCGAACTCATTCTGCTGTGAGTATACACACCCTTGTAGGAGACTACCGCGCGCTGTACAGCTGCCGGCGCTGCCGCCGCTGCCCGCGCTGCTGCTGCCGCTCGTCGCCGTCTCCGCAGACCTGCTCGACAAGACCGCCGAACTCATTCTGCTGTGAGTATACACACCCTTGTAGGAGACTACCGCGCGCTGTACAGCTGCCGGCGCTGCCGCCGCTGCCCGCGCTGCTGCTGCCGCTCGTCGCCGTCTCCGCAGACCTGCTCGACAAGACCGCCGAACTCATTCTGCTGTGAGTATACACACCCTTGTAGGAGACTACCGCGCGCTGTACAGCTGCCGGCGCTGCCGCCGCTGCCCGCGCTGCTGCTGCCGCTCGTCGCCGTCTCCGCAGACCTGCTCGACAAGACCGCCGAACTCATTCTGCTGTGAGTATACACACCCTTGTAGGAGACTACCGCGCGCTGTACAGCTGCCGGCGCTGCCGCCGCTGCCCGCGCTGCTGCTGCCGCTCGTCGCCGTCTCCGCAGACCTGCTCGACAAGACCGCCGAACTCATTCTGCTGTGAGTATACACACCCTTGTAGGAGACTACCGCGCGCTGTACAGCTGCCGGCGCTGCCGCCGCTGCCCGCGCTGCTGCTGCCGCTCGTCGCCGTCTCCGCAGACCTGCTCGACAAGACCGCCGAACTCATTCTGCTGTGAGTATACACACCCTTGTAGGAGACTACCGCGCGCTGTACAGCTGCCGGCGCTGCCGCCGCTGCCCGCGCTGCTGCTGCCGCTCGTCGCCGTCTCCGCAGACCTGCTCGACAAGACCGCCGAACTCATTCTGCTGTGAGTATACACACCCTTGTAGGAGACTACCGCGCGCTGTACAGCTGCCGGCGCTGCCGCCGCTGCCCGCGCTGCTGCTGCCGCTCGTCGCCGTCTCCGCAGACCTGCTCGACAAGACCGCCGAACTCATTCTGCTGTGAGTATACACACCCTTGTAGGAGACTACCGCGCGCTGTACAGCTGCCGGCGCTGCCGCCGCTGCCCGCGCTGCTGCTGCCGCTCGTCGCCGTCTCCGCAGACCTGCTCGACAAGACCGCCGAACTCATTCTGCTGTGAGTATACACACCCTTGTAGGAGACTACCGCGCGCTGTACAGCTGCCGGCGCTGCCGCCGCTGCCCGCGCTGCTGCTGCCGCTCGTCGCCGTCTCCGCAGACCTGCTCGACAAGACCGCCGAACTCATTCTGCTGTGAGTATACACACCCTTGTAGGAGACTACCGCGCGCTGTACAGCTGCCGGCGCTGCCGCCGCTGCCCGCGCTGCTGCTGCCGCTCGTCGCCGTCTCCGCAGACCTGCTCGACAAGACCGCCGAACTCATTCTGCTGTGAGTATACACACCCTTGTAGGAGACTACCGCGCGCTGTACAGCTGCCGGCGCTGCCGCCGCTGCCCGCGCTGCTGCTGCCGCTCGTCGCCGTCTCCGCAGACCTGCTCGACAAGACCGCCGAACTCATTCTGCTGTGAGTATACACACCCTTGTAGGAGACTACCGCGCGCTGTACAGCTGCCGGCGCTGCCGCCGCTGCCCGCGCTGCTGCTGCCGCTCGTCGCCGTCTCCGCAGACCTGCTCGACAAGACCGCCGAACTCATTCTGCTGTGAGTATACACACCCTTGTAGGAGACTACCGCGCGCTGTACAGCTGCCGGCGCTGCCGCCGCTGCCCGCGCTGCTGCTGCCGCTCGTCGCCGTCTCCGCAGACCTGCTCGACAAGACCGCCGAACTCATTCTGCTGTGAGTATACACACCCTTGTAGGAGACTACCGCGCGCTGTACAGCTGCCGGCGCTGCCGCCGCTGCCCGCGCTGCTGCTGCCGCTCGTCGCCGTCTCCGCAGACCTGCTCGACAAGACCGCCGAACTCATTCTGCTGTGAGTATACACACCCTTGTAGGAGACTACCGCGCGCTGTACAGCTGCCGGCGCTGCCGCCGCTGCCCGCGCTGCTGCTGCCGCTCGTCGCCGTCTCCGCAGACCTGCTCGACAAGACCGCCGAACTCATTCTGCTGTGAGTATACACACCCTTGTAGGAGACTACCGCGCGCTGTACAGCTGCCGGCGCTGCCGCCGCTGCCCGCGCTGCTGCTGCCGCTCGTCGCCGTCTCCGCAGACCTGCTCGACAAGACCGCCGAACTCATTCTGCTGTGAGTATACACACCCTTGTAGGAGACTACCGCGCGCTGTACAGCTGCCGGCGCTGCCGCCGCTGCCCGCGCTGCTGCTGCCGCTCGTCGCCGTCTCCGCAGACCTGCTCGACAAGACCGCCGAACTCATTCTGCTGTGAGTATACACACCCTTGTAGGAGACTACCGCGCGCTGTACAGCTGCCGGCGCTGCCGCCGCTGCCCGCGCTGCTGCTGCCGCTCGTCGCCGTCTCCGCAGACCTGCTCGACAAGACCGCCGAACTCATTCTGCTGTGAGTATACACACCCTTGTAGGAGACTACCGCGCGCTGTACAGCTGCCGGCGCTGCCGCCGCTGCCCGCGCTGCTGCTGCCGCTCGTCGCCGTCTCCGCAGACCTGCTCGACAAGACCGCCGAACTCATTCTGCTGTGAGTATACACACCCTTGTAGGAGACTACCGCGCGCTGTACAGCTGCCGGCGCTGCCGCCGCTGCCCGCGCTGCTGCTGCCGCTCGTCGCCGTCTCCGCAGACCTGCTCGACAAGACCGCCGAACTCATTCTGCTGTGAGTATACACTTGTGTCCTAACATTTTTTACGATGGCGTTCGAACTTGTTTTTGGAGAGGAACAAATGTTTGTATGAAAGCAACTGCAATTAAAGAACATAAATACCCAAAAAATATAGTCAAAGGTGGACCTCGCTGGCGGTAACCGAAACGCTTCATACTCTTTTTTTTTATATACAACGACGGTGGCAAACAAGCGTACGGCGCGCCTGATGGTAAGCGGACAATGCAGCCTATAGACGCATGCAACTCCAAAGGAGTAACTGGGCGTTGCCGACCCTTGATATGTTTGAGGATTCGCTGTGTTGGCAGCTGAAGGAACAAATTCCCTCGCTCTCAACACAACGCATCCTTGGGAGCTCTGGCGACCTTGCTCACCTCCAGGAACACAACACTACTACAGAGCAAGTAGTAGTGTTATTTATGGCTGTGGTCTCCTGCAAGGCGAAGGTACTTCCCCAGTTGGGCTGCTCAACATTCGAGCGGGATGACATTTCGCTGTGCCCTACCTCACCACTCATTGACATAGGGGCTGTTCATAAATAACGTCGTCGTTTTTTGACGAATTTTGACCCCCCCTATCATCATCCTGTTATTCCTTGAAATGGACCCTCCCCGCCTAACAAAATGACTATCGTCATCCAATGGCCAGTAACCTATTTTGAAATTACGTCATTTATGAATAGCCCCATAGAAGTATGACTTCACAAATTAGCTATTTGTACTTACTAATCGTGGCATGGAAAATCAAGAAAATTTCGTTTAAATGTCCATATTTGTCGTAAAAAATGTTTTCTATAAAGGCGTAAGGATTTTATTGGTAGCATTAAATTTACTCTTGGACAATAAAAAAAATGCATATTTTTTCTAAACTTTCAAGGTCCATATCTTTTTATCATTTTAATTACATTTCGTAATTTGTACTTTGTTACAATAATTTGGTGGTTTACTATCCATTTAGCAACACTATGTTACCAATTTCTATATGAGGAAACTACCCTATTGTCATTATTTTTATTAAACGGGGCTTCTCGTGACCAAAGATGTTGTGACGCATTCGAAACGTCGAGTTACCTCAAAGAGGTAGGTAGTGTAGTTTACACGCGACGAGAGATATTCTGACACATCCGAAACGTCGAATAATCTGAAAGTGGTAAATAATGTGTTTAATAATTCCTGTTTAGTAAAAATAATGTGTAAAAATCGTGAAGCTAAAATCGATACATACAGGTTCAGATTTTTTTCTTTCCATACAATGAAATAATCCTTACATGAAACAGAGCCGACCCGCGTCAAAAAAAAAAATTGACCAACTTTATAATTTTTTAAGAACAACTCACGCTTGACCAAAAATTTTAATGAGCCAAATTTGTTTACATAAAAAAACACCTAATGTCTCCTTGGACACTTTTCCTCTATCTCCTTTAGATTCGGATTTCCCCATACTGTCCCATTTAAAAAAAAAACTGTATAATATGTTTTTTCAACACAATTGCTCGTAACGTACCTCTTATTGTGTCGCTTTTAGGCTCAAAATCCTGGATATTAAACACGCGTGTTTAATAACATTACGATACTTGTGTGTTATGGTTATATCCCGATTAAGTCACGTTGGCACCTTGCAGCAAGATGTATGCATGCACACGGTGCATTCTTAAACTAACCGGGTTGTACAGAATGTACAGCTTTTTTTTAAATTCTCGGCAAATGGATTCTTACCCGACTAAACAAATTAAATCCTTTTTGTTAATTAATTGACTATTTCTTTTTGGATATGATATAGAAACGGTTAATTTAGTAAAACTATTCACTTTTGATAACATTTTACATGAATGAATAAAGATAACATTTTAAAACGAAATTATTTATTTTATTTTGTATTGGCTGTTTAGAGATTTCATCTAATGCGCGCACACTGCGCAAACTTCACAAAAAAAAAATTGATGCGCGCCATTATAGGTTATTTCACAGATATTTGTAAACATTGTTAATGCGTGTTGGGTTATTAACAAAAATGTTGATTCGTGGTGACTAGAAAAGTGATAAAAAGAATGGACGCCACTAGAAATTCTTGACGATGTAATACAACATGTGTGTAAAAACCTGTTGACATCAATAAGTAAAGAAAATAACTTGACAGGCCTATCAAATTTTCATCTTATGAAAAAAATGTGTTGAAAAACGTCGTATGAAACGCGTGAGCTTTGATAATTACAATCCTCGGCTCTCCGCCTCTGATGTGATTATCAACATACCTCACTTGTATCACAATGTATTATTATCGCATAGAATTATAGAAGAGGCGACAACGTTTATGCGGATTCAGAGTTCAACCAAAGATTAGGCTTTAAAGCCCTTAACTTTGGCAATGTCCACCGAAAAGACGCGAACCTAAATCTGACAATGACCTGGGTAGGTACTTCATTTAACACTTCCAATGCCAGGAACCCGATATGTGGGAGCCCTGGTCGAGGGCACTTTCCACTATTTACGGTTCTGCAACTGGGTGACGCTATATCTTACATTGAAAGTGTTTGAATGAGGCTCTACTCCAAATCGAATTCGATTATCGATAAGTCCACAGTCGCTGGCCTGTAATGCATTGCTCGGCGATAACGTTTATAGCGTGTCCTTTGACGTAGGTAGGCAAGATTGAGAGCATTTAGTTTGTGCTATCCGAAGCATTTTTCTTTAAACACTAGATTAAAACAGTGTTGAACCCTCGAGTCTGCACTGCACATATTTTGTTGTTATTTATTAAACTTACTTATTCATTCACAATCACCGATCGGTTACATAATAGTTTTAGCTTATTCTAGATTACTTACATAATAGATTTAATAATTTCTAACGGCCGTATTCATAAACGTTCTACAAGCCTATTTTAACTAAAATGCCGGTAAAATTCGGTAAAAAAAAATAAAAGGCATTTTAATTTTTATGAATAAGGGGGTAAATGTCTTAGATAATCGTAGCGTTATTTCCGTTTGTGCCCTAAACCGTCGGGGCGCGTCGGGGTTGACTACCTGATCCCAAGAAAAAAAAACCAGCCAGGTGCGGGTCGGACTCGCGCACGAAGGGTTCCCCACCATTATCTATAAAAACAGTAAAAAAAAGAAAACGTTGGTTGTATGGGAGACCCTTAAATATTTATTTTATTTTGTTTTTAGCATTTGTTGTTACAGCGGCAACAGTAACACATAATTTGTGAACATTTCAACTGTCTATCTACAAGGTGTATGGAGCTTGTCGCCCCAGTCAGCCAACACTCCAAACTAAAGTAAAAAAAAAATCGCGTCAAACAATTTTTTTTTTCTGTTTTTTCTTATCAGAACACGATACCTGTTAAGCCCTTGATCGGTTCATACCCCATTTTTGTTACACCCTGTACAGCGGTTCTTGAGACACAGCCTGAAAAAAAAAAGTTTGTTGTATGGGAGCCCCCCTTAAATATTTATTTTATTTTGTTTTTAGCATTTGTTGTTATAGCGGCAACAGAAACACATAATCTGTGAAAATTTCAACTGTCTAGCTATCGCGGTTCTTGAGACATAGCCTGATAAAAGAAAACGTTTGTTGTATGGGAGCTCCCCTTAAATATTTATTTTATTTTGTTTTTAGTATGTGTTGTTATAGCGGCAACAAAAATACATAATCTGTGAAAATTTCACCTGTCTAGCTATCGCGGTTCTTGAGATACAGCCTGGTGACAGACAGACGGACAGCCCCGTTTTTACCCTTTGGGTACGGAACCCTAAAAACGAATTAAATTCCTTTAATTTTGAAAAATTTCTTACTTAGTGCTTTTATTAAATTCTAAAGGTCTCTATCATCCACGAAAAGAACCCCTTAAATAAATAATATATGCGGACATTTAATTCAATGCAAGATGTACCGGTAAATTACACTATGGAAAAGCTCGGCACGCGGTGTTTACGTTTCAACCGTGGCCTCCTTTTACAAATACACTCGATCGTCGTAGTTACTACGAGTTTGAACAGATGGCGTTATATTATAACATCCTACTAAATCGTATGCGATGGCCCGATTACTTTCTAGAAACTTGCTACATAGTTCTAAGTATTATATAACTCCTAAATTACCAATTTGTGTTTACTTATTCTATCTAAGCTGCTCTTGGTGGTTATATTATATACCCACGATGCCAGTTTTCACTGAAAAGTTAAATCTATCAGTTAATAGTGTGTAGTTTTTTTTCATCTTAACTTTTTATTATCCATCACGGAACTAATGAACTTTATTTTAGTATGACATGATTTTTGTAAGTAACGGTTATACCATAATTTCTATCATCAAACTGATTTAGTCGTTGTTGCAAGCCATATAAATACCGAATAAGTATTTTCCATAAAATACACCCGTAGCAAAGAATCAGCCTGAAGCCAGATGTTTTTAAAGCTTTTCCGCTGACGTAACGATCGTTCTTTCAGATACAAGAAAATAATGTTCGCAATGCAATCGAACAAGGAGAACCGCAGAGACCAAAGGTACCTCGAACAAAAGAGAACGTTGAAAGGATTCACGTCGGACGTCGTCCGTTGTTTGGTGGCCGAGGCGAGTTTCTCGGGCCGCAAGGACGGCCTGGTGTTCCAAAGGATACATCCCCAAGTCGCGCGAAGGCTGGTCGAGTACATTCCTGATGCAGACTCGGCCCTCAGCGTGGGAAACCACCTCGCCTTCGCCCCGTACACATATTTAGAGATGGAAACCCTCGACTCCTCTGATAATGAACTCTGGTTGGACACGGTCATAAACAAAGAGTTTACGCATTTATCTACGTTATTAGCCATGCTTGGTTAGGGAAGAAAAATGGTAAAGTGTAACTTGATGACCGAATTTGGACCTTGCGTGTGCAACGTTCAGGTCGAATTAGCTTTAACCGCTGTTTCGTTTTAATGTAAAGTTCGGACGTAAGTTAGTGTAAATTGTGAAGCACTTGCCTTCCCGGCGTACCTTGTTAAAGTAGTATTTAAGACAGCCTTCAGATTTACCAACGACTGTATTTATCATATACGAGCAATATTTATACATTTGGGTTATACATGGGTGTAGTGATTAAAACAAAAGTCGTCTTTCCTGTTCAACAGCTAAGAAATTAGTTTATACAAGTTTATTCTAGGAAAGGGGTAATTTCGCGCATAAGTTTCTTAAAATATCACGCCGTTAGCCTGCGAATGTTAAATAACTTTTTGTATGGAAGCCGAACCACTTTAACCCTGGGCACAAAGGCATCCGGTTTTTCATAGAATAGGGGTGTAGATTCGAAAATTATTATTACTCCAAAAGAAAGAAGGCAAAATAATATGCCTAGTGACGAAAATCCCATTCAGATATCTCAAAGAATTACGAAGCTACATGTAACGGTTTTAATATTGCTTGTTAGAGAGAGAAAACGCAAACAGTGTGTGACGTCGCGTTACGCGAGGCTGCTGGGGGGCCGCGTCGACGGCGGCGCCGCACACGACGGGGCGCGGCACGTCGCCGTCTATAGTGACGTCACAATCTACAAGCGTCATCGTTTCATATGAAGTTGCGTTTTGCAAAAAAGGACAGTACATACCCCTTCTTAAAACTTTGGACACTTATAACTTCGTGATTGTTTAACCTTTTGCGTTGACTTTTTGACTACATTTTTAATCCTTTATCGAGAAAATATGACATTATTGATTATTTTATTTAGTGTTTACACCCCTATTGAACCCTATCACCTATAGTGCTAGCGGTACACCCCGTAATTCAGTAATATGCGGCAAATGGTGTTAAAGTTTTGAAAATCGGTACGATTGATCTTTAGGCCAAACGAATCAATTTGACCCGTAGCCCGACAAAAAAAACGAAAAAGGAGGATTTTTATTTTTTAAATAATATTAATAAATAATATTAATAGTATTGAAAACTCCTCTCGTATTAGTATTTATCATCCTCAGTGTCTAAAATTGAACGTTTTATACATGTTTCAACTGATTGTGATTTTATCACATTTTGCAATTTTTAAAAATTATAAAAAAATACTAAATGAAATTATTTTCAAAATTGCTTTTTGAGGTTAAAGATGAGGATATCACGTATGATTTGTGGTATATTGTATTTAAAAAAAAGCCATATTGTGTCTGGAGGAGCCCAAACTTGGTATGTTTCGAAAATTGATTTTGTTTTAATTTAACAAAAATGGCTGAAATATAAGGATGTGATATATTTTTAGAATCGGCTTAGTAAGCCCTTTCATTAAGTACCACACTCAATAGGTTTCAGGACAAAATATATTTTTTCCATACAAAAAAAAATGTCGACATAACTCCTCTCCTTTTTCGTTTTTTTTTGTCGGGCTACGGGTCAAATTGATTCGTTTGGCCTAAAGATCAATCTTTCCGATTTTCAAAACTTTAACACCATTTGCCACATATTTTGGCGTACCACTAGCAACTAGGAGTAACGTTCATTCGCGGTGGGAATATATTTACCTCTGCCTCATAGTGTTAAGAGCATATGTTCATATAAATAATGTTTTAATCGCATAAAAATATGAAATAGGAGACGCTGTTTAAGCGGATTAAGACCAAACCAAAAATGTGGCTGTCTAGCCCTTAACTTTAACAATGTCCACAGGAAAGGCGAATCTAAATCTGTGTAACACCATTTTTTTGTTGTAATCATGTTGTCAAAAAGTTATCGATAATAGTTAGGTCTTTTTTCGCTTCGACACCTAAGTAGTCTTACAATCTGACATCTCTCATATGCTTGTATTGTATTAATCACTTTGTTTTAAACGTGCCGATAGTCCCATTTCAGACGAAATTCCAAATCTCAAAATGTCTTGTACACCGATGTGGTGTAACAGTTGGTTAATTTACATTGATGAAATATGTATTACTGTGTCTTAAGTGTATAATGTAATGTAGTTATAATATAGATTATAGCCGACGAATATAATGCGGGAAACCTTCTGTGTGAATGGTTCATTAACAACGGAAGCAAATCAATAGTTAGTAGAATAATAAATCTATTACTGAACTATTCGGTAGAGTAGTCTATTTGTATTATGATTTCGCGATGAAACCAGAATAAGTGTAATAATTATTTTTGCTAGACAGTAGAATGTAAATGTAACTACAACGTATTGTACCTACACCCGATATTTCAGTAGATAATACATTTTTTTATCAAAGTCGTATTTTTTTTCAAGTGTCCTCGCCGTCTCTTTGTTTGAAGCACGTAATTGATTGAGAACGGCCTCCTTTGTCCGGGCTGGAGCAGCGAGGGCTGTTTTCAGAGGTTGAAAAAATATTTGAGTGTCCTTAATTTACCGGGATTGATTAAATTATCCGGCCCGTCCATCGCTTTTCAATTCCCGGGGAGAAAGAAAACAAGGAATCAAAATAAGCCCGAGAGGTGCTCCGGCCCATTAATTACTCCCTAAAAATGCGACGGCGACCCTCCGATACGAGGCAGGCACAAATTAATACAATATCATGATGTATTATGTATCGCATCGCATGGGTACTCTATTGAGCTCCGCTGTCCTGCGTAGGGTGACCACGTTCGATCAGCGGCGCTACCACGAAGATCGAAACTCGAAGTTCGTTTACATGCATCCCTGTTACTCGAGTAATGTGAGTGCGATAGAGATGGCAATACCCAAACTTCGACTTTCGAAGTTCGTGGTTATAGCTCAGTTACACGAGCGTAAATGTTCCGCGCAGACGTTAAGACCTTTTTAATTTGCAATGGACTTCCTCTTATATTATTTATTGAAAAGGAAATGGAGAAATGTAAGAATCAATTGTTATTTGTGAGATTACAAAAAAGCTCTTCCCTTGGCAAAGAAATGCTTTTGGTGGTACGAATTCTGTAGACGCATAGATGAATGCTATATACAAGTTACCTTTGTCTGTACTACACACAATTGCACAATTTTAGAAAGACGATAATATTGCTAAAACAACGTTAGGATGGTAATGGAAAGCTTCTGCGACAAGGATTTAGTGCTCTGGGCGTGTGAATCCATAATTCTTGTCTTGTTTACTCCCGCGTACCTATAGAGTTGCGGATAAAATCGAGCAGGCGTTAAATGTTACTAAACTTGAAACCATAATTAGATTCATTTATCTTAAAATTGCCATTAAAATGAAAAAAAAACCGACACTGGCCAACTTACACTCTTCCAAATGATGGAGGTAGCTAGTTTTTAGCTACGTCCATCATTTGGAAGAGTGTAAGTTTGCCAGTGTCGGTTTTTTTTCAATTTTAATGACAATTTTAAGGTTATATTTTTGGGATCAAGTATAATGTTGGTTCGTTATGTTTTTATGGTCAACTGACTTGGGGTATATGTAAATAAAATAAATAAATAAATAAACTTTTTTCTCCATTTGACAATATTTTTAATCCTTTTTCGAGAAAATTCATCATTATTGGTTATTTTATTCGGTGTCTACACCCCTATTCAGAGGCGTCTCTAGCCCATGTAGCGCCCGTGTGCAAACATTACTCTAGCGCCCCCTAGTAAGCGCGCGGTCAAAATGGAATGGTTACAAAGTACGGTTCGGCGCCCCTAGGACCGCTGCGCCCGTGTGCAACGCACACCCTGCACCATAGGTAAAGACGCCTCTCCCCCTATTGTTATTACGCATATTACGTCCAAACGACGCCTAAAGTGTTCACAAGCTGTCGTGTCACCTACGAGATGACAATAGTTGTTTCTCAATCTCATACAACACTTTTTTTTACTTATGACGCTTATAAGTGACCTCTTCACAGCGACTCGCATCGTCCGTTCTCGTAAGTTATTTTTCCGTCTCGTCTCGTTACTAAGCGCTCATTTATTTTTCGTGGTCCGCTCGAAAGCATAAATTATGGACACCGCGGCCGGAGTCTGCACGTAGTGGGGTGCGGGCGGGCGGCCACCCTCAATGAGAAATGTTTCAGAGCGCTTTGTTCCCTCATGCCCCTTTTTGCGAGCGACATCTTCAAGGATATTGTGTTAATCGGACCCCTGCGATACTTTTTACGAATTACGTCAACATAAGTCGTCTGGAAAAACTGTTATGGCGGCGATCGTCTTTTACTTTAGATTGTCCTTTGTCTGTGAAATGGTGTAATTTTGGTTTAGTCTAGATTTGCGTTTTGATCAGATAAGGTCAAGGTCACATTTAACTCAAGAGTGGTTGAATGATGGATCAATCGTTTTGATGTCCGGTTTAGCGTATTGGTACGAAGCTGACGGTCATGTGGGTTCGAATCCCGGTAAGGCGAAATGTTTGTGTGATGAGCACGAATGGTTCTAATGTTTTATATGTGTTAAAGTTATTTTTTTGTATACTTTACATAAGATTATAAATTAGGTAGAGCTACAGAAAAAATAAAAATAAGTGCCGTTAACTCGGGTAACATTGACCCGATCGAGGGTTACTTTGACCTGCATGAAAAGCACTCACATAGCAATGTCACATAATACTCCAGGCAAAATACGGTTTTGAAAAACATTAATTTATAATAGCGTTTTTTTTGTTGATTTCATTTTCAGGGTGGCCACTTTCTGGAAAACCGGGAAAACCGGGAAAAGTCAGGGAATTTCGTTGGTCATGGAAAAGTCAGGGAAATGTCAGGGAAATTTAATGGAGGTCAGGGAATAAAAAAATTCTCTGTATTGTACCTAATAAACAAAAACAAATTATTAATTTTACCATCTCCAAACATTATATATCTACTATAATAGGTTAATAATAGGTAAATGCGACCACGCGGCGCACGTGCCACTGTATTACTCGGAAATCCCGCTGGTTTTACGTTCTCTATACTACCTATTCTGCCTAGCCTGCCTAGCCTGCCTAGCCCCGCGCGACGTGAAACTACAAGGTTTTCAGGCTCGAGTTCCATAAAAAAATTGTGCAGTACGTTGGCTCGAGAACTTTAGCGTTGTTAAATTTATACGCAAAACGTTGAAAAATATGTGCAGGGAATAAATAACGAAAACAAAGCACCTGACAGCGCAAGCTTTAGTAAATGCTGCATTGGAAGACAAATTGGCCTTTTTTCAATCGGTGGCGGTGCAAGTGAAACCATTTTTAACATCAATCCGACGCACCACTTGCTCCACTTTTATACGAATCACTTTTGGCCACACTGAAAAAAAAAACATGCAAAGAGTTGTTAAAGCGGATGTATTGGATTCTGCCACTAATATCAAGGGAGTCTAATCTGATAATCGCGAATCACTGTAAAGAATGCTCTTCGAAATAGCCGCGATATCAATGATATCGATATCGATATCTTGCGTTTTCGTCAAGACTGTCGAAAGAATCTGATAGAATTTTGCGTGTCATTGTACCAAACATCCCCACTTTCGTATGCTTTGACGAAGGAAATATCTTGTTTCGATCCCGCAATCGCAGTCAATGCGGAATTCCGAGGACGAGAGAGGCTCGATAAAGTGTTGGACATATTTGTCAAAAATAACCGGCTTTCAGGATATGAAGCAGCTAACGCCAAAAGTGCCTTTAATGATATTTGTAAATGAACCTGAATTTGTAAAATCAATGAAACAATTTTCCATTACGGATGGTCACCGACTGGATGATCTTTGGCTCGGTTTGATAAAAAAGGAAAATAAAGACTTGCAAACTTTAATAAAAATGGTCATAGTGTTATCCCACGGAAACGTTTATAGTGAGCGAGGCTTTTCCATCAATAAGGAGATATTAGTGGAAAATCTTTCGCAAGAGTCTATAATTGCGCAGACGCGTTTACGACGCTATATCCTACTACGGCAAAATAAATATTGAAAAAAATGATCCACGCGGCTCGTAATGCTCACTACTTGTACACGGAGGAGCTACACAATAAAAGGGAAATTTAAGTTCAAAGGCGAAAATCAGAGCAGAAAAAAAAAACTGCTGATAGTGCTGATATGGTCAGAGAACTAGAAGCAAAAAGGCAAAAAAATCTCGAAGGAGCTGCCAAAAAAGCTGCGTTATTGGAAAAACGGATTACCAAGTTGCAATAGATTATATTATTAGTTTTTCAAATATACATATAATAAACATGCTAACTGATGACCGACATGAAAAAATTAGGTTTCTCAATTCGTCGCTTTAATTTGTACCATAATACGCAAAAACGTTGAAGTCTAGTACTTACTAATACGGTTAAGGCCCGTATAAAGTGTTCCCTTTAGTATTTCTCGCTGGATTATATTATATGATACATATAACGTATCCAATAAATTCAGTTGTCAGTTTTAATTGGTTTTTCCTGTACAGCTTTTAACAAAAATGGTCAAAAATTAAATGAATTATTGGGTAATTGTAGAACTGTCTGATAGCAAATTACAATTTATAAATACAATGAAACAGTACAATAACGTCACCTGACGTAAGATGTGAACCCACGACTTCCGTCTAACTATGCTTTCGCTCTTACCAACTGAGCTATTCAGATACTACTTCTTATTATTTCCGTTTTTGTAATTTGCTAGCAGATAATTCTGCAAAAACTCAAAAATGTATCCCAATTATATTTTTAATATTTATTACATTTAAGATTATGGTCAGGGAAAAACTTAAAAAAACGACTGGAAAACCGGGAAAAGTCAGGGAATTTTGGTTGTAGTAAATAGTGGTCACCCTGCATTTTAAAATGTTATTCTAAGATGATTTATTCAAGAATCCGACAAACTTTCCACCCGGAAGTAATTATGTAGATTTCAATAAATCATGCATTGTCTTTTTTTGTACGATTTATCTTGAATATTATGGAGAAGATGTAAATGAACCAAAGTAAAGCCAAAAATATTTATTAATATTTTTTCTGACGTTACAGAAGCTAGTTAATTTATCATTTTATTGATACCTGAAATTTTGTCGGATTTTGTCGCTGGGTAACTATTTAATTGATAATATATCCGTTACACATAAAAAATAAGCTATTATAAATTATTTCCAAAATTGACATTTTTTCCATACAAGCTGTCAATTCATTGACTGTACTATAAAAAGTAACACCATGAGCAGATAGCTGAAACTAAAAATAAGATGATATGACCCTGTTCAAATTCATAAAAAACCAAACCCTCCAGGGCCAAAGTAACACGGATTTACCCTAAAATGTAATATGTGTAGTAGCATTTACACACATGATTGCACTAAAAAACGAGTACATAACAGAAAAAAACAAAAAAAAAACATTTAGATAAAGGCCAACTTAATTCTATCTATCTTATCTTAATGCATTTATAGGTAGGTAGATACGTATCTATTAAGGGCCTGTTTCACAATCTCCAGTTAAAACATATCCGTCAGATAAATGTTGGCTGTCACTTTTCTTTTATATGACGGGAGAAAAGGATAGCAATAATTTTAACTGGCAGATAACTTTATCCGGCGATTGTGAAACGGGCCCTAAATCTATCGTCGTCAAGTGCCCATAACACAAGAGCTTCCTATGTGCCTCGTTCGATTTATGTACAGTAAGCGTCATATAGTTAGAAGCAGCCAGAGTAGCCAAATATTTCGTAACACCCTTATTCTTATAGTAATAAAGACGTGTACCGAAATATTTGGCTACCTTGGCTGCTGCTAACTATATGACGCTGACTGTACAGTCGCCATCAGATATATCGGAGCGGCCAAGGTGCTCACAAATATCTGAACACGTCTCTATTGTCGAGGCATTAGACACGTGTTCAGATATTTATGAGCACCTTGGCCGCTCCAATATATCTGATGGCGACTGTACCTACCTAATATTGTCCACTAATACCTACTTATATCCACATATATATCCTCGTGGAGCTCTTTTATATCGTACATCAGAGGATTATTTCTGGGATATGCCCTTCCTCGGGCTTCGAACCATGCCATGCCAAATTTCATCTTAATCGGTTCAGTGCCTTAGTGGTCTAAGCGTGAAAAGGCAACCGACAAAAAGACAGTTACTTTCGCATTTATATTGTTAGTACCTATGGATATGAGTGATCCTGATTGCAGTTTAAGTCGAGACTGAAACTACTGTTTAGCTGGCCATGTTTTTGTGGCGACACGTTCAACACGGGCTGTCGGGGGTTAGGTACTGCCAACTACACTGCGTTTCCATTGTCGCCTGACGCGTGCCGTATCGCTGAAAGCCGGTACTAAACATGACCTTAATGTCTTCAGTTTCAAGATTAAAAAAAAAGCGTGAGCGTTTGCCCGGCAAATGTCTCAAGTTACGGGATGAAATAATGTCAATTTGGGTAAATAATAACCATAACACCCAGTGACTCTTTGCTTACCGACCCTACAGTACGTACATAGAATTGTTATTGTTGGGCGCCCATTGTCAAGCTTCTTCGCTTGCAGAACAGGTAGATAATAGAGATTAGTAAAATGCTGGCAGAAGGATATGGCCGTCAAATATAAGTTTTTTTAAAACTAATGTCTGTATTTGTGTAAGGTACGTTTTGTGTTGTGTTTGCCTATTAAGGTGCGACCACACCGCTGCTCAAAATACGCTAACGCACCGTGAAACGCAGCAAAATGTATGAAGAATACGTGACGCATACGACACGTCAACGCGTATACGCAGCGTTAGCACCGGTGTGGTCGCTCCCTTATCTGACATGCATAACACAAAAAAAACATTAATTTTGACAGACTTAGCCAGGATCGCTATTCCCACTGTCCCATTTCTGCTATCAGTGTATGAAAGCGGATCCTTCTTTAACGACTAGAACATCTAAGTCATCATACTATACCGACTATACCGCGGTGATTACGTAACCTTCATATATTCTCATGATATTATCACGAAATACGGCAGACTCATGGCTCCCGGAGGGTTGTTTTTGTGGGTAAAAATATGCGCAACTGGTAACAATTGATAGGGGAGGTGTGTGAAGGGTGCAATAGTTCATATCGCGCTCGGAACCCTTTGCGTCCCCGCGTTCCTTTTATCCCTACTCAAAAAACGCTCTGAGAGTTGTGTTTTCGCTCCGCGAGGTAACTGCTGCTCCCATTTTTTCGTATCAAATTTTTGCTTACCGAGCGGGGTGCATTTGTAATATTCTGACCAGTGTTGCGCGGGACACGCTATCGGGTTTAGTTTAGTCACGGGCAGCCGCGGTTCACTATCGGGGCGGTCCTGACTTAATTATCTACTCTATGGTGATGGTAGAACTCGGAATTAACGGCGGTAGGTAAAATAACTTAATTAAAGCTCCTATCTCCTATTGCATGTAGATGTGGACTGTTTGAATAGGCATTTGTTTTGTTCGTGTGACAGATTTCAAATATGTAATGTCTATTCAAACAGAAGGGTAATCAACACGTAACGTTTTGAACGTGCGTTAGGTAGAACCAACTGACATTTTTCCATATAAAAATTGACGTTTAGATCTACCTAACGTACGTACAATGCGTTACGTGATCGACCTGCGTCGACACTACATACAAGAGGGACTTTACTTAAGATTTTTGCGAGATTTTTATATAATATCCTTAGATTAAATTACTCATACATCTGGATGTCTGACTATTTAGATCAGCAGTTTTTTACGCCCATTCTTCTCGTGGCAGAGGTTTTCTTTTCGAACCGAGGGTAGTTTATCCACATTCATAGGTTCATGTGATATCCCTATATTGAAGATATATAAGTTTGAGGCAGCTTGACTCACCTTGCGAGATATTTTAACTTGCTGATTTGAGCTATCAACGCCCAGGGAATGCGAAATTATAACTGTTTAACATTTCGAGTGTTTGCGAGCTGATAAATTCATAATTCGATCTGACAACGGTTGCCTTAGGTTTTGGTTAATGTTGAAATTTAATCATCATGTTGACTAGATTTCAGTCTACTACTTCCTTATATTCGTTTAGTATCTAATGTTCCAATTGTAATATTCAACCAGAGGCTCTAGTATAAGTTTTACCGAAACAAAACGTTACGACCGCGTTTGCGTTTAGCTGTCAAATCCCATACAAATTGAGGGTAAAACGCAAACGCAATCGTAAAGTTTTGTTTCGGTAAAACTTATACTAGAGCCTCAGTTCTGCTTCTGCAGATTATTTACGCCGTGAACTCGTAATACGTGTGGTCCTTCGTAGTAAATCTGGCTTCTTATTGAATTTCAGGATTCTAGGTCCACGCGAACAACCCTGAAAGGTTATTGACAAAAAAAAACAAAAAAGACCGGGTTGCACTCCGGGAGTGCCGGCAGAAGTGAAAACTTGAGTATTTTGAATCGACGAATACCGTAGCGACAGAAGTAAACTATTTCACTTGCAAATTAGCGCGTGAGAACTTATTGTGTGTCGGCCGAAAGGGTTAAGCGCCGCGGATTGCGTGGCGTTTGCGCCCTTTTTCTCGCTAACTCGAATGGCGCAGCCAGTCTCGATCTCGTACTACGGCATCGGTCCCCCCCCCGCCCCCAAGCCTCGTCCCGAATCTCTCACCATTTACGGCCACGTGACACCGGTGGCGAGTTTAACAATTTTTCCCCATCCCAAAAAGTGCACAGCGCCGCTAAAGAAGTTTTCACTTCAAAAAATATATTAATTAAATACCTTTTGATAGTAACTAAGCGTAAGGGGACACCTAGATGCCGGTTAATACTTCGTGAAGAGATCTCACGTTAGGCTAAAAATCTCCAAATTGAAGTTTAATTAGCTACAAATCAAGCGAGTAGTACGGAATACGGAATCATCGTGCGCGAGTCCGACTCGCACTTGGCAGTTTTATGTATAGGTAGAAAAAATGTACAGCCGAGTCAACATTCTATCGAAAGTTATTGTGTAAGATTAATGATTATGAACCAGAATATATTAGGGCTTCGATGATTTAGGATGCCTATGAGCCGCTGTGCCGACGCAGCGCCATGGGACTCCTATCTTTATGGCGGCTATCAAGCAGCGGACAGGAGCGATATGTTTAACGAGCCGACTGTTTAGCTACACGTACATATTTAGACAGTCCAAATGCCCTTCTAAACCTCCGAGATCTGCAAATACGGGCGTTGAATCGTGTTAGTGTAGGCGAGAGCCGGCTGCTGTCTGTACCCAAATCGATAAAATTCGGGTCCGCGCCCCCGACCGTTGCCAGGCAACGCGCCCGAGAGGGGACACCACCCGCCTTCTCCAGAACACCGATGTTGACTTTAGACGGATAGGGTAAGAGGCTTATTAATGGATTTATGTTACTTCACTGTTACCTATAAAACAACCGACAAAAAACGGTTTATCTTCGAGGCAAACGTCAGAAGAAAAATGCGAAAGTAATTACCAGGATCTTTGAATTCAGTAAAATGGATAAAGGAATTGGTATAATGGATGTTAGCATTGTTTTTGAAAGTAAGACGGTCTGCGAAAAGTGGAAAACGAGAAGGTCTTCAAATAACGGTGGAGCGTGTCTCTCCGCCATGTTGCCAGACCGCGTGACGCCATTTCAAATTGAGTGCGTTCACGTCGGTGAGCCCTTCTAACATTATTTTCATCTCGCGTCACACTGACTATGTGGAGTCTTAATGTAGGATGTATTGAATCGAAACGAACTCCGGATCGCTGAACACGGCTTAACCGAGACGGTGGAATTTGATGATATGACTTCTGAGCCTTTAATGTTATTTTATTTAAAGGTACGCGATGAACGAGATCCTTCTGATAAATTATGACGCATCTCTACCGAGGCTAGCAATTAAATTTTAAGCCCCTATATCATCTAGACTTTCCTCTGACGGATTCAAAACGGGCAGATGCTTTTAATAATCCAGGCATTCATAACTCCAACAGCCAATTAAATATTTCAGAAGGTACAAATATAATGGTAGCGTTCCAATTAAGCACCGTAATTGGACAAATTAACAAAACCCATTTCAATTTAAACTTATTGCCGGGTCTACGTATGCCTTTATTATCGAATCATTTAATTTGCGCAACAAATCTTGCAATAAGGAGGTAGGTGAGACAAGTAGGTACATGTTCCTTTTTGAGTGGTTCGTATCGCTTCAAATATCCAGTTTGTTAGGACATCAAAAGGACGTAATATGCAATAAGGTAAGTAGCCGGGAGCGCGTGGTATCAGTGACGCCCCGCGGGTCCCCGGAGCTCGGGGCCCGGGGCCCGGCGGACCCGGCGGCACGGTTTACCCGGGACGAGGGTGCGCAAACTTTCGCCTTTAATATTTCTTTGCGGCTCTGGATTACTTAGCGATGAATAAATCGCATTTTAAAGTGTACGCCGATTTTTGGTTTGAGTGCGCAAGAGCGAAATCACTCTTGATCTCCATCTAATCTCATTTTAAAGGTACATAAGTTAGCGGGGTAGCAACACCGTTATTTACGTAACCGAGTTTCTGTGTTCATTTCATAGAATCCATGCTTGATGTATCGGTGACACAATTAAGGCAGAAAATAGATTTGTGCTAGCCTTATATACATTAAAATAATCGGCCAAGTGCGTGTCGGGCCACGCGCAGTGTGGGGTTCCGTAGTTGCCTGTCTTTCTTAGTTACATCGACACGCGCGCGCTAAGTAGTCGCGTCGGCCGAATTTGTACGAAAGTTGGCCTTTCTATGTACATTTTAAGTTGGTCGACTATTATTACTCGGTAACTAGTTATGCCTACTTAGGCGTGATAGTTTTCCTTTTAAATTCATTGTATGTACTACTGCCACGATTTTTTACACATTCCCGGTAGCAGCCATTTAGCCGACTTGAACAAAATTTGGGCTCTAAAGCCCAATATCTCGCAAACGAATCACTAATTTGAAAAAAATGCCACGGTAACCCACACTATGAGTTAAACGAGAAAAAAAACTATATGCCCACTTTAGGTGTAGGGGAGGTACCCCAAAAAAAATATTTTTCAAGATTTTATTCTTCTGTTTTGTCGGCGTGATTGATTTATGTATACACCCATGCCGAATTACAGTTTTCTAGTAGTAATGGTTACTGAGCTAAGCCGAAGACGGACGGACGGACGGACATGGCGAAACTATAAGGGTTCCTTGGTGACTACGGAACGCTAAAAATGAGAATTGAGCAAGCGTTACCGTCTCTAGATTAGATTAATCGACGTCGCTCCGGAGCGGGGCATGGTAAACTCTTACAGAATTCCCGAGGGAGGTATTAGTTCTTTTGTCTAGCGGGCAATAAAGGCGCCTGCAAATGTGATGCATTAATACAGGTGCCAGCCTGGTCTGGCGATGGCGGTCGTGGTTTATTTTCAGCCCATACCACGCTCCGCGCACTCTATTATTTCTGAGCAGAATTTTAATTATTTTCTTTAATGAAACTTCGCCGCCGGAAAACCTTTGTCGTTTGAGACCGTCCTTTGTGAGAGCATAATAGAATTCTAATTCTAACAATTACTGAATAAAATGTGTAACATGTTTTGTATCTTGTCGTTATCGCCCTGCTTTGTTTGTTAATGAACGCTCGGATTTGCAAAGGGTCTATATAAGGTTCAACACCGTTGGCGTAATTGTTATCAATTTATGCGGGTGTTGAGCGGCATTTTCTTTGAATACCAACCAACTTAACTGCCCAACATACCTAATGTAGGTACGTAAAGGTAAGGTAAACATTCTTGGAAATAATAATTATTGGACCCGTTCTCGTCGGCCCGCGCAATATTGAAACCGAAAGAATAAATAGAACAGAAATTTGACGTTTGTAACAAACAGCTCTTTGTGTTCACAGGTAGGTATTTGGTTTTATATTGCCTTTGAAGTGAAGGAGGTAGGTATATATATTACGTTTGCTCGAATGACATGATTTTATTAAAAAATACAAGGAAGAAAAGCTCGCTATGTGAAATATACTTGGAGTTCTAAGGTGTAGTAATAAAACGCAAAAAAACTGGATTAAATAATTAAACACAAGGAAAACCCATGGTGACTGAAACCATGATTTATGATTGATTGGGTGCCCTTTGTGTGGCCTGATTGTCCTAAAATCTTTTGGCCTATCATTTTTGGCATAACCTTGAATACATACTTTACATTTTAACATAATCATGTTTTTGCATAATTGTCCTAATTCTTATTGCTCCTAATACTAAATTCTCCAAAATCGAAATGGCTAAAACTTATTTCGCCTATTATTATATGGCATAAAACATGTCTGGCCTTAGTATTCGTATTACAATGCCTACAATATTTAAGTACTAAAATTTGTAAACGGTGCCAAAAATGTACTGCGACTATAAAACACACACATATTGTATTTTCAATAACAAAATATTTAGAGTAAGCGTATTCAAGTGTGTGTTACTCTAAGGCATCATATCAGCCGAAAGACGTCCACTGCTGGACATAGGCCTCCCCCAAAGAGTGCCTAAGTGACCGGTCCTGCGCCACCCGCATCCAGCGGACTCCAGCAACCTTTACCAGGTCATCAGTACACCTTGTGGGGGGCCTACCCAAGCCGCGCCTTCCGGTACGTGGTCGCCACTCGAGAACCTTTCCGCCCCAACGGCCATCGGTTCTACGGTAATATAATATGGGGGAAATGTTTAACTGTAGTTCAAACAGCAAAGCAACAGCAAAGTACATCTACATCATTATCAAACATCATTAGGAATTGTAAAGTTATGCATAATATGTAGTGCTCGATAATTCGATGTTCGACACAATAACATTATGCACAACAATAATTAGGACAGTCGATATTATGCGTAACGATTCCGGCGAAAAAATATTATATACAACCATTATTAGGCCAAACGTTTGTAGGCGAAAAATTGTTAAGTATGTGATAAAAAAATAGAACAATGAAAAATTATGCCATCCAGTATCGATGTAGCCTCTGAAGGATTCTTACCTGCAGGTCAATCTGACTGTTGCCTTTCGCGTCATTTTAGTTTGATGTGTATGACGGGAATAAAAAGAGTAGTTTGATACGATAGATCGGCGAATCTAGACATGCCATTGCGTCTTCCCATAACAACTATGTAATACTTCTAAACGCATCTTTATCACATAAAGATTCAACTATGAAGTATTCATCAGCCTTTGGAAACTCTCATATACCTAATGAAAAAATGTACGGGGACGAAGTCCCATTGCAGCCAACCTAACAAAACACAGAATACATGGACCTAATATATACTCTAATACAGAATATAATATACTTATTGGCAATATTTTCTTTACGTTGGTAGTAGACACAAGAGAATCTTAAAACAATGTATGAAGTTCAGCCTCTTAAAACTGGTTATATTCTCTTTGCTAGTCATTAGCAAGGTTCATTTTAGCGCGAGTAGAGCCCAAGAAATCCGCATTGTGATGAGAAACGGTCAGTAGGTGTAGGTACCTACAGGACCCACATAAATAGGGGTCTGCTCCCTAGCGGTCCGCTTCTTATCATTCGTGTAAGCGACATCGCACGTAAATGCGATGTGATGCGATGTTCAATTGTTCGAATACACCATCACATCCCAACGCGTCATTTACATTTATGATCGCGGTTTTGCTTCACTACTGATGACTCGATTTGGTTGTTTTTGGGGTCGATGACTTGATTTGCAAATTGATCACTTTATATTATTATTTCGGAGAGAATTGTTAGTTTAGAGCCTTAACTTAAGGCGGTTATTTAGTTATGTTCCTTCAACAAAGCACGACCCTCTCTTTAACATTCTTGGGTACTAATGTGGCAAATTAGTACAGAATGCCGTACTAATTTGGCAAATTAGTACTCAATGAACCGGAGTGGTGCAATCGGGAATGTGTATATACATAATGGTCGATTAAAAGTCACGTAAGATTCGAAATTCTGTGGGTTCGTTACAGCTCTTTATTTTCATAATTAATGTCCACTCAGCATCTTAATGCTTGAAGCAGTCAAATATATCGCAACACCTCTTTCTTACCTACTGTGGATGTAAGGATGTATTAGGACATAAGTATTTGGCTTCTTTGGCTGCATTTTTTTATCGTACCTACATCTATTCTCCATTTCACCCATAAAAGTCACCCCAGTAGCGTATGGTCAAACATCTCCAGCTGGCAAATAATACTTAGTATATTCAGAGAAAAAAAGTGTTTTTTAATGGCAACCTAGCGTACAACGCTACTAGCATGCGCTAAAATCCTCCCGCCTTAGTGTTTATTCTGCTCTCCGTTAGGAACGTGACACAAACCGTTTTCCTATATTTAGGTACATTTTACGTCGCCTACGGACACGCATTATTATTTCTATCATTTCGGGTCCCTTATTTATTAGTTAGCATATAAGTGTACAGCCACGTATATGTGCGTAAAAAAGGCCCAAGGAACGTGCCCCGGGGCGGGTGGGCAACAAAAGGCATGAATCTTATTGGTGATTTATCGGTCAGCGGTCGCCCGCGCCTACGTGAGGCCGCTATCGCTGTTGTACTGTGCCCGAGGAAATGTAGCAGTGGAAGTAGCTAATATTATAAGTTTGTATTAAAAAAATGTATAGGTACGTAAAAACTTAAAAGTAAAGCCTCTCTTGTATACATATAGTAGTGAGGTGTTCGAATAGTCATTACATACCTAAAATGTGTAACACAAACAAAACAAATGCCTAGGACTCATAATTTATTATTACTTTAAAAGAAAGAAGGCAAAGAATATGCCTAATGACCAAAATTCCATTCAAATATCTCAAAAAACTACGAGGCTACAACCGATTTAATGTTTTTTGTTAGAGAAAACGCTAGCAGATCGTGACGTTATGATCCTCGAGCGTCATAGTAAATGACAATCGTTTCATATGAAGGTGCGTTTTGCGGAAAAGGGACTGAACATACCCCTCTTAAAACTTTGGACACTTATAACTTTGTGATTCTTGAACCTCTTGCGTTGCTTTTTTCTCCATTTGACTACATTTTTGATCCTTTTTCAAGAAAATACATCATTATTGATTATTTTATTTAGTGTCTACACCCCTATTGGAACACGTTACCTCTACATACGAGAGGGGCTTTGCTTAAGCTTTTATTGCTGACTGTACTTGATTGTACAGTCCTCAACTATTTGAGAGAGGTCCGACTAGTTAGCCCAATCACGACGACAGCGGGGCTAGCACAACTGACGCCGCGACGTGAGTCGAGAATGATTTACCTTCCTCTTTCTAATTTGCACGGTGCGAGTGAGACATGAGATGCCCAGTGGCGCGCGAAGCGACTGAGCAGCAAGTTGTGCTAGACGTAAAGGAGAGAAACAAAAGATAGCCAATGTGGCCATAGGGCCACATTGGCTATCTTTTGTTTCTCTCTCGGTGGTGACATAATTGCGTTGCTACCGAACTTACATAAGTACGCCCAGCTCAATTGGATATCATAATAGTTCATATACTTACACACCTGGGGCCGTAGACAAGGTTACAATCGACAAGCGCTAACGCCAATAAAAAATAATAAAATGTAGGGGAATGACAGATGCCGACGAAACACTTTTCGTTAACATCTGTCATTCCCATACATTTTATTCGTTTTCTATTGGCGTTAGCGCTTGTCGATTGTAACCTTGTCTAGGCCCCCTGGAAAGAAACCTTTAAAACTCCCAGATGTCAAAAGAGAACGCAAAGCAGTCACTTGGCGCAAAAGAGAGGAGACTCGACCCCAAATAAAGGGAACACGTATATGTACATATGTGCTTACATTCTATCAGTTGAAGTAAAACAAAAGCTTGTGTCTCAGTAGACACAAGCTTTTGTTTTAGGTTTGTTTTAAACCCGGTGGTTTACTACTCTTCCTTTTACTGCCGTTTATCAGCGACTCTGATAAGCTCTTCTCTCTTATTCTCTTTATCTTCTATCTTATTTATAACTATTTTAAAGTTTCGGTGTAAATAGTTTATGATACGCAACATGCTGAACAAAATCTATAAGTGGACATGTATAAAATGTGGGAGACTCCTTTGACATTTTACTAATGAACAAGTTTTCAAAGTTCTAATAGTTGGTCCTTCCTTTCTCCTTTTTTGTATAATTTTGTTTGACGTACATTAAGGTAAAAATCTCGCTCTTTTATGTAGTTGTGCCTTGTTCGATAGACATTACACATTTATGTAACACAAACAAACAAATGCCTATTCTCATCATCATCTTCATCATATCAGCCGAAAGACGTCTACTGCTGGATATAGGCCTCCCCCAAAGAGCTAAAGTGATAGGTCGTGCGCCACCCACATTCTGGATTTAGTCTGTCAGAATTGTATGATAACCCTTTTCCAGGCCGGTGGTTAAAAAAATACAATCTAATGTCAGTCTTATTTATTCACCTTAAGATACATGTTTGACAGTCTGTATTTGTGGTTGATATAACGCCTCTGCCTGGAAAAGGGTTAAGGGTGAGTATCCACCAGAGCTGTGTAAGGCTTCGACGCGGTGAGCGAGGAAAAATGCACCAATAGGTAGCGTTGCGCGAGCGTGCCCAGCAATACTATTGGTGGATTTTTTCCCTATTGGTGGATTTTTGCTCGCTCACCGCCTCGCAACCTCGCACAGATCTGGTGGATACACACCCTGAAGAACCCTTAAAGGTTATATATAGGGACTCTTAATGGAGGGAATAATATGAATGTGTTTGCGCTGTCCCGGAAATTGCCGCGGAAGCTTGCAAACAAGGATACGTCATCCCGTATTTCAGAAACTTGTAGACTCAGCACATACCACATACCATAAAACCTTAATTTCGTTTGTTATCGTCACTGCTTTCCAACAGCTGACCAAAAAGACAAATATTATAATACTTTCGCTGCCAAGAACGCGTTCGTCGAGCTCTTTTTTCGTAAAATGTTCACTACAAGGCGATTCCGATTCCATAAACAAATAACATACGCACGGGCTGTACGCGTATTCCTACGAAAACTTAGGTACATACAGAGATTTTATCAGTTTTACCACTTATCGCTATCGCACGTTCTGACAAGTATGCGAGTGCGAGAATGACGGATGTCTAATCCACAACGATATGTGATAATTTGACAACCATCTTAGGCCTGCTGCATTCATATCTGTTACGACAAATTGTGCATGAATGTCTGACAACACGACTCTATTTCTAGTGCCGTTAGGACATGGCAGACGTTCTGGACGGCTTTGTTATTGTTACGGTAGATATTATTAATGCCGTTCAGCCCTGGGAAATGTTCTCTTTATTTCGACGACCTCTGTAGCCTAGTTGGTAGTGACCCTGCCTACGAAGCCGGAGGTCCCGGGTTCGAATCCCAGTAAGGGCATTTATTTGTTTGATGACGTGATGAGCATGAATATTTGTTTCTGAGTCATGGATGATTTCTGTGTATTTAAGTATTTATTTATTTATATAAGTATGTATATCGTCGTCTAGTACCCATAGTACAAGCTTTGCTTAGTTTGGGACTAGGTCGATTGGTGTAAGTAGGAATGTCCCCAAATATTTTTTTATTTTTTATTTTTTTATTTTAATGACCTGCCAAAGACTGTATGTAACAGAAGGCAAAGTAATGCTTAATTAATAATAATAATTTAATAATAATAATTTACTGATGACACGAGTGTTGTGGTGGCTGGCAAGACCTACAATGAACTGGTACTCAAACTTAACCTGGTCATCGAATAGCTAAAAGTTTGGTTTAACTCAAACGGACTTAGACTTAACACTGATAAAATGAAATGCATCATCTTCAGTGGTCGTACTGTCAGCCACCCGCAATTATCTCTGTGTGGCAACATCCAGGTAGTAAAACTAGTTAGGTTCTCAAGCTTCCAACTTGACAAACACACTTTCATGGAAACCGCACGCTGAACTAGTGTGCAACAAGTTGGCTGCTGCGATATACGCACTGCGTGAGCTGAGCAAACTAGTATCATCGGAAACCCTGCTGCAAGTGTATTACACCTATATACATTCTATCATATCCTATGGTGTTGTCCTTCGGGGAATTTCAACGGATAGTAGAAGAGTTTTAATTCTCCAAAAAAGAGCTATTCGCGTTTTAACGGGAGTGTCAAGGAAGATACAATACAATACAATACAATACAAATACTCTTTATTGCACACCTCACACAAACAAAGCAGTTAAAAAGAAAAACAATACAATAACATGTAGGTAGAGGTAGACAACAGGCGGTCTTATCGCTGAAGAGCGATCTCTTCCAGACAACCTTTGGGTATCGGAGAAAGAGATAAAACTAGATTATGTAGCAGGTGGTGCAGAGATTACAATAAGCCAAAAATCAAAATAATTATATTAATGCACGTACATAAATAGCTCTATATATAAACATACATACACAATCATACATATATACAAATAACACAAATAAAAATATATAAAACAAACCGTCAGCCAATAATAATAATAGTAGGAAGATATCTTGCCGAGCCTTATAAAAATCCCATAAAAATATTAACATTGTACATACAAGACTCAGTGCATGCATGTCAAACGGAATGTAAACACTTATAAACGAGCCGATGAAGTTCATAACTTCAACACTCGAAATACACATCGGCTCATATTTATTCGAAAAAGGCTAGCGTTGTGTGCCAAAGACCCTGAAGTCATGGGCTAGGGCCCATGAAGCCCTATATCAGAAAACCGAAGGAATTGAAAGACGTGGTCTGTGTATCGGAATTCCAGTCCCAATTAAAGAAATTACTTTTGGAAAATACAATATATTGCATGAGAAGTCATGCAGTGTTTTTTGTATTTTGTTTATTTTTTATTACCTATCAATTATTGTACCCTTGACGATCATAGTATTAGTTCTTATAGATTTACAAGCACGTACAAGAAAAAAATATTAATCACAACAAAAGACCATTCCTCGATAAAAAATACAACGAGCACTTTGTCTCAAAAATCTTTTTCACGCTTCTTTAATATCGCACAGCAGTAATCAATCTTAATAATGAGTTTGCAGGAGCGAAGGATCGGCGTCGCAACAAAGCGGCGAGATTTATGCGCTGTGCTCGGACGCCTTTATCTGGCCAGGGCGTCGTTATGAAGCACGGGCCACTTTTAGTGCTGCTCTGAGTACATTCACTGAAAAACATGCAAAGCATTGGATTAATTTGCTTGCAAAATCTCTCAAAATATGTAGCATATAAAACATTTTCCTAAAACAGTTTAAAATCGGGTGTCTTTTTACAAGCTTTATATTAACTTGACTTGTTCGTAAGTAAGTATAAAAGTATGTATGTAAGTTGTCCGTCAAATCTTGCAAGTTAAATTTGACCCACTTCCCGGCGACCGATTGAGCTGAAATTTTGGGTATAACTATAGTTTGGATGACAATTCAATATTATGGTACCATCGAGCTGATCTGATGATAGAGACAGAAGGTGGCCATAGGAACTCCGTAATAAAACCACATAACCCCATCGAGTTTGGGCTCGTTAGAATCGTCTCAATGAGCAGTTGATGATGATATACAGAAAAGTACAGTCGGCAATAAAAGCTTGTACCAAAAATGAAATTTTTGACAGAAGCTTATTATGTTGTTACCTACATCTGAGAGGCAATCAATCATGTAAGGTTTTGAACGCGCGTAAGGACAATTCAACTGTATTTTTTCCATTTAAACATTGATGTTTAGATCTACCTAACGTACGACGTACAATGCGTTATGTGATCGACCAGCTGAGCTCTGTTACCGATTTTAGCTCACACTTCTAAATGGAGTAAAAGCCTCCTTCCCAAAAATTATTCTCACACTTTTAGGTACGCTTTCAAAAAATTACAGTTAATGTGTTCTTACGCTCGTTCGAAAAGTTACGCAATTAACCTGCAAACTGAACCACGAATAAGGGTAGTTGCACAAGTAAACGACGGACTCGAGTTGAGCCGGGTCCGGTGCCGAGCGGTTACGTGTGCGACAAGCGACTACCTTTAACCTGCACATCTATAGTTATTGTGTAGGAAGCTGGGAGCTAGATCAAATTGACGAATTGCATTACGTTTTTTTCCTCATCACGCAATCATCAATATATTGTTTTTTATTGTATCAAACTACTTTTCATCGTTAATCGTTTCGAATTTGTCTCAAATCGTAGCGTAATGATTCATCGAATTTACCTGTTATATAATAATTAGTTGTTTATTTTATTAGTATTAATTTATCGAAGGTTCACAGTTGGTATTGTTGGTTGGTATGGTTGGTTGGTTTGGCATTTTAACCTAACCTAAACCTTTTTTTTATCGATGTGGAAATGCTTTATGCATCCCCCCGGTTGGGAAATAGGGGGTTATGTGGGACTCACTAATACATAGCATACCAACTAAAATCACACCGGCGTTTTCCCGCATTGCCGTGAAGAGGGACGCCATGGGATCGCGAACATTCTACCACACTAAAGGGAAGGGAAGGTCAGGAACGCAATGACCCTCCCGTCAGACGTATAAAGCCGTGCAGTGAGTTCCCAGCTCACCGGCTCTACAGGGGGATTATGCGATTGCCAAAACCTAACCTAAACCTAACCTAACCGCCAGCGTGTCGCCGTCACCCCGCTTCGCGGGGTGCCTATTTCCGCTCTAAGGGACATAAGCTAACCCTAATCTAACCTACTAATAATACCGTTGTTACGATTGTGTGTTGTTTTTTTACTGCGGGGGGTTTCGCCCCCGAGCCCCCCGCTTCTGGTTGCCCTGGCCTAATCTACTATATTATAATCTTTATACGAAAATATAAGAATTTCGGGAACTGAAACTGAACGACTATGACTATGGACAAATAAAATAATAATAAAGTATGTCCATGAGTTGATTCTTGTGTAAAAGATAATTCGAGCAAATGTATGAGCGATCTAACGAAGTTCGATGACTGATTCCTAATTGATAATAAAATTCTGCGAATAGAGTTATAGGAAACGATGATCGATGAAACTACTTTGGTAAAATGATGGGTTCCCGGAAAGTTTGACAAGTTTCTATGTAATGACAGGTGACGGCGCCATATTAACGTTGATCGGTCTGTAATCGTAAGTTGGTGTTAGCCGCCCTTATTCTTGCTAGTAAAACATCTGGTAAAAACAGCCTGGCATTTAACTCAAAATAATGGATCTATCCAATATAAGGCGGCGTTATGTGCGCACATTTTCCAGGATGAAATAGCGTCAGCAGCTGCTCGCCGTATAAGTAATTCAGTGGAAGGCGGTGCGGAGCCAGTTTCGGAGATGAATCGACCGTCATCGGCTGGGTAGGTAGATATGTACCTATAAATAGCTACGCTTGGATAAGAACGACGACCCACTAGTCCCAGTACCTACATGGTTTGGACAGCCAGTCGTGCCAAAGAGATAGTACATAGTTAGAAAAGAAACTGTATAAGGCCGCCTATTGTCTACTATTGTATAGCGTAAGGTCCTTGTGTTGTTTTTATTTATTTAAGTGAACAATAATAGTTATTTTTAATACAGTTGCTCAAAAAGTGCTACTTTAAGTAGCTGTTTAGCGTGCGGAAAGTTGGTTTTCGCGAACGCACAAGTTTTTCACTTTTCCCACTCAATAATTGTATAAATTGTACCATTAATTATTATGTCAACAAAAAAAATGATAGAACTGTATTAAAAATAATGATTTTTGAACAACTTCATTATTTTTCAACTGTATTACAATGATGTTACAGAATTATTAATATAAAAGTTTCGAATTCCTTACTTGTTGTTTTTCTTATTTTTTCGCAACTATATTAAAAAAACGTCGTTCGATACACGTGCGGAAATGTCATTCTTCATTCGTCCCGAGTCTTGCTTATCTCGGTACTCGTGACGTAATGACTAATGACATACTCCGCAATAGCATCGAAAATAATATTTGTATTGTATTGTATGTGATCGACTGCGGGCGTAGCATGGTTGCCATTTTATTATCCGTCACTCTCGCATGTACCTACTTGTCAGAGCGTGACGGATGTCTTATCCACAGCGATGAGTGATAAAATGGCAACCATGCTACGCCCGCTAATCGTTATAAAAAATGCAGAGAACCGGATCAACTTACAGACTGTTGGTATATGTTACTGTATAGATACTCGTATATACTGCAGAGACCTTCATATTCATATTAATTTATTCGTTGCGACCATAGTATTCACAGGATGTTCTTAAATGCGAATCATATTTATGTACTAAGCTAACCTGAACAACGTATATTTATGCAATCCTCGTCCGAATCGTGAGAACCATAAGTTGACACATTCATTGCTGCCCTACCTACAAAGAACGCGATTAGCGGGTGTTATTATTTCGTTTTCCGGATTACAGACATTTAGTGTTCCCGGGTTTTATGAACACATCCTGTACCATAAAATATGCTGTAGCGTTCTAATCTATTTTTAAACTGAAAAGTCGAAAGCGAAATCCGACATTCAGCACGCATTGAAAACAGTCAAAGCGAATCGAGCCTAAGGCTGTTTCAGGACACGTACGGCTGGAGGTAGGTATTCGTACATACTCGAGGTATTGAGAGTGATATTAAATATATAATTTGTCGTCTATGCGCGCCACATCAGTAGTGGGATAACCAGACTATGTAGACTGCCAACGTCTATACAATGTCGCTCTCGGTAAAAAAAAAAACACCGTAGGGAGGTCTCTGCTGTACCGTTCATTTCGCATGGCACTTCGTTATTATTATTATTAAACTTTGCTCAACAAGTAGCTTGTCGCATGTAGAATGAAGGGCGCAAAACACACATATATATATGTATAATCACGCCTATGGCGATGGTCGTTGGGGCGGAAAGGTTCTCGAGTGGCGACAAGGCGCGGCGTGGATAGCCCCCCCCAAGGTGGACTGATGACCTAGTAAAGGTGCTGGAGTCCGCTGGATGCGGGTGGCGCAGGACCGGTCACTTTGGCACTCTTTGGGGGAGGCCTATGTCCAGCAGTGGACGTCTTTCGGCTGATATGATGATGATGGTGATGTATCACGCCTATTTCCCGGGGGGGTAGTCGGAGATCACGTGTGTCCACTTGCTACGCTGCCGGCGCCAGGGCGTCGGTCAAGCTACGCCAGATCTCTGTTACAAGAAATGTCAGGATTTTTATCAGGACATTTATTTCTGCTATATGGCAACCCTATTTGTACCAGATCTCCGGCGGCTGTTCTCCTCTACTGGACGCATTTCTCAACCGAGTCAAGTGACATTTTCTTCATGTTAAATAAATTTTTTTTGTTTATTCAGTTTGTCGAAATTTTAAAAATACACAATTTGGAAAAGTTGAAAAACCCCCGACATTTTCATTTCAAGTCCAATATCTCAAAAACGGCTGAACAGATTTTCATGAAACATGGCTAAGAACACTCAGGATCACATCAGCTTTCGTATAAAAAAACCGCATTCAAATCGGTCCACCCATTTGGGAGCTACGATACCACAGACAGATACACAGACACGTTAAACTTATAACACCCTTCTCTTTGCGTCGGGGGTTAAAAACAAAAATGTTTGCAGAAAAGGAACGCTTGCGGTTTCCACAGCTCACATAGCCGCTAGTAGAGTATAGAGGAATAAGTATGATTATGTGCCCTGAGCCTCCGATAAATATTCAATCAAGTTTATGGTCCCAATTCTTCGCAGCCTCCGGCCGGTTTATCTCCACCCGACGACTTTCAAGCCTCATTTAGCTCAAACAGCCGGCGGTTGCCACAATTTTATGCGTTTTAGCGGGTCAAGACGCAACTTGCAGCGAATTTAATGTATTTACCGCCTTTAATTTTAGATAAGGGAAGGGGATGTTAATGTATAAAAATATAACGGCCTTTTTATAAACCGTTTATGTTTATGGGCGTTTTTATCGCCGATTTCGTTTCTTCGGGTAGTAGACGAGGTTACCTGATCAAATGTGATGTGTATTAAAAACCCATTTTAAATACATACACTAAAGTTACGTATATATAGAGAACAGGGGATCTATTCCACTAGCCCCACTGAATAAAAATCGGTCTTGTAAAGATGCATACGTTCGCTTTCACGCAAAAGCTGAATATTATAATTTATAGCTAACTGATGCATTCGAAGAGGTATCCTATCGCAATCACTAAACTTCTTTTTCTATCTGTCGTGTTTGTCCGAATTTTCATTTCGGCAAAAAGCCAGTTTGAATTAAAACCATATACTGAGGTTACTGTCCCTTGAAGCTGTGGAAAAAAACGTATATTTCAACACTCTCAAGGGAATCAAAATTTATAGGTTACTTTCCGTTGACTTGGAACCTTGAAATTTGGCGAGTGATATCGTCTTATACTACAAGTACAGGGAAAAATCTGAGAACATCCTTATCATTTGGTATTATGTACGGAACCCTCAGTGAGCGAGTCCGAATGGCACTTGTCCGGTTTTAACTCATAAGGTTAGGTTAAGTGTTTTATAATAATCCTGAAAATGTAATGGTTTTAGAGAAAATCGGTACAGAGGCTCTAGTATACGTTTTACCGAAACGAAACGTTACATTGAGGGTAAAACGCAAACGCCTTCGTAAAGTTTTGTTTCGGTAAAACTTATACTAGAGCCTCAGATACAGCATATACATAATCAAATCGCGTTTAGAATACACGCACATAGGTATGTCGTTTTCGAATTAATACATGAAATGACATTGTCAATGGTAGAGTGAATATAATAGAATAGAATAGAATATCATTTATTCATGACAATAGCACATACATACACATAGATCACAAATACAAAAGAGAGAACAACATTGCCACGAAATGGTTCCATCTCAGCGTTGTGCTGGCCTGGTGGCCAGCGCTGGTCTTCCGATGGAACCATCCGGTGATTCGACGGCGTAACACATATTTTACACTCGCACAAAAAATAAGAAAAATAATAATCATACTATTTTTTATTAATATTATAAATGCGAAAGTTTAGATGTTTGGATGTTTGGATGTTTGTTACTCAACCACGCTTAAACGGCTGAACCGATTTGAATGAAATTTTGCACGAAGATAGTTTATAGCCTGGATTAAAATATAGGATAGTTTTTATCCCGGGTCCACGCGGAGGAAGTCGCGGGCGGAAGCTAGTAGTAATATAAAACAAAAAACAATACCGCAAAGACAAATAATCAGATTCCCGAACGCAACCAAAAACATGACAAGTGGAAGTTCCCGGCAACTAAAACGTCAAACTAGCAAGACTGACATTGAGAGTGTGCAGATAAATGAAAATAATTATTACTTAAAAATGACGTATAACATTAATTATACAGTACGAAGAAGATCTAAAGCTTAGGAAAATAACATAAAGTATATTACCTATTTAAATAAAATACAAATTATGTAATATTTTTCCCTCATAACATAACATCATCGTCTTCAGAGCTGCCGGTATCATCACCTAGTACAAAGAAAGTAAAATAGATAACTAGTGTGCTAAATAGTGTTACATACATATTCACATTTGACAGCATATAAATAGTTTACTGCAGTACCTACCTATGTTGATAAGTACTTCAGTACAAGGAATTTCCAAGCTTTCTCTAGCTTTTGTACTAACGGTACTTTCGAAGTGTAATAATAATCGCGGTTTGATAATAATACAACGTTACAGTTGGGAAATGAAATACTTAATTAACAACTACTACTCGTATTACTTTTTATTTACTTTTATTTATTTTTATCACTCGATTGCGATGGGTAACCCTTCAGGGACAACCCAAGATAGACAAACACTCATCTACACATGAGTGTTGTATGAATACTGTACGATAATAGAAAATTCGTAATTTTTTTACAATCATCCATTATCATAAGCCAAAAGACGATATCTCCTGGAAATAGCTCTCACAAAAGAAACGCCACCATAACCAGTCTTTATTGCCTGTATACGGGACTCGCGAATTAAGTACCAGTAATAAACAGCCCGGAATTATTTTCACGTGAAGACATATATGTCAATATACGTGGTATCAAAGGACCCACAGTCGCCCCGAAATAATGAGCGCCCTCACACTGCTGATAAATTAAATGAAACAAAGGTGGGTGACGAAGGAGAGATAATGAACAGCCATTCATTTGCCACGGGCAACGCATATAACATTCTCTCGCAAACACCTGAACATCGTGCTTTGAGAGCAATACAGATATAAAACAAGAAGTGCGGTGTTTTTAACATTAAACGAAGAAATACCTACTTTAAAACCTATTTTAAAATCTGCCAACTCGAAGTCAAAAACGCTAAAAGCAGTAACTAAAAATCTCGTTAAAGATGAAACGAATTTCAGCTGCGTTATTTGAATCCGACCTGTCATGAATACTTTATTCTATATAGGTCTAGTAGTCTACGTAGCTAATATATAGGACTAGTATAATCCATACAGTATTGACTAACCGGCCGGTAATACTGGTAATAGCCGGGGTAATATTTTTTGATACAACGTGTTTAAAATAGAAAGATACATTGTGTCAGTTGATTAAAATTAACTTATGTACCTAAGTTTGCGTTCTACGATACACCTTATACCCAGGTGTATCGTGGAACTTAGGTAAGCTTTGAAGATTAATTATATAATCCTGCTGACTGTTTCCTGTGGCTGCATTTAGCTGACGAACAGGCGGTAGGTGCTTGTCAGTCATCATTCATCAGCGACATGACGTGGAGCCTAGTTGATGGATGTTCGGCTAAGTACCGTAAAACCTTTAAACTACCTATGTACATATTCTGAAAGAACGGCTATGATGTCTAGTATCCAAAAACCACTCATTAATTTTTGTCAATAAATGTATGTTCAGGATGTTTTATTAAATCGGGGCTGTGCGGTAAAATTTGAAACAATGATATACGGAAATTTGTTCAAGGCGTCATAAGGCCGATTTAAGAAAAAATAAAAACTGCTTTCATTATTTTTTGCAAAAGCCTCATTAAACGGCGAGGAATAAATCTTGGTCAAATTTGTCTAAAAATTGGGGTTCGTTTTATTATTTGTATTGTATCTATTGTCCCTGCTGCCTAGCAGTAGTCCGAGTCTGGTCACTTCTCAACAGAATCGTTCTAAACACAGGGTTAGAACGATGCTGTTCAGACCCCTTATCATGGTCGGCCTTATCACGCGATAAGTGACAAGATAGAGCGTCCGTCTCGTTCTATTGAACGGTGTCAATCAGTGACGGACGCTCTATCTTGTCAATTATCGTGTGATAAAGCCGTCCATGCTACGGGGTCAGAAGTGACCGCGATAAGCGGACAATCGAGGACAGGATTTTTGCCAGGGTACAGCGGTACGCGGCGTTCCTCTACAAGGCGGAGCCGGCAGTCGTTGGGGTTGTAGACGGTAGTCCAAGGTTGTTACCGCTGTTAGTTCGTCATACCCGTGGCGGGATACGTAAACGAATTTCCACAGCGTTCAAAAAAAAAAATGTACAGAGGTACCCGTACATTTTGCGCTCGCAATAGGGCCCTGTAACCGTAACGTGATTCAGCCCGGCTTAACGGCATGTCAGGGACAGCTTTTATTATTAAATCAGAGCCCACGGCCTGCCTGGCGGCAGACAGTTACAGTGAAATTAACCTGCCTACATAGCACTCTTCGCATGTACATATGTGCCTACAACACGTACCAATAAATACGTAATGCCCAAAGTTCCGTTGTTCTTCAATGTAATTTCGTAAAAGTTTATCCGTGTAAAAATATTAATGTTAATACCTAAGTTCACAAACAGTATGTGATTTCTTACCTGCTAATTATGTAAATTCAATAAACAGGAACTTTCGCAATGCCAAATCAAAATTGTAGAAGTGAAATCAAAAGAATATCAAAACCCCAACTGCTTTTTAGGGTTCCGTAGTCAACAAAGAACCCTTATAGTTTCGCCATGTCCGTCTGGCCATCCGCCCGTCCGTCCGTCCGTCTGGCCGTCCGTCTTCGTCTTAGCTCAGTAACCATTACTACTAGAAAACTGTAATTCGTCATGAGTTGGTACATGAATCATCACGCCCACAAAACAGAAAAATAAAATCTTGAAAAGAACATTTTCTTGGGGTATCTCCCCTAAAGTGGGTATGTAATTTTTAGGGTTCCGTACCAAAAAAGGTAAAAAAGGAACCCTTATGGTGTGACTCCGTCCGTCTGTGTCTGTCTGTCTGTCACAAAGGGAGATATCTCACGAACTACTTAAGCTATCAATTTGAAATTTGGAATGGTTTTAAAATGAGTTATCCACGTGCATGGAAAATGAGAAATTCAAATATACATTTTAATTTTCTATGAAAAATTACGAATATGAGGGGGCAAAAAAAATCAACAATTCAAGGTCAAGTGGGGTATCATATGAAAGGGCTTGAGTTGCACTTTTTGAAACAGTTTTTCTTGTTTTTCTACATTGGTAAAATTTCGTTCTATGGAGGAAAATGTAAAAAAAATACCATCCCCCCCTCCCCTCCCTTATCTCCGAAGTAATCCAAGCGAAAAATTGGAAATGAATACTTGTGATACGTGTGAACATAAATATTACTGGAAAAGTATGACTTTTTATGTATCTAGCGTATTTTTTGTTTTATCTTGTCACTTATCGTGTAATAAGTCCGTTCATGCTTCCCAGAGAGGCGGCGTAGAAGCTACGGTGCGCTAATGTGCTACGGGTATATTATATGCGCTGAACATCACTGGTCAAATATCAAGTCGGTGCATACGGCGCATGCATGTTGCCCGGGGCTCGCTCGCGATCCGGAAGTTACTATTGGCAACGGTGCAGGGACCTAGACTGTCTTGAAACACGCCATCCTCGGTACAATTTACTTGATAATAAGGGCCGGAATCGCCCGACCAACAAGGAAAAGTTAAGATGTTACACAGTTAAAATTGAATCACCTCGGAGCCACCTGAAGCCGGGCGTTCCCGAGCCCGGGCTCCCGCTCGGGAACGCCCGGCTTCAGGTGGCTACGTATGCTTTGTTCTCAGTAAATAAGTACGAACGTCTACCATTTGGGCGATGCTTCCGACAGCGTTGACGTGCACTAATTACTCCAGCAGCGTGTGCCCTTTTAACCCTATTTATACCTAGCTGCGGACATCAGAGGGATTCCAATATCGGTCTCTAATTAATGTAAGATATAGGTAGTGATAGGTATTACGCCCCCTAATTGGACAGACGGACACAGACACAGGTGGGGTGACTAATTCCGGGAAGGGTTAATCCTATTCGTGGACGGCAAAAGACGGGGGTTAATGAGTATTTAATAGCTTTTTCTACAACCTTAGAAAGTATTAGATCGATAACAGTTTGGATCATTGCGGTCACCTGAATTAAACAAAGTGAATATTTTATTGGACATGAGTTTGGATTTCAGATTTATTGAAAGAGAGAGCGATGCGAACGAAGTCCAGATTGGGCCGAAATTCTTTCGTATTTCCGGATATCCAGCTGTTCTCCTGTGCAGGTTGAATTTCTCAACCGAATCTCGAGAAATTTTATATGCGCTCGAAAATTATATAGTTTTTTAGTCGATTAAATGTTTGGATATTTTGAATGAATTATTTTAAAACACGGACCGCGAGTCGCTCCCAGAGCCAGGTCAGTATTTAATACTTCGCACGTCGAACCTGAATAATGCAGTTGCATAAATATACGTGTTTATAAAGCAATTACAGGATACTCGTACATACAGTTGAGAGCTTTCTGCACATTTTCTGTTTGGCATCCATTACAATTCAATAGATTTGTTTCCCTGCCGCAGTTTCCATGAATGTTTCATACAAACCCATTTGCGCACGTTTCTGTAGATAAGCTTGAATATATTTCATGCAGTTTGGCGGAGCGCCGAGGAAAACAATTGCTTTCCTTTACCGCCGTTTTTAAATAGTTGATAAAAATTTACCAAGATCTCATCGCCACTAAACGGCAGTGTAGTGCGTAACAATTTATTATTCCCGCAGATTCATTCAAAGGTTCTTGCTTATTTAATTTTAAAATGCCATTCTGCGTAGGACGTAGGGTATCCTTAATATCGCAAGCAATGTGAAGTATGCTAGGCGTAAGCAAGAATGCTGGGGACAATGGGGTCGGCATTTCGCTTCATTGTTGCTACGAGATTTACTACAAACATGAGATACGTTTTAATTTACTGGAAAGCGTGTCTTAAAACGTGCCTTGATTACATGTACTATCGTTAATAATATTGTAATGCGGTCTGTTTATTAACCCCCGACGCAAAGAGAGGGGTGTTATAAGTTTAACGTGTCTGTCTCTGTTTCTGTGTATTTGTATGCGGTATCGTAGCTCCCAAACGGATGAACCGATTTTCGTTTAGTTTTTTTGTGTCATAGATAATATTATCCCGAGTATTCTTAGCCATGTTTCATGAAAATCTGTTCAGCCGTTTTTGAGATATTGGACTTTGAAATGAAAATGTCGGGGGTTTTTCAACTTTTCTAAGTTGTTGTTATTATGGTAGTTAACTTAGATGGCCCTTGACTGAAGAATGACTTATGGTCATTAAGGCAGGTAGCAACAGTTTAGCAGTTTTCGAAAGAAGTCAATTAAGTTAACGATTACAGGCCAGGGGCAGGAGGGGAGATGTAATAGGGTAGGTGCGGGTAGCCGTCAGGGACTTGTTCGACTAATACTATAATCTATCAATTAGTACAAAGTTGTCTACACTTTGGCACATTCTATTAAACATGAATTTAGACAGAATTGAAATATTACTTAAGTTTTGGAAGCACGGTCGACATGAGCAGACACTCCATCCAATCCGGTTCTCATTTTAAAACGGCACACTGGAATTACATCAAACTTTTTATACACAACTAGCTGATGCCCGCGTGGTTATAGGAAAATGTAACATATTGAATTCCCGTGGGAATTAGATGTTTTCCCGCTGGAAAAAGTAGCCCGTCACTCTCCAGCTTCTAAATTATCTCCATACAAAAAAACACATCAATACGACGCTCCGTTGCGACGTGAAAGAAGGACAAACAAACACACACACACTTTCGCATTTATAATATTAGTACCGCCACATCTAAGTCGGAAACTAGTTTTTGCTGCTATAAAAGATAACCGAAAAAAAAGAGATTAGAAACTGTTTGATTTTTTTTCTACTCGCTCTAGTTTTTTAGAATTTTAATTTCAACAGAAAGTAATTTCCTACCTAGATATGGCGGATTCCATTGTGTATACAAAGCTTTATGTTATTCTAGCATGTTGTATTAAAATAAGTACCAAAGTACGTTTGTATAGAGAGTCAAACGCCCTGGCGACCCTAAGTATAAAGGTCTCTTCTCGTGAATGTGTCGTACTTACGTACAGTCGCTAGTCGCCATCAGATATATCGGGGCGGCCAAGGTGCTCACAAACATCTGAACACGTCTCTATTGTCAAGGCATTAGAGACGTGTTCCGATATTTGTGAGCACTTTGGCCGCTCCGATATATCTGACGGCCACTGTACTCGATTCCCGTCCATCGGTCATCCATTCAGATCGATTTTGATTTTCGATTCGCAATTAATCGTGAACTCAACACATTTATCCTAATCCCCAGCACTGTGACAGCAATAAATATGCCAATTTCTTATATAGTTTTTGTTTTTAATGTGTACTGTAAATATAAATATTTTATTGAAGCTGCATCTAGGTAGTGTGTACATGTATTATCTCACTTTTTACTTATGTTTATTTCTCTTTCGCCTGTCCCAATACTGTACGTAGTTTATTTATTACATTTGTATGACGTTTCCGTGAGTCACTGACGGTGCTGGCTGAAAATCAGCGCTGCAGGTGTCTGACACCTCAGCATAATGCTGAGCCAGTGTCCGGTTCACTGCCGCAGAGACACACTTGTTTCATGTTTTTATCTGTTTTTTGTTTTTTGATTATTTTATTGTTTAACACGTGTGTCCTGTGTGTTTGTGAATAAATGTATCTTTCTTTCTTTTCTTTCTTTCTTTCATTTATTACCATCAAAATGTTGGATAGGAAAAACCACAATTTTGCGAGTCCCTTACGTATATTCCACAACTCATTAAATACGGTTCCCAATGAGTTTTGCTGCGTCCACGCCGCACGCTGCGTGCACTAATTTTAATTAGCTTGCTGTGCATCGATGCATGTGTAATACTGTTTACTGCAGTCAACTCACACTGCAATTATGATCACTGACTGCCTGCCGAATATGTATTTACGTTGCTTTACGCTGTTAATTGACGTGTGCCATGACTTGTGACACAATTCCCTACCTATTTTTTTATTTTTTATTCACACACTGCCAAGAACCGCTTTTGAAAAAAATCCAATTATAACGTCTTTAGTTTCGCCACACGGACGAAATATCCGTCAAACAAAATCTTTATTTCAATGTGTGTGTGTGTGTGTGTGTGTGTGTGTGTGTGTGCGCGCGTGCATGCGTGAATGCGTGCGTGCGCGTGTGTGTATGTGTGTGTGTGTACTAGGGTTCAACTTGACATTTAAAATACTACAGCATGTCATAGGGATATCTCCACTTCTTGTCCTTGTCTGCCAAAATTAGAATTGAGAAGGCATGAAAAAAAAATATCCGAGAGACGTTGCCATCTGACAAACAACTGGAATCACGCGGTCGCTCACGGCAAAAAGCTCGAGTACGTCCTTATCGCTCGAGTGACCGTTTAATTTAAAATAAAATATGTCTCAGACTCACGGGGTTCTTCTAATTAAATCTAATTACCGTTATTGATAAACTTATTTCAGTTGAAATGCCGTTAAAATTCGTTGCCTTCATTGGTCACATAGTACATTTTTGTTTTTGAGAAAAAAACTAATCACGTTTTAGATAACATAGGTTTGTTAAGTTGTATGATAAGCACTAAAACTTAAAAAAAACTTATTTCTGGCTCTGCGAACTGTGTGCATACTCCATATAAGTTTCTAAACACGATAACCAATAATAGATAAACTTGCATAAGCGAATAGTTTAATTTTTAGACTGTCATCACTTTTTTCAAAAATATCGTGTATGATCTAAATTGAGTTTCCTATTTGTTGCATGGTTACCCAACCAGAATTTGGCGCACTATAAATAATTTATATATACACCTTGTAGGTACCCATTTTCTGCAATAAACATTATTTTATCTTATCTAAAGGGTCAGTCATTACATTAAGCCGCAAGGCCCTGTATCATAACATTCATAAAATCGATGGGTAGTACCTTTCAAAACGCGAAGTAACTACCAACGCCTACTTTGGCTGTGCCTACGTAGTAGGTATACGACATACCCACACTAATTGGAAAACTTTTCCTTTTACTCAATAGCCTTTTTCTCTAGTCAGCGGCTGGCTTTGCGGAGTTCTTGGTAGGTAGTTTTTTCTTCGGGATAAAACTTTATGGTTTTGTGTCCGTAATCAGGAAATGGAGTGTTATAATTACAACTGTACAAGTAGCAAACGGTGGCTGAAGTTTATTTCTACTGTAGTTAGTGTGTATGTCTGTACATGACTCGAACAAAAATAGCTTTTAAGCCCAATGTCTCGCAAACTAATCACTGAGTTGAAAAATGGCTTTAAGAAACCCATAATATTTTTGAACAAGCTATCCAACGATACCCCACACTATGGGTTTAACGAGAAAAAAATGTTACATCCCAAGTTTGGGCGTAGGGGAGGTACCCTGAAAAAAGTTTCTACTGCCTAAAACGCAAAATGCCTACATCATTGTCGTCGTTTTATCTTTACGTTAGCGATGTCGACGGAACCCCGCGCGGGGGGGGGGGGGAGCGGGGCTCCTATTTCTGGTCTATTTGCCCTTCGAGCATCTGAAGAAACCTAACTGCAATGTAGGCAAAACAACACACTAGTCATTTCGCGTTCTAGGCAATCCGAGATCATCCGTTTTCTAAGGGTTACTGAGCTAAGCCGAAGATGGACAGACGGGCGGACATGACGAAGCTATAAGGGTTCCTTGTTGACTACGGAACCCTAAAATTCATAATTTTCATACAAAAGGTAATCCATGACACTCGGAGCATAATTCAGTAATTTATTGCTTTCATAGGTACATTACATAAGGTGGTGTATCAAAACAAGATCAGCTATGAGCCCTACAAGGGCACTGCAATTTACATTATTGATTAGCTCAATAACTAACTAAACTAATGAACTATTTATTCACCTCACTGAGGACTCCCGACGTTTCGTATGTGTTGCAACAAAAATAATGTGTGAGAATCGTGAAAGTTTAAATCAATAAAAATTTATAAAATACAAATAATGAATAACAAATTTTCAATAATAATAATAAAACATTAACGTTTTCTTAATTTACTGGCTTACATGAGATAATGTTAAATATTTTTAAATGTCATTATTAGGCATTAAAATTTGGGAAGCATCGCCTGCTTGGACTATAATTCAATTACTGAGGAGCTGAACAAAACTTTACGATCGCGTTTGCGTTTCACCCTCAATTTGTATGGGATTTGACAGCTAAACGCAAACGCGGTCGTAACGTTTTGTTTCGGTAAAACGTATACTAGAGCCTCGGTGGAACACTCGTAAATACAAACATACACAGCTAAAACATATCCCTTCCTTTCGGCGCTGCCGTGGTCGGGCAAAACAAAACAGTAAATATAGAATTCGTGAACAAATTATATCTTTCCTTAGTTAGCAACAGTCAGAGAAACAACATGAATCGGATAATCCTTACTAGTTACTATGACTCGTCCGAATAAGATTGTAACTCAACTCTCAGAACTGACGCAGGTCTACAAAGGCGTTAGTCGAAGAGCTGTCCGAAGGCGGGCTCCCCAATTAGTTGTAAGTGGAATCACCTACGGCCGTATTCATAAACGTACGTTCTACAAGCCTATTTTAACTAAAATGGCGTTAAAATTCGTTTATCTGTCACGTGTGTAAGAAAGGGTCAGAGCACATGTTATTTAGCAGAGGCGTTTTAAGTTTTATGAATAAGGGGGCTAATGTTTTACATGGGGGTTTCGATACGTTGTGATGAAACAAAGGAACGTTCTTACACTTAACACTTTTAGTGCCAGGAACCCGCCTGGCGGGCGCCTATGCCGAGTCGCTTCCCGCTTCCCGCAAGTGTTAACACATTCACGCTAAGAATCGCTACGCTCGTAGCCGATCCCGTGGTTTTCCTCGTATGTAGCGGAAAGCGACTAAGGCGTAGGCATCCGCTAGGCGGGTTCCTGGCAGTGAAAGTGTTAAGGTTGATTAAAAATCCTCGCGTGTTATATATATACCTCGCTTAACTTACCACGAATGAAAGTTGGAAATCCATGCTAGATGTAGTATATAGTGTGTAGTGTGTTCGTTCGCTTCTAAACTCGAATACGTAATATGTTTCTGGAATAGGTCCTGGCTTAGTTCAGTCCTTCGCAGACTAATGGATAGGTTTTGGGGCGATAATCCCGAGACTACCCTACTGGTCTCTCCGGTTTAAAAGGGGACCGAATAAGCCTAGCCTTAAACATTATAAGTTGTGTAAGACATATAATCAATTTGCTAAGCTAACCCTTACTATTTTTTCAGTGTCTTAAGCGATTGCGTATTCGTGTCATACAGAGATTTAGGTTCGCGTGTTTTCTATGGCCCTTGCCAACGTCAAGGGCTGTAAAATATTATTTTTGATTGGTTTCTCAATCTGCATAAATGTTGTCTCCTCTTATACATGTACTTTTATGTCGATTAAACGTATACAGCGTAGAAGGAAAATCGCACCGAGAACTGAAACCTTGGATACCGGCTCTGATTCTGAATTGGATTGGCAAACAGTAAAAATATGCCTAGGAAAATTCCAAAATTGCCCTCAAAGCTTTAGCAAGTTACACGAAAACAGCAATGGATTGCAAGCTGTAAAATAATGGACGTGGCGGGAAGAGGTAACTGATCCCAGTGCAGAGTGTAAACATACTACTTTCATTAATTGTCGAATAATTAACATTATTTCATTTTTGTTTTTTAGAATGAATGCTTTTAAGTGAAGACAGTTTTACCTTACATTTTCTTTTTTGGCATTTCTCAACGATTCTTGCACAATTATTGTATAAGAATTGGCAAAGTAGGTACCCATCGTGTCTTAAACAGGGTACGATCGCTCGAGGGATCGATCGAGATACCAGTAATTTCTTGTTTTCCTGGAACTCCTTATTAATTTCAGAAATACATAAGGGCATCCAATAATGAAAACATTTGTAACATATAGTATGTAAATAGGTAAGCTGACCACTGCTGACAACTGATACTAATTAGGAGGAAAACTGTCATTTTATCATGCCAGGTTGCGCATAAGGATCTGTACCCTACATTGACATAAGAACTGTCAAATCGCATACATTTTTTACAAGTACTTTTGAAATTTCGCATTTTGCTCAAGAATGCCTCAATGTAGTGCGCCAAATTGTAAAAATTGGGAATAGGCGAATCAGCGTTAATATCTCTAAAAGTATCAGAGGGTGGGCACGCATATGAGCGGTCTTCTGGAACATCCAAGGTGCCACTAAAGTTTTGGTTTCGATCATATGCCTCCAACATAAAAGAAAAAAACCACACTTGAGCATAAGTTTTTTTTATTATCACTGGAAAAACCTAATATAACCTCAAATATTTTAAGTGATTACCTTTGTATCAAAACAGCCTTTTTCCCTGCCACTGACGCTTTTCTTCTTCGAAGTTCAGCTTGAAGAACACGTACAGTTATAAACGCGTATTAACAGCTGTTATTCGCAAGGATTACTGAAAATATCGCAAGCACACACTTAACACGAAACTTAAACAAGGTACAGTCGATTGCAGCGTCATCTGCCTTAAGCTTCTAGTGTGCCTCCCAAAAATGATTAATAAAGCAGAAACCTGCCAGTCACTCATGGAACCGTAGATGGAAATTTGAAAACGTGGCGCTTATTGTCTCATACGAGCGTTTTTTGTTAAAGCCGGGACCTGACCTTTGCTGCGGGCTTAATACTTACGGAATTGTCGTGGGACTATCTTTTTAAAACTGGGTAATTTACAAATTGCAGTTCAATTTTCAGTCTATGATTTCAATGACAATTTTTCTTATCAATAAATGTCTACTACAGCGAAATCTTGGGCGATTACAAAAAAAAATGGGTGAGTTATGTTGTTTCGAGAATGAATGGAACTCGTAATTTTAGATAACAACGATTTACAAAAATGACACCAGAACTCGATTTGTAGATTTATTAGATGCATACCGTATCGCGGCATTACCTCAGGATCAGGTTGCGGGCGAAACTTATCTTATTCTAATTGTCATCTGGGGTGTAAGTGACATCCGGTCATTGACCCCTGCGTCATTTTGAGTCGGATGCCATACATGCCGAAGTCATAATCTAGCCCACAACTTATTTCCTGGATGTTCGGGAAAAATATACCACTTGATTTCAATTCACGATAAGGGCCTAAAGCTATCGTTTCAATTTTCGTTGCAATGTCGCCTACACCCTGTATACATGCTCGTAAGCCCTTAAATATTGGCCAAAGGAAAGACAACTTTTGTTTTTTGATTCTGTATGACCCATTTCTAGCTTAAATACTGTGTTAGATACAAAATTATTTTTCCAGCAGTATAGTTATGATAATTTGTATTTATTTGCCGATATCGTGCGTTTATTAATAAAATGTTGGTCACCCATGCAAAATATGGTAGGTATTGGTTTTTGTATTCGCTACCAAGCAGCACTACCGTACTCACACATGTTTAACAGTTATTCAACGCAATAAACAACCCATTCACTTGTTGATGAGTTAGCAAGTTCCAGAATTCGGTTGAACAAATACTACGTAAGCCGCTACGGTCTACGCCGTAGCTACGTCTACGAGCCGTAGCCGTCTACGAGCTGCATAGTTCTTCAGTGGATTATAAAAACATGAGTTTTATGTTATCCGCGGCACGGTGCCGTAATGAGCCATTTTATGTGAACGCCTTTTTGTTACGAATGTTGAGTTTTTACTCGCAGTAATTAACTGTGCTTGTTATGTTTGAATTAAAGGGAGAAAAGAAAAGTGTAATAATGACATTAATTATGAGTAATTTACCGAAGTATAATGGTATAGTATGGCTGGCTTTTACCTCGCCCAGAGGATCAGCGTTGCCATTCAACGTGGCAATGCTGCCAGCCTTCTGGGCACACTACCGCCTGGCAGCGACCTGGGGCAAATTTTTTACCGTTAGTTTTAGTTTTATTAGTTTTATGTACCTATATTATTATTAATCATTGTAGATATTAAAATTAATATATATAACAAATAACTGAATTAATGGTAATTAACGCTTTTTCATTCAGAACCGAAAACTGTCTTTTTAGTTGAACTTCTGGATTAACCATTGGCTTGTACTCCATGGCGGACAAAATTTTGATCTGCGTTTAGATCTTTGTTTTAAAAGTACAGGTTTGATATTCATTTAAGTGTGTTTAATTCAAACCACGTAAGCCAATTTTGACCAAATGTCCATGATATACACTTAAAGGAAGTCATTGTAACAATTCAGAAAAGATGACTATATGAACTATATATTATTTATTTATTTAAATTCATTTGTAAAACAAAGTTTATGGCGGAATTTCATATTATATAATAAAAAAAATGTTACAGCCCCGTCATAACAAACAGCTAAAAACCATCTCAACAGATAATAAATTCAATAAAAATATAACTGCACTCAAATCGTTTCAACCGTTTGGGAATGACCGACGCCGCAGACAGATACCTATAGATACACAGACACACATGTTAAACTTAACACCCCTTGTTTGCTTCGGGGGTTAACTCAGAGAATATATTTCTATAGAGGAGCTGTGGTATAATAGTACCACGACCGAGGCCATTCTCAATTTAGCTGCATAAAAGCCTTTTCGTCCCCCTCCAAGGGGGTTAGTGACCACAATGAAGAAAGTGGTTTAGTGGCCAGCACGGCCGATAGTAAATTTCAGAATTCAACACACAGAAGCAAATTTTAGATTTCAAAGGCCCTAAAGTAGTAAGCTGCGGTAGCCTAGTGGTTCAGGCATGCGGCTGTCAAGCGGCGGTCGTGGGTTTGAATCCCGGCTCGCACCAATGAGTTTTTCGGAACATTTCGGTGAAAGAAAACATCGTGAGCAAAGCGGTTTGATCCCAATAAGGTCCAGTTTCCCTCTGGGTTGGAAGGTCAGGTGGCAGTCACTTTCTTTGCTACTATCCTGGGATTACATGTCAAAGCGGACCCCGGACTCGTTTAGGGCACAACCGGGAATATACGCTAGGAGGATGAAAGGCCCTTAAGTATCAAGCAAAGTAATTCCTACAAATATTTAAACAGTATCAAATGTCCAGAACGTTCAATAATTCCACATTCCCAAAAGCCTTTCAGCGCACAGGTATGTAGTAAGAATTCCCAATTTCTTCGCGAGCGCGGAATGACACATTTTCGATGTAATATGCCTCATAAAACGCAGCGCGCGCCCAAGCATTCCCCATTATTACATTTCCTTTGGACGTCGGCATCTGAGGGAAACTGCTGTACGGTAAGAGCTTTAAAGTGCATAAACTGGGGCGATACATACGTCGTTTTTGCACGTGGAGGGAGCGAGACGCAACGCGGGGATACCTTGCATTCATACATCTCTTAACGTCCGGCGGCGCGGAAGAAATTGGAAGCAAAATTTGAAGAGCGGGAAATATGAAATGTGTTTGTCAAAGTACAACGGCAAAATAAGCATCTAGTTCTTTAACAGTTTCAGTGAAGAGCCGGTGAGCGCTTTGCTAGTAGGCGCTTTCTTCTAGTTAGCGAGAAAATTGGTAAACTTATCAACTACGAGCGTAGTTTCGAAAATGTTGGCGTTAAATCCATACTAATATTATAAATGCGAAAGTGTGTCTGTCTGTTACCTCTTCACGCTTAAACCGCAGAACCGATTGAGATGAAATTTGGTATGGAGATAGTTTGAATCCCGGGGAAGGACATAGTATAGTTTTTATCCCGGAAATCATCCCCCCTTCGGGTGAAATGGGGGACGAAAGTTTGTATCGAGATACAATATAAACGAGTTCCACGCGGACGGAGTCGCGGGCAGAAGCTAGTGTGAAATAAATGTGTATATATCTATATTAATCTGGTGACGAGGATTTGTTGCGACAGGATAAGTTGTTATTCGATTTAAAGTGAATTTTCTTAGCGTTCTCAGCATGAGTGTGAGTGCTACTTAATCTCTGCTATTTTTTACCCCCAGCGCAAACAGAGGGGTGTTATAAATGAACGCGAGTAGGTATGTATCTATTTGAGGGATCGTTGCACTCAAAGTAAGTTTTTTGTTTGCATGGTTATTTGATCTAGAGTGTTTTAAAGTTATGATTGTATCGATTTTTCGTTTTAGTCTTGGTTTTCAGTTCATTTTCTGTATTAATTGTATCATACATTATATATTATATGGAATACATAGAACAATTCTTGAGCTGTTACGTATTTATTATTACGTTATTATTATACCATTAATATTAATCTAATATTCGTCATTTATTACTAGTTCTTTGAGGAATTCGCGTCGCAAATGGTAGGTAGTCGCTTATCAAAATTCCGGGCACTGTCATTGGGACGCCCACACGAGTACTAGGTGACCTACATAGAAATCTGAGCCGGATTGATATGTAGCTGGATTTCGGTGTAATAATTTGTTGGATATAAGTTAATAAAGAGAAGATATTGTGCTCATTTCCTTTAATATAAGGCTATGGCGCGCCGGCTGTGCTCGCGCCTGGTTAAACATCACCGTAATTATGTTTACTCGGCTCCGCGGCGCGCGCGCCGGATACCTTCCGTCACTTTCCCTTTATTAAAATCCCCTTAAAACCTTCCGCCAATAAAACCACCGACGAACCTTCAATAAGAATTTCAAATTAAACCAGATTACCCATCATAACCCTATAAAAACGCCCGTACGAACTCTCGGCCGTTAGAAGGAGACTAATAGAGCCATAATCTCCCGCTGAATATAGTAAACGAATCCAATCGAATGATCCCCTCGGTCGGAGATTACATCAAAGCGGTCTCACCTAGCGTGGTCTCGAACAAAAAACTTGTTCGGGGCTGGAGGGCAGGCTGTGCTGCCATCTCGCGCGTTGCTAGGAGACGCGGCGATCAATACAGCCTCCGCCGGGCCGCCTAATTACCCCGCCCGCCGCGCGCCCGCCGCCCGCGAGCTATCCCGCACCCGCCGCCTCACAGATTTAAATATCGAATGATAGAATTCACATTCAAATGTTTTCCACTTCTTTGTTTGAATATTTATTCTAATGATAGCCTTTGTTATTTGAGTGGCCGGGTCAACCTTTTTGTTCTGTTTGTGACGTTATTGTCGTCATAATCAACGTTTGAAATGGGCTTGCTGCGTAAAACATAAGATATTCATGTCACATTTAATATTATGTTTGTCAGAATTTTATTGGAATTTAATTATTGTGGTTACAGATTCTTATCGATACAAACATCAAACGAGGATGATTTTGTGTAAGAATCATTATATGAATTCTTGGTCGTAAATTAGTGACTCTTGATTTTATATATGAGGACGCGGTGTACAAAGATTTGAACGATATATAGGGAACGCATGCTGCGTACATGTATGCTGTATACATTTGTACGTACAGTCAGCGTCACATACATCTGTACTCTTCAGGGTGTTAAAAAATAATCTGAACATGCACTTTATGGCTTTGACAATAAAGTCGTGTTCAGATGTTTGTGAACACCTTGACCGCTCAGATTTGTATGTGATGGCGACTACGAGACGAACACGTATTCTATGCGTTGTAATTTTAATGTTTTCATTCCCCTAACCTTCAGGTCAATTAGCCCCTGACCTACTCTCATGCATCGTAAAAGCTTGCTCTGAAAAAGTGAAAAGATTAAAAAAAGTAACAGCGAGTGTATCTAAGACTAGTCGCGTAAAATATAAGTATTATTTTAAAGACTAGTGGTGAGCTTGATGAGAATTTCCATCTCAAGAACCGTCAAACCGTCATGAACTATTTTATTCTTTTGGTGGTGCGTTATCAGTCGATATCTAAGGGCATGTAATATGACAAGCATACTAGTAAGATTCACCTGCATGGCATCGACCATCACTGTACCTGTAAATTTCTATGGCACTTCGATTTTTTTTTATAACGCGACGATTTCAAACAAGCATACGGCCTGCCTGAGGGTAAGTCGCCTATGGACACTTGGGAAAGGATTCACGGGCGCGTTGCCCACGCTTTATTGATTTGAGTACTCGTTGATACGACTGTCATTACGGTGGCGGTCTTCTGCAAGACGGAGGTACTTCCCAGTTGGGCGCTACTTCAAATATCAGCGAGATAACATTCCGCCGTGCCCTACCTTAAGTCTAGTTGCCATTCAAACTCGTTCTATAATACCCTGTAATTTAAGTCCCCTAGATGGGATAGGCCCTCCACAATGCATTGCCGACCCGATTGGTCTTGAGCTTCACGCTTCATTTCACTACAGGTCTTCTTTATGGGGTACTATCTCTTGACCAAACAACTTTTAGCCAAATGTATCATTTGACAAATGTTTCATTTGACCTAATGCATTTTTCGTCAAAACAGTGGTATTTTCGGGTATTCTATGAATATCATCAAATAGAAGTCATTAGGTTAGGTTAGGTTTGTTTTATAATAATCCTATAAAGCTTTCTATTTAAGAAAAAAATGCATTAGGTCAAATGAAACTTTTGGCCAAAAGTTGTTTGGTCTAACATTAGTGAACCCTTCTTTATGGCTTTCGCTTCTGCAACGATCGTTCGCCGCCAAGGTCCGCTTAGAGCGTTTGCGTTTTAGTTCTATATTTACCTTGCTTTACGTGCTTATCTATATTCTTACATAAAACAGCCATCTCCATATAGAGAAGAGAAGCTCGCAAGCCTTACACTCACGCTGCAGGAACTTTCCTACTTAACCGGCGAAGTTATTTTCGATAACATTAAAGTCCGCAAGAACCCTGGAGCAGGTGAATCCCCTACGTCCGCAGCAGGTGCGGATAATGTATGCCGCATATCGCCGCCATCTTGAAATATTGGAATATGATATAGCATCTGCGCCGCGACCTAGTGCTTTCACTCAATTTGCTCGCGGTTTTGCTTTGATTTTCATCTTGTGTTTTCAGCTGTACATGGTTGCACTGAGGTATCATATAGAAGAGCTGATAGAGGCTATGAATCAAGTTGAGGCTAAATTTAGTACGTTTATTAATATTTGAATAAGGTTTCGGCTCTACAGTCAGTGCCGACCCGTTAGTGATATGAGGTTTCGCTGTGTTGATAGCTAGAGACGATAGTATTCTCTACACTACGACTTAAAATAGCATTAAGTCATCAAAATCAAAACATTTATTGTACTAAAATGTACATCTCTAAACTCTTATAAATAAAGTGAGAAAGTCAGTCATGTACTTAGTGTAAAATTGAGTTATTTTCAATGTCCCCCATTCTTTCGACTGATGTATGAATCAGAATATGCGACAATACTTCATTCAAATATACAGTAGCCCTAAGTAATACTGTTTTTTTACATTAATCTCAAATTACGGTTCATCCAAGTAAGCACATTTAGATTTGAATATATAAAACGGCACCTAGCCTTGACACGGGACCAGGACCTTATTTCCAAGTGTTAAGAATCATTTTCGGATCAAGTCATGTCCATAACACGACCCTTTGAGAGTCAGCCATCCTGTGACGTCAGTGCATCGACCGGTCCAGATTGTTGAAGCCACTGACTCATTAACTATAATCGGAGGCGTTAACTCGTTTTATTGCATTATTTTAATGGGAAAGTAATATCTATTGTTATGATACTTTACCTGCCAAGAGCTCATTTTCTAATTTCTAGAATTGAATAGAAATGTTTATAGCATGTCACATTACAGGTAATAGATGGTGAAAACAATAAAGGTATACATGTGACGCCCTGCAAGGGCACTGCAAACATGAGAGGGCTAAAATTAATACTATTATCCTTATTCATGAATGCCCATCAAACTTATTCAGTTGAAATGCCGTAATAATAAGTTTATCTTTATCTTTTACTTAGATTTTCTATTGTCGATTTCCTGACGGTTATCTTCCTTAATCCGATAATTGTGGTTATTTTAATTTCTGGATAGAACTGATAAAGGAATTACCTATACTTAGGAGTATAACATTATTTGTCGTATTTAATACAACAAAAGCTATAAAAAAGCGCCGGTAGCGTAGTGCCCCCGCCAAGACGAGCCAAGCGAAGCGCAAGGGCATTACCTTCCTTTTTTTGATAATCTCTACGGCGTATTTTCGATCGACCGACAAGAAATGGATCGATACCTACCCGGTTTCGATACAGTACGTTTAAAATTTGTTTTTTTACGTATGTAGGTAGGTATGTTTATTTCAACTAGCAAGCCAATATTAAACTTCTTTCCTTCTAAACGATAACTGTTAATTTTAGTAAATTTAGACGACAATAACACGATGATTTTATGGTGCGTCACTTTTCCGACGGATTCAGAAGGTCGCCATGCAGTCCCTTCGTAACTAATCTATATTAGTCCTTCTGAATCCGTCGGAAAAGTCTGTGAGTTTGTAAAGCCGTAAGTTTGTATGTCGTAATCTCCGGCACTACCTACTCATCCAATTTTAAAAATAATTTCGTTATTACTTAATGTGAAAAGAAAAGTAAGTGGGTCTTTAAAATGTCATCTATCACAGATTTTTTTTCCATCTAAGTACTAAAAGAAAATTTAGTAAGGCTATATATTTTATTTGTCTATCTCATCTATCAGTCTATCATCTTACAGTTTAATGCAGTCTTCCGGCTTTCGTACATCTATAAAAACTTATTTGTCATCAGAAAGTAGAAATTTTGAATGTATAAATGTCAAATAGATATACGTTATACAACAGAGGACCCAGATGTGACCCCTGTGGTACTCCCGAGGCAATGCCCCCAAATTGCGACCTGCAGCCAGCAAGTACAATCGCTTGGCTTCTATTTGAGATATATGAGCAGACCCACCTAAAAACATCACCACGTAAACCCAACCTATATAATTTGCGGAGCAGAATGATGTGATCCACACGATCGTAAGCTTTTTCGATGTGTGTGTGTTCCTGTGAACGATATTACCAAATATTAAAAGGTTGTTGGCCGCCCTTTTAAGAAACCGTGTTGTTGGGAAGAAATACCTTTGTTTAATTTAAAATATTTTTTTCAAAAGTCTTACTGAATTGATTTAATATTGATATGGGACGGTAATTTATTATTTTAGTTTTCGAATCGTTTTTGTGAATGGGCACAATCAGCGCTTCCTTCCATTTATTTGGAAATAAACCCTCAGCTAAGGAGTTATTGAAAAGTATAGAGAGCGGTAAACCAAGGCTTGATGCACAGTGTTTAATAAAAAGGGTGGGAGCCCGTCGCTTCCTGCACCGCCGTTAGCATCAATCCTTGACAAGGCCCTAGTTATATCCTCAGGTGAAATAATTATAGAAGATATTGATACACCATTAGCGCGAGTTCTACATCTCACAGAGTTTAATTATGATCGAGTAATGCTCGATATAGTAGCTTATTAATTTTTATATTATGACTATTGATTCCAGCCAGCGGCGCCGCAAGCTAAATCGCTGCATATTTTAATAATAATTCAACTGAAATATTCAGGAGTCTGGAAATAAAATAGTTTTATAAATGAGACAATTTTGACTTAGTGTTTCGATACAAAAGGATCAAAATAAAATTCCTATACCTAAAATTACGTATGTACCTACATAGTCATCATGGTCAAGCGGTCATTGTGGCACTCTTAGGGGAAGGCCAATGTCCAGCAGTGGACGTCTTCTGGCTGATATGATGATGATGATAGTCAACATAACAAATATGCGAAAATGACATTATTTTATTATTTGTCTGACTATGCAGCTGGCCGGTTTGGATGTTTTTTTTGGTCTGGTGAAAACGATACATTAATTTACTTACCTACCTAAGTAAATTTGGTTTTGTTTCAATTTATTATTTTACGTCACACCTGGCCATAATGCGAGTTTTACTGCACGCTGCGCGTACGGTAAAACTCGCATTGTGACCAGGTGAAGACGTAACGTTGTGTACTCATCACGGGCGGTAATTCGTAAAGCCCCAGATCGCATATTTATGGCCCTCACCTTCGGCTCCGGCCACAAACACCTGCCATCTGGGCCATTCACGAATTCACCGCCCCCTAGGTACGTTATGTACTATTTCATCCCCCTTGCTTGTAAAAAGCTTCATAACGCGCAAGCATACTACAGCTGCAATGGCCTGTAGAACGCATGTGCGTAATGGTTTTTTCTTAAATTGTATTTGTCACTCATGCGTGAGATACAAAACAAGGTAAGGTTTTAACTCCGATAAGATGTTTGAAAACGTATTTTTTAAGCAAATTACTTCAAATAGTTAGTGCTAAAAAGATATAAAATACAATGAAAAATGTAGGTAATACAAATGATTTGACATCAGAAATACGATTCAAACTTATTGAGAAAGGCCGACAGCGGTTCAAATATTTTCGTGACTCGTATTTCAGCTTTTGTGATATTTGTAATGTGATGTCATGTGTGGCACACTTCTGACGCTGAAATAATATCAAATGTCAAATCTTTAGATGACACAGTGGCAGTAAAAGAGGGAATAATATTTCAGCAATCACGTATGGAACCGGGCTAGAAAGACAGTTCTTTTACCGTCGTAGACATTTACTTCCTTCTGTTAGAGACAGATCCAAAGACTTGCTTACTTAAACGTGATAGGAAAATAACTGACTCTCAAAATAAATCGTAACCTCTTACGTCACCTTACCTTTAGGTGCCTACACCCCGTGGCTTTTACATTAAGTCGTGTTACCTAGCAATAGAAAGTAACATCGGTTTTATGGAAGATACTTATTACCAAGTCCGTGAGATACTACCAAATTATTCTACACTAGTTGCCCGCGATGCTTCGCCCGCATATTGTAAAGAACGCAGGCAAAACCGCGGGATAAAGCATAGGCTATGTCCATCCGGAGAGTCCGTTTTGTATGTAAATGAAAGAATATTTGAAATCGGATTAGTTCCGAAGATTACCCATTACATACCTATAAACTTATAAACTTACAAAGCTAGAATCTTAAAGTCCTATCCTCATTATAATATTATTATTATACTTATAGATTAGTATAGACTAGATGCAGCCCGCGATTTCTTACTATAAATCCTATGATTCACGATGACGTCAGAATAGGACAAGGGCTATCCCTTGTCCTATTCTGACGTCTAGGCTATATTATATATAGTAAATTTTGCGATTAAGAGTAGGTAGCAGATTGGCGTAGACTTTCGCATCTATTTCATTTCATTTCATTTATTCATTGCTTTGTGTATCTATAATAAGTACTAGCTTATTGCGGGACTTCTCCTGCGATTTACAAAGAACCAAAGCGGAGCCGTAGGGTAAAATTGTAGCGTATGTGCATCTTGAAGGTTTTAAAAAATGGACGGCTAGTTCCGCAATGTACAGTCGAGGTCAAAAATATGTTTACACTTTTGCACCTTATTACAAGGCAATAAGGTGCAAAAGTGTAAACATATCTTTGACCTCGACTGTACCCACTAGTACATTATTTGTACGAACTTACAAAGCCTCAAACTTACATTTCACAGATATTAGTTATTCATTATTTTATAGATGACTATAATGAGTGCTAAACGCGTATCTACGAGTATTGTCCTTATAATGTCCCCTGCCACGCTAATCATGCGCAAGTGCGTGGCCTCGCTAGCGCGCAGGGCGCGGACTAGGCTGCACTGTCCACGAAGCTGCTTTTGAACCTCCATGTGAGTTCCTAGTCAAAATAATTTTTTTATTACATACCAAAATAATTCAATCGTTTTATGTTTTTATAAATTGTATAATGTTTTTAATTTTATTTTATTTTCATATTAATGCCTATTTTAATCCTTTAAATATTTCAAATGTTGACATACCTTTAAATTTTGCCTATTTTAATCTTTTGAATATTTTAAATGATACGACATATTATTTTTTAAATGTTGACCATGTTTGTGTATATATGTCAACGTGTATACCTACAAGTACTAGAATTAGTTAATCAATAGGTTAAGTTAAAATGTCACGAATTGATATGAAACTTCTGAAATAAATGTCTTTATTCATTCACTCATTAATAAATATATCGCGAGCAAAATATGTACCTGATAAAATGTACCTATTCTTCCCCAAAGTTATGATGCTCATTCATTATGAATCGAAAATTCTAAGTGACCTGGTTTATTTGATTGCACAGTAGGTATACTATTCAGCAGCGTGGCTAGTAGCTATACCCTGCGGAGAGATAAGCACCACACATAAACCGAATAACGGCCGGCCATTCTGCAACCGAGGCCCGGCCGTTTTCCAATACTGTAATGAATAAAGTTACTACTGTAAAAAGTTGGACGAGAACAGTTTTATGACGGGAATCAATTGCGTAAGCATCGAATGCCTAAATATTATTAATGAATTTCGAACCTTTCATCCTTAATTTTTTTATTGGATTTATTTAAAGTAGATTGTATTGGGTGTGTAATGATCGGTATAACAACTTTAGATATACATTTTCATTGGATATAACATTTTGATGTATACTTTACAAACTTTTGATGTATGAACAAAATAGATCATTTCATGGTGTATAATGTTCAATAAGTATAAAAGTTATTTACCTAATGTAATGAATATATGTTATAAGTATTAGTGGTATAATGTGTTGTAAGATATAAAAATATTAAAGAGTATCGAATTATTTAAAAAGTCGGTTCTGGCTGTAGTGTCGCAGTTCACCTAACACTCCTCCTCGCTTCGCTCGTCTTAGTCGCTCGTCGCCGGCAGGCTGGGTGGTGGGTAGGCTGAGAGCGAAGTATGCCATTTGAATAATATTTCAAATTTTATGTATTATATTACGATTTGTATATGGCCTTCTTTTCTGGCACAGTTTCGTGTCTGTTGGAGTCACAGTTCTAACCCAATATAACCTATTTTTTTGCCAAAGAAACATTATTATAATAGTAGTACGTATTCCAGATTATACCATTACTTCATTATACCCACTGAACGTTATATCGAACATAGTTATATGACATATAAAAATAAAAATAAATATCGTTTATTTCAGACCTTATTTGATCCATAGGTACATTACCTACCTACGTATACCATATTACGGTTAGATTAATAGTTGTTATATGACATGGTCATTATACCTGATGATACTTAGATCATATGAGAATATACCAAATGTTGATATACTTAAAGTGTATTATATCCCTTATCCCTTAACCGTTATATCGATCAATAATATATCAATAGTTGCTGTAGCGACTGTTACGCACCCGATTGTATTGACTCTTGAAAAAGGTAGGTTAATTTCACGACATACGTTATACAAATTACGATATGAGTATGCTTCCAATGTTTAAACCGCCCCCCCCCCCCCCCTGCATTTTCCCCAGGCTACCATCCAACCACGCAGTTCGACTGCTTTATTGAGTAAAGAAAAAGCTAGGGTATGCTACATTTTCGTATAGTTTATTTTTCGTAATTTCTTTTACGCATTGTATAAACTCTTCGTCCTTGCCTTTGTTCTGAATAATAGGTAAGTAGATGATATCGAAAGCGTTTCAGGCCTGCCAATTCTGCAAAGGCAGACAATAAGTGCGAAAAAATAAAAGCCTCGTTCACTAAATTCGGTTAAAGCATTGTTATGCAAAACGCGACGCGGCGCAGAGGCAGCGAGCGTCAAACGCGTACAGGTAAAACGTGCCTTCTGCTTTTCACACCGCCCAGGTTATCTTTGCAGCCTAATCGTACAATAATAGCCTTTATCACCTGCACATAATGACTTTCTCAACTACTCTGTCGCTCACAGTGATCCTGTACTGCATCAGACATCGAGCTCTGCTTAAATCCTTTTATTTTCATATCGAATGCGACTTATGTAAGACTTATCTTACGAAGTAGTGCGGAAAATGAAGTATATTAGTCATTTGTGTGTACTCGTTCCTAGTGGAAACATTTGGAAACTGACTTAGAAATATTTTCAAAACACTAAGACGGTTTTTTTTTAAATTTCAGTTCTCATGATTATACGTCACCTACTTCACTGTAAGTCCCCGGGCGACCGAGCTCTGCTCGGGTGAAAATAGAGAAAAGGATTTTTCCCGGACATGAAACCCCGCTAGATCGATTTTTCGCCCCCGTAAACCCTTATACGCTCCAAATTTCATTGAAATCGTTAGAGCTGTTTTGGAGAACGTGATTTCTTGCAAATATATACGAATATTGCTTGTTTAAGGTGGTTCGACCATACAAAACTTTTCGACCATCGAATAATTTGAGAAATTAGTTTGTCACATGATACTTTGGGAAAACGATTATTCTCAAATTATTCTAATTTATACAAGTTTATTCTAGGAAATGGGGAATTTCGCGCAAATGGAAAGCCAATTTATGAAAGATTGTTACATAACTTTCTTAATATATCACGCCGTTAGCCAGCGAATGTCAAAAGACGTTTTGTATGGTCGGCGAACCACCTTAAAAGTATAGGATAGGATAGTATTTAAAAAAGTTCTTCTCATATTGTTACAAATTCTTATAACTAATGTAACTATTATATAAATTCAAATGTATGTTCGCGCGAATTCAATTAGTTTGAGACTTTTTACTGATTTTAATTGAAGGAGGAGAATTTTCCAACTCTTTGTTCTTTTTAGGTCCATCGTTTTAAATAGAAATATGGGTGCATACAACTTACTCATATATCCCATCGCTCTCAAGTCAGCGGATTCAGGTTTCAGTACATATTTATGAGAGGATTAAATCGATACATATTTTGCACTTGACTGTACGTACGTTAATTTTGTTGACTTACATTATGTATCTTTGGTAAGTATGTAAGTACGCGGTCTTTAAGTATGAAATGTATATACAGATAATTGTGCAGTCGTGTTTAAAAAAAACATCCCTCTCGGCACTGACTGTTCGTAACCTTTAACACAATTAGGGCTGTCAGCAGCAACGCCGCCCGTCGTCAGTCGCCAGCGGGGTCGGATGCAGTTTTATGTTCGCTCAGGCACCCTTCTATATCGAAACTACTTTTATGACGATGTATATTTACTGCGGAGTCTGTAAAATGTTACTACTATTCACCTATCTGCAGGTGGCTAACCCATTTATTACATTGAGGGTGTCATAGGATATACCTTTTATGCATGTTTCAGGCTGAACAGTCCCTGCAATGGGTACATAAAAACCCTAGGGATTTATCCTACCGTTTCTTCTAAGACACAATGGCAACCATTTTGGAAATAAAAACAATTAAGTGTATAGAATAGGCGTTTTTAACCGACTTCAAAAAAAAGGAGGAGGTTCTCAATTGGGTAGTATTTTTTTTTTTCAATGTTTGTTACCTCAGAACTCCGTCATTGATGAGCCGATTCGTAATTTTTATTTTTATTTGTAAGTATATGCTTCCAGGTGGGTCCCATTTTTTTCAAAAATTCAATTGGATGATGGGATCCATGAGGAAGTGAGGGAAGTCCTCAATTATATTAGGCACGCGTGTAGTGATTTTGGTATTTTCTATTATAACTTGTGTATTTACACCCGGAAATCAGAAATCATGGTGGAGTGGAATTGATGATGAAGACCACAGATGACTTATGGAATTCCTCAATTATGTACATAAAAGTACAAAAGTATATCACAGATTCTGATAAGATTCCGTTGAAATAGCAACTAATGAAGTGCCAAAGGTGATCCTTGTGGAATCGACGGAAGTCCTCAAATATTATCGGCCCACATACAGCGATTGGGTTTTTTTCTCTAATAATCAACGCATTTTCGCATTCCAAGAGGAAATCAGTTCATGTGGTAAATTGGAAGAGAAATGTGGAAATGTTCTCGTGGCTTGGCGGAGTACTAAATTGAAGTCGGTTAAAACTTTGTTTTTAAAGTAAATTATTCAATGCTGCGGCTGGTTTTCTGTGGAAGCGTACTGGGCCCATAACCTAATAAAACAAAAATTCCTCTTTTCGTAGTTTATTTACGCCAAGTGTAAACATTCAAATGCATGTCAAACATAAAACATTATCTGATGGCCAGCCCAACAAAAATTAAACCAATAAAAAAAAAATACAGTGACTGGCTACTGTTATTGTCAAAGTTCCCGGTCATGTAGCTAGAGACCGCAATGTTGCCATGAACACGTTGACAGCCGTTGCCGGGAACTGTTCAATGTTCCTGGCAACGTCACATCACTACATTAGACGGGGTGCGATTCCTTAAAAATCATCTCAATCAATCGTTAGCAAAAGCAGCTTTCTGTTTATAGTAAAATCGAAGCCACAGTCTTACGAAGCCATTTTAATATTACCCGGTAGTTAGCTAGTTTGAAATATTCCCAATCCCCATATTAATCCATTTTAACGGCTCACCCATAATATCAATGCACTTACTTCCTACATTACGAGTCCTCCTTCCAGTGAATCTCAGAAACGTTAAACATTACATCAAAGATGCTTTTCTGCATTCCATTTACATTTCATTCCATCTGATTCTCCACCTGGTTTTCAATCATATTATTATACATTTTATCTAGAAATACTGCGTGTACGAGCGCATGAGTTATCACTGTTATCAGGTAGTCGTAGAATCTAGGCAACGGTGCAGGGTCTATTTAAGAGTCCGTTTCGTTGCCTTTGATGTGAGGGCGACCTTTCATGGCTTGCGTCGTAATAAACTGTAGTGTAAATAAAAAAGAAACGGGTCGGTCAGAGGGTCCCGTATAATTATCTGATTGAGTACGTTCACGTGTGATGCGTCTCGGGGGTCGGGATGACTCTCAGGTTTATTAGAAGTCATGGGAGCATATCCTTTAGCGCGTTTGAGACTGTAGTATAAGGTCAACGTGTAAGTGCTCGACACTGGCACCTTCAATTTTATTTCATGGCTATAGGTGAACAATGGGTGTCAAATATTCCAATCACGTTTACTTTATGTTGACGATGTTTGTGGTGGGAAGAGGTGTTTCGTTCATTAGTAAATTCAAATTCAACCAACTTACCGAAGTCTAATGCTAAAAAGCAAATATGAAAAGCGAAAATATCTCAAAATATCAGAAAACGTTTTATTAAGACCTACATATGGAGCATAGCGTTGTACGGAAGCGAGACGTGGACTCTAACCAGCGTGATATAGAGAGACTGAACGCATTTGAAATGGGGGCATGAAGAAGGATGGTAGGTATTAGTTGGACAGAAAGAAGAACAAACGAAGAGGTTCTAAATGATAGGAGAAAGAAGATGTCTAAAAACAATTGAAAACAGATGGAAATATGTTAGGGTTACATACTCGTAAAAACTATAATTGAAGGAAAAATAGACGGAAGGACACGCAGGGGAAGACCAAGACGTGCGTTTACGGACAAAGCTAAAGGGAAAGTTAATGTAATATCGTATCAAGAGCTCAAAACAGTGGCAGAGGGAAGAACTGATTGGCGATTACTCCAGCGACAAGTTTATGATGATGACCGAAGTCTAAACGAGTTCGAATTTTATAAGTAGGATGACAAACCTACTATGCTACCACCATAAAGCTGGTCTGATGATGGACACGGAAAGTGGCCATAGGTACTGTTCAATAGGGGTGTAAACACTAAATAAAATAATCAATAATGTCATATTTTCTCGAAAAAGGATTAAAAATGTAGTCAAATGGAGAAAAATCAACGCAAAAGGTTAAATAATCACGAATTTATAAGTGTCCAAAGTTTTAAGAAGGGGTGTGTTCTGTCCCTATTTCGCAAAATGCAACTTCATATGCAACGATGACGCTGGAAGAATGTGACGTCACTAGAAGACGGCAATGTTCCGTGCCCATCGTGTGCGGCGCCGCCGTCGACGCGGCCCCCCGGCAGCATCCCGTAACGTGACGTCACACACTGTTTTGCGCTTTCTCTCTCTAACAAGCAATATTAAAACGGTTGTTGTGGCTTCGTAATTCTTTGAGATAACTGAATGGGATTTTCGTCACTGCATATTTTTTGCCTTCTTTATTTTAGAGTAATAATAATTTTCGAGTCTACACCCGTATTACAGGAGACACCCATCGTGTTCATGCTCATTAGAATTCACTCAATGAGTAAATGTGTGCCAAAGAACACAGTCGTCAATAAAAACTGTACCAAAATTACATTTTGACGATCACTTTAGCCCAGTTGGCAGTGTAGTGACCCCGACTACGAAGCTAGCGGTTCTGGGTTCGAATCCCGGTAAGGGCAATTATTTGTGTGATGAGCACAAATATAAATGTCCCCGAGTCATGGATGTTTTCTATATATTTAACTATACATATAAGTACCTGTGTATATCGTCGCCTAGTAATCATAGTACAAGCTAAGCTTAGTTTGGGACAAGTTTGATTTGCGTACGATAATCCCTAAATATTCATTAATTCATTTATTCTTGTCAGTTTTTTATTGGGAGTATTTAAATGTGTTCTGGGTTCCCCCGGCGTGGGCCCACAGAACGCTCGTTAGCCCAGCCCAGCACAGCACGCAGTGGCGCGGAAGCGGCAGCCTTCACCGCCTTTGAGAGCAAACGTCGATATAATTGGATTGCGTCGGGATTCTTCGAGCAAACAGCGCGCCAGTTAGCTATACTTACTTCTGTACACGACGTACCGCACTGTGTACTTATGCCGATGTTTTATTTCTATGTAATTGAAATCGGTAGCAATTTAGTTAGAGTATGGAATAATAGGGCATTGAAACACGTTCTGAAATAATGGGTACACGTGGTTTATGAATACTGTCATTTTCCGTATTAGAGTTTGCTATGAGCTTAGCAGCCATGAGCTTAGGTATAGTGAGTAGAGGAAGTTAGATTTGAACGAGATCTTAATTTTAAGCCAGGCATGCAATTTATGAAAGCATAAAAAAAATGTTTTTTTGATGAAGAATGCATATATGTCTTGTGTAAATAATAATGTAAGTAATAATAAATGTAAATCTATACGTCATCAAAGAGTCTAATGACATATTTGACATGCGTAAAAAACCCTAGGATTTTTTAATATACAAATTCGTATGACCTACAGACGTTCTTTACATAGATAATCTGAGTCATAATGCGTATTCAGAAAAAATTACCTTCGTCTCATGTCCCCGAAACATGGGAACTTTGAAAACTTGCAAGTTGGTACAGACCAAAACTACGTTGTAAGCGCTACATATACATCATACCCAAAATTTAGGACCGTTATATGTATTTAGACCGGGTAATCGTTCCTTCCGAGGCCAGTTATGGCTGTAAACGAAAAATGTCCTTCTATAAGTTCAAATATTTTCACAGAAATACTTTCCAAATTCATTTCACCGATCGTATCGTTCTTGAGCGACGGGTCAGTCGTGAAGCTCTTAAAATACTCCTTTAACTCAGCGACTGTACTCTAACGTATATAAGTAGGTAGTAGAAAATATAGGTAAGCTCAGATGAAAGTGCGCTCAACTTCAGCACAATATTTTTCACGCTTAGCGCTGTTTCTAATGGCTCCTTCAAAGGCGTCCGCGGAAGCTGTCAAACGTTATTTTGCTCGCGTCGCCATCCTCGCCTCGCTAAATTGGCTTCAGCTCCCTTTAAAAACAAATAAGAACGAGCAGAAATGGTTTTCGCCTCGCTCTTTATGATTGCGAGTTACTAAGCCGTAAGGGAACTTTACTTGGATTGTATGACGTTCAGGTGGAAGTAGATGTAGGTTTTAGTTTGATTATTACGTGCTTTTGATTGTTTGTGACTTTAAGGGGAATAGATGAAACGCTCAAGGAAGCGATTCAATCTGAACACTTGAATCTCTTGTAGAACATTAAATACAAGCAAAAAATGAAAAAAATAATATTGTGCTGCTTTTCACGGCTCTTTAAAAAGAAATAATCATTCGTTTTGTTTATTTATTTTCATTTCGACCGGTTAGCCTAGTGGGTAGTGACGCTGCCTACGAAGCTGAAGGTCCTGGGTTCGAATCCCGGTAAGGACAAATATTTGTGTGATGAGCATATGAATATTTATTTCTGAGTCTTGGATGTTTTCTATGTATTTAAGTATTCATATCTATTAAATATATCGTCGTCTAGTACCCGTAACACAAGCCTTATTGAGCTTACTATGGGGCTAGTGCGATTTGTGTAAGATTGTCCCCTTATATTTATTTATTATTATTTATTTATTATTTCAATTTCGCAAGTTGATCCGTGCGCGGCGAAGAGCACAGCACATATCGAGCTAACATTAGCGAGCGAGCGAGACAACATCCATGGGGCTAATTGCGATATGTGATGGATAGGGTAACTTCTATGTAAAGTAGGTACTTCGTTTTAGGTAGGTATCTGGAAAAAAACCGACTGATTGCATTACCTGATGGTGTTCATGTTAATCCATCTGATAGTCAGCTTTGGGATCATATTTGTGGTCGTGTTATACCTCAAGCCTTTATTATATTAGTGTTGAAGTAGAATATCCAATGGACTAATACCATCAAAATAATACGTAAACCTGAACTCAAGATGATATATATAGGTAACTATAATATTATAAACCCGTAAAAGTGTGCATATTTTCCCTAATAAAGGGCCCCCAATATATTATGAGGCAATATGGAAGTATGTAAATGCCCCCTTTCGATATACTTATTCACATTTTCCATGTAACTTGGGGTTAACCGATGAATTTTATGTCAGTAAACAAATTTTCCAGTTATCGTGTTGTAACTAGTTGTTTTGCTGTTAAAATGGAAAAGTTTTTGAAATGTTTTTGCACAAGTCTTCGCGATCAACTCGCACACATCAAAAGGCTAGAGTTTCAAAAGAAACTCAACACAAGTTCGTACGGTGTTGAAAGAGGTCTCGCGTCGACTTATAATGTGGAATGTAATGTGGGTAAGGTAAGTAACTCGTTTTATTAAGTTGCTTCGCAGGTATTCCTTAAGACGGAGCGCTTTTGAATTCTACCGCAGATGTTTCAACTGTTTTGAGAGCGGTAAAAGTTTCAGGCGACAAAGGACAACGATGCGGAGATGAAATTGTAGATATTTGTTCATTGTTCAGGCCAATGCCTGACAAAAAGCAAAACGTGAAACTTGGAATTGGGACAACCTCCTATTATTTCGAAATTTCTGTGAATAGGGATGATGACTAAAATTTTTTAATGATGTCATTCGAACCAGGTTTTGGAGAGGAACAAATGTTTGTATAGGAGCAACTACCATTAAAGAACATAAATACCCAAAAAATTGAGACAAAGATCGACCTCGCTGGCGGCAGCGCAAAGCGCTTAATACTGATAGACAGACAGGTATGACGTCACAACCGACATTTGCTAGTACAAAGTACATGTATCGTTGTATGGAAAATCAGGTTAGTTGTTGTTTCGGCCGCGATATACTGCGTTTAAGTACATAGTTGTTATACAATTTTGTTTCTATAAAAGCGTAAGGATTCTAATGGTAACATTAAATTTACTCTTGGACAATAAAAAAAAATGCATATTTTTTCTAAACTTTCAAGGTTCATATCTTGTTACGATTTTAATTATATTTGATGGTTTACTGTTCGTTTAGCATCACTACGTTATCAATTTGAACATGAGGCATCATACCTATTTAGCAAGGTTTTACTTTGATGTATTTATATTGCAAATTCCTTGTAAGTATGTACGTCAAATCCACCTCGTTATCGTATTCACTTTCAATTTCTTTAATCACGTAGATCACGTACTTGGTAAGATATACTTAAAGGAATTGTAATTGCCATAATTCAGTTTCCTCCTCCGCGTTCTGTAAAGGCGTATTTTTGGTGAAAAAAGATGTCAAAAAAAGCTTATTTTCTCAAGTGGAAATCCCATTTGAAAGCAAACCTTTTAAACGGGATTTTCACTTGTGTAATTTCGATTAATATCACTGAATGCTTTACTACGCCTACAATACAATAAACGATACATAAATAAAGTAATGTAAATTGACTAAGTATGTCTGTAAAGCCAGACATTAGGGTTCGCGATGGTCTCAACCTGACCTCACGGAGCCCTCGTGGTTTTGGCAACTATTCAGCATCTCGCCAGTGTAACTATTCAAACAATGGTTAGAATAACAAGTAAAGTTAGCAGCTAGGTCGTTAGACGTTAGATCTGGTTACACCGAGAGCCCGGCTGAGGGCCGCTTCACTTGCGAGGTTCTTAGTGGTTTGTCTGGTGTAAGGACTTATGGCTGCTTTCTGAGCTGTATTGACTACCTTTTAGGTATTTAGTATGTTTCTCGGTTATTATAATACATCCTAATTGCTTGTAAATATCGGCTATACCGCTTGAAGCGAAAACCTAGTTTCATTTTATATCTAAAAGACATTATTGCATTATATGTAAAACACACAGAAATATATCAAGATAGAAGGAATAAATGTATGTACTTCGCGTGGCGAAATGATGACACGGTGGCACCATTGCTCGCCGCGAACTTCAGTCTGCTCCCGACCGCGGTCTGCGTGCGACGTCACATTTTAAAAACAAAATCGTTGTTTGCGCAATAATTAGTTGCTCAAACACTTCCAATAAAGGTGGAGCCGTTAATCGAGGTGTTTCCTTTCATTGGTAAGTACAATTTGTCCTTAAATATCTGTAATTAATTAAAAACCATTTATATCATTATTTTCATCAAAACAGTAGCGGGCGATTGTGTGGCAACGCCAGTTTTCCATTACGGCTTTAATTTGACGAGCCAGACTTGGTGTGCGTTCAAAACCAGCGATGTAAAAATAAGCTATTCAAACTGTCGAGTCATGTTCAAGGTAGATTTCTCATTTTTTCTGTCGAAAGTAAGAATAATGCTGTACACTGCGATTTTCTTACTCGATCGTTTCTGAAAACAGAGGAAATGATAATTACGTTCTTATATTATTATGCAGCTATATAATGTACGTAGTGCAAAGCAAATATTATTAACAAACAGGTTATGGCTACTTCTATATTGCAATTTTATTTCAGTTTTCCGAATTATCCTGAAATGAAAAATAAATGGATTGAAGCAACTGGTCGTAAAAAATGGTTTCCTACATTTTTGGTTTCCTTCTGGCCATTACATAGGGTATCTGGTCGCATATTTAGAGAACTTATGATATAGCTCGGCCAGTGATTGAAATGTAGCGTCCGTGAGCAGGAACGTAAGCAATCCATTCAGAAATTTGTTCAGGATGCTTAGGGACTGAAGTTACTAAACGTCTCGACAAGTTCTTTTCTTCTATAATTAGCATAAGAAAATTAATAAAATCAGGGGAAATAATTCGTGTAGTTTTGTAAATTGGTACAATTATACCTTGTGGTGTCCAGATAAACATACTAAAAGTCCTCGAGGGTGGGGGCTGTGCTGAGGGTGTAGGGGGGTTGAAGGTACCTTTTTCAGATTTCTGTACATATCTGGAATATCTGTACGAATAGCGTTATAATAACTTCAGACAAAAGATTCTACATAAAATTTCCTACAAAATTGGTCATATTTATTTTTACTCTACGATCAATACTTTGGGAGCTACAGGGTGTTAAAGTTAACAAAGAGATAAAAAATAGTCGATTTAAGAAAACGTTGTTTTTTCGTAGTTGTTCATCATAACTATTATAATTACTTCAAACAAAAGTTTCTCCATAAAATTTGCTACAAAATTGGTCATATTTATTTTTACTCTACGATTGATACTTTAGGAGCTACAGGATGTTTAAGTATAAAAAATAGTCGATTTAAGAAAACGTTGCTTTTTCGTAGTTATTCATCATAATTCATTTTTGTGTTAGGATGAGCAAGTTTAGTCACCTGCTTATCGAACATACAATTCCCATGTCGCTCCATTGAGAATTTCTTAATAAAACAAACAGATAAAGCTGCAAAACCACTGATTTCCCACTGACATAGTTGTTCTCCGGGAAAGAGTGCAATTACGACCTGGTGATGTATGGAACAAGTGTAGGGTCTCTCCGTGTGACCCCCAGAAAAATCTGACATTTCAAGATTTGCCTCGGGGTTAAAAGTTGGAGTACAGCCTAACGAAACGGTCAGACCTGTACCATTGTAATGTACATTTTTTTTAAATAAATAAATAAATAAATGTAAATAGGTGAAGTAATTTTTTTTTCGTTTAACCTATAGTGTGGGGTATCGTTGGATAGCTTGTTCATAAATATTATGGGTTTTCTAAAACTATTTTTCAACTCAGTTATGCGTGTGCGAGATAATGGGATTTATAGCCCTAATTTTTGTTCGAGTCATGTGTCCCCCTCCTGCCGGCTAAATGGCTACTACTGTGGACGTGAAAAAATTCGTGGCAGTATGTAGTACATATAATGAATTTAAAAGGAAAACTATCACAGTTAAGTAGACATAACTAGTTAACGAGTAGTAGACATAACTAGTTAACTGGTATGAAATGCACTTAATTTCGGGTGCAAATACAATGTCATTGGAATTTGAACCTTTTACCGTGGACGGTAGAGTTGCTTTTTCACGGCACGGTGCTTTGCGGTACGAAGTTGTGGTCCCTAACAAGTGAGTGGTCGCTAACCGGCACATGAAATTAGGTGGTCGCTAACCAGCGAAAGGACCCTATACATTGGTGTGTTATAAAAATAATCATATTTACGATTATTTACGAGGGTAAGCCATAATAAAAACCCCAAAAGCCGCTTTTAAGTCTGCATTCTGTGACAGGCGGGCAACTACGGAACCCTACCCTGCGCGTGGCCCGACACGCACTTGGCCGCTTTTTTTTAAATCCTTTCGTTGTCCGAGATTTGCTATCATCATTACAATTTGTCATGACATCAACGCTCGGCGCTTATTTGACCCACCAGTGAATCCACGAGGGAGACTTGTTATCAATCAATTAATAAATCAACCAATCATTTATTTTACATAAAAACATGGTGTACAAAAAGGTATTAAGTGCAATGAAAACAAGAGTATCACATGTTTTGCTGCTAGTGCAACACGTAAAATGTAAGGTAATATCCATGTAATTAATTAATAATAGATACAATTCTATATTAAATATTATGCTGGAATTTGAGTATGACTAGTTAAAGTAAATTTAGGTAGGTATGTCAAATGAATTGTCAAATAATAGTAGGTAGATAAAATAAAATAATTTTGGAATACAATTGCTATCACATGCTTTATCATAAAATATCATGGTTTAAATATTCATTGACCGAGTAAAAGCATTTTTGCACTAGCCATCTTTTGAGTTGCTTTCTAAACATATTCTTCTCGTGGTTCCACAGCTATTCCTCTACTCCCTGTATAACTCTTTTATATGTATGAATTGTTATATTTTTTAATAATTGTATTATTTTTATGTTCGCCAAACACGACGTACGAGTAGGTCGAGCTTCAGATGCCCGAAGGGCGAACCACCTTGAAAAAAGAGCGCCGCCCAGCGGGCCCCGTAGAACTCTTGACTTGACCTAGTGGACGGGTTAAAGGGCGATTTGTTTCAATTGCTCGTAGTCCCACTTTGGTGCAGTGGGCCTACAGCAAGTATAATTGAATTACTATGGAAATCAGCGCCAACAGAAACCACTCTCCCTCGTGGTCCAGGAGAAAGGGCGCCTCTCAATAGCCATCAAGTGCTCAGAAGCATCCTCACCATATAGTATGCAACAATCATCAGCCTATATAATATATAGACGTCTTACTGCTGGGCACAGGCCCCTCTCATGAATGTGAGATAATTAGGCAATCCTTCGCACGCTGGTCGGGGACTCCACAAGTCCACATACCTACGCCTTTGAATTTCTTGGAGTATGCAGGTTTCCTAACGATGTTAGCCTTAACAGCTAGGTAATGGTAAATATCAAATGATAGCCGTACAGTTCTGATAATCTCATTGGTAGGTAGTACCTACTCATTGGTAAAATCATCACAATCCGCCTTTTCGAGGCTGTTGAAAAGTGAGTAGTTGAGTAGTTTAAGTCTTCGCTGCAGGTAAGGAAGAAAAATAATTTCCATAATCTCATCTGTTCCTTTTGCCGCCGCGCCGACGGCAGTAGATCTAATTTGAAACCGGAGCGTTTTACGGGCTTCATAATCAGTCAGGAGATAAAGGAATCTTCGATGAATTCCTCTGCTTCAATATTATCTAATAGATAAGTACTATATTCTGAGCGTCAGCATACATATCTTCGTATGACAGTAATATGTCAACTTGTTAGGTACTTAGGTACCTAATAAAATAAAATTCAGCTTGTTTTTCCCTCAGACCAAGAAAAAAAGACAGACGGAGCGTTACGAACAGTCTAGTGAAGCCAACCGGTTTTCAACCAAGCCCCATAAGTTTAGCACACGCTAAACAAATTAAATCGCATAAAACTCGAAATAAATGAATTGCACTTCTTCCTATTTTTTCTAAAATTATTGAAAAAGTGATTTACAATCGAATTAGCTTATTTTTTGAATCTAATAACCTATCTGCGCAAGAACAGAAGGGATTTCGAAAAATAAGTCAACAAATATGGCTATTTTTGATGATTTATTACAAGTAATAATGACTAATATGGATAAAAGACAACCAGTTTGCGCTTTATATATGGATTTAACCAAGGACTTAATTGACCATGACATTTTAATGCATAAGTTATATAGCTATGGAATACGCGGCAACGTCCATGATTTGCTAATGTCATACTTATCTGGTAGAAGACAAGTAGTACAAATGGATTACTTAAGTTTAAAAACGAGATCCGAAGTTACTCTTTCATCAAAATACAGAGAAATTAGTCGTGGCGTTCCCCAGGGAAGCGTATTGGGTCCATTATTAATCCTCATTTATATAAATGACCTTCCAAAAGCTGTTGACTACCCAATGGTTCTCTTCGCCGACGACAGCACGGTTATATTGACTGAAGAAGATCCTCAAACATGTGAAAACAATATAGATAGTACATTGGAATTAATGATAAATTGGTTAAATTACAATAATTTACATATTAAAAACAATAAAAATTATGAATTTTTACCAAAGAACCAATAACATGATGAATGATATAACTGTGACATATAATAATTATATCATTGAGGAAACTGATAATACGAAAGTTTTAGGATTAAATTTAGATAATAAACTGACGTGGAAACCCCAGATTGACATTATATGTAAAAAGTTGAGTAGTTTTTCATATGCCTTATACAATTTAAATAAAGTTGTAAGTCGGACTGAGGTACTTACTGCTTATCACGCCTATGTAACAGCTACATTGCGTTATGGTATCATGTTCTGGGGTAACTCAACTGATCGAGATTGGTGTTTAAGGCTCAAAAGAAGTGTCAGCGTTCTGCTTGTGGACTAAAGATACCGGACTCATGCAAACCATATTTTATTAATTTGAAAATACTAACTGTGCCATGTTTATATATTTTTGAAATTGCTATGAATGTCGAATTAAATATAAATGAATCTCCTGCTATTAATAGTACGCGGCAGGGACACAAAATCTCGTATCAGCAATCGAAAACAGCCTTGCGTGCAAAAAGTGTTTATGGCATGGCACCCAAATTGTATAATAAGTTACCCAATTTAATAAGACAATCCGAAATGCCTCTTTTTAGGAAATATTTGTTGGACTTTTTGGCACAAAATGATTTTTACTCGGTGAAAGATTTTTTTGACTATATGCCGCATATTTATTAAATCTAGTATACGTAACTTTATTTATTATTTTTTGTATGCTGCGTGATATGATAGATCATAAAAATCTAGTCTTAGTTAATAGGAATGCAGTTTAGGCAACATAGAAATAAATAAATGAAATGAAAATGAGAGATTTTAACCTGAGTTACTTAAATATGTTAATTTTAATAAACACTTGTTTTAGCTACCTATATTACTTATGTTTTAGGTTTTAGATTAAAAATAAAACTTGCAATACCCTAACAGGCCCCTATTTACAGTACACATGGGAATGTGTACTGTAAATATTGTATTTAACCACCTGTATTTATTATTTCTATTTCTATGATCTTGTTTGTATGTGGTTTGGCTTCAATTGACTGTTCGTAACGCTCCTTTTTTTCTTGGTCTGAGGTTATTCCGTGATTATCTTTATTTCATGATTAGGTCCTTGGTAACTTGAGATGTAAATTTGGGGCAACCGTCGTTGAAAAAGTTCTATGTAGGGGGACGAGTAGGTAATCTCACTAATCTCCGAAAGTACTCATCCACATCAGATTTGAAATCTTCTTACACCGGTAAGATCAACCGGGGTAAACCGAAATTCGCAGTTCGTCAACTATGTCAACAAATCCGTCTTGAACATGATTTTTCTTTATGTAAATGTGATGTTTTAGTAATAAATGCAATCATCATGAGTTTTCTTGGATGGGCTGGGCTATTCTTTGCTTGCTTTATTTTTAGTAATATTTTCATGCAAACTATATGATATTGATTTTTTTAATCATGATAAAATGCGCCCGTCAGTGCCTTGAAAACATTTTCCTTGATGTGTAATTTATTGAAATCGGAATACCTCCACTTGCACGCATTCGCATTGCATCTTAAAATCATAGGCACAGTAGGTATAACAATTACATGTAATTCATGTTTTTCCCATATAACGAAAAGTATTACACAGGAATACGTATGTAAATTTGCAAAACCTTAGATACTAAAATTGAATGATTGAAAATTTGAAACAAATGACATGTATCATTATATTATTAGGCCTATGTCCGGCAGTGGACGTCTTTCGGCTGATGATTATATTGTTTCATGTTGTCCTGCATTTATAACTATTATTAAATCGGCACAATAGTAGCTTCTTTCTGCAACTGAGTTAAACTGATTACCCCTCACACCAGAGGGGTAATCACGTAACGTTTTGAACGCGCGTTAGGTAGATCCAATCCAACTATGATAAAAGTTGACATATAGATATACCTAACGTACGTACAATACGTTACGTGATCGATCTGCAGATTAACTGAAAATAAAACATGTTCTACAATTAGTCAGTTGGAAAATCTTTCTACAAAATTACTGACGCATTTTGCCCAATTTCTATCTCAGCTCATTTTTGACCGTTTTAGTAAATTATCCTTTACAATTATAGTAAATATACTAGAAGATATTGCGAATACTTATTGCACCAAGGAAGGCCCGACTCCTAATGACCCGTCTTTAAAAAAATCGTAGTTTATGGTTGTCCAAACTACTTCATTAGTGAGCACATGCGTTTGCGGTCACAAACAAAATTGCCTTTCAGTTTAGACTTGCGCGCTGACATTTTGAAAAAAAATACAGTTTGTTGTGTCGTCTTAAAATATTTCACATTTTTAACCGACTTCAAAAAAAAGGAGGTTCTCAAGTCGGTTTTTTTTTTTTTTTTTTCAATGTTTGTTACCTCAGAACTCCGTCATTGATGAGCCGATTCATCAATTTTTTTTTTGTTTGTAAATATATGCTTCTAGGTGGGTCCCATTTTTTTGAAAATTCAATTGGATGATGGGATCCATGAGGAATTGAGGGAACTCCTCAATTATATTAGGCACGCGTGTAGTGATTTTGGTATATTCTATTATAACTCGTGTATTTACATCCGGAAATCATAAATTGGTGGAGTGGAATTGATGATGAAGACCACAGATGACTTATGAAATTCCTCAATTATGTACTTAAAAGTACAAAAGTATATCACAGATTCTGATAAGGTTCCGTTGAAATAGCCACTAATGAAGTGCCAAGGGTGATCCTTGTGAAATTGACGGAAGTCCTCAAATATTATCGGGTCACATACAGCGATTGGGTTATTTTCTATAATAATCAACGCATTTGCTCTCGGAAATCAGTTCATGAGGTAAATTGGAAAAGAAATGTTCTCGTGGCTTGGCGGAGTACTAAATTGAAGTCGGTTAAAACTTTGTTTTTAAAGTAAATTATGTTATTTTCCAACCATCGTTCAAACTGAGAAACAAAAGCAAATTTTGACAGTATTTTTAATGAAATTTGGTATTTAACCTGTTTTATATCCAATGATAGGTAAATACTGTTCTTTTAAATGTAGGCCTTCATTGAGCTGAAGTGAAAGTGCCCTAACACTGTAACACCTTACCTCCGTCAAAAAAATATGATTGATAATGAACTGATTTATAAATATTATGAATATTATGATACAGGCTGCTATAAAGAATCTCACATGTGTTCATTTATAATTTACAAAGTTATTTTCGGTTTATAGCAATTTTTCATTTTCATACTCCTACGAAGGCCTGGCCTTCAGTCAAAATGTTGGGTTAAGTTCAAGATTTTATTGAATACATTAAATTAAAAAAAGTGTATTTTACGACTAGTTTTGGAGGGTAGTAATGTGAAGAAGTCAGTTTTTTTATTAGAATGAATTTGATGAATGACTACCTAATAAAATTTTAGCACATAAAATGTCTGCACTGTGCGCCTGTCTCATAACTCATTGCTATTCGATTCTAATAGGCGGTTGTATGCAATGTGTGGAATTTAATTCAATCCATACCTACCTGCTAATATTATAAATGCAAAAGTGTGTCAGTCTGTCTGTTACTTCTTCAGGCGTAAACTGCTGAACCGATTTAGATGAGGTATAGAGGTAATTTGAGTCATTGAGATTCCTTTATTAAGCGTCAAGAAATAGGTAGGTATATTTTAATTTATAACAAAGATGTTCTTAATTGTATGTTGTTATAATATTTCAACCAAATTGTCTGCTTTGCCTAAAGGTGGGCTGATAAAGAACGCTTAATTGTTTTGAGCAATAAATATAAAATTAGGCACCTATACTTACGTCTCATATTCAATACTAAGTATATATGTATAACTAGCTTTTGCCCGCGACTCCGTCCGCGTGGGACTCGTTTATATCGTAGCTCTATACAAACTTTCACCCCCCATTTTACCACCTTAGGGACTGATTTCCGGGACAAAAACTATTCTATGAAAGGAAAAGAAAGGAAGGCCCCGGGACTCAAAACTATCTCTATACCAAATTTCACCCGTACAAACTTTGCACACCTATTTAACCCGCTTAGAGTTGGGTTTTTACAAAACCCCAAAAATATTTTACTTGTATTGTAATCAGAGTCCATTCACAAGCCTCTGACTTAATATTTAACTCTATCCCCATACAAAATTTCAAGCCTCTTTTTCCCCTCTTGAGGCTGGAATTTAAAAAAATCCCTTCTTCGAGGGAATCGAGGGTACTTACTAATACTAACGTTATATAAACTACCTATTGTGAGAAAAACAGCTTTCTAGGTTCAACGGTTTGGGTTGGGCGTTGATTTAAGTCAGTCAGTCAGGACTTTTACGTTTATATAATATAGATTTACATCTTTACAAGTTTCCGTCCTCAAAGCCTCAAACTCCTTAGAGTCTCCTCTGGCGTCTTAACGTGTCGTATCAAGTATCGAAGTATAGAAGTGCATCAATCTACCAAAACTTGGCTTAAAATTTTCAAACATGCGCGAACTCTTCATTCACCAAACTAGAAGTTTGGCAGTTTTGCTGAATACCCACTGTTGAAAAACTAACCCCAACGGAGGGGGTTGGAAGTTTGTCCCGGAGGGGGCTCAAGCGCCGGGAGCGAGGGGCCAACTTTCTGATACCGCGTTACCTACCCATATATCTATATTTGACACGTTTAGGTTGGTAAAGCTTCCATCAGCTTTGTGTACTTGTAGAGCTTGTCCGCGATGTTAATGCTTTTATGTATTAAATATGTAAGGCCCAAAACAGACGGTGAAACTCAACTGCGACGAATCTGCAACTTTTACTTTTGAGTTTATGCCATAGACTCTCTTTGCGTCATGTGTGGTCTCTCAAAGGAGTCTATGCCATAAACATAAATGAAACTCAAAAGTAACTAGAAGTTGCAGTTGCGTTTCACTGTCTTTGGGCCTAAAGGTATTGACAGGGCCCGTACTTTTCGTGCCGATGACGTAAAAATAACGTAATTTTGCAAACAGGATGTTATGATAAATAAAATTAGTTTAATGAAGCTTATTACTGGTTTTCTAAAAACGGAAATTCCTAACAATATTCTTGTAAAGATGACAGCTGTTAAATTAAATACTACATTTAATAGTGAAAATACAATAACTAAACAATTACAACGAATGACAATGTCACTCGAAGACCATTTTAAGTGCTGATTTTACGTGCCTATATCTTTTAATAGGGAAGTTGCAATATTTTCAATTTTGCCTCCATTTGAAAGAATCGCATGTAGATAGGCCACGAACGTAAGAAAAAAAATAGTATAATTTATAGTCAAAAATCCTGTTACAAACTGACAATTTAAACTTTCGCGCCTAAACGGATCTACGGAACTGTATGAACGTCACTCATCTGTGTCACTCGCCATATTTGTCTGTGGTTCGTCCCTATGTCTTAGAATTGCCTAAGTTTTGACTTTTGACAGGAGTGACGTCACCTACGCTGATTGTGGGATTAAAACACGTTCCGTTTCACATAACTTCAAATCGTAATTATTGTTAGAAATTAGTAGAAACTAAAGTAAAAACGTTTCAGTAGCTATTATTTTATGTGGTTTTCAAGATTTTGGTCACAAAATAGTGGTAAACATTATAGCTGCATCTTCCCTATTAAAAAGGTTGATAAGTCGTAACTGTTTGCGAAAAGACAATTTGAAATCATCCTATGTGTTGTTTGTCGTCATCAGCACGAAAAATACGGGCCCTGGATAGGTATTTTTACGGTCTGTTCCCACTATTTCTATTATCTGTTCTCTTGATGGAATTAAGAAGTTTATGTTACAGCTGAAATGAAAAATGCCAACAAGTTCCATCAATAGAACTGATGATATAACTAGTGGGAATAGACCATTTTTACAGTTAGAAAACTGAAAAGTGCATCTTTAGTCTAAGAAAGTGGTGAGATACTAATTTGAAAGGGGGCGATGCAGATATATTTTTTAAATTACATATAAAAAAATGTGATTTAACGAAAATACTCATGTCACTTATTGTATTAGGAGTTAGGAGTGCTAATTGGGCTCACTGATGTTGATAACAAACATACTCACTTATCTTATTGTATTAGGAGTTAGGAGTGCTAATTGGGCTCACTGATGTTGATAACAAACATACTCACTTATCTTATTGTATTAGGAGTTAGGAGTGCTAATTGGGCTCACTGATGTTGATAACAAACATACTCACTTATCTTATTGTATTAGGAGTTAGGAGTGCTAATTGGGCTCACTGATGTTAATAACAAACATACTCACTTATCTTATTGTATTAGGAGTTAGGAGTGCTAATTGGGCTCACTGATGTTGATAACAAACATACTCACTTATCTTATTGTATTAGGAGTTAGGAGTGCTAATTGGGCTCACTGATGTTGATAACAAACATACTCACTTATCTTATTGTATTAGGAGTTAGGAGTGCTAATTGCCACTGATGTTGATAACAAACATACTCACTTATCTTATTGTATTAGGAGTTAGGAGTGCTAATTGGGCTCACTGATGTTGATAACAAACATACTCACTTATCTTATTGTATTAGGAGTTAGGAGTGCTATTTGGGCTCACTGATGTTGATAACAAACATACTCACTTATCTTATTGTATTAGGAGTTAGGAGTGCTAATTGGGCTCACTGATGTTGATAACAAACATACTCACTTATCTTTACTTATTTATTTATTTATTTTATTTATTTATTTATACTTAAGGAGTACCAACAGCTGCAAAAACATGATATAAGTCTTACATAGTAATACAAAGCCAATTAAAGGAACTCAAAGATAGAAATTGCATAGAAAAAAGAAAAATGTTTGACACACTTAGCACACAATATCGCACTAGGCATAATAAACAGATACCTGAGTAATTGAACGAGCGAGCGAAGCGAACAAAGTTCTCCGTTTCGGCTTGGGCCAAAATCCTCTCGTATGTCCCGCTGTCCCGCTGTTCTTCTATAAGTACTGTTTGTCGATTCGATTCTTGGAAGTAACTCTTTTTAGGGTTCCGTACCCAGTGGGGAAACCTCCGGCTGTCTGTCTGTCCGTCTGTCACCAGGCTGTATCTCATGAACCATGATAGACAGTTGAAATTTTCACAGATGATATATTTCTGTTGCTGTTATAACAAGGAATACTAAAAATCAGAATAAAATAAATACTAAGGGGGGCTCCCATACAACAAACGTGATATTTTTGCCGTTTTTATAGATTGGTTCGGAACCCTTCGTGCGCGAGTCCGACTCGCACTTGGCCGGTTTTTTTCGTTAACCTGCTCGTGAGATCTACAGCCACCACTGACCACTCGTATGTTTGTTACTGCATCATTAAACAGAACACGGTTCCACCAAATCATCGGGGTACCCAAAAAAAATAATTTTGGTCATAAGGCTCGAGTTATGCTCGTGATTGAAACCTTCACTAAATACTACAGCTAACATTTCTGTATCGATCCTATACTTACATATATGAGCATGTCTTTGTTAGCATGTTTAAGTGGCACAATCTGTGCAGAGCAGGCGGCACTCGGACGTCCGAGGGCCCGACCCGGCGCTTCCTGCAAGCTACTGCTATTGCATGCTATTTCATGCAGGGCTGTTATTCACTACGCGCTAATGCAGCTCGCCCCGCCGGTCACCCGTCACGAAACTAGACCGCTACCTACGCTTAGTTACTACGCATCGCAGTGTCAAGATATATTTGTGGGTGAGCGTTGAGGTGAGCTTAATACAAGTTACAGAATAGGGGGGCAGGTCGCCCCATTTGCATGGGGCCTTCGGTTGTCTTTATCATTAAGTTTTTATATACAAATATAAATTACTGGCTGCCCGCGCGGTACCACCCGCTTATTCATGTAACGCATTGTACGAGTGTCAAGTAAGGTTTGCATGAGAAAATGATAGTCTAGGGGCACGGCAGTGCCCCCGCCAAGTCGAGCAAAACAGCGAGCGGCACGGCCGTACCATCCTTTTCTCGAAGCAGTTCAGGCCATTTTCGACCCCCCTATAACTTCGTTGTGGATAAAACTAGAAGCCTGAATTTTCAGTAACCAAGCACGCATTGTAAAACGATATATTTAAAATTTCATCCAATTTGAAAGAGTGGTTTAAGAATTATATCTAGTCAAAGTTTCTTAATTTTGTCACTCACTGACTCACCGATCATCAAAAGTCTAAGGCACTTCTAGCAGATATAGAAACTTCAAATTTAGAATACAATTAGTGTTTAGTGTATAAATAAATCAAGACAAAAAAAATTAGCAATTTCACTCCAGTTTTCTAGATACACCAACTGCATAAATAATCTTGTAATCGTTGTAATCCCATATAAACATATAGGATTACAACGTTATATTTGCAGTGAATGAGTCAAAACATGAAAAAACAAGAATGGGACTGCATCCATAATTCGTATGTTTTGATAACACAATAACGTACAAAAAGAAGTGAGATCCCAAAATAATAAAATTTTGTGACTTGGCAATCACACAATACTACATAGATTTAGGTATACAGAAATCCATTAATGCAGGAAAGTAGTGTGATTGCCAAGTTACAGAATTTTATTTAGCAAGCAAATAAAGATTAATAAGAATGCCTGAGACTTGGCTCTACGAAATATCTCACAACTTTTTACGGTGGAAGAGTTTCGAGACTTGGCCTCTTTTTTACATGGAATGTTTTTTATGGGATTGAGTTGTCCTAACGTGCGTCAGAAAAGTCACCCCTTTGAGAACCAAGGCAGAGCCGCGGGATGAAATATGGCCTATGTTCATCCTAAAGGTTCATTCTAAATGTTGCTGAAATAATACTTATTTGAAATTGGATGAGCAGTTCCGGAGGTAGGATGTGTAGGGGACATACAAACTTAAAAATCGGTCAAGTGCGTGTCGGGCCACGCGCAGTGTACGGTTCCGTAGTCACCTGTCTTTGTTACATCGACACGCGCGCGCCAACTAAATGGTGCGGTTGCGTCGGCCGAATTTGTACGAAAGTTGGCCTTTCTAAGTACACATCAAGTTGGTCGACTATTACTCGATAACTAGTTATGCATACTTTTTCCTTTTAAATTATTTATCAATATACCTATGTTCTACCGCCACAAATTTAATTACTAAGCTGAAAAATGTTTTTTAGAAACCCATAATATTCTTTATTCTTCTTTTACACACCATTAGTTTAAAGAGAAAAAAATGGCATCCCACTATACGTGTAAAAAACTAGAGATTTTATTCTACCGTTTTGTTAGCGTGATTTATTTATATACCCATACCGAATGACAGCTTTCTAAGCTCACTGAGCTAAGCTGCAGATGGACAGACAGACAAGGCGAAACTATAAGGGTTCCTTGTTGACTACGGAACCCTAAATGTAACAGTATTACAGACTTTTGCTCTTTATAATATTTGTATACTAGGTATATACATCATAAATATAATAATATGTATTTTTTATTTATTTATTGGATAATACAAAAATAAGTACAATTGGCAGACTTAATGCCAATACACGTAATATCTTTGGAATAGAAAAGATTTTTGAGATTTTCTAGGAATATCATTTAGGTAAAGTCGACTACAAAGAGATCGATACGGCTAAAGTTACAAAAATATGTATACACGACCTTAATGTTAAGGCAATACAGTCGTGTATACATATTTTTGTAACTTTGGCCGTATCGATCTCTTTGTAGGGGACTGTACCTCACGTCCACCTTCACTTTAACAGGATACATCCATCCGCACGTACCTACGTAGTCACCAGTATTAATATCTGCTATAACAACGCGCGCATAAATATCTGCCACGACTTTATTTCTAGGGCCGTTAGGACGTGTCAGATATTTTTGCTGCGTTTGTTATGTGACAATCATGCTACTACTAACTTTCGTCTTCAGTATTTTGTAAAACTCTCTACTACATTTTCAGGGTAGTTGTTGCCGCGGTGAGTAATTGTGTATGGGCATGTGTGGGCATATGCGCATGTTCGAACTAAACGGCTGCCTGGCATCTTTTTGACACCCCGCCCCCATCCCCGCATAATGGCAATGGCACCCATTCTGTGGGGTCATTTTGCGGCGCTACATAGACTTCTATGGTTTTTTTATTCGCTGGTAATTGTACGCAAGCGGACTTAAGGCCGTGCATTGGAAATTATCGCGTGCTTTGAAACGCCGTTCTGACTAGATTAAGAAACAATAAGGTCTGATTTTCAGATATATGATTCTTGACTATATGATTATTTATCTGATTTTATCGATACATGATTGCTTAAAATTTCCTCGATAGAAAAAAATCCCAAAGTTGGGTCTGTATTTTTCTTTTTTACTCAGGCTACTCAAACGATACATTATTTTAAGACATAATCACGTTAATACTATAGTATTTTATCTTATTTAAAATCTCACTTTATGAAATTTAAATAATACTTCTCTAAGTTAGGTATTTATCGAAATTTGACCAAAAAAGCCATTCCGGAAGAGTGTTATACATCTCTTTTCCTCGTGCGCGGAAGGCATCAGCGTGTCTCTGTCTAGGGGGCGTGTTCGACTCAAATCAAGGCATCGCCGCGAAGTTCGAACTTGACGTCGCATTTACTATGACGTCACGTTACAGCCTATAATACCTACACAACAAGAGTTATTCAGTAAATAAGAAACGTACACATTCATGTGCCTGCCAGTATTAATTGACTTTGGGTTTATGAGTGGTTATATGTTATACTAGCTTCCGCCCGCGACTTCGTCCGCGTGGACCCGGGATAAAAACTATCCTATATTTTAATCCAGGCTATAAACTATCTTCGTGCAAAATTTCATTCAAATCGGTTCAGCCGTTTAAGCGTGATTGAGTAACAAACATCCAAACATCTAAACTTCCGCATTTATAATATTAGTAGGATAGGATTAGTAGGATTGCACCATTTCGATTCATTCAGGTCCCGATAGCATGTTGTAGTGTTTTGGATGTTACGAAATAAATAGACTGACGAAAATTTTAAAATATTTATTGAACTTAGTTAAGCTTACATTAAGTACTTAAGAGTTAAATTAAAATAAATCTCAAATCATCAACAGGTTTGGCATTTATATAGGTAGGTGACTGCGGTCCCATAGTAAACCTCTTCAACAAATTTAATATTTTTGAGGCTAAATAAATAACATCTAGTGCCTAAACTAACTTAAGAGATCAAAACTTAAATCAGGTAACGACAATAAATATAAGGTACTTAATGTCTTATAATTATAGAATAAATATTTAGCTTTTACGTTAAAGAACAATGTTCAAAAAGTTAGACTGATCTGTAATTATCTCTTCTACTAATATCACCAATCACCAATTATCACAATAGTCGACGTCGGCGGCCGCGCCGGGGGCTGCGCGCTCGCCGGTGTCCTTTGGATACAACCAGCTATGACTTACATCACGATATTTACGAAAAACAACAATTGTAAATAAAGAGTCTAAACCATTTATATAAATGTTATTCTCCTACGTAGGATGAGCCTTGTTCCTTAAACTTGGCTCCTGCTAAGGGTCGTACGGGCCAATAACTGAACAAATAAAATAATCTTCACCCCAGAACTTAACATAAATGATTTGATAAAATAACATTTGCCTTTCCAACAATCAATTTAACAATCCAATACTAACGAGTTTTGATAACTTGGCTATCCTTCCAGAGGGTTTGGTGCACCCTTATCCCATGCTTGGCATGCGATATTTTTAACAATGATTTCCTGTGCCATTATCCTTCGTTAGACCTACTATATATAACTCTCTATATCTTGATATGTTCCACAAATATACATTCCTCTATTATCACAGCCCTTCATTTAGCAAGATAAAATGTATCATTAAATAACAGAATTTTAAACTATAAATAAAGAATTAACTTATAGATCGTTCCCAATAAACGTTAAGTACAATTTAAAATAAGTAATTCCTATTACAACACAGTTTAGTCATTAAAACATTCTACTATTTTTGAGCGTTGTTAACATGTTCCCTACACTTAATTAAAAATAGACTTGTATTGAATAATGTTTCCTTGCTTCTGTGCTCTTCTTCGATCTTCGATTGTCAAATGTTTGCCATGGCTTCTATTGCTTGAATTTCGTGTGCAAAGTGGTCATGGCACTGTATATAGTTTAGAGCGGTAGAGTGAAGTAGCGTATGCACGGTACCTTGGATGTTCTTTCTGATTATTGTATGTAAGTTTCTTAGATAGGTCGTTTTCTTTTGGTTAGGGCTTTTCTGACCAATGGCACCGTTGTAAGCCAGTAATCATGAGAACTGACACATGAAATGATAGAATTGGTCGAAGTTAACTGGCTCCAGCTCAAACTCCTTTTCCGACTTGTGCAGAAGCTCGGGGTTCCTCTTCAAGAAGTTCCTGACCCAATCCTCGCCGGCCATCCTCGAGTTAGTATCGAAAGGATGGTTCAGGTGGTTGTCTTCTGCGTATTGATACGCTAGTTCCCTTATATCGCGGCGAGACACACCCAAGAAGTACTGCTCCATACTCTTGATGTAGCCAACTAAATCTTTCTCCTGGCTTTCAGTGAAGACACGCCTGTAGTGTCCCATGAGGGGTTTAGGGTCATCGGGCTGCTGGTAGCGTATTTTGCTTGCGCGCCTCTGCAGGGTGGAGCGCGGTATGTGGAACGTCCTGGCGGCGAGTTTGTAACCCATCTTCCCAGAGACTACAGCAGCCACCGCTCTCGCCATATCGGCCTCGTTCCAGGACTGGCGACCGCTCATTCTCTCGTATTTTCTGACCATTTCACTCTGTAATAAAAATTATAAAACCTTTAGGACATTTATAATAAACAATGTTTTAGGTACTTAAATTGACGTAAATACCATAGCCATACTGAATTGTATTGCGGAAGAATATGACAAGGAAACCGTCTACAGATGTAGAGCAATGCCTACAAGCGATTTCATAATGTTGCTAGGTGCTCACTTGCCCAGTGCTAAGTTGTAACGTGAATCTTTGGCCGCAGTATGTGTGTCAATGTCGCGTCGGCGCCGGGGCGACACGGGTGACCACGAATGGGCGCAACGAGAGTGGGCGAAGATTGCCAACCTACAGGCAGCATTTAGGTACTGCGAACAGCTTGATAATGGTAACAGTGCGTTACGCTAAGCGGCATTAAATTATGTGACTGAAGACACTATATTTTCATTAGATATTACTTTCGCATACTGTACTGTAAGTGTTTCTGTCCTTCTGTTACCTCTTCACGCTTAAACTACTGCACCGATTGAGATGAAATTTGGTATGGAGATAGTTTGAATCCCGGGGAAGGACATGGGATAGTTTTTATCCCGGAAATCGCCCCCAAAGTAGGTGAAATGGGGGTGAAAGTTTTTAACGAGCTACGTTATAAACAAGTTCCACGCGGTCGGAGTCGCGGGCAGAAACTAGTATTACATAAAGCATACCTAGGTATTATATTATAACAAAATCTAGGTGACTGAAGGCATTACTGCGTATGACTCTGTATTTACTTTGACGTGTCTTAATACTTTTAAGTACTTATACGTCAATATACTCGTAAACTTAAATGCTTAGTAAACCTTAGTACCTAAGTACAGTATTGAAGTGTATACCTATTGATCAAGTCGCAATAGGCGGTGCGGTGCGCGCACCGATGTCTCTTAATGTTCGGCGAAGGGTAACCGCCACCTACCGGTTTTGTGGTCCACGTTCAATGCCAACTCGAGGTGAAAAATATACAACCCGGGCCTCAACGATTATCAATGTACAGGTAAACGAATTATGATTACATCGTCTACTCTACGTAGCTCATATTTATTTGTGGCACTAAAAACTGGAAAAGTAAAACATCTACATTTTATTTACCGTAAAAGTAATTGGAAACTGAAATTACTTATGCTTAACTTGCTAGCTAATTCGCTATAGAACTGCCATCATTGTGCTATTCAAGTGTTCAAAAATCGGCTCCAGTACCGTACCGAGTAAGGCGGCATGGCAAGTTATTACTACTCGCGTGTATAGTTACGGATATTTCAAGACCATTTAAGTCAAGAAAGTAATGTAAACTGGAGCGGGCACTGTCACTGTTCAATTGGTAAGACAACTTTAGGTGAGAGAAAAAGTCGACATCGCACTCCTTTCAATTTTATCATTTTGGTCCCGTGCCCTAAATGAAGCAAATGCAATAAAAGCGCCGGCGCCGGTGAAGGCGAGCGGATAGTGTGTACTGCAATATGCTATCTGTACACGAATGTGTTGCTAACCATATATATACTGTTTCAAACTAAATTGCAACAAAACTTTATAAAAACTGCAGTGGAATTGATTAACTAACAAAAATAAGACGAACGCAACTTCAAGTCAGTGGAGCGTTGCGGTTGCGTTGAAGTTCTGTTTTGCCGAATTGCACTGCTGATAGTGAGCACGGCTGCGATAAAGTATGGCGTGTTTTTCCAGTGCGATAACTCGGGAAACGCCGAGGCCCCTTGTTTGAACGTAGCTAGGTATGCGTGTGCACGCATGCCACAATACTCCCGTATTAGGTACCCAGTTTAATAAAGAATTGGCTTACTTATTCAAACGACCGATTCAATTAACACAATAACTTTGGTAATGACTGTCGTTTGTGTGGGCGAACGATTAGTAAGTTAGTTTAGCACTAAACGGGAAATACCACTCGATAATGCTTCAACGTCCTTGATCGACCGCGTCATTTACTCTTTATCAGTCAAAAAAAAATTACGTCGTCATCGGTCAGCTGTTTGCGTCCGCTCCGTCAAACGCGTCTATCAACATAAGTCCTTATCAAGATACTTTTACTACGCGACTTTAGGGAATTGATTTAAAACCATTGCGGTCTATTCTTATAAAAACGTTGATACACACCAGCTTACAAGGAGCCGGCGGAGCAATGGAAAGCGTTCTCAAAATTGGAATCGACTTGGAAACATTACCGAGTGAAAACTCGGTATAGGCACGAGCACGGCGCGGCGTGAGGCGAGGTTAGTGTGACGCGTGACTTGCAAGGTCCCCGCTGCAATGCACGATGCGCCAAGGTTGGCTCGCTCTTCTATACAAGAAAACTAAAACTACGTCAAATTAAAAAATGCTAATACATACTAGTGACAGTCGCAGTATGTTGACGTTAGGTGGGATCGCTGCACCCACCAAGCCGGGAGGAGAAATCTGCAACAGCTTGTCACCACGGTGCATCGCTCGTTGCACTTGGACAATAACTTTCCTAGCGCGTATGTGACGCGGAGACTAGGGCGACATGCGAGGTGGGTAGATGTAGTACTCACCGGAGTCGTGTTCGGGAGCGCGCAGGCAGCCAGCAGGGGGGGTGGAGTGGCGGACGACTGGCGGCGCTGGGTGGCAGCAGCGGCGTGTACGTGTACGTGCGGACAGGCGGGCGGCGCGCGCGGCACTGGCGCGGGGCCCGTCTTGCCCCGCCGCCGGCCCTGGCCGTGACGTCATCTGGCCAGGGCCCGACTACGCGACGACTATTTTTGTCCGCACCTAATTATCTAGATCCTTCCTTTGTTCAAGCTGAATACTTACCTCACTGAAAAGGAAATTTAAATTAATTTTATATACTTACCTACCCGTTGGCTCGGTATATACCTAGTCAAGGGTAATGAAAACGAATCTGTTACACTGTAGGTAGAGGTAAATAGCATAGCATATAACACTGATTTAATTAAATATAACAAACTGCGCAATGTGTAAGTATACCAATTTTATTATAGATTGCAATTATCTTAACACTATAAAATGATAATTAAACGTGACATCATTATAATGCATAGTATGTAAATTTTTCATCGAAAGAATTGCAGTTCAATGTGCAATGATGCAAGCACAGCACACAATAATAACTGACTTACACATTTGCTCGGAAGTAGGTCTTGTAAATAATATTTTGTAAATGTACCTATGACATGTAACGTTACTAAGGGCTTATCAGATTATCATACGTTTCTAATTTACCTCGTCATTCTATAGCGAAATATGGAAACATATCGGAATTTGAGACCTGACGCACTCACAATAGTAACGCCCTCGATATTTTCACGCGCAAATACTTAAACCCGCTGGCATCCAAGTCGGTAGCAGGAAAACCCACGTAGTATGTGAAAATACATGTCACAATGTCTATAAACAAAGGGAAGTGTATACGCGTAGGTACTATAGGCTTTGGACGAGGGCCAACACGTTAATCGCTGAGTGACAACGGAGAAGTCCGACGGACTAAACTGTGGCCAAAATTGCAGCGCGTGACTCATTGGTGTGTTACCCGCTGGTCGCTTGTGGAAATGGGCCGCGCAAACGGGTCGCGTCATGCGTAACTGTAAATTCCCATTGCAGGCCCCTATACCACAAAACTTTAAAGTCTACAATTCGACAAAATTGTAAAATTTTACATAGAAAAAGTTGTCAATTTTGTCTTTGTCAAATGTACGCTTGTAAAGTTTTGTGGTATAGGCCCCAGGTCTTGGGGTACCCACTTGGTTGGGTGATTGATAAAATTGTGAGAACGATATCTAGACGCACACAGGAAGGTAATGTAGCAAAAAATAACAGAAGCAATCCGCTAATTATCGATGCAGTCGCGAAATTTAACTGGTTGGATGCACGCTTCGCAATTATTGGAAGTATTCGAGAGCTCGCTCTTAGCGGGCCGACGAATACGAGTAAGTACCTAGGTCTAACGTGTACTTATTAACTCCTATTGCACGCGTGCCCCGTGCAAGGGTCACGTTTAGCACTCTTGTTACAAATATATCAGTCACTTTTGGCTCGCATAGTCAGTGTTCGATTCGATATTAAAATGATTGGATATAAGCTATGCCAGAATAGCATAACATAACTTGTTTTAACCTGACCTCACCCGTCACCCACTAATATATCTTAACGCGGCGATTCGTAGTATAACTAAGAGTAATCTGAGCCATCAGAGGTCTAATTACAGTGGTACGTTAGGGGTGACGGGTGAGATAAGGCGATGGAGCACGTTCAGAATATCATCCTAGCTATGCTATTCTATTCATGTATAAGCCTAGTATAACTTGACGCTGGGATTCGTTATAAGTTATAACCACAGTTATAACGTAACAATGCCTAATCGGTGGTGACTTACCTACACACACGCCTGTCTCGAGGTAAAGTGAAGAGGTGTGTAATGTGAATGACGCCTTATTTTAGTTTGTGTGAGGTAGAGGTATATAGGTCATCTCTATTATAGCAATAGCGATTTGTAATAACTAGGAACGCATCCTTACCCGCTGAATAAAATAGCCTAGATGCCGAAGCCCATCCCGAAAGTCCATCCTACATAAATACTGGTGAAGGAACTATTTAAATCAGGTAAGTAGTTCGGGTAATGAGTCCCCACACACAAATTTATAAACTAAGACCTCTTTATCATTAAACGAACGAGCAAAGCGAACGAAGTTCTGGGCTTCAGCTTGGACCGAAAATCGTTTGTCTGTCCGTCCGGCCGGCGTGTGCCCCGCTGTTCGCCTCTGCAGGTCGCATTTCTCAACCGATTCTCGTGAAATTTTGTGAGTAGGTTCGTTAATTATATACCTAGTCACTTTTTCAAGCGCGTTTTTTTTTAATGGCATGTTCGCGAGTTCTACAGCTCACAGAGCCACTAGTATTAGGCGGATGTCACACTGCGCTGTAGCTGCATACAAATTTCGCCGGACGAAGGTGCGTGCGGTGCAGTGTGTCTAGGTTCCATACGCAATGTATATACAAACTGAGGTAGGTACTTGCATACAACGAGAAAATCGACACTTCGCACCTTCGTCCGGAGATGCGGCGCAGTGTGAAATCCGCCTTAGTAAGTATAAGTATCTATATCATTAGCAATCAAAGGGTCAATCGAATACATACAATTTGCTCATTCTTACACGTTCGCTCGCCGCGCGTGCTAGTGAGCGCGCGATACACATACACATGGAAATCATACTTTTTAATTTTATTTATTATCACTGAACAATGGGTTACAAAACTTAATGCAGCTGCTGTTTTTGCATTTACCTGCAAAACTGTTTGAACAGTTTATCTGCAGGTACGAGTCTCTATAAAAACTATCTATCTATCATAACATTTAACACTACTTAGATTTTAACTATGTATTTAAATCCGTGATCTCTGCCTACCCCTCTGGGAAAGAGGCGTGATTATATGTATGTATGTATGTATTTAAATTGCGTAATATGTACTTTGACGACCGCTGTAGCCTAGTCCATATATTTCGTCATTTCAAAATAGAGGGGTTCGAATCCCGGTAAGGGCATTTCATTGTGTGATGAGCACGAATATTTGTTCCTGAGTCATGGATGTTTTCTATGTATTTAATTATTTATTTATCTATTTATTTAAGTAATAATAAATAAAATAATAAATATTAGTGGACAATCTTACACAAATCGACCTAGTCCCATAGTAAGCTCAGTAAGGTTTGTGTTATGGGTACTAGACGACGATATATATAATAGTTATAAATACTTAAATACATATAACACTTCCATGACTCAGAAACAAGTATTCATGCTCATCACACAAATATTTGCCCTTACCGGGATTCGAACCCAGGACCTTCAGCTTCGTAGGCAGCGTCACTACCCACTGGGCTAACCGGTCGTCCGGTCGTTAAGTAGGTATGTATATCGTCGTCTGGTACCCTTAGGTCAAGCTTTGCTTAGTTTGGGACTACGTCGATTTGTGTAAGATTGTTCTCGAATATTTATTAAAAATATTATTTATATACTTATTGAATTGGAAATGTCTGTCTCAGATTGACCTGCATAGTACAGAATTATAAAATAATGCAAATACCATGTCGTCAAAATGGCAGCTCCGCTAAACGGTATTGACATTTGACATACAAATTGAATGCTCCTTGCACAACATACAACATGATGGAACTGGCGCCGCGCTGTGATAAATTGGCAACTTTGTTTAAGGGAAACTGCTTCAAGGTTTACATTTTCTTTGACATTTAAGCTTTAAAATACAAACCAACAAACATTTTCTCTATAATCATGTATTATAACCAGTCGCATCCTTAGAATAGATTTTTGACACGTCATAACATAGATAGGTACCTGTACAACGTAAATTGGCAACTCAAAGGTTACTGAACAAAATTAGTTAGCTGTAGTATTTAGTAAAGATTTCAATCACGAGCTAATATTCGAGCCTTATGACCAAAATTATTTTTTTTAGGTACTTACCCCGATGATTTGGTGCAGCCGTGTTCTGTTTAAATGATGCACTAACTAACATACATGTGGTCAGTGGTGGCTGTAGATCTCAAGAGCAGGTTAACGAAAAAAACTGACCAAGTGCGAGTCGGACTCGCGCGCGAAGGGTTCCGTACCATTAACTATAAAAACGGCAAAAAAATCACGTTTTTTGTATGGGAGCCCCCTTAAATATGTATTTTATTCTGTTTTTTAGTATTTGTTGTTATACCGGCAACAGAAATACATCATCTGTGAGAATTTCAACTGTCTAACTATCACGGTTCCTGAGATACAGCCTGGTGACAGACGGACAGCGGAGCCTTAGTAATAGGGTCCCGGTTTTTACCCTTTGGGTACAGAACCCCAAAAAACTACATAAAAACGCTACGCATAAGTAGGTACTCTTTTTACCACTAATTAAATGAATAATGAATATTTTTCTAGCATAAAAAGTGAAATATTTCGTATTGAGGTGTGTATGTGTGGGTGTGTGTGTATGTGGCGTTTAAGTACGACTTTTTCTTTTTAAATATAGCTACGAGCGAGTACTATCGTTTGTAATCGGTTGTCATTTGAGTAGATCGATATAAATTAATAATCACAAGTGAAACAAGGGTATTCAATTTTTTATAATTTTTGCAGGAGGTTTTTAAACTGCTTGACAACAGACTTATTTAGTTTCAAATTGAAAAGTACACAAGCATAAAATCGACTTCGTTTCTTAGCCATCATCAATCATAATCGTTTATTAAGACAATCGATTTAAGCTAGTCACAACTCTAAATACCTACGTCAGTGTGACACTCAAAAATCAAATCTTAGGATGCGACGGGTGTAGTATGTAGTACCTACAGATTAAAACCAATAATTATCGTAGGTCCCTACTGCCACGTCAGTCACAAATACTTGAGTAGGTCCTTATGGTAATTTCCAAGTATTTACATCTTCACTATTCGACTTTACACTCTATAATATTTCAACTAGTCTAGCTTGCATTTATCCTTAAGCTTCCAAAACAGCTCGTATATTTATGATTAGTCGCCAACAATATTATCACCTCTGGATTTGCAAGCGCCCATAGGCGACGATGTCCTGTCAGACGGGCCGTATGTTTTGTTTGCCACCATGATGGTTTAGAAAAAAAAATACGGTGTTGCGCCTTTTGTGTATAATCTGATCAAAGGATTAACGAAAGAAACAAAGAATGTACTTTACCTATGCAATGACAATAATAAAAATGAACGCATTGATATTTATGATCTTCAATATGTTAACAATAAAGATTGAATTGAATTGAATTGTTTCATCAGTCAACATCCTTTTATATTTATATATTTAGTTTACAAGTACCTACGAACACCAACAGGTGTTAATGCTTTGGAACAGTACTGCATAAGGGCTATGAAGTCGGAATTTCTGAAAATAAGATAAGAAAAGATAAGATAAGATAATTATTTAATAAAGTGTTGTCGTATTTATTGTGTTTAAGTAACTAAAGGTAGGTATACTTGATATCTTACTAAACTAAACTATAAGTTGCTATTGATGCCTTTTGCGTTTATCTAAGGGCGCGAGTCCGCTGGATGCGGGTGGCGCAGGACCGGTCATTGTGATACTCTTTGGGGGAGGCCTATGTCCAGCAGTGGACGTCTTTCAGCTGATGATGATGATGATAGGGTGTTAAATCTAGCCCACAACCGCCTGAATTCCACACATTTTTCACAAAAACATTGTCATTGTCAAGGCAAGTAAAGTTTATGGCATATGAATGACATAGAACATTATGGAAAATAATATTATGTCAAATGAATGTTATGGAAATGAAATGTTCTGGAATGTAAAATTCTGGCAAATGAAATATAATTGAGGAGTTCCCTCAATTCCTCATGGATCCCATCATCCAATTGAATTTTTAAAAAATGGGACCCGCCTGGAAGCATATACTTACAAACAAAAAAAAATTACGAATCGGCTCATTAATGACGGAGTTTTGTGGTAACAAACATTGAAAAAAAAAAATGATAAAAAAAATACAACCGAATTGAGAACCTCCTCCTTTTTTTTGAAGTCGGTTAAAAAGAAAAAGTCGTACTTAAACGTCACATACCGAATTTATTGATGATAAGGGGCAGCCCCTTGGACATGTCCTACCGGGTCTGATAGGCCTTATCGTAATCACGTGCCGAATGTAACCCACGTACGCGCCAACGGAGCGGTTTCGTATGGGGTATTGCGACATGCCAATGGCCGTATTCAAAAGGCATACACATACCTAGGAACGCTAGTTGTGAACGTAAGGACATTATTCCAGTTACAGCATGATAGAGATAAGACCTTGTGAACAGACGGGTACTTCAAATTGCGCTTGTATACAACAAATACAAAGCAAACGTTCTGTAATCTGTTTTGTTAAAATTAATTGATAGTCCTACTAATATTATAAATGCGAATAGATGTTTGGATGTTTGGATGTTTCGATGTTTGTTACTCAATCACGCTTAAACGGCTGAACCGATTTGAATGAAATTTTGCACAAAGATAGTGTTTAGCCTGGATTAAAATATAGGATAGTTTTTATCCCGGGTCCACGCGGACGAAGTCGCGGACGGAAGCTAGTTTGTAATAATTAACAGGACAGCCTATTTGCTTGCTTTCATTGAAGCCGCCCCTGGGAACCGATTTTGTTGAAACGCCGCGGTCGCTTAGCTTTCGGACAAAAAAACGCATTCAAATCGGTCCATTCGTTTATGAGCTACGATGCCACAGACAGAATCACAGATACACAGACACGTCAAACTTATAACACTTCTCTTTTTACCCGACTGCCGAAGGAGAGGAGGGTTATGTTTTTGAAAAACTGCAAGTATATAAATTCTCTCCAAATGCACCAAATGTTTCTGTTTTGCCCAATGGTTGACTGGTAGACTTTATGGCATTAAGTCCGCCATTTGTACTTTATCTTGTATCTTGCGATAAAGTTTAAATAAATAAATGGATCGGTTTCCCCTGTTTTGGCATACTTTTTTTAGTAATAATTCTATATGGGATAATCTATGTACTTAAAAACTGTTATGGCAGAATCGAATAGATTCGCATAGTTTGATTACGCAGATTTACATTATACCGAATATTATTTGTACATAATTTTGATGGTCCGAATCATATTCACGCATAAAATATATGAGCATAAAATGATTTTGGCGAAAACTATTTACGCAGTAATATATTTTGGCATAACATTCTTTAGCTCAATTCAAATTTACATGTAATTATTTTGCGGCTTCTGTTTTTTCACTAGTTAAATGTACTGTAGCAAGGTACTATGTTAAAAAAAATCGGCGAAGCCGTTTTAGAGATAAATGGAGAATTACTTTGTACTTACAGAAGACGTCAAAGATATGTTTACACTTTTGCACTATATTTCATTGTGATAGGGCGTAAAATGAAAGCATCTCTTTGACATGCATTACATACAGCGAGCAACATATAGTTAGTAGCAGCCAAAGTAGCCAAATATTTCAGCACTCGTCTTTATTACTGTAAGAAGTGTTAGTACACAAACAAGCAAACAAACAAACAACACTACCTCTCACCCGTATCGCATATAGGGATAGCTTTGCCGTTCCGTCGTGGGTATAAATATAAAATACACCTTTATGTTAACCCAATGAATCAAGTTTACTCAAAATGACTGGTTAGATCATTTTACCAAAATCATATTTTTCTATAAGACCTTTTTCCTGTCGCGTTTTCCCCCCTTCCTTTATTACGTATGTTATAATTCCAGTCGCGAATTTCCCCATTTGTTAATTTAGCCAAACGAAAATACTGCTAACGGCCTCATTCTATAATCGTTATTTTTCTTTTAGACTTTTTCTCCCACTAGTTTTTTACACACGAACAATTACGCGTTCGACATTTACCCGCTCCTGCGGGGCTAGCACAACTGACGCCGCGCCGCGATGCGAGTAGAGAAAATTCTACCCTCCTCTTTCTAATTTGCACGGTGCGAGTGAGACAGGAGACGCTCAATCGCGCGCGAAGCGACTGAGCAGCAAGTTGTGCTAGACGTACTGAATATCCCCACACGCATGAGGGTACTCGCGCTGTTACTGCATTAATGTTATTATTTATTTATTTAATCCAAAAGCATCTTCTTAATCAAGGCTTCCTTGAGACTAGAACTCCACTCCTTAAATAGATTGAACCCTGTGCTATGGGATAAGCAGTGCTCCTCCCTACTACACTAAACATGTTAGTTATTATGAAGACTTAAGTTTTTTAATAATTTGCGACTGGAATAATACCATAAGGAATAAATAAGTCTGGCCTAAATAAGGAATGCGCAAAAAAGCGACAGGAAAAAGGCCTTATATAGAAAAGTATGATTTTGGTAAAATGATATAACCAGTCACCTCAATAAATGAATAAGTACCGAACATACTCAATACAAGTAGAGGCTAACAATATGCGGTCTTATCGCTATAGAGCAATATCTTCTAGACAAACGTAGAATCAAATCTAACCTGTTTCATAGTAGGTGATGCAGAGATAATTTATGAAACCTGGAGGTAATGATAACACTGATACTAAACTAAGAATAAAATACGAGCTTAAATATAATATATATATATATATAAATATACATGTATACTCACAGGAAATAATAAACTGAATTTTAGATAGACTGAGCCTCAAAGTCTAAGGAGAATTATAAGGATAACGTAAAAGTGCCATCAGAGAGATACGCTTAATTTATTTATTTATTAAAGTTTATAACTCCTTTGGCGAGTAGCTTGAAAATTGAACGACGAGTTATACAACTTTGCTGAGGATGATGGTACATAAGAAGCAAATTTTGTTAGGACCTAACAGAACGAAGATAACCAAAAACGCTCTTGGAGATAGAGAATACAAAAGAAAGAATACAAAAGAGACATGACGTGAGAGTTACGGCGAAAACGAATAGGATTTTTTTTAATGTAACTGTATACAGTTACTCCTGTGATGACTTTAACGGCTTCGACTTGTGTTGACGGTTCAAGAATCTTTTTTCCAGGCATTTCATTATTGTATTGTATGCAGCACAATTGCGAAATGGTACTTTAATAAATGACTTTACACAACCTCGGTAGGTTACTTTACACAACCTAGGTAGGTTACTTTACACAACCTAGGTAGATTACTTTACACAACTTGGGTATTATCAGGGCACATAGAGATGGGGCATCATCCTTCTAGCGTTAAGTATTCCAAGCAATACTGTGAAAATAATGCCAACGGCATTTCGACGGTTTCTTTTAATTTGGTAGGTCGGTTATTACATCTAATTAAACTCCAACATTGTATACCACACAGTATTGTGTGTTGTGTGTGTGTAAGTAATCATAATTTAAAAATTAAACCCGTCAATCAGCTTATTCTTGTACCAATGTTGCCATCGTCCCGTCTCCCTGATCACTTAAATATAACTAATACGGATGTAGACTAGAAAATTATTATTACTCCAAAAGAAAGAAAGCATAAAAATATGCCGAGGGACGAAAATCCCATTCAGATATCTTAAAGAATTACGAAGCTACAGCCATTTTAATAATGTTTGTAAGAAAGAGAAAACGCTCGCAGTTAGTGACGTCACAATCTGCGAGCGCGAGTAAATGACAATCGTTTCCTCGGAATAAGGATAAGCATGGAAGATGCGCTAAAATAGGTAGCAGAGACGTATACCTGTCCTGTACTTCCTTACGACATACTAACGCGGCAGAAAGAGATGTATATGCATTTGTTATTCCTCAATTGTGTAGGTTGTCACAAGTTTTATGCAAGTTTGGTCTTTACTAGGGATGTTACTGTGTCGACTTGTTTATCGATAAATTATACAAACTAAATTGTAATTATATATGTAGTTTAATAAATAATGCACTGTGAAAAACGGTTTCCTTCAGTCGTCATAAAAACAAAATGCATAATTTTAAGTAGCATACTTCCAGAAATCATACCAAACTATTATCATAAGGAGACGCTACACGAGTGAAATCGGCAGGCCAGCATGGTCCTAGCTGAAGCGTGATTTGGCACGTGTCGATACCTGTCGGAAGCAGGGCTTCCAACCAAATCAAGGTGGTTTCTATGGAGTACCATACTAGATTTCTCTGCATGCTAGGATCATTTCGTTGTCTATCAGCCCGTCTCTCAAACAACTCAAAAATTCAATTATCTTTTTTCTCAGGAACGCGTGGAGGTATAAAGTTGAAATCTAAATCAAATACTTAAATACAATCTCTTTGAGCTCAGCTAAAATCGAACTATATATACCGGCCATATTTTGCCGCATATTGCCCAAAGAGTAAGATTGAAATTCATATGGTCTATGTAAAAACATTACTCACTCATACTTCTAGGTGTAACATTCATATTGATGTACGTCTTTGTAATGGCAGACAAATATAATGTGGGAAAAGCATCTGCTTTGAGTCGTCTCCACTTAAATTTCTTATGAGCTAAAAAAGAATCGGAAGTGAAATGTATTGAGCACACGCAACTATGGGTTTCCCATGTCCAATTTCTTTTTCTAGCATGTAGTAACCATTTTTGTTTAATTTCTCCATCCTTTGGAAAAGTAAAATCCAAAAGTCAAGTTTTGTTAGATAATTCCTAAATGTAACACTAAATTGTAAGTCTTCAATACATGGGACAACCAGAAAGCCATTTTGTTGTCATTCTTCACCAAACTTGTAATTTCGTATGTTCCAACACAGATTTTTCTATATACTGATAAATAGATCCATGTCAATATCGATAAGTTATTGTTCCGAGTTCGATAAAAAATACACATCACTATGTAAATAAACATAACCTCTTTAATCCACATAAAAGTCTTATTTACTTGCCGATTTTGCACGAATAATTGAACATGATGATATTTACATAAACTTCTAATAGTGATTATTAATTTTAGCTTAGATCGTTACATTAATAACATCAAAATCTATTGAAACTTACTGGTGAAAGCTTAATGGTCCCTGAACATTTTCTTTTCTTCCCATATGGGACGTACAACCTTCAATCGCACAAGACATTTGCTTATACTCTACAGTAAACGATAAAGAAAGTAAATTTTACTGTATTCTAATGATTTAGCGCAGAACAATACGCAAATTAATTAATTTTCCCTCAGACGGTCCATTTTTTTATAGAAAATATGACAGCTGCTATAATGCGAGCAAGTTAAGGAGTGACTTTATAACACTTACTACTAAACAATGATGACATATTTGATTTTGCTGGACTAAAAGACATACAAAAGAGATCCATTTGACATTTCCCGAGTTAATTTTAGTGACAACCTACGAAAATGTGAAACCTAGTACGGATTGTTGTCTCATTCGCTCTCACGCCAACTATATATATACGCAAGTGAATAAGGTAGCTGTTGCCAAGCTTTTATTTTAGCCCTACCGGGTTGATCGTTTCATATGAAGCTGCGTTTTGCGGAAACATGACAGAACACCCCTTCTTAAAACTTTGTACACTCATAACTTTGTGATTATTACACTTGACTTATAATTTGACTAAATTTTTAATCCTTGTTCGAGAAAATACGACATTAATGATTATTTTATTCAGTGTCTACACCCCTATTGTATGTGATATAAATTCATACCACCATAACTAAACAAAACTATTCGTTGTACTTAATTATTTAGGTAAAGTTATAATATACCTGTTACCGTGGCACTGCATCCAAAGAACTAGATTCCCACCGTCTTACACATTCGAATATTGTGCACCTTATTTGAAAACCCAGTAGGTAAGCCAAGTAAAATTCAGCTTGCCTACTAGATGCCACGATAGGTACACTGCAGATTACCTACTTATTTAAAACGACCGTTAAAGTACTTTGATTGCTTAGATAGCAATACTGACCTAATACAATTCGTAACACGAAACTATTCATTACGGTGTAACTACGAGTAACATATGATTAATTAACAACGTTGAACAACTGCTCATTTTAGTTTAACTAAACAAATACTATGAATGTTGGTACAAATAATTTAGGTAGCGAATATTAAACGCGCAAGCAACGTTTCAAAATAATTAGCTATTCCCACCTCAAAGTCGTTAAATTCCCCCTGAACTTTGAATTGTATATCCGAGACGGCACTAAAAGAAAATTCTTCAGCCTTTTCATTTCTCTTGACCTCGTTTTAAACATATAAGGGTGAGGACCAAATTCTTGGCCATTAGTTAGCCTATGGTTAATCGGTAGTAGTCAAAAAGTTCCGTTGTGACACAAAAATTAGCCATACAATTCTATGGTTATTTTTGTGTCACAACGGAACTTTTTAACTACTTCCGATTAACCAGGCTAAATACTGGCCAAGAATTTAGTCCTTACCCATAAATGGACGTTAAAATCGTGATTAAAACAATTACAAATTCTAAGTAATAAATAATAATAAAGCAATAGAGAACAGTATTGTATATACCACTCTATATATTTTCAAACATTTAAAATTTAACAAGGTTATCGCAATATTCTGAAAATATCAAAAACCAACTAAAATGAAAAACGTTATTACATGTTTGACTGTAATATTAGAACATGTTGAGTTAGTTCAAATATGCGGCCTAGACACTGTCAGCAATAACGAATTAATGACATGGAATACTGTAGATCCTTAACGATTTTCTTCCACATCAACCACTCCACTGTCAATAGTAATATAATTTCTTAAAGGTAAAGTCATTATTTATGAGTGATAGTGTTCAAGCAATGATGGCGTCGTGCTCGCTCGTCTTCGTAACCGTAGTATTAGTCCGCTCTTGGCATTCACCGCGTGCCTTATGATCGGTTAGCACACATAATGGCTCCGGCAGTGAACGCGAGGAGTTGGACTTATCTTCGCTCTTCTCTCTTCGTTTCTTCACTTCCTTTTCACCTTTGCTTGGTAACTTTCGCGATACTTACACCACTGAAGTGTGGAGTTAGATTTAGTGGCGAATGTTTGTCTATTTTTATACATTAATGGTTATCGTGATCTTACCTACTATATCTACGATCATGTGTCCACTTCTTTAACAAATAGGTTATTTATTTAGATATATGAACTATAATTTGTACAATTTAATGGTTCCCAACCCACCAAACCACGACCCCGTCGTAAATTGCGCAAGTTTTACATTTGCCATTAGAACTGATGAATTTAGGCAACTTCGCAACAAACTATCCGTCACTGTTTAACAAAACTTGAATATTGGCGTAAGCGATTCAGGTATTGTTCAAAGAAGCAGCAAAAAATTGAAAAACTGACCCCGCTGGTAGGCGACGTTTGCATAATTACAAGTACCTACTGCGTTCAACATTTTACTAGTAAAAGGACAATGTTGTGATTACAAGAGATTTTACGATGAGTTTTGGCATGAAATGAAATGAAATATTTTATTAATAACAATTGTTACAAGTCGAGGTACAATATTGAGCTTTCAATAGTTTTAAATACAATTCTTTACAGTTTTTTGTATTATAATATGTCAATTATTTTTATTTTATTTTATTTTAAAGAACTCGGCTTATGAATCCTGTTTTAGAAACCTGTTTATATTATGGTGTAGTATATTAGTAAATGTAGGTAGGTAAATAATAAATGCATCACGCAGTTTGCTTTTGCCATTAAACTACGTTATTTTATTTTTTTAAAGAAATTAACCATGTGTATGTTGTAGTTTGCCTAACATTGATTGTGTTGTCTTTTGTTTAAGTTCTTTCAACCGATCAATTAAATAACCTTTTGGACAGTTTTTCAAGACACTTTCGTGTAGCTTCCAACCTTGACGCTGGCATAATTGTCCCATTGGACAGGAGCCATTAGAACAAAAATCGATCGATAGTACGTTGCTATCCGCGTATTTTAATTGGAATAAACCCCAAAGTACCACGAATGGATAAAGTAAGCCGTGGAAATGTCGTTAGGGTTAGAGATAGGCTCCCAAATACACTAACAAGACCTTGGGGGCCGGATGAAAAAAAGCTGTAGGCTGACACTGAAAAATTTAGATCAACTTTTAAAACAGAAATTTTATCTCACAGCTGCTTATATAATTGGATTAACACATACATTTTGGTTCACCCATGTAATAAAATAAATGAAATGTTTCTGTCAAAAATATAATTTTTGGTACAAGCTTTTATTGCCAACTGTACTTTTCTGTATACCGTCATCAAGTACTCATTGAGACGATTCTAACGAGCCCAAACTTGATGGGGTTATGTGGTTTTATTATGGAGTTCCTATGGCCACCTTCCAGCTCCATCATCAGATCAGCTCCACATCATCATAATATTGCATTGTCACGCGATTTGCATATTCTTGCAAAATTTTAACTCAATCGGAAACCGGGAAGTGGATCAAATTGAACTTAATTGAAGAACTTGAAGCAAGATTTGATTACAGACAGACAGACAGACAGACAGACAGACAGACAACGGGACAGGTGAAACTAAATAAAAGCTTGTAAAAAACCATGAAGTTGTTTTTATACATATCTTTAAACACTCCTATATTTTAAACCTCATATATTTTAAAATTAGGGATATTTATGTGGTATATACAACTAGAGGTAAACTTCTTGAAAATAATCACTCACTTAAAGTGGAATATGACACCTAAGTGAACTTATTTTAAGCGGTTTTTTTTTCTCGGTAATAAAGCTAATATTAACATGTCAATTTGTCAATTTCATGTAACAAACGAATAGGATAATTTTATTCATTTCTTATAAAAAGCATTGACGCCACTTGTAGTAAAATACATTTTAGTTCTCGTTCGTTTGCTCGGAGCTTTTGAGTAGGCGCATGATATTTTAGTTCTCGTTCGTTTGCTCGGAGCTTTTGAGTAGGCGCATGATATTTTAGTTCTCGTTCGTTTGCTCGGAGCTTTTGAGTAGGCGCATGATATTTTAGTTCTCGTTCGTTTGCTCGGAGCTTTTGAGTAGGCGCATGATATTTTAGTTCTCGTTCGTTTGCTCGGAGCTTTTGAGTAGGCGCATGATATTTTTACTCGGCATGCACTGACACTCGATTGATAACTAAGCCTGGGTTTTACACAGGTTTCTTAGTAAGTACTCTTGTCTGGGCGATTTTCATTTAGAAATAAGTACTTAATTATGTAGCAGTACCTAGACGCAAAAGCACTGTGTTTTTATTTGGCTTTTACTCACTTATTTTTGTTATATTTATTACGCTATCGGTGAGGATGTAAATAAACAAAAATAAAAGTATATACGTCAGATCAAATTTTTGTAACTCAGATTTTTTTTTGGCATTACTTTGATATGATGGATCTTTATTAAACCGAGGCCTTACAATATTCATTTAAATGTTACATTTGAAAATCCATCTTGTATAAGTTGAGCGCATTTGCCAAACCGAGTGTGGTAGAACAACGAACGCGCCAAGTAGGTACAAAATTGATTCCAATTCAAAAAGTTTAGTGTAATAGATCCCCAGGTGACGTCGCAGATTATATTTGATGCATGTCACATCACATCACATAACATTTTATGCCTAGATAATTCGATATTTTCAAGCTGACCTACTTACAAATCTAAAGTAGGTAAGTATTGTATATTTTCCTAGGGTAACACAACATGCACGGAATAAATTTACTTCAAGCTTCTTATAAATTTAGGGCGCTGAACCGGTGAAATACGTAGTATTTCAGTGAGATATACTTTGTCTTATATTTTAGCTTTGTTGCACTAGCAATATTGAAATATGTATCATTGAATAGGTGTATGTGTTTTATTGTTTGCCTCTTGTAAATAAATGAATGACAAGTCCCTCATTTTACCGACAAATATTTCACCAAATACATTGTTTCGTCAAATGTTCATTTCATAGAACTTTTTTTCTATTAAGCCGCTAAATTTTAAGGTATAACCAAAAAGTATTTGTGTAGAACCCATTAGGTTAGGATCGATATCGAAGCGCGAAGAAAATATCGGAGCGCTTTTCTGATGCATCGCTTATATATTGAGTGGGTTGTTATACACTAGATATTTTTGCGGCTTCCTGGATAGAGGCTTTCTTTCCCCGCAAGAAGCTTTACGATTCTTTCGATATATTTAAATTTATAGAGCTCGTTGTTAAATGTTTCGTTTGATACTGTCAATTGAGTGCATGACAGGCACACGGGCTTTGAAGCTAATCATTTCCTTTGAAAAAGGTCTTCAAAGGTTCGACTTCGAAGCTTCCGAAATTTAAGCAAGTTTACGGCATTTTTTACCTAAATCCGTCTGTATCAGTTCAGTTCCAATACGAGTCATTGCCGACAATTTCATCGGAATTTGTGATCTCAATTTGAACACAAATACCTACCTGCATGAAAACAGTTTGGCAGAATAAATAAAAACTGGAAAAAATCATCAAACAAGATGCAGTGTAAAGTTTAAGAAACACGAAAAGAAACACGTTCAGAGATTTCAAACAATAAGTCATAATAAGGCACACCTACAACATAATTCCGAAGTCATTTGTCCGAATGCATTTTTTTCCGAATTTCATCATCCGAAAACCATGTTCCGGTGTAACATTTTTAGATATTTCAGTACATAATACCAATCTAACCTAACCAACTGTAATATTGAATCATCTGCATCCTAATTTTCGTTTCCAAGGCTTTCGGAGTTTAGAAATTTCGTCCGTAACAAAAGACTCTTCGGAGTTTTTGTGTGTTCCCGTCACAATGCAATTTTTCGACCAGACCTAAGCCATACGTGTAGGTATACATACTAATTCGCCAAGGGTAAGAATGTGCAAGCGTTACTTGTATAGATATGTAGCAAAAGTAAGGTCTGGTAAAATGCAAGTAAGCAATAAGTTTCGAATACTAGAGACCGATGAGACTTCATGGTATGGGTTGTGGGTGTTAGGAAACACAGCACGTGCTGGCAAGTAACGTAACCGCTTATGCCGTTCATGTGCAAGCTCGACTCAAGTTTTTAAACTTAAATTAAAAACAATAGTACATTACTACAGAGGCCGGGAAGTAAGGGGTTGCCAGCCGAGTACATATAGACGGCCAAGCGTAGCGAGGTCGGATAGTTATGAGGCTGGCAACCCCTTTTTCACGCCGAGTTATGTATAGTGCTTTTCTCAAAGATGCAATGAAAGAAATTAAAAAAACTCCAAGAAATCAAACTTTAATTTTCATGGCTGAACGCCGGGCCGGGATCCTGTGCCACAAATAGTGGAATGGAAATTAAAAAAGACCATCTTGCCGGCCTAGGCCTACAATTTTGTATGAAATGCCATTACGGATCTCTCGTCTCGCTGCGCCCGAAACGTGACACTTCGAAGCCCAATATGAAGAACATAACGTCAATATTTCATTGTATGTTTGAGAAAAACAGTTTTCTATGCGTTTTTGGGCGTAAATTGACCGCTCATTGCCGTAGAGAGTAGGTTAGGTACCTAAGTAATTCGTAATTCAAATTAGGTATATACCTAAGTTTCATCATCATCATCATCATATCAGCTGGAAGACGTCTGCTGAACATAGGCCTCCCCCAAAGAGTGCCAAAGTATTTACCTACCTATGTAATTAATTCGTAAATTTTGTTTCTTTTGTTTCGTGTCAAATCATACGGGTATAAATTAACTAAACTAGCCAACAAAAATCTAAGTTAGAATCAGTTAACAGCCAAGAATGTTTGGCCATGCCATGGCCGGGCCGAGGCCGGTGCCCTTGGCCGTGACCTTGACATCTTGCCTTGGTAACCCACTACAACTAAACACCTACTTCAGCCAATTGCTTTCACCACCACCCACCACTAACATTTCAGTTCGTTAAATTAGATTTATTTTTATCACGCAATGATATCTGAACATTATACTTGCATAGTTTTACAAACTTTTATTATACACTAGCTTCCGCCCGCGACTTCGTCTGCGTGGACTCGGGATAAAAACTATCCTATATTTTAATCCAGGCTATAAGCTATCTTCGTGCGAAATTTCATTCAAATCGGTTCAGCTCAAACATCTAAACTTTCGCATTTATAATATTAGTAGGATGCACTGTTATGTTCAGTTCGTACATATGTAAGTTGTCCTTCAAACTGCAAACTTTTTTCCAGCCCCTTGCCAGTATTCGATTGAGCTGAAATTTGGCATACCTACTTATGTAAGTTCGGCGACAATCCATTATTATGGCACCACTGATCTGATCTGGTGGAAACATAAGCTCACAGCAACTACCTGATGCAATATGAACCGGTCATTTTCAGGTTCACTGGAAACCTCTCAACGAAGTCGTTGACTGCAAAAAGTAGTACACTCTAAAATACCGGATCTTATTTCTTATTAGAAATTAGTAAAATACTTTTGTACAAACTCTAGCGCTTTGTCACGGGTGACAAAGCGCAAGAACCGGTCAATCCGGCACGGTTGGGCGCGGACTACATTACTACACATGTATGACACTGTCTGAAAGCATAAAACTTCACCGACTTCAGAAAACTAACCGAATACTAACCGAATAAATACTACCTGAGTAACTATACAAAAGGTAAGCGTATGTCACCCGGAGCATAATGTCAAATCGATTGACACCTCAATCATCAAAATCAGTTCAGTATCTTTAAACGCTACGGCAGAACACACGTAAATAAAAACATCATATCCCTTGCTTTCGGTTCTGCCGAAGTCAAGCAAAAGTAAATGTGTTAAGTGTGAATAATTATTATTACTGTTTAAATAAGAGACATTCGAACTTGAAACACTAACAATATAAACATATCTCTAGCGATATAGAAATTACACCGCGGCCTGGCTTCCACCTACACAAATGCGATACGAAAACAATAATATCTCGTAAAAAAGATTGGACCATCAACAACGTGAATAAAAGTACGTAGATAAAAAACATTCTCTAAGAGCACGATCAAACCATCATCGAGTCGTTGACCTCTGCGATTTTAGGAATAATAATAGACGAAATATAAATTTTTGATAGCGGCGGCTAGATGCGGGGCTAGCATAGATCGGGGGCGCATTGTGCGCGCACAATAGCGCAGCTGCGCGCAAGGGGTCGCCGGCGCAAGCTCGCGAACTAAACTAAGCGGCCTAACTTTATTAGAATCTCTATACACTTACGACGTTTTAGAAAGCACGATGCATTAGTTGCAGCATGCTTAGTATGTTAAGTGAGAAAACTAGTCGACAATAGCTTCGTATCTGTGAGCTTTTTTGTGAAAATTAATTATTATGGTAGCTATCAAAAACAAAGTTCTCGTTTTCACAATTGTAATTGGTTTCAAGTCCTCTTGTATCATATGGGGTGGGTCCTAAAAAAATAAGGAGTGACAGATTTGATTGTATATCTATTGTTTATGGCCCCCACAGAGGATGCTGGACGGGCTATAGATATTCTGCTACCCATCTCCTCAAAAGTGACAGTGACAGTTAACTAATACAGCACAAAAAAAACGCTTATTGGCCTTAGCGTTTACAGTTCTATCTGCCAATTGGGAGTAGGTAGGTAAGCACTTTTTATATATCAAAGTATTAATTATACTATGGTAGTTGACACTTCAAAATAAATAGAGGGGGGTTCCACTCCCGGTCATACTTATTGGCTCATTGATGAAGACCAATATTTGATTATCAGCTAGTGACCGGTTCTGATTAACACACTTATGATCACACGAAAATGATGACTCAAGTTACACGAGCTTGTAAATCCCCTGGAACTAATTTCGACGTTTATTTGGACATATGGAGACCATAACAATATTATTATAAAAATATAGCTTCGTCGTTTGGCGATGAATTTTATTACTCTATACCCTCCAACTATAAGACTCAGTGTCCTGCTGTTATTTTTTTAAGTTAATTTAGAAATTATTTAATATCATGACGAAAATAAACACGAAAAGGGGTGTTTTAAGCCTTCCCTTGCAACATTGATTAACCGGCTTTTTCGCGGAACCGTGTCCCCTACACTATGCCATTCTCAATGCTATCTCGACTCACCTCGACACTCGAAAGTCAGCCTTATACTGGTTTGCTTAAGGCGATTTATTTGTAAGCGTTGTGAATGCCAGCCTAGTGAAGTTGGTCGTCGCCGCGGCGGCAATCGGCCATTGCATCGATCGCTGCTAATTTGATAACGCGTTCCGTATCCATATCGCATGCACACGCTACGAATACTCCACTGTATAGTGTAATCCGAGATTCAAAATGTAACTAATGAAGTAGGGATAACCCCACTTTGTGATACTGTTTTTATAAATCGGAATGATAGACAGAAAAAGAGATTTCCGAAAGACGGTCCTTTCTGTCAATTGAGAGAGAGAGGCTATAAGTAATGTTTTTACGCAAACATGTGATAATGTTATTGTAAACATTGCGCTTGCACCGTAGCAATAAGCAAGTTACGTTATGTTACTTATTTAATTTATTTCCTGCCTCTGCTGCGTGTAGCTAATACAAGCTCAACTCAAACTCTGATCAAGTATCATGTTTCATTGTAATATGTTTACCTATATGAAAAATCCGTTAAAATGTACACACTGACACTTATTTTTCTACCTTCGTTTAATTTCGGATCCCATCAGCTAGCGCCAATGAATGTTTTGATTTAGCCAGAATCTTTTGATTGATTTTGATTATAACATAAATATGTAGGTATATTAATGCTTATAAGATAAAATATTCATTTTGTATCTACTTTCGCACTACAAACAAAAGAGAAGCAGAGCCATATTTGCGCAAATACGTGCGTGGAGTTGCACGAGAGCGGCGGCATTACATTAAGTCATAGTCATAGTATTTATTCATAAAACAGTACTGGTATTGTGTTTGAAATACATTACATATGTCTAAGAATTAAAGAAAGTCAACTAAAAAAAAGAAAAAGATAAAAAATAGCCTATATCTAAAACACTATCAAATATTTCGTCCATGGTGTAAAAGTATCCTTTTTAATAAAAAACCTTCAATACCCTATGAAACAACGAGTTATTCGTAATGATTTTAGTTCAGTAGGCAACCTGTTATACAGTTTTACGGCTTGGTGACCAGCGGAATGCGCAACGACCTAACACACATATCTATATTTAAGAAGTGTAACAACAGAAATATTTTTTTCTCAATATACAGTCGATGTCAAAGATGTGGCAATTCTTTTGCACCTAATAGGGTATATTCATGCATTTTTTAAATTTTTTAAAACTATTCTATAAGTAATTATATAACCGGAAAAAAATATAACACTCAAAATATTATTGAATAAGCTAAAAAATAATAATTAAAACTACTATCATTTTCGGACGATTAAAACGCCGCCATTTTGGCGCGCTCATTTTGTGACGTCACCGTGCACTTATAATAAATAAACAACGAAGTGTTTGATTCACAGTTTTAGTAAAAGTGAGTTATTAAAGCTTGTAAGCTCAACTTATTGCAACGGAAGAGCACACAAAAGCTTATTATAAATATTGTATTGCCCCTATTTGTGAAAATAACACTAAAACAGCACCTGACATGATATATTTTCATATGCCCAAAGATGCAAAATATAAGGAAAAAGGGGTGTAAGGCGACGAGGAGATATAATGTATCGTGTTTGAGTAGTTTATATTGTTATGAACTGCATTTCGAAGTGATTACTAAATATGTTTGTACCTAAAATCTTTTTTATTAGGACTCCCGAACAATATAAACAATAACCTAACCTAAAAATATATATACTTATTCATAAAACTATTCTGATTCCCATTTTTTTAGTTATTAATGTTACAAAATATTATGATTTTTGTTGATCAACAGCTGACTACGAGTGTTGATTTTGATCACGAAACGTTTTAGTTAAGTTTCTGTTTGCACTGTTGATCGAAGTTGAAAGAATTTAATCCTTTCTACTGAGTGTCCTACACAAATTTGTTTTATTTATAAGCCTTGATGAAAACAACATAATTCGCGTAGTTTATGTTATGAAAATTATATTATATGAAAGGCACACTTATATACAATATTTACAACAAATGTTTTGGAATTACTCCACCTTTAACTTTTTTTACAAGCTTCAAACGTTTCTCAAAAGAGTCATATGCTGCACGCACCGCTTCCATCGGCATATCGTCCCAAATTTGCACGATAACCTTTTTAAAATGGCTCCGGTTTGCGACTTTATAATTATTTAGTTTCGAGAGCATGTATGACCATACGAAATAATCTAGTACGTTTAAATCTGGAGAACTTGGTGGCCATTCATTTTTCGGCAAAAAATCGGTCAAATTAGCCTTGCACCAAGCTTGAACAGCGTTTGCCGTATGCGACGGAGCTCCGTCTTGTTGGAAAACATAATAATCATCTCCAAACATATTTTTTTAAATTTGGGCCAACATTTTTCTCCAAAACCTCCGATTTATAATATTCCGCATTGATTTTAACGCCTTTATCAATAAATACTAAAGGCAGTTTGCCTCTCTTACAAAGAGCACCCCAAACCATCACTGATGGTGAGCTCTGGAACCTAGGCACATTCCTTTCATAGTCTGGAATGTCTTCTATCCTTGCTGACCACAACCGGTCGTTCTGGGCGTTATGAGGCTGCACTAACACAAAGTTTCTCGTCTGAGAAAACAAATTCGTCCCCTGCGTGCCAAGAAAGTATGGTGCTACATCTTTCTACTCTCTTTTTCTTGGTCGCATCTGAAATGCCATGTACTTTTCGTTTTTTGTAGGCATGACATCCAAGCTCTTTTTTCAATATATTATGTACAGATCCCCTGGAAATTTTCAGATCAGCAGTTAATTTTCTAATAGAACGCTGTTTTTTCCGCCGAATTCGCTCTCTTATAGCCTTTGCCGCTTTTTTGGTTCTAGCTGAGCAGGGCCGACCGGATATTTTCCTGTCCTCTGTAGAAGAGATCTCTTTATACCTTTTTATAGTAGTATAAACCAGATTCCGTTTAACTCCATGGGGTTGTAACGCCTTGAAGATAGCACATGGCCTGTCGCCATTAAGGAATTTTCTAATAATTTCTTCACGAAAGTGCTTCATCGTGTATTGAACCCAAACTAAAAAAACGTGAATTATGAAATTATTGTATTATGTTTATGTCAACATTCTTTTTTAATTCAATTAATAATTTTATAGCCAGCAATCCGTATGTCTATACAGCAAGTGCTAAAAGTTTGTATTCGAACTTATTGGACACGGTGTATAATGAACATATGTACTAGTTTTTTATTCCACTTATTTAAGAAAGACACCTACGAGGTACGTACTTAGTCATCATGAACACATCAATTTCAGGCAGATTATCCGACTTTGCCTTGACAAAACCACTTCCAGTCATTGTGGCGAGTCTTTTTTCACAAGGAGTCACTGCTTTCAGTTAATAATTCCCAAAAAACACTGATTGTTTATCATAAACAGCGGCAAAACAATGCGAATAACTTTCAATAATCATACAAATGACCTGTTAACAGTAGGCACCGAGTGCACGGTGACGTCACGATTCGCTCGGCCAATAGTGTTGAGTTTTGAACATTTGCGAGGGAATTTGAAAAATACTACTTTTAAATAATTAAGTTTGTTAATAGAAACATGATAATTTGTAAAAATAATCATGTGCGTATATTTATTAAGCAATAAAGATTACTCATGATTTTTTTTGGCCATTTCTGAATCACATGCATATTCCCTATTGCTTTGACATAATGCGTAAAATGTGTACATATCTTTGACATCGAATATAGCTACAAAGATGCATCGACAAGTGTGCCAAACAATACGGGCAGTCTATTAAAAAAAAACATTTTATTCGGATATCATAGACCCATACGAATACAATACAATTAAATCTATCCCGCGCCTACTCGACATTTACGCAAACACAACGTTGCGACACGCAGCTTCTGTGAATAGTCTTCCCTTCTGCAAAAAACGTGACCAACTTTCATCACGTGTCCAATTCGCAGACTTTGACATCGTTGACTTTAACTTTATTTAGCCACGTTTCAAACTTTTCGAGTACAGCCAACAGCTAAAGCAAAATAACACGCTCACAATGATCTAGACAGTTCTTATCCTTTGAACAAATTAGACTCGAGTGCAGGTCATTTTGAGCACTTTGGCTGCTGACTGCCATGCGACGAAATTTCAGAATCAAATTGATAGTCAGTACTATATTAAGGCTATTATAAGGTTGTTCAAGAGAAAATCGTATCATTTACACTTCACTGTCAGGAACCCGCCGTAGTCGCTTTCCGCTACATACGAGGAAAACCACGGTTAAGAGCGTAGCGCGTAACAATTCTTGGCAGTTTATGTGTTCAACGTTATAAGTACAACAACGGTCCGAAGAATATCTCAAAGCTCAGTAAGGCAAGCATCTACGCGAGCTTGATTTGTTACTCCTATATGGATGGCTTTGAATTTGACGCGGTAGTAAATTAATTCTATAACTATGAGGGATGTAGTTTCTAGATACCTTATGTTTATAGGTTTTAATTCCCAATGATGATAGCGCCGTGAAGCTAGATTGAAACGAATGGTAACCGAGTAACTATAACACAAACCGGCTTCACATTAATCGCCGATGTAACTGATATCCAGACAAACGGTAGCAATCGATATAACATGTGGAGCGTATACTACGCCATACCCCATACCGTTAAAATATATAATACGATAATCGACACGTTAATCGGCGACATACGAGTAAAAGCCTTTTAAATGGTTTTATAGCTAGCTATGATAGTTCAATTAGATATTGTACAGTTCTAAAAGTGTAGAACTCAGATCACGGACAAGAAAGTTAACTCTCACTCACGTGGCTATGCGCTAACGGAAAAGAGAGCATGTACAGACCAAGACGATTTCAATACATCAAAAGAGGTTCCGGAATTGTGCCCCGGACATACTTGAGATTATTTGAGTTGGCCAAATTGCATCAAAGTAGCCATTCAAAAAGCAATTCTACAGTCCATGGTAAAAGATTCCAACAGATAGACAGTTTTATAAAAAGTCGGCCACATTAAATAACCTCAACCATAGCTATCAGATCGGGAAAGTTCTCATTACCATAAATAGGTTCCAACATGCCGAAGGTTGTTTGTTACAATAATAGCACCAACTGGTAGTGTCATTCATGCCTTGCGTGCGTTGCCCCGCGCGGTGACGCGCCGTGTCTACAGAGTATAGACCAGCCCCACTATTCTGTGACTGTTTTAAGCACACCTCGACGCTCACGCACAAATATAGGTATCTTGACGACGCGATGCGTATTAATTAAGCGTAGGTAGAGACCGAGGTGGATGTCACACTGCCGCATCTCCGGACGGAGATGCGGAGCTCGTTGTATGCAAGTTTGTATATAAATTCCGTGTGGTACGACACACTGCACCGCACCTCCGTCCGGCGAAATTTGTATGCAGCTCCGCACCTCCGTCCGGAGATGCGGCGCATAGTGTGACATCCACCCTAGTTTCATTAGGCGTGACGGGTGGGGTAAGGCGTATAAGCGCGTAAAGAATAACAGCTCTGCTAGGTATATAGACGGGAAACATAACCTGAATGCCTCGACAACAGGCATGGAGAGGTACCATCGATCGCAATCAGCTGTGGGTGGCGGCTTGGAAACAACCTTGAAACTCAGATTTACGTCTAAACCTAGAATAACGGCATAGGTTGCACTATAAAAATATGCATAAAATGGTAATGTCATAAGTTAGAACTTGAAAGTATGCAGAATATTTATTGCAAGGATTACTATAGTCTGAAGTTATGGTGATCACTTGAAAGTAAATTTACTTGTATTTTTTACCACCAGGGCCAAAATCGGGCGGTGGTACTCGTACTAAAACAATTTTATATGTATTGTGTATTCGATTTAAATCTGTAATGCTGTGTAAATATATTTAAATAAGTATAGCAATAATAAAGTCCAATCTATGTAGGTGTTATACCCAAAAAATTACATTATCATGTATTATCAAACCGCGATAAGTGACAGATTTGCCATATAAATACGTCATAGTTTATATGAACTGACTGCTACTCCAATCCCAAACTCATTCAGACTATGCAGATATCCTTAATTGACCGCCATCGCTTCAAGGAGCACGGATTACGCAAGCTAATCGCGGCGTGTTTGACAATCATAACTCGCAGCACCTGGTGATTGATCGGGCTCGCTGCACTCTCCATGGTGAAAGAACGTAAACACTGGCCAATTAGCCGCCCCCGAGGGGAGCTTCTGACCGACACACTTTATTTATTTACTCGTTTCCACCTCGCCGCCTTCACCACGTTACATGATTTTTATAGTTTGAAACTTTGGTTTTTATTGAATAGTTGTTGCGCCTCGAGTAACGAGATTTCCGAGACGGTCGTCTGATACGTTTGATGCTGAATTTTTTGCTTACTAAATTCAGTCCAGTATTTATAAATGAACAAGAAAGTGTGTGTATCTTGGCAAGTTCGCATAAAGGTGCTCTTACACGAGCGATTTTTCGGGCAATTATTGCCCGGCGACACGTTGCCGAAATTAATGGAGCAATTAATTGAGCAATATGGGGCAATTTATAGAAATTGCGGCAATTATTTCGGAAATGATTTCTCGAATTGCTCCTTTCGTTTCCGTGTTGCTCCATATCGCCGACTACAATTGCCGTATATCCAGACGATTGGAAAATTCAAGGCAATTTTTATTTCTATCCCGTACGCACATATATGCATGTCCCATTCTTTTTCTAGTAGGGCGAGCGCGGTCCGGGCGGGCGTAGGGGGAGGTGAAACGGCGCGATCGCGAGACATTCGGGACATCCTTGCGAAGTTTTTGAATAAGATGTCGTCTAATTCCTTATACATCATAATTGGTTTTCTTCTTCCAAGATATGAACGCATCCATACTTGTCTATTTCTTTTTTTCTTCTTTTTTTGACATTATTATAAATACATTGCAAGCTGCCGCAGCTAGAATTACCTACCTCGTCTATAGTTCAGAGTTTGATTATGATTTTGAGGCGAGTGCGGTGCGGTCTGGGCGCAAGGGGAGGGGAAACGGCGCGATCGCAGTCAGTTGTTGCTCCACTGAATTTCTCGTGTATGAACGTATTGCCTTGTTTCCCGGGTTGCTGCATATGGGGTCTATAAATAAGTCACGTGAAATTCAATCTTATGTCAATGCATGTCATAAATACTTTAACAAAGATTTTTTTCTCTTGAATCAATTATGATACGGCTTGGATGTGATTAAAATATCATCCATGAATATTATAACGACTCCTTCAATTCTAGTAATTTTGGAGTCGGCTGACATTATTAATTTCACATTCATTTCACTAGAATCATGGATTCAAAACCTTATTTCAGCAACGTGTCAACTATCACTCTACGAAAGGATAATCTCAAACAAAACTTACGAATCTCCTGAATTTGCACTAATCCCTCACACTATGCCCATATCTCACTAACAATACCACACTACATGAACAAGTGAGTATACCACTTCCGCGAGGTGAGCGTGCCGCGGGTACGTGTGGGCGACTCGAGAGGGAAGCCCCGCTTCCGTCCGGCACCACCGCGGGGACATTGCACCACCACTTCGTTTTATAATTATTACTCAAATGTGGTTGATTAAATTAATTAAAATGTACTGTTCACATTGTATCCCAGTTTTTTGGGAAAATATGACATAACTGAAATTGTAAGAAAACGACACACCATTCAGTTCTTGTTGACATTTCAAATGAAGTAAATCAGACAGAGGTTTTTCGTAATGTCACCAATAAGGTTGTCATAATAGGACAAGCTTGAAGCTAATTAGGACAGTTTCGTGTATCATCGACATCCACTCGACATTCTTAGTACAGTCACCGGTATCAAATATGCGACAGCAAAGCGCGCATATCTGACTGACACGGTTCTATTTCTAGAGCTGGTAGGACTGTACCTTAGAACTTCACACGTACCTACCTACAGTCGTACACTTGCGAACGCTCCCACACCCTCGCATTACAGAAGCACCCCTCATCGAATTGCCACCCAATAAAATAATACATCCACGACCTATTTTTTTAAACTCTCAATTCAATAGAACCCTTCTATATATTACGCGAAAAAACCGGACGACCTTAGCACACTTTACAGCTGCTTTTTATTATTTTTCAATGTTGGCATTGTAGTAGTAACGGCCCGCGTCGCGTGGCGCCCTGGGCCGTTGAACCGCACTTTCCATTTTAATCGCTAAATATTTGATGTCGCTCGTACGCATTCTAATGGCACCATGGCTAGCCTGTCCCTACATATTGCACTAAGTGGGGGAGGGGTTGTCATGTTTAGTCATTCAGGCTGCCTTGATGGTTAAGGGCCGCGCTGGTATTTCATGTTACAGTTTCACTTTGAGACTGACGTGTAGGTTCAAATCCATAACCTACCTTCCTTGGCATGTTTTAATTTCATAGAATAATAATGTGAACAATGCGTATGAACTACATTCTAACACATATCAAATTTACCCTGGACTCAGAAGTTTAGATGTCAGTCATTAGGTACATTTAGGAACTGGCGGTAGGTCTAGGTTAGGAATGAGTTTGTTATTGGTCAAGAATGGGGACCCACTTTTTGAAGGGAGTGTGCAATCTAATCAAGCAATCAATCATCAATCATTGGTACCCGACACATGCTTTGTGACAATTGTGATTGTAAAAGTACTGTGCTGAACACCACTGATCTTTTATTAATTTGAACTGAAGGCCGAAGGATTCAATTTAAAGTACAACTGTGCCAGGTGATTAAAGTAAAATTATGAGTGAATGTATAATTGTTACATAGATAACTTAGTACAATAGAGTCGTCACTGTGGTGTCTACACACATTTAGGGTTACTCTGAATAGCTCAAAAGGAACAGGTCCTCGTCTATTCTAATGCAATTCTAACGGCTAGCCTCAAACATGGTATCGTGGGACATTGGATGCGTCACCGTTACCGCGACAAAGAAGCAGGGGCTAGTCAAGACCGTGGGAGATGGGACCCTGTCACAATTTCCCCTGGCAGCTCCACCCCGCGCAGCTGTCGCGATTATAAATGGACTCGTCGATGGATCGATTGTTTGATTCACGAACTTTTATTGTTCTGCAGTTTGATTGTACGTCGCGTCGCGAGACTTTTGTCGGGTCCGATCGAAGCACCAAATATCTGCTATTATTACTGGGTAATGGCTGTCTGCAGGACCTGGGGGGGTGAGTATGTCGGCGACGTAAACTCACATAACTAGTTGGAAGCTGCGATACAATACAATGTTATAAATTATGCAGACAATATTCATGAATACTTAGCTGACTAATATTAATTGAACGTCACGAATGGTTAATGAGGAGGTGGTTTTTAGAATTACATTAGAAAAGAATAATATAAATTATCCGCGGACCGGTTAGGTGGATTACTCGCATCACGCTTGTCGCTAGCCGCATATGCTGGAGCTGGTAATGAATACAATAGATGCATTTTAATATGCACTATTACTTATGTAGATAGCTTGCGCGTGCAAATAATGCCGAAGGGTTTGGCTAGACAAAGCGGTTCGGATTAATCACCCAAAATATGGGGTGTCTTTTTGGGCGTAGAGTTGAATGGTCTAGGCGCAGGGGTCGTCGCTCGCAGCTGCGCGGGCGCGGATCAAATTGATACGCGCACATGTCGCGCGCGTGCGCGCTGACGTCACGCAACATGGCGCGGGGAGCCGTGTGAAAAAAGCGAACAGCTTTTATACTGTCATATTCATTTATGGTATCATATTGGCACGGCACTTTTATTTATTTATTTTTAAGTCTTTAGAAGTTCTACCTCTATAATGATGGTCTTATCAATTTACTAATGATACAAATAAAAACTTAAATGTTAGTGGAAGCTCTATGCAATCATACTTAATTCGAAAACAATAGAAGATTAAACAACATACTTGATTTAATTGTACACTTTAATCATTGATTAAGCCGCCTAGACTTGATAGTTTGCACCATTACGATGATTTAATTGCGTAGTTTGAAATAACTTTACTTATGGTAGTTACTGATGTAAGTAGGTACTGCAATATGCACGCGTTGAATTGTGATAATAATTTATAAAGCACGTTGAATATTTATTTATTATTACCTACTTACTAATCAATGGGATACAAAACTCAATCTATTACATTTCCCTGCAAGTGTTTTCACAGTTTGTCTGCAGGTATGACTATAGAAAACTATTTAGTTATGACAATGTTTCAGATTTTTAACTAACTGTGTTTCATGTATATGTCGCAGGGAAATGGCCAAAACAGAGATTTGAACAAAACTCTAAGGGATATGATCAAATCACGCAGGATGTTAAAATGGCGAATCCATTTTATCATTTGCCTAGAAAAATCAGTCATTTGATCAAATCTCTGAATCTGTTTAGTGAAATGACGAAATCAGTCAAAAAAAAGGCAACTCGTTTTTGCATTTCACTAGATTTGTTTAGTGATTTGATAAAACCCCTGAAACACGTTAGTGAGTTGACGAAACAAACTCGCAGAGTCAACTCATTTTATCATTTCACTAGACACGTTTAGTGAAATGATAATGTCTCTACTGTAACATGGTGTAGGTGATTTGATCAAATCTCTGAACTTTTTCAGTTTTACTCTACAATTAAGTTTGATCAAATCTCTCACATGATGTTTCAGGGATTTTATCAAATCACTGAACAATTCTGGTGAAATGAAAAAAACGAGTATGCCGTATGTATGTTGGAGTATGCGATTTGTTGAAATCTCTGACATGATTTAGTGAAATGGTAAAATAAAATGATACTTTTGTCATAAAATTAAATAATAATAAAATTGTTTGTTAAATCAGATTTTTCTAATAATCGAGTACAAGAATAGGTAGTTGTAAACCGGAATATAATCATTATAAGGTGGTTCGCTTTGCATACAAAACGTTCTTTGACATTCTAGGGGTAACTGCGTGATATTTTAAGAAACTTATGTAACAAACTCATAAATTGCGTCTAAGCCGGCCGGTGCCTAACACGCAAGGGCGAAACCGGGGAGCGGTAAGGTGCAGGAGGGAGGTAACACGACAACGAAAATAATCTGTACTAGAGTTGACATTCTCATCATTTCACTAAACGTGTCTAGTGAAATGATAAAACGAGTTGACTCTGCGACTTAGTTTCGTCAACTCACTAACGCGTTTCAGCGGCTTTATCAAATCACTAAACAAATCTAGTGAAATGAAAAAACGAGTTGCCTTTTTTGGCCGATTTCATCATTTCACTAAACAGATTCAGAGATTTGATCAAATGACTGATTTTTTCTAGGCAAATGATAAAATGGATTCGCCATTTTAACATCCTGCGTGATTTGATCATATCCCTTAGAGTTTTGTTCAAATCTCTGTTTTGGCCATTTCCTTGCGACGTATATAGATATTGCTTAATATTATTGCGTAAGTGCGCACATAAAGCGTCGTGCTACATATTTGAGTGACATACTTGTAACTCATATCATATCAAAGTAGCAACGTTGCTGTTTGTGTATCAATTTCTGATAGTCCGAGGTATTCGCACTTCACTTTTGACTAAATACGACCCTGCATCTATTGTTTGTATTGTCCGTGAATATCAACCAACATTTCGAACATCAAAAATTACCAAACAATGTCCAATGATTTGATTACGAAATTAAAAAAATACCTCAGTTACTGGATTTATGTACGTGAGACCGGCTCCAACAACACGCTTGCTCTAATATGGAGGCATTTGTTTGTTTTGGTAAAGAAAGACAAACAATATTAACATTTGGACGAATACGATAGAGTTCGTTTTCGAGGTGGTTAACTATTTTTCTCACTGCAATTACCGTAACAAAATGCGTCTTCTGATTTGTTAACTGTTCCACTAAAATGTTCGAGACATGCACAGCGATCGATGCATTGCCGTCAGCCTAATCCAAGCCGTACCGCTCGCGCTACCATAATATTTGCATGTTGAACTACTGTTGCAATTTGGCGTGCCTACTAAGCAGCAACAAAAAGCACAAAGAAACAATTGAAAAAGTTCCAAATTCTAAATGAGATTTTGCTTGCAATAGATTGTGCTTGCAATAGATTGTGCTTGCAATAGATTGTGCTTGCATTGGCCATGCTTTACAACTACAACAAGTACTTTGTTAGATCTAACATACTTAGTACTTTAATTCGAATAAGGACGAGTTTGGCGCGAGTTTTAATTTGATATCATGTCAATAACGATATAAAGACTTAGTTACACATGTATCAATGCAAACAAAAAAGTATTTTGCACTGGGGCACACTCATAACGGAACACAAAATATTTTATGTGTAAGACAAGCAAACGCTGCAAAAATCTTTCAGGCACACGTGTATATTATGCGTATAAAGCGCGAGAGTTTGAAATGAAATGTTAATGACCACCCTAACATAAATACATACATGTATATTGTATATATGTAAATATTTTATTGTACACAAGACATTGGTACAAATACAGACAAAATAGGTTAAGTAGGGACAAAGGCGAACTTATTCCTGCGTTGTAATGTATGGTGTTGCTGCAAGGTATTTACGAGTATTTGTAAATAGATATTGTTTATAGCTGAATTCCTGCTGATACATAAATATGTAAACTAGATAGATACTACTTACAACCTACTACTTATACGTCATATTTTAGTCCCGAGGTCTCAATAGGGAGATATTTCTTTGACGACGACAAATGCGAAAACTAGCATGATAACTTTGGCAAGTTAGTAGAGTTCTAGAATCTACGAGCTTTTTCCACCTAAGAATTTCTTCTAACTATCGCGTTATTTTATTTTACTTTCATGGAAAACTTGTGGTTGAATAATAATTTACTTTGAAAACAAATTTTTAACCGACTTCAATTTAGTACTTCGCCAAGCCACGAAAACATTTCCACATTTCTTTTCCAATTTACCACATGAACTGGTTTCCGAGAGCAAATGCGTTGATTATTAGAGAAAAAAACCGATTCGCTGTATGTGGGCTGATAATATTTGAGGACTTCCGTCGATTCCACAAGGATCACCTTTGACACTTCTAATAGTTGCTATTTCAGCGGAATCTTATCAGAATCTGAGATATACTTTTGTACTTTCAAGTACATAATTGAGGAATTCCATAAGTCATCTGTGGTCTTCATCATCAATTCCACTCCACCAAATTTATGATTTCCGGGTGTAAATACACGAGTTATAATAGAAAATACAAAAATCACTACAGGCGTGCTTAATATAATTGAGGAGTTCCTTCAATTCTTCATGGATCCCATTACCCGACTGAATTTTTGAAAAAATGAGACCTAGCTGGAAGCATATACTTACAAACAAAAAAATAATAATTTACGAATCGGCTCATCAATGACGGAGTTCTGAGGTAACAAACATTAAATAAAAAAAAATATTGAAAAAAAACGACCGAATTGAGAACCTCCTCCTTTTTTTTGAAGTCGGTTAAAAATAATTTATAACAACACTAGTAAGCTTTTTTAATACCGTAAAAACTAAAAAGGCTTGGATTAATTCTGCGTTCATTAAAACGGAAATAGTACACGAGAGAATTTCTTCCTTTTTAAAGTTTTTGTATCGTTGACATAAGATTGAATTTTGCCTGTCCTGAAAGATGTTTTAACTACACCTTTACAATCACGCCTATACGCAAGTTATGGTTACTAATCTATAAAACTTACGAAACCAAATTTAAAATACCTTGATTACAAAACAGTGTACTCGTATCCAAAATAACTGAATTATGTATTTGTGTCAAAGTTTGTTTATTTCGAGCAACCGTGTCCAGTGGCAAAATAATTACATATGTATAGTTAAGATCAATAAAAATATTGCAATTCACTGTAGTTTCCGGAGAAATTGACTTCTTACATCTCTTGTACACCGTTTTTTTTTCTATTTTAGGTTGTTTCAAATATTGTTTTTTTATTTTTTTTTATTTATTGAATCATTAACGTAACTATTTAGTTTTACCAAAACTACTATATGTTTGCTGCTACATATGCTATATGCATATACTATATGTATGTATCTATGTATGTGTGTATGTTTATGACCTTTTTTACAATTTATATTTCTGAATTTTAGATTGTTTGCCTATTTTAATTTTTTTTTGTTCAATTTCCACTAAACTAAGGTTGTCTGAAAGAAACCGCTCAGTAGCGATAAGATTGCCTATTGTCTACCATTGAATACAGGTTGGTCCTAGTTGGCCCATGTTGTGTTTATTTATAGCCATCGGATCAAACCCAACATGAGTGTGGCCCGCCGTTCTGTTAATTGATGCCAAATGCATTCGACTGTTCTGCATCCGAGCTTCTAAATCGCGTCGGAGACACAATGTCTGCAATTCGACTGCGAAATATGTGACTGTTAGACAGCCGATCTACACAAATCCTTATTTTCTGACATTACTCTCCATGTGTCGATCTTTTAGAGCACTAGGCCCGCGTAACGCTTCTGCTGCTGACCGTACTATACTTATAGTCAGGTTGGTTACTTTAGTATAAGTACAAAGGCTTACCTATCCATTTAATTGACCAACGCTCAAATAAGATAACCTAACATAAGAGTGCGCTGAATGTGGGTGGCGCTGGACCGGTCACTTTGGCACTCTTTGGGAGAGGCCTAAGTCCAGCAGTGGACTTCTTTCGGCTTAAAGGATGACGATGATAATGAATATAAGAGTATAATTCTGAATACACTGCCCTATTAACGTTGTCGGTTAAGTACCTACTGTTATCAATATGCAGACATATTGTCTTGGCACCCTGTATCAAGTCAAATCTACTTCTAGAAGTGGTTGACTGCAGGCTAGTTATAAAGGTTGAACAGGCTACTAAACATTGCATGTCGCCCATCGGCCGACGGAGATAACGCACTATCGCCCGAGCAATCGATACCTCGTAAACGTGGTCATGTTCATGTGGATACGCAAATCCCACGCACGCGACGCAAAAGTGCACTATGAATAAGTTATTCTTTATACTAATCTAAATAGCGGAACAAATTATCGTTACGCAAAAATGAGGTCTAAAGTGCCAGATAACATTTACGACAAATTTTACTTAATTATTAGGCTAAATTCGTAAATGAATGTGGTATAATTAGACTGATACTCAAATTAGCAATTGTTTACGTTTGTTTAACGTCAAATACGCTTTATTAGTATGAAGTGATGTCACTATTTCACATTATTACACTTTATAATAATTATAATTATTTCACATTATTATTACTATTTCTATGTCACATAGTAATAATAAGTTACAGACTGTTGTTTTCCGAGTAAATTCGGTAATGTGAATATTTTTTTTTACATGCCTATTCAATTAGGCTTCTAATTCTCACGTGGTTAGTTCGCACCATGGTTAGTTTTTGTTAATTCACTTAACTCTTTCATTACGATATGAAGAAAACGCGTTCAAATGAGGCGTTAACGTTTGCCTGACGTGATCCATGGCCGCCCGTGGTGGAGACGCGCGCCTACGCCGCCCGTGCGTAGCGACTGCTACGCGCTACGAACGTCAGATATATATAACTGTATACGTCAGATATATGCTGTAAAGCTATAGTTGAGTAATATAGAAAGGAGGAAAATAGTAATATATCTTTATCGTCGTTCAACCTACTATCGCTGCAGACTTTTTTGAGAACATGCGTAATAAGTCATTTCAATCTTTAATTGCCGATGACGTCAATATTATCCCACTAATTGGACCCCGAATACGGTTAAAAGGAGATTTTATTTATACTTCGTGTTATTAGAAGATCTGAAGTCAGGAAGAATTCAAATTGTAGGACTTTTCTATGATGCAGCTAAATGGCATTGTGCGTTACAGTGTCACTATAAAACATGAAGCTAGATGGCGAGGTTGGTGATGTGGGTGCAGGGGGAGGCTGGCAGCGCGCCAGGCGACAAGGTGAAGTGGCGGCGCCAGTGAAAGTCGGCAACCCTCCCGCTGCTAGCCACGCTTTAGACACCCACGCAACTGCGAGGATAATACAGCTATACTAGCAGTTTATACTGCGACGGTTCGCAGTCTTAATCGGTCGGTGCTGGAAATATTTGAATAAATTTTATGTAATTATGTTACGCATATGTTTATTATGTCTAGACAATGATGCTTTTAAACTAATATCGAAAGTCGGTTTTGAACGATCATTTGTAACCTCAATAGTAGATTAAGTCAGTTATTAAACACTATACACGCTATTTGGGACAAAATCTACCTTAACATAGCAAAGTTTTTTTAATTGATTATTACTGTTTTTTGTGAAGTATGAACATAAAAATAATTGCATAACAATAATCATTTTACTTCTTGTTGACACGTGATAAAGTTAATTTGTAAAATTAAAGGCGCTGTAGTAATGGCTGATAATATCTTATAATGGATAAAAGTAATAATTTTGACTGAATCCATTATTTAAAAAAGGATTTGTGATTATGAATTTATGGTACTAATTTTTCACCGCACTGAAATATTTGCTCGTAAAATATAACATCTCAACCGACCGGGAATGGTGAGTATTACCCATATCACAAGGCCATATCTTCACTCGGGGTTCGTACGCACGGAACGATTAAGCCGGGGGTGCTTTATTACATAAAATTGGTGTAGTGTGACACAGTGTGGCGTGCGTGCATGCTACGTACCTCGGGCGCGGCGGTCGCGGACACTGGCGCACACTCACAGCACGACTGGGTACTGACACTCGCGGAGCGCGCGGCCAACGATACGTGCAAACACCAAAAGCAAAATGGACATACCTGAGGGTGGCGGCTGGCACGGGGCGCGCTCGCTACTTGAATGAGCGGGCCGGGGCGGAGCGGCGCGCGCAGGGGGCGCGGCCAGCCCGCGTGGCTCCGGCCCCGCTCCCCCGGCCGGGCTGCACCGCTCAGCTGAGCTCTGATTAGCCCCGGCCGGGCTATTCAATTAAGGATTGTTCGGTGCATCTCGCCGGAGCCCTGGCCGCCAGGAGAGCTCTTCATTACGAAAGAGCTATCACAGATCCCATTAGTCTTGTTCGACTCGCCGCTACTTCCGCATCGAAACTCAAAAATCGCGAGATCTACATTTTCCGCCCCTGACAAGCCGCCAACCTCAAACTAGTACGCGAACGCCGCACACTACGGCTGTGTTTACGCGGAGCTGCAAGCCAGTAAATTTGTCAAAATGCCAAGAACGAGCGTTGCAATAAATCAAACCTACGTCTCCCCGCTCGCCGCTCGCCGCTCTACGGAGGCTGGTTCGGTGTTGCTCTACTTTTATTAATCCTCTACAAAATAGCGCTCTCGTGCGTGCGACGATGAATCTCTTTGTGCGTTCAACATTACGCAACATGTTAGTCTTAGCTTAGAAGCTTCCACAGAATGTTCGAACTTCAGTTCCGCCTTACAGAGGAAAATCTACTTTTAGTTTGTATGTAAATGAACGTTGAATAGAAACACTACTTCTGGCTATGTCAATTTGTATTCGTTTGCATGTAAAGCTTTGCAGAGCGGGGCACTTGTACGGAGTTCGTCTGGCTGCTGTTACTGAAGGAAATCTTTAAATTGAATAACAACGTCGGGCGCATTGTGCAGCCGGCGCTGAGAGCCCTTCCCGCGCGCACTCGCACAATGAAATGCAGCGCTAAATGCAGTCGCAGTCCTGCTATAAACTTAGCTGCGCGACAAATGAAACTACTCACAACTAAACTGTTGCAAGTAACAAAACTAACTTTCTTGAAGCCCAGTTTAACCAACGAAGGGAAATTCTATTAATCTGACATGTATTACTTTATTAGGTGTACAATTTCACTTGCGACTTTATTCTATTAAAGCATGAGCACAGCGGTGCTGGAACGACCCATAAAGGAACTCGAACACGCCGTTATGGGGCGAACTTGCCCCGGCCATTGTTATCTACTAATTATAACACTTGTGTATAGTTACACACGCTTAAGCTCTAAACAATGTTGCTTTGTTCACAGTAATGTCCGTAATTAAATTTATAGGCACTGATGTTGCAGGATAGTTACAATAAAACAACGGATAACAGCATTGGCTTTAATCGAAGGACATGTATATACCAACTGCTTTATTTTAACAATGACGTCCTTAAGTAAAATTTAAAATTAACTAACCCTGATCTGAAACGATATAGAAACAAGTGGCGATAACAATTCCTAAACTACACAAGATTAACCTTAACCACCTTATTCATAAAACAATGCCTCTGATGATCAAAATTTGTTTTGTCCTTTTCTTACAAACACAAATATCCAAGTGACAGGTCAAAGACAAACGAATTGTAACAGCATTTAAGCTTAAAGAGGTTTGTTAAAGGTAGAAGTGGGACGTTTCTTCGTAGATTGAACGGTCAGATAGATATTTTTCAACCCCAGGACGCAGATCAGCGAAATTTTAATTAAAATCGTAAAATGAAACAGCAGCTCGAATAAGGTTAATCGCCCATAAACAGCTATTACCCAGATCCCTAATTACCTCCAAAAAGTCACTAATTCAGTTACCGGGAAGTCGGCAGGTGAAGGAGCAGCCCGCGAGACCCATAAACGGCCCGTTACCCCCGACTGGTGCAATAACAGCAGAGGCTACTAATATATTCACCCGCTCCTTTCATGTATCTTCGCTTAGCCCTCCCGGGCCACGTATAATAAGAATATGGCCGCAAGATACCGCTTCGAAATTAGAAATTTTACATTCGCTCCGATTGGATTATAGTCGTCAGAGACTTTGGAGTTTCTAATTTGAATCTAATAGGAAGCTTCCAATAGTCGTTCAAGTTAGCTGGGCACGTGTTCTCTACGCAGCGCAGCAGGTTAATTGGGCAATGTGATTTTGACAGTTGGTATTGACTAGGTTAGGTTCAGTGGTGGTACTGAAACCAACATTGAAAGCTATTCTAATTGTCAGATTTATGAGATCTATGTTTTTATTCAATTCCAATACGTTTAGGTTATACTCCAATATTGTGCCGTTTCATGAACAAGACCTCTTACTAGGCAAAAAGGCAATCATAGAACAAAAAAAAATATTAAGATGAAAATGTTATGTCGCATTTTTATTTTTTAAGTTTTCTTGCAAAACCGGGGTTATTAATCTATAAGGTACGCATTCAGCTTTGATGTTTTTAAGCCATAATAGCCTTAAACCCAATGTATGAATGTGTTACGTGTAAAAACATGTATTTTCTCTGTGAATGATGAAGGTGTTTAGTCACCCAATATCGAATAAACTATTATAGGAAGAAAGGTGTAAGTACGCATATACTAACAAAATGTGTCATTATTATGAATAAAAAATGCTTGTAGGTAAAGGTAGGTAATCGTATCCCTTCAGTTACATTTTTTACAACAAGAAGGTTTTTTTTTCAACTGCGATTTACTCTAAATTATATTTTTGTGACATATCACTTTCATCCACTCACGTCTTTAAATGATTTGACGTCCTCTTACATCGCGCGTGACGCGGCATTTTATATTTTCACCGATTAATATACGAAACAGGCAATATATATTCGATAGACTTGACCAAATGCTGGGTTAAATATGGTACCTATTCACAACTACTTACAATGAGGAACTTCACAATACCTGGCACGACGGACTTTGCATAAGGCTTTCAAGGACGCACGAATGCTAGTTTTATTTTACATTCGTCCCAAGGTGTCCTGGTTCTCGCCGCTTTTTAACCGACTTCAAAAAAAAGGAGGAGGTTCTCAATTCGGTTGTATTTTTTTTTTTTTTTTCAATGTTTGTTACCTCAGAACTCCGTCATTGATGAGCCGATTCATAATTTTTTTTTGTTTGTAAGTATATGCTTCCAGGTGGGTCCCATTTTTTTGAAAATTCAATTGGATGATGGGATCCATGAGGAATTGAGGGAACTCCTCAATTATATTAGGCACGCGTGTAGTGATTTTGGTATTTTCTATTATAACTCGTGTATTTACATACGGAAATCATAAATTGGTGGAGTGGAATTGATGATGAAGACCACAGATGACTTATGGAATTCCTCAATTATGTACTTAAAAGTACAAAAGTACATCACAGTTTCTGATAAGATTCCGTTGAAATAGCAACTAATGAAGTGCCAAGGGTGATCCTTGTGGAATCGACGAAAGTCCTCAAATATTATCGGGTCACATACAGCGATTGGGTTTTTTTCTATAATAATCAACGCATTTGCTCTCGGAAATCAGCTCATGAGGTAAATTGGAAAAGAAATGTTCTCGTGGCTTGGCGGAGTACTAAATTAAAGTCGGTTAAAACTTTGTTTTTAAAGTAAATTATCCTTGGTATGCACTAGTGCTGAGCTACCACTACGAAGCACTCGCGATCTCAATGACCCTCTATAATGGAATTTTACGATAGACAGAGGAGACCTATTCTAACATTCTAAGCCAGGAGGTAATGGGGAGAACTTACTCAAAGTTTGCGTCTGAATAACTGCAAAACAGGTACCTTTAGTGACACTCAGTGTTGATAAATGATATGATATTTAGATTAAGGGTGCTTAAGTAGTACGAGGTAGGTTTTATTGTTATTGAACGAGAGAGCGAAGCGAACGAAGCACTGTGCTTCAGCTTAGGCCAAAATTCTTTTGTATGTCCGGATGTCCAACTGGTGTCATTTCTCAACAGATTCTCCTCAAGTTTTGTGAGAAGGTTCGTTAATTATATAGATTTTTTTGGCGATTAATTCTTTGTTGTTTTTTTTAATAACAGACTCACGGGTTCTTCAGCTTACAGAGCGACTAGTAGGTGTAAGTATATTCGTTTGCAAAACATTGTGCTGGAGTTGAACGGTTTAGTATGAGTGGCTACGCTACGCTGGCTGACGTACGGACGCGTGTAGTCCACGGCACTGGCTTTTAGCTGTTTGAATACACTACGAAAAATAACGGTATCGGCGTGGGTCAGCTCCATTTCCATAGTTAATTTGTTAAAATGTTTACATGTTAGTGTGTGGCTAACTAAGGTAAACTTCCCATTATGTGACTTTTAATATACATTGACACCACGTTGTTCACCTCTATTGACATTAATTAAGATTGAGGTGCCAAGTAGGTACCTAATGGGCCGGTGTCGAGCACTAAGTCGCACAACTTATAAAATGCTTAAATACAAAACATTCCTATAGTTGCAAATCTTGATTTTTGTTTGAATGTTTTTAGTCATAAAGTTCATAAGCTAATCATACAATTTCGCTCTGGTTAGATCTATGTAATTAGAATTGTAAGACTAACCATTTATTAGACCTTCGTCACCCGTCGTCGACACAAGAATTAAATGGATGTTGTTACAATTACACCATCAATAATGCTGTAATAAGTGTGGGTCGTTTCCCGTGTAAGGATCTGAATACTATTTCACCTGCTCTACCCTAACGGAACTTCAATCGTATTCCTTCGCTCGTAAGATTTTAAAACGTTCGATCGCTTTTTAACCCATTACGGTCCCACCTGAAAGCGAGTTGGAGGGTTGCCAGCAACGGGATACGATCACCTTAACATTTTACAATAACTGCATTTATACGAAGTCAAGCGCATATAATGTTTTAGAAGCAAGGGATAAGATTAAAAGCGACGAACCGTGAACACATTTGAATCCGATTTTCTCGTACGAGCGGCTAAAGGCACGCCGGGCAGGCGAGTCCAGCACGTCTATCATGGGACGGCCGCGACATACTCTCGATTTTTCTCGCACTATACCTCTTGTTCTAAGTGTTCTGATAAGAGAGAGACGGATAGTGCGAGAAAAATCGAGAGAGCTCGCGCGCCGTCGCGTGATAGCCGTGCAGTGCGACTTCTGAAAGGTGCAGCCGCGGTGACGAGTACACGGTATCTGCAGCCGGCTATCTGAAAACTTTTCTCAAATAACTACGCAATGATGAGGTAAGGATTCTAATCGTTGAAGATTGTACGATAGAAGTCTCAATCATGGTACACACAGCAGAGTTTGCTGCGTCTAGAAAAAGGGACAAATACTCAGCCAACAACAAAGTGATCCTATAAGAGTTCCGTTTTTTTCCTTTTGAGGTACGGAACCCTTAAAAAAAGAAAAATAATCGATGTGTAATTATAAAAAAAATATGCATATCAACACATTAACTATACAGCCAATTAATAACAGTCATATAGGGAACTTCGCGAAATAGCAAGAAGCTAGAAAAACATTTGGAGAGCATTGGATTAATATTTCGACTTTATAACATAAGCAGGCGTCTAAATATTCCTATTTTTTAGGGTTCCATAGCCCTTATAGTTTCTTCATGTCTGTCTGTCCGTCTGTCCGTAAGACATTGGCATTTCTGTCCAAAAGGTGTCTGAAAGGTGTATTTCAATAATATGTGGAGGATAGGTGTATTTGGTTAACCGCTACATCGTTCTGTAATGAAATGACTAAAACTGCCTTCCCTATAGAAAAGGACGTAAGTGTCGTAAGATTTTTGTGACGATACGACCTTTTTAATAGGCTCGGAACCCTTGGGCCGACACGCACGGCTTCGTTCAAGGTAGAAAGTGTAAGCTTTACGACTATTACAAAATAATTTTGCTAGGTTGGTGTATATTTTATAACTAAAACAATGCCCTCGTTTAAATGTGCAAAATTCACATACTCCTGTGCGATAAAGCTATTCTAAAAATAATCTTCGTTCAATCGGACGGTTTTCTGCTTAGAGGCTTATATGGAAATGCACTTTCAGCCGCGGCAGGGGCGCTGCGCCGCTGCAGCGGCCATGTCGCTCGTAACGGGGACATCCTGCATACGCTATCTGTAGCCAGGGGATAAACCTGTGCTGTCCAATGACATATATCGCTCTCAGTAATGAACAACGGCTTTGTAGTTTTTTTCTTCATTAATTAAAACTCTTGCTTACATACATTTGCATATTTCAGGCAATTGCATTATTTATGTTTACAATTAATTAGCTACAATTATTTTAAGCTAAATTTAATTAGCAGTAAAGTATTTAATTTGGGAATTCACGTATTCTATTGTTTGCCACCGTCGCGACGTGGTGTTAAAAAAACGCACAAATATATATTTGTCTAAACTGTAATATACAGGCTCACAAACCTTACCACTGCATAATATTATTATTAGTAGGTATCCTTATGAGAATAATACACGAGAAGAAAGAAAAATAAACCTTATTAGGGGTTGAAAAGGTTAGTTATTCTGTAGTAAGAGTTAAATACGAGGCCATGTCGAGTGCACGGTCGCGTATACAACCATACAGGTGGACGCCCCTACCATTGGTTACTCCTCAAATGTATCGCATAAGTTCATATTTATGAGTAACTTAAGTCAACGCCACATTTTTTACGCGACCAGCATCTGGCACTATGTTATACCAAGGTAAACGTTCCAGTAACATACCCACTATTTGGCACCCTCTTTTAAGGTGGAGAGGTTTGGAGGATGTGGTGGAGTTTTACTCAAAATTCAAATATTTATTCTGTAAGTAGTACTACTACCGCCACTAAATTACAAAAAGATATACAAACTGTTCGAAAAGTCACCTAATGATATTCGTAATATTGTAATTGTTTTCATTTTACATACCTAATATTTTCCATGCAATAAGTATATTCCTCATCAAAAATTAGCGTCCACTGTAGGAATTACATTGTTCTAAAATGTCTTCTTTTCTTCCAGATTGCCCTTTCCTTTCGCCGCTTTAGAAATATCCATTTGTTTGGCACAAAGTCTAGAGTACAGCGATGATCGAGATCGAGATCGAGAATGCGAAGTAGTGCTGCTGCTAGGTGCGGGTGCAATAAGGTGAGTTAGTAGCGCGTAGGCGCCCGGTCCCCCGGCGCGGCGCTGCCTTCCCTGGACCCCGTGCTCGTGCACATATTATTAGTATTTATTTATACTACACCAGTCGCAAACAAGCAATAATCGCCTAATGGCACTCGCAGACATCGTAGCCTATGGGCGCTTGCGATACCATAAGGATCACAAGCGTGTTGCCGCTCCTTTATTGATAGATTTTATAGGATTCGTTGTGTTGCTAGCTAGACGACAACACAACACATCCTCAAAACTCTGGCGGCCTTACTCATCACCATGAACATAACACACATACAGAACAAACAGTAGGTATTATTTCTTCAAACATCCTCCTAACGATTTTCTTGTCACCGAACCCCAAACTTGTTTCTGACCTCCAACGCAGAGGAAAAACTAGACCTTTTTGGGTTTAAACCGGTTTCTTCAAGATGTTTTCCTTTACCGAAAACAATTTATTAACCGTTTCTTCCATTTTACTAAAACTACGAATCACGCAAGCACGTTTGAAAGGATGGATTGAAATCTACTGAAGAAGTGTAATTACTTACCCGTTAGCATTCACAAGCTATTTGGGAATATACCTTACATCAGTAGGTCCATACTTACCTCGCATTCTATGTATATATTATGTGAACCCGGACGGAACAAACCGAAAGACTTACTTTATAAAAGCATTTATTTAACTTGCAATGTATGTAATTTGTTCGGGTGGAATCTTTGAACTCAATTTTGAAGTAGATATCTTCAACCGATTGAGCTGAAATTTTGTATACACGTTTAGTTTGGATGCTGAATGCATACATGACGTCATTCTAAATCCAATATGGCGGAATAGTTATTTTTAATGCACATCTACGATATGGGTATTAAATGAAAGGGCTCGTTGAGAGCAACTCGAAAAATAATGTGACGTCATTATTATTTTTTTTCGAAATTAACCGGCAAACGACCTTGCAACAATGATGCGTTGAATGAGACGAACAGACTTAGAAACCTAGCCAGCGATAACTAAAAAGTAAAAAATAAATTAAAAGCAAAAAAAAAACTTTTTATAAAAAAGCTTTTATTTAAACGCTCTAAAACGAAGAAAATAAAATTTTCTTACGAAATTGTAACTATGAATTTACAACTTCATTATACACAACTTTTATGGTTATAAAAGCTTGTCGCGCGATTTTCTTGTGTAAATAAACTGATTTATGTTTATGTTTATGTTATGTTTAAATTAAAAAGCTTTTATGACATATAAGTTGTGTATAATGAGGTTGTAAGTTCATAGTTAAAATTGAAAAGGAAAAAAATATTTTCTTCTTTTTAGGGCGTTTAAATAAAAGCTTTTTTTTTAAGTTTTTTTGCTTTTAAATTTTCTAATACTGGTCACAAGACCCAACACGGTCGAGTCAACTCGACTCTCCCCACAAGCGTAGTTTGATTCTCACTTTAAACGGCGAACATGAAACTTCATAAACACAATGAGATCCGCCATAATCTAGCTCGGGAACTAGTTCTGTTGCTATAAATGATAAACGAAAAATTAAACCAATAAGTCTTTGTACTATTTTTTAGGGTTCCGTAGTCAATAAGGAACCCTTATGATTTCGCCATGTCCGTTCGTCTATCCGTCCGTCTTGGGCTTAGCTCAGTAACCCTTACTTGAAAACTGTAATTCGGCATTGGTATATAAATCAATCACGCCGACAAAACAATGAAATAAAATCTTGAAAAACTTTTTTTTAGGGTACCTACCCTACACCTAAAGTGGGGATGTCATGGATAGCTTGTTCAAAAATATTATGAGTTTCTTAAAACCATTTTTCAAGTCAGTGATTCGTTTGCGACATGTTGGGCTTTAAAGCCCTAATTTTTGTTCGAGTCATGAGTGGAGGGTCCTGGCTACCTTAAAGTGCCGTTTACTATCTTGCAGCGAGCAAGCGATCAACCATGTTACTTTTGTGTATGTCAATCCATTCGGCATTAATCAACGAGAACCATGCGTCAGAGTCAGAGCCCTATGCGGGCTTTTCACTATGGAATTACGTACTTCATGGAATTAAACCTGCTACGGACCACGCCGTAGCGCTACGAGCATAGCAGTGAATGAGTTACGAAAGTATAAGCGGGAAAGTTGAAATTGTCAGTTTGTAACAGGAATTTTTGACTATGTATCATAGTATTTTAATTTTTTAATACTTTCGTGGACTATTTCTACATGCGATTCTTTCAAATGAAAGCAAAATTGAAAATATTGCATCTTCCCTATTGGGTGAAGTTGTAATTAGGATTTAAAGTGTCCGACTGACCCTGTAAGTACCTATATGATAAAATACTGGAATACATATTGTCACTGCGGCACACGACAACAAGAATGTAATATTAGTGCTGCGCAAATAAAAGCCAACCTAACTACTAGGGAGTTATGCGAGTTCCTATGTACTACCGTTTCTTCTGCAAACATCAAAACACTGGGGAGGTTTTAATCATGAGCTGTGAGTTGACTTCGTTAATTCTAAGGGTAGAACATTTTCTAGCACCTTGTTAATTGAGATCGTAAATTAGTGATATATTTATTTATTAATTAACACACGGAAAACCAACAGCGCCACATATTTATATACACAATAGTATTTAAAACCATTTAGCCAATTACAGGTTCTCACTTACCTATAGAAATAAAGTAACACAAAGAAATCTATAGCCAAACTTAAACTTAACGTAGCACAGTTACCTATCGCGTACTAATGGCAAGCATGGCAATGGGAATACGCAAGTACAGCAAGTACAAGGTAGTTAATAAATTAGGATACTTATACAAACTCTAGTAGCCCGAGCCTACACCTAAAATAGCATCCATAAGAATCTTATCTTATCAGTTTAGTTTTTATTCCTTGTATCATCATCATCATCATATCAGCCGAAAGACGGCCACTGCTGGACATAGGCTTATATGTTATCACAAAATATGTCTTGATCTTAACTGCAACTTTGTTTAAACTCCTCCACAGGCGCTTTGCACAAAAAAACTATACTTTTTATATTTAGTGTGTGTGGTGATTATGAAGAAATGCATTGTCACTGTCATTCTGTCTATCAATATGATTTCCATACTACGTGTGCATTTTTGCTAAATAAAACCTAGTTTACATCATTACAATTTATTTAGCAAAATAATTAAACACCATGGAAAAATATTTGCGTCCAGGCCCCTTCGAGGCAGATCCGTCATCAAATACGGAAAACGCTATTCTTTGGACTCACTGGAAAAAAACATTTGAATGTTTTCTGTCAGCAATTGAAGAAGATGAAAAAGTGCCCGAAAACGATGCGAAATTACAATTACTGGTAAATCATATTGCTCCAAACGTATATAATTATATTAAAGATGAAAGAATATATGATGCAGCTATAAAGAAGTTAGACGCACTTTTTATAAAACCACCAAACGAGATATTTACAAGATATAAACTTACCAAACGCCATCAGCAACCTGGAGAAACAATAGACAAGTACGTTCAAGAGCTAAAGCTACTGGCAAAATACTGTGCATTCAAAGCTGTGCCGGCGGAACTGATTGAGAGTGAGTACGTTAGAGACGCTTTCATAGCTGGCTTGTCATCTACCTCCATTCGACAAAGATTGCTTGAGAACACTTCTCTAAGCTTAGACGATGCTCATTCAAAAGCACGCTCTCTCGAAATGGCTCTAGTTCATAACGAATCCTCAACCAGCAACCAGCAACCTTCACCCACTTTTATCAACGCCGCTTCTACGGCGAAACAACCATCAACAAATCATGATACGTGTTATTTTTGCGGTGCTAAACGGCACGGACGTCGACTCTGCCCAGCTTTCAACGCTACTTGCTTGACTTGTGGTAAACGAGGGCATTTTGCTAAAGTGTGCAAGAGTAAACCAACACAGCTTAACGTTTTTGCCACCAACGATGAGCCGCCCGCTAATGAACCACCACCCAAACAAGAAAACTTGTCATGTATAACAGCTGCGACCGATAATTTAAACAAAGCAACCATACCCGTCCTTATCAATGGAAAAATTACAGCTAAAGCTCTTATCGATACAGGCAGCACAGCGAGTTTTGTCAGCATCAGACTTGTTAACGATTTTAAATTAGAAACAACGCCAAGCAAACAAACAGTAACCATGGCTGCTCACCATCTCATCTCCAAAACCGAAGGCCGCTGTACTCTGAACATTAATATAAAAGGGAATGAAATACAAGCAGAATGCTTAGTTCTACAAGGATTATGCGCTGACTTAATCATTGGTCATGACATTCTAAAACGACACAAATACATTGAAGTGTACTCTGGTGGACCCCGAGCTCCACTTAAACTAAACACATTCGCTTGTGCTAATATCGATCCCGTTAGCTTATTTCCAAATCTCTTGCCAAGCTGTAAACCAATAGCCATCAAATCGAGAAAGCACACTGAAGATGATACTGATTTTATAACCATGGAGATCCAGAAACTATTAAAGGACGAAATAATCGAGCCCAGCCAATCACCGTGGCGCGCTCAAGTTTAGTAACTTCGAATGGGAATCACAAAAGTCGTATGTGTATGGATTATTCTCAAACGATCAACAGATATACTCCACTCGACGCGTATCCCCTCCCCGCAATCGAAGACGTTGTAACGAAGGTGGCGAAGTTTCGAGTATACAGTAAAATAGACCTGCGCAGTGCGTATCATCAAATACCGATTTTGGAACGTGAAAAACTCTATACAGCATTCGAAGCTGACGGCAATCTCTACCAATTTCGCAGAATACCACTCGGGGTAACTAACGGAGTAGCTGCATTCCAGCGCTCAATGAATACTATAATACGTAAGGAAAACCTACAGGGGGTATAAGCTTACCTCGATGATATCACCGTGTGCGGATGCGATCAGCAGGATCATAACCAAAAACTTGAACAATTCCTAGACGTCGCTACGCGCTACAATTTGACTCTCAATCTTGAAATGAGCGAATTTTCGAAAAAGGGAATAAACGTACTGGGTTACAATATCTGTAATGGTATCATCAAGCCAGATCCTGAGAGACTACGCCCACTACTAGAATTACCGATTTCTAAAAATACAGCATCCCTACGCCGATCCTTAGGGTTATTTGCTCATTATTCAAAATGGATCCCAAATTACTCAGATAAAATTCATCCCCTAGTCATACAATAGAAGTTTCCAATGACACAAGACGCTATTAACACTTTCAAATCATTAAAAGAAGAAATAGCCCAATCAGCATTACATGCTATTGAAGACAACGTACCTTTTACTGTTGAAACGGATGCTTCGGACTGCGCCATAGCTGGAACCTTGTCACAGGAAGGTAGACCGATCGCATTCTTTGCAAGAACACTTTCTGGCAGCGAACGCAATCATCCTGCTATAGAAAAAGAAGCTGCCGCTATAGTCGAATCACTAAAGAAATGGCGCCAGTTTCTCGCAGGCAGAACATTTCGACTGATCACCGATCAGAAGTCGGTCGCTTACATGTTTGACCAAACGCATTCTTCAAAAATTAAAAACGATAAAATCCGACGCTGTAGATTAGACCTAGCCATTTTTAGTTTCGACATCGTCTATCGTCCAGGAAAAGACAATCAAGTTGCAGACGCTCTTTCTCGAGCCCACAGTCTAAATTCGACTACAGCGACGAGCGGCCTGCTAGAACTTCACAATACTCTCTGTCATCCGGGAGTTACAAGAATGGTACACTGGGCACGAACTAAGAATCTTCCGTATTCGATTCAAGATATTAAACAAATGACATCTGGTTGCCCGATCTGTGCCGAAATCAAGCCGAAGTTCTATCCAATTGAGGGAAAACTTATTAAAGCGACGTCACCATTCGAAAGAATTTCGATTGATTTTAAAGGACCCCTGCCAACAGAAGGGTCTAGTAGCAATCGCTACATTTTAACTATAATTGACGAGTTTTCCCTTTGCTTATGCGTGTCAAGATATAAGCACCGACACAGTGATAGCGAAACTGACAGATCTTTTCGCCACTTTTGGCATGCCAACTTATGTCCACAGCGATCGTGGAACATCATTCTTATCTAATGAACTGAAACAGTTTTTACATGACAAAGGAATCGCTACCAGCTATACGACGCCTTATAATCCTCAAGGGAACGGCCAGACAGAGAGATATAACGGTATAATATGGAAAACCATACAATTAGCATTGAAGACAGGTAATGTTCCAATTACTAAGTGGCAGCTCGCACTGACAGCTTCTCTCCATGCCATCCGATCACTTTTATGCACTGCCATTAACTGCACGCCGCACGAACGCATGTTCTCCCATCCTAGACGCTCCGCTAACGGCCGATCGATGCCATCGTGGCTGACCAGTCCAGGACGAGTCCTAATGCGAAACCACCAACGTACCAGCAAATATGAACCCATCGTCCAGGAAGTAGAATTGTTAGAAGCCAACCCACAGCATTCTAGAATTCGATTAGAGAATGGACGAGAATCCATTGTTTCCAATCGCCACCTAGCACCAGCAGGAGACAAGACATCCGATGAGGAGGAGGATGATGACGTGTATGAGGACGCTGAGTTAACAGATAATATCCTATATCAATATTATCCTTTTTAATATATACTATAAGCTTTAAGCTATAGGCTATAAGCAAATACTTATGTAGATACATAATTGCGGTGGATTTATAATTTGTAGATGATTCACGAAGCATGTTGCTGTTTGTTGTATGTTGTTTTTTTTTTCAGTGTTCATTACCTCAGAACTCCGTCATTGATGAGCCGATTCGTAATTTTTTTTTGTTTGTAAGTATATGCTTCCAGGTGGGTCCCATTTTTTCAAAAATTCAGTTGGATGATGGGATCCATGAGGAATTGAGGGAACTCTTCAATTATATTAGGCACGCGTGTAGTGATTTTGGTATTTTCTATTATAACTCGTGTATTTACACCCGGAAATCATAAATTTGGTGGAGTGGAATTGATGATGAAGACCACAGATGACTTATGGAATTCCTCAATTATGTACTTAAAAGTACAAAAGTACGTCACAGATTCTGATAAGAATAGCAACTAATGAAGTGCCAAAAGTGATCCTTGTGAAATCGACGGAAGTCCTCAAATATTATCGGGTCACATACAGCGATTGGGTTTTTTTTCTCTAATAATCAACGCATTTGCTCTCGGAAATCAGTTCATGTGGTAAATTGGAAAAGAAATGTGGAAATGTTCTCGTGGCTTAGCGGAGTACTAAATTGAAGTCGGTTAAAACTTTGTTTTTAAAGTAAATTATTGATATACTAATAATACGGGTGTAGACTCGAGTTATTATTAGATACTCTAAAAGAAAGAAGGCTAAAAAATATGCCTAGTGAAGAAAATCCCATTCAGTTATCTCAAGGAATTACGAAGCTACAACCGTTTTAATATTGCTTGATAGAGAGAGAAAACGCTCGCAGTTAGTGACGTCACAATCTGCGAACGTCATAGTAAATGACAATCGTTTCATAGGAAGGTGCGTTTTGCGGAAAAGGGACAATATACCCCCTCTTGAAACTGTGAACACTTACAACTTTGTGATTATTTAACCACTTGCGTTGCTTTTTTCTGCATTTGACTACATTTTTAATCCTTTATCGAGAAAATACAACATTATTGATTATTTTATTTAGTGTCTACACCCCTATTACACGGTTAAGCTTATGTATTAACGAAGAGTTCGAAACATGTCGCCCGTAGCGACATTTACTAAGTGAGTTTAACCGTGTAATTAATAGTATTATTTCAAAATGTCTCAAGAAAGTATTTTGTCATGCATGGATGATTGCGTATCATATTATTGTTGTAACCATATTATGTCATATTTTATTAGTGTCAAGTATAAAAAAAATATGGTAATTTTAACTAAGTATCAGAATTGCAATGCTTAAATTATCAATTCATTATTACTGCAACAAAGTTTAATGTGTTGGCAAGAAATACTAAGTATTATTCAAAATATGTATTTTTTCTATATGAAACTGTATTTTGTGTTTGAGGTATTATTTTCTCTCTGTTTCTCAGATTTCCTTCAAATAAAATACAGAGATTTATAAAATTTGGTACATAAAATTGAGCTTTAAACCTAGATTAAAAGAAATCTGTAATGAAATATTTAAAGCGAATTCTGTGTTACTTATTGGTAACGTAATAATCCCGTCGGAAAATCTCGATACAAAGTATAAGATTACATATCGCCGCTGTGACGGTGTTAAACATCTGCGCTACAATCAGACTCACAATCGTACATTATTCCGAGTCGTGTTACACGTGTGTCATACATTTTAAATCACTGTATAGTCGCCCCGGGGCGAATTACAAGGAGTCCCGCGTCTGAATAAATGAGTCGAAAGAGGAAGGATATAAGCCGATTATGTTAACAGCGCGGGCTTTGTCTTAACGAAGGGATGAGGAGCTTTTATAAATTATGAACAAGAGACTAATATCTTGAATGTGCCGACCGAAATTTAAATACCTACATACGCCCGGCGCGGTGGTATCAAATGAAATTTCAGAAGCGCGGCATAATCTCATCACATTATTTAATTGTTATTTTACGAGCAAAACCCAGCCGAATCTCATTAACATTCTGTGAAAAGAGCGGATTGTTTAATTGATCTAGTTTAGAAGGCTTTTTACCGTAAATATGTGTTTGGTATGAGGCTGTTGGGGTTGAGGTTGGGTCGGCGGCCATTCAGTGAGCGGTGGAGTGTGAAATGCGTGTGCTCATCTGATAAACAAACACCAAAAGCTCACCGCAGCCAGACCATCAACATCAACAAGCCGGACGGTACCGCGCGTCCCTTTCGCTCCACTTAAAAATAATTATTACCCGGCAAAATCTCCGAACATTCAAAGCAAATTTCAAAGGTCAGCCATAAATAATTTTCGACTTTATGCAATAACGGTTTCAGTCCGCAAACTAAATCCATTATCGAACGCGCCGCTGTATTATAATGCGTATGCCGACTCCGGCCGCCCGATAATTGCAACGTAAACAGAATCTCCGTTAATTTCCCCTCCAACCAACTCTTAACTGAAAGTAATCAATAATTTAAAACATCGCTTAATCTGGATTAAGCAATTATCTAGATGGGATTTCGGTGTACCAACGGTAAAAGCGAAATCGGAAATTCTGTCTCTTGTACAAAGGTGAAATTCAATTTTGTTTGAAGTGCGTCTCATTTAGATTGGGAAAGACAGTCGTCGCGAAAAGTGTTTGTTCTGGAATTCCTCGAAAGTATTTGCGTTTCTGTTAACACGTTTAATGTGGGTCTAAATATTCAAAACTATCCACAAATGCGGTAAGTGTTAAATTAGCCTGTTACTGACTTGCCGTTCCTAAGTTACGCATCAGTTTCAATACGTAACTAATAGATATACCTTTACATACAAATCGGTATTTTTATGAAAACTTATATTTTTAGGTATTTACCTGCAAAAATGTAATGTAATAGTTTAGTTCAATTGAACCAACACACACTACATCCTATTCGCATAGCACAAGGTTCTTCAGCATAATTTCTGAGTATTAACTCAGACCTCTAACCTATTAAGGTATCAGATACGTTTTAATTTGATACGTATAGCACAAGTATGTCAATATTTGTCAACTTCACGAGTTAAAATTGATTATTACCGCACCAATTTAAACTGTCGATAAAGGAATAGGGAAGTAAAATTAAACGAAAATATATCGACTATCGATGCCAATTATTTATTGAAAGAGAACTAAAAAAATCGTTATTTCGACTTGATACACTTTTGTCACATTCAACTCAAACTGTATTTAGGTACTTGTTTGGCCAAAACTCGTTCTGACATCGTACGTGATCATTTCATATTGGCGACGGAAGAAAGTAGTACACAAAATGTCACAACTAATTATCGCACGCCACTGCACTATTTCCTATTTGCCAAACAAAATGGCGGGACCTATATATAATAATATTTAATAACTGATACACACTGAATAACACTGAAGTGAAATTATTAGGATGCAGTGCGTCGGTATTCAAAATGATTCGTACTTTTTAGACAGTATTTTCCTTGCCTGCTTGGCAATTATTTTGAAAGTTTTTTGAAAAGATTGAGGGCATGGGACCCCATGTACCAAGGGTCTCGACGCCGAATGGAACAAAGCAGTATTCGGCGCCGAGACTCCTATATTGGTTAATTTTTGCCCGCACCGGCTCTGGAGGACGTTCCGTGGAGATGGGATGGGGCCAATGTGTCGACGCAGGTGGCGTCCCACACGCAAACGTCAAATGACATATTGATCTTGACGCTTCCTTTGACAATGCCCAAAGCAATGACGCTGCTCATCTCACATCCGGCGTAACACCATTACCTGCTCTTATGTGAGTATAGCGATTTCTCTATCGTACAGTCGCCATCAGATATATCGGAACGGCCAAAGTGCTCACAAATATCTGAACACGTCTCTAATGCCTAAACAATAGCGACGTGTTCAGATATTTGTGAGCACTTTGACCGCTCCGACATATCTGATGGCGACTGTATAACTGTATACCTGCATACCTCTTACGCAGTGAAAGATCTTGTCAACGGAAACTACTCTATAGGTTTTCACTCAATAACATTAGCAAGAAGCAAGTTTCGAAATAGGTAATTCCGAAAAAGATGAATTTGCAATCATGTATATTGCATGAAAAAGCTGCTTGAAGGTAACCACGGTAAACTGTTTTGAAGTAAGCCGGTAAGGAAACACTTCATGACGGGTGCTCACGGTACACTAGACATGCGAGAGTGTAACCCTCGTGCGCGAGTCCGTCTCTCTCGGCGCACTTGGCCGGCTATTTTGTATGGACTAAATAGCTTAGTGAAAATATTTGCGCGAGTTTTAGTACACGATAAATATAATTTTATAATGTACAGAATGTCAATAAAAACATTTTAAAATGCGCACTAAAGCCAGCACGGTTCCCAAAGCATAGTTGTACGGGGAATAAAACCCGGTAAAGTTAGTGGCTACACAGTTCTAGACGGCTGTAACTCCCAACTCGGCGAATTAAGCCGCGGAAGCGCGCCCAACTTGCACGGGGACAGTTGGATTTGTATTGCTTGTTATGTGCCTTGTGTTTTACACTAGATGGTTTGGTTTCAACAGTCTCACTAAGTTCGAATTCATAGTTCAAAATGCACGCAATATGCTACAGAATATGAATATAATGGCGTATTTCGAAACCCACCCAGATCAGCATCAAACCTCTAAATTGATCCATTTCTGATTAAACCGTCTGAAGGCATTTTTATTTCATTCCGTGTGTGGCACAATTACGCTTTTGCTCTATTATTATATCGTCACCAAGAGCTTAAGGGAATGATTACTGCTAACAGCGCCTTTCATGTAATCTACACTAGTCGCCAAATTGTACTTTCCGTGGCTCCGTCATAATATTTTCGGGAAGTCATTTACTGAACTAGTCAAAGGCCTCGGGGGTGACATGAGTAATATTGAAAAGAGTCGAGGTGGTCCGTGGCATACAAAACTTGACGGACGTCCGGCGTGATTGAGTGGGTGCCTCCCCGATACAGGCTCTATAGGTAATGGGAGCTGCGGGCGCGGGCAGGGGGGATCAATGAGGTTTGCGTAATGCTCCCGGAGGCCGGCATAAAGAGCAGCTGGGGAGCCGCGATTGTAACGTTAACACCAGTTCGCTCAGATACTAATTATTACACAATATATTTATATCCATCGTCGATTCTAAAATGCCAACACCTACCTTAATTTGAGACTATTATATGTAATATCCACGCAAGTATATACAGTATAGAAAAATAAATTGCATTCCGGGAAAGTTTAGTCATGCAGATTTTGAAGCGCACTCCAATTTTCACTACACTCAACTTTAAAATAACGTGTGCGCTGCAGAATTTTCTATTTCGATGTAAATTTAATTTTTGCTCGTTTTGCTAAAGATGTTTTTAGCAGCTTTGTGCATACATCGCGTAGCGTATGAGGAGTATCGCGTGGCTCGGCGAGGAGGAGGAACTGAGGCGCGCTCCGGAGTGTTGTCCTGTTCGTTTGTTTGGACCGCTTGTCAGCAACAACCGCCTCGGATTAGGAATACGAAGTGGAGGCGGCTGACGGCTCAACATGGTATGCTCCTTGAGTACCGGCTTACTTTACTAACCTTTACTACCTAATGCTAGATATCAAGCGCGTTCACGACTAACAATTACCAACACACCTGTAACAACTTGATACGTTGTAAAAACATTTTCGGCATGGTTACTTTAGGTCCTAGATGGAAATAGGTATAACACTGTGACGTCAGTTCTTACGTCAAATATAAAACCATGTAAGATGTTTAAAAAACAATGTCAATGGCTACATCTAAGTATAACGAATCTCTTGACAATTCAAGATCTACTAAAGGAGTAAACTAGTGAAGTGACGTGGCCAAGTTTCGTAACTCGAGGGTTGTTCTCGCTCGGAGGCGAGGCGCTTTGAGCGTCTACAATATCAGCTTGCTCGTTTTGTTTTGCGATGAAATTAAAATCAAGGGGACGCTGACGTACCGAAGCCCCGCCGAGAGCCTTTCCTACAATTTTTACAGAAAATTGGCCGTCATGAAAGGCTCTCGCCTGCTTGTAGGATTTCTACGTGCCGGGTAATTTTACTTTTCAATATGACTTGAAAGGTTTAAGCCTACCCGACTAGTCTCAGTAGGTCGGTTCTTTTGTTCGCTTCTGGACTACTTAGCATTCATTTGTCTCCCTTTCGGTTGTTTAGTATTTCACGAACTGTTGGGATTTAAATATGACACTGTAGTGTTCAAAATTATCAGTTTTTTAGTTTACCTTACTAATGGGCGTTTTTTTCCTTAGGTATTGCAACCTATAATTGAGCTAATGTATATGTCGGAGAGGAGAAAGTTGTAATGTGTCCTCTAGCTAACTCCGTGACATTAAGCTGAGTGCAAGCCCTTTAGTGCAAATTACTTAAAATAATGTGTATTAAGATAAGTTTTTTTTCACTTTTTTTATGTATAGTTTTTGCACTAATAAATTATTTCCTTTCTTTCTCTTTCTATTCAGCGCCCTCTATTACATTCATCGGCGATAAGCCGATAACACAATAGATCAGCGACGGTAGCAGTGATGTAAGGGCTCTCACAGTCCGGAAGCCACTACATTAATCGGGACTTCGCTCAACTATCATTCTACAAATGTCATTGAAATATCAGCGAACGGGGACATATTTGTCCGGGCAGAATCGGTAGCTCATTAGTTCCACCGTACGCCAACAGAAGGTTATAACAGCTATTATTTGAATTGGGGACAAAACAATTAACGGTTAGCATGGCTCTCAATGCAGTCATCGAGGATAAAAGTCGGAGAGAAGGTAAAGGAAGCTCTCTTTGATGGAAAAATAAACGCGAACATGATTTGGGGTGCAGGAAACCGATAGCCGAAATTGCCAGTTTCCTGTATTTCACATGACTTTTGTAACAATGTTATAATGAAGTCAGAAGTAAAGTTTTTAAACTTATTGTCATCGTCTTCTATAAATGGCCGAGGTCCCAGGACACGCGCACACCCCGACATATAATAATTTGGATAGCCACTCGTAATGCTATGTTCATTTTACAAGTTTAGTATACGCAAGTTTCACAAACCATTTTCTTTCAGCACTGCCTTACACTATGTGTCTATATCTGTAATAGCTTCTGCCCGCGACTCCGTCCGCATGGAACTCCTTTATATCAAAGCTCAATACAAAATTTCACTCCCTATTTTACCCTCTTAGGGACTGGGGACCGATTTTTGACTTTCTAGCGCTCGTAAATCAAATATAAGTAAATACGTTTGTAGTGTCAAAATGGCAGGCACTTACTTTCTGAGCGTTTCTCAAAAAAAATGCCACTATTATTAATTTTACTTCTAGGAATTTTATGTTAAATATTTCCACTCAGAATCAGGAGCTCTTTCGACCCTGGTAGGACAAAAAACTGTCCCAAAGATATTTTTCCTATTGTGTTACCATTTACCATACACTTTGTATGGTGGTAACACAATAGGAAAATTCAAAAATGTATAGACATTTTGGGACACTTTTTTTTCTCCTATTGGGATGGAAAGAGATCGTGATTTTGAGTAGAAATAACATAAAAGTTGCAGAAAATCTCCGAAAAAATGTAGTGGCATTTTTTTTGAGAAACGCTCTTCTACCAATAGAATTCAATAGGAGTGGTGAATACCACTCGTTTTTCAATTTTCTATCGCTATTTCAAAATAGCATTGCATACTTTTTGACAGTTTTCGAGTGAAAGTCGAGCGCTCGTAAGTCAAAAATCGGTCCCCTGATTTCCGGGATAAAAACTATTCCATGGCCTTACCCGGGACTATACCAAACTACACCCCTACAAACTTTGCATCCCTATTTAACCCGCTTTTCCAAATCCCTAAAATGACTTTTCTTGTAGTTGTAATAAGGAGTTAGAGGAGTAGAAGGACACAAAGTTTCAAGTCTCTTACTTAAAATTTTACTCCATCCCCATATAAACTCAACCCCCTTAAGGGTGGAATTTTCACTAAAAATCAGCTTTCAACGGTTTGGGCTGGGCGTTGATTTAAGTTGGTGAGTTAGTCAGTGAGTGAGTGAGTGAGTGAGTGAGTGAGTGAGTCAGTCAGGACTTTTACGTTTATATATATATAAGTTAGTGCCCTCACCAAACAAATGCTAAGGCTTCTTTCTGATGATTTTAATCACGGAAACGAAACCACGGCGATTTTTGTAATTACAGAATATAAAAATTAAGGTCACTAAACTTTGAGGCTCCTATTATTATATATTATATAAGATCTAAAATATATCTCCAAAACAGATAAGGCCTGAGAAAACCGTCTCCAACGGTCTAACTTTTAGCCATAGTGCGAACTTCGTCTCAAGTACACTATGAAGTAGTACATCATTTCCCAGCCCCTTTTAGTTGGATTCCGTGCAGATAGGTCTCGCATTGTAGGCAGGAAAGTGAAGTTGACGTCGGAGGTATGATTCAAGGGGCATTAGCGCTGGTGTCGCGGTCACTGGCTCTCGCGCTCAAAGGAAATCTCATTTCGCGTGCCGACCCGCCCCCCGCGCGCCGACCCGCCCCCTGCGCGCCCACGTCCCACCGGATATCTTTGGAGGACACAAACTTGGGAGACCCAACACTTTGTAAATCGGGCAGTGTATGAAGACTGCAGTAGTTTTCATTAAAATAGAACACTGATACCCATTTGTATTTTGCCGTCGTAGCAGAGCAACTCAGTTTACTTATATGGAGCGTGACGTTACCAACCTGGTGACAGGAGGTACCTAATATCAAGATCTCTGGTACTTCAACTAACTACGACATACCACACATTTTCTTATGAAGTCGTAAAAACTGAATATCGTTTTCCACTGAATTGAAATGAATTCACATATTTTTTTTAGTTTCCTTTATTATGAAGTAGCGATCACCCAATAGCCCGATATGAAACCATACTAATATTATAAATGGGAAAGTATATGTGTGTTTGTTTGTCCGTCGTTCACGGTTTTGGAGCGACCAATTGACGTGTTTTTTTTAAGTGGAGATATTTGAAGGGATGGAGAGTGACATAGGCTACTTTTTGTCTCTTTCTAACCCTCCACTTCCCTAAAATGGGGGGTGAACGTTTGTATGGAGCTACGATATAAACGACTTCCACGCGGACGGAGTCGCGGGCAGAAGCTAGTATTCAAATAGATTAAAGTCGCCGTATCGAAATTATATATATATAGTAGAACATGTACTTACCACTTTTGTTTGCTTTTATATTTATCATTTCAAACGTTATAGTAAAAGTCTGCAAAAATGTTCCGTAGAAAGACGTAGGTACTAATATTTGCGTTTAATCCCAGCCGGTTATAATCTAGCGTGCAAGATGTAATATGAGAGGATGTTGCGAGACAAGTACAAATTCTCATCATCTTGCATGTCCGCTACGGCGTAGCTCGTAGACCCGTAGCTGCGGGTCGCGTAGCTCGCGACTAAGTAATGGATGTAATACATTACTAGGGCAAGTCACTGAAACCGTGTAGTTTGCATTACGAGACACATTCCCTAACGATTTTGTTTGATCTCGCGATTAGATATTGATAACATGATTACAAAGTAAGAGATGACAATAATAATAATGCAAGTGTGACGTACTTGATACATTTGATACTCAAGCACTTTGGGAGCCAGGGACCCGCTATTAGGAGAGGGTGCTCTGCTCGTAAGTCTTACTTACTCTACAAACAGCTTTTCCAGTCCTACGAGCGTAGCGCTACGAAATTGTTGACAGTGAATGTGTTAAAGATCTCAGAGTACATTTAAATATTTTTCATCACACTTGCTCGAAACGGGCTTCATAATGCGCAGACATACAGAGCTGTAATAGCCTGTTACGCCCACGGGCGTAATAGTTTTTTTCTTAAATTGTATCTGTCACTCATGCGGCAGTTACAAAGCAAAGAGGTTTTATATCAAATACGATGTCTGAAAACGTATTTATAAATAAATTTTAACTTAAAAACACTACTAAAACATGTTTAACAGAATTATTTACAGATTTAATATGTAGTTATTTAGCGTCTATGTAAAATGTTTTTAAGTATTTTCAAATCGTGGCTGTATACCGAAGGGTCTTTGCCATACGCGCCTCACGTCAAATTCAACAAAATGGACAACTGCATGTCGTAGTTTTTATTACGATTTGTATTAATTTCATCTAAAATGTATTTGTTTCCTCGCAAATGTGATGAAAAACATTGTGTATGCAAGAATATTGCAAACTCGAGTCATCAAAGGCCCTCCGCCTTCGGCGTCGGGCTTCTGATAGACTTCTTTTCGAAATATTCCAATTACGCCCCTCCTTAAACAATGTACTATTATTAAATTAAATACTAATATTACAGTTAAGTTATATAAAATACAGAATCCCAAAAAAGCTTAGGCATTTGTTGATCAAATGAGAGAAACTCGGCTGTTTCTATGGAGGGAATTCAACGTGGGCGGTGGGTTTTAGTGAGACTTACGCGTCGCGTGCTTTGTCCCAGCTCACAATTAATTTAGCCGATCGTGTACCCGCGTATTACGTCTCTCGCTAGAGATGCTGCCAACAAAGAACCCTCCCGGGACGCGAGCACGTGACAATGAAACCAACATTTACATACTTGAATTATCTATAAATGTGCTGCTCTCCAAGTACAATCCATCAAACTCGTGCCGTTTGACGAGCACCATTATTCGACGGCCGCGAAACAAATGATTACAAATGAATCGGGCGCGGGGGGCGCGCGGGGCGCGTCGTCATGGCAACGCGAGACGATCGATGCCCGCCCCGGCGCCCGCGCCTCCCCACCACGTAATTAAACAATGATTCACACGTAAAGTGATGACTGGCACGCACGACCTCCGGCCTGCAGCGGCCTCCCGAGGTACGACCACCGGCCTTTTCCTCGACACCGCTGACGTGGTAACAAACTAGTCTTTTCAGTGTTACCGCTAACGAGTTGTACTAATTAGAGGCTGTGGTCGATATGAAAGAAGTCTACGAGTTGTACGTAATGAGACTCCGAGCTAGCCGCCTCCGCGCGCCCCCACGCCGAGCTACGTTGAACAAAGCTTTCATCTTAACAGACTACTAGCTCTGCTCGCGCGGGTTCGCCCGCGCATAACAAAGAACGTAGGCAGAGCCACGGAATCCATTCCAAATACAAATGAGCTTTTTTTGAAACTGGATGAGCAGTTCCGCATATTACTTTTACATACAAATTACAAACTCAAAAAGCTCAAAAACTATATTTGGACTAATTATTTACTCATTTAGGTCCTTTCAAGCGTATTCGCTGCCTTATTGCATTGTCGTTTGTGTCAATAAATCTGCTACATACATACAGGGTGTGACCTATAATAAGAGCATAAAATAAAACGGTGGATTATTGAGGAATCCATTCCAAGGGGATTAACAAAAATATACAAGAAAAAACTTTGCCTGGCTTCTTTTCTTTAGCTGGAATACTATCACTACAATAAAATCCTGCAAAATATTAAATATAAACTCCAAAAAATTATGGAAAATAAAGACACAGTGTCTAATCACTATGACGTAAGTGCCCAATGTTCTTACAAGATATCTAATGAGTTACATGCCACGATATCGTGTTTTCGCATTTCATTTTTGGATCACAACTTCAATTTTATTTTCTAATTCAATCATTTTAAAACACAGGGACCGATAAAGAATAACTACGTATATTCTATGTAGAAGTCACGGCAATAGAGAGATCTCTCAGGGACCGAAGTCCCTACTCGCTCGCCACCCTGGCTCTGAGCGCTGGCTCGCCACGCTGGCTCTGAGCACTGGCAAGCTGCACTCTTCATACATCGTCGCTGACCCCTCTGTCTCGAAGGGGGGGCTGATGTGGCGTCCCTCCTGTCAGCTGTCGAATCTGATGTGTTCTGCATCGCGTTATAGAAGTTTCATGAATCACTGCATAAATATAAAATACAAAAAACAACTCTCATGGGACTTCGGTCCCTGAGAGATCTCTCTTTTGCCGTGACTTCAACAGTCATTTTTTAAATTTTTTGCTCCAATGACAGGCCACACCCGGTATACGTTTGCGAAAAATAAAAGAGGAAATGTGGCCAATCGCTACATTCAAGTTATTTTCCCACGCAATTCCGAACACACGAGAAACAGGATGGCGTCAAATGAGATACGCATCAATGAAACAGGATCAAGGCGGGGTGGTTTCATTCCATTGGGTACCAATGTCACAAACATTGCAAAAGCAGAAAAACCCAAGTTCGAGACCGATTTTCGACTTTGTATTATTACAAAGCATCGCATTTGGTTCATAGTCATACAGAAAACTTCCTGTGGACATTGCTAAATAAAAAATACTAGGGGAAACAAATTTAACTAGCCCCATGGTTAGCTCAATAAGAACTACACGACGATATAGTTATAAATATTTAAATACATAGAAAACATCCGAGACTCAGAACAAATCACATCATCATCATCACACATTTGCCCTTCCCGGGGTTCGAACCCAGGGTCGTCCTCAATCCCCCAAACGGCGCCTACTGTTATATATTTGTATGCGATACAAACACATATGTATGCACGTAAAAACCCTGAACTGTCCACGACAGGAAATACTACTTTTGTTTCAGTTGGAACCTTTCACCAAATAAAGTCCAGTATTTTAAAATATTATGGAAGCTATGTTTTAATCAACTTATATATGATTTAAAGTCGCTAAAGCGAACAAAGATAATTTACTTTAAAAACAAAGTTTTAACCGACTTCAATTTAGTACTCCGCCAAGCCACGAGAACATTTCTTTTCCAATTTACCTCATGAACTGATTTCCGAGAGCAAATGCGTTGATTATTATAGAAAAAAACCCAATCGCTGTATGTGACCCGATAATATTTGAGGACTTCCGTCGATTCCACAAGGATCACCCTTGGCACTTCATTAGTTGCTATTTCAACGGAATCTTATCAGAATCTGTGATATACTTTTGTACTTTTAAGTACATAATTGAGGAATTCCATAAGTCATCTGTGGTCTTCATCATCAATTCCACTCCACCAATTTATGATTTCCGGATGTCAATACACGAGTTATAATAGAAAATACCAAAATCACTACACGTGTGCCTAATATAATTGAGGAGTTCCCTCAATTCCTCATGGATCCCATCATCCAATTGAATTTTCAAAAAAATGGGACCCACCTGGAAGCATATACTTACAAACAAAAAAAAATATTTTTGAATCGGCTCATCAATGACGGAGTTCTGAGGTAACAAACATTGAAAAAAAAAAATATATATACAACCGAATTGAGAACCTCCTCTTTTTTTTTGAAGTCGGTTAAAAATAGAGTTGGCTCGTATTTTCTATCTACTCAGGGCATAGATAGTTATTAAGGAGTCGCTTTGACGTGAGACTTTAAGAGAGAGACAGCTTTATGCAGTACCTACCTCATTAGGATGAATTCTCTTTTGAATGTAATTAATTTCGATACGAAATCCTTTTCAGATGTACCAGACGGAAACCACAATTTCGAACCCATTTTCGAGCTGAATGGGCTTTTTAATTACGACAGATCGACCGCAACTCTTATTACATTGCTAAAAAGCAATATTTATTCGAAATTGGTTCGGTGGCGAGTGTTTGAACTAGTGGGCGGCGGGCGCAGCGCGAATTAATTCGGTTCAGTTACATAACATTAAAATTGGAAGGCCGCCGGCGGACGCAGCCGCCCGAAAGGCTTTGCCTCCAATCCCAATAAGCGATTGGCTCCACGCTCTGCGCGGTGGTGGCCGAGCTAATAGCTAGCACACAGCCCCGTACGCCATACAAACACAGCCCGAGGACCCGAACGGGCTTTTTACGGATCAGACAGTCTAAACTTTGACCAGCCACCCCAATAACGCTTTCCCGAATTATACGGAGTTGAACAATTATGTACGAGTATATCGCTGTTTTTATATTCCGCTCGTATGGAGCGGACTTCAAAGAAATTATAATCAAATTAAAAACAAACGAAAAGCACTGGCGAAGCCGCCACCGAGTGTTTATCATTTAATTAGAAGGGTTGGCAACACCGGCAGTTTCGCTAACAAGTATGTGGGCTGGCGGAGACACGGGCTCGGCACGACGGGGCGCGGGAGGCCGTGGCCAGATGTAAGTGCTGCATTTTAATTAAATCCTCCTTTCCGAGAGATAGCGCTGTGGGCGGATTGTGCCGTTTTTTTCACCGGTTTGCTTGCGGCCTGAAAAATTGAAGCAGCATTTAAAGCTAGAGAGCGAGCCAACACGCCTCCCACGATAATGATAATGCGCGCAACGGCTGAATTTTAATAAAACAGATTCTCTTAGCTCTCGGTGGTGGCGGCGGCTGCCGGTAATCTCGCGAGGATTATTATTATTTTCGCACACAATATTGTTTTTTGACGATGGAACGTGTCGGGCAGAGGTTAAATATTCAGCGCAAGATGAATAGGCGGCATGCGGCGGGAGCTCTGCTGTTGACACGAGTCATTACGCCGCGTCACCGGGCACACCACACGCCGCCGTCAATAACAATGGTCCATACACCATCCTCGTAACAACGTTTCTCACTTTTGCTTGACAGGGATACGATTAAGTCTTTTGATTAAGTAAACTGTATCATCTAATAAATTAGGTACCTACATAAAACACTATGAACCCCTTCATTCCAGATAGATATATGAAAAAAAAACTAGCAATATTACGTAAAAAGCTACTCAGACTCCATATAATATTCATGGCGCACGCAGCGCGACTTAGTTTGGTTTTTGCCGACCGTACCGACTCACTCTCATTTCACGGTTGTTATTTTTCACAAAACAAACTTTGCGCTCTTCAAGAACCGTAGCTCGAATAGTCCTCGATTGCTGAGTAGGATTTGTAATGAAATTCTTAACAAGCGTTGCCGCTACGCCGTAAATATCGAACTTTCTTTAACGGGGGTTAGAGGTTTCCTATTCAAATGTAAGGTCAAAGAAAAGTAGGTAGGTACTTAGAAAATTCGTTCAAAAATGAGAAATAGAACAAAAGAATAAAGATCGGTCTTTTGTACAGGCAGCAGAATAACTTCTTTTATTCCGTATAATAGTTAAGTAGCTTACTCCTCCATCTTAATGTTATTGCAGTTGCAGTCAGCCGTTCGCTTGTTGGTTAACTTAGGAAACTAGGTTTCTTCAAGCCTCCCGAAGGCCTCTATATTGTTATAATTCTCTTTATTTACGTTTTTTCTCAGAGTAGGTTTTTACAATAATGATACAAAAAGTAAAATACAAAACTTACTTGCAAAACATAAAATTATTATAAAAACCTAACCTAGGGTGCCGCCGGCAGCGAGGCGAGGCCTAAGGCGCCGGTGGTCAGGACGACAGAGAGAGGAACCTCCTGATTATCCTCGCAGTGTCCAGGAGTACCGCCTTCTGTATCTGACCCGTGATACAGCCATTCAGCGAGTCTCTTCCCAACAAGCAAAGTATTCCTTTAAAGTACTTATTTACTAATAACATTCCTATAGAGACATTGACGTAGAGCCATTTACTTATAATAGCATGCGATAAGCGGTAACATACTCAAGAGAATTAATGTTTATATTTCAGCCTTATAGTTTGGTACAAGATTGTAGCACAGAACAGTTACAGGATACTTTTACTTGTAGTAACATTTAACAAGCGTAGATAGTCTTAAGATCATTTGGTTTTATTTTACAGACTTCTAGTTAGCTACAAGATCGTCTTATAAGACAGTTATAGGTTTAAGTCTCCTATAAAGGTTTGCAGAAAGATCAAATAGTCCTGAATAATATATGATCTAATAGTGGCATTTTGTCATATACTTAGCGGAGGTTATTACAAGTCAAAAGACTGTATCGTTTATTATAAATACAAATTTACTTAGCCGTTTTTTTTGGTATCACTTTTTTATTTAAAAATTACAAATGTGTTTAATTAGTGCTTTAATGTTACTCACGACAACTCCGACTTTGACATCCAATATAACTATCATGGAGCGTTTCTATCGACCTGCTCTAGTGATGGTTCATCGCCATGAATGTCCGTTAGGCTTTGGTTTTTAGCTCATTCTTTTAGCTGTCTCCGCGAATGGAAACGATTTAAAAGGAGCGGTAGTTATAGAAGAAAAGTGAGAAAATGGAATACATAATTAGTGAAGCCCAATTCAATGGGAACAAGTTCATCTGTATTAGAAAGTGAAACTGGTGCGTTAAGTGCAAATACAAGTGAAGTAAATAAGGGTTCCGCGGTTGACTGTTTTTAGACTCGGATAGCCATGTGAAACGGCTTTGAAAGGTGCGCGCGCGTCGTAACACAGCGGCCACGGTGTATACTAACTAAAGCTGTAAATATGTATGCAAAACATATAAATATAAGTACAATGTTTATAATTAATATAATATGTAATGTAAGTATGTAGGTACCCACTAAATAAAAAATGAAATGACGTTCTAACTTAGTTGGTAATGATTGTGTTTTTTAATAGCAGTAGTAACGATCATCTTCCATGTAATAGGCTATTCTACGATGTTTTTTTAAATATATTTAAAAATGTTCGTATAGATTCGATAGTCAACTGGTATTTTTATTTCCTCTAAATAATATCGCTTTAAGCAAATAAATAATGGTTGAAATTTGAACATAAATATATTCGGGCCAAATAGGCAGCCGCCATTATCGTGACGTCATAACTGCAATAACAAACCGCAGACTACTAAGAAGATACACGTCAAATGTGCATGTACTTCTATTACTTCTAATCTATGCCTTCTGATGGTTCTGATTTTTCATGGATTTTCTAACTAAAAATGAGCTTTCACACTGGTTATCGTTGGTGTTGCGCCAACTTGTAATAGTTCAACGTTGAAGACTCCTCAAAACATGTAAACTTATCATCGGAAATATACAATATTATATTGTTCTAATATAGTTTCAGAAAATGAAACAGAATGTATTTACAAAGCTGTTTTGATATTTCTGCATTCAGCAGAAAATAAATCTGTATTATACGCAAAGAACTTTGCAATCATTACTGCGTCTATTTTCGGTAGATTTGTATTGTCAGCTTTTACAAATCCAACCTCCATCGTAGATGGCGTAAAATAGCGTACCAAAGTCCAAATAAATACAATTTGAGTCCACAATAATAATTTTTAACTTTTTGTTGTTGTTTACACCGAAAACCTGTTTTTGTATTTGCTGTTCTGACGTCACTCACAGAAGACAAGATGGCAGTCAGCATTTTTGGTCACGTGACATACAGATAATAAATATACGATTTGAATTTTGAAATTAAAAATATTTCTTAAGTTTTTATAACAAAATAGTATTATATTCGTATTTCATAAAGTCAAAACTATAGAAATAGCATACTTTCATAATTTAATTGTAATAGACGAAAATAGCCTATTATTGTACACGAGCATATACGTGTTGGCAGCCTTGCTTGACACCACAATTGTTTTATATTAACTAAGTACTCGTAGTTTCTTAATATTGATTACGTTAACAAGAAAGTGGGGGGTTCATTCTTGAATCAGTGAATCGTCCACATCCATAATACTTTCCAGATAGGGTAATAGTAGATGTATGACAAGGGGCTAAAATAAGCCATATTACCACGAGATGGTTATTTAAAAAATAATTGTTCGAGTGGTAATATGGCTTTTAGACCAGAGTTATACACTCTACTTTTCACTTAGACTGCGAGAAAATAGTGAAAACAAACATTATTCATCTACAATCAATAATAAATTCCACAGCGAAAAGATTGTTCAATTTAGCGGCATGATTTTTTTAATAAACTGTTTGACACAGATACAAAATGTTGACACCACGAATAAACGCTACTTACCGTATATAGCCGGGTCCAAACGGCCGAGCGCGGCGGACAACATACGCTGCATAAGATAAAGCGAGATAGACAGCAGTCTATCCCGCTCAGGTCATGTTTGCAGGCCACCCCGCTTGAACGTTTGGACGAGGCTATAGACGGCCAAAGGCGTTTATTTTTTTTAATGTTTGTGAAATCGGGAATAAAAAACGCCTAATATTTAAAATAAAATCTGTTTTCTGATTGGTTGATTTTAATATATAGCTGTATTCTGATTAGTTGATAGCAAATAAAAATGGTTTTTTAAACAGTTGTGATTGGTGGATTTAATACGTTGAAGTGCTTTGATTGGTCAAATTAAAATGTTTTAAAATCATAAATATGTTTACATATTTTCCCTAGGGGCTAAATGTACTACTTTAGCCCCGCTATCTAGGCCTAATATGACACACTTTTCGAGCATGAGAAGTGAAAAATCTGTTATTGACCATGGCCATTCACGTTGAGCTTTATAAAGTCAACTTTACTTAAAAGTTCATTTAGTTTATTTATTGCACTCATGATCATACAGTAGCATAATACATGAACCCTTAGGGGTATTTGCAATGATTATAAAATGACACATTATTATACAAAGAAAATAAATTAGTGAAAATACATTATCAATTAATAATTTAACTACATTTACAAATACTAGCAGGAAACATGTCAATAGAATTACATTAACAATACCCATAATTAAATTAATATAATATCAAACAACAGCTTACGTCAAAGTAATAATAATAGGGAACATGCAATAAAATTATAACCATAATTAAAACAATGTTTAACAACAAGTTTTGTGACAGGTACTATTTTAGTTTTGAAATATGTCCTCAATATTATAATTGTTGATGTTCAGTAAAAACATTTTAAGAGACTTCTTGAAGACCGGGGCTCTCGTATAACTTTCAACTCACTTGGTAACTTATTGTATAAGCTTACTGCCTGATATCGCACGGAGTGTTTAGCCACTTTCAATTTTGGACAAAAGTAGTTACAAATGTTTTTTTTTCTTGTTGCTAAGCGATCTTGCCTTTCCTCCTCTGTTTCATGTAGATTTTTAACAAAAGACGTTAGTAGTACATGAATATACAAACAGGGAAGTGTAAGGAAAAATATTCTCTACATGAAACCCATTGTGGAATGCGTGCCATTGTTCTAATGGCTCGTTTCTGCAATACGAAAGCTTTGTTTATATTATATTTAAAATTATTTCCCCGGAAACGAATACTAAATCTTAACTTGGATTCTACTAACGCGTGATAAACCATTTTTAGATGTACTATGTCAACCTCATTTTTTAAACTTCGAATAGCATAGCAAGCAAAAAACAGAAAACTCTAAAATTGACTCATTGATGAGGTAATCTGTAATCTAGTGTATTTGAAACGTCGGGATGAATTTAAGAAATTTTACGCGATATAATCTGTTTGAGTAGTTTTATTTCCTTAATCTCTGCCTACCCCAATGGGATACGGGCGTGAGTATATGTATGTATGTATGTATGAGTAGTTTTATTTAAATATGTAACCATGGCGGAAACTTTTTAACTTAAAGTAACTTTCTTAAGAGTCATAGATAGTAAGAAGATTCCGTGAGGAACCCTAATACGTTTTAGTATGGCGGCAAATTATCTGGATTAAAACTGTTATAATTGCAAATTTACCTATAATTGTCCTATAACATACTCAATGCAAAGAATTTTTAGAAAATGGCGAATGTTATTATTATTATTGTGAGCCTGCAGTGTCCCACTGGTGGGCTAAGGCTGAGCTGAGCAGTCTCTGGCCATTCTTTTAAAAAGGAGTCTAGCTCGTCTCCCCATCGCTGAAGGCTTGTAACTTGGCTTAAATACTGCTGCCATAGACAAGAACCGAGACCTAAGTTAAAACCATTATCCGCTAATGCCTGCCACTATCTAATAACTGAATTGGGATCCCCAATGCTTGCCTAGTAATGAAGCAATGGAGCATCTAATTTCAGCAGTAGTATATCAGCGGACGGTGTCTCTCGTCATGGCGACCGGCGGACAATGGGCCGGCTAACGAACGGTGACCACACATTGGGGCGGACGGTGTCTCTCGTCATGGCGACCGGCGGACAATGGGCCGGCTAACGAACGGTGACCACACATTGGACTATCGATTGCATTCCTTCGTGATTACAGCTTTGAAGCTGTGAGTTACCACTTGTACACCAACCAACTATTTCAATCAGTACTTGATATATTAAGACAAAACCTTTAATAATCTCTTTAATCTCAAATCGTTTCAAAATCCACTCCTACAAAATATAACCAAAATTAAGTAAAATGCATTAAATGGTTTTAAATCCTATTTAATAAAATGCTCTAACAAAAAAATGATGGGCAGAAATGTATGAAACCCAGCCTCATCACCAATACCATTATAACGAATATAGATTTATTGACAACAGCATTTGCTATAATAATTATTAAGACCACTAGTCAGTGATGGATGGAGTCAGGGAATATATAACAGTCTACCGAATCTAATTAAAAATTAAGAATCGAATAAATCATTTTATGTTTCAATAAAACCTCTAGATTATAGTTTCAAAAAGCTATTATAAAATAGACGAATATCTCAATGATAAATTAAAGTAAGACTTCTAGATAGCCCAATTTAATAATTATAGTAAATAGTATAATTCAAACAGAAGATGTTTATATAAGTATAATTTAACCATTAACATACATCAGTTTTAATTAGCGTGTGAGTAAAACGTAATATCTATATGTAACAACGTGAATGCAATAAACTTGATTACTTGTATAGGAGAATCTACATATTTTATGTTGAAATATTTAAGTTCGTACTGACTCGGAATCTAAACGTTTGTATGTAACTATTTTCCAAGCCGAAAACTATCTCGTTAATTCAATATTGGAACTTTTTAAAAGTCTGGGGAGGGTCACACTGAGGTACTTTCACTATGAGGTCACAACGAAATCGCGAAAAAAAATCTCCCAATTATGACATGCTCGTAATTAATTGACAAAATCAATTAACTCTTAGTTAACACCCAGTATTTGAAGGCTGATAACTCTCTTCTCCGGGGCTTTTGGAGTTTGTCCTCATATAAGAAAATTAAGCTTATGTAACTATAGCTTTCATATGATATGCATGAGATTTGTATTGGATATGTTGGCCAACTTGCCCACTATTCTTTACGTACGGTACGAAAAATTCACGATCGAAAATAGGTAATGGATCACCTTTGTCCGTCAGTCACAGTTTTTCTGCGAGACTTGTGTAAGCAAGTTGGAAGAGTCCTTGGTAATTAATGGCCCACAGTATACATCAATTGGGGGAGACCTATGTCCCGCAGTGGATGTGTTTCGACTGATATGATGATGATGATGGTGACACATAAATTAATCCTAGAAAGCTGTGTGTGTATGTGTGTAGTTCAATCTGTGTTTAACACATATTATTAAAGTAACGACATATCTACAGGAGTTACGAGTGTGCAAGACGTAGACAGTAGCCCGCACGTCTGGGGGCGTCCGTGGTCGCGGCGCGCAGCTGGATAATTAATCCTCGGCTACGTAAATTACTCGTGTACGATGTTATTTATTACCCAGGGAGGATTAACGCATTTTAAGTTAGATATCGTAAAAAGATTAATGCGGGGACTAGAGTTTTCTCCGTAATTATGAAGAAACGTTTTGATTCTAGAGGTCGATTCGAGACGTGCGTTATGCATTGGAATTTGACAAATTAGATTTCATTTTTGCTCTCTCGTTCTGACATGTTAGCTTGGCGCGCCACATTTGAATCAAAATATAATTATATTGGAATGTGTTACCATTCAACTATGAGTAGTCGAGTCGGGAAAGTGTCCTGCAGGTCGATTACGTAACGCATTGTACGCGCGTCAGGTAGGTAGATCTAAATGTCACTTTTTGCAAGGGAAAATGCCAGGTGAGTTGCCCTAACGTCTGTTGGAAAAATTACTTAATCACCCCTCTGATCATAGAGACTGGAATCAGATTTTAGTTTCCGACTTCTATTACGCAGAAAGCGGCCTAAGTCGTTTTGGTTGTATTCAAATTATGGGTATACAATACCGCAAAGTCTAAACCGAAGAAAGATAAACTAGAATCTTAATCTGATCAACTAAGGCGGAACGAATTTTAAATGTTTTATATTGTAAAAGATCCAATATGCATCAACTGATACCTACACTCACTCGGTGCAGTACTGTCTAAAACTAAAATTGTATAACTAAGTGAATATAAGAATACGACAATATCTATATTGTTTTACTGGGGCTCTATCCCACTAACTAATTATCTAGATTAAACAGGAATCAAATAGTTGGTGCGGAGCTACTTCGAAGAAGGAATGCAATCTAATTTCCATACGCCAGTAGTGCGTGCCACGTTCCGAATGGAGCACCTGGGGACCGATTTTTGACTTTCGAGCGCTCGACTCTTTCACTCGAAAACTGTAAAAAATTATGAAATGCTCTTTTGAAATGACGATAGAAATTTTTAAAACGTGCGGTATTGACCACTCGTATTCAATTCTAGCGGTAGAAAGTAAGTGCCTGTGATTATGACACTACAATAGCATTTACTTTGTTTAATTTTCGAGCGCTCGAAAGTCAATAATCGACCCCCTGATCGTTTGCGATCACAATTTACTTTGAGGATGACATAAAAAATGGGAAAGGTTCCCGCTTTCCTGTACGTGAAATAGCTACGAGTACTGAGGGTCAATCTATCTCGACATATTGCAAATCAATATGATTTTAATCATATATTATGAATGTACTTATTTCTGACCGTTAGCTCGATGCACGTGCAAGCGCGCGACTCGTTGTCATCATCATACGGTGCAACGGCGGTATATTGAGTAGAAATATTAATATGGACGTGACACGGTGTAAACCTATATATAACCTAGTAAGTAGTTAAGGAGTGATCATGACCTCTCTCATCGCAGAAAATACCACTAAGTGGGAACGATTCTTATTTATATATTTTTATTCTTGTATTTTACGAGCTTCTGCCCGCGACTCCGACTGCGTGGAACTCGTTTTATCGTCGCGATAAGGAATCTAATCCAAAAATAAGGTTTTATTTTGAAACCTCAAAAAAAGAGTTTCCCGATACAAACTTTGCACCCCTAGTTAACCCGCTTACCTAACCTCGTCTTGAAATAAGGATACACAAAGTTTCAAGTCTCTCACTTAAAATTTTACTCCATCCCCATACAAACGTTCAACCCCCTTTTAACCACCTTGAGGGTGGAATTTTCAAAAATCCCTTCTTAGTGGCTACTTGCGTTATATAAACTAAATATTATGAAATAATCAGCTTTCTAGGTTCAACTGTTTGAGCTGGGCGTTGATTTAGGTGAGTGAGTCAGTCAGTCAGTCAGGACTTTGACGTTTATATATATATAGGTAGATTTCATGTAATATATATAACCAGAATCATTGTCGTCCAAAAAATGTATCGGGAATCCCGGAGCATATCCATATTAATATAATGTTTGGGGTCATTCACTCACATCAATCATCATACTAGTATACAATGTGTTGAGTCAGATAGACCTCCCGTACTCTCGAGTGCATCATGCTTCCGATTGATTCGATTAACGCGCCCCTGTTGCAAGTCGTGGCGAGCTCGCGTGGAACACCTCGTTGAAAGTTCAACTTGATTAAGTCAGATTTCATTAGTTTTCTGAGTGTGCGGGTGAGGGGGTGTAGGTCAGGGATATGTGGAATCGCTGTTAAGAAGTTCGAAAGTCGACTAAAGGCCGGCCCGGCCACAAGGCTGCTTGGAGTATACTGACGAACCGTAGAATACGATGTGCAAGTTGCGGAAAGTTTCTAAATACCTTACATACTCAGAAATTTCTAACCGTTTCTCAAAAAAAATGCTACTACATTTTTCTGAGATTTTCTGCAACTTTTATATTATTTCTTTCCATCCCAATAAGAAAAAAAAGGGTCCCAAAATGTCCATACATCTTTGAACTTTCCTATTGTGTTACCACCATACAAAGTATAAGGTAAATGGTTACACAATAGGGAAAATAATTTTGGGACAATTTTTTATCCTACCAGGGTCGAATGAGCTCCTGATTCTGATAGTTAACAAAAAATCCTAGAAGTACAATTAATAATAGTGGCATTTTTTTTGAGAAATGCTTTTCTAGAAAGTATCACAAGAATTTAAGAAAGTTTCCATTTTAATGGAATCTCTACGAAATTTGAGAAATTACCCGGAATCTCCATTGTCGAAAGTCGCAATTATAGTAACTTTCCGTCGGCACATTATTAGCGTAAACCAGCAAAATGTATGAAAACAGACGTTACGCATACGACACGTCTACGCTTATACGCAGCATTAAGCACCGGTGTTGTCGCTCCCTGATAAGGTCCAGGTTCGGATCGACCAATTTGGGATCATGAGTATCACGTTAGTTTAGGAATGCCATAATAAGTTGTGTTATATATTATATAGAGGACGATTACATACATAACCAGGATTCTAACCCCCGACCGTCAACTACAAATGCAGGGTCACTATCCACTGACTAGGCTAAACCTTAAAATATAAATTTAACAAAAGAATAACTACAAAACAATATATAGCCAGGCTACAAAATTACAAAGCTTTTATCTAGTCTGATAGTTACCACTCTCGTGCAACTTTCTGACTGTATTTATGTACGTATGTATGTGTGTATGTGTTTGTATGTGGTATGTATAGCCCGAAAAAATATTATTTGACTAGCCACGTACACACACAGCGACACTATCTCAGGGTCAAATAGCGGCTTGTTGGACTTTACATAATAGCTGATTTTGCCGACCTGGACATACCGACTTACAGCAGAACCAACTATTTTCTGTGTTTTAAACATAACAAGGAAAGATTTCCGCATCATTTTAATTTCTCAATAAACCCGCTATACAAATGAAAGCAGCAAAATGCTTATACCTACTCAGATTTGTTGAAACCGTTTCCATGCACGTGAAGATATCATGTCATTAGTCGCCATTAATCACGAACCGCTGCTAGTGACGGCGAGCTACTGCTACTGCGGCCTAATATAGGTACTCGTGTCCAAGTGCACCCCATTCTCATCTCACCCTTGTGATAGATAACACAGATATCAACAAATACCAATAAAGTCTCATACACGCGAAAACCTTGTTAGAGCAGGTATAATTTATCTTTAATCTATGGTCAAAAGGTAGCAAAATGTAATAAACATCAGCACTTTTTCCCGTGTACATAGTTGATAATGTTGTTAAGCCATAGTTAATATCACAGAGGACTCTTAATTTAATCAAGCTGCCGGATTACGCTTTCCACCGCATCACGGGGCATAAGTAAAATTTCTGTATTGGATTACGTCGAGTATGTTGTGCTAGTGTAATAAGTATTTTGTATCGCGGGAGGAGGGTGGCGGGCGGTGGGGGCCGGTGTCGGCGCGAGCGGTCGAGCGACAGCATCAAGGGCGCGCATCGCGGGGCACGGGCGCGGGCGCGGGATGCTGCGCGCGGGGCGGGCGGCGCAGATCAATATCTCGCGTTACCGGGACAACGCCGCGCCAGACCGAGTGCCTCCCGTACTACGACCCCGCTCCGCCCCACCACCACCGCCCACTACCCGCTTATTTAATACATGACGTATCTAGGATGCAAGCTTTTTCATGCTAAATGACAGCACCGTACGTAGACGCAATGTCAGCACGGGCGCGGAGCTCGCGGGCCGACCGCGCGGCCGCGCGCCGCGCCGCCGTCGACCCGGCTTCATCCACGAAACCTCCAATTACCCAGAAAGTATGTGGCTCTACATATATCTGCCGTTATATTGGATTAAATTGTACTACACTGTTTAACTTTTTATTGCCTACCCATTTATTGAGCTTCCAAGCAATTCATTCAAAATTTGCAGATCAAAAGAATCAAAGAGGCGAAACATTACTCATAAAATGAGTACTTACAATTTTGCGAAGGATTCTACGAAAACTAATATTCCTTTCTTCTTGCTATATAACGAAATAAATAGGTTTTGGAAGAACTGGAGCGAACAGATCGCATAGCAATAAAAACTCAGCAGGGAATCACCTCGTGTGCTTGTTCCGATGAGTTTACCCAAGTTACGACTTGCCAAATAAATTGTGAGAAAATCTGCACCAGTCAAGCTTCCTGTTGTTCGATTGTGAACAAATATTTGTAGTTGCTGGATATTTTTCACTAGGTTTAGCTCGTATGACTTTTTGTGTTATAAATTCTACTATTGCGACTGGGCGTAGTTTTAACGCCGAATTGTACCTACTGTGCTATTATTAACTGTACGTGTTAAGCAAACACAGAATTGTAGCATAAAACCCGGTTTTATAAAGATTAGTTTGACTTTGTCTATGACGTCAAAAAATGTATTGAGTAACTACGTACAGTCAGGCAGGATCATAAACATGTATTCACTTTCCCACCTTATCTCTAATCAATAAGGTCCTAAAACTACACAGATGTATAAATGTGTATGATGCTAACTGTACTAATATTTGATCCCACGAAAGCTCTAACGGATCTCTATAAAACGCAGCATAAGAGTAACGTAATTAGCTGAACACGCGTATAGGTGATTATGATTATGTTAGCAATATGAAGTTAACCCTTTACCAGGCCAAGGGATATATTCCTCCCACATCTTATATCGGTTACCGTAGTCAGGTTTTAACTCTAAACCTCCTACAAAATATTTTGTCAATCCCTGAAAATATTATTTTATGATCTTCATTCACAACACGCTTCTAAATCGCGTAATATATCTTTGGCAACCGTTTAAATTCACTTGAACGCTAATTTCAGTAAACTACGGAGAAATTCGAACATTTACCTTTAATTTCTATAAAACAGAAGTACATAGGTCGAACAATTTTTTGATATTTTGTAGATTTTGAGTGTTGAAAGCTAATGTAATCGTAAACATTGCTAAATGTTCATGCATGATTGTGTATGACCAGAATTAGGATGTGGGTTGACATTATCCCATGGCCTTATTAGAGTTTAACTGTGTGGGAGCTATTCTTCCCATGGCCCGGTAAATTGTCTTGTCATGTCATAAAAGAATACACTATTGGATTTTGAAGCGTGCCATGAATGAAGATCGTAAAATAATGTTTTCAGTGATTGATATAATGTTTCGTAGTAGGTTTGGAGTTAAACCTTGACTGTGATAACCGATATAAGATGTGGGAGGAATATATCCCTTCGCCTGATCAAGAATATAATAAGACAAAATCGAGTATGACAGTTAATTTCTTAGACAGGCGATGGGATAACCGTAACCCACATTTTTATTTCTGGTTTAAAGGAACATCTCCGACTTTCGTAAATACATTTTTTACAAGGCATTCAATACGGTTGTAACAGTATATACAGTAAGTATGAAGACACGCTAGTTCTTTGGGGCCTGGTAAAGGGTTAATTGCATTGCGAACGCTTATGGATCGTACATACATAAACACCAAGCCTAATGAACGCGCGCGCGCAATAAGTCCATACGTTGGGTATAATTTTGCCTTGCCTTTACCTGATCATCAACCTATGGTTCAGCATAGATAAATCTATACTATCTATATCTACCCGAGTTGGAATCATGAACATCACTTCTGATCTGCATGAAATTGCCGGAGAGGCACGATGATGGCAATAACAATAAGCAGTGATCAGTAACGTGTAACAAATGAACACATTGTCTCAGCAGCTCAATAGTTCACGTGGGGATGAATTAATTCCGGAGGCATTGTTGCGTTCCATTGTCGCCGGCTACGGCTAGGGTCACCATGCGGGCTTCATGTAGGCTGCAGGGTGCTTTGGCATCTATTCAAGCAGTCGAAGTCGGGAAGTGGGTATGAATGGGAGAGATTATATCTTGGAGCGGGACAATGTGATTGCCAAGACGGATCATTTTTCAGTCAATCCTGATGGTTATCATTTTACCATAAAAGTATATATGTAGTTCGGAGGGTCCATTCAAGGAATGGCCAGGATGATGATGGGGGGAGGGGGTGAAACATCGTCAAAACGATGATGAGGTAGCCCTAAGTTACAAATGCTATTCTCGTAGCCGTCAGGTTTTATTTCTTATTTTGCGACAACTTCCTCTACTCTTACACAGCACCTACCTTTGAATGCTAATAATTACACGGTTCAACTCACGTCTTAAATGTCACTACGGGCGACATGTTTCGAACTCTTCGGGGGTTCTTCTTCAGGATGAGTGTTTTTGAACATGTCGCCCGTAGTGACATTTATTACGTGAGTTGAACCGTGCAATTATTAGCATTATTTCAACATGTCTCACGAAAGCTAAAATTCAATCAATTAGTTTATTGCAAGCTGAGTGACAACCCTGTCGTGTCCTTGCATGACGGGCTATGCTCCCCATCTCGCCATATAGTAAGACTATTTTAAACACAGTAATCATGCACTAATCCATTATTAAATAAGAAATATTATCATAGTGATTTAATTTTCTCAAAAATGCAATGTCATATTGACGTTACGTTTTCTTATAATATAATAGGCTGAGAAGTGTCACGTTTCAGGTGTTTAGACGAGATGAGAGGCCCATAATCAAATTTCATATTTAATTGGAGGCCTGCACAGTGATCTTCTTTTGTTTCATCTTCAATTGGTGAAATAACCTCATGGCGTTCAGCCATAAAAAAAACGTGAAGTGTTTTTATTTTATTCATTGCATGTTTGAGAAAAGCGCTATACATACATACTCGGCCGGAACTAAGGATTTATATATATATATACATATGTATTTAAAGGTAGGTACAAAAAACTGTTGGTTTGTTTTATTTTTTATTGAAAACGAACAGAAGTCGTTACAATATGAAGAATAAATAATAATTATATATACTCGTATCATACCTACTATCTAAATAAAAAACCCGTAAAACTGGCGACTTTGTAGTTAAAATGAATAAATAGGCAATTCAAATCTACGTATTCAGGTACTAAGCCCATATCCAACCTCTGATGGACACCCCTGTTGTTCTCGACATCTTAATTATTATTCCTTTGAGTAGTATTTCAAGTGTATGAAAACCGTCAATAAACATGAGCCTGTGTCTGGTTTGTAAACCTTGTCAACAAATCAGTAGTAGTTTGCTATCAACGCATTTCTAATAGTTGTTACTACGGGTTCCTTAGTAGGCTCGTCACAGAGCTCGTGTATCAACTACTTAGAGTGTATACATACCTAATCATGATTTAGCTAAAAATAAGTCACAAGAATATCCAAATTACATTATACGCGTCTATATGGTACGTATAAAAACTAAATGTCATTTGCTTTCAGGCAACGAGCAGTACATTTTTAATGTGCCTCCTCTATGCGTCAGCGGTATTTTTATGCCTCCCTCAGCCGTGCGCCGGCCCCAGGTAGGGTTCGCAGGATTCACTGGCAAGGCGTCAATCTTACTTATCACTAATTGTCATGACTGTAACATGTCTTGCGTTATGAGATAAAATTACGTAGGAACAAATTGATATTGTTGTATGATGTGATACAGCTACTTTATAAAATTGTATGATTTATCACTTTCAATACAAACCAATATCACAAACAGTGTTGTACTTTTAGATCAAACCATCGTTCTGAATGGAAATATCACAACAGACAAACCGCCATAAATAGGATAATATTCAGCAGTTAGTTCTTTGGCTGTAAGGAATCCTGAACCCGTATTATGGTCGGCCTTATCACGCGACAAGTGACAAGATAGGAGCGTCGTCTCGTTCTATCGAACGGTGTCAGCCAGAGACGGACGCTCTATCCTGTCACTTATCGCGTGATAAGGCCGACCGTGATACGGGGCCTGATCACTTAAGGATAGGAGACAAGAGGGCGTCTTAGAGGCCACATCAGGCGGTCCTGGACACTTCCTCACAGTAGCAAATAGCCTATCGGCGATTGTTATGGGAATAGAAGGCCCTGTGCCCGCAGTTGACGTAGGAACGTTTTGAGAACCAAGAGTAATGCTGACGTTTGAACCAGTTGTACCTAGCCCTAAAAGCACGTTAGATTCGTCACCTAGAAGTGCAGTTGCGTGAGGAGCGCCACTCCACGCATGATCCAATGGTCGGGCGGCTTCGCGCCGGGCAGCCGCATGAAGAGGATGTAGTTGGTGGAGTGGCCCGTGGTGGACAGCACGCCCCGCCGCTCGCCCGTCTTGTACAGCGGACAGTTGTAGAACTCTGCTACAGGGAGATCCTCGCGTTTCATCGGGATCAGCCAAACCTAACACCAATACAAAGTCACTGTGAGTTGCATGGGAAAACAAGTAAATTACTTATCTGGTCGGGAAATAATGTGTTTGGATATAGTTGTTTTACATTTTGTTATGGCAACGTAGGAATGGTATTTGTAGCTTTTAATTCACCTTTGGACGATAAAAAATCCATAATTTTCGAATCTTTGAAGACTGATATCTTTTATGATTTTAATTACTTTTTCTAATTTACTATTTATTGTAATACTCCGATCATTTATTATACACGTAATCACCTTGTAATTTGAACGTGAGAAAACTACCCAATGAAAAGGACAAATCTGACTCGAAATATTTCTTCAATATACACTAAGCGCTACCCCTGGTGTACGTAAACGTGAAGAAGCATCTTCTCACCGGCGGGAAGGTGTCGTAGAGCACCTTGGGATATGACTCGTCGATGCAAAATGTCTCCATGTTCCAACGGGCGCCCTCTAAGAACAGTCCTTTAATGTATACGCCCTCTTCCGGGGGTTCCTCTTGATCAAACGTGCTTTGAACCTACACAAGAATTATGTATTAATCAACGAAAATACTTCGATATTTAAGTGAATTAATATTGTAACCAAGTGAAACATTGAAAACTGTCGAAGATCTAATATCAAGTGTCAATAGAATTCTGCTTTGGTATGTACAAAACAAATAACCTCATAATGGAACGCGAGTTGATCGATGGGTATCTTGTACTTGCGCGCGTAGCTCTGCTGCGCGGCTGTGAGGAACGCCTGCGGGAAGTAGAAGCCCGACAGCCAGAACACCACCGGCGGCCCGTTCGCGTGCCATTGCTGCACATAGTCAAATATGCAATCAGAGGATTTTCATTATGACTGAATAAATTGTGTAACTTTAGGATACCGACCTGTAAAAACTCTAGTCGCGCCAGAAGATCGTCGAAGTAACCTGCGAACGGCTTGAGTGAAGGGTAGCTCTTGCCAGCCCACAGTGCCGGTATGCGTCCGCGCACCATGCTCGTCAGCACCTCCTCCGTAATGTCCGTTAGCACACTCACACCTATTTCAACGAGTATTTCTGTTAATAGGCCTCTCAATAAACACACACTCGTAGTCTGTTAGAGATCGGTGTTGTATTAGTTACCTTGCACGGCGCCAATGACGGCCCGAGCGCTGCTCCGGACGACGTTGACGAGGCGATCGAAACGCGCCGCCTCCTGGATGACCACGATGGACATGGGGGACATCTCGGCCGGCTTGAGGTCTCCCTCGAACGACGGGCCCGAGAGGATCTTGTTGGGCAGCCGCGCGAGTACGTCTTCCGCGATCGCCATGGCTTGCTCCTCCGGCGTCGCGCCGCCGCCTCCACCCGCCATTGTGTCCTACACGCATATCACCCTGATTAGTTATGGTTCCTGTCATCGGTTGTCAGATAATTATTATTTGAACAACTACGATGACTAGTCTATTCTAATATAATTTTAATTACAAAATTAATGTTACCAATTATTATTACTTACCGCATATTTTCTAAATAAATCCTAGATGCGTGGAAAAAAAGGAAAATACCTACTATAATACAACTGTCACATTTCATGAATATACAAAAACAAACAGTTTAAAATGTTATTTACCAAACGATCCTGGTTTTAAGCACGATGACAAGTGAATGAATGAAACATAAGAAATATTAGGTACTACAAACTATTAGATAGGCATACAGGTTCTTGAAATGAAATACTGCACGGTTTGATGTAATTTGTCTATTTTACTAGCAATGATAAATGCGACAAATTGGTGAAGATCCGTACCAGGGATGTTGCACATTCGCATCCGCATCCGCAACCGCGGAAGTTCCGCACAAATTTTTACATCAGCATCCGCATCCGCCAAAATCGATGCGGAGTTTTTGCGGATGCGGATGTAGTGCAATTCACGACTAAATAGAAGGGAGCCCACGCGGCGCTTGCCGCGCGAGTTTTAGATATTTTCGCCATTAGTAAAAAGTTGCCCGTGTGGTGTCGGGTTAGAATTTCACCACCCCCTTTCTTCCCGTGGGTGTCGTAAACGCTGACTAAGGGAGCAGGGTTGAAGTGTGTTGTGGGCGATGAACTAGCAACTTATCACTGCAATAACACATTTTGTCGATATTTTATACCGACATTTAGTCATGCTAAAAGTGGCGCTGGAACATAAATTTCATGTGCTCTGCCTACTCCTTTTAGGAATAAAGGCTACACATTCACTACCAAGAATCGCCGAGTAGTGTAGCCGATCCCGTGGTTTTGCTCGTATGTAGCGGAAAGCGACTACGGCGGGTTCCTGGTAGTGAAAGTGTTAAATGTATGTAAAAAAAAGGCTTGTCGTGTCTGTGACCAAGAGACGCGTTTTTGATTTGTTCGCTACGATTGTAATTTAGTCTCAACGTTTTTGATGATCGCGTGATATTATAAAATGGACGTTGTTTATTTACGTTTTCTAGTGTTTGACCCCAAAATCCGCATCCGTGGATATGTGCCCCCAAATATCCACATCCGCGTCCGCGGATGACAAAAAGATCGCATCCGCGGCATCCGTGATCCGTATTTGCTAAAGCCCCATTAATATTTAACCAAATTATATCAAATTAAATTGAGTAAAATGGGTTGACCAGCGGGCGTAATCTGGTTACATTTATCACTTATCGCTGTGGATAAGACATAAGTCACGTTTTGACGAGTATGCGAGCGCGAGTGTGACGAATGTCTTATCGTAATAAAATAGTAACCATCTTAGGGGTACTGTAGCATACCTGCGTGAGTATGGCCGTGTTGAGCAGCTCGCTGGCCTCCTGGAAGTGTTTGGTGATGTCCGCGTTGGGATGGAAGCCGAAGACGCCGGGCGGCGTGGCCACGGGCAGCGAGCGCGCGTACTCGATGAACTCCCCGTGCTCCTTCAACTCCGGGATGTAGTAAACACCTGTCCCAATGTAACTTAGTGGTAACAGTCCTGTTATTGTACAATTATTGTATCGTACGTTTTGGTGAAAATAAGCAGATCTTTAGTTGAACTTAATTGTCGTCAATTAAGGGAGCGATCGCACCGGTGCTTATAGGTACGCGTTGACGTGTCGTATGCGTCACGTATTCTTCGTAAATTTTGCTGCGTTTTACGGTGCGTTAGCATATTTTGAGCAGCGGTGTGGTAGCACCTTAAAGGGGCCTCAATAAATTAGACGAATTGTAGCCTCTACAGCTACACATTTGGAAACAGGAGAAATCGTATTAAAAATCGACGGGAGTTTTACGTTCAGACATTTAATTAAGTAGGAAGATTATTTAGTTCTTACCAGTAGACTCAAGGTTGTACTTCTTATCGTAAATTGCCTTGGGGTTGTAAAATTTGAAGAGAATGGTGTTGAGACAGCGGCGGTCCCAGTCGTCCGTGACGCGGCCGCCGTAGTTGCACTCGCCCGTCAGGTAGCGCAGCGCCACGAATTGCACGTCCTATTGAAATGGCATGACGAAAATTCATCTGAGGCAGTGCGTGAATTTATAAAGTATTCTACGTGAAATTCCCCATTCCATTTTTTCCTTTTCCAGTTTCTTGTACAGTCGCCGGCGCATGAATGAGCAAACAAGGTCCATCTGAACATGATTCCATTATCGAAGTGTTACGGTGCTAGTCAGATATTTTTAACACCCTGAAGAGTACAGATATTTGATGAAAATTGTACCTGGTTGATATATGACGATGTGACGCGATGCGAGTAAAATGTAATAATGTCATTTGTTTGGTAATAAAAAAAATGTGAAATAGTAGGGCAGTTTCAGGTGATAATGTGGACACGCTGGACAAAAGCACCAATTTTTTTTCAGGTACTTGATAGGAACCAACTCCTCCGTCGGCCATATTCGTTTAATGCCGGCCATTTTTAATATTAGTTAATTATTAATATCTCGAGTTCTAAGCCACTTAGATGTTCCTATCAAAGCTATGGACCTAACAAATGCCTGTCAAATTGTAACTATGATCCAAAAAACAACGGACAGTTTTTTTTTGAAATGCCGATAAATCTCACACTATATTCGTTGAGGAACATGTAAAGCTGCGTGATGCTGATGCGCAGGTCGGTCTCGTTGAACTCGTAGCGTATGTTCCAGCCCAGCGGGCCGAACTGCCGCCGCTCCTGCACCACCGCGTGGAAGAAGCACAGCGCGAACAGTAGCTTCTTGAAGTACGCCGACTGCTTGTTGCCCTCGAACCACTCCGGGTTGTTGATCGGGTCGCTCTGGTACGACCGAGCGACGTTCGCTCTTAACCCTGTACAATATGGGAATCATTCTACATTCTACACGGACTAATATGAATTCGTTCAAAGACTGCTCGATATATTAAAGATATTTTTTTCTAACCTTGGGGTGGTTCATTGGTCATTTTAACTCCATTTTGTAAGACATAGACAGGAAAGTGGTCGGCGGGGTACGAAGTAAGCCAGAGTCTAAAATCCGGGTGGGTCGTATCCGGTTTCAAACCTTCACAAATCTAAAAAAAAAAGATAATATATGATGATCATAGTCATAAATGACATCATCAAAATTATTTAAAATTAACGATACCTTTTCCATCATTGGCATCCAACTTTTGGCTAGATGGCAATTCTGTAACACCACCCAAGTGCCACTTCGGATGCCTTCGTCGATCAGCTTCACCGCTATAGGGCCCTGACCCTGGCCAAGTGACAGGGTGAAGAGACGAGATGCTCCAAAACCCTAACGAAATAAAGTAGCCACATGTTTTCTAACTCAAAAAAGGAGGTACATGAACTACGTTTTGTTTTTACTTTATCTACCTGATCATCGGCAAATTTAAGCAGAGTTCCCATGGGATCTGATCCTGGCGTTAGTACAAACAGAAGTGGTATGCAACAATGTGAATCCGAGTATGATGATTGTAAATCGAAAAGAGGAGGCTCAACAAATTTGCGCCCCATCTTATCTGCAAATAAATAACACGTTTTAATAAGGAAGAATTTACAAACATGAGAATATTGATAATACAGTAGGCAAAAATAATATTAATAATATATCAATATTTATACTTTCTACGAAGTCTTGAACAGCTGGTACCATCATATCAAGGCGAACACAACGGAGAATCATCATTTTCTGAAAATTAAGAAAATGTATGAAATAAGATGTTATGTAGGTACGTGTTCAGATATTTGTGAGCACTTTGGCCGCTCCGATATATCTGACGGGCACTACTCGTTGTTATGACGCCCACTATAATTGAGAAATAAATATTTAACCTCGAAGGGAGTGCATTTCTTGTCCCACGGTGCGGGTAGAGGCTGGTTCTGTGGGTCCTCTACGTCGCAATAGTCGCTCCATGCGGGTATATTGTCAATGAAGTGGTCATATAACCCATGAAACCTATCCAATTCATTCAATCTGAAAACATGGTCTTGTCTTAGTGCTCTGTTTACTAGTGGTTCTGTTCACTATGGTCATAGCCCATAGAGGCGGCGTCCGTGCCATGAAAAGGTAAAGCAATATTGGTCGAGACCACCAACTCAACACTTAGATGATTACGTGTCTATGCTATCCCGGTGATATTGGCAATTACAGCAATAATTAAATCGAGGATTTCGCTTTAAAAACTTTTCACTGTTAATTGCCCCATTGACTAGTTTAGGGGGAGTAGAGAGGGTGAGTGTGGACTGCACCCCAGAGGGGTTTATGGCAGTCCACACTCAGAGAGACACTAAAGAACTGTCCATACAATGGTATATTTACTCAGTAACTAACACAGTATATATACAGGTAGCTACATGCATAATCATTCATACATCTCGCACGCACTTAATCTATGGCTAATCTAAAGCACGTATCTAAGAATATCTTATCGCTACAATAGAATGTGCCTTGCCGGCACAATTAGACAACGTTTAACCCGAGTAAGTTTCCTCCCAAAACAGCACTCGCTTTATCACGCTCATTTTTTGGAACATTTACCTGCCAACTCACACTAACGCCTTGTGCGGTAGCGGTTTTTCTAATTCATTGCGCGTGATCCCAACTAACCACCGCGCAATGGACAGATAAAATGCTGCCGCAGGTCGCTTAAGACCAAAGTCGTGGCCAAGGCGTTAGCACTAGCACCAACTTACGATTACAGACCGATCAACGTTAAATATGGCGCCGGCAGCTGTCCTCCCAAGAGACTTTTCAAACTTTCCATAGGTACATCCAGCAGCTCGCACCGGATAAGTCATACGTCACGTTCTGACAAGTATGCCTTACATACCTTACACCTGACATACATATATCGACGGATATCTTATCCACAACAATAACTGACAAAATGGCAACCATGTTACGCCTGCTGATTTTAACGAACACTGCTTACAATCACAGACGGTTTGGTGCCACGCACCTTTAGTCCCAGATCGGATATTAGAAATCTATTCCCTCGTCTACTCGTATTGTGTTCAATAATGACAAAGATGAGATGTTAAGGAAGTTAATTCGTATTTATTTTATTTCCCTCCGATTCCCATATTGCGATTGCGACACCCAAGGCAAGAAAGGGAATGGAACCAGACGGGCATTTTCGGAAATAAACGATACTGATAAGCAGAGCTCCGAATTTACACGGCAAAACAAAGGAATGTTGCAATCTAGGTAGGGGTTTTTTTATCGATGCCGATAATTATTATTTCAATGAAAAAATTACGCGGCGATAATTTTTTACTCTTTTGTAATCGTGAAATCGTCGTTCGTGACATCTCCATTAAAATATGAGTTACGGGATTGATTTATGTGTTGTTTCATCTAAGACTTAATAAGAACTAAGCAACAAAGATATAAATCTTTTCTTGAAGTAACTATACCACCTTATGGTTATATATATTTAAGTTAGTCCTATTACAAAACGGATAAAATTTCACGATTTGATAAATTGAACCTGTTTCTATAAAATGTTATGTACATCTACAAGGATTTTTGGACGAACCGTTTCTGTCTTCTATTTTACAACGATCGACATAGATAAAAAAAATGTTCTAACCCTAGCTACATTGCGACAGTCCTTTGTTTTGCCGTGGAAATTCCAAGCTCTGCTCATAAGCAAGCGTCAAGTTGTGTTGCATTGCAATATAAAGTATTGTATAAATACCCGATGAACTCGGCCCAGGCCTGAGGGCTGAGGAACTGCACGGGATTGGGCGGGATGTGTCGCGGCTGCGCCCCGCCCAGCAAGAACAACACGTGGCCCTGCTCCAGCTCGCCCTCGGCTACCATTATTGTGATCGTGAGCAGCAGCGAGAATACTAGTTTATCCTTGGAAGAACAAGTAAAATAACGAATCAGAAATCAATTTATTCGAAAATTTTGAAAAGATTGATGTGTCCAATGGGAAATTGTGTCGCCAGAGAACAAAATTATATATTTACGGCGAGAGCAGTATATAGAATGCTGAGTTAAGCGAAAGATTCTGCATTTGACTATCAAGCATAGCGAGAGATTCTCAAGTAGAATCATAAGCGTAACGTGGAAATCTAAAGTGGAATCTTGAGTTGAGCATAACGAGGAATTCAAGTGTTTACGCCCAAGACGCAAATCATTTTGCTACAGAATGGTGCATTCTGTTTTTCACACTTTCTATGAGGAATATTGAAATCCATCATTTGACGGCAGCAAAGATTCTTTTCTGAATAGCGGGAATCAGGAAAGAAAATTAAAACCTTGGTGTTTCATTCGAGGGCAACAATTACTCTTTTTCATAATAGCATAAGTGAAAAGAAGACTGGAGATCACCGTCCAATAAAATGTCTTAAATATATTTACTAACCTTCTCAAACAAACTCCTGCAGATGTTATTGTACAGCGAGTACGTAAAATAGGCGCGCAATATCGCCAATCGCTCTGGTATATCTTCAACCTTCTCTGTGTTGTTGATGGCAGCCGTGAACAGAGTTTCAAACCACCCTAAAGAGTACTGGTACATTGGGTCGACGTTTGCTAAGGATGCTGCGGCGTAAGAAATTATTGTAATACTTGTCACATATTTTTAATTACAGATATCAAATGAATACGTCGAATAAGCTTACCAATGAGGAAAAACAAATTGGTAGAATGTACTGCGATGGGCACGTAATCGTCACGTGCGGTATCAATAGCTTTCTCAGTGACCATAGCTACCTCTTGTTTTTCTTTAATTTCATTTGAAGTGTCTTTAGCAGAGTTTAAAATCTGTAAACGAAAATTGTGCCATAAAATTCTAGTTGCTGTATTGTTGTATTTTTAATTAAATAAAATTGCCAGTGATAACTTGTGTAACAGTTTCCCCCCCCTCTGGCGCTACCCCCCCGTCCCTTGACACCCTTAAACGCTACCGAGTCTCCACGCTGAACGCTCGAGAACGCTGAATACTTTGTAATAAATTCTAACATAATGTAAAACCCTAGACTACTGTAATTTGCACGCTTTATTTACCTACTTATTAAACCTACTTTTGTTGTGTGCTTTCATTACGAATACCTGAAGATATGGCCAAAATGTGATCGCTAGTGGTAGAACCCCGAAGTGTTGTGATCCGTAATAACCCTAGGTCCTTTTATGAAAGCTTGACAGGTTCTGGACTCCCCATTCCTAATATAATTAAAGCTGGTCTATCTGTATATATAATGAACCTATCTAAGCGCTACTTTCCACTGCTATTTTTCTATTCCTAGGTATAACAAGGTCATAAAACTTAGATTAATAATTTATACACTAAGTTATTAGTTTATGATTTTAGATATATTTTGTTTTTGGTAGAAGATCTCCTACCCCCTATTACATGTCCGGTTGAACAAGGAGTAGCTTATATCATTCATAAAATCAAGATTATTATTTAAACCTATAATGAGTTAAAAGACTGCCCTAAATACTTGTATTTTGGAACAGAGTTCTAAACGACGGGTCGTGCGGTAATCTTTTACTCACACTTGCTACTCTCTTGTTTGGAATGGAGTCTGGACATCCTATTCACGTTACTTACCTAGCTATCCTATGGATTTATGATCCTGAGAATGAATCTACCAGTGTCTCAAACCTAGCGGTCAGTTTCGAGAAGATACACCGAGACAAACTCGACTGACATCTTTTTGTATTATTAGGCGTTTATGTTTATAACCTTAGCTTATACAGCTAACAACCTAAGACCATCCTATACCGATAACCATAGTGAGTAATGCCGAGTTAATCCGTTCGTAACATGTGAAACATTCTACCTAAATCGTACCTCAAATTAAGAGTATCCACTCATGATAACAAACACCGTGAATGAAGAGTATCTATTCATGATAATAAGATACTTTAAGTGGATTTGATGAACTGCTCAGCCTGTCATCAATCCCCGAATTATTTCATCTTTCTGAAACAATCCTGGTATCCCAATGTCATGAATAGAACTGAAAACTTTTGATGATAATTACTAATTGTTACACCTTTATAATATTTCACATGCAACCCACGGAAACCCGACACCCCTTTTAACCATTTACTAATATTAACGTAAGTTCAGATATCCACACTATCTAATTTTCATGAGATCCTTTTGGAATAGTAACTAATTTTAGCTAACCAACCAATACCTTAGAAATATCTTTTGTTGCAGAAGACATAGTTATAACCCTATCACCCCATAACGCGTGAATTTAGCCCTACATCTACCCCTAGTCCCTATTCGGCTTACTTCTAGAACCATACCTTAGTTCAGAAGCAAAAATGTATCCCTAGCTAAACTGTAAGTAGTTCAGTCGGCGAAACTGAGATAGCAACCCTAACAGCCTGTGTATTTGCTTCCCCCCGCCGTGCTCGAAAGCTAGGAAACGGCGAGTAAAGCGTCCTGTCTGGGAATATGACCAGTATATTTACATATATATAATGCTGAACGACCTCTCAGGCAACTGGACGATTTCGACGAGCGGAGTATCCTCCTGTGCTCATCACATGAATGACCGAGCCACGTCTAGATCGCCAGCCGTTCTGAGAGACGTGAGGGCCCCGATTAAGGGGTTTCGTCTCCTATGTCGGTAAAAAGGTAGACGCCAGACCACACCTCAAATCTGGTAACTATGGACACGGATTCACCCCCGTTTGACACCGTTAGGTAGGAATGACTCCGCAGATATACTGATTCTTGACAGTGTTCCGGCTGATTAGGCAATTTAACCCCCCACTAAGTTTCTAGAACAATCATCAAACATACCCAATCCCAGGGAGTACCCTGGCATATTAGCTATATTTGACTAACCATATGAACCTCCGGAAGTACTCCGTTACGGTAAATACAGCTTTGACTGTGTTCCGAAACCACTTGTCAAACATGCCCAATTCCAGAGAGTAGCTCTGGCGAATAAGACATGTTTGATTTAGTCATATAAACCCTTCAGAATATTTCCGATAAAGTAGATATAACTTAGGCCCTAACACCACTTATGAATTTACAATTAACTATAAATTTAAGAACCGTAAATGACTCATAATTATGAAGAGAATTTCCTCACAACGACAAACCATTCACCACAGAACAAAATAAACACCCACCGATAATTTCCTAGCCTACAACCAGAGACACTGCCAGTCCGAACGATGAGAATTGAATGATCCCGAATACTACGCCGACATGCCCTTTTATACTCTGCACGAGGGTTACGAGGGTCAGGGCGCGAGGGTCAGCATCATGAGGGTCACGAGGGTCACGAGGGTCAGTAGATGAGGGTCACGAGGGTCAGTAGACGAGGGTCACGAGGGTCAGTAGACGAGGGTCGCGAGGGTCAGTAGTACGAGGGTCACGAGGGTCAGTAGGTGAGGGTCACGAGGGTCAGTAGACGAGGGTCACGAGGGTCACGAGGGTCAGTAGATGAGGGTCACGAGGGTCAGTAGACGAGGGTCACGAGGGTCAGTAGTACGAGGGTCACGAGGGTCAGTAGTACGAGGGTCACGAGGGTCACGAGGGTCAGTAGGTGAGGGTCACGAGGGTCAGTGGACGAGGGTCACGAGGGTCAGTAGGTGAGGGTCACGAGGGTCAGTGGACGAGGGTCACGAGGGTCACGAGGGTCAATAGCACGGGGTCACGAGGGTCAAGAGGGTCAGTGGTACGAGGGTCAAGAGGGTCAGTGGTACGAGGGTCACGAGGGTCAATAGCACGGGGGTCACGAGGGTCAAGAGGGTCAGTGGTACGAGGGTCACGAGGGTCAGTAGTACGAGGGTCACGAGGGTCAAGAGGGTCAGTGGTACGAGGGTCACGAGGGTCAGTAGTACGAGGGTCACGAGGGTCAGTGGTATGAGGGTCAAGAGGGTCAGTGGTACGAGGGTCACGAGGGCCAATAGCACGGGGGTCACGAGGGTCAGTAGTACGAGGGTCACGAGGGTCAAGAGGGTCAGTGGTACGAGGGTCACGAGGGTCAATAGCACGGGGGTCACGAGGGTCAAGAGGGTCAGTGGTACGAGGGTCAAGAGGGTCAGTGGTACGAGGGTCACGAGGGTCACGAGGGTCAATAGCACGGGGGTCACGGGGGTCAAGAGGGTCAGTGTACGAGGGTCAAGAGGGTCAGTGGTACGAGGGTCACGAGGGTCAGTAGTACGAGGGTCACGAGGGTCACGAGGGTCAATAGCACGGGGGTCACGAGGGTCAAGAGGGTCAGTGGTACGAGGGTCACGAGGGTCAAGAGGGTCAGTGGTACGAGGGTCACGAGGGTCACGAGGGTCAATAGCACGGGGGTCACGGGGGTCAAGAGGGTCAGTGGTACGAGGGTCATGAGGGTCACGAGGGTCAATAGCACGGGGTCACGAGGGTCAAGAGGGTCAGTGGTACGAGGGTCAAGAGGGTCAGTAGCACGGGGGTCACGGGGGTCAAGAGGGTCAATAGCACGGGGGTCACGAGGGTCAGTGGTACGAGGGTCACGAGGGTCACGAGGGTCAGTAGGTGAGGGTCACGAGGGTCAGTGGACGAGGGTCAGTAGGTGAGGGTCACGAGGGTCAGTGGACGAGGGTCACGAGGGTCACGAGGGTCAGTAGTACGAGGGTCACGAGGGTCACGAGGGTCAGTAGGTGAGGGTCACGAGGGTCAGTGGACGAGGGTCACGAGGGTCACGAGGGTCAGTAGGTGAGGGTCACGAGGGTCACGAGGGTCAGTGGTACGAGGGTCACGAGGGTCAATAGCACGGGGGTCACGAGGGTCAAGAGGGTCAGTGGTACGAGGGTCAAGAGGGTCAGTGGTACGAGGGTCACGAGGGTCACGAGGGTCAATAACACGGGGGTCACGGGGGTCAAGAGGGTCAGTAGTACGAGGGTCAAGAGGGTCAGTGGTACGAGGGTCACGAGGGTCAGTAGTACGAGGGTCACGAGGGTCACGAGGGTCAATAGCACGGGGGTCACGAGGGTCAAGAGGGTCAGTGGTACGAGGGTCACGAGGGTCAGTAGTACGAGGGTCACGAGGGTCAAGAGGGTCAGTGGTACGAGGGTCAAGAGGGTCAGTGGTACGAGGGTCATGAGGGTCACGAGGGTCAATAGTACGAGGGTCATGAGGGTCACGAGGGTCAATAGCACGGGGGTCACGGGGGTCAAGAGGGTCAGTGGTACGAGGGTCATGAGGGTCACGAGGGTCAATAGCACGGGGGTCACGAGAGGAAGGCGTTGGTAGTATTTTCAATCTCTTCAATCCACTAACTCTTTAACAATAAGGTTTAAATTTCATTGTAGTATTAGCGCGCTAGCGTAAACACGTTATGTCATTTGCCTTACGGCAGATGGTGGTATATTGTTCCTTTTCATATAGCTTCTAATGCTCTAACGATTAAGATTGGAATTCGTGTGTCGCCCTACGTTTCTAGCCATGACGGACTGCCAGAGTATAAACATTATTTGGGTATTATTATCATTATTTCCATATTTTAAATGATTCATACAATATTCATGAATGAAATAAGTTTCCGATACTTGACTAATAACACTATTGAATGCTAGTTATGTTTATTTCCTTGCTCCTTTATTCATTACGTCAATTTTCCAACTTTGGGTATGAAACAACAGTCGTGTCTTTTCTCTCTCTCTCTATGTATCAATATTTGTATAATAAGTATTCAGGAATCCGCTAGCGAGCATGCCCACTGTTTCAACACGCCCCGATGAATATTTCGCAATGCATGACCTAGGTCATGCATGTAGAATCTTCATCCCTAGATCCTAGATTTGTCAGTGACAATCCCCCCTTGTTTAAACTCGTGATGTGTATTTAACCAGTACTAAATGATCATCAATGACTTCGTCAGTTGACACGGCCCCCTTGAGCTATAACAATGAGTAATGACTAGCTTTTCCTCAAGATTTCTGTCTCATTCTGGGATGACAGGTTGTGAATCCTATCAGACCCTGTGGTCCAATCTCCGATGATTTATCCCGGATCGTTGATTACATTGCTCAATCGGTGATCCTGGAAAACATTGCCCTTTCCATGAATAAAGCACGCGAAATTTCCCCACATAAAACAGAAACTATTTGGTGGAAGTACCGAGCTGTTCACTCTCCAATGCATAAGCTCGAACCGTGCCCTCAGAGTCCATCATTCATAAACAGTTTTCTTGGCGCTTGTATCAAGTCTTATAAAATAAGTAAATTCCAATTTTGACTTGTCTAAATATCGTAAGAAAAGTAGGAAAGAAAATACAACCATAACAAGTGGTTGTTTGCAACCCTAATTATCACATTTGCTCATCCCATCGGGTAGAACAGTGACTAATTTGCCATGTTTTATTAAGGCCTATAATAATATGCCCAGTTTCACTGATTCGAAACATGATTGACCTTTAATTTGACTTATTTTAATAGACATGAGATGTGTATACCCTTGCGCAAAAATGCGTGTATAGTATAAGTCCCCAAATACTACTCTATGCTAAGAGTCGAATCGTTGTCACGATTTTAACCTATTGATAAATATTTAGGGCCTTATTGTTGTTTTTTTTTGTTCCCCTTCAAAACCAACAAATCTAGGTTATTTGATTACACTCTAGCCATTGTCAAACCGTAACAATCCAGTTTTATACAAAAACTTCCTTCAAATCTTCACACACAATTCACACCTCATCTACCATTCATCTCTTTGTGGTATATCATTCAGTATATATGCACCCTTCCTCATTCGCTAGTTCGCTCAATTGCTACAGCTAGCCAAAGCATATGACGTGTAATCGTTTCAAAACAGATTAAAGACATATTGAACCTTAATTTGTACAATATATTATTATACCCATGTAATAGAAATGATCATACTCGCCAGCGTTATATCTACAATAATAAGTGCAAAATGAAGTATATTGCTTCGTTTTTTAAATTCATACCCATGAATAGGTATAGTATAACAATTAATTTCCATATGAACCTAAATTAGAAACTTGCAACAACAAAAATATTTGAATTTGATACCCATAATCATTTTTTTTTCCAAAAATAGCCAGATCCGCCATCTTGAATCCGAAAATATTCCCAAAATTCGAAATTAGCATCTGTAAGTTAGCTGAATTTGATATACATGACGACTTTCCAAAAAGTCAGATACGCCATCTTGAATTTAAAATTCATCCCAAAATTGAAATTTTATTTAGCAACCGTAAATTAGTCAAAACCGACACCATTGCAGTCCATTTTAATGAATATGCACTGACTGAAAAGATGAAACAAAAAGGTGAAAACCAATATTTCCCGCCAACTCAAAAATATAACAATTCCTACTATTTGTCAATCCATAAATTTCGAATGTACCTTAATAGACAACCCCACAGCTAAGTATTTGGTTCTAAAGTTACCCAGGCATAAGTAAAAATGTTTCACCTTAAAAATTCTGCCACCGATTTTTCATATTTGTATATCCTAATGTTTTTAAGCTGCATGTTGTCCGTCAATCAGCCAGTAACGCCAAATTTTATAATAAGCATAGAGTAATTTTGCAAGAAAAGAAAAACATACTTATAACCCTATTTCAAAAAAAAACACAAAACTAAATTAACATGTACACAAAAAAAACCCATTAGATTCGCTGCCGGGAATCGAACCCTGGTCAGCAACTCAGTAAGCCGACGCTCTCCATCTGCGCCACTGTGTTGATGCAAGTAATGGTCGAAATAGCCCACTACCTCTAGAATGTCAAATGAGCACTAGATAAATAGAATTGAATTTTAATGAGTGACATCCCGATTTAATTAACCACACCCCATAGCAGGCGATTAATAAGGTATTAAGAGCATTTTTTTTTTGAACCTCCAACCAGCCAGCCAGCTGTTGCGTGGTTTAACCTAGAATCGACTGGTATTCTAATTAATTTACGCTTACCCTGTTCCTTTATTGTAATCACACGTGGTATAACTTATTCACTATTATTTGCTATAAAACAGCTATTGGAAACTTTTCACACACTGATCCCACGAATAAACTTTGGCCGTAATCGCACTCGCACTGGTCCTTTGGCCATAATATGATTTATCGTCCCTGAATGATACTTTATTCGAAAGGTATCACAGCATTTGGTTATTCACTAATTTTGTCCCGGAAATAGAACTTACTTGGCCAAACAAATCTGAAATTCTTTCCAACCGACAATTTTTCTCATGTTTTATTATGACAATGACAATCTTGACGTAAAATCTCGTTCGGAAATTCATTAGCCTTTTCTAACTGCAACAAATCTATTAACTGTATCCGACCGGCCTAATTGTATTATCGATTCACAAATACGAGCATTAATCATCTATTTGAGGAAAAAATATTTTTCTGCTATTTTGTTGTTATAAAAATAAGCCCTGCATTGTGGTATGATCTGTATTATAATACAAAACTGCATCTTCCCGCCATCCATCGTCAAATAGAGTAACTATCCCATTGAATTATGGACACAAATTTTTGCCCGTCTGTGACTTCTTGCGCCATCTATTGTGGAGTAGAGCATTTCTGAGCATAGATTGTCGATATTTTGAGTTTCCTCATATGTTGTGTCGCCATCCACCGATGAATAGAGGAGTGACGTTAGTCTTCTAATATTCCCATCTGCCGCTAGGTGGCCTCCATAATGACATACGATCATAATTAACCCTTTTTTGTAATAACAAACTTCATGATATCCAAGGCTAATAATTATGTCTTTTATCAGTGATTATTTTAAATAGATACACGATTTATGTAAAAGGATCCATAGTAAAAGGAACCCATCCATCGCTAAAATGTATCTCATTCGGTACCCACGACGTCATCTACCGTGGAGTAGTGAGGATAATACCGTTGAAGATTGACGTCTAGTCTTCTAATATCCCCATTTGCCGCTAGGTGGATAAGAATATAAGTCGATCTTGACGTATACGATCCCAAAAAATTTTTAGTTGCAATAAAATATTTCAAAAAATATCTTCTATATATTCTGGGCTATATTATTATGTTATAAGTTAGCACTATTACCATAGACTAACAACCTTAAACTTAAACGACGCGTCATTATTACCAAACAACGAACATAGATGTCGTCATCTGCATCCGAATAGACATTTTTGTTATGATTTCACTAAACCACTTATTATTTGTTAATATTCTGTGTAGCTAAAGAAAAATATATTTTTTAATTTCTGAGTAACGTAAAAGCATAATTCTGCAAAGATTAATTTACTCGAGGTATGCGAATATCGTCTATGATCCGTCTTCAATTTTTTTCTGACACATCGTATCGTAGCGTGGCGTCACTGTCAACTGTCAAAGTTGCGTGTCGTGGTCTCGTTTCTGATTTCCACTCTATCCTTTATGAAATTCATCAAGATAAAACGGAGGATATAATGCAACATTCCTACTACTGCAACCGGAAACTGCCACATGCTAAATACACGGATGTTTTCCTCAAGGTATGTACTATCTCTAAATGTTCTTTCATTTCGCTTTATCGTCATATTTTCCATCACGCCTGGACTAACTGTCTCTGTTTGAAGCGACTCACAATCAGTATTTCAACGTTATAAAGTGTCATGGGACCCGTAATACTCGGCATCATTTCGGCAAACAGTAACACATCAGTGTTAATAGCATTCATTTGCAAATGGCCGAACAGGTTCTGGCTATTTCCTATCTTCTTACTATTATATTTTAGCCTAGTTCAGTTATATTCCACTTGACAATCTCTTCTTAAATGGTTATTCCTCCCGACTCAATCTGCTCTTCAAAGTAACTAAATGTCCAATTCTCTGCCATTCTGTTAATCTCATAATATCTTGTCATGGCGTTTCCAGGAATATAAGAGTGCTCTCATCCTTTCTACCGATGGCTTGACTATGCAGCAAGTGATATCAATCAAAATGCCAAAAAGGGAGTCAACCACGACACAAGCGGTCCCAGTGAAAACTGATATCTTCCCATCCTAAAATATAGGAGCGATTCCAAATGTAAGTATGTAAAATATAGTAAATCCACGAATGTATATATACACCTCTTAAACTATTGTATAATTTCATCTCGATTTCAGGGTGAGTTCATTATCAAAAGTATCTCCATTCCTCCCTTTTTTTCCATAATTTATATCTTGTATCAACTTTCATAAATGTATACATGAATATCGGCGACGTTCCCACTTAACATAACCCTTCTATTTAACTTTACAGTGGTTTGAAAACAAATGAAACGTCTCCACCCATCACAACAAGTCGCCGGACTTGTTCATCCCACATTGCTGTTCTCCTAGCATGATGTAATATAAAAAGGTAATTATGTCCATTATTCCTTCATACCATTGAAGCTTTTTAATAATTCTGTGTGCTTAGTAATATGAACAAGAACCTGCATCTGCTCGGCATACTGTACTTAGTATTAATAAACTTCTGTATGTGCCGACCAGGAAATTTGTAAATCCATCCTCATCCTCCTTGTATGTATCAAACCAAGATATCATTGCTCTGTAAGTGAATCAAAGCTTAGAAAAATTATGTTTTTATTATTAAATGTCAATAGTTCTACAAACTCCGCAATTTAACCCCAAATCAAGTTAGACACTTATCCATGCCCCCGCACCAAGTTATTCTCCTTAATGTATACTTAATATTTAAGGAATATAATTAAAAACTATTGTAATTCTACCCAGTTGTACTGCTACAACTCTCTTCCATTTCTTATCAATGCTTAAAGCGGCATGCTTATTCATTATACGAAGAGTGATATTCATTTTTATATTTCCAGGAACGCCTACAAGATGCTGTGACGAACCACAATGCACACGCTCGCGATCCCCCTGAAACTGCATGTGAAAACTACCCAACAAGATGATCGTGATCCATTTCCAGGAGTTCCTTCAAGAAAACTGCTCTGGCGCATGTTTTATTTTCCTTTTTGTGAAAGCAATGCTTGATTTGTAATTTCTGTGTGACTTGTATTTCTTACTTTGTTAACACCTTCGCAACTGGGTTAAAAATGGAACAATACTCCAGTAACTGAAAGAACTCGCCAGGCGAACTGAAAGAACTCGCCAGGCGCGTAGATTTATACTACTGCCCTCCTTGCGGCTGAGCTAGCATCCAAACAGACATTACGAGTGCCTACCAGGCGGCTCTTGGTTGCGAACGTGTTAAACCCCTATTATCAGAACATCCAATCTCATGGAACACTGAACTGAAATCTGGGGAAACTAACTTGCTAAACAGCATAAATAAATAACTTTTCCTTTTCCACTTGTTGTGATCTTAGCTTTCTCACATCATATTGTATCGCGTTTGCGTGTGCTAACGATACCTTCCCTATAATATATTCCTTGAATACCTATAGATCAAAATGGGCGGTCATTCGTACTGCCATTAAGTTATATATGGTACCAGTATCCATTATTCAGTTAATTTCATACTAAGGTTAGCGACCCGCTCCGGCCTCGCATGGGCACCACACTACGCATATAAACCTCCCTCTAGAATCACTGCATCCATTGAAAGAAACCGCATTAAAATCCGTTGCAGTTTAAAAGATCTAAGCATACATAGGGCATACAGTGGGACGTCACCCTGCTTTATACTATGTAATGATATTTCAAACAGGCTTCCCTAGTTGTCTAAGATAATGGATACATTGTGAACTCTTAATAAACTTTTTCCTATGTAATGTATGTTGGCTTGCTGCGTTTTTTTTCTTCTTTTTTTTTCATAAAACAAACCAGTAAATGAATGTCTACTATGCACGTCGTGTGATTTTTGTATAATATTGATAATATAATATACTGAGGTCCTTGACTTCCCATATTTCTTGTAACTGTCTTCGTTCGGTCTTGCCTTTGTCCGGGTTTGAACCAGCACATATAGTGGTTCGCATAGGCAAGCCTATTCATTATTTCCCTCCTCACATCCTTTCCTGACATAAACAAAAGGCTCCCTGGCTAACTATCCCTTTCTACCTGTCGTACGTTCTTATAACATAATGGAATAAGTAATAAAGGCATCATAGATACGACTTGAGCCATAAAACTATGTCGCAGCTTTGTAAGTATGAGAGAATCTTCAAGAACCAACCAGAATAATTATCTAATCCGATTCGCGATTCAATAAGTTCCTAGTGTGTTACCATAGATGTCGCTACGACCATATAAGTTAAATAATTCCCTTACGTTAATTCAATAAACTAAATTCAATTAATTTCAATAATTACAATCTACTACTTCCACGTACTATTTTAGTCCTGAAATACCACCACGAACTTCGAAAGCCAAAGCCCGGGTATTCCTATCTATCGCTCTCGATACTCGAGTGACAGGGATGCATGTATTCGAGTCTCGATTCTCGTGGTAGCGCGGCTATTACTAAATAGTGTTCGCACAGTCAAACAACCCGTAATGCAAGCGATCCGTCCGCCCTATCAACTTGTCATACCAGAAAGAGAAGTATATTTTGATTTCTCATGTTTAATTACAACACATCACTGCAGCAAGTTGTCAGACGTGTAAGATCGTTTTATGTCTGCGGCGGTTCCTTGCTCTTAAAGGCCTTCTACACTTAACCTTTTTGGATTTGCAACAAATTGACGTGATTAATTGCCTATATGTCTGGATCTGGTGCTATGCTAAGCGTTTTGTCTTTGTATTCTAGTATATATTATCATACTAAAGTGATTCTAAAACTACGTCTTTATATTAAAACCATAAAACAATGCTAGAGAACTGCGTTGCATAGAATAAATAATTGTTATAAGGTACAACTTCCGCAGATCTTTTCTTTGGAGAAAATAACGAGTTTTTAAATGCAATAACACCCCGTGTTTGGTGGAAGCCAACAAAGTGAGTATTATATTCTTTGAGCAAGGCCCAAAAAACGCCGCACAGTCAAACAACCCGTATGCAGTATGGGCGCGGCTTATCGGGCCGTACACTACCTTGACCGTGCGCTAGCATGGCTCACATGGCTGTACATTAACCGGCACCTGTCCTGTTTTGTTTGGTTATATTCTCTTAATGCCTCGTGTCGTGTTACAGCTTTTCTGCAATTTGCTATTAGTCTCCATTGACTTTTATCCTAAATTCTTTAACTTGAAAATACAGTGAGCGGACGTCGCGAGTTATCTTTCGTGGCCCTTTTGATGTACAATGCATTCTTAAGTATTTGTATTGTATGCGTATGCGCCATTTTCTACACTTGCCGGCCCCGGATTGACAAATCTGGTAAGTAAAACTTTTGTTTTTATCTACACTAACATTATAAAAGGAAAGATTCGATTGATTGTTCCTTTGCACTGAACAGGCTCCGAAACTACCGGACCGATTCGAAAAACTTTCCCACCATTAGAAGCCGACATCCCCGACGAACGTAGGCTACTTTCCACCACGGAAAACGCTTCATTCCCACGGGAAAACGGGCAATAGGACAACGGGTAGTAAGAATGATCCGTGCGTTACTAATCGTTCGAAGCCGGGCCGGGCAGCCAGTGTGCGTTAAAAAAAATACTACCTATCTTTAAACATAATGATTTTCGTTTCAGGCAAGTACCGTACCACAAGAAGTACTAAGAAATAATCATCTGTGGCTACCATTTCAAAAACAAAGGATTGTTTCGAGGAGGTTGTTCTGTCATTGAAAATTCTCAACAATCCGAAGAATTTTAGTCCCCGTACATCACTGCAGAGATGAGATCACCGGAGCCTTCACTTGTTACACTGACATCAAAAGGTACACTTCGAAATGAATTTAATATACTAGCCACATTAAAGCATGAGGTGCTCAGAATTTATGAATAACTAGGTTTTGTTTCTACTAATGATGAAGGCTCGCCCCCAAATAATAAAAGTTCATAAATATTGTCGGAGTTCCTACTACAATGCCTAATTATTGTAAATTGCAATTCCTCTCAGTTGTATTAAACACTGCTCCTTTCTCCTCAACATATTAAGAAATAACCCCTGCACAAGACCTAGGTTTTATATTTAAAAGACTTAATCTCTAGTCTTATGAACTACATCACACTACAACTATTATTTTTGCTTTTAGGAACACTGTATACGCCCCCACATATCTATAATTTAAATTATTTATACCTTGACGCCTTCAGAGTCAATGAATTTATATTTTCTTTATACATTAAGGCCCGCCTTAATCTATAATTTTAATTATTTATATCTACGAAAAATACTGATATCATGTGATATATACAAATAATCATCATAATCATTATCTCATCAGCCTAAAAACACCCACTGCAGGACACAGGCCCCCCCAAAGAGTGTCACAACGACCAACTACCGCAGCGGCACCCGCATCCAATCCAACCTGCAGAGCCCATGTCGCGCCTTCCAAGAATCTCTCCGCCCCAACGGCCATTGGTTCCACGTGAAATGTTTAAATAAAATAGTAATAATATTTTATTGTTTTCAGATAAAAATGCTTCACGATCTTGTGTTCTACTTTTGCTTAAACGTGAGTATATTTGGCTCCCTTTTTTTTTTGAATCCTGAGTACATTCCTCTGCATTTTTTAACCCAGACACAAAGAGTAGGCGTTACAAGTTCAACGCGTCTGTCCATGCATCTGTCCGTGGCATTGCAGCTCCCAAACCGATGAACCAACTCTCGTTCTGCTTATTTTTTTTTTTTTGTCTTAGACAATATTATCCCGAGTGTTCTTAGCCACGTTTCATGAAAATCTGTTCAGCCGTCCTTGAGAGATTGGACTTTGAAACGAAAACTTCTTCTTTTCTTTTCTTTTCTAAGTTGTAGTTATATTCATATCTGTTCGCCTACAGCTAAGAATAGCATAGAAATGCATTCTATAATTTCCGATGGAGTAATTTTTTCTTTCTTTCTTTGTTCATATGCCTATTTATTTTTATCTCGTCTTATTATTATTGGCATACTTGATCGCTATTACTCTCGCAATGCTTCCTGTTTCCCTTGTGACAAACTTTTATTTAACCTGCGCCGTTCGTAAGTATGTATGTAAGTACGTTGGGCATCTATACCCGCCATCCATTCGGCAGTCCTGCCGTTATTCAACTGAATTGAAATTCTTGTTTGATGAAAGATATTGTTTGAATTGCAACTTGACACGATGGCATTTTCCAGCCGATCTGACGACGGAGACAGGAAATAGCCACGAGAATACGCATCCCACCGACGCATCCCCATCCAATTTTGGGCTTGCTCTGAATAATGCGCAGTTGATGATGATCCACAAGCAAAGTACAGTTGGCGGCAAAACCCGCATCAACAATGAAACCTTGGACGGAATGATGTTCTCCTCCCTGGTCGTGGTTAGGTGATTACTTTCTGCTCACGTCTTCGTGGTCCACCCTTTTGCGGCCTCTTTTATCCAGGTAATTGATCACAATTTTTTCTATATATTGATACTGTCTTAAAGTCTAAATCCACCTACTGATTCCCGTAGTACCATATTTTCCCTATTTTATACATTATCGCCCCGCTGATTCCATGTTTATATATCTTAAAGGTTATACTGAAAATATATGACATATACCCGTAATACAGTAATAATATTTATTTATTTTTCATTTTCAGATGGAGATCTAATTTTAGCGACTAACCTAGCGGAGTCCCTTAGCCGAAGGTTTAGAAAAATAAATGAAGAGTCCAATCCCCATCAAGCTCACCTCCAATTTCAGGCAACAAACTGTAGCCCTGGCGGGCTACTGAAGATACCTGGTCAACGCGCAACAAACTGTAACAGTTTCCCCCCCCTCTGGCGCTACCCCCCCGTCCCTTGACACCCTTAAACGCTACCGAGTCTCCACGCTGAACGCTCGAGAACGCTGAATACTTTGTAATAAATTCTAACATAATGTAAAACCCTAGACTACTGTAATTTGCACGCTTTATTTACCTACTTATTAAACCTACTTTTGTTGTGTGCTTTCATTACGAATACCTGAAGATATGGCCAAAATGTGATCGCTAGTGGTAGAACCCCGAAGTGTTGTGATCCGTAATAACCCTAGGTCCTTTTATGAAAGCTTGACAGGTTCTGGACTCCCCATTCCTAATATAATTAAAGCTGGTCTATCTGTATATATAATGAACCTATCTAAGCGCTACTTTCCACTGCTATTTTTCTATTCCTAGGTATAACAAGGTCATAAAACTTAGATTAATAATTTATACACTAAGTTATTAGTTTATGATTTTAGATATATTTTGTTTTTGGTAGAAGATCTCCTACCCCCTATTACATGTCCGGTTGAACAAGGAGTAGCTTATATCATTCATAAAATCAAGATTATTATTTAAACCTATAATGAGTTAAAAGACTGCCCTAAATACTTGTATTTTGGAACAGAGTTCTAAACGACGGGTCGTGCGGTAATCTTTTACTCACACTTGCTACTCTCTTGTTTGGAATGGAGTCTGGACATCCTATTCACGTTACTTACCTAGCTATCCTATGGATTTATGATCCTGAGAATGAATCTACCAGTGTCTCAAACCTAGCGGTCAGTTTCGAGAAGATACACCGAGACAAACTCGACTGACATCTTTTTGTATTATTAGGCGTTTATGTTTATAACCTTAGCTTATACAGCTAACAACCTAAGACCATCCTATACCGATAACCATAGTGAGTAATGCCGAGTTAATCCGTTCGTAACATGTGAAACATTCTACCTAAATCGTACCTCAAATTAAGAGTATCCACTCATGATAACAAACACCGTGAATGAAGAGTATCTATTCATGATAATAAGATACTTTAAGTGGATTTGATGAACTGCTCAGCCTGTCATCAATCCCCGAATTATTTCATCTTTCTGAAACAATCCTGGTATCCCAATGTCATGAATAGAACTGAAAACTTTTGATGATAATTACTAATTGTTACACCTTTATAATATTTCACATGCAACCCACGGAAACCCGACACCCCTTTTAACCATTTACTAATATTAACGTAAGTTCAGATATCCACACTATCTAATTTTCATGAGATCCTTTTGGAATAGTAACTAATTTTAGCTAACCAACCAATACCTTAGAAATATCTTTTGTTGCAGAAGACATAGTTATAACCCTATCACCCCATAACGCGTGAATTTAGCCCTACATCTACCCCTAGTCCCTATTCGGCTTACTTCTAGAACCATACCTTAGTTCAGAAGCAAAAATGTATCCCTAGCTAAACTGTAAGTAGTTCAGTCGGCGAAACTGAGATAGCAACCCTAACAGCCTGTGTATTTGCTTCCCCCCGCCGTGCTCGAAAGCTAGGAAACGGCGAGTAAAGCGTCCTGTCTGGGAATATGACCAGTATATTTACATATATATAATGCTGAACGACCTCTCAGGCAACTGGACGATTTCGACGAGCGGAGTATCCTCCTGTGCTCATCACATGAATGACCGAGCCACGTCTAGATCGCCAGCCGTTCTGAGAGACGTGAGGGCCCCGATTAAGGGGTTTCGTCTCCTATGTCGGTAAAAAGGTAGACGCCAGACCACACCTCAAATCTGGTAACTATGGACACGGATTCACCCCCGTTTGACACCGTTAGGTAGGAATGACTCCGCAGATATACTGATTCTTGACAGTGTTCCGGCTGATTAGGCAATTTAACCCCCCACTAAGTTTCTAGAACAATCATCAAACATACCCAATCCCAGGGAGTACCCTGGCATATTAGCTATATTTGACTAACCATATGAACCTCCGGAAGTACTCCGTTACGGTAAATACAGCTTTGACTGTGTTCCGAAACCACTTGTCAAACATGCCCAATTCCAGAGAAGCGAATAAGACATGTTTGATTTAGTCATATAAACCCTTCAGAATATTTCCGATAAAGTAGATATAACTTAGGCCCTAACACCACTTATGAATTTACAATTAACTATAAATTTAAGAACCGTAAATGACTCATAATTATGAAGAGAATTTCCTCACAACGACAAACCATTCACCACAGAACAAAATAAACACCCACCGATAATTTCCTAGCCTACAACCAGAGACACTGCCAGTCCGAACGATGAGAATTGAATGATCCCGAATACTACGCCGACATGCCCTTTTATACTCTGCACGAGGGTTACGAGGGTCAGGGCGCGAGGGTCAGCATCATGAGGGTCACGAGGGTCACGAGGGTCAGTAGATGAGGGTCACGAGGGTCAGTAGACGAGGGTCACGAGGGTCAGTAGACGAGGGTCGCGAGGGTCAGTAGTACGAGGGTCACGAGGGTCAGTAGGTGAGGGTCACGAGGGTCAGTAGACGAGGGTCACGAGGGTCACGAGGGTCAGTAGATGAGGGTCACGAGGGTCAGTAGACGAGGGTCACGAGGGTCAGTAGTACGAGGGTCACGAGGGTCAGTAGTACGAGGGTCACGAGGGTCACGAGGGTCAGTAGGTGAGGGTCACGAGGGTCAGTGGACGAGGGTCACGAGGGTCAGTAGGTGAGGGTCACGAGGGTCAGTGGACGAGGGTCACGAGGGTCACGAGGGTCAATAGCACGGGGTCACGAGGGTCAAGAGGGTCAGTGGTACGAGGGTCAAGAGGGTCAGTGGTACGAGGGTCACGAGGGTCAATAGCACGGGGGTCACGAGGGTCAAGAGGGTCAGTGGTACGAGGGTCACGAGGGTCAGTAGTACGAGGGTCACGAGGGTCAAGAGGGTCAGTGGTACGAGGGTCACGAGGGTCAGTAGTACGAGGGTCACGAGGGTCAGTGGTATGAGGGTCAAGAGGGTCAGTGGTACGAGGGTCACGAGGGCCAATAGCACGGGGGTCACGAGGGTCAGTAGTACGAGGGTCACGAGGGTCAAGAGGGTCAGTGGTACGAGGGTCACGAGGGTCAATAGCACGGGGGTCACGAGGGTCAAGAGGGTCAGTGGTACGAGGGTCAAGAGGGTCAGTGGTACGAGGGTCACGAGGGTCACGAGGGTCAATAGCACGGGGGTCACGGGGGTCAAGAGGGTCAGTGTACGAGGGTCAAGAGGGTCAGTGGTACGAGGGTCACGAGGGTCAGTAGTACGAGGGTCACGAGGGTCACGAGGGTCAATAGCACGGGGGTCACGAGGGTCAAGAGGGTCAGTGGTACGAGGGTCACGAGGGTCAAGAGGGTCAGTGGTACGAGGGTCACGAGGGTCACGAGGGTCAATAGCACGGGGGTCACGGGGGTCAAGAGGGTCAGTGGTACGAGGGTCATGAGGGTCACGAGGGTCAATAGCACGGGGTCACGAGGGTCAAGAGGGTCAGTGGTACGAGGGTCAAGAGGGTCAGTAGCACGGGGGTCACGGGGGTCAAGAGGGTCAATAGCACGGGGGTCACGAGGGTCAGTGGTACGAGGGTCACGAGGGTCACGAGGGTCAGTAGGTGAGGGTCACGAGGGTCAGTGGACGAGGGTCAGTAGGTGAGGGTCACGAGGGTCAGTGGACGAGGGTCACGAGGGTCACGAGGGTCAGTAGTACGAGGGTCACGAGGGTCACGAGGGTCAGTAGGTGAGGGTCACGAGGGTCAGTGGACGAGGGTCACGAGGGTCACGAGGGTCAGTAGGTGAGGGTCACGAGGGTCACGAGGGTCAGTGGTACGAGGGTCACGAGGGTCAATAGCACGGGGGTCACGAGGGTCAAGAGGGTCAGTGGTACGAGGGTCAAGAGGGTCAGTGGTACGAGGGTCACGAGGGTCACGAGGGTCAATAGCACGGGGGTCACGGGGGTCAAGAGGGTCAGTAGTACGAGGGTCAAGAGGGTCAGTGGTACGAGGGTCACGAGGGTCAGTAGTACGAGGGTCACGAGGGTCACGAGGGTCAATAGCACGGGGGTCACGAGGGTCAAGAGGGTCAGTGGTACGAGGGTCACGAGGGTCAGTAGTACGAGGGTCACGAGGGTCAAGAGGGTCAGTGGTACGAGGGTCAAGAGGGTCAGTGGTACGAGGGTCATGAGGGTCACGAGGGTCAATAGTACGAGGGTCATGAGGGTCACGAGGGTCAATAGCACGGGGGTCACGGGGGTCAAGAGGGTCAGTGGTACGAGGGTCATGAGGGTCACGAGGGTCAATAGCACGGGGGTCACGAGAGGAAGGCGTTGGTAGTATTTTCAATCTCTTCAATCCACTAACTCTTTAACAATAAGGTTTAAATTTCATTGTAGTATTAGCGCGCTAGCGTAAACACGTTATGTCATTTGCCTTACGGCAGATGGTGGTATATTGTTCCTTTTCATATAGCTTCTAATGCTCTAACGATTAAGATTGGAATTCGTGTGTCGCCCTACGTTTCTAGCCATGACGGACTGCCAGAGTATAAACATTATTTGGGTATTATTATCATTATTTCCATATTTTAAATGATTCATACAATATTCATGAATGAAATAAGTTTCCGATACTTGACTAATAACACTATTGAATGCTAGTTATGTTTATTTCCTTGCTCCTTTATTCATTACGTCAATTTTCCAACTTTGGGTATGAAACAACAGTCGTGTCTTTTCTCTCTCTCTCTATGTATCAATATTTGTATAATAAGTATTCAGGAATCCGCTAGCGAGCATGCCCACTGTTTCAACACGCCCCGATGAATATTTCGCAATGCATGACCTAGGTCATGCATGTAGAATCTTCATCCCTAGATCCTAGATTTGTCAGTGACAATCCCCCCTTGTTTAAACTCGTGATGTGTATTTAACCAGTACTAAATGATCATCAATGACTTCGTCAGTTGACACGGCCCCCTTGAGCTATAACAATGAGTAATGACTAGCTTTTCCTCAAGATTTCTGTCTCATTCTGGGATGACAGGTTGTGAATCCTATCAGACCCTGTGGTCCAATCTCCGATGATTTATCCCGGATCGTTGATTACATTGCTCAATCGGTGATCCTGGAAAACATTGCCCTTTCCATGAATAAAGCACGCGAAATTTCCCCACATAAAACAGAAACTATTTGGTGGAAGTACCGAGCTGTTCACTCTCCAATGCATAAGCTCGAACCGTGCCCTCAGAGTCCATCATTCATAAACAGTTTTCTTGGCGCTTGTATCAAGTCTTATAAAATAAGTAAATTCCAATTTTGACTTGTCTAAATATCGTAAGAAAAGTAGGAAAGAAAATACAACCATAACAAGTGGTTGTTTGCAACCCTAATTATCACATTTGCTCATCCCATCGGGTAGAACAGTGACTAATTTGCCATGTTTTATTAAGGCCTATAATAATATGCCCAGTTTCACTGATTCGAAACATGATTGACCTTTAATTTGACTTATTTTAATAGACATGAGATGTGTATACCCTTGCGCAAAAATGCGTGTATAGTATAAGTCCCCAAATACTACTCTATGCTAAGAGTCGAATCGTTGTCACGATTTTAACCTATTGATAAATATTTAGGGCCTTATTGTTGTTTTTTTTTGTTCCCCTTCAAAACCAACAAATCTAGGTTATTTGATTACACTCTAGCCATTGTCAAACCGTAACAATCCAGTTTTATACAAAAACTTCCTTCAAATCTTCACACACAATTCACACCTCATCTACCATTCATCTCTTTGTGGTATATCATTCAGTATATATGCACCCTTCCTCATTCGCTAGTTCGCTCAATTGCTACAGCTAGCCAAAGCATATGACGTGTAATCGTTTCAAAACAGATTAAAGACATATTGAACCTTAATTTGTACAATATATTATTATACCCATGTAATAGAAATGATCATACTCGCCAGCGTTATATCTACAATAATAAGTGCAAAATGAAGTATATTGCTTCGTTTTTTAAATTCATACCCATGAATAGGTATAGTATAACAATTAATTTCCATATGAACCTAAATTAGAAACTTGCAACAACAAAAATATTTGAATTTGATACCCATAATCATTTTTTTTTCCAAAAATAGCCAGATCCGCCATCTTGAATCCGAAAATATTCCCAAAATTCGAAATTAGCATCTGTAAGTTAGCTGAATTTGATATACATGACGACTTTCCAAAAAGTCAGATACGCCATCTTGAATTTAAAATTCATCCCAAAATTGAAATTTTATTTAGCAACCGTAAATTAGTCAAAACCGACACCATTGCAGTCCATTTTAATGAATATGCACTGACTGAAAAGATGAAACAAAAAGGTGAAAACCAATATTTCCCGCCAACTCAAAAATATAACAATTCCTACTATTTGTCAATCCATAAATTTCGAATGTACCTTAATAGACAACCCCACAGCTAAGTATTTGGTTCTAAAGTTACCCAGGCATAAGTAAAAATGTTTCACCTTAAAAATTCTGCCACCGATTTTTCATATTTGTATATCCTAATGTTTTTAAGCTGCATGTTGTCCGTCAATCAGCCAGTAACGCCAAATTTTATAATAAGCATAGAGTAATTTTGCAAGAAAAGAAAAACATACTTATAACCCTATTTCAAAAAAAAACACAAAACTAAATTAACATGTACACAAAAAAAACCCATTAGATTCGCTGCCGGGAATCGAACCCTGGTCAGCAACTCAGTAAGCCGACGCTCTCCATCTGCGCCACTGTGTTGATGCAAGTAATGGTCGAAATAGCCCACTACCTCTAGAATGTCAAATGAGCACTAGATAAATAGAATTGAATTTTAATGAGTGACATCCCGATTTAATTAACCACACCCCATAGCAGGCGATTAATAAGGTATTAAGAGCATTTTTTTTTTGAACCTCCAACCAGCCAGCCAGCTGTTGCGTGGTTTAACCTAGAATCGACTGGTATTCTAATTAATTTACGCTTACCCTGTTCCTTTATTGTAATCACACGTGGTATAACTTATTCACTATTATTTGCTATAAAACAGCTATTGGAAACTTTTCACACACTGATCCCACGAATAAACTTTGGCCGTAATCGCACTCGCACTGGTCCTTTGGCCATAATATGATTTATCGTCCCTGAATGATACTTTATTCGAAAGGTATCACAGCATTTGGTTATTCACTAATTTTGTCCCGGAAATAGAACTTACTTGGCCAAACAAATCTGAAATTCTTTCCAACCGACAATTTTTCTCATGTTTTATTATGACAATGACAATCTTGACGTAAAATCTCGTTCGGAAATTCATTAGCCTTTTCTAACTGCAACAAATCTATTAACTGTATCCGACCGGCCTAATTGTATTATCGATTCACAAATACGAGCATTAATCATCTATTTGAGGAAAAAATATTTTTCTGCTATTTTGTTGTTATAAAAATAAGCCCTGCATTGTGGTATGATCTGTATTATAATACAAAACTGCATCTTCCCGCCATCCATCGTCAAATAGAGTAACTATCCCATTGAATTATGGACACAAATTTTTGCCCGTCTGTGACTTCTTGCGCCATCTATTGTGGAGTAGAGCATTTCTGAGCATAGATTGTCGATATTTTGAGTTTCCTCATATGTTGTGTCGCCATCCACCGATGAATAGAGGAGTGACGTTAGTCTTCTAATATTCCCATCTGCCGCTAGGTGGCCTCCATAATGACATACGATCATAATTAACCCTTTTTTGTAATAACAAACTTCATGATATCCAAGGCTAATAATTATGTCTTTTATCAGTGATTATTTTAAATAGATACACGATTTATGTAAAAGGATCCATAGTAAAAGGAACCCATCCATCGCTAAAATGTATCTCATTCGGTACCCACGACGTCATCTACCGTGGAGTAGTGAGGATAATACCGTTGAAGATTGACGTCTAGTCTTCTAATATCCCCATTTGCCGCTAGGTGGATAAGAATATAAGTCGATCTTGACGTATACGATCCCAAAAAATTTTTAGTTGCAATAAAATATTTCAAAAAATATCTTCTATATATTCTGGGCTATATTATTATGTTATAAGTTAGCACTATTACCATAGACTAACAACCTTAAACTTAAACGACGCGTCATTATTACCAAACAACGAACATAGATGTCGTCATCTGCATCCGAATAGACATTTTTGTTATGATTTCACTAAACCACTTATTATTTGTTAATATTCTGTGTAGCTAAAGAAAAATATATTTTTTAATTTCTGAGTAACGTAAAAGCATAATTCTGCAAAGATTAATTTACTCGAGGTATGCGAATATCGTCTATGATCCGTCTTCAATTTTTTTCTGACACATCGTATCGTAGCGTGGCGTCACTGTCAACTGTCAAAGTTGCGTGTCGTGGTCTCGTTTCTGATTTCCACTCTATCCTTTATGAAATTCATCAAGATAAAACGGAGGATATAATGCAACATTCCTACTACTGCAACCGGAAACTGCCACATGCTAAATACACGGATGTTTTCCTCAAGGTATGTACTATCTCTAAATGTTCTTTCATTTCGCTTTATCGTCATATTTTCCATCACGCCTGGACTAACTGTCTCTGTTTGAAGCGACTCACAATCAGTATTTCAACGTTATAAAGTGTCATGGGACCCGTAATACTCGGCATCATTTCGGCAAACAGTAACACATCAGTGTTAATAGCATTCATTTGCAAATGGCCGAACAGGTTCTGGCTATTTCCTATCTTCTTACTATTATATTTTAGCCTAGTTCAGTTATATTCCACTTGACAATCTCTTCTTAAATGGTTATTCCTCCCGACTCAATCTGCTCTTCAAAGTAACTAAATGTCCAATTCTCTGCCATTCTGTTAATCTCATAATATCTTGTCATGGCGTTTCCAGGAATATAAGAGTGCTCTCATCCTTTCTACCGATGGCTTGACTATGCAGCAAGTGATATCAATCAAAATGCCAAAAAGGGAGTCAACCACGACACAAGCGGTCCCAGTGAAAACTGATATCTTCCCATCCTAAAATATAGGAGCGATTCCAAATGTAAGTATGTAAAATATAGTAAATCCACGAATGTATATATACACCTCTTAAACTATTGTATAATTTCATCTCGATTTCAGGGTGAGTTCATTATCAAAAGTATCTCCATTCCTCCCTTTTTTTCCATAATTTATATCTTGTATCAACTTTCATAAATGTATACATGAATATCGGCGACGTTCCCACTTAACATAACCCTTCTATTTAACTTTACAGTGGTTTGAAAACAAATGAAACGTCTCCACCCATCACAACAAGTCGCCGGACTTGTTCATCCCACATTGCTGTTCTCCTAGCATGATGTAATATAAAAAGGTAATTATGTCCATTATTCCTTCATACCATTGAAGCTTTTTAATAATTCTGTGTGCTTAGTAATATGAACAAGAACCTGCATCTGCTCGGCATACTGTACTTAGTATTAATAAACTTCTGTATGTGCCGACCAGGAAATTTGTAAATCCATCCTCATCCTCCTTGTATGTATCAAACCAAGATATCATTGCTCTGTAAGTGAATCAAAGCTTAGAAAAATTATGTTTTTATTATTAAATGTCAATAGTTCTACAAACTCCGCAATTTAACCCCAAATCAAGTTAGACACTTATCCATGCCCCCGCACCAAGTTATTCTCCTTAATGTATACTTAATATTTAAGGAATATAATTAAAAACTATTGTAATTCTACCCAGTTGTACTGCTACAACTCTCTTCCATTTCTTATCAATGCTTAAAGCGGCATGCTTATTCATTATACGAAGAGTGATATTCATTTTTATATTTCCAGGAACGCCTACAAGATGCTGTGACGAACCACAATGCACACGCTCGCGATCCCCCTGAAACTGCATGTGAAAACTACCCAACAAGATGATCGTGATCCATTTCCAGGAGTTCCTTCAAGAAAACTGCTCTGGCGCATGTTTTATTTTCCTTTTTGTGAAAGCAATGCTTGATTTGTAATTTCTGTGTGACTTGTATTTCTTACTTTGTTAACACCTTCGCAACTGGGTTAAAAATGGAACAATACTCCAGTAACTGAAAGAACTCGCCAGGCGAACTGAAAGAACTCGCCAGGCGCGTAGATTTATACTACTGCCCTCCTTGCGGCTGAGCTAGCATCCAAACAGACATTACGAGTGCCTACCAGGCGGCTCTTGGTTGCGAACGTGTTAAACCCCTATTATCAGAACATCCAATCTCATGGAACACTGAACTGAAATCTGGGGAAACTAACTTGCTAAACAGCATAAATAAATAACTTTTCCTTTTCCACTTGTTGTGATCTTAGCTTTCTCACATCATATTGTATCGCGTTTGCGTGTGCTAACGATACCTTCCCTATAATATATTCCTTGAATACCTATAGATCAAAATGGGCGGTCATTCGTACTGCCATTAAGTTATATATGGTACCAGTATCCATTATTCAGTTAATTTCATACTAAGGTTAGCGACCCGCTCCGGCCTCGCATGGGCACCACACTACGCATATAAACCTCCCTCTAGAATCACTGCATCCATTGAAAGAAACCGCATTAAAATCCGTTGCAGTTTAAAAGATCTAAGCATACATAGGGCATACAGTGGGACGTCACCCTGCTTTATACTATGTAATGATATTTCAAACAGGCTTCCCTAGTTGTCTAAGATAATGGATACATTGTGAACTCTTAATAAACTTTTTCCTATGTAATGTATGTTGGCTTGCTGCGTTTTTTTTCTTCTTTTTTTTTCATAAAACAAACCAGTAAATGAATGTCTACTATGCACGTCGTGTGATTTTTGTATAATATTGATAATATAATATACTGAGGTCCTTGACTTCCCATGTTTCTTGTAACTGTCTTCGTTCGGTCTTGTCTTTGTCCGGGTTTGAACCAGCACATATAGTGGTTCGCATAGGCAAGCCTATTCATTATTTCCCTCCTCACATCCTTTCCTGACATAAACAAAAGGCTCCCTGGCTAACTATCCCTTTCTACCTGTCGTACGTTCTTATAACATAATGGAATAAGTAATAAAGGCATCATAGATACGACTTGAGCCATAAAACTATGTCGCAGCTTTGTAAGTATGAGAGAATCTTCAAGAACCAACCAGAATAATTATCTAATCCGATTCGCGATTCAATAAGTTCCTAGTGTGTTACCATAGATGTCGCTACGACCATATAAGTTAAATAATTCCCTTACGTTAATTCAATAAACTAAATTCAATTAATTTCAATAATTACAATCTACTACTTCCACGTACTATTTTAGTCCTGAAATACCACCACGAACTTCGAAAGCCAAAGCCCGGGTATTCCTATCTATCGCTCTCGATACTCGAGTGACAGGGATGCATGTATTCGAGTCTCGATTCTCGTGGTAGCGCGGCTATTACTAAATAGTGTTCGCACAGTCAAACAACCCGTAATGCAAGCGATCCGTCCGCCCTATCAACTTGTCATACCAGAAAGAGAAGTATATTTTGATTTCTCATGTTTAATTACAACACATCACTGCAGCAAGTTGTCAGACGTGTAAGATCGTTTTATGTCTGCGGCGGTTCCTTGCTCTTAAAGGCCTTCTACACTTAACCTTTTTGGATTTGCAACAAATTGACGTGATTAATTGCCTATATGTCTGGATCTGGTGCTATGCTAAGCGTTTTGTCTTTGTATTCTAGTATATATTATCATACTAAAGTGATTCTAAAACTACGTCTTTATATTAAAACCATAAAACAATGCTAGAGAACTGCGTTGCATAGAATAAATAATTGTTATAAGGTACAACTTCCGCAGATCTTTTCTTTGGAGAAAATAACGAGTTTTTAAATGCAATAACACCCCGTGTTTGGTGGAAGCCAACAAAGTGAGTATTATATTCTTTGAGCAAGGCCCAAAAAACGCCGCACAGTCAAACAACCCGTATGCAGTATGGGCGCGGCTTATCGGGCCGTACACTACCTTGACCGTGCGCTAGCATGGCTCACATGGCTGTACATTAACCGGCACCTGTCCTGTTTTGTTTGGTTATATTCTCTTAATGCCTCGTGTCGTGTTACAGCTTTTCTGCAATTTGCTATTAGTCTCCATTGACTTTTATCCTAAATTCTTTAACTTGAAAATACAGTGAGCGGACGTCGCGAGTTATCTTTCGTGGCCCTTTTGATGTACAATGCATTCTTAAGTATTTGTATTGTATGCGTATGCGCCATTTTCTACACTTGCCGGCCCCGGATTGACAAATCTGGTAAGTAAAACTTTTGTTTTTATCTACACTAACATTATAAAAGGAAAGATTCGATTGATTGTTCCTTTGCACTGAACAGGCTCCGAAACTACCGGACCGATTCGAAAAACTTTCCCACCATTAGAAGCCGACATCCCCGACGAACGTAGGCTACTTTCCACCACGGAAAACGCTTCATTCCCACGGGAAAACGGGCAATAGGACAACGGGTAGTAAGAATGATCCGTGCGTTACTAATCGTTCGAAGCCGGGCCGGGCAGCCAGTGTGCGTTAAAAAAAATACTACCTATCTTTAAACATAATGATTTTCGTTTCAGGCAAGTACCGTACCACAAGAAGTACTAAGAAATAATCATCTGTGGCTACCATTTCAAAAACAAAGGATTGTTTCGAGGAGGTTGTTCTGTCATTGAAAATTCTCAACAATCCGAAGAATTTTAGTCCCCGTACATCACTGCAGAGATGAGATCACCGGAGCCTTCACTTGTTACACTGACATCAAAAGGTACACTTCGAAATGAATTTAATATACTAGCCACATTAAAGCATGAGGTGCTCAGAATTTATGAATAACTAGGTTTTGTTTCTACTAATGATGAAGGCTCGCCCCCAAATAATAAAAGTTCATAAATATTGTCGGAGTTCCTACTACAATGCCTAATTATTGTAAATTGCAATTCCTCTCAGTTGTATTAAACACTGCTCCTTTCTCCTCAACATATTAAGAAATAACCCCTGCACAAGACCTAGGTTTTATATTTAAAAGACTTAATCTCTAGTCTTATGAACTACATCACACTACAACTATTATTTTTGCTTTTAGGAACACTGTATACGCCCCCACATATCTATAATTTAAATTATTTATACCTTGACGCCTTCAGAGTCAATGAATTTATATTTTCTTTATACATTAAGGCCCGCCTTAATCTATAATTTTAATTATTTATATCTACGAAAAATACTGATATCATGTGATATATACAAATAATCATCATAATCATTATCTCATCAGCCTAAAAACACCCACTGCAGGACACAGGCCCCCCCAAAGAGTGTCACAACGACCAACTACCGCAGCGGCACCCGCATCCAATCCAACCTGCAGAGCCCATGTCGCGCCTTCCAAGAATCTCTCCGCCCCAACGGCCATTGGTTCCACGTGAAATGTTTAAATAAAATAGTAATAATATTTTATTGTTTTCAGATAAAAATGCTTCACGATCTTGTGTTCTACTTTTGCTTAAACGTGAGTATATTTGGCTCCCTTTTTTTTTTGAATCCTGAGTACATTCCTCTGCATTTTTTAACCCAGACACAAAGAGTAGGCGTTACAAGTTCAACGCGTCTGTCCATGCATCTGTCCGTGGCATTGCAGCTCCCAAACCGATGAACCAACTCTCGTTCTGCTTATTTTTTTTTTTTTGTCTTAGACAATATTATCCCGAGTGTTCTTAGCCACGTTTCATGAAAATCTGTTCAGCCGTCCTTGAGAGATTGGACTTTGAAACGAAAACTTCTTCTTTTCTTTTCTTTTCTAAGTTGTAGTTATATTCATATCTGTTCGCCTACAGCTAAGAATAGCATAGAAATGCATTCTATAATTTCCGATGGAGTAATTTTTTCTTTCTTTCTTTGTTCATATGCCTATTTATTTTTATCTCGTCTTATTATTATTGGCATACTTGATCGCTATTACTCTCGCAATGCTTCCTGTTTCCCTTGTGACAAACTTTTATTTAACCTGCGCCGTTCGTAAGTATGTATGTAAGTACGTTGGGCATCTATACCCGCCATCCATTCGGCAGTCCTGCCGTTATTCAACTGAATTGAAATTCTTGTTTGATGAAAGATATTGTTTGAATTGCAACTTGACACGATGGCATTTTCCAGCCGATCCGACGACGGAGACAGGAAATAGCCACGAGAATACGCATCCCACCGACGCATCCCCATCCAATTTTGGGCTTGCTCTGAATAATGCGCAGTTGATGATGATCCACAAGCAAAGTACAGTTGGCGGCAAAACCCGCATCAACAATGAAACCTTGGACGGAATGATGTTCTCCTCCCTGGTCGTGGTTAGGTGATTACTTTCTGCTCACGTCTTCGTGGTCCACCCTTTTGCGGCCTCTTTTATCCAGGTAATTGATCACAATTTTTTCTATATATTGATACTGTCTTAAAGTCTAAATCCACCTACTGATTCCCGTAGTACCATATTTTCCCTATTTTATACATTATCGCCCCGCTGATTCCATGTTTATATATCTTAAAGGTTATACTGAAAATATATGACATATACCCGTAATACAGTAATAATATTTATTTATTTTTCATTTTCAGATGGAGATCTAATTTTAGCGACTAACCTAGCGGAGTCCCTTAGCCGAAGGTTTAGAAAAATAAATGAAGAGTCCAATCCCCATCAAGCTCACCTCCAATTTCAGGCAACAAACTGTAGCCCTGGCGGGCTACTGAAGATACCTGGTCAACGCGCAACAAACTGTAACAGTTTCCCCCCCCTCTGGCGCTACCCCCCCGTCCCTTGACACCCTTAAACGCTACCGAGTCTCCACGCTGAACGCTCGAGAACGCTGAATACTTTGTAATAAATTCTAACATAATGTAAAACCCTAGACTACTGTAATTTGCACGCTTTATTTACCTACTTATTAAACCTACTTTTGTTGTGTGCTTTCATTACGAATACCTGAAGATATGGCCAAAATGTGATCGCTAGTGGTAGAACCCCGAAGTGTTGTGATCCGTAATAACCCTAGGTCCTTTTATGAAAGCTTGACAGGTTCTGGACTCCCCATTCCTAATATAATTAAAGCTGGTCTATCTGTATATATAATGAACCTATCTAAGCGCTACTTTCCACTGCTATTTTTCTATTCCTAGGTATAACAAGGTCATAAAACTTAGATTAATAATTTATACACTAAGTTATTAGTTTATGATTTTAGATATATTTTGTTTTTGGTAGAAGATCTCCTACCCCCTATTACATGTCCGGTTGAACAAGGAGTAGCTTATATCATTCATAAAATCAAGATTATTATTTAAACCTATAATGAGTTAAAAGACTGCCCTAAATACTTGTATTTTGGAACAGAGTTCTAAACGACGGGTCGTGCGGTAATCTTTTACTCACACTTGCTACTCTCTTGTTTGGAATGGAGTCTGGACATCCTATTCACGTTACTTACCTAGCTATCCTATGGATTTATGATCCTGAGAATGAATCTACCAGTGTCTCAAACCTAGCGGTCAGTTTCGAGAAGATACACCGAGACAAACTCGACTGACATCTTTTTGTATTATTAGGCGTTTATGTTTATAACCTTAGCTTATACAGCTAACAACCTAAGACCATCCTATACCGATAACCATAGTGAGTAATGCCGAGTTAATCCGTTCGTAACATGTGAAACATTCTACCTAAATCGTACCTCAAATTAAGAGTATCCACTCATGATAACAAACACCGTGAATGAAGAGTATCTATTCATGATAATAAGATACTTTAAGTGGATTTGATGAACTGCTCAGCCTGTCATCAATCCCCGAATTATTTCATCTTTCTGAAACAATCCTGGTATCCCAATGTCATGAATAGAACTGAAAACTTTTGATGATAATTACTAATTGTTACACCTTTATAATATTTCACATGCAACCCACGGAAACCCGACACCCCTTTTAACCATTTACTAATATTAACGTAAGTTCAGATATCCACACTATCTAATTTTCATGAGATCCTTTTGGAATAGTAACTAATTTTAGCTAACCAACCAATACCTTAGAAATATCTTTTGTTGCAGAAGACATAGTTATAACCCTATCACCCCATAACGCGTGAATTTAGCCCTACATCTACCCCTAGTCCCTATTCGGCTTACTTCTAGAACCATACCTTAGTTCAGAAGCAAAAATGTATCCCTAGCTAAACTGTAAGTAGTTCAGTCGGCGAAACTGAGATAGCAACCCTAACAGCCTGTGTATTTGCTTCCCCCCGCCGTGCTCGAAAGCTAGGAAACGGCGAGTAAAGCGTCCTGTCTGGGAATATGACCAGTATATTTACATATATATAATGCTGAACGACCTCTCAGGCAACTGGACGATTTCGACGAGCGGAGTATCCTCCTGTGCTCATCACATGAATGACCGAGCCACGTCTAGATCGCCAGCCGTTCTGAGAGACGTGAGGGCCCCGATTAAGGGGTTTCGTCTCCTATGTCGGTAAAAAGGTAGACGCCAGACCACACCTCAAATCTGGTAACTATGGACACGGATTCACCCCCGTTTGACACCGTTAGGTAGGAATGACTCCGCAGATATACTGATTCTTGACAGTGTTCCGGCTGATTAGGCAATTTAACCCCCCACTAAGTTTCTAGAACAATCATCAAACATACCCAATCCCAGGGAGTACCCTGGCATATTAGCTATATTTGACTAACCATATGAACCTCCGGAAGTACTCCGTTACGGTAAATACAGCTTTGACTGTGTTCCGAAACCACTTGTCAAACATGCCCAATTCCAGAGAGTAGCTCTGGCGAATAAGACATGTTTGATTTAGTCATATAAACCCTTCAGAATATTTCCGATAAAGTAGATATAACTTAGGCCCTAACACCACTTATGAATTTACAATTAACTATAAATTTAAGAACCGTAAATGACTCATAATTATGAAGAGAATTTCCTCACAACGACAAACCATTCACCACAGAACAAAATAAACACCCACCGATAATTTCCTAGCCTACAACCAGAGACACTGCCAGTCCGAACGATGAGAATTGAATGATCCCGAATACTACGCCGACATGCCCTTTTATACTCTGCACGAGGGTTACGAGGGTCAGGGCGCGAGGGTCAGCATCATGAGGGTCACGAGGGTCACGAGGGTCAGTAGATGAGGGTCACGAGGGTCAGTAGACGAGGGTCACGAGGGTCAGTAGACGAGGGTCGCGAGGGTCACGAGGGTCAGTAGATGAGGGTCACGAGGGTCAGTAGTACGAGGGTCACGAGGGTCAGTAGATGAGGGTCACGAGGGTCAGTAGTACGAGGGTCAGTAGGTGAGGGTCAGTGGACGAGGGTCACGAGGGTCAATAGCACGGGGTCACGAGGGTCAAGAGGGTCAGTGGTACGAGGGTCACGAGGGTCAATAGCACGGGGGTCACGAGGGTCAAGAGGGTCAGTGGTACGAGGGTCAGTAGTACGAGGGTCAAGAGGGTCAGTAGTACGAGGGTCAAGAGGGTCAGTGGTATGAGGGTCAAGAGGGTCAGTGGTACGAGGGTCACGAGGGCCAATAGCACGGGGGTCACGAGGGTCAGTAGTACGAGGGTCACGAGGGTCAGTGGTACGAGGGTCACGAGGGTCAATAGCACGGGGGTCACGAGGGTCAAGAGGGTCAGTGGTACGAGGGTCAAGAGGGTCACGAGGGTCAATAGCACGGGGGTCAAGAGGGTCAGTGTACGAGGGTCAGTAGTACGAGGGTCACGAGGGTCAATAGCACGGGGGTCAAGAGGGTCAGTGGTACGAGGGTCACGAGGGTCAATAGCACGGGGGTCACGGGGGTCAAGAGGGTCAGTGGTACGAGGGTCATGAGGGTCACGAGGGTCAATAGCACGGGGTCACGAGGGTCAAGAGGGTCAGTGGTACGAGGGTCAGTAGCACGGGGGTCAAGAGGGTCAATAGCACGGGGGTCACGAGGGTCAGTGGTACGAGGGTCACGAGGGTCAGTAGGTGAGGGTCACGAGGGTCAGTGGACGAGGGTCAGTAGGTGAGGGTCAGTGGACGAGGGTCACGAGGGTCACGAGGGTCAGTAGTACGAGGGTCAGTAGGTGAGGGTCACGAGGGTCAGTAGCACGAGGGTCACGAGGGTCAGTAGGTGAGGGTCACGAGGGTCAGTGGTACGAGGGTCAATAGCACGGGGGTCACGAGGGTCAAGAGGGTCAGTGGTACGAGGGTCAAGAGGGTCAGTGGTACGAGGGTCACGAGGGTCAATAGCACGGGGGTCAAGAGGGTCAGTAGTACGAGGGTCAAGAGGGTCAGTGGTACGAGGGTCACGAGGGTCAGTAGTACGAGGGTCACGAGGGTCAATAGCACGGGGGTCAAGAGGGTCAGTGGTACGAGGGTCAGTAGTACGAGGGTCAAGAGGGTCAGTGGTACGAGGGTCAAGAGGGTCAGTGGTACGAGGGTCATGAGGGTCACGAGGGTCAATAGTACGAGGGTCACGAGGGTCAATAGCACGGGGTCACGGGGGTCAAGAGGGTCAGTGGTACGAGGGTCATGAGGGTCACGAGGGTCAATAGCACGGGGGTCACGAGAGGAAGGCGTTGGTAGTATTTTCAATCTCTTCAATCCACTAACTCTTTAACAATAAGGTTTAAATTTCATTGTAGTATTAGCGCGCTAGCGTAAACACGTTATGTCATTTGCCTTACGACAGATGGTGGTATATTGTTCCTTTTCATATAGCTTCTAATGCTCTAACGATTAAGATTGGAATTCGTGTGTCGCCCTACGTTTCTAGCCATGACGGACTGCCAGAGTATAAACATTATTTGGGTATTATTATCATTATTTCCATATTTTAAATGATTCATACAATATTCATGAATGAAATAAGTTTCCGATACTTGACTAATAACACTATTGAATGCTAGTTATGTTTATTTCCTTGCTCCTTTATTCATTACGTCAATTTTCCAACTTTGGGTATGAAACAACAGTCGTGTCTTTTCTCTCTCTCTCTATGTATCAATATTTGTATAATAAGTATTCAGGAATCCGCTAGCGAGCATGCCCACTGTTTCACTTGTGTGTACCGCTATTTTTAATCGTTTCTTTGGTCTCCTGCGATACAGGCATAGCCAGTGCAGGAACCGGTACTTTATATACTACGTGTAAACGATTTGCTAAACAATTGTCTTATGTCTTAAGTATACCTGCACAGCTTCTTCGTCTTCTAAAAGATGCTCAGATGTAGACAGCACATTAAGGATTTTCCTCTCAATCTCTTGCAAGAGTCTTCTGTGCTCAGCGCCCTGCGTTGTCAAATCTGACTTGGCCTGCTGCAGGTCTGGCCTTTCTTTAGCCACTACACGCGCTAAGAGTTGGGCTTCTAGGCCATCTTTAGCCAACATGAAGTTGACTAAAGTTACACGTACGCCCACTTCGGGTAAATAGTGAGGGTTTGCCAACTTTGTGCTAATGTAGAGTCTACAAACATAAACTAGTATAAATGACCCTGATGTAGTTAAAAATATTTTTTTGCCAACGTTATTTTGTACATACAATTGCTTGAGGGCTTCAAATTGCAAAAAATAATAGCGGCGTTATATTGACGCATCTGATTTTAGTGTAATGCAATAATAGCGGCGTTATATTGACGCATCTGATTTTAGTGTAATGCAATAATAGCGGCGTTATATTGACGCATCTGATTTTAGTGTAATGCAATCATTACTGTATACATGTGTATACAAAAAGTACAAGACATCGAAACCGGCCAAGTAATATCCCGAATGGACAAACAGCCACAGTCGAAATCACCGCTATACAGTGCTTCAAATCATGACACCCTTACTTGAAATCCTTGCTGTATTCCACAATAGTGTCGCCTATTTTGATGCAAAGTGCTCCACCTTGACGAAATGTTTGCTGCTGAAGTAAAGGTTCCAGCATAGGGTCTAGCTCCTCCAAAACATTTTCTAATAATACCTGTGGAGAACAAAATGTATAGGCAGTTTATGGAATAGAAAGTGCAAGTACAATGTGCATGTAGGTAGTTAGGTTTACCGGTTGTCCAAATTGTACAGCATTCTCCAATACCCTGCCAAGGTCTGCTTGCGTCATTCGAACTATATTAAGGTTGTTAGGCTTCTCCATATTCTTGATCCAGCGATTCGCCTGCCCCTGCGGGTCGATCGTGAGCGGCCAACGACGGGCGGTCCTATTAAATATATTTAGTGAATGTTTCATTCTGATTTAGCGGGCGTAGCACGGTTGCCATTTTATCAATTATCGTTGTGGATAAGGCATCCGTCACTCTCGCACTCGCCTACTTGTCAGAGCGTGATGGGCGTCTTTACCACAACGATAAGTGATAAAGTGGCAACCATGCTACGCCCACTGATTTTATATCTTGGTTTTTTTTTATTTAACTTACATGAGAATGATGGCACTTTCAACACTGAAGTCGTCGGCCGGCAATCCGTCGATATTCCACTGTTGAATGGTGACTGGTTCACCCAGAGTCTTAGTCAGACTGTAGTTGAGATTGCATACCATGCCACATCCGTGACATGCGAGTGCCCATTTTTTTATCTTTAAGAAATACAAAAACATACATGTTGTCAATATTATATGTAGAAGCCTGATCATAATGTTTAGTTTGGGTCATTGTCAGATTTAGGTTCGCTTCTTTTCGGTGGGCATTGCCAATGTTAAGGGCTTTAAAGCCTAAGTTTTGGTTGAACTCTGAATCCGTATTAACGGCGTTGCCTCTTCTATAATTCTATGCAATATAAACATATTATATAACATAAGCCCTTAACTATTGCCCACTGAAAAGACAATTTTTGTTTTACTGACTGACAATGACCCGTTTACGATGCGCGCACGTACTTGTTCAATTCTAAAAGCTGCAGTAAATGGTCCCAGATATGCTATAATGCCCGCAGCAATTAAAATGTCGCCTGAAAACGTTAATGTATTATTAACTTAATAACTTTTATCAACAATTAGCTTAATAATATTCTTTATCGTACGTATAGTATCAAACCAGTTAACGAATTGTAGGTTTCCCGCAAATTTTTAGCTATTTGAGTCCATCTGCTCTTCTCGCCTCCCAATCCCGATATCAGCATTTCGGCTCGCTTCAACTTGTTACTGCAATCCATCACCTCGTCATCGAGAAACCTTTGTTGGCGATTTTGTTCAGCTAACGCGTCCTCTAGTTTTGCTAATTTAAGTTGGACCTGCAATAGGCATCACATTGAAATCAAACCAACATTGAAAATAAATAATTAAAGAATACGTTATAAAGTGAGTAGGTACAATTATGCCATTATGAAGAAGTCTCAATATCCTACTATATAATATTGTAAATGTAAAAGTTTGGATGTTTAGATGTTTGGATGTTTGTTACTCAATCAAGCTTAAACAGCTCCGATTTGAATGAAAGTTTGCGAGAAAATAGTTTATAGCCTGGATTAAAATATGGGATAGTTTTTATCCCGGGTTACGCAGACGAAGTTGCGGGCGGACGCTAGTATATAATATGTGTTTTGGTACCTCTCTGAGCTGGGCCTGCTTGACGGCGAGCGCAGCCATGGCTTTGTCGTAGACGGCCTGCGCGGCGGCGAGCCGCTGCTTCTTCGGCGCCACCACCTTCGCCACCTTGTCGTACTTCGTCATTGCGATCACCCACTTGCACATGCCTGCAACACATTTATTCCTCCATTTACCGTCATATCAATAGTTGTCACGTTACGAGGTAACGTAACCTATCAGTAGATATAAGTTTAACGGGCAAGTTTAATAAGTTCACCCTCGGCAGCGACGGAGACAGATCGGATCTTCTCAGGCACAAAGCCCTCGTCCTGCATGACGGTCTTCATGAGTTTTGCCATCACGGCGGGCGGGATGTTGTCCTTGTCGTAGTTCTGCAATCCCTCCAGGAACTTGATGTCGTTCAGCAGCTTCTTCGACGGACCCCAGTAGTCCTCTATCGTCCCGACACCCGAGGGGTTGGGAACCTTATCGGGTTTCATTTCCTAGATAATATATTAAGGCTATAAAATATATTTTATTACTAAGCAGTTTTTATGCATAATAAATTGCTCTAAAAATTATGTTTCCAACTGACGATTTGAAAGTGCTTGTTACTAGGCCTACTTGAATAAAGATTATTTTGAGTTTGGGCGTGAAATGTGTTTATCTGTAATCGGTGTTCAAAATTCCATTATTATTTTGGTATAGTTGTCCAAAAGGAATAGGCCAACGAACAATCAAATAATACATCTAGTTAGTTTTTACGACGAGACTAACGATATCTTTTGACATAATGGTAAGAGGTCTCTAACGGAATGGCTGAAGATGCTTAGCTATGTAGATATTGAACTGTTACTTAATCTTGTATTAATATAAATTAAATTAAATTATATAGTAAGTAAAACAAACCAGAATGGGAAATGCTATAATCAGTGATCGGAATTAGGTGAGCCAAAATACCTATTATTCGCAACAGGACATAATGTAGAGTGGATACAACCGGGTAGAAAAATATTTTTTTTCTTTAATACCGGGTAATCGATATTTGTCCGGGTACTATAAGTAGTCGTAATGTTAAACATACATATTTTTACTAATAGTACGGGATTGTTTATGTTAGTTTGTAGTAAAAAGGGAAGGAAAAAGTATGAAATGGTTATAACTTTTAGATTAACATTAAACATCCCGTTCTATAAGTAATAACATATATGTTGAACATTACGACTGGTACCCGGAAAAATAACGAATACCCGGTATTTAAGAGAAAATTCTGTTTTCCTACCCGGTTGCAACCACTTTATATTATGTCCTCTTGCGAAGAATATTTATTTTGGCTCACCTAATTCCGATCACTGGCTATAATATATACCTACTTTATTGCACAACACTAACACATGCTCACTTGCTTACACCAAAACACGCACGCTTGCATGAACACACACACACACACACACACACACACACACACACACACACACACACACACACACACAAAGTTTTAGGTTCACGACACTGCTCGCAATTTATGAAATAAACTATTTTAATTTTCATATTAAAAAAACATCGTAGTATGATTTAATTGCTAAAAAGAGTAGGTAATAGGTAGTGAATAAATATGTCAATCAAAACCATTCTACTTACCGGATCGTCCTGTTAGTAAGTTTGTAAGAGAAGATTACAAATAATTATTATACACTATGCATTAAACAGTTTTCGAATGCAAATTTTAATTGTTTTAACCCTTTAGTTACATATTCATTGCGACTATTTAGTCTGGTAGAATATACAATAGGTAAGCGAATAATATTTGGCTTAATTACCTACCTTTAAAATACAAATAGCTTCCATGACTAGCTTAATGCCTTTAGGTGGACTTTTCATTGTCTTGATAAAAGTGATATCTTGAGGTGTGAGTGTATCTAGAGCAGCCAAAGCGGAATTGAGAATTGGCATGGCTTCAGCGAGGTCTGCGTCGCACTCTTCTTTGATGCCTTGAGCTTCAGCGGCCTAAAAAATCAACATCAAAAGTGACGAAGCGTCGATCCTACTTTATTACTCCGTTAAAGGAAAGCAACTCTAAAAGAACCTTACTCCGCAACTCAATTTAAAAGAAATTCTAAAAGTCCTCATACCTGCTCTTCGGCAGCAGCCTGATCTTTTAACACTTCAGCCTCCACCACGGCTACTCCCTCTTTTTCCAGTTCCACTTTAGCGGTGGTTTCTGCCACAGCTGCAGCACCAGCGGCTAATTTTGGCTGAAGTATTTCTAGAGCTCGCTGCAGCGCTGCAACCGATTTAGCGGCGACGGCAAGTTGGTCCAATCCGGTCAAGTATCTCTTCTCGCCCGTGAGTAGCTCCCTATTTGCAAATATAATATCATTGTTTTTGCTAAAAATCTAATAAAATGTTATATTATGAAATTCTCTGAGCTGGATCCGATTCAGCTACCTTCTGGTATACCGGGCCAGCAGCTCTTAACCCCCTGAGCTATAGGAATCGATGCTTGTTTTAGTAAATCTTTCAACCAGTTCTATCTTATTAAGACTTAAGGAGGCGTGTATTGATTTCGTCAGCAGACGACCTACTGCTTCATATAAAAATTAATTATTATTTCTTATCTACAACGGACACTACCTTATTTTTCATTTGGAACTTACGTCCGCTTTTTACTCAGCAGCGTTTTGAACATATTGATGAGCTCAAGGTAAGCGGTGGGTGTGACGTAGTTGAATCGTTTGAGCCGCAGCAGAAAGGCGCGCGTGAGTTCCTGTGTGTCCGTGTGGAACACCTGACACAGCTTGATCGCGGTATCGCGCTCCAAATCTGTCAGCTGTACGTCCTTTAAAAACCTAGTTGCCACCGCTAATAGCGCGTCTGGTGGCCATTCCTTAAAATATCATGAACATCATGGTAATGATGGTGAAAATAAGATATAATAAAGATTTGGCAAAACTTATGGTTTGATACATACCATGAACCAGTCAATAGTGCAGCAGTTGACGAGCGATGGGAATTTGCGAATGCGCGTACGCAGCGACGTGCCGGCGGGTGACATGGCCAACACAATGTGCAGCTGGTCGCGTACGATCGACACGAAGTAAGTGTACAACGCCGTCGGGCTACCGTCCGTTTGGAGTGACCTGTCTCTTTGTCTGTCAATCTAACAAAACATCAAACGAACACACATCAATAAAGTTGTTAATCTCTAGCAGTCTGCTCAACATCAAGCTAAATGTACTTACTACTCTCATTTTCTCACAGAGTTCTGCTTTCTCATCTGCTCCAAAAATATTTGGCACTTCTCCGGAATTCAGCATGTTATTTACGTCTTCCAAAAATCCTTCTTCTTTTATCTATTGTTGGAAATAATGAAAATTACAAAACATGTAGATCTGTATATTTTAATTAAGTTACCTACTTTGTACCATGTTTTGAGCAAATAAAATTCTGATTCTGATTCTGATTATACCAGCAAGCAATCTCTTAGTTTGATAAAAATTTACTAAACGTCACGATTACCTGAGACTCAATGAACAGGAAAACCATGCATAAATCAGGAGTACTTGATTTTTTTAACAAGGTTTTCAAGTCTTCTCGCCATTCGTTCTTTCCGTAAGTACGGCTCATTTCAACCTAAAATGTGAAAGATTTTCAAATATGACTTTGGCAAGAGAACAGAAGGGAAATTTGTCTCCAAGTACAACTTCTTAGCTTCTTAGTTACACAAAGCATTTATTTATTGGTCTTGGCATAAATTAAAATTATACGAATTAGAAGGTGATTACTGATTATAGTACCTGGAAGAGGTCATACTCGTTAATGCTGGCCGCGAGGCGCGTGAGGGACTGTCGCCCGGAGCCGCCGAGCCCGACCAGCAGCGCGTGCGACGACGGCTGCGCCAGCACGCGGCAGATACGCGACACGTGTTCAATAGCGAACCTGTAACAACAGCATAATATGAATTTTAATGATTTAACCAGTTTTTATTAAAAAAACTTAATTTTCTATTCAATACAGACCTAAACAATACAAGATTCATTGGCTTTTTGGACATTGAATTAAATTCCGCTAGGAAGGCATCCACTGTATTATTCAAATGCTCCATGTCATTAGTCTCCATGTAAAATCGTGTGTCAACTTTCGGATTTGCAAAATTACAGTAGATTAGATTACGGAGATGGCGGTCTGTTATCTATGGACATCAAAATCAATGAGTAAGCGTTTTGTTAAATTTATTAAATCCTTACAATTAATAAATACACATCAAAAGACTATACTTTATCTTTCGGTCCATTAAGAAGCCTTGAGAGCATGTTATCGAAGTTTTCGTTCAGGTACTCCTCTGTGGCTTCTCGCAAACATTTTACCATCCACTGCCGGTCTGTGTCCTCAACAAGACGATCTGAGAAGACTCTCAAACATTCGTGAACCCATAGACGTTTTATGCTTTGAGTATCCGGTGTCACGGCCGGTACCGACAGAAGCACACCCTATTAAAAAAAAGTTTGTGTTATTATTTTTCATTTCATTTGTTAGGAACCGAATTACTTAACAGTTCTCACCAGAATAACCCTGGAAAAGTCACGTAAGTTGAAGGTGTAATGAGATTTGGCGGGCGTCGGTAGCAAATTTAATCGGCATTGCTTGTAAACTTCTAAAGTCCCATTCACGATCTCTTCAATACATGTTTCGAAGTCTCTTGTAAATCCTCTAGAATATCAGAACAAATTGATAAAAGAAAGCGAGCAGCTAGCAAATCTCTAAGAAGTCGATATAAAATTACCTAGTGTCGAGATGCCATGCCATTATCCTGTTGAAGATAACTTTGAGGGTGTCATCATCAAATTCATCAATACAGAGAAAGTTAAAATGACGAGAAAACCGCGGAGTAATCAGTTTCGCTCCCGGTGTTGGTTTGCCCATTGCACACATAAACTGAAATACATTCATCGAAACAAAAGTTTGTGTAGCACTATTTAACTTACTGGGTAAATGGGATTTTAATAAATTCTGACCTGGACATCTATGAGGCGCATAGCAACGTTAATTTTGCGGTCGTACCACAATCCTAAATCTATGCCTTGTCGCAAAACTTCTATGGGAGGCTGTGCACCATAAGTTTCTGATTGTGGCATGCTCACGTCGTCTACAAATACAACGGAATAGCACCCTACTGGTGGACCAAAAAATCCTGAAAATGACGTGTGTTTTATTCAACATAGTTTCTTAAGTCTAGTAGTATTAATAACTTGATGTCTCTGCCAGTGTTTTATCGGAAATCTAATGGCCGCTCCACACGATGGGCCATCCTGCTGGCCCACTAGGCTGGTGCAGCGTGTAGAGAGGGTAGTGGTGTCGGATGGCTTATGGCGCGGCGTGATGGCTATGGGATGGCCGCGGTATCGGTTTTTCGGCCGCACATCAAAGGGAGTGGGCCAGCGATGGCGGTACGCATCTACACGTGCGCCATTCCACACACACACGGTCGACCGCGGTTGAGTGTGGACGTTCGTGCTGTGTATTTTTTTTAATCGAAAATGACGTGTATTAGTACGGAGTTTAAATCTATCACGAATAGCAAAATGCTCAATGCGAGGTTGAAACAGTATCTTTTGAAAAAATCGTATTATTCCATAGCAGAATTCGTGCAAGATCAGCATTGCAAATTAGGGATAATTAACGTATTTTTATTTGTGTAAAATAATTATTGTTACTTATATCATAATATAATATAATCTTATTTTTAATTTTGACATTGTTACCTGATAATGAGAAGGGAATTTGTTCTAATGTAATTTGTGTAATTAATGTAATTTTACCTATATATGTTCAACATAATATCCATTGTTATAAATAAATAAGTGAAATAAATGAAATGAAATGTACGTGGCCTCAACACGAAACAATAAAGTTTTTGGAATTACATCGGGGAGAAAGCGCAATATGTTAATATTAGGTAAATTGCCGCAGCGGCTAACGCTTCGACGTCCATCTCGCAAAACGATTCGATTACAACTGAATGTCGCCATCGTGTAGTGGCGTTCAACAATCGCATGGCCATAGCGCTGGGCCATAGGATGGGCCATCATATATAGGAGCCATAGATGGAGAAACATACCTTTTCTTCTTTTGTCAAGTTTGCCCATAATTATATCCTGTGTTTGATTGCAATTAGTTTGAGCGGAGAATGCCATTATAAGGGCTTTATATACCTTTGTGTCAACTCTTTTTATCAAGTAATCCTAAAATTTTAAATTTAAATGAATGCGCCTATAACTTCAAATCTTCACTAAATACACAGAATTTGACTTTCATAATAATAACAGAGTAGGTAATATAGACTTACTATTATATAAGATGATTTCCCAGTACCCGTCGGCCCAACCATCATGACCGCCTTATGATGCGTGACAAGGAGCCTGAATAAAGCCAAGTAAGTGACGCTGTCCAAGGTAGTCACCAGTATCTGATTGGGTGGCGTGTCCTTACTGATAGGTGGCGCGGCGGTAACGTCGTCTTGCCATGGCTTCCACTTACCTTTGCCCTAGAAATACCACACAATTTAAATCTTTCAATAGATATTTGCGAACATAACGAATATGTACATAATTACAAAATATAGTACCTCCTTAATATAGCGATAATCATAGACAAGTCCGCCTGCTGGAATCGAAAGTATGTATTGTTTTTCCGGTTTATTTATGCTCTTGGGATATTTCAAAGCTTGTAGAGTCTGAAAACCGCAGGATTTTGTTATATGTAGGAGATGTATAAGATATAAGGATTAGAAATCAGAAAGCTAATTCAGTAATACGGTTACCTGTTCAGGAAATTCTTTTTCGAGTAATCCTCTAAACATCATGTCAAATTTCGGTCGGCTACTTGCCTCTAACGTTGCCCCTATAGACCAGATACAGGAAAAGAAGAACACGCCCTGAAAGTTATTTATAAATATAATTGAATTGTGAACATATACTTGACATACATTTTCTTACATAACATTACTTACCTCTAATTCTGCTCTTACGTCAAGATCAGATATTGCTTCCATATATTTATCATTGTAAAAGTCATCCATAAACGTGTCGTATAAGTTCATACACGAGTTGACTAAGTTGCTGCGAGATGTTACGTACATTTGCTGTCGAATCAAAATATATCGAGAGTTATTGATATTTCAAATATGAGTTCAGTACACAAAAGGTAACGGAAATCAGTGAAAATACCTTTGCTTGTCCGGATAATTCAATAAGCCACAGTAAAGGCGGCATGAAGCGTTTGAATAGTGTTCTGATGAGATTGCGATTGACGCTGTGCAGGGCGGGCGGCAAAGTGTTCAGCCACGACTCTATGAGGCAATGCCACCCCAGGCCTTTAGGCTCTAAATAAATCATGCCGCAGCGCGAAACCTAGGAGGAAATAAGAATTCCTGCCGTCAATTTTGTAAAGAACTAGAATTTATAGTTTACATATATACAAAGTTACAGAACGTAAACAGTACGATTCAATTGAGTTGGTAATTCGATATCTCACGCTTTATTTTGAAACATGGGAGAGAAAATTACACTACATCACATAATGATAATTTTGGCACATTAAATAACCCGAACTATTGTTAGAATCCGTAAAAAGACAATTCCCTTGTGGTTAAAAAAAGAAGGCACTAATAATGTACATACCGTAGCAGGTGAAGCAGCTTCGAGGTCCATGGGCTCAAATATCAAGTTGGTTGTGGGTGCGAGCTGGATATAATGTACATACCGTAGCAGGTGAAGCAGCTTCGAGGTCCATGGGCTCAAATATCAAGTTGGTTGTGGGTGCGAGCTGGATGATCTCGCCACTCATCAGACACAGCTTCTTATTATCGTCCAGCACTGTGTTTAAGTTCTCGATCCAGATAGCATCCACCGGACCATCGAAGATTAGCCATTTTCTGTAAAAAATTGTTCCAAATATGTTCGCACGTTCCAAAATTCAACCTGAAGGTAAAATGCAGTGTACGAGTACAGTCCACGTGACCAATATATGTTGAAATAAAAATCCAAAAAAATGTGCAAGTTAAAAATATTTGTATTGTAACTGACTATGTCAGCGTACCGAGTGATTTCTTAACTCGTCATAAATAAGTGATGACGTTTAATTATTGTTTAATAATAGAATGACTTGAAACAATAAAAATGTCAGTTTCGTATTAAAATATTGTAACAAAATTCGGTTTAATTTACAAATGATTGCAGTACTGAGGTATATAACATGAGCTCTAACAACGCATGACCGATTGTCGGTTAGCAGGTAAATAATATATCGAGAAAAGGATGGTTCGGCCGTGCCGCTGTTTTGCTCGACTTAGCGGGGGACTGCCGTGCCCCCAGATAGCCTATGAAAACTTTCTTTTAAAACCTTTTATATTGTTTTTTTTTTAATCCTGCTATTTATTTCCGCGGATAGAAAGTAAAGTACTGGCAGCTTGATTATTACCTCTATGATCGTCAAGCATCTGACATACTTCGCAACATAAAACTTTAGACAAACATGCAATGACAGGTCTGGACTGTTTTCGTGAAACGTCAAATCGCTTGATTCGGGTTACAAAACTATCATAATTATCACTTATTTCGGATGAATAAGTTGATTAGTTAAGTGTAGTTTTGGTGTGATTCTGCCCATAAAACTGGAATCTTATGGCATTACAGGAACAACGCTCAGATGGGTCACCAGCTATCTGACAGATAGAAGCCAATGCGTTAAAATTGGTGACCATGGTAGCATTCTAGGCCCTACACTTTTTCTATTATATAATGAAAGGGAACCAGCGCAAACGCCGACGTCTTCAAGGACACGTCGCGCGCTTGAACCAATCAGCGCGCTCCACTCTAGGCGCATCGTTAGATCGAGAATTACTCTAGCCACCCTTACCAGTTGCTGAGCCGCGCGCGTTGGAAGCACATCTATGCTAATTATTGCAATATATGTTGTTAATTCAGTCGAAGTGTTTTAATATGCTCTCTAGTTTAAATTCCAATAGTTTTCAGAAGTGGGATAGTGAACCGTGAATAGTTCCCGTGTTGTGTAGTGCAAATATGGGTAAACACAAAGACAAAAGAGAAGATCGGCTAAGGAGGAAGCTTATGGCCGAAATGGAATCGCGTCGATTGACCGAGCGCGTAAAACATCTTGAACAAATTATACAAAATAGATCTAGCGGGACGCCGCTATCAGCTGTTTTAACCGCGCCGCCGCGCGCAGGGGATGGCGCCATAACGCCGCCACTACCATCACATACCGGCCGTGATTCCACTGAACCGACAACGGAAACGATGCGGATGTGGACGTCGGAGCCCTCCGTAGCACCTGCATGGCTGACGCCCTTGTCGGCGCCAGTTGCGTCGGCCACGGGTCTGCTGCCGGTGCGGGTCGCGGAGCCCCCAAAAGCGCCTCCGCCGGCGCCGCCGGCCGCGGGCGCGTCGGCTGCAATGCCGCATTTGGGCGGACAGGGCGGAGTGCCGCCGGCGCCGCGCATCGTGAATGCGCCGCCCGCCGTGTTCCAGGACGCCCGCGATGACACCATCACCGCAGACACTGCGGTGCCACGTTTCACGTCGGGTGCGAGTGCACCCGTTTCAAACTCGACAGGTATCGGGTTGCAGGCTGCTAACATTGCAGTTACAGCCGCGCTCCCGCCTTCACATTTGTTGGACTACGCGTATGTACACTCAGGAAATAATAATAATAATTTGAGATATGTGGGTCGTAGCGACCCTATTCCAGAATTTGACCCGAAATCGTCGTTACTATCGATGGAAATTTGGATTCGGAAGGTTGAAGGTATCTCAAATATGTACGGTTGGGACGAAAAGACGCTTGTTTTCAATTGTTCGTCAAAATTGAAGGGTTATGCTAGACGTTGGTACGACCAATTAATTGATGTTAATCTTTCATGGGCCGAATTTAAAGCTAAACTTTTGACAGCTTTTCCGTGTCATAAGAGTAAGTTGTACATGATGCGTGATTTAGTGAATGTAATCAGAGCACCCGATGTGGACTATTTACAATTCTATTATGACAAGTTAGCTTTAGGTAACGCGTGCCGTATCTCGCCGTCTTTGATCACTGAAGCAATAATAGGTACAATGGGTAGTGAACTTGTCGAAGTTGGTGCCATTTCCGCGGGATGTCGCGATCCCAGCTCGCTACTTAACTACCTGTCATCATTACAGCGAAACATATCAGTTCCCACCAACTTTCGGAGTAGTAACATTAACAGATATCACGCGAAAGTAAAATGTCATATATGTAAAAGACGGGGACATACTCACGTACAATGCACATACAAAATTCGCGACAAAAACTATAAGTCGCCAATGCCGGTTTGCTCATTTTGTAGTAGAAAGGGCCACAGTGAAAATAATTGTTATTTAAAAGTGCGGAAGTGTACCTATTGTCAAAAAGTCGGTCACATTAAAGAGGAGTGTTTAAAGTTAAAGGGCCGCCAGCCGAATACCGTAACGTCGACGCAAACGGTTCGCGTGATACAAAACACAAACGAATCGGGTTCAAAGTATTACATGACGGTTAAGTTGAACGGTTTAGATACCCATGCTTTTATAGATTTTGGTAGCTCTTGCGTCACAATTACAGACTCGACAGCAAAACAATTAGGCTTGGATACGCAGAGTGTAACGAATAATAGTGTAATCAAGGGTTTTGGTGGATCGCAAATAGTGCCCCTCGCGGAAACGATAGTGACTATCACTGCTGACGAAGCCACCTGCGAGAATATTAAGGCGTATATTGTGCCCCATAGTGCGCAAGACGTAGGTATAATTATCGGTCAACCTTTCACCGACTACCCTGATGTATATGTCATTAAGACGCCTACGGCTTTGCGAATGTACAACGCGAACCTTTTGGCGGGTCTACCGGGGACGTCCAATGACGTCGAACGTGTCACCTTGCGCGCACCTGAGGAGATACATTTGACACCCGGCGTAAATAAAATAGCATTATCGTGTTCGGAATGGGATGGGCCTGTATGTGTACCAGAGTCGTTGCATCTTAAACCGCGAGCAGAGTGTTTAATTCCTCTACGTACTACAACTGTTGTGGATGGTCGAGCGGCACTTAATATTATTAACTTGGGGTCAGAGTCGATTACGATACGGAGTAACGAGTGCGTGGCGCGTGCTACTGTTCTCGGCTCCGAGTCTAAGTATCAGGTAGGGCATGATTTGGATCCTCATGTGAAAACAGAACTCGAAAGTTTATTGCTGGAGTTTTCTGAGTGTTTTGCTGAAAATGACCAAGCAATCGGTATGTGCTCAGTAAAAATGAAAATAGAGCTTACTGATTCTAAACCGATTTATTACAGGCCTTATAGAATGTCAATTGAGGATCGAAACCACGTGCGCACCATAGTAAATGATTTGTTGCAAAAGGGCATAGTGGAGCCCGCTAACTCTCCCTATGCTAGCCCAGTGATTTTAGTCCCTAAGAAAAATGGTGAAAAACGTATGTGCGTTGATTATCGCGCGCTTAACAAGGTGACCAAAAAGGAGCGTTATCCACTACCGCTTATACAAGACCAGTTAGATAGGCTTGCCAAGCAGCGCGTATTTTCGTGTCTTGACGTTTTATCCGCTTATCACTGCATACAATTAGAAGACGAAAACAAACCCCTTACCGCGTTCGTCACAGCTGATGGGCACTATCAGTACACTCGTATGAGTTTCGGTCTTGTTAATGCTCCGAGTGTGTTTCAGCGAGCTATAGACGAGATACTAGGGCCCCTTAAGTTCGAATGCGCCACTGCCTATCTTGACGACATATTGGTATACGCCGAGGATCACTCCACCGCGTTGAATCGTCTCCGTCAAGTTTTAGAGCGGATGCGTGATGCTAATATGAAGCTGCGGGTTGACAAATGCTCGTTTTTAGTTCCACAGGTAGAGTACCTGGGTCACGAGATATGTAATGGTGAAGTTAAACCGGCTCAACTTAAGATTAATGCCGTGCGCAACTTTCCTATTCCGATGAACGTCCACCAATATAGGCAATTTATGGGTTTGGCCAATTACTTCCGGAAGTACGTTCGCGGATTCGCTGATATGGCACGACCTATTAATATGTTAACTAAAGCAGATCAACCTTGGGTATGGGGCGACGACCAGCAACGTGCTTTTGATCAAATCAAATCTATTCTCGTAAGCCGTCCCATTCTTGTGATATTCAACCCGGATTACGAGACGCAAATACACACTGATGCCTCTAAAGTAGGTTTAGCCGGTATTCTGCTTCAAAAACAGTCTGACGGTATGTGGAAGCCAGTCGCGTACGTAAGCAGGCAAACTACTCCTGCCGAACAAAAATATCACAGTTATGAACTCGAGACTGGCGGTAGTGATGAGTTTGCAAAAGTTTAAGGTCTATGTGAGTGGAATTAAGTTTGTCGTTGTAACAGACTGCAATGCTCTGCGCTGGACTTGGGAGAAACGCGACTTGAACCCGCGAATTGCAAGATGGTGGTTAGATGTTCAGGGTTTTACCTTCAAGGTAGAGTACCGTCCCGGAACGTCCATGCGCCACGTGGACGCGCTGAGTCGTAATCCTGTTGGTACTGTAATGCGCTGTGTGGAAATTGATCTTATCGAAAATTTGCAACAGGAAGACGACTCAGTGCGATCTACAATACATCAGCTACAAGATGAATTGGTCAAAGGAAACATTAAGGGGTTGGCCACTGACTATTTAGTCGAAAACGGAGTGCTGTTCCGAAAGGCAGGCGATGACAAAAAATTAGTAGTGCCAAGACAGTCACGATGGTCGTTAGTTCAATCGTTCCACGACAACAATGGTCACGTTAATTTCAACAAAACCTATGACGCGGTGAAGGCCAAATATTGGTTTGGAAATATGCGTCGTTTCATTCAAAAGTACGTGAAGGGGTGCATATCTTGTCAGTACGCCAAAAAACCAACTGGAAGACAAGTAGGACTTTTGCATCCAATAGAAAAGGTAGCTGTACCCTTTCATACAGTACATATTGACCACCTTGGTCCATTTTGCAAAAGCCCTTCTGGACAAATGTACATTTTTGCGTTGATCGATGCGTTCACCAAATTTATATGGATCGAGGCTGTGCGCGACACAAGCTGTGCGAACGCGCTTAAGACATTGGAAACATTTGTTAAGACCTTTGGGCTGCCTAGTCGCATAATAAGCGATCGAGGGAAAGCTTTCGATTGCCACGACTTTAAGAAATATTGTACCGAAAGGCAGATAAAACACGTAATGAACGCTGTGGCTAGCCCTAGGGCCAATGGCCAGATAGAACGTTATAACCGCACCATTTTGGATGCGCTAGTATCGTATGTAGGAGATGATCAACACCGCTGGGACAAGTATTTACCAAAGGTTCAGTTGGGGTTGAACTCTAATATCAACAATACCACGGGAAAATGTCCTTTAGAACTTTTGTATGGGTTCAGACCTCGCCTGGCTGGTGATTTACTCGTGCCCGTAAGAATCGACCCTTTAGATGATCTTCGCGACGCTGCCGCAATCAGAACCCGGAGGGTTGCTGCGAATGCCAAAGCGTTATTCGACAAGAAGCGACGCGTAGAGGCACCCTTCAATGTTGGCCAGTTAGTCCTAGCCCAACGTAAGATTTTCAGGAAGGGCCTAAGGAGCGGCAAGCTCGTACCCCGGTATGATGGGCCATACAAAATAACTAAGGTGCTACCTCGTGACCGATATGTCATAAGGGGAATCAATAAAATAGGTCGAAAGTATGAGAACGTATTGGCCAGGGATAAACTTAAAGCTTTCTCTTTACGGAATAATGACTCCGATTCCGAATAAATAAAGAAAAAGGGGCTTAATCATACGTTTACCTAAGTGAATGGCTGTATTTGTCTATATTGAAATGATGGAAATGTGATCTCACTATTATTATAACTTGCATCAGGTTTTCGGATTAAGAACCGCGATATTATGATAAGTAAATGACTATATGTGTTTATATTGAAGTTATGGAAATGTGATCATACTATTATTATAATTTTGCATCAGGCTCTCGGATTAAGAACCGAGATATTATGATAAGTAAATGACTATATGTGTTTATATTGAAGTTATGAAAATGTGATCATACTATTATTATAACTTTGCATCAGGCTCTCGGATTAAGAACCGAGATATTATGATAAGTAAATGACTGTATGTGTTTATATTAAAGTTATGGAAATGTGATCATACTATTATTATAATTTTGCATCAGGCTCTCGGATTAAGAACCGAGATATTATGATAAGTAAATGACAGTATTTGTCTATATTGAAGATATGGAAATGTGATTAGACCATAATTATATTTTGCATTAAGTTCTCGGATTAAGAACTGAGACACTCATAAGCTCTCATAAGAACTGAATTCTGTTTTGTTCTCATTTACTAATGTAATGAGGGGGTAAAGTAAAGGTAAAGGGAGTTTCCCTGTTGAAATCTTAATGGCAATGATAAAAGGATTATATATCCACGAACACAGGTTTTTCACAGGAAAAGGGTTGATTAATAACACGTAATATTAAATGCTTATGTTCAATAAATACAATGTTCAATAGAACCTGCTGTTTTGATTACGGTAAACACAACAATGGTGTACTGTTTTCTCTCGAGCTCACATTTGTCATGCACCATAGTCGACGATTGTAGTGCAGGCCTTTAAGAGGCGGACCATTACTGATAATAGTGCAGGCCTTAAAAGGCGGACCATTACTGATAATAGTGCAGGCCTTAAGAGGCGGACCATTACTCATAATAGTGCAGGCCTTAAGAGGCGGACCATTACTGATAATAGTGTAGGCCTTAAGAGGCGGACCATTACTGATAATAGTGCAGGCCTTAAGAGGCGGACCATTACTGATAATATTGCAGGCCTTAAGAGGCGGCCCATTACTGATAATAGTGTAGGCCTTAAGAGGCGGACCATTAATCATAATAGTGCAGGCCTTAAGAGGCGGACCATTACTGATAATATTGCAGGCCTTAAGAGGCGGACCATTACTGATAATCTTTGTTTGTCGATAACTGTAGTGCAGGCCTTAAGAGGTGGACCATTACTGATAATATTTGTTACTTGGCAAATGTAGTGCAGGCCTTTAGATTAAAGGCGAACCATTACTGTTAATCTTTGTTACATGACAAGACATGTTCGGGACGCCCAGTGACATCAGGATGGACGACTGAAAGGGAACCAGCGCAAACGCCGACGTCTTCAAGGACACGTCGCGCGCTTGAACCAATCAGCGCGCTCCACTCTAGGCGCATCGTTAGATCGAGAATTACTCTAGCCACCCTTACCAGTTGCTGAGCCGCGCGCGTTGGAAGCACATCTATGCTAATTATTGCAATATATGTTGTTAATTCAGTCGAAGTGTTTTAATATGCTCTCTAGTTTAAATTCCAATAATAAGTATAAATGACATAACATTTATCCCACTACAGAATGCCGCAGTCTTGTGTTACGCCGATGATACAGCTATCGTTTTCCATGGGCAATCTTGGGATAATGCGTATGACCGTGTTGAACACGGTATTGCGCTGGTGTCTTGGTGGCTAGGAACACTACAAAAACTAGATTTCTCTGTTTACATAAGACTTCTCCCCACGACAAAACCTTACTAAAAAGCCGTACATTCAAAATTCCTGTCACCGCTGTTAAAACTTAATTTGCTCGTCGCATCGCTGTTTTTATACAGGGCGTCCCACGGCGATGCCACATGGAGGGAAAGTACCTTAAATATCATAGTTAGCATATTTTGCTGAAAGAAGACTTCATTTTATTTTTAAAACTTAGTAAAGTTGCATTCATACTTTTTTAATTTTTTTTTTTAAATGTATGGAAAAAAATTATCGCGTCTTTGGAGGAAAAGTACCTTAATTATTGTAAATGAACATCTTACTGAAAGAAGACATTATTTCGATTTAAAAAAACTAGTTGAATTGCATTTTAAATAACTTCATGGTTAAACCGGGAACCGAACCCGCTACACGAGAAAAAAAAATACCCTGTAGCTTTGTCATATCGATCGAAAGGCTTCAATGTGAGAATTATTTTTTTGCTAAATAACGAAATAAAAATAATAACCATGCATATTAATATTTTTAATTTTTAGTTTCCAACACTATGTTATTTGGCAAAAAAAATATTCTCACATTGAAGCCTTTCGATCGGTATGACAAAGCTACTTAAGGTATTTTTTTTCTCGTGTAGCGGGTTCGATTACCGGTTTAACCATGAAATTATTTAAAATGCAATTGCAACTTGTTTTTTTAAATCGAAATAATGTCTTCCTTCAGTAAGATGTTCATTTACAACAATTAAGGTACTTTTGCTCCAATGACGCGATAAAAATTTTCCATACATTTTATATCCAAAAAAAAATTAAATAAGTATGAATGCAACTTTACTAAGTTTTAAAAATAAAATGAAGTCTTCTTTCAGCAAAATATGCTATCTATGATATTTAAGGTACTTTCCCTCCATGTGGCATCGCCGTGGGACGCCCTGTATATCCAAGGATTTACAACCGCCTAGTCAGGCTAATGTTTTTGTTATTATTCAGCTTATATCACTATTATACCTACCTACTTAAAATTATCAGTTTATAAGTTAATTTATACTGGTGCCAGTAGCCGTTAACACGGAACAGGCATTGCCTAGTGTGGGGGTCAGTATTATGATTAAGTATGTTTTGAGAAATAAACTATTTGTACTTGATAACATATATATATAGCACATTATGAGATTAAGATGTTTTGAACTGTTGAATATGATACACAAGTCTAATGTCGAACTCTAATTAATTACCTGTTGTCATTAGGAGAAACTGCAAATGCTCTGTAACTGACCGCGAGGATACCGTCGGACCATTCGTGAGAGACAGGGTCGAACTGGCCATATAACTGGCCCATTGTGATCGATTTCGGATTGATTACTGTCCACTCTACTGGATTTTCACCCATCAACCCCTACAAACATAAATTATCCAGAAAAAATAGGACAAGAAAACCCAATGTTATAAATCTATTAGCATATGTTAAATAGTCAAATGATTACGCACTTTGTCATGCACGCATCCCAAAGCTGCTCCGAGGGCATGGTAACATTTGGTTTTTCCAGAGAAAGGGAATCCTACCAACATGAGGCCATGCCTTACAAGTATCATCTCATATAGCTGAAGGACCTAAAGAAAAGCATTTGATGTTAATTAAAAGATCACCCAGAAGTTTTCAGCGAGTTCAGTTGACATTTTCTGTATAAAATATAAGCATTGATGGAGAAATAAACATAAAATAAATAAAATTAAAACACTTGCTTATACTTAGTCGGTTCATAATTTCTGTCACAAATGTTTTGCCGCATAGTAAATAAAACGAAGGATGTTTTTATTTAATCCTATATATGGTTTGATAGCTCATTTAATACTGATAAAATAGAGCGATTACTGGATTTAAATGCTTAAAGCCATATTACACAAATGCTAGTTTCTTCAGAGATTTTGCACGTTTTTAGCCAATCAAAAACACGGACGTGATTCACTTTATCTTTTTTCCATGATTCTTAAAACCTTTCAAACTTACGTGAGATTTTAGTCAGAACCCTCCCTGAACCCTGTTACCTCCATTTTGAAGCATGAGATAAGTAAGTCTGGGTAAAACTCATTTTCATATTCACATTTTACGTGGTGTACTTGTTGTTCTAAAAACAAGATCAAATTTACGCGTTTTTCTGAAAACGTAAAAAGTACGTAGAGTTCTCGATGGGAGCAGTTGGAATTGAAAGCTAACAGAAAATCAAATGCTAGTTGCTAAGCATCGTCTAAAATCTAGGTTTCAGAATAAATAAATAAAACCTTGTTGGTCATCTGGAACACTGTTTTTTTATAAAATTTGTTGTAAGTGGTATTTTTGTCAGTTGCGGCGTGTTTTGGGTTCAAAATTGTCTCAAGTTACAAGGTTTTTTTTGTCATATTGAGATAATTGTACAAAATGTATTGAATTGCAATTTGATTCGTATAAAATAAGCTTTTTAATCATGTATAATACGAATAAGAAAAAGTTTATTGCCGAGTTTTATCTATCAAAAACCTTGTGACAGAACTTAAGGACCGACTAAGTAATGATATCATAAGTTTACATTTTAATATTTGCGAAAGAGACCTTATAGAAGTCAATTGAAGCTACGCCCTTAGTTTTTTTTTATACAATTGTTTATTACAAACCTTTTCAACGAAGAAATCATTAGCCTGTAAATTAAGAGGAACACAAACTTCCTTCAGACAGGCTACCAAGTGTGGCAAATCGGCTAATGGTAGCGGCAATCCAGGGAACAAATCACTAATGATGCCCTGTAAATCACAATATCAGAAATTATCAAGCATACAAATAACATAGGTCCCAAGAACATCAAGACACGCATGCGTAATTGATATACGTAGTCGGTCCCAAAGTTCTGTCACAAATGAAAATAATGATAAAAACAAAAGTAGCAATCAATTTTTAATAAATTATATACCGATTTAAAGTACATTTAATAAAGAATTAAAATTACTCAAAATTATTCAAAATGACCTCCTTTGTTTTTAATACAGGCCCTTAATCGGTGTGGCCAGTCGTCTATCGCAGCACGCACCATTTTCATATCTATCTCAGTGACTGCTTTTCTTAAAAATGACTTTAGGCTCTCCAAATTTTTATGTGGTTTAGCACAGACCTTCCCCTCTAAGACCTGCCAAATTTTATAGTCCAAAGGATTAAGGTCCGGACTAGAGGAAGGCCAATCTTCGTGTCTTATAAAGTCGATTTTTTGACGGTCAAACCAGGCTTGAGTGGTCTTGGCTTTGTGTGCTGGCGCAGAATCCTGCTGGAACACAAAATTATGTCCCGAAAATAGCGTGTTGGGCAGATCTTTGACAACCTTATCCAAAACTGTCTCTTGGTATACTTTCGCACTGATTTTGACACCTTTTTCGCAAAAATGAACCTCAGTTGGCCCGTAATAAGATACACCCAACCAGACCATCACTGATGATGGATGATGCCCATGTTGCACCCGCGGAACTCTTTTTCCTGCTTCTTCAGAGCTCCTAGCGTACACTCTATAATTCTGTTTATTGTACTTCTCTTCAATATCGAAAATCTTTTCGTCTGTAAAGAGGATATCACGGTGTCGATTTTTCGCGTACCGCTTTAACAACTTCCGGGATCTTTTAAGCCTTATTGTTTTTAGACGGGCATTAAGTAAGTGCCCACGCTTTTTTTTGTATGCTCGTAGACTAAGATCTTCGTTTAAAACCTTTTTGACGGTTTTTCTACTGACACCCATCTGCAAAGCCATCAATTTCTGTTTTCGGACAGGATTTCTTGCTATGCGCGCCTTGATCGCTTTGATCACTGCTGGTGTTCGTACGGAGCGAGGCCGGCCAATTATTTTCTTGTCCTCAACACTGGAGACTTCATTGTACCTATCAATAGTACGGTACACAAACCTAAGCGTTATTTTTAAATTTTTGAGCAACTTGAAAATGGTACTTGGCGAGTGCCCACAGCGGTGCAATGCTAAAACAGCTATTCGGTTATCTTTCAATGTCCACTCCATCGTGAAAAATTGCAACGAATGACTGTTTTTTGTTTTAAAATAATTGTCAAACATTCAAAAATGGAATGCAATAAAATATTCTTAAAATCATCTTCTAAATTTAAAAATAATATGCCAGTGACAGAACTTTGGGACCGACTACGTACTAAGAGTGACGTACCATGAACAAGGGCACATCGTGTTCGAGGAACTTGGGCAGGTTGACGTCCTTGATGGAGCGCAGCAGGATCACGTCCTCCACCTCGTCGGGGTAGCGCAGCTTCAGCGCGCCCGCCGCGCGCAGCACGGACTTCACGGCGCGCATGCCTACAAACAAACGTTGCGAACTCGTCTTAATATGGATATGAGGTAATCATCAACGTTGTGTTGTTGATATCAGACAATCAAACGACCCCTAGGGTCCATTTATAAAGCTACACGTTACAATTTTACAAGTCTAAAAACTGACAAGACTGACCAATGACCGGATACCTTTTTCCCTAAAAAAGGGTTCCGTAGTCAACAACCATTATAAGTTTCGCCATGTCCGTCTGACCGTCTGTCAGTCTGTCCGTCTGTCCATCTTCGGCTTAGCTCAGTAACCATTACTGCTAGAAAACTGTAATTCGGCATGGGTATATAAATCAATCACGCCAACAAAACAGAAGAATAAAATCTTTTCTTTATTTTTTTGCGGTACCTCCGCTACACCTAAAGTGGGGTGTAATTTATTTTTCTCATTAAACCCATAGTGTGGGGTATCGTTGGATAGCTTGTTCAAAAATATTTAGAGGGTTTTTAGAACGATTTTTCAAATTGATGATTCGTTTGCGTGATATTGGGCTTCAAAGCCCAAATTTTCATGTGTCCCTGCCGGGTGTGTAATGATGGGTATAAAAATAAATAATATAATTTCATTCGCTATAACAACATTTGATATATTTTCAAGGTACATAATCACTCATTGTATATAATAAACGTTGATTATAATTTCAAAATATATATGTTTATTTTGTATAACTTTTACCGGGTATAACACTTATTTTGTATAATCATTATATGGTATAATGCTCATGTTATATACAAGTTATATCTCATAACTATCAAGTAGAATAATATTTTATTATCAAAAGAAAATGTAGCAAACACAACGGTTTGCGAATTGTACTATATAAGTATGTCTAAGCCCACCCTTAACTAGCTGGACGGGAGAGGGGTCGGCGCGGCCGCGGGAGGAGGACACTACTTGACATATCATCTTAAGAAACCACCTTACACGGCAACGATCAAGCGCCGTCTATTACACGAATTAAATCAAATTTCGATACTATATATACCTTTGTGCTGCTGATTATACTTATATATTATTAAAAACGTCTACTTATTGAAGAGCACCGAATTACCGAACATTTTATGGTGACCCCGACGTGATTTGGATGACGCAACTGGAAGGCGAAGATATCCCGGAATAAGTGCCTTTTGGATCCGAGGGAAGTACGCCCGTTCCTAATAAAATTATTCATCTCCTTTACATTAGTATTTGTCTCAACTTGTGTAAATTTAGTTCGATAATTCAAGTGCAACTAGTGTTGTTTACGACTAACTTCCATCATTAGGTACAACTACCAACGTATGTAAATTTATTTATAAAACTTCTTAGTTCTTCATTTATAACTTTAAAATAATACTCAAATATCTTCTTAATCATCTATAGGTAAAATATACATAAGCATTAATATCGTGAATATCGTAAGCTTACTGCAAATTTAACTTAAAGATTGTGTGTTAACACAGTGTGACACAGTGTTCAATTTTCGCGATTCTATTTCGTAAATTCAAGATTTATCTATTAGTTCCTTTCAAAAATAAGTTAATTAGTGCATTTTAAACATAATTTGCTGACTATTCCAGGAAATAAACGGGGAAAGAGCCGGTGAGAAGTAGTGATCTCGGAATTAATAATATCACGGCGGTTTCCAATAGCCGCACCGTGCCTCACAGTGTCGCTGCGCCGACGCCGCCGCCCGGTAACAAGCAAGTACTTGTGCACGAAACGGTTGTTATCAGCTGTTCTTCGCATCTATTACGAGGTTGGATTCATTTTAATTATTGTACTCATTTGTTATTTTCTTCCGAATTATGACTGATTTACAGGATATTATAAAGCAAAGAAGTGTCATTAGAGGCCGTATTACATTATTTGAGAAGTATTTATCGCCGTTATTGAAACTAGACACTATAAATGAGCGTAATAAACTGATAAATAATGAGTTAAGTTTAGGATTAACCAAATTCCAAGAATTAAGTTACACCTTTGAGGAAATTCAGATTAAAATTGAGGAATTAGACGCTGACTCGTCCAGACAGATGGAAGAGCGGGAGCAAACAGAAAATCGCTTCTTCCAACTGATTGGTATCGCTCAGGAGTTCTTGGATGCGTATAATGAGTGCAAAATTAAACGAGGGGATGAATCTTCATGTCGTGGCAGTACTACGTCAGTGGTAAATCATATTAAATTGCCACCTCTGAAGACTTCTCCTTTCAACGGTGATATAAACAAATGGCTTCAGTTTCGAGATATGTACGTATCGCTCATTCATAATAATGAGACTATTGACGACGTTAGTAAGTTCCATTATTTAAAGTCGTACTTAGAGGGTTCCGCTGTGTCAGTCATTAATTCGGTCAATGTTTCGGCAGATAATTATCAAATTGCTTGGTCGTTGCTCTGCGATAGATACAACAATAAGCGTCTATTAAGTAATGAGCACGTTAAGTGTTTACTTTCTATTGAGGCGCTCCCTAAGGAGTCCGACCGGGGCCTACGCAACTTGGTCGATACTATTTCTAAAAACTTGAAGTGCCTTGAAGTTGTTAGGCGAACCGACCGATAGTTGGAGTACGCTTATAATTTATATTGCCTTGTCGAAGTTGGACTCGACAACTGCTAGGAATTGGGAGGAATTTCGTAGCAAATTAGAGACCCACAGTTTAGACGATTTTTTCGATTTCCTTCGTCAAAGGGCAACTGTATTAGAAACAGTCTATGCCGCCAAGACATTAAATAGTCACAATAAAGTTGAAAATCGCCAAAACTTTATCAGGTCAAAATCATTTGTTTCTTCGTCGCTCGATTCACTTCGCTAGTTTATGATCTTGTTTACATTTGGCCTGTAAACAAGATCATAAATTATATGATTGCAATAAATTTAAAAATATGTCTGTTAAAGAACGAAATGCTACGGTCTATCAATGGAGAATATGTAGCAATTGTTTACGTAATGATTATCAATCATACCAATGTCGGCTCGCAGGTTGCCGCATCTGCAGACGAAGGCATAACACGTTACTACACAAACAAAGTAGCTTTACTTACCAAACGCGCCAACCACAATCGCTCTCAACAGTCTCAACACAACCAGAAACACAAAAAAACGTGGAACCGTCCACGTCAGCTTCGTTGGCTACGACTACTAACCTAGCTTCTAATATTGAAACAACCGCGACTGCAAATGATAACGCATCGTCCAGCCCCACTCCGGTAGTTACAATGTCTGCTGGCGCCTCAAATCTGGCTCTTCTTTCTACGGCCTTGGTTGAGGTGTCAAACAATGGCAACATAATCAAACTGCGCGCGCTGTTAGACAGTGGCTCGCAGTCGTTTTTTATTACGGAGGCGGCGCAAATTAAATTAGGTTGCATTAAAAATAAAAATCAGTGCAAATATGTGTCCGGTCTTAATAATGCAAGAGTAAGCATTGCCGAACACTGCAACATCGAGTTTAAGTCAATATACAATCAGTTCACCACTTCTGTCAAATGTTATGTGGTACCTATTATTACCGACAATCTTCCTCAGACAGAAGTGCAACTGCATCAATTAGGTATTCCCGGCCACATCGAGTTAGCCGGCCCAACCTTCTTTCGGCCATCAGACATTGACCTGTTATTAGGCGCAGATGTCTTTTGGGATATTATGGGTTCAGCTCGAGTGCAGCTCGGACAAAATAAACCAATCCTCCAAGAAACGCGTCTTGGTTGGATCGTGGCAGGCCGCATTGGGGGGAAATATTTTAAGGCTCCAAGTAAAATACACTGGAACTTTAGTAAGGACGTAGAACAACAACTTGTCAAGTTCTGGGAACTATAAGATATCCCCACTAGCAAATCTACTTCAAATAGCGAAGATTATTGCGAAACACTGTACCCAGAAACAACATATCGCGACGAGGATGGTAAATATTGCGTTCAGATCCCACTCTGTGATTCACCAAATGTACTAGGCGACTCGTATCATATAGCTGAAAAGCGACTACATCAAATGGAAAGAAAAATGAAACAGAAACCTGAATTTAAACAAGAATATACAAAATTTATGCAAGAATACGAGAGCCTAGGACATATGAGTGAACTCACGACTAAACCAGATGTTGGATGCATCCTGCCACATCATGCTGTAATAAAAAATAGTAGCGAAACTACTCGTTTAAGAGTCGTCTTTGACGGATCTGCGAAGACGTCATCAGGCATTTCATTCAACGAAATACAACATGTAGGGCCTGTCGTTCAAGACGACCTCTTCTCAATATTGTTGCGATTTAGGCAGCATAAATATGTCGTAACGGCCGACGTCGAGAAGATGTACCGCCAGATTTTAGTTCAGCCTGAACAGCGCCTCTATCTACAAATGATTTTATGGCGTGAGCACGAAGATATACCTATTAAAATATTTAAGCTAAATACGATTTCATATAGCACGTCTTCCGCGCCGTTCTTAAGTACAAGATGTTTAATTCAACTTGCTGATGAATGCTGCGATGCTAGGATTGCTAATATAATAAAGCACGACTTTTATATTGATGACGTCATTACTGGGAGTAGCTCAAAGGAGGACGTGTGCTATATAATCAATTCTATTACGGAAACTCTTAATTCAGCACACTTGCCACTGCGTAAATTTCGAACTAATGTTGGTTCCGTCCTCCAGGACAAATCAAACTCACTGATACCCAAGGACTTAGACTTCAGTTTACAATCTAGCGCATTGGGACTTAATTGGGATCCAAGTACAGACACATTCAATTTTCCAGTGGACATAAAATATTCCACAGTAGCCACCAAGCGATCAATTTTATCAAACTCGGCGAGGCTATTTGATCCTCTCGGGTTGTTAAGTTTATGCACTATTGTGCCTAAAATAATTCTACAAAAATTATGGATGTCCAAATTAGAATGGGACGATCCTATTCCAGCCGATATATCAAAAATGTGGGAAAATTTTGTATTAGGCCTAAAGAGTTTAGTTAAGTTTCGAATACCAAGATTTGTACTTGTCAACGATCCGGATACGATCGTGGAGATACATACGTTTTGTGATGCGTCACAAGATGCATATGCAGCATGCGTTTACTTGCGCTCGATTAATAGCTTGGGTGAAGTAGAAATTAATCTACTCTGTGCAAAAACGAAGGTGGCTCCAGTACGAGCTCAAACTATACCACGTCTTGAATTATGTGGTGCCTTATTGGCTGCACGCTTAAGCTCTAAAGTAATAGAAGCCCTACGGCTTACTATCACAAATATATATTATTGCACTGATTCATCCGTCGTGCTTGGATGGATCCACTCTTCATCTCAGACTCTTAAGACATTTGTGTGTAACCGCGTCGCGCAAATTCAAGAATTAACAGCAAATGGATCCTGGAGGCATGCCTGGTACATGTACCAGGTGTCCAAAACCCAGCAGATTTAGCTTCGCGTTGGTTAAATCCGTCACAAGTGGCGGATGCTAAGGTATGGTGGCATGGACCTTCCTTTCTAAAAGAAGATCCATCGGCATGGCCAGAGATAATTAAGCCATCAATCGAATTTCCTGAAATGAAAACTTATACAACTAACCCTAAAACTAAAACTCACACTATTACATCTACAACATGCACTTTATTTGAAACAAACAACTTCTGATCACCTTGTTAACTTTGAGAAATTCTCAAGGTTCACAATTTTACTACGAAGCATGGCCTATGCATTGCGATTTATCAATAACCTACGGCATCCAAATGCAAAGGTCACAGGCCATTTGACCACAAATGAACTTCCAGTTCGTCGTTTTAATTGTCGTTACATTACTTAATCAAACAACATCAGAAGGAATGTTTTAATGACGAGCTAGCCCTATTAAATAATAAAAAACTCTTACCTTCAAAATCAAGGCTTCTGTCGCTTAGACCATTTGTAGACGAGAGGGGTACCCTTAGGGTTGGTGGACGTATTCAAAACTCACCTGAAATATTCAGCAAGAATCATCCCGTTATATTAGACTCAAAAAACCATTTTACCAAACTGCTGTTCATTCACGAACATATAAAATTGTGTCATGGAGGTGCTCAGGTTTTGCTGACTAACGTAAGACAGCTATATTGGCCCATTACCGGAAGGAGACTAGCCAGATCCACCGTTAATAATTGTAGGATATGTAGGATCTTAAGGACCAAATCAGTTATACCTATAAAGGGAAAATTACCTTCAGCTCGTGTCAATCCTAGCTTCGCCTTTGGTGTCGTTTTGCTGGCCCGTTCCCGACGCGTGATCGAAAAGGGCGCAGTTGCAGGATTATTAAAAGCTATTTGTGTATCTTTGTTTGTTTTACAACCAAGGCACTTCATTTAGAAATTGCATCAGACTTGAGTACAGAGTCATTTAAAATGTGCTTACAACGTTTTATCTCACGTAGAGGAAAGCCAAGCGTGATTCATTGCGACAATGGCCGAAACTTTGTGGGCGCGTATAATGAATATAAGAGATTTCTAGAATCCTTTGGTGAATCCATCTCGTCATATGCTGCCGGAGAATTCATAAATTTTAAATTCTCACCGGCTTATTCGCCTCATTTCAACGGACTTACTGAAGCAGGCGTCAAGGCTGCTAAACAACAACTCGGATGATAGGGAATACTAACCTCACTTTTGAGGAATTAGCGACTTTATTTGCACAGGTTGAGGCAATATTAAACTCCCGACCATTAACTCCTCTATCAGCCGATCCTAACGACTTTTATCCTTTGTGTCCTGGGCACTTTCTGATCGGCAAGCCGCTCACTTCAATACCATCTCCTGCACTTATCGAAATATTTGGGAGAGATGGCGCACCGAATATCTCAATGAGCTGCAACAGCGATCAAAGTGGAGAGTTAATGAAGGACAACTATTTGAAGGTGATATGGTTGTAATCAAAGAGGCCAATTTACCACCGCTCAAATGGCGCATGGGCCGCATCCATCGACTTTATCCAGGACCCGATGGTATCGCACGCGTAGCAAATGTCAACACATCAAGGGGCATCATCCGACGTGCAATCACAAACATCTGCCCGTTACCAAACGAGCATGCAGACAACTCGAAATCCCACGGTCTTCGAGGGGGGGAAGATGTCTAAGCCCACCCTTTACTAGCTAGACGGGAGAGGGGTCGGCGCGGCCGCGGGAGGAAGACACTACTTGACATATCATCTTAAGAAACCACCTTACACGGCAACGATCAAGCGCCGTCTATTACACGAATTAAATCAAATTTCGATACTATATATACCTTTGTGGAAGCTGATTATACTTATATATTATTAAAAACGTCTACTTATTGAAGAGCACCGAATTACCGAACAAAGTATATATTAGGGAGTAAAACGGAGTTCGGTTCTGGCGCTTCGCCGGCCGCTGCCGCGGCACGCTTGCTTCGCTCGCTCGGCTCGCGCGCTGTAGGGTCGCAGTTCAACCTAGCACTCCTCCTCGCTTCTCTCGTCGTCGTACCTACACCGACCTGCCTTAGAGTCTACCAATAAATATTATGCTAACTGTGCTATGCACAGTTAGCATGAACAAATGATATAACGCTAATTTCTTCATTAGAAGAAATTAGCGTTATATCATTTGTTCATTATAGGAAATATGCATTATATTTAAAGTATGTTATATTAAATGTTACTACATCAAATGATCATTATATAAAATGATAATTATATCGTATGTATATATATTAAGTGTTGTTATATGACTCAAGAGTTATATGAAAAGAGTGTTATTGCGACTAATTTTTTTTTTTTTAATTATAGACATCGTTACGCACCCGTCCCTGCCGGCTAAATGGCTGCTACTGGGAATGTGAAAAATATCGTGGCAGTAGTACATATAATGAAATTAAAAGGAAAACTATCATGGCTAAGTACTTAAGTAGGCATAACTAGTTACCGAGTAATAGTCGATCAACTTAAAATGTACTTAGAAAGGCCAACTTTCGTACAAATTCGACCGACGCAACCTTTTAGTTGGCGCGCGCGTGTTTGATGTAACTAAGAAAGACAGGCAACTACGGAACCCTACACTGCGCGTGACCCGACACGCACTTGGCCGATTTTTGATCAATGTTACCCGATTGTGCGCGAAATTTGCTTACCATAATCATAATGGCTCTGAGAAGACAACTGTTCCGAACACAAACGATACGTTGCTACAATCTTGACGGCCAGTGGTTTGGCATTTAAATATCCAAATGCGTACAATTCAATTTCAGAAATCAAGACATAATCGGGCACCATCATAGCCACCGAACGGAACAGAGCCTGAAACATTCAACAGTATAACTAAATATTTTCTTTAATATTGAGATAGTTTAAACAGCATTAGAAAATTTGCGTTAACCTTTAAGTTATCAGGCAGTTCAGATCGTCCAGCATAACCTGGGTTCATGGTGATAAAAACAGCGCAAGTCTTATCGAGCTGCACCAAAGTGCCTTCAAACACCATTTCTGTGGCGCCCGAGTTGATGCCGCGCTGGATAGACATGATCTGCTGTGCCACCACGGAGAGCACCTCCAGGTCAATTCGGTTGAACTCATCGAAACATGACCAGGCACCACAGGATGCTAAACCCTTCAATGACGGAAACTCTTTGTTATACTGTGTTTGTAGGTACAATATACACGGTGTTCCCGGGAATTTCCGTTGACTTCGGCATATTGCAGAGTACATTCACAGAAACAAATAAGCATAATTATTAATTGAAAAAAAAAATTTTTTACAAAATAATTGACTGTAGCATTAACAGTGGTTAAAGCTGCAAATCTGATTAAATTAAAATATTGAATATCTTGATAACAGTAAGAGTTAAGATACTACTGTCTTGGAGAAATTAACTTTATTTGATCTAACCTATGCCCCCTTGCAATTAACGGAAATAAACAAAAACACGTAGTGTATACAACATATTTCAGCGCTAAAATCAATGACGCAGCGAACCAATTAATAATTTGCACCATTTTGTTTGTTATCTTTGCCATACTGTGTAGTATCATTACCTTAAAGAATTTTCCTAGCGCAAGATAATCCAAACCATCTGAACAGTTAAATACTACGCATTGTTTTGCAACCGCTTTTGCCAAGTCCTTCGTAGTTTCCGTCTTGCCTGTTCCAGCCGGGCCTTCTGGAGCTCCACCTGAAACAGCAAATTGTGTCAGGATACAGTCCAATAACGTCTCAAATTTACAATTTTAAATAAAGTATACCCAAGTTCAAATGTAGCGCGCCGAAGAGAGTTCTGAAGCACCTGTCGGTGAGCGGTGTGACCACCAGGCGACCCGCGTTACCGAGATACTCGTACCCGTACATCAACTGAGAGTTGATCATTCGGGTTGCTATCTGCCAACTTTGAGTTTCGTCATCTTGTTCCTTTAATAAAAAAGTGAATTACAGGACAATTTTATGCTTCGTTACCTTTATAACTTGTGAAAAAACAAAGACGCTATAGCTGAACACGCGACACTATAGCGTTGTGTATAACATCGGGATAAGACAAACCATTAGGAACAATTTGTTTTATGATAAAATGAAAATTCATCTCAATATAAACAAAGGAAAATGTTAAATTAACAAAAATACACAAAACTTATTTTAACTATATCTAAAACTAAATTAACTTATAAAATAAAATAACTAACAAATAAAATATTTGCCCCAGTTCGCCGTCGCTGGGCAACGTGCCCAGAAGGCTGGCAGCATTGCCACGTTGGATGGCTATGCTTATCCTCTGTGCGAGTTATGAGCCAGCCCTCCGGTTACGCGTAATTTCGGCGAGTCGCTTTCCCCCCAGGGTCCTAGGGTCTCAACCCCAAAGGGCTCAAATATCATACTTGCGCCGCTTAAAGAGCTCGGCCGAGTTGGCTGCAGAGCCAGCCTTCATGGAGGTGCCATGGAGATGGGAGAGCGCTAGGGTGTCGGCACATGTCGCGTCCCATACTAAAGGCCGTCCCATCTTCCATGGCACGAGGGTCATACCGTCGGGCCTCTTGCCATCATCTCGGGCAAGACCGGATGGCTCCAAGATGGCAGGTGCTCCTGTACTGGCTAGGGCCCGACGGATGATATGATATTATTTAGGCTAGCATGTCGAGGTGTACGACCTGCACTTTTGCAGCAGGATAGACCATGGTGGCCGAGCTGGTCGAATCGGTCACTACAGCGACAGCAATGTGGGGCAACGCAGGTCACTCCCAGGCGGAGAGCGATGGAAAGGCGGAATGTGGAGTTGTCTATCAGCGTACCAATTTGCGGGGAAGGCAAAGCTTGGAGCCACTGTCCGGATTCCCATTCAACAACGGCAAGGAGCCGAGCGCGCTCTGGGAAACTGGTTGCCAGTTATCCCGTACCAGTCTACAGAGCGGCTTGTCCCACAGTCGTTGAGAACTGGGGTATCCAGGCCTCTATGGCCTCAGACATAAAGGGGATGTTGACTTGTTGCAGCGGAGTTTTTAAAATTTTGGAGGAAAGTTCTAGTGAGCTGTGTACGGAGGACAGATATGCGGGGAGTGAAACACTGGAAATTTTTCGGATACGGCCTGGGTATCCATGACCATGCCTTATTGGTAGGGAAGCCTGGGTCCATGAGCGGTCGTCCAAATGTATATTTATTATTGTTACTACGAGGCACCAATTGACCAAATAATTCAAAAGAATTATTTGGTCAATTTTGTCTAAAAGGGTATGAAATCTCCAAAAATGACTGCCTAAGGTGCAGTTACGTACGTAAATTTGGGTTAGGTGGGCCATTTCACGGAAAGTACGGCTTTTTTTTAAATTTTGATATACTTAATCGGGTTTTTTCTACTCAGAATCGAGAGCACTTTCGAACCTAATAAGAGAAAAAAACTGTCCATAATGTTACATATAATTTTCGGTTTTCCGTTCCGTTACCACCATACAAGCTTAGTATGGAAACGGTAAAGGAATGGAATAAAAAATCTTGGCAAACTTTTTTTCTCCTATTAGGTTCGAAAGTGCTCTTGATTCTGAGTAGAAAAAAGTCGAGTGTACAATTTTCCGTAAAATGGCCCAGGAATATATATATATATATATATATATATATATATATATATATAATCTGTATAAACTTCGACCTTACTAAATTTGGACGTTGAGAAGGATAACATTGTAGACGCAATGGCAATGGCAATGGCAATACTCATACTCTCATAAGCGACGATCATGTTTAATATGACGTTTTCTTTTTAATTGCGCGCATTCATTTGTATATATATTTCATTTATTATCTAAGTATAGGTAACTGTTGAAAATTATTTCACTTTTGAAAAATGATTCGCAAAAGCGTCATTGTAAGTAATGTAATTTTACCTCCCAGTAGTACCGAATTTGAGAAAGCCAATTGAAGTCGTTGTCGTGTTGCACTTTACATTCGATTAGAAGCATCAGCACATCTCGTGCGTGCACGTCCAGCACAACCAGAGCTCCTATAATGAAACAACAGATTTATATCCAAAATACATCAATCGCAACTAGTAATAATTTATCATCCTGATAGCGTTTTCCCGGTAGTGCCCTAAACAAGCCCGGGGTCTCTGTTATGGCTCCTAATGCCTAGATTTGGCGTAGGTACTAGTTTTACGAAAGCGACTGCCATGTGACCTTCTAATCCAGAGGCAACAAAGACTTATTGGAATAAGACCGGTCTCCTCACAATGTTTTCCTACACCGAAAATCGGTTAAAAATATAAATATGATATTTCGTACCTATAAGTTCTTTGAAAAAACTCAGTGGTACGAGCCGGGGTTCGAACCCACTACCTCCGGATTGAAAGTCGCGTGCTTTCGCGCGCGGTTATAGTGGCTCTCAGCAAAACAACTGTCAAACCCAACTAAGTAATTATTCGCGCGAAAAGGTTGAGTAATTCTTATCTCGGTCTCCGTGACATGGATTTAAAGCAATATTTACGTACCAAGAGTAATTCTGTTCTGCAGGCTTAGCTCACCGCGAACCAAATCTACGATTTTGGAGATTTGGAAGTTGCACTTATGCCAGTATTCCATCATAGCTGGTATATTGATGTGGATAGCGTCTGTTACTTCCGAGGTCCAAAATGTCATAGCTACGCATTGCACCTACATTTATTAAAAACATTTATTTGGGTTGTAATACCTGTCTGTCTGCCAAAGGGTTAGTTTGCCAGACAGACAGGTATTACAACCAAATTGAAAAATTGTACACATTGGCGGTGGCTAAATCGTAATACGGCCAGCTGGGGTAAAACGCGACTAAGGCAAACGTCCCAGTGTTTGACACTTAAATTCCAAAAATTGACAACGGGTTCGTTCACATTCGTGTTCTATAAATTACGATTGAAGGGAAGGGGCCAGTGTCATTCACTATACGTTTACCTTATCTGAAATTGTAAAAAAAAGCTTTCGACAAGTTAGGCGAAATTCAATCTGTTGTCAATATTATAAAGACTTAAGGAAAAACTTCTTACTTTTCTATACCAACTTATAAATTTCTAACAGATATATATGGTGACTATATGCTGCTCTTCTTCACTTTCACGAGTGCCTTGATATGTTGTCTATAATATACGTGATTAATTGATATGTTGCCTAAACAATCAACGGATCCAAGTGCTTTGTCTTACGGCTTGCCCCGGCCATATGAGCACCCACTCCTGCCGCGCCCGCGTCAAGTAGTCGTCGTAGGAGAGCGCCACCGCGTTGTGCACCGACACCTTCATCGACTTCTCCAGCTCCAGCAGCCATTTCTCCACCTATACGAATTTTCTTTTTCCATTATTTTGTGAGGGGTCTAAAATTGGTTATTTCACGCCACTGTTCGGAAATGTAGCAATAGATGGTCTAAAACCAAGCTGGAAAGTAGGCAATAGCTGTAGCACCTGAACCACCACTACTACAATGTTTCATTGTAGTAGTGGTTGTTACTGTTGGACAGTTTGAACAGCGATTCCCCAATCACAGCAATCCGGTTATCACGGAGCTGGTCAAACCATGGAGCTACAACGTGAACTCTATAAAAACTAATGCGACCCCTGTAAGTTTAGGCATCTTGATGATTTAACTGTGTAATGAAACCTGCAGTACAGTCAGTTCTATGGTATAGAACGTTTAACTCATTCCTCGACTGGGCGGCGCGCGGGTGCAGGGTATGACGATAACGGCTTTTCTTCCCGCACGCCACCCGCGCCCCCTTATCGTTATCTTAAGCGGTCTACCTATAACAGCAGGATTGATAATGCTAATTGTTATTTGCTATTATTTACACATTATTCAACATTATAGAATTTTGGTATTATATAATGTAGGTATAATCTATGTTAGAAGTTGGTAATGTAGACCAGACCTGTCCTCTGGCAGCAACAGTGTTAATAGTTGTTACTAGTTCCACGATCTCCCCTTCCGAGGACCGCATATGCGTCACAACCATTTCGCTGGTGAACGACAACTTAGCGATTCCCTCGTAACATTTTTTTAGATGAGGTTGTACTCTGTAAATAACATGAAAGAGCTTGAAATACATCGTTCGTGTTCCTTGTCGTAGAACAGCACTTACGAAAATAAAAAGACATTACAAAGCAAATTATTAGAGGTAAGGTTTTATAAATGGCAATTAGAATTACCGCATAGGGTCTTTTGTTTCTGATAAGATTTCCAGCAACTCGTCGTTAGACAAGAAGAAGAAGCGCGGGAAGTACAATCGCTTCTTCTCGAGATACGCGTTCAGACCTTTCTGGACCAACTCTAACAAGTTGTTCGATCTCTTCAGCCTGTCTGCCATTTTTTCTATTGTGATCACGTCTAATACACGAGGTTCCGCAAAACAAGCTTTCATAATTTCTCGCCACATCTGTCCAAAAAGCACAACATTTTTTTACCCATTCTTCTCATAATGCCAATTGATCCCGTTTTATACGATGATCAAAATTAAATAACACTTAACAGTAACTTTGAGGCATACTATCTTTTATCATTAATCTTTTTTATTTTAATTGTCTATCCATAAAACAACATTCTGTTACGAGATACACCAGGCGACAGTATCCAAATCAAACACGACTTAATCCTACTAATATTATAAATGCGAAAGTTTAGATGTTTGGATGTTTGGATGTTTGTTACTCAATCACGCTTAAATGGCTGAACCGATTTGAATGAAATTTTGCACGAAGATAGTTTATAGCCTGGATTAAAATACAGGATAGTTTTTATCCCGGGTCCACGCGGACGAAGTCGCGGGCGGAAGCTAGTCTGTAAATAATGTTACCTTATCAACAGCTCCGAAGCGACGACCTTCTTCGGGAATCTGTTGTTGAATATCGGGAGATGAAAATATTGGTTCCAAGTACATCCAAGTAGCCTGTACTTTAAGCCATTCGTCTAAAATTTCTTGCAGCAGTACCAATTTGCTTTCCCAGTCGCTAAAAATATGGCAAGTATGATTACATTTACAATTATCCTACTAATATTATGCATGCGAAAGTTCGGATGTTTGGATGTTTAGATGATTGGATGTTTGTTACTCAATCACGCTCAAAGGGCTAACCGAACTGGATGAAATTTTGCAAGATGATAGTCCGCCTTATCAACAGTTCATAGCTCGGACCAAAATATAAAATAGTTTTCATCCCAGGTTTACGCAGACGAAGTCGCGGGCGGAAGCTAGTTTATTATATTTCAAGTTGCATACGTAAATCTATTTCGTACATATATTTTGGCGCATTAAATATCAAATTATGGTTAATCTAACTGGATTTAACCTATCAAATTTGATATTATATAGATAGTGGAAAACCCTGAAACGGTAAGTTTGTTTGTATCAAAAATATGTACCTATGTGAAATCGGGTGAGTAGTTGCGATCGTTACCCCAGTGTATAGAATGGAACAAGTTTCAGGATGGAAATAAACTTATTTTATCCCCCGGCTCTGCCTGGGTTTCTTGAAATGAGCGGGCGGAGCAATGCGGACAGCTAGTATTATATAATAGTGTAGCTATCAACTTACAGAATGATTTCTTCGAAGGGTTTGATGTACGGTGAATTCTTCATAGTCTGTGTTTTAACGATGTGGTCATCAAGTAGCAATTGAATTTCATCGACACCGGACAAAATGTAAGTACCGGATTCTCTGAAATTATCATAATAATATACTGAATAATAAATGCGTAATCAGAAATTTTAATATTTTAAAAGTTGATTCGAGATATTTATTGACTATTTAATAATTATTTTTTGTAAACTGTTAACGCATTGTTTGTTTCAAGCTTGTAGCTAAGTACATTTTTTTTAAATACTTATCACTAACTTGTAAGGTAATATATCGAAACGTAGGTCAGCCCATTCTTTCACCATCTTGTCCAATGTCTTCTCCAAGTTGTTTTCTTTAGTAGCAGCCTCCGAGATGCTTTCGAACTTCTCGATGAAGTCTTCTAAATTGAAGTCAATCACCTTCTGCAGTGTTAACTCGTCGTCCAAAATAATGGGAAACCCAACAATTGATGATATCTTCTCCCAATGTCTCGGTTTTATGCCAGGGTTACCAAGAGTTTGAACAATCGGCATGTGGCTCTTAAAACTATCTATTTTCTCTCTAAGGAAAATGCAGTCAATTTATTTTATTTTTCAAATAAAACTCCCAACTTATCTGACCAATCATACTCACCTGACGGCTACAGCAAGTCGGTACGTATCAGGTACCTCTTGAAATTGCTTCTCTAATTTGTACACGTTTTTGTAGTAATATCCAACGTCTGCTTCGATATCTTCTGGGTCATAAGTCCCAACCTACAGGACACAAATTAAAATTATTTTCAAGATATGTTGTACAATTACGTTGGTGGGTAGTACAATTAGATTGGTAAATTTAATCGTTAAAAGTGATTGAGTCATAATCCACGTAAGACACAATCACCCGCTAAAGCGAACAAAGAATATTAATATAACCATACCCAAATCGCGGTGTAAAAAGAAAGTAAAAATTATCACGAAACCTTTTCAAAAATGTTCACCTATAGGAGGTTCTACAAGTCAGTAAAATTCAAAATTATATTCACCTTAGAAGTCACCCAGCTGCTATGTTTTTCGATAAATTCATAACCAGCGTCGAACAGTTTCTTAAAAGGTACAAGTTTGTCATATATAATTTTTCTCTTCGGATACTGCGACAGTTCGTACCCAAAAGAAGTCTCTTCTTCGTTGAATTGATCGATTTTTGTCAAGGCTAGGGATAACCTGTTAGGATGAAGGCCACGTTACGTTTAGTGCAACAACAGTAAGGCCATAATTAACCTACGACATATACGCGTCATAGGCCTACGGAAGATTTTCGCTATATATGTATTTAGATGGAGATTTAAGTTGCTAGTAGCACTACGAATGTAGCTTACCAGTGAAGGAGTTAAATTAATAAATTAATATTATACTATAATAAAAAAAGTATCTCACTTTTCATCGAGGCTTTTTGCTTTTGCAACGTATATCGGCAACTCATTAATTTCGCCCCAATATTCAATTTCATCGCATTGCAGTGCATATATATCCAAATCGTCTATAAACTTCGAAATTCGGACCTATATATGCGAAAGACAAAGCACGTTTAATACGCTGGCATTATCTTGGGTTCAACAATGCTTAGGTATATTATAATAAACAGCCTACCTTAAGCAGTTCCTGGTATTCGACTTTTTTGTGTTCACATATTACTTTACATTCTTCAATAATGCCGGGCAAGCGCGCATACCTAAAAATCGATTTTACAATGAGCGACTATTAGAAAATGCTATTTTAAAGGATTTAATTCCACTCCTCTACCAAGCTCTACCTACGAACCTAGTTCTGCGGAATCTGCTTTAATCATATTCTTAATATTAGATACCTAGTTATAGTGAAAAAACCTTTTCGTCGGGCTAGTCAAAATGTAATCATGTCAATTATCATAAAGACTTCAGGAGTGAAAAGCTTTTCTTTTTTTAGGTAGAACAAACCTAAAATCAATATTTTACTCTACATATTTCAATATTATTTACCAGTGAAATGATTGGCTGTTGACTTTGATGTCCTGCTGCGTGAAAGTAGTATACTCGCCCAGGAACAAAATGTATCGCATCACATTACGTAGCCTGTCTTCCATCTGGTCGACTAGAACGTCCTCCGCTTTCTTACAGTAGTCTATGAGGTCCATCAAGGCGGCCGTGTCCGGCGGGGGGGCCAGCAGGGTGGCCGCAATATGGGAGTACTCATCGTATATCCTGTCATATCAGATCATTTTTTTATTAATACTAACTTTTAAACGAGCAATATTTGTATACATATTTGTTTGTAAAAGGATTACCTACATTTCAGGGGTTACAGGGGCAAAAATCGATCTAGCCTGGTCTATTTCCGGGAAAATTATTCTAACCCGGGTTATACTCACGACACTGTTAATTAAGTTAACTGAATAAATCTAAAATACTGCACTCCAACTTGAATTCGAATAGCAGATAAACCAAGACCGTTTTGTATAAACCAAACCGGACTGGTCAAGTCTGCCGTATGCACTATTTATCTACAGAAATGGACTCATTTCGGTGATTGCCGAATGACAGGAACAGGTCCCAGACTTAGACGATTTAAACGTTTTTTTAAAAGGGAAGGAAGGGATTGAGCTGTCCATAAGTGGACCAAACGGCTAAATAAATAATAACAAGTTATATGGAAATCTTCGAGTATCTACTTTTCTTTCAGCCTATACGCATGACGTTTACCTCATCAAGAAAAAAATACTTACGACTTTATCTCCGCTTGGAAGTCATTCGTCATTCGTTTTAATAATATATTTGCCATATTGATAGCGGCTTGGCGGAGAAGGCCGATCAGATCCGTTCTTTGCATTCGAAACATCCCGATCACAAGTGTCCCTTCCAGATTCAACGTCATGTCTCTCGCTAACTCCACGTATTTAACCGATTCGTCGCAAAACTCTTCAAATGTTTTTTCAGGGTCTGATTTTAGGAAGGCTTCGACTTTCATTCGAGACTAGAAAGAGAATATAGATGTTATGTAGGCATAGTTTGAATTTCCTTAATAACTTATTGATTAAAAAATAATTACTAGGTACTTATAAACAGTTAAAGAAAAAAATTGAAGTCTGTAGACTTCGGTAGATGCAGTTTAATTATCTTTTTTGTATTTCGTACAAATTCTAGCAACTCTATTAAATATAAAAACATGATGATAATATTTTTGTGTCTACTCCCTTTGCATACACGAGTTAAAATGAAACGGTCGAAAGTTACATGTTAATGGCATAGTTCTAACCTGGCCATTTAACAAGCAAATGTAACTGGTGAAATCTTTTGTCCGCAGTTCTGGCCCAAGCCGTTGTTCATTTATCAAATTAGTTATATCTTCTCTATATTTGTCCACGAGGTCAAGATCTATCTTTGGCTAAAATAAATGGTTTAATTAAAATACATAGTCATAGAGATCGAATTGTATTTTGTATCATTTCGTTTATAATTTCTAGTACCTGAAGCGTTGACCTCCTGGGACAGACATAGTCGTAATACAGTACAGACTCTAAACGCGGATATTGTCGGCATGCGTCTATGAGAAAGTCATATATAATAGATAATCGATCGATAAACTCTTCAAATGGGGGCTCAAACTCTATGGCATCATTTTGAAATACCGCCTTTATAATGAATCCCTGATTTGTCCCCTGCAAATGTAAGTGTCATGATAATTACCTGCCTTGTTTGAAGTATGAATGGAATCGCAGATCAAAAATTTAAACACGTGGGTTGAATCTCTATAAAAAATGTAAATATGTGGGTTGCCTCTATAAAAAAATTTAAACACGTGGTTGCCTCTATAAAAAATGTAAGCACGTGGGTTGCCTCTATAAAAAATGGCCCAAGCCGCAGATAATTATAAATCACTCAAATACTTAGAGAATTCAGGTGAAATAAAATCGTATCAATACTTAATATTATTTTTCGGAATTAAATAGCAAACATGGCAAGCACATGCATAAAATATGTGTTCATATAACTTGTACTAGGTACTAGAAACTGTAAGAGGTTTAAAACATTTGGTTCACAACTGAAACTGTATAAATTAATTTGATCTACGTTTCCGTTTTATAAACTTTAGTTAGTGACTTAAACACTGAATATGTACTAAAGTGCAACTATATATTTTTTTGTTTTTATGTTTATTTCATAAACATAGGAAAACATAAACTTAAAATAATAACTACGCAAGTATATGCCTTGGTTCTACCATTCATGCTCGTTTTATATAGGCACTTCCTCTTGCACTTAAGAGCGTGCAAACAAAAGTTCGTATTTTAGCTAACGTAAGGCTTTTTCAAAGGCCATAGTTTCGTTCAAATGATTGCATTGTTAAAGTAAACTACTGTTTTGTATAGATAAACTCTTATTCTAGACTATGGTCTAGAATAATTGCATTGCTATAATTCTATTTATATAAACGGTTATTTAAAACAACCAGGTTTTCGTCGGAGTGTTTTGCAAAAATACGCGTCAGAGCTATCTTTCAGGTAGAATAATTCTATTTTAAACTTTCAAAAATGTATCGATGTTTGCCTTTTGCAATGGAATATATACTTTATTAGTACATAACAATCGCACTAGTTCTAAAATATTGGTCTATCCTATTAAAAAATAGCACTACATGATGTCTAATTCGGTTAGTTCAAACATTTTTTATTCACGTATTTGATGATTTTTTGGAAATCAAACATTTTATTATAAAACTACAGGACTTGTTTAATATTACGTATTTTTTTTTACGCTTATGAGTGACCCAGTTAATTTAGCCCATTTTTTAAAATCCACTATATAGCCGCGAGTGAAAACGTTGTTCAATTCATTACGCGCCGGGCCTTCCCAAAGAACGGACGTATCGCTCTCGTCGCTGCCCAAAAAGGTCGGTGATCGAACGTACCCGACACGCGCCTGACCAGCTGTAGTGCGTCCGCTACTGATTGATACTTGGTAAGTAATTTTACATGTTAAGTAAGTTTATTTATTTTATTGTTTCACAAAGCACTAAAGTGATATAACTTTTTATAGAACTGGGTAATAAACGAAAATTATTTGGGATGAAAAACTCCAATAATACTACGTACGGCCAGACAAGTTAAAAGTTAAGTCACCAATATTAATAATATTATTTATGTTTACCAGGTCATCAGTCCACCTTGTGGGGGGCCTGCCCACGCTGCGCCTTCCGGTACGTGGTCGCTACTCGAGAACCTTTCCGCCCCAACGGCCATCGGTTCTACGTGCAATGTGCCCCGCCCACTGCCACTTAAGTTTAGCGATTCGGAGGGCTATATCGGTTACCTTGGTTCTGCTGCGGATAGCCTCATTTCTGATGCGCTCGCGCAGAGAAACTCCCAACATAGCCCTCTCCATTGCCCTTTGGGTGACTTTGAGCCTTCTTATGAAGCCCATAGTAAGCGACCAAGTTTCCGTGCGTCATCACTGGCAACACACACTGGATGCGGCTGGCGCAGGACCGGTCATTGTGGCACTCTTTGGGGGAGGCCTATGTCCAGCAGTGGACTTTTTCGGTTGATATGATGATGATGATTTATGTTTATACCGCACTTGCCTAGGGGTTATCTAACGATTGTATGAAATATTTTCGAGTTAGTAATCGTTTTATAAAATTCGTCATCATCATCATCTTAGCCTACGGCGCACGCCGCGCCCAAACCTTTACACATAGACAGCTGTGGCATAGAGGTTTCTTTTATGATTTGTACTAGGAGTAAGGCTAAATTTATAGGGGATGAGAAGGGGGGTAGAATTCTGAATGAAAAAACTTTGTTTTTTAAACTTACGATCATGTAACTAGGAATTTACCTACTCTTCAAAAGATATAAAAGAACATAATAATGTTTCACTGTCTTAGTAAATTCCATCCATAGAATGCTGAAAAAGGGGTTGGAACTCTGAGTGGGAAAACGTTATATTTAAATCTACGGTTATGAAACTTAGAAAATGTACTTTTCAAGGAAAATCAATGTTTTTGGTAATTACTTCTTGTGGTAAAGATAAACTTTATTTTCAGACAGAAAAAAAAGAGAAAAACCGTCGAATATGGGTGAGGACCAAATTCTTCGCCAGGAGTGGACATCTTTCGGCTGATATATGATGATGATGATGATATGTGATACTGCATAAACAAAGGAGCAAAAAGAGCTCTTTTGGAATATATGTTGCCATATGTAATGCCATTTCGGAGTGGACAGGAGAAGAGTTCCATCTGTAAGACTGCAAAAATGAATAAAGATTTTGGAAGAAGATGGAGCCAAAATTAATATTGAAAGAAATAAAATGGTTGATGGGAGAAAAGTAGTTTAATGTCAATTAGGGACATACTTACCTGGAAGAAGAGAAACTTTAAATATAGATAGATGAATTAATTTATTTTCGAAAACAACATGATTATTTTATTGTACATCAAAAATAAAATGGATTCACTAAAAGATCGTCTATAGGTATAATAATTTGAACATTTTAAACTACACGAGTGGCTCGGATTTACTCGGACCAATATTCGTACGGCTTGTGTTTGTAATTTAAACACTGTTAGAGTCGGTCGAGTCTCCATACAAAACTATACCGTATGACATAAGAAAATAAGTGCGTCATCATCATCCCCTAGCGTTATTCCCGGTTGTGCCCTAAATGAGCTCAGGCTCCGCTTTGACACCTAATCCCAAGATTTGGCATAGGCACTAGTTTTATGGTAAGTAAATAAGTGCGTAAGTTTAATAAAATAAAAGCATTTAAAACTCTACAACTAAAACTGATTTTTATTTCCTACCTCACTATAAAGTGAAAGTATAACAATGATCAAGAAGGGTCGGTCCAACAGCACGGCAGCCCTCGAACCGCACGCACACAGTAAACATCGTAGTGTGGGAAATCATAGCCGCTCGCAGGCGATCGCGACTTTGTCGAGTTGTAACGAAATGTTTGCACGCTCTTAACAAGTCTATTCTAAGAGTCCGCAGTAAGCTCGATTCTCCATACAAACGTAGTTACGCTCTCATTTTAAAACTACGTGTTGGATTGTAACGAAACTTTGCATATACAATGACATGAGGTATAGCTGTGTCTGTAATTAGTTTATGTAGCTTCAGATACCATAGTAAAAAAAATACAGCGCATTTAAGTTTTTCTTACTAAACTTGTTTTTTTTATAAACTGGAACCATATAAACTAATTACAGACATAGATATACCTCATGTCATTGTATATGCAAAGTTTCGTCACAATCCACACCTAGTTTTAAAATGAGAGCGTAACTACGTTTGTATGGGAAGGTGAAATTCGGCCGAGCTTACTGCGGACTCTTATCCAGTCAAACTTTTATTTAAAATATCGCAACTAATTAAAATACAGAGAAAAATGCATATGTATAGGGCTGAAACTCAAAAAATTGGGTGATTTTCTTTTTATCGGGGAAATTTATCGTGTCAGTTACAATTATCCCTTTCCTTTACCAACACAAAATTGAACGGTTATAGAACTTTTGGGTTACACGCTGTTTTCATGTTTAAACGTTCACGACATTCTAATTTTCAACTAAGAAGAAAAATTTAAAATAATTCTCCAGAAATTAGAAAATTTCTAAAGCAGTCACGTGTAAAAATATGGGTGTATACAACTTAATCATAAATATGTACCTTCGCTCTTATGTCAGCGGATTAAGGTTTCGGTTCATATTTATGAGAGGTTTAAATCGATACATACTTTTGCACGTGACTGTACCTAGTAAGTAGGAAAAGGAATTAATTTTATTAGCTCTAGCTAAATGACCCGAAAGTGAGGCAGTTTCACGTGATAATGTGGACACGCTGGACAATAGCACCAACATTTTTTCAGGTAAGTAGTTAAGTTACCTAGTCGGTCCCAAAGTTCTGTCACAAATGAAAATAATGATAAAAACAAAAGTAGCAATACATTTTTAATAAATTATATACCGATTTAAAGTACATTTAATAAAGAATTAAAATTACTCAAAATTATTCAAAATTACCTCCTTTGTTTTTAATACAGGCCCTTAATCGGTGCGGCCAGTCGTCTATCGCAGCACGCACCATTTTCATATCTATCTCAGTGACTGCTTTTCTTAAAGATGACTTTAGGCTCTCCAAATTTTTATGTGGTTTAGCACAGACCTTCCCCTCTAAGACCTGCCAAATTTTATAGTCCAAAGGATTAAGGTCCGGACTAGAGGAAGGCCAATCTTCGTGTCTTATAAAGTCGATTTTTTGACGGTCAAACCAGGCTTGAGTGGTCTTGGCTTTGTGTGCTGGCGCAGAATCCTGCTGGAACACAAAATTATGTCCCGAAAATAGCGTGTTGGGCAGATCTTTGACAACCTTATCCAAAACTGTCTCTTGGTATACTTTCGCACTGATTTTGACACCTTTTTCGCAAAAATGAACCTCAGTTGGCCCGTAATAAGATACACCCAACCAGACCATCACTGATGATGGGTGATGCCCATGTTGCACCCGCGGAACTCTTTTTCCTGCTTCTTCAGAGCTCCTAGCGTACACTCTATCATTCTGTTTATTGTACTTCTCTTCAATATCGAAAATCTTTTCGTCTGTAAAGAGGATATCACGGTGTCGATTTTTCGCGTACCGCTTTAACAACTTCCGGGATCTTTTAAGCCTTATTGTTTTTAGACGGGCATTAAGTAAGTGCCCACGCTTTTTTTTGTATGCTCGTAGACTAAGATCTTCGTTTAAAACCTTTTTGACGGTTTTTCTACTGACACCCATCTGCAAAGCCATCAATTTCTGTTTTCGGACAGGATTTCTTGCTATGCGCGCCTTGATCGCTTTGATCACTGCTGGTGTTCGTACGGAGCGAGGCCGGCCAATTATTTTCTTGTCCTCAACACTGGAGACTTCATTGTACCTATCAATAGTACGGTACACAAACCTAAGCGTTATTTTTAAATTTTTGAGCAACTTGAAAATCGTACTTGGCGAGTGCCCACAGCGGTGCAATGCTAAAACAGCTATTCGGTTTTCTTTCTATGTCCACTCCATCGTGAGAAATTGCAACGAATGACTGTTTTTTGTTTTAAAATAATTGTCAAACATTCAAAAATGGAATGCAATAAAATTTTCTTAAAATCATCTTCTAAATTTAAAAATAATATGCCAGTGACAGAACTTTGGGACCGACTACGTATATAACTTTAAGTTTTTGATAGGAACTAACTACTCCCTCGGCCATCTTCAATTTTACGCTGGCCATTTTGAATTATAGGTATCTTATATAATATCTCGAGTTCTAAATCACTTAGAATCAGAATCTTGGTGTCTATTTGGGATCAGGGAATTCAACTAGATATTTTTTGGGGTCTAGTTTCCGATGCACTTCCACCTTCCGTCCGGCTGTCTGTGTGTCAGTAATCGCTAGACTGTTGTTCACTTTATATATTTTTTTTATTGTTGTGTCCACATTTACACTAATTTGTTCCAGCAATCTGCCCCACTTCGAGGCAATAATGGGTTCTTAATTTTTATGTGTGCCAAATTGTTACGAATACGGTTACATGATCTAATTATCTATTCACACATATTTGCATTGTATACACGTATGATACCGTCACATCCATTATATACTCCGTGAAGTCTTTCATTGATTTCAAACAAAGAGTCTGTAAATTATACGTCATTATGCAAGACAAACAGTTGTAGTAATGCTTTGTTTTACGTGTGTGCTTTGTATCCGGAATCTGTTTCTTCTTTATACCCTGTAAAAATATCATACATTAATCTCCGCACATAGTGTAGTTTATTAAATTTTCTTTGAGCGTTGACCATACTTGCAGAAACACGGCTTGCAACGTGGGGATCCATTGAAGCGTGAGGACATTACATGCTGCTTCAATATGCCTTTTGCATACGAAACAGAAGTCTTGCAAATCGTAAGCTTCATTGATCGTTACTATGTCTTTCATACTTATCAAACGAAGATCACTAAAACAAAGTTCATCCATATATTGTATTTAAATTATCATAAAATTTTGACGAAGGAGCACGGTTAAAAATTATGTTTAGGAGTGAATTATGAGCGAGAGTGTACTTGAACTGTTTCCACCAAATCTGCAAGACTTGAGCAATGCAAGGGTTCACGCTCCAGAGGTCCTTTGTGAGAGTCATCTTGGCAGCGGTATACCGGCCTCTCAACGTTCCATCTTGAAATACCTCTTCATTTTTAAATTCCCCCTCAGTTCCTGTTTCGTCTTTCTGTAATAAGTATAACGTACTCGTACAAATCCTCTCGATTTTGTAATAAGGTGATCGGTAGTCGTCGGTAAGTATTGCGTACACGAGTTGTTTACGAATACCTACCACAGCTGAAACTGCGACATTCTACCTTTACTCGCCACACAGGCCAGACAGCCACTAGCTATACCAGCATATGATTAAAGTACACTTCCAGAATAAATTGTTTTGGATTACGTATGTTGTACTCCGGCAATCTGGAACTTTGCGAGTATGTTGCCAAAGTTCAAAATTGCCGAAGCAACCATGCATCTGCTTTTGGAAACAAGAGTGCGTCTCATACCGTATTTGGATCTTTTAAAACGAAGTCGACTATAGCCTTCTTCATGCTCATGATAAAGTCCTCGCGCATTTCGGCGGTGATGGCAAACAGAGTTTCCTTCCACTTTCTCAGTTTCAATGTCAGCAAGTTATGAACTCTTGAATATAAATGAGTACAGTTAAGGATAATAAACCAAACATACTTCAATGTGAGTTTCATAATAATCTATGGTACTTAAGAAATGTGAAGACTTAAAACAATGTCATGAATTTACCGCAGTATAGTCCTATTGTCCAGCGGCGCAACGTGAATGGTGTCTAGACCGTAGTGTATATAGTAGTAATATCGCAATTTATTTTCTTCTTCGGTTGGAGGCCTACCATCTCCATCCTCGCCAGGAACAGATTGGCAAATAAGGCTCATGAGTTTACTCCTAAACTCTTCACGAGCTTTTCTTAAAGCGTTAAAACTTTGAATCACTGTATAGAGCAGATAATAAGAATGTATTACAAATTATTAGACAACCTACCCTTAACTTGGGATGACACAACATTTCAAATGTCCAGATCTAATCGGGGATACATGGCCATGGCATGTTTAACCCTAATAAAATTGATATTTTTTGTAAGAGATCCATCATTATTATTTTCTGCGGGGTGTAGGTACGATTGCTGACTGTGCTTTCGGTGATCATCTCACTGACATTTTTACCCATTATTTCACCCCTTTGAAACCTTTACAAATCCAAATGCCTATCATGGAAGAGACTGCATGCTTATCATCTTCCGCTCGTGGATTAGAGCAGCGTTCTATTGGATTAGAGGGCATGGGCAGTAGATACTCCACACGCAGGACCAGTGTGCTTTGGGACTTCACATACACCTTTGAATTTTTTTGCAGTGTATCATATGATATTCCATACTCTCCATCCATGAGAGGGGGGCCTGTGCCCAGCAGTGGGACGTACACAGGGTGGTATTTTTTATAACTGTTATGTTTTGGTCTATGACCAGTTTGCGGTTTGACGTGACTTTTGGAAAACGTTATATCGTCTCATGATGATGATGATGATCCTATGTTACCCAAGTTCTGAAGAACCCATTGCTACAAGCTAGGATTCGAACCCACAACCTCCTTTTGAAAGCCGCATGTCCGAACCTCTAGGCTACCATAGCTTCTAGGCGATCACCGCTTAAGAATATTAACTACAATATTAACTTTAAAACCCCAACCGGATGGAAGTGTACATGCACGGAGTACTTTTGTTTCCCGATAGTTAAATACTGCCATCATATATTATATTATGCTAGATATCACGTCCCTGATGTACAGTTCCACCCAAATGTGTTTCTACTTTTTTTTTTTTGTTTACATAACCCAGGTCCGTTGCAACGTACTATAATCTACCATATTTTTTGGTACTTTTTTGTCGACATCAAATGTAATGCTATGCATAAAATGTAATTCTTCGTAATAAAATAAAAATAAAATAAAAACATTTTATTTCAGACCTGGTATGATCCATAGGATGTTGCTAGTTTTAGTTTTACAAAATAGCCTTAACCTATATTAGTAACACATGACAGATACCGATACAATACAAAACTGAAAAATAAAATAAAATAAAAGACAACGAAAAAATAAATAGAACTCGTAGGAGCAAGCAATGACTGTTTGTACAAAAATAAAGAAAAAAAAAACAGAACGTAAACTAAAAATGACTGGTTTTCTTCAAGTCAACAAAATTGTACGTTTATTTATCGTGTGTTCTCTATGCCTTTCACTGTAAACTTTCTAATCTATAGTAATAATTATACTGAAGAGGTAATGTTTATGAGTTTGTAGCTTTCCAAGATTGTAAGTAGAGGTGCGAACCGAAACAAAATGACAGATTTCTAAAAATATTTCAATAGAATGAACCTTGGCGTGGGACTCGTGGGCAGCTAGTGCGATATCAATGTGATCCGCGCGCGCAGCTACGGAGCCAAAACAAGTGCGCAAACACATCAAAATCGAATAAGAATGTTAATCCTAAGTCTGATATTGGTGGACTGCATGTCGCTTACGTTGCCTTCCTACACGCAACTCCAGAGAAATCATAAAATAATGGTGCAAAATTAAGGTGGACGAACATGACAATGAATATAGTATTATACTGAATGCCAGTTACCTGTTGGACGTTTCTTTGCCACCGCTTTGGATTCTTGTTGTTTTTTCGATGATTTGGAAGGTTTCGAAGGAAATTTTAGGAGTTCTTCAGGTAACGAATACAGTGGATTCGCGCGTATCTTGAAGTCATCTGGCATCATCTGTACCTTTGGTATTTTTGGCATACTGGCGCCCGAAGATGATGATTCCGGCTGACTTTTCTTTCGTGTTGATTTATTTCCGCGTTGCATGATGTCTGCCAATTATAAATAACTTACTATATGAAGCTAAATTACGAAAACTACCTCGTATAAATCAATTGACGCTCCTATATAGAAAGTTTTTATCTATATTTCTCTCACCCGTCGAAGGTCAAGAAAAAAGAGCAGTTTTTATAGGTTTTGTAAAGAAGTTTCCTATCACGTAATATTTTTCACTTCATTGACTGATCCTTTATTAAATAAATAATAAACGACCATTACACTATTGACAGAATAACAAAGCAATACTGTCTCTATGGAAACGTCGTCCATGGATAATTGGCAATCATTTTTTACTTTGTTTCCATGGCAATATTGGCCATCAAATGTAACTATCCACCAAAGAGAAATTACTCTATTGGTTCTGATTCCTTTCTCTTATCGTTGAATTGGATTATAAGACGTTTTTTTTTAGAGCCTCGGGGCATTTGCAAACCTTAGTATTTGATACATAAATTAGGTATCTATCCATCGAATGATCAGTGCCATTGAGGTATTCAATAATCGATCATCGGTTATGTATGAATATGACGTCAGGAAATTGAGATATAGCGAAGAAAGTGTCACGTTATGAGAATGCGCCTTAAGAATTCCTGGGGAACCGATACTGTAACTATTGCGAAAGTATTTATTCTCAAACCTTAGGAACGCGTATGGTATGTAGCATTATGCAGCGGGTCAAACTGCATGAAAGTGCACATGAAGACTCCATCGCCATACGTTAGAAATTTAGAGCGAGCCACACTCTTCAACGTGTCGTTCTATACCGCGGGTGTCCATAAATTAAACGTAGGTACCTACATATACAGCAGATGCTTTTAAGACACTTTTTTTAGAATTTTTTTTTTGTAAACCAGACCCCTATACACCGTGGGCCCGAGTAACCCGAAAGATTTTAACCACGCATTCCTGAGGTCAATAGGGGTGAAAAAATTTATATGAACCCAACTCAAATTCAGCAAAAAAAAACTTTTTTTTCTTGGTCTTTCGGTTTTTGTAAATAAAACTTGGATAACTATCGCTTCTCTATGGAAGTTATCCCTCTTAATAAAACTGTAACGATTTTTTTTATCAAAAAGGATCAATTTTGTGAGTGGCTTTGATCTGTCAATAGGTACGCGGAACTGGCCAACATCGGTAGCAACGTCGCAATCAAAAGAGCTAAATTCACTTTAGTAATCACAACAAATATTTTACATGAAAATTGGTAATATCTTTAAAACTAAGCCGGATTTGACTGGGGTTCATAAATAATTTTTTGCTTCTAATGACTTGAGGAATGCATGGTTAAAATCTTTTGGGGTACTCGGGCCCACGGTGTATACTTACTTTACTCTTTGATCAGACCTTAGGATTACCATTTGACATATTTTTAATAAAAAGAGATACTGTTCCTTATTAAAATTTTAATAATTGAATCATTTAATAAATACAGAAACACATGATAATAAATAACAAACTAGGTAATAACAGAATAAATAATTTACAACTATTGATGCAGTAGGCATTTATAATCACCACACAGTCGATGATATTCATGCGATAGGTGTATGATTGATTAGTAAACAAATAATTTACACTGTCTCAAATACTATAAAACAAAAAAAAAATCCTCTTCTTAGCATTATCTGAAAACGCCGATTCAACAGACTAAATGCGAAATCCTACTAATATTATAAATGCTAATGTTTGGATGTTTGTTACTCAATCACGCTTCAACGGCTTAACCAATTGGGATGAAATATTAGAGGAAGGTAGTTTATAGCCTGCATTTAAATTAACGATAGTTTTTATTGCGGATCCACGCAGACGAACTCACAGGCGGAAGCTAATGATAATTGTTTCACGTTCTCCAGTTTTTTCCTAAAAATGTACTAAAATAATAAAAATAAAAAAATCATCCTACATACGTCCCACTGCTGGGCACAGGCCTCCCCTCACGGCCGAGAGGGAACGGGCCGTAGTCCCCACACCCAGTGCGGGTTATGGACTTCACAATACACCTTTTGAATTTCTTCGCAGTTGTATATGCAGATTTCCTCAGGCTGTCCTTCACTGAAAAGCTAACGGTCAATTCGATGATATTCTGTACATAGTTCGGAAAAACTATTTAGTTTAGCCGGGATTCGAACCCACAACCGCCGTTTGACAGCCGCATGCCTGTACCACTAGGCTACCCCGGCCGTAACGGTAAGAAAAATTACAATATGATGATAATCTGATTACTTATATATATATATGTTTCTGCCCGCTCGTTGCTTATATACCGCATTCTCGAAATACCAGATTTTGCAAAATACCATATTCTTGATTTATCACATTACCAATAAACCCAATTTTCTGTATAGGACATTCTTAAAACGATTTAGTTCCATGAGTACCTTACGATTTTATAAACTGGTGTAACGGGAATGTGGTAAGCTAAAAGTGTGATATATTGATAACCCGATATTTTCCAAAATCTGGTATTTCGAGAATGCGGTATATTAGCAACGAGCGTTTCTGCCGACCAATACTAGTTTTGGTGCAAGCTTTTCCTCTATGTCCAGTCGTCCCGTGGAAGAAGTTCCGCGGCGGAACTAGTGAGACTTTTTTTCCCAATAGATCCGCGGAACATAGCATCAATTAAATACTAATATGTTATGATCTTATTAGTTTCGTGCATTGTCCTTTTTGTGATATTATCTACGATATCACAAAAAGGTCAAGTGGGCCCACTGGCCATATTTAACTTCTTCTTCCAACACTAGGTAGCTAAGTTTATTACCGATGCCCAAAGGGTAAACAGACAAGAAATGATCATGATCAAGTCTCCTGGTATTTCGACGGTTGACGGAATCCCGCGGGGTGCCTATTTCTGGTCTGTTTGCCCTTCGAGCATCTGAAGATACCTAACGAACCTAACCTATCCTTTACAACTGAAGTGGAGATATAAATATACTGAACTAAAGGTAGTCAAATGTCCATTAAGTACAGTACGATTACTGTTAGTTAAGACCTGACAGATGGATTGCCTTCATTTAATTTTCAACTTTAATCTAATACAAATAAAATAGTTATTACTAAATCGGTAGATGTGGGTAACAGTATTCTGAAAAATGCTTTATCTATATGAAATTAAAGTTGAAAATTAAATGAAGCCAATCCATCTGTCAGGTCTTAACTAACAGTAATCGTACTGTACCTTTAACGTCACTACTTCCGCCACGAAACTATTAGGAATAAAAGTCTCACTAGCCACGGAACTTCTTCCATGGGACTACTAGGAATAAAGGAAGCTTTTATTGCACACTGTACTTTCTTTTTACAGTCTTCAACTACATTTTGAGGACCCCAATGAGGCCTCAGGGCGAGTTGCACCAGCTTAAGTCGGGTCCGCTGCGCCGTGTTTTCGATGTTTTTAAACATCTAACATGTCATCCGTCATCTTTGGCAAACAAATTGGGTATTGTTTTGATTGGCAAAACATGTTAGATGTTTAAAAACATCGAATACACGGCGCAGCGGACCCGGCTTTACGATTACATACTGATCAAGGTTAAATATGGCGTTGGCAGCTGTCATCCCATAGAAACTTGACAAACTTTCCATACATTCAGATTTTAACGAACACACACAAATAAAATTTGAATTTCCGGAAATAATAGTTTATACGTGCTTATAAAAAGCACGTAACGCGGGGCGCGTGCTTAGCAAAATGTTATGTAGTCGTTATCGTTTTCGTAAATATTTTTATATATTATTATTATAATAAAGAAGTTACGATTTTAAACTGACACGATTATTTACACTAGAAATAATACCCAACGACTAATACATGGTAAATATCCTGCTATGATTATTATTTCTGACGAAGAAGTTTTCTAGTTCTATAGATATAAAACCTCCGTGGATTTACTTTTTCTTAATATATATAGGTATATTTTGACATTGATAGTTGCCAAATTACAGTCGTAATTGCCATACTTAAATTACGTACGTACCGTACCTAAATGGCAGCACTTAAGTATATTTTTGATGTAAAAAGAAATAGACTGACTGCAGAAAATTTAGAAAAAATACTGATTATTTTCTTTAATAAATCTATACTTTAACAAACTTTTGTATTTATTGACTATAGGAATCAAATTATATATGTCAAGTAAGGAATTAATTAATTGCTTAACATTTTGATTAATTTTGGAGTCATGTCCACAAATTATTGCGAGCATAATGACGCAAATTTGTCCGATCTCTGGTCATGAGCCACCTTCTGTCTCCGTGCTGCTACCTATTATAATATTGCGTTTTCACTGAATTTAGATAAGTATAACAAATTTCGGTTGAATCGGATGCCATTGCGCACTCTTCGCAATAAATAAATGCGTGGAGATCAATCTTGAGAGAAACCTAAGAAACCAATACATCTACATCAACTCAGACAGCCAAGCTGCTCTGCTGGCACTAGAATCCCTAGAGTCCTACTCTAAACTAGTCCAGAACTGTAAAATCAATTTAAACACCCTGGCCAATACCAACAAAGTCATACTTAGATGGGTACCAGGACATTCCGACATAGTTGGGAATGAAAAAGCAGATGAACTTGCAAGGAAGGGCGCGGACACAACCCTGGTCGGCCCAGAACCGTTCTGTGGTATCACAAAACGGAAAGCATATTCTCTGCTAAACCACAGAAAAATCAGAGGCAATAAAGCTGTGGAAGTTCGCCAAAGGACAAAAACATGCTAAAGCCTTGATCAAAGGATACAATAATAAACTGTCTAAAGAGCTACTGCAACTCGGAAGGCACAAAACCTGCGCAGTAACGAGAATTCTGACAGGACATTGCAGATTAAACAAGCACCTGTTTCAAATGGGTATGAAACAGGACGCAACTTGCAGGTTCTGCCAGGAGACGGAGGAAACAGCAATGCATATTCTCTGCTCCTGCGGACCACTCATGCACAAAAGAAGTATCTACCTAGGGCGGCACATAGTGCACCCAGAAGAGGTACAACATATCACCGCCCAAAGAATCTGGAACTTCTTAGAGGCAACGGGTCTCAACGGTGAAATATAAACAAAGGGCTGCCACAATAGATCACCTGCTGGTCGAAGCGGCATATAAAGAGGCCCACAATAACACACAATAATAATAATAATTGGCAAATATTGAAGTGTATACATTCAGCTTATGAGGATGGAATCGCAAGTCGTGCCAAAATTAACAATATATCAAGCAAAAATTGAATTTGTATTAAGCAGTAACTCTGCTAACGAAATTTATAAATTTAAATTAAAGGAATGAAGGAATGAGGAGGAAGTAAATATTTTTTTAATTTTTCCTTTAATTTAAATTTAAGACATCAAGCATTTTAAATCGATCGTTTTTGATACTTCAAGTTTAGGTACAACAAGGTATAAAATAGGTCCCCGTCTACTATTGTCTATTGTCCATTTAATAGCCTCGTATCCTCTGGCCTCATATCATGGTCACGAGAAAAAGTTAAGTACTAATAGTGTTGCTGCTAATCCCACTTTTTGATCACGGTAAAAATGCTTCATAATCAAGTACATATTTTAAAGATACATGTACATAGCTAAACTAAGTGCAACTACCAATAATAACAATGCTGAAACGTAGATTTAAAAATAAATGAGCACAAGCTTAATATAGTATCGCTTAAAATCGCTTGCATTCTTCTAGAATGGTAGTTGTGTTAGAAGCGCGACGCCTCGTAAGATCCAGTGGTCAGGCGGCATGTTCGTGATCAGCCGCATGAAGAGGATGTAGTTGGTGGAGTGGCCCGTGGTGGACAGCACGCCCCGCCGCTCGCCCGTCTTGTACAGCGGACAGTTGTAGAACTCATCCTGCGGGATGTCCACGCTCTTCATAGGAATCAGCCACACCTGTATCACAAATAAATTTCATAAACATTCCCGTCATGCCATTTGACCATGTCTTACTCTGTGGTGAAAGACAATAGCTAGCAATGATAGTCCCACCAAACCGTTTCGGTAGACTTGACCGGCCCTCCTTAAGAGTCCGCAGTAAGCTCGATTCTCCATACAAACGTAGTTACGCTCTCATTTTAAAACTACGTGTTGGATTGTAACGAAACTTTGCATGTACAATGACACGAGGTATATCTATGTCTGTAATGAGTTTATGTAGCTTCAGTAACCATAGTAAAAAAAATACAGCGAATTTAAGTTTTTCATACAAAACTTGTTTTTGCTGTATTTCGTTTGTTTTATAAACTGGAACCATATAAACTAATTACAGACATAGATATACCTCATGTCATTGTATATGCAAAGTTTCGTCACAATCCACACCTAGTTTTAAAATGAGAGCGTAACTACGTTTGTATGGGAAGGTGAAATTCGGTCAAGCTTACTGCGGACTCTTAAACTTAGCCTCAGTCCTCACAAAAACAAATACCCAGTCAACACACAGTCGGTGAGAAGATCACATAATGAAAATTGTATGTAAAGTATGGCTCTCACCGGCGGGAAGGTGTCGTAGAGCACCTTGGGAAACGACTCATCGATGCAGTAGTCCTCCATGTTCCAGCGCGCGCCCTCCATGAACAGCCCCGAGATATACACGCCTTCTTCCGGTCGCTCCTCGAACTCGAACACATTTTGCACCTGCATAAGTCATCACCGGTCACTTTGGCACTCTTTGGGGGAGGTATATGTCCAGCAGTGGACGTCTTTCGGCTGATATGATGATGATGATGATAAGTCATAGAGGCTGATGTGTCTGAGGGTACTTTATTTAAATAAAAATTGTATCCATCTTAACATAATAGGAAGCCCGTTTCAATGAAAAAGTAACCGTAATGCTAATAATTAAACGGTTCAACTCACGTATTAAATGTCACTACGGGCGACATGAATGACATGATGATATGGGCAAGATCGTGACTTTCGTGAGGCGATTGAAATTGAGCGACGCCCAAATTTTAGATGTTACCGCCAGCATGGAAACCTATTATTCCTGAATTGAAGTGGACAGCGTGTTATGACAATCCCGTGGACACAGTGAGTTCAGTGTGCGCGCGTCAGTACTAAATCACGAAAAACTTTTTCACGAACGACTTTATCACGAAAAACTTTATCACGAATAAACTTTATCACGAATAGACCATTATATCACGAAAACTTTATCACGAAAATGTTATCACTTAAGACTTTATCACGCAAAATTAATCACGAAAACTTTACCACGAAAAGACTACCTATATCACGAATAAGCTTTAATTCCAGATATTATAAAATTCTATCCGTGCGACTACATTACTAAGTGAGCGACTAGAAATACAGAGAAGTGGAAACAGGGACTTAGTGACAAAACCGACTCGGATCGCGGATAGGTTAGAAGACGAAAGCTGGAGCTTTGCTCCCGCTGTCGTCTTCGAGGTTATTTTTTTTAATAAAAGAGCGGAATAACCTCTGCTCATTAAAGTATTTTATTTAGACTCATCTTGTTTCGCATAATAGCTCATTAAGATTTTTCGTGTTTTCGTGATAAAGTTTTCGTGATACAGTTTTTTCGTGATAGTCTTTTGCGATTTTGTCTATTCGTGATAAAATTTTCGTAATAAAGTCTTTAGTAGTAAAGTTTTTCGTGAAAAAGTCTTTAGTGATAAAGTCTATTCGTGGTAAAAATTTCGTCATAAAGTTTTTGTGATAAAGTCGTTCGTGATATAGTTTTCGTGATAAAATACTAGCGCCGAGATTACTTGCTTGAGGAACCCATTTCATTATTAATTATCAGTATTTACGAAACATTATATTTACTCGTGCATGCTCTGTCTCACAAAACGGTAGGAACGGTTTGTCTGTGGGATCCCGATCGTTGTACAGAGTTAGCTCATTTTAGGTTTAGGTTAAACTGTGTGACCGTTATTATTACTTTGGCATATAAAATGTCATTTTTAGGGGTTAAAACGGTACCCTATTACTAAGACTCCGCTGTCCCTCCGTCCGTCATCTGTCTTGTCTGTCTGTCCCTCCGTCTGTCACCAGGCTGTATCTAATGAACCGTGATCGTTGACAGTTGAAATTGACAGATGAACACAGATGATGTATTTCTGTTGCCGCTATAACAACAAATACTAAAAAACAGAATAAAATAAATATTTAAGAAATAAACGTGTTTTTTTGCCGTTTTTATAGATAATGGTACGGCTTTTTTTACTTGGTCGGTTTTTCTACTGTATTGTTATGGTGATGATGGTGATGATGGTATTATTAAATACATAGTTATGCCTTGGAGGTTAATATACTTAAGTTAATGTCGTTATAATTTTCTTTTACGTCACTCTGGGCGGTAAGCGAGATTTACCGCCCACGGGCGCAGGGGCATATCTCACTTCACACCCAGGAGAAGACGTAAAATTGTGTACGCACCAAGGGCGGTAATTCGTAAAGTCCCAGATCGCATATTTATCACACACACCTGCTATCTGGGGCATTCACGAATTCACCGCGGTTATATATGTTCTGTCACTATAATGGTTGTTACTCTTCGGTACGCACAGTTTACCGGACGCCATAGCTCTAGTAACATAATATATTTTTCACCTCAGCAGCTCGAACAAGCATATTTGGCTGCGTGAAAATGCGATTTTGCTCACTCCGTGAGACAAAGTAGCTTTTTAATTTTGATGCGAGCACTGACATTTCGTCGTATGGGGTCTATTACAAGTTCAGAATATTTGAACTTTATTAGCGCTGTCCCTTTCATTCTATTACGAAAAAAGAAAATGGCAGACATAGGTCGATCCATAGTTCGACCATCGAATTTCAAAGTAGACCCCCAAAAAAGCGCGAAACAAGTAACACGTTCGAAAACTATCAAATTAAAAAGTTTAAATTATACCAAAATAATTATACAAAGGAATTTTCAATTGAAGAATATTCAGAATAAACTCCGTTTTTCATAATAAATAGGTAAACATTAATTTGTGTGCATTGATTTTGTTATTAGTATATATTTAGGTGGTACCCGTGTGGTGTCAGGTTAGAATTTCACCACCCCCTTTCTTCCCGTGGGTGTCGTAAAAGTCGACTAAGGGACCAGGGTTGAAGTGTGTTGTGGGCGATGGGCTAGCAACCTATCACTGCAATATCACATTTTGTCGATCTTTTATGCCCACATTTATGCTAAAAGTGGCGCTGGAACATACGTTTCATGTGCTCTGCCTTTCGGAATAAAGGCGTGAATGTATGTATGTATCTATGTATATATTTAGGTACCTCATAATGGAACGCGAGTTGATCGATGGGTATCTTGTACTTGCGCGCGTAGCTCTGCTGCGCGGCTGTGAGGAACGCCTGCGGGAAGTAGAAGCCCGACAGCCAGAACACCACCGGCGGCCCGTTCGCGTGCCAGTGCTGCACACAGTCAATTTTGCAATTATAACCTTTCACCTAACCAACTTATAGTACTTTTAAATAAGAGGATGCTGACCTGCAGAAACTCGAGTCGCGCTAGAAGATCGTCGACGTAAGCCGCGAAAGGTTTGAGCGAAGGGTAGCTCTTGCCAGCCCACAGTGCCGGTATTTTTCCGCGCACCATGCTCGTCAGTACCTCCTCCGTAATGTCCGTTAGCACACTCACACCTATTTCAATGAATATTGTATAAATAGGATTCATCAGACAGACTTGTTAATGGGATCTCAGCTAAGTGGTAGTAGTACCTTGCACGGCGCCAATTACGGCCCGGGAGCTGCTACGGACGACGTTGACGAGGCGATCGAAACGCGCCGCCTCCTGGATGACCACGATGGACATGGGGGACATCTCGGCCGGCTTGAGGTCTCCCTCGAACGACGGGCCCGACAGGATCTTGATGGGCAGCCGCGCGAGTACGTCTTCCGCGATCGCCATGGCTTGCTCCTCCGGCGTCTCGCCGCCGCCTCCGCCCGCCATTGTGTCCTACACCCAAATTATATTTTTTTAGTCTCTCTTTATCAATTAACAACAGTCGGGCAAAGCTAATAGATTATGGGAAGGTACTTAATTCGGGAAAGGAGTGAGAGATTGACAACACAATGAATCATCAAATCAATAAACGCTTTATCATTTGGTGATAGAGGAGTCCAAGTCAAACCGTCCAATATTATTTTATCCGATGGTATAAAATCCGACAGTTCCAATGAATTAACTATCTACTTATTTAAGTTATTTATTACTTACCAAATATTTCTTGTGAAGATCCTTGTCGCGTGTAATAAATAAATTGTTGCTTGAAATCGTACATAGATAATATAGTTCTAAGTTCTAATTCAAAATAAAAAATTAAGCACTACTTAATCAGATGAAGGTTCTACTTGGTCTTTCCTGTTCCTGATATTAAACGATTTTGCTAGGGCAAAATGTGCACTTCGATTCGGGTTTATGTATTTATGTTTCGTTGTTATTTTCGTTAGCTTACGGGAACAGACAAGATATTAAACACGTTACCAAATTATATTTCTTTGAAGATACTTTTAAACTATAACAAATAGAAATGTAACTCACCAAACGATCCTTGTGTTATAAGCCGGAAAATGAATGAATGGAACATAAGAAAACGTTTTATTACTGAGTCCTTACACACTAAGGGTGGGTTGCACCACACCGGGTGTAATCGTACTTCTGGGGCCACACTAACGAGAAATGCCATTAATTATCGCGAAAATCGTAGTGTGGCCGTACCTTTAACGTCCATTATCGCGATCATGAATGGCATTTCTCGTAAGTGTGCCCCCAGCATAAGCGGTATTCGTTAAAATTTAAATATATCGTAACGTTGATCAGTCGTAATCGTAGGTTGGTACAACTCACCACAATATTACAATAATAATGAATATTCTATTCAACTCTGAATAGTAGTGGAAAGAACTAATATAATAATTGAAAATTTCAACTGTAACCTATTCATTTAATAACAATTACCTTACATCAGTAATTTTATAACAGTGACAGACAGTTTTCGGGTTAAGCTGAAATCGTTTATTGTGGTATTAAGAACTTTTAAGAGCAAACAAGAGGGAAATAATCGACATATTCTAAATGCTCACGAACTGTACTGTAATGCCACAAGTAGCTATAAAGTTACTACAACATTACTACTGCTACTACTCCTGTTACTTACTAAGTGTACTATTATAAAGTAACAAATGACGATATAGATTCTAATAGTAGATTGTACATTACAAGTGCATAAAACGCACCATTTTACGCGAGACGTTTATCCATCCGAGCGAGCTAGCTAGTAGTAAAATGGGTTTTATGGAAGAATTGTACACTACTTTTCACTTCGATTGCGAGGAAATAAAATGAAAATTAAAAACTATAAGTTGAATGAACTTTTCTTACGTACTTTGGCTGTTATTAGTATCCTTGCCTTGGTCTTAGAATACCAATAAAACATACAAAAGAGAGTTTATTCTTTAAAGTTAAAGTTGCGCGTGTGGCTGTTGGACCGATTGCTTTGGTCTTCGACGAAGATTTTACTTTATGCGCTAGAGCATAAAAAGCGACTTTATGTCGCCTACGCACAGCATAAGCGCGAACTTAAGCATGAGAAATGAAAAATACTTTTTGACTTCTCATGCTCAAAAAGTGCGTCATATTAGGCTTAGCAAGCGGGGCTAAAGTAGTACATTTAGCCCCTAGGGAAAATATGTATACATATTTATGATAAACATTTTAATTTGACCAATCAAAACAGTTCAACGTATTACATCCACCAATCACAACTATTTAAAAAAACATCAGTTTTGCTACTAGCTAACCAGAATACAGCTAGACATTAAAATCGACCAATCAGGAAACAGAATTCATTTCAAACATTAGGTGTTTTTTATTCCGTAATTCATAATAATTAAAAAAATAAACGCCTCTGACCGACTATAGCCGCGTCCAAACTTTCAAGCGTGGTTACATACATGTGTTACATACATTTATTTATTTATTGACAAATACATTTACGTGACATTACAGTAATAACCAATGCGTCACGAAACTTAAAACAACAAATAATACTATTAAGGCGATGAAACGGCGTGGCCCCGTTGCATCGTTATCTCGGGTGTAGGATTCGGCAGATGACATAAGCTATGAAGATGCTGACTGCTGTCTATCTCGCCTTATCGTATGCCTCGCGTGTGCTGTCCGCCGCGCTCGGCCGTTTAGTTTGACGCGGCTATTAGACGGTCAGAGGCGTTATTCGTTGTGTGAAAGAATGGCGCCAATTGTTGATTGTAGATGGATAATCTTTGTTTTAATATTTTCTCGCAGACGAAGTGAAAAGTAGAGTACATAACTCTGGTCTAAAAGCCATAATACCCCTCGAACTATTTCCCCTCACTACGTTCAGGAAAATAACCATCTCGTGGTGATATGGCTTACTTTAGAACCTTGTCATACAATCTACTATTACTACATGACATAGGGATTAAGTTGCGAGCTACTTTCATATGGACATACCTAATGTATTGAACAGTAACCTGTTGGTGATCGTACCTGCGTTAATATAGCGGTATCGAGCAGCTCATTGGCCTCGCGGAAGTGCTTGGTGATGTCGGCGTTAGAATGGAAACCAAACACGCCGGGCGGCGTGGCTACCGGCAGCGACCGTGCAAACGCAATGAAGTCCGCATGCTCCTTCAATTCCGGGATGTAGTACGTACCTGTACCGGCACCACATATATATTTGAAATCAATAAGTATTTGTTATCATGACACATGATATTGATAATAAGCCCATACCGGTGGATTCGAGTTTATACTTGTCTTCGCGGATTGCTCTGAGATTGTAGAATTTATAAAGAATGGTGTTGAGACAGCGGCGGTCCCAGTCGTCCGTGACGCGGCCGCCGTAGTTGCACTCGCCCGTCAGGTAGCGCAGCGCCACGAATTGCACGTCCTATACAATATTCATCATCTGCTTCATTCTCGTTAGACATAGCAAATCATATGTATAATCAGAAGGAATATTGATAATCTTACAAATGAATCGAAAAATACGAGTATGAAAGTAAAAAAATCTTGTTAAAGGAAGTTTCTCAGAAAGCGTAAACGATGACTAAAGGTGCGACCACACCGCTGCTCAAAATACGCTAACGCACCGTAAATTGCAGCAAAATGTATGAAGAATACGTGACGCATACGACACGTCAACGCGTATACGCAGCGTTAAGCATCGGTGTGGTTGCTCCCTAACCCGAGTAATATACACCATGTAGAAGAATAACTGAATAAAGACCATAGTTATCACTAACGTCATATTCGTTTAGAAACATTGCAAGCTGCGTGATGCTGATGCGCAGGTCGGTCTCGTTGAATTCGTAGCGTATGTTCCAGCCCAGCGGGCCGAACTGCCGCCGCTCCTGCGCCACCGCGTGGAAGAAGCACAGCGCGAACAGTAGCTTCTTGAAATTTTCCGGTTGCTTATTGCTCTCGAACCACTCCGGGTCATTAATCGGGTCGCTTTGGTAAGAACGAGCGATATTCGCTCTTAATCCTGCAATAAATGTATAAGTAAGAAAGACACAATCCCTGCAATATTGTAACTTTGTATACCTAGCCCTACATAACTTTTTTACCTTGCGGTGGTTCGTTGGTCATCTTGACCCCATTTTGCAATACATACACAGGGAAGTGATCCGCTGGATATGATGTAAGCCAAAGTCTGAAGTCTGGATTGGTGTTGTCTGGGTTTAGACTTTCACATATCTGCAAAATCAAGATTGGTTAAAAAAGTAAATAGTAGTAGTAGTAATAGTAGTAGTTTAGTAGTTTTTATACCATTATTGTAACACATTCTATACCTTTTCTAGCATCGGCATCCAACTTTTGGCAAGGTGACAGTTCTGCAAGACTACCCAAGTGCCCATTTTCATGCCCTCGTCAATAAGCTTTACAGCTATAGGACCTTGTCCCTGACCAAGGGATAAGGAGAAAAGTCGTGACGCTCCAAAACCCTTTAGAAAAAACATTATAACTTTCCTCATCAAAAATTAAGTTTATCTTATCACTTGCAAATGATATCGTCTTTCGGTTACCTGATCATCAGCAAATTTAAGTAGAGTTCCCATGGGATCTGATCCCGGTGTTAGCACAAATAGTAGAGGTATGCAACAGTGGGACTCTGAGTAGGAAGAACCCAAGTCAAAAAGTGGAGGCTCAACGAACGGACGGCCCATCACACCTGAAATTGTATCAACATAAAAGTCAACACATATTTTTTTTATAAATCAATCACGCGACGATAGTGCTATTACCTTCCACGAAATGTTGAACAGCGTGCACCATCATATCCAAACGCATACAACGCAAGACTAACAGTTTCTGAAATCGAAAGAATTTAATTAGGTATTTAATTTTGTTAGCTTAACACCACATTGCGCAGCATATTAAAATTACCACCTTGTTGCTGAAAGTAAGTACAGTCAACAGAAAATATAGATGATCATTTTAGTACTTTGTCGCACTTAACGTAACAATACTGTGACAGTTGGGATGCGTCAAAGTAGTGAAAGCGACAAGGTACTAAAATGATCATCTACTTTTGCTGTTGACTGTACAAGAATAAATTGCTATGACAGACAGGCAATAAGTTAATTATTTCAGTGAAGAAAGTCAAAGGAACGCATAAGAAATAACTAGGTATGCATGGCATGGGATGAGTGATAATGATAATATATTATTACTTTTTTTTTGTTTTGACGACCGGTTAGCCTAGTGGGTAGTGACGCTGCCTACGAAGCTGGAGGTCCTGAGTTGGAATCCCGGTAAGTGCAAATATTTGTGTGATGAGCATGAATATTTGTTTCTGAGTCTTGGATGCTTTCTTTGTATTTAAGTATTTATATCTACTAGTATTATATATTTATATATATAATCGTCTAGTAACCATAACACAAGCGTTTATTGAGCTTATAATGAGACTAGTTTGATTTGTGTAAAATTGTCCCTTAATATATATTAATATATAATATATATATTATCAAAAGCAGTTTTTAGTGACTGTATACCTCAAATGGCTTCAATTTTGTGTTCCATGGTTCAGGCAACGGCTGCAAGTGAGGATCCGGCGTATCGCAGTATGCTTCCCAAGTACTTATATTGTGCATGAAGTGATCGTATATTCCATGAAATTCTTCAATTTCGTTCAAACTGAAAATTATTGAATTAGTCTTTATCTCATTTGTGCTCGGATAATCCCTTGCTGTATCTTTATTTCTAATTTATTCGTTTTGTAAACGGAATAAAATAATATTGAGGATTATCTCTAAACATCGTATAAAACAAAAGCATATTCAATTAGATTTTTTTCCTGATATAAAACACGTCAGTTACCTCTGCAATACCAAATACCTAAGTACAGATTATGGCGTAAATACGTTACAGAAAACCTTCTTTTTGGAAAGTAATAAAACTACACGTTATCTAGTTCGTATATGATTAAAATGTTCAAATTTTTTATTTATTTTATATTTTAATCAAATTGCTTTATCTGATTAAAACGATACATGATTGCTTAATAATTCCTCGATAAAAAAACCATGAATCTCCCGTTCTGTGACGTCAACGCTACGTCTGTCATATGAAAGGGGTGTGCAAGCTGCCATACAGAGCCGTAGTATTGACGTCATAATTTACGACCTTCTGGAATTCGCTACTTTTCAATTCGATATTTTCTGAATGAAAATTACAATTTAGGTATATAATCAAGTGAAATCAAAAGATAATTCAAAAAACCCAACTGCTTTTTTAAAATTTTATAGCCTATGTCACTCCCACGATTAAGAGGAATCCAACGAAACCTCACATGTCGAAATCCGTCACTGTTTAGGCTGCAGGGTGTGCCAAAGAATAATACAGAGTCACATACATACATACATACATACGCTCGAAAAACATAACCCTCCTCTCCTTAGAGTCGGGTAAAAACACGTGTCTCTTAAGAAAAACAGTGTCTTGCGAACTAAATCACAAAATGGTCCACTTGAATAAATGGAATGTTATCGCTAATTCAAATAATCTCCAGTTTACATAGCTGACCTTAGTTATAAATGTTATAACATAACTGTTGTAAGATATTGTATCTATTGCTGTCTTATCTATGACACTTGATTTTGACAACCAACGGGCTGTCATGCTATATCCTGGTGGTTAGCTTAATGTGATTTTGAATACAGAACTTTTGAATAGAAACCTTGGTCTTTTAATAATACTACATGGTGGCAGCGGAAAACTAAAATGGAACAAAAATCAGTTGTAACTATCAGTGGAAGGTGATATGCATACAAACTGGAAGCTTTTCAAACGAAAACTGATATCATACATTGACGCGTATTTTGAGAAGGCTGAAGATAAACAAAAAATCGGCATTCTTCTACATCACGGTGGAGATTACTGTCAAGACGTGTACGAAACCTTTGACTGCAACCCTGAAGACAAGTTCAACACAATTATTGAAAAATTTGACGCGCATTTCAATTCAAACATCATTACAAAATTTTTACCTTAAAACAATCCAACGATGAGACATTTGAGCAGTATGTTACTGCACTTAAACGTATTAGTCAAGGATGCAATTTTGGAACTTTGCAGGACGAGTTGGTAAGGGATTTGTTTATATGTGGGATAAATAATCCTAATTTAAAAAGGCAGCTTTTAGGTATGACTAATCTCACTTTGGAGAAAGCTTTAACAGTTTGCAAGAACTTTGCTGTAGTTGAAGGACAGGGAAGGGGAAAGACATAGGATTACACAGATTGAAAAAGTCAGTGAATGCAGTGTGAAGAAAGAAGTGGAAATAGATATGATAAAAAATAAAAGTTTGGAAAATAGGCCTAAATTGGAGTGCCAATACTGTGGATACAAACATGAATACGGAAGATGTTCTGCATTTGGAAAAACTTGTGCCATATGTAAGAAAAAGAATCATTATGCAAGAAAATGTATGAATAAAAAAGTGAATTTACTAGAGCACACCAATAATGATGACAATAGTGATGAATATGAAGTAGCCATTCTCTCCTTGGTTAATGCTATGAACAAGATGAAGCGCTCCTGATACTGTGCGACACTCAGATTCAATAACGCCGAATTTCAATTGAAGGTTGACTCCGGCGCACAATGTTCTAAGTGAGAAACAATTTAAACAAGTAGGTGTTTGTGAAAGTAAACTAAAGGAAACAAATGTAAGAATCACTTCTTTCACCAATAGAAAAGTGCCAGTCATAGGTAAATGTACACTGTCCTGTGAATACAAGTCTAAGTTGTACCCCATAGAGTTCTTTGTTGTAAATTCAGACTGTTACAATATTTTGGGTTTGGAAAGTTCTGAAATGCTCGGGTTTATTAAGAGAATTGATGAAATTAACCATTTGGGGTTGGTGATTCCGGAAAAATATGAAGAACTGTTTGATGGAAATGTAGGCTGCGTACCGCATGTAGTCAAGCTGGAGGTGGATAAAAATGTGAAGCCAGTGGTTTCTCCAGCCAGAAGACTGCCTTATAGTTTAATGCCCAAGGTAAAAGAAGAATTGGACCATTTGGTGGAAAAAGGCATCATTGCACCGGTGACGGAGCCAACAGATTGGGTGAGTCAGATGGTTGTAGTTCAAAAGAAAGATGGCTCTCTCAGGATATGTTTAGATCCCAGTCCTTTGAATAAGGCACTCAAACGAGCACATTATCCGTTCCCTAAAATTGAAGACATAACTGCACGCTTAGCTGGTGCTAAGATTTATTGTAAGTTGGATGCTCAGTCTGCATTTTGGATGTGCCCTCTTGATGATGAAAGCTCCCGATCATGTACTTTTCAGACAGCCTGGGGAAGATTCAGGTTTTTACGTTTGCCTTTTGGTATTTCCCCGGCATCAGAGATATTTCATAAAGTTGTCTGTGACACTTTCCAGGACATTGATAATGTGGCTACCTTCCAAGATGACGTGCTGTGTTGGGCAGAATCAGAAGAACAACTGCAAGGAATCTTAAGCAAGGTACTTGAAAAAGCCAAAGAAAATCAAATTAAGGTTAATCCAAAAAAATGCCCGTTCTTTGTAAAGGAAGTTACGTTTTTAGGACATGTAATTAGTCAGAATGGAGTGAGTATTGACCAGGAAAAAGTAAAAGCAGTGACAGAGTTGGATCCTCCAAAAGACAAAAAAGCTTTGCAACGGGTACTGGGAATGTTTAATTATTTGTCACAATTTATTCCAGGATATGCAGATCTAACAGCACTATTAAGAAACCTGTTAAAAACGGATGTGGAGTATACATGGGACAAAAATCACGATAAATATTTTGACGAACTTAAGAAACAGATAACAAATGCACCAATATTAGCATTCTATGACACAGAAAAAGAATTGACATTAAGTGTAGATGCAAGCTCAGTTGGATTGGGTGCAGTGTTACTTCAAAATGGATGTCCCATTGCCTATGCTTCAAAAGCTTTATCTGCGACGCAAATTAAATATTCTCAAATCGAGAAAGAAGTTTTGGCTGTGTGTTTTGGAGTTGAAAAGTTTAAACAATATTTGATTGGCAGGGACACAGTTAAAGTGGAAACTGATCATAAACCAATTTTAGGAATCATAAATAAGCCATTATGTAAAGTACCTGCCAGATTGCAGAAAATGATGATGCGACTGCAACCGTTTAGATTAAATGTGGTATATACCCCAGGAAAGTACTTATACACTGCAGACACTTTATCAAGAGATTTTTCAATCAAAGGATGTGACCTAGAAACTGACCTGGAACAGGAAACAGAATTGCAAGTTTGTTTATTGTTGCAAAATTTACCTGTCACTGCAGAATGTTGGAAAAAAAATTCACAAGCTTCTGAAAAAGACACTCTAATGTGCAAACTCAAAGATATCTGCCTGAAGGGATGGCCCAAGTTTTATAAAGATATTGAAAATGAATTGAAACCATACTACCAGTTTCGTGAAGAGATTGTTATGAATAAAAATATACTGTTTAAAGGCGACCGACTTATTATACCTAAATCCCTGAGGGGTGACATGCTAAAAAGTCTTCACTCTGGACATCCTGGTATTTCAAGAATGTCTTGTAGAGCCGAACTGACTATGTATTGGCCAGGAATAGCACAAGATATCAAGAAGTTTGTGAATAGTTGTGGAATTTGTCAGAAATACCAGGATAATAACCAAAAAATGATTTTGGAGTATAAAAAAGTACCAATGCTACCATGGCAAGAAGCAGGTTGTGATATATTTGAATTCAAACAGAAACAATACTTCGTTGTGGTCGATGCTTTGTCTAACTACATTGAAGTTGGAGGCTTAAGAGATTTAAGAAGTATAACAGTGATTAATCAACTAAAGACAATATTTTCGAGACATGGAATTCCATTGATATTATATACGGACGGAGGACTTTGCTTTGATTCAGAACTATTCAAGTCTTTTGCAAATGGCAAAGACTGGGGCTTTACACACATAAAGTCCAGTCCACACTATCCAAAATCTAACGGTTTAGCTGAAAGTGCTGTAAAAACGGTTAAAAAAATGTTTAGAAAAGCTGAAGACGGGAATGAAGACCCTTTACTGGCTCTGCTGAACCATCGGAACACCCCCAGGGGTAAAGTACATTCACCAGCGGCTATTTTGATGGGTAGACAACTACGGACAAATATTCCCTGCTCATTTGCGACTCTGGTCCCTAAACTAACGTATGATAAGGATAGAAAGATTCTGGAAAGTCAGAAGGAGAAGGTTAAACATGATTATGATAAGACTGCAATAATGAGAAAGACATACAAAGAAAATCAGTCTATTAGATTTAAGAAAATGCCAACAGACAATACCTGGATAAGAGGAAAAATTGTGAAAAAGACTGATCAACCCAGATCTTATATTGTGGAAAATGAGGACGGAAAGAGATACAATAGGAATGAAATATTTATAAGGCCTGGAGAAGCAACAATAGCAAACCAAGAACCGGAGATTGAAACTTCACAAGGAAAAGAATCATACCCAAATGCAACTTCAGAATGTGTCCCTGATCCTAGCAGCAGTGACACAGAACTTCCAGACCCAAATCAAATACGAACTAGATCAGGTAGATTAATAAATCTCAGATAAATATGCTGATTATGAAACTTAAACAATTTTCTAATAATAATTTAACTATTGTTAAAAATAAGATTTTTAAATTTTATAAGCACTGTTACTGTTAGTCTAATCAACGACTATCTTTTGTTTATATTCTCATAGGGGAAGATGTTGTAAGATATTGTATCTATTGCTGTCTTATCTATGACACTTATCTGTCTTATTTTGACAACCAACGGGCTGTCATGCAATATCCTGGTGGTTAGCTTAATGTGATTTTGAATACAGAACTTTTGAATAGAAACCTTGGTCTTTTAATAATACTACAATAACCATGACAGGGCTGACTTTAAAATTAACATTAATGTTGAGCATAAATCAGGTAAAGTATGCGCAAGGCAGCCTTCTGTGCTATGTATCTGCACTGCACAACACCACCGTGTAATATCGAAAAATCGAGACACAATCTTACCAAAAGCACGGCGCCCTCTTAAAGACTCATATTCAAATGACAAAGTGTATTATTTTAATGAAAGTAAAATTTTAAGTCATAACGACGACGTCTGCTTTGTTAAATTCCAGCCAAAATGTATATACTCAAGAAATTCAAGCAAATTCCCTAACTCTGGCCCTTATTTCCCATAATGTCGAATATCTTAAAATTAAATGTACGTTCCATTGACAGGTTTTGTATTAGATATTAGAGGGGTAGTTTAAAATTGTGGATTCTTATTACCCGTTAAAATCTGCCCAAGCCGCTGGGCTCAGAAAATTAACAGGGTTGGGAGGCACATGCCTTGGCTGGCCCCCGCCCATCAGGAACAACACTTGATGCTGTTCAACTTGACCCTCCGCCACCATTATAGTTATTGTTAGCAGCAAAGAGAATACCATCTTGTCCTAAAATACAAAACGCGTATTTAGCTTAGAAATCTATACGCGGTAGAAAACATCAAAAATGACTAACAAATATCGAAAGCATTCTACAGGGTGCAGCCTGGAATAGGAGCAAAAAATGAAACGGTAGACTATTGAGCTTGTGAGCAATCGTTTCCAGGTGGTTATAACCACCAAAACTAAATTATATTAAAAAAATGTTTTTTTATCTTTTTTTCCTTTAAAGTAAGTTCACGTGTATTTTTTCTTCTTCTGGGGTGACACAAGTAGTTTTTATTTTATTTAAAACACACTAAAAAGAGAACAAAAAAATTCAAAATCTAACATTATCTTTTAAAAACAATGATGCAAAAACTATTATGACTGCTGACACGATGTTACCTCAAAATCTGCATTGATTGCTGTGCTAAGATCTTGTGGAAGATACATTATTTGAAGGTCATAACTTTAGATCAACATTACTCCGAATTAAAAAAAAATTGGACAAGGAGTTACTACTACTAAAGATGCCCTAAGGAAGCGTCCTTTTAAATATTTGCCCCTGTTACAGGCCACACCCTGTATATGTGATGTCATTCGGAGTACAGTAGGTAAGTATTTCCTCAAGCGGAAATGTGGTAGCATGGAAGCATGATTGTTTCTCACAAAGCTTTTGAGCCGCTTTGCTGTTTATCAAGTTTTTGCAGGTTAAGTTGAATTTCACCTTTTCGAATAGACTCCTACATATATTAGAATAAAGTGAGTATGTGAAATACGAGCGTAGTATTTTCAACCGCTCTTCAATCTCATCCACCTTCTCCGTGTTATCGATTGTACCAGTGAACAGGCCTTCAAACCATCCCAATGAGTACTGGTACATAGGGTCAATGTTCGCTAAAGATGCTGTAAATTAATTAAATGTTGTTAAACAATAATCTTTAAGAAGTAACATACTTTTTTAATATAATACTGTTTACCAATTAAGAAAAACAAGTTCGTCGAGTGTATTGCGATTGGCACGTAGTCGTCTCGTGCTACGTCTATAGCTTTCTCAGTAACTATAGCCACCACTTGTTTCTCTTTGATTTCATTTGATGTGTCTTTTGCAGAGTTTAAAATCTAGAAAACGAAATTGAACATTCAAGAAGCTAAATGTACCTTTGTTTTTCTTTATTTGAACTCTCTTACCGAGTAAGTATTTGGAAATTGCAAAAAAATTGCAAAAATATGAGTAACGATTCCAACTTGCCTGGACCGCTTCCTCATCTTCTAGAAGGTGTTCAGATGTAGCCAAAACGTTTAAGATTTTCTTCTCTATCTCTTGCAAAAGCCTTCTGTGCTCAGCGCCTTGTGTAGTCAAATCCGATTTGGCCTGCTGCAAATCCGGCCTTTCTCTCGCCACAACGCGTGCTAGCAACTGGGCTTCTAGGCCATCTTTAGCCAACATGAAGTTGACCAACGTCACACGCACGCCCACTTCAGGTAAATAGTGAGGATTTGCTAACTTTGTACTAATATAGAGTCTAAAAAAAACCATTATGATTAAGCTGCAGTTATTATAAGCTCAATCTAAATCATCGACACCACTTGACTGACTAGACCTTACTTGAAATCCTTGCTGTACTCGACTATGGTGTCCCCTATTTTTATGCAAAGAGCTCCACCTTGGCGGAATGTTTGTTGTTGCAGTAGAGGTTCCAGCATGGGATCTAATTCCTCTAAAACATTTTCTAACAAGACCTGGGGGAAGAGATCGCCAATGTTATCCATTTCTTTAAACTGTATCCCATAAAAAACATTCCATTTAAAAAAGAGGCCAAGTTTCGAAACTCTTCCACCGTCAAAAGTTGTGAGATATTTCGTAGTACCAAGTCTCAGGCCTTTCTTATTAATCTTTATTTGCTACCTAAATAAAATTCTGGAACTTGGCAATAACACAACTTTACTGCATTTATGGATTTTGGCATACCTAAAACCATGTAGTATTGTGTCATTGCCAAGTTACAAAATTGTATTTAGCTATAGCAAATAAAGAATAATAAGAATGCCTGAGACTGGGTACTACGAAATATCTCGGACTTTTTACGGTGGAAGAGTTCCGAGACTGGTTTCTTTTTTACATGGAATGTTTTTTATGGCATCTCACTTCTTTTTGTAGGCTATTGTGTTATCAATACATACAAATTATGAAGTCAGTCCCATTCTTGCTTTTGAATTTTTTGTCCCATTCACTACAAATGTAAATTTCTAATCCTATATATATTTATATGGGATCACAGTTGTCAGGTTTATTTATGCAGTTCTGTATCTAGAAAACTAGACCGAAATTTCAAAATATTTTAGTTTTTCCTCGATTTATACACTAAACATTAATTGTCAGTCAGTCAGTGAGTGACAAAATTAAGGAACTTTGACTAGTTATCATTATTAAACTCCTGGTTCAAATTGAATGCAATTTTAAAATATACCGTGTTTATATAATGCCTGATTGGTTACTGAAAATTCAGGCTTCTAGTTTTATCTACAAAGAAGTTATTGGGGGACCGATAATGGCCTGAAATGCTTCGAGAAAAGGATGGTACGGCCGTGCACCTGTTTTGCTCGACTTGGCGGATTAGAGCCAGGTCTATCAGCACGAAAAAATTGGGTCACCTATTTCAATAGACGCCAATCATTTAATGATCAATTTTTGGAGACGTAATAAAAGGCTGAACGTACGGACACTCAATAGTCGACTCCATACTCACTCGTAAATAAAAGCGGCACTAAAAGTGCTTCAATCTGGTAGTATCTATATTTTATCCTTGGATTGGAGAAATTCGAGATTTCCTACACATATCGTTTTTAAATTTCAATTTGTCTTAGAGAAAACACATACCGGTTGGCCAAATTGCACAGCATTTTCCAACACCCTGCCAAGATCCGCCTGCGTCATGCGTACAATGCTCAAGTTGTTAGGTTTCTCCATATTCTTTATCCAGCGGTTGGCCTGGCCTTGCGGATCGATCATGAGTGGCCAGCGGCGGGCAGTCCTGTTATCCAATATGAAAATGTGAGTTTTAATATAACCAATAGGAAATCATGTTATAGAATCTTCTTACATGATAATAATAGCACTTTCAACGCTGAAATCGTCAGCTGGCAATCCATCTATATTCCACTGTTGGATAGTTACTGGTTCACCCAGAGACTTTATGAGGCTGTAGTTGAGAGTGCACACAATCCCACAGTCGTGACATGCCTGCGCCCATCTTTTTATCTGTAGGTAAATCACGATCATTAGTGCTTTAGAAATAAATGAGTCTGGGACCTATTGCCACAAAATAATTGAGCTGTACTTTTTATTTTTTTAGCATATTCTTACATACATATATTATACATACATTCACGCCTAGAACGGGTAGGCAGAGCACATTAAACGTGTGTTCCAGTATCACTTTTAGCATAAATGTGGGTATAAAAGATCGACAAAATAAAGTTTAGTGCTAGGAAACAAAAAAAAATAACAAATCAAAATCTCAATGATATAACTTTGGGTTTATTAAAACGTTAACAAAAAAGCCGGACAAGTGCGAGTTGGTCTCGCCCACCGAAGGTTCCGTACAAATGTATAGTTTTCAGATTTTTCTCTGTAATGTTTTCTGGATATTACCTTAGAATAAGAGCCTAAAGGCTCCCGGTTCTGTTGCGTATTTTTTCTATAGTTACGTAATGAAATCTAGATAACATTGACAATTAGAACCGTCGGCCATTGTTCGGAAATGCTTCGGCTAACGTTCGGATCGGTCTCGCTTAATACCTTACGTATAAGTAGTATACCTTATAAATACCTTAAGCCCTGCTTAGACTGTAAAACCACGGTGTGTGATTAAAGAAAAAGCGGTGCTCCGTCTACTTCGCACAAGTGCAATACGGAGATATAAGTTCCGATCTGCTATTGAAGGACTGCATGCAGGTTAAGGCAGGCAACACATGTCTGATATTGTCGTTTCGATTCCAGATCCGGTTTTCGAATTACAGCGCTCGAAGGCGATAATTATTGATCTGTGACGCATTTGGGTGCTCCGATTATACTGCCGTATCAGGAAACCGGACGCGGAAACCTGACCTGTGCTGCCTGTCTAAATTGGTTCGTCTGGGACAGGCATCTCGACAGACAGACAGATGGTATAAACGGCAGTATAATTTTTCTACGTTAACTTAGTTTGATTTAGTCACAGCTTCAAGGGACGTAGACCTGAGTATATGGTTTTAATTTCAATTCCATACCTTCAGGCGTTCCCGAGATAAAGGGTCTTGACAGACAGACAGACAGACAGACGGACAACAAAGTGATCGTATAAGGGTTCCGTTTTTTCCTATAAGGTACGGAACCCTAAAAATATCCTGTCACGCATTATATTAAACAAAATACGCACTTGATCAATCCGAAAACTAGCTGTAAAAGGTCCTAGGTAGGCTATGATACCAGCGGCAATTAGAATATCACCTGAAAGAGACGAAATATTAAAATAATTTCCATTACGTTTACTAAATTTAGGTCATATTATAATAATACTAATGTAATATTAGACTTCTATACCCGTTAACGAATAATAAGTCGCTCGCAGATCTTTTGCTATTTGCGTCCACCTCGTTTTCTCTCCCCCTAGACCCGAAATAAGCATTTTCGCTCGATACAACTTGTTACTGCAGTCCATCACTTCATCGTCAAGTTTCTTTTGGGTGCGACTTTGTTCGGCTAAAGCATCTTCCAAGGATTTCAGTTTGAGTTGGATCTAGAAAATATAGAACCGTGATATCAAAAGTATGCTTAATTGCTTATTGATTTCATTAAGTATTACTTAATCTAGTTTTCATTAGAGGTTCCTTTTGCTTTCTGCTATGTCTTCTTCTTTTGATCTTCGATTTCTTGCCGATTCTTACCAGTTCTACTGTACAGTACTGGCAGAAAGGAAATGTATTCCCTTTCTGCCAGTTGTAACATGTTGTAACATTCACCTCTCTGAGCTGGGCCTGCTTTATGGCGAGTGAAGCCATGGCCTTGTCGTAGACGGCCTGCGCAGCGGCGAGACGCTGCTTCTTCGGCGCCACCACCTTCGCCACCTTGTCGTACTTCGTCATTGCGATCACCCACTTGCACATGCCTGAAACACTTTCATTCCTCCATTTACCATCATATCAATAGTTGTCACGTTACGAGGTAACGTAACCTTTCAGTAGATATAAGGTTAACGGGCAAGTTTAATAAGTTCACCCTCGGCAGCGACGGAGACAGATCGGATCTTCTCGGGCACAAAGCCCTCGTCCTGCATGACGGTCTTCATGAGTTTTGCCATCACGGCGGGCGGGATGTTGTCCTTGTCGTAGTTCTGCAATCCCTCCAGGAACTTGATGTCGTTCAGCAGCTTCTTCGACGGACCCCAGTAGTCCTCTATCGTCCCGACACCCGAGGGGTTGGGAACCTTATCGGGCTTCATCTCCTAAAGAATTATATTTTGAAAATATTGCGAATTATTATACGAACTAAACGGGGAAAATTCTCTGAGATTGTAGCTTTTTAAGTACTCATAATCTCCGGAACCACTTATCGGATGTAAAGACAGTGATCGAACTAAATACAAATGCTACACAAAAACCGCTCTTTTTTTCAAAGTTTTGAAGCATATTCACATGCAATACTTATAAACACTTACACTTTTTCACTTACCGGGTCATCCTATTGGTAAGGAGCATTAAACAATAAGCAAAGAATTTCAAAACATACATTCAATGATCAAACGTTCTCTTTTGTCAATTCAAGAAAATACCAATGTTGATTGGGTTTGACGTAAAGCAATTCAGTACAAATACCATGACTGAATAGTATCGAAGTCAAAAGTTATATTGTTTCATAACATGATCATGTCACCTTTAAAATACAAATAGCCTCCATGACAAGTTTGATCCCTCTGGGCGGGCTCTTCATGGTCTTGATGAACGTGATATCCTGAGGGGTTAAGGTATCCAAGGCCGCCAGAGCGGAGTTTAGAATTGGCATAGCTTCAGCCAAATCTGCATCGCATTCATCTTTTATACCTTGGGCTTCTGCCGCCTAAAATAATAAGTAAAGTAGACAGTATAAACTTAGATTCGCATCAGCTCACCACATTGCCACCCTAAGACTTCTTTATTAACAAACCTGCTCTTCAGCAGCTGCTTGGTCGACTAATACATCAGCTTCAATTAGGGCTACTCCTTCTTTTTCCTTCTCCACTTTGGCGGTGGTTTCTGCTACAGCTGCAGCACCAGCAGCCAGTTTCGGCTGAAGCACTACCAAAGCTTCTTGGAGTACTGCAACTTGTTGAGCTGCAATAGCAAGCTGGTCCAATCCCGTTAAGTATCTCTTCTCACCCAACAGTAACTCTCTGTCGATATTAAGCAAATATAGTAATGATTATTAAAATGTAAAGAAGGTTTCTCTACATAATATGAAGAATATTGTAGCTTACGTCCGCTTCTTGTTAAGTAGCGCTTTGAACATATTAATGAGCTCGAGGTAAGCGGTGGGTGTGACGTAGTTGAATCGCTTGAGCCGCAGCAGGAAGGCGCGAGTAAGCTCCTGCGTGTCTATGTGGAACACCTGACAAAGCTTAATGGCGGTGTCGCGTTCTAGTTCTGTAAGCTCTATGTCTTTTAGGAACCGAGTCGCCACAGCTAGCAGCGCGTCCGGAGGCCATTCCTAAAACCATACAATAATTGAAATGGAACGGATCATATTCCTAGACAAGATTAACAGCTTTAGATATATTTTTCGAATATTTCTTATATTATGGGTACCTGGAACCAATCAATAGTGCAGCAGTTGACAAGCGCGGGAAACTTGCGGATTCGCGTTCGTAGAGAAGTGCCGGCGGGTGACATGGCCAGCACAATGTGCAGCTGGTCGCGCACGATGGACACGAAGTATGCGTACAATGCAGTTGGCGTGCCGTCAGTTTGTAGCGACTTATCTCTTTGCCGATCGATCTAAACACAAAAACGAGAGATTGAAACATTTACATCCAAAAGACATGGAAGTATGTCAATTTCTCTTTAATCTCGGAATACTTACGACTCTCATCTTTTCACACAACTCCGCTTTTTCATCGGCTCCGAATATGTTTGGCACCTCTCCTGAATTTAGCATGTTATTAACGTCTTCTAAAAAGCCCTCCTCTTTAATCTATGTCGTTCGAAAATAAAACGGTATCTTCAGCAAATAGCATACACAATACGTACATTATAATAGGGGTGTAGATCCTAAATAAAAGGTTAAATAATCACGAAGTTATAAGTGTCCAATGTTTTAAGAATGTCCCTTTTTCGAAGTGCTCTGAGGCCGCCCCGCGGATTGTGTCGTCACAAACTGTGTGTTTTCTCTCTAACAAGCAATATCAAAACGGTTGTAGCTTCGCAATTCTTTGATATATCTGAATGGGATTTTCGTCACTAGGCATATTTTTTTGCCTACTTTTTTTAAAGTAATAATATTTTTCACCACCCGTATTGGAAATATTGAAATAGTCGTCTATAGAAATCAAAATAATTCAGGATTTCTACTTACTTGAGATTCAATGAATAAGAAAACCATCATTAAGTCAGGAGTGCTTGATTTTCTAAGTAGAGTTTTTAAATCCTCTCGCCATTCAGTTTTGCCATAAGTTCGACTCATTTCAACCTGTAATAAAAGTTCAAGACATAGAAATTTAACAAACATTGTTGGATTCATTATAGCTATTTGTCACTTACTTGGAACAAATCGTATTCGTTGATGTGGGCTGCTAGGCGAGTGAGCGATTGTCGCCCGGAGCCGCCGAGTCCGACCAGCAATGCATGCGATCGGGGCTGCGTCAGGACGCGACAAATGCGAGACACATGCTCGATAGCAAATCTGTTTCATATTCACATAGTTACACCCAATACATATATTTGGAAATTAAAGTAATACGACAATGATTGAACAAATTGACGCACCTGAACAACACGAGGTTCATTGGTTTTTTAGACATATTGTTGAACTCCACAAGAAAAGCATCCACTGTTGAAGTCAAATGTTCCATATTCGTCGTCTCCATGTAGAATCGCGTGTCTACTTTAGGATTTGCAAAGTCGCAATAAATTAAGTTGCGTAGATGAAAATCAGTTATCTGTAAAATTAATCATTGATGATCATCCTCTAAATAATTATTTAAATACACGATGATTTTTAATTCGTGATCAGGGAGTATATTTTTCTAATTCTGTAATTGATACCAAGCACGATTAACTCGAAGTTACCTAAATAAAACTGAATAAGGAATAATTTTATAATTGAAAATCAGTCACCCTTACGGTAGTTCGCGAAAATTTGACGTATGTGTTTGACGTATATACTTAACTTCAAGAAATGTAGGGTGACCAAACATTCAGTGGGCATTAGTGTTAACATTATCATTAAATTTAATTAACTAAACAGTGATTACTTGTGTCCTCATCCATTGAAATCCGTTTTGGTTTTGGCTGTTTATTTATCAATATTTTTCGACTCCTGATCACGGACTAAAAACTCATACTGCTGCAATAGTCTGTAATTGTAACAGCTAACGTACCGAATCGTCTGGTCCAGCAAGTAGCCTTGAAAGCATCTGATCTAATTCGTCATTAAGATGATTGTGTGTGGCTTGACGCAAGCATCCAACCAGCCACTGCCGGTCCGCTTTCTCGACCAGCCGATCCGAAAACACCCGGAGGCACTCATGCACCCATAAACGCTTAATAGACTGCAGAGACGGTGTCACTTCCGGCACAGATAGAAGCACACCCTATGTATCAAAGTTCCAAGTATTATTTTTTATATAAATTCTGAAGCACAAATTAAAAATTCTTAGCCTTACCAGAATAACTCTCGAAAAATCACGTAGATTGAATGTATAATGAGATTTAGAAGGTGTCGGTAGCAAATTTAAACGACACTGCTTGTATACCTCCAATGTGCCATTTACAATTTCTTCGATACTGGGATCAAACTCTTTAGAAAAACCTCTAGAATTATTAAAAAATATTATTTGGTTAGCCTGCGTTAGTAATAACCTTGAATATTAAGTCATATTTAGTCCGCCTTTCCTCACCTCGTATCTAGATGCCACAACATTATTCTGCCAAATATAACTTTGAGTGTATCCTCATCGAATTCATCAATGCAGAGGAAATTGAAATGACGAGTTAACCTTGGCGTAATCAACTTTGCTCCAGGCGTTGGTTTACCCATCGCGCACATAAACTGTAAATCGAAACCATCATATATAATGGATGAATTATATACGCGCATTAGACTATGATCTACCGAATGTCTCGCTATTGGCTATCGCGTGTCACTTGTGTTGTATCGAAGCATAAAGTACATAATGTGAAGCAACTGGGCTTTCTTTAGAATAATAACACCTAAAATGATTCTTCCATAGAACAAATCTGTCAAGTGTGAGGCAAAAATTCGATTGGAGTGTGCATGAGTGTGTTACAGACGCTCAAATTGTGTGGTACTCTGCGGGAGCGGCAAGTTACTGAGAGTTAGTCCAAACTCTCGTCAGTATGAATATTGGCTTGATTAACATCTAACCTGGACATCTACGAGATGCATGGCAACGTTAATCTTGCGATCGTACCACAACCCTAAATCTATGCCTTGTCGCAAAACCTCAATAGGAGGTTGAGCGCCATAAGTCTCTGCTTGTGGCATGCTCACGTCGTCCACAAACACTACACTAAAAGATCCAACTGACGGCCCGAAGTATCCTGAAATACAAAATACATTTCTTAGTATAAATCTGTAAGATGTCTAGCATCTATCTATACTGCAACAAGTGTTATGATGTGACGGCACAAAATATGTCATTACCTTTTTTTCTCTTATCAAGTTTGCCCATAATAATATCCTGTGTCTGATTGCAATTGGTTTGCGCAGAGAATGCCATAAGGAGCGCTTTGTAGACTTTTGTATCAACTCTTTTTACTAGAAAATCCTAAAAATAAGGTTTTGAGTAATGTCTATCATACAGTCAAGTGTAAAAATATGGGTGCATACAACTTACTCATAAATATGTCCCATATCTCTTATATCTTTGGTACTTTTTTATGAGAGGATGTTATCGATAAATATTTTTGCACTTGCAGTCAAGTGCAAAAATATACATGACAGATTTAAAGTAAATATTGAATTTTAAGTATTGAGAGCCGATTAATAAATTATAAAATGTGATTTAAGAATACATACAATAATGTAGGACGATTTCCCGGTACCCGTGGGGCCAACCATCATAACAGCTTTATGATGCTGCACTAGGAGCCTAAACAGAGCCAAGTACGTGACACTGTCCAGCGTAGTCACCAGTATCTGATTCGGCGGAGTGTCTCTGCTTATAGGCGGCGCAGAAACCACGTCATCTTGCCACGGCTTCCATTTACCCTTGCCCTGAATAAATAAAAATAACGCTAGAAACCACCCTTTCTTATATGACGGTACAGAATAATCTGAGTGAGTGCCAAGTTTTGGTAGAAAACAGATAGTTACTGACCTCTTTGATATATCGATAATCATATACAATGCCATCTTTCGGAATAGTGAAAATGTACGGCTTTTCTGGTTTTCCAATCACTTTTGGATATTTTAAAGTTTCTCTGATCTGAAAGCGTAATATTCTTATCAAGCAAGCCATAACTTATTTAACGAGTCTAATATTTTATACTAGCGAAAAATGCAATAGCTACCTGTTCTGGGAACTCTTTTTCTAGTAAACCTCTAAACATGATGTCAAATTTTGGGCGGCTAGCAGCTTCCAATGTTGCTCCAATAGACCAAATGGTAGAAAAGAAGAAAACACCCTAAAAACAATTCGAATTATGGATATCTTACATTTTGTAGTTGAATTGACAATGTCGCTAGCCTTGCTATATTTTATAGGCTGTATTTTGGAGAGTGTGTCGAGGAGTTCCGTAACGATGATAATGGTGAATAATAAATAAATAAATAACCTGATCCCCTCTTCGACTTTTCTTTATCAGACCACTATACGACGTATGGGTTTTCACCATATAGTTGAATTCCCGCCGTGCCGCACCTCGCGATTTAAGACAAGAAAACCTTTGTTTTCGTACTGCTTCTATTTGGAATTCTCTTCCGGCGCCTTTATTTTTGATGTCTTCGAGACAAAAGTGAATAAGGATTTTCTGGTTGAACGGTGAACGTGATCGGTCTTAGGCCTTGTCTTAACTTCCCATCAGGGTAGACGGAGGTCAGACGCAATCCCATTTTTTATAAAAAAAAGCGTGATATCTGAATATGAATACGATTTTATATATATAATGCGTACCTACCTCAATTTGTGCCCTTACGTCAAGGTCAGATATCGCTTCTGTATACTTTTCATCTTTATAGTCATCCATAAATGAATCAAACAAATTGAAACACGAAGTAATTAAATTACTTCGTGACGTGATATACATTTGCTGCGGGCAAAACGTATTTAATATAATTAGGAGAATTACGCACAAATAATTATACGATAGGTAATTAAAGAGGTTTTATACCTTAGCCAGTCCGGATAATTCAACAAGCCATAACAATGGCGACATGAAGCGGTGGAATAACAATCTGATGATGTTGCGGGTATTAACGTTGAGAAATTCGGGTAAAGTATTTAGCCACGATTCTAACAGACAGTGCCAACCTAAACCTTTAGGTTCCATATAAATCATACCGCAACGTGATACCTGTGCAAAGATAATAGTAGGTATTTACTTCATATTTTAAATGGAAAATTTTCCTGTAATTATAAAAAAGCGCAGGCATTTGGTGAACAAAAGCGAAAAATATACGCTATGGTACCGTAGCAGGTGAAGCAGCCTCGAGGTCCATGGGTTCAAATATCAGATTAGTAGTGGGCGCGAGCTGAATGATCTCGCCACTCATGAGGCACAACTTCTTATTATCGTCCAATACGGTGTTCAAGTTCTCAATCCAAATGGCATCCACCGGACCGTCAAAGATTAACCATTTTCTGCAAATTGTCGTGATTAATTTGGTTACATTTTCTTTTAGGGAATGTCAATGAACTGAAAGATGTGTGTGTGTACAAGTCTAATGTCTAATTAATTACCTGTTGTCATTAGGAGAAACTGCAAATGCTCTGTAACTGACCGCGAGGATACCGTCGGACCATTCGTGAGAGACAGGGTCGAACTGGCCATATAACTGGCCCATTGTGATCGATTTGGGGTTTATTACTGTCCATTCTACTGGATTCTCGTCCATTAGTTTCTACAAGGCAAATAAGTTATAAGTAACAGTCAAACACAATCCAAATATTAAGTACTAGCTTCTGCCCGCGACTCCGTCCGCGTGGAACTCGTTTATGTCGTAGCTCCATAAAGACTTTCACCCCCCACTTCATCCCCTTAGGGGATGATTTCCGAGATAAAAACTATACCATGTCCTTCCCCAGGACTCAAACTATCTCTATACCAAATTTCATCCAAATCGGTTCAGCGGTTTAAACGTGAAGAGGTAACAGACAGACAGACAGACAGACAGACAGACAGACAGACAGAGACAGACTTTCGCATTTATAATATTAGTATAGATTTATTTATTTTATACAAAAACATGGTTCAATCTTTGGTTACTTTAGGACTAGATCAGTTTGTGTAAAACTGTTTTGAATATTATATTTTTATTAGTAACTTTGCATTTCCGCTATGCAATACAGATAAACGATCACTTACTTTGTCATGTACACAGCCTAAAGCTGCTCCAAGAGCATGATAACATTTTGTTTTTCCAGAGAAAGGGAATCCAACCAACATAAGGCCGTGTCTTACGAGGATCATTTCATACAACTGAAGAACCTGAAAAACACATTTGGCCGTTTAATGTACCTGTCTTTTTATTTTACAAAATATTATGAAGCCAAATTACATAAATGAGAATAATCCGTTTGTACAAACGACAACACTGTTAACTGACCATCCTATGTTTATATAGAACCTTATTACAATGCACTTAAGGTGCACCGATGGTCAGTTAGCTGTGTTGTCGATAGTACAACGCAAATAAAAATATCTAATTCAGTATAAAGTGGAAGCTCATAAAAGCACTTCTTATCAAACCTTCTCAACGAAAAAGTCATTGGCTTGTAAATTCAGTGGAACACAGACTTCTTTACAACACTGCACTAAATGCGGCAATCCGGCTAGTGGTAGCGGAAGACCAGGGAACAAATCACCAATGATGCCCTTAAAAAAAGAAGAAATCAATAAACTAAACAGACTTTTATAATTTTTGCAACACGTATATAACCCTAACAATCATTTATTCTAATGGGTGCCGTTTTCTGTAAGGTTTGTTCAAAGTTCATATTTTCCCGGTTTGTCTACTCCAAACATTAAGCGAGATGACACTCTGCTGCGCCGTTACACTTAATATGTAAGTACTTATCTTTGATAGCTAAGGTACCCACTGCATAGTCCGTCTTGGGTAGCATTACCCAAGACGGACTGTCGACGGATGTTTGTGATAACGGATGTCTGAAACTGCCGTAAAGAATGAGAAGAAGAATGACTTACCATGAACAAGGGCACATCGTGTTCGAGGAACTTGGGCAGGTTGACGTCCTTGATGGAGCGCAGCAGGATCACGTCCTCCACCTCGTCGGGGTAGCGCAGCTTCAGCGCGCCCGCCGCGCGCAGCACAGACTTCACCGCGCGCATGCCTTAAACACATCCAGACATAAGACAAAATCCCACCTGGAACGTAAACTTATGAATTTGCGTCTCCTTATGCGACATGATCCCATTGTTAGTACCTATAATAACTTACCGTAATCATAATGGCTCTGTGAAGACAGCTGTTCCGAGCACAGGCGGTAAGTTGCAACAATTTTCACAGCTAGTGGTTTTGCATTCAAATATCCAAAAGCGTACAACTCGATTTCAGAAATAAGAACGTAGTCCGGTACCATCATAGCAACAGACCGGAATAACGCCTGAAATTGGTAGTTAATTTTAAATAAACAAATAATTTATAGCTATAAACAAGATCGAAGTAACATTTTGTGAAAGTACCTTTAAGTTATCAGGCAGCTCAGAACGTCCTGCATAACCTGGATTCATAGTGATGAAGACAGCACACGTCTTGTCGAGCTGCAGCAGAGTGCCCTCAAACAACAACGTCGTGGAGCCTGAACTAATACCTCGCTGGATAGACAGGATTTGCTGAGCCACCACGGAGAGCACCTCTAAGTCTATACGATTGAATTCGTCGAAGCACGACCAGGCCCCACATGATGCCAAACCCTGGAAAAATCATCTCCAAATTATCAACGCTTTTTTTTTTAACTCCTCATCATTTTGGGTATTACCTTGAAGAATTTCCCAAGAGCAATGTAATCAAGACCGTCTGAACAGTTGAATACGACGCATTGTTTAGCGACGGCCTTGGCCAAATCTTTTGTTGTTTCAGTTTTTCCTGTTCCTGCTGGGCCTTCTGGAGCTCCACCTGAAGTTAAATCGATAAAATGAGTAAATGACTCATCTAAGGAATACAAATCTAAACCATATTACAGGATAGTTGGCGCATTATACCTAAATTCAGATGCAGAGCGCCGAAGAGAGTTCTGAAGCACCTATCGGTGAGGGGTGTGACGACTAAGCGGCCTGCATTTCCGAGATACTCATAGCCGTACATCAACTGAGAATTGATCATGCGGGTTGCGCATTGCATGGTCTGATTTTCTTGTTTCTGAAAGCAAATGTACAAAATACACAATATGAATAAACTAACTTTGTATCATACTTATACATATTTTCAGTAAACATTTATTTTTAAATTATCTAGTCTGTGACGTGAACGTACCTCCCAATAGTAACGTATTTGAGAAAGCCAGTTGAAGTCGTTAATTTTTCGTACTTGGCTCTCTATGAGCAACATGAGTACGTCGCGCGCATGTACGTCCAACACGACCAGGGCTCCTGAAATATCCGAGAAAATGGTTTTATCGAACTAAAATAATACGTAGTAATATAAAGTTTCGATATTTTATGAAAAAAAAGTACAGATATTGCTTGTACCAAGAGTAATCCTGTTCTGTAAACTTAGCTCCCCACGCACCAGATCCACAATCTTTGAGATTTGGAATTGGCACTTATCCCAATAACGCTTCATAGCCGCTACACTGATGAGAATGGCCTCTGTCACCTCAGACGTCCAATACGTCATTGCTATGCATTGCACCTGTAAACAATGTAATTCAGAGGCTCTAGTATAAGTTTTACCGAAACAAAACGTTACGATCGCGTTTGCGTTTTACCCCCAATTTGTATGGGATTTGACAGCTAAACGCAAACGCGGTCGTAACGTTTTGTTTCGGTAAAACTTATACTAGAGCCTCAGATTGGCTATAGGGTGGTGTAGGGGGACGTCACGTATTGAAATGGAAAGCGATTTGGTAAATGTCGCGCGCTTGTTCCCGCGGAATTTACATTGCGCGCGAATAAGCAGATTTTTGCATAATTGAGTAGCGTTTGAAAATCAAGATATTAAATTCCAGAAAAATTATATCCCTGCCATAGTGGAAGCGAGAATTAAATTAACTAGGTACGTATTAGGTTTATTTTCGGCTTTCGGCACGATTAATGCTGAAAGAGATCCAGGACGGTATTATATTCTGCACGAAGTTATATTACAAACTAGCTTTTCTGCCCGCGATTTCGTCCGGGTGGAACTCGTTTATATCTTACCTCCATACATGATGACTTCCGGGATAAAAAGTATCCTACTAGCCCCGATGCATAAGTTTTCGTCTAGTCAGAGCACTTTTGTAAATTGTCCCATATTTGTATTGCAAATGTTTCAGATATAAATGCAATACCGTTCGATACTAGTATTATAATAGTTCCATTATGCACGAAAATATTCCACACTAACAATTAAAATGTATGCGCACTACAAATAAAATAAATACGAGCGAGGGTAGCATTCGTGATTGGCCGAGCTGGGAGCGCTTGCCACTTCTCATCAAGCTGCTGCCGAGTGAGGTCACGACTGTGCACCTAAGCTAACAGCCTAAATAGTAGTTTTATTTACTCACCCTGAGACCCAAAGGTCATCACACAAATTTATGGGCAGAAGTAATTTTATATCGAAGCTCTATACAAACTTTTTTCACCCCCTTAGGGGATGATTTCCGGGATAAAAACTATCCTATGTCCTTTCCAAATTTCATCTAAATCGGTTCAACGGTTTAAGTGTGAATAAACTGACACACTTAATAATATTTATTACTATGAATTTCTAAGAGTTACATTACATTACAATGTTCTAGAGAATTTGGGTTGCCCAATCTGGAAAAGTTGTTGTTAAAAAATATACTTACGGCTTGGCCGGGCCACACCAGCACCCAGTGCTGCCGCGGCTCTACCATGTAGTTATCATACGAGAGCCACACGGCTTGGTGAACTGAGTCCTTCATCACGAACTCTAGCTCCAGTAACCATTTTTCTACCTGCATATTACCAAAACATAATAGTTATTTGTGTCACAAGGGAGCAAAATAGTATATTATTACGGCGAGGGCGGTGTACAGGTCGACACACGTAAAAAAAGCTCTGGCGGCCATACATTTAATAAGGCGCGCAGAGCTCTTTTTACGTGTGTCGACCTGTATTGAATCCTCAACGTAGCGAGGGATCCTATAATAAAATCCTGAGCGAAGCGAGGTATTCTAACGTAGGATCCTGAGCGTAGTGAGGGATAGAAGGGTTAACGCCCGAGACGAAGATAATTTTGCTACCGAGTGACACATACTATTTTTCACACCGACTATGAAGAAATTTAAAAAAGATGCTGTTAAAATTACTTACTACTTAAAACTTTAAATATGTTAGTTTTTAATCGATTAAAATGAAATTACAATCGATTATTTTATTAAGATCTGTGTTCAATTGGCACATAACGTAAATGCTACATGCCAATGAATAAATTAAAAAAGTAGCTTGAACTGAAAAGTAGCATTTTGATCCCTCTCATCGTGGAGCAAAACTTACTTTTCCGATAATACTAAATATTAATGTGTGTGACTGCGTCTGTAAAATAAAAAGTGTGCAAAGGGGCCACAGAGCCACGGTAATTGCGACTTTACTTACGACCTTTTAAATTTTATATTTTTAATGAAAAGTACCTACAATTTAGGGAGATATAAAACACGTGTAAATATCTTCAAAAAATTTTTCTTTCAAACGACATCATTAAAGGGCCACTTGAAAAAATATAAATTTTCGATTACCTGTCCACATGCGGCAGCAGTATCAATAGTAATAGTCAACTCTACGATCTCTCCTTCCGAAGAGCGCATGTGAGTGACGACCATCTCCGGGGTGAATCTTAACTTTGCAATGCCCTCGAAGCATTTCTTGAGGTGAGGCTGCACTCTGTAAATAACAGGTAAAATTATGAAAAACTCCACAGTTGAACAATTTTACCCATCTCATTAACATACAGTACTAAATTACATAGTAAGGGTAACAATACTAACCGCATCGGATCTTTAGTTTCTGAAAGTATCTCAAGCAGTTCGTCGTTAGACAGGAAAAAGAAGCGCGGGAAGTACAGGCGTTTCTTCTCGAGATACGCGTTCAGGCCTCTCTGGACCATTTCAAGCAAATTGTTCGATTTCCTCATCTTGTCCAACATTTTATCTATCATTATCACGTCTAGAACACGAGGCTCTGTGTAGGCAGCTTTCAAAACTTCGCGCCACGTCTACGCATGTTATAGAAAGATAAAAATTTAGGTTTCCATACCTACTGCACCAGAAAAGATGCTGAATACTCTGTTGACTTAATAATTAATGACGCTTAATGAGTTCAACATATTGGTTGTCTTGGGGCTACCTTATCAACAGCACTGAAACGGCGTCCTTCCTCGGGAATTTGTTGCTGAATATCCGGAGACGAGAATATGGGTTCCAGGTACATCCAAGTGGCCTGAACCTTTAGCCACTCATCCAAGATCTCTTGCAGCAGTATCAACTTGCCTTCCCAATCACTTGAAAGGAATTTAGAGATGGTAATGCTTTCGGCATGTTAGTGTAGTTATTGTAGTTTATAATCACAAAGATATTACGGTTACGTCCCAATGATGATTAGATGAACATTTTGGATACGAGTATAAAAAAATGAGCCAGAATGGACTTAACTTTTTTAATGGGATAGTAAAAGCGCTTTCCTTTTATTACTAAACAACGAGCACTTACATGATAATTACTTCAAACGGCTTGATATATGGCGAATTCTTCATAGTCTGCGTTTTGACAATATGGTCGTCTAGCAGCAATTGAATTTCATCGACACTCGACAAGATGTACGTTCCAGTATCCCTGTAATTGTTTTTTGTATGCGATAAAGATACTTACATAATAAAACTATTAACTATAGATTCCATATGACACCGAATTCTATTAAGATAAATAAGTATACCAACTTGTATGGTAAAATTTCGAAAAGGAGATCGGCCCATTCTTTCATCATCTTGTCCAAAGCTCTTTCCAGGTTATTTTCTTTCGTGGCGGCCTCCGAGATAGCCTCGAACTTATCATTGTAATCCATGAGGTTGAAGTCTATGACCTTTTCAAGGGACAAGTTATCATCCACGACAATCGGGAAACCAACAATTTCAGATATCTTCTCCCAATGTCGGGGTTTCATGCCAGGGTTACCCAGGTTATTGATTATTGGTAGATGAACTTTGAAGTCGTCCATTCTTGCTCTGGTAACAAAAATCAAATGATGATAATATTGATAATCAAAGGTACTTACGTTATTTATATGTATTGGTAGATGTTATTCCAATAAAATAATGTAGGTATTGATGATTTATTTTATTGAATTTTTATATTGAATATTAATTAGCTTTAATAGTAACGTGCGTGCGCGTCAGAGCTCTATGAGATGTGGTCGCTGGCCGCTGTCCGCCGAGCGGAGGGGATCGTTTCCGATGAATCCCGAACATGCCCCCGGGCGTTGAAAGGGTTGTCTTTCAACTCGTCGACTTCAATGGCTGGCAACGGTCAGATACGATTAAAGCCTCGGCGTATCACTCCTCTTGTGGTGTTAATATCTGCGACTGGCGATTCCGTCAGTTCCTGGATAGATTTCGGTGATGCGGCCCAATCGCCATTTCATTGGCGGAAGTCCTTCTTCCTTAATGAGTACTAGTGCTCCCTTTTGTAGTGTCTGACCCTTTGAAGTGCGCCATTTAGTGCGTTGTTGAAGTTCAGCGATGTATTCTTTGTGCCACCTGGCCCAAAAGTGTTGGCGCAGCTGTTCTAGTCTTTCAAAACGTGTGAGCCGGTTTTGGTGGATATCGACTAGCGTCGGCGTTGGCAAAGCTGTCATCGGTCGTCCTACCAAGAAGTGCCCTGGGGAAAGTGCTGTCATGTCATGTGGGTCAGTCGAGAGTGGTGTCAGGGGACGTGAGTTTAAGATAGCCTCTATTTGGACCAAAACAGTATAAAGATCCTCAAAAACTAAGTGAGGATTCCCTAACACGCGATGCAAATGGGATTTGATGCATTTAATGTTGGCTTCCCATAAGCCGGCCATGTGCGCGGCATATGCTGGTATGAACTTAAAGTCAATGTGTTCATTTGACATTTCAGTAATGATTGAACTTGCGTTATCATTGAGGAACTTAAAAAGTTCGTTTCGTGCACCCACGAACTGGGTTCCGTTATCCGAGAATAATATTGTAGGCTTAGAACGTCTAGCAATGAAGCGACGCAACGTTGCAAGGAAAGAATCTTTACATAGTGAGCTTACCAGCTCGAGGTGAACGCATTTAGTGGTGAAACAGATAAATATAACGATGTAGACCTTTTCTGTCCTGCTGCCACGACCTCTTTTATTGAGTGCTAATAAAGGTCCCGCGTAATCCATTCCTGTCGTCTGAAAGGGGTACCCAGGATGAAGGCGCTGCTCAGGTAAGTTGCCCATCATCGGACGAGCTGTTTGTGCGTTTAGACGAAAGCAGCGTTGGCAGCTGTGTACAGTTGATCGAGATAGATTACGACCACCGATTGGCCAAAATTCTTCTCTAATTGAAGACAGAAGCAATTGAGGTCCCAAGTACATTAAACGCAAATGCTCGAAGTGAAATATTAGTTTAGTTAAAATATGTTTAAACAAAAGGAGAAGTGGATGCTTCTTTTCGAACGTGAAGTTACCGTTTTTGATCCTACCTCCTACTCTAATGGAACCCTTGTCGTCAATAAAGGGGCTTAATGACAGCAATTTGTTTTTGGGGGGCAATGCCTTCCCTTTGATCAAAATAGCATACTCTTCAAATGATTCCTTTTGCGACAATTTCACTAAATAATTGAGCGCCGATTGTTTTTCAGATAGAGAGAGAGGACCTTGAGTTTTAGTTTTGTTTTGGCAGTTGGCAATGAAACGTAGTACATATGCCATAGTATTCTTAAGTCTACTGAGGTTTGAGAAACGTGAGAATGGAAACAACTTATTTTGATCTGTAGAGGTAGCTGCTACGTTGGTTCGCACTTCAGGCAGTTCTGATTGGTTTTGATCTAAGGCTTTGTAAGGCCACAAGTGTTCATGTTCTAGCAAGAACTAGGGTCCATTGAACCAAAATTCCAGTTTATCACACTGAGCACCATTGATGCCCCTACTCAAAAGATCAGCAAGGTTGCTTGCGGTAGGAACATGTCGCCAGAACCATGACTTGGTAATTTCTTGGATGTCCGCTACCCTATTTTTGACGAATGGCTTTAATTTATTTGGTGGCGTTTTGAGCCAACCTAAAACGACAGACGAATCTGTCCAAAGAAAACAACTGTTTACACGTAGACGAGTGGTTTGAATGACCTTTTCCAAGAGCTTAGCAGCAACCAGTGCTCCGCAAAGTTCAAGACGCGGGATCGTTACAGCCTTGATAGGTGCTATACGCGCTTTTGAGCACAAGAGACGAACCCGTGTATTGTCACATGATTCGGACCTAACGTAGACACAGGCACCGTAAGCATACTTAGACGAATCACAAAATGCATGCATTTGTATGCTGATTGGATTCGCGCACACAACGTGTCGTGGTATTTTGAGTGTTTGCAAGCCACTTAAATTGGTGACGAATTTGAGCCATGATTTGACAATGTCTGAGGGCAGCGGACTGTCCCAATCCAGTTTGTGCAACCAAAGTTTTTGCAAAATGATTTTCCCGACAATAACGAAAATGCTGGGTATTGGGAAATGGTGGATAAGATCGCTCTCTTTGTGACATCTGGATTGGGATCAGTCTTAATGTCAAATTGTAGCACATCGTTTGACGGCGACCATTTCAGGCCCAGAGTCTTGGACTGTTCGTACTCACTTAAATCAACGATTTCCGAACTAATGAAGCTATCCGAACCATCGCTGCAAGTTGGTAAATTTGATCGAAATTTTCTTAAATTAAAGCAACCCGATGATAGTTCTTTCGAAATCAGAGCACGAAGTTCCAATAGACTCTCAGCTGTTTCTTGCCCCGTCAATTAATCGTCAACATAACAATCGTCACTAATGGCCTTGCGCACCGCTTCGTTGTCACATTCGTCCGCAATTTGCTTAAGGCAACGAACAGACAAAAACGGTGCCGAGGCTGTGCCATATGTAACAGTTTTCAATGAATAGGTCTGAAGGGGCTTTGAGGGGTCGTCTCGCCAAATTATTTGTTGAAGATGACGTTGATTGTCATGAATGAGCACTTGTCTGTACATCTTTTCGATGTCACCTGCCATCACAAATCGATGTTGCCGAAATCGCAAGAGGATGGAGAACAAGTCGCTTTGTATCGTCGGCCCTACCATCTGAAGGTCGTTCAAGGACAGGTCGGAGCTAGTAGGAGCGCTTCCATTAAATACGACTCTTAACTTAGTCGTGGTACTATCACGCAACACAAAATGATGTGGCAAAAAATATGAATTTTCATGAGGGTCGTGTATGTCACTTAAAGTCATATGACCTAATGACAAATATTCCTTCATGAAATCAACGTACATTTCCTTTATTGCAGGCCGATTTGTCAACCGCCGTTCTAATGCTAGAAAACACGACTTTGTGCGTTCGAATGAATGGCCAAGTTCAGTCTCATCGTTTTTTAAAGGAATTCCTACTGAGAATCTACCGTCTTGTTTACGTGACATGTTTTGTTTAAAATGTTGTTCGCACAACTCTTCCTCGGTAGTATACGCATTCTCCTTAATGGTTGAAACCTCCTCAATTTCCCAGAACTTGGCTAATTGATCTTGAATTTCATGAAAATTTGTAAATTTGCATGAAATCTTGTTTGAAGTTGGCTGCCCGGTGCGCCCGGAGACTATGTATCCGAATTTAGTTTCTTGCAACACTGGACTATCTTTGCCTAATGATATTTTGTTTGCGCATATTAAGTCCCAAAATATGTCTGCGCCAAGTAGTGTGTCGTAACTTGACGGATTAAAGTATTCTGGGTCTGCAAGCTGAATGGCAGCTGGAATATTTAATGTGCTCACATTAAAGACTTCATTATGAGTTGAAGTTATGTTTGGCAACACTAAAAACGTAATGTCTGTATTGAATGAATTGATTCTGGACTGTATTATAGCATTGCATCGTAGTTTCACTGTCGAAACTTGGTTATTAATGCCTGCAACTTTGGATGTTGTATTCTGGTGTGGCAGACCTAATGTTTCAAAAAGCGATTCTGTCATGAAGGAGGCCTGACTGCCCGAGTCTAGAATGGCCCTAACTTCATGAGGTCTGTTATATACGTCCTAAATTCGGATGAATGCTGTGGCAAGCAGAATCTGACATGATTGTTTGTTTGTCGCTGACATGTTCCTGATACTGTCATTCGCGGAGCTTGAGGCAGGCTGGACTGCCGCAGGCGCAGCGGACACCAGCAGAGCCGATGTGCTCGGTGCTGCCGTGTTCGGTGCCGCACTGCTATAGTTCGAGTCCCTATGCAACAAAGTGTTGTGTTTGGTGCCGCATTGCCGGCATGGACCCAGTCTACAAACGCGTAAATAATGACCTGCTCTGAGACAATTGCTGCATAATTTCATTTGCCCTACGAATTGTTCCCTAGCATCTATGCTCATTGGTGCGAATTGATGGCATAAGTATAGTGGATGCTCAGATTTACAAAGAGGACATTTGTATTTCTTGTAAGCAGGCTGCACGACTGTAGCTAAGCCACGAACATGTCTATAAGCAGGCTTCGACAATGACTCATTCTTGTTGTTTGTGTTATTACTTAGTTCGATAGTCTCTAACACATCTGCCCTATTTTTAAGGAATTTTGTGAATATTTGTAATGTAAGTTTTTGGTGTGTAACTTTGTGCTCCTCCCATTCACGAAGTGTGCGAGCATCCAATTTTGAGGATATAATGTATATAATTAAGGTATCCCAACTCTCTACTGGTTCGCCTAGAATTTGTAACGCACGTATATTTTTGTTGCATGAATCTAAAACCTTACGTATAGATGAAGCGGATTCCTTTTTTATCGCCTCTTCATCAAAAATTGCCTTAACATGATTTTGGACTAACAACCTTGTATTGTCAAACCGATCGCATAAAGACTTCCACGCTAAAGTATAGTTGGACGCAGAAAACTCGAATGATTTGAGCAGCGCCCCCTTTCAGGGAAGCCCGTAAATAATGGAACTTTTGTATGTCTCTTATGTTTTTGTTTGAATGGATAAGAGACGTGAAAACATCACGGAATTCAAGCCAGCCCTCGTAATCACCACTATATTTAGGTATTTGGATAGTAGGTAACTTAACACTGGTAACAGTCGTAGCGAATTTAGGTGCCTGTTTCACCGACACAATGTCCTCCTTCTCGCTGGCCGAAGAGTAGTACGTTTCAGAAGCATTATGAGTACGTTTACTTGACCTCTTAGTGCTTCGTATCGAGTGAACTCTCGTGCTCAGACCACAGATGGATTCGATTCGACTTACAGGTAAATACACTCGCGGCAGCACCCAGGAGGAACCCAAGGAAAACGAACCGGGCCCAGTACGCACAGAAAATAGGTCGGGCACTTACGCGTACCGAGGTTCCTCCGGAAATATTAGGCGTCGCAGAAATAGACAAACAGGTAGGTATCCGTATACCATCATAGACTGTTACCATCAAACTTGCCCTCTATCAACCCCACCAACAGGCAAAGGAAACAAGGCCAACTGGTGGGGACCTAAGCTGGAGAGACTCAGGAAGAAAATGAGGAAGCAACTCAACAAGGCAATGAACACCATGGCAGACCAGGACTGGGACGAATACAAGGTCACCAAGTCCAGGTACAAAAGACGGCTCAGATACAGGAGCACAAGCTCATGGCACAACTTCTGTACCAACATCGAGTCAACTACACAGGCCAACAGGGTAAGGAAGGTTCTCTCCAACAATACAGCCTTAACTCTAGGAACCCTGCGGAAACCTGACAGGAAACAGAGCGCGTCCTAGTTCAGACGCATTTCCCGGACTGCGAGATATCGAGTCCAATTAGGCAACTGGATGAGGAAACCACCCCCACAGAAGAGAGGTGGCGACTGGCCAGCGAGGTAATAACTGCCCAAAGAACACAATGGGCCATCGACAGCTTTGACTCCTACAAATCACCAGGGCCAGATGGAATTTTCCCCGCCCTACTGAAATGGGGTGGGGCGCCGCTAACGCATAGGCTTACTATCGTCCTGGGCGCCTGTCTAGCACATACGTTTGTGCCTAGACAGTGGAGAGAAGTCAAGGTTATCTTCATACCAAAACCAGGTAAAGGAGACTACACGGGTCCCAAATCCTTTAGACCGATAAGCCTAACCTCCTTCCTGCTGAAGACGTTGGAAAGGCTGTGTGATAGACATCTGAGAGAGAGGGCGCTGGTGCGTGTACCTCTGCATTCGAACCAACATGCCTACAGTTCAGGTAAATCAACAGAATCTGCGCTTCACGCTGTGGTCACCAAGGCTGAAGTCGCAATCAAAAACAAGTCAATGTGCCTAGGTACCTTCATTGACATCGAGGGAGCCTTCGACAAGACTAAATTCACCAGCATAACCGCAGCACTGACTAGACACGGAGTGAGTGAGGTTATGACAAAATGTATAAACAACATGTTAAGTCAACGAATCATCAGACTCGGGGAAGACAAGACAAGGCAGGCACGGGTAGCAAAAGGGTGCCCCCAGGGAGGCGTCCTCTCACCACTACTCTGGAACATGGTGGTCAATGACTTAATCACCAAATTAAACAACAGTCATCACTACACCATCGGGTATGCTGACGACATAGCGATACTCACCAGCGGCACCCACACAGGTACAGTGTGCGACGTCACCCGTTCCGCACTCGCCATAGTGGAACACTGGTGCAACGACAACGAACTAACAGTCAACCCAAGGAAGACCGAGCTGGTAATGTTCACCAACAAACGGAACCTGGGGACCTACCGCCTACCCAGGCTGTTCAATACAGTGCTCCAATTATCAACAGAGGTAAAGTATCTAGGTGTAATACTTGATTCCAAACTTAATTGGAGCAGTCACCTGGACAACAAAATCCAAAAAGCTACAGTCGCTTTCTGGCAATGTCGTAGAATGGTAGGTAGGACCTGGGGACTAAACCCCAAGATCACTCTATGGCTTTACCAAGCAATAATTCGACCAATAGTAAGCTACGGCGCTGTGGTGTGGTGGCCTCGTACCACACTCACGACGGTCGAAGCTAAACTACAACGCCTCCAGAGACTGGCCTGCATGGCGGCTAGCGGCTGCATGAGAACCACACCAACTGCAGCCCTGGAAGCCATCATGGACATTCCGCCGCTACACCTCTTCATCAGGCAAGAAGCACTGGCGTCAGCCATACGGCTCAAAAAACAGCTCCTCTGGAGGCCGCCCAGGGTTCCTCACACCGAGATACTCTACGAGGCTGTAGGTAGGGAACCCCTCATAGAGGCAACAACCGACATCATCCCCAGACAGTTCGTCTTCGACAAGAAGTACAAAATCGAACTATACGAAACCCCCCAGGAAGGACTTAACCCCAGGGAGTTAAGAATTTTCACGGACGGGTCCAAGACAAGGTCAGGCACCGGAGCAGGAGTATTCTCGGAGAACCTAAACATACGAATCTCAACACCATTAGGGACCCAAAACACAGTTTTCCAGGCTGAGTGTATGGGCATAATAATGGCCGCTCATGCTATCGCCTCCAGAGAGGTAAGGGGATACCCCATCCGCATACTCTCCGACAGTCGATCTGTACTGCAAGCCCTACAAGGTCACGCGACAACCTCTGGGCTGATACACGAGTGCCACCAAATCCTATCAGAGGTATGTACCAACAGCGACATAACCCTACAATGGATCAAAGGGCACAGCAATTCACGTGGGAACGACGCAGCGGATGCACTGGCTAGAGAAGGCTCAGAATCAAAAGCCGTAGGACCGCAACCTACGATCCCTCTACCCCCTGCATGGCTGCGGAGCACACTACGACTAAACACCAAGGCAGAACATCAAAAATTCTGGAATACCCTAGGTACCTGCAGGCAAACCAGAGAGGCCCTCCCGACAATAAACCCCGGATTGGCAAGGAAGCTAAAGCAGCTAAAGAGGCCGGCACTCCGTCTCCTGACAGGAGCCATAACTAGTCATGCACTATTAAACAAACACCTTTTCACTCTAGGTGTCACAGACAGTCCTCTCTGCAGAGCCTGCATGAAGGAGGAAGAGACAGCCGCCCACGTCATTCTGACGTGCCCAGGGGTGGCAGAATACCGGGCAAAGCACCTCGGAATACCGGGGTCACTACCGGAGGCCGTCGGCAACATAAAGGGTCTGCTAGGCTTTCTGGTGGAACTGGGTTGGCACGAATAACAGTAGTGCCAATAACCCATACGCAAAATAGGCGCTATTATGACGTCGAGTTGCGGAAACCTAGCCCGCGTACACCTATAACCTAAAACCTATAACCTCTTAGTGCTTCTGTATGCATTACATACCTCTTGGGCCCTAGCCAGTATAGCAAAATATTTAGATTCAAACTCTGACCTTTGTGTCGCATGTACCTGGGCGTCGTCTTCCGAGACGACCAAACACTCGATGCTAGTCTGAACTTCCTCGAACTCCGTAAACATCGCTTCAATGTTAGACATACGTAGCTTTAATTCCAAAATGACAATTTCACTGCAACATACAACACCTCTAAAAGTATCTACGTACGTTTGAAATTTGGTCAAACGAGCTTTGTAAGCTCCCCGTTTTTTCACAAGATCGTCCATGATATGTACAAACAGTTAAAATCAACAATAAAATGTTTCTAGAATAATGACAATAAGTATTAGCAATTATTTACTACCGCTACTGTTTATAGTAGCAGTAAATACTTCAATTATATTTAAAATACCAATCAATACGGAATTAAAATAGCTATGGCTCGTATAAATAATAATATTCTATTTGTCTTAATTCGCACTAGTCGAATTAAACAAAACAATAAATATAATACAATTTAATAATTAAACAAGGATGATACCCATTTGCATTTCAATATTTACGATTGAAAGAAAGGCGAATTCATAAAGACAAAACACGATAATAATGTAATAATTATTCCAGCATAAAGTAGTTCATAAATAGATTGAAAAAACGGGTATATATTAAGCACGACTAACACAGTAAAATGGGTACTCGCTGCCTTTTGTCTCCGTTATCACTATCGCTATGCAGCGCCCGGCTGCTTGCTACTTGTTGACGTCCATTAGATGCCTAGTTATTATTTAAAGATTTTAACTTGAAATATTATAGAAAGGCGCTAATCCTTAATGCGGTTTATTGTTGGATTCGCTAAAGGCGGGTGTAAGATACACATTCATATGCAAAATAATTATAAAAAGGCAGTAGTTTGGGCACAATATCACTAACAAAGTTAAAGGGCAAACAAAATGGATCGGACTCACTCTGACCGCTCGCTCGCTTATAATTCTTGTTGTTTATTGCTTGTAGTCACTAGTTCACACTGTCAATTCACCGATTCTGGACTTCCATAAAGAGATCCTCTTCTTTAATGTCTTAATGCTGTTGCAGAAGACCCTGGTTAGGTCCCAAATCCTTAGGCATGACATCCGGTTCCGTAGGTCCAATTTTATGGTAGATGTTATTCCAATAAAATAATGTAGGTATTGATGATTGATTTAATTGAATTTTTATATTGAATATTAATCAGCTTTAATAGTAACGTGCGTGCGCGTCAGAGCTCTATGAGGTGTGGTCGCTGGCCGCTGTCCGCCGAGCGGAGGGGATCGTTTCCGATGAATCCCGAACATGTATATATTTATTTAAATCATGCAACAAGGCCCATCTTACAAATACCTACATATCAATATATAAACTTACTAATAACTCAAAACACACAATGAATGCGACGTGTTGCGCAATTTCATGGTGTCAGCTAAGCGATCGCGAACTTGACTCCCTTCGGCCAAAATTCTTCCTTAGTGAACGTCGGTAGATGATCTATTGGAACTCTGACCACAAAGGAATTAAAATTCACGTCATGGCGAGACTCCAACCTCACGACCCTCGGAAGATATATGGTCTCCTAGCATGCGTAAGATATGCCCCACGATAAAACGGGTTTAACTTTGTCACAAAAATGCATGTTTAGCTAAATTACTGGCCATATGCGAGGCATATGCTGCGGAGCATGGTTTGTTATATAACTCAAGTAAGAGTGAGCTCCTTGTATTTAGAGGTAAAAACAAACTCCCAGCTTTTGTACCTCCAGTCTACCTCAATGGCTCGCCATTTCACAGGGTATCGCAGTTCAAATACCTAGGGCATATTGTGAATGAAGAGTTGAAGGATGACTTGAATATAGAGAGAGAGAGAGCAGGGCGTTGGCGGCAAGAGGGAATATGCTGGCTCGTAGATTTGCTGGTTGCACACTTGATGTTAAGATCACACTGTTCAGGGCATACTGCCAAACTTTTTACACCAGTAGTCTATGGACTAGCTACACCCAAAAATCGTACAACACTGCGTATATTGTACAACAACCTGTTCCGGGCAATGGTGGGGCTTCCCCGTCACTGCAGTGCCTCGGGCATGTTTGCCGATGCGCACACTGACGACTTCTTTGCGCTCATGCGCAAAAAGGTCACATCTCTTATGAATAGAGTGAGGGGAAGCCCCAACATTCTCATGCAGGCTGTCGCAGGTAGGCTGGATAGTGCTATGCTAGCTAGGTTAAACGAGCTACACAGCACTATGCACGCTGTGAGAGTGCCTCGATAGCAATAGGTATACATAATAGTTTCTTTAATTTATAACACTAACATTAGCTGTTAAGATCATTTGTTTACTAACAAACTATGGGCCTAAAGTTGTCTGAAAATAAAGTTTTTTTTTTATTATTATTATTTATTAGCGGGTTGAAACCCTGAAGAATCTTCAATGAACGAGCAACGAACAACAAAAAATACTCGATTGGCCCAATTACACCCTACATGAAAAAACATATTCCGTATACTCTACTCTAAGGACAAGTAGCTATATAGCTACTATTCATAAAACCACCTAACTTAACTAGGTACCTACCTTATTGATGCAGCCAAGCGGAATGAATCAGGGACATCTTGGAAGGATTTCTCCAATTTATAAATAATCTTATAATAATATGCAATGTCACCCTCGATGTCTTCAGGTTCAAAACTCCCAACCTAAAAAACCGTTAGATACAGTATTTTCTGTGACCGAATCACATAATTGGTGATAGGTTTTAATAATTTCATTATTTTCTTATTCATTTCGGTGTAAAATTAAAGTCAAAATATCTCCGTAACTGTTTGTAATATAGTAGTAATATCTACCATTTGATGTTAAACTATTAACGAAATACTTGAATGTAATGATTTTCACCGGTGATAAAAAAAACAGGATCATTGAAATTCACCCTACAAGTAAAAGATGGCTTATAGGTTATCCAACCTTGGATGATATCCACTTGTGGTGCTTTTGTAGAAAATCAAAGCCAGAATCAAAAAGTCGCTTAAACGGCACTAGCTTATCGTATATACGTTTTCTCTGCGGATACTGCGATAACTCATACCCAAACGCGGTTTCTTCTTCATTGAATTGGTCGATTTTAGCCAAGGCAATAGATAACCTGTTAGAAGCAGAATAATGTTATTATATTAACAGAAATGTATAGGTACACAATAAGAGTTTACGGATTATGCAGGTAACTTACTTCTCGTCGAGTCTGCGAGCTCGCATCACATATTTCGGTAACTGTTCTATGTCACCCCAATATTGCACTTCATTGCATTGGATTGCGTAAACATCTAGATCTTTTATAAAGTCTACAATCCTGGTCTGAAATAGAAACGAGATCAATGTTATCTTATTGATAGTACGTAATAACTAACTACCTAACAAAAACCTGCACATTTATTAGACTTACCTTCAACAACGCCTTGTATTCGACTTTCTTGAGTTCGCAAATTACTTTGGATTCTTCAATAATACCGGGCAAGCGAGCATACCTTCCAAATGTACATGTGAAATATACTGTCGATATCATCTGAATTTGAGTCCAAATGTTATAACTACGTATTGAGGACCGACTATACCGGTGTTCAAAAGGCGCTGATGCAGGCGCACCGTAAATATGCAGTGGCGTCGTGACGTATTTAGCGTGTGCCATCGACACTGGAGCGCAAAAAAACGCAGAATTTGTATAAATTAGGCTGCGTCAAAATCGCAGTAAGTAATTACAAGGAGTTCTTATGTAAACGACCACACCAGTCGACGTCAAATGCGCGTTTTTTAAAGAAAAGTATCAAAGATTACTACGAATATAATTTAGAGAGTAACATGATGCGTGAGGCACATCACCGCGTGCGTCAGCGTAGTCGTGAACACCGGTGTACGGTACGAGAAAAAATAAAACACGTCCAATTACTACATTTACGGTGCGGTACGGTCGGTCCTTTCCTGTATTGCTACATATCAAGGACGTTTTGAGATTCAAATGATGAGATTAAATTTTATCAACTAACCAGTGGAAAGTCTGGTTGTTTGATTTAAGTTCCAAAGGCGTGAAGTTAGTGTAGTCTCCGAGGAACACGATGTAGCGCAGCACATTACGCAGTTTGTCTTCCATTTCGTCGACCAGGATAGTCTGCGCAGTCTTGTAGTACTCTATGAGAGCCATCAGCCCGCTCGTGTCTGGCGGTGGCGTTAGCAGAGTCGTGGATATCAAAGAATATTCGTCGTATATTCTGTTTGAACACCAATATAATAACTGGATTAACAGAGTTTATTTAAGAGTCCGCAGTAAGCTCGGCCGAATTTCACTTTCCCATACAAACGTAGTTACGCTCTCATTTTAAAACTATGCATACGATGACGAAACTTTGCATATACAACGACATGAGGTATATCTATGTCTGTAATTAGTTTATATGATTCCAGTTTATAAAACCAACGAAATACAGCAAAAACAAGTTTTGTATGAAAAACTTAAATTCACTGATTTTTTTTTTACGATGGTATCTGAAGCTACATAAACTAATTACAAACATAGATATACCTCATGTCATTGTATATGCAAAGTTTCGTTACAATCTAACACGTAGTTTTAAAATGAGAGCGTAACTACGTTTGTATGGAGAATCGAGCTTACTGCGGACGTGCGGACTCTTAAATAGTATTCACCTTTCCATAATATGTATAAAGATAAATCATTAATAAGTAAGATACGTAGAGTTAAAATATAGGTAGGTTTAAAAAGCCTAAATTAGTTGACACCTAAATGGCTCAACAATTAAAGCTCTTTGCCCTACTAATCATTAACTATTGCATCAGACAATCCAGTCATGGTCCTTACAATTATCCTAAATAATAATAAATATTGTAGAAGCCCCTTCAAATCTCACGCTTTTATCTCGGTCTGATAGTCATCTGTCATCCGCCTCAGCAGAGTGTTGGCCATCCTTGTAGCTGCTTGTCGAAGTGAATTGATAAGATCTCCTCTTTGCATCTGAAACACCCCTATCACGATGGTCCCCTCTAATTTTGAGGGTATTTCTTTGGCTAGCTCAACATATTTTACTGATTCCACACAATATTCTTCAAAAGTTTTGGGAGGATCCGAATTAATAAATGCTTCAACTTTCGTCATAGACTGAAAAATAATCAAAATGAAATATACACTTGTGATAATTCTAATAAGTACCAATAGTAACTGTCTTACAGTCGAGTTCTCCAATATCTATACAGACAACCTTTCAAAAATATCTTCACCTGTGTCTTATGTCAGTAGGTAACAATAAAGCCTCTGTATAGATATTTTTTAAAGGTTGTCTGTGTAGATATTGAAGAACTCCACTGTAGATACATTTTATTGGCCATCTAAAAATTTACCTCTCCATTCAACAAGCAAACATAATCATCAAAATCTTGAACGCGCAGTTCAGGCCCGATTTTTTGTTCATTAATTAAATCAGCTATTTGCTTTTTATATCCCTCTACTAGATCTTCGTCAATGATTGGCTGGCAAAAAAATACATAATTTGAATATTAACTACACAAGTAACTATGGAAACATCAACAATTAGATCAAGAAATCTTTTTCAAAAATATGTGTACCTAAATTGGCATACATTTATCTCTAAGAACATCCAGATAATTAAAGGCAAGATATCTAGTGTTAAGGCTCCTATTTTAGATAAAGGGTAAGAGTGGATGGGTTGCACCAAACGTGTACCAATGTATGGAAAGTTTCTATGGGATGACAGCTGCCGGCGCCAAATTAACCGTTGATCGGTCGGTAATCGCTAGTTACGTCCGTAAAATTCTGTGTGTACTGAAAGTTTGGCAGTTCTCTGTGGAGTGTGGGATGACAGCTGCCAGCGCCGTATTTAACGATTCGGTCAGTAAGAGTGGTCGATGCAAAACCCACCCTTACTTAATATGGATGTGTGATTTAGGTAGGTATGTAATTTTGTTGTGCGGGGAAACCACAGTACAGTACGATTACTGTTAGTTAAGACCTGACAGATGGATTGCCTTCATTTAATTTTCAACTTTAATCTTATACAAATAAAATAGTTATTACTAAATCGGTAGATGTGGGTAACAGTATTCTGAAAAATGCTTTATCTATATAAAATTAAAGTTGAAAATTAAATGAAGGCAATCCATCTGTCAGGTCTTAACTAACAGTAATCGTACTGTAAAGAGATCCAGTAACTGACTTTACTTAATCATTTTCCAACCTGTACCTACATGTACAGTCGAGTTCACAAATATATCGAGACTCCAAACTTTTAAGTGTAAGACGACTTTATGTCTTAAAAGCTACTTCACGAGCCCATGCAATAGTTACAAAACTATCAATTTTTCCGCAGCTCCTGACCAAACGTGTATTTAAAGCTCCTCTTCCTAATTATAGAACATTATTCGCAAAACGCTCACCTGACTATATGCATCGGCGAATTTACAATAAGATCTGCAAAATTCTTGAGATTCAACATTACTCTATTGGTAACGCTATGGCGGTTGTAAAAAAGTGGCTTGTCTCTCTATCATATAGTGACACGGAGGCCCTACTTCTTATCAAGTGAAACTCAATCGTACACACTAACTAACGCACACACGCACACACATACACTCACACACACAAGCACGCAAGCACACAAATACAAAACACACACACACACACACACACACACACACACACACACACACAGTTTGCGCATGTGTTCTTATATGTAGGTATAATATGCTTGTTATTACTTTCCTCTTTTGAGTTCATTCTAATTTCTTGAATAACTTCATATTGTTTTACAAATTGCACTCCAGGGTCCCAAGATTCAGGCTCAGCCTAGTTTGGGGTCCGCCTGGCATCTCATTTTATATGTAAACATGTGTATTATTAAGCAAATAAACGTTTTTTGATTATTTTTTTTGATATGTACCTACGTTCCCAAATGTTTTGAAATTAACGAAACAACCTTATGCCATTAACGATAGAGTACCTGAGTGTTAGAATAGAATAAAATAGAATAGAATGTTTATTTGTAAAGTCATGTACATGAGGTGTTCAGGTTATACAAAAAGGCTTCCATGACACCCTGTTAGGGCACACAAATGTTCTTATAGGTAAGTAACTTAATTCTATATTCCGGGTCATGCTGCTTATTAATTTATTATGTCAAAAGTAACATATGTATATAGTGAATAATATGACCTAAGTGCCTAAGTTTTAATTTGAATAGTTTTTAATGTCAAAGGTTAAGTGTAAGTTATATAGTTTACTCAATTACAATTTACTTACTAATTATTACTAAATTGCCTACTTTTATGATGCGACGAAGTTTCATCATTTAAGAACTCCTCCACTGAGTAATAACATATATGAATGAGAAACGTTTTCAATTTTTTGTGGAACAGTTTATCATTTGGTTCCAATTTGATCACGTCGGGTCTGTTTACTACTCGTATACATACAAAATGAGGCCCCTTTCTATAGATGTTCACATATTTTTGTTCACTTTGTCCGTGCACATATTTTCGAACTCTACTACTTAATATGAATATACATACCTGCAGGGAACTCCTGCCTGGGCACACAGGCTCCTTGTACAGCAATGTCTCTAGTCTCGGAACCCGACACGCGTCCGTGAGGAAATCATATAATAGTCTTAGCTGATTTCTAAACTGTTTGAATGAAGGTTCAAATTCTATAACTTCATTTGCAAAAACAAGATTAATCACAAATCCGCGATTGAGTCCCTAGAAAAGTAATGGTTGAGTTGAAATATCTTCGGTACAATATAGAAAGGTAAGGTAAACCAATATTAAATAAATAAAAATAAATATTTTCCCAAATCGACCTACTAAGTCCCAAACTAAGCAAAGCTTGTACTATGGGTACTAGACGACGATAAACATACTCATATACATAAATAAATAATTAAATACATAGGAAACATCCATGACTCAGGAACAAATATTCGTGCTCATCACACAAATAAATTCGAACCCAGGACCTCTAGCTTCGTAGGCAGGGTCACTACCAACTAAGCTAAACTGGTCGCCGTATTGATTTTATGCCGTGTAGGTATGTTGGGTTGGGTACCTATATGAACAATCTACATAAAATAAATTGAAACAAACAGAGGTAAATTGAGGTGATAAGCGCATACCCCGACATCCAATAAATAGTCGGTGAATTCCTTCATCGATTTCAAGCACAACGTTTGTAAATTATACGTCATCAAGCAAGCCAAACAATTGTAAAAATGCTTTATTTTCGATGCCTGTTTGGCTTCTGGGATTTGTTTTTTTTTCATTCCCTGAAAAATATTAGAGGTTTACGTAAATCTAAAAATAAAATAAAAATAGTATGCGACCAATTATCATTTAAGTTTAGTGACCTGAACAAAAACTGATTTCAACAACGGCAACCACTCATTCAGAAGCACGTTGCCAGCTATTTCGATATGTTTCTTGCAAACAAAGTTAAATTCTTGAAGGGTATACGCCTCTGTCGCAGATGTTAGATCTTCTAAATCAACCAATCTCATGTCACTGAAAGAATAATGTAATAATAGTACATTACTGTAGAGGCCGGGAAAATAGGGATGGCCGGCTAAGTAGGTATACCTACACGGACGAGCGTAGTGATGCCGGATAGGGACACGAGGCTGGCAATTCCATTTCACGCCAAGGTATGTATACCTAGTGCTTTTCTCAAACATGCAATGAAACTACTAGAGTTATTAAATGTCTAAACGCCATGATGTTGTGTCACGAATTGATACTGAAACAAAAGAAGATCACTTTGCAGCCTCCAATTCTGTATGAAATTGACCTCCCGATCCCGTCTCGCCACGCCCGAAATGTAATACCTACTTCGCAGTCTATGAAAAGAAACATAATGTTAATATTTCATTGCATGTTGGAGAAATTAATATATTCAAGCGCATATCCGAAAAGAATTCATACAATAATGTCCTAATAGTAGGTACTGAAAAGTATTACTTGTACTGATTCCACCAAATCACCAAAACTTGTGCGATGCATGGATTCAGGATGTACAGTTCCTTGTCCAGCCTCTTGACCGCGACGGCGTAACGGTTCCTCCACGCGTCATCTTTCATCGCCAACTCCTGTTTTAGTGGTGTATCTTCTTCTTCAGCTGTTTCTTCCTAAAATTAAGAATTTCCTGTGCAAATGCTCGAAATTGTAAATTGTATACCATGTAAATGACATGACTGGGTAAATTTGATCACTTGGGCTGGTACCGGTCTACTTTCTGCCTATTGGCTAATGGCATTATAACTATGAATAGTATGAATCTAATAGGACCTCATATTCTTTATAAACCTCCATTAGATGAGATTTAATAATAATATTGATACTTATAGAACCAAAAGAAAATTATATTATTCCCGGTAATGCCCCTAAAGGAGCCCAGGGTCCGCTTTGACATCTAATCCCAAGATTTGGCATAGGCACTAGTTTTAGGAAAGCGACTGCCATCTGACCTTATTGGGATTAGACCGGTTTCCACACGATATTTTCCTTCACCGAAAAGCTAACGGTAAATATTCCGTACACAAGTTCCGAAAAACTCATTGGTACGAGCCGGGATTCGAACCCACGACCGCCGCTTGACAGCCATATGCCTGAACCACTAGGCTATCGTAGGTCAAATGAAAATTATGAGTAATTAACCCTTTTGCAGGCAGAGGCGTGATATCAACCATAAGCTGCCTGTGTGTATGTTAATTTATATGAGTAACTCTGAAGGTGGTTTTCCATCGGCGAGGCGAGGCGGGGCGCGCGCTCAGTGCAAATAGGTAGTAAGTCCCATACGAATTTCAATTCTCGCCCATCCACGCCCCGCCTCGCCTCGCCGGTGGAAAACCACCTTGAAAGTCGATACAGTCCATTTCCTAACTGCTGGTCTTAAAAAAGGGATTGAATAACCAGCATTTTAATTTAATTTTTAGGCACCCCTTTTACTATAGCTTACAATAAATAAACCATGAATACCGTATTAGGATCTTTCAAGACGAAGTCTACGATTGCCTTCTTCATGCTCATCATAAAATCTTCACGCATTTCATCGGTAGCTGTTACCATCGTGTCCTCCCACTTTTTCAGCTTTGGTGAAATTAAGTTGTGAATTCTACAAAATAATTAGGTAGTAATACGTAGTGTAACGAGGGATTCAAGTGTCTACGCCCAAGGCGGCAATCATTATGGCATTAAATGGCACATAGGTACCCTACTGCTTATCACACCTGCTATGAGGAAAATTCAAACAAACAAACACAAGCATCAGGGAAGAAAAATACAACTTTGATCCCTCATTTGATGACAACAATTACTATTTTCTGAAAAGCAGGTGTGGAAAATAGTTATTAGGTACAAGTGAACATTAATGAGAACATTTTGATTCCTCAAACAACCAAGCACCAAGCTACTTGAGGGCATATGCAGACTGAGTTTATTAAGCGCGCCTTCGACGCTCGTTTGTGTCAATTTAGTTTGTGATTTGACACAAACGCGTGTCGATTGCGCGCTTAAAAAACGCAGTCTGCATAGGCCCTAAGAAAACGCTACCATACAAAGGTACCTACATAATGTACACATGCGGAAAGCGAATGTTTATTACCGTTTTATAATTTTGCTATCGAGCGGTGCAACGTGGACATTGTCTATGCCATATCGTAAGTAGTAGTAATATCGTAACATGTTCTTTTCTTCTCCAGAAGGAATGCAGTCTCCGTCCTCCCCCGGGTCAGATTGGCAAATTAGATTCATCAGTTTAACCCGAAACTGTTCTCGTGCTTTCCGCAACGCGGAAAACTTTTGCATCACTAAAAAATATATGTAATATATTTTACTTATCTAAACTTTCATGATTTTCACGTATTATTATAGTTATTATTTATGTACATCTACTTTTCGGACGTGTTGCAACATACCCATAACTGCCTACCTAATACTCTATTAATTCCAGTTTAGAAAAAGTTACGAGCAATATTTAACATTTTACAATTTTATAGAATTTTGCTATAATTCGACATAGAAAATATGAGACAGACAAGAATATCAAAAATCTAAATAAAATCGTGAGGTATCTGTATGAATGTATAAATAACGAAATGCGCCGTGTCAAATATTAGGTAGGTACTTATTCTATCTATTTCATGAAATCTTAACACTAACTGCCAGGAACCCCGCCTACACACGGGGAATACCATGGAATCGGCTACGGGCGTAGCGATTGTTGGCAGTGAATGTGTTAATGAGCAATAAGCTACATCAATGAACGTAGGTGAGAATATTTACCTACTTACTTGGTCATGTCTGTCGCTGTGTACCAACCTAAGTACCCAATGTGTTAACGTCAAGTACGGCAAGAGGAACACCGGATAGAAGATTAAAGGAATACTGTTTCTCTTACTTCCAGCTAAAACCCTCTTCATCTTATCCTACCTAAACTTAACCCATTTTTTAAATGAATGAATATCAATTTAGGTACGCGGGTAATAGGGGATATGGGTTCAGTTAACTACTAGAGGTTTTGTAAGCTGTAGGTAGGTAGAACTAGCCGGACAGCGGGACTGCCGACAGCGGGACAGCCGGACAGCGGGACAGCCGGACAGCCGGACAGCAGGACAGCGGGAAAGCCGGACAGCGGGCCAGCGGGACAGCCGGATAGTGGGCCAGCGGGACAGCCGGACAGCGGGACAGCCGGACAGCCGGACAGCAGGACAGCGGGAAAGCCGGACAGCGGGCCAGCGGGACAGCCGGATAGTGGGCCAGCGGGACAGCCGGACAGTGGGACATCCGGACATACGAAATAATTTTGGCCCAAGCTGAAACGGAGAACTTGGTGCACTTCGCTCGCTCGTTCAATCAAAAATCTAGAAAGTTGAAGGTACTAACTGCCATCGTCCTGCAACAACGTTGTAATAGTAGAATAGAAAGAGTAAGTATTCACCAGAAGAATGTCTTCTCGGAGCCGCAGTGGGTGCTTTCTTGACAGGTTTTGGCGGCGGTGGCAGTTTAAGAACTTCTTCAGCCAGAGAGAATAAAGGCCTTGTCCTTATCTTTGAACTCTCGGGTTTTTTCATCTTTGGAAGCTTAGGTAATTTGGTGTCGGAAGAAGAAGACGGTTCAGGGTGACTTTTCTTTCTCGTTGGTTTGTTCCCTTTATCCATGATCGCTGTAAGTTATGTACGCCATATAGCACATAATTTAAGAGTAAGCCAATGTTTGCATTCAAATGTGTAAGTACCTACGTGAAGTCTCCAACACGTGAGGACTACTAGCCCATTCCTTCTTATACGTGAGATGAGGTCTTTTTTTCTTCTTATCTACTTTTATTCAAAAAATGGTTTCTATCTAAGTTAGGATGATTTCGCCAATGTCAAGTTTGCTTATAAAGCGACGTTGTTAGGTAGTTTGGTCAGTCGTCAATAATGCAACCAGCGTTAGAAGCTCCGCTTAAAGGCCGCTCTACACAATGGGCCATCATAGCCCATCATACAGGACGCAACTATGCGTTAGACGGAGAAAGACATACTGTCATTGCATTCCAACGCCTAACTGCGTCCCTTTCCTGCACCATGATGGCCCATTGTATATAGGAGCCTTAAGAAGCAAGGCGTCCACCGCTGACCGCATTCCCGACGGAAGACATCTATATTACCTACCCAGCAGCGAACTTCCATGTAGGTACAGGCTGATGATTACGATATAGATCTATTTTTCGGTGGTCATAAAAACGAGTTATGATGTTGCCGACAACGGTAAGTAAAAGCGTCCATTAAAGTGGAAGTTTTCTAAGTATATTAGTATACATATCAGTACTTAGGCGTTATTACTTAAGTCCAACGTAAAGCGTTTATACCTCTCGCACTTACCCGCTTACTTATAAAATAAGGGACGAATACTAAACTTTACGTCCGACATAAACGCGATTAGGCTAGCTAGGCTGTAGCACACTGTATCCGACATAAAGCTTCGCCTCTCTCGCAATGAATTATCTACTTTTTCAACGCCTATTCAAATAATTCAAGCAAAGTTGCCTGCTACACAACCCAGCATAAATTAAACGCAAGGTATTTTCCGTCACGTCCAGCCGGCTTTGACAAATGTCATAGAAATTGACATATTTGATTTGGCAATTTTGGCATTTCTTTTCTTTTGCGCGGATAATTTCCGCATACAATAACATTTAAATGAGATAGACTCCGTATAATTTGAACAGTAATCAGTGCTTGTTTACTTACTGATCCCAGAAGTAACCAAAAAAAGGTTAGTTTTATCCTGAAATCAGGTTATACTAAGTAGTTTTGGGTTATGTCGATGTCAGTCCGATCGATCTCAACTATTCCTCTCAACGAACACTATTACCTACTAGGAAATAAAAAAGTTTTATCTAAAGAACTAATCTGACAATATCCAATCGATTTCTTATCCATGGTAACTGCTTGTAACCTTCATTTGTTTCTGTAGCTATGGTGATGATTAATTTTAGGCCAGTACTATTGAAACTGTTTCAAATAGTTTTTATGCCTTATTTATAACCTACAGTATTGTGTGTGTGTATTATGTTTTCAAGTGCTCTCCAACTGATACAAAACTTAATTTATAGGTTATTATAAATTGGTAAATGAAGCAAAAACAGTTTATTCAAATGTAATGTCGACTACAGCTTGTAGTGTTGCTCTATAGCTATTTATACAGACAACATACATCTGAGGATTAGCCTTGATTCGAACAAGTACCAATGTCCCTACCTACTCAGATGATGTCATAGCATGTTGAGCAAAACAGAGATGAGTTTGTTTTTACTGAAGTATATTAAGGTTATATGTAAACTGTAAAGTAGTGTAAATTGTTTTTGTGTGAGTGTATTAATCTGATCATTATTAATTAGAAAAATGTTTGATTCATCTGTTTTTATTCATAGTTTCTAACATTAAAACCTCATAACAACTAGCATAGGTATTTGTAAATAAAGAATTTTATTAATAGGATATTTATGAACTATATTCCAGATGATATTCCAGTTGGTGCGGAGCCTCCACACAAGCCCTCTGTGCAGAGCTGCGGAGTCCTCTCTGCTTGCTAAGTTACGGAAGAAAACAGGTTACACCATTGCCAATTGCAAGAAGGCACTTGAAATGCACAACAATGACTCAGAAAAGGTATTTTGTGCAATATTACTTTTAGGTATATATTTTCACAAAGTTATAGTGTTCAAATGCTCATTTATTTATAAAGCACTTATGTGTGTTGGCTTTCCATCAAGGATATGAAGTCACTGCACATAATTTCTCATTTCTCAATGACACAGGTTTTTGACAGTGTTTCTTTTCGTCTAATTTCTTCTTAGGTGCCTAAAATTCTAACAATGTTAGAAATTACAATTCAGGAACCTGGTTCTCTAAATATTATGAATGATTTTCATTCATTACAACTGAAGTTCACTATTGTATAAAATATGATTTAGTGTGTTGTCTACTTCTAAAAAGACGCGAAAAAGAGACAGACTGCATGAATGATCATTGTGGCTGGTTTATTAGCTATGTCAATCAGTAGGTTAGGTTAGGGGTATACAAATATGAAACATTTTTATATAAGTAAGTAAATATTTATTTGTGTTACACAGGTAACATAATAAATGACAATAGAAATAAAATACAGTATGCTGTGCCCTACCTAAAATGTGTACAAATGTTCAGCCTTACAAAAACAAAACTACAACTAATTTTAACTTTTAAGATTTGGTAGTCTGCACAGCTATCATTAAGGTATTTTTATGAAGATTTCGTTTACATAATTATTGTCAATTACAGGCAGAAACCTGGCTCAATGAGCAAGCCCAAGCCATGGGCTGGGCTAAAGCCACAAAGTTGGCCGGGCGCGCAGCGCTCCAAGGGCTCATAGCTGTGAAGTTTGACAAGAGCCACGGAGCAATGGTGGAACTAAACTGTGAAACAGACTTTGTGGCGAAGAATGACAAATTCCAGAAAATGATGGAAGATGCTGCTGGTGCGTGTTTCAATTTCGCTCACACCAGCCTACAAGCTAAGGGCCCAGTTACCAAGGTAAATAATTGGATTCATGATAATTGATAACAAACCTCTTCTAAATAAAATATGTTGTCCCTTTCTTACAAACTCAAATTTCAAAGAGAAAGATAAAAACAAAACGAATATCAACAGCGTTCAAGCTAAAATAAGTTTCACAAATGTTTATGAATAAGGCCTGAATCACACTGGCGCGGCCTGCGGTAGCTAATGACAAGTACTGTTGACCGCTGCGGCCAGGCCGCACCAGTCTGTGAGAGCCTTTAGTCCATAAAACTATTGTCTCATTTAGTTTTTGAGTTTAGTCAGGCGCGGGACACTCCGCGATTTACGTTCATCGCTACAAGTACATGCCGGTTCCGATTCAGTGGCTGCTGGCTGCCACGCTGTGCATCGAATCGCACGCGCACGCTACTTCGTGCGCACACGCTTGCGTAAATCGTAAATATATCGCAAGTGAACGTACCGCATTCGTCTGTTTGTGTGTTGCATTGTTTCTGTTGAAATGAATAAAATAAAAAGACACCTAACAAATATTGTATCGCAGCGGGTTGCAAAAACAATAAAAAATAAACATTCGTCTAATTTGTGAGATTTATTATTTTAGAGATGAATAGTGAAATAATGTATATAATGTATGAAGAATATACATTTATTGCTCTCTATATTAAATGCTAGACTAGACTAGATCTACAATTTGCAAAAAATGAAACCTACAACATAATTCAAGTCTATGCACCAACAGAAAAATATACAGAAAATGACATTCAGATATTCTACAGCGAGGTGCGTAAGGCTATGAGCAACGCAAATGGCAACATCCTGATAATCAGAGACTTCAATGCCAAAATAGAAAGTCCAACTGCAGAAGACGGACATACTATGGGTCCGACATGACGACATGGGGATATGGTCAAAGAAACAGCAGAGGTGAAACACTAATAGAATTCTGTCTTGAAAACCACTTTAGTATAATGAACACTTATTTCAAGAAAAATCAAAAGCGAAGGTGGACATGGTGTTCACCTGATCTCAAGACAAAAACGAAATAGACTTCATAATAGCGAGAAACACAATAACTATAGAAGATATCCAGATTATTAACACATCTCATCCTACAGATCACTGACTTGTTCAAGCAAAACTAATATTGAACTGTAAAAAGAAGAAGTCTCGAACACCGTATAAGCACAAGACAACCGACCTCCTGCCAATAGAACAAGAATCCATTAAAAATATATTCGCAGAAAAAACTAAAAATTTCCAAATGCAGACAGTTCAAGAATCATATAAAGAACTAGTTAATAATATAAGATACAGTTACAACAAACTACCTTCAAAACAAACAACGAAAACCAGGGATATAGTAATCACTCCGGAGGTAACAAATCTAATCTCAGAAAGAGAGTGGCTGGAAGGAAAGAAAAACAAGACAAGAGAAGACAAGAAACAATTAAGCAAACTATATTTGAGCGTTTCTCAAAAAAAATGCCACTATTATTAATTGTACTTATAGGAATTTTATGTTAACTATTTCCACTCAGAATCAGGAGCTCTTTCGACCCTGGTAGGACAAAAAACTGTCCCAAAGATATTTTTCCTATTGTGTTACCATTTACCATACACTTTGTATGGTGGTAACACAATAGGAAAGTTCAAAAATGTATGAACATTTTGGGACACTTTTTTTCTACTATTGGGATGGAAAGACATCGTGATTTTGAGTAGAAATAACATAAAAGTTGCAGAAAATCTCCGAAAAAATGTAGTGGCATTTTTTTTGAGAAACGCTCATTTGAATATTGGTGATAAAATGAAAAAGAATTTGAAAAATCACCAGATGCAAATTATAGAGGGGGAAATACGTCAAAGGGGATCAGCCAAACAGCTGATAAACGCCTGAACACCACAAAGACATGGATAGTATCTCTGAAAAAATCACACGATTGCAATACTACAGGTAGAGAGGCTATTGTAAACATAGCCACAGAATTCTTCAAAAACCTGTACAGCCGCCATAATGAACAAGAGAATCATAACATAACTGCCGGTAATCAGGACGACGACATCCCGGCGTTGTTAGAATGCGGAGTACAGTACGCAATCAGATCACTAAAAAATAATAAAAGTCCAGGAGAGGATGCTATAACAAACGATATACTCAAAGCCATAGCTGAGCCTCTAATCCCGATACTTACAAACATATTCAACAACATAATAAGCACATTACACATACCAGAAGAATGGGAGGTATCAATAATAACACTAATATATAAAAAAGGAGATCCCCTAGACATTGGAAATTATACAGTTTACTACCCACAATCTACAAGTTATCTAACAAGACTACTAACCAGAATTTCACCAACAATCGAATATAATCAGCCAAAAGAACAGGCAGGATTTCGAAGTAAATACTCAACCATAGACCACATCTTCACCCTTACACAAGTCATGGAAAAATATATAGAGAACAAAAAAAAGTTATTTATAGCCTATGTAGATTATTCCAAGGCATTTGACTCTATCTCACACAAAGCACTATGGAATGCGCTGATATCACAGGGTGTAAACAGGAAATACGTAGAAATACTGCAAGTACTATATAGCAAAAGCAAAGCAGTCGTCAGATTGGAGAGAAGAGGTAGCAGCTTTGACATATTAAGAGATGTGAGACATGGCGACCCGATATCTCCAAACCTTTTCACAGCACTACTGGAAGAAATTTTCAGAAAATTAGACTGGACAAAAATAGGCCTACGAATAAACGGAGAATATCTGAGTCACCTACGCTTTGCAGATGACATTGTAGTCCTAAGTGAAAGTCATCAAGAGCGAGAAGTAATGTTAAAAAACTTAGAAGTAGAAAGTCAAAAGTGTGGACTCCTAATGAACACAAATAAAACCTGTGTCATGACAAACGGAGAGCATAGACCAGTTAAAATTAACCAGGGTGTCTTGACATATGTGGATGAATATATCTATCTCGGCCAGAGCATATCATCTCAAGGACGGACTATTTTTGAAGTAGAACGCAGAATAAAAAAGGCTTGGAATAAATACTGGGCACTCAAGCACATATTCAAGAGCAAACTGCCATTGAAACTTAAAAAGAAAGTGTTTGACAACGCAATACTGCCAGTGGTACTATATGGATGTCAGACCTGGGCTCTTACTAAAGAGATAATTAATAAGCTGCAAGTCTTCCAAAAATCCTTAGAGAGGAATAAGGCCCATTCAGATGGTACGAGTTTCTCGCCTCGATCGTACGATTATCATAGCACGAGAAAAAAATGTTATCGTGTAACTATACATACGATATCGCACTAGAAGGAGCGATAATCGCCTCGCCTTTGATCGTTGGAGGTCTCCGTGTAATCAAAATTTTAATGCAAGAATTGTATTGCGAGTTAATCTGCTATTCAGTCGCCATCATGAGTGCATTGCGAGAGGCTGTTTTGATTGTGTCGGCACTTTTAAAACAGGAATTACTATTAATGAAAAAGAAAAAAAAACGGGTTTGGGTAAAAAAATTGATACAAAGGAGATCTACTTTAGGGGCATCTAATACGTAATACATCGTGGAAGTATCGAATGTTTTTTTGGACTTGTCAACCAACAACAAAAACCTACTACAAAGTTTTTCTTTTAACACTGCAGTTTCCCGCCAATTTTTACGTCACGCCAATCATTCAGCCAACAGCCAATAATTAAAATAAATGCAACTTTAAAATTACAAATATTATGAGAAACAAGAAATATACGAATATTGCCAGTATAGTGTTAATGGTTAGCAACGAATCACGTAAAATGACTGGTAATACTCGTATGAAAATCGGTTCTCACCGATTCGTGCGATACTCGCATGTTCGTGAAAAAATGTCATACGAGAACGAGTTTAGACGAGTCGAGATATCGTAGGCAAATATTTCCCTAGAATGCAGCTCTTCGTGTAAACTATTTCGCTGGCGATCATTTCCGTACGAGTATCGTATGACATAATCGTACACGAGTTTTTGATTCTCGCATGAATGTAACCGTTTTTATACGATACTCGCCTGGCGATAATTGCATACGATAATATCATACGATTTCTCGCTCCAAAATGGGCGAGAAACTCGCACCATGTAAATGGGCCTGTATGCTGGGTTTAAGACTGAGAGATAGAGTAAGAAGCAGCCGAATAAGAGATAAAACTAAACTGAAATGTGTGGCAGAGGAGGCATGCAGAATAAAGTGGAGATGGGCTGGGCATGTGGCACGGTCACAAGATGGCCGATGGAGTGAGCGTGTGCTCCACTGGTGGCCACGCGAGGATAAGCGCCCAAGGGGCCGCCCAATAAATACACGAACACACAATTGCAATACGCTTTCGATTTGTTAAAACATATGGTTGCAATAAGTCATAAGTCATTTATTCATAAACAATGTAAATTGTGTTTGAAATTCCTGAAAATAATTACATTTTATAATCTAAGATTTAAAAATTATATGAAAATGTCCACTATAATCTAATTACCAAAAATGTCCAAGTAAGTATGTCAATTTACTCTATTCTAATAAAATATATGCGAAACGTAATGCAATTCAAAACAATAAAATATCTACAAACTCAATAATACGTCCTTACAGTTAAAACATTGCGTCTACAGTATTATTTATGCTGAGTAAACTCATGAACAGAATAAAAACACTTCATCAATAAAAAGGCCTTTAACTTATTTTTAAATATATTTAAACAAGTAATAAGTTGTTAACGGTAGCAAATTTTATATGCAAGAGATACTTTAACCACTACTATTTACGGTCTAACTTAGTGTTAAGTAAATATTTCTTACGTCCGTTCCCATTTGCGTTGCAAGACTTGCAAGAGATGGTGGTTCGGCTACTCCACGCCAGATGGCAGTGTTTTCAGAAATGTGGAGACGCGACCGTTTGTAAACCGAAAAGTCGTATGTACATTACGCAGTACATACGACTTTATGATGATACACAGACTAATACAGACGCGCAGTATAAAGCAAGACGATGTTTCATATAGTTATCTATGTCATTTCTTATAATCAGCTGACGTGAGTTAGAATGAGACGAATAGTATGGTTAGTTTGAGTCTATTGACGACTCGTCTCCATCTACTGTTCACCAGTGATAAAATAGTAAACAATTTTGAAACTTGTAGTGTTGTAACCATTATAAAGTGCATATTCATCGATATTTTTCGGCGTGAATTACTTATGCAAGAGATTGGAAATACAGATGAAAGAAGAGATCGGATGTATAGAAAACGTTCAATTTATTAGGGCCAATCAGTCATAGTTCATCACTTTTGGGCTCACTGGCTCACTCGCCGCGTCGCCGATCGTGAGGGCTGACAATGACTAAAAATAAAATAATAATGTATTGCCCATTTATTTCTTTGCTATCTTTTTTTGCTAATAAAAATTTAGTAACATTGACAAAATTTGGAATCATTAACACTGCAGTCTATCTGCTAAAGTTAATTTAATATTGTGCACATTTTACAGATGGAACTCGACAGTGAGCAGCTCGGCAACCTGTCCGCCGACGGCAAGAAGCTGTCCGAGGTGCTGGCGCTGTTCATCGGCACCGTGGGCGAGAACGCCGTGCTCCGGCGCGCCGAGTGCTGGAAGGCGAACGGCCCCGACGTGCGCGTCGCCGGCTACACGCACCCCGCGCCCGCCGCGCCCGCCGCCTACTCGGCTGGCAAGTACGGCGCGCTGCTCGCCTACCGCCAGCCCGCCGCCGCCGGACACGACGACGTCGGCCGCCAGCTCTGCCAGCACATCGTCGGCTGCGCGCCCGCCAAGATCGGCGACAAGAACAACGACAAACCCGCCAAGGACTCTGACGACGAAACCAGCCTCATCTACCAGGAGTACCTGCTCGACCCCTCTTACACCGTCGACGAGATATTAGAACAGAATAAAGTCGAAGTTCTTGATTACGTTAGATTCTCGTGCGGTGAAAATGTAAACGCGAACATGCCCGGTGTTGAAAAGCAGCCTTTGGACACGGTGCAGACGCTGCAGTAAATTTATCAATGTATGAATACGCTTGTAAAGTTTTTGTTACGATGTTTGTTTTTTATGTGCACATAGGTGTTTAGAAACTAATAAATAATTTGATGCATTCTCAATTGGCTTTTAATTAAGTAAACACATTTTTACTAACATATTTTAATAATTAGAACACATTTTGTAAACGCAGCTACATACATATAGTAAGCAATTATTTCTTATAAGAGTCTGCATGTATTACGTTCTTCATTTTCGCCTGGCCTTTCCATAGAAACATTCTACAATCTTTCTTCCAAAACATAGCTATTTGGCTAGGCTCAAAACAGTAGCCGTGATAATTTAGCACCTCCGGGGAGACTACGTGGAGCGCCAGGGTGTTCTGCTCTCGAGTGCGGAAGGGGACAGCGGTGGCTGGTCGCAGTAAACACCCACAAGGACAAACCGTAGCTATTTTTGGCGCTGACATCACGTTCATCCTATTACACAAATTCATTCTTTGAAAATTACCACAAATACGTAGTTCCTCCACGGCTCCGGTGAAGGATTGCGTCGCTCGCAACGCTAATGGCCTCGCATTTTGATTCTCAGTGTTACTGCGAAATCCTACTGAAGATAATGATTTCTTCATAATATTTGAACTGTCTTCAGGACTTCTGTCTTCATATTCGCTCTCTTTATCAGAATTATCATCTGTTAACATGTTCCTCACGAAATTTTGGCTGAATATAAGTATGTGACAACTTCCGTCATTTGTTTCGCGCCCTTGGACTGCGTGATGAGGTTTTATTCAAAATGCGGGTAACGAAAAAGGTTCGTGTAGTATTTGCACTTTTATTAATCAATAGAACTTGTTTCGTTACAGAAATAACTAGGGAATCAGTGTTGTTTTTGTTTAACAATTTTATATTAACACTACCCTCGACCCAAGCGAAGCGCAGAAGCGCATAACTTTTTTCGCCATGTTTTTTTTTTAAAAAATCGTGATTGTGCCGCCGTCAATGCCGACAGCCATTTATTACACTTTTGATATTTTGTTCATACCCATAGCGCCGTAAAAATATAGGGTAGGTAGCTAGGTAGGCATTCACCACCTCTTTCTTTCGCTATCACTAGCACTATAAAAGAAAGGGACGACTGAGCTTTTAGTTGCTCGATACGAGAGACATAATTTTTTGATAAGTATCTGTTATATCTATGGGTAATTAAAATAAAAGTTTGTAGAAAGGTTTCATTCGGAAGTTTGCCCAGAGGGGCTACCGCGAAACGAAAACGAACTTCGTTTGTGTATCTCCGTCTCTGTCGCACTTGCTAGTTCGAGCGACAGAGAGGGAGATACACGAACGAAGTTCGTTTTCGTTTCGCGGTAGCCCCTCAGGCCTATCCCACTGACAATTTGGAGCGAAACGACGTTTGTCTATGGTGGAGGTCTAGCAAGGGGTGTCCTTTTCGTTTTGCGGTAGGCCCTCAGCGTCTCGCACACCATTGTGTGCGGGCGGAAGGCGGGGACGTTTCATATATACGTTCCGTTTTACGTAGTAACAACATAATTTCATTGATTGCACACCGTTATACCTACACCATGCCATAGTAAATGAATAAATGTAGCATAAGAAAATTAATAAAATCAGGGGAAATAATTCGTGTAGTTTTGCAAATTGGTACAATTATACCTTGTGATGTCCAGATAAACATACTAAAAGTCCTCGAGGGTGGGGGCTGTGCTGAGGGTGTAGGGGGGGGGGTTTGAAGGTACCTTTTTTCAGATTTTCGTACATATCTCGAATATCTGTAGTAGCGTTATAATAACTTCAGACAAAAGATTCTACATAAAATGTCCTACAAAAGTGGTCATAATTATTTTTACTCTACGATCAATACTTTGGGAGCTACAGGGTGTTAAAGTTAACAAAGAGATAAAAAATAGTCGATTTAAGAAAACGTCGTTTTTTCCTAGTTGTTCATCATAACTATTATAATTACTTCGGATAAAAGTTTCTCCATAAAAATTTCTACAAAATTGGTCATATTTATTTTTACTCTACGATCGATACTTTAGCTGTTAGGATGTTTAAGTTAAAAAATATTCGATGTAAGAAAACGTCGTTTTTTCGTAGTTGTTCATCATAATTCATTTTTGTTTTAGGATAAGCAAGCTTAGTCACCTGCTTATCGAACATACAATTCCCATGTCGATCCATTGAGAATTTCTTAACAAAACAAACGAATAAAGCTGCAAAACCACTGATTTCCCACTAACATAGTTGTTCTCCGGGAAAGAGTGCAATTACGACCTGGTGATGTATGGAACAAGTGTAGGGTCTCTCCGTGTGACCCCCAGAAAAATCGGACATTTCAAGATTTGCCTCGGGGTTTAAAGTTGGAGTACAGCCTGCCTAAACGGTCAGACCTAGGTCAGGGGTGCTCAACCAAATGTCATAGGGAACCGCGTGCAGTTTTTGATGACCAACTCCTACATTGATTCCAGGATGGCATCACCTTACATCAGTTACCTAATATCTTGGCAGGCCGACAAAGCAAGGAAGTCATAAGGAAGTTGCATCGGCGTCAAATATGCGATGCCTCCAACCCATTCGATTGGCCGGAGCCGGAATTTCGCCACATACGATTATAACTATCTCTCATCATCATGTTGTGCTGCTGATTCAACTGTCAAACGAGTTGTACTGAGAAATTGCATGCACATGTGATCGGATTGTTACATACATCTGTACGCTACACCCAATTATGACTACATCTTGTACTGACAAATTGGGTAAAATCACATAATCTGTATACCCCATAAGTATGATGCAACCTTAAAAATCTTAATTAGTGAAGATTGCCTATTGACGCGTCTTGACGTCCGAGTGGGACGGCATACAGTCCGCCGCACAGTGGTTGAACAGCACGGCTATCGCAAGACGGCGCGCGAGCTCTCTCTCGCACTATCCGTCTCTTTCTAAGTTTTCTAATAAGAGAGAGACGGATAGCGCGAGAGAGCTCGCGCGCCGTCTTGTGCTAACCGTGCTGTAAGGATGGAAGATGTTTTAGTAGTTAGATTTATATGTTTATAGGTAATTCTAGGTACATGTTGCTACAAAAACATCATTGATACCTATGGCTCACTGTTTTTTAGGGTCTGTAGAAATCCTATCCTGTCCAGTCCTTGAGTTCTCCAGGAGGTCGTAAAAGTACTCTGTGGTGGTGGTCGTGTTACCAGCAAACCGACGCAATTAATGACTGAAAAAGAGGTCAAGTCACGAAAACCAAATAAGTGCCTAAAAGTACCGTTGCATCCAAATCGTAACGCAGATGACAATACCGATACAAACTAACAAAAGCAAGGTCGTTTTTTGCTGACTGCTCGACCGTGCTATGTCGAATCAATTTTATTTGTGAGCAGGAACACATCATGCCCGATATTGTGTAGGTGCCGTAACGGTAAACACAAATAATCTAGGGCACTCGGTTTGCTCTTAGTCATTGTGTTGTGAACCCGCTACTAATAAGTAAGTACATTAGCCTACGTAGGTACGTAATCAGCGGAGAAATATTTGGCAACTTTTGCCCACCTTTTTCCAAAGAGAGTAAATACCTACTTACCACGCAGATTTTAATTTAAGTTGCTACATGTATGGTGAGTTGGGTCTATTATTTGTTGTATTTTTTTTTGTTTGTGTGTGATTTACTTAAAATTAAGCAAGTTTAACTTAGACCACATTTTAGCATTTATTTTGTTTACCGCAAGCGATCTGTAGGTGCACCTATCAATTTGTCACAACAACCACCCTCAAAGTGAATGAATTGAACGTTTGCTGTCTCTTTCCATCTTATCGCGGCGTCTCTAGGACCTAGGTTATTGTGATGGCCGCTCCACACAATGGGCCATCCTGACCCATCATACAGGACGCGGCTATGCGGTAGAACGAGACATAAATATGTTTTACTCCCTTTAACGCATAGTTGCGTCCTGTGTGATGGGTCAGGATGGCCCATTATGTGGAGCGGCCATGAGAAATTGCTAGGTGTATTCTTAGGGTATGCGCGCACGAACATTTTTGTCTCGCGACTATTTTGTCTCTCATATCAAGCCTACGGGTTAGTATGTAAGTGCGCACACGGAGTCGCGTCGCTACGTGTGCGTAGCCTTAAGTAAAAAGTCACTTGTGCCTTAAGTAAAAAGTCGCGTTTTGTGGGTAGGCAGGACATTCATTTGCTGAATGTGTCTAGCCAAAAATCTACCGCACGTGTGCGCATTATTTTGTCACGTACCTATTGTGTTTACGGTCGTTACGGTTCCAAATTACAAATACAAACGAAAGTGAATGAGCTCATGTCGAAGCGGACAAAGTGCGCGTCCGAGCGTGGATCCTGCGCAGGTCCCGTGCCCGTGCTCTCGGCCTCCCGGGCAGTGCGCGCGCGCCAGGGTCCGCCACCGTCAGCCGCAGGCGCAGCCACCTGCATTCCGCGAATCCATTAGTAAATAAGAAAGTGAGATAAAATAAGCAGCCGTGGATGGATGAGTATCAGGTTGGGTATCTTGCATGCGTTGTGCAAAAACGATTTTAATTGATATGACGTTTATGAATTTAATTATTATATGTTCTGCTAAATGGACGTGCACGAACATTATGTAATGATATATAGTTGTCGACAATCATTAGTTCGTAATTAAAACACACATACCACGCTCATGCTCTACCAAAATGACTCTAAGTAGGTAAGTAGGTACGTAATTTTATTCCAGCTGAAGCACGCGTCTACATTTTCAAAAAAGGCATTCTAATACGAGTAGATACTTAAAAATACCTAAACGTAGAATTAATTACAATCTGATCATCACCATCCATAAAACAAACTAATCGTGGCGAAGAGTAGATAATTTGTCGTTCATATAATTGAGTGGTTAAGACGGTTGTCGAAGCAGCTAGATGAAACCGTGATAGCGCCCACCAATCAATCGGACGTACGTCCCGCCGCCCAGACTTTCACGGGAATTAATGTATTCTCCATTTTATTAAACGTAAGCGCAAGAAGCGTGAAACAATTTTCTTTTTTCACATTATTCGCTGGCCGGCGGTTAGTCCGCGGAGAGTGTGTGAGCGCTCCGGTCGCTTGAGTCGTGCCACAAAAGCCTCTGCTCGGTGTATCTTATTCGCGATCGACGAAAGCCGGCACGCGGTGATGGAAGCGCGCCCACTCGCTCCTGACCACTAACACGGAAATGCATGTCCTGGAGATTGGCGCTGACCAAGTAATGTTCTAAAGTGATTTCTGTAAGAAAGGGATTGAACAGTGAAATTATTGTGGACTTTTAGTTCAATGCACCTTCAGTGATTTTTTTCAGTGCTTCGAATTTGAAGATATTTATTGAATTTGTATAATTTGTGTTACTTTGAATCAAAGAATCCTTGGCGCATAGGTCTACTTGCAAAATAAATATTTGAATACGAATCGTGATTAAGTAGATTAGTTAGATCCCCAGGTATGAGCTATTACTATTACCTACCTACTATAATGGCCGTTCATCAAAATGGACAGATTTTTCCCTTGTCACACTGCCGCCGCATCTCGTTGCGAGACACGGAGCTCGTTATATGCAAATACCTTAGTTTGTATATAAATTCCGCGTGGTACGACACACTGCACCGCACCTCCGTCCGGCGAAATTTGGATGCAGCTCCGCACCTCCGTCCGGAGATGCGGCGCAGTGTGACATCCGCCTAAACAAATAAAAGTATTGGCGAAAACAAGCAAACCTATAACCTATACCACCCAACCAAGCAAACCTATAACAACCTATCTAGGCACCACTCAAATCCATTCCATTCTTTTATTGAGAATGATTTGGGTTTCAATAATAAGTAGAGTATTTATTTACTAAAGATTTTATTATTCGGACAGAAATCATTTCAATAATTAATCCATTTTGTACATTCATGTGCGTAGGATATACCTACTATACCGTCATAACTGCCCTTTATCCAAGTAGGTATCGTACGCGGCATTGTAAACTAATTACATGTGCTCAATAGATTTACTGTAATTCAGCACAAATGGAAAATTGACAACTCGAAATTATTGGCCGGATCTGAATAATGTCAATTTGTAAATCCTCGACATGGAAAAGTGTCCAGCCTGAATAATACTGAAATATAATTACGTCCTAATAAATAAATAAATAATAAATAAATAAATATAAGGGGACAATCTTACACAAATCGACCTAGTCCCATAGTAAGCTCAGTAAGGCTTGTGTTATGGGTACTAGACGACGATATATATAATAGATATAAATACTTAAATACATAGAAAAACATCCATGACTCAGAAACAGATATTTATGCTCATCGCACAAATATTTGCCCTTACCGGGATTCGAACCCAGGACCTTCAGCTTCGTAGGCAGCGTCACTACCCACTAGGCTAACCGGTCGTCAAAATAATAAAATTCCTAATAGTAAAATTGACATACCTACTCGATATAGGTCGAAGGAAATCGTCCATATGGAAAAACGTACAGTCCACAAAATATAACCAATAAGTATACGTCTTATATGAAATTTGTACTAATTTCAGATTAAGTAGATAGGTACTTATTCGTTAAAATTAGACAACTTTATTTTGCACATACATGTATAGATATTAGATATGGGACTATTTCATACTGGACCAAATTCCATTTCGGCTAGATTCATTTTGAACAGGAAAAATATTCGTCATGAAAAAGTAGACACTATTTTTTACATTTTCACCAAATTCACTTTTGATGGTAGTATGGTAGAGGTACTTATTACTTTTCGTCCAATTTCAAATTGGTCATTTCGTGTTGATGATTTTCCATTTGATGACAGTAAATCACTCAATATTGTATCAATGACACTTAGCCGAAACCACTTGCAATCTCAACTTTATCCTAATTAAGTAGGACTAAATACATAGCAACTTACCATGACCTAACTTCTACACGCATGGCTACCACAAGACGGCGCGCGATCTCTCGATTTTTCTCGCTCTATTATAGGTACCTCTCTTTCTAAGTTTTCTAATAAGAGAAAGACGGATAGTGCGACAAAAGCTACAACACACCGAAAATCATTTTTGCAAACGAGTTTAGGTACCAATTGGACACGGATTTGTAGAAATCATTCAGTCAAGCTAAAACGTAGGTAGGTACCTATTACTTATAGAACTTTATCACATTAAATTGCTTCTTTCTGCGTATTAGTTCTAAAATGTCAATTAAATTAATAGTTTACCGATCCTGAAGTAAATATACCTAGTTACCTAGGTACATGTCGTAATACTACTGTCGAAGACGATTTTTTTTAGTTAAATTACCCGAAATTTAGTTCCATTTTTAGGGTTCCGTAGTCAACAAAGAACCCTTAGTCTTGCCATATCCGTCAGTCCGTCCGTCTTCGGCTTAGCTCAGTAACCATTACTACTAGAAAACTGTGATTCGACATGGGTATGTAAATCAATCACGCCGCCCAAATCGTACAATAAACTTTTGAAAAAAAATTTGTTAAGGTATTTTCCCTACACCTAAAGCGGGGATGTAATTTTTTTCTCGTTAAGAGTCCGCAGTAAGCTCGCTCGGCCGAATTTCACCTTCCCATACAAACGTAGTTACGCTCTCATTTAAAAACTACATGTTGGATTGTGACGAAACTGCATATACAATGATATGAAACTATATGAACTAATTACAGACATAGATAGTCTGTAATTAGTTCATATGGTTCCAGTTTATAAATCAAACGAAATACAGCAAAAACAAGTTTTGTATGAAAAACTTAAATTAGCTGTATTTTTTTTACTATGGTATCTGAAGCTACATAAATTAATTACAGACATAGATATACCTCATGTCATTGTACATGCAAAGTTTCGTTACACTCCAACACGTAGTTTTAAAATGAGAGCGTAACTACGTTTGTATGGAGAATCGAGCTTACTGCGGACTCTTAAGCCCATGGGGTTGGGTATCGTTGGACACAGCTCGTTCAAAAATATTATGGGTTCCTAAAACCATTTTTCAAATCAGTTATTCGTTTGCGAGATAAGTATTGGGCTTTAAAGCCCTAATTTTTGTTCGAGTCATGTGTCACCCCTTGCCGGCTAAATGGCTACTACTGGGGATGTGAAAAAAATCGTGGTAGTAGTATGTACTACTACCACGATGTGAATAATGAATTTAAAAGGAAAACTTATCACGGACAAGTAGGCATAAAGTATAGTTACCGAGTAATAGACGACCAACTTAATGCAGTGTACTTGGAAAGGCCAATTTTCGTACAAATTCGGCCGACGCAACCGCACCGCACGTCGATGTAACTAAAACAGACAGGCAACTACGGAACCCTACACCGCGCGTGGCCCGATATGCACTTGGCCGGTATTTATTTCCAGTTGAGTTTCCAAAGTAACTTTTACGATAGTTACTTGTCCTCTTGCTATAGTCTTTGTACTTACCAACATACTAATGTTGGTAAGTACAAAGAACTAGCCGCGCCCAAGTTCCAGCCCATTGTGAAGATAACGGCTAAGCTAGATTCACAAAAGCATATCCTCCAACGGAAGGCTGATAGTTCGTTGAATGGATTCACAGGGCGCTCCCTCGGCATTGGACGCACCCTTTCTTATTACATTAGCCTAACGATTGCCCACCAGTACTTTATACCTTTTTAGTTTATGAAATGATGATCTATCAATAGATTGGCCATGCCGTGATAGGTATGTAAAAGTACGATAGAGATTCGCATGATTGCTGGTCTCTCGAAGTGAGTAGATGAAAATCCCCCTTATACGGCCCAGGTATAGAGGTACATAATATGGACAGGTACCTACTCAAATTATAAATATCTTTGCTATCATAATGAAGTTCGCCACTCGCAAGTTTTCTAAAAACGTCCTTAATGGACTTAAATTAACGAAGATAAATAGATCATTTAGTGTTTATGTAAGGGTGGTATTCCACTTGTTTCAGATCTTTGTCCAATAATCATTGCGTCCCACGTTTTTTTAAACGAAATGTGAGAGGCAATTACGTTGGATAAAGTTCCGTCCAATGTATTTCACATTTTGCTTAAGAAATGGACAAAGATCTCGGACTAGTGGAATACCACCAGTGAAGAATAGAACGGAAAATATAACCCTATCGGACGCTCGGTATGTAAAATATGGTGTACCACAGGGGAGTGTACTGGAATCCGTTGCTCTTTCTAGTTTATATCATTCCATATTTCCATATTCCGAAAGCAATCAATCACCCCATGATCTTATTTTCCGATGATAGCACAACCATTGTAAAATGTTATAACCTAGACAATTATGAAAATCACATAAATAATACATTATCTGACATAATAATTATGTTAGTTTTAGTCAAGTTAATTTGTAAATTATTTCTATTTAGCCAATAGAAATAATTTACAAATTAACTTGACTAAAACTAACATAATGCAATTTTATCAGAGAAATCAATTTAATCATATGGATATTAATTATCAAGGGAATCCTATAGAGACCTTAGGAGTTACTAAGTTTTTGGGGCTCACTATCGACAGTCAATTGAGCTGAAAATATCATATAACAGAACTTTGTAAAAAGCTAAGCAAATCAGCTTTTGCACTCCGCAAACTTTCAAAAACAGTAGACAATAAAACTCTACTTGTTGATTACCATGGACTTGTTGCGTCGACACGGCGGTATGGTGTCCTTTTTTGGGGAAATTCCGTCGATAAGGAAACGGCCTTTAAAGCCCAAAAATGGTGCATAAGAGCCATGTGTAACTTAAAAATAACAGACAGCTGCTGTAATTATTTTAAGTCACTCAAGATCCTTACCCTGCCCTGTATATATATTCTGGAAGCTGCAGTCTTTGTTAAATGTAATCCTGACATATTTAATAAAATAACGGATACACGCAAGCTCCCTACTCGCACAGTACCAAAACAAGTTACGTGGTAAATAGTGTAAAACTGCATTAGTCCGCAAAAGTTTATTAGGAATGGCGCCTCAAATTTATAATAAAATACCGATACACATAATTGAATTGGAAAAAGAACCTTTTAAGGAAAAAATGACAACGTTACTGGTTGAAAAATGTTACTACTCTACTCAGGATTTTATGAATGACACAGATCTATAATTTATATTCTAATTGACATTTTTAAAGTACTTACATGCTCGTGTTTAATGATTATGTTATAAACTTGTAACTTCCTTGACATTGATATTTGTACGCCAATCGGCAAAACATAGAGGTTCATGTATACTTATTATGTAAGACCAATTTTGTATTACCTATGTTTCACAAATAAAAAATCTGAATCTGAATCTGAATCTGAACCACCCTAACACACGCCATACCAAACTGAAAGCTAACCGATAGATAGGTACAGTCAGCCAAGAAAGTGGTGTACCAATTCTATTATTTTTGTGTTAAGGTACAAAAGTGGTACTTACTTTTGAACCTTAGTTTTTAGGCTTACTGTACTGAATATGAGATTTGGTTCCAGGACGAAGATGGCGGAAGCACCCGCGTCGCAGAGGCGGCGTTCCGAACCGTGCCGCGCGACCACACCACCTTCATCATCTGGAGAATCGCGGTAAGGGTTTCCATACACTAGTGTATACACTACCTACTGCTACATGGATGTTTGAGTAGGATCCCAAGGGAGCCATTCATAAAGTTTACCTATTGACCGCTACACTAGAGGCGGACTCTGTCTCCGATTATGGAAGTGGGTTGATATTCCAAAATCGGGAAAGCTACTAAAGCAGGTATTGAGGGTGCATCATGCTTATGTGTATTTAAATGCGCCTTTTACACAACCTTTCAAGTAGTAGGAAGGGTAAACGTCTGAGCGCTCGACGCTGTAGATACCTAGGTACTAGAATATGGCATGAGAGCACTCTATGGCTTAAATTCGAATCATAAAAATCTTCTTAAATAGTTCGAATTTAGCCCATATTGCTTTGAAATAGAGTGCCCATGCCATATACTATTAAAGTCTATTACAGAGTTGAGTACTCGGACGTTTACCCTACGTATGTTGTACTGTACTTTTATTGTCAAAGCAACAAGCTAGACAATAGGTGAATTATGAATAATGAAAAGCTAAAATAATAGACTCAAAAGACTAAAAAATTAGAACTTTTAACTAGAAAGAATATACCGACTGTCGTGCGTCGTGCGGCACTGTTAACTGTTTTCTCCAAATAATAACATTTTCTCTGACAATAATGTACCCAGATAAGTCAAGTGACCTATCACGCAATCCTAATGCATCACTTTGTCATTCACGCCACGCGGGTAATTTGAGATGTGAGTACACGGCTGGCAAGACGAATATTGACGTTTCGGTTTCGTAAGAGTAGACCAGCTACTTTTACTTTTTGTTGGGATGATTAAAGTTTTTTGGTTTTAAACCACGATGGTGGTGAACAAGTGTGGGTATTGGTCGCCTGATAACAAACGTTCACCATAGCCCACGGACACTCGCCAACTCGCATCCCGATCCCGATATGTTAACTGCTTGGTCTGCTTGCCTTACGTCAAAAATACCTAACTAAAGTGAAGTTACACTTCAACCCACAAAAACTACTCTGTATATACTTAAAATGCAAAACTCTTTGTAACAGACTTCAAAAAAAGGAGGTTCTGAATTCGGTTGTGTTTGATCAGTTCAATTTAGCGTGAGTTTTTTTTTGTTTTCCACGCGCCAGCAAATTTTGCGATTTACAGTTGCAGAATCGATCGGCTCTAGACACTTCCGATCGAATTGACTACCGTTATTCCTGCACCCATCTCGAACAGGTATAAAAACAATTGAATAGTGACAAAACAAAAAATAGCAATCAGCCTCTCTAATTCTCTGTAGTTTTAATAATGTAGGCTCTAAAATCTAATCTCTAAAATCTTAATTAATAAAAAGAACAATAGTGTGAATGACAAACAAAATTTTAGGTTACGGGTACCTAGATAGATAACTTGGGACGCCTTTTCGTGAGAAATCATTAGGTAGTTTTGAACAAAAACATGTAGGTATTTACGAACCTCTGCAAGCACGGAGTCGTGCGAAAGGTCAGCGGAAGGAAAAGTGTTATTTTTACTAATGCAAGGAAAGGTACCACAAGAGATTGTGTACAACATTCACAAGAAATTGGTGAACGTGATGGTTGAGTTGAGACATATTTGTTATGCTAGGTATTATCAGACATTCAAAAGCAGTTTTGGAATGGGTACTTTCCAATAACAACAGTAATAAAATAACCAAATGCTAGGTACTATCGACAACACAGCTAACTGACCATCGGTGCACCGTAAGTGCATTGTAATAAGGTTCTATATAAACACAGGATGGTCAGTTAACAGTGTTGTAGTTTGTACATACCTGTAGAGCAACTAAAGTTTCCTAACTTTGTTACTAAATTAAGTGCCTAGGTGATCTACGTCGTTAACTTAAATTACACTGTATTTTTTACGATGGGAAACTTCCCATTTTACAAACGGAGCCTAAATATCAGTAGGTACCTAGTGTAACTACTTAACTATATATTAAAGAAGATCGATCACTGGTCCACAATAGAAAATCGATAGTTATTTTATTGTTATCTCCATTTCTGATGCGTTAAGATTAATTTGGCATAAATTAGTAAGTACTTTATTTTGTGTGACTTGTGTGAGCAAGATGTTATGTACTTAGGTACCTACCGCGGCGGCGGCGTGCGCGTGAGCATGTGCGACATTGTCGAGTCACGCGTTACCTACAGATAATTTGAGTACACGATTTCATCGTTGTATGATGATACACATCAGCCCGAAATATCGTGTTACAAATTGTATAATAAGTTAGTTTGATCTCACACAGACTCGAACTACTCTGTTCACAGGAAAGACAAATGACTTACAACCTAAATCATGAGCATGATCGATTTATTTGTCAGATGTGAGTGTGGAATTTTATTGCAATTAGAGTCAATCGTCTGACTTCCTGGCGTGAAATACTTGAGTTGCAAGAGAAAGTGTACAGTTAGTTGAGTGCAACAGCATAAATTGCAGCGAGATGCATGCTAACTAGCGGGCAGCTGCACCAGCACGCTCGGTGGCCGCGCGCAATGCGCTATCGCTAATAATGTGGACTAATCTAAATCACATCATGGGAAACATTATTTACTTATTCTCTCTTTACTCTAAACACAGTGGGCATTTGAAACTCGACAATACTGCGATGGTTTGATTGAATAAGTATTAGGTTTTGTGTTGCTGGCAAGTATGCCAAACCTAGCTAATAAGCTAGGTTCACCTTTGAGTCAGTCAGTGCTGTCATTATGTTACGTAATGTTATTTCACAAATTTCTTTTACGCCTAATACACACTCCAGTTTCGGCAGACAAGCAACAAATGCGTTAAGCTAGTGACAAATTGCTAAATCTGAAAAAAATTGGTTGGCTCTATAATTTTATATCCATTACAATGCGACGGTGTGACGAAGACTACCTAGCTTTCATAAAACAAATGGTACTTGTTGAGTCATCATCATGAGAATCTTTGTCTATAGTCTACTGATACCTATTTATGATAGGAGATAAATTTCACGCGAAAATAGCCTCTTTGGCTGTGCCGTAAGAGTCAGTGATGCGTGGGTGTTATCGCAGCATCGCGCAATGTACAGCTCGTCGCCCGCCGTGCCCGCCGACCGCGACCACGGACGGACCAAGAAAGCAACCGTCTAGACTGGACCTATCCCATCCCATGCTTATGTCCTTCATCAAAGTAATAATTCGATATAGGTACCCTACCTACTGTTGAGGCATACTTGATTATCTAATTAATGCATTTGTAAGACTTTATTAGTATAAGATAATTAGAGTACCCGTAAAAGAAGAGGAAGACCTACTCAATGTTTAACAGTTTTTTTTTCAATTGCTTTGCCCTTCCAGGGTTCATGTTACCATTACTTAAAGAACTATATATTTAACTTACATGAGTGTAATAAATGATATGAATATGAATATGAATAAAAGTTCTCAAATTGTTTTAAATTAAATTTCCAGTGACGATGATGCGGCGAAAACTCATCTGAAACGCTGTGGAAAAGTTTAGTTCCACTTCCATGTCCATCAGCCATTTTATTGCTGGAAAGTTATGAAATGCCATTGAATAACTTTCCAGTTCCAAGTATTAGGGATCCAAATAATTGTATAGAACTAAGTAAGTATACAAGCCAAAACTCGCGTCTGTGATCAACTCATCACCGACAGAACTAAATTGGGAATAGGTATCTAAGTATTCCAAGTTCATATTGGTTATAAACTTAGCCAGTATACATATGAAAATTTTATTATTCAAGTGAATATGGAGCTTGTCAACAAGCTCGCACGTAAATTGCATTAGACAAGTAATCGAAACAAAGAATATTAATAATCATCACGAGCTATGAGATAAACTGTCGAAAGTGCATGGATAAAAAAATAGTTTTCATGAAAACTCGCGTCACTAACGCGCGTGACTTCATAATTGCGTCCACCGTATGCACGAACGCAATTCACCGCATCCATCGGCATATTGTAGCTTGTGGGTATACATATTTTCTCTGCACGTAGTAATCAACTCAAATCACCGTCTTTAGCTTTTGATCTAAATTGCATTTGGAGAAAACAGAGGCAATTACAATATCTTATTATGAAATGCTTACCTAGCCTTACGTTAATTAAGCTGTGGTTGCGTTGTGAAAAGTTTATTTAAGTCGAATTTGGTTTGCAACTACCTCAAACTTTACCTTAATGCTTTCTTTGTGATGTGTAGGTATAGTACCTACGTTAGTCCTACCATTATCGAAGCCGGTACGCTCGACTGACCACTTACAGCCTAATAAGTGCATTGCATATGCACAGTGCATAGGCGCATTTCACTTTCAATGGTCAATATACTCGTCAATACGCGATGCATGCCAACGAAGGTTACGTAAATACCTACGCAGGTACTTTAACCTAATGTCAATGATTCTCCGCCAAGAGCATGCAGGTCTCGTGCACAGGAGTTTTTTTTTTGCTTTACTTGCGAGTACTAGGGCGTCGCCGCAGTAAAGGCTCCGATGTTCCTTGATTCCCCGTCACGCTTTGAACTTTGAATGGTACAAATTCATCATTATTTTGTTTTGAATTTGACAATCAAAAAAGCCTCTCATGTTATTCAAATTAAAATGAATCCGTTTTATTTCTCTTTTGGATATAAACCATAGTTTAAGCTCCTCTAAACGTTTGAAAAGTGAAAATTTCGGCTCCAGTAACGTGTACCAGTGTTTTGAGGATATCACGAGAAAAATATGTTATAAAATACGAGTGACAGCACCACACCGCCTTGTCCACAATTTTGTTTGTTTACACCTGACGTGAGCTGAATACACCTGATTTTAGTCAGCAACCGTTCAGAGGCCTCATGAATTCGCAGCTGAAGTGCTTAAGCTGCCATTACTGCCTGAAAAGCACCCGCAAAGGCTCTACCCGTTTCCACGCACAGGAATTTCGATCACGCCGCTCACTCTAGGAGAGTTTGAACCTCCCCCGGCAGAAGAAGATAACAAAAATTAATCTTATTTACTTTAACTCTTTACTTAAGTCTTTCGTTTTACTATCTATGTCTTTTATTTTAAGTATATTTTAAGTACTGTATTTTCTTTTGTCATATTGTAGATGCCCCTTGCAAGCCTTTCCTGCCCTACGCGAACTACTGTATCGTCGGAAAATCCTCTTCGTTGCCCGGAATGTACCGATCCACGTTATTTTAAAGGCCCTAGAGGCCTTAACATCCATATCACCAAAAAACACCGACGAAGCCATACTCAACCTTCATCTACCGTACTGTCCGAGCCCCAGCCAAACGCTTCAGCGCCTTCACAGTTACCAGACCACACCAGATTTGACGTACCATTTCACCAAATTCTGAGTGATTTAAAAAATTCGCGTCCTGTATTAAAACGGATACCACGCGGTGCCCGAGCATCTGTTGCCAAATTCTTGAGCCACACGATCAAAACGGTCCTCTCAGATAACTCCATGTGCAATTGGGAACTCTTACTTACATTCACCTATAAAGTACTTCATATAAATTCCGATGAAAAATCAAAATCACTCACGAAATCAGTTAAAGACAACTGCTGCAGCGATATTTCATTTCAACCCTCCCCCCACAATTTTAGGAACACCAACAACTGTTTATTTAAAAAAGTCGAGTCTAAAATTTACGACGGCGATATAAAAGGCGCCGCCCGCTTGCTTTTTTCTGACGATGCAGTAGCCCCATCTAATTCTGACACCCTCTCAGCTCTACACAGCAAGCATCCACCTCCAGCTACAAACCTTTGCCTGCCTGACCCCCACTATCGAGTGATCCAGACCTTATTGCCTCCACACAGGATGTCCTTGGAGCTGTAGCATCTTTCCCCAATGGCTCTGCGGGAGGTCTGGATGGTCTGACACCTCAGCACCTAAAAGATCTCCTGTGCAGCAGCTGTGGTGAAACGGGGGAAATACTTTTAAAGGACCTGACGGCCCTGGTTAATATCATGCTGGCCTGTCAGGTCCCGGACGGCATCAGGGACGTCCTGTATGGAGCCAACCTTTGTGCCCTAACAAAAAAAGACGGCGGCATCCGCCCCATTGCAGTTGGCACCACACTCCGTCGTCTTGTCGCCAAGATCGCCTGCCGCTCCATCCTTCCCAAGCTTACCCCAGAACTTCAACCTGTCCAACTGGGGAAGCCGCCGTGCACGCCGTGCGAACATTCCTCGATCATGAGGCTGGGGAGGTGCTGCTTAAGGTGGATGTTTGCAATGCCTTCAATTCCGTAGACCGGGGCGCCTTGTTGACTCAAATAAAAGACAAAATTCCTCTGATATATAAATTTATTTGGCAATGTTATAGTTCTCCTTCCAAATTATTATATAAAACCGACGTTCTGGCTTCTTCTGTAGGTTGCCAACAAAGCGACCCGCGCGGCCCAGCAATTTTTAGCCTTGCTATAACATCCCATCATTAAGGAACTAAATTCAAAATTAAACGTATGGTATTTAGATGACGGAACCCTCGGCGGAGAAGCGATTTCCGTCCGAAAAGATTTTAAAAAAATTAACACAGACATGGAAAAAATTGGCCTATCGCTTTTCTCTAAGTGCGAACTTTTTATCACCGATTCCTGTCCGGAAAAAGAAAATACAATCGACCTTTTTAGACAACTCGCCCCGGGTATCAAAATTATAAACAAAGAATCGCTTCACCTTCTTGGTTGTCCCGTCTTAGATCAATCGTTTGAAAACTTCATCGACTCAGAAATTCAAAATTTCAAAGCAACATCACACCGTTTGGCCAAAATTAATCCTCATTCAGCCTATTCAATCATTAAGCATTGTCTTTTCGTCCCAAAATTTATATATATACTTCGCGGAACCCATTTTTGGAAATACCCCGCTTTGGTTTCAAAATTAGATACATTAGTCGTAGAAACACTCACATCCATCTTCAATATTCCCTTAGACGATAGATCTTGGACCCAGGCTAGCCTACCCATTAGGTTCGGCGGCCTGGGTATCCGCAAAATTTCTGGCGCTGCGGCATCCTCGGCCGAAAGCCTCAAGCGCCGCAAATATGCCGTCCTAGGAAAGAGCTATATACATGTTTGCGGCGTTTGGCGTTGAAACCTTGGGGCCATAGGGTCCAAGTGCGCGTCGGCTTTATAAAGATTTGGCGACGCGCTTAATAGAAGCTTCGGGCGACCAGAGAGAGGGCTGGCCAGTATTTCGCACAGCGTGTTAGTATCGCTATACAGCGAGGAAATATGCCAAATTTTTTACCTATAGTTTAAGTTTTATGTTTGTTTTTATTAATTGTCGTTATTTTGGATTCATTTTTTTAATTAAAATTGAACATAATGTTAAATGCCCAGGTACCTCTACATCTGACATTTTCGACAGGAATCCGGCACGGAAATGCTACCGCGGACCCACTACGGCACCTTCTACGATGGCGAAGCCTATTTAGTGTATTCCTCGTCAATGCCCGGCCAGCCGGCGGGCCCAGATGTCATCGTAAGTATCTAAATCTACCTGGCTGACCTGGCTAAAGGCAGATTAAATCTAAACGAGTGGTCGTCGTTTGTTTCTTCATATCGACACTCATCGCATCGTCTGAAGCTTCAGCTATTAAGGGCGGCTTGCACCAACTTACGATTACAGACCGATCAACGTTAAATATAGCGCCAGTTGCTGCCATTGCAGTAACTAACAATACTCGTAACGGCTGGTAAATCACACATTCGCTTCTGGGTGAGGACCAAATTCTTGGCCAGCAGTTAGCCTGGTTAGTCGGTAGTTAGCCATACAAACTGAAGAAGTGAACGAAGTTCCGTTGTGACACAAAAATTTACCATACAATTGTATGGTTTTTAATATTCGTGTCGCAACGGAAAACTTTCATTGTAAACTTAATTGAGTAAGCCAAGAATTTGCTCCTTACCCTTCTGCTTATGCAGCCACACGCGGTCCCAAACAAACAATTGAAGGTGATAATAGTTAGGAAATCTCTCTCTCTCTCTCTCTCTCTCTCTTCATCTGTTGCATCCTGCTTAGTTTGCTGCTATTAAGCTCGCATAATGCGATTATTAAACAATTGCAGCGGCGAGAAGTGAAGGAGAACGGCAACGCGGAATGCGCCGAGCGCCACATCCACGCGTGGGCCGGCGAGCGCAGCGGCGCCCTCGCGGCCCTGGCGCTGCGGCGCGGGACCCAGCTTGCGGCGTACCTGGCCGCGCCCGCGGTCGTATACCGGGAAGCTGCCACCAAGGAGTCACCCAGGCTGCTCTCTTACTTCCGCGATGGAATCAGGTCCGTGGCATGCAACCTATGCCGACACTAAACTTAAACTGAAATGTTACGCTTCGATCTACAAGAAGTGTTCACATAATTGGATCACTCTAACCTCGTATCTCCAGAATCCTCCGCAGCGGCTGCAGCCTGAACGGCGGCGCGCGGCTGTACCGCGTGCGCGGGCGCCGGCCCGTGTTGCTACAGCTGGACCCGGTGTCGTGGGCGCAGCTCGCGGCCGACGGCGTGTTTGTGCTCGATACAGCGACGCTGCTTGTGCTGTGGCTCGGCCGCGCTGCCAACTTGATCGAGAAAATGTTCGGTGCTAAGGTAAATGAGCGAGATTCATAGCTATGCCGTATCAGTTTCCTTAAGCTGATGAAGGTCCATGATTGTCTCTTCTACCATAGTCATAAAGTCTCCTCATTTCTTCACAGCCACTTCTCAATCAATGAAAATATATTTCACATATCGTGAAATGATATCTTCTACGAACTGAACTATTCTGTGTCGTTCAGTTACTGGTTATATTCTTATTATGTACTTATCTAAGAAGGGCCCCAATGAAAGTCCCAACGCAGCTGTATGGGCAACTGGACAATCAAGAGGAATGTTAGCATAACGATTCTTACTTTTCTTTAGATCGCATACCGGATGGCCCGCGGCGCCGACAAGGGTATGACCGCGCGTCGCATCGCCATCGCTCACGACGGCTACGAGCAGACGCTCCCGCCAGCCGACCGGGCGCTGCTAGACGCGCTGCTGGAGCTCCGCGCCCGCTCGGTGCGGCCCGCGACGCCGCCCGCCGAGCCGCCGCGGCCGGCGCGGCTGTACCGCGCCACGCAGCCTCCACGCGCCGCGCCGCTCGCCGCGCCGTCGCAGCGTCCGGCCGCGAGGCTCGAGGAGGTCAAGCGGGCGCCCTTGTTCAGAGAGGACTTGGCTGATGACGTAAGTTATTCTTATATTTTTAGTAGCCTACCAAGGTTGGTAGTCCAACAAACAGTAGACAGTAAAAAGTACCAACAAAGTGCCTAGTACGCTACTGAATGCGATTTACATGCACTCTCATCCAGCTATCTTTCCTAGTTCCTACACTATAAGGTCTCGTATATGGACAGGTGGTCGAGAGACGCAGGCTATCAGGCGAGTACCTATGGAATCGGTCATGCCTGGCGATTTTAGTTCTCTGTCAATTTAACGTAACGGCTAGTAAGTAATAAAACATTGCAGGGAGTTTACATCGTGGACGCCGGCAGCCGCGGCGTGTGGGCGTGGGCGGGCCCGGCCGCCGGCGCGGCGAGCGCGCGCGGCGCGCTGGCGGCGGCGCGCGGGCTGGCGCGCGCGCGGCGCCACGCCGGGCCCGTGTGCGTGTGCGCCGCCGCGGCCGGCCGCGAGCCGCTCGAGTTCGCCGCGCTCTTCCACGGGTGGCGCTGGTGCGACAAGCGGCGCGACAACCGCGTCCGGGTCGCGCGATCCGCCACTACGAGGCTGGATGCCGTCAGTCTTGCGTCTAACGCGTGGCTTGCTGCCGAGGTAATTCCAGAGGCTCTAGTATAAGTTTTACCGAAACAAAACGTTACGACCGCGTTTGCGTTTAGCTGTCAAATCCAATACAAATTGAGTACTAGAACCTCTGGACAGTTCAAATGTTACTTACGCGACGCGAGCGTTTTCACTTTTAAGTGTCAGTTATAATAGTTATTTTTTTCAGAACTCGGCTTAATGTACATTTTTAGGTTTAATTTAAGGAAAAATCTAAATTTTTGCAAATTTAGAGAAAAAAGTAAATCTCACCCTTGTATACGTACTAAACTTACCTTAAGAAGGCATTTCCAGAGACGGACGTAGCAAACCCAAGGACGGAGCTGATGACTTTGTTCTCGCAGGCTCAGCTGCCGGACGACGGATCGGGCGCGCTGCGCGTGTGGCGCGTGCAGGAAGGACTCGTAGAGGTGGAGCGCCCGCAGGCCGCCGTCTTCTACGACCGGGACTGCTACGTGGTGCTGTACACCTACCACGCGCCCACCGGCGACCAGTCCATACTCTACTACTGGATGGTAAGTACTTAATCTTTGTTCACGCGCTACTCTGGGCATTTACGTTTCGTCAAGTTTGCCATATTTTTTGTACCTAATGCAATAATGTTTGTTCTTTCAGGGTGGCTCTTCGCCAAATGATCTGAGGAATTTGGGTGCTAAAGAAGCCAAAGACCTCTACAATAAGTTGGGGCGTTTTCCCGTCCAGGTACAATTTACTTTATTTAAAGTAACGTAGATATTTGTGAGCATATTTTCATCTAAATACGAGTACCTATCTAATCAATTCTTATTTTTCAGGCGTGGGTTTATCAAGGCAAGGAGCCGGCGCACTTCTTACAAATCTTCAAAGGACGAATGATCACTTACGTAGGCAGCGCTTCCGACTACGATCGTACGTAGCAAACATTTTACATATTCTTCTCAATCGGTATAGTTTGATCCTCTAACGTTTGAATTTACTTTTTTCAGGCGACAATAGTCTCAACGTCATTCGTATTAAAGTAGTAATTGTTTTGGCAGCGATGGGGCGGCGTGTGGTGGCGCCGGCGCGCGCGTTGATCCTGGTGTCGGGGCAATATGCACGCGAGGCGCGCGGAGTAGAGGTATTTCCTTGTTTTTATCTAGATAAACTCTATTTGGTTGTAATGAACTACCGTCGAATGATCGTTTGGCGTCGCTCGGAATTACTTCCGAGACACCGCATGTCTTCCTTGCATGCGGCGCGTTGTTTTTGAGACTATTGTACCTTACGCAGGTGCGGCTCGGCGTGCGCGGGCGCGGCGCGTGCTACGTGCTGCGCGAGGGCGCGCGCGTGTGGGTGTGGTGCGCCGCGCACGCCACGGGCGACGAGCGCGAGGTCGCCAAGAACATGGCCGCCGCCGAACACACGCTCGTCATGCAAGGTACCCCGATACTGCCTTACGCAGGTCCGGCTCGGCGTGCGCGGGCGCGGCGCGTGCTACGTGCTGCGCGAGGGCGCGCGCGTGTGGGTGTGGTGCGCCGCGCACGCCACGGGCGACGAGCGCGAGGTCGCCAAGAACATGGCCGCCGCCGAACACACGCTCGTCATGCAAGGTACCCCGATACTGCCTTACGCAGGTGCGGCTCGGCGTGCGCGGGCGCGGCGCGTGCTACGTGCTGCGCGAGGGCGCGCGCGTGTGGGTGTGGTGCGCCGCGCACGCCACGGGCGACGAGCGCGAGGTCGCCAAGAACATGGCCGCCGCCGAACACACGCTCGTCATGCAAGGTACCCCGATACTGCCTTACGCAGGTGCGGCTCGGCGTGCGCGGGCGCGGCGCGTGCTACGTGCTGCGCGAGGGCGCGCGCGTGTGGGTGTGGTGCGCCGCGCACGCCACGGGCGACGAGCGCGAGGTCGCCAAGAACATGGCCGCCGCCGAACACACGCTCGTCATGCAAGGTACCCCGATACTGCCTTACGCAGGTCCGGCTCGGCGTGCGCGGGCGCGGCGCGTGCTACGTGCTGCGCGAGGGCGCGCGCGTGTGGGTGTGGTGCGCCGCGCACGCCACGGGCGACGAGCGCGAGGTCGCCAAGAACATGGCCGCCGCCGAACACACGCTCGTCATGCAAGGTACCCCGATACTGCCTTACGCAGGTCCGGCTCGGCGTGCGCGGGCGCGGCGCGTGCTACGTGCTGCGCGAGGGCGCGCGCGTGTGGGTGTGGTGCGCCGCGCACGCCACGGGCGACGAGCGCGAGGTCGCCAAGAACATGGCCGCCGCCGAACACACGCTCGTCATGCAAGGTACCCCGATACTGCCTTACGCAGGTGCGGCTCGGCGTGCGCGGGCGCGGCGCGTGCTACGTGCTGCGCGAGGGCGCGCGCGTGTGGGTGTGGTGCGCCGCGCACGCCACGGGCGACGAGCGCGAGGTCGCCAAGAACATGGCCGCCGCCGAACACACGCTCGTCATGCAAGGTACCCCGATACTGCCTTACGCAGGTGCGGCTCGGCGTGCGCGGGCGCGGCGCGTGCTACGTGCTGCGCGAGGGCGCGCGCGTGTGGGTGTGGTGCGCCGCGCACGCCACGGGCGACGAGCGCGAGGTCGCCAAGAACATGGCCGCCGCCGAACACACGCTCGTCATGCAAGGTACCCCGATACTGCCTTACGCAGGTGCGGCTCGGCGTGCGCGGGCGCGGCGCGTGCTACGTGCTGCGCGAGGGCGCGCGCGTGTGGGTGTGGTGCGCCGCGCACGCCACGGGCGACGAGCGCGAGGTCGCCAAGAACATGGCCGCCGCCGAACACACGCTCGTCATGCAAGGTACCCCGATACTGCCTTACGCAGGTGCGGCTCGGCGTGCGCGGGCGCGGCGCGTGCTACGTGCTGCGCGAGGGCGCGCGCGTGTGGGTGTGGTGCGCCGCGCACGCCACGGGCGACGAGCGCGAGGTCGCCAAGAACATGGCCGCCGCCGAACACACGCTCGTCATGCAAGGTACCCCGATACTGCCTTACGCAGGTGCGGCTCGGCGTGCGCGGGCGCGGCGCGTGCTACGTGCTGCGCGAGGGCGCGCGCGTGTGGGTGTGGTGCTCCGCGCACGCCACGGGCGACGAGCGCGAGGTCGCCAAGAACATGGCCGCCGCCGAACACACGCTCGTCATGCAAGGTACCCCGATACTGCCTTACGCAGGTGCGGCTCGGCGTGCGCGGGCGCGGCGCGTGCTACGTGCTGCGCGAGGGCGCGCGCGTGTGGGTGTGGTGCGCCGCGCACGCCACGGGCGACGAGCGCGAGGTCGCCAAGAACATGGCCGCCGCCGAACACACGCTCGTCATGCAAGGTACCCCGATACTGCCTTACGCAGGTGCGGCTCGGCGTGCGCGGGCGCGGCGCGTGCTACGTGCTGCGCGAGGGCGCGCGCGTGTGGGTGTGGTGCGCCGCGCACGCCACGGGCGACGAGCGCGAGGTCGCCAAGAACATGGCCGTCGCCGAACACACGCTCGTCATGCAAGGTACCCCGATACTGCCTTACGCAGGTGCGGCTCGGCGTGCGCGGGCGCGGCGCGTGCTACGTGCTGCGCGAGGGCGCGCGCGTGTGGGTGTGGTGCGCCGCGCACGCCACGGGCGACGAGCGCGAGGTCGCCAAGAACATGGCCGCCGCCGAACACACGCTCGTCATGCAAGGTACCCCGATACTGCCTTACGCAGGTGCGGCTCGGCGTGCGCGGGCGCGGCGCGTGCTACGTGCTGCGCGAGGGCGCGCGCGTGTGGGTGGTGCGCCGCGCACGCCACGGGCGACGAGCGCGAGGTCGCCAAGAACATGGCCGTCGCCGAACACACGCTCGTCATACAAGGTACCCCGATACTGCCTTACGCAGGTGCGGCTCGGCGTGCGCGGGCGCGGCGCGTGCTACGTGCTGCGCGAGGGCGCGCGCGTGTGGGTGTGGTGCGCCGCGCACGCCACGGGCGACGAGCGCGAGGTCGCCAAGAACATGGCCGCCGCCGAACACACGCTCGTCATGCAAGGTACCCCGATACTGCCTTACGCAGGTGCGGCTCGGCGTGCGCGGGCGCGGCGCGTGCTACGTGCTGCGCGAGGGCGCGCGCGTGTGGGTGTGGTGCGCCGCGCACGCCACGGGCGACGAGCGCGAGGTCGCCAAGAACATGGCCGCCGCCGAACACACGCTCGTCATGCAAGGTACCCCGATACTGCCTTACGCAGGTCCGGCTCGGCGTGCGCGGGCGCGGCGCGTGCTACGTGCTGCGCGAGGGCGCGCGCGTGTGGGTGTGGTGCGCCGCGCACGCCACGGGCGACGAGCGCGAGGTCGCCAAGAACATGGCCGCCGCCGAACACACGCTCGTCATGCAAGGTACCCCGATACTGCCTTACGCAGGTGCGGCTCGGCGTGCGCGGGCGCGGCGCGTGCTACGTGCTGCGCGAGGGCGCGCGCGTGTGGGTGTGGTGCGCCGCGCACGCCACGGGCGACGAGCGCGAGGTCGCCAAGAACATGGCCGCCGCCGAACACACGCTCGTCATGCAAGGTACCCCGATACTGCCTTACGCAGGTGCGGCTCGGCGTGCGCGGGCGCGGCGCGTGCTACGTGCTGCGCGAGGGCGCGCGCGTGTGGGTGTGGTGCGCCGCGCACGCCACGGGCGACGAGCGCGAGGTCGCCAAGAACATGGCCGCCGCCGAACACACGCTCGTCATGTAAGGTACCCCGATACTGCCTTACGCAGGTGCGCGGAGCTGATCGTACTCGGCTGGACGAAATGTGGAGTGAATCTGGTCTGCCTGTACCAACCACAGCTCGACCAGTCTCGCATTTATACTCCTCGTCTTGTACTTTGATCTATTGTGTGACATGTATATTCTTTAACCTGTTATTGTGTACAATAAAGTGCTTAGTACATTTAGGTCTTGTCTTTAGGTAATTGTTCTACCTACTAAACTTTCAGAAGCATCTCGTGCGTCGGTCCCAAATGTGTGCGACATGCTTTTACTCTTTCACGGCAAAACGCTGACCACGGTCCTCACCAGCCTGCACCATTGAACAGTATTAAGGCAAAATGAAGTTATAATTTCAGGCAAAGAGAAGCCGGACTTCTGGGCGGCCATCGGCGACCGTCGTGACCTATTGGTGTCCTCGCCGCTGAAGGAGATGGAGCGCCCACTGCCGCCGCGCCTGTTCTACGTTGCTTTGGGAGGGCCTGGCCAGTATACTTGTAAGTTTCTTCAATCAACTAAATCATTGAATTCAATCTCAAAAGAGGAATCTAGTTGTACATTTAATATTCCTTGGTTAATTTCAATTTTCCTCGTAGAAGGTGTTAAAAGCAGTATGTGCCACTCGATGGCAAAATTATTTCAGTCTTGGGCGTAACCAATTCAATCCTACGTTACGTACAAGATTCAATATACCGTCCTTCTCGTAAGTATATAATTTTGCTCCCTTGAGACACAATCTACTATTTATCACTGTTAAGTACTGCATGTATTTCCAGACGAGGAGATCATCTCGTTCAGCCAGTACGACCTCGCGCCGGAGACGGCGGCGCTGCTGGACGCGCACGCGAGCGTGTTCGTGTGGCTGGGCGCGCACTGCTGCCAGCGCGCCAAGGACGACGCGCGCGCGCTCGCTAGAGCTTATCTCGCGCAAGGTACGCTGCGGTATGGAGCGAGAGATCCGAGAACGCCCTCTCGCAGTCAGAAGCACCGCTGCCTCTGCCGCTGCCGTAACCTCTCGAAGTCATGGCCGAGCCTAAGGGTGTTTCGCAATTCTTGACAGTATACGTCAGGCCAGAGTATATCAATGAGCCTGTGAGGGTCGCTTTTTCATTGTACATACTAAGGCACTGCAATCTCTGCATACGGCTTTCCTGCCCTTCCCGCACTTCTTCTTTTTTCGCACATCTGTGTATCATACAGGGTGTATCAAAAGTGGGGTGTGAACCGACCAAGGGCATGATCGGTAGCGTATTGCGATTTCAAAAATGCATTTTTTTTTGTTTACATTTTGACAAAAAAAAACAAGTGCATCTTTGGAATCGCAATGCGCTACCGAATATGCCCTTGCTCGGTTCACACCCAATTTTTGATTCAAGCTGTAGGGAAACTGTTGAATCTTGGACATAGTTTTACCTCGGCCAGTTGTCAATATTTCAAGAATCCCGCGCTCTTTGAATATGTTGTCTATGACATTAGAAACGTTATCTGTGACCATTAAAGTGAAGTTAGTTACGAAACTTGAGTGCGAGAGTCGAAAAATTTAGAAAAATACGAATTCTGCTGTAAAAAGTGAGTATTTTGAGATTTATATCAAGCCCATTTATTAAATATGTTATTAACTTTAATACAACCTCTTCACAAGAATAAAGAAGTCTGAAGTTTAATTAATAAGGCTGAATGTGTAATATGATTTATATTTTCTAAGAAGTATATTGTACTTTTTATGACAAGTTTAATGATTGTTTATTTGTTATTCTTGATTATCTACGTTAAATGTTACTATAAATAATAGATCTCAAGAAGGTTTCCTATTATTCTTAAGGCAGAAGGAAAATTTGGCCTTTATAAGTTCATTTAAGTTCACGTGTCACGATTAATCTATAGAAATATACATACGGTAAACGTGTCTGTGATTTCGAAAAAATAAATATGTGTGGATTATGAAGTGTTGTTTTTGAAAAAATATCATGCGTCCAAAGTTCATAGGCTGTTGTCCAAGGAACATCGGGTGTGTTGTACCATGGACACTTTTCCCTTTTTTTTTTGCTTGACTTCATACAGCGATATGTAGTTTAATAATGTAAATTTAGAAACTCCCGTATTCAACAATTCTAAGCTGTTCGTTTTTTTCTAAAAATCCAAAAAGAAAAAACTGGCCGAGGTGGAACAGCTTCCCCATACATATGATATGTATTGATACGTGCTGTATCTCTGCCTGTGGCATTGTACCCTCCAAACGAATGAACTAAGTGCAGTTTTTTTTTAACGAACTGTGCCTGTCGAGTTTCTTTTTAGGGTCCCGTAGTCGACTAGGAACCCTCATAGTTTCGCTTTGTCTGTCCGTCCGTCCGCGGATAATCTCAGTAACCGTTAGCACTAGAAAGCTGAAATTTGGTACTAATATGTATATCAATCACGCCGACAAAGTGGTAAAATAAAAAGTGAAAATGTTTTTTTTATTAGGGTACCCTCCCCTATACGTAACGTGGGGTGTTTTTTTTTCATTTCAACCCTAACATGTGATATATTGTTGGATAGGTATTTGATAGGGGTTTGCTAAAATCATTTGTGATAATGTTAATATTTTCGGAGATAATCGCTCCAGAAGTTAAAAAAAATGTGTCCCCCCCCCTCTAACTTTTGAACCATAAGTTTTAAAAATAAGAAAAAAATCTCAAAAGTAGAACTTTATAAAAACTTTCTAGGAAAATTATTTTGAACTTGATAGGTTGAACAGTTTTTGAAAAAAAATACAAAATAATTTCTGAACTAAGTTTGTAATTTAACCGTATAAGCAGGTGTTGATTGTACCTGTAAATTCTACAAAATCACAATGAAATGACGTTTTTTTACTTTATTTGAAAAATAAAGTAAAAAAAGCGGTGAAAATCGGTTCACGCAATAAAGAATTATCCCATAAAAATCATCTTCCATACTTTAAGCTCGCGCGCAATCTTTTACTTAATTTGCCGATAGATGTCGCTGTACGCGGAACGCTCACATTGTACATGGCGCTGTTAAGATTTTTCCTGATTTAATGGGGTCGGAGCAGGTGCGTACATTAGGTCGAAAATCTATCGTGCTCGAATTGTCTTAGTTGTCTTTGGTCGTTCGTTGTCTAATAATAAAATTGTTCGCTAAGTATTGCTTGTATTGTGTCTGTCTATAATACATGGTCGATTTGATTTGGGAATTTGAACTCTCTTGCTCATACATTCGGTTCACGGAACCCTACACTGAGCGTGGCCCGACACGCTCTTGGCCGGTTTTTATTGTCATATGTATACGTTGGTAAGCGGTCCACCCATGTTGTTCGTGTGTCGCAGACCCGGCGGCGCGCGACCCCGAGACGCCGGTCATCGTGCTGGGCCAGGGCCGCGAGCCGCCGCACTTCACGGGCTTCTTCCCGCACTGGAAGCATTCCATGTGGAAGGTATTGTATTGATACTTTTTTACTTTTGACGGAGGTGGCTCCCAATTCACGAGAAATAGTAACTTTTCGCACGGATTATTCTTCCTTTTATTTCGTCTGCCTTTTGCAAATGACGGAAGACTCCGTAACTTCCCATGACGTGTCAAATGTGTAGGTATCAATAAAGTAACCGTTTATAATGTTTTCGTCTCCAGGGCCACAAAACATTCAGCGCCATCATAAGCGCGCTCGAAGGCAAGGCGATCGTGCAGGGCGGCAACAGCGCGCTGCAGAGCGGCAACAGCGCTAACCGGTTCGATCAGCACGAGAAATACCCGCTGGCCGTACTACGCGGGCCCAAGGACCACCTGCCTTCCGACGTAGATCCACTGGCTAAGGAGGTGCGTCAGGTTATAGTTCTCTACATCAACAGAGGTCTAGAAGTAAAGGTTCAGTGCGGCAACGGCGCACTTCAGAGCGGCAACAGTCCCAACCATGAACCAGCAAGAGAGGTATCCGTAGTAAGTGATGCTTGAGCCCAACCCGAGGTGTCCCGTCCTTCCGATGTAAATATACTGGGTAAAGAGGCGATAGTTGTAATATAGTATTTATAAGAGCAGGAATACACATCCGATTCTTGCATCAGACTTTTCTGAACTCGCTATCTTTATCTGTCATTCGCGCGCGATTTCTGATCAGACGTGTATTGTGTGTTCATTCCGTGGTGAGTTCAAACAAATTCATGGTACTGACGCCTTCCGATAACTTATTCCCGCTTAAAGCTGATTTTCCACCGGAGGGGCGAGACGAGACGAGACGAGGCGAGGCGAGGCGAGAATTGAAATTTTTATGGCACTTACTATTTCCACCGAGCGCGCGAGGAGAGAATTGAAAATTTGCCATACGAATTTCAATTCTCGCCTCGCCTCGTCTCGTCTCGCCCTTCCGGTGGAAAATCAGCTTAAAGGAGGGAACAGCAACAATCAAATATTTCACAGAGATCGATATGCTGTATGTAGCTTTATATCCCTACCCGTGAATACGTCCCAACGTTATAGCTTTAGATCTAAATCGAGTTTCGTTCCCAGCTGTACCTGACGCACGACGACTTCGTGTCCGCGTTCCGCATGGCGTACAGCGAGTTCCGCGCGCTGCCCGGCTGGAAGCAGAAGGACCTCAAGAAGTCCGTCGGCCTTTTCTGAACCACGGACGGCTATCCCACATCAGTATTCACTTAGCCTTAAGCTCACCATATAGAGGTTTTGCACGAAACGGCAACAGACTGGTTCGTTTGTATGGAGCCACATCGCACTTAGCTGAACAGTATTAGTTATCATTATTTGTATTTTGTAGTCGTTCACGATGTTATTGTTGTATTTGATTTGTTGTTATTAATCGTAAAAATTTAAAAATGTTATATCCAGTAATTTATTGTAGGAATTTCAGAATAAAACAATAAGTTTTAAAATGTTATTTATTTTTCACAAATGTAGCACTTATTAGCTAGGCATTAATTTTATGATAAAATTAATTAATAATCTTTACAATATACAAATTCCTTAAAAATCCATAAAATATCGGTTTATTTTAAAACATATGTACATTATAATAATTATTGATAGATTTAACATAGTTTGCCTAGATGATATGGGAGTGGGCCGTAGCTAAGGCACGTGGTATTAGTATAAATATTGCATGACACGTAGTACGTAGGCATATATAATAGTAATATTCGCTCACAGATACAATTCCAAAATCATTTTATAAAGTAATAGATTCATGATAATGTATTAGAATACCTAGTAATAGTAGTAATGTTACACCTTCTACGCGATAAACCGTTAACCGTTAAGCCGAACGAACTATATCAGCGATAAGCTAACCGAAGTGTTCTTTACAAATGAGAAGCTAGCTAGTTAGGAACTTACAATTTTAGATCGATAAATAAAACGTTACAATAAGGGATGTAATTGAATAATAATAAATAATTTACAAATATGATTTTACATTGTCCACTATTGGATGTTATACCTTCGACAATTTGGGAGTATTTCTTAACATACTAACGTGTATAAGGATACGGCTACGATTATTAAAAAAAAATACTCCCGAAAACTGTCTTGTAATAAAATCAGGTTTATAATTATGCATAGTAAATAACAATAATTATTATCATACTGAATTAATATTAATGACAAGCACGGAAACAAAACGTGGCCTATTAAAATTAGACGTGAAATAATTTTATTTAAGCTGATTTTCAAATTTTCTTTGGCAAACGAAACATTTTCGAACGCGCGAAAAATAAAATATCATGGAATGGAGTAACACAATGCAACAGCTGCCTAAATTATATATATTCATTTAAAAATGCATCTCAAAAATAAGCGTAAAACTACGGTGATTGCAATCTATCAAACACTTAAGTACCTAGGTAAATTTGAAATTCGTATGTCAGTACATAAATGAACAGATATTGTTTCGGACTTACACCTAAAAAAATATAAAAGCGATAACTGGACAAGCGAGAGAGTTGAACTTGAGTCAATATAAAACTAAGATAAACAAAACTCAACATAGCTTTCGTCGGAGGAATGTAAACAGTGTGTAGAGCAAGAATAAACAGCGCATCTATATTTATGTTCAACAAGAACTCCTAGTAACAACAATGCGTCGGAGGCCTGCTTCCTGTAGCACCGCGAGCGCGGCAGGCGTCACTATAGGCTGGTTTCCACTTTGATTAGTGCGAGTGCAGGTGCGTAGTGCAGGTGATTAGTGACTAGGTGTGGACAGCGACTGATTAGTGCAAGTGATTAGTTGGCTGTGTAGTAAAGTGAATAGAAGTGCGTTCTATTTTTTTGCGAGTGGACTGCGAGTAGCCACGTCCCGCGCGCCCTCCCTTCCCCCTCACTCGCAGCGTGCCTGCCACTAAACACGTGTGGACACTACTCGCACTACACACCTACACTCGCACTGATCAAAGTGGAAACCAGCCTTATCGCAGCTCGCCGAGCGGCGCCCGCCGCGCCGCCGCGCCCGCGCCCGTCCGCTCCGTCGTCGTCGTCGTCACTGAGCGACCACCAGCGGAACGTCGCATCACCCCTTCACCTCTGGCAACGTCAGTACGAGGACGTACATCGAACAAGAATGTACTCTCGACACTTTTGTACTTAAAATCACATCTGAACAAAATGTCGTATAAACCTACGAAGGCGTATTAAACATTGGTGTTTATAATTATTGATCGACTTGGCATTATACTTATCAATTCCTTAGTTGGTGCCGTCTCGCGACACTTAGTATTCAGTACCTGTAACCTTAATAATTAAGAGTTTTGTACAATTAATAGGTAATTCACCAAATCTGAATTAATTTGGCACCCATATACACCGAATTGCACTACATTATTAGTCGATACTCTGTACGACAGCCGATTGCTTTTATTGCTTCGAATCACATAAATATCAGTGCCTCGCCAAAGTATAACATCACACCCGAATTAGGCATTTAGATAGGATAGTTCGCATAACCTACAAAACGTCTATATAATAACAATACAATAAGCTCATTACACTAGTCTAAACAGTATAAATTGATTGTATGATTCGAGGAAGCCCCAATGGGAGTCTTATATAATTAAGTAACTCGCTGGATTTAGTACAACATGGGTTTGAGCAACTACCGGAGCCGTTTCACTAAACAAATCACTTATGGCACTGTTTTCGTTAAGTTGCAAGTGCGGCCGCACGTTGCGCTTACACTAACACGTAGGTCCCGTCACGAGTGCTCGGTTCGAATTTAAACAAGATGGAAGAACGCAACAAGTGCAGTTGTGAATAGTTTAGTAACCAGTGCAGTTAGTCACAGTGTGCTCCTCTAAGGCAACACCGGAAGCTGTCGAGCGGACCTAGCCTCTCCATTATTGCCTGCAATGTTCCCCGAAAAGAAACACACGGAAATTCTTAGATTAAGATTAGTTCCGGAACAAATCAATATAACACTCGCGAATTATCACGAGTGCTATTTGAATTGATTAATTCAATAAACAAAAGGATGCAAATACGGCGTACAAATTTGAGTTCAGAAATCTATTATCACCGAATTAAAACCCTGCTCAACAATTTCTGTCGGAATACCGATAACATTTAATTGGAACGTGCATGGCCACGTCAGGCAATTCGCTCTTCTTAAAAACGCGACTAAACGACGGTAGGCCGTGGAGGGAAGTGCATACCTACAGACATAAATGGTATTAGTATCACATTACAAATTTGATTTACAGTAATCCTGGAACCTTTTCTACATTTACAAAAAATTACAAGTTGAATATAAATAGGTAAAACGCGAAGAATTTTAACACAATAAATATAACAAAATTATTTAAATATAGTAAAATGCAAATCTGGTCATAGGCGTTACAAAAATAAAGAGAAATATATCACGTTCAGGCAATAACGACAACATTGTGTGAACATCTATCAGAGGTGGTAGATACAAGAAGGTACTCGTTTAGATTGGAATTAGACAGGTAGAGAAATGGAGGTCCCAGAAAACACACATTACAGAGCTCTGACTCTAGCAGCTAGATTAACGGTAATTTTGATACTATTTAAAACTTGTACTTTTACTCAAAAAATAATAATTAGAATACTCATCATCGTCGGATTATATGCAGCTAACTTCTGGCTTTTTTTTTTTTTTTTAAACTTGACTATAAATAAGTTGTCTAGGCACTATAAGTTAGATGGCGTGTGTAAAATGTTCGAGTTATCGTAATTGTTAGACGTAGGTTCGAGGACCCGAGTCTACTTACAAAATTCTTATTAACACCCTAAAATTAATGTAAGTCTGTGTATGAGCTATGCTATAACAACGTATGCAGCGGTGCGGTACAACATTAAAGCATTTGTTTACGATCGGGAGCGCCTTGGCATCTTATGTCACATGCCATGAAAACATCGGTTCCTTTATATTGCATAGGACCTCAAATTGCTAAAAACTTTAAAACGCAAATTGCGCTGCGACGCAACGAGCGCTCCAGGCTCGTGTTCCACGTAAGTACTCACTTGTAAATTATCAAAAACTATCACAGCAGTCAAGCTGAATCCTTTAACTTAGGCGAAATTTGAACTTACTACATGAGACTAGCTTATTTTATAAATCACTGAATAAGTTACAAAAACAATTTTTCCGTAGACTCATCGAAAAATATAGTAACAAAATATAACGCCGTAGGCCGCGTATCGGCATCAGATCAAAACTGATCACATTTAAAACAAACGATGGATATGAAAATATAATGTTAGTACAAACCGATGGGCGACGAACGAAAGCTAGACTACCCAAACATGTTTCGATTGCCTTGCGTGGCGGCAGGCCATGTCAGTGTGTCGCGGTCTACTGGCGCGGCAGCGACGCGTTGGCCGGCAGCGTGGAGCTGCGCTGACTCGCGTTCATGTACGATAACTTCAGGTTGGAGCGCATCGAGTCTCTGCAAAACAAAACATTGCGGTTATAATACTTAAGTAGCATATTGTGTCTGATTTAGCACGGTCATTTGTGCAAAGGGGCTGCTGACGGTCAATATTATAGCCGGGCCAGCAGTGTGAGCAGTGAGCAGTATCGTACCTGGGGGAGAGCTTGGTGTGGTCGTGGTTGGTGTGCGCGGCGCGGTACCCGTAGCGCTGCACGCGGCGCGCCAGGCGGGCCACCCAGCGGCGCTGGTCGGGCGCGCCCGGGCCAGCAGTGTGAGCAGTGAGCAGTATCGTACCTGGGGGAGAGCTTGGTGTGGTCGTGGTTGGTGTGCGCGGCGCGGTACCCGTAGCGCTGCACGCGGCGCGCCAGGCGGGCCACCCAGCGGCGCTGGTCGGGCGCGCCCGGGCCAGCAGTGTGAGCAGTGAGCAGTATCGTACCTGGGGGAGAGCTTGGTGTGGTCGTGGTTGGTGTGCGCGGCGCGGTACCCGTAGCGCTGCACGCGGCGCGCCAGGCGGGCCACCCAGCGGCGCTGGTCGGGCGCGCCCGGGCCAGCAGTGTGAGCAGTGAGCAGTATCGTACCTGGGGGAGAGCTTGGTGTGGTCGTGGTTGGTGTGCGCGGCGCGGTACCCGTAGCGCTGCACGCGGCGCGCCAGGCGGGCCACCCAGCGGCGCTGGTCGGGCGCGCCCGGGCCAGCAGTGTGAGCAGTGAGCAGTATCGTACCTGGGGGAGAGCTTGGTGTGGTCGTGGTTGGTGTGCGCGGCGCGGTACCCGTAGCGCTGCACGCGGCGCGCCAGTCGGGCCACCCAGCGGCGCTGGTCGGGCGCGCCCGGGCCAGCAGTGTGAGCAGTGAGCAGTATCGTACCTGGGGGAGAGCTTGGTGTGGTCGTGGTTGGTGTGCGCGGCGCGGTACCCGTAGCGCTGCACGCGGCGCGCCAGGCGGGCCACCCAGCGGCGCTGGTCGGGCGCGCCCGGGCCAGCAGTGTGAGCAGTGAGCAGTATCGTACCTGGGGAGAGCTTGGTGTGGTCGTGGTTGGTGTGCGCGGCGCGGTACCCGTAGCGCTGCACGCGGCGCGCCAGGCGGGCCACCCAGCGGCGCTGGTCGGGCGCGCCCGGGCCAGCAGTGTGAGCAGTGAGCAGTATCGTACCTGGGGGAGAGCTTGGTGTGGTCGTGGTTGGTGTGCGCGGCGCGGTACCCGTAGCGCTGCACGCGGCGCGCCAGGCGGGCCACCCAGCGGCGCTGGTCGGGCGCGCCCGGGCCAGCAGTGTGAGCAGTGAGCAGTATCGTACCTGGGGGAGAGCTTGGTGTGGTCGTGGTTGGTGTGCGCGGCGCGGTACCCGTAGCGCTGCACGCGGCGCGCCAGGCGGGCCACCCAGCGGCGCTGGTCGGGCGCGCCCGGGCCAGCAGTGTGAGCAGTGAGCAGTATCGTACCTGGGGGAGAGCTTGGTGTGGTCGTGGTTGGTGTGCGCGGCGCGGTACCCGTAGCGCTGCACGCGGCGCGCCAGGCGGGCCACCCAGCGGCGCTGGTCGGGCGCGCCCGGGCCAGCAGTGTGAGCAGTGAGCAGTATCGTACCTGGGGGAGAGCTTGGTGTGGTCGTGGTTGGTGTGCGCGGCGCGGTACCCGTAGCGCTGCACGCGGCGCGCCAGGCGGGCCACCCAGCGGCGCTGGTCGGGCGCGCCCGGGCCAGCAGTGTGAGCAGTGAGCAGTATCGTACCTGGGGGAGAGCTTGGTGTGGTCGTGGTTGGTGTGCGCGGCGCGGTACCCGTAGCGCTGCACGCGGCGCGCCAGGCGGGCCACCCAGCGGCGCTGGTCGGGCGCGCCCGGGCCAGCAGTGTGAGCAGTGAGCAGTATCGTACCTGGGGGAGAGCTTGGTGTGGTCGTGGTTGGTGTGCGCGGCGCGGTACCCGTAGCGCTGCACGCGGCGCGCCAGGCGGGCCACCCAGCGGCGCTGGTCGGGCGCGCCCGGGCCAGCAGTGTGAGCAGTGAGCAGTATCGTACCTGGGGGAGAGCTTGGTGTGGTCGTGGTTGGTGTGCGCGGCGCGGTACCCGTAGCGCTGCACGCGGCGCGCCAGGCGGGCCACCCAGCGGCGCTGGTCGGGCGCGCCCGGGCCAGCAGTGTGAGCAGTGAGCAGTATCGTACCTGGGGGAGAGCTTGGTGTGGTCGTGGTTGGTGTGCGCGGCGCGTAACCCGTAGCGCTGCACGCGGCGCGCCAGGCGGGCCACCCAGCGGCGCTGGTCGGGCGCGCCCGGCGCAGCAGTGTGAGCAGTGAGCAGTATCGTACCTGGGGAGAGCTTGGTGTGGTCGTGGTTGGTGTGCGCGGCGCGGTACCCGTAGCGCTGCACGCGGCGCGCCAGGCGGGCCACCCAGCGGCGCTGGTCGGGCGCGCCCGGGCCAGCAGTGTGAGCAGTGAGCAGTATCGTACCTGGGGGAGAGCTTGGTGTGGTCGTGGTTGGTGTGCGCGGCGCGGTACCCGTAGCGCTGCACGCGGCGCGCCAGGCGGGCCACCCAGCGGCGCTGGTCGGGCGCGCCCGGGCCAGCAGTGTGAGCAGTGAGCAGTATCGTACCTGGGGGAGAGCTTGGTGTGGTCGTGGTTGGTGTGCGCGGCGCGGGTACCCGTAGCGCTGCACGCGGCGCGCCAGGCGGGCCACCCAGCGGCGCTGGTCGGGCGCGCCCGGGCCAGCAGTGTGAGCAGTGAGCAGTATCGTACCTGGGGGAGAGCTTGGTGTGGTCGTGGTTGGTGTGCGCGGCGCGGTACCCGTAGCGCTGCACGCGGCGCGCCAGGCGGGCCACCCAGCGGCGCTGGTCGGGCGCGCCCGGGCCAGCAGTGTGAGCAGTGAGCAGTATCGTACCTGGGGGAGAGCTTGGTGTGGTCGTGGTTGGTGTGCGCGGCGCGGTACCCGTAGCGCTGCACGCGGCGCGCCAGGCGGCCACCCAGCGGCGCTGGTCGGGCGCGCCCGGGCCAGCAGTGTGAGCAGTGAGCAGTATCGTACCTGGGGGAGAGCTTGGTGTGGTCGTGGTTGGTGTGCGCGGCGCGGTACCCGTAGCACTGCACGCGGCGCGCCAGGCGGGCCACCCAGCGGCGCTGGTCGGGCGCGCCCGGGCCAGCAGTGTGAGCAGTGAGCAGTATCGTACCTGGGGGAGAGCTTGGTGTGGTCGTGGTTGGTGTGCGCGGCGCGGTACCCGTAGCGCTGCACGCGGCGCGCCAGGCGGGCCACCCAGCGGCGCTGGTCGGGCGCGCCCGGGCCAGCAGTGTGAGCAGTGAGCAGTATCGTACCTGGGGGAGAGCTTGGTGTGGTCGTGGTTGGTGTGCGCGGCGCGGTACCCGTAGCGCTGCACGCGGCGCGCCAGGCGGGCCACCCAGCGGCGCTGGTCGGGCGCGCCCGGGCCAGCAGTGTGAGCAGTGAGCAGTATCGTACCTGGGGGAGAGCTTGGTGTGGTCGTGGTTGGTGTGCGCGGCGCGGTACCCGTAGCGCTGCACGCGGCGCGCCAGGCGGGCCACCCAGCGGCGCTGGTCGGGCGCGCCCGGGCCAGCAGTGTGAGCAGTGAGCAGTATCGTACCTGGGGGAGAGCTTGGTGTGGTCGTGGTTGGTGTGCGCGGCGCGGTACCCGTAGCGCTGCACGCGGCGCGCCAGGCGGGCCACCCAGCGGCGCTGGTCGGGCGCGCCCGGGCCAGCAGTGTGAGCAGTGAGCAGTATCGTACCTGGGGGAGAGCTTGGTGTGGTCGTGGTTGGTGTGCGCGGCGCGGTACCCGTAGCGCTGCACGCGGCGCGCCAGGCGGGCCACCCAGCGGCGCTGGTCGGGCGCGCCCGGGCCAGCAGTGTGAGCAGTGAGCAGTATCGTACCTGGGGGAGAGCTTGGTGTGGTCGTGGTTGGTGTGCGCGGCGCGGTACCCGTAGCGCTGCACGCGGCGCGCCAGGCGGGCCACCCAGCGGCGCTGGTCGGGCGCGCCCGGGCCAGCAGTGTGAGCAGTGAGCAGTATCGTACCTGGGGGAGAGCTTGGTGTGGTCGTGGTTGGTGTGCGCGGCGCGGTACCCGTAGCGCTGCACGCGGCGCGCCAGGCGGGCCACCCAGCGGCGCTGGTCGGGCGCGCCCGGGCCAGCAGTGTGAGCAGTGAGCAGTATCGTACCTGGGGGAGAGCTTGGTGTGGTCGTGGTTGGTGTGCGCGGCGCGGTACCCGTAGCGCTGCACGCGGCGCGCCAGGCGGGCCACCCAGCGGCGCTGGTCGGGCGCGCCCGGGCCAGCAGTGTGAGCAGTGAGCAGTATCGTACCTGGGGAGAGCTTGGTGTGGTCGTGGTTGGTGTGCGCGGCGCGGTACCCGTAGCGCTGCACGCGGCGCGCCAGGCGGGCCACCCAGCGGCGCTGGTCGGGCGCGCCCGGGCCAGCAGTGTGAGCAGTGAGCAGTATCGTACCTGGGGGAGAGCTTGGTGTGGTCGTGGTTGGTGTGCGCGGCGCGGTACCCGTAGCGCTGCACGCGGCGCGCCAGGCGGGCCACCAGCGGCGCTGGTCGGGCGCGCCCGGGCCAGCAGTGTGAGCAGTGAGCAGTATCGTACCTGGGGGAGAGCTTGGTGTGGTCGTGGTTGGTGTGCGCGGCGCGGTACCCGTAGCGCTGCACGCGGGCGCGCCAGGCGGGCCACCCAGCGGCGCTGGTCGGGCGCGCCCGGGCCAGCAGTGTGAGCAGTGAGCAGTATCGTACCTGGGGGAGAGCTTGGTGTGGTCGTGGTTGGTGTGCGCGGCGCGGTACCCGTAGCGCTGCACGCGGCGCGCCAGGCGGGCCACCCAGCGGCGCTGGTCGGGCGCGCCCGGGCCAGCAGTGTGAGCAGTGAGCAGTATCGTACCTGGGGGAGAGCTTGGTGTGGTCGTGGTTGGTGTGCGCGGCGCGGTACCCGTAGCGCTGCACGCGGCGCGCCAGGCGGGCCACCCAGCGGCGCTGGTCGGGCGCGCCCGGGCCAGCAGTGTGAGCAGTGAGCAGTATCGTACCTGGGGAGAGCTTGGTGTGGTCGTGGTTGGTGTGCGCGGCGCGGTACCCGTAGCGCTGCACGCGGCGCGCCAGGCGGGCCACCCAGCGGCGCTGGTCGGGCGCGCCCGGGCCAGCAGTGTGAGCAGTGAGCAGTATCGTACCTGGGGGAGAGCTTGGTGTGGTCGTGGTTGGTGTGCGCGGCGCGGTACCCGTAGCGCTGCACGCGGCGCGCCAGGCGGGCCACCCAGCGGCGCTGGTCGGGCGCGCCCGGGCCAGCAGTGTGAGCAGTGAGCAGTATCGTACCTGGGGGGAGAGCTTGGTGTGGTCGTGGTTGGGTGTGCGCGGCGCGGTACCCGTAGCGCTGCACGCGGCGCGCCAGGCGGGCCACCCAGCGGCGCTGGTCGGGCGCGCCCGGGCCAGCAGTGTGAGCAGTGAGCAGTATCGTACCTGGGGGAGAGCTTGGTGTGGTCGTGGTTGGTGTGCGCGGCGCGGTACCCGTAGCGCTGCACGCGGCGCGCCAGGCGGGCCACCCAGCGCGCTGGTCGGGCGCGCCCGGGCCAGCAGTGTGAGCAGTGAGCAGTATCGTACCTGGGGGAGAGCTTGGTGTGGTCGTGGTTGGTGTGCGCGGCGCGGTACCCGTAGCGCTGCACGCGGCGCGCCAGGCGGGCCACCCAGCGGCGCTGGTCGGGCGCGCCCGGGCCAGCAGTGTGAGCAGTGAGCAGTATCGTACCTGGGGGAGAGCTTGGTGTGGTCGTGGTTGGTGTGCGCGGCGCGGTACCCGTAGCGCTGCACGCGGCGCGCCAGGCGGGCCACCCAGCGGCGCTGGTCGGGCGCGCCCGGGCCAGCAGTGTGAGCAGTGAGCAGTATCGTACCTGGGGGAGAGCTTGGTGTGGTCGTGGTTGGTGTGCGCGGCGCGGTACCCGTAGCGCTGCACGCGGCGCGCCAGGCGGGCCACCCAGCGGCGCTGGTCGGGCGCGCCCGGGCCAGCAGTGTGAGCAGTGAGCAGTATCGTACCTGGGGGAGAGCTTGGTGTGGTCGTGGTTGGTGTGCGCGGCGCGGTACCGTAGCGCTGCACGCGGCGCGCCAGGCGGGCCACCCAGCGGCGCTGGTCGGGCGCGCCCGGGCCAGCAGTGTGAGCAGTGAGCAGTATCGTACCTGGGGGGAGAGCTTGGTGTGGTCGTGGTTGGTGTGCGCGGCGCGGTACCCGTAGCGCTGCACGCGGCGCGCCAGGCGGGCCACCCAGCGGCGCTGGTCGGGCGCGCCCGGGCCAGCAGTGTGAGCAGTGAGCAGTATCGTACCTGGGGGAGAGCTTGGTGTGGTCGTGGTTGGTGTGCGCGGCGCGGTACCCGTAGCGCTGCACGCGGCGCGCCAGGCGGGCCACCCAGCGGCGCTGGTCGGGCGCGCCCGGGCCAGCAGTGTGAGCAGTGAGCAGTATCGTACCTGGGGGAGAGCTTGGTGTGGTCGTGGTTGGTGTGCGCGGCGCGGTACCCGTAGCGCTGCACGCGGCGCGCCAGGCGGGCCACCCAGCGGCGCTGGTCGGGCGCGCCCGGGCCAGCAGTGTGAGCAGTGAGCAGTATCGTACCTGGGGGAGAGCTTGGTGTGGTCGTGGTTGGTGTGCGCGGCGCGGTACCCGTAGCGCTGCACGCGGCGCGCCAGGCGGGCCACCCAGCGGCGCTGGTCGGGCGCGCCCGGGCCAGCAGTGTGAGCAGTGAGCAGTATCGTACCTGGGGGAGAGCTTGGTGTGGTCGTGGTTGGTGTGCGCGGCGCGGTACCCGTAGCGCTGCACGCGGCGCGCCAGGCGGGCCACCCAGCGGCGCTGGTCGGGCGCGCCCGGGCCAGCAGTGTGAGCAGTGAGCAGTATCGTACCTGGGGGAGAGCTTGGTGTGGTCGTGGTTGGTGTGCGCGGCGCGGTACCCGTAGCGCTGCACGCGGCGCGCCAGGCGGGCCACCCAGCGGCGCTGGTCGGGCGCGCCCGGGCCAGCAGTGTGAGCAGTGAGCAGTATCGTACCTGGGGGAGAGCTTGGTGTGGTCGTGGTTGGTGTGCGCGGCGCGGTACCCGTAGCGCTGCACGCGGCGCGCCAGGCGGGCCACCCAGCGGCGCTGGTCGGGCGCGCCCGGGCCAGCAGTGTGAGCAGTGAGCAGTATCGTACCTGGGGGAGAGCTTGGTGTGGTCGTGGTTGGTGTGCGCGGCGCGGTACCCGTAGCGCTGCACGCGGCGCGCCAGGGCGGGCCACCCAGCGGCGCTGGTCGGGCGCGCCCGGGCCAGCAGTGTGAGCAGTGAGCAGTATCGTACCTGGGGGAGAGCTTGGTGTGGTCGTGGTTGGTGTGCGCGGCGCGGTACCCGTAGCGCTGCACGCGGCGCGCCAGGCGGGCCACCCAGCGGCGCTGGTCGGGCGCGCCCGGGCCAGCAGTGTGAGCAGTGAGCAGTATCGTACCTGGGGAGAGCTTGGTGTGGTCGTGGTTGGTGTGCGCGGCGCGGTACCCGTAGCGCTGCACGCGGCGCGCCAGGCGGGCCACCCAGCGGCGCTGGTCGGGCGCGCCCGGGCCAGCAGTGTGAGCAGTGAGCAGTATCGTACCTGGGGGAGAGCTTGGTGTGGTCGTGGTTGGTGTGCGCGGCGCGGTACCCGTAGCGCTGCACGCGGCGCGCCAGGCGGGCCACCCAGCGGCGCTGGTCGGGCGCGCCCGGGCCAGCAGTGTGAGCAGTGAGCAGTATCGTACCTGGGGGAGAGCTTGGTGTGGTCGTGGTTGGTGTGCGCGGCGCGGTACCCGTAGCGCTGCACGCGGCGCGCCAGGCGGGCCACCCAGCGGCGCTGGTCGGGCGCGCCCGGGCCAGCAGTGTGAGCAGTGAGCAGTATCGTACCTGGGGGAGAGCTTGGTGTGGTCGTGGTTGGTGTGCGCGGCGCGGTACCCGTAGCGCTGCACGCGGCGCGCCAGGCGGGCCACCCAGCGGCGCTGGTCGGGCGCGCCCGGGCCAGCAGTGTGAGCAGTGAGCAGTATCGTACCTGGGGGAGAGCTTGGTGTGGTCGTGGTTGGTGTGCGCGGCGCGGTACCCGTAGCGCTGCACGCGGCGCGCCAGGCGGGCCACCCAGCGGCGCTGGTCGGGCGCGCCCGGGCCAGCAGTGTGAGCAGTGAGCAGTATCGTACCTGGGGGAGAGCTTGGTGTGGTCGTGGTTGGTGTGCGCGGCGCGGTACCCGTAGCGCTGCACGCGGCGCGCCAGGCGGGCCACCCAGCGGCGCTGGTCGGGCGCGCCCGGGCCAGCAGTGTGAGCAGTGAGCAGTATCGTACCTGGGGGAGAGCTTGGTGTGGTCGTGGTTGGTGTGCGCGGCGCGGTACCCGTAGCGCTGCACGCGGCGCGCCAGGCGGGCCACCCAGCGGCGCTGGTCGGGCGCGCCCGGGCCAGCAGTGTGAGCAGTGAGCAGTATCGTACCTGGGGGAGAGCTTGGTGTGGTCGTGGTTGGTGTGCGCGGCGCGGTACCCGTAGCGCTGCACGCGGCGGCGCCAGGCGGGCCACCCAGCGGCGCTGGTCGGGCGCGCCCGGGCCAGCAGTGTGAGCAGTGAGCAGTATCGTACCTGGGGGAGAGCTTGGTGTGGTCGTGGTTGGTGTGCGCGGCGCGGTACCCGTAGCGCTGCACGCGGCGCGCCAGGCGGGCCACCCAGCGGCGCTGGTCGGGCGCGCCCGGGCCAGCAGTGTGAGCAGTGAGCAGTATCGTACCTGGGGGAGAGCTTGGTGTGGTCGTGGTTGGTGTGCGCGGCGCGGTACCCGTAGCGCTGCACGCGGCGCGCCAGGCGGGCCACCCAGCGGCGCTGGTCGGGCGCGCCTGGGCCAGCAGTGTGAGCAGTGAGCAGTATCGTACCTGGGGGAGAGCTTGGTGTGGTCGTGGTTGGTGTGCGCGGCGCGGTACCCGTAGCGCTGCACGCGGCGCGCCAGGCGGGCCACCCAGCGGCGCTGGTCGGGGCGCGCCCGGGCCAGCAGTGTGAGCAGTGAGCAGTATCGTACCTGGGGGAGAGCTTGGTGTGGTCGTGGTTGGTGTGCGCGGCGCGGTACCCGTAGCGCTGCACGCGGCGCGCCAGGCGGGCCACCCAGCGGCGCTGGTCGGGCGCGCCCGGGCCAGCAGTGTGAGCAGTGAGCAGTATCGTACCTGGGGGAGAGCTTGGTGTGGTCGTGGTTGGTGTGCGCGGCGCGGTACCCGTAGCGCTGCACGCGGCGCGCCAGGCGGGCCACCCAGCGGCGCTGGTCGGGCGCGCCCGGGCCAGCAGTGTGAGCAGTGAGCAGTATCGTACCTGGGGGAGAGCTTGGTGTGGTCGTGGTTGGTGTGCGCGGCGCGGTACCCGTAGCGCTGCACGCGGCGCGCCAGGCGGGCCACCCAGCGGCGCTGGTCGGGCGCGCCTGGGCCAGCAGTGTGAGCAGTGAGCAGTATCGTACCTGGGGGAGAGCTTGGTGTGGTCGTGGTTGGTGTGCGCGGCGCGGTACCCGTAGCGCTGCACGCGGCGCGCCAGGCGGGCCACCCAGCGGCGCTGGTCGGGCGCGCCCGGGCCAGCAGTGTGAGCAGTGAGCAGTATCGTACCTGGGGGAGAGCTTGGTGTGGTCGTGGTTGGTGTGCGCGGCGCGGTACCCGTAGCGCTGCACGCGGCGCGCCAGGCGGGCCACCCAGCGGCGCTGGTCGGGCGCGCCCGGGCCAGCAGTGTGAGCAGTGAGCAGTATCGTACCTGGGGGAGAGCTTGGTGTGGTCGTGGTTGGTGTGCGCGGCGCGGTACCCGTAGCGCTGCACGCGGCGCGCCAGGCGGGCCACCCAGCGGCGCTGGTCGGGCGCGCCCGGGCCAGCAGTGTGAGCAGTGAGCAGTATCGTACCTGGGGGAGAGCTTGGTGTGGTCGTGGTTGGTGTGCGCGGCGCGGTACCCGTAGCGCTGCACGCGGCGCGCCAGGCGGGCCACCCAGCGGCGCTGGTCGGGCGCGCCCGGGCCAGCAGTGTGAGCAGTGAGCAGTATCGTACCTGGGGGAGAGCTTGGTGTGGTCGTGGTTGGTGTGCGCGGCGCGGTACCCGTAGCGCTGCACGCGGCGCGCCAGGCGGGCCACCCAGCGGCGCTGGTCGGGCGCGCCCGGGCCAGCAGTGTGAGCAGTGAGCAGTATCGTACCTGGGGGAGAGCTTGGTGTGGTCGTGGTTGGTGTGCGCGGCGCGGTACCCGTAGCGCTGCACGCGGCGCGCCAGGCGGGCCACCCAGCGGCGCTGGTCGGGCGCGCCCGGGCCAGCAGTGTGAGCAGTGAGCAGTATCGTACCTGGGGGAGAGCTTGGTGTGGTCGTGGTTGGTGTGCGCGGCGCGGTACCCGTAGCGCTGCACGCGGCGCGCCAGGCGGGCCACCCAGCGGCGCTGGTCGGGCGCGCCCGGGCCAGCAGTGTGAGCAGTGAGCAGTATCGTACCTGGGGGAGAGCTTGGTGTGGTCGTGGTTGGTGTGCGCGGCGCGGTACCCGTAGCGCTGCACGCGGCGCGCCAGGCGGGCCACCCAGCGGCGCTGGTCGGGCGCGCCCGGGCCAGCAGTGTGAGCAGTGAGCAGTATCGTACCTGGGGGAGAGCTTGGTGTGGTCGTGGTTGGTGTGCGCGGCGCGGTACCCGTAGCGCTGCACGCGGCGCGCCAGGCGGGCCACCCAGCGGCGCTGGTCGGGCGCGCCCGGGCCAGCAGTGTGAGCAGTGAGCAGTATCGTACCTGGGGGAGAGCTTGGTGTGGTCGTGGTTGGTGTGCGCGGCGCGGTACCCGTAGCGCTGCACGCGGCGCGCCAGGCGGGCCACCCAGCGGCGCTGGTCGGGCGCGCCCGGGCCAGCAGTGTGAGCAGTGAGCAGTATCGTACCTGGGGGAGAGCTTGGTGTGGTCGTGGTTGGTGTGCGCGGCGCGGTACCCGTAGCGCTGCACGCGGCGCGCCAGGCGGGCCACCCAGCGGCGCTGGTCGGGCGCGCCCGGGCCAGCAGTGTGAGCAGTGAGCAGTATCGTACCTGGGGGAGAGCTTGGTGTGGTCGTGGTTGGTGTGCGCGGCGCGGTACCCGTAGCGCTGCACGCGGCGCGCCAGGCGGGCCACCCAGCGGCGCTGGTCGGGCGCGCCCGGGCCAGCAGTGTGAGCAGTGAGCAGTATCGTACCTGGGGGAGAGCTTGGTGTGGTCGTGGTTGGTGTGCGCGGCGCGGTACCCGTAGCGCTGCACGCGGCGCGCCAGGCGGGCCACCCAGCGGCGCTGGTCGGGCGCGCCCGGGCCAGCAGTGTGAGCAGTGAGCAGTATCGTACCTGGGGGAGAGCTTGGTGTGGTCGTGGTTGGTGTGCGCGGCGCGGTACCCGTAGCGCTGCACGCGGCGCGCCAGGCGGGCCACCCAGCGGCGCTGGTCGGGCGCGCCTGGGCCAGCAGTGTGAGCAGTGAGCAGTATCGTACCTGGGGGAGAGCTTGGTGTGGTCGTGGTTGGTGTGCGCGGCGCGGTACCCGTAGCGCTGCACGCGGCGCGCCAGGCGGGCCACCCAGCGGCGCTGGTCGGGCGCGCCCGGGCCAGCAGTGTGAGCAGTGAGCAGTATCGTACCTGGGGGAGAGCTTGGTGTGGTCGTGGTTGGTGTGCGCGGCGCGGTACCCGTAGCACTGCACGCGGCGCGCCAGGCGGGCCACCCAGCGGCGCTGGTCGGGCGCGCCCGGGCCAGCAGTGTGAGCAGTGAGCAGTATCGTACCTGGGGGAGAGCTTGGTGTGGTCGTGGTTGGTGTGCGCGGCGCGGTACCCGTAGCGCTGCACGCGGCGCGCCAGGCGGGCCACCCAGCGGCGCTGGTCGGGCGCGCCCGGGCCAGCAGTGTGAGCAGTGAGCAGTATCGTACCTGGGGGAGAGCTTGGTGTGGTCGTGGTTGGTGTGCGCGGCGCGGTACCCGTAGCGCTGCACGCGGCGCGCCAGGCGGGCCACCCAGCGGCGCTGGTCGGGCGCGCCCGGGCCAGCAGTGTGAGCAGTGAGCAGTATCGTACCTGGGGGAGAGCTTGGTGTGGTCGTGGTTGGTGTGCGCGGCGCGGTACCCGTAGCGCTGCACGCGGCGCGCCAGGCGGGCCACCCAGCGGCGCTGGTCGGGCGCGCCCGGGCCAGCAGTGTGAGCAGTGAGCAGTATCGTACCTGGGGGAGAGCTTGGTGTGGTCGTGGTTGGTGTGCGCGGCGCGGTACCCGTAGCGCTGCACGCGGCGCGCCAGGCGGGCCACCCAGCGGCGCTGGTCGGGCGCGCCCGGGCCAGCAGTGTGAGCAGTGAGCAGTATCGTACCTGGGGGAGAGCTTGGTGTGGTCGTGGTTGGTGTGCGCGGCGCGGTACCCGTAGCGCTGCACGCGGCGCGCCAGGCGGGCCACCCAGCGGCGCTGGTCGGGCGCGCCCGGGCCAGCAGTGTGAGCAGTGAGCAGTATCGTACCTGGGGGAGAGCTTGGTGTGGTCGTGGTTGGTGTGCGCGGCGCGGTACCCGTAGCGCTGCACGCGGCGCGCCAGGCGGGCCACCCAGCGGCGCTGGTCGGGCGCGCCCGGGCCAGCAGTGTGAGCAGTGAGCAGTATCGTACCTGGGGGAGAGCTTGGTGTGGTCGTGGTTGGTGTGCGCGGCGCGGTACCCGTAGCGCTGCACGCGGCGCGCCAGGCGGGCCACCCAGCGGCGCTGGTCGGGCGCGCCCGGGCCAGCAGTGAGCAGTGAGCAGTATCGTACCTGGGGGAGAGCTTGGTGTGGTCGTGGTTGGTGTGCGCGGCGCGGTACCCGTAGCGCTGCACGCGGCGCGCCAGGCGGGCCACCCAGCGGCGCTGGTCGGGCGCGCCCGGCGCCAGTAGGAGCAGCTCGCGCGCGCGGTCTGCGTGCAGTTTGCACGCTGCTACGCTTTCAGACTCGGACACGTGCTCCGCGTGGATCTTCATGCGGCATCCTGCGAAGCGAACGCCGTGATAGTTATTGTGCTAATACACCAAGCGCCTCACGCTAACTTGCTTCAGAATGTGCTGGGGGAAGTACCACGGAATAAAGAATCCATTGGAAGTGGTATTCAACCGATTTTCATAGAGAACCACTGTCGCCGCACGCACACAACCACACTTCAATAATACACGAACACACAATTGCAATACGCTTTCGATTTGTTAAAACGCGCTCTGACAATGTTGTTAACGGTACCAAATTTTATATGCAAAATCTACTTTAACTAGTACTATTTACGGTCTCATTTAGAGTGTCAAGTAAATATTTCTTACGCCCTTATGCGTTGTAAGACTTGCAAGAGGCGTGGTCGTTCGGCTACTCGACGCAAGATGGCGGTGTTTTCAAAGTATGGAGATGCGACCGCTTAAAACCAAAAGGTCGCATGTACTGCAAAATGTGTATGATGATACGACTATTTGGCTGTAACGGAATAGGGATGTGGGTATGGCATGAGTTTGACTATCGATATTTTTATGATATTCATATGGGTATATATTAAGCTAAGACTTAGTTATATTACAAATTGTTTCTAATAAAATCTTGTTTATTATATAATTAGTAGTAGGTAACATTTATACTAAATTACTTTTGTTATAAATGTAGCAGCAATTAGCAAACACAGATTTCTAATAAACAAAGAATATAATTTGCTTAATTGAATACAAGCACATCTCAAATACTATATAGAATTATTTTACCAGCAATCTACACTGCCGACGTTGTGCGAGTGCGGTCTAGTGAGAATTTACCGTCAAATTTGTTCGTTGTGTGGGATAACAGGAAACTAAATGTCAGTAGTGCGCCGTGCGTATTGCAAATTGAATTAATTGTTCGTACTTGCGCTACATACAATACTCTGCGTGGGAATTGAATCTTCCTGAATGAAGCGATTTACTTTTGGCGAAACTCAAATATCAGTTGCATAAAAATCTTTCGAACAAATGGTGTTGAATCGTTGCAGAAACCAATCCTTCCTCCTCGTGGCATCAATCCATTTTTCCTTTGTATTTGTGTCTTTTTAGGAAAACTATAAGATTATAATAGTTACTAGCTTCGGCCCGCGACTCCGTCCGCGTGGAACCCGTTTATATCGTAGCTCGATACAAACTTTCATCCCCCATGTCACCCCCTCGGGGGGATGATTTCCGGGATAAAAACTATCCTATGTCCTTCCCCGGGATTCAAACTATCTCCATACCAAATTTCATCTCAATCGGTTCAGCGGTTTAAGCGTGAAATGTTAGAAGGTCCGGAGAGACGTATTAAAATGTTTATTGTCTTAAAATCCTAAAATTACAAATGTTATAAAGATATGTTAGAAAGATGTTGAAAATGTTAAATGTTAATGTTCGAATGCACCCGGTCGCGATAGAGCCGAAAAGTACACTAAATCGAGGTTAATATAAATTATTGCTCAATGCGTCTTTTGCTGACGGGACGCACGAGGCTAAATCACGCGTTAGGTGCATTGCACCGAACAGTGGCCAATCGCTACAAAATGCGTCCAGGTCGTCCCGCCATCTCCGTCTCAGGTAACAGACAGACAGACAGACAAACAAAGACAGACACACTTTCGCATTTATAATATTAGTATGAATTTTATTGTGTATGACATAATATTCAGATACATATTATCAGAGCCCGGAATTCTTTAGAGCTGTCATAGGGACTTCTCGTTTATCGACTTCCGATTATACATATGTATATCAATAAATACAGAATACAATATGTTAAATATGATTACAAGTAGAAGTAACAACATGCAGTCTTATCACGAATGAGCGATCTCTTCCAGATAACCTTTGGATACCAACTTTTAGGAAATTATAAATATAAATTAAAATAATATATATTTTTTTTATAAATAATAAGGATGATCCTGATTAAAAGGCATAGGTAAGCAATCCATAAATTATAAAAAGCAATAAACAATAAAAAATTATTATTTTAATTTCTATTTATAGTACTACAATACTTCCGATTATCCAATAATACATAATATGTATAAACGGAAGTCGATAAACGAAAAGTCCCTATGATAGCTCAAAAGTGCTACGAGAATTCCGGGCTCTGCATATTACTCATAAAAATATAATCTTTTTCATTTTGGTTTATCGATAACAAGTATCGACCTTAGCCACAGCATTTGAGTAGCGAACCTTCGGGAAATTTGCCGTGCATTCTCGTTCCGAGTAGTGAAATAATACACAGGATTATGAACTTTATTGTTAGAGAAATAGAATTGATATTTCCTTGACTACAGGCGCAAATTGTGTCTAAGAAATTGAAAATTAAATATTTTTTTATACGTATTCTAAAATATTACTTAACGATGATAGGAAATACCTCCATGAGACAAGTTTTTTTATGTGCTGTTATTGGAGCAGCTTTCATTAACGCAATACGGCATTTTCCTAAAATAAACAAATATTCACTCATGTCATACGCTGCGTGCGGTCGCTAGGTGACTGACAATAATCTGTGCAAGAAGTATGCTTATTATTGCTCATGTTCGGCGACACGGGAACGCCCACTCACCACTTCCAATGGATTCTTTATTTCGTGGGAAGTACTGACCAGTATTGCGCTAATTAATGGCGGATGACAAGCGTTATGTCAAGGACGACAATAAGGTCTTTAAACACGAATTCGAAGTCTGAAGCGTAACAAGTGGCCAATTTAACTAAATCCTAAAAAGTGAAAATGTAGCGGCTTGTTACAGACTTTACAAACAGCTTTCGATATATCAGCTGTGGTCTTCTCGAAAAATTGCCAAATCGCTTCGTCTTTCATTTTGTGTTTTTTTTTTACCTAAAATAATAATAGTACTTATTGAATACCATACCACGAACACAATTAAAATTATCAATTAAACAAAATATGTCAAATATTACGTTTTAACTAGATCTAGAGAAAAATGCCGACTATACTTCTTCTTGAAAGGTGCAGTTATACAATTGTGCCGTATTCATCATGAAACCAGCTGGATCGTATCATAATATCGAATTATCGGAATGATCAGTACCAAGACTAACCGAAAGCGTATATAATCGTCAAGAGCCCTACTCAAATTGACCTTATTTCACTTCCAAAATTTGATCAAAACAATAAAATTAAATATTGTTACAGATCAATATTAAAAAACATGCTTTAAGTTTAATTCACCTACCGTTTTAGTACGTACGTACCTAGAATCATTATTAGTTATTTATTACATAAGAAAAATAATAATTTATTGACCATATCGTAAAATAACAACTTTCTTTAGATACAGTAACTTCCACACTAGGCACAGACTGTATCGTGGTAGTCAGATCGAACACGTGAGTTACAAATATCATGCGACTATTAAAAGTAATGTAAAAAGGTTTTTATTTTTACTGCAAAGCGGGCAAAAACATGCAATTTGTTGAATTTGTGCATATTGTAGTGTGACTATTGAGTGAATGAATGTAGGAACATACACGCAACTGAGGCGAATTCTAAAGTCGTTTAATGAAATAAGTCAACTTCTGCACTTACTTATATCCTAGTATATCCTAATATATCCGTCAATCTGTTTGTGAATTATGAAAATAAGCATTAACAATTACACTATGACATGATAAATTCATAACATAAACAAATTGTGACCCCAAAGTACGATGCTCTAAGTTTCGGCGCGACCGAAAGGTTCGGCTGTTTTTTGGCCGAAACATGGTTTTCTTAACCACACCAGTATTTAGATACCCTCAGAAATAGATTTAAGATACAATCGGAGAATGAAGAAGAAGTTCAAAATGGGCTCACTTTTCCGATTCAGATTCGTGTTTAGAGACCTCTCGAACCCTCGAATATCGATTTTGAATGCAATCAAAAATAAATAAAAAAGGTTCAAAATGGCGGCCGACAAGCGGCGACAATAACGACCTCGGACTCGTGTTAACCCTTCCTCTCGCGCGGTATGCGTCCGTTGGCTCCGTTGGCTCCCGCTTAATTCTTCGTTTACCCATTTACCGCGGAATTGGACCCGAACGGCGGAATTAAAACTTTAATAAATAACAGTAGTCACAAGTCAGCCAAGAATATACACTCGCGAGCAAAAGTATCGAATCACTGCATTTTTTTCAGGTGCACACAATATCTTTGTAATTCGGATTTTTGTAATTTAATTATGTTTCTTGTAATATTAGCTTTATAAAAAGAATGAAACATGAAACTTGGTCCAGGATTTTTCAGATTAATTTCCCGATTTGTGCGCCCTTACGCGTTACGACGTGCATGAGTTGTACTACCCTTGACCCCTATATAACGCCCCCCCCCCCCCCCCGTTATAGAGGGGGTTACTTATCAGTCACTTATCAGAAGTCGAACGGTACACATCTCCGCATATTATCCTGTGAAGAACACCTGGAAGCCACTGAAGCTCAAGTCGCCGTAGTTGCCGACGTGAATCTGAGTAAATCTTTGTAAACTTTACCAGAGGTTCCAGCAAACTGGAGCTTTTACTGCAAGACCAAGAAGCGGCCGCAGAAGGTGCACATCAGAGAGGGATGACCGCTTCATTGTCTCAACATCTCTCCGAGATCGTCACCAGACAGGAGTTACCATCCAGCAGCGTCTGCGTGAGGTGCGAGGAGTGGCTGCCAGCGAGTGGATAGTGAGAAGAAGACTCAAGACAGCGAATTTAACACCCAGGAAGCCTGCGATAGGGCCCCGGTTGCTGGTGCGGGACCGTACAGCCCGAAGAGGATTTGCAGAAATTCATAAGAATTTGACCCTTGAGCAATGGACCCCAATTCTTTTCTCGGACGATTGCAGAATGTATCTAAATGGCTGCGACCGAAGGGTCTACAGGAGACCAGAAAAACAATATGCTGCTTCTCAAAGTCACCTATGGAGGTGGTTCTGTTATGTTTTGGGGCGCGAACTGAGCTGGTTTTCGTGCCTGGCGGTGGTCGTGGCGGTGGATTGACTGCTGCCAGGTACACAACGGAGATTCTGGAAGAGCATGTCGTCCCTTATGCTGGTATTTTTGATGAGGGGTTCATGCTAATGCAGGATAATACCCCTTATCATACCGCAAGGGTCACCGCTGCGTACCTCCGCGAGGTGGGCATCAAGACCATGAACTGGAGAGCGATGAGTCCGGACCTCAACCCCATTGAACACATGTGGGACTACCTGAAGAGAAAGGTTCGGGCTCGGGATCCTGCCCTGGCCCCAGTTGACGAGTTTAAGATAGCTTTGCTGGAGGAGTGGGACGCTATTCCTCAAGACTACGTTAGAAAATTAATTAGGTCGATGAAAAATCGCAATACCCGATACTAATTTAATAATAATAAATCGTATTGTATGTTAAATAAGCCTTTTATTCCAAGTTTGCCTTGTTTATTTATAGAGCTTTTTCAGCCTACTTCCTCATTCGGGTTTTTAGTAGGTACAGTATCGATACAGGTATTCTATGGCTAACCATCGACAGTCGTGAAACGCGCGTCAGAATCGCTGCATAAAGTCACCGTGTGCAACCGCTATAATAGTAACGCTCATTAAATATATCTTTGGGGGAAAAATGATAGAACACCTTGTAACATCTATTGCAATTAACGACAAAAGACAACTTAAAAATGATAAAGTGTACTCACGGCGGCACTCGTACGCCTGCGGCGGCCGAAACATGTGCCACAGCGGGCGCGTGCACACCTCGCACGCCGTGGGGATGTGGTACGTTATGCTGACCAAGTCGTGTCCCTTGTGCTGCACCGTGTTACCTGGACATTCATACAGTAAGGGTAATCCATACATCATCATCATATTCAGCCTGCAGTAGCTCACTGGTAGCGGCATTGGCCTGTCTCCGAGTACGCCACTCGTCTCGATCCTTAGCTAGTTTAATCTGGAGTGAGCCACGAGAAACTTAGAATATAGAAGAGGGACGATGATAGGGCATCTCATACGACATGACAAGTTCATACTCAATATAATTGAAGGGAAGATAGAGGGGAAGCGAGGCAGAGGAAAACCTAGAATAAATTACATAGAGCAGCTCAAAAAAAGAGTTGATGTTAGGTCGTATCGAGTCGAGATGTCAAAGAGGATGTCTGGGATCGGAGTAGATGGAGGACCTACTTTGAGCTACACCGACAAGAGCTTAGCTCTTAAATAAGCAGAAGAAGAAGACCCGCGGTCTTCAAAATCGTCAAACCATCGAGCTGGTGGACGGCCGATGCTCCGTTTACCTAGAAGTGGCTATTAATCTGACCAATCTGGCCAATCCATACATAGGTCGTTATAAATAACCAACTATGAAGTGAAGTCAATGAGATTATATTCGAAATATAACACACAATATATCACTAATGCAGTGTAACAATAGTGATCTCACAAATGTTTAGTTTGATGCTACTGGTGGGAACCTGTAATTGGCTTTTTGTATTTTATCTATGTAATCATTAATCAATGTGTTTCTGTAGCTGTTGGTTCTTCAAATATAAATAACCATGAAGAGGCCTCACCGTGCTGGTCGCTCTGCTCCTGCGGCTGGTCGAGCGCGTCCTGCGGGCGGCGCGCCTCGCCCTCTCCGGCGTACAGCAGCTGGAATATCCGCGGGATGTCCTTCGCGTCCGCGCGGATCACGTCGCCCTGCGTTACTGACCGCACGTGGAACACTTTGCTGCAATAACGGATGGACACCCTTTACTATCATACACTTTTGTTCGGATCATATTGAAATGAGTGCCCTACTACCACGTGCTAGGTAGTAGGGGACGCGGATCAACGGCGCGTAAATAAAACGCAGTCTGCATAGGCCCTAAGTGAAAAAGATTGGTTCGCTAGAAAACGTAACTACTTTTTAACCGACTTAAAAAAAAGGAGGAGGTTCTCAATTCGGTTGTTTTTTTTTTCAATGTTTGTTACACGGAATAAAGAATCCATTGGAAGTGGTGAGTGGGCGTTCCCGTGTCGCCTAACATGAGCAATAATAAGCATACTTCTTGCACAGATTATTGTCAGTCACCTAGCGACCGCACGCAGCGTATGACATGAGTAAATATTTGTTTATTTTAGGAAAATGCCGTATTGCGTTATTGAAAGCTACTCCAATAACAGCACATAAAAAACTTGTCTCATGGAGGTATTTCTTATCATCGTTAATTAATATTTTAGAATACGTATAAAACAATATTTAATTTTCAATTTCTTAGACACAATTTGCGCCTGTAGTATAGGAAATATCAATTCTATTTCTCTAACAATAAAGTTCATAATCCTGTGTATTATTTCGCTACTCAGAACGTGAATGCGCGGCAAATTTCCCGATGGTTCGCTACTCAAATGCTGTGGCTAAGGTATACTTGTTATCGATAAACCAAAATGAAAAAGATTATATTTTTATGAGTTATATGCAGAGCCCGGAATTCTCGTAGCACTTTTGAGCTATCATAGGGACTTCTCGTTTATCGACTTCCGTTTATACATATGTATTATTGTATAATCGGAAGTATTGTAGTATTATAAAAAGAAATTAAAATAATAATATTTTATTGTTTATTGCTTATTCCTTTTATTGCTTTTTATAATTTATGGATTGCTTACCTATCCCTTTTAATCAGGACAAAGACCATCCTTATTATTTATAAGAAAGAATAAAATATTATTATTTTAATTTATATTTATAATTTCCTAAAAGTTGGTATCCAAAGGTTATCTCGAAGAGATAGCTCATTCGCGATAAGACTACGTGTTCTTCTACTACTTGTAATCATATTTTACATATTGTATTCTGTATTTATTGATATACATATGTATAATCGGAAGTCGAGAAACGAGAAGTCCCTATGACAGCTCTAAAGAATTCCGGGCTCTGGTAATATGTATCTGAATATTATGTCATACACAATAAAATAACTATTATAATCTTATAGTTTTCCTAAAGACACAAATACAAAGGAAAAATGGATTGATGCCACGAGGAGGAAGGATTGGTTTCCGCAACGATTCAACACCATTTGTTCGAAACATTTTGATGCAACTGATGTTTGAGTTTCGCCAAAAGAAAATCGCTTCATTCATGAAGATTCAATTCCCACGCAGAGTATTGTATGTAGCGTAAGTACGAACAATTGATTCAATTCGCAATACGCACGGCGCACTACTGACATTTAGTTTCCTTTTATCCCACACAACAAACAAATTTGACGGTAAATTCTCACTAGACCGAACTCACACAACGTCGGCAGTGTAGATTGCTAGTAAATTAATTCTATAGTATTTGAGATGTGCTTGTATTCAATTAAACAAATTATATTCTTTGTTTATTAGAAATCTGTGTTTAATTGCTACTACATTTATAACAAAAGTAATTTAGTATACATGTTACCTACTACTAGTTATATAATAAACAAGATTTTATTAGAAACAATTTGTAATATCACTTAGTCTTAGCTTAATATTTACCGTATGAATATCATAAAAATATCGATAGTCAAACTCATACCATCCCACATCCCTATTCCGTTATGGTCGATTTAGACGAAGACTATTTACAGCCGCCTTAATTACGGTGCCTAAAAAAGGCACCTTCATATCTTCAGACCGTTTAGACAATGACTATTTTCAGCCGCCTAAATCTCGCCGCCAGCGACCAGCAAACCGTTTACACGGTGCCTTTTCAGTCCCAGTCATTAGCACACCGCCACAGCCGACGGTCCTAGTTTAGGCGCCAGTCTTTCTACGCTAAGATCACCATCATTTAAAATGAATTCAGGAGCTCTGAAGTTGAAAAGGCAATGTAAAGCCAAACTATCCGCGTTATTACGAGAGGAGCTGATTAATATGTTGGAGGAAGAAATACACAAGAAGAGATGAATTTGGATAAGAAAATGGATCAGTGACAGATATGCTACTGGAGCATCAGCTTTGATTTTGAAACATTTAAGATTGGAAGATCCCTCAGAGTACAGGTTGGCGTTACGACTAACTACTGAAAATTTTGACGAACTACTTTCTCTCATCGAAAACTCTGTTCAGCGTCAAGACACTATGATGAGAGATGCTTTACCGGCAAAAAAGAGCTGGAATTAACATTGACTTCGTTTTCACTGAGAAGAAAGTACACCCTAGTTACTTTAGGGCACGGAGGCGTGCTAGCGACTGGCAGCGTCGTGTTTACACGAGTCCGAAAAATAGGCACGGGGGCAGCGAGATACGCGGGCGGAGGTCACTGGCGCGGAAAAATAGACTCGTGTTCTATTCCGTGCCAGCGCTGGCATGCCGCGAAAAAATGGCGCCGAAAGTGTTTATACGGTGCCTTTTTTAGGCGCCGTTATTTAGGCGGCTGTTAATAGTCTTCGTCTAAATCGACCTTTACAGCCAAATAGTCGTATCATCATACACATTTTGCAGGACATGAGACTTTTTGGCTTTAAGCGGTCGCATCTCCATAGTTTTGAAAACACCGCCATCTTGCGTCGAGTAGCCGAACGACCACGCCTCTTGCAAGTCTTGCAACACATATGGTAACGGTATGGTCAAGGTAAAAGTGGGCTTAAGAAATATTTACTTGACACTCTAAATGAGACCGTAAATAGTACTAGTTAAAGTAGACTTTGCGTATAAAATTTGCTACCGTTAACAACATATTGTCACAGTACGTTTTAACAAATCGAAAGAATATTGCACTTGTATGTTCGTGTATTATTGAAGTGTGGTTGTGTGCGTGCGGCGACAGTGGTTCTCCATGAAAATCGGTTGAATGCTACTTCCAATGGATTCTTTATTCCGTGGTTACCGCAGAACTCCGTCATAGATGAGCCGATACGTAAAACTTTTTTTTTTGTTTGTAAGTATATGCTTCCAGGGGGGTCCCATTTTTTTCAAAAATTCAATTAGATGATGGGATCCATGAGGAATTGAGGGACCTCTTCAATTATATTAGGCACGCGTGTAGTGATTTTGGTATTTTCTATTATAACTCGTGTATTTACACCCGGAAATCATAAATTTGGTGGAGTAGAATTGATGATGAACACCACCGATGACTTATGGAATTCCTCAATTATGTACTTAAAAGTATAATAGTATATCACAGATTCTGATAAGATTCCGTTAAAATAGCAAATATTAGAAGTGCCAAAGGTGATCCTTGTGGAATCGACTGAGTCCTCAAATATTATCAGCCCAGATACAGCGATTCGGTTTTTTTCTCTAATAGCCGTGTCCACACCGGCCGAGCGGCTCGCCCGAGCCATCAAAAACGCTCGCCCGAACGGTTCGGGCGAACCGTCAGAAGGCTCGGGCGAGCCGTCAAAAGGGTCGGCCGCAAGCGCTCGGTCGGTGTGGACGGGCGTTCGGGCAAACGCGCGCGGCTCGCCCGAGCCAGACCGGCTCGGGCGAATTTACCTACCGATAGTTGAGCTCACGATCACGATGAAGCCGCACGTGCGCACAGCTGTCGCTGCGACAACGTTAATTTTGCTTTTGCTTGTTCGAATTCGAAATCGGAAGAAATGATGCGCAAAATTTTTGAGAACCGAAAAGAGGCCGGGATAAAATTATTTGATCAATTGTGTTATGATCAGAGCGAAGACTAGGTAGGCCTATTGAAATTCCTACTAGGTAGGTAATACTCAATCTACCAATCCTTCCAGCTGACAAACAAACCCATGTGTGTCGAACTCAGTTACGCAAGTCCCAAATCCGCCTCAACTCGTCTCACTACCAAGTAACCAACCGCCAGTAGGTATAACTTGATCCCTAATTTCCCAATATCAATATGTAATGTAGGTATCCAGGGGTCAAGCTAGTTTTGACCTTTTCCAACGCAGCGACTTCGAATGAACTTTAATAAGTTACCTTGATAAAAAAAGACCGGGTTGCACTCCGGGAGTGCCGGCAGAAGTGAAAACTTGATGAATTTTAATTTTGCAAAAAAAAATCCCTTCCTCCCCCCTCTCTCCCCCTGCGTGAAAATATATCTAATAACAACCTTATTAGTAGTACGCTATAGTTCAACCTAACTCAGCAAAATTGATGAAGGAGACGAAGAAATAAAATACCAATTTGTTTTTGCCATTGCCAAATATTTTTCAAAGCTTTATCTCTTTAGGAATAACGTCCAAATTCGAACTATTCGAATTTGCTCAATAGCAAAACGGTAAAGGACGCGTGGTCAAAATTACTTTATTTGCAGAATATGCAATTGCAAAAAGTGTTTAACGGCTTTATACTCTTACGAATAGCGTTCAGTTTTGAATGAAGTCGAATCGGCTAACAGCAAAATATAAAAGTGTGATAAAACAAAATGGAATTTGCATTTACGAAAAATGTGTTACGAGCTTATAGTGTTAACAATAAAGTACAAATTAGAATAATAATACGTAGGGCAAAAATCGCCCTCGCCTTCTGTCGTTCGGCCGAACAAAACCACCGTCCACATAGGCTGAGCCGCTCGCGGCTCGGGCAAACCGTTCGGGCAAGCATTCGGGGGCTCGCCCGAACGGCTCGGGCGAGCCATCGTTTGCCCGAATCACTTCCACACCGGGCGAGCACGTTTGGGCGAACGGTGTTCGGGCGAGCCGCTCGTTCGGTGTAGACACGGCTAATAATCAACGCATTTGCTCTCGGAAATCAGTTCATGTGGTAAATTGGAAAAGAAATGTGAAAATGCTTTCGTGGCTTAGCAGAGTACTAAATTGAAGTCGGTTAAAACTTTGTTTTTAAAGTAAATTATGTTATTTTATTGTTGTAAGAGAACGAAAGAAACGAATATACGATATGAAATTATAATCTGAAAACTAGCGAAGTGTTTGATAAGTTACTTTAGACGTATCTAACGCGATATTTACTTACTCTTTTTCTGGCGTATATCGAAATGCGTGGCCGTGGTTTCAGATGACCACGTCATGTCATATGAATATAGCGTTAGACCCGAGATATAATAGGTGTACAAAGCGCTAGTTTTTACAGCCCAGTGTTGTTATCGCGCTACTAACGAAGTGGACGTTAATTGCCCCAGCTTGCTAGCCTGTAACTGCCGTCGATTGTATTGACTAACCTCAAATCCAATATCATGACGGGATCCGTGGTGTTCTGCTTATCGTTCTCCGTATTGTAGAATATGATCTTCTTGGACGACACAACGACGTACTGCTTGCGCCACCCGTGTCTGCGTATATTCTGTTTGATGGGCACGGACAGCCAGCCTTCGAGGGTCTGTTCTGTCTCTCCGTCTTCGGCGTCCGCGGATGACTGCGAGGCTGTCTCGCTGGTTAGCGCGGCGAGTTTCTCTTTTAGCTGCTCGATTTCTACGTCTTTGCTGTCGACCTGGTAATAGACAATATTAGGAGTTTTAGCTTTAGGAATATTGTTACATGTTTCAAATAATTCGCGATTATAAACTTATCAATGTATGGTATGAAGATGCATTTCATTTTAACTGTAGTTGCAACATAGCAAACTATAGCGGTTAACCACTAGGAGCGGAAACATCCGTCTTTATTGGGCACATAGTTTACATAAGCATGATACAACCGTTGCATAGTTGCTTGTTGTGTTTTCCGTAACCACATATAGTCACTAGTCCCGTCACATTGGACGAATTACACGAGCACTGCCAAACGGAAAATATCAATACAAGATGAGCAACTACTCACGTGTGAAAATTAGGAAGATTTATTTATTCCTATTGCTAATTCAATCGTTCTTATAATCTAATAATCATCTACTGAACCCACAGGATAACGTGATAGATTCTGTCTTGGTATTGATCTCCCCTGGTTTAGTGGTAGTCTGAACTATGCGGTCGTGCCTATCGTAGGCGCCGCACTTCTGATATTGGCGCTGCTGCTCTAAGGCGAAGATGAGTGTGAACAAGTCGCGACATGTTACCTCCATGGCGAGCCGCAGCCGGGTCTGCTGCTCCTCCAGCAGCTGCTGCTGCGAGTCCTGCAGGTCCCGCTGCAGCTTGGCCACGTGCTGGTCGAACTTGTCCTTCTCGCGCGTCAGCTCCTGCTGCAGCTTGCGGTAGTCCTTGTCCTTGCGCACGGACATCTTGCTCTTGTTCTTCGTCACTGTGGGGTTCATGTCTTTCCTGTCGCACACAATTGATGATTAGATGTGTATCAAATAACGAATTTAAGAGTCCGCAGTAAGCTCGGCCGAATTTCACCTTCCCATACAAATTTAGTTACGCTCTCATTTTAAAACTACGTGTTGGATTGTGACGAAACTTTGCATATACAATGACATGAGGTATATCTATGTCTGTAATTAGTTTATATGGTTCCAGTTTATAAAACAAACGAAATACAGCAAAAACAAGTTTTGTATGGAAAACTTAAATTCGCTGTATTTTTTTTACTATGGTATCTGAAGCTACATAAACGAATTACAGACATAGATATACCTCATGTCATTGTACATACAAAGTTTCGTTACACTCCAACACGTAGTTTTAAATTGAGAGCGTAACTACGTTTGTATGGAGAATTGAGCTTACTGCGGTATAACTCTCAGAGCGTTTCAATTTCCCCTCCATGTCACAATTTTATAGTAACAGTGGTGTACTAAATAACCAAAAATGCAACATGAATTTACATAAGGACTTCGTCAAATATTCCATATATATGTATACAAATCAATTAGGGAAAGAAGACCCATCTTCTACCAAACTAATTGTACTTAGCAGAAAAGGCTGGCTAATAACGAATTAAAAATATATTGATCTCAACAAGTTCTAGTTTTCCCAGATGTAGCCTGATGATGACGAGTATTGCCTCGCAATAAGTACCCGTCCTGACCTGTTCATGATCTCGGCGAGCTTGTTGACGGCCTGCTGCTTGAGCATGATCTCGGAGTTGAGCTTCTTGTTGAGCCGCTCCACCTCGTCCTGCAGCCGCTGCAGCGCCGCCACGCGCTCCGCCAGCGCCGTGCCGCTGCGCCGCAGCTCGTCCACCTCCTGCCCCACACACACACACACACATATAATATACTCCACAATATATAAATACTACTCCACAACACCAAGCTACGCATCCCGATACAGACATGCACCGGGAACATTCACTCCCGTACACACTTCACAAGATTGCAAGCTGTCCACACTCGTTGAGTCATTTAAACAGCGGAACAACCCTTTGACTCGGCCGCAAAAACCGACACGCGACCGAGGCGTACCGAGGCGAGCCCCGAGCCGGCGAGACAAGATGAGAGCATCATGTACACACTCGTTCTCGGTCTGTCTCACGGTTTCGCGACGAGTGTGTACAGCCGGCATAACACCTAGTTACGCCTCGGGAACATTTCAGTCCCATACACTCTTCACTTGATTCAGATATAGTCAACAATGTAAATGTAATTGACACGCCCGTGCGCCTTGAGTGCTCGCTCTTTACAATCATCGTTCTGTCGGGTGACACCAAAGTGGCGTCCACTCACAAACAGCCAGGACTCCCAGCAAAAGTCCCAGGGCTGGGACTTTTTCTGGGAGTAAACACAAAGCATCGACTGATTTAAGCATGTATTTTTTACACTACAAAGAAGGCAACAAGCATACAGAGGCTCTAGTATAAGTTTTATCGAAACAAAACTTTACGACCGTGTTTGCGTTTTACCCCCCATTTGTATGGGATTTGACAGCTAAACGCGAACGCGGTCGTAACGTTTTGTTTCGGTAAAACTAATACTAGAGCCTCAGTCTGCCTGATGTTAAGCAGACACCGTAGCCTTTGGACACTTGCGACTCCAAATTAATCACAAGAGCATTGCCGACTGTTCGACCGTGACACTTGTCAATTGGGATCAGTGCCATGCGGATGGCTGACTTGTAATGTAACCTCACTTTTGAAGCAGCGCCGGGCTGTAAACATAAGTGGAATCTGTTTTGGAATGCTACTCCAGTATTCAAGTCACAGATAACCTCCAATAGATAGAGCCTATAGGGCGACGTGCCGTCACCACGCATATATGTTTTTGCACTGATAACCCCCCCCCGGTGATGGAAAAACTCCCGAACGCCTGATTACACAGCCCACTGAATAACATTTCACAGGTAAGTTAAATTTATCATATAAATGTAAATTTCAGTCTGTCACGCGGAGTTCATTTTACACTGGTCCATAAAAAGTAGTGAAGTATCCATGTCCCTTTTCATCAAATGGAAATGGCCATATACTGTTCCTTTCTCACGAAAGCACGTGACACTAGTGATGGGCTAGTGATGCTTTCGAATTTTACCGATTCAGATTCATTTAAGGAAACAATACGTTAACTCATCCGTGCTTTCGTGTACTATTTTAATACGAAAATTCACCAAAGAAAGATTATTAATACTTATATCCTTGTCATTGCCTTGTCAAATTATTTTGTAAGAAATCATAGATAATGTATACGATGTACAATAAGGTTTAAACTGCACCAAGAAGGCAGCGTGGCGGACTGCAACCGTCTTACAAGCTATGAGGTGAGGGAGACGTAGTAAATTACTATCTCGCCTTACTTTATAGCTTCCAGAGCTAATTAACGGAATTTATTATTGTAGTACCTACAGCACGTCTATCATGAGACGGCCGCGACATAGTCTCGATTTTTCTCGCACTATACCTATTGTTCTAAGTGTTCTAATAAGAAAGAGACGGATAGTGCGAGAAAAATCGAGAGAGGCTAGAATAAAATGGCTAGAAATAATTATTTTATATGACTACTCGATGTGATTATGATTAACATACTTTTTTATGTTATGTGGTGATCAAAACAGTCGATGAACGAAACATGATAATAATATATCAGTGGCAGCCGTTCAAAAATTTACACTATGTTAACAGGTATCTACGCTATGTAAAATATTCTACTAACAATTGATTGCGGCACCGCTAAAAACCGTTAACTACCAACGCGTCCCATCACTACGCTTCTGGTGCCATGATGTGACAAAGCGCGCTATTTTCGAAACAACCAATCGCAGCGCCGTTACCGACCTCCCCGCATCCCGCACCTACCGCCAACTGTGGTGACCTTTGCATCGAACTAAATCGCTTATAGGCTAGAGCCTATAAGCGATTTAGTAGTAGTAGTTTAGATAGATATATTGGAGGTTATCTGTGATTCAGATACTATGATTTGTGCGCTCGAGCGCCAGTAGTGAAATTGGTGTCAGATTGTGACTCCGCGCGGGAGCAGTTCCCCGTGTTAGGATTGGGGCTTCGGCTTCACGAGAACTCCAGCACCCAGGATCTTGACTTTGACTCAAGCACTTGACTGATTGACTGAACTGCCCGTCTTGGACGCGAAATCGCCGGCACATCCAGTAAGTGTTGAACTTTTAGTAAATTTAAGTGGCTAGTGTTTAGGTGGTTATATGACCCACGGTCAAAGACGGCTTAAAGGTCGCGTTTTGAACACCAACCCTTTGTTGATTGGAGAATTCATTGTGGTAAAAGCTAGAGTTTAAGGTACGGACCTTGCGCTGCAGATCAATGGTGGCGCGGTTCTCATGCTCGCGGTCGCGCAGCCCTTGCACGAGCGAGTCGCGCGAGGCCAACTCGCTGCGATGCGTGGCCACAGCGTCGCGCATCTCCAGCTCCTTCATGGTCTTCTCCTTCTCGAGCTCTCCTACAGTCTCCTCTGCTATCGATCTGTGGAAAAACGATTTTCATTAGCGTGTGTAAACGGAACTTCAATTGGGTTTGTACTTACTGTACCGTGCGTTATATCATACCGGGATTCAGCTATGGGTTTTGTAGTTCTTTCTAGTAATCGTAGGGTCCTCCCGTACATAATTTAGTGTGCCGGTTTGCGACAATTTAGAATAGTTAGCGAACCGATTCCCGTTTTTAGAAGATTCCTACTGTGTAATCTTTAAAAAGTTATTATGTTATATTTTGTGTCTGAATGAAAGGTTATAATAATAAAAAATATAATATAAGTATAACAATATAAAATGACTACCGTCATCCAACGGTCAGACCAGCTTTGTAAGTATATTCTGTTTCATTTTCTGATACTATATTAGAACAATATGGGTAATATTGTATATTCCCGATAACGAGTATGAAAGCTCATTTTTAGTTAGAAAATCCATGAAAATTCAGAACTACCAGAAGGCATAGATTAGAAGTACATACACATTTGACGTTTCTATGTTTCTGCACATAGTATCTTCTTAGTAGTCTGTGGTTTGTTATTGCAGTTATGACGTCACGATAATGGCAGCTGCCTTTTTGGCCCGAATATATAATGTTCAAATTTCAACCATTATTTATTTGCTTAAAGCGATATTATTTTGAGGAAATAAAAATACCAGTTGACTATCGAATCTATACAAACATTTTAAAATATATTTAAAAAACCGTAGAATAGCCTATTGCAGCTAATAAACAGTGCAATGACCCTGCATCGGCGCAGGTTACCCAAACGCAGGATCGTGTCTCGTACCTGGCGATGGCCTCGGAGTCGGCGCGCGCGATGGCCAGCTGCAGCTGGTGCATGAGGCTGGCGCGCTCCTGCTCCAGGTCGCGCGCCGCCCGCGCACTCTCGTCCAGCTGCGCGCGCACCTCGCCCACTTGCGCGCGATACACGTGGCTGAAGTGCTGTTCGTTCTCCAGCTGCGACCGAAGCTCCTCGCTCTGTCAACAAAAACACGGAGATTATAGCCTTAAAATTTGTATTTAACTGTGTGTGCGGGTCTTCGTAAATAAGTTCGGCTACGTGAGCTACACCAGAGCACATGAACGATATGAACGCCGGAGTGGAAGCGGCCGAAAGCGGTTAGGCAGGAGAGTCTATAGTATTTAAGTCCATTATTCATGGTCATGTATGCTAAACTGCGACCGGCGACATATCGGCGAGTAGATTCGTGCATGAATGTGTCGCGTGGTTTGACGAAATACGACTCTAAACCAGAATGACTCCAGAAGCTAGCTTGATATTGTCGACTGCGACCGTTTTCACATCCACAATTACATACGAAAACGAATCAGTAAACTTATTACCTACTTAATTTATGAAAACTTACAAACTATTTAAATATGTTATCTAAATTATTAACAACGTTGACAAATACAATATCGCCAATGATTGGAAAGACCTAAACTGGACCAAGTCAAGGGACATTTATGGACTAAACTGTCGACTTACCTAAAAGTCCAATTTGGTGAGAAATGCTTTCAGACGTGACGGTTGAAATACTTTATTGGGGGACTTTATTAAGTGCGTTCTAAACTTTTTCGTCCCCAAGGGTGGACGAATCTGTACTTAAGTATAGGTAGAGTGGTAGAGTATATGTAGTTATCGTAGGTAGGTGTACCAACTTGAGTTAAGTACAAACGTATAACTGAGTAATAAAGTAATTCTAACATATTTACGATACTATTCTCTAGAGAAGTCCTACAATTGATAGTTTTTTCTGATCTGCTCTCTTTCTGGCGGCATTGAGCTTTCATTTATCAACATATGCTGCTTATAAAGAACGCAAGGGGAACCGCAGGGTTAAATATAGCCTATATCCATCCAATTTGAAATCGGATGCATAGTTCAAAAATATAAACTTGCAAACTCACAAACGCACTAGTTGTCCCGTCTGAGCACAACAGTAGTGCGACGATGACTTATTTGTTAATTTTTAAAGCTTATGATCATGATGCACGAAACAACCGGAAATCCATAATCGTATATATAAATATACATACCTATAACCTATATCGTCTTCTCCTTTGGAGACACAGGCGTCATTGGAGATATACCATTACTTTAAAGATACATATATTAATGAGCATTGAGCACACTAATATCACCGCTTGTGCTCGTACTGGTTTATTAATAAAATATAAAATTGTACACTTCATTTATTTTTAAGTGTAATATTTATCGGATGTCATCTAAATTTGATTTCTCCATGTCTTTCCGTTTCAACCTCCCCAAAAAATGTGACCTAGAAGTAGGTTAGAAGTAACTAACCTACTTCTAGGCAACAATTTCATCGTGGTCATTACTTATTATTTGTTTATTGATTTTGTATCACATACAAGATCGGGAGGCACTAATTACACTTGTCAGAATATTATTATACTTGTAAGGTCACTACGGGTTATCATCGTATTAGAGTAGGTAACCCTATTTTGAGGGCATGCATGCTACATCTAAGATTTTAAGGTATTCGGCAGATCAATATTTGCCTGCCTAAAAAAGCTGTCAGTTGCCAATAGCGATTGGCGTTAATTCCTGCAACCATAAGTAATTCAAGTGTTGATTAAATTCGTTTGCTATCAAATAGAAAGTTATCCATAGGGGAACTTCTTACAGTAATGGTACCTCTACCTACTAGGTGTTACCAAATATACTCGAGATTATTTGTGTTGGCCGAATCGCATCAAAGTTCTCCATTGTAAAAGCAAGACTATCGTACATGGCAGAATATTCCAATGAGAGTGACATATGACTCGAACAAAAATTTGCAATATCTCGCAAACGAATCACTAATTTGAAAATCGCTTTAAGTAACCCATAATATTTTTGAACAAGCTATCTAACGATACCCCACACTATGGGTTTAACGAGAAAAAAAATACATCCCCATTTTAGGTGTACACCAAAAAAAAATTTTTTTTTTAGATGTTATTCTTCTGTTTTGTCGGCGTCATTGATTTATATACCCATGCCGAATTACAGTTTTCTAGTAGTAATGGTTACTGAGCTAAGACGGACGGACAGACGGACGGTCGGACGGCCAGGGCGAAACTATAAGGGTTCCTTGTGAGGAGTAGGTAATACTTATGCATATGTGTAATTAGTGTAGTGATAAATAGGTAACGCATTACTACGAAACCCTAAAAAGTATGCCACATTAAATAATACCAACCATACACAACCTTCTAGCATGTATTCGGAGCTCTTGTAAGTTTGATTGAATAAAAAAAACGCTTTGTGAAAAAAAAACACAGTATACATTGTAATTTCCTTTTTATGTTTCCTCTTATTTACCTCAGAGTAGCATAAAAAGCAATTACAAGCTTGTCAGAGCTTTTTTTTTATCTAACAATTTTTTATGATACTTTACAGTTTAGGATAAGATTTTCAATACCTACGTCAAAGTTTTCTTGCACTCATTGAATAATGTGTAAATTCTACAGTCACGTCTATAAATATGAACTGCTTTTTATATGAATAAGCAGCATTATATTCCACAGACTGAGTCCCAAATGTATGCATATTTTGAAATTTAAATTACTTAGCTTAAAATCATGAAGTTGATCCGCTAAAGCGAAAGTAAATTAAGGTATACGTCATACAAGTAATTCACCAACTCTAGAGTAATCATTTATACTTTATCCTATTCTATAACATATCAACAATCTTAATCAAAATAAGTTTTATCAGAGGACGTAGAGTCCCCCAGGGGACGAGTCAATTAAGTCATAAATCGTACATCACACAGATGGTAAATTTTTGACCGTTTATGCCATGCGTCTTCTATCCGAGCATGTGTTCGATGATTAACAAAATGCAAATTGAATGTACGATCGCCTCATCGTATTAAACATCTTTAAAATAAATAAGTTTCTGACAAAAAAAAAAACATTTTTTGGTGAAAGCTTTTATTGCCAACTGTACTTTTCTGTATACCGTCATCAACTACTCGTTGAGATGATTCTAATGAGCCCAAACTCAACGGGGTTACGTCTGTTAAGTCCTGAACTCCCATGGCCACCTTCTGTCTCCATCACCAGATTAGCTCGATATAATATTGAATTGTCATCCAAACTATACTTAAACCCAAAATTTCAGCTCAATCGGTTGAAGATACCTGCTTCAAAATTGAGTTGCGAGAATCCACCCGAACAGCATAAGAGTACATTGCAAGTTAAATAAAAGCTTGTAAAAAGATCCTCACAAGTTTACCCTGACACAAGCTACCCAATTAGGAATTATAAGATTAATTACTGCAACTAAAATCGGACCACATCTAATCTAATTGTGCCGTAGTCTAGTAAGGCACGAGTGCATCACACAATCGCCCGTCATAATGTCCACATATGTCCCAGTGCACTTTATGCCTCGGCATATAACTGCCATGTAAGGCATAATTGATAAAGGTTCTTTGACGTATGCCCTAACAACCTACCGATTGTATATGCTACGCTACTACTGCTTTCGGGCTCAACTTTATTTAGAAACCGATTTGCTGTACTACGTTTTCCTCAATTGTGCGAACATATATACGCTATAGCGTTCAAAAATATCCTGACACCGATGCGAAGTCAATCAAGTCGGTATTCATATAATTTTTAAGTTTATTGCGTATTTAATGTACGCCATACGATTAAATAAATATATTTTGGAGTGCGTAAATAATCTACATCCTACTAATATTATAAATTTGAAAGTTTGGATGTTTGGATGTTTGTTACTCAATCACGCTTAAACGGCTCAACCGATTTTGATGAAATTTTGCACGAAGATAGTTTATAACCTGGATTCAAATATAGGATAGTTTTTATCCCGGGTCCACGCAGACGAAGTAGCGGGCGGAAGCTTGTGTTTTATATAGAAAACTCCCGTGAGAATCATCGACATCGTGAGCGATTTTAGACATTAAATACGTGAGTAACCCGTTTTCATTATAGTCTAGATGTTATTGAAGCTAACTGCAGCAAAAGATTACTCGGCTATTATAAAACCATTGGTCACCCAGTTAAGACATCATGACGTTTATTTCGCTCAATAGATAACGTCAATATGCAAATGCAGCATTAGTTCGCGGAATCAATATGCTAACGCAGTGATCTAGGAACACGGTGTGATAAGCGTCAAAACTAGTCGATGATGAGCAGGAAACTAGAGGAGACATTCCTGTATACTGGACAATGTCATAACACTTGTGTTTTATGATACAGGCGTCAATGTCGCTAATTTGCATTTAACAATTTCATTACAATAAATAACGTACAATGTCTTTGTTCACTTATGCCGCTGGATGAGGCGAGATTCCTGACGACATCGCTAGGTTCTTTCAGTGCCTATACCTACACAATCTAATCTAATATAAAGACCAACTAGAAAAGCTGGTATAGATTGCAATATTGTTTGGTTTATTAGGTCAAAAGGTCTACTCCTGATAAGGATGCAATTAAATTTACAATGAAATTGTACTACTGTGTTTTCTTTCGTGTAATTTTATAAGATTTCAACAGTCGGCTTGTGATACAGCGGGCAGGACGGAACTAATAATTATGTCAGTAACAGTTTGAGCAAACAACTAGCACGTGGTAGCCGAACACACATGTACACTGTTAATACACATAGATATCCAATTTCTAGCGGAATGCGGACTGACAGAAGTTCAAAGAGAGAATGAAATTCGAAAAAGAATCGGCGAAACTATTGTGAACGTTTATTATAGGTCTGGATATTTTTCCCCGAACATTACTATATTTGTTTATTACACAGATCGATAGATGGGAATGTGTCCTTTGCATCGCGGGGTCTTTCGCGTCTTCCTTCCCTTGATTGGACCAATTAAATCAACGCGCAACACAGTGACGGTGATGAACGCGCTGACCATTCATTTTGCCATCAAAAAGTTTAAAGTATTATTCAGAACATATCTACATTTAGCAATAATTGAGGTAAATTAATGGTAAAAGTCGATAAGACAACAAACAAATGTACACGGAATCTTCTGGAAAATAAACGAAAGAAATGGAATACCTACTATGTAATACTACTTTCATAGGAGAATCGAACCCGTAAATTTGTAGCACCGATCTGGCACCGGCGCCAACGGGTTCATAAATGTCATAATACATATATTTAAGAATTTCAAGTTATATTCGTACCCACCGTTTGTCTACGGAATGTTTGTGTCATAAATATCAAGGCCACCGCAGAACACTTACGTATTCATATTCGGGCAAGTCATGAATCCGCCTAAACGAGAGCGCATACAGCGGCGGCTTTTCGATAATTACACTAAACTTGATCGCCTGACCGGTAGGCGTTCGCAGTAGTGAGAATGCGGTGTAAGTGCGGCGACACGAAAATATCATAAATTAAATACATCTTTGAAACCTCTAAGACAAGCTCTCGACCGTCCAAGTGCGGATGCTTACAACAATTCTATTAAGCGTGCAGGTCTCATCATTATCATGACTAAGAAATTATCTAGAGAAAAACTGCCGGGCTACGTAATCGTATGTTTATTTATTTCGAGACTGCACGCGCAGGTATCGCGTATAAGGTAAAAGGCGTTAACTTGTGTGTATGTAAGTGTTTGTTGTCGACAATGAGTCACTATGGCGCGGGTCCGTGACGAGAGGACGTTCTATTTCGGAGTGATGAGATTATCGTTAGTTCGCATGAGGATACTAAAAGCATGGTTAAGTTCATTGATTCATTTACAGTTATGTTATTAATGAAAAAGGTATTCATCTCTGAGACTAATAAGGAAGTAAATTAGCACGACTAACGTTTTAATTTGCAATCGGATGGCTAAAAGAATTGTAGTTTTATTGGTCGTAGGTATAGTTACCTCACGGATAAAAGTTTGTTTAGGGTATTTTTGACCTGGCTTTAAAACAAAACAATTAATAACAGAGCACAGTCCAAATCGTCAAGTAATGACACTATCAAAAGATTTTTAAACTTAAAAAATAAACTACTGATGGATAAAAAACTTGTACTTAACTTATATTTAATCAAACTCCACTGCACTTCCTATATCGTGTCATAGAGATGTATCATTAACTGATTATGGATGTAACCAATGGCATTAAAAAAATCTCAGTAAGTACAGTCATCAGTAATTTGTCGTCGCTTCTAACATGCTTCAAAAATGTTATAACACTATGACCATATAACGTCAAGTTTTTTTTAGTTCTTAGCACCCCCGAGTTTTATGGCCCAAATTGCACAAAACGTGACGTAAAAATGTCTATAAAACCTAACAAGCTCGCTACCTGCCCAGCTAGCACGAGCGGAGCAAATGGCTTAAAATGTCACGTAAAACATGACCATAAAATATCATGCTGGCTGCCCTGATGTAGGTATAATTTTAGAATAGATATTTAGTATTATGTACATTAAGTCATGCCTGCTTGGTGTGCAGGACCTTTAACAGCACAGCCGTTGGTCTCGATGGTAAGGACGGTAGAGTACAAAAAGAGCGTGCGGCTGCCTCTGCCTGAGACTCACCCTGGTGTAGTACATGTCCCGCTCCGCGCTGGCGGCGGCGAGTTTCTCCGAGGCGCTGTGCAGCGCCTGGCGCACGGCGTGCAGGTCGCGCGCGCGCGCGTCGCGCTCGGCGGCGGCGGCGCGCGCGGCCGCCTCCGCCGCCGCCGTCTCGCCGGCGCCCGCTCACCACCTTGCACCCTAAACCTAATGAGACTCACCCTGGTGTAGTACATGTCCCGCTCCGCGCTGGCGGCGGCGAGTTTCTCCGAGGCGCTGTGCAGCGCCTGGCGCACGGCGTGCAGGTCGCGCGCGCGCGCGTCGCGCTCGGCGGCGGCGGCGCGCGCGGCCGCCTCCGCCGCCGCCGTCTCGCCGGCGCCCGCTCACCACCTTGCACCCTAAACCTAATGAGACTCACCCTGGTGTAGTACATGTCCCGCTCCGCGCTGGCGGCGGCGAGTTTCTCCGAGGCGCTGTGCAGCGCCTGGCGCACGGCGTGCAGGTCGCGCGCGCGCGCGTCGCGCTCGGCGGCGGCGGCGCGCGCGGCCGCCTCCGCCGCCGCCGTCTCGCCGGCGCCCGCTCACCACCTTGCACCCTAAACCTAATGAGACTCACCCTGGTGTAGTACATGTCCCGCTCCGCGCTGGCGGCGGCGAGTTTCTCCGAGGCGCTGTGCAGCGCCTGGCGCACGGCGTGCAGGTCGCGCGCGCGCGCGTCGCGCTCGGCGGCGGCGGCGCGCGCGGCCGCCTCCGCCGCCGCCGTCTCGCCGGCGCCCGCTCACCACCTTGCACCCTAAACCTAATGAGACTCACCCTGGTGTAGTACATGTCCCGCTCCGCGCTGGCGGCGGCGAGTTTCTCCGAGGCGCTGTGCAGCGCCTGGCGCACGGCGTGCAGGTCGCGCGCGCGCGCGTCGCGCTCGGCGGCGGCGGCGCGCGCGGCCGCCTCCGCCGCCGCCGTCTCGCCGGCGCCCGCTCACCACCTTGCACCCTAAACCTAATGAGACTCACCCTGGTGTAGTACATGTCCCGCTCCGCGCTGGCGGCGGCGAGTTTCTCCGAGGCGCTGTGCAGCGCCTGGCGCACGGCGTGCAGGCCGCGCGCGCGCGCGTCGCGCTCGGCGGCGGCGGCGCGCGCGGCCGCCTCCGCCGCCGCCGTCTCGCCGGCGCCCGCTCACCACCTTGCACCCTAAACCTAATGAGACTCACCCTGGTGTAGTACATGTCCCGCTCCGCGCTGGCGGCGGCGAGTTTCTCCGAGGCGCTGTGCAGCGCCTGGCGCACGGCGTGCAGGTCGCGCGCGCGCGCGTCGCGCTCGGCGGCGGCGGCGCGCGCGGCCGCCTCCGCCGCCGCCGTCTCGCCGGCGCCCGCTCACCACCTTGCACCCTAAACCTAATGAGACTCACCCTGGTGTAGTACATGTCCCGCTCCGCGCTGGCGGCGGCGAGTTTCTCCGAGGCGCTGTGCAGCGCCTGGCGCACGGCGTGCAGGTCGCGCGCGCGCGCGTCGCGCTCGGCGGCGGCGGCGCGCGCGGCCGCCTCCGCCGCCGCCGTCTCGCCGGCGCCCGCTCACCACCTTGCACCCTAAACCTAATGAGACTCACCCTGGTGTAGTACATGTCCCGCTCCGCGCTGGCGGCGGCGAGTTTCTCCGAGGCGCTGTGCAGCGCCTGGCGCACGGCGTGCAGGTCGCGCGCGCGCGCGTCGCGCTCGGCGGCGGCGGCGCGCGCGGCCGCCTCCGCCGCCGCCGTCTCGCCGGCGCCCGCTCACCACCTTGCACCCTAAACCTAATGAGACTCACCCTGGTGTAGTACATGTCCCGCTCCGCGCTGGCGGCGGCGAGTTTCTCCGAGGCGCTGTGCAGCGCCTGGCGCACGGCGTGCAGGTCGCGCGCGCGCGCGTCGCGCTCGGCGGCGGCGGCGCGCGCGGCCGCCTCCGCCGCCGCCGTCTCGCCGGCGCCCGCTCACCACCTTGCACCCTAAACCTAATGAGACTCACCCTGGTGTAGTACATGTCCCGCTCCGCGCTGGCGGCGGCGAGTTTCTCCGAGGCGCTGTGCAGCGCCTGGCGCACGGCGTGCAGGCCGCGCGCGCGCGCGTCGCGCTCGGCGGCGGCGGCGCGCGCGGCCGCCTCCGCCGCCGCCGTCTCGCCGGCGCCCGCTCACCACCTTGCACCCTAAACCTAATGAGACTCACCCTGGTGTAGTACATGTCCCGCTCCGCGCTGGCGGCGGCGAGTTTCTCCGAGGCGCTGTGCAGCGCCTGGCGCACGGCGTGCAGGTCGCGCGCGCGCGCGTCGCGCTCGGCGGCGGCGGCGCGCGCGGCCGCCTCCGCCGCCGCCGTCTCGCCGGCGCCCGCTCACCACCTTGCACCCTAAACCTAATGAGACTCACCCTGGTGTAGTACATGTCCCGCTCCGCGCTGGCGGCGGCGAGTTTCTCCGAGGCGCTGTGCAGCGCCTGGCGCACGGCGTGCAGGTCGCGCGCGCGCGCGTCGCGCTCGGCGGCGGCGGCGCGCGCGGCCGCCTCCGCCGCCGCCGTCTCGCCGGCGCCCGCTCACCACCTTGCACCCTAAACCTAATGAGACTCACCCTGGTGTAGTACATGTCCCGCTCCGCGCTGGCGGCGGCGAGTTTCTCCGAGGCGCTGTGCAGCGCCTGGCGCACGGCGTGCAGGTCGCGCGCGCGCGCGTCGCGCTCGGCGGCGGCGGCGCGCGCGGCCGCCTCCGCCGCCGCCGTCTCGCCGGCGCCCGCTCACCACCTTGCACCCTAAACCTAATGAGACTCACCCTGGTGTAGTACATGTCCCGCTCCGCGCTGGCGGCGGCGAGTTTCTCCGAGGCGCTGTGCAGCGCCTGGCGCACGGCGTGCAGGTCGCGCGCGCGCGCGGCCGCCTCCGCCGCCGCCGTCTCGCCGGCGCCCGCTCACCACCTTGCACCCTAAACCTAATGAGACTCACCCTGGTGTAGTACATGTCCCGCTCCGCGCTGGCGGCGGCGAGTTTCTCCGAGGCGCTGTGCAGCGCCTGGCGCACGGCGTGCAGGTCGCGCGCGCGCGCGTCGCGCTCGGCGGCGGCGGCGCGCGCGGCCGCCTCCGCCGCCGCCGTCTCGCCGGCGCCCGCTCACCACCTTGCACCCTAAACCTAATGAGACTCACCCTGGTGTAGTACATGTCCCGCTCCGCGCTGGCGGCGGCGAGTTTCTCCGAGGCGCTGTGCAGCGCCTGGCGCACGGCGTGCAGGTCGCGCGCGCGCGCGTCGCGCTCGGCGGCGGCGGCGCGCGCGGCCGCCTCCGCCGCCGCCGTCTCGCCGGCGCCCGCTCACCACCTTGCACCCTAAACCTAATGAGACTCACCCTGGTGTAGTACATGTCCCGCTCCGCGCTGGCGGCGGCGAGTTTCTCCGAGGCGCTGTGCAGCGCCTGGCGCACGGCGTGCAGGTCGCGCGCGCGCGCGTCGCGCTCGGCGGCGGCGGCGCGCGCGGCCGCCTCCGCCGCCGCCGTCTCGCCGGCGCCCGCTCACCACCTTGCACCCTAAACCTAATGAGACTCACCCTGGTGTAGTACATGTCCCGCTCCGCGCTGGCGGCGGCGAGTTTCTCCGAGGCGCTGTGCAGCGCCTGGCGCACGGCGTGCAGGTCGCGCGCGCGCGCGTCGCGCTCGGCGGCGGCGGCGCGCGCGGCCGCCTCCGCCGCCGCCGTCTCGCCGGCGCCCGCTCACCACCTTGCACCCTAAACCTAATGAGACTCACCCTGGTGTAGTACATGTCCCGCTCCGCGCTGGCGGCGGCGAGTTTCTCCGAGGCGCTGTGCAGCGCCTGGCGCACGGCGTGCAGGTCGCGCGCGCGCGCGTCGCGCTCGGCGGCGGCGGCGCGCGCGGCCGCCTCCGCCGCCGCCGTCTCGCCGGCGCCCGCTCACCACCTTGCACCCTAAACCTAATGAGACTCACCCTGGTGTAGTACATGTCCCGCTCCGCGCTGGCGGCGGCGAGTTTCTCCGAGGCGCTGTGCAGCGCCTGGCGCACGGCGTGCAGGTCGCGCGCGCGCGCGTCGCGCTCGGCGGCGGCGGCGCGCGCGGCCGCCTCCGCCGCCGCCGTCTCGCCGGCGCCCGCTCACCACCTTGCACCCTAAACCTAATGAGACTCACCCTGGTGTAGTACATGTCCCGCTCCGCGCTGGCGGCGGCGAGTTTCTCCGAGGCGCTGTGCAGCGCCTGGCGCACGGCGTGCAGGTCGCGCGCGCGCGCGTCGCGCTCGGCGGCGGCGGCGCGCGCGGCCGCCTCCGCCGCCGCCGTCTCGCCGGCGCCCGCTCACCACCTTGCACCCTAAACCTAATGAGACTCACCCTGGTGTAGTACATGTCCCGCTCCGCGCTGGCGGCGGCGAGTTTCTCCGAGGCGCTGTGCAGCGCCTGGCGCACGGCGTGCAGGTCGCGCGCGCGCGCGTCGCGCTCGGCGGCGGCGGCGCGCGCGGCCGCCTCCGCCGCCGCCGTCTCGCCGGCGCCCGCTCACCACCTTGCACCCTAAACCTAATGAGACTCACCCTGGTGTAGTACATGTCCCGCTCCGCGCTGGCGGCGGCGAGTTTCTCCGAGGCGCTGTGCAGCGCCTGGCGCACGGCGTGCAGGTCGCGCGCGCGCGCGTCGCGCTCGGCGGCGGCGGCGCGCGCGGCCGCCTCCGCCGCCGCCGTCTCGCCGGCGCCCGCTCACCACCTTGCACCCTAAACCTAATGAGACTCACCCTGGTGTAGTACATGTCCCGCTCCGCGCTGGCGGCGGCGAGTTTCTCCGAGGCGCTGTGCAGCGCCTGGCGCACGGCGTGCAGGTCGCGCGCGCGCGCGTCGCGCTCGGCGGCGGCGGCGCGCGCGGCCGCCTCCGCCGCCGCCGTCTCGCCGGCGCCCGCTCACCACCTTGCACCCTAAACCTAATGAGACTCACCCTGGTGTAGTACATGTCCCGCTCCGCGCTGGCGGCGGCGAGTTTCTCCGAGGCGCTGTGCAGCGCCTGGCGCACGGCGTGCAGGTCGCGCGCGCGCGCGTCGCGCTCGGCGGCGGCGGCGCGCGCGGCCGCCTCCGCCGCCGCCGTCTCGCCGGCGCCCGCTCACCACCTTGCACCCTAAACCTAATGAGACTCACCCTGGTGTAGTACATGTCCCGCTCCGCGCTGGCGGCGGCGAGTTTCTCCGAGGCGCTGTGCAGCGCCTGGCGCACGGCGTGCAGGTCGCGCGCGCGCGCGTCGCGCTCGGCGGCGGCGGCGCGCGCGGCCGCCTCCGTCGCCGCCGTCTCGCCGGCGCCCGCTCACCACCTTGCACCCTAAACCTAATGAGACTCACCCTGGTGTAGTACATGTCCCGCTCCGCGCTGGCGGCGGCGAGTTTCTCCGAGGCGCTGTGCAGCGCCTGGCGCACGGCGTGCAGGTCGCGCGCGCGCGCGTCGCGCTCGGCGGCGGCGGCGCGCGCGGCCGCCTCCGCCGCCGCCGTCTCGCCGGCGCCCGCTCACCACCTTGCACCCTAAACCTAATGAGACTCACCCTGGTGTAGTACATGTCCCGCTCCGCGCTGGCGGCGGCGAGTTTCTCCGAGGCGCTGTGCAGCGCCTGGCGCACGGCGTGCAGGTCGCGCGCGCGCGCGTCGCGCTCGGCGGCGGCGGCGCGCGCGGCCGCCTCCGCCGCCGCCGTCTCGCCGGCGCCCGCTCACCACCTTGCACCCTAAACCTAATGAGACTCACCCTGGTGTAGTACATGTCCCGCTCCGCGCTGGCGGCGGCGAGTTTCTCCGAGGCGCTGTGCAGCGCCTGGCGCACGGCGTGCAGGTCGCGCGCGCGCGCGTCGCGCGCGGCCGCCTCCGCCGCCGCCGTCTCGCCGGCGCCCGCTCACCACCTTGCACCCTAAACCTAATGAGACTCACCCTGGTGTAGTACATGTCCCGCTCCGCGCTGGCGGCGGCGAGTTTCTCCGAGGCGCTGTGCAGCGCCTGGCGCACGGCGTGCAGGCCGCGCGCGCGCGCGTCGCGCTCGGCGGCGGCGGCGCGCGCGGCCGCCTCCGCCGCCGCCGTCTCGCCGGCGCCCGCTCACCACCTTGCACCCTAAACCTAATGAGACTCACCCTGGTGTAGTACATGTCCCGCTCCGCGCTGGCGGCGGCGAGTTTCTCCGAGGCGCTGTGCAGCGCCTGGCGCACGGCGTGCAGGTCGCGCGCGCGCGCGTCGCGCTCGGCGGCGGCGGCGCGCGCGGCCGCCTCCGCCGCCGCCGTCTCGCCGGCGCCCGCTCACCACCTTGCACCCTAAACCTAATGAGACTCACCCTGGTGTAGTACATGTCCCGCTCCGCGCTGGCGGCGGCGAGTTTCTCCGAGGCGCTGTGCAGCGCCTGGCGCACGGCGTGCAGGTCGCGCGCGCGCGCGTCGCGCTCGGCGGCGGCGGCGCGCGCGGCCGCCTCCGCCGCCGCCGTCTCGCCGGCGCCCGCTCACCACCTTGCACCCTAAACCTAATGAGACTCACCCTGGTGTAGTACATGTCCCGCTCCGCGCTGGCGGCGGCGAGTTTCTCCGAGGCGCTGTGCAGCGCCTGGCGCACGGCGTGCAGGTCGCGCGCGCGCGCGTCGCGCTCGGCGGCGGCGGCGCGCGCGGCCGCCTCCGCCGCCGCCGTCTCGCCGGCGCTCGCGCAGCGCGCGGTGCGCTCCTGCTCCAGAGCCGCTTGGAGGCCCACCACCTACGCCACACACAACGTTTTAAATGCTTGTATTAGGTTAAACATACACGGTTTTCACTGCGGTATATTTTTTCAATACGAGGTTTAATCTATATAATAACCCTTTCCTCTTTATAATATTAGCCCTGACTAACTGACTCACTCACTTAGATCAGCGCCCAGCCCAAACCGAGAAACCTAGAAACTTGAACTTAGAAATCAGTTTTTTTTTTCACAATAGGTAGTAGGTAAAATTTTAAGTGAGACACTTGAAACTTTCTGTATACACTTCTTATTTACAATACAAGAAAAGTGATTTTAGGGTTTTGGAAAAGCCCACCCCTAAGCGGGTTAAATAGGGGTGCAAAGTTTGTATGGGGAAAACTCTTTTTGAGCTACGTAATTAAAACTTTATGAAAAGATTCCTTATCACGACGATATAAACGAAATCCACGCAGACGGAGTCGCGGGCAGAAGCTAGTCTACATATATAAGTGTGGGGTGAAAAGTTTTTATGGGAGAAACTTTTTTTTAGCTAGACTTAAAATTTTGTAGAAAGATTACTTATACCGATACCGACACCGATATACCGATAAAACCGATTTCAGAGTCTTTTGAAATCCATCCCCTATAGGGATTTAAGGGGGTTCAAAGGGAAAGGGACTTTTTAACTTTGGTCTTAGACTGTTTATTAAAAGACTACAAAACAGATTTTAGCGTATTTTTTTTTCATTAAGCCCTAAGAGTGTCAAAAGGGGGTTCAAAGTTCGTATAGAGAGCAAAGCGTTTTTAAAGTAAAAGATTTGTAACTACGATTTTAGACGGTTTGTTTAAAACAAGAAAACAAATTTCAACGTTTTTTGAAAATCATCCCCTATGTGTAACTTCTGTTTTAGACTGTTTGAAATTGATTCCATAGGAGGTAAAAGGAGTTGCAAGCTTGTACGGGGAAACAAGACAATTTTAAAGTAATGGAACTGTAACTTCGTTAAAGACTAGCTATACAGCGTTTCTTAAAATTCATCCTCTAAGGAGGTTAAAATGGGGTTGGAAGTATGTACGAGGAACAAGTAATTTTTGAAGTAAGGGAACTCTTCGGTCATTCATCCATACTAATAATATAAATGCGAAAGTGTGTCTGTCTGTCTGTCTGTCTGTCGGTTACCTCTTCACGCTTAAACCGCTAAACCGATTTGGATGAAATTTGGTATAGAGATAGTTTGAGTCCTGGGGAAGGACATAGGATAGTTTTTATCCCGGAAATCACCCCCCAAGGAGATGAAGTGGGGGGTGAAAGTTTGTATGGAGCTACGATAAAAACGAGTTCTACATATAGAGAGAAGCTATATACTATCATATGGTAAGCCGTTTATTAGTCCAAATACATAATCCAACTGCCAACAGAAAAGTAAGTTAGGTTAGGTTAAAACCACGATCCTTATAGAACCGAACAGCTACCAAAAATGTAGGTTAGGTTAGAACTGCAATACTCCCAGAACCGAAAAGAAGGATTATTATGTTAATTTAAAAAGTTTATTACGGATAATCAAAATAATTTATTCTTTAACACCATTACATAGGGACTGAGGATGGAAATGGAACGTCTTTTAGCATTAGATAATTTTACTTTCAAAATTACACAGGTAGCGGACTAACGTGAATAAAACTACTGAACGGATTTAGGCAAAATTTTCCAGTAATTTAGCTTAGTAAGAAAAAGTCTTTAAATTCATTATTCCGGGTTCGAATCCCGGTAAGGGCATTTATTTGTGTGATGAGCATGAAAATTTGTTGCAGAGTCATGGATGTTTTCTATGTATTTAAGTAAGTTTATTTATCTATATGTATAAGTATCCCGTATCATATAAGTATGTAAGTATAGCTTTGCTTAGTTTGGGACTAGATTGATTTGTGTAAGATTGTCCATTGTCCCCAAATATTTATTTATTTTAATAATAAAAATATGCAATTTAAGCAGAAACGAATGAACTTAAGATATTTATATTTGTAAAAACGGAGTTTTCAATTTAGATTTAGCAATTTAAACTAACGATCTCATCGCACTGATACCTTTCACGCTTAATCCCTGAACGGAGTTGGATGAAAGTTTCCATAGGTACAGATAATTTGAGACCCTTGGCCTTCCAACTATCCTATATCCTTATATAGGATAGTTTTGTCTCGGAAATCATCCCTTAAGATGGTAGAAGTGTGTCCCAAACAGCGATAATTAAGCTCGCGCCTAGCATAATTTAATAGCAATCATTTTTCTAAGGCGATAACCAGTTATACGCGGACGAAGTCGCGGGCAACAGCTAGTCGCTTATAAATGATCTTCTTGCCATACTTTCAACTCTGAACATCTGGGTCCTGGCGCGATTGGCGTTTACGCCCTTATTAACGATGCTTTAAAGATCAATTTTCCTTAAAAAAGACACATTTATTTCGTTTAGTACCTAGGCAGTTAATTTCACCTGGACAAAAGCTATAACGTTAGGTGTAAGTATCAGTTTTACTAAACATTTCAAAAATAAAACAGTGATCGATTAAGTCACATTTTGTTAAAATTACTCAATTAATATGTATCCATCATCGCCGTAATATATAATTTCGGTGTCGGTTCCTTACATAATTACTATGAAAAGTGTGGACGGTGAGTTATGGACAAATGGCGTAATAATATATTTCCAAGAAACATATTGGTACTATCTAATATCATCACTCAAAAATTCAAAGTATTTGTCATTTAAGTTTTTTTCATTCATGCAAAAATGTCATCAGAATGATGATTAGTTGTAAGTACAAAGATGTACACTTTTACGCCTTATCCTATTACAATGAGGGACAAAAGTGTACACATTTCTTAGTATCCAACTATACTGTCTGTACAGTTGATCAAAGATATTAGAAAGGAACAAGGTGCAAAAATAGCTGCTGTGACCCTACACACCTATCTAACTATGTAAATAAGAGAAGGACAGTAAAAGATTACCTTCTCACTCTCTTGCCGATGTTCCCCCTCGAGCTTCTGCAAGCGCTGCTGCATCTGCCGGTAGTCAACGTTCAGCATCGACATCTGCCGGTCCTTCTCCTGACACGTGGCTTCCGCGCGCTGCCGGCCCGACTTCTCCTCGTTCAGCTTAGCTTGCAACGCTGACAGCCAACACACAGTTAACGTTTCTAACTTGCTGATTCAACAACAGCCACAGATATCAGAATACAAGAGACATGGTTTGTGGGCATATTCATTAATTTATGTCCCTTAAACGGATAGTTACGGATAGTAACAAAACCGACAGTCAATGTCAATCCCATATGTTTAGTAACAAAACCGACAGGTTAGACGTGACTTAAACATCGCTTTAGCTAACCTTAACCTGCCATTTTTTTTTAAACTCCCCTTGTGCCTATTGTGGGCATCTATTTTTCTTGACCCTTACTCAAAAGACTGATCAATTTCATTAATGGACATTGACATTTACATGTATATGATGTGTGTAACCAATCAATGTGTCCTATTTAATGCTTCAAAATTGCGTCAGTAGTTCAAATACACAATTTATTTATGTGGGGACAGCACTTCAGACAAATATTGCGATGACAGCGCATCCCTTCTATTCTGTTATATACGGTTACAGCTAACATGAACAGATTTATGTTTTATAATATAAGCATAGCCAGGACTCGACCGGGAGATATGTCAGGCTATTTTGTGGTTTTTTTTTTCAACATATACGTGCATTCCGAGGATAATTAGCAAATTGGACAATACCTGTAAATATTATTTCCAATGTTCCTGAAGTATGCAAAAAGTGAAGTAATGAAGTCATTGTTTTAGGGCAACATAATAATTAGCTAGAGTGGGGTTAGCATGAATCAGGTCAGGGTTTACAGGTAACTCAGGGGAGAATGGAGTTGGAACTTACCTTTGACTAGCTCGAGGTTAGCCTCCTGCTTGGAGAGAAGCTGCGAGCGCTGCGTGTCCTGATGAGCGCGCAGTTCCTGCTGATAGAGGTGGTGCGCGGCGGAGCGCTCGTGCGCCAGCGAGGCGCATTCCTTCTCGAGCTGGGAGACACGCTCGGTCAGCTGGCGGTTGTCGCTGGCCACCTGCGCCAGGCGCGCGGCCGAGCGCTCGAGCTCGGCATGCGCGGCACTGAGCCGGCCGCCGGCCTCCGCCACGGCGGCCTCGGCGCGCTGCTTGCCAGCCTTGGCGGCCGCCAGCTCGTCGGCTAGCGTGGCACGCTCGCGCTCCAGCGAGTCCCGCTGTGCACGTAGTCGAGCTGTCGTGCCGTCGCTAACGGCGGCAGCGGCTGCCTGTGCGGCTGTCATCTCCGCCGCCTGCTTGCGCGCCTTGGCCGCCGCCTCGGACTCTTGCTTTAGTTTCTCGCGGAATTCCGTCAGCTGTTTTTCTAGGTTATTGATTTTATCATTGTAACTTTGTAAGTTGCTAATTTCTTTTGCTCTTTTGTTCTGCTCCTCCTCGAGTCGTCTCTTGGCGTCGCTATAATTAATTTCCGCTTTCCTTCTTGATTCTGCTTCAATCTCTGCCTTACGCTGAATTTCCTTAAGGTCATGTCGGAGCAATGCCAGCTCTTTGTCAGTGTCTGCTATCAATTTCTTACTTCTAGATTCTCTCTGGGCCAGTTCTTCCATTTGAGCGCATATGATCACCTGTCTATCCTCAAGTTTGCGTCTTCCATCTCTCTCTCGCTCTAAAAGTTTTTCTAGCTGCAAAATTGCTTCAGACCCAACATTGTTCACATGATTAGTAGAAATTGTGTCTACAACATCTGTATGGTGGTTCCTGCGACCACACAGTTGGTAATCCCCATTGTAAGTGAAGCCGACAAAAGGTAGATGGTTGCCAACAAAGGCTTTTGGCACAGGAAAAGATTCATCCAATGCATCAGATTTTTCAATCTCATCAAAATTTTTAGTATCATCATCACCAGACAGCTCCGGGACGACAGGTGGCACGGAATCCCTTAAACTATCGAAACTCCACTGATCATTGTAAAAGAATGGGTGTTGCTTGATTTCATCAACACTATTCTTACCTAGTCTTTTTACTCTGTCTGTAAGCAGCCCTCTTATAAGAGACTTGGCCTCCTTAGATATTTCTACATCATCAGGGAACTGTAAAGAGTTCCTATGATCCATAATTTTTCCATAAGTCCCTACTAAGCTCTCAGCATAAAAGGGTGGGTCCCCAATTAACATTTCATACAAAAATATACCCACAGCCCACCAATCACATTCACGGCCATACACTCCCTCTCCATTCTGGGATTGTAGAACCTCTGGAGAAATATAATCAGGAGTGCCCACAGCATTACTGGCCCTCACCAGCCCATCAGGGCCCATTCTCATGCAGGTGCCAAAATCAGCCAATTTCAAGTGGCCATACTTATCAATTAGCATGTTATCTGGTTTAACATCTCGATGAACAAATCCCATGCCATGGATTACATCTAATGCCAGCACTATTTCCATTGTATAAAACTTGGCCCATTTTTCTGGTATATCATAATTAGACATAAGACTAACAAGATCACCACCAGGCATGTAATCCATTACCATGTATAGATATTTGTGGTCTTGGAAGGCAAAATGTAATTTCAGAATCCATTCAGAGTTTGCATGTGCCATTATATGTCTTTCCTCCCAGAAGAATGTGGAGTCAGACCTCTTAATCATCTCCACTTTGCTGAGCAGCTTCATGGCATACACATGGCGTGTGGACTTGTGTCTGACTAGTTGCACTTCCCCAAATGCTCCTCGACCTATCACTTTGATCAGGTCAAAGTCTGCTGCCTTCATGCGAAGATCAATAATTTCAGATGCAAACTGTTCATCTATAACAAAAGATATTTATACTTATTGTCAATCTAAAGTGATGGACATGGTTACTAACTAATTAAGGTCACAAGGCCACACTAAAGCTACGTGTATTTTTTAATAACTTGTAATAGAAATAAAAACAGAAGCAGTACTTTGTTTGTTTGATGACAGAGTAATCAGTATGATTGCAAATAGATAATGATAACACTTCAGTTGACAACAATAGTGTGACAATAGGCGTATGTATTTCGCAAAACATACTATTGTATCCTACACAAGATAGATTAATTTTAACAAGGTATAAAAGGAACCTTTGCTCTTGAAGAGGGTGCACATGCATCATAGGTCATTGTTAAAGAGATCCAATTAATTGTATCATTAATTTCTAGAAAGCTGCTGCAAATAGTACTAATGGGGTGATAATAATAAAGTGGTGAATTACATCTGCTAGTGTAGGCCTCGACGTTCTTCATGCGGCGTATGGCCGGGTGGTCGCAGTCGGAGACGAGCGCGGCGACGGTGTCCAGCAACGAGTCCACGTTGCCCGACGACCGCGGGTCGCACAGCCGCTCCTCCAGCGCGCGAAGCCGCCGCAAGCGCTCCTCGTCCTTCGCCAATACCTCCATACTGACACCCTTTCTCACGTCTTCACGCACTAAACGCCACCGCACATTCTCCAGATCACACCACCGACTGATGCCACATCGCGAAACCTCGACGAGTACAACCTCAGGGACCACTGCGGTTTCGTTTTGTCCGAGACGCACTATTCCACCGCTAAGTTATATTTCATTATCGTAAAGTCGAAAAAATTGTGTTGCATAGCTCAAAATGACAGCAGATAAAGGTGGTTCTCACAACAAAGCATATGCACGCTTGCGATTATATTCCACTAATGAAATAACTTTGGATTAACTATTATGAGTAAACGAACACTAAATTGCAATAATTATTGGCACAGCTTTAAAAATATTGTCTAATTACGAAATATTCAACCGCTTGACCGATGATCGAACAATACTATGAAGTTAGCTGCAAGTATGAAGTTCGCAATGGCGACTCAGTGAAGCCACAGACTACAAAAATGTCGATCTTCGTGTCACATAAAGCCATTTTGAGCGATCGGACATGATCCTGCACGGCTGTTGGCTAATCATGCGACGGCGCGCGAGCTCCCTCGAATTTTCTCGCACTATCCGTCTCTTTCTTATTAGAACACTTCGAACAAGAGATATAGTGCGAGAAAAATCGAGAGTATATCGCGGCCGTCGCATGATAGACGTGTTGGGTGGCAAACAGTCAACAAAGCACGCATATAGAATTAAAAATATACTCCTTAATCCAGCAAGCCAGTTGACAAATACTTTTTAATTTTGAATTGTTGATTATGCAAGATTCACCTAATTTTTTTGTACATAATATATTTCGGTAAACTGCGGCGCTACCACGAAAATCGAATATCGAAGTTCGTATATTTCTAGACAGGTTATGGTAATAATAATACCACGTGCGAGTGAGCTGGTAGCATACAAATCTCGATAAGTGTGACAGAAAGGGAGATTGTCCTTGTCATAGTTCCACTTTTTTTTATTTGCCACAACTAATGTAATATGAAGTTGTGGCACATATACCATCACCCGTCCAAATTAGGTTGTTTATGACAAGTCATCAGCCATTTTAAGACCAGTTCTTAATTTAGCTGCATAGGAGCCTTTCCGTCCCTCACAGTGGCATCACGTACAGCCTGTCCAGACCCCCTAGCACACTAAGTTTTATGTCGGACATAAAGCATTCGTCCCTCTCGCACGCAGTCTCGGGACGAATGCTTTATGTCCGACATAAAACTTAGTGTGCTAGGGGGTCAGGTATATCTCTATATCTGTCGCTCGAGTACCATAAGTGCGAGAGAGACAGAGATAGACAAACTTCGAGATTCGATTTACGTGGTTCTAGCTGTTTTTGTTTCATTCGGAATTGTCGACCAGTTTTAAAATCATAGACAAATAATACATTCATTCTTTTTTCATAGACACGCAGGATCCTTCACTCACTAATCCAAAATTCATTTTCATTCGTTCATTTGTCTCGAATGGAACATGGCGGTGCTAGGCAGGATGTGCATAAGTTTTTAATTTTGCATTTATTATAAAATCAAAGAATTCGTGGGCTATTGTTTATTGAATGGTGTTTTTTTGTGAGTTACAGTAGTTGTTATTGTGCAAGGACATCTAATTATCAACTCACTTTTACGCTACCTTGACTTTTTGCAATGAAATTTGTTACTTCGCTGCTGGTGTAAAAATAATTGTGACAAATATAACACATTATCTCAGGTAATCGTTGTTTTAATCAATTTTATAATTGTTAAATTTACGGATATCCTTAGATCCTGTCTTGACAGCATTACCTGCTCAATTCGTATGACTTGTCTGCCCCATTTTATTTCAAGTTCTCGTGTTATTTTGTAATAATTTTACCTACTTCTCAGTTTTCTTTTATGTTCATGTCTATGAAGAATCTGCGGTAAGGGAAGAGATCTCGGGATAACCCTATATTGTTCCACCTAACTTGCAGAATATTTTCTTTGTACTCTACCTAATTCAATCACGTGTGGTTCAGGTCGTTGTGGGGTCAATAACTGCTGACTTCGACTTATTTTAGCGTGATCGTTTGGCTGGGAATAATAATGTCTATATTATTCCAAGATTTGACATAATTTGACTGACAATGACGTGCATCACGCGTGCGGGAAGAATTTGGAAGTCCCGTTGCCGAACTGTCTTTGGTAGTCCGTAGTATTCGCGAGACAAATTGCCATGTGCAAGTGCATTCCCGGCGCAAGGGCGCAGGTAGGCCACAGGGTGCAACGCGCAGGGTCGGGCGGATGCGGGGCGGGGAGAGGAGCGGGCGGCCGTCCGGCAGTCAGCTGTGCGAGTGTCATCTGTCTGTTGTAGTCGCTCTCGCGTCGTGCCACGCCGTGGGAAGTGGCCTAATTGTTATCCCTCCTTATTATCTTGCGAAAATTCTTTCTGCGTTGTAGTCTATCCCATCCCATTCAATGTCAAGTGGTTACGATTTCAATAACCCTTTAAATTGACACTGACGAAATTATGCACTGGGTGGTTCCTTTGTGTTAAGTGGGCAGTGATTATAGGTACTATGCCTACATTATGATTGAACTAGATAACAGGCTTTTCTGGTGAATAAGAAAAGGATTCAGAGAAAAAGGTAGAGGAGCCCTTATGGTTTTTTGCATGTACCTATTTGTAGAGGTGTCCTCCACATCTGATGAAATTGGGTAGTTTAAGAACATTTCAAAAATGTATCTGTATTTATTGTTAGGGTGTCCTCTTGATGGGAGTAAACTTCCTCAGCACATAACAACAAGATATTCATATCTTTCACTATAAAATTACATTTATATATAACAGAAAGGAGGTTCACTAACTATTAAGTTTGACACTTTCTAAAATAGTCTTAATTTATTCAAGCTAACCATCCTGTCTCATAAAATTTAAAGTAGAGAAAATTGAGCATTATACAAAAGGTTGCATAATAACATGTGAATCCATGCAGAGTAGAAGTTGTTTTCATTGTTTCATGTGCTTGTTTTGGATTGGCCATTGTTATGCAATCAAGAATTTTCAATAAAGTTCCTTTTATGATTTTCTGCTGGAAGCTGCTGATAACCGCTAACACACTTCTGTTTTACACTGTGTGTGTAGTTTATGTATTTTAATCAATGTTGATTAAATGGGACTGACTCATTTCCTGTTTTAGTGAATATTGAAAGCATGCTTTGTTTTATTTGAGTCCTGACCTTATTTCAGTTACAGGTTGCTTATTTTTTAACCACATTTGGTTCCGAGATAATTATAAATGAACACCTTTTTTTAAAATAATTCCTTTGTACTAATTTAAAATAAATACATAGAAACCACAAGTACGATTTACTCCACATGAATGGAATTATAGTTGTTTATTTTTTTTTGATCATTATACACATACATACTTGCATATTGCACTATTGAACCCCTCATATTCAAAATTGTCCAACCGAATTATGACTGAGATGTAAAACAATAGATTCAAATGTTTGCCACAGAGCCATGTCTAAGCATATGTGGGGTTAAAAAGAGGTCTTGGGCCACACCATTATCTAGAAATGCACCCAAGACCAAGACCCAAATATGTACATAGGTACATTAATAAGCATAGATAAATGAAGAAAACTTATTGGTAATTTTCAGCAAGCTGTGGGGGCCATGGCTACGCTGATCCAGGAGAATGGTATCAGCATCAGCAACCACATTGTGCCCGACCACGAGTACTGCGAGCCGGCGCCCGCGCAGGCGATGGCGCCGCAGCCGGTCGCGCACGAGCACGCGCCCGCGCCGCCGCCCGACGAAGACGACACCCCCGAAATAGACATCATGATAAACAATGTAGTGTGTAGTTTTAGTGTAAAGTGCCACTTGAACCTGAGACAAATAGCTCTGAACGGTGTTAACGTTGAGTTCCGGCGCGAGAACGGCATGGTGACCATGAAGTTGCGCCGGCCATACACGACGGCCTCTATCTGGTCGTCGGGGCGCGTGACGTGCACGGGTGCCACTAGCGAGGACCAGGCCAAGATCGCAGCGCGCCGCTATGCGCGCGCGCTGCAGAAGCTTGGCTTCCAAGTGCGCTTCCAGAACTTTCGAGTAGTCAATGTATTAGGAACTTGTCGAATGCCCTTCGGGATAAGGATTACGGCCTTCTCCAATAAATATAGGGAGGCAGAGTGAGTATTACTTTTGTTTATTTCATTTATGGATCTGTATGTTTTCTTGAAGTATCAACTGTCTATGATTTCCTTATTCTATTATAAATACAAACTCTGTTTCGACATCATTTATCTTTTTCGATATTTACGAAGTACATATATCTCCATCATATTGTTTTAAGTGATTTTAAATTCTAATTGATGTCACTTTTCGAGTGAGGTAAAATCTTCTGAAAATTTGTTTTTTACTTTTATTCCACAAATATAGAAGTCAGAGGGTAACGACACTATGACATTGGACTTTATGTTTCGAGATATGTGAAATAGACACAAGTTTATTTACCTGTACTTTGGTATATTTGTGTTAAATGCACTACATTGAAGTTGAGAAAGATCTGCCTAGGGTTTGACTGTAATTTTTTTATTGTAATTTATCTCGAAAACAATATTATTAAACAATACATATCTTTTGATAAGTTATGTTATGATACGAGTGACTAATGAGTGTGCAAATAGTGTCGTCCATTAGATAAAAATTCATTAATTAAAAATTGAGTGTCATCTAAAACTTTATTTCAAATAAGGGGATTTTATCAAGTTTTTTACCTCTACTAATAGCAGACGTGTTTGTTGGAAATTGTGATTACTTGATTAGTGATAAATAAATTTCAATATGGCGAGATAAATAAATATGATTTTATTTAAATCAACCTATACTCATCAAGATTCACTGTCAATTTTTTTTTCCACATTAAAATGGCAATTAGATATAGCCGAAAAATAACATAAATATTTTCTGTTCATTTGTTTGAAGTAATTGTTATACCTACTAACCATGTGGAATTAAGTTTAACACATACTATAAAACATGTTTTTTTTTACAGCTATGAACCAGAGCTTCACCCTGGTGTAACATATAAACTATATAATCCTAAAGCCACACTAAAAATATTCTCCACGGGAGGTGTCACAATAACAGGTACTTTTTTATATTTGCTTTTTGACTGTGAGTCTAAAAGACTTGAGTAAATATAAGCACACAATGCATGAAAGACGATGAGTACGCGTACCTAAGTACCTATGACAATACTGCCGTACTTTTTTTAAAGGCAGTCTTCTTCATACAATTTACTTGTAGATGACTGCCTTTTTAAGAATAACGGCAGAATATACTTTTATCTTCAAATACTACTTTCGCAAAATGTCGAGATAATTGCAATATTATAAATTGATTACAGTGCAAAAGCATTAAAATCAAATTCAATTTAGAGGAGAGATTATCATCACATTCATCACGCATCGCTAAAATGCGTAATCTCAATCCAGTGATGGGCAAAATGTAATTGATTAATGATTAAGATTTACCTACTTAATCAGGACTAACGTTTGATCAATCTTGGTCGTAAGAGTTTCGACTAATTTAGTCACGATTCAATTAATCGTCGTTTGAATACGAGCGACTAAGTCTTTAATCGATTGATTCATTTGATTAATTTTCTCTCAATTGATATCAGGAATGAATAAGCGCTCTCGCTCTTTCATACATCTTTCTCTTTTTAATTTTTTACCTAGGCTTCATCTAAGCCGTAAACCCTTATCTAGGAGACCCTTAGAGTACCGCACTGTAAAAACCATCGTGTGTTACTGGAACAAGTTTATATCCCACAGCATACATACTAGAATGATTTCCAAGTGTACAATACATGACATATTGAATTTTTGTAACGTGCTTTGTTCCAATTTTCAGTCGAGATCGAATCGTGAAATTTAGTCGATCAAAATGACGATTGATCAATCGTCAATCGAAAACTGCGATGATTAGTTTAATCTTAGTTAAATTAATCGCGGTTAATTTTGTGACGATTGATTGTTTTATCTATTAATTAGTTGATTAAAAAATCTGTGTCAATCCTGTTTATTTCTTTGCCACAGTCAGTATGTGACAATTCTACACTGGCTGTTATCTCCTGTCGCGTATACACACAGCATGCGCTCTGACAACACATAGATGTCCACATTCATATACATTTACTTTACGTGTGTCTAATCTTAATTGGTATTTTTTTAATGTAATGTAGTGATGATAGTTCTATGGGTTTTCTTTCAACCGAATTCATTTGGAATTCACTAGCAATATGTGTCCCAATTCTCAGTTGCAATGACATGGTCCATTGTTACCATGGTATGGATGAGTACCAAGTGAATATATCTTCGTGAACAGCTTTAACAATCTCAATATCGAGTTATTTTTGGATAAAAGCGTAATGTACCCAGGGAGGTACTTTTTACCTGCATTGTTCATGATGTTAGGCAGTCGTTTTTGCCAGGTGATAAAGAGGTAGTAATTCTGAACATTTTGTGACCGCATTAATTCTTACGCAAATTCTAGTCATTTTCGAGCTGTCGTTTTATTTGTACGTTTTCCATAAGACCATACATTACCCTCATTTAAATTTTTAGATCTATAAACAATTAACGGTGGGTTGCACCAACGTATCGTACGTTACGTACAGACGATCATCGTTAAATATGGCGCCGGCAGCTGTCATTCTACAGCTGTCAAACTTCAGATTTTAACAAACACCGCTTACGATCACGATCACAGACGGTTTGGTATAATGCGCCCGGAGTTCAACATGTTTCATGTCTTGTAGGTCGAACATCTGTTATTTTAATACCTGGGACTCACTTGAGTTTCCTATATAAAATGTTCCATTAGTGTTTATACATTTCGATTTATTTACAAATACTTAAATGTAGGTTTTCAAACATCGTATTTAGCATAAGAAAATTCATAAAATCAGGGGAAATAATTCGTGTAGTTTTGTAAATTGTTCATCAAAAACTGCACACGGTTCCCTATGACATTTGGTCGAGCACCCCTGACCTAGGTCTGACCGTTTAGCCAGGCTGTACTCCAACTTTTTACCCCGAGGCAAATCTTGAAATGACAGATTTTTCTGGGGGTCACAAGAAGAGACCCTACACTTGTTCCATACATCACCAGGTCGTAATTGCACTCTTTCCCGGAGAACAACTATGTCAGTGAGAAATCAGTGGTTTTGCAGCTTTATTTGTTTGTTTTGTTAAGAAGTTTTCAATGGATCGACATGGGAATTTTATGTTCAATAAGCAGGTGTCTAAGCTTGCTTATCCTAAACAAAAATAAATTATGATGAACAACTACGAAAAAATGACGTTTTCTTAAATCGACTATTTTTTTATCTCTTTGTTAACTTTAACACCCTGTAGCTACCAAAGTATTGATCGTAGATAAAAAATAATTATGACCAATTTTGTAGGACATTTTATGTAGAATCTTTTGTCTGAAGTGATTTTAACGCTATTCGTACAGATATTCGAGATATATACGAAAATCTGAAAAAAGGTACCTTCAACCCCCCCTACACCCTCAGCACAGCCCCCACCCTCGAGGACTTTTAGTATGTTTATCTGGACACCACAAGGTATAAATGTACCAATTTACAAAACTACATGAATTATTTCCCCCGATTGCCCATATTCGGCATAATTTTCTTAGACTAATTTGAATTAAATCCTCCTGCTTTATAAAAATTGAAATTATAAAGTGACAGATAAAATTTACGAAACAAACCATTACGCCCGTGGACGTAATATTGGCTATCGTAGCTCTGTATGCCTGAGCCCTGTGAAGCCCTTTACTAGCAAGTGTGATGAAAAATATACTATAGTACATTACGTACCTAGGGCGGTGAATTCGTGAATGGGCCAGATCGCAGGTGTTTGTGGCCCGAACTGAAGGTGAGGGCCATAAATATGCGATCTGGGGTTTACGAATTACCGCCCATGGTGAATACACAATTTTACGTCTTCACCTGGCCACAATGCGAGTTTTCCCGTACGCGCAGCGTGCAGTAAAACTCGCATTAAGGCCAGGTGTGACGTAAAAAAAAATGTGAACCATAAAAACGTCCCGTGTATAGTATTCAAGATAAAAAAATGGACGGGTGAGGTAAATGGGTTAATCAACTATTTGTTGTTGTAATTCTTTCTCGTTACCCATTAATTCTGTCTCGTTACCCATGGGACAAGGTTGATTAATCCAAATAGTTTTTAGCTATAGTAGTAGCTGATGATCTGTATAAAAAGACAAATCTTAAAGGCATGATATGTACAGGTTTTAAATTAAAGTAACTAATGTCAGGCAAACCAAACGCAGTTAGATATGGCATATTGCTTATCATCTGACAATAATTATATTTCATTCTTCTGGGACTATTCTCGGCGAATTAAGTTTCTGTATGAAAGTGTTTGCCTTTAGGTACTATTTAAAATAATTTAAAATACTATGCAAAATAGTGTATTTTTTATTCACAGTACCTAGTCGGTCCTTCAGTTCTGTCACAAGGTTTTTGATAAATAACACTCAGCAATAAACTTTTCGTATTCGTATTATACATGATTAAAAAGCTTTTTTTAAAGGAATCAAATTGCAACAATTATCGCAATATGAACAAAAATCCTTGTAACTTGAGACAATTCTCAACCTCGGTAATTCAACCCAAAACACGCCGCAACTGACAAAAATACCACTTACAACAAATTTAATAAAAAAACAGTGTTCCAGATGACCAACATAGTTTTATTTATTTATTCTGAAACCTCGATTTTAGACCATGCTTAGCATCTAGCATTTGATTTTCTGTTAGTTTTCAATTGCAATTCCTCCCATCGAGAACTTTACGTTTTTAGAAATATGCGTAAATTTGATCTTGTGGGCAACACGTACACTAAAGTAAGCACCAGTTGAAAACGAAAAAAAAGTAAACAAACAATGTATTGAATTTGACATTGCTTACTTTACGTAGAATGTGAATATGAAAATTAGTTTTACCCAGACTTACTTATCTTATGCCTCAAAATGGAGGTAACAGGGTTCAGAGAGAGTTCTGACTAAAATCTCACGTAAGTTTGAAAGGTTTAAAGAATCATGGAAAAAAGATAGTGAATCACGTCCGTGTTTTTGATTGGCTAAAAAGTGCAAAATCTCTGATTAAACTAGCATTTGTGTAATATGGCGTTAAGCATTTAAAACCAATAATCGTTCTAATTTATCAGTATTTAATGAGCTATCAAACCATATATAGCATTAAATAAAATCATTCTTGGCATTATTTACTATGCGGCAAAACATTTGTGACAGAACTTCTGGACCAACTAGGTACAAGATTTGGCTATGTATTTCACATTCCATTCCTTTGCTGAGAAAGGTCTTATGCCTTGTAAATTAGCTCTGATTAGGTACGTAATCGCGAGTCGCGACATTGTATGAGAGTTTTAACGTCACTTGTACATCACGTAGACATTGTCTCTATTGAGAAAGATCCGAGAACTGACCTAGCGGTGATGTGGAATTAGATAAACCTTTTGCAGGCCGGTAGTAAATAAATAGACAACCGAATATCAGTGCGTCTCACATATGTTTAACAGGCGGCATGTTGTGGATATTATGTTACTGCTGCCTGGAAAAGGCTAATGTGAAAAACACATTTTTCATGAACAAAGTGCACAATCTTCCGGTTACGTGCGTAATGAGAAGTGTTTGTCGCTATTCTGTCAGTCAACTTAGTAAAGGCATATTATCATTCAATGATCGGTTGTGTCTGTGCTGGTGTATATTCGTGGATTATTTGTTAACGCTTTTGTGTTGTGTCGGCAGCTCGCAGCGTGGGCGACGTGCAGTCTGCGGTGGAGCGCATCTTCCCGCTGGTGTACGAGTTCCGCAAGATGCGCACGCCTGAGGACGAGGAGCAGCTGCGGCAGCGGAGAGGCGCGCGGGCGGGGGCGGGCGCGGGTGCGGGAGCGGGCGCGGGCGCGGGGGCGGGCGCGGGCGCGGAGCCGGCGCCGGCCGGCGGGCACTGGGAATGACCGCCGGACGGCCCGCGGCGCGCCCGCGCGACCGAACTGACGACTCTATTGGCATAAAAGCAATAACTGATCCGGTTGTTAGTGTGTGAGTTGCCGACGAGCCCCGTTGGTTCATGCCAAAGATATTTATTAGGAAGCGTGGGCCGGCCGCGCGCCGACCCTCGCGCCCGCGGACGTATTATTTCGTGATGCTCCTATTAACTCCTAGTTTGCATAGGTGACGCCGATTCGTTTATGTCTAAACCAAATTTGTTTCTTGAATGGTTGATTAATAATTAATTACTATGTTCAGAGAATTTAATCTCGGTGCGATACTCAGTTTCGTTTTTCGTTTGCAGTTATGATTGAAGAACAGTAGTGATATTTGTAATAGTGTTTGATAACTTATGTTCTACGGAAGATATGACTGAACGATTAGTTAGATGTTAGTAATTGTAAATATAAAAGCTTGGACATTATACATTTAATTGAAAAATATGTTCTTGTTTTATTGGTTTATTAGCATACAAACTGGAGAGAAGGGCAATTTGATATAAGGCACGAGTACATCAGTACAACGAACATTGTAGAGAAAGGTGCTATTAGAGGAATAAAATGACCAAGTTTAAATTGCACAGCCAGTTTTTTTTTTACTTCTAATAGCATTCTTTAAGCGATTTATCAAAAACAGAGAAATTGTTCTCGGCTTCGTTTAATTTTTTTGCAAACCGTATTCATTGTATGTACAATAAATAAATGTCATTCTACTGCGGAAATGAAAATAATTTATGCATACTTGCATTTCTTGTATTTATTATTCTCGAATTTCGTGATTTTATGTAAATCAAAATTCTAAATCTAAATTTGGGACATGTTAGGTTTTGCACAGCATGAATATTTATAGAATACTTAAACTAAAATCTTTCTCAAAGACGAAGCCGAAAACGTTTACATCGAAATCAAATACATGAGGATATTTCCATAGTGTTAAGACTTCCATTAGCATAGCCCCGAGCACCGAGCAGTCGTAGGTAATAACGCCAACTTCACGGAATCTTTAAATGAAACTTATTGCTTACGGGCAGCTAGCATGATAGGTTTGATGGTCAGGTTTTTAGGGTTCCGTAGTCAACAACGAACCCTTATAGTTTCGCCATGTCCTTCTGTCTGTCTGACTGTCTGTCTGTCTGTCCGTCTTCGTCTTAGCTCAGTAACCATTGCTACTAGAAAACTTTGATTCGGCATGGGTATATAAATCAATCACGCCGACAAAACAGTACAATATTTTTTTTAAAGCGAGGATGTAAAATTTTTTTTCTCGTTTAACCCATGGTGCGGGTATCGTTGGATAGCTCGTTCAAAAATATTATGGGTTTCCTAAAACCATTTTTCAAATCAATAATTCGTTTGCGAGATATTGGGCTTTATAGCCCTAATTTTTGTTCGAGTGGTGTGTGTCCCCCCCTGCCGGCTAAATGGCTACTACTGGGGATGTGAAAAAGTTAGTGGTAATAGTACATATAATGAATTTAACCCCTCGTATGCGGATGTCAAAAATGGCTAATTAAGATATGACCTTGAGATTGGAAACTATAGGTTCAATTACTTGGCACGGATCCGTGTCTAATCATACGAGGGGTTAAAAGGAAAACTATTACGAACAAGTAGGCATAAGTAGTTACCGCGTAATAGTCGACAAACTAAGACAGACAGGCAACTACGGAACCCTACACTGCGCGTGGCCCGACACGCACTTGTCCGGTTTTTATGTTTAACTTGACTTTTTTTACGTTTTTACGTAAAACGTGATTAGAAAACTTATCTTGCCAGCGGGGCAGAAATCTACGTTTTCCTAACCCTTCGACCGCCACATACGGTTAAAGACCCACGCGGGCATCACACGCATGTCAAGTCACCTATAGGATGCATTTGTTTTTGGTTTGAAAAAGTCGTACCTACTGGCTCTACCGTATTAACTGCGTCCTCCCGGCTCTCAGAGAAGCGTGTGGCACCGGCATAACACAGCAGTACAAACATATTTTACTTAAGACAGTATAATTACCAACTAGAAAAAGATTGAAAACCCTGACATTTTCATTTCAAAGTAGTATATCTCAAAACTGGCTGAATTGATTCAAACGTATTTACACATACTTACAATTATTTGTGTTTATGATGTACGGAAGGCTGCATAAGTGCATGGACGTGCTTGAACCGTATTACTATGGCATTACGGTTCAAGCATGTCCATGCACTTATGAAGCCTACTGTACATGGATTAGAGGTTCTGCTGATGTACACAAATATTAATGAGAACATCATCAGTCCTACGAGTCCGAGTCATGCGTGTCATATTCGTCGCTAGTGAACTTGGGGTGCGAGGGTCTCGGCGGGCGCGCCGGGCGCGGGCGCGGCGCGCGCTCGGCGGCGGCGGCGGCGGCGGCCGGCGCGCGCACGAACGCGCTCAGGTTAACCACCGACAGCCGGGGCGTGCGGACCGCTGTGCCTGCGAGACAAAAATACTGTTTTTCAACACATTTGTTCGTAACGTGCCTGTTATTACGTCGCTTTTAGGCTCATAATCCTGGCTATTAAACACGCGTGGTATTTTTTTTTTATCTTGTACCTGTGATAAGTGGTAGCAGCGGGTCCAAGTCGGGCTCGACACGCGGCTTGGAGCGGCGCAGGCGCGTGGAACGCGGCGGAAGCGCGCGCAGCGCCGGCGGCGAGGCCGGCGGCAGCGGCGGCGAGAGCACGCGCGCCGCCAGTACCCGCCGCTCGGGACTTGAACTTGGAGACCTGTTACAGCAATTTGGTTCAGACGATTGGTTGAGGAAAGATGATGGGGTGTGTGTAAAATGTTGATAGTCGTTTTAGCACAGTATGTTGAGAGATAATACTTACGTTGCTCGAGGTTTCGGGCCTGGACGGGTATTTGGTACTTTGTGTACCCAGGTACTGAGTTACAGTAGTTGCTTACCATTGATAAATTGGTTTTCAAACAAGCACATCACCAATTGGAATTGTCACGTGACGTGGAAACATAATTAGTAGAGCTTGTTTTTGAATATCATGGGCTCTCATACCTAAAGCAGAATATTGTATCTGACCAGTACTGTACTACGTACTACCAAGGTCTCCGGTAACGCCCATATCACGTAGAATTAAGAAAGTGTAACCAAGTAATACTTGCGCATGTGGTGATGAGAATGCTCGTAAGTCACCCGTGAGTTGCGTGACGTGAAGGTAATCTTGTGGCCTGTGGTGAATGGGAGTCACACGAGTGTTGCTGTGCGGTAAAAGACAAAGATTAGTGCTGAATACATCCTACATTTTAGTATGTATGTGCGGTAAGTGTTCGTGTGAGGGACTTGTGCGGCGGCGGTGGACTAGCCTTTCTCTGTCGGCGGTGGGCCGGCGACGCCGACGCCGACCGCGGCCATCTTTCTTTTTACTGGGCGCGCCGTGCCGCGGAGGGATGACGCCGATATGACGGTAGTAGTCGCAAAGGGCTTTCACTATGGAGCGGCCGATCTTTGCATCTGTTGTGCTAAGTTTATTATTGCTGTAGTGCAGCGGATGATTATGGCTATTTGCTGTACTACGGGGTGTAGTCGGTACTAATAGGACGGAATATTATTACGGGATGAGATACGGAATACTTGAATAATAAATTCGAGTGAATACATCATAAGTACACTAGATGGCGTTAGCTGTACCAACCATCTCCATGCAGCTGCTGTGGAAAGAGATCTCTTTCCTTATTAAGTATTTCAATATATAACGAGATATATCGCAGCATCTTCATATTTAACTGTTACCAAGTGTGTCGTAAGTATTTTTTTAGTTTTTAAATCTTTACAAAGCGTAAGTATAGAACGGTACAATCAATCTTAACTAGATGTCGCTAGTAGTACGAAAAATCAGCGTAACTATTATCACGTAACTATTGTGTAAGTTCAGAGGCACAAAATATGTATAAAAAAAGGTATTTAAAATGGTTCTTAAATTAACAGTGTTCATGTTGCGTACTAAGAATTAGTTACTTCGATTTTAGTCAGTTTTCCTCTTAACCATTTGTACTAACCTAAAGTAGATGGCGTTAGTAGTACAACATTTCGTGAATTAAAGGATACAAGCATCTTCAGTATAATGTATGTAAGGTCCCTTGGGCGTGAGACGACGGCCTCCCAGAGAAGCCAGGACGGTGTAAGCGTCGACGGCGCCCTCAGGCAAAGCCCGCCGCGCGGTGCCAGCCGCCAATGGGTCCGCGTTGTATAGGCACGTCTCAGGTCGCCAGGCTTCCACACGGGATGCCAGGAACTTTGGCAGAACGGCGTGGCGCTCGAACCTGAGAATATGTTTAAGAAGAGAAGGGTTTACCGTGTAGCAGAGTAGAATAGTAAGGTAAACAAGTTTTTAAGGAAAACATATTACCTGTATACGTCGTCATAAGAATTCCCTCTAACGAAGACACCTTCAAAACTTATGTCCGCGTGCAAATCGATTATAAAATCCAATTGAAGAGACTGAAAACCAACGGTTTTATCAAATATAATACTTATCCCTTATCAATCAGCAAGTCATAAAAAGTAGTGGGAAAAAAACCAAACTAGATGGCGTTAGCAGTGGCCAATGTCAGTTGTTTAAAAATTTGAATATCGGTCTGATTTTAAGTTTAGGTACAGTATTCAAAATATTAGAAAAAAAAAACTATTGATAGCTGTGCCTTAGTGCGTTCATATTCGGATTGCCTAGAACATGCTGAATGTTACCTTCTCAGCGACCAGCTTAGAGACGAGGTCATTGACGGCCACGGCCGCGGGGTGCGCGAAGGTGGTGGCGGTCACCCAGCTGCGGTTGAGGTCGGCGCCCAGCAGGTCCGAGCGCTGGTTGCCCAGGAACACGCCGTCAGGGTTCAACATTGGCACCACCTGAAGTTAAATTACTAGTAACAACATTTCCAAAACAACAATTCGAAAATCATGCATAGTCAGTACATAGGTATGATCGCTTTTATGGCAGGAATAAAACATTCGTATGTATAATTACATTCATTACTAGTTAGCAAGTATGTAAGTGCAAGCTGGAATATTGCAACTCAATTTTGAATCAGATATCTTCAACTGATTGAGCTGAAATTTTGGGGTTAAGGATAGTTTGGATGACAATTCAATATTATGGTACCATCGAGCTGATCTGATGATGGAGACAGAAGGTGGCCATAGGAATTCAGGACTTAACAGACGTAACCCCGTTGAGTTTGGGACGAGTAGTTGATGACGGTTTGTATACAGAAAAGTACAAGTTGGCAATAAAAGCTTGTACCCAAAATGAAAGTTTAGACATAAACTTATTATTTTATTTTATTAGATACCTGAATTCCTACGTTGTTGCGAAGCGCTAAAGCCTTTTCGGATGATGTTAAAAAATAATCCAGTAATCCTGTAAGGAAAAAGCCAATTAACTATATGTATACAAGTGAAGGTGAGCAATCGAAATAAGAAGAACATCATTATCATAATTGTCAGCCCGTAATCGGCCCCTGCTGAGCACAGGCCTCTCTTCGAGTACGCCACCCGTCCCAGCTAGTCTTATCCAGAAGTGACCCGCGATCTCCCATAGAGCTGGTGGACGGCCGACGCTCCTTTTACCTAGAAGTGGCCACCAATCTGACACCTTGTTGGTCCACCTACCATCATTCTGCCTGGCAAGGTGTCCTGCCCAACTCCACTTGAGTTTGGTTATGGTATCTCCAACGTCGCGCACCTTTATTAGTGCGACACGGATCTCAACATTCCTCACTCGGTCTTGTAATTAAAAACAGGACACAAGGAAAAAATAAAAAATGAAATGAAATGAAAAGTTTATTGTATAAGGGCAACATTACAATATAAAACATTATAATAAACTAGCTTCTGCCCGCGACTTTGTCTGCGTGGGCCCGGGATAAAAAATATCCTATATTTTAATCCAGGCTATAAACTATCTTCGTGCAAAATTTCATCCAAATCGGTTAAGGCGTTTAGGCGTGATTGAGTAACAAACATCCAAACATCTAAACATCCAAACATCCAAACTTTCGCATTTATAATATTAGTAGGATAAACCAGAAGTGATTGAATAAATCCTAATGTTAAAAGATTTTTTTATCTCCAAAATCGTGATACCGTGAGAGCAAAACTGACCCAAATAGATTGCTCAATCCTGTATATTCATCCCGGCAATCTCTACAATCATCAAGTTATCTTATCATAGCTAAATGTTTTGACAGTTAATTTAACATTGACCGATAAAAGGGTCATACGCAGATTTTATTCCAATTTGTTTATTGCATTATATTTATAGCTTAGGGGAAATATGCCCAGGTAGGTTAGTGCTTCGCTAGTATATAGGTTTTCACTTTGCTTTGAGAACTATGGAAAATTTAATAAGTGCTTAAGTATTCATCATTTGTGTACAGGTCAAAACGACGTCGGGCCCCTATTGTCGGTTAACGTACAAGGCCAAAAAATAAGCTCCAGTGCCCTTAACATTCATGGGAGACATATTTATATTGAACTAGCTTCTGCACGCGTGGGAATCGTTTATAGCGTAGCTCCATACGAACTTTCACCGCGCGTGAAGATGTAACAGACAGACACTGACACACTTTCGCATTTATAATATTAGTATGGATTAAACTAACGATTTTCACACATTTTTTTTCTTTATCGACTGCTATCGAATCCTGAAAAGCGTCGAAGTCATTTATTTATTACACACGCATCTCCAACTTACCGTGGAGACCAGACGAAAGGACACGGAAGAAATACAGACGCAATTACTGCAAGTACAGGAAGCCACCCCGCCATCTACACCGAACCCAATTTGGTGGGATCCAGCCGTGAAAGAAAGAGAGGAAGGCCTTTTCCCATCAGCAGTGGGACAGTGAAGAAATAGAAATGAAATAAATAAAGATATGACCCAAGAGTACCTTGGCAGATGAATGACGCTGGGGGCTCGCCGCCGTGCGTCCGCGCAAGGATAAGCACAACGCGCTTCTTCGGAGCTGGCTTGCCCTTCAGAGCCGACTCTTCTCTGATCTCTTTATCCTGGACCCCGAGCTCTCCGATGGTGATCAGGTCAACTTTCCGTTTTTGCTGCAAATTCGATACATAATTGTATAACTACATTGTCAATGTATTGTGTGGGGGCACAACACCTCGAATGGTAATGTGAAATGCTGACTTCCAAAGTAGTTAATCTGCACAAAGCATACCTATTCTTAATCTGTAAGTATAAAACGAAACAGGCGATGGGCGGATTACCTAGGTTAGGGTAGGTATACCACCTAAGTAAAATATGTAGCTAATAATCAAGCGTTACCATATTATTATTTATGACATGTATACCCATAAACTAGCACCGTAGACACTCCTTTGCCCCTATAAACCCAAATGGGCGAGTCTGATTAATGCCGCATAGCGTCACGAATAGGCACAGAACAGTATAATAGTAATAGCAGATAGTTGTAGGACATTCACGAAGGAAGTACCAAATAATTAGGCATGATAGCAGGCAGGTATGGATGCCACTGAATGCTACATGTGCTACGCCGTGGCACGTAGCAGCATTTTTCCGCTTTGTAGCAGGAATCCTACGTAGCGGCATGACTAAAATGTGAGTCATTTGCCTGGAAGGGCTAGGCCCTACCATGGCCGAATGCTCGAGTTAAACTCTCACCGTAGTCTGCGCGATGCATTCTCTAGCAGCAAACGTCTGCGCCCGCTTCTCCCACAGCGTGAGATACTTCTGCAGCCGCGAGTACGAGTAGGGGACGGCCGCTGTGAAGTGGTAAACGTCCTCTTCGCGGTCAAAGCCGAAGGCGAGGCTCAGCACGCGCCGCCCGCGATGTACCGGCGACTTGTGGTAGAAGATGAAGCGACGGGGAATGCGTTGCCTGTCGTTTTTTAAAAAAAGCGACAGAAGTACTTATTTCCTTTTTTGATATTAAACCATGTACCGTTGCTCGCTTTTGTAACATGAATCCGTACCTAGTAGTTCCCCTAGTATTTTAAAAAAATAGTTACGCTAAGTTTAAGTTCCTTTTACAGTTTAAAATACTTTTGACCCACAGTAGTTACCTACCTACTATCACTCACACTCCTAGTTATTAGAAAATTAGAAATACCTATTCCTAGTCTAGTAGGGTCATTTCGCCGGTTAGTGACCACCTAATTTCATGTGCCGGTTGGCGACCACTTAGCTGAGTTGGTGAACTGAAGGGGTATTTTCTCGGTTTTTTAGTAGATTTCTATTCTAAAACAACAAAAAATGGATGTAGAACTAATTGTCTCGATATTAGGGTCTGTAGAATTGATGTTATCTTCAATAGAAAAAACCTCCTTCAGATGGTCGCTAACCGAAGGTGGTCGCGTAACCAGAGTAATGACCCTATTTCTAGTAGTATTTAGAAATAAACTTACATCTAAATATATCGATTAATAAAAAAAATACCGGGTTGCTCTCCGAGAGTGCCGGCAAAAGTGAAAACTTGAATATTTGACATTTCGAATCTAATAATACCGTAGCGACAGAAGTAAACTATTTCTCTTGCAAATTAGCGCGTGAGAACTTATTGTGTGTCGGCCGAACGGGTAAGCGCCGCGGATTGCATGGCGTTTGCGCCCTTTTTCACGCTAACTCGAATGGCGCAGCCAGTCTCGTACTACGGCATCGGCCCGTGACCTCCTACGCTCCTACACCTGTGGCAAGTTTAACAATTTTTCCCCTCCCAAAAAGTGCACAGCGCTGCTAACGAAGTTTTCACTTCAATAATCTCTTCCTAAATATTAGGTCCATATTATAAGTAGGTTGATACAATTTCCCGAGTTATAAAAAGGGAGAAATTTCACAATGCATGTATGGTTACATGCTGGACATTCTGTATATTTTCTACATGAATTGATAGCGAAATTTCTCGATTGAAGGCCACGTCTCGATTAGGATCGGAGCAGGGCGCGGCGCAGCACAATCAAAGTGTCGAGCTTGATTGTGCTACCGTGCATTAGTCACGTCACGTACGGAAACTAATTGCACCCAGCGTGTAAGCACACGCGAAGTTATATTGCATCCATGCAAGCACGCCACGGCGTAGCCGGTATCACTTTACAGTTAACCGTGCAAACTTACCATTTTGGACGTGAGGTCGAACGGACTAGCGGTGTCATGTCGGCGTTGTACAAAGTTCTTTCTTTGCCCAGGTTGACTATGTTGAATATTACTCTCTGAAATAAGTAACGTTTTTTCAGTAAGAAAGTCTATTCAAAGACAGCAGAGTATGTAGTAGTTTGTGTATGTGTTGTGTAAATTAGATACGTTGCGTTTTGCGTTAGTGTTTTGTTTTTAACCTGTGACCTATTAGCTATACGCTAACTCGTTTCTGTAAGAATGTGATTAAGAACCTTATGTGAAAGCATAAAGGTGACTTTGATAGCGTATGCCATAACACCTATATCTAGTTGTTCTTGACTGTTAAACTACAAATAAATTAGGATTCGACCGTACCTGATCCTGCCTAACATTCTCCACGGTAAAGTTGAACCAGAACCTCGATCTTGGTCGGCACGTGTCGGGGCGCACGAAGAGGTCGTACTCCAGCTCCGTGATGTGGTCGGCCCGACCCAGGTTCCCGCACTCGAAGGCCGCGTCGAAGCAGAGCTGCCCTCGCTTAGCCTTGCCGCTGTGGCCGGGAGGCCGCACGATCAGCCGGTTCAGGTTACCGAGTCCTCCCTCTCCGTCGCTCTCTTCACTGTCTGCTTCGAAGAGGATTAGTATATGCTTCGTGTTACTTGGACACTTGGTAATTTTTGGCGCGGATACGCATCATTGGGGCTGATGGGGAATTTAGACAAGCATTAAGTAAAAAAAATGGGTGATGAACATTTTGTGTTAGTGTTCCAGCCTAATGTTGCTGTAACCAAGTAGAAATGGTAAGTAGAGCGCCTTGGCTTATCACTAAACTTGTATGATCGGACCATATAGGTAGTTTATGAACGGCTTAGGTCTACAGGAAACACGTCAAGTATTTCGACGGCTGCTATTGACCCAAATCATCAAAAGGTTATGGAGGAATACCTATCTGGATGAGGCCGAGTCAAGAGCCAAGTAGGTAAGTGTTACCTATACGTTTTAATTAGGAAAAATAACAGCCTTATTTTGCCATCGGCAGGCGCGGGTTCTTTTTACAGCTACGAAACTAATTCAGATGAATGACGATGATAAGTACATATAAGATATCACGATACCATTAATATCACGATTGTATATGGATGTGTGCTCCAGGTTGTTAGGGTACGAAGACATTGTTAGCACTGATCGAGTTTCCTTGCAGGATCGCCTACCTGTTAACTTACTACAGGCTGCTTCGGTAGCGCGATACGGTATTTGACAACAGTAAGAAGAAAATGACATGTTAACTAACTAATGCTACTTATTAAATAAAAACTCATCAAAAATCGTCGGGAAATATTAAATCAACTTATACTTGTATCGCGGTTGAAACGCCCGATGTGTGGGCCCCAGGCAAAAATATGCGCATTCAGGGCAGTAAATATTATGCCATCGTTACCATTCGTTCATTCCGCTAAGAGCGAGTGGAATGAGTGAATGGGCTTGCATAAAAAGGCTCGCCTGAGCTGGCCCTGCCTCTTCCTGCCTTTTACTTCCGCTCTCGCCAACCAGCGCAGGTGTAGCGCTCCAGAGCCGATATACCATAACCGTAAGCTAAGCTTGTTTGTACCAACTTACCATTATTGTCTGAACTAAGAATAAAAACCTTGACTACAACCTGGAAGTTCATCATCATCGCCTTACAACTTCCTTCAACTGACACCCATATACATCCAAACTTGCTATTTAAAAAATGGACGCTGTTCGACAATAGAAAATCGAGCCGTCATTTGCAAGTATTTCCCCACAAACTTCGTACGAGCGTTTTTGACGTTTCATGAAAAATTGCTGATTTGACTACGGGTCAAACACCTATAATTCGATATTTTTAACAGCCAATATTTGACAGCCGGCATCCCGGTACAATAAACGTCAATGATGTCATATATTAGATGTAAGGGAATTTTCAGATTCACTATAAGTACTGTATTTTTTAATTATTTGTATGTCTCTATCATATTAAATACGAGCAATTTCTGCTGGAAAGCGGAAAAATACTGAATAGTAATCTTAGAGTTACTTGGCCACCAATATGCGTAAAGTAGGTGTACAGTCGACGTCAAATTTAGTAATTAATTAACGGATGCCTTCTAGCTCGCTCAAGAACGCTTATTCAACGGATCCAGAATGCCTGTGCCCGTTTCTGTTTCCCTATCCCACCACGCACTCACGTCACACCCTATCTTAACCAAGGCGGGATGTTAAAAATGGAGGCCCGTCGTTCTCTTCATTTTGCCACTCTGCTTTTCGGTGTAGTGTACGATCGTCAGCCTAAGTATCTATACGAGAAGCTGGCCTTCACTGCCCGGCCGACCAGAGGTGCGATCCGTCTTGTATGCCCAAGACACGGTAAATCGGCAGCATTTCGTGGCAGTTTTCGCTACTCAGCCACGAAATGCTGGAACAACATCCCTCCGCCTATTCGTAATTCGTTAACTGTAGGCACTTTTAAGCTCCACTTCAAAAAATATCTATTTACCCTACAACTCTCCTAGCCCGTGTCGTTAACTATTTCATATTTTTTTTTTTGTTAGTCGTATATAGCTGTATAGCGTCACGTTAGTCTCGAAAATCCTCATAATTTATCCCATATAATTATTATCCAATATTCTGTTATATAGTCAGTTTCCTAAATACGCGTAGTACTTAATATGCATGCAACTTGCCACGTACAAACCTACTCCTAACTCTTCTTATAAGTAATTCAATATTATATTCTTAAATAAAATTAATGTAGGTATATACTGGATATGTAAACATTGATTCATCATTTTAATCCCTAAATGTAGGTTTTAGTACCACGTTTTCCACTTTTTGCTGTTCAGAACTACCTTACAGCCCTGGGCTCCACGGAAGACCAGCGCTGTGGCATTGTTTAATGTCAGAGCATATGCTGAGTGGTGTCCACTTGCGGCCACTATAGCAGCACCACCAGTCTTCCTTACGTACACGTTATTTTTAGTTTAAGCTGGTATTTATTAAGTTTCTTTTTATATATTGTGTTTTCTAATTAAGAACGAAATTATGATGTGGTGTTATTTTGGCTGGCAATAAATTCATTTCATTTCATTTCATTTCATTTCAAATATACAGACATTATACTGTATGTACGTAATTATGTTTACGTCACACCTGCACGCTGCGCGTACGGTAAAACTCGCATTGTGGCGATGAAGACGTAAAATTGTGTACTTACCACGGGCGGTAATGTACTAGTACGTGCACGCTGTTGCATTGTAATAAGCATACATATGTATAAATAGGTATCTACATATCTTTGACGTGTACAAGTCGACGTTCGATTGTACCTACCTATTCAACTATTCAGTAGGTATTATGCTATCATCATTAGTTGACGATATCATTATTCGTTAGCTGAACACATTCACTGCCAAGAATCGCTACGCTTGTAGCCGCACGGCGTAGGCACCCGCGGAGCGGGTTCCTGGCAGTGAAAGTGTGAATCGAATTTTACTAAGGTAGATGATTTTTTTTAGAGCGGAAGTAAGTAATGTAAGTTATTCAAATTTAATATGAATGAGCTAACTAAGTATTTGGTTCTTTTGACACTACTCCATCGCCATATTTTTATATTATGTTAAACTGCTATATTTGAATACCCGCCATCAGCCTGTATAGTTAGCCGACGTAGTTTAAACTTAGTGCCCCATAAGATTGGCGGTGAGTCCACGATAGGAACCGTTTACAGCGACACGCCACCCGTTAGCGATTGAAAGGTTAACTATTTATTGCGAATTGATTCGCAAACACCTTATACTCCAGGCAAAATACGGTTTTGAAAAACATTAATTTATAATAGCGTTTTTTTTGTTGATTTCATTTTAAAATTGTATTCTAAGATGATTTATTCAAGAATCCGGCAAACTTTCCACCCGGAAGTAATTATGTAGCTTTAAATGAAGCATGCATTGTGTTTTTTGTACGATTTATATTGAATATTATAGAGCAAATGTAAATGAACCAAAATAAAGACAAACATGTTTATTAATATTTTTTCTGACTTTTTAGAAGCTAGTTAATTTATCATTTTTTTGATGTCTGAAATTTTGTCGGATTTTGTCGCTGGGTAACTATTTAATTGATAATATATCCGTTACACATCAAAAAGAAGCTATTATAAATTATTTCCAAAATTGTCATTTTTTCCATACAAGTTGTCAGTTCATTGACTGGACTATTACCCTCATGCAATACACCGCATATACTAAGTACACCGGTTTTCGGGTCGATGTGCTAATAAGTAGGCTCTTACTGTACCTATTTAGGTTCACAGATATGCATTTGAGCTGCACTGATATGTTCAAGATTATTTGAGTAGTATTTGTATGTGAAAAAGATCTTGTTTTGATAGGGGATAGTGAAAGAAGCAATTTAAAGTCGTCTTTCCTATGGTCATTACATTAGTGAACAGCTTTTGTGGTTACATAATTTCTAATTATCCCGAATGAAGCGAAATGATCTTGAAACCAAGATTATTTTCTCTTGGTTAGAGAAAATCCTTTATTCAAAATGATAATCTATGTCATTAAATATATTCGCGGTCTTTTTAATTAGTTTCTTGATTAGTACTCACAGGTTTTTTTCTGTTGGTACGTATAGATTCCTTAACTTTGGGGTACACAGCCTTTAAATGTCATACAGGGTGTTTTTTTAACCGTCTTAGAGCCGAAGCCCAGTTAATCTATGCATTACAAAGAACTTAAAAAAAGGTTTTTAACCCCCGACGCAAGGAGAGAGGTGTTATAAGTTTAACGTGTCTGTGTGTCTATGTATCTGTCTTTGGTATCGTAACCCTCAAACGGATGAGCCGATTTTCGTTTAGTTTTTGTGTCATAGATAATTTTATCCCGAGTGTTCTTAGACATGTTTAATAAAAATCTGTTCAGCCGTTTTTGAGATATTGGACTTTGATCTACTTGATGAGGTGATCTGACTAACTTCCTTATGTCCGATTGATTCGAAATTTGGTACCGTGTTACTTCAATGGTATTAAAAGTATATGGTAAGGTAACCATGACCTGGTCAGCCGTTTGAAGATCATCAGCTCTTGAATAGTTGAGGGAATCTGACCACCTTCCATATGTCCTATCGATTCGAAATTTGGTACCGTGTTACTTCAATGATATTGAAAGTATATGGTGAGGTAACCATGACCTGATCAGCCGTTTGAAGATCATCACTCTAAAAAGGACAAAATAAAAGTAAATTTAAAAAAACTAAAAACCCCCCGACACAAAAATAAACTCTAAAACACAAAGAAATAATATTTTAAACCTATTATATTTATTTGTTAGTTTTTCGTTTATTTTTTGTCTGGGGTTTTTTTTGTTTTATTTTTATGTATTAATATTGTTTTTTTTTTGTATAAAATATAAATAATTATTTTAATCATCCAGCCGAGTTACCGCAGTGACCGCTAGCCGCCATCTTATGTAGATAGGTAAGAACTCTAACCGGGTGAATGAAACTTCGCACCGCGCGCCATACAAGATTTTTCAAACTTAATTACCACGAATAATTAGTACGTTTTGGATACTTTAAGTGGGCTTCGGCTCTAAGACAGTTGAAAAAACACGTATTTTAACCAGCATAGTTTTCGAGCGTACACTTAAAGGTTAAATAAACTTTAAGGTATTTTTTTATAGGTTTACTTTAACTGAAATAAACTATGTTTAAAATGACGTTGTTCCTGACCATATTTTTATGTCATCAACGTGTTCAAAATAGAAGTATTTTTGTGAGGGTGAGGACCAAAGTCTTGGCCAGTAGTTGTCCTGCTTAATCGGTAGTAGTTAAAAAGTTCCGTTGTGACACAAAAATTAGCCATACAATACGGGTGTATTAAACTCGAAAATTATTATTACTCCAAAAGAAAGAAAGCAAAAAATATGACTAGTGACGAAAATCCCATTCAGATATCTCAAATAGTTACGAAGCTACAACCGTTTTAATATTGCTTGTTAGAGAGAGAAAACGCAAACAGTTTGTGACGTCACAATCTGCGAGGCTGCCGCCAAGCGCGTCGCGCCGCGTCGACGGCGGCGCCGAACACGATGAGGCACGGCACGGCACGGCACGTTGCCGTCTATTAGTGACGTCACAAACTACAGGCGTCATCGTCTCATATGAAGTTGCGCTTTGAGAAAAGGGACAGAGCATACCCCTTCTTAAAACTTTGGACACTTATAACTTCGTGATTATTTAACCTCTTGCGTTGATTTTTTCTCCATTTGACTTAATTTTTAATCCTTTTTCGAGAAAATACGACATTATTGATTATTTATTTAGCGTCTACATCCCTATTTATGGTTAATTTTTGTGTCACAACGGATTTTTTTATCTACTAACGATTAACCAGGCTAACTACTGGCCAAGAATTTGGTCCTTACCCGTGGCTAGATACTCTCAATATCGATAACTGGCTTGTGACACCTAAAAAATTACTCTAGTAATCGACCAAAATATATGTGTGATCCTTTACATCTCTCCACTTAATTGTAAATTTTGTATTTGTACAATTATGTGTCTATACACTGTGTGTTAAACAGATCGCGACATATGAGTTATGCATTTCAAATTCATCTCTTTATAGTGAGTAAGATACATCTCGATTTTGGATTATACCGGGTTGGTTTATCTACCTGGCTCCCTAACCCGAGGTAGAAGACCAGAGAGAAGAAAAGGCTATAGTTATTAGTAAAAATAATTATTTAATTGATAGTTGTAGAATTCCTTGCTAGACGTATGTTATCGGGGGGTTACGGCTCACGTGTAGGTAAGCCATGGCGTGTGGCATGCCCGGTGCCCGGGTGTCGTGTTCCCGACATGCCTCGTCTAATAAATCAGACAGGCACGGCAACTCGCATCCTAATATTTACCTAGCTATTGCCTGGACTTTTTCGTTCAAACCACACCTACATTGACATCGTTAATTGCAGTCCGCAAATGTTCACCCCTCCTAACCTAATTTCATCCTTTTACCGAATGATTTCCGGGATAAGATAAGGTCACCTGTTCCTATGCAGAACTCGAACAATCGGCGTCCCTAACAAATATAATTAAAATCGTTTCAGGATTTTATAATCTGTGTTCTCGGTAACACACCGGTAGAGCCGCGAATGAAATATAGCCAATGTCCATCCCGAAGGTCCGTTATATATACTAGTGAAATAATATTTGAAATTGGATGAGCAGTTTTAAATATTACCGGGCTACCTATGTTTTACAAATTAAACAAAAAAAAAAAAAAAAAATTAAATTTGTGTTAATTAGTGTTAATGTAAGTAAAATGTTTGACAAATTTTCACTTCCCAAAAAAATTTTCGTAGACTAATTTGCCAAATTAACGCTTGACAAATAAATAGATCTTACGTAAACCTAATGTTTGGCATATTCATGTTTCAGCAATACAAAATTCCTAGCCGTTTTAGCCTAGTTGGTAGTGATCCTGCCTACGATGCAAGAGGTCCTGGGTCCTGGTCCTGGTCCTGGGTTCGAATCCCGGTAAGGGCATTTATTTGTGTGTCATGGATGTTTTCTAAGTATTTAAGTATTTATCACACTGATATTATAAATGTGAAAATTCGTTGATATTGTCAGAGAGACATAATAAGAAAATCCTGAAGGAAATTGTATTTATACGACATAAATTAAAAACTTCAATAGCGCGATGCAGAACATCACCAATTTTCACGTATATTCTAGCCTTAGTAGGTCATTCTCCAGTTTTTTGTTGGCGTATAAACTCCGTCAAATCATATGAAACGTATAAAAAAGTTTCATGGAGTTCAGGGGACCGATTTTTCGAGCGCTCGACTCTTTCACTCGAAAACTGACAAAAACTATGAAATGCTATTTTGAAATGATAGAAATTTTGAAAAAGAGCGGTATTGACCACTCATATTCAATTCTATCAGTAGAAAGTAAGTGCCCGTAATTTTGACACTACAATAGCATTTACTTTTATTTAATTTTCAAGCGCTCGAAAGTCAAAAATCGGCCCCCAGGTGACCCGCAGACCAGAGACTAACCGATTGGAGAAAGTCGTGTATACGCAACGCAACAGCGCCATCTTTTGTTGTAAAGTGGACGCCCTGTGGCGGCGATGACAACCAGTATATTTTTGGGGGAAGAATATAGCAAAAACTACTGAACCGATTTTAATGAAACTTACTAATATTGTATTTTAGACCTCAGAATAGGACATAGCGTGGCGTTTTTTTAGATATAATTTCTTCAGAGGGTGATATAAGGTTCGAAAAATTGTATGCGAATCAATTAATTTTTTTAGATAGAGATTTGAAACTTTGCAAAAAGGTTCTTTAATGAAATACAAGAAAACGAATTTCATATTTTTTGCCAGTTCATACCCTAAGGGGGTCTAAAATGGGTCAAAAATTTGTCTGAATAATGAATATTTTTTGAGCTAGGGACTTGAAACTTCGTAATATGATTCCATATTAAAACACATAAAAAAAAATTTAAGCGTTTGTGAAATATTCATCCTCTAGGGATTAAAACTTGGTTGAAAGTTTGTACCAAGAAACCCTAAGTACCACAACTTTATCTACCCGTCACTAGATGGCATATGCTGTACACGTTTTTGTGGAAAAAATCACAGTAGAATAGTTGATGTTGCTTCAGTTTTTCGATCACAAAAACTACTAAACGCATTTTTATATAACTTCCCTTAAATCTTTGTAAAACTTAACCTGATGATAGTCTACTATTTATAAAGAAAAAAAATGTCATGACAATTATACAATTACCTACAATACAATACTCTTTATGCACTTCACATATACAAAACACAGTTGCAATAAAATATAGTACCAAGTTGAAGCCCGTGTAATACTTTAAATTTAAGTTAGCTACCTACTGGTCAGTAGATGGCGTAAGCTGTGTTATTTTTGTAGCGAACGTAACCGTTTGAATATAAGACGCATTAAAATAAATAAAAAATAAGCGGATTCCTATTGAAAATTGTACACTTATAGAACACTAGCTTCCGCCCGCGACTTCGCCTGCGTGGACCCAGGATAAAGCTATCCTCTATTTTAATCCAGGCTATAAACTATCTTCTTGTAAAATTTCATTCAATCAGTTGAGCCGTTTAAGCGTCATTGAGTAACAAACATCTAAATATCCAACCATCCAAACTTTCACACTTATAATATTAGTTGGATTATCCTTTTCTTTATATTTTATCAATGGATTTTTCACTTTTTTGGTAAACTTTAGCACAATTCTATCACCGTAGCGAAAATCGTGAATAAACCTCATTCATTAAACTATTTAATCGTATGGCATATATTATTTTTGGCCTTTAAAGTTTGTCACTCTTTAGTACCACCCAGGGGACACGTACAGGGTTGTGGTAGGTAGCTCCTGCGACCGCGAGTAACAGTTGTCCCCCCTTTGTCAAGTGACTGGGCAACTCGACTGTTAGAAGTTTTTAAGCCGCCCGAAGGCCTCTAACTCGGCTTAACGACTACTGTCATAGACAGCAGCCGGGATCAACTGCTTAGCGTGCCTTCCAAAGCACGGAAGCGCTCATTTATATTAACCGCTCAAACATCAGGTGGTCACCCAATGCAAAGATTGACCGCTGGCATCGTTGCTTAACCTGCGTTATCGTTTCCGACTCGCAGGCGCCGGCTATGAGCGCATCGAAATTAAATAAATTCATTAAACATAAAATGCCTGTAGAGTCTGTCAATAGCGACTCGTGTCCCTGAAAATTTTGCAAATCCTACTAATATTAAGAATGCTAAAGTTTGGACCTCATTCACACATACATATATATAGTGTATAAGTAACCTGGATTAACATACAAGTATATAAAACTTTTTATTGCGGGAATCATCGTCTAAGGGGGCGAAAGTTTGTAAGGAGCTACCATATAAAAGAGTTCCACGCGGACGAAGTCGCGGGCTTAAGCTAGTTTATCTATATAAGTATGTTTATCGCCGTCTGGTATCCATAGTACAAGCTTTGCTTAGTTTGGGACTAGATAAATTTGTGTAAGATTGTCCCCTTAATATTTATATTTATATGGGGGTCGAAGTTGCACCACGTCCGAAGGAATTACCCACCGCTACCCTACACGTACCCCTGGCCGGTGCTAAAAGTGCAACAACCTGGCAACCGTACTGACTTTTCCAAGATCTCACGGTTAAAAATATTTGTACTGATTTACTAAATACTGATTTGCCATACCAAAAATAAATATATTTGTATCTCGTTTACTAACTGGTACTTTGACCAAATTTAATTCAGTCAAATATGTTGGCATAATATTATGTTTTAACCAGAACAAAAAAACGCAAAAAGACGTTTTTGCGTTTTGTGTAGAGGTCGCAATTCTAACCTAGGTGCGCAATTTCACTCAGGAGAGTTTTTCGTGGCAAACGAGAAGGCTCCATCCTTTGCACGTGCCCTAGCCAACGCAAGCGCCTCTGCTTCAGAACGGCCAGAGGCGGCTTTACTTTATGGTGTAGGGTGTGCGTTGCACACGGGCGCAGCGGTCCTAGGGGGAGCGGAGCGCCGCCCGCTACCATTCCATTTATTGTGACCGCGCGCTTACTAGGGGGCGCTAGAGTAATGTTTGCACACGGGCGCTAGACATGGGCTAGAGACGCCTCAGAGAACGGCAGCAATGCTAGGTAGACGCGCGATGCTAAGCACCCTCTCGTTTGTTACTCGATCCTGTTCGGGAAGCTCAGTACAGTATGGTAGGGTATGTGAAAATAAACACCTAACTGTAATTACAAGATGATCGTGTATCAGCCATGCATCTTATCCATAGTCTTGTATAGAGCCGAAACCTGGAAGTCGTATGCCGCAACAGGAACGGAAATTGAACAACTTCCACATGCGCTGCCTTCGACACAAACTTACAAAACTACAAACTCACAATCATTACCTCTTCCTAATATTAAGTAGGTACAATCTCCGCGTTCTTCATATTAGCTTCCAGTCCTTCCAAAAACAATCGTATAGCTACATCAGCAAAAGGCCAATAAACTACCTATCCGAGCTTTAAATTATAATTATAAAATGTAAACATTGCTTATACAATTGAACAGGGATGCCACGAATGCGACTTTTTAGACATCCGCGGATGCGGATGCGGATTTTGAGGCAAAGTACCTACTCGAACACGTTGCGACTGATTTACAATCGTTGCAAATCTAACGCATCACCAATAGCGAATACGGCGAATCGTCAGATTACAGAAACGAAATGAAGATTCTTATTGACTAACTAGCTTCCGCCCGCGACTTCGTCTGCTTGGACTCGGGATAAAAACTATCCTATATTTTAATCCAGGCTATAAACTATCTTCGTGCAAAATTTCATTCAAATCGGTTCAGCCGTTTAAGCGTGATTGAGTAACAAACATCCAAACATCTAAACTTTCGCATTTATAATATTCACGGCACGCGCCGTGTTGGCCCCTATCTGATCGCTAACTGTACTACATCCGCATCCGCAAAAATACGCATCAATTTTTGCGGATGTAGAGGCGGATGTAGATTTTGAAAATCATGCGGAATATCCACGGTTGCGGATGCGGACGCGAATATCTGCAACATCCCTGCAATTCAATAACAAATAACAGTACCTACTTACAGTGTGTTTACATGATTAGGACTTTCGTCTGTAACTATAGGGCAAACATTTACCAGCTTTCTCAATTAACGTAATTAGCTGACCTAAGGCCTCTGTCAGTGATTAAATTGCTAGAAACAGTAGAAAGTATGGTAAAAAAACTTTTTCTTACCTGACATGATGCCCCACGAACTTCTTACCAAACTGCCTCATTGCTATTTTCACTATTATGCCTCATTCTTTCCAGGCTTACTAAATAAAAATAAGTAATGTTTGTGACTACATTTCCTTTGCTCACTCAACTGCTGTCCTGTTGCTATGGGCAGTCGTCATGCGACATTTTCGACTTATAATAAAAACAAAAGATTGTTTCATGGGACGCTAAAATATAAGGAGCGGTTGCTAGGCAACGCCACGGCGTAGCACGTGCTACGAGCTCGCCTGACGCGTAGCGTAGCATGTAACTAGACGATCTTCGACTATCGTCCCTAAAATGAATAGAGATTTGTTACACTAATGCGTAATCGGAGATCACATTTTTACTTATCACATATTTACCCGGTTTGGCCTGAATGGCGGTGAATACTGTGGTCCGGGGCGTCAGTCAGGCTACGCATCATTGCTATTCGTTAGCTCGCAGCACAAGAGAGAGCGTGCAAACCACATTCAAATCTCGCGTACGTAAGTCTCGAATACGGGTGTAGACTCGAAAATTACTATTACTCCAAAAGAAAGAAACCAAAAAAATATGCTGTGACGAAAATCCCATTCAGATATCTCAAAGAATTACGAAGCTACATCCGTTAGTTAACGTCACAATCTGCGAGCTTCATAGTAAATGACAATCGTTTCATATGATATGAAGGTGCATTTTGCGGAAAAGAGAACATACCCCATCCCCCCTTAAAACTTTGGACACATAACTTTGTGATTATTTAACCTCTTGCTTTACTTTTTTCTCCATTTGACTACATTTTTAATGCTTTTTCGAGAAAACACAACATTACTGATTATTTTATTTAGTGTCCACACGTTAAGGAAAAGTCACAAAATGTATACTCTACCTATACTTTTCAACACAATTGCTCGTAACGTACGTATTGTGTCGCTTTTAGACTCATAATCCTGGATATTAAACACGCGTGTTTTATAACATTACGACACTTGTGTGTTATGGTTATATCCCGATTAAGTCACGTTGACACCTTGCAGCAAGATGTATGCATGCACACGGTGCATTCTTAAATTAACCGGGTTGTATAGAATGTACAGCTTTTTTTTTAATTCTCGGCAAATGGTTTCTTACTCGACTAAACAAATTAAATCCTTTTTGTTAATTAATTGACTATTTATTTTTGATATGATATAGAAACGTTTAATTAAGTAAAACTATTCACTTTTGATAACATTTTGTATGAATTAATAAAGATAACATTTTAAAACGAAAATATTTATTTTATTTTGTATTGTCTGTTTAGAGATTTCATCTAATGCTCGCGTACTGAGCAAACTACACGAAAAAAAACTGTTGCGCGCCATTATAGCTTATTTCACAGATATTTGTAAACATTGTTAATGCGTGTTTGGTTATTAACAAAAATGTTAACTCGTGGTGACTAGAAAAGTGATAAAAAGAATGGACGCAACTGGAAATTCTTGGCGATGTATACAACATGTGAGTAAAAACCTGTTGCCATAAATAAGGAAAGAAAATAACTTGGCAGGCCTACAAAGTTTTCATCTTATGAAAAGGATTTTTTCCTCGCAAAATGTGTTGAAAAAAGTCGTATGAAACGCGTGAGCTTTGATAATTACTTGCTCTCTCTCACCTGCGGCTCGCGTGATAATTCCGCCTCTGATGTAATTATCAACATACCTCTCTTGTATCACAATGTACTATAAAGTACCTCTGTGTCCTCCATATTTCGCTTTGTCAGGTAAAACATATATATGTATACCTATGTAGTTACGAACGACGGCAAGCGAACAGTGAAATAAAACAGCACCAATTATGAACATGTGGTTTATTAATAAATAATATATTAATCGATATATAATACTACTCGGCATCACAATATACGCGCTCGCGCACCGCGAACATGGAACGAAGCTCAACGGAACACAAACAAACTGCCGGACTTCGCCACACATATGTCGAACACTTACTCTAGTATGTACACGTGTCTATAATACCCATCAATACATAATTTACAAAAAGAAATACAATAACAGCTGGACACAGAGTCCTATTTCTCTAAGAAACAAAATGTATAAATATCATAACTTATTTATATAGGAAATGCAAAATTGTTACCAAATTAATAGTCAACATTTACAACGCTTTGCATTAAATTAACTCCAAGTACAACAACACAAATAATACCTATCAATATATTAAACAAATCGTATTATGTTATGTAGATGAAGAATGAGATTTTAAGTTATAGCTAGACAAGGTTGTGGACCAGAAAACAACTAGAAACTTTGTAAAACAAGTCTTTGAGGGTTTTTTTAAGCAAGCAAAAGTCTATTTCTGTTTAAAAACTTAACTATATTGGTAGGTAGTATCTATATAAATTCAATTCGCATACCTACATGTTGTTTTGAAGGCGAATCGTACTTAGCTGGAATGTTAAAGTAAGTAAGTACACAACGTGTAGGTACAAACAAAACAACTAAAATGCTTTTGGTCACTAACGGAATTTTAACATTTTTAATTATTCTAATATGTACCTAGGTTTATAATTGGCGAACTGCAGATGATATAGGTGGGTTTTCCTTACTTGATAATTCTTTAATAAGTATGTTTAATATAGTATTTGTAGATTCCCGTGGGCTATAAGATCTGCCACAGTAGCGCATTGCTTGCATTTTTAGCTTTAGTCTAGAGTGTGTAAAATCTTTGGACACTCCAACGCAATAACGAGAGAAAACGAATCAAAACCCCGTATAAGTAGCAAATATTGTAAGCGCTTTTCTCGATTCTAATCACACTACAAATTTCCAGAATCTCAATTATTCCATATACACTTTGTACTTCTATCAATACTGTAGTGGTGGTTGTTGATTTGGTATCTAAATAGAATCACATTTCAACTTATAATTTCATATAAAACCACTGTGTCTCACATTTTCGTGACATAAAGTAACTTAAAATTTACTCTTATTGCATATGCCTATGTTATGGACCACTATCTGTCAATTGTCTAACGCACTTATGATGAACATTTTCCCTATTATCTAAATTGCTTGGATTGAATAATTTACTATTTTTAATGTCTTCCTTTTGTTCCTGCATATTTAATCTTGTGTTAGAGCAGCGGAAACTGAACCACGATGTTTCGATTATTTACTTCAAGGCAAACCATTCCTTAAGCGTAGGTCGTAAAATATTAATATCTGATCTGACTGGAAATGCTGCACTGAAAGCATTATGTTAATAACGGTTTTAATGAGCAATTCATCTTGCCAATCTGAGAGCACTGAGACGGTAGTTGAAAGATTACCCTCCTGTAGGTGACTTAATAAGCTATGGGTAAGACCCTAGGAGGAGACAATAGCCAGGGTAATTGCGTAAGTTTCGTGTGTCATTAGATGGCGTTTGAAATGAACGCGTAATATTACATTTCAAAATGAGACCAGAAACTCGACGGTATCAATAGTTAAACAATTACCATATCAGTACGCTTTCCTATTTATTTTAGCGAATAACCCACCCTGCGGCTTACCAACTAAGTACTTCATATACAGCAACATTTAACGGTCAGGGACTATGCACATTATTGCTCTGGAGGTAGAGCGGTCCACGACCGCGTGGGTCGTCTATCAAAACATCAATAAGGACAACATGGCTAAACCCAACACATACCAAAACTACCTTCCACTCCTCTACCCGCTCATGCGGGCCTAATGCCTATAACTGCCCCTGAATCACTATTTACCAGTTTGTACATACTGTAAACGACTGTGGTGTGCACCAAGGCTAATATGAAGACGAGATTAGGTACGTATTTCGGCAGGCGATAGACATATTCACACACAACGCGTTCACGTGGCGCGATGACGGCTTAAGGCTGTATCCAACGGTACCTATGCGCCTGTGATATCATGATTATTTTGGCAACATTCGATCTTTTCCACCTTTTACTTGTTGTATTAATTTTGGTATATACCACACTTGTGATGGACTGCATGATGGATCCAATCAGGTTTCTCGCACTCGTTACTCTCAATCTTTTATAAGATCAATGTGTGTAGGTATGTGTACCTTTAGCCATTATTGTTTTAGGAAGGTAACGCCTAACTAGACGGTTGGACATTTCCTTTTGTAGCAGAATATCCTATTCCTGCTCAACTGGGTATTAATTCTACCAGCGGCGGCAACTCTCTCCAAACTTACATTTACGTACTGGCTTTACATGCCGAGCTCATTTGATGAGCCTTAATTATGTTTTAATACTTTAACGTTTTAGACAAAAGCTTTAATATCCAAATTTTTGATTACAATTTGATTATTCACATCATCGCATCGAAATTGTTGCGTACGATTTTATTGCCCGTGGCAATGTTTTACCCCATTTACTCGGGAACTATTTAGAAACAATAGAATAATTCATGAAAGTTGACGAAGCAAAGTTCGCATGCCGCTTATGCAACGCGGAAATGCCACCAACATCACCATTTTACAATTGTCCGAATTTCCATTTGTATGATTACAATTAATTAGTACCAACACACAGTGACCGAGTGAATGAAGCCCCGGCCTCGGCCGCTTCAAACCTCCAAGTGGTCGCCGTAGCCGTTGGTCGTGGAGCGACTGGAGCCGTTCCCGTCGCGGGGTCGGGATCACGACTGGCCGTCGCAGTCGGTGTAGTGCGAGGGCCCCTCGTTGGAGCACACGGAGTCCTCGGGCGTGCGCGACGCGTCGCCGGCCTCGCTGGCCTCCACCGCGCTGGCGCTGCCGCCCGCCTTGCCCTTGCCCCCGCGCCGCGCCTGCAGCGCCTGTGCACGGTCACAGCTATAGCATAGCGTAGCGAGTAGCGATAGCGCCCCACCAGCGATCAACGGTTGCCGAAACGTGTTGACTCTTCGCAAATACGCGGTTTAACTTTATTTAATGTTTATGCAAACATCAAGCTAAGTAATTGAAATTTTTCTGTTCTTAGTTTGATGTAGGTACGGTAACCATCACATGCACCGTATGGGTGCTCAATAATATCTGAATACGCTGTAGGTGACACCTTGCCAACAGGGTCGTATTTAGAAAAGGATCACGTTGTTTGCTAACGACGTAATGCGATTGCGGCTAATATTAGGCACTTAAATAAAATGATATAATTTGCCCAAATGTTTAGTTTTTTGCTACAAAGTCAACACGCTTTGAAATATCTAGTGCAGGTAGACAGGTCAGGATGGAACGTGAATCATAACTCAACCGTCGTTTTATTCTCTACAAACAAACGTCAGCGTGATGAAAGACGCTCGAAGGAAGATCAAGCCGAACGGCGGAAATAGTTAGCGAACAAAAACATCCGTTCATTATAATTTCAATCAGAATTTCAGCTACTGGGAAATCGGATTGAAATATAAGTCAGACGGTTCAATCCAGCGGAGTGGCGGGTTCCCAATGTCAGTTGGGGGCCCGGCCGGGTACAAATAAAGCAGACATCCGAAACATTGCAGACGGACAGGGGTGAGGCGCGGGCGTGGCGCGGGCTCCGGGGACATGCGGGTGCTCCACGTCAGTGCGCATGCGATATTATTACACCTTTCCTTACCTTTTCGCGACTGCCCTTTTTCTAAAGTCGGTGTGGGATGGAAGATGAAACATTCAATTAATGGCAATGAAGATAGAACACCGACACAGAAGGGTTGAGGTATCACATAGTCACAGTTGATATACAATTTTGGCACAGTAGGTACAGGTTGGCACGACGATTGTAGAAATACGGGAGACAATCAACAAATATTTAAATGTAATATGGTTTACCATTGAATTGCCGACAAACATTTCATCGAATATTATTTCAAAGACAACGTTTCAAGTATTTTCATTTCATCGACAAGTTATTCCGTCGAATACTCGATACTAGGTAATTTGCACCGAGGTCTTTTAATTGGTAGTTGACTTATTACAATAAAATTCATGTCATGGCTTTTCATTTCGAGTTTTTTTTATTAATTTTTTTTACTTGTAATAATATTTATTCCGCATAAAATTATTTCAATTGGTAATATTTCGTTGTCGAAACTAAACGCAATCACGTCAGTCGGCTCACTCTGCGAGATTATTGATATGTGGGTAGTTTCAGATATGAAATAATTTATCTGGACGAATGGTTGGTCGTATGAATTTGTCATGAAGATCAGAGCTCGCATGCCGTCTTGTGATAGCCGTGCAGCGAATCGACGCCACCCCGCTGCGCGGGGTGTCTCTTTCTGGTTTGATGGACACAAGTGAACCCTAACCTAACCGACCTAAAACAGACTTCGCTTATGACTAGTCATTTTTGTCCGCCCTGATATCTTTTTGTAATAAACGATTTACACCAATGATTCTTAGTTTTATTATACATACATATTATTTATCAATTGTCATGATGATCAGAGCTCGCGTGCCATCTTGTCATAGCCGTGCAGCGGGTCAACGCCACCCCGCTGCGCGGGGTGTCTATTTCTTGTCTGAGGGACACAAGTGAACCCTAACCTAACCGACCTAAAACAGATTTCGCTTATGACAAGCCATTTTTGTCCACCCTGATATTTTTTGTAATAAACGATTTACACCAATGATTCTTGGTTTTATTATACATACAATAATACATAATTAACTACATAATTTGAATAATGTATAAATGTGCAGTAGGACATATAAAATTGTATTAAAGTAATATGTCGAAGAAATGAATTGCAATGTTATGTAGTTGTGCCAATTAAGATAATTTGAAACAAACCAGCTATTAAGTAATATTCGTTGAATAGTATTTCTACGTAGTAAGATAAATTTAAATGAATAGTAGTTGAAATAAAATAACGCCAAACAATATTACTAGTACTAAAGTTTCGATGAATCGTTGTCGATGAAATAATATTCGATGAAAAGGTTGTCGACAAAACAAGGGTACACCATGTAATATACTTGTAGGGTAGAGATTAGTAACTATAAGGACTTTACATATTACTACTATAGTGACCATGGTGTTCAAATCTAAAAGAAATTGTCACATGCCATATGTTACACAAAAGGGCTTCAGGGCGATGGGGTTCATTCGGTTAAGGTATATTCGTTCATGTCGTGTATGGTTTCATGAATCATGATCATGAGCGAATAATGCATAGTTTAAAATTTATACGCTAATTTCGTAATTACTGTTACGGCGCGTGAAAGAGTACTGAACTGAGTATTAAGTACATGGTACGTATTATTTGCTTGGCACTAGTATTTAATGCTGTTAAACCTGTATGATATGATGCAAGCAGATGAAGTGGACTTGGCCGGGTATACCTGCAGGGAGAACCGCCGGTGCGGGGGCTTGCGTCCGCCCCGCCGCTTGCTGATGTGCGGGTTGTCCCGCCGAAGCGTCTTGTTCCTAAGGATCTCGAGCTGCACGTAGAGCCGCTTGAGCTCGGCCCGCACTTCCTCTGACGTGGGTTCCTCCTCGCCCTCCACGCCGAATCCCTCCGCTGGGCCTCTGCGGGACACCTGAAATCACAAAAAGAGTATGACTAAGACCAAATTCATGACCAACCGATTATGATTATATATGCAAGTAATGACTATAATAATAATTCGCTTTATATTATATTTGTTTTAAAGGGCCTCTGCGCTGTTGGCTTGGGCCCCACGCATGCCTTCCAAAAGTCCGGGACCCCATGGTCCTGAGATATGGAAAAACATACAAATAATAATAATAAAATGATTTATTTAGGGTAGAATAGTACAATAAATGGATGTAATCGAATCAAGTTATTAACAACAAAACTAATATCAAGCAGGATTATTCGTATACAATACTAGCTGTTGCCCGCGACTTCGTCCGCGTAGAACATGATTGCTATTAAATTATTGTGGGCGTAACCTCAATTATCGCCGACCCAAACAAAGTTCTACCATCTTAAGGGATGATTTCTGATATAATATAAAAACTATCCGATATCCTTCCTAGAAAATCATCTTAATCCGTTCACGGATAAAGCGTAAAAGGTAACAGTGCGATGAGTTCATTAGTTTAAATTGCAAAATTTCAATTGAAAACTCCGTTTTTACAAATATAATATCTTAAGAATCATCAAAAGACGTTTCTGCTTAAATTGTATATTTTTTCATAATGTAGGTATCTATTAAAGAAAGCTAAATGACTGGAATATTTTGCTTAAATCCGTCCAGTAGTTTTACTCATTCACGTAAGATCGGGCTACCTGTATAGCTTTGAAAGCAAACTTATCTAATGCTAAAAGACGGAGAACTTTCCATCTCCATCCGCCGTCCCCATTTAACGGTGTTAGATAATAAATTATTTTAATGAAGCCCCTTTACCCCCTTATTTCACCCCTTTAGGAGGCACATAGATCTACATATTATAAAAGAAACCTGCTGTTCTGCTTTCATGTTTCTAGCCACAGTTTAATATTAAAAATCACACATTACTTAGGTATGTGAACTTTCAACCCCTATCTTAACCCCTTCAAGGGATGAATTAGGAAAATATCCCTTATCAATGTGTTTGACTGTACATTAGGAGCTTGTGGCCAAAGTTTTAAACATCTAACTCTAAAAACGACATGATTCCCATACAAACTTTCAACTCTTTTTAACCCCCTTAGGGGAGGAATGTTTGTAACATCGCTTAATCATTTGCTTTGCTTTTTAGTAAGATACCTTCATACAAAGATTCAAGTCTATAACTTTCCAAATGAACGATTTCCATACAACGGTTCGACCCCTATTTCACCCCCTTAAGGGTTGAATTTCGAAAAATCCTTTCTTAGTACACGTCCACGTACTGTAAAGTATATATATTCCAAATTTCATGCTTATAACTTTAGCGGTTTAGGAAATCACACATTACTTATGTGAACTTTCAACCTCTATCTTAACCCCTTCAAGGGATGAATTAGAAAAATAATCCCTTATCAATGTTTTTGACTGTATATTAGGAGCTTGTGACCGAAGTTGAAATGGCTAACTTTAAAAACGACATGTTTCCCATACATACTTTCAACTCTTTTTAACCCCTTTAGGGGATTATTTTTGATAGCAAAGTTAAATCATTTGTTTGGCTTTTTAGTAAGAAACTTTCGTACAAAGATTCAAGTCTATAACTTTCAAAATGAACGATTTCTATACAACGGTTCGACCCCTATTTCACCCCCTTAAGGGTTGAATTTCGAAAAATCCTTTCTTAGCACACGTCCACCTACTGTAAAGAATATATGTTCCAAATTTCATGATTATATCGTAAGCGGTTTAGGCTGTGCGCTGTCTGTCAATAGATTAGTAACGAAGAGTTTTATAGATATAGTATTTTGTCCCTTATCAATGTTTTTGACTGTACATTAGGAGCTTATGGCCAAAGTTTTAAACGTCTAACTCTAAAAACAACATGATTCCCATACAAACTTTCATATCTTTTTTAACCCCCTTAGGGGATGAATGTTTGTAACATCGCTTAATCATTTGCTTTGCTATTTAGTAAGATACCGTCATACAAAGATTCAAGTCTATAACTTTCCAAATGAACGATTTCCATACAACGGTTCAACCCCTATTTCACCCCCTTAAGGGTTGAATTACGAAAAATCCTTTCTTAGTACACGTCCACGTACTGTAAAGAATATATGTTCCAAATTTCATGCTTAAGTATATCGTTGGCGGTTTAGACTGTGCGCTGTCTGTCAATAGATTAGTAACGAAGAGTTTTATATATATATAGATGATAACGCCAATGCGTCTAAAAAAATGGTCTCAGGGGCTAATATACAAGTTTATTGCCTAAACTAGGTTGCAGTTGTAATCTGTGTTTTAGGCATAAATGGCCTTTGTTTTACATATACTGCGTGGAACGGAACGATGGACTTTCCCGCAAGAGGGTGATTATTGAGCGCTAGTACGTCACATTTTCCAGATAAACTATTTTTTTTGACGCGATTTTTTTTACCTTTGTATGGAGCGTTGGCCGACTAGAGCGACGAGCTCCATACAAATGTAAAAAAAAACGCGTCAAAAAAACTAGTTTATCTGAAAAATGTAACGTATTAGCGCTGAATAATCCTCCTCTTACGGGAAAGTCTTTACAATATGTGTGGCCCGCACCGTTTACCACTTTGACCTAGTAAACGAGCTTTAAAGCATCCTAAATACAGCCCCAAGTGTTCCGTTGGTTTAATTTACTTGCATCTTCATCGATGAAATCCTTCGCATAGATAGAACTGGATTCACCTCTTGAGCGAGCGATCGCGCCCGATAGCCGTGCCACAAGCGCGGCGCCAGCACGCAGGCGAGCGCGGCGCCGGCCGAGAGCTGCGCGCGCGCCGTGGCGGCCAGCGGCGCGCGCTCGGGCGCCGCGCCCGCCAGCGCCGCGCCGCGCCATGCCAGCCCGCACAGGAACTCAGTAGCCAGCGCGCCTGCCAGCCAACCACGCTCCTGCACAATGTTAAACAACTTCTAAAAGTATCGTGTCAAATCGAACAAACCAACACGTTACCACTATTATTGATAAGGTGAGAAACATTTTTACTTATAAGGGTGAATTTCAACAAACTTGTTTTTTTTTATCACTTGGGTGAAATTATTTAGATTCAAGTATTTCGTCAAATTGTTTAACATGAAATGGCAGCTATGACTACTATATTTAATGCGGGTTAACGGCCCTTTCATACCATAAACAGTTACGGAGATATTTCACTTTTATCTTTTTATTCACCGAAATGAATAAGAATAACCGAAATGATTAATACATATCACCGATGTGATAATTCCGTCATCGAAATGGCATAACGCATCACTGAAATGATATTTATAAAACCGAAATGATAAAATTTTCACCGATGTGATATAACACTCACTGAAATGATAATTAAAATAAAATAAAACAAGTAACACCCTTCAACTTATTACAAAAAATATCAACTTCGGTGATATTTTTAATTTCCGTGAGGTGCTTTGAGCCAAATTTTCACCGAATTAACCGAAATGAGAACGATGACATGAGAAAAAGTGGAGTTAAACTCGAATTAAAAGATGTAGCCAGGCAGCGTAGACTCCCACAACCCTTGCACAACCTCCATCGTAGTTGACACCGTTAAGTTAGCTCAGATTAAATATACTCAGCTCATACGCATCCGTGGCAGAGAACGGGTATACCGTTGTCTCCCATGCAACTAAGCACCGAACCTTTGTCGACACCGTTAAAATTTTTGAACTCACCTGGAAGGGCACATTAGCGTTCCTGGCCGCATAAGCGATCCTGGCGCCGGCAGCCAGCAACAGCAGCTCAGCGCCAGCGGTGACGTGGTGCCAAGCTGCGTTAGTGCAGCCCTCTTGCTCGCACGCCGCAGTGGCCGTGAATGCAGCTAGATAGCACGCGGCGCCGGACAGCATCGCGCCCACGATGCGGAGCACCTGCAATGTTAAGAGTATTCTGGAACATATTCATAGATAGTAACGTTTAGTGTCTATTTACAGGTCAAGCAATCTTACCAAGGTAGCCCCAATATAGTCCCAATATCATCTTACCAAGATAAGATTGCTTGACGTAAGGATATTTTCTCAGGGTCTATTCTTTTATTTTCTACCACGCCAAGGCTTAGTACTATTACTTATTCTGTGGCCAAGGTTACTCGTTGTTTATTTGCAGTCTTTGATTAGTTACTGCAATATATACAGTATATCAACGTTTTGTCTATCTTAATCATACTCGGGACGAATATATCAAATGATATTAGGTATTATCCATTCTGAATTTGCTATGACTAACATAGAGAACTTAAATGTGACTAACGATTACTCCCGGCTGGTGACTATTATTCCAAATTAACTTGACGGGAATTGTCTAGATATCGTCTATGAGGAATACTTTTCTACGAGAAATACTTTCAAGTAGGTATTGTATGATAAAGGTAGTAGAAATTCTCTGAAAATCATCCTGGTAATAGTTATAGTTGGATAAAAATGGTTATATAGCCACAGACAACACCTGCATAATACATAGTACATAGTACAACACCTGCATAATACATAGTAAATCATAATACATAGGGTCCTTTAGAGTTTACTGACTCGTTTTCTTGGTAAGAGTGGGTGCCCTACCGCATTTTGGGATTATACTAAACTTTTTCTTACCCAAACCTCGGATTCTCTTCGGGTTCATCGATGCACCAAAATGCCAGCGTATTTGTTCACGAACATAGGGATGAATTTAAGAGTCACAAAAGTAAATTCCCTAGAAAAACCAAAAACGAGGTTACAATCTTGCCTAGCAATGACCCTAAAACCAGTTTCTATCGCAATTCTTTTTTGCTATGGGACCAAAAATATTTAATCACTTACCGGACAACCTAAAGTCACTGCTAATACCATCATTTAAACGAAAACTACAAAAACTGCTAATCAGAAAGACCTCATAATAGGTACATGTTTTTTTTTTTGATGATAATATTGACATCCAACTTTAAATTTTTATTTTTCATGTGGTTTTGATGAATTCTATGTAATTAGTTATGATTTTCAATGTGTATGTAATGCTTAAACATTAATTAAGTAATTATTCGGATTGCATGTAATTTTTCAAATATATTAGATTTTAGGAATATTGTACGCCTTAGAGGCAGGTTATACTGAACTATATTATTTATTGAACAACTGTATTACGCACATATAACCAGCAATAAACATTTTGATTGATTGATTGATTGATTGAAAACAGTAGCGTAAACTTCAACTCTCCCAATATATTTAAGCTTAACCTCGTAACCCCAATCCCGTACCTCAGAGTCCCTCGGAGTCCACCTGTGCGCCTTCCTAGTCCGGAACTCGGCTAGGAGCACCCACAGTCGCAGTACCACGGAACCGTAGCACGCCACGAAGCCCAGCTCCCGTAGCCACGCGCCCGCCACGCAGCGCCACCGGGGCATTCTGATATACTGCGTCGCTGCCTGCGCAAGTATTTAACATATCAGCTACTTAAGTAAAGACCTGGGTACCTGCAGCAAGTGCAGCACTGCATTGTAAATAACACATGTCACACCGGATGCGTATGCGTAGACGTGCACGCAACGTGTTATATAACCTACTTAGAGAACTACTGGGAATATACCTAATTTACTTAGCGGTTTAAAAACCAACTTTTCTATTAGGCACTAACGCGTCGCTGTCTAATCTTATTATTTTTTTAGACCCGAAATAATTAAATACGGGTTGTCAGTGCGAGAGTGCCGGCAGTCCTCGAGCCCAGCGGGCTGGCCAGGGACGACGGCAAAAGGCCTGACGGAATGACGCTGGTGCCCTGGAGCATGGGTCAGCCGCTAGTTTGGGATTCTACTTGCGTTGATACCCTGGCACCGTCCCATATTCCAAGCACCAGCGCCGCCGCTGCATCCTCGGCCGAAAGCCTCAAGCGCCGCAAATATGCCGTCCTAGGAAACAGCTACATGTTTGCGGCGTTTGGCGTTGACACCTTGGGCCCATGGGGGCCAAGTGCGCTTCGGCTATATAAAGATCTGGCGACGCGCTTAATAGAAGCCTCGGGCGACCAGAGGGCTGGCCACTATTTCGCACAGCGTGTTAGTATCACTATTATATACAGCGAGGAAATACGGCCAGCCTTCTGGGCACCTTGCCCGTTAACGGCGATTTATGCCAATTTTTTTACCTATAGTTTAAGTTTTATGTTTGTTTTTATTCATTGTCGTTATTTTGAAATAAATCCTCAATACGGGTTAACTATTTTAGATGTAACTTAAATTGTAACTATTCGGTCGTAGTCATTGAAAAAGCAGCATTTGAGTGATCCTTCTCCAATCAGGAATTAGAGACCTTACGAACAATTACGAATTATTACAAATCAAACGGTCAATTTACGTCAGTTAGTTACCTATTTACTTAGCAAAAATAATCACTATCTGTTTTATTGTATTCAATTATACATACTTAGGTAATACCTACCTACTTAGGGTGCATAAGTTATGAACGTGTACCTAAAGGATTCTCTTGTTTTTTATAAGATTCGAGAGGGATTGACACTATCAAGTAACATTTTATCTCAACGATGTATCAGTTAGAAGTCTGTTAAATCCATTGTTGATAGCCGTAGTATGTTAGACACTTATATGTTTAAATGTCACCTTAATTTATATATGACTACTTACAGATCCATACATCAACAGCGCTCCGAGCAAAACCACTTCTAGCACAGTCCACATGCCCATCGCCACGGCCTGGAACCAACGACAAAGTTACCGCATCACCAGCGACCGAAAATTCCATAGAATACGAGCTCCTTACAAATTTCTACCCAAATACGTGCCTAAAACCTGATATGCTCATGTTCGAACTAAACGGCTGCCTGGCATCGTTTTGACACCCCGCCCCCATCCCGCATAATAGCAATGGCACCCATCATTCTGTGGGGCCATTTTGCGGCGCTACTTAGACTTGTATAGTTTATTCGTTCGCTGACCACCCTTTGCGTACCAACATGCTTAATATACAATCTTAAAACTGGTACTTTGTGAGCTTTGTGAGTTGCAGAACTCGTTAGCTAATAATTTCAAGTAATTATATTTTTTTATTTAAGTAGATAAACTAAATTACACAAAAAACAAAATGCAACTTGCACACAAAATTTCACGAGAATCGGTTGAGGAATCCGACCTGTAGAGGCAAACAGTCGGACACCCGGAGTTCCGGACATACCTACTAAATGTTGGCCCCAAACTGAAACGGAGAACTTCGTTCCCTTCGCTCGCTTGTTCAATAAATATCAGGGAACAATCTCCAACAAACACAAATCAATCTCGTACTTACAAATCGAATGAGCACCTGCACCGTATTAAGAGTCCGCAGTAAGCTCGGCCGAATTTCACCTTCCCATACAAACGTAGTTACGCTCTCATTTTAAAACTAGGTGTTGGATTGTGACGAAACTTTGCATATACAATGACATGAGGTATATCAATGTCTGTAATTAGTTTATATGGTCCCAGTTTATAAAACAAACGAAATACAGCAATAACAAGATTAGTAAGAAAAACTTAAATTCGCTGTATTTTTTTTACTATGGTATCTGAAGCTACATAAACTAATTACAGACACAGATATACCTCATGTCATTGTATATGCAAAGTTTCGTTACAATCCAACACGTAGTTTTAAAATGAGAGCGTAACTACGTTTGTATGGAGAATCGAGCTTACTGCGGACTCTTAACCTCAATGTGACGGCCTCAACCACATACCTACAATGAGTATGACCACGAAGAAGAAGAAGCTCAGATTTGTGGCTAGGCGACAATAATTATATTTAAAAGATATACCTAAACTTAAATCCATAGAAAATAGCCAATATTTATCACACAAATATTTGCCCTTACCGGGATTCGAACCCGAGACCGTCACGCATCTCTTCGTAAGCAGAAGCATAATAACACACTAGGCTAAACAGGGGACCGATTTTTGACTTTCGAGCGCTCGACTCTTTTACTTGAAAACTGACAAATATTATGAAATGCTATTTTGAAATGACGATGGAAAATTTAAAAACGTGCGGTATTGACCACACGTATTCAATTCTATCGGTAGAAAGTAAGTGCCTGTGATTATGACACTAAAATATCGTTTACTTTTATTTAATTTTCGAGCGCTCGAAAGTCAAAAATCGGCCCCCAGGTCGTTAGCTTTATAAATGTTCTGTTTTATTTTTACAACGAAACGAACAATAATGTTGCTAACTTACTTTACATTTCCTTTTCCTAAATATAATGAGACCAATGATGAGACAAACGAGCATGCCCGCCAGGTTGAGTGCCAGCAGGGCGGCGTGGTAGACCTCGCCGTCGCACGCCGCGCGGTCGCGGTCCGTGGCCACGCCGCACGCCGCGCAGCGCAGCGTGCCCGCCGCCTCCGTGATCGCCGCGCCCGTCAGCCAGCCGCTGCCGATGTTGTGCCAGTAACCGCTTCGACATTTGCACCGGTACTTTTAAATAAAATATACGTACTTATTATCAAAATTGTGTATGAACCTAGTAGAGAAATGAGTTATGTAGGCAAATACGGTACCTCTATATTTCGATATTCGGACCCGGAAGCCGGAGTGGCTTCGCAAATCGTTGACTCGGGATCGCAGGCCGGCGGGCCGCTCATCCGGTCGAACATCGCCTCCTCGCACGGCAGCACGGCCTCGCGCCGGAACAGCGCCGCCGCCGCGCGAAGCGCGCCCGAGCCTCGCGCCGCCGCCGCGCCGCCCCACCAGCCCGGGTCGTCCCGCTCGCACGAGTACCACGCGTTGGACCAGACGACGGCGCTCGCGTTCCAGGCGGACGCTAGAGTCTTCCAGAACTGTTGGAGCGCTGCGGAGTTGTTCTGTTGGAAGATGATGAGCCGGGGCGGGTTGGCGACGTAGAGCACGCCGAGACGGAGCTGCGGCGCACCGAGGGCGACGGCGTCGGGCGGCGGGTCGAGGGGCGCCGCCAGCACGGCGCGCGCCAGCGACGACGCGTGCGCCTCGTCCGCGCTGCCCGCCTCGATCAGCTCGGACAGCGAGCGCGCCGCGTGCATCGCTGCCGCCTCCACCTCCAACGCATTCTAACAAATATTTCAAAAATTACCTATCAAAATGACCCACAGGCACCGACTAACATTATGAATGGGAAACTTTATCTGTTAGGACGGGTTGCATCAACTTACAATTACAGACCGTTCAAATTTACGACTACGGACGGTTTGGTGCAACCCATCCTGAGACTGGACTTTAGTCTATCTCACGTCTGTCGATTTGTTTGCTTTTCATGCTGAAACTCTTTAACAGTGGAGCTCAATAGTTTAAGCTTGTAAAGCACCACAGTTTAAACTCAGATTGAGTCTCGGAGAAGCTCCTAGAAATTATTACCTATCGAAGTTGTGGGCATAAGTTAGTTTCCTACGATTATAAAGAGATGCACCAATAGGTACTAGGTCCGGGAAAAACAAAATTACCTAGCAATTGAAAAACTTATATATATACATAAACATATGGCAACTGACTTCTATAATCCTCCCAGAACTGCAGATGATGTTTTCGATTCGTGTTCAAGTACAACGCAGAAACTTACTGAAATAGCAACACATCACCATTACCGGGTTTCAAATACTTGTCAAATATTTTTATGAATCAGTCCACAACACAAACTACGGATTCTGAGGTCATATCATATAACAAATTAAATTAAAATATTTTTCAAAAACCCAACTGCTTTTTCCCAATTTTATAGCCTATGTCATTCCCACGATCAAGAGGAATCCAACGACACCTCATATGCCGAAATCCGTTAAACGGTTTAAGCTGCAGGGCGTGCCAAAGAACACATACATACATACGCTCGAAAAACATAACCCTCCTCTCCTTCGGCAGTCGGGTAAAAATACAAATAAGTCAGCTGAAAATACTTTATACGTGACACTAACATACGACTACCTACCTATTCATAGTTATGTCGCGAATACTACCCCGAGGTGGTTTATTTGCTGACACGTGCCAAAGTGCGGAGTGCGGAGTCAAAAGTACGAAGGACAGGTCTCCGGAAAAGGGTATCGCGTCCTGCCCGGGCCGACCCTGACCCCGGATGACATAAAGGAAATTTTATTTTCGTCCATTAGAGCACACGGCATTTATTTCATCAAGTATAGATAGATGTAACCAGAATATAATAATATTCTAAGAGGATATGGACTGCAGTACCTATTAGTATGGCTAGGTATGCATTGTACACAAATATATTTGGGCAGATAAATAAATAAAAGTAAATACGTATTATCGATAGTAAAATAAATTAATAGACAAACAAGAGGCCATCACATACCTACATGAAGGTGTGTTATTAAGTTTTAATTATTCATTTCATAATAAGTACCTAATTAACATCCTGATCATTATAAGGACTTATTTTAGATCTTATTTCATGACAGGTCCAGTTTGTCAATTTTGTCAGTTTGTCAAATTTAAAATGAGTCCCATTAAATCCGAAGCAATATTCCGCGGACGGACCGTAGTCCGTGCAGCTCAGCGCAGATTAAGCACGCTCATAGCCTAATAACTAATTCTGCACGGCTATCACGCGACGGCGCGCGAGCTCTCTCGATTTTTCTCGCACTATCCGTCTCCGTCCGAAAATCGAGAGTATGTCGCGGCCGTCTCATGATAGGCGTGCAGCCAAGACCTTTCGTAAAATAAACTGGCCGCCGACAATGACGGCAGGCTTAAAATTTATTTCCTCAAGTTTCGACGTTGGAAGTTGGTGCATTCCGCCTGGCGACGCCCGTATAATTGGATGAATTATTTATAAATTTAATGTCTTTCGGGAACACAGACGATTCCAAGAACAAGCTTGATTTTAATGCGCGATTCATTTGATATTAGAAAGTTGAATATAAATTTAATAATAAACGGAATTAAAAATTGTTTATCCCACGTTTGGTGGTACCTTGATTATGCATTGATTTGATGTAAAACAGCAGTTCAATGTAAATTAGGTCGGGTTTTGTTTACATTACGGCGGATATAAATCAACCTAAGTTATATAGAATACATATATTTCATCCTTTTTATGATCTGAGATTTAATCCGTTATCTGCGCAGATCTATTACGGCTGTACATAAGCCCATAGAAAAAAGTCAGACACGTCATATCTAATAGGTACTAAACTATATTTGGTCTAATATAAATGGTGTTCAGTAGTAGTACCTAGTAGCATCTAGTAGGAAGAATTTTTATACTTGCTACACGCAGTGAGTACCTACAGTAGTGAGGTGATCAATATTAAAATGTGATCGTGGATTCAGTTTACATCTAAGTATCATCGAGAAGAAGTCGAGAAGACTGTATAGGTAGACAGGTAGGTACCTAATGTCTCGCCACGTACAAGTGTGTAGTCGGTGAGCCCTGAAAACAATCTTCGGGGCTTTATTTCTCTCTCGCTTTCTCTTCACATTCTAATGCCAAAACAAACGATTTTACTCGAACCTGAAAATTATTCTAAGAGCTGACAGACTGTACCTACAATCAGAATCATAGAATAAATTCTAGCACTTTATTTTTTAAGATAATAGGTCCAAAGGGTGTAGTTTATGTTACTGACTGTACAATATAACTTGATTGAAGATGTCTTACTGCAGGCTTAGGCGGCGGGTGCCGCAGCAACAGCGGATCGCAGACCAGCGCCGGCGGCGGCGACTCGACGGGCGCGGCCGCGGCGCACGCGCACCAAGCGAGCGCCCACGCCGCCCACCGCGCCCGCATTGCTCACCTCCACCACCAACACATCTGGAACATGCGTTGGGAATTATAAATCGTACTCTTCTATGCCCCTATGTCGGGGACACGAGGTGGCTGTGGTGCATCGACCACTTTACTGCAGTAATCGTTTTAAATATGGCGCCAACAGCTGTCCTCTCATAGAGAATATGTGTGTTCTCATATATAAACAGATATTAACGGACGTACATAACTTACTAAGTACTAGTTGGCTCTGTGAGCTGTAAAATTCGGGAAACTAATTTTTTTTTTACTAAAAAGTGACTCGACAAAAAAAACATTATTAACGAATCTGCTCCCAAAATTTCACGAGAATAGGTTGAGAAATGCGACCTGTAGATAGAGGAAAACAGCCGGACAGACACCGGACACCGGACAGAAAAACGATTTTTGGCCCAAGCTGAAGCATAGAACTTCGTTCGCTTCGCTCGTTCGTTCGATTACAGGCGGTTTGAAGCAACCGAGCCTTAGTGCACTATGTGGACGAAACACAAACTAATATTCAATCAGACTGAGTAGGGCGCTGATGCGTGGATTTAACGATGGAACTACCTATAAATATCATGAATTAAACCATTTTGCAATAGAACACGGGGGTTTTCCTCCGGTGAGTCCATAATTGTACATTGTCATCACGTTTACACAATGGTTATTTTCTAAGGAATCGCCGTTGAATCACCGGAGATTTAATTAAGAAAGAAGTTCAGTATTAAATGACCATCGAAATCATTACAATTGCTTAACGTGATGATTTTCATTACACGTTTTAATGCCACTGACCATAAAAATCGATAGAATCCGAAACGCTAGGTTCGACTGTAGGTATAACTTACACAATATATGACAGGTTGCGGGTTTAGAACACTAGTGATATTTCACTGTGATACAACGTTGCTGTCCGATCAGCAGATCAATCGTCTAGTTAATTACTCCGTAATGTCCAATCGAATTGACCGCCACATCAAGACAGCTGTACAATGGGGAGTGTTCCGAAGAATTGTTCGGATGAGTCCCCGCCGCTTCCTTCCGCCATCGCCCTACGCGACAGCTTTTCCATTCTCACCACGTAGATGGTTGGCAGTCCTCAACTGTGCATTTCTCCCGAAACTTTCTGCCTCGCACTCTGGAATGAATTGTCGCCTGCGGTATTTCCGGACCGTTACAACCTTCAAGCCTTCAAGAAAAGAGCGTACTCCCATCTTAAAGGCCGGCAACGCACCTACAACTCTTCTGGTGTTGTAAGTGTCCATGGGCGTCGATTATCGCTTACCATCAGGTGATTCGACTGCTCGTTTGCCTCCTATATTGTATATAAAAAAAAGCTATATATTTACCACGATCAAGATCATTTATCCCAAGATGAGAAAATAAAAATACTGCATCTATTGAACGCACGTGACCTGTCCGACGTTAGCTTAAATATGTACCAATATAAATATATATAATTAAACATGTATGTTAAATATGTATACCTCTGCACTGAACTGATTGCTATATAATGCAATATTTCTAGAACCATTCACACGTCTCAAATAACACATCAATGCCTCTGTGTTATAAATAAATCGGTTCCAAGATATTACTTGAACGGATCAAAGGAGATTTGTGCTTCTTATTCGACATGCACGCAAGAGCGACGTTAACTCGAATATTATAGGTGCGTTAACTCGAATAGAACCCCCGCCCCCCTATTCTGTAACTTGTTTTAAGCTCACCTCAACGCTCACCCACAAATATAATCTTGACACCGCAATGCGTATAGTAACTAAACGTAGGTTGAGCCGCATTAACACGTAACGAATAACAGCCCTGACCCCGTATCATGGTCCGCCTTATCACGCGATAAGTGACAAGATAGAGCGTCCGTCACTGGCTGACACCGTTCGATGGAACGAGACGGACGCTCTGTCTTGTCACTTATCGCTTGATAAGGCCGACCATGATGCGGGGCCTGGACAGTTTAAAGTACCAGAAAATCGACAAGTACCTAAATAAAATACTACATAGGTATACATGCAGGAATCATAGCTGACACATACTTTGTTAGAGTATACCCAGTGTTCGGCGTAATGCATTACATTTGTAATCGCATTACATTGCAACTACGAGTATGCATTTTCTAGAAAAACTTCTCGTCTTTTTCCGTTCTTTGATTAAAAAAATAACACCTTTATCCGTCATCCGAGTCGGTTTTGCCACCTTTAAATGACTGACTTTTGAACCCAAATATCTCGGTAAATATCGATCTGAGAGAAAAAGTTTGAAGACTAAAACATGCTTATTTTTACTCATTTATAACGATAAGAAAAGAAAAAAAGAAATAAAAATATTCAAAAAATTCTAACTTCAAAAATCCGAGTCGGTTCACGATACCGAATTTTTTTTTAGTCCCAGAACCGTTTAAATGACTGACCTTTGAACCCAAATATATATCGGTAAATCTGAGAGAAAAAGTTTAAAGTATAACACATGGTTATTTTTACGCATTTTTACGATAGGATACGATAGCAAAAGAAAATTTAAAAAATATATCGAAGTTTTCTAAGTTCAAAAACCGGCCCCCCCCCCTTTCCTATATATACCCAAGGTTAATAATGAAAAATAATTTATTAAATAAAAGTAATTTGTATTTTTACGAAGTAATGCATTACAAATTAAAATTACAAATGTAATCTGTAATGCGATTACAAATTGCATTTTGTAATGTGTAATGCAATAATTGCATTACAAATTACATTTTGTAATCTGTAATGCGATTATAAATTACATTTTGTAACTTGTAATGCAATAATTGAAATTAGGTACATTTTGTAATTGTAATTTGTAATTCAATTACTTTTTGCCACACTGAGTATACCTGCTCCTTAGTACATTCTGTTACATTCAAAACCTTCAGGTGAGTATTCAGTATTATTATTATTACCGTTAGTTTGTCCACCATTGCAAACATAGAAAAATCAAATGCATCCATTATTTCAAACTGAGCACAGGACTACAATATCTGGCGGTTACAAATGCGCACTCAGTGCAAGTGCCTCCTTGATGAATTTTGGGCGGCGACAGTGTCAGTGTCACCTTAATTACAAAAGGCTTTTAAATCTATTAAGAGAGAGAGGAGGGGCTTCCCAGGCGAATACTTGGAAATTTACAACACTTAAATTATAAATGTAAGGAAACACCACGCATAGGTACCTACATAAAACGCAGAACCTATAAAATCTGTACCAAGGCTTTTAGGCTAACTAGACATGTGTCAAGCGCCTAATGCATTAATCCTGCTTAACTTTGAAACTGAGAGCAGTGACGCAGGGCAGGACTCGACCAAGAGATGATGACTACTCTGCCAAGAGTGAACTAAAAGGAAAATACTAGGGTGAAATTTTATTAACAGATTGAGTATAATGCCTCTCCAAATTAATTGCTATCCTTTAACGTCGGGGTGAAAGCCTCGGCAGTAATCACTATTGTCATAATTGATAACTCCCTGGCATGCAGCATATTAAGTAGGTACTTCGCAATTGTTTAGGGTTCTGTACCTCAAAAGGAAAAAACTGAAATAGGATCACTTTTGTTGTCCGTCTGCCTGTCTGTCAAGATCAAGACCCTTTGCGTGGAGGTATCGACTTGAAATTAAAACCATATATACTCAGGTCTAAAAGGTCCCTTGTAGCTGTGAATAAACCAAACTCCTAAGTTAACGTAAAAATAAGATACCTACGGCTGTTTATGCCGCACAAAACGTATATTTCGACACTCTCAAGGGAATCATAATTGATAGGGTACCTTTCTTTAACTTAGAAATCTTAGAATACTATGAAGTTTGCAATAAATATCGTCTTATACTACAACTCCAGGGAAAAATCTGAAAACTATACATTTGTAATTCGTTACGGAAACCTCGGTGGGCGAGTCCGACTCGCACTTGTCCGGTTTTTTAATGTGTACTTGCCCAAAAGCCTAGTTTTATTGAAAGTTTCTTAGACAAGCAAGAAAAATGTGCCGACGGAGCCGCTACGAGGATTTCCAATTAACTGCCCCACGCTTCTGGAACTTTGACTCGACAAAAACTTGGCTTCAACTTTTAGTTTCGTGCTGTCATTGAGTACCTGCGTACCTTCCCGCAATAAGTACAGTATCGTGGGTACCACTGTAGGTACTTATAATAAAAATAGGATTGCCACTGGCAAAAATTATTGACCAGGTCCCTTCCTTAAATGCTTAAGGCACTGGTCCCACCGCCGGCTAGTAAGCTAGAAAAGTTGGGCGAGTAGCATTACATTGCGGATCTGTAAAGGTCGATTGATCACACTGTGCCTGGTCAGCACGCAATGAACCGTTACTCGCCCAACTTTTCTAGCTTACTAGCCGGCGGTGGGACCAGTGCCTAAAGAGAAATATGGCCTAAATTAGATTTGTGAATCAAAATAGTAAAATGTTAATCTATCCATGATTCTGAGCAACTTGTACCACAGGACCAACTGCGTATTATGCCAAAAAAACAGCTGTTCGCTTTCGTCAGTCTATGTATAATGAGTAAAGTGTATGAAATAGTTGTTTTTTTTGCATAACCCATACTTGGTCCCATAGTAAAAGTTGTACAGAATCATGGATAGATTCACATTTTGCTATTTCGATTTACGAATTTAATGTCACCCAGTAGGTATAAGTTTTGCCTACGGATGTTTAACACGTTTCCTGCCCGAGCGCCCTTAATGATGAGGCATGCGCCAGCTTTTCAGGAATCCGTGCTTCCACAATAGATTCACAGCTTCGAACTGGAAGGACACTTGGACGCGTGACATTGTCCGATCATATTGTATGGGGACAGTGAACGTGTTAAAGTCATGTCACTGGTAATTGAATTGGTTGCTAAGTAAATTATCTGCATTTATTTGAGTGTAGGTAGCTGACTGCTGCTAGACTTGCGTAGTGGCAAGTCGCCACGAGGAAAGGTTTGCAGTAAGCACTTACAATAACCTAATCCAACTTAATCAACTTATTACGCGTTACAATTTCGAAACGTGAAACAATCAAAATTCATACACCCATTACGAGAGGATAACGTTCGGTTGTGTTGTAACAATTCCAAATTGAAATCACCTTTGTACATTAAATAAATCTACATTCGTGACTCCCATACTAAAGAGCCTTTAATCGATATTCATTTACTCATCTAGTCATCTATGTCAGCTTAAAAGCAATACGGTTTTTCTCCTTTCCATAACAATACTACCACGATGAAAGGTACCTACACCTGCCTTTTCAAAATGTACGCCTGACATTAACGGTTCCAACTTCCAACCCAACCTACTATGCTAGGTATGAGTAAGTATAGGTACTGATACTACTGCCAACATGTAGACTTGCCCATTTAGTATAGATAAATAAGTTTCTGTCAAAAATTTCATTTTGGTACAATACAAGCAATTATTGTCAACTGTACTTTTCTGTATACCGACATCAACTACTCGTTGAGACGATTCTAATGAGTCCAAACTCAACGGGGTTACGTCTGTTAGTGCTGAATTCCCATGACCATCTTCTGTCTCCGGCATCAGATCAGCTCGGCGGTGCCATAATATTGAATTGTCATCCAAACTATACCTAAAACCAAAATTTCAGCTCAATCGGTTAAAGATATCTGCTTAAAAAATTGAGTTGCAAGATTCCACCCGAACAAACATAGTTACATACGTTGCAAGTAAAAAAAAATCGGCCAAGTGCGAGTCGGAACTCAGCAATTAGTGTTCCGTACATTTAGTTATTTTAAATGATTCATACTAATCTCCTGATTTTGAAACTAACTACTACTAACTAAATTGCGTGATTTATTGAATGGAGTTCGACAAAAATTATATTTATTTCTATTATTGCAAAAACTCCACAATCGTACGTGTTCGTTTGTTGCTGCACGACTGGGAAAGATTTCCGGGGCTTATAAGGAGAAAGTTTCGACAGAAACTGCTCCTGCAGTGGCGACAAATCGGTGTACAAACTAACATATATTTTTATAAAAGTTGAGTGAGTTTTTGAATTCACCATTTACAAAATGAACAAAGTCCAGTGTCCAACGTCATTAAATGGTCGGTTCCCGGGAGCTTCTCGGAAAATGACTTGTAAATGGTCTTCTCCCCGAGGCACAGGCTCAATCAAGTGCAGAGCGTGCATTAAAATCGCGCGGACGGTAGCTTGAATTTCCTGAAAGTATCCTGTGAAATGCAGTTACGCATTCGTCTTCAATATATTAATTTCCCAGTACATACGATAAACGAGTAATTTTAATGTTTTAGGTCCTCGCCTTTTTTTTTAGGTGTTGGGTTCAAAATTTTCGCAGCAAGCTCTCAAACTTGAATGGTATAAGGCAACAATACGATTCACCACTAAAGTCTATTCATTCTTACGTGTCTTATCATGTAAACAAACATGACGTCAAATATGATCATAGGGCATGATATGATCATATGATCATGTTTGTTTGTTTGTTTGTTGAGACTAGTGATTGGAAATGACGATAAAACATACATGAAGTGATTCATAGAAAACCTAGACATCGTTATGTCAGATCAGATATTTTTGAGTTCATTCGTTCGTTACTTCGATTATTGAAGAAAATCCTATTAGAAATTATATTTTTCATTTTTTTATACAACAACATTTCAGGTGATGATTATTGTGTAATCCCAGAGAAAAGTGTGATGATGTCTTCGAGAAGTGATTGTTTACATGATAAGACACGTAAGGATGAATAGACTTTACAGCTCGGTATTCCAATTTTAAATCAAATAAAGCACCTCGTACTTTGATGCTATTTTGTTTCTAGATTTAACCAAATAGAGTCAACAATATGTAGAACTGTTAAAATATATAACACCAAAAGCAGCTTGTAGTGTTGAAATCTGAAGCCATTATTAAGCATAGTATTATTTGTAAGTTTCAGTAACCCAAACAAAACCGCATATAAAAAGATTCAATAGGTGTTTTTTTTTAGTTCTCAACTGAATCGTTTTATTACAAAATCCAAAATATTCATCGATATTGATGCGTCATCATTATATCAGCCGAAAGACGTCCACTGCAGGACAAAGGCCTCCCCCAAAGTGCCACAATGACCAGTTCTACGCCACCCGCATCCAGCGGACTTCTGCGACCTTTACCAGGCCCCGTATCATAGTCTGCTTTATCACGCGATAAGTGACGAGATAGAGCGTCCGTCACTGGCTGACTCCGTTCGATAGAACGAGACGACGCTCTTATCTGGTCACTTATTGCGTGATAAGGCCGGCAATGATACGGAGCCAGGTCATCGGTCCACCTTGTAGGGGGTCTACCCACTTACTTTACACTTTACTTTACTGTGTTGTGTTGATAACTTTAAATTTGTCGAATCCGCGAGCGATAACCTCACACCAAGAAAAAAGATAGACAGAGCATTACGAAAAACCTAGTGAAGCCGGTTTTCAACCAAGCCAAATAAGTTTAGCGCACGCTCACGCGCACTTATACGAACAAAAAAGTTGCACAAAACTGAATATGGGAACACTAAATGATGTGAAAACTATGACGCCTCTATTTGGTTTATTAACCTTTGGTCTATATATCAGCTTTAAATATGGAACACGATAAACCAACATTCATAAAGTACAGAGTACTTTATTTGAATTGCTATAGATTATGACAACAATAAATCTTATTTTTACTAGATGCAAATAAAAAAAATTACGAAATACAATGCTGTGTTTTCATTATATCAATATTCATTTATCAGACTGCGAAGTGCAATGTACGTCACCAGGCACGGCTATGCTGAAAAACCAGCGTAAAATGAGACGCTTTACCGATTTTATTTACTTTAATTTGTAAATATAATTTAAACTATTAAAGCTAGCGTCATGTTGATAATTTTCCCGCCGTCTACACACAATTTCCGTTATGCATGTGTATTTCCAAGTCTTACTTGGCTATAGTTTTTGTAATAGATCTGGGGACAGCACTGTATGAAAAAAGTTACTTTGGACTGATTTTACACTAGTAAGACCTATCGTAAAAAGAACTCAAAATGTGTATACCGTCTCAAAATTTTACGAGCTTTCGAATGATACCCCACACGTTCCTTACAATCCAAAAAAAAATTGCGAAACCCAATATTACCCCTCAAACTGCCCCCTTATTGGGGTTTACACCTTTTTGACTTTATTTCTGTAATTAGGCCATACATTTCTATATCTATACCAAAACAGTCTTCGAGAAAACTGGCTGTGACAGACGGACAGCCTCCGAGAGTGATCGCATGTGTTCCGTTGGATCAATTTTGGTACGGAACACTAAAAAGCTTGTAAAAATCAAAGCAATCTTCTAATGTATCTTGCTATATATGTAAAAAATAACATTTTCCATATATACGTGAACTAGGCTTGTTTACAACTATTCTAAATTTCAAATTATTTGCAGTTGGTGAATACCGGCGTATGGGAGGAACAACAGTTATCCTATTTTCATACTCCTGGCACGGAGCATTGTCATGACTCGGCCCCTGGCACGTAGCATATTAAGTAGGTAGTTCGACCAACGTCCTTTTTAGGATTCCAATACCAAAAAGTCCGTCGGTCACAATAGGCATGGTGCCCCATGTTCAAATTGATAACGTAGTGATGCTAAATGGATAGTAAACCATCAAATTATCGTCATAAAGTATAAATTATAGAAAATAATTCAAATCGTAAAAAGACATGACCCTTGAAAGTTTAGAAAAATTATGCATTTTTTACTGTCCAAGAGTAAATTTAAAGTTACCAATAGAATCCTTACGCTTTTATAGGGGTAAGTAATACGAGGTATAACAACTTATCACATAACGGTCATAATATATACGCTCACTGTGTATAAGCTGTAAATATTTATTTGAAATCAGACACGTCAATTATTTTAGCCTAACCTAACCGCCAGCGTGTCGACGTCACCCCGCTTCGCGGGGTGTCTATTTCCGCTCTAAGGGACGCAAGATAACCCTAACCTAACCTACAAATAATACCATTGTTAAGAGTATTTTTTGTTTTTTTACTGCGGGGGATTTCGCCTCCCGAGCCCCTTTTGTGATTGGCACCGCGGCAAGTATTGGTTTTGTTGTTATAGCTAACGTTCATTATATCTTGTGAACGTTATTAATATAAAATTATATATATTGTTGTTATATCTCGTGGGACGCACCCCTTTTATAGAAACAAAATTGTATGACAACTATGTACTTAAACGCAGTATTTCGCGACCCAAACAACAATTTACCTGACAACGATATATATAGGTACTTTGTACTAACAAATGTCGTTGTGACGTCATACCTATTCTGTCAATCAATACATATGAAGCGTTTTGCGCTGCCGCCAGCGAGGTCAATCTTTGTCTTAATTTTTTGGGTATTTATGTTCTTTAATTGTAGTTGCTCCCATACAAACATTTGTTCCTCTCCAAAAACTGGTTCGAATGCTATCATTAAAAAAATGTAGAGACCATGCCTATTGTCACAACCTTAAATAACTCAGTAACTACTCATGCTATCAATTTGAAACTGAGCAAGCCCCTTATACCGCTTTTAAACCATATAAATAGCCCAAATTAGCTCTATCTAAGGCTGATTTTCATTAATCCAGCGTCACTGGATTCCAGCGCTGGATTGCCACTGGATTAATGTAAACATATTTAAAACCCAGTACAGCGTCCAGTATCCAGCACTGGAACGGAATAGACCACATTCCTATTTTTCAATCAGTGACTCTGGATCCAGCTACTGGCCTAGGCATATGGTTAGCAACACGCCACTGGAAATTTACATCTACACTTATAATAAATCTGAATTCAAAAAAGAATCAGAAAGTATTACATGATCGTTCACGGGAAGCCGAGATCCTTCGTGTCACATGAAACGTTTTTAGGGTTCCGTAGTCAACGAGGAACCCTTATAGTTTCGCCATGTCCGTCCGTCTGTCTGTCCGTCTTCGGCTTAGCTCAGTAACCCTTGCAACTAGAAAACTGCAATTCGGCGTGGGTATATAAAAATCACGCCGACCAAACAGTACAATACAATTTGGAAAAAGATTTTTTTTAGGGTACCTCCTAAAGCGGGGATGTAATTTTTTTCTCGTCAAACCCATGGTGTGGGGTATCGTTGGATAGCTCGTTCAAAAATATTATGGGTTTCCTAAAACCATTTTTCAAATCAGTAATTCGTTTGCGTGATATTGGGCTTTAAAGCCCTAATTTTAGTTCGAGTCATGTGTCCCCCCCCCCCCTGCCGGCTAAATGGCTACTACTGGGGATGTGAAAAAATTCATGGTAGTAGTACATATGATGACGATGCACCGGGGCCACGCCGTTTCGTCGCCTAAATAGTATTATTTGTTGTTTTTAGTTTCGTGACGCATTGGTTATTACTGTAATGTCACGTATATTATTATTTATTTATTTATTTATCAGTAAATAAATAAATTATTTATTTATTTATTTGGTTCACCAACAATTGTTTACACTATCAAAATTATATTAATTAAGTAGGTACTATTGCTAAGTGTAACAATCACTTAAAGGTAAACACCGCATGCACTATATAAAAAAAGCCTTAACATTAACTAGACAAAATTATACACAAGTTCTTGCTTAACTTATTATTACTATATAACTAAATAATTTAAAACTATATAGTGTTCGTCAATAATCATGCATTTAAAAGGGAAACTATCACGAAAAAGTAGGCATAAGTAGTTACCGAGTAATAGTCGACCAACTTAATGTGTAATTGAAAAGGCCAATTTTCGTACAAATTCGGCCGGCGCAACCGCACCGCACGTCGATGTAACTAAGACAGACAGGCAACTACGGAACCCTACACTGCGCGTGGCCCGACACGCACTTGGCCGGTTTTTTATAGGTAGATATTCTGGCTTCCGCTTGTGATAGTTTTTATCCCACTGCGACAATGAATTCATTTTTCGACACATTACTTAGTAATTGAATTTTTATGTCTTGAGGGAAATCGCCGTTATGTATGACATGATATGAAATGTTGTTTCTTAGAATGATCTCCCAAAAAAAACTTGACCCTCATGGTTAATCTTCGAAGTAACCATGGGTGGGCAAGTGCAAAAATCGAAATATGATACCTATGTACCCCGTTATGCTATGGCAACAAATCTTTGAGGTTGTCTAAACACTTCTGCTATCAGATAGTAAGTAAGGATGGACGCCTGTAATCCCGTATTTATCAACTTTTAAAACGATAGCGTCCGTTTTTGAGAGATACATATTTAGATAAATATCTATCCTTATCTAGCAATATATAAGCACTACATCAATGCAATCTCTTCATAGGAAGTTTGGCTAGAGAAGATACCAAAATGTGGAGAGGTTTACTGTGAGTACGATTCGTTTAGGTAACAAATTAACCCTTTATATAAGGCAGAGGGAAATATATTCCCACCATGAATCAACTTTATTTCTATGTGATATGGTGCAATTATATGAAAATCCGGATGCCTTTGTGCCCGTTAAGGGGTTAAAACTATATACCTATTTTAAATTTTGTGCTTAACCAAACTTGAACAAGGATAACCTACCCAACAAATACGGGTATAGACTCAAACTTTATTATTACTCCAAAAGTAAGAAGGCAAAAAAATGCCTAGTCACGAAAATCCCATTTAGATATCTCAAAGAATTACGAAGCTCAATATTGCTTGTTAGTGAGAGAAAACGCTCGCAGTTCGTAACGTCACGATGAGGGACGGAACATATACACTCTCTTAAAACTTTGGACACATAACTTTGTGATTATTTAACCTCTCGCGTTGCTTTTTTGTACTAAATATAATATGATATTTATTTAATCCTTTTTCGAGAAAAGACAACATTATTGATTACCTTATTTAGAGTAGGTACTATACCGCTAAAAAAGAAACTAGTTCGTACCTAACAATAAACATTAAATAAAAAACGTATTCCACTTGTCAGGAATTAAATAACTCGTACGAGTATATAAGGCCACCCACTGAGCACAGAATTACTTTTGCTCGTAAGGGTTACTAATGTTTATTTAAGGACTAGAATAAAATAAACTAAACTAACTTAATATTGAACTTATTGAATTTTAGAGTATGTGTGGCCTTACTAGCCCTAGCGGAGTGCAAGGCGTCCAAGAGTCGCGATGAACCTCGCAAATTTCCCGACGGGTTTCTCTTCGGAACGGCGACTGCATCCTACCAGATAGAGGGAGCATGGGATGAAGATGGTATGATAACTAAGCATATAATTACAAGTATCCTGCTAAGTAACATTTTACTTGCGTATCCCTCCCACTTGAGGTAAACACTCATTTTTATATAACACATTTTTTTACAGGCAAATCGGAAAATATTTGGGATCATTTGACTCACACCGACCCTTGCGCAGTCAAAGACTGCTCCAGTGGAGACGTTGCGGATGATTCGTACCATTTGTACAAAAGAGATGTAGAGATGATGAGAGAGTTAGGAATAGATTACTACAGGTTTTCGCTCTCTTGGACTCGGCTGATGCCTACCAGTTTCCCCGACCAAATAAATCCGGCAGGCGTGGAGTTCTACAATAACTACATCAACGAAATGCTGAAATATAATATAACGCCTATGATCACGCTGTACCATTGGGATTTGCCTCAGAAGCTTCAAGAAATGGGCGGTTGGACGAACCCTAACATTGTTGAGTGGTTCGCTGATTACGCTCGTACTGCATTTGATTTGTTCGGAGATAGAGTCAAGTTCTGGATTACATTCAATGAACCGCACGTTTTTTGCTATAACGGCTACGGCGATACAACAATGGCACCGCGTCTAAACATCAAGGGGGTGGCTGAGTATTTATGCTCTAAGAATATGCTTATGTCTCATGCTAAGACTTGGCATATGTATGATGAGCAGTACAGAACGTCTCAAGGTGGTACCGTTAGCATAACATTAAGTTCCCGCTGGTTTGAACCAGAAGATGAAAACAACGTGGATCACGTTCAAGCCGCTGAAGATGCCAACCAATTCGATGTACTTAAGTACTTTTTCTGCTGTTGTTTCTTTCACTGTTTAATGCTTTTTCATTTTAAATTCATTAATATCGTTTTCTTTTTAGTGGGGACAATACGCTCATCCCATATTCTCTGAGAGCGGAGGTTATCCACCGGAAATGGTTGAAAACATAGCAGCTAAAAGCGCAGCACAAGGGTACCGTAAGTCCAGGTTACCAGAGTTTACTGAAGAAGAAAAAGCCTTCGTTCGTGGAACCTCTGATTACTTCGGCCTTAATCATTACTCCTCATATTACGTCTATAGAAATGATTCTGTAAATGGATACTTCGCCGCTCCTTCGTGGTGGAATGACGTTAATGCAATTTCTTACAATTTACAAGACTGGAGAATCGGAGAATCCGATTTTACTAAAGTAAGCACCTAATAATACTAATAATTACACGGTTCAACTCATGTATTCAATGTCACTACGGGCGACATGTTGAAAACGTGAGTTGAACCGTGTATTAAATAATTATTACTATTATTTCAACATGTCTCACGAAAGTTTAAATTCACCTATGTTCCGGCCAAGGATTGCGGCGGACAGGGACGAGTGGAAATCCAGGGGGGAGGCCTTTGCCCAGCAGTGGGACACTCCAATAGGCTAGCAAAAAAAAATCCGTTCAATTTACTGCTTAATTAGTATAACCTACCCCCTTTATATCTATTCAAACATTAATCAATTTCAGTACACGCCATGGGGATTCTACAAACTCCTGACTAAGATTAGGAAAGACTACGGCAACCCACCAGTATATATCACAGAGAACGGTTTTGCGACGCTGGGCGGGCTTAACGACGAGGACCGTATCCGATACTACCGCGGCTACCTGTCCGCCATGTTGGACGCCATCGACGAGGGCTCGGACATCAAGGGCTACACCGCCTGGAGTATCATGGACAACTTTGAATGGATGCAAGGTTATACGTAAGTTCACTGAAATTTATACATTTGCCCCGCGTTTATGTCGGGCAAAAAGCGTTCGTCGTTTACTTAGGCGGATGTCACGCTGCGCCGCATCTCCGGACGGGCGGTGCAGTGTGTTGTACCACACGGAATTTATATACAACCTGAGGTACTTGCATACAACGAGCTCCGCATCTCCATCCGGAGATGCGGCGCAGTGTGACATCCGCCTTGCCCTACGTAGGTTCATAACTGCGAGAGGGAGGAATCGTTTATGTAAGTACCTATACAGTACACAGCAAAGCAAGACGAAATATGCTCGATGCGTCGATAATACATTTTTCACTTCTCATGCTCGAAAAGTGTATCATATTCGGCTGAGCAAGCGGGGCTCAAGTAAGTAGTACATTTAGCCCCTATGGGAAATATGTCTAATTAAAAAAACATTTGCTATCAACTAACCACCTAGGACTTAGGCTGCAGCATTAAATGTTTATATTAAGCTTCTTCTACACATATTTTTAACAATGTTTTATATTAAATGAATAAAATGACTGAAATGGACTTGAGCCACTCCGACTGTCAGGTAAAGATGTGTTTTGGAATTCGTAGATAATCATTTCGAGTTGACTCATTGACCGTTAAGTGTTTACGCGGAACAAAAGATCTCATTTTAATAAGATAACAGAAGGCTAATTTATATTTTCCAAACTATACCTAACCACTAGGTAAGTTCTATAACCATAAAGCGACTCCGAGTCCCTTAATAATAAAGGTAATTAAAAAATTATTAAAGTATATGTTTAGTTTTTTTTTCAGATCGCAATGTGTTTCAGATCGCACTGGCACATTCTGCCAAATCTTTGCATGGTCCGGTCCCGCCATCGGCGACTTAATAAATAAAAAAATAAAATAAAATAAAATGCATTTATTTCGGACAACTTGGATCCATAGATTGTTAGTACCACGTGACTTATATAACTATGTTAGGACTTAAACTTAAATGTAGGGAGGACCAGTGCCTCAATAGGCTACCGTCCCATCTGTCGGCCAGCAAATAATTAAATTAGCCCAATTGTTAGTCATAATTACTGTTTTTTTTTTCATTTATCAACAGGCGCGAAGTGCGAAGTTATAATACCGCATTGACGGTGCAGATACCGTTCACAGTTAAATGTAACTTATAATAATAATAATGTGTCTTTGCACCGTTATTAGGATTATATATATACATATATATATTAAGGGGGGGGGGGGGGGGGGCAATCTTACACAAATCGACCTAGTCCCAAGCTTATACTTAAGTAAGTACTTAAGTATGTATTTATATAGATAAATACATACTTAAGTACATAGAAAACATCCATGACGAGGAACAAATATCCGTTCATCACACAAATAAATGCCCTTACCGGGATTCGAACCCGGGACCTCTTGCTTCGTAGGCAGGATCACTACCAACTAGGCTAATAAAGCGGTCGTCCAATATGTAAATATATTCATATTCAATGTGTGTGTTGTTCAGGGAACGCTTCGGTCTATATGAGGTGGAATACTCGGACCCGGCGCGGCCGCGCACGCCGCGCAAGTCCGCCTTCATCTACAAGGAGATCGTGCGCTCGCGCATCCTCGACCACAGCTTCGAGCCCACCGCCACTGTCATGACTATCGACGAAGGACACTGATATTATAACACTAATAAAACAAATGCTAAAAACGTTACAGCTATTTATTCATACGACTCATATATTTCGGCTTTTTTAGGGAACCCCACCTCAAAAGGAACAATGAATTGAACTTTGAACTTCGTTGTCCGTCTGACATTGAATCTGGGTGGAATCTGGCAACGCTTTCGGACCAATAAATACTGGCCATTTGACCTGTAAGCAACACCAGTGTCGCGCAACTAGGAACCAAAAGAAGAAATGACATCCATTTGCTCCAATAGGTACAGCATCAAATTTGAGAAGTTGAACAAGTGTCAAGTTTTCTATCTGTGCTTCTACCATGGCGGACATATGCTATCTCTTACCAATCTGCACGTCTATCATGGGACGGCCGCGACATGCTCTCGATTTTTTCGCACTATACCTCTTGTTCTAAGTGTTCTAATAAGAGAGAGACGGGTAGTGCGAGAAAAATCGAGAGAGCTCGCGCGCCGTCTTGTGATAGCCGTGATGTTCATACAGTAGACGCGACGACGTCCCCAATCATAATTTATCGATATCGATAATGTTAAGTCCTACATCCCTATTTTGCCATTATATTGGTACGACTTACTTCCGTATAAGATTTATTTAATGTGGTATGGCAAAAAATGCTCAATCACGAATGAGTTGTTATCTCAAAATCAAATGACAATGTCAACGTCATCCAAAACCTTGTTCGAAGTCCCGTCTCTTATGGCCGCTCCACACAATGGGCCATCCTGACCACATACAGGACGCGGCTATCCGGTAGAACGAGACATAAATATGTCTTACTCCCTTTAACGCATAGTTGCGTCCTGTGTGATGGGTCAGGATGGCCCATTGTGTGGAGCGGCCATTAGATCGTAGTGGTTATATTCTCTTTGGGCAACACAACACACACTTGTAAAATTGTAGTAGCTTCGTGAAACGGTTACAGGAGGCCGATAGCTGTGTCGATAATGAATATACAAAACATACTTACTTTACATTTATCCTGGAAGGCAAAATAGAAGGAACAAGAGGGAGAGGAAGGCCCAGAATACCATACATGACACAGATGAAGGAATGGTGCTGTAGCCACACATACCAAGAAGTAAAGACGAGAGCCCAAGATAGGCTGGAATGGAGAATGCTGCAACGACAGAGGGCCAGGCCCTCTTAATATTGATGATGATGACTTACTTTACCTTTTTATTGACTAACTAGCTTCCGCCCGCGACTTCGTCTGCGTGGACCCGGGATCAAAACTGTCCTATATTTGAATCCAGATTATAAACTATCTTCGTGCAAAATTTGATCTAAATCGGTTGAGCCGTTTAAGCGTGATTGAGTAACAAACATCCAAACTTTCGCATTTATAATATTAAGTAGGAAGTAGGATATGTTTTTTTTTTCAAGACCTATTTATAAAGCTACGGTGGCCTAGTGGTTCAGGCATGCGGCTGTCAAGCGGCGGTCGTGGGTTCGAATTCCAGCTCGTTCCAATGAGTTTTTCAGAACTTATGTAGTATTTACCGCTAGCTTATCAGTGAAGGAAACATTGAGGAAACCGGTCTAATCCCAATTAAGGTCTAGTTTTCCCTGGGTTGGAAGGTCAGATGGCAATCGCTTTCGTAAAACCTATGCCTATGCCTAATTTTGGGGTTAAGCGCACATCACACTGGCGCGGCCTGGCCGCAGCGGACCATAGTAAACTTGTGTCATTAGCTGTCAAATTTACTATTGTCCGCCACCGCAGGCCGCGCCAGTTTGTTGCAGGCCTTACGTGTCAAAGAGGACCCCGTGCTCGAATCTTTTAGGGCACAACGGGAAATAAGGCGGAGGATGAATACCTATATAAAACCGTGCAGGTAAAAATAAATTGGTCGATTGATTTTCGCCAAAATACATTACACGACAACAGCGTATCTTTTTGATACCTACTAAATAAGTAAGTGCCTATAAAACAGAGGCAGCCTATAAAAGTTATTAGAGCATCCCCTAATGCATTTGTTGGTAAAATTGCAAGAAATTGCCAAATCTTCATTAGTACGAGTATAATTACACATACCTACATAAGGCAGTGGTTACGGTTAAGCGGAGCGATCGGTGGGGTGGCGCCCGCGTTGGAAGTCGCCCTAACACAAACATATAGGCGCATATCAGTTTGCCAAGGAGTCTTTATACAGGCGTGCGTGTTTCCATGCTCGGTGTTAAGAGTCCGCAGTAAGCTCGATTCTCCATACAAACGTAGTTAAGAGTCCGCAGTAAGCTCGGCCGAATTTCACCTTCCCATACAAACGTAGTTACGCTTTCATTTTAAAACTACGTGTTGGATTGTGACGAAACTTTGCATATACAATGACATGAGGTATATCTATGTCTGTAATTAGTTTATATGGTTCCAGTTTAGAAAACAAACGAAATTACAGCAAAAACAAGTTTTGTATGAAAAACTTAAATTCGCTGTAATTTTTTTACTTTGGTATCTGAAGCTACATAAACTAATTACAGACATAGATATACCTCATTTCATTATATATGCAGTTTCGTTACAATCCAACACGCAGTTTTAAAATGAGAGCGTAACTACGTTTGTATGGGAAGGTGAAATTCGGCCGAGCTTACTGCGGACTCTTAACTCATTTTGTAGTCTACTTCATTATTTGCCATAAAACCACCTAATTAACACGTGAAGAAATCCATTTCAAAGGCTTGGCTTCTCTCTGAGGGAGTCCTAATACAACGCGACTACGCGATTATCGCAAGTTCTACTCGCGTTGTATTGGGACGATCCCTTACACTAGTGATAAGACTAGCTAGAGCCATACGAGGGTGGTTTGAAAAGTAATTTGGTTTGACATGATAAAAAAGTTTTATAGGTGTTGTATATATTTTATTTTTCTACGTAATCCCCCCGAAGTTCAACGCACATATATCCCAACGCTTCTGCAACTTCTCGATGCCTTCACGGAAATGGGTTTATTCCAGGTCTTCAAAATATGCGTTTACTTCCAGTATCACCTCTTCATTAGACTGAAATTTTCGCCCCGACAGAAAAATTTTGAGCTTTGGGAATAGGTGATAGTCTGAAGAAGCTAAATCTGGCGAATAAGCAGGATGTGGACGTATTTCATACCGTAAATCCGCCAATTTTTGTTCAGCAAGCCGACTGGTGTGCACCGGAGCATTGCCATGGTGAAACATCACCTTTTTCTTGGCCAACCCTGGACGATTTTCAGCTATCGCTACCTTTAACTGGTCTAAAAGCGAGGCATAATATGCCCCAGTGATAGTTTTTCCCTTTTCAATGTAGTCAATTAAAATAATACCTTTAGCGTCCCAAAACACCGACGCCATGACTTTTCCAGCTGATGGAACGCACTTCGCCTTCTTTGGAGCTGGCTCACCATGACTTATCCATTGTCTCGACTGCTGTTTTGTCGCCGGGATATAGTAGTGAATCCAGGTTTCATCCATGGTCACAAAACGTCGAAGAAACTCTGCTGGATTTTTATTAAACACCTGCAAGTTTCCAGCAGATGTTTGCATGCGAATACGCTTTTGTTCTGGAGTGAGCAACCGCGGCAGCCATCTTGCACAAAGCTTTTTCATGTGCAATTCATTGTGCAAAATAAAATGCACCCGCTCAGTCGAGATGTTTGAGACTTCAGCTAACTCCCGTATTTTTAATCGTCTGTCAGCTAAAACTAAATCATGGATTTTATCAATGACTTCTGGTAAAACCGCTGATTTTGGAGCACCAGGTCGAGGTGCATCTTCAATGCTTGTCCTGCCACGCTTAAACTCATTTACCCAAAGCCGAACTGTTTCGTATGAAGGACAAGAATCGCCCAACGTAGGAGAAATCCTTTCATGAATTTCTTTTGCTGTTTTACCTTCTAAAAAAAAGAATTGAATCACACCACGAATTCCAATTTTCTCCATTTCGCCGATCTACTTCGATTACTTTTTTCCAACCGCTGTCAAATCTAAACTTCCCGCCGGAGATGACTTGATGCCACAGATTAATTATATTTAGTTATCAAACTTTAAGAATAAATAGACAGTTACCGAAAACGCCATCTATTATTGGCCGAAACAAGTTACTTATCAAACCGCCTACGTAAATTGGCAAAACACGCATCCCTACATTTTGGCAGTAAGTCATACATTACCATATCTGCTCCCACTTAGAGATATGTCATAAAGCAGATTACGTGATTGATAAACGATCTACAATGGCTTAAATGTAGAGGCATATCGTTAACATCAACAAAACAAACACCCGCGGAGGTAATCTTTATCTATGCAGTGTAAGAAGATAGTTAAGGTATTTATGTATAAATGATGGATTATTTATCACTGGCAAAACTTTAAGAGCTAAATCTGAAGGTTATACTGAACTAATCTTACAATGGTACCTACTTATCTCGGAATCAATGGCTGTTCCAGCCAATCATGTAATATAAAGACACGTTAACCTTATAACACCCCTCGTCGGGGGTTAAGGCTCCACATTCGAAATTTTCGTGAAAATGAGTTGTTTTGTAACCGTTTTATACATTATAACGTAACATTTTTGCCGTCGGAAAAAATATATCATAATCTGCAAGATATGCGACGGGTCAAGGTTTTCGTAGAAATCCATTTTAACAATAAAAATTAGAGAAAAAGAAATCTAAAGTCACCCCTATTTTTTCACTTGTAACCATTTTACTGCTCCATTTTTTATCAGAATAATATGAAATTTTATAACTTTCTTCATACAATAATGAACAAGGGCATCATTTTCTTACTTTCTTAATTTTCTTAAAAATGTATCTCGTTTTCTGAAATATTCCGCCAAAGTTCCTACGCCTCCCCGTTTTCGTCCATACGGTCAGTGCGGGACGAGACACGTTGCATGACGGACCTGTGTCAATTTGCGCTGCGCCGATTTTTTTAAATATTTGTGGAAATTGTGGACTATATTTGTTGCATAGAGTGGACAATCCGTTTCGTGATTCTTATAGCGTATAGCGTAACTAATAAACATTTGCGTATAGTTTAGTTTTTAGTGACAGATAATTTTGTTGCATAGAGTGGACAATCTATTTCGTGGTTTGTAAAGTAGTAGGTACTATAGACAAGACAGCTGACTGACCATCCGTGCACTTTATGTGCATTGTAATAAGCTTCTTGTATAAATACAGGATGGTCAGTTAACTGTGTTGGCGTTTGTACCTAATTAACATTTACGTAGGTATAGTTTAGATTTTGTTTTTAGTTCAAGATGGGAAATGATAATAATAATAAAGCAGAAAGTCTATGCATGGGCAGGCCGTATTCGCCGCTACAGAGAGCGAGTGGATCGATACCAGCAGAATTGCCTTTTCCAAAGCGATCAAAGGAAGGTATACCGAAAGTGGGAGGGAGCCGACCTTCGTGTGTCCGACGGACAGCAGCCGGATGCTACTGCCATGGTTGACTTCTGGCGTAGTATCTGGTCAGTGCCAGTCGAACACACCGAAGGCGAGTGGATGAGTGTTGTCGAACGTGAGTGTGCGTTCATCGAGCCCATGGGGACTGTTACCATCAGCCCCGAGGACGTTAGTTGTGCCATCCGTTTGGCCCCGAACTGGAAAAGTCCTGGACCGGATGGATTACATAACTTCTGGCTGAAATGGTTTCGATGCTCACACCTGCGTTTGGCAACGCAGTTCCAGCAAGCCCTTGAGCTCGGTTCCCTACCATCTTTCTTGACAACTGGTATCACCTCCCTGCTCTATAAGTCCGGTAGTAGCACAGAAGCGAAAAACTACAGACCCATCACGTGCTTGCCTACGCTGTACAAGCTCCTTACATCTATTTTGAGAACAAAAATGAACGCACACATCGTTGCAAACAACGTTTTGGCCCCTGCTCAAAATGGATGTAGGGTTGGATCTCGTGGTACTAAAGAGCTCCTCCTCATAGACATGACCATTTGCCAACGAGTCCGGCGGAATAGGGGGGCCCTTTCGGCCGCCTGGATTGACTACAAGAAGGCCTATGATTCGGTGCCTCATTCATGGCTCAGGAGGGTCTTAGAGTTGTATAAAGTTGATGCAGTTCTAAGATCCTTCTTAAGTGCTTGCATGGGGCAGTGGACCACAGTCATTCGTCAACCGGGGGGAGGAAATTGCCCTTCTGGTCCGCAGGACTCTATAAGGATTGAACGTGGGATCTTCCAGGGTGACAGTCTGAGTCCTTTGTGGTTCTGCCTAGCACTGAATCCGCTTAGCACCCTGCTGAAGGATTCGGGACTAGGTTGCCGGCTTCGGAGGGAGGGTGAGGTCATTTCTCATCTGCTCTATATGGATGACCTTAAGCTATTTGCACCGAATGGACATAACCTGTTGGAACTACTGAAAACAACAGAAGTCTTCAGTAGCGCCATCAAAATGGAATTTGGTGTCGATAAGTGTGCGGTCATGCATGTACAGCGGGGGAAAGTTGTAAATTCAACAAATTTGCAACTTTCTGAGACAATGTCTCTCAAATCTATCTCCGAAGCAGAAACCTATAAGTATCTTGGTATGTCACAGTCATTGGGTATTGAGGGTGAGGGCGTAAAGCGAGCGGTGAAGGAGCGCTTCTTTTGTCGCCTGACCAAAGTACTTAATAGTCTTTTGTCGGGCGGCAACAAGGTGCGTGCCTTCAACTCTTGGGTGATGCCCTTGCTTACTTACTCCTTTGGCATACTAAGGTGGACTCAGACTGAGCTGGATGCCCTGGATCGAAGAGTCCGAGTACTGCTTACTGCGCATCGCATGCTACACCCACGCTCGTCTGTTATGAGACTGTACATCTCGCGGAAGTGTGGAGGTCGCGGCTTTCTAAATGCCAAAGACCTCCACAACCGCGAGGTGTGCAGTCTCAGGGATTATTTCCTAAACAACGAGTGTGGGATGCATCGTGACGTAGTAGCAGTAGACGGAAACTTCACCCCGCTCTCCTTGGCAAACGAGAACTGGCGCAGACTTAAAGTAATGAGCGTCGAGGACCGCAGGGCGGTGTGGAGGAGCAAGGAGCTACACGGGCGGTTCTACAAGGCCCTCACAGGGCCCGATGTAGATCTGCTCGCGTCGGTGAACTGGCTACGTTTCGGGGATCTCTTCGGGGAAACTGAAGGTTTTGTCTGTGCAATTGCGGACGAAGTTATCATGACGAACAATTACCGGAGGTATATCCTGAAGGACGGTACGGTCGACATTTGTCGGGCATGCCGCCGTCCCGGGGAGTCACTCAGGCATATTATCTCCGGTTGTGGTCATCTTGCTAACGGCGAGTACTTGCACAGACATAACCTTGTAGCCAGAATTATTCACCAGCAACTTGCTCTGCTATACGGTCTTGTGGTCTCCGAAGTGCCTTACTATAAGTACACACCTGCGCCAGTTCTCGAAAATGGTCGTGCCACGCTCTATTGGGATCGATCTGTCATCACGGACAGGACTATTCTTGCCAATAGGCCTGATATCGTGCTGACAGATCGATCGAAACGCCAGGCAGTGCTCGTCGACATCACCATCCCCCATGACGAGAACCTCGTGAAGGCCGAGAAGGACAAAGCCAGCAAGTACCTAGACCTGGCTCACGAGGTAACCGCCATATGGGATGTTGACTCGACGATCATCGTCCCGATAGTCGTTTCGGCGAACGGTTTAATAGCGAAGAGTCTCGACCATCACCTCAAGAGACTCTCGCTAGATGGCTGGATCAAGGGCCAGATACAGAAGGCGGTACTCCTGGATACTGCGCGGATAGTCAGGAGGTTCCTGTCTCTGTCGCCCTGACCGCCGGTAGCTTAGGCCCCGTCTCGCTGCCGGCTGCACCCTAGGTTAGGTTTTTATAATGATTTTATGTTTTGTATGTATAGTTCTATATTTTACTTTTTATAAATTTATTGTACAAACCTAACTTAAGTAGAAATAAGAATAAAGAGATAATAATACATTCTTTATTTCAGGCCAGTTTGCCCATAGATTGTTAGCAACATACAAACTTACGATACTAGAGTTAGTACGTCTTAGCTTAGGTCTCACAAATTTTTCAATAACTATTTTGGGTCTTTGGGGTTAAATAAGCGCAGGAGGAAAATAGGTAATATCAAGAAATTTTACAAGAGAAGAGGAAAAAGAATACACAAGTAAATACCTATTCTATCAAAGTATCAAATATCTAAACAGTGTCAAAATTGGGAAATCGCTAAAACCAGACATTTTATTAGTAAATATATTTACAATATCTATTGCTTAGGAGCATGAACAATTATAGAAACAATATTGTTTTATCTGCTCGTATTAAAGACTGTCAAGTGTTAATAGAATAAGTTCTAATAAAAATAGTGGGCTTGGCAAATATTGTACCTATGGGTTGCATGCCAACTCCAAGTTCGATACAGAGTTATTATTTGATATGAAACAAAGTATGGTTAACGTACAACTAATCTATAAGTATATATTTACCCGAGGCCGATTTTTGTACAGTCAGCATAATTATAGTTAGTAGCAGCCAAGTTAGCCAAATATATCGGAACGTACATTCATCGAAATAGTCTTTGTTACTATAAGTAGGAGTAAGGAATGTGTTACGATATATTTGGCTACTTTGGATGCTACTAACTATCTGATGCTGACTGTACCCGCCATCATCATCAAATTAAGGAAGTAGAACATAATAAATATACCGAAAATTAGTTTAAAACTTAACAACCTTACACTTACACAAAAGGTAACGGACAGACAGACACACTTTCGCATTTATAATATTAGTATGGAGTATGGATATGAAAGTATGGATAATATGGATTATATGTCTTTCCCGCTCACGGGACAATGATGTCCCGGACCTTTGGGAGGCGTGTGTGGAGCTCTGAGCCAACACGTAGAGGCCCTTTTGACAATTTAATGAAATGCAAGGAGTACACCAAGCGGATGCTGTCTCTGCCCGTGTCATGGGACGCACACAGAAACAGCACCCGCTGGGGTGTAAGAGTCTATTGCTAGTTGATGGAATCTAAATAAAACGGGTTATTGGGTGAAAATGATGGACTAGTAGCTGGGCTATTGGATGAAACATCGGACGCCTGCCCAATAAAACTGTTTCACATTTTATCTCTGGCAGACGGTGACTCGCTAACTGCTAGATGGGCCCCTATTAATAGCGACATTGAAAAATGGCCTAAGGGCAACAGTAGGTATGGATTATTATTATTACTTTTATATTTTTAGACCGATAGTGCGAGAAAAATCGAGTGTATGTCGCGGCCGTCTCGTGCTAGCCGTGCTGACGGAACTACACTAATCGTAAGTAAATAGTATTATAATAGTAGGCACATAATTTTTGAACTTAATCAATTATGTAATTTATGTATGACAAATATCACGTTTCAATTAAGCATGACGAATGTCACCCACCCACGTCCACCCTTGCATTGGTAACGATGCGCGATGACGCGTCTGTAACTTAATCTATGTAACGCTTAATAAACGACGGCGGGCTGTGCGACTTTCGCGGGGAGAGGGTCGAGGCTCCGCCCATACGCTCAAGGACTTTAGCGGGTATACAAGCCTTAAAAAAGAGGTAGATACGTTGTTTATACGAAATTCCGTCTTTAACAAGTTTCTGTTAAGTTTCATTTTTGGTACAAGTTTTTATTGCCGACTGTACTTTTCTGTATACTATCATTGCAACTACTCATTGAGATGATTCTAACGAGCCCAAACTCAACGGGGTTACGTCGGGTAAGTACTGAATTCCCATGGCCACCTTCCGTCTTCATCATCAGATCAGCTCGATGGTACCATAATATTGAATTGTCATCCAAAATATACTCATACCCAAAATTTCACCTCAATCGGTCACCGGGAAGTGGGTCAAATTGAACTTGCAAGATTTTATTACAGACAGAAAGACAGACAACGGGACAGGTGAAAGTAAATAAAAGCTTGTTAAAATGGCCACCAAATCTGACAGCTAAGACACGTTGATACGTTTCCATTGACGACTCGAAACTGAGGCAAGTTGGTGTAATTGACTCAGTTGTAGTGTGCCACTTTTGGAGTGCTTATAAGCAATCTATCTCTTTTTAGGGTTCCGTACCTCAAAAGGAAGAAACGGAACCCTATAGGATCACGCTTTGTTGTCCGTAAGTAATTCATGGTGGGACGAAACTTGCGTGCCACTTTTCAAAAAGTATAAAATTCTTCCTTTGCCTTGCCTGTACTTGAGAAATATGTAATTTTGTTAGGTCACATCCCTCGTATTTTAAAACACGTGGCGAAGTTCTCGAAAGGCAAACACGGCAAAAAATTATGAACCTTTTGTATCACCCTCGAAGTCACAAAATTATATACAAGAAAAACGTGTACAATATGTGGCTTCTCGAGCAGTGTTTTTATAGCGTTAAGGCGTATCTCGAGCATCAATAGTATTAGAATTTGTAGTATTTAGTTATATAATTTTATTCTGCCTCTGACGATTATTATGATTATGCCTATTATGTAAATAATGTATATTAATTCAATTTGACATTGTATAGTTATTCTAATTTATGTTTTCTCTTTGTCAATTTAATTCATACATACATATTTGCACGCTTGCATGCAAGCTAGATACACATGATCGTAATATATTTAAACATCCCTGTACTGTATCTATGCAAATAAATAATTTCATTTCATTTCATTTTCGTCTGTCCGTCCGTCTGTCAAAACCCTTTTTTTCAGGAACGCGTGGAGGTATCAAGCTAAAATTTATACCAAATACTCACTACCTACTGTCTACTACTCTACTATACTCCCTTGGAGCTGAGAAAAAATCAAACTTCTAAGCCAACGCAATCAAAAGATACAGCCGTTTATGCCGCAAATTTCGAAACTGGCAAGGGAATCAAAACCTACAGGATAGGTACTTCCCGTGAACTCAGAATCTTGAAATTTGGTACGAAGCAGTTGGTCTTATAGCACAGATAAACGAAAAAAAATAGTTACATCATTTACTAAAATATTTTTAATATTTTTAAAGTTATTACTTATATACCTACAGGTTTGTACGGAACACTCGGTACGCGAGTCCGACTCACACTTGGCCGGTTTTTTTTATATTACGTCATTGGTTCCACCTGTCAAATCATCCCATTGAGTATTAGGGTACCAAACAGTCTGTCATCGTAAGCGGAGTTTATTTATTTATTTATTTATATATTAAGAAACAAACAGTCTCATATGGTTACATTTGACACAGTAAAAAGTAGTAAATTATGGACTTACAGTTTCCTTAATCGGAATATTTAAACCTAAACATGAAAAATATTAAAAGTTTTGAGTTAAATTGAGATGCATCGTTAGTAGTATAAACATTGCCAGAAAACTTACAGTTATGATAAAGTTGTATTACATTTGTTGAATACGTTGTAAAGATAATCGTTTGAAGCTACAAAATGTCTCGTGGAGAATATCTAACGTCTGAATTTTTTTGTCATAAAGCCTGCACGCTCTTCTAATGAAACCTTTTTTTGCGTAAGAAGTACGGCTACGGGGGATAAGAAAGAGGGGTTTCGTTAAAATCTGAAGGCCTCCACCCACCGAACGCGTGTCGGGCGCGGTTGAAGCGGTATTATTCACACCGCAAGCGGCCGGGCGGCGTGTAGTAACGCGGGGGTACGCGGCGGGCGCGCGCGGTCTCTCTCGTCTCTCGTCTCTCTGACTACCAACACATTTAATATGAATCTCACTGTCTCTATCACACTTAGCAGCGCAGGCCCGCGCATCGTATCTCTCTCACTACCAACACATTTGATATGTATCTCACTATCTCTATCACACTCAGTAGCGCGGCAGCTGCGCAGCAGCTGCGCGGGCACGCGCAGGCCCGCCGCGTCAGTGACGCGTTAGCAACGCGTGTGCAGCGCGGGCCCGCGCGGCATATCTCTCTCACTACCAACATATTTAATATGTATCTCACTATCTCTATCACACTCAGCTGCGCGGGCACGCGCGGGCCCGCGCTAGACACGCGACGCGCACGACACGCGGCCGCGCTGCCGAGTAGTAACTTTAGCGCCGCGGGCCCGCGTTTGGACCGCGTTCGATGTGTGTTTGAAGTGTAGTTTCAATGCTTTAGGTGGGTAATTATTTGAGGTGTAAGATAAATTTTACAGAAATAAAAACACACATTTTGATGTGGTCTGTTTTATTTTGAACATAAGGATATGTACCGATAAGATGCTTTATATTATAAGAGATCGATAATAGTAGATTGTATGACAAGGGGCTAAAATAAGCCATATTACCACGAGATGGTTATTTTCCCGAGCGAAGTGAGGGAAAATTGTTCGAGTGGTAATATGGCTTTTAGACCAGAGTTATACACTCTTTCACTTAGACTGCGAGAAAATAGTGAAAACAAACATTATCCATCTACAATCAATAATAAATTCCACAGCGAAAAGATTGTTTAATTTAGCGGCATGATTTTTTTAATAAACTGTTTGACACAGATACAAAATTTTGACACCACAAATAAACGCTACTTACCGTATATAGCCGGGTCCAAACGGCCGAGCGCGGCGGACAGCATACGCTGCATAAGATAAAGCGAGATAGACAGCAGTCTATCCCGCTCATGTCATGTTTGCAGGCCACCCCGCTTGAACGTTTTTGGACGAGGCTATAGACGGCCAAAGGCGTTTATTTTTTTTTATGTTTGTGAAATCGGGAATAAAAAACGCCTAATATTTGAAATAAAATCTGTTTTCTGATTGGTTGATTTTAATATATAGCTGTATTCTGATTAGTTGATAGCAAATAAAAATGGTTTTTTAAACAGTTGTGATTGTGGATTTAATACGTTGAAGTGCTTTGATTGGTCAACTTAAAATGTTTTAAAATCATAAATATGTTTACATATTTTCCCTAGGGGCTACATGTACTACTTTAGCCCCGCTATCTAGGCCTAATATGACACACTTTTCGAGCATGAGAAGTGAAAAGTTTATTTTGGTAAAAAAAAAGCAATAATCCAATTTTAACGGTAACAAAAATGAGCACCGAGACCACGAAAAAGAACATTTTGTTTATTTTAAAATCTTATATTTGTACTATTTTAATAAAAATCCGATCATAATGAGAAGACGAATAAGCATTATTTAATTAATCAGGTATCAACAGAAATAGACAATCGATATCTATATATATTAAAAAAAACTTGACCACGAAAATGACGACTTCAATTTGTTTTTTGTAACCTTTTAAATACTATCTAGAAATATATATATATATATATATATATATATAGTATATAATATATATATATATAGTAGACCCGAACGAAATTATGTTACAACGAAACAACACAACAAAATGTTCCTCTAAATGAAGAACAAACATCATCCTTTGTGACCCAATAAATTGATTATAGTCAACTTTTTTATTTTTACAATGAGCACAACGTCTTTCTAAACAATTTTCTTTCAATGTCCCTGGGCAACAGATAGCTCTCAATAAATCGATCGGAGAGCTATAATTTATAATGGCAGCATTTTTCATTGCCTTGATTAGATAAGACATATTACAATGAGTCGCACACAGACAAGTATTTCGTTTTTTCTCGGATGGCCTAATCACCCAAAATGGTCTAGATAGACAAAAAAATGAAAATGATACTTTCTGTCCCGATTTAGCCACTTATGCTTCGTGAAGATGTTGAAGTGTATCATTAAGCAATCGTACCTGTTTTTTAACCTTTTTTCTTGTTATTGTCTCCTTTTTACCTGCAGTTTGTCGGCTCGACGAGTCTTCTAAATAAAACTCCATTATGCTTTCTCTCAGTTTTATCATTTTTATTTGTCTCTTTTCTTTTATTTTCCTTTTGTTTTGCTGATGCGGCTGTTTTTTCTTTGACATTCTTCTGCTTTTTCCGTGTTTCTCTCATTCTATACATCGCTAGTTTATTTTCTAATAGTTTCACCCTATTTTTCAGATTGATGTTTTCCAATTTCATGTTTCTGCGATTTCGTAGAGCAACTTTTCGACCTACGGATGCACGTGAAGAAGACGCTGTAGGTGGTGGTGCTGATATACCAAAGGACAAAGCATTTTCTTTTGTGTTTTCACTAAGCTTTGCTACTTTTTTTCTATCCCTGTAGAGCTTACTTTGTTCTCTCCATTATTTTTCATAGTTCGTTGTTCACGAGGCGTCATATTTTTTATTGACTTAACTAATCCCTTTTCTTTCCGCTTGTAATATCTTTCCCTAGCTTTTCGCCTTTCGTCTTCCAGGGCAACAGGTTTTTTTTTTCTCTCAATTTTCGCATAACATTTCTTTTTTGCTCCCGTCTCCTTGCTTTCTTTTCGTCTTCGGATATTTTATGACGCGTTCTCGCCATATCTCTGTTTCAAAAGGTAAAACAGGATAATATTTTTTTCTAAAACAAACTACAAAAGACGGCATAACGGCATAAAGGATTACACTGTAAAAAGCAGATAATACTACTATTTTTTCTACTTGTATTTAATCAGTTTCGTGGCCCATAGCACCACGAAAATGATGACCACGAAATTGAAAAGTTCTTACTCTCGCGGCTCTGCAGTAAATATCCTATAGGTTTGAAGCAAAACAAATCAATATTGAATAACTTAACTGCAAATGAGACAGCACCAGTAAAGCATTATATTTATTTACCCAATACTCACCAAGTCGCAACCGTAACGAAAATGACGCTCGATCTTTGACGCAAATCTAACTTGAACCTTTATTACATTAATTATAGATAAATAATTATGGCTTGCGATAAACATTATACTTCATATTGACGCAGTCTTATTTTCAAAGTTGCTTAAAGTTTTGACCTCTTTTTTTGTTTAAAATATTACTTAATAAGTGTGGCCACGAAAATGATGGTGTATTTTGGAACAACGGGAAATGTAGAAAAAATCAACCCGGTAGGGCTAAAATAAGAGCTTGGCAACAGCTGCCTTATTCACTTGCGTATATCTATAGTTGGCGTGAGAGTGAATGAGACCACAATCTCTCATACTCTGATGAAAGTAGGTCATTGTTTATCTAAACAGCGGGTTGAAAGTGAGGCATGTCGCCCCAAGGGCTGAAAAGTAATAAAAAATAAAAAAGCAATGGCAGAAGCATGTACCTACAGCCACAGTTTTAGAAAATTGTATTGATTTTTGAAACTTTTTGACGAGCGTTTTTTTAAAATATTGTTAGTAAATTAATTCTTGTATGACTATTATTGTATTATTTGAAGACTATTGAATATTTTTAAGTGTTTGTAGTACAATGCAACCGCTTCAGACCCGCGTCCTAGTCATTAAAAAATAACAATGGCACACTTCCATAAAAATGTGTTGATTTTTGAAGCTTATTGATAATTATGATGATTTTAGTTATTTAATAAGTACTATATGGTATCAGTAGTAGTATCAGTCGAAAGACGTCCACTGCTGGGCATAGGCCTTCTCCAAAGACCAAATGGTATATATAAATACATTTAATAATGTAATTTTTCATCCAAAAAACAATTAATATTTGATTTTCGATGTACTTAACCACTTCAAAACCGCGTCCAAGAAGTGGTTAACACACAAACGCTTATTGAATGAGTTCTACAGGATCTGACTGATTTAGAAAATATTTAAGTTTTTGGCCTTCATTTCATTTCCCCGTATTCGAAATGAAAAGTAGTGTTTAACTCAGGGAAAGCCACCCATTTCAGCCTCGAACTATTGGCGCTCTCACATACCTCGTCGGAAATGGGTACCTTTCAACCCTTTAACAATCTACTATTTTACAATTTCGAAAAAGTGACTCGAATAATAAAACTATATAATTATAAATTAAAAAAATCATATATTTTCATTTAACGTTGTTAAAGTTAAAACTTGAAATATGTTCGTTTTTATCGGATTACGATGAAATCACAATCAATTACTCATAATATTTGTTGCATATCACACAATTCTATGCTAAGTATAGGTTAAGATACAAATCTTAACCTATACTTAGCATAGAATTGTGTACAACATGACACCCTGGAGGGCACGGCAGACAGTTTATTCAAGAGGAGATCGAGTTTTTTGTACAAGATGATATAAGTATTTTTTATTGTCTAATAGGTACTTTAGGTATTAATTGTACTTATTGGTCGTGAGAAAATGCGATTTTCGTCACCACGCATATTTTTTTGCCTTCTTTCTTTTGGAGTAATAATAAATGTTGAGTCTGTAGACCCCACTCCCACCCTTGTTTATGCCAAGTGTAACGATTATAAGATTGTAAGGATTCACTTTAGCCATCATCTGTTTCAATCGTTAAACCTCCTTTAGCCCTGTACACAGACCATGTGGCCCTGTAATAATTTTAACGTTGGAAGTTCCCTTCTCTGAAATTAATATTCGTACAGAAAATACACTTTATTTCGCGAAAACACTTGAATGTGTACTGGCGCGAGCGGCTTAAGCTCCGAGCCACACTGGAAAGCATATTTCAAATAAACGTGACTCGAAAAGTATTACTTAACTTACAACACTTCTCGTCGCTTCAACGCTTCAAATAAGTCAAATTTCGACTCTGCATGTAGGTAAGGTATGAAATTATGTATTTCATTTAGCATTGAGTCCTGCCATGCCCAAGTTTACGTCTCTATTGTACTTACATATTTGGTAGAAAGGGACAAATGCTTTACGTAGTGATACATTCTAGCGAGAATGGACTAGGACTTTCAAATCAGAGGTCAAATCCATCACCAGTTGCTAAGAATCGAAGACCCATGTTGAAGGGGTGAATTTGTGACCGAGATTCGTCTAAGTAGGTACACAGAAAATATGAGCATGCTTCAGGAGATAGGTATATATCTGGGGAAAATCTCTATTTAAAAATGTGGGTACCTGGACCTGGTAATCATAATTATTATGAGTGATGGATAGTAGATTACCATAGGACGACCGTATCTTCAAGAAGATATCTACGTACCAATTTCCGAACTACATATTTGATCCAATCACCTTCGATCTAATAATTTAGGTACTTAGTTACATTACTGTGCATATATTTTAGATACTAATTATTAACTCTACAGTGCAATTTTATACTTTTAGAACCCTGCCGCAGTAGGTTAATCTATTCAAAATTTCAAACCATTCAGTTAACCACGTCACTTTAATATATATTTAATATATATATATATATATATAATGCTTTAATACCTACTTGCAAATAAAAATGACCCAAATTAAGTATCACACAGGCACGTGTCTATATAGAAAATGTTAGTGTAATTTGCGTACCTACTTACGAACGTTTTCATTGTGCACTATATGTAATGTAATGTCAGTCATTTGAAGATAATGTCAACGAAGTAAAGCTACTAATAGGTACTGATTTACATTATAACATAATTTCAATAAAGGCCCGTGCAATAGTAAAGACTTGCCACATTCAAGAAGGGGATTTGGAACCCTTTGTGAAAGGAAAGTTATTACAATGCATGGAGTGAAAGTTCGTGGGTTGTACTGGTTGTAGGCAATTTTGCAGTCTAGGGGTGGTCGCGCGGGGCCGCGTCGGCACCACAGTAAATTGAGTGAATACTTTATACTTACACGCTTTCTAGCCTAGCGGCTAATGCTATAGTAAGTGGCAAGCATGACTGCACTTGGAAATATTAATTAGTACAAGTCAGTGCCCCTTATTGGCTATTGCAAACTTGACGTCGCAGTAGTCTATAGGGTTCCTAAAAGTTCGCAAATGACGTTAGTTACACGACCCCAAGACTACTTAGAAATCTTGATAAATCTAAAAGTCTATCAACATAGGGATTTAATCACCTAAAGATGGCTACATCGAATTCGATGTAAAAATTGAAGGTATATAGGTAAGTAAACTAGCTGCCCGCGCTGCTCCGCCTGTGTCCACCCCGAAGAACCATTTTATACGTAGGTACCTATATTATACACTGATGAAAGATTTTTTTGAAATCGAATGAGTACTTCCGAAAATGAATTACCCCCTGCATACGAAATTACAAAGCTACACACTTACGAACTCTTTATTAGTATGGATAGATATTATTTACCTAATTGCACGTGAGTTAAAATGTGTCAAGTAGGTAGATAAGGACGTTATTTAGTATCATCAACAAGGGGTGTCATCAGTTGGTTATGAGAATAAGGAACAAACAAGACCAGGTATTTACTGTAGTCCAGTTAATGAACTGATAAATTGTATGTAAAAAATTACGATTTTGTAAATAATCTAGCTTTTTTGTGTGTAAAGGGATATATTACCAATTAAATAGTTAGGTACTCTGCGATAGAATCCGACAAAATGTCACACATTAAAACAATTATAATTTGCATGCAAATAAATTCTAATGTTACCCGTTAGTTTCAAGTTCACTTTTGAAATTTTTAGGCGCAAAAATTATAAAATTGTTTGTTGTTTAGTCCCAGTTTTATTTATTTTAGGGCTCTCACTGAAAACCAGCGTCACGGCCCCGTGACAACATGCTGAGTGAGGCTCCCGTTTAGCACTATAATGTAAGGTTACCTTTTTGATTGCTTCTCTTTTTTCGTGTTTTGTGTGCTAAATAAATAAATTCTTATTCTTATTCTTATAAATGAACCAGCTTCCAGCTTCTAAAAAATCAGAAAAAATATTAATAAATATTTTTGTAATTATTTTGGTTCATTTACATTTGCCCTATAATATTCAAGATAAATCATACAAAAAAAACCGGGCTAGTACGAGTGTGACTCGCGCGCCGCTATATCTATATACCCGTCAAGACCCTAAAATATTTTTTGAACCATTTTATTTGAAAGAAGGCACTTTCAGAATACTTTCATACAAAAGAATGAATATCAAACAAAAAAGTGTTCAATTACAATCTTAGATTAAAAATGATTTTTTGCACAATTTAGCATTAGTAATTCCTGAGATATTTAACTTTGTGACAGACAGACAGACGGACAGTCGCACCATAAGGGTTCCGTTTTTACCTTATTGGTCCGGAACCCTAAAAAGACAATGCATGGTTCATTTTAATCTACATAATTACTTCCGGGTCGGGTGGGGTGGAAAGTTTGTCGGATTCTTGGATCAAGCATCTTAGAATAACGTTTTAAAATGAAATCAACAAAAAAACGCTTTTATATATTTGGTAATGTTTTTCATAACCGTATTTTACTTGGAGTACTGTCGGTATTGTCAGTAGGCGGGCCGTAGCCTCTGCCGCACTTATTATTGGTAACACTTCGAATAATGAACACCTCCATTGTAAAGCGTCGACAATGGCGCTGGAGGGCTTCCCCGAGATCCTAAATACAAGTGAAACGACCTCTTTTCTTTAAAAAACCCAAAAAACGCTCATTTGTTTATTCTAAGAAAATTTCAACGTCGGTACCTACATGTAAATTCAAATTTGTTAGCTCACATCAGAAAGCGCATTACGCAAGTAGTATTACATGTAATTCGGCGTAGCACATATAAACCAATATTTATAGATCGCCGCTTGTTTCCCCTTTTATGCTAGAGAGTACCTAGTCTAAAATATGATCAATCGATGGGGTCATCAATTCCTGCGACAGTTGGTACTGTAGTGAGCCGTCAATTTATTTTTTACGTTGCGGAAACAATTGCTGGCCGGTCGCCAAGTTATTCGAGACGTGCAAACAATCCGTCCGTTGTGTAACTGACACAAATACTTCCATATATCAACAATATTTATCCCTTAAACAACATGTGCATAAATCCTTCTAGACATTTAACACATGCTTTGTTTTAAGAATTAGGTAATGAAATATCTGTTTTTAAGGCAGATAGCGTCTATAGCTGGATCAAGTTCTATTGCTGTATATATCAACACATATATATATAGATTATAAATCTAATTCAGTCCTATGACCTCATTAGAAAAGGATCGTGATTCATCGAAAATTGATTCCATAATTAATAAGGGTCACAGTTCCAGGGCGAATTCACTTTTATTTAACTCCTAATGATCTCGGAACTCTTTTTGATGTTACACCTGTTGCTTTATTTTTTTTATCAGTACGGGACTACTACTTTGAATAACTATACTAATATTATAAATGCGAAAGTGTGTCTGACTGTCTGTCCGTCTGTCTGTTACCTCTTCACGCTTAAAGCGCTGAAGTATAGGGTTCACTTCACTAATGTTAGACCAAACAACTTTTGGCCTAATGATCCATTTGACAAAAGTTTCATTTGACCTAATGCATTTTTTTCTTAAATAGAAAGCTTTATAAGATTATTATAAAACAAAGCTAACCTAACCTAATGACTTCTATTTGATGATATTCAAAGAATACCCGAAAATACCACTGTTTTGACGAAAAATGCATTAGGTCAAATGAAACATTTGTCAAATTATACATTTGGCTAAAAGTTGTTTGGTCAAGAGACAGGACCCCGATTTAGTGACATGGTATAATAAAATGGCAGAATATGTTTAACGGATCACCAGATATAGTAAAATTATAAGGCCAAAAAAAAACACTTTACTGCCTAAAAATAGTAGATGATCACCAAAATTGAATCACCATTTTAATGTAGAAAAATAACCCAAATTATATCCACCACATATTACTATCCTATTAAAGAAAATGCTATCCTAATAAATCATTGCTAACCCAAAAATAGTAAATGATCACCAAAATGTAATCTCCCTATAATGTGAGATAATAACCCAAATTATAACATCTTACTATCCTATTACAGAAATGCTATCCTAATAAATCATTGCTAACCCAAAAATAGTAAATGATCACCAAAACGTAATCTCCATTTTATTGTGAAATAACCCAAATTATAACATCTTTCTATCCTATTAAATAAAATGCTATCCAAATAAATCATTGCTAACCCAAAAAATAGTAAAACAATTTCCTAAATTCGACGGAGCCCCGCTTTCGTTTCTGAGACTCAGTCTCCCGCCCGCCCTCCGCCCGGGCTCCCGACAGAAACTCGCTTCGTCGGCCCTTCGTTTCACGTACGCACTCGCCCTACGCTCCGCTCAGGAGGTCGCCGGCTCGCTTCGCTCGCCCCCTTCCCTCATTCGCTTCGCTTCGGCTTCGTGCACCCTGTTCAACCCAGGACCTCCTTCGCGAGCTTCCGGCTCCGCGGGCTTTTATATACACTCTAAGGATAGGACAGACAAGACCACGTGGAAGAGATTCGGGTTTTGGTAGCACTTGTAATTTTGGCAAAAAATGCTTTGATACCCTATCAAAGCATTTTTTGGTGGTTTCGTATTTAACCCCTAATAAAATGTTGAAAGTAGGTATTAAAATGGTTTCTTAGAACAGTTTTTTTTAATCGAACACAAGAATAGGGTTGTAAACCGGAATATTATAATTTTAACGGAATTGAGCATATAGTCTAACAAATAAGAAAAACGAAGCTACAAGCGCCTAAGATGCTTTATAACCGACTTAAAAAAAAGGAGGAGGTTCTCAATTTGACTGTTTTTTTATTATTATTTTTTTTTATGTTTGCTACCTCAGAACTCCGTCATTGATGAGCTGATTCGTAATTTTTTTTTGTTTGTAAGTAAGTAGTTCCAGGTAGGTCCCATTTTTTTCAAAAATTCAATTGGATGATGGGATCCATCAGGAATTGAGGGAACTCTTCAATTATATTAGGCACGCGTGTAGTGATTTTGGTATTTTCTATTTTAACTCGTGTATTTACACCCGGAAATCATAAATTTGGTGGAGTGGCATTGATGATGAAGACCACAGATGAGTTATGGAATTCCTCAATTATGTACTTAAAAGTACAAATGTACGTCACAGATTCTGATAAGATTCCGTTGAAATAGCAACTAATGAAGTGCCAAAGGTGATCCTTGTGGAATCGACGGAAGTCCTCAAATATTATCGGGCCACATACAGCGATTGGGTTTTTTTCCCTAATAATCAACGCCTTTGCTCTCGGAAATCAGTTCATGTGGTAAATTGGAAAATAAATGTGGAAATGTTCTCGTAGCTTGGCGGATTACTAAATTGAAGTCGGTTAAAAGTTTGTTTTTAAAGTAAATTATTTTAATTCAATTTTCATTTAGAATTATTCTCTTATTTGTTAGAACATGTCATAGATATGTGGTGTACTACTTCGTAGAGGGAACTGTTGTGTTAAATAAAGTTGTGGCTGTAACAAAAAAAAAACTTGGCTGGTTGAAGTGCGTTTCTGGAATACTCAACCAACCACAACTTAATTTACCGCAGCAGTTCCCTCTACGAAGTACAGTTTACGTGCAGCTAAGTAATTTGTATTTGGAGGGCAGGGGTTACTGTGAAAAGTCTAAAATACAATGCAGAACAAATAGATGTGCTTGTAAAAAATAATAATGTTTTGTGAATTCGAGATGCTACAATTTAATTTACGAAAATCTTAAGCAATCGTAGCTTTGGGTTACTTAATTTCTTATTTGTTAAGGCTAAGTATATGTTCAATCTCGTTAAAATGATTACGAGTATATAGATTAAATGGTCATATCCCTTAGAGATTTCTTCAAATCTCTGTTTTGGCCATTTCCCTGCGACATATGCACTCCTGTTTTGAAGAACCCTTCAGAATAAGTAATAGTACCTACTTAAGCACTATAGTCGCTCAGTAACACCTCGACAGGGAGCTCATTCCACTTCAGACGCGTTCGCCGGGGAGAATTCCTCTGAGACCCTATCGATTTATATAAATCTTGCACAATTCTAGAAAATGGTATAAAATATAACGGCAGATTATTTTGGCTGAACCGTGAGCGCACGTGAACGTTGCAGGCCCGGTCAAACAAATGACTTTGTTTTAACGGCGTACTTATATGCAAAACTGATTAAATTAAAATATGAATATCTTGATAACAGTAAGAGTTAAGGTAGTACTGTCTTGGAGAAATTAACTTTATTTGATCTAAGGGTTACCTTTGTTTTACCAAAAAAAAATTGACAAATTATTTTCCCAAAAAAAAATTCGTAGAATTTCATTTGCCAAATAATCGTTTGCCAAATTAACACTTGACAAATAATTCTTTGGCAAACCTAATGTTTGGCATGTTCATGTTTAAGCAATATCTCCTTTACCAACTAGTACTTTGATCAAATTTCATTCAATCAAATATGTTAGTTGGCTTAATATGTTTTAACCAAAACAAAATAAGACGAATGATTTGTATCGTCAATATTTAATTTACCATTTCTATTCCGTCGGTTAATCAGCAGAGTGTATAAAATACACAATAAAATAGCAACTTTTTTTTGTTATGTGGGTAGGGAGTATAAATTAATTTGTGTAAAGGTCGCAATTCTAACCTAACCGGGAATTGAATCTGGGAAATGAAATTTGACCAAAATAAATTTGGTAAAACAACAGGATCCCTTGATCTAAACTATGTCCCCTTGCCATTAAGGCTTATATACCCGCTAAAGTCCTTGAGCGTATGGGCGGAGCCTCGACCCTCTCCCCGCGCAAGTCGCACAACCCGCCGTCGTTTATTAAGCGTTACATAGATTAAGTTACAGACGCGTTATCGCGCATCGTTACCAATGCAAGGGTGGACGTGGGTGGGTGACATTCGTCATGCTTAATTGAAACGTGATATTTGTCATACATAAATTACATAATTGATTAAGTTCAAAAATTATGTCCCTCCTATTATAATACTATTTACTTACGATTAGTGTAGTTCCGTCAGCACGCCTAGCACTAGACGGCCGCGACATACTTTCGATTTTTCTCGCACTATACCTCTGTTACTAAATATTCTAATAAGAGAGAGACGGATAGTGCGAAAAAAATATAAAGGTAATAATAATAATCCATACCTACTGTTGCCCTTAGGCCATTTTTTAGAGTCGCTATTAATAGGGGCCCATCTAGCAGTTAGCGAGTCACCGTCTGCCAGAAATAAAATGTGAAACAGTTTTATTGGGCAGGCGTCCGATGTTTCATCCAATAGCCCAGCTACTAGTCCATCATTTTTACCCAATAACCCATTTTATTTAGATTCCATCAACTAGCAATAGACTCTTACACCCCAGCGGGTGCTGTTTCTGTGTGCGTCCCATGACACGGGCAGAGACAGCATCCGCTTGGTGTACTCCTTGCATTTCATTAAATTGTCAAAAGGGCCTCTACGTGTTGGCTCAGAGCTCCACGCACGCCTCCCAAAGGTCCGGAACATCATTGTCCCGTGAGCGGGAAAGACATATAATCGATACTATCCATACTTCCATACCATACTCCATACTAATATTATAAATGCGAAAGTGTGTCTGTCTGTCCGTTACCTTTTGTGTAAGTGTAAGGTTGTTAAGTTTTAAACTAATTTTCGGTATATTTATTACGTTCTACTTCCTTGATTTGATGATGATGGCGTGTACAGTCAGCATCAGATAGTTAGTAGCATTTAAAGTAGCCAAATATATCGTAACACATTCTTACTCCTACTTATAGTAACAAAGACTTTTTCGATGAATGTACGTTCCGATATATTTAGCTAACTTGGCTGCTACTAACTACATATATTACGCTGACTGTACAGAAATCGGCCTCGGGTAAATATATACTTATAGATTAGTTGTACGTTAACCATACTTTGTTTCATATCAAATAATAACTCTGTATCGAACGAGTTGGCATGCAACCCATAGGTAGGTACTTACAATATTTGCCAAGCCCACTATTTTTATTAGAACTTATTCTATTAACACTTGACAGTCATTAATACGAGCAGATAAAACAATATTGTTTCTATAATTGTTCATGCTCCTAACAATAGATATTGTAAATATATTTACTAATAAAATGTCTGGTTTTAGTGATTTCCAAATTTTGATACTTTGATAGAATAGGTAGTTACTTGTGTCTTCTTTTTCCTCTTCTCTTGTAAAATTTCTTGATATTACGTATTTTCCTCCTGCGCTTATTTAACCCCAAAGACCCAAAATAATTATTGAAAAATTTGTGAGACCTAAGCTAAGACGTACTGACTCTAGTATCGTAAGTTTGTATGTTACTAACAATCTATGGGCAAACTGGCCTGAAATAAAGAATTTATCATTATTATTATTTCCCATCTTGAACTAAAAACAAAATCTAAACTATACCTACGTAAATGTTAATTAGTTACATACGCCAACATAGTTAACTGACCATCCTGTATTTATACAAGAACCTTATTACAATGCACATAAAGTGCACGGATGGTCAGTCAGCTGTCTTGTCTATAGTACCTACTACTTTACAAACCACGAAATAGATTGTCCACTCTATGCAACAAAATTATCTGTCAATAAAAACTAAACTATACGCAAATGTTTATTAGTTACCTACTATACGAATCACAAAACGGATTGTCCACTCTATACAACAAATATAGTCCACAATTTCCACAAATATTTAAAAATTTCGGCGCAGCGCAAATTGACACAGCTCCGTCATGCAACGTGTCTCGTCCCGCACTGACCGTATGGACGAAAACGGGGAGGCGTAGGAACTTTGGCGGAATATTTCAGAAAACGAGATAAATTTTTAAGAAAATAATGAAAGTAAGAAAATGATGCCCTTGTTCATTATTTTATGAAGAAAGTTATAAAATTTCATATTATTCTGATAAAAAATGGAGCAGTAAAATGGTTACAAGTGAAAAAATAGGGGTGACTTTAGATTTCTTTTTCTCTAATTTTGATTCTTAAAATAGATTTCTACGAAAACTATGACCCGTCGCATATCTTGCAGATTATGATATATTTTTTCCGACACCAAAAATGTTACGTTGTAATGTATAAAACGGTTACAAAACAACTCATTTTCACGAAAATTTCGAATGTGGAGCCTTAACGGAATTTGTCAGTGTCTGTCATTTCTGAGTTGGTTGGAAAGCGTACCTAACAATTTTAACTCCAGATTTTATTTAAACCTTTTGGTAATTTCACCAAATGTTTTTTTTTCTGACGATAGCGTTATATTTCGTTATCACGAAACCGATTTTGCTATTGAACCATTCATATAATCATAACACTACAATGCAAATGATGCTCACTGACATTGCATGATTAGAATAACTGTGGCATTTATTCAATGCCACAGTTATTCTAATCGAAAACAGTTTTCCCATAAAAATTGTCGGCCAATGCAGTGAGAAAAAGTAGGGAGTGGGCCGGGAGGGCCCTTCGGCGCCCTCGGCTCGTTTTATGGGTAGGTATTTCAACGGGCCTGGAGCACCGCCGGCGGCCACGAGACTTGTGGTAAACACGCCTTGTCTCGGATTCACATCTCGAGAGTTGTAGCGCCTTCTCAACTCCGTTATTTGAGTTTCAAGATGCTGGAGAGGAACTGCTCAGCAAATAGCTCTAAATTAGTCATTTAAATGATTTTTGAGAATAAGGTCTTTGTATCTACGTCAGGTAAAACACAATTTAATTGACTCGCAAATACCTACAGCATTGTCACACTTAAACGTGCCAATAAATTGGTTTCCCCTCCTTTTGGTCATACTGGTAGAGAGATGATAAAATTATCATTTTCTTATGCGTAACCAAACCTAACGGAAATCCACCCTCTAACCTCAACTTAGAGTTTTCTCCAATTAAGAGGTATTAGGTAACTTTAAACTTAATCATGCCATAATAAACCTATACGTATTTGAACCGTTCGAGTTAGGTAATTCGCGTAGTCTACAAACTTACCACTTTTAAACTACTCCAACAACGAACTACATCCTCGCTGATCTTTGAAAGATTACCTCGCCTCAGTAAGTCGGGCATCAAACCTAGGATCTTTTGCTCTTTTTTAGTAGCCACCCGGCTATCTATTCTAGACGTTTAAGCTCGGATTAATGAAGCTCGCGAGCTGCGGATTATGAGATCGGCTGCAGACTTGCAGCTGAAGCATTGATACTGAGATACCTACTAATAGTAGGTAGTAAGTACGACGACCTAATATGGCTTTGCCAATTGGGCTTTCATCCAAAGTTAAAGGGTATCTCGAATGCTATCTAATGTTATAGCGTTTAACGCAATCAGAAATAATACTTAACCGGATTGCTTTAAAAATATCTCCTACTACTATTTATATGTTACCCACAATTGAGTCGAATCTAATCTAACAATAACAACACAAGTTAAAATTTCAAGCAACGTGCTAAAGGAAGAGGCACTCATTCAAGCCATTCGTTTTAACAATTGACAAACATTACCCCTTCTAGGGCATTTGGGTACCTATTTAAAAAATAGCAGTGAGGTATGGTGTGGCGACTAATGGCGTAGCCCGTAGCGTACCTAGTCCGTGTGTAATTAACATAATTCTACAACCGGTTGTCAATCCACGCGCTTGACTTAGAATGGTTGGATATACACTCCCTAAAGCGGCCTTTAGAACTTGCTAAATGCAGTGCACTAACTGGGGAAGGGGAGATAAACGATCTCGCTCTAATCAGTGACTGTGAGTGCATTTAGCCAGGTCTACGGGCCGCTTAATTGCTTAATATTAATGGACAGCACGTCTAGCACACGACGGCCGCGACATACTCTCGATTTTTATCGCACTATACCTCTTCTTCTAAGTGTTCTAATAAGAGAGAGACGGATAGTGCCAGAAAAATCGAGAGAGCTCGAGCGCCGTCGCGTGCTAGCCGTGCAGGTTGAACACTAAAGCGGCATTTAGACCTGGCTAAATGCAGAGCACTAACTGGGGGAGGGGAGATAAACCATCTCGCTCTAATCAATGTGTGTGAATGCAGTTAGTGCACTGCAGTTAGAGAAGTCTAAAGGCCGCTTATGTAGGTGTAGTTACGCTGTGGAATGCCTCGAATGTTGGGTCCACTAATATCGCTGGACAGACCGAATTCACGGCGTCATTGACGTCACACGAGTGCATTGCGTTTGCGAGATTGCATGGAGCTACATTTGAAATTCCATTCTCATCAAATAAGATGAACCTCCATACCCGGATTCGGTGTTACATCTAAACATAGCAATGAGTAGACGTTCGAAATAGCTTGGCTAAGATAAATTCTCGTTCACTGAACAGAGACATAAATATAAGAAACAGAGTGGTAATAGCACCACCCCCTTTCTTCCTGATGGGTGTCGTAAGAGTCGACTAAGGGTACAGGGTTGACGTGTGTTGTGGACGATGGGCTAGCAACCTGTCACTACGATATCACATTTTGTCGATCTTTTATACCCACATTGATGCTAAAAGTGGCACTGGAACACAAGTTTCATGTGCTCTGCCTACCCCTTTTAGGGATAAAGGCGTGAATGTATGTATGTATGTCAGTTCCATAACTGAGTGGTGGAAATGGGAAGGCCCTCCGGCAATGTAACCGGCGGCTGCGAGCCCGAGGTTCCGGCGGAACTCCCGCTCATATCCGGGAAGTCAGCTGTATCAAAAACGGTTAAACGTAAGTAAATCTCCAGATGTGAATATATACTCGCGGCTCACTCTGCACGAAAAAAGATTAAATAGCCCGCTAGCAATTCCTCTAAATTGCATCAGTTTCCGCCCGTTTGCGATAAGAATAATTGATCGGCGAAAATAAAACGAGAAGCTTCCGCCCCGAAAGAGTTCGGGCCTAACCTAACTTTTATAAGTACAGTGGAGTTACTATTCTGATGCAGCTTTCTTTTAATGTCATGCATGATGACTTGATTATCTAAAAGAGGGCAGGTACCTGATAGTACCTACTCTGTCATGTCATAGTTAAGTACAGCGAATCCTATGCAAGAACTTCCAGAGACAACAATCTCTACTACCTACAATGTAATTTAATTGCTCGGGTCTTTCTACCCGCCGCGCCTTGTTGCATATAAACGAGCATCCCCATAATCATAACTCAGAAGTCGTGCTCGTCTCACAAACTAAATTATTCGCAAGCAATCCACGACCCCAATACTGTGTGTAGATTTTTACGTTGGATATAAATTGCTATATGGGAAGGCAAAAGCCGCAAGACGTGCATCAAAGTGTCCCCAGCCATTGTACACACGAGCGCACACTATAATGGTCTATTTATAATGGGCGCCTACCATTCAGTGGACATGGAGGACGTGGACACCGCTCCATTTAACATACCTATAGCTATCTACCTATTACTTCACTCGCTTCGCTCGTGTACCAATTGAGGTGCTAGGAATTGTCTGGACACTATTTTGGCCTATTCCCGTATAAATCCCTATATTAACTATTCTTAAGAGTCCGCAGTAAGCTCGGCCGAATTTCACCTTCCCATACAAACGTAGTTACGCTCTCATTATAAAACTACGTGTTGGATTATGACGAAACTTTGCATATACAATGACATGAGGTATATCTATGTCTGTAATTAGTTTATATGGTTCCAGTTTATAAAACAAACGAAATACAGCAAAAACAAGTTTAGTAAGAAAAACTTAAATTCGCTGTATTTTTTTTACTATGGTGTCTGAAGCTACATAAACTAATTACAGACATAGATATACTCATGTCATTGTATATGCTAAGTTTCGTTACAGTCCAACACGTAGTTTTAAAATAATTGTATGTGTGGAAATAAATAAATAAATAAATAAATAAAATGAGAGCGTAACTACGTTTGTATGGAGAATCGAGCTTACTACGGACTCTTAATTTGCCTATATAAAATTCTATAATAATAGTTTTAGTCTATAAATAAATAAATAAATAACTACAACGGGACAATCTTACACAAATCGACCTAGTCCCAAACTAAGCAAAGCTTATTGTACTATGGGTACTAGACGACGATAAACATACTTATATGTAAGTAAGTATAGATAAATAAATACTTAAAAACATATAAAACATCTATGACTCAGGAACAAATATTCGTGCCCATCTCACAAATAAATGCCTATACTTCGGGATTCGAACCCAGGACCTCTTGCTTCGTAGGCAGGGTTACCAACATACTCCATGAAAAATACGGTTTTGAAAAACATTGATTTATAATAGCGTTTTTTTTTGTTGATTTCATTTTAAAATATTATTCTAAGATGCTTTATTCAAGAATCCGACAAACTTTCCACCCGGAAGTATTGAAATGAATCATGCATTGTCTTTTTTTTGTATATATGTATATATTACAGAGCAAATGTAAATGAACCAAAATTTAGACAAAAATATTTAAGTTTTAATATTTTTTCTAACTTTCTGAAGCTACCTAATATATAATTTTTTTGACGTCTGAAATTTTGTCGGATTCTCTCCCTGGGTAACTATTTGAGCGTTTCTTAAAAAAAATGCCACTACATTTTTTCGGAGATTTTCTGCAACTTTTTTGTTATTTCTACTCAAAATCACGATGTCTTTCCATCCCAATAGGAGAAAAAAGTGTCCCAAAATGTCCATACATTTTTGAACTTTCCTATTGTGTTACCACTATACAAAGTATCATGTAAATGGTAACACAATAGGAAAAATATGTATGGGACAGTTTTTTGTCCTACCAGGATCGAAAGAGCTCCTGATTCTGAGTGGAAATAGTTAACATAAAATTTGTAGTAGTACAATTAATAATAGTGACATTTTTTATGAGAAACGCTCATTTAATAGATAATATATCCGTTCCGCATAAAAAAAATAAGCTATGTATTATAAATTACCTATTTCCAAAATTGACATTTTTCCATACAAGTTGTCGTTCATTGACATGGACAAACAAGGCTGAGCGGTCGTCAAATAAAATAGTGTTTACATCGTTCATACGTACTATTACTTAGACGTATATATTACCTACACAATCAATATATCAAAAAAACGCGAACTGTATTTGTTTTCATGTGATCGTGTTCAATATTCCAGCCTAACTAGGAAGCTTTACCTGCAGATTAAAGATTTTCTTAAACCGGATTGAGTATATCGTTTCCTGGAATACAAATCCCCCATGCATACAAACATACATTTTACATACATTACCTCTTTATTATCAGTATACTATATAGATTATAGAAGACAACATGGTGGCCAAAAATGTTGCAATCGATGGTAGCTCTCGGGTCACGCCGGAGCGGCCCTAACGTAAATAAAACGTACGCACTTTTATAACCCGCGGGGTTACGAATGTGCCCCCGTGTAACTCATGCGTAGATAGAGGATATAACTTATGAGTACTATTACTTATTCTGCTGTGTGGGTAGGTTTCAATAAGCACATCGGTCCAACCGCACCTTTTGTCCGTAGCTCAAAGTAACTGTATCAGTTATGCATACACTACTGCCTATTAAATATGACACTTGAGGCGGTTGATTGCCCTTTTGTTACTATACAAACTGGTCACATAACATAACACATCAAGACATAGGGTAAGTGGAGTTAAAAATGGGTTGTAAGTCGCTTCAGGGGCTTTTCTTTTTGATGTTCTGTCAATTCAAGGTCAAAGAGAAATAATAGCGGCCTATTCAGACTGAACTGGGTTGCGGACAGAAATTATGTATGCATATTGCGTATTTATGCGAATGCACTTTGATGCCAAAACCTTCTCGTACAATCAGCATCATATATAGTTAGTGGCAGCCAAAGTAGCCAAATATTTCGGTACACGTCGTTACTTAGTGACTTAACTAACTCGCTCTACGAGTAGTTTGACCTAAATTTAAACTTAATAATCATATCAATGGGTGTTGCAGAAAGGTTTCGACCGACAGACAGACGGGGGACGGTCGAAAAGGATAATCAATCTTGTAATGGAAATGGGAGATGCAAAATTTGCGAAGCTCTATTTTAATGGACGCAGAATGCGAACTTGCATATAGGTACCTACATTACCTACTTTTACATCTACTTAAGTATAAGTTTAAGACCGAATTTGGAATTTTGCACGAAGTTTCGAACAGTCGGTCCAGTTAAACAAAAATATACGAAATTAGCGTTTCTCAAAAAAAATCCCACTATTATTAATTGTACTTCTAGGAATTTTATGTTAACTATTTCCACTCAGAATCAGGAGCTCTTTCGACCCTGGTAGGACAAAAAACTGTCCCAAAGATATTTTTCCTATTGTGTTACCATTTACCATACACTTTGTATGGTGGTAACACAATAGGAAAGTTCAAAAATGTATGAATATTTTGGGACACTTTTTTTCTCCTATTGGGATGGAAAGACATCGTGATTTTGAGTAGAAATAACATAAAAGTTGCAGAAAATCTCCGAAAAAATGTAGTGGCATTTTTTTTGAGAAACGCTCAAATATCAACAGGGTGACACCAAACACATATAAATTTAATTAACAGTTTCGCCGTTGGTCAAACATTTATGAAATTTGGGATGATTAATACCTATACGAATAGAACTGATGAGATTTGAACTTTCTCTCGCGTAACCAGAAATTCACGTTTTGTAGCTGTGCCATACGGGGAAACTAAATTCTCTATTACAAATTGTAAGGTCAGTGGCACAAGCATTAACCGACATGGAGCCTTCTTCAAGGACATACAAGGCTGTGCAATGTCAAATTATAGACCGATTGACTTTATATCAGTTGATTAGAGCGCCACGCCGGCATCCTGTAGGGTTATTTAGCAGCTTCTGTGTTATAGGTATCTAATATGTAGTAAATTCGTTATCTCTACGTAGGATACCCCGATAGGTTATTATATTATCTACTTCACTAAATGTAATTCTTAGGCACTTACCTTCTGGACAACAAGTCTCAGTGTCATTCTGCTGCGCAGCACCGGCTTCAGGTTAGCACATATTAAAACTTAACTAAGCACCTATGACTAGGATAAAATAAAGTGCCTATAAAAAATTGATAATTTTCATAACGATACGACCACCGCGACACTTTAGCGCTTAATTTATTATCAAGAATGTGATACAGACATATTTTAAATATTCAAATCAACGTTTTATTCACTTTCCCGAAGTTGTTTATAATTTACTTTCTGACATTAGAAGTTGCAGTCCATGCGTGATTACGCACCTTCGTTACTAATTATTGCTAGTAAGTAAATATTTGTCCAAATACCGAGAGCACGATAAATTAGACCGCAATTGTTGATTAATTTTTACAGAGTAACGGGTCACCGGTCACCGTTCAAGGACGGCAGGAACGGTATAAAAATCCATTCAGCATGACAGAAATTTTATGTTTTTTCTTAGACAAAATTTACGGTTCATTCGGTTTTCGGAGAGTTGAGTGTTTGCGCGCGCCCCTGGAATCGACCGGGCGTCCCGACGCGCCACTGAGCGGACTCGCTAGGCTCCCGGCCCGGCGCGCCGCGCGCATGCGCCGCCCGGCCCGCGCCCGCCCGTACCCGAGCCTCAGCCCCTCCATCGCCGCTTCGCGAGCGACCCAGCACTCCAGCAAACTGCCGCACGCCGCAGTGTACACACTTCATAGATATTCATCGTGCATCTCCCGCTGCCCGATAACGATCACGGTACCGTGTCAGTGACAGCACAAGGATCAAAAAATGACGTCACAAGTCCGCTCATAAGTTCTGGGACGCCAAGACGATTGCCCGTACACTCCGTCTTATTTCATTAACGCCAATAGACAGCTATTACCCGGCAAATAAAACTGATCTCAGAAGTTGACGGCGAGAGATATCTCGGTTGCCGTTTTCCCCTACTATTTGACTTCTGACAAACTAGCAACCTAATAAGTAATGTTGTTTGGTAACGCGCCGCACTTTATTAAATCATCTCGAACATAACACGAGTAAATTGGTGCTTACACTCTGATCCGAGTGCGGTGCGAGTCGAAAGGTTCGGCTTTGAATTTGTTGCGGCGCTGAATAACCGCGCGCTCGGGCTGCGAGGATTTCTGGACCCTATTACGCGCGCTATAAATAAAACACGGTCTTGTTATCGATATAAATTTACATAGTCACGTTTATATGGAACAAATATGTGGCCGAATCTAAATAAATATTCACAAGAGCATTACGCGAGAAAGTAGGCATCACCAAGTAACTAGGCAGACAAACTGGCGCAGATATAGTTGGTATGCCGGTTTAAAACAGTACAAACATATCTATATGGTTAAAATTTACAAATTATAATTAGTAGTGGTAACATAAATGTATAGTGAGCTAGCATAAAAAAAAACCATGTGATATAAGTTCATATATACCTACTTACCTACTAATATCTAGTAACAATTCAAATAACGTAGGTGGGCATTCAAAATATTGTGTACCCAATTCGCGTGTTGATAAACATAAATTAACTCGTGTGTTAGTTGTGTGACGAAAATTAAGCATACAAATTAAGTGAAAAGTATATTGTCTTGTTTATTTATGCATATCATTTAAAAATTGAAAAGTAAAAGTTAACTTTTATAAAAATGGAATACTTAATTGTCGTCTCGCTTGACACTGAGTAAATTTTTGTTTAACAACTCACGCTAATTGGGTAGATACACATTTTTTTTTAAATACCCAGGCACCTATGTGTAGACACACTACTTTAACTATAATTGCACCAATATGCTTAATCGTTATGTACTCAAATATTCTTACGAGACCGGTCGACGTAACTCCTGCATGCGATTGATGCATGCTCTACTCGCACACCTAATTAGTAACAAACATAAGAAAATTGATTGACCTATGCTCTAACTTGACTCGTTCTGCTTTTAAAGCTTCCGGACTTGACTATCGTTACTATCAAAGCCTACCAACAATCAAGGAAGACTATACGAACTGCATATTTTAATTTCTTCTCTTTTGCGCATATACAATTAACTTAGATCATAATTTGCAAATGATTAGGCATATTAGCAAATGCTTCGTTGACAATCTTAAAATAATTACCTAGATGCTGAATGTGAGCACTGAATCTGTATCATGGTGCCATCAAGTGGTTAAGAGAGTCGCTACAAACACACTATTCGTTCTGTAAAGGCACCGATGATGAACATGTCGGTGGAGAGAGCGGCGCGCATCACCTGCGGGGCCACGTCGTCGCGGACCCGCAGCGTGAACTCGCGGCGCGCGGGCGCCGGCAGACTGCCGCCCACCGCGCCCAGGATCCTGCTCCTGCCGGCAGAGTCCAGCGGCCTATCCTCCACGCTGTCGCCGAGAACAGTACGGACGCAAATAGACCGGCACGCTTCCCGTTCCGCGTCGTAAAGTTCCCGCGCGGCTATCTCGAACGTCCGCCTCTGATCGACTCCTCCAACCGCCGTACTAGCCGCGGTAACTCCTTCCGCGTGGGCTTTAACGGCTCCGCCTCGTAATATGGCCGGCAACACGAGCTCTGCGGCGCCGCTGACGGTCCGCGAGCGCAGGAAATGGAGAACCTGCTCCGCTTCCCGAGTCTCGTCGAAGAGGCGACGCTGGCGCGCGGCTGGCACCGGGCGCGCCACGCCCCAGGCCTCGGCCCAGGGGTTGCCGGGCAGCAGCATGCGGTCGCCGAGCGCGCCGCCGCCGTCGGGCCGCCAGTCGCGCGGCGAGTACCAGCGCACGAAGTCGCACAGCTCGGCGCCGGGGTTGGCCGCCTTGAACGCCTCCATGTCGGAGAGCAGCGAGGCGCTCATCATGCGCGCGCGCAGCTCGGACGCGCGCGCGTCATCGCCCAGCCGCACCATTAGCTCGGCGTCCTCCTCCAGTTGGTCCTCCGTTTTCGGGGCCGGATCCTACGTTACCACACATTTTATAAAGGAGTCAAGTTTGAACACGATATCCTTAATAAAACGATTTGAATTAATTTTCACCGGCTTTAAGCCGCATTATCATGTAAAATACATTATGACAATTGCATGTCTCCATATTTTAATATATTAGAAATAACAAATGTAAACAATCATTATATTATTATTACCTGAGTGCGGGGAATATAAAGAGGTGCCCCATTTTTGAGGGTAGCATCGGCGAGGCGCTTCAGCCGGCCGACGGGGCGGTCCCAGGGCTGCTGCGAGTCCGCGCCCTCGCCCTCCGAGCAGTCGTAGAACTCGTCTTCCGAGGAGTTGCCGGCCGCTCCGCCCGCCTCCAACGCGCGCTTGATGCAGCAGTTCAGCAGCTGCAGCTTCTGATGCAATAAACAGGTCCTGGCGTTTGGCGACCCATCCGCAACTCTGTCAACAATCATAATCCAAATAAGCTACTCTAAACTTGTTAAAAAGTATGTATATACGTATTATTATATCTACAAAAAAGAAATGCCAAGTTTGTAAGACTTTTTACATGTGATCATTAAATAACAACTGTCACGTTCCACCAACTTCGTTTTAACTTTCACTTCGTAAGCAATTTGAGTAGACAAATGCACGACCTCGAAAAGAAAGCACCTAAATAAATCAAAATAACGCTCGACGACTAACGCGAACTGCGAAATATTTTCTCTTTCGTTTACTTATGCAAATTCCACACATCGTGCACCGCCTCGAGAGACCGCGGCGGGTTGATTCTAATGCTTTGCGAATGTATCGTATCACGATCGCCGCTGCCATAATGCCCACCTGACGCCGATTAAGCCAGTCGAATTATTTGGACGCCTTTTGTGTGCCATGACCCACATTGGATGGGAGCTAAGCGCGCGAGCGCTCTCGGGACCGTTAGCTTATTGAATTACAAATGTTGACTGGGAGTGGTGAGGAGGCTGAGGCAGTTGGCTCGTGGTCGCCGCGTAATCGGTCGGTGAACCGTTTGTTTACCGGAGCCGGCGCGGCCGCAGCCGGGTGTAGGTCAGGAGCCTGGTGGGGGCCGGCGCCGGCGCACAGTCCGCCGCCGAGAGCCGCGAGTGCAACTTGCAGACATGGCTCTGCTGCCGCCGGCCTAACCACCACACCGGTTCCTGATCGCTAATCGAAAGTGACCTCTTTACCACTGTTGTGACCTACGATGACTAATTATCGGTGATTTCTTAAAATTCAATAACAAATTTTCTCACGTGACAGTGTTCGTCGAAAGTGGCCATTTTCAAAGGATTATCTGCTTACCCCGCGAGGATTTTACGCGACATGGTAAGTTGAGCACTGCAGTTTTAAGGGCATTTTACAGGTGCATTTTCAAGCTGGTAAAGCACTAGAGAAAATCTCGTCGCGTACATTGACCCACTTTCTGGGCATCAGCATCCGACACGGTTTGTTCGCATGGAGTGCTCTACGAAGTTTTGTTATTATCAAATATAAGCATGCACGTGGAAGTAAGGTTAATAGCATGTATAATTTCACATGCTCTGCTCGATGAAAAATACAGGTTTACATATATTCACGTTTTGCATAAAAATATTTTCATAGAGTCACTCAATTTAAAATTCGCATAACCAGCAGCACGCTGCAGCAGCCGAATTAGCAAGAGTGCAGTAGGTTCGTTTACATTGGCTGTGTTTACGTTCTGCTTGGCTGTTTGGCAGGCAAATACTAGCGACCAAGAGAGGTCGCATTTCTGCAGTTAGGTAGTCGGGAACCTTACCGTAGTAAGGTATACTTACTATATTTATCTTATATTATATATTATGTTCATGATAGAAAATGCCGAAAAACCGGTTTTAACGCAATCTTTCACACGACATAGCGGCCGTTTTAATTTCTTCGGTAGGTACATCATCAGTGCGGAACTGTAGATGTAAATTGCATTACGTTGAAACTAACCAGAAATCAATCATCAGGCCATTCTGACAAGATATTATTTACATACCTGCCATAGATACCCTTTTATTAATGGGAGGAAATTTCTTTATGGAACCTCCGCGCCACGTGGATAACGCGGAGGTTATGCCAGACTCGCACCGACTAAAACGGCTAAAACTCCCCGATGGTCCTCCTCGACGCATTTCGGGCGGCTCTGGGGTCTCCTACGAAACGCACCTGTGCCGCCCTAGCGTCATGCAGCCCCCAACTGAACCGTGTACCACCCCGAGCACCCCTTTTGGTCGCCTTGTACGACAGGCAGGGGATACCGAGTAGCCGTATTCTAATGCCCGATACCTGTGTCAAGATTCACAAATAACAGACAGACTACGATGCCCTTACTTGAATTGTACTATAAGTCTCACCCAGTAGCTATAACTTGGCGCAGCGATCAGCTATACGATATTGCGCGCCGCACGCGCACGCGTGGTTCCGTCAACCGCGAACTTTCTCCACGCTATTCAGATAGTTTCTCGAAAAAAATGCATTTGTGACATCGGAAATATCTTACGATGCTGACTCGACTATCGATTGGTTCACGATAACGCATTTTATAGGCAAATCTTCATTTTACATACCCGTTAAGCATTTAATGGCTGAGCGACTTATAGGTACTGCTTGCGCAGCCCGCGGCAGCTCTAGAGATAATATCAAAAAGATATGAGAACGAGAGATAAATGGTATGTCGTAAATAAAAGCGACGTAGTTCTCAGAAGCTGGCGCAGCATAAAATGACAAGTGGACACCGCTGAGGTTGCATCTCATTCACGCCAGTGTGTCCCTATTTTATTTAACTTTCCGTTCCTAAATTTGTTATATCACTGGACTGTGCTTAAAACTACAAAGCGGAATCAAATACTGAAGATACTCAAGCCAAACGTATAAAAACATGTATCACACACAACTGTACCAAGGTAAGGTAAAATTTAGGTACTTATAACTTACATTCCTTCACTCAAGTATTAGCAGAATGTTTGCACCCATTTCCCCACCTATTTGCTGCATTTCATTAACAGCAAGTTAGAACATGCAAATGTGGAACAAAGCCGACCGCCGCCCGCCTAATATCCGGCGCTGCCACTTCGCGGAGCGCTTCAATTCGGTTTCGGAACGCCGTGCGCAACAATAATGCACCGTCGACTCGCGAAAATGCAACGTGCGATCGAATCTGACAATATGTGGCGGGGTACGGCGATTACGAAAGCTTTCGTTCGTGTTTAAAATGTCGAGGGTGTTAACCAAGTGTGGTTTCATATAGACTATTAAGTACACCCACCCCATTAACTAAATACGGGATAATCAAATATAATTAATATCAACGTACGTAAACTGTGACATTTATCTGCATACAGAGCTCCCAAGAGTGACAACGCTTTTGGCGTTAATCTCTACCTAATGCTGCTACGTCCTCAACCATTATTTAAACATAGGAAATTTAAATACAATCTTAATCCCAAATATTATGACTTCAAAATTATAAGGGCACCTGAAGTTAATAAGAGATGAAGTCAAACAAGGGCCACTGTTAAGCTTTGGTTTCCTAGGATAGCGGTGCCGTCATATAAATACTGTGTTTTATGAATAAAATCTGAAATCTGAATCTGAATATAGCGGCCGTATTATTACGGACGCAAAAAGGCGGTCGTCTTTACGGTAACGACAAGCTGGAAAGTTCCACGGCCGAGTACGCCGTCAACCACCAACGTCAACGTTTGCATCAGGAGAGAAAATGGACGACCTCGATTTACCTTTAATAATTTACTTGGAGGATGAACTATCAGAAGAGGAAAATAATCGTAGAGTGGAAGATCATTTATTCAAATCTCGAGATCATTTATTAAAATCTAAACGAAATCTATTAAAATTTCGTCATCCTCGTTGCTCCATTTGGAGTTGGAACTCATTTTGTACGTCGTACGTAGGTACAAACGACAACACTGTTAACTGACCATCCTGTGTTTATATAGAACCTTATTACAATGCACTTAAGGTGCACCGGTGGTCAGTTAGCTGTGTTGTCGATAGTACTCGTACGTCGGTCCGGTCAAAAAATCTCAAAATATATATTAAAGTTGCTTCACCGCTATCGATTTGGTTCGAAAAAAACGTTCACGAACTATCCGACACCGTCAAAACGGCCGTCATTCAAATGACGGCACCGCTTTTTGACGTTACGGTGTTGACACCGTAACGTCAAAAAGCGGTGCCAAAAAAAGTCAAAAAGCGTCAAAAAGCGGTTCCTAGAGGGCGGTGATTGATCACCGCCCTCTAGGAAACCGCGCCATTTAGTTTACATAGCCAACGTTCTAGTGACGTCATTCACCGCTGTATTACGGCCGCTTTATGACGGCACCGCTATCCTAGGAAACCAGAGCTTAAGGAAAATATCAATGAACGATTAAAGAGAGTCCGAAGGTTTTGTCTGTGCAATTGCGGCTAATTGGCCTGATATCGTGCTGACAGATCGATTGAAACGCCAGGCAGTGCTCGTCGACATCACCATCCCCCATGACGAGAACCTCGTGAAGGCCGAGAAGGACAAAGCCAGCAAGTACCTAGACCTGGCTCACGAGGTAACCGCCATGTGGGATGTTGATTCGACGATCATCGTCCCGATAGTCGTTTCAGCGAACGGTTTAATAGCGAAGAGTCTCGACCATCACCTCAAGAGACTCTCGCTAGATGGCTGGATCAAGGGTCAGATACAGAAGGCGGTACTCCTGGATACTGCGCGGATAGTCAGGAGATTCCTGTCTCTGGCGCCCTGACCACCGGCAGCTTAGGCCCCGCCCCGCTGCCGGCGGTACCCTAGGTTAGGTTTTTATAATGATTTTATGTTTTGTATGTATAGTTTTATATTTACCTTTTTATATAGTTATTGTAAAAACCTAGCTTAAGATAAAAGATGAATAAAGAGAATAATAATTAAAAAAAAACCGCTGCCATGACAGACGTGTCAATTTTAGTCTATATTTTATGAATTCGTTTTTAATGTTTTCTGTGCCTTTTTAAATATTTTACACCTATGCAGATGCACATACTAGTTTCCCACAATGTGCAATATATTTAAAATGCGGCACCACTTTTTCAATCAAGCAGAATCAGTATCGAGGGAACTGACAAGCAGCTGTCAAAGGCATATCGGAGAAAACTAAAACGATACGAATACGAATATGATCACAAGGACACGCTCAAGAGCGGCACAACGCGCACGCCCGCCACCTCCGCCCGCGCCGTCCAGCTCCTCGCCATCGCCATCGTCGTCGGGCGATGAATTTGCCACAGCGCCCGACACCAGCGAGTCGAGCGACGAGCGCGGGCCTCCGTCCCCGCTGCCACGAAAACCTGCGCGACGAGGACGACCACCGCTGCCGGCACGCTTGGGGCCAGCGGGGCATCCTGCTCCGCCCATGGCTCCCGCTGCCGGTGGTATAGTGCGCCGCATGCGGTGGACGCAATCCATCAACGAAAACTGCATGCGCGCCTACCATGGGGCGACAGAGGGAGGAACTAATCTGTCCGCGTATCGTGTCCGGATGCTGCCTCTGTTCCAGGCGCTTGAACCGACCATCACCGTGTCTGCGCAGCGTCTATCGGATCAGGTACGCGTCATCCAGCGGCACAAGCGGTTGGATGACGCCACGCTTGATCGGCTACGCCTGGAAGCACTCTCTGCTCGTGCGACCTCTACGTCGGCGCGGGATCCGCCCGCCTTGTTGCCGGCTCCGATTCCTGCTCCCGACCTGGCACCGGGGGCATCGCGGGTTAATCCCAGTGCTGACGAGGACTGTGCGAATCGAGAGTGTGAGTACCCAGACCAATGAGCAACTGCGGAGGGCTTTGGAAGATGCGATTACGGGGTATCGTTCCACAAACAACTCTAGGCCACGACTACCACGCCTGCCCGTAAATAGACGCAATCTAGCGTTAATGGGAGCTCTAAACGGTCTGGTAGACTCGTATATACGGGCTAGTGAAGACTTACTTGATACACACTCAATCATGTACTGCGGGGCCATCGCGGCGTGCCGTGTTGCTCGCGTCAAGTTTCCGGACGCTGACCGTGCACCTAGGACCGCCGGGGGTGTCCCTGCATGGCAAGTGCGGATTGAGCGTCGTATCAATACGTTTAGGACTCTCATTGCAAAGCTGATCTGCTTCAGGGGGGGCAACAACCGCCCCCGAGTCATGCGCTTTGTGAACCAGGCCTTTGCGGGATCTGGTATCAGGCCCTGCGACTATATGGCCAGCGTCACGGAGCGTATTGACTTTCTGAAGCAGAAAGTCTATGCATGGGCAGGCCGTATTCGCCGCTACAGAGAGCGTGTGGACCGATACAAGCAGAATTGCCTTTTCCAGAGCGATCAAAGGAAGGTGTACCGAAAGTGGGAGGAAACCGACCTTCGTGTGTCCGACGGGCAGCTGCCGGATGCTACTGCCATGGTTGACTTCTGGCGTAGTATCTGGTCGGTACCAGTCGAACACACCGAAGGTGAGTGGATGAGTGTTGTCGAACGTGAGTGTGAGTTCATCGAACCCATGGGGACTGTTACCATCAGCCCCGAAGACGTAAGTTGTGCCATCCGTTTGGCCCCGAACTGGAAATGTCCTGGACCGGATGGATTACACAACTTTTGGCTGAAATGGTTTCGATGCTCACACCTGCATTTGGCAACGCAGTTCCAGCAGGCCCTTGAGCTCGGTTCCCTGCCATCTTTCTTGACGACTGGTATCACCTCCCTGCTCTATAAGTCCGGTAGTACCACGGAAGCGAAAAACTACAGACCCATCACGTGCTTGCCTACGCTGTACAAGCTCCTTACATCCATTCTGAGAGCAAAAATTAACGCACACATCGTTGCAAACAACGTTTTGGCCCCTGCTCAAAATGGATGTAGGGTTGGGTCTCGTGGTACTAAAGAGCTCCTCCTCATAGACATGACCATTTGCCAACGAGTTCGGCGGAATAGAGGGGCCCTTTCGGCCGCCTGGATTGACTACAAGAAGGCCTATGATTCGGTGCCTCATTCATGGCTGAGGAGGATCTTAGAGTTGTATAAAGTTGATGCAGTTCTAAGATCCTTCTTAGGCGCTTGCATGGGGCAGTGGACCACAGTCCTTCGTCAACCGGGGAGAGGAGATTGCCCTTCTGGTCCGCAGGACTCTATAAGGATTGAACGTGGGATCTTCCAGGGCGACAGTCTGAGTCCTTTGTGGTTCTGCCTAGCAATGAATCCGCTTAGCACCCTGCTGAAGGATTCAGGACTAGGTTGCCGGCTTCGGAGGGAGGGTGAGGTCATTTCTCATCTACTCTATATGGATGACTTTAAGCTATTTGCACCGAATGGACATAACCTGTTGGAACTACTGAAAACAACAGAAGTCTTCAGTGGCGCCATCAAAATGGAGTTTGGTGTCGATAAGTGTGCGGTCATGCATAGCGGGGGAAAGTTGTAAATTCAACAAATTTGCAACTTTCTGAGACAATCTCCCTCAAATCTATCTCCGAAGCAGAAACCAATAAGTATCTTGGTATGTCACAGTCATTAGGTATTGAGGGTGAGGGCGTAAAGCGGGCGGTGAAGGAGCGCTTCTTTTGTCGCCTGACCAAAGTACTTAATAGTCTTTTGTCGGGCGGCAACAAGGTGCGCGCCTTCAACGCCTGGGTGATGCCCTTGCTTACTTACTCCTTTGGCGTACTAAGGTGGACTCAGACTGAGCTGGATGCCCTAGATCGAAGAGTCCGAGTACTGCTTACTGCGCATCGCATGCTACACCCACGCTCGTCTGTTATGAGACTGTACATCTCGCGGAAGTCTGGAGGTCGCGGCTTTTTAAATGCCAAATGTCGCCAGCTGCATCGTGACGTAGTAGCAGTAGACGGAAACTTCACCCCGCTCGCCTTGGCAAACGAGAACTGGCGCAGACTTAAGTTAAGTAATGAGCGTCGAGGACCGCAGGGCGGTGTGGAGGAGCAAGGAGCTACACGGGCGGTTCTGCAAAGCCCTCACAGGGCCCGATGTAGATCTGCTCGCGTCGGTGAACTGGCTACGTTTCGGGGATCTCTTCGGGGAAACCGAAGGTTTTGTCTGTGCAATTGCGGACGAAGTTATCATGACGAACAATTACCGGAGGTATATCCTGAAGGACGGTACGGTCGACATTTGTCGGGCATGGCGCCGTCCCGGGGAGTCACTCAGGCATATTATCTCCGGTTGTGGTCATCTTGCTAACGGCGAGTACTTGCACAGACATAACCTTGTAGCCAGGATTATTCACCAGCAACTTGCTCTGCTATACGGTCTTGTGGTTTCCGAAGTGCCTTACTATAAGTACACACCTGCGCCAGTTCTCGAAAATGGTCGTGCCACGCTCTATTGGGATCGATCTGTCATCACGGACGGGACTATTCTTGCCAATAGGCCTGATATTGTGCTGACAGATCGATTGAAACGCCAGGCAGTGCTTATCGACATCACCATCCCCCATGATGAGAACCTCGTGAAGGCCGAGAAGGACAAAGCCAGCAAGTACCTAGACCTGGCTCACGAGGTAACCGCCATGTGGGATGTTGATTCGACGATCATCGTCCCGATAGTCGTTTCGGCGAACGGTTTAATAGCGAAGAGTCTCGACCATCACCTCAAGAGACTTTCGCTAGATGGCTGGATCACGGGTCAGATACAGAAGGCGGTACTCCTAGATACTGCGCGGATAGTCAGGAGGTTCCTGTCTCTGACGCCCTGACCACCGGCAGCTTAGGCCCCGCCTCGCTGCCGGCGGTACCCTAGGTTAGGTTTTTATAATGATTTTATGTTTTGTATATAGTTTTTATATTTTACTTTTTATATAATTATTGTAAAAACCTAGCCTAAGATTGAAATTGAGTAAAGAGAATAATAATAAAATAAATAAATATTAGGGGACAATCTTACACAAATCGACCTAGTCCCAAACTAAGCAAAGCTTGTACTATGGGTACTAGACGACGATAAACATACTTATATAGATAAATAAATACTTAAATACATAGAAAACATCTATGACTCAGGCACAAATATTCGTGTTCATCACACAAATAAATGCCCTTACCGAGATTCGAACCCAGGACCCCTTGCTTCGTAGGCAGGGTCACTACCAAACAAACAGCAAATGCAAACGGGTAATGCTAATACATACTGAAATATCAGATGTCAATATAATAAATACCAGTAGGCAACGTACCGGATAAAGGCAACATTAACAGAACATTCGACATGGAAAAGCCGCGATAAGCGAGCTACAGTCAGCCGATAGCGGTGCAATGGGAACCCCACGCGGCACCTGCCATGCGATTCACAACCAATCTTGACTCACCTCTCACCCCTGGTACCCATATCTTGACCCCGAGATTCGTAGCAACTATGCGTAATCGAAGGTCGTTATACTGGTTCTGGTGAGCAGCCGCTAAGCATTTTGAATACTAGTTGTCATCTGCCCGAGACCTGTAATACTGTACTCTGCACAACAGCGTTTTAAAACGCATTACGATGTGCTGTTACGATTACCGTTTCATTTTATGTAAGAATATGTACGCATCATAATAACACGTGTTAAATTGCGAATCGCTACATGCTTTCATCGCTATTTGATAAACGTTAGTGTAATCGCTGTGTTTACTGAAAACCGACGAACTCAACCTTTGTAATTCACATCATCCATTCACGTCTGGATTGCTTTCATTCATAAATATGCAAAATGAGAAAGAATTATAGCCGTATAGCCGACCAAACTCGGGCACGGGGGAAAAGTCGTGTAATTTAAACTGCAAGTTTGAAGTTTGGGGCGCGGGCTTTGTTTACGCTGTCGCTGGAGGCCCCTACATCGGGAGGGCTAACTGGAATTTGCAGTGTTTAACAAAGCAGACGAGGTGTTCCCGAGTCGCTCCACTCGTTAATTGGAGCCAGCGCTGCGCTCCGATACGACTACGTAATTGCTTTTTCAGAAACCATACGGTTACCGAAGTCGTCACTTGTGCGTTCATGAAATTCAAGTGTCAAGCGTGAAGTGTACCTATGCTCTACTAACAATTTCATGTCTTAGGTATTTATGCGACATTTACTTTTTTCGACAAGCTGTCCGGTGCAATTTGGGGACATTTAAGTCATCATTAGTGGACAGTAGCGCGCTTAGTTGCTTAGGCCGCAGACTGGACGCAAGCGGGTAATAGCGGGGCGACGAGCGGCAGTTAATTTATTTATTTTGTAATTACTGGAATAAACTACAAGCCAGGGGGGCACACACAGGATTTTCCCGGCGCGGGCAATGCGTGAATTAGTCAGAAGGCCAAAACAGCGAGGGCAGTTCATTCATTCATTCGAGCGACTTCAATTTATGGGCAGCCGCTGTAACCACGCTGTCGCTGGCGCATGGCGTCCATGTATTTTGATGTCATCATGTTCAAGGAACCCTTATAGTTTCGCCAAGTCTGCGGCTTAGCTCAGTAACCTTTACTACTAGAAAAATATAATTCAGCATGGATATATGAATCCTTACGCCTAAATTGGGGATGTAATTTTTTTCTCGTTAAACCAATAGTGTGGTATCGTTGGATAGCTTGTTCAATATAATGATGGGTTTCTTAAAACCATTGTTCAACTCAGTGATTCGTTTGCGAGATATTGGGGTTTAGAGTAGACTTTTTGTTCGTGTCACGCCCCCCCCCCCCCCCCCCCCCTGGCAGCTGTATCCGGAGACCCTAGGTGTTTGTCCTGTATATTTCTACCTGATAACAGTCCAGTAGAATGTGTTTGGTTGTTTCTTCTACTTCCATGCACGCTTTGCACATGGGGCTGTCTGTGATATCTAAGTTGTATCTTAGGTGTCTGTTCAAAGTATTGTGTCCTGTTATTATTCCAACTATCTTGCGTATAGTTGGTTTGTATGTGTCCTCAGTAGTGCGGTTGTGAGTTTATTGTCGCATTTCGACTAGTCTGTCTGCATGTGTCTACTCGCTATCTCCTCCCAATATCTTTGGTGTAGGTCCAGTTGATTATATAATGTAGCTTTGTGGCAGGGGTAAAATTGGCTCCGGTCCGTAGGCCGTTGTTTCTGAGCCTTTTCTGGCCAGTTCATCCATTGTATAGTAACGTTGTTTTTATCTACGCACACCTCTGTGAGGTTTTGGTGGCATTCGTAAATCAAGCTAGATGTGATGCTGTCACTGCTCGGTGCTTGTAGTACCGATTTACTGTCTGAGAGTATCCGTATGTTTGTATTCTCGACTTGTCGTCTCTTTATGGCATTTCAGGCTTCAATTATCCCTACGCGTTTAGCCTGGAATACCGTGTTATGTTCACTCAGTGGTTTGGATATGTGAATGTTTAAATCCTCTGAGAACACGCGACATCCCGTTCCCGTGTTCGTTTTTGATCCATCTGTAAAATTTCTAAGGTCTGTTTGGTAGCCCCTATCTCGAGTCTTCCGTTAGTGATATACCTATCAAAGTCTTTCCTGAAGGAGTTCTTGCTACTTTGTTGATTGAAGCCTCCATGATAAGGAGGGAGGTTGCAGCCTCTTTTAAATCTGGAATAATTATCACGTCTATTTTCAATATTTTCCAAAAAAAAAAAACAACTACGTACTATATGTAAAAACAGAATATTTTTTGCATAGCCGCCTTTTTTTTAAATAATAAGTTGGAAATGTATTTTTCTTCCGAAAACGCCATAAGTTATTTGAGACAACTAAAAAGTCGCGATAAGTCACAGCTACTGATTTTCCATTTTGGCTGTTTAGGACCTATGCGAACTATGCCTTTTTTATATGGCCGTTTTAACTTTTTTTTTAATTTGTACCTCGACAAATAATGGAATTTGTATGCAACATTGTTGTCGAGCAAAATCATCAAAACACACGATAGAAAGTGATGTTAAAAATAGGTACAATACATAAACGATTCTTAGTCGAATTACTTATTCTGTGCGCGGCAATGCTACGCCGTAGCACGCCATCGACAACACAGCTAACTGACCATCGGTGCACCTTAAGTGCATTGTAATAAGGTTCTATAATAAACACAGGATGGTCAGTTAACAGTGTTGCCGTTTGTACATGCCTATTTCTTTGGTACGCTGTGGAGCTTAAACTGCTGGGTGGTTGTGATAGATGATAGGTTTAACATGCGAGTTACCGTTAGATTCTTCTTAGTCGTGAGAGTGTCATCGACGATAAGATCGGATATTTAAATACCATAGTTATTGTATGTATGTATGTATGTATGTATGTATGTATGTATGTAAGCACTTTATTGTACACAATAACAGGTTAAAGAATATACATGTCACACAATAGATCAAAGTACAAAGGCGAACTTATCCCTATAAGGGATCTCTTCCAGCTAACCTTTGAGCAATTGAGAGGAAGGTGGGTAAGGTATTGTATTGTGTAAAAGTACAGGTCGTGTCCAAAAACACAATCATAACTTTCTATTTATTCGGATTTTACAAATATAACTTTCTGTAACCAAACGGTAATGCACCATCAGACAGGACCGTGTAATAAACATCAATAATATTGATTGAGTGAATGTTTTCACATCGTCGTAACTTATATGTGGTTGTTTTATAGTAGGTAACTTTTCGGATAAAAGCTTCTATTTATAGGAGGAGTGTTTGGTACCTATCCGCGCCTCTCCCCCCCAGGAGAGGGGTCTCCTAGGGGGGGAGAGGCGCGGATAGGATCGGGGGTTTTTCCCTCCGAACCTCAACCGACGACTTATAAGGTTACGATGAGAAAATACGACGAGTTTCTTAAGGTAACACTTGGTATCATCTTATTAGCTTTAAAATCCTACTAATCCTACTGACATTATAAATGCGAAAGTTTAGATGTTTGGATGTTAGTTACTCAATCACGCTTAAACGGCTGAACCGATTTGAATGAAATTTTGCACGAAGATAGTTTATAGTCTGGATTAAAATATAGGATAGTTTTTATCCCGGGTCCACGCGGACGAAGTCGCGGGCGGAAGCTAGTGAGTTAATAAAGAAGAATACAATTGTGGTAAAATTTATTTGTTTTAATCTTTATTGCACAACATAATAACTTATGGTACAAACGACGGACATGATGTTATAAAGCATTCTCGACCACTCAACCTTAAGGCAAAATAGATAAATTGTCTTGGAAAAGTATCTTGAAAGTAAATAGTGTGTGTGTAGACCTGTTCTTGAGCTAAAACACACAGAATGGGCACATGGGCCAAAAACAGGTTAACACTGTGTTGCGACGGAATTGGAAACAAGTAGGTAGGTATGTACCTATATGAAAGTTATTTTTAGGGTTCCGTAGTCAACAAGGAACCCTTATAGTTTCGCCATGTCCGTCTGGCCGTACGTCCGTCTTCGGCTTAGCTCAGTAACCATAACTACTAGAAAACTGTAATTCGGCATGGGTATATAAATCAATCACGCCGACAAAACAGTAGAATAAAACATTGATTTTTTTTAACCCCCTACGCCTAAAGTGGGGATGTGAAAAAAATCGTAGCAGTAGTACATATAATGAATTTAAAAGGAAAACTATCACGGCTATGTAGGCATAACCAGTTACCGAGTAATAGTCGACCAACTTAAAATGTACTTAGAAAGGCCAACTTTCGCACAAATTCGGCTGACGCAACTGCAACATTTAGTTGAGCATTTCTCAAAAAAAATGCCACTATTATTAATTGTGCATTTTTCTAGGAATTTTATGTTATTTTCACTCAGAATCAGGAGCCCTTTCGACCCTGGTAGGACAAAAATTTGTCCCAAAGATATTTTTCCTATTGTGTTACCATTTACCTTATACTTTGTATGGTGGTAACACAATAGGAAAGTTCAAAAATGTATGGATATTTTGGGACACTTTTTTTCTCCTATTGGGATGGAAAGACATCGTGATTTTGAGTAGAAAAAACATAATAGTTGCAGGAAATCTCCGAAAAAATGTAGTGGCATTTTTTTTGAGAAACGCTCAGTTGGAGCGCGCGTGTCGATGTGCCTAAGACAGACAGGCAACTACGGAACCCTACACTGCGCGTGGCGCTGACACGCACTTGGTCGATTTCTTGTTTTTAATTAGTAACGTATCATAATTGTAAGAACAATCTGTAATATCTTATGTTTTGGGCTGTATTGTGTAGGTAATGTAGGTTTCAGTAGCGCTATAATTTAAGCTAACGAAGTGCATACATTATGGCGCGCGAGTGTCGCGCCGCTCGCCCTTGGGCTTGGCGTAATTGGCGCCGTTATCGCGCGCCGCCGTCCATTACATTACCATCAGGCAGCGGCGACCCTTAATTTTTCCCTGAAATTTTTATCGACGTCTCGAGTGGACAAAAACCTTAGACGACGCACGTAAAACAATGGGCAGAGTAACTGTGCCGCTCGCTATTAGCGAGCTCGGCGGAGCATGCGCCGTGGGACACCCGCCATTGTAGGTACGTCGCGCGTATTGTCTCCGCCGGCCGGCCGTCGAGATTATTGCGCGAATACTCGCGTCGACAAACTCCCCGACAAGCGTGCAGACAACGCCGACCGTACCGCTAGGTTAATAGCCGCGAATATGGGTCACTAACTCTCTTCAACATAAATGCCCATTTCAATGTTTTAATTTAACCACGGCCTCTCATTTACGAAATGTAGCGATATTGTGAGAACACACTTCTGGCTACCTATCGTTTGATCGTTATTCCCTTTGTCATTTATGGTTCCTGCCGCAGCGTAAGAATTGCTCCATAAAAGCTTTAAGCGGTCGCCATAAGCGTTGCCTAAACATAAAATCATCTCTTAATGCCCATAAGTATAAGCGTCTATGAGTGGCATCAAAGATTTATCTCCAGCTATACATGCGTTATGTGTAGGGACAGCATTGTTTATGGAAGTTTGATTGCAACCAACTTGAGATTCCTAGTACTATCGACAACACAGCTAACTGACCATCGGTGCACCTTAAGTGCATTGTAATAAGGTTCTATATAAACACAGAATGGTCAGTTAACAGTGTTGTCGTTTGTACCATGTTCATATTCTAGAATATTAGTTACCTTCTATTTACCTTTGTTACATACTCGTAAGTTCATACTAAATATAATAGAAGGAAAGATAGAGAAGCGAGAAACAGGAAGACCTAGAATAAACTACATAGAGCAGCTCAAAAAAAAGAGTTGATGTACGACCTAATCGTATCGAGATGTCAAAGAGGTTCCCTGGGATCGGAGTAAATGGAGGGCCTACTTTGAGCTACACCGACAAGAGCTTAGCTCTTAAATGAGCAGAAGAAGAAATACTCGTATTTGGTTGTAATAAGTATAATAACTTGAATTGTATCGGTCTATTGTATTGGTCTGGCCTGTTACGCACAGCGGGTACCAACCTTTTAATCAAAAGTACCGTAAATGTATCAGAACCACGCGATAAACACGAACTGTATAAAATATGTAAAAAGCTTTGAACCAAAACCTGACGAATAAGGTAGGGACATCGAACCGGGTCTATCCGTATAAGGCATGAGCGTTTTGCAAGGTTTAAAGGGATTATTGGCGACACGGCACGCGCGACCGACGACTTAGTGTTAGGCTGCGTTTACACCAGACCAGAGCCATGCCAAGCTAAGAGGTAGCACGATATGATACAGAGAGAAAGAATATAATGGAAAAATAAACCAGCTTCGTCTGTAGCCGCCGACAGGACTCGAACCTGCGATCTCTCTATTAACATATATGACATATATCATATCGTTTAAAATATGATCGGGGTAACTTCCTCGTTGAAAAACGAAACAAAAATATTAAATAAGATAATTTGTTTCGTTAAGAAGTATAAGAGGTAGCAGTTAGCACGATGCTATTACATGGAATCTCGTTTATTTTAGGACCTTAGTCCAGCCGTCTAGCGAACGCGGGGGGAACAGTCCCGCGATCTGTAGGTATGGAATCGCTGTACAACGCCAGTGTGTACAGACTCGAACACCTCAAGCGGCTTGACCTCGCGGTAACGTCATTACGGGCACTATTATAGCCCACGCTAACCGCGGTAAGCGCAGCTAATGTCGCTAATGTGGTTTATTGACCTGGACTGTTATTCACAACGATTCAACTCTCATCCGAACCAGTGTAAGCCAGACCTCCGATTACTCGTTGTTAATACGGATACCGGCGTCAAGAAACACTAAGAATGAATGGTGAGATGAGGTGGAGCCAATTGTGAATAACATAGCTGCACAGGTGCGCCAGTGACATGCATCTTAGTCACGTCTTCGGACGGCTGTCGAGATGATGGATTAGCCGACATTCTAGACATTAGAGACGCCCCACCTCGCCTACTTTATTATCTTCGTTGTTTACATTGATTGTTATAATGCACGCTGTTAACATAAAACGGGCAATAAAGAAAAAAAGGATTCGGTTCGAAGCCACCAGGAAATTCATATTGATTGAAAGGTTCTTTTATCGCTGATAAAAGAACCTTTCAATCAATATGAATTGCCCGAACCTGCTGAGGTTACCCAATGTTCCCCTTTAGGAGCTACGTGATTTTAATCCGCTTGTTACGATACGAAACGTATGTGAGTGAACATACTTCCTAAGATCGTTAATAAATTAGAATTAGTTACCTTTAAAGAATTACTTAGGTATATTGGTATAAGTAAAGGCAGCTAAGTTTCATGTCACTCAAATCCCGAGCAGTCTAAGATCGCCGGAGCTTCTGAGGATGTGCTATATTAATAACGAGGGACCTAGATTGTCCCCCAAGATGGTTAATTACTTAACACAGAATAATTATAATCCAGGGACGACAGAGAGTGCTCATCTGCTCATGTGACACTACCCCTGGAGTTGCAACCGTCCATTTTCCATTAGGTAGCAATTTAATATTTAGCATCTTGAACGAAACCTAATACTTAACCCTTCGTATGACATAGCACTGAAAAGTGCTATCGAAACGAAAATTGACTCTGCAGACGACAAAATGTATAATCCTACAGCGCAGTCAGTGTTAAAGCAACCGCAAGGAATTAATTTGGATACATATTTGTATAAATGTTAAATCAAAGTGTCGGATGTGCGATGGTATCGCAGGAGCGCTCATGTCGTCGCGCGCCGCTCGCCATCGCGGTCACCAACGGCTCGCTAAACTTTTTACGCGAGTCTTGAGTCCGCCTCGATTCATTAACGCGCCCGCGCATACCTCGCATTTCACACTCGCCCGCTTTTCATCGCGCTCCGCTACCGACCCACTCGACTGCTTATTGAAATAAGAAAATTCCAATATACAATAACTTCAATTATAATTACGCTCCGAACTATACTAGCCTGTTATCGAGATACTGACACTCCGACATCATATAGTTGTAACGGTTCCGACAAAATACGTTTTCGCGAATTACAAAGTCGCACCCATTTGAATAATAAATGTTTTTACGAGTAACATCATAAATCATAATTGATTCATCGGATTTAATTACACCGAACATAACCCGAGGGAAGTTTCTTAACACGGCCATTGCGGCCGGGATCCGGAACGCATCCATTATATCTCACTGTTGCAATTATTATCAATCGGATATTGTTGTATAATTGTATCGGAAAAAATATAGGAGGTACACTGTATGCCTTTTATGATTGAAATCGTGTATCGAAACGAATCTTTAGCTCATTATCTGATTTCTTATAAACATGAAAGTTGCTCCGACAACCTTCGTTTAGCGGCAACTGTTATAAGTCATAACATAATACTCGTAGTATACGAGCGGTCGGCAAGATTGACCCAGTAAAGACGACGATGACACACAATTCGTGTTAACTGTTTACATCGGAATGTAGGCACAAGGCAGCTAAGCGCTAATGAACGCCGCAGCAGGTGGGTATGAGCACGCTGCACGATCAAAGCGTCTTCGCGTGGCTGCCCTTACTTAAAACGGGAGGCGCCCAGTCGCCCACGTACGTGTGTCAGTACGGTTATGTATTGAACAGCAGAGAGCAAGGTGCACCCGGCTCAGCCTGCCCGAGTCGCGCTTTCTTCTCACGGCAACCGTTACACAACTCTAAACGGACGGAACCCCATACTTTTCTTCTACCTACGTATAAATTTAATGCGTAAATAACTGTATACGAGCCTACTCACAGATTGATATTTAACTTTAATACTTTTACTCATTTAACGCATTTGCTTTATATTCACAACCATTTGATATCTTTATACGCACTAGAAAACCTTTTCTAAATTATAATCCTAGAGGGTACGGATCGTTGGAGCTCAGGCTATAAGGGTGTAATCGAGGGTTTAAGCCCTCCTGTCGATCGCCACTTGACAGCAACGCGAAATCGGCATGATCAATACGGGATTTAGAATGTCAGTCGGACATGCCGTAATATCGGCTATGTACGTCGGCCTAACCCCGAGGCCGGCGCCTCCGTATGCATGCTGAGGTGGGTCAGAGGTCCTCAGAGAATTCTGAGATTGTTTTGTTAACTATATGAAATGACCTTTGTGAGTGACCTTGGTGGCGCTACTGTTACAAGAAAGTGAGATACAGATGTAGTGCGAAATTATTTTCCTTCGTAATTTTTCGGAAAAGTTCGTATTTATCGTGCTCTCTCAAATTGCTTCTTATATAGAGTGGTAATCCGCAATTAAAAAATTCGCTGTAATTTTAATCATATTTTCAAATTACTTATAATAAGGTTGTATAGCCATGCCGAAATCTCGAAAACGGTTAAAAAATCCAATTCAAGGTATTATATTTAATATTTACCTGTACTTCATATCGGAAAATAGCAAATTCAAAAATAGAAACGACTCAGAGTATTTTAGGAAAGTTCAACAGCGAATTTAAAGCGGAGATAATGTTTTGTTTAGTAGTGACAATAAAACTGATTATTTTTGAAGTTACAGAAAGTGGTTTTAAAAATCCCATTTTCAGTACCTAATAATTGTTGCGGTTGTAACATCTCTATATTATACAACAACATTATTCATTTTGACATTTGACACTTAACAATAAAGTTCCATATTAATGGGTATGAGAATGTCACTGATTTAATACGATAATTCATTGACAGTTCGGGTGTCATCGTATTCCTATAAAGATCCGAGTTTTCCCGAAGGAAAATAATTTTGCAATACATCTGTAACTACCCCGACAATATTTGGTAATGTCCAATCGACCAAATAAAATGTAACAGCCTAATGCGCAAATAGTAAATTCAAACAGCAAAATATATAACTTGAAAGTTTTTCAAATAGATATTCCGCAATCATTTATTACTTATGCCAATTGACAGTTTTTATTTCCCATCATTCGAATTATCTAGATGACATATCTACGCAATTGCAATTACTAATAATGAGTTGAAGACAATACAATGACCAGATGCCTTTATTTGAAAACAAGAAAGTCGTAATAATATTTTGCCAATTGCCATGATTGTCAAGCACCATTATACTGTTCTACTGCCACGGTCCATTTCGTGCATAACGAGATTTTAAGATTGAGGAAACCTTCACAGATACACATAGCCATTGGCAATTAAGGCAAATTGAAAGAAACTTGCCATTGAGACGTTTATTTCAAGTAGGTAAGTAATGATAATGAGGCAGGTGGCGAGAAACAATAGTCATCGGGAGAAAGTCCGCGCCGGGTCACGGCCGCACCGGCGCCCGCGTCGCTGATGCCGGCAGCAGCGGGCATGAACAACGCGTCATTAACCGACCATGCGGATACATTACCTACCGCAATCCATAGATTGGGCCACATTTCACTTTTAGTTAACAAAGATATAGAAAATATAGAAATACATCTTATCATTATTTACAGTTGTCACCACTATAAGCATACCACGCATACCACGCACGACCGTATTTTTAAGACGGTATATGCGTTTTCCTAGATATTTGAGTATTTTGTACTGTAATGGTGACTGTACAAGCGTATTTGCTGGTCATTCATTGAGAAAAAACTCGACTAGCATATTTATGAGCGCAGTGTTCCTCTCGGCGGACAACTAGGCGACTCTAGCCGATACCGCACGCTCCAGAAGCATAATGGCCGACATTATCAAGCCGGTTAAATGGCCACAACGGAACTGCCGTAATAATGCTCATCTAGTTAAAACCGCATTTAAGAATATCATGAGCTTATTTATGCAGATTAACACTAGGAACTTTACCGTGCAGCCTAAATGGAAACATTAAACAACTCGTCCCATCTCGTTATCCTTATTTGAATATGCTACGACAGTATTACGCGGCGTCAAAGATGGTTGCGATTTAAAAACAAGTGATTCACAGGAGAAAGGTACAAACCGAAACCATGACTTATCGGAGTCGTGCCAATGCTGAATCACAGACTTTCGCTGTAGGATGGATGTGACAAATGGCCTTTTTAATAACGTCTTTGTTTAAGAGAGATCTTTTTGTATTGGGTAACTCGTTAACTCTTAATTCAAAACGATTGTGGATGCGTCATGGGATGATATTGTGACAGACTTTATTTGGACGCCCCTCTCATAACGCTGAATACTTTATTAGGTAGACGTAATATCTGTAGAGTACAAATATTGAAGTGATTTGCAGAGGAAGATTCAACGAAACCAAGTATCCGAGTAGCCAATTATAGGATATAAATAACGGTAAAAGTTGGATGTCATGAAACTTAGCTACCCCAGGAGCCAATTGCGGTGTCAGTTAGTTCCAACATTCCAGGGCGGAGTGACAGGGGCGTGAAACTTTAATGGAATCGGTATATCTCGGGAGCTTGCGGTAAATTTATAAAGAGAGCTACAAAGTTTTAGACCTATAAAATATTGAGTGAAATGGAACATAAATCGTCCGCAGATCCAATATAGCAAGCACAAGCTCCTCTTCAAAATTAACGATAAACTCGGCATTTAGATAGTTAAAGCAACCGTTATGTTATCCGATCAGTCAATATTTCAGATTCAGCTCGCCTCCGTACTGAAATGCAAGGTAACATATTTAGAGCGACATTGAAATGCAAAACGGCCGCTCGCTGAAGGATAACCGAGCGACACTTTTGATATTTGAATAGGCTTTTTATCGTTTCGTTTGATTATAAATACGTAGGAGTAAACGCCCACCGCGATCCGATGTGCTGTTGATAACGTTATCTGCGCTCGTGTTATTTTTTGTCCAACATAAATTATGAAAACCAAGTTTATCTAAGTCTATCAAAGAGTTGATTGCTTTGGTGTGAGGAGATTGTACAGCGGCATTTTTTTGTATTAACACGGGCGAATTTGTCGCTCTGGTATCCCAGTCGCTCGTGCCGCATAAGGATCGTGTCTTGAATTACCCCGCTGCGTAATTTGCGGACGTGCGTGGAATAGCCCGTGGGAGTGGATGCCCCGCGTCCGATATACTAATAATACGAACATTAGGAACGGCTCGTGACGCAACACGCAATACAATTATGCTTCGACCAGAGCTGACCCGGTCCCTACCGGAACGTCAAACTTTGATTGGGAATTAACATACGGACGATTTTACTCAGAATCCCGGCAACATTGCTCAAACGGATCATGTCTTTTCGAAGGTCGAAGTAAAAAGTATAAACACTAATTTAATTATGCGGATGCGTTAGGACCCGGGTACGTCCTAAAACTACGACCAAGACCAGCGGGGGATGGGCAGCAGCGATCAACTTAATCGCCAACCCGCATGCTCAGTCAGGGGTGCGAAGAATCTCCGGCGAAGATCCTGCTAACTCAGGTACTCATTGAAGGTCATACAGGTTTACGCGCCGACCTCGGCACACTCCAACGAAGAGGTGGAGGCTATGTATGAAGATATATCAAAGGCCATGAATAATTCCTAAACCTACTTCACCGTTATCATGGGGGACTTCAACGCAAAACTGGGCAAGAGAGATGGTGAAGAGCTGAGATTGGGGAAATTTGGAGTTGGAAGTCGGAACCACCGGGGCCAACTACTGGCTGGCTTCTTTGAGAAGGACGGACTCTACATGATGAATTCCTTCTTCAAGAAACACGAGCACAGAAAGTGGACTTGGATGAGTCCCGACGGTGCAACTAAAAACGAGATTGACTTCATGTCAACAAGGAAGCATATATTCAATGATGTCTCTGTGATCAATACGGTCAAAACCGGGAGCGATCACCGACTGGTAAGAGGCACATTGAATATATGCGTCAAGCAAGAGCGCTCTCGATTAATGAAGTCTACGCTCCGTCCAGCATCAATCCAAATTCAAAACCCCGAGAGCTTCCAGCTGGAACTCCATAACCGTTTTGATTGCCTAGGCGGCGATGTGGACGAACTAAACGACGGGTTTGTGGAAGCTGTCTGTTCCACTGGATCTAAGTTCTTCAAGACCCAAGGGACCAACAAAACTAAAAGGCTCTTTAGCCCCACTCAGAAGCTCATGAAGGAAAGGAGTGAAATGATTCTAGTCTTCAGCCGATGCAACCTTCTACCGGCAGCTCAATAAACAGATCTCCAAATCCCTTACCCGCGATCTGCGCCAAATCAATACAAATCGTACTGAAGAGGCCATCAAACGTAATAAGGGCTCTAAAGTGTTATCTCTATGGGGCAGAGCCAGCTCGCGAAGTTAAAAACTGAAGATGGTAGAATCGTTTCCTCTAAAACCGAGATTCTGGGCGAGATAGAGCGCTTTTACGGACAGCTATACACGTCAACACGCAGACCCGAAGTTGGTCGGCGGAAGACCCTAGAGCTAGACTAACCCGGCACTATACCGACGACATCCCGGACAGTAGCCTGTACGAGATTGTAATGGCTCTTAAACAGCTCAAGAACAACAAGGTACCCGGTGAAGACGGGATAAGAGCCGAACTCCTGAAGGCGGGTGGAAAACCGGTCCTTACGGCCCTTCAGAAGTTGTTCGATGCCGTCTTACTGGAAGGGAGAACTCCAAAGGCATGGAATGGAGAGGTGGTGGTGCTTTTCTTCAAAAAGGGTGACAACACCCCGCTGAAGAACTACAGACCCATCTCACTTCTGAGCTTTGTCTATAAGCTGTTTTCGAGGGTCATTAAAAATCGTCTCGTACGCAGGCTAGATGCCTTCCAGCCTCCCGAACAAGCCGGTTTCCGAAGAGGCTTAGGTTATACAGAAGACCGAGGAGTATAACCTACCCCTCTGCCTAGCGTCCGTGGACTACGAGAAAGCCTTCGATTCGATTGAAACCTGGGCCGTACTACAGTCTCTCCAGCGGTGCCAAGTTGACTATCGCTAATATCGAAGTGCTGAAGGGTTTGTACGAGAACGCTACTATGTCAGTTCGACTCCAGGACCAGAACTCGAAACCTATTCCGCTGCAGCGGGGAGTCAGGCAACGAGATGTTATTTCTCCAAAACTGTTCACCGCTACACTGGAGGACGTTTTCAAAACTCTGGACTGGAGAATCAACGGCGATTACATCTCTCACCTTCGGTTTGCTAACGATATAGTAGTCTTGGCTGAGACCATGGTGAAACGTGGTCGCTTACTATGGGCCTCATAAGAAGGCTCAAAGTCACCCAAAGGGAGAGGGCTATGTTAGGAGTTTCTCTGCGTGATCGCATCAAAAATGAGGCTATCCGCAGCAGAACCAAGGTAACCGATATAGCCTTCCGAATCGCTAAACTTAAGTGGCAGTTGGTGGGGTACATAGCACGTAGAACCGATGGCCGTTAGGGCGGAAAGGTTCTCGAGTGGCGACCACGTACCGGAAGGCGCGGCGTGGGTAGGCCCCCCACAAGGTGGACTGATGACCTAGTAAAGGTTGCTGGAGTCCGCTGGATGCGGGTGGCGCAGGACCGGTCACTTTGGCACTCTTTGGGGGAGGCCTATGTCCAGCAGTGGACGTCTTTCGGCTGATATAATGGATGCGTTAGTTATTTTAATAGCGCTATTCCCGGTTGTGCCCTAAAAGAGCCCGGTGTCCGCTTTGAGACCTAATCCCAACATTTGGCATAGGTACTAGTTCTACGAAAGCGACTGCATATTTACATATTCCGTACATAAGTTCCGAAAAACTCATTGGTACGAGCCGGGATACGAACCCACGACCGCCGCTTGACAGCCGCATGCCTGAACCACTAGGCTACGGTAGCGTATAACCATAGTTATTTTTAAGTAGGAAATTAATTTAAACCGATAACCGGTTGACCGTTCCAATTTTGCACGGTATGTAGCGTTAATTTGACCAAACAGGGATAGAGTTGGTTTGTCCCACATTAGTCCATATACTCGTAAGTAATAAAAAATCGGTTGGTATTTTAGCACAAAATTTTAATATTTCATTGATTTTAAACTAAGTTAAAATTCTTATTACAACTTGGACTTGCTTTCAAATATAATATGTGAATATTGGGCATTGAAATAAGGTATTTATCTATTAAATGATATGGTGTCAATAGTAATTAATACAATGTGTATGTGTACATCTTCATCAATTTGTCAGTCTTATAGTTATCGAGGAAAGCGATCTTTCCAAAAAATAGGGGTCAGTGGGATTTAGGCCCGCCAAAGCGTAACACGGTTGCGGACTTCACGCAGTCGCATGTCCAATCCGATCATCATTCCCCGTTAAACCTTTGGAAAGATCAACACAGCTGCGTTCACAACTCGTTACGTACATTCTACAATGAACAAGCGTTAGCTAGTTTCTCTCTGCTAAAGTGCCATCTACCGGAAATTTATGTAACTAAAATATTTAGAGTACGCACAAAATAAGCGTGTCAAATTTTCATGTCATTTATTTACTCGTATTGAATTTTAAGTACGAAAAGTTAAAGTAAACGGGTGTTATGATTACCCGGTATGACGCTGAAATGTGCCAGTAATACGGAAGATTGCGAATGCTGGCGCCATCTGTTGGTGTTTCCGGTTAAACTTTGAATCATGTCACGTGAAAGTTCAAAACACTTGAGGTTTAACCTTTTTTAGTCATAATCATAACATAATAAATCATAGCACGAAAATCACGTCGAGTGAGCTCCATTAATTGTTGCGGCAAATTCCCCCAACTTCAACCAGAAAAAAAAATTAAAAAAATATATACTAAGATTTTCCAAGTGTTCCATTTTTGAATTTATAAACAAATAACCAGCCTTTACAATGGTGTATAACTTGCCAGTATCAATCAAATGACCATGGAGTATTTAACTTCTTTTGACATGACCCTCGATTATTGGTTCAGGAAAACGATTACAAAATAAATACGCATACCGACTTTAAATACTTTTTTAACTGGGAAATAGTGAATTCAGTTATATCGAGGACAAAATAAATTGTGTAGTTTCGGAAAAGTTTGAAGCAACAACATCTGCTCGATGCCAGTCTATCTAAAATTTGTCATTTTCCAGTTCTCACTTTCAGTTTTGGCAGGTGGGTGTCAAAAGTTGAAAACAATAATATGTTGGTCGCATCGCCCGTGTCAGAAATACAACACCGATTGGATGGAACTGCGCAAAGTTTAATCGAATCGAGCTGCCACTCAAACAAACCACACCGAGAGAAACCTTTTGGACGAAACGTACGATCACGATATAAATAAATGACAAAAACATCCACATTCACATGCCAGATGTATTGATCTCATAGTACAAATAAGGGTACAGTCAACAGCAATAATAGGTACCTATCTGTCACAACAATGCGCGCATAAATATCTGACACGACTCTATATAAGAGCTTAAGCATGTCTTTGAGACGGTATGCGCTTGCCGAAGTTCCTTACACTGTGAGCTAAACCAGGATTTATCCCATAGCTGCGTTTACTGATGTTTTTAACATGTGCATAGACATATATAATAATATACCTGAGGACATAAAATTACTCGAGGGAAATAGTTTTAAATACAAATTGACTACCTGGCTCTTAGACCGTTGTTTTTACTCAATCGAAAAATATTTAAATCGTGACTGACATTCGTAATTTTCATTTAATTTCTTGACATTTTAATTTATTTTCCTATAGGTATATTTGATTATTCTTCATTGTGTTATTAGTATTGTATTGTATTTTATTTTTTAAACTTTGTAAATGATTATACTTGGTTTTACTTTATATTATTTTAATTGTATTCGCTCCGAAAAATATTTGCACGCCTGCATACAGGCTAAGTACAATGGACATATTTATAATTAACAATGTGACATCTACACAACTGTATTCTGAGCAAAGAAATTATTTGATTTGATTTGATTTGAAGTCCTTGAATGTGAATTATACTAGAGAACACATCTAAAATGCCTAATTGGGTCAATCAGTTGATATTGACAGAAATAGTTATTTCTTGTTGTTATTCTGTCCCGTTACTCAGGAGACAAAATTTCAGAGTTTCTTAGAAAAAGCGACAACAACACGGACCTCTAACATTCCAAGAAGGTGGTCCTACAAAAAGGGATTGAACAGGACAAGAAAATCCCACATTTGGTGAATTTACACCGACCAAATTGCAGTTTTAAAAAGTGACCCTTGAGACGTGAGCATGGCAAGTAGTGACAGAAAAAAGTTGATTCACCCAATTATCGCAAAGTACGGGAAACGAATACGAAGAGGAACGCTACACAGTGGAAGCACAGTGGAAAGAAATTATTTCTCCATTCGAATTATTTATATATTCAAATTATTTATCTATTCAAATTATTTATCTATTCAAATTATTTATCTATTCAAATTTGATTCATAGAGCCACTTTTGCATCGTCATCATGTAATGAAATTAATTTCAATTAAGATGTTTGACGGTTTTAGTGACCTAATTAACGATATCTTTAACCGCAAAGCTTGCGAAACAAGAGTCACAATTAACGCCTAATTGTTGTTTAAATTCCCAAACCACGAAACAAAATTTGCCCAAATTTGATGAACAAGCAATTATCATGATTCCACTTTTGCGGAAGTATCAAAATACAATTCTACTTATTAATAAATAACTGTCGGTGTCGAAAACGCACGAGCTCAAAGCTGCTGAGACGCGAAAGTGAATCGAACGTAAGCTCGGAGGCACAGATCAAAGGATACAAGTCTCGGGGTACCGTTACCGGCGAAATCGGAAGATGTCCGGTCAACGCATGGAAATGGGCTAGTGTGGCGCGACAACGCCAGGTTCACGGCAGGGCTGTTATTCGCTAAGCGCTAATACGGCTCACCCCGCCGGTCACCCGTTACGAAACTAGACCTCTACCTGCGCTTAGTTACTACGCATCGCGGTGTCTAGATATATTTGTGGGTGAGCGTTGAGGTGAGCTCAAAACAAGTTACAGAATAGGGGGGCAGGTGTCAGGTGGCTACGAAGTCGTCAACTGTTTCTCTAGATTAATAAATAAATAAGCAAATACTTAGGGACACTTACAGAAATCGACCTGGTCCCAAACTAAGCAAAGCTTGTACTATGGGTACCTACTAGACGACGATATACACATACACGGTGTTTTTTTTACCGTCTTAGAGCAGAAGACCAGTTAATGGATTACAAAGAACCTAAAAAAGGTTTTTTTTAATAAATTAATATTGTTATTTTTGTATTAATATTAATTTTAATCATCCAGCCGAGTGACCGCAGTGACCGCTAGCCGCCATCATATGTCATACAGAATTTTTAAAACTTAATTACCTTTTATTACTAAAAACCTAACAATTTTTTTTTCACGAATGATTACAACGTTTTGGATACTTTAGGTGGGCTTCGGCTCTAAGACGGTAAAAAAAACACGTTTTATAGATAAATAAAAACTTAAATACTTACATAGAAAACATCCATGAGTCAGGAACAAATTTCATGCTCATCACACAAATAAATGCCCTTACCGGGATTTGAACCAGGGACCTCCGGCTTCGGCAGGGAGGGTCACTAGGCTACAGACCACGAGGTAGATTCACCACAGTCTTTGGAAAATAGTTTTCAATTGTGCTAAGTACTTAGGATACTTTACTCTAATAGATTGCTTGTTAGCAATATGAGCATTAAAATACTTATATACGCTTACACTTAACGGGTGTGTAAATCATCACAAATCGCTGTTTGAATCGTCCGATAAAGACGCGATCATATCAGCCGAAAGACGTCCACTGCTGGACATAGGCCTCCCCCAAAGAGTGACACAATGCCCGGTCCTACGCCACCCGCATAAATCAATAAATATATTAAATCAGAAACTTACCCATTGGACACTTTAAGTCGTAAAGCTAAAGAGGCAGGTGCCGAATACATAACACAAAATACCATTCATTACTAAATTTTGAAGGGTTGATAAAACTGGGTTTAATAGAAAGGAACGATTGAACATTGTATACCTACACGATATGTCTATCCATATACCATGTTCCTACACGGTATTGATTGTGATACCCCCTTGTAATCTGATGCTGCCGTTTGTTCACAAACAGCGGTCAATTATTTCTGGACATCCGCAAATGTTTGCCCCAGCCTGTCAGACCTTTGTGTATGTAACGTAGTTATAACGAAATCTGGCTTACTCGTATATGTTGTGCATATATATACGGACGTTGCAAAACGTAAGGCCGTACCAATTTTATATACCAATAGGGGTGTGCATGTTAAAATTACTAACGTGTGTTGTTAAATGGATAGTAAACCATCAAATGATTGTAATAAAGGGCAAAATGCAATTTACTTGATTTCCCATACAACGATTAGTACAAATAGCAGATTGTGACATCATACTTTTATGAAAATTAGTTAGTATGAAGCGTTTCGGCTGCCGCCCGCCAGCGAGGTCAAAATTTGACTCAATCTTTTGGGTATTAATATTCTTTAATTGTAATTACTCCAATACAAACATTTGTTCCTCTGCAAAAACTGGTCCGAATGCCATCTGGCAAACTAAGTTTTGGAGCATTTATTGTTCCCGCATATTGTTAACGGAATTGGTAAAAAATATTGAACCATAATAACTCAATTTCGTTAATAATAACATTAATAGTTATTAATCATAATTAACAGTTTCGTTTGTTTATTTTGTAGTAGAGTTTCGTAATTATTAAGATTTCATCGATAATTATTGACGTCGTGTTTAACAATTAAAAGTTTCGTTCGATTTTTTAATGCTGATTACATTATTCGAGTTGTAGAGTTTCGTAATTACCTACGATTTTGATTACTATAACTTCAAGAAATGAATCGGTATTGGACCGAAATGCAGGAAAACAGTAGGTAGACCAGCAGATACTTTACTCACTTAGATTACTATACCTACTTGATCCCGCGTCAGTACCAAGCTTTTTTAAATCGCCGATCGTATAAGCGGTGTCCGTAGACTATGGACACTTGCAAATCCACCCTTTAAAATTTAATACACTTGAAGAACCCCAACTGTAATCCCTCAGGAAACCCTCGGCATGGGAGCTCATTCCACAAGCAGAACGGTCGACAGAGGAAATTCCTTTGAAACCGTACCATACGCGACCATTCAGTGTTCTAGGGCGTGACGATGAATGCAGAGTCGACGCGGATTTAATAGAAGGATTAACGCCTTTTATAAGGACCGGGCACGTGCGCAAGGAAAGCCCGTGTTTCCCGGCCGGCCGCAGCCGCCCGCGGCCGCCACGCTGCACTACCCACTTCCCCGCAACGGTCCGTGCATCGCTTGATTGCCGCTCATAACATGCACCGTGCTTTCTTGCACTCCACTTTATTAGGAGAAACGCGCGTTCAGTTTTATTACACTTAACATTTCCCCCGTAATCGATACACTAACATCTTTACCGCAACACCACATATTTTTTGCGATCATCGTGTGTTGTTGTGTGTTGAATGTTCTGCAACGTCACATTGTCACCTAATCGCGCCCTAGCACACGTCACTTCATATATAATACATGCAAAAGCGTATTCAAATATTCACTGAGAAACCGAAAGTGAGCAAAGCAAGACGTCTCTTACAAATAATTAAACACGTGACGCGAGGTGAAGACGACGCGGGCGAACGGAAAGAGACACTCGTGGAGAAAATGTCACCGCTCGGCGGATTCCTCGCCTGTCCAATTAGACAACTCACAACGCTATGCAAGAGTCTCGTGAAATCTTAATTTCTGGCGCTTTTCTAATTATTAAAGGCAGTTTTCTCATTTGCACGGGTTATGCCATCCGTTAACGTTTGTAAGGAGAAAGTAGGATTTCTTTGCAATTTTATAAATAAGTCAGATTCCTGCATAAGCTATACCAAAATAGTATTAAGTACTATTCAGCTCTATGATCGCCCGGGCGAATATAATATTCTATTTGTGCAATAAGATATCTCATCTATCAATTCGCATCGCACATAGGCAGTATAAGTACTACAGAGCATTGTGAGGACGCTATGCCCTATGCAGCGTACCTACCTAGGTAATAGGTGTTGCCGACATTCTGCACCGGTACCTGCTGACCACGATCCTTGCCATCCCAACTGGAGTTTCTCAACAGGAAACAGCACTCGCTTGGGCTTTGGTAAACCATCTTCACTTTTGTTCCCTTCTGATGTCACATGTACAGTTTATGTTAATTTAAATGTTTCGCAACTATCAACTTAGGAATAATATATCAGTCACAAAATTTCCAGTTGTTCGATTCCATACACACCCCAGTTTCAGCTAAAACAACCAAAACCAATTTTACTAGTGCGCAAACTCTTACAGTACTTCAGCAAGTGTGTCCCCTGGGACACATACACCGATCGCTTTAATCCAGGATGGTCTTTTTAAGTCAACTGATAGTCATGTATGTGTATTCGCAGACGGTGGAGGTGCGTGGGCGCGCATGTCTGCGAGGGTGGGTGCGCGCGCTGGCGGTGGCGGCGGCGCTGGCGCAGGCGCTGGGCGCGTGCCCCTGGGAGCCCGTGCCCGCGCTGCAGGCTGCCTGCGTGTGCGCCGCCAACCTCGCCAGGGACCTCTCCGTACAGTGCGACCAGGTAAACATACCTTATGCCTCCACTACACGTTTGCAGATGCGTTTGCGGACGCTGACAGATGCATCCGCAGATGGATCACCTCGAGCCTTCCACACGTCTGTAGGTCGATCAGTCTATGTTCATTCTCGACAGACGCAACGTTTAAATATGGATATTGAGACCGTAGCTGCCGCAGCTATTTATTTAATTAGTACTTTTATCTACTACTTGAATGTGCATATGTTATAGGCATCGGAGTTTTTGTCGCATGGTAAGACTAATAGCAAGCTATGGAGTCGATATTTGCCATAAATGGAAACTCTTATTCATACTCATACTCATTTATTTAATTTATCTTAAAATGCCTTTAGAGCGGTCGGTCGTGTATCTTAGTCGAATTATATATAAAAATATTCTGTAAGGTCTCTTTTACACGTGATTTGCGAACGCTTCTAAAAGTATGACATCTGGCGAGATAACTGCTTAACATAAAAATGTAGACTATGTAGATATTCACCATTTCATCCTTCCCGTGGGTGTCGTAAAAGTCGACTAAGGGAGCAGGGTTGAAGTGTATTGTGGGCGATGGGCTAGCAACCTATCACTGCAATATCACATTTTGTCGGTCTTTTATACCCACAGTTATGCTAAAAGTGGCGCTGGAACATACGTTTCATGTGCGGATTGTTCTGGGTCCTCCAAATTCAAAATATTGTCTTTATAAAGCTTATAATAGTTGCATTATAACGCTTAATTTTTTTTGACCTAAAATATCATCTGAAAAACATGTCAAATTCCTAAAAACTTAAAACTTTTCTTGGCGAATAAACACATCAAAGTTAGGAGTTAACTAAACAAACCCCTTGGAAATTAAGATTCCACATATTCCTTTAATAGTAATTTTATCCTTTTGTGTTTGTCTAAGAAGCTCGAGCCTATTTTGTAAACATTCTTACCTACTTTATATTATAACGCTTGCACCGCTGTCAATCAATAGACTTCTTTTTTCCGTATTACCTATTTTACACAGCTAACAGTAGGTACTAAAATGAGTAAAACTAAATATAGGTACCATGATTCCAGACGACCTCTTTAGCCTATTTGGTAGTGACCCTGCCTACGAAGCTATTATAAAGGTCCCCGTTCGAATCCCGGGAAGGACATTTATTTGTGTGATGAGCATGAATATTCATTCCTGAGTCATGGATGTTTTCTATGTATTTAAGTATTTATTTATCTATATAAGTATGTATATCGTCGTCTATTGTCCACAGTACAAGCTTTGCTTAGTTTGGGACTAGATTAATTTGAAGATTGTCCGAAAATATGATTTATTTATATACGTTAACTCTCTCTCTCTTCCTATCTATATATCCCACCTGTTTACGTTATCTAAATATGTACTTATATAGCAGGAAGTCCCAAGCGTCCTCGATAGGCGACAAACACGAAGGACCGAGTGACTCAACTAACCGAAGTGTCCTTTTGCGGTAGATAGTGGTATCAAAACTCCTTAACAGATGTTGAGATTCAGCTTGCCTACTCATTGCTTTGTTTATTTTTCAGGTGGACTTCGCTGTGCTGTTAAAAGCATTAAATTCGAGTGCAAGAAACATTCCAATAGACTTGCTATATATTAACAATTCGACGATTGCAGCGCTCACAGACGGCATGTTTACACACTTAAAGATTCACAACGTCCAAATCTCCGGATGCAGGATAACCAGAATAGACGACGATGCCTTTCGTGGGCAAGGCCCTCATTTGAAGAATTTGAACTTGCAGGACAATGAGTTATACGAGGTGCCGGTAAAAGCTTTCAAGATATTGACGAATCTTTCGCTGCTTGACATATCAAAAAATCGCATTACACACATAGACAACCATGCGTTTATTACGCTACGAAAACTGACTACGCTTAAAATATCCGACAACAATGTCACTCTGGCGCCACATGCGTTGACTGGGTTAGAAAACTCGCTCAAAAACTTAAATCTCAAAGGAACTAAACAAAAAAGTGTCCCAGAATGCATAAGAGGTCTTCGCAGTTTAGCGTTCCTCGATTTATCACAGAACAGTATCAGAGAATTGCCGGGGCAGGAAGGCAAACGAACCTTTGAGGGCTTGGATTCTCTCACTGCACTCAATTTGGAGCGAAACATAATCGTTACACTCAAACCAGACGCCTTTGCTGGTATTAAATCTACATTAAGTTCCTTGAGTCTTTTAAATAATCTATTGCCTGAATTTCCAGCTGCCGCGATTGGATCTTTGACGGAATTGCGAGTTCTCGATATCGGGTTTAATTTGTTGAACAAGCTGCCTGCTGATGCCTTCGAGAGTAACCCATCGATAACGCTCTTAGCATTAGATGGCAATCCTTTACCCACTGTACCCGCCGAAGCCCTGGCACATTTAAACAATACCCTACGAGGTTTAAGTATTGGAGGACGATTTCTAAATTGCGATTGTCGTCTTCGCTGGATTATAGAATGGATACGAGACGGTGAACTGCAAGTGACCTCAAGAGAAAGAAACCCTCAGTTCTGTGGCCACCCGCCACAGTTCCGTGAGCGAGGTTTTTACAGTTTCCAACCAAACGAGCTGATCTGTGAGCACGAAACGACGGCTGCTCCGGAAGAACCGACCATGCCGCAGAAGCAAATGAATGATTGGAAGATAAGTCAGACAACATCGACCACTGCGCGGAGCACTACTAGCACTACAACCAGCACGACTACGGAGACAACTAGTCCGATAACGAGCACGAGCAGCGAGGCGACGTCGCGGATGCCCGTGACCACGACCAACACGGCGCGGCCGAGCCGGCCGCCGGCGCCGGCCGTGCGCCCCGCGGCGCCCACCTGGCGCCACGCCCCTCATCAACGCCCACCGCTCGTTATGAACTTTCCCCAGAAACCAAAATTGGACGACTCTAACGAGGTCATCGTTAAGAATGCCTACAGGCAAGACAACTCCGTCATTATACAGTGGGACTCCGACGTAGCCAATATTCTTGGATTCCGAGTGGTATACAGACTGTTTGGCGATAAAAGTTTCAAGCAGGGCCCGCCGCTTGAAGCCAGTGAGAGGGAATTTAAAATCAAAAACGTTCCATCCCAGGTGAGTGCTAAAGAAATGATTAAACCTACTTACTACTTATTTCCTTGAACCTTCCATGTTGGGAAACAAATATACCTAATTCGTTCACGTTCTTTTATAACTAATTTACCTACTTTATTGACAACCGTTTATTAATTTCAAATCTAGGTAGGTAAGTATGCAGGATGTGTTGAACTTTCTCTATAAACTTCGAGATTATAATATCGCGGGCTTACCTAATGTTATTTATTAAACTAAGTACGTAAATTAAACGAATTTCGAGTGATTTCAAAAGTAAATTAGTTAAGGTACGCATCTCTTGACATAGGTAATACATTGGTCAAATGATATGTGATCGTTTCCAGGAATGTATAGTGGTGTGCGTGATCTCCCTGGAGGAGGTGCACGTGAGCCCCGAGTCGGTGCCGTACGCGCAGTGCCGCGAGGTGCGCACCGTGTCCGCCGCCGCCTCCAACATGGACAAGATCACGATCGCGGCCAGCGCCGCCATCTGCGGCACCATCGTGGTGGCCGTGCTGGTGTTCGCGGCCGCGTCGCGGCGGCGCGCGCGCACCGTGCACCGCCTGCACGACAAGCCCGGCGCCTGCTGCGGCGCGCTCGGCACGCCCAGCCCCGGCGGCCCGCTCTCCTCCCTCGCCACCCTCGGCGCGTTCGGCAAGCAGCGTGAGTGGGATCAAGTGTCGGCTTATAGCGCACGTTCGATCCCGCGAGCACGAACCTATACCGAACCGGCTCCCCCCGATCCCCTGCCCGGCCGGCCGGGCCGCGCCCGCTCGCTGGCCGACGGCCAGTCGCAGCACAGCTACGCGCCCTCCGCCCGCTACGGCATGCCCGGCTACCCGGGCAGTCTCCTCGGATCGAGAAACGGTGAGTTATGCTTGACCCGCCCGAATCCTAAACGCTTCCTCCTTTTCATCTGTCGTAGCTTAGGTCCGCGACCGGGATCGAATTAAGTTCAACATCGAAATCAACATTTCAGATCTCCGGCAGTCGCGGCAGTCCCTGGGGGCGGCTTCGGAGCGCGCGTCGCGTCTGTCGCTGAGCGGCGCGGCGGGCGGCGCGACGGGCGGCACGGGCAACTCGCGGCGGCGGCCGCGCTCGCGCTCGCGGCCCGCCAGCCGGTACAGCGTGGGCTCGCTCGGGATGGGCTACTGCGACACCTCCGACAACTGGACCGACCACGACATGGACATCTACATGGCGCGGAACCCGACGACGCGCGGCGGCCTGGTGCCGTTATAGCGCGCGGGGCGGGCGCGGGCGCGGGCGCGGGGCGGGGAGAGCCCACGCGGGCGCTGCTCGCGGTCGCCGCGGCGCGGCGCGGGCTGCACCTCGTGGTCCGCTCGTGAGCGCGAGGGCGCCGCGCGCGGCCGCCCGCGCCGCTCCGGGAGCGACAGCCCGCCGTGGGACAGCCTCGAGAAGGCAATCGGTCCCAAGAACCAGACATGATCTGGAGGATGACCCTCGTGGTAGAAATCGTTACCACTGCCGTGCCCGCTCGCATGGTAGTATGCGTCGGAAATATGAACGCAAGATACTTTTGATAAGTACTCCCTCCACCCTAAAAAGCGATCAGCGTAAATGAATCGTAAAATTTCTCCATTCAATTTGATTAATTAAGAACTAGTCAGAGATCTTTTTCCGTCCAACGAAAATATAAGACTAAGATCATATTTTGACTAAGTATTTTTATATGGTGGAACGGCAATATTACTTCATATCCACTGTTATATTTTTTGTTTACATTTGGATAATAAGGTTTACACAAGTACTTATAGGATAGATTATTTAGGTATTGTAATATTTTTAAGTTGTAAATATTAGTAGAGTAAGAATTTGCATAATATTATCCGTTTACTCATCTGGTAACCAAATACACAGGAAGCATAATCCAAATGGTGCTAAATATTATAAATAACACTTTGTACATACATTTAACTTTTTTAAATGAATATTGTTAATAAACTGAAATATTTTGATTATTAAACTGTTATACCATATTATCTTCTTGACAGTTTTATTCTACCATAACATAAATATCTAACAGGTATAAGGAAATACCTTGTGTTCAAATATACATACAGTTACAGCTTTACGAGTAGAAAGCAAATACAATTACAGTTTTAAATAATAACCTTGCAGAATTTGTTTCATTATTGTATGTTACGAAAAGTTAACTACAACTCCTAACACACAACCGCTCTAATAATCTGGTCAACCAGCCGTGTCAATGAAAAAGTAGCTGACACCGTAAAGTCAGCGCTTTGTAGGTGTATACTGACGATAAGAAAGAGTTGAATGAATGCTCTCAGCCAATTTATTATCGCCTGGGTTCCCTGATCAAACGTAAATTTACCATTCCGACGGGACCGGACTGCCTAGTAGGTAAATATTTGTGTGATGGGCATAAATACTTGTTTCCGACTTTTGGAAGTTGTCTATCTATTTATATATTTAAATATATCGTCATCTACACGGTGTTCCCGGGAATTTCCGTTAACTTCGGCATATTGCAGAGTACATTCACAGAAACAAATAAGCATAATTATTACTTGAAAAAAAAAGAAAAAAAATATTTTTTTTTACAAAATAATCTACTGTAGCATTAACAGTGGTGAAAGCTGCAAATCTGATTAAATTAAAATATTGAATATCTTGATAACAGTAAGAGTTAAGATACTACCGTCTTGGAGAAATTAACTTTATTTGATCTAACCTATGCCCCCTTGCAATTAACGGAAATTGACAAAAACACGTAGTACAACACAAGCCGTATCCAGCTTACTTAGGTTAGTTCCATAATCGTGAGCCTTGCGCACACAAACGCTAACATCTCAGCATAAAATGTGCAACAACCTGCAAAACTAGGGCCTAGGCTAAAAAACGGCGAAGGCCTACTCACCCGGGCAGGGCGATGCGGCGCTCCCAGCGGTACTGCAGCTCCTGCGTGAACTCGTACCACAGGTGCGCGAGGTACGGCAGCCCGCCCGCGTCCAGCAGCCGCGCCGCCGCCAGCGACAGACGCCACACCAGCCCGCCCGGGGGACTCGTCTTCAGGTACCCGCACAACTTCGGCTCCCCACCCTCACACTGGAATATGATGGGCAGAACGATTAGTAAATGCAACTTGATTCGTTTTATTGAGGAATTTGACAGGATAACAAGCACATTTATTTTGTTTGGAGAAAATGCCCTGTACGGTCTTTTTTGTTTCATATTCGTAAACTAATATCATCTTTGGGTATCCTCCTACCACTTAAAAATTATTCATTATTAATTCTAATGAGTAACAAAACTTTAACTAACTCTAATTATATTAAAAGAAGTGCAACCTATTAAACTTTTGAAGTAATGCACATACCTTAAACTCTATTTCTAGTTTGTCTGGATAGTTAAAGGTGTCATCCTCCACAGCATCAGGAAATATATAATACAACAAAGACATGAGTAGGTCATCGGCTATAGGACCTTTGAACTCATGGATATTGATGCCCTGGCCAATTGCTGCTTTCACTAGCTTTGATATTGTGATGGGTGCCTCCGTGATCTTGTGAAGTGGATTCACCAGCCCCAGACTCCGGCTCAGGCCCAGGGTGTCCATCAACAGATTGTTCTTGTCCAACAAATTCATCATCTTGTCAATTGTTTCAGACAGTTGGCATTTCAAATTGTCCCTCATTTTCAAACTAATTGTCCATGTAGGTGCCATTATAGGGTCAATGTCAGAAAAAGTAGAACAATCTACTATAGAACTCTCCAGGAACTTTGGCCATATAGCATTCAACAAGGCACTGTAGATGGGATTCTTTTCCGAACCAAAAGGCAGTTCTATCAACTTCTTAACATCAAAGCCATCAATAGACAGGAACTCATTTGAGTGTGTGGTACGAGTCCATGCAAATGCACCCACATCCTTCAATTCATATGAGAATTTAGCCGAGACTATAACAGCCCCGAGGGCAACTGGTGAAGCTATCTTTGATTTAAACAGACTAACAAGGCCACTGAGGTGGGAGCACTGATTAGAGATCCGCTTCAAGTGAATTGTATCAAAACTAGTCTTGCATTCACTGTCTTCATAAAAGCCCAAATAACACTGCTGCCAATGTTCTCTTATTTTAATAAAGAAGGGAGCTCCACAATCCACATTGGCAAAAGCAATGTTTGCTGAACTCATGACTAACTTTATAAGGCTACCATCCACAAGGGGTTCACTTGGACACAGCATCACGTAATGCTTAAGCCCAAACCACGTTGAAACAGGAAACGGACTTCCGCCGTCTGCTTCATCAATGAAGTTGGCAGTGGCTGCCCAAATGCCATTTTGTAAGTCTTCTAACAAAGTCTTACTATCACTCTCATCGGTTTTACTTTCGGCAGAATCTAGCGTGTAATAAGATAGTTTAAAACTTAGACCATGGAACTTGATATCTTCACATTTACTAACCCATTTCGTTCCGTATTCTGAATTAAGCGAGATTTTCGTTTTGGACAGTGACCACTCGTTCAATATCTCTTCTATACGCGCTATAAACACTTCCCACTCAGAAGCAGTTGTGAAATCTTGATGGTAAATTTCAAATTCATCAATTTCTTCGTTCATGTTGCAATAAGAAACAAATTACGCTATATTACGACAAAAACAGCTGTTTGTTTATTGAAAACAATGAAAATTGGCAAATCGACGAACTTCCATATTGTCAAATTGACATATTTGTCACTGTCAATACGACTGTTCAAGCTAATATATTGGCCGCCCAAATTAATCAGTTTGTTAAGTTGGCGGTCCTGTATTTATTCGATATTTTCCTTTTATTCTGGTTTATAGCCTCTATGGCGGTAAATTATAAACATGGTATCCAGGGGGGGGACAGTGACATACCCGTTGACGTTTGATATCGATAGATCTACCATCTTCTGGTGCATCCATAAACCTACTATTGCGCAAAGTAGATTTTCGGTTACTTAAATAATATCACAGGATGTCGCTACAAAATTCATGTAAAACTATGAGTCATAAATTGTTTTAAATATTATTCGTTAATAGTATTTTGCATTGAAATAACATAACATTATTTAATAATATAATTTTCATTAATTCAGTTATTTGTTATATTAATTTTATTTTTCACTTGGCCACATTTGCCTAACCGACCGCTATGGTTTTGATAGTCTTTGGTTTTGACGGCAGCCGCCAAATTTAATTGAAAATGCCCAAATTATGTGCTTTTGGCTGTAAAACCAATGGTAAGTTTATATTTTGCGTATTACATGATTCGTTAACAATAACAGTCAAACTAGATGTTAACTTGTCTCAAACCACGGACGTTTACTGTTTCAGATATACCAACCCATCGTTTCCCAAATCCCCATAAGTTTTTTGAGCAATTCAAATCTTGGGTCGCTCTTGTTGGTGGAAAGTTAGAGACATCATCCGATTATGACTATTATAGGAAGAAGATTATTTGTGATAAGCATTTCACAGATGCTGACAAAACCCATCATAAGAACTGGTTGAATAGATTAGCAGTGGCTTCGCTTTATTTACCTGGTAAGTTTCAGCTAAAATACGTAGAAAACCTTCTTTATTTTATTGTGCGTCCAGACAAGTGACCGTGGCGATGATATACTTTAGATATGAAAAAAACACTGAAATACGTAGGAAACATTCATTATTTTGATGAATTATAAATACAACCGGCAAACCTCAAGCTCAGCCTGTGCTGTCAAGGATATTATGAGGATAATTATATAGATATTTAAAACTTTATATTTGTGTAACTTACAGACCCATTGGGAACTTTGCGTACCCCTCAGTCTAACATAAATGGACAAGCCTCTACCTCGTACACTACTACTAACTTAAAACAAGTCCCGCGCCCAGTGCCGCCGCAAACTGCAGTACCAACAGTAAATATGGGTAAGATTATATACTGAGACTTGGTGACAAATATACAGGGTGTTTGCTCCATCGTTTGCCAAATTAAAACGGCAGGTAGGTTGGGTCGTTAGCTACCTTTTCCCGCCTCCAAAAAAATTTTGTGTCCACTGGTATTTTTTTTGTATTCTCTTAAAATAATTTAGAAATTTTCTATATGCTTACGCGTTTCAACTTGAATTAAAAAAAAAGAAGAGGTAGAGCCTCATTTTTTATTTTATTGTAATGTGTAATGTTGTACGGCTCTATCAGTCAAAATTATTTGCAAGTAACGTCTACTTATTTTTTTATTAACCCTCAAAAAAGAAGTAAGATGCAAGAATTACGTCTTGGGTAACTTTTTTTTGCAATAAAAAAAGCACTACCATTTCCTATTTTTTTAAATTCAAGTTGAAACGCGTTAGCATATAGAAAATTTCTAAATTATTTTAAAAGAATACAAAAAAAAACAAGTGGACAAAACTAATAACCCAACCTACCTGCTGTTTTAATTTGGCAAACGATGGAGCAAACACCCTGTATACATTCACACGTGTAATAGACATGGTACATACATACATACATACATACATACATACATACATTCACGCCTTTATTCCCAAAAGGGGTAGGCAGAGCACATGAAACGTACGTTCCAGCGCCACTTTTAGCTAATAGACATGGTAATTATATTTATATGAAAAGGACACACTTAAAACTAAGTTAATCTCTGCGGTTCTCGTTTATGACCACAGTGATCTCCTCTTATACGGGAAGGTACCTACCTACTCCACCAAGCGGTGAAAGCACTTCCCCATGTGATGGAGATAGAGCCATATCATGGACATCGTTTGTAATGTGCTTTAGGTCAAAATCAGCGTTGTCCTTTTTATATAACCTATGGATAGAGTCTATTAAAACAAACTTTATAATTTTCCAGGAGTAATTCAAGACACGGCTGCTAAAATTCGTGAAAGTGTCATCACGGAGCACAACTACACCGTGATAAGCCGACCAAAATGGACAAACACAAAACGTAATTCATATATATTTATTATCCACAATGCCCGCGCGTGGAATTCGGTCTGTGTCGTCTCGTAATCGTCACCCATCCCTCCATCCCACGCGGTGGAATTAAATAAATTGTTTTGCATGTCCGACTTTCACTCCTCGATATGCCAAATTTCATTAAAACCAATTATTAACTGTAGCCGTCAAAAAGTGACAGACATAATTAGTTACTTGTACATTTAAGACAGAAAGGCTCCTATGCAGCTAAATTTAAATCCTTCCTCCTCCTTTTAAAGTCGCTATACTACTTCCTATATTACTAAGTTTTTTCTATTATAACTGTTTTAATTTATCAATAACAATATTTTAAAATTAACCCGAGGGTGTTCCTTAAGATTACCATAATATTTATTTTTGCAGATGGTTTAACAACAAAATCGGCTTGCACCAGCATAGTACACCCACTACGTACAAAAATCAAGCGCCTACGTACGGAAATCTCAAGGCTACGCAAAAAGGAAAAGTCATTTACAGCGAGACTAGCAAATGCCGAAGACTTAGCTAGCAATACCGCATTTCAAGATGTCATCAGAAACATGACCAAGCCGGCTCGGCTTTTTCTTCAATTTTTTCTTTTTCTTTGAATACCAAACGCCTCCACGACTGTAAATGTATTCCAACGAATGGTACCAACGAAAGTGATACTCGTATACCTAGTCATAACAGTCTTGCGGGTTGACGTTGATTTTTGGGACACCTGTATACATCTCCAAGAATGTAATAATAATAACTAGCGACCCGCCCTGGCTTCGCACGGGTACTATATTATACATATAAACCTTCCTCTTGAATCACTATCTATTAAAAAAACCGCATCAAAATCCGTTGTGCAGTTTTAAAGATCTAAGCATACATAGGGACAGTCAGCGGGAAGCGACTTTGTTTTATACTATGTAGTGAATGTTACATGTTATTTAAGTGTGAAACAAGTAAATTTTGACATAAATGTTAATTGTTGTTTAAAAACTCCGATTTGAGGTTTTTTTCCGAACCGATGGCAGTATATCGACATTCATCGGTGCATGTAATATGTCTAATTTGATGAATAAATAACTGTGACTTGAGTAAATAACGTACCTTTGTAATACAAAAACATGTCTGGTATTTGTTTCATTGCCAGTATTTGCAGGTTAAGCCAGGTTTAGACGAAGCCAGTGAGCCAGCACTGAAAAATAGGCCGGCGCTCTATATTCCCGCCAGCCAGTGCTTTACATACAATTTCGTTTTACTGGCGGCCAGCACTGGCTTCGTCTAAAGCTGGCTTTACGGTACAAAGAGTTATACCTTAAACAATATTATATGATAATGTTAAGTAAAATTCGTATCAGTCACAGAGTAGGTATGTAAATTTGTAAAATCACTAGTGATATTTGAGATTATTATTATTGAGTTGCTTTTTTATGTACCTACCTACTATATTTTGCCCCCGTGTGGTGTCGGGTTAGAATTTCAACTGCGATATCACATTTTGTCAATCTTTTATACCAACTTTTATGCTAAAAGTGGCACTGGAACATACGTTTTGGGAATAAAGGCGTATTATGTATGTATGTATATTTTGCGAATGAAATATGTTGTTTGTAGGAACAACAGGATAGAATCAACCAATCACCATGGTAGGAATTCTTGTAAGTCGGTCATTTACGCATATATTGTAAATTTTTCGTGAAATAAATGAAGAATCATCTGCTTGACTTGACATTTTATCCAATATTTTATTTGTTCGTGTTAATATTTCACTTACACTTTAGAATGCATTTTCTACTTCGGAGCTAAACATGTTTCTTTCGACCACAAAAGGATTTGTGGTTGGAATAATTAAAATCGACTTGCTCTAAAGCTTACCTGCACGGCTATCATGAGACGGCCGCGACATACTCTCGATTTTTCTCGCACTATACCTCTTTTTCTGAGTGTTCTAATAAGAAAAGACGGATAGTGCGAGAAAAATCGAAATTTTATGTCGCGGCTGGGCCGACTTCTCTATCGTTGTCGATTTAAAATTTTCGGCAGAATTTGATGAAATTCGGTAGGTTTGAAGAGCTTTTGATTCTAAGAATCCCATTGAGTTAAGAATATCCCATACGATTTGTGACTCAATGTAGGACATTGTACAGAATCACGAGCTTTTACAACCTATCAGATTTATCCAATTCTGAGGAAAAAAATCGACAACGATAGAAAAGTTTGCCCAACTAGTAGTAAAATATGCTTTGCATGTATGTGTAGGTACTGGTTCTACACGCACACATGCATAGTTAGTTTCGGATGCAATTAAAAGATGGCACTGTCAAAAAGGTTTCCATTAAACGCTTCAAGAGGGCACTCTTTACCTATATACTTACTTTACTCTTTGATGGTATCTATAGCAACATTTTTATGTAAACACATTGAGCACATATGCATAAATCAATTAAATCAAAACCGTAATCATGTTTAGAGGTGATAATTCTCATTCCTTAAGCTATGAACAACAGGCAAAGTTTATACAAGATCGAATCACAAACGTGGAAAAAAACTTTGGCGAATTGTGTGTTGCGTTTGGAGATTATGCTAGGAGAACAGCACGGTACAGACATATTCTGTTATCATTCAATGTATTCTGAAGTAATTTAGTGTAAACTGATTTCTATATAAACTCGAATCCTCCTATCCACAGACTACGTGATCAAGGCGATGAACTCGCTAAGGTGCTGAAAGACTATGCCAATAATGAAATAGTCAACAAGTCATTAAGTGCAGGCCTTGAAAACTTATCAATAACTCTTACCGCTGTAGAAGAATATCGAAATTGTCAAGTACAGCGATTGGAAGCCAAGGTATACCTTCTAGCGCAAGTAGGTATTTGAATATAGTGCTAGCGGTACGCCAAAATATGTGGCAAATGGTGTTAAAGTTTAGAAAATCGGTACGATTGATATTTAGGCCAAACGAATCAATTTGACCCATAGCCCGACAAAAAACGAAAAAGGAGAGGAGTAATGTCGACATCTTTTTTTGTTTGGATGAATTTGTATGGAAAAAAATATATTTTGTTCTGAAATCTATCGAGTGTGGTACCTAATGAAAGGGCTTACTAAGCCATCATCATTTGCTTGTCCTTATCTTATAAAGGGCTTACTAAGCCGATTCTAAAAATATATCACATCATTATATTTCAGCCATTTTTGATAAATTAAAACAAAAACAATTTTCGAAACATACTTACCAAGTTTGGGCTCCTCCAGACACGATATGGCAATTTGCCATCCACAAACGATACGTGATATTCTCATATTTAACCTCAAAAAAGCAATTTTGAAAATAAATTCATTTAGTATTTTTTAATAATTTTTAAAAATTACAAAATGTGATAAAATCACAATCACTTGAAACATGTATAAAAAGTTCAATTTTAGACACAGGATGATAAATACTAATGCAAGAGGAGTTTTCAATAATATTAATATTATTTATTAATATTATTTTTATTTAAAAAATAAAAACAAACTAACCCCCTTGTTCATAAAACTTAAAATGCCTCTGCTAAATAAAATTTGCTTTGTCCCTGTCTAACGAACACTAATGTCTAATAATATCATATTATAATATAATATTATGATAATATTTGGGACCCAGTATGAACCTCACAAGATACGCACTGGAAAGTTTGTACAGAATTGACGCGATGTGGGTGTGCTACAGACTGCCAAAGGAAATCGTGCATATGCAGACGCAATAAACTCCCTTGTGCGCCTATCTGCAAAAAATGCAAGGGCAATTGCTCTAATAGTAGGTCAATAAACGGCGATCTTGCATCTGAAGAGAAGTTAGACACTATTACAGAAATCTGAAAGATTATTTTTATTTTTTAAATTAAAATAATATTAATAAATAGTATCCCAAGTAACACATCATAGCAGTATAACAGCCGAGTTACAGCATTTGTGTATCGTTTTGGCATTTTGAGTTAGTTCTAAAGTAGCATTATAAACGTTTATACGGCTATTGTAGTGCTTATTTGGGCACAAATTTTACTGCTTTAGATCCTAAAAAGGTTCACAATAGTTGTTTAATTGCATGACAGGCGCATTATACAAGCATTATTGTGGTCAAAGAAAGTGTCAATCGCATTAAAGCAGCATTATTATGGTCAATGAAGTTGCCAATGACATTACAGAAGCATTAAGCCGGCAATATTATTGATAATGAACATGTTAATTGCATTACAAAAGCATTAGACTAGAATTAGAATGTACTAAAAGAATTATAAATGTTCACATGTAGGCTAGGGTGTCCCTTATTTTTCGACCAATTTGTTTTTTTACGCATACCCCCTAAATTTGTTCCATATGTTCTAAAATGCTCCCAAAATAAAAATGAGCTTGATCTATGAACGGGAACCCGTGCCGACTTGAAGCTGAAACTTGCCCGTACAAGTTGCTTAGAGCGATCGAAACATACCGCGTAATCACTTAGTGTAGTGACAATTCGTTGTATCTGGGAGGTATTCGTTTGTTTTTTTAAAAATGGATATTGAACTACGAAGTTCAAAAAAGGACATTTTCCTAGTGGGTAATATAAAACATCAGATAACAGGAGCGAAATTGCCTTCAAATAGGCAGGTACTAGCAGTTTTTTTTTATAATATTCGCGAAGTGAATTTAAAAGTAAACGAAAGTGCTAATCTTGCGATTCGCGAGTGTGTTATCTTTTGGGATAAGGCTAGAATACCTACACGGTCAGTACCTAACTGTGTTAAAAAGCTTGTAGACCTTTAGCAAGTTTGGCGTGATTTACAAAAAAATTGTAAGAAAAGCAATGATAATTGAAGATAATATTCATCCTAAGTTATTAATTGAAGAAAAAGCTATTAATTTACGAAAAGATGTTCGATTTAAACCTAGTTTAGTCATTTATAAACGCCGGGAGCACGATTTTCAAGACAACTTGGACAATTCATTTGATATCGCACATGCTGATGCTCTTCAAATGATAAAGATTGAAGAAGATAGAGTATTTTTACAGCAACAGAGACAACCGGGGCGTCAGGGTAGTCTAGCAGGAGTCGACCAAAAATTGGCAGAAAAGGAAGAGCGAGCCCGCCAACGGAAAATAGACGAAGAGAAAAGAAGATTAAAAAACACATCTATTGCTGAACCTTCGTCGTCGTATGATTATTCGCTGGCTCAGAGCCCTACGTCTTCCATTCACGATTTATCGGATCGTTCTCTAGACGAACCCGTATTGACATTGCCTGTTACTCCCCAAGTTACCGTTGTTAAAAGGGGCCGAAAGGACTTTATTTCACCTAAGTTAGTAGCAGCCTTAGATAGGTGTCAACTAAGCACAAGAGATTCCGTTTACGTCATTCAGGCTACAATTGAAGCATTGGACCTAAATATCGATGACTACCCCGTAAATAAATCTTCGATACAACGAATTCGAACGCAGACACGAAAAATTAGGGCTGAGGGAATAAAAACTGATTTCCAAAACAATGTTCCTAAAATTGCAACTATTCACTGGGATGGCAAATTACTACCTGCCATAGACGTACGAAGTTCAAAAGAAGAACGACTGCCGATTGTGATCACTTATGAAGACAAAGAACAACTTCTTGCTGTACCCAAGATTGACAGTTCATCAGGAAAAGAACAAGCTCAAGCCGTTTTAGAAGCCCTTCAAAATTGGGATCTTAATGACAAAATACAGATAATGTGCTGCGATACAACGGCTTCAAATACTGGTCGCTACAATGGTGCGTGTTCAATACTAGAACAAAAAATGGAAAGAGAGCTGTTACTGTTTGCCTGTCGCCACCATGTCTACGAACTCGTTCTGAAAAGTGTATTTGAAGCTAAAATACCACAAGTCACCCGTAGCCCTGATATTCCACTCTTTAAAAAGTTTAAAGATAACTGGAAAAATGTTAATCCAAGTGTCTTTAAAACCTGTCGAGATTTTGTGGAAAAACACGTCAACGATGCAGTCCGCAGTGAACTTCTTGAATTTTATTGGAAAGAGTTAAAGAAAAATACTGTGCGAGATGACTATCGCGAACTCATCGAACTGTCGGTAATATATTTGGGTGGCGATAACGAAAACAAATTAAAAATTAAGCCACCTGGTGCGATGCACCAAGCTCGGTGGATGGCAAGAGCGATTTACGCTATAAAAATGTTTTTGCTGAAAGACCAAATAAAAATCAGTGTAAAGGACAAGCGAGCATTGCAAGATGTTTCTCTATTCATTGCGACTTCATATGTCAAACCATGGCTTCAGTGCAATATGGCCGTAAAAGCTCCTAATCAGGACTTGTGTTTTCTAAAAACATTGAAGAGGTATGAAGCGATTGACAAGGCGATCTCAAAAGCAGCTTTAGATAAATTCTGCAAACACTTGTGGTATTTGACGAATGAGGTTTCCATTTTAGCGATTTTCGACGAAGAGCTAGATGACGAAGTGAAAATGAGGATGGTTTCTAAACTAGAGTATGATAACGAGAAGCCGTGCCATCTAGAAAAGAGATATATTCCATCGAAACAAGAAATGGCAAACACTTTATTTACTAAATGTTTGGATGATTTCGTGTCTACAAAGAGCAAACATTTGTTTACACGCTTGAAAATTGACACAAGCTTCTTGAGTGTTCCTGTTTTAATGTGGAGCCAAAATGATGCTTACTTGAATGCTAAATCTAAAATTTCGACTCTTCGAGCAGTCAATGATACAGCAGAAAGGGCAGTTAAGCTGATGCAAGACTTTCACGGATTAATAACGGCGGACGAAGAGCAGAAACAATTTCTATTACGTTGTGTTCAGGAGCACAGAAAGCTTTATCCTGATTGTAAAAAAGCTACTCTGCGAAAAATGTATCCCAAATAATTGTAATAACACTGTATTTCATGATTATTATGTTTATTTTTACTTATTTTCCTATTTCGTTTAGTCTTTTGGGAGTAAGTTTGAATTCTTAGTATATTTGCCTACTAAAAAATACTTCGAACTTTGAAGCCAAGTCGGCACGGGTTACCGTAATCACAGTGTTGAAATTTTGCAGGTCTGTTTTTTTTAGCATTTCTAATAATATTGAGGGGTATGCGTGCCAAAAAAATAAAAAATAATTTTTTTGACCATATAAGGGACACCCTAATGTAGGCCTACATCAGTATAAAAATTTCATCGATCGAATACATCGCTAGTACAAATGTTAATTGTCTCGCAATAATATATAATATATGGATGCGTGAGTGTTCAAAACTGACAGCAGTGACGAGTGTTTGCAAAATTTATGATAGATGGTAAAGTGTTTAACTCTTTAGTTATTTTATGCCTTCAAATATTACTGCGCAATGTAGTTTACTGTAAATGTCTATATATGTTTCATTCAATATTTTCACGCGCCTTCGATATTTTGTGGTTTTTATATAGTGTTATATAAAGATATTTGTGAAATAACCAAAACATTTTTTTTGTTGCTAGTATACAACGAATTTTGCATTATTGACATAATAGTTTTCGTTGGGCAGTATTAAATTAAGTTATATCATTATTATTCAGGTATATTAATTTTATAAATAGGTCCTCATGGTAATATTTTTTGGTTATAATATTAAACAAAATGGTGTAAAATAAAAACTGTAAAATAAATGTTTATATACAGCTTTACGCATTACACGCACTCACGTGTATTAGATTAAAGAGCTGTTAGCTGTAAAACAGAACTCGGGTGACCTTTAATAATGCAAGCATTACATTGATTCACGTTTCTGCTGTTCAGCAGCATTAGGCATTATCTTACTACTTAAAAATGCTATAGTAGGCCCTAAGGCCTAAAAAACAGCTGAAAGCTGTTTAACGGATTTACATGGCATTATAATGGTTCACGTTTATGCTATTAAATAGCATTAAGCATTTATTTACTACTTAAAAATGCTATTATAGATCCAATGGCACTAAAAACAGCTGAAAGCTGTACAATTGCGTTGTGGTTTGCTGCAGTAAAACTAAAGGCTTTATAAAAGCATTTTGATATGCCATTATCTTACCGTTATACAGTGTAAAGCATCATAATGGTTTTGAAATGCCAATATAAAGCGTCAAGATGTTCGGTGAACTTATATAAGAGTTTATACGGACCTTAAGTTCTACATAAGTTTACTATTCGTGTGATAAAATGCTTTCTGTGTTACTTGGGATTAATATTATTTAAAACTCCTCTCGCATTAAGTAGTATTTATCATCCTCATTGTCTAAAATTGAATTTTTTATACATGTTTCAACTGATTGTGATTTTAACACATTTTGTAATTTTTCAAAATTATAAAAAATACTAAATTAAATTATTTTCAAAATTGCTTTTTTGAGGTTAAATATGAGGATATCTCGTATCATTTGTGGAATATTGTAAGTATTTTAAAAAAAGCCATATCGTGTGGAGGAGTCCAAACTTGGTATGTTTCGAAAATTGTTTTTGTTTTAATTTAACGAAAATGGCTGAAATATAATGATGTGATATATTTTTAGAATCGGCTTAGTAAGCCCTTTCATGAGGTACCACACTCGATAGGTTTCAGAACAAAATATATTTCTTTTCCATACAAAAAAAAGATGTCGACATAACTCCTCTTCTTTTTCGTTTTTTCTGTCGGGCTACGGGTCAAATTGATTCGTTTGGCCTAAAGATCAATCGTACCGATTTTCAAAACTTTAACACCATTTGCCGCATATTACTGAATTACGGGGTGTACCGCTAGCACTAATACAGTAAAACGGGCGGGTCACTTACGCATCGCATGTCTTTGAAGTCGAATGTCGCTCGACATTTTTCGAATTGATCCGAGAGCTAAATCATGAGCATTTCATTATTTTGTAATGTCCTATAAAGAGGAGGCCATTGCCCAGCAGTGGGACACAATATAGGCAAAAAAAAATGCTTAAACTTTCGGGACTTTTCAATTAATTCATAATATGTTTTTCATGATTTGATGAACTCGGCTAAAATGCTTGTGTTAATAAATTAAAGGCTAAAAAAATATTAATATTTAATTAATTGAAATTTTATTGATTTAAAAGTAGCAGATTTTACATAAATCTGTAAGTAGGTACTAGTTTATTTACACAAGAAAATCGCGCGACAAGCTTTTATGACCATATAAGTTGTGGTATAATGAGGTTGTAAGTTCATGGTTAAAATTTAAAAGGAAAATTTTATTTTCTTTTTAGAGCGTTAAATAAAAGCATTTTTATAAGCTTTTTTTAGCTTTTAATTTATTTTTTACTTTTTACTTATCGCTGGCTAGGTTTCTTAGTCTGTTCATCTCATTCAACGCATCATTGTTGCAAGGTATTGTATATTATAATATATTATATTATTCGGCAAGCCCTTTCATTTGATACCCATATTGTAGATGTGCATTAAAAATAACTATTCCGCCATCTTGGATGGTCCGCCATATTGGATTTAGAATGACGTCATGTACCTTATAGTGCATTGTCATCCAAACTAAACGTGTATACAAAATTTCAGCTCAATCGGTTGAAGATATCTACTTCAAAATAGAGTTCAAAGATTCCACCCGAACAAATTACACATACATTGCAAGTTAAATAAAAGCTTTTAAAGAAGCTTCCTAGGTGTTGACACCTAGATGTACCTATATTTTGTGTCAGGTCGTTGGTGAGCTATGTCAGTACGAGACCATATGCAAGCACGCGAGAGAGGAAGTAAAACACACTATGAACGTGAGAGAGAAGGAACTAGCAAGGAAGAAAGTTCTGGACAAAAGTAGGGAGCGTCAGCCATTTAACAGGCAGCAAGTGGTACGTTCCAGTCAATGATAGTCATGCAGCTATTGTAAAACTGTATTGCAAACTAGTGTGTGATAGGTAGGTATCTTAACTTCATATGGGTAGAACTTATCAAGGGTATTCCACCCTCGTAAAGATTTCCATAGTTGATCATCGCTTACGCGATGCTTAGCAACCGTCCTACCAAAACCAATATCGATTATACTTACTCATCATGTATACCTATTAAATAATACTTGGGTACTATTTATCTCTATACATGAATTTCACATTGTCAACGTCAAATATCAATAATAATATTCTGAAATAGGCGCAAGTGTACTTATATGCAATAAACATATTCCAGTGAACCGGTTACAAAGGTCGCTTTCTAAATTATAACTTCCGAAATGCCGATAGCTTTTAAATACTTTAATGGGCTCGGGCCCATAACCTAATGTCACTTCAACTTGGTCTCAAACTGGCATTTATTTGAAAATAGACGCCTATGTTGTATTAATAAATATTTTAACACCCTCCCATACTAGGAATGTTAAAGTCTGGCCAGCAGGCCACACACAGCCTTTTTTCAAATTATTTATTTGGCAGCAATTTTATCTATGAAATAAACTATTAGTTATACGTACCTGCCTATAGCTGACGCGAGACGTCCGAGCGCGGCCGATGGCACAAGAGGTACGAAGTTATAAGATAGAGCGAGATAGGGATAGAAATTGGGCAGGACGCAGTGCTCTCGGCACCTATAAGGAGACGCTACACGGGCCGATATCGGCCGGACTGCATGTTGGCCGATACGTGATTCGGCCCGTGTGGATACGTGTCGGAAGCACGGCGGCCGGCCAAATCAAGGGCACTCCAAACTAAATTATCTGTGACCTTGCTTAGCCGTCAGACAATTTCGTAGGTAGCGGCTACTAGTTATGAATGCTATGAATATGAAATTTGGAACAATTGTTGGAAAGGAACTCGTATATACGCATTAATGTAGACGTACGCGGAATCGGAGTTGCTGAAGGCGTCAGCGGAGATGTCTCGCACGGCGAAGGGCCTGAGCGAGCAGACGGAGTTCTTCGAGCGGCGCAAGCTGCAGCAGCTGAAGACGCTGCTGAGCAACTTCCTGCTCATCCAGCTCGGGTTCCACGCCAAGGCACTGGAGCTGCTCACCGTGGCTCACCAGCAGGTCGCCGACATCAATGACAAGGCGGACCTTGAGGTAAGCCCGGTAATGCTTTGGATATTTGTCACTGAGCAACAACGGCGGAATTCCAATGGCAGAGATGTTTAGTAGTTTACAGGCGCTGTCTTCCGCTATACTTTATGGCCTACGATTAGTGCGCAGTCCTCTAGTGCTCTGTCACACAAGGAAGTTGATCTACATTTCGCATTCCAAGTCAGTTTCTAAGTATTTTGCCCGCTCGTTCTCCAAAGCGCGTAAAACACTTAAAAGATCCAATTGTAATGCGAAATGTATCTACCTACGTCTCGTCCCACATGGACCTTTTTACTTAATTCCATCACGGCAGCTTTTCTTCCTGCTAGGATTACCTAATTTGATTGCTGATTTTTGAGTATTTTTCAACGTTGAGATTTATTACAATTTGCACTTATCGCGGAAAATGCTTAAATGCGTGGGAGCAGAGAATAAGTAGCTCAGTATAAGACAAACTTCCTGCATAGGATGCGTGGTATTCCCATGCCGAGAGCACCATTCCATGGTATCACTACTACTCTAAGTACCTACCTGTTTTAATTAAATTATGTTTTTTGTAAAGCTTCTATCAGGTCTTACGGAAGATTCGGAGCCTGCGGTAAATATTAGCAGTCATTCAGATATGTTACTTTATTAGTACTTCCCATATAAGTATCGGGTGTAAGTACCCAAAAGACCCCGCAAATGATGTGGCTTTCATGGACCCATGTAGTTTCTGCCAGTTCCCGGCTCCCATAGGCTTAAAGACGAACCTTGACAAACATAATGTTTTATGTACTTTATACCTACTTGAAAGAGCGTATTGTTAATATTTACCTACACACTTTACGAATTGCTCTTCACTAGGTGCATCACTCAAGTAGAAAAAGATTTTTCACACCTTTCATTCGGAAAAGTAAGTTTTGCTCCACGACAAGAGGGATCAAAATGCTACTTTTCTGTTCAAGCTACTTTTTTAATTTATTCATTGGCATGTAGAATTTACGCAATGTGCCAATAGAACACAGATCTTAATAAAATAATCGACTGTAATTTTATCGTAATCGGTTAAAAACGTTATGTTTTAAGTGTTAACTTTAACAACGTTATTTGAAAATTTATGTATTTTTCGTATATATTTTTTTAAATAAATATTAAGAAAATTTGTTAAAACTTGTTAAGTAATTTTAACAGCATCTTTTTTTAATTTCTTCATAGTCGGTGTGAAAAATAGTATGTGTCATTCGGTAGCAAAATTATCTTCAGCTCGGGCGTTAACACTTGTATCCCTCACTACGCTCAGGATCCTACGTTAGAATCCCTCGCTACGCTCAGGATTCAATTGTAGGATCCCTCGCAACGTTCAGGATTCAATACACCGCCCTCGCCGTAAATATACTATTTTGCTCCCTTGTAACACAAATAACTATTGTTTGGCGATTTGTAGAACTTCAGGAGGAAGCTGCGGTCTCCTGAGAAGCAGGTGAACGCCGGGGTGTCGGCGCGCTCGTCGTCGCTCGCCTCGCTGCTGCAGCCCTCGCCCGTGCGCGACGATCCAACAGTGAGTCCAGTCAGATCCTGTGTATAGAAGGATATGGGTATAGTTGAAATTTTCTAAACTAAGCTCATGAATGGCCATTGTACTGAGCTCATGAATGCCTTTGTTTGCGGTCCGAACAAAAGCTATTGATGACGCGCGCGTACCAAATTTGCAAAAAAATTAGCGCCACATAAAATGTTCATTGTATAATGAACTCTATCGTCTTATTCAATAGATGCAAAATGGACTAAAAGATAACAAAAACCCGCTCAAAAGCCAGGTACAAGGCGCTATGGAAATTTGGAATCTATTGTAAAAGAAGATAGAGTTCATTATTCAAAGAACATTTTGTGGCGCTAATTTTTTTTTGCAAATTGGTACGCGCGCGTCTTGAATAGCCTTTGTTCGGGTTCGGACCACAAACAAAGGCATTCATGAGCTCAGTACAATGGCCATTCATGAGCTTAGTTTAGAAAATTTCAACTATACTGGAGGATTATCAATATGATATAATTGTACCTGATCTAGCGGGCAGGAGAGCCAGCATCAAGAGTGCCGTGACCATCGCGGAAGATCAAATTCAATACTCATATGAATATTGTACGTGTTTCGAACGTAGGAGTTAATATGTGATGCCATAATGCTGTGACTATATCGCACACAGGAAATGGCGCGCTGAAGCCAGTTCTTATCCGAGAACCAAACTTTACCAAACACGTTTCATGTGGCTGAGGCAGCGGAGTAGGTGTGCCTAAGTATAGTAGGTATTAGGGTGCTTATCAGACTTTCAAATACGGGGATGCCATCGCCGTTACATTAGTATCTCGGTCCCAGGGGTTTTCGTGAGGAATCATATAGAAATCAGAGCATAGTTCGCACAATTCACACAATCATAATATTTACCATCAAAGATGACGAAGGTACAGCAGAATTCTCAGACATTTCGATGCTATTGTTCAGTCCAACAAAGCTCTGTCCGTGAAAGGTGATCGGACGCGGCGTACCGTGCGAGATTGTTGTCCTTTCAAGTTCAACGCCTTAGGAGGACAGCCTTAACTATTATTAGTCAACCAAACGTCACGTCACGTTAGTTATGACAACCAAACGTCTAAGTAGAAACTTTCATGAAAACAATAACCATTAGAAATTTGAAGGGTGCCCTTAGTTTTTTTTTAAAATATTAAGGGACAATTTTATACAAATCGAAATAGACCCATTGTAAGGTCATACTAAATAGTAAGCCATTTATTAGTCACGATACGTAATCCGACTGCTAGCACAAAAGTAGGTTAGGTTAAGTTAGAACCACAACCCTTAAAGAACCGAACAGCTACCAGAAATGTAGGTTAGGTAAGGTTAGAACTGCGATGCTCCCAGAACCGAAAAGAAGGTACCTAATGTTCATTTAACCTGCGGATATTTTTTTTAATTTAAAAAGTTTATTTTGGATAATCAAAATAATTTATTCTCCAACACCGTTAAATGGGGACGGCTGATGGAGATGGAAAGTTCTACGTCTCTTACTCTCTCTTACGTTTGCTTTCAAAACTATACAGGTAGCCCGGACTATCGTAAGTAAAACTACTGGACTGATTTAGGCAAACATTTCCAGTAGTGTAGCTTTCTTTAATACATTATGAAAAAATATACTTTGTTTGGGTCGGCGATAATTAAGGTTCCGCCTACAATAATTAAATAGCAACCATTTTTTAACACGGTAACAAGTTCTACGCGGACGAAGTCGCGGGCAACAGCTAGTACTTAAATAAATAGAAAACATCCAAGACTCAGAAACAAAATATACATGGCTCATCACATCACACTTAAATATTTGCCCTTACCGGTAATCGAACCCAGGACCTTCAGCTTCGTAGGCAGCGTCACTACCCACTAGGCTAACTGGTCGTCAGTATAATCCATAGTAAATAAATAGGTACAATGACCAAGACGTGCGTTTATGGACCAAGCTACAGAGAAAATCAATGAAAATCAAAATCAATGTAATGTCGTATCAAGAGCCCAAAAAAGTGGCAGAGAGAAGAACAGAGCTATAACCACGAACTTCGAAAGTCGAAGTTCGGGTATTTCCATCTCTATCGCACTAACATTACTCGAGTGACAGGGATGCATATATACCAACTTCGAGTTTCGATTTTCGCGGTAGCGCCGCAGAGTGGCGATTACTCCACCGATAATAGCCCGGTTCTTATGTTTATGATGATGAGGTACTAGGTGCGTAGGTCCTACTTACTACACGACTCTTTCGGTCTAACAGAACATACGAAGGCTGCGAACTCCTGAGAAACACGGGGCCTCCACACTGCCCCGGGCTTCGTCACTGGCAGCTCTCATGAGTGCCCAGCAAGAAGAGGAAACTACGGTAAGTCGATAAATACTTGCTGTCGCCGGGACCATTTGAATCACGACAAGTGTATGTAAATCTTTATAAAATGTAATTATTGTTTATCTAGGATTCCGAAGAATCTGAGGAAAGTACCTCTTCAGAAGAAACCGAGTCGCGTTAGCCAAGTGAACAATAAAAACTATTTGTATTTGTAGAGATACCAATAATCTTATGTAAAAATAAGAAGTACACTACAGTTTAATAAAAAATATCTTAACTTAAATCTAGTTTTTCTATTGTACACTGCAAGTAAACAATTAAGTAGGTACCTACCTTTTTCCGGCATTCGGCAATTACCTATTTGGCACGTCCAACCAATCTTAGGTATTTCGACTCAATCTATTCATTCGTCCTTGAGGTCACCGCTAGTAGAATTTCGTTTCGTTTTGTGGTAGCCCCTCATAACCTCGAACTTCGATAGTCAAAGTTCAGGTAAGTATTTCCATCTCTATCGCACTTACAATACTCGAGTGACAGAGCTATAACCATGAACTTCGAAATTCGAAGTTAGGGTATCTCCATCTCTATCGCACTTGCAAAACTCGTGTGACAGGGATGCATGAATACGAACTTCGAGTTTAGATTTTCGTGGTTAGCGTCGCAGACTACTGGTTCATATATAAGTAATATCAGCGATAATATGTGAGGACGCGCTCCTAACGCGTTTGTAAATAGACAAGACGGCGCGCGAGCTCTCTCTATCCGTTTCTCTCTTATTAGAAAACTTAAAAAGAGGTATACTTAGTGCGAGAAAAATCGAGAGAGCTCGCGCGCCGTCTTGTGATAGCCGTGCAGGCCTAATATATTGTGTGCAAATTTGTACTTAAACCAATATTATGGGTTTCTACCACTTCGTTTTATTTGGCTGTAAAAACCAAAGAAAGTCATGCCATCACATAAGGATACATGGATTTTATTCAATGATATTCATAATTGAACGAGCGAGTGAACCGAACGAAGTTATCTGTTTCAGCTTGGGGCGACATTCGTCCGATTTCCGGATGTCCCGCTGGCCGGCTCCTATAGATCGTATCTCCGGATGTCCCGCTGTCCGGCTCCTACATGTCGCATTTCCGGATGTCCCGCTGGCTGGCCGGCTCCTACAGGTCGCATTTCCGGATATCCCGCTGGCCAGCTCCTACTGGTCGCATTTCCGGATGTCCCGCTGTCCGGCTCCTACAGGTCGCATTTCCGGATGTTCCGCTGGCCGGCTCCTACTGGTCGCATTTCCGGATGTTCCGCTGGCCGGCTCCTACAGGTCGCATTTCCGGATGTTCCGCTGGCCGGCTCCTACAGGTCGCATTTCCGAATGTCCCGCTGGTCTAAGTCCCGCTGGTTGGTCTAAGTGTTCTCATAAGAAAGAGACGGATAGTGCGATAAAAATCGAGAGCTCGCGCGCCGTCGCATGATAGCCGTGCTGTATATGCTACATTATACACACCGAACGTTATATCGAACATAGTTATATCACATTAGTTATTTACGATACAAGTGCAAAAAATAGGAAATTCGCACGTGTATCGTACAACGTTTTACTGTACATATGGCTCTTTAAAGTTTCGACATATGCACGAAAAGTGCTCTTTTCCGCACTAGTGCGGGAAAGTAGCACCATATGTACTGTAAAATACGTTATACCATGTTAGTGTTAGATTCAAAGTTGTTATATTACCAGTTCATCATACTTGATGATAGATCATATCAGAATATACCCCCTTAAACCGGTCGGTATATCGATCAATAATATATCAAAAGTTGGTATACCGACCGTTACGCACCCCAGCTCACAGAGCCACTAGTAGTATGTTATATATACATATACATACATACATACATTCACGCCTTTATTCCCAAAAGGGGTAGGCAGAGCAAATGAAACATATATTCCAGCGCCACTTTTAGCATAAATGTGGGTATAAAAGATCCACAAAATGTGATAGTATATATATAGGTATAAGTATACTTAGTTTTATATTGGCAAAAAAGGCGTACCTACCCAAGCCACCAAAAATGCACCTATTCAGCTTTCTTGAAAAATGGTCGTCATTACGAGTTGTGACGTAAGTACATTAAATGTTGAGCGCATAAACAATTGTTTGAAGAAGGGAGATATTTACACAGGCTGACGGTAACGCAGCGCGTCGCAAGACGAAGCCATTTAGGTACATCTGAACAAATATTCAAAACAAGTCATTATAAACGCTATCATCATTGATGCTTGCCGTGGTGCATCCAAATTCCAGATTAGATACGCCATAAACATTTTTGTGTGCATTAGCATTTTAACCTCAGACCAAGAAAAAAAGAGACGGAGCGTTACGAACAGTCTAGTGAAGCCAACCGGTTTTCAACCAAGCCCCATAAGTTTAGCATACGCTAAACAAATTAAATCGCACAAAACTCGAAATAAATGATCTTGACAGCATTGCGACACGTGCTGAAGAGTTTTGTGCAATTTTGTTTGTATATGTGTGCGTGAGCGTGTGCTTAACTTGATGTAGCTTGGTTTTGTTTGTATGTGGTTTGGCTTCACTTGACTGTTCGTAACGCTCCGTCTGTCATTTTTTCTTGGCATTTTAACCTTGCTTCTATTGTGATAGCGTGCAATTTCTATTGAGGAAATTGGAGGCTCCTCTGCTCAGGTTTACTTATACTATGACGGTGGCAAACAAGTATACGGTCTACTGAGGTAAGCAGACACAGTAGACTTGGACGCTTGCGATTCCGGTGGAATCACAAATATGTTGCCAACGCTTTATTGATTTGCAGATACGTTGGTTTGTTCTGCGGGCCTAAGATGGTTGCCAATTTATCACTTGTCGTTGTGGATAAGACAACCATCACTGCTCTCGCTCTCGCATGCTTGTTAGAACGTGACGGACATTTTATCGACAGCGATAAGTGATCGTCAATCATGCTACGCCCGCTGGTTGGTTGGCCTTAGGTTTACTACTGCATACCCAAATAGGTGATAATACTATGTACAGTCAGCATCATAGTTAAGTAGCAGTAGCAGCCAAATATATCGGAACACGTCTTTATTACTATAGGAATAAGGAAGTGTTACGATATATTTGGCTACTTTGGCTGCTACTATGTGATGCCGACTGTACCTAGTAATTACTGGTAGTATCATTGGAAATTGGTTGTTTAGTCTTTCCTACCTTTAATACAGTCCTGTTCTCACTCTCACTCACATACAACTCACATAGTGTCGGTGAGATTGCCAAATCCGTTGTGTACGGTTTGAATTAAGAGACATAATACCATGTGTAATTAGTAGAGCATTATTTTCTTTGACGTAAATCATGCACATAACGGATTTGGCAATCTCACCAACGAATTAGACTGGTACCATTGTGTATTGATTTCTTGGTAGGTAGTTGTTTTCCTGTACCAGTCCGTGGCTGGTATGGGGGTGGATCAATATGGACTCTCCAAAATAAATGCAAATGGATGAATAAAACAATACAAAATGTACTTTGGGATAAGTGTAATTTATAAAATAGCTAGGGCTACAAATTAAATAATTTTGAAATGCCTTATATCAAAAACCATGTGCTTATTTCTCAAAATGGTACATCGAAACTAGCACACTATGTGATATAAAATATTTCCTATATTACAAAAATTAAATCCTTAAAATTACAAAGTATAGGTACATTGCTTTTATTGGTGAGTTTATGAGCAGTAACTGGCGTTTTCATTGCCTAAGAGTTGTTTCCTTAACCTAATGGGTACACAAATTTTTTAATGTATTTTCATGTGGTTATGTGATAATGCAGTTCTTGTATTTAACAATATGTAAAGTAGAATATTAAAAACTTGGCAAGTTTTACATTAAGATGCAACTTACCAAAGCTCCAATGATCCAAAATACCTTCATATACATCATAATGAGAGCAATTTCACAATATCTTGTTATAATTTTTGCTGACTACTGACTTTTAATTGTTTAATTTGAACTGCATTTGAACTATTCTAAATAAGTTTGATATTGCAAACTACCTAGCAGGTACCGCAGGGTATGAGAAACCTCAGGATTATGCATCAAGCTCCTACTTCTCATTCTCAACCCCCGCTTGGGTCATGAGGTCAGTGATGTTCTTCTCCAGCTCGTCAACTCGAGTCCCCATCTCATCTATTCTGTTTATAATCTGGTCTGACATGCTTTGGAACTTATCTTGCATATTTTGAAGCAGTGATTGTACCTGTAAGAAAATTATTTGAATTCTTATTACATGTTCTCTCTTGTTGCTACAACTGCAATAATGATGACCCTCACACTAGGCATTGCCTGTTCCGTGGGGGAAACTAATATCGTCTCTAGTCTACATCACATCGAATAATTAAAATATATGAACATACGATCATATCTAGAATAATAGGTAAAAACACAAACTTACAATACTTACATACTGTGTTACTTCCTGCATGTTTTTCGGATCATTTGCAGGAGTTGAATAGTTACTCTCTACATCATTTGCCGCGGGTTCTACATTTGAGTCTGCCATGCTTGTAAATTATAATTCGTCACACAGCCAACCGCTTGTACTAAGTGGTATGTTGAATTGAATGTTGAATCGAATCGAATAACAAATCGTGTGGTTCCCTTGGATTCCGTAGAATCACCGCAGAATGGAAATGAATGACTTTTGTATTGTACTACAGACGCATAAAAACATATACATCACTAAAGGAAAGCCGACGTTTTGAATTGTGTCTCAAATATTCTAAATAAATAAGCACAGATAAGGAAATTTTTAAAAAGAGGAGTCGTGTATTTACATTAAAAATAAAAGTCATGAATACCAACGTTTCAGTGTAAATTCGCTTATTATATATTTCTGAACGAATTACAACCGAATTTGACAAAGAGGCAGTGTGGCCCATGGTCTTAGCCTGTCCGAATGGACGAATTAATAAAAAACGAATTTGACAAATTTACGTATTTGACAGTGACAGGACTTCAACATATTACCGGTCCGTGGTGTGTTTATTAATTTTATTTACGTTTCATTGTGAATTCATATACGAAGAAATACAAAAATGCCGCTGACAATTAATAATAAAGGAGATATCCCAATAGACCTGGATCAAGTCAGGAAAGATATATTACACGGAATACGAGAATGCACTGCTCGTGGTCTCGCACAGACAACTAAATGGCTTGCAGAGCTTAATTACGCTTTAAAGGATCATAAAGTTACCATAGAAGAGACTCCTGGCGGCTACGACGATGGAATCGTAGCGGAGGAGAAGGAGTCTTATTTGTTAGCGAAGAGTTATTTTGATTGCCAAGAGTACGACAGAGCAGCGCACTTCGTCGAGAACTGCACGAGTCAGAAGTGTGTGTTTCTGCACCGGTACGCACAGTACATGTCCAGTGAGAAGAAACGCTTGGACAACGCTACGGACACGGGTGCTGAGAACACTGACTCCACTCAGGTGTTGCTGGATCTTCTTTCATTTTTCAAGGTAAGCAAATTTTGATGCTATAATTTGCCACTAATCAATCTGAATTAAAGTCTTATTCCCTTCATGTCTTTAGAATACTTGCATTGAATTTAATAAGAACTAAATAGTTTATAAGTACATGTTAAACAGTTTTTTTCTTTTAATTACAGGCAAACCGTAACAATCTTGATGGATACTTACTTTACTTACATGGAGTAGTATTAAAGAAGTTGGATCTGAGGAGTCAGGCTGTGACTGCACTGCAAGCCGCAGTGTCCGCAGTCCCCATACTCTGGTGTGCGTGGGTTGAATTAGCCGGTCTGGCCAATGAATATGATGCTTTGGACTCCCTCCAGTTGCCAAAGCACTGGATGATGTATTTCTTTGCTGCTCATGCATTTGTGGACCTGAAGTTGTCGGAACAGGCATTGGAAGGCTACATGGTGCTGGCTGCTGCCGGGTTTGAGAAGAGTACCTACGTAATAGCACAGATGGCTATTGCACATCATGATAGAAGGGGTAAACATTTTTTGATTTGTAATCACTAATCAGCATGCTTTTAAAGAAATAGCGTGTGTACACGACATGCTCTGCTGCAAGCCTTGGGCGAGGCGTGAGGCCGAGCATGCATCTGGTGTAGACACGCCGCGGCCCCTTTGATCTCGGCCAAGAAGCTGACAAAGTTCGGCTCCAGCGAAGAGCCGTGCGGCTGGGCAAGTGGACCTGCTTGCCGAACGGGCGTGGCTCATTGAGGCACATCTACACTGAGCGCACTGGCGAGGCATGTGTCATGTGGGCTTTTACTATTTGGAATTATTTAGTTTACCCCAATAAATATAAGGAATTAGATTGGAGGCGGGTTTGTCTTTGAATAAATGACGCAGTATGGGAAAGTAGAACTGAGGACATGGGAGAGTAAATTCTAAATAAAATTAATTAATTTGTTAATTTAAGCTGGATTCAATGTAAATGCCTGTGCCGACAGCAAAGGGAATTACCTACCTACACAATTCCCTTTTTGCTGTCAATGATCTGTGGAGATACTCCTTTTTTTTGTTGAATATGCTGAATACCGAAATATTAGAGTATCTTGAATGGTTGCTGCACTGGAGGATTTTTTCAATACTGGACTGGAAATGGCTATGCAGCAAGATCAACGGCGAGTACATCACTCACCTTCGTTTGCTGATGATATTATAGTCTTGGCTGAGACTATGGAGGACTTGAGTACTATGCTCAATGACCTCAGTACACTCTGAGCCAGTTGGTCTAAGAATGAACATGGATAAGACGAAGATCATGTCAAATGTCCATGTAGCACAGTACCAACTCCCATTACAATCGGACACTTTACGCTCCAAGTTGTAGATTATATATACCTAGGACAAGGTAGGTAGGTCCAACTTTGAGAAAGAGGCAATCAGACTTGGCTGGGCAGCGTTTGGGAAGCACATCTTTTCGTACAATATTCCGCAGTGTCTTAAGACAAGAGACTTTGACTAGTGTGTGTTCCCAGTGATGAGCTATGGCACCGAAACGCGGTCGCTTACTATGCCTCTCATAAGAAGGCTAAAAGTCACCCAAAGGGCAATGGAGAGGGCTATGCTGAGAGTTTCTCTGCATGATCGCACCAGAAATGAGGCTACCTGCAGCAGAACCAACGTAACCGTTATAGCCCTCCGAATCGCTAAACTTAAGTGGCAGTAGAACTGATGGCCATTGAGGCGGAAATGTTCCCGAGTGGCGACCAGGAACTGGAAGGCGCAGCGTGGGTAGATCCCGCACAAGGTGGATTGATGACCTAGTAAAGGTTGTGGATGGCGCAGGACTGGTCATTGTGGCACTCTTTGGGCCTATATCCAGCAGTGGACGTCTCACGGCTGATATGATGATTACGAATGGTTTGGTTAGAGTGTAATACAAAGTATTTTTCAGATGTGGATTCTTCCCTGTCCCTATTCCGTGAGCTGTGCCAGATGGACCCATACCGACTGGACAACTGGGACGTGTACTCGCACCTGCTGTACCTAAAGGAACGCCGTATGGAGCTCGCGCACCTCGCGCAGCGCGCCGTCTCGATTGACAAGTACAGGGTTGAGACCTGCTGCGTTATCGGTTAGTGGTCAATTGGTCATACCGGGGACCATCTGGCACAGGTCATGTACCGAAACCTCTGCCAGGCCAGATGGTCCCCGTGCCTAGATAGTGTGTACTCGTGCAATAGGTACATCTGTCGGAGCGCCACACTTCGCGCATCGCGCCATCTGTTTCGACATGTACAGTCGCAGCAAAAGTACTTACGGGGGCGACGTGCTTAAAATGCTCTAAAGAACCTCTTATTCCCTTATAACTAGTGAACTGGCGAAGTACTCATGGATCCTTCCAGCGCCATGTAGTGGTGTTTAGAGAAACCATGTTTTCAAAATATCTGACCCCCTACCTATATCTTGGCGACCCCTTTCGATTAGGCTCATGACATATACAGTGTTGGGCGTAATGCATTACATTTGTAATCTCCTTACAAATTACATTACATGTCATGCGATTACGAATTTTAAATGCATTGCAAATTACATTTTATAATCTGTAATGCGATTACAAATTACATTTTGTAATTAGTAATGCAATCATTGAAATTACATTTTGTAATTGTAATTTGTAATGCAATTACTTTTCACCCCACACGGTGTCATAACTTTAAAAAAACACTGCCTTATTAATTGGACTACTTACTATAATTGAATTATCGTCGAACAAACGTTTATACATAGGTACATACAAACGCCGGATTGTCCCAATACACTCGGAGAACTTCGCTCCTTCGTTCAATAACGACGTGTGTAGATCACAATGACCTGTTTGTACGCGTAGCTACTTCTGCTACTGTTGCACCAGCCTGAAGGAGTGCCGCATGGAACTGACAAAATATCTTATTGCATATTAACCAATTTTTTTTTTCTTATAAGTAGGGTTTTCTTTAAAGCTTACTTCAAAGAGGGTTCTCTATAGATCTTATTTTTGGTACGGAACTCTAAAAGTCTGCTCGCGAACCGGTGACGGTAAGGAAGGTTAAGCACTGTCGGCTGCGGTCAGTCCTTTGGTGGATGACATCTGAGAGCGGTTTACTTACTTTAAAAACAAGTGCCTTTATTGGGAATAGAATGCAAGATCATTCATGGGGTCACCGGGTTCACGCTGACATAACAAGCATATAAAGTTCAACAAACTGTAACCCGACTGCGGAAAATTAACTAAAAAAAAGGTATTTTTCATAAAAAAAAGGCAGCCCATATCAGCCGGAGCATAATTACGAGTCGATTGACACCTCATTTATCAAAATCGGTTCAGTACGGTGTACGGAACACACGTAAATAAATGCAAACATAGACTGCTAAAAATATACCATTTCCTTTCGGATCTGCCGCAACGGAGGAAAGGCTACAAGGAAAGTTCGAAAATAAAAACGAAATATACAAGTAAATATCTGGTGAGGTAGGGCACAGCGAAATGTCACCCCGCTCGTTTGGAGCAGCCCAACTGGGGAAGTACCTCCGCCTTGCAGAAGACCACAGCCATAATAACACTACTACTTGCTCTGTAGTAGTGTTGTGTTCCTGGAGGTGAGCAAGGTCAAGGTTGCGAGCGAGGGAATTGTTCCTTCAGCTGTCAACACGGAGAATCCTCAAACAAGGGTCGGAAACGCCCATGTTACTTCTTTGAAGTTGCATGCGTCTATAGGCTGCGGTGTCCGCTTACCATCAGGCGGGCCGTACGCTTATTTGCCACCGTCGTTGTATAAAATAATAGTTTACATTTGCACGATGACAGGCCGCTTACGCTGCGTTACCCCGCCCTGGCACTCGTCCATAACAAGGTCACTATCGATTAAGTTATCCAGGGCGCAAACAAACGAACCTAACAATAAGTATTTATTGATTGTGAACCAATTACGGCCAATCGGATTGTAATTGGGTTGAGATGTCCAGGGTCGTATATGTGACCCCGGATAGCGTCGTGCCCTCCGCCTCACCTAGCGCAGATTACGTCACTTCGGCACAGAATAAATAATAGTACCACGTCACACAATAATTAATAGTTCTACGTACAGAAGGTTCTCTTTTAACAAATTTCCTGTTTAGGTACGCCAAACGTGCTCAAATGAGGCCGTCCCTTTCTATCGCACGCGCTGCGATAAAACGCGTGCGAGCAGTAGCAGTGGCCCGGGCTGGTAGGCCGATATGTAATGTACTTGTAGCAGCCCTGACTTCGGTTAAAGCATGTTTACTGTTCCAGGGAACTACTACAGCTTGCGGAGCGAGCACCAAAAGGCAGTCATTTACTTCCAAAGAGCCTTATCCTTGGATCCACAATACCTGTCCGCTTGGATCCTCATGGGACACGAGTTTATAGAATTGCAGAACTCCAATGCTGCTATTCAGTGCTATAGACAAGCTATCGGTAATGACGTTTTCCTAACCGACTTAACCTTTTCACCGCCCGACGGCGAAGCAATACGCTGTGCCACTGACGCCACGGGGGTAAAATTAAAATGGGTAAAGAAATAACGCCACCATAATAATTTACTTTAAAAACAAAGTTTTAACCGACTTCAATTTAGTACTCCGCCAAGCCACGAGAACATTTCTTTTCCAATTTACCTCATGAACTGATTTCCGAGAGCAAATGCGTTGATTATTATAGAAAAAACCCAATCGCTGTATGTGACCCGATAATATTTGAGGACTTCCGTCAATTCCACAATGATCACCCTTGGCACTTCATTAGTTGCTATTTCAACGGAATCTTATCAGAATCTGTGATATAGGTACTTTTGTACTTTTAAGTACATAATTGAGGAATTCCATAAGTCATCTGTGGTCTTCATCATCAATTTCACTCCACCAATTTATGATTTCCGGATGTAAATACACGAGTTATAATAGAAAATACCAAAATCACTACACGCGTGCCTAATATAATTGAGGAGTTCCCTCAATTCCTCATGGATCCCATCATCCAATTGAATTTTCAAAAAAATGGGACCCACCTGGAAGCATATACTTACAAACAAAAAAAAAATGTATGAATCGGCTCATCAATGACGGAGTTCTGAGGTAACAATCATTTAAAATAATAATGATAAAAAAATACAGCCGAATTGAGAACCTCGTCCTTTTTTTTAAGTCTGTTAAAAATAGTACAGGCCAAAACATATCTATACTAATATTATAATTGCGAAAGTGTGTCTGTCTGTCTTATCAAACATTGAAAAAAAAAAAACAACCGAATTGAGAACCTCCTCCTTTTTTTGAAGTCGGTTAAAAATGGGCTGTTTTTCAATAGGTATTCATGAAAAAATGTTTGTTGGCCAGCGCCGACTGTGGCGTCGTAGTCACGATTTTGCGTTGTCGGCTATGGCCGACTGTGGCGGTGAAAGGGTTAATAATAATATATCATCCATCCGCACAGTGGCGCGCCGCTATGAAGTAAATCCTGACACATTTCACAACTACGTAGTTACTGAATAATGACAATGAGATCCATTGATAATTTACTTTAAAAACAAAGTTTTAACCGACTTCAATTACTCCGCCAAGCCACGAGTACATTTCCACATTTCTTTTCCAATTTACCATGACTGATTTCCGAGAGCAAATGCGTCGATGATTAGAGAAAAAAACCCAATCGCTGTATGTGACCCGATAATATTTGATGACTTTCGTCGATTCCACAAGGATCACCTTTGGCATTTCATTAGCTGCAATTTCAACGGAATCTTATCAGAATCTGTGATATACTTTTGTACTTTTAAGTACATAATTGAGGAATACCATAAGTCATCTGTGGTCTTCATCATCAATTCCACTACACCAAATTTATGATTTCCGGGTGTAAATACACGAGTTATAATAGAAAATACCAAAATCACTACACGCGTGCCTAATATAATTGAGGTGTTCCCTCAATATAATATTTGAAAAAAATGGGACCCACCTGGAAGCATATACTTACAAACAAAAAAAAAATTGTACGAATCGGCTCATCAATGACGGAGTTCTGAGGTAACAAACATTAAAAAAAAAAAAAACAACCGAATTGACAACCTCCTCCTTTTTCTTGAAGTCGGTTAAAAAGAAGGTCAGCAGCATGTTTCCAACTATCAACATTCCATATAGGTGTATAGTACAAAGAGAATCCTAATTTACAGAGTTATTATAAGGCTTTGTTCAACACGTAAATTGATGCTAAACTAGGCCATATAATTTCAGATGTGGATCGAAATGATTATCGCGCGTGGAACGGTCTCGGACAGGCTTACGAAATACTGGGCTTGAATGGTTACTGCATCTATTACTATTCAAGGGCGGCCCAATTAAAACCGGACGATTCACGAATGCTGGTGTCTCTCGGGGAAGCCTACGAGAAAATGGATAAAATACCAAATGCCTTGAAATGCTACTATAAGGCGCATAGTACGGGTGACATTGAAGGCATGGCACTATTCAAATTAGCAAAGTAAGTATGTACCATGCACCCTTACTGAATTACACTGACACCTAAGTAAGTATCTTTGATAACAAACTTGTAGCATTTCTTCAGTGAAATGTATGTAGCCGAGTGTGAAAAACAAAAGAGACCATTTAGTTACAAAGTATGTATCATGAATAGACTTGAACGTACCTAAACATCCATAACGAGCTTGGGTTTACTTTTTGTAGGTATATTAAGACGCATTTTTTTTAAATCTTAGTAATATATATATTTGTTTATTAACTTTCTGAACGCCATTCTTCACGTACACACACGTAGCACTCAAATGCTGACAACGCCACGCTACGGGCACGACAACACTCGACACCTTTGTTCTCGGCGATCAAAGGGTTAATTATTCCATTTCTTGAATGTTGACAAGATGATATCAATCATGATCTTTCAAACGAAATTGGATCGTAAATAAAAATCATAACATAAGCCTATTTCCTGTTCACGCGTTGCAATTAAGCATTCCATCCTTTAGCAATCGCAGACAGGTCGTACATTTGTTTCTTACCGCAGTGATACATCATATTATTCGCGGCGAGATATATTAGACAGAGCGAGATCGTCTATCTCGCTGCGAGACAGCTCGCGCGCCGTCTTTGCTAACCTTGCTGTACTATCTGCAGGCTGTACGAGAAATCGAACATGCCAAACAGCGCGGCGGCGGCCTACACCGCGGCCTGCCAGGACCCCGCCAACGCGGGCAGCAAGGAGCTGCCGCCCGCGCAGCGCTACCTCGCGCACTACTACCTGCGCTTCTCGCTGCTCGACCACGCCGCGCACTACGCGTACAAGTGCCTGGAGCACGACACTGTGAGTACATTACGTACACCGCGAGTGCCAGGACCCCGCCAACGCGGGCAGCAAGGAGCTGCCGCCCGCGCAGCGCTACCTCGCGCACTACTACCCGCGCTTCTCGCTGCTCGACCACGCCGCGCACTACGCGTACAAGTGCCTGGAGCACGACACTGTGAGTACATTACGTACACCGCGAGTGCCAGGACCCCGCCAACGCGGGCAGCAAGGAGCTGCCGCCCGCGCAGCGCTACCTCGCGCACTACTACCTGCGCTTCTCGCTGCTCGACCACGCCGCGCACTACGCGTACAAGTGCCTGGAGCACGACACTGTGAGTACATTACGTACACCGCGAGTGCCAGGACCCCGCCAACGCGGGCAGCAAGGAGCTGCCGCCCGCGCAGCGCTACCTCGCGCACTACTACCTGCGCTTCTCGCTGCTCGACCACGCCGCGCACTACGCGTACAAGTGCCTGGAGCACGACACTGTGAGTACATTACGTACACCGCGAGTGCCAGGACCCCGCCAACGCGGGCAGCAAGGAGCTGCCGCCCGCGCAGCGCTACCTCGCGCACTACTACCCGCGCTTCTCGCTGCTCGACCACGCCGCGCACTACGCGTACAAGTGCCTGGAGCACGCACTGTGAGTACATTACGTACACCGCGAGTGCCAGGACCCCGCCAACGCGGGCAGCAAGGAGCTGCCGCCCGCGCAGCGCTACCTCGCGCACTACTACCTGCGCTTCTCGCTGCTCGACCACGCCGCGCACTACGCGTACAAGTGCCTGGAGCACGATACTGTGAGTACATTACGTACACCGCGAGTGCCAGGACCCCGCCAACGCGGGCAGCAAGGAGCTGCCGCCCGCGCAGCGCTACCTCGCGCACTACTACCTGCGCTTCTCGCTGCTCGACCACGCCGCGCACTACGCGTACAAGTGCCTGGAGCACGACACTGTGAGTACATTACGTACACCGCGAGTGCCAGGACCCCGCCAACGCGGGCAGCAAGGAGCTGCCGCCCGCGCAGCGCTACCTCGCGCACTACTACCCGCGCTTCTCGCTGCTCGACCACGCCGCGCACTACGCGTACAAGTGCCTGGAGCACGCACTGTGAGTACATTACGTACACCGCGAGTGCCAGGACCCCGCCAACGCGGGCAGCAAGGAGCTGCCGCCCGCGCAGCGCTACCTCGCGCACTACTACCTGCGCTTCTCGCTGCTCGACCACGCCGCGCACTACGCGTACACGACAATGTGAGTTACCACTGCTTACGTTACTTAGGTTACTGGGACATCTGATGAGAAACATTTGAATAGTTCCATCGCCTGTCGAGTTATTATAATACCCATCATGGAGGGTTAGCAATGAAGGGTTAATGGAAATACTCAATTGGCCATAATATAAGTATCCTAATGAGTCGATAATTACACATAGAATGGCTGTGGACCATGCTAGATTCTGCAAGTTTGAGCTAGCCCACATAGTACCTATTTGGTACCTAACGTCAGCAATTCTGATGTCAGGATGGCTGGACAACATATGATATTACATTAATTAAGTAATTTTGTATCTTGTGGATCTTTTCGTCAACATTTAGTACCTATCAGATTTTTACCTCAACATATAATATATTGTTTTCACACCTTTCATTCGGAAAATAACTATTTTAGATAGGTGGGTAATAGCTCAAACTTGCAATATCTCGCGTGGTTTGTCCATCCTCACGGTTACTATATTTGGTCCCGTTTATTCGTAATTTTTATCTAAAACAAATAGATTAAGAACTGAGCATTTCTTTTTCTCTTTCAGACTAAAGAAGCTGGTAAAAATTTATTAAAAACAATATCGGAAAAGAGATTGGCGGCCTCCTCTTCCCAGCCGCACTGCTCACACGACGATCTGCCGGAGGCGATCAAGAACGCGTCCACGGTCTCCGCGACACGCGACAAGACGCCGCTGCCCAGCCCCAACGTCACTCCCGACAACTTCTCCACCCCCATGTTCACCAGGCGGAACACCAAGTACAAGATGTGACCCACTATAGCTAGACACCCTAAGATGTAAATAGACTGAATAAGTTAAGTCTTTATAAAAATAAACCTATCCAGGTTTTAGTTTTCAATAAAAAAATAAATGTGTTAAAAAAAATAAGTGTTTATTTTTTACACCATTAATACAACATAACAGATCTTGGTGCTCAAATAAAAAACAATACATTAATTTTATAACTAATTAATAAATATTAGTGCATTTGTTCGCTATTAAATGATTAGAATTACTAAAAAAGCTACTGATTTAAATCACAGACCAGATCAAGCACATGATTTGAGAGCTTGTTTACAGATGTGTTGTGAACTATATATAACTATCGAAGCTGATACTCAAATGATTAGGCGTCAAGTACCAAAAATTCAATAATTACATAAATGAAGTCAATTTTATAAAACTAATGCGACATCAATTTAATCTTATAAATTAGATGACAATTACAAACACATATCCTACATTGTCATGGGTTAATATTTTTAACGGATAGAAATTGTAACCAATACTTGCTACACGATAGAAATATATAATTATAGATAAGATGATGTTCAAGTATAAAACAATTCATGATAAAATAGACACGTACACATAATCAGGACACAAACTTGATAGTACATATTGATAAAAAAAATAACAATGTTAAGCCTCTAAAACTTCATAATTCATAATGATGTGTAAATAAACATTCCATCCAGATAATTACAAGCTTTAAACGACTAAAATACTTTGCGTGGAAATGTTTGGTTGCCGTGCCTACATCTCGTCGGCGACGTATTCTTAATTAATATCACTCCTACTTAGGATTAACATGTGTACATTTGTAACGAGAGCGTTAAATTGGATGGAAACGTTGCAGTAATGTTTAGTTTAGGTAGTTAAGCTCGCTTCCCCCACGGCACTCATGACTACGAAATAAGGCCACTCGGCGCGCCTGATGACTCATCAGTCTCATCACACACCATGTTGCCTAATCTAAATACATATATCGTTTTGCAAACTAGTGTCTTATAGTATAGGTCTTATGTATTTGACTGGAAAGAGATATCGTAGTCACCTTTATCTTTGGGCTTTATAAAAAGGTTTGGTTCGTTCTGCAGCGTTTCGTATTTTTATTTTCGCTACAATCTGAGGGAATGTTGGCCAACTATTGATATCAACATATTTATTATGAGAGTATAACTAACTCTAGTTAGAATTGCCTAGAAAAAACTTAGTAGTGTGGACTCGTCAGTCAAGTATAAAATTAGGTAAATAATTCCAGGAATATACTTGGCTATTGAAATTGACAAACAATCACATTGAGTAGACAATCAGATTGTCTCACGTTGAATAGCTGCTTCATATGTTTACATACCATAACAATAAACCTATTGACCGCCAGCTGACGAAGTGACTCGCCGTGCCACGGACGCCACCAACGCCAAATGACGACCGTCCAAGAACCAATAAAAACCAAATTCTGGAACTCTTTTAAAATGTTTCGTATTATTATCATTATTTTATGGCTCTGGCGTCAGGAGCACGAATGGCACGATTTTCCGATGACGTGAATGGCCGTCTTTGGCGGTGAAAAGGTGCATTAACATTGGTCGCTAAGAACGCTAGTCTCTTTTCAGAAGAATTTGATGACGGAAGAGCATACTCAGTGTAAGCCATGTTTTTTTAAAAACCATTTATATTACCATTACCAGGAAACGAATTTAAAGCTATGATTTTCCTTAATTCATTTCAAATGTTCGCACAGATAGATAACTGCGCGAACATTTACGTGTAAATTATTGTTTTGATCACGAGCACGAAAACTGCAACAGCGTGTGATAAGATCATCAGCGCGTCGGTATTACGTCATTTATATAGGCACATCATTGTCACAAGCAATAAAATCTGGTTCCAGTAAATCCAAAGGCCCTACTGAGCATTTCCTAACCACATAATGGACGATTTAAATGAATATATTTGACTCGGCAAGATGCTTATGCACTTGCACCCCAATTTCCTAATTGATTGATTGATTTGAATCTGCACCAGATATAACTACAATACTTTCATGACATATATAGCCTACTTTCATAACATATGACAAATTTACAACTCTTTAAGGCATAAGGAGGCACTTCTGTTGCTATAATTAAGCACATTACTCTAAGATTGATAAATACTTGTAATGCCAATATTATATCACGGAGAATTTTGTATAAACAAATACTTATTCAAAAATGTATACTAGGTATAATAATAAATTTGTAGCTATTTTTGTGCTTTTTGTTGCATACATTTGTTCTCTATTTCCAAAAAGAACGCACAGCTAACTCAGAGAAAAGGATTCTTCGAATTTACATAGTTCCCAGAGTTAGATGTTGGCTGAAAAATAAAATATGTGTCTCAATCTTGGGAAAAAATATAATTAATATATGAAGTAATTTCCAAAATTAAGTGCATAGGCATATCACTCGGGTAAAACGGTAAGAAGTCATGATTCACAAACAAAATTATGATAATCATGAATCATTGGAGTGTACATAAACATGAAACTGCAAATGTTACTGTGTCTGATAAGTTCTGACACAAAAAACTATTACTTCCTATGAATGATAAGCAAAACCCAGCATTCCACTTACACATTTGAATACACTCTGGCAATTGGACTTTCATCTTTATTTTAATGAGAATGATACTATTATTTACTCTGTACTAATATTATTAATGTGAAAGTGTGTCTCTGTCAGTTTGTTATCATGTCCCACTTCAACCTCTAGTGACCTGGTTTATATATAGGTGATATATTTTTGAAATAGAATAGTTTGGGAAAATCACCCCATATAGAATACAATAAGCAAAAAATGTATATTAAGTCCAATAAGACTTGTGTTACCCATAACACAAGTCTTATTGGACTTACTGTGAGGTTAGTTAGATTTGTGTAAGATTATCTATCCCATAATATTTTTTTTTCTATAAATTTTTTGCTTATTGTATTCTATATGGGGTGATTTTCCCAAACTATTCTATTGGAACATCTGTTATGCCCTTGATCGGTTCACACCTCATTTTTGGTACACTGTATTGTCATCATGTAGTACCCATACTACATGATGACAATACAGTGTACCAAAAATGAGGTGTGAACCGATCAAGGGCATAACAGATGTTCCATACCCAAAGGGTAAAACGGGACCCTATTACTAAGGCTCCGCTATCCGTTCGTCCATCCGTCTGTCTGTCCGTCTGTCACCAGACTGTATCTCATGAACCGTGACAGTTAGACAGTTGAAATTTTCAAAGATGATGTATTTCTGTTGCCGCACACAACAAATACTAAAAAGTGTAGGGTTCCGTAGTTGCCTGTCTGTCTTAGTAACATCGACGTGCGTCGGCCGAATTTGTACGAAAATTGGCCTTTCCAAGTACACATCAAGTTGGTCGATTATTACTCGGTAACTACTATGCCTACTTGTCCGTGATAGTTTTCTACCACGAATTTTTTCACATCCCCAGTAGCACCCATTTAGCCGGCAGGGGGACGACGACACATGACTCGAACAAAAATTAGGGCTTTAAAGCCCAGTATCTCGCAAACTAATCACTGCTTTGAAAATAATATTCATAAAAATAAATTACATCTCCGCTTTAGGTGTAGGGGACGCACCCTAAAAAAAATGTTTTCATGTATTTATTATACTGTTTTGTCGGCGTGATTGATTTATATATCCATGCCAAATCACAGTTTTCTAGTAGTAATGGTTACCTACTGAGCTAAGCTGAAGACGGACGGACCGACAGACGGACATGGCGAAACTATGAGGGTTCCTTGTTGACTACGGAACCCTAAAAACAGAATAAGATAAATGTATTGCTGTCGCACCAACCTCAAGCCATATTATAGATAATGGTACAGAACCATTCGTGCGCGAATCTGACTCGCACTTGGCCGGTTTTTTTTTAAATACTATGACAGTGGTAAACGCTTGTTTGCTTACATGGCCTGTCTGATGGTAGCAGACGAGTGGTTAGATCGATTCCCCACTCGTTAATTCCGCGTAGCAGAACTTCCATTCACGGTTTACCCCACTTTTTATTTTTTTTAGTTGATTTAATTCATATACGCAAATGATGACACACGAATTGTTTTCGACTCGCCTTTTTCCCCAATTATGTTCCCAAGTGTTGACAGACTAGTTGTTTTACAGACGCGTTTTTCTACTTGTTTATTTTACATTTTACAGTAAGCATATGTTGCTATGAAACACGGTACTGAATTAAATCAACTAAGAAATGAGTGAGGAAATTATGCTACACAGAATTAATGAGTTTGGGGAACCAATCTAACTTCTTGTTGTCATGAATACAGTAGTGATGTGCACTCACCATGAAAGGGTTAACTGGCAGAGGCGCTGGGGCAGCACTCCAGCCTCCATTAAAGAAAGGGTTCTTGTTGCCAAAAAAGTCATTGGTTGGTGCACTTTGGAACGGGTTTTTGCTACTTATGTTCTGACCTTCATCTGAAAAATACAACTGGGTCAGACAAAACGGAGAGAAAATATTTTATTTTAACTAGTTCATTTCTACATACCCATTGTCTTAATGTTTTGTTGTCTTAATGCATGATCTAAGTCTGCTAATGCTGCATAGCGGTCATCTGGAACAATCCCATGTTTCATTTTGTTATTCTGTGCAGTAAGTGTGCTAGTTTCTCAGCAAAAATATTTGTGAAACATGTTAAAATAAATTAAAACAATATGTCTAAGTAAAACAAGAGATTAAAGCCAGTACTCACTTGCACTAGATGCTGGAGGGGTGAATGCAGTAAAAGCCGGAGTGGTTGGGGGAGGCACAAAATTGTTGTTTACATTATTATTAAACTGGCTACTGTTATAAATATTTGCAGTTGAAAAATCAACAGGAAAACTGAAACAAAATACACTGGTTAATAAAGTTATTGATTATTAATAGAAGGATGAGTGAAACATGAAAAGATATTCTTACTCAGGTACTGGAGCTGGGACGGCGGGCGCCGCGGGCAGCGCCGGCTGCGCGCAGCCGTGGCTCGGCCGGGCTATCTTCATGCTATTATCATTGCCTGTAGACAACAGGCCATGTCCCACTTTCGGTGCATTCACTAGCGTATTATTGTTAACCGTGGACTTCGCTACTGGACTCGCTATCGATATCAACTGCGTTGAGCTCGATGCAGCGCTTCCGGTTTTAGCTTTCGACTTATTCTTCGATGATAAACTTCCGTTTGTCACAGGATTATTCAAAGGCGAATCAAGATAATACCGATTCTTCTCGTACTTGTCCGACATAAAATCTTTGACACTTTGTTCATCAGTAAAGTTCACACTTTCACCCTCGTACAGGCCTAACCAAACGCGCCTACAGTAATCGTTTCCTCTCACTTTTATGAATTCTATCTCTTCCGGGGTAAATGTGGCCATTGAAATCGACTTTACTCGATGAGGAGGCGTAAGCCCACGCCTGCAAATAAATTCGTACTGTTAAAATTATCTGTTTGTTGATCTAATTTCTAGCACAAAAGCAACAACACAATAACGCACAAAATTTTACTTACAGCATTCCCGAACATTTTGAACAAACGAAAGAGCCGATTGTTGCATTAACATATGTAGGTCCTCTTTGGTTGCAATCTAAACAATATTTATTCCCGTTAATAGATATAAGTTCACGTAAAATTTCTAAATTCTTGTCGTCTTGCTTGCGACGGTTTGCAGCCATTTTTGTAATAAAGACAGACTAAAAATAATATGAAATGTAACGCCAAATTGCATCCGCCCTTGCAATACGTGCCACAGAGTACGAAAAGAAACTAAAACAAACCACAGTACCAACATTAAGAACGGAAAGCAGAACAAACCTTCGCGATGCTCCGATTTGGGTCTGAAGCATTTAAAATTAAACCTTATTCTGTTAATTTTAGCATATTATATTGATTAATTAACTTAAAAACCTCTGCGCTGCGTTCCTTCGGTCTGCTCTAGGCCTAACAATTGATTAACGTTTATGACAGTGACGATCGTATGTTCAGTGGCGTTCGAATACTAAAAGACTTTTTCTCGGAAAGCACAACTTCTGCTCGGCTTGTTAGAAAAATTTAGTTCAGTTTTCCAAATACGGAAACAAATTGTATTTCGAAAATTATTTTATCGACTAATGTTGAATTTTTCGTTATTTTTGTTAATCCGCACGCTGTCGTGAGCATCAGACCCCTTCAAACTCAAAGTATCAGAACGCAGGCTCAAAACAATTTGTCCGTGTTTACCTTTCATTCATTGTATCATTGTATGTTGTATGTATACAGTTTTTCTATTGGGGTTTTCTCAATGCTGCCGGAATTATTCCACGAATTTTAATTTAAAATGGCTATAAGTGAAAAGACCTGTCGGTTGTGCATGAACACTGACGCAATGACAAATTTATTTGCAGTTGATGGTGATGCAACTCTAGATAAAAAAATCCACATTTGTATTGATTTGCAGGTAAGCAATCAAATTTATTTTATTAATAAAAAAAAAACACCTTGCGAAACGATAACATAACTATTATCTTTCAGATTAGTCCTGATGATGGGTTGCCTGCAGTAATTTGCAAGAAGTGTGAATCAAATGTGAGAAACTTTTATAATTTCAAGAAAACGGCTCTGGCTGTTGACTCTAAACTAAAAAGTGAAAAACTAGGAAATAACTTTTCATACTCACCAACCAGACTAACTTTGGACGACTCAGATCTGGACAATATCAAGATGGATATAAAGTTAGAGTATGATATTTTTAATAAAATGAGCAGTGAGTTGAAGAATACATTTGATTCTTGGCTGTCAGATGATGCAGACTCAGCATTTTACGTAGACTACTTTAATAACGAAGTCCCAGGTAAGGCAGTAGAAAGTGAATCTCCATCAGGAATATTAAACAATATGGCATCAACCAATAATAAAAAACCGTATGTTAAAAAGCAGTCAAAAATTAAAGAGATTACTGAACCAAAAAAATACCAATGTGAGGTTTGTGGACGCATATTGAAGACCAAGTCAATTTTAGTGAAGCATGTTGCAGGTCACTTGGCAATCAAACAGTTTTCATGTAAACTTTGTTCTAAAACCTTCACCAGAGCTGAGCACAAGGTGGTCCACATGCGCACCCACCTCGGCATAAAACCATACATTTGTGAAGTATGTGGAAAATCATTCACAAAACGTCAAGATTTGGTCAGACACATGAAAATACACAGTGAGGAAAAAAAATATGCTTGTCCAAGATGTGACCGCAGGTTCAAGCGCTCTGGAGATGTGCACAGCCACATGCGAACACACACTGGAGCCAAACCATACAGCTGCAGTTTATGTGACAAAAACTATACTTCCCACAGTGGCTTGAGAAAACATCACAAATCACATTGTAAAAAAGAAAATACTATTATCAAATGAATGAAGATGTCATATTTAATACAAATAATGAACAGTCTAAAACTGGAGTCCAGAATTGCATTTGAGGGACTAAGGGTACCACATATCCGGCACACTCCAGAACTCAAAAAAGCTTTGAAACTGGCTGAGCAGGATCAGGTTTAGTTAAAAATAAAAAACTATTATCAAATGAATGAAGATGTCATATTTAATACAAATAATGAACAGTCTAAAACTGGAGTCCAGAATTGCATTTGAGGGACTAAGGGTACCACATATCCGGCACACTCCAGAGCTCAAAAAAGCTTTGAAACTGGCTGAGCAGGATCAGGTTTAGTTAAAAATAAAAAACTATTTGAATTTATTCATGTATTCAAGAATCTACTTGACAAATCACTGCCTTTCTCTTTTTTGTTTGCAATTCTTGATCCAAACTGTAGAGCCCTTTTGGGCAAGGTGACAACTTCTCTTAATCCTAAATTAAAGGCAACCAGCCGTAAGATAAGTTTGTCTCCAATGCCAGGACCAAGGGCATCACTAGGGAAACATCTGGAAAGAAGAAACATACTTTACACACCCACACATATCATACAACGTTTTTTAATTAAACAAAAATAAAACAATTATTAAAAGAGACAAATGATAATGGAATGACATTAACAGGGGGTTTAAATGTATCAAAAAAGTGGCTAGGTAAGTAATAATAGCAATAACTAATCAATAGAATGTTACTTTAGCCAAGGTTTCAGAAGCAACACATAATCTGTGAACTCCTCATCCAAGTAAGGCATCCTGGGTTGTCGTCCATGGTCGCATATCACCCTGTTGTCTCGCGCCAGATTCCTGAAGGATATTCTTGTCCAGTCCAATAGAAGCTCCTCACCGAGCCCTTGCCAAGAACGACGTTTAAACGCGTTGTAGTGCCTTTTGTATCCACCAAATAATTCGTCGGCGCCAGAACCCACCAACAACGTCTGTGAAAACCACTCCTGTAATTAAACATTTTTTGAAACACTACAATGTATTTTATTGTAATCTGATAGAGCTCATTTTACCCTGCAAGGCGAAATGCCGTCCTCATCTCGTCCACGAGAGGCAAACCATAAAGCTGACCCCAGACTTTCGTCCAAAATAGTTCTCCTTGGGAACACTAGATCTGCAATAGTTTTAATTTGATACTCCACCAGTTCTTCTTTAGGAACATTAACTTCTATTAAATTCCATTTTCTAGAAAATTCAAATTAATCATTATTATGCCTTGAGGTCAGAATAGTGTGACAGGAGCATAAAAGATTGTCACCTTGTTGGACATAAAGTTTTTAACTCTTCAAAAGACTGTCTCCCTGTGAGTCTGTCGGGCACATCATATGATGCTATGGCATCCTTTTTAAAGGCAACATTTATGAGGTCAATGCTTTGCTCTTCAGACACATATTTGTGTGCGAGATATGCTAGAATAGTACAGTCTAATCCTCCTGAAAATAGGACACCAATTGTAGAATGGGAACAAGTTGATGCTTTAGATATAAGACAGTCTTTACATTTATTGGGTTGCCTCTGCAGTCTGATTTTTACACTTTTTTGCAGTAGTTCTGTTAGTTTTCCAACAGTTGTTTTGATGGCTGGATGAGTCAATAATGTCTCCATCATTTTCATATGGCTCTCAATATTGCTGGCTGATGCACTAAGGAACTCTATAATATCATCCTGAAATATGTAATAACATGAAATATTTATTGTATATGCTCTGAAGTTTACCTATAAAACACTAATCATATCTCTTTCACTCTCTGTTATACTGATTTCATGGTGAAAATATATTAATTTATGATATTAATTACTACTGGTACTACTCACCTCAACCCTCAGTTTTCCGATCATTGAAGTCTCTACTTTAAAGTCTTCGTCAGGAATATCCTGTTGTTTTTGAAAGGACTCGCATAAATCTTCGATTGAACTTTCTTCTGTTTCATTAGTAGCCCATGAATGTAAGGTTACTTCATTAGTTATAATATTTAAGGCGTAAATATGTGTGGCTGGTACTTCTACACAGTTGTATTTTCTACCTAAAAATAATTTCAGTATATTCTACCATTTCCAATTTGAAAGTTCAACTGGAAAAAATGCTTGTCCAAGATGTTCTTTAGTTTGTTGGCAGATGTTGCTCCTAAGTTAGCAAAGCTTTGAAAAGATTTTTCAAACTTACCTAAGACATTGGTGATGGCTATGGAATTATCACTTCTGTGGAACAACAGACTGTTCCTACCAATCCGATCACGAGTAAAATATAGTTCCTTAGCTATTTTATCGTAGTAAATGATACTAAAGGGTCCTTTTAGTGATTTTAAAACTTTAATAATATGCGGCTTGACAGAACATTCCTATAAATGAAAGATAAAGATTAAGATAAATAGTGATACATTCTATTTTAAGTTTTTCAATTAAACAATACCTACTTAAAAAACTTACTGTTCTTTGTGATAGCTTATCCATAATTGACATTGTATCAGAAATAGTTGCATCCCAAGAGTCGTCGAAGATATCGCCATTGTAGAGTAGAATCCCTAAGCTGTTTTCAACTGGCTGTGGTGTTACGTGCACACCTTGCATCCATAACACTGCACCACAGAAAAACATTCTTATTCCTTCCCCTACATCTATTTCTCTTGTACAGACACAGTCAGGCCCTCTGTTCTCGATACTTTGTAGGATCCCACGATCTTGGTAAACCTAAAATTAAAAGTAGTTTGAAATTGGCGCTAACATTTGCATGTTTTATTAATAATCGTTGCGGAACGTACCCTTTGCGTGTCAGGACCTGGATAACAAATTTCACAAATTATGCCACACATTTTGATATAATAACAACAGTGCTACGCCTAAACATTTAAAGCAACAAGTAAATTGCAAATAACCTAAAAACTAACTAATCAATTGCCGGAAGCACAGACTATATAATAAACTTAATACCTTATACATAGTGCCAACATGACAAAGAAAACTTAGATGTAAACAATAGATATCAATATAAACGCGTATACTTTTTTTTTTTATATAATTCGTCCATTCGGACAGGCTAAGACCATGGGCCATACTGCCTAGTCTTCAGTAAGTATAATTTCATTTGAACGAATCCAGTAATAACGTCTTCAGTAGTTTAAACGCGTATACTTGAGCAGATTTATTTCTGAATTTTATACTTGAGCAGATTTATTTCTGAACTTTCAGAAAAATACATTTTGGTATTCTCTATTAAAAAAAAAAAGACAGAAATGAGAATGTCAATGTCATAAAAAATGCTCTGCGAATGGACGTGGAACGCAAAAGCGGATTTAAATACATAGCAAATAAGAAGAGATAGTGGTTTTTTGTAATGTGGATCTGATGCATTATAATTCACAATGAGTACAACAGAAAATGAAACCGAGACGCCTTACGCTGCGGAAGAAACAGCTGAAAATACCGAAGAGAACGACAAACTCGCACTTGCCGAATACATATCTGGCCTAGAGGCAAGAATAAAACAGAAAACTGAAATGAGGAACAATAATTTAAACTGTGTTCGACCTCCAGACAACTATTTTTCAAAATTAGACTCTGGCCTAAAAAAGAACACAACTTTTGTAAAAAAATTGAAGTCGTTTAGCGCCATCCAAATGGACGCGTTGCTGAAAGATTTCAGCGTATTGAACCTCACCAAATACATATCTGAGGTTGCGGCCGCTATAACAGAGGCAAAGTTAAAGATGTCTGATATACCTGCTGCAATAACTTTGTGTTCAACACTACATCGCACATATGCAGAATTCTCATCAAACTTCTTTGAAAATTGGCAGAAACTTCTCAAAGTGACCGACAAAATAACAAATTCATCTAAACTTCGTGTTGATATCAGGTTTTATGCAGAACTGGTTGCAGTGGGTGTGTTTCCAAATAAAATTGGTTTGCCTCTTTTGGGAAATGTCCTTACCGTCTTGATCAATATGGACAAGGAAGAGCCTAACAATATACCAATACTGTACTCTTTCTGCAAGCACTGCGGTGAGGATTATGCGGGGCTAGTGCCCAAGAAAATCAAGGATACTGCTGAGGTAATTATGTAATCAGCTGCCTAATGTCATGCAACTATAACATTTTATAGGGAACAATCTTTGTTATGATTATTTATTTAGGATTTATTGGAATGAAAGTTTGTTTAAGGTCCAACTATTATTTAATTATAGGCATAACCAAAGCATGGTTATGGTTAAGCCTGAAAAAGAACATGTGTTTACATTTTGAAGTAATAAATTACAAAAAGTTACATGTATCTAAGGGACTAAGGAGAATAGACTGTAATAGCATGGCACATTGTTGTATACATCTTTGAAGTTCAACTAAAAAACTTATGTACTTAATTAATTTTATTATTTTAGGAAACAAAAACTCTGATAGTTGCAGAAATTGTGTATCCTTATTCAAACCACTGGGTCTAAACTAAATTACAGAAGTTGCAAAAATGTTAAGAACATGTGCATGCATCCAATATATTTGAACAATGGAAATTTCCCCTGCGTATCTTTTTATTCTTACACGAATTTGAGCCAGTGGCGTGCACAGAGATTTAAGACTGGGTAGGCAAAAAAAATATGAATGTCGACGTAGCCGGCGTCATTCCATACTGTTTTAATGTTTGAAAACAATAAACATGCGAAACAGAACAAGCGATTGCTATGGGCGCAACCCGTAAGCCAATAACACGAATCATATTGTTTCGGATTGAATTCGCGATTTACTTTACCACTTAACTGCAATTCCGGTGTACATCTGCCCTTTTCGATCACTTATTTTTTCTTGCTAAAAGAAAGCTTTGAAAAAGCATAATTTTTAATAGTCTGTACACACACACTTACCGTACAACTTTCACAATTTAAAATATCCATTTTTTTCACTAATCACAATTATTTGCCGGCCGGCAAACTGTTATCTCACCAAAACAAACAAATAATGGCGGCCGAAGGCCAAATAAAAAATGTAAATAGACTTACCCAAATACAGTAAACGCATAAAAGAATAGTCTCATTTGCACTAAATTACCATAAAAAATGCTACTTTTTAAAATAGTCACGTAATCATCGCGTCGGAACTATTCGGAAACCTTCGGGCGTCATCGTTTCGGACGGTTTGGCACGAAAGACGCTGCCTTTCTGCGTCTAATTGTGTGCGTTACTTGTATCATTGTGTGCTCGTATTTATAGGAAGACCCACTACAGTGTAACCGCGTAACTACGACTCGCGGAGACGCACACATAGAAAGGTTTAGACGGAAATGTTTTCTGTCTTTGCCGTGCAAGGCACGCAGCGGCGCTAGTGCCGCGTGGTGTAAACTTCATCGATGACTATTGAGTCTATCGATGACAATGATCAACCGGTAGATGGAGTGCTTATTAATTTTCAGAATTATGGATTACTGATAGTACGATCAAGTATAAATTAATAAGTAGTTTAAAAGGATAGGTATCGGAATTATAGTAGGGTAGCCAGTGTCTTTTTGTCTTTATGAAGTGCACGCCACTGATTTGAGCAAAGGCATATCATTATCAGCTGGGTTATTGAGGGAACAACTGATGATGATGATGATAAAGATGTAAACAATGGCATCTACAATTTGAAAGTTTCAATCAAAAACCAATACCCTATGTGATGTCAATCGAATAGTGGTTAAAATTGATGACAGTGTTTCTAAATAGGTAGTAAACTGACAAATTAATAATTATTGTAATGAATGAATGAATGAAAACGTTTAATTCAGAACCAGGTCCATATTGGTTAGTTAATATTATCTTCTGCATTTTTTTTATTTTCCAAGAGTAAATTTAAAGTTAAGGCTCCATACACTTTTATAGAAACAAAATTGTATGACAACTATGGACCTAAAGTGGGGTGTACACGGGTGACTAAAGCTGCACGATTTTTACCGCGCGGCTAAAATTGATCGTCTAAATGGCAATTAGTCACACCGAATTGCCATTTAGACGCAGTATTTAAAAAATTAAAAATAAATAAAAATTAATTAATTAATTTCGCGACTGAAACAGTAATTCACTTAATTTACATAGTACAAGCTTTGCTTAGTTTGGGACTAGGTCGATTTGTGTAAGATTGTTCACAAATAATTATTTATTTTCCATATTTGTACAAATAGACAGCGGTGATGTCATACTTCTGTGTCATTTGGTATGAAGCTTTTCGTCTGCTGTCATTGAGGTCCGTCTTTGGACTACATTTTTTGGCTATTAATGTACTTTAATTGTAGTTGTTCACATACAAACATTTGTTCCTCTCTAAAACTGGCTTGAAAGGCATACAAACCGTAGGAATCATGCCTATTGATCATTGATTACAGAAACTGAACATGACAATACCGAGGAACACATTCCTGCCAGCAGAGAAGCAGGCCGTAGTTCGCACACTGCTGAAGGACTACTTCGGCACACTGAGCCGGCACCTGCTATACGAACGGGCTCAGCTGCAGGCGCTGTACGCCGCCAACCAGCGCACGCTGCACACCCGTGGAGAGCTCTCCCAGGAGCGCAAGGACCAGCTGGAACACCACCAGGTATTATCATGTAACAATATACTGTAATGTGTTCCTGCGAAGTAGGCAGTTTGAATGCTCTGAAGAACTACTTTGACATGCTGACCTGGTGAAGCGTGCACTGCTGCAGGTGCTGGACGGCGCCAACCAGTACATGTTGCAGAGTGTAGCCCGGAATATGATTTTATTTTCAGAAACAGATAGGCAAAGAATTGCTGATGCCATTCCTCATCATTAGTAGATCTCCTGTCTTGGAAGATAGGGAATAGGTTAGTTTCCTATATCATTGAGACTTGAAGAACTTTGAACATTTGGTGTAAACTTTTTTTGAACAACTCTTGTGTATAAACTTCCTCTATATTATTTTTCTGCTGCTGAAGTCATGGGGCTGCGAATTAACGGACGCAAAACAGTCGACATGCGGATTAAGTCGAGCACAACCGATTGGATAGCACTGCGAGGCGTATGCTTAGACGCAGTTTCCAAGTTTATGTATCTAGCAGTGCCATAACGGGCCAAGGCGGCACGGATGAAAACATCGACAGCAGGATCAAGAAACCTAAGGCTGCGTTCGCCTAACTCAAGCCCGTGTGGGAGTCAAACTTGCTCACGCATCGCATTAAGGTTTCCCTCTTTGAATCAATCGTCAAGTCAGTTTTGCTTTTTGGCTGCGAAACGTTAATGCGACGGAGAGTGACGAAGACCCCTTGGTTTTCGTCAATAAGTCCCTGAGGTCGATCCTGGTCAACGACCATAAGAAATAAGACCTTATGGAGTATGTGGAGGCAACTACCCATTGTAATAGAGATCTCGATGCGTAAATGGATACGATTCGAAAAGGGGAACTTAATAATGCAAACTTCACTTTTGAGTGGAAGCCGCCGGAAGGAAGGCGAATTCGTGGACGTCCTGTGCACACATGGCGGCGAACAGTCGTGAGTGAGCTGGGAGCAGTCGGACTGAGCTGGAGCAAGGCCAGGCAAGTCGTTAAGGACAGGAAGTTATGGCGCGAGCTTATGAATGCCCTATGCACCTCTGGGGTGCCCTACGACAACAGCATATTATTTTTCATTTTATTGCCAAGTGATGTTCAATACCCTACTTTAATCCTGTGTCAACAAGTGTTCTGCTAAAACAATTTTTCTTTCATTTTCTGTCCAGGCAACCTACGACAAACTGCTGGCTGGAGCCCAGAGCTTCGCCGAGGTTCTCGGTGAGGAGCTGGGCGAGGCTGGGGAACCCCCAACGCTGTCCATGACCGTCATTGAGACCCCCGGGACGGTCACGATAGGCGGGGCCGAGGAGTTCAACATGCAGGCGGGGACTGACCCTTGGCAGGACGAAGATACGAGGACTTTCTATACTCATTTGCCAGATTTGAAAGTGTTCATGCCTAACTATCAATTGAAAGAGGTAATTAACTTCGAGTATTAAGTCGAGTATCTTGTCCAGCTATACATCGTTCAAATTCTTTTAAGGACTTACTAAAGGTACTCATTTGTCGGGTCTGAAACTGTTCATGTTTAAACATCAATTGAAAGAGGTAATATAATTAAATAGGCTCAAACTAGGATTTGTTCAGCGGTAGATTGTATAATACTCCAGGCAAAATACGGTTTTGAAAAACATTAATTTATAATAGCGTTTTTTTTGTTGATTTCATTTGAAAATGTTATTCTAAGATGATATATTCAAGAATCCGACAAACTTTCCACCCGGAAGTAATTATGTAGATTTCAATGAAGCATGCATTGTCTTTTTTTATACGATTTATCTTGAATATTATAAAGCAAATGTAAATAAACCAAAATAAAGCTAAAATTTTTATTAATATTTTTTCTGCCTTTTCAGAAGTTAGTTAATTTATCATTTTTTTGATGTCTGAAATTTTGTCGGATTTTGTCGCTGGGTAACTATTTAATTGATAATATATCCGTTACACATAAAAAGTAAGCTATTATAAATTATTTCCAAAATTGACATTTTTTCCATACGAGTTGTCAGTTCATTTACTGGACTATAATAACCGCATCTCAAAAGAAAGTAGGGTAAACTCGTTGCCAGTATTTTTTCAAGAAAACCATAGTGGTGAATGAGATGAGATCTTCACTCTTTAGCAATAAGACCACCGGTTGTTTATTCCCTCTACTTTTAAGTTTATGTGTCCTGTATTAGTTTCATATATTGTGGTGTGCAAAGAAGAGTCTTTATATTGTATTGTATTGCATCATTTGAGTAAATAATAATGAATATTTGCAGACTACAAAAAGCAAGACTGAGACGGTGACGGAGGAGATGTTGGACGAGGACCTGAAGGAGGACGAGCTGAGCGACGGCGAGGAGCCAGCCGCGGCGGCCGACGTGGAGCAGGAGGACGCGCAGCCCGCCAGCGTCTCCAACAAGTAACCATGACCATCCACCCAGTGCTACCCTTTATAAGGCAGAGGGAAATAATATATTACCACCAAGAATTAACTTTATTTCTATGTGGTACGGTTCAATTATATGAAAAACCTGCCTTTGTGCCCGTTAACCTCTCGTATGCTGATGTCAAAAAAACAATCAATTCCTCGAAGTAATATGATCTTGAGATTTGTACGTTTGAACCGTTCTGGACAGATCTGGGACAAGGCATACGAAAGGTTGGGTTAATTTTACCAGTTGTATTTTTTTTAAACTACGATAGTGGCAAACAGCGATGAGAGGTTAAAGCTAAGCAGACACCTTAGCCTATGGACGCATGCGATCCCAGAATAAACACAACACAAGCGCGCGTTGCCGACCCGTTATTGATTTGTAGATTCATTGTGTTGATAGCTAGACACAAACGCGGGACCCTCACTCTCAACACAACACATCCTCGGATGTTCTGGCGACCTGACTAACCACGAGGAACACAACACCACACCAGATACCTACAGAGCAAGAAATGGCGTTATTATGGCTGCGCTGCGGACTTCAGTAAGGTTACTACTACTACTTCCCCAATCAAGCTATTCCAAATATGAACGAGATGAAGATAACCTTACTGGGAGTTAGGTTAGGTTTTTCACGATGTTTTGCCTCACTGAAATTCTTGAAAAAATTAATTAGAAAAGTTTCCAAGTACCAAAATATATTTTATACAATTTGAGGTACTTTCCCTTCATATTGCATATACACGAATAGTACAAGCCTTAAAACAAAAGTACAAGCAGTCACGAGTGCGTGCTATTGATATGCTATAGCGCGGCACGCATTTGAAGTTCCTAGGTGCCTCTACCTTCTGGCTATCATGAGATCAACTTGATGTATATTTTTTTGTCTCATCAACTGTATTATCTATCATCAGTTGTAACAACTTGAAAAAATTCAAATTCATTTCAATTCATTTGATGGAAGTAGGTAATTGATACATTCCAATGTGATGTTAAACCTTCTGTTACAGATACGCGCTGGATGCGTTTTTAAACGAACTACCCAACTGTATCAATCGAGAACTTATCGACAGCGCAGCCGTAGACTTTGTCTTGAATCTCAACACCAAAAATAACAGAAAGAAATTAACAAGAGTCCTGTTCAGTGTTGCCAGAACCAGGCTGGATTTGCTACCGTTTTATTCGCGATTTGCAGCGAATTTGTATCCGGTGTTGCCTGATGTTTGTCTGGACCTATGCCAGATGTTGAAGCAGGATTTTAAGTATCATGTTAGGAAAAAGGATCAAATCAATATCGAATCGAAGGTGAGGTAACTTTTGGTACTTATTGTAGGTAGTCTTTAACATTGTTTATATAATCATAATTTGATTTTGTATTTGTTTCACAGATTAAAGTGGTCAGATTCATTGGCGAATTAGTAAAATTTAGTCTGTACTCCAAAATGGAAGCTCTATACTGCCTTAAAGTGTTATTACACGACTTCAAGCATCATCACATAGAAATGGCGTGCAATCTACTAGAGACATGCGGAAGATATCTGTACTGTAATCCTGATACTCATCAGAGAACGATGATTTATTTGCAACAGATGATGAGAAAAAAGGTGAGGCTCATTATGATTCAAGCTCCCTTACTATTCAGGGCCATAGTCACACCCGACCCGGTGACTGTGGCAGTGATACCATTCAAGAACACGCCACTGCATACGAGGGACTGTCACAGGTGAATGCAGGTCACAAATAAATACAGCAATAGATAAGCCTATAAGCGATTTAGTTCGATGCAAAGGTCACCACAGTTGGCGGTAGGTGCGGGTTGCGGGAAGGTCGGTAACAGCGCTGCGATTGGCTGTTTCGAAAATAGCGCGCTTGGTCACATCATGGCGCCAGAAGCGTAGTGATGGTACGCGTTGGTCGTTAACGGTTTTTAGCGGTGCCGCAATCAATTGTTAGTAGAATATTTTACATGGCGTAGGTACCTGTTAACATAGTTTAAATTTTCGATCGGCTGTCACTGATATATTATTATCATGTTTCGTTCATCGACTGTTTTGATCACCACATAACATAAAAGATATGTTAATCACAATCACATCGAGTAGTCATATAAAATAATTATTTCCAGCCATTTTACAACATTTACTGCATTATCGTGTTTATATTATGTGCCTTCGTACCGTTCGTATTTTACATACTTACTAGGAAAGGGCGAATGCGATGCTTATTCGACATTAATGCCAATGTTCTAGCTAGGCTTATGTATGATATTTTAAGATTGGTATAGCTAGGTAAGGAAGACAAATAAAAACGATGTCATAAAAAAGTACATATATTTATTCAATGTGATAAAATTATGTGGTTGACGATAATCCTCGCTATCATTCAAGAGGGCGTTAACGTGCTCACTACCGCCACTGGTAAATAATTGTGATTATTTAAATTTTACGATAGATATTTAAAAAAGGAGGCCACTACACACTGTATTTTGTAATTAAGCTACACAACTAACCACTTCCGAGATCCCTCACACGTCATCGAAGTCCAGCATGAGGTCCATCTCGTGACACTAGTCCTAATTGCTCTCGAAGACGACTCGAAAAAACCCAAATGCCATGGCTCTATCGCTAACCACCTCCGAGATCCCTCACACGTCATCGAAGTCCAGCATGAGATCCATCTCGTGACACTAGTCCTAATTGCTCTCGAAGACGATTCGAAAAAACCCAAATGCCATGGCTCCATCACTAACCACCTCCGAGAACATACTACCACATTATCAAATTCTATTTTATTCTACTTTATATGAATGAATACATAGCAATAGCTAACTTCGACACTACATATTATTCTACAATACTCTAAATTACCCAAAAATAAAATAAAACTATATAATATCTACTCTTAAATCAACAAAAAACTTCCGGCTATCATGCGACGGCGCGCGAGCTCTCTCGATTTTTCTCACACTATCCGTCTCTTTCTTATTAGAACACTTAGAACAATAGGTATAGTGCGAGAAAAATCGAAACTATGTCGCGGCCGTCTCATGATAGACGTGCTGTAGGTACTACAATAATATATTCCGTTAATTTTTATTTTATTTTATTTTATTTATTTATTTAATGAAGAAACAAACAGTCGTTTACAGAAATTAATTCTTAAACTATCGCTTACATCTTAGACCTGGAGTTTCCTTATTTAATTAGCTCTGAAAACTATAAAATAGGGCGAGATAATAATTTACTACGTCTCCCTCTACCTTATAGCTTGTAAGACGGTTGCAGTCCGCCACGCTGCCTTCTTGGTGCAGTTTAAACCTTATAGTACATCGTATACATTATCTATGATTTCTTACAAAATAATTTTGACAAGGTAATGACAAGGATATAATTATTAATAATCTTTCTTTGGTGAATTTTCGTATTAAAATAGTACACGAAAGCACGGATGAGTTAACGTTTTGTTTCCTTAAATGAATCTGAATCGGTAAAATTCGAAAGCATCACTAGCCCATCACTAGAGTGTCACGTGCTTTCGTGAGAAAGGAACAGTATATTGCCATTTCCATTTGATGAAAAGGGACATGGATACTTCACTACTTCTTATGGACCAGTGTAAAATGAACTCCGCGTGACAGACTGAAATTTACATTTATATGATAAATTTAACTTACCTGTGAAATGTTATTCAGTGGGTTGTGTAATTAGACGTTCGGGAGTTTTTCCATCACCACTTCACACAGCAAGAACTAACTTTAGTCGCCAACAGACTAAACGGGAGGTAGTAGACGGTAACGTAGTAGACGGGAGGGTACTAGAACTGTCCAACGATGTGAAATATCTAGGTGTCACTGTGGATAAGGAACTGAATTGGAAGAAGCATACAGATCTCACCATTACAAAGGCACTCAGGGTATTTGGAATGTGTAGATCAGCGTATGGCAAAACATGGGGACTGAACCCAAAGGTACTGAAGTGGATCTATACCATGATGGTGAGGCCCATATTATTGTACGGTAGCCTGGTGTGGTGGCCAAGGACTTTAATGAGCACATGCAGAGATGCCCTGACGAAAGTACAGAGATCGGCATGCATGGCTATAACAGGGGCGTTTCGAACCACGCCTACAGCGGCGCTAGAAGTCCTACTGGACCTACCGCCACTTCACATGGTGATTAAGTCAGAGGCGCGCAAATCGCTCTATAGACTAAGAACTCTTGGACTGTGGAGCGACAGCAAGCCAAAGACTAAGCACACAAACATGGAGACTGACAGTCTCTTTGACAGAATAACAAACATGGGATGTGACAAAATGCTACCCAAGTATGTATTCCATAGGAACTACACAACAAAAGTTCCATCCAGGGCCGAATGGGCCGAAGGTCTAGAACCACCGAGGTCTGGTGTCGAAGACAGTATATGGTACACGGACGGATCTAAAATGGGATCCGGTACGGGAGCAGGCATTTATGCGATTGACTACAGTAGTAGTGTAAGCATGGGTAGTTTGGCAACCGTCTTCCAGGCGGAGACATACGCCATAATTGCCTGTGCACAGGAGAATATAGACAGGCAAACCAGAGGGCAGACCATCTATATCCTCAGCGACAGTCAAGCGGCCCTTAAAGCGCTTACGGCGCCGAAAGTGGATTCTAGACTAGTCTATAATGGCGTCCAGGCACTGAACAAGCTTGGGAAGCACAATAAGGTGCAACTAGTTTGGATACCGGGGCACGAGGGCTACATCGGCAACGAAAGAGCGGATGAGCTTGCAAGAGGAGGGTCTACAAATCACTTTGTAGGTCCAGAACCATTTGTGGGACTCTCGCAGAGAACCATAACTTCGGCCTTTAAAGCCTACGCCAAAACCAAACACCAACACGAGTGGAGGAATGAGGCGGGCTTAAGGCACTCTAAGCTCTTCATAGAAGGAGTGGACTCGGGCTGGACTAACAAGCTCTGGAAATCCAGCAGGAAGCAACTCAGAATCATATCTGGGGTGTTCACAGGTCACTTCGGAGTCAAGGATCTCTTGGCCAAGATGGGACTGTCGGACAGTTTAGTCTGTAGAATGTGTGGCGAGGAGGATGAGACCATGGAACACTTACTGTGTGAATGTCATGCCCTTGCCAGACAAAGAATGAATTACTTTGGTAGCGACTATCCGCAACCAAGGGAGTTCAAGGTGCTCCCGCTGAGCTGCATCATCCGCTTTGTGGAAACGATGGAGCGAGCTTGGGAGTAGGCATAAAGGAGAGGGCAAATGCACAAAAGATCCCGCTGGGTCGAAGTGCATCCGAAAGGGCCCTCATCTAGATAAGATAAGATAAGATAACTTTAGTCGCAAAATCAAGTTTAATTTACTGGTTGATTGACGCACGTATAGATCGCGTACCTGGTCGATACTGACAATATGGCGCGGGGAGGGAAGGTTATCAGTGCAAAAACATATATGCGTGGTGACCGCACGTCGCCCTATAGGCTCTATCTATTGGAGGTTATCTGTGCTGCAGGTACACACCTCACACGGACGTCATCGCTGCAAAGAGTGATATTAAGTCGCTGTAAAGATACATATGTATGGCAATATAAAAAAGTATTCTAAAATTTTCAAGTAGTGTCAAATGAAACAACAATTACCATTGCATTCCCATACTAAACTAAGAATTTTTATCAGACCGTTTCAGCCCTTGACTCGCGATACGTAACGCAAATCGAGAACGCGTTCTACTACGTATGCCCGCCCGAGGCCCCAGCCCAACCCAAGGAGGAGGAGCCACCTATGCACCAGTTCATACGGAAGATCCTACACGAGGACCTGCAGAAGAGTAACGAGGAGAAGATCTTCAGGCTGATGCGGAAGATCAACTGGGAGGATCCGGAGATAGCGTCCGTGGCGATACAGCACTTGGCGGGCGGTTGGCGCGTGCGGGCGAGCGCTCGCCGCGCCCTCGCGCGCATGTCCGCTGAGCTCGCCGTATGGCAGGTATGGGTTACATTTTAATTACCTACATTGTAAAGCCAAGCATTCACAGGCCGCGATTTGTCGGGCTTGTGACAAATACACGTAAGTACGCACTGCGGCAACGGCTCGCGAACGATTGGACGAGCCGGACTTGAAGGGCTCGTGATAGGTATTTTAGTCTGTTGGCAACGATGGATTTGACTTGATTTGTCCCGCGCAGGTTGCGGCTCGTGGCTCGTGTGGAGAATGCTAGGCTTAAGGTTACCTATTGTATCTATACATGATCAAGCCTTTTAAATTGACTTCATCTCAGTTTTGACAGTCATTATTAAGAGTCCGCGGTAAGCTCGGCCGAATTTCACCTTCCCATACAAACGTAGTTACGCTCTCATTTTAAAACTACGTGTTGGATTGTGATGAAACTTTGCATATACAATGACATGAGGTATATCAGTCAGTCGTTCTATACATGCAGCCTGCGGACCAACTTTACGCAGAAGGCATACAACGGCCTACGTGTTAAATATAATAACGCGTTCCGGGTGTTGATGGGGTTGCCGCGATTTTGTAGTGCCTCTGGTATGTTTGCAGAGGCACAAACTGACAGCTTTGCGGCGATAATGCGCAAGAGGTGCGCCTCACTGATGCGTCGCCTGCGCGGCCGCGGCAGCCCCAACAGCATTCTGAGCGTGTTCTCGGAGCGCGAAAATGGCCCCATGCTCACCCGCTGGCAGAGACTGCATGCAGTCATTGTTTAGTTAAGTCTGCATGACATAATAACACTAGTAATAAGATTTTATTGTTTACTAACCATGTATGGACCTTAGTCTGAAATAAATTATTTTTATTTATATAATTTATTTATTTATTTATATCTATGTCTGTAATTAGTTTATATGGTTCTAGTTTATAAAACAAACGAAATACAACAAAAACAAGTTTTGTTTGAAAAACTTAAATTCGCTGTATTTTTTACTATGGTATCTGAAGCTACATAAACTAATTACAGACATAGATATACCTTCTGTCATTGTACATGCAAAGTTTCGTTACAATCCAACACGTAGTTTTAAAATGAGAGCGTAACAACGTTTGTATGGAGAATCGAGCTTACTGCGGACTCTTAAACTGAATATCCATTCGCAGGAGATAGTAGCGCCGTGCGTGGTGGACACGGTCCTCGAGGACATCCGCGCAACCCTCGAAGACCCGCACCCGCGCCACAACCAGCGCCGCGTCGCCACCGTGCGCTACCTGGGAGAACTCTACAACTACAAGCTTCTCGATTCGCGCGACGTGTTCACCGTTCTGTACTCATTCATCACCTTCGGAGTAACTCACGACCACACAGTCGTCTCGCCACTCGACCCACCAGACAATGTGTTCAGGATCAGACTTGTTTGCGCCCTCCTCGAGACATGCGGCGCGTATTTCAACAGCGGCTCCAGCAAAAAACGCCTCGACTACTTCCTGGTGTTCTTCCAGAATTACTACTGGTTCAAATGCTCTGATCCCTGCTGGACTGGGGAAAACAAATTCCCTATATATGTCAAGTATATTTACCAGGAGTGCTTGACGACTCTGAGGCCGAAGCTGACGTTGTTTGAGGATTGGCAGCAGTGTAAGGATGCGATTGAGGACTTGAGGCAAACATTGTATCCGGAACTAGGCGAGGAGGATGAAAACGAGGACCAGGGCGATGACAGCGTGAATGATGGGCTGGACACGATTATAGAGACTGATGATGAGACTGATAACCCGCAGCTGATGGATGAGAGTTCGGACGATGACCCGCTGACGGAGAACGCCGGTAACGACGACAATGACGTGCAGAGTGACGACATGAGCAACGAGCCGCGCAGACCCGCCCCGAAACCGGTAAAAATCACGTTCCTTTTGATGAATTAGGCTCTTAAAACACACTTTCCCGAAATGTGCACTTTCTGTAAAGGTGCATTTTTTTAGAATGATCATTTTCCCGGAAATTACTCTGTCTCTAAAAGTGCCCTTCCCGATATGTACACTGTCAATAGGTGCACTTTCACAATATGTGCACTATCGCAGAAGGTATGTTTTCCCGGAAAGTACACTTTAGGGGTAGGGGTGTCCCTGTTTATAGTACTAAGGGTTTCTATGAAATAGTGCAAATGCAAACAGACGGACATGCGGACGGACGGACAGATGGACAGAAAGACCGAAACTATAAATAATAAATGTGTACCTTTTGAGAAAGTGCCCTAAATGGGAAAGTGTACATTTTGGGAAAGTGTGCGTTTTGGAAGTGCACTGTTTGAAAAAGTGCACATTTCGGGATAGTTTTCAAATTGGGAAAGTGTACATTTCGGGAGTGTACATTTTGCGGAAAGTGCACCTTTGCAGAAAGTGCACATTTCGGGAAAGTGTGCTTTACTAGCCTAACCCCTTTTGATCTTCTTTTATCTCACAAGCATCAATATCGTGGATTTTCACAAAATAATGATAACAATATGTTTGAATTTTGCAAGTTTTCGCTATTAGATGATAAACTTTATCAAAGTCATACCATAAGGTCACAATACTATCATAAATGGTCTTGACCAATCTGATTGAATACCTAAATAGGTATGTACCTTACCTTATCTTACCCACTCAAATTCAATACATTTGACAAACTACTTTATTCCAGGTCGAAGACGTTGAATTCGAATCGGCATTCGAAAAGATGGTAATGGAGAATATCGCCGAACGTCAACGCGAGAATAGGCCGCAGCAAAGAGACATAGCGGTGCCGATGACTTGTCGCCAAACTACCAAGAAAACCTATGATCAGCTATTGGTAGGCACTGTCTGTACAAACAATTGTTCATTTACCTATCATTAATTACATATGTCAGAACGTTACTGCATGAGAGTGCATGTGTTAATATAATATTAATATTTAACTCTCTTATTCATACAACTTAACATACATTTGTTAATTAAAATGTGGTCCGTGCCTTTTTAACAAACACATGTGTCAAAGTGACTGACAGGAAACGAATTTTAGCGGCATTTTAGTTGATGGACGTTCATGAATTAGGGCGTTAATATTTTGATTACAGCAAGGGGAGGAGGGTGTGGAATTTGTTCTGATGGTCAGGAAAGGCACGAAGCCCCAGTATAAGTCATTCAATGCCCCGCCGGAACTGGCCAGCAACTTGCAACAGCAGGCGTTGGCGGACAAGCAGGAGAAGGAACGGGTTAAACGGTAATTAAAACACATCTGTGTTGTTAATGGTAGGGTTTGCATGGACGCGCCGGGTAACAGCATGGAGGGACCAGCGGGAAAAAGAAAGAAAGGTCGACCTTTAGCCCGATGGTCTGATGATATAACAGACGTGGCGGGGCCCAACTGGGTCTGGAGGGCCCAAGATAGGAAAAAATGGCAGGCTCTGGAAGAGGCCTTTACCTCAAAATAGGGTTCTGGTGCATTATATAAACTTAGCTAGTGTTATTAAGTGTATATAAGCTAGTGCAATTCAAGTAAATTTTTCTTTCACTATCCAAATCATGTCAAACCAGAAATAAAAGGCTTTTTTATTTTTATTTTATTTATTTATTTTAATGGTAGGGTTATGACACAATACTTAATCAAATCAAACATTGCTCAAAGCCTTGGTGATTACAGCAATTGCGACTTAGGATAACAGAGAAAAAAAAACCTTGAAAAATGTCTTTTTTACAATGTTTTCCGCACATGGCATGACTAGATTCTAGAAATGACGTGGGAATATCAGTTGTGGCTGACACACACTAATACAAGCTGTATTCTTTTTTCAGCTTGACCTTGAACATATCAGAAAGGCAGGAAGAGGAAGAGTACAGCGCAGAGAGCGGCGGCGGCTCGGGCGGCCTCGGCAACCCCAACCGCGGGCAGCACGTCCGGCAGAAGTACCAACACCCCAAGGGAGCGCCAGACGCAGACCTTATCTTCGGACCAAAGAAATTCAAATGAAAAAGGCGGGATTCAACGGAAATGAGTCTTGTCTTATGCTGTAACGATGGTTCACTTGTAAAGTTTCGATGAAGCATTGGCCGTGTAGTAAAGTGAAAAATGTTGGAATTGGATTTGTGTACTTCCAAGTACTTACTGTTGTGTATTGTATCTGTTATAAAATGAAGTGAGGAAATTGATTGTTTTAATTGTCTCATAGAGGAGGTATGAATAGAGGCACGGCCTTCACCCATCTGTTTATTGGATGAAAAGTATTTTATATCGAATTTAGTACATTAAAAATATTTGGCTAATGGGTTGGCAAGTTAGTTTGGGTGAAGTTCGTGCCTCTATTCGTACCTCTGCAATCATATTTTCTAATTAGAACATTGGCGAAACCATCATGATATTATTATGACGGAACCCTGTGTGTTATTTCAATGGTACTCTGTTGTCATACGTTGCGGATAAAATATTATAGAAACCCCCCACCAATGGCTCGTTTCACGAAGCTACAAATTAAACATTTATATCTCTCACCGCTCACTTGATTTCGATTTTTAAAAAGGTAAATTGCTTTTTTTATTATCAAAGCAGCATATACCTGTGGTTGCCACAAGCAAATGAGTAGCAATACAGGCCAAATAGGTATTGGTTAAACGGCTTAAATTCTAATATAGATTCGCGAAAAACGGTTGTTCTTCAGCACCAGCACTCCTAGTACGCTAGGTTTTATGTCCGCATAAAGCATTTGTCCCTCTTGCACTCTTATATTTGCCAGAATGGGACGAATGCTTTATGTTAGACATAAAACTAAGCGTACTAGCCCCTTAGGATTAGCAACATGGATTTCGGGGTAATATGCGAACGCACTCTGCGTCTTTACGTTATCTGTGTAAACTCGCAGTTGTCAATTTGCTTTGTTTGACAGTTGACACACGCACGTTTGACAGCTCGAAACGCTTGCTTTTTTACTAACGGCCGATTTAAAAATAATTACTTAATGTTGTGATATCGCGTTAGCTATTCAAGCATCGGCTATTCTCATGTTTTTCATTTCCGTGTGTAAATTACGAGCGATCGTTAAATAACGTAAACCGGTGTTGTTAATATAACCTATATCGCCATGGCCATGGGTGACTCCGATTTTAGTAAGTTGATGCAGCAAGCTGAACAGCTAACAACTGAGATTGAGGGCAATGAAGAGCTACCGAGGGTTGAACGCTCCTTGGGACAAGTGTTGGAAGCTTCGCAGGAGTTATATTCCAAGGTTATACAACCTGGCGCCAATGACATCCAAGCGTATGTATTCGTGTTTAATTGTAAATACATCGATTATGCATACTCTTTTTAATGTTGTGTTATATTTTCAATGTCTTCTTGTTTTAGGCATCTGTTGTTTGGGTCTAAAGGAATAGATTTGCAGCAAATATCTCAGAAGCTAGACACATTAAGTTCTAAGCGCACATTTGAGCCTTTACAGCCCATTGCGGATTCAGACGTCGAGAGTTTCTTGAAAAATGAACGGGAAAACGCCATATTATCACTCATAGATGAAGTAAACAGAAATGTGAGTAATAAACTTAGCATTGGTAATTATCAGCATAAGGACTGCAAAATTCTTGTCATTCTATCTTCTTTAGTTATGGCTTTTGTAAATAAATAACAAAAGTATCCTAAAAATTAATCTTGAGGCATCATGGGAAACTTTCAACAAAATTCTAATGTGCAAATTTTCAGATGATCACAACAACTTCATATCTAGATTTTATAAAATATTTTGTAAGAGAATTAACTAAAACGAAAATGTATTGCTGCTAACCTAATATATTTGCTACTGACAATACTTGCTTTATTCAGAACACTATCCATGATCAGGAAACTAAGCTTTAAAGCTTAATCTTATAAGGTCAAACAATAATAATAATCATTTATATACAGGCGCTACAAACAGTTGAAGACCAAAAATGGGAGCACATGGTCTCAGAGTGGAATAAAGAGAAGATCAAGCTAATGAATGCCATGATAGGACCCTCACAGAACTGGCTGGACCTGAAGAGGACCGCTGAGCCACCCAGCATTGCAGATACACCCAAGAAGTTTGGACACTCTGTGTTGGATCCGGTAGAGGTGGCTTATGCAAAGCAGGTCCACCAGTACAACAAGCTTGTGTTACAAGGCTCTAAGTCGAGGACACCACTATATCAAAAGTTTGCACAGGTGGCTGAGGAGCTCAATGACCCCGTAAGTATGCTATAGATAAGATAAGATCAGCTTTTATTTCCTTAAGGTACCTTACACCTACAAGCGAGCGTATTTGCAAAATGCTTGCTTTTTCATTCAAGATTATGACTTATGATGTAACTAGACACATTACCAACACACTTATTCAAAAACTGATAATGTACTTAAATAATCATTTCTTAAACTAGCTACTAACATAGTTCAAATTTTCATTTTCTCTTTCTAAACCTAAAATAAATGTGTTTTCTTGGGTCTTTTTCAAATTTTGCAGAGAGAAGTGTCATTTCGGTTCTTAATTTTACAGTAAACAAGAATCATTTGGTACATAAATGGTTACAATTCACATCATCAAATCTTTTACGAGGGGCTGACATGACTGAAAATCAAAGATTCATAAAAAAAAAAATATAAAACACCGTCTGAGCTTTCTTGATTTTTTTGGTCAAAACAGGATTACATTATATTTTATACCGCAAATTGTACTTATATTTTGCCCTAAAAATAATATTATAGCAAATTATAACTTTATGTTAATCCATGAAAAAATAATCACACTACGTCGCCCCTTTTTTTTTAAAACGTATAAATCACGCTGCACCTACGCCGCGGGCCGAAATTTTTATTTAAGAAATGATTAAGAGGTTAAGAAATGATTATTTAAGTACATTATCAGTTTTTGAATAAATACTAATAGTTACGTCGTGAATGAAAAACGCTTCTGTAGGCGTAAGGCCTCTTAAAACTTCATTCATTCATGCTCATGGAAGCTGCGCACATGCCGACACACATACCTCCGATGTTACTGAACGGTGTACAACTGCGTCCAGTGCACGAAGATAAATATCTAGGCCACATTCTGCTGTCTAGTTTGAAAGATCATGACGACATACAGAGACAGAGACGAGCCATTGCGGTACGAGCAAATATGCTGGCTAGGAGGTTCGCCAAATGCAGCAAAGAGGTGAAGAGGCAGCTGTTCCTAAGTTTCTGTACCAGCTTCTACACAGCAGAATTGTGGTATAATTTCACGTGTGCAGCCGCTCAAGACATGCGCGTGCAGTACAACAACGCGTGGCGAGCTTTATTTCGCCTTCCGCGATGGTGCAGTGCGAGTACGATGTACGCAGAGGGCCGCGCGCCGTGCTGGCCCGCACTACTACGAGCTAGGACAGCTAACGCCAGAAAGGCAATCTATGGCTCCTCCAATACACTGCTTGCAGCAGTGAGAGAGTGGGATGCCAGCCCGCTGCATCAGCGATGGCGGGAGTACCACAAGCCTTACACTGCGGCCTTGGGGTAGCCGTATGTAAGGCAACTATTCTTTTTACTTATTATTATTATTATTATTTTTGAGGTTTTTTTTATTTTTTTATTTATTATTATTTGACATTCTTAAATTGTGTAATTATATTGTTATTTAACTTAATTTGCATCTATGGACTCTGTCTGGAATAAATAATTTTCATTTCATTTCAAAACAGATTGAATTATTAATAATGTGGGATAAGCTGGCAAATACGGGTGTTCCTAAGGAATATATCAACCTTTTAAAGCATTGGTACAGCAGCCAGGTCAACTGCGTGAGATGGGATGGGGTTGACTCGGAGGAATACAGGCTACAATGCGGGGTTAGACAGGGGGGTTTATCATCCCCCCTCCTGTTTAACTTATATGTCAACGAGTTAATCGAGGGGCTCAGCAGCACACATGTAGGGTGCCATGTGGAGGGGACGTGTTTTAATAATATAAGTTACGCGGACGACATGGTGCTGCTGGGCCCGTCGAGTGACTCAATAAGACAGCTCCTTGTAGTGTGCGAGGAATACGCGGAGCGGCATGGTCTTAGGTACAATACAACGAAGAGCGAGTTGCTAATATTTAAAGCGCCAAAGTATAACCCGACGGTTGTACCTGAGATCATGCTGTGTGGCGTGCCACTCAAACGAGTTGGGAGTTTCAAGTACTTGGGACATGTTGTTACTGAGGACTTGAACGATGACCTGGACCTGGAGAGGGAGAGGAGAGCGATGGCCGTGCGTGGTAATATGCTTGCCCGCAGATTTGCACGTTGTAATAAACAAGTAAAATCCTTCTGTCAAACATTCTACACGTGCAGTCTGTGGGCAAAATTCACACAAAAATCATGCCATGCACTATGGGTCCAGTATAATAACATACTCAGGATGCTGTTGCGGCTGCCGAAGTACTGCAGTGCGTCAGGTATGTTCGCGGAGGCACACACTGATGACTTTTTTGCCATCAGGCGGAAAAGGATTGTGTCACTGATGACACGGGTGCGGGGCAGCAGCAACGGCCTCCTGAGAGTGTGGGCCGAGAAACTGAACTGCCCGCTCACTAACTACTGGGTCCAGGTTGCAATCGGGAGGAGCAAGTAAAGCACACAACACTTTTGTTATATGCTTGCTCCTATGAGTTCTTTTTATTTTTTCTTCTGCATTAGGACTGCCTAGAGTGGTGAAATCCTTCTCGAAAGATTTTCCATTGTCTTGTGCGGTGTCTTAAATGATAACAAATTAAACCTGGCAAAATGAAAGTATTTGCTTACCTACGCATATTATTTTAAAAAACTAATTTGGCTAACTTATCTTTCAACAACCGAAAAGGAGGAGGTTTATCTACATTTATTATGGTTCATAAAATCTTTTCGTTAAAATCAGTTTTTTTTAATCTTAAGGGTGCAAATTAAACATAATTTTAAGAAAATATTTCCATTGCAGAAAGTCAAAGAGATGTGGGAAATTATAAAAACAATGGCAAATGTTCCGCTGCTCGCGAGGGAAGAGGACCCTCTGAAGCTGCGAGGAAACCCCACCAACCAGCAGTGTTTGATAGCACAAGGAAAGAAGTATTTGGAGAAGAGGTTTGTTCATTTTTATTGAGGGTTTTTGTATAACATTCTATTGGATTTAATTTAGTTATAGTTACAGATGACTGTGGATTACTAATGCTAATATTGAAATTACACACATTCCAGTGCCACTCATTTGTGTTCATATGGCTTTGACTACATAATTACGTATTTGATTACTATCTTCTTCTACCTAACGTTATCCCGGCCTTTGCCAGGGTCCGCTTTCCTACTCGCTTTCCTCCACTTTGCACAATCCTGGGCGTCTTCTTTTGTGAGGCCGTTTTCGCTCATGTCGACTTTCACGACATCCAGCCATCGCTTCTTAGGTCTGTCGCGGGGTCGAGGGCCGTCGAGGATCGAGGCCAAGGCATTTGTTCCCTACGTAGTCAGATGGCCTGCGAGAGACGTGAGGCGACACAAACTAAGGCGACATTCCTGGAGCTTATCCGCTACGTCACGAACTCAGAGGCTGCCACGGGTGTACCACCGCAACATCTTCATTTTAGTAACGCGAAGCTCCTGAATGTGCCTTCCAAGAACTGGCCACGTCTCGCTGCCATATAATAGGACTGGTCGTATGACGCACTTGTACATGTGGTGTGGTACTCTGCGATCGCAGATGACTCCTATAGGGTACCTTAAAATACTTCTAATTACTACCTTGTTGTAATTGTGTCCGACGCCATTTTAAACGACGCGCAATGTCGAAACGCCTCGAGCAGGTGGCCTCACCCGCGAATGGTTATGCGCAACGATTTCGTAAGCACCTACAGACGAGTTATCCATTGACCACCTGTGTGTAGATACAAGCAGTACATGAGCGACGTGGTCCGCACAAACCCGGGCGGCGCGCTGCGCGGCGGCGAGCCCGGGACGTACCCGCTCGTGCGCGGCTTCGTAGCGCTGCGCCTGCAGCCCGCGCCCGCGCTGGCCGACGGAGTGGTCGACGAGCGCCCGCTGTGGCCCATGGTCTACTACTGTCTGCGGAGCGGCGACGCCACCGCAGCGCTGCACTGCCTCAGGAAGGCTGGGTGAGTGTTGTCTATGGCTTTTCATTTGTGTAAGTATCCCCTTTTATATCTTACAAATGAATTTTCACACACTACGAGTGCTCAGATTATAGTAAAGGTAGAATTCCCGGTACACGCTGGTCTCACTCATTTCTGTCTGAACTTAGGCATGGAAGTTGTATTCATCTCTAGAAACCACAGTTCATTTGGGACTTTTGTGAGTACTTGCATGGAATCTGAACTAAAGATTACTATTTTTCACAGGCGGGATCATGAAGAGTTTATAGCGGCTCTAGAAGAACACATCAGCAATCCCGAGAAGGCTCTGAGTGATAAACTACAAACTGCCATAAACTTCCAGTACAGAATTCAAGTTCGCAATTCCACTGACCCATATAAAAGAGCCGTGAGTATATTTATTTATATTTGGAGAACCAATAGCAACAGAATCACATTGATTATATACAGATAAATACAAAAAGGTTACAGGTTCCCACTTATACCATATCTTGTACTATCAACCACTTATACGTGTTTTTTTAACCGTCTTAGTGCCAAAGCCCACTTAAAGTATCCAAAACGTATTAATCATTCGTGTTAGAGTTTCTTCTTCTCTCTTAGTCTTTTAGTAATAAAAGGTAGTTAAGTTTGAAAAATCCTGTATGGCGCGCGGTTCATTCACCTGGTTAGAATTTACAAAAGATGGCGGCTAGCGGTCACTGCGGTCACTCGACTGGATGATTAATATTAATATTATTACAAAAAAAAACGATTTTTATACATAAAAAAAACCTTTTTTAAATTCTTTGTTAATGTATACATTAACTGGGCTTCGGCTCTAAGACGGTTTAAAAAACACCCTGTAATACTAGTCACATTTTTATACTGCTAGCTAAGTGACGATACCTAATACAAGTTAGCTATCTCAATGAGTTGTGAATTGTGGGGAGCCGCATTTCGAAAGTTTTACTTTTTATACCACTACTTTCAATCGAGTGTTTATTTTCTGCTGTAAACACTTTTTTTCGGACTGCCCACAAAAACTCATGTCTCTCTTCATGCAAATGTGAATGAAGTTTTTAATTTACATATCTAATATCACTTTCAAATGTTGCCCCACACAACAACACTGCCTCAGAGGGTATGAGCTGCCAATCTTGTATGAACATCGCACTACCAGCGTCTACTTGAGGAAGGATGTCATTTCCGAGCGTGTTTGAGAGAATTCCCGGTACGCTTGCAGGTATACTGCGTGGTGGGAGGCTGCGAGCCGAGCGAGGAGCACGGCGAGGTGGCGCGCACGGCCGACGACTACCTGTGGCTCAAGCTCGCCGCCATCAAGGCCGGCTCCACGCAGACCGACTCCTTCACCTACTCCGACCTGCAGAAGTTGATCTTGGAGGAGTATGGTATGCAAACACGTGTCTGATAGCTACGCAGTCTTTGGCAAAACCCAAGTCGGCGTGAACCCGGTTGACGTCCACTGTAAAAAATGCCTAGTTAGTTTTTTTGATAAAATCAAAATAATTAATTGGACTCTGTATTTTCTGCAGGTGAAACACATTACCACGCTTATGAAAAACCACTAGTATACTTCCAAGTGCTCACTTTGACTGGACAATTCGAACCCGCGATTGAATTCCTGTCCAGAATACCAAGGTAAATAGTAGCTAAGCTAAGTAGTAGTTCATCTAAGTAATTGAAGGCGTACCTAGTGAAATGTTATCTTGTATTACGTGTTCTCGTTGTTTAGATATCGAGTGCATGGGGTTCACATGGCTCTGGCGCTTCATGACAGCTACATATTGGGGACTCCCCGCAACGTTCAAGCACCATTGTGTAAGTATACAAAGCAATCTTCTGTTCCTTATCATATAACTTAATCACTAAGTTATTTTGCTTTTATTGTGCGATAAAAAGTGTTTACTTATTGTAAAAAACCGGCCAAGTGCGCATCGGGCCACGCGCAGTGTAGGGTTCCGTAGTTGCCTGTCTTTAGTTACATCGACGTCGTCCGAATTTGTATGAAAATTGGCCTTTCCAAGTACACATTAAGTTGGTCGACTATTACTCGGTAACTACGTATGCCTACTTGTCCGTGATAGTTATAAATTCGTATCGTGATACAGTATCAAAACACGTCCATACTTACCGATCTTGATACGCGTATCCGATCGCGAGTGTGCGGGGTATATAACAAACGCGTGTCAACATAGATCCCGAGCGATCAGATACGGCGCACCGCATGATCGCGCTGTTTTTGCGTCCACACTAGCGGTCTTGATACGCGTCGGTGCAACGCAACGGAGGTACGATACGACAAAATGATACAAATGTGGACCCAGCTTTACGATTACAGACGGTGTGCAACCCATCCTGTCTCTGCCTCCTTTTCTCGCTATTTCCCACGTCACTATCAGGGGTATCAGGGTGTTATCCATTGTTACAGTGTCGGTGGACACGGAGGACCCGCCGCCGCTGCGCCGGCTGAACCTAGCGCGACTACTGCTGCTCTACGTCAGGAAGTTCGAGCTCACTGACCCGTCGGACGCTTTACATTACTACTTTTTCCTAAGGTAAGAGTCGAGCGCGGGTTACAGCGTCTCATAATGCGTTTTATGGAGGTGGCCGTCACTATAATAGATTTTTCAACACAATTGCTCGTAACGTACCTCTTATTGTGTCGCGTGTAGGCTCATAATCCTGGATATTAAACACGCGTGTTTTATAACATTACGACACTTGTGTGTTTATGGTTATATCCCGATTAAGTCTGGCACCTTGCAGCAAGATGTATGCATGAACACGGTGCATTCTTAAATTAACCGGGTTGTACAGATTGTACAGCTTTTTTTTAAATTCTCGGCAAATGGATTCTTACTCGACTAAACAAATTAAATCCTTTTTGTCAATTAATTGACTATTTCTTTTTGGATATGATATAGAAACGTTTAATTTAGTACGTTTAATATTCAATTTTGATAACATCTTAACATGAATTAATAAAGATAACATTTTAAAACGAAAATATTTATTTAATTTTGTATTGGCTGTTTAGAGATTTCATCTCAAGCGCGCACTGCGCAAACTTCACGAAAAAAAACTGTTACGCGCCATTTGAGGTTATTTCACAGATATTTGTAAACATTGTTAATGCGTGTTTGGTTATTAACAAAAATGTTGACTTGGGGTGACTAGAAAAGTGATAAAAAGAATGGACGCCACTAGAAATTCTTGGCGATGTATACAACATGTGAGTAAAACCTGTTGCCATAAATAAGTAAAGAAAATAACTTGGCAGGCCTATAAATTTTTCATCTTATGAAAAGGATTTTTTCCTCGCAAAATGTGTTGAAAAACGTATGAAACGCGTGAGCTCTGATAATTACATCCTCGGCTCTCTTATCACGCTCACCTGCGGCTCGCGTGATAATTCCGCATCTGATGTAATTATCAACATACCTTTCACACTTTGATGCAGTGTGACTTGCGTCGGCGAAAAACGAGATCGTTTGGACCAGAGGCTCTAGTATAAGTTTTACCGAAACAAAACGTTACGATCGCGTTTGCGTTTTACCCTCATTTGTATGGGATTTGACAGGTCGTAACGTTTTGTATCGGTAAAACTTAAACTAGCGCCTCTGGATTCCTTTTGGACACGTTTCAGCAGTATAACGAGATTTTGTCGATCCACATTTCGGCATACCAAATGTTTAGATGAGCCATACGGTATTAAGTCCGCCATTTGTACTTTTTTGTATTGTGCAATAGAGTTTGATTACATAAATAAATAGGTAACAGAAATATGGAATTTAAATAAAGGCTAATGCCTTTATTTAAATTCCACATTTCTGTTAATTGTTGTTGTAGATAAAGTAGAAATGAGATGGTTCGATATTAGATTACTCCTAGCTGCTCTAACTACTGTGACACTTTCTTGGCTTACATTTCTGGTTCTACTCTAAAATTTGCGATATCATCCTTCAAAACTTGTTACAGAAACTTGAAAGATCCCGAGGGCAAGAACCTATTTATGTGCTGTTGCACAGACCTGGCCCTAGAGAGCCGCGACTACGAACTCCTGTTCGGGTGCTCGGACACCGCGTCCGGCGTCCGCAGCCCCGGCCTACTCGACCAGTTCAACAATCCTCACATTGACAGCAAGGTAAGTACCGCACGTTGACAACTGGTTTCTGCAGGATTGCTTTGGAATAACATTGAACGCTGTTTGAAGGCGTGCCGAAAGTATTTATCATTGGGATATTATTTTTTGTGTTTTTGCAGGTTATCGCCCTAAATGTTGCTGAACAGTTAGTCAACAAAGGCTTGTTCGAAGACGCCATTGCGGTTTATGATATAGCTGAGGTGAGTTTTTAAATGACAATTCAAAACGCTATAAAGATAAGAAACAAAACCCATGTTTAGTCGGCGTTAGTTTACAGTACAGTACAGATTTATACAGATAACTGTATAAATCCATAGTTATATCGTCAATGGAACTCATATTTGATTCTGTTCATTTTAATTTTTGGAATATCATGTACCATATCATAAGTAATAATTTACTTTTCTCCAATATGCTCGGAAATGTGTTACTGTAGCAAAAATAGTAAGTACGTGAAGTTCCTCTTTACTGACAAGCGCAAATTTAAAAAGTTGAAAGTCATTACTGTACAGTTTTAGGGGCCAGGAAAATGAATGAAATTCCATTACTGTATACTTTTTTACCTTTTAACCATATGTTTTGACTAAGACAAATTACTACAAACAGCCAAATGCTCGTACGTTTGAAGGACTAACAATTTGTCACAACAACTTGCTTTAGTTAGACTGGTTAGTAATGTATGGCTGTCTCTTTCGAACTATTGCAAGTTAGTGTGACAAATTTGTAGTTGTAGTGGGCATAAAGTTTTCCCGCGTTTTCTTTTTTTTAATTGTCATAGACAAAACGTTTACTTTTGTAAGTGATCGAAGTGACGTTTTTAAAACTGTCTCAAATAGTTATAAATTACGAAATAAAAATATTAACGTTTTTAAAAATGTCTCAAATAGTTTTAAATTACGAAATAAGAATATTAACGAAATAAAATTCATAACGAATTAAATTTCAATCCCGTTTACTCTTTAGTAATTTAAAAAACAAAACATATAAAATCGTGATCGATTTTGATGTTTTATTTATGTCAATTGAAACTGGCACCATGAGTCATGCCGTGTATGTAGTACCTACTTTAAAAAATAAGTTGGGCGGGACCTTGATAGGTTATTGAGATACACGCTGTTTGAAAACATTATTGTTGATTGAAAATATTATTTGATTTCCTCGCATTTTTGGAGAAAAGCACTATATCTGCCTCGGCGGGAATGGCAATTCGTGGATTCGTATCTATTGTCGGATGAAGCGAAGCTGAATCCGACAATAGATATGAATCCACGAATTGCTGTTTCCCGGCCTTTGCAGTAATGTACTATTAAAAACAAAGTTAAAACCGATTTCAATTCAGTAGGGTTGTTTCGCCGGTTACGCGACCACCTTCGGTTGGCGACCACATGTCACTTAATTTTAGTATTTAACAGAATTTTGTAGTTTCATTGCTTAAATAATTTAGTTACGGTTAGGATTTGGTTAATTTTCGGCATATTATAAAAATAGATTTCAGTAAAATGGGGTGGTCGGTAACCCAAATGAATAATTGCGTATGAGGTTAGATAGCGACCACATCGTTTTCTACGAATCCTTGAATTGCCATTCCCGCCAAGGCCAAGGTATAGTTAGTGTTTTTCTCCAAAAAGGCGAGGAAACCAATAAATATTTTCACTACAACCTCAAATTATCAAAACAATAGCACCCTTCCGTCCCTACTTATTTTTTAAAAGTACACGGCCTGGTTCATAATGCCAATTTCTGTCGAAATAATGATTTAATACAAAATACATCAAAATCAATTACCGTGATTGATTCAAATGGGTGATTATTAATTATGTTGGTATTTAAAATAAATGTATTTTTAATTACATTTAAATCTAAACATCTTTCAGTTCATTTTGAATTCAGTTTTGTGAATATTTTTGTTCCTATTTGAAACTATTTGAGACAATTTCAAATACGCCACTTCTGCGACGTGTAAAAGTGAAGAGTAAAGCCGTATTCTTTTTTCTTGAATGCTATAGGTAGCATTCAAGAAAAAAGAATACGTGTAACTACTTAAGGCACCCTACAGTCGATGCAATTTGTCACACCAACTTGATATGGTCGGAATGAAAAGTATGTATCGCTGTCTCACTTCACCTACAAGAGCGAAAAGCCACGATTTCATTTGTCTTATTTGACAGAACAGGCCATCTCTAGAAGATCGCTTTGATTGGTGTCTCTTTCATTCTGATTTTCAAGGACAGATACTTAAAAGCCAGACATTATTTCAACCTTTCTAACCAAGTGTCATTTTCAATGCTTTTATGTAGTGGACTGTGGCTGTGAGTGTGGATAGCGCCTATGATGATTAAAAGTGTTAACTTAAGTACTGTAACTCGCTGGAAGCTAGACTGTAGAGACCGATTCTGCAAGTTCACCATCGACTTCAGTTCGGTGGAATATAGCTGAATCATTTCGTATAAACACCATAAGCGCATTAAAAAACGTAACAAGGTCTACCTTTCTCTCCGAGTAGAAATTCATATGGCAGTCGCTTTTGTAAAATTAGTGCAGTGCCTACGCCAAATCTTGGGTTACAGCATTAAAGCAGACTCCGAGCTTCTTTATGATGGAACTGGGAAAATTGTAAGGAGGACGATGAATTAATACAACTGACGATGGTAATTAGTAACATATAGTAAAAACAAATATTATCCTCCAATACCGCTCATTTTACAGACAAAAAAAAAGCAACAGTAGATAATCATTTTGTTCGCTGTGTATTGTATTTCGTGTCATAAAGAAAATGTACAAACATGGAGTGAGACGGCAATGACAAAAAGAAAAGATGGGGCGGAGGGGGAGGTGGGTGGTAAAATCTTGCTTATTTTAGAATTCCTGCTCCGTCTTCGCAATCGAAGGCTTTGATGTGTCTTCTGGTGCCTACTTATACACTATTTTCAACACATTTGCTCGTAACGTACTTCTTATCATGTTGGATCAGCAGCGCAACATGCCTCCAGACGATAGCAATTAGTCAGCTTCTGATAAATTGGGGCTGACAAATCATGACATGTATATACCCCATTTGGCACCTTGCAGCAAGATGTATGCATGAACACGGTGCATTCTTAAATTAACCGAGTTGTACAGAATTTACAGCTTTTTTTTAATTGTCGGCAAATGGATTCTTACTCGACTAAACAAATTAAATCCTTTTTGTTCGTTTCGACGACCGGTTAGCCTAGTGGGTAGTGACGCTGCCTACGAAGCTGAAGGTCCTGGGTTCGAATCCCGGTAAGGGCAAATATTATTGCAATAATATTTGTGTGATGAGCATAAATATTTGTTTCGGAGTCATGGATGTTTTTCCATGTATTTAAGTATTTATATCTATTATATATATCGTCGTCTAGTACCCATAACACAAGCCTTACTGAGCTTACTATGGGACTAGGTCGATTTGTGTAAGATTGTCCCCTTATATTTATTTATTATTATTTGTTCATTAATTGACTATTTCTTTTTGGATGTGACATAGAAACGTTTAATTTAGTAAAACTATTCACTTTTGATCATATTAAAACGAAAATATTTATTTTGTTTTGTATTGGCTGTTTAGAGATTTCATCTAAATCTGGCTTAACACATGCGCGCGCACTATGCAAACTTCACGAAAAAAACTGTTGCGCGCCATTATAGTTTATTTCAAAAAATATTTGTAAACATTGTTTATGCGTGTTTGGTTATTATAAAAAACAAATTACTCGGGGTGACTAGAAAAGTGATAAATAGAATGGACGCCACTGGAAATTCTTGGCTATGTACAATATGTGAGTAAAGAAAATAACTTGGCAGGCCTGTAAAATTTTCAACTTATGAAAAGGATTTTTCCTAGCCAAATGTGTTCAAAATCGTATGAAACGCGTGAGCTTTGATAATTACATCAGAGGCGGAATTATTCACGCGAGCCGCATCACTTGTATCACAATGTACTATTTCAAAGTTGGTCGCAAACCAGTGAAGAGATGGTCGCTAACCGACGAAAGCCGTCGCTATCTAGCGAATTCTCTATTTTGGAACCTTTTCTATATTTTGGACTAATCTATGGATGAAAGTGCTATATTTTATTGTTGGTTTCAAAACTTGACTATACTCCGGGCCTATACGAATGCCATCTATTATGCGTGTACATATAATATGGATATATTTACTAATCTAAAGTGACCAACTCGGCTAAGTGGTCGCTAACCGGCGAACCGACCCTACTTCGCCAAGCCACATAGGTGCATGAAAATGTTTTTTTTTTTAAAATACAACTACGGTGGCAAACAAGCGTACGGCCCGCCTGATGGTAAGCGGACACCGCAGCCTATAGACGCATGCAACTCCAAAGAAGTAACGGGCGTTGCCGACTCTCGATATGTTTGAGGATTCGCCGTGTTGACAGCTGAAGGAACAAAATCCCTCGCTCTCAACACAACGCATCCACGGGAGCTCTGGCGACCTTGCTCACCACCAGGAACACGACACTACTACAGAGCAAGTAGTAGTGTTATTTATGGCTGTGGTCTTCTGCAAGGAGGTACTTCCCCAGTTGGGCTGCTCCAAATTCGAGCGGGATGACATTTCGCTGTGCCCTACCTCAACAAACCCACATGTCCACATTTACTTTCCATTTTACCAGATGAACTGCTTTCAAAGAGCAAATGCGTTGATTATTACAGAAAAAACCCAGGTCACTATGCGTGGGCTGATAATATTAGAAGAATTCCGTCGATTCCTCAAAGATAAAGTAATATTTTAGTAGGTACCTACCTTTTTTCAAACTGATTGGTAAAGTAAAATAGTTGTTTTCTTCAAATTATTTGAGTCCAAATGTACATGAGATGAGACTGGTGATTGTTAGATCCCGTATCTGTCCAGAACATGGAACAGGTGCTGGAGCTGTTCTGCACGCTGCTGCCGCAAGTGCTGGTGTCGGGCGGCGGCGGCGGACAGGCGGCGCTGCGCGCGCGGCTGGGCGCGCGCGCCGAGCGCGCGGCGCGGCGCCTGCGCCACGAGCGCCCCGCGCTGCCTCCCGCGCTGCTCGAGGCCTTCACCAAGCTGTGCAAGCTCGTTACGTTCTTCGATCAGTTCCATGCGGACAACCATGAAGCGGCGTTGGAGGTCAGTATGCCCGAGTGTACGCGTGTATTCGAGGTTGGAGCTTAACAATGGTGATATCTACGAAGACGCACGCGTTGGCAGAACGACCGAATGTGTGAGTGAATAATTTAGAAGTGTATGCATTCAAAATCAGAATATTCAGAATATACTAAGTAGATCGGAGGAAACGTTTCAAACGATATTACACCATTATCATACATTGTGTAGTATTGATCTTTCTAGATTGGACACGTTTAAAATAAGGAATATTAACGTATGCGGAATAAAATTTGCACAATGTTTGTATTCTTATAAAATAAAATAAATGTTTAATATAACAATAATGTTATGTTATGTAACAAAGTACAAACAAATTTTAATGTAAAAAGTAATTTGGCCCCATGCATGCTGCTTTTCGACAATCCCCTGGCACTTTATCCATGACTGTAAGTCGATGTCGGCATTTTATTTAATTCTAATTTAATTTTTCTTATTAGAGCCTGTATAGTTTTTGGCCGGAAATTATTCGCATAAACACGCCTTTTTAGATTGGCCCAAAAATCTTCGATCGGGCGAAGTTGTGGTACGTTAGGCGGATTTAAATCCTTTGGTACATATGGGATTCCTAGATCCTTCATTTTAGCCAGGGTCTTTTTTGAATAATGGCTGGAAGCTAGGTCGGGCCAAAACACAACATTAGTTCCTCTGTGATGTGTTTTCATAAAAAACGTACAATCGGCAAACAACCCTGCATGTATCGTTCAGCATTGACTGCTAAACCAGATTCAAAAAAACACCGCTTTCGACATGCCGCGAGGGCTAATTGCAAGCCATAACAAATCCTTTTTTGGAAACTTAGTGTGTTCCACATATTTTACTGATTCTTCAGTTGGGTCATTGGCGTTTTGGACATAAAAGTTACCCTGCCATTAATTGCCGTCTAAGGTAAAATAGGTTTGATCATCCATAATGCCGTCTACGTCGTTTTTTGCATAGAATATGTTTTCGACCAAAGTTGTAAGTCTCTTCTTCTGGGTAAGTTTTTGGTTTTCGGACTCGGTGGGTTTTTAACCGACTTCAAAAAAGGAGGAGGTTTCTCAATTCGACCGTATATATATATGTATGTCCGCGGATAACTTCGTCGTTTATGAACCGATTTTGATTATTCTTTTTTTGTTGGAAAGGGAGTATCCCAAGGGTGGTCCCATGGTAAGGAAACCAGGATCTGATGGTGGATTCCTGAAGAAATTGAGGGAAACTCTCGAAAAAATTGTCTTTCCGACTAGTGTGTTCCTTAGTATTATTCAATATACAGAATTTAAAGCCCTATTATTTTCCCTAATAATTCGGAAATCAGTTCATGTGGTAAATTGGAAAATAAATGTGGAAATGTTCTCGTGGCTTGGCGGAGTACTAAATTGAAGTCGGTTAAAACTTTGTTTTTAAAGCAAATTATACTTTTCTTGCTCGTTTCGCAGTGACCATATCATGTAAATACTTTTTCACTGTTTTGCCATAAACCGAGTTCTCTGGAGGATTTCGCTACCCATCATCATCATATCAGCCGAAAGACGTCCACTGCTGGACATAGGCCTCCCCCAAAGAGTGCCATAATGACCGGTCCTGCGCCACCCGCATCCAGCGGACTCCCGCGACCTTTACCAGCTACCCGACCCGCCGTTTTTTTTTCAGTTGGCTTCTTTTAAAAGATCTTCTTAAAGAACACACTTTGCCGGAACCTGGTTTTCTAGTAGTCGTATCTCGAAGGGAATATGATGATAATATATTATTAACCGTCCTTCGGCTCTGCCCCATTTCTGTAAAAAAATTAACAATCCTCGACTTCAGCCAATCTGGATGTGTCGCGAAAATCACACACGTTTTTACGACGCATTTCTTTGAGATATATTTTTACACAAATCCTACAAGTTAATGATTTGTACAACACTGTGACAGATAAAGATAATACAGCAATCGAAAGGTAATATCAAGTTTTCAATATCAAATCATTTACTCTTAAAATGTTGTATAAAAACTTTGTGCAAAAATCATTCCGCAAACGTTATTAATTATTTTTTATATTCAGGAGAACCAACAGCAATAAAAGTTATAATATAACATGAATATTAACAACTTATTACAGGATCCCACAAATTATGCGAATGGTTTATCTAAATTTAATAAGGAATGTTTTCCAAACGGCAGATTTTATAAGAAAAACAGGCAATAAGTATTTCACGGATTTTTTAAGGAAAACTTCGCGATTCGAACTTCATGGCGCTAAACTGAGTTATCGCGTATCTTAACAACAATAGGGGTAGACTTGGAAATTATTATTACTCCAAAAGAAAGAAGACAAAAAAAATTGCCTAGTGACGAAAATCCCATTCAGATATCTCAAAGAATTACGAAGCTACAACTTTTTTAATATCGCTTGCTAGAGAGAGAAAACGCAAACAGTGTGACGTCACGTTACGGGATGCTGCCGGGGGGCTGCGACGATGGTGGCGCCGAACATGATGGGCACGGCACATTACCGTCTTCTAGTGACGTCACAATCTTCCAGCGTCATCGTTTCATATGAAGTTGCGTTTTGCGAAAAAGGGACAAAACACGCCCCTTCTTAAAACTTTGGACACTTATAACTTCGTGATTATTTAACCTTTTGCGCTGATTTTTTTTCCATTTGACTACATTTTTAATCCTTTTTCGAGAAAATATGACATTATTGATTAATTTATTTAGTGTCTACTCTACACCCCTATTGTTGTGTTGACCCCTCTCTCCGACAGACGCTGCGCGAGTGCGAGCTGGTCCCGCTGCGGCGCAGCGAGCTGGAGGCGCGCGTGGCGGGCGCGCGCGCGGCCCGCGGCGCGCTGCTGCGCGCGCTGCCCGCCGTGCTGCGCGCCGCGTGCGCCATCCTGCTCGCCCAGCGCCAGCGCCTGCGCGGCCCGGCCGCGCCACTCGACCCAAGACCACACCTCAACGTGCCGGATAAGGTACTACTACTCTAGATAAAGGATTCTATAGATAGACTCCGACCGAATCCCCGAAAGGGATGGAGGTAAATTAACCCTTGGCACGTCTGAGCACTGCTATCGAATACTGTTTAAGAATTCTTTGGGATTTATACCATATTAGTGTTCAAATCCGTTTGACAATTATTTAAACAGTGAAATCCTTTTTTTCTAAAGCAACTGGAGTGGCTGCGGGAGCAGGCCGAGGTGCTCAACACGTTCGCGGGCAACATCTCGTACAGGATGCCCGGCGACACCTACAGCCAGCTAGCGCAGATGCAGATTCTAATGCACTAACAAATAAAAATCAATTCCAAATAACCATTACGTAATAAAAGTATCTTTATTTAATAAAATCAGTCTTTTGTTTTAATTCCATTTTACATTATAATATTTGTTTTACGCTAAACTAAACGCTGTAATAAATCCTTTCCGCCAGCTGCCGTCTCACTTCCATACCGATGTACAGATCATTGATGTTGTCCTCGGGCAAATCTGTAGGTTCGTTAATTGTTGGGAGCTCGGTTTCCAAATAAGAGTCTGCGTCTAGTCCTGCCTTAATACAGAGATTGTGTAACACGGCACAAGCGTTGATGATTTTCGCGGCTCGTTGGGGAGAGTAGTGTAGCGGCCGCTTGTGGAGGCACTGCCATCGCCCCTTTAGTTTGGCAATGCACCGGTTGATGCAGGATTTTGTGCGAGCGTGGAAGTGATTGTACTGGGATTCGGGTGTGCCTTGCGGTGCATGCGGGATGGGAGTCATGAGCCATGCTCTTTGAGGATATTTGTTGTCAGCTGTAAGGAAAAGAAACAATATACAACCCTCATCGAAATGGCACATCAGGGGCCGTAGACAAGGTTACAATCGAGAAGCGCTAACGCCAATAGAAAATAATAAAATGTAGGGGAATGACAGATGCCGACGAAACACTTTTCGTTCAAATCTGTCATTCCCAAACATTTTATTAGTTTTCTATTGGCGTTAGCGCTTGTCGATTGTAACCTCGATCGTATCGTATCGTAAGTAGTAACTTTGTTACTACTTTCTTTCTACTACTTACTACTAGAGAATGTTATGCAATTGCAATATTGCCTAGTAGGTAGTGACCCTGCCTACGAACTACTATGGGACTAGTTGAACTTGTGGAACATTGTCCCCTAATATTTATTATTGGTGTAGAAGAGAGGGCTGAAATGTTTATACCAATGATCCACCCTGTCTCGCCCTGCCGGCTGACGTGTTCCACGAACGGCCGAACATTCATCTTGTCCCAGATATATGCGTCGGACGCGGCTCCGCCGAACCGGCAGCAGACTGCTATTATTCTCATATCGGCGTCACACATCTGAAAAGGGTTTTTTTTTCAACGTAACGACCAACCGTAAAATTTCAAACGTAAAACCTGGTTTCGTAATATACGTTTTACAAGAAAAGTCACATGGAAGCCTAATAAGGACCTGACCTTAAAATTATGAAATGTTAGATTATTTTATGGATGACAAATGCAGTAGATTTGCCAGACATTAACTGCAATCAGATTAAGTAAACTATCTAAATTGTCTGTTATTAAATAAATAGAACTGCTCAGTGAAAAAAGTGTAAACCTCTATAGAGCAAATATCAAAATCGTTAGAGCCGTTTTCGAGAACGTAATTAGCGATTACAAATATTCCTCGTTTAATAGTATACGTGGGAAGCTCTGCTCGGGTGAAAATAGAGAAAATACAGAGAAAACGAATTTTTCCAGATATGAGAACTGGCCAGTTCAATTTTTCGGCCTTGTAAACCCCCAGATTCCAAATTACATAGAAATCGTTAGAGCTGGTTTCCAGACCTGAATAAAGAAATATTGCTTGTTTATTAGTATCATATCATCATCATAATATCAGCCGAAAGTCGTCCACTGCTGGACATAGGCCTCCTCCAAAGAGTGCCAAACTGACCGGTCCTGCGCCACCCGCATACAGCGGACTCCCGTGACCTTGACCAGATCATTAGTCCAGTTTAATAGTATGGAATAAAATAATATAGGCTTATATATATTGCTTTGCTTGGGTTATTATTTTATTTGGATTAGCCTATTATGTTTTTAATAAAATTAAATAAAAGTTTATTTCAGGCCCATATAGTTGTTAGTAAGTACAGACTTAAATTAATAAATAAAGCAGCTAAACTTACAATCTGGGCATGGATGGAGTATTGACATTTTCTATCATAGAATGCTTCTTCATCATCTCTAGGGCATACTATTTCAACATAAGTACCATCCAGGCATCCAATAGTTTCAGGAAAGTGATACTTTCTGTAAAACCTGTAAATCAGAAAACATGGCAAATAAGTAAATAAATATAATGAAAATATTCTGTGTATTGAATGCAAAAGGACAGTAACTCACCCATCTTTAATCTCTTCTCTCTGCATAGAACTGCTAGGGAAAACCACCCATTTATCTAACACAAAGTTGAGCCCTTCCACAATGATTTTGATAACTCTACTCACTGACTTCTGCGAAATATTCACATTGAAGTCTTTACCTACCGATTTCTGATGGGAACCACTAGCCAGAAATGACAAAGTCAGCAGTACCTTCAATATAAAAGAACAAACTAGTAATTAAACACATCCGGCTCAAAGGACCATTTTTTATGACAATGACTAGTAAAGAAACTACAACTAGTGATTTACCTTCAGAGGGAATGGTATGCCATTTGATCTTTGCGTCTTCGGAACAACGGGTTCCAAGATCAGCAGAATCCGGTGGAATACTATTCGGTTAACTCCACAGTTCTTGAGTAAGTAATGGTCAGGAAGGTTTATACAGTCTGATACATCTCGAAGATTTCTACGGACTATTTTCTCGCTATAGGAACTGTTTTGCAGCAATTTTAATTTTAAAAGACTGTTCATTTCTTCATTTCCATTTTTCTAAGGTTTAATATTGAAATAACATATCTAGTGAAACCGGATGTTTATATTTTGAACTGTCAGTGTCAAATGAAATATCTGTTTTTGTCCCTTTCATTAGTTATCGGCCTTTAAATATCGCGCATAACGCTATCGTTTATAACGTTATTATTCCAAAAAAACTCAGTTATATTTAACGCGTTGTATAGCGGTATTTTATTTATTTATTATAGCGGTATCCATTCTAAAACGTTATAGATTTATAACAAGCCACAGTATATAATATTACGATACTTGCTTAAGCGATATAATAGCTTAATAACGTTATAGGGGCTAGTGTGTCTTTTTCGCCGTTGTGGTTTCGCCCATTCGACAGCTTGGCTCGTATTTTAAAACGATATTATAACGTTATTCGAGCGTACTTTATGATGTTATGATATTCAGTCTGTTATGAAAGTTATATCGTTATGGGGCATTTTGTTATAACGAAAAATTTCAACACTTAACGAAATATAACGTTTTGTATGATACCGCTTCAATCATAACGTTTTAAAGGTCTGGTGTTAACTTGTTAAACCATAACAATTATATTAATTACGTAAATATTATTTTAAATGATGATGATGAAGTAAATATTATTCTAAAACCGAATAAAAGTCGAATAAAATGCTAGTAGTATGTTTATTGATATTCTTCGAAAGAATGCCATCTGCAATGCATTGAATGCGTTCCAAAACCTCAGTCATTACCTGAATATCTGAAAAATATTTACATATTTCTGAATTTCAATACATGTAAAGCGATACCACATCACTACCACATGTACAACCTTTGAAAACTTTACTTTTTTAATATAATAAAGCCACAAATTCACTTTGTCATTTGTCAGTTTCGCTTTAAGCACTAAACAATTAGAACGTGTTTTATCCTGCAACTTGCTGCAACGAGGCTGCAACGAATCAGAATGCAATCTTTGTCATTGTAATATGAGCTTTGCGTTTAATATTAGTAGAGTTGATATTTCTTGTGATATCCATTAGTTAAAATGCTGTCTACTTACGTCAAAAAATATGTCAAATGCATCAAACAAAGCATCAAATCAAGTTTGTTGGAATACAAAAAAATAAACAAACTATGTTTTACGCAATAATAAAAAGAAACCACATTCTATTGACGTGTTTTCATAAAATAAACGAAAGGTGTGCTGACTAATTTGAGTTATTAAGTGTAAACTTTATAGTTGATTGAATTTGAATTCATTGTCATTGCTGATGGTGATGTTATTGTTAAGTTTATGCCATGGAACGGCGTAAAGCTAGTCCCGAGCAGTTGAGTATGCTCCTTCACTTCTTAGAGGAGGATAAAGAGTTAGCGATAGGTAAATTCACTGGCTTGGAGGGCCGAGTGCGACAAACAAATGCATGGATTAAAATCACCGAGAAACTAAACGCTAACTCGGGTTTTGGTTCTGGTGCTATTAAGACTCCTGATAAATGGCAGCAGGTAAGTAATGCACGCAATTATGGTCTAAGGAAAAGAATATATGGGACGAAATCTTATTGTATTATTCACTTGTTTGTAGACTTGGCGGGACTGGAAATCAAATGTGAAAAAGAAAGCATTTAAAATACGAAAAAATCGGTTCACTCCTGGCTGCAATGCAACAGTTCAGTTAACAGACTCTGAAGAGAAGATCCTAAGACTTATCTGCACAAATACTTCAGTGTTTGGACTGCCAGGAGTGCCTGAAACATCTGCTCTCTCATCAAATCACATGGTAAACTGAACAGCATTTATTTTGAATATGAGGCCTAATTTATGTTTATGTAACTAGTATTGTTGAAATATTCCAGGTCCCTTCGCAGAGTAATGTTTCAAACGAGATATGCAGTTCTGATCCATCTACCAGCAGTATGGTAAATATGTAGGCTTTTCAATTTTCAACTATTATTTGAAGGGCAAACTTATGTAAGTATGTAAATGGCTGAATTAACTAGATCAACTCTTATCTTGTTCTGTAACACAGGAGATAAAGCTCAAAAAGGTTATATGAAGAGTAACCTACTCCTATTGACCTACTGTGATTGTGTCAAACAAGATCACTTATTGGACATTTCAGGCACCAAAATTTTAGTTTTTGTTTAATGGTTTTTTTTGCCCGAGATAATGATTACATGGGTTTGTTCCTTCGAAATGATGATGGTTAACATATTAATAAATATCTGTTTATTATATTCTATGTAGAAATGGCCTACAGATCCGCAACACTTTACCCAAGCTGATATAGAAATGAGTTTAGAAGATGGAGTTGGTGGAGATATGGACCAAGCCATGGGCTCTAACGAGGTGTCATCTGCACCTGTTACAGGGAAACCCTTATGGAAAAGGGGAAGACCAGTCAGTTAGTATTTCATATGTATTTGTGCATCTTCATATAACACACAGAAAATATAAAAGTAAAACAGGCAAACTTTACTGACTGAATTATCCATATTCCAACATTTTAGTTGAAGACTTTCTGTTTTTAATGTTGCAGGACTGGTTCATGACAGACTGTTAAACTTGGAAGAGGAGAGAATAAGAATAGAGAAACAAAAACTTTTAGAAAAGAAGAGATGCAATAATATAAGACTAAAAATGGAGAAGGATAGACTTGAGATCGAAAGGCAAAGAAATATATTGTTGGAAAAGTGAGTGCTTTTGGCGAAACTTACATTTAATTCCTTTACATGTTTTGTAGAATTGATCATATTCTAATAGTTATTTTTTTTTCAGACTGTTAGTTGCTGTAGAAGCTGTAGCACGTCGATAAATTCCATAATTACTATTTTTAAGCTACTTATATATATGCCAATAAAGTAGAAAAAAAATGTGATATTAAATAAATTATGTATTTTACACTACATCATAACTTTTAGTTTTAATTATACCTATATGTAACGCGTATAACATTAATTAGTTTGTTTTTATGTGCATTATTCTAAGTAAAAAAACCCTTCACCGTTTCTCGGGGAGGCACAGCATTCGCCTCTTTCACACCTATGAACTTCCTGCAAGAAGATGAATGTCTTACGTATCTACGCGATAAGACTCATTACCTAAATACATTACTCAAGACTCAAATATCGCGAATTTAGAAAGATATTTGATGAATAAGTCCCTGATTGTAATCTTGTGTATTTTTACAAATAATTGGGTTTCTTGTAATTTTATTCTGAACGCAATTATTAGTCGCTGAGGGGTTACCGCGAAACGAAAACGAACTTCGTTCGTGTATATCCCTCTATCGCTCGAAGTAGCAAGTGCGACAGAGACGGAGATACACAAACGAAGTTCGTTTTCGTTTCGCGGCAGCGTCATCTCATCCTGTCAACTGAGCACAGCTGTCACTGTCAACCTAACCTAATATTATAAATATAAAATAAACAAACACATTCACATTCCACAAAACAAAACCGCTTTCTTGGGAAAGATAAAGTAGTAGAATATTATAAATATTATAATATCATAATGGAAGACGAAGGTCTAAATCAGGAGTTGATTTGCGTTCAATTTCCCGGTGTTGTAAAAAACGACGACAAAGCCTTGGAATGTTTAGGGGGTATTCGAAATATTTCTGAGGTACACATTTACTTATTGTGTTTATTTTTGTATAGTGCCTATATTATAATTGAACCATTATTGTATTTCAAAACAGGTGCTAGGTCAACCGAACAAAAAGCGCCTTGGTCTAAACTTTCAGCCAAATAATCCATTTATAAAGAAAGTGTATGGTGACAACAAGAAAACTGCCGGAGTGCTTTTAAAGGTTAAGGTGAAAAAAACCAAGAATGGGGACGAAGTTAAAAGGGAAGTGGTGGGGACCACGGTTGTGGGGCACGTGAAGAGGACCTATAAATTTGAATGTATGTATTTTTTTACCATATACATGTTAGATAAATATTTTTTATAAGCCTTATTAACTTCACCGGCAAATAATAAATATGTATGTAACAATGTCAAAAAATCATGTAAGTCAATTTTTACCCACTCATTACATTAGTCATATCAATTTGAAACTTTGCAAATATCATATACATAGATCATCATCATATCAGCGGAAAGACATCCACTGCTGGACATAAGCTTCCCCCAATGAGTGCCAAAATGATCTTTATACAATAATTTTATACTATCAAGTTGATCTCATGATGGAGCCAGGAGGAAAGCCTGAGGGAGGCTTGACTGACTTGATGTTTTTATTTTATATCTTATTAAAGTCTGTGTTCATTTTGCAGCTATGTGTGATTTCCAATTTCTTCCAATTCAAACGGAGGGTGAAAGTCCTCAGTGCATTATTGATGAGATACTACCATCAGGGGTGGACCAGTTTAGTTTCTTGTCGTAAGTGATACTACTTATTTTCTTATTAAAACTTCCATATTTACGATAATGACTACACACCAACTCTTTTTCCATGAATGTGCCAAAATGAAACATTGTTTGATAGGATAAAAATGTTCTTGGCATGGTTACCATGACTACCTTCTATAACCCTTGGTGTTCTTGGTGTTCAAAGGGTTAACTCTGGTAGTTTTTTAAAATATAATATGGACACTATGCTCATTAACCAACTTTTTTTATTCTACAACACAGAGAGAAGTCTACCTTGTTTGTTGTCCCTGCCAACTTCACAAGGTCCGACAAGCCAATAAACTATTCCTACTCGGACAAGAGGTATCTTGAGAAAAAGGACCAAACATCACAAGATAAGGATGCAGACAAAGATGATGTTCACAACAAAAGGCGGAGTGAACGAGGAATTGGCATGGCCCATTATACATTTAATTTGACAGAGAGCTTACCCAGTGAACCCAATGAAGCTTATTTGAAGCAACAAGCATTGAGGCTTACTGTTTATCCTGCATTGAAGCAGGAAATGGAGATTATACAAAAGGTAAAACAAAAAGGCTTGTGCTACACATGACAGCTAGGGAAGGGAAGTGAATTATTACTAGTTATCACTATAATTAAACTAACTTGCACACTGCTCAGTGTCATAAAGTTTTATCCCGTGGCCCTTGAATATCTGTAGGATATTATGAATACTTCTCAGACTCAGATTTGAATGTGAATGTGTTAACACAAAAGTTTGGTAAAAAAAGGACTAAGGTCTCTTATTATTGTTGTAAAACTTGTAAATTGTAATAAATACTTCCAACCATACACAACATACAATCTGTTTAATCATATTTTATTTATTAATAATAACTAATACATAAAAACGAATAAATATTCCAGTTGTTTGAAGAAAGGCCAATGTGGACTCAGAATCTGCTGAGATACAACACAAAAATCAAGTCAACCTCTCTAAAGGTGATCCTGCCCTGTTTGGCCATTTACATGAAGGATGGGCCCTGGCGGGTGCAGTGGGTCAGGTATGGCTATGATCCTAGGAAGGAGCCGGAAGCAAGAATGTACCAAACCTTGGATTTTAGGCTGAGACATCAAGGTAATAAGTAATAACTTAGAAAATATTATTATTAGTCGGACTTTATCTGTAGGTACCTACTATTAAGACACTAACAACCGAAACAAAAAATAAATACTTGCATAGATGATAGAATAATTACCAAGTTTTTGGGAATTTATATATTACTGTTTCATTTAGATATGTGTAAAACTTTATATATATATCACATAAAAAAACGACTAAATTTCGTCTACTTTTTTGGAAAAGGGCCAATGCTTGCTAGTTTCACAGTACAATTCTCAATTTCTCACACATTCTCTCCACACATTATAGTTTAAATTATTTGAACTGAGCTCATGAATAGCCTTTGTTTATGTGGCGCTAACCTTTTTCTTGCAAATAATGGCACGCGTCCGACCACCAGTTCAGAAAATCTCAACTATACACAAGTGTCGAAAATGCTATTGTCCTGTTAAACCATTTTAAACCTATTCAACAAGGAATAAGGTTTGAAAATTCAATATCCACGCAATGTAGTTCTAACCTTTTTTTGTAAGTAACTGGTTGGCGGTTACGAGAACAAAAGCAGATAATATGATTGTATTAGACACAATGCCATTGTGAATGCAGATAAGTGGATGAGCTTAGTTTAGAAAATTTCAACTATACGACCACGACACTTAGTCAACTTAGTAGCTCTGGTGGCCATACATTTTATATGGCCGCCAGAGCTCTTTTTCCGTTTTTTGACCTGTATCACCAAAACTTGAAGCCTCAATCCAGACCAGTTAGAGCGGTTACACACGGCAACTGTTTACAAACGCGCGTTTCATGAATGTGTGACTGTATCGCTAGTGTTGTGCTAGCGATAAACATTAATCTGCAATAATCTGCATCGATACTGTATCGCGTTTGTATTGCTGCAAAAGTCGGAGAGTGTGTAACCGCTATATTACTGTCGCATTTCCGCATGAAATAAATATTTGGAATTTTCATCAGCGGGTCTATATTCGATGGTGAGCACGCGCGACCAGGTGGTTCACTACAAGAAGGCGGACCGTGTGCGGCCCAACACGCGCGTCGAGGAGAGCGCCGTCGAGGACGTGTCCGAGGGCTCCGTCTACTTCCGCCCGGGCATGGTGCCGGCGCAGCGCCAGATCTTCTACCAGGTGTGTAATCAAATCATACTACGTGTTTTTGTCAATTTCCGTTAATTGCATAGGTTAGATCAAATAAAGTTAATTTCTCCAAGACAGTAGTATCTTAACTTACTGTTATCAAGATATTCAATATTTTAATTTGATCAGATTTGCAGCTTTGACCACTGTTAATGCTACATTCAAGTATTTTGTAAAATTTTTTTTTTTGTAAGTAATAATTATGCTTATTTGTTTCTGTGAATGTACTCTGCAATATGCCGAAGTTAACGGAAATTCCCGGGAACACCGTGTATAATAGTGTATACTTACGTATGCACCAACCTGCAAAAGAAATAATGGTGCAATGTGCTCAAAATTATCTGACCCGCGCCAACAGTGTTACCAATAGTTGTGTAACTTATTACTGAGCATATAGTACTGCCGTTACTATATTGCAGGTTACTGTACCATGTGTTTTCCAACTTCACTTTATTGTATCACTTTACGGTAGTTAAGAAGAAAAGTAGAGGGTATGACTCTGATCTAAAAGCCATATTACCCCTCGAACTACACTCGGCGTCAAAAACATTCGACCGGTGGAGGAATGTCCTGTTCTCCGACGAAATCCAAGTGTGCCTGTACACCAACGACAGGCGTAGGAGAGTCTACAGGCGACCAGGGGAGTGTTTCACACCAGCCTGCACCGTGGAAACCGTCGGCTATGGAGGAGGATCCTGCATGTTCTGGGGCGGCATCTCTATCGACGGCAAGACAGACTTCGTGTGCGTCTCCAGAGCTGAAGGTTGTCGCGGCCAGGGGTCTCTTACTGCTAACCGGTACATCACCGAGATTTTGGTTTTGTCGGCGCCAACTTCGAGTTCATGCACGACAACGCCCGGTGCCACACAGCCTTGATTGTCAAGTGACGCTCATCAGATCCATGACTGACCGCATGGAAGCTGCTCGGAGGGCTAGAGGAGGCAACACTAGGTTTTAAGACAAATTTTTAAGGATTGTTATTGTTAATTTTTAATTTTTGTATTATTCCTTTTCTTTGTAATTTTGATCAGAATACACATTGTTTCACATTTTCCCAGAATTTTCTTTTTTTATGGGGGTGGTGGCCAATATCCTACCGTTTTCAAATAGGGGATTTCATTAGCTTTCAAATGATACTAATAATGATAGGGTACAGGAAGGATCTTAGGAGTTATAATCGCTTGACACGAATTTTAGGAAAGGTGAGATTTTTTTGACGCCGAGTGTATTTCCCCTCACTTATTTCGGGAAAATAACCATCCTTGTCATACAATCTACTATTAGGATGTAAAATTATTGAAGTTGTGTAGCTTTAGCTTTTTTAGCTACTTTAGCGCCGCTGTGCACTTTTTGGAATGGGGGAAAAATTGTTAAACTCGCCACAGATTTCGTAAGGTGAGATTCGAGAGAGGTCACGTGACCGTAAGACGCGTAAGGTGAGAATATAAATGAAATAAATTGTAAACTGTCCATTTTCAATTTCCAAAGCTCCTGTCTGAACTGTCTTTTAAATGTTGTCTAAAGACAGAAGACACGCATCTAAAGTTCGTCAAATGGTCTCTAAATAATTACGTTCTTATGGCTCTCGTATCGACTAACCATCAAAATCTGAAGGGTAGGTACCCTGGGTACTGGGTGGTCAGGTTACCCAAGCTTCGGCTCCGTAGGTCAACATTGGTAAAAATGGTATAGGGGTGTAGCATTTAAAATGTTACAAAAATGGTAATTTTACATATGTATTTTTTCTACCGGTAGTACTGCGACGTGAAGCTGCCCGAAGTGGAGGCGCTGCTAGCGACCCCGCCGGCCACGCTGCTGTGCCACGCGCGCCGCGGCTGGCTCCCCGCCGGCGTCGACCAGCTCTGCCGCGACCACATCTTCCGCTACGTCAAGCAGACGCTGCTCGCCACGCACAGCGCCGACCTCAAGCTGGAAGTGAGTCACTAGTGTACATTACTACCAGGTGGAGGCGCTGCTAGCGACCCCGCCGGCCACGCTGCTGTGCCACGCGCGCCGCGGCTGGCTCCCCGCCGGCGTCGACCAGCTCTGCCGCGACCACATCTTCCGCTACGTCAAGCAGACGCTGCTCGCCACGCACAGCGCCGACCTCAAGCTGGAAGTGAGTCACTAGTGTACATTACTACCAGGTGGAGGCGCTGCTAGCGACCCCGCCGGCCACGCTGCTGTGCCACGCGCGCCGCGGCTGGCTCCCCGCCGGCGTCGACCAGCTCTGCCGCGACCACATCTTCCGCTACGTCAAGCAGACGCTGCTCGCCACGCACAGCGCCGACCTCAAGCTGGAAGTGAGTCACTAGTGTACATTACTACCAGGTGGAGGCGCTGCTAGCGACCCCGCCGGCCACGCTGCTGTGCCACGCGCGCCGCGGCTGGCTCCCCGCCGGCGTCGACCAGCTCTGCCGCGACCACATCTTCCGCTACGTCAAGCAGACGCTGCTCGCCACGCACAGCGCCGACCTCAAGCTGGAAGTGAGTCACTAGTGTACATTACTACCAGGTGGAGGCGCTGCTAGCGACCCCGCCGGCCACGCTGCTGTGCCACGCGCGCCGCGGCTGGCTCCCCGCCGGCGTCGACCAGCTCTGCCGCGACCACATCTTCCGCTACGTCAAGCAGACGCTGCTCGCCACGCACAGCGCCGACCTCAAGCTGGAAGTGAGTCACTAGTGTACATTACTACCAGGTGGAGGCGCTGCTAGCGACCCCGCCGGCCACGCTGCTGTGCCACGCGCGCCGCGGCTGGCTCCCCGCCGGCGTCGACCAGCTCTGCCGCGACCACATCTTCCGCTACGTCAAGCAGACGCTGCTCGCCACGCACAGCGCCGACCTCAAGCTGGAAGTGAGTCACTAGTGTACATTACTACCAGGTGGAGGCGCTGCTAGCGACCCCGCCGGCCACGCTGCTGTGCCACGCGCGCCGCGGCTGGCTCCCCGCCGGCGTCGACCAGCTCTGCCGCGACCACATCTTCCGCTACGTCAAGCAGACGCTGCTCGCCACGCACAGCGCCGACCTCAAGCTGGAAGTGAGTCACTAGTGTACATTACTACCAGGTGGAGGCGCTGCTAGCGACCCCGCCGGCCACGCTGCTGTGCCACGCGCGCCGCGGCTGGCTCCCCGCCGGCGTCGACCAGCTCTGCCGCGACCACATCTTCCGCTACGTCAAGCAGACGCTGCTCGCCACGCACAGCGCCGACCTCAAGCTGGAAGTGAGTCACTAGTGTACATTACTACCAGGTGGAGGCGCTGCTAGCGACCCCGCCGGCCACGCTGCTGTGCCACGCGCGCCGCGGCTGGCTCCCCGCCGGCGTCGACCAGCTCTGCCGCGACCACATCTTCCGCTACGTCAAGCAGACGCTGCTCGCCACGCACAGCGCCGACCTCAAGCTGGAAGTGAGTCACTAGTGTACATTACTACCAGGTGGAGGCGCTGCTAGCGACCCCGCCGGCCACGCTGCTGTGCCACGCGCGCCGCGGCTGGCTCCCCGCCGGCGTCGACCAGCTCTGCCGCGACCACATCTTCCGCTACGTCAAGCAGACGCTGCTCGCCACGCACAGCGCCGACCTCAAGCTGGAAGTGAGTCACTAGTGTACATTACTACCAGGTGGAGGCGCTGCTAGCGACCCCGCCGGCCACGCTGCTGTGCCACGCGCGCCGCGGCTGGCTCCCCGCCGGCGTCGACCAGCTCTGCCGCGACCACATCTTCCGCTACGTCAAGCAGACGCTGCTCGCCACGCACAGCGCCGACCTCAAGCTGGAAGTGAGTCACTAGTGTACATTACTACCAGGTGGAGGCGCTGCTAGCGACCCCGCCGGCCACGCTGCTGTGCCACGCGCGCCGCGGCTGGCTCCCCGCCGGCGTCGACCAGCTCTGCCGCGACCACATCTTCCGCTACGTCAAGCAGACGCTGCTCGCCACGCACAGCGCCGACCTCAAGCTGGAAGTGAGTCACTAGTGTACATTACTACCAGGTGGAGGCGCTGCTAGCGACCCCGCCGGCCACGCTGCTGTGCCACGCGCGCCGCGGCTGGCTCCCCGCCGGCGTCGACCAGCTCTGCCGCGACCACATCTTCCGCTACGTCAAGCAGACGCTGCTCGCCACGCACAGCGCCGACCTCAAGCTGGAAGTGAGTCACTAGTGTACATTACTACCAGGTGGAGGCGCTGCTAGCGACCCCGCCGGCCACGCTGCTGTGCCACGCGCGCCGCGGCTGGCTCCCCGCCGGCGTCGACCAGCTCTGCCGCGACCACATCTTCCGCTACGTCAAGCAGACGCTGCTCGCCACGCACAGCGCCGACCTCAAGCTGGAAGTGAGTCACTAGTGTACATTACTACCAGGTGGAGGCGCTGCTAGCGACCCCGCCGGCCACGCTGCTGTGCCACGCGCGCCGCGGCTGGCTCCCCGCCGGCGTCGACCAGCTCTGCCGCGACCACATCTTCCGCTACGTCAAGCAGACGCTGCTCGCCACGCACAGCGCCGACCTCAAGCTGGAAGTGAGTCACTAGTGTACATTACTACCAGGTGGAGGCGCTGCTAGCGACCCCGCCGGCCACAGGCCAAAAGCTTTGCCTCGTTCCTGCCCGTCCTTACCCGAGTGCCGAAGGAGAGTAGGGTTTCAGCGGCTTTTCAGGGTAGTTACAATAAAGAGTTATTATTGATTTTATGCCTCCGTCGTGCCGTCCCGCCATCTCTTTTGAGTCTGCTGACCATTCTAGACGCATTCAGCAGACGACCCCTGCCTAGCGTGGGATCGAAATTATTTAAGAGTCCGCAGTAAGCTCGATTCTCCATACAAACGTAGTTACGCTCTCATTTTAAAACTACGTGTTGGATTGTAACGAAACTTTGCACGTACAATGACATGAGGCATATCCAGGTCTGTAATTAGTTAATGTAGCTTCAGATACCATAGTAAAAAAAAATACAGTGTATTTAAGTTTTTCAAACAAAACTTGTTTTTGCTGTATTTCGTTTGTTTTATAAATTGGAACCATATAAACTAATTACAGACCTATGTCTGTAATTAGTTTATATGGTTCTACATATCTATATATATCTATATATACCTCATGACATTGTATATGCAAAGTTTCGTCACAATCCGACACGTAGTTTTAAAATGAGACCGAAACTCCGTTTGTATGGGAGGGTGAAATTCGGCCGAGCTTACTGCGGACTCTTAACATGCACACTAAGGACATATCTACATACTACTTAAATGCCTACGACGTGTAAGGCCAGATTTGACCAACCTGGAATAAGGGCTTAGACTGAGGTCAAACGTCAACATATTACTTTTTACACAGATATTTTTCAGACAATATATTATCGTTTACATTAAACACTGTAAGAGCCAGCGCAAACCGAGGAAGCACAATGTGAAGGATTTCATATTTTGTTAATTAATTAATGTAGACACTACTATAGGCAGGAGATATCTTTTTTGAACATGTTTTCAGAGCATTTTATTATAAGTGATACCGTGTATTACATTATTACATTGACAACATTTCAAATCGTCTCCACTGCGCTCCCCCTGACCGCCTGGACCGGGCCTAACACCTCGTGTTTTTGTCGCAGCAAGCGAGCAGCGATGAAGACGCGAACTCCGACGACGCCTCCGTCAGTGCTAATGCTACGGGAAACGAGGAACCTTCCACCTCTAATACATAATGTACATTTAATACTGCGTTTTATTGAAAACTCACTACGAACACAGCATGAAGAAAAGTAACACCAAGAACCCCGAATACTATTCGAAGACATTAAGAGTCCGCAGTAAGCTCGGCCGAATTTCACCTTCCTATACAAACGTAGTTACGCTCTCATTTTAAAACTACGTGTTGGATTGTGACGAAACTTTGCATATACATTGAAATTAGGTGTATATCTATGTCTGTAATTAGTTATATGGTTCCAGTGTATAATACAAACGAAATACAGCAAAAACAAGTTTTGTATAAAAACTTAAATTCGCTGTATTTGTTTTCGCTGTATTTGGTTTCGCTGTGTTTGGTATCTGAAGCTACATAAACTAATTACAGACATAGATATACCCCATGTCATTAATGCAAAGTTTCGTTACAATCCAACAAGTAGTTTTAAAATGAGAGCGTAACTACGTTTGTATGGAGAATCGAGCTTACTGCGGACTCTTAAGCGAGCCAATGAATGGGATCCGTTTGTGGCGTTAAGGTATTGAAGGATACGTATTTTATTTTGTATTTACGGCGCTAAAGGCTTTGATGAGTTCAATGGGAACGCGTTAAGCTAAATGACAAACAAGCTTACGGCCCACCGGATGGTACGTGGTTACCGTAGCGTATGGACGCTGGTGTAGTGTAAGATGCTTACTCATACTTTCAAACCCATATAACACATGTTTATTATGAATAAACGGCAGTCGTATTTAGAATCTGGTTGTTTCAATACATCGCCGAACACTCGTCCTCATATGGCGGCCTTGCCAGCGCAGCGCTTTGCGCGCTGCCGCTAATATCGCGCGCGAAAGTGTTAACTTATAATAATAAAAAAAGCATTTTTGTTACTAATTTTTTCTTCTTTCTCTCCGTGGGAGACGTAGTGTAAGATGCTTACTCATACTTTTAAACCCATATAAGTCATGTTTATTATGAATAAACGGCAGTCGTATTTAGAATCTGGTTGTTTCAATACATCGCCGAACACTCGTCCTCATACAGGCAACTCCAGGGGTGTTACATGCGCGTGGCCGACCCTTTAAGAATTTATACACTCCTTTTTTGAAGAACCCCATACCTATATGTAGTCTCTCGGGAAAACTTCGGGAGGGAGCTCACCGTCTGACTTAGAATGTAATGTGAATTGACCATTCCAATTCCATTACTTTATGTTATGTAACATATTATTACCTCACCTCGAAGACAGGGCAGATGATTGAGCAAATGGTTTAATTTTAGTGGGTACCTACCGGGGTATCGTTGGACACATTATTAGTTTCGCACCCCTGGTTAATAATAGGCCCTTCTCTCATATATCGCCTGCCCAGTTTAACCAGAGCTCCAAAGTTCTAAGCGGCGTGAGCAGTTGTTAGGTTAGGTTAGGTTAGGAGGTCCGAGTGTTCTGGTGATCAGTGGATGCGTGTCTCAGAGCCATCCTAGTGCGTTCCTCCTAACTTGTTTCGGACCATTGTTATTGTCACACACCGGCTGTTCCTGTTGAGTGGCGAGGTTTGGCTTGTCGTACTATGACTGAAACAAAAATAAACACATAAAATACTATATACCGTGGGCGGGGCGTGTTAATTGGCCCAAAATAAGTTGCAATGGCCTAGGACCTACCCACCCTCATTGTTGGCACACGATCTGCCCCACACCGAGTATATTACAATCTCACTATCAACTAGCTACACTATATTTGATCCCCTCCGCACTTTACCTTGTGTCAACATGTCTTCATTATACTTGTCACATTAATTAGGATTATGCAAATATAGATTTATAGTGAGACACTGGATGGGTTGACCGTTGCACCCATCTCGTCTTAACAAACGATGACTCATCGGCTCACCGCGTGTTGAACTTTGGTCCTTGCTTTGTTTAACTCCCGAAGCTTTGTTAGATAAGCATTCTAGTATTAACGTAAATCATACAGGTAGGTTTAAAGACAATAAGTTGTACATGACTCGAACAAAAATTAGGGCTTTAATTAAACCCCAATATCTCGCAAACGAATGACTTTGAGTTGAAAAATGGTTGAAGAAACCCATTATATTTTTGAACAAGCTATCCAACGATACGCCACACCATGGGCTTAACAAGAAAAAAAAAACCGAGCTAATCCGAAGACGGACAGACAGACATAGCGAAACTATAAGGGTTCCTTGTTGACTACGGAATCCCAAAAATGTGATACTGCGTAATATATTTCACAACTTTAGGTACCTACTTCATAAATATACGTACGTTTCCAAAGGTACAATAATATCTGAGCAACTTTATGCTCTTGAAAATAAAGTTGTGTTCACATATTTTGGATCACTTTGTCCTTGCATGTGCAAGGACAAAGTTGAGTTCTAAAATATGTATTTTAGAACTCAACGGAGCGCGGTAAGTAAGAAAATTGTCGCAATGGCATAAGCTGACAGAGGTGCAAAACGTATAAGAAATAAAATAATGTCACTATAAGGAACACTTGGATAAAATCCACATAAAATCAAAGTACTTTATGTTTCGGCTAGAAGGTACCGGTTCTAATCCCGGTCTAGTCCGGGAGTCCATGCATTATTGTTAGGAACTGTAGCATTCCGTTGTAGGCACTGTACCTAATTAAACTTTTCCAGATTTGATATATAACACAGAGGTTTCGGGTTTGCATTGTCTAGTGCAAATGTTGGGAAAGATACAACCATCAAGAGACTGTCACTTCAATGTTTCTTCACTGGACGGTGGGGTGTGAAGCAACTGCAAGTACTGTGTGACACGGATTTTTTCAAATGATAAGTCCTCTTGTCTTTAATTGAGTGTAAAATAGGTTAAAATAATTATTATTGTAACCACAACGCTTCAAAAGTGGCAAGTTAATTAAATAGACATAACTTCTTTACATGTTTGTAAATATTACATGTGTTCTGAATGAAGTATTTTAGGTCGGGCCGTCCTTACAAGTACCTTCCGATAACATATGGGAAGAATCAACGGAGTTGTGCCTTGAATTATGCAAGTGGAATATGGGACCTGATTGCTGAGGCAATTTTGTTGTGACTACAATGAACTTACGGGCCCTTATTCGGTAAGTAATTTTGGTTTAATACTGTACCTATTTAAATATTTAGGAAAAAAACGTATCTTCAGTAAACATCCGACGGCTTTAGCACGCGAAGGATTATGTAAGTACCTAGAACTAAAACACGCGGAACAAAACATGTATTTTGAATGCTCCTTTTAGTTTTTACCATTATTTTTATAGCAGTCATACTAATTTAATTAACCTTGTGAAAAAAGGATTTGAAAGTGCGCGCTTTAATTTCAAAGTGCCAAGATTAGGTTATGCCTAGATATAGGCAAAGATCATTTGATATAGGTTACTAGCTTCTGCCCGCCACTCCGTCCGCGTGGAACTCGTTTATATCGTAGCTGCATACTAACTTTCACCCCCGATTTCACCCCCTTAGGGGATGATTTCCGGAATAAAAACTATCCTATGTCCTTCCCCGGGGTTCAAGCTATCTCCATACCAAATTTCATCTCAATCGGTTCAGCGGTTTAAGCGTGAAGAGGTAACAGACAGACAGACAGACACACTTTCGCATTTATAATATGAGTATGGATGGATTGTTATTACTATTGTACATAGGTATGATAGGTATTCGGACTTTGGATGTGAGCGATGCCGGGGTGCCCGACTCGCGGTGACTGGTCGAAAGCAAAGTCCAACGACACCAAGGGCGAGGGTTCCTGCTGCACGTATCATTAAAAACAAAGACTGCTAAGATATATAAAGATCATTTATGATGTCATCACAACAACGCCATCTCATCCCTCTGTTAGTGTCTCATAATCATTAGCAGCTTAAATTAGGCCGTTAATTTGTTTACCACCCCGTGAAAAGGTCTTTATTCGATCACAAAGAGCGGCTTATCGCTCGTATATAACGGGCGCGGAGGCGCGCGCGCACACACTCGCTAGCACCTCTCTCGCGCCGCACGATCGATTTCCCGCCCTTTGTCATTTTCACCGGCGCGCGAGTTCCTCAACACGATCGAAGCGAGGTTAGTGTGCGATTTTCACCAATTGGTAATACAGTTTGTGAACAAATTGGAGCGCAACTGCACCAGTTCGCGCCTGCTTTAGTGTCGTGCTCGTTTGTTTTCGATTGTTGTGTTATTAGGTTCCGTTGTTTTGTTTTCATAATTGCGATTGTGATATTATTGCTCTTTTAATATTGTGATTTTTACCCGGTTGGTAAGGTATGGTTATTTAAATTTGGTAAATTTCTGTTTCTTCTATTGGTGAATGGTTTAGAAGGATTTATGCCAAAATTCAGAATGTTTCGTGGTGAAATATATATTTTTAAAAAGTTAAACATTTAAAATAAGTTGGTGAGGACCAAATTCTTGGCCAGTGGTTAGCCTGTTTAGTCAGTAGTTAGCCATACAAACTGAAGAAGTGAACAAAGTTCCGTTGTGACACAAAAATTTACCATAGAGTTGTATGGTTAGTTTTCGTGCCACAACGGAAAACTTTCATAGAAAGTTTAATTGAGTGAGTTAGGCTGGCCAAGAATTTGGTCCTTACCCAAGTAACTTATAACGTGAATTAAAAACTTCCCAGTTGAAGTAACGCAAGTTGTTGGTATCTAGAGAAATACAGCAGCCCAGTGCAAGTGGGACGTAGCAACAGACCTAGAAAAGTTGTGCAAACTAAAATAGCTTACGTAAGGTTGAATGCATTGTCTAGTAACTAATTGTTACCTACCTATTAGTAGAGAAAAGTTATTGACTCGGCTTAAAAAAAGGAAAAGTGCATTTGAGCAGAATAATTGGGAGCAAGTGTAGTAACTAACACGGGCGAGTGCAGGGTTGACTGAACCCGAGATGATAGAATAAACTAGCAAAAATACCACTTTCGTCACTTTCTCAGTCCGCAGCCATGCACACTAACCGTGATAATGCGCATTACTCGAAGCGCATTACTACTACTCATTTCGATTGCTAATACTTAACTAGTAAATAAATAATATATGGCAGCCGACTTGCATCGATTAGATCAGCTTATGAAGCGCAAATGTACCTATGAAATGCTTCATATAAAGATTTGTGAGAAATGAGTTTTATCCTGATAAAAAGAGAATTTACAATTTGGTTCAAAATTAAGGAGTAAAAAAAATCGAATGAAAACATACCTAGTCCAATATCAATAGTCAAAACACATCCATAATTATTTTATAAATGCGAAAGTGTGTCTGTCTGTCTGTCTGTCTGGTACCTATACCTCTTATTTTTTATGAAGTTTTGTAATGAGATAGTTTGAGTCCCGGGAAAGGACATAGGATAGTTTTTTTATCTCGCAAATGATGCCCTAAGGGGGTGAAATGGGGGAGTTCAAGACAATAATACATACAATGTATACTTACGTATACGTTATGTTACATTGCTAACCAAGCAAAAGTGACTGAAGATTAATTTAACGCATTAGATTGTCATTAATGCAGTGTGGGTACTCTTAATGCAGTGTGGGTACCTACATACTTACCCACATTATGCAGATTTGGACTAAAAATATATTCAGATTCATCAGAATTTTTTTTTGTTTAGTACCTACGGTACTTGATATTGTACTTATTTAGTCGAGCTATTAGTGAATACATTTCCCTACTCGTAAATACAATTAGCCCCTTTACGTGATTGTAAGGGCTGTGTACAAGTTTCTGGCAGTAGGTAATTCCATTTTTGAGGCAACTTTTATTTCCAAATGTACTTACTTTTTTTGCACAGTTATTATTATCATACTCTTCAAGACATTTTCTCACCGAGACAGATGAAACTAAATAAAAAGACATAATAAACTCCAGCTTATCAGTTAAATATTCCACAATAGTAATAAAGTATTGAACGTAGATTCACGCCAGTCACAAATCAAGCTGGTTAATTTCCGAAGACAGGTGAATACAAAGCGATCTAAAACGGCGTGGCCACGTCACGTGCCGCCGTGCTCGGCATCCTAATCGGCCTCACCTCGGAGCCAGTGTCATGTCATGTCGGACCCGATGGCCGAGATCTCTAAGAAGTCGGTAGTCTTAGCAGGAATCCCGCAGTTAAGTCTCAAATTGGGGTGCAGGCACTAAATAGAATAACCAATAGTATCGTATTTTCTCGTCAAAGGATAAAAAATGGTATCAAATGGAGAAAAAACCAACCCAAGGGGTTAAAAATCACAAAGTTATGTGTCCAAAGTTTTAAGAAGGGGTATGTTCTGTCCCTTTTCCGCAAAACGCAACTTCATATGAAACGATTGTCATTTACTATGACACTCGCAGATTGTGACGCCACTAACTGCGAGCGTTTTCTCTCTAACAATCAAAATTAAAAGGGTTTTTGAGATATTTGAATGGGACTTTCGTCACTAGGCATATTTTTTTGCCTTCTTTCTTTTGGAGTAATCAAAATTTTCGAGTCTACGCCCGTATTATGGGGAGTTACAGTGCGACACAAAAGAGTAGAAATTAAATAAAATGGAACTAAAAAAATCCATACTAAATTGTTGCCATGTTTAAGTATTTTACGTCAAATTGTGACAGTAACGTAGAAAGTGGCGCCCTCATTTAATTTGTACTCTTTTGTGTCGCGCTGTACGTTACGTTTTATGTTCGTTATACTGTATACCTACCGACTAGTCGAAACGTAGTACCTTACTAGGTACTGCATACTAGTACTCGTAAAAACAAAATAGAACATACATTTTTATGATATATCAACAAATTGATAATACTTAATTGGCAATCACAATTATAAAACCTCTTTTCTCATTGTATTCGGCGTTTAACTCACCCATATTTGTACTCTGTATACCTAAAGAATATTCACAAACCTTTTCAATTTATTCTTCGTTATTGGGATACTACTACTGCACAATAGTAAGGTAACAAATACACAAAATTCGCTTGCGATTAATATAGACAACTGTTATTATAACCTACAAAGACCATTGGACCGGCAACTTTATCAGAGAAAATGTATGGCTCCACTCTAGTCGCGACATAAAACTACTTAGACTTAATGAGACGTACTATAACCAGCGTATCAAAAGCGCAGCGTAACAACAAACAAATTATGGGGACCAAAGCCAAGGTTAAAATCGTCTACTGCGTGGCTTTTGATATTATTAAAGCCGGTCGTTGTATTGCATAATTCACAAAATCAAACCGTGAAGTAGCAGAACATGAACATAAGCGCACTTATCCTTAGTAACTCTATACCTAATTCCGATTCCTGATTTAGAGGACCGATATTCTGCAGACGTGCAGAATTTCGATCCGTTGCCTGTTGAAAGGCCCCATTCACGTATTTGAAGTTAGGTTGCTATCGCACCTAGGTGTCTCATTGACTTTTGTCTTCAGTGGACCTTGGACTTGCAATGAATAATTGTCCTCTTCATCATCCTCCTAGCTTTATTCCCGGTTGTGCCCTAAATGAGCCCGGGGATTAGACCGGTAGAATAATTGTTCTCTTGTTCTACAGTTAAATCATGAGCTCCATGGACTTCCGCCTGGAGCGCAGCCAGGAGCTGTCGGCGGAGACGCGAGCGCTGGCCGAGCAGGAGTTGCGCGAGACCCCAGAGCGCACGCGCGAGGCACTCGAGCGCTTGCGGGAACTACTCAAGGAGAACAAGGACCTGTACTTCGCGGACGATGACGATACGCTCACAATCTTCCTACGGCCGTGCAAGTGGTACCCCGAGAGCGCGCTCGCACTGGTGAGTAACTACTGTCTTGCTACTAAATGTCCTTCAATGCCTCGAGCAACAGAAGTCTGTTTTCTACTAACAGTTTTCTGCTCAGGCTATTGTATCCACGCCTATTTAGCTACTTAAGGGGCATGCAATTTTAGGAGGTACGCTCACCATCTTACTGCATATGGTATATGCATGTTGCATGCATATGTAATATGGTATACATGGTAGTAGCCAAATACCTATATCGTAACACATCCTTACTCCTATAGTAATAAAGACGTGTTCCGATATATTAAGTCTTTTCTTGCGCCTCTGTTCATTTGTCTCGCCAGAGCTTTTTCTAAAGTTCCTAAACAAATTCTCCTTCTTTTGTGATATTGATCAATCCAGAGTGGTAAATAATTCAGTATCGCTTGTAATTGCAATAAAATACAAATACTTACTCTTTATTGCACACCATTACCTTTATGTATTTTAATCTAATACACAAATACTGTTACTTACGAAAACTGTCGTTATTTTATTATGAAAGCTAATTCAAGAACCGGTGCCATTATTTGGGAGACTGTATTGACCTCAGACTCGTTATATCTTGTGATTTAGCGAGTTCGACTAACCTACTATATAATCAGAATTATATAATTGACTGTTTTACCACGTTGACGGTGACACTGCATCTGTCTGCGACACGTGAATCGCATACTAAAGTGACCGTGAACGTGTTTCTGAAACGGGGCGCCGTCGCAGAATCCTTGGGGGACCATAATTCACCATTTCGGCATTCTAACAACATAGATAAATATAATAGCAGTTTAGTAGTACTGCAAAGTTTAATTTCAAAATAATTTTCGTAATTCTGCTTGCAAAATTAGAGTTAACAAACGGCGGGTACGTGCGTGTTTTATATTCCATCCAATTTATGCTGTTACCAAATGTGTGTTGTCGAATCCCGGCTCGTACCAATGAGTTTTTCGGAACTTATGTACGGAATATTGACCGTTAGCTTTTCGGTGAAGGAAAACATCGTGAGGGAACCGGTCTAGCTAATCCCAATAAGGTCTAGTTTTCCCTCTGGGTTGGAAGGTCAGATGGCAGTCGCTTTCGTAAAACTAGTGCCTATGCCAAATCTTGGGATTAGGTGTCAAAGCGGACCCCGGCCTCCTTTAGGGGCATTACCGGGAATAACGCTAGGAGGATGAGGTATGGTGTTACCATAAGGTAATAGGTATCTCACAAGGCTGGTGCTTAATTTAACTACTCAGATTAAATTACAACTTGTTTACACACACGTTTCGTGTTTCACTTAATTGTAAAGACTTCTGATAAAAAGCATGTTTAATTTTTGCTCATGTCATTAATGTAAATGTATTATGTAGTTTATTGCGTCCCAGAGAGCAATCATAAGTGGAATTAAAGATTAATTTAAGCACCGATGTGTTATTTACAGTAGTACTCATTGACCGACAAATTGTACGCATGCCATGCAGGCCGCGCCGGCAACACCGAATTTACGTAACTTTACCATCGTAATGACCCACAGTTGAGTAATTCTTTTGCTTTAGCAGCTGTTAAGAGTTCGCAGTAAGCTCGATTCTCCATACAAACGTAGTTGCGCTCTCATTTTAAAAATACGTATTGGATTGTAACGAAACTTTGCATGTACAATGACATGAGGTATATCCAGGTCTGTAAATAGTTTATGTAGCTTCAGATACCATAGTAAAAAAACAGCGAATTTATGTTTTTCATACAAAACTTGTTTTTGCTGTATTTTGTTTGTTTTATAAACTGGAACCATATGAACTAATTACAGACATAGATATACTTCATGTCATTGTATATGCAAAGTTTCGTCACAATCTAACACGTAGTTTTAAAATGAGAACGAAACTCTGTTTGTATGGGAAGGTGAATTTCGGCCGAGCTTACTGCGGCCTCTTACCGGTCGACTTCGTGGGACTGTCCTAGACCTCGGCGATTCATTTACGGTTTCACGTATAATTTCAATAAAAGGTCGGTAACGCCCTTGTGAGTCCTCTGGAGCAAGCGTCCAAAAAAAAAAGGTTACGGTGTCTGCTTATCGTCAATTCACCAACCACGGTGGTGGGGGTATAAAAATGGTCCAGGACCTGAATTTCTTGTTATAGAAGTAAAGTACCTAATTGATAGAGAATGGCGCGGGCGGCACAACACAAGATAAATCGAATGGAATAGTTACCTACTTAACTTATGAATATTGATTAAATTCCCGCTAGGCCGGTCTTCCGCACGGCGACGTTGCCCTACGCTAGCAGGGGGTGTATATACCTACAACTAGCTTTTGCCCGCGTCTTCGTTCGCGTTGACTTTCTTTTGTTGAACTGGGATGAAAAGTATTCTATATGATAATCCAGGATTTTATTTATTTATTCGTATGGCAAAAGAGGATGAAGTTGCTCACGTCCGCAGGATTTGCTACTTTAGCCCTGCTCGTGTCCCCTGGGTGGCGCTAATCGAGGAATAACCTTTCGGCTGCTGTACCTGTCTGAGATTGACCTCATAGCACGTAAAACGAGTCGCTTCACTGGAATGTTAATCCAGGATATAGTACTAAAATTGTATACTATAATTTACTTTAAAAACAAAGTTTTAACCGACTGTAATTTAGTACTCCGCGAAGCCACGAGAACATTTCCACATTTCTTTTCCAATTTACCACATGAACTGATTTCCGAGAGCAAATGCGTTGATTATTAGAGAAAAAACCCAATCGCTGTATGTGGCCCGATAATATTTGAGGACTTCCGTCGATTCCACAAGGATCACCTTTGGCACTTCATTAGTTGGTTGCCATTTGAACGGAATCTTATCAGAATCTGTGACGTACTTTTGTACTTTTAAGTACATAATTGAGGAATTCCATAAGTCATCTGTGGTAGCATGATCATCAATTCCACTCCACCAAATTTATGACTTCCGGGTGTAAATACACGAGATATATAATAAAAAAATACCAAAATCACTACACGCGTGCCTAATATAATTCTGGAGTTCCCTCAATTCCTCATGGACCCTATCACCTAACTGAACTTTTGAAAAAAATGGGACCCACCTGGAAGCATATACTTACAAACAAAAAATATTTTTTACGAATCGGCTCATCAATGACGGAGTTGAAAAAATTATAAAAAAAAAACAACCGAATTGAAAACCTCCTCCGTTTTTTTGAAGTCGGTTAAAAATTCGTCTATCCGTTCGGCCGTATTTGCTTGATTTTCTAACTAACATCTACAATTTCGCATTTATAATATTAGTACCTAGGATTAGTAGGATTTCCCCACATTGCAAAATGTTTTTGCAACATATGAAATAAATATATATTGCTGAAGTATTATGATTTTATGATTATTCAAATGAATCGTAGTCCTAACAAAATCAAACATGTTTTGTCAACTAGAGATAATAATGTGAGTCATTAGCAGCGTGTGTACGCGTACCTACTCTCGGTCGCCGCAAATAGGGTTGCCATCTAGATATTTCGGAGCGAACAGCGAACGATGTGCTACAAATATCTGAACATGATTCTTGTCAAAGCTTTAAAAAGTAGGTTTTGGTCATTTTTAGCCCCCTGAAGAGTACATATATGTTTGATGGCGACTTTTAAATGTTATTGTTAAGTAAAGAGAAAAAAAAGTGGTTCTAATTTATTCCATTCACTCTTGGACCATTATAGATTGTTTTTTTTAGGTACATAAAATACTATACTTTATTTACATCACCACAAGCTGTGAATCTGATTGTTTTGCCTTGTCGTAACGTATCTTCATACTTCGGCAGTAATTGTTTCACGAGTATTGCGGGCTGACATAACAAAGCACTGTTATTAGAGGGATTGTCGTTACCTTTCACGAGCGAGTGCATCGAGGCTCATATAACTCATATTACAGTGATATTAAAGATTATATTAATCACTTGCTTTTTCGATTAAAATAGGACAAACGTGTGAGAACACATAGCAGATTACAAAACAAAAGAGAATAGATACTCAGCATTTGCTTACTTAATAATTTTATTAACGTTATGAATGGAAATGTCCGCGGTGCACTATCGGCCCGCAGATTACATTATTACTATTAACAGTAAAGGACACTATCCGCAAACTGTCTAACCTCTGTTTGTCCCACATACATGTATTTCTATAATGAGATAGACTTTTATATGGAAACATCCTGTTCCGGATGAATACATACGATAGCCGATGTCAAAGTGCATCGCTTATCGACAATATTGCTTCGCCCCATATAGTGACACCAGCATTTAAATAATATCGTGCTGTTATCCCCGCATAGCAACTTGTGGAAACTATACTTATAAACTGGATCGACGAGCGGGTGATATGTTTTTACGAGAACTCTTGTAATTAGAACGCTTTCAACTAACATAAACGCCGGCAGGGAAATGGTGTTTAATTTGTATGTACGTCTAAGAAAATTGCTAGGTCTTACCGGGAATTATTTTTATGGCAGAAATGTCGGTTTTAGCTTATTATGAACTGCATGGCTGCTTTTGTGGAAATATAGCTATTTTCACATAACATTAATCTTGTTTCGTAGAGACGTGAATTGGTTTACCCTTAAGGCCTCCACACACCGAACGCGGGTCGCGTGCGGTGCGGGGCGGGCGCGGGTCGCTCTCACTACCAAGTTACCAACGAATTTAATATATCTCTCACTATCTCTATCACACAGTGGCGCGGGCCCGCCGCGGGCCCGCGTTGCTACCGCGGCGGCCCCGCGCTACTGTGCGATAGAGACGCCGCGCTACTGTGCGAAAGAAATAGAGATACCGCCCGACCCGCGCCGCGCACGACCCGCGTTCGGTGTGTGGAGGCCTTTACTTTATTTGCCGGCGCAAAACATCGCCGCGCAAGGACCGGCAGAATAAATATGGTTAGTTGCGTCCAATGTCAACTACTTCTATTACTTGGGTAGATTATAATGCATATATCAGTCCCAAGTGCATGTCCCGGCGCGCAGGGCGTCGACCTGTTGCAATGTGTCATCATTATATTTAACTATATATCCCACACTTAAGTACCTAGCACTGCAGTAAAAGGTAGGTAAAGGTGGGTAAGATTCATATACTTAAGCATGTGCTACACAGTTGCTGACACGCCCCTCCGACCGAGCGACCTTGGTCCGCACCGACCGTGTAGACAGTAGTTTGCAACAAAATTTCATACTAAAGCGGTCGGTGCCGACCAAGGTCGCTCGGTCGGACGGGAGTGTTGGCAACCGTGTAGCAGACACTTTATAGTACTTATGACTTATAAAATCGTTGCATAGATGGCACTATAAAGGCGAAAAGCCTCAACAATAAACGGGTTAATAAGGTTGTCACATAAAGTAGAAAGTTCATAGAAATAACGGGTTCGATTCCCGGTCTGATCCGTTGGTGTGCGCGTTAATTTATTTCTTTGTTTTGATCTTGGTATCTATAGGTCATATAACTCAAAATACGAATGTTGGTAAGATTTCCTCTTAAGGCTGCGAACGGGCGTAAAAATAGGTACTGTTTAATATTCGGTGCACCTTTATGTTGCGTCTGAAATTGAAATCACATTAAGTGGAGCTCAGAGGCTCTAGTATAAGTTTTACCGAAACAAAACGTTACGACCGCGTTTGCGTTTAGCTGTCAAATCCCATACAAATTGAGGGTAAAACGCAAACGCGATCGTAAAGTTTTGTTTCGGTAAAACTTAGATTAGAGCCTCTGTTTATCAGAGTCTACTTACTCAATGTGAGACGTATCACAGCCTTCACGTTGCTTATCGATACGAAATTAATTACACTGCTTCACTCAGTGCATTATTACATGCATAGGTAATTGCATTTATGAGCTGTGGGCGTAGCATGGTTGCCATTTTATCACTCATCGTTGTGGTAAAGACGCCCATCACGCTCTGACAAGTATGCGAGTGCGAGAGTGACGGATGCCTTATCCACAACGATAAGTGATAAAATGGCAACTGTGCTACGCCCGCAGGTATAAATCTCGATGTGCTGATTGAATCACACGGAAGAATGCAATAGCTTACCGATCTACGATATTAGCGAAAACAGTGTGCCAAGGTTTTGAAATGTAGGTACGAGCCAAGGTTTATAGTAAAAAAATGTGCAATCTTTTTATACTTAGCGGAAACTTTCCTAGTAGCCACCCAGTATTAACAAAATGATTATACCTAATTTTAAATATTAAATAATACCGCCTTTTATTTAAAAAAATATGTTATCCTATGGCATTCTAACCGAGGAATCTTTCGACACCTCATATGTTAAGATTCATAATGCCATTTAAGCTGCTGAACGCGTCAAAGAAATAGACATACATTCATTGCATATATATATTTATAAATACATACAAACATGCAAAAAATTAACTCTCCTTGCGTCGCAGTGGGGTAAAAAGAAAAAGATTCATTAAAGGAGCGGCAAATCGGCTAGATAATATCTAGTCTACGAGTATGTCCATCCAGAAAGTCCATTTCACACATGTGATTTTTTTTAATAGGATACTTGGTTTCGTAGATTACCTACTACATACAAACTTACAAAGCTACAACTACATACAAACTCACAAAGCTACAATCTCACAGACTTTTCTCTGTATAATATTAGTTTTAGTACCTATATAGATACTTCATTCATTAGTTACTTTTGATTAGACTTTGCACATAAAGGGAACATGTGAATAACCTGCACAATGAGCAATCTCTGTTTCTAATAAACTATATTAAATAATCGATATTATTGAAAACATCGATAGGAATTACATAATTCGTTTCATTACTTAACGGCCACTCCTGCGGATCATGTTATCGTGTAAGCCGTTTTTACATGTCATATAGGTAATTATGAACGAGTGATTAAGTGCAATCAATAATGAAATGAACAGTGGTATGTGTAGTGTTTGCGTTAGATTGTGTGTTGGTCCAAAGGGCGGCGCCGGCGCGGCGTGGACGCGCGCCTCACGTCCCGCGTTTATTGACCGATATAAGCCGGATGCGCGGACGAAACATGATTAAATACAATAAACATAAACAACATCCAACTACATCCATACTCTTATCATAATATAGCAGAAGCAAAAGCAACTCTGCCTGTTTTTTGCCTGGTCGATGGTGGTAAACGAACGTATAGTAGGTACCTACGGACCGCCGAACCGTAGGCCGTAGGCGACCTATGGGCACTTGCATCTCAGTCTCGCACGCATTGTCTACATTGCATTGCACTGATTTGTCAATTTGATGTGTTAACAGCAAGATACTAATGCAGATCCTTCACTCTCAAAACAGCGGATTCTCAGGAGCCATGGTGACCCTTTCTCACCACCAGAAACACCACACCAGATACATACAGAGCAAGTACAGATGTTATGACTGCGGGCTTCAGTCGGTCTTGCAGTCGGTAGATGAAACTTGTGGTAGAGTTCCAGTCCCGGAGATAGACATAGGATTGTTTTGTTCCCTTAGGATGTAAAATGAAAAAGACGCTATCACTCAGGCTCAGAAAATATTTATAACTTATTACAAAATCTTCACTGGATAGATACCTACACAAGTCTGAAATGTATTCTTACACTAAAAAGTAAGATATCATTAATATTTATTTATTTATTGGAAAACCAACAGATTACAAAACAGGTTAAAAACAGATATTAAAACAGGAGGCCAATTATAGGTTCTCACAGATCTATAACAATCTAATAGAAGTTAACACTACGATAAAAGTATAGTCAGTTGTCCATTGAATGTAGACTAACCAATTACCTAAAATATTAAAAGACAAGAAAACAAAAAAAACAAAAAGGAAAGGGCAAACTCACTTAAAGAATATACGCGATAAAGAACGCCTTATTAGATTGCGTATTTATATTGAACACATCAATATCATGCTCTCTCGACAGCCCGTTAAGGGGCTCCACGCGCTTTTTGGCTAGTTTTGACGAGTTTTGAATTGATATTCCTCCGTCAAAACTATAGATATATTTATGGAACAAACACCTATCGGTTGTTTAGTTCTTTATCTACATTTGCACGAGAGTTTTTTTGAAAATAATTAATATTTATTTTTTTATGATTTATTCAAACATGGTCCAAAAAAGCTCTGTTTTCGATATTATTATGTTGTTCATGCACTTTTATATATGAAATCTACATATAACTGTTCCTTATTGACGTCTCTAACAACCCAAGAGAGATTTTTATTTTATACTCATTTTCACAAAAGTTACGTCCATAAAACTGGTTTTTTGGCCTGAAATTGCCAAAGTTTGGTGCCATATATCCCGAAAACTGTGTGGTTTGAAGTAAATATGGGATACTATTTCGGTAAACCTCGTTGTTGTTAATACGATAAACCATAAAAAACACAAATAAACCGACAGTTATAGATCGAAGGTCATTGGCAGCTAGGAGCCCCTTAAGGGCTATACCGTACCATACGTTACGGGTAATATGCCGTAAAATCTATGTTCTACCTTAAATAAACTTTCAACTGGGTGCAATGCTCCATGTTCGTTACATTGTTTTAAAAGCTTAGAATAATGCTTCATTCTTGATGAGATACATGAGAACAAACCATCGATTGCTTGGATCTGTAAGTGTCGATGAAGTGACACTTGCGAATCAACACGATATCGTGCAAGGGTGATAACCGCTAGCGGGCATGACTGATAAGCAATGACATAAGCAATTATTTTTAGCTCATGCTTATGTTTGTAGGTCTGTTGTGTGTTTTGTTTTTTAATTAGAGTTCTGACGCATGTAATCATAACCTATTTGTTTGCAGAACTTATGGGTCACGAGTACGATCGTATATTGGCAATAACGAACCCTATGAGCTAGATAAAGCTTGAGTAATACTGAAGAGTTGGTATTCTCTCTTGTATTTGCGGACTAGTTATATTTTGTCATTTGATTGCCATCGATATAATTTAAAAAATTAATAGCTAAACCCAGCGTCTCGCAGGACTGTTATAAAACAGATTGCTTGTAAGAAGAAATAGCATGTGGTAAATTACAGGTCATCATTTGTGTCAATAATTAATCCGGTGCTATAAGAAAATTGCGAACGGTATTATACAACGCTTATACTGCTGCTAAACTGAAAAGTCGTGAATGCCTTCAAGATTCATAACAGTCGAGAGCTTTTTATACTGGCTTGACAGGATAAGCCGTGCTACTAATTTTCTTAACAAGAAAGTCTTAAGTGCCTTCATTATCTATATTGGTATACACCATTGTGATTCTAGCCTCAGCTGCAATCTATGTCGATGCAACCGCCGATTGGCAGCTCTATTAAATTTAATAACAGAATGATGATTGAGCAACGTCATGGTTGCTCTGAAGGCATGGGTTGCCGCATTATTGCAGCCAGTCGTTAACCCGCCACTCGCACGTGGTTGGGCAACTGGCTGGGTCATTCGTATGCAGCTAAGGCCCGTTCGCGATATGTTTCTGAAGATAAACTCTTCAAAGACATCCACAAAAATATCTGGGGCGTATTACCTAGAAACATAACGTAATCCACGTTTACAGCACAGCACACGAGCGTTATGGGAAATTCCGATTAAGTATTATAACATAAGTAATTGAACGATGTTACACGAGTGGTAATGTTTTCTTCATAACAATGAGAGAAGTTCATTTCACATCTTCAAACAATGATGTGACACGAAGTCAATTGTGTTTAGAATTCATTGCAATTAGGTACATAGTAAAATTTCAGCAAATGAGTAATATTAATAATGATATATTATGTATTGAATGTGGCTTACAATGAAATGTTACAATGTGATTTTATAGTTAGGTATAACATAATTTACACAGTATAATACTATACTTAAATCCTGCCGGCATTGAACTGGGTTAACCTATGTCATATATTTGCGAGGCAAATGACGGTAGGCCAAATTACCCCAAGACCCTCGTCGTGGCTGATTTGCTACACAATATACCTAGTTAAGTTGTTGCATGAACATACAATAAATACCTGTAGTTTTCTCATTGTGTCGTTACTTTTGTACATTATCGAAATCATATAAGGAAATGAGGTTCATTGCGTGTCCTCGGATATCGTAAGCTGCTCGATTATTATGATGACAAGTACTTACCTACAACGTCTCCAACTGTTCAAATGGACAATATTTTTGTTTTCTAAAGTCGGAATTTTATTACGCAGCCATGAAATGCTGCAACAACATTTGTTTACTTTTTGATCGCAGTTGCGACCGATACTATAATGTATATCGCATTGGTCCGCCGTCTATCAGGCCCAAATCGTCACATAAAACATGACCATAAAACCCATCTGACGATCTTTTTGTGAATTCATGCTATTTAATTTTCAAAAAATTACATGTCAATTTTCAAAATGAAATAAATGAATCTAATCTAATCTAATCTAATCATCATGTTAGCTGCCCTGGTGTATCCTGGAGTCATGTAAATAACTGTGTAAGAATGTAACGTTTGTTCGCAGATGCGTAGAATAGCGGAATTCAAGCGCGACAACGCGTTGCTGCTGGACGGGCTGATGCCGGCGCAGGAGCAGGAGGCCTTCCTCAACCACAACGTGGTGAACGTGATGAAGGGCCGCGACCACATGGGCCGGCGGGTGCTCATCGTCAACGCCGGAGGTACATTACATCCATACGACAACGTTATATAAATATAAACTGACTTCAACAGATCCTTGACGAAATTTATAATACTTATTATTTCGGAGTTCTTTTTATAGAAATGTTGAAAATCTTTTGCAAATCTGCAAATCATAAAAAATATTCCGAAATAAAGTACTGTGTAGGTACATCCAGCTACGATATGCACCAACACTTAAAAATTATATTCTAGGAAATCAATATCTATTAAATCAGATGTTCAACGATGATTCATAAGTTGCATGTAATGGTCTTTTCTTTCTTTTCTTCGAAGAACCTTATTAATAACAGAAAAAAGGAGAACAAACTTAGCGACTGATGATGACATACTGTTTTAATAACTTGATCGGTATGAATTTGAGTAAGCGAGAAATTAACTAAACTAACGACGAAAATTGATTAATAATAAAATCCAGAACGAGCTTACAAAAAGTGGGTTGAGATTAATCCATTTCAGATATTAAAATTCTATCCGTGCGAGTCACATTACTAAGTGAGCGACTTAGAAATACAGAGAAGTGGAAACAGGGACTTAGTGGCAAAACAGACTCGGATGGCGGATAGGTTTTGAGGTTATTTTTTTATAAAAGAGCGGTAAAACCTCTGCTCATTATAGTATTTTTCAAAGCGGTTTTTGTATTCGAAATACTTCATTCAAGATAAAATGCTACTCAGTATTAAAAAAAAACATTTGCCAAATATAAAAAAAAATGCAGGACGTAATGTTGACACTCAAACAAATATTAGGTCGCTCAAATATTATGAAGCTTCTCATTTTGTATTTTAAGTACCTAACTAAAATTAATGTTTGTAAGTTTCTTTTCTGTTGAGTTCTCGTCACTTGCAGCCAGTCGCTCATTTACTAATACTATAACGTAAATTAATTATTTTTGACACTTAAAACTTTAATTTACAGTCACTCGGTTAAATACTACCCAAAATAAAATAGCATGAGTAGTTAAACAAATACTTAAATGAAGTATTTATGCTCGTTTGTAAATGAACAATTGTTTTAATTCAATTACAAGTCTTCGAATGTTTCGATTGCATCAATTTTCCTTCAAGTTTATCATTTGCATAATACAACAGTACACTGTCTAGATCACATATAATTCTGAGGATTAGTTGAACGGGACTTCAGTTCAATATATCGGGTTATTATCTTTTAATTAATTAATTAAATTTAGTTATCATGAACATATTGTTGAACATATGCTGCGGATTACCTAAATCGACACCATGTTTAATGACAAATGAGCGAAGTTATTATGCAATACCTATTACACGTATTGTTACGCAATTATCAGCAGCATGATCAAATACGCAATTTGCATAAATATATTAATGATATTTTTTTAAATGTCTGACAAATTGAACCTTGTTCTTGAGTAATAGAGTAGGTAAATCTATCATTTGTAATCAAAACTTGCAATTAATTTGTATTAAAAAGATGTTATAGTTTTCTTTATACATACAGGTATTCTTGCTAACTCACACTCACAAAGTTGAACTCGCACTTTTCGACTAAACACTTGGTTCAATAATTACAGTTTGTAATGAATATATTCAATTTTCAAATTCATATTGAATTCAAATATTGATTCTGCAAGGGGGTAGGCTTCAAGGGCTCTTTTACGCGTTAAGAGTTTTACAAATATATTAACAATTGTATAATTGAATTGAGTGACATAAATACATATGCACAAAATTAGAGCACCGTTCTTCAAATATAAACTCGTCACGTCTATTACGCATTACGTGACAATTAAAATCTACAATCATCTTCCTAATTACAAAAAAGGCCTCTATAAACCAAAAATGTTTAACCAACAGTTGAAATCACTGTTAATCCACAAATGCTTCTATAGCCTGAATGAGTTTTTTTACCGGAAAATTGTGAATATTTTTGCTTCAAACTTTAGTTTTATTTATTTTTTCCTGAATTAATAGTCCATATATGTTATAAGTATAGTTATTAAGTCTGCTATATTATTGGAACCTGTTTCAATAATCAGCTCTATTTATTGTAGTGCCCTTGCAGGGCATGAAGACCTTGTTAATTTACCTACCATCTATTTTTTGTAATGTGACACGCAATAAATAAATTGATTGATTGACATAGCAACAATGACAGGAGGAGAATAGGAGACGTAAAGAGTCCCTTGGGAATATGAAGATATATTGATTATCGGTGTGTTTCCAGGCTCCTGGGACCCGAAGAAAGTGAACGCGGATCAACTGTTCAGGCTATTCTATCTGATCCACGAGGCCGCCATGCTGGAGCCCGAGTCCCAGGTCCGCGGCACCGTTGTCATCATGGACTTCCACAATATGGGCTGGACACAGGTGAGATTAAAAAGAAACTCACTTGAACACCAACATATTTTTCAGAACTTAAATATCCATGCAGGTTTTGAAGCACTTCGTCACGCAGGTCCTAAACAATAATGCAATCGTGGGGGAGTCTTTGTCATAAAACAATTAATAATAATATTTATAAAAAAGTTCTATATATCATTTGAAGAGATCAATGTCGTACTCGCAATTCAGTAACCAGTACAATGAATGAATATCTATTATCGTTTAATTAAAGTATTTGATATATAAATGTTAAAGTACCCACTTAAATTAATTCAGTCGACAGTCCGATACTGTTTTAAAGTAGGTACCTACCTACTCCTTAGATTTATCTTTGATCATAGCAACGATTTCGTTTCTTTGTTGGCGGTCGTTTCATCACAGCTATGTCTTCACAACATGTACAATTTTCTTAAATCTTTGTAGTAAATCTACACTTCGTTACATAGCCATAAAGATATGGCTGTAATTCACCGTCTCATACAATGTACGAGTTTCTATGGCGTAGTTTTAAGTCAATTAATTGGGTTAAGAAACACATGTTTATTATGTATCTAGATTTACCGACGGTGCAGTACAAATATGGCATCTGTGTTATTGTTACAAAGCAACGCGTGATTACACATTGTTTTACGCGGTGTTTTATGAAACCTAGATTGAGACGCGCGCGTTTTTAAAACAAAGGCGCGAGTCAGTGGCCTCTGTGCCTATTGTCTTAGTGATCAATGTGGCTTGTGCAGGTGGCTTGGCACGCTAGCCTAGTCCCTGAATTACAATAATTCAGGTAGTAAATACGTACAATGCTTTAGGTAGGTACCTACTCAGATATTCATTTCTACTAAAGTTGGGTACACACGTTTTGATAATCTGCAAAAAAATCTATGCTAATGCAATTGTTAGTAATTACTAAAATTATATTGACACCGACTTCATGCAATGATAATTGAAGTATTTATTTTTGCGTGCGTTATTATTTTTTAACTTTTGCAATTGTCTATATTGATCGAATATCGCGTTTAGGTTATTACAATTATTACCTCTTTTTATAAGTTAATTAATCATCATTTAAAAACGCAGTACAGCTATCTGAATATGAGTATTTAAAAAAATCGCCTTGTATTTCATTTTACGTGCTACGATACGAAACGTAATCAGGGGCGCTGAATAACGAAACATTTCAAACAATAACAAAATGAACTGGAATAATAACAAAGATAGTAGTTATTTACTTTTGATATATATAGAGCGATATAATACCAGTACCTATACACTTATTATTATACAATTGGGGTTTATCGCTTCAAGTTTTGTCTGATGCTAAAGTGCCCGATAAGCGAATCTCCGTAAACAAATATGTAAGCAGTATCGGTTTAAAAATACATAGCATTTTTGCATCCAGTGATAATGATAACCGGTGTCAGCCCTCACTTTCACTCGCTGCGGCGTGGCCGCGGCCGCAGCGCACGCGCACGCCGAATGACAAATGACGCCAAACCATAACAACTAGACGGCGCGACGCGGTTATTCAGTCGTAAGTTGGATCAATCTGCAAATTTGAAGAAAACTCGCTTAATAACTAATTATAGGCTAGCTTCTTTGCACATCTATGATTTAGGGACTGACCCTGAACCTATTTTATACGATACGATATGTGGACATTACTATTTTCTCTTCAGAATATACCTGTAGGTATATTCTGGTATCGAATAGAAAAATGTGTCCACAATTTAAAATTTTTAGGTTATAGTCCTGTATCAAAAATTTCGTTATAGTAGGTACGTTTTCCTCAAAATTATGAGTACCAATTTGGGACGAGGAAAACTTCCAGGCGCTATAGTTGAGGAAATATAATTTGCACCGATTCTTCGAACAAATTATATGGCGAATCGGTGAAAATGATGTTTCGTCAACCTTAACTCAGTTTTAATCAATGAGTTAGGTATACCTTAATTACCTACTTGGCAGTTTGGTAATGTCCCGTACTTTTAGCTTTTACACTTACAATTGTACAGTGAACTAAGTAGGAAGCTGCCCATCCCTGTATCGAAACCTGTATGCAAGGGTGTGTAACTAACAACTTGGCTGACTGTACCTCTGAGTATTTTACATCTATCTTTAAGCCCTTTGTTTTATCACAGTGAATATAATTTATGTGAATAGGTTACCTACAAATAAATAATTTGGCATGAAAATCACGTCTTCACAAATGTACTGTAGGTATCGCGTGATTCATCAAGGGCTTAAAACAATGTATTTGTTAAAACCCAAGCACAAAATGCTAAGTACGAGTATAATTACATACTCAACAAAGAATAATGAATTATGCTCGTCCTCTCTATTGTCTCTGTATTTATGTTTTTTTTTTCTTTTAATAAACAGAATATACAAACTTAATAATTAACAGGGTCCCACATAACTGTCGGAACAGTTTCTCTGTGTGATCACTTTATAGTACCTATACTATATCGGTTGGTTTGATGAAAGTATCCCGATGAAAGTAAAAAATAAAACTACCTATATAAAGAACCACGTTGCGCAATGAAAGTATAATAAAAGCTACGTGTAAGTAATCGTATCTAGGTATACCAAAATATCAATAACGGATGTACTTATTTCTAAACAGGATCCGCGGTATCTATGAACCTTCGCATCACATTACCGATGAGTTATAATTGATAAACAACGATTATTCCACACGTGATTGACGTTCTAATTTATGACTTAAACCGTCATTCTTTTATCATTATCAGGGGAGTTTAAAAAAAATGGCAGGTTAAGGTTAGCTAAAGCGATGTTTAAGTCACGTCTAACCTGTCGGTTTTGATACTAAACGTATGGGATTGACATTGACTGTCGGTTTTGTTACTATCCGTAGGGACATAAATTAATGAATATGCCCATCAACCAAGCTCTCTCATGATACATTGTGTCAATGTAAAAATTGTAAGGTATGCGAAATAAACATACAGGGTGTAACAAAAATGGGATGTGAACCGATCAAGGGCATAACAGGTATCGTGTTCTGATAAGAAAAAACTAAAAAGAAAATTTTTAGGGTTAATAAAAAAATAAGTAGACGTTACTTGCAAATAATTTTGACTTTGATAGAGCCGTACAACATTACACATTACAATAAAATAAAAAATTTGGCTCTACTATTTCCTATTTTTTTTTATTCAAGTTGAAACGCGTTAGCATATAGAAAATTTCTAAATTATTTTAAAAGAATACAAAAAATACCAGTGGACACAAACATTTTTTGGAGGCCGGAAATGATAGCTAATGACCCAACTTACCTGCTGCTTTAATTTGGCAAACGATGGAGCAAACACCCTGTATATCGTAAAACCGTACCTGCCTATTTTTATTTTTATTTTATTTATTAAAAACTAAAATTAGACATGAATAATAGCATACATTGCTATCTTATTATTATCATTATTTTGGAGATAGAAATTACTATTTAACCTACCTATTTAATTTTTTTTGACGCGATTTTTTTACATCTGTATGGAGCAGGTCGCCCCATTCGGCCAACGTTCCATACAAACATTTTTTTCTCTTAGTTTTTTCTTATCAGAACACGATACCTGTTATGCCCTTGATCGGTTCACACCCCATTTTTGGTACACTCTGTATAAGTATGTGAATTTACCATAGCTGGCCATATACGCCAAATAGTTGTTACATTAGGGTTTGAGACGATGGCACTCACACAGTGATTGATGTCATTCCATTCGTGCCAGTCCTCGTGAATTTATCTACACTTATCATTTATTCTGCGTAATCCATTATCAAATTTCATTTTCGAATCACGTCTCCGCCACCATTGTTCCAAGAGTGTTATGATCGAGTTCCTAGTCTTAATTACCAATAATCGTTCATTACGATTGCAATAAGACGTTATAAATAGATAAATCACAAGGATGCTTAGAGCGATATAACCTTGTGATTTTCCGAAAACATTATGAATCAATTTTCACGCAGACTGACATTATCGGACGGTCAACGATCGATCTCCGAGGAAAACGCTTGTTGATTCAGGGTTTCGGCTCAAGGGGCATCACGTCCGAGGCTAGTACTTAAAACGACGTTTATTCCGGTTATAATGTGACATGATCAGAAGTTTGAGATGCATTGCACGTTGAAGATCGACCCACATGCAATGAGAACAAGGGTGAGAGATAACTCCTATTGCGTGCGGTAAAACCACTCGATTTTGTTTCGTTTGTTCAGATTATCTGCAATGCTAGTTTTTGCCGTGTTTGACATGTAGGGTTCTCAGATGGGTCAATATTTTAGTTACACTTCCGTTCTATGTTACTGAGCCGTGAAGGAAGTGTGTTTTCCTCTCGATATGCTTAAGGACATGAGCGTTTGACGGACAAATAGCTAGGCGTGGGTGTGCGCGCGTTATTACTACCCCGGTGCTCTAATATACTTACCTACAATTGACCGATAACCCCTAGTTCCTATTTTATTTTATTTATTTTATTGGTATTCTGCATGTTGATGCCGGGATTCATAATCATAATACAATGCGTACCTAATCAGAGGCCTGACTTACACTGGTTCTCCAGTGAGGCGAAGCGTTGTTAATAACAGGCCTGGTGTCCGATGTTGAGGGTGACACCCGCGGTCAGCCGCAGTACGGCCGTGATCTATGATATAATGCCTATTTGTCGCCAATAGCTACTGCTGTTTTGTAAGTCTAATTTATTTATAGCTCCAGCCAATAGCCTAGGAACATGGTTATAATACATTAGGTGCAAGGCTTTAGGTATTTTCCGCGACGTCCAATAGGATCACCTGGGTGATCCACTCAGGTGATCCTATTGGACGTCGCGGTATTTTCAGTTGTTTTACATGGTCTTGGACATATACCTGTTAGGGCTCGCGGTCGTGCCCGGGTTTCGTGTACCCGTAGCCGGGTCCCCGTTTCTGTGTTAAACGGAAACGGTTTTATGGCCCGTTCGGAACGTGTAATTAGGAATCGTGTAATTAAGACCCGGGATCCCGCAAACACGGATCTTAATTTCACGCGGTTCCGTTCCGACCCGTTTTTACCGTATAGTGGCGATCTGAGACGTTGCCTTTAAAAGCTACGATAACGATCATTGCTCGTACTTTTCTAATTTTGTTTTTTTACTCTCAAACCTATTGGATTGGATAATAAGTATTGGTAATGTCAAAAATAGTTTAATGCCTCATTAAAATTAAACTGTAAAGTATCCAATTTAATATTCCTCGTATAATAAATAAAATATACGATGCATAACATATTCCATTAATAAGCTAGTCAGTTATTTTCCTTAATAATGTTAAAAACAAATATAAACAAATATATCAGTAAATTTTCTTACACACATATAGTTTTATTTCTCTCCCCCTATAAGCATTCGTGAATAATTTGGTGATGATTGATTGTTTATTCGAATATTTTTTTGCACATACCTATATGGTAACGTATCCTTTTCATAGACGCAGAATATGTAATTAATTTAAGTAATACATTACCAAATCATTACGAATTATTGAACATAATATTTTAATAAAAACGTAGGTACTATCGACAACACAGCTAACTGACCATCGGTGCACCTTAAGTGCATTGTAATAAGGTTCTATATAAACACAGGATGGTCAGTTAACAGTGTTGTCGTTTGTACTTACTCATTAGGTGTCAGGATTGGAGATTTTAGGTGAACTATTTTTAAATGCTTCCCTATACCTCCTGTAGAACCACCACGACACGCAAACTCATTGTTTGCCCGATCATCGCACAAGTCACAAAAAGCTCCGTCACCGAGTCTAGTGGCATAATTCCATACCCAACTTCTCTTCATTTTTAACAAAAAACAACACGTTAACAAACAAAAAATAATAAAAACGAAATGATCAACAATTAATACATTTTTTATAAATAACAAAAATGCCAATAGTTAGATTCGTAAAGTCGACCGACTGAGTGGCGAACTATAATCTTACTAAAGACTCATTAGAAATTAAAAAATAATTTTGTCAAATCTTACTAGTTCTAGTACCTACCCGTATCTACCAGGTAATGTCATAAAACCCTTTACCCCGGTACGCACCATTCGCACGAACAAGACAAAACAAAGGAGAGTTAGGACATAGGTAAACGCTTTCATTTATTTGTTGAAATTTCGACTTTATCGCAAATACATAAAACTTAATATAGCTTGGGAATTCAACTTGTTTCTCAACTTTTGAGTTTGTCAAAAAAAATGCAAGGCACTGATAATGCCTATCTAATTGCTAATTTTGCGTACATCCCTTTACTGCTAAATAAATAAATAAATAAATAAATATTACGGGACAATCTTACACAAATCGACCTAGTCCCAAGCTAAGCAAAGCTTGTAATATGGGTACTGGACGACGATAAACATACGTAAATAGATAAATAAATACTTAAATACATAGAAAACATCCATGACTCAGGAACAAATATTCGTGCTCATCACACAAATAAATGCCCTTACCGGGATTCGAACCCGGGACCTCTTGCTTCGTAGGCAGGGTCACTACCAACTAGGCTAAAGCGGTCGTCAATATTTTTACCTCGTTGAACTACATCAACTATGTACATGTTTCAAAGTAAATCTTGCCGTTAATAATGAAAAAAAAACCCTTAAATACATAAATACATTTTTCCATAAGGCAATTTTACTCTACGAGTTTGCAAGTAATAAGAGTATATCATAAATCATTTTTGCTTCAACTCAAACCGGCGAGCGGTGCCGAGATGAGAAACGTTTCTTGGAAACGGGACGGGACGGGACGGGGCGGAACGGAACGGGACGGGACGGGACGGGACGGGACGGGACGGGACGGGAAGGGACGGGACGGGACGGGACGGGACGGGACGGGACGGAACGGGACGGGACGGGACGGGACGGGACGGGACGGGACGGGACGGATCTTGACGGGATCGTGTAATTCGGGTTCTTAGTACCGCCGGGCTTAAGGATACGTGTACACGGTTCGGCGTTTTACACGGATACCGCGAGCCCTAATACCTGTACCTTCTACGACTACAAGTCCATAGGTACCTAATTACTATAACTTCTTGTATACATATTGGTCTCAACAAAATCTGTCTCAACTGTGTATTCGTACCTATTCGTTAAATTCAACGTTGATAAACATATTTTGTTTATGTAAGTATATACATTTAAGTGTTTGCAGTAGAATAGTGCGATAGCATGATCACAAAAAAGTAGGTGCTTATAGCATTAATTAATGCTACTGATAATGATTTCAATAATTAGGTACTTCATAACACCTTGGGTAGCAACCGATAATTGAATATACTCATAATACTCCCTTATCAGCTCAGAAAGCTGACAAGGACGGTCGTTGAATAATCAAAATATGTCTTTAACCTTACTCCAATAAAGCATTATGCATTCGGTTAACTTTTGATGACCGACTAAGGAGACGCATACGCGTTTACAAAAGATTTTTTATACTCGTCGACCTTAATGTTTGAATTAAGACTTCGTACACCAAACTTAAATCACATACTTTTTACTATGGCGCTCCCAACTCAACATTTCATAACTGTTGAGACAACTAAAATGAAATGGATCAATCACGTGGCGCCTTTACTGAACTATAATGTATTTGACCAATAGGACGCCGTCATGAGAAAGTCAAAAGGTAAATAAACATCAACGCACAAAAAAGAAAAAGCCGTTGGTTGCACTTCGTTTTCAATAGATACCAAGTTTGTTTAATTAGTTCAGTTGACTCGTAGAAAAAGTATTGTATACAATAGTTATATAATTAGCTTTTTAAGTTTCGTACCTTAATTAGGCCACTCAGCAAGCTTCGTGGCCTAAACGTAGTACTCGACTGAAAAAGCGTACATTATATAACGATTGCATAAAATACTATTATAGCTTGGAGCAGGCAAACGATCTCGACAGGCCGCCTGTATGAGCAATGGACATGTGCGGTGTCTAGATTCTAAATGAGTACGTATTAAGGATCTGAGGAATAGGTTTAATCTAGTTACTTCTCCGACTGTCTCACACCCACACCGCTACATTACGTTATAGGGCGATTAAGTCAAGTCACTGGGGCCTAATGTTGTGATATACTAGGTAAGCATTTTACATCGCACCAAAGGTAGATGTTAACAAGTCCAAAACATCAGCAACAGCTGAAATGAAAACCTAACTCTGTGTATAACCCTGCCTGTTCATTATAATTAGGGAGTAGGCAGCAACTTATTAAATAACTTTATTTTAATATTGTTCGCAGACGATGGGGTTGACGCCGTCGTTCTCGAAGCGGCTGCTAACGTTCATCCAGGACGCCATGCCCCTGCGGCTGAAGGAGGTGCACTTCGTCAAGCAGCCGATGGTCTTCAACGTCGTCTGGAACATGTTCAAGCCCTTCGTCAGGGAGAAGCTTAAGACCAGAGTGAGTCATTTGTTTCAGTTTCCGACATTAATCAGTGTTGCGTAATGTAAATATGCAGCACTGTTTAAGTCATTTGTTGATAATTAGGTAGTACCTGCTAATGATGCCTAAGGTCCCACCAAGACTGTTATATTGAAAATGTAATTCAAGGAAATATAGTATAGTAACAACGCCTAGCGTTGCAAGATGTCCGTGTTATAATTATTGCGCTGTACAAAAGTACCTCACGTTTAGTGTGGAAGTCGACAGTGAATCCCTGACAGTTGAAGCAGATTTTTTATTACTGACTTAGAATTGAGTTTTTTATAAGAGTTATGAATGGCTGGCCGCACCCGGTGAACAAGCCCTGGTTCATACAAAAACCTCCTCGTTGCCTCTGAATACCCTTGGCTATGTACAGCATAAGCTCTTCTGCAACTTGTTTTACTTTCAATCCGCAGATCTTCTTCCACGGCTCAAAGATGCCATCGCTGCACAAGCACCTGGCGCCGTCGCACCTGCCGTCCGACTACGGCGGCGAGCTGCCCGCCATCGACTACCGCGGCGCGGAGTGGTACCCCGTCATCAACGAGATCATCCCGCACATCGAGAAGTGGAACTCCTTCGGGTTCGCCAAGACCTCGTAAAAGCATTTAACGGCTCGTCCATAACTGTAACTTAAACGTGGAAGTTGACAACAAATGAAGACAGCCAACTGAACATGATTCGGCAAGGTCTTATCTAATTAGTATGATGTTTACGGATGGCCAGTTAGCGCTCGTACATGTCATTATTCATTTTTTTTTAACTGTCATACCAATGTTTAAGTGTGTCTTCGATTAGCGCACACAAAACCGCTTTACACGTTTAGCGAATGTTCATCTCCAATGCAAAAACAGAATGTGGATGGGGCCACACAGAAATAAAGACCCCTTGTGTACGCGACATAGCGCTCCTGTAGGTCGTCAAAGGATTCTATTCATGATATGACCTCGAGTTTGAGGTTCCGATAAGGGGTCAGAGTAGGTTAGAAGATTGCCATAAACAAGTTTTTCTGTACAGCTACCAGGCAACAAAGGCTGTTACAGATTAGGGTTCTTAGGTAATTAAGTAATTACTAATTAGTGTTGCATGAATGGTCCATGACAACTGTCGTGAATGTCTTTATGGATTAGTTTTATAGGTAGCTACGATAAGTAATTCTAATAATTATCATGTGAATGATTGGAGCAGCTGCAATGTTTTAAGTGTGATATTTTGATACAAATATTTATTGGACCAAACTTAATGTCTTCGTCTCACTTTGAAACAGCTGGTTCACAATTTTGTGTACGTGTACGAGTGTTTAAGGTTATGTGTTCGAATACTTTCGTGAAATAGTGAGCGAATTTCATGACATTTATGTCATTTATATTTAAGGGAAATATTTTATTAAATTATATATTTTAATATATTATGATGACAGCTCAAGACATGGTTCAATTTTAATCTGTGAGATAAAATCGTGTGCCTTTTATACAATTATGATTCAAATATACAGAGGCTGTGAATGTTTTGTAGTATGTGCCTGCCGATTACCATGTTCACCAAAACGTAGGTTTAAGTAATTGATGTCAACGTCGTATGTGGTATATATTAGGAAAGGAACACGGGCAGGCGACCCTCGACTTACCGGCTTAGTGAATAGTGTGAAATCAGTTAGGTGTCTCCAAAAATAAAGCATTCCAAGAAGATTAAAAAATATATTCCAAAACATATTTTGATGTGTTATATACCTGACTTGCTCAAAGAATAGATATTATGTACAAGTATAACGAAGTGTCCTTTTTAGAAATGATTTCAAGTAAAGGATATTTGTAGTAATTGTTGTTTTATTATAAGAGTGGAGAAGCGAGAATGACAGTATACCCTGGAATTATGGACTTGCGAGTGTGATGAGTTTATTTATTTATTTACTTGTTTATATATAAAATTTACAGCATTACAGCATATATATGCCAAGGCGCTGGGAAACTGAAACTATTTAATATACATAATACACAATAAGAAAACACAATTATGTATTGTGATAGGCAGGCACGATTCAAATAAGTAAATAAATATATAGTTGGGTAAGTATACAAATCCTCTTGTATTTGAAATTTATTTAAAGACCTCGCTACGAGTAAAGGCATCGTCCATTCTTGTCCACAGTTCTCTGCCTTGGGCTTTTGATACCCAGTTTTCACCTGCTACCTTTTTTATTTCATCTAGCCATCGGGGGATGCCTCTTCCTTTTCCCGAAAGGGCCATCCCAGTGTACTCTTTTTGTCCATCTTCCCTTACGCATCCGTGCAATGTAGCCTGACATTTGATTTTTTTTGCAGTGAGTTAGAGCATGTGTTACTTACTTTTGTTCCTTTCCTTATACTTAAGTTGGTTTGTTTGTGGACGTGGACGATACCAATGAAAAGCATCTATGCAGTTTCACCTTCACCTGTCCCGGTGTTGGCTGTAATCAAATCATGCAAATCAGACCAATTTTTCGGAGTCCATTAGAGTTGAAATTTTGTACATATATTGAAGTCGGGTCCCAATACCAATCACCGGTCAGTTACCAACTATTACGGTACCATTGCGCTGGTCTGATGCCAAGACGGAAGGTCTTCACCTTCGGTATAGGAACTCTTGTTTTTATAAACGATGGGAAAATGCATTTACGCATCTCTGCCTGTCTGGGGAGGCAGGACGGGTATGACGGACTAACCGAATCTATAAAGCTATTAATTGCCATGTAACGAGAGCTGGCTTCGCCTTGTAGAGGGGGCGCCGCAGGTTCGCTCTTGGCATTCAACTGCGTACAAGGGTATACGAACTCCTAAATTACCCTTGACACCGTTGTGTGAGGATTCCTTAGATATGAATTGTTGGCTTTAAAGCGCTCGAAAATGTCAGTAAAAGAAATCTTGTATTGCAATCCTAAAAGCATAATAAATATCTATTTAGTCACAATAAAGGTTTACAATAGTTGGTTTATGGTACCTCTTTTTAAGTATAAAATAGCACAGGTGCTAAGAGCACCGCTCTTCTTAGCTGTTATTGGACACGTGAAGAATAATAATTTCAAAGTAATAAAAAAAAATGAACATAGTAACAAAATCAGAATTTCTTATCCAAAGTTACAATGAAACGAAACACAAGAAATCTAATTAAATATAAACAAATGGTTTAATCAATCCTTTTACGAACCTTTTCACAACTTAATAAAACGTATCGGTAGACTAAAAATGCATATTTGTTGACGCTACATCTGTAGCAAAATATGTACCGGGTCACTGAGCTAGCTGAATGAATAGAATGGAACACGCAGTTAGGGTAAGTGGGCCAGTTCTGTGTCATCATATAATTTTCCTTCGGTGCTGACCTTAATTTTATACATTTAGCTAAGTAAGCGCCTAAAGGTATTGTTGTAGCAATAACTTTGCTCGTACTTAGATAACACTGTTTACATTGATCGCCTCAGGCGAAATCAGCACGCCGATCACGTAAGTAGATCTAAATGTCACCTTTTGTACAGGAAATTGGAAAATGACAGTTGAGCTTACATGCCTCCGAAAATGCCTGTTTCATATACTATAACAGACAACACACATCATCGGACATCTCTTGTGGATATTCACCCTTAAGGACCTAAAGGCTGATTTTAGTGTCATGCTTGCTGATAGTTGGCCGCGACCACTCGGTTCTCGCAGTGCAAACGGTACACCCCGCAACTGAGCTAAGCTTGCGTTAGCTACCTACTTTAAAACGATAATATCCCGGAAAAACCAACATACCGAGTTCTTTCCTCCTGCAAGTTAATAGTATCAAAATGCACCGTCAATGGCGCTTTGCTACCTATGCGTTGTTAAGAGTCCGCAGTAAGCTCGGCCGAATTTCACCTTCCCATACAAACGTAGTTACGCTCTCATTATAAAACTACGTGTTGGATTGTGACGACACTTTGCATATACAATCACATGAGGTATATCTATGTCTGTAATTAGTTTATATGGTTCCAGGTTATAAAACAAACGAAATACAGCAAAAACAAGTTTTGTATGAAAAATTTAAATTCGCTGTAAAAAAAATACTATGGTATCTGAAGCTACATAAACTAATCAAATTACAGACATAGATATTACTCATGTCATTGTATATGCAAAGTTTCGTTACAATCCAATACGTAGTTTCAAAATAAGAGCGTAACTACGTTTGGATTGAGAATCGAGCTTACTGCGGACTCTTAAAAAAAATCCAAAATTAATAGGCGGGTAAAGACATGCAGTATATTCTGTGAAAGTTTGTACGGAACCCTCGTTGCGGTGACCGGTTTTGTTCTCTCTAACAAGCAATATTAGAACGTTTGTAGTTTCGAAAGTTTTTGGGATATCAGAAAGGGATTTTCGTCTCTAGGCATATTGTTTTGCCTTCTTTCATTTGGAGGAATAATACATTTTGAGTCTACACCCCTATTATACAAAGACCTATCTATAGGTACTTATCATTAAATTACTTAACTATTGAAGCGGACGTTCATTGGATTATATATGACGTCGGTCCATAAGATAAAAAAGTAAAACCTACCACGGTCGACCGGCCTGTACTATCTAATTAAGTAATCATTCAATTTTGTAATTACTGGAGGTCTATTTGCCTGAATTAATGGATATGATATTGGTATGACATTTTTCGCTTGCACTTGTTCTGATATGTAAGGATCTGGGAGTGTTGGCAAAGAATGTCATACCTACTAAATGAAATCAATGCGTCGAGTCAAATAAATCTCCCGTTCGCCGTCTACACAAAAAAAACAACCTTCGTAGGGTTGGATTGGATTGCACTTATCCTCTGAAAATCTAACATCAGCTGGCTAGAATCAGTTTCGAGTTACCAGGTTATACCTGCCAATGCCAAACCGGGTGAGCCAAAGTTCATATAAAATTGCAACTTCGATTATTGGATTTCCGAAAATTTGTCTCATACAATTTTATCTCATAATGATCACTATTAATAATTATTTGTGCTAATAAATATCGTAACTCCGAATTGCCTATATTTATATGTTATTCAACATAAGTATCTCTGTACTACTATCTATGTTTATATACTTTTATATCATAACGATTTTTAGCAATATAGCTTAATATCATATTTATTTCTATACATACTAGTAGTTATTGCAAAATTTTGTATAATAAAGAACTTTTCACTAATAAAGAACTCACACAACAAATTACAGTCATACATTGAGTACATTAAAAGCTTAGTGTCTAGATCTGGACTACAATTCTAAACAGTGTGTGCACAGAAAGATTAATAACTTAGACAAACTATTCACTAGATGGAATTACATATGAGTATTGCCCAACTTACAGGGATAGGCAATGTGCATAACATTTTATTTACATTTAAAATTAACCAGAATAACAGAAAATTGAGTTAATAACTAACTTAAATCTTAAATGCCTAATTTGAATGCATCTTTAACTTTATTTTTAAACGAGGGTAGGGTGTGTATAAAGATGTCGAAAGAAGGATGTTCAGCCACCATATCATTATACAAACGGCACATTCGGACAAAGGGATTATAAAATGATGTGTTATTTTTGTAAATTTCGAGTTGGAATAATCTGTGTGATGGATTACGAGCTTTGTACCTGGTGATAAAGTTCAAGAGAGAAAGAAGGGAAGGACAATCAATGTGTGAGTGTACAATTTTGTATAATGTAATCAATTCACTACATTTTCTACGAGATGAAAGAGATGGTATGTTGAATTGTTTCAGCCTGCTGAGGTATGACCTTAGATTGCGCCCTAGCTGAAGCCTGAAGCAAAGGATGTTAAGAAACTGCTTTTGGACTTTTTCTATCCTATCGATATGAACTTTGTAATATGGTGACCAAATAACGCAACCATACTCTAAAGAGCTTCTAATCAAGGCGTAATATAAATATTTGAAAGTGTTTGTATTCCTGAAGTCTCTTGTGGAGCGAGAAATGAAACCGACCAATTTAGTGCACTTGGATATTAATACGTCATAGTGATTATGAAAGGTTAATTTTTCATCAAAGTTAATACCAAGATCGCGAACAACAGACGTACGATTTAAGCTAAAACCGCTAAGAGAATAATTAAAAACTATTTTTTGCTTGGATGTTGTAAAAGAAATAATGTAGCATTTATCAGAATTTAAAAACATGCGGTTTGCAACACACCAATCAACAATAGCATTAAGGTTATCCTGCAAGATTACACAGTCCTCGGTTTTAGTTATACTAGAATATATCTTAAGATCGTCTGCGTATAATAGACAAGGGCATGACAATTGCTGAACCAGGTCGTTGATAAAAACAATAAAGAGGAGAGGCCCTAAATGCGATCCTTGCGGCACACCAGATGAAATAGTGACTGGCACAGAAAGATGTCCTTTTATGTTTATAAGTTGACTTCTGTTATCAAGATAAGAACGAATCCATCTTAGCAAGTTCCCGTGAATACCATAACCTTCTAGTTTCTGTATTAGGATTGAATGGTTGACTTTGTCGAAGGCCTTTGAAAAATCGGTATATATAGAATCTACTTGAGTCCTTTTAGCAAATGCATTACATAGATAATTTTTGTATACCAGTAGATTACTGATAGTGGACCTATTAGGAACGAAACCGTGTTGACTGGGTGATACAAACATTTTAATTTTAATGCCAAGATAGTGGTGTATAAGTTCAAGTAGGCAGTAGGGAACAGGGACTTAGTGGCAAAACCGACTCGGATCGCGGGCTGGTAGAAGACGGAAGCGGGAGCTTCGCTCCCGCTTTCGTCTTCGAGGTTTTTTTTTTTTATAAAACAGCGGAAAAACTTGTTTGCATAAAAATATTAAATACACTCGAATACGAATGAAGTCAACAGCTTATCCAATATGAAATGAAATTTAAACAAACCTTTTCTTTTAACGCGTCCGGCTCATGGTTATGATATTAGGACTAACAAGATTATGATATATGTCCATTATGAAGGAAACTGTTATGAAACGCCAAATTATGAGTTCAAGTCTGTTCTTAGTAATGACATTATGAAGAAACATTTTATGAAAACTGCTAGTTATGAGTTCCGATGATAGTTACAGAAATTTAGGAACATAAAGGGTATGAAGAAAAAAATTATGAAGAGTGATGATATGATTGAAAAGCGGTATTACTAGAAAAAATCGAACCATCAAGTTTATATGAGCCAATATGGACCCTGCCAAACCATTAGTTAAGCCAGAAAAAACATAGAAAACCCAGTATACTTAGGCTTTATACTTCCGATCAGTATAAAATTTGTGTTAATCAATCGAGTAGGTACAATGTTTAAGAAACAAAGTAATTTTTATTTATTTTAATACTTTTAGTCTACCCAGAGAATATTTAATACTAGCTGTTGCCAGCGACTTCGTCCGCGTAGCGTGGTCTCAAATTATCTCTATGCCAATGTTCATGTAATTCCGTTCTGTGTTTAGGCGTAAAAGGTTTATATTGCTAAACATAAATTGAAATATACATATACATATTTTGAGTTTTATCACACGACTTAAATTGTTTGTTTTTCATAATGTACTAAAGGATTTTTTTAATGTCTACTAAGCTACATTACCTACTGATATTTTTTGCCTAAATCCGTTTAGTAGTTTTAATTACGTTAGTCCGGGCTGCCTGTATAGTTTTTAAAGTAAAATTATCATATGCCAAAAGACGTAGAACTTTCCATCTCCATCCCCAGTCCCCAATTAACGGTGTTAGAGAATCAATGATTTTAATTAGCCAAATTAACTTCCTATATTAACAAAATGATCCGTAGTTTTCATCTAACATTACCTTTTTTTCGGTTTGTGAGCATCGCAGTTCTAACCTACCTAACCTACTTTTCTGGTAGTTGTTCGGTACTGTAAGGGTCGCAGTTCTAACTTAACCTAACCTACTTTTTTGCGTGCAGTAGGATTATCTATTCTGAATTAATGGCTTACCAAATAGTATATATGTCTTACCGAAGTATTCCCTTACTTCAAAAAGTACTTGTTCCCCATACTTTCAGTCCCTTTTAACCTCCAACCTGAGAGGAAGAACATAAAAAACGAAGTAATTTGTTTTCTAGTCCTTGACCGAAGTTACAGTTCCCTTATTTTAAAATTGTCTTGTTCCCCGTATAAATTTCCAACTCCTTTTAGCCCCTTTAGGGGTGAATTATCACCCAATATTTTTTTCTAGTCTTCAAACAAACAGTCTAAAACCGAAGTTACAAATCTCTTACTTTAAAAATGCCATGCTCATCATACACTTATAACCCCTTAAGGGATTAATTTCAAAAAACACTGAAAACAGTTTTCTTGTTTTTAAACAAAACAGGCAGTCTAAAACCGATGTTGCATTGCAAATCTCTTACTTTAAAAATGTCTTGCTGTCTTGCTCAAACTTCGAACCCCCTTTTAACCCTCTTAGGAGATAAATAAAAATACGCAGAAATTAGTTTTGCAGTCTTTTAGCATACATGCTAAGACATAAGTTACAAATCTCTTACTTTAACATTTTCTTGCTCTCCATACAAACTTTTCACCCTTTTTTAACCCCCTTAGAGGTGGATTTTTCCAAAACGCTTATTTTTGTATTCAAATAAGTAATCTGTCTACAAAGTTCCAAGTTACTAGATCAAAAGGAAAAGTTTCCCTCATACAAACTTTGCACCCCTATTTAACCCCCTTAGGGGTGGAATTTCCAAAAATCCAGTCTTATCCCTTGCCTACGTCATAAAAGGAAGTTCTGGTGTAAATTTCAAGTTTCTAGTCCCATTAGTTTCGGCTGTGCGTCGATGAGTGAGTGAGTGAGTCAGTCAGTACATAGGCATTTATATGTATAAAGTAAGCACCAGTTACAATAACAACAATGTATTGAATTTGACATATTAATATATTAATATGTCAAATTCAATACATTGTTTGTTTACATATTTTTCGTTTTCACTTTAGATAGATTACCTTTTTATAACCAACCCATTGGCGAATTATTTTATGTAGGCATTTTCTTTCATACGTTAAACAGATGGGTGAATGTCGTGCCTGTATGCGTATCTCCGAATAAGTATATCCACACTTGGCGCCTACAAAATATACACCTAATATTATAAATGCGAAAGTTTGGATGCATGGATGGATGGATGTACGTTCCAATCAATCTCAAAAACTACTAGACGAATTTCCAGTTGTACCTTATACGAGGGGGAATCAAAAAGTCCTTAGAACTACGAACGTATTTGTAAAACCTCTTTACTTGAGATTTGTTTTTTTTCTGAGCTGGCACTATGATGTACTTTTCGACAGTTGTGTTTTTAGTGTTCCGTACCAAAATTGGTCCAACAGAACACTTAGGCCTCTCACAGACTGGAGCGGCCTGCGGTGGCGGTCAATTGTAAAATTGACAGCTAATATCAAGTTTACTATTGTCCGCCGCGGCCAGGCTGCGCCAGTGTGTTGCAGGCTTTATGCGTCACTAGGTTTTTCGTAATGCTCTGTCTATCTTTTTTCTTGGTCTGAGGTTATCACTCGCGGATTCGACAAATTTAAAGTTATTAACACAACACAGTAAAGTAAGTAACTAGGCCTTACACAACACACAACAATAAGTGGCAGTAGTGGGCGGGCCACATTGCACGTAGAACCGATAATGGCCATTAGGGCGGAAAGGTTCTCGAGTGGCGACCACGTACCGGAAGGCGCAGCGTGGGGCCCTACAAGGTGGACCGATGACCTGCCCCGTATCATGGTCGGCCTTATCACGCAATAAGTGACAAGATAAGAGCGTCGTCTCATTCTATCGAACGGTGGCAGCCAGTGACGGATGCTCTATCTTGTCACTTATCGCGTGATAAGGCAGACCATGATACGGGGCTTGGTAAAGGTCGCGGGAGTCCGCTGGATGCGGGTGGCGCAGAACAGGTAATTGTGGCACTCTTTGGGGGAGGCCTATGTCCTGCAGTGGATGTCTTTCGGCTGATATAATGATGACGCATCAATATCGATGAATATTTTGGATTTGGTAATTAAACGATTCAGTTGAGAACTAAAAAAAAACTCCTATTGAATGTTCTTATATGCGGTCTTGTTTGGGTTACTGAAACTTACAAATAATACTATGCTTAATAATGGCTTCAGATTTCAACACTACAAGCTGCTTTTGGTGTTCTATATTTTAACAGTTCTACATATTTGCAGCATTAATTGCATTAATCCTTGCAGATCTATTTAAATTCGTATGACTGTTTGCCTTATATTGCAGCGCCATCTAGCGCATTATTTCTGAAGTTCAGTAGTCGCACAAGGCGCGTTTCCGATGGTGTGCATTTTCTTTATATTCAACTTTACCGACGGGTTTGCCTACTGTCTGGTTTTTATGAATGAAATTGGAGGAAGTTTTTAAAATTTGAATTAGATTGTTCGAGAATGATTCTTCTTAATTGTCAAATCATCAGAAAACAAAGAGGAGTCAAAGAGAATAGTTCTTCGAGAGTGAAGAGTTGGTTTTTCCTTTAGTTTATTTGCTGAAAGTGTGAAGCGTGGTGTACCGTTTATAGGGTACAGACCCGAGTTTCTCGTCCACAGTTTTTGGTGTTAAGAACAACAGTTTTCGCGCTAGTGCATCAGCGTTTTTCTCAAGCCCTGAGCGAAGCTCGCCGGTGGTGGAACCAGTTGTGGCAGTTATCACAATGAGGGAAACGGAAGAGTTTCCGCTTTTTTCTGAAGATTGGTTGCTGTTATAGCATACTGGGTAAGCATTTTCGCCTGTCGGTGGTGGTTGATTTTTGGCTTTTAGTCTAGACAGTGGAGTAGAAATATTTATAGTAAAATTTTGTTTCATAGCTTCCGGGTTTAGGCCCCAAGACTAAGTTCGCGGTGGTTGTTCCCCGAGGAGTGATGCCAGTACGAGTGCGCTGAGAGCCATCATCCGGAGTCTGCGAGCTAGAGGGAGAAGCGAGCGGCCTGTCCCGCTTACCAGCACTTCCGGTTCTTGATCGTGAGAACCTCCGTCGGAGACGCCGCCAGGAGTTGTTATCGCGTTTTAAGGGACTCCCTATGCTTAATAATGGCTTCAGATTTCAACACTACAAGCTGCTTTTGGTGTTCTATATTTTAACAGTTCTACATATTGTTGACTCTATTTGGTTAAAATGTAGAAAGAAAATAGCATCAAAGTACGAGGTTCTTTATTTCATTTAAAATTGGAATACCGAGCTGTAGTGGTGAATCGTATTGTTGCCTTATACCAGTGGTTATATTCTCTTTGCTTATACCATTCAAGTTTGAGAGCTTGCTGCGAAAATTTTGAACCCGACACCTAAAATTTATTTAAAATTAATTAGGACCTAAAATTTCCCAAATTCTTTAGTTATACACATCGTAGAAAATATTTTAGCCATCACAAACAAATTTGTATGAGAATCGAATATATAGAAATACTAGCTTCCGCCCGCGACTTCGTCCGCGTGGAACCGGGATAAAAACTATCCTATATTTTAATCCAGGCTATAAACTATCTTTGTGCAAAAATTCATTCAAATCGGTTCAGCCGTTTAAGCGTGATTGAGTAACAAACATCCAAACATCGAAACTTTTGCATTTATAATATTATAGTAGGATAGTTTTTGTTGAACTCCATTCAATAAATGAAGCAGTTTAGTTAGTAGTAGTTAGCTTCAAAATTAGGAGATAAAGTATGAATCATTTAAAATAACTGAATGTACGGAACACTAATTGCCGAGTTCCGACTCGCACTTGGCCGATTTTTTTCAATTGTTCCCGGCACTATATTGTAAATGAGTCTTTTGTGAAATTATGTAAAAAAATGAGTTACTGTAAGGGGCTCCCATACGCCAATGACCTTCGATCTGAATCCCTTTAATCCTTTAGTTTTCTAATGTTTTTTGTAGCTTATTATATTATCAACAACGGCTTTGAGCAATATAGTATCCCATATTTACTTCAAATTTAATTGTTTTCGAGATATTTGGCTTCAAAGTTGAACAATTTTAGGCCAAAAAACTGGTTTTCTGGCCATAACTTTTGTGTTAATTGGTTTAAAATGAAAACCTTAGACCAGTTTTAGAGACGTCACAGACGAACCCAAATAAGTAGATTTCGTATAGGTATGTTAGATCTTTCACGTTAAAATAATAAAATTAAAAAAAAAACAGAGATACGAAATAAGTGTTTTATTAGACAATGTTTAAAAAAAATCATACACAATGAAGTATTCATTTGTTTCAAAATCCGGTAGACGAAATGGAGATAAAAGATTGAAGAACCGACAGCCGTTTGATTTATAGTTCTATCTGTAGTGCAAAAGTAGGAGATACATTCAAAACTTGTCAAAAATCGATGAAAACCTCGGGTAGCCTCTAAAGTACTTGTGTATGAAGAAAATGTCTGCCAAGGATTTTTGAAGTGAAAACTTCTTTAGCGGCGCTGTGCACTTTTTGTGATGAGAAAAAATTGTTAAACTCGCCATAGGTCACGTGACCTGATCGAAAAACTGTTACGATGTCATTGAGTTTTCACTTCTGCCGGCACTCCCGAAGTGCAACCCGGTCTTTTTTTGGATATTCAGCACCGTGTGGCTCTGATCCTATACCCTATTCCACTGTCGCTTACTGGGTTGCAGGTTTAGAAGATCAAGCTGTGAAGATGACCCCCGCTCCGGTCGGCCTTCTACCTCAGTTAACGAACAAACCGTTGAAAAAATAAAGAAAATGGGTTTAGAAGACAGGCGAATCACTATTAAATATCTAGCAGAGCAGAGACCCTAAAGATTTCATTTGGTAGTGTACATTCGATAAGAACAGATGTTTTGGGTTTAAAAAAACTGTCAGCTAGATTGGTTCCGCGAATGTTAACCCAGGCATACAGAGTTAAGACTTGCGTGTGCAGGTTGCAGAGTGAAATCTTGAAATTATCAAGCATGACCCGGACAGTTTTCATCGCCGTTTCGTTAACTATGGACGAAACATGGGTTCACCATTTCGATCCTGAAACGAAAAAACAAAACATGTCCTGGAAACGTCCAACTTCTCCACTAATAAATAAAAATCGAGTTGTTTTTGAATGGAGAACCATTAGGTACTGGGTGGGGCTACACGGAATTGATCCCGAAAGTGCGGCAGGCAATAAAAGAAAAACGCCGAGGAAAATTGCGTGCTGGCGTGCTTTTCCACCACGACAATGCTTCAGCCCATCGGTTACAGATGGCTCTGACTGCTATCCGCCAGGCTGGTTTTGAGATCTGACCATCCGCCCTACTCGCCAGACTTAGCTCCGAGTGATTTCCACATTTCCAAAATTAAAGGAGTAAGTACATTCGCGGAACTAAATTTGACGACGACAACGCAACTTATGCGTGCTGTAGAGGAGTTTTTAGAGACCCAAGAAAAAACGTTTTTTTTTCTTAAAGGAATAAAATGCTTGATAAACGATATACTAAATGTATAGAACAACAAGGAAATTATGTACAAAATAAAAAGGAAAAAAAATGTATACGTTTGTTTTTGACCCTATTTCTAAGAACTTTCTAAATACTTAGGACATAGGCTATAATTTATGTCAAATTTCATCACTTTTAAGGACGAAAAAAGGGATGAAACTATATATGGAGACCAACAAACAGCGTGAAATGAGCGCTGCCAAATGTAATATATGGGCATTTTCAATAATTCGTGCACCCAATTACCGTGAATGGTTAAATAAAAATTAACTCGGTGTCAGTTTTGTAACGGCAATTAAGCATCCAGTACTATAAAAACGAACTTTTTCTGTTTAATTTATAAATGATATGCCTATAAACGTTAATTAAATGTGAAATAAGTTCATTATGACATGATTTGTATGCTTAATTTTCGTTACAAAACTGACACCAAGTTAATTTTTGTTTAACAACTCACGCTAATTGGGTGCACGAATTATTGAAAATGCTCGTATATATTAGTCACTAGATGGCGCTAGGTGTACTTCCTAATTCGTTGTGTTGTATTATAAATGCGATAGTGTTTCTGGTCTGTCTGTCTATCTGTCTGTCTGTCTGTTACCTCTTCACGCTTATACCGCTGAACCGATTCAGATGAAATTATAAACAATAGAGACAGTTTAAGAAACTATAACAATAGAGATAGTTTAAGTCCCGGGGAAAGACAGGATAGTTTTTATTCTGAAAATCAAAGCCTAAAGGGGTGAAATGAGGGGTAAAAAAATTGTATGGAGCTACGATATTTACAAACGAGTTCCAGGCGGACGCAGTCGCGGGCAGAAGCTAGTTTACTATAAAACAAACCAGAACATATTACATTACTAGGTTATGTCATGAATGCAAATATAAAAATGACGGTCAGAATTCATATAAAACATGATGTGATGTAGCATAGTTCTCGCGAGTTAATATTTCGTTAGACATGATATGTCGAAACTGTTGAAAGGAAAGGATGTCTAATTCAGGTTAAGTATAGTGTACCTACCTATACATCAGATTAAATAGTTATAAGATTGGTAAGTAACAACTATTTAGCTATTAAAATATAAATATGTATCTAACACTCAGTTGTACAAATATTTATTAACGCCACGCCATTAGTGGACTATACAATAAGAGATGTGTATTTTTGTTTATAAAGCGCTTGCGTAAGCTTCCATAGGCTATTAGGATCTGCTTATCAGTCGGACCTACAGCAGTTTCACATCAAACCTTAATCAGAAGTAGTTTTAATAAAGATAGCAAAAGCCACGCTGTGTTTATGGGGGCCATATAACAGAGAGCGAGACACCGTCTACCCATATCAGAATTTAGAAAATGAGACATTTATAACATAATATCTACACACACTTTGTTAAATAAAAAGGACCGGGTTGCACTCCGGGAGTGCCGGCAGAAGTGAAAACTCAATGACATTGTAACAGTTTTTCGATTTCTGTCGAATCATACGGTCACGTGACCTGTGGCGAGTTTAACATTTTTCCCCATCCCAAAAAATGCACAGCGCCGCTAAAGAAGTTTTCACTTCTTTAAGTATCTCTAAAGAGGTAAAATGGTAGGTAAAATGTATCTACTCAGAAGATCGGCCTTCTACGGTGCCGACGAACTCCCTGATGTGCTAGTTATTGTCCCGAGAATATTTCGCTCAATGCGAACAGTAGTCTAAGCTTTGGTGGATAAATCCACTTTACAATATCATAAAATAGAATCGACAAGGGGCTGGTATTTCCCGTATAACTCAGAGGCATGTTCTTGGGATCTGAAACACATTTGGCGGATGATTATATATATAAAAAAAAAACCTAGTTACGTACATTTTCATTAAATTGCCAATACCTGCCAGAGTATCTATAATTTGTTTAAGTCTTTTTTATACTAGGTCTCACCTTTTAGTGAGGTTTACATCCAGCCGGAAGCTTGACATACATTTCATCTGGATATATGAGTTAGTGTGGTAAGCTCGCCTACGTAAATGCGGTGGTGCCATGGAAGTGGCAGGGTACCGTTAAGAGCAGGCCGCGGACAGTGACAGTGGCAGCCCGCGCGTGGCCGACGCTCCTCCGACGCACTCGCCAGCACAATCTCTAACCGACTCACAGACCAACCGGTTGGGTCTGTTATTGTATTACTCAATCCTCTTACTAAAACATGCGTTTAAGATATTAAACTTCTCTTACATACAATGTAACACTTCTTCAAAGTGTAGAGTTTAGATATCCGAGTGCCGGTGAAGGGACATTTAGGTACAGCGGCTGTACTCAACAGCGCAGTTTACGGTATAATTTTAACTTTCGAAACTTAGTGTTTTTCGGTTGCAACGAAAATGGAATTGCAGTACGAAGATAATGGTACGCCGTTTGTGATGTGGGGAGAGAGTAAGATCCAGCTGGAGAATTGGCCCATCACGGAGAAGTTTTACAGAGAAAAGGCAGAAACTGAATTGCGCGAGACGCCCGAAGTAGTTGCGAAAGCTTTACGAGAATTAAGAGAACTTTTAAAAGGTAAAATATGTCAGATATTAGTAGAAGTGTTAGTGATAGTAAATAATAAATGACACGTTGGAAGCGGGCGAAATGTCTGATTTTAGAGGCTTACGAGAGAGAGAGAGAGGATGGTCATTCATTATAAATTAAAGTTTAAAAAATATAAACTTCGGTAGGTATATCTTAATTATTAATTCCATTGTTTGTAATACATATTTATGGATTTAAGGCTGTTCTTAACTTTAAATTCGCTACTGCTTATGCAGTAGCGAATTTAAAAATTAAAGTTATAAGGCAGGGTTTATTAAAGTGTTGTCCATGTACCCCTTAGACATGGTTGCTAGGGGTCCACGGCCACTTCGCTCATTCTTAACGTAGGCAGGTACGTATATACGTATGAAACATGCGATTTGTTTTCAACATGTCCTTCAACAGGGGTCCGCGGTATTTTTGAAATTCTGAAAGTGGTCCATGCCTATCAAAAGTTTATGAACCACTGTATACAGCGGGCGTAGCACGGTTGCCATTTTATCACTTATCGTTGTGTAAAAGGCATCCGTCGCTCTCGCACTCGCATACTTGTCAGAGCGTGATGGGCGTCTTTACCACAACGATAAGTGATAAAATGGCAACCATGCTACGCCCACAGGGTGCAATTTTTTTACGTGATACGAATATAGTGTTTCAAATACGTCTCCCCACAATGTATTGACTATGGATAACAATTAAAATACATATATAAAACATCATAGTTCTTCTTCTTCTTGTGTTCGGCTCCTTCCCATTTACTTGGGGTCGGCCCTTCTAATCATGCGTCGCCAGGCCGGTCGGTTCATGTTATCCAAATGATGACGTGTGTTCACATCAACCCATCAACCGACTTCAAAAAAAGGAGGAGGTTCCACAATTCGGTTTTTTTTTTCAATGTTTGTTACCTCAGAACTCCGTCATTTATGAGCCGATTCGTATTTTTTTTTTTTTTTAAGTATATGCTTCCAGGTTGGTCCCATTTTTTCAAAAATCCAGGTGAATGATGGGATCCATGAGGAATTGGGGGAACTCCTCAATTATATTAGGCACGCGTGTAGTGATTTTGGTAATATCTATTATAACTCGTGTATTTACCTACACCCGGAAATCATAAAGTTGGTGATGGTGGAACTGATGATGAAGACCACATATGACTTATGGCATTCCTCAATTATGTAGGTACTTAAAAGTACAAAAGTACGTCACAGATTCTGATAAGATTCCGTAGAAGTAGCAAGTAATGAAGCGCCAAAGGTGATCCTTGTGGAATCGACGGAAGTCCTCAAATATTATCGGCCCACATACAGCGATTCGGTTTTTTTTCTCTAATAATCAACGCATTTGCTCTCGGAAATCAGTTCATGTGCTAAATTGGAAGAGAAATGTGGAAATGTTCTCGTGGCTTGGCGGAGTACTAAATTGAAGGACTAATTAATGACCTGTTAAAGGTTGCGGAAGTCCTCTGGATGCGGGTGATACAGCACCGGAAACGAAATGAAAATGAAAACGAAATGAAATATTTTATTGATAACATAAAATATTTCATTTAATTTTCATTTTCTTTTCATGTTCCGGTTACTTTGGCACTCTGGGGGAGGCATATATCCAATAGTGGACGTCTTTCGGCTGTTATGATGATGATGTATGTCTAATATCCGATATTGGTTTCACGTTGGTGACTGTACCTATAAATTCTGTGCTCAATTGGGTTCTTGCTTGTATAATTGTCTAGCGAGAAGATCAGTACATATATGCATTTAAGAGAGAATCTGCCTCTATTGTTCCGGCCTCACTTAAAACCAATTTAACTGTAGTCAGCGAGCCATGCTCCTTAGGTACTAATTATTTTGTTATGTTTGTCTATCTCGAATGAACTCAATCAACCAAAATAAATATTCTACTAGATAAAACGACCTTCGACGAAGTTGAACCACAGATTTAACAACATAATTACTTTATCCTTGTTATTTATTTATTTATTTAAATCAGGCAACAAGGGGCCCATATTACAAATACCTTAAAGACTAACATACATGTCCATATAAACTTATTATTAACTACACAATTACTGCGACTAGTCAGGTACTAACCGACCGCGAAAACGTCAGAACTTGACTCCCTTTGGCCAAAATACTCGGTATGCGGTTATACTTAGCCCTACGTTTCGCTAACATTGACCTTTGAACGTATTATTATAAGTCCCTAAACTCTTTAGATAGACCCACCAGTAGAAACCGAATAGTAGTTTATACATTTCCTAAACATTAATGGTTCTGAAGTCTTTTGTGTAATATATAAATGAATTGACGTAGCGCAAAAATTTACATACGACTCCAGCGAGACCGAAGTCCGGTTTCGTTTTTGCTAACACTAATTTTGTCATGGCGAATATTTGAACTCCAATAATATTAGTGAGTAGATTCGATTACCCTTTTAGATAGTTTTACTTTTTTATTGTTTAGTTTTTTATATACTAATCATTATTTAGTTTAATAATTATTGAGTAGATACTTATTTGCCTGGAATGTCTTAGGGGGTTTGCATATAAAGGGTGATTAGATTATCCCCGCTCCAAGTCTTTTCTGGTGTAAAGCATGTCCATCGTAATTCAACAGAGATATGTCGCAAGCATTAAGTGTATCTTTGCACCGGATGCGACTAGTAGGTACTTACAAAGATACCTATGCCTACATATATAGAAAACATCCAGAATTCGACCCCGGGTCCGCCGGCTTAGCAGGCAACTACGCCAAAGGAGTCGTAAAGAAATGACTTACCTAAAGACAATGTTTTGGAACATAATACTCTCTACTCTCACCATTTCTGTTTGTTGTTTTCAAGGAATGAATATTGTTGTCAGTGAAAGCATGAGATTGTTTCCCTTCGCTGACTTCGCTCGGCTACTTGCAACGCAACGCAACCCAAATGCGTGGAGCGGTACGAGCCCATAGACCCAGGGGTCAAGGTCGACATAGAATAGTAATTCAAATTACACTTCTAGGTATAAAAATAAGCAAGTATTTACTCGGTTGTGGACTCTAATTTTAATATTACTCCATAAGGAAGAAGGCGAAAAATATGCCTCATGACGAAAATCCTATTCACATATCTCAAAATTACAAAGATATGACCGTTTTAATATTGCTTGATAGACAGAAACATTTGAAAACGCTTGAGTGCTGTGACGTCACGGGTCTCGAGCGTCATAGTAAATGAGAATCGTTTCCCGTGAAGGTGCGTTTTGCGGAAAAGGGACAGAGTCCCTTAGGTCCCTTAGGTCCCTTAGGAGTAGGGAAAGTTATATGTCCTCTTTCCTCTTAAAACTTTGGACATTTATTGTTTCGTGTAAAGGAGGATGGGCAGATTGGCCTATATAAATAAATAAATAAATGAATATTTTGGGACAATCTTACACTAATCGACCTAGTCCCAAACTAAGCAAAGCTTGTACTATGGGTACTAGACGACGATATACTTACATATTTATATAGATAAATAAATACTTAAATACATAGAAAACATCCATGACTCAGGAACAAATATTCATGCTCATCACACAAATAAATGCCCTTACCGGGATTCGAGCCCGGGACCTCCGGCTTCGTAGGCAGGGTCACTACCAACTAGGCTACAGAGGTCGTCAAATATGACCAATAAGGACAAGCGATATGTCACTGGATAGCTTATTCTAAGTTCCTAAACTTTTACTATGGCAGGTAGTCCCAAATCTTTGTGTGAAAAAAGTTATCGCTGCATAATAGTTATCGCTGCATAAAAGTTATCGCTGCATAAAAGTAGTTTGACTTGAAACTTTACTACATACTTTACAGACTTTTGTAACTGATTTTGTGTCATGTTTTTCTGAGGGTACCTTCCCCCTGAAGGTAATTAATTGCACTATACCTACTATAAGCTTGCGCTTACTCTTTCCGCCCGACCAGAATCCGTCGACACTCCTCGGTTAAATTGGTTATTATTCAAATAAAACAAATGCTCAGTATGTTTCCACCTCAGCGGCTTGAACTAGCTTCAATCTATATGAGACAAAATAATAGCTTCTTTCTTAGCAAATTGGAAATAATTGAAATTCATTCGCTGAGTCACGTTAATTTCGTTCTAGAGCAGAAAAAGCCATTTTATGCCGCCTACACACAACATTATGATCATTAACGTTACGAGCATGAGATATTTCTTGCCTATAAATATTTTCCGATAAAAAAACTTTCAAAAATACTAGGAAAACATGAAGTTGCTGCTTATTTTCGAAATTATTAAGGGTTTTTTATACATAAAGATTAAAAAATGGATGCTCATTAACAATTGTGACGTCACTATACTCTGTATTTCTCTAGTCGAAGGCGGTATTTTAAGAGTAGCACGCGCGCGCGCTGAGGAGTTAAACAGGCAGTATTGAACATTAAATGTAAGATAAGTATCTTCCTGGGTAAGCACGGGATAAATATATAAAAGCCCAGTGAAAAGTTATAGGTGTCACTTGAGAGCAAAGTTATTTGCATCTCGTGCCATTGAGTCCTTCTAACCAATTAAAGGAAAATAAAAATTGCCATGAGGACTATACTCGTCACATTTTGGAAAAAAGTGACGTAGGTTTTTGTCTGTTTTGTGTTACCTAATATAAGCAATATTCTATACCTACACGTAAGACGCAACGTTGGCGGGTGAGGTATCTTATATTAGTGACAAGGATTTTTTGTAATTTACGACTGCCCCATGTAGCTAGGTGCTAATCAATCGTACGCGGAATCCAAGAGGTCCCTCCTCCTTAATTAATACTGATGTGGCTTTACCGCGAACTACCTATTACACGAACCTTGATCTTGTTCTATAGTGCATTCGTTCCGTGTGGTGTGCAAGTAACGAACAGAACAATACCTAACACGGAAACGCTAAAACAAATGAAGACTATTATGTATCTTATAATCTGTTTGTGCATTGTGGTACCTGATTATTGCAACTTTGTCCTTGACCTGGGGACCGATTTTTGACTTTCGAGCGCTCGACTCTTTCACTCGAAAACTGACAAATATTATGAAATGCTATTTTGAAATAACGATAGAAAATTTAAAAACGTGCGGTATTGACTACTCGTATTCAATTCTATCGGTAGAAAGTAAGTGCCTGTGATTATGACATTACAATAGCATTTACTTTTATTTAATTTTCGAGCGCTCGAAAGTCAAATATCGGCCCCTGGTCGATGAAGATGTAGATGCTACGCCATGTATACAGTGCAGTTATAGGACTAGTCCTGTCGCTGTTGAATAAGTCACTATTATCCATTATTTTTATTCTAAGTCAATTTCTTCTCCTTTGGCACAATTGCGTCCAATGCTGGACATATGCCTTTTCCATGGACATCTAAAGTGATCTGGATGCAGCGGCCCTGGTCCTGCCCCCCTAATCTATAACTTGTTTTAAGCTCACCTCAACGCTCGCCCACAAATATATCTTGACACCGCGATGCGTAGTAACCAAGCGTAGGTAGACGTCTAGTTTCATGACGGGTGACCGACGAGGTGAGCCGCTTTAGCGCGTAGCGAATAACAGCCCAGGTCGGCCCTGTCAGTCAGTCAATTTCTTAATGAGACGATATCACAGAATAGATAATAGTACAAACGATATTAACGAGCCGGAGTTATCGTGTGTAGATTAAGAGGTCATCTGCAGCCACTAGCCCCGTCAATATCTTTAGACTTTCTTTTGGAGTAATAATAATTTTCGAGTCTACACTATACCCCTAATATACGGCTCTAAACAGGTTCTATGTTTGTTGTGAATAATGTGATAAAATGATGCATTGCCGAGTACAACTGAAGACTGATTTGTTATCTTAATTAGTTAATTACAATTTTAAATAATGTTATACTATATTGATGATGATTATAAGTAACCTGATGAAATGTTTACGATTAAAGACTTATTTTTATGAGCTTTTTTTGCATGTTGCACTTTCCTCGCTACAGTGAGGTGAGGTGAAAAGTTATCTGTTACACACGGGTGAATGTATTTAACTTCTCGTGTGTTGAAAAACTCGCTACGCTCAGGATTCTATTTTAGAACCACTCGCTTCGCTCGTGGTTTAATTCCACACTCGCCGGTAAGATACAACTTTGCACCCTTGTATACCTATTTTTCTTGTATACCAATAACTATTTTTCGTGATTAGGTGTAGCTCTGGTCTAAAGTTGGCAAAATATAATATCAAGGCCAAATATAATAATAGGCCTTAAGCATACTCTGCTTTCGTGTAGGTAGATGATCTGAAAGTATATATAAAGTTCGAATAACAGAGATATGAAACAGCCGCTACACCAGGGATTTCCCCTTCTGTCAATTAAGACATATCATATCATGTATATGAATCCGCGCCAACCGCGGTCTAGGTTTAGATATCAAAGTGCAAAGCCAACGACCATAGTAATTCCGTTTGACTGTGGAATCTAATTATTTGCAGGAGAAAAGGACCTCAACATTCCCGTCGACAATGATGATTTTCTGATGAAATTTTTAAGGCCCTGCAAATTTTACGCAGATAGCGCTTTAAAAAAGGTAAGAATTTTATTAAACACCAAATAAAATAATAGGTAGTAAAATAATAAGTTAGTAATAAGTAGTTACGACTTTACCCATACCGTAAAATGGGGTGAGTGGGGTGAAAACTGTCATTCAAACCCCGATAACATTTTATTTTTACTTATACAAACTGAATGGTGTATATAACAAGTGTTCCGGACGTTTGTATTTTAGTTTTTATTTTATTTTGGGTAGTTCCATTTCATAACTTTGACGATAGACAGGAAAACCCACCTCACCACGTAGTCCCTCGTAATTGGGGTGAGATGGGTTTTCATACAAAGGTGATTTTGGTAGATTGTTGGATCGTTTTTTCTTTATTATGAGTATTACTATAGCTCCATTTTAAATTGGAATACATTATTTTTGTAGCAGTAGTCTAAAAACCATCTCACCCCCATTTCATACCTTCTCTCCCCATTCATAACCCAACTCTCCCCGAGAACCCTACTCACCCCATTTTACGGTATAACATTATAAATAGTAATGTACCGTATATCCTCACATTACCTAAACCTGTTCTATCCATTCCATTTGTCGGTTTAAATACCTACCCTTGATTTTTTTGTTACTACCAAAATTATGGATCGGGAAATGTAATTATATGGATTATGTAACCATAGCTAGGATCGAAACACTGGGTTTATTTAACAGTTCGCTTTTCGATTAAGGAAAATATCATGAGGAAACCAGTCCAAAGGTCAGATAGCAGTCGAATTCGTGGGAAAAGTGCCTCCACAAAATCTCACGCATTTAAAGAGGTCGTAACCACCTTTCGATATTTCCAGATCCATGCGTTCTACAAATTCCGGCAATCGCACGAGACCTACTGCCACGACCTGATGCCGTCGGTGGTGCGGGCCGCCTTCGACCACTCCATCATATCAATTTTGGCGCCGAGGGACCAGCATGGCCGGCGCATCATGTTCGTCGAGTCTGGCAGTCAGTTTGTTGTTTTTTAGGGTTCCGTACCTCAAAAGAAAAAACGGAACCCTTATAGGATCACTTTGTTGTCCGTCCGTCCGTCTGTCAAGACCCTTTTTCTCAAGAACGCGTGGAGGTATCAAACTTAACCAAATACTCAGGTCTACTGTCCCTTGGAGTTGTGAAAAAACCATACTTCTAAGCCAACTCAATCAAAACATACAGCCGTTTATGCCGCAAATTTTCTAAACTCGCAAAGGAATCAAAACCTACAGGGTACTTTCCGTGAACTCAGAATCTTGAAATTTGGTACGAAGCAATGTCTTATAGCACAGATAAAGGAAAAATTGCGAAATCCGTAAATTTTACGGAACCCTCGGTGCGCGAGTCCGACTCGCACTTGGCTGGTTTTTTATTTATAAATACCATTTCTATTTCCTTTTGCTGTATTTGTCATGCACCTAGGTACTTCTAAAACATACTCTCACATTAAAATTATAAAATCTAAAACAAATAGTCATGTAGTGTAGTGTAGATATTTTTACACTTTTGCACCTTATCGCCTTGTAATAAGGTGCAAAAGTGTAAACGTATCTTTGACCTCGACTGTACCTATGATGTAGGTACTTGGGCTGGCCCATATCAAGACTTAGTATCTGCTTCAGACCACAGCTTACAGCAGAGCGTAAAAACGTAAACGTGTGTCAGCCTCAAAAACTATTGTATGTAGGTATGTTTAGGTAAAAAAGTGTACCGTAAAATGGGGTGAGTAGGTTGAAAACTGACATTCAAACCTCGATAACATTTTATTTTTACTTATACAAACTGAATGGTGTATATAACAAGTGTTCCGGACGTTTGTATTTTAGTTTTTATTTTATTTTGGGTAGTTCCATTTCATAACTTTGACGATAAACAGGAAAACCCACCTCACCACGTAGTCCCTCGTAATTGGGGTGAGATGGGTTTTCATACAAAGGTGATTTTGGTAGATTGTTGGATCGTTTTTTTTTATTATGAGTATTACTATAGCTCCATTTTAAATTGGAATATATTATTTTTGTAGCAGTAGCCTTAAAAAACCATCTCACCCCCCTTTCATACCTTCTCTCCCCATTCATAACCCAACTCTCCCCGCGAACCCTACTCACCCCATTTTACGGTACATAAATCGAGATAGGAGGGTGTTTGAGTAGTGCTTACTGCCAAACGCTTATTTTTCTTTTTAGTTTTAGTCTTTCTTTAATTTAAGAAAATAAACATGAATTATTTAATCTTTACACAGGGACACGTCACACAAATCACATAATTAATCACTAGCACTACAATTAACCCCAGACAATTCTTAGCGGATGTTAATCGTTTCCTTATAAATAGTAACATAATTGTCACTCACATCAACCTCTGCCATGAACTTTGACGTGACTTTTATCATATTTAAGGGGCATAATAAATAATTAATAAAATAATCAAATGTCAGTTTTGTACGTAATACATTTTATCTTTCTCCTTCTACAAGTGTTATGCGCCAAGCGTAACAGGGGGGGGGGGGGGGGCACACATGACTCGAACAAAAATTAGGTTATAGCCCAATATCTCGCAAACGAATCACTGAGTTGAAAAATATTTTTTTTTTGTACTGAATCTTTCTGGTAATAAAATTTTACTTTACTTTACTTACTTTACTTTACATCCCCACTTTAGGCGAAGGCGTGGTACTCTAAAAAACCGGCTTCAAACACAGAAATACCTTGTTTTGTTCCAAAAACAACTATCAGAGCAATATCGTTTTTTTTCCACACAGACATGCGCACAGTCGCCAGCAAATACTTGTAACATCAAGGGTGTTCAGAATATTAGATTGAACACGCTTTAATCTAACTTCAGATATTTGTGAGCACATGACATGGTTCGTCCATCAGAGTACAGTCGAATTCATGTCCCCAATGGTTCATAAACACTGCTAGCAGTCACGGACTTGTATATAACGCAAGCAAAAGTCAATTTATGGTCTTTGAGATCGGACGTAATGCAATGGAGAATGTTCCTCATATCCATCTTAATGAGGAACCTCTAGTTAGAGTGGATCATTTTAAATATCTAGGACATGTGGTGACGACCGATCTCAAAGACGATATAGATTTGGAGAGGGAACGGAGGGACCTTTCTGTACGGGCGAATATGATCGCACGAAGATTTGCGTGATGCTCGAGGGAGGCAAAAATCACACTGTTCAGGGCTTACTGCACCTCCCTCTACACATGCAGTTTGTGGAGCCGTTATACACAGCGGGCATATGGGGCTCTCCGGGTGCAATTCAACAATGCGTTCCGGGTGTTGATGGGGCTGCCCCGTTTCTGCAGCGCATCGGGGATGTTTGCTGAGGCAGGAATAGACTGCTTTTACGCGACAATGCGCAAACGCAGCGCGTCCCTGATGAGTCGGGTGCGGGCCAGCCCCAACAATATCCTGCAGATGTTAGCAGGTAGGGTGGATTGTGCATATTTACGGCACTGTTGCCAATCAGTACCATTCTATGGTAAGAAAATAAAATAAAATAGCGTAGGTAGGTAATTTATTTCTTTTTATTGTCAAACATGTTTATTTTATCCTATTCAATATTTATTTAATTGTATTGTATTCTTATGGGTCTAAGATATCTGAATTAAATGATTTTTATTTTTATTATAAACATGAGTAACCTCAAGCCCTAAACAATAAAGTCTTGTTTACATATATTTTTAAATTGTTCACTTGGTCCGTGCACTCGAGTTTATCATGGCCACTGTACTCCAAAATTCACTTAGAAGGGACTGAAATTAGCTCTAATGACCATAATATACCTTCATTTGTCAAAAAAGTGTTTTTCTTTCAGAGGGTTGGGACCCGCGCGCTGTACCGCTAACAGAGGTGTTCCGTGGGATCCAGCTGGGGTTGGAGGCGGCCATGACGGAGCCACGCACGCAGGTGGCCGGCGTCATCGTCATCATGGACATGAAGGGGCTCACGTTCAGCCACGTGATGCAGTTCACGCCCTCCTTCGCCAAGATGGTCGTTGACTGGGTGCAGGTATGTGTTATTCGTCTACAGGGCTGAGACCCACGCGCGGTACCACTCTTGGAGGTGGCACAGCTGGGACTGGTCCTTCGCGAACATAGTTTTTGATTGGGTGCAGGTGGGTAAGTATGTTTTTTCCCGCTTTGGCTGACATGAGACACGGCTAATTTTACTTTTCTCCCAAATGCAGCCGTCAAATATGTTTCAGGTCATTGTTTGAAGATTCGTTTTAATATTTCAGCTCTAACCTCATTTTTTTCAAATGTCTTAATGTGTTTTTCTATTCTACCTAATACTATACTTACAGAGGAAAGTCTGTGAGATTATAGATTTGTATGTTTATAACTTTGTGCGAGTACATTTTGGGTAATCGCCGGAACCGCTAATCCGATTTCAAAAATTCTTTCACCTGCGTGTAGAACTTTCTGGATGGTTATATGCTTTATTTAACTTGCGGGTTTGCCTGCGTTCATTGCAATATGCGGATGAAGCTGCACGGGCAGAGCTAATTTTAATTACAATAAATAAGAAACCTAATTTTAAGTAAATTTGATTAGATACCTACTAGTATTGATATTTATTCATCTCATGTTCAAAGTAAACTAGTGGATCTGTGAGCTGTACAACTCGTGAGCCTGTCATTTCAAACTATTAACAAACCTGCTCACAAAATTTCACGAGAATCGGTTAGAAATGCGACCTGTAGAGGAGAACAGCCGTAAGCAGCAGCGGTTCAAAAATATCTGACCAACCTTATGCCTTTAACAATAAAGTCGTGTTCATATATTTTTCGCCCGTGCACATACTCGTATTTCCGAGCTCGACTGCCACAGCGGGACATCCGGGTATTGTAATTTAAGCCTAAGCTGAAGCATAGAACTTCGTTCGCTTCGCTCGCTCGTTCGTCTCAAAGTTTGTTCTTGGGAAGTCTAGAGGTTAGTATGAATCAAAGCAACCTTTGCACTCCCCGTTCTCGGAAAATACCTTCGGTATAGCGTCCGCCTTGTGCGTAGCCAGGACAACACAATGTGTCATTATCTCATTCGTTTGCGTCACATCTACGTATGTCCGTGATTGTTTTATGACTCTAACATATGTTTTTATTTTTCAATTCACTCAAAAATACATCTCATAAGAATGCTCGAGGAAGCTGAACGTCGAATGTAAAATTGATATCTATCAACATCAACATTCCCCTTGGCCGTGACCTCGCTTTGCTGTTTTTGGTTGTTGCGACTTCTCCCGCCGACTGTCGCAGCAGATATTTATTAGAATGTTGTCGATTTTCTTTTGGCCGAATTTGGCTTTTGATTGAATGTTTCTTAAGGCCGTTAACGATTTCGATGAAATTCGATGAAATTTGGAATATAGGGATTCAGGGGAATGATAAATCAATCTAGCTAAGTCTCATATCTGGGACAAGTTGTTTTCTCCATTTTCACCCGAGCAGAGCTGTAGGTATTTACTATTTGCTTATTAGGCACATTTGAATAACCTTCTAAGGATCAAAAGTACTGTAAAGTACCTAACTCAAACTATTTATTGCACATACAAGTAAACAATTGACTCCGTAAGGACGTAGCAACATATTATGCAGTAAGACTGAAATTGAATATATTTATCGAATATAATTCTGCCTCATTTTTTTTACTAGTGCGTAACGTGTTCGGTAATGTGTAACTGCAAGGTTACATTACTCGAAGATTATCTTTGAAAAACATAACCCTCCTCTCCTTCGGCAGTCGGGTAAAAATAGGTACCTAGTTCAGACAAATTCTATAAGACCGTTTCTCACGACCGGCGTTCCTTGAAATCGACCTTATGTCAACACTGGGACAATAAACCACAGAGCTGGTCTCGTATTTCGTCTAAGTTATTACCACTTCATGATTTTAATTGGTGGGACCTCTCAAAATGCAATGTAAGTAGAGACGCTAGCAAAAACTATTCATGGGCTTGGATCCGAAAGACTCTATATCAGTTGTAATAATATAACACATATGTCTTTTGACTGACCTATATAATTAGTGTAAGCCCAAATGACGTATGTTAATATGGCATGTAAAAGTATTACACCTTTTGAATATTGCACAAGAATCCATGTAAGATTTCTGTATTAAAAATATGGGCAGTCGGCGATTTGACTTCGTAACGAAAGGTTGAAATTATCCCATTCGGATTCCTTTATAATTAATTATCAATTGGTTTGATATTAGATTTCGCGCGCGCGTTCCGCGTTTTATTAGTCTGAAAACAGTGTTTCATTACTAGAGATTTTATGTGATATGTTAAACAGACAGTTAAGACATTTTAGAGACAAATAAGTGAATTTAGTGTAGGAACGTATTTTTAAGACAATTGACAATACTGTGAGTGTTACATTAAAGTGTTTGATTTGTTTTTATATGAATAGTGTGTAACTGCAATTAATCATTAGAGTCAGTGTTCACATGAAGTATCTTTAGTAATGTACCTATGTAATTTAAGGGTTAAGTGTTTATCTTTGTTCGAATCACGACTTATCGTCACTACGGGAGATTAGCTGAAGATATGGTTCTGCGTGCTTGTTGCTGTGGTAGTCATTTCAAGGCTTCATCATCTTCTTCAAATCAACGGGTCCGCTGAGACGTTTAATTGAAGATTGTTTAGGGGGCCATTAGGGCCAGATATTATTCTCAAGTTTAATATTATGTATGTACTATTTTTGGTATGAGAGTGGATTTAAAGATATACTACTATTGTCTTGTAATACAACTCTAAATTAAATAAGGATGCATGAATATAATAAATGATGGCATTGCAATGAGATTGAAACTTTGGGAGATCACACACATCTCAATTTTATAACTAGGTCTTTTTTAGAATATTTCTAAGCCATTGCAGTGTTACGCATTTATTGGCTTTTGATTCTATTATTTGTGACAAGATAGTGAACTTACAATAAAAAATCTCTTATACATACCCATTGTATTTCGTGGCTTTAGCCTGATTACAATGGACACACACTCATTTACATATCACACTCACACAACATACATTAGCTGACACACCACGAGCTTAGATTTCATTTGATGTACACGCACTTAGGTACATTCGATGCGGCTTTTTGGCTGATACTAGATCCTGGATTGCTGGAGTCGACTCGAGTTTACACCTAAGGGACCTGACGTGTCAATTCCTTAGAAGCTGTGAACTTTACGCTGTGAGCGTATTCTCGGTTTTCCCTGGGGCGCAACCTTTCGATAAAGCTGACCCCTGATGTCTGATGTCGTGTGTGAAGGCAGAGAGCTCTCCGTCCAATTTAAGGGTTCTACAGTACCGAATATGTTTTAGCATATAAATGGTATTCAGAGCACCTTGTACATAATCGACAACAATCTCTATTTATGTTACAAATACCGTGGCTGCATGAACGTTTATGGTATGCGTAATTTCTCCTGCGCGTAATTTATTAAAATTAATCTTTAAACTAGTTACTTGGCAATCTGCGTAAAGTACAATTGAAAAGTACTGAAGTACTTAAGAATCGTGTAAGATGAGGAATGCATAGGAGAGATGGTTTGAATCAAATATATAGTAAGGGTTGATAGGTTACTTCATGACGGTTTTGTTGGATGGCGGGGGTGTAGGAGTGAAGGGAGCCCTCGAAAGATTCAAGATATAACAATAGGTATAGGCCCCATTTTCAAGACCTAAGGTCTAAAATCCCAAGGTCCCCTTGTAGTATGTTTTTTACAGGTCATCGTTGTCATTCATCGTGATGGAGCATATTTATAATATATGTCAGCTGTAGCAGTATTCAAGGTTCAACTTAACGTGATGGGCATCACGTATGGGCGTGGTGCTTGACAGAATCAGATTGTCCCTGCTGAGTGAAGTTAGTTCCCAGTTGCATCGAGGCAAGGACGGACGCACATGAACAAGTGCAAGGATGCGGGTCGTACAATTTGGGACTGTCTCACGTTCGGTTATGTCCTTGTGTTAGAATATTTAAATCAAGTAATAATTGTTATGCGGACTATTTAGTGATTTAGTGACCAAGATAATCAAGACATTTAAACTAGACATTTTATCTTGAATAGTATTGATGTATTAAAATAATGTAAAGTGATTGTGTGGTTTTATTAAATAATCACAATTATGGGTGACCAAGATCAAGCTCGACCTCCTGTACCGATATCAGAAGCGGGATCTGAACAGGAAAATTTGGAAAATGGTGAATATCACACAAATGAAACCATGTGGAAAAAAATTTTCGAACAACAAAATGAACAAATGCGCGCCCTGATAAATACACTCCGAATGCCACAAGCTGTAAACAACGTGACTTTACCTGAATTTAACCCAGAAAAATACGATATGGATGGAAAATCTTGGTATTCAACAGCAGATTTGTGTTTTGCGGACAACCCACTGGAAGGAAGCAATTTAATAATGGCCCTTAGCAAATTTAAAAGGATCGGCGTCTGCATGGTTTGCACGTGTTACGTATCCAGGAATAACATGGGAACAATTTAAGGCATTATTTATTGAGAGATTTGTAACGACCGAAACAACTGCTGCTACTTTGATTAACATGAGTAATAATAAACCAAAGGAGTGTAACTGACGCCTCATTTGCAAGTCGATTGACTTCGTCATTAATGGCACAATTAAAAAATTTAAGTTCGGTACAACTCATCGTTTCGATTGTACTTGCTCATTTGGCTGGAATCGACCACAGGCTTCAGCGGATTGCGTTTACAACTGAAATATCCATACGTCAACATCTACAGCGGGAACTGCAAGCTTTTTCATATTTAAAACGTAAACTGGATACAAAGAATGAAGATAACAAAACTAACTAAGTATAAACGCTCTCAGTTTGACTCGGGACAAATAATATGTTACCATTGCGGCAAAGCGGGGCACAAATCAACGGATTGTCGACTGAAAGAGAAGGAAATGAAAATGAAAACATTTGCATCAACGTCCAAAACACCGGTTAATCGAGAAGGATCACAAATTTATCCTGGGACAAGCTCAATACGGTGCTACAACGGCCACGTATCAACGCGTTGTCCAGATAACACTAGCGGCAACGTTTCAGCGTGACCAGGTGCAAGACAAGGAGATGGACGACGTGTCGAAGTATGCAAGTTGGATCCTCCAATTGGAAAACTCAATCATAAAGGTGTGTTATATTCATTTTGATTCAGGTGCTGAATGTTCGTTTATTAAAGAGAGTTTGGCATGAAAGTTTTCAGGAAAGCGAACCGTTAACACTATTTCATTAACGGGTATTGGCGATTCAGTTTTGAGTACTGAACAGATCTTATGTTGTGCACAAATTAGTTAATATAATATAGAGTTTTTATTTCATGTCTTGCCTGATTTTTATATGCGTAGCGATACAATGCTGGGTCGTGAAATTTTAAAACAGGGATTTGTTGAAAATATGTCAGCATCTCAGTTCTCTATTACGAAGCAATGTATGGAGGTTGCTAATGTAGCAATAAATAAGCCTGATATTATTTATTTGAAATTAGACCGAATAAACGAACAATTGAGGCGCTCACTGCCTTGCCATCGCCTCAAACTAGATCCCAATTTAGACAATTCATTGACCTAGCAACATATTTCCGCCAGTTTATCTCAAATTTCTCACAAATTATGGGACCACTTTACAAACTCACGTCAGATAAAATTCCTTTTCTTTGGACACAGGAATGTGAACAAGTACGAAATAAAATAGTCTCAGCGTTAACTCAAGAGCCCATACTTATGATATTCGACCCTGAATACCCCATAGAACTTCACACAGACGCAAGCTCTGAAGGATATGGAGCGATTTTATTTCAAGTGGTTAGTAGGAAACGACGCGTAGTTTCATATTTTAGTAAACGTACTTCGTCAGCCGAGTCACGATACCACTCATATGAATTAGAAACACTTGCAGTTGTTAACGCTCTCAAAAACTTTAGACATTTTTTGTACGGCCATAAATTTATTGTTGTGACTGACTGCAACGCATTAAAATGCTCACAAAAAAAAATTTACCTGACGCCACGTGTTCACCGTTGATGGGCATTCTTGCAGTCATTCGATTTTGATATTGTTTATAATACGGGCATCAGGATGTCACATGTAGATTTCTTTTCACGTAATTATCCAAAACCACAACCAATGCAATTAGAAAATAAAGTAGAACAAAAACGCATTGATTTAATGGAATTATCTTCAAACTGAATGCAGGCCGAACAGCTACGTGATAATTAGATTCAAAATCTTATTGGAAAACTCAATGACGATCAGTTGGATAGGGACGTAGCTAACACATATGAAATAAGATCGGGAATACTTTATCGTAAAATACAAAGAGGCGGACGTACTAGATGTTTACCTAGTGCCGCGTGCACTTAGATGGTCCGTAGTAAATAACATTCATACTTCAATTGTTCACCTTGGTTACGAGAAGACATTAGAAAAAAATCGTACAACTAAATAGAGTCCTTTAGAGTTACTGATCGGACGAGTGGCACGACCGCTATCTTTAATGACGTGCGAAGAGAATGACACGGAGATAGATTTATTGGTAGTTAGGGAACAGGCGCTGCGTAATATAGAAAAAGCTGCTGACTATGATAAAAAAAGGTTTGACCGAAATAAGGCAAGACTTGATAAATTCTCTATTGGAGATTTTGTGTTAATGAAAAACGACGAGAGAAATCAAACTAAGTTAGATCCGAAATATCGGGGACCTTTTAAAGTAGGTAATTGAGATTCTAGACAACGATCGATATAAACTTCAAGCAATTAATTCGAACCGCACTTACAAATATGCTCATGACAGACTAAGAAAAATGCCGAATAATCAAAGAGACATTGACGAACATGATATAGAACATAGTTTTGATGAAATGGGACATTAAAGTTCCCAAGTTTTTGATTAGTTTGCATTCTTTGCGATATGTGTGCACCTGAGGTACCAGGTGTCCAGTCTGGGGCGGTTAGTCAGCTAGACCAGATGACAAACTTGAGTCAGTCTCGGGATAGCGTGACAGTCCAGATGGTGTTGGAGTGTGCTAGCCAGTCTTGACTCAGGTGGCGACAGAGTCGGCCAGTCTCTGTGTGAGATGGCGACAGAGTCGGCCAGCCTGGAGTAAGATGGTTAGTATCTAGTGTGCTAGCTAGTCTTGACTCAGGTGGCGACAGAATCGGCCAGTCTCTGTGTGAGATGGCGATAGAGTCGGCCAGCCTGGAGTAAGATAGCGAGCGTGATAACATCGTGTGAGATTGTGATATAACCATAGAGTTGAGAATGCAGTATTTGCATAATATGTGTAACAGGTTTTTGTGTGAAACAAAATATAAGTTTCAGTTATCTTGCTTTGTCAATGCATCTTTGAGAAATGTTGTTAAATTAGAAAATTGAGTTTTGTGGAGATACATTGATGTATCGAAAAATAATTGTTGTTTGCCATATCCTTATGGTAGGTCAGAATTGGCCGAGCAGATGATACTTTGGAAAACTGTTTCTTTTGCAGAATAAGACACATGAGGACATGTGCAACACAGGATGGCCGTGTCGGCTGTAGCAGTATTCAAGGTTCAACTTAACGTGATGGGCATCACGTATGGGCGTGGTGCTTGACAGAATCAGATTGTCCCTGCTGAGTGAAGTGAGTTCCCGGTTGCATCGAGGCAAGGACGGACGCACATGAACAAGTGCAAGGATGCGGGTCGTACAATTTGGGACTGTCTCACGTTCGGTTATGTCCTTGTGTTAGAATATTTAAATCAAGTAATAATTGTTATGCGGACTAATTAGTGATTTAGTGACCAAGATAATCAAGACATTTAAACTAGACATTTTATCTTGAATAGTATTGATGTATTAAAATAATGTAAAGTGATTGTGTGGTTTTATTAAATAATCACAATTATGGGTGACCAAGATCAAGCTCGACCTCCTGTACCGATATCAGAAGCGGGATCTGAACAGGAAAATTTGGAAAATGGTGAATATCACACAAATGAAACCATGTGGAAAAAAATTTTCGAACAACAAAATGAACAAATGCGCGCCCTGATAAATACACTCCGAATGCCACAAGCTGTAAACAACGTGACTTTACCTGAATTTAACCCAGAAAAATACGATATGGATGGAAAATCTTGGTATTCAACAGCAGATTTGTGTTTTGCGGACAACCCACTGGAAGGAAGCAATTTAATAATGGCCCTTAGCAAATTTAAAAGGATCGGCGTCTGCATAGTTTGCACGTGTTACGTATCCAGGAATAACATGGGAACAATTTAAGGCATTATTTATTGAGAGATTTGTAACGACCGAAACAACTGCTGCTACTTTGATTAACATGAGTAATAATAAACCAAAGGAGTGTAACTGACGCCTCATTTGCAAGTCGATTGACTTCGTCATTAATGGCACAATTAAAAAATTTAAGTTCGGTACAACTCATCGTTTCGATTGTACTTGCTCATTTGGCTGGAATCGACCACAGGCTTCAGCGGATTGCGTTTACAACTGAAATATCCATACGTCAACATCTACAGCGGGAACTGCAAGCTTTTTCATATTTAAAACGTAAACTGGATACAAAGAATGAAGATAACAAAACTAACTAAGTATAAACGCTCTCAGTTTGACTCGGGACAAATAATATGTTACCATTGCGGCAAAGCGGGGCACAAATCAACGGATTGTCGACTGAAAGAGAAGGAAATGAAAATGAAAACATTTGCATCAACGTCCAAAACACCGGTTAATCGAGAAGGATCACATATTTATCCTGGGACAAGCTCAATACGGTGCTACAACGGCCACGTATCAACGCGTTGTCCAGATAACACTAGCGGCAACGTTTCAGCGTGACCAGGTGCAAGACAAGGAGATGGACGACGTGTCGAAGTATGCAAGTTGGATCCTCCAATTGGAAAACTCAATCATAAAGGTGTGTTATATTCATTTTGATTCAGGTGCTGAATGTTCGTTTATTAAAGAGAGTTTGGCATGAAAGTTTTCAGGAAAGCGAACCGTTAACACTATTTCATTAACGGGTATTGGCAAAGATTCAGTTTTGAGTACTGAACAGATCTTATGTTGTGCACAAATTAGTTAATATAATATAGAGTTTTTATTTCATGTCTTGCCTGATTTTTATATGCGTAGCGATACAATGCTGGGTCGTGAAATTTTAAAACAGGGATTTGTTGAAAATATGTCAGCATCTCAGTTCTCTATTACGAAGCAATGTATGGAGGTTGCTAATGTAGCAATAAATAAGCCTGATATTATTTATTTGAAATTAGACCGAATAAACGAACAATTGAGGCGCTCACTGCCTTGCCATCGCCTCAAACTAGATCCCAATTTAGACAATTCATTGACCTAGCAACATATTTCCGCCAGTTTATCTCAAATTTCTCACAAATTATGGGACCACTTTACAAACTCACGTCAGATAAAATTCCTTTTCTTTGGACACAGGAATGTGAACAAGTACGAAATAAAATAGTCTCAGCGTTAACTCAAGAGCCCATACTTATGATATTCGACCCTGAATACCCCATAGAACTTCACACAGACGCAAGCTCTGAAGGATATGGAGCGATTTTATTTCAAGTGGTTAGTAGGAAACGACGCGTAGTTTCATATTTTAGTAAACGTACTTCGTCAGCCGAGTCACGATACCACTCATATGAATTAGAAACACTTGCAGTTGTTAACGCTCTCAAAAACTTTAGACATTTTTTGTACGGCCATTAATTTATTGTTGTGACTGCAACGCATTAAAATGCTCACAAAAAAAAATTTACCTGACGCCACGTGTTCACCGTTGATGGGCATTCTTGCAGTCATTCGATTTTGATATTGTTTATAATACGGGCATCAGGATGTCACATGTAGATTTCTTTTCACGTAATTATCCAAAACCACAACCAATGCAATTAGAAAATAAAGTAGAACAAAAACGCATTGATTTAATGGAATTATCTTCAAACTGAATGCAGGCCGAACAGCTACGTGATAATTAGATTCAAAATCTTATTGGAAAACTCAATGACGATCAGTTGGATAGGGACGTAGCTAACACATATGAAATAAGATCGGGAATACTTTATCGTAAAATACAAAGAGGCGGACGTACTAGATGTTTACCTAGTGCCGCGTGCACTTAGATGGTCCGTAGTAAATAACATTCATACTTCAATTGTTCACCTTGGTTACGAGAAGACATTAGAAAAAAATCGTACAACTAAATAGAGTCCTTTAGAGTTACTGATCGGACGAGTGGCACGACCGCTATCTTTAATGACGTGCGAAGAGAATGACACGGAGATAGATTTATTGGTAGTTAGGGAACAGGCGCTGCGTAATATAGAAAAAGCTGCTGACTATGATAAAAAAAGGTTTGACCGAAATAAGGCAAGACTTGATAAATTCTCTATTGGAGATTTTGTGTTAATGAAAAACGACGAGAGAAATCAAACTAAGTTAGATCCGAAATATCGGGGACCTTTTAAAGTAGGTAATTGAGATTCTAGACAACGATCGATATAAACTTCAAGCAATTAATTCGAACCGCACTTACAAATATGCTCATGACAGACTAAGAAAAATGCCGAATAATCAAAGAGACATTGACGAACATGATATAGAACATAGTTTTGATGAAATGGGACATTAAAGTTCCCAAGTTTTTGATTAGTTTGCATTCTTTGCGATATGTGTGCACCTGAGGTACCAGGTGTCCAGTCTGGGGCGGTTAGTCAGCTAGACCAGATGACAAACTTGAGTCAGTCTCGGGATAGCGTGACAGTCCAGATGGTGTTGGAGTGTGCTAGCCAGTCTTGACTCAGGTGGCGACAGAGTCGGCCAGTCTCTGTGTGAGATGGCGACAGAGTCGGCCAGCCTGGAGTAAGATGGTTAGTATCTAGTGTGCTAGCTAGTCTTGACTCAGGTGGCGACAGAATCGGCCAGTCTCTGTGTGAGATGGCGATAGAGTCGGCCAGCCTGGAGTAAGATAGCGAGCGTGATAACATCGTGTGAGATTGTGATATAACCATAGAGTTGAGAATGCAGTATTTGCATAATATGTGTAACAGGTTTTTGTGTGAAACAAAATATAAGTTTCAGTTATCTTGCTTTGTCAATGCATCTTTGAGAAATGTTGTTAAATTAGAAAATTGAGTTTTGTGGAGATACATTGATGTATCGAAAAATAATTGTTGTTTGCCATATCCTTATGGTAGGTCAGAATTGGCCGAGCAGATGATACTTTGGAAAACTGTTTCTTTTGCAGAATAAGACACATGAGGACATGAGGACACAGGATGGCCGTGTCGGCTGTAGCAGTATTCAAGGTTCAACTTAACGTGATGGGCATCACGTATGGGCGTGGTGCTTGACAGAATCAGATTGTCCCTGCTGAGTGAAGTGAGTTCCCGGTTGCATCGAGGCAAGGACGGACGCACATGAACAAGTGCAAGGATGCGGGTCGTACAATTTGGGACTGTCTCACGTTCGGTTATGTCCTTGTGTTAGAATATTTAAATCAAGTAATAATTGTTATGCGGACTAATTAGTGATTTAGTGACCAAGATAATCAAGACATTTAAACTAGACATTTTATCTTGAATAGTATTGATGTATTAAAATAATGTAAAGTGATTGTGTGGTTTTATTAAATAATCACAATTATGGGTGACCAAGATCAAGCTCGACCTCCTGTACCGATATATAAATAATTTTAGTTCGTTCTTAAGTAAGAAATATATGTATGTAATTAGTATTAGGTAATAATTCACATGTGGTAATTAACTAATTAAATCAATTATCTTTGTTCGAGTTGTTGCTGATGGGGTGAGTTGCATGTTCACTTATGTAGATAGTTTATTATTCTTGATTTGAATTTAAATGTTCATTTTATTGCGGAATTAATTAATTATTTCGGATTTTTACGGATTGTTTTACCGTTTGATTTGATTTGCGGACGATAAAATTTATTGGCGGATTATAATTTTACAGTAATGTTTACTATTACACCTTTTTGTACTGAAATTACCTTTCACGTGTTTCAATTCGTTTTTTTTTGCGGTTTTTGATCACATATTTATGTATGATTTTGGACGTTTATTCTATTTTAACGCATTATTTAATGCGCCATATAAACTACATTCGCGTTTTGGTTTATTTCCAAACTTTATTTACATTCGTTTTATTTATTACGAATGTTATTTATTCACATTTATTTGTTGCGGTTGTTGTGGTTTCATTTGAAACATAATTTGACATAATTATTTTATACGATGCGTTTTACAACGAGATTTTAACACAACGTAGAGGGTCCTATTCGACTTCTTGAACTAGACGATCACAAGTATTTTATTTATGACCAGTATTTCAGTTAACTTATTAAATAGTATTTTATTTAAAGGAGGCTAGTTTAGTCTTTCTACATATGGTTGCTTACGACTGTTGCACCTAAGAGTGGTATAGCTGTAGGAAATTCAAAATTCTATCTATTCCTCTATTTGTATTGTAAGAATAAAAGGAGTGTGTTTTTATTTGGATCGTGACAAATGTGAAGAAGTTCAAACGCCAAAAACGATTTAAAGGCACCATGATTTAATCCCTACAATACTTATTTCAGGACTGCATCCCGATCCGGCTAAAGGCGGTGCACATCCTGAACCAGCCGTACATCTTCAACATGGTGTTCGCGCTGTTCAAGCCGTTCCTGCGCGAGAAGCTGCGCTCGCGCATACACTTCCACAGCTCCAACATGGACTCGCTAAAGGTACACGACCACATTTACTTATTGCCTGCGTGAAATTCTATAGGAAGTAAAGTATAACTACAGGGAACACACAAAGATTCCGAAGAGTCATTAGTCCGAAATTTCAAAATCCCGAACGCCTTTTCCGGTATAAACGAAAATGTCGACGCAGATGATTGAATATGTAAATAGGTTAGGTTTATATTATCTATATCCTGAAAAATCTAAAATTCCTTTAGCGGAGCATGGTTTTCGGGATTATGAAATTCGGAAAAAATATGCTTTCGGACAAATGCCTCTTGTAGTGTAATGTACTCACGTTCACTCCCGATTTCGTTCTCTTAGATATCCAAGTTAGATCATTTTTTACGGGATAAAAAATGTCTTAACGCTAAAAGTATCGTCACATTAGGTCACGTATATTACATACTAGCTTCCGCCCGCGACTTCGTCTGCGTGGACTCGGGATAAAAACTATCCTATATTTTAATCCAGGCTATAAACTATCTTCGTGCAAAATTTCATTCAAATCGGTTTAGCCGTTTAAGCGTGATTGAGTAACAAACATCCAAACATCCAAACATCTAAACTTTCGCCTTTATAATATTAGTAGGATTAGTAGGATTCGTGTGATAAAACAGGATACACCGCCGTCACATCTGGCCATATCTTCAAATATCAGACCCATTTTTTTTTTGACGACCGCTTTAGCCTATTTGGTTGTGATCCTGCCTACGAAGCAAGAGGACCTGGGTTCAAATCCCGGTAAGGGCATTTATTTGTTTCATTAGCATGAATATTTGTTCCTTAGTCATGGATGTTTTCTATGTATTTAAGTATTTATTTATCTATATAAGTATGTTTATCGTCACCTAGTACCCATAGTACAAGCTTTGCTTAGTTTGGGACTAGGTCGATTTGTGTAAGATTGTCCCCTAACATTTATTTATTTATTTGTTATTTATTATAAGTTTGAGCTTATTTTTTTTCTACTCTAGACATTTAATTTCGAGCAGGAGCCTTCCTAACGCATACCTAAATTGTAAAACCCTAACAAAAGGAAACTGGGTTTTATGGCTGTCACGGGCAATCATCAATGGCGATGTTGAATATCCCAAGATTAATTTAACTTGTTATTTATTCTCTCTTCTCTAATGTTTAAGAGTCCTACAGACGAGCGTATTTTGCAAAATGCTTCCTTTTTCATTCAAGATTACGTCGTAACTATTAGTATTCATTCAAAAATAGATAACGTACTTAAATAATAATTTCTTAAACTCTAATCATTTCTTAAATAAACATTTCGGCGGAGACTATGCGCGCGGCTTCGGTGCAGCGTGATTTAAATACGTCTATCAATAAAATATAAATTTACGGCCTATAGTTATGATAATTTTTTTATGGACAAAAGTTACAGTTTGCTATAATATTATTTTTAGGGCAAAATATAAGTACAATTTTCGGTAAAAAAATAAAATGTAATCCTGTTCTCACCAAAAAAAAACAACGGAAGATATTTTTTAATGAATTTTTGATTTTCAATCATGCCAGCCCCTTGTCCAAGATGTGGTGAATTGAATTTGGAATCATTCATGTACCAAATGATTCTTGTTTACTGCAAAATTGAGATCCGAAATGACACTTCCAACTGCAAAATTTGAAAAAGCCTCCCAAGATAACTCGTTTATTTTATGTTTCTAAACCTAAGAAAAAACATAAGAGAAAATGAAAATTTGAACTTTTTAGCCCCTAGTTTAAGAAATCCTTATTTAAGTTGTTATCAGTTTTTGAATAAATACTAACATTACGTCGTAATATTGAATGAAAAAGGAAGCATTGTGCAAAATACGCTCGTCTGTAGCAGTACGAGGGCTGTTTGATAAGCCCTTTTAAAAACTATTTATAAACCTTTTTTCTGGTAAATGGCATTAACACTGGCAGGCACAATCTTTCAAATGAAGACTGTCAAAAATTCAGCAAAAAAGAACAAGTTTTTGTCAGTTTCAAAATTGTTTGACTGTGATCACTCGTAAATTTTCAACAACTATGGAAAAATCTGAATTTCGTGCCGTTATAAAACATTTTCATATGAAGGGTTGCAGTGCTGCCACAATAAAATCTGAACTTGATTCTGTTCATGGCACTAACGCACCAACGTTGCACTGTTTATAACTGGATAAATGATTTTAAACGTGGTCGGTCAAGCACATCTGATGCTCCACGCTCTGGTCGCCCAATCGAGGTCACTACTGAGGATGTTGTTGAAGAAGTCTATAATATTGTACTCGAAGACCGCCGAGTGAAGGTGCGTGAAATAGCTGAGAACACAGGCATCTCCAGTAAGCGAGTACATAAAATCCTGATAAATGAAGATTTGGGTATGACAAAGCTGTCTGCACGATGGGTGCCACGTTTGTTGACAATCGAACAAAAACGCGAACGAAAGCGAATTTCAAAACTATGTTTGGATAAGATGAAGCGTAATCCTCGGAATTTTTTGAGTCGATTTGTCACTGTGGACGAAACTTGGGTCCATCATTATACACCTGAATCAAAACAGCAATCAAAACAATGGATGGCGACTGGTGAACGTGCCCCACAGAAGGCCAAGACTGTTTTGTCGGCTGGGAAGGTGATGGCGACAGTCTTCTGGGATGGCGAAGGAATCATTATGATTGATTACTTGGAAAAGGGAAAGACAATCACTGGCCGTTATTACGCAGAGTTATTGGACCGTTTTTATGCCGAATTGTTGGAAAAACGACCAAAATTGTCCCCCAAAAAAGTCCTCTTTCATCAAGACAATGCCCCAGTGCACACGTCAGCTATTGCAATGGCCAAAATCCACGAGTTGGGCTTCGAGCTGGTTCCGCATGCTCCGTATTCGCCAGACCTAGCTCCGTGCGATTATTACCTATTCCCAAAACTGAAAAGATGGCTTGGAGGGCAAAAAAATTTGACAAATGAGGACTGTATCGCAGGTGTAACGGCTATTTTGAAGACCTCGACAAAACGTATTTTTTGGGGGGAATAAAAAAATTGGAAACTCGCTGTAAAAGTGTTTGGCCCTCAAAGGAGACTATGTTGAGAAATAAATGTAAATTGTTTAAAAAATATATATATTTTTTACTTTTTAAAATGACTTATCTAACAGCCCTCGTAAGAACTCTAATTAAGCTGAGTATAACTTCGGTAAAAAAAAGATATAAAAATAATGGTTGTTTTATAGGCGCACGTAGACGGCACGGCGCTGCGGCCGCGCCACGGCGGCTCGCTGCCCGAGCTGGAGGTCACGGGCGAGCTGCTGTGGAAGATGCTGTCACACTACGAGGACGGATTTAAAGGTTTTACTCGTACATATAAACAAATGAACTAAGAACTCAAAATTGAAGAAGAAACGCGTATTTATAGGTCATACGGAATATAGTGTTCGGTAAATGGCACGATTACGGTTGCGTTTAAAGGTCACAGGTCATTAGAGCCACCCGGCATCCGACCCGCACCGCCTCGCCTCGAGAGCTCTTTATATGGATTTGTACGGGCAGTCCGTAATTAGTAGAGTTCCGAGGCGAGGCGGTGCGGGTCGGGTGCCGGGTGGCTCTAATGAGCTGTGACCTTAATTTGACGCGGCTATTGGCGCCGCTTAAAAGTAGGTACCTACCGAAGCTTGACAGGCGTCAATATTTTTAGTTCTTTTTTTTTCGAATAAAATAACATCCGCCCGCGAATAGCATGGGTCGGAGGTGACAATTTTGACATATACTTACGTCAAGGTGTATATGAAAGGACAGCTATTCCATTCCCGAACTAATCGCGCTCGAATAATATGTATTCAAGTCTTGGACTTGCCACGCTGCCACGTTGCCACGCTGCTGCTGTAACTAAGTATTAAGGGCGATGGACGGCACGTAATGAAAATAATTTTAAAATTACTTTTGTTTCAGTGGCAAACTCCTACGGCTACGCAACGAAAGGAAATCGTAAATAAGACAATAGTACATTACGTATCTAGGGCGGCGAATTCGTGAATACCCCAGATCGCAGGTGTTTGTGGCCCGAACCGAAGGTGAGAGAGAAGGGGCTTAACGAATTACCGCCCGTGGTGCGTACACAATTTTACGTCTTCTGCACGGCTAGCACGCGACGGCGCGCGAGCTCTCTCGATTTTTCTCGCACTATCCGTCTCTCTCTTATTAGAATACTTAGAAGAAGAGGTATAGTGCGATAAAAATCGAGAGTATGTCGCGGCCGTCGTGTGCTAGACGTGCTGGTTGTGAAGTGAGATTTGCCGCTGCGCCCGTGGGCGGTAAATCTCACTTACCGCCAAGAGTCACGTAAAGGTACACTTTACTTTACGTTAGTTACGTAGTATATCGCTAGAATAAATATGGAAGTGGGACAATCAATAGACACTCCCCGGTTTGAGCTGATAGTGTTCTGTAAATAAATACTAATTATTATTGGGTAATATTTTCCAGCAGGGCAGCAGGTATAATTTTCAAAGGTTATCTAGCTTTTTTTAAAAGGACGTTACAATTTTCTTGTTTTGTCTGTTATACTTAGTAACCTATTAAGTACATACCTACTTATATCCATTCCATTTCGTACAACAGTCACGCGCGGGTACAGTCGACATCAAAGATATGTTTAGACTTTTGCATTGATGTCAACTGCACAAGCAAATTTTCAAAGCTTTTTCTGTTTTAATACGATTGTACATCAATAATAGAGCCAGTGTGGATTATATCAAGGCAGGCTTGGCACCACGGGCGAGGGAGAGACATGTATGAGGCGCCCTTTTTATACTTAATATCGCTCTGTACACCTAGTAGAGTAGCGCACTGAATATCTCGGCGTCCCGGGCGCCCACCCTAGGCCGACGCTTTGTTTGGGAGGTAAAAAACACAAGTAGCTAATTATGTTGCCGATTGGTTCCAAAGTATTACACGTTTCTTAAACCGTATTATGGCAGCTGAATCGCCTTATATAATAAAAACTTTTGGACGACATAATATTTACACGTTTTGGTAAGAAATTATATTAGGTACATAGCTAAAAAGTTACCTCAATGTAGATGTGATTGTTTGGAAAATACAAGCATTAAGTTAAATTACTTTTCTATTTGTACGTTTTTTATATTTTGATAAATTTGCAATAAAAACATAAATATTTGATGCACCTTTGTTTTATTACTATTAAATAACTAACCATACAATAACGATTTTCCTTAAGTACAAAAATTTAAAAATTGGTCATTCTTCCGAATTCATTATACACTGTAAATTTTATTTTCCAAAAATATATATTTCCATAAACATACATTTAACAGTTTTTACTTTTAACAACAATCCTACCCACAATAAACAATGTCATGGATTTCTACGAATTTAACCGCTTAAAAAGAAAAATCGACACAAAATGTAAACCTATCACAGTGTTGCTTTATCGTTTGTTGAAATTGAGTGATAAAGTGAACTCGCAGCATTATTTATATCGACGAACACAAAACAAGATAATATAATTCATTTGCGCATTGGAAATAAGTGCGTTTTGTTTTACAATTTGATCTAATCACTCATTATTACATCACTCTAGCATATCATATGTACACCAGCATTTACCTCATGAAACTCGCGATTTAAAAATATGTTAATAAACTTATTTAAAATTATAGGTAAAATACGTACATAAGTATGGTAAAAAAAACTTACGAGTAAGGCCCTTCTTAAAATACCGTAGCTGTGCCCTGTTCGAATAGGCATTATATTATTTAAAAAATTGTAATAGAAACAAAACAATTGACTATTTGAACAGTTTACAACTGCAATGACAAGAGAGGCTTTAGGTACTATCGACAACACAGCTAACTGACCATCGGTGCACCTTAAGTGCATTGTAATAAGGTTCTATGTAAACACAGGATGTGTTGTCGTTTGTACTTAAGTTTTTCACCTATAGCTTAAAATTATATATCTACATTTGAAGGGAATTACACAGGAACAAAAAGTATCTGGTACGAAGTTAATTCTAACGATAGAGCATGATTAACTATACAAGTGAAAATACAATAGATTCAAGGTAAAAAACATAAAACAAAAACGTAAATTACGGTTTATATATTAAGTACCAATAAGAAAGTTAAATGAAATAGTAAAATCTAGAAATAAGGCAGTCTTATTGGCACATGTTCACGAGGGCCATAACAACACAGGAATGCATAGCGGAAAGGCGGGCCGACGGGCGACCTCAACCTTACTTTTAAGAAATTCAACTTTAAAATGTTATATGATATTAACGAGTTTCACTGTAATAGCTAATAACTGCAACTTCTAGATATTTATTTTTTGTACTCATCCAAGCACTTTATATTGTTACTTACCAGAGAAGAGTAGATTATAAAGAAAGACTCTAGAACGGCAAGCGAGGTCTCAACGCCATACTTGATTATGACCTTTCTCATACAACACCATATATGCGGTGAAACCATTGACATTAGCACTATTGGCAGTCTTTATAAAATACGTAACTACTATACTAGTTTAACTACTTATCAATAATGCGGAACAAACAACCCCTCTTCCAGACTTCTGGACGTCTGTGATGTCACGACTACTGACAATTATTAACTAATTTTATTTATAGCGCCTGTTAAGATCACAATCAGGGATCGGAACCGGTTTTTTGCAAAAACCTCGTTATAAACACATATCTCGAACTATTTTATACTTCATATGTAGGACTCAGTTGTGTTTTGAGGTAACGACTGCGTATTATTTAGATTGCCCAATTAGAAATGATATAATTAACAAAGAACGAAAAAATAACGTTTTCGTTCCCATACAAAAAATACCGGTTTCCGATCCCTGATCACAATATAAGGCCCAGGAAATGCAACCACACCACCGTCTACTTCGTAACCGAATAGGCATATGTTCGTCCATATCTCAGCTAATAATCACTTGCTGCACGCCTATTTCAGTTCCTTGTTCACGTACCCGTAAGAATTGATGGCTGTAATGTAACAAAAACATTCAGTTAACAGCTGCCTATATCGGACTACACTCTCACTCATAGGATGGAAGAGGTTTTCGAATGCATTGTACTGCGCGTTTGCATTCTGGCCTGGTATTTCACCAACTTGACCACAACTAGGACACTAGTCTACTGACGTGGTACAGTGAAGTGTAAAATTATGGGTGTATACAATTTATTTATCAATATGTCATATTGCTCTTATGTCAGCTGATTAAGGTTTCGGTACATATTTATGAGATTATTGGGATTAGACCGGTTTCCTCACGATGTCTTCTCTCACCGAAAAGCTAACGGTAGTTTTATTGCTGTACTTAGGTACATTGTTAGCAATAATTAGTTTATTTTTAAATTGTTTGGTAAATTGTTAGCAATAAACTAATGTTAATTCAACTAAATCACACGACTGCTCATAGCTTTCTGTTGGTCGACCAGAATATTTCAGATCCTTAAACTCTGTTGTAACCGCGTTTGTCTCTAGCTGCCAACACAACAAATGCTCAAATCAATAAAGGGTTGACAACACGCTAGTGAATTTTCTGAAATCGCAAGCGTCCATAGGCTAGAGGATCGGCTTACTATTAGGCAGACCGTATGGACTAGCGTGTTGCCACCGTCGTAGTATTTTTTTTTGTTTAATAGGACACGTCCCTATCGGGGCGAGTTGAGATCAATTTTTGAATCGGATGGAAGCAACAATAAGATCATGAACCTAAAATCTCTGAAAATCGGAGGGATGAACGAAACGAAGAGAACTGAATAACGTTTTTAATAAACATTGCAAGGTTATCTTACCACTAAATTCCTTGTCACACATCATAAGTAGTGCAACTGCGTTTATGACTTTGGATCGTGAAAACTTTAAAAATCTAAGGAAAGAAGAACAGAAGACCGTTTTAAATCAAAATTGTAAGGAAAGCTTTTGTTAACTTACCACTAAATTCCTTATCACACATCATGAGCAGTTCTAACCACTGCGGGCCCGTGACCTTCGGAATGCTGAGCGTGCCCCCATAGGTATCGGGCAGGGACTTGGGGCTCACATGCTTGTGCAGCAGCTCCCAGTCCTTGCCGATGAACAGCAGTCGGGCCCGCAGCTTTTCCTTCAGGAACGGTTTGAACAGTTGGAACACCATGTTGAAGATGTACGGCTGGTTCACAATGTACAGGCCTTTGATTCGCAGGGGTATGCTTTCCTGGAAGTGCAAGGATGTTTAAGTTTGACGAGGTTTAGATGATACAGAAATGAAACAATAGATGTGGCAATAAATAGTGGGTAGCTGACGGATGCAGATTACGTGCGTGCCAGTCATGTCAAATTGTATTTTTATCAATAGTTTGAATATTCATAAAAGCACAATTAGAAACAAATATTGTAAAGAATAGTGACAAAATAGTTGTCGTATATCATCATCATTTTTCCATTTGAAGTTTTCAGGCCATTCTCAATAACAATCCTCGTGTTCTTCAGGAATTTCTAAAAAATGACTTCTTCTCATGAGACGTGCGCATGTGACAGTCAAGGATGATTTACAGAATACTGTTGCGTGCCCGTGCCGTGCCCGGGCCGACGAAGGCCGGCACTCGGTCGACAAGGGTACGCAACCTTCGTATAGTAAAAGTGGATAGATGTCGTACCTGTAGCCAGTCCAGCAGCCGCTTGGCGTACTGCGGCGTAAACTGCCAGACTTGCTGCAGCGACAGCCCCTCCATGTCCAAGATGACCTCCGCGCCGCAGATCTGCGACACCGGCTCCATCATGGCCGCCTCTAGGAACAGTACGCAACCCTTGAACGCCTCGTCCAGCGTGCATTTGCTCGGCTTCCAGCGTTCTGAAATATTGAAAGAGTTATGATTATATGAGCCAGATACTATACAGGATGGTGTTCGTATTTATTTACAGTTAACATACCTATTGAGGTGAGGCATACATATTTATGAACATTTTAAAGTTTGTACGTTTTACTAGGTTTCGCCCGAGACTTCGCATAATCTGCCAAGTCCCATACCAACTTTCATCCCCAATTTCATTCCTATGGGCAATATTCAGGGTTAACAAGCATGACCCTATCCTGGTTAAATATAAACTATCTGTGTGCTGAATTTCATCCAAATCCATTCAGACGTTTTTGTGTGATTGAGTGGCAAACGTCTAAACATTAAGTAGGATTTACCTAATCATTGTTCATACTCAGTAGACAATGTTCGTAGAATACATGAACATAGTCTGTTTGAGTGTCACCTCTAAACACGTCTTTTGGGCCTATTGGTGGGCGTAATTATAGTTCCCGCTATAGACAAATATAAGTAGTAGCACGTGTTTCATTAGACCATTGGAATGGCATTCATTGGAACAGTAAATGTAAACGGATGTTTAATGGAAAACATATGAATGTAATCTAGGTATCTGACATCTGCATGAAGACGAAGTGTCAAATGGCGGTAAAAACTAAATGCAATTTTTATCTAGGTACGCATTTTCTAGTACATTGAATGTCATAATATTTAAATGTAACGACCGTTAGGTACCTACCTACATAAAAAAGTTCAAGGGCGAGTCGGACTTGTGAACCGATGGTTCCATTACAAACTTGTAGGTATTTAAACGGCCGTAATAATTCGCCATGTAAACGGTCATAAAACGAAAACTAAACATCGTACAAATAATTAGAAATCAGTTTTAGCTTCAGTTTAATATTCTTGCGTCATTTACTAACAATGAGTTTTGCAAATGACGTCAAGGTATTAACCTACGACAACGAATCATGTTATTATGTCACACACGACTATAAGATTCTAAGCAGTAATCATGATCACGTGTAAGAGCCTTGTCAAAGATCTAATAAGTAGCTATTGTAATGGAAACTAACCTAATAACATGTTAATATAAAATACATAAAAGCAGGGCCTGACGACATAAAAAGGGTAATTTACTTTTATATAGTAAACTTCCGCAAGCAGCCAACCGTGTCGTTAAATGACGACTGAGCAGCTGATGAGGTGCAAATATAGTAGGTACATACCTATATTTCAAACAAAACCATATCTAAGCGCCACTACGTTAAAACCTTATTCGTAAGTACTTAATATAATATGCAATACAATGCAAATACTTTTTATTGCACACCTCAATACAACTCAAACATAAACTTAAAAATAGAGATACTAAAACAACAGGTAAATGTACATAAACCAGGCTAAAAGGCTAAAAAGTTTGAATGTATCTATGTTATCTCTAAATAGGTATCATCTGTTAATGAAAATGCAAATATTCATATTACTACAACGCTTATTAAGATTAGCAAAATAAGGGAAATATGTGGAACTCACTTGATTCAATGTTTATTAAATGTTTAATTCGCATTATGTTTCGTGTTCTTATTCCTTACTAATACTACTAATCCTACTAATATTATAAATGCGAAAGTTTAGATGTTTGGATGTTTGTTACTCAATCACGCTTAAACGGCTGGACCGATTTGAATGAAATTTTGCACGAAGATAGTTTATAGCCTGGATTAAAATATAGGATAGTTTTTATCCCGGGTCCACGCGGACGAAGTCGCGGGCGGAAGCTAGTATAATAAATGCGAAAGTTTAGATGTTTGGATGTTTGTTACTCAATCACGCTTAAATGGCTGAACCGATTTGAATGAAATTTTGCACGAAGATAGTTTATAGCCTGGATTAAAATATAGGATATTTTTTATCCTGAGTCCACGCAGACGAAGTCGCGGGCGGAAGCTATTACTTAAATAAATGAAAAACTTTCAAGGCTCGGAAATAAATATTCCTCCTAACCAGGACCTTCAGCTTCGTAGGCAGCGTCACTATCCACTAGGCTAACCGGTCGTCATATCGTAATTATAAACCTTTGTTAATAAAAATTACGAATGATTGTCCATTTAAGTGTGTGGAAAGTATATTTTTATATTCTGTGGGAGCGTGGCACGTGTCTTATTAATATCAGTAAAGTTTATTATTGAAAATGTTTTAATGAAATCCAGTTCAAAGGACCGCATATTTATTTCCGTACAACATGTTGAATACCGATTGTTATTTATAAAGACGAACAAGATACGTTCGTAACATAGTAGGTATATTTTATCATTCATACATTTTTTTGTTTTAGGAATTTCGTAACGTGTCACTGATAAACTATTCAAATCCCGGTTAGGAGCTACAGTCATATCCTTACTAATATTATAAATGCGTGTGTCGCGAATAGTCACTTCGCGATGATTTCATTTCTTTGTGGTTGTTCGGAGTGTCGCGAATTGTGACAGTGGATGATATCGCGATGTCTTTAACTCGCGGTCGGAGCGTGTAAGAGCGCCTTAAGAGATTGTTTAGCCTGGCAAGTAGTGTATGTGTCAGAAGTAGAAAGTTTTTCCCGCGCGGCGTTATATTGATATCATTTGTATTACCGGCGATGGTGAAGTACGTTTAAAGTGTTTTATCATCGAGGTCTAGGGGGCTGCGCAGAGGATCCCTTACAAAAGCTAAGTGTCTTGGTTTCTTAGTACTATATGAGTTATTAGTGCCGCTATAATCATGAGCTATAATCTATAACATAAATATTCAAGATGGTTCCAAGAGTAGTATTCCATGATTCCACTGTAATGTAATGTTGAGAATAACGCTACCAGTAGCCTGAGCACGAGTGTAGACTCAGCGTGGTAGCACATAGACGTAATGTGTGTATAGCATTGACAATTTACCCCCTAAGAGAATACGATACTTAAAGACAATGAAATGAGATACAATGACAAGAGTACTTGTACATAGCGACTGACTGATACCAGTATGACAGAGTTAAGACTGTTGGTATGTAGATACAGACGATGAGAGACAAGATAGAGAGAAGGCCCAACTATAGGGGGTCGGCCGATAGGCTAAACCCTCAGACAAGTATGTGAGTGCACGCGCCTTTGTGGCTGCCTCCCAGAGTGTAAGAAATGTTGGTATGAATTGAGATGTGCGAGACGATTAGTACATTTACATTAAGTAGTATGATTCCAGATTTGGTAGTTAGAACTTGTATGTGCTAAGTTACTGAGGCCTAGTGATGGTGTCTCATATCACCTTCTAATTTTAGGTGGGGCAGACAAGACGCAGAATTCTATGGACTGCATTAGAGGATTTAAGGTAGGATTCAAACAATCTCTCCTTAAATCATATTTAAACTTATCGTGACGTCCTCAAGCTTAACGCAGTCTGATTGTATTATACAAGAGTTAATAACATATAATTAAAGAGTAACAATCCAATATGAGAGGACGTGGCGACAACGCGTGTGTGTTTGTTTGTCCTTCTTATGTCGCAACGGAGTGTCGTATTAATGTGATTTTTTGTACGGAGATAGTTTAGAGGCTGGAGAGTGACATAGGCTACCTTTTCCAGCAGGAAAACATCTAATTCCCACGGGAAAATTCAATACGTTACATTTTCCTAAAACCACGCGGGCATCAGCCAGTATTATAAATGCGAAAGTGTGTGTGTGTGTGTGTGTGTGTGTGTGTTTGTTTGTCCTTCTTTCACGTCGCAACGGAGCGTCGTATTAATGTGATTTTTTTGTATGGAGATAGTTTAGAGGCTGGACAGTGACATAGGCTACATTTTCCAGCGGGAAAACATCTAATTCCCACGGGAAAATTCAATATATTACATTTTCCTATAACCACGCGGGCGAAGCCGCCGGCATCAGCTAGTATTATCTAAAACTATAATGAACATCAATATTGATACTTAATAGATATCTATTAAGTATAGACAACCGACACATTTGTTAACCCATACAGGGCCAAGCAACGCTACGTGTGCTACGACGTAGCGCGTAACAACATTTTTCCGCGTTGTAACGGCAATCGCTCGTAGAGGCATGACTCAAACATATGGCTCATGCTTTGAGTGAATCATTAATCTTGAATGGGATAGAAAAGGTAGTGTCAAAGTGCCCAGTGAAGTGCCAGCGAGCCAATTGGTACTTACTGCCCAACTCAATGACAAGGATGCGGCGGCCGAGCTGGTCGCGGGTCGGCAGCACCGTCAGAATGTCTTGGTTGAAGATGTTCTGCTCGCGGCTGGGCAGCAGGTCCTCGTAGTGCTTCGAGTGCTTCACCTTGAACGCGTAGTAACGTTTGATCTGGAAAAACGGAAATGCCGAATGAAAATATGTGCTTTGAGGCGAAAACAAAAATGTTGTCTCGCTTACTCCACAACACAGATTTTAACAATGTCGTCATCTGTTTCCGTACTATATCTATTATGGAGACTATAGTTGTAACTAATTTTTTCACCGTTTGGTGTTAACCTACCATTATGCAGTGACTTATTCACCACATTAACCAGTTATTCACCACATTAATCAGTTATTCACCACATTAATCAGTTATTAGTAGGACCAGTTAAAAAGTTCAAGATTTACAATCTATCTACATGATGTAGTCATAATTCATGGCTTGAATTGGCTGCATGGCCTGGGGAACAACTGTTACCCGCGTCCGCAGGAGCTACCTACCACAACCGTGGGGGCCTAGACAAGGTTACAATCGACAAGCTCTAACGCCAATATAGAAAATAATAAAATGTAGGGGAATGACAGATGCCGACGAAACACTTTTCGTTAACATCTGTCATTCCCATACATTTTATTAGTTTTCTATTGGCGTTAGCGCTTGTCGATTGTAACCTTGTCTAGGCCCCCAGGGCTGTTATTCGCTAAGCGTTAGCGGCTCACCCCGCCGGTCGCCCGTCAATAAACTAGACCTCTACCTACGCTTGATTACTACGCATCGCGGTGTCAAGATATATTTGTGGGTGAGCGTTGAGGTGAGCTTAAACCAAGTTACAGAATAGGGGGGCTGCACGTGTCCCCTGGGTGGTGCTAAAGAGTGACAAACTTTAAGAGTCCTCATTCCTACAGACGAGCGTGTTTTGCAAAATGCTTCCATTTTTATTCAAGATTATGACGTAACTCTTAAAGGCGAAATAATGTATGCCGTACGATTAAATAAATGGCTTGAATGTACAACGGACTCCATGGAATATTATGCCTGGAGTTCTAACATAAAAAGGGTTAATTAATGTGGATAGTTACCAGTTCATATGCGCTTTCGGGGTAATATTTGCAGGGCCGCAGGAACCTGACGAGCCACGCGTCGCTCTCCAATGGGACATGCAGCTCCTTATCGGCTGTAACATTTTAGGGGGTACTTTAAAGTGTGCTGGTAATCAATAACTCCAATGAATGTAACTTACAAATGCCATAACCAATGGCCGGCGTTCTGCGATTCATATTACATATCTTGTTTCTCTGTGCCTCCCGCTCACACTTAACGGGTATTCGAATGTGTAAGACTAGAGCGAGGGCGGATTTACTTAACTACTGATTAAATAACGTATGCAGGCCAATGCAACAATCGGGTCGAAATAAAGAGCGCCTGAATATCAGCGGCAGCGCGTGAAAATTATAGATAGGCAACGCGAAACAAAAAAAGTTATGAAATAGTTTAGAGTATATACCTAAAAATATAATAAATTATAGGGAAGCCGGTGGAAATCGGCTTATATGGGCGCTCCGCCACTGCTGAACATAGAAGATTGTCAAAAGTGGCATGCGACATTCATATTTATTCATCGGTAAATGACAGTAAGTGATCGTCAGCAAATATGTAGTTAAGTACCTACCTAAACTTACCGAAATGCCTCCAATAACCCAAATGGTTCTTGTCCTTCAATACACTTGTTAACATAAGTAGTACCTAGTATTTACTATGCACTACTGCTAATTTTCAACACACTAGGCTATTTTCGTCTATCACAATTAAATTATGAAAGTATGTTATTTCTGTAGTTTTGACTTTAGGAAATACGAATATAATACTATTTTGTTATAAAAACATGAGAAATATTTTTAATTTCAAAATTAAAATAGTATATTTATTATCTGTATGTCACGTGACCAAAAACGCTGACTGCCATTTTGTCTTCTGTGAGTGACGTCAGAACAGCAAATACAAAAACAAGTTTTCGGTGTAAACAACAACATAAAGTTAAAAAATATTTATATTGTGGACTCAAATTGTATTTATTTAGAATTTGATACGCTATTTTACGCCATTCTACGATGGAGGTTGGATTTGTAAAAGCTGACAATACAAATCTACCGAAAATAGACGCAGTAATTATTGCAAAGTTCTTTGCGTATAATACAGAATTCTTTTCTGCTGAATGCAGAAATATCAAAACAGTTTTGTAAGTATATTCTGTTTCATTTTCTGAAACTATATTAGAACAATAAAATATTGTATATTTCCGGTGATAAGTTTACATGTTTTGAAGAGTCTTCAACGTTGAACTATTACAAGTTGGCGCAACACACCAAGGATAACGAGTATGAAAGCTCATTTTTAACCGACTTCAAAAAAAAGGAGGAGGTTCTCAATTCGGCTGTATTTCTTTTTTTTGTCCAATGTTTGTTACCTCAGAACTCCGTCATTGATGAGCCGATTCATAATTTTTTTTTTGTTTGTAAGTATATGCTTCCAGGTGGGTCCCATTTTTTTGAAAATTCAATTGGATTATGGGATCCATGAGGAATTGAGGGAACTTCTCAATTATATTAGGCACGCGTGTAGTGATTTTGGTATTTTCTATTATAACTCGTGTATTTACATCCGGAAATCATAAATTGGTGGAGTGGAATTGATGATGAAGACCACAGATGACTTATGGAATTCCTCAATTATGTACTTAAAAGTACAAAAGTATATCACAGATTCTGATAAGATTCCGTTGAAATAGCAACGTATGAAGTGCCAAGGCTGATCCTTGTGGAATTGACGGAAGTCCTCAAATATTATCGGGTCACATACAGCGATTGGGTTTTTTTCTATAACAATCAACGCATTTGCTTTTGGAAATCAGTTTATGAGGTAAATTGGAAAAGAAATGTTCTCGTGGCTTGGCGGAGTACTAAATTGAAGCCGGTTAAAACTTTGTTTTTAAGTAAATTATTAGTTAGAAAATCCATGAAAAATCAGAACTATCAGAAGGCATAGATTAGAAAAGTAATAGAAGTACATGCACATTTGACGTGTATAGTCTTAGTAGTCTGTGGTTTGTTATTGCAGTTATGACGTCACGATAATGGCGGCTGCCTTTTTGGCCCGAATCTATAATGTTCAAATTTCAACCATTATTTATTTGCTTAAAGCGATATTATTTTGAGGAAATAAAAATACCAGTTGACTATCAGTCAACGACAGTCAGTCAGTCGACTGTCAGTTCAGTTGAATCTATACGAACATTTTAAAATATGTTTAAAAAAATCGTAGAATAGCCTATTGCTCGTAACGCACCTCTTATTGTGTCGCTTTTAGGCTCATAATCCTGGATCTTAAACACGCGTGTTTAATAACATTACGACACTTGTGTGTTATGTTAATATCCCGATTAAGTCACGTTGGCACCTTGCAGCAAGATGTATGCATGCACACGGTGCATTCTTAAATTAACCGGGTTGTACAGACTGTACAGTTTTTTTATAATTCTCGGCAAATGGATTCTTACTCCACTAAATAAATTAATTGACTATTTCTTTTTGGATATGTTATTGAAATGTTTAATTCAGTAAACCTATTTACTTTTTATAACATTTTACATGAGTTAATAAAGATAACATTTTAAAACGGAAATATTTATTTTATTTTGTATTGGCTGTTTAGAGATTTCATCTAATGCGCGCGCACTGCGCAAACTTCACGAAAAAAATAACTGTTGCGCGCCATTATAGGTTATTTCACAGATAATTGTAAACATTTTTAATGCGTGTTTGATTATTATTTAACAAAAATGTTGACTCGTGGTGACTAGAAAAGTGATAAAAAGAATGGACGCCACTGGAAATTCTTGGCGATGTATACAACATGTGAGTAAAAACCTGTTGTCATCAATAAGTAAAGAAAATAACTTGGCAGGCCTATAAAATGTTCATCTTAGGAAAAGCATTTTTTCCTCGCAAAATATGTTGAAAAACGTCGTATGAAACGCGTGAGCTTTGATAATTACATCCTCGGCTCTCTTATCACCTGCGGCTCGCATGATAATTCCGCCTCTGATGTAATTATCAACATACCTCACTTGTATCACAATGAACTATTAAAATTCTATATTACTTGGACTGACAAAAATTATATGTGGATGAAACAAATGGTTTTTAGGGTTCCGTACCCAAAGGGTAAAAACCGTCCGTCCGTCCGTCTGTCTGTCCGTCTGTCACCAGTCTATCTCATGAACCGTAATAGTTAGTTGAAATTTTCACAGATGATGTATTTCTGTTGCCGCTATAACAACAAATACTAAAAAACAGAATAAAATAAATACATCATCGCATACAACAAACGTGATTTTTTGCCGTTTTTGTAGATAATGGCATGGAGCCCTTCGTGCGCGAGTTCGACTTGCACTTGGCCGGTTTTTACGTAGTCATAGTCATAGCATTTATTGCAATCATAGTTACTAGGGACATTTGGACTCATATGGACCCTGGTTAGGCGTAGCAATTTAATTATAATTACATACATAGTCCTCTACTTAATTTGAATTCACATTTATATTATTAATATCAAGCGAAGGTCCTTAATGTGTACATGTTGAGTTCCAGCAAAAAAAAGCAATTGAGTTGTTTGCTAAACACTACTGCGAGTGCGTACACGGAATCTTTTAGCAAGTAGTCGATGGCTCGCCTTTTGTTTTTTTATGATTAAACAAATATCTTGTATATTTGCTAATTAAGTTGGTACCTTGTGTCTGTTTGCTGTTGTTCGTCACTTGAATATTGATGATATTGTGACATGGACTAATTGAACCAGGATACGAACGAACCGAATTATATACCCCTAGCTGCCAGCGCGGCTCCGCCTTCGCGTACTAAAATATGACGTATTTTATCCGGAAGGTCCACTCTATTTACTGAAGACAAAAATTTTGGAATCAGATCAAGAGTTCCCGTGATTCCCTACCACTTAATGGGTAGATTTTGGTTCACTGGGAGAATTACCAATGATACAGGTAATTTAACCTTGTCATAAAGTGGCTGTTACTACGGATAGGGTAATTAACCAGTAAATTTGTCTTATCGATATAACAGCCTATCACTGTGAATTCTAGCAAAGTAGATATCACTCAAATCATAAATTGCGCAAGTTCCCTGTGGTTGTTGTTCCTTGTTCGTGATCTTGCGTTGGAGCCGGAAAGTTTATCTTTGTATGAATATACCTAAGGTTTTACCTTCTAACAGTCTCCTGAGCTTCGCTATAGTGCCTGCGGCGATGTCAGGAGTCTCTCTCAGCACTTTGCGCGCGATATTACGAGTATGCATGGAGCCCGCCAGTTTACCTCTCTATGGATACGGGGTAGGGGTTTACCTTCTAATAGCCTCCTGAGCTCCGCAATGGCGGCTCCGGCGATGTCGAGAGTCTCTCTCAGATCTTTGCGCGCGATCGTGCATGGAGCCCGCCAGTGTACGATTATATACAAGGTAGGGTACCTTCTAACAGCCTCCTAAGCTCCGCAATGGTGGCTGAGGAGAGTTCGGGCGTCTCTCTCAGCTCCTTGCGCGCGATCTCGCGCACGGCGTCGCTCGGCTCGTCTAGCTCGATCTGCAGCAGGAAGTCTCCCAGCTGCACCGCGGGCAGCTTGTCCACGTCCGTCAACATATGTTGGGACACTACAACAAACAGAATAATTATCATTACTTTGTCACATAGGTTCATGTTTTGATCGCCAAAAATATGTTTTGCGTTTAGTTTTACTTTGATAACACATATGTGATAATAGAAATGTGATTACTAACATGAACTATCGTGTACGGGATTAGTAACAGGACACATAACATATTCTGGCTAACTTATTGGCATGTCTCAACTTGACTTATCTGCTAGCTTAGCGCGAATTGCTTAACAAAAATTATCTCAGTGTCCGTTTTGTGACGAAAATTGATCATACAAATTCTGTAAAAGAAACTTGTGTCTGTTTAATTAACGTGTTTATGCGTATTATTTACAAAATAAATATAAAAAGTTATTTTTTAGACAAACTGAATACTTACTTATTTCTCGTCACAAAACTGCCGCTGACTAAATTGAAGTTTGACGACGATGCGCTAATTGGGTACACGTTTAAAAAAAATCCCAAGTCCTGAATAATTTAAAATAAACGAAACCATTTGTGGTTTATTTCTTTGATTCTAAGAAGTCCCACGAGGAATATTCCTTCATCAGCTTGAGCAGCGAACGAAAAAAACAAGCTTAAAAGGACCATTTACCATTATAATAATCATTTATCTTTGAACTTATATAAACATAACTATGCCAACTATCAATACAATGGAACATATAATCTTTGCAAGTGAATGTAAAGTTTATAATAGCTACCTACGAGTAGTATGTATAGGTCTATCAAAACCTGCCGCGCCTTGGTTATTTTTAGAACTTGTTGACTGGTTGGGTTATATATTAAACTTTTGTAAAGGCATGCTGTTGTTTGAAATGGTATCATGAAAACCGGTTTCAACTATGAGTAGGTAATATACATAATTATGTTAGGATACTCGTCGGACGTTTTCGGTAGGCGTTTGTTGTTGTTGTTTGTAAATAAGCAATCACAATAAAATTTCCAACGAAATAATATTAATATTCAATAATAGAGCGAAATGTATAGTATACGTATCTAAACTAAACATTATGGAATACCATCCACCGACGCCTACTTATTAAATTAAGATACAGCGCATTCATTGTATACGTATTATTTAAAAACGAAAGTACTCAAATAATATATAGCTTTTTAATATTCGTAAAGTAATAAAGCATACACACACACACGCCCACACACACGCACATTTAATGTCAAATTCAATACATTGTTTGTTAACATTTTTTTCGTTTTCTTCTGGTGCTTACTATGAGCGTTGTGGGCAATGGCCGATACCACATTTTTGCCATCGCTAAACCTATTGTATTTATAAAAAAATGTTATAACTGACAGGCGTGCGCTAAGTAAAGCGTATTTCTCAATACGATGCATATAACACGTGCATATAACATCACACGTCAAAATGTATTCTCAAGACCATGGACGTTGCGATACGTAAGAAAGAATACAGGTCGACACACGTAAAAAGAGCTCTGGCGGCCATACATTTAATATGGCGCACAGAGCTCTTTTTATGTGTGTCGACCTGTACACGAGTAAGTTCCATTTAATTAACATAGGTAAATGTGCAAAAATCGTGAAGTTAATACGAGTTACAATTTTCAGTCAATTTGTCAGTTATGCCTAGGTAAGATTATGAGGTGGTGATTCTCATATATTACAATAACTTCGCAACAATAATTAATGCGGTTATTGGTGTAGCTGTTCTGAGTTGCTTGGTGTGTAAAGTGATACGTCGAACGATTATCTACCCACTCAAAAAACGAAATCTGGTTCATGGTTAGAATGTTTTAAAGACATGATTCTACCTAGGATCACAACCTTCATTATTTACATTTTAATGCTAAATTGACGATAAGCATAATATTTTACTAATCAGAACTCATGTAAGCAGAGGTTATGCGATATTATATCTTACGTGACCCAATCTTAGGGTTTTCGTGTTAGCAGTTTTAACCGATTAAGTAACCAGCACTGTCTGTGGTCGGGTAGTCACAACATGCATTTTGGTGCAATTATAAGCAGTCATTATTTCTATAAACGATAACTTTGTTAAATAATAACCTAATTATACATATTTAAAACCATATAAATATCAATCACCAAAAAATATTTGGCCGTGGAATTTTTGGATAAATATAAAATTATATCAGAATTGGTACAAATTACAGATTCACTCACGTTTTCCCATTTTAGCCGTATTACCACAATTAGGGGATATTCTCGTAAGAGTACACTGAGCTGGCGCTGGCAGGACGGTCGGAGCGCAACAAGGGCCGGCACCGACTGACGCGCGCTGCGTGACGCGCGGTATATGAGCGGTACGCTAGTAATTGCTGACCGTACGTACGTTGGTAAAAAATACTGCAAATACGGATAAAGAGGTAGCTCTTTATCCGTATTTGCAGTATTTTTTACCAACTCTATAGAACAAGTGTCCACGTACATTATGTATGAAATGAGTAAATTCGTTAAGTTTCTGACGTCTTTGACGATATTACCCATTATGTTTACTCACTCCTGCAATGTATGTACATTTGTACAATGCGCATTAAGGAAAAACTTTCGATGGAATATTACAGTAGAGATATGTATATTTATTAACGTCGAGTAGGTGATCAAATTTTCCAATACAAACAGGGGAACCGCTAATGTTGCGGATGCAACCTTTTTTGTACATACTTTTGTCTATTATTTTGCCGTCTTTTATATTTTTAGAATGCTTTTGTTTTTTTGTTGTTTTAGTTGTCATACATTGCTTTCGTAAACAAGACTTGGTTTTACTACATTTTCCTATCTCAGCTATCGAACTCCGTTTCATTTGGTCCTTCTCCCGTCTTATAATGAATACGCGAAGTAAAACCAAGCAGCTGGCAACGCCGGCTAAAAGTAGTAAAGTGACGCGCTCGGAACCAGGTGAACCCGCTGTGGGTGGGGTCGGTCGGTCCAAAAGTCTGGATCTCGCAAAGACTGATGCCACAGAAACACCCGCAGCTCTCGATTTCGTTCACCCGTGTCCAGTGACTAGCACCGGCAGCGGCGGCTCCGCTGCTGCGGCCGAACATTTTCACGTTTCTTCTAGTTGCAGGTCGCACGTATCAGGGTCTTCGCGGTCGTCAGCCACCATAAAAGCCCGGAGGCTTTCCGCGGAGGCCGAGTTGGCCCGCAGAAGTATGGAGCGAGAGCAAGATTTGTTGATCCGTGAACAAGAAATTGTTCGACAAAGAAAACTACTTGAGCAGGTAAAAAAAGTGGAACAATTAGAGATGGAAGCTGCTCTGGCCGCTCAAGAAGCCGAGGAACGTTCCGCACGGTCGGCCAGTGACGTTCACTCCCGAACGGCATCTTGGGTTCGTGATTTAAACCAGGGTAGCCGCCCAACGAATGAGCCAACTGTCGAATTGCATCGCAATACAGGAAACGATGGAATTATACTCAAAGCGATTGCTGACACTGCAGCTGCAGCAAAAGCTTTAGCTTCAGGTCGTAGAGCTAATATAGAACTCTCTACATTCTTCGGGAATGGTTCGCAATGGCTACAATTTAAACGTCAATTTAGTAGTACTGAGTCTTCTTATTCCCCCGCAGAGAACGTTGCGCGTTTACAGAACGCGCTCCGCGGACCCGCGCGCGAGGCGGTCGCGTCGCTGCTCCACACCGTAGCAGCCCCCGACGAGATCATGCACGCACTCGAGCGAACATTTGCGTGCCCAGAAATGATCGTCTTTGGCGAGGTACAAGTGTTAAAAGCGCTGCCGCGGCTCGGCGCAGACCTTAAAGAAATTGGTATTTTTGCCAACAAGGTACGAAACAGCCTTTCTACTATGAAATTACTCGGCCTACAAGAGTACTTACAGTCACCTGAATTATTTCATAGTATTTTGGGCAAATTTAACCCACTAATGAAGATGAGGTGGTCTGATTATGCGTCAGAAATGTCAAACCCTCTCACTTCAAAGTTAGAACTTTTATCTGATTTTCTAACACGTGAACACGAGCGTTATATTAAATTCGCATTATCGCCTGAAATAGGTCTTATTGCTACACAACAACACGGCATGTGGCCTGTCAATAAACAATTCAAACGTGAAAATATTCACGCTGTGACACATGACAAAACTAAAATAGGTTTTAAAACTGAATGCGTTTATTGTAAAAAGTGCCATGATATAAAAAACTGTTCCGAGTTCACAAGGTTATCAGTCGAAAACAGGTGGTATTGGTTGCGTGAACACAAAATATGCTACAAATGCCTAAAGAGTAAATCACATCAGTGGAAGTTATGTAAAGTGAACTCTTGTGGTGTCGACGGCTGTACTTTCCGTCACCATCCACTTTTACACGGCAGGCAGAATACGTTTACACCATCGCAAACACCCCATACACAGGCGTTCCATAATACAGTGTGTACAGCTGCGCTCAACCATACAGAGTGGGAAAAAGAACTGCGCAATTTAAACAAAACGGGGTGTACGGCACCGCTGAACAAAACTGAGTGTACTGCGTTCAATAATAGTGGGTATGCAGCTGCGTCTGAAAGTGGCACCAAACACGCGTCGTGCTGCTCCACGACTACACAAGAGCTGTCAAAAGAAAACGTCATGGTTTCTAACACAGGTATTTTGCGTCAACATGTTGCAACGTCAACCAAAACACACCCACACAGCACATTATTAAAAGTGGTACCAGTTATTGTGTCTGGTCCAGCTGGTAGTTACGAAACCTTCGCACTCCTAGACGACGGCAGTACAGCGTCGTTAATTGATTCTAAAGTGGCTGCCCGTATCGGGGTGTCAGGGCCTGAGGAAGTTATTACTCTCAACGCTGTAGGTGGCTTACACAAAACTACGAAGATTTCTTATGTTGATTTTTACATACAGGGTAAACATGAATCTGACAGGTTTTTAGTCAACCGTGCCAGGGCGATGCCCTCACTCAGCTTGAGCACGCAAACGTTGTCCAAACACACCGTACAGTCTTACGATTATTTGAGCGACTTAACCAATTATTTGACGTACACTGACGCTACGCCAACCGTGCTGATCGGTGCCGAGCACTGGCATCTGTCAATATCTCGTGATGTGCGTGCTGGTAGTCGTAATGAGCCGGTAGCTTGTCACACCTGGCTTGGTTGGACATTGTATGGAGTGGCTTCTAGTAAAACTAAACCGGTTGAGTTTGTCAACCACTGTCACCTAAACCGCATTGAGCTTACTGAACATGAACGTTTAGAACTACTTATAAAGGAGCAGTACAAATTGGACTCACTGGGTATTTCTAAGCATGATAACCTTCATAGTAAACTGGATGCTCGAGCTGTTGAGATCTTAAATAATACTACCACACGTTTGCCAACTGGTAGGTATGAGGTAGGACTTCCATGGCGGGATAATATTCAGTGCATTCCTGACAGTTATCCGCAAGCCCTATCTCGCTTCTTAAGTTTAGAGAGACGTATGTTACGAGAGTCCGATTTCGCTGAAGTGTACCAAAGGTTTATTGACAATATGATTGCCAAAGGTTATGCTGAGGAGTGTGATCCTGTCACCTACAATGGTCATTCTGTCAGCACTAGGGACGGTACCAATAATGTCAACAGTAAACATAATTTAGGGGATTGTTCAGACAATAATAACACTTCGTCAGGTTACATCCAACATGGTACAGTCAGTCCGAATAAAGTGCGACCAAAATGTCATGACTACATGTCAACCCCACACACAGATATAATAAACTCAAAAACTACTTATGATACAACTCAAAGTGACACCAACACAAAAATAAGGTGGTATTTGCCACATTTTGGGGTGTATCACCCACAAAAGCGTAAACTCCGTGTCGTCCATGATGCAGCCGCAATGAATCAAGGAGTTTCCTTAAATTCGTTGCTTCTTCAAGGACCAGATCTCTTAGAAAACTTATTAGGCATTCTTTGGCGTTTCAGAGAGGGCGCTGTCGCAGTGACAGCTGATATTAAGGAGATGTTTCCCCAAATACGAATCCGTGATCAAGATAGGGACGCATTGCGCTTTTTATGGCGCGACGTTAGGTCAAAAAACACACGCCCATAAAAGAGTTTCGAATGACAGCTGTTATTTTCGGGGCGTCGTCCAGTCCATTTACTGCGCTGTATGTCAAAAATAAAAATGCAATGACACATCAGGATTTGTATCCTAAAGCAGCCAATGCAAGCATCCACAGCTCCTACATGGATGATTTTTTAGACAGTCTCGATAAGGTAACTGAAGCTGCGCAACTAGCATCCGATGTGGTGACTATCCACCGTAACGCCTGTTTTGAAATGTGTGGTTGGATTTCTAACAGTCAGGAAGCATTACGCCTTGTTCCAACTGAATTGCGCGCCGCACAGCCTACTGAAGTGTCTCTTTGTAGTGAATCAAGTAACATCAGAGCCTTAGGCGTCTCATGGGATCCTATGTCAGATACCATTGGTTTTAGGACTGGTTTAGAAGGGCTCAAGTTACATGGTGTTTTTACTAAACGTAAGGTTTTGTCCCACCTCATGAAAGTGTACGACCCATTAGGTTTGCTTGGCCCTATAGTGGTCAAAGGCCGTATACTGCTTCAGGAGGCATGGAGATCCAACATTGACTGGGACACAGCTTTCCCACCTCCACAGGTTTTAAGGTGGAACGAATGGTTTAAAGAACTGTCAGATATATCTAATATTAGAATTCCACGTTGGTACGCTAAGTTGAACGGCGAGCCTCTGCACAGAGAGCTACACATTTTTGCGGACGCGAGCGAGCTTGCCTATGCGACAGTCGCTTATTGGCGTTTTTTGTATGCAGGCGGTATAGTCAAGCTTGCTCTCATAGCCAGTAAAGCAAGAGTATCGCCATTGAAGCCCACTTCAATTCCACGCCTGGAATTGCAGGGTGCTTTAATAGCTTCACGCCTTGCTATGACCATCAAGGAATTTCATAAGAAAAAGCCTATTCGAACGTTTTTTTGGACAGATTCGAGAACTGTCCTTAGCTGGCTAAGAAGCGACGCACGAACGTTCAAGCCATTTGTGGCTCATCGGGTCGGCGAAATAACCGAAAATTCATGCGTTCAAGACTGGAGATGGGTCCCAACTGACTTGAACGTCGCGGACGATGCCACGCGAATCAAACCTCTCCATCTCAATCCTAATCACCGATGGTTCACCGGCCCCTCATTTCTTCTGGCTTCCCCGGAAGATTGGCCTCTGGAACCAGCTGGCCAGCCTCCAGTTCATGAAGAGTTTAAGCAAACTCCTAGACTTGTGGTTGGGCATTTGGTTATCACCGCGGATTTCAGTCGTTTTAGTGACTGGTTGCGCTTACTGCGCGCCACTGCTCGCGTTTTACAGGCTGCTTCTAAATTTCGCTCACTTTTGGACCGAGTTAGACACATTGATCCTAACACCGATTTTAGGGTTCGTCAACGTACAAACGCGCCTACGTCCACCACTCTATTACCCCTGACAGCGGAATTTATGCAAGCCGCAGAACGGCACGTCCTGCAGAAAGTACAGTCCGAGACATTTGGAGAAGAAATTCAGCGTATTGAAAGAGGAGAGTTGTTGTCTAAGAGCAGTCGCTTAGCAAAGCTATCACCCAAGATGGGAGCGGACAATTTGCTACATTTGGTCGGCAGAATTGTGGCTGTAGAAGATGTCGGTACCGAAGTCAAATCGCCCATACTGTTAGATGGTCATCACCCAGTCGTGCGCCTTTTGGTTCTCTTTTATCATCGCAAGGCTGGACATGCTAATAATGAGATGGTCGTCAATGAGCTGAGACAGAAATACTGGCTTCTTCCCTTGCGCAGCACCGTACGATGCGTCACTAGCAAATGTTTGTTTTGTCGAATCAGGAAGTCAAAACCGATGAATCCAATGACTGGAAACCTTCCTCCGCAGCGGCTTGCTCACCATCGCCGGGCATTTAATTTCACCGGACTTGATTACTTTGGCCCAATTAACTCCACGATCGGTCGCAAACAGGAGAAACGATACGTAGCCCTATTTACTTGCCTGACATCCAGAGCCGTCCATTTGGAACTGGTACATTCCTTGTCGGCTGATTCAGCGATAATGAGTTTGCGTCGATTTATTGCAAGGAGAGGTGCTCCCGAAACCATATTCTCCGACAACGGAACTTGTTTTGTCGGCGCTGATCGAATATTACGGGAGTTTTATAAGTCAGAGATCAACGATTTTGCTGCCAGCCAAGGAATCAAATGGAGCTTTATTCCTCCCGCTGCTCCTTTCTTTGGTGGATGCTGGGAACGGCTAGTTCGCACCGTAAAAGTGGCATTGAACGCCACCCTACGCGAAAGGGCACCTAACCCAGAAGTGCTTGTGACCCTCCTGCTGGAAGCCGAGGCCGTTGTCAATTCCCGGCCCCTAAGTCACGTCTCTGTGAGTCAGGATGATCAGGAGACTCTGACACCCTTCCACTTTCTGATTGGAACATCCTCGAACCAGGTCCTACCCGCAACCCTGGACGACCGAGACCTTCTTCGACGAGCGGATTGGAGGAAGGCCTTGAGATTGGCCGACCACTTTTGGAACCGTTGGGTGAAAGAGATCCTACCCACAATGCAACCACGACAGACAGGCGAAAACAGGGAACGCAACTTGAACATCGGCGACCTAGTGCTCATCGTGGATGAAAATCTTCCAAGAGGGACTTGGCCACGAGGCCGCATCATTGCAACATTTCCTGGCCGAGATGGCGTAGTCAGGGTGGTGGACGTAGCAACACAAGGAGGCCTTCTTCGTCGGCCCTCTAAAAAATTGATCAGGCTAGACGCGTAGGGCTCCTTGGCTGGCCCGGCTAGCTTTGTGTGCTTTCGCACACAAGGGGGTGGGATGTTGCGGATGCAACCTTTTTTGTACATACTTTTGTCTATTATTTTGCCGTCTTTTATATTTTTAGAATGCTTTTGTTTTTTTGTTGTTTTAGTTGTCATACATTGCTTTCGTAAACAAGACTTGGTTTTACTACATTTTCCTATCTCAGCTATCGAACTCCGTTTCAGCTAAATTGAAAACCCAGACGCTATGCCGAATCAGTCGCTTAACTAAATAAAATAACACTGCCAGTTTCTATTTCTTGGGTTCCGTAGTCATCAAGCGGATTAACTCAGTGATCCTTACTGTTAGAAAACGTGATTGTCGGCGTGATTTATATGTAGATACTCCAATATACAGATATTGGAGTATCTACATATTCCACATTCCCTGAATATCTCAAATCTTTCTTTCACTTTCATGGTGCTTCTCGTGACCGTCAATTTCGCTCTGCTGGCAATCTTTCTCTATCTATCCCTCTTCACCGTACTGGCTTTATGTCCAATTCTTTCAGTGTGCAGGTGGTTCGTCTTTGGAACGGCCTTCCCCCCGCGATCAGGAAAGCCCCGAGCAAAATCGTTTTTAAGAAATCTGTGCGTAATTTCTATTATATTTGAAATTTCGCTTGTAAGTTTGCATGTAGTATATATTTATGTATATATTTATTTGTGTATGTAAGTATTTATTTTATTGATTTATGTGTATTTGTGTAAATATGTTGTATATATGAATACCGTAATGTTATTATTCTTTTTAGTTGTTATTCATCATCATCATCACCATATCAGCCAAAAGACGTCCACTACTGGACATATAACTCCCCCAAAGAGTGCCAAAGTGATCGGTCTTGCGTCACCCGCACCCAGCGGACTACTGGGTATCGCAAAACACGACAGAGTACTTATACTTAATTAAAGAATCTAAAGGAAAACTATCACTGCTAAGTTACAAGTTAACGAGTAAATGACAAGCGCATATGCACTTGAAAGTAAACTTTAACGGACGGGAACTACGGAACCCTACACTGTGTGTCGCCCGCACGATTAAAAATAGAATTGAATTATGTAGAGGCTTAAATACATACGATGCATATAGATTGACATATATATCGATACCATAGTTCACAATCGTACTAATACGGGGAAAAAAGTGGTGTAATTAGTATGGTAGTGCTCAAATCATAAGGTTACAATTACAGTGACAAAAAAAATGTAATTATTACGACTGTGAACTAGGGTATCGATATTAAAATATTACTAATTCCGACATAACAAGATCCGCTCGGATGATTAGTGAGCATGTAATAACTGACAGTGGTGGTGCCAGCATGAGTACATATTTACGTTTGTCATACCCGTACCACTTATACTCATTCTGTAAATTGATTAGACAATGTTAAAATGACCTCCTGTCATCTGTATTAGAATACAATATGACTTCATTAGCACAACTATTGAATTTATCGTTTTAAGATACCTACTTGTGGGTAGGTGATAATTAGGAGTTAGATTATTTTATATTTATTGACGATGGTGAATAGCTTCCATTACAATACAGTCATGAAGCATAAAGTTCAAATAGAAATGATCCCCTGACCCCGTAGCATGGACGGCCTTATCACACGATAAGTGACCAGATAGATCACTGGCTGACACCGCGGTGTCAGCCAGTGATGAACGGTGCACCGTTCGATAGAACGAGACGGACGCTCTATGTTATCGCGTGATAAGGCCGACCATGATACGGGGTCAGATAAAAAATAAAATAATGGAAAATCTATACCTCCGCTTTTGTTAAATATGGTACCTACCGGTCTCTCCCTCTAACCGATACACGCATGGCTAAACTGCGAGCAAGAGGTTCGACTTAATGATTTATGGCTCCATTGGTACGATGAAAGTGGTTTGTCAGGATCGTAGCAAATGGAGATCCGTGATCTCTGCCTACCCCTCTGGGAAAGAGGCGTGATTATATGTATGTATGGTACGATGATTTTGGCCGTACAATAATGAAGAAAGGATTCCAATAAAATTTACAACTTGTCTAGACTTATCTACTGTACCGCTCGTCTCCAGTATAACTTTGACCCCGTGATCGGAGGTCAGAGTATCAGATTTATACTGATTCACCTTAGGAGATTCCTGAGGAATTAATACGAGCAGGTAAGTTCAAGCCCTTTTTACTATGGTGCCGTAGTTGAGGACTAAGATGATATGTCCGTATGCCAGTGGTTACTATCTCAAAACATGTAGATAGCCATAAAGACGGTACATTGGGTGTATTGAGAAATCAATCCGTACAAGTCACTAATTTCACCAGTTACGATGGCGGAGTCAAACACCGCGAAGAAACGTAACTTCATTCATTCATTATGAGCGCAACGGAGTGAACAGAGCAGAACGTGTAATGGTACTACTGCGGTATTGCACCTACGATTGCAATGACTGATAGAGGGTCAGTGGAGTATATATTCACATTCAGATGCCGACTCACTAAGATTTTAAATGATTCTCACCGAATATCATCGTCATCAAATAGATCACATAAATGTTTGCTAAGAACTCAGTATTTTATTATTTATTATTGTGTGGTATTGTGGGCCTTTATATGCCGCTTCGACCAGCAAGTGATCTATTGTGCCGGCCCTTTGTTTTAGATTTCACCGTTAAGACCCGTTGTCTCTAGGAAATTCCAGATTCTTTGGGCGGTGATATATTGTACCTCTTCTGGGTGCACGATGTGCCGCCCTAGGTAGATAAAGAACTCAGTAAGAATAATAATATTACTAGCGGCATCTACTGGCAAGTGGAAGAATATACCACATTACCATGTAACTCGACGGGTCTCTCGAGAAATAGCGCCATCTAGTGCTGAGTAGTGCGCAGCGAATTAAACTCCGCAGTATTCGTTGAATGTATGCGCAATATAGATTATTTTTGCAACTATTATTGTGTGTGTGCAGGCATACAATTCACGATTATCATCAACCGCTCCGCTTTCGTTACATTATTCACGGTCATCGAATAATAAAGCGCAGATAACGAAGTTTAAATAACATAATTTATTATTTCCGTATTAATTATTTGGGGAATTCGAATTTTCATTTCCAGATATTTATAATTTCACTGAATTCACTTGCAGTATATACTATCGCTGATGTATCTATCTTGATAGCTGTCATTAATTAATTCCGTAGGAATAGCAATACTTCCCTAACGCGCGCCATATTAATTGTGTATGAAAGTTGTATGTAAATACTAAATGCTTTATTTATACAGAATACAAATTAGGTTAACTCGGTACCTACTAAAGCGTAAGGGATCTCTTCCAGTGTGTTCTCCTATAGATAATGTATTTATTTGTTTTGGTTATAGCTTATAAACCTATATATAACTCGTGTGCTGTTTAATTACTGTTACTGCGATGAGTGAATACAGTGGGTTCACATTGTATTCATATTCACTTGTCACATACCTACAGAAAATAAAGTAAAAAATAGCACTGTGGTTCCGCTGAGCTAGCTCGTTTAGCAACTTCCCGGGCTTTACGTTATTGTTTTAATCTATCTGATAGAAAGCGTGGCAGAGTTAGTAAATATGACGTAATGGAAGAGCACAAGTGCCGCAAGCCCCTGACCTAGAGAGCCGCGCGGCGGCCGAGCGGGGGCAACGCGCCGCGAGCGGCCTTAGCCGCTGCCAAACACGATAGGGCTGCCACCTAAATCTACAGCTTCTAAGAGCTAAACATCTTCATCTGCTACGTACGAGTTAGAACTAACCGACTTTCCTACAGCAGGTCTAGCACACGACGGCGCGCGAGCTTTCTCGATTTTTCTCACACTATCCGTCTCTCTCTTATTAGAACACTTAGAAGAAGAGGTATAGTGCGATAAAAATCGAGAGTATGTCGCGGCCGTCGTGTGCTAGACGTGCTGGAGGCATCACAACGTACAGTCAGTTGTTCTCTAGTATAAGTAAGTAAATATTTATTTGTGATACACAGGTTACATAATAGGTGACAATAGAATAAAAAATACAGTACGCTGTGACCTACCTAAAAGGTGTACAAATTTTGAGCCTTCCAAGAACTAAAACCTACAACTAATTTAAATTTTTATGAGCCTTAAATTTACTTACTTATATTTTTATTACATATTTCACATATTTAGAAAAACTTCTATCTAAAAAAAACAATGCTCTCTCTAAAAGTTTTAATTTGAATTTGGTTTTAAAAATTGTCATATGTAATTTCTTTAGGTTTTTTGGTAAGAAATTATATATTTTGGAAGCCAGGCCTAGTACACTCCTTCTTAGCAAAGCTGTTTTGCTACTCACAGTTTGTATTGCATGTTTGTAAGTCTTAAGGGAAACAGTGAGGAGTGTGATTTGACAAAAACTGCGATCTCGTAAATATATAGGCAGGTTAGTGTGAGGACCTTGAATTCTTTAAAATGAGGTTTGCAACTTTCTGTTCGTTTGAGGTAACATACGGCTCAAATGCATTTTTTCTGTTACCTAAACACCTGCAACTTATTGGTGGAATCACCCTAAAATATAATTCCATATCTTAAGATCGATGTAGCCATGGTATGCAAGTAAAGCTGTTTTAAGGTCTGATATTTTCGATATTTTATTGAGAACAAATACGAAACTGTTAACACGCTTACATAATGACTCAGTGTGTGGTTTCCAGTTTGTATGTATATCCATGTTTAAACGTAAAAATTTGGTTACGCTTATATTTTCAACGCTTTTATTATTATAATTAATGTTAAGACTTATGGTGTTCGATTTTGATTGATGAAACTGCATTATTATTATTTTCTATATTGATTTTTAATTTGTTAATTTTTAGCCAATATGCTACGGAAACTAGTGTTTTATTATTTTCAGCCTCATATGTGTTACTGTCCTTCATGTCGATCAAAACTGTGCTATCATCTGCAAAGAGGACCATTGGATATTTAACATGTTCGGGAACGTCGTTGATATATACAAGGAATAACAAAGGCCCTAACATGCTTCTCTGCAGAACTCCACACAGTATTGGTTTCAACGAAGAAGAGTAAACCAATTCTCGTTTTGTTTTACTAAAAATCTAAGTGATTTCTGTACGCTGCATTCTTCAGATAAATAAAGATTAAGGCGAACGACAAATTCGGTATGAAAAATCAGATTTATACACGGACTTATTTTATGTCGTCAAATACAGATTTAAGATACTTACAGTAAATTGAAATTGAGAACATAAATCCAACAAATATGTCGACAACTTGAAGAACACTGCAGTACAAGATTTTTCACTTGTTTAGTAATATAAGGAAGTCTACTACCGAGTTCACGTGTGGCAGGCAGGTGGCAGCCCTAGGTACTAACAAAATCCAATTAAAACGCACACGAGCGGCATCCAAATGGACTAACTGTGTTGTTGTTTATTTTGATTCATTTCAATGGATTATCATCTTTAAGGCATCAACACAATAATTATAGACTTCATATTTGTACCGCCAGATGAACTTGTCACTGTATTGTTGTTTTATTTTGATGGTGGATCATCATCTCAATACTGAACAGTGATAACATCACATCTAGCTTGATATACGAATGCCACCAAAACTTAACAGAGGTGTGCGCAGACAAAAACAACGTTACCATACAATAGATCAAGGGGCATAGTGGCTCAAGAGGAAACGATGCAGCGGACGAACTGGCCAGGAAAGGCTCAGAAACGGCGGCATACGGACCGGAACCAATCTTACCCCTGCCACAAAGCTACATATACAATCAACTTGACCTATACACCAAAGACCTACACCAGAGATATTGGGAGGACATAGACACATGCAGACAGACCAGAGATTCTGTCAAAACGCGACAACAAACTCACAACCGCACTACTGAGGACACACAGAAACCAACTACGCAAGATAGTAGGAATAATAACAGGACAGACACCTGTACAACATGGGTATCACAGACAGCCCCATGTGCAGAGCCTGCATGGAGGCGGAGGAAACAACCAAACATATTCTACTGGACTGCAAGCAGGTAGAAGTATACAGGATTTTTCCTGTATACTTCTACCTGCTTGCAGTCCAGTAGAATATGTTTGGTGGTTTCCTCCGCCTCCATACACACGCACCTAGGGTCTCCAGACACACTACGGAACGCAGTCAGGAACACAAAGGCACTCACCAACTTTGTAGAGGAGCTGGGGTGGTTAGAGTAGCGCTACCCCACCATTTCACGCAAAATAGGCACAATGGATGTCGACTTGCGGAAAAAGCCCAGTATAACTAACTAACTAACTAACATCATCTCAATATAATGATATATTTGCGTTACAGATTACAGACTTTTCTCTCGCTCATGGGCCTACATTTGATACTCATAAAAGGGTATTTTTGGCTACTTATAATTCCAATGCGAAAGATATATTTCTCGAAAAAATAAATCAAAGATTCCTTCGGCACAGACTTTGACAAGTTACGTAAATTAAATTTCTAATAGCGTGACATGCATATCATATGTATGGTGTAACAATATTGAATTGACTGCTTGCCCAAACCAGATTTTTGTAAACTAGATGCCGCAATCAGATTTAAATCTTAAAGTTAAGTGGCAATTTTACGAAAATATCGACGGTCCTACTAGCACTTCAAACGGCGTGAGCAATTCTGTTCTAACTGTTATAAGGACAAAAGATTTTAGATACCGTAACGATATTTGCTATACAAGAAACTTATGTTCATTTAAAAATATATAATAATCAATAGCGCATGCGTATGCGCCTAATTAATTATTATTGTTATTTTATTACTGTTTACATTAACCATTTGACTTGTAACTATGGGGTTATGAATACAGTATTGTATTGTATTGTATTGTTTGTATTGTATTGCATGTTGCAGAATGGTGTTTGAATTATTTACAAAAAAACCTAAAATTAAGAAAATCCCGCTGATACTTTCAACGCGCTCCGAATCCGAATAAAGAAAGAAAGAAAGAAAGAAACAAAGAAGACATTTATTCACTACACAAAAGACACACAGAGACAAAGGGAGTACAAATACAATACAATTGACACATAATGTGTGTGTCTTCGCGGCAGTGCATCGGTCGCTGTCTCAGCATTATGCCAAGGTGTCAGACAGACACCTACAGCGCTGATTTTCAGACAGCACCGTACGTGACCCACGGAACGCAATACAACATACTGTCGATATAAACGTATACACATAATAAATAAATAATTAATATACTAAATCTGTTAAATATGTGACACAAGCACAATGGGATGAGAAACAATGTGAAAAACGCGAAACGGTTGGGATGTTTAAAAAATAAAATGGATAAAAATTAAATAAAGTGCTGGATGGGTTAGGGTTGGGATTTTTGGAGCGTCAACAAATAGCCCTTAAGCTGGCGCCTAAAGGTATACCTGCTAGACGCTCCTTGGATAGGTGGGGGGAGATCATTCCAACACTTGGACGCCGCGAACCTGAAGCTACCTCGAAACGCCGCGGTCCGATGCTTTGGCACCAGAATCATCGCCTTACACCTACGCGCACTCTTGGGCCATACAAGTCTACTCAGCAAATATGCTGGGACCCCAGACCGCACTATGCCAAAGAGAAGAGTGGCGAGGTGAAGCCGTCTGCGTGCAGGCATGTTCAGCAGACCAGCGGCGTTCAAGTAGGGAGTGATATGGGAGCTGGGTGGGACTCTGAAACAGAAACGAATGCATGCGTTTTGCACTCGCTGTATGAGCTTTTTTGTACGACCAGTAATGCAGCCAGCATAGACAACATCACAATAGTTTAATCTTGACAATATCAGCGATTCACAAAGGTTAACATGCAAATCAACACTTAAGTAATCGCGAACATTGTAAAGAACTTTAAGGCGGTAGAAGCAGTTACTCACAACTTTTAGTACGTGGTTCTCAAAGCGCAGCTTGCCGTCCATGAGGAGGCCAAGGTTAGTTGCTTCTACCACCCTCTCTATTGGTTCGCCCATGATAGCAACCTTTTACTGGTAGTCAAAGTCTCGAGGTTACTGATGGTACTACGGATTTGATGCTCTGACCCAAAAACAACATATTTCGACTTGTTCGGATTAAGGACTAGGCAGTTCTTTTCCGACCAAGTAGAAATACGTTCTAGGTCTGCGTTGAGTGTATTGACCGCAACAGATATGTCCGTGGGCGCGCTAGAGAGGTATAACTGGAGGTCGTAATGAATGAATGAATACACATGTACCCGTTTTAAAATGAATAGTGTTTGTTTAGGCATATTCTTATTTAAGTACATATTACACGATTGCTCCCAGACTCATATTTATACAGGCTCTGACGCATCGTACTGTAGAATGTAATAAGATTTCCATTTATATGGTAGGTATCTCTATTCGTTCCTTTTTACGACAATGTAGGTATGGCACGGCTTATATATACCTATTGAAGAAAACAAGATTCAGATAGGTAGGTAACGAAATTTTAAATATTTTTACAGGATATATTTAATGTAAGTAGTTACAGTACATCTGATTAGTTTTAAGTCAGAATGCGAAGTTATGGTTACGGTTAAAACCAAAGAATGCGGAGAGTTAAATCAACTCAATATATAAAAATAAACGGCATAAATATAATGCACTGTACAATTCACACCATTCTGTACAATCTAAAATGTAGTTACATTTTTGATGCCTATTATTTTATGTTGTTACCGGTCAGATTGATTTGAGCTTATCTACATTTTAAGCATATTCTGTCGTTAAAATTAGTTAAATCTATGTTAATTTAAGTAGGCCAGATTCGACGAAACAAGATTAAGGTTTATTCCAAGATTAGTCGATACTATTTTGAAGGTTAACCTCAGATTAAGAGCTGATTATTATTTGTTCGAAACCGGCCTGAATTGACCCACACGTTATTGCATAGGTTACATTTGTCTTCGTCTCGTCAGTTGCTTTACCAACTATATCAGCAATCCTTTTTTAAGAATGCATATACTTAAGTACCTAAGTTATTTTTAAATACATTTGTTAATATTTTAAAATATTGAAGGGTCTATACGGAAAGAGCATGCCTACATATTTTTGAAAATGAGATTTGAATATCTCCTAACAGTTTAGAACGAGCTCTTCATTTTGGAATTTAAATAAAGAAAAGTTTTTGGGATTTAAAATTTTAAAAATTACAATAAAATAAAGTGACTACTAAAGTGAAAGAAGACACGTTCTGTACGTGGACCCTTCGTTTATCACAAATACTCGTACATAAAAGGCGTGTTAGACACCCTTAACCACAAAAAATACGCTGTCAGACTCCTCTTGGACATGTCCAGAGTCTACGACAGGGTGCTGTTCAAAATACTATTAGACAAATAATGTGGCATATTCCCCAGGGAAGCGTGGTGCATGTTTATTATTTATAATTTACATAAACGATCTTTTAAAAATCCTGGATATGTCTTGCATTCTGTTCGCGGAGGATCTCGATTCTTGCACCTTGCCAGAAAATGACCGTTTACTAAATGATTTAAATAGTACAATGACCAAAGTAGCAAACTGGATGAACAACCGTAACTTGGAAATAAACTTAAATAAAACCAAAATTATGCAATTTAAGCTATACAAAAGCGTCTCTTAGAAATAGACTTACTATTTTATCGGATACAAACTGGAATGTGTAGACAATTTCACTCTTGTAGGATAAGACATCGATACGAGTATTCACTGGAAAATATATGTGCAGAAAGGCAGAAACTCAAAAACAAAATGTATCTAATCTACGCCTTGCTTAAATTTAAAAAAAAACTAATTTTCAATCCGCAAAAATAGCATACTACGCTTATGCTTATTCATGGCTTAAATACGGAATTATTCTCTGGGGATTAGCACAGATGCAAAAGATTTGTTTATATTGCAAAAAAATTGCCTTGCAAATTACTTAAAAATTAAATTTGCATAAAAAGAGCCCAAACATCATGGCAGTAAAAATATATAATCATCTTGGAGAGACAACATAAAAGCTGAAATAACAGAAAAGCTGACTAGCTTATTCAATGTCCCAGTCAATAGCTATTATGCATTGGACGATTTTTTTGATGACACAGCCTAAGCCCAAAGTTAGGATGTCCCAAATATTCATTATTATCATGATACTACATGAATGAAATGAAATAGTGAGTTAGTGACAGACATTTAATATGAGTGAATGAATGAATTGAATATATTTATCAATAATTATAATTTCGAGTCAATTATTGTAAATTAGTTACAAATCAAATAATCATGTTTTGAGAATTATTAACCAGTTACAAGATTTAAATTAGTAAGTTGTTTTTTTAGAGTTGATATCATCACCAACTTAGTTAATTATACGGGTATATACCCTATCTTGAAAAACTTAAACTATAAATACCATAAAAAACATTCCATGTAAAAAAGAGGCCAAGTCTCGAAACTCTTCCACCGGAAAAAGTTGTGAGATATTTGGTAGTACCAAGTCTCAGGCATTCTTATTATTCTTTATTTGCTAGCTAAATAAAATTCTGCAACTTGGCAATCACACGACTATACTGCATTTATGGATTTTTGCATACCTAAAACTATGTAGTAACTATTGTGTGATTGCCAAGTCACAACATTTTATTTAGCTAGCAAATAAAGAATAACAAGAATGCCTGAGACTTGGAGCTACCAAATATCTCACAACTTTTTGCGGTGGAAGAGTTTCGAGACTTGGCCTCTTTTTTAAATGGAATGTTTTTTATGGGATCTCACTTCTTTTTGTAGGTTATTGTGTCAATATCCCATTCTTGATTTTTAGTGGGATTTTTATATGGGATTACAAAGTTATTTATGCAGTTTATTTTTTGCCCCATTCACTGCAAATATAACTTTGTAATCAAATAAAGATACTTCAGACCTTCGATTTTTGACATCAAATGAAGCGGCCCACCAAGTTGAATATTTTTTGTAAAGGCGGTATAGATATATCTCTAATAGTTTGGTTGGGCTCTTGTGTTTTCTAATCAGGGTCACCAGGTACTCCAGATCTTCGATTATCCTAGTTTTTATAGTTTTCCCTTTATGTGGCTATTAAACCCTAACTCTGTACCAAATTTCAGCTCTCTGAGTTTATGGGAAGTACTAGTTCTAATTTGATGATCATGAGTGAGTGAGTGAGTGAGTGAGTGAGTGAGTGTCATAAATGCGAAATTTTGCTTTCGCTTAACTTCGGAACTAAATGACCTACAGACTTGAAATTTTGGATTTTAAGTATGTGATTATAGCTTACTGGATGACGAAAATTTCTGCGTTCTGGTCTTATCCAGAGGTTCTCAAATAGGGGCCTGAAAATGCGGCGAAATGGTTCCAGTAAAGGATGGTACGGCAGTGTTTGCTTCGCGCTCGACTTGGCGGGGGCACTGCCGTGCCCCCAGATAGTATTATATTATAAATAATACTATAAATAGTATTATATTATGAATAATACTATAAATAGTATTATAACACCTGTACTGAACCATGGTTGCAATATATGAATTATACAACTTTATTAAGTATTGATCGCAGCATCCTCATGTGAGCACATGTCTGGGCGTTCGCCAGCGATGGGTCGATGAGTGGGTCGATGCACCGACACACGTGGCTTTTTCAACAAATGCATTTGTTACAATGTATCACTCTTAAAATGGACCCGTTCCCGATATGTAGTACACTCGACGGCAAATCATTTTTCCACTTATATGCACTTTCCCCTATTGTAATTAGGCGAAAAATGTATACACATCTTTGATGTCCACTGTACAATAGAAGCGATTTGAATTGGAATGATTAACGTCATGTCATGATGTGTAGTTGCATGACGCGAGTAGATAATTACGTTTGATTCGTTTTTTTTTTTTCAAACTTTCGGTATGTAACAGCAATAACAGTTTTAAAATAATGTAGACTTTGAAGTTTTATGTATTAAGACATGATAAAGCAAGGTTTTTTATGCATTAGACCAAGTATTGATTCAAATAATAATTCAGTACAGTTATTAAATGGATATATATGATTGTGCTTCCGATGTAATATATGCCAGGAGATAAATAAAATAAATGGGCACGGAATAGAGATAAGTAAGAATATAAGTGTGTCGCAAGCCGGGCGGCGTGTACGCATGTTCATTATTATACGCGTTAATGTCACAGTTATTACAAAATGATCCGACGGGACCCGTTGCGTAGTTTTCCTTATTAAAATGGAAAAATATGTCGTCTCTGATGGTCTGACGGCGTCGCTGATCGCCTATTCGCATAATTTATCATACATTAAAAAAGGTGTGATCGATTTACCGACCAATGACATAATAAGGTTACAACTACCAGTTTACAAATTTTTGTTTGAAGATATTTCGAAATTATATTGTCGAAAAAAATATTAATATAAATAATAATTTGATCTGAGATTTGGTCGAACGTATCTTTAGAAAACCGGGCCTATAATAACTTTTAATTACCACTTGGTACCTCTAAAGTTAACAATTGTATTTGGTACAGTCGAGTTCCTTTTGCGATTAAATCGTAGCAAATTGTGCTAGTATTTAATCGCAAAAGGATTGATTTTTTGGATAATGACGCACTGAGGAAGTACTTGGAGACCGCAATCAGATATTAAATCTTACAGTTAAGTGGCCATTTTACGAAAATATCGGCGGTTCTACTAGCATTGAATTTTGGACTAATGTCAGAGTAAAACTTGTTAGTTTCTATGCAAAAAATGCGCAAATAGGTTTATTTTGGTCATTAGTAAGTATGTATTGTTCATTATGTAAGCAAACGCTAACATTATAACTATTAAAAAATGTGTAAACTTATCATTACGCTCTGACCATTCCGTTCTCGTGCGTAGTATTTATTCGTATTGAAATGAGCAAAATGTATCATTTTGACAGTTTATATCGTGATAATTTTAATTATAGTCTGTAATGATACAGTTTGAATTTATATAATTATTATTAATTATAATTTATCCTGATTATTTCATATTTCCAATAGATGAAGAAAAGAGGCAATATTGGCTATTGATTGTGGCGTATAAAGGGAAGGTATCTAGAAGTTAGAAAATGTGTAGCTTATTTTTCAAGGCGGAAGCAACTAATACAAAACAGGACTCCTCAACGACAATCAACAGTGCTACTCCATTTTCACATGTATAACATTCAAGCTGTATAATGTCTTTTTATTTTCCGTTTTTTCGATTGATAACCCTTTCGTAACAGTGAATGTTTAGTCACTGTCAGTATGCGCTAGAGCCTAAGATTCGATGGGCGTTCATGTCTATGAAGCTTATAAAATTGCTACTTGGCTGTATCTGTAGTGTGTGGATTTGTCCGGGACCTTGGCGGTCTGGCCAGCGATTTAAATCGGTGGATTGATGCGCAAGTGGAGTTTGGTGTATTCGGTTAGCTTCTTACACCATATAATAACTCAACTCATCTAAAACAACACTAGCAACTTATCATGTATTAATAATCTCATCTCACTTATAATAAATCACTAAATTAAAAAAAGAATCAGCCAGTATCATACGAAGCTTTGTTGTGTCCCGAATGATCTCAGCTTCCCATGAACGGAAAAACATGTAACCTCACATAAGATTACACTAACATTTGACCTCATTAAATTATTAATTTCTTCTGCTTGAAATCGTAGCCGCCATATCTGTCAACTGTCAGTGACGTCAAAATGGCGGGCTAGCCATAACTATCCAACATTCATAATTTTTATCCGGTGTTGTGATATGCCTTCACAAAACGCATATTAAATTCTAAAGCATAAAAAAATAATAGATTCTGATATGGAAACTTATATGCGCTAAATTGTATTGAAGCGTAATTTCAATAAATGTATCAAAAAATTTCAACAAAATAACGTCAAACGTCAAAAGTCTGACTCTTCCTTTTTTTAATGGTATGGTATAGCGCTGTTCTCGCGTTCAAGTATATTTGAGGTTCTGCAAGATTACACGCAGAGTATATATGAAATCAGTGTAGAACAGGCCTTTTATAAACATTAATTATCAAGCGCGTCAGTATTAAGGCGATATTATAACTTCGTACTCGCGCCTTCAAGTTGACATTCAGCCATTATAGAGACACAGAAATTGGCCAACACACAGGAAAATACTTTTATCATAAAGCCTGCACCTGCAACACACATTCATTATTTTGGCAATGGCGGGGACGTACACAAGATTTGGCAGAATGTGATAGTGCGATCTGAAACATTGCAATATGAAAAAAATAAACATATTACATTCATATTTTTAAATAATTTCCTTTATTAAAAAGGGACTCGGACTCGCGTTATAGTGGTAGAACTTACCTAGTGGTTAGGTATAGTTTGGAAAATATAAATTGGCCGTCTGTTGTCTAATTCCACGTAAACACTTACCGATCAATGGGTACTCGAAAGGGTTATCTATTATTAAGGTGCCGTAGGTTCATGGTCTTCTCTCCCTCTCACTGAGCATAAGCGTGCTCGGATGCGCGGATATCATGTCTTTAATTTTAATTTTTTGGCCGTTTAAATAAATAAAAAAGTTATCACTGAGTTCTCAAACATGATATTGCCGATTTAAATATCAAGCGAAAATTGCTTAATCATGTTTCGAATCACTGATCAAGTGATCACGCTGCAGAGAAGCCTCAAGATTACTATTCGTATTTTTTTGAAACCATATTATTATAAACAGACGCATTATATTGTTTCAAAAACTGTTCGCTTAACTTCGCTGAACCTACGGCGCCTTAATTCCTAAACACATCTTTACCTGAGTGTCAAGATCATTTCAGTCATCACGTTTTTATTTATCTATATATATAAAAGAAGACTTCCTGACTGATTCATCATTGCACAGCCGAAACTACTGGGACTAGAAACTTGAAATTTACACTAGGACTTTTTTTAATGACGTAGGCAAGGGATAAGACGGTATTTTTCGAAATTCCACCCCTAAGGGGGTTAAATAGGTGTGCAATGTTTGTATGGGGGAAACATTATTTTTTGAACTAGAGACTTAAAACTTTGTAGAAAGATTACTTATTAAGATACAAAAAAAGTACTTTCAGCGTTTTAGAAAATTCCATCCCTAAGGGGGTTAAAACGGGATTCAAGGTTTATATGGAGAGCAAGAAAATATAGTCAGAGATTTGTAATGTCCGTCTTAGCCTGCATGTTAAAAGACTAAAATACTGGATTGTTTTTTTTTTTTAATTCATGCCCTATTGGGGTTAAAGGGGGTTCAAAGTTTGTATGGAGGGTTTTTTTTTAAGTAAGAGACTTTTTAACTTTGATCTTAGACTGTTTATTAAAAAAACTACAGAACAGATTTCAGCGTAAGTTTTTCATTGATCCCCTAAGAGTGTTAAAAGGGGGTTCGAAGTTCGTATAGATCGAGACAATTTTTAAAGTACCTAAAACATCTGTAACTTCAATTTTAGATGGTTTGTTTAAAACTTAAAAACTAATTTCAACGTTTTTTGAAATTCATCCCCCAAGGGGGTTAAAAGGGGTTCAAAATTTATACGGAGAGCAAGATATTTTTAAAGTAAGAGATTTTTTACTTAGGTTTTGGACAGTGTGTTTAAGATTAGAAAACGATTTCAGCGTTTATTTTTATTTATCCCCTAAGAAGGTTAAAAGGGGGTTTGAAGGTTGTATAGACAGCAAGACCTTTTTTATAGTAAGTGATTTGTATCTTCAGATTTAGACTGTTTGCTTAAAAACTAGAAAACGAATTATATTTATGGGATTTAAAGTACTCATCGCACTGTTAACATTTAGGCTTAATCCCTGAACGGATTTAGATGAAATTTTCCGTACAGATAATTTGAGACCCTTGGAAGGATAAAGGATAGTTTTTATCTCGGAAATATCCCTGGTAGAAGTGTGTTTGGGACAGCGATTTTTAAACATATTTTATCTACGACGATAACAAGTTCTACGCAGACGAAGTCGCGGGCAACAGCTAGTTTAATATAAAACAGTGTTAAAATATGTAGAGAAGAAGATCAATAAACATTGAATGCTGCAGCCTGTGTCCTACCTGTTGGATCTATTGCCGCAAACATCTACTAAAATTTTACCCCCTTATTCATAAAACTTAAAATACCTGCTAAATAAAACGTGTTTGGTCCCTTTCTTACTACCTCATTTAAATATCAGAGTGACAGATTTTAACGGCATTTTAACTAAAATAGGTTTGTTCAAAGTATTACATGATAGGTTAAATTAGAACTGCATGTATCCTTTGTCCAATAGAAGAAATGCGTTAACTCCCATACGCAAACGAAGTCGCAGGTACAGCTAGTTTTAATATAACTGCTCTCTTATTGCAGAAATGGCTGCTGCTACATTTGTCGACTTACTCATAATAAATCTCAACTAGACTAAGAAGCAATGTAATAATAAGATGCCTATCTATCTTTTCGATTATTTATTGCATGCATATTCTAGTGCATATTGTATGTCAATGGAATAAATGATTTTGACTGACTGACTTCATTCATCCTAGGTAAGTAGGATGATGTAATGAGAATAATTTGCATATATGAGTATCAAGTAAGTATCTTAAAATTCGTTAGTTATTCCTAACGTATGCAGAATCATGGACACCCCAAAAGGAAGAGATGACAGGTGACGCGTGACGTCATTCAAGGTCATTTTTTCTTGTTCCAAACGAATGTTCGAGTAGCAATCTCCATTGTTATCGACTATCGAAACGCCGCATGTAAAAACTGTCATAGTGTACACTGTGGGGTAAATACTTCTAGATTCACGAAACGATTTTTATTGAATTAGCAAGCTTTTTAAATTCAACCATGACCCTTAACAAAAGAACAGGATGTTATATAAATATTAAACATCGTGTTAAATAAACAACCTACTTTCTAATCATTACTCAAACCACCTCTTCTATTAAGGGATAGCAAATTAGACATCTATACTCGGTCTCCAATACTATATGTCGCACAGCTCTGGATATACTAGGTAGGTAGTACTTAGTTAGGTTTAAAAAAATAAACTGTATATTAAATTAAGGCCGTTCAGTCCTTTTTTTTGTAACTCACCCAGTCAACAACTGACGATCGGAAATAATCAATAAAAAATTAAAGTCATCGGTGGCTGATAGCAGCTTGCGAGATATGTCACGGTCGCCGACGTGAGGACGTGACCTCATTGACTTGACTGTCCGATGCAACACGAGTGAACTCGTAATGAAAAGAATGAAATGAAATGAAAAAAAAGAAATGCAACTGATGGTACCTACTCGTACCTATCGCAATCTTTTGACTGTTATCAATCTTGATTAGTAAAATTTAAAGAGTAGGTATGTGTAGATACTTATCACTTTTATACGTCTTCTTTTAAGTTACAATGGTAGTTGCGATAAGTCACGGCCACGGACGTGGAAACGTGATGCACGCGCTGGAGTGCACGGGAACTTCCCGCTGTTCGGAGCCCGGAATTCTGGACTAATAACCGTGCTTGTCACCTCATGAAATATGCATTATTTCAATGGCTGCATGCACATGCACCCATTGAAATAATGCATATTATATTAACATAAATCAAATTGATGCATCCATGTGGATGCACATCCACATGGATGCATCAATTTGGTTTATGTTTGTAGACCGCATAGCATTCAAAAAGTCACGTACACGTGCTCGTGTGTTGGTTGATTTCAACATATTAATCGTGAATACAAAGGTGAATAAACGAACCCTACGGATAGGATAACCTACGTAGGAGTCTGATCACGCAGAGCACCCCTTCTTCTATAGGCGTAGGAACATTTTATTTTAGTATTCTTTTGAGTGACTTAAGTACTTAAGCATAATTAAATAAGTACTAACTTTCACAATGACATCCTGTTTGCTATATATAGACACCAGAAAAAGCTGATTTTGCTATTGAGTATTGTCACTTTAAACTATAATTTTAGATTATTCTGTCTAGTTGCACAGTAGGATCCGGTCCAGCAGGTTCAATGGAAACCTTCACACACGTCATGCATGCGATTTTAATATATATATATATAAATAAAAAGATTTTATTTATATATTTATTGATAGAAACAGACAGTCATATACGAACATGTGTACAGAAATGCTTGTTATTAACTTAAGATCCTTTAATTGTATTTGTGCTAAATACAATATAAAAAAAAAATTACATTTATACGTATAAATATATATATATATAAAGACGCAGGCGATCAGGAATGTTTTCGAAGCATGGGAGGAAAAGAAGGATGCCGTCGCCATTTTCTGTGGCTCATCGAAGGCGTTCGATTAAGTTTTATGATGGAACACCTGTCTCGAATGATTCTTTTTGCAGATGACACTTTCTAGGGATAACAAGAGACTCTAGACATTCAATGGGGACCTCATACTGTAGCTCTCTAAAAGTGGGGGCTGCGCTGAGGGTGTAGAGGGGGGCGGGGGTGTTTGAAGGCCTTTTTTCAGATTTTTGTACATATCTCGAATATCTGTACGAAAAGCGTTATAATAACTTCGGACAAAAGATTCTACCTAGTATTTCCTACAAAATTGGTCATAATTATTTTTACTCTACGATCAATACTTTGGGAGCTACAGGGTGTTAAAGTTAACAAAGAGATAAAAACAGTCGATTTAATAAAACGTCGTTTTTTCGTACTTGTTCATCATAACTATTATAATTACTTCGGACAAAAGTTTCTCCATAAATATTGCTACAAAATTGGTCATATTTATTTTTATTCTACGATCGATACTTTAGGAGCTACCGGATGTTTAAGTTAAAAAAATAGTCGATTCAAGAAAACGTCGTTTTTTTGTAGTTGTTCATCATAATTCATTTTTGTTTTAGGATAAGCAAGCTAAGTCACCTGCTTATCGAACATACAATTCCCATGTCGATCCATTGAGAAATTCTTAACAAAACAAACAAATAAAGCTGCAAAACCACTGATTTCTCACTGACATAGTTGTTCTCCGGGGAAGAGTGCAATTACGACCTGGTGATGTATGAAACAAGTGTAGGATCTCTCCGTGTGACCCCCAGAAAAATCTGACATTTCAAGATTTGCCTCGGGGTAAAAAGTTGGAGTACAGCCTGGCTAAACGGTCAGACCTAGGTCAGGGGTGCTCGACCAAATGTCATAGGGCGTGCAGTTTTTGATGACCTAAAAAAAATTAATGATTATTATTAATTATTTAACTAAAAAAACCTGAACAAATTTTGTGTCAGTAAAGTTAAGGCAATTGTAAAGCAAACGCTGGAAAGAAGAGCCTATTATAAACTAAGCGAATACTTAGACGATAAAGACATATGGGCAAAGGCCATCGCTATACCGAAGCATATTGTTTAACCTCTGACCTTCAAAAACTTTTCTCTAAGAATTTATTTTGAAATGATTTTGACTTTGACTTTGACGCATACATTCAGTGACATTCAATGACACATAGTTAAATTTTTGAATAGTACCTACCTACATAATTACACAATATGTTATAAACTAAGTAGGTAAAGCTACAGTTATAAGCTTAGAAACAGTGGTGTATTATATTACATTGCTAATCATTGGAAAAAATTCTTCAAAGATATTATAGTACTTACTATTAAACATATCAACATTTGTTAATTTTAAATTTTACGAGCGTAACATCTTCGGCTACGCTCGTAATATGCAGTGGTAATACCCCGCAGGAAAGATTTGCAAGACAAAGACACATCCACGTGTGAACAGCGAGTTGGCCAGTTACGCGGTATCCGTTTACTCAGAACAGGACGGTAATGTGGACACGCCCTAACCAAGTGCAATTTATGTGCAGCGTGAGTCAAAATGCAAATAGCCAAGACGTCCCTGTGCTCGCTTGTTCACCTCGCTACTACTTCATATTTTTTTCGATATGACCATTCATTCAAAATAAGTATTTGCATGACATCTCAGCCTTTTAAGGGAATCTTACCTTACCTTGCGGTTAACTGTGTGCATGCGGCCTTATGTTTACAACTTTCTAAATAATTTCTCCTTGACACTACTTACCATTAAATTATGATGGTAATACACTAGCTGTAATTTCTTATTCATACTTTTTTGCGATACAATTTAGTAGGAAAGTAGAAGTAGCTACTTTCCTGACTTACAAAGGTAGGAGAATGATAAATGAAGGGAAAAACAAAGATAATGGGCCTATCTTAGCATTACACATATATTGTATGTTGAATGTTATATCACTTAACCTAATGCGTACGTTCACTAAAACGCATTCAATAAACGGCGCTTCAGGGAGCCTGTTTGGTCATGCTAATTACAATAGAAACAACACTACTTACTATTTCAAATCGTGAGAGTTCAAATTAATACACTTGCTATTCTTACAATTTAACTATTTCTGAAAATATGTTCATACCTTTTCGGTTTCTCTTATCCCCTCAGCTGTGGGAAATAAAATGACAGCTACCCCATGTCTGTGGTAGCCCGCGGGGCCTGCTTAACATACAGGGTTTTCAAGTGCAGGTGCAGGTGGGAAATTACGTTTTATTCCGTTTTTAGGGAGTTACAGTCTATAAATATTGGAATATCTGTTCTCTATTAAATTATCTAACTGTTAATATGTATTACCATAACAACACATGCATGATATAACTGTACAGCTGGGGTCATTATGGGGGAACTAAAATTCACCTCACATTTTTTGATTTTAAATAAAAATAATCAATTTTCTGGCTAAGCTATTGTTTTTAATATGTATTTAATTGTATTATACACATAAAAAAAACATAAAATTTCAGGCTTATGAGTAAAATGTATAATATATTTGAAAACTTTACCAAAATGACGTGGTTTATTTTGTGAGCTATTTTATTACTTTGTAAAGGATTTTAACTAATTTCATTATATTGAATGAAACATATGTATGTTAAATTGCTTTGACAAATAGTAAAACATTAGCAAAGAACAAGAAATCGTGCATAAAAGTTCTGGCCAAGTTTTGGCTATGAATTGGCATGTTGTTTTTTCCACAGGTTTAAGCACACTCAAACTCAATAAAAACAAGTTTACTTATATGTATTTCAACAGATTTCCACTAGTTTTTTCTAATGATCACGCTTCAATTGTTAGTTATAAACAAAACAACATATCCTATCCGCCCGTCACACTACCAGTTTTTGACTGACGAAATAACGTTTTTTTCCCCGTTATGGGGCTTCTAAAGGGGCAACATTTTTACGGCAATGTGTGGCCGGCAAGTATGTGCATTTTGCTCTAGCGTACAAAGTCAGCTTAAGACAGCAATAGTTGCCGGCCAGAAATTGCAGGAAAATGTGGCCCGTTTAAAAGCCCCATTACGCATTCAAATGTTCGACTGCTAGATGTCTTGCTTCGTTCACAACGCCATATTTAGGTACTCGGATCTAGGCTTCATTTTGAAATTTTAAGGCTTGAAGTTCTGTAAACATCTAGTCTAGTGTAATTACTGCTGGGATCGATTTAATGAGAGTTCATACATTTATTAATAGATTGGAAAAAGCTAACATCTAGAAATAGATCGTAATTCACGGTTGGTTGGCTAGCTGGCTTGGAATTCACTAACTGTCAAATGATAAGTGTGCTTGTTGCTTTCCCCTGAAGCATCCTCGTGCTGGGCATTAGATGACTAGACTAACCTTACGGACGAGAGGGAATGGGCCGTCCACACCCCATGACGGTTCAGAACGGGTCGAGGAATAACAACTGTGACATTCTTTTCTGATGTACCTATGCCGGTTTCTTCTCGGTGTTTTCTTTAACCAAAATACTACCTAAAGCGTAAACGTCACAGAATAGTTATTTTTTATGCAAGGCTGCAAATTTATTGTTTGGCGCAAGTGCTTGTACTATTAAAAGCCAAGCTAGCGAAGGTTTTCAAGGCACGAGACGCCAAACAACTTTGCTGCCGAGCGAAACACACAACTTTTCATCTCACCACCGCGAGGAAAATTATAAATGTAATAAAAGTCATTTGGACCTTTTAATAATTTTGATAAATAAAATAACATTTTAAAATTATTTATTTGTATTGTGTCCTTATAAGTCAGTCTAATTATATATTTCATATGTAATTAAGAAAGAATAATTATTATTAATTTAATTTTATCATACATACATACATACATACATTCACGCCTTTATCCCTAAAAGGACTGGAACTTGTGTTCCAGTGCCACTTTTAGCATCAATGCGGGTATAAAAGATCGACAAAAAGTGATATCGTAGTGACAGGTTGCTAGCCCATCGCCCACAAACACACTTCAACCCTGTACCCTTAGTCGACTCTTACGACACCCACAGGAAGAAAGGGGGTGGTGCTATCTTCCCCGACACCACACGGGGTAATTTTATCAAAATAATAATAAAGAATGAATGGCATAACACCATAAGTTTCTGAACGCAGGATAAATAACCTCTCATTCTGTATGGAAAAAAGTAGGATCTCACGATTGACCGTCACGTTCCAAATTCAAAAACTCTTTCCACCCTAGCGGATATAATGGACTTTTGGGCACAGATTTTACGCGATAAAGCAAGCCTTCCCGTGCATAAAACGCACCATTTTACGCGAGACGTTCGCTCGCTCGCAAGCTCGCGCGGATGGATATAAAATCAAGTGTAAAATGAGTTTTATGGACGAATTGTACACTGTACTTTTCACTTCAATTGCGAGGAAATGAAATGAAAATCTTTTTTCATGAAGTTTTATTGTGTACTTTGGCTGTTAGTATCCTTGCCTTGGTCTTAGAATACTAACGAAACATAATAATAATAGAAAAGAGTTTATTCTATGAAGTTAAAGTTGCTCGTGTGGCTGTTGGACCGATTGCCTTGGTCTTCGAAGCAGATTTTACTTTAGGCACTAGAGCATAAAAAGCAACTTTATGTCGCCTGCGCACAGGACAAAGACGAACTTTTAGAGCATGAGAAATGAAAACATAATTATAAGTGGATTTCGATTCCGAATTTGACAGACAACCTACGCCGTCAACTCTTAGTTTATTGGAAGTTATTATATGAAAGCAATCAATGATGATGGCTGAATTTGTTAGACATGCTGTCAACTTTCTTAGTTTATTGAAAGTTGCGAAAGCAATCAGTGACGATGCTCATCATAGTTCTGGATCATGCTTCATTCTATTATAATTACGCATCATTACTGAATGTCCTTACTATTGCATTGTTCTGAGTTGAACTTGCAGATGATTGCTAAGAATGACAAATTGGTGTAAAAATTAAATACGCTTACGCTTTTGTGGTATTCAATAAGCGTTACAAGTTATAAGCGTTTCCTCATTTGTACAGACAGGATCAGGGTTGGTAATTAATTTCTAACTAGCTATACCTGCGACTTCGCTTGCATGGTAGAGTGTTGGCAATTAACGCATTTCTTCTCTTGGACATAGGACACATGCAGTTCTTATTTAACCTATCAAGTAAAACGTTGAGCAAACCTATTTTAGCTAAAATACCGTTAACATTAGTTTATCTTTATCTGTCACTGATATTTAAATCCGTAAGAAAGGGTCAAAAAACATTTTATTTATCAGAGGTATTATAAGTTTAATGAATAAAAGGATAAACGTTTAGAAGATGACCTCTGTAGCCTAGTTGGTAGTGACCCTGCCTACGAAGCTGGAGGTCACGGGTTCGAATCCCGGTAAGGGCATTTATTTGTGTGATGAGCACGAATATATACTACTCAAAAGAAAATAGGGACCACTAGTATGGTGATCGTTAAGTGAAAATTATATTAAACAGTAATATTTCTTTTTCTAGCTTTTTTTCTAGTTTAAGTCTAAAACTCCAGAATGAAAAAGGTTAGATTCTAAAGGGTACGGGAGTTCATTAATTAGCCAGCTATCAATTAATTTATGTCCAATAATTAACAATAAAATAGAAAAATGAAAGTGGCCCTTATTTTTTTTGAGCAGTATATGTTCCTGAGTCCCATGACTCCATATGTTTTCTATGTATTTAAGTATTTATTTTCTATGTATATAAGTATGCATATAGTCGTCTAGTACCCATAGTACAAGCCTTGCTTAGTTTGGGACTAGGTAGCATTTATTGGAGAGTAAAGTGTATCAGTGGCATATAATGATAAAAGTATATTTCTGTATGTTGGTCAAATTCTGTGGCTGACTCAACTTAAAGGCGCGAAGTGCGAAATAGAGTTTATGGCTGAACGCGAGAACAGTGCCATGCCATGCCAGTAAAAAAAGGAAGAGTCCTACTTTTGACGTTTGACGTTATTTTGTTGAAATTTGTTGATACATTTATTGAATTTAAACCTTAGTACGAATTTAGCGCATATAATTTATTTTAAAGAATAGTTTATTTTTTTATTCTCCATCGTTTATATAGTAAGAGCTTTGTGAAGGTCTATCACGCACACCGGATCGAAATTATTAATGTTGTATGGCAAGCTCGCAATTTTGATGTCACTGACAGTTGACAGTAATGGCAGCTAGGATTTCAAAAAGGAGAAATGAAAAATTTAATGAGGTCAAATGTTTCGAAAAAACAATTAGTCGTCGCAGTCGGATAAAAACTATCCTAATCGGAAGCTAGAATAATAATGTACTTGTAAAAAAGTTTCATGTATGTGTCCATGGGAAGCTGGGATCATTCGTGACAGAACAATGCTTAGTTTGATACTGACTGATTCTTTTTTAAATTCAGAAATTTATTATAAGTGTAGATGATTATAATTACGTCCTCATTTGATACTTAGTATACATATGTAATGGCAAATAGTTAGAACAAAATCAATTATTCGATAAAACGTTGCCAACATACGATCTATTTGCTAGGTAACTAAACTTAAAAAAGAAATTCCGACTATACACTACACTGTGCTCTATTATTATACTTCGGGTGTCAACCGAAGACGTTTACATATATTTACTTGCAGCAGAACGCGAGTACGTGCCATCCTTGTCACACATTTAGAGTACTCCTAGAAAGCAAAAGGAAACCTATCCTCTGTCTCACTTACTCACTCCCGCACAACCAGTTCCTGGCCAGGTGGGGACTTCATTACGTGATTTTGTGATTTTGTGTCCAGTTCGCACGTTACATTTCTGACCGGGACAAAATTCGTAATAATTATGGGAAAGAGAAAGAGATCTAGGTCAAAAGACAGTGATTATAATGATATTTTAAGAAAAATAAAAAAATTAGAACGCAAGTTGAAAGAAAGACGAGAACGTTCGTTATCACCAGTGAGTTCAAATTCATCGAGATTGGATTACCGCGATGAAAATCATGACCGATATTACGATGTCTATCCAGGTAAGCTATCTTAAAAACATTTGAAGTTAGGAAATTGTGTTCCAAGCGTTCGCGTGACGCACTAGTAAGCAGTTAGTAGGTACGTACACCGCCGGCTTATCACATCTACCTACGCCGCAATGATCCTAATCGTCTAATTTCTTTCTTTTTAAAAACAAACTATTATGTTATGTTTTTTAACCGGTAGTAAGTGTTTTTTCACATAACCTCGAAAAATTAAAATTTGCACGGGTACCTACCTTGGACCCGCCGGTGCATGGGTACCCCTGGAGGGTCACCCGCTTTCTATGACTTTACTGTGGTAGGTAGGTATCTCTTTTGGACCTACTTATGTACATACATTTACGGGTTACTATCTTGTACCCACGATATAATAGCGTGTGTAAGTACTTTCTATATATCGAACCATTAAATGTACTTATACGTATACTGTCGTCAACGTTGGTATACCTAATTCTTAAATAGGTATTACTGGTACTTTTTAGATGAAGACACGTATGATCCAGTGATAAACATGGATGACGAAATTGGTGATGAGGAGCGCCCTGCGCAGGTCGACCCCCCTCCTCCCCCGGCACCGGCCACACCGCCGCCGCCTCCAATTACACAACCACTGTCATCGCCACTGCCGGTCGAGGCCATGCCGACCACATCATCAGCTGTTACCTTATCTGAAGCTCAAGGGGCAGATGCTGCTGTGAATCTAGATCCGGTCATTCTAGATCTTTTAGGAGAGGACCCTTCAATAAAAAAGGGTCACGGCGCAAGCTTACATAAGGACATTGCCCCTAGGTGGGCGCATATCCTCACCAACGGTCTGACGAAAGAATCTCAGGCTGATCTAACAAAACAATACCCACCACCCGAAAACTGCACCAACTTATCATCACCGAAGTTGAATCCTGAGATAAAAGCTGCACTCGCCGATCTAGGTGTTAAACAAGATCAATATAATCAGGGCAAACAAAATCAACTTGGAAGCGGTCTCGCAGCATTAGGACAAGCTTTAAATTGGGCTGTTAAAGCCAAAGATATTATCGCGCTAGAAATAGTTAAAGCCTTAATTGATGCAGGAAAGCTTTTCTATGACAACCACTACAGGGAATCGTTATCGCGTAGATATGCGGTATTGAATACAATTAACAGGAACATCAGAGATACTGTTAAAGGTACAAAAAATGATGAAAATCTCTTTGGATCTAACTTATCTGACCACTTGAAATCATCCAAAGCAATAACGAAGACTGGTTCGGAAATGAAGCCTACGCCTCGTGCACCATACAGGGCGCCATCAGCATTCCAGCCACAAAGGGCGGGAGCTTTAAACTCGAGGGGGAAACCGCGCGCAGCGGCGACAGAGCCGCGGACAGCCCCTGCGCCTCGCCGGCCGCCGCCTCCGCCGCCACCGCGCCTCACCAGCTGGCCACGCGGGGCCGCCAACGCGCTTCCGGCTATTCAAGAGATCAGAGGAGATATTAGAGGAATCACAGGTACCGGTCGCTGGACGTTTGAAATATTTTTACGATAAATGGACCCAACTTACCGACGATAATATTATCCTCAATTGGGTCAAAGGATACACAATACCCTTCAAAGATTTTTTTTGCAGGCATCGCAACCAAAAAATAATGGTTGTAATTCTCATTCTCAAATCATCAATATTTATCAATATTGCGTTACTGAACTTTTAACGTCTGAATTCATCTCACCTTGCACACCTTGTGAAGGTCAATTTATTTCTCCAATTTTCACAGTGCCTAAACCAAACGGGAAACACAGGTTCATATTAAATTTAAAAATGATTAATAGGTATATAGATGTAGACCACTTCAAGATGGAGGACCATCGCACTGCTTTAAAGCTATTACAGCGAAATTATTACATGTGTTCTATTGATCTACAAGATGCTTATTTTTTAATTTCCATCGACGAAAATTATAAAAAGTTCCTGCGATTCGAATGGAAATCGCAAACATACGAATTTAATGTGCTCCCGTTTGGAATATGCACTGCTCCGTATGTATTTGTCAGTAGCTTATCTTGACGATTTTTTATGCATTGGTCAAACTTATGATGAATGTTTAAAAAACATCACCACAACTAAAGCAATTCTGGAATATTTGGGGTTCGTAATAAATACAAAAAAAAGTGTAATGGTACCAAATAACACCTGCAAGTTCTTGGGTTTCAATTTTGACACTAAACATATGATTGTTATTTTGCCAGTAGATAAGAAAACACGTATTAGGAATAAAAATATTGAATTGATGGGAAAAAGAAGCTGCACTATTAGACAATTTGCTGAATTCATTGGTTTACTAACCTCCGCATGCCCAGCTGTGAATTACGGATAGATGTACACCAAACTATTCGAACGTGAGAAATTCCTTGCACTTAATTACAGTCAAGACTATAATAGACGAATGAAAATAGAATATTTTCTAAAAATTGACTTCTTATGGTGGATAGATAAAATTAATTCATCGTTCTGTCCTATTAGAAAAAATAATTACTGTATGGAAATCTTTAGCGATGCTTCTAATACCGGCTGGGGCATAGCATGCGGGGATCAAAGCGCAAACGGTAACTGGACTGAATCAGAATTACATCTCCACATAAATACGCTCGAATTAAAAGCAGCGTATTATGGATTAAAAATATTTACTGAAAATATACGAGACTGCGATGTATTGTTAAGGATTGACAACACCACTGCCATTAGCTATATAAATAGGATGGGAGGTGTGCAACACCCCCATTTGAACGATTTAGCTCGCAAGATATGGCAGTGGTGTGAAAAAAAGAATATATATATATATTCGCCTCTTATATAAAATCTTGTGAAAATTTAATAGCTGATAGAGAATCTCGCCGAATCAATATCGACACGGAATGGGCGATCCATCAACCAGGTTTTGAGCGAATAACCAATCTATTAGGTACACCGGAGTTTGATCTATTTGCTAGTGCCCAGAATAATAAATGCACTAGGTACGCCTCTTGGAAACTAGATCCATTTTCGGAGGTAGTTGATTAATTTACATTGAATTGGCATTATGATCCCTAGAGTATTGGAAAAAAATATTACTGACCAAGCAGAAGGAATTTTAATTGTACCTTACTGGCCTTCACAGCCATGGTATCCTTTGTGGTCTAGGCTTGTTACATCAAAGAAATATTTTTTCGGTCCTGATAAAACACTGTTGAACTCCCCTTTCAGAACCTGCCATCCACTTCACGCGGACCTTGTTCTGGTGGCAGCGAAGTTATCAGGAACTCATTGATACAGCGGGGCGTACCACCGGATTCTTTAGACATAGTAATGGCTTCTTTTTCAACACAAACTTTAAAACAATACAGTAGCACAATTGCAGCTTGGGTGTCCTATTGTACAAACAATAACTTAAACGTATTAAAGGTAATTTGTAGTCACGTAATATCTTTTCTTACACAAAAAGTTAATCAGGAGGCTAGTTATAGTTCTTTAAATACACACAGATCAGCCTTATCAATTATTTTGGGTACGGAAGTGACATTAAATGATTGTATTAAACGATTTATGAAAGGTGTATATAGACTTAATCCTCCTCGGCCCAAATACAATTTAACATGGGACACCAATATCGTGATAAATTATCTCTCTAATAAGTACCCCTATCCATATAATGATATTCCGCTACCTAATTTGACATATAAAACTTGTACTCTTTTATGTATAGCATCTGCTCAACGAATGCAGACCATTAGTTTAATTAAATTACAAAACCTGACATTACAAGATGATGCGATTATTATAAGAATCACTGACTTAATTAAGACGTCCAGGCCTGGAGCTTGCCAACCACTCATTAGATTGCCCTTCATCCGTGAAAACCCAAACATTTGTCCGGCTTTAGCACTTCAAACTTACATAGAAAAAACCCAACACTTACGACAAAATTCACTAGATGGACATCTCTTTTTAGGAATTTGCAAACCTCACAAAGAAGTTGGAACCCAGACTCTAGCGCGTTGGGTAAAGAAAGTTCTACAAGACAGCGGCATCGATATATCAATATTTGGTGCCCATAGCACCAGGTCGGCATCGACATCCGCCGCATACAGATCAGGAGTCAGTCTGGAAGTGGTTCGCAAGGCCGCAGGCTGGAGTGACACCTCCAATGTATTCCTGAAGTATTATTACAGAGAAGTAATACAAGCTAATGAAGATGATTTCGTTAATGCAATTCTTAATTAGCTCACAGGCTATTTGCTTTTATATGTATTAACGTAAAGTTAAGCGAGCTATAAATGTATAATGACCCTTGTGCTTACTGTTTAGCTAATATATGATTAGTTTGCCTCCTCAATACAAAATTAAAGTAAGCTTGTTGATTTGAACATTTTATCCTTTTATTTTCTTATTTCATTGACGATTAAGAAACTACTCTAAACATCTGCAAGTAAATATATGTAATCGTCTTCGGTTGACACCCGAAGTATAATTAAGAATCAAAAAAACTTACCTTGTTTTGTTATGTTTGATTCCAATTATGCGAGGGTGTCAACCGAAGACGATTACATCGTCCCAACCCTCCCAAACCCAAAATACCTTAGTAAAATGTCAAAAATTATAACACAAAATCTGGTCTCTCTAAAATAATGAAGTCCCCACCTGGCCAGGAACTGGTTGTGCGGGAGTGAGTGAGTGAGACAGAGGATAGGTTTCCTTTTGCTTTCTAGGAGTACTCTAAATGTGTGACAAGGATGGCACGTACTCGCGTACTGCTGCAAGTAAATATATGTAATCGTCTTCGGTTGACACCCGAAGTATAATTAAGAATCAAAAAAACTTACCTTGTTTTGTTATGTTTGATTCCAATTATGCGAGGGTGTCAACCGAAGACGATTACATCGTCCCAACCCTCCCAAACCCAAAATACCTTAGTAAAATGTCAAAAATTATAACACAAAATCTGGTCTCTCTAAAATAATGAAGTCCCCACCTGGCCAGGAACTGGTTGTGCGGGAGTGAGTGAGTGAGACAGAGGATAGGTTTCCTTTTGCTTTCTAGGAGTACTCTAAATGTGTGACAAGGATGGCACGTACTCGCGTACTGCTGCAAGTAAATATATGTAATCGTCTTCGGTTGACACCCTCGCATAATTGGAATCAAACATCACAACACAAGGTAAGTTAGTTTGATTCTTAATTATCGCGCAGCAAGTCACAAACATATGTAAGTATTGGTTACTGACGGAATGGTATTCAGTTATCCAGCAGTGATGCAACTTTGGTGTGATCTCACACTTCCTCAATTTGATATGCATTTGTTTTAAGTAGATCGATCAACGTCACAGCACGCCTAGCACACGACGGCCGCGACATACTCTCGATTTTTATCGCTCTATACCTCTTCTTCTAAGTGTTCTAATAAGAAAGAGACGGATAGTGCGAGAAAAATCGAGAGAGCTCGCGCGCCGTCGCGTGCTAGCCGTGCTGTTGTTATGTTGTTACTAGTCCTAATCGTTTATACCGGGTGTCCCAAAAGTTAACATCAAGACGCAAACGGGTGACAGCCCAAGTCGTAACAGTTATAAATAAATAGAAAAAAACCCAAGTCATATCTTTAAAAAAAACATCCTTGTTCTATGGAAATTGAACTTTAAATTTGCTAAGTATGCCGTATTACACAGTGAAGACCATGCACCTCACACTCCTTTAATAGATACAAGTAATCTTTGATATTGTAAAATATATTTTCCACTAACCACGAATATAATGCCCTTCTAAATCTCATGACGTTTGGTGTTTCTTTAATACATATTATTGAATATTTTGATTGACATTAGGTAGCAGTTGTTGTTTCTAAACAAAGCAGTTTTACTTCTAGGTCCTATTAATCTCATCTCTCTAACGATTTAAAAAGTACATGCGAAGGAAAAAATAAATAAATCAGAGGGACTTGTTTTTACTTTAGTATTTAATATACAGTAGGATTATTCACGGTTACATTACCTATAAAAAGATTGAATAAAAGTAAATATTTGCACCTGTAGTATATACCTAACAGATCATTACACGGTGTCCCTTTTTTGAATGCCTGTTTTTTTTATACGTGACTTGGATGTTTTTCTCTATTTTTTTATAACTGTTATGACTTTTAGCTGTTATCACCCATTTCCGGCTTGACGTTGACTTATGGGACTCGTTGTATATTGTAATGAAAGTACATAGTAGAAGTAAAACTACTATTTTATGACGCAATTTTGTAATCTACTCTAACGCATAAATAACTTATATATTAATACACACGTATTGTGAGACAGATATTATATATACAATACCTACTTAACTGTCTTGAATGTTGACCTATTTGATTGTTAAATGACTAAGGATTACGTTTCAATCGATTCATGCTCGTAATTATTAATATAAATAATTCCATAGACTTCAAGTTAATGTCCTCACATAGACCATGAACAGGACGCCAATTACCGGGCCGTTTGAGATGCTGTCTAATAAAGATATCTCGTAAAAACATGACGGATGTCAAACAAAAACCCTTTTCCGTATTATCAAAATCTCACACATCTACTCCCAGCGATCGAGATGCAACGAGTGGTCGGTATCGGTAGAGATGATAGTATCACCGATTTTCTTATACATTAGATCTGTCAGTGGCGTAATGGTGGAAAATATTGATTTTGGTTCAAAACTACCAAGTCAGAACAGTTAGTCCCTTTCACGTAAGTGTTAATCACCATTATTATGGATAACACTATCGTAAATGAATATCGCCTTTGTTCTTAATATTGAATTCAGTAGAATACTTTGAAAAAAATAATTATTTTATTTCTTGATTGTAAACAAACACAATCAAGAAAAGCGAAACGTAGGTATGTAGCAATAGACATCGAGCTCGTTGTTCGATATGATCTATATCATGCACCAGAATAAGAAATTTCGCTGTCTTCGACATTTTGGGGTCATTTTTCCGTAGGGATTACGTCAATAGACATCATGTCTATTCGAACGGCTCGAGAATTGGCCTCCGGGCCGACTACGTGGCTACAGTCTGTATATTTTAATACTAGTGGTTCTGTGAGTTGTAGAATTTGCGAGTCTGTCCTTTTTGCCATTTTTTTTCTAACATTCTGAAAACTGAACCGCTAAAATAATCCACATACTTAATAGTTCAGCCTGCTCATTAAATTTGTCGAGAATCGGTTGAGAGATGCGACCTGTAGAGTAGAGGAGAATAGCCGGACAGCAGGATACACGAAAACATTTTTGGCCAAGCCGAAACCAAGAACTTTGTTCGCTTCGCTCGCTCGAATTACGGGTTATGACATGACTGATTCGCTTACATACTGTAACATCTAAATAAAACCGACTATAATAGTTATACCTAAAGTTCTGACCACATTGATTCAGACAAATATAGGAAAATCACAGAACATAGCGTGCGCTTTGTGGAGTTTCAAAAGTGATGTATTAGTTATTGTCTTAGTACATGCACGTGTAAAAATATACCTACTGGATGAGCAAAATCCAAATAGCCAGTGCGAGAAAATCAGACATAAATAGGACAATTTGTACTTACTGGGAACTCACTGCTCTTTTGGGATTGCTCATCCCGTAGTGAGTAAGATTTTGTCCCTGCGGTTTCTATTAAAGTTATAAATTAGTTAGTAACAAAAGTCGTCATTTAGCTAACCATCGTTAGGCTGATTTAATTTGGGGCGTTTACGTAGGCATGACGCGTATTTTCATTTTGTTCGATGCCTAGCGTCTTATAACCCTTCACGGAGGGGTCACAGTATTTGCTGTTTTACATTAATTAACACAAGTTAACGTACGAAAATGAACAACACAACGTTCATGGTTTCACAATGTTTATTAAACTCACAATGAGCGGTTTTTGTTAGTTCATTGAATTAAGAGAGTAGGTATGTTGCTTCCCTGTTTTCTTTATGTCCTTGATCAGCTAAGTCTAAATGCAGTATTAATCACTTTGAATAAAATTAAACCGAAGCAGCATTACATAATGCTTGCTTTATCCATGTATTGATTAAATTATAGCGTAAAACTGAAAATTCAAAGCTTTTGCTTCATGCAAAATTCTGGAGCGTCGAATTTTAATATCACTCTATTTTATGGTAGTTTTTTTTTCTTTCCGGTGTGTACGAGTATAACATATTTATAACTGAGCATAGATACCACTAGGTGCTATGCTTACTTAAATTCACATGTATGTACACAAAAACAAGGTAACGCCTTTTACTTCAGAACAAATCTAGCCTTCGTCTCACGTAGGTACTCAAGGGTGAGAACGTCGATACAATAACGAATTACGAAAAATTGCGATCAATTGTCCAGTTCCTGTGAATCATTATGTTAAGTCATTGCATTTTATTGGTAGCTATTTGAATACAGTTGTGCTTTGAAAATGTTAACAAGATAAAAGAAAATATGACTTTTTTAGAGGTCTTCCCTAAATATAAACTCGGGGAAAAGTTCTACGATGATATTGTAAGTTACTTATTTTTTAAGTTCCTTACATATATCATGGTAAATATGGCTGAAACGAGGAAAATCTTTATAGTTTCTATGAAACTCCGCTTATAAAAATAAATTATCATATAATTATGTTTTCCGTCCTAATATATAAAAAAGCTATTTGATTAAATTCTGGAAAAAACGAGTAGGTTAGTAATAATTGGGTTCGCACCTTATTATCATTAGTATAATTGGATCTCAGTAAGATGTAATTAATTAATTGTTTTTCCTTTTATTATAACTTCATGAAACTACACTTTGTCTAAAACATACTTTTTAAAACTACTTATAAGAGATTATAACTAATATAATGTAGTTTTTTTACAATTTTGGTCACAACTAATAAAAAAAAATATTTTTCTATTCCTGTACTTTTATCTGTCATTTACATAGTCACGAACTCTAATATAAAGACACAAAATAAGTTTGCAGAAAAGTCTATTCTCTATTCCCCATAACAGTAGGTACGGCACAGCCGTACTGTTTTGTCGCCAAAACGATACGCTTCGCAGCCATACCCTTCTAAATTAGTATTACGTGATCAAAACAATTAACTACAAAATACATTAAGTACTACCAACTTAACAAACCACTGAATGTCTATACTTTAACGAATTTTTTGAACTATAGGCATTGCTGCCAACTTAGAAAAAACCTTATTCTTAATATGGCAGTACTGGCAAGTTGACATCAATTAAAAACAAAGTTAACCACAGACACACATTTGTCTCATTTTCATGTTTCCCGAATTCCCGCTTGTTTTATAAATTGTTGTTGGACTTTGCGGCCGTTGAGTTTGCTATAATAGTTGGTGTTTCTCAAAGGTAATAAAAATGGATGAAGATGAAAATATTGCTTCTATACCAGAAGAAATATTTGTCATATACGGAGCATTGCTTGCAAAGAACATCGGCAACATTATTAGTGGATGCAGGCGGAGATGTAGCTGCCTTGAAAAGACATGGTGGATGGAAGTCCACAACCGTGGAATCCATAAACAGTAGAAAAAAGGTCTCCAATCTACTCATGACATCAATAGAAAAAACAGCAACATTTATACCAGAAACGGAAGCACAGAATAATATTTCACCAACTTTTACACCTCAAACTGAACCACAATGCAATATCCCTCCAACTAGTGTACCAGAAACGCAGCCGATTTCCAGTCCAACTTTGTCACGAATAATCCAGCAAAACTCTGGAACACATATTAATACCGCAGCAGCATTCCAACCATAACAATATCTCACAATAGTGTTCATAATTTACATCTACATTTTCTTAAATATTTTTTTTCTTTGTTTAATTTTGCATTTTATTATAGTAGCTAGTCGTATCAAAAGCATTGTATTCAAAGTTGTATAACTAAGTCAAAAAACGCTCGTGGCGCCTTTCTTTAACCCACGCACTCGCCTTTTTTGACCTCTCTTATACAACTGTTGCATAAAATACTATATTTATATCACTGGCTACTTTACAGAAATCTTTAAAAAATACACGTTTTAAGACTTTGCCTCTGTGTTAACCCGGTCGTCAATGAAAACAGCCCAGATTTTCTGGACAATCATTGTTTCGTCGGAAACTAGAGCGAAAGTATCAAAGATACAACTAATCTACACATATATATTAAACCACAAAAAACTTACGCTCCGGTGTGACTTCTCGGTATATGACTCTCGAAACGGGCTCTTTTCCCTCCGGCATGGTTGCGGCACTCCCTGTTCGCTCCAACTAAGTTTGTGACACTGTTTGATTTAAAGTAGTTTCATGCTTTCTGTGCAGGGCGAGGGCGCGCGGCACGGCGTGCAGTCGGATCGAGACTGGTGGCCTGCGCTTCGGCGAGCATTTCTCCGCTTGATTGTTGTTAAATAGACGTAGTCTAGTCAACTCGGAGTTGACCTCAACAATAATCCGTTTGATCACTGTTTTGGATTTAATGCCTTTTGGGGAATTGCTTGGTTGCAATTATGCGTGTTTAACAGCTTGCGACATGGTTTGATAACTTTTATGAAAAGCGGGGTTTATAAAGTTATAGACAATTAAATATTTGAGTAAGTATATTGAATTGTGATGATACTGGCGATGCTGGGATATTGTGGTCAAAATATCAAAGACAATATTTCATTGCGCCGGTTGTGTCATTTATCATTTCTTATTATAAAACACGCAAATGGATAAATCTATATTTACTTTCTCTCGCTTGCACTAGATCATAGCTAAATGCGTGAGAGCAAAAGCGCATCAACCAATAGATTGGTACGATTCCAAATAAGTCTCCAAGCGGGGAACCGGAACTGACGCGAAAGCCCGATACTTAATATTAATTCGTCAATTTCATGAAGTTAAACGGTTTTTTTCGCCGTATTGATTTGTAATAAGTTTTTCACCTTATTGCCTTGTTAAGTGATTCGAAGTTATACCTAAGTATTGTATTCCGTTTGTATTAGAGAAAAGTCGTCGTTGACTGGAGTAGATCTCGATATAGGCAGGCCAGACAGACGTGTCAGTGCGGTTATCAAGGTTTAATGGCATACAACGTAACTAACTGCGGCTGGTTTTATCGATGCCTTTCCGGCCCCGAAATACAAATTAAATCGATTTTGTTAAATTGTCATGAAGTATGTTAGTGCCAATTACCTACTATTAACTTTATTATGAATTGAAAGGAAATTAAAATATGACTTTATAAAGAAACCATACTATGAACAGGAACTCTAACTACTAGGCTAATACTATAGACTGAATATCACGACAGCTTTAGCCTAGTTGGTAGTGGCCCTGCCTACGAAGCAAGAGGGCCCGGGTTCGAATCCCGGTAAGGGCATTTATTTGTGTGATAAGATAAGCACGAACATTTGTTCCTGAGTCATGGATGTTTTCTATGTACTTAAGTATTTATTTATCTATAATAATTTATCGTCGTCTAGTACCAATAGTACACGCAGCTACAAGCTTTGCTTAGTTTGGGACTTGGTCGATTTGTGTAAGGACAATCTTACATAATACCTAATATTGAATTAATTAATTAATTAAATTTAATAAATTGTGCAAGGCCGGTATTCGATTGATGAAATGTGACCTCACACTTTTACCCATGGACGCTTGCGATACCAGAATAAGAAGCGCGCTGCCGACCCTTTCTTTAATTTCAGGATTCGTTGTGTTGGCATGCAGGTTCCACACTCTCAACACAGCGCACCTTCGGGAGCTGTGTTCGGAATACATATAAAACGCAGAAAATTTGGAGATTTGGTCATCCGCTCGTCACAAAAATAGAATATGAGTTTTAAGATGTTACAACTGAGTGAACACGCCAAGACTGTAGTTGTTTCTCTTACAGACACAACCTATAAACAACTATATTGTATACCTCCAACAAATTTCGAGGTAGGCGATCCGCAAATTCTACGCCTTGTCATATTGGCGAGTTCATAACCCCGTAACTACGCATAAGAGGTACAACCCTGACAAAACTCGACGAAACAATGACTAAACTTTAACATTGACGTGCTTTTTTAGGGTTCCGGAGCCTAAATAGCAACAACGGAACCCTTATAGTTTATTTATTTATTTATTTATTCAATGCAATTGTGGGTCTTAAGATTAAAATGTTTCAACACAAACCCTGTGAGGGCACTGCAATATAATAATAACTTGAACTAAACATTTAAACATAATCATGCAGTAAAATAAAATTAAACGGTAAATGGATACTAATAATACAATTTTAATGTCATGAATTTTGATGTCATAAAAGTAATAATTTCAAAACGTAGTTAACAGCCGAATAGCAATTTAAATTCATCTTTCAGTATAAAATTAATGCCAAATAATTCGTAATTTGAACCTAATTATGTTATCCATTTAAATATTCATCTAAAGTGTAGTATGATTTTTCAATTAGTAATCGTTTTAAATATTTGTTAAATTTGTTTGTGTCAGGCTCGTTCTTTAAATGGTTAGGTAGCTTGTTAAATATCTTTATTGTGATGGGGTAGGGCCCATTTTTATGTAATTTTAATTTTGAAGATGTTTCAAACAGATTATTTTTGTAGCGAGATTCAAATCGACGGGGGCTATCTCCAAGTCTCGAGTAGAGGGTATGTTTTTACAAATGTATGTTTGTACTTTATTGTACACAATAACAGGTTAAAGAATATTCATGTCATACAATAGATCAGAGTACAAAGGCGAACTTATCCCTATAAGGGATCTCTTCCAGCTAACCTTTGAGCAATTGAGAGGAAGGGAGGTAGACCGAGATAGGCAAACTTATACCGTGTACAAAAACACAGAGAAAATGAAAACAAAACCTAATAAAACATACAATATAAAATATAATACACACTATCATAAGTAATATATATCGCAATTATACAATAAATAAAATAAATACTATATTCAACCAATTCACAAGTCATTGGAAAGCCACAACTTCAAATTCATCTTAAGTGACACAACAGACCGCGACTGTCTCAGCGACAAAGGCAACTCATTCCATTACTTAACAGCGTGCGCGGTAAAAGATCTGGAGTATGTTCGCGTCTTTTTAGACGGTACAGCAAGAGTAAGGTTAGCACTCGACCGCAAGCGGTGGCCACTGCCGTCTGCGATATAGTTAAACCGCTCAGAAAGATAAGGAGGGGAAGTAGGGCTGAACAGTGTGTTGAAAAGTAATGACAGGATATGCACGTCCCTGCGCCGGCGAATCAGTAACCATCGAAGCTTAAAACGGAATTCAGAGATATGATCATAAAGGTGATATGATGTAGTTAGGGATTCGGTGATAATATTTATAAAAACAGAGAACAATAATGGAGAAAGCACACCTCCCTGAGGAACGCCAGCGGAGAGTTCGCACCACTCGGACATCTTGTCATTGAACATAACGCGCTGGCGCCTGCTAAAGAGGTAGCTGCGAAACCAGGATAAGGGAGTTTCAGAAATGTTAAGAGAGCGGAGAATACCTAGCAAAATATCAAAATCTACCGTAAGGTACCTGGGTCGAATATGGCCAGCCCGAAAATATGGCCACACCCCTACACGGCCAAAGCTATGGCGCCATCTACAACTTTTATTATACGCGTTAAAACATATATGTGTGAGTAATGCTCAGGCGTCATTACTACCTTCCCCCTGCCCTCGCTAGTCCCACAATGGCAGTCGAAGATAGACCACGTGTCGCGGATACAATTATTCACTCGTAAGTATCTATGATTATATCTATTTAATTGTCTTGTACTTCAAAATATTTATTGTGTTTTGGTCATTAGTAATCGTAGATGATATGTCTGTGCTTATTTTCGAACTTTCTTTTGTGTCTTGGGTCATGGTTCTTGAAGTGAGATACGAGAATGACTGAAAATATGGCCACTTGGTGGCCATATTTTCGGCACCTACTGGCCATATTGACCTTATGAGTTTTTAATTTTTCGCATTCTTATTTAGTTTTCTTTTTGTATTTTCATTGCAGATTATGGCGCTGCGTTACGTCTCAAAACATATTCGAGGTAGTTCGACAGAATCTGACATGAAATCAGCAATAGCAGCCGTTAAAAATGGTGAAATGAAGGTTTCAACAGCTGCCAACGACTATAAAGTTCCCAGACGAACCCTTTGACGATATCTTTTAGAGAAAAAAGAAAATAAATCGAAGCTGGGAAGGAAACCACTTCTTACTACACAGGAAGAAAAAGAGCTGGCATCTCGTATCGTTCGGCTGTGTGATGTTAGCTATCCTTTGATACCACATGTGCATCGCTTTAATAACTTACGTAGAAGATGTTTTGTTTTAAGGAGTTGAATTTTTTGTTCTTATTTCGCTGTAATAAATGAAAAAGTGTTGATACAATAAAATAGTTTTATTTACAACACTAAATCCTCTTACAAATAGAAATTACCTCTGTGTTCAGTTCATATCGTTAATATGGCCATCATCTGGCCATATTCACATACACTGTCGGAAATATGGCCATTTTCATAAGTTAAAAAAAATATATCACAAATTCTATTCTATTACTTCGTGGGTTTTATCGTGCCTACAATAAGTTATTTAAATAAATTCATTATGAATTAAAAACGGAATTGTAACTCCAACTGTTATACAGTACGTTATAACTGGCGCCAAACCTTAATGTGGCCATATTCGACCCAGGTACCAGGTTCTGTTAAGGTGTGAAAGGAGACGACGATTAACATAATGTTCAATGATCTTTGAAAAAACTGGGAGAATACAAATTTACATGCTTCTAAGATGTATATGCACGGGACTGTTAATATTTTTAAATTCCTAAAATGTGGCTTACAGCTGTCAGTCTGTTTTATATTTATTAGGATGCGGATGCATATTTTCTGTAGCACGAATATATCTTGTGTGTACTATTGTACTTGCGTGTACTATTCCTGGTAGGGAATAAGTTGGCCTGAGCTCCATTAGTTAGCTCAGCGAATCCTCAAATCAATAAAGGTTCGGCAACGCGCGTGTGACTTCTCGGGAGCCACATGTATGTGTCCAGAGGCTACGTTGTCTACTTAAGCATCGGGCAGGCTCACAGACAACCTCCAATAGATAGAGCCTATAGGGCGACGTGCGGTCACCACGCATATATGATTTTGCACTGATAACCCCCCACTACCCCGCGCCATATTGTCAGTATCGACCAGGTCCGCGATCTCTGTACGTGCGTGAAACATCCAGCAAATTTAATTTGATTTTGCGCTATAAAAATGAATACTGCTGTGTCAAGTGGTGTGGAAAAAACTCCCGAACGTCTAATTACACAAACGACGGAATAACATTTCACAGGTAAGTTAAATTTATCATAAAAATGTAAATTTCATTCTGTCACGCGGAATTCATTTTACACTGGTCCATAAGAAGTAGTGAAGTATGCATGTCCCTTTTCATCAAATGGGAGTGACAATATACTGTTCCTTTCTCACGAAAGCACGTGACACTCTAGTGATGGGCTAGTGATGCTTTCGAATTTTACCGATTCAGATTCATTCAGACCCGCACCTACCGCCAACTGTGGTGACCTATGCATCGAACTAAATCGCTTATAGGCTCTATCTATTGGAGGTTATCTGTGGGCAGGCTATATGCTTGTTTGCCACCGTCGTGCCCAAGGTCTGCACCTACTCATATTATAAAGAGGAAAAGTCTGCGAGATTCTAACTTTGTAAGTTTGTATGTATAATAGGGGATAATCTCCGAACAAATTATCCGATCTCGAAAATTCATTCGCCTGTGTATATAATGTACTTTCTGAATGGACAATGGGATATAGACTATATTTTATCCCGCAGGTTAGCCTGCGTTCTTTGTAATACGCGGGCGAAGCGGCGCGGGCAGGTAATATAAATATCATAAGTATATTTACTATATCCTACTCGTAGGTTTTGTCCAAGAACAAAGACCGCACATTGTCGTTACTGTCATGATGCGTCATGGAGCCGCAGTCATCCCGACCGCAGCCTCGCGTCCGGCGACATGCCACACTCATACAAACAATCCATTGTAGCAGTACCAAATACCTAATATGACTTAAGATTCTCTTCATTGTTCTGATAATGCAATACCTATAGGTTAAGATTCTCTTCATTGTTCTACCTATCATTTAATAATTATCTTAGGAGTGCTGTATGCTCTGTTTTAAATTAAGTAAGTACTATTTATTCGCACATTAGTTAATGTTGTTAATATAATTAATTGTCTAGAGGGTCAAAATAACCACCTTTGTCAATTAGAATTATTGGCAATAATAAAGAGTGTGGTCTGTGTACAGTCAGCGTCATAGTTAGAAGCAGCCGGAGTAGCCAAATATTTCGTAACCCACCCATAATCTTACAGTAATAAAGACGTGTACCGCAATATTTGGTTACCTTGGCTGCTACTAACTATATGTATGACGCTGACTGTAAAGAGAGTTAATACCTATCTGTCTAATTTAATTGCATCTATCAAGTTTTATACCACAACTGCTGACATCTAGCGTCGAGTAGCAGAACTGTTTAGTTTCACTAGCTTACAATATTCTACAATGAAGACCGCACAGAAACCGGTAATCCTGATAGTACAACGTTGTTTCGCTAGATACCTCTGTTGGAGTTCTTTATTGCTACGTGTATTAGTGGGGCAATGCTCGAACAAATTGTCGTAAATGTGGACACGCTGGACAAAAGCACCAATTTCTATTTTCAAGTAATTTAGTAACTGAGATATCGGTAAAATACTTATCTAGTTAAATTCCCTGACCTCAAATATGTAGATTTGAGGAGTTTGTAATTCTAGGTGACTTAGAACTCGAGGTATTAATAATTAACTATAATTCGAAATGGCCGCCATAATATTAAAGATGGCCGACGGAGCAGTTGGTTCCTATCAAAAACTTAAAGCTATGGACCTAACAAGTACCTGAAAAATATTTGGTGCTTTTGTCCAGCGTGTCCACATTATCACCTGACAGTTTCAGTATTAAAAGACTGCCGTTTGTTCTTTTGCAGTTGACATGACAAACTGCAAACCGACTGCGCTGTCCGCTTGCAGTTCTGACGACTGGTGGTGCACAGTGACGTCTAAGTATTGCTGTTTTAATGCAATTATATAAATATAGTTCTACCAACTGTTACTACAAGCCGTGCAGCTAGTTTGCTGGCTGCAAACTAGCTGCACGGCACTGTGTGCAGTTTAAACTTAGTTATGTCAACTGCAAAAGAAGTACATTCAAACTGCACTATTGCGACCAGAAAGCAGCTAAATGAAATGCAGTCCGTCTCTCACGGCATTTATATGAGCGAGCGAGAAGCATCTCATCCTTCAACATTACATATACCTATGTGTAATTAATAACAATAATAATAATACTGGTGGTAGAATGGGTAAATGAGTTCTACTACCTACACTTGGTACTACATAATTATTTATTTATTAAGAAACAAACAATCATACATAAATCTCGAGTAAGATAAAAGTAACATAAAGACAGACCTATAGTTTCCTGAAAGTACGAGTAAAAAAATACGTGGCTAATATATTAAGTGTAATATGACAACGTAGCAAACATACTGTTTTAGAAGTAATTTAACAAATAAAATAAGAGTTTAGTCCCGTAAGTAGATAATAGTCCCAAACTAAACAAAGTTTGTACTATGGGTACTAGACGACGATATACATACTTATATAGATAAATAAATACATAGAAAACATCCATGACTCAGGCAGGAACAAATATTCGTGCTCATGACACAAACATGTGCCCTTACCGGGATTCGAACCCGGGACCTCTAGTTTCGTAGGCAGGGTCACTACCAACTACGCTACAGAGGTCGCCAATATCATATTAAACTTCGTCTCCAAAGGGCCTCTACGTGTTGGATCTTCGCCTCGACGCACGCCTTCCAAATTAACGGGTTTCTGGGTCCCGAGAATTTAAACCGGAGATAATAATAACTTACCTATGTGTGAATTAACAAAAATATATTATTATAATAGAACATCAGGCTCTGTTAGAATCGCTAAGCGCTACGCTCGTAGCCGATCCCGTGGTTTTTCTCGTTTATAGCGAAAAGCGACTACGGCGTAGGCGTCCGCTAGGCGGGTTCCTGGTAGTGAGTATTAAAAAACCAATACGGGTGTAAAATTAAAATTGATTATTACTTCAAAAGAAAGAAGACAAAAATATGCCTAGTGACGAAAATCCCATTCGGATATCTCAAAGAATTACGAAGCTACAACCGTTGTAATATGGCTTGTTATAGAGCAGATCATGACGTCACGTCGTGTTTCATATGAAACGATCGTCATAGTAAATTCCAATCGTTTCATATGAAGGTGCGTCTTGGGGAGATGGTCCGCTAGGCTAGCATGATCGCGTTTACGAGTACGTCCAACATAAAAGCGATCATGCTATAGCTAGGCATGTACAGTCAGTATTTAATTTCATCAAGGTGCCAAATCGTGGTGGAAGACGAAAAAGAAACAGCGACAGGACAGGACGTCCCAAATGAAAAGAAAATTACTATGATTCTAATGTGAAAATTAATAACCCCGTAGAATATGTGGCATTGGTTGAAACGATTCATTGTAAATGTAACCCTTAGAGCCTTAGAGTACCCGCGCCCATTTTGCGAGGCGAGTGCTCGCGCGCGAGCTTGTTGCCGACCGCGTTTAAAATGAAATGGTTTTTTTTTTCACTTTAATTCCAATGAACATGAATGTTTTCATAATCTGAAGTATGTAATTTAACAAATCAGATCCGACATATGTATAGAAAGTTATATATGCACTACTTAGATTTTTTTAGGATAAATTGGTCTTAGCCATTTAAAAACGTTACACTCCTTTTCATTAGGTAATCGTATAAAAATAATCTACATTCAGGCTCTACCATCAGGCCATCGCGACCATATGTCATTTAACAGGAGTCTAAAACAAATCGAACGATCTCTAAAAGTAGAGAGGTTTATAAATTCCAGGCTCCATCATGACACAGCCTCAAAATGTAACGTAGAATTCGTATTTCAAACTAGAGGTTTCATCATATCAGCCGAATGACGTCCACTGCTGGACATAGGCCTCCCCCAAAGAGTGCCAAAGTAACCGGTCCTGCGACACCCGCATCCAGCGGACTCCAGCAACCTTTACCAGGTCATCAGTCCACCTTGCGGGGGGCCTACCCACGCCGCGCCTTCCGGTTCGTGGTCGCCACTCGAGAACCTTTCCGCCCCATCGGCCATCGGTTCTACGTGCTATGTGCCCCGCCCACTGCCACTTAAGTTTAGCGATTCGGAGGGCTATATCGGTTACCTTGGTTCTGCTGCGGATAGCCTCATTTCTGATGCGATCACGCAGAGAAACTCCCAACATAGCCCTGTCCATAGCCCTTTGGGTGACTTTGAGCCTTCTTATGAGGCCCATAGTAAGCGACCACGTTTCAGTGACATATGTCATCACTGGCAACACACACTGGTCAAAGACTCTCGTCTTGAGACACTGCGGAATATTGGACGAAAACATGTGCCGTAGCTTCCCGAACGCTGCCCAGCCGAGTCGGATTCGACGATTGACCTCTTTCTCGAAGTTGGACCTACCTAACTGGATAGTTTGTCCTAGGTATACATAATCGTCTACAACGAGAGAGGTTTACTTCTAGACATTTAGGAGTTTCACTGTCCACACATAGACTCCATTATCAGCAGCGTCATCAAGTGTAGTCTGGCTATTTGTTCCCATATACATATAGACAATAGATCTAATTTGGACACAATTTAACCGGATGATCTCGGATTGCCTAGAAGGCGAAATGACTAGTGTGTTGTTTCGCCTACATTGCAGTTGGACCACCGAGAATTGTGCCTAAAACGCAAAATGACCACTCATAGGTAGGTTAGGTTCGTTAGGTCTCTTCAGATGCCCGAAGGGCAAACAGACCAGAAATAGGAACCCGGCTTCGCGGGGCTCCGTCGACATCGCTAACGTAAAGATAAAACGACGAAAATGATGTAGGCATTTTGCGTTTTAGGCATAATGCTCGGTGGTCAAACTGCAATGTGGGCAAAACAACACACTAGTCATTTTGCGTTCTAGGCAATCCGCGTATAACCCAATTTAACACTATGGTCTTATCCGTCTAACTCACACGTATTTTATTGAGCAACTGCGTTGGGCTACACTCCCCTATCTATATAGGTACATATATATGTAGTATTTAGCCGTTGCACTGCACCGTGTCTCGAGTTACCCACATCGCTGCACTCTGGTTGAAATTTAGAACGCGTTTTGACCTAGACTGTCAATAATATAATCAGTATAATCAGTCATCAGTCATATTCTAGACGGCCTAGTAAATGAAAAAAAAATCGAGTACCTAATACCCTTGGAAGATTTTAGGGTTCCTTTTACTTACGGTTTACCCTTATAAATGTCCTAATATCAGTTCGCATACATGAAAGGATGTGAAAGTACATCAAAGAGAGGGTGTAGTCTCCTTACACAACGCCGCTTCGGTTTGCTCCAGAAATTTGCAAGCAGGGAATAGTTGTGTACATCGTTAGGATTAATTAATTTGATATACGATAGAATTTCGCCATCCATCACTGTCTTAGCTTCAAGCTCGTCGATGTCACTCTCGGAAGCAGCGATGGATACCGTTTACTGTGGAGGCGTAGGCGCCGATGGAGTTATGAGTAAAGGCGTTTTAAGTCCCAGCGTTGATGCGGTTCACACAGTCTAGTCCGCGGCGCACGACTGCGTGCGCGCATTGTTTGTGAATTTTAAATTTCGAATTTGGCAAGGTGAGACCGTTGCAATATTAATTAGTTCCACCGATAATCGAGATAAAAAACTCAATAGCAAACTTCTCACATCCTAGATTTTTTGCATAAATATTGTAATTTAAGTACTGAATCGTGTTCCCTTTGTCAATATTGGTCGCTTTGTTCTAGTTCATGGTATTAATCCAGACTATTCTATCTAGGTAACCATTTGTTTTTGCATGACTGGATACTTACAGCATGCGTAATACATTAAATGCATTATTACAACAACAGTCTCAATAAACCGGCAAGTATCGGCTTATGAAGCATTAGTGAATGGGACGGCATGTTTGCAAACGATAACATTATACATTGGAATAACATTATAAGTATCCATAGTATTTTTTCTCTTCGATCATTGTAAAGGAATTAAGAGATAGTCTTAAGCTGTTGTAACTTACTGAAATTTTATTTATAGACCTAGTGTAGTGCCCTACAGGGTTTCATAGCTGAACGTATATAATGTACCATCTTGTATTTACCTATATGAAAGCAAAACAGATAATGATTACTGATAAATTACAAACTTTAGTTGGTGTATCCAGTGAGCAATGCGAGGTCCTGGAGGATAGTGCAGTTGCCAAGTTACATAACTGGCTATGTGGCTACATGGTACTTGAAGAGCTAATCTAAATTTTTAAATTGGTCAATTTTATTCCAAATTTTCATTGTCAGGTCTTTAATAATACATCAATAAGTACTTAGTAAGGCTTGAACGGTTAGAGAAGGTTATAGCCTTCAAACACATTACATAAACACTAAGTAGATACCTATTGGAGCAGACCATTTGATAAGATAATTTGATTAATTAAGATAACATAGATGTCTGATGAGTTTACTCGTAAACAACGTTTAATTAAAAATCAGTTAACTGTTTGGATTATTGAATGCTTAATAATTATATATGATATGATAGTTTCTAACACGGTTTCTAATGCCGCTGACAAAACCACCCGTTACTTTTCGCGGAGTACCTACCTAATGAACATACATAAAAATAAAGGAAATAAGTTTGATTGAAAATAAAAAATTTAAACAATTTAATTCCCTAAAAAACTGGCTGATATGACGAGGAGCAAATATTCATGTGGGTATAATCATATAAAATAGTTTTTAAAAATGATTACATTAAGTTTTATGATGGAATAAGTGTCAAGGAGACTACTTCCCCCTTTCTTACATCCGAAGTTTACCAAGTGAAAAATGTAAAAAGACGTCATATGATTAGGATTAATATAAATAAAAAAAACCTATTTCAATATTTGTTACCTCCTTAGCACCTCATATGTTCTTGATGTTTGAAATCTTCCTGTGCACACTTTATTAATAGTTATAGGCCAGATCTATTTATTATACCTTATTTATATGTCTCATAATGTCTGGAACTTGTTTTTGTGAGCCTCATAATAAATAAATAAATAAATAATATAGAAAAAATATAACTAGGCTAGGCCCTATCTAGATTATTTTAATAGTCGAAAAAAAGTTAGAATAGAACCCTCGGTACGCGATTTAGATTCGCACTTGAAAACGCTTAAGTACGCTAGTAAGAACGGTGTACGTACATGAACGATGTGCTGCATGTAGTAATGGAGACAGATACGGGTAGATAACATAGCTGGAAATAGGGCAGTGTCAGTTGCGTTACATGCAAGTATATTGTAATAGGTATTTGTACTCGTTAGATATGTGATAAATGATAATGGATCGGCGGCGACTGACTCGTTATATGGCAATGGGCTTCAATTCTGAAACGAATGCCTAACTACAGCAATCATAGGACGGGAACTGTGTTGATGACAAAATTGTATGTTTAAGCATACTATGACTGACACGACTATGCTATAAATATCCCTGATGAAATATAAAATATTAATAAAGCATTAAAAATGCAACTCTCCATTCTCGATTCAGATCAAACTAATTTCAATTTTGAATTATATTTACTTTATACAAGCTGCCCGCGCGGCTCCGCTTACGTACCTACTCGTATTACAAGGAACGCAGGATAAAGAGCCCCGGGATGAAATATAGACTATCGCCGAAGGTCCATTCTATATAGGTTGGTACTTATAGATCACAGATCTGTGTTATAGATGAAAGATTTTTTGATATCGGATGAGGTTAGTCCCGGAGATTATCCCATGGGCACTAAGAGGTACCTATACAACTTTGAATCCAAACATTTTTGTTTGAATGTATTCTTAAGTCTTGGCAATTATGTATGGAAAAAAATATCCACCTTGCCATGTGTGGGTGTGTATTTTTATTGTGTCCTGTTTATTCATAAGTAAGCATATACACTTGTTTAGATAGGTTGGGGATCAATCAATATTAACATTTCTTAAGATTTGTTATCCTGAAAACGTTTCTTTCAGTCACCGTATTCTTAAGCTTGAAACGGTCTCTTCGCTTGATACTCTTGAAATAAAAGAATCCGTAGCTTTGCCAAAAAAAAAAGTTACGTCAGAAAAATTATATAAGTACCTAGTTATACATTCTAGTTGCCCACCACGTACTTACCTGTATATAATATCTGTATAGCAGTAGCCTGTTTAACATTTCTTGTAGCATACCATATGGAACTGGCAATTGTTGATTTTGGTTGGTACAAAACACATCATTTTGATATGTACTCACAGCAATTATACTGACGCGCAAAACAAGACGCAGGTTCCGGCATTTGGCCCCAAGGTCACCGGCGGCCGCGCAGCCTAAACCGCGATGACCGGTCTGGCCACTCGACGGTCTCCATCGTCACTCATTCTTTTACTTAATGACCAAAATCATCAACACAACCACGGAATAACAAACCATTGGAAGTGGCAGAGGACCACTGTCGCCGCCACGGAATAACAAACCATTAATAATGTCAATAAACACATATTGACATTTTAACTTATACCTAATTAATAATACTATTGAATAAATTTTGCATGCCTACATGGCAGAACATTTAAGCACCTTAATGTAATTTAAATATAAGACCAATGTATCACTTGTGTTCTTGCAAATAAACACCTTGAATCTTGAAAAACACCATAAGTATATTGGTTTCTTAACGTAACGTTAAGAGATTACGTTCAGTTAGCCTCTAAATTCATTTCAATCATTCTAAATATATCAGTCGTAAGTCGCACTCGCATACACTTGGATTGACAACGCAAACAAACGGCACGTATGAATTATTATGGTTAAATAATTTGAATAGGTAAAATTTCCAAAATATCGATCCTAGAAGAAAAATTGTTAGGACCAAACTTATAGAGAATCAAATTTCCTACAATTTTTGTTCTGGTTTTACTGTAAAATCAAAAATGGCCGGGTTATTCAAGAAAAACCATTTTTCGAATACATGCAGGAGCCTGATTCAGTCTACTTTTTAACCGACTTCAAAAAATAGGAGGAGGTTCTCAATTCGGTTGTATTTTTTTTTTCAATGTTTGTTACCTCAGAACTCCGTCATTGATGAGCCGATTCATAAAATTTTTTGTTTGTTTGTAAGTATATGCTTCCAGATGGGTCCCATTTTTTTTGAAAATTCAATTGGATGATGGGATCCATGAGGAATGGAGGGAACTCCTCAATTATATTAGGCACGCGTGTAGTGATTTTGGTATTTTCTATTATAACTCGTGTATTTACATCCGGAAATCATAAATTGGTGGAGTGGAATTGATGATGAAGACCACAGATGACTTATGGAATTCCACAATTATTTACTTAAAAGTACAAAAGTACCTATATCACAGATTCTGATAAGATTCCGTTGAAATAGCAACTAATGAAGTGCCAAGGGTGATCCTTGTGGAATTGACGGAAGTCCTCAAATATTATCGGGTCACATACAGCGATTGGGTTTTTTTCTATAATAATCAACGCATTTGCTCTCGGACATCAGTTCATGAGGTAAATTGGAAAATAAATGCTTTCGTGGCTTGGCGGAGTACTAAATTGAAGTCGGTTAAAACTTTGTTTTTAAAGTAAATTATTTAATTTACACTCCCAATGACCCCCCGAGGGACCTACGAAAAAATAATCCAAGAACTAATTATTCACGGGTAGGGTCGGTTTTTGGATATAATGACTGGGCTAATGATATAAAGAGGTGTGTAGGCAGAGTTAATTCTATATGTTATACTTATACCTACCCAAAATCACTGATTTATGGGATGCCGTAAACACCGAAATTGTTTCGTCAAATGTTTGTTTGGCAGAATTTTCATTTCATCGATTTTTTCTCAGATACCGGTTACTTTTAAGGTATACAGCTAAAAAAGGTAATTGTGTAGAAACAATTAGGTTAGGTTTGTTTTATAACAATCCTCAAAAGTTTACTGTTTCTGAAACATATCGTTATCGATGTGTTATCGATGAAATGATAATTCTGCGCAACATACTCGTACATTCGATGAAACGTTTGTCGGTGAAACAATGGTAAACCCCGATTTTCATGAGTCAGATCGAATGGTACCCGTCCATCTTATTGAACGTGAATACCCCCAATATACCGTAACTTACAATGCTGCAACAATGACATAGGCATAATGCGCTATTTTTGATTCGGAAATGTTGTCTAATTATTTACGTAACTATGTGAAATCTGTTACCATTGGGCCTAATATTTTTTAAATCGTAGTTATGTATTCGATGGATATTTATTGTGTATATTTCATTAGCAATCAACGAGATCCGTTGAAATCTGGGGGCACGGCAGTCCCCCCGCCAAGTCGAGCGCGAAGCAAACACTGCCGTACCATCCTTTACTGGAACCATTTCGCCGCATTTTCAGGCCCCTATTTGAGAACCGTTGGATAGGACCGACTGCATAAATAACTTTGTAATCCCATATAAACATATCTGATTACAAAGTTATATTTGCAGTGAATGGGGCAAAAAATCAAGAATATGATATTGACACTATAACCTACGAAAAGAAGTGAGATCCCATAAAAAACATTCCATGTAAAAAAGAGGCCAAGTCTCGAAACTCTTCCACCGCAAAAAGTTGTGAGATATTTGGTAGCTCCAAGTCTCAGGCATTCTTATTATTCTTTATTTGCTAGCTAAATAAAATTTTGTGACTTAGCAATCACACAATAGTTACTACATAGTTTTAGGTATGCAAAAATCCATAAATGCAGTAAAGTTGTGTGATTTCCAAGTTGCAGAATTTTATTTAGCTAGCCAATAAAGAATAATAAGAATGCCTGAGACTTGGTACTACCAAATATCTCACAACTTTTTGCGGTGGAAGAGTTTCGAGACATGGCCTCTTTTTTACATGGAATGTTTTTTATGGGATATCTATTACTTGTAGCTACTCTCTTTTACGATGTGATCTATGAATTTCTCTATGCAATACACGCTCGCGCTGCGCCGGCCTTGACGACCCTGCGGCGATTCAATTGCCAATGCATGCATACAGTCGCTAGGAGGTCAATTTAATTCGACTCTTCGCACGCTTATGCCACAATAATACGATATCAATGTGCTCCGCGCACTCTTTGACGCGCTAGCTCGGCGCACGTGGAAGTATCACACGACGTTGACGACTAGACGACGATAAACATACTTATGTAGATAAATAAATACTTAAGTACATAGAAAACATCCATGGATCAGGAACAAATAGGTAATCGTGCTCATCACATAAATAAATGCCCTGGGATTCGAACCCGGGACCTCTTGCTTCGTAGGTAGGGTCACTACCAACTAGGCTAAAGTGGTCGTCGAAATAATAAAATTGTATTTTTCCTTTTTTTTCCTTTCTTAGGAATACAGATGTCAAAGTGACAGTTAAACTAATTTTAACGGCACGGCATTTTGTCTAAAATAGGTTTGTTGAACGTTTATGAATACGGCCATATGTTTTTAATCTATGTTATGTTCTCGCCAAGCTTTGTCGCAATAGATCTGATAGTTGCTAAAAACTAAATCCGAAACCGGCACTCGTATTGGAAGTAAGTGTTTAGTAACACATGTTGTGACATCATACGCTAGTGAAATAACACACCTAATCGCGCATGCTGCTGATATTTTATTCAAGTTTGTACATGCATAGGTAGGTACATCTTATTGAGGCTCTGCTGCGTAGTTTACTATTTAAAATTATAGATCTTGAAGAACTACGAAGTGTTTGAGAATGAAATACACTCAAAGTTCGTATTAAAGACACGAAACCTGAGCGCGCGTCTATAAAAATAACACAAAGCGACGCGACGAACCCGCCCCGGCTGCATCGGCTCTCAATTTTTGTTTCTTGGCGTGCAGGCAACGCAACCGGTTATACAATCTTCCCATGGCATGGGGCCTGGGGCCTGATTCCAGACCACGATTTTGGCGTATTAAAATTGTATAGGAACTAAGTATCTTGATTTCTGCGCTCTCTCTCGTTGACACTCGCACACTCGTTGAGGTAGTTTCGTATCAACTAGAAATTGAATTTTTAGTTGTACGTTTAAGCGGCGGTCCAGAGTATCCAGTTTCTGAAAAAACTAATCGGTTTCAGTTCAGAGAGCTCGTCTTGGATAAAAAGTACTGTAAAAATATCCTATACTCATACCTTGTTGGTTATGTACTTATCTAAAACCAAAGATTATTGAGAGAAAAGGTCTATAATCTTTGCTAAAACTAAATTACCGTTCTTATTTTTAAAGCTAGCAAAATATGCCATTTGCCGTGGGTCTGGTCACTGTTTATGTAAAAAGAATGTAATTTAAATGAAATGTATATATTAAAAAAGCTTGTAAAAATAGTGATTAACGAGCAGATATTGAATACAGTTCGTTTTTTTTTATAGGTAAAGCGTACGATTGAATCGCTGAAAAATATTAATGTGGACTGTGGAGAGGCACCCGGAAAGACCTGCTTAGACCTAGTTGCCCACACTTAATTATATTTTACTGTCTGTTGAAATTACATTCAAACCGCGAGGGAAGCACCAGCATAATTAATTTTATGTTTATGCACTTTCAACAACCTCTAGCCTAGCGTATGCAGATATAATTAAAATCGTAAATTTTGAGATGGTAAGGACATTGTAAATTGGAAAGTTTTTAGTACTAAAGTAAAAATAGCAGCATTAGCAATAGGTCGTTAGAATCGGACAGTGCAAGTTTAGATCTGGACACACTTGCTATGCATCAATATTGACCTCGCTTGTTATTTTATAAAATTTGTGTTTGTTACAGAAATGTAATACTTATTAGGTCATCTTAGTTATTTGGTCGAGACGGATCATATAGAGTTTGATAGCCTGAGGGTCGCAGGTGATGGGAGCTGGAGGCCGATTTTTGACTTTCGAGCGCTCGAAAATTAAATAGAAGTAAATGCTATTGTAGTGTCATAATCACAGGCACTTATTTTCTACCGATAGAATTGAATACGAGTGGTCAATACCGCACGTTTTTATATTTTCTATCGTTATTTCAAAATAGCATTTCGTAATTTTTGGCAATTTTCGAGTGAAAGAGTCGAGCGCTCGAAAGTCAAAAATCGGTCCCCAGGATGGAGTACCTAGATGGAAACAGTGGATACTAGGGCAGAAGCAGTTAATTTTTAAAAGATAAGACACCTGAAACATACATTTTAACCGACTTCAAAAAAAAAGGAGGAGGTTCTCAATTCGGTAGTATTTTTTTTTTCAATGTCTGTTACCTCAGAACTCCGTCATTGATGAGCCGATTCGTAAAATATTTTTTTTGTTTGTAAGTATATGCTTCCAGGTAGGTCCCATTTTTTTGGAAATTCAATTGGATGATGGGATCCATGAAGAATTGAGGGAACTCCTCAATTATATTAGGCACGCGTGTAGTGATTTTGGTATTTTCTATTATAACTCGTGTATTTACATCCGGAAATCATACATTGCTGTAGTGGAATTGATGAGGAAGACCACAGATGACCTATGGAATTCCTCAATTATGTACTTAAAAGTACAAAAGTACCTATATCGCAGATTCTGATAAGATTCCGTTGAAATAACAACTAATGAAGTGCCAAAGGGTGATCCTTGTGGAATCGACGGAAGTCCTCAAATATTATCGGGTCACATACAGCGATTGGGTTTTTTTCTCTAATAATCAATGCATTTGCTCTCGGAAATCAGTTCATGTGGTAAATGGGAAAAGATATGTGGAAATGTTCTCGTGGCTTGGCGGAGTACTAAATTGAAGTCGGTTAAAACTTTGTTTTTAAAGTAAAAGATAGCCTATACGATTGGATGGATAACCTAGGTGTTAACAGATTATTGTCAGGAAAGTACATAAAAACATTGAAACTTACAGTAAGTAGGTATTGTGCCTTCGTAGGAGTGAAATGAGAAACAGGGCAACACTTGAACGTTAAACTTGAAAAACACAGCACAATTAAAATAAGTAAGCACTAAAAATAGCTGGAACTGTAAGCACTTTTGCACTTTCAAAATATATTGTCAACAACAGGTGAACTTATCTTAACTTTATCGATCTGGGTTCTGGATCGAACTGTAACTAGAAAGTGTGTGTTACACGCGTCGTTACAGATAGCTTCATTTTATGTGATACCCTATTTTTTCATTATTTTCGTGGGTCATCTCAGTAAAACAGAGTTTTAGTATAAAATTCAAGTTTCTTCGCGACATTCCATAAGTTACTACATCACACAGGTGCAGATGAACAAGTTGATATTTATATTACCTCTAGGGCTTCATGGCTTCATGTTTTCATAACTCGGTATGACATAACGTACCTAAGTAATAAAATTTAACGAATGTGGAATGTTTGCATAGTAATCCGTACTTGAAATGCCCTCGCAAATCATTCGTATACATACACTATACACACCTATATTTGGCCACATTACCCTCGCTCAAAAAGTTCCTCATTGTCATTGACCTTACGTACCGTACGAACTTATGTACATAACTACAACTTAGAAAAGTTGAAAAACCCCCGACATTTTCATTTCAAAGTCCAATATATCAAAAACGGCTAATCAGATTTTCATGAAACATGGCTAAGAACACTCGGGCTTACAACAGCTTTCGAATAAAAAAACCGCATTCAAATCGGTCCATCTGTTTGGGAGCTACGATACCACAGACAGATACACAGATACACAGATACACAGACACACAGACACGTTAATCTTATAACACCCCTCTCTTTGCGTCGGGGGTTAAAAAGTGATTCTGTTCAAATGCTAATTTACCTCGCACTCAATATCAGGATCAACAATTTATTGGCAAAACACATTATTTTACTTGTCAGGATATAAAGTAGTGTATAACGTAAGAAAGAAAGAAAAAAAGAAAAACATTTGTTCGTGACACACAAAACGACAAACATTTACTTAGTAAAAATACAAAAACATCACTATGTATTTATAGACATATCTACTTTTAGGGAAAATCGAACAGCTTGAAAGTGTTTAAAATAGGTAGGTACGTAGAAAGTTTGAACTACTTTTACGAGTCTAGGTAATGTAGGTATGCTTAGGTCTATTAGGTACGTTAATAATGTGATAAGTAAATACACATTAAATTTAGATTTTACAGCGCTAAATAAGTCAGATTTCATCCTGTTTAGATACTACAGTACCTACATTCGTGTTATTTCCTTTGCCGACTAGCAAATTAACGACGTTAGGAAAGCGTTTCAAGTAGAAATAGACATATCGTGAGCTAGGAGCCTGTTCCCGACCGGACTGGGTGCATTTCACTGCACTTTCTCTAGCCAGCCTTTTGCAACCGGGCACCCGAAGATTTACCGAGCTGATTGCAATTAGGGGCCTTGTAGCCACTATATTCGCCAGAATGTTGTTTTTTACACCGTTTGCTGTGTGCAACGAAGGGTTAGATATATAGTTACCCCGGATTTTCGGTAGTTATAGTATATTACTGATTGTAATTTTTAAGAGAGATGTCTAAATCACTATTAGTTAGGTTTTGTAATGTCATTGTGTTTTAGGCCTGTCAAGTTTACGATTGACCGCCATCACAGGCCGCGTCCGTGATTCAGGCTTAATGGGTCGTCAAAATTACTAGTAGATACATTTTTGTATTGTCAGTGTGTTTAACGGGACGTCAAAATGACTAATAGAGAAGGTTTTTGTGTCGTCAATACGGCTAAACAAACTTATGATAGATTGAATATAGAGAACGGCTTTAAGATTGGGAATGAGACTACCCACAATGAACGAGCTAAAGTTAGGTAATTTTAATAAATGACAATGTGATTTATCATTAAAATATCACGCCGTTAGCCTGCGAATGTCAAAAAACGTTTTGTATGGTCGTCGAACGACCTTAATACAAACTTACAAAGCTACACACTCACAACCTTTTCTAACCGGCTTTAGACTTCAAAAAAAAGGAGGAGGTCCTCAATTCAGTTGTAAATATATATATATCCTACTATAATATTATAAATGCGAAAGTTTGGATGTTTAGATGTTTGGATGTTTGTTACTCAATCACGCTTAAACGGCTCAACCGATTTGAATGAAATTGTGCACGAAGACAGTTTAAAACCTGGATTAAAATATAGGATAGTTTTTATCCCGAGTCCACGTAGACGAAGTCGCGGGCGGAAACTATATATTTTATCATGATTATTATTTTTAATGTTTGTTACCTCAGAACTCCGTCATTTATGAACCGATTCCAGATTGGTCCCATTCTTGGAACTCCTCAAATATATTAGACACGCAAGTAGTACTTTTGGTATTTTCTATTATAACTCGTGTATTTACACCCGGAAATCATAAATTTGGTGAAGTGGAATTGACGATGAAAACCACACATGTCTCCTGGAACTCCCCAAGGACGACACAGATTCTGATACGATTCCGTTGAAATAGCAACTAAAGAAGTGCCAAAGGTGTCAGAATCACATTTCTTGATGAATCGACGGAACTCCTCAAATATTATCGCCCACATACAGAGATTTGTTTTTTTTCTGTAATAATCAATGTTATTGTGGTAAAGTGGAAAGGAAATGTTCATGTGGCTTGGCGGAGTGCTGAATAAAGTAAAATTTTAACATTAGTATAGATGTGCATATACGATTAGTAGGTATATAATATCTTGTATGTTTATGTATTTCTTCCATTATGCACCATTATTTCCACGCAACGAATGTCGCAGGCAGCTGCATAATAACGGCCGTTTACTAGTAAACTGCCTCGAAGCCATTTCATTGAAAGTTGTTTACGTAAAGTAAATATGACAGGAAACCCTGCATAACAATTTCTTTCGCAAATAATGGAACATAGTCAGAGGTTCGAAAGGCTAACATAACTGGCTTCTATTATGCAAGTGAATATTAGTGCCTGGTTTTCGGTTAATTTCAATTGAGCAACCCCCGCTGCAAAACTGCTATGCAAAATCATTATGTTAATCGTTGTCTCTTCCTCCGTTATATAATAAAATCGTATGCCGCCACGCCAGCGAAGTTAGAATTGTTGTATCTAAGTGAAGTTTTTATAAATACTAATTAATGAATACTAGTTAATTTGTTCCTTCAGCTGTCGAAACGGCGAATCCTCAAACATATCAAGGGTCGGCAACGCCCATGTTATTCCTTTGGAGTTGCATGCGTCTATAGGCTGCGGTGTCCGCTTACCATCAGGCGGGCCGTACGCTTGTTTGCCACCGTCGTTGTATAATAAAAATACCTTTAGAGCTCCATTTTGCAACTAACACATTTATTTCAATTTCTTTCCACTTCAGCGTTAGTACCTACGTCTCGCTCAAACACGTTTCGCTACCCGCTTACATAATATGCACCAAGACTAAATATCATTTCTTTACGTCAATAACATGTTCCAAACTTTGGAAGTACCTTTGGGAATAAATACGGACATTTATAAGCTTTCTATTATATAACGTACTTTTAGCCAGTTCAGCTTTGAATATACCTGTTCACAGTAGCCAAATTTAAAAACTGACCTCAATTTAAGAGATTAAGAACAAATGTTGAAAGCATTATGTAAGTGGAATACTAATTAACCGACGAAAAAACGGAGGAGGTTCTCAAGTCAACGCGTATATATATATTTTTTCAATGTATGACCACGCATAACTTTTTACAGAGAAGTCCGATTTGGATAATTATTTTTTTATTAGAAAGGGTATACCTCGAAGTTGGTCCCACATAAATTTTAAATAATAATTTCAACCCTAAGGGTAGGAAAACAGGGGATGATTGATTGTTCACTTACTGATTGAAATGCGTGTGCGTGCGTGCGTGCGTGCGTGCGCGTGTGTGTGTGTGTGTGTGTGTGTGTGTGTGTGTGTGTGTGTGTGTGTGTGTGTGTGTGGGTTGTGTTGTGTTGTCGTGTGAAAAACCTCACGATGAATGAGCTTTATAGTTAAAGCAATGACACGTAATCCAATGTTGGAAAGGGAACCGGATGGCTTGCGGTATTTGAGCTCCCGAAGTGATGTGGAACCGCCCTGTGCAACCCGAAATGAGCCAACTGTGATCGGTTCGGAAATAGGAGGGGGTTGGTAAAAAAAATATATATCGCGAGGCAACCGGATGAAACAAGGTAGCCTGAAAGTAGGGTACACACTTTCAGGCTACCTTGTTTCATCCGGTTTATATAATATATTTTTTATGTGTAACTAGTAATTACTAGTTACATGCAAAATGTTTAACTTAATGAAGTTAGTAATTAACTAAAGTAAGACACAGAAAATTGAAAAATAAAAACTTTTTAACAAAAAAATTAAACCGCCGAAAAAAAACAGAAAAGCAAAAAATAATAATTCTTTTTTATTTAGTTTAATAACTAATTTCTTTAACTATTTTAAGTATGCCTAAGTATATATTTTTGTAATTATTTTGAGTTTTTAATTAACTAACCTCAATAACTAAGTTCTTAAATTAATGTAAGTGTACCTAAGTAATTTTGAGTCGGCGCCAAACAATCAATGAACAAAGATTACTTCAAACAAGTACAAGTTACACCAAATCAAATCTTATACATCAATAATTAAGAACATATCAGTCAAAATCCATCCATCTAGCTGTTCATTGCGACACGATCTTGTCAATTTCGATATTAATTCTAGAGTCTGGCTAAAGAAAGACGAGCCTAGAAAAGAGCGGCTAGTTAAAAAAAAAAACAGCGTGGTGCAACACCGTGTGTATACTTGAACAATACTTACCTGAACTATACTCGTATATATACTGCGATACTTATACTACGAGATACATTACTGAGTTGGGGGGTCAAATGGCAAATGAGGTAATATTTTCACCAGTTGTTGAGTAAAATCGCTTTCTACCTCAGAATGCAACTGGGATAAGATGATCTGCGATGCTGAAAGCAGAGTTCAGGAGTGGGCGGGAAAGGCATTCCTATCCCCATTTGGTTCAATGTCCCCCACGAAGTATGTTGTTGTTGTTGTTCTAGGACACCCCAGAGGTGCATAGGGCCTTCATAAGCTTGCGCCACGCCTTCCTGTCCTGAGCGACGTCCCTGGCCAGCTGGCCGAGGCTCCAGCTCAGTCCAACTGCTCGCAGCTCACACTCGACTATTCACCGCCATGTGTGCACAGGACGTCCACGAATTCGCCTTCCGTCCGGCGGCTTCTACTCAAAAGCGATTTTTGCATTATTAAGTTCCCCTCTACGAATCGTATGGCCTATCTATCCCCATTTGCGCATCGAGATCTCTATGGCAATGGGTTGTTGCCTGCACATACCTACTCCATAAGTCCTCATTTCTTATGTTCTTTGGCCAGAAAATGCGAAGGATCGACCCATGATGAAGTAACTATAAAAAGATGAATAAATAATACTCAAGTAAAAATCTCCATAGTACGAGTACTCTATAGACAAGAGCAAAAATACGTATACCTATATACACTTCGTCATCATCCTCCTAGCGTTTTCCCGGTAATGCCCTACACGAGCACGGGGTTCGCTTTGGCGCCTTATAAAAATAATAAGTACCTACGTGTACGCATCGTACAAAAATGAAATACAATACTTGAGTGTATTTTAGATCACAATGTTGAACGGACCTTGAAATTTTTTCATAGTATGACTCATGATTCATGATTCAAGTGCAAGGACGTCTTGAGATTTATCTCGCATTGTGTGTAAACAGTGATGGGTCGGCGACCCGTTCCAGTTTACCTAGCACGAACAAATATCGGCGTACGTAAGCACGACGAGAGCAACAGAAAACAGCCACGAGTGCATGAAAATACGCGAGAGTTAAACCAATATCGCATGCTAATTATTAGTCATACAGTCATTGCATGTTAGAATTAATGATAGATAAGTAAATAGTTTTACATCTATAGGAAATATATAGCTCATTAAATTAACTCTCTGTAGCTTACGTACGTATTTGTCGTGCGCTCTTGTATCGTTAACTCACGTTGTAGAAGGACGCATGATTAATGAAAAAAAACATATGCCAAGAGATTACTTTTTTATTTCAAGTTTCCTCGCTCAAAGAATTGGCATCGGCTTATGAGCACCCTGCCGCTGAGCGCCGGCCTGGGGAAGTATATTCTAGGCAATTTGTAAATATGTTAAATATGTAGTTTTTAGTTGTAACTTTAATTCTCGCGAACTTATCCCCTCGACAGTATCAAGTTCTCTGAATATTTAATAAAGTTTATTTTATTACCATCAATTCTTAACTTCTTTTACATACAATTATATGTATACCATATAGCTAGGTTGTGGCTCCTCCATCAACGAATTTCTTATGCAAATAATATATCAGTTAACAATTAGCCCATCACGTCTCCGTTGCTCGAGATTATCCACAATATAAGAAATCGTCTTCTTTTACATACAATTATATCTACATATACCATATAACCAGGTTCCGAGTCCTGTATCAACGAATAGCTTATACAAATCACGGTGTTGTAAGAGAAGTGGGATGAATATTATCGGTATAACGCCATGCTATTTACTGTGGTATTGTGGAGAAACATTAGATTTTACTATGACTATTATTGCTTAATTTCTGGCACGAGGTATTTTTATAAGTCGCATATGCTTGCAAATAAGAAATTTACTGGATTTTACATATGCATGAAAGTTGCATGGTATGGAAAATTGGAGTATAGTAAATATTTACTTAGGTACTTATTTATAATTTATTATACTCATATATAAGGATCACTATATTTATTGAATGTATTTTTCCAATTATTATTCGTTTTTAATTAATTTATAATTAATATTTATATATTATAAGTAAAAGGTAGCAGTGGCGGAGCGCCCGTACAAGCCGGTCCCACAGGTTTAAGGTGGTTCGATCACCATACAAAACGTCTTTTGACATTCGCAGGCTAACGGCGTGATATTTTAAGAAACTTATGTAACAATCTTTCATAAACGGGCTTCCCGTTTGCGCGAAATTCCCCCTTTGCTAGAATAAAATTGTATAAAGTAGAATAATTCAAGAAATTAGTTTGTCACGTGTTACTTTGCGAAAACGATTATTCTTAAAATATCATGCCATTAGCCTGCGAATGTCTACGTTTTGTACGGTGATCGAACCACCTTAACTAAAATTTAATTTTGGGCAAGCAAGTTACTAACTCTTTTATAGCATTTTTGTTCCGGGTTGCCCATAGAAAACTTTCACGCGCCGGCACTGGTAGGCTAGCTACAAAAAAAATGGATTATTTTAGAATAACTCGTTCAATCCATGACGACCCTTCTCATTCCCATTATCCTCATCAGAGTTTGTGTTTTGTCACTAATGGACATAGTTACGAGTGGGGTGCTCCATGAACTGATGGGTCAAGTTGGTCTAAATGTCTGTAGATGTACTCTAAGTAATATAATGATTTCAAGGATAATACATACACATCATGAATTGAATGACATAAATAAATCGTGCGTTCAACTTTGTTTTTTTTTTGTTATTAAGCCAGACTGACTCGGTCGCTAGGTCGTTCCCTCCGTCAAAATTCGGTAGTCTAGATAACCTCATCCACCTGGGTTCTTATTTAGTAAATCTTCCCTCCGGTTGAAAATATCGGTGTATACATGGTATGGGATGATCTCACGGATCACCAGATACAAAGCGTTTTGTTGTATCAACGTCCGGAGCTAACGAACTAGACGAAGCCAAGATGTTGCTTTTTTTGGTTATGTTTCATACATAATAAGTAATAAAGCCATGATCTTGTTGTTTTATCAATATTATTGCATTCAAAATCACTTTATTACTTTCAAGACCCAAGACATATCACTACTCATTAACTTTGATCCCTGGATCCCACACCTGTGTGGGCAGCGCTTTGCCAAGTAGCAAAAAACTTTTTTTTTTCCATTTCAATACGAGTTGGGTTAGCCTTGTTAGGTAACAAAAGGTTGTCAAAAGTAGTTTCTGAGATACTTTATTTAATTATCTACGTACATACTCGCACCAAAATAGCGATTGTGTAAGGTTTATAGCGTGATTACATCACTTTTTCCTCATATAAAAGGAAGAAATCAATTTAACACGTGTGTTGGTATTTTGCAGACAATGCCCAGCCCAGCTTACAGCGTGGAGTTGTACTTCGGGGAGGTGTCGGCGGAGGTGCAGGCGTACGCGCGCGAGCACTGCGGCGAGCACCCCGACACGCGGCTCGGGGCCGTCTCCGAGCTGCGTGACATTATCTACGGTACGTCACATGGAGTACATTAGACACTGCCCAGCGTACAGCGGGGAGGTGTCGGCGGAAGTGCAAGCGTATGCGCGCGAGCACTGCGGCGAGCACTCCGTCACGCGGCTCGGGGCCGTCACTGAGCTACGCGACATTATCTACGGTACGTCGCATGAAGTACACCAGACACTGCCCAGCGTACAGGGTGGAGGTGTCGGGGGAGGTGCATGCGTATGCGCGCGAGCACTCCGATATGCGGCTCGGGGCCGACTCCGAGCTGCGTGACACTATCTACGGTATGTAACATGGAGTACACCAGATACTGCCCAGCGTACAGCGGGGAGGTGTCGGCGGAGGCGCAGGCGTATGCGCGCGAGCACTGCGGCGAGCACTCCGTCACGCGGCTCGGCGCCGTCACTGAGCTGCGCGACATTATCTACGGTACGTCACATGGAGTACACCAGACACTGCCCAGCTTACAGCGTGGAGGTGTCGGCGGAGGTGCAGGCGTATGCGCGCGAGCACTGCGGCGAGCACTCCGTCACGCGGCTCGGGGCCGTCTCCGAGCTGCGCGACGTTATCTACGGTACGGTAACACAGTCCAGATCCTCGATTTTGCAAGTGCAACTCCCTAAAAGTACCTTGTGCAGGAGTGTAATCCCTTCACCTCAACTCGTTGCGATAATCATACCTTATACCCCAACTGATTTTGCCCTCAGAATGTGATCGGAAAATGGCTGCTCAAAGATAAAAACTAGTAAAATTTCAATGATTTTTGAAAAAACTAAAAGTTTTTAATTAATCAAAACTAGGTACGAGTAACCCCAACTCATCATCATCATCATCATATCAGCCGAAAGACGTCCACTGCTGGATATAGGCCTCCCCCAAAGAGTGCCACAATGACCGGTCCTGCGCCGCCCTCATCCAGCGGATTCCCACGACCTTTACCAGGTCATCATTCCACCTTGTGGGGGGCCTACCCCAATTAGATTCAAGTATCTCAATCACAAACTAGAATGCGCCACTCTTCAGCTTGGACCAAAATTCGTTCACGTCCGGATGTCTCATTGTCCCGCAGTCCGGCTGTTGTCCCCTACAGTTCGCATTTCTAAACCGATTCTCTTGAAATTTTGTGAGCAGGTTCGTTAATTATATAGTTGTTTTTTGTCGGTTCACTTTATCGAAATTCTCAAAAAAAATTAACATAGAGACACGCTCGCGATTTTTACAGCTCACAGAGCGACTAGTAATAAAATATATACATATATATTGCTCTCCAAAATATTAACTAGCCTACGTGCCCGCAGAACGGGGTGAATGTACGCCGCACCGAATGGACGATGAGTTCCTGATCAAATTCCTCCGTGCCCGAAAATTCATACCTCAGCGAGCGCACAGACTGGTACGAACCTTTATACGACTATATTACTTGGATATGTGTGACCTATGCTCAAAATCGATGGTCTTGTAACGTACTAATTAATCACTTTTTGCCCGGCTACGGCAGAGCCAAAAGAAAGAGATATAATTTAAACAGTCTATGTATATAGTTACATGTGTTCCACGGTAGCGTTTAAGATATACAGGGTGTACCAAAAATGGGGTGTGAACCGATCAAGGGCATAACAGGTATCGTGTTCTGATAAGAAAAAAACAAGATACCTGTTATGCCCTTGATCGGTTCACACCCGGTTGAAGTGTGTTGTGGGCGATGGGCTAGCAACCTATCACTGCGATATCACATTTTGTCGATCTTTTATACCCACATTTCTGCTAGCAGTGGCACTGGACACAAGTTTCACGTGCTCTGCCTACCCCTTTTAGGGATAAAGGCGTGTATGTATGTATGTATTAAAGGTTATAAAAAAAAAAAACCATGGCCAGCATAGGTTAGACCACCTACACAAAAACTAAAATCGTCATCAATTACAAATAACCTGTGAATAAAATGACGTACACAAGGTAGTTTCAATGTTTTAATTGATACATAATAAAATGAATTATTTAATATTTCTCAATTTCAAATGTTATTTAATTAAATGAATGAGTTGTGTAACCAAACGGATCCTACTAATATTATAAAATGTTTGGATGTTTAGATGTTTGTTACTCAATCATGCTTAAACGGCTCAACCGATTTAAATGAAATGTTGCACGAAGATAGTTTATAGCCTACTTTATAGGACGGTTTTTTATTTTTGAATCAGGCAAATACTTAATATTTTTGCTAATTTGTAAATCTTAATTATCGTGATTTTACTCATCGTATCAAGTATGTAAATGTGTAAACACTTTTCCTTGATATTTAATTCAGTAGATATACTTTTAAGAACATTTCATCAAATACAGTCGATTGTTAACAAACACAATCCAGAAAAACTAATCGCATGTTGCAATAGATATTGTGATCGTCGTTCGACATGACCTCTGTCATGCGGCAATTGCGGCATTCCCCAGAAATTTTGCTGGTATCGACATTTAGGTGAGATTTTTCAAATGACATTACTGTTAATAATTGAGATCATGCTTAGACATATCTTCTCGAATGGCCCGAGAATTAAGTAGCCTCTGGTCAATTTCAACCGTATTTTGAACTATCGATTATGGATGAGAATAACTGAGTATATAAAAAGAGCCATATCATAGACCTTATTTTATTATGTTAGATTAGTAAATGGTTGGGTAAGATGGCATAGCATAATCCTACTAATATTATAAATGCGAAAGTTTAGATGTTTGGATGTTTGGATGTTTGTTACTCAATCACGCTTAAACGGCTGAACCGATTTGAATGAAATTTTGCACGAAAATAGTTTATAGCCTGGATTAAAATATAGGATAGTTTTTATCCCGGGTTCACGCGGACGAATTTATAATGTATGCTGTCTTCCGGAGCAGATCAAGAATTTCATAATCGAGATTCCATATTTTAAACTAAGAGTTGTGCCGTTGCACATTGTTCAAGAAGACTCGCATAAAATTTCCATATGTAATTGTGTTGTTGATCGTTGAAATAATAATAGTAAAATGATTTATTGGTAAACTAAAATCCTGAAGAATAATTAAGACTTGGAACTGTACTTAAGAATTCCCCTATAGTCCAAAATAATTACTTACTCCGTGTTTAATTTAGAAGGAATCAATCTTGGGTAACAGCAGTTTACTTGTTTTTTCCGTAGCACGTGTCCGACTGACCGTTCTATTTTTAACTGAAACTGGTTTTTTTATTGCGGCTGTTTTTACCGAAGACATTTTATTAGCATACCTACTTGATAATACGAGTATTATCAAATACCTACTTAGGAAGTATGTTTAAGTAGGTTGTACCTACGTTGTTACATATACAACTTTTTCATAGAATTTTGCTGCATAGAAAATGTTTCTCATATTATCATTTTCTAGTGCACTTACTTTGTAGAAGCCGTATTTGTAGTTTTTTTATAGTTGAGATAATTAATGTTTCGAAATTCATGTCATATAGTTTTAGTTTAGTAGTTCCTTATAATATTTAGTTAATATAATAGTTTTTTCAAAGCCTGTATATTCATATAATTTTGTTTGTCATTTTATTAAGCTTAATATTTTCGTTTCATAGAAGGCTTAGTAAGTCAATACTTTCTTTGAAAAATTTAATCATAGATGATTGATGAAGTGGGAGTTTTAATAACAAGTTTTTCCGCTCTTTTATAACAAAAAATAACATCGAAGACGAAATCGGGAGCTTTGCTCCCGCTTCCGTCTTCTAACCTTTCCGCGATCCGAATCGGTTTTGCCACAGAAACAAGAATTTTTGAAAATAAAATACATACATACATTCCCGCCTTTATTCCCAAAAGGGGTAGGCAGAGCACATTAAACGTATATTCCAGCGCCACTTTTAGCATAAATGTGGGTGTAAAAGATCAACAAAATGTGATATTGCAGTGATAGGTTGCTAGCCCATCGCCCACAACACACTTCAACCCTGGTCTCTTAGTAGACTTTTACGACACCCACGGGAAGAAAGGGGGTGGTGAAATTCTAACCCGACACCACACGCAAATAAAATACGGAACTAAATATAGGTATAATATGAAACGGTTAATATGAAACAACAATCTGTGTGTCTACGAAACAAGAATACACGAAACAAAATTCTACTGTTCGATAAGTTTCTAGTTAAAAAGGTTGATAGTAATATACATTGAACTGCGAATTTCTATGAAATACACACACACACACACCTTTTGTGTCAATTGTATTGTATTTCTACTCCCTTTGTCTCTGTGTGTCTTTTGTGTAGAGAATAAATGTCTTCTTTCTTTCTTTCTTTTACATATGTTTCAACCAAGTGTCTATAGAATAGTCTATGAAACAATAATATTGGAACTGAAAGTATATGAACCAAATAATTCATGAAATATTTTCTGAGAAACGAAATTCTATGAAATTTCTATCAGTGAAATAGGGTGACACCGTTTAACTAACTGGACTGTACGAGTGGGGTCATTACGCTGGTTACGCGACCACCTTCGGTTGGCGACCACCTGAAGGAGAAGGTTTTTTCTATTGAAGATAACATCGATTCTACAGACCCTATTGAGACAATTAGTTGTACATGCATTTTTTTGTTGTTTTAGAATATAAATCTACTAAAAAACCGATGAAATATCCTTTCAGTTCACCAACTCAGCTAAGTGATCGCCCACCGGCAAATAAAATTAGGTGCTCGCTAACCGGCGAAATGACCCTACTTAAATCGATTTATTAGTGAGAGACTTTGCCGTTTCTTACATCAACACTCAGCATCATGTAGTTGGTAGCAGCCAAAGTAGCCAAATATATCTCAACACGTCTATTACTATAGGAGTAAGGATGTGTTACTATATATTTGGCTACTTTGGCAGCTACTAACACTACATACTAAGTTGTAGTAGTACCTAATCCCACATACCTGTTTTTAAAGATTCCGTAGTCAACAATGAAACCTTATAGTTTCGCCATGTCCGTCTGTCTGTCCGTCCGTCCGTCCGTCTTTGGCTCAGTAACCATTAGTACTATAAATCAATCACGCCTACAAAACAGTATATAAATAATATTATATAAATAAAAAAAATACGGGAGGTTGTTGACTACGAAACCCTAAAAATTACATCCCCACTTTAGGTGCTGTATTAACAATGCTTATCATTATTAAATAATATTTCATTTTTCATTTCCTTTTTGACTATGGAACCCTAAAAAGGAACTTATTCAAAAAAACATCTTGACTTTGATGTTATTTAACAATCGCTGTGCGTTGTAACTACTTACGGAAGTTTACAAAAGCGTGTTTCGTTTAAGATACTCTACGGTCTACGAAATCGGCTTCTAATGATTCCTGAGAGCAAATTTATTCTATATAAAATAATTGATATAATGGCTGCTTATGAAACCGGAGCTGACGCTTCCATTTTTTGTATTTCGTATCGATTCTCATTATCAGATCTACTCCACGAATTGCGGAAGTCCGTATTAAGTGTGAGTATCCACCAGAGCTGTGCGAGGTAGCGGACCGGTGTGCAAGGAAAAAAACCCCACCAATAGCGTTGCTAGCCTCGACCACGCAACTCGTGGATTATTGCCCTGCACACCGCTCCGCTACCTCACACAGCTCTGCCTGCTGGATACCTGAAAATAAAACCTTAATAGTGGTAAAATATTTGCTAATCATGCAACTAATTGCGGTCCATGTTTTATTATTGAAAATAGAATCCTAGTTAATATTTTACATTGGATTGATTTGAGCAGATGGTGAACTACTACGAATTTCGTGAGCAGAACGCGGAGCTGTGCATGGACGTGTACCCGCTGGACCTGCGCGCCGTGGGGGACAGTAACGTGCTGGCCGTCCCGCCCTACCTCGCGCAAGATGGGCGACGCGTCATGATCTACAGAATAGGTCAGTGCAGTACTGACACGCGTCATTATCAGCATTTAAGGTGGAACGACGAGTAATGGAGTCCGAAAATATTTGTATTGAAAGTTCACGTTGACGCTATACCTCCACATTAATTTCTGGGCATTACCCGGGGGTCCGCTAGATGCGGGTGGCGCAGGACCGGTCATTGTGGTACTCTTTGGGAGAGGCCTATGTCCAGCAGTGGACGTCTTTCGGCTGATATGATGATGATATCCCAGCGTGCTTTGTACCTATATTTTCCAAAAGAAGTCTCGTTTATGTAAAAAAGATAGCACAGATATGCCGTGGTGGCCAGCTGGTCAAGAACACAAGTAATGCAATGCCGAAATCAAAAATAGGGGAAGCTATACGGGGTAGGTATGACGGGTTTACACGTGCGATGCTTAAGATATGAACAAACCACTCTTTCTTCATTTATTTTCATGACATTCTTCATATAATTAGGTAGTAGACTTACACAAAAACTAAATATTTTGACTGTTCGATTATTTGTCATCTATGAATGAATGAAATAACGAATATTTATTTTTTCCAATATGCTAGGTAGTGTTCACCTTACTGTAGCAAAAATAGTACGTGAAGCTCCTCGTTACTTACGAACGCAAATTTAAAAAGTTGAAAGTCATTACTGTACAGTTTCAGCGGCCAGGAAAGTGTATGAAATTCCATTACTGTATACTTTTTTACTTTTTATTTACTATGTTTTGACTAAGACAAATCACTACAAACAGCCAAGTGCTCGTACGTTTAAACACCTAACAATTTGTCACAACAACTTGCTATTGTTAGACTAGTTAGTAATGTATGGGTTACTTAGTTAATAGGTAGTGAAGAGGCAGCCTCAGGGGCCATTGCCAAAGACATGTAGTAGTGTATGGCTGTCTCTTTCCTACTATATAGTCTGCTTAAAGTTTTCCCGAGTTTTCTTTAAAATTGTTTTAAATGAAGAAATAAAAATATTTATAGAAATAAAATTCATAACGTACTGGAATGCATTTAGATTGCAATCCCGTTTAATCATTATTAATGAATTTTAATTACAAAAACATTTAAAATTGTGACCGATTCCATTGTTTTAATTTTTTTATGCATGTCAATGTCAATTGAAACTGGCAACACGAGTCATGCCGTTTACATACTTTAGAAAAATAAGTTGGGCGGGAACTTGAGAGGTTATTGATATTGACATACCTACTGGCTGTTCAAAAGATTATTGAAAATATTATTTTCACGCCACTGCTGGGAAATGTGGCAAAAGATGGTCAGAATTCAGGCTTCAAAGCTGGGGACTAGTTGGACATCGCACGAACAGGCCAACTATGAGTTCAAACTGTTTCAACAGTTTGAAAAGCGATTCGATCTCTCTCTCGAATAGACGGACTCGTCGCCTTCGAGGTCCTCACCTTCGGCTTGGACCTCGAACCCACTCATCCGTCTATTGCCTACTTTCTAGCCTTTACAACAATGTAGTATTGATTGGAGAAAAGCACTATATCTGCCTTGGCGGGAATGGCAATTCGTGAATTCGTCTTATTGTTAACCAACTCAACTCACCCAAAAATTGCTATTTGCCGGCCTCTGCAACGAACTATTGAATGAATGAAAAATTATTCGCTGAATATGAACACATTAGCTGGTATTTCAATAATGCTTAGTAGGTATCTAACTAACCGTTGTACGTATTTAATACAATATTTATAGGTTAGTTTCTAAACTTAACGCATTTGTGGGTATTTAATGTGTATTATTATTATTATTTATTTATTTATTGGTATTTAGGATAACAACAGCCGTAAATATACCGTTAATTACATCAAGAAAAGAAAAACGGATATGATTAAGCATAACTAAGATAATGAATGTGGAAGCATGCTTACATAACAGAAAATTAACAGCATTGTATAGTTCAGATTGTCTGAGCACCGACTTTTTTGTGAAACTGTTATTGTGAATCTTTTAATTTCGAGAGTAAAGTTGCTTTCCGAATGGAGAAATTTTATAAAATTTCGTCGTCTCAAACAAAACTAACTACACCTAATGAATATATATATATTTATAAAGGTAAATAATTTTTAATTACTTAGTATCTATTAAATCTACATGTACTTTTTGTTATTGATTCCTTCGTTGTATAGATACATTGTTCAGTTAGCCACACTGAATGTTTTACAGAACTGTCTAACCGGCAAACTGCTTATTTATAGTGGTATAGAGTTATCAATATATTGCAGTCTGTGTAGTCGGGGCGTCCCTCGACCTTGCCACATGGAGGGAAAGGAATACCTTAAGTACTGTACACGTACTGTACATTAACTTAGTGACATTTAGTTTGTTAACCTTTTATATATAATTTTAAATTATTATTGTGTAAGATTATTATTATTTTATTGTAAATTACGGTTTGACATGTAAAAGTGCCCTTGTGGCCTATTTGCAGAATAAATAATTGAATTAAATTGAATTGAATTGATTGAATTGAATTGACGATGATTTTTAATCCGTGATCAGGAGTTGAAAGATATTGATAAACAGCCAAAACGGATTTCAATGGATGAGCTCTCATGCAATGAAACCACTGTTTACTTAATTAAATTTAATGATAATGCTAACACTAATGTCCACTGAATGTTTGGTCACCCTACATTTCTTGAAGTTAAGTAGATACGTCAAACACACATACGTCAAATTTAGCTACCGTTAGGGTGACAACGATTTTGAATTATAAAGTATTTCCTTATTCAGTTTTATTCAGAAAAAAAAAACGTTTGTTTTAAGTAACTTCGAGTTAATCGTGTTTGGTATCAATTACAGAATTAGAAAAAAATACTCCTGATCACGAATTAAAAGTCATCGTGTATAGAACAATTTTTTAAAATAGTACTTCATTTTTATATAAAACAATATGAATGCATTTTTAGGGTTCCGTAGTCAACAAGGAACCCTTATAGTTTCGCCATGTCCGTCTGGCCGTCCGTCCGTCCGTCTTCAGTTTAACTCAGTAACCATTACTACTAGAAAACTGTAATTCGGCATGGGTATATAAATCAATCACGCCGACAAAACTGAAGAGGAAAATGTTGAAAAATAATTTAAAAATATTATGGGTTTTTAAAACGATTTTTCAAGAGTTGGGCACTCAAGAATAAAATCATTCTTTGAATAAGAATACGCATGAATAAAATCATGTTAATTTTATTCCCGTCAAGGTTATTCAAATAATTTCGCCGTGAATAATTCTTATGTGGGAAAATTTAATGAAGTTAACTTATTCTTATTCAAATAAATCTAATCATGATTTTTTATTTTAACTAATATACCCTGAATATGAAATTATGAATGCAGTTCGGTCGGATACTCGGCCGGGGGTAAACACGACGCATTTGGTAATTTTGGTATCGGTATAGTAGAGGCACTTAGTAGAATCTTGAATGTAGTGTAACTTATACCTATTGCATATGTCTGTGGATAGTGGAACTCCTCAATGGCTACTTGTATACCCCTAGAGTTTGGGTTCGTTAGTTTGTTTGGACGATTCCTATACATTATTCTTGGTGACGATGGTCTGATGATGGAGTCATGAGGTGGATAGTGGAACTCCTCAATGGCTACTTGTATAGCCCTCGAGTTTGGGCTCATTTGGTTTGTTTTGACGAGTTCTATTCATTATACTTGGTGATGATAGTCTGATGATGAAGTGAGAAGGTGGATAGTGGAAATCCTCAATGGCTACTTGTATATCCCTCGAGTTTGGGTTCATTTGGTTTGTTTTGACGAGTTCTATTCATTATACTTGGTGATGATAGTCTGATGATGGAGTGAGGAGGTGGATAGTGGAACTCCTCAATGGCTACTTGTATATCCCTCGAGTTTGGGTTCGTTTGGTTCGTTTTGTCGAGTTCTATACATTACATTTGGTGACGATGGTCTGATGATGGAGTCAGGAGGTGGATAGTGGAACTCCTCAATGGATTTGTATACCCCTCAAGTTTGGGCTCATTTTGTTTGTTTTGACGAGTTCTATACGTTCTACTTGGTGACGATGATCTGATGATGGAGTCAGGAGGTGGATAGTGGAACTCCTCAATGGCTACTTGTATAGCCCTCGAGTTCGGGCTCATTTGGTTTGTTTTGACGAGTTCTATTCATTATACTTGGTGATGATGGTCTGATGATGGAGTGAGGAGGTGGATAGTGGAACTCCTCAATGGCTACTTGTATATCCCTCGAGTTTGGGTTCGTTTGGTTCGTTTTGTCGAGTTCTATACATTACATTTGGTGACGATGGTCTGATGATGGAGTCAGGAAGGTGGATAGTGGAACTCCTCAATGGATTTGTATACCCCTCAAGTTTGGGCTCATTTTGTTTGTTTTGACGAGTTCTATACGTTCTACTTGGTGACGATGGTCTGATGATGGAGTCAGGAGGTGGATAGTTGAACTCCTCAATGGCTACTTGTATAGCCCTCGAGTTCGGGCTCATTTGGTTTGTTTTGACGAGTTCTATTCATTATACTTGGTGATGATGGTCTGATGATGGAGTGAGGAGGTGGATAGTGGAACTCCTCAATGGCTACTTGTATACCCCTCGAGTTTGGGTTCGTTTGGTTTGTTTCGTCGAGTTCTATACATTACATTTGGTGACGATTGTCTGATGATGGAGTCAGGAGGTGGATAGTGGAACTCTTCAATGGATTTGTATACCCCTCAAGTTCGGGCTCATTTTGTTTGTTTTGACGAGTTCTATACGTTCTACTTGGTGACGATGGTCTGACGATGGAGTCAGAAGTTGGATAGTGGAACTCCTCAATGGCTACTTGTATACCCCTCAATTTTGGGTTTGTTTGGTTTGTTTTGACGAGTTCTACACATTATACTGTTTGTGTGTATATAACTCGTCAAAACAAACCAAATGAGCCCAAACTCGAGGGGTATACCTAGTCTAGCCATAAGTTCTGTTACTGGCAGTTAACAATGATTTTAAGAAAAATAATAATTCGAATTTCGAATGTTGTGTTTTGACGTAAGTACTTGGATGTTTTTGCCACCATTTATATACAATATAATATTAAAATAAGTAAATTAATAATGGAGTGGGGTGTCAAAGAAAATAGAATTGCTGTGATTGCTCTGCATAAGGTAGGAATGGAGCCGTCCCACATTTTTGAGACACTAAAAAAGTTAGAGATCAGTCGAATGTTTGTGTATCGTACCATTCAAAGATACACCAAAACGTCCTCTGTCGATGACAGTAAAAGATCTGGCCGACCACGTACTGTTAGAACAAAACAAGCCGTTAATGCTGTAAGGGCCAGAATTCGCCGAAATCCCATAAGAAAACAGAAGATCCTTTCTAAGGAAATGAAAATACCACCTAGGACACTTTCGCGTATAATCAAAGATGACTTGAGTCTTGCAGCTTACCGACGATATACAGGACATATGTTAAATCAGTCACTAAAGGACAAGAGAGTTGAAAGATCAAAAAGCCTTTTATCTCGATACGCACATGGGAAATATAAAAATATTCTTTTCACGGATGAAAACATTTTTACTATCGAGCAGCACTACAACAAACAAAATGATAAAGTGTACGCACACAACTCTCGAGAAGCTAAAGAGATAGTTGGAAGGATTCAGCGAGGTCATCATCCCGCTTACGTCATGGTTTGGTGGGGTGTGTCGTATCAAGGCGTCTCTGAGATCCATTTTTGCGAAAAAGGAGTGAAAATTTCAGCTAAAGTGTATCAGGACACGATTTTAGAAACAGTAGTTAAACCACTAAACGACACAATGTTCAAAAATGTACACTGGACCTTTCAGCAGGACTCAGCCCCGGGTCATAAAGCTCGCACCACCCAGATTTGGCTGCAAAGGAATGTTCCGGACTTCATCAAGGCAGATGATTGGCCCTCTTCCAGTCCCGACTTAAATCCCCTGGACTATAAATTGTGGTCAGTGTTAGAGGACATGGTCTGCTCTAAACGCCATGCCAATATCGATTCTCTAAAAAAATCTTTGAAGGTAGCAGTGGCAAATTTCCCAATGGATACAGTGCGTGAATCTATAGACGTGTGGCCGGATCGTTTGAGGGCGTGTATTAAAGCTAAAGGCGGGCATTTTGAATAAAAAATATATTGTTTAGAAACCTTATTAACTTACCTATAAATAAACATTTACTTATGGTAAATAAATTACATCCTTTTAAAAATATGTTTCATTTCATTTGTAACAGAACTTATGGCTAGACTAGGTACAAATAGCCATTGAGAAGTTCCACTATCCACCTCCTGACTCCATCATCAGATCATCGTCACCAAGTGTAATGTATACAACTCGTCAAAACAAACCGAGTAAACCCAAACGTCCCAAACTTATCATAGAATCCATTGTGTGAAAATCAACTTACAAAATTTTACCGACGATACCACAAAATTAACTTTATTTGAATAACTTTTTATTTAAATAAAATGTTAATTAGAATAACCCCATTTCTGGAGTAATTATTCCGTAATTTAATCTTTATTAAAAATAAAAGTAGCATGATTTATTCACCTTCATGTTATTTTAAATAACGGACGCAAGAATTATTCTTATTCAAATGATTTGAATAAGAATAAAAATTCTATTTTTATTCTTATTGTTATTTAAATAAATTTTTGCCCAACTCTGTTTGAAATTAGTGATTCGTTTGCGAGATATTGGGCTTTAAAGCCCATACTTTTGTCCCCCCCCCCCTCCCTGCCGGCTCAATGGCTGCTACTGGGAATGTGGACAGTAGTACACATAATGAATTTAAAAGGAAAACTATCACGGCTAAGTAGGCATAACTAGTTACCGACTAAAAGTCGGCCAATTTAAAATGTACTTAGAAAGGCCAACTTTCGTACAAATTCGGCCGACGCAACCATTTTGTTGGTGCGCGCGTGTCGATGTAACTAAGAAAGACAGGCAACTACGGAACACTGCGCGTGGCCCGACACGCTCTTGGCCCATTTGTTTTTTTTTATAATCGCCTATCTGAACCGGGTATCGATCCCGATAAATGTAAAAAAAAACCCTGCAATTTCACTTTATAGTAACATAGCATCTTAAATAAAAGAAATACACATACACATTCCATATGTACATACTTACTCTCCCTCCATGTGGCAAAGTCGTGGGACGCCCTGTATATACCTATGCCGATGGAGGGCCAGCTAATCGTAAACAGTACTCATAACATGTCCTGTAACATCACCCCAGGTTGCTGGGACCCGAACACGATACCCGTGAGCGACCTGTTCAAGGCCACCCTCATAGCCATGGAGCTGGGTATGATGGAGCCAACGAGCCAAATCCTGGGCGCGCACGCCATCTTCGACCTGGAGGACATCGGCCTGCACCACGCCTGGCAAGTCACGCCTGCCATCGCCTCCAAAATCGTCAAACTATTGGGGGTAACTATTATGATTTACGTACGAAACTTATACAACTTTAAAAAAACCTGTTGTGGACCCGTCTTAAGGTCTTTTTTCCAGAATCTTATAAGAATCGTAAAGAAACAAAACACGAACACATACGTCACTATGACTTCATCGATTGACGGAAATTCACAGAAAAATTGCATGGATATTTTTACGAAGAAAAATTGTGGAGGAAATATTATATAAAAGTTTAATTGAGTTTCCTGCGGTTGCTACGATTTAAGTATTATAATATTTGCATGTCGTTTAATTACGATATAATACTGTACCACTATTCACAAGAACACCCTGTAACTAGAAATCAGTAGGTATTCTAGCAAATAAACATATTCCATTCTATTATATTCTTGATCTATTGTTCCGGCACTGTATTAACGACATACACGAGTACGTAGTTCTATGTATGCAAAGTCTGCCTTACTCTCGTACAATGTGTCGTTTTAAAATGCTCCGATGATTTGAAATTCAGTCCATAGCACATATTGAATACATTAAAATTTCTGTATAGAAATCTCCCATTTATCATAATATATGTATTATGGAATAGAAATTATAATATGGGTTCTCAATATGGGATGGGAACATATTGAGAACCCATATTATAGGTATGTCCTAAACTTCATAATCCTGGTTAAAGTGGTTCTTCTCATAAATAAGGTATCGCGCAGTTGTTAAATAAGTCTCAATAATTTTTACTTTGTAGGAGAGACGAGGCAATGCAATCAATAATAGATACGATGCCATGGTTGTTTACGAACAAAAACCAGAAATTGGTATATGCGCAAAAATCCAGTTTCAAGTTTTTCAATAGAAGTTTCTGACACAGTATATTTTGTAACATCATTTACATATATTAATTATGCTTGTCATATTTTGTAATTGATTAATGCATATGTACTCGTATTATTCAAAATTGTAGTAGGTATGTTTAAATATATCTATTTACAGTGGTTCTACTTACCTATTCTTTACATAGTTTCATATGGTTTCATAAATGTAGGCCAACGTTACTACATTATGAACATTCATGTTTATTTTTATGCATTTATACGTAGTTATGATATTAAAGCCACGGTTTTTTTTTTTTACAGTCCTGCTTTCCTGCAAATACCCACGCAATCCACGTTATCAACCACACGTGGGTATTCGACAAGATTTACAACATTTTCAAGCCGTTCCTCACCGCCGACATGAGGTCCAGGATATACTTCCACGGATACGACTCCAAGTCACTGCACAAGCACATCCACCCGGACCACTTGCCAGGAAGATACGGGGGTATCTGGCCGGACTACTCCTATACGATATGGTTGGAGTCATTAAACAAAAACTATAGGGTAGTGAAGGACATGATAAGTTGCGGTTACAAGTTTCGTGAAGAAGAGTTATGTCCCAAAGTTGTTAGACAGCTAAAAGATGAAGGGATAAAGTTGTCGTGAAATTAGGACGAACGATAACAAGTATAAGTTTCGGGAGGTACAAGAAGCCGGGTCGTGGTCTTGGAATTTTGCGCCCCGGGCTTGTCGGCGAACAACACAAATTAAACCTTGAGTTTACCTTGGTAAAAAAATAACAATTTAATTTATAAGAAAGTAAACAGCTGTCAGTGAATATCCCTGGATCCCCGGTATATTTATGTACAAAAACTACCTACGTGACCAGATGTAAACTAACAAAATATTTTAAGAAAATAAGTAATGAGTATTTTTAATGACTGGATGCGTTAAATATTGGATATACCCGCAATAATACTTGGTAGGTGATACTTTGTTAAGTCTAGCCCAAAATAAGAGGGTTTCATTAATATTTAAGAGTAAGTAAGAGTATTTGTCGCTTTTGTTTAGGTATTTAGGCCGGGTTCGACGACACAGGAATAAGTAGGTAGGTACTCAAATACTGTAAGGACTACTCTTGAAGTAAAGGGGTTAGGTTTATAAGAACTAGATTGCAGAAAGATTATGTAAGCAAAAGGTCAATAATTTGCATCAGGTTTTGGTTGTTAAAATGGATGGGTGTAAGTGCAATTGAATTTAGCTGTACAAAGTCTTGTTTGCAAAACAGCTAAGTGAACAAAATATCCTAATACGAAAATTACTAAGCAACAGAATCATACTGATAGTAAAGTGACAGGGTAGGCATATGGCCGAATATTTATAAAGTCTTAGTTGCAAAACACCTAAATGAAGGAATGACAAGGAAATCACAGACGGTAGTTAACATAGGGGCACTTTAAAACTGTAGCACTAAAAAAAAATGTCGTTATGCGACCACGACATTCGGCTACTTAGTCGTTTTAACACTAAACTTGGCAGTATATCTTTAAATTAACACATTTTTAGTCACCTTTTTGCTGCATTTTTTTCTAGAATGATGTTTGTGTTCTGGGAATCCATCATTTTACCGAGAATCGTTTCATCGATTATCGTTTCCTATAACACTTCGCAGAAATTTATCATCACTTAGGAATCATTCATACTCGAATTAACTTTTACACAAGGATTACCTTTTCTTAGCGCTAGAAATAAACTTTTTAAAAAATAATACATTTTTTGCGTTAATTTTTTATAAGTCTAGTTAGTAGATTATATAAATTCTACTAATGTATTATTTCTAGTTCTTATGAATCTAAATCAAGCAATAGGGGTGTGGACACCATATAAAATAATCAATAATGCCATATTTTCTGGAAAAAGGATTGAAAATGTAGTCAAATTGAGAAAAAACCAACGAAAAAGGTTAAATAATCACGAAGTTATAAGTTTCCAAAGTTTTAAGAAGGGGTATGTTCTGTCCCTTTTTTGTAAAACGCAACTTCATTTGAAACGATGACGCTGGAAGAATGTGACGGCAATGTGCCGTGCCCATCGTGTTCGGCACCGCCGTCGACGCGACCCCCCGGCAGCGTCGCATAATTTGACGTCACACACTGTTTGCGTTTTCTCTCTAATATACGGATACGCTACGGTTGTAGCTTCGTAATTCGTTGAGATATCCGAATGGGATTTTCGTCACGGCATATTTTTTTGCCTTCTTTCTTTTGGAGTAATAATAATTTTCGAGTACGCCCGTATTGGAAATGAAATTTCAATTAAATATAGTAGGAAATAAGTTTCTGACAAAAATTTCATTTTTGGTACAAGCTTGTATTGTTAACTACCTTTCTGTATTCTGCCATCCACTACTCATTAAGACGATTCTAACGAGCCCAAACTCAACGGGGTTACGTCGGTTAAGTACTGAATTCCCATGGCCACCTTCTGTCTCCATCATCAGATTAGCTCAATAGTACCATATTATTGAATTGTTATCCAAACGATACTTATAATATAACCCAAAATTTCAACTCAATCGGTTCAGGTTAGCTGGTTCATAATTCAGTTCCAAGATTTATTCCTCACGAACAAACTGACCAACTAACAGGTAAGAGATTGTTTTGAACAAAATAAGGAATAAGTGTTGATCTAACTTACCACATGTGCAGATAAGTATTTTATAGTTTTAAGACGTCTTTTGTTTCCATACAATACATTTTCAATTTAATTAGGCTTGTATTTTTAGATTATATGAATGAAAAAATCGTCAAAAATCTGTGATATAAACGTGCGTTTTGTATTAAAAAACTTCACGGATTGATTACTATTAGTCAATACTTACATTATATTGTACCTCAGGAAATATTAATTATTTTCTTAAGGCTGAGGTATACAATTAGCTTATCTATCCTTACTGCAACACTTTCACAAGGCTGCTGGCCTCACACTGAACGGAATTCAGTCACTGAATCATAATCTTAATCACTGTAGAGCAAATAAAACGATACACTTTGTGCAGAAATTATTCCAAACGGTGTACCTTTTATTTGCTCTTGAGTGGTTCAGATTCTGAATTCAGTGACTGATTCCGACTGTGTGAGGCCGGCCTGAACGTCGTAGCACCGGTATCTTACGTTGTTTTGAAACTGAACGAAGTTTTAATTGCTAATAAGTAGGTATTTATTTAATGCAAAGAATTGGCAAGTTTGATATCGACATATGCATTTTCAAATTAGTATATATATATTATCACTACATAGTATAAAACGAAGTCGCTTCCCGATGTCTGTCCATATGTATGCTTAGATCTTTAAAACTACGCAACGGATTTAGATGCGGTTTTTTTAATAGATGGAGTGATTCAAGAGGAAGGTTTATATGTATAATATAGTACCCGTACGAAGCCGGGGCGGGTCGCAGGTGTTAAATAAATACATAATTTGAGTTTTGATTTTGAATTAAGTGACATTTTATATTGGTAGGTACAATAAGTTTCTGCCACAACTTTCGTTTTTGGTCCAAGCTTTTATTGCTGCATGTACATACTTTTTTTGCACAGTCCAACCATTTGTTATGAGGGTCCCAATGAAACAGGACAGGTTGATATTGTGCAGTTTAGGAGTTGCTAACTCTCTAATTTGTCGCCGTGAATTGTATTGCCGATTATCACTTCGCAACCAACTTTTCGCATAATTTCATTTCGCCGAATGACCATGTCATGTGTCATGTGTCATGTTATCAAAAGGTTTAGTTTTATTTCCCAACCTCACGGCTACCAACTGAATGCTTGGACTTTTTTTGACAAATATACATTTCGAAGTATAACGCTTACCAAATGTTTTATTTATTAAGTTTTTATTTAGTAACTATGTAACATACTATTTATAAAGTGGGTAACCGCAACCGCTCACTTGTTTTTATGACAATGAAGGCCCTGAATTAATCGCATCATTGGAGATAAGTGTTTTATTTATTTATCATTTATTTGCATGAATTATGGTTATTAAAGATGGTATAATAATATATTAGGTAGGTACATCGTAATTCTACCGGAATACGGCGTGCAAACATTGGTGATTTACATAACTAGGTCAGTAAGTAATACAAAATAAAAAGTATACAGGAAAACACTAAAATTCTATGATGACAATGTCAAGAGAAAAAAAACACAAAATAATTATTACGGTAATAATATTGGAATAACAAATGGAACTCATTTAATAAAAGTCTGACTATGTTATGCTGCCTTGTTCTTTGTAGTTACAAGTTGTCTAATGTAAGAAAAGGGAACTGTTGCACTGAAGAAACGTTATTCGGTTAATAGTTGTTTGTCCAACTGAAAGATTTTCCAAATGATAGGTAAGTATGCCGAAAATGTTAAGTCATTCTAATAATAAACTTTACAATAATTCTACCAAATGAAACGTTGTCATACAAAAAATTGCCATTAGTTGTCAAGGTGAATCATCGGCGAAAAGTTGGTTGGCAAGTGAAATTCGGAGAAAAGGCAGAACCCCCAGTTACATATTAGATAGGTTAATTTTAGTTTAACTCGTATTGTAGTAGGTATGGATGTTTAGTTGCATGTATATTTTTGATACAGTGTTTCACGTCCACTGTCACGAGTGAGATTAAACTCACTATGTCCATTACATTCAAAGAATGTGTGAATCAATTTCTTGTACGTATTTTAAAAGAGTATGATTTATGTAATATAAATGTATTCGGATAACACATCATCATTACACATACATTAACATAATGCACCTTAAGAACTAACAAATAGGGATGTGCTACCGAAAAGGTCTCCACTCAGCAATGATTTGCCACAGCAGTGCCAACGGCGCAGGTGATCTGTGGATCCAGTCAGGTGTGCGGGACAGCATACGGCGTGATTCGTGTATAAGCGTAATTTATATAAGTTTGTTGTACATATTTCAATTTGTATATCATGGTGTAAGTTTTTATTATAATTATAACAATGAACATGTCACCGAGTTTTGCAACTGTCTAATTTACACATTTCACCTTCCCAGCATTTCCGACAACAGACTCATCCCACGAAAACATTTCATTTTCTCAATTTTATTCGTAATTTCCAAATTCCCTAAACCACATCACGACCGACTGCGGGACAGATGCCTTAATTTTCAAAGTTTGACGGCCCTGTTAAATTTTAAAACTTGAATTTAGCTATAGCCACTGGGCTGATCCTTGAAAACACTATGTTTGGCCTATGTAAAATGATCTCCTATCTACAATTGGTATTGGTTTGTCTGTGCCGTTTGCAGATGACACTACGGTCATAGTTGATACGCAAACATAGAAACAGATTGGTATGGAGACAAATGATACAAGTAAGTAGGCAGCTGCAGCAATGGTTTTTTTTACAAATGGGATACTGCTAACCGGGACGGAATATTACTGTGTTCCTTGTATATCCAACTGTCCAATGCCACTTTGGAACGAAACTAGCTTCCTTGGCTTTGTGTCAGACTAAAATCTAAATTGGAAGTGTCATGTCAGTAAGCTGTGTGCTAGGTTGAGCAGTGCGGTCTTCCCCAATTATCATGCCGCGTTCACATGCCGTGCATGCCGCCATCGGGACGACTATCGGTTTTTTGACAAAGATCAAATGTGCTCGAGCTTGTGTACCTGTTCAGTGTTCACACGCTCGCGTGCATTAGTAAACATGTCGGAATTGGAGTCGTCAGTAGATTAAAAATGGTCAAAATAAATAAATTTGGCTCTTTCTGGGGGGTTACCAGTGGGACCCAACAACATGAGACCCCTAGAATAAATATTCCAAAGATAAAAAAAAAACTCCCATGTTTGCATGACAAGCACGCCAGCGAGCGTGTGAACAGCCTGCTTGGGCCGCAGAAGTGCACGGGCTGCTTGCCGGGCTGCATGCCAAGCTGATTGCCAGGCTGCACGGAGTGCATGTGAACGCGGCATCATACATGTGAATGTTTCATTGAAATCAGTTTTCTGTGGTCAGTTCTATCAGTCAGAGTTCACTCACCTGTTAAGAAAGGGTTACTAAATCTCCTCTGCCTTAATAAGAGATAAATCACGTTATTATAGCCTTCGCCACTAAATAGATTTAAATAAAACAGTGCAATAACTAATTGTTAACATGGTTGTTACAAGATTAAAAAATGACGTCACTGCGTTGTTTCGGGCTAGCTTAGTTTATCTCACTGTAAGGGCAACAACCGTGAAGCCAGACAGGCCCGTCGGAGGTGCACGGCGCGGGGCTTCGCCATTATTAATTGCCCGGCGAACAATAGTTGCTTGGTAAATCGCAGTCTTGAAGTGCCGGCTGACCCGGTCTATATTCAACAACTGGTGGGTATTACGAGTATGTTAATGTTTTTACAGTACATATGGTTCTACTTTCCTGCACTAGTGCGGAAAAGAGCACTTTTCGTGCATATGTCGAAACTTTAAAGAGCCATATGTACAGTAAAACGTACGATACACGTGCGAATAGGTAATTCGCAACTCGTGTCGATTTAAAACACTCCCTTCGGTCGTGTTTTAATTTATCACCACTCGTTGCGAGTTTCCTATTTTTGGCACTTGTATCGTAAATAACTATTATGTATTATTTATTATGATCAAGCTCAAGGACAATTAAAATTTAGGTAGGTGGTTTGCAAACGAGTTATATACAATAGTAACTACAATGTATACACCCATTTTTAGGGTTCCGTAGTCAGCAAGGAATGCTTATAGTTTCGCCATGTCCGTCTTAGCCGTCCGTCTTCGGGTTAGCTCAGTAACCATTACCTACTACTAGAAAACTGTAATTCGGCATGGGTATATAAATCAATCACGCATTTTGGTGTACCTCCCCTACACCTAAAGTGGGACGTAATTTTCACTAAAGAGTTAATTAATAGGTATCAAACTTTAAATATATTTATTTTATTCGTTTACTTACAAAACATCGCCTTGACTAATGGCATCGTTAATATCGGGTGTCTTCGTTTTTTCATTGGCAGATTCCTCTGATATCTTGACTAAACAGGATGGATGGAGGTCTTTGGTCCGCCGTACAAATCGAGGAAATTTAAAATTAGATATAATTTTAGAACTCTCTGCGTCATACGCGATGTTTGTCTCCAAAATATCGACAGATCGTGGATATTTTCGGAATATTTTCTTTAATCGATTTATGAAACTAACTTTCTGCGATTTTGGGTACGGCAGAAGCTGGTGTAAAGATAAGGAAGGTCCCTCGGGTTGGGCGAAGTCAAATCGGATGTGTGTTTCCGATGATGCGGGGCTGCTGTTGGCAGATTTTGAAATCCCTTCGATCTGAGTAAATTGGCAGCAGCTTTGTGAAGTCAGATGTGGTTTCAGCGGTAAATGTGTCTTCTGATGTAGTCTTGTATTCAGGAAGCGCAAACTGGCTTTGTAGAACAACTCCTCATCGGCCGATCCCGCCAACGTACCTTCTGTGGTACCGAGCAAGTCTTTTTGTGTTTTCTTTCTGTCATGTGTCATAGGATTATTTTGTGGCATTCCTTGCAAATGGAACCTATCATTTGTATTTTACAACACATGTTTAAGCTATCATTGGGTGTTCTTATAAATACTTTTTCACAATATTTATTACAAATATTAATTTTGAATAAATCTAATATGACTCGCCTCCTGTTTAGAAACAGAATTGACAAGTTTGGTTTGTAATTGTCAACTGTCATTATATTTTTTTAGTTCAAGTTTGACCTGCGTGTTATTAATTAAATGTATTTTTCGTTATGCAGGTCACAATACTTATACCTACAGATTCGGCAAGAATTACTCGCACGCACACGCACAGTAAACGCATGGATTAGGATAAGAAAGTATAGTCTTAAATAAAAAAACCGGTCAAGTGCGAGTCTGACTCGCGCACCGAGGGTCCGTACAAACTATCAATTAACTCAAGGTTAAGAAAATGTCCCTATATTTGACACCTTCATTCTGTAGCTAGCATGATGAGCAAGAATTGCATGTTTATCCACGCCGTCATCTTCGATGTAATTATTTTCAATTACGTAAGAAAAACTATCAACATCCATATAAAATTTTCTCTTTAAGCTTTTATAAACCCGTAAAATATAAATTACCCTCGTATGAAACAGAAGAGAAAACAACGAATTCTAATACCTCAATGTATCAATGAGTATATTTTATTTAGTTTTTTCCTAGCCGATCCGCTTCAGTTTTTCCCATTACGAAGCCAAAGCCCAACGAATACGACAATCGAAGTAAATTGCGCCTGTTAAATTACTTATTTTAACCCAACAGAACAGAATTCAATTTCAAACAACGAATAACTTTTACACCAAGGCCATAGAACTACCAAGACAATTGTATCACGAATTCTTTTTGACCTGCTATTGAAAGATACCCGTCCCAACCCCATTCATTCTAGAAAAATCTTAAATCTTAGCGCCATCTATCGGCCCCATTTGGTACTAACGTGCAAGGGCAATCAGCTTAGTATGTATGTTGGTGTTTTAGCGATTATTGTTTATCACGTGAACCGATCTCGATTATTATTTTTTTATTTGAAAGAGAGTACTTCTATTATAGTCTTATAGGAATTTCAAAAGAAAAAAATACTTATAAAGTTGATTAAATTGCAAACTTAACTAGGAAATAATTTTTGGAAATAAAACAAAAAGTACGCTAGATATCGAAAAAAGTTATACTTTTCCAGTAATATTTATGTTTATCTTAATCACAAGTAATTATTTAAAATTTTTCGCTTGGATAACTTTGGGGATATGGGGGGGGAATGGTATTTTTTTTTACATTTTTCTTCATAAATCAAAATTTTACCAAAAAGAAGAAAAAAAAAACTGTTTCAAAAAGTACAACTCAAATTCTTTCATATAATACCCCACTTGACCTGTTGAATTTTTTTTTTGCCACCCCCTCATATTCGTAATTTTTCATAGAAAATTGAAATGTTTATTCTAATTTCTCATTTTCCATGCACGTGGATAACTCTCATTTAAAACCATTCCAAATTTCAAATTGATAGCTTAAGTAGTTCTTGATATATTTCACTTTGTGACAGACAGACAGACGGACGGAGTCGCACCATAAGGGTTCCTGTTTTACCTTTTTTGGTACGGAACCCTAAAAAGACCTAAATGTATTTATGTCCATTGAAATGGCTTTCCGGTCAGACGATGATGTCCCCTTGAAAAAAAACAAACAAAGAAAGGCACAGCCGTACCACCGTTTTCTCGAAGCCGTGAATGGAAAATGAAAATGTCCTGTATACCTATACAGGACATTTTCATTTTCCATTTGTAGGTAACTTCTTTGTCAATAAAGGTAGAGTAGAAGCCTGATTATGTCATCTGTTTTGTATTCAAATTTGGTTGCTTCTATCTAATGTTTGAGGGCGAGCTCGAGAGAAACTTTAAATTTAGCTACCTAAGTTGTTCTTTTCATATGTTTGCCACCATCGCGGCTACCTAAATAATATGTTATTTTTGTTGCGACTCATAAGTATATAAATAAATATATACCAATCTATTAATTACTTACACGCATACATAAAAGCTCCCTCACACGAGGAGATAAAAGGTCAACAGTAAATCCTGTAAAAACCACCGAAAGCCCTTTTGTAAACCATGTGTGTGGCTGTATTCAACCCGACGTATTGGATTGAAATCAGTTTTGAAATAGTTTCACGTGTTTACTTCCAAGCCTGCAAGGCATAACGTGTCAGAACAAGCGCAGGGGTCATTTACCAAACTGATTTAAATTCAATACCTCAAGTTAAATAGAGCCCATGGATTAGGATAAAAACATTACTTTCACTTATCTCTGCGCTCAAACGGAATGAAGTAAGAGAAAAGGCCTCCTGAAAAGGGTCGTTGCTCTGTGGAAAGGTCTTCGACCCCGAGTGTCACCGATGCCAAAGCTCGAACTATCAAATGTTTGTGTTCCGATCGGATCTATTTTCGGACCCAAGCACTTTAAACTTACAGGGTGGAAAGGTACACTTGACTGTTGTTAACTGATTGAAGTTTAACAATTCCGTGACGACTTATATGAACGGATAAAATCGGCTAGACGATTCTGGTTTTTCTAACAAATTACGTAATTAGACGGAAAAATTAGGAGTTCGTGGAAATCGCGTCGTGTGGAGAGACTTCTGATCAGCAGTGAGAGTAGTCAGACTATTGATGGGCCGTTCTCGAGAAGTTTCGGGAAGAAAATAATATCGCAAGAAAGTTCTCTTGAATGGAAATTTTCGAGAAAGTGCAGAAAATACTTAAATGTTTGTGTTTTTTAAATTAAACCGTGCTTGCAATGGAAATTTGGAGCTAAACATGAGCAAGCATGAATCATGTTCATCGCCACGGGATATGCTTTCAGTAAAATTCTCTATTTTCTCGAGAATTTATCAAGAAATTCTCGGGAATTTTCTCCGTAGATAAGTCTCATCTATATTTCGTGGTGTTTAAATGGATTTGTAATAAGAATAAAACACAGTGTGATTCGAAAACGTATTCAATAGAAATTAAAGTATTTTACTGATTTTGACTATTTAAAAGATTAATTGAAAACAAATCAACAACAGAGTGTAACCTTTAAAAGAAAAACGTCGCAGTGTTGGGGCTTGGGGTAGTAACTAACATAAATATACTTAGTAATGTAATAAAATGAACACATATATACTGCATCACAAAACAAGCGTACTAGGGTCATCGTCGGTTAAAGGCATAAAATACTCCCAAACTTACTTTATCTCATTTTTGCCAAAGAAAAACAAGAGCATAACAAACAACTGTTCGGTTTAAATATTAGCATCGATGATACTAAGCAGATTATGGACACATAAATCTGGTAAAGAATATTTCTCTTTCCTACTTATATTTTAACTACGTAGTTAGAGTGAGCCTAACGTCAGTCTTTATCTACTCTACAAATACCCAAACGAGTTAAGTATTCCTTTGTTTTCAAACTTACCTGAAATACCCGAAAAGACGCCGACGTTATCGGATAATGTACGTATTTTAAAGGTAAGTACCCGTTTTTAGAGCATTAAAAGGAATTATTTATAAAAGAAGAGAAAGAAGGATTTGATTTATTTGTTGTTTTTATCACAATATCTACTTGTTGCTATAGGTATTTCATTCTCGTACATCAAAATGTAATAAAGTCGAGAACATTCCCGAGAAACTACTCGGGAATAAGTAGAATGGTTGTTTTAAAAATGTTTACAATACTCTATTTAACCCAAGGTAGGTTAGTTCTTTCAAATTTTATCAGTGGAATAGTTCTCGAGATGCTCACCATGAATATTTCCGAGAATCTTCTCAGTAGTTTCTCGAGAGTGCAGAGAATTCTGCTCTTTCAATGTTAGTTTCGGTTTAAATACGTAAAATACATATACTCGTCACTAATAAGTACAAAGGTGTAAATGGAACAAGAAATATAATAATATGTACCGATTTAAGGAACTTTGTCGAAAATTGCCTTTCTGAGAGATTATTTACTGGAGCGGTACATGGGTATATTTTCTAAGCCAGGTCAGTTCTTTATAATTCTCCACACATAGGTACCTACATCCATTCGAAGTGCAAATAACTAGGTAATATATTTTTTAAATCACGAACTTATTTTATAGATGTACAAGTATAAATAATCAGGTGAACGCATTCGGTGGATCGGTATTTTTTTTGTAGGCAAGCTATGTAACTATGATATTTACCGTTTCTTTTCGTTGGGGGAATGCGTAGAAAAACCCGAAGCGTTTCAATCAACAATTTGTTCCCACATTCCCACGCTAAATCGTCAATGAATATCGAATGGAGTGACGGACACCTAAATTGATTCCCAAGTTATAAATGCATACTTATTGCTGGTATACCTTGTTTGTTTCTTCAAGTCTTGACGCACGAAACTCAAAATATTATTACTTCCGCGACGAAACGGATGCCGATGAAATCGGATGTTGTGCCACCGATTTCAGTAAATTTCCAATGCAGTGCCACTGACAAGTTTAGTTACTGTCGCTGGAAAAAGTTCTAAATAAATTATTGCTCGCTTGCTGCTTTCAGGCGCTTTTAAAACTACATACGTTACGATTTTCGTGGGTGTGTGAAGACGGTTCCGTGGGTGTGTAGACGATCTTAACTGGAAGTTTGTGTTGTTGCGTCAATTTATATGTAGTTAGGTACCTAGAAAATTATATTCTTGGATAAACCAATATTGATGAATGATAGGTACGTGTACGAATTACTATGTATACAATTTTAAACCAATGGTAAATTACGGCAGAACCACGCAAACTAAATATGAGGCATATATTGTATTTTATTTAACTTAACAATGAAAGTAGTCTTAACATATTCGAGAGAATAAAATCGATAACCCTAAGTCATTGGACAATTTAAAGGGTCCATTAAGCTATTTATGAAATTCTTGCAGCAATAATATAATTAGTTGTGAATAAAATGTCTCGCTATGTTTTGCCATAAATTATCATAATGTATACCTATACAAAATCAACCAACATACTCGTAAATACGTTAGTACATACAGTGGAAATTTCGCGGAACTCAGTTTCCGGCTGTCATTTTCAGAAAACAATATCAACAACATCCGCTGAGATGCGCCTACTCAAAACACTCACATGATTAGGTAGTTGTGAGTTATAACTATTCATGAATGTCTCGTCACTATCACATTATAATACAGAGGACTGCCCCTCTATTCTCTAACTTGTTTTAAGCTCACCTCAACGCTCACCCACAACGATATCTTGACACCGCGATGCGTAGTAACCAAGCGTAGGTAGAGGTCTAGTTTCGTGACGGGTGAACGGCGGGGTGAGCCGCATTAACGCTTAGCGAATAACAGCCCAGCTTGCAGAACTGTTTACAAATTCTATTTGTACTGAAGAAGTCAACCTCCGCCGGGGAAAAGATCGTGGGCTGCTAGTCAATATTGTACTTGCCTACAAATCATATTAAAATAATTCCTTCGTTACAATTGTCAAATATGCGAGAATCTTTAAGGACTGACGTGAAATTCGATTTTAAATATGGATTTCAACCTAACCATTAATAAATGAAAATTTCGTTATTTTTTCAAAATAAATTGTGTGATGGTTTTTTAATACCATTCCAGCACGGCTAACACGCGATGGCGCGCGAGCTCTCTCGATTTTTCTCGCACTATCCATCTCTTTCTTATTAGAACACTTAGAACAATATAGTGCGAGAAAAAAAGAGAGTTAGAAATTTTTTACTGGATTTTTTCCATATAAAAATTACATTTAGATCTACCTAACGTACGTACAATGTGTTACGTGTTCGACCTGCTGAATCAATTGGAATACATATTCAAAAGTACTTGTACTTAACGATGGACGTGGATATACAGTTACGTTCTATTGTTGCGGGTAGGCACAGGCTGCCGCGGAGACAATGGCTTTATTCGCCTGATCGCATTGTAATTAGGTAGGTACTTGCGTTTCCTTCAGCAGCTGAGCCCCTTTTTGCAGTGTCCTTCAATGCGAGTCACGGGTGTGGGAGGGTTTAATCAAACGGTTGTTAACATATCGGGCTCGGCCGTTGACCCCGCGACTGCTCGCTCGTTAATCCGCCGGGTAAGGGTCTGTGCCATTTAACGGTGTGAGTTTACATCTTGAAATGAGATCAAGATGATCCCGAGAGCTGATCTCAATCGACATCATCTATTATTGGTCGAAGCAAAATTTAACTTGAAAAGCACCTAAGTAAACAGTGACATACTTAGTTCTGCAGTCCTGCTTTCCGTGAAAACATCATCAATTTTCCATTGTTTTCTTTTCTCATTGCTGTTTGTGACGACCGCACAGTGGATATGTTCCGTCGTCGGGAACTTCAAAGCATCAACAATTTACGATGTTTACTCGGTAAATAGGTGCACTTTTAACATCTGCCGTTATTGAAACGGTTTACAAAATATCAAGGCTAGATCTGCTCTCGGCCTTCTTATTGACCTAGACATGTCGTTACTTGTAACATCAGCCTGTAATTGATATTCGTTATTTAGTCTCAGTTATCGGAATCATTCGTCATAAGGAATCATATAGGTTGACCTTAAAAAGTGTGACGAGCAGCGTCGGTGCGTTGGCGCCGCTGCGCCCGAGATTAGTAGCCACGGCTCTTCTAGTGTTTCCAATGTTGATTGCGATGTAGGACGTTGTTCTACATTTATATCTTGTGAGATTGCTTGGCTCGCCCGTAGAATTTTAATGTCATTATAAAGGGACGTATTGGCCCATTGTAAGTTTGTACAAGTACCAAGTTAATCCAGTTCGATTAATATTTATGAGAGGGTCAAAGACACTCGGCATGTTATATATATATAGGTATATATATAGCTGTCCTTTTGGAGAGGTGCATGGTATAGTAGTCCGATGTCGTAATTGGCTACTTTCCTATTATTAGGGTTCAGTAACTCGAAAAGCAAACAGGAACCCTTACATGACCTGTAACGTTTAGTAATTTATTATTTACTCTCAGATTTCTGTATGTAATGTATGCTCCGTATTAATGGAAATACAATAATAATAATAAGGGCTAGCTACACGGGCGGTTCTGCACTCAGGGGCCAGATGTACCTAGATCTGCTCGCGTCGGTGAACTGGCTACGTTTCGGGGATCTCTTCGGGGAAACCAAAGCTTTTCTCTATGCAATTGCGGGCTATTCTAACTAATAGGCCTGATATAATGCTGACAGATCGATTGAAACGCCAGGCAATGCTCGTTGACACACCATTCCCCATGATGAGAACCTCGTGAAGGATGAGAAGGACAAAGCCAACAAGTATCTTGACCTGTTCAAGGGGTCACGCCATGTGGGATGTTCATTCGACGATCATTGTCCCGATAGTCTTTCTGCGAGCGGTCTGATAGCGAAGAGTCTCGACCAACAGCTCAAGAGCCTCTCACTATGTGGCTGGATCAAGGGTCAGCTACAGAAGGAGGTACTCCTGGACACTGCGCGGATAGTCAGGGGGTTCCTGTCTCTGTCGCCCTTACCACCGGTAGCTTAGGCCCCGCCTCCCTGCCGGCGGCACTCTAGGTTAGGTTTTTATAATTTTATGTTTTGTATGTATAATTTTATATTTTACTTTTGTATACAAATATAAACTTGATACTAAGATTAACGAGGAATAAAAGCTGCCCGCACAGAGGGGCTACCGCGAAACGAATACGAATTTCGTGTATCTCCCTAGAGAGCGAGATACACGAGCGAAGTTCATTTTCGTTTCGCGGAAAGGCCCCTGATCAACAACTGATCACCTGTCATCCAGACAGTAGTCGGTGTTGCCAGCATACCTGGCGCGATTAAAAATGCTACATAGGGGGCCTACCATAAGACGTTCATTTATGACTGAATGTATCTATTTACAGAATATAAGTTAGATTTTTAGCAAAAAAACGATTTTCCGTACGATGGAATGGATGGGGGTTACTTTGATTCTTTTTGATTTTTTTGGTTTTTCTCCGAAATCATTATTTTTCCTTGTGGGTGAACTGTGGTAGTAAATATATTAATATTCTATCTTGCTGTTTACTCGATTAAATTTTCTTAATTTCGAATAGTTATGCTTTTATTCTACATTCTAAATTATCAAAGTAGCCTAATTTTTCCTAAAGTAACCCCATTCGACGGTACATATGTAATGTAAGTCGTTGGTACGAGCCGGGGTCGAACCCACGACCGCTGTTTGGTAGCCGCATGCCTAAACCACTACGCTACCGTAGTTATATGATTAATTATTAGTTTACGTTTAGTGAATGCTGCGATAAAAAGTAAAAGAAAATTCCCTTCGCAATTTAAATTACGTATGTTAGTCGTTTATTTTGTCTATTTTTATGTGAGGCCACAAGGCAAATGGTGGATGTGGGTGGCGCAGGACCGGTTATAGTGGCATTCTTTAATAAAATATAGTCACCCTGTTAAAGTCAGCCGTGACAAAACAATCTATTCCGCGCCCGTTCCCCAGGCTATTATCAAGCGCATTGCATAATTATGTCAATTCCAGCCAGATACTTGACGGTTACAAAATTGCATAAGGATTGGGTCGCTAGATATAACGATGGGAGGAGGCCACTTCGTTGTCTGTCCGTGTTTCAAGAACCTTTATCTCGGGAAGGCCTAAAGGTTGAAATGAAAATCAAATAGTCTGGCATTTCTTGGAGCTGTAGAAACATCTATCTCTTTTCTTGCTAATTTTGTCATTCAAGGGAATCAATAGGGCACTCCCGTTGACCTAGAATCATCATCGTGAAATTTGGAAAGAAGCAAAGTCATCATCATCACAAGTAAATAAATAAATATGAACACATTGAATGTGTTACTATAAAGCATTTAAATACTGTTTAAATATATTATAACCTGCGTAAAGGGACACCCAGCCGGGTAAGCACTTCGTGGCGATGACATGCCTAGAATACTTTAATTACCCACAAATCATGCGAGTAGGTACCTACCTCACGGACTTGGACTTGCCTGGTTTATTTTCATTATGCTACTCGAAACAGTTTTCAGAGGGAAGAGCTTAAACTATTTTCTCAAAACGCATATACTTAATACTCGTATATCATACGATATTAAACAGTTAAATGGTTTAATATAACGAAATGTCAATAACCATTTTTATAGAGAGCTCTTACGCGGAGTAAACTCCATTATGCCAGTATAATAAAAGGCATCTCTCAGAGATGGCGTAGGTACCTACTGTCACGAAGCGAAACAGAAAATGCCGATACTTTTTGCTTGTTTTCTCGCATATTACCCTTTTAAATGAGTGAGACATTATTAACTAAGTACGTGCATGTTTTGCTGGTGTGTAAGTATTCTTGAATAAGCACTTTATTATTTTGAGTAGTGCCCTGATAAAATGAGGGATGTCCTTCTCTTGACGTCCAAAAAAGATAAAATTTTATGTTACTTTCCTCACCTGATATTTAGCCATGCATCGCTATTTTGCAAAGTCGTGTTCGTATTGTTTAGGTAGGTATCCCACGTGTTGGTAGTGTGTTTTTTGTACTTCGACGGTGGCAACCAGGCATAGGTAGCCTAAGGCCGTACAACTATCTGTAGATGCAGGCATGTCAATTAGATAATGTACCTGGATGATGGCACCCTCGGGGGGAAACCGGAGGTGGTGCGGAAAGACCTCATCAGCATCACCCTCCTTCCTCGTTTCAAGGAGATGGGCCTCCAGGATCTCCAGAGATTAATAGTGCCAAGTGCGAATTCTTCCCTTGCAAAATGAGATAAAACTACGTTTGTATAGAGAGTCGAGCGTCCTGGCTACCTTAAGACACTAATATAAATATAAGATACGTTTCATAATGTAACGGTTGGAATTTAGTGTGTTAATGAAAGACAACCGGTCAAAAGAAAACAGTTCAATTTATTGAAAAGGTCGTGGCCAAGGTCCGATTTAAGGGGAATTTGCCCGTCTGGTTCCACTGGTATAATGCGGTACTCCCCTACGTGGCTGCGAGCTGGTCGAGCAGGTCCAGGGGCGTAATCTGTATCACGGGGAGCGCCGTGGGCAGCTGGTGGTTGGTGGACGAGCGATGCCGGAGGCCTAGGTCCCCAGTATGACGACCGTCAATTTACAGCCGTAAGGTTGCACCCCTTACGGGGTGAAAGACGATATGAGGATGCGACAGGTACACTATTTCGTGTCGACGCACAAATTGCTCCGGGGCCTTCACTGCCGGAATACTTTTAAAACGTTACTTGTTTAAAACAAAGAGTAAAATTTCTGCATGCGCGTAAGAAGACACAGAGTATATGTGAACGCGGCTGCAGTAGGCGATGCGCCTCTCGTGACGCTCGGGCGAGAAAATGAATCGTGGCGCGGCTGCAGTGGAATATTCCGTCGGCCGTGCACAAATGCTGACCTCGCGTTACTACGCGCGAAGCGCATAGAGTAACGTTGCGGTCAGTGTTTGTTCGAAAATAAACATTAATGTTTTTCTTAATTTATTTTTAATGTTAATTCTTCATGTTTGTTATTTAATTAAATAGGTAAGTTGATTAAGCGTTACTTTGATAGTTTTCAGTTATGAATTAAAATCATTATTATTTTTTAAATATAAATCATCTATGTAAATATGTATATATGTACGTACAACGTTACATTACCCCGCGCGCCACATAAGGATTTTATTACTGATATATTAATAAAATCCGCTCTTATCGTCGCGTATTCGCATTATTCTTACATAAAACTACTTCTATACATCACGCGATTATTTTAGGCGTTAACAGACGTAAATAAATGTGGAATGTTAACGCGTCCTGCCATTTGGTAAGGTGTTCCATCATTGAAAAAACTGGAAGACCCATACGAATACTTAGAACAACCGGTGTAACTAAGGGGCAGGGTATTTGAGCACATATTTCTGTAGATACGTACAGACATAAACACATACGCGCTAGTGTTCCCAGAAGGGGTAGGCAGAACACATGACATTGAATTTTCATTGCTGCTACTAGTAATGTTGGTTTATAAATAGAGAGGATGTGATATGGCGGTGACAGGTTGCTAGCCTATCGACCACTACACCTTTTAACCTCATCCCGTAGTCGACTCTTACGACACCCACGGGAAGAATGGGGGTGGTGAAATTCTTACCCGACACCACACGGGGAAGAACATGCATATCTAGCTAACTACTTGTTGTGTCCTGTTAATTTTATGTCTTTGATGTGCCAGGTACCAATATTTTTTCCAGACATGTCAGCTAAGACATAAACTAATGGTGATTTTTTATCTATTATGCGACACTTAATAAATTTGGGCGCAAGTTTTTTACTAAAGAACTTATCTTTGTCACTCAAAACATAAGCGCGTTTCATTACAACTTCACCAACGTTAAACTCCATAGGCTTGCGCCGAAGATTATAGTGGGCTGAGTTCTTGACGTGAGCATGCCATAATCTTTCTTGCACAGTACTGAATACCTCTTTAAGACAACCCACATTCTCCGCGTAGACGTCCCGGGGAAGGAACAAGATCTCCGCGCCTAAATCGTTGTCCAAGTAATGCGAGCCACAAGGAACAAGTTCCCTGCCGAACACCAGGAACGATGGAGTGAAACCAGTTGCCTCACTCACCGAATTGTTGATGGCAAACTGCACCTTCGGAATATATGTATCCCAACTGCGATGATCGTTGTCCACGAAAGTTGAGAGACAAGATATAATAACTTTATTCTGGCGTTCAACTAAATTAATTTGCGGCGTGTACTTGGGCGTAAAGAACACATTAGGAACTTTATAACGCTGGAACAGTGATTGAGTGACCCCTGATATAAACTGACTTCCATTGTCCATAAATATGGTCTGAGGGACACCATGGACAAGAAAAACAGACTCCTCAAGTATCTTCGCGACTGCAGTAGAAGTGGCACTTCTAATCGGGAAAATAAGACTATACTTCGAGAAAGCGCACGTGATAACGAAGATGAAAGTGTTCTGTTTCCTAGTGACGGGCAGAGGGCCCATCAAGTCGATTGATATCATTTGAAATGGCCTAGAACATTGTTTAGGGCGACCCATCTCTCCTAACGTTTGGTGGTTTTGTGCCTTGTATGCTAAACACTTATCGCAGGAGGCAACAAGGTTCACCACGTCCTGGTGCATACCAGGCCAAAAATAGCGTAAGGCCAGACGGTGATAGGTTTTAAAAACGCCAAGATGTCCTGCCGTAGGTTCCGCATGATTTTCAGTGATCACCTGCTCACGTAACTCACAAGGTACGACCTCCTTCCATAAAAACTCAGACGAAAGAGAGTGATTATCCTTAGCACGCCTGAATAACCTGCCATCCTTGATAACGAAATTTGGAAAGGTTTGCGGCTTAGACAAGCAAGAGTTATAAATATTCTTATACCATGAATCTGTAGTGACTAGGTTCGAACCGGCAGTACTAATGGCCGAGACAGGAAGAGCTCTAGAGAGGGCATCGGGAACCACGTTGTCCACGCCTTTACGATGCTTAAATTCTAAATTAAAGGTGGACAACCTTACACCCCAACGAGCTAACCTACCTGACGGGTTCTTCAGGGACAGGAACCATTTCAACGCACTGTGATCCGTATAGACAGTGAATGGCTTCCCGTTCTCCACATAGCACCTCCAGTGCTCCAAGGCGATGACCACGGCTAACGTCTCACGCTCCGTGATACTGTAGTTCCTCTCTGCTGCTGACAACGATTTGCTCATGTACGCAATGGGATGCTCCTTACCATCTATAGTCTGCGTCAGCATAGCTCCCACGCCGTAGTTGCTGGCATCTGTGTGCACCTCAAACTGCTTATCGTAGTCAGGACAGGAGAGAACAGGAGCGGTAACTAAGCATTCCTTAAGTTTATTGAAAGCGGCATCAGCTTCCGCAGACCAGACGAAAGGAGGTCCACCCTTCCTACTCGAAGTCAACTTGTTTAGAGGCCCTGCTATTGTGCTAAAACTTGGAACAAAACGACGGTACCAAGTAGCAGTCCCGAGAAAGCGCTTGACGTCCTTTCGGCAAGAAGGTGTCGGGTAATTGAGGATCGCTTGAACCTTCTCGGGATCAGTACGTAACCCAGAACTATCTACCACATAGCCTAGGTACTTAAGTTGGCTACGGAAGAATTGACATTTTTCCAGGTTAATGGTGAGGTTAGCCTGCTTCAATTTATTAAGGACCCGAAGTAACAGGGAAACATGGGAATTGAAGTCGTTCGAGACGATAATAATGTCGTCTAGGTAAGCGAAGACTTTGAGGTCAAATTCCCTAAAGAGCTGGTCAACTAACCTCTGCTGCGTAGCTGGCGCATTAGTCAAACCAAAGGCGGTACGCTTAAAACGAAAGGTACCACGATTATTGACATAAAACGCCGTCTTATCGCGGTCCTCCTGTGCAATCGGAATCTGCCAAAAGGCTTTGGATAAGTCGATACTAGATAAATAGCGAGCATCGCGAAGGTTATCCAAAATCTCGGAGATGTATGGAAGATTGTAGGCGTCACGCTTCGTGACGGAATTGAGCTTGCGGCTGTCGAGGCAAAATCTAGGCTGACCGTTCTTCTTGGTGACAATGAGAACCGGCGAAGACCAAGCACTCTCGCACTTCTCGATGACGTCCAATGCCAACATCTCGTCGACCTGTTCGGCGAGTATACGCTGCTTCTCCGGGGACAATCGGTAATACCTTTGGCGAACTGGTTCAGCATCTCCGGTATCAATGCGGTGAGTGATCAAACTCGTCTCTCCCAATCCCCGATGCTCGGCAGAAATGTCGCTAAATTGTGAAATTATATCATCCGCAACGGCTCTTTCCGAAACAGATAAATTGTCGTACGCCTGGATGAAAGATGGGCAATCTGTACTAAGGCCAGCATTCAATACCGCGGCATTAGCAAACGTAATGCTCGTAAGATGCCCGGGAAAAATCTTAAACTCGCGCCAAAAATCTATCCCTAACACGAGATCTATATTGATGTCTGGCACAACAAAAGCCTTAATAATATGGTACTCTTTCTCGAAATGCATAGGAAGAAACATGTAGCCAATGCTGGTCATAGACTGACCACCCGCAGCAGTGACTGTAATTATGTTATCCCTATGCAATTGTAAACCTCGTTCTTCCATTCTTCTATAAATGTTGTCCCCCAAGATGGAGACAGCTGAGCCTGAATCTAAGAGGCCATATAGCTTAAAATTATTAATTTGGACGCAAGCGTAAGGCCTAGGGTCATGCGATGGTCTGTCCAGCAGAACTGTATCAACCTTGTAAGAATTGAAGAAAAAGTTAATTGTTTCAAGCCATTTCTGCCAATCCTCTTGCTCAAACTTGGATGGCTGGCCTTTGGTACAATTCTGCTGGTCTACTCGTTTTTTGACGTGCTTGGTTTACCCTTACCGCACTTAGGGCAATCTGGCGATTTGACACCTTCATGGCCGCAAACGAAACAAAATACCCTATCCTTATTGGCCTTGCATTGACGAAGATTATGGGTGTTATCACGACACCTAGGACAATATGGAGGCTTCTGCTCCTGATGTTGCACTGCATGTATGTAGCTATTATTTTTAGTGTACGATTTATTCGCCGCGTTGTACGTACCGGTGTGTTCATTGTTTTTGTTCCTATCGTAGAAGTTATTATAAGGCCTTTTATTAAAATTTTGACTACTACTGTAACTAAACTTGTTTGAAGACTGACCAGCGTAAGCAAACTCGGGAGCCAGTGTTCCAGAAGAGACCTTGGGAGGTTCATGAAAACCTACCAGACGAGCCTGAATGCTCTCGTAATTACGGCAGAGCGAACGCAAGGTGTCGAGATCTGAGATCTTCGGAACAGAAGCCAAGGTGCTGGCGTAGCATGGGCGGATGTTGTGCAATAGAATTTCAAGTTTGTCCTCATTCGACAGGCCATTGGACAAACGTGAAAATAGCCCAGTCATAATGGACATGTAAATAGTAATATTTTCTGCCTCGCCCTGGGTTCTGGCCCGAATTTCTGACAACAGCCTATAATCATAATCGGCCTGGTCAAAATCTTCCTTCAGAAGGGTAACTAAGTCTTCCCAACACGAAACCTGGTCCTGCACAGCACGGAACCAATGCAAGGCATCGCCGGTAAAAATTTCTGTACAATAGGACAGCAGCTTTGCCCCAGGCATATTCCTCGACTTACTGAATTCATTAATGCGCTGAATGAAAGCACGGACGCAAGATTTCCCATCAAATCTCAACTTAGTGAGTTCCCCAGCCACGCCACGTTCACAAGTTACATTAACATTAAGAGGTGGTACGCTTGAAACTGGGTCGCTAGCCGTAGAAGACGACTGGAAGTCCGATGCGGTAATGGAATTATAACGTTCCGACAGATTATCCAATTCAGAAACGCAAGTATCAACCGCTTTCTGGGCCGATTTATCACAAACTATGCGATTTAAACGGTGGTGCAGGTGGTTAAGAAGGTTACGAGCACGCAGTAACGTATTTCTATCGCGTGGTGCCTCGATATACGTTCTCAGCTTAGTTAAAGCATCGCCAACTCCCTTCAAGTCGTCACTAACAGAAAAAACACTCTCGAGGATGTCTTCTGAAGGAAAGAGTGGTCCTAATTTTGCTATCTGCTCGCGTAACTTTTGAACTGTGTCTGCAGGAGTGGCACCACGGATAGCAACCTCGTACTCCAATTCCGACTTTTGCAAGGAAAGAAATTTTACTGGGTGCGACATTATTCAAGTTCTCTTTTAAAGAAGGTGAGCGGAATAAACAAAACGCTGTCCCGGGACCGTTAATAGGTGAGTGTTGAACGCTACCGACTTAAACTACTCCGTTCTGTTACAAAGATAAATAGATACTAACAACGTTCTTGCTGGTTAAAACAAATAAAACAGGTGTCAGCTTTGTAAAGAAGCAGCACAAATAACAACTGCCAGCAAAAATTAATAAGGAGCAGCGCAACAAAATCTGCAACTAATGTGTACCGCACAATAAATAAAATCTCAAAAGGAAATACCATATAAATAATCTAGATTTTAAAATAATAATAAAAACGCTTGCGTGACTCAACTGAACTAGAGTTCTGCAGCAACAATAACGATCATTAAAAAAAAATTAAAATTAGTTGCAAACAAACACACAAACGACAAAATGATTCCCTGCGCGGCTCAATCGAACCATAAGTAGTCACTAATAACAACTATGGAACCAAACCTCTAATAATTAAATCAGACTCCGTGACTGCTCTGGATGCTAACTACTCTGCAAGTATGATTGACTGTGGGTAATAACATAGAGTACGTAAAAGTACAGAGTGAGCTGCTAAAAGTTGTTAGAAAAATTAAATCGGAATTAAGATAATAAGTTAACCTATAGCATAAAGAGGACAAACACTTTTAAAATCATTAAAATTCATAAAACAGTTGAAAATCTAAAATTTGTACACATTAGTCGCTGCAACCTAAAACACAAAGCAAGACGTTTCACATACAGAAAAAGACACAAACACCAACTACTTCTACGCAGTGAAACCAGACCATTTTTACCACGTTTATGGGCGCCAGTGTAACGGTTGGAATTTAGTGTGTTAATGAAAGACAACCGGTCAAAAGAAAACAGTTCAATTTATTGAAAAGGTCGTGGCCAAGGTCCGATTTAAGGGGAATTTGCCCGTCTGGTTCCACTGGTATAATGCGGTACTCCCCTACGTGGCTGCGAGCTGGTCGAGCAGGTCCAGGGGCGTAATCTGTATCACGGGGAGCGCCGTGGGCAGCTGGTGGTTGGTGGACGAGCGATGCCGGAGGCCTAGGTCCCCAGTATGACGACCGTCAATTTACAGCCGTAAGGTTGCACCCCTTACGGGGTGAAAGACGATATGAGGATGCGACAGGTACACTATTTCGTGTCGACGCACAAATTGCTCCGGGGCCTTCACTGCCGGAATACTTTTAAAACGTTACTTGTTTAAAACAAAGAGTAAAATTTCTGCATGCGCGTAAGAAGACACAGAGTATATGTGAACGCGGCTGCAGTAGGCGATGCGCCTCTCGTGACGCTCGGGCGAGAAAATGAATCGTGGCGCGGCTGCAGTGGAATATTCCGTCGGCCGTGCACAAATGCTGACCTCGCGTTACTACGCGCGAAGCGCATAGAGTAACGTTGCGGTCAGAGTGTTTGTTCGAAAATAAACATTAATGTTTTTCTTAATTTATTTTTAATGTTAATTCTTCATGTTTGTTATTTAATTAAATAGGTAAGTTGATTAAGCGTTACTTTGATAGTTTTCAGTTATGAATTAAAATCATTATTATTTTTTAAATATAAATCATCTATGTAAATATGTATATATGTACGTACAACGTTACAATAATTATCTTGATTATATAAGAATATGCTTATATAACCAAGATCATGGTTATTTATTTTATTTTTATATTTTTATTATAGAAACGTTTTCATAACAAAAATACGAATTACGGTTGTTGGAACAAATTGCGTTGCGCATATACGAACCAATCAACGTTCCCAATGGCTTCAATCGTTACGGGGGCTTAAAAATACCAATTTTACTCACATACAATTGGAAGGGATTTTGGGTTCGTTGCATATACGTAATAAATACTTATATTTTATATTTAGACCTTGAAATTGTAAAACAATGTATATCCAACCCTTACTGTTGCGAGAAATGAGACTGATCTTATAACTTGTCGTTTTATAAATATCTACAACACTTCAGTTATTGATCAAGCGAGCGAAGCGAACGATTTTTTCCGTTTCACCTTGGGTAAAAATTATTTCGGGTGTCCGGCATTTGATTGGCTTTCTCGGGTGTCCGGCATTTTTCCGGCTTTCTCGGGTGTCCGGCATTTGTCCGGCTTTCTCCTCTTTCTTTTGCAAAAAAGACAGGCTCCTGAGTTCCACAGCTCACATAGCCGCTAGTATTTAAGAGTGCGTTCATTCGTAGGTAACGGATATAGGGTAAACGACCCAGTACCATACCTGAAACTTTCAATCTTATGTCAAAACAATAGATGTCATGTATTAGGCATTAATGTGTCGAACATTGGGACGTTTACCTTAGTCTACGTTTAGTATAGCTGAAGATGTCGACTAAAATCGAGTTTTCGAGAGCCGTCAATGCTACGCTCGTCGCTATTTCCAAAGCGAAGGTGATCACTAATTAAACAAACACAGACCTATTTCCATAGCTTTATGCTTGCGACATTCTTCCTGGGATCGCCAATATTGCAGAACCGACGAAGGCTAGGGCCTCGCATATCTTATTCATGACTATTCTCTTACTGGGAAGCTGTAGATATTATCGGTTTTCCTTTGAAATGACGGAAGGAAAGTTTAGTGACATTTTCCGCAACTCCAACAAGGTTAAAAACAATTTCTTGTTCTTGATTCTTGATATCACTCTCCTTGTGTTTTAATTCATATTGTTGGAAAGCATTCATGTGATGTGAATGTTTCTATCTGGTCGCAGTGCCAATTCCTTTAAGGGTTCACAATCTGAATTCGCAGTTTCGGGGCTGTTGACCTTTTTTACGGCGTCCCGGCGCCGATTTGATGTTTTCCGTGCATTTTTCACCGCATCCTCGACAAAATGCTCGTTAAAAACAAATATATTACTTGAATGTAGTACTCTGGGAGCGATTAAAGTCTAATTGAGTGCGCAGCAGAAGAGGGGTAGGTACACATATGGCCATTAGCATGAATTTAATAATTCAAAACAATTTCTAACTGTATAACTTATAAACTCACGAGTTACAATACGTATTTAGACATGTACTTATATCTATCCGCAAATGTCTTGGGCATGATGGCTGCTTAAATGTTTTTATTTAATAGGTACGTTCAGGCGATTCATGTTTTTATCAAGTTAATTTTATGTATCACAGCGTGTGTCTAGAGTTGGATTTGATAGGTAGGTATATATACATTATAAGTACCTATATTTAAATAAATACATACCTTTGTCTGAATAGAATCTATCATTTGGTAGGTTTAGATATCGAAAGCACTTGTTTTATCCGTGACCACGAAGCAAATTCTCAGCATTGTTTGATTACGAGGAAAAAGGGAATAAAATATTATTTTCTACAAACAATTAAGTGTGATAAGAGAGAGGTGTAGCGACTATGACTATGACTATGTAACGAAGAAAGTGTATGAGGGAAATGTGGATGGTACAGTTGGAAGGGGGGGTGACCTTAACGAACTTTTTTACGACCAAATCGTAGAAATTCTAAAGAAAGGTCAAGAGTACCCTAAACCGACGAGCATGTATGAAGAAAGTCATGATAGTGAATGACACAACCAAGGCTTGCCAAGATTGTAGCAAGTGGAAATCCGTGATCCCTCTGCCCACCCTTCCAGGAAATGATCGTGATTATATGTTATATATTAAAAAACCGGCCAAGTACGAGTCGGACTCGCGCACCGAGGGTTCCTTACAAACCTGTAGGTATATAAGTAATAACTTAGAAATTATTAAAAATATTTTAATTATATGATGTAACTAAAAATGTACGGTTTTCGCAATTTTTCCTTTATCTGTGCTATAAGACGTGGCTTCGTACCAGATTTCAAGATTCTGAGTTCACGGGAAGTACCCTATAGGTTTTGATTCCCTTGCGAGTTTCGAAAATTTGCGGCATAAACGGCTGTATCTTTTGATTGCGTTGGCTTAGAAGTTTGATTTTTCGTTTTCTCAGCTCCAAGGGACAGTAGACCTGAGTATTTGGTATAAATTTTAGCTTCCACCTCCACGCGTTCCTGAGAAAAAGGGTCTTGACAGACGGACGGACGGACGGACGGACGGACAACAAAGTGATCCAATAAGGGTTCAGTTTTTTTCCTTTTGAGGTACGGAACCCTAAAAATGGACTTTACATTTATATTAAAATTATCTAACTCACTAACGATTTAGTAGCAAGTTTTCGGCCTTCATTAATTATTTTATATGTCATACAAATCGCGATGTTTTGACATCACATACCCTTGCTTTGTACACGACCCGACGGAAACTATGTTTTCTTAGCGTCTGTTTAATTTAGAGGAATTAATAGGGTTTTAAATTCTATTTTCAAGAAGTTTCAAGGTAAACAGTTGTCTAGTGGAAGTTAATATCGTTGGCTAGAGCGGCTAATAAAACCACTGTCGGGGTGAATCGATAATAGGTGATCGATAAAAGGGGTGTTTTGATATTCTTACGAGGCTATTTTTAAATGCCAACATTTTAGTAGATGATGATGATGATGCACATAATTACGGACGTCAAATACTATTTTTATTTCCTTTGTCTTTAAATTTATGCTTTATACTTGAAACTATAATTAGATTCCAAAAAAATAACCTTAAAATTAACTAAAAACTAGCTACGTCCATCATTTGGAAGAGTGTAAGTTTGCCAGTGTCGGTTTTTTTTTCATTTTAATGGCAATTTCAAGGTTATTTTTTTGGAATCTAATTATGGTTTCAAGTTTAGTTATTGTGCGCGTTGAAAAAAATTGTATTTTAGAACTTACAACTTATAATAATAATATAAGATAATAATATAAGCATATTTATTCGTAATTTAGCAGAGCTGAACACATTGATTTCTGAAATAACGAGTAGTGCCATCCACTGTAATTTGATTAACACAGCAAAGGTGATATCGACTAGTCATATTCATTTAACACATTTCAATAAACAAGTTTCTGACAAAAAAATCATTTTTGGTACAAGCTTTTATTGCCGACTGTACTTTTCTGTATACCATCATCAACTAATCATTGAGACGATTCTAACGAGCCCAAACTCAACGGGGTTACGTCGATTAAGTACTGAATTCCCTTGGGCACCTTCTGTCTCCATCATCAGATCAGCTCGATGGTACCATAATATTAAATCAAATGTTCACTGAAAAGTGGGTCAAATTTATCTTGCAAGATTTGATCACGGCCAGACATAAAACGGGACAGGTGAAACTAAATAAAAGCTTGTAAAAATACGGCACCAGTTACTAATAGGAAAAGGTTAAGATAAAATAATTTTAAATGTGCAATAAAAAATTGTGACTATGCTATTCGCGTATTAATGTCTTCGTATACTAAACTCATTGTGTAACAGTTGCTTTTCGGAGGCCAAACCATAAATTCGTTAGCTCATAAACATGTTGGTGCTGGCCATACTTTGTGCCCGTGGCGATGCAGCGCCGCATGAATGAATGGCCTACTGAAATCTATAGCCATAGAACAACGCACGTACAGAACTGTCACGAAAACGACGTAGACGATACTTAAGCGACGATAAATTTATCCTTACTCTTGACGTAGACACTTGACGTTCACTTCTGACGTAGAAAATACTAACATCCAGCCATAATCCAAATTTAGCGATCATTGCTGATCTCCGAAAGGCTCCCTGACTCATGTGACTAGTATTAAGAGCTAGCCATATTTAGCCCTCATAAACTAATGACGGGGCCAATGGGAAAACGCAAACATTAAACTCCTATAACCAACGCACTACTTAATGGTATTTACAAATCTCAGTCCAATCCAAGTCAATTATTAACCGGGTCAACATGTTATTGATCATTGCTATTCGCAATATAAGACTTTAACTCTTGCGCTTTGTACACATATTTGAATGATGGTTTTACACGGGTTGCACCGGCCATGGTCCCAGATGAGAGAGATGTTGAAGGTGACTCACTGAAATAAAGTAAAAGAATATCGCGTTAGAACCGTGTATAACAATAATTTTAATATACATTACAATTTGTTCGTTTTGCATCTATTGGCCTTTTGGTCCGTGGAGTCCTGGAGCCCTAAGCCTCTTCAAAGAGATTTAGAAGAGGCTTACTGATGCCACCGGTGACCGAAGGTAACGCCGGATCTGGCCGAAGGGTGTAGTTTTCCGGCGATTTCGAGGCCGGCCGGCTATTTGACATCCAGAACTTACGCCGAGCGTCTTAAGGTGGTTTTCCACCGGCGAGGCGAGGCGGGGCGTGGATGGGCGAGAATTGAAATTCGTATGGGACTTACTACCTATTTCCACCGCGCGCGCGCTAAGTGCAAATAGGTAGTAAGTCCCATACGAATTTCAATTCTCGTCTCGCCTCGTCTCGTCTCGCCCCTCTGGTGGAAAACCAGCTTAACGTGTTTTTGTGGGATTACCCTTGTTTGGCCTAACAACGTTTTGCCTAATTTCGGTTTGCCTCTTTTTATTTAGACTAATCTTGTTTCGCATAATAGTTCGTTTTGCCTAATTTTCATTTGTGCGGAAATCATTTTGCCTAATACTCACTTCACCTAATTTTATTTAGCCTAATTTCATTTTGCCTAATTTTTAGTTTGTGTAATCTTACTTTGTATACTGTTTAACTGACATAATTACATTTTCTCTAACATACATTTCGCATAATTTCATTTTGTCTTAATCACTCCCCGCCCTCCATCGTCTTCGCCGTCGCCAGAAACTAATAATGAAGGTTTTGAATAAAAGCTTTCGCTAAGTAAATTCTTTAAAAAAACGTTTCTGGAGCTTCGCCGGCCGCTTCCACGGCACGCTCGCTTCGCTCGCTCGGCTCGCGCGCTGAGGGTCGCGGTTCTACTTAACACTCCTCCTCGCTTCGCTCGTCGTCGTACCTACACTGACCTGCCTTAAGAAAAGTTTTAGAAATAGGTAGGTAGGTAGGTGTTTCGCTCACCGCAGGTGGACCGATTAGGCAAAAAGTTAGTAAGTAATAACAACATAAACAATGCATGGTAAACCGTCTTTCGTAGAATAAGTACTTTTATCAAGTAAATATTATAATGATTCAGTATTAGACAAAAAAATCCATGTAAAAACTTTATTCAGCAATGTGATGATTAGTTAAAATAATTTTTAGATAAAATACTATTCGGCAAAACAAGAGTTATGAAAATCGTAATTTAGGGTAAACGTATTTCGAACAAACAATTATTATGAAAAATGAAATTATACAAATTGACTTTAGAGAAACAATGCATTATACTAAAAGTTGTTAGACAAACTGAAATTAGACAAAACGTTATTAGGCCAAACAAGGGAATCCCGTTTTTGTGTTATCTTATAAGTTTTTTTTATATTGTTATATATGTTAGTCTGTAAGGTATTTGTAAATATGGGCCTTGTTTCTTGACTCAAATAAATAAATGCTGCCAGCATCCTTGGCACAACGCCGCAGGGGTCATTTTTAGATTAAGTTTAATTCTATTTTATTTTTAATTTAGTTTTTCGTAATTCGTTTAGTTAATTCCTATTATTTGATATCTGTATGCTATTCTTATGTTATTATTATATGTCAGAAAATACCTCCCCTGCCAAAGTAAACATCAGGTATTTGAATTTGATGTGAATTAGGTTGAAGGCATGATGAGATGATTTTCTGTCTCCTGCTCATCTTTAGTCTATGGGCGTCTTAGCCCCATTCGCCCTACTTTCCATTACGCAACACACTGAGCATTTTATGAATGGAGAGACTGGTATATATTTATTAACAGTATTAAATTTTACTAAATCCTACATCTGGCTGAGTTATTTCCTTTATAACGTTACTGCTAATCGTCCAAAAGTAGACCAGTGATAGATGAAATCTACGAGTAAATAATCAAAATTAGGTTACTGTCGTATTGGAATTTACTGAATAATAAACCGATCGCACGATCAATTTGTTTTTATTACTGTATTGGAGCAAAACACTGCGGCTGCGGTGTCCGCTTAGCATCAGGCGGGCCGTACGTTTGTTTGCCACCGTCGTTGTATAAAAAAAACCTTTCGGTCCAACAAGTGGTCGCAAACTGGCAAACTACATTAGGAGGTCGCTAGCCGGCGCAATGCCCTAAATATATTAGGTACTAGCTGTACCTGCAACTTCGTTTGCATGGTAATGTGGTGGGAGTTAACGCATTTCTTCTCTTGGACATCGGACACAATACATGCAGTTGTCATTTAACCTATCAAGTAAAACGTTGAACAAATCTATTTTAGCTAAAATGCCGTTAAAATTCGTTTGTCACTTTGACATTTGTGTTCGGTAGAAAGGGACAATGCACAGTTTATTTAGCAGAGGCATTTTATGTTTTATGAATAAAGGGGTTAGTACATGTTTGTGGCAATAGATCTAACAGGTAGGACACAGGCTGCAGCATTCAATGTTTATTGATCTTCTTCTGTACATACATATTTTAACACTGTTTTATAAATAAAACGTGATGACTGAAATGATCTTGAGTCACTCCGACTCTCAGGTATAGATGTTTAGGAATTAATAATAGCAAATCCTGTCGAGTACCCATTGACTGTGTTTACGCGGAACAAAAGATCTCTTTTTAATTAGACAACAGACGTCCAATTTATATTTTCCAAACTATACCTAACCACTAGGTAAGTTCTACATCTACAACCATAACGCGAGTCCGAGTCCCTTTCTATTAAAGGTAATTATTAAAAATATATGTTTATTTTTTCATATTACAATGTTTTAGATCTCACTCACATTCTGCCAAATCTTTTATATGTTCCAGCCATTTGATTGCCAAGTTAATGAAATGTGTGTTGCAGGCTTTATGATAAAAGTATTTACCTGTATATTGGCTGAATGTCAACTTGAAGGCGCGAGTACGAAGTTATAATACCGCCTTAATACTGACTCGCTTGATAATTAATGTTTATAAAAGGCCCGTTCTATACTAATTTAATATAAATATAAATACTGCACAAACCAGCACGGCTATCACGAGACGGCGCGCGAGCTTCTCGATTTTTCTCGAAAAAAGAGGAAGAGAGGAAGAGAGTTTGACGTTTGACGTTGTTTTGTTGAAATTACGCCTCAATACGAATTTAGCGCATATGTTTCCATATTAGAATCGACTATTTTTTATGCGTTAAAGTTTAATATGCGTTTTGTGAAGGTCTATCACAACACCGGATCGGAATTATTACTGTTGGATGGATAGTTAAGGCAAGCCCGCCATTTTGACGTCACTGACAGTTGACAGATATGGCGGTTACAATTCAAGCAGAAGACATGAATAATTTAATGAGGTCAAATGTTTCCGAAAGCGGAAGCTAGAGTAATAATATACTTATAAAAAAACTTACGTGTTTTTCCGTTCATGGGAAGCTGAGATCATTCGTAACAGAACAATGCTTAGTTTGATACTGGCCGATTTTTTTTTTAATTCAGAGATTTCTTATAAGTGAGAGATGAGAGATGAGACATTACACCACGTTGATAATAAGTTGAGTTAGATCTATGATGATACCGATGTTATGCGCTTATCTATACGTTTTGTCACACAATGTTTCTCGACAATTCAGCTTTATATATATTCTGATTGATCACACTAATACCCATTTAATTTAATTTTTGCGATGACATGACGACGACAGCGTGGGTGGTTCCATTCAAAAACTCTGAAACTACATTCAGTTTTTTAAACAAATTTATTAACAGATACGTACGTTCTTCCTACGTTCATAATAAAAGAGGTGCAGTTTGATATACTTACTGCTCGTATTTATTTTGGGCGGTCTGTTTTTAATCTTGTATAAGATATAAAGGTAGAGAGCTTTAATTGACAACATTTCAATATATTTTATGATACCTATATCGAAAACCATTTGAGTAAATATGTTATCTGAATGTAATAAACCAGTATTCCGATTTTTTTTCCCACTCGGTTTGAAGAAAATCGCTAAAATGTATAAACCGGAAGCGTGACGTCATTCTTGTGACTGTAAACGGACAGTACTTTAGTCCACTAAAATCAGTAGCCTTAAGAAAGTTCAAATCACTTCCGGCTATCACAAATTCCAAATTAAGGTGTCAACTGTCAGTGTGATTGTGCCATTTCCGCGTTTGTCAACCGTCAAAACATTTTTTTTAAGAAATGGGCAAAAGTAATACGTTTAACAGCCATAATGATGTCATATTTTACTTACGACCTTTAGGAATTTGCTACTTTTAGATTTAATATTTTAGAATGAAAATTTGGATTTAAGACAATTGAAAAAACACGTATACGTTAAAATCTCGTTTTCTATCGATCTAGAACTTAAAATAACCCACTTGAAAATACGAAATGTTGTCAATTGTTTTCCATTCAAGGCTTATCAGAAAATAATAATACGAATAGATTTTTCGTAGCGTTTAATTTGGCACTGAATCAACTCAGTCCCTTAGCCCAATCCTGTTTTCTCACGCACAGTGGTTACAAAGGTTTTTCGTCAACAAACCCAATTCAACGGTATTCTTTACAAATTAAATCCAAGGTGCTCTTATATCGATTTTCCAAACAGCCCTGTGGTGTGACGTGTCAAGGACGTTATGAAAGACAACAATATACCATTTACTCATATATCGATTACATGATAAATGAAAAGAAAATGCTTTAAACTTAACTTAACAAGGTGAATATCAGCCTTTCTATTATTTTTTTCTACTTTGAAATTTCGTTTTATTTTGTTTGCAAGCGTTTTTCAATTATTGTAAACAGGGTGTATTGTGTATTGTTTTCAAGTTAAATTGCAACCCATACTAAATGAGCTAAAGTTGAGCAAAAAGCCATATAAAAGTAATTCCCCGATTCAACTTAACTTCTGCAAATAAAAGCGAAGTTTGCAAGAAAGGTCGCAAACCACAAAAAGGTCGCAAACCACAGAAAGTTACTTAGTAAGAAGTGGGGTTATAATAGTTACTATAAATATTATACTTCTTACACAACTACAGATAATAACGAAGTTATTGATCTCCCTACGTATAAATAGGTACCTATTTATACTGTGTACTTATTACATAAAAGCTTTTCGGCCTAAAACGTATGTATAAAGATGCAGTAAAGTGTAAATGACAGGACGAGTGCCGAGGAGTAAAAGACCGCGTATAATGGAGAGGTGATTTATTCTAACTGGTCAATCGTACACTGACTTATTGCTACACTTATATTTATAATTACACGCATAGGCATATTTTGACCCACACACGGTAAGCTTTAATGCTTATTTATATCTGAAACTTAACCCCATTAGGTACACTTCCGAAAATATGTATGTTGAAATATGTACTTTCATTAAGTACTAAAAAGCGGAAATAATCAAACAAATTATTAATCCACGCAGATGAAATCGCAAGCAGACATTATTATGAGCACAACAGTGTAGCTTTGCTTTAAGAGGCCGCAGTAAGCTCGGCCAAATTTCACCTTCCCATACAAACGTAGTTACGCTCTCATTTTAAAACTACGTGTTGGATTGTGACAAAACTTTGCATATATATAATGACATGAGGTATAATCTATGTCTGTGATTAATTTATATGGTTCCAGTTTATAAAACAAACAAAATACAGCAAAAACAAGTTTTGTATGAAAAACTTAAATTTACTGTATTTTTTAACCGACTTCAAAAAAAGGAGGAGGTTCTCAATTCGGTTTTTTTTTTTTTTCAATGTTTGTTACCTCAGAACTCCGTCATTGATGAGCAGATTCATAAAATTTTGAAATTTTGAATTATTTTTTTGTTGGTAAGTATATGCTTCCAGGTGAGTCCCATTTTTTTGAAAATTCAATTGGATGATGGGATCCATAAGGAATTGAGGGAACTCCTCAATTATATTAGGCACGCGTGTAGTGATTTTGGTATTTTCTATTATAACTCGTGTATTTACATCCGGAAATCATAAATTGGTGGAGTGGAATTGATGATGAAGACCACAGATGACTTATGGAATTCCTCAATTATGTACTTAAAAGTACAAAAGTATATCACAGATTCTGATAAGATTCCGTTGAAATAGCAACAAATGAAGTGCCAAGGGTGATCCTTGTGGAATTGACGGAAGTCCTCAAATATTATCGGGTCACATACAGCGATTGGGTTTTTTTCTATAATAATAAACGCATTTGCTCTCGGAAATCAGTTCATGAGGTAAATTGGAAAAGAAATGTTCTCGTGGCTTGGCGGAGTACTAAATTGAAGTCGGTTAAAACTTTGTTTTTAAAGTAAATTATTTACAATGGTATCTGAAGCTACATAAACTAATTACAGACATATATACTTATACCTCATTTCATTGTATATGCAAAGTTTCGTTACAATCCAACACGTAGTTTTAAAATGAGAGCGTAACTACGTTTGTATGGAGAATCGAGCTTACTGCGGACTCTTAAATATTTGAAAAACACTAAAACCTCAGTCATGAATACGTAAAACATCGTAATAAGATGCCGAATTATACTTGTTATTTTCATTCTGCATGCAACCTCTTCTGGAAAGGTTTGGTTAATTTCCGACCGCCGTGATCAGTTCCCACGCGGAAATAGCGACGTTTAAAAGGGTCGACCTATTTCTTGGTCACGTCTTTTGACACGTTCCTACACAAACTTTCTAATCGAAATACTTCACACTCGGATGAAGCAATAACAGTCTCTATTGTCAAAGCGGTAAGAACTTTAGCAACTCTCAGGTTCTGAAACTGGGAGTTGCGTAATTTAGCGGGAAAGCATGCCTGAAAAAAACGTAGGTATATCGATACTAAATGTTAAAGACGATATCATGATACGAGTTCTGGGAAAGTCTGTAGTGTGTCATTATTAAATTGTGAATAAGAGTTTCGTAGAACGGGAAGAACTCAATTTATTATGTAAATGTTACAACATATTCGTATTGTGACTAAATAAAGTAAGTATATACGTTTAGTGGTAAAATGGGACGTACAGACGCCGGTTATGACGTCGTAAGTTTTTGATCTTTTTGATAGTAGTATTGTATGAAGTTAATAGGTGAAGACAATATCAATGGTAGTGATAATTTACTATTTAACTTTAATTAAGATTTTCTAATATGACAGTCCTGTCATTCCCGTCCGGGAATAGGGTTTGCCGTCCATTTTTAAGTATTGGTTCATTTATTATCATTAAATATACATATTATACAAAGAGAACGAATATTAACCGAGTTGCCCATCTAAAATTTAATCTAAAATTTATTTAGGATTTTAAGTCGTCACCTTTATATGTATAACGATTCTAGGAACAAGCTCACAGTCAAATACCTACAGTACGTTTTGCGACAGCAGCGCATTGACCATTTTTTTTCGAGTTAGTTTTGGATTTATTAGGTATTTAATTTGTCACTTAACATTAGTTTGCTCTGAGGTGCTGAAAATATAGTGACCGTGAGAAAATCCATAAACTTTTTACAAATAATTAATTAGTTACTTAGTTTAATTCAGTTGGTAAAGAGGAAAGTTACCTACCTAGGTACTTTCAGAACAGCCGAAGCGAGTGCTTTTATGCTGTAAACGATTAGGCTGAGATGCACCAGAGCTGTGAGAAGTAGCGGAGAGGTATGCGAGGACAAAAAACCACCAATAGGACGAGCTGAAGAAGAAAATAAGAATGCTATTGGTGGCTGATTACCTCGCAAAACGCTCCGCTGCATCACACAGCGTCGGTGGATACTCAACCATAAGATAGACTTGGGAAAGGGTCTTACCGATGATGGTTGCTGCGAAATTGTTTTACCATTTGATTTGTTAAGAGTATTTACTCTCGAAATCATGTGTGAATTTGTAAACCTGTTGTCTTTTGCCGCATTGAACCCAGGATTGAGAGGACACTGTCAGAAAGTTCCTTCAACCCGTTAAGGGACTGTATTGAAAAATATCGAGTTGTTTGAAACGCCATGCTGACCGTACTAGGAGACAATGAGGCCTGAATTTCAGATATATGAATCTTGATTATATGATTGTTGATCCAATTTAATCGATATACGATTGCTAAAATTTTCCTCGATAGAAAAAAATCTAAAGTTGCGTCCTAATTTTTATTAGATTTGTAAACACTGTACGTCAGCAACATGATATCAAGCGGCAAAACTTCGTTGAATGGATGATATTTAACTCGTCTTTCTGCTGATATATGACATATAATTCCCCATTATTTTAGATTTCGCGTTTCTGAAAACAAACGACTGGGGATTTCGTTGTGCTAATATAACAGGCGGCTTACCTACCTATTCTACTCTAAGGCAGGTCGGTGTAGGTACGACGACGACCGAAGCGAAGAAGAAGGAGTGTTAGGAAGAACCGGGACCCTACAGAGTGCGAGCCGAGCGAGCGAAACGAGCGTGCCGCGGCAGCAGCCGGCGAAACGCCGGAAGCGATCTTTTTGTAATTCATTAGTTTTTTATGAATTTACTACAGGAATGTTTCTTGGCTAGTCCGCTAGATACCGTGATATGACTGATATTTATTTTTATGAAACAAACATTTAACAATCGACGATTGGTAAAATTACCTATTTTATAAACGATTTATTTGGTAAATTATCATTATTAAAACGACAATTTAACATTCAATATTTTTTTTAATGTAACATTAGCCAAATGAATATTTGTCAAATAATTATTTATAGTATGAGCATTTCGAGGAATGATATGTTTGTGAAATGAATAGTTTGTGAATCGTTGTTTATAAAACTTTTTAACAAAAAAATTAAACCGCCGAAAAAAAACTGAAAATCAAAAAATAATAAACCTTTCTTATTTAGTTTAATAACTAACCCCCTTATTCATAAAACTTAAAATGCCTCTGCTAAATAAAATGTACTTTGTCCCTTTCTTACGAACACAAATGTCAACGTGACAGATAAGGACAAACGAAATTTAACGGCATTTTAGTTAAAATAGGCTTGTAGAACGCTTATGAATACGGCCGTATGTTCTTAAATTATTGTAAGTATACCTAAGTATATATTTTTGTAATTATTTTGAGTTTTTAATTAACCTTAATATAATACTATATATATATATATATATATATATATACGCGTTGACTTGAGAACCTCCTCCGTTTTTTTTGTCGGTTAAATATAATCATTTATGAAATGCTGTTTATGAAATGATGATAAACACGCTAGGTCACGTGATATGAGTGCGTGTGTGTTTGTGTGTGTAACATGTATACATACAAGACCTTTTAATGCGGGGTGAAGAACGCGCACGGGGCTCAGGGCGTGGCTTAAAATACCTAATGTTGACGCTTTGCAGGGCCTAAATCATGGTTGGCAATTGGTGGAATACCAACGGTGTTAATCTTAGTACGAGTATAAAATCTTATTCACTGTTTTTGTTATGAATTTTATTGAATGTATGGTAATATAATGATGAGAAATACTTTTTTTAACTAAAAATCATATTATTAAATTTTAATTTTATTTGAATAGTAAACCATGCGTTATTCGAATAATTTTCATGGCGAATATTCGTATCATATGAAATTCGAATTACAAACCCTATTCGGGAATGTCACCTTTTGTCGCATGGCACATTATTCTTAAATGATTTTCGTCTTTTTTACCCGTATAATAAGATAGGTTTTCTTTGTTTACATTTAGTCAAAAAGACGAAGTCATTCAGAGCTAGCGACCACGATGCCACAAGACAAGCCCAGTTTAAACACTACAAACGGCAAGATTTAAATAACCTTGCCTTGCCATCTAATTAAGTCCCGAGTATTCGTCGAATAGCTGAAACAATAACCCAAATAAATCCGGATGTGCGCTCTAATGTGTCTGCGGTTGTGCAACGCTTGCGACAGCGCTGCTGAATGAAGCGCGGGCGCAGAGCTGCTGCCAAACAGCCGGGATCACGTATACCCACACATTCACATGTGTAGTAATACCCTCCGTGTGTTTCCGTGTGATGTGTATGCGATAACCTCTAACTGTAAGAATTATTAATCGACACAAAAATAATTTCTTGTATTGTTTTCTTTAAATTGTATCGCACTCACTAGAAATACCAATAACCCGTTGATTTCTGAATCTACGTGTACAGTCAGCATCGTATAGTTAGTAGCAGCCATAGTAACAAAATATATCGTAACACACCCTTTCCCTTACAGTAATAAAGACGTGTACCGAAATAATTGGCTACTTTGGATGCTACTAGCTATATGATGCTGACTGTACATATGCGCACTAACACGTGGTTTACGGTTGAATGAACTCGAGCTTCAGGTATATTCAGCACGTCTATCATGCGACGGCCGCGACATACTCTCGATTTTTCTCACACTCTTATTCTAACTGTTCTAATAAGAAAGAGACGGATAGTACGAGAAAAATCAAGAACTCGCGCGCCGTCGCATGATAGCCGTGCTGGTGATTTGGGATAACATTCAATTTAAAAAAAAATTGTTAAGGCTTTTTTCTGCGCCTCTGCAGAATCTGCTGTTACTTCCGCGTCAGTCGCGGATTTTTGATGTCACTCAGACGTGACGATAGTTCTACATTTGGGAAGTCATCATGCCGGAGCTTAAATCGTTTTTACCAAAAGACTAGTTTGATCTTTCCTTGTACGGTCCTTTTTTCGAGCGATAAAGTTCATACAATCACATTGGGATAGTACATTTTATCGTTGACAACGTCAATGACGTCGTCAACAAGAAATGATGTAAATCTCAAAACACCTACTTGATATAATACTGAAACGAATGTTGTTTGTTTACAAATCATCCAACCCAAACAAAATCGCGACGTAGTAAAAATCGATGCGGCCGTGGTATTTTTCCTATACATAATAAGTTAGTAACGTTTGATTGGATTCCGTAACATCCGCGGAAGCTGACCTCGTTGGAGATCGCCCGAACTCTTGTTTCCCCCAAAGGGTTCGTTGCACCTTACTCGTGCTTGTGGGTACTGAGTCGGACAAGATTGGAATCGGCATTTACAACAGATGATATAAATACTGTAGATAACTAACTATAAACTAACTAAAGATCCATAATTTTTGCTTCAGTATAATGCTTTTGACTCCAATAATAAGGACATGTCGTGGAAAGGGGCTAAGATCGGGTTCCTGTACCTTCCTTCAGTGGCACCTGGTTAGTGCTGCAGTTACAGTCGCTTATGAAACGAGAAAGTGCCGCTCACAAATATCTGACATGCTGTATATAAAACGGGCTCTACGAATAGTCATGACAGTGCGTCATTTAAAGGTGTATTTAATGTTCAGGTAATGATAGTATTGTTTTCGGTTGTGTGAAAATAATGATCCTACTATATAATATTATATATACTTTTATATTATTTATACACACACTGATATTATAAATGCGAAAATTCGTTGATGTTGTCAGAGACATAATAAAAGTATATGAAGGATACTGTATTTATACGACATAATTTAAAACGTCAATAGCGCGATGCAGAACATCCCCAATATATCCTTAGAAGGTCATTCGATTGGATAAAGTCGTGTAAACTGTCATTTTATGGAATTTGCTAACTACGTAAACAAACGGTCATACTGAAATTGACATTAAATGTCAATTTCAATACATTGTTTGTTTACATAGTTAGCAAATTCCATAAAATGACATACGCAACAGTGCCATCTTTTGTTGTCAAGTGGACGCCGCGTGGCGGCGATGACAACCAGTATATATATACACGATGATTTTTAATTCGTGATCAGGAGTAAACTTTCTAATTCTGTAATTGATACCAAACACGATTAACTCGAAGTTACTTAAAACAAAGGTCCTTTATTTCTGACTAAAACTGAATAAGGAATTACTTTATAATTCAAAATCGTTGTCACCCTAACGGTAGTTTGCGAAAATTTGACGTATGTGTGTTTGACGTATCTACTTAACTTCAAGAAATGTAGGGTGACCAAACATTCAATGGACATTAGTGTTAACATTATCATTCAATTGAATTAACTATACAGTGATTTCATTGCATGAGACCTCATCCATTGAAATCCGTTTTGGCTGTTTATAAATATTTTTCGACTCCTGATCACGGATGAAAAATCATCGTGTATAATTTTGGTGGCAAATTCTAGCAAAAAAACTATGTACTGAACCGATTTTGATACCACTTTCTAATATTGTAGTTTAGACCTAAAAATAGGACAGCGCGGCCTTTTTTTGATATAATCTCTTCAGAGGTTTGAGAAATTGTATGGGAATTTATTTTTTAAGACTTGAAATTTCGTAAAAATATTCTTTAAAAACACAAGAAAACAAATTTCAGCGTTTTTGAAAATTCATACCTCAAAGGGGTCAAAATGAGTTGCAAATTAGTATGAAAACTATATATTTTTTCGAACTAGGGACTTGAAACTTCGTAAAATGGTTCCATACAAAAAAAAGAAAATTAATTTCAACGTTTTTGAAAATTCATCTTCTAAAGGGATTAAAACTTGCTTGAAACTTTGTTTGTAGAAATCCAGAGTGAAGAACTCCATAATAGATAGTGCTACCAGTCTTATCCGAAACTATTAAACGAGCAATATTTGTATATGATATAAGAAAGAAAAAAAGATTTTTTTTTATTCAAGATGCTACTTAGACTAACACATGGAAAATAAACATTTTTGCTTAAAACTATCGCGAAATGTTAATCTAACAAGAGCGTCTGAGAAAAGGACCACACAGCTTAATGACAAGGTACCATGTAAATACCTTGACGTTGATCTTCCGTGGATACCCTTACAAGAGAGCGCTCCTATCTGCGGCAACATTGATTAAGGATACATGGTAAATGACATATAACGATACATAAAAATTACTAAATATACACGTACTTTAGTCAAAACAATAATATTACTTAGGTACTAGTCTATAAAAACTAAACCAAACAGCGGACTTAAGTGGTTAACCCCTAAGCTGCTATTGCAAGCTGATTACTACTTATTTTAGAGATGAAATAAAATCGTTTGAATGGGTGAAATTTGTACATAATACTAATACTAAACAGATTTCTGTAAAATAAAACATATTTTTTGTACTTAACTTTAAATGAAAGAACCGATGCCTATAGTTATATAAATTTGTAATTATGTTGTGATAAAATTTGCAGTACAGGAGTTTACGGGGCCGAGAAACCGATCTAGCTTGCTCTAATTTTCGAGAAACTTCAAATAAATACTCTTCGACGACGACCAATGGTATTCTTTGTTGATGGCTGCGCGTTCGAACCCCAGCGATGAGAAGGTTTTTAGTTCTCTTTTCATCAGTTATTTTGTAATTTTTTCTGATAAACGATCGTATATTGTTTTTTTGTTTCATTTTCTCGATTTTGCTTAGTATTAAAGCCGAGAAAAACGCAGTCCCAGGTAAAAACAAAGCTTGATCATTAAGAACTAAATACATCGACGGTTGTGGATTTGAATGCATTCATGCAGTCTTATCGTTTTTAGTCCAACACGACCCCAACCTGGGCCAAATTTAATTACAATATGGACGGATAAAATGTTCTGTTTGGGAAGTTACAGAAATATTGTATGACATACATTTAAAGTTAGGTTAGTATTTATTTCATAATTTTAGAATCAAATAAAACCCATAAAATATCAAAACTTAATATAAGCAGCAGCTATCGAGCTGAAGTGGACTACAATTAAGGTCGCAAGATGGCGCAAATCGACAACTAACATCAGCGACCTCTATCAAACTGAAATTGTACCAAAATTATGGTCGCTAGATGAAAAAGAAACAATTATATAATGATAGCACCTTACATTATATAATTGTTTATTTTTCATTTAATTTGTGACTCATAATCATAATCATGAATTTTATAATTATTGTATATATCCGTTGTAAAAACAGATCTGTACCTAATTGCGTAAGTAATAACACGTTCAAAGGCCCGGCAGCCTAATAAAAGAGGATAAAAAATAAAAATAAAATAAAAACACTTATTACATGATATAGGGTATATCCATCAGACTCCAAACTAGGCTAAGCCTGTATCTTGGCAGTCTGCGGGTGCGAATAAACAATATTTACAGATTGACAGTTTTTTTTTTTAAACTTCGAACTCCTATTTAAAACGTCCGGGGTACAATTGTGTCTCCGAGGCCCCAATGGAAAGAAATAAATTCTTTCAGCGGGGGCCACGGGGTCGTAGTCTAACCCCGAAGCCCATCTGGCGCGTTTCACCACTGCGTAAGTCCGACTCGATCTCGGCCAGTTTTATTTCTTATTTAATAACTAGCTTCCGCCCGCGACTTCGTTTGCGTGGACCCGAGATAAAGCTATCCTATATTTTAATCCAGGATATAAACTAGCTTCGTGCGAAATTTCATCCAAATCGGTTGAGCCGTTTAAGCGTCATTGAGTAACAAACATCAAACCATCCAAACTTCTGCATTTATAATATTAGTAGGATTATCCTTTACTTTATATTTTATCAATTAAATTTTCACTTTGTTGGTAAACTTCAGCACAATTCTACCACCGTAGCAAAAATCGTAAATAAACCTTATTCATTAAACTTAAAATGCCTGCTAGTCTGTCAAGCGTCGTCCCTAGCCTTGTTGCAAATCCTACTAATATTATGAATGCGACAGTTTAGACTTCAATCACGCAAAAACGGCTGAATGGATTAAAATGAATTTTTGATACATATATGTTATACACTATAGTGTATAACCTGGATTAACATATATAATACTTTTTATACCGGGAACCATCGTCTAAGGGGGCGAACGTTTGTTAGGAGCTACGATATAAACGTGGTCCACGCGGACGAAGTCGCGGGCAGAAGCTAATAGTAATATTATAAATGCGAAAGTTTAGATGTTTGGACGTTTGTTACTCAATCACGCAATAGAGGCTAAACGGATTAAGATGAATTTTACTTTTTACTTGTTATCCCGGGAATCAACCCCTTATCTTATCTTATCTTATCTAGATGAGGGCCCTTTCGGATGCACTTCGACCCAGCGGGATCTTTTGTGCATTTGCCCTCTCCTTTATGCCTACTCCCAAGCTCGCTCCATCGTTTCCACAAAGCGGATGATGCAGCTCAGCGGGAGCACCTTGAACTCCCTTGGTTGCGGATAGTCGCTACCAAAGTAATTCATTCTTTGTCTGGCAAGGGCATGACATTCACACAGTAAGTGTTCCATGGTCTCATCCTCCTCGCCACACATTCTACAGACTAAGCTGTCCGACAGTCCCATCTTGGCCAAGAGATCCTTGACTCCGAAGTGACCTGTGAACACCCCAGATATGATTCTGAGTTGCTTCCTGCTGGATTTCCAGAGCTTGTTAGTCCAGCCCGAGTCCACTCCTTCTATGAAGAGCTTAGAGTGCCTTAAGCCCGCCTCATTCCTCCACTCGTGTTGGTGTTTGGTTTTGGCGTAGGCTTTAAAGGCCGAAGTTATGGTTCTCTGCGAGAGTCCCACAAATGGTTCTGGACCTACAAAGTGATTTGTAGACCCCCCTCTTGCAAGCTCATCCGCTCTTTCGTTGCCGATGTAGCCCTCGTGCCCCGGTATCCAAACTAGTTGCACCTTATTGTGCTTCCCAAGCTTGTTCAGTGCCTGGACGCCATTATAGACTAGTCTAGAATCCACTTTCGGCGCCGTAAGCGCTTTAAGGGCCGCTTGACTGTCGCTGAGGATATAGATGGTCTGCCCTCTGGTTTGCCTGTCTATATTCTCCTGTGCACAGGCAATTATGGCGTATGTCTCCGCCTGGAAGACGGTTGCCAAACTACCCATGCTTACACTACTACTGTAGTCAATCGCATAAATGCCTGCTCCCGTACCGGATCCCATTTTAGATCCGTCCGTGTACCATATACTGTCTTCGACACCAGACCTCGGTGGTTCTAGACCTTCGGCCCATTCGGCCCTGGATGGAACTTTTGTTGTGTAGTTCCTATGGAATACATACTTGGGTAGCATTTTGTCACATCCCATGTTTGTTATTCTGTCTAAGAGACTGTCAGTCTCCATGTTTGTGTGCTTAGTCTTTGGCTTGCTGTCGCTCCACAGTCCAAGAGTTCTTAGTCTATAGAGCGATTTGCGCGCCTCTGACTTAATCACCATGTGAAGTGGCGGTAGGTCCAGTAGGACTTCTAGCGCCGCTGTAGGCGTGGTTCGAAACGCCCCTGTTATAGCCATGCATGCCGATCTCTGTACTTTGGTCAGGGCATCTCTGCATGTGCTCATTAAAGTCCTTGGCCACCACACCAGGCTACCGTACAATAATATGGGCCTCACCATCATGGTATAGATCCACTTCAGTACCTTTGGGTTCAGTCCCCATGTTTTGCCATACGCTGATCGACACATTCCAAATACCCTGAGTGCCTTTGTAATGGTGAGATCTGTATGCTTCTTCCAATTCAGTTCCTTATCCAGAGTGACACCTAGATATTTCACATCGTTGGACAGTTCTAGTACCCTCCCGTACAGTTTTAACTGCTGTACGCCGCGAAGGGTCCTTTTCCTAGTAAAGGGTATTACTACAGTTTTGCCTGGATTAATGGATAATTGGTGCCGGTCGCACCATCTCTCCACTGTCTTCAGTGCCTTGTTCATGATTTCTGACACCGTGCCTGGGAACTTCCCACTCACCAGTATTACTAAATCATCAGCATATCCTACCGTGTGGGTGGGACCTTTATTGAGTTCCACCAGGAGTGAGTTCACCACCAAACTCCAGAGAGTTGGTGAGAGTACCCCACCTTGCGGACATCCCTTTGTGGCCGTGGCCGTTATCTCATCCCCCAAGAGAGATGACTTTATTAGTCTGCCATTTAGCATGTTGCCTATCCATTTACAAATGGTCGGCTCTACACCATGTTTTGCAGCTGCTTCGCTGATAGCTTTATACGTGGTGCGATCAAACGCTCCCTCCACGTCTAAGAAAGCTGCCAGACATAGTTCTTTATTCTCTATAGCCTGCTCAGCCTTGGTTGTTACCAGGTGGAGTGCGGTTTCCGTTGACTTCCCTGGCTGGTATGCACATTGCAGTTCGTGCAGCGGATGTCTCCTTAATGGGCCATCCCTTATGTGTCTATCTACCAATTTCTCCAGTGTTTTGAGGAAAAACGACGATAGACTTATCGGCCTATACGATTTGGCTTCACTGTAATCCGCCTTACCTGGTTTGGGTAGATAGGTTACTTTTACCATCCTCCACACACGCGGTACGTGTGCGAAGGCCAAGCACGCCCTGTACAATCTGCTAAGGTGCGGGATTAGTACATTAGCGCCTTCTTGTAGTAGAATGGGGTAGATTCCATCTGGCCCCGGGGCTTTGAAAGGTTGAAATGTTGAAAGTGCCCACTTTATCTTTTTATGATCTACTACCTTTTTAGACGTGTCCCAATTGTGTCTCGTTGTACTTGTGGTTTGTTCCAACGCACTAATTGCACCGTCGTCTGTTACGCTGTCGTGTATTACTGAGCCTGGGAAGTGTGTGTTACACATTATCTTAAGGGTCTCCAGCCCCGTTTTCGTCATTCTACCGTCATTGTCCCTGATGGATGTGAGCGGTACCGACTTTGTGGTTGCTAATGCCTTTGTTAGTCTCATTCCTTCCGGTATTGACTCAATCTGATCGCAGTGATTCCTCCATGCTCTCCTTTTGGCTTTCCTCACAGCCTTGCTGAGTTCTGTGAGTTTTTGTGCATAGTACCCGAAGTCATTGGATGACTTTGCGTCATTAAATATTGCCCTGGTTTCCCTCCTGAGCTTGACTATCTCTGGGGTCCACCATGGTAACTTTTTAGCCAGGGTTTTCTTTTCCGGGCAGTTATTAGTGAAGGCCGTGTATACGGCTTGTACTATTTTGTCCGCTTCGAATTCTATGTCAATAATAGAGTTTAGCTTACCTTTTGGGTCTCCTAGGTCCACTTTGAGATCATTTCTAAAGGCCGACCAGTCCGTGTTCCTAGGATTCCGTTTACGTACCGTATTCGTTTTTATTTTAGTTTGGTACCTAAAGCAAATGTATCTGTGGTCCGAAAGGGATATGTCATCAGATACGTGCCATGAGTTGATTTTGTTGCTAGTGTTGTTAGTAGCCAACGTTAAATCAATAACCTCCCCCCGCCTAGAGTTGACGAAGGTAGGTTCATTGCCTTTATTCAGTATTTGTAGAGAAGAGCTTACCAGGAAATCCAGTACCTTCTCTCCTCTCCTGTTGACATCTGAGCTACCCCAGATGACATGGTGAGCGTTCGCGTCGCAGCCGATGATCAGGTTGGTGTTCGCCCGGCTGCCGTATGCAACGAGATCCCGCAGTTGTTGTGTGATGGGATCCGTTGCGAATCAACCCCTAATGGGGTGAAAGTTTGTATGGGGCTACGATATAAACGAGTTCCACGTGGACGAAGTCGTAGAAGCTAGTATTTTATATCTTAACTGTGTCAGTGGAAAGAGCATTAACCTCGAATAAGAAATACTTAAGCCAATTTTTACTGAGGAAGTGTAGTGGGTAGGGGACGACAACTCGAACTCGGTCAGAAACAGCCAATTAAAAGATAGATTACGTTCAAGGGCATCGTCGTGGCATGTGCCATTGCTATTTATTCCATTCCCGGGATCACTGCTCCCGGCATAACTTCCGGGACCTAGACCCGATAGCTGGATTATGTAGCTGGCAAAAAAAAGATACATAAAACGGAATCTATATATGGTATATATACACATGTGTTCTATTTTCAGATTAAATATTGTTATAAGATGGAAATAACCAACATCTAAAAAAGTGGGTATCTTTTTCTGTTAGGAATCTTGTTTTTATGTTAGGAATATTTTTAAGATTGATAGTAGAAAAGTTCAAAAAGCTAATCAAAATGAACATAATTCGGGTACATAAATAATATGACATTTCAGACTAGCGCACTGAGTGGAGTACGCATCGTGAAGCTGCGTCTGCTGCGGCGAGGCCGGCGAGACGCGTGTTGGCCGGCTAATGCGTGGAGAGAGCTCCTCAGTCGATATCGGCAAATATTACACTCGTCAATAATATAATAATTAAGTACATTTCATTAAATCCATGTTAATTGATAACGACAAATGGCATTTGAATGCGTCTGAGCTGATTTGTTTACATACCTACCTATACGTATCGTATTCGTGTATACCTATTCTACACGTGTCTACCAAGACGGCGTAGGCGTGTCCTCTACGTGTGCAGTTTGCCCGCAATAGATTTACATATATTTATTTATTGATTTATTTTTACTTACGGAGTACCAACGGCTGCAAAAACATTATATAAGTCTTACAAAGTAATGCAAAGCCAATTAAAGAATCTCACAGATAGAAATGGCATAGAAAAAAAATGCATGACACAATGTAGGACACGATATCGTACTATGTACTATCGACAACACAGCTAACTGACCATCGGTGCACCTTAAGTGCATTGTAATAAGGTTCTATATAAACACAGGATGGTCAGTTAACAGTTTTGTCGTTTGTACTGTACAGTCGCCGTCAGATACATCGGAGAAGCCAAAGTGCTCACAAATATCGGAACACGCCCCTAATGCCTCCACAATAGAGACGTGTTCAGACGTTTGTGAGCCCTTTGGCCGCTCCGATATATCTGATGGCGACTGTAAACTGCTAATACAGAAAAGTGCAACAAAAAAAAAAACATTAAAACAACATAACAACTACTTACTTAGCCTAAAAACCACAAGTTTAGATTACCATTTGTTTTAGAGTATAATAATACTTTTAACAGCTAGCAATACGAGTATGACCATGATATATTTATAATGGGTTAATTAGGGTTCCGTACCTCAAAAGGAAAAAACGGAACCCTTATAGGATCACTCGTGCGTCTGTCTGTCCGTCCTTCACAGCCTATTTTCTCCGAAAATACTGAACCAATTACGTTGAAATTTGGTACACATATGTAAGTTTGTGACCCAAGAAATTATTTAAGAATATAGCCAAAAAATTACCATTCCCCCCCCTTCATCTCCGAAACTACTGAGTCTAAAATTTTGAAAAAAATACACAAAATAGTTCTTTACCTACAGATGACAGGAAAACCTATTAGAAATGTGCAGTCAAGCGTGAGTCGGACTTAATACGGTATTTGACAAAAATCAAATCAGCTTATTTTTATGAAACGTCAAAAACGCTCCGTTAGTAAAAAAAATGTTTAAAATCTTGTCACGTACGGAACCCTTGCAACGCGAGTCCGACTCGCACTTGGCCGGTTTTTTTTTAGTTTAAAATGACAGCTGTGCAAAATCTTTGTGCTAAAAGTTGCTACAAAAACTTTGGATAGGGCCGTAAAATGAAAATTATCCGGTAGATTCCATAGTTGTTCGCCGGCGAATAGTTGGCAACCGCCCAAATGCACTCCGCAGTGCTCGCCCGATCCCTCCGTACTAAAACCACATCGGCAGACGTATCACATATCCACCTCGACCATTAACGAGGCAGTGAAAGAGATGTAGATATTTGAAAATGTATTTGAATGTATGAGGCGTCGGAAGAATTCGTTTCGCGCCGGCGCCCGCGCCGCGTCTGGAGGTTCCGGCGGTTTTATTCATTCATAATGGTTCCAATAGATACTTCTTTAATCCGGGGTTAACAGTCGGAACCCGCCTAACGAGTTGGAGCAGATGTCACATCAAGCTTACACATTTCTAGCTTTGTTATACTTTGTATAGCTAGTACAGTAGCTTTAGTAGTAGTAGTAGCTTTGTATATACAGCCAGTATTTTCATATCATTCGATCCCTTCGTGTTCAAAGTAAACCGTATGTGGTCCATATGTACTGCTTTCTAATATTCCAGTAATAAATAACACTTTCCTTTTCTCTACTAACGTTCGTCAGATTGAAGATACCGCTGGGACAAATCCCTAGGTCGCCTTTACTAGTATAGTCTGTAATGTAACCCCTGCGTAATCACACTGAAAATAAATAAATATTATTAGATCTGATCTGTGATATTGATTAGGTAGGTACGAGTATACGTATAAAACCTATTTATTAGGGCTATGTGACACCCAGAACTTGCGCCGAGCGTCGCCGTCTTAACGTGTTTTTGTGTCATATTATAAGTTTTGTATATTGATATGTATGTTAGTCTGTAAGGTATTGGTAAATATTGCCTGGCTCAAATAAATCTATAGGTACATATAATAAAGCTGAAGAGGTTCGAAAGTCTGTATATGAAAGATATTCGAAAAAGTGAATGCTGGGGATACTTAGAATCGATAAGAGAACACGTTCCACCAGTTTTTAGAATTTTTGTCTGTTTATCTGTTTTTCTGTTTATGTGTACTATCGACAACACAGCTAACTGACCATCGGTGCACCTTAAGTGCATTGTAATAAGGTTCTATATAAACACAGGATGGTCAGTTAACAGTGTTGTCGTTTGTACGCGCATCACGTGAAAACGGCTGAACGGATTTTGATGCAAACTTTACTAATCTGTCGAGAAAATCCCCGGCTAGGTTTTAGGCTATACAATTATAAAGATAAGGGTGTAAAGAGGTTAAAAAATGGGGTTGAACTTTGTATGGGAACTCCTCGAATCTATGACCTAAAGACTTGCAAATTTGCAAGCATATACTTGACTACAAATTAAAAAGAACCCTATCAAACTTTTAGCAAAATATACATAAAACGTGAAAAAACTCGGGATGTAAAATAATGCCAGGCGGCTAAACACTATATATTAACCAAAACTGGTTGATACCTCCACTGATAGTAACTGTTAGACATGAGAGACCTAATTATATTGAAACTTCAGTCACTGACTACGGTATTTCGGCCCTCAAGTTTCGCTTCCAAGACACCGGAAGATAATGCACCCACCCAGGACACTTCCTTAGGGATCATTGCTCACATTGAGACCGCTGGCCTTTCATTCCAACGAAAAGGCCTTGCTTGCATCGCCGCTCACCTTCGGAACTTTGGCCTGGGATTTCGCTTGCAAGACACCTGGGGATAATAATTATACAGGCCTTCAGCCCCCGAGCTCGCATAGCGACCTCTCTTTAAAAGCATGCTTAGAGCCTTTAATTCCTACGAAAAGCTCAGTCTTCAAAGACTTCGGCCCTCAGGTTTCGCTTGCAAGACACCGGAAGATAATGCACCCATCCAGGACACTTCCTTAGGGATCATTGCTCACATTGAGACCGCTGGCCTTTCATTCCAACGAAAAGGCCTTGCTTGCATCGCCGCTCACCTTCGGAACTTTGGCCTGGGATTTCGCTTGCAAGACACCTGGGGATAATAATTATACAGGCCTGCAGCCCCCGAGCTCGCATACCAACCTCTCTTTAAAAGCATGCTTAGAGCCTTTAATTCCTACGAAAAGCTCAGTCTTCAAAGACTTCGGCCCTCAGGTTTCGCTTGCAAGTTACTCGGAGATAACGAGTATCCATAGGGGCTCGGCCTCGGGCCTTAAGCTCTCGGGCTCGCATTAAGACCGCTATCTGAAGGATTGGTTTAGGCTTTTAATTCCAATGAAAAGCTCGGCCTTCAGCATTGCTTGCCTCGCCGCTCACCTTCGGCACTTTGGCCTCAGGTCTCGCTTACGAGACACCTGAGGATAGTGAGTGTCCGTCGGGCTCGTCCTAGGGCCTTCGGACCTGGGGCTCTCATAGGGTGCGCTCTCTAAAAGAATACTTTAGGCATCTATATACTATTATTGACGACCAAGTTTATGAGGGTTTTTATTAATATTCCAAGAGAATTTGAACTGTTACACGCACAGTCTATGGAAATGAAATCTTTATTATCAAATTTGTCAGTAGTATGGTTTAAAATAAGAATATAAAATAATTATACGCGTATGAAGTCGCGGGCAGAAGCTAGTAAATAAATAAATGTTTAAGCTTCAATATTAGGTACTTCTTAACTTTAAAAGGTACAACTTTTGTACAGGTTCCGCCTACGTACCGTTTACAAGGATGAGCACCGTCGGGACTAAAAATAAATTAAGCTCCACTTTTCGTCTAATCGTAGAAACAAATCAGACCTTTATGATCCTTCCCACTTAAGGGGCTCCCATACGCCAATGACCTTCGATCTGAATCCCTTAGTTTTCTAATGTTTTTGGTAGCTTATTATATCAACAACAACGGCTTTAACTAATATACTATCCCATATTCACTTCAAAGTTCATTGTTTTCGAGATATTTGGCATCAAAGTTGAACAATTTTAGGCCATAAAACTGGTTTTCTGGCCATAACTTTTGTGTTAATTAGCTTAAAATGAAAACCTTAAACCAATTTTTAGAGACGTCAAAGACGAACCCAAATATCTAGATTTCGTATACGTTAGATCTTTCACGACAATAGAGATACGAAATAAGTGTTTGTTTAGACAATGTTTAAAAAAATCATACAAAATTATATAATCATTTCTTTCAAAATCCGGTAGACCAAAATGGAGATAAAAGATTGAAGAACCGATATGCGTTTGACTAATAATTCTATCTTTAGTGCAAAAGTAGGAGTTACGATTCAAAACTTGTCAAAAATCGATGAAAACCTCGGGTAGCCCCTTAATGTAGACGCGAACCCACGCGCTACATAGCTCAGAAATTTAGGTTATCTGTCTAAATATCAAAATAAAAACTGCTCAGGGTACCTTTGGAAAACTTATTTTAACTTTGTCTGTATTACAGGCTTATAAGGCACAGGCTATAGCTATAGCACCTACTCTTTGGATCTGACCTGAATATTAAATAGATTTGCGTAGATTATCCATGCTGGTTGTTTATTTAGATCAAGTCTCGCCAGTAGTTACACTTTACACGTGGAGTGTAGGGGCGCCTGTGACCTATATAGAAAATTCTGCTGCTTTCGAATCTAAACTCCAACTAGTAGGCACAAACATAATGAAATCCTAATTCAGGATGCGCACTCTCTCCATTAGGGACATTTCAAGGTCTGAAAACTCACATGTCATAATATCCGTGTCATGCCAAATAATGATCATGTGAATATGCGGTGCAAAATCGCGTCTTCACTCGTTACTACGAGGCGATTAGTCTGTTTACGGAGCGAAGACGGGCGCGCAGACAGCTGGATCGCGCCGTGGCGTTGTGGCATGCTTTATTCTGGGTGACTGGGTGAACCGTCCGTGCTAACGCTCAGCCTCAGGGTTTTCAATTTAAAAACTAAATGCATATTATTAGACTAATTCCTTCGCAAATTTTTTGATCAACTTTATTTCTTTCCTAACGCCGCGTGTTGAAGTTGATGACGCTGAATCATCTCAATAACAATAACATAAACTCCCACAGTTTTCCTATCAAACTATTTAACTAAATAATATACATACTTAGGTATTAATTAACACTTATAAGTACAAGACCAAGGGTAGTGATCACGTAACTTTTCGAACGGACGCTAGCACAACTTAACTGTCATTTTCCCATACAAAAAGTGACATTTACCTGAGGCGCGTACAATGCGTAACGTGATCGATCTGCTGGTTGATTTACCTGAGGCGCGTACAATGCGTAACGTGATCGACCTGCTGGTTGATTTTTTTTGCTTTATCTAAACAAGTAAATATTTTAGTTTTCGAATGCAAAAAGCCAATGGTTTGTCATGTACGGCTACCATGAGTTTGACATTGACATTTTTCGTTAATGAGAATCGAGTTTTCTATCTGTGCATCTCTATTGCACTTTGACAGTACGAGCGGGATGCACAGATAGAAAACTCGATACTCGTTAGCGTAAGCCGTCATTGTCAAACTCATGGTAAGCGTACTGTCCCACCTCTAGATAAAATACAACAGCTTCAATATGGCAATGCCCTTTGAGATACCTTATATGCTATAATTAAGAAGGAATTTAATATGGAGGTTCAAAAGACGAGGATCCCAAAAACTCGTAACCTACACCCTCCTGAATTAAAGTATGCGCACGGCGGTAGGTACTCGTACTTGGCTGTAAATATACGTGCTCGGTGACTGAACTCAAAAACCATTATTGTTATTTGTTTGATATATATAATAAGGTTTCATCAAATAAGCACGCTTATACTTATAGTGTATTCAAGATAAGTGTATCTGAAACTCAGTTCCATACGATGAATAGGTTATTATTGTAGGAATATAATGTACAATACAAATATGCTAGATAAATATATACGGATAGTTATGTATATATTATATTATAGTATATACACGGCAATAGAGATATCTCTCAGGGACCGAAGGCCATTGAGTTGCTTGGATGTTGTAGTTATGCAACTGATTTAAGAAACTTCTCTGAGGAGTGACGCCATACTAACTCAATTATTATAATTTGCCATGATTATTTTCGTCAATTTGCCCAATAAGGAAATTCAACCAAGGCCCAAAATCGGGGAATTCCTTTTACCTATAAGTAAACGAAATGTAAGAATGGAGGGTTAGTTAGAGATTTACCGATCCTGTAAAACCTAAAATAAATATGTTATTTAGATTAAAGTTATGAACGAACAAGCTTTAAGTTTTAATAAAATGAGTTCAAAATATTGGTTATGTTATCACCTTCAAAGTGAACCTTACCTATATAATTAAGACTAATTTCTTTGAAATTAAATATCAATCATTTTATTCTTACTGAAACATGTGAAAACATACTTACTTCAATATTAAATGTCACCAAAATAAGCAATCAAATCTAATACCTATAAATTAAATTGCATAAAATGTTGAACGGCGCGCGAGCTCTCTCGATTTTTATCGCACTATCCGTCTCTTTCTTATTAGAACACTTAAAACAAGAGATATAGTGCGAGAAAAATCGAGAGTATGTCGCGGCCGTTGCATGATAGACGTGCTGATGTCCACTTTAACGATGTTAGCCGCATGAGGAACACCTGCCTGGATTCCGTCCGTCAAAGAACGAAGACGAACAGTATGGCACTGGTCCCACCACCGCCGGCTAGTGAGCTAGAAAAGTTGGGCGAGTAGCATTACATTGCGGATCTGTAAAGGTCGATTGATCACACTGTGCCTGGTCAGCACGCAATGAACCGTTACTCGCCCAACTTTTCTAGCTTACTAGCCGACGGTGGGACCAGTGCTTATAGCTGCTATCACAACTCTCAGTTTATAATTAGTCAATTCTTAACTATTTCATGTTTATAACAAGAAGTTATTGAACAGCGAGTAAGTAGGTATTATGAGTGCATCAAGTTCTGCGCGTTCAAAAGTGAATTACTTTCTTGGCCTAGAATGTATTTTTATAAAGTTTATGACAAACCATTTTCTATGAATCAACCTTATAGTAAAGCAGATTAACTACGGGCGATGTTACTATATCCTTGGTTCAACCTACCCAAGTATTGTGTGAATTATCAACTACCCGTCTAAACGTCCCATGTCTACGGAACTACGGATGGCCAAATAAGGGATACCAAGGAGCAGTACAGTGACAGCGTAGGTACTCGTACAAAGTGCACGCACTGTTTACAATGCAGCGTAGTAGCCGGGTCGGCCTTTCTCGAGGCCGGCTGACCTGGATCCGCCACGCGGCGTGACTCATTGTTGTGGTGCGCTGCGCACCATCTAGCGCCGCACTCGCGCGCATATTATATTACACACATTACCGTGCGTTACGAATATTGATCCAACGTAATTAACAGACTAAAAATATATGTGAATGATGTACTGTAAAATGAGGCACTAAGGGATTGAGGGAGCAGATGGGACGCGAATATTTTCAGGTGCTACTTTGATTTCCTGGCACAGGTTGCTCTAAAAGTAATTTTATTATACTGTTAGACATATTTTCTTCTCTTGAGGTAACACGGAGTAGCCAAAAAATAACATTAAAAAAGTGGAGTCTCAAGAAGTGAGAGGCGAAAGATATGTGGCCTGGAGTGAAACCACAGGGTTGTGGGGAGCGATCATGCGGAAGAGAAGCGATAAATATGAGCAGAGAGCGGAAATTCGGAATCCGAAAGTATTTCTCCATACATTTTCCCGGCTCACCCCATTTGCTATCCCCTGTAACTCCACTAAGGGGTGAGGTGGGATTACTCACTATTTTTAAAATTATGAAATTAAACGACATATAATAATCATTATAAAACTAAAATACATATAGGTACGGCCGGAACATTTTTGTATGCATAAAAATCAACGTACGGCATGTAAAAATACATTTTTATCGTAGTTTGATTGTCTATTTTGACCCAACTCACCCCATTTTGCGGTACCTCGCTACTATCATGTATCTTTCTGAATGTGGAGCTTATGATCATACGACAACGTTTTAGTATAAGCAGGATTAAAATCACGGCTGACCCATCATCTTAAAAACCGCCGTCATCACCATATTGTTCCTATAGGAAGGTATATAGCAACAATGAGAATTAAAATAAAGAAAATTTTCTACATGTGAACATTCAAGTTTCTCGCTTGGAAGGTCAGATGGCAGTCGCTTTCGCAAAAGTTAGTACCTTGGCTAATTCTTAGGTTATTCAGGAAATCGAGTTGACTCTGGAATGCAAGATGCTAGTTTTCGGAAGCAGATATCAAAGCATAAGAACACGCGCGGATCGCACGAGAGCCATCTGAACAAAACCTATCCCTGAAACTTCTCATGAATCCCAAAAACCTGTCCATTATATGTTGTCAGCCATTATTATTATCTAATAAATGTTTATACCCGCTTTCAACACCCGCACGTGGACGGCGGCGTCTGCGAAACGTTCACAGTTTGCATCCACGGGGCGCGCGTCACGTGGAGGGGTCGTCAACAAAGATGGCTGATTTAAGTTGCACAATAAAGGATTCAAGGTATTATGGACGCCTTTATGTAGAAACGTGTTCGTTCAAATTTAAAGGGTACGCTGGCGTTTTCAAACTTTAGGACGTTGAACCATGACACTAAGTTAAAAGGTACAGGTTTTTTCCCTTCGGCAGGTGAACTGAATCGCAATCGAACGCTACATTTTGAAGGTTTGGCGTCTTAGCGACCTATATGTGTACATGTTAAAATAATACGATTTCAGTAGGCAAGCCAAAAAAAAAGAATTTAAAACTAATTACTTGATATCCTACGAGCGTAGCGCGTAGATTTAGATTTCTTTATTTCATATAATAAATTTACGTTTTAAGTTTTCTTTAAGCTAATTTACACGAATTTATTTAATCAACAAATCAATATCAATCAATCAATAATGTTTTATTGCAGGCATAAAAGTCCCATATAAGTCTTAAAAGCTAACAGTGAAAAAATGTGTAAAAAATTAAAATTAAAACATTATAATTTACTTTAAAAACAAAGTTTTAACCGACTTCAATTTAGTCCTCCGCCAAGCTACGAAAACATTTCCACATTTCTTTTCCAATTTACCACATGAGCTGATTTCCGAGAGCAAATGCGTTGATTATTATTTGGGCTGATAATATTTGAGGACTTCCGTCGATTCCACAAGGATTACCTTTGGCACTTGTAATAGTTGCTATTTCAACGGAATCTTATCAGAATCTGTGATATACTTTTGTACTTTTAAGTACATAATGAGGAATTGCATAAGTCATCTGTGGTCTTCATCATCAATTCCACTCCACCAAATTTATGATTTCCGGGTGTAAATACGCGAGTTATAATAGAAAATACCAAAATCACTACCTACACGCGTGCCTAATATAATTGAGGAGTTCCCTCAATTCCTCATCGATCCCATCATCCAAGTGAATTTTTGAAAGAAATGGGACCCACCTGGAAGCATATACTTACCAACAAAAAAATAAAAATACAAATCGGCTCATCAATGACGGAGTTCTGAGGTAGCAAACATTGAAAAAAAAAATGATGAAAATAAAAGAAATACAACCGAATTGAGAACCTCCTCCTTTTTTTTGAAGTCGGTTAAAAAGAAAAACATTATTTCTGGTTCTCGTTGTAGTGCACGGACAGCCAATGCCTAAAAACATGACTGTCTGGGTGTCACTTATCGTTCTAAAAATCTCGTTCTTCGAGGTTCTAATCGTCTCCCAGAAACTGGCTACCCTGGCCCTGAGTATCGCGAAGAAGTCAGGTACTCTGGCCGCCGCGAACATGCCAGAGGCACTGCAGTACCGTGGCATCCTCATCAGGATCCGATATGATTGATTCATTATATTGCACCCTGATGCTGCTATACGCATGCCTCGTATACCGCGTCCACAGTTGACATGTATAGAGGCTCTGACAATATTCTCTGAATAAAGTTATTTTCACATCGTCAGAGCAACGGCCAAATTTACGCGCCAGCATATTGCAATGGACGGCCAAAGCCCTTCTTTCTCGTTCTATATCTGCGTTATCACTTAAGTCCTCAGTGACCACGTGACCTAGATACTTTACCGACCTTGCAACCCGAACCGATTGCCCGTTCAAAAATACTTGAGGTACCCTATCCGGCCCTCTTCCACATCTGAAAACTAAAAGCTCGGTTTTTGTGACGTTGTATAGCAATCCGTGCTCTGTTGCATAACGTTCACAAATTGCCAACAAGTCACCAATACCATCAACCGAGGGGCTGAGAAGCACCAATGTCGTCAGCATAGCTTAGGCTATTTACACAAACATTCCCTATGTGACAGCCTATTCTCGTGCTTCTCAGCTCCTCGATGAGCCCATTTACGTAGATGTTAAACAGGTCCGGAGAGGTAAACTCTCCTTGGCGTACGCCGCATTCTAATCTGTAGTCATTAGAAAGTGCGTCGCCCCATCTCACATTATTCAGTTGGTTCTCGTACCAAATTCTCAACAGGCTCACGACATCTGGTGCAACCCCAGACCCAAGCAGCTTCTTCCACAGTAGGTCATAATTAACTAAGTCAAAGGCCCTACTTAGGTCCAAGAAACACGCGTATACCGATGTGCCTTTACTGGTATAATAATTTACGGTGTGTTTGAGTGAAAAGATGGCGGAGTCTGTTGAGAGATGTGGCCGGAAACCAAACTGTGCGTCATTTATACTAACATTTTTCATCAGTTCGGGCTGCAATAATCTCTCCAGAATCTTACCCGGGGTGGTACCAAGGGATATTGGCCTGTAGTTACCGAGGCTGGATAAGTCACCAGTCTTGTTTTTAGGCACAGGAGTGACAACAGTACGCATGAGGTTACTGGGCAAATAGCTATATTTAATACAAAGGTTGTACAGTACACATAAAACGTTGAAAATTTCATCCCCCGAGTAGATAATGTGCTCCAAACTGAGACCATCAAATTCAGGCGACTTAACCCTTTTCATCGATCTCACGGTCTTCAGGATCTGCTTAGGGTGAATGATAGTTCTGAACGCCTGGAGAGATGGTTCGCAGTGTGCGGCACACTACCGGACGTGGGCAATGCAGTTTTAAAATGTTGTGCGAATAAGTTAGCTATAAGTATCCGACGGTTCCATACAATTTCCTACACTACTAGGGAGGTTAGTTTTCGGATTTAACTTTTTGACAGAGCCCCAAAATTTTACAAATTTCTTATTCTTTTTATGTGTTGCTAAAATATCTAATTTGATTCTTTCCTGATTATCCTGACACCATTTTAGTTTGTTTTTAAATTGTTTGCGACTGTTGCACATCTGTTCATAAGAAAGTCCCGAGGAAGGTTTACCACACGCCAGCCAACATTTGAAATAAGTACGCGCCCGCTCATGGAGATCTTTGTGTGATAATTCCATCCCGTGACTTGCCTAGATTTGCGCGAGCTACAACACGGACCAACTATAGATGCCCGCTGCAAACAAGTAATAATCTTGGAGTGTAAATTGTCAATAAGGACAAAGTGCTTAGTGCAACTACTATTACATTCTAAACATTGACTAGAATATCTCAGCTTATTAAAATAATCACAGCATATTTGAACATACTTGTTAATTTGGTCGATGTCTATTTCCCCATATAACTTTGTTGACATCGTTCTTAACGTTATTTTGAGGGTGACAACATTTTGAGGCAACATTGTGGAGGTTGCACTCAATTATGAGCGGGTAATGATCGTCAAATAATGAATATTAATTGAATGAAATGTCACAGGTACAATACAACATTATTATGGGCATACATGGGTGAGGACCAAATTCTTAGCCAGTAGTTAGCCTAATTAATTGGTAGTAGTTAAAAAGTTCCATTGTGACACGAAAATTAGCCATACAATTCTATGGTTAATTATGTCTCAATGTCAAGTTGACAGTGACAGTGACACTGACACACAGTTTGGCGACGCGTTCACTCGCTGCAATCTGCCGTATTGCACGTATTCCTTAAAATATGTTTAGCTTAGGTATTTTTTTGTGTTGCATTCCAGGAGGTAACTCATGTAAAGGTTCCGACGGAAGACCAGCGCTGGCCTTCTAGGTTAGCACCAGGCTGAGTCGGGGCCTTTTCGTGGACCCTGCTACTTTTACGTACTGTGTTTTGTTTTTATACCCATTGTTTTGTCCTTTCAATTAACCACGCTAACTACTAGGCAAGAATTTGGTCCTCACCCACATAACAAAATGATTAACGATAAAGTCAAAAAGTCAAGTACGTTTTTATTTTTATAAAAATGTACTTGACAGTTATTATTACGTTCGAGAAAATACATAAATTTATCCCTTCACGTGGCAAAATCCCGCGGCGGGAAAGCAAAAAAAATGTCTGGTGCCCTACATTGTGCTAATTTTGGCATATCTGGCAGGAGCTCCGCGGGGCAATTCATCCTATCATACCTATTTTATCGAACCTATGCGCATATTCATACTTATTTTCCTTATCACGATAGAATACACTATTCGATTCTATACAGATATCATTTTTATGGTGTAAAAATAAAACAACATTCCAAGTCAGACAGTTTTTCCCGACTCTCGGCATAAAAACTTTCAGAAGTATTAAATATAACTATTCATATAAATATTCCTAGCAAATGCGCATTTTCTTTGACAATAATATACACTATTTAACAACATAGATGAATAAAAACACACCACTAATATTTTTAATTTTAATTTCACAAAACCTTCATGAAAACTCCATCGTGCCCCGGGGTAGGGGCAGTGTGGGTTACCCAGTGCGGGGCAGTATGGGGTACACTATTTTATTTGTCACAGAATAAGCAGATGTGGATTTCTTCTAGATCTGCGTCATCAACTCCTGCACAGGCTGTATGGGCCCACTCTCCACATAGCTGGTAGGCCATCCAACGCTCCGAAGACTTCAAATTAGTGTGGTTCGAGTCAACACAATAGATGCATAAGGCATCCTCCTAAACATTTTCTCCATCAGAGCGAGCTTTTTGAGTCTTCTTCTGTTGTTTTTCAACCGGGGATCATTCGGATTTGAACACTTCTTCGTCCGTTAAGTTGTTCGCGTTCTTCTTATTCGTGGAACACTGTGCAATTGAGCTGCTTTTTTGTAACCTGCTTGCTTAAAACTGCATCAATTGCGTGTTTCATGCTTTCTACAGACCAACTGCCTCTGGAACTTTTATTTTTGTATGTTCGTACCATTTTTATATACCTAAAATAATAAATATATTATTGTAATATTATCAAATTAACAGGGCATTCAGGGGCATAATGGGGACAGGGCACAACGGCGACCACATTGTGCCCCATAGCCACGTCCCCGGTATGCCCCGATGTCTAACCTAATTTTGGTTGCGCGTTTTGGTAACCTTTCAAAATTAGATGAAAGTCGTCGGAAAAAGAATAGGTCATCAAAAATAAACGCGTGGACTCTGGTCGCCAATTACTGCTGCACTGAAGACCGATGCGAAATGCCCTCTTATTGGCGAAAACAAAACACGGCTAGTTTACGTAGTTGTGGGTGACCCCGTCGTGACTCGCGTCCTCGTTATGCCCCCCCCCCTATTTTCATTTTTGGTACAAGTTTTAACTGTCAACTGTACTTTTCTGTATACCGTCATCAACAAATAAATAATAGTGTAAATAAATAAATCAACTACTCTTTAAGACGATTCTAACGAGCCCCAACTCAGGTTACGTCGGTTAAGAACGGAATTCCCATGGCCATGGCTTCTGTCTCCATCATAAGATCAGCTCGATGGTACAATAATATTAAAATGTGATCCAAACTATAAATCTTGACGGACAACGTATACATAAATACGAACAGTGCATGTTAAATTAAAGCTTGTAAAAAATTATGTAATGTAAATAAGTAAAGTGACAAATTATCAAAAGAGAAAGTGTTTGTTATTTCACATATACAGAAAATCATCACATTCATCACCAACAAAGCTATTTAAAAAATCGGACTGGACAACGCGTGTCCAGTGGAAGGTCCCAGAATCGACATAATAATCATAGATAGGTATCTATGATTATTATGTCGATTCTAGATAGGTATCTATGATTATTATGTCGATTCTGGGATCTTGGGATTCGAAATCTATGTAGTAAAGCAGGTACTTTACTACATAGATTTCGAATTCCAGTTTAGTATAACGTTGCCTGGTTTTTAGTGGCAGGTACCGAATGGAAATTCATGCAAACAACCTTAAGTGCAAATCCGGATAGTTACTAACATCCTATAATTAGTTTGCAGATTTCCGATATCGAGGTCGTTGGAACTAATCCTGGGTAGCATTAGTGACGAGTATGTATACGATAATATAATTTACATTGAGCACGAATGGAAAATGGGAATATTTACCGTTAGCTTTTCGACGAAGGAAAACAATCGTGAGGAAACCGGTCTAATCCCAATAAGGTCTAGTTTTCCCTCTGGGTAGGAAGGTCAGATGGGAATCGATTTCGTAAAACTAGTGCCTTAGCCGAATCTTGGGATTAGGTGTCAAAGCGGACCCCGAGCTCCTTTCGGGGCACCACCGGGAATAACGCTCGGAGGGTGATGATGATGATAAAAAATGGAAAATTATCAACTCGAAATTATTGGTCGAATCTGAACTGAATAATGTCAATTTGAAAATCCTCGACATGGAAAATTGTCCTGTGCCTGAAAAATGCTATAATTGTATAACGTCCTAAAAGTGAAATTGACGTACTTGATCTGGGCTGAAATAAATACGTCCATATGGAATTATGTACTCTCCAAAAATATGACCAGTCGGAAATACTTCATATTTGAATTTTGTACGAAATAGTAAATTTTCATACAAGCATGTTGTCTACAATAATTTAGAACAAGAAAAAAATTGGTCATAAAAAAGTTAGACACAGTTACATTTTCACCAAAATCACTTTTGATGTTATTACTTTTGGTCCAATTTCAAAATGACGACGAGTATTTTCCATGTATGCCGAATGACAGTAATTACATACGGCCGTATTCATAAACGTTCTACAAGCCTGTTTTAACTAAAATGGCGTTAAAATTTGTTCGTCCTTATCTGTCACTTTGACATTTGTGTTCGTTAGAAGGAAGGAAAACACTATTTATTTAGCAGAGACATTTTAAGTTTCATGAATAATGGGGTTAGTCGCTCCGCATTGCGCAACATGTCGCCTGCTTGTGCCTTAAGGCTCGGCACTTCCAGGATACTTTTCAAGTATTTTTTATCATAAGCGAGACACCAAAAATGAACTAGATACGGAGTGTCACCCTTAATTGCAGACTTGCTTACTAGTATAGAATGAGGTTAGTTCACAGACAGTGACAGGGGAATCTCTCACCTGTCGGTCGTTGCCCCGCACTTGACTGCGTGCCCGTGCCATTAATTTCACTGCGAAGATTAAGTTGTCAGAGAGGAATTCGACAGCGGACTACATGCCGCCGCTGCGACGCCGCCCATCTGTAATCGAGGCGTGTGCTTTCAGTTTCATTCCTTCCCGCTTTATTACACACGGGAATAATTGGCCAGTTAACCCTCCCGGAAAGCATGATTTCCTTTGAGACTGAAAAAATGTCGACAGTTATATCGCGCCACGTACGGACCTGCTTTTCTACCTGACAATATATAGCTGTTAAATGTCGAGAATGGTTTGTAAGATTAACTTTATGGACAAGTTATTAGCCAGAGGTTTGAAGTGAGTAACAATTTGTTTGACACATAATGACAAACGACAGAAGCTGCCTACGACCAAGTCATGCCGTAACGGAAAGTCCTCTGAAGAACTCATTTCTCAGTTCGCTGGTTCGTGACAAGAAACGAACATGACACCCGCATGTTTATGGACGTTAGGGCATCTAGAAAATGAAAATGGCTTGGTTTCTTTACAGAGAGTTGCGGCGCTTAGGGGTTCAATCTGACATATAAGTATAAGTATACATTTGCCATTCCAATTCAATTTTAATGCCTAATGTCGGCACCGTGCATTTCGGTAGGTATCAGGGTTGAAACAAGATTTTAGGATAGATATGATTTGAGTTGAGAAAGACAAACTTCTATTACAAGATGTACCCAATGTGGATAGTGGACCTTACTTTGGCTATTTACGATGGGCAATACTGTTTGGCAGCACCTAATCGTTCATTTGTCCGTTCATTAACGCACTGACAAGCGACGTATTTGTATCATTGGGGTGCCTCATAAATGTCACATACCTGGAAAAGTGATTTTTCACAACGACAGGCTCGCCCCGTGAATCATCAGTCAGCGGGTTCGTGGGCGACAAATAACAAACCGGCTTATTTTTACAAACTTTACGACACGTAATTCAGCTAATCTTAGCATATGCACGTTGACACTCCGTTTTGGTAACGCTGATGTTATTAACGTCGCAATACTACTCTGAATTGAGATCTTTGTAAAAAGTATTTTCACGTAACACAATGTAGGTATTTTTATTTAGTCGCGCGAGTTTGGCATTTCCTTCAACATGTTTGTCCACAAATATCGGACTTCACTGTTATCAGTCATGTTTTAGTGAGAAATCGGTCATGAATCTTTAGAATATTCCTGAATCATTATTTGTTTTGATGTTTTGGGATGTTTCCAAAACCGAAGCACGTGCAGCATCTACGAGTATCTATTAGCAAACTCACTGAAACAAGTTTTTTTTTAATTCAATGCATTGCAGTTGTGTTATGCGGAAGGATGATAGTCATGTTACTGGAAGGGCATAAAGCATGAATTTGAATGTGGATGGTTGTGGGAGACTATATGAATAGGAAGGAAGTATGTGACGAGTTGACGGGCGATAGAGAAAAAAACATGCTGCGCAAGTAAATGGGATAATGACAAGCGAATGGTGAGTTGTGTTCTTATATTTTAAGAACACAACTGAACAACTACATACTAATTATTATTATTATTCAAATAGCTTGCCTCTAGCCGTTCCCGTTGCGAATGAAATTAGAAAATCTGAAACTATATTTGAAATCTCACAACAAAATATTTATTACATTACAATTAAGAAAGTATAAGGTACGGTTTTCAGGCCAGAACTTATTTAATCGGTAGTAGCCATGTCTACATACACACGGAGTATTTTATTGACATCCTGTTACGCATAAATTGGCTTAGTTAAAGAATAAGATTTATTTTATTATTTGCATGGAATGGCAGTATTTTATTGTCCAAAGCCGAAAAGGTCACTTACGCGCAATAATCTCTAACTTTATAACAAACTAGCTTCCGCCCGCGACTTCGTCTGCGTGAACCCGAGATAAAAACTATCCTATATTTGAATCCAGGTTATAAACTATCTTCGTGCTAAATTTCATCTAAATCGGTTGAGTAATAAACATCTAAACATCCAAACTTTCGCATTTATAATATTAGTAGGATCTATGAATTAAAAAAAATCAGCCAGTATCAAACTAAGCATTGTTCTGTCACGAATGATCTCAGCTTCCCATGAACGGAAAAACATGAAACTCTTTTTATTAGTACACTAGCTGTTGCCCGCGACTTCTTTCGCGTAGAACTTGTTACCGTTTCAGAAAAATGATTGCTATTCAATTATTTCCGAGATTAAAACTATCCTAAATCCTTCCAAGAGTCTCAAATGATCTGTACGGAAAATTGCATCTAAATCCGGTCATCAGGGATTAAGCGTAAAAGGTGAAACAGTGCGATGAGTTCATTAGTTTGAATTACTAAAATTTAATTGAAAACTCCGTTTTTACATATATAAATATCTTAAGAAACATCATCAGATGTTTGCTCAAATTGTATATTGTCATAATGTATTCAAGAAAGCTACATTACTGGAAATGTTTGCCTAAATCCGTCCAGTAGTTTTACTCACGTTAGTCCGGGCTACTTGTAGTTTTGAAAGCAAACTTATCTAATGCTAAAAGATGTAGAATAAGTCCGCAGGTTAAATGAAACATTACCTTATTTTCGGTTCTGGGGGCATCGCAGTTCTAACCCAACCTAACCTACATTTCTAGTAGCTGTTCGGTTCTGTAAGGGTCGAGGTTCTAACTTAACCTAACCTACTTTTCTGCTAGCAGTCGGATTATGTATTTTGACTAATAAATGGCTTACCATATAGTATATGTATGTATGACCTAAAAATTCCCTTACTTCAAAAACTACTTGTTCCTCATACACACTTCCAACCCTTTTTAACTTTCTTAGAGGACGAATTTTAAGAAACGCGATTATTTTCCTAGTCTAACTGAAGTTACAGATTCCTTACTTTAAAGTTGTCGTGTTCCCCGTACTAAAATCCAACTCCTTTTAGCCCATTTAGGGGATGAATGTTTTAACGCCCTTATGGAATCAACAGTCAAACAGTCTAAACCAGAAGTTACAAATCTCTTACTTTAAAAATGTCTTGCTCTCCATACAAACTTTGAACCCCTTTTAACCCCTATAAGGGATGAATATCAAAAAACTCTGAAATCAGTTTTGTAATCTTGTAACATACAGGCTAAGACCGAAGTTACAAATCTCTTACTATAAAAAAATATTGGTCTCCATATAAACCTTGAATCCTGTTTTAACCCCCTTGGGAATTTCTAAAAATCCTGCCTTATCCCTTGCCTACGTCATAAAAGGGAGTTCTGGTGTAAATTTCAAGTTTCTAGTCCCAGTAGTTTCGGCTGTGCGTCGATGAATCAGTCAGGAAGTCTTCTTTTATATAAGTAAGCTTAAGGAATATTTAATAGAAAAAGCATTCTACTCATTACATGAATTTATGAATAATAACAATGTTATGTGATTATTCAAATGAGATACTTATTGTTGTTAATATAATATAGACATAGGATGTAAATAAATAAATATGTATAATAAAATTGACATGTAATTGAAATGTTCGTTATAAATAATGAAACTGAAACTGATACCTAATATATAGTAATAAATGTAATGATAATTCATAATATAATAATGTTGTCTGTACCTATATGAAATGTTCAAATTAATATTCTGTGTAAACTGACCTGTAACCATGTTATCAATAAAGATTGAATTGAATTGAATTGAAAATATACATAGATAGAAGATAGATGAACTCTTCAATGGCTAACAGTACCTAAAGTTTTCGAACTAAAAAAAAATATTTTTCATATTTTGTCTTTGTCTCTTCTCTGCCTTGTCGCTTTTATTAAAAACCTACATTAAAATTGCTCGGTCGATGACTAAACTAATAATTGGACATGCGATGAAAGCTGGAGGGCAAATATGAAAATAACTCTCCGGGACGTGAAGCGCACAAAGACATTATGCATAAACAGATCCGCTTATGTTTACACATATTATATACTAAATAAGTAATAAACCCCAATAACACTGATTTCTTGTGACCATTCTATAAGTAATAACAAATAAAGAAATAGTTATATATGGCAAGTAATAAACTCGTCCGTGAATCAGTAATTTTAAATCTTCTTTATTATATATTCATTGTAGCTGTTAATGCTGAGCCAGTCTGAGCCGAATGAACGAGGTTTTATGTTGTTATTCGAGGAAACGTGCCCCGAACTGGACAAGAAGCCAAAGAGCTCGGGCCGCGTCGACGCGCCGCCGGCGAGGAGCGCGCTTCGGGGAACCAAAACACTGTTGCACCTTTGTCAGGATTCATTTTCTTTACATCGTGGTTAATTATTATGTCATAACAACACAATGGTCCTATTTTCACATTCATATAAAATACCATTTGATACTTTTACTAAGGCATTGTAGTAAATTATTCTGAAAAGAAACCATACAAGCGGAAGCGTAGAGTCCAATTAAAACATTCTCAGGCCTAGATTTACCAATATTACGTATTAATTCTATAACATTGCGTAACCTTCGCTATTGCCAATTGTAAGAATGTACCTATAATTCTGCTAGGCGGGCCAAAATATTTTCGATGCCTATAAAAACGACCAATGTATATTTTTTTACTTATTCGGATAATCTTCAAAAAACATATTATTTTCTAATTCAGAATGACATACGCATACCCGATTAATTACTTTTATAGAAATATTTGAGCATAAAATAAAAAATAAAAACTATTGTTTGGTATCGCAGTGGACATTATTTGGGAGGGGTCATGGGGACTGGTAAGTGGTAACGCAGTGGTAATTTGAGTACCAAATGAGACTTCATAAGAGAGAATAAAAAACCCAGGATGGTGGGTATTCATAATAAACATTAGGGCCCGGTTGACTTTTTCATCTCTATTTTACTACTAAAAAGAATTTCGGCCCAGGCAGCAATAGTTCCATAAAAGCTTTACTAAAAATAACTTAGTGTCCTCTGTGACACCAGCGCCCACTTGGTGTCCGTGCTCACTTAGACGATGCCAATAAAACCAAATCACTATTGGCACTTACCTATTTATATCATCTACATTTAGTTACATTCACCCGATATCTGGTAGGTAAATTGATTATGCTAATAATGCACTTAGCAACTAGGTATATTTAGTGATACGGAATTGAATTCTACTTACTAAGCGAGCAGACAGTATGGGTCAAAAGGTCGAGTAAGCACTTATTTTAATTATTGTTGGATGTAATGCCACTACGTTGTCTCATTTTCGTAATTAATTGAATCAGGCATCAAACATTGCGGAATTCATTGATAAGTTATAATTATAAGAGAAAAAAATAGTTTCTATTTCTGTCTTCTACAGGCGTGTTTTGCCAATAGTGGAATTCCTTTTAGTCCTTTGAGGTAATATTAGCAGCGCAGTGATGAGGTCTACTGTGAATACGAAGAGTTCCAGAGAAATCTATTGTCAATGGGAATGGCGCGTGCGGTCGTGTGAAGGTTTGGCGTGGCGTGACTCGTCAGAGGTCTATCTGAAATGGTATATTGGTTCGATATCAAAATTGTATTTATGGTGCGCGCTCGCTTTTAGGCACGCCAAACTTAACATACCAGAACGATTGAACGCACGATGTCTACCTATACCTGTGCTCCCGAGGATGTGTTGAGAGTTTGAGAGTAAGCGACCCGCGTTCGTCTCTAGCTATCAACACAACGAATCCTCAAATCAATAAAGGAACGGCAACGAAGCTTGCGTTTCTAAGGGTTCATAGGCTTCGGCGTCTGCTTATCATAAGGCAGGCAGTATGCTTGTCTGCCGCCGTGGTATTATAAAAATAGCAATACGTCTAGTCAAATAGATCTCCGGGCAGTTGCACGAACATTCTAATGACCGACATTCTATACTCCATATGCACTGAGCACTTGAGAGGCTTCAAATGGTGCCATCGAATGCAATTATTGTTGTTGACATGTTGTTATCATTCATGTTGATTTGTAAATATGATTTTAATGTTCATTGAATAGCAATTAGTATAACACACGTTCTTAGTGAAGGATAGTAGACGTTAGATCATTGAAACAAACAGTAACGACGTTGAGAGAACATTGGACATCTTAGAAAGAACATCGCATACTTAATATTTTTAACCGACTTAAAAAAAAAGGAGGAGGTTCTCAATTCGGTTGTATTTTTATTTTTTTTCAATGTTTGTTACGTCAGAACTCCGTCATTGATGAGCCGATTCGTACATTTTTATTTTATTTGTAAGTATATGCTTCCAGGTGGGTCCCATTTTTTCAAAAATTCAATTGGATGATGGGATCCATGAGGAATTGAGGGAACTCCTCAATTATATTAGGCACGCGTGTAGTGATTTTGGTATTTTCTATTATAACTCGTGTATTTACACCCGGAAATCATAAATTTGGTGGAGTGGAATTGATGATGACGACCACAGATGACTTATGGAATTCCTCAATTATGTACATAAAAGTACAAAAGTATATCACAGATTCTGATAAGATTCCTTTGAAATAGCAACTAATGAAGTGCCAAAGGTGATCCTTGTAGAATCGACGGAAGTCCTCAAATATTATCGGCCCACATACAGCGATTGGGTTTTTTTCTCTAATAATCAACGCATTTGCTCTTGGAAATCAGTTCATGTGGTAAATTGGAAAAGAAATGTGGAAATGTTCTCGTGGCTTGGCGGAGTACTAAATTGAAGTCGGTTAAAACTTTGTTTTTAAAGTAAATTATTTACCTCGTGGGACAATATGAGGCAATAAATATTATGCAACAAATTTCTATTGCTCTGACTTGATCCATGTTTATCGAGTATTATGGTTACCTATGCGATACATTTTGACTGCCATTTGAGTATATTTCAGAATAGATGATTGATATCAAATCTTAGTTCCAATGAAAATGAGATCATTCGGATAGTAGCGATTCGATTTTTTTAAATTGTCTGTTACAGTCCTATGTTCTGAAGTTCGGTTACCAATTAGATTAATTTTAGTATGTAAAAAAGAATAACTATCTAATGACTTTCTTCTAGTTGTTATATAAATAACATTATTTGATAGACGGGATTTTAACTCAGCTTCAGTCCTTGCCTCGGTGATCATCCACCATCGAAATAGCCAAAGGCACTGGTGTGTTCTGATTGTACATGCACGGTTAGAGCGACGAAGCCCACTGCAATTAACGGTAATTGACAAAGTTGCCGCCGCACTGACGATGCAATTACGTCTATATTGGTAAACATATGTATGTGTAACCCACGCAAGATATATAACGTCACATTATGCGCTGTAAGGTAAACGCAGTAGACGTCCCAGTGCTCGATACAAACCAAATCCTACTTTAACCTCTATTCACTAGCGGCTCAGTGAGCCGTTGAACGCACGAGCCGGCATTAAAAAAAGACTTGTTTTGAAATTCGAATAAAACCTGTTACCAAAATTTCGCGAGAATCGGTTGAGAAATGTGACCTGTAAAGAAGACAGAGGGACAGACACCGGACATACGAACGATTTTCGGGCCAAGCTAAAGAAAAGAACTGCGTTCGCTTCGCTCGCTCGTTCGATTACAATAGAGGTGAGAAATAGGTGTCAACTATTAAGAAATAATGTTTCAAACATTGTGACGTTTACCTTAACACATTCACTACCAAGAATCGTTACGCGCTACGCTCGTAGCCGATTCCGTGGTGTTTCTCGTGTGTAGCGGAAAGTGACTACGGCGTAGGCGGATTCCTGGTAGCGAAAGTATTAAGTTACGAAAGGTTTTCTCTAGAAATAAAAATGTTGCTGCGCACTACGACACAGCGGGGTTGCAATGGGATGCGATACGATTCTGACATATACGTTTCCAGTTCAATTTCAGTGATTTGTTCGCGCTCGCTAACTTTCACGTGCACCAAGCGCGGAACTGCTACAGTTAAAAAATTACACGATTGTGATTAAAGCCGTTAAATTAAATAAATAATAGTAAAATCTGAGAGCGCTGTTTCCCGTGTAAACGTCAGGCCTCATTTGGCCGAACGGAATCTGTATTCTGTATTTGTACCTGAAAACAAGAAAATTGAACAAGTCAGTACACAATTATTTTATGAATTGCAATAGACAGCAACTTGAATTGAAAGTTTCACGTTAACAACATAAATAAGAGACTAGCTAGAAGCTGTTATGCACTATCTATGCTGACCAATATCACTTCAACTGACGTTGCTATAAACGCATATTATGGAAATGTGTATCCTGTACTGACATATGATATGATATTTTGTTTTGGGGAAACTCAACTATACAATCAACTTTTGTTTTGCAAAAGAAAAGTTTACGAATTATATTCAAGTTAAGAAATATGGAGACAGTAAGAGACATTTATAGTAATAATATTTTTTCTACCGGTAAGTTCGCCTTTATACTTTGATCTAATGTGTGACATGTATATTCTTTAACCTGTTATTGTGTACAATAAAGTCCTTACATACATACATACACACATTTACCGAAACACGAATTATCGATAAATGAATACATTTTAACGATTATTAATACTTTATCGGCATGATTATATCTCAATAACCCTCCTTTTATCATTTAAAAATGACAACTGAATTAACTTGTTAGCGTTATCTTATGTGTCTAGAATGTTTGTAGAAGCTTCTTAAAATGCAAACACGTTTTCGGTTCGTTTCTATGAAATATGAATAAGTAGCCTCCGCCCGCGACTTCGTCCGCGTGGACCCGGGATAAAAACATTAAAAACTATCCTATATTTTAATCCAGGCTATAATTTCATTCAAATCGGTTCAGCTGTTTAAGCGTGATTGAGTAACAAACATCTAAACTTTCGCATTTATAATATTCAGTGGCAGACGTTCAGTGGCAGCGGAACTGAAGGCTATCGGGCTGACGTGGTCCGAGGCGAAGCGCGTAGCCCAAGACAGAACGCGATGGCGAGGCACTGTGGAAGCCCTCTGCCCCATCTAGGGGACACAGGACATTAAGTCAAGTAAGTCAAAATGAACTAAACTACAGTTAAGGCTCGCGGTCGTGTATGCCGCTCCCGCATTGGCTTACACAGCCATGAAAGACATTGTCTCCCTTCTTGACACTGCTTGTACACTCTGTAATAGACTAAAAGGCCATTGACGACATGATGCAGTAATAATAATAATATACGTGATTCCAAATTGTGTTGGCAACGCTGTAAGTTTTGATTACTCTGGGGCTGAATATGAATTAAGTTATTGTATTGGAATCAGTGTGGTATTTTTCACGTGCACTCGTTGGATCACATTACACCATTGAAATGATTGGTTGTACTAATGTATATACGTAAATTTGTGTTGATTAGAGGGCGCGATGAAAACGCTCTTGTGTCTTGACTATAGTCGAGAGCGTTTCGTGGCCTCTTTTTATCAGATTACCATCTCACTCACGCTACACTCACCCGCTTGCCACTAGTGATGTCAGACGCAGGCAACGACCGCGCTCAATCCATTTTGTGGTCAGTGAGCGAAAATTTACTTTATTACGTAGTGTCATGTCGACTATTGACTACATTGGTGAAACAAAAAGAGAAGATGTCACATGCTAAGTGGCACAAATGATATAACTACAACTTAGAAAAGTTGAAAAACCCCCGACATTTTCATTTCAAAGTCCAATATCTCAAAAACGGCTGAACATATTTTCATGAAACATGGCTAAGAACACTCGGAATCACATCAGCTTTCGAATAAATAAAAACCGCATTCAAATCGGTAAATCCGTTTAGGAGCTTCGATACCATAGACATATACACAGATACACAGACACGTTAAACTTATAACACCCCTCTCTTTGCGTCGGGGGTTAATTAAAGAGGATATTAAGATGTCTTTTTACAGTTTTGACACGTTATTTTAAACTAAACTTTATTTAAAATTATTGTCCTTGACTCTCCTGGTATATAAATATATAATTGATGATAATTTTGGTAATTAATATAGGATTGTTGAACTTTTATGAATACGGCTCTAAGGATTTACTTCATCATCGTCAATCCTCATAATATCAGCCGAAAGACGTCCACTGCTGGACATAGGCCTCCCCAAAGACCCCACTCGAGTACTTTCCCGTCGCAACGGCCATCGGTTCTACGTGCAATGTGCCAAATTAGAAGTGCAAGGATTTCCTTTTTTGACAATATTATAAGAATAGAAACAATCTATCGCTATCGACCGGTCAGAACACGTGATGTAAAACAATGAAATAACTCACATTTCCAGACGACATGCTAACCCAAATCGAATGATAGTTTCTACGTATTATAATCACCACTTAGTGTTCCTGACCCAATCGGGTAATTACCCACGTTTATAGGTTGAAAATTAGCCATAAACCTAATGAAGTTAAGTGCCTCTGACGCCCGCATGCGACAAAATGATTTAGTGCGAAACACGGTCAGCTTAGTATTACGTAGGCCGGTCCAGTTTGACCAGGACCATAAATACCTGCTATTCTATTCGCAACCTGACGAGACACCTCATCTCTCCCTAGTCTAACTTGACCCGGTAATGACTATGCATAATGATTTGTTTGTGAGGAACAAATGTCTATATTGGGAGAACTGCAGTCAGAGCACTACTACATAAGTCAATGAAGTTAGATATTCTTGCTAAGCGCCTTAACGACCATATACTATGCGAATTTACATACATGAAAATAAGTAAATTGCTGATTTGATCTTATGGAGATGGGCATAATGAGATTTAGGTTCGCTTCTCTTTTGCGGACATTGCCAAAGTCAAGGGCCTAATTTTTGGTTGGAATTTTAATCCGCATAAACGGCGACTCCTATTATATGATTACATGCAATCAAAACATACTACTGACCACATGAAATACGACTTTTGTTTTGCTCGCTCTGTATGTCATATAGTTGTAATATTAATAAAAGGCAACCGGAGGTCAGACTTACATGGATCGCCTGAGACTAGTCGGCCAGCATTGTGAACACGGTCGTGATAGATATCCGGGATACGGCGATGCCCCGGGGAACCGAACTGGGCCAGCACATGAGCCGTGGCACAGATTGCGTGTGATTGGCTCTTGGATAACTTGCCTTTATGTAACGAACGGCTCGAGGGCTTAGTTAAGGAAAGCGGAGTAAGGTCAGGTTACTCCTGTTTTAACCCTCGACGCAAACGAGAGGTGTGATAAGTTTAACATCTGTATCCGTATACAAACGGCAACACAGTTAACAGACCGTTCGTGACCCTTATTACAATGCACATACAGTGCACGTATGGTCAGATAAAAGTGGTGTCGATGAAATAACGTTAATTAAAGACACGCATCTTTGATTAACGTTATTTCAACAGAATATGCTTATTATCACTTATATACAGTTGGCTATGGGCTAACGTAAGAGGGAGCGCGCGAACGAGGATTATTACGTATCATGGAATTGTACCCTACAATGGGTGACCCTAAGTAACCATTCACTTGCATTGCATCCCATCTCCATCACGGTTACGACAAGACGGCGTGCGACTTGTGGCGCGGCGAGATAATCCGTCTCTTTCTAATAGAACACTCAGATAGAGATGGATAGTCTATCTCGCCGCGATACCTACAGCTAGCGTGCCGTTTTGTGGTAACCGAGCTAGATAGTCGTCAAAAACATAGAAATTACTTGAAATATCCAGAACAATAAAAATTCATATGCATTTTCGCTATTCATAGGCACTTTCCGCTGCTTAGCGGGAAACCCACGGGTTCGACTACGAGCGTAGCACGTAGAATAATCTTGGCTGTGAATGTGTTCAGGCAAATTAATCCTCGGTTACTTTTACGTAGGTAGGTAAGCTACGTGAAAGTATGCCACGTGAATGTGACCATTACGTTTATCTCTAGGAGTGAAACAGTTAAGCAAAGATCATTATTTACATAAATCCACAAACTTAATGCTGTCGACATTTTGATGAAGGTCACATTTTAACATCTGTAATAACGTAGACTTGACGCCTACGGACTATGCGCTACGGGCCTCGTAGCGCCGCTACGGAGGCTTGGCTACGCGGACGTGGGAGGCTGCCTGTAGCTACGAGCCTAGAATGTTTTATTTACCATACGTATTAAAATGGTAACTAAATTAAATGTAAACATTTTACAAATAGCAATTGCCATCAGTCAAATAACTACTTTACGATTGTGAACAGATCATCAAGAGCATTAGCGGCGATGGGTGTGTAACTCTGTGAGCTGTATAACTGGGAGGAGCCTGTAATGAAATAAAAATAAATTAATTCGAAAAAGTGAATCGACAAACTCGTTCGACGATGTACTTATATACGTCACTTATTTAATAGCGGGACGTCCGGACTAACGAACTTGGGCCCAAGCTGAGCTTAGAACTTCATTAGCTTCGCTTACTCGTTCGACGATGTACTTATATACGTCACTTATTTAATAGCGGGACATCCGGACTAACGAATTTGGGCCCAAGCTGAGCAATGAGCATACAACTGCATTAGCTTCGCTTACTCGTTCGACGATGTACTTATATACGTCACTTATTTAATAGCGGGACGTCTGGACTAACGAACTTGGGCCCAAGCTGAGCTTAGAACTTCATTAGCTTCGCTTACTCGTTCGACGATGTACTTATATACGTCACTTATTTAATAGCGAGACATCCGGACTAACGAATTTGGGCCCAAGCTGAGCAATGAGCATACAACTGCATTAGCTTCGCTTACTCGTTCGACGATGTACTTATATACGTCACTTATTTAATAGCGGGACGTCCGGACTAACGAACTTGGGCCCAAGCTGAGCTTAGAACTTCATTAGCTTCACTTACTCGTTCGACGATGTACTTATATACGTCACTTATTTAATAGCGGGACGTTCGGACTAACGAACTTGGGCCCAAGCTGAGCTTAGAACTTCATTAGCTTCGCTTACTCGTTCGACGATGTACTTATATACGTCACTTATTTAATAGCGGGACATCCGGACTAACGAATTTGGGCCCAAGCTGAGCAATGAGCATACAACTGCATTAGCTTCGCTTACTCGTTCGACGATGTACTTATATACGTCACTTATTTAATAGCGGGACGTCCGGACTAACGAACTTGGGCCCAAGCTGAGCTTAGAACTTCATTAGCTTCACTTACTCGTTCGACGATGTACTTATATACGTCACTTATTTAATAGCGGGACATCCGGACTAACGAATTTGGGCCCAAGCTGAGCTTAGAACTTCATTAGCTTCGCTTACTCGTTCGACGATGTACTTATATACGTCACTTATTTAATAGCGGGACATCCGGACTAACGAATTTGGGCCCAAGCTGAGCAATGAGCATACAACTGCATTAGCTTCGCTTACTCGTTCGACGATGTACTTATATACGTCACTTATTTAATAGCGGGACGTCCGGACTAACGAACTTGGGCCCAAGCTGAGCTTAGAACTTCATTAGCTTCACTTACTCGTTCGACGATGTACTTATATACGTCACTTATTTAATAGCGGGACATCCGGACTAACGAATTTGGGCCCAAGCTGAGCTTAGAACTTCATTAGCTTCGCTTACTCGTTCGACGATGTACTTATATACGTCACTTATTTAATAGCGGGACGTCCGGACTAACGAACTTGGGCCCAAGCTGAGCTTAGAACTTCCTTAGCTTCACTTACTCGTTCGACGATGTACTTATATACGTCACTTATTTAATAGCGGGACATCCGGACTAACGAATTTGGGCCCAAGCTGAGCAATGAGCATACAACTGCATTAGCTTCGCTTACTCGTTCGACGATGTACTTATATACCTCACTTATTTTTCTTTCAAAAGTATGCTTATTGGTAACTCACTAGGGACACAGTTGTCAGTATAAAGTAGTGTTAAGGTAACAAAAAATCTCAGAAGCTAAGTAATTAATACGTCCCACAGATTACTCTATTTTGGGACGATATAAATAGCTCTGTACCGAAATTAACCGTGATCACTTGATAGCTTTATTTGAAATCTTTACACGGGATAGAATAATTTCGTGTTCATGACTATACATTAATATGCTCCGTTTTATGTAATTTCTTGTTGTTTCAAATTAATACATCTTTAACAAAGTAATAAAGGAATATACTGCGTGGAACGGAATGATGGACTTTCCCGCAAGAGGGGGATTATTGAGCGCTAGTACGTCACATTTTCCAGATAAACTATTTTTTTTGACGCGATTTTTTTTACCTCTGTATGGAGCGTTGGCCGACTGGAGCGACGAGCATACAAATGTAAAAAAAAATCGCGTCAAAAAAAAATAGTTTATCTGGAAAATGTGACGTACTAGCGCTCAATAATCCCCCTCTTGCGGGAAAGTCCATCGTTCCGTTCCACGCAGTATAGATGATTTATACAACAGTATGCTGATAGTGTCGGAATTACCACTTGACAGTTGCAAGGGCATCTCTTAACCCATTCAGGGCCCATGATGACACATATGCGTCAGACCGCCGTAGTCGCTTTCCGCTACATACAAGGAAAACCACGGGATCGGCTACGAGCGTAGCGCGTAGCGATTCTGGGCAATGAATGTGTTAAGTGATTTATCTAATACGATACTATTAGAGGGATTCTCTGTAAAAAAAAACTCAGAGCCCAGTAAACAAGAACACTGTGTACAAGTTTCCGTTTATATGACCCACTTTATTAGTACTACCGTTTTATTAATTTTACGATCTAATTTAATAACGTCATTTAGTTACGCAACCGTTAAAGCTTTTTTATTAAATTTGAATTAAGCAGTAATGTCTGTTAAAGAAATTAAAAGTTTCAAATGTAATTCATTACTTCGAGCAAATCATTTGTATGTTTTTCAATTTAAGTTGTTTACATAGAAATTGTTTAACTTTGGCCGTCCTATTAAAAATAGTTGGGAACGGGTGCTAGATTTCCATTAAGCGAGGGTTTAAGTGTTCCTAGAAGCGCGTGGGTGGCGCCTCCCCGACCCCGCAGGCCATCTGCGCATACTAAACAACTGCCCTGTGAGCTGCGACGAACAAATACATTTTAAATGATATTAAATACGAAAAACCTGCCAATTTACCTATCCCAGCCAGATTTAATCGTTTCATAACACTTTTTTACGCAAGAGGACTTATTGCCTATATCTAATCCGTTCGATATCATAAATCTACATAAACGAAAATCGGTTCATCCGTTTGGGAGCTACGATACCACAGACAGATACACAGACAGACACGTTAAACTTATAACACCTCTCTCTTTGCGTCGGGGGTTAAAAATAAAAGAATAAATCTTTACGTTTACATACCTCCTGCTAAATATTTTCATAATTAATAGCAACATAAAGTTGTCAGTGGGGGCCAACCATTGCGCACTACGGTTTACCTACCGCCTACTATGTTAAATGTTTCCCACTGACCTTTGTTGAAGAGCGAAAAATTGTTTAAGTGCAAATTGTAGTCGTTAGACGTAAAAGGGTACTCTGTGTGTATCATCGGTATCCAAGAATCGAGACGGTGTCTCCTGCCGCAACCAGTCCAGTTCATACCTTCAATAATATTTTATTTGCAACCAAGTTCCGTTGCAGGGGACCGATTTTTGACTTTCGAGCGCTCGAAAGTAAAAAATCGGCCCAGGGTCTCGTTTTTTTTTTCAAAGGAAAATAACCTTGGTAATTGGTAATGGTACCAACGCTTTGATTTAATCCAATTCGTGCAACCGAGTTCCAGAGGGAGTCAACGAATTCAAAAATTCATCGGGTAGTGAATACTTTTTTCAGCAACTACTACGGTGTCCACAGAAACACATTACTCTTTTAAACTTTGAAACGTCTACCAATAATTAAAATTGTTGACCATCACATCAGTCGAAAGACGTCAACTGCTGGACATAGGCCTCATATTTGAATTTTGTTTTTCATTATATAAGAATTATTTTGTCATTATATAAGAAACGTCGTCGTATCTATGAAATTTTCCATGCGACCATCTAACCGCAATTTCATTTTCTTCAAACAATCACCAATAATTTACTTGTAAACATTGACATAGGTTTTACAGAATTTTTACATCGTATTACTTGGTATTCCTAACAAATATGACCTGAAGGTCAAGACGAAGTATGCTTCGCATCTATTACTACTACCCTTATGGTATACATTAAAAAATCTATCGTATTCTACACATTCTACACTAAGCGATAAAAACTACATAACCTTATTAAAACGTTCTTGGGGATGAATACCAGAAATCGCCGTAGGTACTCAGCATGTTTTTTATAAAAGGAGCCTATGCGCAGTTTCAAAACTGTTCACCGCTGCACTGGAGGACATTTTCAAAACTCTGGACTGAAGAAGGCTAGGCATCAACATCAACGGGGAGTACATCACTCACCTTCGGTTTGCTGACGATAAAGTAGTCTTGGCTGAGACCATGGAGGACTTAAGTACGATGCTCGATGACCTCAATAAAGCTTCCGAACGAGTTGGTCTAAGAATGAACATGGATAAGACGAAGATCATGTCAAATACCCATGTAGTACCAACTCCCATTACAATCGGACACTTTACACTCGAAGTTGTAGACGATTATGTATACCTAGGACAAGGAGGGAAGGAGAAAGAGGTCAATCGTCGAATCCGACTCGGCTGGGCAGCGTTCGGGAAGCTACGGCACATCTTTTCGTCCAATATTCCGCAGCATCTCAAGACGAGAGTCTTTGACCAGTGTTTGTTGCCAGTGATGACATATGGCACTGAAACGTGGTCGCTTAATATGGGCCTCATAAGAAGGCTCAAAGTCACCCAAAGGGCTATGGAGAGGGCTATGTTGGGAGTTTCACTGCGTGATCGCATCAGAAATGAGGCTATCCGCAGCAGTGTTGCCAGGGCCCCTGAGTCGTAAGTTACGTTTCGTTTCCTAAAATGTTACATTTTTGCTGCAAAAGTGACGTTTTTCATTCTCACGTCTTAAAATTGTCTTAGTTTGCGCGAGTCGAGTGACAGAGATCGAGATGTAACGAACGTTCGGTTCGTGTTTGAAATTAAATATCTCTTTTGCTATCACTGTCACTTCTGTCAGTGTCAAAAATGACATCAATGAAACTCCTGTCCCTTATGTCACCTATGTCAATACGTTCAAAAATAATAATATAAATCGTCGTATACTGTCCCGACCACGAAATACTTTTATATGAGTAGGTTTTTTTTACTAACATAAGTAAGGTGTCAGTCCTACTCTTAATGTTACGAAAATTCCCTGAATAATAAATGTTACTTACATGTTACGCGAGCGGGTCAAAAGTTACGAAAAATGTAAGAAATGTAACCATCTGGCAACGCTGATCCGCAGCAGAACCAAGGTAACCGATATAGCCCTCCGAATCGCTAAACTTAAGTGGCAGTGGGCGGGGCACATAGCGCGTAGAACCGATGGCCGTTGGGGCGGAAAGGTTCTCGAGTGGCGGCCACGAACCGGAAGGCGCGGCGTGGGTAGGCCCCCCGCAAGGTGGACTGATGACCTGGTAAAGGTTGCTGGAGTCCGCTGGATGCGGGTGGCGCAGGACCGGTCACTTTGACACTCTTTCGGGGGAGGCCTATGTCCAGCAGTGGACGTCTTTCGGCTGATATGATGATGCGCAAAGTTTCAACTGTCATATTATGTTTTTCATATGGCTTTTCCACACCCTCGGGAATGAATTTTGATGAAAACGCTATGTCAATTATCTGGTTTATAGATAAAGGACGTGTATACAAACTTTCAAATTTCTAAGGTTTTAAAAGAACGACTTCTCGGTACAACTCTTATTTCACCCCTTTAGGGGGCAAGTTTAAAAATATATATTATAAAAGAAACCTGCTGTCCTGCTTCCATGTTTCGTTCGTTGTAGTTAGCCACAGTTTATCATTAAAAAATCACCCATTACTTATGCGAACTTTCAACCCCTATCTTAACCCCTCCAAGGGTTGAATAAAAAAAAATCCCTTATGTTTTTGCCTGTATATTAGGAACTTGTGACCGAAGTTTCAAACTTCTAACTTTAAAAACAACATGTTTCCTATACAAAATTTCAACTCTTTTTTTAACCCCCTTAGGGGATGAATTTTATAACAACGCTAAATCATTTGTTTTGCTTTTTAGTAAGAAACCTTCATACAAAGATTCAAGTCTATAACTTTCCAAATGAACGATTTCCGTATAACGGTTAGACCCCTATTTCACCCTCTTAAGGGTTGAATTTCTAAAAATTCTTTCTTAGTACACTTCCACGTCAGTACGTGAGAAAAGAAAGAATATATGTTCCATATTTCATGCGTATAGCTTTAGCGGTTTTGGCTCTGCGCTGTCTGTCAATCGTTTAGTAACGCAATAGGGATGGTGACACCAAATAAATTCAATAATGTTCATTTTTCTCGAAAAAGGATTAAAAATATAGTCACATGGAGAAAAAAGGTAACAGAAAAGAATAAATAATCCAAAAGTTAAGTGTCCTTAGCTTTAAGACAGGGTATACTCTGCCCCTTTTCCGCAAAACGCACCTTCAAATGAAACGATTGTCATTTACTATGACGCTTGAGACCTGTGACGTCACAAATGTAGGGCAGTAGAAGTCGTCACAGCTCTCAGGGGTGTCTCTCACTTAGTCTACGCGTGGGCAGCATGAGTGTCGCCACTCGCCAGTAACCGGTTTAGCCTAGATGGTAGTGACCCTGCCTACGAAGTTAGAGGTCCTGGGTTCGAATCCCGGTAATGGCATTTATTTGTCTGATGAGCACGAATATTTGTTCCTGAGTCATATATGTTTTCTATGTTTAATTATTAATTTATCAATAGAAGTTTGTTTATCTTCGCTTAGTACCCATAGTACTATCGACAACACAGCTAACTGACCATCGCTGCACCTTAAGTGCATTGTAGCAAGCTTTGCTTAGTTAGGGACTGGGTCGATGCTTGTCCGCAAATATTTATTTATTTATGTCACTTTTAATAAGATTTTTGCGAGGCGAGGATGTAGACCCAGTACTCGGATAACAAGCACCCATAAACCAATCGGTAGAGTATTGCTGTTATTTTTAGACGGATGATTAAACTCTCGTAGCTTTCCCAATTAATCCAAATTGTGACCATTTTAAACTTAATTACGTGGGTGGGTTACTCGTATGTGTGCAAACTGAGATGAGAATGTTACACGTGCGGAAAACACTTCGGGCAAACTTATGTCTACACTAGTATATTTGATTTCACCATCCTCCCCTAGTTATCGAACGAGCGAGCGAAGCGAACGAAGCTCGCCGTGTCAACTTGGGCCAGCATGCCTACGTATGCCCAGATGTCCAGCTGTTCTGGTCTACAGGTTGCATTTCTCAACCGATTCTCGTGATTCTTTCTAAGCAAGTTAAAAAAAATAGTTTTTTTTGTCGAACAGTTATTCAAAATTTAAAAAAAAACGGGATCGTAAGTTCTACAGTTCACAGAGCCACAATATTTAAATAGAAATGTTTTATTTTTTGAAGTACTTAACTTTAACGTTAAAATATTATTGAAAAATATATAGACTGTTAGGACAGCCAAAAAGAAGTCAAATTACTCCGAATGAATGCTCAAAAATCATACTACGCACGAAGTTATTAAGCGAAATCATCCTTACTAATATTATAAATGCGAAAGTGTGTGTGTGTTTGTCCTTCTTTCACGTCGCAACGGAGCGTCGTATTAATGTGATTTTTTGTGCGGAGATAGTTTAGAGGCTGGAGAGTGACATAGGCTACTTTTTCCAGCGGGAAAACATCTAATTCCCACGGGAAAATTCAATATGTTACATTTTCCTATAACCACGCGGGCGAAGCTGCGGGCATCAGCTAGTATTTATTTAATATTTTCTATTAAATCTTTACCATAATTCATTTCAGTAACTGATAACGTTTCTATATTTATAGATACTCCAGTTACAGTTAAACAATGATTCGGACAATCCAGCAACGGCAAATGTTCAAATGTAAATAAACTGGAAATGCTTTATTCCGTATGTTCTCCGAAGCGAGGCTCGGATCAAATTGTACGGGAATTGCGTCGTATTGACTCACGGATACAATAGGTACTAATGAATGGGATGCATGTTTACTATACGAGATATTAAAAAAAACATCGAAATCGTCGACATACTAATGGTTTTAATGCACTTCTGAATGAATGCACGCCACTTTTGAACTTTGAGGTGAGACTCGGTTTTTTTATGAAAATAATTCATTCAGAAGGCATTCGCCGAACGGATAAGATAAGAAGGATATTACTGGTGAGGTCCATTCAATTGCATAATAAACTTGTAAGTCATATTTTTACGTGCTTTAGGCAACTTTTGAGCTAGGCCTAAGCTTGTGACTGTATATGTGGGTCGAGGATTTAAAGCGCATCTTGTACTTTTACGCATAATGTGTATTTAATAGTATTTGTGGTATCCCATTCAGCGTTAATCACGACACACATGCCTCAGAGGTCTACTGGTAGTGTCCCTTCATATGGAGATTAAGCTGCTACGGACGACGGCGTAGCGCTACGAGTGTAGCTTATCAGTGGATCAGGTATTCTGTAACAGCGGAATGGCCTGAGAGTAAAATCCACTTCCAATCTTATTATAATGTCAAATATTCTGCGTGAATGTTTTTTGGGCGTACCAATCATTTCAAAAATCAAAATAGCTAACTACGCCCGAAGTTGATTACAAGACTATCCAAAACTTGCGGTTTCTAATGGCGTCCATTTCTGGTGTGTTAAATAGATATTTTGTCTAACACTTGTTTATTTGAAAATCAAAATTTCTTTGTACGAAATGGCGAAGTGATAATTAAATGAAGAAACGCTCCAATAAATATTTACGTCCGTAAAACCCACTAGATAATATTAGCAGTGTCTGACACTTGTTATTTAGATTTGTATAACCAATATAAGATAAGTAGGCTCTTTTAGGAGTAGCCTACATTAGTATTATTGAACTTAGTTTCGAACGAACGTAGAATTTCGTATATTAATAATCTTGATTTGCGAGGGTAAATCGGAATTTCTTCAGGAATTTTGATTCTTGAAACTATGCTACGAGTATGTGCCCGTTTATCGAGGCATAATTAGTGAGTTTCATTTTATAGATACGGAAACTCGTAAATGATGGAGTTATTCCTTTCCAGCTAGTATATTAATTGGCAGCAGTTTATAGTTACAAATCGGGAAGCTATCAAATACGTATCAATCGATACCAAGGTAAAAAAATACACCGTTCTTGGCCTGAATACCTAGGTCATCTGTCGTAGATATAGTAGTTCACATATACGAGTAGTAGGTATTTATGGTCAATAAAACGTTAATAATGCCGTGGCTTAAGGCTTAACTGTTAGTAAGTTTTCATATAAATCGACAAATAAAACGGACTATATAATAATCAGAAAGAAAATAAATAGCAATATAAATGTCTTTTGAATGTAGTCAAAAAAAAATTTGGGGTAAATTTTCGGTGACCAACTTATATTACACGAAGCAGCATTTTGGCCAAGAAAAACTAAAAAATAGCTCACATGGACTAGAATGTATAACTGCATAGGTACCTACTGGCCACATAAATGACAACTTCTTCCCTTCAACTCTGCACAACTTTTAAAAGGCAGAATAATCTTTTAAATCCCATTTGGTAATCAATATTAATTAAGAGCGAAGTATAACTAGCAGCTCGCGACCGACAATATGTACTTTTTATATGCAATTTCCATTTCGGGAGAAAACGTTTTCCACTGACTAAATCTTAAAAAATCACTTTGATTTTGATGTCGATCGCTTCAGCATAATAATATCTAGGTTTATAGGTTTCAATTTTTTTAAAGTTTTTAGGTGCCTATAAATTTTAATTAACACAAATTTAAAAAAAGGGTCACCTATAAATCTAGTCTTTCATTGTCTCAATAACTTACTAGAAAATCATTGAGATTGGAAAATATTTAGAAGTAGAAAAACGTTTTCTCTTTTTGTATGGACTAGTACGTAGTATTCCAAAGGTATACTTCCCCAAGAATAAAAAGTATGCTTCAGATATATTTCACTTCAATTCGTTCAAAGGATCCTGAATGTTTTCTTATTTCTACCCCTGACCTGAAAGGTATCCTTCAGTAGATTTCCACGCGTCGATTTCTAGTTCGTGCTATACAGTAGTACACATATTGGTAATAACAATAAATATCGGGGCAAATCTCATGTTGATTGCAAATAGGTGCAGTCCTTGAGCTAGTTTCTTTTTGGTTAGTTTTATAGTTACTCTTTTTGTACCTGTACTTGTTTAGAATCTAAACAGCGATGATTTACTAGGTATTAAAAATGTTATTCATTTGTTTTAAATGCAATGCGATTAAAATCAAGGTTGTACAAAGTGTAGAGTCGTATTCACGAATTATGTATGTAGCCGGCCATCATTCAGCTTCAAGGAATTTGGTCAGCTGTCTTGCTGTCGGCGTCTCGGGGATCAACGCTCTCATTGTGCCGGTATTAAGGCAGTGACAGCGAAAATTAGGCTCCGGATTCCTTTGAAATTATTGTATGCACAAAAAGCGCGGGGGGCGGGCGGGCGGCGCTGGTCGCTACACCGCCGTATATATAGACGCGACGGCTGCGCGCCGCCCAGTCGGTCCTCGTCTCTCGCTAGCGCCTCGCGTCGGAGCTTGCGCTGTGACAGCTATCCAAGTATTTCTATTACATTTTCACAAATTACTGTTGGAAAGGCAAGACTGCTGTTGATTGTGTAGGTCGCGCAACATTCGTGTGTTCTGTATCGGGTTGGGAGTGTTTGCTGCGAGTCGCCGGTGCTGCCGACCGGTGGGCGCCCAGGCCGCGGTTTGCGATTGTTCACGCTGCCAGGTGAGCTTTCATTCATTACATTGTGTTTTGCAGCTAACGTTACTCTTCTGAAACTGTTCGATATCGATGATTTTCTCATATTATGAACTCTAAGATGATTTACAATCAATGGTGATTATTCTATAAACTGGTAATTCTTTCACAATGCACATAGATGTATTTTGATTTGGTAAGCTTTAATTTGAGTTTATGACATAAGTTTTACAATTAGAGCCGAAATATAGATGCCATTCATAAAATCGTTTCTATTTCATCAAAGTTTAGCTGATTTGGCCATGAATTCAAAACGCGTTTTAAGCGAAATCAAGATTAAAAATAACAAAGAATTCCATTCCATTTCCATTTTCTCTTTCTTGAATTTCCAGACAACAAAGCATTATGAAAAAAAAATCGCCTCCTTTAAAGCTTTTATTATCAGTTCATCGGTGTTTTGGCATAAACAAACGTCACTAGTGATTTTCCATCGATCTCTTTGATTCTGTCGATCGGATTTTTTATCTATAGCTACTAAATAGTATGTTGAATCCGGGAGCGAAATCACGTGCAAACAACTCGCGATCTTTTAACTTCAACACAGTGAAACGTAAAATCGAAATGCGTGCCTGTAACCCGCTGAAGATGCAGGCGATCATAGATTACGGTCCTGGCTTAGCGTTTATTTACAACCATTCTGTTCATGGCGGTGGGTACGTACGTTAAGTAGATCTATCTACTAGTAATGGCCGGTTCCAATAATCAATCCACCGATAGTTTTCCTTACCGACAGTCACATTTTGACACATTTTGTACGGGTAATCTGTCAAAATGTAACTGCCGGTAAGGAAAACTATCGGTGGATTGATTATTGGAACCGACCATAAATGGTCAAATTATATGGAAAAATTATAGTTGGACTATCCTACCGCGCGTTCAAAAGTTTATGTGATTACCCTTCTGCATTTGTCTTTAAATGTCAACATAACGCACCATCAATAAAGTTTGAGCTTGTGACTCCTGCGGAGCTGGCGGCCATAGGTAATGGTGTCTGTTTACCATTGTATTCTTGTTTGCCACCGCTGTGGTATTAAAAAAATCGTAGTAAGTTTTTAGAAAAACTTTAAGCCATTAGGCACCTAAAAAAGTAGTTAATTTAGCAAGTATAGTTTATGGGTAAACTGCAAAAAAAAATAGTTAAGGGCTTCTATGCTTTAACTTTTCTCCATTGTTTTACATATAAAATGTATGGGTAATTGTCGTTATACAATGGAAAAAAATTAAAGTGTAGATTAGATTAAGGCTCTTAACTATGTACTCCTTCCTTTGCAATTCACCTTTATCTCAAGTTAAAAATAAGTCATAGTAAAAAAATTATATTAAGGGTGGGTTTGCACCAAACCGTCTCTAATCGTAAGTGTCGTTCGTTATAACCTGAATGTATGGAAAGTTTAACATGTTTCGATGACGAGACAGCTGCCGGCGCCATATTTAACGTTGATCGGTCTGTAATCATAAGTTGGTGCAACCCGCCCTAAGTGAGTGAATTTTGTTTCCGTCACACGGGCTCTTAAGCGATTAACTACCTCTCCACGGATGTCCTGTTAATAAAGCATAATGAATCGCGTATAATTAACTTATTTATTTACCTCACTGAGGTCTCCCGACGTTTCGGATGTGTCGCAACATCCATGGTCATCACGGAACAATTGGCTTGAGCGGGTATCAACATCTTCTTGCTGCTTGCGGATTTTTCGAACTACCCGCATTTGGTCTTTATTAACCACTTGTACACTAGGGTTGTCACCCGGCCGACACACAACACTAACGCGATTAAGTCCCGTTTAGTATAAATCATCCCATAAAAAACATTCCACGTAAAAAAGAGGCCAAGTCTCGAAACTCTTCCACCGTAAAAAGTTGTGAGATATTTCGTAGTGCCAAGTCTCAGGCATTCTTATTATTCTTTATTTGCTAGCTAAATAAAATTTTGCAACTTAGCAATCACACAACTTTACTGCATTTATGGATTTTTGCATCCCTTAAACTATGTATTACCTAACTATTGTGTGAGAATCGTGAAAGTTTAAATCAATATAAAGCATAATAAAGTCGTACCAAACACGGTTTAATGTGGACTATCATAATTATTTGAGTAAGTATCTACTAAAAGTATGCGCCACTTGAGATATAATGATATTTTACAATAGAGGTACCTACGTCACGACATTTTCAATGTATTTAATTTGAAACAATTTGAATAAATTGCACATACAGTGACTTTAGACGTAATCACGCAAATATGCGAGAAATGTATGATTTGAGCAAAAGACGTAGGCGCAGCGTAGCGTGCCCGCGGCGGCGATAATAGTTTGTATCTTTCAGAAACCGTTATTTTCGGATATCCTGTTTGACTTAGCTGTCAATGGCCATTGGTATAATAGGTACAGTATTTTAAAATATTAATAATTACGCAAAAAATATACAATTATTCTTTACTAGCCCAAAGTATGTCACATATTCAAGATGAATCTTGCAAACAACAGTGTGTACAAATCCTGAACATAAGGTAAATACCTAAGTAAGAATTTGCGTTTATTCAAAATCACTGATAGAAAATATAAATATGATTTAAAAAATTGCGCTCTGCTGAAAAGAGAAAACAACTGTCGCCATTTATGAAGATTCCAGTGTCAGCATTTTTATGAGAGTAGCGAAAACGAGGCAGCCCAACTTTTCAGACGTGGTATACATTTACTTCCAGCCATACGATTTCGGCTATCACCCCAAGGTAATGGCTATTCTCCCTTTGTCTCGTTCCTATCCGCCAAAGAGCCGAACCTATCTTCCCAAGGACCCACCCATGACCAATTAACTGTATTGACATCTTCTCAGATGTCAGTGACCTTCATAGATGTAAGGGAGGTTAATTAAAGGACGGAAATTATAGATACGTTGATCTCATAGGAAACATGATCTTCAGTAAAGTCAAAACAAAAAAGCCTTACGCCATGGCAACAAAACGAAATCGAGTTTTTTATTTGACAAAAAAACGACAAATTACAATTATGCGTGTAGCAACCTCGTATTATGGGAAGGTCCGAGAATTCATCCATTTTCATTACGTGCCCCGCGAGGATTTTTTCCGGGTGGAATATTTTGTAGGCACACTGGTTGTGATTTTCCGCTCCATAAAAAGTGTCTGGCGAGCCGGGTTCGATCATTATAGTTCGGTACCTCGGTAGGCATCTAGGCATGCTTTGGTGCATAGTTATAATTCCTAACAGGATATTCGTTCGTATTACGGTGGTTCAATATTTGGTGCACTGCGGCGCGAATAACAATCGAAAGTGTTGTTTTTGGTTAGTGTTAGCGCAATCGACGTGCTACTATTTATATGATTTGCAAAAATATCATGAAGTCGACGCTATGGACATAGTAGGGGCCGAGTATGTCCTTCATCGTGATCATTATGTGATTAACGGTCAGCGTTCAATAGACAACCGTTGCAGTAAAATGACAAACAAACATCCGGTTGACGTCGTAATGATATAAAGTTCTAGAAGTTCTCAATCACTATGTGTCATCAACCAGCCCATTTGATGAAAAATGCGAAAGCAAATATTGTTGCTCTGGCTTAACTTATTCTTTAGGAAAGGTCAAGAAATCGAATTTACCAGATTTGTCTTTTTTGATCAGTCATCCATCTCAGATCCTCTGATTCGCATTTAGATTAAGTATATTCTTAGATTTATTGGGTAAAACAATATCAATACTTTTAGTTATTATTACCTCAGAATAACCATGCTTAACAGTAAAAAAAGGCAATTTAAATATTAGTATTGTTTAAAATACATTTTCTGTTTGGCTATCTGGCTGGTTTCTAACCTAACAGGTTAATTGCGTAACCTTTGTAACGAGTATTAGGACATATCAACTGTCATTTTCACCTTCAAGAATTACAGTTGATCTTTCCTAACGCGCATTCCAAAATGCATGTGTATTGATTACCCTGCCGATCTAGGTAACTGTCTGAAAATGCATTACACGATTACTCCACTGTATTGATCTTGACATTGCCAAGTACGCTAGTCATGTAGGATCATTAACAGTCGAATGCAACTAATTTTAGTTTCGATGAACGTCGTTGTACCCCAACGGATGCGATACGCCGATATTGAGCATGGATAAATTGCTATGGTATTGCTCTTGTAAGTTGAATGATCGTTACAAGAAATAATGTTTGCAGCAATATAAGTACGAGTAGCACTAAATTATAAGATCATTATATATAGGTTTTAAGATATCTGCACTTTTGTTCTACAGTATTTATTTTCTTCTTCTTCGTCGCATGTGTGTCGTGACTTCACGAGGTCGTCGCTTGCACACTATTGCTCTCCAGGCCAATCGGTTTGCGGCCATCCAGATAGACCAGCAGGTAGAAATACACAGAAAAAGACACTTAGGGTCTCCTAATACATTACAGGAGGCAGTCAACAATATCAAGGCACTGACAAACTTTTTGTAGGAGCTGGGATGGTTAGAGCAGCGCAGAGCTCCCCCTTTTTTCACGTGAAATGGGCACGATGGATATCGACTTAAGGAAAATGCCCAGGATAACCAACTAGATACCTAGGCCTTCCGGATACGTATATCTATCTATACTTTACTAAATTACAAATGCAAGCCGACGATTTTACGAGCGAAAACTTCTCATAGTTTCGATATCTAATTTTTTATGCTCTATTTCAATATCTGTTCCCTGATTGTTCATACTCTAAGTACCCAGAGGAGAGACAATTGATAGCTACGACCACATTTTTTTTCACAAAATTCTTCCTCATTCCTCGATGGCAAATGATACTTAGGAGTTCTACTGTCTGATTCGTTTCTCTAGATCGCTTTTCCAGTGCAGCACCGATTCACATAATGAAATATTTTGAACAGAAACAAGAACATTTAGTTTAATATTTTTTACTAATAACGAAAGTAACATAGTCGAATATCACCTTTAAAAAAATATTTGAAAACAGACGAAGTGTATGTATTTAAATAGGTACCTAATGTAGAAATCTAAACTCTACACACTACATTTTCAAACGAATAAACGAGCTTACACGAAATGGGAAAAAGTTTAACAATAAAAATCAGCGGGTCAATTCAAAATTTGATTTCATAGCCCGCGTGGATGTATGCAAATACTCGTATACATAAAAACAGATCGGCGTAATGTATATACCTCTACCTATCTAACTTAAATTATTTAGCAATTGTGGTTTTCCTCCATCCACTAAGACAGCCTGAATTTATTGATTTATGTCGGACATCAATTTAATCTGGGAAAAACCAAGGAACGAAGTTTATAAAGCCGACCGCTATATATTTTATCTCATGGCTTACAATATTGACATATCACCAATAGCGAATCCCGGAGTAAACAATCTGCGAATGGCAGGCAAAGTGCGATGCACAAAATTGTTCCGAGTTTGCGTTTCCATTCGGAATCCTGCTGTGAGCATGTCCCCGGCAATTTATCTTGTGGAACATAGAATGTGAGCGGCACTCCCTACCGAGTGTGACAGTTCCACCGTCTTATTACAGCGATTGCGGCTTACCTTCATTGTGCTCGTGGGAAAAGGACAAGAAAATGAATAATCTGCTGTACCGAGGATCCTCATTAGCCTAATTATATATTTTGTGATCTTCACGAGTCAGTCTTGTCCAACTTTCGTGACATTGTTAGGGAACTGGGTCAAGTTTACCTGAAAAACTGATATTGATGGATGGTCCAGTTGCGCAAGAGTGTCTGTTATGACAAATATTTTAATGAGAAAATATCAACAACATTCTAAAGTTCTCTTTATGAAACGCTGAAAAAGTTACCGTTTACTATTTTGAATTTTGAAACAATTGAATGGGTCTATTTTGAGCATTGTTTTGTAAAGATAAAGGTAGGTAACTAAACAATACCAGATGTTTCAGTCAAGGTTGAACGTTTAAAAGATAAACGACAAGGAGTGTTAAAAAATCCAACTGGCGCATAACAATGGTTTCGCAACGCAACCGATGATTACCCTACACTTGTTGTAAACTTTGTGCTGCCGGTCCGAAGATTAATAATTATAACGAGATACCAGGTCAAGTACGAGTCATTTTGGGAAACATTGCAGCATGGTTACTCTAGTACAGAGTAATGAATAATCTACATAGCACCGCACCGAGCGATACACGATCCATACTGAAACTGAACTTATCAGTACTTGGTTTTGTTGATTAAAAATACTTATAGTGAGTATGCTGAAAGATAACAACAACAAAAGCTCTTTATGGAGTTGGTACTTGTGGATTCCAGTATCTGGAACACATTTAACATTTTCTGCGGACCAGTTTAGGGTTTCCATTCAGGCAGACGTCCTAAATGCCTCGGTCATGGTTCTTCTACCCACGACTATTTATAGAGCCTAAATACACTAAAAATGATAGTAGACAGAACAGAGTCAATGGTACGATTATACGAAGAAAAAAACAAAACCCGTTAAAGAAAATCTAGTTTTTAAAATACGTTCGTTAAGATTCGCGAGTTTCTATAAATATAAATAGACTGCTTAGAATGAATCTTACAATTCAATTCAGTGAGTAAATTCAATTTTGTTCCTTAATAAATGTTGTTTTTATTGTAAATAAACGCGATTTCTCGCCAGCCCAGGAGCGGATGCAGCAACGAAATGTTTGCAGAAAAAGCCTCGAATTAAATAAGGCTAAAAAACGCAAATTTTGGACTGGACACATGTTCATTCTAAAGACACAATGAGGCAAGCGGCATACTTCTGCTCGTTTTTTGCCCTATTTTATTCAGCGTCCTAATCTAAATTAGGCTAGTAACTTTTCAAAATTTCCTTTACCAATACATTGTAAGGACTACGCCGCGCAGTTTGATTATAACGTAAGGTAAACCCAGGAAAATAAAAAGTAGTTATCAAAACAACAAAATAAGAACAGAAAGTTAATAGAACCATGAAATAACTAGGTATGCTTATAAAAGCTTGTAAGACGTTTTACCCGAAGTTTCCATTCGTAGGCCTAAGGGAAAGGCTGACCCAATTTGGTTCATATTATTGCTGCCCGGAAAAAAGAATAAAATTGTCAAAAAATGTTATTGTATCTAAAAAATATATATATACAAACCTACTAGAAGTTACGTACCTAACACCTTATGTTATTTACATTTCGCATTTCGTGCATTCCCGGTTTACATAGAACATCCTGGATTTGTTCTTGAACAGTAGTATAAGGGTTCTTCAGTACTCAGACACTGAGCTAAATCTGTCTCTGAGAGCACTCAAATAACTTAGTGACAATTCAAAGCTTCTTATAAATTATAATCAGTTCTACAACAACAAAAATGTATTTAAGTTCGTTTAAAATAGATAACTAAAATATTTTAGCAGGTTGTTTAACTAATCAAGGAAGACTTTTTATGTCTGTTTCAACCGAGATAACTGATAACAAGCGTAATTAAGACAGAAATAATGATTGTAAGAAGCCCTTCGGCAGCGGGCTGGCAGCTATTTTGATATTGTAACTACATAGTAGTTATGTAAATACACGTAATAAAGATAAACATTTAAACAAGGTCTCCCTCTCAAAATTACTTTATATAATTTGCTACCATCTCAAATGTAACCCATTTTACACAATCAATGAATTTACAGAAAAATTTAAACAAGAGAGAGCCATTTTTTAAATTGTTATATAGTATGTAGATAACCGAATTACATTTAACTTGCTAATCAATATAAATATTAAAAGTTAGCCTAGCATATCCTATTTTATAAGTGCATGATTTAATGAATACAAAAGAATTATGTATCAGGACGTGCTAGATGTAACGTTATTTTGTTACTTGGCCAAATAAAGAAACTTGAAACTAAAAGTATTAACTTTCTTCCTCCTTTAAGAGGGTGAAGATGGGCAATAAAGGATCTTAACAACGTTCGGGGTCTCGCCATTTACATTTATAAAATGCTAACACTTTACAGAACAACGACTTCTGGAGTCGCTGCCCTCATTAACGCTCAGACAAACAACTTTAGACAAAGCGGAATGGGCAAGGAAATATACCTAATTATTGTCAAAGCTGATTTACTTGAATGACAAAAGCAGCCACCAAACACTTAATTTAATAAGATACTCTGACAACATTATTAAACGTACGTCAGGACGACTTCAAATTAACTATAAAACCGTACCAAAAATATTAAAAGGAACTTCACAACCGTTCGGTCCATCATCTGTGACAGCGTTAAATATCCCAAGAACTATATGAAATATCAATTTGAAATTTGGAATAGGTGTGGTTGTAAACCCACCGGTTCTTTTTACTTTTTGGACGTTTATCAAAGTAACTTAAATCGACCCTAGGGGTCACTTCAAACTGGCAGGAAACTAATCGTCATGTCAGCGGGCGTAGCACGGTTGCCATTTTATCACTTATCGTTGTGGTAAAGACGCCCATCACGCTCTGACAATTATGCGAGTGCGAGAGTGACGGATGCCTTATCCACAACGATAAGTGATAAAATGGCAACCGTGCTACGCCCGCAGATAAGTGCCTAGGGAGATGTGTTTTTGTACGCAATTGACGAAGCCTGCGTTGCGGATATTTTTCTGTATCTAATCATTCTTATTTCTCAAATAAACACATCTTCACGTGCTCAAATTTCCTCTTCGCTGACATCAGCACGTCTATCATGGGACGGCCGTGACATACCCTCGATTTTTCTCGCACTATATCTCTTGTGTTAAGTGCTCTAATAAGAGAGAGACGGATAGTGCTCGCGCGCCGTCGCGTGATAACCGTGCAGTGCAACGCGGTATAAGGAAGTTACCTACTTTCAGCTAGTGAGCGCAACATCCTGACTGTATGTAACAGAAGCTTCGTAATTCTCCAAAGCAATGCGACTCCTAGATCTATTGTATGATATGATATGTCTTTATTTGTATTAATCATAAATTGTCACTTACATTAAACAATTAATTTAAATAAATAACTAAAATACTGGGTTAGAATGACCTAAGAATAAAATTGTAATACGAGTATTATGATATAATTAAAATCCATTACATTTATAATTAAATTTTCAGCTCGACATATTTATTCATCTAGGAACTCTTTCACTTTCTTGCGCATTATATTTTAAGTTTGTGTGTGAAGCTACTTTCGGTGTTACTAAGTTCTGATTGGATAATGGTATTTTATTTTAAATTTTGGCACCCATTACACCAAGAGACTTGTGTTCTAGAGAGTCTTATAGAGCCTGTGCGGAGGACGGCCAGTCCTAGTTTCCGTCTTGCAGAATAATAGTTTCCTACAACTCCTCGTGGTTTCGTCTAACATACTTACCAACCTTGAATATGTAGAGAAGGTACTGTTAAAACTCCAAGATTCGCATAAAGTGGCCGTGCTGTCCGATCGGACACGGTAGATTAAACGTAGACATTGATATGTTAAGGAAACTCTACCGATAGCAAACGACCACTTAAATCTTGTCGTGTTGAATCAACCATGAACGAAACTACCAATTTCATGCGCTTTCATTTATAGAATAAATCAAGGCACGGATATTTCATTTCAACGTCATAGTTTCCGTCATAAAATCATTAAATCGTACACCCACTTTGTTATGGCGTTGTATACACAGTGTGCGAATCTTATGATATCAAGAAAGTGGTCGTAAAATGTTGAGGTGCGGTAAACGTTAGGTACATTTGGCAGATGCGAAGTAGACCACGCTCCAAGGTTTCACGTATTGTATCAAACAACACAGCACATGGAAGCCTAAATAAATAACTTGAGCCATGAACTGCGGTATTTGAACTCGATCAGTAGGTTACGATTTTTTACATTACTGCACAAATAAAATTGGGGTTGGTGTACAGTTACAATATTTGAAGTAGTATAGAAATTGTAGGTTTTTCTTTAATACTCGTACTAAATAAATAGCAATGAATTTGGGGTATTTACAATTCGTCGGTTAAATGCTTATTATCAGAAAGTAAGCATTTAAACGACGTCATCCCAGCTTTGATTCCTTCCAGTAATTGACTCGCGTCCAAGGTGCCGACCGCCATTCTTCACGGATAACTGTGATTAATCCGATCATTAGTTATTCTCGGCTCGACCAAGGCTGAGGGCTGCTTGTCATGCGAATCTTGACCTTGGCTAGTGTCGCCACGTCAGCGTGACGCGTAGGGTGGAGGAGGCACGTGTCCTTGTCTCTTGCCTCTAGCCTTCAACCCGTGTGGGGAAACTCCTTAACAGCCTATTTGATCCAAGGGTTGTGGTCTCTAACTGGTAAGCGCCTGCCTAAGATTTAGAACGATAAATAATATAAACATTATCTTAGAAGCGGAAGGCGTTTTGTAATCATAAATACGCGTAAGGAATGAATTTAAAAAAACATACTACTCCATGGAAAAACAAACCCATTCCGTGCCTGGATGTCTTTGACTGCTGCCTTAAGCCTTCAGGTTCATTTCATACAACCTTTACGTCTTTGATTACATAATATAAGGTTTTTGCGTATAAGTTTCTTTTAAGATTGACGAACCCGCCTCACCTCGAGTGGTTTTCATTAAAATAATAATTGTTGTTAACAGAATTCGAACATTTCTTCGCATTTAACTTTTAGATTCAGTGTTGCCCGGATAAATATCTATACAGAGGAATCGGTTTTAATCCCTACATATTTGTGTATTGAAAGAAAGAAACACCGTCTTAGAGATATTGCACGTTGTAATGAGATTAGTAGGGTAGTACATCTAATTAAATGAATAAATTCCAGAAAAGTTTGAAAAGATAAGGAAACGATGAATACACAAATGTTGTGTCGATCCTGTCAAGAGCAGAGCGTCACGTTACAAAATTCGCCACGGGCCGTCCCAACAGGCTGCCTATCGTTATCAAATATGGCTGTGACTATGGCGTTGTAACTACGATCAATTGCCAAAAATACGGCCAGACAACAATCGGATGCGCCCTGTAGCAATCGAAGTAAATAAACACATTTGTTTACGCTATCAATTGCATTTGCATTTGATTCAAAGATTTAGGCGGATTAGTTTCATAGTGCGCGTACATAACAAAACAGCTGTGCCTAGTGTTTTACACTCTTTACTTTGTTATGACTGCTATGAAGCGGAAAAATTCGCCGATAAACATTTTTTTTGCCCATCAACACATGCTAACGAGGTAGACATACAAACATCGCATACCCGTCACATGTGCAACAACGTATACCTACTGGGTGATTTCGGGGTCATGATCCGGAATGATTAAAAGCGAATAAGATGATAATACTGAACATCTTTTCCCATGTTAACTCTTAATTAACTCACAGTTAACTCTTAATTGGCTGTTATTTTTTTGCGATTTCGTAGTTGGTCCCATGGGAAAAGTTTGTTCAGTATTATCATCTTATTCACCTCTATAATCATTCCGGATCATGACCCCGAAATCACCCAGTATAGAACGGAAAAGTTAGTTAAGAACTCATCAAGTTCGTCCACATGCTGTTGCATGATCGTCAACGTCACGGGGGAAACATATTTATATTTTGGCTCCCTTTTCGCTGCGTAGAATGTGCGATTTTTTGGCAGCTTTCGACCGCAGCCGGTTGGTAGATTAATTTTATTAATTTTGGCGCCAAACGTAAATAAACTGGCGTCGTCGGCGAGACGGCTCTAACACTATTCCGAATTAGAGATATTTCAATGTACACTGTATATCTGTCACGATATATATGTCACTGTCGAAAATATACGACAAATTGGAATAAGTAACTTATTTTTCTATGCAAATAGTTACGGATTAAAGGTTGGTTAGCCCAGTGGGAACATATGTTTGACAACGAAAGTAAAGGTCAGGGATTCGAACCCTGCCAACAGAATCAGAATAGATAGGTATCAGAGTATCACACGTATTTGTAAGTACTTAATATTTACGGATTCAACTAAATCCTATCTTTATTTTGTAATGCAATCCTCTTCATCATCATCATCATATCAGCCGAAAGACGCCCACTGCTGGACATAGGCCTCCCCCAAAGAGTAAAGGTAATTATCCTAATTACCTTTACTCGCGAATGTCTCGTAATTTGTGTCAGAAAAGCCAGTCATATTTTGCGATGAGTTTTTTTTAATAAGGTCCTAATATACAAATTAGTGAAGTGTTTATGCTATCAACATTGTATATTTCTTTCTTCCGTGCATATGGGATTACAACGCGTAGTGTTGTAATCCCATGTGTTTTTTTTTTTAAAGAGTTAGTGTACAGCCAACAACATAACAATCAATGTTGCTTGATTACCAGAATTGTTCGAATTGAAACAGATTAACTTTGAATTATTTTGTATTGATATAAACGACAATAGTCCGAGGAAACCGGTCTAATCCCAATAAGGTCTAGTTTACCCTCTGGGTTGGAAGGTTAGATGGCAGTCGCTTTCAAAGCGGAACTCGGGCTCGTTTTGGGGCACAAACGACAATAGTAATGCCTACAGTAAATAATATGTAATGCATGCGTAAAGCAAAACAAACGCTAAAATAAACAGCGATAAGTAAGCACATGCACCTGTTATGAATAATCGAGCACTGGGTGGTCAGTGTCAGCATTGTTGTCAAGCCGTCCGCCTCCATGGTATTATTCATTGTATTTTAGGGTTATTCAACTATTCGCGGGCGCGCGGCCGCGGCACGGACTGACGCAGGTTGTCGCATCCACGTTGTAAATATAGATGTTTTGTTATTGCCACAGTTTTGCGTAACGCTGAATAACGAATAGATAACCTTGGCTTTCAAAAAATATACATTTGAAATTTTCAAGATAATGAAACTTTGAACGTCGTAAAACGACACTACAATAAATTCATTTTAAACATCAGTAGGAAAAGCCTTCAAACTTTATATTAGAAAGCCGTTTAACAAATGAAGAGCTATTTGTATCTTTTACGGTTCTGACGCGCTTTCACTGCGTCTTTATAGCTAGATGACGGACGTCATTTGGAGCAAATCACGTCTAATGAATGAAATCCAAGCGCGCCAATTAGGGAGTAGTTATTTTGTGTGTTTTTGTTGTTGCAATTAATGAGATTTTTGTTGGCCGTTGTAGCAAGTAATTTTAGCGCTTCGAAGTACCTACATCATCGAGACAAGTTAATGCGACATAATCGTCTAGGTTTTAAATATTATATATAAACTGGGGTATCGTGTATAGGACACCTCGCGTCCAGAAACAAGGAACTAATTATATAATATAAATCGCATCGACAGCGTTTTGACAGAAAAAGTACATAGTTAACTGTAGGTACTCGAGAGCAGTGAAAATGGGAGCATTTACGATAGGAATTTTATTCTGACCCCCTAATTCAAAAAATCTTATTCTGATTGATTTGTTAAATAAAATGTGTTTTGTCTTTTCTCACTAACATTAATACCAATGCCTGATAAGAACTAATGATTTGAAACTAAAATGGGTTTAACGTTTATGAATAAGGGCAAAAGTGTTCCCGTTTTCTTTGTTCTTGAGTTAAGATATAATAGGAATGTAGAAATAAGCTCGTAGCTAACAAGTCTGTTTCATTGTTTCAGTTATTTCTTCATTCACAATAATGAAGGACGAACGTGCCAGCCCGCCTCGCGTGCGCGTCGCTGTGCTCGGCAGCTCCCGAGTGGGAAAATCAGGTAAATAAATATACTGACTCACACAAAAATAAAAATCACTGAGACACGATGAATTAACACTCGCCAAAGGTATTTAGAACGAGCGTACAAGAATGTGTCATGTCAAAAATATATTAGATCCTCGTCTTTGCGTTGATTACGTTTAGTGGCCTAAATACTAGGAGTGCATGGTTTTGCAAACTATTCCTAGTTGTAGTCTGCACACGTAACCTGGATTACGATTCTTGCGAACTAAGTCTTATTAAAGGATGACCACTCGTACGAAACCCACTTTCGTGGGCGCCTGAACCTTGTGAAAACACAATAAAACGCTTTTATACTATTATCAAGAACTAGTAGAAGTGTTACAACTGACCCACTCCGCGTTACATAAACAGCAAGGCATACTCCAGTGACCCGTTCTACTGGTGATGTAATTCGTGAATTCTGTTTTTTTTAACAACATCGAATCAATCTCTACTAGAAGTGAATTGAAACTGTACTTCGACTTGCTTTAAGTCGGTCAACAGATGACTCATCGAAATTATTGAGACTCGACTTTTCATTTCATTTCGATGAGACTGTCTGTGTCTATGCAACCTCATAAATCAAGATACAGTACATACATTTAAACTCCAGTATTTAAAATGGACATAAAAATTTGCTGATCCAATTTGGAGTTGCTGATCATGTGTTTATAAATATGTATATTTCAATTGACAAACTTACACCACTTTAATGTTTCTAAAACTCGTCAACTCGCATCGAAATAGGTACTTAACCCAAATTCATCGTTCTTATATCCACACTCACAATTTTCACTGACAGTACACGTTTAACTTGCATACACATTTATTATTTTTCTCTGTTTCAGCTCTAATCGTCAGATACCTAACAAGACGATACATAGGAGAATACCATTCTAATACAGGTACTTTATATTATATAAATAACACAATTTAGTTTGTTTTATAATTTGAAATGATAAAAAGCTAATCTAAACGCATTTATTGCAGATCTGCTGTACAGACAGACAGTACCAATAAATGGTACCCCGGTTGAATTAGAAGTTATAGATGTCTCGGGCTCAAACTCAGACAAATTCCCTGCGGAACAGGTAAGTGATCAGCAAAGAGCGTTACTATTTATAAGTAAATAATACGAAGATTTCCAGCTGAGTTTTTCCAGTGTAATTGGAAGAAAATGTAGGTTAACGCAGTTCTTTACGTGACCTTGCCGCGAGTCCAATAGACTTCACCTTCAAATTAAAAGCTTAATTCAACAACTAAAGGAAGGTTACAGTTAAATACATCCTAAATAACTGGAAGATTAGTGGCGGCCTATTCGAAAATACAAACATCTCCTTGATCTTGCGTTACAGATGGTGGGCTCTGCTTTACGGCGTAGTTTAATAAATATTCATAATGCATAATATGATGTGTCAAGAACATCTAAAACATTAGTTAACTGCAATATATCAGCTGTTTCAATGAATATGCCCCGGTTATAATTATAGGTCTCGTGAATCATAGCATTGTACCTTTTCCGACTGATGTTGTTTATGATGAATAATTTCTTTGATACGCTCCCGAGCTGCACCTGGCTTCTGTCTGCCATGGATCGAAGTAATGATCCCGTATCGCCTTCCGCAAACAAAATGGAAGATTAACTGAAGATTAAACCGGTCTTTATGGGTTAGCAACTAGGTTAATTGTCGCAAATATAATACGAGTGGAGTTATAGCTTCTAGTGCTCCAGTGACCAGCTAGGCTGGTGCAACGTGACTCACAATATATACACTGCTAGATACGTTATCAAATGAAATAATCTCACATTTCTTCACGTAAATTCCGGACTAATTGTTTCCAAATTGATTTCGTAAAACCTTTTATTTTAGGAGTGTGCAAACAAATGTTACTTAATTGGATTTTCAGTTTTCATTAACTGGTCTCAATTCATCAAATCGTGTATTTGGTTCCTTTATAACTTTGGACTAAATGGACTACCTATATCATACACACTATAACATATCAACTGTCGTTTAAAGGTCCTACAACTATTATCTCTATATTTAGTAAATATATCATTAATTTTATTCATACAATACATATTGTGTAAATGTAACATTATCTTCTAACACTTACACCCTATGGGGAGTACCTAACGTCGTTACCGTGGTGAAATTTGAGCTAAGTAATCCACTTTCCTCAAGTAAGTAGGCTTGCTAAGAGCTATATATTAGTAAATTTATTGCCTACTATCATTGTTGAATTATGCTAGACTTTACACAAATGCGTTTCTTCTTATTCGCTATTATTCACAACGGAAAAATCTCCATCGTCAAAAATTGCGACTAAGTAGGAAAGAAACTTTTTTTTGTAAAGCCAGCACATTCCGTATTGTCATTGTTAAATAAACCCGTTTAAAACAAACGATATAAATAAAAAATGTAATCCATTTGTACATCCATAGGAGCGTCAACTACATCATGTTCTCATGAATGAGTCGCGAGATCATAAGCTATTTCCGAAATGTAGGAGTGAGTGATCAGTGTTGGAAAGCGATTCGGTTTACTTTGGCCCAGCAATGAGCATCGCCAATCACAGCGGTCCGCCGGCGCGACGGCGGGGGCGCCCGTGAACCGCCACACTCTAATTTTATCACGGAATGTTGGCTTCGACCCCGTAATTAATCATTTATGTCTGAATGCTGAGCTTTTTACGGATAGCACAGCTTGCCTGTACTTCCTCAGACTTTAGAAAATAATCAATCATAATCTTTTGAACGATTAATAACGGCACGAAATTACCAACGTTCTCTTAATGAATCATACATTAACTCCTACGTTTAACAGACAATATATATATACATATATATATATGTAGCTGCGACTTCGTTTGCATGGTCATGTGTTGGGAATTAACGCATTTCTTCTCTTGGACATAGGACACATGCAGTTCTAATTTAACCTATCAAGTAAAACGTTAAACAAACCTATTTTAACTAAAATGCCATTAAAATCAGTTTTCAACACATTTGCTCGTAACGTACCTATTATTATGTCGCTTTTAGGCTCATAATCCTGGGTATTAAACACGCGTGTTTTATAACATTACGACACTCGTGTGTTATGGTTATATCCTGATTAAGTCGCGTTGGCACTTTGCAACAAGATGTATGCATGAACACCGTGCATTCTTTAATTAACCGGGTTGTACAAAATGTACAGCTTTTTTTTAATTCTTGGCAAATGGATTCATACTCGACTAAACAAATTAAATCCTTTTTTGTTAATAAATTGACTATTTATTTTTGGTTATGATATAGAAACGTTTAATTTAGTAAAAATATTCACTTTTATTAACATTTTACATGAATTAATAAAGATACCATTTTAAAACGAAAATATTTACTTTATTTTGTATTGGCTGTTTAGATATTTTATCTAAGTCTGGCTTAACACATACAAGCGCACTGTTTTCAAAAAAACCAACAGATTGTTTCAAATTTGATAGCCTATGTCACTCCCACGAGCAAGAGGAATCCAACGACACCTCATATGTCGAAATCCGTCAAACGGTTTAGGCTGCAGGGCGTGCCAAAGAATAAGGTCACACACATACATACATACCTACATACGCTCGAAAAACATAAAGGGTTATGCAACGCAACAGTCTTTACCCAACTGCCGAAGGAGAGGAGGGCCTCTCCTTCGGCAGTTGGGTAAAGACTGTTGCGCGCTATTATAGGTTATTTCACAAATATTTGTAAACATTGTTAATGTGTGTTTGGTTATTATCAAAAATGTTGACTCGTGGTGACTAGAAAAGTGATAAATAGAAAGGACGCCACAGGATTGGCGATGTACAATATGTGAGTAAAAACCTGTTGCCATCATTATCCCTTAAAGGCTAGTGTTGCCAAATGTCTACAAAACATTAGACAGCTCAAAGATAAAAAAAGGCTTACATTCTTGAACGCACCTTTATACCAAACGTCAAGTAGTGGTCTTGGGGAGTAATAACTGGCAACACTAAATTCTGCGCATGTTTTTATTTATTTTTCCTAGATCATACATCCAATGAACTAAACCAAAACATTTTTTCTACCAAAAATAAAAAAATCATGCATTTAAGGGTTAAGTAAAGAAAATAACTTGGCATGCCTATAAAATTTTCATCTTATGAAAAGGATTTTTTCCTCGCAAAATCCTTGAAAAACGTATGAAACGCGTGAGCTTTGATAATTACATCCTCGGCTCTCTTATCACGCTCGCCTGCGGAAAGCGTGAACATTCCGCCTCTGACGTAATTATCAACATAGGTACCTCACTTGTATCACAATGTACTATTATCATTATCTGTCACTCTGATATTTAAATCCGTAAGAAAAGGATAACATTTTATTTATCAGAGGTATTATAAGTTTTATGAATAACGGGATAAAAGTTTGCATGTTGGTGGCAATAGATCCAACAGGTATAGGACTTGGGCTGCAGCATTAAATGTTTATATTGAGCTTCTTCTCTACATATTTTTAACAATGTTTTATATTAAATAAATAAAATGACTGAAATCCCGACTCTCAGGTAAATATGTGTTTTGGAATTCATCCTACTAACATTATAAATGGGAAAGTTTGGATGTTTAGATGTTTGTTACTCAATCACGCTTATGATGAAATTTTGCACGAAGATAGTTTATAACCTGGATAATTTTTATAAAAAAAATTACAAATATAGGATAGTTTTTATCCCGGGTCCACGCAGACGAAGTCGCGGGCGGAAGCTAGTAATAGATAATCCTTTCGAGTACCCATTGTCCTTTAAGTGTTTACGCGGAACAAAATATCTCATTTTGATAAGATAACAGACGGCTAATTTATATTTTTCAAACTATACCTAACCACTAAGGTAAGTTCTACAACCATAAAGCGAGTCCGAGTCCCTTTCTAATAAAGGTAATTATTAAAAGTATTAAAGTACTAGCTGATGCCCGCGGCTTCGCCCGCGTGGTTATAGGAAAATGTAACATATTGAATTTGCCCGTGGGAAATAGATGTTTTCCCGCTGGAAAAAGTAGCCTATGTCACTCTCCAGCCTCTAAACTATCTCGATACAAAAAAACACATTAATACACATTATCCGTTGCGACGTGGAAGAAGGACAAACAAACACACACACACACTTTCGCATTTATAATATTAGTAAGGATATGTTTACTTTTTTCAAATCGCAATGTGTTTCAGATCGCACTGGCATATTCTGCCAAATCTTGTCCATGGTCCCGCCATCGGCAACTTAATTTAATTTTTAGCCCTTTTGTTAGTCATAATTACTCTGTTTTTTTTCTAATAAAAGTCTTGTCATAGCCATGCAGTAGGCAGTAGTAGTACCAGTGGTTGTTATTTTATTTTATTTATTTATTTCGAGATAAAAAATACAATATAGATTCGTATACATTGTCAAAATTATAAGAATCCTTATCACGATCGTCAATAATAAGAAATAATAATTAAATAATATTCAAAATGTCAATACAGAAAGTGGAAATAGTATCTCCGATTACGGATTGTCATTTAAAAACTAGTGGATAATTAATTTTAAACAAAAATAAACAATGTCAATTTACGTATTACGATTTCACAGTATAGAAATACAATATAAACGTTAAACAAGAAATAATTACTAAAAACATTATTTCCATGAACTCGTGAACAGAGTACAGAGGGTTATCCAACAAAAGATTTCTTGGTCTACGCCCAAATGTTTCGTCAAAGGTTCGTTTCTTATATCGGCGGGTAGGAGCTCGAAATAAGTAGGCCCAATACCTCGGGGTTTTTTTTGAAAGCGCCATGCGACGAGGAACTGTCTCTTTACCCGTTATTTATAATGTTCTGTATTCTTGTTTCAGATCCAATGGGCGGACGCGTGTCTAGTTGTTTACTCAGTGACTGACAGGAGCAGCTTCGAATACGCCACCGAAGTCCTAACGGCCTTGCGGAGAGCCCCTACTACCGCGAGCCCGGCACACGGGCCCGCTGGCGTTACGACGCCCATGCCCCTAGCCCTCTTAGGCAACAAGACAGACTTGGACCATCTGAGACAGGTTAGTAAAAAAATAGTATAATGTGAACTTCTTTTCGACCAAGTAACGCGATGAAAAGCGCACAATATCTGGAGATTGTGAGATCTTCAGGTGGTCAAAAGGGAATCTTAAATAGGTCTAATCATAGGTCTTATGGTTTTGAAATAATGAACAGTATCGTTTTGAACTGAGGTAAGATTTAAAAAAAATCTAATTTAGGAACCTCGCGTTTTCAAACAATGCATCTTTTCTGTCTAAACTCGTAAATCTTAATAGTGTTATTTTTGATAAGCAATATAATGTTGATCTACTACCTATATTATTAACTCGTGCCCCGACCTTAAAATTTAATTTAAGGTAAATTGGCCATCCAACGCCAGGATAAATTAAAGTCTGTTAAATTTAATAACTCACTGCTATGTGGGCGGCCAAATCTACTTATATACTAATACTATAGAATGGTGTTCATGTCGGTTGACGCATTATTGCTTGTCAGCGTCCACTTGTGATAATGCGTTTGTCAAATAGGTATAACAATTCTTGAGAGATTTATTATTTTATATTAGAAGAAAGAAGTCGAAAATGCAAACAACAGTCTAGCGATATAATATTAATAAAGGGTGCGTCTCACAGCTCGAGATATAACAACAATTATTATATATAATTTCATATTAGAGCATTTTCAATAATTCGTGCACCCAATTAGCGTGAGTTGTTAAACAAAAATTAACTTGGTGTCAGTTTTGTAACGAAAATTAAGCATACAAATCATGTCATAATGAACTTATTTCACATTTAATTAACGTTTATAGGCATATCATTTATAAATTAAACAGAAAAAGTTAGTTTTTATAGTACTGGATGCTTAATTGCCGTTACAAAACTGACACCGAGTTAATTTTTATTTAACCATTCACGGTAATTGGGTGCACGAATTATTGAAAATGCCCATTAATAACGTTCACGACATACTTGTAATATTAATTTTATATAACGTTTTTTTCTTTAATACTGAAATTGACTAATTCAGTTCGTATAACATACATAACGTATAACATTCATAACACATAGTATATTTTAGTAGTTTAGTATAGTATATTATTCGTATTAGGATTATAATATAGTAGATTAGGTTAGGGCAGCTAGAAAAGGGGGGACGGTGGGGCGAAGCGGCACCTGAAGGGTGAAAAAGTCAGCGTATATATTATGGCTGTTATATGATAAGTTCTTATACCTCGGATTACTTACCTGTTAAAAATCAAGTTGATATCAAAAGGTAAAGTTTTAATCGATGGCGTTTGTTTTTCACAAATATTTTACAGTAAAAATAACATCCTTTTTTTTTTATACATCTTCTGTAATATTTAAGCACAGATACAGAGTCCTTGCCTGTCATTGAACACGCTCGGTATCGAACGCTACAAGTATACGGCACATAATATTACATGTCAAGTCAGGTACAAATGACAATGCTCATATTTCCATAGGACAAACCGACAGCGTTCAGTACAGTACAGATAATAGTTAAAACCCTCACGAATCGCCTCCATTTATATTTCAGAAACTCATATCTGTGATAGTTCCTATTTTCTCGTCGTATCTATTGTGAAGTTGGCAATGGCAACTATGATGACATCACAACTATCACAAAGGCTGCGAAGACACATTTGTTAACAGTAACAGTACCTAATTACAACCCAGTTGCCTATAAATTTCAAATTTTCAGCGTAAGAAATGCGTTCTTGTTAAATTATAAAAGTTATCAACAATACTTATTCTGACGCTCTCTTGAAAGGTGTTCTTACACTAACTGCGCTTGGGGCATTCTTCGTTTACGTAATTTAATTGACCTAAAAATCAAAGCAGAAACCAACAGATTTAGCAAAGAATACTGAAACAAACTCGTAAATTGTTTTTCCATCCAATTTACGACCTAACTCGGACATGACAAGCGTAATGGGAATTGGGCTTATCCGAATGGAATTGGGCTGAACTGAATGAAAAACTTTCCTCCAATTATAATTAAAGAATAGGGATAACCCACGTTCGAATTAGATTTTCAGATTATGGCCTGTTTTATAAAACGTGAACTGTGTTTTCTGAAAAGGTCAACCAGTATTGTTGTTCGTCTTGCTCACACAATGTCCACTTGCGCAAGTATATAATGCACGGATTCACACAGTCACATTTAAAATTACTTTGCATAAATACTTGATTTAAAGTGGTCTGTTTATTTATTTGCAGGTGACTACTCTAGACGGTCAGAACATAAGTGCCGCCCACAACACGTCGTTCAGCGAGGCGAGCGTGGCCGACAACTCCGGCGACCTGTACCGCTGTGTGGACCGGCTGCTCGCCGAGGTGCGCACGCCCCTGCGCACCCGCAAGTTCTCCGTCACCAAGATGCTGGGATCCCTAATAGGTGAGATCCTGCTTACAATAACTACAGTCAACGTGACTTTGAGTGATACGTAGTTTTTAACTCATCCCAAGCAGATCAACTCTGATGGAATGACGCAACAGACAGACGCAGAGGCAGAGGCTCATAAATCCTTTCTGGCTTAATCAGGGCTTTCTGGCTTAAATATTGTAATGTTAATTCTGGATGTAAAACAGTTATATGTTCAACAGAAGTATTTTACGCAGGTGGAGCTACGAACAACAGCCAAGCGAGCCGTAGCGGGTCGATGGTGGCCTGCCCGCGCGTGCCCACGCCCGCGCGGCCGCCGCTGGCTGCGGCGGCCCCCTGACCGCCCGCGGCGCCCGCGCACCGCGCGCGTTGATGCCTCGCTGGCGCGGGAGCCGTGTGGCTGGCCTGCCTGCCCGTGCCTACCCGCTTTACTGCCGCGCCGCTCTCCGGCACCATGTGATCATTTGCTACTCGTTACCGCATTTCAATCGGCCTAATACGTTTTAACGTATCATGTGTACTATTCGTACCTGGTTTTAGAGAAGTGCAAGATTTTGTGTATTTATGCGGAAACTTAAAATGAAGTAGAAAAGGACTTAAAATGACTGACACATGCTGCATAAATATGTTGTAACAAAATGGCTTATGGTGCGCCTCTAAAATGGTGCTGATCTCGATTAACGAAGGACAACCAGGAGAATTAATTGGTCGTCTGCGTCCTAAAAAAAATATAATATAATAATATTGCAACTTGGAAATTCCACTTTATCCGGAATATATTCCAAATTGATGTTGTACCTGGGACAGTGGGAAGTCTGAGGACCAGTAAGAAAAGTAGCCGTTGAATTTAACTGTTGGATGTTTCACCAAAGTTGGTAATTCCTAGTCTTACATTAATAAATTATGACATTGTAAATAGAATTGTTGTACCTAGTTCTAGATACACATTTAAGATTACCGAGGGTTAAGTTATTTAAATATATAAACGTGTTTCTTGCAGTGTTATGATGGCAGTTTCTCGCAGCGGCATGGATAAAGTATTACTCTTTTATACTCAATATTAATAATTGTATCAATCGTGACATATGCCGCCAATACTAAACCACCGTCTATGGCCGCAAGCAAGATATTGCTTGTAGCTTAACAACGACTCACTATCGATAACACACATTACTTTACTATTTTCCAGAGCGAGTAAACGCGTTTTGAATAGATTTCGATTGTCAAAATTCGTCATGGTACCGATGTTCTCAGAAAACAACTTCAAAACTTCACTCGCTAGACTTTAGTTTTCGATGCGTAATTTAAATTTTCGATTCGTACGACCAATAGGTACCATGGCACACAAATTTGACATTTCGAATCGACGAATACATTTAACAGACATTTAAATTAAAACGATAAATGTTGGTGATATAAGGCTGAATATTGAAAATAATAAAATGGTACTTACTTGCATTACGTGTTTTTGTCTGTGTCTACAACGCACACATTTCCAACGTAGTATCGCTGTGGCTAAGACATTCATAACGTTCTGACTAGTATGCGTGTACGCGTCTATCAAATAAACTATACCAACGATGGAGTGAACGATAGCGAGTATAGTAAACGTATAAGTGACTCGTGGTACAAATTCGATTTTTAGTTCTATTAGTGACCGACCACCAGGGGCGGTGAATAGATTTTTCATACAAATATTTTAAGCAGTCGCAAGCGCGGAACGTAAACGTGAGTCAGGTAATTCCCATGGTAAAGGTACAGGACACAGAACGTATCGTTAACTTGTGGTGGAAATAACCATTGTTAGTAAAGGTGGTGTTTTAAAAGTTTTATAATAATAAAGACAATAATTCATGTACCCACTAAAAAGGTTACCGCCATCATGGCCAATGAAATCATAATAAGTATAAATAGTTTTTCACATAGGTAGATATATATTTTCACCATTTGTATAAAAAGTATTTGATATTTATATGATTCCAGTTTTAATGCCATAACTATTTTTGTAATTGTCAAACGAATTCACTACCTACATAATGTGCTAGTACATTCTTTTTTATAATACCATTTTCCAGTGGACTACAAAACGATGTAGGTATCCATTATTTCACCTTACTCGTACAACGTTATAAAGTGCAAAATATGTAGATACTTACAACTTTTTGTAGTCCTCTGTGCAACATTTTTATTCCAATGGCGAATAATAAAAAATAGAGATTTTAATATGTCATCAGTGTTTACAAAACTCTCTAAATGTCTAAATAATACCTGGATATTTTAAGTATAATATAGGGTAGCTATGATTTGTATTTAGAGCCACAAATTGATAGTAGGTATGTATGGAACGGGTCTTATAATCGAAAAGTTTTATAAATTACCAACCGGTGTACTTATTAGCTTTACAAAAGTGAGAATTGATGTTACTGATGGATCTTCATACAACGTTGATAGGTATATTATATACCCCTGACTCCTATTTGATGTATTGAATTAAGGACATCTTGTCGGATATATCGTATCTCGATGCGAAACTTGAATCTTGTTATTCGTTGTTTCTGATAGATGGGCTCAGACCTGTGCCAATAAGTCATTACTAGTCAGATACTAACTAGTAACTAATAGGAAATGAACCAGTGTGATAATGTACACTAAGTGCTGTATCGGAGTCCTAGTGTTCTGATTGTGGAATAGGTAGCCTAATATACCTAAGACTATATGTAATCTAAATAATGGCCTAAATCAATCTTAGTAGGTACTTGTACTCTTTCTAACTACTTTTCTACTTTTGCAAAGTATTAATAAACTAAGCCTCGGCTGCTTTTTCACTATGAACTTGCTCTTAAAATGACTTTTTCAATGCTAACTGTCGCTAAATATAAGTATCTGTTATCGCTACATGTTATTAGCAAGATATAAAAGAAAACTAGTCATTGTTGTTATGACTCGTATAATAGTTATGATGAAGAAAGTAGAAGGCAAGAATCTGTGGTAAAAAATGTGAAAGCGGTGCTGGGTTCTCTCAATTTTGACTGAGCAGGCCGATACAATGGACATGGTACTGAGTTTTTGGTCATATACCCGAAGCATCAATGATATTTACCTTTATTAACTTATCACTGAACATAGAACCAGAAGCTATTTAATACCTAATTACACAACAGAACTGCCGAGGACAACAGTTTCCCAAGAGGGAGTTGTAGAAAGGTCACAATTTCAAATCTTCTGTTTGCCAGTGAGCCACATTAAAACTGTTGAGATTGGCAGTCTGTATAATTAATTGACTAGCCTTTGATAATACCCAATTTCCTAACAATTTGGGTTTCTCTTGATCTCTTTGATTGTTCCTACGTTCTGTTGAGATTTGGGATGGAATTGTACCAAAAGATAGTCTTGGTAGCAGAGTCATGGTGTCACCACCAGTACTCGCATATTCCATGGGCGTGCTTTGCATTTATGTGTTGATATTATGATTTATAATTTAAAAAATATAAAGACTAAATAGTCGGAACTGATTGGGATAAGTTGTAAATAATTTTGAATTGTCTAGCTTTAATAAATATATTAAAAATAAACTTTACTGAAATATTTGATTATTTTTTATTTAGTTATACCCAAAAAACGAGTCTATAAATATTATGTAGTAAATAGTAAATATTAAATATTATTTAGAGGACCCTGGAGCCTAGTTTCGTTCTAAAAGAATATACGCATAAACTGATCCCGACGTAGTTAAGCCCTCTTTCAAAATATGTGGGTATTTCCCATGTTCTCCCATTCAGGACCAATGACTCACATATGAGTCAACCCTCTACGAGCCATTACCGCTACAGAGCGGAAAAACGCTACTACGCGCTACGGCGTAGCGATGCGTGGCCTCGATTGGGTTAATATCGAGAACAGGAAAGACGATCAGCGCCTAAATCGGTCTGCTTGTGCAACCCGATTCTTGATTCAACCATGGCCTCCCAACTAGGGTTTGCAATATTCGTCCAATTTCAGTATTCGAATAATACGAATACTTGGATTTCCAATATTCGAATATTTCGAACAAAACGAATATTTTTGAAAATATATCATTATTTCATTTTTTTATTTTTGAATTGAAACAACAATTACACAACTTAAATGATTATTTTGTTTTAAGTTGTGTAATTGTTATTACAATTCAAAAATATCAACATTTATGGTCGATGATAGCAATTAAACTTCTAAAAGAATAATTACTAAATTAATCACAGCTGTTAAATTACAATTTTATATTCTGTATTATAAGTTATAATAAAAACAAATCAATAAGGAGCACTTTTTCTGTGTGTAGGTTGCTGGTTGTTTTTCCCGACAATCGCGATTAAAATTTTCTAAAAACTCAACAGACACAGTCAATTGTAAAAATATGGGTGCATACAACTTACTCATAAATATGTCCCACAACTCTTATGTCAGCGGATTAAGGTTTTGGTACTTATTTATGAGAGGATGTTATCGATACATATTTTTGCACTTGACTGTACTAGTAATAAAAAAAACTTATTTTTTAAGTTATGTAATTGTAAAATATCTGTCTGGTAAAATTTAAAAATATAGAACATTTGTGGTATTTTCTTAAAATTTGCGAGTATTACTTGGCAATATAATCATTAAACTTTTGAGATAAATCACAGCGCAGTTACAATATAATATTACTTTATGTATTACAAGTAACAGAATATTAAATCAGTAATAAACAAACCTTTTCCATTTGTAAAAAAAACGGTTAGCATTGTTGGCAATCAACAAACTAACTTAATAATGAAACTAACTTTATATTAATTCGTCAGTCATTGTTATCACTACTTAAAAAACTCTAAGTCTGAAACTTATTTTAATCAATTAACAAGAATAACTTATTTTTAAAGGAACGTTAAGACCGGAGACAGTTTTCAAAATTCTGTCTATTTAATTGTTTCTTTAAGCTAGTGTGTAACTTTCCTTATAACGAGTAAGTCTTTTATGTAGCATCAGTTCCCATAATGCGATCGGAGAAAACTTAAAGCATCTAAGGAGTCTTGGTTCATTCTCGTTCGTAAGTGGTTGCACAAGTAACCCGCCGTGAAGAGAACACTCTTTCTGCTTCCACGCTAGGTAGTCGGCGGTATGGTTAACAATGATCTATATGCATGCTCCAAGTTTTGGGATCTTTGACCGCCGCTGTCATAGTTACAAGGCAATATGCTATATGTCTTAGATTAAAGCTTTTTTTAAAATATTTATATCTATTTCCACGGAATTGTTAATGTGGAGGATATTTCTAGCATTTTATTTAAGATTTTCGCAAAGGAAAATAATGTCGGACAGAAATATGCACTATTCGAAATATTCGTATTATTCGAATAATGAATGTTGCCGAATTCGAATAATATTTGTGGTGAATAATTCTAATTCTCGAATATTCGAATATTCGAATTGCAAACCCTCCTCCCAACTCGGAACAACGTATAATTATTACTAAAAAGAATTCATAGATGGCGACACAGGTACCGAGCGAAACATTTGAGCCGGTAATCGTGAAGATAGAATGATTTTTACACCTTAATAAATTAAACATAAACAACATAAACATAAACATAATTTATTGATAAAACATAAAGTGTGTACATCAGTTTTACTATTAGAGGCAAATAACCCGTATTACCCGTGTTACCCGTATTAAAGGCCGGTCGCCAAGCACAGCGAAAATCGTACGTTGACCTTTGCATCAGCAACCAGTGGTCATCAACATTTTCATACTGTGTTAAGTCATTAAGTGAATTGTGGCAAATAAACCAAAACAATAAAATGCAGTATTTTCTATATTATTGTAGAAACATTCATGTGTGTATATAATATTTTTTAAATGTAATAGGAATTTACATTAAAGAAGTCTTTTACTTATTTTCATTGAATTATATTGTTCTGATTGCCATTCTAACTAATTAAGGTACTTTATGGCGGCGAAGAACTAAATATAACAAAAATTACTTCTTGCGTTCGAAAAAAATGGCACAATCGGTAATTTTTAAATTAGCAGATTAAAGATTTCTAGATATTTTGATACTATAAAGGGAAGAAAAAAAACGCTACTATTACTGAACTATTATTTTATTCAGAACCACTATCTGAATTAGTTACAGAGGAACTCTCTGTCTCCGATGAGTCCTCGGCTGTGTTGATGATAAATGAATCAACAGTATTATCAATTCTATCGTCCAAACTTTCATACTTTTTTTCTTCTTTCTTCACGTGTCCAATACAATTTTGCCACTTTTGGGCCGTGATTTGATTTAGGCCTTCTTTTAGCAGTTTTTTTACTTCTGCCATTTTAAATGTTGTATTATTTCTCGCCACGTAACCTTTAACGTCTGCCCAAATTAACTCAATGGGGTTGAGCTCACAGTGGTATGGCGGTAACCTTAATACCTCCACGCCAACTTCTTTTGCCATTTCGTCAACAACGTATGTTTGGTATTGATTTTTTATCGCTTTTACTTTTTCCATCAATAGTATTTTGGTGTCTTTTTGTTCAAAAGCAATATTCTTTGATGCAAGCCAGTTCTGAATTTGTGCCTTATTCCATCTTGTTATGGGCGTTTTTTCTTTGCGTCGTGAGTGATAGCTAGCATTGTCCATAACCACCACTGCGTTAGGCTCAAGTCTTGGCAGAGTCTCTTTAAACCATTTTTCAAATTTCCCAGAATTCATAGACTCATGGTAGTCTCCCGTTCCTTTGCATTCAAATACCAGCTCAGATTCTGGTATAAAGCCATTTATGCCTCCTATATGTAAAATGATGAGTCTGTTTCCTTTTGAAGTCGGGTTCTTGGCACCTGTTGATAAGCCTTCTAAGAAGGCCTGCTTTCGTGACTTTACTGTGGTGTCCTCCCAAACCTTACCAACAGTGTGACCTGAAAATAAACATATTATCTTATTATTATGTTTACATCAAGAGGATACAATAACAAACTTGTATTGTATACATAAACCTATCCTAAGTATTTATGATTATAATGCACAAATGTTTTTTACATGTCAAATAAATGTATAATTTGATGTACGATCAATCTTATATTCAAATAAATACACTAATAATTGAAAACTTATACATCAAATCTACTTACTTAAATAAAGTGAACTCTAAACTTGTAAAGGCTTTATTAATTATAGATACTAAATATTAAGTTTAATACAATAATAAATTGATAATTATTACCTGCATTCACCCATGTTTCATCCAAGTAATATATTGGCCGCTCTTGTTCTCGAAACCTTCGCATTTTTTCCAAGTACTTTATGCGCCATAGTGCAATATCGTCTCTGTCTATAAGACAGTTGTTTCGGCTCCGTTTGACATATTTGAATTTTAGATGTTTCAATATTTTTTTCAGCGATGTTAGACCCAAATTTGGTAAAGTTTCGTCTGCATTCACAGCCTGTAGCACTTTTTTTGTTGTAGGTAGTTCGCCTTTCAAATAAAAGCCATGCACAATTTTTCTGATACATGATTTATCAAAGTCGTCCACTTTCTCTATGACTGACAAACGCTTTTTCGGAGACGCCGCAGGTTTCACGGTGTCAGTTTCAACATATTCCTTCAAAACTCTGTATACGGATGATTTTGATATACCCAAAATTTCGGAAGTTTTGTCCTTCATCTCGAGTTTCGACTGGTATTTATCAGCAGGCCAAGTTTCCTTTACAAATTTAAACACGTTTATAATCATAAACTTCTCATTTTCAGTTAAATGAGATATTTTCCGTTTCTTCCGCGGTGACACAAAATCCTTGAAGGGGCGTGAGCCACTCGAGGTAGAAGGAGTCGGTTCCATGTTTTAAATAACACCAACTTTTAATAACAAAAACTTAACAACGCAAATAACCTCAACGAATAGTAACAAAAATATAACAATAAACACAAAAATCGTAACTTTAGCACTGTTTTAACAAATAAAGGGTCCGAGAACTATGTATCCACAAGCGCATCCCACTAAGGAATACCCCGTTTACAAAAAATATTACACCATTGGAAGCAAAATAACACGTGCGTATGATCCCGTCCGTATACCTGCGAGTCTAAGGTTTACAATTTCTGCCGCCGGCGACCAAGGTTATTGTGCGAGCGTGGCAGCACTATTACTGTGCGCGTGCGACAGAGACAAATAGAAATAGGGCAATGCTCGTTTTTCGCTGTGCTTCGCGACCGGCCTTTAGAGGTAAATTCAACGTAGCTAAACTATATCACAAACATTCTTCCTTACATAAAATAAAGGTATATTTTATAAGTTTAGTAAATGCAATAAAATTGATACTAAATCTATGTAACTCGTACTATACGTGTGCGCTTTCAAGCTTGCTACGTATTATTGGGTACTGTCACTAGATGGCGGCATCGCGGGTCGCGAAATTTCTATGAAACCACATGCTCCAACGTTTGGTTATGTATATTTTTGTGTGATGTGTAGGTAATATTGTCTCAAAAATACTACTTTTATATCAAAAACACTTAATCGCACGTCTATTTGTTGCCTGGGAAGTCAATGCCATCTGGTGATATCTCAATGTATTACTAAAACTATTAGGTAGGCTGACAGCGTCATAGCCGTGGTGGCTCGGATACTGCATCTACTGGTGTAGCTACGGGACTAAAATTGTATACAGAATTGCCTACATTAGGACGGTACGCTTTTGCTCTATGAGATTGGGTATCTGAGGCTCTAGTATAAGTTTTACCGAAACAAAACGTTACGATCGCGTTTGCGTTTTACCCTCAATTTTTTATGGGATTTGACAGCTAAACGCAAACGCGGTCGTAACGTTTTGTTTCGGTAAAACTTATACTAGAGCCTCTGTACTTGTATTCTTTGATCTGTGATTCAACCAAAACTACCGTCAGACTACTGAAAGAGAATACACTTCAAACCAAAAAATACAGACACCAGAATCATTTATATTATGTACCCACTTTGTGTTCTATACATTTTTGGGAAAACGACCGTCCTGTACGTTTTTTAGTTCTACACGAAGATTTCTTAAACGAGATATCTGGTACGTGGTCGCTTACAATGGGCCTCATAAAAAGGCTCACAATAACCCAAAGGGCAATGGCTCTCCATTGCTATGCTGGAAATTTCTCTGCGTGATCGAATCAGCAGCAGAACCAAGCTAACCGATATAGCCCTCCGAATCGCTTAACTTAAGTGGCAGTGGGCGAGGCACATTGCACGTGCCGATGGCCGTTAGGGCGGAAAGGTTCTCGAGTGGCGACCACGTACTTACCTGAAGGCGCAGCGTGGATAGTAGAGATGGTGGACTGATGACCTGGTAAATGTCGCGGAAGTCCGCTGGATGCGGCAGGCACAAGACCGGTCATTTTGGCACTCTTTGGGGGAGGCCTATGTCCAGCAGAGGATGTCTTTCGGTTGATGTGATTATATCAGCTGATAGTATTTTCACGTTGCCCAACCTATCATTTCGGAATTCGCAACCATGATTCACTGCCACGTTTGTCATAGGAAGTATAAGCAATAAAAACAACATCCACATACCATTACCTCACATCATTGCTATGATTACGCCAAGATATATGCTGATGGGCCATACCGAGTTAACACACTTGCTGCGCGGCCATAAATTAGTCCGGGATAATGTTGCGATAGAGATGAACGCGCTGCGGGGCAATGACCGCGCCATTTTAAGAGAACTGCTGGGTTTACCAGTGGTATTTTAAGACCCAATAATATTATACACGTGATGAAAAAGTTACGTGTCCATGTGTGGCTCTACTCGGTTAATATCTAATACAAATATAAGATGTATATTTGTATTCAATTCATATGGTGTGGGGGTGTTCATTAAATGGGTTGTTAGTAAAAAGTGAATTTCGTAGTGTATATTAACTACTCCAGGAAAATACGGATTTTTTTTTATTTCATTTTGAACCGTTATTGTGCTGATAAGATAAGATGATTTATTCAAGAATTCAGCAAACTTTCCATCCGTAAGTTTTATATAGATTTAAATTAAGCATTCAATGTCTTTTTTTGCATGATATATCTTGAATAAGTATTATAGAGCAAATGTAAATGAACCAAAATAGAGATTAAAACATTTATTACTATTTTTCCGACTTTTCAGGGGCTAAATTAAGTTATAATTATTTTTTGTCTGGTATTTTGTTGGATTTGAAGATGATATGGACTCACCCACCGAGGGTTCCGTACTTAGTTACAAATGTATAGCTTTCAGCTCTTTCCCTGTACTTCTAGTAGAGGATAGTAGATGAGATCACTTCACTTCACACACACGCCAAATTTCATAGTTTTATGGCAACGGAAAGAACCCTGTTCATTTTGATTCCCTTGAGTGTCGAAATATACGTTTTTTGCGGCATAAACGGCCGTATCTTTTTTTACGTCACACCTGGCCATAATGCGAGTTTTACTGCACGCTGCGCGTACGGTAAAACTTGCATTGTGGCCAGATGAAGACGTAAAATTGTGTACTTACCACGAGCGGTAATTCGTAAAGCCCCAGATCGCATATTTATGGCCTTCACCTTCACACAAACACCTGCGATCTGGGCCATTCACGAATTCACCGCCCTAGGTACGTAATGTACTATTACGTTATCTTAGCTGTCTGACTATTTTACAGCTTCAAGTGACTTTATACCTGAGTATATGATTTTAATTTCAACTCGATACCTCCACGCGTTCCCGACATTTGAGGTTTCAGTAAAATTACTTGACTAAACTAGGTAATAAGTACGTAACCTACTTTGTCATCAGAAAATAGAAAAAACCAGCCATGTGCGTGTCGGGCCACGCGCAGTGTAGGGTTCCGTAGTTGCCTGTCTGTCTTAGTTAAACCGACGTGCGGTGCGGTTGCGTCGGCCGAATTTATACGAAAATTGGCATTTCCAAGTACACATTAAGTTGGTCGATTACTACTCGGTAACTACTTATGCCTACTTGTCCGTGATAGTTTTCCTTTTAAATTCATTATATGTTTTTTTCACACCCCCAGTAGTAGCCATTTAGCCGCCAGGGGGGGGGGGGGCTTTAAAGCACAATATCTCGCAAACTAATCACTGATTTGGAAAAGCCTAAATTTGGGAAACCCATAATATTTTTGAACGAGCTATCCAACGATACCCCACACTATGGGTTTAACGAGAAAAAAATAATTACATCCACGCTTTAGGTGTAGGGGAAGGACTCTAAAAAAAATTTTTTTTCATGATTTTATTGTATCGTTTTGTCGGCGTGATTGATTTATATAACCCATGCCGAATTACAGTTATCTAGTAGTAATGGTTACTGAGCTAAGCCGAAGACGGACAGACAGCCAGACGGACATGGCGAAACTATATAAGGGTTCCTTGTTGACCACGGAACCCTAAAAAAGGTGGGTTTTTAAAATTTGTTTGTAACAAAAAATTGTGTACGAGTAAGTATAGGAAGTTAGTATAGGGACATTTTAATTATTATTATACTTCTGTGTTATTTATTATTTAATTTTGAATTTTGACTTGTAATTAATGTTTTGTGTCATTATTGTTCTTCTTCTTCTTGTTTGACTTGTGCTATTATTATTGCAACACTAGAGAAACATAATTAGCCATACGATCAATAAATAACACTAAATGCCTAAATGTCGGCATGCTAGATTTTTAGTACCTCATTAAGAAACTAGTAGGCAATAGATAGGTACCTCCTTATCTTAGTAGCATGTTGACTTGAAAAATATGTGTAAGTACATTGAATAGTACGAACTACGAACATCAGTAATTACAAAGACTTTTGTTTAACTTTATCCCAAGTTTGCTTAACTTGTTTTGTTTTAATTAACGTTAACGAAATAAAATCGGTTTAATTTAAATTAAAATGTATCACCAAATGGCCAGATTCACTAACGGCCATCACGTACCGATCAATATCATAAGCGATTAAAACCAATTGGATGTCCGCCACGCGACAACAAATCACAATCGCATCTCGGAACAATGCTCAGTGCGAGATCTGAGGGGTGCGCGCCCCAGCTGCGTACCGCGATCGATTATGGACCGCGTCAACTCGCCACGCTGCACTATCCGAATACACGGCTCCCAAATTAAACGTCCCGGTCCAACAGAATCAACCTTTTTTCAACCAGTGTTTATTTATCTTTTATTTCTTTAACCTGTACCGTCACCCGGCGTAGATAGTCCGGGAATTCTTCCGTGTTTATTTAGTGACCGACGATTTTGCGTTAGTGTTATGTGTTAATTTTTTGAATGATGGAGGGGCGAAGGGCTTGGGATGGCGTGCCGGTGGAGTCGCACTCCCCGCCACAGTCGGTGCCGGGGCGACGGACTCCGCTGGGAGCTGTGGGACTGGGAGGATTCTACATGCAAGGTGGCCAGCCGCCGCCGCCGCAGCACTGCTACCAGACTGACGAGAATCAGCCGGAACCGGGGACCAGCTACGCTCAAAGGTACGTAGAACAGCCTCACGCAATGATGAGAGAAGTGTAGATACAGTAACAGATTTAAAAATATATTGGTAAACAATAACAACATGAATGCAAATACTTGGAATTTGGATATTTGTTCAATAATGTGTCCACCAGTGAACGTCTTTCTGCTGATATGATGATGATGTACATATATCGTACGAACTCCGCGCTCTCTATTATTTTATTATAGTGCGACAATGACCAGCACGGTTATCACGCGACGGCGCGCGAGCTCTCTCGATTTTTCTCGCACTATCCGTCTCTTTCTTATTAGAACACATAGAACAAGGTATAGTGCGAAAAAAATCGAGAGTATGTCGCGGCCGTCCCATGATAGACGTGCTGTTAAAGTATATCTCACATCACTTGAGATAAAGCGATGTATTATATCTTGTCATTTATCGCACGATAGCCGAGACCATTAGAGGATATCTGAATTCACAGAGTACCAAAAACGCTACCTGGCTTGTTATTGTTCTATTTTCTATTACTCTCAAATAGGTACTTACATAATACCTACTCCACATTTGCATAATCGAATCCGCTTTGGCATTTAAAACAACAGCATCACTTAGCAGCCCACATTCATCCTTATGTATATGAAGTTTAAGTGTCATCTAGTTTGGCTGTATCAGTCCAACATTAATCTGCGCATGCGTTTTATGGGAACTTAGCATTTGCTAACCACCATTGATGTACAATAGCGTTAGGCTGTAATAATAATAATGCTAATACGAGTAGCACGTTTTAAATACACATGTACATTCTGCATAATACACGTATCTAACCTTTAAGAGTACCATATGTTGTAGCTTCTAAATAAACGTCTTATGCAACTCAAGAAAAGATGATAATAATGTGGTCTAACAATTATAGTTAGCAGCCATAAAACTATTACCTCTGTTACTCGAAATATTTTAGTGTTTTAGCTTAGGGTGATTAATAATCGTTTGAACGTCTCGCGATTTTACGTAGGAACCAGAGTTTAGTTCGTTGCACGGAACAAGGCATTTTCTTATAAAATGTGGAACACCGCGAACTCAAGCGATTTGAAATTAGAATGTAAACAGTGTACAAGAATGGAATCAAACTGCTTTAACAACAAAAAGGGGCATCGCAAATGATAATTATACTTCATCTTCCTATGAAAATATCACTTTGGGTTATATTATCGTCGGTGTCCGCAGTCATAAGGACGCTGTCGATTTGAAAATTACAATTTAAGTACTTGCATAACCATATATTTTATTAGAATATTTGCATCAGCATTTGTAAAACATGGTACTAAATTTACTTGATTGATGATTAATGCAAAACTAATGGTAATGCTTTTATAGTAAAAAGTATAGCCGGATAGGGCAATCTCCGATTTAAGGCACTGGTCCCACCGCCGGCTTGTAAGCTAGAAAAGTTGGGCGAGTAACGGTTCATTGCGTGCTGACCAGGCACAGTGTGATCAATCGACCTTTACAGATCCGCAATGTAATGCTACTCGCCCAACTTTTCTAGCTTACTAGCCGGCGGGGGGACCAGTGCCTAGTTCGTGCTAGGTCATTTAAATTCGGTTTTATCTTACAGTCTAGTTTGCTTTTCAAAACAGTTGTAGTCAATACGACCGTGATATGCAATAAATATGCACAGATTGTAAATTGTACCACATGTGCACATGTGTGGTACAAATACAAAGGGTGGCAGTGCACACAATGCTGTACTTACTTCTAATGGAGTAGCATCTGCACACAAATGCCATTCACGGCCGCGGCACCCCTGTCAAGTGCTGGCCAGATTAGTGACAATACTGCCAGGAAACATCATAGAAAGAACATACAGATTTACGCATATGAAAACATGAGCGTAAATCCTTTTTAATTACCATTTAATACTACTGAAGCTACTGAGCTAACTTTTGGAACGCGCTAAAAAAGTACTTTACAAAAGTAAAGTTCTTGTTGGGCCACTTCCACTCACATAATAGCGAAGCAATTAACCACAATATCCAATAAGAATTTAGAATGAATATATTTGCAATTACTCGTATGTAAACTAAATTCTAAATTCCCTATATCCGAGGTCGACACACGTAAAGAGAGCTATGCGCGCCATATTAAATGTATGGCCGCCCGAGCTCTTTTTACGTGTGTCGACTTATACTTTACAAGGTATATTATATTAGCATCGTTCTTTGGGTACTTACATAACGCGCTGTCACAATAAAAATAATACTGCACTTTTTTAAGTCTGGAAGTCAATGATAAAACTTATTTAACAGAGCTTGAGGGTTGCCCATAGAATGATCATTTACGCCCCTGCCCTCTGTCCCCTAGCTACGCACTCGCCCATAATTCACTGCGAGAACGGGCCACTTGTCCCGGGCCACGGAAACCCTTTGTCAAACTTTGTCAAAAGTTAAAACTGAACAAATGGCGTCATTTTATGGCAAAAAAATTGGACCCTCTATTCTGGGTTATAATATTTCTTTTAACGCTTCTTATGTAATTAGATATTAACTTCCCTTAAATGTGAATGAATAATGATTCCTTCCTTTTATAAAATGTTTAAACTTTAAACCCTTGTAGAGATTAACTTTATGTGAACGACTTTATTTTGTTCTTTCAGACCTATGGGCGAAGGAAAGTCAAAACAGAAAATGCGACAAGGAAAAACAGTACGACTAAATATTAACGCCAGGGAACGGAGAAGAATGCACGATTTGGTAAGTAATTTTCTGATAGGTAAGCAGTGTGGGGCAAGAATAATTGCTATATAAATAAAAATTACAAAATCAATATACACATACATACAATTACAAAATGTAATTTCAGTTATCAATTAAAATTGCACGGGAATAGTAATTTCCTTTTTAATTATCAATTACAATTACAAAATATAATTTGTATTGCAATTACAAATTACATTTTGTAATGAATTACTTTGTAAAATTACAAATTACTTTCATTTAATAAAAAAAAAATCATTATTGACCGAGTGCACGAAGCGTTTCAGCTCGGGGAAAAATGCTTTCGCATGTCCGTTTGTCCAGATTTCCGACTGTTCTCGCCCACAGGTTGCATTTCTCAAACAACTTGACACAAAAAAAATTGTGACCAGGTTCGTTAATTACGCAGAATATTTTTATCGAGTCATTTGGCGGAAATAAGAGTTAAAAAAACAGACATTCGAAAACTCACGAGGATATAATTATATTAACATCCAAATACCCAAATATACAAACTTTCACGTTATCATATTAGTAAGAAAATAATCAATTATTAAATAAACAAAAATAACTATACTTTCATAAAATGCCAATTTGGATTGTGTTTTTTATATAATCACTCCAAGTAAATTTGCTCCTTTTTAGTGAAATTAACAGTTTACATAAAGGAATTTATTGAATAATTTAGTTATTAATTAATATAATTTCAATTACAAATGAATGTAATTTCAATTATAAATTCGAATACTAATTACATGTATAAGTAATTAATTACGCCGAACACTGTAGGTAGGCACATTTATGTTATTTAACACACACACACGTTACATTCACGCCTTTATTCCCAAAAGGGGTAGGCAGAGCACATGAAACTTATGTTCCAGCGCCACTTTTAGCATAACTGTGGGTATAAAAGATCGACAAAATGTGATATTGCAGTGATAGGTTGCTAGCCCATCGCCCACAACACACTTCAACCCTGCTCCCCCAGTCGACTTCGATGATGATTCGATGTTATTTAAATGAGTACAAAAACGTTTGATATGTGTAAATCATGGACGCATATAAAGCAAGGGCACCGCCAATATCTAAGACCTTTAAAACAAATATAAAGCCTGCCTACCGTAGCTCCACTATTAGAATGGTATCTCTATTCTATTCATCTCGTATGGCACTTAGGTCTCTGCTCAACACATTCGGTACAGACATCTGGTTATTCAAGATTTTTCATTGAGATACAACTAGTATCAACTAACAAATTAAGAGTCTGCAGTAAGCTCGATTCTCCATACAAACGTAGTCACGCTCTCATTTTAAAACTACGTGTTGGATTGTAACGAAACTTTGCATGTACAATGACATGAGGTATATCCAGGTCTGTAATTAGTTTATGTAGCTTCAGATAAGATAGTCAAAAAAATACGAATTGAAGTTTTTCATACAAAACTTGTTTTTGCTGTATTTTGTTTGTTTTATAAACTGGAACCATATAAACTAATTACAGATATACCTCATGTCATTATATATGCAAAGTTTCATCACAATCCAACACGTAGTTTTAAAATGAGAACGTAACTCCGTTTGTATGGGAAGGTGAAATTCGGCCGAGCTTACTGCGGACTTAAACCAAAAACTTGCACTTCAAGAATGGAAAGACAAATGCAATACCTAAAGTATTTTTCGTTTTCCATCTGACACGATGTGCATGTGCAGTCGAACTCATACATAGCCGAACACTTTAGGTAATACCTTGTCCCTTCCTCGTCTCTGACAACTTCGTAAGGCAGTTCAAAGACGACGTAAAAGCGACACGGTACAATAGTGTTCAGCCCCTTGTAATTTCGGCGTACTAGGCTTCGTAGAAAAGGAACACCTGAGGCCAAACTTTCCAAATTCCAGAATGATGCCCTCGACGAATTGCGCAGCGTGATCCCATACGCGCACTCGCCGTCCGTCCGCAAGCTGTCCAAGATCGCCACGCTGCTCCTAGCCAAGAACTACATCCTTATGCAGGCTAGCGCTTTGGACGAATTGCGAAGGTAAACCAACAACACTGGCGCCGCTTTTTTTTACACATATTTTTTTTCAATTTCGAAAATCTGAAATGGCAAAAAAAATCTTTAGGTACGAGTACAATCATCGAACCTGAATACAAAATTGCACGACAATCGGTCGAGAAATGCGACCTGTAGAGGAGAACAGCTGGACAGCCGGACACAGATACGAAATCATTTTCGCCCAAGTTGAAAAGAAGAGCTTCGTGCGCTTCGCTCGCTCGTTCAATTATCTACTTACTCAAGCCGAAGGATAATTTATTAAAGTGGACGACACGAAGCTGTGGTAGGGTTTTCTTTAAAATGATACACCATTCACATGTCATGTAATCAAAACCCAACCATGTGTGTGGAGTATTTTTATTTTACGTCACTCTGGGCAGTAAGTGAGATTTACTGCCCAAGGGCGCAGCGGCAAATCTCACTTCACAATCAGGAAAAGACGTAAGATTGTGTACGCACCACGGGCGGTAATTCGTAAAGCCCCAGATCCAGACGAAGATCGCATATTTATGGTCCCCACCTTTCGGTTCGGGCCGCAAACACCTGATACGAATATCTGGGGCATTCACGAATTCACCGCCTTAAGGTACGTAATGTACTATTTAACCATTAGGAACGTAATGTACTATTTTACCTTTTAGAAGATCTTTCTGATACGACATGAAAATATTAGAAAGTTTTAGACTACCTACCTACATCTAAAATGATGAAAAGCAAAATACGTAAATAAGTGGAAAACTTCCTCATGCTAACGATGTAGATCGATATGGATATACATATATATGTGTTGTATAATTCATGTCGAGCTAATTCCTAACAACAGGATACCACGTGTAATCGGCTTCAAAATTACTTATACGTGAAGAAACAAACCCAAAAACCCATAACAAAGGCATGTGTTCGACCGTGGGACGATTAACTGCCTAAGCTGATGATGCGATCTATATACTCGTAGAATTCGATTCAAATCTGTTTCCGTAATTCAAAAATAGAACTAACCTACAAATCATTTACGACAACTATTATATTTTCCAGGTTAGTGGCATATCTGCAAGGCACAGCGACCGCAGCAGGCATAGTGCCGCCCCCCGGCTTCGACCTGACCACCCTGCCAGCCGCAGCCAAGCTGCTGCAACCACCAAACCTGAGTCTGCTGGGGCTGCCGGCCCCGCCCGACCCGCCGTCCTGAGGTCCACCCGTGCCCGTCAAGCTAGAACCCATCGCATCACCCGCCAGTGACAACATACTTGGATAGTGGCGCAATAACGCCGACGTCAATGTATACTTTGATGTTAGATTACAAGAGTTCTATAGTTCATTTTATAAGTATTCCGTGTCATGAGGACGGCACTATTCAACTAAGTAGTGTTTCCAAATCTAGATGGTTCATGCCAATACGATTACCTATTTAAGCATAGGTATGAGAGTATACTTGAAATGGATCTAGGATCAAAGTAGTCCATTCAGAAAGCAGTTCTACCGTCCAAGGGAGAAGATGCCATTACAGTTTTATAAAACAGTCGGTTACAAAAAATAATTTCAACCACACGCGACGATATGACACTAAGCTATTGTTTAAGGGGATGCCTTGATTCGAGTCGATCACGCCCCGTTGACAGTGACACGCTTATGTCTTCCACGCACGAGAAAATGAAGAAACTCTTCGGGAATGGCTTTTTTGGACAAATTTCGATAAATACCCAACTTAGTGAAGTTTTATTTATATTTAATTAAGTGAGATTTTAGATAAGATAAAATACTAAGGTATTAACTTGATTGGGTCCTAAAATAATGTGTTGAGTAGGCTGAGTAAAAAAAGGAAAATAAAGACCCAACTTTGGTTTTTTTTATCGAGGAAACTTTAGGTAATCATGTATCGATTCATATCAGCCGAAAGACGTCCACTGCTGGATATAGGCCTGTATCGATTAAATCGGATAAACAATCATATAGTCAATAATCATACATCTGAAAATCAGACCTTATTGTTTCTTAATCTAGTCAGAACGGCGTTTCAAAGCACGCTATAATTTCCAATGCACCCCCTTAAAGGAAAAACGTATATGACAGATTGATACCAATAGGGAAGATGCAGCTATAATGTTTACCATTATTTTGTGACCAAAATGTTGAAAAAACATAAACTAATAGCTACTGAAACGTTTTTACTTTAGTTTATATATACTAATTTCAAACAATTGACCAAAATGTTGTAGTATGACATCTAGGCTAATAGAGACGAACCACGGACTAACAAATATGGCGAGTGAAACACCTGAATGACGTCACAAGAACTGTAGATCCGTTTAGGCGCGAAAGTTTAAATTGTCAGTTTGTAACAGGAATTTTTGCCTATAAATTATAGTATTTCAATTTTTTTATACTTTCGTGGTCTATTCTAAATGAGATTCTTTCAAATGAAAGCAAAATTGAAAATATTGCATCTTCTCTATTTAAGTAATCATTTATTTGTTTGTTAAGTAAAACCTTAAATAATGCCTGTTCGTCTATAACCTTGTTAAATAATGTTTCCTGATTGTTTGTCCGAAAGTACCTATGTAATTGATTGTATATTTGAACTCTACCGAACGAAGTCCCTAAAAAAACGTATTTACCTATGTAACCTAATATAAATAAAAATGTTTGGGCGTCTCACTTAAATACATATAAGTCGTATTGTGGTCTTGCCGACGGGAAAAATATAAGGACGTACTAGCCTAGTATACATAGATATAGAATAGACGGTTAAGGTCTACATTCATATTTTCGAATTAATCCAAACCGTCTCATGTCATCTCAGTGAGAATGAGTGTTTAGGTAGATGAGGTACGTACGACTTTACTGCCTAAACATAATTACTTAAAGTTAGTAGATAAGTGATTTTAGTACTGGTAATAAAGTTAAGAAAATTAACTCAAGTTCAAAATTACTCATTAGTCTGTAAGTACATTTTTATGACAAAAGATTTAAATAAACATTTTATTCCAATAACGAATTGGCTGTATGTATGATTATATTGAAACAGATTTTTTTACGTCTTTACTTAGACTGATTTTTATAGGCAACATGCGTGAAATATAATGTTTGTAGTTACTTAATTATTTATTTTTTATTGCGAAGCTAAACTTAATTGATAAAGGCAAATAGCAATACTTATATGTACTCTTCATATTTATATTTTCAAAATGTTGGAGATAAATAGCGTAGACATATAAGGATTAATTTATGTTATTCTATATCTCTTCTTGAAGACAAGAGAGGACTGTGAATCAACGTGCCAAAATAATTAAGGACCGTCTTTTATATATCGTAAACTAAGATTAAAACTATTGTAAAATATTTCAATAGTTTTGTAGACTACGTATATGTGTGTTAGCTTACGAGACTATGGATTGTATATTACTTGCATTAAGTAGATTAATTAATTACACACCTACTTTTATTCTAAGTCATCCGTAGGGTAGTAACATACTAATATAAGCTCAACACAATATGTGGATAAGCCAAAGTAAATTGTGATTGTTAATAGCAATAATATTATTTATTATATTACTTTAAATTAGGTGACACTACAAAATAAAGGTATGTCTACATTTGTATTAATTTTCTATACAACTCGTCTAAATAGCTCTCGCCTCACCTCACCTCACCCGGCACTCCAAACGAAACTGGACCTCTATTTACACTTGGTTACTACGAATCGCGGCGTCCAGATAATATTTATTTATTTATACTTAAGGAGTACCAAAGAGGAAAGAGGCGTGATTATATGTATGTATGTATGTATGTATGTACCAACTGCTGCAAAACCATGATATAAGTCTTACATAGTAATACAAAGCAAATTGAAGTAACTCACAGATAGAAATGATAGAAAAAATATTGACACTCTTAGCACACAATATCGCACTATGTGTATGTACACTGGTAATACAGAATAGTGCACCAGAAAAAAGGAAAAAAACATTAAATAACATAGCAACTAATTAACCTAAAAAAAACGGCCAAGTGCGAGTCGGACTCGCGCACAAAGGGTTCCGTACCATTATCCGTTGAATGAAAGGTAAATTGCGGTTTACGATTTATGACGTATTAAAAAAAAACTACTTACTAGATCTCGTACAAAACAATTTTCGGTGAAAGTTTGCTTGGTAATGTACATCATATATATTTTTTAGTTTTATCATTCTCTTATTTTACAAGTTACAGGGGGGGGACACATTTTACCACTTTGGAAGTGTCTCTCGCGCCAACAATTCAGTTTCCAAAAAAAAAAGAGTGATTAATTTATATACCCATGCCGAATTAGTTTTCTTGTTTTAAGGGTTACTGAGCTAAGCCGCCGAGGACGGACGGACGGACATGGCGAAACTATAAGTGTTCCTTGTTGATTACGGGACCCTAAAAAAATGACCTGCTGGTTTTCGCCTCATAGAAGGAATTGAGCAGTTGAATGCATCAATATCCATCTCTCTTGACAAACTATTCATAGTGCGACTAGCGCTAGCTAGAACATTGTGAGGTGAGGTTAAAACAAGTTACGGAATAGCTTGGCAGGACACCGGCACTGGCACGATAATTGCGCGACTGTTCAAATGATGAACACGATAACTGATGAGTTCCTAACCTAACGCTCGTCCGAAAATTTACTAGTTTACCCTGCCTCCTTCTTTTCAACCCCCGACGCAAAGAGAGGGGTGTTATAAGTTTAACGTGTCTGTGTATCTGTGTATCTGTCTGTGGTATCGTAGCTCCCAAATCGATGGACCGATTTGAATGCGGTTTTTTTAATTCGAAAGCTGATGTGATCCCAAGTGTTCTTAGCCATGTTTCATGAAAATCTGTTCAGCCGTTTTTGAGATATTGGACTTTGGAATGAAAATGTCGGGGGTTTTTCAACTTTTCTAAGTTGTAGTTATTCAGAACACAAGAACACTGAATTAAACAACAGCGACCCCGTAATGAATTTAAACTTTTATTCAAATTCTGTCTAATTTGTAAGTAGGGTTGTTTCGCCGGTTACGCGACCACCTTCGGTTGGCGACCACTTGACTGACTAGGCTTCTTTAACTAAAGATATTATCGTTTCTACAAACCAATAAGATAAAGTATCAATTATAAACTATTTTTGAATAGTTCAATTTTAAGTATATTATTACTTTAAAACCGTCACTTTAACCCAAAACGAAAAAAAACAACTTTAGTTTCACATGGCCTCCGTAACGTGTTGACGAGCAGTAAAACTGTAAAAAAATTAAAGCGACATTTGGCGCGCAACGGTAAGTTATGTCACTTAATTTTAGTATTAAACTGAATTTTGTAGTTTCATTGCTTAAATGATTTAGTTACGGTAAGGATTTCGTTAATTTTCGGCATATTATAAAAATAGATTTCAGTAAAATGGGGTGGTCGGTAACCCAAATGAATAATTGCGTATGAGGTTAGCTATCGACCACATAGTTTTCTACGAATCCTTGAATTGCCATTCCCGCCAAGGCCAAGGTATAGTTAGTGTTTTTCTCCAAAAAGGCGAGGAAATCAATAAATATTTTCACTACAACCTCAAATTATCAAAACAATAGCTCCCTTCCGTCCCTACTTATTTTTTAAAAGTGCACGGCCTGATTCATAATGCCAATTTCTGTTGAAATAATGTTTTAATACAAAATACATCAAAATTAATTACCGTGATTGATTCAAATGGGTGATTATTCATTATGCTGGTATTTAAAATAAATGTATTTTTAATTAGATTTAAATCTAAACAACTTTCAGTTCATTTTGTATTCAGTTTTGTGAATATTTTTTTCCCTATTTGAAACTATTTGAGACAATTTTAAATACGCCACTTCTGCGACGTGTAAAAGTGAAGAGTAAGGCCTCTCACAGACTGGCGCGGCCTGGCCGCGGCGGACCATAGTAAAAGTGTCATTAGCTGTCAAATTTACTATTGTCCGCCATCGCAGGCCGCACCAGTGTGTTGCAGGCCTTAAGCCTATAGCATTCAAGAAAAAAGAATACGTGTAACTACTTCAGGCACGCTACAGTCGATGCAATTTGTCACACCAACTTGCTATGGTAGGAATGAAAACTATGTATCGCTGTCTCACTTCACCTACAAGAGCGAAAAGCCACGATTCCATTTGTCTTATTTGTCATAAAAGGCCATCTCTAGATCGCTTTGATTGATGTCTCTTTCATTCTGATTTTGAAGGACAGATACTTAAAAGCCAGACATTATTTTAACATTTGTAACCAAGTGTCATTTTCAATGCATTTACGTAGTGGACTGTGGCTGTGAGTGTGGATAGCGCCTATCATGATTAAAAGTATTAACTTAAGTACTGTAACTCGCTGGAAGCTAGACTGTAGAGACCGATTCTGCAAGTTCACCTTCGACTTCAGTTCGCATTAAAAAACGTAACAAGGTCTACCTTTCTCTCCGAGTAGAAAATTCATATGGCTCGCTTTTGTAAAACTAGTGCAGTGCCTACGCCAAATCTTGGGTTACGGCATTAAAACGGACTCCGAGCTTCTTTATGATGGAACTGGGAAAATTGTAAGGAGGACGATGAATTAATACAACTGACGATGGTAATTAGTAACATATAGTAAAAACAAATATTATCCTCCAATATCGCTCATTTTACAGACAAAAAAAAGCAACAGTAGATAATCATTTTGTTAGCTATGTATTGTATTTCGTGTCATAAAGAAAATGTACAAACATGGAGTGACGACGGCAATGACAAAAAGAAAAGATGGGGCGGGGCGGGAGGTTGGTTGTAAAATCTTGCTTAGTTTAGAATTCCTGCTCCGTCTTCGCAATCGAAGGCTTTGATGTGTCTTCTGGTGCCTACTTATACACTATTTTCAACACATTTGCTCGTAACGTACCTCTTATCATGTCGCTTTAAAGGGGCCCACCCACTATCAGTCCGCCTGCAGTCCCTGGCCTGTCAGTTGTTCGGAACTATCAAATTTTTGTTCTAACTGACAGGCTGATATCGTCCGGCGGACTGATAGTGGGTGGGGACCATTAGGCTCATAATCCTGGGTATTAAACACGCGTGTTTTATAACATTACGACCCTCGTGTGTTATGGGGTATACAGATTATGTGATTTTACCCCAATTTGTCAGTACAACATGTCGAAGTCATAATTGGGTGTAGCGTACAGATGTAACAATCCGGCCACATGTGCATACAATTTCTCAGTACAACTGGTTTGACATTTGGATCAGCAGCGCAACATGCCTCCAGACGATAGCAATTAGTCAGCTTCTGATAAATTGGGGCTGACAAATCATGACATGTATATACCCCATTTGGCACCTTGCAGCAAGATGTATGCATGAACACGGTGCGGTGCATTCTTAAATTAACCGGGTTGTACAGAATTTACAGTTTTTTTTTAATTCTCGGCAAATGGATTACTCGACTAAACAAATTAAATCCTTTTTGTTCATTAATTGACTATTTATTTTTGGATATGATATAGAAACGTTTAATTTAGTAAAACTATTCACTTTTGATCATTTTAAAACGAAAATACTTATTTTATTTTGTATTGGCTGTTTAGAGATTTCATCTAAGTCTGGCTTAACACATGCGCGCGCACTACGCAAACTTCACGAAAAAAAACTGTTGCGCGCCATTATAGGTTATTTCAAAAAATATTTGTAAACATTGTTTATGCGTGTTTGGTTATTATAAAAACAAATTACTCGTGGTGACTAGAAAAGTGATAAATAGAATGGACGCCACTGGAAATTCTTGGCGATGTACAATATGTGAGTAAAGAAAATAACTTGGCAGGCCTATAAAATTTTCATCTTATGAAAAGGATTTTTCCTAGCAAAATGTGTTCAAAATCGTCCTATGAAACGCGTGAGCTTTGATAATTACATCAGAGGCGGAATTATTCACGCGAGCCGCATCACTTGTATCACAATGTAAGGTAAGGTGGGGGAAGATAAAAAAAGGGGAAAGACTAAAAGTCTCACATAACTCCCTATTTGGTTATTTTTTTTTAGTGCTGGTATCATCCTTTAAGCCGCCATTTTGTTAAGATCCGCCGCTCAGTCGCCAGTGACCGCTTGGAGTAAGTAGACGCGTGTGTTGTGCTGTTTTGTGACGGTCAGCATTTCGTGGTGAATTCGTCGATTTTTAATCTTACCCCGTGTTTCATAACTTGATTAATAAGCGGAGTATAAATGTTCCGATTGACTATTTATGCGTTATTTGAGATTTTGATTTTATTTACTAGTGCTAGGTGTAGCTATTAATCATATATTGAGATTTACGAGAAGTTTCCATCTTTACCCAGCCAATTTCGATGGGGTAACATTGAAATAGTAATGTTTCAATCTTCCCCCTTTTTGAAAGTCATAGAAAAACAGACATATTCTCAAACTTTGTAGTAGAAAAACAGACATATTCTCAAACTTTGCATTCTTAGCACCTTCTCTATGAGGTAAACGTCAGGGTACCTTGTTTTTTGAAGTTCTTGTTCGTAAAAAGTACCTAATATAACATTTTTTCGTTGGTCTTCTAGGACATACGTTACCGGTTGTGATTTATTTACTTGTTTTATTTTGAATAATTCTGTAGTCCAGTTAGGCGTATAACCTTTATGAAAATCTCTTTTGTATTTGCTGATACGTACATGATCTCCCAAGTTGAACTTGTTTGGCTTTGATTGCAGAGTAGGTCGCGATTTTTTTATATTTTCTTTCACTTCTGCTTCGTTATTGAAATTAATATCAACCGGTCTAAATTTTGTTGTACGATGAACTGACCGATTGTAAGAATTGACGATATCATTCATAGGTTTTCCGACCCATATGTAGTATCCGATAAAACTGAAATATTTGTATAATTTATTCTTAAGCGTTTTTATAAGCCTCTCTACAATGGAAGCTTTTTTAATTGAATAAGTAGAATAATGGTTAATTTGCTTTGATTTAACGTATTGTTCAAATTCGTTATTGTAAAACTGTTTACCCAAGTCGGTCTGCAGATATTTCGGCTTACGTTTTGCACTTTTGATAATTTGTTCTAATGCACTTGTTGTTTCAAATTTAGTTTTATATTTTAATGGTATGCACCACGCATATTTTGAAAATGCATCAATAACAACTAAAATGTATTTGTACCCTTTATTGACTTTCTGTAAATCTAACAAATCAGCTTGCCATAAGTCATCAATACCTTTTAATACAACAGAACGACGTAGAAATTTTTTGCGAGCCGACCGGTGGATTTCATTTACGATCTGTTGCTTTGCCATCACTTAATCGTTTCAACATGTCATCTATTTCTTTGCTCGTATAAAAGTTTAGCTTCAACTGAAGTGAAATGTGTTCGATTTGGTTATTTATAGTTTGAAATAAAGAATCCAGCGTTTTCCTTTCGTAAAGGTTCTTAATGAACTGATCAACATACTGCTTATTTACCGCATCTTTAGGTGATACTGGAAACTCAACACCTTTTAATCTTGCTGATTGTAAATCAAAATCTCCATTTTCAGTTCGAAGAAGAGCCTTATGATTGAATTCAGAAATGTCAGATACACGTAAACGTTTATGAACGTGATGACCGAATTTGTCCACATTCATTTTTTATTAATTTGTTTGTTGACAAAAGCCTCTAATGGACTGACCTAATAAGTACTTGTGTAGGTGTTATATATTATTTATTAACTAAGCCAGCCTCTCGCAGCTCTTCAATTATAGATATGATTTCGTTTTCTAATCCAGTATTACCAGCATCACGGGAAGCAACAAGTAGCTTTAGTCTTTCAACTAACTCGTTAGGATCATCCCAATAAACATACGAAACATTACGGTACGCTTTTTTCATGGAGGGTAGACCTCGCCCTTGTGAGCAGCTATCGGTGCTAATTAAACGCTCTTTAGATAATTTGAAGAGTGGTTTTATAATGTATAAATACTTTCTTCCTTTGTTACTTTTGATTGGTTTATTTGGGTTGTAATCACGCCTGTGTGCATTCGTTTCTAAGAGCAGTATTTTATATATGCGTTTGTCATCTTCAGTAATGATATCTAAATTTGGTACCTTTTTAAATAACAATTCATCCAAGCCTTCTGTTATATTGTAAGTATGTCTGTTAACCTCTAATTTTCTGTTATTCATGACTACCAATTGAGACCCGAGCATAAGTTTGCCGCGTTCCATTCGCACGCCGAAAGGTATGTTTTCGAAATTAGTTGAAGATATTTGCCAAGTAGGATCATCACGAGGAGAAGAGTATGAATCGGTCGTCTTAAAAGAAGCATCATCTGTCTTAACTGAATCGTCACTTTCTCCGCTTTCATTCGAGTTACTATCACTGTCATCTTTATCATGATGAGGATGGAGGTTAGTAGATTCCTGCATAATGGTCTGATCATTGCTATCAATGTCACTTTTACTTTCCTCAAGAGGACTAAATTTAAGCCTTTTAGCAACCGTATTTCCCCACTTTAGTTTGCCATCATCAAATTCATTGTTCAAATTTATGTTATTCATTTTGTACGGTTTATGCTCGTAATTTTGGTTACTTTTAACCATTTCATTGAGAGGCTCCGTTATTGGTTTTAAAACTGACTCCAAAACCATTTCGTTAGTAGTTTTCATGTCACGAATTAATTTAACCTTTTTCTTCACAGCTTCAGCTGATTCAAGTACTTTCTCTTTTAAAGTTCTCTTTATATCCATTTTCGGATGATCTTACCTTAATCGAATTATAAAAAACAATGACGGTTGGCGGGGTTGTATGAGCATTAAATATGTAATTAATCGAAAATGATGAATGTGTCAAATCCCATCCTGTAACCTCCTGAATTTTTCGCGCAATCCTTATTTATCACTAAATAGCTGTACGGTCTGTCCCATACGGTCGCACACATCTTACGAAACAGAGCCCACTCCATATCAGCTCCCACGTGTTCGTCATAAACATGACGTAAATTAATGTCATCTTGCTTAAACAAAATGATCAAATTTGCATTATCTCTAATTAACTGTTTAGGTACTTTGCTTTATGTTTGATTCAAGTAAAAACTGTCAATATTTTTGTGTCGTCCCATTGCAAAGTAATCCCTTATATTATTTTGGTTTTCACACGCAACGTCGTCAAATATGATTACTGAGTTATTTGTTGCATCCCGAGGACTTAACACTTCATCGTTTTCACGATATTTAAAATATTTTACTGTAGAAACTAGTGACAATACTCGTTCTAAATAGTGGTACAAAGGTTGGAAAAGAGTTTTAGAATAAACATATACGTTTTGAAAACGCAAACCCTGTTCATGTAATAGAAGACCTATTATTAAATTGGTCTTGCCGCAATTAGAAGGACCACAAATTATGCTACGGATTGTGTTAGGTAAAAGTTTACCATGACGCAAATTTTGATTGTGACAAGTCAAAGCAACTTTTTCGAGCTGCATGGTTTGAGGCTGCTTGACAAACTTCATATTTCTCAAATAGACGTCATGTAATCATGAAAGTCATTAAAATAATGAGTCTTTGCATTATAATTTAGGTTAATATTATCTTTTGTACATTCCGTTTTTAGTAACGCCTACATCCAAACATTCGTTTGAATTGAGCAAGCGTTCCACAGCGGGGGAAGCCGTATGTATGTACGTTAGTTGAAGATGTCACTGATTTCAGGCGCTGCTTTGTTTTTTGACTTGTTACTTGTTCCATACCGAATGCAATAATTCATTGTATAGATAGTTCCTTCAAGATCTTGAATACTGATTTCCAGATAAACCATTAAACATACAATCACTTTCAACAGAAACTTTAGTGGAACCCGCATAGAGCGAACGAAGTGAGCGGCCAAATGCGGGATACACGAAAGTTTCTGTTGAAAGTGATTGTATGTTTAATGGTTTATCTGGAAATCAGTATTCATGATCTAGAAGGAACTATCTATACCTACTGCGACATATTAATATGTTTTATGTTTTGGCCTTGTTCATGCATTTTATTAATTTTTTGGGTTTATTTGGAGCATCAACAGCAATACATATACAATAATATCGAAACGTTAAAAACGAAAACACTATTACCAACAACAATCTCGTCTACAAAAATACAATCAATAAGCCAACTTAAGTGGTAAATATAAAACATTAATTTATATTTAAATGCACTAATGTATGAGAGTGCGAATTAATAAAAAGTAATCTCTTTACTGGCACGCCATCCAGTGAACAAGGTCGGGACCACCAGCCTTTCCGTGTGCTCCGCGTACTTTGTTGTGAAGTTCCAGCTGCTATCGAGAGGTGGCGCCACCAGGCTGCCCTGTCATGGAACACCCTGTGTTGATCAATAGCTGAACAAAGCAATGAGTGAAATCATCGCTACTTTAAGACCTACCTAAGTCATTAGTTGGTGTTTAAAACATTATGAATGCATTTGCCCATAGTAATACGTTCACTGGACCGCGATCCATCCATGATCCAACAAAAACTTTCAAGTAGGTACAGTCAAGGGCACCAATATGTATTCACTCAAAGTTTCATAAATAAATATGTACTTATACTACAACCTTATTGTTGCAGAAATAAGCTCTGGGTAAATATTTTTGAGACTGCGGTATATACATATTGGTGCCCTTGACTGTACCTACATCTTGCCTTGGCTGTCTTGAAGATAGAACAAGATAAGCAATCGACTTGAAACATTGCAAGTTTATCTCATAGGGAATCATTCGAGAACCAATCACATACTCCGATAGGATGCGGAGGCAAACAATCGACTTGGAACATTGGGATTCTTATATATGTCTGGGATAAATTGATTGGGAAAAAATGGGGTAATAGGGTTTCCTATTCCAATGTTGCCAAGTTAGGAATGAACCCCGCAAACACATCAATTTATATCACTTACAGCTAGTAATGTCGTTGTCGACCCAATGCACCTACTGCATGAAGGTTTCACCTGCCAATATAGTCAGTGTGTGTTAATAGATTAGAGCCATATGTAAACCTACAGACTAAACCAAATTATATTATAACCAAGGAATATGCAAGGAAAAGTCAAGTTGTGACCCTTGCACACTATATTTACTAAATAGAAAGAAAATGGAACGAAATCCTTGACCCATTTTACGTAACTTATATAACAAGAGGCGTTTCTTAGAGCGCTAGTTGGGTAAACGCTCTAAAAAACACCATTTTTTTATTTCAATCCGTGAGCGATTTCTCCTGTCATAGATAAAGATAAGTATCGAAAAGTATGAATATTATACTCGGTTTATGAACAGCTCTCTCTCTCTTTTACATAAGATTATACCATCGGTATCATAATATACACTTAACACACCATACATTGGCCTGCACAATTTCCCCCGAAACTCACTACCTATATGGCAACTCAACATTATAAATACAAAACCGTTTATCCTTCTCGGACTGGGGTGAAACCACTTGAACCAATTGTAGAGACGATTCACGAAAACTCACATCACGTATTTTGCGTCAATTTCATCGTTATGATTACGATAACCCGGATAAGAGATAAACAATCACACGTGAATGGTGACGTCAATATTTCAAGTATCACCGGACTTGTCCCTACACAACGATCCGTTATCATAAGGGTATTGCTAAAGCAACTAAAGGTTACGTCGCGGTCGCGATTCCTATCGCCTATATCACTAATTAACAATAACAAAACATTTATAATGTTGCGAGTTGCGGCGCTATCACAATCAAATATGGAAGTGTTAACTGCTATTAAGAGCTATGACACGAATTACCATATCTGTCTATCGTAGGTAGGTAGTAGAGCATCCACACATATCGCATTTTTAAAGGGCTTTGCAACTTCAACCAACTCTAGCGGCCTTTAGACGTCACTGCATGCAGTGCACTAAATTAAGAAGATTTTGCAAAAACACAAGTGAAAGACTGTTAAGGTGGTTTTCCACCGGCGAGGCGAGGCGGGGCGTGGATGGGCGAGAATTGAAACCTCGCCTCGCCGGTGGAAAACCACCTTTAGCACGTTAGACACGCTATACTGCCACTCTGAATCAGTCAGTGTGAATCGATTCAAAAACTGAATGTTCTTCGTCGCGCGCGGTGGAGTGCGCACGCTCACACAGCAGAATGACGACCAAGGAAAAATCTAAAATTCTAAAAGTTCTTGAACCAAATAAAAGGATATTCCCTGCCCTAAGGGTATGTACAGTCGAGTTCTCCAATACCTACACAGAAAACCTTTCAAAAATATCTACACATGTGTCTTATGTCAGTAACAATAAAGCCTCTGTATAGATATTTCTGAAAGGTTGTCTGTGTAGATATTGGAGAACTCGACTGTACGGAGTACCTAGCTAATGTAACTAATTGTTGCATTCTTTTTTTGTGCATTCGCCAGCGTAATGCAAAGAACGCAAGCAAACCTACGAAATAAAACATATATTTTGTCGGTGACATTGCCAACGTGTATTGAACTTGAATTTTTCATCCATACTGAGTTAGCACGCTAAATAGATCTAGTGTAAAGAGGGCGCACTAAATCCCCCACAGCGTTGTCTAAGTGCACTTAATGGCGTTTAAATAAGAAAATAAATATAAAAAAACATTGAAATTCGTTTTCTTTCATATTTCCCGAATTATTCGAATAGATCCGAAAAATAAACCAATATTTGAAAAATCCAATACTTGCAAGCCCTAGTTGTTAAACAAATATGCTGATTATTTCTTTTACCTTTACTATAACATATAAATCATATCATATTAATTAGGATCATACAGAAATTTAGGTTCGCGCCTTTCCTCTGGACATTGGACTCATCTATATATATAAAAGAAGACTTCCCGACTGATTCATCATCGCACAGCCGAAACTACTGGGACTTGAAATTTACACCAGGACTACCTTTTATGACCTAGGCAAGGGATAAGACGGGATTTTTGGAAATTCCACCCCTAAGGGTGTTAAATATGGGTGCAACGTTTGTATGGGGGAAACATTATTTTTTGAACTAAAGACTTAAAACTTTGTAGAAAGATTACTTATTAAGATACAAAAAGTACTTTCAGCGTTTTAGAAAATTACACCCCTAAAGGGGTAAAATAGGGGTGCAATGTGTGTATGGGTGAAACATTATTTTATTAACTTGAGACTTGAAACTTTGTAGAAATATTACTTATTAGAATACAAAAAGTACTTTCTGCGTTTTAGAAAATTACACCCCTAAGGGGGTTAAATAGGGGTGCAAAGTTTGTATGGAGGAACTTTATTTTTGAGCTAGAAACTTGAGATTTTGTAGAAAGAATACTTCTTAAAAGAACTGTCAGAAAACGCTGACGTTTCAGAAAACTACCTCTAAGTGGGTTAAATAGGGGTGCAAAATATGTATGAGGGAAACTTTTCCTTTTGAGCTACTACTTGTAACTTTGTAGACAGATTAGTTATTTGAATACAAAAAATAACTAAGCGTTTTTGGAAAATTCACCCCTAACGGGGTTAAATAGGGGTGCAAATTTGTATAGGGGAAACTTATTTTTTGAGCTAGATTTGAAACTTTGTAGAAAGATTACTTATTAGAATACAAAGTAGTACTTTCTGCGTTTTAGAAAATTACACCCCTAAGGGGATTAAATAGGGGTGCAAAGTTTGTATGGAGGAACTTTATTTTTTGAGCTAGAAACTTGAGACTGTAGAAAGAATACTTCTTAGAATACAAAAAGAACTGTCAGAAAACGCTGACGTTTCATAAAACTACCCCTAAGTGGGTTAAATAGGGGTGCAAAATATGTATGAGGGAAACTTTTCCTTTTGAGCTACTACTTGTAACTTTGTAGACAGATTAGTTATTTGAATACAAAAAAATAACTAAGCGTTTTTGGTAAATTCACTCCTAACGGGGTTAAATAGGGGTGCAAATTTGTATAGGGGAAACTTATTTTTTGAGCTAGATTTGAAACTTTGTAGAAAGATTACTTATTAGAATACAAAGTAGTACTTTCAGCGTATTAGAAAATTCCACCCCCAAGGGGGTTAAAAACAGGTGTAAGGTTTGTATGGGAAACACTTTTTTGAGATATAGATTTGAAACTTTGTAGACAGATTACTTATTTGAATACAAAAAAATAACTTTAATCGTTTTAGAAAATTCCACCCATAAGGGGGTTAAATAGAGGTGCAAAATTTGTATGCGGGAAACACTTCCTTTTGAGCTAGAAACTTGAGACTTTGTAAACAGATTACTTATTTGAATACAAAAAAATACTTTAAACGTTTTGGAAAAGTCTACCCCTAAGGGTGTTAAATAGGGGTGCAAAGTTTGTATGGGGGAAACTTAATTTTTTAAGCTGAAGACTTGAAACTTTGTAGAAAGATTACTTATTAGAATACAAAAACAGTAAGTACTTTCAGCGTTTTAGAAAATTCCATCGCTAAGGGGGTTAAAACGGGATCCAAGGTTTATATGGAGAGTAAGAAAATATAGTAAGAGATTTGTAATGTCCATCTTAGCCTGTAAGTATGTTAAAAGACTAAAATACTGATTTCAGAGTATTTTTTTTTAATTCATGCCCTTTTGGGTGGGGTTTTTTAAAGTAAAACAGTTGTAACTTCGATTTTAGATGGTTTGTTTAAAACTTAAAAACTAATTTCAACATTTTTTGAAATTCATCCCCCAAGGGGCTTAAAAGGGGGTTCAAAGTTTATACAGAGAGCCAGATATTTTTAAAGTAAGAGATTTTTTACTTAGGTTTTGGACTGTTTGCCTAATCTTTATGATTAGAAAACGATTTCAGCGTTTATTTTTATTTAACGCCTAAGAGGGTTAAAAGGGGGTTTGAAGGTTGTATAGAGAGCAAGATCTTTTTAATAGTAAGTGATTTGTAACTTCGGATTTAGACTGTTTGCTTAAAAACTAGAAAACGAATTGTTTTTTTTTATTCATCCCTTAAGGGGATTTAAAGTTCTCATCGCCAACATTTAGGCTAAATCCCTGAACGGATTTGGATGAAATTTTCCGTACAGATAATTTAAAACCTTCGGAAGGATAAAAGATAGTTTTTATCTCGGAAATCATCCCTGGTAGAAGTGTGTTTGGGACAGCGATAATTAAACATAATTTTTCTTCGACGATAACAAGTTCTACGCAGACGAAGTCGCGGGCAACAGCAAGTAATGTCATAGGCTTCTTATCCTACTAATATTATAAATGCGAAAGTTTGGATTTTTGTTACTCAATCACGCTTAAACGGCTCAACCGATTTAGATGAAATTTTGCACGAAGATAGTTTATAACCTGGATTTAAATATAGGATAGTTTTTATCCCGGGTCCACGCAGACGAAGTCGCGGGCGGAAGCTAGTCTTATATAACTCTTTCACAATAAACCATAACGTGCATGTGCAAAAGCCGTTAACTATCCACCACAGTACAGACCGACTATTGTTTTTACATGCCGTATGATCCAGAAAAAAATATCAGCGTGAAATCCAACTGGTTGATCTTAGTTGCTTGCATGTATACGTATTCTGGTCTATTCTCTATGTAACGTACGTAAGGTAGAACATATAATTATCTATATACTACGTACCAGGCAGAAACTCGTGTACATAAGCATTATGCCGTGTAACGGTAGGTGTGGCTGATGATATTGATTGAACATTTGCTTTGTTGCCTCTTCTTACTAGACTTATAATTTATTTGGTTTGCGGGTTGGAGCTTCATGATTTGAACTTACATGAATAGGCTGTATGACTCACCGTCTTAAATTGTCGTTATTATATTTGTAACATCTTCCTTGTCAAAACTCATGATCATAACTGAGGACTGCTCATTGCTCGAGACTGAAGTGCTAGGTAACCGATTTGGCAGATTGTCTATCGTCCTAGGGCCTTGGTAGCCTAGAATCTTCAGTGTTTCTCTTGCCTTCCGAGCATCTTAGTTGGTGATCATCAGCTTCTCTGAACTGTCGGACTCACAATGAGCCAAATTACGAAATACATCGAAAAACTAACGGACAAAAGAGGTTTGATTTTGAGATTTTTGAAATATATCTAATTAAACCGGCCAAGTTCGAATCTGACTTGCGCACCGAGGGTTCTGCACTCTTTCGTACACCATTACCCGTGATGACACTGATGACCTTCGACCCCATTCATTCTGGGAAAATCTTAACAGCACAAAGTACATACTTATAATACAAGTATATACATATATAGAATCATGGGTACAGAGTCATTTATCAGTTAGCCTACATTTTGATACTTATTACGAGCGTGGACATGAGAGATAATTCTTTATCGCGTGAACTTTTTTTTAATATGAAAGAAGGTACTTTCAGCAATATCTCATAAGGATTACATGACGAATTACATACAATAGTGTTTTCATCTCTCATACTCTGAAAGTAGGTCATTGTTTATCTAAATAGCGGGTTGAAAGTGAGGCATGTCGCCCCTAGGGTTGAAAAGCAATAAAAAATAAAAAGGCAATGGCAGAAACCTATACAGCCACAGTTTCAGAAAATTGTATTGATTTTTGAAACTGGTTGACAATCATACTTTTTTTTTATATTTATTATAAATTAATTCTTGTATGCCTATTATTGCTATTTGAAGTTATTTAAATATCTTTAAGTGTTCATAGTTCAATGTAAACGCTTCAGACCCGCGTCATAAACTCATAAAAAAAATAACAATGGCAAAAACCTATTTGAAGCTTGTTGATAAGTATGATGGTTGATGGTTTTAATTACTTATTACTATGTGGTATATATAAATACATTTAATTATGTAATTTGACTTCCAAAAAACAATTTATATTCGAGTTTCGATATAACCACTTCGAAGGGCGTCCAGGAAATGGTCCACACACAAACATTATTAAAACTGTCAAAAGTTCCCGCCCAAATGGTCCACACACAAACGCTTTTAAAATGGGTTCTATAGGATCTGACTGATTCAGAAAATATAGGTAGGTTAAGGTTTTGGTTTTCATTTCATTTCCTCGTATTCGAAATGAAAAGTAGTGTTTAACTCGGGGAAAGCCACCCATTTCAGCCTCGAACTATTGGCACTCTCACTTCGTTCGAGCGCCAAAATATCTCGTCAGGAATGGGTGGCTTTCAACCCTCGGTTAACAATCTACTATTTAATAACTAATCATCAAGTTTAATAAGCATTTTTGATGAATAAGTCAATACATCTGGCTAACGGCTTGTTTACAATTATTCACATTTTCAAATTTGAATAATTGTAAACAATTTCACATTCACATTCTTATTCTTATTCTTATTCTTATTCAGTGCTGTGCAGTGCTCGTGCCTGACGAATAGATAGACAGAATCGCACCAAAAGGGCTCCTTTTTTACGATTTTGGTACGAAACTCTAAATATCAAACATTCAAGGTCAGACGAAAAAGTTACCGCTCATGGTGTTCCGTTAATAGTCAATATTCAATACTAACAGATCTTTATTCATCACCAGCCTCTGGAGCTCTTTCATAAGAGTGACCAAAAGTAATAACAGCTGGTAAGATGGGGCACTGTAGGAAACTCATGAAAAACATAAATAAGCGTAGTATAAAAGGCAATCATCGAACATAGGTTTGGTAGATTTGACTATTCGGTTATTGCATAACTTCAAATGCTCGAGAACCTATATACACAACCATATACCTACTTAGTGGCCCTGTGAGATATAGAACCCGCGAGCCTGACCTGACTGGCTAAATAATCAACGAACCTGCTCACAAAATTTCACGAGAATCACTTGAGAAATGATGTAGAACAGCGGGACAAACGATTTTCGGCCCAAGCTGACAGTAACTAACAATCTAACTTTGTTCGCTTCGCTCGTTCGATAATATGTTCCAGTGCTCCAGAGGGGTTTCAAAGGGGGTCCGCTGTCGTGCTAAAAACCTATAAAATTCATAGGATATAAATATGATGTGGTACCTTTTTGACAGAAACTAGTTGATGGTTATGTTATGTTTTTACACTGGACCAGGAGAAAAGGCCATGTCTACATCGGACTTACGCACGGCCGCACGCGTACACTGAGCGCGCACGCTAGTGCGAGGCATGCTATGGCAAGGCTATTCAATATTAATAGAATGTGTAATTTATAGTTGTTATTATGTTCGATATCCCATTCTCACCAGGGAGATCGAATTTGCCATAGAATCACAAAAGAAAGACAAAGCTCCGGGCCCCGACGAATTAAACAATGAAGTCTTAATGCATGCTAAAACCCAACCCCTCTACTATCCAAAATATTCAATGACATTCTGATAAAAGAACATATTCCAGAGCAGTGGACGTGATCGAATATTATACTTCTGTACCACCTGAATTCTTAAAGATAGAAAACTCAATAACGAATGCATGAATGTCTGTGAACAAAAACAAGAGCTCCGTCCGATGACGTCACTGCTGCACGCACAACGCCGAGTCACGCTAGGCACCAGGTATATCGAGTCTGCTATGAGCATTTCTTTGACAAGAGAATTATTACTTGTATAAAACCCGTATACCTTGGCAATAGCGTAACATGTGCTATACAAGTAACTACCTAGCATTTATTCGGAATACAAAGTTAATACGCTCGTTTTATTTTAAACATTTACGGCCGTATTCATAAACGTTCTACAAGCCTATTTTAACTAAAATGGCGTTAAAGTTCGTTTGTCTTTATCTGTCACGTTGACCTTTGTGTTCGTCAGAAAAGGACAGAGCACATTTTATTTAGCGGAGGCATTTTAAGTTTTATGAATAAGGGGGTTACTATTTCTATCATAAATCATAACTTTTTTTAATCGTCCATACCTACGGTGTTTGTAAGGGTCAGATTGAGTTAAAAACAATAGCCTAATTTTCTTTAGTTAATGTCTGTAGTTAACAATAAATAAGTTATTTCTTTTCAAGTGGATTTATAATACAGTAGACGTCATATACTTACCTCAAAATGTAGAGTTTGATGAAATTTGGCGCGAATGTTCATTGGAGGCCCTGTTTTCATCTCTAAAATGTCCGTGCACCGTGACCTTGTAGAACGGCCGCCATCTTGGCGAATGTACCTACTCCATTCGTTAGAAATTCGCGGCTTGTGCGAAAACTAGGTACGTACTCTATGAGAATGCACAAATCTATAAGTACACCACTTTAACAAGAAAACATGCCGAAGGAAAATGTTTCCACATGTTATATTTCCCCTCAACCTCCTTTTGGGGTAGATTCTCTGAGTGGGAAGCTAAGCGGAATTTTACATTGATTGATACCTAATTGATACCTACTTTTATCTATACAAAAGGACATGAATTTTGTCAGAATAAATATTTATCTAATTACGGCTATACCAAATAGAAGGGTAATGTATTTTTCAACACAATTGCTCGTAACGTACCTCTTATTATGTCGCTTTTAGGCTCATAATCCTGGATATTAAACACGCGTGTTTAATAACATTACGATACTTGTGTGTTATGGTTATATCCCGATTAAGTCACGTTGGCACCTTGCAGCAAGATGTATGCATGCACACGGTGCATTCTTAAACTAACCGGGTTGTACAGAATGTACAGCTTTTTTTTAATTCTCGGCAAATGGATTCCTACCCGACTAAACAAATTAAATCCTTTTTGTTAATTAATTGACCATTTCTTTTTGGATATGATATAGAAACGGTTAATTTAGTAAAACTATTCACTTTTGATAATGTATACAACATGTGAGTAAAAACCTGTTGACTATAAGTAAAGAAAGTAACTTGACAGGCCTATCAAATTTTCCTCGCAAAATGTGTTGAAAAACGTCGTATGAAACGCGTGAGCTTTGATAATTACAATCCTCGGCTCTCTTATCACGCTCACCTGCGGCTCGCGTGATAATTCCGCCTCTGATGTAATTATCAACATACCTCACTTGTATCACAATGTACTATTAACGACCGTTAAGAACTTAAATAATTGGGTGGATGTCAATAAACAATGACACGGGTGGTAGAACAAAAATTTTATGTCACCGCAGCAGTGCACCTCACTGGAATCCATAATTTGGTCAAAACAGATTTAAGGTCATATATAGGGTAAAAAACAAGTGAAAGTCGTCGGATTCAGAGTAAACAAGCTCACTAAAACCCATGCTAAAACCTGTGATTTCCTGGCTTATTAACATGACATGTGTATGACTAAACGAAACTTAGGTAGGTGTTAAAATTTTCTGCGACGACGATTACTTATTTTCATCGGTGCTACTGCTATACGATCAATTGACATCTACTGCAAATTAAAGACAGTTTATTTTTCTTCTCAGTTGCTTTAAAAATGTTTTGTTTATCTAAATAGGGAAGATGCAGCTATAATATTTACCATTATCTTGTGACCAAAATGTTGAGAAAACATAAAATCATAGCTAACTAAAACGTTTTTATTGTTGTTTATATCTAAGTACTACTCGTATATAATTTCAAACGACGTCAGTCTTGTCAAAAGTCACAACTTAGGCAAATCTATGATATCCAGGAACGAACCACGGACAAACAAATATGGCGAGTGACACACAAGATTGACGTCACAGGAACTGTAGATCCGCTTAGGTGCGAATGTTTAAATTGTCAGTTTGTAACAGGAATTCTTGACTATAAATTATAGATTTTTTTTTTATACTTTCGTGGTCTATTCTATACCTACATGCGATTCTTTCAAATGGAAGCTAAAATGAAAATATTGCATCTTCCCTATTAATACCCATTTTAAACCGACTTCAAAAAAAAGGAGGAGGTTCTCAATTCGGTTGTATTTTTTTTTTCTTTTTTTCAATGTTTGTTACCTCAGAACTCCGTCATTGATGAGCCGATTCATAAAATTTTTTTTTTGTTTGTAAGTATATGCTTCCAGGTGGGTCCCATTTTTTTAAAAATTCAATTGGATGATGGGATCCATGAGGAATTGAGGGAACTCCTCAATTATATTAGGCACGCGTGTAGTGATTTTGGTATTTTCTATTATAACTCGTGTATTTACATCCGGAAATCATAAATTGGTGGAGTGGAATTGATGATGAAGACCACAGATGACTTATGGAATTCCTCAATTATGTACTTAAAAGTACAAAAGTATATCACAGATTCTGATAAGATTCCGTTGAAATAGCAACTAATGAAGTGCCAAGGGTGATCCTTGTGGAATTGACGGAAGTCCTCAAATATTATCGGGTCACATACAGCGATTGGGTTTTTTTCTATAATAATCAACGCATTTGCTCTCGGAAATCAGTTCATGAGGTAAATTGGAAAAGAAATGTTCTCGTGGCTTGGCGGAGTACTAAATTGAAGTCGGTTAAAACTTTGTTTTTAAAGTAAGTTATACAATATCGACGCAGAGATTATAAAATATCCACCTGCCGTGCATTACCTACTCACCGAAGGGCTTTTTTTCACTATCCCATAGACAGGTAGTAGAATCTGCCGATTCTACCGTTCATTTGGCGCACACCGTTCAAATGTGTCGAATAATTTTGCTACTTATAAGGCAAATTGTACTTTGCGTGTATTTATTTAATAAGGTAAAAACCAAATTCTTAGTCAGTATATAACTCACTCAATAAAACTTTCTATGAAAGTTTTCTGTTGTGGCACGAAAATGAACCATACAATTCTATGGTTAATTTTTGTGTCACAACGGAACTTTGTTCACTTCTTCAGTTTGTATGGCTAACTACTGACTAACCAGGCTAACTACTGGCCAAGAATTTGGTCCTCACCCTCATATGTTTAATAAGACGCATTCTCTGCTTTAGGACGCTCACTGCAATAGTCAAGTTGACTGATCATCAAAAAGATTACCGTTCAGAATTCAGAACATAACTCGACTATCCTCACTACACACACACCACTAGTATAGCTTGATCCGAAGGTTGGTAACGTTATGCGTGATCGGAGGTCTGACGTTTGCAGAACTCAATCGTTCGTAACTCCGACAAACATTTGGGCATCGGTAATTGGGCAACGTGACGACATTATTGTCGTCACGTTGCCCTTTAGCTGTTTGCTTATGCCTTTAGCTGTTTGCTTATGCAAACAATGTAACATACAAACATTATTTTTTACTTTCTCGTAACCTGCACTTTTTCATTATTTTATTTTTTTTGAGTCAGGCGACAAGGCAAATACAAATACTATACAGACTTACATACATAACAATTATACAAAACTTATAACAGTTATAACATAACAGAAAGTCACGTTAGGACGGCGACGCTCGGCGCTAGTTCTTGGTGTCAAGTAGCTATACACAAACTAATACTAATACTAACTGTAATGCTAATGACTCATTTTACACAATTCTTAACCCGTCTGTCCGTTTCATAGGGATTGTTTTAGTTAAATATAGAAAAACCGTGTAGCTGTACGGCTACCATGAGTTTGACATTGTCATTTTTCGTTAACGAGAATCGAGTTTTCTATCTGTGCATCTCTATTGCACGTTGACAGTACGAGCGGGATGCACAGATGGAAAACTCGATACTCGTTAGCGTAAGCCGTCATTGTCAAACTCATGGTAAGCGTCCTGGACTCTACGTATACTGTACTTTTTTTAGTACCTATTCTTTAGTGAATAGATGAGTGTGTTTATCAAATTAATGGAGAAGACCCTAGAACTTATAATGTAATAATATTTTTTGTATGTATGTATTTATAATTTTTAGTTCAATAAGTGCCAAGACTAACAGAAGTATGAAATCTTAATTTCGTAAAATTGCTGCAGCTATCTAACAACATGTAGGCACCTTTATGAAGCTGACATTGCAGGGGCTGACATATATGTACGAATGTAGTATACGAAGACCATTGTGCTGGAATATACTGGGAAGCAATTGCAACCCTAACGGTGATGAATATAAGCGAGCTTGAGGCAGCTAGCGGTGCGGTACGAAATTTAATCTACCCCCTGTCTGCCACCCACGCGGCCCTGCCTTCCCGCCCGACGACCTAGCTACTATCTACCTACACACAATAGATTAGATATACCTACCATACGAGCTTTGTGCACTCTCCAATAATTTATTCATGTTTGTGGCCAGGTCTACTAGGGTTATTACTTTAATGAGGTTACGGTGAGTTTGTTTTCAACGTTTCCATGTGAACGATTACGTTTTCTAGCCGCTTGGTGATAGCTAGCGAGCAGAGCTTGATGTGACCTCGGTCGCGCAGACTGGGAGGACCTCCTACCTTAGCATAGCAATTGATTGCGAAGTAAATACGTTAGTGAAATGGTATGTCAAAATTCAAAATTCAAATATTTATTCTGTAAGTAGGCCTCAAGGGCTCTTTCACATGTCCGAGCTTACAAATTCAATTAACTAACATGAAATTACATTTAATACATAGCAACAATGAAAACATAGACAATCCCTGGACACACATAATAATAAGGAGATGTAGTCTCCAGCCTCAAAATGAAATATAATAATATTAATAATAATAATGGAGATGTAAAGTCTCCAGCGTCAATTAGTATGTCGTGTCATATACTCGTAATATAAGTACACAAATAATTAGAGCGAATATCAATTGAAGGATAGGTATGTACAGCCGGTCACGTCGAGGCGCGCAAAAAAATTTGACACGACTTTAATTATTTCTCGTGTCCCAAATTATTGCAAGTGACTGTACCGCTTTAATTACATGCTTGAAATTATTCACTGAGAGACTGTTTTGATCAAAGACCGCTTAAACACCAGCCATGTATTTTAAGCATGAAACACAAACGACAACAACAAACAACACTTAAAGTCGATAAGTCCATGCAGATTCGTACACAGCCTCACTTGTTCTATATAGCGTGGCGAAATGACACTCAACTTCCGCGCTATACCCGGTAGATATGAGACGGTAACCACTACACGCGCACAGCTCTTACCTAAATATCTACATATGTACCAGCCAAACAGGCAACAGCGACATAGCTTACCGTTACGAGTGAGATAAAAAGCATTGTTATTTGTGATAACTAACTAACGGAACTACAGTTTTTGTGGTGCATTAAGGATATTACGTGATACATATATCTAGATACATAAGGATCAAAATAAAACTTTTTAATTACTTATTGGTAATAACAATTCTGTGATATCTCACTTTCGCAAACTTATTCCCAAGCACATATCACACGAGCAATCAAGAACCAATTTCAGACAATGTTTCTTCGAGCTTTCCCCGTTTCACGTAAATTACGAGTGAGCGAGAAGGGCGGTACGAAAGCGTCGCTCTCGCCCTCCGCGAATGCCTCCTGAAAATATCTATTGATTATCGTATGTCAGGCGGTACGTATAGTGGGCTGTTCGCCCCGCGGCACCGCGGAGTGCCAATTTATTTGAAGTACACGCTGTAAGGCGGACTACACTACCTGTAAATATTCGCTGCACTGGCTACGGGAACACGTCACAGCCTCCCACGAGCGCGTTTAAGTTAAAAATAGTTCTGATGATGTTGAAAAATTGCAATGTATGATACAGTTTGGCGCGGACGAATTAGTATTTACATATTTACAAAACCGGTGTTATTGAACTATGACCTGAAAAAAACTTTTTCTTCCTACACCTATCCCATTCTAAGAGTATGCCGTTTGAAAGCGCTGTTTTGCTACGCTCGTGCCGTCTCTTACAAGGAATGCTTTTAATCGTGAAGTGAAGGCAATAGCAAGATCGACGTTCGTGGCTTTGCCTAGGGTAACACTAAATTAAAACCCAATGTATGGGGTTTTGTCCGTAACATATATACTTCATACACATGATATTAATCGCTATCGACATACTTTCTATGTAGGTAGTACCTAATTATTAACGATATTTTAATATTTTTAAACTAATTATTAAAAACTGAATAAGTAGGTATATTTTTTAAAGAGTGTTCACTATTCACTATATAGTCTGTTATATAACAGACTGTCACCCGTGTTGGTACATCTGCCACGCCGTAAACACCAAAGAATATAATTGGTAAACACAATCTATAATAAAGTCACAAGGATTTGTCATCAGTACGACGACTTGGCTGCTAATAATAATAATGTCCTAGTTGATATATTTAATCAAATTCAAAAAGACCTTAACGGACGTCCTCTTCTCTACTCACCCTGAATAGTACTAAGTTGTAACTTTACCTAACTCTTGTTTAAGACTTGCTAAAGTTCGTTTACACGTTTTTAACATTATAAACTTGTAGACATTTTTTTGTGATTTATATTTAATTACTGGTTAAACGTATGATATTAATATTCAATGCAGATTCGTCGCTGTTGCTTGCATATGCTATAACTTGCTGATAATGCTGTGTGCACATGCCCTGGATGTCATGCTAGTCTATAAGAGTACGTTCGTCAGAAGACCGGCTTCTCGCTGAGGGTGTTCCAGCCGCGTTCGCGCCACTATGTGCACTTCAGCTCGTTTGTGGTGCGCGTGCCGCGACCGCTGCAGGTGACCATCGCATGTGCTGACTTCTGGCCGAAGGGTGTCGTGTTTCGACGGTTCCGGGGCAATCTGCCGAATCCTACACCGGAGATGACGATGCCACGGGGCCACGCCGTTTCGTCGCCTAAATAGTATTATTTGTTGTTTTTAGTTTCGTGACGCATTGGTTATTACTGTAATGTCACGTAAATGTATTTGTCAATAAATAAATAAATAAGCTATTCATAAAGAACTATTGTATCTCATAATAGTCATAATGTATGATGTCTGTAGTGTACCTAATAAATAAATAAATAAGAGGAGAACAGCCGGAAAGCGAGACATCGGACACCGGACATACGAACGATTTGCAGTCCAAGCTGAAGCTTCGTTCGTTCAATTAGTCGAATAGCCAGAGCCAGACTCAATCTCAGAATTGCATTTCGCATTTAATTTTGATGTCAACGTGTATCGTTCGTTCATTTTAACACTTTAGCTCAAAGCGCGTAGAGGCGAGCGCGAAACATATTGAAATTAATTTGGGATCCTCAGATTGACCGCCAGGAAGATCTTACAACGTACAAAATTTCGTTTATTCTAGATAACAGATAAGATAATCCAGTTGAAAATGCACGTGCTTACATATTGCATCTAAGTATGCCGAGGATTATGTTATGAACTATTATTATTATTCGTTTTTAGGGTACCGTACCAAAAAAGGTAAAAAAGGAACCCTTATGGTGCGACTCCGTCCGTCTGTCTGTCTGTCTGTCTGTCTGGCTGTCTGTCACAAAGTGAAATATATCACGAACTACTTAAGCTATCAATTTGAAATTTGGAATGGTTTTAAATGAGAGTTATCCACGTGCATGGAAAATGAGAAATTTAAATATACATTTTAATTTTCTATGAAAAATTACGATTATGAGGGGGGGGCAAAAAAATTCAACTATTAGGTCAAGTGGGGTATCATATGAAAGGGCTTGAGTTGTACTTTTTGAAACAGTTTTTCTTTTTTTTCTACATTGGTAAAATTTCGATCTATGAAGGAAAATGTAAAAAAAAATACCATTCCCCCCCTTATCTCCGAAGTTATCCAAGCGAAAAAATTGAAATTATCACTTGTGATTAAGATACACATAAATATAACTGGAAAAGTTCAACTTTATCTAGCTTATTTTTTGTTTTGTTTTGTTTTTGAGGTGAAGGCAAAAAAAAAACAACTATTAGGTCAAGTGGGGTATCATATGAAAGAGTTCAGTTGCGCTTTTTGAAACAGTTTTTTTTTTCTATATTGGTAAAATTTCGATTTATGAAGGAAAATGTAAAAAAAATACCATTTTCCCCCCTTATCACCGAAGTTATCCAAGCGAAAAATTTGAAATTATTACTTGTGATTAAGATACACATAAATATAACTGGAAAAGTTCAACTTTATCTAGCTTATTTTTTGTTTTGTTTTGTTTATCAGGAGAAGGCAAAAAAAAATCAACTATTAGGTCAAGTGGGGTATCATATGAAAGAGCTTCAGTTGCACTTTTTGAAACAGTTTTTTTTTCTATATTGGTAAAATTTCGATTTATGAAGGAAAATGTAAAAAAATACCATCCCCCCCCCCTTATCACCGAAGTTATCCAAGCGAAAAATTTGAAATAAATACTTGTGATTAAGATAAACAAATATTACTGGAAAAGTATATTTTTTTCTATATCTAGCGTATTTTTTGTTTTATTTTCAAAAATAATTTCCTAGTTAAGTTTGCAATTTAATCAACTTTATAAGTATTTTTTTCTTTTGAAATTCCTATAAGACTATAATAGAAGTACTCTCTTTCAAATAAAAAAATAATAATCGAGATTGATAAACAATAATCGCTAAAACACCAACATACATACTAAGCTGATTGCCCTTGCACGTTAGTACCAAATGGGGCCGATAGATGGCGCTGCCCCATTCCTACATCGCGCTGTTAAGATTTTTCTAGAAAAAATAATAAATAAATAAATAAATAAATATAAGGGGACATTCTTACACAAATCGACCTAGTCCCATAGTAAGCTCAGTAAGGCTTGTGTTATGGGTACTAGACGACGATATATATATAATAAATATAAATACTTAAATACATAGAAAACATCCATGACTCACGAACATATTCATGCTCATCACACAAATATTTGCCCTTACAGGGATTCGAACCCAGGACCTTCAGCTTCGTAGGCAGCGTCACTACCCACTAGGCTAACCGGTCGTCAAATGGACTTGGGACGGGTATCTTTCAATAGCAGGTCAAAAAAAAATCGTGATGCAATTGTCTTGGTAGTTCGATGGTCTTGGTGTAAAAGTTATTCGTTGTTTGAAATTGAATTCAGTTGTGTTGGGTTAAAATAAGTAATTTAACAGGCGAAATTTACTCCGGTCTATTTTTCGTCGTATTCGTTGGGCTTTGTTCAGTAATGGGAAAAATTGAAGCGGATCGGCTAGGAAAAAACTAAATAAAATATACTCATTGATACATTGAGGTTTGAGGTATTAGAATTCCTTGTTTTCTCTTCTATTTCATACGAGAGTAAATTATATTTTACTGGTTCATAAAAGCTTAAAGAGAAAATTTAATATGGATGTTGATAGTTTTTCTTACGTAATTGAAAATAATTACATCGATTCTGTCGTCATCGATTCACTGCGTGGATAAATTTCACATTAATATATACTATACAAATACAATATATGAGTTACTTATATCTGATTTGCGAACGCAAGTCCGTCCGATTCGATCCAATCAAGACCATTTACAATTGTTATTTCGTGAAAACAATGATACCGATGTCGAATTTACCTCTGTTGGTCATTGGATGTGCACACATCACATTAATGGGCAGGTGAGAGTTTACAATGGTTTGTATAATGACTTGAGTAACCTTCAACGTCGTTGCATTGCCGCTCTTTTACCCCATGATCCAACAGTGGTCTTTCCGCCAGTACAAAAACAACAAACTAGTTACGATTGTGGCGTATTTGCAATGGCGTTCGCAACTTCTATAGCACTTGGTGATGATCCATGCGGCCAGGTTATACTGCGTACAAACTATGCGCCAGCATCTATTTAATATGCTTCAAAGCGAAATTTTGTCATTGTTTCCGCACGTGACTATTTCTATTACAGGTGAAGTCAACGCTGAAATTTTACTTGACAATGGCCGCCCTAAGAAATAAGGAATAAGGGAAGTAAAGTAGAAAGGCGACGTAAGGCAGAGCGGGAGAAAACGAGACGCCAGAAATTTAACCGTTCTTTGCGTTCGAATGAACCGATAGAGTTCGAGTTTACTTAACCTTGAGTTAATTGATAGTTTGTACGGAAACCTCGGTGCGCGAGTCAGACTCGCACTTGACCGGTTTTTTAAACGTGACTCCTTCTTGAAAAGAAAGATGTGTTTTCGACATATTAGAAAATATTATATTATTGTGTGTACTGAATGACGATCCTTTTCGGGAGATAGAATAATATAATATTTTGTATTTACAGTTGACTCATTTAGTTGTTATTATTAAAATTGACGAACATGATAGACATTCTTATAATCTTGACATTGATGCAAATTTATATTGTAATTTTTATCGTGTAATATATAAATCTAAATCTATCTTAGAAGCTCCACAACGGACTTTTGAATTGAATTTACAAACGACAACACTGTTAACTGACCATCCTGTGTTTATATAGAACCTTATTACAATGCACTTAAGGTGCACCGGTGGTCAGTTAGCTGTGTTGTCGATAGTACCTACCGACTCCGCTACGTCTCCCAATGTTACAATGATGGGTATTTGGAGGTCTATTCTATCTATATATATCTATATAATATAAAAGTATATAATATATAAAAGAAGACTTCCTGACTGATCAAGTGATCATCAACGCACAGCCGAAACTACTGGTACTAGAAACTTGAAAACACCAGAACTTCCTTTTATAACGAAGGCAACGGATAAGACTGGATTTTTGGAAATTCTGCTCCTGGGGGGGGTTAAATAGGGGTGCAAAGTTTGTAAGGGGGGAAACTCTTTTTTGTGAGCTAGAGACTTAAGAGTCCGCAGTAAGCTCGATTCTCCATACAAACGTAGTTACGCTCTCATTTTAAAACTACGTGTTGGATTGTAACGAAACTTTGCATGTACAATGACATGAGGTATATCCAGGTCTGTAATTAGTTTATGTAGCTTCAGATACCATAGTAAAAAAATACAGCGAATTTAAGTTTTTCATACAAAACTTGTTTTTGCTGTATTTAGTTTTTTTTATAAACTGGAACCATATAAACTGATTACAGACATAGATATGTCTCATGTCAATATATATGCAAAGTTTCGTCACAATCCAACACGTAGTTTTAAAATGAGAGCGTAACTACATTTGTATGGGAAGGTGAAATTCGGCCGAGCTTACTGCGGCCTCTTAAAACTTTGTAGAGCAAAGCGTACCTCATGTCAATGTATATGCAAAGTTTCGTCACAATCCAACACGTAGTTTTAAAATGAGAGCGTAACTACATTTGTATGGGAAGGTGAAATTCGGCCAAGCTTACTACGGCCTCTTAAAACTTTGTAGAGCAAAGCGTACCTCATGTCAATGTATATGCAAAGTTTCGTCACAATCCAACACGTAGTTTTAAAATGAGAGCGTAACTACATTTGTATGGGAAGGTGAAATTCGGCCGAGATTACTGCGGACTCTTAAATACATAAATAAATTGCTAATAATATGCCCGGGTTGTACTCACGGAAGTGGTTGTAGCTGACAGGATTTTAGTTCGATGTAAATGATCTGGAATATATAGTGTAGGTACTATCGACAACACAGCTAATTGACCATCGGTGCACCTTAAGTGCATTGTAATAAGGTTCTATATAAACACAGGATGGTCAGTTAACAGTGTTGTCGTTTGTACCTCAGGCCCCGTGTCATGGTCGGCCTTATCACGCTTGATAAGGCCGACCATGACACGGGGCCTGAGGTGAGAACGAGACGGACGCTCTATCTTGTCACTTATCGCTATAAGTGACAAGATAGAGCGTCCGTGTCGTTCCATCGAACGGTGTCAGCCAGTGACGGACGCTCTATCTTGTCACTTATCGCGTGATAAGGCCGACCATGGTACGGGGTCTGGTTATACCGTGATCTAACACACTAGTTTACACTACGAGTATATTGTTTGTTGTAAGTATGTGAGTAATACTCGCTTGTCGACTTGCAGGATAGACATAGCTTACAGATTCAGTGCAATAACACGTTATGTGTTATAATGTGAAATATCCGTTGGCTATAAGTATAGGTAATTAAAACTTTTGAACACCATGAATACCTACAGGAAGTTTAATACATATAGGTAAGGTAAAGGTCGCGAGAGTCCGCTGGATGCGGGTGGCGCAGGACCGGTCACTTTGGCACTCTTTGGGGGAGGCCTATGTCCAGCAGTGGACGTCTTTCGGCTGATATGATGATGATGATTTAATTTTTATTTTATTTCTAAATCTTACTCCAAAACATCACACGGCAGCAACCTACCTAAGTCCATTCTTAAAAAAAATATAAGTAGTACAAATTCAAATTGGATTCTGAACTAATTAGTTTTACTAAACGTTACTTAATTGCGTATAATTGAATTTTCTCAAATATGCTCGAAAATGTATGCGTTAATGTCACGAAATGAAGACATGAACTTTCATGTTTAAGCCTCCCTACATCACTTCTTGGCCTTAGACCGTTTTCACATTATCCGACACGATATCGGGTGTCGGACGTTGATAGCCGATTTCCGATAGTTGACGAGCGTCCGATGGCCCCGCCGACATACTGGTGTCGGCTCCGATGCTACACATTTCATACATTTTATATCGTATCGGCGTCCGACACCGATATCGTGTCGGATAATGTGAAACCGCTCTTACGCCAAGAAGTAATGTATGAAAACCCTAAGTAAAACCATTATTGTCCGCAACTCTTACTTTTTAAATTTGCTTACTAATATTAAACTGACAAAGGAAAAATTACATCCCATACCACCAAGACTAACTGTAAGCATACTTGCGAAATAAATAAAAAATCTATGGTACTATACTACCACTACTACTATTTACTACTACCGTACTATTACTATTTTGACCGGTTAGCCTAGTGGGTAGTGACGCTGCCTACGAAGCTGAAGGTCCCGGGTTCGAATCCCGGTAAGGGCAAATATTTGTGTGATGAGTATAAATATTTGTTTCTGAGTCATGGATGTTTTTCTATGTATTTAAGTATTTATATCTATTATATATATCGTCGTCTAGTACCAAGCTTACTATGCATGGGACTAGGTCGATTAGTGTAAGATTGTCCCCTTATATTTATTATTATTATACTTATAAATATAAAAGAAAAATAAAAAAAACCTTTTATTTCTTGCAGAATACAAAACAGGTTACATATATCGTTGGTTAGTAAAAAAATACTTAAACTTAAATTACATTTTAAAGTTAGGTATTAGTAATAAAAGCTGGTCTGCAAGAACTCCTGGGTGGGTAAAGGCAAGGGTACTATACTTATGTGCGTTTAAACATGGTGCTCGAAAGGCTTGTTCAAATAGCATGTTTAAAAAATAAAAAAGGCGGCAAATAACCTATTATTTAATTGATTACTTTGTATTTAATTTAATTTAAATATTTCCCCACGTCGTTTGGGAAAAGCACTGTACAATACTCGGCCGGAACAGGGATTGCTGCACGGCCTCTGCAGTAATGTACTATTATTGACATATCTCGGGAGCAAGAATATTTGTGACATATCCGAAACTTCAAGGGACCTCAAAGAGATAACATTATAAGTAGATACGCGATTAATAAATTCCCGTTTAGTGAAGATAATGTGTGCGAATCGTGATGGGGGTTTTAATGAATAAAGTGACAAATTTCAAAACATCCTGGGATTTATGAGGGTACATGGATCAGAATATAAATAAATAAACAAATATTTTTGGGCCATCTTACACAAATCAACCTAGTCCCAAACTAAGCAAAGCTTATACTACGGGTACTAGACGACGATATACATACGTATATAGATAAATAAATACTTAAATACATAGAAAACATCCATGAATCAGGAACAAATATTCGTGCTCATCACACAAATAAATGCCCTTACTGGGATTCGAACCCGGGACCTCTAGCTTCGTAGGCAGGGTCACTACCAACTAGCCTACAGAGGTCGTCAATCCATTTCACGTTCATATCCATTGACAAAATATTTTATAGGTACATACACTCTGTAAGCTCGTCCCTACCTCGTAATTTGAACGTAGGTACAGTCAGGGGTATTAATATACGTACTTGAATACTGTACGTGGATCAATATGCATTGACAACATATTTTAAAGTAACTAGGTATAGGTACACTGCACTGTAAGATCGTCCTTACTTCGGAATTTGAACCCTAAATTCGTAATATTGCGTAATCGGAGGTCCGCCTTGTTTTTTGTAAATTTATTATTCATGAAACATCTGTTAATTGTACTAAAATTGTGGTACAAAAGACTTGGGTGATTCTGAGGTATAAGCTACCCACATGACTTGGCACCTTCCTAAATACAGGCAAATTGGTCTAGCTAGTCGAACAGCTAAGTTATGTGCAGCAGTGTGTATAATTACTAATTACCTAAGGAAAGTAAGAAGGCAGCAACAGAATTACTAATGGGTAGGTACAACTAGGGATCATGGGTGTGCAATAGGACACGAATGCTAAAGTAGCTATGGATATAGCTATTCAAACCGTAGGTATAGGTATAGACCGACAATGACGTTGCTGCTGGCGGGATGCGAGAGTATGGTTATGTAGAGCTCGCCCAAGCAAGTAACAGCAAAAGGCTGTGTGCCAGGGTTGCCAAGTTCGAAATAACCGACTTTCTATGAAAATTAACCACTTAAAATATTTGTCAATTATGAATACACATTATTATCGCTTATGGAAGGAATGTCTATTGCAAACGCATTGCAATCAAAGATTAATAAAGCTGATATAATTATCCTATCACACAATTATTTGAAATCAATTTGCGTAGGAAATACAATAACTCAAACTACTGCGTAAAGTGTATATTGTAATATTGACAATCATAAATAAATGCAATTTCACGGGAATGTATATTTAGAAGATGGTATCACAGCATTCGAAAGACGGAACGCGCTTGCGCGAGCCCAACGGTGAACGCAGAGCGGCGCGGAGGGTCGCAAGGCCGGAGTGAGGCGCGCGGCGGGGCGGGGCGGGGCTACGTCACGTCGAACAACGAACGAACACGGCTAAAATCTAAAATTGCCCCCAACTCGGCCGGCAGCCATGTCGAACGCTATCCGTAATTTAGCCGGGTAATACTTGCCTGCGTCGTTCGTCCGAACCGCCCGCTGACGGAGTCGTCCAACGCGATTAGGCGAGGTGGGAACAACGAGATCAGTATAGTAAAAGTAGCTGGCTCAGTGCGACTGTTGATCTCTATACGTGAGTAAATAATTTTCTCGAACGAAGTGGTTATCCTACAAAGGAGAACATACCATCGATGGCTGGAAATGTAGCAGGGCGGCGATAAAAAGAGCAGAAGATTGCCGTCACAATAAGGCGGAAAATAAATAAATAGGGTTAAAACTCTACATCGCCTAGTGATCTGTGATTAAAAGTGAACCTTATTGTGTTGTACGTTAAAGTGAATCTCGAACAAAGGAATTTTAGTTGGTGACCGAATTATGGAAATAAATAATTATGATTACTTGTTCGAACAGTGGTGACGGTTTGAGAATGTCGGACGGTGATGAGCAGTGAAGAGTTATCGCGAGTACAGTGAGCGTCATCACCATGGACTGGAGAGTCCGAAGGCAAGCCCGCCAATACCGGTGAAGTTCGTCGAGGCCGCTGCCTTTTGAACAGGTACCGGTTTTGAATTATCATTTTGTTTGATTTATAACGTTGCCTCGTTCTCATGAGTGCAAGGTGCCTTGTTGCACCCATACTATTTTTCGATGCTAAATGTTCCTGCATATATAATGTATCTACGTAGGACTTACTGGGTACTAAGACTTACAGAAATGTAAGTAACACACTATCTACTTACATTATTTAATCTAGTAACTATTTTTTCAGAAATTTCGCCATGGGAGACACTACAACACCTGAAATTTATCTGGGCGATGGTTCAGAAATATCAAAGCAGATTAGTGATCAAGAACAGGTTTCAGACACAATGGAACCAAGAACTGTAGAACAAGAATCTTTATTTCTGACAAAGGACGAAAAAAATAGTGATAGTGATGTTAACAGTGACGATCTTAGCTCCAATGATGAACAAAATCACGTTGACAGCAGCACTAATTCTCAGTTTTATGAGACCACCGATAGCAAAGCAGATTACGCTCTTAAGAGTGATGATAATGATACACTAAGTGATATAGATGATATTAAGACAGACACTGCATCAGCCGACAGCGAAGACTCGGCGCTTGGTAGCCTGCCGCCAGACAGCACCAGCAATGATCGAGACGAAGAAGCACAGGACCGTTCAGATGGAAGCGACTCTGGTCTTGGATCGGAGACCGCGGAAGAACGAAATATTATAACATTCAATCTTGAACTACCATGCACAAGCGGCCTAAACCATGCTGGTAGTCAAGAAAAATCGCCAGGTCTAAGTAACACTTTTAATAATGCATACAGAGAAGAAAATCCAGAAACTACGGAATCCATAAACCAGAAACTTCTTCGAAGTAGTCTCAAAAGAAAGCTTAGCGTCGAAAGCCAAGTAGAAGCACCAATGAAAAAAAGAAAAGTAGGTATACAATTTGATAACGTTACCGTTTATTATTTTCCTAGAACTCAAGGATTTACCTGTGTTCCATCTCAAGGCGGCTCTACTTTAGGAATGGAAAGACAACACACTCACACCCAAAAATTTACTTTGGCTGAGCATGCTGTAGAACAAAGACGACTACATAGACAAATTTTACAACAACTGAAGAGTGAGAGACATTCATTGCAAGGAGCAGCCCTGTCTTCCAGTGAGGAAAGCGACACAGAAGAAGAAGGAAGCGATATATCCGAATCTGAATTAGATTTAGATAGCTATTATTTCTTGCAGCCAGTACCTACGCGGCAAAGACGTGCTCTTCTACGCGCAGCAGGAGTTCGAAAAATTGAAGGATACGAAAAAGACGAATGCAGAGACATTAGAACATCGCGTGAATTCTGTGGGTGTGCCTGCAAAGGTGTATGCAATCCAGAGAATTGCTTATGTAGTTTGGCCGGAATAAAATGTCAAGTTGATAGATTAAACTTCCCCTGCGGATGTACTAGAGATGGGTGCGGCAATACAACTGGACGAATAGAGTTCAATCCTGTAAGAGTTCGGACACATTTTATTCATACACTCATGAGATTAGGCCTTGAAAAGAAAAACGAAGAAAACCTAACAGCCAAAAGGCAATGGGCCGAAGCTCACAATACTAATTCATCATCTTGTGTTCCAAACACATCCTATGACAGAGAGCGATGTCTGACCCATGAAGATGGATTGCTACGTGACGTCAATTTAACTCCGAGAGTGGAAGTAGAATCGTGTGTAAACGCTGGAAGTTTTAATAATGTGCACTGCGACATGAACAATATTACCAGCCAAAGCACTAGTATTCAGGATAATAAAAGTTACAATTACACAAACAATCCGCTAAATCATAGAAACATGAATGAGAATAGTGTTATGCATTTTGACGAAAGTCTACATAGCCACCGCACCGCTTCGTATACATGCAACATACTTCAGGGCAAGGGCACTCCTTACTCGATGGCGAACGACATAGGGTTCGACATGACGACCAATGTACAAAGGTTTCACAACGATCTCAACTACGCTTACGGCCAGCACTCTGATAATAATCATTTCAAGGGATTGCAGACTAGTTTTTCTGCGACCAGTTTCGAAGAGTTTGCCCACAACTCCCATATCTCCATGTTCAGTCATTACGGCCATATGTACGTTCCCGACTACAGCCACAAACCGAGCACAAGTATGCACGAGCATGATTCGATACAATACTCATTATCTCAGAACCATTATGGCGTATACAAAAATACCACGGAGTGTATGAATACTGAAAGCAAACCAGATTCTCACTACAACATGATGTTGCCATATCAGACTAGCAATAAGTTGCAAACGGAGAACGACGAGAATTGGTTCAGTCACAACACGTTGCTCAACCTGGACCACTCGGACCACACGACGCAGGACGCGTCCGACCCGCAGCTGCCCGCCGCGCCGCCGCCCGAGACCAATACTGCCGAATCTACAGACAATTTCGGTGAATTAATTAAGAAAACTATGGTAGAATCTGTTACTGTGTAGAATTGTAGATGAATTCTTGTTGTCTTTTAACATCTTACTTATTATCATGTTACGAGTATTAAGTTTTACTTATACGACTATTATAATTTATATCCTCACACCGCTCACTCATTACCCTCCGGATTACCCTTCCCTTAATTGTGCAGTATGTAGAATGATACTTTCTCTCGTTGAGCTTTGCCAAATTGGGAGATGGTTTGGATAAAACGAGGGGTAACCACACGAATGGACCGACCCTCGGCCAATCCGTCGATCGATATCGAACATACTGGCCAACTAGGTAACATTCAATGGATTGGTATGGTAACCTCCTCAACCTCTGGTTTGGCATAGTAGAATAAAGAGATTAAAACAGATCGTATAGGATTAGGATTTTATTGTCGTGAAAATGGATCTTATACAGGTACCTTATACATATCACAAGAAGTCTTTATACATTAAAATATTTTCAAAAGCAAACTGTAGCACACGTGCGAAATCGCTATTTTAAAATAGCTCTCGAAAACAACCTTGAATTTTATCACATTTTACAAATTCGAAACTTTTAGTCAAATGACAAAATAATACGGTTGTAAAAGTTAGTCACTATTCTACTAGGACTGGCTGGACGTTTCATGATATATAAATATAATATAATCTTACTCTACCGTCTCTACCTTCATACAGGGAATCTTATAATAAAAATAAATCATCTAATTTTGATCACCGAATATAAATTAAATCAGTACAATTTTGTTCAGTATAAGATCTATAACAGATTGCAATAATACTAGTTTTCAAAATAGTTAATTAACAAGAAGAATAATATGGTAGAATTAATAGCACTCTTTAATAAGTTAAGCCTCTGTTGTCAAGAGCTTGAGATCATTTTCCAAAGTTTCACTGTTTTATCTTTACTAGCCGTGACTATCGTTTCTGTAGCCGCGTCGTAGTGAACGCTGTTGATCACATCTGCAACAATATAGGAAGCATTAATCACCTCGTTTAACCCACTGGGGACCAATCTGACTCCACGTTCCACATTCCAATGTAACCTCTCGCTTCCACGCACGCCATGCTAGTGAGCCAGAATGAGTGCGCGCCAAACATTGATATCGTATTGTAATGCAAAATGTCGAGTCAGATTGACCTCTTATTTCTTCTATACCCTCTATGGGTCCCTTGCCGTTACGGTGGCTTGCTATTTTCACAATAATCGCCATCTTTATGCAATAAAAACTTGCAAGCCGACGATTCTATCATAGAAAAGGTTTGAGAAAAAGGAATTGGAGGAAGTAACTATTGTTAAATATCCAATTCTAGGTTAGACCATGGTGAGAGCAGTATAGCACATTGCATGCGATTCCGTCCGCAATTTACTCCCGAATATTTTAACAAGTACGCACTTGGCAGGTCGGGATCTTTCGTGTAATAACTATTCTGTTTTCGTAGTAGTGTTTCAACGCCAGGCGATACCGCTGCAAGTAATTCTATTTACTACTACTGCAACAAAAATAAGATAAAAATTATGAGATAATCACCCATAACCATTCTCTTGCAAGTTGCAGTAATGTTACTTGGAGTTAGCAGTGCATACGTCTATTATTTTTCCCACTCATACCAAACAGCAGACATCAATATTCATTCTCTTCAGTCTCGGGTGATTCTTCCCACTTTCTTCTTCAATCTTTCATTTGTATGATAAGAAAAAAAAGTAAAACAGTAGGTGGAAACGACATACGTAACGCTTTTCATAGTTTTTGATTGAGCGAATGATTATCATATCAGTATCCTTGAAGAAAATTTGAATAAGTAGGTAGGCAAGTCAGTCTACCTACCCCTTTTAGGGATAAAGGCGTGAATGTATGTATGTAAGTCAGATTTGTCTCCTAGTTACTTGCCCTTTTTCAAAGAACCAGTCAAGCGATTTTTTTATCTAAAAAAAAAGATCTTTCTATACTAATATTATAAAGAGGTTTGCATGCAGGGGGTAATATCCTGAACTATCCAAGACACTTAAAAACCATTTTAACAAATTCTTTAAATTTAACCTATGGGATTAGCGGGATGGCCTAACGAAGCCAATAACGGTATAATTTTATAAGCAATGCATGTTACTATAGCGTTGAAACAAAAACGAAATCTAAAAGGAACAAGTCAGGAACACACTGATCCTAATCGCACGAAAAGATCGCCCAAGATTCTCATTTCAATTAGAAGATTGGACTGTGCTGTATTCGTAGACGCCAATGGCATCCACCAGGGTTAAGAAGCGCCAATACGGTGTTTTATGTTTGCTTGCTCTTTACTTAGCTCACATGTGTGATTGGATCGAAGTAGCTGAGGATATTCACCCATTTCTTTATTTGATGAGACAGCGTCGAGCGCAAGAAAGAGTAAAAGCACGGGTAAAAGGCGAAAAAGATAACGCAATCGTTAGTCCGAGCTAGAACAAACTCAGGACTACTGGGGATAAAGACAGGTCGCGGTAATGATAATATCGAAATTGTCCTTATTGTATTTTTATAAACTGCGCTTGAGTTCCGAAGACTTTGCTTTAAATTAATAGAAACAAGAAATAATCTAAATAACAATATTACGGTTTAAATTAGAAGCGATAAAGTAGATTATGTCTCAAGGGAGAAAAATTACGGCCAAAGCGGCATATCTGGGATTTATCCCTGATTCGAGTACAACAATGACTCTTTTCTGAGCAGCGGGTTTAGAAATTGATTTATGTCCCTATCGAACTGTCATTTCGGCCCAATAATATCAGTACAAAGAGTGCGTAGCGTACCTTGGTGCGCCTGCAGGTCGGCGCGCGGCTGCGCGCGCATCATGTCCCACTGCAGCAGCGCGCCGCGCCGCGCGCCCAGCCACAGCGCGCGCGGGCCCTGCCAGCACAGCGCCGCCGCGCCCGCAGCCACTTGCGCGTGGTACACCTGACGGAATATCACGACGGTCAAAATAATAGAACAGTATACACGAGCAGCTCGCAAGCCATCAGGCCCCACACTTTAAAAGGGTTTCATAAGCGAACAGCAGGAGGACATTGCCAGTTAAGTTTATTGTAAATCACTCACGGAATCGCAAACAAGCAGGTCTGTGACGCTCATGTCACCGTCGCGCGCGATGGTGACGACGCGGTCGCCGGCGGGCACGAAGCACGCGCCGACGGCGGGCGACGAGTGCACGGACATCTTGGCCAGCAGCTCGCGAGCCACCAGATCCCACACGTAAAGCTCGCCGTCGCTGGTTCCTGCGATTATATCCACGCTGTGACGGCGGCGTCTGCAACAGCGTTTTTATATTGAAAGTAAATTGGACAAAACACTTGATCCATAGAATCGATCAAAGTAATCTTTTGTTTATGGAATTATACTATTTAGTTCCAGAGACAAGCGTGCTAAGCCCTCTGATGGTCTTTGTAACTTAACTGAGCGACATCATATCTATTCGATGACCATAAAAAGCTCATTCATCCATAATCGATTCAATTGGTAACGCCCAAACAGACGGTTGAAGATAATGAATATAAGAATCATATTCATCGACATGCGGCATAAAATGGTACGGTGGTATACGGGCGACGTGCTAATAAAAAAAGCCTCTTTTCTGGGAGAATTTTGGACATAATGAGTGTAAATATCTTTATAATAAGTGCCGTATCTAGGAGCTGTCTGGGAAGGGGTCTCTGAATTATTAAATTCACTGCTTGCACGCTTTCAGTCACTTTGCCAGGAACCCGCTAGGTGGACGCTCTGCTCATAGGCGCTTTTCTCTACAAACGGTTATTCCCATGGTATACGAAATTGTTTGCAGACACTCATACAAATACGCAAACGCACACTCACACACACGCGCACACACAAACTGAGACATTTCGTTCCCGACAAACTGCGAGCAATGTAAAATGGATTCATATAGTTATCAGGGCCTGCCTGAAAACCAGCGTTGCAGTGGGCTTACTACTGTAACATTATGCTGAGGCAAGCCCCTTTTTAACATCACATAATGATAACTGTAGGATTAATTTTAAATTTTATATGTTAAGTCTACTTTTAAGGCTCCCATGTAACTAGAATTGTCATGTGATGTTAAATAAAGTTTTTCTATTCTATTCTATTCTAAGTGAAAAAAATGGTACAACTGATCCTCGTAGCGTTTTCCCCGGTGATGTTCTAAACGAGCCCGGGGTCCGCTGTGGCACCTAAATAATTCCAATATTTGGCGTAGGCACTCGAACAAAACAGACGTTACAGATGCTTGTACCTCCCGTGATTAGGCAAGGCCAGGTGCGTGAGGCAAGGGAACACTAGACCTTACTGGAATTAAACCGGTTTCCTCACGATGCTTTCCTTCACCGAACAGCCACTAGCTACTGATCAGCTAAATACTTGAAAACAAGGCAATTAGTGGGTTCTCGTATGTCCCACCGCGCATCATGCACGTACCTGTAGGTGACGGTGGTGACCTTCCCGTCGTGGTCGAACTCGGCGCGCAGCCCGCGCAGCGCCGGCCCGCCGCGGCCCGGCGCGCCCCACGCGCGCACCACGCCGTCGTGCCCGCCCGATATCAGCACGCGCTCTGCCGACATCCAAACCCAAACCCTCGATCAGGGTTTGCTTTTATGCCGGCTGTACACCAACGTAAACCATGTGCACCCTCGTTGCGTCATTAGAACAGAGGAACAAAACCGACACGCGTCGTACCGAGGCGAGACCCGAGTGGACGAGACAGTCTCGTCCGCTCGGCCTAGGGCTCACCTTGGCGAGAGCATCATGTACACACTCGTTCTCGGTCTGTCTCGGGGTGTGTACAGCCGGCATTATACAAACAAAAAAAGGCACGGTCGCCTATCGGCGCTTACGACACTAAAAAACCTTTTCACACCTTTCATTGCTTACAGATGCTGTTAAAATTACTTAACAAGTTTCACAAATTTTCGTAGTTTTTATTTTAAAAAAAATATTACGAAAAATTCATAAATTTTCATATAACGTTGTTAAAATTAAAACTTGAAATATGTTCGTTTTTAATCGATTACGACAAATCGATTATTTGATTAAGATCTGTGTTCAAATGGCACATTGTGTAAATGCTACATGCCAATGAATAAATTAAAAAAGTAGCTTGAACAGAAAAGTAGAATTTTGATCCCTCTCGTCGTGGAGCAAAACTTACTTTTCCGAATGAAAGTTGAGAAAATAACTATGTTATATAGACAAATGTTCCATAGAATGTAAGTATGTTTCACCATACCATTTTTTTCAGAATTAGGAAACTTTTCAGGATTGTTATAAAACAAACCTAACTGGGCTCTACAGAATGACCTTTTAACTGTACCTAAAATATTAACAGTTTCTGAGTAACAAAAATTCGATTTAAGAAGATTCGTCGAAACAATGCATTCAGTGAAATGTTTGTCGGTGACATGAGGGGACACCCTTTTGTAAGGTGGAGGTTCCCAGCCACAAAATGACAACAGCCCTCTCTCCAGTACCTCCTAACTGAGGTATACTTTATTATAGAGCCCACCTAGAACCGATATATGTGACGATTTATTCTGTATTATTTATACAGCAGTGTCAGTTTAGAAAAACAATTTGCTAACTAAGACTAAAAAATTTTAGAAAAACAACAACAAATCATTCATCCATTTTCATGAAATAACATTGTGGAGATGTCATACGTTAAAAGTGATTTGTTTCAACTGCTAGCCAGAACATACAAAATATTATGGGTACCTTTTTCTAACCACAACAAACAGCTAACGCAGTCGTCATGCGCTCGGAAGCTTTCCACCACTCTGCCGTAATCCACGTCATACAGATATCTGAAACAAATACCGTGTCATGTTTATTTAATATCAATAAACTTGTTGCCCATTGTTCAATTGTTGTTTAGTAGAAAATAAAGACCAATGTCAAGACCGTTTCAGAAAACGAATCAAAACAAGGTTAATTTTAACCTCACATGCAATGATGCAACTTATTATTTTAACAAAGACTATTACTCACATTTCGTTGTCCCACGAACCAGCTGCGACCATATTATCGTCGATCATGACGCACGAGCTGAGCGGGGTCGCACTCAATATGACGCTTCTTATTTGTTTTTTCTGTACCGTGTCATACACTTTTAATGTGCCATCTTTACCCACAGATATCAGTCTTGGCCCTTGTCTAAGGGCACAAGTGACCTCTTCTTTGTGGAGCTGAATACTGTCAATGCATTCCAAACTATATACAACATCGTTCTCTTCCAACTCGTCTTGTACACTCTTGGGTATTTCATGGGTGACCCTTCGGACATGCGGCTTGGTAAAAAGCTGTTTTGGTACCTGACCAAATTCCATTATTTGCACTTCTAACGCGTGCCTGTCATTCATGTCGTAGACATCATCTAAGTCTACAGAGCCTTCGTAACACACGTGATGAAACACTGAAAAGAAAACCAAACAAATCAAACTTAAACGAAACTTATAAACCTTATTATTAAAACTTTCATAAGAAAAAGTTACAAACCAACCATTATTTGCCTTAATGGCTTCCTCCCCTCTTTGTTTATAGCCAAAAATTATATCGATCCATAAATGTAAGTGCCGAGAAACATGCTCGGACTCCAACGCCTGTCTAAGTTTAGTCACAAAGTGTGCCGGCGAGTCGGCCCAGGCAGGGAGAGCGACATTGTTTACTTTGGTCCCGTCATGCCGATCTCCAAAATTTATTTGATATTTATTTTCTAGAAAATCGCCCTTCGCTTCCGTGTCGTAGAATTCGGGAACTAGTTCCTAGAATTAATAAGTGCTTTAGGATCACAAAGGTTATGAATATGAAAGTATAATTAGTGCTGACGAGTCAAACAGGAAAATCTAATTTACCTTAAAATCCGACATGTTCCGTAAACAATTGTTATACACGTCTTTCACTGAATTAAACATTCTATCGGGATGGTCAAATCTTCCATTTTGAAGACAAAGCATGTATTCTGGGTATTTTCTGACCTACAAATTGAAGATATGTTTATATTCATCAAAAAAAAAAACAGTGCTACATCAAATAAATTGCTGATGCCGCTTATAAAAATTAAAATAAAGTTAATGATAACTTACTAGATAAAATAGCACCAGACCTGGGGCAGAATAATGTGATCCATACATAAACTTAGGATGGGACATCTCATGATATCTTTCCTTTAATTTCTCTAATCTATCTGGATTCAGTGCCCCCATGGGTTTGGACAAATCTCTATACACATCAACATTGTCTAGGTCCAATTCTGTTGAAATGTAATCTGATATTACCCATGGAAACACTGGATATTGAGTGAGATCGTTTTTACTCCTATCTGCAAGGCTGGAAAATAAAGAGAGAATTTCAAGTTAACATTAAATGAGTTTACAGGTATTATTGAATTAAGAGTATTATGGCACAGGCGCTCCCGAACTTACACAAATATGTATGATCAATCCAAGTTTGTGTGTCAATATAATTATATATACAATATTTCAATAGGAGCTGTATTTACAACCTCATTCACACATACCGATATAGAGAATACGAGTAATTATTAAACCTCCTTGACTACCGTAGCTAAATTTAAACATGAATGTACTTAGATTAGTACTTGCCTGGCATAACAATGATTTTAATAAGGTTACTGTGAAGTAGAATTACCAATTTAAATGCATCAAGTAGTCATAATTGGAGACTACTCCATTTTGCCATTGCAGTGTTGTTTCTTCAGCACGGACTTTTTCCAGGCTAACACTGGGAGACTGCTCCAAAAGATCATATGTCCTGTCTCTGTCATCCTGTGACTGGAACGTCAGGTAAATGTGCGCTACTGAACTCTCTTCTGCACTGTAGATTTCCAAACCCTGTAATAGAACAAAATATATGCATAGTAACACAACCCAAAAATAAATTAAACTATACTAATAAGATTATTCACGGATGATACTTCAGGTGTAGGCTCGGGTTACTAGTCTATATAATTTATTACTACATTGTACTTGTATATTGCCATTGCCATGCTTGCTATTAGTGCGCGATTGGTTACTGTGCGTAATGTACGCTAAGTTTGGCTATAGATTTCTTTGTGTTAGTTTATTTTTATAACTGAGAACCTGTAATTGGCTATAATATGGTTTTACTATTGTGTCTATAAATATGTTGCGCTGTTGGTTTTACATGTATTAATAAATTAATAAATAATGAGTGATGGATGAATTATTTTATTTAAGAGGGTGTTATGTTCTTTATCAAGAAAATTTAACACAATATGAAGAGTCCCAATGCAATGACAGTGTTATTTTTATTTTTACAAGTAATGATTACTTCGTCTGTGATTTCAACCCCACAGGGAACTGGTTCATAATTGCACTCCCAAACAATGTCACCCCTTTACGAGATTATTTTATCAAATTATCTTACCATACCAGATTTCTTCTGAATTGATTCAGCAGTTTAAGTATCAAAAAAAGACCGGGTTGCACTCCGGGAGTGCCGGCAGAAGTCAAAACTCAATGACATTGTAACAGTTTTTCGATCAGGTCACGTGTCCGTCTTACGAATTTTCGATCTGTCGAATCTTACGGTCACGTGACCTGTGTCGAATCTGACGGTCACGTGACCTGTGGTGAGTTTAACAATTTTTTCCCCATCCAAAAAAGTGCACAGCGCCGCTAAAGAAGTTTTCACTTCAAAAATTAGTTTAAGTGACAATATAGTCACGGTCACGTGACCTGTGTCGAATCTTACGGTCACGTGACCTGTGGCGAGTTTAACATTTTTTCCCCATCCCAACTGTGCATAGCACCGCTGAAGAAGTTTTCACTTCAAAAATTATTTTAAGTATCAATATAGTATATACAGTGTTTTTTTTTAATGGGACAGTATGGGGAAATCCGAATCTAAAGGAGATAGAGGAAAAGTGTCCAAGGAGACATTAGGTGTTTTTTTATGTAAACAAAGGCTCGTTAAAATTTTTGGTCAAGCGTGAGTTGTTCTTAAAAAATTATAGTTGGTAATTTTTTTTTTTGACGCGGGTCGGCTCTGTTTCATGTAAGGATTATTTCATTCTATGGAAAGAAAAAAATCTGAACAGCAGAAGTTGGTCAAATTTAATGAAAACTAATCTTCATACAGTTGGTTTATTACTTGAGTAAATGTTAAATTTGACCAACTTCTGCTGTTCAGATTTTTTTCTTTCCATAGAATGAAATAATCCTTACATGAAACAGAGCCGACCCGCGTCAAAAAAAAATTGACCAACTTTATAATTTTTTAAGAACAACTCACGCTTGACCAAAAATTTTAACGAGCCAAATTTGTTTACATAAAAAAACACCTAATGTCTCCTTGGGCACTTTTCCTCTATCTCCTTTAGATTCGGATTTCCCCATACTGTCCCATTTAAAAAAAACACCCTGTATATAGTAGTAGTAAGGATATTTTTTTGTTAATATAATTCAAATTATAAACCATATCTTCAAGTTCCTCAACAACAGTGTTGAGAATATTTCATTATAAGGAAGTTGTGCAAGGAACTACAATGGCAGCCGCCAACAGTGGTAATAAGTTACAGTGAGCGGCCATCAAGGTCAGAGCCCATAAAAGAAAAGCCACAGTTAAAGCATTGATGCGCATTAGGATAAAATCCAATGTTGAAATGATGTAGAAACAATTGATTTCTTAACTAAATAGAGAGGATGCACATGTTTGATAATGCCTGTGGGAATCAGGCATTACACACTATGCATAGCTGATAAGTACGTAGTCGGTCCCAAAGTTCTGTCACTGGCATATTATTTTTAAATTTAGAAGATGATTTTAAGAAAATTTTATTGCATTCCATTTTTGAATGTTTGACAATTATTTTAAAACAAAAAACAGTCATTCGTTGCAATTTCTCACGATGGAGTGGACATTGAAAGAAAACCGAATAGCTGTTTTAGCATTGCACCGCTGTGGGCACTCGCCAAGTACGATTTTCAAGTTGCTCAAAAATTGAAAAATAACGCTTAGGTTTGTGTACCGTACTATTGATAGGTACAATGAAGTCTCCAGTGTTGAGGACAAGAAAATAATTGGCCGGCCTCGCTCCGTACGAACACCAGCAGTGATCAAAGCGATCAAGGCGCGCATAGCAAGAAATCCTGTCCGAAAACAGAAATTGATGGCTTTGCAGATGGGTGTCAGTAGAAAAACCGTCAAAAAGGTTTTAAACGAAGATCTTAGTCTACGAGCATACAAAAAAAAGCGTGGGCACTTACTTAATGCCCGTCTAAAACAATAAGGCTTAAAAGATCCCGGAAGTTGTTAAAGCGGTACGCGAAAAATCGACACCGTGATATCCTCTTTACAGACGAAAAGATTTTCGATATTGAAGAGAAGTACAATAAACAGAATGATAGAGTGTACGCTAGGAGCTCTGAAGAAGCAGGAAAAAGAGTTCCGCGGGTGCAACATGGGCATCATCCATCATCAGTGATGGTCTGGTTGGGTGTATCTTATTACGGGCCAACTGAGGTTCATTTTTGCGAAAAAGGTGTCAAAATCAGTGCGAAAGTATACCAAGAGACAGTTTTGGATAAGGTTGTCAAAGATCTGCCCAACACGCTATTTTCGGGACATAATTTTGTGTTCCAGCAGGATTCTGCGCCAGCACACAAAGCCAAGACCACTCAAGCCTGGTTTGACCGTCAAAAAATCGACTTTATAAGACACGAAGATTGGCCTTCCTCTAGTCCGGACCTTAATCCTTTGGACTATAAAATTTGGCAGGTCTTAGAGGGGAAGGTCTGTGCTAAACCACATAAAAATTTGGAGAGCCTAAAGTCATCTTTAAGAAAAGCAGTCACTGAGATAGATATGAAAATGGTGCGTGCTGCGATAGACGACTGGCCGCACCGATTAAGGGCCTGTATTAAAAACAAAGGAGGTAATTTTGAATAATTTTGAGTAATTTTAATTCTTTATTAAATGTACTTTAAATCGGTATATAATTTATTAAAAATTGATTGCTACTTTTGTTTTTATCATTATTTTCATTTGTGACAGAACTTTGGGACCGACTAGGTAATAACTGAACAACGTTGACTGATACATACAACTTGCCTTAGTAAAAATCTGCGCTTGTATAACCGTTGCAGATGGCTCAGCTTCAGTTTCAAAATTGGGCTCTGAAAATAGATGAGAAAGAATTAATAAATAAATAAATAAATAACTTGCAGGCAATCTTACACCACTCAAACTAGTCCCAAACTAAGCAAAGCTTGTACTGTGGGTACTAGACGACGATAAACATACTTATATAGATAAATATATTCTTAAATACATATGGTTGTATCCTCCTACTATAATATTATAAATGCGAAAGTTTAGATGTTTGGATGTTTGTTACTCAATGACGCTTAAACGGCTGAACCGATTTGAATGAAATTGTGCACGAAGATAGTTTATAGCCTGGATTAAAATATAGGATAGTTTTTATCCCGGGTCCATGCGGACGAAGTCGCGGGCGGAAGCTAGTAACTCATAAGCTATGTCATGTTTGGGTATTCTAAATTCCAATTCAAAAACTGCTGAAGTCATTAATGTCATAATAAAGTCTTATACTGTCTTTAAAAGTAAGATTGGTAGAGTTAATATCATTTATAACACTTGGGGGTTCAAATTGGGGAAAAAAAAAATTCTTGTTTCTATCTGATTTATATTTAAATGAAGCCATGGTGTACCAATGTAGCACCAGCAATAAGGGACTATAGTATATATCCGCAAAACCAAGTGGCGAGTCAGGTCATAAATCATTGGATCATGCTATCTCTTCAGGCCTTCACTGCCTTATGGAGCAGGCTGTGCAACAATAGTACTAACTTTTATTGCCTGACTCGCCACTTGGTTTCGCGGATACTATAGTTACAGTAATCTTATCTAGCAATCCCTCTGCTTAAATATGAAATGCCCTGATAAAATCAACTATGACTCATATCATTAAACTTACACTTTCAACATTGCTGAAAGGCTGAAAATACAATGTTGTTGGAGTGAGGGCCAGCTTGCCTTGATGTCTCACTAGGGGTGATATTTTCTCAGCCTGCAGTTCACAAACTATCTCCTCGGTGAAGTCATCCATCATAACAGGGTCAAATACCATCCGCATGTACCGAGAGTGCAGGATGGTAGCCACCATGCTATTGTGTTCAGGTGCATTCAAAGTGGACGCTCTTTGCAACTGATGCATTTGATATAGAGTCTCTTCAGCCGAAGCAAAATCGTAAAAGATATAAAATGATTTCTTTTCATATTGAAATTTGTATGGAGCCAATATGTTCTCTTCAAGCATTTCTGCAAACTGCTTGATTTCTACCTTGATAACATTCTGTGGGCTCTCCGTAGTCCGGGGCCGTATCACATCTATGTTAGTGCAGTCTCTAAAATGTAACTTAATTAAAGGATATGTCCAGTCTCTAGGTTCGAACACAAGGGATTTTGAGCAAAGTTTCAATCTACCTTGCCTGGAATTACCATCATGTAATGATTCTATATCATTGAATGTGCATGAATAATCTTCAAAATAAATTTCACCAGGCTCTAAAAGGAGCATCGAAAACCTGTAAACAAGTTTTAACTAGGTAATGAAAATTACAAATCGAATATACCATGAAACGTGACGAATTTATTCAGCAATTATCATTTCATGAATCATAGCGACAATGAGATAAATTATCGGTTTACAAAGAGTTCATAAATACCTTGATTTATCCATCAGTGTATCCAAACTTTTAAATTGATAACAATATTCTTCACTTTCTTTCAGTGCTATTAAAATTAGGAATAACACCTTCCCGTAATTTTCTAAACAATCGTACCAAAAGTATTCCTACTTCATTACAAAAATAAACAGATTTTTGTTTCCTTTGTACTTAATTGCCGTGCTTTGTTTCCGTGCGAATAAAACGAAAGGCTCGCTTCGGCCGAAGGCGCTATTTTATTTTGACACGACAAGTGTCAAGTTGACAGTATAACTCCAAAAAATAAATAAATAAACAGCGGCGCTACCACGAAAATCGTATCTCTGTCTCTGTCGCTCGAGTACCATAAACCTTAAGTGTGATAGAGACGGAGATATACGAACTGCGAGATTCGATGTTCGTGGTAATGGGCAATAAGCCTTAACGTAGAAGAAACCACCTTTTTATTGTCTATGCTTAAGATTTCCTAAAGTCTATGTGCAAGATGGCGCAAATAATTAAAAACTGTTATAATATAAGTAGGCTTTTAGTCACGAGTAAGAAATATGCAAGACGATAAAAGTACAATTCTACAAATGCGGTTTCCGCAAAAGCTATGGTATTTGCTAAATTTACAAACTGATGCAATTCTATGGGGAGGGACGGGACGGACGATTTTATTAAATTATCGAATTCTGCATAATTACTTACAATGTGACCACTCAGTTTTTAAAACCACAAATATCTCTAGTTTTGTAAGACAGTTAAATCTATATGGATTTAGGAAGGTAACTTCACATCTCCAAGATCCTTTATGTAACTCGAGTAATCCTTATATGCATGAATATGTACACGACTACTTTCAACTTGGTATGCCAGAGTTACTGAATAAAATAACACGAAAAGCTTTGACTATGAAGAAAAGTTTCAAGCCTAAGGTGAGCTTCTACACACTTTTTGGGTATAAGATTCGTTACTGCAGGTACACATTCGTTTGTGCAACCTACTGTTTTACTATTTCCCCTATACCCGAAAGGTCGCCTGGAAGAGATCGCTCTTTAGCAATAAGACCGCCCGTTGTTTTACTTCTCTCTCCCTGTCGGTATCTCGGTTTTCTTTTGTAACTGATTGTGATTTATCTGTGTGAGGTGTGCAATCATGTGTATAAGTACCTATTTGTATTGTATTGTATAGGTACTTAACAATAACGAATGATATTTACAGAGTCCTAATAGTTATGCCGATCAGCCCCTACTGACTCCTCTACAAAAAGCTCGTCGCGCCCTACGTCTAGCTCTAAAAAAAGCGGCCCAGGATTTGTTTATACAACATTCACCAAACTTATGCACCATCAACTTTGGTTCAAGCGGTATGATTCTTGATTGATTGATGACCACTAAGTCTACCGTCCACTGTACTAAGACACAGCGCCGTACAATGATGTACTTATCTAATATAAAAAAGAAGCCGACACGTTTTCTATACGAAATTCCGTGTATAAAAATGGCCATAGGTACGTTTCCATTGACGACGTGAAACTGAGGCAAATTGGTGCAATTGAATCAGTTTTAGTGTGCCACTTTTGGAGCGCTTATAACCTACTAGCTTCTGCCCGCGACTCCGTCCACGTGGAACTCGTTTATATCGTAGCTCGATACAAACTTTCATCCCCGATTTCACCCCCTCAGTACCAAATTTCATCTCAATCGGTTCAGCGGTTTAAGCGTGAAGAGGTAACAGACAGACAGAGAGACACACTTTCGCATTTATAATATTAGTACCTATGGATAGTATGCTTTTTTAACCCCCGACGCTGGTGGCGAGATTTAAGCGGCTGAAAATAGTCATTGTCTAAACGGTCTGAAGATGTGCTGTACGGTAGACACTGGCGCCGTAATTTAGGCGTCTCAAAATAGTCTCCGTCTAAATCAACCTTCATGTCAGATATTAAGAATGTGACTATCTGTTCAAATATTGGGCTTCTTAAAATTAACTTGAAGTACTATTTAGGCAATAGTTTCGTGTATAAACAGCGTCATACACGCTGTATCTTACTGAGTAGTACCTATTTATACTGAAAAAATCTTTCAGATGACTGTGCGGAAGCCTTTCCTGAAGGCGAAGAAAACATTGAGTTTGACTGGCTGGCCGCAAATAATATTTTGATCGAAGAAACGCCCTCTCCACAACCAGGTGTCCATCCATACCTATTCCATTCTCACTACTTCCTTGATTATATGCCCCTTTCTATTTATATCCTATTCTATCCCTAATACTTCCTTTCATCATGGTTATATAGCTAACGAAGAACCAGAACCAGAGAACATTACTCCAATTACGAGAGCCATTGAAACGGCAAACAATGATAATTATGAGTAAGTACTCATATACTTATTTGTTTAAAATGGGTATGAAACAGGACGCAGCGTGCAGATTCTGCCAGGAGACAGAGGAAACGGCAGTGCACATACTCTGCTCCTGCGGCCACTTATGCACCCAGAAGAGGTACAACATATCACCGCCCAAAGAATCTGAAATTTCCTGCAGGCAACAAGCCTTAACGGCAGCAATAATAAAATATTATACATTAATCTAGAGATTCTGTGATAATCGAACATTTTAGTCTATTAACGTAAACATCGTGAGATAGCAACTCCATTAAATTGCTGAATTAAATTTCATTGGAAACCTCTATATTTAAAACCTTTTCGATTTTCCCGCCCTTTCCCACTGAGATGATTGGCTAGCTAGACAAAAGTAACATAATATCAATATGAACATAAATATTTCCAATTACAGAGATGAAAGTGAAGAAAATCTAATAGTGTTCCATGATGGCCCTTCCCAGCGACACAATGATCACTTCCCTAACCAATTTCTATCAATGCCAGATCTGGATGATCAGGGACAATGTCGAGACAACTCTGGTGTGGAGTTACTAGCAGAGTTTGATATTAACGACGACAATGATGAAGGTATAACTACCAAAAAAGATGGTGGGGCTGAGAATGACCTCAACTCTTTAAACTGTGTTCTGCCATCAATAGGCAATGACCATATTGACGATGTATCCATAGTTGACGTATGTACCAAAAATCATTCCTTAAATAAATTATTTAATGATAAGAGTTAACTAATTATTTAAATGGTTATGACATTTTAGAAAGACTGTGATGACTCAAGCCAGCACTACCAAGGAGAATGGGATCAAATGCTTAATGACATAATCAGTAACAAGAACTCTGGTCATGACTGTGGGTCTGACATGAAGGAATTCTATTCCCAGATCTCAAGAACTATAGATTTACTTAATTCTTAAATGACACAATGAAGATTCTTTTCAAATATATTTACTTAGAAACCAATAAAATATTGTAAGAAAATGCATTTTCTATTACTTCTTCTGCTTTTTCTTTTCAGCCTCCTCTTCCTTTTCTTTTTCAATAACTGACACATACGAGTTGATTGTGTCTGCATCCAACATCTGTATTGGTTGGCCTCGTCTCATTACAGCAATCTCCAGATTTTTCTGGCCAGACTGCACCACTTCCAAAAGAGCCCTCACCGCAAGCTGAAAAAGTAAAATAAGTTGGGGATATCACTACATACTTTTGGGGATATCCTCTTAAGTAATACAAAGCATACTGTGCTCAACATACTAACACCTTCGAGATTCATCAAGGTTAGTGAGACTAAGTCATATGACTGCACACTATGTGAAGAAACTTTTGTAAGCCACAAGACCACACTTTATAAAAGCCTTGTTGTTAAGAGTTATCTATGTATGCGATAATTAGTGAGCCAAAATAGCAAATATACATAAAATATATGTAAGGTTTGAAATATATCAGGTGTTCTATTTTTTTATGCATGTAAATAAAGGATAGTAATGAATACACACCATCATGCATGTGCGTGCATGAACATTGTAGGTTCTATGTTAATTCCATTTAAGGGTTTGTAATATGAAACAACCTATGCAAGAGTGGGGCTTCTTGATACAGGTATCATGTGTTATGTTAATATCTTTATTTACGTCACACCGGCCACAATGCGAGTTTTACTGCACGCTGCGAGTACGGTAAAACTCACATTGTGGCCAGATGAAGACGTAAAATTGTGTACTTACCACGGGCGGTAATTCGTAAAGCCCCAGATCGCATATTTATGGCCCTCACCTTCGGTTCGGGCCACAAACACCTGCGATCTGGGCCATTCACGAATTCACCGGCCTAGGTACGTAATGTACTATTACGTCACGCCTGGTCATAATACGAGTTTTACTGCACGCTGCCGTACGGTAAAACTCGCATTGTGGCCAGATGAAGACGTAAAATTGTGTACTTACCTCGGGCGGTAATTCGTAAAGCCCCAGATCGCATATTTATGGCTCTCACCTTCGGTTGAGGTCACAAACACCTGCGATCTAGGCCATTCACGAATTCACCGCCCTACCTAGGTACGTAATATACTAATTGTATTCAACATACATCAACGTTTAGATCATATACTTTAAAAAGGAAGTCACAGCCTAAAGGCAACTTAGAGCTGCATACGAATTAGAGGTGAGGCACGCACAGCTCACCTATTTCGCTCAAATTCGTACGCGCTCACGCGCTGTGTGCGAGCAGCCCGCGAGCGGCGCCCGGCAAGCCGTCCAGAGGCGGTCTTGAGCTGCGTACAAATTTGAGCAGCTCAGCCTGAGGCATGATCGCCCCTCGCGGCGCGCTGCTCGCGAGCCAAATTGTCGCATATAAACATTTGTATACATTTGAGCAAGATTGTAAAATCCGTCCTTATGCAATGTGTGCCGTGGGCCGTTTGATGGGAATCATCATTTATACAGTCAGCATCAAATAGTGACAGCCATATAAGTATATTGCAACATGTTTATTACTGTAGGTGTAAGCAGTGTTATGATATATTCGGCTACTTAGGTTGTCAAGTCAAGCATTTTGTCACTTTCGTACATGGGGTATGGTGTCCAAAAGGCTAAAATTTGCCTGAACATTTTCTAAAATGCTTATATTTCTTTGTTGTAGCAAAGATGGTGTACTTATCTAGTACATGATTAAGCCAAAGATAATGTTAACATAGCCCACCTTCACTGCTCCTTTCTCATTGGCAACTTCATCATTGTTGTAGTTCTTCTCCAAAAACTCTCGAACAGTCTTGGCAGCTCGACCAGTTGCATTAGCCTTCCACTCATAGTAAATACCAGATGGTTCAGTTTGGAATAAGTGTGGTTTCCCATCATAGTCAAAGCCACCGATAAGACAAGAAATACCAAAAGGCCTGCGTCCGTTACTCTGGGTATACTTTTGTTTAAGGCCAGCAATGTATCTAGTGATGTACTCTAATGTAACCGGATCTTCGACAGTCAGTTTATGAGATTGGCATTCAATTTGAGCCCGGTTGATCAGGATGCGAGCATCAGCAGTCAACCCAGCAAATGCCATAACAACATGGTCATCAAGTAGGCAGATTTTCCTGACAGTCCTCTCTTCTTGCAATTTCGCAACCGATTTCTTTTCAACACCAAGAACAACCACATCGGTGCCTCTAACGCCAACCTAAAAGTAACCACGAAAAAAAATGATTAGTAACCAACTTAGTTAACCTAATTGTAAGAATTTTTAGTTCGTAGTTCGTAGAAATCTAAACAGTTCGATTAAAAGATGGTTAAGAAGGCGCCTGTATGCAAGCTATACGTACTGCAGTTGATCCCTTACGAACAGCTTCCTGTGCGTATTCTACTTGTAAGAGATGGCCGTCCGGCGAAAATACTGTAATAGCTCTGTCGTATCTAGCCATTTTCTGTAGTAACAATGATAATCGTTTATGAACAACAAAACCTTCAACACAGTAATGCCAATGAAGATGACAACGAAATTTTCGATTTCGACAAGCTTATTTGACAAGTGTATAATGGTTGCCGGTTGGCGGTCTGAATATATCACAGATTAAGTCTGTGGGATATATGAATGATTATATTTTTTCCATTAAATATTTACATTCATTACAATATTTTTTCCAATTGAGTGCGAATTTATCAAAGAATTGTTTGTTATAATTATAAAATTAATGTAGTAACTCCCTCATAATAAGATATCGTGAAGTGTATACTATACTACGAACGTTTTCGTAGCTTCTTAACTTAACCGTTCAAGACCGAGTTAATAACGCTTTCAATGATTCCTGAAAAACGGCTTCCCGTTCGAAAAGAAAATGATTGTCAAACTGACATTTAGACAATATGGCGGCAGCGGTAAGCGACTTTGAGCCATGGTTAAATGATAAATTAAAATCATTAAAAACCGATGAAGGAGTATTTGGATCTTATATATCAGGCATTTTAGAAAGCGAAGATAGCGTAGATGAAAAAAGAGATGCTTTGGAGGGTCTTCTGTCTGAGATTGTGGTAAGTCCATTCAACTTCTTGAGGGTTACTTCACCTAGTTCAATGAATAAGTCTAAATTACATTCTAACTTAATCAACAGGAGCATGATATATCCAATCACGTCACTGAAATATTAGATAAATGGGAATCAAGTCGCCCCCTGGAAGAAATTCCCAGAGGAGCAGCAGATGTCGACATCCAGCTAACAAAGATATTGGAATCTCAGTCTCTTGCTACTACCACGCGACGAGAATACACAGATGAAGAGAAAAAAATTCGAGAAGCTATACTATCGCAGTATAGCCAACTATCGGACAATGACGTAAGTGCTATAAAGACCATGGCAAACATTTTCAGTTTTTTTTTAATGAGATGGTTTTTATTAAGTGTTATATATTTGAATGGGAAGTGTTTACCTTTCAGGCTGATCCCGAAAATGTGGAAGAGCCTGATAGCCACAACTTAGTTAAGAACACTAACGCTTTGGATGTGGCTGCTGCTGCCAGGGAGCGCCGGGAACAAGCACGACAAGATGCACAACGTAAAAAAGAAAAGGATAAAGAAGATAGGTTTGTTTTAAAACATAATTCATATTTTAACTTCTTTGAAGCTGATTTTCATTTCACATTAAATTTTTATACCTACTGGTCGGCTTCCCTGCATTGCTTAATATCCGACTATAAAATGTAAAAAACAAAACTGTACCTATTTGATAATTATTTATGTCTATATATAATTATCTTAATTTTAGAGAGAAGCAAAAACAACTTAAGGAAGACAAGAAGGAAAAGCGCAAGACAGTAAAGGGAGAGAGGAAGAGGTAGCAACTTCTTAGTTTGTTAGAGTTGTTAGGGTGTTCCAAATTACTTAGTTATAGATGAAATATGTTGAAATATCCTGGATTTTATTATTAGCAAACTTATCTATTTTAATTATCATCAATTTATTGACACTGATAATTTATTTATTTGTGTAAATTATTTCTAATGTTAAATTAGTAAGCTCCCTCAATTCAAATCTACTGTTACCTTCAGTATCAATAATTCCTACTTTATTTTATGTTTGCTGTTTTTTATAATTCTTAATTATCTAAGTAAGTTCAACTAAAATTATACAAACATACTTCCAGGATATTCAATTCTGTAAAAAAGTATGATTCTATTGTGTTAAATCTTACCAAACTGCATTTATGAAAGCTATCAGAATTTGTCTAACCACATCTGGCTGTTTTATCAATCAATGATACAGTAATATCATTTACTGTTCAAGTTCATAGTAGGAGCCAGTGTAAATTATGACATGATATTGCCGAGTCTGTATAGTAGTAATAATATAGTATTCAGTATTTCTGATCTAAACATGAGTTCCAGAAAAGGATTGTAATTTCTATTTGCAGTCAAGTAGTAATTCATTTTGGTAAACAGTTTCAGTCCAATAGAAGAATAGTGTTATTTTATTTTTATGAAAATAATATTAATGAATGTAAATTTTTCATAGGTATGGTAGACAGAAAAGGTTTTATGTAACACACAGTATTTTGCCCTTGTATTGAAATAGCGAAAACTAAATAAAATTATTGCATTAAGTATAGTGCTTTTGTTGTTCTAAATAGCTGTTATTTATTATGATAAAACATGTATGTAATTTTGTAATAAAAAGTATTTTGTAAACAAAGCTTTATTATTGTCATACAATACAACTTTATGATATTTACACTTTCACATTACATTCATTAAAACAACTACATATTAGCACCATTGGTTCAATTGATTTAGAATTAAAATACATTTGACTAGTGGTTTTTTAACAATACTCAGAGAACTTTATTCTCTATCAAATGCAATTTCATCTACTGCTTCAACTTCTGGTTTTGTTTCTTCAATATAGATAAAGTTATGTGCGCCTCCAGCATATATCTGTGTAATTATTTGACCAGGTCCCATATCCAACATTACCTGCGTTGGTTGAAACACATGTTCCCCTGAGTCAGTCCCTGTGTTGGCATGCTCATTCCAGCCCCATGCCCAGAGTGTGTTGTCTGTGGCCAAACAAATTGTATGTTCAGAACCAAGCTCTACATCTTGAACTACTCTATCACCTGGAAAAAGTATAAAATACAATGATTATGCTTTATAATTTGAGTTTGGAACACTTTGGAAGATTTAACAGTGATATTATCTTGTCATAATGTATTGGTCACACCAACTGATGAATTGACCTTTTGGACACCATTCTTCACGTGCAAAAGTGACCCAACTATTTTTTCATCAAAGTTTGATTATTTGAAAGTATGAAGGTGACTTTGATAGCATACACCATAACTGTACTAGCATAGTCGTCTTTGGTGTCCAAAGGGTTAACCAAATATGACACAATTAAATCTCACAGAGTATCCCAGACCCACATCCCATCATAAATTGTGCATATAGTAATTAACCCTTTCACCGCCACAGTCGGCCATAGCCGACAACGCAAAATCGTGACTACGACGCCACAGTTGGCGCTGGCCGACAAACATTTTTTCATGAATACCTACTGAAAAACAGCCCATTTTTATGGTGGCGTTATTTCTATACCCATTTTAATTTTACCCCCGTGGCGTCAGTGGCACAGCGTATTGCTTCGCCGTCGGGCGGTGAAAAGGTTAAACAGCAGTTGCTTTGCAAGGACAGACCTGGTAAGTTGACCTTGATGATTTTTCCTACAAAAGGCTTCTCAGTGCCCAGTTGACCGTAAGTGTTCCTTCCCCAACAAAGTAAAGTTCCATTCTCAAGCCAGAGCAACATGTTAGTCCAGCCACTAAGGAGCTTTTGAATTCCTTGTTTCACATCAATATCAATTTTTTGTGCGTTGTAAATTTTGTTATATTTGTCAGTGCTGAGTAGTAGTTGTCCATGCTTATTGTCCCCCCAGACATATAAAGCTTTCTCTTCAGTACACCAGGCAGCAGTATGATTTTGGCCGCATGCAATGTGAGTTATTTTTCCAACTTTTTTAACCATTTGAAATCGATCAGAGTTTAATGTTTCTTCACCTAAACCAAGTTGGCCATGTCTCCCGCATCCTGTCACCCACACTTCTCCTTTGGAGTTGACTAAAGCGGTGTGCCTCAATCCCATGGACACTGCACATGCATTTACTTGTAACCTAATTGGTTTCACAACCTCGGTAAAATGTTCTTTTGGTAGACCAAGTTGCCCGTTGCTGTTTGAGCCCCACACAAACAGGAAATGGTCATTAGTTACACCACAGCTAAAGTCCCAGCCACATACAATATTAGTGAATTTAATACCACTTAATTTCCATACCCTCTCAAATATTTGAGTTTCAGTTTCCTTTCCTAATTGCAGCTTTAAATTCCAGCCGCAAGAAAACAGTTTTCCATCTCTGTCTAGCAAAAGAGTATGACCACCTCCACAAGCAACTTGTTGTACTCCATCACAGTTACAGGAATCAAATATTATTTTGGTAGGGCTTTTGACTTGCTCATTAATGATGTCTAAGCTTAATTGACCGTGGGAGTTTGCACCCTGTGTGAAATAAAAAATGAATAATTAGTATCTTTTTCGCCTAAGAATATTCAAATCAAATTAAATTGATCTTTCCTTACCCATGACCATAGTGACATGTTCGATGACTTGAAGTCTAAAGCTAAACAGGACGATTGATTTGATTTAGATTTGATCACCAGTCGCTCTTCATAGCTTCAACACATTTTTTTTCTAGTTCTTGATAACCAAGACAAGATACAAATACACGATATTCATAAGTTCATAATTTGATAACACTTAAAATCTGACAGGAGGCGACTGTATTTTTCTGCTATCTACTTTGAGGTACTTTCAGTTTTCCTTATTGCGGCGTTTTTTTTATTATAGCTGAAACATTACGTACTTATCGTAATGTTGGCTAAAGGTGCGTACACAACAAGCCAACGAACAGCTATGAGATACATAGCTGTTCTAACAAATTGCTGTCACATAAATGTTTGCTCAGTTGTGTACCCCATGGAAGTATAATAAAATGTTTTATTATTTTTCCATGGTTTACCCACTATGACACGATTGTATATACATAGGGGGGTTGCATCAAACCGTCTGTAATCGTAAGCGGTGTTCGTTAAAATCGGAATGTTTATGGAAAGTGACAAGTTTCTATGGACTGACAGCAGCCTGCTCCATATTTAACGTCGATCGGTCTGTAATCGTAGGTTGGTGTGGTATACAACTCGCCCATAATCTACTCAAATTATATATGTCAGTAACGACTTGTGGTATCAAGTTTTAGGGTATGCGCGTACAAGCAACTTTTGTCGCCGGCGACAGTAATTCTATCTTTTGCACGCTCGAAGTGAGATAAAGAGAGATGTACTGTCGCGGCGACAAAAGTTGCTCGTGCGCGCATACCCTTATAATAATAATTTATCTGTGTAATGGCAGCGAAGTGAGAATCAAAGGGTCTACCGCGAAACGAAAACGAACTTCGTTTGTTTATCTCCGTCTCTGTCGCACTTGACAGTCCGAGTGATAGAGAGGGAGATACACGAACAACGTGTCTAGTGAAATGATAAAACGAGTTGACTCTGCGAGTTTGTTTCGTCAACTCACTAACGCGTTTCAGGGGTTTTATGAAATCACTAAACAAATCTAGTGAAATGCAAAAACGAGTTGCCTTTTTTGGCCGATTTCGTCATTTCACTAAACACATTCAGAGATTTGATCAAATGACTGATTTTTTCTAGGCAAATGATAAAATGGATTCGCCATTTTAACATCCTGCGTGATTTGATCATATCCCTTAGCGTTTTGTTCAAATCTCTGTTTTGGCCATTTCCCTGCGACATATATATTTCTCTAATTTCTCTATGTTAGTAGTCTGTGATTGTATGGTTTATAGAGCCCGTGAGTCTAGCTAGTGTGAATTAAAAAAAAAACACGATTTGACTTTGACAATTTGACACGAATTTGATTTGTTTCATTTGTTTGATTTTGGTTTGCAATAATTGTAATACGCGATAAACTTGTAATTTTTAAGGTACTCGTTGATATATGACCACAATCAAAATACTACTAACAGTAATCTGTTTCTGTTTCGGCGGTGAAGTTCCAAGACAAAATCAAGAATATGTATTATATCCACTCATACCAAATGCTCTGATAATCTGGCAGACAGATTAGAAAAATACTTATAGATGAGCTTCACATTTGTTTACATTATAAGCGGTCTGAATAATAGACGGAATGGATACTACAAAGAGGCATGCCACCGCTGCCCAAGTGTCAGCTCTGATGGATTACATGCAAGAACACTCAGAAGTGGCCAAGGGGCTCATGAGCTCAGGAATGGAGCGGGAGGACATCGAGGCTCAGTGGCGGGACCTCACTTCAATGCTCAACTCTATGGGAGGTGCTGTCAAATCTACAGATAAATGGAAACAGGTAAAAGCAAGATGAAGTTCCAACAATAAATAGACTCATATTATTGATATAGGTACTTCCAAGACTACCATAAAGTTTACGTCACAGATTAGGGAAACTCCAAATAGTTTCGCTTATAATAAATATTTCCGGGTCCCTGGTCGATAAAGAGTGCCTGGGCAGCCGAGCTCTACTTGGGTTAAAATAGAGAAAATACGGAGAAAACGAATTTTCCCAGACATGAGAGCCAGCTACGTCGATTTTTCGCCCCTATAAACCTCTAATTTCCAAATTGCATAGAAATCGTTAGAGCCGTTTTCGAGAATGTGAATGAAAATATATATACAAATATTGCTTGTATATTAGTATTAGCTAATCTGTGTCTTCAGATATCAAAAAAGACATTCATATGTTTGCTGATCCCATTGTACTTGAATATTAATATTTTCAGACATGGCGTGACCTGAAGTCAAACACTAAGAAACGGGCCCTGAAACATCAGCAGTCCCTGTGCGATACTAGTATAGGGCCCAGCACAGACAACTCCCAGTGCTCCGAACCACAGAATGATAGTGATTATGTGCCTCCAAAGAAAAGATTTGGTAACTTTGTTCTCACTTCCTTTATCACTGACATTGTGAATGGTGGTTAATATTTAGTTTGCCTAAAAAAATCTGCACATACTTTTGATCTCTTTGTTATCACGGACTAGAAATTCCAAACAGTTACAATAGAAATACCAAAAAGGTTGAGGTTAAATTTTGCTTATAAACCAATGTTAAAATTCAATTTTTATTGAGTGGATCATACTCAAGAGTGGTAGGTGGTGGTGGGATATATAAATTTAAAGTTGGTTTACTTTTAAATTTTCATGTGGTTTCTTTTATTTGTTTGTTTGTAGTTATTATTAATGAAAATATTAATAAATGTGACATTCATTTCAGCTTCATTTGATGAAGAAATTCTGAGGATAGAAAGAGACAAGTTGGAAGTGGAAAGAGAATATAAATCGCAGAAGATAGAAGTTCTTTCTAGGTGAGCTTTAGAGGATGAATTGATGATATTTAATCTGTACTGCTACATGTCATACATTGTCCCACTCCAGCTCATACATATCTAATCTAACATGTCAGAGTAGGATTCACTTATAAACAAATGAAATGTATATTTAAATCCTTTGGCATGGGCATATCCCCATTTGATGGGGAGCCAGGTGGGCCGAGCGCACGTCTGATGGGTCTGATGCCCACACCAATTGAGGTGCTGGCTGAGTTACTGAAAATTCCATAGTTGATAACCACTTAAGAAAAGACCGGGTTGCACTCCGGGAGTGCTGACAGCAGTGAAAGCTCAATGACATTGTAACAGTTTTTCGATCAGGTCACATGTTCGATATGTCCGTCTTACGAATTTTCAATCTCTTGTAGATACAAGAGATTGAAAATTCGTAAGACAGATAGACTTACGGTCACGTGCCCTGACGTGGGTTTAACATTTTTTCCCCATCCCAAAAATCAACTTCCATCCATCCATACGTCTTACGTCCTACGAATCTAACGGTCACGTGACCTGACGCGAGTTAACATTTTTTCCCCATCCCAAAAAGTCCACAGGGCTGCTAAAGAAGTTTTCTCTTCAAAAACCTGTCAATCAGGACAGCATGCTTCCTGGAAAACAGACCGAAATACGCCCATGGCCTTTGGTATGATTGTCACAGAATACAGGTCCTGATATATACGGCAGATTGATCATTATTTTATGGCTAGTTCCTTACTGAATCATATAATTTTTGGTTTCAGGATAGCCAGTGCGTTGGAAGAATTAGCTAAAAAGAAATGAGCTGAACCAATAATTTCACCAAGACATCTTCATTCTTAAGTTTGGTAGCAAGAATTTTGCAGAGTTCTTTTGTTTATGACCTTGATTTCAACTGTGCTGTGTGCCAGGTATTGACTAAGAAACATTGTTCACAAACAATGTTTCACAATGAATGTGCTTTAAAGACATTCCTTTGCGTCTTGTCCACTGACTAGAAACAAAACATTGCCTACAATATTAAGAAAATAAATGGTCTCGTAATGAGGCCACTGAGGCGAGTTTACAAGTTTTGTTGGCTAGCTTAAGGTCTTGGTGTGACGTTTAGCATCCAAATGTTTGGTGGAGGATACTTTTATGGTTGAACAACCATCATTAGAGAGAGATTGACAACTTACGGGTACAACTTATATTGTCTAAGTTTTGGAATCTAAGATTTTAGACGCAGCATGAATTAACCTGCAGACCATGAGCGATCTATACAAAAAGACCTCCCAAACTTATACGAAGCCATGAAATAAGAAATAAAAAGTCTGTTGTAGATGGCGCAACCTTAGCAAGATCTCTGTACGCACACTTAGCTTAGACGCTTGACTCACTAGCGCCATCTATAGGAGTTTTTTCATTGAAGTCATAGATGGCGCAAATTATTTAATTCTTCGCAACACAATCCTTTAAAGGCTTTATCTCGTTCAAGTTGTAGATTAATGTGTTTTACTGTAAAATTGCAAACGAGTATTTTATGATGGTTATTCCTGATTCCTTCATCACATCAATTAAACAAATTTAGTTTTTTTCTTTCTTAAATGAACAGATGTTATTTTAATTATTTATTTAATCTTTATTGCACAAAACATCGTGTTGTACCTACATGTATATAACTAAATTGATTTATTTGTAGAACAAATTTAACGTTCCAAGGCAATCTTTATCAGCCAAGGGGCGATTTGTGGACACCCTTCACACTAGGAAAACTAGCCAAAAAAGTATTTTATAAGATAGGTAACAATAAATTAGCTCTTAGTGATACAAATACGCGTAAACGTAAGTACATAAGTACACATTTAAGTTAAACTAAGGTAAACTGTAAGTATAAATAATTATTTCTTTTTTTGTTAAAAAACGGAAAATAAATGGAGTTTTAACTCTAAAAAATATAAGAATGTTTCAATTTGTTGTATTTGCATGTCCTGAAAGGCTTGTTTTGTATGAGGTATGTATTATACACAATTGTGCGCGTTTTTATACTCGCTTTAGGCTCGCACCACGCTTCACTCGTTCATAAACGAGACCTAGTATTTCCACATCTCCCGTCCCGCACATTGAATGGCTCTCATTTCCATTTTCGATTGAAAATTGTCTGGAAGGCATTGCTCTTTAGCGATAAAGTCCGCCTGTTGTTTGTCTCTGTTTATATTCGACGTGTCTGTACCGTGTTGTAATACTATTGAGGTGTCGAATACAGAGTACTGTATTACAAATACAAATTTATTAATTACATTAAATACATGAGGTATTTGATCCAAGGGATACTCTCCCTGTAAGCAAAAGATTGCCTGTGTTGGGAGACACCACTCTTCCATAGCTTAAGATTAATGAATTTACTATTATTAATTTATTTATAGACTTGAGTCTATTATCTACTTTTATTTTAGAAAAAGGTTATTACTATTATTTCCTTAAAAACATTAAATTTAACACAAACAACAAGTAAAATGTTTCAGAATCACTAACACATTGTTTATAATGTGATAAACGGTAAAGTAGAAACAAAATACTAAAAAGGTAAAAAAATGTGCTTTCGCGTCACTTGTGCGTGCGTGCTTGTAGTGCTAGCGGTACGCCAAAAAGAGCTGCGAAGGGTGTTAAAAGCTTGAGCATCGGACCGATTGATCTTTAGGCCGTACGAATCAATTTGACCCGTAGCACGAAAAAAAACAGAAAAGGAGAGGGATTATGACGATATAAATAAATAAATAAATATTGAAAACTTTTCTCGCATTAGTATTTATCATCCTCAGTGTCTAAAATTGAGCTTTTTATACATGTTTTAACTAGCGATTTTATCACATTTTGTACATACATACATACATACATACATTCACGCCTTTATTCCCGGGTAGGCAGAGCACATGAAACGTATGTTCCAGCGCCACTTTTAGCATACATGTGGGTATAAAAGATCGACAAAATGTGATATTGCAGTGATAGGTTGCTAGCCCATCGCCCACAACACACTTAAGCCCTGGTCCCTTAGTCGACTTACGACATCCATGGGGAAAGGGGGTGGTGAAATTCTAACCCGTCACCACACGGGTTGTAATATTAAAATATAAAAAAATACTAAATGTAAATATTTTCAAAATTGCTTTTTTGGGGTTGGATATGAGGCTTTTAAATATCATTTTAGGTATGTTTTACAAATAATTATTCAACCTTATATCTGGAGGAGCCCAAACTTGGTATGTTTTGAAATCATTTTCAAAACATACCAATTTGAATACCTTTATTTTAATTTAAATTTCCCATACAAAAAGAAGATGTCGTCATAACTCCTCTCCTTTTTGTCTTTTTTCGTGCTACGAGTCAAATTGATTCGTATGGCCTAAAGATCAATCGTTCCGAATTTCATGCTTTTAACACCATTTGCAGCTTTTTACTGAATTTCGGGGTGTTCCGCTAGACTATTGGGGGGTTTTGCTCCCCCCAATAGTCTAGCGGTACACCCCGAATTGCCAAGTCACAAAAATTTATTTAGCTAGCAAATAAAGAAAAATAAGAATGCCTGAGACTTGGTACTACGAAATATCTCACAACTTTTTACGGTGGAAGAGTTTCGAGACTTGGCCTCTTCTTTACATGGAATGTTTTTTATGGGATCTCACTTCTTTTTGTGAGTTATTGTGTTATCAATATCCCATTCTTAATTTTTAATTTTTTGTCCCATTTACTGCAAATATAAATTTGTAATCCTATATGTTTATATGTGATTACAAAGTTATTTACGCAGTTGGTGTATCTAGAAAACTGGAGTGAAATTGCAATATTTTTTCTGTCTTGATTTATTTATACACTAAACACTAATTATATTCTAAATTTGAAGCTTCTATATCTGCTAGAAGTGCCTTAGACTTTTGATGATCGGTGAGTCAGTGAGTGACAAAATTAAGAAACTTTGACTACTTATAATTTTTAAACCACTGGTTCAAATTGGATGAAAATTGAAATATATCGTGGTTATTACAATGCGTGCTTGGTTACTGAAAATTCAGGCTTCTAGTTTTATCCACAACGAAGTTATAGGGGGGTCAAAAATGGCCTGAACTGCTTCGAGAAAAGGATGGTACGGCCGTGCCGCTCGCTGTTTTGCTCGACTTGGCGGGGGCACTACCGTGCCCCCAGATCGAATTCTGTTTGTAGGGAGAGGGGACAGAGTTAATTTTTAGTATGAGGGGGTTACTGGCGATTTAACCTACTGTTACTTTAAAATGCTGTTAATAGAGGATAGTTTAAAATATCATATATTTATCCCCTATACAATTTGACAGGATTGTGAACCTTAAGTGGGTCCCAAATTAAAGTTCGTGGCTGTACCTATGATTATTTTAGTGCAGAAATAATATTTTTAGTGAACACTTATCTAGTTTATCTTTTCAATATAACTGGGGTGAAAATAACGTGATAGAAACTTTGATAGAGCAACTAATATTAAATAAAAAAATGATCGATATTTTATTCGAATTTTTCCGCGAAATAGTGACTTTAAACCCAAAAAGTTACGACCAAATAGCCTAGTGATGTCCAGTACAAGTGACGCTGCCTACGAAGCTGAAGGTCCTGGGTTCGAATCCCGGAAAGGACAAATATTTGTGTGATGCGCATGAAAATTTGTTTGGGAGTCTTGGATGTTTTCTATGTATTTAAGTATTTCTATCTATTAAATATATCATAGACTAGTACCCATAACACAAGCCTTATTGAGCTTACTATGGGACTTAGTCGATTTGTGTAAGATGGTCCCCTAATATTTATTTATTTAAAAAGTTGGATACGACGAGACGAGTTCTTCAGTGATCCTAAAATAATTAGCAACAATTTTAACGAATATTTTATTAGAGCGGGTAAGGTTTCAGACATTAATGCGAACCTAGATGTTACAAAATAACCGCATAAACAACGAAAAATCAATTTTCATGTCATCTATTCATGAGACGAAAATTATTAAAATTGTCATGTCACTTAAGGACACACGCTCTTTTTGTTTTATACAACGACGGTGGCGAACAAGCGTACGGCCCGCCTGATGGTAAGCGGACACCGCAGCCTATAGACGCATGCAACTCCAAAGGAGTAGGTAACATGAGCGTTGCCGACCGACCCTTGATATGTTTGTTTCTTGCGGCCCAAATGATATATGTAAGTACCTACCACTTTGCTTAAATACTCCATTGAAGTCTTGTGTGTGCCGCTGTTCGCATACTCATTCTGACACGGTAGATTTTAGCTCTCGTAGCAGCGAGCACCCGAAACATATTGAAATTTAATTGGTATAGGTACGAAACACTTATGTCCGAATGACCCATTTATCGCCATATCCACATGATTTTGCATATTTTTTGCCGAAGTCAGCTCAAATTCATGAATGGAGCCTCGAACCCATTTGATCCCATTCGGTCTAACCAGCATGTAATAAATCTTATGTGAGACACTATAAGAAATATCTACGCTTGTATAAAGTGATTAATCACAATGTCTGCAAACTTTGCTTTTGTCTTCGGCGTTCGACACGACCTTAACTTTGTTGACTTCAACTTATGAGGTCGCTTTAGAGTTAGGTATACTTATTATAACCTAGCTTTTACCCGCGGCTACGTCCGCGCGGAACTCGTTTATATCTTATTTCCATACAAACTTTCTCCCCCCTTTTCACCCTTCCTTATGGCTAGGGTTCATGATTTTAAAGTACTCAAAGCCTTTTTTTACAAAAATAGGCTCCACCGCTGGTTTCTGTAACCCACCTCACCAAATAAAAAAGTTTTCTATTGCAAAAAACTTGTAGGCACATAGTTAAGAGCCTTAATCTATGCATTATGCTGAGGCGGTACCTAAATACCTAATATGTAAGTACAAGGTAATATGTAAGTAAGTAAAAGGTAAGTACCTAATATGTAATTTTTAATAGTCAAATTTGATGACGATGATGATGCTGTCATGACCGATTTCGGCCATAGCGATAAAATAAACAAGTTTACAATATTAAAACCCCAAATTACCTAATTATAACTAATCGCCCCCAGCCGTTCCTGGTGCAAAAGTCCCCATAATACTGGCGGCATTCCCACGCTGGATAGCCATGGAAAGCCTTTGCACCAGAAACGACTCAGAGCGGGGGTCCCTAATTAAATAGTATTATATGTGTGTATGTGATATTTATATTTGTTTGTTACGAATAAATAATTTTCATTTCATTTCATTAATTTAATCTACGCTTTAACTGTTTTCCATTGTATAACGACAATTACCCATATATTTTATATGGGTAACTTTCGTCGAATGGAATCCTGTACAAATCATGCCTTTGAGCGCAACCATAAATGTAGTCTCTATTCTATGTATCTATTGCCTCAAATAGTTATCCGGATATTTGGTTCTTGTTTCATCTTTATGTAGTCCCTTTAATAGCAGATTCCTACCTAATCGATGTAAATTATATTGAAGCGGAAATCGTGTAAAAATAATCTGAACATTACTAAATTATAACTAGCCAAGGGCCTGTCCAACTACCCATTAGGTACAGACGCCATCAGATATGTCGCAGCGGCCAAAGTGCTCACAAATATCTGAACACGTCTCTGTTGTCGAGGCATTAGAGACGTGTTCAGATATTTGTGAGATCTCCGATGTATCTGATGGCGACTGTACATTACGACCCAGTTTTGCTCCCAATAAATTGTTACGATCTAATGTTAAATGCCCGTTTGGGTATTACCTATATACGTTTGTATTCAGAATTATAAAGTAGGTACTTACCGCGTAACGATGATGGTGGTACAGACGCCGTGATTATATCTGCAGACTTCCGGACGCCTTGAGACTTCCGGACGCATGGCTTGGTTAACCTACCCTAGGTAGCAGATAAGTATTGTCAATTATGGTACCAACAATTATAACGATAATGATGTTCTATTAAAGTCAAACAAAAAAATTGTAACTATATAGGTACTAATCAAATTAAAGTTTCAGATGATGACGTTCTCCCACACCAACCGGGCAATCCATACAAATTAGGTACTTATATCTATGGACGTAACCGGTTTACCTGCAGCCTACTAAGTCCTGCAGTTATAAATATTATTTCTTAGTAAGTACCAATTCAAAATGAGTTTTGAAGTCTTATAAAAGTTATAAAATACCTACATAAGAAATCCATAGTACGTGGGCATTTTCAATAAAACGTGTAACCAATTAGCGTGAGTTGTTAAATAAAAATTAACTCAGTGTCAGTTTTGTGACGACAATTAAGCATTCAGTTTGTAAAAATATGTGTAATCTGTTTAATTTATAAATGGTATGCATATACACGTTAATTAAATGTGATAAAAAATCATTTTCACATCATTTGTATGCTTAATTGTCGTCACAAAACTGACACTGAGTTAATTTTTATTTAACAACTCACGCTAATTGGGTACACGTTTTATTGAAAATGCCCACGTACGAGTATGACAAAACCTACTGGTACTGACGTATGACAAAGCATAGGCGTTATTCCAATTATTCCAATTTCCGGCTAGCGGAGTAACATAGCCGATATAGCTGAACAAGAAATATTCGCCTTTCAGTTTCGGGAGAGCGAGCAATATATTAAAATTAAATTATAGTCGCCGTGCCGCGCCGTCGCTCGCAGTCATTTGCTGTAACAATAAATTTAAAAGTAGATAGATGTACGTGCCCGATGAGGAGCACAGTCTATGTACAATTCATTTACATTTCCAAGCCTCGAGCAAGACTACTAAATTACAATACTGACGTAGGTAGCGGCACGGCTGTCTCGCGGACAGCTTATACTCTCTACCTCGTCTCATGGAGGTGAGTAGGTAGTTAATAGGGTAGGTCAGTATCTTATTTTCGTTCTGGAACAAATTAAATTTATAGATAGGTTGTTACAATGATATAATATATAATATAAAAAGAGGTAAGTTAGATACAGTAGAACCCGTTTAAGACGATTTCACGAAACGCGTCTTAAGCGAGAAAGCGTATTATACGGGATAGGGGGTGGGGGGATAGTGAGAAATAAAACATAATACACTTAATGATCTAATTTCGTATAAGTATTATTTGTTGAATTATACAATTAGTTGTTAGAAGGTTACACACAGTTACATACACATAATGTTATGTAAGTATATACAAGGTGTAACAAAGATGGGGTATGAACCGATCAAGGGCTTAACAGGTATCGTGTTCTGATAAGAAAAAACAGAAGAGCGTTGGCCGACTGGGGCGACAAGCTCCATAGAAATGTAAAAAAAAATCTCATCAAATTTTTTTTTTTTGTTTTCATACCCCATTTTTGTGACACCTTGTATGTGTTTTTAAATTACGTTATAAAATGATGTATAAGTACTACGTGTTTTTGTGAACTTCCGTTAATTGCAAGAGGGCATAGGTTAGATCAAATAAAAAATAACTTAACTCTTACTGTTATCAAGCTATTCAATATTTTAATTTAATCAGGTGTGCAGCTTTAACCACTGTTAATGCTACATTCGATTATTTTGTAAAAAAATATTTATGCTTATTTGTTTCTATAAAAAATGTACTATGCAATATGCCGAAGTTAACGGAAATTCCCGGGAACACCGTGTATACTACCTTATTACGTTACTTAAAGTATAATCACTTATTTTAGCGTGACAAAAAGATTTTCATGCATTAGCAATTACGACATTTTCAATGTAATTTAACTTTTGCAGTGCGTCTTCACTTTGACTCAAAGAAGCTACATTTTACTGCTGATAAAGCCACATCTCTCATTTCTCATCTCTCACTTATAATAAACTAGCTTTCGCCCGCGACTTCGTCTGCGTGGGCCCGGGATAAAACTATCCTATATTTTAATCCAGGCCATAAACTATCTTCGTGCAAAATTTCATCTAAATCGGTTAAGCCGTTTAGGCGTGACTGAGTAAATAACATCCAAACATCCAAACTTTCGCATTTATAATATAAGTAGGATCTCTAAATTAAAAAAAGAATCAGCCAGTATCAAACTAAGCATTGTTGTGTCCCGAATGATCTCGGTTTCCCATGAACGGAAAAACATGTAACTTTTTTTACAAGTATATTATTACTCTAGCTTCCGTATAGGATAGTTTTTATCCGACTGCGACGATTAATTAATTTTCGGAAACATTTGACCTCATTAAATTATTCATTACTTCTGCTTGAAATCGTAGCCGCCATATATGTCAACTGTCAGTGACGTCAAAATGGCGGGCTTGCCAAACTATCCAATAAGTAATAATAATTTCGATACGGTGTTGTGATTAGACCTTCACAAAACGCATATAAAATTCTAAAGCATAAACAATAATCGATTCTTATATGGAAACTTATATGCGCTAAATTCGTATTGAGGCGTAATTTCAATAAGTGTATCAACAAATTTCAACAAATTAACGTCAAACGTCAAAAGTCTGACTCTTCCTTTTTTTTAATGGCATGGCATAGCGCTGTTCTCGGGTTCAGCCATAGGGTCTATTTGAGTTTCTGCAAGATTACACGCATATGAACGCAGTCCCATTCTTACTTTTCAATTTTTTGTCCCATTCACTGCAAATATAACTTTGTAATGCTATATATATTTATATGGGATTACAAAGTTATTTATACAGTTGGTGTATCTAGAAAACTGACACTGATGAAATGAAAACTTTTTGTAGTTTTCCCTTGATTTATACACTAAACACTAATTGAATTCTAAATTTGAAGCTTCTATGTCTACTAGAAGTGCCTTAGACTTTTGATGATCGGTGAGTCAGTCAGTGAGTGACAAAATTAAGAAACTTTGATTAGTTATAATTCTTAAACTACTTGTTCAAATTAAATAAAATTTGAAATAGATCGTGTTTATACAATGCTTGCTTGGTTACTTACTGAAAATTCAGGCTTCTAGTTTTGTCCACAACGAACTTATAGGGGGTTCGAAAATGTCGGCCGTGCCACTGTTTTGCTCGACTTGGCGGGGGCACTGCCGTGCCCCCAGATATTAAACCAAAACTGGTTGATACCTCCACCGATAGAAACTGTTAGACATTAGAGACCTAATTATATTGGAACTTCGGTCACTGATGACGTCGCTGCTGATATTGAAAAACCAGCAACCTTGATCTGTGCCTTCCTGTATTTGCTATGAAATCAGAGGTCATCTAAAGTTGTTGTATAGGTTGAGTTGAATACTTATCTCGAATTATCATAGTTCGCCAACGTCAAGGGATATGGGTATAAAATTTGGACAAGACGGCATTCCACGGAGAATTGAGTATACCTACAGCTATTACAAATTTTTTTTATATGTGGAAAACTCCCGTGACTTTCTGAAATATTATTGGGAGCGCTCCCTAAAGGGATATTTTGGGTCTTTCATTCCTACAAAAATCTCGGCCTTCGCTTCGCTTCTTCTTTGCTTGCCTCCCCGTTAACCTTCGGGAGTCGGCCGTCAAGTTTCGCTTGCAAGACACCGGAAGATAATGAGTGTCCTTAGGGGTCATTGCTCGCATTGAGATCGCTCCCAGAAGGGTTGCTATGGGCCTTTCATTCCAACGAAAAGGCCTTGCTTGCATCGCCGCTCACCTTTGGAACTTTGGCCTGGGATTTCGCTTGCAAGACACCTGGAAATAGTGGTGCCGGTTAATGTACGGCTCAATAATCGGCGTCCACTATATCTATGTTTCTTTCTAACTCATGCAAAGAGACCGAGAAAAAAATAGATGGACGTGGATTATCGCGCCGTACATTAACCGGCACCGAAATAGTAATTGTACGTGGGGGTTCGCTTGCCTCGCCGCTCATTTTCGGTAAGTACTTTGGCCACAGGTTTCGCTTGCAAGACACCTAGGGATTGTAAGTGTCCGTCGGGGCTTGCCTTCGGGTATTCGGCCCTCGAGCTCGGTTTGGAAGCGGTCTCTAAAAGCATGCTATAGGCCTTTAATTCCTACAAAAAGCTCAGCCTGCGGTTTCGCTTGCCTTCCCTTTTACCCTCCGGAATTCGGGTCTCAGTACGCTTACCATGAGTTTGACAATGACGGCTTACGCTAACGAGTATCGAGTTTTCTATCTGTGCATTCCGCTCGTACTGTCAAAGTGCAATAGAGATGCACAGATAGAAAATTCGATTCTCGTTAACGAAAAATTACAATGTCAAACTCATGGTAGCCGTACAGGTTTCGCTCGCAAGATACCCGAATCCAAGAATTTCGTATGACTAAAAATAATTATGATCTTCAATATAATGACTTAAACTTGTGCTGTATGCTGATCAACATTATGGTTAAACAAAATATGACATAGTACAGTTATGACAATGAAAGTATAATGCGCAGAATTATATTAATGACAAAGACTTTTAAATGCGCAACCACATTATGCGTAAAGCTGTATGGCTTTCGAAATTATGACGAGTCATTATGCGACTAGATGGACAGACACAAGAACAAAAATGTTTAAAAAAAGTAAGTTGATCCATTTTAGAAATATATTCTACGAGTATGTGAATTTTCTAAACATAACTTGAAGCCCTATTTGCTTTAAATCCCCACGGAAAAGTTGCAACTCGATTGTGTTTATTCTTTTTACGAAGCCGTGTTCTCGACCCTCAGCCTGCTTTGTGAATTTTATGATAAGTACCTAGGCAAGCCCTACTTGGTGAAGTTGAGCGCTGCTTGAGCCAATACGCCCGCCTGCGAGGACACGACTCGTTTCACTTCCAGGTATAACAATCGGCTTTGAGAACTTCTGCCACGAACTTAACATTGTGTGGTAAATTTATATATATCTTATAAATAAGTATGTTTAAGTACAACAGCAGATTCGAGGATTGTGTGTAACTTCGATAGCTGCATTGCGGTACTTTAGGTTTGAAATTTAATTGGTAGTTAATTGTCGTACCAGAAAATTGAATAACGCTATAGTCAGGTAAAAAAACTCAAGTAATCTTGAATGTAGGGGTGGCATGTTCGAATAGACATTTGTTTTGTTTGCGTTACACAATTTAAATATGTAATGTCTATTCGAATACGAAACCACTACATACAAGAAGAGTTTTACTTAAGTTTTTTACATATACGAGTAGCAGGAAGGACTGCTTACAAAAAAGTTCGTCGCTTATAAATAAAATTATACATCGGCACATCGCCTTACAATTGAATTTAGTGCGGCCACCGTCGGGCAACACGCCGTGCACGTGTCTCCTTAGATTAGACCTAGGTCTAACCTAAAGTTTTAGGTTCAAAGCATATCTAGTCACTATATTGGTTCTGGAAATTGAGATACCTATTGCTATTGGCGTTTAAAAATATGGCAAGTATTTTGGAAATGTGATGCATTGATAAGTCGATAACGAGTGAAAAATGTTTTCAATCGGGGCTTTTTTTTAATACATTTTCCACAGTTAAATAAGGTTGTCAGTGCTGTATATACCTAGTAGTACTGCTGTAATACACATTCTGCACATACCAACTCGTAGGAGGGTCGGCAACACTCGCTTGGGGACTCTTCACTGTCTGGGGTGTAATAGCGCGCGTGGTTGCATCTGAAACTCTATGAGGCATGTATTTCAAACCAAACAACACATAGTCATGTTATGTACCTACTCATGTAGCACTAGGTACGTAACACGCTTCACCTGTACATGACACTTAGTAACTTCGTCACTGGGGTATTTAGTTTTAGGTTCTAAATATTTGTTTTATAAATACTTCCTCGCCCGAGTATTGCAAAAAAATATGGCAAACTCGCGGGTGAAATAGAAGTAACCTATGTCTATTCAGAAAATCCAATATATACACAAGTAAAAAAAAACCTCCAGTGGTTCCGGCGACTACCCCTTACATATTCATATTCATATTCATATCATTTATTGCGTTTCATGTTGTACATAAGGTCTTACATTATTGAACAATTCCAGGAACATGAACCCTGCAAGGGCGCAGCAATCTTATAAATATATGGAATACAATTAAATTAAGTATTAGAATAGGTATAAGACTAAGATGCCAAGTTTAATATTAACAGTATGGTACAATTACAAATCAAATACGGGCAGTGATAATAGTTTCTAATGATACACAAGTTATTGAGGTCATACATACACCAGTTTAAGACATAAAAAAAGAGTGGTCATTATTAATTTTGTTTATCAAACTAGGTTGATTCTAATATTGTGTGAATTTTTCAGATAGGAAATCTTTTGTGGTGTAATAGCATTTCCGAACTAAGAGGGCCCTTAAATCCTGTTTGAATTTTTTGGGTGCGAGTTTAATTGTATCTGGTAGTTTATTGAAAATTTTTACACACATCGCAAATGGGCCAGAATGAACCATTTGCAATTTTGACGTTGGTCTTTGAAGTTTATCGCGCGGTCTCAAATTATCCGCTCGTGTGTGTTGAGGAAACAGGTTCATGTTATTCTTTACAAAATATTGAAGGCAAGGTGAGAATGTCTTGTTCAATAAAATGTTGTTTGCAGCTTTCCATCATCCTTATATTGACTAAAATTCTGATAAATAAATAATAATAATAATAATGCGCATAGGCGTAGTATGCACTTGTGGCTGTTTTAATGTTTGTATATGTTTTTAGTTTGTAGAGTGCATAGGTAAATCTGCTTAATTTTAACATTACAAGTGATATATCATCTGCGAATAAGGTGGTAGGGAAATCTATTACTGTAGGCAGGTCATTTATGTATACCAATAAGTTTCTGTCAAATTTCATTTTTGGTACAAGCTTTTATTGCCGACTGTACTTTTCTGTATACCATCATCAACTGCTCATTGAGACGATTCTAACGAACCCAATCGATGGGGTTATGTAGTTTTATTACGGAGTTGCTATGGCCACCTTCTATCTCCATCATCAGAACAGCTCGATGGTACCATAATATTGAATTGTCATCCAAACTATACTTATACCCAAAATTTCAGCTCAATCGGTCACCGGGAAGTGGGTCAAATTTAACTTGCAAGATTTTACGGACAACTTACTTACGTACATACTTTTATACTTACATACGAACAAGTCAAGTTAATATAAAGCTTGTAAAAAAAGGACACATCCAAGAACAGTTCCTTGCGGTATAGATACATACAAAGTTACAATCTTCATTTTTCATTTTCTCTGTTTTTGTACACGGTATAAGTTTGCCTATCTCGTTCTACCTACCTTCCTCTCAATTGCTCAAAGGTTAGCTGGAAGAGATCCCTGATAGGGATAAGTTCGCCTTTGTACTTTGATCTATTGTGTGACATGTATATTCTTTAACCTGTTATTGTGTATAATAAAGTGCTTACATACATACGAGTAAATACATACAATCTCACAGACCTTTATTGAACAAGGAGGGTCGAAGTCTGTCTGGCTGTTCTCTTCTAGGTCGCATTTCTCAAACGATTCTCGTGTAATGCTTTAAGCAGGTTCTATAATCTAGTTACCTATAGTTTTTTTGTCGATTCAGTGTTTCGAAATTTTTTTTTTAAGTGTGTTGTGGGCGATGGGCTAGCCACCTGCCACTGCGATATCACATTTTGTCGATCTTTTATACCCACATTTATGCTAAAAGTAGTACTGGAACACAAGTTGCATGTGCTCTGCCTAACCCTTTTAGGGGTTGTCCCCCTGACAAACGTTTCGCCGAATTTTCGTTTCATCGAATTTCTGTTACTCAGAAACCGTTAACTAAGCTCCAGCTAAAAGGTCATTCTGTAGAAGGTTAGGTTAGGTTTGTTTTATAAGTTTACTAGCTGATGCCCGCGTGGTTATAGGCAAATGTAACATAAATATTAAATTTTCCCGTGGGAATTAGATGTTTTCCCGCTGTAAAAAGTAGCCTATGTCACTCTCCAGCTTCTAAACTATCCCCATACAAAAAATGTTGCGACGTGAAAGAAGGACAAACATACACACTTTCGCATTTATAATATTAGTAAGGATAACATTCCTGAAGAAAATATTAATTGTGAAAAAAAATGGTTTTCGATGAAGTGAACATTTTGCGAAACATACATTCTATGGAACATTTGTCGATAAAACAAGATAAGTACACCCCTTTTAGGGATAAAGGCGTGTATTTATGTATGTAGGTATGTATTATTTTAACCGACTTCAATAGAAAGGAGGAGGTTTTCAATTCGGTTGTATTTTTTTAAGTATTTTTTTTAATGTTCGTTACATCAGAACTCCGTCATTAATGAGCCGATTCGTATTTTTTTATATGCTTACAGATGGGTCCCATTTTTTTCAAAAATTCAGTTGGATGATGGGATCCATGAGGAATTGAGAGAACTCCTCAATTATATTAGGCACGCGTTGTTTTTGGTATTTTCTACTATAACTCGTGTATTTACACCCGGAAATCATAAATTTGGTGGAGTGGAATTGATGATGAAGACCACAGATGATTTATGGAATTCCTCAAAAATTATGTACTTAAATACAAATAAAAATCGATTGATTCGAAAGTTAGTGATATAATAGGTCACAGTATGGTTATTGTTCGTCACAATCAGCCAGAGTAGGTATGGCACACAATATTTGATGAATTTATTCATTGCATGTCATTGAATTGAATTAATGTAACTTTTTAGTATAGGTAGGTATAATGTCAATAATAATAATAAAAGTAAAACAAAAGAAAAATAACCGGCCAAGTGCGAGTCGGAGTATAAGTGAGTAACTTTAAAATTATTAAAAATATTTTTATTACAAATTGTAACTAAAAATTTACGGTTTTCGCAATTTTTCCTTTGTCTATGCTATAAGAAGTTGCTTCGTACCAAATTTCAAGATTCTGAGTTCACGGGAAGTACCCTGTAGGTTTTGATTCCCTTGCGAGTTTCGAAAATTTGCGGAAATTTGCGGCATAAACGGCTGTATGTTTTGATTGCGTTGGCTGAGAAGTTTGATTTTTTCACAGCTCCAAGGGACAGTGGATCTGAAAATTTGGTATAAAGTTTAGCTTGATACCTCCACGCGTTCCTGAGAAAAAGGGTCTTGACAGACGGATAGACGGACAGACGGACAACAAAGTGATCCTATAAGGGTTTCGTTTTTTCCTTTGAGGTACGGAACCCTAAAAAGAAATAATAATTATTAAGAAAATTAAAAATAAAAATGTCAATGTCATGCTACGAATATGTAATAATGCGATGTCAATTATCAGTTATACAATACAGAATAAAAAGTACAAAAGTACGTCAAAGATTCTGATAAGATTCCGTTGAAATAGCAGCTAATGAGAGTGCCAAAGGTGTGCCTTGTGGAATCGACAGAAGTCCTCAAATATTATCGGGCCACATACAGCAATTGGGTTTTTTCTTTAATAATCAACGCATTTGCTCTCGGAAATCAGTTCATGTGGTAAATTGGAAAATAAATATGGAAATGTTCTCGTGGCTTGGCGGAGTACTAAATTGAAGTCGGTTAAAACTTTGTTTTTTAAGTAAATTATTTGAATAGACAGTCTCGTGAGTTCTACAGCTCACAAAGTCATGTAATATTAGTATAGACAAATTGATCAATACGACCAGCACTTTATATATAACCGAGCAGAGCGGAAACAGTGAGCGCAGGCCGGGTGGGGCCTCTAAACCCAATCACGCGCGTTATTGGGCACCGGCCTGTGACGCGCCGCCGAGGTAAGAAGCTCCAAACGTCCACTCTAGCGAATTAAACTAGCTGTAACTCTAAAAATAGTAATTTTACCTGTAGCATTTTAGTTTTGAGTTAACAAAAAAAACCGAGGCGTATAAGCTTGAAGCTTTATGCCTGTTCCGCACAGTCCTGAGGGAGATAGAGAAACATACGGCTGGAAGTTAATCAAAGCTAAATTGTCAATTAATACGTAAATACGTGAGTTATGTATATATTGACCGTATTGACATGTTTCGAGCTCATCAAGGAGTTTTTATAGCTACTTACTGACCGCATAGCTGACACAGTTATGGGGTATTGGGAACGCAAGAACGACAAGGTGTTGGCGATTGTAGAAATAGAAACTTCTTGGAGCGTTTGAAACCTAGTCTAAACCCCAGCAGTCTTGCGCCAGTGTTGTTCTGTGAACTGCGGCAACGAATCGCTTGACTACTGACACCCTGTGCCCGCAATCCAAACTAATATTATAAATGCGAAAGTGTCTGTCTGTCTGTCTGTTACCTCTTCACTCTTAAACCGCTGAACCGATTGAGACGAAATTTGGTATGGAGATAGTTTGAATCCCGGAAATCATCCCTCGAGGGGGTGACATAGGAGATGCAAGTTTGTGTCGAGCTATACGATATAAACGAGTTCCACGCGGACGGAGTCGCGGGCAGAAGCTAGTATTATAATAAAACGCACTATTAGTTCAGACTAGACAAAAATGCTTCTATACTGCCAGCAAAAGCTGACTGAAACGATCTTGATTAGATCGTTTCAGCTTTTTCACTGCCTCGGAAGCTGCGAGTGAATTTGGGATGTTTTTATATTACATGATATCCCCGATGTAATCCGTTAAAATAGGCATTTTTTCAACCGAATTGGTATATCTATACAAAAAGATGTCCACAGCAACGTACCGTGCCGACCCAGTGATTAAATAACACGATGCAGGGTAGGGGCTGATGACGCTTCGGGCCCGTTATTGCATTTCGCCGTACGCGATCCGTGTAATGCCAGTTTATCCCTTGAGCAGGTTACTTCATGCACTTCATTGAGTGTTGAGGGAAAATATCATAGTTATAGGGAAGCTAAAACACAATATGCTTGATACTTTAGGCTTGACGTGCGTATCGATATCATCTCCTGAGAATTTACTTACCACGTATCAATTTTATAACCATGATCAACCTACATATCTACTACAGCGTAGGTATGTTACTTCTTTGCTTGCAACCATGTTCTCGCAAGTGTATCTAACTAAAGGAAAAACGACGGGCCATGTACACTTGTAGTCGCCTGTCCGAATCCGGCTCGAAGGATTAATAAAAAAAACTTCAAATTGAAATTTACTAACTAAAGGAGTGCGGTGCAAAATGATGATTTAGTTAAATTTTAATTACATGAGCAAATTCAATAACCTTCCGTTTTTGCACAAGTCCGCTGTGTTAAATCACACTAATAAGTACCAGTCAGCGTCATATAGTTAGTAGCAGCCAGAGTAGTTAGCCAAATAAGGTGGTTTTCCACCGGCGAGGCGAGGCGGGGCGTGGATGGGCGAGAATTGAAATTAGTATGGGACTTACTACCTATTTGCACTGAGCGCGCGCGCGCGCGGTGGAAATATGTATAGTTTTTTAAGTAGTGGGTGGGGTAAAAGATTCACCGTTTGGCAAACCCAGATCTTGGCACCATTTTTTGCAGAATTGTTACGATATAAATAAGGTTGAGCGTGCTGATAATTGGACGAGTGCCGACAATAGGAATGTTTACCCTTTGCATAGCTAGTCTCGTTATACATTTATTAATTAGTTATACATTTATTGTATTTCAGGTCACTCTTGGACAAACCTAGCCGACGAGTGTGTGGTTAAAAGGGGACTGCTCGACAGTAGGCAATTATCGCCCTTTTTTTCAGAACCGCGTGCAGTTTAAATTAAATTAATATCAATTAATCAGGTATGTAACCGCTTCAAAATCTTCCAAAGTATGAACCATACCCGGTTATTTGATATATATTCGTGTATTTTAACTTGATATCTCCTCCACAGGTTTCTTAGGGGTTTCTAAGCGATCGTAAATATTTTAATACCTACTCGCAAAGGGACCAAAGCCTATATGGTCGGTGGACCAAGAAACTCAAAAATTGCCAAAAAGCTATGTCATTAGTCATTGAAAAAATTATATTCAATATCATTTATATAAGTAAGCATAGGTTTGCGCATGGTAAATTACTGTCATGGTTACCTTTGCATAGTCGGGGGCTATCGGGCGGTCGCTAAATAGTACTGAATTACAAGGTAGCGGCCTGATGGAAGACGTCAAGAAAAATATTCTATGTGGCCGGTCTACCCGTAGTAGTAGTAAGTCAATTGTCACAAGTAGATTCAGGAATAAGTCCAAAAATGTTCCATGTGGCCAGTCTATCCGTAGAAATAGTAAGTTAATGGTCACAAGTAGATGCAGGAATAAATCCAAAAATGTTCCATGTGGCCAGTCTATCCGTAGTAATAGTAAGTCAATGGTCACAAGTAGATGCAGGAATAAATCCAAAAATGTTCCATGTGGCCAGTCTATCCGTAGTAATAGTAAGTTAATGGTCACAAGTAGATGCAGGAATAAATCCAAAAATGTTCCATGTGGCCAGTCTATCCGTAGTAATAGTAAGTTAATGGTCACAATTAGATGCGGGAATAAATCCAAAAACCATAAATTTGTATCGAAATAACGTTAAAAAAAGTTTGTTGAGATTATAAACTTACTTGCAGTTAGTATAGTTAGTAGGTAATACCTATATAATAAACTGACAGCGACAAAAGTTTTCCATCGGCAAAGTTAGCTTCAATGTCCCTCAATCCAGTTTATCTTTTAGTTAGAGTACGAAAAGTGAGATAAATTGTCATGACTGGATTATTTTAATGGACGAACTACATATCTATTTATCCTTATACTTTTCGTTTTTTTAAAAAATAGAAATGGCTTGTTGTGATTGAAGCAGAATAAAAGTTGCTATTATTACAGTTTAAAGCACAATGAACCCATAAAATTTCATTATAGCTCATTACGGATTTTTGATATTCCAGCCTCGTTCGGTTCATGGAAATAAAATCAAGCGTGAGCTTTATATTCAGGAGAGCCACGAATTTGCATTTTACGTACTCCTTATTTTAAGTCCGTGAAAAATAATGCAAATCGCCCCTTAAGGAGTGGCGAGGCGCATCTGAAAACGTAGCTTTACACACATTACGGTAGAACCTGGCGTTTCATACGCGAGCCGCGGAATGTTTCATAAGGAAACACTTCGTGATGTTAGTCTAGGAAACACTTACATAATATCTACCTAGAAATACCACCAAAGTATATGAAACTTGTATATTTTACTAGCTGTTGCCCGCGACTTCGTCCGCGTAGAACTTGTTACCGTCTTAGAAAAATGATTGCTATTATTTTTTTGTAGGCGGAACCTTAATTATCGCCGACCCAAACAAAGTTCTACCATTTTAAGAGATGATTTCTGAGACAAAAACTATCCTATATCCTTCCAAGGGTCTCAAATTATCTGTACGGAAAATTTCATCTAAATCTGTTCAGGGATTAAGCGTAAAAGGTAGTGCGATGAGTTCATTCGTTTAAATTGCTAAATGCAACAAACAAAAATTTTTTATATTTGGCATAATGTATTATGGTAGGTATACATTCAAAAAAACTATCGTATTTTACACTAAACGATGAAAACTATATATATCATTATTATCGCTTTTAGGGGTTGAATTTCAGAAATCGCCGTAGGTACTCGGCATGTTTGACTATATAAAAGGAGCCTAAAAGAGCTATAAAAGGATGCGCAAAGTTTCAACTCTCATATTATTTTTTCCATATATGGCCTTTCCACCCCCTAGGGAATGAATTTTGATGAAAAGACTACCTATGTCAAATATATGGTTTATAAATCAATAACGTATATACGCACTTTAATATTTCTAAGTTTTCAAAAGAACGTCTCCTCGGTACAACTCCTATTTAACACGTTTAGGGGGCAAGATTAAAAAAAAAACTGGATAGATCTACATACTATAAAAGAAAACTGCTGTCCTGCTTTCATGTTTCTTGCCACAGTTTATAATTAAAAATCACACATTACTTATGTGAATTTTCCATCCCTATCATAACCCCTTCAAGGGATGAATAAAAAAATATTCCCTAATCAATGTTTTTGACTGTAGATTAGGAGCTTGTGACCGAAGTTTTAAATGGCTAACTTTAAAACGACATGTTTCCCATACAAACTTTGAACTCTTTTTTAACCCCCTTAGGGGATGAATTTTAATAACAACGCTAAATCATTTGTTTTCTTTTAAGTAAGAAACCTTCATACAAAGATTCAAGTCTATAACTTTCCAAATGAACGATTTCCATACAACGGTTCGACCCCTATTTCACCCCTTTAAGGGTTGAATTTCGAAAAATCCTTTCTTAGTGCACGTCCACGTACTGTAAAGAATATATGTTCCTAATTTCATGCTTATAACTTTAGCAGTTTAGAAAATCACTCATTACTTATGTGAACTTTCAACCCCTATCTTAACCCCTTCAAGGGATGAATTAAAAAATCCCTTATCAATGTTTTTGACTGTACATTAGGAGCTTGTTGTCGAAGTTTTAAATGGCTAACTTTAAAAACGACATGTTTCCCATACAAACTTTCAACCATTCCTTTTAACCCCCTTAGGGGATGATTTTTTATAAAAAAGTTAAATCATTTGTTTGGCTTTTTAGTAAGAAACTTTCGTACAAAGATTCAAGTCTATAACTTTTCAAATGAACGATTTCCATACTACGGTTCCACCCCTCTTTCACCCCCTTAAGGGTTGAATTTCGAAAAATCCTTTCTTAGCACACGTCCACGTACTGTAAAGACCATATGTTCCAAATTTCTTGCTTATATCGTTAGCGGTTTAGGCTGTGCGCTGTCTGTCAATAGATTAGTAACGAAGAGTTTTATATATAGATTATCTGCAATTAAAACAACGCTAAATGAGTGCAGCATGCCCTACCCTACCGTACCCTATAGAGTACCTATAGACGTAAGTAAGGACTTACGTCTATAGGTACTCTATAGGGTTATCAGCTGTGTAGGTAGTTAGCGAAATCGGATAATTGCATATACACGATAATTCTTAATTCGTGATCAGGAGTCGAAAAATATTGATAAACAGCCAAAACAAATTTCAATGGATGAGGTCTCATGCAATGAAATCACTGTTTAGTTAATTAAATTTAATGATAATGCTAACACTAATGTCCACTGAATGTTTGGTCACCCTACATTTCTTGAAGTTAAGTAGAATACGTCAAACACACAAACGTCAAATTTTCGCAAACTACCGTTAGGGTGACAACGATTTTGAATTATAAAGTAATTCCTTATTCAGTTCGTTTTAAGTTATTTCGAGTTAATCGTGTTTGGTATTAATTACAGAATTAGAAAAATTTACTCCTGATCACGAATTAAGAATCATCGTGTATAGTGAGTGTTTGAAATTTGATTTGAGATATGGAAAACTAGATATACTATCAAAACCCAAGCCAAATTATGTCATAACGAAATAGCACAGCTAAATTGATTGAAACCGTGCACGGCTGCGCAAATAAACAACACTTCAAATACTTATTACAGGCAAATTGAGTTATCCTCCCACAGGTTATAGCAACCTTCAAGTGAGTTAGGTACACATGACACGGCATTAGGTTCAGGGACATGTCTACTCTGAAATTCAGCCAGCGAGGCTGTAGGGCCACCAGCTCGCCTGAAATATTCAGTTCGGTTGGCAGCCATGTTTTATTTAAGGCCCTGCGCAGTGCGCCCCCGTTCAAATATTAACTAACGACTACTGAGACGAGGCGTTACCTTCGCAGGCACTATTACTCCCATAGTGCATGTTAAGGCACGAAGTAACTACGAAGTTGAACATCATTCATGCTTCATTCACCTCGCAGTCAGAATAGATGATTGTTATTCAGTTATCTTTATTACGCTTTGTATCGCCGATAAATTCTGTCTAGGTACCTGCACGAATCCGCTTAAAAAAGATATAGAATGAATGATACTCAAAATGGCTTATTTTGTGGCAGATATCTTACTTTTATAGCGTGTGTATAAAATGCTGATGGCAGATTTGTACGGTCGTAAAACATATAAGACAAAATATCGCCCAAAATATGAGGATTTCATATTTATTCCTGACATCATCGATCTTATATCTACTTATTTAGTGAAATTATAACATTTTCTTTTTAACCCTCAGTAGTTCTCAGGTAGAAGGCACAGCTAATATAATCTTAATTAGAGTTAGGGTAAAAATATAATAATTTTTCCTCCGACTAATTGCATGCACGTCTTGCGATAGCGGCCGCTTGAGCCTAACTACGTCTCTAATTACTTTTAAATGCAAGAAACTTTATCTTAGTCAGATAACACTTGTACAGAGTTATGAAGGCCGATTTTTGTAACCAAGAAATAACACCTACATAACTAGTGACTAAAAACTACAAAGTGACCATAAAAAAAACAATAGATATAATCAACGAATCTGCTCACAAATTTTCACGAGAATCATTCACCAACATACCCCGACACATTTAGAAAAAGGGTTTTTTTTAATTTATCTACAAATAAATCCGTTTATTTAATCAGAAATTACTTGAATTAGCAAATAGAGTTCAAATACCTTTCGAGATGAATAGGAAGGTATTTTATTTGATGTCCATTTGCGAGGCAGTTAAAGGGGCTATTTATTGGAGTGGAATGGAAGCGTTCTCTCTCGATCCGACTTTCCTATCTAACTCGTTCAAACTTGTGCGGATTGGAATATCTTACTCTAAATTGCGACCTTTTTCGTTTAAAGATTTTTATTATTTACGGGTAGCGTTGGTTTTTTTAATATCATGTAATCATCATCTTTAAAATATATTCGGCACTCATATTCAAATAATAAGTTTCCTAATTTTTTTTTACAATCTTACTGTATTGTATTGTATTTGTTGGCACAGTCATCATGTAGAGGTCGATTCACAAGAGCTGGCGCGTAATGTCTATGAAAGACAGTTTCATATATTATCCGCGTCAGCTCTCGTGAATCGACCTGTAAGTATCTACTTGTTGAGAGGTGTCCAATAAGTCAAACACGATGGGCTTGTGTTAGTTTAGAACGGAGCTGTTATGGCCATATTCTGTCTCTATCGTCAGATGCTCAGTAATATTGCACTGTCACGGAATTAACATAAGTAGGTATGCCTTTCAGCTAGTGCCTGGAAAATAGTTTATTGAAGGACAACTTACTTAGGGTCGTACAGTGATTAAAAGAAAAGTCGTATTATAGATATAGTAACATTTTAGATAAAGTATACCAACTTAAACAAGACTCAATAGATCTCTGATCCCAACTGGAGATTATTCCAAAACGTGAATGTTGAGGCCAGGCAAGCCTACGCGTACTACGTTGTAACTCGTAGCCACAGAATTATATATATATTATACAGTAGCAGCATTTTTCCGCTTTGGCTTCGTTGACGTGTCCTTATGGATTTTGAATGGGTCGATACAGACCTGGCCAACATATCAGTTCTATTTTGAAAAAATATTATATTGCAATAGACCATATAGCTGTTCACCTTTTATCAAATTGTCCCTAGACACTCAACGACACACCTATAATAACCCATTCTCTGCAACGCTACGCTCGTAGTTACTACCTACGCCTTAGTCCCCGAATATAATAAATACCCGATATCAACGCATTAGCGATATTCGCTTATTTGCGGGTTCACCTTTGTTTGGCACAACTGCGTGGCGTCAAGAGGCCACTTTTTCGTGTGAATGTAGCTCACAAAATGTTTTTACCTTAAACTTGTTTTACTTACGTGCCGTGCAGCCGTTGCACAAGCGTTCTAGGTACCTACATCGTCGCACGGTTATTTTAGTGGTGTAGTGCGGCCACGTCTCGGCGGGCGGTCGCGGCTCGCGCCAGCAAATCTGCGAGGACGCCTCGTTGCTCCCTGCTTTGCTCCCGCGTCGCTAAACTCAAGCACCTCTATAAACATCAGACTCTTCATCTTTATATGCCTAGTTCACGCCAGCGTTGTGAATCCAGAGGGACCGCCTTAGGCTGTGCGGATAAATGGGGCGGTCGGCGGAGCGGGATCCGCGCTGGAGCGCGGCATTTGGGAGTGGTAGTACTTACCTACAGGCATGAGCCATACACGTCACTCTGCCTGTCTATAAACATGGCATTATTATACGAAGCTATATTCAATAAAAGAGAAACCATATTTTCGAAAGTTTCCGTTCGCTGGTTTAATCAAAACTATTAGTTGAAAGGAAAGAAAACAGTTAGGTACCTAATGAAAATCAGAATTAACAGGGATGAATTTTAGGTCGTATTTATTAGACCATTCCTTTTGCATTTAGACCCTGCGCCCTTAAAGTTATGCAGGAATTTCGCAATATTCAAAGCTTACATTTTACGCCTTGGTAAATGAACTTATTATTATACTTTGGGGCGGTAATCAAACTAGAACCAAGAACTTTGTGTTAAATAACAATTTAATATACAACTTATATAAAAGCCACAACTTTCGAGTTGGGCAGAACTTGCTAAGTAAGTGCGTATTACGGAGCCCTGAATAGGCGACCGCATCCGACTTTTCCGACTACCCTCTTTACAAAATATTTCGTGCAATAATTGCCCTTTGTGATATCGATTATTAGATACTCTTTATCAAAGGACATTTTCCGGTCATGGGCATACAATCGAGCGTTAGGGCGGGCTGCACCAACTTACGATTACAGAACGATTAACGTTAAATATGGCGCCGCCAGCTGTCATTCCAATAGAAACTTGTCAAACGTTCCATACACTCGGATTTAAATGAACACCGCTTACCATTACCGACGGCTTAGTGCAACCCACCCTTTATCAAAAATCGATATTTTATAGATCGATAGACTAATGTACGTTTCTCAAATTATAACAATCAAGTAATACCATTATTTTTAACTTAAACAGCAATTTCGTTACGGTTCATATACAAGCAAATGTTGGGAAAATACTATTTACATTTTATTCAATAAGGATTTACTCAATAGATGTATCCTGAATGACTCTTAGGATCCACTCATTTCGGATCAAGTTTGAATTAGGGTTTACAAGATCCGCCAATATTTCGGATCCGGATATTTCGGATATTTAAATCGAACGGATCCGGATATCCGGATTTTTCGGATAAAACGGATCCACAAGGTTTTTTTTGGTATAAAGTAGGAATTGTAAAGCCAAACTAAGAAAAAACTAAAAACTGTTATACCACCGTATTTATATACCTGAAAGATTTTAAATAGATATGCATTACCGAGGTCATAAGGGGTATAAAATGTTATTTTGTTTCAATTTTTAACTTACGACTACAAACTAACTAGCAAAGTTAGTTTAGTCACTGAAAGTTGTCACTTGAATAACTACAACACCAGGTCGCGTTAACTCCGTACCTGGTGCTCGTACATACATTTCAATGAGCTTTATGTATACAGTTAATTCGATAGGGTTGTAAAAGAAATTGACATGATGACTCGGACGCCTTACTCAGTAATCGATTGGAAGAAGAGCCAACACGGAAATCGTGAAAATCAACGGAAGAGGTGTTTGTTTAGCAAGGGAAATTCCATTAGGCTAATAAGACTAGGTATGTCTAGATATGGCAAAAACGGTGAACTATATATAGCGCACTATTCTTATTTTACATGATCAATATAAGTCAAGACCATAATACTAAAAAAATATTACAATTATAAAACGTAGGTATTGTTGCTGCATTTACTTTTTACTTCCTGTGTCAAATCAAAGACTACAATGTGTCAAATATACTTCTTAAATATTTCTTTAGGTACATCTAAACTAAGTCTTTCGTAAGTAGGTAGGTACATATAGTCTAAGTAATATTGGATTAATATGATTACTTAGTGCCTACGGTGGATACGTGCATTTAAACCAACGCCAACTTTCGGCATCAAATTCCGCAATGTTGTAACTAATAAATTAAAAACAAAAATAATCTGATCTGGGATGAAGAAGTGGCGAATAAAAACAGGGATTGAGAATGATCTACATTATGTCATTCCGTTTTTAGCGTGGACTCGGTACAAACTTCATTTTGTAACGGTATTTTCGGTTTCCATTGTTGTATTTTAAGGATCCGTAATATCCGAAAAATCCGGATCCAGGAGCCTGTGAGATCCGGATCTGAAATTTGGCGGATATCCGGATATTTTGGATATCCGGATATCCGGATTGCAAACCCTAGTCTGAATTTAATAAAGGTGTCTCTTGTTGTTGGCTTCCTTTGTCGGCGGCTGAAGGGGCTCGACTTCAGTACCTACAACACTCGACGGTAGATTTTGGAGTGGCAATATATTTAGGAAAGCGAGGGCTCTCGCCAAATATAAAATAAAGTACCTAAGACATTTTCATTATATCAGTTTACTTACATTATTATCCCTATGAATTGGCTTCAGGTCGAGAAATGTATATGTATTATGTCCGTTACAAGGTTGTAATTCTTCTTCTTCTAGCTTCGTCGTCGTGTTGGTAGCAAGCTTCACACCACGTCGCCATTCCTCTCTCACAGTCGCCTTCCTTAAGCTTGCGTGTAATAATGCATCTACTGCAGCAAGCAAATCTGCTTGCTGCTGCATTCCCTAATTACAACCTTGTAGCTACAAGGTTGTAATTAGGGAATGCAAAAACCGTCAAAATTTTAAAACTGGTTTTTAACCGCCTCGATGAACACAAAACTGATTTAACCGGTTTGTACCGGTTTTTAGCAGTAGCTAAATATGTAAGTATTAGGGGATAATTTTACTGTAGGAGTATTATTTCGGGTTTAGATATTAGAAGGCGAGTTGTGGTTATACTAGCAGTTTTTTGCATCACTATGCAACCACAACCGTTTCCCGGAAGGGTAGGCAGATATCATGGATTTCCACTTACTACTATCTTGAGAAATCTTTCTTACTTCATTCACTTTCATGACATTCTTCATACATGTTCGTCGGTTTAGGGTACTCTTGACCTGACCTTTCTATAGGAATTTTCCGATTTGGGGGGAAAAAGTTCGTCGAGGTCGTCCCCTTCCAATTTTACCATCCACTTATGCCTCATACACGCTCTTTGTTAATCTTCTTTCGTCCATCCTCTATAAATACCCAACCCAAACCAACTTATCTATCAACACATTCTATACAACTTATCCTATCCCGTTCTACATTTTTCCTGTCTCTTATTCTATCCCTCAAACTCACTCCACACATGATTCGTAAGTTCGTAACGTAACGTTCTCATTTCCACTGCATTCAATATTTCATATGCACTTACTAAAAATCAACAAGTGACAAATAAAATAATATAACTTTAATGAAAAACCAAGCTAACAATAAGTAGATTTTTTATTTTTTTCTAGATACAAGTTACATGATACATTTCAATATATACTCGCCATGGCGAGACGCGCTCATTTATTTACTATAACTATTGTACTCGTAACTTAACCTAATTTGCTTTTGTTTCTATTGCCAAATCTCTTCTCTAAACTTTTTACAGATGTAGGTAGAATGGCAGCTAAAAATAATAATTATTTATTTATTTATTGACAAATACGTTTACGTGGCATTACAGTAATAACCAATGCGTCACGAAACGAAAAACAACAAATAATACTATTTAGGCGACGAAACGATTATAATAAAATACCGTATTTGGGCTAGACCTCCGGCGACAGTGGACGACAACAGCTTACCTAACTAGTTACTACGTGGTATATATATCCACAGAGTAAATGTGTAATCATCATCAACTTTGATCAATTATTTATTCATGAGCTACATACATTGCATTTGAAATTACTAGAAATCCACAACGCAGGCTTCGTCTAAAACACAGTAAGCATCTGCAACACGCTTCGTCAAAAAACCCACACAATCAATCAGCCACAGGCATCGTCAGTAGCAGTAGCATACAAGCAACAAGCTTTGTCAAAGTCAACCCTCTCAGGTTGGCGCATTTTACGGATCCCCGGTGTATGACCAACTGAGAAACTGTTTGCCTTGATAGCTCGCTAACGGCATCTATGTGCACGATGTGTAATATCATATAGATGTAAATGTAAACCTATTTTCTTGGGTTATTATTTTTCCTATATTATATTGTCAAGTAATCTTGCCAACGCATTATCGATCGATAATGGCGGTATTATGACGCAATTTGGAACGTGTTTTCTATTTATGTGCTACCTTTGTGCATATTTTTTTTGCTATGTTTCCGATTCGCTACCAGTGAATATCAAAACAATTCCAAAAACACTTCTTTCCCAACATTTTTTTCGTCGGGCTAACACCACAAGGCCATCCAATCTTATTGTTGACACTGGTCAATGGTTTATCAAGGGTGTATATGTATTTCAACTGTGAACACGTATGGAAAAATATTTTTTTTGTATACATTTTTATTTTCTTTGAAAATGATGAATGAGGTGGTTAAAAATTCGAAGTCTTAATAGCTGATGTGGGTATCATATAAAAGGACTGAGGTTGCACTTTCTAAAACCATTGTTTTCTAGTTGTACAAAATTCTGAGAAATATACCTTTCCCCCGCTTATCTCCGAAGTTTGCCAAAGCGACAAATTTAAAATTATTACATACGATTAAAAGTAACAAAAATTATACAGGAAAAATAAAATGATATCTAGCGTATTTTTATTTATTTATAACAAATATTTTTTCAAGTTTGTAATTTAATTACTTTTGTGTGTAATTCCGATAATAGTATTGTTAAAGTCCCTTCTATCAATTATATCGAAATCGGTACACGTGATAAAAAACATCATCGGAAAACTAACTTACTATACGGTCTCAAGTTATTAGTACCAAAATGCAGATGGCACTGTACAACGGTAACCTCTACTATGAGCTGTTAAGATTGTTCAAGATTGAATGGAGTCGTGACGTGACGGGTGGTGTATGGACGTTTGTGCGGAACCCTCGGTGCGCGACTCAGACTCGAATTTGAACGTTTTTTTTTCTCTCTCACTGACTACGTACAGGATAGTAACAACCACGTACCCCTTCAGCTTCTTTGACGAGACGTAGTGGAGTGGGGATGTTGTGCAGAGGCAACGCGCCTTAAATTATAAGTATCGAGATAACTCATCAGCACTGCACCATTATTCAATGCGGTAAAGGTGTTCGATTAGAATAGGAAATCTGTATATAGATCAGCTTTTCAGCGTACAGTCAAGTGTAAAAATATCGGTGCATACACATACAACTTACTCATAAATATGTCCCATACATAGCTCTTATGTCAGCGGATTAAGGATTTGGTACATATTTACGAGAGAATTAAATCGATACGTATTTTTGCACTTAACTGTACATTCATCATGTCACGCACGGTATTAGTTTACCACTATATAGATATTTTACCTCTATATCTTTTACTTATTGTGCAATGTGGGCGTAGCATGGTTGCCATTTTATCACTTATCGTTGTGGTAAAGACGCCCATCACGCTCTGACAAGTATGCGAGTGCGAAAGTGACGGACGCCTTATCCACAACGATAAGTGCAAAATGGCAACCGTGCTACGCCCGCAGGTTTTATTAGATATGTTTTGGCAAAATAACGATCTCAGCTCACAATGTCAGTATTTTATAAATTTTACTAATTTCGGTTGATAACCAGTTTATACTGTCCGATTAACCGGTTTTACAGTTAACCGGTTTGCATACCCTAATTGTAATACAGGTTGGGCAATTAAGACGTTTAATGTTTTTCAGATGCAATATTTTTTGCTTCAGTAGGTACTAATATTATTCTGCACTTCTAAGGACTACCTAAAAGAACGCATATGTGCTCGCATATTAATAAACTAGCTTCTGCCCGCGACTGCGTCCGCGTGGAACTCGTTTATATCGTAGCTCCATGCAATTTTTTTACCCCTCATTTCACCCCTTTAGGCGATAACTATCCTTTGTCCTTCCCCGGGACTTAAAGTATCTCTATACCAAATTTCATCTGAATCGGTCCAGCGGTATAAGCGTGATGAGGTAACAGACAGACAGACAGATAGACAGACAGACCAGACACTTTCGCATTTATAATAAAGAAAGAAAGAAAGAAGACATTTATTCACTACACAAAAGACACACAGAGACAAAGGGAGTAGAAATACAATACAATTGACACAAAATGTGTGTGTCTTCGCGGCAGTGAATCGGTCGCTGTTTCAGCATTATGCCGAGATGTCAGACAGGTGTCTGTCTGACATCTCGGCATAATGCTGAACCGCGACCGATTGTCTGAAAATCAGTGCTGTAGGTGTGTACCTACAGCACTGATTTTCAGACAGCACCGTACGTGACCCACGGAACGCTACACAACATACTGCCGATACAAACGTATACACATAATAAATAAATAATGAATATAATAAATTTGTTAAATATGTAACACAAGCACAACGGGGTGAGAGACATAATGTGAAAAACGCGAAACGGTTAAAAAAAATATATAGAAGAAAAGATGCTAGACGCTCCTTGGATAAGTGGGGGGAGATCATTCCAACACTTAGACGCCGCGAACCTGAAGCTACCTCGAAACGCCGCGATCCGATGCTTTGGCACCAGAATCATCGCCTTACACCTATGCGCACTCTTGGGCCATACCAGTCTACTCAGCAAATATGCTGGGACCCCAGATCGCACTATGCCAAAGAGAAGAGTGGCCAACTGGAAAGTTTCATGAAAAATCGTCTAGTAGTTTTTGAGATTAATTGGAACATCCATACATCCATCCATACATCCAAACTTCCGAATTTATAATATTAGTAGGATTAGGCAGGATAAGGTGAAACAGTAAAAGCGGCCTCGAGTATATTTGGTGGATGTTAATTTCCGTACGTAATTGCCATCTTAAGAATATATTCATACAATTGTTTTTGGTGTTTATCATTTATATTATTTAACTTTAATTACATCAATTCAAAGTTGTAAAATTCCAAATTATCCAACCGGTACAATATCATCGGGAATTAGGTATATTTACCAATAAACATATATTGTAGGTACTTAAAATCCGAATCTCGGAAAAATCTATCAGGAATTCATCAGGCGTCCTGCTAATTGTATCAGCGTCGAATCGGAAACATTCCTAAATTGTTTTAAGGGGATTTATGAACATTACCATTTAACTTCGGCGCATGATCCTGCCGTTTGTTTTCCGCTCGCTACTAACATTTATTTCGAACGCGATGCTGAAACAATTATGGTAATGTTTCGTTTATAATGCGTGATGATGTGATGATAGGCACCCCTTGAAACCAATAATTTATGAGCCTTATTATATTTTAGGGAATACTTAATTATAACATAACTACATAATTATAATTAAAATATTGCTATAAGGCGATTCGCGTACCAAACCAAGTAATGGAATGAGCGAGCGAAGCGAACGAAGTTCTATGTTTCAGCTTAGGCCGAAAATCGTTTGTCCGGTGTCTGTCACGCTGTCACAATGTTCCCGCTGTTTTTTGGCCGGTGTCTGTCCCACTGTCACAATGTTCCCGCTGTTTTCCTCTACAGGTAACATGTCTCAACCGATTCTCGTGAAATTTGGTGAGTTTTTGGTTTTGTCGAGTCGCTTTTTGGAACTAAATAAAAAAAAACAGTTTTTGATAAAAGGGATGCTCGCGAGTTCTACAACTCACGGAGCCAATATAGTACCCGCAAAACCAAGTGGCGAGTCAGGTCATAAATCATTGGACCATGCTATCTCTTTCGCACCTGCACTGCCTTATGGAGCGGGCCGTGCAACAATAGTACTGACTTTTATTGTCTGACTCACACGATCCAAATCCAATATTCGCCTGAATCGCACCTAGGTCGTGGTTCACGGCGAAAATATTTGCATGTCAATAATTAAGCAGCGAAATGTGTGAACACTATTTAGTCCGGCACGGGACGGTAGTACTGTGAATCATTTAGGGCCAAGAATCGCTACGCGCTACGCTCGTAGCCGATCCCGTGGTTTTCCTCGTATGATAGCGGAAAGCTACTACGGCGGTCTGACGCATATGTGTCCAGGATCCCTGAATGTGTTAAGGTGGTTCGACGACCACACAGAACGTTTTTTGAGATTCGCAGGCTAACGGCGTGATATTTTAAGAAACTTATGTAACACACTTTCATAAATTGGAAAACGATTATTCTCAAATTATTCTAGTTTATACAAGTTCATTCTAGGAAATGGGGAATTTCGCAATTTTGTTTTGTTTACATTAACTTAGTGACATTTCGTTTGTTAACCTTTTATATATAATTTTAAATTATTATTGTTTTGAGATTATTATTTTATTGTAAATTACCGTTTGACATGTAAAGTGCCCTTGTGGCCTATTTGCAGAATAAATAATCGATTTTGATTTAGATTTCGCGCCAATGGAAAACCAATTTATGAAATATTGTTACATAAGTTTCTTATAATATCACGCCGTTAGCCTGCGAATGTCAAAAGACGTTTTGTATGGTCGTCGAACCACCACAAGAGGAAAAGGGTGGTCCCATTTCTCTGTCGCTGACTGTACATGTGAGAAAGATGAGAAGAGATGATTGTCACCGGGCCTTGTGTCTTCTACTATTCTTATTAGGTATTTTTTATACAAACCCCAATCCATACTAATATTATAAAAGCGAAAGTGTGTGTGTCTGTCTGTCTGTCTGTCTGTTACCTCTTCACGCTTAAACCGCTAAACCGATTGAGATGAAATTTGGTATGGATATAGTTTGAACCCCGGGGCCTTCCCTGTCCTTACATAGGATAGTTTTTATCCCGGAAATCATCCCTTGAGGGGGTGAAATGGGGGATGAAAGTTTGTATCTAGCTACGATATAAACGAGTTCCACGCGGACGGAGTCGCGGCAGAAGCTAGTACCTATATACTTACAAGTAAAAAAAATCAGTCGAATCTTGCGGCATGGCACGTGTAGGTTTTCCAATTTGTCTTCACGGCAAAAACGTGCCGAAATTATAAAAGCGGCCAATAGCTTACCACTTGTGGTTTTAAAAGTTTTTAAATGACCTATTTATTCACAGCGCCATGAGGAACGGATAATTGAAATGTTTCTATAGGTAGGTAGGTATATAAAGAGATATATATATATATATATTATGACAAAGGGATCCATCAGTTGAGTAGTAAGTAGTGAACGTAATGAACTATATTCTCATTATTGGAAATTACTATTTCCACTAGGACGCGCTAATTGGTTTGGTCATTGCAACTATTAATAATTAACCATTCCATTAACGTATTTGATTGCAAAAACAATTTTCAATTATACGCATGAATATGCAATGAACATGCGATTTCCGGATCTGACGTGATACGATGGTCGCTATTCAAGTAGCGTATAGGTACCTATATACATCGATAGAAACTTAGATACTCTACTTTATACAATGGTATATATTTAAGTGAAAATAACTGTATAAGTGTTACAATACCGGTTGATAAATATTACATTACGTGTCTAACATAGGTTACATAGGTACCATTCCAAGGCCAATGTTTCACATATGAGTCATGCCTCTACGCGCTACGAGTAGCGTCCAGTGACCTCGTATGGGTAAACAACAATAGTACATTACTACAGAGGTCGGGAAGTAAGGGGTTGCCGGCCGAGTACATTATAGACGGCCGAGCGTAGCCAGGTCGGATAGTTATGAGGCCGGCAACCCCTTTCCACGCCGAAGTATGTATAGTGCTTTTCTCAGACATGCAATGAAAAAAATCAAACTTTAATTTTCATGGCTGAACGCCGATCCTGTGCCACAATTTTTTATTTAATTATTTGAATTAATCCTTTATTTATTTTAATTCTTATCTTTTTCTGTTTACTTTTGTCCGATTTTAAACTGTTGCACGCTGTGACTTCACTAGTTGGCCCCGTTGGAAGGCCAGCGCTGGCCAATGGGGTTGGCCGGGCGAAGGTATTTGCAGATGGCGCCAGCATAGGATGAACCTGTCAGTCCTACCAAAACTGTCAAATTCTTGTATGGTTTCGGAATTTTCTTGTTTAGAATCGATCCGATTAAGGGCATTTTTAAAATTTCGTGTACCCAATTAGCGTGAGTTGTTAAATAAAAATTAAGTCAGTGTCAGTTTTGTGACGACAATTAAGTATACAGTTTGTATACAAATTAACTTTTTCTTTTCAATTTATAAATGCTATGCATATGTATACACGTTATTTACATGTGAAACAAGTTCAATTTCAAATAATTGGAATGCTTAACTGTCGTCACAAAACTGTCACCGAGTTAATTTTTATTTAACAACACGCTAAATGGGTACACGAATTTTTTAAAATGCCCTTATGCCAAATCCCATAGAAAAAGGCTAGTGACAGGACAGATCTATGATGGCTCCATCTAGTCAAACATTTGACAGTTGCCAACCCCATTAGGTCGGCACCATGCTGAGTCGGGACTATTTCATACCACATAAATTTATTCTATTTTTGTGTTTTTATAAACTTTCCTGTGATCTTTAATGCTGTGAATAAATGTTTATTTAGTTTTTTATTATACCTTTTCATATGCGTAATCCCCAGTATGCAACACATATTGCACCTAAATGATTACTATCGTAATATAATCGCTACCTGAAGTACAGTCGAGTTCATAAATATTGTGTACGTTTCCAAATGTTCAAAAATATCCGAGCAACCTTATGCCTTTAATAATAAAGTCGTGTTCCAATTATTATAATTATGCATGAACATATTTTCTAAATTGACTGTACGCCAAGCAATTACCGCTCTCTTAACAAGTACTACCATATAATTGCATAATTGGGAATGTTTTCCTGTAATTGGTATTTTCTGCACACTAATTGGAAAATACACGGCCTGCTTACATTTGATTGACGCCGTAATTGATTCTTGCTGACGAGTTATGACGAGAATGCCATTAGGAAATATTATTGTGCCGGTCTGTGGTGTTCACATAATATTGGTCGGTTTAATAGCAATCTGCGATGCAAGAACTGTTTGGAATAAACACCAGGGTAAGTAGGTACTTCATCGTGGCGAGTCTTAATATGTAGGTATGGGTTCGAATCCCTGTAAGGACAAATATGTGATGAACATGAATATTGTTTCCGAGTCTTGGATATTTTCTTTGTATTTAAGTATTAATATCTATGACATATGTATATTGTCGTCTAGTACCCATTACACAAACCTTATTGAGCTTACCAGGGTTAGCTTATGCCTAGTTCGATTTCTGTAAGATTATTATTATTTATTATTTTGAAGACTAATGTAATACGAGCTTTTATTTCTCCTGTAATGTTAGTATTGATGTATACTTCCCGGAATCCGATTGAGATGAAATTTTGCTAATCAGATGGCAATGCAATAATCTTGCTCAAGCTGGTCAACACACACAGACACACACACAATAAATCCGTTGTATCAAGGTTCGTTATAATCGACTCAATAATGGTAATTATCATGGTACAGGGTCTGCTACGCGCATGCGATTGGTTGGCTTTTAAGAAACAGAGACACACATATACAAACAAAATTGCACAAAACTGCAGCACACGCAATGCTATCAAGATCACCCATTTCGAATTTTGTGCATTTTAATTTCTTTATGTGTGCGTGAGCGTGTGCTAAACTTATTTTGCTTGTTTGAAAACCGGCTTCACTAGGTTGTTCGTCATGCGCTGCCTATCTTATTTTCTTGGTCTGAGGCCGTACGCCACTTGCGTGCTATAAAAAAACGCCTCCATAAGCATTCAATTCGATTTTGTCTGGAAACTTATTTAGCTAGTCTAAAGGGGTCATTTACAAGGAGTTAAGTGGTTATTACATTGTCCGGAATTTATTAGATATCTCGTATCGTATCTAACGTATTGCAGCGTCCCTATCGTCAGTGACTGAATTCCGGACAATGTAATAACCACTTTAGCACTGCGACCGCTAGATAAAGTCGATGTCAGATATATTGTTTAAATTCTTGTACCTAATTCCATTTGCAATGAGGCGAAAAGGCTTATAGAGTGACTGTAATATATAATAACTGGTATAATAATAACCATATAAATATCTGGTACTCGATTTAATAAGGTTAATAATCTTGTTTTTGAGTTACAGAGTATTCAAGGTTGACCTCACGGACTGTGAAATTGTTCAACTTTTCGTGGTGTTTCGCTGATAAGGGCGTCTGCCTTTCCAGCGCAGCCTGTCCCAGGAATAAGATGTTGGACCTAAACAACGACCACTGCATTGACGTCAGCCCTGATGCCGTCTGCTGCGAGGTCTCCAGGATTCGAATGGATGAAGATATATTCGGGAAACGATAGATTAAGGGTTGGTTGCACCAAACCGTCTGTAATCGTATAGGAAAGTTTAACAAGTTTGTATGGAATGTCAGCTGCAGGCGCCATATTTAACGTTGATCGGTCTCTAATCGTGAGTCGGTGCAACCCGCCCTAAGTGGAAACAAAAATCGAAAAAAACTTATCGAAGTCTTACTTGTCTCAGATTTTTTTATTACTTCCGTCTAGGTATACCCCGAATACACACACGCGTTTCAAATTGCATTGAGCAATCGTCAGCAGCTATATGTATCGTGGCGAATTTTTATCCCTATGACAGCTGTCATCTCCGTACAATTTACAACGTTAAAACGTAAAATTGTACTGAGATGACAGCTGCCATAGGGATCAAGATTCATCGCGATACGTATATACTCAGGGTGGTATTCCACTTGTACAAGATCTTGGTACAATGTGCATTACCTCTCACTCACTCTTTAAGCAAATACACATTGGACAAAGATCTTGGACAAGTGGAATACCGCACCCTCAGCCACATCACATCACATACTGGGTGGTTAACCCAAGATTTTAGTGAACTCAGGGTGGGTTGTAACAAACCGTTTGTTATCGTAAGCGGTGTTCGTTAAAATCTGTTTGTATGGAAAGTTTGTCAAGTTTCTATGCCCGTCCTAAGACTTGGCATGTTTAGTCCATTTTTAGTACAATTTTAATTTCTCCAACGTTCTCGGTAACATCATGGAATATTTCATGATTTTTAAATGTGTAATTAAATTGTAAGTGTTCATGAGATTAAACAGAAATTTAAAATCCAATCCTACTGATATTATAAAAGCGAAAGTTTAGGTGTTTGAATGTTTAGATGTTTGTATATTTAAAGATGTTTGAATGTTTAGATGTTTGGATGTTTGTTACTCAATCACGGCTCAACCGATTTGGATATAGCCAGGATTAAAATATAGGATAGTTTTTATTCCGGGTCCAAAAAGACGAAGTCGCGGGCGGAAGCTAGTACTTAATAAAATCGCCAATTCGCACAGCCAGTGCGCGGTTAATTGAATGAAGACTATTATAAGATTAAATTACTGAATAATTAATTACATTTCGGTTTCGCACGTATGGCGTTAAAGCGTGCTTTTTGATGCAGGTCGATTATCGGAAACTTTTAACGAAGTTAAGGGCGATTTACATGGTGCAAAAACTCGTATGCGATTTTCATTTCATTGCGGGGCCGCTGGCTAGCGAAATAAGTATGATGAATTCAATCAAACCCAGCAATGGAATAAAACTCGGATGCTAGTTGTTGCACCATGTATATGGCCTTTTAGTCTGAATAGGCTAAACGGTAATTTTTTTTTTAAAACTAGGTACCTAAGGCTCTATTCCATGCCATGTCCCCTGCATGTCATAGAGATACGAGTATCTCTAAATTCATGTCGCTGTCAAAAATCTGAATGACAGAAACATGAAACCACAGATAGCAGGAAACGAAAGTGATATCCTGGGAATATCTTATTCTGTCAATGACGACACATGGAATCGCGACCCCTACTTAGTGGGGTCATTCGCAAAGCGTTTCAAACGATGGTCCTCTCTGTCAGAATTTTTGACAAAGTCGCTGTAGAATTTCGATGCATATTTGGGTATTTGGTAGTGGTCCCGGCAATAAGTGACTGGAAAGGAGATTCATAGATATATTTAGTAATTCTCAATTAAATTATTCACTGTCAAGAATCGCTACGCGCTACGCTAGTAGCCGATTCCGTTTTGCTCGTATCTAGGTACATACGAGCAAACTAGGTAGGTACCTAGTGGAAAGCGACTACTGCGTAGGCGCCCGCAAGGAAGAATTCCGGGCAGTGAAAGTGTTAATAGAAACACGATCGCACCGAATGTCACACAGCGATCATGAATGGATTCAGGCTTTCATCATCAACGCAGAGCTATCGTGGAGGATACACGTCCCCTAATGATAATGTTTGCATGCGTCCATCGCAATACTAACGACGTAATCCGCCATCGCACTGTTATCCAAACTTGACTAATGAAGTTTAGTTAAGCCGGATCGTGGATCCAATCTCCCACCAGGCCTAATCCCCCGGATGTATGGATGCTGGGTCCTGGAAATGCTAGGTGAATATTCAGCGACGGTGTATCTATACTGTACCAAAGCATGACGTTACGTTACGTTAGATAACGAGAAATACCTGTAACGGGTTTCACGGGTTAAGGCGTAGCATGATTTTTATTGCGTTAAAACTCTTAATTGGTGAGAGGAGACGGGGTGGACAATTGTTGACGTCCGCCCGTGACGCCCATTAGTCCACCCTGTCCCGATTCTTGGTAGCGAAAGTGTTAAATCACCACGTGAACCAGGCCCGCCTCTCTTGTCGCTTCGGCAAATGTCAGCACTCGCGCACCCAGAGTTGCAATTCAACGCGCCTGGCAGTGATACTTATTGTACTGTGGCCGACGTTATGCCACAACAGCAACACAAAAAGTGACCACCCTAACAAGACAAAAGAGCACGCACTATGCGGTAGGTAGACCTAATACCCCTACGTGTCCAGACATCAGTTTAACCTACTTATCTTCAATGAAAATTGAACCTTTTGGAATTAAGTAGCGATAAGTACATCGTTTGCAGTCACAGAGGATCTAATAGTATACACTCTTTATTATGCACTAAGCAAATGAATTGCATGACTGGGGGAAACATCGCTAGTTGTCTCCCTTTGACGTTCCGGGCGACATCATCCAGTGCATCTCAATCCGCGGTAGATTAAGGCAGGTACATATTTTCGATGCCATTTCCAGACGGGCTAATTCGACTGCTCGGATATTGCAATTTCCATCTACCTCACGGCCAGTGCGCTTCTCCCTTCCATTTCGTTTCATATCTCGCTCGACTATAACAACGTTTGACATTTATAAAGCAATTTCGTAAGGTATTCCACGATATACTGCATCAGTTTCGCTTGCAACAAAATCGAATTGGATTTTGGAAGATAGTGTTTTGTCCTTAGTATCTTTTACTCAAAATGTTATTGCATTGGTCAAATAAGTACAATGGCAATGAATGCATATCTGCAATAAATATACACCATTTGTTCACAGTTTGTGAACAGTGAGTGCCTGGCGCACTCATGGTATAGCTTGAATTAACGTAGAAGAATGAACGTAGTATCTACAATTCAGGTACCTAACCTATATAAGGCACATATAAGGTACTGATTGGGAGCCCAGGTCCAAACGCGAAGCCAGAGAACCCACCAATAAGTAAACTATTCGGTTGTTTCATTAAATTAACCATAAAAGACAAGCAATGTTAGAGATAAACTCCTACCTATTTGTTTTTTCGCCGGTACAGTCACGCTCGGTTGCCGAAGTAGATAATGTTTTTATTTCCCGTCCGGAGAAAATGAAATATAGAGAACCGTACGAGCCATTTGGTATGAAAGTTTCCCACGGATCCGATTCGATTATCGTGCAAAGACAAATATTTGTATTGGATCAAGTATCCGGACTTTCTCGTTCAGGTTTCGTTACGATTGGATTAGACATTTAAGAGTATACTTTTCATGAATGACTGGTTTCGATTTTTCACGGCGTGATATCAGAAATTAAACATCTTTCTGCGACGTAAAACGTTTTCTACAAAGTGTTTCCCAATTTTTCGTTGTTCTGTCTAGTTGTCTTGTCTTGCGTCTTATCTCTAATGAAAAGAAGAAGAGAAGGCCTGTATTTTGACTTGTTGACCATTTCTCCATGCCATCCGGCCACTAAACTGAGGTTGGCCGGTCATAAGTAGCAAGTATCTAGAAATGGTAAAACGTAGTAGTTGAAACTAAAATATTCAATTCAGCTAAATGTAGAATGAGATGGTGCGGTTCGAAGCTATCGGCTTCGCTTCCTGCTACGTGCTACGCCAGAGTGTGACGCACGTGGCTCCGCAAGAGGGAATGCCTAATGTTGGCACACAGTGTTCGCACTAGCCGGCCTTAAAAACACCCCGAACCCCGTATCGTTCGCTTCTAAACTATACTGCATCAAATCGAACATATAACGCGTTCAAATTTCAGTCGTATTACGTACAGTTTGTAACTAAAATAGTAATGGGAGTGCAAAGGGTTTGGTACTTTTATGTTCTCAGAAAGTGACTTGTGCACTTGACACAAACATGCTGTTTGTGACCCGCGCCAACAAGCTATGTACGACGTAGGTACGTATCTAAGGTAAACGAAGATTAATATCCGTAAACCAACGGGCTCGTTTCGTAAAACACTGGGATACTTGATATATTTTTAATTTTATTCACAATCCGTGTATTGTTCTGGTGCGGAAGGGTCGGCCCGAGGGTATGCTGCTCTTGTAATATTCAGCCTCGCCACAATGTTTTATTTAACCGCCCGGCAGCTTCAATATTCATTACTTTACTTCAAGTTCTCTTAGCTGGTGAATAAAACACTGAAAATATTCAAGGCGCCTTCTAAAATATTATGCAGCGCATCACGCCTCTTATATTTATAAGATTTTGACAACGAAGTTTCTTTGATAGGGTCAAACGTCACCGTCTAGTACAATACTCCAGGCAAAATACGGTTTTGAAAAACATTAATTTATAATAGCGTTTTTTTGTTGATTTCATTTTAAAATGTTATTCTAAGATGATTTATTAAAGAATCCGACAAACTTTCCACCCGGAAGTAATTATGTAGATTTCAATGAATCATGCATTGTCTTTTTTTGTACGATTTATCTTGAATATTATAGAGAAGATGTAAATGAACCAAAGTAAAGCCAAATATATATTTATTCATATTTTTTCTGACTTTTCAGAAGCTAGTTAATTTATCATTTTATTGATGTCTCAAATTTTGTCGGATTTTGTCGCTGGGTAACTATTTAATTGATAATAAGCTATATAAAAAATAAGCTATATATATAATATATAATATTATATATAAATTATTTCCAAAATTGACATTTTTTCAATACAAGCTGTCAGTTCATCGACTGGACTACAAGCAGGCAAGACCGACACACACACAGTGTAGAAAATTTGAGCATTGTGCAATTTCCAAACAAAATGGTTGAAGTAGGGCAATTAAGAAGCAAGCAAATTTGGTATAAAAGTAATAAAACATCGTGAACCGGGGCTTGCCAGGCGCATACTAAGTTGATTAACCTTTACGCTGCAGTGTGCATAATATCAGCCTAGGATCTAACATTCTAACCTACGAAAGTAATCTAGAATTTCGGTTATTAAATTAATTAAACAGATGTGATTGACAGTTTGATGTGAACAGATTAAACAAATACAAATACAAATATATTTATTTCCACATTGACATTACATGAAACCTTAGTAATTCAATTTAGATTAACTATAGAATGTATACAACAGCTTCCTAGAGCAAACAATAGCCCTCACACTAGGTCGAGCCTGTGTCGTGAGGACTTTGGAGCATTAAACATAAGATTTACCAACAAGATGCGCAGGATACAGATCTGTCAGTTATAGAGGCGTGAAGTAATATAATATATGCTACCTATATCAAAGATTCTTAAACACAAAGGACTATAGTTAACTTATTCATACAGATATGCTCCAGGTTTGTGTATGGGTGTATGTGTATTTTGGTGTGTGTGTGTGAGCGTGTGTGTGTGTGTGAGAGTGTGTATCCTGTGTATGAGGTGCGTTATTGCAAGGGTTTTAGTATGTCTTCGGTGGCCTTGTAGGAAAGAGAGATTAACCATTTCTTAAGGGTGTACAGCAGTTCTTTTAGGGACGAGGTTTGAATGTTGTGTTGTTGTTCTTTTAATATTTGGTTGTAAATGTATGAATGTAGAAATTGTGGGAAGCGTCGCGAGTAAGATGTTTTTGTCAAAGGTAGTGGAACACGAAAAACCCTTTTGCGTTGCAATGCTGCGTATGTGGGGGAGTTGAGAGTGAGTTTATGCATCATCATGGCGACCCTACAGACAAATAATTGTCGAACTGAAAGTAATTGGGTTTCGGCGAAAAGTTGGTCTGTAGGATGTTGGTAGGGCTTCTTGTACATAACCTTGAGAACAGCTCTTTGCGCCCTTTCCAACCCGAGCATCGTGGTGGTACCAGCTCCGCCCCACACTGATATACAATACCCCAGTATAGACTGACATAAGGCAATGTAGACTTGACGCAACACTCGGTTATCAGCGGAGCCCCGAAGTAGGCGCATAACATATATCAGTTTTCTTACTCGCTGTGATAGTGAGCCTATGTGTTGCTTAAATGAAAAGTGCTGATCAACGTCAACACCCAAATACCGAATGCAGTCCGTTCGACTGATCGAATTGCAGGGGTCATTCGATGGTAGATCAGCAGCACACTTGATATGAAGCGCAGTAACTTGCCTTGGCTCAGAGGCTTTGGTTTTATGAAAACAAATATATTTGGTTTTTTAAAGTTCAGAGAGAGGTTATTGTCTAACCAGCGTTTCATATTAGACATACCCACAGAATAATGTTTTAGGTATTTGGCTTAAAAAAGAAGACAGTACTCGTAGTATAGATCTTTTAAGCGTTTCAAAGCTATAGATGGTCAAACGTTATTCACAAATAATTATTCGAATAAATAAACTTATTCAAAATGATTAAATTGGTACTTTTTTGACAGATCTCATGCAAATGAATACCGACTTGTGCATTTAGGAATAATCCTCACTAAGTAAGTAATTTATCTCAATATGAATGTCAAAGTTTTCGATAGATCTTTAAAGTCTTTCTGAATATTACCAATTAAGTACTCGAGTAGGTATCAATTGAACTAAACGAGCTTAGTACCTTTAGCGTGAAAATTCACATAGGAACCTAGCTTAGCTAGTAACTTATGGGAACTATGGGCTACGGAACAAAATGGATATTTGCCGAGTTAGAAAACCGCGCAGTCTTTAGCGACGTCGCCGCTCCGGACGTGACCGCACTATTTAAGTTATGGCGGCTTTATATCTTCACTTTAGAATTAAAACAAGCCACGGCACTGTTTCACGCGAATTTTCCGTCGCAGTTTTTTACCGAGGAGAATTTGCATGAGAAACCGTTTTTATTTTGGAACGGGTAAACATTCCTTTCCTCTTTTAGTTTGATGTAGTCTAACATTTTCGTTATTTCAACTCTTATTGAAATTAAACATTGGCGATTTTGTACGGATATTTACATTTAGTTTATAGTTTATCATGACATGTACACTCGTATCTGCGAGGAAAGGTTTTATAGACACAATTTCCCTCTCAAATGGCCCGGAATAATGTGCTGCATTGATGTATACACCGATACAACTGAGAACTCTTTACGAAGTGTTAGATAGTAGATAAGTGTATGGACCCCTCCTCTTTTTTACCCGATTGCGGCAGAAAGGGGCTTATGGTTTTCGAGTGTAGGTACTTATATCAACCTATATATTTCCTTACTTATATTTCCTTGGCACGTTCTGCAACTTAAACGGCTTAATCGATTTTAACATACTGTAAGGTGTCGTTATGAATTATGATTCCTCACGGTCGTGGGGGTGATATAGAGCATAACATTTATATAATAATAATAATAAACCAGTCTATATACAGGGTGGAAATAGATTTTGGGTTAGTGAGAGCAGCTACCAGATCCCGGGGTGCTGCCAAAACGGTCTTAGGAGACCTTCCTTCGATTACAAATTAATGAAGATTGGCGTTTACAGATTTTGGAACATAGTAAATGAATGAAAACAGTTTTCTTTGATTTCTGGCTTTTTTTTACATTACCGAAAGTTGACCCCATGGAAACTATTGATACTGGATAGAAATGGAACCGATTGACATAAAAAAATACATGTAAAAAAAAACTTTTTTCATTTTCATACAAATTGTATGGCGAAAGTTTTTCTCGATTTATGACTTTTCTAGCCGGAAATTTCTTTTTGGTCCCATACAAGCTTTTGATCCTGGACAGGAATGGGATCGATTGGCATCAAAAAAAGTTTGTCAAAAATGACCATTTTCTCGCACCCTGTATCCATTACATTTTATTTCATATTTTTCCAAAATCTGTAAACGCCAATCTTCATTAATTTTAAATCGAAGGAAGGTCTCCTAAGACCGTTTTTGCCTAGCAACACGGGATCTGGTAGCTGCTCTCACTGACCCAAAATCTATTTCCACCCTGTATGTCCCACTGCTGGGCACATGCCTCCTCTCCTGGATGAGAGGGAACGGGCAAAAGTCCCCAAGCTGGCCCAGTGCGAGTTGGGGACTTCGCATGTTACACCTTTTGAATTTTTTCGCAGATGTATGCAGGTTTCCTCACGATGTTTTTCCTTCACCGAACGTAACATTTATAGTAGAGTTAAAAAATACATAATTTTTAAAGGGAAGAAGTGAAATTACACTTCTTACCTTCATTATTTCTGGGGCCTTCATTACGGCGCTATTGCGAGTAGGTATACTTATAGAATACTCGAACTGTTATAATATTTTGCTGTGTTATAATACAAAAGCCGATTTTGCCTAACAAGAGCAATCAAATACTTTCATATCAAGGTTTTCGGCTCGCTCTCGAGGGTATCTTTGTATTTCGCCGCAAAATATCGGCTTTGCGAATCGGCGTTAGCGCTAAAGTGTATTCTGAGTGTCACGTCTGTTTCCCGAGGCGCAGCCCGCTAAACGGCATTAGTATCAAAGTGCCAGCCCGAGTCGGCGAGCAGCCGCAAAATCTAAGGCGGAGATCCATAGACAACATAGACGTAGTCACCAGCAATTATATCTGCTACTTATAACAAAGCGAGTAAAAATAGCTTACAAGTCCAAATGCCCTAGGAATAGAGTCGTGGAAAATGTGATTTATGCGCGCTTTGTTATAGCAGATATTAATGCCGGTGACTGCACTTTGCTTGCATCAACCACACTTTCCTGGCCAGCAAACGTGAAATATGGCGCTTGCATCTCATTCTAAACTGTTCCCAAGTTCCCATACAAACAGATCTTAACGGACGCTATTTACGATTACCGATGATTTGAAATAACTGGTCTTTAGTGCAACAATGCTCATTGGCTTTGCCCTTGCCTACTAAAGCACACCTAAAGTAGTCAACGAGATCATTGTCCAAGACGTCATTCCTTCCTACCTCGCTCCTTCTCTGTCTCATGCCATTATTTATCTCGTGTCATTGGCTAAATTGTACGTCACTTGCATATCTAAAATAAGTATTTTTGAAGTGAAGACTTCTTTAGCGGCGCTGTGCACTATTTGTGACGGGGAAAAATTGTTAAACTCGCCACAGGTCACGTGACCATAAGATTCGTAAGACGTGAGATTCGAAACAGGGCACGTGACCGTAAGACGGACACGTCACCTGATCGAAAAACTGTTACAATGTCATTGAGTTTTCACTTCTGCCAGCACACCCGGAGTGCAACCCGGTCTTTTTTTTTCAAAGCCAACACGACGATATTTAAGCAAAATTAGAAATTAGTTTGCCATTTTAAAACGAATATATGTAATTTTTCCCCCAAGTACGAAAAATTACAACATCTCAATTTAACTAAAGTACTTACGCAAAAAAGTTATGCGGAAAAAGGCTCCGCATTCTCGTAAACTAATTAATGATTGAAAATGAAAATAACATTTTGGAGGAAAGTGAGATTTTCCTCGTTATCCCAAAAGCGCGGGCAGCGGTGGCCGCGAGAACGCCGCCGCCGACGGCTTAACTGGACCGAAATTATTCGCATCGAACAGTTTATTTGCGATAATTATCTAAACAGCACTTCTTAGAAGCTTTCAAACAAACTGGGGATAATAAAAGGAGATTGTTTGTTCAATTACAGGCCCAGATAAAGACTACTCGAGCTCAGAATACTTGGACGACTTTAATTACACTAAACAACGCTTAATAGCTTTTTGCCCTGTCCTTTGTAGAGAACGAAATAAGCAATAAGCACATTTTAGTACCTAGAACCTGTTAAATCCGTGCAGAATTTATGTGTTCCAGTAAACAACGAGATATACCTACTTACTATCGGATAGCAATTTAACGACTTTGGCAAGCTTGACGATCTTTGCTGGCATTATGGTACTTAACACGGCTTACCACGACAAATAAACCTCTTATTTTCTAACGTAGAAAATCTATGATGAGATTTTATCCGTACTCCATGTTACCGTAACTTATGTCACATAAAAACCAAGCAAATCTTAGTAAATCCATGCAGTAAAAATGAAAAGGAGAACGTTTAACATCGGCTATTCGAACAAAAGTACTCTGCAGGATTTGATCTCGGAGTAATGATAAGTAACATACCATTTCATGTATACTTTATATAACCATACACGAAATAGGATATTGTAAGATAAATACTGTGTAAACTCACCCTTAAGTCTCCCTGGCTCCTAAGCGAGGTAACTGTCAAGCTGACCGCAGCGCGGCTGACGCAGCGACGACGTGGCTTTGTAAGATTCGAGGCGCCGAGCAAACTCGCTCGATAATGTAGCCAATTATTCGCTGTCGTTGTGTTTCACAAAAATACTGGCTGATGAGGAACAGTAGATAGAGTTACTAATGATCTTCTCGCATCTACTCGTATCTCTGAGTATAGGGAACGGTTGTTTGTCTCATTGAAACTTCAAAGATAGTCCTACACAATGGTCCTACAAGAGATTACGATGTCAAAAACTTGGCAATAAACTCTGTTACGATATCTACAATTAGCTTTTGTTCATTTAATTTCCACTTTAAATATAATTTATGTAAAACTCCGACGGAAACTCTTTAAATAAGTATATAAAGTAAAACTCCTTTGGAAACTATGATCACATCGTTGTCGCTAGAAGGCAGTTTTTTTCTAATATCAAGGTTTTTGACGAATCCAATCGAATTTACTGCAACTTTTATGTTGTAATACTCTAGGTAATACTTTCATTACGTAGATACCTATACTAACTAGGCTTGTTAAATTACGTCCACAGTTGGTTAGCATGAAGCGCCCGACAGGGTCTCTTCAATTGAACACGTTGATTTGTAATAGGTTTTGTAATTGTCGTTCGCGTTCATTCCCACGCGTGCCAAGCCTAACTTGTCAGAACGAGACACGTGATAAAAATCACATCAATTCAAATTAAATCCGATTATTCAAACACACTAGTTGTTCTAGTTTCCGCGCAGGTGCTCTGAAGCGATCTAACTCGCTACATTAGCAAAAGTGAGCCGTATGCAAGCTACGGTATTATAATGAAAACTATTTGTTGCACTTCAGAAAATACTGAAACTAGATAACAGTGTTGGTAACAAACAGTATCATGCAATTATAACAAAGTACAATTTACAGAACAGAACACATATATTTGATTTCGTATTTGATGAAGAAGAATAAAGGAAAATATAGATGAATGCGGCAACGTGATTGAACGGATCCCGAAATCACACATTCTCACTTCGCAGCGTGAAAATAAAAGTAAAAGAAAAGCTTGGTAAAAGGTAAAAGGGAATACTGAAAGTACCTATACGTTTAGTCGAGATCAAAAGAGCGGGCACAAAGCGTAGGAGGACACGCGCGAACGTTTGAGGTCTTTCAATCGACGCTCTATAGACGCTATTGCGGTGATCGGCGCCGTCTCAGCCCGACCGGGATCTGACGTTAGAGCAAATATGCCATGTTTAATCAAGAGCGGTTTGTTTACATATAGGGTTCGTTACGCCACCAAAGAAAGAGTGACCAAAATTAATTGTCGATATTTGCTAACTTTCAGTCATTAGGAATGTAACAAATGTGACTTACTTGACACGATTATCCTTCTGAGATCGCCGGAATCAGGCAGTGTGATTAACACAAATAGTTAAATAAATTACATAATCTTTTGATCGATGACCGATGCATGGTCATTCGATGGAATCGCAAAATTGCGTCCCCGTTACGTAACGTGAAGTTTTTAGTAGTTTTCAAATATTGACGAGGACATATATTATGACTATATATTCATCCCCTTTTAATTCAAAACATTGCAATTTTTACAAACTTTGGATTAGATATTGTTAAGTATATTATCATAATTAACGACAGTAGTAGCATGTAAGAAAAAATATTTCTTACCATTTTCAAGAAAATCATATGTAGCACACTATTCTTATTTATTTACATTACAAATATTCACAGGAAAATCTTCAGATTCAAATTATAATTCAAGGTAGCGTACTTTGCAGGGCTGCAGCTAATAACACACTAGCAATGTTTGTAGGTACGTATGTCTTCTCACGTCAAAAAAAAAAACAAAATTCTAACGAATTCGAACAAACGCCTATGTTAACAAGCATACAAAGTTCATAAACCTGTAAATCCTGTAACGCAACTACGGAAAACGAATGAAGGAAACTGTTTTTTGAAAGTACGGTCAGCACCATATAGTTAGGACCAGCCAAATACCCACATATATTGTATCACAGCCTTACACCTCAGGTAATAAAGATGCGTTGCGATATATTTGGCAACCTTGGCTGCTACTAACTATATGATGCCGACTGTACCGACCCTATGTCATCCGAAGCATAATTTCGAATCGATTGATACCTCATTCATCAAAATCGGTTCAGTAGGTACCGTAAAGCTACGCTGGAAACATAAACATTAGACTGCTAAAATCTTAAATCATAAAATAGGTGAAGGATTTTTTTATCGTTAAAGCGGTTCCGGAGAATACCCGAAACATACACTTTCATTTTCCAAAGCCTACAATCTCACAGATTTTTCATCTTTCTAATATTAGTAGGTATAGAGTATATATACGGATTTATCCAACTACTGGTCACAGCTAATTAATATGTATTAAGCTAAGTTTTGTTGCACTTTCATTTATGTACAGATTTGCATTAATACATTTTATTTCTAAAATGCAGTAAGATTTCGACTTGGGCCAAAACACATATTAGGTAGAAATCCACAAATGCTCTTACACGATTTCCGTTATTCTCTTCCATACTACAAATCAATCATTTTCGAACTTGTAATATGTTTTCCAAGTTTAAGTCTTAATGAATCCTAAAATCTACCAGCAACCAAATCGAGTGTATTATTGTATTAGATGCCCCGCGCGATAATCAGACGCCTCATTATTCAGGTCATGCGGTGGCTGGAGATATAAAGACGGGATGCGTACGCGTCGCGCCGCGCCGCGCGCCGCATGGACGATAAATTGTGGTATTCGCAGTGATTCATGGCCGGCGGATTACGGGCGGCACGCCGAAGTGACAGTCGTGCTGGAAATTACCCAATAATCACATCTGTGTTGTTATATTTTTTTTCATGTCTCAAGCTGGCAAAGTTCGCTTTTGTACTTTTATACTCTAGTGCACAAAGTAATTCATTCTTCTTCTTCTTCGTGTCGAGGTCCCTCAAATAAAAGACTAAGATAGGGCCTGACAGCCAAAGGAACAGTGACACTTCGTAGAATAAACTAGTTATTTTATTTTATTTCATTTCCGTGTTTTTTATTACTACTTACATTAATTAAACCAAGTAAAGAAGAAGTCAATTATGATTTAAAAACGTATCGAAACATTAAATGATTTGACAGTATGAAGTAGGTACCTAAGTCTATTATCACGTGTCAAAAATAAAACATACAAACTTTAAAAGTTAAGTGGTGGGAATGAGCTTTATTTCATAAAATTTTGCAAATAGAAGTGAAAAGCAGTGTGTATAACTCAGGCATAAATTAGCAATGTTACCCCACGACTTAACTATACTCCCTCGTTCGTAGCTCCGGCGGATATAAACGTCTCAGGTAAATGGCTCCTTTTATTAACATGTTATACAATCCACTATTTAGAAACTAACCATGGAACGCGTCGAACGGGAATTGCACTTACAGTAAATTACACTACCTCTTGTCAAAGCTCCTTTCTGTTCACTATTCGCGTTAATATTTTTTAGTATTTAATGTGATAGGATAGGAACAAGGAACAAATGATGTAAATGTCACCTTATAATTTGATATGTCTGACTGCCTGTGGTAATTACCGACGAGGATGCCTTGATTCGAGTCGACCACGCCCCCTTGACAGAGACACACTTATGCCTTCTGCGCACGAGATTAAGAGATGCAACACTTTTCGGGAACGGACTTTTTGGACAAATTTCGAAAAATACATAGCTTAGTGAAGTTTTATTTATATTTCATTAAGTGAGATTTTAGATGAGATAAAATACTATAGTACCTATTAACTTGATTGTGTCGTAAAATAATGTATTGTTTGAGTAGGCTCTCATGTATCGATGAAATCAGATAAAACTTTAGGCAATCATGTATCGATTAAATCAGATAGTCAAGAATCATATATCTGAAAATCAGACCTTATTGTTTCTTAATCTAGTCAGAACGGCGTTTCAAAGCACGCGATAATTTCGCTTAAAGCGACGTTTATGGCATTCAGATTCGTCAATAATATGCATTACGCATTCGGATTCCACTGGAATACGCCATTTCCATCATGATATCGTCAGTTGACCTCATGTTAATGAATGTGTTTGATGGTTCAGTGCTCTCGTAATCGATCGCGCGGGAAATATCGCCAAACATAGATTCTAGTGGGTTCAACGAGTTTGATGACAAATCTTTGTGATTACCAATATGAATCCACACATACTTTTTAACCTCCGACGCAAAAAGAGGGGTGTTATAAGTTTAAAGTGTCTGTGTATCTGTGCCTGTGGCATCGTAGCTCATAAACGAATGGACCGATTTGAATGCCTTTTTTTGTCCGAAAGCTAACGTAATCGAGATGGTAGCTACGTTTTAACAAAATTGGTTCAGCTGATTTTGAGATTTTGAACTTTGAAATGAAATTTTCAGGGGTCTTTTCAACTTATTTTCTAAGTTGTCATTATTCATCATCATCGTCATCATATCAGCCGAAAGACGTCCACTGCTGGACATAGGCCTCCCCCAAAGAGTGTCACAATGACCGGTCCTCCCCCACCAGCATCCAGCGAGTTGTTATTTAGCCCTAAATTGTGAAGTGTGCAGTAAACTCGCAAGTTTTTCCATATCTACTTACAGTTGGATTTAATTAGCATGTTATTAATAAACAAAGCATTAAAACATATATACTATTGAAGCTAATTCTAAGTCAATTAATACAGCTTCCAAGTGTCTTGCAATGCAATGAATTCTGTTTAAGCATTACCTCTTTTACGGCTCTCCTGAAATTACCGCCTATCGAAGCCCAGCCAGCATCTCGACCTGGATTTACGGACAGACACCCGCGGGAATCCTTTTGCTCTAAACTTGTTCCATAAACTCGCGCTTATCTAGATACAGTAGATAAGGTAAACGAAATATACCTATGCGTAGGCGAGGGTATACTTTAAATAATGGTACTCTGTCTCGTATTATTTGCATCGGTTGTCGCAAATCTCCGGGATTGCCTTACCGACTCAGACTCAGTTTTGTAGGTGGATATGAATACCTACAAAACTGAGTATAAACAATCTTACATACTTACATTGATGTATATAATTTTAACCCTTTTGTTCCTTTATCAGATCTCATTTCTTAGTATGTAAATGTTGTTCTTTACGAATTGGAAGCCAGCAATTTGCCTAGCTTATTGCTCTTAAAGACGACAAATTGCTAACGTATGGGGGAGAACGTTTTGCCCATTCACTGCCAAGAATCGCTACGCGCTACGCTCGTAGCCGATCCCGTGGTTTTCCTCGTATGTAGCGGAAGGCGACTACGGCCAGGAACCCGACAGTGAAAGTGATAAGTACAACGTTTTACTTATTTCTTAAATATTTATTTTGCTTTGGTACCGATAGTAAGGAATGATAACCATATTTTACTTTGTTTCAACTTGGAAACGTACTCAAGAGGATACCTATTATTTTACCAGATATCGAAGTTTAACGCCTATACAAAACTGCAAACTACTGAAAATTCTTGTAATGGTTAGCCCTCTTCATTCTATTCTGACACCGCTTTACCCGCTGACCTCCCAAGGGTCCTGGCCCCGTTCGTTAAGGCTGACACTACCTCTGAAGTTTAATAAATTAATCTATGGTCATATTAATCTTAATGAAACGAGACAAAATAATTTCAGGTCAAACATACGCTCATTTATCACGTGAAAACCACCCGTTTTAATGGTTTGCCCTGAATGTCGGTTACTCTCGTTCGTAGAGAGCGCGGGAACCAGGAGGACTAACAACTTGTTTTAACAACTCTGCTGGCTCGCTCTCATTCAAAATTTTCTAATTGCGCACCGGCACCCGGCTGGAAACAAAAAACTGGGCCGACTCGAGTATAGGAAATTACTGCCTTGAATTTAAATATTTTTAACGACATTCTTTTGCAAACTGTTAACGACACTTCTTTGGTTTAAGAATTACTTGAAAAGTTACTCCTGTTTGTACTCGTAAAGTTATTCTTAATTTATGACTTCGGGGCGGGCTTTTGAAGCGTTTATCGCCGGAGATAAATAATCCATCAGTCTTGCACTTCGATACAATATTTTCAGAAAGTGACTGGAAGCATCTACAATGTGTTTACATTGGTATGTGGGCGACAACTTCGGATTACACTCGACTTGACAAAAATGTAAAGTTCTAGCTTTAAAATATATCCGCATAAAGCGCTCCTCCCGATGTAGTTTTAACTTGTACCAAGATTGTAGATGTTTATGTAATCCCATAATTTAATTATTCTGGAACAGGAATGACAATCACTAACCTAATTCCGTTTATGACCGTTCCGTTCATCACACTTAACTGTGTTATTTATTAACAGCACATTGTTGCACAGACAACTAATACTTAAAACAAAGTACACATTCAAAGTAATGAAAGTAGATACCTCAGTGTTCCGCGCGGCGCTTGGTTCGCTGAGAGCAGCTGACGTTTTTGCTGAGGGCGCAAGGAATAACAATGAGTCGTGCAAATAGCTGCAGTAATGGGTCCAGGTGGAAACCTACAGTGTCCCTGGCACGCACATGATACTTTACTGGAAATAGTTCCAGAATATAGTTATATAGATTAAGCTTTAAACGAAAACGTTTCTTCCTATTCGTAATAGATTTGATTGAGGGTCCGAGCAGCACCATGTCGTTAGCATAGCTAATATTATTTACACTAACATTGTCAATATTGCATCCAATCAACAGCTCCTCAATCAACTCATTCACATACAAATTAAATAGGACAGGAGACGTCAGTCTTCCCTGCCTTACTCCACATTCCAATAGATATTGATCAGCCCATTCTCCAGCCCATCTCACATGATTGATCTGGTGGGCGTACCAGTACTTTAGTAGGGAAACACACTCGGGAGGTACCGTACTTTTGAGCAATCATACCCCACCAGGTCAAACGCTTTAGAAAGGTCAAGAAAGCACGCATAGATTGGCGTGCTTCTGTCCTTGTTGTACCTGACAGCTTGCTTAAGGCACAGTATAGCGCTCTCAGTTGATAGTCCAGCTCTAAACCCGAGCTCTTAATCAGATACGTCTGAACTTCAAGCAAGTATGAAACAATATCTGGCTCCGATATGCAATCCAAAACACGTTTTTGACGTACTGAATTTATTATGTGAATTATATTGGCACATGTGTTCTCCCTTGTGTCAATGCAAAGCCAAGTGTGAGTGACGCGACGCACTGATATTGAGATGTGATTGTTAAGAACATTTTATCAGATTTTTAGTTGCAAAATTGAGGTCTAGTAGACATTAACTTCGCATGAACAAGTAAAATTGGATGCATTCAGAAGAGCTTCAAGTTATTACGGGATGAGAATTTAATATCCCACACACGAATTCGAATTTCGAGCTTACGGTTAAACTCGAATTTAATGCAAGCGATTTACAAGGCACGTACACGTGTTGCATGCGCAGCTTGTCTGAGCTAACTGAGCTAAAACTAACTTTCCATGATAAATGTTCGGAAACATTTCAAATGCTCTGATCTGTCAAGCGTGAATGATGTACAGTGTGTGTACAGTCAACAGCAAAAGTTGATGATCATCTTAGTACCTTGTCACTTTCACTATTTCGACGCATCCCAACTGTCACAGTAGTTACGTTAAGTGCGACAAAGTAATAAAGTGATCATCTATATTTGCTGTTGACTATACTCGTAACACGCCCTAAGTATATGTCTGCCTAAAATCAGCATGGTATTGGCAGGCTGTTGAGTTAAAAGTACCTACCTACCTATCAAACTTGAAACCTCCGTTCTGGAATCGTTTTAAAATCTCATAATAAAGTCTGTTCATTATTTTCTGTCCTATCATGTTAACAAACATGACGTCAAATATGATCATAGACAATGACTAGTGTGATTCATAGATAATCAAGACATCGTTATGTCAGATTGTTTTGTGGTCATTCGTTCGTTACTTCCATTACTGAAGAAAATCTTATTATAAATTATATTTTTCAGTATTATTATTATTATTATTTTCACTTGGTTGATTTCAATAGGTGGTACTTTGTGAGTTTTTTGAAGTATACTTATATCTTACGTTTAAGTGGTGATTATTGTGTAATCCCAGAAAAAAGTGTGATAATCTCTTCGAGAAGTATTTGTTTACATCATAAGACACATATGGATGACTAGACTTTTTAGATTATTAGTTTGAAAGGTGCGAGTGGAGACTATTCACCATTGGAACCAAGTTTTATGTCATACAATCATAAATTCGTTGAAACTATCTAATCCTAACCTGTATTCTTTCCTCGATACTTTTTGACATATTGACATTTAACTATAACGGGGAATTAAAAAGAGTCAGTGATAAAGTTCGTTGTTTTGGCTATAAAATCTATGCCCTTTATGAGCAAGTACTTCGTTTATTCGGTCCTAGCTGTGAAACTGATCATGACATCTAATAGCACATTATGTGAACGATGTTTCATATCATATTACTCGATACGTGAACCATTTATATCTTATTCATATCCTACGTTTGATGGCATCATATCATTGGGTTCGGTTTCACGTTGCTATCTCTGGCGACTGCGAGCGTGCCGTCATCTACGTGACATCTCCCAGCAGGGCTGTTATTCTTTACCCGCTCATGCGTCTCACCTCACCCATTACGCCTACCGAAACTAGACCTCTACCTACGTTTAGTTACTACAAATCGCGGCGTCAAGATATATTTGTGGGTGAACGTCGAGGTGAGCTTAAAACTAGTCCAAAATAGCGGGGCAGCAGGGAATGCGACACTGTTTGTAAGCACTGTTTCACCAACTTATCCTACTAATATTATAAATGCGAAAGTTTGGACGCTTGAGATGTTTGGATGTTTGTTACTGAATCAGGCTTAAACAGCTCTACCGATTGATACATAAATATGACCAGTCATCCATGACCTTTGTAATATCTGTATGAATTACAAAGTTCTTAGGTATAGCATGGGTATAAAGTCTTTTATTATTTGTTCTATTTCACAGATAAAGTGGGTTTCTAGTTTCCTACGGGAATGTATAATCAATTATACTCGTATGTATAGATTTAACCGTTTCGGCACAACATTGCTTACAATAAACTATAGTTGAACACCTACGCTAACCTAAAACCAGTCTTCTTTGTCATCCCAATTGCCTCCATAGAGGCCGGGGCTCGCGTAGTTAAAAAAGGACCCCATAAACTTATTCTCGCCTTGATTTATAATGACCCTTTTTATTACATTTACTTTCGTTGTTTATATTCATATTCATATTCATTTATTCGCAATATTGATAATATCACATGTCATTATAGTGCATAAGCAAATAATAATAATCTGATGTCAAAATAGGATGTAAAAATATGTTGTAAAATAAAGTCAATTCAATAACAACACTAAGGTCAATAGAAAAGTCAATAAGAAATGTAAAAAAATTTATTAAAAATGTCAAACTACAAGCTATACATGCTTGAAATGCAAGTGGACTATAAGATACTGAACTTTCCAAGTGACTCCCCAGGTATTTTCATGAAAATTAAATATCAAACTCGCAATCAACTTTTTCCAACTCAAATATACCTGCGCCAGCAATGTTTCCGCCGGCTCTCTAATGAATAGCTTTTTATTATTTTGCGTTATTACCTCATGTTCGTAAGGAACAGTGGAAAAGGGAATATCCAAATAATTATATTCCTATTTAAAAACGTTGGATGTTTTATCTCACGGAAAATATTGCAGGGAAATATTAATGCTTTTTTTATATGCGGCCGGCCGAGCTGTTTTTAGATTTATATTCTGAATGAATTGAATTTATTCGCGAGACCTCGCATTACTAAAGCAAATGTGGATGACCGCGTAAGTGGGTGTAATTATGAACGATGTTTTCAGTGATCATTGATAAAGTTGATTAAAACTTTCGATCAGAAAAGCACATAAAAAATAAAATACTTACATAAACTGTAGAATAAAAAAGAAATATAAATAAGGAAAACCCGAAACAGACTACGATAAACAGAATGTCCAACCAAAATATAAGCTGTTCTTAAATCTTAAGTAACAGATTACGTTTGTGTTCCTCATATAAACGGTTTCCCATTTAAAGAAAATTATTGTACCTATTGCTTTTCCCGTTCGTTAAATCTTTCTTTTTAAATGAGATTTTTCTCAACTCTTGTTGGAAAATATCTCTGTGGATGCGATGACAGCTAATTAGGATGCCGACACATCAGTTTTTGTGGTATTCACTATTCTTTATTTTCGATAAACAGTACCTACATTTGCAGTCCAGAGGAAAAGTGTATGCTTTGCTTTACGCATAGGTGTTGTAATAATATTCGTTTAAAATGTTAAAACTAAAAAACGTAGTTTCCTGTCTGTATTTGTTACATCGACACGCACGCGCCAAAGAAGTGGTGCGGTTGAGTCGGCCGAAATTGTAGGAAAGTTGGCCTTTTTAAGTACATTTTAATTTGGTCGACTATTCCTCGGTAACTAGCTGTGATAGTTTTCCTTTTAAGAGTCCGCAGTAAACTCGGCCGAATTTCACCTTCCCATACAAACGTAGTTACGCTCTCATTTTAAAACTACGTGTTGGATTGTGACGAAACTTTGCATATACATTGACATGAGGTATATCTGTGTTTGTAATTTGTTTATATGGTTCCAGTTTATAAAACAAACGAAATGAAGTTTTGTATGAAAAACTTAAATTCGCTGTATTTTTTTACTATGGTATCTGAAGCTACATAAACTAATTACAGACTTGTATATGCAAAGTTTCGTTACAACTCAACACGTAGTTTTAAAATGAGAGCGTAACTACGTTTGTGTGGAGAATCGAACTTACTGCGGACTCTTTGTAGCATTTACCTTTATCTGCGTTGCACCTACACATCAGTTAATGCAAGACCTTGCAATTGCCATCTTACGTCTTTTTAGGCTTTCTTTACATCATTGATTCACTCTCTTGGTTCTTGTAACCCCAACTTCTAAGAAAGGGTATACTTCTGTACACTGCTTTTGATTTCGTGATTACTTTTATTATCGGTTTCTGTTCATTTGAACCGTATTTAATCCTATATTTTCCTTATTCCTGAAATTCTTAAAAATAATAATTACGTTTGTTATTTTCTGTTGACAATCTGTCAACAACGTTGTGTTCTTCTAAATAGTCATTTTCACTACCATAAAGGTTAGGTTTTATACTTTTCGGCTAAGTCTGTATACTTTTAGGTACTTATGAAACCCTGGTAGCTTGTAATTTTTGAAATATGAAATTATAATATGTAATTCTAGAACATGGGATCCCTTGGGTATAAAAGCCGATACAGCCGCTGTATTAAATCAGTTTTACCTTCGACTTCCAAACAAGAAGTACAGAACAGATCCGTTGCGGGGTCACAGCCGGCCCCGCAACTCAAGAGGGTCCCTAAACCTACGCGTCGGTCGTCAGTTCTACTACGAAATGCGTCCCTGCTGGACGACTGCCTTTGCGGGGCTCCCCTACTGAGCACCTGCCTCCCGAAGCGCTACATCTGTACACCACCCTTCGGAACGGCCCTGCTGAGCTCCTCCCGAGCGTTTGGCTTGGAAGGCTCCCTGCTGCACGCGTCCTACTACGCGCCGGCCACTGCTCACGCCCTACGGGACGTTCCTATCTGCTGCATGCGCCTTACTACTCGCCTACCTACTGCTCGCGCCCTACTACGCGCCTAGTTGTCGACTGCCGCGCTACACGCGCCCCTACCGAGCGCCTGGCGGAGGCTTATACCCTGACGGTACGCCCGTACGCTTACTCCTCGCACGCGCTGCTACGCACGCCTCCGGCCTGTCATTTCTACCTGCGGATCCCTCACATCCTACGGCGCGACTTCCTGGGGATCCCACTGGTTCCGTTCAACTCTTTCCTAATTTAACCACCACGTGTCCTGGTAACTAGGTACTACTGTTTGCTTGTCAAGAAACTCTCCTAATAAAGAACCTCGACCCTAACTTTTCTTTTGTAATTTGTATTTAGCTATCATACTTGTTACGTGGGCTTCCAAAAAGGTTTGTAAGTCTACGTAACGTGACAGTTTAGGCGCCCAACGTGGGGCCTTATTTTTTGACAAGCTTATTTTTTTTTCTAAATTTTAAAAACTACAGACAACATACGTCACTAAAACCTCTTTATTTCGGCCTCATATTAACTAACTTCTACCTAAAATATTTTTTTTAACTCAGTTACTATGGCACGTCCTATCAAATAATATGTTAACTTAAATAAGCCTGAACTCGAATACGAGGTTATAATTAGGTTAGAGGAACCAAGAGAAAATTTGGTAGCTTTAAAAAAACAGGCAGAAACACTGGGTCAATCGCAACCACCGACAGAGGTCTTGCAGTCAGTCATTCCTCCTGAAGAAGATCTCGAACAGGTTGAAACTTGTCTGAATTACTTTGAATCAAAGATCAACCAGTTACAATCTAAAGCTTCTCCATACGCGTGTAAAAGATTAGAATCATTTCAAAATCACTTATTTTTTCGACTTAGACGCATCGACTTAGACCATAACTCGCCTCTCACAGACAAACTTAACCGACTTTCGGAAAGATTCAAGGTTTTAGAGAACAAATATGAAGCTCTACTTTTTGAATCTGCGGAAACTACACCCTTAGCATCTCCTCACTGCCCTCCTCTTGGAACAACACCTGAAGCCCCTTTATCTTCTCACTTAGTTACAAACCAACACTCAGAACAGAGTATTCCCTGTCAAAATATTGCTCAAACGACGTCCTCTCCTAATATAATCCCAGAACTTAGAAAACTATCCTATAACGGCAACTCCTGCCCAAAATCTTTTCTCCAAAAGATTGAAGAGCAATCTGAAAAAGGAACGCCTTGCTGACTTAGTCTTTGAAATTTTCACTGATAAAGCCCTTCATTGGATTCGATTTCAGAAAAATCGTCAACCAGACCTCTCGTGGTGTGAAATCTCAAACCTACTTATTAGAGATTTCGGAAATACGGATTATGACTTCAAACTCTTGACTGCTATCAACGCTAGAACTCAAGGTGATTACGAGACTATCATCATTTATATCTCCATTATGCATGGTATGTTCTCTCGTCTCAACAAAAAAAAAAGTGAATCTGAGCAACTCTCAATTCTCCTCAGAAACATACGCCCCTGCTATTCAGTATTCGTGGCATTGAATAAAATTGATTCCATCGATTCTCTGATATCAGCCTGCCAAAATTACGAACATGTTTTGGATAGAGACCGTAACTTTAAAGAACCTAAACCTGCTATTGATCAATTAGCATCTGAATTCAATTACAACCCTTCGACATCCTCATCTAAACCTTCCCTCCCTAGCCAGCCTAAAACCCAGTTCAATTCAGACTCAAGACCACCTTTTAAGAATTATTTTACTAAACAAGTAAATAGCATCTCTGATAAATTTACCTCTAATCTCTTCTGTGTTCGATGTCGCACAAACGGCCACTCTCTTCGAACTTGTCAGCAACCTCATTTTCCCATTTGCTTTAAATGCGGTCTGCGAGGCTTTAAAACCCCAGACTGTCCTGACTGTAATACCAAACACTATTCCTCTCCAAAAAAACTAACTTTGAACGACTCCGATAGCACCAATAACTAGCCCTTTTGACATAATTGACTGGCAAAATTGGCTTACTTATCTTCGTAATTTCTTCAATCTTTACAAGATTTCGTCAGTCCTTTATGAAGAAAAAAAGGATCATAATAGACCTTTTCTTAACTTTTCTATCGACGGAATCCCTTTTTCCGGGTTGCTAGATAGTGGAAGTTCTTTAACTATATTAGGCAACAATTCTCACCTTAACCTTTTGAAAAAGGGTTATTCTTTATCGAAGTCGTGCCCACTTTCAGTCGCTACAGCTAATAACCACAAATTGCAATCATTAGGCTATATCGACTTACTCATGACTTTTAATAATCAAACTCATGCTATAAGAGCCTACGCGTTCCCTGAAATACACCCTTCAATCATCGTAGGTGTAGACTTTTGGAAAACTTTTAATCTTATACCCGAATTGCTTAAACCTACTACCTTTGACAATGTACAGTGTAATACCATTACATCTGACACTGGGAAGATCCTCACTTATGAAGCATTATCTACGGAACAGAAAGACATAGCTGCAGACATCATCGCCAGATTCAAGCAAATTTCCTTCGAAGAAAAAGGCGAACTTGGAAAGACTCATCTGATTTGCCATAAAATCGATACAGGGAACTCTCCACCTGTAAGACAACGCTGCTACCGGCTATCACCTGAAAAACAAAGAGCACTTACAAACGAAGTAGACAAGATGCTTGGCTGGAAAGTGATTGAACCCTGCGAGAGCCCTTGGTTATCTCCGGTGATCATAACTCCTAAGAAGAATGATGAATGGCGTTTCTGTGTTGACAGTAGAAAACTTAACTCTATCACTCGTCGTGATGCCTATAGCCTGCCAGTAATGAACGAAATATTAGACCACTTGAGAGATGCTAAATATCTTTCAAGCATTGATATTGCGAAAGCTTTCTGGGAAGTCCCACTACACCCTCCAGACAGGGACAAGACAGCTTTTTACGTTCCAGGTAGAGGAATGTACCGCTTTGTTGTCATGCCTTTTGGTCTAACCAATGCTCCAGCGACACAACAAAGACTAATGGACGCGCTGTTCACTCCGGAGTTTGAGCATAAAGTATTTTGCTACTTAGACGATATCGTCATCATCAGCAAGACCTTGGAAGAACATATTTCCCTTCTTATCAGAGTTCTTGAAAAACTAACATACGCAGGTTTGACGATTAACTACGAAAAAAGTCAATTCTTCAAAAAAGAACTAAAATACCTTGGTTTTATGGTCGATTAACAAGGCTTGAGAGCTGACCCTGACAAAGTTCGGGCAATTTAGAATACCCTACGCCGACTACAAAAAAAAGATAAGAAGATCTCACGGCAGCTGCAGTTGGTTTAGAAGATTTATCCCAAACTTCAGTACTATTGCAGCACCTCTTAATAAATTGGCAGCCTCGGGGAAGAACTCGCCAAAATTTGGCTGGACTGCCGAAGCCAACTCCGCCTTCCTAAAGATGAAGGAACTACTTGTGACAACTCCAATCCTTGCCTGCCCTAATTTTGATGAACCTTTTGCTGTTCACTGCGATGCCTCCAACGATGGAATCGGAGCGATGCTCACACAAAAGCAAGATAATAGAGAAGTCGTAATAGCATACATGAGCAAAAGTTTCAATAAGCATGAACGGAACTACTCAACCACAGAACGGGAGACGTTAGCTGTCATTTCAGCTCTTGAGCACTGGAGATGCTACGTGGACAATGGAAAAGAATTTACTGTTTACACGGACCATGCTGCTCTAAAATGGTTCCTAAATCTATCTAATCCTTCAGGCAGACTAGCTAGATGGGCCCTCAGACTCTCAACATTCAACTGCGTTTTAAAACACAAGCGAGGAAAAGACAACGTTGTCCCCGATCTACTCTCTCGCTCGTTCGACAGGAATCCTGATCTTCATCAAACTGAAACAGTGGGCATGCTCGCTAGCGGATTCCTGAATACTTATTATACAAATATTGATACATAGAGAGAGAGAGAAAAGACACGACTGTTGTTTCATACCCAAAGTTGGAAAATTGACGTAATAAATAAAGGAGCAAGGAAATAAACATAACTAGCATTCAATAGTGTTATTAGTCAAGTATCGGAAACTTATTTCATTCATGAATATTGTATGAATCATTTAAAATATGGAAATAATGATAATAATACCCAAATAATGTTTATACTCTGGCAGTCCGTCATGGCTAGAAACGTAGGGCGACACACGAATTCCAATCTTAATCGTTATAGCATTAGAAGCTATATGAAAAGGAACAATATACCACCATCTGTCGTAAGGCAAATGACATAACGTGTTTACGCTAGCGCGCTAATACTACAATCAAATTTAAACCTTATTGTTAAAGAGTTAGTGGATTGAAAATACTACCAACGCCTTCCCCTCGTGACCCCCATGCTATTGACCCTCTTGACCCCCGTACCACTGACCCTCTTGACCCCCGTACTATTGACCCTAGTGACCCTCATGACCCTCGTACCACTGACCCTCTTGACCCTCGTACCACTGACCCTCTTGACCCCCGTGACCCTCACCTACTGACCCTCGTCCACTGACCCTCGTGACCCTCACCTACTGACCCTCGTCCACTGACCCTCGTGACCCTCACCTACTGACCCTCGTGACCCCCGTGCTATTGACCCTCTTGACCCCCGTGCTACTGACCCTCTTGACCCTCGTACCACTGACCCTCTTGACCCCGTGCTATTGACCCTCATGACCCTCGTACCACTGACCCTCTTGACCCCCGTGCTATTGACCCTCGTACCACTGACCCTCTTGACCCTCGTGACCCTCATCTACTGACCCTCGTGACCCTCGTCTACTGACCCTCGCGACCCTCGTCTACTGACCCTCGTCACCCTCATCTACTGACCCTCGTGACCCTCGCGCCCTGACCCTCGTAACCCTCGTGCAGAGTATAAAAGGGCATGTCGGCGTAGTATTCGGGATCATTCAATTCTCATCGTTCGGACTGGCAGTGTCTCTGGTTGTAGGCTAGGAAATTATCGGTGGGTGTTTATTTTGTTCTGTGGTGAATGGCTTCTCGTGAGGAAATTCTCTTCATAATTATGAGTCATTTACGGTTCTTAATTTTATAGTTAATTGTAAATTCATAAGTGGTGTTAGGGCCTAAGTTATATCTACTTTATCGGAAATATTCTGAAGGGTTTATATGACTAAATCAAACATGTCTTATTCGCCAGAGCTACTCTCTGGAATTGGGCATGTTTGACAAGTGGTTTCGGAACGCAGTCAAAGCTGTATTTACCGTAACGGAGTACTTCCGGAGGTTCATATGGTTAGTCAAATATAGTTAATATGCCAGGGTACTCCCTGGGATTGGGTATGTTTGATGATTGTTCTAGAAACTTTAGTGGGGGGTTAAATTGCCTAATCAGCCGGAACACTGTCAAGAATCAGTATATCTGCGGAGTCATTCCTACCTAACGGTGTCAAACGGGGGTGAATCCGTGTCCATAGTTACCAGATTTGAGGTGTGGTCTGGCGTCTACCTTTTTACCGACATAGGAGACGAAACCCCTTAATCGGGGCCCTCACGTCTCTCAGAACGGCTGGCGATCTAGACGTGGCTCGGTCATTCATGTGATGAGCACAGGAGGATACTCCGCTCGTCGAAATCGTCCAGTTGCCTGAGAGGTCGTTCAGCATTATATATATGTAAATATACTGGTCATATTCCCAGACAGGACGCTTTACTCGCCGTTTCCTAGCTTTCGAGCACGGCGGGGGGAAGCAAATACACAGGCTGTTAGGGTTGCTATCTCAGTTTCGCCGACTGAACTACTTACAGTTTAGCTAGGGATACATTCTTGCTTCTGAACTAAGGTATGGTTCTAGAAGTAAGCAGAATAGGGACCGGGGGTAGATGTAGGGCTAAATTCACGCGTTATGGGGTGATAGGCTTATAACTATGTCTTCTGCAACAAAAGATATTTCTAAGGTATTGGTTGTTTAGCTAAAATTAGTTACTATTCCAAAAGGATTTCATGAAAGTTATATAGTGTGGATATCTGAACTTACGTTAATAGTAGTAAATGGTTAAAAGGGGTGTCGGGTTTCCGTGGGTTACATGTGAAATATTGTAAAGGTGTGACAATTGGTAATTATCATCAAAAGGTTTCAGTTCTATTCATGGCATTAGGATATCAGGATTGTTTCAGAAAGATGAAATAATTCTGGGATTGATGACAGACTGAGCAGTTCATCAAATCCATTTAAAGTATCTTATTATCATGAATGGATACTCTTCATTCACGGTATTTATTATCATGAGTGGATACTCTTCATTTGAGGTACGATTTAGGTAGAATGTTTCACATGTTACGAACGGATTACCTCGGCATTACTCACTATGGTTATTGGTATAGGATGGTCTTAGGTTATTAGCTGTATAAGCTAAGGTTATAAACATAAACGCCTAATAATACAAAAAGATGTCAGTCGAGTTTGTCTCGGTGTATCTTCTCGAAACTGACCGCTAGGTTTGAGACACTGGTAGATTCATTCTCAGGGTCATACATCCATAGGATAGCTAGGTAAGTAACGTGAATAGGATGTCCAGACTCCATTCCAAACAAGAGAGTAGCAAGTGTGAGTAAAAGATTACCGCACGACCCGTCGTTTAGAACTTTGTTCCAAAATACAAGTATTTAGGGCAGTCTTTTAACTCATTATAGGTCTAAATAAATAACCTTGATTTTATGAATTATATAAGCTACTCCTTGTTCAACCGGACATGTAATAGGGGGTAGGAGATCTTCTACCAAAAACAAAATATATTTAAAATCATAAACTAATAACTTATAGCGAATAAATTATTAATCTAAGTTTTAGGACCTTGTTATACCTAGGAATAGAAAAATAGCAGTGGAAAGTAGCGCTTAGACAGGTTCATTTATATACAGATAGACTAGCTTTAATTATATTAGGAATGGGGAGTCCAAAACCTGTCAAGCTTTCATAAAAGGACCTAGGGTTATTACGGATCACAACACTTCAGGGTTCTACCACTAGCGATCACATTTTGGCCATATCTTCAGGTATTCGTAATGAAAGCACACAACAAAAGTAGGTTTAATAAGTAGGTAAATAAAGCGTGCAAATTACAGTAAAGTCTAGGGTTTTACATTATGTTAGAATTTATTACAAATATTCAGCGTTCTCGAGCTCTTCAGCGCGGAGACTCGGTAGCGTTTTGAGGTTGACGCGGGGAGAGTAGGTTGAGGGGGGGGAAACTGTTACAGTTTGTTGCGCGTTGACCAGGTATCTTCAGTAGCCCGCCAGGGCTACAGTTTGTTGCCTGAAATTGGAGGTGAGCTTGATGGGGATTGGACTCTTCATTTATATTTCTAAACCTTCGGCTAAGGGACTCCGCTAGGTTAGTCGCAAAAATTAGATCTCCATCTGAAAATAAAAATAAATAAATATTATTACTATATTACGGGTATGTCATATATTTTCAGTATAATCTTTAAGATATAAAAACATGGAATCAGCGGGGCGATAATGTATAAGAAGGGAAAAAATGGTACTACGGGAATCAGTAGGTGGATTTAAACTTTAAGACAGTATCAATATATAGAAAAATTTGTGATCCGTACCTTGATAAAAGAGGCCGCGAAAGGGTGGACCACGAAGACGTGAGCAGAAAGTAATCACCTCACCACGACCGGGGAGGAGAACATCATTCCGTCCAAGGTTTCATTGTTGATGCGGGTTTTGTCGCCAACTGTACTTTGCTTGTGGATCATCATCAACTGCGCATTATTCAGAGCAAGCCCAAAATTGGATGGGGATGCGTCGGTGGGATGCGTATTCTCGTGGCTATTTCCTGTCTCCGTCGTCGGATCGGCTGGAAAATGCCATCAAGTTGCAATTCAAACCATATCTTTCATCAAACAAGAATTTCAACCCAGTTGAATAACGGCAGGACTGCCGAATGGATGGCGGGTGTTGATGCCCAAAGTACTTACATACATACTTACGAACGGCGCAGGTTAAATAAAAAGTTGTCACAAGGGAAACAGGAAGCATTGCGAGAGTAATAGCGATCAAGTATGCCAATAATAATAAGACGAGATAAAAATAAATAGGCATATGAACAAAGAAAGAAAGAAAAAATTACTCCATCGGAAATTATACAATGCATAGAATAGCTGTAGGGGAACAGATATGAATATAACTACAACTTAGAAAAGAAAAGAAAAGAAGAAGTTTTCGTTTCAAAGTCCAATCTCTCAAGGACGGCTGAACAGATTTTCATGAAACGTGGCTAAGAACACAGGATAATATTGTCTAGGACAAAAAAAAAAAAAAAGCGGAACGAGAGTTGGTTCATCGGTTTGGGAGCTGCGATGCCACAGACAGATACACGGACAGATGCGTTAAATTTATAACACCTACTCTTTACTTCGGGGTTTAAAAATGCAGAGGAATGTACTCAGGATTCAAGAAAAAAAAGGGAAGTCAAATATACTCACGTTTAAGCAAAAGTAGAACACAAGATCGTGAAGCATTCCACATTTTTATCTGAAAACAATAAAATATTATTATTTTATTTGAACATTGCACATGGAACCGATGGCCGTTGGGGCGGAGAGATTCTTGGAAGGGGGGGCGCGACATGGGCTCTGCAGGTTGGATTGGATGCGGGTGCCGCTGCAGTAGTTGGTCGTTGTGACACTCTTTGGGAGAGGCCTGTGTCCTGCGGTGGGTGTTTTTCGGCTGATGAGATAATGATTATGATGATTATTTGTATATATCACATGATATCAGTATTTTTCGTAGATATAAATAATTAAAATTATAGATTAAGGCGGGCCTTAATATATAAAGAAAATATAAATTCATTGACTGAAGGTGTCAAGGTATAATTAATATGTGGGGGCGTATACAGTGTTTCTAAAAGCAAAAATAATAGTTGTAGTGTGATGTAGTTCATAAGACTAGAAATTAAGTCTTTTAAATATAAAACCTAGGTCTTGTGCAGGGGTTATTTCTTAATATGTTGAGGAGAAAGGAGCAGTGTTTAATACAACTGAGAGGAATTGCAATTTACAATAATTAGGCATTGTAGTAGGAACTCCGACAATATTTATGAACTTTTATTATTTGGGGGCGAGCCTTCATCATTAGTAGAAACAAAACCTAGTTATTCATAAATTCTGAGCACCTCATGCTTTAATGTGGCTAGTATATTAAATTCATTTCGAAGTGTACCTTTTGATGTCAGTGTAACAAGTGAAGGCTCCGGTGATCTCATCTCTGCAGTGATGTACGGGGACTAAAATTCTTCGGATTGTTGAGAATTTTCAATGACAGAACAACCTCCTCGAAACAATCCTTTGTTTTTGAAATGGTAGCCACAGATGATTATTTCTTAGTACTTCTTGTGGTACGGTACTTGCCTGAAACGAAAATCATTATGTTTAAAGATAGGTAGTATTTTTTTTAACGCACACTGGCTGCCCGGCCCGGCTTCGAACGATTAGTAACGCACGGATCATTCTTACTACCCGTTGTCCTATTGCCCGTTTTCCCGTGGGAATGAAGCGTTTTCCGTGGTGGAAAGTAGCCTACGTTCGTCGGGGATAGTATCAGCTTCTAATGGTGGAAAAGTTTTTCGAATCGGTCCGGTAGTTTCGGAGCCTGTTCACTGCAAAGGAACAATCAATCGAACCTTTCTTTCTATAATGTTAGTGTAGATAAAAACAAAAGTTTTACTTACCAGATTTGTCAATCCGGGGCCGGCAAGTGTAGAAAATGGCGCATACGCATACAATACAAATACTTAAGAATGCATGTACGTCAAAAAGGCCACGAAAGATAACTCGCGACGTCCGCTCACTGTATTTTCAAGTTAAAGAATTTAGGAGAAAAGTCAATGGTGACTAATATCCAAATTACAGAAAAGCTGTAACACGACACGAGGCATTAAGAGAATATAACCAAACAAAACAGGACAGGTGCCGGTTAATGTACAGCCATGTGAGCCAAGCTAGCGCACGGCTAAGGTAGTGTACGGCCCGATAAGCCGCGCCCATACTGTATACGGGTTGTTTGACTGTGCGGCGTTTTTTGGGCCTTGCTCAAAGAGTATAATACTAACTTTGTTGGCTTCCACCAAACACGGGGTGTTATTGCATTTAAAAACTCGTTATTTTTCTCCAAAGAAAAGATCTGCGGAAATAATATCTTATAACTATTATTTATTTTGCGCAACGCAAAGTTATTTATTTTATGGTTTTAGTCTAAAAAGACGTAGTTTTAAAATCACTTAAGTATGATAAAATATACGAGAATACAAAGACAAAACGCTTAGCATAGCACCAGATCCAGACATATAGGCAATTAATTAATCACGTCAATTTGTTGCCAATCCAAAAAGGTTAAGTGTAGAAGACTTTTAAGAGCAAGGAACCGCCGCAGACATAAAATGATCTTACACGTCTGACAACTTGCTGCAGCGATGTGTTGTAATTAAACATGAGAAATCAAAATATACTTCTCTTTCTGGTATGACAAGTTGATAGGGCGGACGGATCGCTTGCATTACGGGATGTTTGACTGTGCGAACACTATTTAGTAATAGCCGCGCTACCACGAGAATCGAGACTCGAATACATGCATCCCTGTCACTCGAGTATCGAGAGCGATAGAGATGGGAATGCCCGGGCTTCGGCTTTCGAAGTTCGTGGTGGAATTTCAGGACAAAAATAGTACGTGGAAGTAGTAGATTGTAATTAAATTGAAATTAATTAAATTTAGCTTATTGAATTGACGTCAGGGAATTATTTAACTTATATGGTCGTAGCGACATCTATGGTAACACACTAGGAATTTATTGAATCGCGAATCGGATTAGATAATTATTCTGGTTGGTTCTTGAAGATTCTCTCATACTTACAAAGCTGCGACATAGTTTTATGGCTCAAGTCGTATCTATGATGCCGTTATTCCATTATGTTATAAGAACGTACGACAGGTAGAAAGGGATAGTTAGCCAGGGAGGCTTTTGTTTATGTCAGGAAAGGATGTGAGGAGGGAAATAATGAATAGGCTTGCCTATGCGAACCACTATGTGTGCTGGTTCAAACCCGGACAAAGACAAGACCGAACGAAGACAGTTACAAGAAATATGGGAAGTCAAGGACCTCAGTATATTATATTATCAATATTATCATACACAAATCACACGACGTGCATAGTATAGACATTCATTTACTGGTTCATGTTTTATGAAAAAAAAAAGAAGAAAAAAAAAACGCAGCAAGCCAACATACATTACATAGGAAAAGGTTTATTAAGAGTTCACATTGTATCCATTATCTTAGACAACTAGGGAAGCCTGTTTGAAATATCATTACATAGTATAAAGCAGGGTGACGTCCCACTGTCTGCCCTATGCTTAGATCTTTAAAACTGTAACGGATTTTAATGCGGTTTCTTTCAATGGATGCAGTGATTCAAGAGGGAGGTTTATATGCGTAGTGTGGTGCCCATGCGAGGCCGGGGCGGGTCGCTAACCTTAGTATGAAATTAACTGAATAATGGATACTGGTACCATATATATCTTAATAGCAGTACGAATGACCGCCCATTTTGATTTATAGGTATTCAAGAAATATATTATAGGGAAGGTATCGTTAGCACACGCAAACGCGATACAATATGATGTGAAAAAGCTAAGATCACAACAAGTGGAAAAGGAAAAGTTATTTATTTATGCTGTTTAGCAAGTTAGTTTTCCCAGATTTCAGTTCAGTGTTCCATGAGATTGGATGTTCTGATAATAGGGGTTTAACACGTTCGCAACCAGGAGCCGCCTGGTAGGCACTCGTAATGTCTGCTTGGATGCCAGCTCAGCCGCAAGGAGGGCAGTAGCGTAAATCTACGCGCCTGGCGAGTTCTTTCAGTTACTGGAGTATTGTTCCATTTTTAACCCAGTTGCGAAGGTGTTAACAAAGTAAGAAGTACAAGTCACACAGAAATTACAAATCGAGCATTGCTTTCACAAAAAGGAAAATAAAACATGCGCCAGAGCAGTTTTCTTGAAGGAACTCCTGGAAATGGATCACGATCATCTTGTTGGGTAGTTTTCACATGCAGTTTCAGGGGGATCGCGAGCGTGGGATTGTGGTTTGTCACAGCATCTTGTAGGCGTTCCTGGAAATATAAAAATGAATATCACTCTTCGTATAATGAATAAGCATGCCGCTTTAAGCATTGATATGAAATGGAAGAGAGTTGTAGCAGTACAACTGGGGTCATTCTAAGTTTTTAATTATATTCCTTAAATATTAAGTATACATTAAGGAGAATAACTTGGTGCGGGGGCGTGGATAAGTGTCTAACTTGATTTGGGGTTAAATTGCGGAGTTTGTAGAACTATTGACATTTAATAATAAAAACATAATTTTTCCAAGCTTTGATTCACTTACGGAGCAATGATATCTTGGTTTGATACATACAAGGAGGATGAGGATGGATTTACAAATTTCCTGGTCGGCACATACAGAAGTTTATTAACACTAAGTACAGTATGCCGAGCAGATGCAGGTTCTTGCTCATATTACTAAGCACACAGAGTTATTAAAATACATGAATGGTATGAAGAAATAATGGATATAATTACCTTCTTAAATTACATCATGCTAGGAGAACAGCAATGTGGGATGAACAAGTCCGGCGACTTGTTGAGATGGGTGGAGACGTTTCATTTGTTTTCAAACCGCTGTAAAGTTAAATAGAAGGGTTATGTTAAGTGGGAACGTCGCCGATATTCATGTATACATTTATGAAAGATTGATACAAGATATAAATTATGGAAAAAAAGGGAGGAATGGAGATACTTTTGATAATGAACTCACCCTGAAATCGAGATGAAATTATACAATAGTTTAAGAGGTGTATATATACATTCGTGGATTTACTATATTTTACATACTTACATTTGGAATCGCTCCTATATTTTAATAGGACGGGAAGATATCAGTTTTCACTGGGACCGCTTGTGTCGTGGTTGACTCCCTCTTTGGCATTTTGATTGATATCACTTGCTGCATAGTCAAGCCATCGGTTGAAAGGATGAGAGCACTCTTATATTCCTGGAAACGCCATGACAAGATGTTATGAGATTAACAGAATGGCAGAGAATTGGACATTTAGTTACTTTGAAGAGCAGATTGAGTCGGGAGGAATAACCATTTAAGAAGAGATTGTCAAGTGGAATATAACTGAACTAGGCTAAAATATAATAGTAAGAAGATAGGGAATAGCCAGAACCTGTTCGGCCATTTGCAAATGAATGCTATTAACACTGATGTGTTACTGTTTGCCGAAATGATGCCGAGTATTACGGGTCCCATGACACTATAACGTTGAAATACTGATTGTGAGTCGCTTCAAACAGAGACAGTTAGTCCAGGCGTGATGGAAAATATGACGATAAAGCGAAATGAAAGAACATTTAGAGATAGTACATACCTTGAGGAAAACATCCGTGTATTTAGCATGTGGCAGTTTCCGGTTGCAGTAGTAAGAATGTTGCATTATATCCTCCGTTTTATCTTGATGAATTTCATAAAGGATAGAGTGGAAATCAAAAACCAGACCACGACACGCAACTTTGACAGTTGACAGTAACGCCACGCTACGATACGATGTGTCAGAAAAAAATTGAAGACCGATCATAGACGATATTCGCATACCTCGAGTAAATTAACTTTTGCAGAATTATGCTTTTACGTTACTCAGAGATTAAAAATTATATTTTTCATTAGCTACACAGAATATTAACAAATAATAAGTGGTTGTGAAATCGTAACAAAAATGTCTATTCGGATGCAGATGACGACATCTATGTTCGTTGTTTGGTAATAATGACGCGTCGTCTAAGTTTAAGGTTGTTAGTCTATGGTAATAGTGCTAACTTATAACATAATAATATAGCCCAGAGTATATGAAGATATTCTTTGAAATATTTTATTGCAACTAAAAATTTTTTGGGATCGTATACGTCAAGATCGACTTATATTCTTATCCACCTAGCGGCAAATGGGGATATTAGAAGACTAGACGTCAATCTTCAACGGTATTATCCTCACTACTCCACGGTAGATGACGCCGTGGGTACCGAATGAGATACATTTTAGCGATGGATGGGTTCCTTTTACTATGGATCCTTTTACATAAATCGTGTATCTATTTAAAATAATCACTGATAAAAGACATAATTATTAGCCTTGGACATCATGAAGTTTGTTATTACAAAAAAGGGTTAATTATGATCGTATGTCATTATGGAGGCCACCTAGCGGCAGATGGGAATATTAGAAGACTAACGTCACTCCTCTATTCATCGGTGGATGGCGACACATATGAGGAAACTCAAAATATCGACAATCTATGCTCAGAAATGCTCTACTCGACAATAGATGGCGCGAGAAGTCACAGACGGGCAAAAATTTGTGTCCATACTTCAATGGGATAGTTACTCTATTTGGCGATGGATGGCGGGAAGATGCAGTTTTGTATTATAATACAAATCATACCACAATGCATGGCTTATTTTTATAACAACGAAAGAGCAGAAAAATATATATTTTTTCCTCAAATAGATGATTAATGCTCGTATTTGTGAATCGATAATACAATTAGGCCGGTCGGATACGATAGATTTGCTGCAGTTAGGAAACGCTAATGAATTTCCGAACGAGATTTTACGTCAAGATTGTCATTGTCATAATAAAAGATGAGAAAATTTGTCGGTTGGAAGGAATTTCAGATTTGTTTGTCCAAGTAAGTTCTATTTTCGGGACAAAATTAGTGAATAACCAAATGCTACCTTTCTAATAAAGTATCATTCAGGGACGATAAATCATATTATGGCCAAAGGACCAGTGCGAGTGCGATTGCGGCCAAAGTTTATTCGTGGAATCAGTGTGTGAAAAGTTTCCAATAGCTGTGTTTTATAGCAAATAATAGTGAATATGTTATACCACGTGTGATTACAATAAAGGAACAGGGTAAGCGTAAATTAATTAGAATACCAGTCGATTCTAGGTTAAACCACGCAACAGCTGGCTGGCTGGTTGGAGGTTCAAAAAAGATGCTCTTAATACTTTATTAATCGCATGCTATGGGGTGTGGTTAAATTAAATCGGGATGTCACGCATTAAAATTCAATTCCATTTATCTAGTGGACTCATTTGACATTCTAGAGGTAGTGGGCTATTTCGACCATTACTTGCATCAACACAGTGGCGCAGATGGAGAGCGTCGGCGTACTGAGTTGCTGACCAGGGTTCGATTCCCGGCAGCGAATCTATTTTTTTTGTGTACATGTTAATTTAGTTTTGTGTTTTTTTGAAATAGGGTTATAAGTATGTTTTTCTTTTCTTGCAAAATTACTCTATGCTTATTATAAAATTTGGCGTTACTGGATGATTGACGGACAACATGCAGCTTAAAAACATTAGAATATACAAATATGAAAAATCGGTGGCAGAATTTTCAAGGTGAAACATTTTTACTTATGCCTGGGTAACTTTAGAACCAAATACTTAGCTGTTGGGTTGTCTATTAAGGTACATTCGAAATTTATGGATTGACAAATAGTAGTTGTTAGTTGGCGGGAAATATTGGTTTTCACCTTTTTGTTTCATCTTTTCAGTCCGTGCATATTCATTAAAATGGACTGCAATGGTGTCGGTTTTGACTAATTTACGGTTGCTAAATAAAATTTCAATTTTGGGATGAATTTTAAATTCAAGATGGCGTATCTGACTTTTTGGAAAGTCGTCATGTATATCAAATTCAGCTAACTTACAGATGCTAATTTCGAATTTTGGGAATATTTTCGGATTCAAGATGGCGGATCTGGCTATAAAAAAAAAAAAAAGTGAATGGGTATCAAATTCAATTATTTTTGTTGTTGCAAGTTTCTAATTTAGGTTCATATTGAAATTAATTGTTATACTATACCTATTCATGGGTATGAATTTAAAAAACGAAGCAATATACTTCATTTTGCACTTATTATTGTAGATATAACGCTGGCGAGTATGATCATTTCTATTACATGGGTATAATAATATATTGTACAAATTAAGGTTCAATATGTCTTTAATCTGTTTTGAAACGATTACACGTCATATGCTTTGGCTAGCTGTAGCAATTGAGCGAACTAGCGAATGAGGAAGGGTGCATATATACTGAATGATATACCACAAAGAGATGAATGGTAGATGAGGTGTGAATTGTGTGTGAAGATTTGAAGGAAGTTTTTGTATAAAACTGGATTGTTACGGTTTGACAATGGCTAGAGTGTAATCAAATAACCTAGATTTGTTGGTTTTGAAGGGGAACAAAAAAAAACAACAATAAGGCCCTAAATATTTATCAATAGGTTAAAATCGTGACAACGATTCGACTCTTAGCATAGAGTAGTATTTGGGGACTTATACTATACACGCATTTTTGCGCAAGGGTATACACATCTCATGTCTATTAAAATAAGTCAAATTAAAGGTCAATCATGTTTCGAATCAGTGAAACTGGGCATATTATTATAGGCCTTAATAAAACATGGCAAATTAGTCACTGTTCTACCCGATGGGATGAGCAAATGTGATAATTAGGGTTGCAAACAACCACTTGTTATGGTTGTATTTTCTTTCCTACTTTTCTTACGATATTTAGACAAGTCAAAATTGGAATTGACTTATTTTATAAGACTTGATACAAGCGCCAAGAAAACTGTTTATGAATGATGGACTCTGAGGGCACGGTTCGAGCTTATGCATTGGAGAGTGAACAGCTCGGTACTTCCACCAAATAGTTTCTGTTTTATGTGGGGAAATTTCGCGTGCTTTATTCATGGAAAGGGCAATGTTTTCCAGGATCACCGATTGAGCAATGTAATCAACGATCCGGGATAAATCATCGGAGATTGGACCACAGGGTCTGATAGGATTCACAACCTGTCATCCCAGAATGAGACAGAAATCTTGAGGAAAAGCTAGTCATTACTCATTGTTATAGCTCAAGGGGGCCGTGTCAACTGACGAAGTCATTGATGATCATTTAGTACTGGTTAAATACACATCACGAGTTTAAACAAGGGGGGATTGTCACTGACAAATCTAGGATCTAGGGATGAAGATTCTACATGCATGACCTAGGTCATGCATTGCGAAATATTCATCGGGGCGTGTTGAAACAGTGGGCATGCTCGCTAGCGGATTCCTGAATACTTATTATACAAATATTGATACATAGAGAGAGAGAGAAAAGACACGACTGTTGTTTCATACCCAAAGTTGGAAAATTGACGTAATAAATAAAGGAGCAAGGAAATAAACATAACTAGCATTCAATAGTGTTATTAGTCAAGTATCGGAAACTTATTTCATTCATGAATATTGTATGAATCATTTAAAATATGGAAATAATGATAATAATACCCAAATAATGTTTATACTCTGGCAGTCCGTCATGGCTAGAAACGTAGGGCGACACACGAATTCCAATCTTAATCGTTATAGCATTAGAAGCTATATGAAAAGGAACAATATACCACCATCTGTCGTAAGGCAAATGACATAACGTGTTTACGCTAGCGCGCTAATACTACAATCAAATTTAAACCTTATTGTTAAAGAGTTAGTGGATTGAAGAGATTGAAAATACTACCAACGCCTTCCCCTCGTGACCCCCATGCTATTGACCCTCTTGACCCCCGTACCACTGACCCTCTTGACCCTCGTGACCCCCGTACTATTGACCCTAGTGACCCTCATGACCCTCGTACCACTGACCCTCTTGACCCTCGTACCACTGACCCTCTTGACCCCCGTGACCCCCGTGCTCGTGACCCTCGTGACCCTCACCTACTGACCCTCGTGACCCTCGTGACCCTCACCTACTGACCCTCGTGACCCTCGTGACCCTCGTCCACTGACCCTCGTGACCCTCACCTACTGACCCTCGTGACCCTCGTGACCCTCGTACTACTGACCCTCGTGACCCTCGTGACCCTCACCTACTGACCCTCGTGACCCTCGTGACCCTCGTCCACTGACCCTCGTGACCCTCACCTACTGACCCTCGTGACCCTCGTGACCCTCGTACCACTGACCCTCGTGACCCCCGTGCTATTGACCCTCTTGACCCCCGTGACCCCCGTGCTACTGACCCTCTTGACCCTCGTACCACTGACCCTCTTGACCCTCGTGACCCCGTGCTATTGACCCTCGTGACCCTCATGACCCTCGTACCACTGACCCTCTTGACCCCCGTGACCCCCGTGCTATTGACCCTCGTGACCCTCGTGACCCTCGTACCACTGACCCTCTTGACCCTCGTGACCCTCGTACCACTGACCCTCTTGACCCTCGTGACCCCCGTGCTATTGACCCTCGTGACCCTCGTATCACTGACCCTCTTGACCCTCGTGACCCTCGTACTACTGACCCTCGTGACCCTCGTACCACTGACCCTCTTGACCCTCGTGACCCCCGTGCTATTGGCCCTCGTGACCCTCGTGACCCTCGTACTACTGACCCTCGTGACCCTCGTACCACTGACCCTCTTGACCCTCGTACTACTGACCCTCTTGACCCCCGTGACCCCCGTGCTATTGACCCTCGTGACCCTCGTGACCCTCGTACCACTGACCCTCTTGACCCTCGTACCACTGACCCTCTTGACCCTCGTGACCCCCGTGCTATTGACCCTCGTGACCCTCGTACCACTGACCCTCTTGACCCTCGTGACCCTCGTACTACTGACCCTCGTGACCCCCGTGCTATTGGCCCTCGTGACCCTCGTACCACTGACCCTCTTGACCCTCATACCACTGACCCTCTTGACCCTCGTGACCCTCGTACTACTGACCCTCGTGACCCTCGTACCACTGACCCTCTTGACCCTCGTGACCCTCGTACTACTGACCCTCGTGACCCTCGTACCACTGACCCTCTTGACCCTCGTGACCCCCGTGCTATTGACCCTCGTGACCCTCGTGACCCTCGTACCACTGACCCTCTTGACCCTCGTACCACTGACCCTCTTGACCCTCGTGACCCCGTGCTATTGACCCTCGTGACCCTCGTGACCCTCGTCCACTGACCCTCGTGACCCTCACCTACTGACCCTCGTGACCCTCGTCCACTGACCCTCGTGACCCTCACCTACTGACCCTCGTGACCCTCGTGACCCTCGTACTACTGACCCTCGTGACCCTCGTACTACTGACCCTCGTGACCCTCATCTACTGACCCTCGTGACCCTCGTGACCCTCGTCTACTGACCCTCGTGACCCTCACCTACTGACCCTCGTGACCCTCGTACTACTGACCCTCGCGACCCTCGTCTACTGACCCTCGTGACCCTCGTCTACTGACCCTCGTGACCCTCATCTACTGACCCTCGTGACCCTCGTGACCCTCATGATGCTGACCCTCGCGCCCTGACCCTCGTAACCCTCGTGCAGAGTATAAAAGGGCATGTCGGCGTAGTATTCGGGATCATTCAATTCTCATCGTTCGGACTGGCAGTGTCTCTGGTTGTAGGCTAGGAAATTATCGGTGGGTGTTTATTTTGTTCTGTGGTGAATGGCTTCTCGTGAGGAAATTCTCTTCATAATTATGAGTCATTTACGGTTCTTAATTTTATAGTTAATTGTAAATTCATAAGTGGTGTTAGGGCCTAAGTTATATCTACTTTATCGGAAATATTCTGAAGGGTTTATATGACTAAATCAAACATGTCTTATTCGCCAGAGCTACTCTCTGGAATTGGGCATGTTTGACAAGTGGTTTCGGAACGCAGTCAAAGCTGTATTTACCGTAACGGAGTACTTCCGGAGGTTCATATGGTTAGTCAAATATAGTTAATATGCCAGGGTACTCCCTGGGATTGGGTATGTTTGATGATTGTTCTAGAAACTTTAGTGGGGGGTTAAATTGCCTAATCAGCCGGAACACTGTCAAGAATCAGTATATCTGCGGAGTCATTCCTACCTAACGGTGTCAAACGGGGGTGAATCCGTGTCCATAGTTACCAGATTTGAGGTGTGGTCTGGCGTCTACCTTTTTACCGACATAGGAGACGAAACCCCTTAATCGGGGCCCTCACGTCTCTCAGAACGGCTGGCGATCTAGACGTGGCTCGGTCATTCATGTGATGAGCACAGGAGGATACTCCGCTCGTCGAAATCGTCCAGTTGCCTGAGAGGTCGTTCAGCATTATATATATGTAAATATACTGGTCATATTCCCAGACAGGACGCTTTACTCGCCGTTTCCTAGCTTTCGAGCACGGCGGGGGGAAGCAAATACACAGGCTGTTAGGGTTGCTATCTCAGTTTCGCCGACTGAACTACTTACAGTTTAGCTAGGGATACATTCTTGCTTCTGAACTAAGGTATGGTTCTAGAAGTAAGCAGAATAGGGACCGGGGGTAGATGTAGGGCTAAATTCACGCGTTATGGGGTGATAGGCTTATAACTATGTCTTCTGCAACAAAAGATATTTCTAAGGTATTGGTTGTTTAGCTAAAATTAGTTACTATTCCAAAAGGATTTCATGAAAGTTATATAGTGTGGATATCTGAACTTACGTTAATAGTAGTAAATGGTTAAAAGGGGTGTCGGGTTTCCGTGGGTTACATGTGAAATATTGTAAAGGTGTGACAATTGGTAATTATCATCAAAAGGTTTCAGTTCTATTCATGGCATTAGGATATCAGGATTGTTTCAGAAAGATGAAATAATTCTGGGATTGATGACAGACTGAGCAGTTCATCAAATCCATTTAAAGTATCTTATTATCATGAATGGATACTCTTCATTCACGGTATTTATTATCATGAGTGGATACTCTTCATTTGAGGTACGATTTAGGTAGAATGTTTCACATGTTACGAACGGATTACCTCGGCATTACTCACTATGGTTATTGGTATAGGATGGTCTTAGGTTATTAGCTGTATAAGCTAAGGTTATAAACATAAACGCCTAATAATACAAAAAGATGTCAGTCGAGTTTGTCTCGGTGTATCTTCTCGAAACTGACCGCTAGGTTTGAGACACTGGTAGATTCATTCTCAGGGTCATACATCCATAGGATAGCTAGGTAAGTAACGTGAATAGGATGTCCAGACTCCATTCCAAACAAGAGAGTAGCAAGTGTGAGTAAAAGATTACCGCACGACCCGTCGTTTAGAACTTTGTTCCAAAATACAAGTATTTAGGGCAGTCTTTTAACTCATTATAGGTCTAAATAAATAACCTTGATTTTATGAATTATATAAGCTACTCCTTGTTCAACCGGACATGTAATAGGGGGTAGGAGATCTTCTACCAAAAACAAAATATATTTAAAATCATAAACTAATAACTTATAGCGAATAAATTATTAATCTAAGTTTTAGGACCTTGTTATACCTAGGAATAGAAAAATAGCAGTGGAAAGTAGCGCTTAGACAGGTTCATTTATATACAGATAGACTAGCTTTAATTATATTAGGAATGGGGAGTCCAAAACCTGTCAAGCTTTCATAAAAGGACCTAGGGTTATTACGGATCACAACACTTCAGGGTTCTACCACTAGCGATCACATTTTGGCCATATCTTCAGGTATTCGTAATGAAAGCACACAACAAAAGTAGGTTTAATAAGTAGGTAAATAAAGCGTGCAAATTACAGTAAAGTCTAGGGTTTTACATTATGTTAGAATTTATTACAAATATTCAGCGTTCTCGAGCTCTTCAGCGCGGAGACTCGGTAGCGTTTTGAGGTTGACGCGGGGAGAGTAGGTTGAGGGGGGGGAAACTGTTACAAAACGGCACCAATTACTCAAGAAATTCAACGTACTAACGATGAAGACCACAACAGATTAATCTCGGACTGTCAAAACAATCCGGACAGTTACCCGAACTACTACTATAGAGACAACAAGCTATTCCGTCGTAGTTACGATCAAAACTCCATAACGGACGATTTTGCCTGGAAGGAAGTTCCTCTTCCTTCAACTAGAAAATCACTTATCAAAGAATTCCATGGCTCTCTACCTAATCCACACTTGGGCATATTCAAGACTTACAAGAAATTAGCACTACAATACTACTGGACTGGCATGTTTAGAGATGTTGCTAAATACATATCAAAATGCGAAACTTGTTTAGCCTACAAACACTCTAACCACTCTCCTTATGGCATCATGGGTAAACCTAAAATTTGTTCTCGCCCGTTCCAATGCATATCGTTAGATCTCGTGGGTCCGTTACCGATGACTAGAAAAAGAAACCAATATATACTAGTTATAAATTGCTACTTTACTAAATACAGCATAATTTTCCCTTTAAAACGTGCAAGGGCTACTGATATTACCTTTCACCTAGAAAATTTAGTTTTTCTGGTTTTTGGAGTACCACAGACAATCATTATGGACAATGGACCTCAATTCCAGTCGCGTGAGTTCCATAACCTAATCAATAAATACAGAATACCTTTCGCGAACTTTAATCCTCTTTATTGCCCTCAAGTTAACCCCACAGAGAGGTACAATAAGACTCTTATCACGGCCTTAGCGTCTCTTGTTGGGGACGACCATAGATCTTGGGAGAACCATCTTCCAATTATTCAGTCTGCTATGAATAATTCAGTGAACCTGGTAACCGGTTTTACACCCTCTTTCCTAGTTTTTGGACGCGAAACTATTCCTTGCGGCTCCATGTATTCACCATGCCAAAATCTTGAGGAAATAGTTTTTCTTCCTAGAGACATGTATGCTAATAACCTTGGACTGCTATCATCTATTTACGATAAAGTTCAGGTTGCCTTGTACACAGCACATATAAAGAATAGCAATAGGTACGATCTTAGAAGGTCATTCAAAGAATTTAACATCGATGATATAGTTTGGAGGAAAAACTACGTCCTAAGTAACGCTGGCACTTACTTCAGTGCGAAACTGGGTCCAAAATACTTAAAATGCAGAGTTATTCAAAAACTCTCGCCCCTGGTGTATATGCTTGAAGATCCTAATGGTTCAAGAAACAAATGGCACATTAAGGATTTCAAAACATAGCATTTAGTTTAAGTTTATTTAATTTCACTTCATTACACATTATTTTACGTTCTTTTCTTTGCAGCTTTTCATTATGCTGACTTATTAGCGTGCGACTGTTCTGTAATGACTCGCTTCTGCTTTTCTTTCTTAGCTCTGTAAATAAATAAAAAATTGTAGTAGCCTAGGACTACTGCACCCTCTTTAGTTCTAAACTAACTCCCCTCTACTAGTTGGCTCTAACCCAACTAGTCTAGAATTTCCTCGAGCGGATGACTAACTCGTTAAATAAGCCCTTAGGTTCTTCACATTTTCCCCTAGTTGGCGCTAGACCAACTAGGCCTGTATATAGTATTTCCTCGAGCGGATCGCCAACTCGTAAAATAAGCCGTGGGTTCGTCATTTTTCCCGTGGAGCGGCTGACTACTCCCTCAAAAAAAAAAGAAAAAAAAAAGCCTTAGGTCATGGTAAGGAGTTCCTTAGGAGTGTGTGTCATTGAATGTGAACCACATCCCCTTATTTTCTCTGGAGATGAATGTATGTGTGATTTTTGAAAGAGACGCAAGGAAGATCTGGAGCTTCTTAGTTGTATATAATTTTCTTCATGTTATTAGCAACTCATCTCATTTATGCACTAATCACCACGCATAGCATATCTATATAAAAAAAAAAAACTTCATTAATAAGTACGAAAAAGTTTTTTTTTTTCCTGGGTTTTTGGGGTAATGTAGCATTTACCTTTATCTGCGTTGCACCTGTAGGTCACATCAGTTAATGCAAGACCTTGCAATTGCCATCTTACGTCTTTTTAGGCTTTCTTTACATCATTGATTCATTCTCTTGGTTCTTGTAACCCCAACTTCTAAGAAAGGGTATACTTCTGTACACTGCTTTTGATTTCGTGATTACTTTTATTATCGGTTTCTGTTCATTTGAACCGTATTTAATCCTATATTTTCCTTATTCCTGAAATTCTTAAAAATAATAACTACGTTTGTTATTTTCTGTTGACAATCTGTCAACAACGTTGTGTTCTTCTAAATAGTCATTTTCACTACCATAAAGGTTAGGTTTTATACTTTTCGGCTAAGTCTGTATACTTTTAGGTACTTATGAAACCCTGGTAGCTTGTAATTTTTGAAATATGAAATTATAATATGTAATTCTAGAACATGGGATCCCTTGGGTATAAAAGCCGATACAGCCGCTGTATTAAATCAGTTTTACCTTCGACTTCCAAACAAGAAGTACAGAACAGATCCGTTGCGGGGTCACAGCCGGCCCCGCAACTCAAGAGGGTCCCTAAACCTACTCGTCGGTCGTCAGTTCTACTACGAAATGCGTCCCTGCTGGACGACTGCCTTTGCGGGGCTCCCCTACTGAGCACCTGCCTCCCGAAGCGCTACATCTGTACACCACCCTTCGGAACGGCCCTGCTGAGCTCCTCCCGAGCGTTTGGCTTGGAAGGCTCCCTGCTGCACGCGTCCTACTACGCGCCGGCCACTGCTCACGCCCTACGGGACGTTCCTATCTGCTGCATGCGCCTTACTACTCGCCTACCTACTGCTCGCGCCCTACTACGCGCCTGGTTGTCGACTGCCGCGCTACACGCGCCCCTACCGAGCGCCTGGCGGAGGCTTATACCCTGACGGTACGCCCGTACGCTTACTCCTCGCACGCGCTGCTACGCACGCCTCCGGCCTGTCATTTCTACCTGCGGATCCCTCACATCCTACGGCGCGACTTCCTGGGGATCCCACTGGTTCCGTTCAACTCTTTCCTAATTTAACCACCACGTGTCCTGGTAACTAGGTACTACTGTTTGCTTGTCAAGAAACTCTCCTAATAAAGAACCTCGACCCTAACTTTTCTTTTGTAATTTGTATTTAGCTATCATACTTGTTACGTGGGCTTCCAAAAAGGTTTGTAAGTCTACGTAACGTGACATCTTAAATTCATTATATGTACTACTGCCACGATTTTTTTGACATTCCGAGTAGCAGCCATTTAGCCGGCAGGGGGTGGGGATACTTGACTGGCAAAAATTTGGGCTTTAAAGCTCAATATCACACAAATGGCCCACTGAGTTGAAATATGGTTTTAGAAACCCATAATATTTTTGAAGAAGCTATCCAACGATATCCCACATCATGGGTTTAACTAGAAAAAAATACACCCCTACTTTACGTGTCGAGAAGGTACTTTAATTTATTTTTTTCACCGCAGCAGCTCGAACAGGCATATTTTGCTGCGTGAAAACAGTGTGTAAACTGCGATTTTGCTCACTCCGTGAGACAAAGTAGTTTAATTTTGATGCGGAGCACTGAAATTTCGTTGTATGGGGTCTATTACAAGTTCAGAATATTTGAACTTTATTAGCGCTGTCCCTTTCATTCCATTACGAAAAAAGAAAATGGCAGACGTAGGTTGATCCACAGTTCGACCATCAAATTTCAAAGTAGACCCCCAAAAAAGTACACGTTCGAAAACTATCAAATTAACAAGTTTAAATTACTAAAATAATTATACAAAGGAATTTTCAATTGAAGAATATTTAAATAAAAGCTCTGTATAAACTCCGTTTTTCATGATAAATAGCCAAACATGTTTTTTTTACGCTAGCCAATTAATAATTCTAGTTTAAACAATCTTAAATTTTATGAATGTTATACCACAGATGCAGTTTCCGAACGCAAGCACGGCGCCCCGCCCCTTTTAAAAAATTGCGCGCTGTTAATTTGTTTCAGATTGTATTAGGTATCAGTATAATATTCTTCATTCTTGCGTTATTGATAAACGCGTTATTGGTATTCTTGCGTTGTTTAAATATAAAAACTACTGGGATAAATCAATTCTCTATCTAACTAGGAATCATAGTGAAGTCAATGACGTGATGAAGGCAGTATTTTAACAACATTACCTACGGCTAGTTTTTGGTATGTACGCGAGATACACGCAATATGCTAATGTGTGCCCTTGTGATAATGATAATATATTTCAAAAATATCTCGATGATATTAGTAAAATCTGTGAATTTTAACAATAATACGGTTAGTTTTTAGCAAAGATAACCAATAAATAGAGCCTATAAGCGATTTAGTTCGATGCAAAGGTCACCACAGTTGGCGGTAGGTGCGGGTTGCGGGGAGGTCGGTAACGGCGCTGTGATTGGCTGTTTCGAAAATAGCGCGCTTTGTCACATAATGGCGCCAGAAGCGTAGTGATGGGGCGCGTTGGTCGTTAACGGTTTTTAGCGGAGCCGCAATAAATTGTTATTAGAATATTTTACATGGCGTAGGTACCTTTAACATGGTTTACATTTTTGAACGGCTGTCACTGTAATATTATTATCTTATCATGTTTCGTTCTTAAAATATTTTGATCACCACGTAACCTAAAAAAGGTATGTTATATAATCCCGTCGAGTAGTCATATAAAGTAGTTATTTCTAGGCATTTTACAACATTTACTGTATTATCGTGTTTATGTCGGACAAGAAGCCTTCGTCTCGTTCGTATTTACATACTTACTAGAAAAGAACGAATGCGATGTTTATTCGACATTAACGCGAATGTGCTAGCTAGGCTAATGTATGATATTTTAAGATTGGTATAGGTATGGAAGACATATAAAAACGATGTCAGTAAAAATAGACATATTTTTTCTATGTGATCAAAATAATGTGGTTGATGATAATCCTCACCATCATTTAAGAGGGCGTTAACGTGCTCACTAGCGCCACTGGTAAATAATTGTGATTACTTCAATTTAACGATAGATATTTAAAAAAGCAGGCCACTACACATAGTATTTTGTATTTAAGCTACATCCGTCACACGTCGTCGAAGTCCAGCATCAGGGCCATCTCGTGACACTAGTCCTAATTGCTCACAAAAACGATTCGAAAAACTTCAATCGCCGTCTTCGAAGTCCAGCATTAATAGGGCCTGCTCGTGGCACTAGTAGTAGGTATATTGCTGCGTCCAGACGTCCGAGCGCGGCGGACGAGGGGTGACATGAGCGGTAAGAATTCATAAGAAAGTGCGAGATAGGGATAGAATTTTGCAGGTTGGCAGTATCCAAATGAAACTAGTTGAAAACTTGAAACTAGTTGCCTTTAAGTGCCCTGTCTTTGTCTTCTGTCTTTGTATTTATTTTTATTTTTAGTCCTCAACTCGTTGTGTGTTTTTTAGCTGCTTCTTTTATAATTTAGTTTACCGCTTTGCCATGCCTAAAATGATTATACATTAAGATTTAGGATTGCAGTCAGGTACTTACTGTCGGGATATGTCCCATCTGCATATAAATAAATCCGCATATAAATAAATCCAACTCTTCTGGTGTTGTAAGTGTCCATGGGCGTCGATTATCCTTACCATCAGGTGATTCGACTGCTCGTTTGCCTCCTAAATCATAAAAAAAAAACCGCACAGCATCTGGTTGGCATAATAATTGTGTAATCTATCATGTTTAGATTGTGTAGATATCTTGGCACTGCCGTTCGTCACCCGAGTCATGAACCTGTACAGAAAGCAGTCGTTTTATGTCTGTACAGTTGAGCTTGTGTCGTTCAATATTTAAGTTTGCACCATACTGTATTCGTTTTTAGTTTTCTTCCTGTATCACAAATGTATTTTTAACTTGTTTTCCGTTTCTGTATTTACGTATATTCACCATCAGAAATAAAAGTTGCGTTTCGGTCTGTCAAGTTGACAGTGACAGTGACACTGACACAAAGTTTGGCGACGCTTTCACACGCTGCAATCTGCCGTGCCACTCTGAGCTATAACCACGAACTTCGAATGTCGAAGTTCGGATATCTCTATCTCTATCGCACTTACATACTGCTTATTTTTACTTAAGATACCTATGTATTCTTTAAAATATGTTTTAGCGTAGGTATTTGTTTTGTGTTGCCTTCCAGGAGGTAACTCATGTAAAGGTTCCGACGGAAGCGCTGGCCTCCTAGGTTAGCACCATGCTGAGTCGGGGCCTTTTCGTGGACCCTGCTACTTTTACTTTACTGTGTTTTGTTTTGTATACCCATTGTTTTGTCCACGAATAAATGTTTTCTTTCTTTCTTTCTTTCTTTCAAATGCGTGCCTACATGGCTTCTATTTACGCGGGCCGATATCAGGCAGCAGATTGCAGTCCGCCGATATCTGGCGCCGTCGTATACTTACACGTTAAAGGAATAAAACAGATCAAAGTATTATTTCATACGATTCTGTAATATTGTAACTTCAATTTCATTCTATATTATATGTATACTACATAGCAATAGCTAACTTCGGCACTACGTAATATTCTACAATATTCTAAATTACCCAATAAATAAAATAAAACTACATAATAATGCTAATATTTACACGGTTCAACTCACGTATTAAATGTCACTACGGGCCCATGTTTCGAACTCCTCGGGAGTTCTTCTTCAGGATGAGTGTTTTCGCGGCGGTGTCGCTTGAATCAACAACAACAACATGCCCGTAGTGACACTTAATACTTGAGTTGATCCGTGTAATTATTAGCATTATTTCAACATGTCTCACGAAATTTAAATCCAATTAAAACTACATAATATCCACACACACACCAACAAAGAACTTCCAGTAGGTACAAGAATAATATATTCCGTTAATTTGCTCTGGAAGCTATACAACAGAGTGAGATAGTAATTTACTACGTCTCCCTCTACTTCATAGCTAAGACGGTTGCAGTCCGCCACGCCGCCTTCTTGATGCAGTCGAATATATTATCTATGTTATTACAAAATAATTATGACAATGCAATGGCAACGATATAAATATAATCTTTAGTGAATTTTCGTATTAAAACAGTACACGAAAGCAAGGGTGAATTAACCTATTGTTTCCTTACATGAATCTGAGTCGGTAAAAAATCGAAAGCATCACTAGCCCATCACTAGAGTGTCATGTGCTGTCGTGAGAGAGGAACAGTAAATTGTCATTTACATTTGATGAAAAGGGACAAGCATACTTTACTACTTCTTATGGACCAGTGTAAAATGAGCTTCGCGTGACAGAATGAAATTTACATTTATGTGATAAATTTGACTTACCTGTGAAATGTTATTCCGTCGTTTGTGTAATTAGAAGTTCGGGAGATTTTCCCACACCACTTCACACAGCAAGAACTATTTTTTATAGCGCAAAATCAATTTCAATTTGCTGGTTGTTTGACGCACGTATAGATCGCGTACCTGGTCGATACTGACAATATGGCGCGGGGTAGGGGGGGTTATCAGTGCAAAAACATATATGCCGGCCGTCGCCCTATAGGCTCTATCTATTGAAGGTTATCTGTGGTTTTTAGTGATGTGTTAGTGTAACGCGACACTCGTATAGATACTGAAATATCCTTTGGTTTCTCGTGCCTTGTCTCGCCTTTCTAGTATTGACTACCGGAGCGGCCGGCGCTGAGGAGTTAAAACAAGCAGTAATGAATGTCTAATTAAGTTTTCTTCCTGAATAATCTTGAGACGAATAGGTACGTAATACTATGATATATTTTTAATGTGAATATGTTCTCACTGCTGAGGTGAAAAATTGTATGTGTAACTCGAGAGCAAAGTGTTTGCATCTCGTGCTTTTGAGTCCTTCGCTGCGCTCAAGATTCAAACTTTGAATCATTCGCTACGCTCGTGATTCAATTTTAGAATCTTTCGCTTCCTCAGGACTCAAAATCAGCACTCGCAGCAAAAACAAACTTTGCTCCTTGTTGCACAAATAAATATTTTCCAAGGTTTTGTTCTACTATTTTATTGCCGTAATTGATTCATATATCCATGCAGAATAACAGATTTCTATTAGTAAGGGTCACTGAGCTAAGTCGCAGACGGACATGGCGAAACTATAAGGGTTGCTTGTTGACTACGGAACCCTAAAAAGCTCTGAATGTATTCTTGAATTTAAAAACAGGTTGTACGTGAAGGATTTTCTCATCTTTTAGAGGCAAAGCATAAGATAATATTATATTGTGTTGAAGTTTTGGTGTAGTTCAAAATTATTGTTATCTTGTTGCAGTAGGTAAATTTTCTTCTCACCTAAGTAAATTACACGAGAACGAAGAGGAAGCTCGTTCCAGGTTCCAGTAAGCGTGGCGTGGTGCGGTGCGTCGAGATCGTACATCTCGGCGCCCAGCCACCTGCCTGGCAACGAGTTAATGCTCGTGCTTTCGTGTACAAGGCGGCTACAAATAATTACTTTTACGAGTATATAACTATCTTAATAATAATATTATTATTATCTCTTTATTCAATTTTAATCTTAGACTAGGTTTTTACAATATAAATATATAATATATATTTTTTATTATATAAAAAGTATATATTATACTATATATACAAAACATAAAGTCAGGGCGTCAAAGACAGGAACCTCCTGACTATCCGCGCAGTATCCAGGAGTATCGCCTTCTGTATCTGACCCTTGATCCAGCCATCTAGCGAGAGTCTCTTGAGGTGATGGTCGAGACTCTTTGCTATTAAACCGTTCGCCGAAACGACTGTCGGGACGATGATCGTCGAATCAACATCCCACATGGCGGTTACCTCGTGAGCCAGGTCTAGATACTTGCTGGCTTTGCCCTTCTCGGCCTTCACGAAGTTCTCATCATGGGGGATGGTGATGTCGACGAGCACTGCCTGGCGTTTCGATCGATCTGTCAGCACAATATCATGCCTATTGGCAAGAATAGTCTTGTCCGTGATGACAAATCGATCCCAATAGAGCGTGGCACGATCACGGCACGACCATTTTCAAAAACTGGCGCAGGTGTGTACTTATAGTAAGGCACTTCGGAGACCACAAGACCGTATAGCAGAGCAAGTTGCTGGTGAATAATCCTGGCTACAAGGTTATGTCTATGCAAGTACTCGCCGTTAGCAAGATGACCACAATCAGAGATAATATGCCCGAGTGACTCCCCGGGACGGCGGCATGCCCGACAAATGTCGACCGTACCGTCCTTCAGGATATACCTCCGGAAATTGTTCGTCATGATAACTTCGTCCGCAATTGCACAGACAAAACCTTCGGTTTCACCGAAGATATGAGGCCCTGTGAGGGCATTGTAGAACCGCCCGTGTAGCTCCTTGCTCCTCCACCCCGCCCTGCGGTCCTCGGTGCTCATTACTTTAAGTCTGCGCCAGTTAATTCTCGTTTGCCAAGGAGAGCGGGGTGAAGTTTCCGTCTACTGCTACTAGATGTAGTAGCAGTAGACGCACACTCGTTGTTTAGGAAGTAATCCCTGAGACTGCACACCTCGCGGTTGTGGAGGTCTTTGGCATTTAAAAAGCTGCGACCTCCACACTTCCGCGAGATGTACAGTCTCATAACAGACGAGCGTGGGTGTAGCATGCGATGCGCAGTAAGCAGTACTCGGACTCTTCGATCCAGGGCATCCAGCTCAGTCTGAGTGCACCTTAGTACGCCGAAGAAGTAAGTAAGCAAAGGCATCACCCAGGCGTTGAAGGCACGCACCTTGTTGCCGCCGGACAAAAGACTATTAAGTATTTTGGTCAGGCGACAAAAGAAGCGCTCCTTCACCGCCCGCTTTACGCCCTCACCCTCAATACCCAATGACTGTAACATACCAAGATACTTATAGGTTTCTGCTTCGGAGATAGATTTGAGGGACATTGTCTCAGAAAGTTGCAAATTTGTTGAATTTACAACTTTCCCCCGCTGTACATGCATGACCGCACACTTATCGACACCTTTATTATTATAATTCTTAATATGACTTTCTGTACCTACATATTGGCATTCTACTGCTATCTATATTGACAATGTATAACCAATACTGAATAAATGAATATGAATATATATGAATATGACATATAATTTGCATCTACAGTAAACAAATGAATTTACAGCACTTTGTTCAAAATAAATATATCGTGTTTTATTTAATTTAAATATAAGTACCAGTAGTTTTTTAGGCACATTGCGGCACATTTAGGTCACAAAAGGAAACAAATGATAAGTGGTTACTTTCGGTATAGCCATTTAAGGTAAGTAATACAGTTTTCCTCATTTTCTAATTTTAGTACGAACTGCCGTTTGAAACATTCACGGTTGACGGGAAGAATTTGTAATTAAATTGAGAGGTAATTTTCGGTATAGCCTTTTACGGAAATGATACATTTTTCCTCATTTTCTATAAGTATTAAGTAGTAGGAACTGCCGTTTGAAACATTCACGGTTGACCGGAAGACTTTACGGCTTACGTCTGACAAATTGTCTCTGGAAATTCCGACGAGAAAACATGGAAGAGAAAAATGCATGTTAGAGATAATTTTTCGTCGTTTGTAAATCTTCCGGGGAAAGATGAGTTCGCCCTCACTTACGTATACGTAGCTAGTCTCGCCTGCTTTGCTTAATTTAAAATGTACGTAGGCCAATGTAAGTCTTTGCTTCTTAGTCAAATTAGCATAATGAAATTGCGTTTTTCTGCCTTGTGTTTGTGACATTATGATAGATGTAGAATCATAATGAATATCAATTGTGTGTTGATTTTTATCGTTTATTTACTGCTGGGCTGGATGTATTTATTTATAGCTACTATAGCCTGTAGCTGTCTGGAAATGCGTCTTAGCTATGCCACTGACTATTAAGGGTCATCGTGTCTTTGATATCCGATTGTGAACATAATTTATCTGTTTGATTTAAGCGTAAAAACTAATAAAATAACTTTACAGGGTAGTATTAGCACTACTTGTGCTTAAAGTTTGGATACAGGTAGATTAAAATGACTGGGTTATTCAAATATGCGAGGAGCGTTAATGCAATTTACCATTAAGAAATTACGACGTTAATTTAATCACTTCGGCTTAAGTGCCGGCGGGGGATGGAATGCAAGCAACGGTAACGGTTCTCTCCCTTGCCTACCATAATTTCGTTAATTACTTATTAAGTTTGCCAAACGTTTCATTTATTGGGGTATTAATTGAGATATTAATGAGACATTGCAAAAACCCGGAAAAGGCCATTTGCAAATGAGTATGGGTTTGTAACACGAAGCTCTGTTGACTTCCATAACAAGTACGTTTCTAAAATAATTTGGTAACAATGGTGCGTTTGTAATGGAAAATAATATAGGTAGAAAATTATGTTATTTCATAAGACTGGCGTAGCACTCGTAGCAACATGCCATAAAGGTTATTTTGAACAGCTGTATTTTACAGTCAAATAAGAGGAAGTTCTATATTCCTCTTAATTTGTTTAAATGTATTTTCACCGAAATATACGTCAATGGTTGATTTATAAAAAAAATGTTCTACGATGCTATATAAATTTGGGAAATCAGATCGTAAATCGAACGATCGTAAGTAAAAGTATCGCGGATCACTTATTTAAATGTAAATCCTACTTAAGTATTATAAATTCATCCGTAGAAGTTTAAATCTTATCAAGTTATAACGTTTTGAATACTTCTTAGGTCGTGTAGACGGTTGAAATATTTGCAGAGATAATAAACGTTCTCCATTTGCATAAGAAAATCGAACCAGACTAAGGAATACGAAGGATAAACTAAACGAGCTGCCCTAAGCCTTCGTAGGTAAATTTAGCGAAAATAGGTGTATCTGAGTTACCTAAAATATCATTTGAGATAATATAATTCACAAAAAGTTCACAAAGACAGACAAAGTTAAGAACTGATCGGTTATACCAAAATCTATAATAGTTAGTGTATGTTAATCTTATAAAGCGGTAAACTATGTACTTACGATTTCAAAAATTCTTTCATGTGCGCATAGATTGGACTTTCTGAATAACAAAATATTGACTATATTTTATACCGCAGATTTGTAATACTGCGCGGGTAGCTCGTAATCTATACTAATTAATGTAATAAAGAGAAATTGCAAGGTTGTAGCTTTGTAAGTTTGTATGTAGAGGATTATCTACCTAAATAAAATAAAAAACATATGTACTTATACTAATGGGCCGTCAGGATGGACATAGGTTACATTATCCCGCGGTTAATAAGAAAAATGAAGATGGCATTCCATCTACTAAGGGAATTAATTATATTAAAATTGTTGTGAAATCACATGATGGACAATTCAATTAATTAAATCCGCATACTAGTATCAACCACCGTCTTATACCATGGAAATGAGACCTTGTTGAATTTATTTAAAGATTAAAATTTAACGTAATGCTCAAGATATTATTCGAATTTGCCAAGGTATTCCTTTGTTTGCATAATGCCAGCGAACGCTAATTTAACAAAAACAATGTACAAAGGTCTTATGAAGGCATTTAAATTAACGTGAGGAGTGCGCATGCATGCTTGCTGTTTGAATTAAAATTTTGTTAAGTTATAATTCTGCATTATTTTGGTGAAAAGCATTGCATATGTGTCCATGGTTACACGAAATAAGAATATCATTAATTAATTAACTCATTGCGCTGTTTTCTATGCTGTTGATATGCTTCGAAGTAGTAACTAAATTATACAGGCTTTTTTAATCTATAAACAGTTTGTTACAAACCATATAGGTAGCCATATTAAGGCCCGTTCTTGTGAGACATTTACGTCCAGGTTTTTCCAAGAGGAAATATTTACTTTTCCTCCTAAAAGGCTTTCATACCATAAACCTACTATACCTTCATTTTGTAACCAGACTTAGTTCAAACCAAAAAATGATACATGAAATTTTGACATATGACCATTTAAGACTATATATACTCGTAGGTAGTTAATATATGTAATTTTTATACTCGTCGACCTTAATGTTTGAATTAAGACTTCGTACACCAAACTTAAATCACATACTTTTTACTATGGAGCTCCCAACTCAACATTTCATAACTGTTGAGACAACTAAAATGAAATGGACCAATCACGTGGCGCCTTTACTGAACTATAATGTATTTGACCAATAGGACGCCGTCATGAGAAAGTCAAGAGGTAAATAGACATCAACGCACAAAAAACAAAAAGCCTATGGTTGCACTTCGTTTTCAATAGATACCAAGTTTGTTTAATTAGTTCAGATGACTCGTAGAAAAAGTATTGCATACAATAGTTATATACATAATTAGCTTTTTAAGTCTCGTACCTTAATTAGGCCACTCGGCAAGCTTACGGCCTAAACGTGGTACTCGACTGAAGAAGCATACATTATATAACGATTGCATAAAATACTATTAATTTGCTCAGTTATTTATTCCACTTTGGGCAATGACGAAAAAGTCGAAAAAGCGTCAGTAATCCTCTTTCGCATTACCTAACTTTTCATCTCCTTGAACGGGCATGTCACCAAGTAACTTACCTAATGGACTCACGTCGGTACTTATAGAATGTGCGTATTATCCAGCGTCAGAATTTGACAAATCTTAATGCAGAGGTAATCTCGCAACTCCGTTCCTTAGTTCAAAGGAAAAGAATTTACGGAATGAAGGCTTGTCCCGATTAGGACACCATAATGGCGCTGTCGAATTCAATTGTCAGTGTAATACGTTAGATAATTGTGACATTCATGTGTTATTATCTGAATTTGATTTGATTATGAAGTTTCATTGTTCAGACACAGTTTATGTAATTTAGTAGTAGGTTTTTATTTAATTTTGTTTTATTTATATTTTTTTCATTCTTGTATTTTTACGTTATCTTCCATAATTTCTAACTAAGTATGATGTAACCTATCAAGTAACCCCGAACTTTAATATTCATCATCATCTATTTAAGAGCTAGGCTCTTGTCGGTGGAGTAACCGTCACTGATTTTTGTCCTCTGCTAGCCTCTTCACGTCTTAATATTATTAAGTTACAATTTGTTTGAATCAAAGTTTTTTAATTAGGCAACATATAATTAATCTAGCTTAGGTCCTAATCTGATTTGAGCCATCGAAAGGAAATTAATCAGATACAGTAGGTATCTATATGTAGAATAGGCGGAGTAATGAGGGAACTTGGAATCGCATGCTTAGAAGAACATTGTTGTATGTGATTGTGATTTTGTGGGCATATTAAACTTTATCCAAGGGCGTAAAATCGACGCCTTTGTTCGGAGGCTCCACGGTGTCCTGAAAGGTTTGTATTCACTGTAACGCGCGCGACGCTATTCAAACGATGAACATGTATTTAAGATATGTTAATTTGAAAGAGAGCTAAGTTTATAAAGGAGAGAAAGTACGAATAAGGGAAACGTCCTAGTACCAGACGGTGCACTAGTGCTTGATATGGGCACTATTTGTCAAATTCGAACTACTCTATACTAAAAGGAGGAACTAAAAGGAGTTTTCTTCTTTCGAATTTAAACCATGTCACTACATAAATTGAGTAACTTAAAATAATCACACACTGTTTTTTTCCAGTTCGAAATTGTGTTTTTGCTGACTGACAAAATGTAGTAATGTACTGTACTTGTAACTTAAAGTAAAAGTAGTAAATATATAAGCTAAGAAAGTGTGTGAAGTTTAAATTGGTTTCGTCAAACAATGATAAGTATTCTACGCCCTCAGTAGGTTAGGTAAACACTCAACCACACGTGCGGGCGAACAGAGGGCCTTTGTTTCTTCCGACTAGCTTTAAGTGACTTGATAGGTAATAGATTTGTATTAATCTATTTCCAGTGCATTGTCCTATCTATTTTCCAGGTGCGTTTGCAGAAGTGCGCTGTCTCACTCGTTTCATCGGTAAGTGTATTGAAGTCGCAAAGCCCGGAGAGCAATTTTTGTTCGTTACTTCGCGGGGTCACTGGCACGCGCGTACGAGTATGCGCAACATATTGAAATCACATTGCGATGCGCAATTACGAACCCAATTGATCCTCTGGAGCAAGTCGGTCGTTCTAATTGCGTTCGGTTCACAGGCGGGCGCGTTAGCCGCTCTCACGCTCCGCTGCCGTACTCGCTTCTGTGCCTTACTGCGCGGGCTTAAACGCTATATTTGCATTTATAGATATTTTCACCAATGTGCATTATTATGAATTTTACACCTCATGTTATTCTCGATACTAAGGTAAACGCAGGTATTAACGACCCCCCTAAGGCAATTTTAAAATCGACCTTACTTTTTAAGTATACTGGTTGCCATCACATTTAGTCTTTTAATTTTATATGTTAGTGTTAAGTATAAAGATTATATTTGCTCAGTCAAATTTCTATAAATGAAGTATTATCGTATTAAAAAAATATAAGAAGTGACGAATTCGATTGTTGCTATTACCGTCCTAAAATAACGGCTATGAATCTATTAACGATTTTTATGCAGCTATTACCGATCGTTACCCGGGTATGTCCTAAAACTACGACTATAAATTGCCCACATTTTATAAGTCGGTAATACATTGTCCTTACATATTTTATTACCGACCCATATGAGTCGGTAATACATTGTCCTTACATATTTTATTACCGACTCATATGGGTCGTTAATAGTTTCTCATGGTTGCTATTACCGACTCCTTTGCTCGGGATTGGGTCGTTAATAAAATATGTAACGACAAACATCAAATTAATTACTGACTCATAAAAAATAGGTTTTTGTTATTCAATCGATCTTTTGACTAAACAATCGATTGTTAGTGATGAATATCACAAAAAATATGAACAAAATAATAAGGCTTAAACGAGAAACAATCACTTACGAAGATTACTATAAAATATCGATCTACCTAAACTATCATAATTGTGGTTAAATTAACAACGCTAAAATAAGAAAAGTGGACAAAAATGTATGTGTCGCTAATAGATTTTTACAAAGACTGATTGTTTAGCTTCAAACTGGTAAAAAAAACTTGTATAATAACATTACTTTGCGGCCATTACCGACTCAGGGGTCGTTAATAGCTGCCACAAGAAAAACTGGCGAAGCTATCACAGTCCTTTTTTAATTTATAGTTTTAGCGGTTAAAATGGTTTTTTATTTCAATAAAATGTTACGTATGCACGATTAAGTATATGGTTCACAAATTCGTATAAATGTCTTAAGAAAAGTCACGTACTAACTTGGAGGAACAAGAGCCAGTATGGCGCGACCTGCGTCCGCGCTCCCCCCGCAGGAACTGACGTGTTATATCTCTTTTGGCCACTGCTATACACACTATAGTAAAAGTATACGATTCTCAAGGAACAAGCACGTGTATAGCTTCCCTACTTATAGCTAGAATAGTTCTGGAAACGTAAAAATAACGAATAACTGTAATAGATCGGTAATACCTTCCGATTTTCGATGGGACGTTAATAGCTGCGTTTACCTTATAAAGGTAATAAATACAGAAACCTTTATAACCACGAATTCAGAATATATGACCCCGCAGTTCGAAATACGATGATATTTTGCGTCAACTACCCATACCGACTAATGAAATGGCAATATTTACTCTTATACCAATGACACTAAAAGGACGTACCTTCTTGGTTGAAGCTCAAATTACATAGCCTAGTTGAATAAGAATAAGAAATATTTATTTCACAAAACCACGTTACTCGGAATACAATTGTCATTGGGTCCTGAGCTAGGACTCCCTGTGTTACAGGACCCAGTAGAGTGCAAGCTTACAGTACTAGTTAACATGTCATGAATAACTATAAATTCTAAGTAATATCTAAGTAAACTACAGAAACCCTACAAAATTAAGTTGATTGTAAAGTATTAAGGAAAAGAAAGGCTGATTTATATTAGCTCAACTCTCCATCCATTTCTATCTATATGTGCAACATACTAATTTGTAAGCTCAGTTAGCTGTCTGTTACAGTTAGGCAGGCAACTTTAGGGTACACTATGAATACCTATCTACCAAAACGTGATGCGAATCTGTGTTTTTATGTATCGGATACCTAGCTCTCAAACATATCGATGTTTATATTTTTTGTGAATACTGATTCACCCTTATACCTCAACTGGAAATTGGCTGGGAATCCTGCCTATCAGTATTGGCACTCCACCGTGTCGGCCCACTTGGTACTTTCTATGTACCTGTCCCGACTATTGTGAAAGTTTTTGAGGATGTTTTTACATTTTCACGAAAACAGTGTTCTTTCAATATTTTCTAGAATATCCATGTATCAGAATAATAATGCGGGTTATCATTTATACACGTACCTACGGAGTCGCGGACAGAAGTATCTAAGTACAAATAATGTAGATGTTTTGGTACTTATATACGTCAACATTAAAGTCACCTTGTCACCTAAACTAAACTAAATTTCCCGCGTAGACGAATACGCAAATATCCCTGCTTAATTTTAAAATAATTCTAACCTATGCTAAAAGTTTCGACGTGACGCTAAATACCATTTTTTAATACTGATTTTTTGTATTTATACTTCATTTTAATTTTATATTGATTTAAAAGTTCATAGAAAGCTGCGCGCAGGGATATTTGCTCCAGCCAGCAATGTATTACCTGCATGTGTATATAAATGAACGAATATTCAAGTATTTAATATGTTTAATTATTGTAAACCGTTCTTGTTTTCATTATAAATAAATAAATATTTTAAATATTAGCTATATTCCTGAGGAATATCTTGCAAAATTTTCTTATCTACACATGATGGATTGAACGACGCCGTCGATGTGTTTTTTATTGCTAACGATTGTGTCTCGCGTTTTGTCACCACAATGACGGATGTGCGGGCGCGATATTCGGCAGTAAAACATAAGATATGCCGGCGTTCGCACCCTATCTATACGATGTAGGTACATGTACTAACTTATACACATGGTGTGAATGAGCGGTCGTTATGCCAAGTAAAAGCTCTAGGGAAAATTTATAGGCGAATACACATTTATCTCGTATAATGATCTGTATTTAGAGTTCAGTGTCTGTTCCTAATATTTTACTTATATAATGGGACTTATAGGCTGGTTTAAAATTGCTCGTAAGGAGCCTTTATGGTGCGGTTACTTGTTTTTTTTTTGTATCCAGGAAACACAGGCAATTACCGTTTTTTAAGAGTCCGTAGTAAGCTCGGCCGAATTTCACCTTCCCATACAAACGTAGTTACGCTCTCATTTTAAAACTAACTGAGGTATATCTATGTCTGTAATTAGTTTATATGATTCCAGTTCATAAAAAAAACGAAATACAGCAAAAACAAGTTTTGTATGAAAAACTTAAATTCGCTGTATTTTTTTTACTATGGTATCTGAAGCTACATAAACTAATTACAGACATAGATATACCTCATGCCATTGTGTACCCATGCAAAGTTTCGTCACAATCCAACACGTAGTTTTAAAATGAGAGCGTAACTGTAACTACGTTTTCATCTCTCATACTCTGAAAGTAGGTCATTGTTTAAATAAACAGAGGGTTGAAAGTGAGGCATGTAGCCCCTAGGGCTGAAAAGTAATAAAAAATAAAAAAGCAATGGCAGAAACCTGGACAGCCACAGTTTCAGAAAATTGTACTGATTTTGAAAATCGTTGACGCGTTATTTTTTTAATATTGATTATAAATTAATTATTGTATGACTATTATTACTATTTGGAAACGATTGGATATTTTTTAAGTTTTCGTAGTTCAATTTGACAGCTTCAGAACAGCTTCCTAGTCGTAAAAAAAATAACAATGACAAAAACCTATACTGCGACACTTCCATAAAATTGTGTTGATTTTTGAAGCTTGTTGATAATTATGATGGTTTTCATTCTTCATTACTACTTATATGGTGTATATAAATAAAATTATTAATTAAATTTTTCATCCAAACAATAATTAAAATTAGTTTTCGACATAACCACTTCACAAGCGCGTCCAGGAAATGGTCCACACACTAACATTATTAAAATCTGTCAACAGTTCCCGCCCAAATGGCCCATACACAAACGCTTTTAAAATGGGTTCTATAGGATCCTACTGATTTAGAAAATATTAAAGTTTTTGGCTTTCAATTCATTTCCTCGAATTCGAAATGAAAAGTAGTGTTTAACTCGGGGAAAGCCACCCATTTCAGCCTCGAACTATTGGCGCTCTCACTTCGTTCGAGCGCCAAAATATCTCGTCAGGGATAGGTGACTTTCAACCCTCGGTTAACAATCTACTATTGTATTTGCATTGTTGTATTTATAACGTATTCAAATTCAAACAGAGTTTTCAACAGATAGACGCTAATCTGTTTTTCATTATGATTGATTTTACTATGTACCTATTTTAACCGCTTTAAAAATAATCTACTTTTAAAAACAAAGTTTTAACCGACTTCAATTAAGTACTCCGCCAAGCCACGAGAACATTTCCACATTTCTTTTCCAATTTACCGCATGAACTGATTTCCGAGAGCAAATGCGTTGATTATTAGAGAACAAAACCCAATCGCTGTATGTGACCCGATAATATTTGAGGACTTCCGTCGATTCTACAAGGATCACCTTTGGCACTTCATAAGTTGCTATTTCAACGGAATCTTATCAGAAACTGTGACGTACTTTTGTACTTTTAAGTACATCATTGAGGGATTCCATAAGTCATCTGAAGAAAATACCAAAATCACTACACGCGTGCCTAATATAATTGAGAAGTTCCCTCAATTCCTCATGGATCCCATAATCCAACAGAATTTTGGAAATAATGGGACCCACCTGGAAGCATATACTTACAAACAAAAAAAATATTTACGAATCGGCTCATCAATGACGGAGTTCTGAGGTAACAAATATACAGGGCGTCCCAAACTTATGGGACATGAAGGGGAAGTACCTTAAATATCGTAGATAGTGAATTTTGCTCAAAGAAGACTTTATGTTATTTTTAAAAGTTAGTAATTCTGCATTCATAGATTTTCTAAAAATTACTTGCTTCGTCTGGGAATCGAACCGACTAAAATGTGAAAAAAAAATCACCCTTTTTTATGATGCCAATCGAAAGAACAGCTAAAAAATAATAACTCAGCTTAAGTAACATAGTATTTTAAAATAAAGGAACAACGTGAAATTAATCATTTTAATCAAATAAAAAACATACATGAAACTGCCGTAGTCAATTAAGTAGGTATTTTTTTGTAAATTAATTAATTAAATGCTCAAAATGTGATCCCTCTTGTCTTACGCAAATCGCCAATCTTTTAATAAGCCCGCTGCCTGTTGATTTTCTAATCATTTTATGGTGAACACTCGATGTGATATGGCACAATTCTGTTTGCAACTCGCCTACGTTCTCGTATCGCTTTTTGTATAGCACATCTTTCACGTATCCCCAAAAGAAGAAATCTAATGGTGTGAGGTCCGGGGATCTGGCCGGCCATCTAATAAAATAGATTGGCGATTTGCGTAAGACAAGAGGGATCACATTTTGAGCATTTAATTAATTAATTTACAAAAAAATACCTACTTAATTGACTACGGCAGTTTCATGTATGTTTTTTATTTGATTAAAATGATTAATTTCACGTTGTTCCTTTATTTTAAAATACTATGTTACTTAAGCAGAGTTATTATTTTTTAGCTGTTCTTTCGATTGGCATCATAAAAAAAGGGTGATTTTTTTTTCACATTTTAGTCGGTTCGATTCCCAGACGAAGCAAGTAATTTTTAGAAAATCTATGAATGCAGAATTACTAACTTTTAAAAATAACATAAAGTCTTCTTTGAGCAAAATTCACTATCTACGATATTTAAGGTACTTCCCCTTCATGTCCCATAAGTTTGGGACGCCCTGTATATAAAAAAAACAACCGAATTGAGAGCCTCCTTTCTTTGAAGTCGGTTAAAAAGGTTTGTTATTGCGAGTAGTTTCTGTTTATATTGTATCCCCGCGAGCTTTGTTAGTCGTTGAAAGCCCGTAATAAACAAAAGGCCGCTTGGTTGACACGCGTTGCTTAAAAACACTATTTATAATTGCTAGTTCTATACACAGATATTGTTATCCTTTCGGGAATTTCATGTCACACTCATATAAAGAGATAATACCGTTGAATTGAGTGTTTACTCTATTTTTGGAATTTAAATTTGTTGTAAAAGTAGTGGATTGTTTACTAAAGGGATATTAACGAATACTTTAGGTATATGAGTAAATAACTACATATAGCTAGGGACTTTTCCATGTAACCTAGTCACAAAGACAAAGTCAATCCTTGCAAAGCTTTTGAAATAAAAAAAGGTAAAAATTGTCCTTACGCTTTAGTTGAAATAAAATAAAATGTACTTTTTTGCCGCAGAGCAAAAGAATTACACAACCAACATGAAATAATTACGGACCAAAGTTGTGATTTATGCTACAAATATTTTCTGTCGCGATAAAACCATGGGTTTCAGTGTTAAAACAAATGCGCGTTGCCGTGCCGGTGCAAAGGCGCCCGTTTCTCGACGACGACGGAGCCTCAGGCCAGACACGCTTGGGGGTAATACGTCTCGCATTCAACTCTATTCAATTGAGGAAACACTTTAAGTGAAATACTGAACGAACAGTTATCTTTCTATAATGATCTTTTTTAGTTATTTGATAAGGTTTGATGACAATTTTCCAATCCAATTCTATTTTATATATTTGTAATTGTATCCTTAATAATAAATAAACATATATTCCGGTTTTTGTAAACATACGCTTTTGAGCCTACTTACTTCATTTCATTATTGCTAATTAATAAACGATGTCTCCATGATGATCCACTTCATATGATATCCACTTTTACATGCTATCGACTTTGTCATAAGTTAAGTCGAGTTCTCCAATATCCATACAGACAACCTTTCAAAAATATCTATCTATAAACACAGGCTTTATTGTTAGTATCATAAAACGCATTTACCTATAGATGTTGTTGAAAGGTCTTCCGTACTCACGTAACTCGACGGTACGATGCTATGTATACCTACCTATTGGCAAAATGGAACTCTTACTTAACAAGCACCGTGTCAAATCGACATTATAAGAACTCACACATAATGTGTCGCTCTGAGCCGGATTCCAGACGTTAAGCCGGGGTTATATTAGAGCCACGCCGCGTGTCGCAACGCGTACTTTGTATTGAACGTGGCGACACGCGGGACTGTGCTAATGTAACCACGTTCATACAAAATGTATATGTAACCGATTGCGTTGCGACACGCGGCGTGGCTCTAATATAACCCCAGCTTTACTGCTTAATACAAATTAATCCTACTATAATATTACAAATGCGACAGTTTGGATGTCAGAATGTTTAGATGTTTTGATGTTTGTTACTCAATCACGCTTAAACGGCTCAACCGATTAGGATCAAATTTTGCACGAAGATAGTTTGTATCCTGGATTAAAATATAGAATAGTTTTCACATATATATATGTCGCAGGGAAATGGCAAAAACAGATATTTGATCAAAACTCTAAGGGATATGATCAAATCACGCAGGATGTTAAAATGGCGAATCCATTTATCATTTGCCTAGAAAAAATCAGTCATTTGATCAAATCTCTGAATATGTTTAGTGAAATGACGAAATCCGCCAAAAAAGGCAACTCGTTTTTTCATTTCACTAGATTTGTTTAGTGATTTGATAAAACCCCTGAAACGCGTTAGTGAGTTGACGAAACAAACTCGCAGAGTCAACTCGTTTTATCATTTCCCTAGACACGTTTAGTGAAATGATAATGACTCTACTGTAACATGGTGTAGGTGATTTGATCAAATCTCTGAACTGGTTCAGTGTTACTCTACAATTAAGTTTGATCAAATCTCTCACATGACGTTTCAGGGATTATATCAAATCACTGAACAATTCTGGTGAAATGAAAAAAACGAGTTGCCTTTTTTGGCTGTTTTCATCATTTCACTAAATAGATTTAGGGATTTGATCTAATAACTGATTTTTTGTAGGCAAATGATAAAATGGAATGGCCATTTTCACATCCTGCGTGATTTGTTCATATCTCTTAGAGATTTGTTGAAATCTCCGACATGATTTAGTGAAATGGTAAAATAAAATGTCAAAAGTAGGTAAAAAAATTGTTTGTTAAATCAGATTTTTTAATCGAGTACAAGAATAGGTAGTTGTAAACCGGAATATAATGATTTTAAGGTGGTTCGCTTTGTATACAAAACGTTCTTTGACATTCTCAGGGTAACGACGTGATATTTTAAGAAACTTATACATAAGTTTCTTAAAATATCACGCCGTTACCATACAAACGTTCATAAATTGTGTCTAAGCTGGCCGGTGCCTAACACGCAAGGGCGAAACCGGGGAGCGGTAAGGTGCAGGAGGGAGGTAACACGACCGCACGAGCGACTTAATCTGTACTAGAGTTGAGATTTTCATCATTTCACTAAACGTGTCTAGTGAAATGATAAAACGAGTTGACTCTGCGAGTTAGTTTCGTCAACTCACTAACGCGTTTCAGGGGCTTTATCAAATCACTAAACAAATCTAGTGAAATGAATAAACGAGTTGCCTTTTTTGGCCGATTTCGTCATTTCACTAAACAGATTCAGAGATTTGATCAAATGACTGATTTTTTCTAGGCAAATGATAAAATTGATACGCCATTTTAACATCCTGCGTGATTTGATCATATCCCTTAGAGTTTTGTTCAAATCTCTGTTTTGGCCATTTCCCTGCGACATATATATATAATTATTTGAACTGATTATAATAACTTGACGTGTGCCATGGTCTTTGGTCACTTTCTGGCACATTTTGCTAAAAAGGAGCGGATACTTCATCGTGCTCTTATCAAATCACCATTAAAATGATCAACACGACAAGTTAGAGAAACCGACACGTAGTAGTCTCTGCTGCGTCATGAGCGAAAGTGTTCGTCATCGGAAAAACGCGGGACTGCTGACGTGGCGAGCGATGATGAATCGAGCACGTACGTGACGGGGGCTCTACTGTTTCATTTACTGCGAATGCTATTCCATATACATGCATGTACTTACCTTGTTGATTCTTTGTTGGTAAGAGAGAAGGTAGTATGAACCTGATTTAATTTTCGTATGCTTGGTAGGGTATCGCTAAGCAAATTATTTCCCCTATTTTATTATTATTTCTTATTATTATTTCCACTATAAAATCATTCTGAACCTGTTGAAAGTACTACTCTAATATGTACATAAGGTAAACGTCCTAATGTTTAACACCTTAATTTCTAATAGTTGACACCTGTTCTCAGTATTTGGCATAGTTGAGCACTGATGGCACGTTTACCTTACAATAGTAGCGAAAAACAAAGCATTTCAGTGGAATTCAGCTTGAATGCAGGAGTAATCAGCGAACTGTGCAGTTACGTGTTGTATATCATTCCCGCAAATAAGTTTAATTTGTAAACTCAGTCACTACGACTATTAGTAAACAAATACCTCGCCCTGGACTTATTACGACTTGATTATGCAGCTGACAAAGAGTAGGCAAAGCACAAAGGAAAGGCTCGAAAAAACAGTAAGCCAGGTTGAATCTCCAGGCAATTATCTGTGTCTACAGTCGTAATTACTGGCGACCCGAGAGGTTAAAGTGAGATAAGCGGCCGAAGTAAAATTAACATAAACCCCTGCCTCGCGCTTCTTACATAATTAGTACGGTGGGGACGTTATGACAAGGATGCGTAGGCTTTTGTTTGTTTAATCGTTCTTAACACGGATTCAGCCGCAAATGGTTGTTATAAATAATTTTATATGAATTACGAAAACGTGAGCTTAGCGCGGGGCCGAAAGTAACAGTTAAAGTTCACGATACAGACGCCCGACAGGTTCTATCAATTCACGTCAAAGAAAATCCGCGGACAGATTGATGTGACACTGTGACGATGCTTCGGAGGAGCGAAATTAGGTAATTTGTAAGAACACACCTTCACCTCTACTGCCGAAGTAGGAAATTATTGGAATGGAATTATTTTTATTCTTCACGAGGATTTATTTCCTTTTCATTTGCACTATCCGTTCCTAGAACAAAATATATGTATGTTCTCTGTGTGTATTATTTTAATAGTTACAAAGATATCATTTTATGTCGTAAATTATATCTTTTAACTATTAATAGGTCTTAAAAACTCGTATACATTAGTTTTGTTATATTTTGTTGTAGTTATTGTAGTTATTTATATATTTTAGTGCAGAAGATATATACTCGTACTTATGAATTTTAATGGCCGCTAAGTTAGCGGAAAAAGTAAGATACGCGTATTTGAGCCTTAGTTTACCCATGAGTACCCAACAATACTTTGACTGTTTTTTAATCTAAGGCTATTTAAAGATGCAAAAATGTTTATGTTACATTTCATCATTATTAAATGACTTCGATTGTGACGAGATGTAAACAAACTTTTATTGGAAATTAATAACGTCCAAATGACTTTCAATACATTTACAATTTTCCGCGCGGTGGTGAGGTGAAAGGTGGTGTGTTGCGCTCGGCAGCAAAGTTGTATGGTATTTCGTGGCTTGAAAGCCTCGCTGTGCTCAGGATTGTACTTTGAACCTTTCGCTTCGCTCATGGTTTAATCTTACAATCCTTCGCTAGCTCGGCTTTCAATACAAGCAGCCTTGCATAATAAATAGTGATTAATGACATGAAAAGAGTGGGTGAGAAACCAAGATTTAAATTTTCTTAAAAAGTTGAGTTACTACTTGCGCATTTTATATTCTCGGGCAGTTTGTTAAATTATTAGGAACAGGTAGGTACTTTCTACTAACTTGTACAGATATATATTATTTTTATATTGTAGTTACAACATCTTCTGAGAGAGAAAAACAAGCTCCTTTCAATTGTTGCTAAATGGATTTATTTTTGGACTCGCGATCCAATTTAATGTTTTAATCATTGATGGGGATATTATACGAGAAACACTCGAAAATTTCAATAGAAATTCTAATACAAGACTTGAAAGTCGACAATGGACTAAATAGTTAGTACCTAGAAAGTAGACTGAATACCTAGACTAACCCGAGAAGGTTTCAAAAAAAGGTTTCTTTTCAAGTTCTTAATCTCCTTCAAAAAATATTGAAATGGGATCCATATCTACATCTTTCCATTTGACAAGAAGTATCGGTGTGGATCCGCGTAGGGGTAGGTATACATATAGGTAAGTGCCCTTGGCTCGAATCGCGACCCACTTCCAAACCGCCTGCGACTCTCAGTCCGTTTTTCTCCGACCGGAAATGAAATTTCCCGACAGATATAATAGCTTACCACAGATAACGTCATGCGCGATTCGAATTTAGAACTCCGACCAAAACTGAGGACTTAGAAAGTTTACCATTTCATTAAGTAAGTTTTTAATTATCTTAAGTGTGTTAATGAGAGTTGGATAGAATTAAAGGGCTTGCTGTTATCGGGTTTTGATTTTGGGTTTGTAATAGATTACCGTCGTTTAAAGATTTTTGATTAAAGCTGTTTGTATCTAAAGCAATATTTACCGGAAAAAGATACAATAGTAGTATTATTTATTATGTGACAACAGACTCAACGAAATTATCCTATATAATTATAAATAAGTACCATTTTTTTATATATAATATAATTTTCCACAAACTTGCTCGTACCAATTTTTTTAAGCGGATTATAAGTATATATATATTTTCTATTCTAGGCAAAAGGTTTCCATGATGGCTCAACAATTAAACTATTTTTAGGGTTCCGTACCTACCGGAAAACGGAACCCATTTTCGAAACGGAATCACTCGCAAGGGAATCAAAACCTACAGGGTACTTCCCGTGAACTCAGAATCTTGAAATTTGGTACGAAGCAACGTCTCGCACAGATAAAGGAAAACTTGCGAAAACCTTAAATTTTACGGAACCCCCGGTGCGCGAGTCTGACTCGCACTTGGCCGGTTTTTGTATTGAAAAACGCTTTGGTCCATACGAGTGGCAATGGCTCAGCACAATAACACTCGTAGTCATAAAAAATCCCCACGATGCGCTGTGTCGGGAGTGAGGGATCTCAGGGGTAATCACGTAAGGATTCGTACGCGCGTTAGGACAATTTAACTGTAATTTTTCCCTATAAATATTGACATTTGGATTAACGTACATACTCGTACAATGTGTTACGTGATCGAAACGCAACGAATCCTCAAAAGATCGGTAACGCGTATTATGACTCCAGTGGAGTCGCAAGCAGATAGACGATGGCGTCTGCTTGCCATCAGGCAGGCCATATGCTTGTTTGCCACCGTCACAGTACTAAACAATTGAATAGCGCAATATCAAGAAACAAATACTAAATAAAATCAAAGCGGCGATAACAAATGAAGCCCGCCCTATTGACCCCCATTAGTTGCTGCCAACTCACTGCGACAAATGGTTTGAATAATGATGACTCCCCTTTTAAACGGCTCCATCTGCGGTTTTGACGCCAATTAATAATGGTCTTTAGGCACCGTAGTTCTAACACTGCATAAATAACTCGATCACCATCAGTTACGTTTGTGAGCGTCAGAATTACAATGGTTTCTGGTTATTTCTCAACAGCCGTTAACTGTTTATTCTTTCGTATCTAACTAACTAAAGTTATGTCAGTCAGAACTCGCGATTGTCAAGTCAACATTATTACGGAAGACCAACAGATCATGTCAAATAACGATGTTGCTTTGGCATTCGAAAATTATTTTTCTAATACAGCAAGTAGCACTACGAAATGTCTTCAGTCATTTGCGACCCAAGCTAATGCTTTACTTTGTGCTTATCTTAGTAAGTTATAATGTTATATTTAATTTTAGTCAAGTAGATCCAGTAAAAGTTATTAAAACATTTAAGTAAAAAAGCTGTGAGAGAACTCTTTAAAGAAATTATTGTAAATATTGTTTATGTCATTAAGAACATTAGATTACTAGTAGATTCATTCTGTAAAAATTCTGATACCCATAATTTTAAGGCCTGGATCACACTGGCGCGGCCTGCGGTGGCGGTCAATAGTAAATTTGACAGCTAATGACAAGTTTACTATTGACCACTGCGACCAGGCCGCGCCAGTCTGTGAGAGGCTTAATACATGAACAAAAAAAATAGCAACCAAAGTTTCGCCTTCGTAAAGTATACAAGTCTTTTTCGGGTCAATGTATCCATTTTTATAATAAATGACTTAATGAAATTTTGGCTCTTCCCTTTCCAGCTCTAAAAATTTACTTGAAAAAATCATTGATGTCGAAGGCTTATTACATGGTTGAGTACTATCTAACTGACAGAAATGCATGGCCCAAACCAGAGCCCAAAATAGGTTTAATTATTCATATAGCTTATTCGGACACGTGATCTTGTAGAACAACGCATTATGATGTGTTTTTCTTTGTATTCATATTTAATTTGACTTATTTTGAGTAGGTTAATAAGGACTATCATTGTAATAAGCTTTTTTTGGTAAAAAATGACTGACTGTTGAGTTTGTATCGGCGTTTCTTCTTAAAAGTGGTCTTCTTTCAGAAACACTGGTAGAATTTTGACTTCAAAAGTGCATTTACGGCCTACTTGCAGAATAAAATGAATATATTTCATGTTAAAGTAATCCTTAAAAAAAAATTGACTGCATCATTAACTTGTAAGAATAGCTACATAGTAAAACAAAGTCGCTTCCCGCTGTCGGTCCCTATGTATGCTTAGATCTTAAAAACTACGCAACGGATTTTGATGCATTTTTTTTAAATAGATAGAATGAGGGGATAGGGAAGAGGAAGGTTGATATGTATGATATAGTACCCGTGCGAAGCCGGGGCGGGTCGCTAGTTTATAATAAACGGTAAGGTAAACGTCCGAGAGCTCGACGCTGTACTACATAGTACAGTACGATTACTGTTAGTTAAGACCTGACAGATGGATTGCCTTCATTTAATTTTCAACTTTAATTTCATATAGATAAAGCATTTTTCAGAATACTGTTACCCAAATCTACCGATTTTGTAATAACTATTTTATTTGTATAAGATTAAAGTTGAAAATTAAATGAAGGCATCTGTCAGGTCTTAACTAACAGTAATCGTACTGTATATGGCATGGGCAACTTATGTCAAAGTGACATGGCTTAAATTCAAATGAAGAAAAATCCTCTTAGTTCGAATTTAACCCATATTGCTTTGACATAGAGTGGCCATGACACATATAATACCAATACAGGGTCGAGCACTCGGACGTTTACCTTTACAGTATGGTTGGTAGGTCAGCTCATAGTTTCAAATCATTAGTCGGTGTTGGATAGCAAAATCCGTTATTTCGTCAACAAACGGAATATGTGTTTTACCAAAAATTGCGACTATTATAATTACTACAAGACAAAGCGAATTTGTATAGAAGCTAATTTTTGAATATTACTTCAATAGTATGAGAGCTAGCTAGGCTACCGTCTAGTGAGAGCTACGGTGGCCTAGGGGTTCATAGTCCGTTTTCTTATGGGAAACAGTATGACATTTTGGAGTTAAGCAATGCCATTTGGTGCGAATGTTATACACATCTACCTGAGCCCAAATCGCCCGGTAGCCAGTGATAACTCCGCGACAGGATGGGTCAAAGTACAGAGCTCCCGGCGCTCAGAAAAAAAAATCTGGCGGATTAGTTTGGACCTTTGATTCAAGTTTGGTGTCGTTATCAGGTAACTAAATGATGCCCAATTCATTCCCCATACTTGGGTGCCACTGTGGACCCAAAGTCCTATGGCTGCTCAAGCATGCCTTGAATGAATAAGATGTCGGTGCGTGAAATCTTGCAGTTCCAGGTGCAACTGTTTCAAACGTTAGCTCAAATGTACTGAGTTATGTTATTGTGGAGGTGGTTGTAAATAAAATTAATACACAAACGTTCTATTATTATTTGTCCTTATTTTTAACAATGTTAACTGACTTCCTTCGTTTATAAATTGAAGATAATTAAAAATCACACTAATATTATAAAGGCGACAGTTTGTGATGTGGGTGTTACCTCAACCGGGCCCTAATAGGATAAGTAAGTAGGGAAGGCTCAATGCGCGAGTCTGACTCGCACTTAGCTGGTTTTTTGTTTGTAAGTAGTGCTTGTTGTTCGGGTCTTTTTGCCGTTCCCTACGCTGCTGCGCTGACGAACTTTGCTATACTTTCAATAATTAATTTTACATTAAAAATAGTCAAATGTATTTTTACTGTTAATGTTTTATAATTTGCATTAAATTGGCTTTTGGACAATATTTTTTATAAACCAAGTTTAATACAAAAATATGAAAATATGAGCGTTTGTTTGAATTTCGTTACTACAAAAAGTTTATTATTTTAAGTATTGTGTCATATTTTGCTACGGAACCCTAAAAAACTGGAATGAGGAATGAATTGGGCATCACCAAGTTACCCGATTACGACACCAAACTTGATTCAAATGTCCAAACTAATCCGCCAGAATTTTTTTTCTGAGCGCCGGGAGCTCTGTACTTTGACCCCCCCTCCCCCCCACCTGTCGCGGAGTTATCACTGGCTACCGGGCGATTTGGGCTCAGGTTTGGTACATTCGTACCAAATGACATTGCTTTACTCAAAAATGTATACCCCTCCATACAAGCATTCCCATAAGAAAACGGACTATCAGGCGTGCGGCTGTCAAGCGGCGGTCGTGGGTTCGAATCCCGGCACATACCAATGAGTTTTTCGGAACTTATGTACGGAATATTTACCGTTAGCTTTTCGGTGAAAGAAAACAATCGTAAGGAAACCGGTCTTATCCCAATAAGGTCTAGTTTTCCCTGTGGGTTTGAAGATCAGATGGCAGTCGCTTTCGTAAAACGAGTGCCTATGCCAAATCTTGGGGGTTAGGTGTCAAAGCGGACCCCGGGCTCCTTTAAGGGCACAACCGGGAATAACGCTTATTTATGATGAGTATGAAGGTATAAAAAGTTAAATTTTACTTGCCATTCTTACATTTTGAGAAAATCCTTAGTCATTTCAATTAATTTGAGTTATGTTAATTAAGTACTCGCCGAACAGGAAAGTTTGCCCCTCATATCTGAATTACTTATCTCAAATTATCGACAGCGAAGCTGCGTACCGCGGCTTCTTCCGTAATTGTTCTGTAAGATTGCTTTACCCTTTGGGAGAGATCCGCGATCCCTCGAATTGCGACGTAAGTCGTGTTTAACCCGATTTAATGAGAAATTGGGCATTCTTGACACGAGCAGTGTGCGATAAATGTTAAAAATTTAATTATGATGCAACAGTAGGTACTATATACTTGTAAATTACAGTTAAGCTGACAGTATGATATGCCCTTATTCCGCAAGAAATACAACTGATTGTAGTCATAAAAACTATTTTAGGTACATTAGCCGAATTGAAAATCAAACCTAGTATCAACCAGTATACTTTTTGCTCGGACTGGTTGTAGCTTAACATAATTCTAAAAGCAGCGGGCATTTGACATCTTAATACTTAATGTTTCCGTGTTTCGGGCCGACACCGTCACGTTAACCTAACTAAATAAAGTGATCGTCACAGTCACATATATTTCGCCAATTAATTATTGACGTCTTGGTTGACGTAACTGGTGGTCGAAGAGCTGGGGCTTTCTCGCGCAACGCATTAGTACTCTCGATTTTTCTCGCACTATAACTCTTGTTCTAAGTGTTCTAATAAGAGAGAGACGGATAGTGCGAGAAAAATTGAGAGAGCTCGCGCGCCGTCGCGTGATAGCCGTGCAGCATTGCAATTCAGCGAGGAAATGCCGCCAGCACAGTCGGTACAATGCCTCGAGGGCCTTTTTCAGATTTAACTTACTTTTAATTTAATTTAATTAATGTTAGTTACCATCTTGTATATACTTTAGAAAATAAATAACTATAATTATTGACATAGATAGTGTTTCCTACGCAATTTTGACGGATGTCACCGTTTCGTTTGCCGACCGGCGTACGGGCGAATGCATTGAAAAGATTGTCGAGTGCTGGCCGGTTTCGGAAGGGGCTACGAACGATGTATACCCACTATGAATCCTCCGCTAGTTTTCGTTATACTTAAGCATTATTGTCTTACTTTACCCTCCATCCACCGCAGGTTCCGTTTAATAGAATCCTTGTTACATAATGAACAGGGTCGAGCTCCGGCTAGGGTTTTACTGTTTCTGCCGATACAAGATAAACTCGGAATTCTGAATGGGTAAAACCAGTTTGAAGCTCAGTGCAGCGGGCCGCATGAATAAATCGAGCGGTACATTTATTTGGCTCGAGGCTCCCGCGATGGACGCGGTATCTCGTGCTTTACGACTGTTCGACAGGGGCTCGCTATTCTCGAAACATTCGAAATGTCCACGCTTTATAAAAATACGATGCATTTTAATCGGTCATACATTATCTAAGAATTTCCTTCCAATGGGATACATGACCAATTATTTATATAATTTGCTCTCGAACATGTCGGGTGCTTGTGGCGATCGGACGCTTATATAATTACATAATTACCTGTGACTCGGCATTAGCTAGCCAAATAACGAATGAGGATGGGGCAGCAGGAATGTAGGTAACGTTAATTGAATTTATCCCAGGCGTCGGAGTTAAGCCGGATTTGGAAACGGAACCGGAATCAAAATGGGAGTTGGAGTCGGGAGTCTGAGTTTGAAGCCTTCTTGAGTGAAAGCGAGAGGGGGCTCGAGTTAGGTATTTATATTCCAAGGCGTGCCGCAGCCACAGTCCAATATGGTCTGTGGCCGCAGCAAAGTCGAAACGATACGCTGCATTCAGCTCCGATATAACTCCGTTTGAAATTGGTTAGAGGCGGGGGTGCTAGTAAAATCATAAATTTTGGAGTCTGATCAATCGGTAAGTAAGTAAGTAATTTATTTTACTTAAAATGTGGTAGTACATAAGATGGCATACATTAACAATAGAACAAACATTTTACCAACAAATGGCATGCAAAATGAGAGTAGATATACAGAAATTCCTACAATAATTTAATTAAATTAAAATGTCAATAAAATAAAATATCACAATCACTAAAATTTAAAATATTTAAAGAGAAATTTCTGAATAATTTAATAAATTTAACATGTCAATAAAAATATCACAATCATTAAAATTTGAAATACTTAGAGAAATTCCCGAATAATTTACTTAATTTAACATGTCAATAAAATATAATATAATAGTCACTAAAATTTAAAATACTTAATCAGAATAATAATTATGACTAAAAATTTGCAAATAATAATAATAATGTATGTTACATGTCCCGATATAGAAAATCCTTTAATGAGTAAACATTTTTATCATTAAGCCATTGGTGCAGTTTCCTCTTAAAAAGCCTTATATTCATGAACCGTAGCTCGATAGGTATTTTGGTTGTATATTTTTACACTGAGGATTAAGAAGCTCTATTTGTGCTTTGCTATTCGTGAAGGGGCATCCGGTAGAAGTCTGTTCCGTATAACCGGAGTCTGAGTAGAGCCCGAAACCCATTGATGCACACAAATACTTGACTACACATGTATGCATAACTATTGTAGATTATAGATACAACGGCTATTAGGACTTAATTAGTGCAGCGCACAACATTGGTAATTTCTATATATACCTATACCAATTATCAATGTTGTATTACGTACACATTCGCAAATACAACATCTACCTACTTATAGAAAACCACTTACGGCCGTATTCATAAACGATCTACAAGCCTATTTTAACTAAAATGGCAAATTGAAATTAACTCAAAACTGTATGAATACATAATGTACGTCTCGAATCAATATCCAGAGACAAATTTCACTGTTTAGATAATAGCCGCCCGACCAGTCTGGAGTTTTATGAATCAACCTCCTACGTAGCGCATTTCCATTGGACGTACACAGCATTCGTATTCTGGTTAGACTTCAAATAGTATAATACACAAATTTGAATTACTTTTAATTGGAATAGGCACTTTTCGGTATCATTATTTTAAAGTTTTTTTTACGTTGTGTTTCGTTAACAGGAAACCGATTTTTGACTTTCCAGCGACTATAGGTACTATAGGTACGAGTACCTAGTAGATGTTTTTGTAAATAGAGATGCATAAGTAGGTAAATACAACGGATTGGGCAACATTTCAAGTACCTATTCTATTACATGTATTATAAATGGATTACGCTTAGGTACGCCAGTCTTCTCGCGACCAAGGATGTTTCAGCACATCCGAGCGCGATCAAGTTCAGTTTAGAGAAAAATATAATTACCCATGCACTAGCTTAGAAGTTTTCTGTCACTTTCGATAATTTTAGTTTTTCCAAATTATAAAAATTCTACAATTTAAATTTTACATAGGTAAAATTTAAAATTGCAGACCTACCTCTATATTTCTCTCTATTAATTTGTAATTTGTATGAATAACCTTAGTTGATAAGTCGTGCTTGTATGTATACTAACAGCATATGGATATTAATGTCCGAAATAAATAATAAATTATAATGCCTGTATCAAGGAAGGAACCGGCTTTTGAGACACAGGGAAACCTACTTTGAAAGCCGAGGTTTCAACTATTATGTACCTATGTTTATAGTTGCAATAAATAATTTTATTATATTATTATGTCTTTCCCGCTCACGTCCCGGACCTTTGGGAGGCGTGCGTGGAGCTAGGTGCCTACAAAGTACCAACTGAGCCAACAGGTAGTGGCCCTTTTGACAATTTAATAAAATGCAAGGAGTACACCGAGCGGATGCTGTCCCTGCCCGTGTCATGGGACGCACACAGAGACAGCACCCGCTGAGGAGTATAGGGCCTATTGATGGTTGATGGAATCTAAATGAAACGGGTTATTGGGTGAAAATGATGGACTAGTGGCTGGGCTATTGGGTGAAACCTCGGACGCCTGCCTAATAAAACTGTCTCACTTTTTATATCTGGCAGACGGTGACTCGCCAACTGCTAGATGGGCCCCTATTAATAGCGACATTAAAAAATGGCCTAAGGGCAACACCGGTCAGAAAGCTGGGGGGAAGAGAGGTGGAACTGGACTTTAAACATATAGCCAACTCGCCACTTAGGTGTCCACATCAACCCTCGAGCAACAGCTCTTGCGACTCCACTCTGAACGGCCAGTAAAGGCAAGCCAGAGGCAGGGGGCCTGTCCAACCATCCACCCGGTCGGCTCAACCTGACCACAGGACACCTCCAGGAGTACTCAGGTACGTAGGGTCGCTACGCCCTAACAGCCCGCCACAAGCTGCCTTACGTTGACTGATTGCACCAGAAATCTGGTGGGCGATGGGGCCGTCACATCCCTACGCCTAAATTATTATTATTATTCTCTTTATTCATCTTTTATCTTACGCTAAGTTTTTACAATAACTATATAAAATGTAAAATATGAAACTATACATACAAAACATAAAATCATTATAAAAATCTAACCTAGGGTACCGCCGGCAGCGAGGCGGGGCCTAAGCTGCCGGTGGTCAGGGCGCCAGAGACAGGAACCTCCTGACTATCCGCGCAGTATCCAGGAGCACCGCCTTCTGTATCTGACCCTTGATCCAGCCATCTAGCGAGAGTCTCTTGAGGTGATGGTCGAGACTCTTCGCAATTAAACCGTTCGCCGAAACGACTATCGGGACGATGATCGTCGAATCAACATCCCACATGGCGGTTACCTCGTGAGCCAGGTCTAGGTACTTGCTGGCTTTGTCCTTTTCGGCCTTCACGAGGTTCTCATCATGGGGGATGGTGATGTCGACGAGCACCGCCTGACGTTTCGATCGATCTGTCAGCACAATATCAGGCCTATTGGCAAGAATAGGGATCGATCTGTCCGTGATGACAGATCGATCCCAATAGAGCGTGGCACGACCATTTTCGAGAACTGGCGCAGGTGTGTACTTATAGTAAGGCACTTCGGAGACCACAAGACCGTATAGCAGAGCAAGTTGCTGGTGAATAATCCTGGCTACAAGGTTATGTCTGTGCAATTACTCGCCGTTAGCAAGATGACCACAACCGGAGATAATATGCCTGAGTGATTCCCCGGGAGGGCGGCATGCCCGACAAATGTCGACCGTACCGTCCTTCAGGATATACCTCCGGTCATTGTTCGTCATGATAACTTCGTCCGCAATTGCACAGACAAAACCGTCGGTTTCCCCGAAGAGATCCCCGAAACGTAGCCAGTTCACCGACGCGAGCAGATCTACATCGGGCACTGTGAGGGCCTTGTAGAACCGCCCGTGTAGCTCCTTGCTCCTCCACACCGCCCTGCGGTCCTCGGCGCTCATTACTTTAAGTCTGCGCCAGTTCTCGTTTGCCAAGGAGAGCGGGGTGAAGTTTCCGTCTACTGCTACTACGTCACAATGCATCCCACACTCGTTGTTTAGGAAATAATCCCTGAGACTGCACACCTCGCGGTTGTGAAGGTCCTTGGCATTTAAAAAGCCGCGACCTCCACACTTCCGCGAGATGTACGGTCTCATAACAGACGAGCGTGGGTGTAGCGTGCGATGCGCAGTAAGCAGTACTCGGACTCTTCGATCCAGGGCATCCAGCTCAGTCTGAGTCCACCTTAGTACGCCAAAGGAGTAAGTAACCAAGGGCATCACCCAGGAGTTGAAGGCACGCACCTTGTTGCCGCCCGACAAAAGACTATTAAGTACTTTGGTCAGGCGACAAAAGAAGCGCTCCTTCACCGCCCGCTTTACGCCCTCACCCTCAATACCCAATGACTGTGACATACCAAGATACTTATAGGTTTCTACTTGGGAGATAGATTTGAGGGACATTGTCTCAGAAAGTTGCAAATTTGTTGAATTTACAACTTTCCCCCGCTGTACATGCATGACCGCACACTTATCGACACCAAATTCCATTTTGATGGCGCTACTGAAGACTTCTGTTGTTTTCAGTAGTTCCAACAGTTTATGTCCATTCGGTGCAAATAGCTTAAGGTCATATATGGAGCAGATGAGAAATGACCTCACCCTCCCTCCGAAGCCGGCAACCTAGTCCCGAATCCTTCAGCAGGGTGCTAAGCGGATTCAGTGCTAGGCAGAACCACAAAGGACTCAGACTGTCACCCTGGAAGATCCCACGTTCAATCCTTATAGAGTCCTGCGGACCAGAAGGGCAATCTCCTCCCCCCGGTTGACGAAGGACTGTGGTCCACTGCCCCATGCAAGCGCCTAAGAAGGATCTTAGAACTGCATCAACTTTATACAACGCTAAGATCCTCCTCAGCCATGAATGAGGCACCGAATCATAGGCCTTCTTGTAGTCAATCCAGGCGGCCGAAAGGGCCCCTCTATTCCGCCGGACTCGTTGACAAATGGTCATGTCTATGAGGAGGAGCTCTTTAGTACCACGAGACCCAACCCTACATCCATTTTGAGCAGGGGCCAAAACGTTGTTTGCAACAATGTGTGCGTTAATTTTTGCTCTCAGAATGGATGTAAGGAGCTTGTACAGCGTAGGCAAGCACGTGATGGGTCTGTAGTTTTTCGCTTCCGTGGTACTACCGGACTTATAGAGCAGGGAGGTGATACCAGTCGTCAAGAAAGATGGCAGGGAACCGAGCTCAAGGGCCTGCTGGAACTGCGTTGCCAAACGCAGGTGTGAGCATCGAAACCATTTCAGCCAGAAGTTGTGTAATCCATCCAGTCCAGGACTTTTCCAGTTCGGGGCCAAACGGATGGCACAACTAACGTCTTGGGGACTGATGGTAACAGACCCCATGGGTTCGATGAACTCACACTCACGTTCGACAACACTCATCCACTCGCCTTCGGTGTGTTCGGCTGGCACCGACCAGATACTACGCCAGAAGTCAACCATGGCAGTAGCATCCGGCAGCTGCCCGTCGGACACACGAAGGTCGGTTTCGTCCCACTTTCGGTATACCTTCCTTTGATCGCTCTGAAAAAGGCAATTCTGCTGGTGTCGGTCCACACGCTCTTCTCGCGCTCGCGCTCGCGAATAAGGCCTGCCCATGCATAGACTTTCTGTTTCAGAAAGTCAATACGCTCCGTGACGTTGGCCATATAGTCACGGGACCTGATACCAGATCCCGCAAAGGCCTGGTTCACAAAGCGCATGACTCGGGGGCGGTTGTTGCCCCCCCCTGAAGCAGATCAGCTTTGCAATGAGAGTCCTAAACGTATTGATACGACGCTCAATCCGTACTTGCCATGCAGGGACACCCGCGGCGGTCCTAGGTGCACGGTCAGCGTCCGGAAACTTGACGCGAGCAACACGGCAAGCCGCGATGGCCCCGCAGTACATGATTGAGTGTGTATCAAGTAAGTCTTCACTAGCCCGTATCTAGCCGACCGTTTAGAGCTCCCATTAACGCTAGATTGCGTCTATTTACGGGCAGGCGTGGTAGTCGTGGCCTAGAGTTGTTTGTGGAACGATACCCCGTAATCGCATCTTCCAAAGCCCTCCTCAGTTGCTCATTGGTCTGGGTACTCACGCTCTGATTCGTACAGTCCTCCTCGTCAGCACTGGGATCAACCCGCGGTGCCCCCGGTGCCAGGTCGGGAGCAGGTATCGGAGCCGGCAACAAGGCGGGCGGATCCCGCGCCGAGGTAGAGGTCGCACGAGCAGATAGTGCTTCCAGGCGTAGCCGATCAAGCTTGGCGTCATCCAACCGCTTGTGCCGCTGGATGACGCGTACCTGATCCGATAGACGCTGCGCAGACACGGTGATGGCCGGTTCAAGCGCCTGGAACAGAGGCAGCATCCGGACACGATACGCGGACAGATTAGTTCCTCCCTCTGTCGCCCCATAGTAGGCGCGCATGCAGTTTTCGTTGATGGATTGCGTCCACCGCATGCGGCGCACTATACCACCGACAGCGGGAGCCGTGGGCGGAGCAGGATGCCCCACAGGCCCCAAGCGTGCCGGCAGCGGTGGTCGTCCTCGTCGCGCAGGTGTTCGTGGCAGCGGGGACGGCGGCCCGCGCTCGTCGCTCGACTCGCTGGACGGCGCGGGCGGAGATGGTGGGCGTGCGCGTTGTGCCGCTCTTGAGCGTGTCCTTGTTATTCTTATTTTTATCGTTTTAGTTTTCTCCGATATGCTTTTGACAGCTGCTTGTCAATTGCCTCGATACTGCTCCATTGCAAAAGTGGTGACGTATTTTAAATATATTGCACATTGTGGGGAAACTAGTATGTGCATCTGCAATCTGCATAGGTGTAAAATATTGAAAAAGGCACAGAAAACATTAAAAACTAATTTATAAAATATAGACAAAAATTTACACGTCTGTCATGACAGCGGTTTTTTTTTAAATAATAATTGTTACGCCGTCAGAGCAAAATCCCTTGTGGCCTGCTTACTTAAAAGCTGCTGAGACTGTTTACACCGCCTTCATGCGTCAGAACTAAAAAACAGTCTGGCAATAATTTTCATATACGTCTGTAACCGCGACATATTTTCACCGCTGTAATTCACAATTTTGCGAACAAAATAGTGCTCCTGCTTCTTCCTACTGACAATAATCGTCTGCTCGGACTCCTCGCCCGCCCGCTCCAAGCTGCACACCAAGAAACTTAAGGTAAGCAGTTTCAGCTCTTCAAAATTATCATATTTGGTTTGTGTTTAAATTTATTATACGGCGTAACCTTGTCTTCAGCTCCGCACCGCTCATTACCGCATAGTTAAAATTGCCTATTTACACGGCCTAATCATATTATTATTATTATTATTACTATGGATGACGGCGGGTAAAATGGGCTTTTAATTAACTCAATAATAAATAATAATAAATCAGCCTATATACGTCCCACTGCTGGGCACAAGCCTCCTCTCACGGATGAGAGGGAACGGGAAGTAGTCCCCACGCTGGCTCAGTGCGGGTTGGGGACTTCACATATACCTTTGAATTTCTTCGTGGGCGTATGCAGTTTCCTCACGATGTGTTTCCTTCACCAAAAAGCTAACGGTAAATATTAATTGATATTCCGTACATAAGTGTCAAAAAACTCATTGGTACGAGCCGGGATTCGAAGCCACGACCGCCGTTTGACAGCCGCATGCCTGAAACGCTAGGATACCGTAGCTTCAACCGAACGATTAAACATTATGAGATTACAAGTAAAAGTTAACCCAAAAAATTTAAAAACAGCCTTACCAGCCTCAAGATTCGTCCATTCTTCGTTTAATCAAGGCTTAAATTCAGAGTACAACTTACTCTTAAATATGTGGGTATAACTAACTATAAAAGTAGATTAATCCATTTTATTTACCTTCATCCTACTAATATTATAAATGCGAAAGTTTAGATGTTTGGATGTTTGGATGTTTGGATGTTTGTTACAGAACCGATTTGAATGAAATTTTGCACGTAGATAGTTTATAGCCTGGATTAAAATATAGGATAGTTTTTATCCCGGGTCCACGCGGACGAAGTCGCGGGCGGAAGCTAGTAAGCAATAACGATGAAGCTACCTTATCCATTCGATACAGACTTACCAACACTACTATTCCAGTTTTTAACTGGAAACGTAAATGTCAAAGCAATTCTTTATACGGTCTAATGAGTTGTTCACACTCACGCGTGCTATGGCGCGATAGCGGGTTGAGTTCGCGTGACGTAATCAATGTAACGGTGATTTTGTTACTGTTATGGCTTTCTAATGACCATTAGGGATTGTGAATTTAAATTTCGTCGTATTGATCATTCGGCTCGTTGGTCTAGGGGTATGATTCTCGCTTTGGGTGCGAGAGGTCCCGGGTTCAAATCCCGGACGAGCCCGATTTTTGTCGTTTTATTTGTCAACCATTTGACAATATTTATAATATTTTTAGTGTTAAGTGGTACGTCCAATAGATATTAATTTAAAAAAATGGCCTATTAACGAATTTAGCCCTTATCTCAGAATGAATAAGTTTCACCGTCACTAATCTTTCGTCTAGTTAGGGTCGTAACCTTTCTGCGTCATCGTCATGCTCGTGGCACAATACCGATGACGGCCGCTTGTCGATGAGTGTCTGTGAACCTGCCATTGCCTAGCTAGCATGATCGCGATTATATATACGTATATCATGTTGGACATAAACCACTTGTCCTTCTCGCACTTATACATACCTACTTGCCAGAAAGGGACAAACGCTTTATGCCCGACATTAACGGGTGCCGAGTTTAGGCGAAGCGGCAAGTGGGGCATGCATGCTACCTATCAATAAAGATAACATCGTTAACATAAATTTATAATGCATGAAAATATCAAATAGGTACCTACTATATGCTCAGATAAGATAAAACCAATGTTTATGACGTGCTTAACTTGTCAGTTAGGTGTAAGTAATGCGAATACAATATACAATGTTAGTAAGTACCTAGGTTTCTAGGTACTATCTAAGATAAGGGATAGGGTTAAGTGATAGAATACTTGAGATTATTGGAATTGGCCGAATGGCATCAAAGTAGTCTATTCAAAAATCAGCTCTACCGCCCAAGGTACAAGATTCCTATTCTAATGAAAGTTTTATAAAAAGTAGGCCACATTCAATATTCTCAACCCTACATACATTTTTGTGTTAGGTATAGGTACAGATAGCGCTCGAGTTGAATGCAGTCGGGGCCTGAGGTGAAGTCTCCCCCCGCCGCGCCGTCCGCACGTTCCTCGCGCGCCTGCAGTATAATGCTGGCCCCGTATCATGGTCGGCCTTATCACACGATAATTGACAGGATAGAGCGTCCGTCACTGGCTTACACCGTTCGATAGAACGAGACGACGCTCCTATCTTGTCACTTATCGCGTGATAAGGCCGACCATGATACGGGGTCTGACTGCTGTCCTTGTCAGTATCATATTCCTGACCCTGGGCGTAGCATGGTTGCCATTTTATCACTTATCGTTGTGGTAAAGACGCCCATCACGCTCTGACAAGTATGCGAGTGCGAGAGTGACGGATGCCTTATCCACAACGATAAGTGATAAAATGGCAACCGTGCTACGCCCGCAGCTCTGCTTTCAACTCGCGCGCTATATCTGTATATATATGTCATTATGTGTCCAACCACGTGGTTATAAAAAAACTACCTACTGATAATAATACGGTTAAACTCACGTGTTATATCACTAGTTAAGTACTAGTAGACTCTTGTGTTTAAATTTAATTAGATATGTGTCCTAGGTATGTGTTGTGGTATTTGTGTAGCACTGTGCATACAACATTTTATCATTTATACTACTTACCTAGGTAAGTTGCCAAAATCAATGACACCATATAAAAGGGCGCAGGTTGATTGTATGGTTGCACTGCACGTAGAGTGAGGTCTGATTGTTATTCCCCCTGTAAACCAGTTATGTCATTGTCAAATTTACATCTCAAGGGTTCCTGAAGTATGTAGGTATTGTGTATACCAGCAAATAAATACTATAAGCGGGTAATTATAATTTAATTGTGTTCTAGCAAGAATTTCATATATAAAAAAATACTATATCAGAAATCAAGTAAGTATGTAAGTAATGAAAAAAATAAGTCGTTGTTATCCAGTCATTATAATAACTTAATAACGATGTAAGCGACGCAACCATGTTATATTATGATGTAACCTTTTTGGTGCTGGCTGGATGCGGCCACTTGATGGTAACAAATAAAAACCAGAAGAAGGGTGATTTCGGCTGTCACGATTTGGTTTGATATATTCGCAGCCTGCAATTTTGTCACTATTTTAGTTTTTCGTGTATAAAGAAGATACGTAATTGTTGTTTTGTTTTAAATATACCTGTGTGATAAATCTAGTGAATAAGTTATAAGTAATACCGTTCGTCAACAAACGATATAAATTAAAACTTGAATACACTCCCATATCACGAACAGCTAAGAACTATCTCGACAGAAAAGACTTTCGCACTTAACTTAAACAACTAACTGCACTGAAATCGGTTCATTCGTTTGGGAGCTACGATGCTACAGACAGACAAGTACACATGTTAAACTTATAACTGCCCCGTTTGCGTCGGGAGTTAAAATCAATCATAGAATTCCTAGAATTGAGCTCTTTACAAAAATGTATACACAAATATCAAAGCGGCCTGTTTGAAAATTCTTCATCGATATCAGAGCCTCATAGTGGCATTTGTAAAAGCCTCTTTAAATAAATAAAGATATTTAAAAAAGACGTCCACTGTAATATCAGCCTCCCTCAAAAAGCTGTTTGAAAATAAATGGAAGTAAATTAAATACAAATGTTACGTGCCATGCTTTGTAAGAACGCGTACTTAGGTACATTATTTTTATCGTACCGAGTGCTTTTTAGCCACGGCAGTGGCATATCAGTAATGGGTAGGTAGAGTCAGTACGCTTACCATGAGTTTGACAATGACGGCTTACGCTAACGAGTATCGAGTTTTCTATCTGTGCATCCCGCTCGTACTGTCAATGTGCGATAGAGATGCACAGATAGAAAACTCGATTCTCGTTAACGAAAAATGACAATGTCATACTCATGGTAGCCGTACAGGTAAACGCAAGTAGAATCCGCTACATTCGATATGTATGCGTATGGCGTTGAGTGGTGCCGCGTATCCAGTGTATAAATGTGGTATTTAAATCAAACCTGACATTGGAATTTTACTTCTTAAATAAAACTATAAATATATATTTTTTATTCATTATATTAAAAGTCTGCATTAAGTAGGTAAGTACATAGGAATAAGACATTAGGTATAACTCGTAGGGTAAGTTATTCTCCAGTGTATGAACAAATGCTGCTTAGCCACTGACTTGCTTGTGGCAACCAGAGTTGCCAATTTCGCGCACCCCTAAACTAATGGTGGCAACTGTGGTTGCCAAGTGAAGTATGGACTTCTTTGATAAAGAAAAATTGAAAGCAATTTAGGCTACCTTTTTTAAAATCCGAAAACAAGTGAGTGGTTAGGTACAATTTGCCTAAACTGCGCTGCTTTTTTATTTCCAGTAAATAAACATCGACCGATAATTATCTAGTTCATCTTGAGGTAATTGTAAAATTGTTAATGAATAAATTAAGGCAATAAATCATAACTGTAACAATAGTTCATACCCTGATTTCACTTGTTCGTTTACTGCAAAATCGTGTCCCATATTCACTTGTGATTTCCAATTTTTGTACCTAAAAGGTCAATATAACATTTTTTTAAATACTTATCGAAAACTATAGCGAAAGCAAAGTAATGTCAGCAACGTAGAATTTATGTTTGTGCTTTAAATACTTACATAAAATTATTTTTGGAATAAAAAAAACCATTGTAGTTCCAGTAGCGTTTATTCACCACAGCACTCAAATACTTACAAACACTATTTTACAATGTAAGTAAAGGTAGGAACATTATACGTATATGTATACCTATAGATAACAGAGTTATTAATTTAAGAGTATATTATTTACTTAATGTTATTAATTCGGTAATTATTTTCAATCATTTCAATCGCTAGGTACATTGCAATAGTAACGTCATTATTTATAAATGTCTTTATTACTGACGAGCTGCCCGCTTGGCTTCGTATTGCAAAAAACGCAAATAACCCGCGGTGTGTTATTTGCTAAGTTAAGTGCTTACAACGTTATTGGATGGATAAAACACATAACATGTATTAGGTACGAGATTAATGAGTTACTTTCTCTTGTGCGTATACGCTCTACATACAGTGCCGAAGTTGATACCAATTTTCGGGCAACTTCTTAACCGGCTCGTTGGTCTAGGGGTATGATTTTCGCTTAGGGTGCGAGAGGTCCCGGGTTCAAATCCCGGACGAGCCCAATATCTTTTTATATTTAGGTTTTTTTTTACTTTGTTTCAAACCCCAATAAAAGAAGATTATTTATGATATTTGATATTTTATCTTAGTGTTTACTTTACTTATTTTATTTTTGTTAGCGGATGTTTTCCTACTTAGGTTTATTTCGATTGGTCACCTTTAACCACTAAAAAGTTTGTCTGTTTACTTTAGATTTGTATCCTCTAGTTATTGTGTTCGTTTATTTTTTAATATGATTATTGGTGTTTTTAGTATATCTACCCCTATTAAATATACCGAATTATACAAAATATTCGACTAAGTAATCCTCTTCTTCTTCTCTTATTTAAGAGCTAAGCTCTTGTCGGTGTAAGTTCAAAGTAGGCCCTCCATCTTTACCACGCCACCTCTTTGACCTAACCTAACCTAACCTAACATTAACTCTCGTTTTGAGTTGCTTTATATAGTTTATTCTGGTCTTCCCCTTCCTTGAATTATTTATTTATTTATTTATTGACAAATACATTTACGTGACATTACAGTAATAACCAATGCGTCACGAAACTAAAAACAACAAATAATACTATTTAGTATTACTACTACTACTACCTACTACTACTAATACTATTTAATTTTATTTATTTATTTACTATTTATTTTCTATTATGTGAAGTGTAAAGTTGTCATGTGGCATGAGGTGCCCTAGGGAAGATGTTCCCTCTTCTATTTTCAAAGTTTCTCACTAACTGCTTGGTTTGCCCCATAATAGAGATTCAGAACTTCTTCATTGGTTATTCTTTCTCTCTCCAGCAAATTTTCTCCACTCGCCGCCAACACCACACATCTCAAACGCTTCTAATATCTCAGAATCTTTCTGGGTCAAGGTCCATGTTTCACTTCCGTACAATGCTATGCTCCATATTATGTATGTTTTAATAAATTACTTTGGGTTTCTTTCCATATTTTTGAAGTTAACATGCTGCCTACGCTTAGGTATGTTGTTTGCTGTGGGAAGCTAGTTTTAGGGATCCATACCAAGAAAGGTAAAAAAGGAACCCTTATGGTGCGACGAACACAAAGTGAAATATCTCACGAACTACTTAAGCTATCAATTTGAAATTTGGAATGGTTTTAAATGAGAGTTACCCACGTGCATGGAAAATGAGAATTTTAAATACTTAAACATTTTAATCTTCTATGAAAAACTACGAATATGAGGAGGGGGGCAAAAAAATATCAACTATTAGGTCAAATGGGGTATCATATGAAAGGGATTGAGTTGCACTTTTTGAAACAGTTTTTTTTATCTACAATGGTACAATTTCAATCTATGAAGGAAAATGTAAAAAAATACCACTCCCCTTATCTTCGAAGTTATCCAAGCGAACAAATTGAAATTAATAACTGTGATTAAGATAAACATAAATATTACTGGAAAAGTATAACTTTTTCTGTAAGTATCTTATGTTTTGTATTATTTCCAAAAATATTTTCCTACTTAAGTTTGCAATTTAATCAACTTTATAAGTATTTTTTCACGTTGAAATTCCTATAAGACTATAATAGAAGTATTCTCTTTCAAATAAAAAAAATCGAGATAGGTTCACGTGATAAACAATAATCGCTAAAACCACGTTAGTACCAAATGGGGCCGATAGATGGCGTTGACCCCATTCCTACATCGCGCTGTTAAGATTTTTCTAGATGGGGTTGGGTCGGGTATATTTCAATAACAGGTCAAAAAAAATCGCGGTTCAATTGTCTTGGCAGTTCGATGATCTTGGTGTAAAAGTTATTCGTTGTTTGAAATTGAAATCTGTTATTAGAATGAAGGTGTCAAATATTGGTACGTTTACATTACCTTGAGTTAATTGATAGTTTGTACGGAACCCTCGGTGCGCGAGTCAGACTCGCACTTGACCGTTTTCTTCTATCTAGTGTGCATCTGGAGTTTGCGGTGATGAGGCTTCCTAAATATCTGAATGAAGTTACTTTTTCGACTGTGAACCCATTCAATGAGATTGATGTGAAGGGTGAATTTTCTGTTATTATCCATACAGTACTTATCCATTCTCTCCAGTAATGTCTTCAAATCTTTGCTTGATTTTACAAATTCTCTTAAATTGAATATTCTCTTAATCATTAACCCACAATTGCTAGAAGTGGCATTGAAAAATGCTCTGCCTACCTGATTTCGAAATACAGGCGGGTGTTCATGTACCTAATTATGTAGCTGTATGTATTTTTATTTCAACAGTGCGACTTTCGACATAGACTTCTGCGCTTTGTAAAGTTTAGATACAACAACAATCTAGGTCAAGGAGACGGAATAATCCTTTAAGAATACTCATCCACTTGTAATTATTCCGAGTAGCTGATCCAAAAAGATAATCCTGACAGCTAACTGAGGAGCAAGACGACTCTCATTGAATTGCAAATTGTTTTGAGCCCCATTATCTGCCTCCATGGCTTTGTTAATAACGAGTGCCTGATTCAGAGCGGGACTACAAATCACAGTTGAATTACTAATCATAAATCAGTACCTTACCTCCTACAAATACATTATACATATATCCATTAAAGTATCGACTTAATTGATTAAACTTGATGATACTAATTGTAATAACAGTTCGTATTAAGTTGTTAGCTATCTCAAACGAGTTACTTGAAGTACCAAGGCTATTGCAAAAAACATTGAGAAAATGAACATTTTATGAATCTAACAAACATGCATTTTGACCAGATTAAAAAACTTTGCTTGAATTAATAATAACGAGGTACGATGGTTTGAATTTGTTTGAAAATGTGGTTAGATAAATGTTGAACAGCTATACCATAGACCTTAGAACATGAAGTCCACACAAGCACACTGGCGGGTCCAAGGCGTTGGGGCACAAGCCCCTTAAAAGCATCTGAGCCCTCCCGTAACAAATCATACATCAGCGGGGTAAAATCCCGCTCATGAACAATAAGACGCCGCTGACGATAGGGTTTCCGAACTAAAACCCTGCCATAAATCTCGGAAACCAAAATCCTCGCGCCACCACGTACCTACATGGACAGTACAACCTTTATATGTCCGTAGTATTTTTATTTTGTGATCTCATTTGTACGTCACATTTCCAGGCTCATAAAAGAAATGATGGTTCTCTTAAAAAACCTATCGTAGTTACCGTCTGCATCATGTGAAGGTGGAGTAGGCGAAGCCGCCGGTTCTACATTATCTGGCATCATTCTTTATACAGTAAGTAAGTATACATGTTCTGTATATTTCTCTGACAATTGTACCACGTTATACTTTTAGAGAAACGACACTACTCGCGGACCTCGCAGTTGCAGATAACACAGACACTTGAATAAGTTCAGAGTTTCAGAGAGACCGACAATAACGAGTTACCCGGTAATCTAGCGTGGGTTTGGATTTGGTTTAAATCGCGTAAGCTATTGTTTATTTGATTGTGATGAATTCCAATCAGGAAAATCTATAGATTATATTAAAAACAACATACATCCAACTAAGCAAGTACACTATAAAATTGATATATTTATTTCGATGTTTGTTATATACTTAATCATGCAAACACGGCTGAACGGATTTAGAAGAAATTAGATAGTTTATAACTGCAGGGCGGCCTAATGGGTAACGAGGAAGCGGACCTGGCAGCCAGACAAGCGATTAACGAAGGAACCGAGTACAAATGTTTACCGGTATTTTGCCGGTATATACTGAGATTCTAAGAGAAGCCAAAGAAAAGTGTCGACAGCAATGGAAAGAGTATTATGATGAGCGTTCATTAACAAAAGGGATTTGGTACAGAACAATCCAGAACGATCTTCCTCGTTACCCATGGTTCGATAATACGGAAGAAAAGAGGAAAAATATTGTTGCGCTATTAAGACTGCGCACAGGACACATTCCAACAAACAAGTTTAAGTTCCTGATGAAACTATGTAACACCCCAAACTGCCAAGACTGTAACATAGTAGAAGGTGTGCAACACGTGCTAACGGAATGTGTCCGGAGCGCGGCCCGGCGCGGCGACTCGGTCCCATCTCTGGTGATGTAGGTACATGTAACAGTGCCCCGGCTTCACCGACATCTGACGACGCCAGGGAGCTACTGAGCATTTATCTTGACTCAATTTGGACCAGTAGTTCGTAAATTTGTACTTACTGTATAAGCCTGTTTTACGGGGGTGGCATAGCATTAATGCTAAAACCCCCAGGAAAAATAAAGGAAAAAAAAAACTGCATGTCGATCACGTAACGCATTGTTCGTACGTTAGGTAACGGTACGTGATTACCCCTCTGGACTAAAACATAGGATACAGTTTTTCCTAAAAAGCCAAGATTTAAACTGACATGCGCTGGGAAGCAGTATGTAGGAACTAGGCTACCATTAGCTTCTACTGTTTGCCGTAACAGTGCGCAAAAGTTCGGACAACAACATTATAGCTAAGCCGTAATAGTCTAACTTAGCCGTACTAACAAAATATGGATTTTATGTGGTCCGAAATAAACGATTTTTATTTATTTTATTTTATTATCGCATACCTAACTCATATGCGTAATACAATTATATCTAGGGCAAATATGAGCCTAAAATGTGCCAACGACGAAATGATGCGGTATTTGAGCAATGAGTACACGGGTTATCCCGGTCCATTCACAGGGTGAAATATCGATGGCCGAGGCGGCACCATCGGGGATTATGACATTGATTTGTTATGCAAAATGAAGGGTCCCGGTCGCCGGGTTATCTGTCCTGTGGCCAACGCTGGAGCTATGGATATTTTCGTAATGAACACTGAAGATTCAGAACATTTTAGAGGTACAATTTTACAATCGAAAGGATCTTTTATGAACAACCACTGATTTGGCTAGGATCACCTATTAAAGTAGTTTACTTATTTAAGTTGAGTGCTGAGCTAACGTTTTTGTTAGTATTATAGTAGGTAGGTACAACCTCAGAGCAAAGAATAAGGCAGAGGACGCGTTACGAACTACAAGAGTGTTGCCAGTAGAAAGAAAGTACCCCTATAATTTGGGTAATTTGCTTAAGGTGGTCTCTCTGTAATGGTTTCTGAAATATTAAATCTAATTTAGTTTGAGATTGTTAAGCAGTAATGTGGGATATAAAGACGTATCCCCATAGCAGTTTGCCATGCACTCCGCCGCGTTTCTTCGGCCCGTGTGGAAAAATGCCGGAAGCACGGCGTCCTGCAAAATTGTATCCCTATCTCGCTCTACCTTAAACCTTCGTACCACTCGTGGCATCAGCTTATTAAATGTTGTTATTTTTTTGTGATTTTTAAAAGTCAAACATGCTTTTCTAACAATTTTTGTTGGCGAAACTGACGAATAACAATGTTTGATGTATAAAATATAGAACAATTTAGCGCAGCGGGTGTGGACACTGCGGACAATATGTTTAGAAAATTCGTAGTGACATTTAATTCGTCAGTTTAACTGCATAATTATTAAAATAAGAATAACACTAAGTATACTGTTTGTTCTCAAAATAAGTATCTCAATCATAAAATATAAATTATTGTAATTATAAATTATTGTATTCTTGCCTGGGGAGGATCTGCCTCCACCGTTCTTTTAAAACTAGAAAGGGCACAAAGAGTGGTCCTAAAAGTATCACTTAAAAAACCGATTAGATATCCAACCACTGAACTGTACAAAGAGGCTCAAGTGCTTAGCGTAAGAAAGCTTTTCTTAATGAGAGTAATATCACATACGAGGTTCGTTCAATAAGTACTTAGCCTTACCGTACCATGGCGATGCTGTTACAAAAAAGTTTTATCATCGTGCAGTACATTCTTTTTGGAACATACTGTCAAAGTTTCAGTCAATTACCTTCATTTGTTTTGTTTTCATAGCCTTCGGAATCGAGCGTATCGGTCGATTGTACATAAATGGAAAAAGAGCAATATCGTTCTGTGATTCGGTTCTCGTTTTTGGAAGGGAAGACGCGCAGCGAAATCAAAGAACGCTTGGATGCTGTATACTGTGACTCTTCTCCTTCGATGGCGACCGTTAAAAATTGGTACGAGTTTCTTCGTGGCCGCACGTCGGTTTTTGATGAACCACGCCCAGGTGCCCCGAAAACGGCTACTACGGAGGAAAATGTGAAAAAAATCTACGATCTCGTATTGGCAGACCGCCGATTGAAGGTTCGCGAGATAGCTGAGACTCTGGGCATTGCAGAAGGAACAGTACATCATGTTTTACACGAAGAGCTGGGCATGAGAAAGCTGTCGGCGCGATGGGTGCCGCGTTTGCTTACACCAGACAACAAGCGCGTGCGTGAGACCATATCGGAGGCGTGTTTGGCGCGGTTCAAGCGGAATCCGGCGGAGTTCTTGCGTCGTTTCGTAACTGTCGACGAAACATGGATTCACTGGTACACTCCAGAAACCAAGGAAAAGTCGAAACAGTGGATTTTACCCGGCGAACGTGCTCCGAAGAAGGCAAAAACTGTTCCATCGCCCGGAAAGGTGATGGCCACCGTTTTCTGGGATTCACTAGGGGTGATCCATATCGATTACCTAGAGAAGGGTAAAACAATAACGGGGCTCTACTATGCCGACTTATTGAGCCGATTCGATGCCGAATTAAAGAAAAAACGGCCGCATTCGGCAAAGAAAAAATTGCTGTTTCACCACGACAACGCCCCGACTCACACCTCCGGCGTCGCCATGGCCAAATTGACCGAATTGCGCTACGAATTGCTTCCTCACCCACCGTATTCTCCAAATTTGGCTCCCTGCGACTTCTTTTTGTTTCCGAACTTGAAAAAGACCCTCGCCGGGAATAAAGGACCATGGGCAGCGTTGTATGGAAAGTGGACCAAAAACCAACAGAGCTGAAAGTTGTGTCATTAAATAGGTATTTATATTTATTTCATTTCATTCTATGGGCACTATGTTTAATTCCATTGCAAAACTGAGATATTCATAGTTTAGTCAGAGTAAATACGATCTAAGAGAAACACTGATTCACTTAGAGAGTACCCGCAGAACGCCTTACTTAAATAAAATGTTAAAATGTTGAGGGTATGTCGACGCTTAACACGTTTCATTGGGTTCGTTTGTGAGCGATGGTGAGTTTTTACGTCGACATTAGCAAAATATATTAGGAAAAAATAGAGTTTTCCTACGTACAGTAATTGAAACACTTTTACCTGTCTTTATGTGTTTCCTAGTTAAGTGCTACTTGTGATGTTATCTACTTTTGTGAGTGTTTACGTATTCAATTATCTATGTTAACTACTGATTGATATAACTATGGCAGAAGTTAGTTCATGTAAAACACAATTTCTCGAAGATTGTACTTAGACTGACTCAAATGTGTATATCTCGGTTATGCAATGGAATTCAACTTTGCACCCATAGAATGAAATAAAGTACATAAGCAGACCTTTTTAATGACATTACTCCCAGCTCTGTTGGTTTTTGGTCCATTTTGACGCATAGTCCTTTGGGTCGAATGAGGATGTCATCGCTGCCACGGAGACGTATTTTGCCGACCTCGGTAAAACGTATTTTTGGACGGGTTGAGAAAGTTGGAGCATCGCTGGGAAAAGTGTATCGAGTTAAAAGGAGACTATGTTGAAAAATAAATCGCCATTTATCCAAAATTTTCATTATTTTTTTGTAGGCTAAGTATTTGTTGAATGACCCTCGTACACACAGATCTGTTTTAAATTTATCCGACTACTTGCTCAAAAAACAAATCTTTTAAATACCATCTATCGCCGTAAAAACTTCATTTGCACATCGTTTTCCTGATTTCTTGTATCCACATGTATACAACAGTTTAGTAAAACTTTATAAATTTGAGAAACACTCCATTGTCGAGGTAAAGAGGTTATTGACGAGGGTTTTAATGGATTTATCATATATAGAAACTGAACAGGTTTTAAAGGTACAACTTTGACGCCCATGCATACACAAACTTACACATACACATTTATACATACTCATACTCATACACGCATAAATACATACATATACACACAATATTTGCACGACTAGTTTTGTTTATTTTTTATTTTTTTGTTTTATCATTAGTTTTGGTTAATTTTACAGAGATTATACGTTAAACCTAATAGTTCCTTAAAATTCTAAAATTATAATATATTTAATTGTCTTTGTTTGCTACTGCTGTCGCTATTTGTCGTACATGTACATATAACTCCTGTTAATCCTTAACTTCCTCCACGGGACAGGCTTTGCCTAGTGTGGAGGTCAGTAAATACTTGTACCATATGTAAACTTTAAGTGGAAATAAACGATTTATTATTATTATTTTATTATTATTTGTAAGTTTCCCCAGAATAGTTTTGGGCGCTATGTACGGTAAAGTACAGCATAATTTGGCTTAAGTAAAACAAATTTAGGACGTAACTTCAGCGCTTTCGAGAATGGCTAAACTGTACAACCATCTCCCAGATTCCATCGGCATTGATATATTCAATGATAGCCTAAATAGTTTCAAACGAAAAGTGATGGCATATTTTAGCTCCCTAGATACTGCATAATAATACTTAGTTTATATTGGTTTTAATATTTAAATATTTTTTTTTAAATTTAAAATATCGTACAATACGTATGATAAATTTGCACTTTAAATCTGGCGCTGCAGTATAGACATAGATATAGATACACATTATTCAATGTAACGAAACCGATTTGCTAGCCCACCTGATTTTATTACTACCTCATATATAAATCTTATATGACGGTCTTCATGTCCGGACTGTAATTGTTTGTTCGTTTGGGGTAAGTAAAAATCATACTCTGGTAACACTCGTGCTTTATATGTCAGATGTCACTTCATCTAGCTGTTGAGGTTTTATATTCCAAGTGTTTTAAGGTGGAACATCATTGGTTCCTGTCGAGCTGTTGCTAACAGATGTCGCGATATATAATTTCGATTGTTGCTCATCGTTTTACGCAAAACCGTGACGAGTACCAACATGTGTTTCAAACTGCGGAAGCCGAAGAGCTTGCTACGTATGAATCGCAATCAATCTGCACTAAACAGTGTTTATTTTTAAAATGTAGCCCGAAAATATGCATAAAAGTGCTTTTTCGTGAATTTACGCAGACTAACGTAGCTAAATGTCACTTCGGAGTCTGTCATTGTCAAACATTTTGCATAAATCAAACTAGAGGGCGCAAAACTAAATCCCTAGTAGCGCCTCTATTAGGAAACGGTTAAACTAAATGTACTTGTGTCAGGCACTCATGCTGAATGAATGCATCTGAGTTTTTCACTCGCTGCCTAATGTCATACGGTAGCTCAATAAGAATCTCTTTTGCTTAAATCTGTCTGTAACGCCATTATTGAACCGGGTTCAAATCCCGACGAACGTACTTCTTTTTCGTTTTTCTTTTAGGATTTCTCAACCAATATGACCGTCTCAAGTAACAGATTTACTTGTAATAAGCAAAAAAACATTTTACATGTTTAAAATTTCTTGATAAACATGTTGTTTGTATCTAGATTTTGGCGGACCTATTCTTACATGTTACATACTACATCCATACTAATCCATACTAATAGTATAAGTGGGAAAGTGTATGTGTGTGTTTGTTTCTCCGAGAGAAACCAAACTGAGCGACGAATTGACGTGATTTTTTAAGTGGAGATAGTTGAAGGGATGGAGAGTGATATAGGCTACTTTTTGTCTCTTTCTAACCCCCCACTTCCCTAAAATGGGGGGTAAAAGTTTGTATGGAGCTACGATATAAACGTGTTCCACGCGGACGGAGTCGCGGGCAGAAGCTTGTATATACTATTTTGGAAAGGTATATCATTTAAGTACAAAGATGCCTTTCATTTAATTAGAAAATCAAGAGTATCCGTAGGTTTACAGTTGACAAATCAAAGTACTACCTACCTGTATCTATTCTATACCCTATTCCACATGGGATTAGACAAATCGTGCGTAAATCTTTGTCATTTGAATGAAAACCATTTTGATAAACAAAAACATAAACATTGTTTTATTTGAAACACATTAAATAATCGAAATAATACTAGTAAGTACAATATTGGTAAAGGAAGATAGAAGTATTTTTCCGTAAAAAAAATAATGTTATATGGAATAAGGTACCTATACTTAGTATATTATTACTTTAATTTGTTACATATTGACTTGCGGGACTACATAATTACAAAAAGGCTAAGCATTATTCACAAAATGTTTTGTATTCGCCCGTGACTCGCGTCGAAAATAATTTGACCTCAAAATTGATAATAATTTTGCGCCACCGGACGAATTTGGTAAGCGTTATGAATAACAGGCGAGTTTGTATATCAAAACTGTTAGTGGCCAGTCTCTCGAGTCCCGACTTAGATCGCGTCAGAAAGAGAGAAATATATCATTTGACAATATGGTACTGTTTTCGATGAGCGTCAAAATTCAAAATTCGAATTCAACTTTTTCACGCGTTTATATATGCGTGCTTGATGCTTTCACTCATTCATTACTTATGTTCGAAGTTTGAGATTTGCTTACAAAATTATTGAATGTCTTGTTTAGGTAAATATGAGATGAAACTTATCTGTCGAACCCACGACCGCCTTTTGACAGTCGCATGCCTGAACCACTATGCTACCGGAACGATTATTGAAGTGTTATTTTTTGTTTGTTTGTATGTAGGGTATAACCTCCGAAACCACTTATCCGATTATAAAAGACTAGCGACCCGCCCCGGCTTTGCACGGCACGGGTGCAATGTTGACCGCTGCCGCTATGTCCCTGTATTTTAAATCTGTAATATCTTCGAAAATATTCATTAAATTGCATGTTGTAAAGGGCATATTGATCTATATTAAATGCACAATGTATTTAAGTATGATTTAAGGTACTTAATTGGAACAGGATTAATGCTGTATTGCTTAAAATTCCTTCGTAAATAAGCCATTATTTCTCGTAAAAAGTGATGGTTAAAAATGGTTATTGTGGGTTATCCCTAAGAGATAGCCATATACCATCGCAGACTTTTTTGTAGAACTTTTTAAGGTGTACAATACTGTATTATATTGTTTTGATCTATTTCGTAGATTTCAGCCAGCGTTTGCAATGGAAGCGCAAATAAATGTATTTATTTACGGCATCACATTAGATACCTCTAAAATGATGAGTGTTTCTCTACTATATTATGCACGTATTATACATATAAACTTTCCTCTTTAATCAATCTATCTATTAAAAAAAACCGCATCAAAACCCGTTGCGTAGTTTTAAAGATCGAGGCATACATAGGGATAGGGACAGACAGACAGCAGGACGCGACTTTGTTTTAAGTAAGTATAGCATGTGATGATCTTTCACTGGTGATGGATGAATGAACTTACTGGGTGGACATACTAAGGCATAGTATACATTTTATACGCAAAAAACGAACTCAGATTTTTTGACAGATTTGACCGTGTACTAAATTAAATGCAGTTTTTATTCTTTCTAAAATCGGTCTGGTGACTCCTAAGAGCCCGTGTCTTATAGTTTCGGACTGAATGTCACTCTGTATAGTCATCGAATCAGCTCACAACATTTCAGAAGAATGGGTTGAGAAATACGACATGTAGAGAAGTCTAGACAGCCGGACATACGAAAGAATATTTTCCCAAGCTGAAATGAAAAACTTTGTTCGTCTCGCTCGCTTGTTCAATTAAGTATATGGATATTGTTATCGATTCAGTTTTTAACAATTAGCCAACAATATTTTTTTTAAAGGCAGACACGAGCATGGACTAATTTCGGTTTCGGTTATACCGGTATGGGACCGGATTCCATTACGATAGCGTTATATTGTAAAGGTTAGCCGCGCCACCAACATAACGGTACCGGTTCCGAAACCGTGTAGAAATGCATATTCGTTACCGGTATTTTTTAAATTATACTGATACTTTTATAATTCTTTTTCCAAACCGGTATAATTATGATACCGTTATTTTTTTCTTAGGCTTTTCTTCTTGTCCATGAGAGGTCTGTGCCCAGCAGTGGAAAGTAATATAGGCTGATTTATTATAATGCCAATTTACATGAAGTCATTATTATAATCGTCAAAAACGAAATAGATATAATACTTATGTATAAGGCCTTCCTCTTGCCTTCAATTTTACCCTCCAGAATGTTTAGGAAGAAACTTTCGTGCCGTATCAGGTGGCCCACCATCTTGCCTCTCCTTCAAACAGCAAACATCTTTTCTCATCTACAATTCTTAAAACCTCTTCGTTCGTCTTCCTCTTCTTTTCTTTAGGCCTAGGCTAACATATTTTAGCCAAATAAAAGTTAAAGCTGATGTCGCGTCGTATGAGGAAGCCAAGAGGCTGGCAATGGACAGAGAAGAGTGGCGGTTACTACACCGACAAGAGCAAGGCTTTTAAGTAATGATGATGATGATAAGGCCTTCAATATCAGATGATCCTCAATAATGGTATTGAAATGTGACATTGGATAATATCAATACCGGTATTACCGGGATTTCAATTTAATGCCTACCTTAATTTGGTTGCACATTACAATTCACTTTTTCTTGTAAAATAAGTTTAAAATGAAAAGTGTAAACAATACATTTTGGTTTTCACCAATTACATAACACTAAACAGTAACAATTTAATTTAAATAATAATTTGGTTTTTTTACGTATTCGCAAAATTTTTATTCTTCTCCTTTCTTGTTCTCCTTCTTCTCCTCATTACTTGGATTTACATTATTGGAAGTTTTGCAGCGTTAGTTTGTTTGTCAAAAAGTACATTAGTATTGTATAATATGAAATTAAACACTCAAATCCAAAAGCAAAACCAGCCTTTTTACTTAAAAAAGCTATGGGGCTGTTTGCTTTTATCTGTTCAGGGAGTCATGGTGTACTTGGAAACTGTCTATACAATAGAATTAGTGCGTATGTGAAACCCAAATACACCTTCTCTCCCTGAACCGATAGTAGTAAGAGTAAATGATTAATATTTTTTTTAACAATAATGTTAAAAATCAAAAGTTTAGTAAGGTTTTATGTCATTAAAAGTTTTTGTAATCGGTTAAGAACGAACATACCAGTAAAAAAATCAACAAATTTATTATTAACTACATTCCCCATTTACGGTGTTCTGCGTTCATTCATAGGAGTTACCCATTTTAGCGGAAGCCTATTTTACCTTCTAACAGATCAAACCGTGCTCCTACTACCAGCATCATTAGAGTGGAAAAGTGATTATCCTTCAGTAGAAAATTTATGTAGGACAGACAATAACAACTAAACTGATTCAAATAAATGTAAACTTACGAGTAACTAGATTATGCGTTTCTTTTTTACCAAAGGCATGAAAATTTCCTATTTTTTATTAAAAACCAGCATCCGCCCGCGATTTTGTCTGCATGGACCCGGGATAAAAACTATCCTTTATTTTAATCTAGGCTCCTCCTAAGGCCCAGCATACAATACAAAATGGCATTGAAATTGGAAATTCAGCTCTAATCCAGTTGAATATAATCAATTCCTTCGACAGCATAAGTCCTATCAAGCCCATGGGCCTTAGTCAGTTAAACTGTCTTCGTGCGACATTTCATCCAAATCAGTTGAGCTGTTTAAGCGTAATTGAGTTACAAACATCTAAACATTCAAACATCTATATATACAAACATTCAAACTTTTGCATTTATAATATTTGTAGGATTAATGATTTTTTTAAATACCGGTAATCCAGTATTTCAATACTGGTCCTTTTCAATTCCGGTATTAGAATAATGGAAAACCGGTTTGCATTCCCTACGAGTATATGTACGTTAATCAAATTAAAAATAAATTAAATACATATGTCGGTTTTCTCCGGACCATTTGACTGCTGCATATTTTGCTGCATATTTTACTACCATAAAGTTAAGTCCTCTTTCAAAATATGTGGGTATTTCCCATGTTCTCCCATTCAGGACCAATGACTCACATATGAGTCAACCCTCTACGAGCCATTAACGCTACAGAGCGGAAAAACGCTACTACGCGCTACGGCGTAGCGATGCGTGGCCTCGATTGGGTTAATATCGAGAACAGGAAAGATGATCAGCGCCTAAATCGGTCTGCTTGTGCAACCCGATTCTTGATTCAACCATAGCCTCCCAACTAGGGTTTGCAATATTCGTCCAATTTCAGTATTCAAATAATACGAATACTTGGATTTCCAATATTCGAATATTTCGAACAAAACGAATATTTTTGAAAATAAATCATTATTTCATTTTTTTATTTTTGAATTGAAACAACAATTACAATTCAAAAATATCCACAGTATGGTCGATGATAGCAATTAAACTTCTAAAATAATAATTACTAAATTACTCACAGCTGTTAAATTACAATTTTACTTTCTGTATTATAAGTTATAATAAAAACAAATCAATATGGAGCACTTTTTCTGTGTGTAGGTTGCTGGTTGTTTTTCGCGACAATCGCGATTAAATTTTTCTAAAAACTCAACAGGTACAGTCAAGTGTAAAAATATGGGTGCATACAACTTACTCATAAATATGTTCCACAACTCTTATGTCAGCGGATTAAGGTTTTGGTACTTATTTATGAGAGGATGTTATCGATACATATTTTTGCACTTGACTGTACTAGTAAAAAAAAACTTATTTTACAAGTTATGTAATTGTAAAATATCTTACTGGTAAAATTTAAAAATATAGAACATTTGTGGTATTTTCTTAAAATTTGCGAGTATTACTTTGCAATATAATCATTAAACTTTTGAGATAAATCACAGCGCAGTTACAATATAATATTACTTTATGTATTACAAGTAACAGAATATTATATCAGTAATAAACAAACCTTTTCCATTTGTAAAAAAAACGTTTAGTATTGTTGGCAATCAACAAACTAACTTAATAATGAAACTAACTTTATATTAATTCGTCAGTCATTGTTATCAATTAACAAGACTGCTGCAAGCGTTTTTGTTGCTCATTTAAATACCTAATAATAGTAACATTAGTAACAATTCGTGTCTGCTATATTTAATCAATATATTATGTAATTTATGTAAGTTGGTATTCAGGTAATTATTTAATAAAATATAAGCTCACGTCATGGTGGCGACACGGTGACATACAGTTCCGTATTTTTATTTGTTTACAAGCAAAATGAGCAGTGTTAAGCCTTGAGTTGAGTGCCGTTTGCTTTATATGGGGCTGATTTAAAGTCACAATTGTTGGTGTTAAGTGAGGATGTGCGATATCAGCGTTATACACCTATTTTGGGGACCGGCAACTTTGATTGCTGCGTACTTACAAACGTTAGCTGCAGCTACGAGTGGAGTGACAGTGAACGAAGTCCAAGTGAAGTGCAATTGGTTCCGCTAGTTTACGAGGTGTACCTTTGTGGTGTTAAAACCCAGAAATTCGTTGTTTTTTGTTAAGGAACAAAAATAGCGTGTAAAAAAAATACATGAGGGTAAATCCAAACAGCGGAGCGCTAGCGTTCGTCTACCGCGAATAAACGCCAGCAGGGATATTATACCTACGCGATGGCAATTTTGAACCAATTCAGCAGTGCTAGTTTGGTCGAGGAGTAACTGCGTCGGATTCAACTGTGACGGCTGTGAGTTCGGATCTTATCAGAGACTGTTTTATTTATATATATATATATATATTTTAGCTACTTGGACACGATTTTGATTTTATTTTGTTGACATATTTTATGCAACCCTTTATTTTTTTAATTTTTTTTTTGACTTGTTAGGGTTGTCTGTGATATTCTGAATTATTATTAATTGAAATTCTCTCCTTATTTTATAATTTAATGTTTATTATTATTTTACTGATTTGATTATGTAATTCGGCATTTTTTTAAAGTTATATTTGGGCGTTTAGATTTTTTTTTGCGCTTTATTGTTTTGTGTTCCTAATATGCGCTTTTTAGGTTTTTTATATTATGCTTATCTTTTATTCTGTGAATGCGTGACATCTTTGACGAGTGCGTCATTGTATTTTTATTAATTGTCTTACTCTTTTGTTTTTATTTAACGTCATGAGCAGCCCCACCGGGTTGTCCTGCCCTCATTGTTCTAGAAGTTTAGCCGCATCTAGGGGTCTTAATGTTCACATAACTAAGGTTCACAAAGGCGTGGGTGTGTCTAATGGTTCTGGTGCCGCAGTAACGGGGACCCAGGGTGCGGGACCCAGCGCAAGCGGTTCTGCACTTCACACTCTGCCAGTTCTTAAGAAAGATGTCCGTGTGCTTAAACATACTTATACCTAAGGGGGCGAGGGTTTTGGCTGCGGGGAAGTTAAGCGGGGTAATAGAAGGTTGTTTGAGGACTAACAGTTTGGACGTATGGTTCGCTTTGCTGTCATTTTCTTTCACTGCACTTAGGGTTCCTGAAAGTACTGACCGTAAGTCTTTAACTTCTAAGGTGAAGGAAAATATTGAATCTATATGTGTGTACTTTCCCGATAGGAACTGCTATAAACCACAGTCACTTTATCGCTCCATAGAGTCAAAGGTGCACGAGGGGGATTTGCGGGGCGCTGTCCGTCTGTTAATGTCTGACTCATTGTTGGCTCCCAATAACGATGACACTGAGAGAATTACAATTGAAGCATCCCTCTCCATCCAGGCAACTTATGTTACCTGCAGAGCCTGATCTCTCCACCCCTTTTTTGTGTGTAACATCTTCTGATGTGTTGGGTGCGTTGGGAAGTTTTTACAATGGGTCAGCTGCTGGTTTAGATGGTCTTCGACCTCAGCATCTTAAAGAGCTGACTTCGCCTTCTGCAGGGAGTAATTGAGCTTGTCTATTGGAGTCGTTAACCAAATTATGTAATTTTCTTCTTAGAGGCATGGTTCATCCACAGGTCTGCCCTTACTTGTATGGGGCGTCTTTGTGTGCTTTGTCTAAAAAAGACGGAGGCATTAGGCCCATTGCGGTTGGAAATACCATACGTCGGCTGGTGGCTAAGTTGGGTTGTCGCTCAGTTAGAGAGGTCATGTCGGCTCACCTTCAACCTCATCAGGTGGGTTTTGGAACGCGTTTGGGGTGTGAAGCGGCCATCCATGCTTTCTTTCTTTTCGTTAGCACAGGCCAACGCTGATAAAGTCATTTTAAAAGTAGATATAAAGAATGCTTTTAACAGTGTGGAAAGGGACGTGTTGTTGGAGGAGGTAAAAGATTTGGTGCCTACTTTGTACCCCTTTCTCTATCAGTGTTACGCTTCATCAACCAGTCTTTTTTATAATGACAGTACTCTCTCATCGCAGGTCGGGGCCCAACAGGGGGATCCATTGGGTCCATTGATTTTTTGTCTGGCCATACAGAAACTAATAACTTTGGAATCCCCGTTAAACGTATGGTATTTGGACGATGGCACAATCGGGGGGACGCCAGACGTAGTTCTCAACGATGTAAGAAAACTTTTACCAGCTTTATCGGCGATGGGGTTAGAGATCAGTGCAGAAAAGTGTGAGTTGTTCCCGTGCAGCTCCACGGTGTCTACTTCCGACTTTAATGTTTTGTTACCTGGTATAAAGGTGGTAGATAGGGCATCATTTTCACTTCTGGGGGCACCTATTTTTTCAGAGGGTCTTGCCGTCACAATGCAGAGAAAAGCGGATGCTTTGTCAATAGTGCATTTGCAACAGGTTTCGTCTCATGTGGCTTTGGTTTTATTTCGTAACTGCTTTTCGATGCCACGTATGGTTTACTTTTTGAGGACGGCACCTTCTTGGTTGTCGTCACAACAGGTTCAAAGCCTTTGATTTGATTATTAGGCGGGGTCTTGAAATTATAGTGAATGTCAACTTGGATGAACCACAATCGATTCAAGCAACCCTGCCTATTCGATATGGTGGTCTCGGGGTTCGTCGGGTGCACGATTTCGGCCTGGTTGCTTTTATAGCATCTGCTCACGGAACTAGAGAACTTGTCACTCGCATGTTGAACACAGATGGTGGCAACTATCAGGTTCCGTTTTTGCAGGAGGCTATGGTCGAGTGGAAGATTAGGTGCCCCAGTGATAAGGTGCCTGACGAGTTAGCGTCACAGCGATCCTGGGATGACATCTTGAGTAGGCAGACATACGATAGCCTTTTGGGGGTAGCTTCGGGAGCTGACGAGGCCCGCTTAAAGGCTGTTTTGGAGCCAGAGTCTGGGGCATGGCTTCATGCGTCACACTTAGGTACGTTGTTGGATAATGACACTCTTCGGATGGGGGTAGCGCTAAGGCTGGGATGTCCGGTGTGCGAACCTCATCAGTGTGTTTTTGGGGCCACAGTCGAAGCAAATGGTCATCATGGGCTAAGTTGCTTACGTTGCGCTGGTAGGTTTTCTCGGCACCATTCAATAAATGACATAATTCGGAGGGCAATGGTGTCTGCTAACTTACCGTGTGTGTTGGAACCTCAGGGTTTAAGTAGAACGGACGGTAAGAGACCGGACGGATTGACACTGGTTCCGTGGGCAAGGGGTCGTAGTCTCATTTGGGACGCAACATGCGTCAGCACATTTGCCCCCACACATCTCGCTCACACAACGCGACGGGCAGGTGCTGCTGCAGAGAATGCGGCGAGGCTAAAGCATGGCAAATATGCTAACGTGAAACCAGTGTACGATTTTGTTCCGGTCGCAGTGGAGACATCTGGGCCGTGGTGCGAGGAGGCAAAGTCGTTGGTGAAGACATTAGGACGACGTTTGAGGGAAAGGGGCTGCGATCCCAGGTCTGGTTCGTACTTGGTACAACGGATTTCACTGGCAATACAGAGGGGAAATGCTGCCAGTGTATTAGGGACGTTTTTGCCGGGTACTTATCGGGCCTGGGAATCAATATCGTAATATTTTTTTTTTTTTTATTCTTGTGATGTGTCTTGACGAAGCATGTTGCTGATCACTGGTTGTAAATATGTATTATTGGACGAAGTTTGTTGCGGATACTCGCTCTGTGCTCATTTTTGACGAAACCTGCGCTGTGGATATTTAACTTTTTGGATGCTTTTTAGCTTTCAATAAATATTTCTCATTAACAAGAATAACTTATTTTTAAAGGAACATTAAGACCGGAGACAGTTTTCGAAATTCTGTCTATTTAATTGTTTCTTTAAGCTAGTGTGTAACTTTCCTTATAACGAGTAAGTCTTTTATGTAGCATCAGTTCCCATAATGCGATCGGAGAAAACTTAAAGCATCTAAGGAGTCTTGGTTCATTCTCGTTCGTAAGTGGTTGCACAAGTAACCCGCCGTGAAGAGAACACTTTCTGCTTCCACGCTAGGTAGTCGGCGGTATGGTTAACAATGATCTATATGCATGCTCCAAGTTTTGGGATCTTTGACCGCCGCTGTCAGTTACTTAGTTCTTAGATTAAAGCTTTTTTTAAATATTTATATCGATTTCCACGGAATTGTTAATGTGGAGGAGATTTTCGCAAAGGAAAATAATGTCGGAAAGAAATATGCACTATTCGAAATATTCGTATTATTCGAATAATGAATGTTGCCGAATTCGAATAATATTTGTGGTGAATAATTCTAATTCTCGAATATTCGAATTGCAAACCCTACTCCCAACTCGGAACAACGTATAATTATTACTAAAAAGAATTCATAGATGGCGACACAGGTACCGAGCGAAACATTTGAGCCAGTAATCGTGAATATAGAATGATTTTTACACCTTAATAAATTAAACATAAACAACATAAACATAAACATAATTTATTGATAAAACATAAAGTATGTACATCAGTTTTACTATTAGAGGCAAATAACGCGTATTACCCGTGTTACCCGTATTAGAGGTAAATTCAACGTAGCTTAATTATATCACAAACATCCTTCCTTACATAAAATAAAAGTATATTTTATAAGTTTAAATGCAATAAAATTGATACTAAATCTATGTAACTCGTACTATAAGTGACAGCCGCAACACGCTCCTACGCGCTGTTGTCGATCGCTGGGACTCACCAGTTTTAAAACGGTGGATCGGGCTCCATGCCCTTAAATAATGTTTAAATTTAATTTTAGTTTTAAAATTTGTATATGTATTAACACGAATATTAGTATTTCTTCTTTTTTTTGTATTGTGCCCACATTGTACTAACCAAGTTATGGATCTATGGTCTGAAAATAAACGATTTTATTATTATTATTTATTATCATAAAAGAACGGTTACGGTTATTTTTTTCCGGTACCGTAAACGCTTTCATAAAAGTTGTAAAAGTAACCGATATTTCGCCTTCGGTGAGGAGCGAACTAGACCCGCTTAAGAACTAAATTATTCAGTATCGAAATAATACCTGTTTGGAACCGGTATTCAAAGGTATCACTAGTCATTAAACAAGCTTCTGTCAAAAATTTCATTTTTGGTACAAGCTTTTATTGCCGACTGTACTTTTTTTTGTATACCATCATCAACTACTCATTGAGACGATTCTAACGAGCCCAAACTCAACGGGGTTACGTCGGTTAAGTACTGAATTCACCTTCTGTCTCCATCATCAGATCAGCTCGATTGTACACATAATATTGAATTGTCATCCAAACTATACTTATACCCAAAATTTCAGCTCAATAGGTCACCGGGAAGTGGGTTAAATTTAACTTGCAAGATTTGATTACAGACACAAACAGACAACGGGACAGGTGAAAGTAAATAAAAGCTTGTAAAAATACCGGTAACCGATATTTCTAACTGGTCACGGGGAACCGTTGTGATGTCGCGGCGCGGCTAAACTTTACAATATAACAGTACCGTACCCAATGAATGGAATACCGGTTTCGTACCTGCCTAGCCACCGGCCGTAACTGACATCAGTCCCTGCACCGAAGAATGCCTACGAGTATATAATTCTACCCTCACTACATTATAAAGAAGACAATTTGTGACTTAGTTCATTTACATGCCGGGTAATCTAATCTCCGGTAGTTGAACAGACGATTCCTAAATAGGCTGCAGTAGTTATTTAAAAAAAGAAAAATTAAATTTAAGCTGTTTATTGCATAAAAAAAGCTTAATTCTACGTTACATCTATAGTTGCAATCTTTTACATTTAAGATTTTATAAACTATTGTAAAGTAATTATGCCAATCTCTATTAAATGCTGATTTAACAGGGTAGTCTAACGGATGTAATTAAACATTAATAATATTTTATGGATTAAAAGATGATCAATTGACCCTTTTAATAAATAATAATAAAAGGTCCCAAGAAAAGGGTATATGGTATAGGACTATACAACCTGAACCGTTACAGTCTCCGTGGATAACTCAGTGCTCACTCACACGACAAAATCTTGTGATTGCGATGAGACTCCGATCGGGACACATTCCTACCAATAAATTTAAGCATATAGTGGGGAAAGCTGTTAGCCCTAATTGTACTGACTGTGGGGTTGTAGAAGACGTATACCACATTTTGATGGAATGTGTACGAGGGGAGCCTCTTCGTGCAGCTTTTAACACCGGATTATGTAATGTTGTGCTTGCTGACCCTGAGTCAGAGCAAGCAAAACTGCTTTATAAGTGTTACAAAATGTGTTTAGGTACATAAATGTAAAACGTACGCTTCAGAGTACGTATGGAGCGACATAATCGTTAAACGACTAAGCTCCTTAAAATGTGATTAAAAAAAAAAAAAAACGGACCAATTGGAAGAGGTAGAGTGGAAGGGGTAAACAGCCGGCCAGACTCACAAGCGAGGACTAGCGCATTCGATCGTAAGCCGTTGAAAAGTATCGACCTATTGTGAATGTCTAGGAATGACCAAACTATTAAATGAAAGGCGATAATTATGAAGTGTAATTGAATTAGTTGCTAAGGATCGTTTACTTGAGAAATACAATTATACAAGTGGATGTGATGTTTCAATCCTGACCTACTAGCCCCCACACTATGATGTGAAGGGGAAGCCCCCCATAAGATAAGACTATGTTTTTATATGTTCTATATTTATATACTATGTTGTTATTTATTATATCTTATGTGTATTGTGTTTACTTTACTGTTTATTTTACTGTCAATAGATGTGTAGTCGACTAAAGTGAATATTTAAATTTAACAGGTTCACCCTAAATGCATAATTGTCCGTTACATTTAATGATACATTAAGTAACATTCACTCAATCGAAACTTATAAACCCAAGTTGCAAATTCATTTGATCAAATCCTATATGCAGGTATACGGTCGGTGGCACAGATTACGTTTCCATATTGTATCTTGCTCCTATCTAAAGCTGCGTACGAATCAGAGCAGCCTCGGGTTGAGGCACACACGGCTCACCTATTTCGCTCAAATTCGTACGCGCTCACGCGCAGTGCGCGAGCAGCCCGCGAGCGGCGTGCGGCGAGCCGTCCAGAGGCGGTCTTGTGACCGTGCTCAAAGGCGCCTCAGTGTGCGTGCCTCGCGTAATTTGGACGTGTATCCGCGCGTGCCGCGGACAGAGCAACACGTTCCGACTTGTTTGTGGGCCAGGCGTGTATGAATTTAAGCAAGTGGATTAGCCGTGCATGTGTAATCGAGTTTGTTCGTAAATTTATTAATACAATTCGGTGAAATATGATAAACTCAGCTGCGGCTGTCATCGTGTCCGATGCCATTTTGCCGATCGCATAGATTAGCCGTCTAGTCCGAACGAAAATTGTATGGAATTCGCCAGAATCGTTGCACCTTAATGTGTTATTTCAATAGTTACAAACGAAACGTTATTCCGTCCGACTTATTCTTGGAATTGGTGTTGTTTTTACAACATTTCACAACGCGGGAGACCATTGTTTATTTTCTTGGTTGTCATGGAAAACGTCATCGTGTGTCGTCGTCGTCATGTGTCAACATGAAAGAAAGAAAGAAAGAAAACATTTATTCACGGCAAAAATACAAACTGTGGACACGTACGCAGATATATACATTTGCCACGAAATGGTCACAGCTCAGCGTAGTGCTGGCAACGCCAGCGCTGGTCTTCCGTTGTGGCCGGCTGTGGCTGGTCTTCATTTGGTGAGGTGAGGACGGAACAATGACGCCACGATCACACACAAGGACAAATTGCAAATTACACAAACAATACAAATAACGAAGAAGACAAAATCAATAAATAAAAACAAAAAAAGACACATGACGGCGTCGCGACACGCACTGAAGAGGTCTGAGGCCTGGTTTTGTCTGTATATGTGTTCGTGAGCGTGTATCTACTACTGATAAGGCTTGGTTTTATTCGGCTTCACTAGACTGTTCGTAATGCTCTGTCTGTATTACAGCATGCTGCCAAGTCGAGTTGCGAGTGACTATGCGGCTCCTGTCTCATTCTCTCAAATTAGAAAGAGGGTATATATTTTCTCGTCTCGCGCAGTGTCGAAGCTTCAGTTGTGCCGGCCCTGGGCTGTTATTCGCTACGCACTAATGCGGCTTACTCCGCCGATCACCCGTCACAAAACTAGACCTCTACCTACGCTTAGTTACTACGCATCGCGGTGTCAAGATATATATATATCTTAATATATCGCGGTATAAATAATAAATCTGCAATCAGTCTCCAGACTATGATCAGATTAGTGGAATGAAAGATGGCGTGTCGTAGATTTAGAGGCCAATGCCTCGCTCACTACTTAGAGAATATGGTTACGTTTAAGTCTCTTAACCACATTGACATTATTGAGCAATCCAGAGGCCAATGGATTGGAGTGATGGGTAAGGCGAGCTATGTGTTGTTCCTTATAGCGGGCGACTTCGGATGCTACTGTTGGCATTTTTACATGCTCGTGAAATTCATCGTTCCTCGCGAACGCGGCTTCTAATGGGAGGGAATGATTGTTGAGGTTTATTTAGGTGCTTAGTGGCCTTCCAAAGAGAGAATTCGCCTCGGCTTGTTGGTGACATACTTTCGAGAGTTTTCTGGAGGCTGTAGTTTCTGTGCTCCTCGAGTGTCGCTCTCTCAGCTGACTCAGAAGAACCTGGCAGCAGTCACGACATCAAGCCGACAAAACAAAATTCAACAGAGCCATTAAGGATCTAAAAGCTTTGAGGTCAGCGTAAAACAAGTTACAGAATAGGGAGCGGATTTTCCTCGCACTATCGGTCTCTCTCTCATTAGAAAACTTAGAAAGAGGTAGGTATAGTGCGAGAAAAATCGAGAGAGCTCGCGCGCCGTCTTGTGATAGCCGTGCATAGATACTTATACTTATAAGTTATACTTATCTCAACGCGCATTGAGTTATACTTATAACTCAATGCGCGTTGAGCTAATTCTAAACAACACTTGTAAAAGTAACAAGTGTGTGGTGTTAATAAAGAAACCCTATAAGAGACGTACATAACGACGTACGAATTTAATTCGATTCGCAATTTGTGTTTAGTTTCAATGTTATACGGGCACTAAATTATCCGGAGAAAATATTATACTTACGGGGAAAGTCCATAATAATTACATTAGGTATTCATACTCATATTTATGCTGTCTAAAAAAAGATCCTAACCACTAACCTTACATAGGCAAAACATTCCGTACAAAAGAGCGTCTAAATAAAAATGTCTTTATCGACCTATTTCCCTTTTACGGACCGAAAAAGCGAGTTGGAATAAGTCAAGCAGCGAGGGCAGGACATGTCAATTTGTCCACGTCAGCCCGATGGAATTGACGCCGGCCGGTGACAGCCCCGCCGCATATACAAACACAATTACACAAACGAGCTCAATACGAGTTCCGGGACATGTTGCGTACACCGAACACCTAGTACACATACGCAAGTTTTTGTAATGAAACAGGGGTGAAATATATTTTGTTCCGTATATTTGGTCATGTAACCTACGTTAATTTGCTGAGTATGCCTATTATACGACTATTTGTCACGAATATACGACGAGGTTAAATGTAATTTCATTTATGTCATTGTCACTTAATCACATTTCACTGGACAACAAACAAAATCGTTACCATAAAATATTGGTTGATATGGAATAGAACTTTCTGGCCATTACAATATAGGTATTTACCTACTTCTTCCTTTGATTTATCTTCATTCTTCCAGCGCTCGAACGAATATACGAACCACGCTCGATTTTTAGCATATTTTTCTCGGTTTATCAGCAACATCACTTAATGTAATGACACTGACAAGTGCTTTGGAATGCCAAACGTTTCACACTCAAATATAAGGTGGTAGGTAGGCATTAAAGTAACAAAGCCAAATTTCAATGAACAACAAATACTTTATTAGGTACCTAGCAGGAGATTTATGGGTATCAATTGTCTTGTGGAAATTTTCCGGAAGTTAATTGGCTTCCAAGTATTTTATTAAGGAAACTTGCGGAATTCAATGCGTCATTCTGTCATAACAAGATGGCTGAGATATCGAGTTTCATATTTTTACTTTGTTATTCTTTCAACAGAACAAATGAGCTAAAAATAAAATAGAAAGCGTAACGTTCATACCGTGTACCAAAAACGTGGATATAAATTTCGTTTGCTAATCGTAGAGCCTTAGATAGTAGTAAGTAGGTTCTTCTGAATAATTTGTAGTTAATGGTTGATGTATGGTAAAAAAAAATTGAACTGTTTATTTTTTTCGGTGGAATTTCGGCGACATGGTGGGTTACGTTTAGTTCAATCTTTACTATTTAAGATTATTTACTAAACTTTATTCTTACTAACTAATTATATTTATCTATATATTACTTGGGGCCTCAATGAACATTTTCTTTAATATATTTTTAGTTTGTGTGGGTTTACTCTCTATCTTATTAAAAATAATTTTGGAAAGCTGTTTAAGACAATGAGGTAGCGGGACTATGGACTATGGTCCCGCTACCTCCCAATATAACAACATATATGGTCAAAGAGTATGCTCTTTGACCATATATTTTGTTATATTTGTTGACTGTGTTCTTGCTGGCGAGCGTTCGTAGATTGCCTTTCCTTGTGCACTTATCTAGATCGGTCGATGGTCGTATTAAGACATATAAATGTTGATACAAACCAAGTCGGGGTCGATCGCTGTATGCAAATACATATAATTTCAAATATGGTAAGCGTCTTAACACTCGACACTTTAAATCTAAATTCATAACAACAGAGATGAACATTAAGGTGTAAACTATAAGACATTATGGTGCCGGTGCCAAATATTCACATTTACAACTTCTAACGTCTCATACTAACATAAAACATACTACGAGTAGGTATGGTGTCTGACTAATCGCATTTAATTAACCCAGCATATATTTAAGAACTTAGCTAAATTATATCTCTTACACATACCAGAATACTAGAAGTTTAAACAATAACGTGAAAAAATACTAAAGACGATTTTCCGTGACCCATTTTTACTGCCGAGCGTAGACGGTAAGTACACACACACACCCTATTAACCTACTAATTATACATAATATGTACTCATTAATAAGTACCTACTTCGCCGCCATTACAGTGTTCCCAGTCGCCAAAATTACGTCCTTATTCTGAAATGAATTTACTGTGCCGTTGTCACGTAAAAAGAGCGTACATTTTATTTGAAAGGCGACAGAATTGTTTTCAGTAGGAAATAGAATGCGTTTTGTACGTGTGGGACGTTTCGTCGCGATGCTCGGGTTCTACATTCGTTAACAAACCTTATTTATATTCATTTTCTTGCTTTTGTCCTTTAAAGTTCAGGAAATCATTATGAAAACTCCCGGTACATAACTTATCAGGTTTTGAGCCGTATGCACGAGTTCCAAAAGATATCTACAAAATCCGGTTTAGAAAGGTGTTACAAGTCAGGCGAAATTCAACTGAACACGCTCTCGTAAGTTGCCCTCACTGCACGTGGATCGAACAATTTACAACTCCACGTCCGAAATTCGATGTCCCGGCGAACACAAATAGACGTTTGTGTGTGTTTTTTAAACAAACAGCGACTGCAAACCGGTCCGTGAATAAAGAGTGTTTTTAACCTTCTGAAAATGTATATACATACCTGTATTTAATACTTCGCTTTATCAAAATATTCATAATGTTGTTGTAAACTTTGTATTAATTATTCTCTCATAACGTGTCTAATTTAATTTAAATTGTAGGTATAAAATAAATCCATATCCATACTCCATATTAATATTATAAGACTGTCTGTCTATGCCCGCTGGACCGATTTAGATTAAATTTGCTATAGAGATAGTTTGAGTCCCGGGGAGGGACATAGGATATTTTTTATCCCAGAAATCATCGATCAAGGGGTGAAAGTTTGTAGTGAAAGCTACGATATAAACTTTAAACGAATAAAATTCCTGGCGGATGGAGTCCAGGGCAGAAGCTAGTAAATAAATAAATATAGCTATTCATCAGTGTTTGGGTTCCGTTTTTTCCTTGTGAGGTACGGAACCCTAAAAACATCTCACGCCCAAGATAATATAATTTTGGTTTCCTAAAAAGAATTTAATTTTAAGCAAAGAGCATTACTGAATCTCAATTAGTCTCCTCAACAGGGCATTCGACTTAGTTATTGGTCAAAATGTAAAAGCGTTTAAAAAGTTAAGGTTTACGAAAACTCTCCAGATAAAAGTATCCGTCGATAAGTACCTATCTTGAAAAAGATGTCGAGCGACGATAACTCATGATTAATAAAAATAATTATGTGGCTTATCTGTTTCTGGATCCATTGTAAATTAAACTTGTGGAGAGAGGCGACGTTCAGGAATTCGTTAGATAGCTGGCAGGCCCCCAACAAAGCACGATTCTATATTTTATTTCAAGCTTAATTATCAGATCCATAGCAGTTATTTAACCTTATGTAATATACATGACTATCTACGGGGTTAAACATTGTTGAAAATAACAATAATAAAAGTGAAGTGCGGCAGTTGATTTTAGCGCATAACTCAGTGTTTGTGTCAATATTTGTGACCGAGAAGGCAAACAGCCCCGCCCGGGTAAACATCCTGCAGGCTTCTATAAGAGGGCTTATGGATAGTGGCAATTAGGTATGTACCTCTATGGCGTCTTCTATCCCTAGCTGCTCCTACAGACTTCCGAGGTACAAATCGGATTTAAACTGCAGCTTATAAAAAGCAAAACTTAATACGTTCCTTTCTGCGATAGAAAATTATTAAATTTGTGAGTATACGCTTTTGTGGCTTACACCGATCTTTTTATAGGTAATACACATAGATCTAGATATAGGTAACATTTATTTTAACTTCGTTTATTATATAAGTATTCGCTTGTGCTTGATATCGCAACCTACACTACTCTTGTGTGTACTCTTTGTTATTTGATATAACCGTTGCATATTTTTATGAACTGATTGCATGCTCCCGTGATGGTGAATCTATTGCTTTACACTTAAAAAATCTAGTTAACTGCGAGTCGGATTCGGAACCGAACTTAAAATATACCTTTGTGATAAATCTGGTGAACAAGTTATTTATACTTCGCACCTACTTCTACAGCCCCCCTAGTCTGTAACTTGTTTATGCTCACCCCAACGCTCACCCACAAATATAACTTGACACCGCGATGCGTGGTAAAACTAAGCGTCGGTAGAGGTCTAGTTTCGTCACGGGTGACCGGCGGGGTGAGCCGTATTAGCGCTTAGCGAATAACAGCCCAGGAGAGTTAAGTCATTAAATAGGACTTTAAATCGAATATATTATTCTAGTCATTTTTATTACAAATAAGATTATAGGCACACACAATACTTATTAAATAAAAAATATAAACTAAGATTAAACACTAAGGGAATACTGAAAAAACTAAATTAAAACTAAAACTAGAAAATAAAATAACAGCATAGAAAAACAAGAAAGAAAAAATAATAATATATAAATATATATATATAATAATTTGAAGCAACAAGCTGTCAAAAATGTTAGAAAGAAAATAAAATATAAGTATATTTTTTATGTCCGGCTCCCAACTGATCCAAAGGTGCCATAAATACTGGCTGCATTGCCCCACTGAACTGCCACCGATATTTGTTGAACCAGGTAAGAGCCAGAACGAGGGTCGCAGCCCTTGTCTCTTAGACGCCGACCCAGCTGTCTCGATTGCGACCGGAACAAAGTCGTACGCCGATTCAAGGTGGACGTATTTCCCATGTTTTAGTTTAGCCGCATTATCTTCGGCCGCACCTACTATCCTCATGGTGTGGTAAAGGTGAGCGGGTGCAAATGTGCTCACACAGGTTGCATCCCATAGCAGGTAGCGGCCTTTTGCCCAGGGAATCAGCGTAAGACCATCCGGTCTCCTGCCATCGGTACGGCTTAGCCCTTTGGCCTCCAGAACGCAAGGAATGTTTGCCGAGACCAATGGCGCGGCGTATAAGCTCGTTAATGGCGTGATGTCTGGGGATACGTCCTGCACACCGCAGACAACTTAGACCATGGTATCCGTTCGCCTCGACCATTGCTCCACATATGCAGCGGTGGGGCTCGCATGCCTTGCTTCCAAGACGCAGAGCTACCGCTGTCCTCAATGTATAATTGTCGAGCAATGTTCCCAAGTTTGGTGAAGGCAAGCCGTGTAGCCACGCCCCAGACTCGGGAGCTCTGGCAGCTTTCATACGAGCCACATCTACCCCAAGAGCTACATTTAAAAATAATCGCTCCATGACTAATTCTATTGCAGAACTGAGACATTCATATTTTAGTCAGAGTGAAAACGATCAATGATAAAACCCATGTAACGAAATGAAGTAGATTTAAAGACCGTTGTTGGTTTTAGACCATTTTGACGCATAGTCCTTTGTAAGTTTTTATAGGTTTAATCTACATCTACAATTATATAAAATCTCTGAATAAAAAAAAGAATCATCCAGTATAATTTCAAACATTGTTCTGTCACGAAGGATCTCAGCTTGCCATGAACGGAAGAACAAGAAATTAAATAGTCGCTAGCGTTTAGTTTTCGATGCGTAATTTAACGTTGGTCTCGTACTACGGCATCGGTACCATGTGTCACAAATTAGACAGACAATATCGAGAAACACCGTATCGACTGTAGTAAACTATTTCACTAGCAAATTAGCGCGTGAAAACTTATTATTCTGTCAAGCGATACCGTGGATCCCATCGAGACATCTCAAATTAAAGAACGTATAAAAATAAGGGTTTTATATTGATAACATATATTCGCCAGTCGGATTACACGTATTTTGTATTTAAAAATGCAAATGAATGCCACAAATTCCGCCAAATTGAGTTAGAATCAGTGGAAAAATCGGCGCATACCTACTAAGTTATACTTAATGTCCTTAAACTTAAGGTGTAGATTTCTTTAAATTTTTCCACCTACGCGATTCGCGTATTCTATAATATCATAACCAACATTGAAATTAAAACGATAAATGCTTGTAAGATAAGGCTGAATAATGAAAAAAAATGGTACTAATTGCATTACGTGTTTTTGTTTTGTCTAGAACACGCACGTAAGACATGTCACGTTCCGACTAGTATGCGTATACGCGTCTATCGAGTAAAGTATAGTAACTATCGAGTTAACGATTGCGACTAAATTAAACGTATAAGTGACTTATCGTACAAATTATTTTTTTAGTTTCATGAATGACCGCCGCGGGGCGGTGTATAGATTCCCCATACTAATAATTCACGCAGTCGCTAGCGACTAAAGTAAACGCAACTAGTGACTAGTGAGTAGTATGAGTTTGCAGTGGCAAACTCATACTAATGCTACAGGAAAGGGTAGTATGCTTAATAAACATCAAGTTTGAACGATATGATACAGAGAGAAAGAATATAATGGCTTTCCAATGACTTGTGAATTGGTTGAATATAGTATTTATTTATTTATTGTATATTTGCGATATATATAGTGTGTATTATATTTTATACTGTATATTTATATATTTATTGGCATGTTTTTATTTGTCTATTAGGTTTTGTTTTCATTTTCTCTGTGTTTTTGTACACGGTATAAGTTTGCTCAAAGGTTAGCTGGAAGAGATCCCTTATAGGGATAAGTTCGCCTTTGTACTTTGATCTATTGTGTGACATGTATATTCTTTAACCTGTTATTGTGTACAATAAAGTGCTTACATACATACATACATAATGCAAAAATAAACCATCTTCGACTGTAGCCCCCGACAGGACTCGAACCTGCGATCCCTCTATTGCCGGTAACACGAAACAAAACATTTAAATAGATAATTTGTTTCCTTAAGAAACTATTAGTTTCATTTTATTTAACGCTTTAAATCAGCAAACATGGAAGGATAATACAAGGATGAGTCTTTGGGAGGCGAGTCTCATCGCTCCCGTGTTTGTCGAGATATGAATATCTTTCCGTGTTCCGCTCCGGTGACTCGGCCAGCCAGCAGTTCTGCTGCAAGGACGTGGAGGCGTTGGCCATGCCCGGGACCGAGGGTCGAAGAGGCTCATCGACATAGCTCGAGGACATGCGCTGGCACGATACGGGCAGACACCGCCACAACCTTAACAGTCCCTTTCCGGAGCTACCAGTTCCGAGACAGGGCGTGTACACGATCATCTGCCGCCCAGGCATGGTAAACTGACCTATGCGACCTATCCGAGACACCAGTGAGCCAATAAGTACAGGAAAGGACTGTGGGGCTGTTACAGTTAGGATGGGGAGCGAAGGAAGAAAACGAGACCGAATACTAGCATCGTGCCCAGTGAAAGTAAGTATGGATATATAATTGTGTAAATATATGCAGAGCACATAGCACGTAGAACCGATGGCCGTTGGGGCGGAAAGGTTCTCGAGTCGACCTCGTAGGAAGGCGCGGCGTGGGTAGGTAGACGGATGACCTGGTAATGGTCGCGGGAGTCCGCTGGATGCGGGTGGCGGAGGACCGGTGATGACGATATACAGAAGGGTAAATGACTGCGATTGAGTTATGCTGCCATGTTGTGGCCATCTGCGCTACTTTTTGTTATTGTGTTGCTGTTATTTTCGTTGTTTCCTTAGCATCTGTTTGCCGTTCTCCTTTCATTGGTTGCTTTGACATTTTAGAAGTACCCGGTGTGTTTGTTTGTTTGTTTTTCATGTTGTTGAAAAATGTTGACAGCGTGTATTTCTCAGTAGCTACGTATCCATGTGGGTGAATGACTTGCTGCTTAACAAGAATATACTCGTATAAGTTTACTGCGTGGAACGGAACGATGGACTTTCCCGCAAGAGGGGGATTATTGAGCGCTAGTACGACACATTTTCCAGATAAACTATTTTTTTTGACGCGTTTTTTTTACATTTGTATGGAGCTCGTCGCTCCAGTCGGCCAACGCTCCATACAAAGGTAAAAAAAAAATCGCGTCAAAAAATAGTTTATCTGGAAAATGTGACGTACTGCGCTCAATAATCCCCCTCTTGCGGGAAAGTCCATCGTTCCGTTCCAACTTGTATACATACGTGATACGGACACTGTAACTTTGTACGTATTTACTCGTATTTATTATTGAAGAAGTTGTGGTTTTCCGATTTATTCCTAAACTTGTTTTAGCCATGAGACATTCAACTTGAAAGTTAAAACCTAAACGCGATCCTGAGAGAAAGGAAGGAAAAGGGCCAAGTCAAAGTTCTAACGTTGTAACAATTATATTTTGGTACAATTGAATTTAAAAAAATATTCCCTTAAATAACTCTCTATATTAACAGGAAACAGTGCGCCATCTTATTTTTAATTTATCGTATTTTCACTCCGGAAACATCTTAAATCAAGTGAAAAAGGTCAAGTCATCTTATAAAAATATATATTTATATAAAATATATTTTGACTATGAAATGAATGGGAATGAACTTAATTCTAGAGGCAAATATAAACTCGCCAAATGTATAAATAGTGAGTTAAAGAGTGTTAACGAATCTTTCTATAATAAAGGTACTTTTTTATAATTAACAAACCTAGTCAACCTAGTAGGCGAATGAAATCAACCACCGAGGAAGTTAGCATTTCCTACAAATATATATCAGTTTTACACCAAAATATAAATGGCTTAATAAATAAGGCTGATGCATTAAGTGTCCATCTACAAGGTTTTATGAACATTGGAAAGCCTCTTGACGTTATCTGTATAACAGAACACAACATGAAATTTGATGACGAAATGCAATTAATGATAGTCATTTATAGCCTAGCTGCTCATTTTTGCAGAAAAAGTAGAGATGGTGGATCATGCATATTAGTGAGAAACATTCATAAATATAAGAGTCTACCAGAGATTGCAGAACTTTCTATACAACATATAATTGAATGCTGTGCAATTGAACTGACTGATCACAAAATCGTAATCATCACTATATACAGAGTTACTAAAAATGACAATGCATGCATGAGTATATTTTTCGATAAGTTAAGTAAAATTCTGAATAAATTATGTTACACAAATAAAAAAGTAATTATTATTGGTGACTTCAATATTGACATACTCAAAAGAACCGCAGTCTCAGTAGAATTTAAGAACATATTTCACAGTTATAACTTAAGACTAAGCATAATAGAGCCGACCCGATTATGTAGCAAAACATGCATAGACAATATCATACATAACATTAGAGGAAGCAAAGCTGAAGTTATCGAATTAGCACTCTCCGATCACACAGCACAAGTTTTAACATGTCCAGTTAAGAGAACAAATGTTCTGACTCACTGGTACGTAAGAAAAAGAGATCTCAGCCAAGGAAATATTGACAAGTTCATTGAGTGCCTGCAAAATCTAAATTTAATGAAGTTTACTTATCTGTTGATTCTAATGAAGCCTACGATGAATTCTCGGACCTTTTCGAATTATTTTATAATCTATGCTTCCCATACCAAAGATGCAAAATATCCTCCATTTAAAAACCTGTATAGATCTCAAAAGGTATTAAACAGTGCTGCAGGCGTAAGAGATATTTACTATGGAAGTGTCGTTTATCCCCTGAAAAAGCAGATAAAGAATACTTCAGAAAATACTCGAAACGACTCAAAAAAATTATTAATCTAACTCAAAAATCTCAAAACAATTATCTCATTAAGAATGCGCAAAATAAGTCTAAAGCGACATGGCAAATAATTAACAGTTCTAAGTCAAATCAACCAAGACATTATATTTCAGAAATATTTTCACATAATAATATACAAACTACTAATCCAAAAAATATTGCGCAAGAATTCAACAATCATTTTATTGACCAAATTCAACCAATTAATATAATAAATAATAATTCCAATTCTGATAATTCTAATATCTATTTAACTAACAATTTGACATTTAATTCTCCTAATTCTATTTTCATGCAACCTTCTAGTTCTGATGACATTCTAAAAATAATAAATGGCTTGAGGAATACAAACAGCACTGGGTTCGATGGTGTAAGTACATATATAGTAAATAAGTATCTCATATAATTTCACCTCTACTTAGTCATATCGTAAATTTGTGCATTAAATGTGGAAGCTTTCCAGAAAAAATTAACAATTATAAAACCTCTACATAAAAAACATAGCAAATAAGACATGAATAATTACAGACCCATAGCGCTTATTCCTATTTTCTCAAAAATTATAGAAAAGTATATTTATAATAGTGTATCTGGCTACTTTGAACGCAATCATTTGTTTGTAAATGAGCAAAAAGATTTCCGTAAAAACATGACGATTAACATGGCTATCTTTGACTTAGTAGAAACGGTTCTAAAGAATATGGATAAAAGGATCCCAGTATCTGCGTTATATATGGACATGTCAAAGGCGTTTGACTATGTTGACCATAGAATACTTTTAGACAAGCTATATCGCTACGGAATACGTGGAAATATATGGATATTACCACGTATTCCGTAGCGATATAGCTTTAATTCAATCTTATTTAAGCAACAGAAAACAAACAACTCAAATAAGTAAAATATGTTTCAAGACAAAAATGGAACAGATCTACTCATCGTATGTATGAGAAATCCGTTATGGCGTACCACAGGGGAGTGTTGTAGGACCTCTGCTATTTCTCATTTATATAAATGACATGCCTAACACAATTGACCACCCCATGGTTCTCTTTGCCGACGATAGTACAGTAATCTTCTCTGGGAAAAATTTGCAATCTTATGAAGCTGATATTAACACAATATAGAATATATTACAATTATAGAATGGTTAACAAAAAATAATTTGAACATTAATTTAAGTAAAACAAAACTCATGACATTTCAGCAAAGAACGAATTATGTGCCTAATCTTACAATAGCTTATAAAGGACAAAAAATTGAAGACACTGACATAACAAAGTTTTTAGGATTAAATGTAGATGATAAGTTGACATGGAAATATCAAATTGACTCTATATGTAAGAAATTAAATCAATTCTCCTATGCATTATATAATCTAAGAAGAAAAGTTAATCTGGCTGCCGTGCTTGCCGCATACCATGCATTTGTGACTTCAACTTTGAGATACGGTATAATATTCTGGGGGAACTCGACAGATCGAGAAATTGCGTTTCGAGCGCAGAAAAAGTGTCTAAGATCTTAATGTGGTGTCGGTTCTTTGGAATCTTGTAAGCCCCATTTTCAAAGACATAAGATCCTAACTCTTCCTAGTTTGTATATCTATTTAATGTGTGTTTTCGTGAAATGTAACTCCCATTTGTACCTAAACTTTAAGAGCACTCGTTTACAACATAAAATAAAATACCCAATGAAACCCAATACAATGTTATTCCAAAAAAATGTAGTTGGAATGGCACCGAAGATATTTAATAAACTACCAAAGTGTTTAATGTCAATAGATCAACTACATATATTTAAAAAAGCCATAAAAAATGTTCTAGCTCACAGAAGTTATTATACCATAAATGAATATATAAATGATAGTGACTTTCACATGCATGCTCAACAATTTGTAAGCCGTAAGGCGCCACATAGTGAAACTAACCATAATTCTGCAACATCCTGTAACCTATGTTGGACAAATAAATGATTTTATTTTTATCTTTATCTTTAAAAAACACTCTCTCCATTGATTGCTGTCGTAATTAACTTTGATTACCTAAACTCAAATATGAAAAGAATTGACACATTGTACTTAATCGGAAATGTTTGCAAATTCATTTTTAGTTATAACAGTTACCAACATACAATTTCCTTAAAGCCATCTGCCATCAACAATCCCACGGAGTGTTTAATTTTCCTAAATCTAAGCAAGTATTCCAAGTCTCGCGACCACACCCTGCCTCAAGAATTTTGTACAAAAAGTAATCGTTAATGGCGTTGAGCCGACATCATCTTGATTAACTGCCATTCTTGGCGGGCTCTTCGCAATTCGGATCACAGATAAATTCACTTGGCGCATTTTGGGGAGGAGGGGGGGGGGGGGGGGGGTGATATTAAATGATCCAGATTTTTATGTCATTTTTAAAGTTTTAAATAACATTCAGCTTCTTCAGGTCCATAAATAAAAATGTACAGGAAAACGAGTTCGTTTTATTTTCTAAATGTACGTCTTTCGACCCTTTCCTTGTGATAAAACGGCAGCAACCCGATATATCTCATGTGTTTCTTTTGCGAGTTAAGAATACTGCAAAGTCATTCAGAGCCTGTTAGAGGAAAACATTTTAATTTGTCCAATCAAAACACTTCAACGTATTAAATCCACCAATCACAACTATTTAAAAAACCATTTGTATTTGCTATTAACTAAGCAGAATACATCTATATATTAAAATCAACCAATTAGCAAACAGAATAACAAATATTATTAGGCGTTTTTTATTCCCGAATTCACAATCATTAAAAAATAAACACCTTCGGCCGTCTATAGCCGTGTCCAAACGTTCAAGCGTGGTTGCAACCATGGTTGCATACATGGCATAAGCTATGAGATTGAGCGGGATAGACGCTGTCTATCTCGCTTTGTCATATGCACCGTATGCTGTCCGCTGCGCTCGGCTATTTGGACGCGGCTATTAGACGGTCAGAGGTGGTGTCAATATTTGTCTCCGTGTTAAAGCAGTTTATTAAAAAAAAAAGCGCCAAATTGAACAATCTTTTCGCCGTGGTATTTATTATCGATTGTGGATGGATATTCTTTGTTTTTACTACTTTCTCGCTGTCGAAGTGAAAAGTAGGTAGTGTGTAACTCTGGTCTAAAAGCCATATTACCCCTCGAACTATTTCCCCTTACATCGTTCGGGATAATAACCATCTCGTGGTAATATGGCTTATTTTAGACCCTTTTCATACAATCTAATATCAAACACAATTTTATTCAGTATCTCACTACAAGAAGAAATTTATCTGCATAACACATCAACATCAGTAGATACATGTTATTTCTAGGCAGGCTTGTTACCTAATGGTGTATTTATCAAACATCCATTATAGAAATTAAGCGTTTGCTCGCACTTACACGACGCGCTTACTCGTCACGGGGTTGGTCGCGAGGCGTCGTCGCCGGCCGTGACGGAGTGGCGCGGCACTAAGAGCCGTCAAATTGCTCGCGACAGAACTGCCTGTATTAGTTTAGTCAAAAAGAGCACGTCTACTCGAGAATTTCAATGAATATACGTCATGTTTGAGTTATGTGACTGCCTTCCAGACCGCACACGTCTACCACGCTCGTGTGCCGTCTCTAAGTCATATCAATTACATGCTGAAGCATAAAGAGACCGAATAATCGTGAATGTGTTGATGGAGTTTAAGCACGGGTAGAGAACTAGGAGTAGATTGATGTTTTTGTTCTAGTAATTTATTATATTAATATGTGTTAATTAGACCAGAGAAATAAAAGTCTAATCCAAGATTATTCCATATACCTACAAACTTGACGTTTAACTTCAGATTAAGTCGTTATTATTATTTTGGTTAATCTAAATACTTACACTGTCCTTATTGATCTTACCTTGCTTATTATCAATCCTAATATTATAAATGCGGAAGTTTAGATGTTTGGATGTTTGGATGTTTGTTACTCAATCACGCTTAAACGGCTGAACCGATTTGAATGAAATTTTGCACGAAGATAGTTTATAGCCTGGATTAAAATATAGGATAGTTTTTATCCCGGGTCCACGCGGACGAAGTCACAGGCGGAAGCTAGTTTAACAATAAACGACTTTCAAAACTATGAGCCCATCGTTAAAATAACCATTCTCGAACTAAATTTAAACCGTCTGATGCCGACCTGCCTACTGTGACTACGACGATTATTAAAAAACCGGCCAAGTGCGTGTCGGGCCACGCGCAGTGTAGGGTTCCGTAGTTGCCTGTCTGTCTTAGTTACATCGACGTGCGGTGCGGTTGCGTCGGCCTAATTTGTACGAAAATTGGCCTTCCCAAGTACAGGTCAACACACGTAAAAAGAGCTCTGGCGGCCATACATTTAATCGGTTATTCTCACATTTTATGTCTGCGTCTAATTACCACTACTCCATATAAAATGTTCGTAAATGGTCGTGGTCATTAGACGCAGCCGCAGACACAAAATTTGAGAATAGCCGTAATATAAGTGTGTTGACCTGTACACATTAAGTTTCGACTATTACTCGGTAACTACTTATGCCTACTTATCCGTGATAGTTTTCCTATTAAATTCATTATAAATATGTACTACTTTCATGATTTTCACATCCCCAGTAGAAGCCATTTAGCCAGCAGGGACACACACACACATCACTCGAACAAAAATTAGGGCTTTAAAGACCAATATCTCGCAAACGAATCACTGACTTAATACAAATAGTTTATTTAGCAGAAACAGATAAGCATACAAAAACATATCCATCAGACCCAAACTAGGCTGAGCCTGTATCTTGGACGTCTGCGAGAGGGATTAACAATTATTTATTAACAGCTTTTCAGTTTCATGGTAGGATAGTGAGTAAAGCCATTTCAGTACCACTCTTTTGGCTCTGTAAACTGAGAGTTTTTATGTCAAGTGACCTGCAAATTTTGTTGTGAGTGTAAGGATGGGCGAATACTGGGACCTCCTGGCCATGGCGGCCCTAAGAGGAGGTAATGGAGCTCCGAAATTACGTTTCCTTAACATCTCTTCATAAACTTCATAAACATAGAGTTAAGGATGGGACCGTGTGTGCGAGTGACAGCTTTAACAATGAAGAGCTGTCGTACTCTTAACAATTTAGTTTCAGAGTACAACTGATCTGTGGGAAAACGATATCGCCTTTTATGCATGACTTTGATAACAGCACGTTGAGCACGTTCAGCTGCAATCAGGTAGCTTTTCCCAGCGCTGCCCCAGACAGCCACACCGTATTGCAGAATAGATTGGCACAGTGCAAGATATACGAGGCGAAGTACGTATTGGGTAGCGCAGTCTCCTAATCTCTAGCGGCAAAGCTGATAATATGCTGTTTGTACGAGAGATGTTGATCGATCTGAAGGCCCAGGCATTTACTTGAAAAATGATTAGAAGAAGCCCATAATATTTTTGAACAAGCTATTTAACAATACCCCACGACATGTGTCCATTGACGGACTACTGGTAATCAATACTGACTATACGTGCCTGCAATATATTTGCACACGTAAGTATTTCTCTGACTGATTATTTCTGTATCTAGCATAATCATATCTGAATGTGGATGAAACATCCATTAGTGACCTCCAACCACCCCTTATAGTCACCCCTTTCCTCACAGAATTTACCACCCGTAGATTGCCGCACTGTATAACATGTGCAACTGAATTAGTCTGAATATTCTGAATGTCGTCATAATGTATTGTATACCAATTGTATACCCCAGTGTGGGGCAAAAAGTAATTGAATTACAAATTACAATTACAAAATGTAATTTCAATTATTGCATTATAAATTACAAAATGTAATTTGTAAATGCATTAAATATTACAAAATGTAATCTGTAATCGCATTACAGATTACATTTTGTAATTTTTATTTGTAATGCATTACTTCGTGAAATTACAAATTACTTGTATTTAATAAAACATTTTTTCATTATTAACCTTGGGTCGGGGTAAGTATAGGAAAGGGGGGCCGGTTTTTGGACTTAGAAAACTTGATATATATATATATAATTTTCTTTTCCTAACGTAAAAAATGCGTAAAAACAAGCATGTTTTATTCTTTAAACTTTTTCTCTCAGATCGATATTTACCGAGATTGGGTTCAAAGGTCAGTCATTTAAAAGGTTCTGGGACTTAAAAAATCGGTATCGTGAACCGACTTGGATTTTCGGTAAAATTTTCGCTATTTTTTAAATTTGTTTTTTGTTTTATTTTCCTATTGTTATAAATGCGTAGAAATAAGCATGTTTTCTCTCAGATCGGTATTTACCGAGATATTCGGGTTCATAAGTCAGTCATTTAAAGGTGGCAAAACCGACTCGGATGACGGATAGGTGTTTTTTTTAATCAAAGAACGGAACAAAACGAGAAGTTTTTCTAGAAAAAGATGCTTATTTTAACGTGTTTTGTACGTAACAATCATTTAAAATAAGTGTTATAATGACACCACTGGCAAAAACAATACCAAGTGCTGAAGTTAGAAAACTTTGGAACGCTATACTTCGGTCATTTTTAAATTTAGAGAAAAGTTTTTCAAGTAAAAGATGCTTATTTTGACGTGTTCTATACGTAACAATCATTTTAAATAGGTGTTATAATGACACCACTTTGGCAAAAAAATATTGTGCTGAAGTAAGAAAACTGGAACGCTATACTTTCGGTCATTTTTAAATTTAGAGAAAAGTTTTTCAAGTTAAAAGATGCTTATTTTGACGTGTTCTATACGTAACAATCATTTAGGTGTTATAATGACACCACTTTGGAAAAAAAACTATTAAGTGCTGAAATGTCCCTGCATGCGATTACGAATGTAATACCGTAATGTATTAGATTTGTAACCCGCATTACAATTGCATTACATTTGTTATCGCATTACATGTAATGCAAGTACGTGTAATGCATTACTCGTAATTGCAATGTAATGCGATTACGAATGTAATTCATTACTCGTAATTGCATTACATGTAAATTAATTTGTAATACTATTACAAATGTAATGCATTACGCCCAACACTGGTATACCCTGAATCGCTGATCTCTGATATTGCTTTACTTCGCATCATTTGCCATAAGTAGCTAAAAGTTGTATACCCTGAATCGCTGATGTCTGATATTGCTTTACTTCACATCATTTGCCATAGCTAAAAGCATGGCGCGAAATACATAACACAATAGTGAGTCATTTTTTTTACAGAAGGCAAACGAGCAGACGGATCACCTGATGGTAAGCGATTACCGCCGCCCATGGACACCTGCAACACCAGAGGTGTTGTGAGTGCCAGGGGCGTATTTACCATAGGGCCAAGGGGGCCATGGCCCGGGGCGGCAGGGTGAGAGGGGCGGCGAAGCCGCCCCTCTCGGCTTTCCCAGGGCGCCTTTTATTGTCAAGTTTATTACAATATTTTTTATTATATTTTTTTATTTTAATTGACATTAAAATTAAAAATGTAACCAGTATAATGGTCTCAAGGCCAAGATAAAAGAAAAAGGCCAATAAGCGTCATACGTGCCTTGCACGGCACATTCGTTAAACCTCGTCGGCAGCTGAATGTTGCCTAGAAGATACAAAGTTTTTCGGGTTGCTGCAGTATCTGTACGTATTTTTTACAGCGTCAAAACTACTACTACTACTGCAAGATTTCTTGACGGCACCCGAAAATGTAGCTTTGAAAAGTTTATCCCAGACGTCATTGACGATTTTGTCAACCAATTTGTACCTACATAGAAAAAAAAAATATGCAGGGTGTGGCCTGGAATAGAAGCAAAAATGAAACGGTAGACTATTGAGCTTGTTAGCAATAATTTCCAGGTGGATTTAATTGAAAAAAAAATATGTTATTTTTATTTTTATTTTTAAAGTTAACAAGTAGTTATTTTTATTTAAAAAACACTAAAAAGAACAAAAAAAAATCACAAAAATATCTTTTAAAAAAAAATGGAAAAACTATTATGACTCATTACATGATGTTACCTCAAAATCTGCATTGACTGCTGTGCTATGATCTCGTGGGGCCAAGATACATTACTTGAAGGTTATAACTTTAGATCAACATTACTCCGAATAAAAAAACACCCTGTGTATCTAGTGAATTAATAGTTCATTTTTAACTTTTTTTCACATTCACACCACATCTTTATTGTCGCTTAATGGGGCGGCAAAGCTAACTGGCCCGGGGCGCCAAATCTTTAAATACGCCTCTGGTGAGTGCGTTGCCGGCCTTTAAGATGGGAGAACGCTCTTTTCTTGAAGGTTTGAAGGTCGTATCGGTCTGGAAATACCGCAGGTGACAATCCATTCCACAGTTTAGCAGTGCGAGGCAGGAAGTTTCTGGAGAAGCGCACAGTTGAGGACTGCCAACCATCTAAGTGGTGAGGATGGTAACGTTATCGCGTTGGACGATCGCGAAAAGAAGCGGCAGGGATTAATCCGAATAATTCCTCGGAGTTCTCCCCGTTATACATGCGATAGAAAATGCAGAGCGAAGCCACATCTCTATGTACAGCGCCAAGGAGTCAAGCCGATCCGAAATATGCTGGCAGTCGACAATTCGAGTTGCTCGTCGTTGGATGCGATCAGAGGGAGAAGCCGGTGTTGGGGTGCCCCTGTCCATATATGAGAACAGTATATAATTCCATGTGTGGGCGGACCTTCGTCTTATAAAGCTGCAGGAGGTGGGGCCGGTGTGAAACACTGTCTCAATCACACACACAATCATGCACACCGAGATTTTTTGATGCTAATTTGGCCTTACCCTCTAATTGGCCGCGGAACTGGACTGCTCAAAAGGTCGACTCAAGGATTCCGATACTGGCTGCGGCAGTCAGGGGAGTGCTCTCCAAACGAGGTGACACGACAAACTTTACTTTTCGGGTAAACGCGCAAACCCTGTGTCTTGGTAGGGTTAAAACGGACTAAGTTAAGTCGACTCCATTCAGAGATTTCTCTTAGGGAAGTCTCAATTTCAGACACAAGTTGTCATATTAATCATATAAAAACTCACCAGGAATCACAGGAACGAACACTATCCATAATATAGCTGTTCGTAAGCTTATTGTCTGATAATAAAATTGACACACCTAAATTGACATTTGGCAGCTCGATTAAAATTCACCGCTCACCAAAAAGTACGGATAAAAACCGAATTATTATCTATCATTTGACCAGTTGATTCTTGGTCTCATGTTTTCTTATACACAAGCTTATATATGTACTTACTGATTTAGCATAAGAAAATTAATAAAATCAGGGGAAATAATTCGTTTTAGTTTTGTAAATTGGTTAAAATTATACCTTGTGGTGTCCAGATAAACATACTAAAAGTCCTCGAGGGTGGGGGCTGTGCTGAGGGTGTAGGGGGGGGGGGGGGGGGGGGGGGGGGGTTGAAGGTACCTTTTTTAGATTTTCGTACATATCTACGAATAGCGTTATAATAACTTCAGACAAAAGATTCTACATAAATTTCCTACAAAATTGGTCATAATATTTTTACTCTACGATCAATACTTTGGGAGCTCCAGGGGTGTTAAAGTTAACAAAGAGATAAAAAATTGGACGATTTAAGAAAACGTCGTTTTTTCATAGTTTTTCATCATAACTTTTATAATTACTTCGGATAAAAGTTTCTCCATAAAATTTTCTACAAGATTGGTCATATTTATTTTTACTCTACGATCGATACTTTAGGAGCTAAAGGATATTTAAGTTAAAAAAATTGACGATTTAAGAAAACATCGTTTTCCGTAGTTGTTCATTATAATTCATTTTTGTTTTAGGGATAAGCAAGCTTAGTCCACCTGCTTATCGAACATTCAATCCTAACTGTGTCAATAGTATTGTTACTTGCAAGTTGCCTGATAAAATGATGCCTAATATCAAGTATGTTTGGTTCTAGCATGAATTGATGTAAAGAGTTCTTACACAAATTTTGTGCTGGACTGGTTGTCATTATAAATTGTTGGAACAAAATCTCTTTTAGTAATTTCTTTAGAAATGCACACATACATAAGCCTCTTTACATGAATCAGATAACGAAACATATTCAGCTTCAGTAAACTAAGGCTCACTGTCTTTTGTTTGCGACTTTCCTAAGAGATCACAGTCAGGTTTTTCTCTGATTCCGTTACTCATGTATGGCATCTGTTCTGTTAGGCTCCATCCGCGATAGGTACTATTAGAGCGTTTCTCAAAAAAATGCCACTATTATTAATTGTACTTCTAGGAATTTTATGTTAACCATTTCCACTCAGAATCAGGAGCTCTTTCAACCCTGGTAGGACAAAAAACTGTCCCGAAGATTTTTTTCCTATTGTGTTACCATTTACCATACACTTTGTATGGTGGTAACACAATAGGAAAGTTCCAAAATGTATGAACATTTTGGGACACTTTTTTCTCCGAGGAAAGACCATCGTGATTTTGAGTAGAAATAACATAAAAGTTGCAGAAAATCTCCGAAAAAATGTAGTGGCATTTTTTTTGAGAAACGCTCATTACATAAGACATCGAAGCACGAACTGTTCCCCCTAATGACTGAACAGTATCAAAGGGAAGGCACTTAATTACAACTACTGGCATGTGCTTTTCGGTCTTAATTGTGTAGTTATGTAGCTTTGATGAATGGCGTAAGTATTACACTTCCCACCACAAGACATACGCGATTATCTTTCCCGTATCAAATGTATAATGGATTTCTAGTGGCACAATGAACGAGTGTGACAAAATGACGGATAGCCAAGATTATGTACCTTTTATGAAATGTGAAAGGTCTCTGTTAGTAAGATGTTAGGTAGGGATATACATGCTAATGACGTCACGATTTCTTACAAACTACAGAGTCTATGTTTGAACTTTGTATATTCAAACCGTTAAAAAAACAGGATTATGCCCCCTATTAAGTAATAATTATACTTATATTAAGAGGAACCACTCTTCCGCACGATGTAGCTTAATTTAATAAATTTATAATATTAAAATACCAAAAAGTGGGAGAGTATTTTTGTGAATTTTGTTTCTTGGTAATGTCATAATTTATTTTTACCGTTGTCAAGTCAAATACCGTGCATTAATTATGAGTTAAGTAAGCGTAATCCGGTCCGGTGTGATAAAAAGGAATAGGTAGATACAATTCAGCACTGAAACAATGTCGTGTTATCGTCCTTGAATTAGTAAAAGGATCCTTGTTCGTAAGGATTACTAAACCTTTATTCTGATGGGTAATTTATGGCGGATAATTCTTACAACCCCAAAAGTACACAACCACATAAAAACCACAGCACCGCACCTACGGCTGGACCGATAGTCGTTCGCATACATTATGTAAGTAAGTAATCCGTAATAGGCTAGGGTCGTCGAAGTGCGGTCACATTTGTACCACGGGCAGACCATAAAATTTGCATAGCAGTTCTATATTACGATTATATGCAGTGGTCGCTAATTATTGTTCCCTGCGTAGCGAAGCCAAACTTTAGCTTGCAAATTGTGAATTTAAACTGTGTTTAATTTCTGAAGGTTGACATTATATACAGATGAGCAATTTATTTAACAATCTACACTGCTTTATCGACCTTTTTTATATACCGCCATAAAATTTTCCTTCATGACGCCATCTCTTATGGCAAAACAAGCCGTTTATGACCGTACTTAAATATTAAGCGACGAAGGTCAACATTCTAAGATTATGCCGTAATTAAACTTCAGTGAGTAAATTTCAACCCTGCCATGCCCAAAAAAATCCTTAGCTAGTAAAATACTTTAGGGCAGGGAGATTCATCAATCTTAAAACTTCTAATCGTTCTGCTTCCAAGTGAGATAAAAAACTTTGAAGATTCCAATCCACACCGAGCAGCATGACTACACACGGACCGACACAAACCAACAATGAAAAAAAAATTTAGCTAAAATGGATTTACAATAAGTAATTTTCAAGGAAAGTACCATCTAGATATCTGTCCAGTTAAGAACTTTTAACGAGGTTTTGTATAAAACCGTATTATCACGCGCTAAATCATTTTGAAGAGTGCCTACGCATGTAACAGAATAAAATAGTAGATTGTTATTAGTATGGAGCAAAATGGTATATTGTAACGATGGTATATTCTAGAATGTGGAATCCTGTGCGAAGTGAGGGATTCTAGCAACGTCGCGCGATGTTTTAAATAATTTTGCTACCGCGTAATACACTCTTCTTTTCACTCTTTCCATGATAGTAAAAAACACGATAATTACATTTATTTTGCTTTGCTTTTGCAGGCAGAACATTGTTAATGACGTTTTTTTGCTTCGATTTAAACAAACTCCGGTGTTAACGTATCATTTTCACTTGAACTGGATGGAAATTCATCATCGTAAATTGAAATATTAGTATATTAACTGCTTTTACGTGCCTTTCATTAGTGACGCCAGTTTTTTTACTATCAAATAAACATTTTTTTAGAACCGATGGTCGTTGGGGCGTAAAGGTTCTCGAGTGGCGACCACGTACCGGAAGGCGCGGCGTGGGTAGGCCCCCCACAAGGTGGACTGATGACCTGGTAAAGTTTGCGGGAGTCCGCTGGATGATTGTGGCGCAGGACCGGTCACTTTGGCACTCTTTGGGGGAGGCCTATGTCCCGCAGTGGACGTCTTTCGGTGATATGATGATGATGGGTGATCAATAAATCCATATTTTATTTATTGAGCATTTAAATATCAAAAAGCGTTCAAGGAAGACAATATACGAGAACTAAACGCTACACGAAGAAAAAAACGCAAAAAGTGTCTCCTTAAACACGCTACTGAAATGACATATTGTCTCTGATCCACAGTGCTTTTCAGAATAATGTTTTTAAAGCTTTCTTCTCTATGTGGTCTATGACGTGCGTACAGGAAGCAAAACTGAATTTTGCTCCCGTGGCAAAAAAGACAGATTGAAAAAAATGCAATAGGGATCAAAATCAAGTTTTGCTCCCTATATAGATGAAAGAACTTATTTTTGAGTAGAAAGAGTGAAAAATTAATGTACTTACTCTGTCGAACAACCCCACGTTTGACGGGATTCTTTATTGACCCGGTATTACCTCAAGACCCGATACACGAATAACGATTCAAAAAACATAATGTGTTGGTACTTCAATATGTACTTAAGTATTTTTGTGTGCTTAAAAAATATAGAGCGTTTGATGTTTAGTCATAGGTATTGTATGAAACAGAAACGTCAATTTTGTCATGAAGTTACACGTTGACCTATCTGCTATCAACAATACTGTAAGCACACGGTGTATGTACACGATAAAGCCAAGAATCGACCATGATCATTTTCTATTGACATTATTTAATCCATTGTCTCCAAAACACAATAGCATGTTAGGAGCTCCATAAATAATTACATCAGTTCTTGTAAGCAAATTCGAAGACTGGTATTCCTAATAAGGAGCAAGAGACAGTAGTGACGGAGGGTCCCTAAAAGGGACTTTAACTACAGACGTTACGTATTGTGATAGGCTTTCAAAACAGGACAGATTTGAATTTAAAAAGGATATATTATGTAAATTGTAAAAGGTTGTAATTACAAATATCAAAGAAAAATAATAATAACTAAGGCGAATGAAACCCTCAAAATTTTGTCTCTCAATTCGCTAGTTAGTTCGATAAAAAATACAGTTTTTCCTTTTAATTCTATTATTTTCCCGAAAGAACTGTCAACATATAAGTAATAGTTAAGAAACTGAATATTTAAGTTGAAAACCGCCTAATAATACTTTTTGATCCAGACATTTATTTACCATTTTTTAGTTGGTTAATAACAAGTCTTAGGCCCTGTATATGAGATATTTAGCCCGACCCCCGACGTGGCATACACCTAAAAACGGAGCAATAACTATAAAAAAACTTTATCCTCATGTTAGCGTTACCCCAAGCAGCCCGGGATCAGCTTGCTAATTAATCCTAAGTATTGGCACCTGTTTTTGCGGAAACGCCTGCGCTATTACCAATAGGGAAGATGCATTATTGTCATTTGGCTTTTATTTGAAAGAATTGCATGTAGAATAGACCACGAAAGTATTAAGAGTCCGCAGTAAGCTCCATACAAACGTAGTTACGCTCTCATTTTAAAACTACGTGTTGGATTATAACGAAACTTTGCATATACAATGACACAAGGTATATCTATATCTGTATCACAATATTACAAAATCGTATGAAATAATTACTATGATCTGTTTTTCTTTAACATTCTATAAGATGGCGCCAGATGAGCGAAATCGGCGGACTGCAGTCTGCCGCCTGATATCGGCCCGCGTAGATAGAAGCGGAGCATGGTAACCTGCAAAATTCTATTCCTAATAATTCCTATCTCGTAATTTATTATAAATTCTTACCGCTCATGTCGTCCCTCGTCCGCCGCTCTCGGACGTCTGGACGCGGCAACATACTACTACTAAGTGCCACCAGCAGGCCCTAATAATGCTGGACTTCGAAGACGGCGATTGAAGTTATTTCGAATCGTCTTGGTGAGCAATTAGGACTAGTGTCACGAGATGGACCTCATGTTGGACTTCGACGACGTCTGAGGGATCTCGGAGGTGGTTAGTGATGGAGCCATGGCATTTGGGAGTTTTCGAATCGTCTTTGAAAGCAATTAGGACTAGTGTCAGGAGATGGACCTGATGCTGGACTTCGACCACGTGTGAGGGATCTCAGAAGTGGTTAGTGATGTAGCTTAAATACAAAATACAGTGTGTAGTGGCCTCCTTTTTAAATATCTATCGTTAAATTTAAATAATTACAATTATTTCCCAGTGGCGCTAGTGAGCACGTTATCGTCCTCTTAAATGATGATTAGGTTCAACCACATAATTTTATCACATAGAAAAAATATATGTACTTTTAATGACATCGTTTTTATTTATCTTCCATACCCAGCTATACCAATCTTAAAATATCATACATAAGAGCCTAGCTAGCACATTCGGGTTAATGTCGAATAAACATCGCAGTCGTCCTTTCCTAGTAAGTATGTAAATACGAACGGGACGAAGGCTTCATGTCCGACATAAACACAATTCGGCTCGGGATTGCTATATGTACTCCACACAAATGTCTACTCGACTGTACTGTCGACTCACTGGGACATCACGGGCTTTCTTGCCAGAAAAGCGCTGGCCGCTTTTCCAGGCACGCCGCCCTGAACGACATCATCCGCCGGTCTCTTGCAATAGCCAATGTGCCGTCTGTCCTGGAGTCCTCCGGCATAGCCAGGGACGATGGCTAAAGACCGGACGGGATGACCCTGATCCCATGGAGTTTGGGTAAGGCACTAGTGTGGGACGCTACTTGTGTAGACTCTTTGGCTCCTTCTTACTTCCACAGGACCAGCAATCATCCTGGTGCGGCGGCCGAGGCGGCCGAAAAACTCAAAAAACATAAATATAGGGGTCTCGGCACCGAATATACTTTTACTCCATTCGGTGTCGAGACTCTTGGCCCGTGAGGTCCCAGTGCTCGCCAACTTCTCAAAGACATTTCTAAAAAAATAATTGAGTCCACAGTGGACCGAAAATCTGGCAGCTTCCTCGCCCAGCGCATTAGCATTGCGATCCAACGAGGAAACGCTGCCAGCATCTTGGGGACAATGCCGAGAATTTTTAAATATTTTTTAGTTTTATTGTTAATATTTGTCTTAGTTTTAGTCTTTGTGTATATTATATTGGTACTAGATGCAGTAAGTAAATGTTGTAAAATGCCTAGAAAGAACTATTTTATATGACTACTCGATGTGATTAACATACTTTTTTATGTTACGTGGTGATCAAAATAGTCAATGAACGAAACATGATATTAATATAACAGTGACAGCCGTTCAAAATTTTTAACCATGTTAACAGGTACCTGCACCATGTAAAATAGTCTACTATGGCAATTAATTGCGGTTCACTACGCTTCTGGCGCCATGATGTGACAAAGCGCGCTACTTTCGAAACTGCCAATCGCAGGGCCGTTACCGACCTCCCCGCAACTCGCACCTACCACCAACTGTGGTGACCTTTGAATAGCTAAATCACTTATAGGCTCTATCTATTGGAGGTTATCTGTGCGACTAATAATTGGGCTAAAAATTTAATTAAGTTGCCGATGGCGGGACCATGCACAAGATTTGGCAGAATGTGCCAGTGCGATCTGAAACACATTGCGATCTGAAAAACTAAACATAGGTACTTATATTTTAATATATTTAATAATAACCTTTATTAGAAAGGGACTCGGACTCGCTTTATGGTTGTCAAACTTACCTAGTGGTTAGGTACCTACAAGGTGTAACAAAAATGGGTTATGAACCGATCAAGGGCTTAACAGGTATCGTGTTCTGATAAGAAAAAAACAGAAAAAAAAATATGACGCGATTTTTTTTTTACTTTAGTATGGAGCGTTGGCCGACTGGGGCGACACTCTCTATAGAAATGTAAAAAGAAAATCGCGTCAAAAATTTTTTTTTATGTGTTTTTTCTTATCAGAACACGATACCTGCTAAGCCCTTGATCGGTTCATACCCCATTTTTGTTACACCTTGTATAGTTTGGAAAACATGAAATAGCCGTCTGTTATCTCATTAAAATGAGATGTGTTCCGCGTAAACACTTAACGGTCAATGGGTACTCGAAAGGATTATCTATTATGAATTCCAAAACACATCTTTACTTGAGAGTCGTAGTGACTCAAGTCCATTTCAGTCGTTTTATTTATTTAATATAAAACATTGTTAAAAATATGTAGAGAAGAAGCTCAATATAAACATTTAATGCTGCAGCCTAAGTCCTACCTGTTGGATCTGTTGCCACCAACATCTAAACTTTTATCCTCTTAGTCATAAAACTTACCCTTACGCTTCCGTGCCCCGGTGCAGGGACACTGCCGTCCCCCCAGATGATACCTCTGACAAATAAAATGATGTCCTTTTCTTACGGATTTAAATATCAGTGACAGATAATGATAAACTAATTTTAAAGGCACTTTAGTTACAATAGGTTTCCTTAACGTTTTAATTGATAGGTTAAATTAGAACTGCATGTGTCCTATGTCCAAGAGAAAAAATGCGCTAATTCTCAACACATTACCGTGCAAACGAAGTCGCAGGTACAGCTAATATTTACTAAACGCGTAGTTTGTTCTATACCTGTTTAATTTACATATGCATTCATTAAACAGGTATAGAACAAACTACGCGTTTAGTAAATATTAGCTGTACCTGCGACTTCGTTTGCACGGTAATGTGTTGAGAATTAACGCATTTTTTCTCTTGGACATAGGACACATGCAGTTCTAATTTAACCTATCAATTAAAACGTTAAGGAAACCTATTGTAACTAAAGTGCCTTTAAAATTAGTTTATCATTATCTGTCACTGATATTTAAATCCGTAAGAAAAGGACATCATTTTATTTGTCAGAGGTATCATCTGGGGGGACGGCAGTGTCCCTGCACCGGGGCACGGAAGCGTAAGGGTAAGTTTTATGACTAAGAGGATAAAAGTTTAGATGTTGGTGGCAACAAATCCAACAGGTAGGACTTAGGCTGCAGCATTAAATGTTTATATTGAGCTTCTTCTCTACATATTTTTAACAATGTTTTATATTAAATAAATAAAACGACTGAAATGGACTTGCAAAAAATGCGTTAATTCTCAACACATTACCGTGCAAACGAAGTCGCAGGTACAGCTAATATTTACTAAACGCGTAGTTTGTTCTATACCTGTTTAATTTACATATGCATTCGTTTTTAGAAATGTTTAACAGAACTATATAAGTGTTCCATTCCATTTTCCTTAAAGTTCTCGTTTTTCCACATTTACTAGTCGGGACCGTGCTCTTTGAGAAAATAACAAAGAATGATTTATAATGCCACAATTTGCTAAACGTTTTCAAGCCGGATCTGGTTTTTCTTTTATTACAATTTATTACCCTTTCGCGCTAGCCTTTTCAAAGATGAAATAAAATGACATAATCCTTTGAATTGCCTTTCAAAGAGACACTAGGCGTTTTACGTTTAATGTGATGCGGTTTACTCTAACATTTTACAGCTTTCATGAAAATGTCGTCGCAGCTGCTTTAATTTATGTTAAGATATGTTAAAGGCGAACAAAATGCAGTTCTGGAGATACCGGCAGTCCTGTTTTTTTTACTAGACAAGCAGTGTGAAAACAATAATGACTATAGTGGCCGCGTGCGCTGTAGGTGCAACTCGCGAACCTGTCCTTAATCATTTATAGTTTATTAATTTCGAAAATCTGAATCAACCTAACAATTATATACCTAATTATTGAACTTCTCACAAAATTACCCGAGAATCGGTTAAGAAATGCGACTAATAAGGGAGAACAGCTGGACAGGCGGACATACAAAATAATTTTGCCCGAAGCTGAACGGAGAACTTCATCGCTTCGCTCATTAGTTCAAAAAATGGTGTGGAATAATCTTGGAATAAGCTCTGTTCTTTTTTAGTCAAATTGACACTGAGGGCCAATACACTGCTAATTTTATACCAACATTCTCAAAACTGCTTTAAAAAGTTGAGGTATAAAAGCCAGTCTGGCGGTGAATAACCGTTTCTATAACTAACTGTATTATTGCGGATGGAAAGGGCGCTCTGTTGATCGTCGCTAATTAAATCTTTCCTCTCCTTTTCTGTTTTTAATTTCCGCATGGCTGACTTCGCATTTTATTAGAATTTCAATTCTGAAACTCTCTGAAAGTCAAGTAGAGGCAACTGAATGAACAAACAATCGCTTACAAACATAATGAATTGTTCAACCGTCTTACTTGTATATTGGATTTCTTACATTACATTTTTCATGCGACAGCTCTGATGATTTGATGTTGCTTGACTACATTATTATTGCCAATTTGCTTTTAAGAGTAGAATTATTAACGAGATTTATTTTACAAGTCGTCAAGTTTAGTTAGGTATAGGTATATAATACAATTAAATAAATAAAGTCTAAAACTGCGCCATATGCAAGAATAAATACGAAAAAGCCATACGAAGAATTACAAAATGGATTCGCAAAGCTAAATGAATTTTAACCCTGCGGAAGCATCTAACGCTAGATCAATACCGCTGCATCGGCTCGTGGCTCGGATCGACACCGCCAACCCAATTATTGGGGCACTTACGCGCTGCATTCCGCAACTCGATAAATTCTCGGCAGTCGAGGAGGTATCTCGACTCTCGAGCGAGCGCCGGCGAGCGTGCACGGACACACGGATCGTTAGTCCGTGGGATGTAACCCAACGGATTTGTGAAAAAAAAACACGGACACTTTATCTTTGGAACACTAATTCACGCAAAGCCCGATAAAGTAGAAAAAAAGAAAATATGAGCTGCATTGAGATATAGGTACCTATAGTTGTTTCTTGTTTGATTGTCTGATTATTGTCGCCCGCCGCTAGTCAATCCTGACATGGCACAACTATGAAGTTACTGAATAATGTCAATGTGAACCATAGGAATAAAATGACATACATATTTACTTGTTACGTGTACGTCACCTCATCATACATACCTACTTATTTATCTATATGCATATGCATAGACATCGTCGTCGAGTTTCCATAATATAAGCTTTATTGAGCTTTTACTGTGGGATTTTATATTGATTTTTGTAGAAGGCAATCTCTAATAATTATGTATCTATCATAATTGTTTATACATGAACATAAATAGACAGGTATCCTATGTTATAAAGTGTCAAAAATACAAATATCAATATTTGATTGCACAACATGAAGGGAGATCAGTAAACAACTAAAGGTAATACTAAATACTAGTACTTATAGATAAAATGCAGTGAATTCTAGAAATACAAGCGCATTCTCCTAAAAGCAGTCATTATCCGAAGTAGCCTAGTGGGCCTAATTGCGGTAGTAAAACTTAGGGCACTATAAGTAGCAGCCAGGGGCTCGGGCTAATCCCCAACAGCGTTACCGCTGTAATCCGGGGAGCTAACTCGAAGTGATTTGTGCGCCTCGAGCGGGTCGCGGGCTGGACAGGTAATCGTATGATTTGCATAATGCGTGCCGCTGCCAACTGACTCTATCAAACTTGACTGTTTCCTTAGAAAGCAGTGGGTTAAGGCGGCTGTAGGCCTCAAAATATTGTCTCACTCGTTTGCTAATGTTAGCTCGATTTGAGCCTCTTCGCCACGCACGGATTAACTTGCGAAATATAATAGCAAAAAAATTACATATTTTCAGAACAAAAGCTTTTTTTCGAAAAATCTTTCGTTCAGATTCTGGATAAATTAATTCGCCCAACATCGAGGACCAAAAGACTTTATAGATAAATTTTGTACGAACGTAAAACACAGTTATCTTACTTTGCCATGAAAGTTACTTCAGATAAGATGAAACAAATTCAACAAGGTAAACAAAGTTTTTCACCTTTGATGTTACGTTTTTAGATCTATCAAAATCATGAAAAGTGCTGTGTTCAAAGTGTTCTTTTTATTTCAATAAAACTTCCTAAACGTAGTTTTTTTTTCTATTTAAGATATTGGCTGGCTACGGGCATTGTAAATTGCAACATGACAAACTACACCGATTCGGCCGCATCGGGAGAGGTAAACTTCAATAAACACTTAATCTCCATTAACACAAATTGAGTAGGATACCCTTGGCAGCAAGTACGACAAAATTCTGAATAATGGATGAGAATGGCGGGTCTCGTGTGACCTCTGCCCTTTATTTGGTAGTGCTAACTAACCAAGCGACCCATTAGAGATGTCATTTCGGATAGGTATTACTACGGTTATCGTGTAACGGACAAATAATAATAAATAATAATCATTGGCAAATAATGTGAACATGAATAGCATTGGTGTATCCTAGATGTGCGACTCTCGTAATCTTCGCATGATGGAAACTCGTATAGCCTAATTGCAAAACTTACAATAGGCATTAATTTCCAGTCGTGTATAAAAAGTGTACCTATTGAATCTTAATTAAAAGCCTTTAATAGCCATTGGTTGGTAATTATATTCGACATGAAGCAATCCAATAACATTGTTTATGTTTGACGAAACGGCAGTCACAGAAGACACCACAAACGTCTATAGTCTAGCATAGATTGCTATTCGAGTACCTACCTATCAAGTTAATGCATACGGTGACTAGTGTGCTATTTTCTCCTATTATTCATTTGGCATATAACCATAATAGGCTTCTTCCCTGTCCTCACGGGACTTACTACTGACTAATTAATTACTGTACAAATTTCACGCATGAACATTTGGTTGCGCACTCGTCATCAAATAGAATAGAATACTTAGAAATGTAGACGAGTCAAAGGGTGTCACAGCTATCATGATAAATTCACGAATACAATAGCTCAAGATCGACTCTCTTTTCGACACGCCATAAAGTCAATTTAATTAGCAAAAAGCTGAATGCTGATATTCGATTTTCAATATTCAATAGGTAAATCCATCAGATTATACATTGAATGAATAGGTCTCTATTAGAGACCTGTTTTGTTGAGTATTCATTGAAACATAATGAATTGTTTCAAAACGTATGAATCTTATGATCTTTCTGAAAACGGTGAAAATTATTCAAAAATTGTTTGATTTGAGATTTTGCATCGACGTAGATTATAATTATTATACCAGTCTCCCTGTCATTTTGCCCATGTTCTACAAAAATCCTTAGCTTAGAAATTTTCTGAACGTTCATTCTATGTATATATTGCTGATGAAAAAAAAAAGAAATTCGATGAGTTGGCAAAAAAACCGAGGATTCCCCCTGCAAATAAACATGTATATTTCTTAATACAGTATAAGTACTAGTAGCCGCACGCGCGGATTCGCTCCCGTATTGCAAAGAAAGCAGGCAAATGCGCGGGGTCCACAGTAAGCTCGGCCGAATTTCACCTTCCCATACAAGCGTAGTTACGCTCTCATTTTAAAACTACATACAAATTTATAAACTTTTAAAGCTACAATCTCACAGACATTTCCTCTTTATTATATTAAGTATAGACAATATAGATTGTGAGACACATGTCACAGTATGGATATACTTTCGAACAGGAGGTAAATATTGCCCGTTGTATCTTAAGTACCTACTGAACTTTTATATGTGTATACATAGTAGTATTACTCAAAAGAAAATAGGGGCCACAAGTATAGAGATCACTCCGGGAAAATGATATAAAATTGTAAGTACCAATTTTTTTTTGCTATTATACTTAAACACGAGCATGAAAGAGGTTGAATTCTTCAGAATTCAACCTCTTTCATGCTCGTGTCCTCCTCCTCGATCCTTCAGGATGCATTAATTAGCCACTTATCAGTTAGTTTCTGTCCAATAATCAACAATACAATAGAAAAATGTAAGCTGCCCTTATTTTGTTGTGAGCAGTATATGTATGTAAGCACTTTATTGTACACACAATAGATCAAAGTACAAAGGCGAACTTATCCCTAGAAGGGATCTCTTCCATTCCAGCTAACCTTTGAGCGATTGAGAGGAAGGTAGGTAGAACGAGATCGGCAAACTTAAACCATGTACAAAAACACACAAAGAAAATAAAAACAAAACCTAATAGGTATTCATTATAGATAAATAAAAACATGCCAATATATATATATATATATATATAAACAGGGTGAAATATTATTCACCGTTCAAATTTTGGGAGGTGATTCGGTGGGCCATCTCGATCAAGTCTCGAACAAGTTGGATCCAAATCGCGAAAAAAAAACCAGCTGTTCCATACATTTTGGCGGCTGAACTCACACCGTTTGTATGGAACAGCAGATTTTTTTTTCGCGAATTGGATACAACTTGTTTGATCAATTATCAATTTTGATCGAGGTGTCGCGGCGAATCACCTGCCAAAATTTAAACGGTGAATAATATTTACCCTGTATATAATACACACTATCATATGTAATATATATATCGCAAACATACAATAAATAAATAAATACTACACTAAATACAAAATAAATAAAGCCACAACTTCTTCATCATATTTTGAATAATTTGAATGCTATATTTTTCAGCAATCTTGTTGTTGGCTGCAGCTAAACCGTATGTATATCCATTTATGTAACAGATGCGGAAACAGCAACCTTGACCTCGCGTGATGGTGGGTCGGGCTTGGGTTAGCAGCATTATTCTCACTAAGCGCGCTTACGACTGGCAGGTCTATAGTGCTGATTCGCCTATGCCATACTGCAAATCCTCCTCAATTTTACTTATGTTTGACTTCACATACCAGCTTTAATTTTAGCCTTATATGTTACTAGCTTTTGCCCGCGTGTTTATATTACAAATTTCCGTTCCGCCCCACACTTCAACCTTTAAGGGATGATTTTTGGGATAAAAGCTATTATTAGCCCTTTCCTGGGATTCAAACTATCCATACCAAATTTCATCTCAATTGGTTCAGCAGTTTATGCGTGAAAAGGTAACAGACAGACAGACAGTGTTACTTCCGCATTTATAATATTATACTATGGAAGTATGGATTCTGGAAGCTTATTGTGGTCTCGATTATCACGCCAATAACGAGATGGTAAAGCATCCATCACTTTCAATCAAACGTCGAACAAAAGAACCGAAAATCTTGTCATTTTCATGTAACAAAGTCGGATCGCTCAGCTTAGGTATATAGGTACGCTCGCTGAAGTATTAAGCTATATTAGCTACTTGAAATGTCATCGAAACCCGCTAGGTAGTTTATGTGCAAGAGGTAATAAAATCAACAACATAAAGTTTTCCGTTTGTATAATATTAGTAAAATGTCTTAGGGTTGCCAGAGTATGGTGGATGTCACACTGCGCCGCATCCCCGGACGGAGATGCGGAGCTCGTTGTATGCAAGTACCTCAGTTTGTATATAAATTCCGTGTGGTACGTCACTGCACCGCATCTCCGTCCGGCAAAATTTGTATGCAGCTCCGCACCTCCGTCCGGAGATGCGGCGCAGCGTGACATCCGCCTATGGGCGCCCTTCGCATTTTGGCGCGATCAGTTACTTTGGCGACATTCATCATCCTCATCATCCTCCCAGCGTTATTCCCGGTTGTGCCCCTAAAGGAGCCCGGGGTCCGCTTTGACACCTAATCCCAAGATTTGGCATAGGCACTAGTTCTATACGAAAGCGACTGCCATCTGACCTTCCAACCGAGAGGGAAAACTAACTAACTAAAATACGTTATGTGTGTTTACGTGTTGTTTATGTTATGTTACTTTGGCGACCGCTGTTTTGCAAAACTTTTTGACATGTTTACTGTCTCTTTATGCTCCATAGGGAGTGAGACATATTTATGTCTCGTTCTACCGCATATCCGCGTCCTGTATGATGGGTCAGGATGGCCCATTGTGTGGAGCGGCCATCACGCTTAGCGAGCCTGAATAACAAAGTATTACAATCACAGAGAGAGAGAGAGAGAGAGAGAGAGAGAGAGAGAAAGAGAGAGGGAAAGAGAGAAAGGGAAAGTTATGATTGGCCTACTCATATTTATTAAAAGGTATATTTTTGTGTCAAACATCGGTTTTTATATCATCCTCGAAATAGTTATCCTTCTGTGCTTCAATACATCTTTGTTGATCTAGATCTTATCTCCGCTGTGCTATTATTACGAAACTGTTTCTACATAATATGTAGAAAATATTATTTTGTATACTTACAGGTTTTATACTTACTGATTTATGGCGACATGGCGAGTCGCCAATTCTTGATTGCGCAGCGAGTCACCAACACCATCACCTTATTTATTGGACAAGTGTATAACATAGAGCGGTGCGTCCAGCTACATAAAACGCGCACAATAACTTCTACTGATTTTATACATCGTTAAAAATTTCAATGAAATGCGAGCCTAAATTTGTTTTTTTGCGGACCAGCGATTCACCTTTCATTCCCAATCGAAAAGACGACACCTCGCAACATAGCGTCCGGCCGGTTCGTTCACTTGAATATACAACTATCAATACCTTCCTAATATAGACGTTTGGAACCCGCAGAATGCATTGATATAGTCGATTGGATTGCATCAGCTCTGGAGTTTAAACCGCTCGTCGAAGCGGGTGCGGGCTTTTCTGAACCTCCCCGGTTTTATGGGCTTTCCATGTACCTGTCTCGTTAGCCAGCGCGTATATATCCATTCGCGAAACATTAAGATGAATGAACACATAAACGCTGGAAATGTTTTTGTTAGCGCTCGTCACACAATGTTTTGTTTGGAGTATAGCATTTATTTCGGTACGTACCGAATTACACATGTAGTAACCTAAAGTAGAGCGTAAACTGGTAATCACAGTCGATTTAGTGATACTTATAGTTCCTAGATTAGAATATTACTAGAATGTAAATGAATCAACTATTTAAGAACGACAATAACTCCGACGTAATATAGACTAAGGATGCAATTCGTAGAGCAGAGGGCAAAGTTATATTAATCCCTAAAGTTGCAGAAAGACAAACGGCCAACCAAATTGAACACTGGGCCAACATTCAACTATTTGCCGTTATTACATAGCGCCATTATAAATTAAATCTTAAGCAATGTCTTACTAGTCAATTTTATTTATACTAAATGGAACTTAATCGCGTATAATTAACTTATTTATTTACCTCACTACACTTTACAAGTGGCTAATAAAGACCAAATGCGGGTAGTTCAAAAAACCCGCGCAGCAAGAAGATGTTGATACCCGCTCAAGCCAGTTGTCCCGTGACTATGGATGTTGCAACATATCCGAAACGTCGGGAGACCCTCAGTAAGGAAAATAAATAAGTTGATTATACGCGATTAAGTCCCGTTTAGTATAAATAATGTGTGAGAATCGTGAAAGTTTAAATCAATATATACCTAGTTGTCAATTTGTTATATTGTTATATACTTTATGCATAGGTAACCTTGAATAATGTTGACTGAACAATGTACGGACAGGCAGGACCTACCTACTTAAGAGCTAGTTTGCGATAGTAAATATATACGAGAAGCATGCATCCTTCAGGATGGATTGAGTTGGAGTTGGCTCTCGAGTGAGATGTCGTGAGTGCTTCCCAAATATTGACTGCGGCGGAGGGTCCCGAAACTTGGGACTTACTTACCGCAAACTTACTGCAACCTTATGAACTCTCACCGTGCCGCTCACGCGCTTTGCGCTGTACGCCAACAAATAACAAAGAACATTTCATATGTCTCGTAGATTTAAGTACATATTTAAAGGTAACAAAGTAATGTTAAAAATCATGAAATATAAATATCTACTATATAGCTGAGTTGAAGATTAAAGTCTTGTACTATATCTACTTAATTACTCGCGACGCAGAATTGTAGGATAATTAGCGAACCTTGGGAAAAAGAATAACACATTTTAATGTTTATTGTAAAATTTTAATAGTCTAAAATCGCTACATGACAAATAGATTTCAACACAAACAATAACATTAATTGTGCCTCGCGTATTCTAACCTCATCTGCGAAAGAATAAGCAATTTTTCGACAGGTGATTCTCACCCTAGTTCCTTGAACAGCGGAAAGGAACTTCAGATCGGAGGCTAGTTTTGTTGAACGTTTGGCTTCACAGAATCATGATCGAGAACCACCTTTTATTAAAGCCTCAGCCCTTTTTCAGATTAGTATCCGCAAATTATAAATAAATTATTTCACTTGTGCACATCTATAAATCCAAATATGTACTTACATAAAAATATTTTTATTAAACACAGACCTTAACCTACATGATATGATTGTGAGTTTCATCATAACATGAACATGATCACGGCTTGCTATTTTTACTTGTAAGTACCTACTTATTTTATATTCGTCTATTACGAGCAAAATAAAGTTGCTCATTATCTAATCTTCTATATGCGGTAGATAAATTTCATTTATGTGTATTTGGCAATCATACATTTTGTGTCATAAATCGTGTCAGTACAACTGAATTCGAGTAAGTACTATGATGGATATCTACGCTCCTAAAATGTAATTATAGCTATGCTATATTTTAAAACCAATAGAATTGACTAATTACCTTCGGCTATAATTAGTACGGAGTGTATGATTAAGCCTATTCTAATTATGTATTATTCCAAGAGACCGTTTTATTCTGATCAGATTTTTTTATCGGCAGATGAAAAAGATTTTGTTTTATCAATGGACCGGGCATTAAAAATCTGATCTTATTAACAAAATAAACATGTAACATTTCGTGCATGCTAAAATGGCATACTGTGTACACCTACTTAAACACGTATAAATATCTAAGTTTATGGGCTACTACCGTTCGCACAATTACACAGTAACGGGTTTCATTAAGTGCACCTAATCACTCTTATGTGACCATTTTAGATTACAAATTCTATGGAATCATATAGAGTGTATATTTTTATAACTTCAGTCACCATTATGCCCAGTAAAATTCCACTTATGGCAGTCGTTTATACATAGTAATGTTTGCACTCTAGCCTAAAATGCGGAAAGGATTGAATTTATTAATTCGATTCGTGGGAGGGAGGGGTCTCCTGGACCGGTTCGGTCGATGCAGCGGCTCGTTAGCAGCAGACAGTAATGGCGATTGGTAATCATCAATCAATTCTGTATTATGTTCTTCGTTTTCGTGTTCTTGTTCAAAATTATCAGTGTGATTAAATAATAGCTTTTCTGTTGTCGAAACTTCCTTTATTGTAGCAGCAGCAGTGGTGTAGACAGTGGCAGTAACATTTTCAGTGACTTTAACATTTTCCATTAACGTAGTCGTCGCTAAATTGGCTACTTCTGTTGGTGTTTCGTGTGTTGTGACCAACGACTGTGTCGTAGAAATAACAGTTTCGTTGTTGATAACAATATTATTTGAGGAAGTTAATACTGGGCTGGAATTTTCATCATCTTCCAAGTCAACCTGCTGAGTTTGAGTGCTTGAACTACTTATAGGCGAAATTGTAGTGTATGTCACAGAATCATTTTTGATGGTTGAAGATGTAGTATTATTGCTGACGGTCGCAGTTGAGTTTGGCATAACTTCAGCAGAATTATTATGGAAGAATGGTGTTAAAGTTGAATCTTCAAATACAACCGGAGATGAACTTTCACTATTCTTATTATCATTGATAACTGTTATTTTAATAACTTCGTGATTAAGCATAACGCTGGAGGTCCAATGTGATTTTTCTTCGGCAGTAACGGGTTTTGTTGTTAATATAGGCATTTCAGTGGTTGTGGACTTGACATCTGGTTGATTTGTAGTTGCATCTGTCAAATTGGTTACTTGCTCACTTTGTAACAAAGTGTTCGTATGGTTGGTATAAAATATCTGTTGCCCGTTACCCACGCCTGGTTCATTTATAATCACTGTGAGATCAATTCTTGGATCCTCTTCTGAAGAACTTTGGAACTCTGTCTGTAATTTTGCACTTGCTGTTTCTATTTCTTTCGTCGAACTTAAAGTTTGCGAAGTGGAAGCTACGTCAATTTTCGATGCTTTTTGTATTTTATAATCTGCCGTTTTCCATGATTTTACCTTGAGGGTGCTATATTTATCGACGTATTTTTTGGGCATACTTGATTTTGAATCTTTTTTCGCACTAGTACTAAGTATTGGTGCTTGTGTTGATTTTTGATCTTTAATAAATAATGTTGGGGTAAGAGTACTACTTGAGATAGAATTCGTGCTGGTATCCAGTGGTGTTATGCTGACATGATCGACTAATTTATTATGTTTATAAAGGCGATGCTCAGCTATTTGTTGGGCATGCTTTTCTTCAAGAGATAAAACCGTCATATCATCGCTGATTCTTGCTTTTGCCATAACAAGAGGTGGTACAAAATGATCAGTAGGCTGCGTAAATATAGTTTCTAAATTTCCGAGCCTTTTCATCTCATCATGTAGAAGTCGATGATGATAACTCTTGTTTTCTTCTATTGTTTTAAGATGATGATTATTTACTGTATTTTCTTGGTGTTCTGGTTGTGGGATATCATTACTGTGAATTTGTTCAAGGTAAATATCTTTATTTAGAGGTACTCTAATAAAATTATGAATGTTCAAATTCACTTTTGTTGAGGTAGGAATTTCTGTCTCTGTATGTAAAGTATATGGGAAAGGAGTTTCAATTTTTGGTACTGGTGTACTATTTACTGAACTTTGTTCGGTAACGACATTTCCTGCTGTGGAAACATCATCAGTAGTTGTTTCTTGATCGTTAAAAGTAGTCTCAGTTGCCGGCCATATGGTACTTGTTGACGTTAGACTTATAGTAGTCGATGAATCATCTTCATCATCGCAGGACAAATCTTTAAGGAGCTCTTCTCGTTTCTGTTCAAAAGAAATATACAAATCTTTAGTAGAGTATTATTTTCGAGCTCTCGACATTTCGACCAATAGAAATACTTAGTTCATATTAATATAATCCTGTCAGTATGTGTCTCTTACCCATATACAGTGAGATGAGAAATAGTCAAGTACGAGTAGCAATTGAGAGAAAGAAACTAATTTATTTTAATTTGCATAACATAACAATTAAAAATCGGTAACAAAGTTGAAATTTTATGCAAAATTATGCTTTGTGGCGCAACACGTATTTACAAATTTTTATGTTGAAATGATAATATCGTGAAGCTGTTTTCACAATTTTCCCATGCATTATTAGTAGAAGTATAATTTAAAAAAAAAACGCAAATTTATCTGCCTGTTAGGATAAAAACGAGATCAAGTCCGTTTAGAAATAATAGATTATTGCTATATTATTATTCTACTACCTATGCCTTTAAGCTCAAATGTAGACAACGTTTGAGCCACTAGAGTACGTTAATATTTGGTAAAATACTTCCTCTTTCTCGACGCTAGATTACTCGGCATATAACATGTTTAATTATATGTATAGAGCAAACACCGTCTAGCTTTAATTGGCGTACTCGTATAAAATAAATTCGAGTCAGCCTCTATTCGTTAATCTGTGGCGGGCACTAATACTGATACTCCAAGATGGCGGCCTGATGGAAGACTTCAAGAAAAATGATCTAGGTCGCCAGTTGATACGTAGTCATAATAAGTCAATGCTAATGACACAGGACTTACCACATTGCCAGTACATTGCACTCGTTTGACGCCGGCCAAGCCGCAGTCGGCGGTGAGCTGCACGGCGGCGCTCTCCGGGAGGTACAGCGCGGTGAGCGCCGGCAGCGCACGCACCATACACCCCTCTTTGCCTAGCGCCCATTGAGGCACTGGTAAACGGAAAATTATATGACTATGCATATTTAAATGCTCTAAACTAAAGCATCTGTTTTTATCTAAAATGGGTGAATCGATGGGGGGTTACAACGGTTATTTAAAGGATATATAGTTTTCCTGATATAGGTAACGGGGGCAACGATATTGAAAAGGTCAGGAACCACTGCTGTGAATAGTGTAATAATGCAGTTAAAAATAGGGAAAGTGACGGTAGAGAACATAATCGTCATTTTCGTATTTATGAGTAAACACATAATTTCCGAGAAAATCATTGGTAAGACTTAACATTCAAGCCGATGATTTCCATTTGAAAGGCACATGCCTGTTTCACTCGGCTACCACCGCTTACATCGGAGCTGCTATTTAAATACTTATGCAAGTGGAACAGTACAGGTCATTTTGATATTCGTAATATGAGGGATAGATTAGGTAAATGCGCTTCTGTAGTGAACTTTGAAGAGCTGCTACAAAAGATCGCAGTAGTCCACAGCAAACTAATAAAATAGGGAGTACAGAGCAACTGTTTGAAAAAAAATGTAAAGTCGCTGAGCCCACATTTTTTTTCTTTTTTTTCTCCACCCCACCACACCCGCACCCACCGCCCGCGGCCTGCCAGCACGAAGATTATCAGAAAAGGTAAGTTCAGGGAAGTAGCTAACGGAGTTTCAATACAGCTGACGCCACATGACCGATTTGGTCGCTAGCTCTTAGACCATCTCTATGATGGAGTTGTTACTTACCAGGAAGTTCACAAATAAAGGAAGCTACAGTAGGTCCGCCGCAGGCGCGGGCCTCCCAACGATAGTCGGCAGCGGGGTCCGCGGCGGCACACAGCGGGGCGGCGCGCGTGTCGGGGGCCGAACTCCAATACCCGTCTCCGCTTACACCGCGGTAGTCCCTGCCATGTGAGACACGATTTTGAATTGGATCAAAAATTTTGGTAATTAATTCATGCTTAAACCAGTCTGGCGTCAAATTAAGGCCAGGGACGCGATAAGAGACATCATAAGCGGGATGTTAATTTGGTTACAAGATGGGGGGAGATCTAATTGTAGCGAGCCCACGATGATGCAAGCATAAGATTAAACAAGAAAATAAGCTATGAGTCATATTAATTTATAGAGCAACGGAGTCGTAAAAGTGACTCAAAAAACAAGGATATATTTCTGCCTATAGCGTATGTACATCGCAGCGTCTGTCATTTTTTAATCAAGTGGCTTTAATGTTTATTTTCTGCAAAACAATATTTACAAGCAAAATAACTCACGTCCAGGTGAAGTCTCCATCGGGATTACTGCGGATGAGGCCGACCCAGACAGCACTGGAGATGTCTAGCTCCTTGAGATAAGCCCGCACCGCGTCGTACTGCGCTGTTGTGTCCACTGTAACCAATATTGGCGAAGTTATCCTCATCATTTAAACTAAGGCTATATTCTATACCGGCGCCAATGATGAGCACAAGCATTGAACGTATGCCAACAAGTTTATGATGTCCAAGCAGCTTGTAAATTTCATTCAAGCATGCGAAATTTAGTTTAAGAACAATAGTAGATTGTATGACAAGGGGCTAAAATAAGCCATATTGCCACGAGATAGTTATTTTCCCGAGCGAAGTGAGGGAAAATTGTTTGAGTGGTAATATGGCTTTTAGACCAGAGTTCTACACTCTACTTTTCACTTAGACTGTGAGAAAATTAGTGAAAACAAAGATTATCCATCCACAATCAATAATAAATTCCACAGCGAAAAGATTGTTCAATTTGGCAGGATGTTTTTTTTATAAACTGTTTTGACACAGATACAAAATATTGACACCACGGATAAACGCTGCTTACCGTATATAGCCCCGTCCAAACGGCCGAGCGCGGCGGACAGCATACGCTGCATAAGATAAAGCGAGATAGGCAGCAGTCTATCCCGCTCAATCTGTTAGCTTATGCCATGTATGCGAACACGCATGAACGTTTGGACGCGGCTACATACTGTCAGAGGCCTTTTTTTTAAATATATAATTGTGACTTAAGGAGTAAACAAGTTTCTGTCAAAAAAAACTTTTTTAGTACAAGCTTTTCTTGCCGACTGTACTTTTCTGTATACCATCATGAACTACTAATTGAGACGATTCTAACAAGCCCAAATTCAACGGAGCTACGTCGATTAATTACTGAATTCCGATGGCCACCTTCTGTCTCCATCATCAGATCAGCTCGATGGTACCATCATATTGAATTGTCATCCAAACTATACTTATACCCAATTGGTCACCGGGAAGTGGGTCAAATTTAACTTGCAAGATTTGATTACAGACAGACAGACAACGGGACAGGTGAAACTAAATAAAAGCTTGTAAAAAAAACACCTAATGTTTGAAATGAATTCTGTTAGTTTAACCCCGCTTGCCAAGCCTAATATGAAACACTTTTCGAGCACGAGAAGTGAAAAATGTCTTTTATTTATTTATCACAAGCTTTTAATTTACTTGCAAGGTTCGTTTGTCCGGGTGGAATCTTGCAACTGAATTTTGAAGCAGATATCATCAAACGGATTGAGCTGAAATTTTGGGTAAAGCTTTTGTTTGGATGTCAATTCAATATTATTGTACCATCGACCTGATCTGATGATGGAGACAGAAGGTGGCCATGGGAATTCAGTACTTAACCGACGTTAAACGACGTTGCGAGCCCAAAACTCAACGGGGTTCCGTTGAGTTTTGGGCTCGTTATAATAGTCTGAAGTTGATGAAGGTATACAGATAAGTACTGTCGGCAATAAAAGCTGGTATCAACATTTTTTTTTTGTTAGAAATTTATTTGTAATTCCATTAATCGTCGGCTAAGAGAGTAAACCTGCTAAGGCTATGTTGAGGAAGTTTACAGGAGAGACAAAAAACATGATAAAAATTAAAGTACAATACTTAGAAAAAAGGGAAAAATACAATTGGGTAACTGATTTTTTTCTTAAAATTTTAAAATAAAAGTCAAGCAAAGTAATTCAATATATATTTATTTATTGTCACTTTTATAACTTAACTGTATTTTGCAATCACGTTAGGTTTTTAGTTACGGACTTAGCAGGTTTTTTTAGAAAATAAAAGTTTGTCATACCAAAAAAAATGTGATTACTAACTAATGAATTACTAAGCTAATAATGTTGGCACGTCTCATCCGAAACCAACGTAATGTAAAAAATAAAAACTTTTCATTTTTTTTTTGAAAATACTAAATACTTAAACCATTATGAAATCAAGGAAAGTAATATCCTAAAAACATTTTTTGATGCATTTGTAACATCAACTTTTTAATCTTATTTAGACATATGTATTGGAATTGGAACTTATAATATTTGTCAGACTCAATATTTTATAGTCGTCGTTTATAGTCATTGAGTTTTATAAGTACATACGAATAAAATAACTAATCATGAGGCAAGCTATCATAATAATCTCGATAATCCTCAGGTAAAGTGTTTTTCAAATATTGCAAGTCCTCAAACTTCTTTTTTGATATTTTTTTTCTTGTTTGGTACTGATTTCGTAGGTTTTCAAACGGTTATTATTACCAGCGGAGTTATTATTATCAGCTTCACAATCAATTAAGTTTGTTTCCAGCGAAACGTCAGAAAATGACAATGTAGGGGGTACTAACTCATATTGCTTGGGCGATGAGAGCTGGTCGCGATTATTGTGATTTAAGTTTTCGACACCACTTATATTTGCACGAATATTATCAAATTTCGATGTCGGTGACAGGTTAATGAATTCAAATTCATCATTTCGACAGACCATTCTTGGGAACTTGAGGTTTTTACTGGCACTTTTATTACATAAGTCCAAAATTTTTTGGCCTCGTCTATGACGCCTTGAAGACATCTGAAAAATAGATAAAAAAAACGAAATAACCTAACCTTAATATTACACAAAATGATTTACTTTTAATGATTTTTATAAAACCAATATTTTTCAAGTAAACACAAGAACTGCTAAGTACAACAAGTTTGCGACGTTAGAAATAATAAAAACTGCTAACTCCCACTTGTTGTGATTCCAGGTTATCTGGACTTTAAAATAGCAAAATTGCTTGTTTAACAGATCAATTTAAATAAAAAAGCAAAAATAGTACATACCTTTGCGATATTATACAGGTATTATCCTTCATTTGACACCAAAAATACCAGAAAAAGATTTTTTTTGCGTGAGCACTCGTACAGGCGACTAAATTTCTTACGAATATGTCGGGTATGCTGGAGTTCGCCGGTCGTTATTAAACTAGTGGACTTGACTGTTATACTCATCATGCGATTTAGGCAATTTGCGATATTATCTGGTACCAACTGTTTTTCTTAGGCTGTGTATCTTTTTTTTACTCCATGTTGGTTGGTAAAACGAAAAATGGTAAGAAATGGATTTAGCAGGTTTACACTCTTAGCCGACGAATTATTATCTGCTTCTAGCATTAAAATCTTCTCTATTTACAAAGAACACTACAGCTGATGTTAACTATAGTCATCATTTTAATTAACCTCTACCTTGATTTAAACTGTCACAATGTTCAAACATTATTTTTTACTAAACGTCCCTTATTAATAATAATAATAAATCAGCCTAAAAACGTCCCACTGCTGGGTACAGGCCTCCTGTCATGGATTATATAAATTTAATTAAACGCGATTAAGTCCCGTTCAGTAATAATTATAAACTGTAGGTACCTCTCTCGTAATATAGTTTTGCTGAGTGCCTTTGTTTGCGAACAATAACTGCGAGTATACAAGGTCGTATTTGCATAATATCATAAATTTAGTTTTGGGAGTCAGTTAGGCCTTCTCGGAGTAGGTTATAATGTAGGCACATTTGTCAGACATTAAGTGAGCGTTTCTCAAATAAAATGCCACTACATTTTTTCGGAGATTTTCTGCAACTTTTATGTTGTTTCTACTCAAAATCACGATGTCTTTCCATCCCAATAGGAGAAAAAAAGTGTCCCAAAATGTCCATACATTTTTGAACTTTCCTATTGTGTTACCACCATACAAAGTATAACGTAAATGGTAACACAATAGGAAAAATATATTTGGGACAGTTTTTTGTCCTACAAGGGTCGAAAGAGCTCCTGATTCTGAGTGGAATTAGTTAACATAAAATTCCTAGAAGTACAATTAATAATAGTGGCATTTTTTTGAGAAATGCTAAAGTAAGTTGCAATGCCCACGAGAGGTTTCATAATAATTATATTTTTATTAGCTAATAGTTCCTACAAAAAATGCTCAGCACAATTATGACAGTTGATATATAAAATATGACAAAACTTACTTACTTAAGTATACTTATACTTACTCGAAGGTCTGTTGCACTTTGCAATTGAAGCATCTAATTCTATAGAATTGTACCTGTCTAAAATCGTAATTGAATGAAAACTCTTGTTTTATTATTTTATTCCACCACCAATAAAATTCAACTAAAGTTACGCTACATGTAACTTTGAATAACGATTGATCAATTTTCATGCTGAAACTTGTCTGGATAATTTTCTTAGGTTGGTATATGAGACAAATAGATGTGTATTTATTACCGAAAAATAACAAATTTAAATTATTTAGTTTATTTTTTAAAATGTCAATCCATCACGTAAAGTATCCGAGTGCAAATGCATTTGGTAATTTTATAAGATATCCAAATATATGACGCGATATGTATGACTTTAGCTGTAATGTTTGAAGAGTTCTATCGAATCCATGAAATCTGCTTCGCAATGTTAATTTTATCTACAGCATAAATTCACAAGTTGAACCTCATTTTCGAGCAGTCTAAGTACACGTGAACGTAAACGCGAGATTATTGTTCGCGATACAAAACTTTTCTGAGGATTTTTTCTGTCAACACTAAAAATGACTTGTACTTATAAGAAAATATTGAAAGAAAGAAGACATTTATTCACTACACAAAAGACACAGAGACAAAGGGAGTACAAATACAATACAATTGACACATAATGTGTATGTCAATTGTGAATTAATTTTTAGTGCAATATGTACATTTAAAATGGATGTCCTCTCCAGCGTTTCTAGAGCCACTTATCAGGCGGCTCTTATCGTTAGTCTAACAGATAATAAAACTGTTATACTAGGTAGTTCATTAATTGTATTTAAACAGTACCTAACGATTACCTAAACTTAATATGAAATTCCTAACTTGATTATTCTGTAGTGATACTTTGTTTACTCTTGTGCTTCACACCAGCATCAGCAGGTTGCTAAAATCGCTGTTCGCAGTTGAAGGCGATGCAGATTGACATTGACAGGCAAACTATACTACTCAAAAAAAATAGGGGCCACAAGTATGGTGATCGTTACGTGAAATTTTATTAAACATTAATATACAATTTTTCCAGCTATTAGACTTAAACACCAGTATGACAGTGGTTGTATTCTAAATGATGCGGGACATCATTAATTAGCCACTTAGCAATTAGTTTATGTCCAATAATTAACAATAAAATAGAAAAATGTAAGTGGCTCTTATTTTGTTTTGAACAGTATATTTTCCCTACACATGATGAGTGTTCTTTTGACCGTTTTTTTATTGTATTGTGTTGTATTTGTTTTCTTCTTATGGTTTATGTTTTTGTTTAATGTGGTATGAGTGAAAAGGGGACGAACTGAAAACCAGCGCTGTACAGCATGATGCCACTGTCACAGCACATGCTGAGTTCGTTCCTTTTGTCACACAAATAATCTTGTCAATGGTTATACCATTATATCTATTTTGCTTATACTATTTGTGTGACAATAAACATTTTCTTTTTTTCTTTATTTCAAACTCTGAGGGGTGATCACGTAACTTTTCGAACGCACGTTAGGACGATTCAACTGTCATTTTCTCATACAAAAAGTGACATTTAGATCTACCTGCCCCCCTAGCACACTATATTTTATGTCCGCATATTTGCCAGAATGGGACGAATGCTTTATGTCCGACATAAAACTTAAGGCCTCCAGCCACCGAACGCGTGTCGTGCGCCGCGCGTGTCGGGCGCGGTTGAAGCGGTATATTCACACCGCAAGCGGGCGGCGTGTAGCAACGCGTGTGCAGTGCGTGTCCGTCGCGTCATGTCTCTCTCACTACCAACACATTTGATATGTATCTCACTATCTCTATCACACTCAGCAGCGCGGCAGCTGCGCGGGCACGCGCGGGCCCGCCGCGTCAGTGACGCGTTAGCAACGCGTGTGCAGCGCGACATATCTCTCTCACTACCAATACATTTACCCCCTTATTCATAAAACATAAAATGCCTCTGCTAAATAAAATGTGCTTTGTCCCTTTCTCACGAACACAAATGTAAAAGTGACAGATAAGGACAAACGAACTTTAACCGCATTTTAGTTAAAACAGGCTTGTAGAACGTTTATGAATACGGCCGTTCATATGTATCTCACTATCTCTATCACACTCAGCAGCGCGGCAGCAGCCCCGCGCTTGACACGCGATGCGCACGACACGCGCGGCCGCGCTGCCGAGTTGTAACTTTAGCGCCGCGGGCCCACGCGGGCCCGCGTTCGGACCGCGTTCGATGTGTGTTTGAAGTGTAGTTTCAATGCTTTACAACTTGCGCAACACACGCGCCGTGCACGACACGCGTTCGGTGGGTGGAGGCCTTTGGCGTACTAGCCCCCCTGACCCCCTAGCACACTAAGTTTTATGTCGGACATAAAGCATTCGTCCCTTTCTGGCAAATATGCGAGTGCGAGAGGGACAAATGCTTTATGTCCGACATAAAACTTAGTGTGCTAGGGGGTCTGATGCGCCTACAATGCGTTGCGTGATCGACCTGCTGGTATCAAACTAATATGGTTGGCTCGAGAGGGTTACCGACCTGAGACGGAAATTTGCATTAGCTACCGATAGAAGGCGTCACGTCAAGTACACTGTATTCAAATTTAAACCATTAATTCGGGACCACGGCGCATAGACACGCCCGCAAAGCAATGTCGGATGTGTACATAAGTTACTCTGCAAAAACCTTCTCGGGTTAAACGCAAGGAAACCTTTTGTCAACTTGTTGGCTTTCAGTAGTAATTATTTATACACGCGCGAGATAGAGTTCTGCCATAAAATTAACGTTCTCTCGAGTTACGTAAACCAGATATAGCGCCTGTGAAACCCGCTAATAATTACGTTTGAAAGTATATATTCCCTTTCAAAGATTGTGAACTCAATATAATTACCAGGCATCTAGATAACGTTAAATTGGTCTATTGATTGGTATTCCGGCGCGGCAACCAAGGCATTGAGCCTTCATTGAACCGGCTGCAAGAGAGGAAAGAAGTAAAATCCCGTAATCCTCTCAGAACTCATAACAAAAGAGATTAACCTGGTCTGTAATAACACATTGTGGTATTATCCGCCACTAAACCGCGTTTTATTTGGAATTAATTTTCCATCCAGATGAGATGAATAACATTTATCTGTTTTTAAGCTGGGGTAAATTCTGCAACACCTACTGACGTACTGACGTACCTATTGATTTATTTGGATTATGGGTACTGGTTAACGCGCTATTGCTTGCACTAGCGCAAATTGGTTGTCGTTGATTGCAGGCGCTAATAAATATACTCCGCTTTTAAAATTTGCTAGAATTCATTAGCATTATAAATGTATACTAAACGCGCAACTCCCGAGTGTTTCAACACTTCAGCGTCGACTTTAGCTCTGTTAATAAAACTTGGGCGTCGGAAAAAGTTTTGTATTGCACGAATGTTTGGAGTTTTAGAACGTTTTGATGTTTTCTTTGTCGACACAGCGCGTAGTTATACACAAGCGGCGTTGGCGGCGCGCCAGGCATCCCGCGGCGCGACTCCGGGACCGCAGAGTCAATATTTGTGATGCCATTTAACTGTCCCAACACACGCTACTTACGATATTAATTGCTTGCTTATCTGGCAACATCAAGTTAAGTCGAAAGTGAAACTGGTTTCGGTGCTTAGCTGGTTTTAGAAAAATTACAGACTACTTTAATGCTCACCTTTTCGTCAGATTATGAAAATACTTTCCCTAACTAACCTAGTAATATAGACATAGATATAAGGACAAAGTGTCTACTCATGTTTGTGTAGAACAGAAGCGGTGTAGAGCGTGCTGACCCAGAAATTCTATTTCCATTGCAAGACGACGCGAATGTCATCACATCTCTAACAGAACGGACAAATATTTTCATAATGCTTACTGCAGCTGTAACTTTTATGACTCGGAAACTTCCGCATATCGAAGGTAGTTTCCTGTTCAATTCAATCCCGCTATATCATCATCATCATCATATCAACCGAAAGACGTGCACTGCTGGACATAGGCCTCCCCCAAAGAGTGCCAAAGTGACCGGTCCTGCGCCACCCGCATCCAGCGGACCCCGCTATACCTATGCAAAAGTTATATTAAAAATTAATCTAGCTGTACTACCTTTGTGTACCTTTGTATTTACACCGGATATTACTCGAAATCAAATATTTCATCCGAACACTTGTAAAACAGCCGGTTTACTAATGTTCAGCGAAAATTATTTAGCAAATTCTTAACTCCCCAAACTACGTTTCCCATATTTTTATTTCGTCAAATTTCTATTTCCCAAGTCAACGTCTCGCACTGAAATCATTTCCCAACTAATGAGTTGATAAATTATTGTTAGACAAATTATTACTTGGGTTTTTTTAAGATGTCAATTATGTTTTCGTCAAATGTATTGATTGGCATACATTGACATATTTAATGGCATTATGAATTTTAACCTAGTTTTTTAGAATTCAAGGTTCAAATTGCAGTATGATTTTATTGCCATTACCATTCTGCTAAATTAAGAGGGTACTTTTGTTTACATACTTTGCGGCTCAAAATAGTATTCATGTATAAATAATAACAATATGTTAATCATATTTGCGAAAAATCTTACACAAATCGACGTAGTCCCAAACTAAGCAATGCATTGGTTTGCCATTTTATTTGCGTAGGCATGGGGGTATACAAATGCACGTCAATTATTTTAACCTAACCTAAACCTAGCCTAACCGCCAGCGTGTCGACGTCACCCCGCTATTGGGTGCCTATTTTCGCTCTAAGGGACACAAGATAACCATAACCTAATCTAAAAAATACAATTGCTACGATTGGTTTTGTTTACTGCGGGGGGCTTCCCCCCCCCATTTTGGGCTTTTTGAAAACTCGTGCAGCACTCTAGTTGGTATTATGAGATTTTATGACGGTAAAATGATATTAGGGAAAATGAGATTTAGATCTTACGCAGCATCGGAATTATGAAAAGAATCAAAAAAAGAATGAAATAATTTGCTTCATAATTAGTTGACTATATGTTATTTGCCTTAGCAAATCATTTGCTATTTACCACACAAAATTTGACAATATGTTATTTGCCTTAGTAAATCATTTGCTACACTATCATTTAACGTACTAAAATATTGCAATATAAAAATATAATACGAAGTAAAATCATGCCAAGGATTGGTTTACCAAATAAAACTTTGGTGAAAAGTTGGTTGCCAAATGAAATGTGACGAAACATAATTCGGCAAAAAGGCAGTACACCAAAACAATCAACTACCTTTTGAGCCTTTTTTTGTCCACAGGTCCACTTTTTCTACCACTTTCTTGCTTCCGTCCTACAGTCATAGTCAGGTCCTTTTTGAACTTAGAAAGTACAGATTGAAATGTCGATTTATTCATTTTAAGGCACCTAGCAATGTCGTTTTGTGAATGGATTTCCTTGAAAGATGTTCACAATGTTTTTATACAAGCTTTTATTTAGTTTCACCTGTCCCGTTTTCTGTCTGTCTGTCTGTAATCAAATATTGCAAGTTAAATTTGACCCACTTCCCGGTGACCGATTGAGCTGAAATTTTGGGTGTAAGTATACTTTGGATGACGATTCAATATTATGGTACCATCGAGCTGATCTGATGATGGAGACAAAAGGTGGCCATGGGAATTCAGTACTTAATCGACGTAGCCCCGTTGAGTTTGGGCTCGTTATAATCGTCTCAATGAGTAGTTGATGATGGTATACAGAAAAGTACAGTTGGCAATAAAAGCTTGTACCAAAAATGACATTTTCGACAGAAACTTTTTATGTTATCTGAAGCTCTTTGGACGGCATTTTGATTTATTATGCGGATATCGTAATAATTTACTTTAAAAACAAAGTTTTAACCTTTAATTTAGGACTCCGCCAAGCCACGAGAACATTCCCACATTTCTTTTCCAATTTACCACACTGAACTGATTTCCGAGAGCAAATGCGTTAATTATTAGAGAAAAAAACCGAATCGCTGTATGTGGGTGGATAATAATAAATTTTACCCACCAATATATTTCATTAATTATAATGCCGAAACACCTCTAATTAAATCTTTAAAACTAACTTCAAAACAAATGAAAAATTGAAACGGGTTTGCTGGCGCAGCGCAGCAGACCGAGCTTCAAACCCGGTATCTACCTTTAAGTATACGTGTCAGCCGCGAACATACACCGCCGCAAAACTTATATAATTTTAGTGAATATGAATGGAACATCGTATGTATTGCCTACGGACGGAGTACCGAGACACGCATGTTAGCCCGAGGCGGGCAGTAACGACGTTTCGTTTGTGCCTCGCAGGTATCTATCTCCCTCCCGCATGCCAATATTTATTCTGCTATATTGCTGGAACACCAATTTTTGTATCAATATTTATGTGTATTGGGAATTTAGTTCGTGAGCATTATTGCCGTGGTAATGGATTTCGCTACAAGCCACTTTACGATGGAAGGTATATGTAAATATGAAGTAATAAACGCTACGCTACGCGTTCCAAAGGGTCAAAATGATGTACTCAAGTCTTTATTACAAGCCATTTGAGCAGCCGCGAAGCTAATTTTGCTGCTGGCTGTACCAATTTTTTTATGTTATACTTAAAACAAAAACATTGCATGTGTCTTATTCAATAAGAAAATGCTACTTTTCATTAGCTTACTTATTTTTTAGGGTTCCGTTCCCAAAGGGTAAAAACGGGACCCTATTTTACTAAGACTTCGCTGTCCGTCCGCCTGTCTGTCACCAGGCTGTATCTCAAGGACCGCGATAGCTACAGTTGAAATTTTCACAGATGATGTATTTCTGTTGCCGCTATAACAAAAAATACTAAAAACAAAATAAAATAAATATTTAAGGGGGCCTCCCATACAACAAACTTTTTTTTTACTGTTTTTATAGAGAATCGATGTTCGGAAGTGAAAATGAATCGAAAAACAAAACCCTTCCAACATTCGTCTTCGTTTTATCGAAAAGTCAGTAAACTATGTACATTTAGTGAGACTGGTGACAATGTGAGTCCCAGAGAAAATAGTATAGAAGCACCTCCATCGTGCAGTAGCAGTAATAATCAACATCAAAGCGGTAATGTACCTACTAGTCCTAGCGGTACGCAAAAATGTGCTGCAAATGGTGTTAAAAGCATGAAAATCGGAGCAATTGATCTTTAGACCATACGAATCAGTTTGACCCGTAGCACGAAAAAAAAACGTCATCTTTTTTGTATGGGAAAAAAAAAATTTTTGTTCTGATACCTATCGTGTGTGGTATCCAATGAAAGGGCTTACTAAGCCGATTCTAAAAAAATATCACATCATTATATTTCAGTCACTTGTTTTAAATTAAAATAAAAATCATTTTTAAAACAAATCAGCATGCATCATTTTCATTTTAAGCAAAACAAATTACTTACTTACTTACTTAAAACATACCAAGTTTGGACTCCTCCAGATATGATACGGTTGAATCATTATTTGTAAAATATACCTAAAGTGATATATGTAATACCCTCATATCCAACCCCAAGAAAGCTATTTTGAAAATATTTACATTTAGTATAATTTTATAATTTTTAAAAATTACAAACTGATAAAATCACAATTCGTTGAAACATGTATTCAAAAATTCAATTTTAGACACTGAGGATAAATACATATCACTTTAGGTATATTTTACAATTAATGATTCAACCGTATTATATCTGGAGGAGCCCAAACTTGGTATGTTTTGTAAATGTTTTTTATTTTATTTTAAAACAAGTGACTGAAATATAATGATGTGATATATTTTTAGAATCGGCTAATCCCTTTAGAGACCTTTCTAGATACCACAACGATAGGTTTCAGAACATTATTTTTTTCCATACTAAAAAAAGATAACGTTATATCTCCTCTCCTTTTTTGTTTTTTGATTCGCATGGCCTAAAGATCAATCGCTCCGATTTTTATGCTTTTAACACCATTTGCAGCATTTTACTGAATTTCGGGGTGTACCGCTTAGGACTAATCTATTTAAGGCGCCGTAGGTTCAGCAAAGTTAAGCGAACAGAGTTTCTGAAACAATATAATGCGTCTGTTTTAATAATATGGTTTAAAAAAATACGAATTAGTATCTAATCTTGAGGCTTTTTTGCAGCGAGATCAGACGAAACATGATTAAGCAATTTTCGCTCGATAGAAAAAAATCACCAACATAATAGGTCTAAAATACAATTAAAATATTCGTAACAAATTATGCACAAAAGCTAAGAATATTAAAATTGCTTCTAAAATCGGCAATATCATGTTTGAGAGGTCAGTGATTACTTTTTATTTATTTAAACAGCCTAAAAATTAAAATTAAAAAGCATGATATCCGCGCTTCCGAGCACGCACTTCCATCTCGCTCTCGCTTATGCTCAGTGAGAGTGAGAGAAGACCATGAACCTACGGCGCCTTAAGTAACTACGTTTCTTTATTGAAAACATTTTTAAGGTTTTGTTCATGTCAAACATTAAAACATAGTTTGAGAACCCATGTCATGCTCCGTTGATTTTAAAATCGAAATAAATTGACGATAGACTACTAACGATAGACCATATAATAACAATTATACAATAAAAAGGTATTGATAGACCATATAATTGTTATTATATGGTCTATCAATACCTTTTTATTGTTATTTTAGTAGAAAACAATCTATTCTAACCTCGTATTTAAATACAATAATTTATTTAATCTTTACAACATTACCGGTGTGTGGCTAAAATGGAGTTATTTTTCAAAAGTACATGAAGAAATTCCGTTCGCACGTCCTTGCCACTTACTTTTCGTGCGGAAACTCACAATTACACAAACAAATTACACTATTGACATGTCATTGACATTTATTTACTACTAGCTTCCGCCCGCGACGCGATAAAAACTATCCTATATTTTAATCCAGGCTATAAACTATCTTCGTGCAAAATTTCATTCAAATCGGTTCAGCCGTTTAAGCGTGATTGAGTAAAAAACATCCAAACATCCAAACATCTAAACTTTCGCATTTATAATATTAGTAGGATCATGTTTTAAAATAAAAAATAACATATCTGAGAGTTGTTGTCATCGCGTAACGACGCGATGACAGCAAAATGAACGAGATCAAGTGAATGAATGAATGTAATTCTCATCCAACGTCGACGCAAATACGAAACTTTGTGTGCACGTTGTGTTGTAACAGTGTTACTCAAATGCAACCGTTTTTATGTTACGATTCTTCCCCACTTTTGGTCGCCGCGACGGAACTGCGACCGAACAATAACTAAATATGTTACGTGTGTCGATACAAAGTGTGTACACAGTTACCGAAATGTTACTTAAAATGGTTGTATTGGTAGTACGTAGCGCACACTTAGTACAGGCAAATTCAATTGTAATTTTACGAGCTTTTACTTAGTGCAGCTTTAGTAGGTATAAACTAAAGTGCCTTCAAAAAATTTCTTACATGACCTGATCTTATATACAATAAAGACTTATGACTAAAAATTGATTCGTTTTTACCTTTAGAGGTGCAGTAAGTATATCGCAAAATATACCCTGGCAGATATTTTAAGCCCTGGTCAATCATGTTACCTGTTAGTTAGATAATTGAAAATAAACATTGTTTATCAACAACTTGACAAATATATTAACAGTGACAATAACCAAAACATCCCAACAATATTATGTTATTTCTATGCAAACTACAACTTGGGAAACCATGCAGGCCTATATCAATATTGGCTAAGAGCCAAGCCCAATAACATGTCAATCAGATTCAACGGATTAGTCAAAATAATATGATTTGTTAACTGATCAACCCATCTAATTGGATCGTTAGAGCCCACTCACGACTGAAGTTGTTACTAGTTGACTATACGAGATAGTATGTTGATGAGTCGGGGGCTAGGAGCCGGCGATGAATAGGCCTCAAATTAATCGTAAAACGAGCGCCGACCGCGAGAGCTGGAGCTATTCACCGAGTAAATCGATGTACCGCCCTAGACAGTTATTCACAGACCTTACCAACATCTCGCTTCACCAGAGCCAGAGTAAGCCTCTGCTCTGATTACGCATACTGCAAACCTCAGGATCAAGATATGCCAGATTTTTGGGACGCTCCTTGACTGGCTGTGAATATCATAGCAGAGATAAACCGCTGATCGACGGCTTCAACGTACTCAACGACTTGATTTTCATATCCATTCATAATGTTTTATAAATAATTTAGTAATTTGTGTGCGCACACCTACCTATCACTACATAGTATAAAACAAAGTCGCTACCGCTGTCTGTCCCTATGTAAAACTACACAACGGATTTTGATGCGTTTTTTTTAATAGGTAGAGTGATTCAAGATGAAGGTTTATATGTATAATATAGTACTCGTGCGAAGCCGGGGCGGGTCGCTAGTATCTGAATAAATAAGGATACCGACAAAGATGACCACAATTTTTTAAGTTTACGAATACTGCTGAACGATATGTAGGTAGGTACATCAATTACTTAATACGATTTGAGTACCTACCTTGAAAAATATGTTAAACATGTTAGCATGAGTGTAAAAACTAACCATTTATAATTATTACGTCAAAGTATACCCGTGCCAAAGCTATGTAGCATAAACTGCAAATTCGATTCCACAACCGTCCAAAAACTATTTAGGTCATTAGCAATTTTATGTTGCAGTTCGTCTCTTTTACATTTTTGACTCTTATAGATGGAATAATGGACATCAATTTGAATCATTTCCATAAAATTACAATATGTATTCGAACAAGAACTCGGGTGTTCTCAATTTTCCGAGTTTCCGCGAAGGCCAGTCGCCGGAGGCGTCGATCCGCCGGCGAAATTAGCTGTTAAACAGGCGCTGGAAACCAGCTTCATTAATTAACTCAATTCAAACCTTCCTGATTTATATTGACGTATTCGTTTACTACGTCTTCAGATAAGGTGACGCCAACTAAAACGAAACAGTCGAGAACTCTCAATAAATAAGCCGCGGTCGAGTGACAAAGGATTCGAAAGCTCGATATTTACTATGGTTGTGGTGTCATTGTTTGACTTTTTTTTTCTAGGCATGCGGTTTTCACGGAATCCAAACAATGTTAGCTCTTTTATGTGTAGTGCGTAGTGTTTTCGTACGCTTTCATTTCAAATTAGGTTCATACTTGGATCGTCATATAAGTGTATAGTCGAGGAATTAAAAGGTTCGCCACTTTTCCACCTTACTTAATTTAATGCTGTTAAGGTCTAAAGTGACATTTCCAACCGCGACTGTATACCATATTGGCAAATTAATCGGGTAGTTAAATAATCTCGAAATGCACCATTTAAAATGCGGTGATCGAAAGACGAAGCTTTAAAAAAATCTTTGACTAAACCGCCGTGCAAAATTTTAATGTTAAGTTCGGTTTACTTTTTACGCGGAAAAGTCTAGGCGAGATCCCGAAAAGGCTGCATGAAATCCCCCTCTCCTAGTCCTGAATTACACATGTTTCCGGGAACAATTTTTTATTTTTGCCTCTTAGCATTTTTATGATTCTTGCGTGGTAAAATAAGCGCCGCTCTATTTATCGAAAGCTTCAAAGTGGTCGTAAATTTATTAGATACACAACGTAAAGGTAGACACTCCAACCAAATGTCATCAATTTAAAACCAATTTATCAGCCGTAAACACTAAGCTACATGAATAGAACGGCCGACCCTTTTAAAGTAATTATACGAGCTTCCAAGCCATTAAAGGATATTACAATTGCACAGTTCCGAAGCTCGGTATAACAGCTTGCTGTTCTGTTTCCTCGTGTGCATATTATAAACTAAACTAAAGTTACGTTATGTTATTAAGAATACGGAAACTACATCCCTACGGCATATATCGTTAGCGCTTTTTTATTATGAATATGCGTTGCTTCTATAATGCTTGGGTGTCCATTGTACCTTTCAGACACCCCAGAGACGTGAACAATTATTACAAACAGAGAAGAAAGAAGAAGTACTTGTAACACAGTTAAGTATATAATGACCGCTTTCATTGTAACATACAAAATTAAATGCTTGATTTCAAAACTTTGTAAACAAAAGAAAAGGTTGGGTTAAGGTATTATTATGTATTTACACCGTAAACGTCGGCTCCATTGCGTATCTATGAGAATCAAACTTTGCCCGTCACTGGCGTGGCGGGGCGACGTGTCACCTGAATTGGAAGGATTACCTTTATCTCGTTATGGCCTTATTCGGATCAGCGCTCAGGCGATACCTTTAGAGTTCGTTGCTGCTTTTCGTGAAGTTTATCTTTAATGTGAACGATGTAGGCACATATAAAATACACATTGTTGTCATGTTACTAGCGAGTTAGTCTTATTATATAGTGAGCTAGCTTTATTTTGTAATGGTGTTAGATGTTTGAAAATATTAGTCATATTTTTTTCGGTAATGATTGTAAGTTTTGTAACTACATATTTATCATTCAAACAATATCGATTATATAAACATAATCTTTATATTGTTCAAAAATCAAATCCGTTTATTTTGAAATGGTTTTCCGAATTTATATGAGTTAGCTAATAATATGATAGCTTCACCATGAAAAGTAGACCTTTCTATAACTTGGACGAATACTTTGGTAAGATATTTGATTGATACTTGTACTCAATTTAATTTTTGTTACCAATAATCATCAACTATTGTAATTTCCTTGTTATTATATCTTATTATTTCTCTTCTTTGACATGTTTATACCGATTTAATGCAATTGTAATGTATATTTAAACGGACTTTATTATAGTATTATTTACCTTACATTCACAATTATCTTAAATGTAATCCTATTTCGTATATTTTTCTAAGTTACCTATTATTCTGTTGTGTTTTACTGTCGAATTGTCAATTCTATTATTCTTGTTATTTGTTGTTTATTTTGTTTATTATGTATTACTGCATGGACGTGTCCTTTAACGCAATAAATAATGAATACTGAATACTGAAAACTGATTAAAAGTTACGATATAAAATTAATTTGAATAGTAATTTATTTATTGGGTATTAGCCCAATTACATTAGCGGCAGAATATAACACGATGGGGCGTGGGATCAACTAACAGCAATTAAAATTACGATGCCATCGCCCGGAGCGGGCAAACACCGCCATTAGTAATTGGTTTCAGGCCATTAACTTGTATTTAGTAACAAATGTACATCGCGTTGCCACAAATGTCTTTATTGCTGTCTTATAGAACTTTTAATAGCTAATAGAGTATTTGACAACAGTGGAAATAAATTGGTTTTTCATTAGCAACATATAGACATTACGAAAATACTCGGAATGTAGGTATCAATCTTTCATTTATGTTTGCTATTTTAGGGCATTTCTCAGAGGTGGCGTTTTTACGTGTAACGGGAGCATAAACACGTGAATTTATTGCTAAAAAAATCTGAATTAAATCATACAAATCCATCAGCATCTGATACACCTGGACAACTAGTAAAACATTCCATATAGTATATACATTATAAGAAAATAAATGTTAAGTGCTAAAGTTGACGAACAGTGGGTATGTCCCACGCCCAGATTTGTTGAAACAAAAAATCATAACTAAAGGCGGGAATTTTATTTTAATTTGTAATATTGGTTCACGTATTCTACATTAGCCTATTATTTATATACTAACTATTTATGTACTAATACGTGAATTATTATCAAATATATATTATCAAATAAATCCAATTATTCGACTTGTCCCGCGGTAACACGTGATTCACTGAAATTTATAAACCTTGTCGGCATTTCACAAAGGAATATACCAGAAACACCGCGCCGCGTGCGCAGGTAGCTTCAGTCGCGCCACGTTTACCGGCGAGAGCGGACGTCGGCTCTCGGTCTGCAAGCGGATTTTGTAAAGGTGTTTTCGGCATTCGGTGGGTTTGGTTACGTGATTTTTTGAATTCGGTGAAGCAATTAATTGTTTAAGTGCTTGTGATTTTTTCGGTTTAATAGTGTGTAAGCCACCCTCAGAGGTATGTGATTTGGATATTAGAAACTCATTTTCATACTATGATTATTATTTCCGTAATTATTTCATAGCGTTTAAAATTTAATTCAGTGGGTGTGATTACCGCGAATTCGGTGGGTTTTTTGACCACCGAAATAAAAAAATTGACCACCGTTGTCAATATTTACTGTAAAGTGTTCGTTATTTTTGTACTATACAGTATACAAAGATAATTTAATTTGTTTATGTTGAGATATGCTACTAGCACGTGCGTATTGTGCATGTCCAAATAAATATATAATTTTGATTGTTAAGCTGGTGCCACATTTATTGTATTTATTTATTTACAGTACAATCTGCAATCTAATATGAACATGCGTACAAAAAGCAGTTACTTTAATAAAGTGTGGACTTTTATATTCATATATTTTTACAATATTAGTAAATTTTGAATTCAGTAGCACCCTTTTTATGAATATTGATTTCGTTGACTGTTTGATTTCAGTGTTTTGAAAAACGAAATATCTCTCAAACCCTTACTTCTATAAGGAGGCCTTCACCACCATTATTTTTTTAAATTTAAGCCTAATTCTTAATTTAAGCATCATATGTTTAAAAGTAAAAAAAATACAGTATTTGGTATGACGCACCACACCCGATAGATAGAACGGATCCGACTTCCGAAAACATCTTGGTGCATGTACTAGTAATACTAGTAGGTACGTCATTCGTAGGTATTAAGTCCATACATTTATACAATCATATAGTTGTATTTATTTAATGTGACCGACTTCTTATAGAAGTGTCATTGGAATTTGAATCTTTTAACTTGTACAGTATAATTGCTTTTTGAATATATAACTACTATACCTACGTAATAACGTTAAATAACCCTCGTATACATACCGATTACAAACATCTTTAGCTAGGTACTTATAGCAAATAGAGTCAAATACTTATTGAACCAGGATACTTCTAGTAAAAAACCAGCTCGATGGGTGGACGATACTAGGAAGATCGCAGGTCAGTTTTGGATAAGATAAGCTCAGGATAGGAGACTGATGGCGCACTCGAATACAGGCTGAAAATTATGATGATTGATGATGACGACTTCTAGTAAAAACTGGATTCTACATTTTATATACATAGGCACGTTTATGCTATTTAAGTTTCCAAATCTTTAAGTTGTACATAACAAGCTACAATATAAAGACCCACCACCACAGACCACTAGCGTCGTAAGCACCAACTAGACTAAAGTGGTCGTCACAAGCACTTGCTGCACACCCTGTATACTTATACAGGGTGTGCACTGTCAGACATACTTGTAGTACAACCTTCCACGATTGGAGAGCCTAACGTGTCAGAATGGAGCACAGACGACAAACAAGAAACTGATTCCGACTGAATACTCGTACTGTTAGTGGAATAGACAGGGTACCTATTACCTAGATATTTGCTCTCTTTCGGATTATAATTATGTTCCACGCTTAATAAGCTATACAACCCAATGTTTGGCAGATTTATTGCAATTGCGCTTTGTGACCTTTGTTGCTATGAATTAAGATTGAAGGTGCCAACTACTGGGGAAGTGTCGAGCACTGAAACATTTATCCAACATTTACTTAGATCTTTAATGTATTATCATATTTTGAGTAGGTACGTACCTATTCCATATTTGAAACGCAATTTATCACACTCGCATGTATTTATTTACCTTACTTTAAATACTCAGACCGTTCATCTGAAATATAAGAATTGCAATTATTACCCGTTCGCAGTTTGGCATTTGCCATTTCTTTTTTTGTTCAATTTCAAATGTCAACGAACAAGTAATGTGGCATGTACGTGCAACGCAGAGAGAGTACCGCTCAGACACTTAAAATTTTAATTCTAACATGATATGAGTTGATATCAGTGTGCCCTGGGTCTGACACGTTTACTTGGGAAACGTGAAACTGAGCGGCCACCCCTCTTGCACGTGAGTCCTGCCTCATATAAAAAATAAAATAAATCCTACCCTATTTACGACAGAGGTCAAATCCAAACCGACGGAAACCCGCAGCTGGTTATTTAGTTGACAGCAATAAAAAAGCGGAACTTTTTGTTTAGAATTTCTTTTCAAAATAATCCCCTATTTCATCGGTTTAGTGGTTCAAAGTTATCAACAAATAAAAAATGCGTCGACTGCTTCTCATAACTTTATTAAACTATAAGCCATAACAAAAAATAAAAAAATGCCATAACGAAGGTATTCCCATAATATCGGAGTATATTACAAATACTTGGCACTCAAATGATTTATTAGCTTTCACGGACACATTTCTCCGAATTATATTTTCTCGTTGGAAACGTAACTGGAACATATTATTTTACGTGAAACATATTTCTTGATATTTGACTACTCGGGTATGAAATTGCGCGTGTATCGGGAAAATGAAGAAACCCGTATCTGATCTTTGTTTCATAATGCTATATTCAAATTACCTTTTATCCTAATTGAAACATATTCTATGCTATCCCGGAATACTCCTAAGTGCTCAAGAGTATTTGTATGTAAGTTTCGTTTGCCTGTTATCACACATTATAGGTAGACCGCTTAACTTAGTCCGGAAATCCGGATTTGCGGGAGGCGAAGCCCCGGACGCCGCGCAGGCAAGGAATGAGGTAAGCGGTCTGCCTATAATTTGTTTTTTGCTACTTTAGAATCGTAATTCTCAAATAGGGCTCCATATCGGAACTATTAGATTTTCATTCCCATTCTTTTTTACAAGCTTTTATTTAGGTACTTTCACCTGTCCCGTTGTCTGTCTGTCTGTCTGTAGTCAAGTCTTGCAAGTTGCATTTGATCTACTTCCCGGTTTCCGATTAAGCTGAAATTTTGCACGAATATGCAAATCGCGTGACAATGCAATATTATGATAACGTGGAGCTGATCTGATGATGGAGCTGGAAGGTGGCCATAGGAACTCTGTAATAAAACCACATAACCCCATCGAGTTTGAGCTCGTTAGAATCGTCTCAATGAGTAGTTGATGACGGTATAAAGAACAGTACAGTCGGCAATAAAAGCTTGTACCAGAAATGTAATTTTTGACAGAAACTTATTAATTCTAGACATCTCGCTCACACACACTTGTCTTATGCGCACCCACTAAGATGTTTTCCATTCAATTTCAACACGTCAATAACTCGAAAATACAAGAACAATCAGATGAGTATTTTTATTGTATATAGGTACGTAAGTGTACTTATGCAGGAATAACATTTTAATGTATTATGTATCCGGTTTATTTCTAAAGAAAATATTTTCCCATCCTGGAAAACTCGGTTGATTAACTGTAAAATACGAGTATGCTTGACAAAACACGAACATTATTTTATTCACTCTCTTAGTTCTTTACTTATCCGAGCTTTGAACATCTGACTCGGTAAGTACATTATTTACATTCGGCTAGGATAACGAAGTCAATCTGACTCGACTTTTCACATCTTATTTATATGATACAATGTGCCCTGGCTGGCACAATAACTCGGCTCGCGTCGAGGTGAGTGAGTGTGACATTGGTATCAAACTGGAATGAGAAATTTCATGTCGGATTGGCCTCTAGGCAAGTGCTATCAATTTTGCGAATATCCCGGCTGCTGTTTCAATTTATTTTATTACTAGGTACAAGGAGGCGTGCATGGAGGGTAACCGGCTTTCTGAAATTTAACCCGTGATAAGGGTCAGAATGGAAAATGTAATGAAAAATTTCGCCTCGACACGCGTCGCGAAGTCAATGAACCGGAAAATAAAGTTAACATGCTTTAGATAGGCCTTAGTGTAGACTAATATTTTACAAGAAAACGAGGATATAAAACCTTATTTGAAAACTTCATCACAACCAGTATTAGCCGGGTAGTTAGATTACCTTTAAAAGAGGACATCCGTTCGCTTTGTCGGTGATTTAAAATAAACGCTTAATAAATTGAACCCTAGATTTAAAATAAGATTTGAAACTGATAACCACAGTCTTATAAAAAATAACCAAAGTCGGCCGTATTCCTCGCGGGGTCTAAAGCTATATGTGTATTTAGTTTATAAAACCAGACTTTATATATATATAGGTATATATATATATACTTTATATATACCTATATATAACGTTTATATATATATATATATATATATATAAACTTCAGAAGTTACGTAATACATTTTTACAAACACAGCAGACAAACGGTCTGTTGGAAGTAGTCAAAATTTCTTATTGAATTTTCGGCTCGCAATTTATTAGCGGAAGCAATATAGGCCGCCGGACCCGCCGCTTTTGTACGACTTTTCATTATGCGCCTATTGGGCACGACGCAGAATCATGAGCCAGTTTTACATCTTACTATATTCGTCCTGTCTACGATATTAAACACAAACAGGCTTTAACATACCTACTCGCACAGAAATGTTGCAAGTTTTGCGAAAAAATTACAAGTCGTCGGGACCCTATTTTTGACACTTTTTTGCTGATAGTTGACACTTATTGTTCTAATGTTATAAATTAAGATTCTAAGTGTCAAGTAGGTATTGGCTCAGTACTTAGTATCAAGTCAGGTCAGTCGGGTCAGTGAAGTGTCAAGTCGTACAGATTGGAAGTCGCGACGTGGGCCCCCCGCCCAAGGTGGACTGATGACCTGGTAAAGGTCTCGGGAGTCCGCTGGATGCGGGTGGCGCAGGACCGGTCACATTGGTAATCTTTGGGGGAGGCTTATGTCCAGCATTGGACGCCGTTCGGCTGATAAGATGATGATGCTGAGTATCAATCTTTAGCACGATTGCCTTTTGCCAAGTTTGACTAGCTAAACATCTTTTGAATTAATACGAGTAAGAGTTATGGTTTTTATCAATATTTAAAGTTATAGATAATTACTAACAACCTTACCACACCAACTATCATTAGCCAAGAACTTGATAAACGTAGCTAATACATTCCTAAAACATACGTCTACTTTGTGTTACGGCGCGCTGTTGCATTAAACAATTTAGAAGACGTTGTGTAAAGTACGGTATTTAGCTTTATGTATGGCAGACAGACCACATACGTAGTTTACCTTCCCGCCACCGCCATTATGGTGATGCATGAGCTTATCAGTTTCAGCTGAAATTCTATTACGAGCTGTAAAGCCACAACAATGCCCTGTGTGATGGATTGCCCCAAACAAAACATCGCGACCCGATATCTACAGGCTTTGATTTTTCCTATATGAAAATAATCACGTTGTGGATGTTATTTATGGGGCTCTTTGACATCTGATGCAGTCGTGTGATTCCGAAACGCCAGTATTGTGCTCCCAGTGCGTTAGCGCAAAATCAAGTAGAGGATGAGTGTGATTGATAATCAGTTAGGGTTGGGATGAAAAAACTAATTGTTATTTAAATTAACGTCAGGGTCATTTGTTGTTTCAAAAAGACTATTTTAAAATGACACTTAGATAGGTTTTTAATATAATTAAAGTTGATTTTTATGATAACGTGATTTTGTTTCACGTTGGAACAGGCCAAGTAACATACTACATCTAGTTATTATGAAATTTTACAATTTAATAGATAGACTATATGCAATCAATATCAAGTTGAAAGTTCAGGGCACCGTAAAATTTTGTATTACTTACTCAACTCATGCATGAAAAATACTCTTAACAGACAGACAGACTGACAATAAATTAAGGGTACAAGGATAGAGTATATCTAGCCACGTTTTTTTAAATGAGATTTCTATCTTAGTATGGTGAATAAAAATAACATATTTTGTTCGCGTCCCCTTCAAATGATCTTAAGTATTTAGGAATTATTCTATCAACGAGGTACGAAACTAACTACGAAACCCTAATAAAATATTTTTTCTGCGCACGTAAGGCAAAAATAACCTTAAAAAAAAACTGCCCTTACCAAACTTGGCAGGTTAGTTTTTATAATTCAGAACTTTGCGACGTATCTGCGGCCAAAAGAGCCAACCTTAATCACATCTCTGGCATTTTATTGCGTAACTTAATATCGCTTTATGTAATTTATTCGTACTATATTGTAGTGCTCTGCAATGCATCAAATTTGGCTACATTAGAGTAGCCGTACACATTTTAAGTGTACTGAATACTGGCGCGTGAAAAATATAAGGGATTAATGGGTAGTAACCAACAACGTGCTTTTAGCTTATACTGGAGGAAAAATTAAAATTGTACTTTAGACCTCATTTCCTTTACATTGCTCCTTAGTAATAGGGTATCATTAAAAGTGCCTGAGTGGCTTCTCAATTCATGTCGTTGAATTAACAACGTGTAATAACTCAGCGCACGAGGGTGTGCCCTTAGCGCCTACACTAATGAATAATAGTGCTATAAAATATATGAGAAGGTATTCAGCCGTTTGCTAAAGTCTGTCGCTTGTCAACATTGTATGTACGCCTTAGTTAACGGGCTGAGAAAACGCTTGTGCAAATTCCCTTTGAAATTGGTTTTTTTTACGTTTTCTCTTAGAACGTAGGGATTAATTAACATTGTAAATAAATTAATATTGTGTTATTTGATACACCCACATAGCTAAAACATTTATTTTGATCTTGTATGGGTAGGTACATATTTGGCAAATAAATACGAACTGTTTTTTTTAGGGTTCCGTAGTCAAAAAAGAACCCTTTCAGTTTCGCCATGTCCGTCTGGCCGTCTGTCCGTCCGTCCGTCCGTCTGTCCGTCCGTCCGTCTTCGGCTTAATTCAGTAACCATTACTACTAGAAAACTGTTTGTTGAAAAAGATAATTTGGGGTACCTCCCCTAAATTTAAAGTGGAGATGTATTTTTTTTCTCGTTAAACCCATAGTGTGGGTTATCGTTGGATAGCTTGTTCACAAATATTATGGGTTTCCTAAAAACGATTTTTCAAATTAGTGATTCGTTTGCGAGATAGACAGATAGATAGATAGATAGATAAAGGGTCATATGTTCTATATAATAGTTGTTGTAGACCAGCGCTGGCTGTTGTAGCCAGCATTACGCTGAGTTGCGGCCATTTCGTGACAAATGTGAAGTTCTGTATGTGTCCCCAATTTAATGTTTTTACTGTCACGAATAAATACTTTCTTTCTTTGTTTCTTTCTAATAATGTAAGTAATTATATAAATATGCCCGTGTGGTGTCGGGTTAGAATTTCACCACCCCCTTTCTTCCCGTGGGTGTCGTAAAAGTCGACTAAGGGACCAGGGTCGAAATGTGTTGTGGGCGATGGGCTAGCAACCTATCACTGCAATATCACATTTTGTCGATCTTTTATACCCACATTTATGCTAAAAGTGGCGCTGGAACATACGTTTCATGTGCTTTGCCTACCCCTTTTGGGAATAAAGGCGTGAATGTATGTATGTATGTAATTATATAAATTCCTGTACCGTTTGATAGTACCCAAGCCGTCAGCAGAATAGCGCGAGTCGCGCTGCCTCACAAAGCCATTTAGTTCGACGAGCCTGCGAGAAACAGACGTGTTTACTGTTCACAGAATATATTCGCCTAAGATAGCTAAAGCTACCCTGCAGAGTGTACGGGACTGAAATAGAAACCTGAAACGGTCGATATGTGGCACACCTCGTGGAGTGGCCAGCTAATACGCGGGCTAATAAAGCCGCGCCTCGCCTTAGCCCTAAAACAGATTATGGCTGATTTACCGACGATAAACTAGGCCGGATTATTATGGCTCTGCAACATGAACATTAATGAAGCATGATTTTGAGAAAAACTTGGTGACCCGATATCGTTTTTTATAAAATAAGGTCTCACTCGGTTCAAACATACCTACCCACCACAATTACACCAACTTAAGTTAGGTCGAAACCAAGTTCAAATAAATAAACAGATACTTAGAGCAGTATTTGAAATATTTTGGGTGGTAGGTATACTTAGACAATTCTGTCAATTTTCGCCAATTGACTAATTTTTTTATACCAGGTCGGTGGCAAACAAGCGATAAATACCGCAGTGGAAAGTAGTAGCAATTTGGCGATTTTTATTGTTTCCGAACGTAGCATTGACGTATACAATAATGTATCTTATACTCTGTGGTGGATGTACGTAGCTTCGAGGAGCAGATTACAATTTTTATAAAGCTCCTAATTATAATATTACAATGTAAGGGCCTGTTAAACGTATTCAACAAGCAGTGCAGTTTATTAACTACTAGTTTCACCCCGCGGCTTCGTCTGCGTGGACCCGGGATAAAAACTATCCTATATTTTAAGTCAGGCTATAAACTATCTTCGTGCAAATCGGGTTTCATCCAAATCGGTTAAGCCGCTTAAGCGTGATTGAGTAACAAACATCCAAACATCTAAACATCCAAACATCCAAACTTTCGCATTTATAATATTAGTAGGATAGAAATATTTATCATATTTTATCTTTCGAGAATAATTAATTCAGGGTATAAGTATTACAACCGGACGTGTCAGGTAATAAATGGAATGCCATTAATAATCCAATCGTATGGATTCTTCACTATAATCTCTAATCGTATGGACTTTTCAGCAACAAATTATTCATACTGTTCATGTATTTTACCAAAGATCGTTTCAAAATCAAAACATTTATTCGCAAAGGCAATTAATACAAACACACATGTGACAAGGACAAAAAAACGCCCTAAGCCGAATGTCGAATTCTTTTAAGCATTAATTGAAAAAAACAACAAGACTTGTGATATCAATAACAACGAGGGTTATCCGCACGATAAACCCCTTTTCGAGCGAGCTGCTTCGGGGTGACTTTCCTTCAAGAGTAAAAGTAAACGTATTCCTTTTTATAGGTCACAGGGTAAACAAATCATGCATTCCAGATCAGGTGTGCCCCTATATGTAGTTTTATCTCTTGTTTATAACTCTAATTGGCTAAAGTAACATCAATGGTTTTACTTGTTCACAATATTAAAAGATGGATGTAAGAGAGATAAGTACTGATAAGTAGATACTCAAAAAGATGCCAACCGACACGGCGCTACAAAGGGGCACTCTGCCTCGGTGAACATTATCATCGATTTACATAAACAGATTGGAATCCTATGTCCAGTTGGATTTAAATAATAAATGGGTACGATTCCAAACTCGCTACGAGTTAGGAAGTTTGCGTAAAGGTTTGTAAAGAGACCGCCGTCACTTTAACTTCTAATTGACCTTCGGGATGTCAAATGTGATTATAGTCACATTCTTAATCGTGTTGTTGTGGTCATGGGCAGAGAACAAAGAGCCAATGACAATATATACAATACAGTACTATTATTTATTGTTCAACAAAAAAATGCACTGAAAAAAAAACAAGCATAATAAGTGGTAGGTAGATAACATGCGGTCTTATCATTAAACAGCGATTTCTTACAGTCAACCTTATAGGGTGTAGGTATCAAATAAGTTGCATTTCAATTCAATTACGGATAAAATGTATTTTTTTAATTTATAAAATTAAATATAAAATTTTAATTAGGATATTAGTGTTTTTCGCTGTTTGAAATATTTGTTATTTACCATTATCTCGATGTAGACCTGCTGCTGGCTGTTCAATTATGTTTATTTAAGTTTGGCTCGCAGACGTTGCCAGAATTATTATCATCACCGAGTTAGCAAATTACTACAGCTATTATTATTTGAATAAAATACGAAGCGCCGCTAATGCCCACTATGCTTCTGAATCAGTTATTTTCAGTGAGAGTAGGGTGGTATTCTAAAGACTAAAGGGCATAGATAATTGCAAAGTAACTGAATAATGTGTTTAAGTTAAAGACCGAAAAACCATTTTGGCACATTTTCCCTCGAACGTTGTTGTGTCCGCTGCCCATGTTACCCGTCGTTGTCGAGGTCGAGTGAACGCCGTTTTTGCTCCTTTGTAATTCTATCTCGAAAATGACACAAATATAACCTCGAAAAATGGCTTGACTGCAATCTTGTTACTTCACATTTCTAGCAAATATTGATTGATATAAAATTTAACATTTTAATACCCAAAATGGTAACATCAAAAGTCGCTTAGTTATCAAAAAGCTTCAATGAAAGATAAAGTAATTATAAACGAGGATAAATCGTATAAAGTACACGTTACGTACATTTCTTCATCTCTCTATGTTTTTACTCTATCTATATGTCAATATACTATGAACTAAGTAATACGACGTAACTAGTGAGAGATTCTATAAAAATGGAAATGAATACTAAAAGCTTAATCAAGGAATATTTTATCACAATAACTTCCTTATTACGTAATTATTAGTGTATTGTTCCCGCCGACGTGACTTGGCTGATCAAGCTTCGTTTGTTGTACCAACTTAGCGAGTATCAGACAGATTGGTAGCGCAGTGAAGTTTGTTATTCGGCTTAAGTTATCCCGCCAACTAAGAGAAGTATAGGACGTGAATCCTCAAGGGAAATTACGACAAGAAAGAGTAGCTGCCGAAGGCCTTGTAGGTATAACATAGAGCAGTCACGTCGCAGCGATCCACGCACGGGAACGTATCTACTCGGCAAAATAGACAAGAAATTGTCAGTAGTACCTTTTCAGAATATGTAACTTGAACATGACTACTTAAACAACTCACCTGGTCAGAATAAATATAGGTCAAATATAGGTACGACAACTCATGAACGATTTGTCACGGACCTAGTCAATGCACCAAGTATTCTCCGCGACGGAACGGTTTGACTTTGTCTCTCAATGTACGAGACTTCGTAAAATTATGTGAAATAGGGCTCAATTCGAGATTTACGAGGTGACGTCCGTGACGAGGATATATCCCACTTTCGTGTCTACTTTCAGGATGACAGAGAATTTAAGCGATATCCCCGATACGACCTCTTCTGTCAAATTCACCTTCTATTTCAACTTGGCTTAAAAAATGCTAGTTAATGTGTCTTTACGCGCGTCCGAATTGTTACGCGATTATTCTGCTCTACCGATATCTCCCTTCATACAACTTGGACCCTCTCATACAACCATTTGGACCAATCCGCGATAATTGACTGAATATCGTGGATGTTAAATTATCCCCACTTTCAGGACAGACATCAAATACTGTACCTACCGGACTTGGAACCACGGACATGGCCGCATATTTCAAAATTTACCATACCTAAATTAAAATATCTTCCCGTATCTGCATAGGCTGTTACTTGTGATCAATTTAATCGAGCCAGTATCAAAAGCGAATGTTATCAAAGCCTGGCTGCGCCCTCAGACCAGACGCTGCACGGATCAATCCACGGTGAACGTACACGCACGCTGCGAGCATGATTTGAGTGCCTCTATTAGACAATACCGAATCCATGCCAAAACGGACGTTATATCAAAATTCTGATACATTGGGTCGTTTATGTAGCAATATTGCGTTGATCCTTTATAATTCCAAATATCTTTGGCTAGTTATTTTTCTCTTTCATATTGAGCCTGTGAATCCTGCCTTTGACCCTCTCATACAACCATTTGGATTTCAATTTCAATTTATTTTTGGTATTTTGAATATGTAGGCATGCAAACTTAGGTACATTATTATGTACATAGGTATGTACATAATAATGTACCTACCTGTTGTTGTTGTTGCAAATGCAGGCATGCACACTAATGTACCTACATTAGTGTGCATGCCTGCATTTGCAACAACAACAACAACAGCATATTCTGACTGGTTACTACCGTGGTAACTACAGAGCGTGTGGTTCAATATGTGTGTCTATTTTTTAAATTTCTCAATATTTTAAAGGAGTTATTTGTCAAAGCGTTGGCTTTGATAAATAACTCCTAAGGAATAAACAGTTACGACGCACATTGATAAAACGGGTGTCATTTAAACGATCGCCAATTAAATTAGTTTTGAATTGGCTAAATAATAGGTTTGAAGGCAAAATAGTAGATTTGCCAGCAAATGTTTGCCCTCAAACAATTTTAAATCAATTCAACAATTAATGGCCTAAAATCGCCGGGATTTATGATCAAGTGCCAAATTTTTTTTGTATTTATTTTAATAGGTTTGTCCTCGTAACTCGATGTCATCTTTAATCCTTAAATGAAATCCTTAAAAAAACATAAAGTAACCTAAACCTAACCTAACCGCCAGCGTGTCGACGGGGTGCCTATTTCCGCTATTAGGGCCACAAGCTAACCCTAACCTAACCTACTAATAATACCCTGGCTATTTGTTGTTATTTTCTTACCGCGTATCTTAAGACTATTAAAAACAACCTTCTTCTAAAATATATTTGCTGGCAAATCTACTATTCTGCCGGCGCAGCTATTATTTGAAAAGCAAAAGTAATATTCTGCGAACGAAGTTTTTATTTATGTAATGGGCTCCATTTTTTTGGCAATCCATCTATTATATATTTAGATTTGTATTGACATTAATTTGATAATTCATACCAGAGGACACTTTTTATTTATCTGAGGATAAAAATATTTTGTTGCGATAGGTCTATTTATTTGCTGATACAAGTTGATGACAAAAATAAATTTTGCTGGCAAGAAATATAGTTCCCAAATTAGACTCAGGGCAGCGTATCACGTTCGCATTCGTCCCGGCCGACGCGGCGATCATGTTTGTGAAAAAGTTATGGCCGCCCCCAAAACACACGACCCCTATGTGACTGCCATCTGAAATCGCGTAGAATCTATCCCAAACTTGTATTAACTAGTCCATAGAAACATTTGTACAGAGGAACGTCATTAACTTTCATTCGCAGAATTTTGTGAATGCACTCCATATTCTGTGGTATTTCCTCGTTGCGTTATGCTTGTGTACCAGCCAACAAATGGGCTGGATTTTTGGTGGATCTAAATAACAAAGTAAAAATTTAAGAACTCAAATGTAGAGAGGAGAGGAAAGAAATTAAATCTTCGAACCCTAAATATTAGTCACGATGATAGGGGACTAAGGATGTAAGAATTTTAACTCGAATCGCAAGACAATGAACATTCCGATGCTTTGGTTTAGATTGTTACTCTAAAGCGCCCTCTTAAATGCCACGTAATTCACGATATAAAATTAACATTCTTCGAATCTCGTTAAATGTGAACAATATATTTAATTCGTTGTCAAAAGACGGCCACAACTGCCCAGCAGGTGCCTGCGGGACTTTTATTTATTTTGCTTAGTTTGGAGCTCAACCATTTTGTGTGGGTAAGTAATTAAAACTTGGTTATAGATTAGCCGGTCCGGTGATGGAATAAAACTACAGAAAAAAGAGACGACCGCAAGACGGAACGCCCTCTATAAATAACTTTGATGATAACGTTTCACCACAAAACGGATATGAAGAAAAAAGTATGCACCTAAGCAGATGAAATCTCCACCAAGTCGATATATCGCGGTGATATATGGCCGGGGGGTCAGCTGTCGCCTCGCTCGCCCGCCTACATACAATGCCCGAATAACGATTCTTTACTCATTCCACGATTACAAGTCGCCTCTTTTCTACATATTTCAAAAACCGCTTGAATAATATCGCTTTTTTACAAGCTTCTATTTAGTTTCACCTGTCCCGTTGTCTGTCTGTCTGTCTGTAATCAAATCTTGCAAGTTAAATTTGACCCACCTTCCCGGTGACCGATTGAGCTGAAATTTTGGGTAAAGCTATTGTTTGGATGACAATTCCATATATTAAGGCGGCCATGGGAATTCAGTACTTAACCGCGTTGAGTTTGGGCTCGTTAGAATCGTCAAAATGACTAGTTGTTGATGGAATACAGAAAATTACAGTCGGCAATAAGAGCTTGTACAAAAAATGAAATTTTTGACAGAAACTTGTTACCTATTGCACTTTTGTGGGTTGGCAAATTTTGTTTGTAATTTGGTTTATTATGATCAGAGCCCGGAATTCTCGTAGCACTTTTGAGCTGTCATAGGGACTTCTTGTTTATCGACTTCCGATTATACATATGTATATCGATAAATACAGAATACAATATGTAAAATATGAATAACACCAAAAAATGACCTTTTAATTTATTTCAAGCTAAACATCTTGGCGAGTGGGTATTGAACTTTTTAAACGTGTTAAATTCAGATTTGCTCAAAGAAAGCTAGTCGTCAATCAAAACTCACGAAAGAGAAGTTTAGAAAATGTCGTCGGCGAACTTGATCCCAAAACTTAATATTCAAAGTTTGAGTGGCAATTTACACAAGAGTTCCATCCGAAGGGTCGGAGCTTGAATAATGTAAGCAAAGAAACCCTCAAAACGCGACCCTTTGCTATTTCACTTATCAATACAATGTACAACATTAAAATTTAGGTATCACAAATAATGCACCAAATGGAAAAAAGTATGCTTGGCCATTATTTACATACTATCCTACTTATTCATAATGATTATTCCAATTCGATTTACTTGCAATTGCCTTTGGGTTTCCATACAAAGTGTATGAAGCCACGAACTACGGCTTCTTTATTTTATATCAAGTTAACATAAACATATTATTTGGAGTATGTATCTGCTTTATTTTAATGATATATTATTTTTAATTTTATCAACTTTGCCCAATTTTAGAAAGAATTGCAAACCACCTTGATTCATGCACTCTCTCTTGCGTATAATATATAACCAAGCATTTTTGAGGCCAAGGCACTATTTTTTTGCAAGAAATAGAGTTCAAAATAACAAACTGGAGGCCAGCACTTAAGTGTATTTATTTTCTAAGTAACTTATTGAAAAGTCAACAATTTATTGGATAAATTAACAATCCCCGAGGCATCGTTCATGAAATCACGGCATTAAGTTTCCTAACTCGTGCCAAAAATTGGTTTTTCATTTGCGAAATTCCCATTTCATTTAATGGGTAAATATCTTTTAATAGTAATCCGTTTTAGGTTACATCGAGGGGAGACATTCGAACAGCGCTTGATAACGTCTTAACCATTAGGCTCTCGAAAATTCGAAAGACGTTAAATAAAGTCTCGAGCTTTGTTATTTCTAAGCTAATTAAAGTTTCCACAGCAAAAGGCCTTGTATTACAAAGAGGCTTTCGCTAAGCTCCTCCTTGAAGCGTATATTCAATTCAGTTGCAGGCGACAGGGGTCATCATTCCCTACTGTCTTTACAAGCATTCATTTGTCAGTTGATGATAAACTCTATATGTGAGTGAAAATTTATCATCAAACGTATAAATACTTAACATTAACTGAAATATTTGTGGACTTAATGCTTAAATATCCACAAGGATGGAATGGGGTTACTTTGCTTCGGGGGGCGACTTTGATCAAATAGGTTTTTCTCCGAAATCATTATTTTTCCTTGTGGGTGAACTGTGGTAGTAAATATATTAATATTCTATCTTGATATTAACTCTATTAAATTTTCTTAATTTTGAATAGTTCTGCTTTTATTCTACATTCTAAATAATCAAAGTAGCGCCATTTTTTCCTAAAGTAACCCCATTCCACGGTACTACTCGCTAGACCTATACTTTGTCACTCATACCGCACCTCGGACACTGGCGATCAAATGTATGAAACAAATGCGTTCCTACGCAATCAGTCTAAGCTCGTGTAGGTGAACGCGTACCATGCTTGTGTGAGTGCGATAAGACATGCTAGGGTTGCCGCCATTTTAGTACGTTCGCGAATCGGGAACGCAATCGGCAATATGAGGTGACCTTGTAATAGCGGCGTCGAATTATGTTGTGTGCTTGTAATTAATTATAAACAAAAACGTTTTTAACTCCATTTTCTGAGATTATTATTGACCGAAGCGTTAGCGAAGGTCTATGTTTTAACTCGAGCAATTTGCTTTTGTATGTCCGGATGTTCTCCTCTACAGGTCGCAATTCTTAACCGATTCTCATGAAATTTTGTGACTAGATTCTATGATTACTTTAATAGTATTTTTTGCTCAATCCAGTTTTTGAATATTCTTTCGTACAAGGTTATAGAAGCATGCGCAGAAACCGCCGCGCGCCGGCCGCCCGCGTTCAAGTTCGATGACCTCAATGACTCAAAACTCATTGCGCGAATTAGGAAGAAATAAGAATCATATTATGCTGTAAGGTGGGTATCTAAGCTCGATTTATACAATAGTTTCCTATTTTGAATCAGTATAAACGAAGTAGGTAACAACATTTTTGTAAGGAAATCCAGGCCACCAAAATATTACGTAAATTGAAAACATGAATTTTTGTTCATATAGATATTGTGTTGTTTTCAGTGTGATCATAGGCTTAGGTCTAAATCCGATAGGATAAAATAAATACTAAATATAATATAATAAATTGTAAGTTGGTTTTCCACTAAAACTAGTTTTGTCGTTTATAGAGCAACCGGACACAGCATAACACACGCCCATTACAAAAGGATTTGTAAATATTTGTTTGATATTTAAATATTTTACGTGGCCTCCGCTTTGCGCACCGCGTCGTCGCGTCCTTGCCAGCCGGTAACTGTGAGCAAAGATTATTGAGAGAAAAGGAAGATGGCTCTCTCCATACATTGCTACAAGGCACGCGTAAATCTTTTTATCGTCGCCGGTACCTCGTAGTTCATCTTTTTATATCAGATGGCGCTGTTTCAATCTACACTTGTGCCATCTATCGAGTTAGCGGTGAAGAAGGTTGTTAAGTAGTCACCTCTAACATAAGATTCATAATTTCGGGCCGTGCGGCCATTTGATTTTGGTCGAGTGGTTCGGGTGTTTGATTCACAAGTCTGAGTACTCCGGTTCGCGTCCCAACTCCTGTAACCTGTTTTTGTATTTTTTCTTGTCACGATACACGTCGCGGCGTCAGTTGTGCTGGCCCCGCTGCCCGTGATGCGTTTAAATTATAGCGTAAATTAAGTACCTACTTTTCCGCGAGGCTATCACAACTGACGCTGCGACCGTTTGAATTTTTTGTCCCATTCACTGCAAATATAACTTTGTACTCCTATATGTTTATATGGGATGACAAAGTTATTTATGCAGTTGGTGTATCTAGAAAACTGGACAAATTGATTTGAGTGAGTGACAAAATTAAGAAACTTTGACTAGTTATAAATCTTAAACCGCTGGTTCAAATTGAATGAAATTTGAAATATATCGTGTTTATACAATGCGTGCTTGGTTAATGAAAATGCAGGCTTCTAGTTTTATCCGCAACGAAGTTATAGGGGGTCGAAAATGGCCTGAACTGCTTCGAGGAAAGGATGGTACCGAATAGCAGAATAGCAGAATAGGTAACTATTAAAACATGGAATCAATTTTCTCATACATTTTGTATGGCGATACGAAGTTCCCGGGGTCAGTTAGTAGCCTAGTAGGTATTAAAAATTTATGTTTTTTGCGCACCCTTTCTGACACGTCACATTTTAAAAGCGTAGGTATTCACATTATTCAATACGATATCGGTGTATGGTTCGGCAACGTGAACGTTAGGGCCTGCAACGATATCGTAGGTAGGTATCGTGCAATGTGAATGGAGAGCATGCTTACCTACCTTCTTGCTTGCCTTTACTTTTTACAAGCTTTATATTAACTTGACTTGTTCGTATGTACGAAGTTGTCCGTCAAATCTTGCAAGTTAAATTTGACCCACTTCCCGGTGACCGATTGAGCTGAAATTTTGGGTATAAGTATAATTTGGATGACAATTCAATATTATGGTACCATCGAGCTGATCTGATGATGGAGACAGAAGGTGGCCATAGGAACTCCGTAATAAAACCACTTAACCCCATCGAGTTTGGGCTCGCAATGAGCAGTTGATGATGGTATACAGAAAAGTACAGTCGGCAATAAAAGCTTGTACCAAAAATTAAATTTTTGACAGAAACATATTACATACATACATACATTCAAGCCTTTATTCCCAAAAGGGGTAGGCAGAGCACATACAATAATTTGGAGCGCTTTTGGCCTTGACCTCCCTTGACCGCCATGTTGAATGCCGTATTAGCTTTCTGTGATTTGATTATCGAACGAGCGAGTGAAGCGAACGAAGTTCTATGCATCAGCTCGCATGCAGCTTGGGTCGAAAATCATTCGTATGTCCGGTGTCTGTCACGAAGTCCGGTGTTCCGCTATCCGGCTGTTCTCCTCTACAGGTCGCATTTCTCAACCGATTCTCGTGAAATTTTGTGAGCATTTTTTGTCGTCACTTTTCCGAAATTAAAAAAGTTTTTTTTTATAAGAAAACACGCTAGCCTGTTTAGTTACTAGTTAGAGAAAGACGGATAGTCTTATCTCACCGCGACACAGCTCGGCCGTCCTGTGATAGCCGCGCTCACAGCACGTCTAGCACACGACGACGGCCGCGACATACTCTCGACTTTTATCGCACTATACCTCTTCTTCTAAGTGTTCTAATAAGAGAGAGACGGATAGTGCGAGAAAAATCGAGAGAGCTCGCGCGCCCTCGCGTGCTAGCCGTGCAGGTTTGTTAATTATATCGTGTACCTAGTGAGATTGTACGTTCCGGAGGTTTCTCGCATGAGCTTGAGACCGCGGGCGCGCCCGCTGTTGGCCGGCCGTGCCGACGGCGCGCACGGTATCACACAAGCCCCCCTACTCTGTATCCTATTTTATTATATATGTAGTATATGATGGACTGGTTCAAGACTAGAGGAAGATGCTTGCTTTGTTTACATTAATTAATTTTTCGGTTCATTTTATTTTATTTATTTAATCTTTATTGAACTTAAGAACAACTTATCGTACAAAAGGCGGACTTAATGCCGTAAGCATTCTCTACCAGTCAACCTTTGCGCAAAGTAGACAGATTGTGGGCGTGTTGTAATTAAATTGTAATAGACCAAAATCCGTTAAAATTGCAAAATAGAGAGATTTATACCCTTACCTGTTTTTGATTTTTATTATGCCCAATATTACATGTTAGATAATATACAGGGTGAAAAAATCTATGGACCCTGAAGGGAAACCCTTGACAGCTCATTCTCTCGCTCTCATTTTCAAGAAATAATCACCATGTAAAATTTTACTAATCGATAGGATCAATATTAAGGATAACGATTCGTCCAGTTCAGGTAAGCTTTACCTTAGACTTAATTCTATTTTAAAGGCTAACGGCCGTATTCATAAACGTACTACAAGCCCGTTTTAACTAAAATGGCGCTAAAATTCGTTTCTCCTTATCTGTCACTTTGACATTTGTGTTCGTAAGAAAGGGACAAAGCACATTTTATTTAGCAGAGGCATTTTAAGTTTTATGAATAAGGGGGTAAATGTTTATTGGATAGATGTTATCCTTAATATTGATTTTATGTTTTAGTAGAATTAAATAGTGCAGTGAATATTTCAGTTCAGTCAGTTCGGGTAAGCTTTTCACAAAATCAGTGAATGCAGTTTTATTCATTATAATTTAGCCTTAGGCTACATGCGATAACGGTTAATTTTTTCTTTGTATATGTTATGTGTACCAAATGATTTTGCAGGTTACTCTATCAGTTAGAGAAATTACAAGTATATTTCCTCTGTGTAAATTGAGCTAATCTTAATCAGTGGCGCAGCTTTTAGATAGGGTAGACAGAAATTTTGAGATAGGTATTATTTATTATCTTACCTAAACTTTCCTTTTGTCAGTTTGACCTTGCTTTTATCACCGAACTAAGGAAACATTCAACATGGCTACGTTCTATATTCTGCTTATATTGTAATCCATAACGTTTTTTATCCTATTTTTGTATTCCATCCATACCGCTGTCTGCCATAACGATCATTTGTCTTAACGTTTTTAGGAGGCAAGGACCCTATTTATGATTCGCTTCATTTATTTTGGATGAAATTTGATTGCCCTACTGTGTTATCCCTAATATTATTTGTCATAATAAGTATGTATCCTCATGGCCATTGGTCCTAAACCTAAGTATCCTACGTATGGATACTACGGATGTAAGTATTTGTAAAAAAATCGCTTCTGGCGGTTCTCGCTCGGCTCGCGCGCTGTAAGGTCGCAGTTAAACATACGCTTCTCCTGGTTTGCCTGAATAATGTTTGACAGCTCTACGAAATATCTCACAACTTTTTACTGTGGACGAGTTATGAAACTTGGCCTATTTTTAACCCCCGACGCAAAAAGAGGGGTGTTATAAGTTTAACGTGTATGTGTGTCTTTATCTGTGTATCTGTCTGTGGTATAGTAGCTCCCAAACGGATGGACCGATTTGAATGCGGTTTTTCTTATTCGAAAGCTGTTGTGAGCTTTCTAAGTTGTAATTATTACATGGAGTTTTTTTTGGGATGTCACTTCTTTTTGTAGGTTATTGTATTATCAATAAATACAAATTTATGAATGTAACTGGAAATAATATTTTTTCATAGACTTTGTATGGAAATGTTATTTTACCAACCACAAATAACGTTCGTATAGTTTTCTAGTGTATTGTACACCTAACACTAACCGCATGCAAATACATCGTATAGTGCATTGTACCTACCTTGTTATTACTATTTGCAGAAACTACAAAAGTAACTTTGCAATCGCATGTATTTGTAAACTAACTTATTAAATTTTGTAAATCTGAAACGTGAATCTGAAATTGCAGTATTTTTAAGTTTTTATGAATTATCCACTCATAAAAACCTTTAAACTATATTATGCCCTATATGTAACTGAACATTCAGGGTTCTGGCTTTAGCCTGTGGCTTTAGGCTGTGCTTGGTATTCCACGTACGAGCGAGCTGGTATGCTAGCATACAAATCTCGATAATTGTGACAGAAAGGGAAATATCACTAATTGTCAGTGTCATAGTTCCCCGTGTTAATTACCCGTCCAAATTGAGTAGGTTGTTTATGGCAAGTCATCAGCCATTTTAAGACCGGTTCTTAATTTAGCTGCATAGGAGGCTTTCCGTCCCTCGCTATGGCAAACCGTATAGCCTGTCCTGAGTATTATAGGTCCATGATTAGATTAGATTTTTTTTTTAATTGACTAATACAAATATGATGAATACACGTGATCTGGAAAGGGGGGTCAAAAGTAGGCAAAATATGATCACATGATTTCTGGACAAGCCCATACGTGTTATTTTGAATAAAAAAATGAATATTTTAAAATTACAAAAGTTGTTAATAAGGCTTTTAAGATATCATGAAAAAAAAACAGCTCCAAAATGTAACTTTTTGAAAAAGTCCAATCGAAATAGCCCACATTCTGACTTTCTTTATGTAGAGCACGCCACTAATGTTAAGGATTTAAGTTGATTTTCTTTCAGGGCCATAGATTTTTCCACCCTGTATAGTATAGTGTTAGCTTAGCAGTATTTTAGCAGCGTTTTCTTTCTTAACCATACCAATAATAAAGTACAAACGACAACACTGTTAACTGACCATCCTGTGTTTATTTAGAACCTTATTACAATGCACTTAAGGTGCACCGATATGGTCAGTTAGCTGTGTTGTCGATAGTACCTACCTACTTCCGTTACTACAATGATTTGCAGATGGATCTCGAATTACAAACTAGGTACTTAGTCTGCTAAACTGACACTAAACTACTTTAAGTAGGAAATCACCTGTTAAATTGGTCGTCTGTGTTTTATAATGATGACATTTATCATTAAATAATTATGAAGCATTGAGACATCAAACATAGAAATGTACTAAATTCTTGGCATGTTTTTACTAAAATATGTTTATTTTATTAATTGTTAGCGCTTTTTTCCGCTTACGCCATTATTACACCGTGAATAGTCGCATTTTCCTACTAGTACATCGTCGGAGACTATATAAATATTACAAATAATCTGCGTAGGTAGGTAATGTGTGCGACCTTGAATGCGAACTGCAAACCACTCGAGGCGTGCCTTTGCAGTTCTTTATTTGAGCGAATGTGATCGTTAATACACGCGGAAAGAGTTCAAGTTCAATTGCAGAATTAAACAGGATTATTTTGTAAATGTGTATTATGCTTTACATAAACCTTTTTTCTGTAGGATTCATGTACTACTTTAATAATATATGTATAGTTGAATTAAATTCAGACACAATTTGGTTCTATAATAGTACATTACGTACCTAGGGCGGTGAATTCGTGAATGACCCAGATCGCACGTGTTTGTGGCCCGAACCGAAGGTGAGAGCCATAAATATGCGATCTGGGGCTTTACGAATTACCGCCCGTGGTAAGTACACAATTTTACGTCTTCATCTGGCCACAATGCGAGTTTTACCGTACGCGCAGCGTACAAGCCTCACCTTCGGTTTGGGCCACAAACACCAGCGATCTGGGCCATTCACGAATTCACCGCCCTAGGTACGTAATGTACTATTACGTCACACCTGGCCATAAGCATAATGTGAGTCTCGCGCGTCGTGAGGGCGTAAAATTGTGTACTCAACTCACCATGGGCAGTAAAAAAGAAAGCCCGAAAAAAATCGCATATTTACAACCCTCGCCTGTTTACAGCCCTTAGTAATGTACTTTACGTCACTCCGGGCGGTAAGTGAGATTTACCGCCCACGGGTGCAGCGGCAAATCTCACTTCACACTTTTACACCCAGGACTCCCACGAGAAGACGTAAAATTGTGTACGCACCACGCCCGGTAATAAAGAAGGCCTCAGATCGCTTGTTTATGGCCCTTACCTTCGGTTCGGGCCACAAAAGCCCGTGATCTGAGCCGTACTTAATTTTACCGCCCTAGGTACATATAATGTACTTTACGTCACTCCGGGCGGTAAGTGAGATTTACCGCCCACGGGTGCAGCGGCAAATCTCACTTCACACTTTCGCACCAAGGAGAAGAAGTAAAATTGTGTACGCACCAAGGGCGGTAATAAAAAGCCTCGGATCGCTTTTTTTATGGCCGTTACCTTCGGTTTGGGCCACAAAAGCCCGCGATCTGAGCCGTTCTTAATTTTACCGCCCTAGGTACGTATAATGTACTTTACGTCACCCCAGGTGGTAAGTGAGATTTACCGCCCACGGGTGCAGTGGCAATCTCACTTCACACTTTCGCACCAAGGGGAAGACGTAAAATTGTGTATGTACGCACCAAGGGCGGTAGTAAAAAAAGCCTCGGATCGCTTTTTTATAGCCGTTACCTTCGGTTTGGGCCACAGATATCCGCCATCTTAGCTGTTCTTAATTTTACCGCCCTAGGTACGTATTTACGTCACTCCGGGTGGTAAGTGAGATTTACCGCCCACGGGTGCAGCGGCAAACCTCACTTCACACTTTCGCACCAAGGAGAAGACGTAAAATTGTGTACGCACCAAGGCCGGTAATAAAAAAAGCCTCGGATCGCTTTTTTTTATGGCCCTTACCGAAGTTCAGGACACAGATGTCCGCGATATGAGCTGTTCTTAATTTTACCGCCCTAGGTACGTAATGTACTTACGTCACACCTGGCCATAATGCGAGGTTTACCGCACGCTACCCGTACGGTAAAACTAGCATTATGGCCAGGTGAAAACGTAAAATTGTGTAATCAGCACGGCAGTGAACAAGAAAGCCCGAAATCGCATATTAATACCTGCACGCCTAGCACTAGACGGCTGCGACATACTCTCGATTTTTCTCGCACTATCCGTCTCTCTCTTATTAGAACATTTAGTAAGAGAGGTATAGTGCAAGAAAAATCGACAGTATGTCGCAGCCGTCTCGTGCTAGCCGTGCTGCGATTTCGGCCTTTCTCTCTTTTACAGCCCTTGGTAAGTATTAGTAATGTAATATACTAATATTCAATTATTAATCGGTAATGCTACGTTGCCACACCGCGCTACCGATAGACGCGCGCGCGCTCACCGCGCGGCGCTGGTTGATTGGCGTTGTTGCCATTTCGTACACTGGACGTGAACTGGCTATCGAATCGACTATGAGCGTGAAGAGAGAGCGTATACCTATTACCTACAATACCTACCCTACAAATCCTAACCTGTAGTAATACATTTCATTTCAATTCGCTTCACTATCTAGTTGTATGCGGGCGGATTTGCGTTGTGCCGGTTGTGCGATTATTGTAACACACAGTTTGTGACTCGTGTCTTGTCTTGTGCCTTGTGCTTGTGATAGTTGTGAACTTGTGATTTATTTAACATGGGCCGTAAAAAAATGCGGTGTACAGGGTTTACGACCTTCACAACGATCGTACGGCAACTTGCATCATAGGCGAATGTAAAAAGCTTTTGAAGGTTAGTAATCATTGTTTATTTTGTCAAAAATAGGGACCTTGTTCCGAGTAGTGCTGGTGGTTGCATTGTATTATTGTGACTATATTAACTACGACTAAAGGTGGTTGCCCACCGGAGGGGCGAGACGAGACGAGGCGAGGCGAGATTTGAAATCGTATGGGAGTTACTACCTATTTCCACCGCGCGCGCGCGAGTAAGTCCCATATAAGTTTCAATTCTCGTCTCGCCCCTCCGATGGAAAAACACCTTGATAGGTATCTATTATTAATACTGTATCGATAACAATAAGAAAACGGTCAAGTGGTTGTCGGAACAAGCACAAATTTAGGGTTCCGTACCGTACTCTTAAAGGGTTTTTCCACATGCATCTATGTTGCGAATTTTTGACTTACCGTATACCTAGGTTTTTTAAGAACAGTAGGTATGGATATACGGAATGCAATCTCGATATATATATCGAATATACCGCTAATCATTCGGTTTTGTACATCAAAATCCAACCTAGGGTTCGTATTAAGAGGCCCCTCGGACGCTCAGATATCGATTTTGAACGAAATCGGTCCGTATTTAACGAATTTAAAGATGGCGGTCACTTTTCGAAAATCCAACCTCGAATTCGTTTTAAGAGGCCCCTCGGACCCTCAGGTATCGATTTTAAGCAAAATCGGCCCGTATTACAATAATTTCAAGATGGCGGCCACTTTTCGAAAATCCAACCTCGGATTCGTATTAAGAGGCCCCTCGGACGCACTGATATCGATTTTAAGCGAAATCGGACCGTATTAAAATAATTTAGAGATGGTGGCCACTTTTCGAAAATCCAACCTAGGATTCGTATTAAGAGGCCCCTCGGGCCCTCAGATATCGAATTTAAGCGAAATCGGACTGTATTAAAATAATTTCAAGATGGCGGCCACTTTTCAAAACCCAATCTAGGATTCGTATTAAGAGGCCCCAAGGACCCTCAGATATCGATTTTGAGCGAAAACGGACCGTATATAAAGAGTTTCAACATGGTGGCCTTTTTTCGAAAATCGAACCTCGGATTCGTATTAAGAGGCCCCTCGGACCCTCAGATATCGATTTTGAACGAAATCAAGCCGTATTTAAAGAATTTCAAGTTGGCCGACTTTTTTTTAAATCCAAGCTCGGTTTCGTGTTAAGAGGTCCCTCGGACCCCCCGGTATCGATTTTGAACGAATTTGGACCGTATTTAAAGAATTTCAAAATGGCGGGCACTGAAAATCCAACCTCGGATTCGTAATTCGTATTAAATGATTTAAGAATAATAAAAATGGCCGCCAAGTAAAGTAGCTTGTTACATACTAAGTCCCTGGGCGACCGCGCTCAGCTCGGGTGAAAATAGGGAAAATACGGAGAAAACTAATTTTCCCGGACGTGAGACCTAGCTAGATCGATTTTTCGCCTCCGTAAACCCGTATATTCCAAATTTCATCGAAATCGTTAGAGCCGTTTCCGAGAACCTGATTGAAATATATATATATACAAATATTGCTCGTTTAATAGCATAGGATAGGATAGGAATAGGTACTGCACTTACCCATTTCTGGCAATCCATTCATGTTGAAAAATAAACTCCTGGTACTAATATAAATTCCGCACTCGGCGACGCATGCACGTGAATGAACACTGGCACTGGCTCTATTACTAACGATGGAATCAAAAGTTAAATAAGCTGCTATTAACGTTACCTACTAACGTTAAAAACAGTTAAAGATACCTTTGACTTAACGTTAGCTCAATGCAGGTAGGTGTTAGGTAACGTTACCATTTCTTTACCGGTAAAAAGTAGTATAGGTAACGATACTTGGTTTAACGTTAGTTACCAGTTAACGTTAAATCTGTCTGACAGTGGTAACGATTCCAACTTTTTAACGTTATTTGAAGCCCTGAGAGCAACGTCGATATTTTAATCAACTGACAATTTATTTATAGGAAGATTCGCAATAATATGTATACCAAAAAATAATAAGTACAATTTCGTATTCATTAACACTATATGGTATTTTTTATATTATCTTATCTTAATAAATCCGTATTAACAAATATTGTTCCATTTACTCCCCAAATCACCCTATTGTGACATCAGTGCCACAACAATCCGGGGTCTAGTAATAACAATACCGATCCTACGCCTCAACCTCTAAATTTTAGCAGGTTAGTATTATTATTATTATTTTTACCCAACAAATCCATACAGAATAACCACGCACAGACATACCTCACCCCACCCCCGGGCTCCGCACGTGCCCGACCGAAACATCGTTGCGCACACAGTGTACGGTACAGGCCCCTATACCACAAAACTTTACAAGTCTACAATTCGACGAAATTGTACAATTTTCCATAGAAAAAGTTGTCAATTTTGTCAAATTGTACGCTTGTAAAGTTTTGTGTTATAGGGACCAGGTGTAGTCGAGCGCAAATATGCGCACCGAAAATCGAAACCTATTTTTTGCATAGCGTCGCCGCCGTTAGGAGTTGTCTGTAGTAGTGTACGCCTCATAACATAATGCAGTATCAAATATCTTTATTTCACCGTTTACCTTTGCGTGATGGATGTAAATATTATCTAACTTTTTTCCTTTCAGAAATTCGAGTCCGAGTACTCCGTCCTCGACACCATCATTACAAGTAGAATTTGATGATGGTAACAATGAGGAAGTCATACCTGAACTTACTGGTCGACGAATCTTCAATGTTGAATACTTATTTGAACAAATGAAGGCTGTGGATCATAGTCCTTTTAATTGCAGTTTTTAAGATATGGATTTTGTGAAGGAGTTGAGATCCGGATTCCAGTCAACTTTTCTGTTCATATGCAAAATGTGTGGCAAAAAAGAAGCATTTAAAAATGAAAAACTAGAGTCAAAAATTAATACAAATGTTGTTCAAGCAGTCGTATGTTCAGGTAGTGGCTTTTCCCAATTAGATGAGCTTTGCGCTCATTTAGATATACCATGTATGGCGGAGAAATCATTTGGGAAAGAGAATATGTTGCTAGGAGATGTTTTAAAAGATCTCTTTAAACAGCATGTATGAGGCAGGACTCGAAGAAAAACAGATGGCAATTAAAAAAGGAAACGTAGATGCTGATGGCGTTCCTAGCATCACTGTTGTAGCGGACGCATCATGGGGCAAGAGATCGTATCGTACCAGCAATTATAATTCTTTATCCGGGGTAGCGTGCATTATTGGGTATGAAACTAAAAAGGTTTTCTTTTTGGGAATACGGAACTCCTATTGTTCTGTATGCGCTGCTGCTAGTAACAAAAACGTAGAGGTCAAGAAACATAGAAATAGTGGCCAGCCCTCTAGTCGCCCGAGGCTTCTATTAAGCGCGTCGCCAAATCTTTATAAAGCCGACGCGCACTTGGCCCCATGGCCCCAAGGTAACGCCAAACGCCGCAAACATGTAGCTGTTTCCTAGGACGGCATATTTGCGGCGCTTGAGGCTTTCGGCCGAGGATGCCGCAGCGCCAGCGGCGGCACTGGTGCTTGGAACATGGGACGGTGCCAGGGTATCAACGCAAGTAGAATCCCAAACTAGCGGCTGACCCATGCTCCAAGGCACCAGCGTCATTCCGTCAGGTCTCTTGCCGTCGTCCCTGGCCAGCCCGCTGGGTTCGAGGACTGCCGGCACTAAATAAATAATACGAAATACGGCAATGAGAATAAGCCCATCGCTCTAAAAGAGACTGAAGCTGCACTCGGAGTGCAAGTATCACCTTGTGGGTTATACATCCTCGAGGAACACCAGTATTTAGGCGCGAGTCCCGACGGAGTCATAGACAATGAAACAATTGTGGAAATCAAATGCCCAGCTTCGGCAGCTAATATGACGCCAACAGAAGCAATTTTAAAGAAAAAAAATACTTTCTGTGTGATGGACGAAAGTGATCTTCAGAAGATAAAATTGAAGCGAAACCATAACTACTTTTATCAAGTCCAAGGTCAATTAAATATTTCAAAAAAAAAGATACTGTATCTTCGTGGTGTGGACTCCAAAGGGAATATTATTCGAAAAAATTGAAAAGGATACAGGATTCTGGGACAGCATATTTAATAAAATGAGAAATTTTTATTGGAATGCATATTACCTGAAATTATAGATCCACGTCTACCTAGAAAGTTACCGATACGTGAGAGTTTTTCAAAATAAGCGCATTTTTATACTTTCATTAAAAATAAAAACACAAATTTGTATGATTTAGTTTTATTTTATCCAATACACCCAATTTTCAACCTATCAAGTCTATGTTTATATGATCATCATTTTGATATCTGGTGGAACATACCCTTATTTGTCACCGAAGTAGTATATAAAATAAAACAACGGGATATCGATTTTAAAAGTAATCGGACCACGCCAAATTAAAATTACCGCCATTTTGGCCACCTATGACCGCTTGTCAGTATGGCCAAGTGACAGTTGATGCTATAACATTGATTTGACAGAGGTGACATAAAAAGTATCAATTTAAAAATGTTCGGCAAAACCGACTTATTTATTTTCACGAAAAAATTGGTCGCTGACTGACTGGCTTATTAAAAGCACAAAAGATGCCGCTGGGTCGAAGTGCATCCGAAAGGGCACTCATCTAGATAAGATAAGATAAGATAAGACTGGCTTATTCGCTGATTAAAGGTATCTAAGCCTAAATTAGGGTTTTTTTCAATAACCATAGCCTTATGGAACAATAATTAAAGGAACCGAAAATTCATCAGTAATAGTAGGTATCAGAAACACGGTCGACGTAACTAGGTCGTTAAAAGTTACAAAATTGTTGTAACTACTCATTTTGTTGGCAAATCAAAACTTATAGCCTATACATATTATACTTTACGCCACACCTGCCAAAATGTGAGTTGTACCGCCCTCTACGCGTACGGTAATATGGTAATAATGTTTATATAATCTTGGTATGGAGATGTTCTACTGTTATATTTTACTTACCGCAAAAATTTAGCCGTTGTATGAAGATATTTTACTGCGATATTTTTACTGTGACGTCTCTAGCTAGCTCCGCCTCCCCGCTAGCGCGCTCTTGCTTTATTTATAGCGCCCTGTCTCATTTTAGGTGAAACAACAACATTTTAAACCGTTCGTTAGCGCGTGGTCTCAACTCGGAGTTGAGCGCTGCTTACTGCGAACTCTTGAGCGTTATTTTTAAATATGCGCCATCTAGCGGACGGCAATACACGTGCGTAGCCATTCAGCTTAGATAAACTTGCAATGAATGGAACTAGTGACTGACTTAAAATTGCTTTGTTTGATTTTGCTATTTTCGTGTTATGTTGTTGCAACGATGTATTTTATGCCTTCAAATTGATTAATATGATGATTTAGGACACTAAAATGCAACATTTTGACGAATTCAACGATACTTTTTTCATTGCGAGCCTAGTAGCGCCATCGCGAAATGCTTTCTGAACTACTACGATGTTTCCAAAGAGATATCGATCTATATTGGTCTATGATCTTTGCTGTGAGGTAACCGAGAGCGGGTGGGCGGCACTTTCAACGGGAGGCAGGGAGTGGCCATACTGTACGGTAGTACTCTTTATTATACTGTGCTCATACCCAGCTAGCAGCTAGCATCCTACCAGCCGAGAGACGTGCACTGCTGGACCTTCTATATAAATAAAAAAGAATGCCCTTAAAATATTAACTACGTTTAAAGTAGTAAATATTGTCAAATGTTTAAAGTAGGTACCTATTTCTTTGCGAGAGGGTACCTTTTAACCAATGATTAAGACTTTCCTTCGTCAGCGCCGGTGTCCCTGCAGTCCTCGAACCCACTGGTTTGACACGGAACGATGGAAGAAGGCCCGATGGAATGACGCTCATTCCCTGGAAGATGGGTCGACCCCTAGTGTGGGACGCAACGTGCGTCGACACCCTGGCGTCGTCTCATCTTCTGGGGACTTCTTGTAGGGCTGGTTCAGCTGCTGACTCAGCCGAGGGTCTCAAACGGCGCAAGTATGGAGCCATCGACAGTGACTTCATATTTGAGCCGTTCAGCGTAGAGACCCTCGGACCGTCGGGACCAGGCGCTCACCGAATCTTCAATTGATTGTGCAAGCGCTTGGTCGAGGCTTCACGTGACCAGAAGGCTGGCTTTTACCTCGCCCAGAGGATCAGCGTTGCCATTCAACGTGGCAATGCTGCCAGCCTTCTGGGCACACTACCGCCTGGCGGCGACCTGGGGCAATTTTTTTACCTTTAGTTTTAGTTTTATTAGTTTTTTAATGTTACTGACAATTAATTTCAAAGATATAAATATTTAAATAAAATTTCCCTAGTTAAATACGGTTGCTCCCAGAATAAATCACTACTTTCAAGGTCGCAAGCAGGCGAATATCGCGCCTAGTAATTATTTCCAATACCCTCTCTAATTACTAACTGATTGCCCACGTCATATTTCGCAGACAACGGTATTTCAATACGAGTGTTTATTATTTTTACCGATCTCAAATAATATTTGCGATAGACATTGACTGATTGCCATTCCTTTGTGTTATCAATCAATAGAAGGTTTGGGCTATAAAATATAAGCCGAAATGTCTATGAAACAACAAATTACGGTATTTGTACATCCATAAACATTTACCTGTACCTACAGGTATCACAAGAGTGAGCGCGAGACAGCTTGTGCTAGCCAGCCGTGCTGTATATTCTTATACACTACAAGTTTTTCTTTTCATAAGCCTATAAATCAACAAAACAAGATATTTATCAAATGTTATAGAAATGTTGTTGCTTATTTTGTCGATTCTGTAGTGTATGCGGCTTCTGGCCAGCAAACTACTTTGTACGCTGCTTCGCGCCTGTCAAGTAGGTATTGACTTTGTCAGAAAAAAGGAATCCTTCCCAACTGCTGTTTATCTGATCTCCGGTCCCCGTAAACCCAGAACTTCACAGATTCCATAGGTTCAACATTGCGAAAACCAAACACTTACATGCCATTTATAGCTAAAGTGCAAAAATAAACCGACAGTTTTGTGGGATCCTGTTAATTATTAAGTTTATATATTTTGTTTATTAAATAAATAATTATTATTAATACTAGAAAGCTGAAATTTGGCATGAGTATATAAAAAACCGGCCAAGTGCGAGTCGGACTCGCGCACGAAGAGTTACGTACCATTATCTATAAAAACAGTTTTAAAAAAGTTTGTTGTATGGGAGGCACCATTAAATATTTAATTTATTTTGTTTTTAGTATTTGTTGTTATAGGGGCAACAGAAATACATAATTTGTGAAAATTTCAACTGTCTAGCTATCGCGGTTCTTGAGATACAGCCTGAAAAAAAAAACGTTTGTTGTATGGGAGCCCCCCTTAAATATTTATTTTATTTTGTTTTTAGTATTTGTTGTTATAGCCGCAACAGAAATACATGATATCTGTGAAATTTCAACTGTCTAGCTATCGCGGTTCTTGAGATACAGCCTGGCGACAGACGGAACGGCAAAAAAAAACATGTTTGTTGTATGGGAGCCCCCTTAAATATTTACTTTATTTTGTTTTTAGTATTTGTTGTTAATAGCGGCAACAGAAATACATCATCTTTCTTTCTTTGCTGGCAGATCCGAGTAGACTGGAGATTACATATTTGAAATTTCGCTTGTAAGTATGCATGTAGTATATATTTATTTGTGTATGTAAGTATTTATTTTATTTATGTATATGTATTTGTGTAAATATGTTGTATATAGGACTACCGTAATGTTATTATTCTGTCTAGTTTTTATTTGCACTGCCCACAATCTTTTCCGCTTTGCCTTAAGGCTTGACTGGTAGAGAATGCCATTTGGCTTTAAGTCCGCCTTTTGAACGATAAGTTTTCTTTGGTGCAATAAAGTTTAAATAAATAAATAAATAAATCATCTGTGAAAATTTCAACTGTCTAGCTATCGCGTTTCTTGAGATACAGCCTGGTAACAGACAGACGGACGGACAGCGAAGTCTTAGTAATAGGGTCCCGTTTTTACCCTTTGGGTACGGAACCCTAATTAATCACGCCGACAAAACGGTAGAATTTAAGGGCATAGTAGGCTAAGCTCATAAGAGTGGCCCCCACGGGGGATTTGGTTAAAAATACTTTTACTTAGGTGGAGTAGTGCGGGACCTAAGAACACTGTATGGCTAATATCAACCTTCGATCTTCTTTTGTTTCAGATGAATTCACGAAAATCAAGGTCATTTTTAAACTGTTATTTTAGCTAAACCGAGCAATCGAGGGTTACCAAATAAAATCAGAATTGAAGCGAATATAATGGGGTTAATCCTACTAATATTATAAATGCGAAAGTTTAGATGTTTGGATGTTTGGATGTTTGTTACTCAATCACGCTTAAACGGCTGAACCGATTTGAATGAATTTTGCACGAAGATAGTTTATAGCCTGGATTAAAATATAGGATAGTTTTTATCCCGGGTCCACGCGGACAAAGTCGCGGGCGGAAGCTAGTAATACATATTTTTATACGCATTTCTGTCCTTAAACTTAGATAGAAATCCTTGCTTTTTTCGCTTCCATTTCTTTGGCACTTCTCGCAATCGTTGTGTACTACAAGAAATAAGTATAGCCACTACTGTCGACTACGTATACATATAAAAACATTCTCGAACGTAAATATAACGTAAATCTCGAACATTCACTAACTTAACATCCAACTGAATATAAAAAAATGACTACTTGAAAAGGCAATTTTCGTACAAATTCGGGCGACGCAACCGCAGCGTTTAGTTACACTGCGCGTGGCCCGACACGCACTTGGTCGGTTTTCAAATGTTTAAAATGTATATTTTTAAGTTGTCTAAAACATAAAAGGAAGTGTGATATTCGGAATCGCAATGCCCTAGCGAATATGGCCTTAAGCGCTTCACATCGTATTTTCGATACACCCTGTATATACCCACCTAATATATAGTGGTATTTTACCATATCTAGAACCTCAATAGAAGCTAATATAAATTAAGCTTCACGAACTTGGATCTTTATAAACATTTGTCCAAAAAAAACATTGCCGAAGAGTGTTGCTACTCGTTTTTTGCGCAGAAGGCATAAACATGTCTCTTACACGGGTGCGTGTTTTACAAGAATCGAAGCATCCATTTAATATTATCTATACTAATATAATAAAGAGGTAAAGTTTGTAGCTGTAGTTTTGTGAGGGTGTAAGTTTTTATGTAGATGGCTTCCGTAACAACTCACCCTAATTTCAAAAATCCTTCACCATTATATGTATAAGATGGACGTAGGCTCCGCCAGGGTTCTATACGTGGGTGGAGCCGCGCGGCCAGCTAGTTACCCATAAATAAGGTAACCAGTTAGATTATTATTAAAACAAACAATTATTATATAATAATAGGGAATTAATAAACGCTTAAATAAATAAATAAAAGGTAACCAGTACTGGATGCAATTTTAACTGACCCTTTGCTTTTTTATCCGTAATCTGTTCTATCAGTATAATTGAATATTGATCGAAGTAATCATTATCGCGGCTTCCACTTCCCCGCTAGTAGGAGTTGCCGGAAGCAACCCTCTCGCCGCAGCAACCCTAATGCCCATTAAAGTATCCTTCTTATCTGCCGTGAATAATAATGCCAATTGAGAATCAGGGAGTACTGAGGATGAGTTTGACTTTCGATGTTAGTACGCACAAGTATAAAAGATGTACCCATGCAATGTCTGAATTAATATCGCTTAAACATCTTCCAAAATTCTAGGTATCTGACTATTATATAAATGTATTTGTAAAAATATTTATTACTGGCTCAAACTGTCTGTAAAGTTATAACTAAGGACATAAATATCTGTGCCTGACTCTATTGTCAATATCATAAAGGCGTGTACAGATATTTATGTCCGTTTTTATGTACGTACACCCCAGGCCAAAAGTATGAAAACAAGCGTATATAAAACGTTAATTTTCACATGAAAAGTTTTTATTTAAAATAAACAAATATACAGAACAATTTTCGAAATTTCTGTTCCTATTCCTATAACTATGTGTGTTGTTTTCAATATAGACCTAAACTTTGTTTTCATTAATGTATCCGCCTTTTGCTTTCATAACTGAAGCACACAATCTCGGCATTCTTTGAATCAATTTATCGATGGTATTTTGTTCAAGATTAGCCCAGGCTGTTGACAAATTCGTCCACAATGCTGATTTTGAAGTTGGACATGTTTTTCTTATCTGCCTGTCCAGCTCGCCCCACAGTAATAATGGAAACACGAAATATCAAAGAAAACAACTTTGTTTCCATACTTTTGGCCTGGGGTGTATACTAATACCCTTAACTGTACTAGTGGGTAGTTAAAATGCAGCGCACATTTAATAAAAAAAACATCTACTCGACTGACTATACATCACAATATTTAATGAGCCGTTCTACCACCGAATGATGACTGCTATTTTTATTTCATTAAAATCGATATCGCGTTCTCATTAGTACGGTACGGTAGCACTTTACGGGCGGTGCGGTATTTATATATATGTCTATATTGGGGCGTCCGGAGAAACATTCATTTTTGATGGGTCGGTATCTGGCGGTGCAAGGGTCGAGAGCGCCATCATCGGTAATGGGGTCTCACTGAATTGCCACCGATTACCCTGCCATATTTAAATGTACCTCATCCACCATACTCGTGCCAGCTTTCGGAATAAATAAAACGCCTGAACTGAGGAATTCTTAATAACTCTATTGTGGATTATTTCGTGTTTATTCAAGCGTTTATGTTTTGTAATTATAATATGAATTGCTATTCTTTGGAATTGTTGAGTAAGTTTAGCAAGATTAAACTTGATGTTTGCGACGGTATATCTTACTTTACAATTCAGTAAGTTTCAATTATATTGTAGTTGTATTATGTAAGACAAATTAAAGAAATATTGTTCAATACATGACATGACAAAGGTACGTCATATTAGTATATTTGCAGATAAAACAATCTCTTGATTAGTACAAATATACGTCTTATTTACTAGCGTACAGTGAATAGCCCATAGTGACTTTTGTTAGGCAGCATTAGGGTCATTAGAGAGAGAAAAATAAGTAGTTTTTCCTGTGTTCAGAAGTTAACGGCTTATCTATTCACTATCACCATTAAAGTTTATTCACTCACACAAAATATGAGACGCCGTTTATGCGGAGTGTGAGTTCTACCAATTAGGTATTTATTATCCCTAACTTTGGCCATGCCCAAAGAAAAAACGAACCTAAAGGGCATTGTGTAGGGTAACCTTGTATGTGAAAAAATGTCGTTTTTATTTTTTGCAGCGGCCATGGATGTTTTTTTAATAATCGTTTAGGGGACCTCTTAATACGCATAGATATATAAAAAATTAAACGCGTTAAACAATATCGGAGCCGAGATATTTAAGTTTGAAGATTAATTTGAACTTTTCAATATGACCTGTGTGAATATATATTGCAAATATCTCGGCTCCGATGCATTTTAGCGTATTACATTTCATAACAAAATATGTTTGTTTTGAGTAGATCTACCTATCATAATCTACCACTTTTACGAAAGGCCGCTCATCTAAAAAAATTGCAACATTTTTACCCAAACCCCTCTAAGCATGACCCATTAAATAATCCTGTTTGTTGTGGTTAGAATTGACTGACCTGTGACCAGGTTGGCGTGGTGGAACTGGCAGACGGCGTCGGCCTCGTACCACGAGATGCGGTCCCTGAAGTAGCGGTAGAACACCGGGAACCCCTCCTCCGGCAACACCCACGTGTTGCTGATGTTCACCTGAACCAACACACATTCTCATCATAGTATAAAAATGACAATGACATTGCGAGTAGAGCGATTATCGTAATAAACACGATAAGTAATTCCAATAATTCCATTACTGATTAATTTATTATTCTGCATGTATCAGTTGAAATATTGTCGATTCCGTGAATTCATCTAACCGTCTCATAAATTCCAGAAATACACCGCTTCTCCAAATAATTAGCTGTTTGTAAATTCCGAGAAACTCCGGAATATATGAACAATGAAATAAATTTCCATGTAAAACTCAAACAGCGAAGCAATACAAATCCCACTTTGTTTGGCAATGGACGACAAAGTCGCCGCACTCAGCTAGGTGGAGTGGCGGCGAAGAGGAAAGTTTTGAAGTCAGTGCTACTCTAGCGCACTGATACCTATCGGGACAATGCATAACCGCGGGCGGACTGCTCGGTTAAGTGGAATGCCACTAAAGCGCTCTTCAAACTAAAGCTATGTCTCAAGTTGCGCAGCCTCTATAGCGTACACATATATAGTTAATTTGGACTTTGATAAGGAAATGATAAATGATTATGTGCTGCACTAGCCGACTTTGGGAACTATCGCTAACTTAATGATTTAAAAGAGTGGAATGTCTATCGAGAAATATGAACATACTAGTTCACTTAAGAACGCTGCGAGTTGCGGTTTCATTTCTCCCACACCGCAATTTCAATATAGTCGCCTTGTTTTGCCAACTTCGTTGCATATAATCACCGTTGAAACTCATTGCATATTCGCTTTTATCTGTTAACTTTGGGGTCATATTTGAGTATGATATGCCGCGTCAGGCGTGGAGTCGCAAAACGAGTGACTCAGTACAAACTTATAATTGTGAATGTGACTTCAGTAGACAAAACAACCCGGTCCTATAATTAATTAGCGCACCCTTCGTTTGACTCCAAACAATCGAGTTTACCGAGAACACCGTTTTCAATCAAATTAATTAATTACAATCTTTGTTTTCTGAGCGTTATCGCGAGATTTGAGTCCATTGTAGATTAAAGCAATCATCCCTCTATTCGAATAATATTTTTGGGAATAATTCATGTTCCGTTAGAGTAATTAAGATAGCACTTAAGACGGTCTGCCGGGTCGTTCAAGTCAGGTAATTATATATCGCATGTGGAGATGCGGCTAAATTAACCCCCCCGGCGGTGGATGCGGCAGAGAGCGCGTGTACCATTTAATGAGCGCTCACGCTTGAAATGTGGTCGAGGCGATTGCTTGCTAACCGACAGTCTCAAGGTGCTGGGTGCGGAGAAGCCTGTTTATACACATGTAGGCAAACGTAAATACTAGATATATCTACTTAAGTTAGTTAAATAATTTTGTTTTCTAAAGTATATACTGATGATGATACTTTACATTAGTTTAATTTTATTTAATGTAAGTTAAATCTAAAAAGGCCCTCAAAGTATTGTACCGAGGATGCTGGTGGCATTTCCTCGCTGAATTGCTGACGCGTTGCGCGAGAGAGCCGCCAGCTCTTCGGTCACCAGTTACGTCAGATAGTCAGTGTAAATAGATATCATGTATGGCTCAATCTATGTCAAGCAATTACTCTTCATGTAATTGCAGCGTGAAAACATTCTGGTCATTGATGCCATAAAATTACTGCACCCTTTATATTAATACTTAACAAGCCTCTGTTAGTAAGGCCACTTCCGCATTTGGTGGAGCGGAATCGTGAGGTATTTTGTATTTTACCGAGAGCTTACTGATGATGCCTAAATTTCTTCACTTGTCGGTATACAGTCAGTGTTACATTTGCGCGGTAGTTTATATATTATTCAATTCAATTCAATTAATTTTATTTCGGACCAAGTCCATAACGTGTTAGTAACATTTTACTTAAATCTAGGGTTAATATTATATTAATACAAATTAACACAGTATAGTGCTCGGACACGCGTACAGTGGAACCGCACCAACCCCGCACCGATAATGGTGGTTTTTTTTCATACATACAACAATGTCAGTAGTAAGTAATAAAATCGACCTTAAACACCATTTTAATTAAACACAGATTGGACGAGTTTAAAAATAAAATGTAACAAATATTTTCTCTTGACTGTAGTCACCAATATTATGTTAGAAATGTATCATTATCACTATTACTCCTATTTTTCATCATCATCGTGATCCTCCTATTTTTAAACATGCACACAAGGTTTTCAATATAACTGATTAATCGGCTCTGCGACGCAAAGTATATTAAGTCCGTACTTAAAGTATTTTTTTACCAATGCATTTGATTGACAACGCGACGGTGGCATTCAATTTTTTATAATACTTACTGACCAGCGGTTGGCACTAAGATAATTTGTTGTTTTTTTTTATAAATAATAAGTAAAGATTTCTACGTTAGCGTGTAGGGAATATTCCTTTAAATATAATTATTTAGAAGTACAAAACCGCTACTGTACGAAATTCAAATATTGCCGAGACAATGCGAAAAGATAACCAAACTCGAGGAGTGTTTAAAGTTATAATTAATTTAGAGAACACTTCAAAACTGTAACACAACAAACGGGCGACATATTTTCGCCAAGTACTCAAATTTAATGTTAAGATAACTTATTTTATTCAAAATGGTTTATATAATGTTTATTTACTTTTGCAGACCAACAAAAGGGATTGCAGACATTTTAAGCAAATAATACGGCACCAAGAGTTCCATTCGTATTCTTAAACAATGAAACTTAAACTTATTCTTACCGCTCGTCCTTGGACTGACGCGAAAAGCGCCAAAAGCGTAACGGATAACCACAACATTTCGTAGCCGCGTAGCGTAACGTCGTAGCGGCCGGCTGGGGCGGTCGCCTTCGCGGCACTGACGCTACGGGCCGACGGCTACGAGCGCTACGTGTGGCGTGCTCCTCCGCCGACCTCGATGCTCGGACCTTCCTTGTACATTATGTAAACAAGTATTCGACACTAAAATGTGGAAGTACCTCTTTGTTTTTGTTCGCACGAAGCGAAGGTCAGCGAGGAAAACAAACTACTTTTGTGAATTATTAGTTTTTTCTGTTCTTATAACATATTCTTTATTGTGGTCGATTATTTTCAGTTGACGGGTTCTAATCAATTTAATATTCCACATTAACGCTAATCGATAGAAACATTTACAAGGCTAAGTGTTCTAAATATTGTATTGGTCTATTTGAATGACGAGTTTTTACCTAATAAATACTAAATTTATTTGATCTGCAAAAAAAAATGATAGGAAAACGACGTGCTAAGCGTCAACAGAAAATTATTTACCTTAAGTGTCTTTATGTAATTCACGCTATTCAGACGAGTACCCATAACGCTTTTTTTTAATATAAAATAGAAAGTTAGCTTACGAAAAGCAGCTGTCTATATTATAACGAGACATCTATGCATACATCTGTATCCAACGAATCATTCCATAATGTGGTGAAAGTTTCATTGGGAAGTAATGTTGTAGGTCAGATATTTCAATCGCTTTATTATTTATATAATATTATACAGGGGTATAGAATATTATAAGTGTCTGTGGTATTGCGTTTAGAATTCTGGATGGGTATAGGCTATACTTTATCCCGCGGGTTTGCCTGCGTTCTTTGCAAAACGCGAACGAAGTCATACGGGTAACTAGTATGAGTATATATAGAATAGATAAGTAAATTGTAAAAGACTTTAATTCGTATTATTTCGTATCGCATCCGCCGTAGAAGTACAGGTATTTTTCATAGCAGCAGACATTCTCAAAGTATAACGTTACTGAGAACATGAGAAATGCTCCGACGAACAGGGGTCCATCTGACTCGATATATGAATTGAAATCTAATTTTCATTCGTTGTACCCTCTCATTCTGACACGTAAGAGAGACATTCATAAGGCCTACTCCTTTAGTGTTGACGTTAGCTGTCTAATTTATGCCACTTTTTTAGTAAAATTGCACGGACCAGGTGTGCTGCTATAGGGCTTGACAATGACCCTGTCAATGTAGACCTAGATACATGGGGAACTACATAAAACACCATCACCGAACTACCAGACGTGGAGAGCGAATGCATCCTTTGTTGTCAACGTACCATATATTGCGATTTGCCTCGTCTTTCCTGATGCGAACTGCTCAGGAATCGAATTCGCTCCCTTCATCTGTACCTATTTCCGGAGAACTACGATCTGGGTGCCTTCAAAACAAGAGTGAATAGGCTATTACTGAACCAGTGAGCTTAATCTTAGTTTCTGTCATCGCTTACCGTCACGTGAGACTAGGGTCAATCACCAGTCTTTTATAAAAAAAAAACAGGTATCACGCTTGTACGGTATTTTCTGTTTTCTTTGCCATTTGTTCGAACACTGTCAGTGCTGTGTGGCTATCGGTCAAGCACTGTCTTGTCTATTCCTGTTTTTCCTCTCATTTGCCTAGATAAAAAAAACATTCAGTTCAGTAAATTTGCAAGTCATAGTCGGGTCTGTCAAGGTTGGCCCCGACAGCGCTATACCCTATACCAGCGAACGGTAAAGCCATAGAAGTCCAAGTAGCGCCCCAAAATGGCCCCACAAAATGGGTGCCATTGCCATTATGCGGCGCTCTGGAGGCGTGGTGTCAAAACGATGCCAGGCAGCCGTTTAGATCGAACATGCGCATACCGGGTTTTGGGCACGTGTTTGGGTAGAAATTTGTAAGGAGCTCGTATTGTATGGCTTTTTCGTTCGCTGCCCTATACCATATTAAATTAGACAAATCATGCGTTAATCGTCATGCGATTTCAGGGAAAACCATTGTGAAACGCAAAAAAAATTAGTATTGTTATATTTGAAAAGCACTTAATGATGGACAAAAGTAAAACTAGTTTAATAATTTCCTTTGATATCCTATATAAACGAAAAATGTAGTCGAATTTGTCCGTTAAAATTCCAATGTTATATTTAAGTATAGACACATGAAATATCAATCTAATTTCAATACAATACGGGTAGTGAAATAGACGTCGTGCACTCGCTGAATACGTGATGGCGTCCCGTCACACGAGGCGGGCAGCCGACGCCGCTAGCAATCTTCGTAACGTCTCGACACTACTCCTTGACTAATTGTTTCATGAAAAACTTCTCATTTCTATGGCCGCTCCACACAATGGGCCATCCTGACCCATCATACAGGACGCAACTATACGATAAAGAGAGTAAGACATATTTATATCTCGTTCTACCCCATAGCCGCGTCCTGTATCATCATACAGACCCTTGTGGAGCGGCCATAACGGATTGTAAAGAATTTTGTAAGGCGGTGCGGTGGTTTAAATGGTTGTGAAGTACAGATTTCTGCAGACATCGTTAAGTTTGTAGCATTTTCGGTGCAGTGTAGTACTGTTAAAGGAATTGGTGAAAACAATTTAGGTCGACAAAAATAACAATGTAGGTCGACATGCGGCACATCAATCGATAGGTCTTTCAAAAACTGTGTAATAAATAAACTTGAAAACATCATGGATATAGTGCTTTATAATACTTTCAACGAAAATTATTTTGACCAAGACCGGTTCAAAGGTTTTGAGTTATTGCTGAAAAATTGCCTTCCTTAACGAAAAGGACGTAAGTGCCGTAAGTTTCTTATGGTGATAAGACTTTTTTTAACTTACGGTATAAGATAGTAATTCCTAATGTGAGTTAGCCAGTAGAAGTTACGGAACCCTTCATTGTGCGTGGTCCGACACGCACTTGGCAGGTTTTTAGTTTTCACAACTGAGTTACTAAGGTTGCGGAAAATAAACCATTAAGTACCTGCCCAAATTAAGTAGGTTGTTTATGGTAAGCCGTCAGCCAATTTAAGAACAGTGCTTAATTTAACTGCATAAGAGTCTTTCCGTCCCTTTTATGGTGGCCATCGTAAAGCTCCGTAAACATAGTGGCGCGCTTGTGACTCTCACATTATTCTCACATATTATCTATTAGTTTTAGAACTCATTAGTAAGCTTTGTTTACGCGCAAAACCACACACACACTTTCAATCTGGACCTATATTTTTGTCATCCCAACTACATTTTAACCCCTATACTTGGCGGTGGACCCGATTCTACAGTGGCCTCTAAACTTCCTAATTTTATTTAGGCGTCGCTAAAACACTTTGCTATTCTATGAGCAGCTGTCATAATCAAATGACAGCGCTAATTTGAATCTGACGTTTCTTATTTTAGGCGGTCTATACAACTTACTTAGCTGCCTAAATGCTATTCTAAATATGTCATTTTTAATCTGCCGCCTAAATTATGTCTAAAAATTAGTCAATTTAGTTTTAGGCTAGTTAAGCCATGTGCACGTAGAATCGGGTCCAGTGTATCTTTAACACATTCACTGCCATCAATCGCTACGCGCTATTCACGTAGCCGATCCAGTGATTGTCCTCGTATGTAGCGGAAAGCGATGTGCCCGCTAATCGGGTTCTCAGCACTGAATGTGTGGGCGATTCTTGTCAATGTTCATTTTATGTCATTTAGGAAGACAACGTAGAAGTTTAGGGTCGACGCGCGTGCTCGCTCCAACTTGTCGGCGTCCGTGGAAGCTAACGTTCATTGAAATCAAATTATAATCAAATTGGAAACGCATCATGACCCAAATCAACCCCGCCACTTGCTTTCAATTTAAATTCGTTTTTAGCGAACCCAGCCTTCATCCTAGTACTTTAAAAATCAAATTGAATATAAAAAAATCAGGCGTAAACTAGGTACCAATTTATGTTGAATGAGTATGGATGCCTTACCGAGGTTTTTCCGAGGGACTACAGTATGGGGTTCTTTAACACTTTCACTGTCAGAGGAACCCGCCTAGCGGGCTTTTACGCTGTAGCCGCTTTTGCACACACGAGATAAGCCACGGGATCGGCTACGAGCGTAGCGCGTAGCGATTCTTGGCAGTGAATGTGTTAAAAGGTCGATAACGCGCATGTGACACAACTGGAGTGGCAAGCGTTCACAGGCTACGCTGACCGTTTACCATCAGGCGAGCCGGAAGCTTGTTTGGCACCAACGTGGTATTAAAAAGCCGTGTTTCTCTGTATTTTACCGTTAATAAAACGAGTCCTGCCGAGAAGACAACGCCGCGGGACACGTCACGTCACGTGGTTATTGGCGTATGGGAGCCCCTTAATAAAAAAGAAAATACATTATTAAAGTATATTTTTAATTATACCCTTTAATTGTTATTCCTAAAATGCACATGGCGCTGTACCAAGGTAACTTCTACTAAACTACTACTAGATACTCTTCGAGCTGTTACATTTTTCACGACTAAAAAAAATATTAAAATTTAAGCTGTTTATTGCATAAAAAAGCTTAATTCTACGTTACATCTATAGTTGCAATCTTTTACATTTAGGATTGAATGGGGTCGTGACGGGTATGGTATATGAAAGTTTGTACAGAACCCTCGGAGCGCGAGTCAGAATCGCACGACCGATTTTTTATTATTATTTACTTTTAAAATAATTTCAAATTGACAATCCCACGAATTCCTGAAAAAAAACCGACCAAGTGCGTGTCGGGCCACGCGCAGTGTAGAATTCCGTAGTTGCTGGTCTGTCTTTGTTACATCGCACACTGGGCTGAAAATCGGCTTTCATAGACATAGGAATCGAAGTTAACATTTTAAAGTTTTTGTGCTTGAAATGGCTTATGCTTGCCATTATTATGCTAAATTATGATCCTGGCGTGATTTAGCACTAAAACGTATGAGTTATAATTTATAATATTAAACTTATATATTATAATATAATAAAAATTATAAGTTTAAACACTAATATCCTTACAGCTGGTTATATTACTAATTATTCCTGATTTTTTGACATACTACATATTTCAGTCTAGTGCGGTTTTTTTTTTTAAAATCGGCGAAATTTTTAATTCTTTTTGTTCGTTCCGGACGTCCTAATTTAAAGATTAAACACAGAAATATGTATGTTTCGCATTTTCAATAAAGGGTGAGTCATATTTAATCAAATTGCTAGTATTTTTTTTACATAGGTTAGTATTATTTACATAAAAAAAACAAATATTGACAGAACCGTAACAACTTTAAAGAAAAACAAATAATAAACAAGTAAAGTATAAAAAGAACACCATAACCTTACAATGTCTTTATTTTTAATTTATTCTTCTAAATCACTGTCTTCTGAATCTAATTCAGAGTCAGGTTCTGCGTCACACGCACCTAAAACCTCAATTTGGGGTTCCTCTAATTTAAGTAGGTCTATCGTTTCTATAAAAAACGCCTGTTTCTTCTTTGCATCCAGGGTCGGTCTCATTGCAGTAATTAGAGGATCGGAGGATAAAATAAGCATGTTGAGAATATCCTCGTTGGATGCTTGTCTGCTTTTCTTCCTGGAGTTATGTTCCCTGAACATCCTAAAATCTTTATTTCGGGCTTCTGAAGCTTCTTCCGAGAGACTTCCAATAGGTACAATGGCATTGCTGGCGATGATATCAGCTCCGTGAATTAGCAATTTATGCACGGTTGATGGCATGTAGTACCAATCATACAACTCTACGTACTTTTTAGCCGTCTCCAAGGCATACTCTCTAAAATTCGAAACAGCAACATGTTCCCCGGATGTTATTGCTTGCAGTATCACGGCAAATCTGCGTACGAGCTCTTCATTCAATCCGGTTATTGCTGCAGTTTGTTCTGGATTCTGGAAAAATCTTCTTGCTGTATTCCCATCGTTTGTGGTCCCCGAACCTTGCTTCACAATATCAATCAAAAGGTTTAGCTCTTCTTTAAATCGATCTTGAATTGTTTTCTTTGTCTCGTTCATAATTTTTTTATGTTCGTCTCCCTTTGCAGCCCATTTCTTGAAGACGAGTCTGTACGAAATGTGTAGGAGACATTCCATTGAATTGATGCGGGCATGCAGTGGTGACAATCCAAATTCGTACAACTCAGTGGCTATCGTCTTTGATGTAACAGAATTTATGGGATTCATTTCTGTTGGCTTAGCCAAACATAAATAGCATGTAGCATTTGACCTAGCTGCAGAAAGGTATGTACAAATTTTCCCATCAATCATCGTCATTTTCAGGGCATGATGTATCTTACAAGTATTGTATTCCGTAGGGAGTAGAGCTTTAATTTCTTCTTCTATCTTTCCTTTTTGCTCAAGTACGACTGCTTCACTTTCTTTCACAAATCTGAACATCAATGGGCGACAATAGGAGGGTGAGCAAGGTTTTGGATTCGTCCATACAATGTCTTCTCCAGAAACCAACTTAAGTGGTACTAAAGATGTCATGAATATGCTCGAGTCATCTTGTTCGCCTTCCATTTTCTGCTTATATCTGCTTTGACTAGAAGCACCATCAAAACCCCACTTAGATATTAGCGTCAGCTGTTTGTTTTCTACATTGCTTGATAATCCATCCAGTATCCTCTTCGTTGTTAAATCAAGTAAAGCTTGAAGTTTAATTTCAGCTGATGAATCCGTTATAGTTATGGTTGACTTCGGAGGATAGCACTGTAATTTGGCCGATTGTATCTTGTAGTAAGACGGATAAAGCTTCTGGGCACCTTCTCGAATAGCAGTCTCCCTTAAAGTGATGTATTGCCATTTACTTAGTTTTAATGAAATGAAAAGTCCGAGTGCTTTTTCTGGTGTAAATACAGCGGAGCAATTCGGCTTCTTGATCATTCTACATATGTTTGTAGCAATTTCTGGGTTTTTAAGCATGTGTTCAATCACAGATGCGATATCATCTCGACCATCCTCTTTCAAAAGTTGTGCCGCTGTAAAAGCCAACTCAGTTGAGTTTTCACCTTTATGACTGTCAGACCTTCTCTTCTTTTGCTTGTTTGATAGGTCTTCGAAGGCTTTTCGTGGGTGCTTTGTCATTGTCCCAATTGAAGATGATGATGTTGAACATTCTGGTAAGGTAAGTTCGGTGCTGGTTGATGTCGCAGAATACTCCAAACAAGTAGACTCTTCTTGTAGTTCAGGCATAAGAAGATTGGTTTGTACATAGCTGGGCCAATCAACATCTTTTTGGAGCAACAGATTTTCGTAGTTTTTTCTGAAGTCCTTGGTGTTTCGCTTACATCTCCATTCAGCAGATCGGGTGAATCTTCGACAAAATTCTTTGAGGGTGACTGTCTTCTTCTGATAGGCTAGAGCCTAACTGGACTCCAACTGCTTCGAATAATAATCCATCATTAAAAGAAGGACTCCCGCTTTGTAAAATAACAAATAAGTCCAAGTTGGTACAAAAACTAAACATATTTTTGTATGGTTACAATTTCGAAAATTAATAAAAATATATAATTAGATGTTAACAGTTGCGTACAAGACTTTGTAGTGATTTTGTCACATAGACGTTCGATGCTTTTATTCTTGTGTACTAATGATGGTGCTTTAATCACCAGTGACCTTTCTATTATGCTATTTGCTTATCAGAAGTCATTGCTAAGACGCATTACAAGTAATTTACTTATTATTGCTATGATCATTATCATTACTAATTGATGCAATCTCGTAAGTATGTCCAATTAGATATCGTTATTCCTCATTACCGCAGAAAATAAAACGAAAAGTTATATTTTAAGACGTAACATGAGCTCGGAAATCCTTTTGGTTTTATGTCAATGTATAGTTTTTCATAATTTGAGTAAATTAGATACAAAACATACATATTTCTATCTTTTATGTTTAAAGTAAGACGTCTGGGACGAAAAAAAATATTAAAAATTTCGTCGATTTTTTTAAAAAAACCGCACCTATGACTGAAATATGTAGTAAGTCAAAAAATCTGGAATAATTAGTAATATAACCAGCTGTAAGGATATTTGTGTTTTTTTTGCGGTTCCCGAGATATCCAGTTTTTTCGTTACAGATCCATACATTTTTTTCGGAAAAAAATTATAACTCATACGTTTTAGTGCTAAATCACGCCAGGATCATAATTTAGCATAATAATGGCAAGCATAAGCCATTTCAAGCACAAAAACTTTAAAATGTTAACTTCGATTCCTATGTCTATGAAAGCCGATTTTCAGCCCAGTGTGCATCGACACGCGTGGGCCAACTAAACATTGCGGTTGCGTTGCCTGAATTTGTACGAAAGTTGGGCTTTTCAAGTACATTTATGAAGTTGGTCGACTATTACTCAGTTATGCCTGCTTAAGTGACAGTTTTCCTATCAAAATCATTATATTATACATATGTACTAAATGCCATGATTTTTTCATATACCTAGTAGAACCCATTTAGCCAGCAGGCGGCCGGGCACATGACTAATAAAAATGAAGGCTCAATATCACAAACGCGTCCGTGAATGCGGGTGTAGACTCAAAATTTATTATAACTAAAAGAAAGAAAGCAAAAAAATATGCCTAGTGACGAAAATCCCATTGAGATCTGTCAAAGAATTACGAAGCTACAACAGTTTTAATATTGCTTGTTAGAGAGAGAGACGCGCGCAGATAGTGACGTCACAATCTGCGAGCGTCACAGTAAATGTCGATCGTTTCATATGAAGGTTCGTTTTGCGAAAAAGGGACAGAACATGCCCCTCTTAAAACTTTGGACACTTATAACTTTGTGATTATTTAACCTATTGCGTTGCTTTTTTCTCCATTTGACTACATTTTTAATCCTTTTTCGAGAAAATACAACATAATTGATTATTTTATTTAGTGTCTACACCCCTATTGAAAAATGGTTCTAAAACCCATCTTATTTTTGAACAAGCTATCCAACGACATCCCACACTATAGATTTACCGAAAAAAAAACTTCCCCACTTAATGTACCCTAAAACCATATTTTTTTCATAATTTTATTCTAGAATTTTGTCGGCGTAATTGATTAATGTACCCGTGCCAAATTACAACTTTAGCGAACGAAGATGTCCTGCTGTCCCGATGTCCCGGCTGTTCTCCTGTACAGGTCGCATTTCCCAACCGATTGTGGTGAATTTTTGTAAGCGGGTTCATTAATTATATAGAAGGCCGTTTCACATCAAAATAATAAAAATATATGTTTAATTTTTTCATAGCACAAGTAGTTCTTGAGATATTTAACGTTGTGTCAGACAGACGGACGGACAGACAAACGAAGTCGCACCATAAGGGTTCCTTTTTTACCTATTTGGTACGGAACCCTAAAAACAAAAAAATAAGCTCGCGAGTTCTACAGTTCACAGAGCCGCCCGGACCCGCGGAGCCCTGCCCGCGACACGCCGCTTCGTGTCGTTTGCCTATCTCACTCGCTGTAACTTTTTTCATTAAATCGACCACACTTTTTGGTCAGTGTAAAATATTTCTGAAACAATTCCAATTACAGTTTGAGTATTAAATAAGTTACGTGTTATGATTGAAATTTTCAACGAGCAATTTGTATACGACAGGGATTTATTAATTTAATTTAAAAGAAGAACATCATACGCTTCACTAGATATTTTTAATCGTTTGGAATATACATTACTTCTTTTATTCGTAGTTGTTATGAAACTTAGTTTTATTTTTGACCAAAGGCAATATTTTTTTATAATTTCTCAGAAAGTTCCAATAATTTCGTTGAGTAATATTTATCACGGTTACATTAAAAGCAATTTCAGTACTTTGATGTCTGATAAGAGTGATAAGTAATTTGGCGGCGCCCTGATCTCACGTACTGGATCTCGAGCTACTAGACCTACCTACTGCTTACGTGACACGACTCTGTAACGAGCTCCTTGGAACAAATATTTTGCCTGATGGAAATCAGAGCATTTACCTCAACATGTTTTTCCAATCACGGCATTTTGCGCTAGGCGTTGAATTAAAATGTTTATTTTTTATTTTATCTTATATGCTTGTACCTCATTACCCTTTAGAGGCACAACCGGGACTAACGGTATGAGAATGATGGTATTGATGATATGCTTGTACCTAATAGCTAACGCATAATGCGGCTAAGCCGCACAGACATACTGAAAATGCTAAGTTGGTAAATTCGCCGTGTGCTCTTAGAATTCGTGGTAAAATTGTCATACAAAATGAAATAAATGAATTTTATTCTGCAAGTAAGCCGCAATGGCATTATTACAAGTCAAGATTCTACCTTTCGTAAACTTTAACAGAATACCTACAAGGCAGGGAGATTAAAAAAACGAAAAGAATGGAAATGCGACTATTAACTTAATCCTTGGGTATGCTTTCTTGTAGGAACTGTGTCATCAGCTCCCTAGGCGTGAAACAATGATAATTAAATTATGAATGATTAAGCTATTTTGGGCTCTGGTTTGGGCCATGCCTTTCTGTCAGTTAGATAGTCCTCAACCCTTTAATAAAACCCTTTGATATATTTTTCAAGTATATAATTTTTAGGAGCTGCAAAGGGTTGATTCAAAATTTAATTAGGTAATTTATTATAATAATGTATGTATATATATATATATATATATATATATATAATACATTAACCCGAAAAAGACTTATCTACTTTACCCACGTACACGAAACTTCTTAGCTGCTTTTTTTTATACAACCACGGTGTCAAACAAGCGTACGGCCCGCCTGATGGTAAGCGGACACCGCAGCCTATAGACGCATGCAACTCCAAAGGAGTAACATGAGCGTTGCCGACCCTTGATATGGTTGAGGATTCGCCGTGTCGACAGCTGAAGGAACAAATTCCCTCGCTCTCAATACAACGCATCCTCGGGAGCTCTGGCAACCTTGCTCACCACCAGGCACACAACACTACTGCAGAGCAAATAGTAGTGTTGTGTTATTATTATGCGTCTTCAATGGAACCGTAAGCTGTCATATTTGGTGGCTATAAACACGGAATTTCAATAGACAACGTACCTTATCCGACGTAAGCAACTATGGACCGATATCACTTGCTACAATAATGGGTGAAGACCAAAATTCTTGGCCAGTAGTTAGCCTGGTTAGTCGGTAGTTAACCATATAAACTGAAGAAGCGAACAAAGTTCCGTTGTGACACGGGTTAATTTTCGAAATTAATGAAAGTTTCTAACTTTCATACAAAATTTAATTGGGTGAGTTAGACTGGCCAAGAATTTGGTCCTTACCCTAATAGCGAAGATATTTGACAGTGTGCTTACCACTATGTGCAGATAAATCGCAATCCTTTCGGATTTAGACGAGGATTATCCAAAGAAAGTGCAATATTGTGTCTTAAGCACACGATCAAATATTATGTGGATAGAATTATTCACCTGTATACGCCTGCTTCCTAGGTCTATCTAAGGCGTTTGACTTGGTTTTCTACGAGTATTATAGTATTGAAACCATAAAACTTCCCTCTGGGCTGATTAACATAACAGGTATTGGTATGGAAACCAAGTCAATAGTGTTAGATGGGCGGATGCCGTGGACTCGTACAGGCTGGGGTGTGGCGTGAGGCAGGGGGGCCGCTTGGAAGAATGCATATCGACTGTCACATTGATATGGTTCTTCTAAGTGCATCCGCGGGCGGATTACGCAATTTATTAAATGTGTGCGAGACATATGCCGAAAGTGCCAGACCCATTTTGTTAACCGACGAAAAAAAACGGAGGAGGTTCTCAAGTCAACGCGTATGTTTTTTTTTATGTATGACCACGCATAACTTTTTACAGAGTAGTCCGATGTTGATAATTCTTTTTTTATTAGACAGGGTATACCTCGAAGTTGGTCCCACATAAAGTCATCAACATCCTAAGTAATTTTGAGTCGGCGCCAAACAATTAATGAACAAAGATTCCAAACAAGTACAAGTTACACCAAAGCAAATTAGGGAGCGACCACACTTGATTGTTTGGCGCCGACTCAAAATTACTTAGGTACACGTAGATTAATTTAAGAACTTGGTTATTAAGGTTAATTAAAAACTCAAAATAATTACAAAACTATGTACTTAGGTATATTTACAATAGTTTAAGAACTTAGTTATTAAACTAAATAAAAAAGGTTTATTATTTTTTGCTTTTCTGTTTCTTTTCGGCGGTTTAATATTTTTGTTAAAAAAAAATTATTTAACCAACTATCAATAATATCATGATTAATGTCGTTGAGACTTCGTTCTAATAAATTTCCAACCCGTAACATTAAGACTTAGTTCTAGTTCGTTGGTGTATCCTAAACGTTAACTAACAGCGCATAATTTTATTATGACATCACAGCTGCAGGGGTCAGCAACAGCACAGCTAAACACTAATGGCTCGTATACAATATGGCTTAAAAGTTCCGTTGCAGTTTCTACTGTGAAACTACCCTCGCATGCTGGTTTTAATCACAAAGTTAAGTAATAAAAGACTACATTATATTCTACAGCGAACATTTTGGTATTCGCTGCTCAGTTAAAAGCTTTTGCATTACTAATACAGACGCGCGTGAGTGCTCGGGCCAAGTTCGAACAACTGCACTTTTGTGAACTGTTTCTAAACTTATTTCGACGGACAATTAATGAATAATACACTGTCTGTATTTACCTGTATCAGATACATGGCTTATAATTAGAACTAGAAGACCAGAAACAAAATGGGTTTTGATGAACACTTATTTAGATTTCAAATCTGTCGGCATGAGTGAAATTACTCTCTCTCACTTGTTGTGAAATTAGTAAACTATTGATAAAAGTAGTTAGGTTTTTGTCCCACAATAAAAAAACTACTTAGAGGGACTTTTTACCCTGGACCTGAGACTTGGAAAGAAGTTCAGAGGGGTAATCACGTAGGACAATCCGACTGTCATTTATCCATATGAAATTTGACTTTTAGATCTAACTAACGTGCGTACAACACGTTACGTGATCGACCAGCTGGTACTTAAATTTACTAGGGAAAAATTACCTACCTGCCTCGCAATATTGTAGAACTTACAGTAGTTAAGGCCAACCAATTTTATCTATTGAACTGATAAAATAATTAGTAAGAACTCACCACACTGCTTACTTACTATCAAACAGCATATGTATTCCATATTATTAAAATAATATGTCTACTTATTCAACTCTATTGTCTATTTCTTGTGCCTAGATGAAGTTTGTGTCAGTACAAAAAGTCTCAACTTCATGAAAAATTGCAATGGCGGCCTCAATTTTAATATTAAGAAGCCGAATGTAAGAACCGAAAATAACACTGTATACATCAGTCAAGAGATAATGGCCATTCTGACCCTTTAAACGGCGCAAGATAACAACAGCCGGCGAAGTCCATTTCTGCGACTTCCCTCCGAAACGTGACTGAAATGCAAATCGAATCAAAAGTGTACGGCGCGATATAAACACTGCGGCAAAATGTACCTACACGTAATAGCATCCATATATACTTACCTAATATAACGTTGCAATACATAGATAGATGTATATATATCGCGACTATTTTATGATGTAATAAGTACCTACTCAAACAGAAAATGCCAAATGAATTTTCACTAAAGCACTCGTGCACTCAGAAAATATAATGGTAAATATTTGAAGCTATACTATATTATAATATTCACAAGTTGTCCCGAAAGAGAAATTCACTCAACACATTCAACAACAGCACTTAATCGGAGGTTAGAATGGTTCGCGTCTTGCTCATGCAGGTTGTTGGTAAGAGTTGTGAATACCAGTCCTGTAGTGGTTACACGAAGTCTACCAAAATGGTAATAACGTCGTATCGGCTATTCGGAGCGGCGAAGTATGATTGCAAATTTTACTCACAAATACGACTTGCTTTGTTTATAGCTCGAGTTTATTAGTCAGTCGCCGAGTAGCGTTGAGGAGCTCTCGTCGGATATTTAGTAATATGCGGGCCCGTCCACCCACCCTGAATTAAGTCAAGTATTGAAATTGTAGCGGTACCGACTTCGCTATGATGATTTTGTGAGTTTTTTTTAACTTTTAAGGTATATATAGTTCATTAAACGTTGTTTGTGGTTAGCTGTTTAAAAAATATTCCATTCAAGCTCGTCTACTATCGGGCTTATAAAGTTTAAATTCCCGTAAATATACCATTTTAAATAGCAATATTTTAAATGAATACAATAGAAAGATGTAGATTTTATTTAATGATACCTAGATTAATATTTAATGCGAATTTTCGTCGAAAAATTTGGCTACCTATCTACTATAAAAACAATGAGTGGATATTTTAATTATAGGTACTGGTTTTAAGTCGACCTATCCAGCATACATTGACAAAACAGGCATTGCTGGTTTCAAGACTTTGAAGCGGTCTTTCGACCTAGCTAAGTGCAGTGCACTAACTGCACGCTCACACTCACTGATTAGAGCGAGGTTTATCTCCCCTCCCCCAGTTAGTGGTCTTAGCCAGGTCTAAAGGTCAATTTAGGTAGATTAAAACTAAATTAAAAATGTAAAAAAAGTGTACTGTTTTGGTAGACAGCAAAAGTGCATGGTCAATTTCAGAAACAGTTTCGCTTGTCCGCCGAATGCTACGCCATCTATGAGCACAACGTGTAATAACATTATAAATGGAAATATAAACCTCAGAGGATTAGCAAGACCACTAGATGGTGTTATTAGCTGATTTCTATTTTATAAAAAAGGTTTTCGTCCGCGTTTTCGAAATTTGTATTTTTTTGGGTAACCTATTATTTTTACTGCATTATATACTCACCGGCAATAAATTTGGCCCAAATTAGAAAAATGCATTTAATTATTTAAAACATTATTTATCCTATCCAATTTATAGTTTGAAATCACGAAAAGTTTTTGGGCCAAATTTTCTGCCGGTGAGTGTATTTATCGAGTCAACTCTGCCGATTTATTTTTATTTTTACAACATCTTTTTTTTGTGTTCTGCACTACGAGTGAATATCCAAACATCGAATAAATTACAAAACATAATTTGACTGGGGCGCATATTTGAACCCGAATCTTTCGATTGATGACGTCTCAGGTCGACTTGAACCTATCTAGTTACCACAGGGCCAATTTGCCATTTGGATGATTGGTTGAAATACATCATCAGTTTATTTTAGTATGCAAATATCCATTAAGACTAAGATTAGTATAATATTTTAAGAGGGTAGACAGATGATATATAACTACCATAATATTTTAATTACACTCACTTCTTGTTAGCTCGTTGGCTGTTTACGATTCGATTCCCTTCTGTACAAATATAACTATAAATTTTCGATTGATTTAGTTTTAAATATCGCAATTAATTGCTATTATATAACATAAACGTAAGTAGTTTTACATATGTTTCGTAATATGAATGATACGTCACTACCTATTCCTATCAATTATTGTTGTTATACTAATATTGTTGTAACAGCGAAAAAACGGTTGTCTTATGGGCACAAGCGGAAGGATCTAGTAGACCAGGTCTCATTGATACCGCGTAGCGTAAAGCTATGGTGATGAATTACGAAGAAAATTGGTTTAAACCGATAAAACACTTCCACGCAAGTGAAGAGTTGAAAACACAGTTTGCCGTTGCTAACAGAAGCATAGAAAACAGCAAGCTTGTAATTTGCCCTATGACATTTAAATGATGGTGAAGTAAAGTGTTTTAAATCCAGTGAACACGGCCGTTTAATAATAATAACCATTTATTTCAGGCAACTAAGGCCTATAGTTACAAATACCTTACAGACTAAAATACATACAATATAATTATAAAATTAAACACATTTTTTATGTAGGCGACGAAACAGTGTGACTCCGTTGCGTCAACAAGTCCGGTGTAGAATTCGGTAGGTTACCCTGGAACCGCCAAAACACGACACCCTTCGGCCAGAAATCAGCACACGCGATGGTCTCCTGTAGCAGCCGCGGCACGCGCACCACAATAGAGCTGAAGTGCACGTAGTGGCGCGAACGCAGCTGGAAAACGCTCAGCGAGTAGCCAGTCTAAGTTTAAGTTTATGGTGTCGTCATAATATGCACCATGATAATAATCGGGTAATTCCTAAGATGGAAAAGGTGAAGCGGTCGTCCAAACAGTGCGGATTACATTTAGATTTATACATTATGTTTAGGGAAAGACCGGGTTATACTCGACAATTTAAAATCAATAATAGTAGGTATTAATATGCCCTTTGCATTTTTTATCCCTTTACTATATACTTAATGTAATGCATTTTATTTTAATAACATTAAATTGTCTATTAGGTTCAATTTATTTCAATACGATAGATTAATTCGTTTTCAAGATATTGAAGTAAATGCTATTGACCCGAAACTTTTGCTCTCGAGTGTAGTAGGAGAATACTTCTGGTGGTAACAGGTGTCATTTTATAGTACATTTGCTTATGTTCCGCTATGTCTAAATAGCTTCGCCAACAACGCAATCTAGTTTATTTATTGCGCACGAAGTGCAATTATGTGAGCTGGGCCCTATTTCACCTTCTTGACAATTGTCACCTGACAATGAGAACTCCACGTACAGTCGAGTTCTCCAATATCTACACAGACATTCTTTCAAAAATATCTATACAGAGACTTTATTGTTACTGACATAAGACACATGTGTATGTGATATTGGATAACTCGACTGTACATTGCTGGGTGACTAAGCTGTCTAGCTACCAACCTAACCTGTCAACGTAGCCTAAATTGTCGTTTTGGTGAAATAGGGGCTTGCAGACGTCAAACGATTCAAGCGAAACTAGGCTGTAAGGTGCCCATGCATTTTTGCAGGCGATAGTACATTAAAACAATCTATGAGAAACAAAGTCAAACATTTTAGCAAACTGGCGATTTCCCTAATTGCATTTACGAAAAAACCAATTATGAACCGATCTTTTATATGTACGCATAATCTCACCAATCTATTACCTACTTAACTACTTACAGAAAGCCTGCATGATCTTTAACCTCTAGCCGCCATACAAGAAAAAAATACACTGTGAATCTACTGTCATAGAAAATAAATATGTTACTTTTGTTTTGAAATCGCACGAAAGGAAACAAATCAAGTCTTTTTCAATTTCGAGTGATATTGAATATCGTTGAAGACGCTTTGGCTACACCCATCGCATCCTAAGATTTGATTTTTGAGCATGTCACAATGACGTATTTAGAGTTGTGTACTAGCTCCAATCGATTGTCGTAATAAACGATAATGATGATGGTTAAGAAACTAAATCGATTGTATGATTGTGCACATTTTAATTTGTAACGATTTTAAATATATTACTGATTTATTTATGATTGTTCAATGAATACGGCTTTATTAAAATGACAAAAATAGTACTCGTGCATCACTATATTTAAAAAGAAAAACTCGTAGAACGTAAATGTCCACATACTTACTTATCCAATCTCAATACGAAATATTTCACTTCATATGCTACAAAAGTATACATTAATTTAATTACTGGTAAAAAGATTGCAGTTTGCGTTTTATCGTAATGTTTTAGTTCAAAATGTATTGATTATTTTATTTATATTTTTTTATTTTCGGTGAGCAATGCCAATTTACGTTCTAAAACTTGTAAGTTATGACGTGTCAAAAATAAAGTCTTACTTAGAATGCGACTGGTATAGAGGACAAAGTTGAACAATGTGTTTTCCCGGTCAGCACACAATTGCTGGTGCTCCATTCGCTGTCCCACGCGCACAGCTTCATAAGCCAGGAATCCGAAGAATCCATGACCCGGTGGAAACACCCCACCGCCGGTGCCTCCGTGGACATTGCCTTCGCGCACCACACACTCGTCGCCTACAAACAAACATTCTGCTCTGGATCCCTCATCGGAAGCAGAATTGTACTGACAGTCGCCAGTTGCTTTCTAAATGAAAAGCCTCCGTATGAAATTTACGTCAAATTTGGAATTCATAATTTTTTGCAACACGGGTAAGTGCATAAAAATATCATTTTGAACTAACAAAAAAACTTTTTAACAAAAACATTAAACCGCTGAAAAAAAACTGAAAAGCAAAAAACAATAAACCTTTTTTATTTAGTTTAATAACTAAGTTCTTAAACTATTGTAAGTATACCTAAGGACATAGTTTTGTAATTATTTTAGTTTTTAATTAACCTTAATAACCAAGTTCTTAAATTAATCTACGTGTACCTAAGTAATTTTGAGTCGGCGCCAAACAATCAAGTGTGGTCGCTCCCTAATTTGCTTTGGTGTAACTTGTACTTGTTTGGAATCTTTGTTCATTAATTGTTTGGCGCCGACTCAAAATTACTTAGGATGTTGATGACTTTAGGTACACATAGATTAATTTAGCGTTGACTTGAGAACCTCCTCCGTTTTTTTCGTCGGTTAAAAAACTACTCGTATATTTTCAAATTAATATTTTTATAATGCCAAAATGTGTCAATACACGTGTCTGGAAAAAAGAACACTATTTTATTTTCTAATATGTGTAGATATGGCGAGGTACACGAGATAAAACTGATTCTTGGTTTATAACACTTTTATTTTTACCTTTCTTCATACTATTAGTCACTGAGTAAATTGGAATGGTTTTTGCAATCACACAAATGATTATAAGTAATTTAAAATGTATCCAGGTAGTTTTTTTAATAGGTACAGTATTTAAAAACGTTTAATTTCCTATAAGTAGATATAAATGCTGAGATAATAAGATTTGTATCTACCCTATATAGAGAAATTATGGGAGTGGTGGAAAAAAAAGAACACGAATATTTCCAATACAGTAGTCAACTGGATAATGACATCGCGTTACTGGTCCTCCAGGTAAGAATACAGTAGCAAACTGGATAATGACATCTCGTTACTGGTCCTCCAGGTAAGAATACAGTAGCCAACTGGATAATGACATCGCGTTACTGGTCCTCCAGGTAAGAATACAAGAGCCAACTGGATAATGACATCGCGTTACTGGTCCTTCAGGTAAGAATACAGTAGTCAACTGGATAATGACATCGCGTTACTGGTCCTCCAGGTAAGAATACAGTAGTCAACTGGATAATGACATCGCGTTACTGGTCCTTCAGGTAAGAATACAGTAGCCACCTGGATAATGACATCGCGTTACTGGTCCTCCAGGTAAGAATACAGTAGTCAACTGGATAATGACATCGCGTTACTGGTCCTCCAGGTAAGAATACAGTAGCCAACTGGATAATGACATCGCGTTACTGATCCTCCAGGTAAGAATACAGTAGCCAACTGGATAATGACATCGCGTTACTGGTCCTCCAGGTAATAATACAGTAGCCAAATAGATAATGGAATCGCGTTACTGGTCCTCCAGGTAAGAGACAGTAGTCAACTGGATAATGAAATCGCGTTACTGGTCCTCCAGGTAAGAATACAGTAGCCAAATGGATAATGACATCGCGTTACTGGTCCTCCAGGTAAGAATACAGTAGCCAACTGGATAATGACATCGCGTTACTGGTCCTCCAGGTAAGAATACAGTAGCCAACTGGATAATGACATCGCGTTACTGGTCCTCCAGGTAAGAATACAAGAGCCAACTGGATAATGACATCGCGTTACTGGTCCTTCAGGTAAGAATACAGTAGTCAACTGGATAATGACATCGCGTTACTGGTCCTCCAGGTAAGAATACAGTAGTCAACTGGATAATGACATCGCGTTACTGGTCCTTCAGGTAAGAATACAGTAGCCACCTGGATAATGACATCGCGTTACTGGTCCTCCAGGTAAGAATACAGTAGTCAACTGGATAATGACATCGCGTTACTGGTCCTCCAGGTAAGAATACAGTAGCCAACTGGATAATGACATCGCGTTACTGATCCTCCAGGTAAGAATACAGTAGCCAACTGGATAATGACATCGCGTTACTGGTCCTCCAGGTAATAATACAGTAGCCAAATAGATAATGGAATCGCGTTACTGGTCCTCCAGGTAAGAGACAGTAGTCAACTGGATAATGAAATCGCGTTACTGGTCCTCCAGGTAAGAATACAGTAGCCAAATGGATAATGACATCGCGTTACTGGTCCTCCAGGTAAGAATACAGTAGCCAACTGGATAATGACATCGCGTTACTGGTCCTCCAGGTAAGAATACAGTAGTCAACTGGATAATGACATCGCGTTACTGGTCCTCCAGGTAAGAATACAGTAGTCAACTGGATAATGACATCGCGTTACTGGTCCTCCAGGTAAGAATACAGTAGCCAACTGGATAATGACATCGCGTTACTGATCCTCCAGGTAAGAATACAGTAGCCAACTGGGTAATGACATCGCGTTACTGGTCCCCCAGGTAAGAATACAGTAGCCAACTGGATAATGACATCACGTTACTGGTCCTCCAGGTAAGAATACAGTAGTCACCTGGATAATGACATCGCGTTACTGGTCCTACAGGTAAGAATACAGTAGTCAACTGGATAATGACATCGCGTTACTGGTCCTCCAGGTAAGAATACAGTAGCCAACTGGATAATGACATCGCGTTACTGGTCCTCCAGGTAAGAATACAGTAGCCAACTGGATAATGACATCGCGTTACTGGTCCTCCAGGTAAGAATACAGTAGCCAACTGGATAATGACATCGCGTTACTGGTCCTCCAGGTAAGAATACAGTAGCCAACTGGATAATGACATCGCGTTACTGGTCCTCCAGGTAAGAATACAGTAGCAACTGGATAATGACATCGCGTTACTGGTCCTCCAGGTAAGAATACAGTAGCCAACTGGATAATGACATCGCGTTACTGGTCCTCCAGGTAAGAATACAGTAGTCAACTGGATAATGACATCGCGTTACTGGTCCTCCAGGTAAGACCTTACTATACGTATCGCGGCGAATCTTGATCCCGATGACACCTGTCATCTCCGCACAATGTATAACCTTACTTAGCTTCCGCCCCCGACTTCGTCTGCGTGGACCCGGGATATAAACTATCCTTTATTTTAATCCAAGCTATAAACTATCTTCGTGCAAACTTTCATTGAAATCGGTTCTGCCGTTTAAGCGTGATTGAGTAACAAACATCCAAACTTTCGCATTTACGAGTATAATACTAGCTTCCTCCCGCGACTTCGTCTGCGTGCACCCGGGCTGAAAACTATCCTATGTTTTAATCCAACTATCTTCGTGCAAAATGTTCACCCTCCAAGCCGAGCAAAAGGGTCCTGCGTGGCCCGGCTTGAAGTAGCGACCATTCAAAAAAAAAAAGACCGGGTGCAAACTCCAGGAGTGCCGGTAGAATTGAAAACTTGAATATTATCAGTATAACGAGCCCCCTTTGTCTGGCTGCCCTAATCTAGTTAAACCTGACATTATTTACATTACTGTTAGTTAAGACCTGACAGATGGATTGCCTTCATTTAATTTTCAACTTTAATCTTATACAAATAAAATAGTTATTACTAAATCGGTAGATGTGGTTAACAGTATTCTGAAAAATGCTTTATCTATATGAAATTAAAGTTGAAAATTAAATGAAGGCAATCCATCTGTCAGGTCTTAACTAACAGTAATCGTACTGTAATCAGTTGTTGTTACTTTTTGTAAATAATATTCCCTGAACAGTTATTCTATGAAATAATAAAAATTAGAATGATCTGGTCATAAAATAAAATTACACCGAATAATCATTTTTCAAATATTTGCCAAAGTTATGCTAAGTATGTGAAGTGTGCGAAATGAAAATTTGGACAAATGTTTTGTTTGGAAAACAATATTACCCCTAAAAAACTGTTTGCTTAATAAAACAAAATGATGCCAGATGATATTTTGACCAAATGAACAAAATGCGAATCGTTTGGGAAATGAAACTACTGCCATAAGTTTTGTGGGAAGTGAAATTTGGCGAAAAATATTTTGCCGAAACGGCAGGATACCGTTTAGGTTACTCTTTTTAGATCCTACCAGCCGACTAAAAACAAACGACAACAATATGATAAAACAGACTACATTTCATTTGTGTTTGTAGAATCACGTGCCGTTCGATGTAGCTATAAGGAAAGTTGTGTTGGCCAAACCAGAGTTCGCCCTGCCTCCCTACAGCGACATCGTGGTAACGGGGTGGAGGAAGGTAAATTTTTATCATAACGGTGCATCCAATATTATGCGTTCTTTATAGCCCGTGAGCTAGCCACAGATTTTCGTCACCAATCAACCCGTGCTATAACTTGTGAGAAGGTTAAGAATATATCATGAAGCCCCATGGACCAGCAGTAGCCTCCCTTTTATTATTTATTTTTTATTTAAATATAATGTCAAAGAAATCGTCAGCTGACTGTACAGTGGTGGAAAACCCATCAGCTGGTCACAAGAACATCTTAAAATATATTCCTATTATAAACGCGCGGTTAAAGCGACGTCGCAATTCTTTGCCATGCACTAACGCCTGCTGCTTTCAGCTGCTGCTGTTCAACCCACTGACGGAGCCGCAGCTGACGTCCACGCGTGGACATTCCACCACTGTACAGTCAGCTGATGATTTCATTTGACATAATATTAAAATAAAAATAAATAATAAAAGGGAGGCTACTGCTGGTCCAAGGGGCTTCATAATACTATATCATTAGGGTTCCGTACCAAAAAAGGTAAAACATGAACCCTTATGGTGCGACTCCGTCTGTCTGTCACAAAGTGAAATATATCACGAACTACTTAAGCTATGAATTTGAAATTTGGAATGGTTTTAAATGAGAGTTATCCACGTGCATGGAAAATGAAAAAATTGAAATAAACATTTAAATTTTCTATGAAAAATTACGAATATGAGCGGAGGGCAAAAAAAAATTCAACTATTAGGTCAAGTGGGGTATCATATGAAAGGGCTTGAGTTGTACTTTTTGAAACAGTTTTTCTTTCTTTTTCTACATCAGTAAAATTTTGATTTATGAAGGAAAATGTAAAAAAAAATACCAATCCCCCCCCCCCCCCCTTTATCTCCAAAGTTATCCAAGCGAAAAATTTGAAATAATTACTTGATTAAGATAAACATAAATATTACTGGAAAAGTAAAACTTTTTCTATATTTACCGTATTTTTTGTTTTATTTTCAAAAATCATTTCCTAGTTAAGTTTGCAATTTAATTAACTTTATAAGTATTTTTTTCTTTTGAAATTCCTATAAGACTATGATAGAAGTACTCTCTTTCAAACAAAAAAATTATAATCGAGATTGGTTCACGTGATAAACAATAATCGCTAAAACACCACATACATACTAAGCTGATTGCCCTTGCACGTTAGTACCAAATGGGGCCGATAGATGGCGCTAAGATTTAAGATTTAAGATTTTTCTAGAATGAATGGGGTTGGGACGGGTATCTTTCAAAAGCAGGTCAAAAAGAATTCGTGATACACTGTCTTGGTAGTTCGATGGTCTTGGTGTAAAAGTTATTCGTTGTTTGAAATTGAATTCTCTTGTGTTGGGTTAAAATAAGTAATTTAACAGGCGAAATTTACTTCGGTCTATTTGTCGTCGTATTCGTTGGGCTTTGCCTTCGTAATGGGAAAAACTGAAGCGGATCGGCTAGGAAAAAACTAAATAAAATATACTCATTGATACATTGAGGTATTAGAATTCGTTGTTTTCTCTTCTGTTTCATACGAGGGTAATTTATATTTTACGGGTTTATAAAAGCTTAAAGAGAAAATTTTATATGCATGTTGATAGTTTTTCTTACGTAATTGAAAATAATTACATCGAAGATGACTGCGTGGGTAAATTTCATGCAATTCTTTCTACAGAATGAAGGTGCCAAATATAGGGACATTTTCTTAACCTTGAGTTAATTGATAGTTTGTACGGAACCCTCGGTGCGCGAGTCAGACTCGCACTTGACCGGTTTTTTTTTAAATATCATTTGTTACTATAACTGGTTTCTTATTGTGTATAATGTACCTATGTTAAATAGTTTAAGTTTACCAGCGCCTTGGCATATGCTGTAATGCTGTTAAATTATAAATAAATAAATAAATAATACTGTAAAATTCTTAACCTTCTCACAAGTTATCGCTCGGGGGTAAGTGACTGACAAAAAATGCTCCTCGCTCGCGGGCTATTAGCAGTGAGCTTACATTTATAGCTTTATATTAACTAATTGTTGTATGTAACAAACAAATCTCACGTAAATTTCTATTAGTCTGACCTGCAACTTTGCAAGTTCGTATAGTATGGATGACCATTACTTTAACTAATTTGGCACCATCGAGATTATGGGGAGTAAAACCTACTCGTAAGTAAGTAGATATGAACTCCAGTGCCAGTCAGTTCGGTCACAACGCATTATGATAGTTCCTTACTACGTGGTTGTGACGTTACGATAAAAAACGGAAGACGTGTAAATTACATCCAGCGTATTAAGATTTAGCTAGGAGAATAGTTTCGATTTGTATTTAGGTAGTTACTATGTAGTCAGAAACCCAATTTTGCTCTTTAAAATATCATTTTTAACTAAACTTATTATCAATTTTCCACCATGAAAAAGTGAGATATTTACCTACATACGCCATCTATTATAAATACTCTGCGTTGGTTGGCATCGCGTGACTGTACCGTACCTAGCCAATGAAATACTTCGCAAATAGTCGCAAAGATGGCGCTATAATTAAATTAAGGTACTATCGACAACACAGCTAACTGACCATCCGTGCATTTTATGTGCATTGTAATAAGGTTCTATAAAAATTCAGGACGGTCAATTAACTGTTAACCGTCCTGAATTTATATAGTTGGTAGTTACGGACTACGGCGTTTGTATAGTTGACAGCAGAAAGTTCTAAGCGAAAGGATACGAAATACTTACTGTATATTATGACTTGTGCAGATCATTTTAAGCTATAGTTTTGTTGGCGGTGTTCATTAAATAATGAATAAAAAATGTACGCGGCGTTTTAATACGAACATGTTATTTAAGGATATCTCGCAAAGCCAAGCACATTACTTACTCCAATCAGAAATGACGGTGATAACCCCCCAGGAATGCGCCAGCACCTACCCAGACATACTCACAGCCTCAATATTTTGCGCTAAATTCGACCGAGTGAGTACTACTACTACTACCTACTAGGTACTCAGTTACTTATTACTTCGGAGCACGGCTTGGTATATAGTCTGACTACAAGCGCTGTGCACCGCCACAAGCGTTTAAATGTTTTAAATCAATTTTTAAATGGTGTTCAAAGCGACGGACCTGGGGGCCGATTTTTGACTTTCGAGCGCTCGAAAATTAAATAAAAGTAAATGCTATTGTAGTGTCATAATCCACAGGCACTTACTTTCTACCGATAGAATTGAATACGAGTGGTCAATACCGCACGTTTTTGATTTTACTATCGTCATTTCAAAATAGCATTTCATAATTTTTGTCAGTTTTCGAGTGAAAGAGTCAGAGCGCTCGAAAGTCAAAAATCGGTCCCCTGTATAGATTTTAATGCAATATTAAAACCGTAATAACCTGAGTGGTAGGTATAATTAGTTATAATCTCCTTAGTAACATATTTAATTCGTTTTCTTTTGGATATTCTACATATAACTTACAGTTAATATACATTACAGAATGGGTAAATGTTTTGATTTTGATTTTTGATTATGATTGTATAGTTGCATTATTCTACACTTAAATGAAGATTATGTTTAAGCCATACATTATTGCAGTTCAATGTGTTTCGCACACTCGCTAGCACAAGTGCCGTGCTATGGCGTCATAATGCGCTAAGCAACATGCAATCAAGATGCGAATGTGAAGATCCAAATTGTTGAATAAATTGCAGGCAAATCTCCTGAGTGACAACGGGGGTGCCGCCTTGCATAATGGGCTGGTCGTGGGCATATTATCTTATGGCGCCAACGTCGATGAAGCGCCTCATATCGCCTTGTTCACCAACGTTTCCTACTTTTACAAGTATGTTTAGTAAGCACGAAGTTTATTAGTACTTACCTGCATTAAAATCGGTCAGTTAAGGGGATGCCGTGATTTGAGTCGTACACGCCCCCTAGACAGAGACACGCTGATGCCTGCCGCCCACGAGAAAAAGAGATGTAACACTCTTCGGGAATCGCTGTTTTGGTCAAATTTCGATAAATAACTAACTTAAGTTTTATTAAAATTTCATAAAGTGAGATTTTAGATAAGATAAAATATATAGTATTAACTTGATTGTGTCGTAAAATAATGTATCGTTTGAGTATGCTGAGTAAAAAAAGGAAAATACAGACCCAACTTTGGATTTTTTTCTATCGAGGAAATTTTAAGCAATCATGTATCGATAAAATCAGATGAGAAATCATATAGTCAAGAATCATATATCTGAAAATCAGACGTTATTGTTTCTTAATCTAGTCAGAATGGCGTTTCAAAGCACGCGATAATTTCCAATGCACCGCCTTAAGAGGTATGCACGCAAAAGCAACTACCTACTTTATGTCTAAACGCCGCGGCTAGTAGAGGTACCTATCGTCAGGTCTGACGTAAAAAAATAAAGGATACCACATTTTCCGATTTTAAATACGATTTTTAAAAAATGTCCCTTTCTTACAAACACAAATGTCAAAGTGACAGGTTTGTTGAATGTTTATGAATACGGCTGAAAGTCAATAGCAATTTAACTGAACTTTAACTTTTGAATCGTCAGATCGATCGAGCGTAGGTACTTAATTTATATTTTATTATTTTTCAGGTGGATTAAATTAAACACTCAAAGTCTTCTGACAAAACATTGTTCTAAGGAACAGGATGCGCCATCAGATACGGCACGCGATCACGATATGTTGTTGAGAGGAGACAAAAGACCTATGGTGAAACTTTAAGTAAGTTATGTTCGACGATGTATCAAAGTCTAGCTGCTGGCGCGGCTGGCTACATCGTACAAAGAACCCAAGCAGAGCCACGGGATTAACTGTAGCCTATGCGCACCCATATCGTTGCTGGTGAAATGCTCACGGACGGGTTAACATTTGATAGAAAATAATATTTATTTAAGACGCTAAAGCTCGTCTTAGTCTATTTATATTGGAAATAAATGTTGTTGTTTAAAACTATCACGAAGTGTCCCTCTTACATAGGCGTCAGAGAAAAGGACTCCACAGCTTAATGACAAGGTACCATTATGTGAATTGTGGGTGAATCGACTTTTTAGTGTCCTCCCCATTTTTATTACTATTTGTTTAAGAGGAGGTTACAAGAGAATGATGTCTGCTGTTGTTAAAATTGTTGTAATACATTCCTTAGGTACTCAATTAATTATATTTATAGCGAGACATGATAACTGAATTAATAAATATTCTTTTGCTCTCAATTTCACAGGTTGCTCACTGGACGTTAAATATCCCCAATTCGTATGAAAATAGTGGTTTGTCCCCTGGACAACCATGTTTTCTATTAACATTTATATGCAAATAGACTGTTTATCTGGTTATAAGAACTTATAGATTTTAGCAAATACTTACACATGTTGTGGTAACTGATAATGTAGAAAAAACTAGGGGAAAAGAAAAAAATGATTGATCCAAGTACCTTGACATGACACTGATCTTCCATGTATGCCACCCTCGGTTTTGCTATTCGCGTTGAAGTTGCCTTTTGTACATACCCACTGGTAAGACAAACATTACATAGGCGCATGCAGAATCAGAATTACTTAGTTTAAAATGTTGCGGAAGTACCTAAACCTATTTGTTACTAACCAGGCTACACTCGCCACAGGTAGGTTCATAGACATACTTATTTCAAACACTCGCTTAGAATTCCACAGCGTTTAAATGCAGTCATCAAGGATAAAAAGTTGTAGATTTGCACAAAAAATATTGAAAGGTTCGTAGTTACCAGGTGTTTTGCAAGAAATGACTGGTATATGAATCATTTGGCGTCTTTACTTTAGATACCTAATTTGAAGGCACTGAAAGTCCCGAACCTGAAGTACTACCATGTGTTATTTTATTCAATTCAATTTATTTCTCATATAGGTATACATGGTACACTTATGTCCGTCAGTAGATACATTATTTCTTATCACTCAAAATTACGACTATTATAATGCTAATTAGTTAGTTACTTATACAATCATTCCAAACATCCTTTTCTGTTAAATAATCCTTTACTCTATAATAAGATTTCTGAGTCAATATATCTTTAACATTTTTTTTTAAATCTAAAGTCTGGTAGGTCTGTAATGTGACTGGGAATTTTGTTGTAAAAATGTATGGACTGTCCAATAAATGATTTTCTAGTTTTTGATAATCGCAACCGATGCACTGCGAGTTTGTTTTTATTTCTAGTGTTAAAATCGTGCAGGTCACTATTTTTGGGGAGATCTGCGTAATGTTTTCTAGCGTACATAATAACTTCGTAAATGTATAGCGAAGGCAGTGTTATGATATCTACTTTTCTAAATAGATCCCTTAAAGATGTTCGTGGTTTTAAGTTATAAATTGCTCTCACTGCTCTTTCCTGCAGAACGAATATGCTGTCTACATATTCGTTCTGCATGTTGAGCTGTTTTATACCATGTATTGAGTGACGTTTTCTGATAGATCGATCTTAGGCACTTGTCCCACCGCCGGCGAGTAAGCGAGTGTTAGGACGTGCTACTCGCTCAAGCGAGTAAAAGCGAGTAAGAATTACTATGAGAGTACTCGCTACTCGCCGGCGGTGGGACTAGTGCCTTAGGCCGGGGCCGCACTGCATGGTAGGGCGATTGGCGACGCGACTGCGATTTCAGTACAACTTGGTGAATCGATGTTTAAAGATCGCCGTCGCGTCGACTCGCTAATCGCTCCACCAGTGCCACGGCCTTATTCTATAAAAGTGAGAGTGCGCATAAATAGTGAGTTAAATGTCGGATGAAGTTTTACATTAAATGTTACCAATGTGTTTAATATTGCATTCCCGTTCTGTTGTTAAAGCTTAATCGGTGAAAGTATGTACAGAACATCTTACGAGCTTCTTTTATTTTCTTCTCTATCCATGACCAGAAGTAATAGACATTGGTATATACGCCTGGCGTATCCTTCTTGGCGCAACCGTCGCCATGTGACACCAGCCCCACTACCATCCTGAAGGAAAAGAAAATACTTGTTCATTTGAGAACCCTATTTAGGGACCCGAACCAAAAAGGTAACAAAAAGGATCGAACCCTTATGGTGCGACTGTCCGTATGTTACAGCGTTAATTATCTCGGCAACTACTTACGATATCAATGTGAAATTTGGAATACTTGTGAAGAAGGCTAACCTACACGTGTGGAAGTGACGACTATAAGGGGGGGTTAAAGATTCCAAGTCGAAGAAAAGTTAACATTTGCATTTTCTGAAACCATTATTCTTTTTTTCTTTTTCTACAGGGATTTAATTTAGATAATAATATAAAGAAAAATTATGTTAAAAACACCAAGATGACTATAGATGTGACCATTTTAAGATTATTACATACTCGTATGATTAAGATTAACATAAATATGACAGTTAAAAATATAACGATACCTGTATCTAGCGTATTTTTTTAATTCATATTACGGAACCCTCGGTGCGTAAGTCAGACTCGCACTTGACCTGTGTTTTATCCAGCTTTCTATCCAGGGACGAATAGTGCTGCTACTAGACGAACTACGCTACGGTGTAATTAAATTAAGAATGACTGCCAATATTCTTGAACAGATTTTTTTGCAGTATCATATTTAACCTAAAACCACTTTGAGTTAACGTGAATAGCTAGATTAGGTATGGTACATAGTTTATTATTATTTTTATTACATAGCCTTTTATTCAAATCTCTTTCCTTAAATATTAAAAATTTCACTGTTAGTTTTATGTTTATTCTATAGTATGTTAGTTGTTTATCTGTTATTGTTAGTCTTACTCGTTAGGTTTGGATAGAGACCCCCTTTTTTGGGTAAAGGCCTCCCCCAGTCTGGCCCACTTCTCTATTAAGACCCTGGCTTGGCCATTATGTTCCTGCGTTGACACTATGTTAGGCAAAAGAAGAGTCGGTAGACCACGCAAAAGATGACATATTTAGTTTATATCAATTATAAAATGTTGGGTTCATATAATGCTCACTTATCACACGGACTGGTTCTGGAGCTGTTCGATAAGAACGAAGGAAATAGTTGACTTATTTCACTATTTATTTATTTATTTGACTTTTTTCTCTAGTTCGTGCCTACTTATTTTGATAAGTTAAAAAAGAGTATATTGATGATCTCCTTAGCTCCTCACCCGTTCCACAAGACGGCTCCGCCCGAGTCTCCCTGGCACGTGTCGCGCTCCCCGTCTCCGTACAAGCAAAACATGTCCTTCGTTATGTTGCGGCCATTATAATTATGTTTGCATGTTTCTAGTGGCACAAAGCTTAGAAGCACCTCCATCAATTCTCTTGACGTTGAACCACCTTGCTGCCGAGATTGTTAATTTAATTTAGTATAACCATGTGTTAGAAAAGTAGATTCGTCGACAGCATAGGTAGGTACCATAGTCCTTTTCTTTCAGGTGATGAACCTATAATACTCAGGAAAAACTATGTCAAAAATAATACCACGTCCTGCGAGATGGTAGCATACAAATCTCAATTAGTGTGACAGAAAGGGAAATATCATTCGATGTTCTTGTATTTTATTTTGCCGCGAAAATTCCGACCTTTGGCGATCACGCAGAGAAACTCCAAGCATAGCCCTCTCCATTGCCCTTTGGGTGACTTTGAGCCTTCTTATGATGCCCATAGTAAGCGACCACATTTCGGTGCCATACGTGGCGAAATATTGGTCGAAAAGATGTGCCGTAGCTTCCCGAACGCTGCCCAACCGAGTCGGATTCGACGATTGACCTCTGTCTCAAAGTTGGACCTACCTAACTGGACAGTCTGTCGTAGGTATATATAATCGTCTACAACTTCATCTCAGTCTTAATTCTGTACGAGTATAACCTGACGGAAGTGACGGAGCGTATGAATGTGGTCTACGGTACTAAAACCTCTTCGGGACCGGCTTGTTCGGGAGGCTGGAAGTTATCAAGCCTGCGTGCAAGACGATATGTTGACTCTTGAAAATAGCTTATAGACATGTCTCAGAAGTCAGATGGGTCGGCAATTCTTCAGCAGAGTTTTGTCACCCTTTTTGAAGAACAACACCACCTCACATCTATTCCACGCCTTTTTGGCTTTTTCCCTTCCAGTAGGACGGTATCGAACAACTTCTGAAGGGCCGTAAGGATCGGTTTTTTACCCACCTTCAGGAGTTCGGCTGTTATTCCGTTTTTACAGGGTGCCTTGCTATTCTTAAGCTGTTTCAGCCATTCTAATCTCGTACAGGCTGATGTCCGAGATGTCGTCGGTATAATGTAGGGTTAACTAGTGTGGCTCTAGGGTCTTCCGCCAAACCAACTTCGGGTCTACGAGTTGACGTATAGCTGTCCGTAAAAACGCTCAAAAGGTCAGGTTCGGAAGAAACGACTCTCCCATCTTCGGTTTTAAATTTTACGAGCGGCTCTGCCCAATAGACAGATCTTGTGAGAGCACTATAGAGCCCTTATTTCGATCGATGGCCTTTTCAATACGGTTCGTATTGAATCGGCGCAGATCGCGGGTAAGGGACTTGGAGATCTGTTTATTGAGCTGCCGGTATAAAGTCGCATCGGCTGAAGATTGCAAAATCATTTAATTCCTTTCCTTCATGAGCTTCTGTGTGGAGCTAAAGAGCCTTTTAGTTATATTGCCCCACTGGGGCTTGAAGAACTTAGACCCAGTGGCACGAACAGCTTCCACAAACCCGTCGTTGAGTTCGTCCACATCACCGCCTATAGGCAATCGAAACAGTTTTGGAGTTCCAGCTGAAAGCTCTCGGGGGTTTGGATTTGGGTTGATGCTGGACGGAGCGTAGACTTCATCAGCTGAGAGCGCTCTCACTTGACACATACATTCAATATGCCTTTTACGAGGCGGTGATCACTCCCTTTTTTAAACGTATTGATCACAGAAACATCATTGAATATATCGACATGATGAAGTCAATCTCGTTTCTAGTCACACCATCGGGACTCATCCGGGGCCATTTTCTGTGCTCGCTCCTTCTCCCAGAAACCGGCCAATAGTTGGCCCCGGTGGTTCATAGCCGTCCATAGCCGGAATGTGTCCAGCTCGTCGTCGTAATGTGTCGACCGAGGTCGACGCGTAAACCTTCCCGGTAATAGAGCAAGTTGCTGGATTTAAGGGTTATCGTGTTCTCCCCCTCTCTTCGGATTTCAGATACCCCTATGACATCCCAGCGCAACTTGCTCAATCCTGAAGGAAGGATCCGCTATCCTTTTGTCAGTCCGCACTCCGCAGTGTGCGCGTGTTATATGTTGCCAGGGCCAGGGGTCGTTGGTGGTAGCCGGATCTTCGGAGATTCTTAGCACCCCTGCCCCCGCTACCCGCTAGACTATGACCATGGTACCGGGGGTTACCGGAATTGCGGGGGCGTGGGTTGTACTTGTCATAGGGGATAAATGCGATAGTCGCCACGCTTGGCATGCGGGTTGGCGATTGCAGTAATTCCACTGCACTCCAGCAGGGACGCTGCTGCCCATCTCCCCCGGTCGTAGTTTGGGACATACCTACCCGGCAAATTAATTCACTAATATTATATTTTAATTCATGTAAACATGGAATTAGCATAATGCATGTTTTTGATTAATGATAGAAATAAATGGAATAAGAAGGTCTACTCGACTGGGGTTACTGAATTGAAATCTGTCGCAATATGCTGGATGCGTGGGCAAGTGAGTGCGCGCAACAACAGCCCGACATGAGTATTTCAATTTTGTTTATTACTACTTACCTCTTCTAAATCATACGGTAACATACGGTATATGGAAAAAGCATAATTGAGTTTGTCGGTATAGGAAAGCCCTACCTGTCTTGAAATTTTGCTCTTTAAATTATGATGTCTGACTGAACATAACATACCGACGTTAAGCCCCAACCTATTGCAATGAAATTGTGTTCTCTTTCATCCATCCACTGGTTTGTGTTTACGAGGATAGCCTTCTGTGCCCTCTTCGTGAACTGTATTGGCCGCCTAGTAAATATCAACGCGATGTCGCAAGCGAACGGGACTTCCTTGTTGTAATCTTCGTGTTGGATAAAATACCATATATCGCGTGTAACAGCGGTCCTGTCATGCATGAATCGAGCACCTGTAAGTATAGAAACCTTTGTAGGTGCTGTCCTTCTGCGATGCTTACTCAAAAAACCAAGAGCCCGTGCACACGGAGACATCCGATTCTTGCGGGGTTTTTTTTGTAGGATCCGATTTAGTGGCAACAGTATTTCAATGCACGCGTTCGCAGAAGCATGTATTCCAGGATCCGGGAATAAAATGGATTGTGACAACAAATCGGTCCGGTCGTTCGATAAAATGTTGGATCCCATTCAGTGGCAACAGTATTTAATACCTGTATTCTAACAAGCTCGGAACGAGAAATCTACAAAAAAGGACCGTATCCAAAAACTGGGAAGGTGCTGGGAAGCCATTTGAAGTATGTGAAAACATTATCCGGTTTTGCAAGATTCGATTAGTAGATCCGACAAAACTTGTCACCGTGTGAACGGTCTCTAAGGTCGCGTTTATGAACTAGCGACGCGTCCGACGACGCGGGTCCTGCGTCAGAACTCGCCTAAACACAAACATATGGCGTTGCCTAGGAGTTTATGTACAGGCGTGAGCGTTTTTTTACGGTCACCAGACACGCATCATTTGTCCATAAACATGGCCTAATTACTTAAATGTGAATTTTTAACTGCAAGTTGTTAAGAATGAATCAGTACCTTAGACGACGAGAACTGACGTAGGTAAACTCACATCAGAGGGTTAATTACGTACCTATCTTTTCGAACGCGCGCAAGGCCAAATCAACTGTCATTTTCCCATACAACAAAATTACATTTAGATGTACCTGGGCAGCTGAACGTGTCCTCAGCTTCTTTGGCCATCTGGTCAGGTCCGGACCGCAAAGCCTGGGAAAGCTGATCATCACTGGCCGCATGACAGGGAAGAGGAGCAGAGGACGGATGCCTATGCGTTGGGCGGACACGGAAACATCTGCGGCCAGAGCCACACTTCAGACCCCGTATCATGGTCGGCCTTATCACGCGATAAGTAACATGATAGGGCGTCCGTCACTTGCTGACACCGTTCGATAGAACGAGACGACGCTCTTATCTTGTCACTTATCGCGTGATAAGGCCGACCATGATACGGGGTCAGGCCAGCATGCATCAAGCCCAGGACCGAGCAGCTTGGAGAGTGATGGTGAAGAGCGCCCACAGCCGTCACGTCCCTCAGCCATGAGGATATACGACAAGGAAGAGAGAGGGCAGCTGACATGATAGGTTTTATGGTCTTGTTTTACGTTAAGTTTTGGTGCATTTGTGCCGAATATAGTGACCATAAAACCTAGCGCGCTAGCTGGGCTGACATACGTAGAAAGCGTTACGCAATGGACCGTAGGTACGCGAGGACAACTCAACTGTCATTTTCCCATACAAAATCTGTCATTTAGATCCAGCAGGTCGATCACGTAACGCATTGTATGCCGTAACATTACACTATATTACGAATATCCTCACCAAAACGCACATGTATATGCCGTACGTTCTTGTGTTATTGAAGCAGTGCGCGGCGGTCAGGATGGTTCACCTGGACAGAATCGTGCCGACACATATCTAGCCCAAGTTAAAAACATTTCACTATATTACGAGTATCCTCACCAAAACGCACATGTATATGCCGAACGTTCTTGTTGTTATTGAAGCAGTGCGCGGCGGTCAGGATGGTCCACCCCACAACGCGACAGCACGCTGGGCACGATTCTGGCCCCCTGGACAAAATCGTGCCGCCACACATCGAGCCCAAGTTAAAAACATTACACTATATTAAGAGTATCCTCACCAAAACGCACATGTATATGCCGAACGTTCTTGTTGTTATTGAAGCAGTGCGCGGCGGTCAGGATGGTCCACCCCACAACGCGACAGCACGCTGGGCACGATTCTGGCCACCTGGACAAAATCGTGCCGCCACACATCGAGCCCAAGTTAAAAACATTTCACTATATTACGAGTATCCTCACCAAAACGCACATGTATATGCCGAACGTTCTTGTTGTTATTGAAGCAGTGCGCGGCGGTCAGGATGGTCCACCCCACAACGCGACAGCACGCTGGGCACGATTCTGGCCACCTGGACAAAATCGTGCCGCCACACATCGAGCCCAAGTTAAAAACATTACACTATATTAAGAGTATCCTCACCAAAACGCACATGTATATGCCGAACGTTCTTGTTGTTGTTGAAGCAGTGTGCGGCGGTCAGGACGGCCAAGCTGGACAGGATCGTGCCGCCACACATCGAGCCCAAGTTAAAAACATTTCACTATATTACGAGTATCCTCACCAAAACGCACATGTATATGCCGAACGTTCTTGTTGTTGTTGAAGCAGTGTGCGGCGGTCAGGACGGCCAAGCTGGACAGGATCGTGCCGCCACACATCGAGCCCAAGTTAAAAACCTGCACTGCGTGCGGAAACTGCTCTATTTGAACTGAAAGACCTCCAACTATTTTTGCCTCTTTAGACTTTATGCATAACGGTAACCTTATAAACAAGAACAGAAACAAAATATCAAAACACGACAAACTTCTTAAGCGTGTCATTCTTCACAAGCTATTTATGAAGCAATTCAAATGGTTAACCATCAAATGAAAAGCATAATTGAGTTTCAAACTCATTAACTTTAATAGCATCATACAGTACGATTACTGTTAGTTAAGACCTGACAGATGGATTGCCTTCATTTAATTTTCAACTTTAATCTTATACAAATAAAATAGTTATTACTAAATCGGTAGATGTGGGTAACAGTATTCTGAAAAATGCTTTATCTATATGAAATTAAAGTTGAAAATTAAATGAAGGCAATCACTCTGTCAGGTCTTAACTAACAGTAATCGTACTGTACAATTTCATCATAAAAAAATATACATGACGTTACTATATAAAACGTCACATACGTTATAAAGCTTAGATTATACTGGTTGGATATTCTCATTTGAGATCGTAGCTAAAAAAATGCACCTCGTAAACTAAAATTATGTTTTAATTATCTAAAAACAAAAAAAGTAGTGTCACGTAACATTCAAATCAAAAGAATAGATAAGTGTTATTAAATTCGAGTTAAGTTTCAATCGTTTCTAGGTAATTTGCCAACATTCTGTTATTATTATTTTAATGAATATTTAACGTGCCTTGTCTCCTGGAGCCTCCGAGGTTGTGTGATTCCATGGCAGAAGGGGCGGTTGCTCTTATGGGACGCTACATGTGTAAACACGTTTGCCCCGTGCCATTTGAGCCACACCATCAGATGCGCGGCGTCGGCCGCCGAGTCGGCGGCTCGGATGAAACCTGTCAGGTTCTCCACCTTGGATCCAATGTACGACTTTGTACCAGTGGCGGTGGAGACTGCGGGTCCTTGGGGTACAGAGGCCAAAGACTTCATACAGGATTTGGGACGGCTTAGGGATAGGGGCTGCGGTCCTCGTTCCGGATCTTTGCTGGCTCAACAGATTTCTTTGACCATTCAGCGTGGCAACACCGCCAGTGTCGTGGGATTTTTTAGGCCACCAACGATCCAGGGCGATCTTGTATATTAGTTTAGGGTAGTGTAGTAGGTACGTTATGTTGTCGAAACCTGTTGCGGATTCTATCATTGTTAGATAAGTACCTAGGGAGATGTGTTTTTGTACACACTTGACGAAGCCATTTTTATAGTGCATATTGTATGTCAATGGAATAAATGATGTAATATAAAAAAGAGGTGGACACGTTGTCTATACGAAATTCCGTGTTTAACAATGGCTATCAAATCTGACAGCTGACACGTTTAGGTATACGTTTTCATTGACGTCCCGAAACTAAGGCAAGTTGGTACAATTGACTCAGTTTTGGAACGCTTATAAGATATAGTCCCTGGGCGACCAAGCTCTGCTCAGGTGAAAATAGAGAAAATACGGAGAATACTAATTTTCCCAGACATGACACCCAGCTAGATCGATGTCTCGCCCTCGTAACCCCCTATATTCCAAATTTCATCGAAATCGTTAAGTAGAGCCGTTTTCGAGAACGTGATTTCAAATATAGATCTCGTTTACTAGTATAGGATATAATAGATGTCGTCTTAGCGTATGCCCGAAAGGGACGACGGTAAAATAACCTTACTAGATTAAGAAGTATCAGAAGACGAATACATTCTTGACGTCTAATGTCATTTATAAATTAGTCGTGTTATATTGGTGACGTCATGGTGAGGTAGTTTTTGTACAATATTTTGACAGGTGGTGACAAACAAAAAAGCCTACCTACTAAACCTACTTGTGGTATTGTCAATCATAAGATAAGATAAGATTTATTTGCAACCAAGTACTTAAAACTAAGATACATGGACCCAGCACGGCTAGCACGCGACGGCGCGCGAGCTCTCAATTTTTCTCGCACTATCCGTCTCTCTCTTATTACAACATTTAGAAAAAGAGGTATAATGCGATAAAAATCGAGAGTATGTCGCGGCCGTCCTATGCTAGACGTCATAGTCATAGTCATAGTCATAGTCATATCGATTATTGCATCCATAGTTGTACAGTTCTTAGTATTTCATAGCTACATATGTTCCATATGGGCCCTGTTAGGGCGTAGCAATTTAATAAATAGGTGTTAAATTATAATATAGAAGCGATATTCGATGTTAATTCGTTGCAAGTCACATTCAATTTCATTCATAATATATAACATTTCACAAAGATTAATAAGAGGTACATAGAATTGGTTTAGTTAGTAATTGATAATTGTGACGTGTTGGAAGGGTGTAGCAACAAACAGGTAACTTATACTATGTACATATAGTTACTAACTAACTAATATCGATAGGTATATAATATAATTTCGGTAAATATATGCATACACCCTTGTCACTCATGTATGTAATGTGTGTGAGTCCGTCTATTCTATTGTTCCTCTATGCGAGATTTGGTTTTCTCGCCAGTGTTGCCCTACTCTCTGACCATTGGATGACTACCGAGTCATTTTATTTGGCGGGGATGGTCCATTCAAGGAATAAACAGGATGATGATAGGGGCTCAATATCCACGTAATATCGTAATTGGTAGTAGAAATGTATTGGCCTACGTCTGAAAGCCCTGCAAAACTAATTCCTGATTACAAGCCATGTCCAGTGTTCACCCAGTGTTATATGAAATGGTTGGTACAAAAGTATATGAAATGGTAGTTTCGACAAACTTGAGCTGTGAGTGTGAGTTGACTGCCGTGCACAGCGTGCAGTATTTTGAATGTACCTACGCAACTGGGTATTAAACGAGAAAATTAAAACTAATTCCTTAAAGAAACATTTTGTCCAAAATCATTTAACTGTTTTTTTTTTGCATATTATTAGGCTTCAGTAACTTCCATAATTTCAGCTCTGATTCTCAAGTCCGATCCACACTGTTTTCGGATCCCGTCAATGATTGACCTGTTGCAGAACTGACTACGGAAATCCCAGATTTGTTTCTTTATCCAGTTCCTAAAGTACCAGACGTTGGAATACACACTCGGCTTATTTATCTGAGCACAGCCATCGCCGTGTGATACTATCCCTACAATCATCCTGAAAAAAGAACGAAATTTTACTGCTTGTGAAGGGGTTTTGCATAGGCAATTAAATGTAGTTTTTACTTAAGGTAACTGTCCTGACACATTCAATGATCTCACCCATGCCACTCGATGCCTCCTCCGGAATCCCCCTTGCAAGTGTCATACTTGCCGCTGCCATATAGACAGAACATATCCTTAGACATAGTCAAGTTATGCAATTTGCCGCATTTATCCAATGGCACGAAATGCAGTCCGGTCGTCATTAAACCATTTGAGGAGAGCGGGCCGTTGTACTAAAATATATAATACTTACTGTATAAATGCATAACGTAACCTGCTGCTCGATTGCGTAACGCTTCGTACGTACGTTAGGTAGATCTAAATGCTTAGACTACTCTCCATAGATTTCTACAGAGTAGCAATTCGCGTGCCACCATAATTTAGGGACGGAAAGGCCTATGCAGCTATATTAAGAACTGGTCTTAAAATGGCTGACGGCTTACCATAAACAATCCTCTTAATTTGGGCAGGTAATGGTTTATTTGCTGCAACCTCATACTAACTCGTTTGCGGCAGACAAAAAACACTGGAACTGACCGGCAAAGACAAGAAATTAAATATCTCTCTGTCACACTTATCCATCTCAATGGGTCTTGGTATTATTATTGCCGTGACGAGTCTGGTTAGTCTGAGGCTTAATATATTTTTTTATCAGAGAAATGACAGTTGTTTTGTCCGAACGCTCGTTCGAAAAGCTAAGTAATCACCCCTCTTTTCTTTGGATAGTCGCCAGTCCAAATCGACTGGTACCGGACAAGGTGACAAAATTTGAACACAATTTTTTTCGTTAGCAGAATAATGGTGAATAGCTCGTTCAATTCACGAATAAGCGCCCCACTCTGGTCAAAACATCAATCAGCACACAAGAAGGGGTGGGATACTTCCTCGTGTAGCGAACGATCTCTGTGCATCACAGAAGTTTCCATCGATGTCGTCCAACGTCGACTACCTACATACAACAACGAACAGCGAAAATAAGTATCTAGTAGGTAGGTATGTATTTTTATAAGGTTTAGATTTTTTCAACTTTATATAGTACTTAGTAACAATTTGACTTTTTGCCATCAATATTTGGGAGCGAAATCGTTTTCATCATTACATACACCATCATTATTATTAAAGAATATATTTCGACTACTACAAAGAGGTCTTCGAATCACGATCGCAACTCGCAAGTGTGACAATGCCTAAAGTGTTTTGTTTTGTTTTGTATACCCATTGTTTTGTCCACGAACAAATGTTTTCTTTCTTTCTTTCTGTTTTCTAAAGAAAAATGCAATTTCTATTATTAGTCTTAATATTTAGCGATGTGTTTAAATTAGTTGGTAATAATACCAAGGTAGTATATTAAGCAAGTTCCAAGTACGCACGCAGATTAAGGCTTAAGCAATACTGTACTGATAAGGTGAAGGCTACGCTTTTTAAAGCATATTGCCAGTCCTTCTACACGTGCAGCCTATGGATCAGCTATACGCAGCGGGCATACAGCGCTCTGCGGGTACAGTACAACAACGCGTACAGGGTGGTATTCGGGCTGCCGCGGCACTGCAGCGCCTCGGGCATGTTCGCGGAGGGTCGGGTCGACGGCTTCCACGCGATCATCAGAAAGCGCTGTAGCTCGCTGCTAAGAAGGTGGCGCGCCAGCTCGAATACCATCCTGTGCACGCTGGTCGACAGGTGGGACTCACCGTGGCTGAAGCACTGGGTGCAACTGCATGCACCCTTATGTGTTAATTTGTATTAATATAATATTAACCCTAGATTTAAGTAAAATGTTACTAACACGTTATGGACTTGGTCCGAAATAAAATTAATTGAATTGAATTGAATTGAATTGAATACTAGTGGTGCTTTTGACGTTCGTCATATTAATGGTATTCTCCTCTTACAGTCATGAGTTTGCTACCCGGTATAGAAAACAATCGCAAGTAACGAAATATTTTTTGTGTACTCATTTAGATAGCTTGTCTAGTATCTTATATGGTTACGTACGTGTACCCAGCCCCATCCAGTCGCTGAAAAGTTGGTTGTGCCCTGGACCATCCACGCGTTTGTGTTTGCAATAACCGCCTTTTTTGACTTCACGGAGAATCCAATGGGTTCTCTTACAAATATAAGCGCAATGTCGCAAGAAAAAGGCATAATCTTATTATAATCTTCATGTCTGATGTAATACCATACATCATATATGTCAGCATTCGTGTCGTATGTATATCTAGCTCCTGAAATCCGTATAGATATAATTAGATACCTACGGTTTATAGACACTTACTACAACGGGTATAAAAGTAGGTAACAACAACAACAACAACATTTTAAAATAATAAGATTAAAATATCATTGCTGTGAATGTGATATGTACAAATGTTTTTAAAAAATACAAAAAGTCTTTTTATTGGATTAGGGCGTTTAAATAGAGTATGTAGTAATTAACTAACATTTTGGTTACCTTTTTGATTCTTCAGTGTTTTCATTTTAAGATTAGACTATACTAACACCGTGTTTATGAACAAGCGGGCGATCAACGGCGCGGGGCCGCATCGGAATACGTGCGTGCATTCCCAACGAATGTAATATTCTATACTAATATAACTCTGATTGGGAGTGTTTGTGTACAGGCGAGAGCATTTTCATGCTCGCCTGACAGCCCGCCTTCCTTCTCAGTCGTACACCCTTGACAGAGTGGTCGTGGTTGTTCCGATTGCGTACGAGGTTGAGGGTACGCGTACATGGTTAATCATCGTAGATCATTTCGGCTTGAACTGCTTTCCTGGCAACGTCTCTCCATTTTCGCCGGTTTGCTGCGTTACGAGAGCGTTCTGCTATGGTAGTTATTGCCAAATGAACGCGCATTTTAATTTCTTTAAATGTTCAAATCACTGACCTTATCAGTATTCCGTATCATTGATATGCCATTGTCATAAACAATGGCACAAACTTGTGGTGGGAATAAATGTGAGAATATCCTCGAATCCTTACCTGCGTGAATTTCCATTTCATCAATGTCTTGGTTATAATCAAAGCAGTGCCCCGCGGTCATCACAGTCCAGCTCGATAGAATGGTTCCCGCGCAAAGCGACCCGCTATTGAACAGCTGAACCATATGAGGGAAGTTCTCTATAGGGACTGGTTTACCCCCGACGATTTTACCCTCAATTTTTGTCATATCTGTGTTGTATTGCGTACATGTCACTATTTGTATCAATAAGATTAAAAATATGACAAAAAACGTGTAACTTGGTCGACGTGGCATGTTCAACGACGTCGTTACGACATCATTAAACGAAATACTTAATTAAGTGGAACTAGTTCTAATTAGCGTTTTACAGCGCCTTGTATTTATGACTAGGTACTCATTATTACTAATTCAAATAAACGCTTATAACAAATCTCTGAATTTAAAAAAGAATGTGTCAGTATCTTTCCAAATATTATTCTGGCACGAAGGATGCGATGCGTCCCATGAAGGGAAAAACATAAAAACTTTTTTTATAAGAGTCCGCAGTAAACTCGATTCTCCATACCAACGTAGTTACGCTCTCATTTTAAAACTACGTGTTGGATTGTAACGAAACTTTGCATATACAATGACATGAGGTTTATCTATGTCTGTAATTTGTTTATATATAGCTTCAGATACCGAAGTAAAAAATACAGCGAATTTGAGTTTTTCATGCAAAACTTGTTTTTGCTGTATTTCATTTGTTTTATAAACTGGAACCATATAAACTAATTATATACCTCATGTCATTGTATCTGCAAAGTTTCGTCATAATCCAACACGTAGTTTTAAAATGAGAGCGTAACTAAGTTTGTATGGGAAGGTGAAATTCGGCCGAGCTTACTGCGGACTCTTAATGCTGCAGCCTATGTATGTCCTACCTGTTGGATCTATTGCCACACAAACATCTACGAAACTTTTACGCTCTTATTCATGAAACTCTAAAAACCTCTTCTAAATATAACATGTTTTGTCCCTTTCTTACGGATTTAAATATCAGAGTGATAGATAAAGTGATTTTTAACGGCATTTTAGCTAAAATAGGTTTGTTCAACGTTTTACTTGATAGGTTGAATTAGAACTGCATGTGTCCTATGTCCAAGTGAAGAAATGCGTTAATGCCCACCACATTACCATGCAAACGAAGTCGCAGGTACAGCTAGTATCATATATATTCCTAAGTAATTATGTGACTGATGATCATATTTGAGGAGGTATAAAAAAACTTGAACTTTGATTGCGTTACTGAGCCAAGACTTTGGTGACTGTAACTTATCTTATCGGGCTGCGCTCGGACTGAGAAATTAAACTAAACCGACCGTTCAAACTACGAACTATACTATTAACCCGATAATTTTGCCGGTATCCTAGTTTTTCACTATATCATTCGAACCAGTTTTTAGAGAAGATCCAAAAGTATGGGAGCATAACAGAATGAAAATGGCCCGCCGACCCACCTTCACCTTCTTCAAGGGGAAATTTCTTTCCCGACCTTCACACTGTCACACTTTCAAAAGTTTAGTGTGCAGGGGGGTAGGCCAGGTTTTTTCCACACCAGTGTTAATGTTGGGAATGATGAATGAATGAAAAGAAGAGAGGGGTTAAAAAGAAAAATAAGAATAACACTAATCAGTACGCAAATTGTTTGTAGGTATCTAAATATTTCATCCATCACAGTAATCAGTCACACCACAGTAGTGAAGATTTTTCCGACTTAATCAAGGGACAAACTCAACTTTGCCGTAGGAAATTGAAATTAGTCACGGTCAGTTTACCAACTAATTTGAAGAGTTCCCTCGATTTCTCCGGGATCTCATCATCAGAACATTTGATATGGGTTAAATTTGGTTATACATAAGTCATTGTTGTCTACAATTAACTATTTTTGACCGTTGAAACATTATAAATAGTTATCGTGTAACATTTTTTTATTGAGACGACAGGGGTTTATATTATTTTTAAAAGAAAAAATTTAAAGCAGCAAATAATAAGTAAATAGGTATGTCTAAATTGTCCACTAATCCCCAAGTATGACCTAGCCGAAATTATAAAAATGACAATGTAATGTAAACAGTTCATTGGTAATGTTCTTTATCCAGGCAGTGTAGTAGTAGACATTGGTATAAATACCAGGGTAAGTCACGCAGCCTCTCCCGTGTGACACAATGCCCACAATCTTGCTGGAATTACAACACAATGTTAATTTTACCCTCGGTCGATAGAAAGGGTACATCTATTACTAATGGACGATTGCCAGCCGACGCTTGACCTTGCTATGTTGGTACTAATGAGCAGCATAATGCACACACGAAAAAAGCGAAATAAAATAAGGCTTACAAATAGTTAGATTAAATAGTCGTTCGGTCTTGGTACCCTTGGGGTTACCGACGCCGACGTGGCCAAATATTATTAACATCATATTTACTTTTGTGGCACATATTTGCCTATGCTACACTGATGATAGTATAAGTAGATATCGAATCTAGAAAGCCCCGTTATGAATAGAACGTATTTTTGAAGACAGTTCTAAATTAACCGAATCCATACTAATATTATAAATGCGAAAGTGTGTCTGTCTGTTACCTCTTCACGCTTAAACCGCTGAACCGATTTGGATGAAATTTGGTATCCCATGGAGTACTGGGGAAGGACATATGATAGTTTTTATCCCGGAAATCATCCACCAAGGGCATGAAGTGGGGGGTGAAAGTTTGTATGGAGCTACGATATAAACGAGTTCCACGCGGACGGAGTCGCGGGCAGAAGCTAGTGTTGTATAATACCTACTTGTGCCACCGGACGCCACCTCCCGAGTCCCCCTTGCAAGTATCGCTCGTCCCGTTTCCGTAGAGACAGAACATTTCACGACTGAACGGTACTCCTTTATATATTTCCATGCATTTCTTATGTGAAACGTAGCGTAAATTTGTTTCCATGAGACCCCTCAAAGATACTGGACCACCGTCCTGAATGGAGGAAATCATTTTTAATTTCGTTAGCGATGAGTTCGTGAACCGACGCCGACGGAAACTAATTAGGTAAGTGTACAACAATAGATTTATAAACCCATTTTTTATTGCGTGGAATTCTGACGTGACTCACTACCAGCCCAAATATACCCTTTGAATCTGTGGAGAGAATTAAAGAAGAAAAAATACAGACTGATTAAGAATAATTATTTAAATATTTTCATTAACAAACATAATATTATTTTATTCACTAAAACACTGGCTGGTTTAATTGTAAATTGAAGATTTTGGACATACAAAAATAAAACATAACATCATATTTATTTGCGTAGAGGGTTCGGGAAGTTGTAATGAGCCTAATGAGGAGTGAGCAAGCCGTTCAGCCTTCAGCCTCACAGCTGTATGAGTATGTAGCCCTAGCGTACATTTAATTTATGCTTTGGAGCATAAAAAAAGATGAGATTAAATGAAAGTATTATACTTATACAACCCCAATCACCCATGAGTATTGAGATAAATATTAGTAACTAGATTGTTAACCAAGGATTGAAAAGGAAAACCACCCATCTCCGACGTGAGAGCGCCAATAGTTCGAGGCTGGAATGGGTGGCTTTCCCTGAGTTAAGTAAACACTATTTTTCATTGCGAATACGAGGAAATTAAATTAAAGCCAAAATTTAAACAATTTCGAAATTAGCCAGATCCTAATAGAACCCATTTTAAATGCGTTTGTGTGGACCATTTGGGCAATGGGCGGGTACCTACTGTTGAATGATTTTAATAACGTTTGTGTATGGACCATTTCCTGAACGCATTTTTAAAGCGGTTATCATCATCCTCCCAGCGTTATTCCCGGTTGTGCCTCTAAAGAAGCCCGCTTTGACACCTAATCCCATGATTCGGCATAGGCACTAGTTTAGTTTAAAGGGGTTACATAAAAAAAAACAATTTTTAATCGTTTGTTTTGAAAATAACATTATTAAATGTTTTGATAAACCATATGGCTAGGCTAGGCTTGACTGTTAGTGTTAATTATATGCAATAAATAAATAAATAAATATAGCAATAAAGAATTAAACTCATTGTAATTATCAACAAGCGTCAATAATCAACACAATTGTATGGAAGTGTAGCTGTATAAAATTAATTAATAAATATTATGGGACAATCTTACACAAATCGACCTAGTCCAAAACTGAGCAAAGCTCCTACTATAGGTACTAGACGACGATAGACATACTTTTAACATATAGATAAAAAATACTTAAATACATAGAAACCATCCATGACTCAGGAACAAATATTCGTGGTCACAACAAATAAATGCCCTCACCGGGATTCGAACCCAGGACCTCTTGCTTCGTAGGCAGGGTCACTACTAACTAGGCTAAAGCGGTTGTCAAAGTGTACGGTATCAGTTTGTAACTGGAATACCCAAATACTCCGAAATATTTTAATCCTAATTTGCTAATTCCGATTTTCAAAACCGAATTTCATAACTTCTAAGACTTATAATTTCAATTACTAAAAACACCAATTTTATTTTACCGAATTTCAGAATTTCGGTTGCGTTTTTAACCGATTTTTATAATTCCGAAGAATGTAAAGCACGATGTGTTATTGGCCCGAAAAACAATATTCCGATTATCAATATTCCGAAATTTCATCGCTAATACGGAAATTGGACAATCGGTGAAATTAACTCCGTGTTTTTAACAATCGGAATTTTAATAATTAGGAGTTATGAAATTCGGATTTTTGGCCTATTTCCCGTAAAGAATATATAGAAAGGCGCAAGGTTGGTTTAAAGTAGTTCCAGAGAGACTAAGGCAGGTCGGTGTAGCTACAACGACGAGCGAAGCGAGGAGTGTTAGGTAGAACCGCGACCCTACAGCGCGCGAGCCGAGCGAGCGAAGCGAGCGTGCCGCGGCAGCGGGCAGAAAGCGCTAGAACCGAACACTTTTTAGGGTTTCGTAGTCAACAAGGAACCCTTATAGTTTTGCCGTGTCCGTCTGTCTGTCCGTCTTCGGCTTAGCTCAGTAACCATTACTACTAGAAAACTGTGATTCGGCATGGGTATATAAATCAATCACGCCGACAAAACAGTACAATAAAATCTTAAAAAAATATATTTTTAGGGTACCTCCCCTACACCTAAAGCGGGGATGTATTTTTTTTCTGTTAAACCCATGGTGTGTGTGGGGTATCGTTAGATAAATCGTTCAAAAATATTATGGGTTTCCTAAACATATTTTTCAAATCAGTGATTTTTTGTTCGAGCCATCGAGTCGTCCACCCCCTGCCGGCTAAATGGCTACTTGCTGGGGATGTGAAAAAAATCGTAGTAGTAGGTATCGTAATGAATTTAAAAGGAAAACTATCACGGACAAGTAGGCAAGTAGTTAATGTAATAGTCGACCAACTTACACATTAAGCGGAACTTGGAAAAGCCAATGTTTGTACAAATTCGGCCGACGCGACCGCACGTCAATGAAACTAAGACAGACAGGCAACTACGGAACCCTACACTGCGCGTGACCCGACTCGCACTTGGCCGGTTTTTTACTACTTAATATTAAAATATGATATATATGTATGTGCAATTTGCAAAGCGTTGTGCTTTAATGTTTTCTATATTTTCTTTTGCATGTTGTTTGTATGTTTTACCAATACCAGTACTTTTGTTTAGTAGGATTTATTATTGTTCGGTGTAATGATATTCGGAATTTTGCAAATCGGAATTCGTATTTTTTATATTACGGATTATTATTAAATCGGACTTCTTATTATTCAGTGTATTGAAATTCGGAATTTTGATCATCATAATTGTAACCGTTAGACATTTTAACCTTTCGGATTCATAAAAATCGGATATATGAAGAATCGGAATAGTTACATTAGGAGTTTAAAAACATTCGGGATTTAAAAATTGGCATTTCAAAATTCGTGAATTTAGTTTTTCGTGTTTATGTAGCGGGTATACTACACAAACACATTGTAACATTGTTAAAATATATATACTGCTCAAAACAAAATAAGGGCCATTGTAATTATTGGACATAAACTAATTGATAAGTGGCTAATTAATGAACTCCTGTATAAGGATTCGAATGTATTCTGAAGGCAGAATCTAACCTCTTTCATGCTGGAGTTTAAGTCTAAAAGCTAGAAAAAAAAACTATTTAATATAATTTTCACGTAACGATCACCATTACTTGTGGCCCCTATTTTCTTTTGAGTAGTATATACAGTGTTTTTTTTAAATGGGACAGTATGGGGAAATCCGAATCTAAAGGAGATAGAGGAAAAGTGTCCAAGGAGACATTAGGTGTTTTTTTATGTAAACAAACTTGGCTCATTAAAATTTTTGGTCAAGCGTGAGTTGTTCTTAAAAAATTATAAAGTTGGTCAATTTTTTTTTGACGCGCGTCGGCTCTGTTTCATGTAAGGATTATTTCATTGTATGGAAAGAAAAAAATCTGAACAGCGGAAGTTGGTCAAATTTAATGAAAACTAATCTTCATACAATTGCAATATTCGCCTTTTAATATTGTTACAAGTGCCTAGGCGTGTAAAAAAATATTTAAAATTATTCCATTTTTAAATTTCGATAATCGATAAGAGCTCCAGATGATTCAAGAGAAGAACATTTTTTTTAATCTTCGTAAACATCATGGCACGCGATAGTCTTGAAATTATAAAAAAAAGAATTCAAATTTGGAACGTAAGTTATTTCTGCAGCTGTAATTTTGTTTGGACGAGCAGTTTCCAAACCGTTGGATGGGTACATATGGGCCGATAAAGTGGCCCCCACGATCGCCCGACTTAACGCCATTAGATTTTTTCTTATGGGGTTACCTTGAGGGTCGAATTTATGAATCCCCATACAACTCCGTACAAGAATTAAAAGATGCTGTTTACAACACTTTAAACACAATTCACCATAAGTCTCTGTTAGAAGTCTCTGTCCAACTAGAAGTGTCTTGAAGCGTGCTCGTACCTGCATAAGACAAGACGGCGGCCACATCGAACATTTACTCAAGTAATAGACCAACTTCTGCTGTTCAGATTTTTTTCTTTCCATACAATGAAATAATCCTTACATGAAACAGAGCCGACCCGCGTCAAAAAAAAAATTGACCAACTTTATATTTTTTTAAGAACAACTCACGCTTGACCAAAAATTTTAACGAGCCAAATTTGTTTACATAAAAAAATACCTAATGTCTCCTTGGACACTTTTCCTCTATCTCCTTTAGATTCGGATTTCCCCATACTGTCCCATTTAAAAAAAACACTCTGTATATGACTAGAACGCGGTTCTGAAAGCGGTTACATAGAAGTAAGAACGCTTAAAAAAAATATTCAAAAGTCTTCTAATAGCAATAATAGTCATCAAATAATAAATTTATTCTTATTACTTTTCAGCCCTAGTGGCATCACTTTCATCTCATTACTTATATAAACAATGAACCACTTTCAGAGAATGAGAGATGAAAAAATATTTACCGAAGTCTCTCCCCATCCACTAACTCCAAACGTGGTCTCATTTTCTCTCATCCACTCAAGAGTGTCGGTAAGCGTCGCGGGTTGAACGTCGCGACCCACAACGAAGGTATCATGTATGAAGACGACTGCTATGTCGTCGGAGAATATTGCCGTTGTATTATAGTTCGGGTGGAGTCTGAAGTCCCAGACCTCGTGGTGTTGCCTGTGGCGGTCCAGCACATACTGAGATGCTGAAATTTCACTTTCATTTCAAAAGTTTGGCACTGAAATGAACGCTCTTGATGTACAGTTGACGTCAAATGTTATGGTTACTCGTAGTACCTTATTTCTTTACAATAAGGCGTAAAATGTATGCATACATATCTTTTTCAACACATTTGCTCATAACGTTCCTCTTATTACGTCGCTTTTAGGCTCATAATCCTGGGTATTTAACACGCGTGTTTTATAACATTACGGCACTCGTGGTTTATAGTTTTATCCCGATTAAGATCGTTGGCACCCCGCATCAAGGTGTATGTATGAACACGGTGCATTCTTAAATTAACCAGGTTGTAGTGATTTTATTTTTATTTTTGGCAAATGATTTCTTACTCGACTATAAATAATATACAAATTAAACGTTTGACGGATTTCGACATATGAGGTGTCGTTGGATTCCTGTTACTTGTGGGAGTGACATGGGTCAAATATTATAATATTTACATTTTTGCAAATGTTATAGCCCCAGTTGGGTTTTTCGAAAATCTTTTGATTTCACTTGTTTGATAATATTTTACATTGGTTTGTATCGAATACGATTTTTTTATATCATGTTGTATTAGCTGTTTAAAGATTTCATCTAAGTTTGGCTTAAACACCTGCACGCGCAATACGCGAACTATACGAAAATAAATGTTAGGCGTCATTATAGGTTATTTATATTCACAAATATTTGTGAACATTCTTGATGCGAGTTGGATTATTATCAAAAATGTTAAATCGTGGTGGAAAGAAAAGTGATAAATATAGTTGACGCCACTGCAAATTCTTGGCGATGTACAATATGTGACTAAAAACCTGTTGCAATCAGTAACTAAAGAAAATTACCTAGGAGCCTATACATTTTTCATCTTATAAGAAGGTTTTTTGCTTGCAATTGTGTTGAAAATCGTATGAAATGCGCGAAATTTGATAATTACATCCTCAACTCTCTTATCACGCTCACCTGCGGCTCGCGTGAACAATTCCGCCTCGGAATTATCAACATAGCTCACTTGTATCACAATATGTACCAAAGCGTAAAATAAGTTCTACCTGAAAGTATCGCCATATCCCCAATATTTTTGTTAAAATCAAAGCAATGCGCTGCTGTTAGCACTGTTTTTAATGTTAGAATGGTAGCTGCACACATGCCACCTTTGTTAATGAACTGAACGTTATATGGGTAAGTTTCCAATCTCGCAGGTTTTCCGCCAGATATTAATAGCCTGGTTGTATTTAAATTTATGTTGGTTTCTCCCAAATCTTTCACATGGCAAATAATAGTACTGATTTGGAAACAAATGACCATCGTATACGTGATGTCAACGGCTCGATTCATGTTCGCGTATAGAGACGTCGATAGTGTCGATACTCACGCGTACTATTTCGTTAACTGGAGTTTTAATAGTCCAGTAAAATCACTCAAGTGGCAAAAAGATAAACTCAAGCGGTTCTTCAAATATTCAATCAAATCGTTAATACAGTACACTATTTTAAATATGGTAAAAAAGTATGGTATGTAATTTATGTTGGTATCTAACTAATTTATATCAATTGTAATGTTTCACGGTTTTAAATTGAGCTATTAAAATTACGAAAAAAAGATTTATTTTATCCTTGAAAGTTGAATGAATGAATCTCAGTCAAAAGTAAGAAACAAAGCCGCCTAGAAAAAAAAACAGAAACGATTTATTTGTCCCAAATCCACGAATTCAAATCGTACCTACTTACTTTGAAATATGCATTTGCCAGAATGTGAATCTAGTGTAAATTACAGTGTAAATGTTATTGCTATCCCATTTGTTTTGTGCTATCCGTTGGGAGTAAATGGGACGGATGATTTTATTGTAAAAGCGTAAGTCAGTACGGGTGGAACAGGAAGCCGCCCGCCCTCGCGCTCAGTCGCACACCGCCGGTCGCCGACAGCGCCGCGCGTGGCTTCAACGCGCACTAAACATAACCTTAAACAACCAAACCTTCTACCGAAGAAACCCTTACCTTAAAACCTTCTACTAATTGTTACTCCACCATCACCACCCCAAAATATAATGACTAACGGTTTACAGTTAACAGGCACATTATTTTAGAATCATTACAATTTTCGACGAGTCAGGTTGCGAGGCAAATCAAAACAAATGTGTATATCGATTCAGTGATTACAGCTGTTATAAAGTGAAAGTGATCATAATATCTTTAAATGCTCTACAGAGCAACCTTAACCCTGAATAAAAGGTAAGCAATATTCATTTAGTAGGTAACTAACTCATTCATTATAGTTTGAAAAAATCCGCTAACTATATAAGTTTTAAATAAATATCTCTACGACGTACGCAAATATATACATAGAGGTTTTGAAACTAAAGATGGTATACTTCGTTATAAAAAAGAAACACAAATGATACCTAAACATACTAACTATCGACTAAAATTGATTAGTAAAAGTTTTTCTCATAAGTAATTCATTTTCCTGAAATAAAACTTGCGGTAGCACTCCCATCCCAATTACGAAGATTATCTTTTCACTAATTAAATTCTCAAACAAAGGAGTTTAATATGACGAGTTCCGCAATTTTATGACGTGTTTTACATTATTGTGTGAGAAATTTTTGCAATACTATCAAACCAAGTACACGCCAACGCTCTTCTGACGTGGTGAAAGGCACATAATTGCTTGATTTTTGGCATTGTTCCGGTAGCAGTGTGGCATGCAATGCGGACTGCAGAGCACGTGACGTAGCAGTGTAGACTGCACATGTATCCATTGTTTGACACGCGTGTCTTTTTCTGTATAGAGAGTATCCGCACTTCAACTGTTGTCTGAGAAATATCAACAATGGGAACAGTCATTTAACCCTTTTACCGCGCATGACGCAAACGCGTTACCAACGCCAATGCTCTACTCGGGATTTTCGCTACATATGGAATTTTATGTTTCGAGGAGCAGAGCGAAGCAGTAAGTGGGTTAATAAGAAAGGTTTCTTGAAATTAAATTAAAATTGCCTTCAATAGTATATTGTATGACAAGGGTCTAAAGTAAGCCATATCTTTACGAGATTGTTATTTTCCCGAGCGAATTGAGGGATAATTGTTCGAGTGGTAATATGGCTTTTAGACGTCAGTTATTTTAGTAGTAAGTAAGTAAAGTAGAGTCTACTTTTCACTTAGACTGCGAGAAAATAGTAAAAACAATGATTATCTATCCACAATCCTACTAATAGTATAAATGCGAAAGTTTAGATGTTTGGATGTTTGTTACTCAATCACGCTTAAACGGCTGAACCGATTTGAATGAAATTTTGCACGAAGATAGTTAGTTTATAGCCTGGATTAAAATATAGGATAGTTTTTATCCCGAGTCCACGCAGACGAAGTCGTGGGCGGAAGCTAGTCAATAATAAATTCCACGGCAAAAAGATTGTTCAATTTGGTGGCATGATTTTTTTAATAAAATGTTTTGACATTGGTACAAAATATTGACACGAATAAGCGCTACTGACCGCCTATATCTAGACGCGTCCAAACGGCCGAGCGCGGCGGACAGCATAGGTACGTTGCATAAGATAAAGCGTGATAGACAGCAGTCTATCCCGATAAATCTAATTAGATTATGTCATTATGCAGTCAACCACGCTTCAACGTTTAGACGCGGCTATAGACTGTCAGAGGCGTTTTTTTTAAAATAATTGTGACTTAAGGAATAAAACCACCTAATGTTTGAAATGAATTCTGTTTCCTGATTGGTGACTGTATTATGGTTAGTTGATAGCAATTACAAATGCTTTTTTAAAGAGTTGTGACTAAGGACGAAGACTTGCATCGACCACACTACTGACTCGTCATCATATCAGCCGAAAGACATCAACTGCCGGACATGGGCCTCCCCCAAAAAGTGCCAAAGCGATGGGTCCTGCGCTACCCGTACCTATCCAACGGACTCCCGCGACCTTTACCAGGACATCAGTCCACCTTGTGGGGAGTCTCCTACGCTTTCCGACCGACTAACACATTAACACTGTTCTTAACTGACTGGGAAACGTTAAATATGGCGCCAGTAGTTATCTCACAGAGAACTGTCAAAATTCTTGTACTTAAACAGATTTTAACGGACGTAAAAGACGATTACCAACACTACGGTTTGAAACATCCTAGCGTAAACTGAGGAGACTGATTCCCAAGACGATTTGCTTTTCTATATGTATGATATGATGAAGTATAGCATAACTTCCTTTCGCCTCTTGGTTGAATGGTTAGTGCCAACGCATGTACTTTACCAACTATTTTTAATTATTATTTTTATTATGTTTTTCCATATCTCGGTACCATGGGGTCCCGGACTTTTGGAAGGCATGCGTGGGGCCGAAGCCAACAGCGCAGAGGCCCTTTAAAACAAATATAATATAAAGCGAGGGATACACATGGCAGATACCATCTCCGAGCGCACAACATGATACACCCGGTGATGCTGCCCGCCAGGTGCAAAGACTATTGCAGTGCAACACCGTGCTGCGATGGAAACTAAGGTCATGGGTTGGTCATGGGTTATTGGGTTGAACGGTGGGTGGTCTGGAAAATGGGTTATGGGAGGAGACTAGCGGACACCTGCCGTGACAATTAGTCTCAAAATTGTGAATAGGCAGGCGGCGACTCGCCAACTCGCTAAGTGGGCCCCACAAACAGTCACACGCACAGTGCGACAATGGAGCAACACGTCTGAGCGGCTGTGAGGTTGTCGAGAGGTGAGTCTGCGGTGCGCCAGATCCCGGTAATCCGTTCATGGGCCGCCGGCGTTATGACATTTTTACAAGCTTTTATTTAGTTTCACCTGTCCCGTTGTCTGCCTGTCTGTAATCAAATCTTGCAAATCAAATTTGATCCACTTCCCGATTTCCAATTGAGTTGAAATTTTGCACGAATATGCAAATCGCTTGACAATGCAATATTATGATGACGTGGAGCTGATCTGATGATGGAACAGGAAGGTGGCCATAGGCACTACGTAATAAAACCACATAACCCCATAGAGTTTGGGCTCGTTAGAATCGTCGCAATGAGTAGTTGATGACGGTATACTGAAAAGTACAGTCGGCAGTAAAAGCTTGTACCAAAAATGAAATTTTTGACAGAAACTTTTACACTTCCAACCTGGAACATAGGTTCCGCTCTTGCGACTCCACTCTGGCCGGCCGGTTAAGGCAAGCACAGAGGCGAGGGCCTGATCACTCGGTCCGCAGTGCCGCCACTCACCGTCAGCTCGCCACAAGCTGCCCCCGCGGGCTTATTATTATTATTATTGGGAGCTTGTAGTGTCCCACTGCAGGGCCTTTGCCTCCCCCCTATGTTTCCAGTGTTCCCGATCCGGAGTTTCTTGTGGCCAATCTTTTGAGAACGAGTCTAGCTCGTCCCGCCATCGCCGGCGAGGCCTGCCGCGTCTCCCTATCGAACTATCGGGTTGCCAGTCAGTGGCGGCTTTGGCCCACAGTTTACTCGGCATGCGGCAGACATGCCCAGCCCACTCCCACTTCAACTTAGCCGCTTTCCGATCTACGTCGACAATTTAAGTCTTGGAGCGCAGCGTGGTGTTCCGGATACGATCCATTAATTTGACACCTATTAATATGCTGCGCTCCATTTCTCGCTAGCAAACGCCGAGTCTGGACTTTTGAGATGCTGTCAACGACCAAGTCTGTGCACTGCAAGTGAGAACTGCCTACGTTTAAGTGATAGTGGCAGGTCTCCTTTCATGATGTGTTTCATGGACCAATAGCTCCTTTTTTTTTTTTATTATATGTAGGTAAATAATTCATCCTTTTAAATCACTGCAAAGTTGAAACGCAATGTAAAGGATATTTAAGTACTTATCTATAAATAACAATAAAATTAGTTCAATGCATTGTTTTCCACCAATTTAAACCACTTGTTTAAATTGCAACCAATACTTGTCCAACATTAGTCTCAGGCGGGCCGTCGAGATTGAGCCTTCAAGTGAGTTGTGAATCAGTGGCGAACCACAGAGGCGAGTGCGCGACCAATCAGCCGGGTCTAATCGCGTTCCGCGCCTGCTGCCTCCGCTAGGGCTGTGCACGGTACCTACTGACTAAATGTAAATCTCATTTTAAATTCAATACTAGTTCCAGCTATCCAAAAAAGAGGTGTGTTACGGTGGAGATACGGAGTAGAAAACAAACTTAACATTGAGGAAGTTTTATTTAAAGTAATACAATACAATAGTTATTTGCACTGAAAAAGCGATTCGCGTATGTAAATACGCGAATCGTATGCATCCAGATATGGGTTATGCTATAATGTTAAGAACAGTGAATATTTGATCTTTAAGGCCTTCGGTAAACATCCTGAAAAGATACCGGATGATGTGCCAGCTGGCGTGCCGCTACGAAGGGTTTACAGTTTTAAGTATCTAGGGCATTATCTTACCGACGACCTCAAGGATCAAATGGACATTGAAAGAGAATGCAGGGCACTGGCGATTAGAAGCAACATGTTGGCCCGCAGGTTTGCTCGTTGTTCCACCCAAGTAAAAATCAAGGCGTACTGTCAAAGTTTTTACACGAGCAGCCTGTGGCTTAACTGTACTTAATAATCGCTTAGTGCCCTAAAAGTCCAATATAACAATGGATTTAGGGCACTGTTGAGGCTGCCCCGCTTCTGTAGCGCATCACTAATGTTTGCCGAAGCTCACACGGATGGGTTTGACGCCATTGTACGGAAGAGGGCCGCATCAGTGGTGCGTAAGATGCGGAGCAGCTCCAATAGAATTTTGGAAATGTTTGCGGCGAAACCTCATTCCCCCATATCAACAATTTGATTTGATATCACCTTCACCTTCATGTCTACAATTTGATGATTGTTAATCGAAAACTGATTGGTAATCATTAACTTGGTGACAAGGAGTGAGTATTTTAATTATTAATAAGGTCTTTATAATGTAGTGTAGGTATACTTTAACAATAGTTTTGTAAGATTTGTAATTACTAACCAGTGGATCTAAGTCATCTGAATAAATGAAATATATTATTATTATCCTCTTTATTAAATTTTCTTCTTAGGCCAGATTTTTACAATAATTATATAAAAGTAAAATATAAAAGTATACATACAAAACATAAAATCATTATAAAAACCTAACCTAGGGTACCGCCGGCAGCGAGGCGGGGCCTAAGCTGCCGGTGGTCAGGGCGCCAGAGACAGGAACCTCCTGACTATCCGCGCAGTATCCAGGAGTACCGCCTTCTGTATCTGACCCTTGATCCAGCCATCTAGCGAGAGTCTCTTGAGGTGATGCTTGAGACTCTTCGCTATTAAACCGTTCGCCGAAAAGACTATCGGGACGATGATCGTCGAATCAACATCCCACATGGCGGTTACCTCGTGAGCCAGGTCTAGGTACTTGCTTGCTTACTATTATTATTATTATTAATGTCGCATTGACAGCAAAGCTACAAGAAGCGACTTACTTGTGGAATACAGTGATACAGGGAATGGGGGAATACAGGGTTATACATGACATAGGAACTGGAAACTGAAACTATTTGTATTATCATTTATTTTGTAATAGTATAGATAAGAGTTTATTACATGTTTAGACATTGATGGACCAGGTTTCTTAACTTTCTATCTTGACTATGCATGCATACAGCATGACTACTATAGTATACTGACTGTAACTGGTAGTATTTCTGGGTGCCAAATCGAAGAAATCCTGAAGTACCCTAAACCGACGAGCATGTATGCAGAATGTAATGAAGCAAGAAAGGTTTGTCAAGATCGGAGCAAGTGGAAATCTGTGATCTCTGCCTACCCCTCCGGGAAATAGGTGTGATCATAATATGTGTGTATGTATTTATATCTCTGAAGTGTTTATTTTTTTAGGGTTCCGTAACTTAATTGAAAAAATGGTGCCCTGATAGGATCGCTTTGTTGTCCGTCTGTCTGTCTGTCAAGACCCTTTATCTCAGGAACGTTGAGGTGTCGAAACTACAACTCGGGTCGACAGTCCCTTGAAGCTGTGAAAAAATGTAACTTCTAAGTTTAAAAAAAGATACCGCCTTTTGCCGCAGAAAACGTCAGCAAACATTTTAAGTGTTTTTTCCTAGGCTGAAGAATATAATTAATACTAATTTAAGTAAAAATTACATCATACGCATCACCTATTTTCGCTTATAGAGTCCGCAGGAAGCTCGATTCTCTATACAAACGTAGTTACGCTCTCATTTTAAAACTACGTGTTGAATTGTAACGAAACTTTGCATGCACAATGACATGAGGAATATCTATGTCTCTAATTAGTTTATATGGTTCCAGTTTATAAAACAAACAAAATACAGCAAAAACAAGTTTTGTATGAAAAACTTAAATTCGCTGTATTTTTTAACTATTGTATCTGAAGCTACATAAATTACAGACATAGATATACCTCACGTCATTGTACATGCAAAGTTTTGATATAATCCAACACGTAGTTTTAAAATGAGAGCGTAACTACGTTTGTATGGAGAATCGAGCTTACTGCGGACTCTTAAGACGCATTATTTAAAATTGCATAATTTAGGTATGTTGTAATAACTTGAATAATAACTCCCACTCCCTCCTACTGCTATTATCTTATACAAAAAAATATAAAATGTATAGTCAAGTTAATATATATACCATTCAAAATTATGATTCTCAATTACAAGCAATACATATTGAACTTACAAAAAAAAAACTTCATTACTTCAAAAGCCCATCGGTAGTTTTGAATGTAACCTATAATGCACGTTAAAAAGTTCTGCTCACTCGATTTCATCGTTGTCTCATGCATCTGCGTAATCGACCTAAATTATTTTGCAGTAGTTAGTGGCCGCCATTACTATCATCGCAAAACTTTAGATTGGTTTTTAGTTAGACATTTTGTTACTGTAAAATAGTGTTGAAATAAAAACTTGAAAAATTGTTTGCTATATATAGGTATACCTATATTACGACACTCTTAACTCTTAAGGGAATCAAAATTTGTAGGGTACCTACCCTTACCGTTGACCTAGAATTTTGAAAAATGGCAAGTAATATCGTCGTATAATACGAGTAAAGGGAAAAATCTTAAATAATACATTTGTAATTAAGCACGGAACCCTCGGTGGGCGAGTCCGACTCGCACTTTTCCGGTTTTTTTTAATACCGTCACGATTTTCTATGGTCAAACATCGTCCAGTTTGGATGTTTCTGTATTTAAAATCTTTAAAGATTGCGAAAACAGGTTGAACGTTTTGTTTTCCGAGTATTTTGGTAAGTTTTGTTGTTTCGTGAGAATTAGTAATGTAAGTATTAAACTATTTTTACCATTGTCAATTAGGTAATGTTTTTTTAATCTACTACTGAAAAGTTCAATGGGTATTTAAAATATTAGTGTAATAACACTGATCGATTATTTATCAGCCAAAATATCCAGCATATGGGTAAGTACATATAGCAGCTAAGTAATCTACATGTGGGTATCAGATTAATTCCAAATACTAATCTCATCATGCGATGTAGGTATAATTATTATGATAGAATTTCACTTATGGGTAAGTTCTTTTAATCCATAAATATACGGACATTCTGTTTTAGGCTGATGTCACACTGCGCCGCATCTCCTGACGGAGGTGCGGAGCTGCATACAAATTTCGCCGGACGGAGGTGCGGTGCAGTGTGCCGTACCATACGGAATTTATATAGGTACCAACTGAGGTACTTGCATACGAGAAACGCACCTCCGTCCGGAGATGCGGCGCAGTGCGACATCCACCTTACGCCTTGGCCACGACTTTGGTCTTAAGCGACCTGCGGCAGCGTTTTATCTGTTCATTGCGCGGTCGAGAAGCGCAACGAATTAGAAAAACCGCTGCTGCAGGTCGCTTAAGACCAAAGTCGTGGCCAAGGCGTAACCGTTCCCTGAAAACACGCGGTAGAACCAGTTACCTCATAAACCTTGAACTCTCTCGGGCTCGGACACAAGATAGCTCTATTTTCTGACTCACTAATTGTACACGCTCAACTCGTAACATAAAGTAGGTACAATTAACTACCTGAAAAATTACACGAGTTCCATTCTATATTACTTTTAAACGTGTCACTTTAACTGCCTTTGCTATATAAATAAAATTACTAAGTAATTACAATTTAATGTTCTCTTAATACTGTATTGTTACCTTAAGACGTGTCATCTTGCTGAAACGTTACATTATATAACGGCTATTTATTGAAGAAATGACGTTTTATCCTAGCCAGTGTCATTAGGAAGGTTAATACAGCCCAGGCATAATCCCTTGCACCCCGCTGACCTCTATTTGCATAGAATGTGGAGCGTTCACAGGCCTGCATACGTAAATAATCTCACTATCCGCGCTGCCCGCCGAGGCTGGCCTAAATATAACGGCTATTAACAACTTATCTGTCCGATAAAAATAAACACTACAGCTTTAGAGTAAACAATATGAACAGAAGCATGTTTCGGACAGATAGTCAATAAGGATAAAATTCAAATCACAGTACCGGATCCAGGTGGTGACTCGGTTTTAGGCCGGTCGTAGAGTTTATTGTTATATTCGAGCACTTATTGAGGTGTAGGTCAGCCTAACATGACCGGAACCAGCCTAACGTGACCTCAATAAAAGTTGCACGGTTTTCGAGCTATTACCAAATTAAATGTTTCCTTGAATTTACAACCTTTTTAACATTATCAGTGCCAGTATTCAGTTGGATAGCTCTGGACGCTTATTTTCTATGTGTATGGAGTACTAATTAGTTCGTTAAGATGACAAAAGTATTTTGCTGTCAATAAGTAAAGTTGAAAAATACTGGATAAATCCTAATTAAACTTATCACCAAAACAAGCATGTCCACTTTGGACACCAGCCGCAAAAAAAAATCCTTGAAACGATACGAGCAAATAATGTGGAAAAATAAGGCATGTTATGCAGATTCAGAAATAGTACAATACAAGTATCTTACTGCGATAAGATAGGAATTCATATCACTTTACCGATGCCCTAACCAAAACTAGGTATAAATGCGCTATCGTGTGTTTCGGGCCTAATAATAATATTGCCGTTGAAGGGCGCGCTTCTCTACACAACTTTGGTTTAGTAGGTACTTACATTATTTATGAGCTAATAAAGAGAGGTTTAGTTTCAACTGTACATAATTTTATTTCGTAAGTATATTAAGGTATTTGAGATTGACGATACAAATCAATTGCTTGGATATTTTATCGTAGGTACTTGCCTATCGGCAAATGGAAACACTGCGGTTTCACTGGATTCAGTTTCAATGGAGCCCGGTAACAAAGTTTTCTGCTTATTAGATTATAGGCTTACCCCTTTGTCGCAGCTCCGATAGACTTTGCGATAAATATACCTATACTTACTGTTGTAAAAGAGTTTCCGTCATGTAACAGAAAATAACGATGCCAAATATTGGCTGGCGAATTTAAATCAGTTGTAATGATGTCCAAAATTCCTGATAGCTATTTTGTAAATAAAATTATTAAATAGCTATGTTTGACGTCCGATAGGATTTAAGTCGTTATGTCTTAGTACATTATTCATCTTATAATTATTCTCCACTAGCTTCTGCCCACGACTCCGTCCGCGTGGAACTCGTTTATATCATAGCTCCATACAAACTTTCACCCCCCACTTCATCCCCTTGGGGGATGATTTTCGGGATAAATCCTATGTCCTTCCCCAGGACTCAAACTATCTCTATACCAAATTTCATCCAAATCGGTTCAGGGGTTTAAGCGTGAAGAGGTAACAGACAGATAGACAGACACACTTTCGCATTTATAATATTAGTATGGATTAATATATTATCCCTGTGCTCTTTTCAGCAATGTTTCTACTCTATTACTGTTTTATACTAACGCCGCTGTACCTTCCTATAGCTTGCAAAACGGTTTTATTCAGCGTAAAATTCCCTTCAGCGAACATGAACTTGCATTGATGACTATTTGGAATGTACAAAGCTCAATTTACTGAATGAGTATACATGTTAGTATATTAAATTATACTCGTACACTCAATATTCTCATGCAAAAATCACAAGTCAAGTTCAAGCCTTGTCATGAAGGCGCCATAACATTTTTAGTGAAATTTAGGGCTTTCACCAATTACCAAAACTACTTGAAAAAATAAAACTAAAATAAATCATAGTTCACAAAAGAGTACCTACCTACTCTACTGCCTAATCCGCGCGCCTTACTAAGTACTTTAATCGAATTTAAACTTTCGTGACACATGTTGAAATAATACTTACAAATATTACACGCTTAAACTTCGAGTTCTTCTTCAGGATGAATGTTCTCCCGAAGAGTTCGAAACACGCCGCCCCTAGTGACACTTAATACGTGAGTTTAACCGCGTAATTATTAGCATTATTTCTTATTACTTTGTTGCCAGATAATTATCAATTAAGATAAAGAAATGTTAAGTCTCTTTGAGCACAGCTCAAATTAACAAATTGTTTTATCATTAGTTTAATTTATTTTTCATTATATTTTAATGGCTCATTTTACCCTAATGATTAAGCAAATTTATTTACGCTACATCGATAAGAGTCACAATATGATAAACTCAAAAATACGTTGTAGTATGCTAATTATCAAAGAAACTGTTCTCTTGGCAGGCGGAGTGAATAAACAGTGCGCATCTGACGGTCTCGATCGACTATCGACATTAGTGGATTGACAAGCAAGATAACATAATATGTGTGAGCAGCCTATAAACAGACCTATGAAAAATTTACGGAATAAGCTATATGTTACGTCAATATTCATACGAAAACGAAACAAAAAACATTTAAACACGTTAATGAGTTACGGCTCCACGGATGGGTAGATTATATATGGTTATGGCAAATAGGTATGGTTTTGTAAAAGCTACATAAAAGTTTAAGCTTCAAGTTTAAGTTTAAGCTTTTCTAGTAATTGCGGATACGGTTTCCTTGCAAAGTATCTTATTCTTTACCAATAAATTATAACTTTTCATAAAAAAAATACTACTCACTTACTTCCAGTTTTTTGATAGATATGTCCGAGTTTGATTCCCAGTGGCTTTATGAATTCGAGTACGCATTTCTATATTCTAAAATTGACATTATCTGTCCTAAGCACAAATCTCTCTATCTCTTATATTTTAAGACTTACCCTGACTGTTCAGATTTCTCATCCTACATAGTGCAACACATTTACTTATACTATCAAAACTTAGTGCAAACTTTTGACGCAGGTACCTACGTTAATTTAATACCTGTCCGAAAATATTATTTTTGTGCCCAAGAAGCGCCTATTTTTTGTATATAATATTTTTTATTTTAAGTAGACACAGACAGTAGAGTACTGTCACGAATACCTTATATAATAATGAAAGCCAAGCTAATCCAAATTATACAATACCAATCGTTCACTTACCGTAAACATTTTTTTGTGTTCCACTATAATATTATGTAGACTATGTCTTAGTGATTGTACGTACGGATAGTTAATCGATATCATAAAGAGTTATTTGAAGAGCTCAGTATCTTACTCATCGGCCATCGCACGAATGTGACCGTCCTCAGTTCGTTCAACTAGAGAGCGAGTGGGCAGCTGCACCTACGTTACAATTAACAAATATCCGCTGTTCGTCCGTCTACTACGATACTATATAACAAGTCGAGCTTACTCATCTTGGCAGATTTACGAGATGAACCTAGTTATCGTTAAAAAAACAACAGACAGTCAGTAGTTATGTAATAGATATTATTCTCTTAGATACTGTTAAAGTAAAAACGCATATAACTAAATAATTTTTTTTATAAATTTACGGGCCGGTAAACGTTGAATATGGCCCGTTGGCCGTGGCAGCGGTCATCTTATAGAAAACTGTCAAATATCCTTTACTATCTGATTTTAACAGACGTAACTTACGATTATCGTCGGTCCGAAATACTCAACAAAGTAAACGATAAGTCATAAGTCATTTATTAATATTCTTAAATTAAGTTGTACACGTTTATGGATATTCATTATTATTGTGGTAACTTGTGATACGATATGAAGAACAAATATAATGAAATAATAACCCACCATCCTCGTGGTAAGTAACAAAAATATTTATTAAAATAATTTATGTCGTTAAGAGCAACAAACTGATAATTTTCAACGCGACACTTCGCCTAAGGAATGTACGAGTAAAATAACTACCAAATATACCTAACTGAGTAATGGCATTTACTCAGTTAGGTATATTCGACAACATTAATTATTACCTACTGTTTCATATTGTGTTAACTCTATCTTATAACATCGTCAAAACTATAACTTCTCTTTCTTACATCATTCATTATGAACGAAGATACATTGGTGAGTTTGTATAGTTGTCAAATGCCACGGCCTTGACCTCCGTGTCGCAGTACGGTCGGAAAAAAACGGAACAATACCTGCCTTATCGCTCAAGTTTAAACGACATAAATATCGTCTTTTAACGGCCGAGATCTTGTTAACGTTTCTGTAACCAGAGATAGCGGTTTGTCTTTAAATTTAGAAACGACGAAAAGGTATCGCAGGTTGTGTAACGTAACCCTGAATAATGACTAGGTAGTCAACCAAAAGGTAATGTTCACAAAAATATCGTGATAATAGGAACTAGGAGATTTATGGTCTTATTTGAATTCTATGGACTAGGACTACGGACGCACCGTGAGGTCACGCAATCTTCGCTTAATGAAGTGTAAGCGTAATAGATGAGTAAGCGCCCTAAAACATATAACTGCGGAAACGATTATAAACTTAGGTTTTGGGTCTGGTTAAACTCCTCAAGATCTAGACTTAACTGTAATGATTATGTTGTTTGGTAGCCCAGTATAGTTAAGTACTTCTAAATGGAACGGGTTGAGAGGAGAGGAGACGTACATTAATAATCCAACTAATATTGTGAAAGTTAGGATGTCTGTTACTGTTACTCAATCATGCATAAACGGATTAAGATGAACTGTGGTGTATCTACACATTGTCTATAGCCTAGATTAAAACAAAGGATTTTTATCCTTAAATGTATTTCTAAAAGGGGATGGAATTAGATACGAGTGTTGACGCGGATAAAGTCGCGGTCGCGGGTAAAACCTAGTACTTACTTATAACATATTTTTCACTTCTCATGCTCGAAAAGTGTGTCATATTAGGCTTAGATAGCACATTTAGCGCCCAGGGAAAATATTGTAAACATAATTGTGATTTTAAAACATTTTAATTTGACCAATCAAATCACTTCAACGTATTAAATCCACCAATCACAACTATTTCAAAAACCATTTGTATATATTTATACAGGGTGTACCAAAAATGGGGTGTAAACCGATCAGGGGCTCAACAGGTATCGTGTTCTGATAAGAAAAAACCGAAAAAAAAATATTTTGACTCGATTTTGTTTTACGTTAGTATGGAGCGTTGGCCGACTGGGGCGACAAGCTCCATAGAAATTTTTAAAAAAATCGCGTCAAAAAAATTTTTTTTTCTGTTTTTTCTTATCAGAACGCGATACCTGTTAAGCCCTTGATCGGTTCATACCCCATTTTTTTTACAGCTTGTACATATATTTGTATATGTATATTTGCTATCAACTAATCAGAATACAGATATACTTATATTGAAATCAATCAATCAGGAAACACATTTTTTTTTAAATATTATTCAGGCATTTTTAATTCCGCAATACACAATAAAATAAAAAAAACAGCTTCGGCCGTCTATAGCCGCGTCCTAACGTTCAAGCGTGGTTGGCTGCATACATGACATAAGCTATGAGATTGAGCGGGATAGACGCTGTCTATCTCGCTTTACCATATGAAACGTATTCTGTAGCTCTAGCTATCTATAGCCCAACTTAAGAGTCCGCAGTAAGCTCGGCCGAATTTCACCTTTCCATACAAACGTAGTTACGCTCTCATTTTAAAACTACGTGTTGGATTATGACGAAACTTTGCATATACAATGACATGAGGTATATCTATGCCTGTAATTCGTTTATATGGTTCCAGTTTATAAAACAAACGAAATACAGCAAAAACAAGTTTTGTATGAAAAACTTAAATTCGCTGTAAGTATTTTTTTTACTATGGTATCTGAAGCTACATAAACTAATTACAGGCATAGATATACCTCATGACATTGTACATGCAAAGTTTCATTACACTCCAACACGTAGTTTTAAAATGAGAGCGCAAATACGTTTGTATGGAGAATCGAGCTTACTGCGGACTCTTAACAATTATAGTAAATAGTATAATTCAAATAAAAGATTTTTATGTAAGTATAATTTAACCATTAACATACATTAGTTTTAATTAGCGTGTAAGATTAGTTGCGATGCCCTTACAGGGCTTATGTTTGAGTCTTCTACTACCTAAAACGTAATGTCTTGTAACAACATGAATGCAATAAACATGTTTACTGATTGATTACTGTCCGCCGCGCTCGCCCGTCTGGACGCGGCTATTAGACGGTCAGAGGCGTTTATTCGTGGAGCCAATATTTTGTATCTGTGATAACTGATAAAGCAGTTTATTAAAAAAAAGTATGGCGCCAAATTGAACAATCTTATCGATTGTAGATCGATATTCTTTGTTTTTACTATTTTCTCGCTGTCGAAGTGTATAACTCTGCTCTAAAAGCCATATTACCCCTCGAACTATTTCCCCTCACTTAATTCGGGAAAATAATCGGGCTTATTTTAGACCCTTGTCATACAATCTACTATTCTTGAGACTAGGAAGTTGGACAAAGAATAGATGAATCAGGGATTGTATCTTTTCTTACGCTATAACTATAATGAGTATGAATGAGGGTATTTCCACTTGTTTTAATAAAAACAAAGGCACTAAAAACAGATTCTTACTAGAAATTAGCTGAAATTTATAGAAACGATGATATCATAAGCTGTCTTAGTAACCTAGTAAAAAAAATGGTCTGTACCTATTTGCTACAGTTATAAAAGCGATTAGTTATTATCGTATATTAGTATCTTATCAAACATATCACTAGTTTAAGTTCAATGTACATGGTTGTACGTCATCATAGCGGGCTCTTTCCCTCATTAATGCTCATTGGTGCTGGTACGTAGCAGTCACTCGAAGATATATTCGGCAATCCTACGATCAAACCTGGAATGAGTCCAAAACACATTTGTTTTTGTGAACACAAAAGGTTCGAAATAAGTTTCTTCAAAGAAACAAAGGCACTCTCGGCCGAGCTAAAATCTGGCACTAGTGCTGGATAGTATATGCATGCACAAAGCTACTAAAAAGACTAGATCATGTTTTTTTATTATTTCATCAAGTTAATCCACAACATAATAAATAACCTAATATCAAAAAGTTTAGTAACACATTAAATATTCAACGGACCAAAATTTGCCCGTATCATTGGCGGGATCTTTGCTCTAAATAACCAACGTAAAAAAACTCCCCTTGAAAGCCAGATGAGACTAAATTGTATAGTACATGTAATTTTTATAGACCTGTTACCAACACGTAACTTATTCCCGTTGTCAGAATAATTTTAAGTAAAGTAAAAGTAATGTAAAGTAAAAAAATATTTCAGAGTAGATACATTCACATATGCCCTTATACAAAAAACAGTGGCTCACACTAGGCTAAGCCTGTCCTGTGACACCACATTATTAAATCACGAGTGCATCATTAAATACATTAAAGATAATTTAACATTAGCATTAACACAGTTATTTCTATTTGGAGTTTAATAGTTAAGATATTTCAGAATTTGTGTGTGTTTGAGAGTATGTGTGTGTGTACGTGTGAGTATGTGTGAGTGTGAGTATGTGTGAGTGTGTGTGTCTGTGTCAGTAGATTACTCGTAGTAAGTTTTCAGTTTCTCTGTATTCCAAGCCGTTCAACCATTCTCTGATTTTAAATTTAGTCTGTCGTATGCTTAGAAGTTTAAAGTCACAGGCTTTCACTGCCACGTTATACAAACGAGGATGCGCAAAATTTGCAAACCGACGAGCAAAGACCGAGCGCACTCTTGCCACTGGTATTGCGAAGATTCTTGCTTCCAGCATGTTTTCGTAGTCGTCAGATAATAGGACTTGTTTATGAATCTTGCAAACGGTTACTAAGATATAGAGCTTGCGGACACTCAATACCTCAGCTTCTTTATATAGGAGTGTGGTTGGAAACTGACGTGGCTTTTTAAGCATTACTTTTAGTATTGCGCGCTGTGCTCTTTCTAGCGTGATTAGGACTGTGGTACCAGCTGATCCCCATATCGGTATGCAGTATGATATGACCGATTGGCAGATTGCCAAGTAGATTGACCGCAAAAGTTTAATGTCCGCAACCTCTCTCAGTCGTTTCATCACCATGATTAACTTCCTAACTCTTCCAGACATGGCTGATATGTGGTTACCGAAGGTGAGTCTTTCGTCCAGTGCAATTCCTAGGTATTTAATGGTAGTGACTCTCGTAATGGTCTTGCAGTAGCATTGCCTAGGTTCTTCTGAGCTCTCAAAGTTACACGTGTGCACTTGTATAGGTAAATTATCTGTAGGAGAAGAAGCAGCCGTCTTGTGAAAGCAAACGAATTTCGTTTTATTCGAGTTGAGAGTGAGTAGATTTTGGTTTAGCCACTTTGCAACCACTGCCATACTTTTTTCGACTTCAGCGTGCAGGCTATCCCATGAAGATTAAGGCGGTGTCGTCGGCATAGCATATTATCTCAGCCTTTTTTTAAATCTAATTCGCAAATATCATTTAAATAAATTAAGAATAGCGTAGGTCCGAGGACCTTGAGGTACGCCAAAAGGCACCGATTTTGTAGTACTGACATATTCTTCTACTTTTACTACCTGCGTTCTCTCTCGTAGGTAGCTGCGGAACCAGTCCAGTGCTAAGCCCCTGACACCAACGTTCTCCATTTTCTGTAGGAGGATGGAATGAGACACGGTGTCAAAGGCTTTTGCCAAATCCAAGAAAACGCCGACGCAGGCTTGCCCTATGTCTAGAGAAGATGCGACTGATCTTGTCAGGAGAGAGACCGCGTCCTCCGTGGACCTGCCTCTCCTGAAACCGAACTGACCCCTATACAGTAGATTATTTGATTCTAGAAAACCAACAAGACGCTTACCGACGACCTTTTCCAAAATTTTCGAGAAAGCACTGAGAAGAGATATCGGCCGATAGTTAGTTGGGTCCTGTTTACTTCCTGCTTTGTGAATTGGTGTGACCATAGCCATTTTCCAGATTTTTGGAAATACTCCTGATGACAAACTTAGGTTACAAATTGAGGTCAGAGGCATTAGAATAGCAGCTTTAACTTCTTTTATTAGAATGTTTTCTATCTTGTCAATTCCTGGAGCACTGTCTGGTTTCAAGTTAGATATAATGCAGCCTATTTCGATAGGGTCCGTTGGTTGCAGAAAGAGTGAGTTCAATTGCAAGCTGGGTGAGACCGCTTTCGACGCTAGGTCAAATTCGGTTGTGTTTGACTTTTCCAGGATTAGGTTTGCAAGTCGGCTCCCTACCGTCGCAAAAAAATCATTACACGAGTTGATTGATTCCTCCGGCGAGTTCAAAGTTTTTTTAAAGCTGAGTTTTGGTTCTTGATGCGGTGCGAGTATGTTATGTCCTTTATGCAGCTCCATAGCTTCTTTGGGTTATTATTGTGTTTTTTCAGTTGTTGACTGTCATAGTTGTTTTTGACTTTTCTTATGAGGTCCACGTAAAAGTTTCGATAGCGAGTAAAGATCAATTTCAGAGTTTCGTCCTGGGGAGACTTGCGATATCTTGCGTGCAGTTTGTCTTTGTGTGCCGCGCATCGAATTCGGGGTCATCCAGGGTTTTAAAGTGTACCTCGAATGGCTAACCATCTTCACGCGAGAGTGTTTTTTGACTACTGCAGACACAATGGATGAGAAGGAGTCGGCGGCTTCATTCACGTCTGTGGTCTCTGTGATTACCGACCAGTCCGTTTCCTGAAGTTCCTTTAGTATAATTGGATAGTTACGCTTACATGAGTATCTTTTCTCTTTTGGGTGCTTTAGCTTGTTTACTCCGATTCCTGCCAGTATCATGTCATGATCAGTCACAGAGATGCAATCTGATATTGCGCTGGTGAACACATGGTCGAGGCAGGACTTTTTGCGTGTAGGTTTGTTAACTAAAGATTGTAGTCCTCTTTCTGCCATGAAATGTAGGTAGTCGGAGCATTGCGCGTTTTCCGTGTCTAAGATATTTATGTTGATGTCTCCTGTTATAATCGTTTCTCTAGTTTGAAGAGTATTAAGAATGCTTTCCAATGAGCTGACGAAAGACCCGGTATCCCTGAAAGATGGGGATCTATAAATACCAATTACTGAGTATTACCGTGCAATTTCGAGCTGTAAGCAATTTGCGTCCGAAACGTTTGGTTCGCTTACCTTAGGGCAGAGGACGTTTTTTACGTACGCCACAACCCCTCCTGCTTGGTTGATGTATTTGTCAGTACGATATGACCCATAGCCGTCGATTTGGGGTATCAACGAGTTTTCGTCGATCCAACACTCTGTAAGGATTATGATATCGAAGTTAATGTTCATACGTTTAAGCGTCACTAGAAAGCAGTCGAAATTTTTATGGATACTTCTTATATTAAATGTCAGGAGTTTACACGAGTATTTTTGGTCAATGATTAGTTTGCATTGTTCAGGTGAGTTCACAAAATGACAGTTTGGATTCCAAGAGTTGTCAATGTCTTCCGCTATTTGTGAGGGTGTGTTGTGATTATGTGTGTCAAGGAGAAGAGCGGCGCCACTACATAACAGCGGCGGCCGATGTGTCGAAGTGAGCTTATGAACTAGACAAGTAACTAAGACAAGTAATTCGCACATGACAATATACATAAATATTACACTGCGCTGCATCATTCAAATTGGTCAGGTCCGCGCGAGCTGCGTTCTGTTTCTTCAGTAGTGAGCAGTCGCTCAAGGTGATCGTATGAGCGGATCTGCTGGGCTCTGTGTCCTTCTCGCCTTCGTATGAATATTTGCCCTCCATGAGTCCAGTTATGTTCGAAACCGCAGAGTACCGATTTGTTTTGAAACAGACTCAATTGCAGACTATATTGGCAACAGTTAAATGGGAATTACGATTACCTAAGTTAATTCCGTTGTTATTCCTTGCGGTTCTCTGCTCCTTTGATATCTATGCTTTATAACATCCACGCGAAAAAAGTGTCAGTATTTCTCTTTCTTCTTATACGTTTAAATCGATTTAGATAATCGTATTGAGATAGTTTGAGTCCCGCAGACGGACATGCGAGTAGATTGCTTTTTATCCCGGTAATCATTCCATTGCGGGAAAGTAATGGGATTTGGGGAACTTTGTATTCAAATTCAATCATTTATTTTCATTTTTATGCGCTTTTTATGCTCTAGTGCCTAAAGTAAAATCTTCGTCGAAGACCAACGCAATCGGTCCAACAGCCACACGAGCAACTTTAACTTCATGGAATAAACTCTTTATTTTTATTTTATTATGTTTCGTTAGTATTCTAACACCAACAGTCAAAGTACACAATAAAACTTCATGAAATAAACTTATAGTTTTCATTTCCTCGCAATCGAAGTGAAAAGTAGATTGTACAATTCGTCCATAAAACCCATTTTACACTCGATTTTATATCCATCCTCGCTTGCCAGCTCGCTCGGATGGATAAACGTCTCGCGTAAAATGGTGCGTTTTATGCACTTGTTGTACAATCTACTATTTCACAATTATATGACGTCATTAATAAACATATAACCGATATATTAGAACAATTTAAGAGGGTGCCTTATTAAAGGTTCAAATTTTCGGTTTTTAAAGACCACCCTAATACATATTACATACATTATAAATACTTACACTGACAAATTACTTCATTCTACTACTTCAAAACATACAAACAAATTCCACGGGTTATTTGTTTTATATATTCTGATATTGTATAGTTATATCTCTTTTTACATCATTTTCCTTCTAGGGCCGTAGACAAGGTTACAATCGACAAGCGCTAACGCCAATAGAAAATAATAAAATGTAGGGGAATGACAGATGCCGACGAAACACTTTTCGTTAACATCTGTCATTCCCATATATTTTATTAGTTTTCTATAGGCGTTGACGCTTGTCGATAGTAACCTTGTCTAGGCCCCATGTGTTAATGTCTAACGGAACCTTATTGTAATAATAATAACGTACACTGACCAATGAATGAATGACGGTACCGACTTTTATGGAGCCAGCTATTATTGGCAAGTTCATTTTTATATCTACTATTTCGATTATGCAGTACCTACCATCGCCAGCACAGTTAACTGACCATCCGTGCACTTTATGTGCATTGTAAAAAAGTACAATATAAATATATGATGGTCAGTTAACTGTTTTGGCGTTTGTACGACGCAGTTTCTTTTAAAAAGTTGTTTATTTTTCCGCACGAACGATGTTCAAATATGTATTGAGGCGCAAAAGTCCGGATACCTCATTTGCTAAATTTGTCAATGAAAGTCTGACCCCCAGGTTGTAAGCTGATGAAAAAACCCGCTTTTGCAAGGTAAAGATGGAATTCGCATCTGCAGCATGGTCTCTACAAGAGGATGCCGTATGACATTCGACACTCGACAGCGACAATTTTTTTTTCAGCGACTATTTGACAGTTTTCTGGTATGGGAGAGCAAATGAGCATCAACGAGTGTGGTCAAAATTGCGGGCAACAGCTATACAGGGTGTCCCGGAACTCAACGATAACCTGGTACCGGGTGAGAGGCCAAGGTATACCAGTTATGAAAAAAATAAGAAAAAAAATCCTTGTTACTTAGTCGAGCGGTAATAGATATTTTCCGAAAAAGTTGAAAAATGGACACCCTTGGTCGCATTTTAAGTAGTGTGATCACAATTTTCACAATTTTACAGTGATTTTTTTAATAATGTAATCTCAAATAACAGTGCTATTATTCGGCACCACAAATCAAAGTAATAAACATTCTTCGCAAAAAAATGGAAATAGCACTTTTATTGGCAAGAAAAGTGGCAAGTGTTGTACCATTTTTAAATCTAGACTAAATAGGCCATCTTTTAAAATAACTTGCCAAGGGGAGTGTGGTACATTTTTTTTCCAACATATAATGTCAAAGTTGACCGACAATAATTTTGTAAACCATAACTCATCAAAACCTTTTTATTTTATGTAGTTAAGAATGTTTATTACTTTGATTTGTGGTTGCGAATAATAGCACTGTTATTTGAGATTACATTATTAAAAAAAACACTGTAAAATTGTGAAAATTGTGATCACAGTACTTAAAATGCGACCAAGGGTGTCAAATTTTCAACTTTTTCGGAAAATGTCTATTACCGCTCGACTAAGTAACGTGGATTTTTTTTCTTATTTTTGCATAACTGGTATTCCTTGGCCTCTCACCCGGTACCAGGTTATCGTTGAGTTCCGGGACACCCTAATTTTTCACTCTCTGTCAGCCTCTTGTGGATAGATAAACGCATTCGACAAATTATTTCCACAGGCTTGGGCTGCTCTTTTGAAATGAAATACCTTAAAACGGTAGCTCTATTACTATACAATAAGGACGAAGATAGTGACCATTTGATTGAGTGAGATATGAGCTTTCGAAATTAATTTGTTGAATTGGAATGGGGGCACGCACATTTATTGCCTTGTACACACAAATCGAGCCGATAGACCTCGAATCGTTGTTTGAATAGTCGCTTACTATGCGACTATGAGTGTGTACACAATAATAGCGGCGATTTCGACATTGACTACTGCTTGAGCATTTGATTGAGTCTGGACTTCGAGGCACATTTTCTCCACAATCATAATCATAACAAAGGCGTAATATTTCATATACGGTAATTTACACAAGTGAGAAGTCATTCGAAATTTATTTCTGATCTAATGTCCTTAACATGAAGTTCAAGCGCAACTCACTCGATAGTTTTACACAGAAATCTGGTATATAAATTGTTGTTCCCAAAGGATATAAAATATAATTAAATATGTGTTTATTCATGACGATATAACAGAACACGGCCAGAAGTCAGCAAATCAGTAGTAGGCAGTTAGTGTCACAAAAGGGCTGTATCAGAGCAAAGTTCTGGCGAGATGGTCCGCGCCAGGTATAGTTCATAATATCCCCTAATGATATGAAATGGGGAGTGGAAGTTTGCAAGGATCGCAATTAACGAGCTAGATGCGGACGAAGTTTAGCCTCCCGAGCACAAGACCTTCAATAGAAAGATCCAAGTTATATTCAATGGAATATAAGTCATATTTAACCTTTTGACAGCCACAGTCGGCTATGCCCGTCTACGGAAAGTCGTGCCACTGTAGCCACGTCGGCTACAGCCGACCATACATTTTGAATTAATATTATGTAATGGAAAGCTTTACAAGTAACTTCAGGCATTTATATTAATAGTTCATAGTAGGTACATCAATTTCAACATGCCAATATTTATAAATATATATCAGAAGTTTCATTTTATTAATATTTTGTCTGGCTATGATTGACTGAAGTAAATTGCGCGGCTCTCTGCGCCACGAGCGGCCATCAACGACGCATAGGGATGTACCCGCCAAACAAAACAAAATTAACTCACAGTGCATCCTATCTATAATAGTTAAAATAAATGGTCCTGATCTACCACAATTGTTCAGATATTTTATTACCATGCTACCCCATACACATAGCAAAAAGAAATGAATAGTTATAGTTCATTTTGTAGTTAGTAATAATAATCGACACGACGAGTTTCGCACATCTCTAGCAAACAAGCGCTTTCTAGATAGATATAAATACGAATCAAAATATACCACGCTTATGCATTCACACAAAACAGCGGGGTCACTTCTTATCAATCAGCAAATTCCTTTTTATCTTTACCTGCACGTGCAATAGCGACCAGTTATTTATTACCTGCCATTCAAAAGGGTATTTTTATTATTATTATTTCATCATTACCTTTCTAAAAAAGAAAACATTTAGGATTGTAATAGCTTGTTTGGTCTAGAATCATAATCGATATGACAAGTAAACGCATACCACAGCTTCCCAACTCTAGTATGAAAACAATTTCCTATGCCTTTGTGGCCCTTGACGGCCGGAGCCGTCAACGCGTGACGTCATCACCTCAGTAGTGTTGTGAATCGATCACTGATCTAAAATGTGTTCTGTGCAGATATTTTGGTATTTACGTACTTTAATGTTGTTTTTTAATGTTCATATTCAATGAAAATGCAATAACATCATATTCAAGTATATTTCTAACACTTTTTTCAACATTAGCGTTAGTATTAGCTAGGTATCGATATCCAATTTTGAACTCACTATGTTTTGCACAGATCGAACCCTTGTTTTTGCTCTGGCTACAGTAGGGCAGCGTTTTGTTTTGCACCGTGGCTGCCAAAAGGTTACAAGTAACAGAGTTGCATTATCTTGGTTTCGTTGGAATTCATAACTGCTATAGCTATGTACCTACTTACTTCATCATATCAACCGAAAGACGTCCACTGCTGGACATAGGCCTCCCCCAAAGAGTGCCAAAGTGACCGGTCCTGCGCCACCCGCATCCAGCGGACTCCCGCGACCTTTACCAGGTCATCAGTCCACCTTGTGGGGAGCATACCCACGCCGCGCCTTTCGGACCTTCCGGTACCTGGTCGCCACTCGAGAACCTTTTCGCCCCAACGGCCATCGGTTCTACGTGCTATGTGCCACCTACTTACTTAGTTAAGAATAATTTGGAATCGTGTGTCAAGCTTTTGTTTTACGAATTTAATTTCACCTAATATTTATATCGGTAAGACAATCGATTGGTATTTTAAAACTGACTGCCTGGTAAAGGTTAAATACCTATCTATGAATTTAGAATAAGATAAACAATGGATAGAAGGTTTTGAAACCAATCCGAACATACACAAACTATCTGATAAGAGTCGTGTCACACTAGATGATAGCTCCTATCTGACCTTATCATCACAAAGGTGATCTGCGACTCTTAAATAAAGCGATTTCTTCGAAATGCTTATAGTCCATTTGAAAATAATTATTGAAACAGAAATCCCCAGTAGTAACAATCAACTGGCAATGAGTATTGCGAATATCGAGTAATTCCCGTCATAGAGCCCACTGATCATTGCTGGATGAAACAAGGGGAGATAGCGCCTACTATGTCTTAAATTAGTTTTGCTGCTCATGACAGATAATAACAATAATGCATCGTCATTTTTCTCAAGATCACGAATACTAAAAATTGTATACTTATGTCAGTAGCCAGACCCAAACCCCAATATCCCGCAAACGAATCACTGAGTTGAAAAATGGTTTTAAGAAACCCATAATATATTGAACAAGCTATCCAACGATACCCCACATTATATGGTTTAACGAGTCCCCAATTTAGGTGTAAGGGAGGAACCCCAAAAAAATATATTTTATGATCTTATTTATATATCCATGCTGTTTTCTAGTAGTAAAGGTTATTGGGCTAAGCCGCAGACCGACAGACGGGCAGGCGGACAGGCGGACATGGTGAAACTATATGGGTTCCTTGTTGACTACGAAACCCTAAAAACCTAAGATCAAGATACAAGGAAAAAAGCGAATCTTGCTTCTCAAAATTAGTTCGAAGCACTATATAATTATGATATATTTTTGATGAACAGTGATTGATATCAAAGTCCTCATGATCTTTGGAGTGTATAGTATAGATAACATTTTTCATAGTGAGGTTTTCTCCGTATATTTGGTGTTGTTGCCAGTCTGCGAGTCACAGCGCGCGCGAGCACCCGCCAAGCCACGCTCGTGCGGTGCCCCGAGGCAATTACACGCGGTGTTCCGAATTATTTTTGGCTCGTCTAAATAATAAACAAAGAACGATATATTCTCAAATGTTTTGGTGATCGTGGATTGTGGTGGCAGTAGAACAGTTTTATTAACATATAAACTATTATGTAAGTATTGTATTTTTTTATTATTTAAACAAATAGGTACATACATAGTCTTAGTTCAGACTGTCGTGCCACTTTAATTTTATAATGTATTGGAGTTATTGCAATTTGTAATACTTCATAATTTTACCTCCATAACAAATAAGTATATGTGTTATGATTAGCGCTATTTAATAATTTACAATAATAATTTATGTACCAATTTCGTTTATTCCTCCTCTACAAGCTAAGCTACAGCAAAAAGTTTATGAAATTGCGATGTCTGCATAAAGTTAAAGTGAGATTTAAACGAAGGTACGAAATACCCGCGGTTGTGTTGTTTTGTTTCATTACACGTCACGAAGAAGTCATCGTTCAAAGGCAACCTAGTTAGTATATTTTACGCGCGCTGACTCAGCACGGAAAACATAAACACATTAGTGTGATGCCCATTCGATAGTTTAGAGACTCCTACACCGCCGCAGGGTGGTAAACATTGGGTAAAATGTAATATTTACACACTTCAGTTTGCTTGCATAGCGAGGAACCAATTACATTTAATATAGCACTACTTACCTACCTACCTAATTACATCTTCTATACTCGTACATGCCAATCTGTATGCCTCCTCCACGGAATATTTACATCAATATTGTAAAAACGAAACAATGAAATGGTAAACAAAACTTTTACTCTTTATCAACAATGCCATAAATAGAACATCGCGCAATACAATTGAATAGATAGAGTTCAAGTGATTTAATGAAATGATGTAAGAAATCATGGCCCATAGTTGCGTATTAGGTACCAGTAATATATGTTGTGAACACAGACCGCCCCGATAAGAAAGTTCGAATTGAAACACGTGATAAGGAATGGCCACAGTATAATATTAGTGGACGATGATATCGAGACATGGATTGCATTAAGAGGGTACTTATCAATGTGTCAGGTACCGTGGGTACCAATCAACCAGAAGGTCATGTCAGGTCATGAATAATAATACGAATCGATTTAGTTTTAGATTCAACGGACTAATTCGTCTATGTTTTGTTATTTACCAAATCTGCCGTGCAGAACCTAAAGTGCAGTACATGATCTCGGATTGCCTAGAACGCGAAATGACTAGTGTGTTGTTTTGCCTACATTGTGCATTGCAGTTTGACCACCGAGCATTGTGCCTAAAACGCAAAATGACCACTCATAGATAGGTTAGGTTCGTTAGGTTCCTTCAGATGCCCGAAGGGAAACAGACCAGAAATAGGAGCCCCGCTCGGCGGGGCTCCGTCGACGTAACTAACTTAAAGATAAAACGACGAAAATGATGTAGGCATTTTGCGTTTTAGGCATAATGCTCGGTGGTCAAACTGCAATGTGGGCAAAACAACACACTAGTCATTTTGCGTTTTAGGCAATCCGCGTATAACCCAAAATGCCCAGTAACGGGCTATATTTAGTTTTCTACTTTTTTGGTGATCTGTGATCAGTATTTCAAGACGGCATGTGCCTCTAATCGGTATATAATTTGGATTACTGGAACATGTAAAATCAAATCCGCTGTGTGACCGACCATATGAAATATGTAAAAAAAACACCAATAATAGAATGCGGAAGGGGACACAGCGTCACATTTGTCTGATTTAAATTTAGTTAATTGGATTGAATAGGCTTATTGTGACCTAAAAAGGTTGAGCGATGCCATTAGAACCAGTTTTTGGAGAGGAACAAATGTTTAGATGGGAGCAACAAATACCCAAAAAATTGAGTCAGACGGACCCAGCCGGCGGCAGCCGAAACAAACATAAAAATATGACTTCACAGTTTGCTATTTGTACTAATCGTTGTATGGAAAATCAAGTAAATGGCTGTTTCGGTCGAGAAATACTGCGTTGTTATACTACTTTGTTTCTATACTTTTATAAGTAGATAAGGACGTAAGGATAGGACAATAAAAAAAGTTTTTTCTTAACTTTCAATGTATCTTATTATGACTTGAATTATATTAATAGATATGATTAGACAAATTATCTAGATGCCCGGAGAAAAGCTCGATGTTCTAATAAACAAAGCGTTCCAAGTACGAATTCGCTAGAGGTCTGTTAGGCAATATTGTTAAACAGACGTCTGGAGCTGCAAGTGAAATTAAATGAAACAATCATTATTCAAATACGTGCTTAGCTTCACAAAAATAATGTTATTCTAGAATAACTCCATTCGTTTTTGGGAAATATGTAATATAAGTAGCTACATGGGCGGCGCGTCCAAAATGATCTGCACAAGCAATGATCTATAATAAACTAGCTTTTGCCCGCGACTCGTCTGCGTCGAACTTGTTTATCGTACGTACCTCAAGTTTGTATAACTTCCGACCCCCATTTCGCCCCCTCAGGGGGTGACTACCGGCATAAAAAGTATCCTATGTCCTTCCCCGGGATTAATATCCCAATTTTATCTCATTCGTTTAGAGGAACAAACAGACAGACAAAGTTACTTTCGCATTTATAATATTAGTATGGAAGTATGCATAGCTACACGTGCGAGGGTCATTTCAACCACTTCATACGCGTACTTCTTTGAGTGTGAGTACATACATGACTATAAACCTACTTACAGTTATTCTTTAACTTGATTTCTGATATGTATGTGTTACTCAATCTTAGTTTATTTTCCGTTCCGTGAGAAGTGGATCCTTGGGGATTATCGAAGTAGCAAAACTTCGATGTTTCCACGTCCAAATTCTCCTATCTTTTGTTTTGACGTAATTCGGCCCAGCCCACCAGATATCACGTGTCATATCGTGTTCCGAAATATGAAGATAACAGGAACGTGTAGTGAATAACGTGTTTCATATAATATTAATATTATAGCTGCACATATTTTTTTATATGCCCGAAATGGTGAATATGTAAAAAATATTTACCTGATACCTACTATCAACAAAGTTATCAAAAGCATGTTCACTTCTCAATTGGACTTAGACAAGTAGTTGGTTGTTATCTACTTGTTAGCTTTATTGAATGTGCCTCAGTTATAGCTACTTAGTTCGCATTATTAATCTAGAAAACATAAATACTTAGTTACCTAAGTTGTCGCGCTAGCATTTATTATACTTACATCGCTTTTTTTGAGCTACCTAGGATTATTGGATCAATTAACTTCGAATAGAATGCTCAGAAACCGATTTTGCCCGACACGACGAGAAGGAGGGTTATGTTTTTCGAGCGTATGGTATGTATATATGTATGTTGACAAGGAAATTCTATTTCACGGACTACAGTTCAAGCGGCTGGATGGATTTAGTCACATGAGATGTGGTTGGATTCCTCATATTCGTGGGAGTGACATAGGCTATAAGATTTGAAAAAAGCAGATGGGTTTTTTTGAAAAAGTTTTGATTTTACTTATGTAATTTCGAATCTCTTTGTCGACATGACCCAGTGAATGTCAGTTGTGTCCTTTAAAACTCAAGAACGGCAGGTACAGTCGACGTCAAAGAGATGTTTTCACTTTTTCACCTTATTCCTTTGCAATGAGGTGAAAAAGGTGTGAACCTGTCTTGGACGTCCACTGTACCTGCCGTTCTTGAGTTTTTAAGGACACAACAGCTGACATTCGCTGGGTCATTACGACAAAGAGATTCGAAATTAACATTAGCTGCTTAAGGAAACACATCACCACATCTTTTTCTGAAGGGGTTAGTACATTCATCGGAGTCTATGTATTGAATAAGATGCCTCTTTTCAATATTATTGTGTCAATAAATTTAGTTACTGACTACCTGAAGTAACACACCTTCCTTAATCTCGTCAGAGAAATGTATTTATAGGCAAATCAGATAACGCAAAACATATAGGTACGTAGTATGAAACATTTTATCAGCAAAATCAGTTCTCGTCCGCAACAGAACGCTATCTGGCCTGCCTGTACATTTTTTTTTAAGCAGTCGCGAATTGTACAGCGCAGCAAGCCAGTAGTACAGTCAGCATCATATAGTTAGTAGCAGCCAAAGTAGCCAAATATATCGGAACACGTCTTTATTACTATAGGAGTATTTAAGGAAGTGTTACGATATATTTGGCTGTTTTGCTAACTATGTGATGCTGACTGTACCTAGTATGTGGCGACCACGGGACGCCTATGTCCAGCAGTGGACTTCTTTCGGCTGATATGATAATAATGATGTTGATACCCAGTTAATACCAGTAAACAACAGCGGCGCTACCACAAACTTCGAAAGTCGTATACATGCATCCCTGTCACTCGAGTAAGGGAGTGCGATAGAGATGGAAATACCCGAACTTCTACTTTCGAAGTTCTTATAGCCGATATTCGACTTCAAAATGTGACGTAACTACGTCATATCCCGTGTCATCGTCATTTTGAAACACAGATACCTACCTATGATTACTGCTGCAGGTCAATCACGTAACGGATTGTACGCGAGTCTATGTGGATCTAAATGTCACTTTTTATATGGAAAAATGACAGTCGAATCTGCCTAACGCGCGTTCCAAACGTTACGTGATTACCCCTCTCGTCGATCATGTAACGAATTGTACGCGCGTCAGGTAGCTCTAAATGTCACTATTCGTATAAAAAAATTACAGTTGAATGGTCTTTGCATACGTTCGAAAAGGTACGTGATCATGATCATCAACTACATGACTCATTTTGATAGTCAAAGCGCACCCTAAAAACAAGAATGTGTGTTTATAACAGCGGAACTCAATTTAATTAAGGAATTATGTTTAAACGACCCAAATTAGTCAAAACACTGTGAAGAAACTTACGACAAGTTGCAAGTGACAAATTAAAGAAGTACTGGATCTTCTGGTGAGCTGCATCTCTATATTTGGGCCTAAACACATCTTCAGATTATAATGGCACATTTGGACACTTCACTCACACTACGATAAGCACAAGTTATAAAAATAACAGCGGTAATTATCAGCTGCGTTTGACGTTGACATTGTAATGACAGATCTCATGTGACATTCGATTAGAGTACGTTCCAAAGCCATCAAAGATTGCTCGTCACTTGACTTTAAGGGGATCGTTCCAAAGCATCTCTTATAAATTAAAAATATATCAATGTTAATTTAACACTGGCAAAATGACCACAAGGAGAATGTTTCTCGAACAAAATCTGTGCAAGGCCCAAGACGAACTCAGGGATCAGAAAGCTCTGTCTGATAAGCTTTTAGCAAAGCGGGTTGATAATGAGCAAGAAAATAAGTCTATTGTGGCTAGAAACTCCGTGCTAAAGCGCCAGTTACGACTGACCTGTCTGACCACCTAGCCGCGACCCAAGGACAAAAAAACTCGTTGCAAGTGGTTATAGCTAACTTTTTAGAGTGCCACTCTGTACATGAAGCCACCCTTGAGAAAATAGCGTTTCTTGAGCAAGAGCTTGCAGAGGCTCGGCAAGAAATAAACTTTTTAATTCAACGCAAGGGAAATGACTGGCTGGGTCCACACTGTGTTGCTATCCGAAGAGCTGTCATCTTTTTCCGTACCATGCCGCTCTACCAGTTATGGTGTTACGGAAAGAAACACATTGCGCCTCTTCCATAAAAGGCAGTGTAAGAACTATGCAGTGTAAGAAAACCAACAAAAATAATATAAGAATAAGTAAGTAGTTAGTAAGTTTAAAAAAGGAATCCATAAGAATGAGAAAAAGTACAAAAGCAAAGAGATGAGCTCGAGAACTGACAGAAAGGTTCTTAAATAATCAGCTAGAGTCTGAAACCAACGAGGGAAAAGCCACAAATTCAGCGGAGAATTGCCAACAGGACACGGAGTCAATGGGAGTGGGTGGCGTTTCTAACTGCCCAGTAGATGCGGTGGCCTGCGTGCCAGTAAACCTAGTGCAGCCAAACGTCGCCGGCGTTCGCATGCCCGTCGCCGCGCTCGCACCTCGCGTCGTCGCCAGCAACAAGCGGAAACGAGCTCCGTTGCTGCTTCGTTGGCATCACCATCCCATTCTTCTGAGACCTGCGCGCTCCCGTTCCCCATGATAAATGAACAAGCTACGCCCCAGTCGCCCCACATGTGTTCTGCGTAAATATAGATTCTCCGCGTGAAGAAACTCTAGCATCTTCAACATCTTCGAAGTCTTTTAGTGAACTGGGACTGTAGTTTTTTCGGCCAAGATAGGTGTAGGTATTGGACCAATGATGAAAGAGTCCCTACACCAGGAAATAATTAATATTTTAATGTTTAATATTTTAATATATTTTAATATTTAATGTATGAATATCCATACTAATATTATAAATGCGAAAGTGTGTCTGTCTGTCTGTTACCTCTTCACGCTTAAACCGCTGAACCGATTGAGATGAAATTTGGTATGGAGATAGTTTGAATCCCGGGGAAGGACATAGGATAGTTTTTATTCCGGAAATCATCCCCTGAGGGGGTGAAATGGGGGATGAAATTTTGTATCAAGCTACGTACGATATAAACGAGTTCCACGCGGACGGAGTCGCGGGCAGAAGCTAGTAATTAATATGTGTTACCCGGGGTTATCATTTGTAGACTTATTGATAAAATTAAACTGACTGGCCATGATGAACTCACGACTCATAGTAATTGCTGGCAATCATGCAAATTTCACGAAGAAGCCGCTAGACGATAACATCCAGTCCCTAATTGACATACAAAATAAACATCATTGTAATAGCAGTAGGTATGCAACTGATCTATATTTATTTATTTATTGAATGGAAATGTTTTATGATTATGTTAAATTCCTGTATTATTATTTTTTTTATTTTTTTTTGATGATTATTTTTACCTATTTATTGTGATGTTGACATGTGAATTAAATTCATATTACTAATAATATTTGCACGCTTGCATGCAAGCAAAATACACAGAACTTATGATTATTTAACCTTTGGCGTTGTTTTTTTTCTCCATTGACTACATTTTTAATCCTTTTTCGAGAAAATATGACATTATTGATTATTCTATTTAATGTCTATACCGCTATTATTTTAATTAGGAAATGTGTAAGCGTGATTGTTTAACAAAATGGTAATATTGGTGATAAAACGAATAAATAGATACAATGTAATCTTTGACGATGCAAAAGTGATCCTGCTTGAATACATTTTTTTTCTTTATCTTTATCTTATCCTATAAGGCGGAATCAGGAATATTTTCTGGTGCTTGTAAATCAGTAACAAGGAAAGAAATCGTATAGTATATCTACTGCGAATATTATTAACTAAATACGAGTTGCAATCATTGCAAACATGTGCAACGATAACTTAATTTGCTTTTGTAAATAAGGTAAATTACAGACCTGCTAACTGACGTAATTACACAGCTGCAGCCTCGCAAATATGTTTGAAATGTGATACCTACTATCAGAGAACAACGCGGCCTAGATATTTTACTGTGTAAAGGTCCCTTTTAGGCCTGCAACACACTGGCGCGGCCTGCGGTGGCGGACAATAGTAATAATTTGACAGCTAATGACAAGTTTACTATTGTCCACCGCGGCCAGGCCGCGCCAGTCTGTGAGAGGTCATAAACAGTGGCCCATTGTTTTACCATACCAGTGTTTTTTTTTCGTTGGGTAGACTACATTGTCTATTAGATATGACACGGAACGTTACGCTATAGTTAATACAATCCGTAATGTCAGTGCTAAAAAGTAGGCTTACTTACAAGCAGGCAGGAATAAGATTATTTCTTACATCAGCTAAACCTTAATAACCTTAGCTTTATTTGTCTATTATTAACCTTTAATATATGTTTTTATGTATGTATAAGTAAGTTTATATTATATGCATTATATATTTAGGTATATTAATGTAATTAATTGATTTTTGTTTCAATTCGAGTAGAGTTTCGAGTATTTAGGATCCTGCACCACTAGTTTCTTTTAGCCCAATAGTTGACCGGTAGAGAATGCCTTAAGGCATTAAGTTCGCCAATTACGGTTATTTTTATATTAGTGCAATTAAGTTTAAATACATAATAACCTTTAAGAGAACATTCACAAGTTAACAGTATTTATTAGGTATGTTCTATGATTTATTAACATAGACAGTTCTCCTTTGTTACAGATCCGGCGAGCTAACGTCAAACATGCCCTGTATTTGCCGGAGAACGGGGACACAAAACACCGACTTCATCCTACACCATAGATAGGCCTTACAATGGTTTTTGAAATTAGATAATACTAGTAGAATACGCATTATTTACATTTTAATTTTCTCTTTTGTTTGTTTCCCTATTGTTACTGTGCTTCCCTAGAGTCCTTTCCACTGTTGCATTTATAAAGTAAGTTAATATTTCAAACAAGTCTCACTGTTAAATTAGATATCTATACACGTTAGATTTTATATAAATATATAACTGCATTTCAAAAATCATATCTAAAATTGAGTTGCCTTATAAATCGATAAGCATTAGTGGTGCCAAAAGGCTAGAGCAAGATGTCTCACGGTGGAGTGAAGAGCGCGAATGGGAAGGGTGCGCACGCGCCGCCGTCGCGAGAGAGCTCGGAGAGCCCGCTGGCGCCGCCGCCCGACGGCGGCTGGGGCTGGATGGTGGTCTTCGCCTCCTTCATGATACACATAGTCAGTGAGTATTTCAGAACATTTACCTCCTCTTGCAATCATCAGTTTGATAGGACAGGCTTAACCCATACCACTTACTAATGCCTTTGTTAAGGAAAAACGCTGAATCCTGAAACTCTGGAGATGAGAAGATTAGTGACATTGACATAATATAAAATTTCAGCTGGTTGGCAAAGGATTTTTTCATTGTACCAGAAAAACATTACGGTGCGTTACATGAGGGGAGGAAGGGTCAAAAATCTTCAAAAACTGCGTAATGCATATTTCACCTGGTTGGCAAAGGATTTTTTCATTGTACCAGAAAAACATTACGGTGCGTTACATGGGCGGAGGAAGGGTCAAAAATCCTCAAAAATTGCGTAATGCGTTGAACATGCCTCTAACAGCCGTTCCTTTTATATCTACTCAGTCTATCTCTAATTTGTTATATTACTGACGATATGTACATAGAAGCCTCGCTTTCTTTAATTTTGACGTCCCAATAAACGTATTGACAACACAATGCCTATCTAGTAGATAACAGCAATCCTAATATATATGTATGTACACTCCATGTCGACACATTGTTACACTTTATATTTTGTCATTTTTACTACTCACCTATCACACAGATTTAAGTGCAAGCTTCATTTATTTATTATTATTTCCATTTTAATATTTCACCTGCATCGTGACCTGAGTGTACTAGGAGAATATCAGTGCTTAGTTCATATGAGCAAAGCAAAACTGAGCTAGTACCTTTTTGGCATTTTTTAGAATATGGGGCTTAAGTAGGTACACTATGCCACAATGTTTTACCGTGCGTGGTACTTCAAGTAGATACCTACCACGTATGATAAGTACCTTGATAACTTGCAGTATCATGCACTAATATTTTAATTACGTTTCCCTTGAACGAGTTACAATAAAAAAAATGCACAATGTTGAAATCCAGGTCAGAGAATCACTATTTTGCTCAATAAATGAGTAAAGTAAATAGGTAACGTACTACGGACGCAATCCTTTATCACAGTTGTTATCGGCAGAGCTTATAGCCACGCTCCATCCATAGGACATGGAGTCATCCAAAGTATCCTGTTTAAACATATAGTAAGCTATATTCAATAATTAAAACTAGTATAGGTCATCTATGTTAGAGAAAAAGAACTAGGACGAAACACCGCTTTACCGACAGAGTTATAAGTGGCGCGCGTATACAAATACAAGAGTTAAGGTACAAGTTGGAACCCGACCGCAGACAGCAGCAGCAGACGACGTGTCGCAGCGACACTACTGGTCTCTATGTGTTTCTATGAAATGCCTTTCGTAGACAGCGACACGTCGCCGTCATAGAAATTCATAGAAACCGATAGTGTCGTTGCGACACGTCGTCTGCTGCTGCTTTATGGCGTGTAGACGGGCTTGCCTTATTGACGGACTTGCCCACACTGACCTTACTGTACCTAGGGGAAGTTTTGTGCAATATAATATCATGTTAATAACCTTTTTTTTTCTAGATGTGGAAATGATTTATGCATACCCCCGGGTGGGAAATAGGGGGTTATGTGGGATTCACTTAGATATAGCATACCCACTAAAACCACACCGACGTTTGCCCGCTTTGTCCAAGGGGGGCGCTATGGGATCGCAAACATTCTACCACAACGCCCCCCCGATCATAAATATGAATGCCTAGCAGTCGTCACATACCTAGGTACTAGGATATGTAAGCACGTATAATTAATAATGATTACTACGCTATCGGACAGTCACCTAAGACCTAAGTATACGATTCCTTAGCATTACACAAGAGGTTGTTTTTTTGCGCCTCTCATCTCGGAATCATGCTACATACCTAATTGTAACAAGTAAGTATCATCGATTATGAAGCATGCACAAAGAAATGAGCATAGACTCTTGTGTTAACTATTAATACCGACCTTAATATAACCAGTTCCTATTTTGTTCAACTAGACGAAACAGCAATCCAATTCGTACATATAGATAGACCTTTAAGTTATTTTTCGTTTGCCGGCACTGGCGGCACGGCGCTGAGGAAATCGTCGCTCGAACATGATACCAACGAGTAGAATTACGAGAATTCCTACTTCGCATAAATCATGACAAATTAAAATGCTTTCGATTGAAATTTAATTCCAATATACAGCGCTATCATAAAACTAGTGCCTATGCCAAATCTTTGGATTAGGTTCAACCTAATCCAAAGATTTGGCGAACACGGGGCTTCAGGGCACAACCGGGAATAACGCTAGGAGGAAGGTATACACATATGACATTTTGGATGTTTAGATGTTTGTTACTCAATCACGCAAAAAATATATTATTTATTTAAATTGGTCATAGTCATCGTTTATATATACTTAACCTGAATAAAACATTGAATAACTACGCAAATTCTCCTCCTAAGCGATGAAATTAGGGATGAAAGTTAACACGTGAGATAATCTAATCTAATCTGTGTCTTAAACCAAATTAAATCGGTCTCTCTGGAAATCAACAAAATACTGAATATGTAATAACATGGCCATGACCAGCAAGCCGTAATAAAGTACGAGTACTTCGGTAGAATAAATTCAGATGCCACTCTACTACCCCCTTGGGTTACAGGGATTGTCTGTTATATGTACTTTATTTCTCCTTTAGAGTCTGCTCGTTGGTAAAGTTGGTAAGTTTACAAATCATTACCATACCTACTGTAAGTGACGACGATCTTTACTTCAATATTTACCATGCCACCATTTTAGGCTGTCATTTACTTATGTAAAGTCTTCAGTCCACGTATCGTCTTGATGACTTAATTCGACTTGACGTGTTTATTTTCGGCAAACGCTCTGACAGAGTAAACTTAATATACCTAATGTGTAAAACAAAGCACCGTTTAACTTTATTTAATTACAGTGAGCTGTAATTAAATAAAGTAAATTACACTTTGTTCACAGGATAAATAACGTAGAAGTAAGTAAATAACATAGTTTAAAGTAGATTGTTAACATAGGAAGTTCAGTTATTTATACTTCAGATAACATGTTGGTATACTATAACTAGTGTAACTACACTATTATTAGTATAAATAATCGCATGTATTTGTTAACTAGGTTCCTACTTTTCAAATTAGTATTGTCAACTACACTCGCGGTCAAATATTTCGGGTCACCCTAAATTAAATAATTGCAATAGGTTTTTTAAAAAATTGAATATTTGTTTTATTTACATAATATGCTATTCTTAACAATACCCAACTGTATTAGCAATTTCCTGGATCCTATCATAAAAATATCAATATCCAAAAATCACGATTTTTGCGATATAATAATAATAATAATAAATACTCTTTATTGCACCACAACAGGAGAGAAACGACTTACAAAAAAAAATGCTTAATAAATAATGGTAACAACAGGCGGTCTTATCGCTTTAAAGCGATCTCTTCCAGACAACCTTTGTATAGCAGGAAACATTTAAATTAGAATTTTAAACAGGTAGTGCAGGAACTCATCAAGAAGAGCATACTAACACATCATTCTTTCAAATATTAGTAAACAGGAAACTTTAAAATATTACTAAACAGGACACATTAAAATACATACCTAATAAATAAATAAAAATACGCAGTCATATATACAATCATACATAGATACATACATACAATACACATACATACAATACATAGAAGGCAACTTAAGGGAGAGACAGGTAATATTGTTTCAAGAGATTTTTGAAAATAGGAAGAGATTTTGCACACCTTATATGCAACGGCAAAGCATTCCACAACCGAACAGCCCGAAAGGTAAATGAGCTATTATAAAATTTGGTAGATGAAGTTGGTGGGGCGAGAAGGTGTTTTTGGGAAGATCTGATGGAAGTGAGACGATTAAAACGCTCTTGAGATATTGAGGAGTAGAGGTAACAAAAAGTATGCTGTAGAGTAACGCAAGAATGTGAGAATCACGACGGAGACGAATCGGAAGCCACTTGAGCTGAGAACGAAAGGAGGAAACGTGGCCATACTTGCGCAAACCAAATATGAACCTAAGAGACAGATTTTGAAGACGCTCAAGTTTGTTAAGTTGGTCCTCAGTAAGGTCCAGATAGCACACATCAGCATAATCTAGAATGGGAAGAAGGAGAGATTGAGCTAGCGCAATTTTAGTGGCGAGTGGCAAAAAGTTACGAAGTCGACGAAGAGAACCGATCGAAGCAAACATCCTCCTGCTGACCTCGCTCGCGATATCTCGCTCCGTTAACGTTGTTTTTTTCATGCGTTTTTACGAGTCCGATTTAAACCTGGTAACGTTATATTTTTTACTGTTATTAGCAGTTTATATGTAAAATTAAATAAAGATCATGACAGGATTAACTGTACAACCTCTTAAGCACTATTTTAGGAAATATGATGGTATTTTACCAACCCGTATTCTTTGTCCGCGAGTGTATATCGACATACATAACGTTCTTATACATTTACAAAATGACAAATGTTGAATAGCATGCTGTACTCCGTGTACGTCCTTGATGCTGTCGAAATCGCTGGTGTTTTTTTATTTATGTACCAATGTATTATAACTGCAACTTTGACACGTTACCTATATCGGCTCAGTAATATAATCAGTGTCAATACCGATAGTTCACGCCACATTTACACCGCCGCCAACTGATAGCGAGACGACGTCCCGACGGCCGCGTCCCTGTCTTTCTTGATAAGGGTGTAACTGCTCTGAATTATACATAATCAGAACATATTCGGTCAAGCCCTATCCTACAAATATATCTTATCCGCCGAAACTAAGTATACCTAACGATTTCATGATTAACCAAATTTTTCCTTTATTTTAGTTTTATTTTAGTCTATTCTTAGTTCTATTCTCATAGTTTTGCGAAACTTATGACACGACATATTTGCTTTGAATTAGTCATATTATTTTTAAATTCTCTGGATATTTGATTGACGAATTCTCTGATTGTAATAAGTAAGAAGTTATTTACATATAATAATGATTCATTAACAATTAAGTACCGGACATACCAATCATAATTTGCAAAAGCGTGCAAACATGTGCGAAGGTACCTACAAACACAAATATAATCCATATATGAATATATGTATCTCAGTTTGGTTACTATACCTAGTTATCTATATATTATTATTTTTAATTCCATTAACACTACAATGAATAATTTTCAAGTTTTTCAATTTTCATTACCTATCAATTTCAGTGAACTCAAATATAAAATGCAATAAACCTTAATATACTCGAAGACGGATTTCACGTTGTAATAAAATTCTGACTCAAATGAACTTAACAAGTAGGTACGTAGACTAAAATTAAGGTAGTTAACGTTGGGTAAGCTAACATCAGAGCTGCTTTCAAACTACAATACGCTCTGGAAAATAACGCCCTTTGTCTATAACGATAATAGACTTGAGTCAATACAAACTATTACAACGAAAACTACAACTATAACTATTATCCCGTAAAATGGCGTTTAAAAGCTCCCGTTAAAAAAAAACGGTATTTTGCGGAAAATTCCGCAAAATACCGGATTTGTTACGTGTACATTAGGTTTCATTACGTTGATGGAGCATTATTCCATTATTGTGGTCCGTCCCGTGATCTCCACCCGGCTTCGTACGAGCTGAAGTCACGCGAGATTATCCCAGCCACGGATCTTAATAAAGTTGAACGTGGAAGTCAAACTGGTGCGCGGCTTAAAATATGAAGATGACAACCTTTAAGTCTTTCTTTCGAAATGAAATTATCAGAAAATAAAAAGGGGGCACGGCACATCATGTAAGTTGAATACCGGTCCTAGAGCTGAGCAGTAGGTAAGTATGAATTTAGCGCGGGCGGTGGCACCCTTTGAAAATAGACCGGACATGCGGTTGCCGTAGTTCTTGTATTTTCGCGGCTAAATGCGGACAACGCCGAGCCTTATTCTTATTATATTACACGTACACAACGTTCAGAAATGATAGCGTCTTGTGGTTAGGTGTCTTACTGCTAACATAAGCAGTTAGGTCCTCGTAATAATATTAAGCCTGCTCTATACAGTGGGCCAACACGACCCATCGTACAGGACGCAACTATGCGTTAGACGTAGAGAGACATCGCCGCGCCATAAGCCATCTGACACCACTACCCTCTCCACACGCTGGCCCATCCTAGTGGGCCATTAGGATGGGCCATCATGTAGAGGAGCCATTACATCTTCACGGTGACCTAATTCTCGCAAACTGTTAGTTTTATCACGTTACTTAACCAAAACGAACTAACATATTCAATAGGCATAATATAGGTACTATACTCGTATAACTAACATATTCGCAAAACAATATTTAGAATATTGACATCGATAAATGTGGCTTCAAAAGATAGAAACCAAAATACAATCTGCATGTAAAATATTCACAACAACACACTTGAAAAATATGATATGGAGCGTCTTGTTCCTATCACTAAAGTATTTCCTGTGTCACTTCACTTATCAAATCCGGTTCGAAGGACCACGTGTACTTCGAGCTGGTGTTAGTAGTACTAGGTATATTAAACAGACACGTGCCATTACATTAATCCCTACCAGTAACTTGAACGAATTAAAATATTTGTATTTCGTTGTTTTGCCGTTTGTACAAACGGCAACACAGTTATCTGACCGTCCTGTGCCTCTGTTTATATATTCTATTTAGCCTCTATTTATATTGAACCTTATTACAATGCACATAAAGTGCACGGATGGTCAGTTAACTGTGTTGGCGATGGTACGACGGTAATACAGCAGCGGGGCTAGCAGACGCTGTGACGCGACGCGAGACGAGTAAAATCTACCCACCTCTTTCTAAGTTGCACGGTGCGAGTGAGACAAGAGACACCAAGTCACGCACGACGCGACTGGGCAGCAAGTTGTGCTTAAGACATTGTGTTTAATTTTTAATTAACCTACTTCTTTGGCAATATTTGTTCAATGGTATGCCTACCTAAATGTAGTGAAGTGTTATGTAGTGAAGTGAAGTTTTCAGTGTAGGAAAGAGTTAATGACTCATTAACATGTTGTGAGCTTCGCTCAGTACATTAGCTTTTATCCGAATTTGTTACATAAATAATGACTAGTCAGTTAGTTAACGATTATCCAATGTTGTTTTATAATCTTCGCAGCCATTTTAGCTCTACTATTGTTGGGTGTTTATCAGTAGTCTCTGACTCGTCTATTTATCTAGGTCTCTAGTATTCGGTGTTTATCAGTCTACACTGCACGAAAACAAAACAAATACCGCATACCGCACTCTCATATAACGAAGTACGAATAAGTACCATATGCTGAGATATGTGATTGTCATCCAACTCTTCAGGTTGTACATATATAATCGAGCTGGCCATGTAAAAGAAAATTATTCATAATGCTCATAACGACATAAGATAATTTGCTCATTATATACCGAGGTATATCGCAGTAGTCATACACCACAAAAGAAAACGATTGCAAATAACACAATTGTGGGAAAAATAATTATTGCCAGACAGCTACAGACAAACTTAAGTGGCAGTGGGCGGGACACATAGCACGTAGAACCGATGGCCGTTGTGGTGGAAAGGTTCTCGAGTGGCGACCACGAACCGGAAGGCGCGGCTTGGGTAGGCCGGGACCTGGTAAAGGTTGCTGGAGTCCGCTGGATGCGGGTGGCGCAGGACCGGTCACTTTCGCACTCTTTGGGGGAGGCCTATGTCCAGCAGTGGACGTCTTGCGGCTGATATGATGATGCTGAGCTACAGACAAATGCAGGACACTTGCTCTCGACACAGCATATCCTCGGGAACTCTGCCGACCTCGCTCAACACCAAATTCACACACCATAATTTAATGATTTTACTTAAATTGCCCGTTCGTATGTAAGTTGTCAGCAGAATTTGACCTGCTTCCTGAAATCGTGCACATTTATGTAAACCATGTGACAATGTAAAATAATGATATCATCAAGCTGATCTGATGTGGAAAACAGAAGGTGGCAGTAAAAACTCTGAAACTACACGCACTAAATTCTTTCAGGTTTGTTAGAGTAATCTCGATTTGGGTTGGAAATTCATCATAAACAAACACCAACTATCGTATCATATCGCTCTGCTTGAAATATGGGTGTTATTAGAAACTTAGACCACTTAACGACTTATTACTTGTTACTAGTAATCACTATTACTTAAGTAATCAGATTGGTTTTTATAAAGCACTTGATTGTTTACATGCTTATATACTTAAATAAGTATAAATAAGTACTGTTCGAAGCGCGCGTGCCAAGAACCTATTTGTTAAATTAATTCTACTTTCGAGGAATACAACTTCCTTTTGACGATGAAAATGGATCGGTTCGTCCCATCGCCTGGGTATTTATATATATATATGTATATACCTCTATATATATGTGTATAGAGGGTGCCTCTGTCCTTGGGGCTTTAAATTTAGGAATGGTTTGTACTCCTTATATCCTATAGAACAAAAATAGTTTCTTTGATGTAAAATTTTCTTACACAGTACGTACCTAATAGTGTTTATATGGATAAGAAAATAGCAACTTATAGTAAATTAAATTAACAGTTATCGAAATAAAATATTTGGGGATACCCTGCTTTTTCATCAAAATCAAAATCTCAACTCTAAATTTTTGACAAGAAAAAAAAAACTCCACATACGTACCTATCTGAGAAAAAAGACAAAAGGTACACTTTTTGTAAAAACGTCCACTTGCACTTGACTGGCATATTTATTCCTCCTGGCGTATCATAGATCGATCATAGACATGCCAATCATGTGACACGACAATATTGATTATTTTTTGAAATAGCTAAGCGTAACTATTCAACTTCATCCATCATTTAACATCATTATAAAATTGGCTAAGTTGGAGCAGCACATAAGGGGTTTCGCCATGCTGAGTCGGGACCATTTCATGGCACGTTTATTTTATTTTTCTGTTTTTATTAATTTTATTGTAATTATTGTGCTGTTTTTTTTTCTTTCGATACCAGCAAATATATCTGCTACAGCAAAGCGCGCATAAATATCTGACACGAATCTATTTCTAGGGCCATTATAATAATATTGGTGACTGTACATTTGTAACAACAGTGTGTGTATGTGTTGCCATTAAACAAACAGTTTCTTATATGGTCCGTGTGTCGTTTTACTTCTTCATTTACTATTATTTCTTTATAAATAAATAAATAAATTATTAGACGTTATCGCAGTCTGAAACCATACACATTCTGCATGTAATGTACGAGTATAATTCAAATTTCGAATATGTTGACTATATATACTAAATACAGTCTTAATAAGTAGTTATTAAGACTCGAAAGATCCTCCTTGCAAGGGATCAATAGGTCCAGTGACACACAGACGGAGAGACAACCGATCCTTGGTAAAACTACGGTAATACAGAACTCTCTCCATATCTCTAATTGAATAATTACTGCTATCTGATACTACTGGTTGCTTCTCATATCTTATTGTATATTATATCATATCGTTTCTATCCTTAATTTTATAAAAGAAGCAATACTTCCTGTTGATTAGAAAACCATATCTTAAGTACCTATTACCAGTTTAATCCATATCAATTGTAGTGACGGATTATCTCTATCTTATATTATATTAAGTCACTGGTTTTGATTTTATTGAAGGACACAGGTATTGATATGCCTAACCAAAGATATTGCGCGATAAGAACTGTTGATCGATATATTGTTGCCATGAGCTGTCAGTCATTATCGTTAGATATACAGTTTCAGTATAAGTATCTCACATGCTACATACACTTCGTACTCTATCGTGATTTGTGTACCTACTTTGACTATCTATATGTATCTCGTGATAGTTGCTTACCCATATAATCGCAGAATGAAATCAGTTTTGCCTTGACATGTTAGTTTCTTACTAGATGTAGGTAGATATTTATACATTTATGTGGAAATACTAGTTCTATTGATCTTTGGAAAAGTGTTGTGCGTTGGGCATGAATTCCTTGAACCAATAAGACCGTTCTACTAGCAAACAGTTACTAGGAAACAGCTAGCTAGCCTTGTCCTCATCTCGATTAGGTATAAACTGTTTGCTATTCCTAACTTAATAATACCCAATGAGGAATAACATCCCTCGCGCAAAGGTTGTTTTCAAAGTCAATGAAACTTTTATGAATAGTTTTGCTGGTAATATATATGTATATAATAATAATAATATAATCATTTATTATAATAATAATCATTTATTTCAGGCAACCAAGGCCCATAGTTACATAGTTAGATTATGGTCAATGAATGTTAATCAATTTAACTCTACATATATATGTAGGTACTTTTTAACTGTAGGTATGGTAAACACTGATTGGTGTTGTTGTCAAATATTCTGAAGGGTAAGGTTTTAATTAGCTTATTGAACTCAAAATTGTCGGAACGCAAAAGGGAACATACTGTAGCTAAATAATGAATTAAATATGTGGGGACAATCTTACACAAATCGAACTACTTAGTCCCAAACTAAGCAAAGCTTGCACTAATGGGTACTAGGCGACCATATACATGTACTTACATACATAAATAAATACTTATATACATAGAAAATATCCATGATTTAGGAACAAATATTCGTGCTCATCACACAAACATATGCCGTTACCGGGCCGGGATTCGAACGCAGGACCTCCAGCTTAGTTGGCAGGGTCACTACCAACTAGGCTAATGCGGTCGTCAAAAGTAGGTAATTACTTGCAAATTCTTAGATATTCTGCGTTTCGATGATACTGTTCTGTGGCTTTACCAACTGATCCTAACTATATGTACTTTTTACAAAACTGATTACAATTATATTGTTAACGATAAAGTTATTATTTGGAGATCTTTACGTGGGTAGCCAGAGCGTGATGTATTATTAGACGGATGCGCGTAGCGGAGCCCGGAGCCCCGACCCCGACATCGGCACCGTGACTGCCGCTGGCAGTATTTGTATGTCACGGGCGAGCCCAGAATTAGCAAACGCCTTTTACGTAAAACAAATGGAACGAAACCATGTATTTTGTGATAATATTGATTGTTTTGTTGAAAAAATATGAACAGATTATATTACAATATTCATTGATAAATTATTAATAATGATTGACTGATTAAAAAAAATATGTACAGATTACATTGCGATAGTCAATGATAAATTATGAATATTGATTGTTTTCTTTCATAAGTATTCACAAAACAACAATATTAATTAAAGCCGTGCTTACGATTACCTAGGTAAATTATAACTTTTCTTCTTGTTCAGTCTATATGTCAAATGGATTCGAGTAGATAAACACCGCAGTATCGTTCGGTTTTTCTTCGAACTTGGCCGGTCATTACCGTGTATAAATGACACTGACATTGTTATACGAGACATGAGGATTGCAGTGTTGACGCATTCGATTTCTCAACGATTATCTTAAACAATGTTCTAGTACCTAAATCTAATCAGTCGTACTCGGACTTGCCGAAACGATCAGTATGCGGAACTATACGTATGACGGCGAATCGTGATCCCTATGACAGTTGTCATCTCCATACGATTTATGTATGTATTACTTTGTTGTACCTACATAAAACATTGCAAAATGAAAACAGACAAACAAAAAAATCGGCCAAGAACGTGTCAGGCCCCGCGCAGTGTAGGGTTCCGTAGTTGCCTGTCTGTCTTAGTTACATACGTGCGGTGCGGTCGCTTCGGCCGAATTTGTACGAAAATTGGCCTTTCCAAGTATACATTATGTTGGTCGACTATTTCTCGGTAACTACTTATGCCTACTTGTCCTACGTCTACGTGTTGTTGTGTTGTAGTTTTCCTTTTAAATTCATTATATGTACTACTACCACGATTTTTTTCACATTCTCAGTAGAAGCCATTTAGCCGACAGGGCCCCCCTCCCCCTGTGACCCCCCCACACATGACTTGAACAAAAATTAGGGCTTTAAAGTCCAATATCTCATAAACTAATCACTGATTTGAAAAATGGTTTTAGGACACCCATAATATTTTTGAACGTGGGTGATGTAAAAATTACATCCCCGCTTTAGGTGTCAGGGAGGTACCCCAAAAATTTTTTTTTTAACGATCGATTATACAACGATACATTCCCGCTTTATGTGTAGGGGAGGTACCCTAAAAAAATTAATACTTGATACGCAATTCAAGATTTTATTGTACTGTTTTGTCGGCGTGATTGATTTATATACCCATACCGAATTACAGTTTTCTAGTAGTAATGGTTACTGAGCAAACCCGAGGACGGACAGACAGACATGGGGAAACTATAAGGGTTCCTTGTTCACTACGGAACCCTAAAAAAGAAGTAAGTACAAAGGCGAGGTTATTCTTTTAAGGGATCTCTTCCAGCTAACCTTTGAGCAAAGCTAACAAAAACAAGAATGTGGGAGATGACGATAGACAATTTAGTATATTATAACCTCAAGGCCCACATCACACTGGCGCGGCCTGGCCGCGGCGGACCATAGTAAACTTGTCATTAGCTGTCAAATTTACTATTGACCGCCACCGCAGGCCGCTCCAATCTGTGAGAGGCCTAAGACGTAAAATTGTACAGAGATGACAGCAGCTGTCATAGGGATCTAGATTAGCCGCGAAAGCACTGGCAGGTTAGGCAATAAATACACAGACGGCGATCGATGCCAGTCGATCTTTATAGGCGCATATTTTAGTCGGCATAAGGTCAAAGGATTACGACTATTGCCCGCGTTAATGCATATTACTTTATTACTTATAATTGACACTAAACTAATCAACTATGAAAAATGTTTCTATAAAATCTGAATTTAACGGTGGTTCAATTAATTTCAGATTTCCTTTATTAATTCAACCGTCCCATTATTTCCCTCTTGACATGACGGGGACGTCGGCGTGGATCTTTTGTCTGCTTAAATGGTGCAGGCTTTGTCGCCGGCACGTGTTCCCCACTTCCCCTAGTTCTAAGGCATAGAGAATAGGTAGTCGTATACGAACCCATCACGTTAACCTAGTTTGCAATAATTACGTTTGTAACGTGATAAGATTTTCAACGTAATTTCTGCTATGTGCACACTAAATAAAATTATTATTTAGTACAGTAAAACGAATAAATATACCCCAATAATGTCATCAGCGTCCGCCAACACAAGATAAAGTGGGACAGTACCTCCCTTTTCTCGAAGCGTTAAGCGTTTCGTAGTATATTCATAACTTCACAGAATCAGTCTGGTTTATACTAGCAAGCTCATGTTCACAGTATAAAGTGGCCTAAACAATACTGCAAAGTTTCGTTTGTATAGCTTCTATACTTTAGATTTAATCGATACCTAAACTACATCGATTTCGGCACTCACTAACTAGTAGTTAGGGAGTGCCGAAATGATCACTAGATCATCAATAAAATTTGGTACAAACGCCATAACTAACTGGCCATCCTGTATTTATATAGAACCTTATTACTAAATATGCACATAAAGTGCACGGATGGTCAGTCAATTTGTAGAGCAGCGCTGGTAGAGTTGAGCCGTGCGGAGTAAGAGGCTCCGCCCTCCTTCCTTACGATCTAATAACTGTTTAGTGCTGAAAGTTGTTTATGCTAGGAAGTCGTAGCAATCAATTTATTTAGCATTCAATGTTTTTGGTGGTATTATCTATAACAGATTGCTTGGGTATGGTAACACCTGTCGTATGGCTACCATCCCGGCACAACCGAAAACGTTAAAGTTGACGTTGGTTGAGTTACCGCTAATAATAAAGTACCTACGCCATTTAATGGGAACACCCAAATACTCCGAAATATTTTATTCCGAATTAAATCACAAAATTTATTCAACCGAATTTCAAAATTCCGATTGTATTTTTTTCCGATTTTTAGGGTTCCGTAGTTAACAAGGAACCCTTACAGTTTCGCCATGTCCGTCCATCTCTCTGTCTGTCTGTCTGTCCGTCTTCAGCTTAGCTCAGTAACCCTTACAACTAGAAAACTGCAATTCGGCGTGGGTATATAAACCAATCACGACAACAGTAGAATAAAATCCTGAAAATATTATTTTTTTTAGGTTACCTCCCCTTCATGCAAATTGGTGATGTATTTTTTTTCCCGTTAAACCTTTAGTGTGGGCTATCGTTGGATAGCTTGTTCAAAAATATTATGGGTTTTCTAAAACTATTTTTCAACTCAGTTATGGCAGTAGTACATACAGCGAATTTAAAAGGAAAACTATCACAGTTAAGTAGACATAACTAGTTAACTGGTAAGAAATGCACTTAGTACCCCATTTAATTAATTTTCTCCTTTTCCAGCGGACGGCATGACCTATTCTTTCGGCGTTTTTTACGATGAGTTCCTGGACTACTTCGAAGAGGGCTATTCAAAGACCGCGTGGATCGTCTCTATTCTGGTCGGCGTCACACTCAGTTCAGGTAACTATGAAGTTAACAAAAAGAACACTTAACATCTGAACATTTTCACACAACAGAGTTCTTTGGTTCTTATCCACAATCATGTACACCCCATCATCATGAGTCCCCATTTGTATTGTATCTTTTTCCCTATTTTTTTTATGGTGTAGGCACATTATCATTATTTCATTATTTACTAAGAGACGATGTCGAGGAAGACTGGAAATTATAAAGGAAATGAAATCAGAATTATTCCGCTTAATGTAAAATAATATATCTGTACTTACACTTTATGTTTACAGTAGCATGATACGTATTAGAAGTCCGTTTGACGTGACGTTTTAGTACATTTAGGTCGTAAAACGTATCGTGCTAGCCGGGTATATGGTACAATTTATATAATAAATAACTTAGTTGTGTCCGAAATATTTAATCATAAATGAATCCCAAAACTTCAATGTCAATGTGGTGAACGGTGCAGAACACACAATCTGTTTACAGTTTGATACATTCCAGGTCCAATGTCAAGTTCATTGGTGAACCGTTGGGGTTGCCGCGTAGTGACGGTGGCCGGGGCTCTGCTGGCCGCCACCTGCGTCACCGTGTCGGCCTTCGCGGGCAACGTGGTGACGCTCATCTTCACGATCGGCGTGGGCGCCGGCTTCGGCTGCGGCCTCATCTACCTCCCAGCCATCGTCAGTGTCACAGTCTGGTTTGAGCGCTATAGAAGTCTTGCTACAGGTAAAACTCATACTGGCACTTCATACTTTCAATAAATGCTTAATGCTTGCATTCGGTTGACAGCATATTATATTCTTAGTTTATTTCCTACTGTAAACCCACTTCTTTTCTTTTATGTGAAAATAGGTTTCTCTCGAAAATAAACTTTTTAAATTTGCTTTTATTGCCGGCTTTACTTTTTTGCACAATGATCAACTACTTACTCGTTAAAAGGATTTCAATGATCCAGAACACGACGGGTGATATAAATATGTAGTTACGAATATAATACTTTAAATAAGTAACATGTATGAATACCTATACCTAAATATGATGTTAATTAATATAAGTTTTTTGTATCTCTCAATTTCAGGCATTGCGGTGTGTGGCGCGGGACTTGGAACATTCATATTTCCGCCATTGACCAAGGCTTTAATCTCCTGCTACGGTTGGCGTGGCGCCATAGCCATTATTGGTGCCCTTATTTTAAACTGCGTGCCATTGGGACTCATGTTCCGACCAGTACCCGAAGTGCCAAGAACACCGGTTAGCGAACCGATGCTTCCGAAACAAACAAAATCTCCACTGAAAAGGTCGCAAAGTACTGAGCACGTGGCGCGAGCGAACGGACATGCTGAAGAAGGCGATGTGGCCAGACTAACACTCTCGCAACCTGCTTTGAACAAGTCTCACGGACATAAGCAGCAGCCTCATTCTAGACACGGCAGTGGCATTATGCATAGACCAGATGTGCTCTATCAAGGAAGTATGACAAGCCTCACGAAATTCCGAGCGTCATCTCCAGAAAGAATTCACAATATCACAGTTAAAGACGAAGTCGATGAAGAAAAATGTGTATGGCTACCATGCTCCTCAGAGTCTAAATCAGCGTTATTAGAAATGCTGGACCTGTCGCTGCTTATGGACCCAATATTTTTATTATTTTCATTATCAAACTTTTTAACTAGTATAGGATTTTACATACCCTACGTTTATACTGTGAACATGGTCAAAAACTTGGGCATCGCGCACCCAGAGTATTTGATTTCCATCATTGGAGCCTCGAATTTGATCGGGAGGATAGTTCTTGGCTTTATCAGCGACAAGCCCTGGGTGAATCGATTGCTGGCGTACAATCTGTGCCTCACCATAGCTGGCATTAGTAAGTAATTAATAACAGTTTATGTTTATAGCTTTATTTACATCCTATATTCATCGTTAAAAGGGGGTATGTGCCCAACAGTGGGACTTATACGGTGATTTATTATACTTATACATCCTATATAGTCATACCTTTCTAATTTAGTAATGTATACTTTTAGGTACAGCTCTAGCAGGAGTGTGTACGGAGTTCTGGGGACTGGCGATGTATGCGACGACGTTTGGTTTCACTATCGGAGCATACGTAGGCTTAACTTCGGTGGTCCTGGTGGACCTTCTTGGGTTGGAAAGACTCACTAATGCCTTTGGTCTCTTGCTACTATTTCAAGGCATCGCATCACTTATTGGGCCACCTCTTGCAGGTGAGTTTTCAACAAAAGTTTATAGTTGTCAATTTTTTCCTTAATTGGAACTGTCCGAGAGGCAAACGCTCTTGGACGCTCAACTACGCGTCATTGCTCTGAATATAACTACTTAATCAAGAGTTGTTTACAAGTTTTGCATTAAGAATTCTATTTAGGGGACGCACGAAAAATACAAATTCGAATCCGATTTAATTTGCACGCAAGAAATACAAAATTGGTTTCGATTTAGTATTTCTCGCATACATCGTTCTCGTGGCTTTCGTGGAGGCGAGCGTGTGCGAGATTATCCCGAAAGTTGTTCGTCATTAACATTTACATTATGGGGTCTAAAAAAATTGCAATCCACCTCCCGTATAACCTATTAACAGAAATACTCGAATTACCAATGACCCAAGTACACAATGAATAAAATGGTGAAACGTGCTTTCCAGGATGGCTACTTCACGAGACGGGCTCGTTCGCGCCCGCGTTCTACTCGGCCGGCGCCGCCATCTCGCTGAGCGGGCTGATCCTGTTCGTGATCCCGCTGCTGGAGCGGCGCGCGCGCGGGCCGCAGGAGCTGGCCCTGGCCGACATATAGCAGGCCGCCACCGCCACCGCCACCGCGGCGCGCCGCCACCGCCACCGCCACCGCGGCGCGCCGCCACCGCCACCCCGCCATCGTGCTCCACATCGCCTCGCCCTCCCTGCCCTCCTCCACCGCCTTCAGCGACAGGGTATATTCGACTACAATAGTAGAAGAAAATGATACTTTTTATACAGATGACGTAAGCTAGGAACTTGTAAATACTGCTTATCTTAACGACGGATGAATGTGATAAAAGTTTTGATGACTGAAACGTCGAACTCATTCCAAAGATAGAATATAGTGCTAGAGGAGAGTTGAATGATGTGAATAGTGTTAAACGACAAGGTGCAATAACATTACTTTATTTTCATCTTACTTGATCGTTGTGAATAAAACGAGTAAAGTGCCGATATGTTTAAATATATTTCGGGTTTTCGATGGACTACAACAATTTTATGAGTTTATATATAGTACTAATACATCCTTTAAAAATTATGTGACGTATGACGTACAGCTTACATACTAATGATATATAATAAGTTAAGTAGCTACAATCATGTGAAGTGTTGAAACGAATGTGTGGTTAACTCACATGGCCTTAATGCGGACCAATCGAGGTTAAATTGTACGGTGAGGTCCAACACGTATACTACCTACCTACCACTATCTGGCAATCGATCTACGATGCCTATTGTGATTATTAAAGTCTGGTAAATTGTACGTCTTCAGCCGTTATTAGATACAACTACTGCACTTTATATGTTCCATGTGATCTTCCAAGTTGTGTTCAGTAGTTTAGGATGTTATTTTAATAGGTAGTATCTCAACAATGTTATTTTATTCGGCTAGTGAATTTACTTAAAATGTTCAACTTGTTAAATGTAAATACTGTATTTGACTGAAAGACTTAGATTAACATTATATCGTTTACAATGAACTGTTCTGATATTCTTCGTACAAATATTGTCTCTATTACAAAAATGTCTTGATAACGTATGGAATGCGATTAACTTGTACATTTCTTATGTACCTTCGTATCATATTAATATATATTTTCTGGAATTGAGAATGGCTTAAATTTTATTCTGTTTTACGGGTTTCCGAAGCGAGTTCAGACAGGTGTCGGAGTCGGAGATTGAATGCAGCCTTTCGTATTTGCGGCGTCAGCAAAAGCAGGGCCACAGTGGAACATGCATGTGAGCTCTGAAATTAATACAGTATAAAAGCATAAACGGATAAGTTCTTTTTCTCACGGTAAAGACACATACATATATGTGTACTTGCCATTATAACGTCAAGTCGCTCCTAAGAGCTTTTAGGCTTTTTCGATTCTTACTTAAACCATGTCCTCTGCTCTGGCACAGTCAAGAGTAATTAAAACTGATAATAAATATTAGCGCAAACTAAGCAAAGCTTGTACTATGGGTACTAGACGACGATAAACATACTTATATAGATAAATAAATACTTAAAAACATAGAAACATCCATGACTCAGGAACAGATATTCGTGTTCATCACATAAATAAACTTACCGGGATTCGAACCCAGGACCTCTTGCTTCGTAGGCAGGGTCACTACCAACGGGGCCAAAGCGGTCGATATATATATATATACTTATATTGCAAAAAAATATACGAAATGAAACTACCCCGTTCTTATTGGTATTGAAAATCATTTTTAAACCCATAAATTTAGCACGAATATGAACCACCACGAAATTACTGTTGTACGGTTGACTTTCAAATTTACATTAGGTGAAAGCATATAGGTAGGTGTAGTCCAAATGTCAGCCGCGACGACTGACGACCCCGTTTAAACGTTGCGTCAGTTGCGTGATTACCTTATATGCGGCTTGCGGGCTTAGAAACCGAAAATAATGCAATAAAATACGTCACCCAATGCAGCAGTAAAGCCACTTTAACGAAGAACGGCGCAGGCAGAGAAAACATCTTAGGGCCAAAGAAATGCTGCGATACTATCACCGACGCCCGAATTAGGGCGATTGGTGTCCAGCAAATCACGTTAACCGCGGTCAGTACTACAACGCCCTGGAATATTTTACAAACACTTTAATTGAAGATCAACCGAAGAGAAGGTAAGTACAGCACTCTAAAAACAGTAAAAGAGACCTAAAGACTTGGCATCTACTAGGATTTTCCTAAACCGACCGACCGACTCGAACCGCCACCACCAAAAAAGTCTTTAATTTAGAACAAATAAGCCAGAGACTAGTTCGAGGCTAGTACGCCGTTAATATGGTAGTGTATGCTCAAACAGACAGCGACGTCACGGGCACGCGGCCTGCGCGCGACGGCCGCGCAGCGCGATATTTCCCTACAAACCGCTAGCGTGGTCAAACAGGCTTCGCCCCGTCGGCAACGCGCCTCGCTTCTGTCGCGTCCCGCCAGCAACCCGCCGCGCGATGGGACCAATGGCGCGAGAGCAGCGAGATGCGCGCGATGCGCGCGTGCTCTGTGTGACCGGGCGACCCGCCCGCATCACGCGCTCATCAAGCCCCGCTAACGTCCCGCTGGCAGTCTGTTTGACCCTTTAGTCTATATAAAAAGTACTGTCGACCCGGATAAAGATTATTAACTCTAGTAAAATATATAGGTACAGCATTGAATTTTCTTTTACTATAACTATACCAGTCATTGTGGCACTCTAAGGGAGATATATGTCCAGCACGACATAGACGTCCACTATCGGCTGATATTATTATGATTATGATGATGATGATGATGAAGAAGGTAAGTAAGGGTCTATGCAGACTGCGTTTATTAAGCGCGCCGTCGACGCGTGTTTGTGTATATCTGCATAGACTCCTAACGTTCGACTCATGAGCTCATCTAATCAGATTGATTACCTTAGTAATGTCCTTCTGTTTATGGTTATTAGCTGCGTCAGCGAATTTACCCTCGAGTTGTTTGGCCCAAGTCAGCATAAGGATCCTGGAATAAGCGTTGTTATAATGATTAGTACCTACAGTACCTATACCAGTTACCCATTTGACTTAGGTACCTATGCAGAAACCATTGATAACTCACTGTCAAAAAAATACTTGTGCTCTCTGATAATACGTTTCGTAGAAATTTAAATATTTTTTGACTGTCTGCAAATATCGGCTAGGCTGAAGTGAATTTGATATTGACCAAGAATGCTAATATATCCATAAACTTCATTTACATACATAAATCCAACAGGCTTGATGCTTCTCAGAATTAAAAGGCCCATAACGAAATACTTCCGCAGCCCTTCAGTCGACAGCACGTTCATAGTGCAGCTCAAGCAGGTGAAGTCCGGACCGTACCCGCCGCTCACGCTGGCGGCGGCCAGCGAGTACGCGCCGGCAAACAGCACGCTCAGGAGGCGGAACATGTAGTATTGTCTGTTTGGCATGCGCCAGCCTGAAAATGTGTTGAGCTCCCACAAAAGGTTTGGTGCTCTATGGTCGGTATTGACCTATACTCTTTAACAGCTCGGCCACGACTACTCTGGCGGGGACGGCAGCAGCGAGCGGTGGGAGATATCGAAGTGTGGCGGCCTCTCGTGTGGCTCACCGCTGCTGCTGCCCCTGGAAGTCGTGACCGGCTGCAGAGGTATTTAGATTGAGTTAATCTGATTAAGTAAGTAAACTGCAGAATGATTTGCGCTTTGCGCTGGATTAAATAGAGACTAGTAACTAGTACATTTTAAAGACTGCTAATGCCAACCGTTTCATATGATTACGTTTTGAGCGCCATCTAGTGAGATTGTTGACGTTAGGAACGACTAACTAGCTACTTATGTATATTTTTTACCAAGCAAAAACGTCTGCTAACGAAATTATAATATTCAATCAAAGTGAAAACTTGAAAAGCATTTGCCACGAGCGAGAGTTGAACCCGCGACCTTTACATTGCGTGCATTTTTCTTAAGCAGCAAGAGATTCTTCTCTTTAATGAAAAAATTAAGGATACTTATTTAATGTCTATTAATTAATATAAAGATAACTAACCATTAATGATGTATTTGGCAACGACATATCTTTCAATGCAAATGTGCGTGAGACATTCCACCTCATGGATCGCCATGAAAGTTTCCAAGAATCCGAATAGTTGACACAGAGGCATTTCTTGACGGCTAAATGTAAAAAAATAAATTTAAACATTTTCTACTTCTCAAAAAAACTATATGCCCAAAAGAATCACACACTGACGAAACCTAAAACAGGTACTTATAACTCCGATGGTTGAAAACCGAAAATAGAACGAACCTAATATGACCTCTTTTTCGATGCATTCAGACAGTTTTTTATGTTAAACCTCAGTCCTGACTAAGCGATCACTTATATATATATATATATATATATATATATATATTCTATTATAATTATGCATATAAAGAAAGAAAGAAGACATTTATTCACTACACAAAAGACACACAGACGTACAAAGGGAGTAGACATTATATAGGTAGGTATAACACATAAACTTACGATGTATCTTTCCTATCTATGATAAAGGACATTAAAAATGGGATAGTCCTCCGAAGCCATGCAGATATCATAAAAAATCCAATGTTCTGGTAACTGCGGTTAGTATCAACAGTATGGGTGTTATAGGCTAATAATAGCCAAATAAATATCCCTGAAGAAAACCCTCCTGAAAGGATAAAGAGACATGTAAATTACGTGACTACAATTTTCTTCTCTCTCCATTAGGTATTGCAGGCGGAATACTCAATATGTACAAAAATATATACAAGTGCACAATCTTACCTATAAAATGCAGCTTATCAGTTATATCATTTCTTTCTTGTGCATCAAACAGAGGCCAAGGGCACGTATCGTTCGTCATTTTAAATTACGCAGACGGAAATCTAAATTAATAATTCACTCCGGGACGACTGGGAAAACGGAGGGCGCCGCTGGAGATTTACAGTGCGACTGCGCAGTGTGTAGTGTGAGGTGCACTCGGCGGGTCGGGTACACAGGCTAGAAGGACTAAGGTCTACCTGTGTACATATGTCGTTTATATTGTACGACGGGATGGCCGGGTCGGGTTGCAAACCACCTGTACCGAGATGACGCTTGCCGCTCCGCTCTGCTGGTCAACATTGTTCTAACATAATAGTAAACTTGTTGGTACGAGTTTGTACTCGTACCAACAAGTTTATCAGAGTAGGTACTTACTAACTGGATGCTAGCTCATAGTTATATTATAATGCGGATTCTTTCGCTTTGCAATAATATGTTGTGGTCTCAAAAAAATTTGGTCCTAAGCACAGGTCCTAAGTGACCCAATTATATCCATAAATTTCCGTGAATGCCGGCAACATTGAGTCACTTAAAACAATAAAAAAAGTCTTTAAAAAATTAGGATTTATATGAATTGTTGTTTATTTTTAAAGAGGTAAAAAATAATGTGATTTCAATAGGGTGCCATTGTAACATAATCAATGCACAATTAGGTGGATAAGTAGTAAATTTAGCTTAATAGTAAAATTGGCAGTGTTTCTAAGGAAGATTATTCTCATATAATCAGTCTCACTCTTTACTGGTCACATGCACATAATACTTAGACGTCTTAAACTTCAAGGCACTGTACACAAAACTCCTTCGTTTACTTCTAGCGCCGTAACAACGATCGTGTCAACACGGCGGGACAAGGTGATCGACGGATAACTCCAAAACTTGCGGTTCCCTTGGGCACATGGAGCTTGCCTTTGGTTGGGTAGGGCCACGTCAGGGCACTGCTGCTTAGGCTTGGAACCGCTTGGCGCGGTCAGGCCGCAGTAGTGCGTAGTGCCGCCTCATGCGCCCGAGCAGCGCTGCGCGGACACGCTCGTCCACGAACAGGTAACACAGCACGGGGATGCTGGTCGCCGCCTACCACAAATAATACCAATGAACTTCTGGCTATTGCATCTGAGAATACCGTGAGAGTCTTGAGTCCGAAGACGTACACTGTTAGCCGAAGGTTTAAGAAAACAAAGCTGATATCAAATGGAAACTCGTGGAAAACTCCTAACCCCTAGATTTTCATATTAACATGGTAATCATTATTTGTACGTAGAATTACTTTCTTGCGAGTGATTTTTCACATATTTATTATGCTCGTCTGATTGAGATGATTACCCATTCACAAAGAATTTCTGGTGAAAGTGCACCTGAGCAGTTATTTTACAGCTTATTACCAGTTAGACACTGAGTAAGCAGATTAACATTTTCACTGCCCCGCGTTCCGCCTAGCGGGCGCCTACGCCGTAGTCGCTTTCCGCTACATACGAGGAAAAGCACGGGAGTGGCTAATACGCGTTTCTTGGCAGTGAATAAAAAAAAGTTCATAATTGGTATAAATTTATAGGTACATAATTCACTCAATGTGTCAGAAAACTACCGAGTGGTAAAGACAATAAAAAGAAACCATACAATTTTATAATAAACAAAACTATTACCAAGCTTATTGAAGAAAGAGAATCATTGAAAAAACTCCCAAAAAGGTCATTCAAAGAAAGAAAAAGGTTAAAAATATTACATAAAAAGATTAGAAAGAAAATCAAGTACAGACAGAAAAAATATAAATCAAACATCCTATTGGAAGAACTAGAGTCATCAGGATCTAGCAAAAACGCTTTCAAGAAACTAAATCGCACTAAGAGCTGGGTTATGGAGTTGAAAGATAAAAACAACACACATGTTATAACAAGACAAGACTTATTAAGAGCGGCAACAGAGTTCTATCAAGATCTTTATAAGAACAACGATATACAGACTCATGGGGAAGACTTTCATCAAACTGACACAAACACAGAATTCATGCCATTCTTACATTCTGAAATTAGAGTAGCGGTTACTAAATTAAAAAAGAACAAATGTCCCGGGGAAGATAGCATCACTAACGATATAATCAAATCATTTGATGACTCTATCTACACAATACTAGTAGATCTCTTTAACCAGGTCATGTCACATGAAATAACCCCACAACCATGGAAAAGCTGCATAATCTCACTGCTCTACAAAAAGGGAGATCCTAAAAATATCGGAAATTATAGACCCATAAGTCTACTTCCCACAGTCTACAAAATATTCACGAATGTCATATTAAACCGCATTTCTAAACAAATAGATGAAAAGCAGCAGAGACCAAGACGGTTTTAGAAAGAACCACTCTACAATTGATCATTAATTTACTGTGACGCAGGTAATGGAAAAATATTCGGAATATAAGACAACACTCTACATTGTCTTTATAAACATAAGAAACTTTGGGAAGCTCTGGAAGAACAGGGTATAGATAGTAAATATATCACTATTTTGAAAACCATTTACTCACATTGCTATGCAAGAGTAAAACTAGAGAAACCTGGAGAACTGTTCAATATAGAGAAAGGCGTCAGGCAAGGGGATACGATATCACCAAAGCTATTTATTACTCTACTTGAATCTATATTTAGAAAATTGCAGTGGAAGGACAAGGGCATAAATATAAATGGAGAATATCTCTCTAACCTACGTTTCGCCGACGATATAATCGTCATGTCTGAGAAACACGAAGAGCTACAGGAAATGATCTACTCCCTTAACGAAGAAAGTAAAAATTGTGGACTGAGTATGAACACGGAAAAAACGAAAGCCATGACTAACGGATTAAAAAAGCCACTCTTTGCAAATAACCAGAACATAGAATACGTCGATGACTACATTTATTTAGGACAAAATATAAGTTTCAAGGACAGGACAGGGAAAGAAATTTCAAGACGAATATCCCTTAGCTGGAATAAATTTTGGGCGCTTAAAGACATATTTAAGGGCAGCTTTCCATTACACATTTAAAAAAAAAAAATGGACTCTAATGTCTTACCCACCCTTACATATGGCTGTCAAACATGGGCCCCTAATGCGAAACACAAGGCGAAGATCAGATCCTTCCAAAGGGCGGCAGAGAGAAGCATGATGAACATCAAACTGAGAGACCGGATCAGATGTAGCCATATTAGGTCCCGAACTAAAATCATTGATGCCCTAGAAATGATCGCAAAGCTTAAATGTAAATGGGCTGGTCACGTCGCCAGATTAAACGACAGCAGATAGAGCCAACTCATACTGCACTGGTGCGTTATTGGAGAAGGCAATAGAGAGCGGGGTCGTCCCGTCCGCCGATGGAGAGACGACGTCGTGGCAATAGCCGGGAACCTCTGGGTCCGTGAGGCTCAGAAAAGGGAAGAATGGCACAAATGGGAGGAGGCCTTCGTCCAGAAATGGACGGTTTCCACATAGGAGCATAAAGCTCGAGCATAGTTATATATAGGTATACTAAGATATTTATTTTGTATTTAATTCCTTTTTCAGATTATATACCTGTTTTGTTTATTTTACTAAGTATTGGGGAAATAAAGGCTTTTTTATTTTTTTTTAATTCACTATAGAAGTGAGAGAGAAGTGAAAACCAAACCGTTTTTGAAATAAATTCTTGATTATTATTTATTATCAGTTTTCCTTTTTAATTTATTTACGAAAACTTACCTCGGAGGTTATTGGAGCTATGAGTGCCAATGTCGGTGGAACATGGTTGCGGTAGCTCAGTGCCAATGCCGGGAACCACTGATAGCCAGCCAGTACTGCGCTGGGGATCCACAGGGCCAGCGTCGCGACTGTGAGGACGTGGATACTCTGATAACAATAATGGACGTAGGTGTAATCATGGCCATCACAGGCGTGGCGTAGCCCTCTCATTCATGATTCCTGTGCCCAGCAATGGGACGTATTTACGCTGATGATGAGACAGGCGTATGTAGGCCTGTTATACTCATACGACCTGTTTCTTTTATATAAAAACCTACTTTAATGTTGCTAGACAAGGGATAGATACTTACCCATATTGGGACATTACATCGGTGTGATAAAATAGGTATAAAAATATTTCGATGCGCAAAATGTCTGCATCCAAATTTCCTTTACTTTTGAGGCAAAAGTTTGCGATAGCTGTTTTTTCGTCTCATAAAATATAGATACTTAAATAAGTATTTTAAATAATATTTAGGCAAAAATAAACGCTAATGATAATAGATTGTTTATCTTACCTTTGTTAATCTCTTCTGTTCCTTTTGTTGTTCACTTCTATAATAAATAGTTTCTAGTCGAACTGCTTTACCCGTGTAATAGAATCTGAAAAATACATTCACGTTGGTTTTCAATTGCCATTCAGGGCCCATGACGACACATATGCCTCAGACCGCCGTAGTCGCTTTCCGCTACATACGAGGAAAACCACGGGATCGGCTACGAGCGTAGCGCGTAGCGATTCTGGGCAATGACGGCGACGGCGCGCGAGCTCTCTCGATTTTTCTCGCACTATCCGTCTCTCTCTTATTAGAACACTTAGAAGAAGAGGTATAGAGGTATAGCGTCGTGTGCTAGACGTGCAGGAGCGGGCGCTCTGTTCGGAGGCGCTTTCCTCTGCTTAGCGGAAGAACCACGGCATCGGCTACGGGCGTGGTGCTACAATTTTTTTGACACCGAATATAATAACCCACTCGAGGTCAAGCAACGATACGTGTGCTACGCCGTAGCATGTAGCAGCTTTTTCCGCCTCGTAGCAGAAATCGCTCTGAGATGCATAACTCATATGTGAGTCATGGGCCTTGAAAGGGTACTCGACCACATAACATCACAACACAACGAGTTCCTTCAGTTTCTAAAATTTAAGAATACTTGAGCTGAATATCGAGCTTCTGAAGTAAGTACATCTGGATATAGTCAAGTCTGACTAAGTTTTGGTTTAAGTTATGGGTATTGTATAATCCTTAGCCAATTTGGAATTTGGATAGCAACCGATGAATTGAAAACATATGAATCAAAACTCAAATGTAAGTATAAACCGCTTAATCACTGTCCATTCATTCCCAGCTACAAATTTACTAAGCACATAGTACGAGGGCCACACTGAAAGTTTTGCGTAACTTTTAAATAAAACAATTTAAAACAAAACTAATACATTTACTGCTTCTCAAAATATTCTCCCTTGCATTTTATACATTTATTCATCGGCTCGAACCATTTTTCAAAGCATGATACCCAGTCGCTTGACTGCATGTTTTCGACGTGTTGGTTAAATGTCGCCACTGCATCTTCGGGCGTCTTAAATGTTAAACCTCTCATCAAATCCTTGATTTTCGGGAAAAGGTAAAAGTCACAGGGTGCAAGATCTGGACTATAAGGCGGATGAGCCACGGTCTCCACATTTTCGGAACTCAAAAACGCTTTTGTTTTTTTTGCAGTGTGGGGGGACGCATTATCATGATTAGATTAGAGAGATTAGAGATAGGAGTATGCGGCTTCGTGGTCGTGTCTCGCGAACTTTTTCAAAGACTGTGGGCAAACAATTTGTGGTGTACCACTCGGCATTTACAGTTCTTTTATTATTTAGAAGGACTGTGCAGACATGGCCACTTTTTGAAAAAAAACAAGCGATCATTTGTTTGGCAACGCTTTTGGCTTGTTGAATTTTTGTTGGCCTACTGTCACCTTCAAAGACCCATTCACTAGACTGTTGTTTCTTTTCTGGATCGTAACAATAAATCCATGTTTTATCTCCTGTTACGATGTTATATATACCATTTGAACATCCGTTCTTATATTTCCGCAGCATTTCTTGGCACCAGTCGACACGTGCCCGTTTTTGGCCTGAAGTTAGTTCATGAGGAATCCACCGACAACAAAGTTTCCTGACTTTTAAATTTTCGTGTAAAATCTTTTGTATTTGACTCATACCAATCCCTAATTGTCCTCGAATTTCGTCGTAAGTGATTCGTCGGTTTCCTCCTATCAGTCGTCTCACAGCAGCAACGTTTTCTTCAGTGACCGCGGTTGACGGTCGACCTTCACGAAACTCGTCATCGAGACTAACACGGCCCCTATTAAATTCAGCGTACCAACGTCTCACGGTGCTCAGATGTGGTACTTCAACACCAAATGCATTTTGAAGGCGAGTACTACACTCATGCGGAGAAAGAGAACTTTTAAAATCATAAAAAATCATTGCTCTAAAATCTTTACGCGTCAAATCCATTTTGAATGCAATCGGTTTATTTCGAACTGACAAAAAAAACAAATGACTATCGATTTCCCGCCAATATTTAGTACATTCCATAAACAACGGTCTATATTTTTTTTAAATAATCAATTCGAAATTGGAATGAGTGCGAATAGCCAGGAGTGCAAAACTTTCAGTGTGGCCTATGTACAAATCTGTACGAACGAATGTCTGATTGACTTTTATGCGTACACTTACATAGCAATGACAGGTATCACTCCACAAAACACGACATACGGCACGGTGTACCCCAGCTGCTTGGCACCAGAAGTCCCCGACGGCCAGGAGAACGTGCACACGGTGCCGGTGGGGTCGCACGTGTACACCCCGTGGCCGAACAGCGGCGGGGTCGCGAACACCGTCGCGTTCACGAAACATGCGCCCACTAGTATGTAGTACAGTCGTAGGTGCAGAATCCTCTCTGAAACATGAATGTTGTTAAAATGTGTTCTTGAGGGCGTCTGTTCTTCACGTCCGAAAGTGACACTGATTTTTTTTTCCATTAGAGTGCGAATACGAATATGAACCTTACTTGAAAGCATGAAGGTAACTATGACAGCATACGCTATTACACATATGGTCGGTCTTGGCGCCGTGGGCCACACGCAACACCACTAAGTTCACAGCTCATTAGAGCCACCCGGCGCCCGACTCGCACCGCCTCGCCTCGAGCGGTTAGTATTCTTTATATGGATTTGTACGGGCATGCGCTCACTACATCAACTCCGTAGTTAGTACATTTACGAGGCGAGGCGGTACGGGTCGGGCGCCGGGTGGCTCTAATGAGCTGTGACCTTTAGTTGTAAATGGCGTCCAAAGGGTTTAAGAGTCCGCAGTAAGCTCGATTCTCCATACAAACGTAGTTACGCTCTCATTTTAAAACAACGTGTTGGATTGTAACGAAATTTTGCATGTACAATGACATGAGGTATATCTATGTCTGTAATTAGTTTATGTAGCTTCAGATACCATAGTAAAAATACAGCGATTTTAAGTTTTTCATACAAAACTTGTTTTTGCTGTTTTTCGTTTGTTTTATAAACTGGAACCATATAAACTAATTACGGACATAGATATACCTCATGTCATTGTATATGCAAAGTTTCGCCACAATCCAATAGGTAGCTTTAAAATGAGAGCGTAACTAAGTTTGCATGGGAAGGTGAAATTCGGCCGAGCTTACTGCGGACTTAATGATTGAGTAAGAGGCCTACGCGTACAGAAGCAGAAGCGGAAGCGTATTTAGCAAAATGCTTCCTATTTCATTCAAGATTACGACGTAACTATTAGTTTTTATTCGAAAACTGATAACGTACTTAAATAATAATTTCTTGACCTCTTAATCATTTTTTAAATAAAATTTTTGGCGCGCGGCGTCGGTGCAGCGTCATTAATACGTATTTTAAAATAATATTATAAATTTACGGCAACGTAGGTCCTATTTAGTTATGATTATTTTTTTATGGGTTAACATAAAGTTATAATTTGCTATTATATTATTTTTAGGGCAAAATGTAAGTACAATTTGCGGTAAAAAATATAATGCAAACCTGTTTTCATCAAAAAAATTAAGAAAACTCGGAATGTATTTTATATTTTTATTTTAATGAATCTTTCTTTTTTAATCATATCAGCCCCTCGTAAAAGATTTGTTGATGTGAATTGTAATCATTCATGTACCAAATGATTCTTGTTTACTGCAAAATTGAGAACCGGAACGACACTTCTCACTGCAAAATTTGAAAAAGACTCCCAAGAAAACTCATTTATTTTATGTTTAGAAAGAGAAAATAAAAATTTGAACTGTGCCCCTAGTTTAAGAAATGATTAGTAAAGTACGTTATCAGTTTTTGAATAAATACTAATAGTTCGTCGTAATCTTAAACGAAAAAGCCAGCATTTTGCAAAATACGCTTCTCTGTAACGATATTCGGGCTCCTATTGGGCGGGCTTGAAGCCATTTGTAGCTGATATTTTACAATTCTTACCCTCTCTTAAAATATTTGATATTCATATCGTACAATGTATTTAGACCATTGGAATATTGCCATTGACGTCATATTTGAGTGTCCGGTTGTTGAAGGCTTGTAATATTTATTCATAATAAAATGTAATTCAATTAGATAATCAAAGAAGTCTAGACAAAGAAACAGTGCTTACCACGTCTGTAGAACTTTGCTAGTAAGTAGCGCTCTATGACAATAACAAGAAGCGCAGTCATTTGAAAGACACCGTAAAATTGATTTAAAAATGCGAAGAGCTGACAGCACGCTGATCCGAAAATCCATCTGAAATAGACGAACCTTTTAACATAACATCTATCCATCACACTTCCCATTTACGTACTCATTACATTTCGGGCTCGTTTCTGCGTGCGAATGATATTGCCGTATACACCGCGACATCTTGGTCGACTTTTAACGAGATATTGAGATCTAAATTGTTACTAGAAGTGAACAAAGTATTACCCTGATGACCAGGGGGCCGGTTTTTGACTTACGAGCGCTCGAAAATTAAATAACATTAAATGCTATTGTAGTGTCAGAATCTCAGGCACTTACTTTCTACCGATAGAATTGAATACGAGTGGTCAATACCGCACGTTTTTGAATTTTCTATCGTCATTTCAAAATAGCATTTCATAATTTTTGTCACGAGCAAGAGCTCGTGTTCATGCTTTCACCATACGTCGGTGATAATGATACCTAAAACCCAATTTCTCATATATCCAGGGGACCGATTTTTGACTTTCGAGCGCTCGACTTTTTCACTCGAAAACTGTCAAAAATTATGAAATGCTATTTTGAAATGACGATAGAAAATTCAAAAACGTGCGGTATTGACCACTCGTATTCAATTCTATCGGTAGAAAGTAAGTGCCTGAGATTCTGTTGTATGTTCTGACATACATAATGACTATTTTAGAATGATACTTTTTAGGGACGATATTCAACTGCTCACCTTTTATTAAGTTCCTACTTTTGATCTACTTACCTACGTCATCGCATATCGTATGCAATAATATTAACGTAAATGTATAGGTTTATATTCGATATTTAAATATGTCACTAAAATTACCGTTTTGTTAGCGCTGACACGCCTGCAAAGGGGGCGCCGAGTAGATTCCTGCCGAGAGACGCCGAGCAAAGGTTTAGCACTAGAATATGGCTTCTGAAGGTGAGTAGGTGACTGTGGATGAAAGTGATGAAAAGCCAGCCGTTTAGCAGCACCCCAATCACGCCTGCATACAAAAGAAAACTGTTTTACCGTTTATTAACAGATAATATTAATTGATACACAGACCGGCTATTGGATTGCATTGGATTGGATCATACGTACCTACGTTTGGTCTGAGACGTACGTATACATTTTTTGCAAGCTATAATATAATGTAGGTACTACTAAATCCATCGCTATTTAAATTAAGAATTTAGAAGTGCTAAATTAAATTAACTGAAACAATAATAAATACACATTTTGCAAACTCATTCGAAGCCAATGGCTCACATATGACCCATGCATCTACGTGCGATTTCCGCTTCTGATCAGAAAAATACTGCTACGCGCTACGGCGTAGCACACGTAGCGACAATAGCGTACAGGTCGACACACGTAAAAAGAGCTCTGGCGGCCATGCATTTAATATGGCGCGATAGCTCTTTTTACGTGTGTCGAGCTGTGCTATCAAGTGGTTAAGAAATGTTCTAAAGTACTTACCGAAAACAAGAAGACAACTCCCCAATAAAGTTTTATAGGAACTATCAAAGTAATACCACGGACAATCGTCTTGCTCGTAAGTGTACAAGTTTTGCATCATGCTGCAGCTTCCAATATCGCACTGGCACCTAGGTGAGGGGTGTAACACCGGTATCCACAGCGCGTTTAGGCGACGGGTCCCGGGGACGTCCACATAGCGCAAGTGGTCACAGAGACTAGGTAGGTTGTCGAACCAGCGCCGGCGACAATGGGCCGAGATCGTGTTTCCGACGTCGACACTTTGTGTGCGCCATCGAGGGCGTGAACGTGTATGCTCGTTCAGCAGACTGAGGTAAGCGAAATACTGTAAGGCAACTCTTTACAACTAGGTGCGAGACAGTAATAGCATTTAGTTCCATTTAACAGACTAGACTGGGTAATTCTAATTTTTAAGTACCTACACAAAATGGTTATTCATGAAGAACATTTTAGAATCATAGAAGAAAATATGAGTCCTCAACAAAAACAATACACCATCTATGAATCATAGATGTGTCGCCTGTCATGCACCTTTCCTACGTAACATGTCTCAATATCTATATCTATTTTTGGCGCAACGTTTAATTAATTAGTTTCTCGTTTTTTTTGTATAAGAGCTGGCCTGAGCTGCCATTTTACTTACTTCTGGAATGTTCACTTACAATTTTATAAATAACCACCTACTTATAATCTACTAGTGCACATTCCTATATTTTCATCTACCTAGTTTTTTCCCGATGTCGCGGCCTCGTCTTTCACACTCGCTACCCAAGACGCGCTCAGGTAACCGGCTGATTCGCGAGTTTATCAATTTAAGGCCTGTACCTACTGTGCCTACATGTTTAGCCTACTGCTGTATTTCTCACTTGGCAAACTCAGTAACCGGAGGCCTGCATGTCGCACAGTTGGTGAATGTCAGTTTGGCTTAATCGATTGAGGAAATACATATCGCATTGACTTTTGGCAATGATGCATTCGATTGTAGGACACTAAATGTTTTAAAATCTGTCGGTGTGTTTATTCGCATTGAGCGCGCAGTGCAGTGCCGGCACCGAGCGAGGCGCGTCACGGCAGGATGTCGTCGTTGGACCAATTGTCGCAAATGGTGAAGGAACATTTAGGACTCTACAGCTCCGTCGACGGAGTTCTACATTCCAGCAAATGGACCATCGGAGAATCGACGGTGGCAGGCCGGGGGCTTATCGCCACCGAAGACATAATGCCAGGAGAAGTACTCTTCGTGGATCATCCTCTTGTCAGTGGTCCCCGGACCGCGTCCAACGAACTAGGCGGATGTACAGCGTGTTATAAAACTGACACAGAAAATTCATTTAAATGTCTGAAATGTGGTTTGTTACTGTGCTCTGAACTGTGTCAAAGTGGTGACGTGCATTTTAGTGACTGTAGCATTATCTCACAGTGGAATAAAATAGTGCCCTTTGAAGAGTTCGACGATAAGACTGTACCACGCACACTTACTGCCATACGAGCGCTAATGCTTAACAATGATCAAAAACAATTGCTTTTCGCCCTTCAAGCGCATATGTTACCGCAGCATGGAACCGAAATCCGAAACCTAAAGCAATACTTCGAAATACCTGAAGCCGAGGAAGAATTATTGAGGCTTGCGTGCTGCGTACTTGATGCCAACGCATATCAAATAGCAACCGCCTACGGTAGGAAGGAAATGAGTAGAAGAGGCTTATATCCTGTTTCTGGTTTGATGAATCATAACTGTGTACCAAATACGAGATATAGTTACAATAGCGATGCTCAAATGACAGTCAGAGCAATTAAGCATATACGAGCGGGAGCAGAGATATTTACGTGTTATTCTGGATTCCTTTGGGGGACTCCTTCCCGACAAACTCACCTGTATCAAACTAAACATTTCCTGTGCAAATGTGAGCGGTGCGCGGACCCCACGGAAAGGGGAACTCTCTTAGCCGCGCTCAAGTGCTTCGTGACGGTGTGTCCTGGCAGCTTATTACCTATTCAACCTTTGAACGCAGCCAGTGCATGGCAATGCTTGGAATGTGGGTTGCGAGTACCTAGGAAGAATATCGGTGCCATACAAGGTGCTATCGGCCGCTTGCTGGGGTCGGTAGACTTTGGAAATGTGGAGGCTTTAGAAAATTTCGTCGCCCACCGGATTACTAAATACATTCCAAAAACGAACCAAGTAGTAGCTGATCTCCAATGCCGACTTATTTGGGAGTATGGTGAAGTTGATGGACTTCGTTGGCACGGTAAGTACAACAAATAACCGTCTAAATGTAATCCAGAAGTAGAACCAAATTAGTTTTGCTACACCTGACTACACGCTTCACACGGCTCTTAGTGAATTTATTTATAGACACGAAGCCGCAAAGATACCGTAAACATTACTTTAAGAACTCATTTATAGATTAACTATAAATAACTGAGTACATTGAGTACACATCTTAGCAATATGCCGACATATTTGCGGCGAGCGGGTCAACGTAGCCGACTTTTTTGCACAATCGTCATTTATTCGCGTTCCCATGGATAGACGACATAGGTAATCAATTAACGTAACTAGTTACTAATTAACGTTTGACTCCTTTTGCAATATCGGTTCAGTAACTTATACGCCACGGTGGGCAATACATGAATACAAACACAGACTGCTACAATCGCAGACCTTCCTGTTGGCTTTGATTGTAGTCTGGCAACAGACGCATTCAATTAGGGCTTTCTAATGGGCACTCAGGAAAATAAAGTAAGCAAGAAAAAAATTATAAAATGCAGTAATGTTCAATGTTGATTTGTTATTGTATTTATATAAACGTTTGTGCCCTTTAATCAAAAATCCCGGTGCATTTGCACTACTAATAAATCAGCAAACATAACAAGGGAAAATCGGACACGTCTTTTAATTACTATGACCGCTGTTAATCGAATTTGGAGAGGCGAGTCGGTTTGTTTCGACTTGGTCACACGCTCCGCTATTATTTAACTTACTTTAACCTCATCTCACCCGTCACCAACTAATATCGTGTCGCCGCGATTCGTAGTAGTTAGTTACTCGCAATAGTTATTAAGAGTAATCAGAGGTCTAGTTTCCTTAAGCGTGACGGATAAAGTGAGGCGTATGAGCGCGTGTAGAATAACAGCCAATAATGTGCTGTCCGTTCGTCCTGATCCTGACGCGCGACGTCAATCCCAATTTCCCTGAAGCGCAAACTCGTAGAGTTGAAACCGGGCGGTTGTGCCGGAGTTTCAGGCTACTCTCCAACCACGCAAATCGACCGCTTTATTGGGTTCGTCCTATTAAAACAACAGGCAGGCATAACAAAAAGAAAACGCGCAATGTCACGCACAAGACCCTAACCTAACCTACTTCCCTATTTTGATTAACTAAATTACCCTTTTACCGTTTATTATTTTTTATTGTTTCGAGAAAACCCTGGATTCAATCCGAAAACGCGGATCGAATCATTAAAAAATGCGTAAAATTAGTGATTTACGCTATAAAAATGTAGGTAGGTTACCGAGATTTCGCGAAAGTACAGAATTCGCTATCCTACGCACGATGCTGACTGTACCTACCTAATGTACAGTGTACTTTAAATTTATTTAAGTTTACCAGCGCCTTGGCATGTGCTATAATGCCGTCATTTTTTTTCTAAAACAATAAATTAGGTACCTATTTACTAGTATACTACGCCAACGAATCCTCTTTAGTCGTAACTGTCGTAAGCATGCATTGTCTACGGTGTCTGCTTACCATCAGTCAGATCGTATGTTTGTTTACCACCGTCGTTGAAAAAAGAAATACAATATTTGCCTCCAACGTCAATTTGAACCCGGGATTGCTAGCTTCGCAACTAAAACTGTGTTATATTTCATTATAATAAGAAAGAAACCAATAAACAATAGCCTAGGTAGGTACACCTTTAATATCCGAATAGGTACATAACCATATTTATTAAAAATTAAGATCCCTGATTTTTTGTGTCAAATTATGGTATAACTAGTTGTACCTGCGACTTCGTTTGCATGGTAATGTGGTGGGAGTTAAGGGGGAGGTAAGTTAAAATATATATTCTGTAGAAGTCTTTATGAATATATAGGTACTAAGTAAGTAGCTATGTATGCATATACATTTCTACATTTATTCCATAGGTACCAGCTGTACCTGCGACTTCGTTTGCATGGTAATGTGGTGGGAGTTAACGCATTTCTTCTCCTGGACATAGGACACATGCAGTTCTAATTTAACCTATCAATTTAGCAATTAATTTTGGCAATCAATAACCACGGCAACCAGGAGCATAACCTGTATAGAACTACGCATGACCATGCACGGTACGAGATCGGTGTCCGCGGGTAAACTTGATGTTCTAGAATTAAAAACTATTTTGGAGATAGAACTTTAAAAAAACGCCTGCCATATATTCTAAATAGCCTCCCCGAGGACATCCGACTCGAACCTAATATACGTACTTAAAATTAAAAAAATATTTATTAGATACACTACCTTAGACATTATAGTATAAGTGTCGAACTAACTAGGTACTTATTGTAAAATTGCACTTGTTATAAAAGTCTTCCTGCAGACAAACTGTATTATACAGTTTTGCAGGGCTTTTGTTTTATATGTAACTTTGTAGTTAGCTTAATAAATAAAATGAATAATAAAATAATAAATAAATAAAACGTTGAACAAACCTACTCGTATTTTAGCTAATATGCCGTTAAAATTCATTTGTCTTTATCTGTCACTGATATTTAAATTAGTAAGAAAAAGGGACATAACTCGTTCTATTTAACAGAGGTATTTTAAGTTTTATGAATAAGGGTGTAAAAGTTTAGTAGATGTTTGTGGCAATAGATCCAAAAGGTAGGACCACGTAGGACACATGCTGCAGCATTACATGTTTATTGATCTTCTTCTCTACTTATTTATATTTTCTTCATATTGCAATGTTTCAGATCGCACTATCACATTCTGCCAAATCTTGTGTATGTTCCCGCCGTTGCCAACTTAATGAAATGTGTGTTGCAGGCTTTATGATAAAAGTATTTTCCTGTATGTATTTCTGTGTCTCTATATTGGCTGAATGTCAACTTGAAGGCGCGAAGTACGAAGTTATAATACCGCCTTAGGGGCTCCCATACGCTAATGACCTTCGATCTGAATCCCTTAGTTTTCTAATGTTTTTTGTAGCTTATTATATTAAGAACAACGGCTTTACGCAATATAGTATCGCATTCCCATATTTACTTGAAGTTCATTGTTTTCGAGATATTTGGCATCATAGTTGAACAATTTTAGGCCAAAAAACTGGTTTTCTGGCCATAACTATTGTGTTAATTAGTTTAAAATGAAAATCCTAGACACGTTTTTAGAGACGTCATAGACGAACCCAAATATTTAGATTTCGTATATATGTTACATCTTTCACGTCAATAGAGATACGAAATAAGTGTTTATTTAAACAATGTTTAAAAAAATCATATAAACTTAAGCATTCATTTACTGACGCGCTTGATAATTAATGTTTATAAAAGGATCGTTCTAAGTATAGACAGCAATAAAAAAGAACAAAGACAAAGAATAAAGACAGAAGTCAGTAGATTTAATACATACTTACTGTTTATTGCTGATAATTATATAAATACTGACGGCTATTACAAGACGGCGCGCGAGCTCTCTGGATTTTTCTCGAACTATCCGTCTCTCTCTTATTACTAATAAGAGAGAGACGGATAGTGTGAGAAAAATCGAGAAAGCTCGCGCGCCGTCTTGTGATAGCCTTGCAGTATCGTGACAAAAACTGAACTTGTAATCTTGCAGAAACTCAAATAGATTTTATGACTGAACGCGAGAACAACACTACAGCCATTAAAAAAAACGGTCAAGTGCGAGTCTAACTCGCGCACCGAGGGTTCCGTACAAACTATCAATTATCAACTCAAGGTAAAGTAAATGTCCCAATATTTGACACCTTTATTCTAATAATTATTTTCTCGCCTATATCAAGTAACGTCGACTTAGCAGTAACAATTACAAACAACGAATAACTTTTGACTTTTACACCAACTACCAAGACAATTGCATCACGATCTTTTTTGACCTGCTATTGAAATATACCCGTCCCAACCCCATTAATTCTAGAAAAATCTTAACAGCGCGAAGTAGGAATGGGGTCAGCGCCATCTATCGGCCCCATTTGGTACTAACGTGTAAGTATGTTGGTGTTTTAGCGATTATTGTTTATCACGTGAAACGATCTCGATTTTTTTTTATTTGAAAGAGAGTACTTCTATTATAGGAAAAACAAAAAAAAACTTATACAATTGATTAAATTGCAAACTTAACTAGGAAATGATTTTTGAAAATAAAACATAAAATACGCTAGTTGTCCTTCATAAATCGAAAAACCAATGTAGAAAAAAAGAAAAACTGTTTCAAATAGTGCAACTCGAGCACTAGTTCGTGAGATATTTCACTTTGTGGACAGATAGACGGACGGACGGAGTCGCACCATAAGGGTTCCTTTTTTACCTTTTTTGGTACGGAACCCTAAAATGGAAGAGAGTCGGACTTTTGACGTTTGACGTTATTTTGTTGAAATTTGTTAATACATTTATTGAAATTACGCCTCAATATGAATTTAGCGCATATAATTTTCCACAGAATCGATTATTTTTTTATGCTTTAGAATTTTCATCTCAAGCCCGCCATTTTGACATCACTGACAGTTGACAGATATGGCGGCTACGATTTCAAGCAGAAGAAAATAATAATTTGGTGAATTCAAATGTTTCCGAAAATGTATTAATCGTCGCAGTCGGATAAAACTATCCTAAGCGGAAGCTAGAGAGTCATAATGTACTTATAAAAAAGTTACATGTTTTTCCGTTCATGGGAAGCTGAGATCATTCGTGACAGAACAATTCTTCGTTTAATACTGGCCGATTCTTTTTTTAATTCAGAGATTTATTATAATGGTATAATATTGATAGATAGTAAGTAGTAAAACCAGTATTAGATTTTGTTAATTCTACAAGTTTTAAATTTACGCAGGTCGTGTTAAAATTACTGCATGTATTCCCGAAAATAAAGATTTTTGTTTTGTTAGCTTACACATTATTACCTAGTATTTTAAGTGTACTTATATGTTTGTTTTGTTTAGTATTTATAAGCAAAAGCGTTTACCTATATATTTTTCCCGACCGTCGTGAATATATGCGGGCATGTTATATAAAATGTTAGTATGTGAGACTTGTGTTATGGGTACCAGGCGACGATACATATACATATAATAGACATAAATACTTAAATATATAGAAAACATTCAAGACTCAGAAACGAAGGGGCTGCTCTAGAATGCAACTGCGATATGATAACGTGAAACGTATTCCCGGGTGTGGTGCTATCCTTGCTAATTATAAATGTACGTATAGTTACAGGTAAATTAATATAATCGTGGTGGTTGTTTCCTTTTGTTTCATTCGACAAATTATTATTAAAACACTAACTTTGAACGCAAATACCACGATTACCAAAACCACGATTTGAGATTTCCATACCGGATTTGTTTTAACTACGGCTCAGAAACAAACGAAACAACACTGTAACTAACAGCAAAATGAAATAGAACACAAGTAGTGTAAAGCTACGATGCTCTTTGAGCGTAACCCGTAAACTCGTAATAAACTTAAAATAGGTAGGTAAGGCTAAACAAACAAAGCGTCATCTCAGCATTGTGAACACATCCGTTTTCGTTTCAAAAAGTGGCACGATACAGTGAGACTCTATTCAGTGCCGACATGCAGATAAATACGTATAATTTGTAACCATCCGACGTTACGTCAGATTCGAAACGGGAACGGACCCATGAATCCGATTTGAAACATACTCCTGTCGCTATTTTCATATCGGGTCATGGTACACTGACATCGGCTGGACGGGCGTCAGTCAGCCGCGGCATACGCAGGGAGGGCCCACTATGTAACTCGCAGTCCTGTGACGTCGCCTCATCATGGCGCTTCTGTCCCACTTAGTTGCTCTAAAAGAACATCTCACCGAGAAAACAACAGAGACAACAAGTGCATCTTGGGATATCCAACGCTCCAACCTTGGTGGAAGAGGAATATTCGCAACGAAATTGATCAAACAAGGAAGCTTAATTTTCACCAATAAGCCTCTAGTAATTGGCCCTCGGGCTGATCGAAGTCAGGACACCTTTTGTACCACTTGCTTTCAAATAAGCGAAAAATGTGTTGTATGTGAAAAGTGTTTTTTAATGGTTTGCTCTGAAAATTGTAAAAAAGCACGTCATGACCAAAAGTGCGGTTTTATTGTTACGCATTGGAAATTAGAGAAGAATTTAAAGAATAAGGATCGAATTATGAGTGGAATTCTGATCTATTTGGAATGTTTAATGCTATCAAATCAACAGATGGAAGTGTTTTCTCGGCTACAGAAAAGTAACTCCAGTAATTTAGACTGGGCGGAACTTAAAACTTTAATACCAGAAAATATGATTCCTGAAGATCAAATTAAATTCATTACACTGTGCTCAGAAATATTGAAAATTAATTCATTTAGAATATCTAGACACAGTCAAAAGAAAATGGTACCATTGCGCGCTTTATATCCAATATCCGCATTCCTGAATCACAGCTGCATTCCAAACACAAGAAACGAATTCGGTGATGACAACACAATGGCCGTTTACGCAAGCAAAGATATTGAGGTTGGGGAAGAGATTGTGAGTAATTACACTGGACTGCTGTGGTGTACCCCGGCCAGGCGTATCCAATTGTACAAAACTAAAAGCTTCTGGTGCAAGTGTAACAGGTGTTCTGACCCCTCCGAAATGGGAACAAGACTCTCGGCGTTGCGATGCTTGGACAAGGAATGCATTGGAGTTCTCTTGCCGGTAACGCCTCTAGACCCCCGTTGCGAGTGGCAGTGTGACAACTGCGGGGCCCTGGAGCCCCCTGCCCGCGTGAACGTGGTGCAGGGCGTGCTGGGCAGCCTCGTAGCCACCCTCAACCTGGATGATCATCTCCAACTAGAAACTTTCGTGTTAGAAAGACTAGCTGCTTTAATCCCTTACACCAACCACATTTTTGTTGATTTACGATTGAGACTCGCACTGCAGCTTGGATTTGCTGAAGATTTGAAACTACTCGGTATTGTGATATTATTCCTAGCACAATCATTAATGCCTAACCTGCGTGTGCATGGCTATTTCATTGGGTTTCGCACTAACTCTATATATTTTTTTTTAACTCTTTTGTATCTACAAATCCTACAGTCAAAATATTCAAACTGATCTACGTAGATTTGCTTTTATTTATTTCTCCAGTAGAACATCGGAAAAATAATAAAAAACCTTTCCGCAGTAAGCTCGGCCGAATTTCACCTTCCCATACAAACGTAGTTACGCTCTCATTTTAAACTACGTGTTGGATTGTAACGAAACTTTGCGCATACAATGACATGAGGTATATCTATGTCTGTTATTAGTTTATATGGTTCCAGTTTATAAAACAACCGAAATACAGCAAAAACAAGTTTTGTATGAAAAACTTAAATTCGCTGTATTTTTTTACTATGGTATCTGAAGCTACAGAAACTAATTACAGACATAGATATACCTTTTCGTTACAATCCGACACGTAGCTTTAAAATGAGTTTGTGTGGAGAATCGAGCTTACTGCGGACTCTTAACCAATAGAATCAGTCAAACGTTCCTATATATATCAGAATTTACGGTTTCCGCCCATGTTTTCGTAGTTCCGTTTAAGTTTCATTGGGCGCCACCTCATAAACGCTAAACCTATAGCGTGTAGCTGATTGTTATAAATAAATAAATGAAATAAATGAATTTTATTCTGCTAGTAAGCCTTAATAGCACTTTTACAAGTCAAAATTCTATTAATAAACAAGAACGATATCAATAAACGAGAACCAGCGATACAATACAAAATGGGAAATACGTTCATGGGGTGAATACACATGTCATGATTTCTCAGCCCTAATTTATCAGAAGCTGACTATAATTGCTATCGTCTGGAGCAAGGGTCCGCAACAGGCGGACCGCGGTCCGTCTCCGGACCACGGAAGGTCGAACCGCGCACCGCCAAATATTGTTAAATAGACATGTACGGCATATTCATTTAATTAAAATATTTTTATATAATATTTTCATTTAAGCTCTATAAGGCTCGGCACGCACCTACAGTTCCGGTTCGGTCCGTTCCTTTCTTATAATATAAGCACAGAAAAGAAACCGGGTGATCACCACACACACGCCGGTCGCCGTCATTCTTTAGGAAACCGGGCTTGCTTACCGAGCATTCTTACCGACCTGGGGTGTGTAACGAGCCTTAATAATTATTCTAGTTACCTATCTAGTACCTATTTTACAAGTAAGTACATATGACTATGTGATTCGATTAGTTATGTGGCATACACACACGCCGAACATTTAGACTAGATTTATAGAATTTACTTGCAAGAAGATATTTCCTTTCGAATATAGGTACAAAACTGCATCCACTGAAGAATTTTGAGGTAAACATGTTTCTGAAAAGTATGTCAATTGCAAGAAATTAGCTGTCAATCCAATCTGTTCACTATGTTTGGCTCGACATATTTGTGCGAGTCATCTTTCTCAAAAATGAATTTTGTGAAGAACAAATATCGTTCAAGACTAACGGACGCCCATCTTGAAGACACTTCGCATTCGCTGTTCCCCTCGTGAACCAAATTATAAAAAACTGGCTCAAGACCGTCGGTGCAATAATTCGCATTAACATACCTACGTAATATGATAACTTACTTTGAAAGAAAAATTAAAAATATTACTTGTAGCTAATCAATCATTCAGTTTTTTTTTCTAGACCTCGATAAAAAAAATTAACAATAAATATCTGGACCCCACTTACAACTACTTGCCGACCCATTACAGTATTTTGCAGTATTTTCTTTCATCCGCATGAACTCCCATATCAATTTCCATCCCCTGTTTTATCTCAAATATATGGTATGATATCTTATATTAGGTTGATAAGATGTTAGATAAAACTTCAAAAAATGCTAAAGTGCGTCACAGATTAGGTACGTACGTATAGCAAATGAAGCCTCCGCTATCACTCAGGATGCTTTGCGAAAAACCTTATTAAACGACAGACCCTATTCCATGCCGACTCTTACGACACTGTAGCCCCCCTATTCTCTAACTTGTTTTAAGCTCACCTCAACGCTCACCCACAAATATATTTTGACACCGCAATGCGAAGTAACTAAGCGTAGGTAGAGGTCTAGTTTCATGACGAGTGACCGGCGGGGTGAGCCGCTTTAGCGCGTAGCGAATAACAGCCCGCATACTCCAGGCAAAATACGGTTTTGAAAAATATTAATTTACAACAGCGTTTTTTTTGTTAATTTCATTTTAAAATGTTATTCTAAGATAATTTATTCAAGAATCCGACAAACTTTACACCCGGAAGTAATTATGTAGATTTAAATGAAGCATGCATTGGCTTTGTTTGTACGATTTATCTTGAATATTATAGAGCAACTGTAAATGAACCAAAATAAAGACAAACATATTTATTAATATTTTTCTGACTCTTCATAAGCTAGTTAATTTATCTTTTTTTTGATGTCTGAAATTTTGTCGGATTTTGTCGCTGGGTAACTATTTAATTGATAATATATCCGTTACACATAAAAAATAAGGTATTATAAATTATTTCCAAAATTGACATTTTTTCCATACACGTTGTCAGTTAATTGACTGGACTAACAGGCTGGACTGATGTATTGTTCCAGCGAAACCGCAAATTCAACGTCGGTGACGTCGCCATTTCGTAAAGAGCGTGTGTTTAATGAAGTTTAGAAAAACATATTGATATTACCACTAATGGCTATAGGCTTTACAGATTGTGTATTATGTTCGTGGACGCCTTGCGGTTTTCATTGAGCCAAGGATTAATTACTTAACTATCAGCAACAACATTAATATCAAGGTGCGTGGGTATATATATACGATCTTACCCTATTCTAGGCTACGCGCCAGAAAACGAACATTCACGCGGCCACCACACAACGTATTTTTCGCTAAAACCCATGACCCCACAACTGAGTCATCGGCTCTGCGCGTCTGGTTATGCTCACCGCCGCCGCTTAGCCGGTGTTCGCGAGAAGGATAAATATTATGCTCGTCCAACATTTTGGAAGGTACTTACCTACTTTAACATTTTTTTTATCGGCACTAATAAAATCATGCTATAATTATGCAAATAATATTATCGTTTTTAGGGTTCGCTACCCAAAGGGTAAAAACGGGAACCTCTTACTAAGGCTCCGCTGTCCGTCCGTCCGTCCGTCTGTCCGTTTGTCGCCAGGCTGTGTCTCATGAACCGTGATAGTTAGACAGTTGAAATTTTTACAGATGATGTATTTCTGTTGCCGCGATAATAATTATAACAAATACAAAAAAATAGAATAAAATAATATTGACGTATTTAATAACTTTGTTTGATGAAACAGCGTTCTTCCTTTTGGGTTCCGTAGTCAACAAGGCAACTTATATCTGAGCCATGACCGTCGGTCCGTCTGTCCGTCTGTCTGTCTATCCGTGTCCGAATTACTACTAGAAATCTGTAAGTCGACAAGGGTATGTAAATCAATCACGCAGACAAGCTCACCTACACTTAGTGGGGATGTAATTTTTTTCTCGTTAAACTCGTGGTGTGGGGTGTCGTTGGATAGCTTGTTCAAAAATATTATGGGTTTTTAGAAACTATTTTTCCATTCCAAGATCCGTCTACGTCATATTGGGCATATACAGGGTGTATCAAAAATGGGGTGTGAACCGAGCAAGGGCATATTTGGTAGCGCATTGCGATCCGATGCTGTTTATGTTTTTATTTTTTCTTAATTTTTGTTAGACATTGATGTTTTTGTTTACATTAGAGTCTTTGTTTTGTTGACATTGCTTGTGTATGATAACTTACTTCCCCGCGAGGGTGAAGGGTGGGAGGGTCTTATTTCATTTTCAACCGCTGCGCGCACAGCTGTGTTATGAAAACTAATGTTTTGTGTTTTTTTTTGATACGCTGGTGACAGCTTTTACGTTTTGATGTCATAAACAAGCAATATCAACAAAATAAAGACTAATCTAAACAAAAACAAACATTTCAATGTAAACGAAAACAAAACAAAAAGTAAAAACTAAACAAATGCATTTTTGGAATCGCAATACGCTACCGAACATGCCCTTGATCGGTTCACACCCCATTTTTAATACACCCTGTATGGTTACCTCTGCCCAGCAGCTACCACGATAGGTTTTATCGTTATATTTAACGTGACGATTCAGTACATTTTCGGCGTAAAACGTGACGATAAAACCTATCGTGCTAGGCCCTCTGGGTATGCAAAAAGAATCAAAGCAGTATGTATATAATGAATTTAAAAGGAAAACTATCACGGCTAAGTTAGCATAACTAGTTACCGAATATACTTAATAGTCGACCAAATTGGAAAATTGACTTAGAAAGGCCAACTTTTGTACAAATTCGGGCGACGCAACCGCAACTTATAGTTGGCGATCGCGTTTCGATGTAAGTAAGTAAGTAACAAGGACAGACGGGCAACTACGGAACCCTACAACGCGCGTGGCCAGACACGCACTTGGCCGGTTTTTCATTCTCGTGTATCTATAAGTTAAAACTTTATATTTTCCGAGTAGGTCTTACATGTTCTCGTAAGTTTCGTTTATTGGTACGTAAGTTAACGTACGTGTATGTTTAAGTAATTTTAAAAGCGGAAGCCCACTGTCCACCTAACTAAATCGTGTAGGTACCTACGTTTGGATTAGGTTTGATTGGATGCCAGTAATTATAATTATTGGCATCAGCAAATGACTTCAAACATCTATACGGTAGCAGTAGCTAAATCCCTGTCCAAAGTTTACAAAACAGCAACTCAATATTGCACACTAGCTGTGTGTTAGAACAATGGGCGAGGGCATACGTCATGTCCAGCGAATGCATTGCCACATTTGAACGCGCTACGGCGATGCGCATGTAGGCCGGGCGACCGCTGCGTAACCACGCATTATCATGTTAATATACATTTAAACTGTTTATTTATTACATAAGCTCGCTGAGAGAACGGACATGCCCGCCCCCAAATCATCAGCGACAGTAATTGTCAGAATGATATTCCAAGTGCACAACTGCGCCATTCCGTGGTATTCATACGCATAACACCATTTTGACGGCTTGTATTAATTTTAGTTAGTGTTACAGCACGCGTTCAGAATAGCGTGTCACGGTATGCAGTCGGACTACGCAACAAGTCAATAAAATCAGGGGCGATTATATCGCGAGGGGCAGTTGTACGATTGACCGCCGTTGACATGGGCGCCGCCGCGAGGAACGCCCGCCCGCACGTCGTCAGCAGGTGGATCTGCCTACCTGTGCCGTTAGTATTACGCCGATTCATCATCACAACCCGCACTTTGTGAACAATCCCGGGCGCAACGCCCTAATTCCTTTTGTTCGTCATTTTGGCGTGTGCAATGATTTGCGTATGTGAGTGATGTGCTGAGATGTGACGATTAGATACGTTTGTGCGATGTGAGGTCGCGTCGTTCAGTAAATTTGACGTAGTAGGTACTTAATTAAAGCCATCATTCGTCTGGCGGTGTTTGTTGACATTTGTTTGATTGATAAGGGCACGCCAGAATCAATGCGGGCGGAAATATCAGGCAATGAACGTGTGTCACTATGGGTCCATATTAAAATTAGGCAGGTGTACCTACAACGTGTATATTTTCACACACAGGCCAATTCGGTTATCGCAGACAGAACTTGTTAGTTTGGCATGTTGCCGTTGAAATCTGCTGATGAAGACATATATTTTTTCAACAGCCAACTATTTCTATTGTAGTGAGCCAAGATTGAATGAAGAATCGAATATCAATAAAGGTCGCGCGCTAATCTTGCGTCACAAAGATAGATTTGGTACAAAACAAAGGAGGTAGGTACCTACTTGTTTATAGCAGTATTTTTATTTCGTTGCATAGTTAGATAGAAAACTACTCATTAATTCATTTAATTGCACTCATGTTTCAGGATTGTCCCAAAAACCACGCGAGATTTTAATTTGAAAGAACACATTTCTACTTTGTTTATAAGTAATTATAAGTTACTTACCTATACCTAAACGTTTTCAATTAAATTGTTTTGTAGAGATCGTATAGTGCCATTTTGCGAGACAAATTATACTTTCTTCTTATTTATTCTTCAAATTCATTCAGGGGATTGACTTCAATTTTTTTATGCAAATATGCATGTTATAATATACTTAATTGCCTAAAATCTATCACCGCCAAAGTTCGACTTACATAGCAAGATTGAGGCGATAAGTGACCAACCGCCAAGAAAAATATACAGTCAACATGTACAATAGAATACATACTTAGGTAAGGAATGTTATAATTTAGGTTTAAAGAACTTTATTTTCTCTAAGAAATTATACATTTCACTTAAGAGAACTTAATTTACGAAACAATTTTTCGTTTTCGGTAGGTTGGCACCGCGAGGTACCTACTAAATACTGCATACGTACACAAAATACAATTCAAATTACAAAAGCAACGCAATAGGTAACAAAATTTATAAAATCTATTAAAATATTAGCTAAATCTTAATACGCAAGCCAGGTATATTATAATAGGTACCTATAAAAGCATGCTACAGTATAACATAAATTAACTAAGTTATTTGTTCCTAGAAGTAGGAAAGTGTGTAATACAAAATAGGACGCATAGCGCACACGGAGGGTAGGGAGGGATTAGTTAAATACCGCCAGAAAACAGTTAACATTATTCAAATTGGGTTTGATTACACTTTATGCTTTAACGTAATGCACATTAGGTCGAATATAATTATAAGAGGATGAGTTGCATAGTAACACGACACTTCTTTGTTTACGACGACTTGCCACTGCCAGGGCCGGATTTAGATATTATTAATAACGAAGTCTTTTAATTTCCGTTTAAACATATTAATTTTTTTACAACCTTTGATGTGTTTAGGTATTTATATATACCAAATGGTTTCCACAGAGCTGTCGGAATCCCGGTTGTCACTGAAGGAGAGCCTGTGCCGCGGCACGCTGCGCACGGTGGCGGCGCTGGGCGCGGGCGACGCGCACCTGCGCGGGCTCCTGCTGTATCACCTGCACGCCGCGCTGGCCGAGCGCGCGCGCCGCTCCCCAGACCTGTTTGAGGTGGGTACTGCAAGAACCGGAGGGGACCGGAGATCCGCCTCACCTGAGCTGGGTTATTGGTATATTTGTCTTGGCTACTACCATATACGGTTGGAATGCTAGAGTGATGAATGTCCCTAACATACCCTGTCCCTAACTAACATGTACAGGTGCTACCTGAGTCCTGAATCAAATTGACGGTCGGTTTGCAACTGGTACCTGCTGTATGAGCTCACTTGTTCTTTAATTCTTTTTCATCATACTCTTTTGTAGTTATTATTTGCTCGCAAATGTACCTACTTAATGAAAAACATACCGGGCGTAAGAATATTGCAAACTAGAGTCATCAAAAGTCCTAGTAAAACAATGTACTATTATTTTGTAGCGTATGACTTTTGCCTATGAAATAATTCTATAACGCTATCAATCGAACCCATCCCATCAACCTAGATAAAACGGGATTACGGGATGTAATACGGTTACTGTTTAAAGCAAGAAGTCGCTTATCTGAGTAGGCTGCTCAACACTCATTTACAATATAGATACCCCCCTAATTCATAAAACTTAAAATGCCTCTGCTAAATAATATTTGCTCTGTCCCTTTCTTACGAACACAAATGTCAGTGACAGATAAGGACAAACGAATTTTAACGCCATTTTAGTTAAAACAGGCTTGTAGTACGTTTATGATATTGGCGACTCGACAGCGAAGGATACGGGCGACTGAATCCGCGATTACTGTATGGCAAATGATTTCTAATGGAATAAATGATTCTGTAAAAACATAGTAGGTATAGCGAATACATATTTCAGTCCACACCTAAATCCTTAATGCATGGCCATACGATATAAGTAGTTCAAATTCGCAATGCGCTGGGCATAGATAATTAAGCCCCGTGTGTTGTGAATATTTTAGAAAGACTACTATAATTCATACTGAATGCACGACTTTAATTAAAAATGTATTAAGTATATATGTTTTTAAAATAAGTACATAAAATTATAGTGATATACGTGCTCTAGATGAAATTTAACGGTAGCGTTAGGGCCGACGCTAGCGTCGGCCCTAACGCTCCCGTCAGCTAGCTGACGCGGGTGCACGGAACAGGCGCACGCCTGCGGGTACCGCCTCTATGTACAGTCAACATCAGAAGTAGAGTAGCTAAGCAAAATCACACGCTCAAAATGACCTACACAGACCTTTATTCCCTTGACATTAGAGTTCGTGTCTAGATCATTTTGAGCACTAGAACTGCTAAGCAACTTCTGCTGCTGACTGTACCCGCCCCGGGTTACTTAGCTTTAGCGCTGCTTATACTTACTATTTTTTCAATAGGTTTCCACCCGCTCCGTTCAATCAAATCGCGTCAGCTAGCGTCGGCCCTTTGTAAACTCGATAGCGGCATAGACTGACTTCCATCATTCGCTTGGGCTTATGAGATTTACTTGGGGTCGGTGCATTTCCGCATTGGTATCCTTAAATAATTGTTATAACTTTTAATTTTTCAGGAGTTGAAACCAGAGATCGAAAGTACCATTGAGCAGGCCTACAGCATTTTGCAAGGCGACGTCTCCGCGCCGCTTGATCTCGAGCTGAGGCGGCGCTACCTCGGCCCCGGCTGTGACAAACCCCATGAAGAGCGGTTCTTTATACTTGACGCTTGATATACCTTATTTATATTATAATTTATACCTAATTGTAAATACATTTAGATAAACATGGGTACAACGTAATACAATGAATGAGACCGAACCTTAGATCAGACAAGACGGTTCAAATTTTAATAAGTTTATTTTCGTTCTTATTCTTATATATACTCTACCTGTTAATTATACCTACTTTGGTATCTATTGTATTTTCATTCAGACGTATGAATAGGTAGAGAGGGAGCCATACGCATCTACCTAAATTTTATTGTTGTGTTTTATTAAGAGTGAGAATCTTGAAATTATACCTTTCAAAACGTTGTTCATTTCAACTTAAATGAATTTTAATAAAATGATAAAATACACACATAACTAAGTGTTTATTTTCGGTTATTACAATATTAGCAATTAAGTACTAAACTTAAATAAGTAGAGTGATTATAACTAGGCGCACTTATGCACATTGCGGTGGCTTGGCAAGCGTCCACAAGCTCCAAGCCGTCACAAACGCTTGGATGGCATTTACACGCTTGTGAGTGCGTTAGTGTGGTTCTTAGCTTCCTTTGATCTGTGTTCAAAAACCGACACTAGTCCGGATCGGGCCAAGCTCTCGCAAGCTCACGCAAGCCAAGCCAAACACCCCCGTTTACTCGCTTGCGCTTGTGGAGGCTTGCCAAGCCACCGCAAGCGTGTAAATGCAGCATAAGGCCCTACGGGCGATTGTGCACTAATGAATTGTACAGTCCGCCAGTCCGATTTTTCACGGTCCGTAATAAATGTATGTAAAAGTCGGACGGTAAAATTAATTGTAGTGCACAAACTACTATATACATTTAATGGCGAGCCATATCGGACCGGTAAAATATTGACGTTTATTGTACTGGGATGACAGCTCTGTCATAACGCAAATAGGAATACACTCACTATAGCAAACACTACGTTATCAATTTGAACATGAGGCATCATGCCTATAACAGTATTAATCTGTGGTCGCGTCCAAACGCAGTGTCACGCAACTAGGAACAAAAAGCAGAGGTGCTACCGCGAAACGAAAACGAATTTCGTTCTCTGTTGCACTTGCTAGTTCAAGCGACAGAGAGGCAGATACTCGAACGAAGTTCGTTTTTACTTCGCGGTAGCCCCTCTGCTTTTTGTTCCTAGTTGCGTGACACTGCGTTTGCACGCGACCACAGATTAATACTGTTATAGGCATGATGCCCCATGTTCAAATTGATAACGTAGTGGTTTGCTATAGTGAGTGCATTCCTATTTGCGTTATGACAGAGCTGTCATCCCAGTACAATAAACGTCAATATTGACGTTTATTGAACTAGGATGACAGCTCTGTCACATAACGTAAATAGGAATGCACTCACTATTAATGGATAGTAAACCATCAAATTATCTTAATAAAGTATAAATTATAAAATATAATTGAAATCATAAAAAGATATGAACCTTGAAAGTTTGGAAATAATATGCATTTTTTTATTGTCCAAGAGTAAATTTAAAGCTACCAATAGAAACCTTACGCTTTTACAGAAACAAAATTGTATGACAACTATGTACTTAAACGCAGTATTTCGACCGAAACAACAATTTACCAGATTTTCCATACAATGATCATACCCCGTAATCGAACCGGCAAATCTGTAGCAGATGTACGTCAGGGTTGTCACTACCTATGTATGTACTTGTACTACGAATACAAAAAAACACACATGTTATTGAACATATCTTTATTAACTAAACATCTTATTTACCTCCACAGAATTTTGAAATAAACTATGCTTCTGTATAATTACGTCCTTATCCATGAATGTAATGTATGAAAGGCACCATCGTGAATTATATTTAAGTTGTGATCCATCTGAACCTTCTTTTCTATTGTATATAGTCACTCCATGTTTCCACTTCATATGGCTAGGTACTTGAGCCTGCCCGCTACACATATAAGTGATGAACTAAATCCCAACACATCTTTTTAAATCTTTATTAATTTTATTATATATCTGGGGTTTATTTAAATATCAGCTTCTTTGTGACATGAAATATGACTTTGACAAATTAACTTTTTTATCACTCGGTTCTTTTTTATTTTCGGCCAGGACTTGTGCAGGCAACTTTTTTATGATAATCTGAGTACTGTGATTTATCCCCTGATAAAAAATGCCGACAGAAGTGAAGGATGTTTAGGGGTAGCGGCAACAGTGTTCAATGTTCTATCGATCTTCAAAATAAATTATCATAATTCTTTCTAAATTTATTGCAGTCAAACTGCGTCGCCTACTTGTGTAAATCCATTTTAAACTCGAAAAAGAGCGTTCCACATCTACCGACGTCAATGGTACATAATTTAAATATGTATAATTTTGTAATGTATTTTTATTAATGTTTGTTGTTAACTCAGTTTCTTGTCCTCTTAAAAGATTGTTTACTGCTGTAACAGTCGTATAACCCGGATTGTTTTTAAAACAGTTTTTAATTTGTGGTAAACTTGTTTCCCTTTTAAATGAAGCCTCGATCTGGAAAGCTTTTTTTCTGTGCCATTTACAATATTCAAAGCTTCACTACAGTAAGTTTTGGATTTTGCAATTTATTTATGGAAGATCGAATAATATTGCCTATGTTAATATTAACAAACTCCAAATCTTTTCTTATAATGGGATCTCGAAATACTTTTTGTGCTTTTGGAATGGACACTGCTTCATTTGAATTTAATGTATTAATTATTTCCTTAATTTGGTCAAAGTTCGTGTCATAATAGGCCACAGCATCTAGCCAAGTTCCCCATCTAGTTAGTACTGGTTTCGGCGGTAGGGGCATAATCGGTAGCGTTTCCTTAAATTTTGCAATCCTTTTAGGTGCTTTGTAAATTTTTTTTTTTACGTTATCAATTAAAGTATTTATTTTTGGATATAAATTTCTCACTTTTTCTGCGACTCTGTTTAACCCGTGTGCAAGACATGTCACATGTGTTAAGTTACTAAACATTTTTCCGAGAATTTTTCCAGCTTTAAGCATGTAAGAACCAGCGTCCGTAACAAAACATAAAAAATTATCCTTATTTTTCTGATAATTTGTTCCCCATAAGTCTTTTAGTGTATCCACCACTAGATTTACAATAGAAGCGTGATTCGTTGCGTCTTAAACTTTTGATGCAAGCAGGTGTGATTTCGACTCCTCGGATTGTGATAATTTTTCTATAAGGACATTAGCAACATGTTTTCCCATATCATCTTGTGTTTCGTCGACCATTAGATAAATGAAAGAATCTTTCAACTCTTCTCTTATATATTTTTTTTTCTCGTATATTTTATTTAAGTAATTATTCCTTAAATTTGATTCACTTGGCAAAATAGTTTCCTTTGAATATTTGCCATTGATACAATTAGTCAGAAAATCTCGGAATTTAGGATTTTGAAGCTGATTCCAGGGAATGTTGGAATGGACTAAAAAAGCTGATAGATCCTTGTTGAATTCGAACTGATTTTGTTTTGAAACATTATAATGTTTATCTGACGCCAAATGATGATCAATCTGATATTTTTTTTGTAAAATGTAAGTATTACATGAAATACAGTAAATTTTGTTATCTTTTACCTGCAATCCTGGTTTATCTTGTAAAAGAAAATTTTAATGTGAAGAGTAACCACTTTTCTTTTCTTGATGGCTTCTACTAGCCAAATGTTTGACAACGTTGTCTTTCTTTGATTTTATATTTGTTGCACATACGATACAAGAAATATTTAGTTCGTTTTTTTCTAGTACACCAATATTTTCAAGTAATAAAGATTCCATAATGTATTAATTCCAGAAAATGCGTGCTCTTATGAATAAAATAACATACACATTTAAACGCATTTAACATTGATGACATTGACATATTAATAATCTATTTTCTTTGATAGAAAATCAAACAAGGTTTTATCTAAAGAGGGTCAGTAAGGTTATTTTTACTTATCATATCATTATTAGTACTTATCAATCATACGTGCAGTATGCAGTAGAGTAAATAAATTATTCATCGTGATCGCCAACCCTGACATCAAACTGTCAAATGCTATGGTTTTGCTACTTAGTCGGTCCTTAAGTTCTGTCACAAGGTTTTTGATAGATAAAACTCGGCAATATTTTTTTTCTTATTCGTATTATACATGATTAAAAAGCTTATTTTATACGAATCAAATTGCAATTCAATACATTTTGTACAATTATCTCAATATGACAAAAAAACCTTGTAACTTGAGACAATTTTGAACCCAAAACACGCTGCAACTGACAAAAATACCACTTACAACAAATTTTATAAAAAAACAGTGTGACAGATGACCAACGAGGTTTTATTTATTTATTCTGAAACCTCGATTTTAGACCTACCAACTAGCATTTGATTTTCTGTTAGCTTTCAATTCCAACTGCTCCCATCGAGAACTCTACGTACTTTTTACGTTTTCAGAAAAACGCGTAAATTTGATCTTGTGGGCAGCAAGTACACTACGTAAAATGTGAATATGAAAATTAGTTTTACCCAGACTTACTTATCTCATGCTTCAAAATGGAGGTAACAGGGTTCAGGGAGGGTTGTGACTAAAATCTCACGTAAGTTTGAAAGGTTTTAAGAATCATGGAAAAAAGATAAAGTGAATCACGTCTGTGTTTTTGATTGGCTAAAAACCTGCAAAATCTCTGAAGAAACTAGCATTTGTGTAATATGGCTTTAAGCATTTAAATCCAGTAATCGTTCTTATTTATCAGTATTTAATGAGCTATCAAACCATATATAGGATTAAATAAAAACATCCTTGGTTTTATTTACTATGCGGCAAAACATTTGTGACAGAACTTATGAACCGACTAGGTACATCCGTTACGAGGTATGACAATGATACAACAACTTTGTACTAACAAATGTCAGTTGTAGCGTCATACCTGTGTCTATCAGTATGAAGCGTTTCGCGCTGCCGCCAATGACGTCAATCTTAATTTTTTGGGTATTTATGTTCTTTAATTGTAGTTGCTCCCATACAAACATTTGTTCCTCTCCAAAAACTCGTTCGAATGACATCATAAAAAAATCTTAGTCATCATCCCTATTGCTATCGTCTGGAGGCATGTTGCGCTGAGGGGCTACCGCGAAACGAAAACGAACTTCGTTTGTGTATCCCAGTCTCTGTCGCACTTGCTAGTTCTAGCGATAGAGAGCGAGATACACGAAGTTCGTTTTCGTTTCCCGGTAGCCCCTCTGCTGATCCAACACTCAAACGAGTTGTACTGAGAAATTGCATGCATGTGGTCGGATTGTTATGCTACATTTACAAGCTCGCGGTGGCTTGGCAAACGTCCGCAAGCTCCAAGCCTTCACAAACGCTTGGATGGCATTTACACGCTAGCGAGTGCGTTAGTGTGGTCCGAATAGGCAAGCATGACAGACGTGGAAGTTGTGTCGGCTATTGCGATCGGCTCGATTTGCTATGCCTCGAGAAAGCCAAGGTTTGGTCGTTTGACCATACAGCACTCATGGTCGATACGTCTAGGCAGTAAAGAACGACTTCTGTCGTCTAGTCTCCGACTGACCAAGTCCTCCAAGACAACAAAATATGCACGTAATAGGTCTCAAGGTGTATAACAAACTACCTGAAGATATTACGATCGAAGAGTGCACAAACACCTTCAAAAATAAATTTAAAAAATGGTTATTTGGACATGCCTTTTATAATTTAAATGATTTTTATAATAATAATAATTGAATAATATGTATAAACATTTCTTAAATTTAAATGATAATATACTCAATTGTGATTCTAATAAGGTGACATGTAATATTTATATAATATTATGAATAAATGAGTATGAGTATGAGTACGCGGTTACATAAAGGCCATATAAATAAGGCGACCGACCGTCGCGATTTCGCGAGCGACACTAAACACGCGCCAACGTGTAAATACGTCGCAAGCGCTTGCCCAAGCGTCTTTTGAACTGTGTTCAAAAACCGACACTAGTCCGGATCGGGCCAAGCTCTCGCTAGCTCACGCAAGCCAAGCCAAACACCCCCGTTTACACGCTTGCGCTTGTGGAGGCTTGCCAAGCCACCGCAAGTGTGTAAACGCACCATTACATCTGTACGCTACATCCAATTATAATTTCGACATGTTGTACTGACAAATTGGGGTAAAATCACATAATCTGTATACCCCACGACAATGATATTATTGACTTGAGGGGCTACCGCGAAACGAAAACGAACTTTGTTCGTGTATCTCCGTCTCTGTCGCACTTGCAAGTTCGAGCGACAGGGAGGGAGATACACGAAGGAAGTTTGTTTTCGTTTCGCGGTAGCCCCTTTGACATTAATGACACTAAATTACCAATCGTGATTTGTATTGATGTATTGCAATTTTTTTATTTCGATTTCGTTTATTTTTACATTTATAATGCTATTTTTGCTTTAATTTACACTACGCCACAGCCACACTGTTCAGTACCGCTTGGAGCATAGAGATAACATTGATGCGTAATCGTTATTTATGCGGTATTCAATTTTTCAGTTACATGTTCCATTGTTTTCTTTATCGCATATTGTCGTTAGCAAACAAACATTGAGCCGCATTGTAGGTGTAACGCCCATTATGGAGTCTCGTCGACAAGCTCTGCTACTTTCTTCCTCGAATTGCCATGGTTATTCCTTGCTGGAATTTGCCAAGGAAGAGATATGCTCTTTCTTACAGAAGTAAGTTTCTTGTGCTATTATCGAATCTCCGAAAGATAAGTAGTATTCTATGCCTTTAGAAAACCTGGTTTTAAAATTATCTATACTAATATCTCCAATAACCAACTTCTCATCCGGTAAATAAAATCACAAGTACCTATAAAGAATGTTTCTTTAGGATGAACATAGGCATATTTTATCCCATGGCTCCGCCTGGGTTCTTTGTAATTTGTGGGTGGAGCCGTGCAGTTGGCTACTTAATTATAAAATACAATTGGTTTCAGGAATAATGTACATGATGTAATATTTGTACCTTATGCTCAAAATGACTTTGATGGCTACACATCAAATATAAAACAAGTTGTAGACTTGTGGGGGTTCAGCGTAACGGGTTTGCACACATATCCCGATGCAGCAGCTGCAGTGCAGTCAGCTAAAGCAATATTTGTTGGTGGAGGGAACACTTTTCTCCTATTGAAGCGGCTGTATGAAAACAATTTGGTTAAACTTATTAGAACTAGAGTTGATGAAGGCAATCTTTTATACATAGGTAGCAGTGCTGGAACTAATGTAGCTACTAAGAGTATATACACAACTAATGATATGCCTATTATTTTTCCACCAACTTTTGATGCTATTGGCATTGTGCCATTTAATATAAATCCACATTATATTGAAGTGGAAAGTGAGACCCATAAAGGAGAGACAAGAGACCAGAGGATAACTGAATACTTGGAAATGCCTCATGCTGGCTCTGTCCTTGGTTTGCGGGAAGGATCCATTTTGCATATCAATGCAAACAAACTAATAATCAAAGGAATTGCTGGTGCTGTTCTGTTCCGAAAGTAAGATGTGCTCTATTTGACTAAGGGCTGATTTTTCAATTCCCAGATAAAACTATCTGTCAGATAAATGTTACCTCTGTCCTTTTCTTTCATATGACTTAAGAAAAAGATGGTGATAATTTTAACTGACGGATAACTTTATCTAGAGATAGAAAAATTGGCCCTTATGCAGATTAATTTTGTCAATTGTCTTCTTTCCTTATGTTCTCTGCAATCAGATGTCCATTTTGCAAGCTTTATATTAACTTGACTTGTTTGTATGTAAGTATAAAAGTATGTAAGTATGTAAGTTGTCCGTCAAATCTTGCAAGTTAAATTTGACCCACTTCCCGGTGACCGATTGAGCTGAAATTTTGGGTATAAGTATAGTTTGGATGACAATTCAATATTATGGTACCATCGAGCTGATCTGATGATGGAGACAGAAGGTGGCCATAGGAACTCCGTAATAAAAGCACATAACCCCATCCAGTTTGGGCTCATTAGAATCGTCTCAATGAGCAGTTGATGATGGTATACAGAAAAGTACAGTCGGCAATAAAAGCTTGTACCAAAAATGAAATTTTTGACAGAAACTTATTATAACAACTAACATTAACCCTGTTGATGGCAAATATTTGTACAATGAGCCCGAGTACTTATTCCTCAATGTTTTTTATGCAGTAACCTCCTAAGATCCCACATACAAAATCACTTCATAGTATAAAACAAAGTCGATTCCTGCTGTCTGTCCCTATGTATGCTTAGATTTTTAAAACTACACAACGGATTTAATGCGGTTTTTTTAAATAGATAGTGATTGAAGAGGAAGGTTTATATAATATATTTAGTACCCGTGTGAAGCCAGGGCGGGTCGCTAGTATTGTATTAATTTAATTTTTTAAATATAAATCATCTAGTAGCATAATGCACGCTTTATTTAGCTTACTGTGGGAAGATTTACCCCATTTATTTATTCTTTACTTTACACATGAAACAGATATGCGGGGTAACAGATGTATTTTAGTGATCAAGGTGGTTACAGGATATTCTCAAGTTGAGATATTTTTGAGCATCAAGTGTAGAGATATATATTTGTATAATTTAGGCGCAGGTACGTCCACATATGGAATACTGTTGTCATCTGTGGGCAGGGGCTCCTCAGTACCAACTCCTCCCTCTAGACCGCATTCAACAGAGAGCGATTCGAATTGTCGGCTGCCAGCGTGTTTCCGATCGGCTTGATCCCTTAGCACTGCGTAGAGATGTAGCCTCGCTTTGCATTTTCTACCGAATGTACAATGGGGAGTGTTCCGAAGAATTGTTCCGATTAATCCCCGCCGCTTCCTTCCGCCATCGCCCTACGCGACAGCTTTTCCATTATCACCACGTAGATGGTTGGCAGTCCTCAACTGGCGTTTCTCCCGAAACTTTCTGCCTCGCACAGCCAAACTCTGGAATGAACTGTCGCCTGCGGTATTTCCGGACCGTTACAACCTTCAAGCCTTCAAGAAAAGAGCGTACTCCCATCTTAAAGGCCGGCCACGCACCTACAACTCTTCTGGTGTTGTAAGTGTCCATGGGCGTCGATTATCGCTTACCATCAGGTGATTAGACTGCTCGTTTGCCTCCTATATCATTTAAAAAAAAAAGTTATTGCATGAAAGAAGTTACATCGACTTTTACATACCAATTCCGACAGCCGAAAACATGCTCTAAAACTTGACATGTCCATTTCTTTATTCTAATGATATTGTTGTACTGAGGAAAAAAATATATTATTTTCATTAGAAAATATAATAGTACCTAGTGACTCATTTTATTGTTAAACTTGAAATAAACAACATATATTATTCTGTTTTAGGGGTGAGAAGAAAACCGAATTCCCTGCCGGTGCAGATGTTTCATTCCTTTGCAAGGATGCTTAAGATATATAAATTAAGAGATTGGTTGATTTCAAACTAGCTATGAATCATCAACAAATGCAACTATAAAAGGAATAAGTGGACTTTCTAATTTAATTATACAAATGTTCATTGTCTATAACTGTGTATACATATTTACATTTTGATACTGCAAGTACTATTATAAATAATATCTTAGAAAGGATTACAATAAAAAAGACCATAGTATAATTTGTCTGTAATTCAATTATTTCAACATACATAATGCAAAATAGTTAATACATTCATGAAAGACCAAGAATGAGAGTGAATAAAGTAGTACTAGCATAATTATTAATGACTTAAAAACAAACCACTGAAAAGTATCTCTCCTAATTCATAAATATTACCTATGACTTTCAATGTTACAGTAGTCACTTTACAGACTATGCACACATAGTTCACAGTTAATTTCACTTCAGTTCATATTACCAGGTTTGAGAGTCAAGAGTTGTAACACATTTGTTATTTTTCTTGATTATTGTGCACTTTATTCTAAATAACTCATAGTGCAATATCACTAATACCTTCGTCAGCCGGTCACGGGAGATTGCATAAGCAAAGCCCGAGCAGCGTGAAACAGCGAAGGCTGAGGAGCCACTCTCGACTGGCCAGTGCGCTCGGCTGCAGGGAGATGGCACAAATAACGCCTTAGTGCCAAATCCCGACGTGCACTGAGAGCTCTCGTAATTTCGCAACCCGATCCAAAAAGAACTGCGCGCTGGCGTTTTCGCTTCTCCACTGCCACCTGTGAAACATTAAATAGTTATTTGTTATACAAGGGTGCAAAGTTGTATTTTACCCGCGAGTGTGGAATTGAAACACGAGCAAGCGGAGGGATGCTATAGTTGTTGTTCTAAAATATAATCCTAAGCGTCGCGAGTGTTTCAACACACGAGAAGTAAAATACATTTGCAACCGTGTGTAACACAAAACTTTTCACCTCACTGTAGCAAGGAAAGTGCAACATGCAAAACAACTTTATTTAATTAAAAAAAAATATTTTACAATAATAATTACTTTAAGTAATATCAAGTAGAGTTTTAGTCAAGTGCGGGTAGGGTAGTAGGTAGAAGGGGTAGGTATTTTAGTTTTCCCATACATTTGGAGACCTAGCGCCTGATGACGGCAACAAGCAATTTTTTTTAAGTTCTTAAATATTTATTTTATTCTGTGTTTTAGTATTTCGATGCCTTAGTTCACACTCGTACTAATTACAATTTTTTTGCCGTTGAAATTTCAACCTCAGATTTTGTGCACTTAGGTACTAATGGTGCTCCTACACTCGCTGTTATAAATGTTATATGACATAGTGTAACAAGGATAACGCCATGTAACACTAAGATGTTGAAAGGAAATAGTTGATGTTATATAACATTTATCACAGCCAGTGTAGGAGCACCATAATTGCAACTACTTTTTCCGAAAAGTTAGTATGAGTGTGCTTTAAGGCATCGATTTGTTATTATAACGGCAACAGAAATACATCATGTCGATACCATAGTTCACAATCGTACTAATTACGGGGGAAAAAGTGGTGTAATTAGTATGATAGTGCTCAGATCATAGTTACAATTTCAGTGACAAAAAAAAAATGTAATTAATACGACTGTGAACTAGGGTATCGATATGTGAAATTTTGCCAATGAGCGCAGCATATTACAAGTTGAAGTGGGACTGCTGGTCATGTCAACTGTGGGCCAAGATCGCCAGTCGCCACTGAATGGCAGCTCGAAACGGAGACGTGGCAGACCTCGTCGGCGATGGAGAGACGAGCTATACTCCTTTTTAAAATAATGGCCAGAGACTGCTCAGAATTGGGAGCACTGGAAAAAGTGGGGGAGGTCTTTGCCCAGCAGCGGGACACTACAGGCTCACTCAATAATAATAATAATAATAAAAAACAAACTCGTTATAGCTAAGGTTCCTCGAAAGGAAAAAGAGGAACTCTATAGGATCACTTCATCATCTGTCTGTCAAGACTGTTTGAATTAAAATTAATATTAAATATTTGGGTATTGAAGATGTAAAAAAAATATTTTCTAGGTCAACGCAATCCCACCAATATACATCCGTTTATGCCGATTATTTTGATACTCTACATACAAGTTGTACGGTACCCTCGGTGCGCGAGGTAAACTCGCCTCTGTTTTTGATCAGGCAAATACAAAAACATACAAAATAATAAACACCTGAATAGCAGCAACAGGATGCATAGTGTTCACATCTGGCAGAGGTGCTGGCTTGTTCTCATCATCCTTCCCATTCTGATCCAAAGCATTATCAGCAGGTTGTGCAGAGGCAGGTTCATCCTTGGTAGTTTCAGTCTGTGAAGTTTTAGCATTCGTATGCAGAATGTCTTGCACCATATCTTTGCCAGCCATGTGCACGGAGAGGCCAAGTCGCGCTAGAACTCGTTCAGGTTTCCAGCGGTCGCGCGCACCTCCGGTAGGCGCGGTTTGTTCACGCCGATGCACATCCTCCACCAAACTAGCCCAATCCACTCCAAGAGCATCTCCTAAACCAGCTGAAAATAATGAAAACATCTTTACATATTGTTCAACTTTAATACTCTTATTCTATTGGTCTACCAATGGGTACAGAATACAGAAATTTTATTCAAATTGCTGCATAATAAACAAACCTCTAGTTCGCTCCTCCTCAAGCTCTCCATCAGATATTTCTTCAAAGTCTAAATCAGTAACATCTTCATCATTCTTTGCGCCTTGCGATTCCTTTTCATCGCCAGCACCGCTTGTATCCTAAATATAAGAAATAAATTAGGTAGCTGAAACTTGGGAAGGGTTTTTTTTCTTTTTTTTTGCAAAATTAAAATTATTCAAGTTTTCACTTCTGCCGGCACTCCCGGAGTGCAACCCCATCTTTTTTTTTTGCTGACAAACGTAAATACAACATAATTAGGAAGATATCATTCCATTTGTCCCTTTATCCCTTTCTAAATGCACTAGCATGAACAGAAACAGCAGCTGTAATTTATTTTACCTGTGTAGACTCTTTTTCCGAGCCATCCGGTTTCGCACTTTCATCCATGGGTTGGGCAGTTTGGCTGTCTTCATCCATAGACTGGTCTATCATCTTTGGAAAGAAAAAAACATACTCTTAAATAGTTATGTTAAACTTTACACTAGGAATTTTTAATTCGCGATAGAACGGCCGGCGATAGGGACGTAGCTCAATCAAACTCAAATCAAAGTTCTGTTAAAGCCAACTGCTTTTTTCAACTGGAGTTGCAAAACCGTTCGTCCGAATAAATAATACAAAGTAATCCGAGGCTCACATCTTCTCTGTTTAGAATATCATCAGGATCGTCACTAATTTCGCTGAGGTCGTCAGGTATGGGTTTTTCGTCGTCGGCGTCCCGCGTGTCGGTGGCTGCGGCTAGCACGGGCGCAGTTTCCTTCGCGGCGGCCTCTGGCTCGATCCGTGACGGCCGCCGTTTATTACCTTCTCTCATATCCATTCTCATCCCACGATTGTAATCATCTAAAAATATTTGAAGAATTACCTTTGATTCAGATTCCAAAAAGGCTACAAAAACATTTTAACAAACCGGCCAAGTGTGTGTTGGGCCACGCGCAGTGTAGGGTTCCGTAGTTGCCTGTCTGTCTTAGTTACATCGACGTGCGGTGCGGTTGAATCGGCTGAATTTGTACGAAAATTGGCCTTTTCAATTACACATTAAGTTGGTCGACTATAACTCGGTAACTACTTATGCCTACTTGTTTGTGATAGTTTTCCTTTTAAATTCATCGACGGGACACATGACTCTAACTAAAATTAGGGCTTTAAAGCCCAATATATCGCAAACGAATTACTGATTTGAAAAATGGTTTTTGAAAGCCCATAATATTTTTGAACGAGCTATCCAACGATACACCACACCATGGGTTTGACGAGAAAACAAAATTACATCCCCGCTTGAGGTGTAGGGGGGAGGTACCCTAAAAAAAACTTTTTCCAAATTGTATACGTATGTACTGTTTTGTCGGCGTGATTGATTCATATATCCATGCCGAATCACACTTTTCTAGTAGTAATGGTTACTGAGCTAAGCCGAAGACGGACAGACAGACAGACAGACGGACGGACATGGCGAAACTATAAGGGTTCCTTGTTGACTACGGAACCCTAAAAATATACTATAAAGCAACGGAAAACGAAGTCAGTTTTAGGCAGTCTCACATAAAAATGTGACCAGAGAATTCTATGAATCGATTGCAGTTTGTAAAATCTTACCATGCGTTCGACCGCGATGAGGCGCCGATGGGTGGCCTCTGTGATGCCATCCTTCCATTTCCGCTTCCTTGTCACCCCAGTCGTTCATCTGTAATCATCAATTTGTCAAATATGTAGTAAACTCATTTACAATGCGAAACTATAGACAAATAAAAAATTAAAGCAACTTAAAACATACCAAAATGACGAAAGGGACACCCAAGGAAAATATGGGACAGGATAAAACATGGATTTTCATAAGTTCTGTTACGGTAATCAATTGATTGGTACTGGTAAAGGGTTTGGTAGTAAATGCTCACCTAAGAACAGAAATATAAGAAAGAAATATTAGAAAGCTTCGATGTTAGATTGAAATAATTATAGGTTATTAAGTTAAAAGATGTTAACCCACTCAATATCCATGTACCTGTGGTTCATGTAAAGGCCAATGTCGGTCTCGGCCCCAATCTCCGGCGGCGCGGTAATCTTCGCCATCCCACTCTTTGTGAGGGTGCATGTAACGCTCTCTGTCCATAGAACCAGAGCGACCTTCCCACGAATGGTCGCGATGTGGTCGCCGATCATCGTAACCTTGATAAAATAAATCATTTAAACGCATTATATATTTAAGCAATGCCCTCTTTCATCTATCACAGCCGTAATTTAGACGTCATTTATAATTACAATGCTTGTTACTACACGTTTTTCAGGACATTTGCATTCAAAATGATACTAAAAGTACGATTGAAAAAGTTAAACTATAACAATTGTCTTATTCTTGTAGCAAAACTGTTGGTGTTCTGAAATCAGTAAACTTCACTATAAATAAATAAAAATTCTGAAATTCTTACCCATGTCAACGCCACGGTGGTCACCCATGCGTTCAGCATACATCCGATCTTCATCCTCGGGATATCCTCTGGGCGGACCGGGCATGTCGTATCCGGCGTCGTAGTGTCGATCTCGACCATACCCTGGCGACCTATCGTCATCTCTCGGTCCGTCGTCGTAGCGATCGTCATTTCTTTGATATTGATCTATACCATGATCGTAATTACGTTCCATACCCATTTCATAATCCCCTGCTTCTCTATCCAAACTACCAATTCTATCCCTTTTACTGGATCTATCACGTTCTAACCTATCCTGTTTGCGGCCACCTCTGTCAGAATGAGTGTCCTGGCGATCTTTAGAATTTGTTGAATTCTTATCTGTTTCGAGAGCTCTATTCGAAATAGCGGCTAGGGCGGCCAAGCGTTCTTCAGGCCTAGGCAGCAGTCTCTCCATAGGTTTGTTTGGTTTTTCAAGACCCTTATCTGGGCCTCTACTACTACTACCCAAACCCCTATCACGACCTCTGCGCTTGCCGTCATCACGTTTATTACCCTCTTTATTTCTCTCGCGTCCCCTATCCTTTCTATCGTGTCTATCTTTGTCGTCATGTTTCTCTTTCCTTCGTTCTAATGATCTGTCTTTGTGATCACGACCTCTGTCACGATCTCTACTCGGAGATCGTTTTCTATGTCTCTCAGTGCTACCTTCCCGTCTTACTTGCTTTTTGGGTGAAACTGGTCTACTTCTTTCGGAACTTTCTTTTCGTCTAGGGTCTTTAGGATGCGAACCATGAGGTCGAGGTGATCTAGACTTACCTTTTCTAGGTGATCGGCTACGGCCTCTGGTTCGGTCTCTTTCTTTTTCACGCTCCTTTTCTCTGTCTTTATCTCTCTCTTTTTCTTTTTTGTCTTTTGTTTCTTTTTCGCGGTCTTTAATGGAATGTGGGGAAGCACTTTTTTTGTCTCTCTTTGCTGGAGACTTACCATGTTTAACAACAGCCTTTGATAGACTCTTTGAAGAAATAGGTGGAGTGCCACCAGATTTCTTCCCTGGCGACAATGACTTTTTGCCTAGAGCTGCTTTTGTGAGGGGCTTTTTTTTGGTAACATCTGTTTTTTTTAAAAGCCTGTCATCTTTTTTAACATTTGGTTTTTTAGTTACACTTTTATCTCTTTTAGGGTCACTTTTCACAATTTTCTTTTTAGATGGTGCATCACCTTCTGATGAGGAACTGGAATTCCTTTTCAATTTCGCTTTCTTTGTTTTTCTCCTCGCTTCCCTAGAAAGATTTACACATGGTTCTTAATTGATTGGTTGAAAAATCAGTTAAAACATTGTTATGAATCATATCTGAACTTTTCTCTCTGGAAATTGAAGAGTAACTTTTCCAGCCATTTAATGCCAATATGGAAGTCCCCACAGAAGGATTAAAGCTTGAAACCTTTGAATTTGAGCATGATTCCAAATGCAACCTGAATTGAAAGGTCACTATTAAGCCCCAGTGCATGGGGGAGGCCTACACCACGCAGGCGACTACTATTACCTGAAGTAAATTTTATTAAACAAACAAATTAGTATGTAAGCAAATGTAAAAGTAGAAATAAAGGCAATTTTTATTTTTATTTTATTAATAAAATTGTCGTCACATACGTCGGAACTGTACGGGCGCTTTTCGCTACACTACATATGGACATTAAGGCGCTATGGACTACGGCGTAGATTTCAGAGCCAGCGGGCGGGCGCGGCGCGGCAGTCAATGGCTAAATTGATGAAATAGTCTATAATCCTCTACAGCTTCCAATGATTCTGATGAATCAATGATTCAAATCCATCCAGCAGTTTCGAAGATTAGAATTTAAAGGGTATACGCCAACTAGATAAGATAGACACGCGTCAATAACGTTAGCAGTGGAAATTGGAAGGAAAAACTAAGAAAAGACAGAAGATTACACTAGGCTTCAGTGATCCCACCTAGGATAACTAGAGCTGCTCCTGCTTTTGACTGTCTGTGGCATCATCCCTGGGATTTAAATATGACCTTGCAACAAAATTAACAAATGAGAATAATACCATAAATAAAGTATAAGAAGATATATCCACGCCATAAATTAAAATGAATCCGCCTTATTTGCTGTGAGCACCAGGGGGCGTTAGTGAACTGGTATGTACATTTGCTCTCAGCAAAAGATGTCGTTTATATCAATATTGCCTTTTACGGATTATTGAATACACTAACGGCATCTGTACCTACAACAGGTGATGTTGTAAAAAATCTGTTTTACGCGGTCAATAGATGTCACTTTGCAAGATAGGTTTACACAAAGTAAAATAATAGTATTTTTTTCTGTTTTGTTAGAGCACACGCGAGCAGTCAATAAAATGCTCAATTTTTGTACCTTTTCTTAGAACCTCCACCGTACCATCATGTACCATAAATAAAGTACCTATATAAGCAACCTTACATAAGACCGCAGCCAAAGTTCCACTACTTGCTACTTAGGTATGTGGTGTGTTCTTGGGGGTAAGCTTGCCAGGGCTCCCGAGGGGGGAGTTATGTGGATCCCCACTATCAACAAAACTCATCTTGTTTGATGATGTGCATTTGTACTATCAATCTCAAAGCTGTACTTTGATTCGTCTATTTGCTGCCATGCGATTTATTGTGCTAGTGGCTCTATGTGCTGTAGAAACTAGCGAACCTGTCTTTTTTTTAATTTCTAAAAAGTTACAGAAAAAACTATATACTAAACCGAACCTGCTCACAAAATTTCACGAGAATCGGTTAAGAATGCGACCTGTAGAGGAGAACAGCCGGACAGCTGGACAGACACCGGACATACGAACGATTTTCGGCCCAAGCTGAAGCGTAGAACTTCGTTCGCTTCGCTCCCTCGATCGATAAAACCACAGCACATTGAATACTCAATTCAGTAAAGGATCGGAATCGCGCTTTTGACTCCCCTGGATTTTTCAAGATTATTATTACCAGGAACAACTGTAGGAGGACGATTATAGAACAAACTTAAGGAACAATAAGAAGGTACCTTAATATACAAAATTTAAAAACTATTGAGGTTGAAAGCTTCAGTTATAAAAAAAGGTGCGAACACCACCGGCAAGGCAGTAGTAAAAAAGCCTCCGATCGCATTTTGTTTGCCCTTGCGTGCATTACATGCGATCCGAGACATTCTTCTATTTACTGCCTGTGAGTAATGCAGATTTCCTTGAGAAAAGTAAGGTAAAAAGGTAAGGGTTCAATAACACGTATTATATGTAAATTATTTCATTTACTTTGCAGTAAGTAGCCTAATTTTTTGCTGATTTTGTAGACTTCTTTTGTGAGATTTACAAATATATTTTTTTTAGTAACAATATATTTTTTTTAAACATCTACGTGCTCTGAATAAATACAATTTGAATGTGTTTAAATAATCTGTCGGATGCGTTGCTCGACGCCGCCGCCCCCACGTCCACGCAAGAGGAGCTTTCTTCCAGATGTCTTTTTATTTGAGGAGCCTCAGTTGGACGTGATGATGTGATGAGGGCTGTGGCGATGCGGGTTGTGGTGCTGAAGTTGGCCACTCCTCAGGATCATTGTCAGGTTTTCTTACTTTGTCCCGTAGGTCGCACGTCAACGAATGTAATTTCAGTACCAGATCCTGAAATTTAAAAAATAAATATTAAACTAAACAATATTATCCGAGCATACTTAAATTTTGTTAATCGTCCCCTTTACCCCTTCCGTTGAGTTGATAGAATTAGGACTCATACGATAGATCGATTAGGTAGTGTCTGTATACGTTTGTTAAGTCATTCATGTGTGGAGGAGACACATTTTTTTAAGTAATTTGAAATTCAAAGGTGTATGTGAAGTCCCCAACACGCACTGGGCCAGCGTGGGCACTACTGCCCGTTCCCTCTCATCCTTGAGAGGAGGGCTGTGCCCAGCAGTGGGACGTATATAAGCTGATTTATTGTTTATATTATTATTAAATTATACTGCTAATATTTTCAAATATGCTTGCCGCCGTATGCTAATAAAAACCGGCTATATGTGAAACCTAACTAACCTAACCTAACAATCCTAACATCTTATAAGCATTTTTTTTTAGTTCTGCGTGTTTAGCTAAGAAATTCAATACATTACATACATAATTCATTACTTACTAACTGTAAAAAACGCTGTAATGGAATTAATAAAGCTTTTTTATTTTTATTTATTTTATTTATATGTGATATAAAAACACCACGTGCTTTTATGATGCCAATAAGTAAGCTAAAAATAAAGAATGATTTCTTCTAAGTACAATTTAGCTTGAAAGAAAGGAGTTGGATTTAGCCGGATCATAAATAAATATTTCCTCTATGGTCGGATTGACTCCCAGACGAAGCAAGCAATTTTATGAAAATCTTTGAGTGCAGTATTACTTACTATAAAATATTCAATAATATCTCCTTTCAGTAAAATATCTTATCTACAATATTTAAGGTACTGTCCCTTCAAGTTGCATAGCGCTGGGACAGCCTGTATATATTTTCAAGTATAAGTTGCTTGGCCCAACAACACCGACGGGAAGAAAGGGTGTGGTGCTTTTGTAACCCGACACCAAACGCAATATTTTCTTAAAGCTATCTCGTTTGACATGAACGGATACCAATGCCATCCTGTTTTCAATGATAAACAATTTTTTTGTACATTTCCCATGTGTGCCTTAAGGAGTCCCTTTTCAGAAAAATTGTCATCATGTTTTTAAGAAAATACTATTTGAACAATAAAAAATCAAGACATACCTTGCATTGGGTGCTCTACAGACACAAAGCTAATAACAACAATTGATTTATCTTCACAGTGATAGTGTCTAGTAATAGCTGTCCCGGTCAACCTTCTCTGGTTATCATTGTGACTCATAGCAGGATTCAAAATGCACTTCAAAAAGATAGCAGTACTTTAACTGATCAGGTGTCAAAGATGTGAGATTGATGTTGCCTGAAATTAAAAATAAATAAAATAAAATATATATTAAGGGGCAATCTTACACAGGTTGAACAAGTCCCATTGTAAGCTCAATAAGCTATTATGGGTACTAGACGACGATATATATAGTTCCAATAGGTATAAATACATAGAAAACATCCAAGACTCAGAAACAAATATTTGTGCCCATCACACAAAAAAAATCCCTTACAGGGATTCGACCCCAGGACCTCTTGCTTCATAGGCAGGGTCATTACCAACTAGGCTAAAGCAGTCGTCATAAAACTAAATACTTAGATATTATTAATTTCCATCAAGTACATTTCTTGTAAAAAAACCTGCCACGCCTTCCGGCCTGAAAAGTAGTGAAATCTCAAGCTAAACCAAGTACTTCAGCCATAATTTCCGGTTAGATATTGTCACGAATTGGCAATCACACTGCGAATAAGTATATTCAAAAGATTCAAAATAAAATGCCAACAAGCAAACTCCTAACTAGTTTATCATTACCATTAGGTACAGTGCAAACATGAAATGAAGGATTAATAAGGACACTAATCAGTTTGGAGCGAGATATAAACTTATTTTAACGTAAGTAACGCGATAAAAAACTGAAAGACAAAACGATGTTTTGGAACATTGATAAAAAGTCAAGTTGACTGACGCATGCCCGACGTCACCAAGTATGTATGTGCTTAGTTGTATAATTTTATTTATTGTAAATAAAATAGAGCTTACCTGAATTGTTAATCCAGATCCGTAGGCGATTTTTATCACTAACTGGAAAACGAAACAATGTGTGACAGTTTATGAATTGGCACCGATGTGTCATTTTGGTAAATTCAATAATATCAAATCAGTCCGGTAGAAGTCCAAGTGGTCGTATGTAAATCACTGGCAAACAAATCCGTTTCTAAATCAAATCGTAGGTCCATTCAAATAAGCGGAGGTCAAATTTTAAAAGAATAACATTAACAATATGTTCGTGGTAGAGTTGATACCTATCGTCTCTAGTTTCAGTGTGGCCAGTTAAGTCTCTATCTTTCCATATACTTCTGACGTTTTGACTTTGCCTATGTAATTACACGTATATTTTCACTACGCTTTTATAAAAAAATATCATACCGCAGGTTATCTTTATTTGTATTTTTAATTGAGACAATAAACTCATACTAAATCATTTTTTTCGCATTTTTACAAATGGACAAAGTTTATTCTGTTTACCTACAATTTAAAGGAATAATTTTGTAGCAACATTTTCTCATTTCGTCTCTGTAATCTGTGTTTCGTCTGCACTGAGTCGTTTCGTTGTACGCAGTTCTCTTTACTATTATACAGTTTCAAAGACGAGTGCGAAGTGATAAGAAATAAATAATTATGCTCCATTATTTATTAATAATTTAAGAGATTGCAGTCACTTTATGTTTATTTTAATTTAATGTAAAATATTTGTAACACGCAGTAATTCATTTGTTGTAATATATAAGATGTCGAAATGGAACGTTATGCAGAGATGTTAAAAATAATAAAATAAATTGGAAAATAGTATACAGTTGGCGACGTTGCCAGATCGAACTACGGCGCTGCCAGCGCGAGCTGACAACGTCGCGCGTCGTAAGCACTTCGATAATTTTAGGTACTTATTGGCAATTTGAATCATAAATTGCTACATACTCAAATGTGAATGGCAGTAGGTATATATATATTATAGGTATTATTCTTTATTTATGGTACTAGATACCTATGTAAAGAAAGAATATTCAAATAAGTTGTAAAATAAAAACAGTTTTACGTATAGGTCCCGAATAAATGTATGTTATATTTTTTACTTACAGTATTCTGATGTTTTAGAGACTAGGTTACCTATTCTAATAATTATCTACTAAACTCATCAGCTGGTCGCATCACAATCCTAGCGATATTCCCGGGTGTGCCCCTAAAGGAGCCAGGGGTCCGCTTTGACACCTAATCCCAAGATTTGGCATAGGCACTAGTTTTTACTTCATCTTATTTAAAAACTCTTCGTACGTTTTCGTTTTTCTTCCCGTGGGTGTCGTAAAAGTCGACTAAGGGAGCAGGGTTGAAGTGTGTTGTGGGCGATGGGCTAGCAACCTATCACTGCAATATCACATTTTGTCGATCTTTTTTATACCCACATTTATGCTAGAAGTGGCGCTGGAACATAAGTTTCATGTGCTCTGCCTACCCCTTTTGGGAATAAAGGCGTGAATGTATGTATGTATGTATGTATGTTTTCTTTTTGAAGTGAAAACTTCTTTAGCGGCGCTGAGCACTTTTTGGGATGGGGAAAAATTGTTAAACTCGCGACAGATATTTGTGACGTCAGATGCGTAAGAGGCCACGTGACCGTAGGAGGATGGCGAGAGATTCGGGACGAGGCTGGGGGGCGGGGGGGAAAACGGGGGTTTGACTAGGGGCACATAGTTCTAATTTATACTTTATTGTTAACAGTATAAGGTCGTAACACATTTTCCGTAAATGCAAATTCCATTTTGTTTTATCAAACTTTTATATATTGCTGTTAGCCGATTCGACTTCATTCAAAACTGAACGCTATTCGTAAGAATATAAAGCCGTTAAACACTTTGCAATTGCATATTCTGCAAATAAATTTGTAATTTTGTCCGCGCGTCCTTTACCGCTTTGCTATTGAGCAAATTCGAATAGTTCGAATTTGGACGTTATTCTTAAAGAGATAAAGCTTTGAAAAATATTTGGCAATGGCAAAAACAAATTGGTATTTTATTTCTTCGTCTACTTCATCAATTTTGCCGAGTTAAGTTGAACTATAGCGTACTACTAATAAGTTTGTTATTAGATATATTGGCACGCAGGGGGAGAGAGGGGGGCGGAAGGGATTTTTTTTTGCAAAATTAAAATTATTCAAGTTTTCTCTTCTGCCGGCACTCCCGGAGTGCAAAAACCGATAGGTCTTTTTACAAGTTTTATAGTAACTTGACTTCTTTCGTATGTAAGTATAAAAGTATGTATGTAAGTAAGTTGTCCGTCAAATCTTGCAAGTTAAATTTGACCCACTTCCCGGTGACCGATTGAGCTGAAATTTTGGGTATAACTATAGTTTGGATGACATTCAATATTATGGTACCATCGAGCTGATCTGATGATAGAGACAGAAGGTGGCCATAGGAACTCCGTAATAAAACCATATAACCCCATCGAGTTGGTGCTCGTTAGAATCGTCTCAATGAGCAGTTGATGATGGTATACAGAAAAGTACAGTCGGCAATAAAAGCTTGTACCAAAAATTAAATTTTTGACAGAAACTTATTTATATATTTTCGTAACAACAATGCGTTTAGGTTTAGTAAATATATCAGGTTTAATACAGCACCATCTATGGACACTTATCCTGCTAGAATCCTGCGCATGTATACTTTGTCCACTTACAAGCTAAGCTGTAATAAAGGTCAAGCCGTTCACTAGATAGCGCACAAATAAAGGATGTTATAAATTATTTTGAATCGATTTACGATCTATTAAGGCCTGTCTGGTTTTTTTTTTTTTTAAGTTGATAAGTGAAAATGAATATCTATTAATGATAATATTTGAGATTTCGTATAACGTAAAATATTAATATCCGTCAGTGGTGCTCCAAGCGACATCTCTTAACGTTCTTCAGAAATATTCGACTGCAGTATGGGATAGTTACTCTATGCTATATTTACTTTATGATAATACTAATCATATTTGGATGTAGTTTAGCAAAAAGGATCCAACCCACAAGAGATCATCATTGAAACATGACATTTATTTTGGTCACAATGGCACAATCTAATTCACAAAATACAGCATCATGCTGAGTTGGGCCCATTACATGACAGCACAGATTTACTTTTTCTTTTGTCTGTCTTGTAATGTTGTGTGTTATGATGTGTTACGAATAAATGTTTGATTCTGAAAATGATTTAATCTGTATAGTGACAGAACTCAAATTCCGGTCAAAAAGAAAAAAAACTGTCTTACTGCCCAGACGAAGATGAGGATGAGCTGCCTTCCGAAGAAGAAGAAGAGACGCTTGAAGAGCTGGAGCTCCTCGAAGACGAAGAGCTCGAAACGGGTTTCTTCTTATCTTTTCGCATGTCTTTACCAGATTCCATCTTCAGCTGCAATTCTAGTTCACGCTGAAGCTGGAGCCTTCGTTTCTCCAGCACGTCTGTGTCCGCGCATTCTAGGTCATTTTGATCCCAGTTGTCGATTTCACCATCAGGACTCCGGCCCGACCTCACAACTACTGCCGAATGAAGCCTACTTTTCGCATCATCTTTCACTAATCGTTTTTGTTCACTATCTTTATTAGCCGCCCGTTGCTTCGAAGGGCTAATCAACGTGTGTGTGGCAGCAAATTTGCAAGTTTTACCGTAAGCGCAACTTCCGTGTTGTGCCCACTGTCTGCAATGTTCAGTTGTTTTTTTTGCACTGGTTTTCTTGGTTCCGAGACGCTCGAAAACACTAGGTCTGTTGGCTAAGTCTTTTGTTTTCGGAATCTCGACAGTAATTTTTCTTTTGCCTTGTTTTGACATTATAATGGAAAAACATTGGTCTCACTTGGAAGCAGAATTGAAATAAAACACAAACACATTCCCCGGCGTTCAACAATCGCCAATCGCCATTACTGGATTTACTGGTTTGGTTTGGTTTTGGTTATATTATATTTTTAATTTCAATGGAATGGAATGAAATAACCATAGACTAAAGTACTGTTCTATAAGTATGGAAATTAAGCGGTTTTAACATGGTCTTAAATAATTTGGGACGTTCCTTTACACGTATTTTAGCGGTGTGTTCAAAACAAAATGAGAAAACTTAGTATATTTCCTCTCTATAACATATATTTAGATTAAGAAAATTTATCTATTATCACTTTTTGACTGTTTCACTAGAGCAATAGCTCATCTTAGAAGAATAAAAAAAATACAAGTAAGGCTTGTCATTAAATTTTGAGTAAAAAGAATCATTCTTATTGACATTGACATTGACAATTACTAGTTTGCTACAGCCAGCAACGTAGCGTAGCATTATTTCGGCTTCGGAATTTGTGAAACTTGAATACTTAAAACATTTAGCTAAATTCGACATCACAAGCATATCAAAATGCCGTTACTTGATGGCAAAGAGATTGAAATATTCTTTGTAAGTCTACTTTGTGATTATTCCATGATAGGCGTAGTTTTAATGTAACCTCCAGGGTTATTGGAACTGATGGTCCTGTTTTACCGTCGCCCTTTATACGCTAAGAAGGATTTAGAAAAAAAATGGTCAAAAGAAATATTAACCCTTTCACCGCCACAGTCGGCCGACAACGCAAAATCGTGACTACGACGCTAGAGACGGCGCTGGCCGACAAACATTTTTTGATGAATACCTATTGAAAAACAGCCCATTTTTATGGTGGCGTTATTTCTTTACCCATTTTAATTTTACCCCCGTGGCGTCAGTGGCACAGCGTATTGTTTCGCCGTCGGGCGGTGAAAAGGTTAAAAAAAACCGTAACCCAAGAGTTTCGACAGGGCCCCCGCACAACAGGGCTCCTATTTCTAGGCCATTTGCCCTTCTGGTATTTGAAGCTACCTATCGAAACGAACCTCTAGTAGTGTTTCCGGTCAGTTCATGTTTGCAAGGACGACTATGTTCTGCGGAATTGATATAAGACATTTCACTCTTTCACTTGATTGTATTATTTTATTACTTAGCTTTTGACACTGACACACATCTTTGTGGACACCTATGGGATTTAATTACAATTATTTTAATTTGGACACTTGGAGACCTAAGAAATAAGATTGTAATATTTTTTCTCTTATTGTTTGTGACATGTTAACTGTGATGTAGTTAATTATATTATGAATGAACTACTCATATAATTTAGAGTCAATAGATAGACATTTTGACTTGTAAAAGTGCCCTCATAGCCTATTTGCTGAATATTTTATTTTATTTTCGAGAACACTGGGTCCAATATCTCAGCCATTCTTGATTTTCAAGAAGTGTTTCAAACAAATCATGCTTCTTTTGGCATATTCTAAAAGATAGACCCATATAAAAATATGTGTCAATGATGTCCCACTGAAGATTTTTTTTTAGTCCTGTGTACCCTTTACACCCTAACCAAAGTGAAAATTCCCTTTTTTTTGTTAACTTTAATCTGATTGCTTTTCAGAGTGAAGAAGATTTGCCTTATGAAGAGGAAATATTGAGAAATCCATTTTCAGTAAAACATTGGCTTAGATATATAGATCACAAAAAAGGAGCAGCCAAGCATGAAATCAACATGATATATGAACGAGCACTGAAGGAGCTGCCAGGGTCCTTTAAATTGTGGTACAATTACTTGAAACTTAGAAGGTCACAAATACGTGGCCGTTGCATCACAGATCCATACTACGATCATGTAAACAACTGCTTTGAAAGATCATTGGTATTCATGCACAAAATGCCAAGGATTTGGATGGATTATTGCACCTTTTTGACTGATCAATGCAAGATAACTGTGACTAGAAAAGCATTTGACAGTGCTTTACGGGCATTGCCCATTACTCAGCATCACAGAATATGGCCCCTGTACTTGAGTTTTTTAAAAAAACACAATATTCCTGAAACTGCAGTGAGGGTATTCAGACGTTATTTAAAATTGAGTCCTGAAGACACAGAGGAATATATAGACTACCTCATTTCAATCAAAAAATTAGATGAAGCTGCTGTAAAATTGGCACAAATAGTAAACAATGAAAATTTTCAGTCTAAACATGGCAAATCAAATCACCAGGTATGGAATGAGTTGTGTGAATTAATATCTAAAAACCCAGATAAAATCCATTCTCTGAATGTAGATGCTATCATTAGGGGTGGACTGCGGCGCTACACTGACCAATTGGGGCATTTGTGGAACTCTCTTGCTGATTATTATGTCAGAAGTGGTTTATTTGAAAGAGCCAGAGATATCTATGAGGAAGCTATTCAAACTGTGACTACTGTTCGTGACTTCACTCAAGTTTTTGATGCATATGCTCAATTTGAAGAACTTAGTTTAAGCAAAAAAATGGAAGAAGTAGCAAAAAAAGCTAATCCATCTGAAGATGATGATATCGATTTAGAACTAAGACTTGCAAGATTTGAATATCTGATGGAAAGAAGATTGTTACTGCTCAATTCAGTTCTTCTTAGACAGAACCCACATAATGTGGCAGAATGGCATAAAAGAGTTAAACTTTATGAAGGAAAACCTCATGAAATCATTGACACATACACTGAAGCAGTGCAGACAGTAGACCCAAAACTAGCAGTTGGAAAACTATACACTCTTTGGGTTGGTTTTGCCAAATTTTATGAAGAAAATGATCAAATTGAGGATGCAAGATTAATCTTTGAAAAAGCAACACAAGTAAGTTATGCAAAAGTGGATGACTTGGCGTCGGTTTGGTGTGAATGGGCTGAAATGGAAATCAGACATGAAAACTATGAAGATGCTCTTAAACTAATGCAAAAAGCGACTGTATTGCCCAGCAGAAAAGTTGCTTATCATGATGATACAGAAACAGTCCAAATGCGTTTATACAAATCATTGAAGGTTTGGTCTATGTATGCTGATCTTGAAGAAAGCTTTGGCAGCTACAAGTCTTGTAAGGCTGTCTATGACCACATTATTGATTTGAAAATTGCAACTCCTCAGATTATAATAAATTATGGGCTCTTTTTAGAGGAACACAATTACTTTGAGGAAGCGTTCAGAGCCTATGAAAAGGGCATTGCTCTTTTCAAATGGCCTAATGTATATGATATATGGAATACATATTTGACAAAGTTTTTAAAAAGATATGGTGGTACTAAACTCGAGAGGGCTAGAGATTTATTTGAACAATGTCTTGAGCACTGTCCTGCGGAGTTTGCCAAGTCTATCTTTTTGCTATATGCAAAATTAGAGGAGGAACATGGCCTCGCTCGACATGCCATGTCAGTTTATGAGCGTGCAACGACTGCCGTTTTACCCGAGCAAATGTTTCAGATGTTCAATATATACATTAAGAAAGCTGCCGAAATTTATGGAGTTCCAAAAACACGTCAAATATATGAAAAGGCAATTGAGACATTACCAGAAGAAAAAGCGAGGGAAATGTGTATACGTTTCTCAGAAATGGAAACTCGTCTTGGAGAAATAGATAGAGCCCGCGCTATATACGCTCACTGCAGTCAATTGTGTGATCCTAGAATAACTGCTGAGTTTTGGAATACATGGAAAGAGTTCGAAGTCCGCCATGGCAATGAAGATACAATGCGCGAAATGCTGAGGATAAAGAGAAGTGTTCAAGCTACATACAACACACAAGTGAATATGATGTCTGCTCAAATGTTAAGTTCTGCCGCACAAGGAGCAGGCACTATTTCCGACTTAGCACCTGGAATGAAGGATGGCATGAGAATGCTAGAAGCTAAAGCCGCTGAAATGGCTGTGGCTAACAAAGGGAACATTATGTTTGTGCGGGGCGAAACACAAGGCATTAAAGACAGTGGAGACAAGGTGGTCAACCCTGACGAAATTGATATTGATGAGGAATCTGGAAACAGCAATGATGAAGAAGATGACACTGTTGTCGCCCCAGTTCAGAAGAAAGAAATACCAGCTGCTGTATTTGGAGGTCTAATGCCTAGTACTAGCAAAGATAGTGATTGAAAAATGATACATTCTTGTTTAGGATAATACCTATATTCAATGAATATTTTAATAAGCACATAATAAACTTTCATTGATAACTGTCTGAAGACTATTTGTATTTATGACACAGAATTATACGGATAGTGATCAGAATATTTGGCTATATAGGAATGCACAAGTTTGGTAACTTTTCTTACTTATATATTTTATAGATAGAAATGGACAAAACATAATAATTTACTACCCTAAGTGCTGAGAATAATATTAATTCAAACAAGGTTCATTATAATAATATTTTTTAATTCTTCAGTAAACAGATAATTGAGTGATTTACCGTAACAATCGTGTTTATGGCCGACGTAAAGCATTGGTTCTTCTCGCATTTACGTACTCGTTATCGTTAGCAAGGAATGAATGTTCTATAAGCCAGGTCCACACTGGACAAGGGACTGGGCCTCGCCCGAGCGTACGCGTTCAAACTAGACGTGCCTCGGGAGCCACGCCGTTCGGCAAGCGGAAGGGCGAACGGCCCCATGATCGGCGAAATTCGACCGAGCCAACTTGGAACAAGTTCAACCTCCTATCTCGGATTCGAGCCTACCACGCGCGAAAATTTCGGCAAACGGAACGGAAAAAGTCCGCACGCCTCGCCCGAGGCATGCGTCCAGTGTGGACCCGGTTATTTCCGATATAATGATGTTTGGAAACTGGCAAGATTATTTATATGACTTAGTATAATTGTATAGTAGGCGAAATCCGTGAAGAGGGGCACAGATAAGTTGATGATGATGTGCAGTCAACTGCAGATGAATATTACCCCTACATAGAAGTTTGTACACAGGGGGGTCACGTTTCTCTGCGGCTGACTGTACATATTATTATTAATTACATATTTACATGTTCGACATAGTAAGGAGTGAGCGCTCTTATAGTCAAACCACTTCAGCTTGTTTCTAATATGAATAAATTGCATTTCATAATTCAAAGAAATGATTAAACTAATAAAATAGCCAAAGATGCATTAAGCTAATGTTGTGGGTTTTTCAACATTTTCCCAGTTAAATCCATTAAAGGTGCGTACGAATTAGAGCAGCCTCGGGTTGAGGCACGCGCGGCTCACCTATTTTGCTCAAGTTCGTACGCGCTCATGCGCTGTGCGCGAGCAGCGCGCGAGCGGCGCGCGGCGAGCCGCCCGGAGGCGGTCTTTTGACCGTACTCGAAGGCGCCTCAATGTGCGTGCCTCGCGTAATTTGGACATGTAGCCGAGCGTGCCGCGGACATAACGACAAGTTCTAACTTGTTTGCGGGCGAGGCGCGTATGAATTTGAGCAAGTGGCTGAGCCGTGCGTGTGTATTTGAGTTTGTTCATAAATTTGTTAATATAACTAGGTGAAATATGATAAACGCAGCCGCGGCTGTCATCGTGTTCGACGCCATTTTGAACAACGCACAATATCGGCTCGTAGCGAGCACGCTGTTTCACCCGCGCAAGTTTGTGTGTGCAACAATTTGGCTCGCGGGGCGAGCATGCCTCAGGCTGAGCCGCTTTAATTCGTACGCAGCTATAGACAATGAAATATTCGAAATAACTTAAAATAGCACTCAGGAAGTTAACCCACTACTATAATCAGAGATAGTATAGCATTGACATGATTGATTTAAAATTGAGTACATTCATGCAAACGCTAAAAAAAATTTCTGAGGCCAAGAACATACGAGACTTGTCCGGCGATTCAGTACCGGAGACTGCGTGAACGCGCGTAGGGGGGACGCAACGTGAGAATGCGCGGTCCCGTTGGCAGCCGAGAGAAGATACCCCTTCACGTCACCGCTCAAGACTGGTGCTAAGTGCGAAGAGCGTCAGCAAATCCCTCGTCGTCTAATCTTAGAATAAACTCTATTCTAGTTTGGTTCAACTGACAATAAGCCCTGATGATACAAGTCTACGCCCAGAAATAACAACCAGATTATGTTTGTTTTTCTTATTACCATTATTTATGAGACTATTCAATATACAAGATATTATAGTAAGAAACATATTTCAAATGATATCTCTTGGTGGTGTGATAAAATGTAGTGAATTGGAATACATGCTTTGGTGTTGAGAGTAATTTAGAATGCTGATATCATTGTGAACACCTCCAAACATAATAAGTTCCCCATTTCCTCTAACCAGAGAATACATGACTAGTTCCTCTGGAGCTCCTGTGGTCTCCCCGAGCCGTGGGCATAACCATGACACATAATTAAATGAGTTACCATTGAGCACAGTTGATATATCAAGCACATGCATTGTCAATGTGTTCCGTTTAATCTTTTTTACAGCTGGTTGCCTTGGAACTGGATTGTCGACTGGAGGTTCTTCTCGCCTGTTCTCTAGATGAGCAATTTGTCTTTGATTGATGAGATCGTTTTCTGGTGGTGCAGTAGTGAGACTGTTATCACAAGCAAATGCTGCCATCCTATATTTGTTAGCCTCTTGCAATTGTCGGACAATTTTTATACCTTTATTCTGAAAATGAGAAATAATTTTTGGATAATATAGTTTTACATCTTATTGCTTACATATTGTTTTTTACTTTTAATCTCGTAAGTCAGATTCATTTTGGTGATTTTGCAGGTGGTTAATTCATACTTGAATTTGAACCTACGATGATAAGATTTAACATAAAGTTTATGTTGTCTTACCTTGTTTTTATTTCTTCGCAGAATTGATTCTTTTCTACCTAAGTCTAAGGCACTGCCTGGCTGCCTCAAGTCTGAACTTGGACCAGCAGCCGATCTATTTGCATTTGAACTGGCATTTTCATCACTAGCTTTAAATGTTGGAATTGGTCCTGGTTCATGGCTAGGGCCCGCCACAGGTTCATTATTTTGATTAAGCTGTTGTTGTCTGGCAGAGTTTAAAGCTTGCCGTGGAAAAACCCCTCTTCTCCCATTGATATTTTGGTCTCTGTCTAATGGTCTTTGTAAACTCTGCTCCACTCTTACTGAAACAGGGGCTCCCTCAGGCCTATTGAGCGCCGAGAGTCTCACTGCTGATGTCACTAATGGCTTGGCACAATTCCAACCATACCGGGTTCTGCTCAAACTGACTATCTTATCACCAACCCTGCATGCAGGATTACACCATATATTAGCTGCAGCCCATTCTTTATTTTTCACAGCCAGCTCTTTCCATGTCCATGTTGGTCCCTTCATTGTTAATATCCAGCAATCACTGTACACAAAACGATTGTGTAAGGTCTGTACTCCTCCTAACAGCATCACTTTATCAGAGTCCAGTGGTACAAGTGATTGAGCATATCTAGGAGAAGGCCTTGGCTTTGTTGTTGCTTGCTTTTTCCAGTTGAGCGTAGTGAGGTCCAGCACCCACACATCATTTGAGCATTGAATTTGATAATTTTGTGCTGGTGACATTACCAGCCCTCCAAAAACAACCATTTCATTATCCCTGATGCATGCTGAGTGCCCTGCCATTGGGGGTGGACTATTGGTAGCATTGATCAAGATCCACTTATTAGTGCTGACACAGTAAAAATGAATATCATTAAACATGGTAACATTTTGATAGTACTGTGAGAGTGATGGATATGTCCACCCACCAAACACAATTAGGAAATCTTTATAGCTCACCATGGATGTGTACGCTTTGGGCACCGGGTAGGTTCCTGTTGCCAGTGGCCTCACCCACAGCCTCTTAGACAAGTCAAACCGCCATAAGTCATTGAATGATGTAGCGTTCGTAGTGCAGCCTCCAAATATATACATGTTATGATCCAATATGCAAGCAGCATGAGAGAACCTTCGTGTTATAGTTGGTAACAGATCTGTGGGTGCTATTTTCTTCCATAATATGTTAAATTCTCCTACAGCTTTAATCAGCTTCATGGACGTTTTACGCAAAACATCTGTAAGAAAGAAAATTATTATTCGTATTGTGATTGAAAAAAATCCATGATATTTGTCTTGAAAATAAATATATTTCATTAAGGACTCACTCTCTGCACAATTATACCATCTTTTACAAACTGTTTTGCAATTTTGTAGATCTTTATAAGGAGGCAAGAAACCTAAAATAAATTCCAACACCTCGTCTGGAAGGTCTTCGATTGCACTTCTCAATGATTGTTGTCGTAAAGATTGATGAATAACATCCATATTTTAGAAAACTTAATCTTGACTTCACTAGCTTCTGATTTCAACATGTATTCTTTAGTGCTTGTTTTCCTCATAACGTAAAAAGCCTACATGTAAATGAAATGGAATTTGATCCAGATTCCAGAAAACGACAACATACATTGTCAAATTTGACATTTGATTTTATCATCGCGTTCATATATCCGACCGAAGACATAGGAAATATAGCCAAGACAACTTTCCGCTATAAATGGAGTACAGTGAAAGTAGTGAAACTGTAAAGAGGTTTTAGCTATTTGTTATGGGTAGGCTATTCGTATAGCCACACTGTTTCGTCGCCTACATAATAATTTATGTTTAATTTTATACATACATAATGTTAGTCTGTAACGTATTTCTAACTATGGGCATTAGTTGCCTTGCCTGACATAAAGTTATTAAGTATTATTATTATAGCCTCATTTCTAATTTTATTTTACGTGTATTTGTGTCATATCGGGTAGTATCTGAACAGATCGGTACTATTTGAGCTATGTTTTTAAACATCAATAAGTAAATATATTTAGTAAATTTAAATATTGTTATTACAATTTTATTTACGTTAATCAGGATTGTTTGCCAAAAGATTAAGTTTTATTTTCGAAGATTTTGTATTAGTGCTTTTATATTTTTTTCGATGGCAAAAAGATTGATCAGAACATATTGAAGTATTCTATTAAGTGGATGCAATATTGTGTATTATCTGTTCACATCGTATTATAACCGGGAATTTCAAGTGCCTTGTAGTACATAAGTAAATGTAATGTGATAAATCTGAATATGAATAAAAGATAATTTATAATATGGTTCTATTCGTGAATACTACAAAAAACATTATAATACGTTGGGCTTAAAGTAAATAGACTATTTGGGGTGTGACAGTGCTTGACAGATAACCTATCACGACCATAATTTGGCCGCAAATTATAACTCCAGAATTTGATAATATTGTAAATAAGCAATGCAGCTTCAAGCCAGTGCATTGCTAGATAAGCTGAAACACTGCCAAAAGGCACTATCATTTAGTGAACTGCAGTTAACCACATCTCAAAAGGTTGGTTGCACTGGTTTACCTATAGCTAGAATTGTAGGTCTAATAAACTTTGCTATCATTGTTGATAAACATTATCTAGGTCATGATCAAAAAACTAACTTTACCCTTGGTATTTCAATACATTCGACTCATCTGCAATATGTTGAAGAATGCACATGAATCTTGAAAAAAATATAAATGGGTCAAAATATCAATTTGTTTTTTTGCCAAGTATAAACAAACAAAAAAGTAACATGTAATTTATTCATATAAGTAATATGAAGAATATTTTTATGATATTGTTTATTATGTAACATAACATGGTAAAGAATGCACTTGTATTGCTACAATGAGCACCAAATAACCTAGGTCTTGTAGGATATTTATTAAACAGAGTATAAAAACTTAATAATTAACAGGGTCCCACAAAACTATTTGAAAAGTTTGTCTGTGTGATTATAGACTTCATAGTACAAAGTTAACTACATGTTACATACAGCTATGCCTTAGGGGTTATTAAACTTAAGTATGTCATTTTAATACCTTCAACTAAATCAATAACAATGGGTGTTACGAAGTTTATGACAACATATGTTTTATTAATTTAAATACCACATGTATACAGGACACCTGAATTGTTTCACCATTGTAAAATCAGGTACAAGGTAATAACTTGTACCTGAAATGTTTCACGTTACAAAATCAGGTACAAGGTAATATTTTGTAATACAGTAATAAAAGTAATAAAATTGTTTTGTAATTTTCAGGTTGTATTATGGAGCCTGGGAGTGATGGGCACAAGTGTAGTAGTTGTGGGTATATTGTCAAGATACTTAGCTAGACGGAGAGCCAAGCCCATTCTGAACCCTCGGATACAAAGGGCAATCAACAAGAGAATCTCCCGAATGCGGAGTCCCAGTGGAGGTAATAAAACCCTAGAACAGAACTTAATGCAGACTAAGGCTTCTCACAACCCCATGTACTGAGTTTTCTCCAGAAAGACTAAAAATCCTAGAATTTCTTAACAATTGACTTCTTCAAGATGGTTATCGTTGATAGAGCATGCTTAGACTATGCCTATACTTGCTTGCTTGCGTAGCTAAAAACTAGCTACGTCCATCATTTGGAAGAATGTAAGTTTGCATTGGTCGGTTTATTTTTATTTTAATGGCAATTTTTTTTTTATCTACATATGGCGTCTTGTTTAGTAGATACCTGGATAATTTTACCAAGTCATAAATGGTTTCGCACAGGAATGGGATCAGTTGCAAGTAGTGGAGGCCGCAGCAGTCCGCTGGGGTTCAGTGAGCGTCTCTCTATGGCCTCAGGTTCTATTGGATCAGGAGGAGGAGATGCTGCTCCACTTTCACCACAGCAGCTTGGTGTTATGGGTAAGTGCATTTGTATGATACTTTTTTAGCACTTCTTAATGACGCCATCTATGAAAGGGTAGCCTAAACTTAGCCTGCAGTACAGTTGCCACTTTTGTACAGGTCACTAATTGAAGTAATTGAGAATTCACAAATATTTTTAAAAATTATTGAAATACATCTCCCTATATTATTGAAGCTAAATATTTATTAATGATTTTAGAAGGTTATGATTGGGCGCAATTATCACTTGATAAATAAGGGATAAAGCATCAGTTTCTTTCTATCAAATGCAGTTGGAAAGAGATGCCTTTTATCTTGCCTTTTTCACGTGATAAAAGCGAAAATCATAGGTCGGCAGCGTTTTTCATCAATAGAGTTATGGGTTGTCATATAAAATATGAATAACAATGCATCAGGTGGGGTTGTATTAAAAAAATTACAGCGACATCTCTTGTTGAGTAGCCAAACGTAGTATAAAATTAATGCGGGATGTTTCTCATTAGTGTTTGGAGGTTTGTACAGATGGCGTAAACATCAAATTTGAAACAAAACAATGTAGCGTATTTTTTAATTGATGTGATGCTTAGAATAATTTCCTCCTTCGCTTATTTTTTAACCACTCGAAAAAAGGAGGAGGTTCTCAATTCGTCGGAATCTTTTTTTTTACGTATGTTCCCCGATTGCTTGAAGACGAATTTTCCAAATCTGTCGATATTTGGAAAATTCTCGTTTTCATTGAAAGCGATTTCCCAGGTGATCCCATGGTCGTCAGGTCAGGATCTCATGATGGGATCCTGGAGAAATCGAGCGAGCTCTTCAAATTTTACATGCACACTGGAAGCGATTTCGGTATTGATTTGAAGTCTGTTAAAAGTGAATTACGTGGGAAATTGGGAATAGAGTCCACTGAAATTTTGAACACGTAATCCGCGCAGTTACTTTTGCTGCGCTCAGTGTACAGTGGACACTATGTTACGCGTGTTTAGGTCAGATTCCTACCTAAGAATCTCTATTGATAACTGGAAAAAATGCACTTTAAGCTTTATTGGTTAATGCCTCAATTGCTCAAGGAAGCGTTCTGTTAGGTCGCCCTCTCAGACTCGAATTGGTCTACTATTGCAGTTTTCCGCTATGCTCTTCTGTTCGGCCCATGCTACAATAATAATTCCGAAATGTGGAAAGTTCCTTGAAAACACTAGCTCTCCCCGCGGTTTCGCCAATAGCCGATGTCCATGCAAAATGAGTTGAATATGTGTCCATGATTAAATAATCCCGACTAAATTCTAATGTTTAGAGCTACAACCATAACCCATAACCATGAGGATGTGATATTAAGGAAGGCTCAACATTTCTAAAAAATGTCATAACGTGGGTACTTACCTATTTCGATTGTTTCGTTTCGTATTCGCAAAATATTTTTGCTGTGCAGCGTTTCTCAAGTGTTTCTCCTGTCTACGTACATAACTACAGCCGCAGTACAAATATCTGAATTATAGTCCAGTGAAAAAGGTTTTTGACGTGATAACGTCTTATACGCACGAAAAAGTGTGACGTCATTGTCCCGTTCCGAACTATCAACGCACAGCCCAAACCGCTGGTTCTAGAGATTCCAAATTGGCACGTAGGTCCCTTATAAAGTCTAGGGGTGCACTAAGAAAGGATTTTTCAAAATTCTCCCTCTAAGGGGGTGAACGGGGGGTCCAAAGTTTGTATGGGGAAACAAGATTAGATCGACTATTTTATTCGAAACTTCACAGGAGTATTCCTAACAATGAACGAGTAGATAAATACGTTTTTCAGGTTTTTTGGGAATTCAACCCCTAAAAGGGGGAAATGTGCTGACAAAGGCTCAGTCAATTTTTCATCAATGTTTTCTTATGACGTTATCGCGTAAAATTATCGTCCGTCAACTGACTTTATTTTACAGACAACCAATTTTTTTTTTGCCTGTGAAATAATAATGTTTCAAAGATTATATATTCGATAATATTGTCATTTCGATATTTAATTCTTAAAGTAGGATCAGTGTGTGTAACTAATGTACATTTTTAGGGTTCCGTATTAATTATGATATACTATGTACAGGTTTTTATCGGTGCTTGAGAAAGAGTAAACGGCAGAAGTCTCAAGTTCACCGGATTGGTTAAATAGATTGTCATAATTCCTCTATTATACGACTATACGTATCTCGTTTGCGCCGTAATGACAACACTTGCTACTTTAGGAATGTGTCAAAAGCTGTGATAAACTCGCGCTGTGATGTTGATGTATATTTGTCTTGATTAGGAGTCACCTTGCTTGTGCCCCCACGCTATAGTGACGCCCACTCCTGCGGGTGATGTAACCTTTGACACATATTTATATCGGGAACCTCTGTACTGTCAACAGTAGTTAATATTATCCTTTTTTTTCAAGAGGTACTTACCCTTACAAAACGCGTCATATTGTACGTAATGTATGTACTATGTACAAACTAAGTAAAAAAAGTTAAGCGTTTCATAAGTAGGTACCAGGCACTCAAAAGGCAGTCGACAGAGATGCGTGAAAAATCCACATCTAGAAGTGCCTACGTATTTATATCATGTTCTGAATTCTTACTTACTTACTTCCGTTTTCGCTACAACCCTTTGTGGGTCTTGGTCTCCTCCACAGTCTTCCTCAAGATGGTACGGTGCCTGGAGACCTTCTTCCAGTTGGTTAAATTTCCCCATCTTCCTGAGATCTTCTTCCACACAATCCATCCAACGTTTCTTAGGCCTGCCCTTCGGTGTTTTTTGTTGCGGCGTCCACCTTGTCATTATTTTAGCTGCGATTATTTTAGCTAACGATAGATACCAACACGCACTTTTCTTTCGAACACTGCTAGTTTAAGTTCGTCTCTCTGGGTTAGGGTCCAGGTTTCGAAGGCGTGTTCTGAATTCAGTCCGTGCATTAATTTTGCAAGCTTTTTGCAAGAAAATCTGTGGGAGCCAACTGGTAACGGAAAATGAATATACTCAGAGCAATGCAAATGGGTACTTTAGTGCAGAATTCTAAGCCAATGCAAACTGTACAGCCAGTTATGTTTGAGATTATTTTATGTGGGCGACTTTTATTAAACATTTCATTCGAATTGGACGTTAGAGACGCTATTTGAATGGAGTACTTTGATGCAGTTCGGCCAACTCAAATAATGGTAACGCTTGTCGCCCACATACACATAGCGCCGCGCCGTGCACATGCGTGCTCGCTGCATCAGACCCACTTGCAAGTCTCGCAACATACTCCATCTACTAACTCAATAAAGCTATTAATATCGCATTACTGAGACCTAGACCTCCACTGGAAGTATAGTGCCGCTTCCCACTTGGGCAATAGAATAAATTTCAAGGCATCGTAATATTACCTACACGATTTCTGATGTCAGTGTTTCATTGTCTTGCCTTAACCCGTTTGGAGATGATATATTTATAAGTATAGTAGGAGTAGGCCATACATATACATGTGCCATCCTCATCAAATAAACATATTTATCAGCATGACAAATTAAAAATGGTTTAATTTACAAAAGAATTGGTATGGTGAAAAAGAAATGAAGTAGGTAGGATCATTACATGCTTTCTGTACGAGCCTTTATGATATGACGATATATAGGTACGTAGACGATTTAGCCACAAAAACTCCAATAAACGTATGTATTTAACTTAGGATTATTAAATAGGCAGGCCTATCTCGTTAACCAAATCAAGTGAAACTATTATTTAGACAAATTATAATTTAAACGGCATTGGGGACAAACTGAAATCGTAGTTAGGAAGTAATTGCGGTGTGTATGTTGGTTAGAAACTAAGTTACGCCATTTAGGATACATGAATTTCCTGCGAGTTTGTAAACTACATCCATACGATATTATGTAGCTATTTAGTTATGGAATGGAAGGTAACTTATACTTAATTTCCACAACGTGGCTTTCAAACTATAAACAGGAAATCCCATGAATGGTTATACATGGTTCTTAACGTAAATCGCACACATTTGAATATTATCATACCTGCCTACGCGTTGTCATGTCACCAACAAAATACAATCATATAGTAGGATTTTTTTACATTACAATGTCGTAATAGTACATTGTGATACAAGTGAGGTATGTTGATAATTACATCAGAGGCGGAATTATCACGCGAGCCGCAGGTGAGCGTGATAAGAGAGCCGAGGATTGTAATTATCAAAGCTCACGCGTTTCATACGACGTTTTTCAACACATTTTGCGAGGAAAAAATCCTTTTCATAAGATGAAAATTTGATAGGCCTGTCAAGTTATTTTCTTTACTTATTGATGTCAAGAGGTTTTTACTCACATGTTGTATACATCGTCAAGAATTTCTAGTGGCGTCCATTCTTTTTATCACTTTTCTAGTCACCACGAATCAATATTTTTGTTAATAACCCAAAACGCATTAACAATGTTTACAATATCTGTGAAATAACCTATAATGGCGCGCATCAATTTTTTTTTGTGAAGTTTGCTCATTGCGCGCGCATTAGATGAAATCTCTAAACAGCCAATACAAAATAAAATAAATAATTTCGTTTTAAAATGTTATCTTTATGAATTCATGTAAAATGTTATTAAAATTGAATAGTTTTACTAAATTAACCGTTTCTATATCATATCCAAAAAGAAATAGTCAATTAATTAATAAATAGGATTTAATTTGTTTAGTCGGGTAAGAATCCATTTGCCGAGAATTAAAAAAAAAGCTGTACATTCTGTACAACCTGGTTAGTTTAAGAAATGCACCGTGTGCATGCATACGAGGGCTGCTACTTATGTATCCGGAATAGAAAAAATAATGAAACGTACATTACTAAATATAGTTTTATTGTTTTTCAAAATATTCTCCGTGATGATCGATGCACTTTTGCATACGTGTAAACCAATTTTTAAAGCACTTTTGCCACTCTGATTGAGGTATCTCCAAAACGTGTTGTTTGAACGCGTCGACCGCATCTTCACGGGTCGAAAATCGTTGACCACGTAATTTATTCTTTACATTTGGAAATAAATAAAAATCATTGGGTGCCAAATCAGGGCTGTACGGTGGGTGACCCGTTAATTCTATATTTTGACCTTCCAAAAATCGAGTTGTTTCGCGTGATATATGACAGCTGGCGTTGTCATGGTGTAGAATGATTCTGCGTCGCTGGTTGTCTTTACGTATTTCTTCAAACACTTCTGGCAAACAAATGGTCGTGTACCACTCCGAATTAACCGTTTTACGATTTTCTAGTGGCACTGTAGCCACATGGCCATTCATACCAAAAAAGCAGGCGACCATTTGCTTCAAGATGCTTTTTGCACGGGTAACTTTCGTAGGGTTCGGCTCATTTTGAAACACCCACACTGTTGATTGCTGTTTAGTTTCGGGATCATACGCATATATCCAAGATTCGTCACTTGTGTAGATATTATAAACAGCTTTTGAGTCAACACGGTTATATATTGTCAAATTTTTTTTGCACCATTCGACGCGAGCCTCTTTTTGATCCTTAGTTAAATTGTGCGGTACCCAACGCGAACAATTTTTTTTACAGCTAAATGTTCATGTAATATCTTATTAATGCTCGCCATAGATATCCCCAGAATTGCCTCTATCTCGCGATACGTAACATGACGGTCATGCATTATAAGTTTCCGCACTGCTTCAATATTTTGTGGTACAACGGCCGATTTCGGGCGACCTTCCTTAACTTCGTCCGTAAGCATACTACGTCCACGATTGAACTCACTAAACCAGTGATACACATTCGTTTTGGATGAAGCTTCATCACCAAAAGTCAAAGTTAATTGATCTATGCATTGTTGTTGCGTTAAGCCACGCCGAAAATCGTATTAAATCATAGCACGAATATTTTCACGAGTAAGTTCCATTCTTGCAACGAGATAACATTTTAAACCCGCCAAAAACAAAAGACTAGCGTACTCAAGAAAAAAATACATAGCAGCCAGTATTAAAAGAAAGTTCAAATTTTACCATGGAAGTCAAAAATTGTGTTTAAGAAAGTTGGAATCCTGGATTCCGGATACATAAGTAGCAGCCCTCGTACCGTACATCTTGCTGCAAGGTGCCAACGTGACTTAATCGGGATATAACCATAACACACAAGTATCGTAATGTTATTAAACACGCGTGTTTAATATCCAGGATTATGAGCCTAAAAGCGACACAATAAGAGGTACGTTACGAGCAATTGTGTTGAAAAATAATATAGGCGGTCTGCATAAGTACAACATAAAATTTGTAAAGGAGGTCGTAAACATATAGCTACTGAATATTGTATTTGAAAATAAGGTTTTGCTGTCCCGTTTTAAGTACCCAAGCCTAACAGTTTCAGGGCAGGACAAAGCCGATAACTCGGCTGAGTCGGTCGTTTTTATGAATCTCTGCGTCTAAGAGCTACTAGGAGTGAGGGGTGTGGTGAGTCAGACAGGTTGTGAATAGCAGAATAGTACGTCTAGCACAACTTGCTGACAAGTCGCTTCGCGCGCGATTGAGCGTCTCCTGTCTCACTCGCACCGTGCAAATTAGAAAGGGGAGAGTAGCTCTTGCTCGAGTCGCGTGTCAGTTGTGCTAGCCCCCTAGGTTTATAGAGTACCTACTAGCTATTGCCCGCAACTTTGTCCGCGAAGACTCGTTAACACTTTCACAACCAGACCTAAAACTTGAATGTACCCGAGAAACCCAAGAAATATATAAGCGCCCACAAGGCGAGTTCTTTGGTCCAATATACCTAATGTGCAACGCAATACTGCACGCCGAGCGTCTACTAGGCGGGCGCACTTTTTGCTATATCGGCGACGGGTTCTTGGTTGCGAAAGTGTTAATCGTCTAACTTAAGGTATGTTTGATATTAGATTTCCTACAGGCGTTGTATTAATTTTCGCTCTTCCATAGAAACTTCCACCCCTACTTTACACCGTGCTGGGACAAAAAGTATCCTAATGGATGTTAGATACTTATTATTCATGATCCCAAATTATCTGCATACCAAATTTGATAACAATCGGTTCAGCGGTTTAGGCGTGAAAAGGTAACATCATTGTAACGTGCCTAACAGACAGTTATTTTCGCATTTAGAATATTAGTATGGGTGCTTACTGCTTAGCTTGAACGCTTGATCTACTTAGTTTTTGTGTTACTCAAAGAAAAAAGTCCATAACTAGCAAGAAAGTGATGGGCACTTAGTACATTATTGTTAAACAGGGTAGAGCGTGCAAAATGAACTTTATGGGCCGCAGCATTTCACCGCAGGCTCGCACATTGCACATTATTACGTCTGGCACATCGAGCCTGCCTGCATGGCGGTATTCGCTCGTTGTTAGTGTGGCTCGTTGGTCTAGGGGTATGATTCTCGCTTTGGGTGCGAGAGGTCCCGGGTTCAAATCCCGGACGAGCCCGCTTTTTTGATATTACGTTGAAACTTAATATGCAATATACAAATGAATATGATACGTCTGCTCTGCTACACGTATCAGCGTGCCGAGAGCACTATATTGTCATAATATTTTAGCCAATTCTTGATTCAACACATTTATTACATAATTTTTACTAAACTAACACATTTAGGGGGACAAGTGCACTCAGCAACAAACTAAATGATCTTAGGCAATTCCACGACAGACCTGCAATTTATATTCGGCACCTGTAAGTGTTATCCTAGCATCATTCCCCAAGTCATTTATTTTGGTCATAAATCTTCCTATACGGTCCTAATTAGGTAAGTTTCATTAAGGGGCTACCCGAGATTTTCATCGATATTTGTCAAGTTTTGAATCGTATCTCCTACTTTTGCACTACAGATAGAATTATAAGTCAAACGGCTATGGGTTCTTCAATATTTTATCTCCATTTTGTCTACCGGATTTTGAAGGAAATGGATACTTAATTTTGTATGTTTTTTGAAACATTGTTTAAAAAAACACTTATTTCGTATCTCTATTGACGTGAAAGATCTAACATATACGAAATCTACATATTTGGGTTCGTCTTTGACGTCTCTAAAAACGTGTCTAGGGTTTTCATTTTAAACTAATTAACACAAAAGTTATGGCCAGAAAACCAGTATTTTGGCTTAAAATTCAACTTTGATGCCAAATATCTCGAAAATAATTAACTTTGAAGTAAATATACTCCTCCTACTATATTGCTTCAAGACGTTGTTGTTAATATAATAAGCTACAAAAAAACATTAGAAAACTAAGGGATTCAGGTCGAAGGTCATTGGCGCATGGGAGCCCCTTAATTAAGAGGCGCTTGACTTGTGTTGCCAATTTTAACTTGAAAACTTGTAACTTTTAGCTTCGTCAAACGGGCCACAGTACGTCTTAATTAGGATAGGACTGTCGCCGGTTCAATAATAGCGGATGGCGTAATACTTGTAAGAGTGACGCATCTCAAAGGGCTCGAGACAATGGCGTCACCCGTTAGCTCCCCCGGGAAGCGTCACGTCCCGACCCACTGACACCGTGCAGTTGATGGAACATCGAAACGTGATGCCAGTGCTAAACACTGCATTCTACTCCCTCTAGGGATAACGTGCATCGGTAGTATACTATACTTGAGATTATTTATGTTGGCCGATTTGCATCAAAAAGTAGTCCATTTAGTTATAAAACGTACCTAAGTAACATATACAACTTACAACTAAGATTACTAAAAAATATTGTGCCACTGAAAATCAGATACAAATACAAAAATAACTATGGGAGCCTATTTAATCACTGTAAGGTACTGCCAGGCTATAATAAAGCTAAACTATCCATTGTAAGCCAATATAGTCATAAAATCTCAAATTTATTTAACCGTTAAGAGTAGACCAAAAAAACGTAAACTTAATTACCAATCCCCCTTCTTATTACCATCTGTAAACAATGAGTATGGAAGGAGAGCATGGACGTACGCCTTGCCAAGTGCGTTGAATAGGCTCTCATACGAACGAATACATAATAAGTCTGGAAAACACATTGTAAAAGCTTATAAAGAAATGGTAATGAATAGATTAATCACTTAAGTGTAATACGATTTGCAAATGAGTGTTCAAATTAACTTGACTAGGCTACCAAAAATCTTAAAAACATAAGATTTTAGCCAGTCTCTGTAATATACTAGCATACTTTTTTTCTCATGAAATAAACAGTTTTTTTTTTTCAAAAAGCAACCCTACCCTCCGTAGTTGGACACATTAATTAATCTCAGCCATAACATAACGCAACGGAGCCACGCTGTTTCGTCGCCTAAATAATAATCCGTTTTTAATTTTATAATTGTACTACCTTCCGCCCGCGACTTCGTCTGCGTGGACCCGGGATAAAACTATCCCATATTTTAATCCAGGCTATCTTCTTCGTGCTAACTATCTTCGTGTAAAATTTCATCCAAATCGGTTGAGTCGTTTAAGCGTGATTGAGTAACAAACATCTAAACACCTAAACATCCAAACTTTCACATTTATAATATTAGTAGGATAGTAGAGGTAGGTAGTCTTTTTTGGGCCTTAGATGCCTGAAATAAATGGTTTATTATTATTATATTATTATAAAGTAAGTAGTTGAGACTATTCGCTCATCTGTTTCTTAAACGCAATTTACAGATGCAAGATATTGCATGCAAGTTTGATTACTTGCGGGTTACCTAGGTATAGGTACCTGAACACCTACTGAGTTCAATTGATAGTAAAACTTGCATGCAATTTGTTGCATGTGTAAATTGTGCTTTCGCCAGCACTGTCGCTAAGAAAATATGATACCTAGTATAATAATATTTCGTTACTAACACGCGTTTGCAATTTTCAATAAGTACTTAAGTAGATGGTATAATTTCCTTAGCCAGCACGCCTATCGCAGGACTGCCCGCGAGCTGTGTCGCGGCTTGATAGACTATCCGTCTCTTTTTAATTAGAACGCTTAGAAAGAGACGGATAGAATATGTCGCCGCGACACAGCCCGCGGGCAGTCCTGTGATAGGCGTGCATTTGTTGATATGCATAGGTGCAGATTCTTTAGCAAATCGCCAATCGAATTCAAATCAATCATCTCTCGCGTATTCAGTGCAAGGTTCAAACCATTTATAAATCCTAAGGATGTCTTATTTATTATGCCGTCGCTGACTTCATAAACGACAAAGACCTTTAAAAGAAATTAAAGGAGTATCTAATTATTGTTTTTTTTTATTCGTTTTACAGAGAGTGAACATTATAGAGAGAGAATTTGTACACCTGTTTGAAATTTCTTAATTGACATACCTTAATTGTAATGTAATTGTAAGCTCGACTTTTCATCCTTTTTTGTGTGTGAGTTAAATATGATAGATTTCATTTTTTTTTGTACTAAAATTCACATACAATGTAAATTGTGACTGAATAAATGAAACGAAATGAATTTATATGATTATTGCGTTTACTGACAGGATCAATATTAAAAAAACCTTACTTACGTACAATCATTGTAATTCATTCATAGAAAAACATTTACACACGACACGATACTAAGTACGTAATTATACGTCGATATACGAGCCATTTTACTGATTATCATTCCTTAAAACGATTTCAAATGATTTTAACTGTGTTTGTTACTTATCATGCCATACTAAGAGGCATAACACCGTTAAGTGTTCTATCTTTATGGCTAAATACCAAATAGCTAGCAATTTGCCATAGACTTTGTAATTACCAGCAATGCCTGCCATTGCAAATAAGGCATAAAACGAGAAAGTTATTGCAATCGAACCTTAAATACCATTTATAATATTTCTAACATGGAGTTGAGTAGACAGGATGTTATCATAGGAAATTGCCGCGGTGTACTTTGTACTGTCATAAATTACTGCTCACGTGAAATATTATACGAGCGACAGTTCCGCTATCCAGCAATAGATGGCGCTGTGTTCGTCCGCATTATACATGCGGTGTTCCTGATCTGTCGTTTGCTTAAGGAAATATCAACCGTAACTGTATTAATGCTCGATCATTTCGTATAAATCCAACGTCTAGCTAGATAAATCAATATATACTGCCCAATTGATATGGTCTGATTTCATATCAGCACACAAAGGCTGAAAGGGACTTATAAATATATCATATTAATCACCAAATATTCGTGTAACACACATAAATATTGGATTAATGGTCCATTGATAAAATAATGATACTATTTGAAGATTAATAATTTGAATTTATGGCATGTAAACGTATTTAAAAACTGGTGATGAATTTCGAATGGTATCTCAACCGGCTCGTTGGTCTAGGGGTATGATTTTCGCTTAGGGTGCGAGAGGTCCCGGGTTCAAATCCCGGACGAGCCCAACCATCTTTTTGTTTTTTTTACACAAAATTAGTTTGTGTAGGTACGGTTAAATATATTCAGGGAAAGCTATGTTTAGTTTGTATATTTCTACTGTTTTTTTATGCGTTTCATATGCTTGCATACATACTGCATATATTCATATATATATACATTTTTTTTTTATAAAATTTGTTTACTATGTGCGGATGTTTCATACATTCAGGGTATCTAAGCTATATTTCGTTAGCGCATGTTTTATGCTGTTTATATGCTTGCATACATAATATAGTATACTAGCATACACTGCGTCATTATTTTAGGACTAGCTTCTGCCCGCGACTCCGTCCGCGTGGAACTCGTTTATATCGTAGCTCCATACAAACCCCCTTTTTACCCACTCAGGTGATGATTTCCGGGATAAAAACTATCCTTCGTCCTTCCTCGGGACTCAAACTATCACTATACCAAATTACATCAAAAGCGGATCAGCTGGTTAAGAGGAAACAGACAGACAGATCCCATAAAAAAAAAATCCATGTAAAAAAGAGGCCGCCCCGAAATTCTTCCAAATAAAATTTTGTGACTGCAATCAATGACACAATACTACACAGTTTTAGGTATGCAAAAATCCATAAATGCAGTAAAATTGTATGATTGTCAAATTGCAGTTTTTTATTTAGCAAGCAAATAAAGATTAATAAGAATGCCTGAGACTTGGCTCTAGGAAATATCTCGCAACTTTTTACGGTGGATGAGTTTCGAGACTTGGCCTCTTTTTGACATGGAATGTTTTTTTGGGATCTCACTTCTTTTGGTTGGTTATTGTGTTATCAATACCTACATACAAATAATGAATGCAGTAAATGTAACTTAGTAAACCGATATATTTATGTGGTTAGTTTAGGTAAGTTATGTATTCAGTTGGTGTATCTAGAAAACTGGGGAGAAATTGCAAAATATTTTAGTTTTTTCTTGACTAAATACTAATTGTGTTCTAAATTTGAAGCTTCTATGTCTGCTAGAAGTGCCTTAGGATTTTGATGATCTGTCAGGCAGTGAGTCAGTCAGCGAGTGAGTGAGTGACAAAAAAATCTTAAATTGTATGAAATTATATACCGTGTTTATACAATACCTACTTTACTGACAATTCAGGCTTCTAGTTTTATCCACAACGAAGTTATAGGGGGTTGAAGATGGCCTGAACTGCTTCGAGAAAAGGATGGTACGGCCGTGCCGCTGTTTTGCTCAACTTGGCGGGGGCACTACTGTGCCCCCAGATACACTTTCGCATTTATATTATTAGGATGCATTAAATTATACCTACATACTTATGTAATTGACGAGTTGTTTTGAAGTGAAAACTTCTTTAACTCTTCTTTAACATGTGTGGCATCGTAGCTCCCAAACGGATGCATTTGCCGATTTGAGTGCGGTTTTTGCGATCGAAAGTGTGTCCGTCTACATTTTTCTTAGTTATGTTTCTTGTCTCGGGGGTATTTTAAATGTATGCCGTTTTATTGTCTGCGAAACTGGGTCATGCAAATTGCCCCTATGAGGCACGAACTACCGAGCGTAGGTACATCCATATAACCAATTAATGTAATTAATGTAGATGTGTCATTGCCAATGTAGTCACGGAAACAGGTTGTCGATAGGTCCTTCAGGTAGGTAGGTAGGTAGGTAATATCGACAACCAGTTTTCGTGAAGTAAAACATCTTGGGCCCCTCAGATACAAATGTGTATAGTTTGTTCCACTTAAATAAAGAACCATTACCGACATCTATTGTTTCACTGTTATTTTCAAGCAGGGTTGTACAACAATTACGCATAAACAATAGAGCAAACATTAGATATTCCAGTACACGTGCCCCACTTCGGTCAGATTTATGACGCCTCTGTTTTATCTTTTCCTTTCATATTTACCAACAATACTTAGATGTTGTATAATCCCATGCAAGTGAATTTTCGTGATTTTAATCGGAACAAACTAGGTATAACGACAACTATGAAGTAAAACTGGTGCTGGTGGATTTGGCAGAAAGTGTAGTCATATTTTAAATGTATTATTGTTAAAATGAGTTACGTTATCATAATGATTGCTCTGTTGTATTGTTAATTTAATGTTTTTTTTATATTTTTTTATTTTTTATATTTTAATTTGAGTCATACCTACTTTTTACGTGATGAATTTGTAATATTTAACGTTTTTTGGCGATTTGATCAATTATAACATTTTATTTTATGGTTATTTTTTTACACTAATATTTTATAATTTGACTCTTGTGACTTGTACAATGTTTGACATTTTTGTAAATTAATATTGCCCGTAAATTAAGCTTCAATTGTTCATGTTTTATAGCATGTAAACGTCTTGGTGACCGCACTGTAAGTAGTGTAAGTTTATTATGTGACTGAATAAATGAAATGAAATTAAATACATCATGGGTCCTATAATGTACTCGGAATACAAGATGTAGTGTAGGTGGAACTTTTTACTTTGTTATTTGGATTTTTTTTGGCATAACACCAACTTGGTCCCATAGTAAAAGTTGTTCAGAATCATGGATAGATTCACATTTTGCTATTTTGTATCACCAATTGGGTCATAGTCAGATTTAGGTTCGCGTCTTTTCGGTGGACATTGCCAAAGTTAAGGGCTTTAACGCCTTATTTTTGGTTGAACTCTGAATCCGCATAAACGGCGTCGCCTCTTCTATAATTCTATGCGATAAAAACATATTATATATAAACATAAGCCCTTAACTATTGCCCACTGAAAAGACGATTTTTGTTTTACTGACTGACAATGACCCAATTATGTAACACCCTGTATTTGACGTCAACTGTACCTATTTTATATTCTACGTAAGCGTACAAGGTTTTCAGTCGCAATCTTTTACACGACGTATACAAAGTAGAGGTTTGCTGTTCCGTTTCCTTGCAGCCCCGACGGCTATAAATAAAGAAGGCGCCTGCAGCTCGCTCGTCGCTGAAACGCTACAAAGGCCTGAAAACCGCCGCTAGAAAGGACACGTTTTATTTACCTGGATGCAACCTGTGTTCGGCCCGGAAGGGTTTTGTAAGCGTTTAATCCTCGGCATAGTCATTTTCTTTTGAAAGGAGGTAGCGTTTTTTATTACAAAAAAATACACTCACTCCATAAACTTCTTGCACTGTTTCCTCATGAACTTAAAAAAAGTTAACTTTTTATTTAATTTCATGTGCATGTGTCTACTATATTATGTTTAGCTTGCAATTGTTCTATCTACACCTCTTCAAAATTTGGCAGACCTACTTATAAACCTACAAATCCTAAAATATACATTAGGTATTATTATTGATTCTCACTGCAATTGGAAAGACCATGTGAAAAGTGTCTCCAGCAGTGTGAATAGTTTTAGCACTAAGAAGAATCGCGAGAACGGTTTCAATACAAGCCGCTCTAGTAGCAAATCGTGGCTATGTGCATTCCATTTTTCGATATGGAATAGTCTTATGGGGTAATTGTTCTGATAAAGACCAAGTACTATTAGCACAGAAACGTTGTATAAGAGCAATTTTTGGAATTCATGAAGGGAATCATGCCGGCCGTTCTTCATCGATAATGGCATACTTACCTTCTCGTGTCTTTATATCTTGGAGGTAACAGTTTTCTTTCATAAGTATAAAACCCAGTTTATAGAAGTACAGCAGATACGTACCCGTAATGTTCGTTCGAGCACACTATAAGCATAAGCTACATAAACCTGCAGCCACACTAGGACTTACCTCCAAAAACTGCTATATCATGTCCATCACAATTTATAATAAGACTAGCGACCCGTCCCGGCTTCGCACGGATACTATGTTATACATATAAACCTTGCTCTTGAACCACTCTATCTATTAAAAATATCTATAAAAACCGCATCAAAATCCGTTGCGTAGTTTTAAAGATCTAAGCATATATAGGGACAGACAGCGGGAAGTGACTTTGTTTTATACTATGTATGATACCCATTAGTTTGAAGTCACAGCAGCTAAACTTATTAAAGAATCTAGTTAAAAACTTTCTCATGTACAAATGTTATTATTATATTAATGACTTTTCGAATGATTCCTTTTAATTGTATGTATATGTTAACTCTTTCTTGACAGTTAATTTATTTATGTTTAGTTAATATAACGAGTGTAGTTGTACCTAGAACCTACACCTGAAAAGGCAGCACCAGGTTTACTGCAACTGTAACTGCAAATTGTAACCCATTTCCCACATGCATATATAATTTTCATTTCATTTTATACCTGCGCATTTTACATCTGCGAAGAAATTCAACGGTGTATGTAAAGTCCCCAACCCGCACTGGGCCAGCGTGGGGACTATACTGCCAGTTCCCTCACAACAATGAGAGGAGGACTTTGCCCAGCAGTGGGACGTATAAAGGCTGATTTATCAATTATTATTGTTATACATTATGGCATTAAGCCGGACTAGAGCTAGATGGAAAGCATATGGTAGTAGGGTATTAAGATGACCTGGCGCTATTGGGTATTAGTAGGGCAGAGGTCCAGGTGGCGACTAAGACCCTTGAGACTGAAGCCTTGAGAGTAGGCCTACGTATAAACCACGACAAAACTGAGTATCTCCACATGCGACGGTATAAGACGGGTCGAGGTAGACCTGCAGATCTACAGGTTGGAGATACTGTGTTCAAAGGGGTGGCCAAATTTAAATACCTAGGTTGTACTATCAATGACAACAATACCCGTGACGAGGAAATCGACATTCGCATTCAGAATGCCTTGCGATGCGGTGCAGCTTTGCATAAAGTCCTGGTGTCCAGGCTTCTCAGTAGAAAAACCAACCGAATCTACAAGACCGTAGTACGACCTATCTTAACATACGGATGTGAAGCCTGGACACTCACTTTAAGGGAAGAGAATAAGCTTTTGGTGGCTGAGAGAAAGATTCTCCGAAAAATCCTTGGCCCAACGCAGAGACCCGATGGCAGCTGGAGGATCCGCAAAAACGCCGAAATTGAAGAGATGTAGCTGAACCTAATATCATTGGCGAGACAAAGGCGCAAAGGCTTCGGTGGCTCGGGCATCTTGAGCGGATGGGAGGCGAACGGGCGGTGAAAAGAGCTTACGAGGGAAAACCGACAGGACGCCGCCCGGTCGGTCGGCCTAGATATCGATGGGCGGATGTGGTGAATGCGGATCTGCGCGAGCTCCAAGCTGGCGACTGGCGCACAGGACAGGACCGGGATCCGTGGCGAGCAGTCGTGTTGGAGGCCAAGACGCACTTTGGGTCACTGCGCCAGAGGAGTAAGTAAGTATACATTATGGTGTCATGATCTCATGATGGCTGGTGGCTGGTGTGATGCTGATGATGCGTTTAGAGGTTCTGTAAATCAGTTAGAATCATCACAATTAACATTTGAGGACTCTGTAGAGAAAAGTATAGTCGGCATTAAAAGCTTACACCGAAAATAATAATACTTATTGTTATGTACCTACTTGATTGCGAAACCATCACAGAAAGCTTGATAAGTTAATATATCTTTTAATTCGTTATTACCTACCTGTTTCTGTGTAGGGTATCAGTAAATTATGTTCTTCCCAATTTACAATATTCCTATTATGACTTATTATCAGAACTATTGCCAAACGTAATACCCACATCAAATCGAAAATATTTTGCTGTTGTAAAAAGTACTTACCCTCCAAGTCCAACCCAATTTTCTTTTCGTTTTAACGTAATTAAATTATGTTGGTATATTATGTGCCTACCTTACTCTAAATCTGAGTGTTTTTCCAAGTATAGGAAATGTTACGAATTCTTGTATCTCAAGGCTTTCCGGTCTCGTTGAATCCACGAAGCCAGGGTCGTTGTTGCCATCTGTCGCGCCATTAATTTTATTCAAACTCCGTTTTTAGGGTTCCGTAGTCAACAAGGAACCCTTATAGTTTCGCCATGTCCGTCTGTCCGTCCGTCTTCGGCTTAGCTCAGTAACCATTAGGTAGGAAACTGTGATTCGGCATGGGTATAGTAATCAAACACGCCCCTAAAGCGTGGATGTTTTTTTTTCTCGTTTAACCCATGGTGTGGGGTATCGTTGGATAGCTCGTTTAAAAATATTATGGGTTTTCTAAAACCATTTTTCAAACAGTGATTCGTTTGCGAGATATTGGGCTTTAAAGCCCTAATTTTTGTTAATGATAATGGCTACTACTGGGAATGTGAAAAAAGTAGTGGTAGTAGACATATAATGAATTTAAAACGAAAACTATCACGGACAAGTAGGCATACGTAGTTACCGAGTAATAGTCGACCAGTAATAGTGAAGAATCGTTAAAAAATTGATGCCCTGGCAAAATCTTCTTTCACGTTTTTTTTTATAGAGCATTCATGCGATACCCTACCCATATGTATATTTAAGTAGGTACTTAATAGTAAAATAATGTAGAGTACCGATACATTGTTGATATTATTTAAGACACTACTATATTGTTGAGACTGTCATTTTGACTCATCAAGTCAAACTATCGATGTAGTTTTGTGGAGCAATGTGTCTTACTATTCATGTTTAGTTTTAGTTTTTAAATGAATAAATAATAAAATTAGCTGTTGTGTGTTGTGGCCGTTAAAGTGGAAATGGCTCAGAAATGGTATTTTTATGGCGCAACGGGCGAATTTCGCCGAGGTCATGAAAATGCCAGCACAGTACCGTGAACTTTACACTGTTTTCACACTGGGCAAACCTTATTAATGACCGTGGAAATAAAATGGTGCATCGTATTGCGTATCGTTGATGACGTTTAATAAACGATTCCATTTAGGAAAAATGTATATTTTCATGGTAGGGACTTACCTATGATGTGAAAATAAAAATCATAAAGTATACCGTAGGTCGTAGGGTACCTATAACGTTTTGATCGGATTAATAAAACTTAAATTTGTATTCGGTATCTTCACGCCCAATTATGTCTGTTATAGCTAATTCTGTGCGATGACTTAAGAGTCCGCAGTAAACTCGGCCGAATTTCACCTTCCCATACAAACGTAGTTGCGCTCTCATTTTAAAACTACCTGTTGGATTGTGACGAAACTTTGCATATACAATGACATAAGGTATATCTATGTCTGTAATTAGTTTATATGGTTCCAGTTTATAAAACAAACGAAATACAGCAAAAGCAAGTTTTGTATGAAAAACTTAAATTCGCTGTATTTTTTTACTATGGTATCTGAAGCTACATAAACTAATTACAGACATAGATATACCTCATGTCATTGTTTATGCAAAGTTTCGTTACAATCCAATACGTAGTTTTAATATGAGAGCGTAACTACGAGTTACTGTTGTAACTGTTCTCCATACAAACGTAGTTACGTTTGTATGGAGAATCGAGCTTACTGCGGACTCTTAAACTTTAAAGTTATAAGGCCTCTACCCACCAAACACGTGTCGTGCACGGCGCGTGTGCTGCGCGGGCCCGCGCAAGTTGTAAAGCATTGAAACTACACTTCAAACACACATCGAACGCGGTCCGAACGCGGGCCCGCGCGGGCCGCGCAGCTGCTGCGCGGCTGCTGCGCAGCTGCCGCGCTGCTGCGCGTGATAGAGATAGTGAGATACATATCAAATGTGTTGGAGAGACATGACGCGGCGGACCCTGCACCGAGCGCGCTGCACACGCGTTACTAATACACGCCGCCCGCTTGCGGTGTGAATATACCGCTTCAACCGCGCCCGACACGCGCCGCGCACGACACGCGTTCGGTGGGTGGAGGCCTATAAACCTTAATATTACCCATATATTTATAGGTAATCTCAAGGTTTGAAAGTTATGGATTAAGAGAGTAGCAGGTATCATTTAAAGTTTAAGTTTTTGTTTGACAATGTAGCGTATATTGATGACGTCCAATTGTATTATTGAACGAGCGAGCAAAGCAAACGATTTTCTATACTTCAACTTGAGCCGAAAATCTTTTTCGTCTGTCCGGTGTCCGTCCCGCTGTCCGGCTGTACTCCTCTACAGGTTGCATTTCTCAACCGATTCTCGGGAAATTTGGTGAGCAGGCTCGTTAATTTTTTTTCTGGTCACTTTTTCAAAATTATAAAAAAGGCGGGCTTGCGAGTTCTACACTAGTATTTATTAACCTATTTCTATTCTATTTCTGAGATGCGCTAACAAGAATCGGGGTGTCAAACGACAGGTTGTCGAACGAGAAATAATGAGGCAAAGTTGCGACAGAACTGTAGATGATGCAATGGTCAATAATAGGTATACTTGTGGAACATAACATAACAATAATTATACCTACTTGTAGTATTTATTTATACTATGTAGAATCTATATTAAATAAATCATGTAAGTACCTAATTACCTAGCCAATTGCTATGGGAATGGACCTAACAGTTTTGCCATATAGGGTATTTATTTATTTATTTATACATGTGTGGAGAGCCAACAGCGTGAAATATTAGGTACTATACACAACAATAGAATTACCAGTACAGAGCCAATTACAGGTTCTCACTTATAATCCTAAATGAATTGATAGCTAGCCCGTTTGCAAATCTGGCGCGATCGAATGATAGTACCAAGTGCGATCCTATTCTATTAAAACTATTAAATGAGCTGTGAACTCGCCTTTCTTTTTTCCTGCTTCCAAAAATATCACGAGAATTGGTAGAGAGATGCGACTGCGGGTCAGCGGGACATCCGGAAATTGGAATTCTGATCCAAGCTGCACGTCGAAATATCATGCGACGGCCGCGACATACTCTCGATTTTTCTCGCACTATATCTCTTGTTCTAAGTGTTCTAATAAGAAAGAGACGGATAGTGCGATAAAAATGGAGAGAGCTCGCGCGCCTTCGCATGATAGCCGTGCAGAAGTACCTTCGCCGCTTCGCTTGCTGGTTCGATAAATAGTATATACGATTACTATTTGACGACCTCTGTAGTCTAGTTGGTAGGGACCCTGCCTACGAAGCTGGCTGCACCGGGTTCGAATCCAGGTAAGGGCATTTATTTGTTGATGAGCCTGAATATTTCCTGGGTCATGGATGTTTTCTATGTATTTAAGTATTTATTAATCTATATAAGTATGAATATCTTCGTCTAGTCCCATAGTAGGTACAAGCTTTGCTTAGTTTGTGACTAGGTCGATTAGTGCAAGATTGTTTCCAAATATTTATATTATTTATTTATATATATATATATATATATACTTATTACTTATATTATTATGATTACTGTTTCTCATATAGCCTTTTTTTTCAAAAAGCATGACTCGTATAATGTGCTTCATAATTATAGGCTACCCCTACCTGGTACCTGTAACATGCAGTCAGCATCATATATTTGTAGCAGCCAAAGTAGCCAAATATTTCGGTACACGTCTTTATTACTGTAAGAGTACCTAAGGATGTGTTACGATATATTTGGCTACTCTGGCTGCTACTAACTATGCGATGCTGACTGTACCTACCTATTTTTTAAAAATGGAGACATATCCGAATCTAAACTATTATTCAAATTGAAATTAAACACTATGGCGGCGGTAATCCTTATGTTGATAATTTGATCTAGAAACTTCGATAATATATCTCGAATTCTCGATTAACATAGTTACCTCTCCCCCCACTCTACGAAATATAACCCACTTCTTGTTTGGTGTAGCCTGCATACCATACGCCCTATCGGTCCCGTCCACGGTCCTTCGGCTATAAATTGCCTGAGCCCTCCGCTCCCTCACTGAAGGGACGCCGTGGAATTTTGAAGAACGGTACTTATACATGCATAGGTACGTAGAGTCGTAATACTCTTTGCTTTTCCCCCCGCGTCACCTACTTTTTATGATCCTTGGAATATTTAGGTATGCATTAAGAGTGCAGGGGTGCACGGTCGATTCAAGTCAACTCTCCATACAAACGGAGTTTAGGTCACATTTTAAAACGGTCTACTGGATAAAATGAAACTTTTCTTATAGCATAACAGAAACTAGTTTCCCACATAGATATGACGGATTTCATTGCGTATACATAGTTTCATGCTGTTCTAGCATGTAATTTTTAAAATGAGAACCATCGCGATGTTCGCGGAGTCAAGCGTTCTGGCGACCCATAAGTTTTTACAATGTCCTCTAAAAAGTGTTCGATGGACATTCATAATCCACTGAGTTTATATTGTCAGTATTTTTTGAAGGAAAAATATTTTTTAAGTAGGTTTGAGAATTAAAAAAAATTATTAATTAATTACACTTTAATAAGTTTAAACAAATAAAACTTACATGGAATTAACATCACAATTATGCTTCGCAAAACAGTGTTGGTGTGTCAAAGAGGCTCATTCATCGACATCTACTAATTAGACAGATTCAAAGTATTATCATTAGGTACATACACAAATATCGCTAATTATCGGAGTAATTTTCTATATATATCTAAAGAACAATATAAGCGATTTTGAAATATTAGACGTTGAACATTCAAAGGCCGTTGTGAACACTCATCTATCTATCTTTATTTTTCTGTAGCCAACTACATGTATTCAGGGCAACATTCATTATTTATAACAATGATGGATAATTGAAAAGGTATACCCTGACAAAAGCATTAGAAGGGCGTGGAATCTTACAATTATAATAACATTTTCTTGCGTTTTGTAGTAACTATTGGAGCTTGCATCATGTGCTCCAAGTAAGAGATTCAAATAGATCTAAATCTTACACAATAATGGTACACTAGGTGGGACATTTATCTACCTACGTAAAGTATCGATACAACTGTTTTGCTACTACGCTGAAATACCTTTTAACGAATGTCTTAACTGATAATTGTTAACAAAATACTGAGAAACACTTGATTGGTTAGTGGTTTTACTTTAACATTCGAAATGTATGTGGGCTATGACGTGACCCTAAGGAGAAGTTATTCTAAAGGCGAACACTTACAATAGATATCCATATCATATACTCATACAAAAATATCGTTCACTTTCTATACACGTACACGTACCAAAATACTGCGCTTGGATCCCAAGATTCCCAAATAAGACAGAAAACGTTAAATTTGATAATTTTGCAGAGGAAGATAGTTCAGTTTACCGGTGCACGGTGGAGGGACCGTTCTTACTAAGTATTATGTTAATTCGATTTTTTGATAGACCTCCATACATTTTACACAACTTTGGTAATACTATATTCAAACCGTAATAATAACAGTAACCTTGTGAACACCTAGATGTAGCTTGCGTTAGACGAAACTAAAATATTTAAGTAATACATCACTGTAAAACAAATAAATTAAATATCATTTAGCACTAAAAGATTTAAAAATAGTAATATCTCTTAATTCTGGATTTTAAACTCTTGTAACTTAAATAACTAAAAAAAACAACTAAAGAATATGGAACTTACAACACAACGAGGTACCTACCGTAAAATTTATGATTCTGTGATACTTTCTGTTTATACGAGAACTACCAGTTGAATTTGGATCGATATATAGGTGCAGGTAAAGCTTCATACAGATTACCAAGTGTATCTATAAAATTATTGCAACTATTTACAATTTCAGTTAGTGCAATAGTAGACTAAAATAGAAAAATACAGATTTATATTTATTTTCTTTGATTTGACCTACAAATTGCCCCACAGGCTCTACTTTATTAATTGGCAAAGTCCTGAACACCAGATACAATATCCGCCTGCATGTGTGTTAAAATGTCCGGAAATGATGCTCGTATAAAACTCAATTTTCAATCAAAATCCTATTGTGATCAAGAGGTCAAACGCTAAGCAAACCTATTATATTTAATTGTTGTAATCCTCATTTTTGTAGTTCGTTATTGGATGCATCATTTTCTATGCGGCTGGAATACTAAGAATCATTGGTAACAACAGTAGTAGTCGGATAACCATACCGCACCATTAATGTTTCCTACCTATATTGCTGGGTATCTCTATTTCGTCTACTGCTTTTGACAATCATTTTGTTTTGCCGCTCGGCGACATCGATTTGATATTCTATAACTATATACAATACATATTTACAGTTATGTGATTGATTTTGGCGTCGTATTATACATGGAATGAATCACATAACGGGAATGTCGAGAAAACTACTACAAACATCGTACCGCAAACTTCATGACACTTAATAAAAACAATAGCATCAAGCTGGATTGAAAAAACAGAGTGATTTTGTAATTACTTCCGTTTCACTATTTACATGATTTCTATAATCTTGGTAGCTTAAAGCAGCATCGCAAATACTGGCGACACAACGAGTAGGCTCGAAGCAAACACACTCCTGCTGGCATCACTGGGTTTGCTGCCTAATCCACCGACAGAAGCGGCTTTGATGTTATCTTCCTTGGGCTGGGGTGCTTTTGCCATATTTTCGCTACTGTCGCCTAGCATATCTTCCCCTGAATGATCAGGTTTCTTCATTTCGCTAGCAATAGTGTTATCGTTATCTTCTTCTTCTGAAACTGGTGGTGCAGTTTTAGGCGGTGGAACCGGTGTAGTCGTGGTCGTAGTCGTTGTAGTTGTAGTAGTGGTAGGTACCAAACTGTAATTACTGCTGAAATAGACTTCACCATAAATTGCTTCAACGTCCACTGTATTTTCAATGCGTTCTCCTTGCATTGGCCTCGATCGGGTTTGACCCTCGCCATAAGAAGTAATTAACAGAGCAGAGTAATGCGCCTCCCGGTCTGTGTTATTTCCTCTGAATGTAACATTGCACGATGTACCGGGTTGCAAGAATTTTTCTACTTTATATATTTCCGTTCTCTCTTCTTTTAACGGGTTAGCCCAACCTATTGTAAGATCACCATCAGGCATGTTTATGACTGTTTTTAAACCTGCCGCAAGGCCATGACCGTGACCCCAAGAAACAGTGTAGTTAAAGTCGTACTGTACAGCCTCGCTAACCGTTCCAGGGTATCTCTTTTCATCATTTGAAAGAACCAACTCTTTGAATATGATGGGATCTTTCTGCCTGACCAATTTTACTTCAAGCACTACGTTTTCTAGTTTGTAACTCACAGGCTCAATTTCAATGAGCACTTCGCCTTCCTCCTCATTTTGTTCATTTAAAGTAACTAGGCGGCCTAGGTCGTTTTCATAGGAAATTCTCGCAATATTGTCGGTTTTGCCGATGAATACGGAACTAGCAGATGCTGGATTAACCACGATTGCGCCATCTGGTTTTGGGGAGAATTTATTCCACGTATTCCACATAATTAAAGACGCATTTTCAATGTTTTCGAGAACCTCGAACAAGTCGTAAGATTTGTTTTCTGACACGGTGCATTTATTGTATTCAGGTCTTAACTGTCCTAGCAACATATCGCCATCAAGTTTTGCTCGACATATATATATGGTTTCTGCAACAAGCAAAATACATGTTATAGTAGGTACAATTTTGAAATTATATTCAAACAAAAAAAACACTTATCGTACAAAAGGCGGACTTATCTAACTAATGCCATATGGCATTCTCTTCGGAAAGTTTGTTGGGCATTGCAAATAACAAATTATAAAATAATAATACCGTACTCCTACACAACATTTTACACAAATACATATACATAAATAAAATAAATACATACAATAAATATACGATACATACAACCTTACAAGAAAATTACTAATAAGTATATCCATTGTTACCTTCATCCGATTTTGATGCGACTACATAGTTATCCATGTTTTCTTTCTTCAGATTCGACCACTTAAGTGAGCTCGAGGTGACCACTGAATTAAACTTCGTTTTGTATATGCCGGCCATGCCGTCGTCGGCCAAGGCGGGAACTGCCAGCATGGCCACCAGCGCCACTAACCACCATCCCATGCACAATCTATTTCTGTTCTTCATTGTGAAATCTGTAACAAAACGGAATGTTGTTATAAACTTATCCGCTTTTGTACACTTTTAGCTGTACGCGTGGCTCCGCTCGCGTTTTATGAAGAACAGAGACGGAGCCGCGGGATAAAATATAGGCTATGTCTGTCCCGAAAGTTCATTCTCATCATACCGACGAAAGAATTGTTGTTATCGGATGAGTGGTTCCGGAGATTACCCATTTACCACACACAAACTTAGATTTCAAAATTGACTTGTTTATAATATAAGTATAGAAGTAGGTATATAGTAAAGACTACAGTTATGTACTTTAAAGTGTTATATTGTGAAAATAGGAGATATTGGAAACCACGTTCGCAATATGCTGTGGATCGAGCTCAAACTCAATTTGCTTTCCGCAGTTACCGAGCCGAGTTCGAGGACGAGGACGCTCTACCTACCATCAAACATCGAACCCTCCATGACGCTTTGATACACAAACTTTTATATCTCATACCCATTCACAAAATATGAAATCAAAACGCTTTAGCTTTTGTTTAAAAAGCTTTAGCAACGAAATTTTTAGTGTCAAATACAATTTTCTGAAAAAGCATTTAATTAATGTATTCTTCTTAATAGTTGAAAGCATTAATATTTTATTAGTTAATCGTTTATTCCTTGCCGAATATGATTTTTGTTAAAGCTGTATATTGAAGGTCTTCGTGTTTCTCACTGCCAATGTCAAGGAATTGGCAACAAAGTATAATAATAATGTGGGTGGCGCACAGTGGGTAGTGAGGCGCGGACTGAGAGGCGCCTAAACCAATCAATAGAATACGCTGCAGGTTGAAAATTGTCTATTTCTGTTTACCTTTCTTTCGTTAAGTACTATTTCGAAGTGGCGTCAAGTTTGCGTTACGTTCATTGTAGTTATGAATATTAGACATCCTTTGTCTATATCTCTGATTTTTTTTACTAGTTTTGCATTTAATTTCGACTTACAGTTGTGTTATGTTTTACTAATTTTTTTTCTTTATTTCACAGGTAAGTTTTTCAATCATGCTGTATGTAAGTTGACGTAAAGCCTATGCTTCGTTTTATAATACTGTAAGTTTATAACTATTAATCCACCGTCAGACCGAACGATTATTCATCATGAGTGTTGCAACAAATTCAATTTAATAAGTTCAATTGGGATTTGACACGGTCCATTTGGTCCGACACAAATCCGGACCGTTCTTTAATTTGATCAAGTACTTAGTGATATATGGGTTTACAGATAAACTATTAGCGCGGTGCGTGTACGTCACATCACATTGCTGGGTATAACTAATTATTCACCTACTAAAATTGCTTTATAGACCATATTCTTACTGTCAGACAAGCGTCAATTGTTTGATACGAATGGTGAACGTATAGTTTCAAATATTATTAGATATGATTACTGGGCCATACCGGTCAAATGTTATCGTGGCAAAGAAATATATTTTTCTTATCTAAATACCTTCCTATAACTCACATTGGGCCGTTTTACAATACGCTTTTTTGTGCCGTATGACGGAATAAAAGGCTGTAATTTTGACCGCATTCCGACGAGTGAGAACAAATCCCATTGTACCGGAGCACGCTCCATGTCCGAGCCGGGCATTCTATGTTCGCCAATACGACACCTAACACAATCGATCACCTTATTCCATTGCGGGCGTTTGGTGGGAAACTGGATGCGGTGCTTTATTCAACAAATATATTTCATGTTTACCACATTGTCCAGTACTGAAGTACTCTATTTGAGTAGACGTTAACCCTTCATTTGCCATAGATATTAAAACAGAAATTCCCCCGAGAAATTAGCAAAGATAACGCTTGCAGACCAAGTTGTTAACTTTAACAATAGCGGTGCGGTACATCGCGTACTCAAACGCCCCATATGTCCCGACAATTATTCCTGGCACCTCTCGTCTAGCTCTCGAACCACGAGGGGAGACAACACTTGAGATGAAACAAGGAAACGTGTTGTCTGCGTTTCCCCGCCTGTCTACCCCCAATAGAATAGAACAATATCTGTGCCGCAACTCCTAAGGTCCTAAGTAAAAAGGTATGGCTTTTATTAAAATTAAATTATATTATAACATACCCTTTTTATGAAATGTGTTCAATTGTTTTTCTTACATTAAATGCTCATAACATAACAGATACAATCGTAAAGTGTAACTATTCATATAGCGGTGAGCAATAAACAATTTATGGTGGTCTAACTGCCTTGTCCGGGGTTGCATTTTATGGGCAGCTAAAAATATACTGCAACACAGTACACTCATGGTCATGAAGTAGGTACTAATTGCCGCCAAGGCTAAATAGTGACATTGGGAAAGTGTTTCTATGTTTATCTGCACTATAACCGCGGTAAGTTCATACTACTATAGAATCACATATTGCAGGTTCTTACTCCCATTGAAAATGAAAAGGAAATTAATTATCCCTTAATTAATGCTCCTTTGTGTTGTCTGTAATAAGTAGCACTCTCGTTCATTTACCGACAGCAATTTAGAAGAACCGCAGAAAATTAAAGTGTTAAAGAGTTTATAAGTACCTGAGGGTTTTGGTAGAAATAATGTAAAAAGTCACATTGGCATCGTGGGAACTAGGAACATTTGGTGGTTGGTTTTGTGATTACTAAGAAAGACGCCAAACAAAGGTGTGTACGTAGTGTCTCACTGATGTCATTTATGTGCGTCATTATTGCAGGACTTGACACGAGATGACAGTTTTGTTGAGTTTATCTTTAGTTCCGTCGCTGCCTGTGGCATTATGCTATGCCCGTCCATTTATATTCATGTTGTTTACTACAAATACACATGCTAAAGGTAAGATTGATTTAATTATGATTAGACTACTTATATACATATATGTTGAGAGTCATTACTCGCATTGCAATTAGTGAACTCGAAATTAAACAAAACTCAGCCCTTTTATCATTGCACGCATTGCAGGAACACATTCATATCGTAAGTAAATACATTAAAGGTAAAAACTGTAGATATACTAAAACTTAAATCACGAGTTGATATATGATATCTACTGTTTCTAAATTCCACGAGACATACAAATTTATACAAGTTAAAACACTCAAAGTGAAACGTTCTCAGCTAAAGCCTTTTATACTAAGGTATAACATTTTCATTTTAGTTCATATCTGAACTTCAAATAATAGAGGCGAGGTAAATAGCAATAATAAAGACTTAATTAACGGGACGTAGGTATATTACAATTAAAAAGTCGTTGATATGCATGTTCTCTGCTCTCAGCCAACAGACGGCGCGACAATCGCGACATTGGTCATGGACAATGAGATGAGCCTTAAAGATAGTGTAAGCCTGTGGGATTCAATCGCTTCAGTGTAAGACTGTTATTGTAAGGGCGTAAAGCTGGTCGCGACTCGCGAGCAATTGCTCGCGCAGTAATCCTATTGCCCGACGCTGCTCTACATTCAATCCATAATACTTGATCGGATTAGTGTCAATTGTTATACATATGGATAAGGCCCGAGGGGAAATACTTGCTAACAACAATAGGAATAATTATATTACGAGCATGTTCTACCAATTTTAAAACAAACCTAACTTTGAGCGTGTTTAATGATGTGTGTTCATTAGAAAGAATCTGGAACATTGCTTCCTATAGTGTATTGTTTCCAATATACGCGAGTATTTCGCTCGAATGTTGTGATTCTAAACCGACCGGACCGGACTAAACAGCAATAAGCTTTTAACCCAGTTTACATTTAGGTACCCTACCCAACCTACAGTGCAAAGTTTCCCATTAGAGCTAACACGGCGACACTCCCTAGTGATACAGTACATTGACTAATTAAATTACTCCATATTTTTATTAGTTTATATTCATGAATGTAGGCTAATAGCTCGGTCCTGTCTATTTAATTTTGAACCTCTGTAATCGTCAGTACTATTACCGTTAGAAAATGATGAACGTACGGACAGTTATTTTTGACCCAAGTTCAGACCGCTGTTATTTGCCAGCTGCGGTGCAGGCCATCAACCACAAGTGGCGCTTAACCAGGGCACGATTACCACCTAGCTTTATAGTGGCAAAGTGCTTACCGATTTCACACTCGGAGAAAAAACGTTCGTGACGCCCCTTATCTAATCTTGCAGTTTTAGAACTCCGTTACTGTAACGGCTCGAGTTGTTCGTGTTCTTCGATTTTATATTAACTGTTAATAGAGCGATGCGACGGCGAGCTTAAGTCACTTAAGTTTTCATTTGATGTCAGCATGTCCTTAATTTGTGCTAGTATTAGCGGCGCGCTACAGCCGAGCGTGAGGTGTAAGGCGTGAAACGGGCGGTCTAGTCCGGCAGGCAATTATCGCCGTAATGGCTTCGTTATCAGTTGCCGCCTCATCTCAAAAGCTAATGATGCACGTGCCGACTTTCTCGCCACCGGGTAGCCTATTGTCCAGTTGAAAACAGCTCGGTACTGTCAGCTTCGCTGCCGATTGAAGTTCCGTTCCAGATGAGCTTAAAATCCCACATAATTTACCAAGCAACAATGTTCCTCCGACATCTCTAGAGATTCTGTTTTCTGTTATATTACTCCGGGCAGGGAGAGGTAAAGCCACGGAATAACAGTAACAGGAAGTAAGCAGATGCTACTAACTAACAGAGACAACGGAAAATATTATGATTTTTGCATCTTATGAATGAATTTCACAATAGCAAAAACTAGTTACAAAATGCATCGTGTAGCGCACCATGTAGTGATTACCGGTGTTGTAAGTTTTTGTGGCTGTGCAAATTGCTCCCCGGGTGCCGCCGCGCCGGCCGTTAGTCGCCTCGCTCACGTGTACCTTCTATAACTGTCAATAAATCATTCTCTCTATCATTCTCCGAGGCTCCCGTGCTCATGCTGTTGACAAATTGGCTGCTATATTACGTACGACAAGCGGCAGCAGTATGCCTTTTATAGACAACGTCTCATGAGTTTGTTACGTTGCATTCGAACCGTGCAGTTTTGTACCTAAGGTCTGGCCTTTCCAAAGTTGTAGCCCAAGCCCACGCAGCGAAATACTACAACACAAATCTCGTTTCACGCGCAATACTACAGACATTTTAATGGCCTGACGTGTCTAAATTCAGATCACAGTAGTATTGAATGAATATTCAGTGTGAACTTGTGGAGTCAGTTCCTGCGTTATCAGTCGGCGCCGGTGACGCGGCGGCCGCGCGCTGGTGCCCGTGCGCAGCAGCGCGTGGAGCAGCTGATAGCGTGGGAACTGCCTCATGCGTAAAGACCATAACCCGAGACGACCGACGTAATGCTGTGCTTTATGCCCACCATACCAACCTACATTCTTGCTAAATGGATTTACGTATTTTTCCTTGTAGTTAGCTTCGATGTTTGTTGACAAATGCCACCGCTTTAGCCTCCGCGGGATTATTAAATTAACACGTATATATTTGCCCTTTTAGTTCGGAGGAACTAATACGTATATGTAAATGTGTCTCCTAATTTTTCGCTACACGATCTTTCGTGTCAAGTCAAACGTATTATATTTTTGCAATCTTCGTAATATTGCCTTTTTATAATTCCTTGGGATGGATGTTAATAATTTGCAGTGTCGTATATTTTCGCAGAGTTGATTCGCACGCATTTTTTGTAAATACTATCAGCTTCTTAATATAAAGCCATCGACTGTATCGTTATCATACTGTACACGATATTTATCTTCAAAAACGTTAACTGACGGGGGACATGAAAATGGAAGCACTGCTTTTGCGTGAGAAGAAACCCATAGGTAAGCATGCATAGATGTGTCCGCATCGAAGTTTACCATTTAGAATCACACCTGTTTGAATGAGGAGCTGTGGCACATACAAGGTGTAACAAAAATGGGGTATGAACAGATCAAGGGCTTAACAGGTATCATGTTATCATAAAAAAATTTTTTGACGCTTTTTTTTACATTTCTATGGAGTTTTTTTTTCGGTTTTTCTTATCAGAACACGATACCTGTTAAGCCCTTGATCGGTTCATACCCCATTTTTGTTACACCTTGTATACGATTGTTAGTAGGATGATGAAAAAAACTTAATTGGCCGTATTCAGTTGTGGATGTGTGAGTATTGTTTACGCAAGTGAAACAGACATTGACCGAGCTGAGTTGAGTCACATCACAGTACCACTGAACACGCCATTCATGCACTCAAGCCTTTAAAGCTCTTAAAACTAGGATGCGGGTTGGCTTTGTGGCGGATCTCTTCTTTCGACTAGCGCTCATCAACTTGCTTGACAATACAATTAACTAATTATTGCTCAGTGACTCTTAATGTATGTGTGTATGTATAATTGAACAATATTAACATCATTAGTACATAGTTAACTCTTTCGTAAAAGACGCATTCTGTGAGATTAGATACAAAACCGGCAAAGTGCGTGTCGGACTACGCACAATGAAGGGTTCCGTACCTTCTACTAGCTAACCTACATTAGGAATCACTATCTCGTCTTATCTTCATAAGAAACTTACGTCCTTTTCGTTTAGTAAGACTCAAAAAACGTTGAATAGATCTTGGTCAAAATAATTTTCGTTGAAAATATTTAGAAAGCACTACGTCCATGATTTTTTTCATGTTTTTCTATTACACGGTTCGAAAGTTAGATGGGGGAAACAATTGTAGTGACTTTCGGAGCGATTATCTCCGAAAATAAGTCTGAAAGACCTTATATTTATTTTTAAAGACCTATTGATTGATGTGCCGCATGTTGACCTACAGTGATGATTTTTATTTGACTTCTAGTCATGGAGTATATGGAGTGCCCCCCTATACAGGGTGTAATCGTTAAGTGTAGCCAGGCGATTATTCTGTAAATATAACAGATATCAGAAAACTTAAAACTGATATCGAAAGTACGTTACCTAATATAATAAGTAAAATCACATCCATACCTTTTTTAAAATAAAACTAGAAATATCCAAAATATTAAGTTTAAACGTTCCCATACATTTAGTACGACGTTCGTTGAGGGGCTTTAATTTCACTAATTTCCCTACTGTAAAAGATACTAATATTTAAGATTGACTATTTACACAATTAAATTATAATAAAGGAATAAAACTATCCTTTCATGAAATAAAAATATCTAATGTTATTTTTAAGGAAGTTTTTTTTTGTTTACCTACAGCTGTTGCTCTAAGTGACGCCCGTGTAGTGCGAAGTGCGATACATTGACTGGCCGTCTTCACTGTTTCTAAATGCACTTTTCTTACGATTTACGGCGTAATTAAAGCAATGGCTTGGCGTACACGATTCTTTAGCTCTTCTAGGTTGTGTATTAGCTTATTGTACACGTAATCTTTTATGAATCCCCAAAAGAAAAGATCAGAGGGAGTGAGATATTAAATGTATCGGAACGTTTTAACTTAATATTTTGGATATTTCTAGGTTTATTTTCAAAAAGTTATTGATGTGATTTTACTCATTGGTTAACGTACTTTCGATGTCAGTTTCAAGTTTTCTGATATCTGATATATTTACGGAATAATAGCCTGGCTACACTTAACGATTACACCCTGTATATATTTTTTCTTTTGTTTTACGAAACTATGTAGCGGCTATATGGATTATAGGTGTACGTATTTTGTTAAATACGTACACCTATAATCCAAATTTCATGCAAATACACCTTCTAGTTGTTGACTAGGTAAAATGCCTGTGACATACCGTATACGGACAGACGGACATGACGAAACTATAAGGGTTCCGTTTTTGCCATTTTGGCTACTGAACCTTAATAAATGATTAACTTCCAATGTTGAATATGAGCGCGTTGTCGGTACTTATTTAGATAGGTAGCTATGTACTCCCATTTATTCACCTAATCATAGCGGCAAAGGGGCTATCGGTTTAAGATTGTGCTGCGTCGGCGCGGCGTCGATGCACCGGCTTAATGGATGCGACTACCGGTGTGAAGAAAGCATTATCGTGATTTAGTACCATTGAAACTATAATCATGGTATTTCTTAGGTTGTTTAGCTATGCTTGATTATTCTACACCGCAAACGACTCGTGTTTGTTGCTGTTAAGTAATAAAATGGTGTAATCGCTTCCATGCCCCCAAGACTGCTATGTGGAGCGTGCACTCAGTTTACCTTTCGGAGAGTTGTTATCGCAATTACTGTAACGCACGTACGTGAATGTGATTAAACTGCCAACATCCGGTAGAATTAGTTATTTATGTGAAATAGGGGATCGTGTGGACGAACAAGGTTAATCAGAATCATGAGATCGTCAGTGCCACTGTAAATGTAAAATGTAAACTGAGCGAGGCGTGACGGTGTCGGAGATGTCGCGTGATTACCGCTCACGCGCTCGCACGCAATGGTTTCCGTTTTCAATTCCACTAGGAAAAATACATTAGATCCGTTACCCGACAGATCGCCCTCGACAGCCTTAGCGAAGTTTCATTAATTTATCGAATGGACAGTGACAAATGTGGACATTGTGAACATGGTCAGAAATCGAAATCCTTAACGAGCCAATAGATTATATTACAAATTACATTCAAACTATTATAAAAATTGCTACCAATTTTTTGCAGTAAACAATGAAAGAAAACTTTAGCGTTACAAACAAAAATAATCTTGAATTAATAATAAATATAATAATATACTAGATGGGGACAATCTTACACAAATCGACCTAATAGCCCCAAACTAAGCAAAGCTTGTACAATGGGGTACTAGACGACGATATAGATAAATAAATTCTTAAATACATAGAAAACGTCTATAACTCAGGAATATACTAACAAGTTCAAGATATCAAGGCCCTGAAATAGTAATCTGCCGTTAAAAGACAGTAGGTACTGTAATGGTACATATCAACCAGACTGATAAATCAAAATAAATCATTCTAGATCAATTAGAGCCTCGACATCCTTGGATATCGCATGGCTGAACGTATAAGTAGTTGGTTGGTTAGTATTAGAAGACAAAGTTAGGCTATAAATCAAGCAGCGTGGGGCTAATTAACACCAGCTCGGAGTTTCTCTCCCGCACCTGTTGCCAGGCCGACCGCTGGACTGGAAGGAATCAATAACGCGTCACCTCGCTGTAGCAAAAAATAAAACGGCATTAAATGCAAAACGCCAATTAATCAATCCATTACACATGAACATTCCGATTATACCTACTTCATTTGTACCGAACAAAAACTGGAATTAATCAATAAGTACTTTCGACATCGTTGCACCTAATTGCGTTCGTTATGTTTTATTCAATAACGAACGTGAATTTAATATCATATTATTTTTGCATAGCTATATTCAAAATCAATTCATTCTATGACGACTGGGTTGGTGTAAATATGTCCATATAAATAAACACTGCAGATGTTTAACAAAACGGTCTTGTGCTTTGACATTGAGACCTCGAGACTAAACATCAAACAACAACGACCACTCACTTTATTTGTTTATTATTGTTTGGTGTCGTCGTAAAGGTAATAATATTGTGAATTACTTATTAATATTCTGACGCCGAGTTAAGTTAAGGGGCTTTACTGCAATCAGAGTTGTGTGTGTGTGTGTTGCGTTCATCTATTGTTTAGGTATTCATACCTACCGATTCAAACGTGCACATTGCTTATTTACTTATTTCATCTTTATTGCACAAAATTAGATCTAAACGTACAAAAGGCGGCAAAATTAATATGAGCGGGCATTCTCCATCAGTCAACCTAAGTTTTCTTGTAGCTGTGCTTAAGAAGACTTTACCTAGACGTATCTAGGATATTTTGCTCAATCCTAAATCGGAACGATGACATACACCAGGCATTATGTAATGAAAATGAAGTGCGACGAGGCGGATGGAGACCTCCGTCGCCCCACGAATTGCGCGACAAACAACAACCAGCCGCAAGGTCGACATCTGATTGTCGATAATAGCACCAGCGATGCTCTGACGACAGTGACGACACACTGGCCCAATTTTATTGCGGACGTGTGCCTAGTCTATCTATAGCATCAGGATTGCACGAACCCTCGCCGTACGTGACGAGCTCAGTGTCGCATTTCCTTTATCAGTACCGACGTTGACAATCGAGAGTTTCAGATGAGCTGGATTCATTCCCAGCCGGGAGCCGGGACAATGCTGGCCATCAACACACTGTCGGAAGACTCCGGGTAGTGACGATTTAGGATTTCCCCGCACAAACAGAATAATTATCTCGGGATTCAATAGTTCCACTTATCTCGAGACCTGATGGAGTTTTCCGGTAAATACACGACTAACACGTCCAGGAGTCCAGGACCGCAATTCTGTGATTCTAAAACTGGGGTTTCCCAATTATGCACAAAACGTTGACAAAGAGATTCTGAATCCTGTGATTTTATACCTACGGTAAAGTCCATGGGCAATATATTTAAGTGCCGCGACAGGATAAATAGACATTTTAAATGAGAAGTCGTGCGATTTATTGTGTTGTTTTGTGTCGAACCGAACGATTGTGACTGCAAAATTTCGACTAACTTAGTGGTATTTTGCGGCTGGCGTCGCACGCCTCGGTTCGGTTCACGCACCGATTCGCTATGCACTCGCATTTTGTTTACAGGCGGCCGGATGTTTTATTTCCATGCTGAGTGAGATTGCGAATTGCGATACATTTAAAAGATTTGAAAATCGTAATTCGTAAACCTTTAGGGATATTGATGTAATATAGTTTACCTTTTGTATCCTACTAATATTATAAATGCGAAAGTTTAGATGTTTGGATGTTTGTTACTCAATCACGCTTAAACGGCTGAACCGATTTGAATGAAATTTTGCACGAAGATAGTTTATAGCCTGGATTAAAATATAGGATAGTTTTTATCCCGGGTCCACGCGGACGAAGTCGCGGGCGGAAGCTAGTATGATATAGTTTCCAGTTTTTGCAGTCTGGATCTGAATTAATATAGTTGTAGGTTAATTATATTCGGCATATAGTACATATTTATAATATTCTACACTCACATTTATAATTGTTCCCATGTAAATAAATAAAAATAAAATAAATAAATATTTGCGGGCATACACAAATCAAACCAGCCCCAAACTAAGCAAAGCTACCATGAACGAGTATGTACCATGGGTGCTAGACGACGATAAAAATATGTTATAGATAAAAAAATACTCAAGTACCTACATAGAAAAATCCATGACTAAGGAACAAATATTCGTGCTCATCACTCAAAAAATGCCCTTACCGGTATTCGAACCCGGGACCTCTAGCTTCGTTGGTAGGGTTACTAACCAACTAGGCTAAACCGGTCGTCTTTTATTTTCCTGATCCTCATTGTAGAAAAAAAAAGACCGGGTTGCACTCCGGGAGTGCCGGCAGAAGTGAAAATGTGGATAATTAAAATTTTGCAAAAAAAAAAAACATCCCCCCTCCAGTGCACAGCGCACAGTTTTCACTTCAAAAACATACTTCATACGAGTAGTCATAAAAAGTTTCAATAATCTAACAGACGCTAGTTAGTTCAACTACCTACCTGCGTATCTCATTCGGTACGTCGGCCAACGGTACGTAAGTACGTATGTAATGTTTAATTATTGCAAAGAGTGTATTAACGTGAATCACTGGAAATATGTTGCAATTCACTGCAGCTGTCTACGTGATGCGCTTTGTGCATCACTTTAATTCCACCTACGTCTACGAGCTTAATCCAACAGATGCAATGCACAGTATCGGGTTTAGCATCAGCCGCCAGCTGCCAGCCTAATCGCGGCATTAATCTTTTTTGAAAGCGGTTATAGTTACCACTTATTACTTTATGGTCTTTACTTCAATAAATGAGAACTGCAATAGGAATTCTAATACAAATAGACTTTAGTGAAGTTTGAAAATTTTATTTGTCTTCTGTTTGATTTGATATCTCACTCACTGAACAAAATCACGCACAAGTCGCACAACTCTCGATAAGATCATAATTGAAAGTTCACGATTATCACACTGTAACGTCTTCAAATGCCTAATAGCTTTGCCTTCAAACTTCTTGTTATATAAGCATTTATGTTATGCAATCGCTATTAGCTGTATTCTAGATTCTAGACCAATATCTGCAAAACTGCGTCACAGTTGTAGGTGCTAGCGCGGGTTAATAATGCAACCGTTATGCGGCGGTGGGTCGTCCTTCGCCACGGCAACGGAGCCATTGTATGCACTTGTTACAATGAATACTTGGAAACTGGATACCAGTGTCTACTGTCTGTATACGACTGGCAGCGTCTTTACTCTACTAATGGGTAATTAGGATACGATGTCCACAGGAAGCGACGTATTCATAATACACTCTTGATTATACGATGTCGTCTGCGTACAATATGTCATAATCGATTTGCCAACTCCTTCAATTTATACGTGATACAGCTGCCGACCGGACGCGGCAGCATCAGGCGGTTCATTAGTTAATGGACAGTTACCGCCCTACCCCACCCGGATGAAAATAGCGAGTAACAAATACTTTCCTTTTTGCCACTACCATTATATTTGTACACTCCACACTAAAACTACATATTTTCATTTTGTGTACACACGCATGCAATGCTGTGTTTAAAACGCGTGTCGATTTCACTAAAACAAACCTTTCAATGGAAATTTATTTGTAGCATACGGCGGGGTTCGTTTTCATAATACGAAAGCTACTCTTCGATTTGTGGTGAGTTCCCGTTGCGCAAAATTGCAGACTTAACCACAAGCGTGCCAAAGAGCAGCGATTTCCAATAGTAGGGGGAGGCTAATGGACACGGACAAGCCTTCGTTGCATATTGACAGGGGTCAAATAACTAAGGAGACAAGGGGCAATCCTGGGGTGTTGCTGGCCTCCGTCTCAATCTTCTGACGGAGGACTTTACGATACTGCTGAATGTGGGGCGTATAATTCAAACCAGCCGTAATTTTTCCTAACATCTGCCTCTTAAGTAGGTATTCACATTCACTCAATACCTTACTGGAGTGAAATATTTCGAAACACATAATTATTTGATATCACACGTGTGAATACTTTAGACAGCTGAGCTGCCATATGAAAAATTATAAATCCGATCAAAGGTTCAGAACCCTGTGGTCAACGTTTCAACAAATCCCGTAATCTCGGTCTGCGCGGCCCTATGTCTCGTCATACGATTGATATTGCTAGCGATATGCTCGTATAAAACCCGCCCCCGCGTTCTCAAATTGCCTGGCAAAATCCCGCGACCCTTTGTCCAATAGAGTTATTATTACGGGCCACTGATTTGATGAGGATCCAGCTTCAAAACAATATTATTTTAGCAGATGTTATGTATGAACGACACAGATTATATTCCTCCATCCTAAAATACGGTTTCCTATTTAGGAAATGAGAATATTTTGATGTTTAAAAATGTACAAGCATTTATTTCTAAAATTCTGGAACGTAGAACGGGCCCGGGGCTTGAAACGACGTAGTTTCCTTGGTTGCCATGGCGACGCCCCGCACGTGACCCGCTGACGCCGCCTCCGAATTAGCAGACTCAACCACGCGTCTTCAATTCATGGGTAAACCCTAAACCCTTGTGTCAGCCGATTACACCGCGTGTATTCCATCAAGTCTAATCACTCGTATTATATCGCATTCCTGGTACCAATCAATCCCGTATCCTATTTATTGTGTAGAAACCAACACTACGCAAGCAAGCGTCTATTGATGTTCGTTGATTTCTTCTTAACACCCCACCCTCTTTTTCAATTGTGATAAGAGTTTTCATAACTGTTTATAAAACGCCGGTAGTTACGCGGGGCGTGATTTACGCTCTATGCCCCTAGTCTAATTGCATTTTATTTATTCAGCACCTTAGTATCCCAGAAGCATATGAAACCAGGCCGAGGGGCCCGCCGGTAGTTTGTTTATGCTTTATTTTCATCATAATTCAACCAACCTAGTTATTCATTGCTCAAGCTGATATTTAATTATCAGAATATATTTTATGACTCCGTAATTCTACTCGTTGAGCTTAGTTAATACATGCGGTTTTACAATAGCTGTCGCTTTTTATTTATTTTATTTAACATTTGATTTATAAGTACATATTTAAAAATTAATTAATAACTCACGCGAATGATCCATGTTTAATGACTAATATTTTTAGAAGAACCAAGCAACTTGGGTGCCATGCCATTCGGCATTCAAAATAGGACCCGCCATAGGGATATCCATAGTTCTGATCTCTAATTCTGAAAGGTTATCAAATTACGAAATGAAATGTTATTGATCCAGTATTAGTCGTGAGGACCATAAATGAATGAGTATAGAATAGAATAGAATAGAAACAGTTTATTGCCATATAAACACGAATGTAAAGTAGGTATAACAAAATCAAAAAATACTTATTAAAAGAAAAAGACAATTAAAACTAAACCGTCGATATTCAGAAGGCAAAGGGTTCCAGTCTCAGCGTGTGCTGGGCAGAGACGCCCAGCGCAGGTTTTCAGACAGGAACAATTTTTTTTTTAATGTTGGTAATAAACTAAACTAGAGCAGTCCGAAGATTTAAACTTTAGGCACAACTGTGCTCGCATGAGGTAGGTACATATGACGCTTTGGTCAGTTAATAAAGAATAACTAAAAACGATAGTGCTTATTATTTATTTAACATTTGATTAACATGACTAAAATCTTCTTCTTAAAAATAGGTACGACACAATCTATATCACTGGTACGTAGCCTATTTCTCTTTGCTTTGATTCATGGCTTTAATTTGACAAGTAGCCTATAAAAGTAGTGATGTCTTAGGGATGTCACCATCTGTCATTAAGAAGTCAAATCGTGCCTGTGACGTTTAGGGCTGAGATCCTAATAGTCCGTAAGCCCACTCACGGACTATAAACCAAATCTTCCGGGTTTGGACCATTTGCATCTCAAAACATCGATGCTGATCAGCGTTTAAAAAGCAATTTAGTTTAAAATTTTATACAGATGCACCTCGCGATTCCCTTGGTTTTAATCTGACGCTAACCAGTCACGTATCGATATCAGAAGGCGATCCATTATTATTCTGGTGACCACGACGATAGTTAATTTGTCGGTAGAGGTTCTCAATAATAAGAGAAGCCGGTCGCCTATTCTATTGGTGGATTCTTAAGTAATGAACCTGCGGTTATCGTCTGCGTCGGATCGGGCTGTGTGCTTTTAGCACTAATGACATTTACTCCCAGTACGAGCGGAGCCATGCTCTCCTCTCCTAATGCTTTAGCTTTGGTATTCTTCGTTATTTCCGAGAAATCGTTGTTTTTGAGTATTTTTGAAACTTGTTAGTTATCTTAAAATTTGGTGGTGCTCTTGAATTTTGACTGTTTCCGACTGTTTATACAGTAAAATAAAATCCTTCAAAGTTTTCAAACTTTCTGACTGTTTAAAGCGAGAAAATAGACATTCAATTATTTATACTACTATACTACTAGTTTATTTATGTTTTACAGTGCAAGCAGCGGTAGAACAATTGGCAAATTGAACGTTGTTCGCAAAAAGTTGATAACATAAATACTTGCTGCTGCCGAACGTCAAACTACGTAATAATTACTGCTGCTCCGACAAACTTTATCCCCAAAACTAAAACGTACAATAGAATTATACTACCTTGTTATGATATAATAGTACATTGTGATACAAGTGAGGTAGGTTGATAATTAACATCAAAGGCGGAATTATTCAGCACTGCTCACCTGCGGCTCGCGTAATAAGAGAGCCGAGGATGTAATGTAATTATCAAAGCTCACGCGTTTCATACGACGTTTTGCAACACATTTTGCTAAGAAAAAATCCTTTTCATAAGATATTATTTTTATAGGCCTGCCAAGTTATTTTCTTTACATATTGATCGCAACAGGTTTTTACTCACGTGTTGTATACATCGCCAAGAATTTCCAGGGGCGTCCATTCTTTTTATCACTTTTCTAGTTACCACGAGTCAATATTTTTGTTAATAACCAAACACGCATTAACAATGTTTACAAATATCTGTGAAATAACCTATAATGGCGCGCAACAGTTTTTTTTTCGTGAAGTTGGCTCAGTGCGCGCGCATTAGATGAAATCTCTAAACAGCCAATACAAAATAAAATAAATATTTTCGTTTTAAAATGTTATCTGTATTAATTCATGTAAAATGTTATCAAAAATGTATAATTTTATAGTTAAGAAATAGTCAATTTATTAACAAAAAGGATTTAATTTGTTTAGCTGAGTAAGAATCCATTTGCCAAGTATTAAAAAAAAATTGTACTTTCTGTACAACCCGGTTAATTTAAGAATGCACCGTGTGAATGCATACATCTTGCTGCAAGGTGCCAACGTGACTTAATCGGGATATAACCATAACACACAAGTGTCGTAATGTTATAGAACACGCGTGTTTAATATCCAGGATTATGAGGCTAAAAGCGACACAATAAGAGGTGATGATCCTCTACTCAGAGTAACTTGTATATATGCAAGAGAAGAGACGTATGTTCTTGTAGGTATTACCAACCAACCCATTAAAAAAATCCTACTCGAAAAATGTTACTATAACCTGGATGACTTTTTTTCAGCTAAACTTGTATAGTTCTTTTTTGTAATTAATTCATTGATTATAGTTTTAAGCTTGTAATAATTGTAAGTTACTGCTGCGCCCCACCGGGGTATCATGTAAATGTTGTATAACTTGTATTTGGATGGCATGAATAAACGAATACGAATATGAATTTTAATAGGCTCACTCTTACTCATTAAAGTTAGCAACAGCAAGGTCAAGTCGCTAATTCAATTATAAATGGTTTTTGTATGAAACTCCTATAAATAGCGTTCTCACAACTTCATTCCTACGTAAAAAAGAAAAAATGTGGTTTCAATGCTTTTTCAGCCGGGAATTTCAGCATGAACATTTTTACTCCGACATCCGGAGCCGTTTGCAAAGCGTTCAGTTTTTGTGATCGTTTCCACATGAAATACAGTAAGCAGACCGATTCATTCTTATTCTGATAGTCATATTTTTGTAGCAATCATTTTATATTTTTGTGACGTATATGTTATGAGTCATAGAGTATGATACACACACCTGGTACAGTCAGCCTCTCAGTCAAGGTTCAAATGACGTCAGATCAACGAGGTGACTCAATCACAATTTCATAGGCCTCTTTTCTCAATTATTTTATTTACTCCCCTGGCATTCTTTGGAGTAAGTTGATTCATATCTATACCGGGTTTTCCGGAGCTCGCACAGTTTCATTGAGTTTATTTATATGATATTCTTCTATTGTCAAAGACTCCACGAACCACTATTGCTCAATGATTGAAATGTTTCGCTTTCACAATAATAACAACGCACTTTCTTTTAATAACAAGTCGTAGTAGTTCATTACATTACTCTCGTTGTATTTGCATGAAAAATGCAACCTATAATTTTTAAGGGTAACTGCATGCAGGTCGATGATCGCGGGCGCCGTTGAGTCACCGGTCACCTGGCGCGGCCCTGCACTTGCACAAACGCGAGGGCTTGAAGCCTTGAACGCCCGGGAGACGAATGAAAGCGCAAACACTCCTCAGGCACGTACCAAAGATAAATTCATGATGAACGTGCCACTCACACGCAAACGGCACATTATCTTTTTTGTCACTATACTTAACACATACCTGAGAAGGCATTTGAACTTCGTTAGTTAACCTTTCGTAGATCGGATCCTGGTTAGCTCATGCATGAATTTAGCATTACACTGAACACTACCCAGTATTACTACCTACAGCAACGGCAAAATGGCGTAACAGGCAGCATTCCGCTAGACTGGACCATTAATAACGCTATTAGTCGTGAACAGCTCGAACAAACCAATTATTATTATTACTGTATCCTTGACCGCAATGTTATATCTATCAAAAACAATGTAATGTAATTTCGACCTGACTTTTTTGAAACATCTCTTCTCATGTTAATTGAGAATGTGTGTTGATTTGTTGTACATAAAGGTTAAAATATCGGTGTAAGTACAAATATAACTTCAAATTTTTTATAGCTGGCCTAATGAGTAATGAGATAATAGTAATAGTACATTACTTAGGTACCAAGGGCTGTACGCGCAGCGTGCGGTAACACATTATGGTCAGGTGTGATGTAAAGTAGTTTATTACAACGATTAAACATGGTGGTCATTTACGAACCACTAAAAAGCGAACTGCTACCAAAGTGGCCGCTTTTTCCACGCGGTGTTTTATTCAGGTTATGCAAACTTGACCCATTTTTCTATTCAATTCACATTCTCATGCAGCGTTCAAGCCATCGACGTATCACATTTTAATGCATTTTACTTCATTATTTTATCATTATCGTGGGCTGTTTTAATTGTAGGTATGTGTTTCCTTAATATTGTAACGATTATCTGAAGGCCATGAAATTTGCATATTGAAGTTACGATAGGTACACTATCGCCAAAACAAGTTTATTTTTATTGGACCACATTATACGGTAATAATCTCTGTTTCTAGAAAAGTATTTAAGATCATTAGGTACATTATGTATTAAGTATTCGAATTTCGAAACATAATAACAATTATCTTTACTTGTTATTTTTAACCGACTTCAAAAAAGGAGGAGGTTTCTCAATTCGACCGTATATATATTTTTTTTTATGTATGTCCGCGGATAACTTCGTCGTTTATGAACCGATTTTGATTATTATTTTTTTGTTGGAAAGGGAGTATCCCAAGGGTGGTCCCATGGTAAGGAAACCAGGATCTGATGGTGGAATCCTGAAGAAATTGAGGGAAACTCTCGAAAAAATTGTCTTTCCGACTAGTGTGTTCCTTAATATTGTTCAATATAAAGAATTTTTAAGCCCTATTATTTTCCCTAATAATCAACGCATTTGCTCTCGGAAATCAGTTCATGTGGTAAATTGGAAAATAAATGTGGAAATGTTCTCGTGGCTTGGCGGAGTACTAAATTGAAGTCGGTTAAAACTTTGTTTTTAAAGTAAATTATGTTAAGGGGTTTTCGAAAACGATTGTGATGCTTTTGATGATTGGCATAGTCTCATTTCAGGATAAAATCGTTTAATCCGTATTTTAGCACGATAAAGTTCGGTCTCCCAGATATATATGTTTAATTGTGAAATGTATAGCTTATGGAACATTTTTGTACTTCTACAATTCCCTTCCATCATTTCATTTAATTACATTGTAATTGTAACTGCGAGCGATTTGGACGAGGTCATGTCGCCAAACAATTTACTCCGCGTATTACCAAGCGTATATAACAGAGTGACACTCGCTACACACGTTTTACTCTTGTCTGTTGTAACGATGGCGTAATATATAGATACTCGTAGGGTACTGTTGTATTCATTTAATAGCGACTCCAAATCCATCCATTACTTACTAAGGGCTGTAAAAGGAAGAAAGCCCGAAATCGCAGGTATTTGTGACCCGAGCCGCAGGCGAGGGTTGTAAATATGCGATGGAGGCGAAGATATTATACAACACTCTCCCAACTGAAATAGTTAACTCGGCAAGCGATGCAATATTTATTGATAGGATAAAAACTTTACTACTTGACCAAGCATGCTATAGCATAGAAGAATTTATTTTAAGAAAAAATAAGTATGATATAAGTTTATTAGAATCTATGTAACCACACACCACTTAGGTGGTATGTGCATGTAACGTAACCACAATACTAACCAGAAATGTAACTAATTGACTTGTAAAGTGTTATACTTTTACCAATTAAAAATATGAATATAGAGGGCTTTCTTTTTTACTGCCCGTGCTGTGTACACAATTTTACGTCTTCACCTGGCCACAATGCGAGTTTTACCGCACGCTGCGCGTACGGTAAAACTCGCATTATGGCCAGGTGTGACGTAAACTCTTTTACCAGTTCCTGCGCATTATCTAGTACACATACCTCTCCATTTAAGGTGCGCTAATTTAGCTGGTCTGTGAGTAGTCGGCAGTCGGCATAAATTATTTGTTACAGTGTTTTATTAAACTCACAGTGATTGGGCACTTTGGTCGTTTTTGAAATATTTAAGATTTATTTAATGTCTCATTATAGATTATGTACTATTGTTTTTACCATTGACATCAAGTTCACATCTCCAAAATTGGGCCGTGATTACTGATACATGTCAATTGTATTACTAAGTAGGACTCGCACGCCGATCAAAGTACAAAAGGTTCGATGCACTAGTTCGTAACCCGAGCTGACGATTGGTGGACCATGCATTAACGGGAGACATACTTTGAGTGCATTTGATATCTGAGAGACGGTAACTTGATATCGCTCCGAGCATTAAAGATAGAAAAAGACTGCACTTATCTCTGGCGACTATGTTAATTTGCCTTCCCTGCTAAAAGTTATACAGGGTAAGAAGGTTAGTGCCTAAGTAGCAAGCTATTTCACGGGCTCCATTATAATACTACCGGGAAAACGCAGCGGAATTCTCACTATCTGCATAAAAGTTCGTAGCAAAATAATTTGGTCCGCTCTTAAAATGTTCAATTATATTTGATTCTGTGAAAAGGTTCGGTTTGACGTAGGTAACAACAAAAATCTGTAATGATTACCAACCATAAATATGTGGTTTATTGCTAGGCGGCGGCCTGCGTGCGTTCAACCTATTGAATCTCAAGTGGAGCAATTTTACGAGGAATACTAACACAAATAAATCAATTCACCCACCCGGAGTACAACCACAGGAATTACACAATAAATTAATTGATTATCATGGAAATAGCATCCTTCGCTCTGACTGTATCAGTCCGCAACAACCGTGTGCAGGTTGGAATGGAAGGTATATATTCAAATGTGTTGGGTTTGTTTAAAAAGAGACGTGCCTATGCGGTGTTTGCGTTTGTCTAGCATGTTCACCGCACATGCAGTAACTTCAAGATAAGAAGGGTGTTCGTTGAACAACCTCTCTAGTGAAGACGTCGGGACATGCAGGAGCAGGTGCCTAGACCACTTGACGATTTCTTTTACTCGTCTCTTTCATTTGTTTTTCTTTGCGTATATTTATTAACTTAGGTACACTGCTAAGATATGATATGACCATCATCAACATCATTCAAACCTCGTTAACGTTTTTGCATTGTAAAAAAATCACATCTTTAAATGGCTTCGAACACCTGTAGAACTTAGCTTATTTGTCAAGGGCGAGTGCCATTGTATTTATCGGCCTACTCGTACCTTAAGTGGCGTTTGGATAAGTTTTTCAAGTGTTGTAAAGAACCTCTTAAAAAGTGTGTGTTGACCAATAAAATCAACAGCTACCAAAAACTCTAATGCATACTTTCTGATTATGAACTGAACGTTGACTGATTGATATGCCGTTAGAGTGTTGGTTTTATTTTTGAATCTTTTTGAGAAGTCAGTAAATTTAAAAAGCATTATTAATTCTGTACGTACCTTGAATGTGACTGAATACTCGTAAACACAACACTGTACGTATCGCCTTTGTGTTTATAAATTGTCGTGAGGCGTTGACGACAAGCGCCTCTGCGGTTGCGGTTTGGACGACGTTTAGCTCGCTTCGCCACAACCGTGCGCTTTAGTCTTACATAAAATGAAAACACCACATAATACACCGAGTGCACTACTATCTATGACTCAATCTATTCGTTTGAACACAAGAGATTACAATTACTACAATATTTCTTATAAACCTGTAACATTACAACATTTAATATCTGTATGAGTTTATAAAAACATTTGTTATCATATATTACCCACGTCCATTGATGTAGTTAGTCCATTATCGTTCATATTACTTAACGTATTTCTCATATCTGTTTGGCCGTTCCCATGAAACCGATTATGTATAATTTCGAGACAGAATTGTACGTGTTCTGTTCCTAATTCGTGCTCAGCAACGAAAATAAGAAAAGTCTATCAGTAGTACTGGCACGTTTCGCGGCGACGTTGACTCGACGTTGATAAAAGTTTAGCTGAACGAAATTCATTTATAACAGTCTCAGAGTACATTAAAAGTTTCAGAGATAGATAAAATGAACGCACTCTGTGCACTGGGTTTGGACTTGATTCTAGTGAGAATCTAATAAGGCGTGCTTTATTACCTTTATTCGAGTCAGGAAAAGCGTCGTAGTATTTAGTGCGGTATGTGCCGGTTGCTCCCGCCGGGGGTCTCTTAACGCGCCGCGGGTAACGGAAGAGCTCGGTTCACAATTAGTGCCTGGTCCCGTTACCAAGCCGCATTGTCCGCTTCAATACTCCGCTAGTTATATTCCTTTATGCACTCTTAATGGAAAGTTCTCAGGTTGTTTGCTATACGTTTAACGCGGCGTAAGCGAGCGATTGTTTAGGTAATAAAGTTATTCAAACTACAGGTATTGTTTCACAAGAACGTGCTACAAGAGAACATAATTTCACGTGTAAATCGATCATGATATCATGATTTTATTGAACCGTCCCTTCGCTGTCTGCTCGATATCGACTTGATTACGTTGTTGGAGAATGTTTTAGTGTAATTAAGTATTGCAATTTGCTTATCTAAATAGCAGTCCCCTTTGCTAGCTTCTGAAACATATTTGTTTGCACTCCCTCCGAAACCCTTATATCGACCGACGAAAAGGTCGCCTGGCGCAAGCAGCCTCGCTTTACTTAAGTTAGGTCTGTGTTGTAGTCGTATATTGGTCTGCTTCATTATCTAACTCATGTTTAACTGTTGTTTATTTAGTGTTGGACTCGAAAAGGTAAACTCGCCAACTGGATGGCTTTTGAAATAACTTGAAGCTGCTATTAATATACCATCAAGGGCTCATTCATCTGTGTGGTTAATGGTTGCCATAATTTAGTATAATACAATGCCGTTAGCGAACGGTGCGGCCTCAAAAAGGGACGTGTACTAACGCCGGAAGTGTAACATACTGAACTGCAACGGCTTCCGGAATTTCACCCACGCAATACTTGAGCTACTCATTAATTACAGTTTGCAATAAATTGGTAACTCGATTACTAATAGTAATAACAACAACACACCTGACGACTAACCGAAGATGATACTTATAAAATTTATTAAGTTTTGGCGGCACGTACGTCTCATGGAAATGTTGATCATATGTTGTAAGTAAATTGATATATCTACAGGCTGAAAATGATACAGGTGGTACGGCAGCGAGCCCGGATAGCCTGGAAAAGGCCAAGGACGTTGATTGCTGAGTCCGGGCGAGGCCTTCGTTGTAACCTTGTACGGAAAATGGTACCGAGACGACCTTGTATACGAGAAGTTAAGACGCATTTCCATCCAGCCAAGTTTAATGATTAATGGGCCGTATTTCAATCAGTTCAGTACCTACCATATCTCTGTTTGTGCACATGCGCGCAAAATCTTTAATATCATTATAAACGCTTTCCTATTATATTTGTTATCTTTGACTTTAAGATATATATATTAATCGAAATTTCAACAATTTTGATATTATACCAAAAAGTATTCGCATTCAATTTACATGTATTAGCTTCCTTTCCTAGTTAGCGGCAGCATTAGTGCCTTCTCGAGCTGGCTAACGGTTCTCGAATGTCAGGCGATGCATCACTTTCGTCACGACATCTATCATACACGACACGGAGTGCTCTCATCGATTAATACCACTTGTCAACACAAACACTTTGACTTCACCGATTGTCTTGGAAATGTTATCACTTTCGTCTGTGTACTCGACAAATACAGCCGCGCCTTTTTGTAATCCTACCTGTCGCAGTATTTTCTTTTCTTTCTAAGGACGCTGCATCTAGTTAATCGCAACGGAAAATATCTGCCGCTCTATAAAGGAAACAATTCCGATTAGCAGAAATAACCCGGTATTGTCAAGGGCACCACCGAGGAAATGGGATTATTTTCGGGCTTCGGGCGGATATTAAATTATAGACGGTGAGAGCCGGACGGTGAGGTGCGGGCTCCATTGTGGACGGAGTTTTACGAGCCAATTATGAACGGTCATTGTGGATTTGGGAACGCCGTACTGTGATCCAATGTGAAAGTACCAGAGGGTGCTCCATCTCCGTATTGTAGCCATTTTAGGATTCCGGTGGAACTCGGCATTTATTCGAGTTGAATCTTTTTCCTTTGCCGTACAAATAATGATTCCCTGAAGTCCAATCGTGTGTCCACTCCACAATGACATAATCCAACAGGGCATGTTTGGCTGGAACGCTAACCATAGTTTTTATACAGTTCTAGTAGCAGTAGTAGCCCTTCATTAAGTGTTAACATCCATTAACATTTCCTCTCGTATTAACCGGTAATGACAATAAACGAGTCATAAAGCAAGTTGTTTATATGCGTACGCAGCCACGTGTGATGTAGGCACGCGTCAATTAGGCGATACAAGGTGCACTACTGCGCACGCGCCGGACTTCCGCGCCGCCCAATGCTCGCGCGACACATCGTTCACTTATACGCCGACGCAGTTATCAAAGCAAGCTTACTGATACCCACGATTGAGATAAATATACCAAAGCTTTAAACATTTATATATAAGGTTAAGCCAGTCAAGTCTTTCATAGGTAGGGCATGGCCATGGTTAAATGGGATACCCACGTCAACAACATGGGTTCTAAGAAAGCTGTTAATTATTCTATACCGCCTCACCGGTTGATCAATTCATTTGCGAGTAACACGTGAAACCTCGGCAAATATGTATTTCTTGTTAATGCGTCATTCGTTAAGTCTGTCTGCATTCTAATAAGAAAAGTCCACGGCGAGGCATCTGCGTGTTCATTTAATTTCCTTGCGGTGCCCGCTATACCAGCTTGTTGGTTCAATGTGAGTAATTAATTTTACTGAGCATAGTTATATATGTATTAACTGTACGGCTTGTTAACGGCCCTTCCAGGAGTGAGCAGAGATCTTATTCGATTTTGTAACAAAGCTATTCTTGGAGTGCTTGTTTAGGACTGCTTTTGTTTCCACTTTTGATAACTCACACATATCCGTCAACCAACGATAAGCTTTAACTACGCGATATATGTACTTTCTTGACAAATTCTATTCCTTACTCTATAACGTAGCACAGTACCTATGAATGAATGAATGGAGGAAGAACGTATTACGTTTCTGTAGCTCCGTTTTCAATTTGCGGAAGTACCGCAAGAGAATAATGTTAGGTCTCATTTCTCTAAACACATACCCAACGTCCTCGATCTAGTATCTATGTATTATTATGAAATTGATAGCCTGTTAGTTTCTAATTTTACTCGATACTGTTGTTCATATATATATACCTAATGCAATATTTTTACCATAACATAATGAAAAACCGAAATCGTTCGGTGTTTGTCAATGTTACATGGGTAAATGAATTGACACAAACCGATACTTGATCTGTAAGCAGGTAAGTTTAGTTACGAGAGGCAGTAATTGCAGATTTACGAGTAGATTTATACCGTTCTGCCTGCAGGTACAGTAGTAATGGATAATTTTACGTTTCGAAAGAAAAGCGGTTCTCGCGACATAGTATTTAACAACATAATTTGTTACCAGATATGTCACAAGGCAACATAGACCAGAAAATTAGCACTATTCATGAGATAGAAACTACAGCTGACGCCGCGCCGTGGCGGGAGATGGCGCCTAAGAAAAAGTTGCGCACTTTAGGAATCTAAACCACATTGCGTTTCTCGACGTTTCACGTTGCATCATAAATGTTGGAGGCTGCGCAAACGCATCGCGACCACTTTTTGTGCTCGCGAGAAACGCTCCGCTTCAACTTTCAGATATAGAACACATACAACTTACGTATTAAGTGATCGACCAATGCTTTCCACGCTGATTTAATTATTAAACGCCAATTAAACTATTATCCAGTATATTAGGGACGTTTTCGCCGGGTACTTATCGGGCCTGGTAATCAATATCGTAATTAATTTTTACTTTTTATTCTTGTGATGTGTCTTGACGAAGCATGTTGCTGATCACTGGTTGTAAATATGTATTATTGGACGAAGTTTGTTGCGGATACTCGCTCTGTGCTCATTTTTGACGAAACCTGCGCTGTGGATATTTAACTTTTTGGATGGTTTTTAGCTTTCAATAAATTAAGTTAATATAAAAAAATAAAAAAAATTAAACTATTCACGTTAACGTCCTGGACATGTGTAGTATGTAGTTGTAGTATGTGTGTGTGTTTGTAGTATGTGGATTAGCTGAAGCGTAATGTACCTACCTACCTTCAACGCATTTAATAGTTATGCTAAGTTGCAAAACAGCAGTTTTGTAACATTCAACTTGTACAAATTGCATTTTCTTTTACTAAAGCCGCACTCAACTTTTATCTCCTTATGAAATCAGCATCTATTTGCGACCCAGTAACTTCCTTGAGCATCTCGACGAGGAAAAATAAAAGAGCAGCTGCATCTCGCGACTCGCTCCCCTCTGCTCGGGTCGCTCTAATCATTGTTCGGCCAAAGGGTCGTCCAAAACGGGGAGTAATGGCCGCAGTAAAAAAAAACTTTATTAAGGGAACGCATCCAGGTACCCACGCATGGAATACCTTAGTAGAAACATATTCACTTTATAGTTAATCATTAAGTTGAGAGCATCCTTATATTAAAAACCAAATATAACGTGTGAATATCATGGATGCATAAGGCACTTAGGTACATACTACATATTTGAGATGTTTGCACTTACAAAATGTTGTTATTCTGACACTTGCATCAAATAGAAGGGATGTTTACAAAAACGACATACTCGCCGACAATTGCCCAGACTACTTTTTGTAAACATTCCACTAAATTAAGAATCCAACGAATTTCTATCGTCGTTCCTTGACTAATTTACGAAGGCATTCTTTACAGTTTCTACACAAAACTGTTATTTAACAATGCCTGAGGAAGAATTTATCTATAGGTTGTACAAAGCGTGTCTGCATGCGGGTAGTCAATGACCAGTTAACTGTTTGCAATGCGTCCAATGTTTTTGCAATGCGGCTTAATTCACTTATGACATTTCCGCGGGCTCCTGTGCATTTGATAATTGAACAATGCACCGCAATTCCATTGATTCGCGTCTGCTCAATCAAATCGAAATCACTGCATGTTTCAAACCACTTTATATGTTCCATTACAAACTGAATTATATGTTCTGCTTACATTTAAAGTTGGGTTTCCTTGTAAAAATTCGAGATAAATGTGTTGATAAATTCACGCGTTTAATTTTACGGGCGTACCTGCACGCTTTCATAAACTTGTTTTTGATAATTTGAAGTCTTATGACGAAGCAACATACACGGTTTAATCACGGGGCCAGATCGTAATCGTTGAATGCATCAGGTTCGTATCTCGACCTACATCTATGCTCCTCTCCTAACCGGTACAATGCTTCATAAATAGAGCACAATATAATTCTTTCCTTCCAATGTTATACGTGGGTGTCGTGGGTGGTAAAAAAATGTTGCCACGTGGTTGCCATTCGAATTCAATTTATTCAGATATTCAGATGAAGTACCGGTTATTGTATAGTTGTAACTATTTTTAAATGTCTCACTCAAGTCTGTCGTTTATAGAGCGGCATTTAAATTTATATTGTTCTGTGTGAAATTTACTGGAACAATGTATATTTTGTGTGGTGGCACCCTCCAACAGTAGTTCCCTCCTTGTGTTCTCTCCCCAATCTCCATGTCTGTCCGACAGCCACCGTCGGTATTACATTAAACTATTAGTCGACAATTAGTGCATTGAACCACTGTGGAGGGAATGATTTAGTTCCTTCAAAAACGGCTTCTAAATCTTAAAATGTTCTCTTTATTTATCCGTACCGTTCTTATTATTTTGTTTTCGTAAACGTAATGAGAAACTTGAGTCATAATGTAATGATTATCTGGCTAAGTATTGTTGGTAACACGTGGCCGCAAAGCCGCGATCTTATTTTGAACGCTTATTTCGCCAAGATCAGGGCCACGCGGTCACCGGCCGAAGTCCGCAGATGCTCATAATAAAATTGCTTTGCTTCTTGTGTCAACACCGTCTTTTTTCACTTGACCAGTCGCGGTCTTGTCGCCGATGATGTCATTCAAGTATTGTTACTTATCGCAACTTGGCTGTTACCGCACTACAATACTTTACCTACTAGGACTTCTCCGTATTATCTTCGAGTAAATGGCAAGATTCCTTGGAGCGCATATTTAAATGCCCGCTGTAAGTGGCAGTCCAGCGCACACGTTGGTCGGTCCGGAACCGTGTCTCAAAATGATCAGTTAAATTACCCTCAGTTGGACGGGTTAATGGCCGTAAAATTATACAGTTGCACAGTTTAGACGTTTCGAGATAGTGAATGTGATAAAACGCTGCAAAGATAAAGATGTGGTCGTGTGTAAACAGTTCGTTAACTCTTGACACTTTGAATGGGGTACAAAATGAAGTCAAGTTCAAATTGCAATCCAATTTTTAGGGTTCCGTAGTCAACAAGGAACCCTTATTGTTTCGCCGTGTCCGTCCGTCTGTCTGTCTGTCTGTCCGTCTTCGGCTTAGCTCAGTAACCATTACTACTAGAAAATTGTGATATGGCATGGATGGCGTGATGGAATCGATCACGCCGACAAAACAGTACAATACAATTTGGAAAAAAAAAATCTTTTAGGGTACCTACCTCCCCTGCACCTAAAGCGGGGATGTAAAACCATTCAAATCAGTAATGCGTTTGCGAGATATTGGGCTTTCAAGCCCTAATTTTAGTTCGAGTCATGTCCCCCCCCCCCCCCTGCCGGCTAACTGGCTACTACTGGGGATGTGAAAAAAATCGTGGTAGTAGTACATATAATGAATTTAAAAGGAAAACTATCACGAACAAGTAGGCATAAGTAGTTACCGAGTAATAGTCGACCGAGTATGTAATTGTAATTGTAAATGTGTAATTGAAAAGGCCAATTTTCGTACAAATTCGGCCGACGCAACCGCACCTCACGTCGATGTAACTAAGACAGACAGGCAACTACGGAACCCTACACTGCGCGTGGCCCGACACGCACTTGGCCGGTTTTTATTTAGACTGTTTACTGTGCTGTGTGTTACCCTAGCTACCTAGATTTGTAATGGCCCAATCATGCTTTCTTGTGTAAGTTACAAGTGGCGTGGCGGGGCGGAATTGGAGAAGTTGTCAGGGTCATTGTAACACTAAATATCGCACACCTTCATAACTTTCATAAGTATTACAAAAAACGAGATATACATAGATATGTTTTGAATATTTTTAATATAAGATGAGAAAGAAAATAATTATATTTATCTGATGTAAGCTCCACACGTACTAGTCTCGTATTGTTTTTGTTTATGGCTAAAGTTTGACAGCTATACCGTCATCACAGGCAGTGAGCCTTCTGTATTTTTCATTATTTTCCGGTGACGTAAAGAAAATGATCTTCATATTTAGATTTGCAGTACGAGTAAATGAGCTTGAATACTGATCGAATTTTCGAAGGTGTATTTGTGTTTAAAGACTTGTGAGTTGGTAAGTCGCGAGGGAGGCGCGTCGCGCGGGCGCGTATCGATCGCGCCACCGCGCGGCCTGCATACGAATACAAGAATCGCCCCCGTGCAGCCCCTTATCAACTACCACTAGAGCTCTTCGTTAGCACTGGCACCTCGCTGATTGTCATGTCGCCGCCATCGGACATTATGTCACGTATCTTCTAATGTAATTAAGTCGTAACACGCGCCATTCAAACTAAGTCACCTAACCTAACCCCACACCCAATTAAAACGGAGCAAAACAATTGCACCCATTATATGCAAAAGCAAAGATGACATAGCCATTCTGTCGCAATGTTGTGACGCGTAAATGTAGGCAAGGGTGAATTACAAAAAGCTTTTACCATTTCCCCGGTACGGGACACGGCCTCGTTTAGATTGCAACAACACATTCACCTTGAACACCCTCCACGGTGAGGTCACGGGTACACTAATGACATAAGCCAAAGGGAATATTGAAGAAGCGCCCGCCGTCTCAGTGACCATGACGTCATGAGCCATAGGACAAAAACGGGAAAGTACCTAAGTTCTAATTTAAATGAATATTTAACAATCCAATACTTGCGTAGATAATCCTACTATTGCGGTCCAAGATAAGTATAATGTAACTATGTAGATCCCGAGCTGCCATCAAGACAGAATTTCAAACACTTATTTAAATTTTCTGCCCGGTCGCCTCAGTTTTTCTTACATAGTTTTCCTTGTCGAGGCTATTAAACTGATTACGTCTTGGTGGGGCGAGCCCGCCCTGAAAATTGACGCAATTTTCCGGCCAAGAACTCGCCTATTTATTGCATCGCGAAATGCCTCCGCGTGGCGTGGCCCACTCCGGGCCCGCCTATAATAAGGACAACGAGCGGGGTCCTGTGGATTTGTAAGCATGTAAATTCCCGACACCCAGCGTGACATTATTAAACTTGAAGAATTAATATTCTAACGGAGTTTTCGTTGCGTTACTTGTACTTATATTACAGTTTTAATCTCATTTTACTCTAAATAAAACTTCAAGTTGACTTGACCCTGTTTTAACTTGCAACATACAATGCAACATAAATACATACAGTATACAATACAATGCAACGTAATGAAGTAATGGAGGATAGTTGGCGTAGCAATCAATCTTGATCAAATTGCCATTTTACTGTGATTACCGTTAAACTCAAAGAAACGATAATATAAACAGATTACTTTTCATATTATAAACTCGGATATATATTTTATTGACTATTCGACTGAAAAGTTCGGTAATTGACAGGAAAATGACACAACATGTGTTACATTACATGCTGTGCTACAGAAAAAGCTATGATGGAATCGGAGGAGCTACGGAAATAGGCAACTACACTGTCGAGACGAGTTGACGCAGGGAGGTAATTTAGCACACCTTCGCTGGGAAGCGTTATTTCATCTGATCTGTTTAGAATGAGATAACCTTTTGCATGGTGTCAAACTTTCATGTTAATCAATACTCGTATTCGAAACAGAATTGGGAAACAATTAATTTTATGTTTGCCTACAGCGCCGTCTGGTTTACGAACGCCGAAAACTACGCGTAATGCCTTATTGTCTGGGGAGTAAGCTTTATTTATATTCGCTTAGAACTCGCAAATAGATGTGATGTCGGGGAAATGAGAGAAGCAGGTAAAGCGATCCGACTACAACCCTGAAACGAGGGTGGCGCAGAAAAGAGCGTGCGCCTATAGTAATATAAAAATATGAAATACGTTTATCCACCGGCCCTACATTTACAATCATAAGAATAATTACGGTGTAGGTATGTGTGTTATGAAAGGAACGAAAGGGTATCAAATGATTTGGGGCTAAGTATGCTGAAAGCGGTGGTCAATCAAATTGAATTTGTTTACTTTGTTGGAGAATTATGTCCCCATAGCGTGGGCGGTAATGGGCTGGATCAATACGAGGCGCCGTCACATGGCTTTGGTCCTTACAACACGGTTCAACAATCCGAACTGTTGCTATTTGTTATTGGTAAGCCAGCTCAACACTGGCGCGCTGACCTTCAACTTGTGTGTAAAAATAGGTTCGTTTCCCTACTATTTATTGCCTTTTATGATTAATTCCACTCGCGCGAGCTTTATGCTGGGCTAAGGTCACGAGGGGTTGCTGACACACGATAGTGCTGGAAAAACTTTGATTCTCGGTGACGCAATAAATACCCGGGATTCATCTCTCATATAATTCTGCCCGTCAATTGATGATACAGGCATTGTAATAAATCAAGCCCCAGCACCTGGATACACACTATAACACAGTTGCGTATAAAATGCCATATTTTCGACACAATACATACTCTCGACAATCACTCACGCGCATCACATAATCACAATGGTTCCGCGGAATGTATCTGCTATCTCTACGTTTTTTCTCGTATTTTGTACGTATTGTTGTGACCGTGACACGTGGCGACGCAGCTGCAGTTTACAATGTGCAATCACAATCTTGACATCGAGCGATTTACCTCTATAAATCCTTCGGTAAATACATCCGTTATGTATTAATTGATCTAAAGACAACATACAAGAATAATTTGAATCCGTGACAATGTTTTTCTAAACTATTGTCGTAATAGTATGCGAGGCAACATAAAAACGCATTACTTTTATAATTTACGAAGTAGTTTCATACCTAATAGGCTAGATCTGTTCAAGTAGCCTATTTTATTAAGTGATTCTAATTCATGGCTGGAACTTTAAGCCGATCTGATACACCTGTAACAGCTTTATCGTCTCGCGGTCTAAACTGGTTCTTAAAGATGACATTTAGATGCTAACTCAAGAAGTTGTTGCGAGGCAATTACTCGGTAACATTTGTAATGTTGACCAATAATAGTCCTTGTTCTAATCAACTTTCGTTTTCACGCTATGTGTGTTGCGTAAAGCATTCTTCACGCAACTTACCCGCAAGGATTGCAGGTTAGTTGCACTGAACTACCTAACGGCTGCACACACCCGCTTATTAGATCGTGAATCGATTTATTTGTCGATTGCATAAGTCTGACCAACGAAACACTGTCGAACCGGTTTTACAGAAACGTGTTAGGAGGTCCTCTTCGGAGCTCAAACTCTAATGTAATGCATGTATGATAATTATTTAATTATATACCGGTAACAAATTATACATAACACTTACAAGTAAAGCTAACAATTACAATAACTAAATGTTGAATCCATTCCTAAGAAAACCAATATTTTCAGCTACTAATTCGACTACGAAAACATGAAGACTTGCTGAAAGAAGCGTGCGTATTTAGATAGTTTAAAAATACTTAACAAACAAAATTTAGTTCGTGTCTACACACCACTTACTCAATTTAAAATAGAAATCGAGCCAAAGTACAAGACTTCACACTCAGAACCCTGCCCTTAGGTTCCTTACCTGTAATTTGATTTGATACGAATCAGCCTCAATAAGCGCGGGATGAGATGAAGCCTCTAAGAAAACACAATTCGCGGGTTTTCGGTCACTCACTACACTAGGTATGTTTCGCCAAAGCACTTGATGTTCAATAACTAAAGATTCCTTGATTTGGGGGTATGACAGATGAGGTACATCGAGTATGTAATTGATTGTGTAAGTGTAAGGAGCGTTGCGTTTCGTAGTGTACCGCCGCACTGCGGAGACTCCACTCGACTGGCGAGTGGCGGAGCCGCGCGGCGCGGCGCGCACGGTCGCGGCGGCGCCGCGCCGCGGGACCGCCCGCTCCGCGAAATCGCCCAACGGATCCGTCGTCAAAGTTTTCATTCCACTATCATATCACAACATGGATCTTAGAATCCTTAAAGCAAGTTACTAGTTATTTTACTTAATTTATCCACATTTAATATTGTTAGATATATTCTTTCGCCGGTAACGTCTAGGGTACTATGCAACATTTATAAATTAAAAAACATTCCCAGTAATTGGAAAGGTAGTAAGGCCGTGTTTATGCACAGGCTTGCACAGGCGTAATGTTCAGCGACACGTCGCGCGCGCTTGTTAGGCGGCAATGAAAACGTCATCCCATGAAAATCATTCCATGTAAACAAGAGGCCAACTCTCGAAACTCATCCACCGTAAACAGTTGGGAGATATTTCGTAGTACCAAGTCTCAGGTATTCTTATTAATCTTTATTTGCTAGATAAACAAAATTCTGCAACTTGGCAATCACACAACTTTACTGCATTTATGGATTTTTGCATACCTAAAACTATGTAGTATTATGTGATTGCCAAGCCATAAAATTTTATTTAGCTAGCAAATAAAGATTAATAAGAATGCCTGAGACTTGGTACTACAAAATATCTCAAAACTTTTTACGGTGGAAGAGTTTCGAGACTTGGCCTCTTTTTTACATGGAATGTTTTTCATGGGATCTCACTTCTTCTTGTAGGTTATTGTGTTATCAATACGTACAAATTATGAATGCAGTCCCATTCTTGATTTTTCATTTTTTGTCCCAAAATTGGACCGAAATTGAAAATATTTTATTTTTTCTTGATTTATACACTAAAAACTAATTGTATATTCTAAATTATAAGCTTCTATGTCTGCTAGAGGTGCCTTAGAGTTTTGATAATCGGTCAGTGGGTGAATGACAAAATTAAGAAACTTTGACTAGATATAATTCTTAAACTACTCGTTCAAATTGAATGAAATTTGAAATATACCGTGTTTATACAATGACTGCTTGGTTACTGAGAATTCAGGCTTTTAGTTTTATCCACAACGAAGATATAGGGGGGTCGAAAATGGCCTGAACTGCTTCGAGAAAAGGATGGTACGGCCGTGCCGCTGTTATGCTCGACTTGGCGGGGGCACTACCATGCCCCCAGATAGACTGACAAGCGCGCGCGTCGTTTCGCGTAACATTACGCCTTTGCCTAAACGCAGCCTTAGTATCGCAACATCTTCTGTGCCTACTCTAAAAAGCTTAAATTCTAATCTTTCCTTATATATATTCTATGAAATTAGATTTAAAGTTTAAGTAAGTACCTGGCTAGATAGTTGGTAATCGAAAAACACAGTTTATTTGATTAAATAGCAGCTCAAAGTACCCTAATATGAAAATGCCGTGGTTAAAGCCTCAGATTACGATTTCCAATTAGAATCAATGGACCGGAATTGGAAAATTGAGTGGTTATGCGAAGTGAATAATTCTAACAAAACAAATACCTACTCTAATGAGGTAGGTACAAAGTCTGGCAAAGCAACAACTAAACTACAGGCTTAACTTTAGCAGGGCTTCGGATGACGTCACCTTCAACCGGTTTTTGTGCTTTAAAATCACCATTCGTGACCGTGGAAATTCCGTTGAGTCGCGACTCGCGCAAAAAACCATTCACCATTCTTTAAATTATATCACTTGACTTCTCGATAGGAGGTGAAATAACATTTTTGTTACCAGGAAAAACTTCGATGGACAAAATTTTCAGTGAAACGCGTAAGATAATTCTTTTACGAATACTTAGCTTCCCTCAGATACAGTTAGAATATCGAAGGTTCTATGTTTTAGCGGGCTGGCCATACAAAAAGAACAGCTTCTATGTTTACATTTAAATAGCTTATTAAGGCTGTCAGATATAGATATTTGTTATACAAGGGTGCAAACTTGTATTTTACCCGCGAGTGTGGAATTGAAACACGAGCAAGCGAAAGGATACTGTTCGGTTCTAAAATAGAATCCTGAGCGTAGCGAGTGTTTGAACACACGAGAAGTAAGATACATTTGCACCCGTGTGAAACACAAAACTTTTCACCTCACTGTAGCGAGGAAAGTGCAAATTGCAAAACAACTTTATTTAATTTAAATAATAGTTTTTTTTTCTTTTAACAGTAAGAATAACGTTAAGTAATATCAAGTAAAATTATGGTCAAGTGCGAGTCGGATTTTAGATTTCCCATACATTTTGAGACCCAGCGCCTGATGAAGGCAACAAGCAATTTTTAAGTTCTTAATTATTTATTTTATTCTGTTTTTTTAGTATTTGTTGTTATAGATTGTTGTTGTAGGGAATTGATGTTGTCACTATTAAAAATTGTTTTTTACGAAATTATCCTACCACTGTTTGTTATTTTAGCTTGTGTTTGTTTATATTTAAACTTAATTTATTTTATTATCAATTGCTACACTACACCCTAACAGCGCCCTCGTATTGTTTCTACTTGTTTAGCATTCAATTGCATGTGTTTTATTGTACACGGTTGATTGATTGCAAATAAATGAATTGAATTGAAAATTATTAAAGATTAAACGGGATTTAAATTCAAACGCAGTGTAGTTCGTTTTGAATTTTAGTTCAAAATATTCATAAATATTTTATTTCTTCATTTAAAACTATTTGAGACATTTTTAAAAACGTCACTTCGATCGCTTTCAAAACTCAGGGTTTTGTCTATGACAATAAAAAAAAGTCGGGAAAACTTCTAGCACACTACAAAGGCCTCTCACATACTGGAGCGGCCTGCGGTGGCGGTCAATAGTAAATTTGACAGCTAATGATAAGTTTAATATTGTCCGCCGCGGCCAGGCCGCGCCAGTGTGATGCAGGCTAAACGGGTGCAATTGGTCACACCAACTTGGAATAGTTGGAAAGAGACAGCCATACATTACTAACCAGTCTAACTATAGCAAGTTGTTGTGGCAAATTGCTGGGCTTTTAAAAGTACGAGCATTTGGCGGACGTATGTATATAGGTAGTTTGTCTTAGTCAAAACATATTGTTATAAGCTAAAAAGTATACAGTCATGGAATTTCATAAACTTTCCTGAGGCCCTACCGCGAAACGAAAACCAATTTCGTTCGTGTATCTCCGTCTCTGTTGCACTTGCAATTTCGAGCGACAGAGAGGGAGATACTCAAACGAAGTTCGTTTTCACTTCGCGGTAGTCCCTCTGGCCCGTAAGTATACTGCCCCCCTATTCTGGAACTTGTTTTAGGCTCACCTCAACGCTCACCCACAAATATATCAGATATATATCTTGACACCGCGATGCGTAGTAACCAAGCGTAAGTAGAGGTCTAGTTCCGTGACGGGTGACCGGCGGGCGGGGTGAGGCCCTTTAGTGCGTAGCGAATAACAGCCCACTAATAAATAGTACATTACTACAGACTACAGAGGCCAGGAAGTAAGGGGTTGCCGGCCGAGTACATATAGACATATGGAAACCCCTTTTCACGCCCAGGTATTCTCAAACATGCAATAAAAAAAATACTCCAAACAGTCAAACTTTAATTTTCATGGCTAAACGCCGTGTTCTTTTTCTCAAACGTACATTGAAATATTGACGTTGTGTTCTTCATATCATAATGGGCTTCGAAGTGTCATATTTTGGGCGCAGTGGGACGAGAGATCCGTAATGGCTTTTCATACAACATTGGAGGCCTAGGCCTGCAAGATGGTCTTTTTTAAAATGTGTGGCACAGCATTACAGCGTTCAGCCATGAAAATTAAAGTTTGATTTCTTGGAGTTTTTCTAATTTATTTTATTGCATGTTTAAGAAAATCACTATACATACCTCGTCGTGAAAAGGGGGTTACCAGCCTCGTAACTATCCAGCGTCGCTACGCTCGGCCGTCTATATGTAGTCATTACAAAACACAAACACAATGTACAGTACAAATTGGTCGTTGAATACTTGTCTTATAAAATAAAAATTGAATCTGTGGGTAGATAGGTACTTACTTTACCGTTTACACAAGTAATGAAAAGACTGTTGCAGTAGGCTGCTTACTTATCTTTTTGCTACATAAACATAACACATATTATTTTTTATTTGTATAATAGTAGTTTTACGCTGGGTTATTACCACATTTTATTTAGTGTTTTTATTACGTACTGAGACAATTGCATGTTTGAATGCATTGCATGTCAGTGTTGCCTGCAAATAAATCACTGTCCTGTCGACAACGATATATAAGGTTACCTTTTTGATTGTATTTTCTTTTTTCCGTATTTTGTTTGCTAAATAAATAAATTCTTATTCTTATTCATTCATTATGTACTCGGCGGCAACCCCCTACTTCCCGGCCTCCGTAGTAATGTACTATTAACGTTTTAAATTTGCGCTAGTCAATAACGAGGAACTTCACGTAAAATTTTTACTACAGCAATACTAACATTTCCGAGGATATTGGCGAAAATATATTATTAGGTATAATTGTATTCGCTGAAGTCTGAAGTATCATTCCACCCTGAGCTACACGACGCGACGTCCCATAGTATTATGGAATGCTTTAAAACAAAATAACTGGATTATGTTATTCTCAATGAGACCTATAATAACTTATATACCTATAAGATAAATATCGCTTACGACTAATTTACAATCTACTCACCTTGTTAGTTACCTATTTCTATATTTTACTTTCAGTGTCGTTCTTGTCTCTGCAATTACGTTTAAGTAGCACAAAATGGCTACACTACAGTGTGTGTTAGTGGGCATTTCTCGTTAAATTAATTATCACGCGGGGATATAAAATTCAGGGTAAATTAATTAAGGGGTCGCATAAGCCGACACTTGAGTGCCGCCGATTTACATGCGGCGCGGGCAGGCCGGCTTTTCGAAAACCGTTTGTTTAATTATTAATTTGTTTATTACTGATATATTTACAAAATTAAAGTAAACACAATTAAAAAGTCAAATCAGCTTCTTTTTATGAAACGTTAAAAACGCTCCGTTAGTATGGAATTTGTAGGGATCACAGGTTTCGGACGTCACAATCAAACAACGTCCTTATTGTTAGTTTTTATGAATTCAAAAATCTTAAAATTGTCAACTTAAATGAAAGATTGATAGTGTCCCAGTATTTACGTCATTTTTATGTGCTGCTCATGAAAAAACAAATTATTTTCGCTGTTGTCAAATACCCTATTGTACGTCTCCTGGGTGTGACTGGAAGTGAGAATTGCCGCTGCGTCCGTGGGCGGTAAATCTCACTTACTGCCCAGTGACGCAAAAAATATTGGAAAATAAGGAAAAATTTGGACAAAATATTTTCTATAAAAAAAAGAAGGATACATACAATACAAATATTCTTTATTGCACACCTCAATAAAAGAACACTGGAAGAATATGAAGATACTAAACGTGTCGCCCCGTCCATGCAATTAAGGCAAATTCCAGGTCCGGCTCTCGACTGTATCCTCCTCCAAAATATTTTTATCAATGAATTAAGAAGTCATCGATCGACATCGACAAACTTAATTCCAAAGGTGCCGTGTACGAATTGTGCGCTACCAGACCCCGTATCATGGTCGGCCTTATCACGCGATAAGTGACAAGATAGGAATGTCGTACCGTACAGTGACGGACGCTCTATCTTGTCACTTATCGTGTGATAAGGCTGACCATGATACGGGGTCAGGCTTATCCCACTGTCATTTTGGCGCGAAACGATTCTTATCTAATGGTCCAGCACGTCTATTATGCGACGGCCTCGACATTCTCTAGCTCGCTAGAGCCGTGCTCTAGCTAGGGCTGCACGGCTAGCACGCGACGGCGCGCGAGCTCTCTCGATTTTTCTCGCACTATCCGTCTCTCTCTTATTAGAACACTTAGAAGAAGAGGTATAGTGCGATAAAAATCGAGAGTATGTCGCGGCCGTCGTGTGCTAGACGTGCAGTACAGCGTATCGTATCTCACACAATGACGTTTTATATATACGTTCCGTTGTACGTAGTAACAATATAATTTCATTGATTGCACATAATTAAATGAATTTCAATTTTACAACATTTAGCTAACATGACGAAAGAAGTAATCCCATTGCAAAATACCTATGAACTGTTATGTAAAAACTATTTCATGTACTTTTTTACTTAATCCTTACTTTCCGGTCTTCGTATTTTTTATTATGATATTATATTATTATTTCCAAAATGGATTATTGTTTCGATAACAAACATAGAAACTAAAACAATTATAATTTTGGATGTTCAGTTTTGTGGTACGTCAACAACCTTATCCCACTCTATAATTGTACCACTAATAAACTTCTTACTAGCGCCATCTTTACTCATAGGAGGAAATCATACTAGTTGGACGTTTATGTGGCGCCAACAGTTTAGCTACTCAGCGCTAGATGTCACCCATACGGTCGTTTCTATCAAGTTCCTATTGCGAATATTGCGATGTTTTGATAATTTAGATTCTCATGTAATCTTAAAATACTGTATATTTATTAACAAATATATATTAATAATTAATCACGTATGATTATGTTACTAGATTTATTTCTTTTTACCAACAGTATGTTCGTTTTTACTTGTAGCTAACTTCGTGTCGTTTGTCATCAAAAAGGTCGCCATTACATATCGCGATTACAATTATTTATTTCTTTCAATAACGATTTGTGAAAGAAATAGCTTATGTCAAACGAAATAGCGCGCGATTAGTTTGTATTTGTGAAATATAAAATAAAGATTACAAAACAGACAGTGATTTGTTTAAAATTAGGAGTCCATACTGTTTTAAATATAAAAACCTAGTGGAATTGTCCTAGAACTCATACAATTAGTAAGTTAAAACATATATGGCACCACCGCGAAGGATTTCAAGAGATCAGTTGGAGGTGATGATAGACTTCCTGGAGCAGAATAAAGGGATGTGCATGGGGACGCCTTCGAACGGCACGGCGGCGTCCACCGCCACCAGCGCCCACAACGCGGTGCGGCAGACTTGGAGCGAACTGGCCAAACTCCTCAACGCTGTGCCGGGAGGCGCTTTGAAGACTGCAGACGGTTGGAAAAAGGTACTTATTCAACTAAACTTAAATAAGATCATTATTTTTGTTATAGTATTTGTCTAATACATAATGCGATTATATTTGACTTTACAGTACTGGTTTGAATGGCGACACAAAAGTAGGAAAAAGGCAAATGATGCTAGAAGGTTTGAAGAAAATCCTAATGGTGGGCCAAGCAGATTTGCCCCACTCAATGACTTGGAGGTCAGAGTATTATCATTGAGTGGCAGCAACTTGGTCCGGTCAAAGTCAAAACCAATTAAAGAACTAGAGAATATGTTGGCCGACAACTCGGACAGTGATCCGATTGGGCACCACTCACCAGAAACAATAAAAGCTGAGCCGCTACCAATACATAAAGTACATCGAACTAGAAGTTCTGCTAAAGGATCCACGGCAACTGGTATGTTTCTAAGTCACTTCACTAACAAATTAATTTAATGGGATATTTAAACTTTGAGGCTGTAATTATAATGAATAAAACATTTTCAATGTGAAAAAAGTAATATATAATGCTCAATTCTGAATTTACCAGAGCTACAATAATTATAATATTAGAGGATTTGATGGCTAGCAAGTAAGTTAATTAGGTTAAAATAAAATTTGGGAAATTGGAATTATTTGTATGTACTCACATAAATTTGCAATAATTTTATAGCAGAATCGTCATTTAATTCATTTATTTATATTGGAGGGTATAAAAACTATTCATATTTTTTTTATCAACTTTCAGATGAAATTAGATCTGGGACACCACCTCCGCAATGGGCTTTAGAATTGGAAGAAAGGAGGATAGCAGCGGAGGAGCGAATGGCTGTAGCATTAGAGTCAATAGCATCTATCATGAGGCTGCAGGAGGAACGGAGGTCGATGCTGGAAGAGAGGATAGCAGACACATTAACTTCTGTTGCAGGAAATTTCCAAGAACTCAATAATGGAATACAAGAAGCAGTGATGCACTTACAGAGGCTAAATCCAGTTCCTTCAAATGGGCCTGATATAAAAGATCATGTTTTTATTTAATTGATACAATTATAGGACTGTTTTTATAAACAAAACCAAATTCTAGTTCTGTAGTAGAATCTATGAAATTTGTCTTTATTTTGTCATTTTATTAGCATTAAGATAAGATTGAGTTGTGACTGAGTGATAAACAGTAATGGTACTAATGATCACTATACATTTTTATATTATAAACAATTGAAGGCTGGTCCTTTGACAATGAGTATTATGCGAGTTGTGCAATTATTATTATTTAAAATGAATTATTTCAAAAGTGTAGTCAACATTTTGCAGTAATTACTGATTTATTTACCTTGACTTATAATAACTTACAATAACTAGATATGTTTACTTACATAATTAGAATTTTTTGTAATTGAAGTGTATTTTTATTGTAGCTTCTCGGTGTAGTACGGTACTTACGCATGCCATCAATTATAGTATAGGTGACAGATACAACACACACAAAGAATCATCTCCACTCGGTACCCTATTTTACGCCATATCTTACAGCCCTAGAATAAAAGTAACTTACGCCATATCTCACAGCCCTAGAATAAAAGTAACTTGGGAGTTCAAAAGTACTAGTACAGAATTTTCATATCAACAATTTTTAAACAAAATGGATAGGTATGTAACTGGAAGTTTTGTCTAACCATTCTGAAGAGAGAGGTATGTAAACCAAACCGTAAATTTTGAGGCATGAATACTCGAGGTAAGTACCTACAGTCAAATAATCTGTTTGTAATGGGATTGCTGTCTTGTGGCAAGTGCAGAATGTTGCCGTATATAATTCATGCTGCAGTCAAAGCGTAGTCACATAGAGTGGAAATAATTTAATCCAGAACAAGTCCATATACATCAGCAAATACATCAGAATAAGGAAAATAAATTAAATACAAACGATACGAAATCAAATAAATCAACATTAAAATAAAAGATATGGGCTGGGCTTGTTCAACGTCGCGGGTCACCCCGATCCCGCGACGACCGGCCTGTGGTACTCCCTCCAAAAAACAAAATAATAATATGTGAGGTCCTTAGTCTCGTACTGTATGTTTCATGATCGCATTGTTGGTCCTGGCGCTCGCGCTGTGGAGTGAAACCGCTCTTCACTGCATTATTTTAGACGAGAGTGTGTATACTCTATCCAAAACTGTGAGGTCAAACAAGCGCTAGCAAAAAACGACTTTGTGCTTCGGAGCTCATAGTCAGTTGTAGAGTAGTTTTTGGCTTGCGTTTTTTGACAGGATTTACTGTTGCATTTTCTAATGTATGTACATTAACTATAAGCACTTACCTACAGTACCTACAGTGGACACAGTGGTATTGGCGGTATTGTGATGCGAATTCCTCGTTCCATTCTGAGTATATTCCCTTATTGCAGGCATGGAGGCTCTGGAGACGAGCATCAACTACTGGGAGGACGCGCTGGCCGCGTTCTCGCTGGGCGCGCGCGGCGGCGTGTCGGGCACGCTGGCGCTCACCTCGCCGGAGGAGGCGGAGTTCTGTCGCGAGATACAGGACCTGCTGCAGAACGCGTACTTGCTACAGGTACCTACAGACACTAGGGCCCCTCCCAAAAGCATTTGGGACTTTACCAGAATCTCCCCAACCAAAACCCTGTATCCAGTACTGCCTACAGAGTTTGTCACTCTTCCCTAAGTAAGTAGTGCATCCTTACGGGGGTGTAGGGACTTCTGTACCTAGTTCCTGACAGTGTGTAGTAAATCTTTTGTTGAATTGAGTAAAAAACTGTCACATGACCCCACTTCTCTTGGTTAGTTGGTTATATTGATGGTTAGACAGAAGTGGGGCATGTTAATGACATGAAGCTTATATCAGCAAACGATTTAGATTTTAGAGGGATAATAGAAGCTGAAGGTCCTGGGTTCGATTCCCGAGAGCAAGTATTCTAGTATCCTAAGAGCAAGTATTTGTGTGATGAGCATGAATATTTGTTTCTGAGTCATGGATGTTTTCTACGTATTTAAGTATTTCTCTCTATTAAATATATCGTCATCTAGTACCCATAACACAAGCCTTATTGCGCTTACAATGGGACTAGGTCGATTTGTGTAAGATTATCAGGTTGTCTGGAAGAGATCGCTCTTCAGCGATAAGACCGCCTGTTGTCTACCTCTACCTACATGTTATTGTATTGTTTTTCTTTTTAACTGGTTTGTTTTTGTGAGGTGTGCAATAAAGAGTATTTGTATTGTATTGTATTATCCCTTAATATTTATTTATCTAATAGAAAACGGCTAAGAACACGACTATCATACCTACTATTCGTGTGTCAGCAGATAAAGCTAGCGGATAACGCTTAACAATGTCTTACCTTTCTTAAAAGTCTTGATTAATATACTCTGAAGTACTAGGTACCGTCCACAGTTTCTCCGCTTAGCCCAAAGGTTGACTTGTGAGCTTGTGCTTACGATATTAAGTCCGCCTCGTTTACTATAAGTTATTTACCTGTTTGATAAAAGTCAAATGTGTCAGTGCCATCTTGAAGCACTTCCAACGTTTGAAGTGGTCCATGACAGGAGCGGTGCGAGCTGCTATTCCTGGACCAGCGCTCCGTGCTGTTCCGGTCGGAGAGCGGCGGCGGCGGCGGCGGCGACGCGGGCTCGGGCGGCGCGGGCCGGCGCTCGCGGCTGCTGTCCACGCACACGGGCTCCTCGCACACGCGCCGCGACCACCACTCCAGCGCAGAGTCCTTCGCCTCCGCCGAGGACCAGGTCATACATTCGCATGGTTCTTTCTCGGTTCCGTTACGGACATTACGGTCAAATATTATAAGTTTTGGAGATGGGATTTTCATGAGAACCGCTTGTGATGGGACATTGGCTACAATTAGAAATTAAAAAACCCTGCGACACCGAAATATTAATGCAATAACCACAATCGATTCGGATTTACATACTATAGTTAAAAAAATTAAAAAAAACTTGGCAACGCGCATCCGAGTCGCCTGGAGTCCATAGGCTACGTTAACCGTTTACCATCCCGCGGGCCGAGCGCTTGTTCGCCACGGACGCGGTGTAAAAAAAAACATCGATCATTAGGATCCGTAAAAACTCTTCAACTTTCTTATACGCTTTCAGGTGGCGGATTTAAGAGAATTCGACGACTTGAAAGATGATCTACCTGAAGTAGAAAACTTAGAATTATATCAATTAGGTGTGAAACAATTAGAAATCGGCATTCCCTACAGGTAAGTCTGGAATTTTCTACATAAAAACCCTTTATTTTTATAATAACCTGGCTTGTATTCACTGCAGCTCGTCATGAATATTCGGCACCACACAGGTAACGTAAGAGTATGATCCCCTAAATGACCTAAATCAGACCTCTCTGTTAGTTAGACTGCATGTTCCTTTGTTTGCTCTGAACTCGTTACTGGATAGTGTGCATATTTGCGTAGACCTCGTCTCCCTCTTGTCAGGCGTGTCCTGTCTAGTAATTGGCAGCTTGTAAGTTACGAAAATGAGACTTTCATTTAAATTTCATGTAAGTTACTGTATGGAAAATTTATGTTGAGATTCTGTAGTTTTCAGGTGTAAATTATCTGTTTGTGTGTAATTTTATACTCTCCGATAAACAACAACATTCTTATTAGTTATCACAACAACCACTTTAACATACCATATAATAACATTTCTTAACTTGGTCTTGAACTTCCGTCCTTCGTATAACAGCTGGGAACAGATAACTCTAGGCCAAGCGGCCACTGACATATAGTCTCGAATTTTATAATCATAACCCGTTCTTCAGAAGTAGCGGAGATGTGACATGAAATTTAAGTGTAATTTATTCGGTAACGTTACTGTCAGAAACGTTTCTTGTTAATCGTTTGTTGTTGTCCGGTCCGGTCGCTCCCGCGCATGGCGCACCGCTTCCTCTGCCGTCGAAGCTGTCTGTCAATGTCTTAGCCAAGTCCTCAATACTCCAAGCCTCTTGTAGTACCTAAGTATTAAGTATAATTCAATGAAAGTGAACTGATTAGTATGTTGTATTCGCAGAACGCTCCGCACAGACGTGGTGGCGTGCGCGTCGGACGCGGAGTTCCTGTGCAAGCTGCACGCGCTGCGGCTGGCGCTGCAGGCCGTGTTCCGCGTGCCCGCCAACTGGGCCTGGTTCGTGGACGCGGGCCGCCAGGTGCTCACGGACCTGCTGCTCTACGCGGACAAGGTGACACGATATTTATATTTTATATTACTCCAGGTGGACTAGCACAATTTGCTGCCAAATCACGACTCTTGTCCCAATCGCACTGTAGAAATTAAAAGGAGGAGGTAGATTGTGACGTCTTGCGTCGTGTCGCGGCGTCAGTTGTGCTCGGTGCTCAGAGTAAAAACAGGACAAGTGCGAGTCGGACTCGCCCACCGAGGGTTCCGTACTCAATTACAAATGTATAGTTTACAGATTTTTCCCTGTACTTGAAGTATAAGATGATATTACGTGCCAAATTTTATAGTTCTAGGTCAACAGAAAGTACCCTATAGATAATTGTTGATTCGCTTTAGTGTCAAAATATACGTTTACGTCACACCTGGCCATAATGCGAGTTTTACTGCACGCTGCGCCTACGGTAAAACTTTGTGGCCAGATGAAGACGTAAAATTGTGTACTTACCACGGGCGGTAATTCGTAAAGCCCCAGGTCGTATATTTATGGCCCTCACCTTCGGTTCGGGCCACAAACGCCTGCGATCTGGGTCATTCACGAATTCACCGCCCTAGGTACGTAATGTACTACTTTTGCAGAATAAACGGCCGTATCTTTTTAACCGACTTCAAAAAAAAAGGAGGAGGTTCTCAATTCGGTTGTATTTTTTTTACCTCAGAACTCCGTCATTGATGAGCCGATTCATATTTTTTTTTGTTGGTAACTATATACTTCCAGGTGGGTCCCATTTTTTTGAAAATTCAATTAGATGATGGGATCCACGAGGAATTGAGGGAACTCCTCAATTATATTAGGCACGTGTGTGGTGATTCGGAAATCATAAATTGGTGGAGTGGAATTGATGATGAAGACCACAGATGACTTATGGAATTCCTCAATTATGTACTTAAAAGTACAAAAGTATATCACAGATTCTGATAAGATTCCGTTGAAACAGCTAATGAACAACTAATGAAGTGCCAAGGGTGATCCTTGTGGAATTGAAGGAAGTCCTCAAATATTATCGGGTCACATACAGCGATTGGGTTTTTTTCTATAATAATCAACCCATTTGCTCTCGGAAATCAGTTCATGAGGTAAATTGGAAAAGAAATGTTCTCGTGGCTTGGCGGAGTACTAAATTGAAGTCGGTTAAAACTTTGTTTTTAAAGTAAATTATTTAACGTTAACTTAAAAGTTTGATTTTTCACAGCTTCAAGGAACTGCAGTTGCAGTTTAATTTCAACTCGACGCGTTCCCGAGATAAAGGGTCTTGACAGACAGACAGACAAAAAAGTTATAAAATGCCAGACTCAAAAAAAGGCCGGTAGTCGGGTGTACAACCTTTTTCGACAGCATTGTACAATATACATTCATAATTGGTGCCAACATCCCTCTGAGGATTCTGCTGTATTGATTGAAACTGATCAAACCAAGCTATGAGTATAATACGAGTACGAAGCTATATATTATTACGTGCTGAGTGCAGCCTTAACCCGTTTATTCTTTAACTATTATTCTTCGTCTAATTCGGGGTTGGCAACCTAACCCCAAGGCATTGACGTAGGTACAACTTTTTACAGAAGATTTTCATTTTTGCTGTTTCAGGAACCCAAAGAGTTTCTAGTTGCGTATGAAGAAATGGTTACGTGGACGACGGATCCAGCGAACTGGGTAACAATCGAAAGCGAACTGTCCAGTAAAGGAGTTAAGGTAAGTGTTTCATGACGAAACGGCATAAAAAATTGAATTTTGAAAAATTGAACCCGTCTTGACTGCAAAATGTTACTCTTGTACCTACGTCATATAGCTATTTCGATTTCAGATCGGATCTATTACGCACGCAACATTTTCTTTCATTTCAATGAGCGATACTGGTCTATATATATAAACAAAAGCAGTGCGAACGTGAGCGCTGCGGTACCACCGATTCGCAATTTGAAATTCGTATATCTTCATTTCTGTCATTCAATCGTAAATAATTGCGATAAATGTATCTGAACTACGAATTTAAATTTTCGTGGTTTTATCTCTGTTTAGTTGTTATGAGTAAGCACACCCGCGTTCAACCTCATTCGTCGCCCGCACTCCTGCCCTGTGCTATATAATTCCACGAGTGAATCCAGACCGCCGCCGCCGATTTGTTGTCATTTTTCTCATTAGTTCTGTGTGTCGCATGGGACTTTTAGGTGAGGTAGGGCACAGCGAAATGTCATCCCGCTCGAATGTGGAGCAGCCCAACTGGGGAAGTACCTCCGCCTTGCAGAAGACCACAGCCATAATAACACTACTACTTGCTCTGTAGTAGTGTTGTGTTCCTGGAGGTGAGCAAGGTCGCCAGAGCTCCCGAGGATGCGTTGTATTGACAGCGAGGGAATTTGTTCCTTCAGCTGTCAACACGGCGAATCCTCAAACATATCAAGGGTCGGCAACGCCCATGTTACTCCTTTGGAGTTGCATGCGTCTATAGGCTGCGGTGTCCGCTTACCATCAGGCGGGCCGTACGCTTGTTTGCCACCGTCTATATATATATATAAAACCTTACCCTCTGCACTTCGTTATTGTATCCCCGCAGGTGCTGTCGTTCTACGACGTGGTGCTGGACTACATCCTGCTGGACGCCTTCGAGGACCTGGAGTCGCCGCCGTCGTCCGTGCTCGCCGTCGTGCGCAACCGCTGGCTCTCCGACGGGTTCAAGGAGAGCGTGAGTGCCGTTGTACACTCGGCAGCACAAGTTGCTAAGCAGTTCTAGTGCTCAAAATGATCTGCACACGAACTCTAATGGAATAAGAATAGGTCATTTTGAGCGGTTATTTTGCTTTAGCTACTTCTGATGCTGACTGTATCACACTGATCACATTTCTATTTTACATATCTGGGAAGACGACTAAATACTTTCAGTGCCAGGAACAGTATAATCTGGGTAAGGACACAAGTCTATTCAATACTTGCCGCCCTCTAAAAAAAATATATGGCTACACCCTTAGTCGCTGCGATTTGTTCGACTAGCTCCCTGTTCCCTTGCTGTTCAGTTCGGTGAGCGATGGATTTAGGAACTGACAGAATTATATCGATCCGCTACCGCATCATTCAGTCATAGCAAGTGGACTGTGTCCAGCAGACTCCAACATGTTTTTCATCACCATAATATCAGCTGAAAGATGTCTACTGCTGTACATAGTCCCCCAAAGAGTGCCATGCCACAATGACCGGTCCTGCGCCACCCGTATCCAGCCTTTACCAGGTCATCAGTCCATATTGTGGGGCTCTACCCACGGTGCGCCTTCCGGTACGTTGTCGTCACTTGAGAAGCTTTCCGCCCGAACGGTCAGTGCGTCAAGTTTAGCGAGTCGAAGGGCTGTATCAGTTACTTTAGATCGGGCATAATCATCGGTATACCTATTATTAGTATGTGTAATATTGCAGGCGCTGACGACGGCGGTGTGGTCGGTGATCAAGGCGAAGCGGCGCTACCTGCAGTTCCCGGACGGGTTCATGGCGCACTTCTACTCCATCTCGGAGCACCTGCTGCCCGTGCTCGTGTGGGGCTTCCTCGGCCCGCACGAGCGGCTCAAGGACGTCTGCCGCGCCTTCCAGGTGCGTACAACTACACTCATCCTCATCTCAGCAGAAACATATGCTGGACACAGGGCTCCCCAGTGCCACAATGCGCGGCCCGGCGCCACGTGCATCCAGCGGACTCCCGGGAATTTTATCAGATCATCAGTCCATCTTTGCTTTGATTTGGGGCCTGCGAGTAAATTCTAATAGGTATTTCGTGGATTGTATGAACGCGCCAAAATTCAACATGATGCCATTTCAGGTATACGTTCGTTTTCCGACTACAGTAAAACCTTGCAGAACTTTATGGGATCATAAGCCATCTAAATGATTTTCTAAGGAGTGCTCCAGCGAAGCCCACATCCACCGAATTGTCAAGATTTTCGTCTAGTCATGTAGCTACTTTATCATTTAGAAAATTGACACCATTAAATACACTCATGTGCTGCTGAAGACTCCTTATGCTTTGATGGACGGAGAGGTGGATCAAGGACTTCGCAGCCACAGGCAGATGCTTCGCAACTTCAGGGTCTCATGGTTTAAAATTGGCCTCAGATGGTCTGCGCGAGACCATATCAGGGTGCCCGTGTTAATCGGTTCCTTAGTCTATAGGAAACGGAAACGCTCTATTGTACAAAACGCACTTAATTGCACCTTTAACATCTCTCTTCTGCACTACTGGCGATGATCGTTGATCGTGTGATCGTCTATAATCGGCACGATCATCGTGCAAGCATCCACACGATCGTTTGTAGTAGGCGATTCTCTTTGATTTCTTTTGATGCGTGCCCAAAAGACCGACATTCCGTAGTTTGGCGACACCTGGTGTAGAGGAGCCTTTATATGGACAATGTTTGTTTGCGGTTTAACTAGACCATTTGTTATCCCTTTCACTTTCCAGTCGGAGATCGTGGGGTTCATCAGCGACCTGTTCAGCTTCCAGCGCTCGCGCTACACGCGCGTGGAGGAGCTGGCGGAAGACGTGCTGCTGCACGCGCGCGCGCGCGCCGCCGCGCTCACCGACAAGCTCGCGCGCCGCGCCTGAAGCTGCGCCACACACAAACAAACAAACAAACAAACACCACACCGCCACCGCCACCGCCACCGCCACCGCCACCGCCCTCATTCATAACCACTCACCACCATGTCTGCCATACCAAAGCGGCCAAACATTTCTGACGCGTCCTAATAGCCATATGGAGCTAGTCGAAGGAGAAACTCTACTAGAGTCTGGCAAACAAAGATCTAATTAGAAAAATCAAATTAATATGACATATTAACTATTATAAATAATTAGTAAAATTACATATTTTATTAATTTATTTTTAGTAATTTTACATGTCAAAAATAATATTAATTATAATTATTTATAATAGTTAATATGTCATATTAATTTGATTTTTCTAATGAGATCATAATATTTATAAATATGCGTTTTGAATTACGCGGAAACACTGTTGATCAAAATGTACGCGTATGACGTTTAGCGTTGCCGCGTAATTCAGCAATTAGTAGGTACCTATAACTTTCGTTTACCAGACTAACAAATCTTGACACATAAAACTGAACTCTGTTGACAGTAACTAGAGTTAATCATAGATAAGGGTGGTATTCCACTTGTCCAAGATCTATGTCCGATGTATATTTGCGTCTCACATTTTGCTTAGAGAGTGACGATCCTGAGAAACGGGCCGAAAGAGACTCAATTTGTCTTCATTGTGTCTCTCCCACTCATTGCCATCAAAAAATGTATACGTATATACAGTGTGTAACTTGCATAAGAACATATATTTTAAGGGCTGAAAGTATAAGCCGTAATGAACGTAAATTAGTATCTCTAGTTAAAAATGAATTCGGCACGCAATATATTAATCAAAGCTAACATCTGTCAGTAACATTTGAAACTAGCTCTGCCTCTCTAAAACGTGTAATAAATGTTAGCAATACATTGATGCTCTAGAAAATAAAAAAAAACTCTCCATTAGAGAAGGTATTTAAGTATTATTTCGATAAAACGGTTCACATCACTTAAAGCTATCGTTACTTAAAATTTGTGTTGTAATGGATGTCGCACGCTGTATAGATACAGTAATTACCTGTAATAGAAAGAGCCACACTAAGACAAAGTGACGTCTTTCGTCACGGTAGGATCTCCTGTTACGCTTAATATTTGCTAGCTTCGTGAATGGCCAAAGAAATAGAATCGTGTCAGTTGTTTATGCGTGCTTTGTTGTGGTAAATATGAATGCTGGTGACCGTACACACTGACCAAACGAACGTCCAACGAACACGAAGAATTTATGTAGTAGCTATTTGTTAGTGAGATAGCCGTTCGTTGGCCCAGTATGTTCCCAACATACACATAAGCCGTAACAAAACTACCGGGAATCGCGTAATCTTTATACTCGCAGCACATGTCTGGTTCCCGGATAATGTTATATACCTAAGGTTTGGGATCAGGGTGAGCGGCACCTATAACGTTAACCTATAATACTATGTTTATTGCGGGATTCGAGTGCGGGTGACGTTTACCAAATCGGAGTACTAGGTACCGTTTTCATGCGCCCTGATCCCGAATGCGTGGCAATTACATAATAGTACATTACTGTAGAGGCCGGGAAAATAGGGATTGCTGGCCAAGTAGATATAGACGGACGAGCGTAGCGAGGAGGGATAGAGACACGAAGTGGGCAATCGCTTTCATGCCGAGGTATGTATAGTGCTTTTCTTAAACATGCAATGAAATAAATAAAAAACTATAACTAACTAATAAAAAAGTTTTTTCATGGCTGAACGCTCCGATATAGGGTCACGAATTGAAACAAAAGGTCGCTTTGTAGGCCTAGGCCTCTATTTTTTGTATGAAATTACATTATTGATGTCGCGTCACGCCGCGCCCGAAACGCGATACTTCGAAGCCTATAATAAAGAACACAACGTCAATCTTTCATTGCATGCTTGAGGAAAAAGTACGTAAGTAGTTTTTAGTAAATCACATCAGCTGATAACGAGCAATATTTACTCAATTGTGAAAATGTATCACACAATTCTCTTAGAAGCACGCTAGTGCCTTATTATAGACGCCGAAAATCAAGTGATCAATGCATTGTTTAGTCATTATCATTAGCTGAATTGGAACACAGATTTAGTGCCAGTACTTGATCGAATAACTCGTGGCAGCAAATATTTTCATTGCCACCGCAGCTCCAGCGACTGATTTGTAACTTTTCGGTGTAATGTAACACGATACAACCCGAGCATTACAGCAGTCAGTACAGCGGACCGAGCCGCTCGACGCGAGCGCCGCGTGCTCCACTCGGCTGTCGGTTTTTACGCCAATCCCTTTAAGTGTTTTATTACAAGTCAATACAGACTCACGAGTCGCCGCAAGAATGGAGCACAAATGAACAGAGCGCTCAGAGCGTTCGCCGCGTAGCTGTAATGTAACACGATCGCCGTAAACGATACATTACACCGAAATGGTACAAGTCGCCACCTTAAGGGCTTCGAGCGGCTCGGTCCGCTGTACTGACTGCTGTAATGCTCGGGTTGTATCGTGTTACATTACACCGAAAAGTTACAAATCAGTCGCCACCTTTCACAAAGCATAGGTATAATTCCAATGTTTAAAAATTAATGACACAAATGCGATCGCCAATCACAAGCCTCAGGACGTAATGGTCGTCTCCTCACAAATGGCTGCTTTAATTAAGGTTAAGGCGAATTAAAAGCCATACTAAAATAATTGACGATTGGTAACCTATAGGTAAGGGTAAGCATTATTACTTAATTTGTTTGGTTTTTAGTTTATCGAGCTAAATGATAACTAATGAACTGTTCATGAGTATTGTGACATTCCTAATGCTGTAGGCATGCAGGTACATGTTTATGTATATACTAATATTGAGACGTAATAATCTGTCGTAAGCTAATGTTGCCAATTACCCTTGTGTTCGAAACTCACGAAGGTACAGATTCACCAGAAGATTTGTATCAATCAATTGCCAGGCACATTTAAGTTACTATTTCATTATAAACCTTATTGCATGAAGTTTAAGGTCTAAGTTTAAGGCTTACGTGTGACTTCTTTTGTGCCTGGTTAGTACAATATTAGGTATAAGTTGAAAGTGTTTAACTATTTTATTTATTCCGTTCTGTCTTATCTAGACTACTGGCAACTTTTGGCTAAAAGTCTCACTATGTTATACAGATGTATTGCAAAATTATTTTCCTTCGGGAAAACTCGGATATTTATCGGAATACGATGACACCCGAACTGTCAATGAATTATCGTATTAAATCAGTGACATTCTCATACCCATTAATATGGAACTTTATTGTTAAGTGTCAAATGTCAAAATGAATAATGTTGTTGCATAATATAGGGATGTTACAACCGCCGCAACAATTATTAGGTACTGAAAATGGGATTTTTAAAACCACATTCTGTAACTTGAAAAATAATCAGTTTTATTGTCACTACTAAACAAAACATTATCTTCGCTTTAAAACATAATTAAAAGGACAACAAAATAAAGCTTATCGGGAAATATTTACAATGATAAAATTCAAAACCTGTCTATATTTTATCTTTGGCGTCCCTCTCGTACCTAAAAATAACCTGCGTGTGAGAGGAATGCAATCGATTCAAAAGGTTTCATAGGCAATTTCACGAAAGTTATCGCCACGCACACAACCGTTGTAATGAATGATAGAGGATTTTTAAAATTTGTGTTTTTTTTGCGTACCGATTGCAAGTTCAGCAGCGAACTAATGGGATGACAAAATGTTTTTTGTTAAGATTCTCACATTGACTCAATCACTTCGTTCATTCGTTTTTCTTGCAATCAGTACGTAATGTAACTGGGTGTGGTTTCATTCATTTCAACTTTAGTAAAACTACCTATACCTACCTAACATTACAATTTCATCGTATTTGGATCGATGTTTTCAATATTGTCCATTTCACAATCTGAGTCAGTCATATCATCGTCAGATTCGTCAGTGCTGTCATTGACGTTAATAACAATCCTATCAATGCGATCATCCATAGAGTGTTCCTGTGAGAGGTATTCATTTTCACATATATAGATGCATGATCACAAACTTTCTTCCATTCTTCCGGGCCAATAATATTTATTTTTTCTTCAATAATTTTTTTTACTGTACCCAAATTCATATCTATGTTTCTTTTTGATACATAACTTTTTATCTGTGACCATATATTTTCAATAGGGTTGAAGTCGGGGTGGTATGGAGGTAACCTTAACACTTCGTGTCCATGTTGATGTAAAATTTTGTCAATGGAATATTCTACAAAGTCTTCTTTATGCCGGCAAATAATTTCGTATAATTGTATTTTGGTTGACGATGAATTATGTGGAATATTGTATTTTTTTAACCAGTTTATCATAAGTGGCTTTGCGGTATTAGAGTTGGGCGGACATTCCACATATTTATTGTGATAAGCAGCATTGTCTACTACTAGTACAGAATTTGGAGACAAGTTGGGAATAAGTTGATTCCGTAACCATTTTTCATAATTAACATTATTCATGGCATCGTGATAATCACCAGTTTTATCAGTAGACTTATACATAAGTAGAGCACCCGGTACAAATCCTTTGGCACTACCTGCATGTACTATAATTAGACGTTGACCTTTTGAAATTAACTGTTTCACTCCTTTATCCGTAGAATCGATCCAGCACTTTCCTGTTAAATGGGATGTGTGAACATAGGTTTCGTCAGTATACACAATATCTCTGCCTTCAGGTCTATGAACTTTATTCTTTTAAGTCTAACGTCATTTTTTTCCATCAGCATTTTCCTATTATTAATAATTTTCTTGAATAAAAAACCCATTTGGCGAAGTATTTTTCTTAGTGTAAAATCGCAGCCCTTAAAATTCATCGTTTCTATTAATTTGGACTTTATTACATTTATAGTAGGGACCTGTTTATAAATGAGATGAAAGTTATAAACCATTCGTCGTATCACTGCGTAGTCAAAATCATCAAGATCTAAATAGAATTTCTTGCGTGGTCTACCCAGCTTAATTTTGTTTGTGTTGGGATTTTCATTACTTCTGTATTGTTCTTCCTGGTTCAAATATTTTCTAATTGTTGGTCTAGATATTCCTGTTGCGTCCGAAATTCGCTGTTGAACTTTCCTAAAATACTCTGTCGTTTCTATTTTTGAATTTGCTATTTTCCGATATGAAGTACAGGTAAATATTAAATATAATACCTTGAATTGGATTTTTTAACCGTTTTCGAGATTTCGGCATGGCTATACAACCTTATTAGTAATCTGAAAATATGATTAAAATTACAGCGAATTTTTAAATTGCGGATTATCCACTCTATATAAGAAGCAATTTGAGAGAGCACGATAAATATTGTGTTGATCGTATGCAATCAAGATAATTTACATCATACGGTTATAACATTTTGCCAGGCGAAATTGAATCTTATGTCAATTCCATAGAGATTGACTTGCGAAAGCTTTTCTCACTTCATCTGTAGGTATCAACTTTAAATGTATGAGTGGCCAACTATTACTCAACGCCGTATTTATTCAGTCGACTTCAAAGATATGTTTACTTTTTTGCACCATATCCCATTGTAATAAGGCGAAAAATGTTAACATATCGCCTAGTGACTGCAATACAGCCACATCTCAAGAATAAAATACATTTGAGATGTGGCTCTATTGCACAGTGCAATACGGTCACATCTCGAAAGTAAAATACATTTGAGATGTGGCCGTATTGCAGACACTAGGCGATATATGTATATTGAAGCTTCCATAGCTCAGTAACCACTTACCACTATCACATTCAATAGCTTAGTGACAGGGTGGGATGCACCAAACCGTCTGTATTCGTAAGCGGTGTTCGTTAAAATCTGATAGTAAGGAGACTTTTTCACAAGTTTCTATGGAGTTACAGCTGTGGGCGCCATATTTAACGTTGATCGACAGACAGACGTCTGTAGTCGTAAGTTGGTGCAACCCGCCCTAAGCCTAGTATCTAACATTTTGCGAAACTGTTCCATAACTACGAGTCAACTATTTCATTCGCATACTACGTAACCATTGTAGATAGTATATACCTATAATTGCTATTATATTACTAATACCTAATGCGCAATTGTCGAATGCATTTTGTCTGGCATTCCACTTTGACATTTATTCTGCCATTTGTTCTAATTCCATTAGTTTAACGTTCTGGTAGCTATTATCAGTGAATAAAAGCGCTGATTATGTGCTAGGGATGGACGAAAATGAGCTAACGTCAGTAAGAATACCAAAGAAAACCAAAACATATTTTACAATACGTTGTTTATTTTAACAAGCGCTCGTACTAAATAAACTATTAGAGTACAACAATTTAGTTAACTAAAACTACTCTTGAATCGTGTAGACTGAAGTAGTCATATTGTGGCCAAGCAATATTTTGATTACTAAAAATGTTTATCAAAATCAATTATTTATTCTGCAAATAGGCCACAAGGGTACTTTTACATGTCTAATTTAAGTTCGAGTAGCGCCGCGCATTTGATTTTATAGACTTTGTATTAGGGTGCAAGTCCACCATGGATGTGCGAGGACGTGTTAGGTCCAGTTCCTAGGTACATCTAGTGTGTGTTATTTCTGCGAATGTCTATACAGAAGTATGAGTCCATTTATTTGAACGTCCACTGTACATGGAAAGAAACCTGATAATGATAACACAGACAGACAGATAGTGATCCTATAAGGGTTCCGTTTTTATTCCTTTTAGTAAAATGAACATACGTAGTGGAACCAACAATATTAGTTTTAGGCAGTATTATTTTAGACAAGTGGGGGCCCCCACTGGCAATATTTTACTTCTTCTAACACCAGGTAGGTTAGATTCGTTAGGTATCTTCAGATGTCCGAAGGGCAAATGGACTAGAAAAGGAGCCCCGCGTTAAAACTGTCGAAATACCAGGTAGGTAATTAACATGCATGCCATTCATATTTTTGGTCTGTTTGCCCTCCGGGCATCTGAAGATGCTTAACGTATGATCGGTTTTACCTACATTTTACAACAGAAGTGAAGATATAAATATTTGCAAATCCTATTTTATTATTTATTTAAACTTTATTGCACAAAAGAAAACTTATCGTACAAAAGGCGGACTTAATGCCAAATGGCATTCTCTACCAGCTCTATTATGCTGTGAGTCCACGAGTACTTGAAAATCCTTCATTCTCTACCAATCGACTATTGGACCAAACAGACATTCCCGGAATACACGTTCCATGGACGTCCATTCCGTGAACGTCTAGTTCCAAGCAAGACTTTAGAGTTGACTGGGCATAACAGGAACTGGAGCTAAGAGACCGAACCGAAAGGGTGTTTTCGTATGTTTGGCACCTCGCATATATGCTTGACATGTAGGTGTGGAAACACAGCTTCATACATGTCTAGTGGACGTTCACCCTAACGTGCCATCAACTTGTCAATCTCTAATCGATATATACTTGTATTTATTACACTGGTGTTTAGCTTGTTTCGTATCTGTTTATCTTACGTAAGTATATTATTTGAACTAAATGAAATGGACAATATTGTATGCATTTGCTAGATACAATTGAAATGTTTTAACTTTAGCTGAATCTTAGTTCCCAGTAATCAAAGTGTTTATTGTATAGCAGTAAATTATGAAAGTTAATTAATTTGTAAATAATAATAATATATAGTACTAATTTTAATCTGGTGGCAGTTTTAATCAATAGCTCTTGTAAGTTCCATTTTTATTAATAAACTATTTGGTGAATGTAGGCACAAGTCATTCATTGATTCGAAGTCCCAACATTTGTATGGTAGGGAGCGTATAGCGATTATTTGTCACATTGTTACTCACTACGAGTATACTTGAGATTATTAGAGTTAGCCGAATCGCATCAAACTGGTCCATTCCAAAGCAACTATACCGCCCAAGGTAGACGATTTCAATTCCAATAACACTTATATAAAAAGCGGCCGCATTAAATAATCTCATCTAATGTCTATACCTACAGCGAACTGTACATGTTGATGAATTAACGAGACCAGAGAATTTCATATGTATTTGAGTCACTCGCGAATTCATCTGTAGGTGCAGGCGCAGGCGCAGGCCTGCGCCCACTCGGGAAGAACAACGATTTGATTGATACTAAATAAAACGCACTTTTATTAGAAAATTTAGTGGTCATTTACATGATATAACACTTTGCCTTATTAATACAAAAAACAGTGTAAATATTTTTACATGAGGTGAATAAAATAAGTGGATAGGTACTTAAGTCACCTAGCACCCCTTGGTTGACAATAATACTTATTCAAAGCACCGAGTATATTGTAAATGAATATAAAGGACATATTTAATAATATTCATCTACTGCAATACATACATACTGCGCAATTGCATTTGAAGATTCCAGAAGATTAACAATAAAATGTAAAGAAAAGAAAAAAAAACATAACAGCTTTAACCCGACGCTCGTGGACTGCAACCGGTATTACCGGTATCCGACAGGAAACTGCAGTAAACCTGTGGCCACAGATCACATCTAGCTCTTCGTATGTCTTGGCACTGGATCAGTGCTATTGAAAATTGACTGACAGAAACGAAAAATGTATAATCCTTCAGCAACATCAGTGTCAAAGCTTCTGAAAGGCTAGTGATTCGTCTACTGTTAGTTATGTACCTAGGTACAGTCAGCATCGTATATTAGGAGCAGCCAGAGTAGCCGAATATATGGTAACACACTCTTTTTCTTACAGTAATAAAGACTTGTACCGCAACATTTGGCTACTTAGGCTGCTACTACCTAAAATATAACGCTGACTGTACTCTAGGTAGTCACCCTAAGGTAGAATGCGACTTGGAGTAGGTATGTGATAAAAGCTATTTAGATTTCAGAAAGAACAAAAATAAACCGGCATTTCATAAAATATACTTTTCTTGTAGCTCACTGAATGTGATAGAAATGTCTCTTAGCCTATACCGATAGCGTAAGATGAAAATACTCAGTCCCTTCCCTGCTCATCTCGAGCTATAGCTGATGTAATGAAAATATTACATTTTCTTTAGATAACCAAAACAAATATAAATTATAAAGAAAGCCTGCCAATTACCATAACAATCAATAGACTCCAATGTTAAATAATATTGTTAGTTTAAATAAATTTACGAATCAACAATTATTTGGTTTAGTGCACAGCGATTGTAATATAGCTAAAATAAATCTAAATCTAAAACACATTTGGACGTTATTTTTCTACCAGCTCCAACAGTAATTATAATATATATTTATAATAATTAATTGGCAGGCTTCCTTCAAATAGATGTAGCACTTACGAAATAGTGAGAATCGATATACTACTAGACACTAATTACAAAGTCTGAAAATGATCACACAGACACTCAAAAGAAATGCATGCATTCGTCTTATAGTAAATGGAATCACTCTGACATCCGGACCGAGGCCCGTTATAGTCAATATATACAAAAGTAAATAAAATGGACTCTTACAAAAGTTAAAATGTATATCGTAGGTAGCCAGAGAATATGCTATTTGCGTCGTACTCTCACTGCGTAAAACAACATAATTACATCCCATGTCTCGAAATTACATTATGGTAACGTCCCTGGGGTGTCGCACACAAAATACCCATGCTTTAAACTTTTAATGTTAGTTAGGCACGTAGCTGATACTCTGAAGACTTTAGAACAACTTGTATAAATAACACAACGGACATTTAAACATGAGCCGTACCACTTATTTGTGCAGTGCGATGCTCATTTATCAAAATATATTCTCAGGAGATCAACTATGGCTGTGAACAGCGTTTTGGCCAGTGTCCAAAATCAAGTTCAAAGCGTTCTTAAAACAAGTCTAATGATTATGAGGTAAAACACTAAGGAAAAAATAAATAGGTAGTTATACCTTCTAATTTGGTTTGTCAATACTTTTAGTAAAAATGTGTACACCTCTAAAGTGCATATAAAAAGGAAGACTTCGATTTAGTGCTGGCGTTTCTACTGGAAGTGGCAGTAAGTTGTAACCGGATTATTTTTTTACATTTCACTCAATCATTTTTATACCTACAGTCTCTTATTACTCCTGCCCTGCAGCTACCCAATGCAATATTACTAAATGAGTATTCTATCTTATACGTAGCTACCAGCTGTTGGGGCCTGCCATTGATAAAACAAAATTTAATCTGACTCAAAATGTACAAGCTGATTGATAATAATTTGACTCACTGGGATACGAGTCAAGACCAGATAAACATTTATAACACTATTGTCATAAGTAGCTTCCTCTGCTGCTGACTATACTACGGTAGATAATTTATGTGTAATCAATGTAGTTATGAATACCATGATGGGATCACTACTTAATAGCCTCGTATCGGTTTTCTTACACCTACACCATACCTACCTAATATCTAGTATCGTTCGCAAGGTAGGTGTTGTAGGTCACTGCCATTGAGATTACAATTTTCTTTTCTGGTTTTTATGAACCTGGACAGCAAGTGGAGTTTAGATCGAACATGGTTCATTAATTTATCATTATATTCTTCAAAATAGTTTTCTACTGGGCCTAATGGTACCTAATTGTGTCCTTAACCCGGAAGCTGATAGATAATATTGTATTTTTTTAATCATCTCAAATTCGTTGCATGTAATTTAGTGGAATATTGTAAATAAAGCACACTACTAACGATGTAATGTGTCACACCAAATTGGTATAGTTATAATGAAAAGCATATATTGTTGTCTCATTCCAGCTATACCAAGTTGTTGTGACAAATTGGTAGGTGTGTAATGTCCTTTAGGTCGGCGTGTATGGTGTGTGGGTGAGCTGGCAGGCAGGTCATTCCCGGTTACTCGGGCTCAGGGGAGTCGGGCGCGTCCACGGCCGCCACGGTGGTACCGGCCGCCGCGCGCACCTTTTTCAAGTAGCTGACGCTGTCGAACTCCAGGCAGCTCTGTTGACACCACACTCGGTTTATCCGTGCTCACAACAGCCTCTCACCGCCTTACACTTCATATTTAAATAGATATTTTGTCGGACAGTTGACATACACAGAATTCCAATTCAGATGTTTTATTTCATATTTAGGTCTTGGTCTACGGTTGACGCCGCTCACCACGTACACACGGCGTCAAATTGTATGGAAGTGCAGCTACTTACATTTTTATAGAAAGAGACGGTAGCGTCAACAGGAGACCAGACACACCAATATCAATATTATACCTTCTTGATTCTAGGGCTCTCGAAAGAAAAACAATCAAAATTAGAATAAGATATTGCGTAAACCCATGGGTACCTAATTCCAATCCAGTCGGAAGCAAAGCGAGAAAGTCTGCGAGGTGCAATTAGGCGCTGAGTACAACGACAAAGGTTCTTAAGGCAAGAAAAAGGTCTGGTGAGTACGTCCTTAGCAGATAGCGGTATGCTATTAAGTTATTAATAGGTAGCAAAATTATTTAATTTTTAGATGTAGAAGACCATGACTGAAACGCGCCGGATTCGATCCTAGGTATACCTAATCTGTAGCGCCTTTATTCAAAACACGTATAATATACGCCATAATGAACTTACAGCATTCATACTTCATGCTTTCTCCACATGCACCGATTTTGTTTAACCTTTTCACCGCCCGACGGCGAAGCAATACGCTGTGCCACTGACGCCACGGGGGTAAAATTAAAATGGGTAAAGAAATAACGCCACCATAAAAGTGGGCTTTTTTTCAATAGGTATTCATCAAAAAATGTTTGTCGGCCAGCGCCGTCTGTGGCGTCGTAGTCACGATTTTGCGTTGTCGGCTATGGCCGACTGTGGCGGTGAAAGGGTTAATATCAAATAAAGAAATAACCTTTACCATGGTGCTGATGTTGAATAAGGCTCGTCCCCGAATACTAACATACGCAGTTTTTGAATCAATATTCTTACTCAATAAACCAGATTCCATTGCATAATGTTGTATTTCGGGAATCTGAGCCCCTTGTGTCTATAGTAACATTGATTTGTACCATCAATGGTACAAGTGATACTACTATATGTTCTTAGTACCATCAATGGTACTGCCGAAACTATCACGTGTCGCTAGTACCATTGCATCGAAAACATACAAAAAATATATACATGTAACTCTAAGGCAGTTCGGTGTAGGTACGACGACGAGCGAAGCGAGGAGGAGTGTTAGGTGCATTGCGACTCTACATCGCGCGAGCCGAGCGAGCGAAGCGAGAGACCCGACTTTATTCGAAAAAAAAAATGTACGCGTAAAGTCGGGTCTGGCGCCTCGCCGGCCGCTGCGGCGGCACGCTCGCTTGGCTCGCGCGCTGTAGGGTCGCAATGCACCTAATACTCCTCCTCGCTTCGCTCGTCATCGTACCTACACCAACCTGCCTTAGAGTTACATGTATATATTTTTTGTATGTTTTCGATGCAATGGTACTAGCGACACCATTGATGGTACAAATCAATGGTACTATAGACACAAGGGGAATCTGAGGCTCTAGTATAAGTTTTACCGAAACAAACCGCGTTTTCGTTTAGCTGTCAAATCCCATACAAATTGAGGGTAAAACGCAAACGCGATTGTAACGTTTTGTTTCGGTGAAACTAATACTAGAGCCTCTGGTATATTGAGAATCGGACACACCGTGCATTTCGTATTGGGCACAAGCGCTTGAAAGTTTTGAGTAACGATTATACTGCAAATCCAATTTTAACGACAATAGGTAATTAATTCACTTTAAATACACGCCACACGTAACAGTAATTCTCGTTAGTCAACATTTCCGTTTTAGAAGTTTTAGCAGTGATTCTCAGTGCAACCGTGAAAAGTGTTAGTAACAAGTAGTTAGTATGTATTGCATCATTAGTAGCATAATAATTCATCATCATTAATAGCACCATTACATTACTAGTAGCAAACCAGAGCGACTAGATTAATAAACAAAAACCATGATAGACAAACATATGAAATAAAATATAAAATTAACATTTATTCATTTATTGGAATAAAAAGAGAATTATAATAAAATCATAATTTCGTTTATTCATGTTCTGTCATGGTCTTAGTAAAATAAATATATAGACATAGAAGATGGAAAGGAAGTTAGTAAGCAGTGAGCAAGGAAAGACGGATTTACTTCATGTTTTATTATGAAATCGAATTGACAAGAAATAAGAAAATAACACTAATAATTTTGTTAGCATATGAAAAAATAATCTCAATAATGAATAAATTAACATTAAATAGAATGTCAACAACGCAATTTGGAACCACACTGATCGTCTTTTATTCGAATAATCCTTTTTTTTTACCTTTAACGAACCCCTCTCGAATACCCATTCTGTGCGAGTAGCATGAAAACGATACAAACATTGAATTAGTGAATTCATATTAAGCAAACGCTTCATAGCATCATTGTCAACAAAAATTTCGTAACATTATGCATATAAAATGTAACAAGTCGAAACAAAACTAACTTTAACACTTAGTTAATTTAATTCTAATAATAACCTATAAAACTGGCCTTAATAATTCTTATTCAGTCTTTGAAATTTCTGATCAGATCTATAATCAACAGATAATTTACGTAACCTAATATTAATAACACTTGTGTGCATTTGTAGGTGGTCACCGAGCGATCGTCGTCACGGCTCCACTGAGATCGGCCCATAGGCACCTCAGGCTACGCTAGAGTCAGTCTTATGTCGCTAAGCTATTCTTATTACTCTATTTAAATCACAGGACACTTGAGGTAATTATTAACATTTATACTTAGCATGAGTGCTAATATATTGGACGAAACAATTATTTATTCACAGCCGACAAATTTTAAAACGACATATGTTCTAAAAATATACTAGAATATTTAAGCCCAAAAGCCAAAATGTACAAACGTTAATATGAGGAACAACAAACATATAAGCTTTGTTTATTAGTAGGTATATATTCATTAGTGTTACGCTGCGTATAAACAGAATGTTGAGTAAGATAGGTAAAGCGTTTGAATGTTTCCAGCGCATCTCCAACTTCACCCGGCGTCATAGTGAATCTCAGTTACCGACTACGGAACTAGAAAACTCAAGACAAAACCGTACACCAAAACCGAAGCCGAAAACATGCAAGCGACTTTAGTCGGGTCGATCCGGCGCCGGCGACACACGACCTCCTAGCGCGGGATCTCAAACTATCTTATAAAAAAATCATTTTTGTATAAAAAAAGTTTGGATGAAGTCGCGCGGCCTCGACGGGAGATCAGGATGGGATCGAGCGGGACGGGAGAGGAGAGAGGTTCAGCGGCGCTAGCGGGACTCCGCGTCGCCGCGCCCCGCGCCCGCGCCCGCGCAGGCCGCCGGCTCCGGCTGCGGGCAAACAGTCCGGCGCTCAGCGAGACCGGCGGGCCGCCCCGCCACCCGCCACCCGCCACCCGCCACCCGCCACCTCGGCCCCGCGCGATACACTCATTCAATCAGGCTGCCGTCGAAACGACCTCAAAACAAAACTAAACTATCGTCCCGATAGAGAACTGCCTCCCGAAAAGCTCGGGAAAAAAAATGACGATCTTGTCGTCGGCGAGTAGGTCGGCCTACGGCTACGGCCTACGCTCGGTGCCTCGCTTGCTTCTACTGGTCAGTAGAAGTTGCGGCAGAGCAACGCCGCGAGGTAGTTGGGGTGGCGCAGCGGCGCCCACACGCGCAGCGGCGGCGCGTGCGCGTGCGCGTGCGCATGCGCGGGCGCGGGCGCGGGCGCCGGGTAGCGGCGCGGCGCCGCGTGCGTTACCTTGCGCGCCAGCTCCGGCGGGAAGGCGGCCAGCCCGGCCGGCGGCAGCTTGCTGAGCGGCGAGTCCGCGTACTGCACCAGCGTCTCGTACGTGTACGTCTGCCGCGCCACGCCCGGCCCTGCCATCCGAACACACCGCTTAGTCTTTACAAGACGCTAACTTTCACGACTTTATTTACTGGCTAAAACCTACCCCTGACAGATAAACACAAGTAGTAGCGAGGAGTGGATTTTTAAATTGGATATTATTTCCCCTTTCAAATCCGTCAAATTTCGCACCGTCGAAGAAAAACATGCGACGCGTTTCACTTTCTCCGCACAAACATAGCAAAATACATAGGTAATCACACAAACAAATACGGCGATAACACGCAAGAGTTTAATACAAGTTACAGCAGACGGCAAACAACCTTGCGCAAATGACCTTGGCTGCGCAGAAGCGAATTTTAGGTGTCCGCGGGGGGTGGTGAAGTGCGACAGCGGGGGGTAGCGTGTCGGGCGCCTGATTGGTAGATCGGTTGACATTTGCGTCCCGCACCCCGCCCACGTCCCGCTGTCGCCATAGTACACTTTCGGCCAGTAATAAAGTGATTTTAATTTACAAACCACATCAGTGGCAAACAAGCATATTGCCCATCTAATGGTAAGCGGTTAGTTTGCTTTAATAATGATTCATTGCATTTTTTGTCACTGCTATTTATTGAGGTATTGTAGTCTGTTAAATTTGTAAATTGTTTGTTGAGTTTTATTACGGTAAGACTAATGCCACCATAAACCACAAATTAAGTTATTTGTAAAAAGACAGACAATAAGAACCTTCCCCCGCCACGTCATTTGTTGCGCAACAAGTTTGCCGGCTACTGTATCTTGTATTAAACTCTTATCGCCGTATCAATGGTGCTAATAATCGAAATTTCTTAGTAAACAAACGAAACTCATAAAACGGGTGCATTCGAACAAGGCGCTCGGAAATAGGACAGGGTTCATGTTAAAACAGATACATTTGCATTCATACTTTTAAGAAATGGCAACTTACAAACAAATAGTATTTCGGTAAGACTGAAGGTAAATAGTTACCCACTATTTGCTTACTTTCAATCACATGCCAAACAGATAAATATGTAGGTTATTGACTGACTTCTGCATACTATTATGAACTGTTATTATTATTACGAAAATTAGTAGGCAACATGAATGTAGAATTACAATGGTCCACACAAATGAAATGGCGATGCACGACATGTAAATGGAAAAATTTAAATATTATCGACTATAAGTATAGATTCCTAAAGAGTGTTACTGAATTGAAAAAAGAGCACAACGCCTGTTGTTTGTATTTTTTATATATATAACATTACTTATTATGATGGTTTTTTAAATAAATACGCAATTGACCAACGTGAGACATAATTATGTCCTTTCTCGAAGTTATACATAAAGTAGCAGAGCTCAAAATATTTTTAGACACCACATTAGTAGAGATCGCCAATATTTTATTTCATATCATTAGCGTTTAAAGCTGCCGCAATTAACAATTTTGACATCATTGACAAAACAGTATAATTTGGGCGTTTTTTAAAAAAAGTATACAAAATTTTTTTTAGATCTTTTTTTTTTGTTTTTTTTCTTACTCAGAATCGTTGACACTATCGATCCTCATACAAGAAAAAAGTGTGAAAAATTTCCATTCCAGATCGTCCCATTTTTGTATGCAGTCTTTTTTTATTTATATGGTCGTGACGCACTGGAAGAACAAACTTACATAGTAAAATCTGGGACACTTTTTTTCTTGTAAGACGATCGATAGTGTTAACGATGCTAAGTAAGAAAAACAAAAAAAAACGAATACTGAAAAAAAACGAACACTTTTTTTGAAAAACGCCCATTTACTAATGATACTCATGTCATGTGTTATGGCTCATCGGACTCGGTGAAAACACGCGAATACCGGACACTATGTATTATGTAAAAGATTTGCTAAACTTTACGGAACGATTACTGTTATTTCTGCATCCGATTGTAAAATCCACCGGGGCGCGGCGCAATCTCTGCTAAGTGGTGCGTGGAAACCCGCGCTCAACTACAAGGACTAGAGGGCGGTAATAGGAAGGCGAGACACCTATGTAGTCAATTCACTGATATAAGTTACACCGGCAGAATTGTTACAAGCTTTGGAGCGGTGCATAAATAAAGCCAGCGCCTACTTGAAAGATACAGATGAAGGTATGATTTCAACACTTTGTTTTTCTATAACTTGACGCGGCCACGTGAGTCACCGATTTTATAGCTTGTCCACTGTCCAGGACAGTAAATACGCACAGGCAGACCAAAATATTTCCGCAGCTGCCCGAGAAATGTATACCGAGCAATGTAACTTATAAAAGGGGTCACACGAGACACGCAGTAGGGCTCACCTTGGTTCTTGTCGGTGGAGGCGGCGCGCGAGAAGCGCGGGCGCCGCGGCGTGTCCCCGTCGGGCGCTGCACAACACACCCGTCACTACACGCACACACACACACACGCACACGCACATACACAGCCCACGGCCGCACACACAGGACCACACTACTCTACCACGCCCTACTCCCAACAGCTTTTCCTCGAACCATCTTATATCCTTTCCCGTGGTTTTAAACAGAGGAGATGGGATTCGATGCAAATATTTATCAATAATAATCATGTTTAATTTAATATTAAGTCAAAGCACATGAATTTTTAATAACTTTTTTTCAGTGTTATGCTGATATTTACTACTGGCAGTATTTTATTTAAATAATATAATAAAATACTTAAAAATCCTGAAATAAGTAGGAAGCAGGAAGTGAAATAGAGTAGTTGTTCCATGTATTTAGCGGGATGATCACTACTAGATACTGATTGAAGGCCTGCTCGGTGTTGCGGCAGGTTTGAGCGATCAATGGATGATGTTGTTAAAAATGTTCCTCATGGAAATGAGATAAATTTGGAAGACCCCCTGCCGCGACCGTGGATTGATGTGTGGGTGGATGTTGTTTTGAAAGAAAATACAATATCAACAGTATAATATGAATAACACATAAATACATATTTTTTTCGACGAACCTGTACACCATATAAATATGTGAATGAAACACAAACTGTTACCATGACATAATATAATGAATCGAATATAGTGGGGGCGAAGTCAAGGTAAACTTCCAAAACGTGAAAACTACATGCTAAAGTCAGTCGATACAAGATTTAACTTCTTTACTATCAAAATATAATATCACACTCATTATTATTTGTAGATGCAAGGCATGCTACGTTAGATCCGTATCGGAAACTTTCTCATGCTATTTAAGTTATGGATAGCATCGACGACTACTGAAACTCTGCAAAAAGAGCAAACTAGAATACTAAGCTGGATTATTGCGAAAAAAATTGGTACTATGAATGGTAGCGTTCGTGCCGAGACTTTCGTGAGACTTTCGATTATGAGTTATGACACTCACGTAATGCCCGATCTTTATACAGAGAGTGTACCAAAAATGGGGTGTGAACCGATCAAGGGCATAACAGGGTTACCTATCATAAACTCGAAAATCGTATTACCGAATATTAAAATCCCGAAAACGTTTCCCTTTTTATCAGTTGGCTGAATTTTTGTTTGCCCGAAATTTCTTTTCCCATATTATTATTTTCCCAATTCTCAGTTCGTTATAATTTTATTTCGCTTATGTTTCGAATAGACACTTATTAAAATTCCGAAGGATCATTTGCCAACTAGTTTTAAGTGCCGAAAAGTATTAAGTCCGAAATATTATTATCCCGCTATTATATTAAAAGATCGAAATTGTAGCATGTCGATGCAAATCCTCGATACATTGGTTTGCTATTTTATTAGCGTAGGCGTCAATATTAATTGCTTGACCCTTAGTGTGGGTAAGTGAATACAGACACTTTAACCTAACCTAACCGCCAGCGTGTCGACGTCACCCCGCTTCGCGGGGTGCCTATTTCCGCTCTAAGGGACAGAAGCTAACCCTAACCTAACCTACAAATAATACCATTTTTAGGATCATTTGTTGTTTTTTTACTGCGAGGGGCTCGGAATTATGAAAAGGTGGTAAACAATTCGGTTGTCAAATAATAAAGTTGGCAATCGTTCTTCGGGTTATTGAGTTTCGGGAAAACGACAATGTGGGAAAACAAACCAGCGATATTTCAAAAGTATGGTAAACAAAGTATATGGATTATAAGAATTCGGTTAACCGTTTTCGGACAAGTGAAAATCGGGCAAGTGTTTTTCGAAACTTCGATAGGTTACCGCATAACAGGTATCGTGTTTTGATAAGAAAAAACGAAGATTTTTTTACGCGGTTTTTTTAACATTTGTATGGAGCGTTGGCCGACTAGGGCGACCTGCTCCATACAAATGTAAAAAAATCGCGTCAGAAAAAAAAAAAGTTTTTTCTTAGAACACGATAGCTGTTATGCCCTTGATCGGTTCACACCCCGTTTTTTAACCGACTTCAAAAAAGGAGGAGGTTTCTCAATTCGACCGTATATATATATTTTTTTTATGTATGTCCGCGGATAACTTCGTCGTTTATGAACCGATTTTGATTATTCTTTTTTTGTTGGAAAGGGAGTATCCCAAGGGTGGTCCCATGGTAAGGAAACCAGGATCTGATGGTGGAATCCTGAAGAAATTGAGGGAAACTCTCGAAAAAATTGTCTTTCCGACTAGTGTGTTCCTTAATATTATTCAATATAAAGAATTTTAAAGCCCTATTATTTTCCCTAATAATCAACGCATTTGCTCTCGAAAATCAGTTCATGTGGTAAATTGGAAAATAAATGTGGAAATGTTCTCATGGCTTGGCGGAGTACTAAATTGAAGTCGGTTAAAACTTTGTTTTTAAAGTAAATTATGGTACACCCTGTATTAATCACAACAAATCGTCTACGATATCTTTTCGTTTCGATTTTATGATGACGATTGTGTCACATTGTTGCGACGTGTCTTGCTGCTGATTGTTCGGCGCTTGAAAGGCGCGTTTCGGGTGCGCCCGATACTGACCCGGGTTCTTTACATATAAATGCTTTACAGCTCATCGTGAACGCAAGACGCGCTCTATCAACACGACTATCGCCCAAAATTCACTTGATAGCGAGACGATTATGGAAATTCAAAGTAACTATAACAATAGAGAGTAGGAAAGGTTCCACTTAGTCTCTGCTCTCGTTTCCAAAATACTAAGCGGCAATCTTGTCAGGGAGCACCGGGCCTCAGGCGCCAAGCGACGAACTGCTAAACGCTATTCCGACGGTCACCCACAGTCTCCGCTAGCTTCGAATTAGGGTCATAGCATAGTTCAGACTGAATACAACAAAACTCGTCTTTCCAGTGGTCAATGGTCAAAAGCTTTACGTGCATGTATTTTTATCGCATACAATTATATAAGAGGATGCGGCTTTAATGCGTATTAAGTCCAACCAAAAATTTGCCTTCGCAGTTCTTAATTGCAATGTGGACAGGAAAGACGCGCTGTATTTTCTGATCATAACAAATTCGAGCGTGCCACGTCAGTGTGACCTCGGCCGGAAGCGAGCACCACCGAGACGCGGCGCCTATGATGGCGGGAACAGAGACAGAGACAGAGCCAGGTGGATATGTGTGTACATACCGGGCGCGTCGGCGTGCGGGTCCTGCGCGGGCTTGGGCGCGAACACGTCGTCGTCGTGGTCGCGGTCGCGGTCGTCGTCGCCGTTGAGCGCGGCGTCGTCGCGCAGCAGCAGCGCGGCGCCGGGCCGCTGCGACAGCGTGAAGAAGTCGCCCGAGCCCGCGCCTAGCGCCTCCAGGGCCATCGCGCTCTCGAAGTACTCGTCCAGCACCAGCTTCGCCGTCTGCACAAAACAAGGACATTGTTCTTGTAAACTTATCCAACCCCTATCAATTAAGTCTAATAAAGTTATTGAACGTGCCCATTATCCTAAATGACCCCTCGCGTGTCAGCGAATGCGAGCGACAGATCCGACCTAATGATTCATGTCCGCATCGGCACGTTATTTTGGCGTTATAGTAACTAACTATCAAAACCCCGTGGCAATGCGCGTGTGGGTTTGGGGGTGGAAGAGGTGCAGGGTTCGCAAATATACGTTAACCTTTTAAACATGTCTATCCGGCAGCATCTTCGTTTACCCGACGGCAACCAGAAGGCAAAACGCAAGCTTCTAAGTGCGATTAACAAAATATCAGCCGCGCTTGCGGTGGAGCGAAGACTGTTTAGCGCTTGAATAGCAGGCAATAGGTCGATAGCGAACCACAAACGCCGCGGCAACTCATTGTCAGCACGATGTTTGCCATGACAAGGCGAGACCATTTCGTTCATTTGCTGATAATAATACATTATTGTCGAAGCAAGGGAAGCAGGCAATTGCTGACTGAGTATTAATTTTAACTTGGGAGTCTGTTTAATTACGAAGCCAGCAATTGCCCTTCCGGCTGAGACAAATATAGTGCTTTTCTCAAAAAATGTGCAAGAAAACAAAAATATACTTTCTGAAAATGATAAGACATGCTTTTCTTCTCACCACTTCATGAAATTGTCGTACGCCTTTAGATACTTTTTCTTTTGGCTTTGCAGGGAACAAATTATGAATAACTAAGCTTGCAGCTTCTTTTAAATCTGGAATCATTTTCACGTCAATTTTCTACATTATCCGAAAAAAAAAAGACAACTAGCCGCTGTATGTAAAAACAGAATAAATTTAGCATTGCCGCCTTTTGTTTTTTTTATAATAATTTGGAAGTGTATTTTTCTTCCGAAAACGCCATAAGTTATTTGATACAACTAAAAAGTCGCGATGAGTCACAGCTAAGTACTGATCTTCCGTTTTGGCTGTTTAGGACCTATGCCTTTTATTTATACGGCCGTTTTAACTTTTTTTAAAGTTTGTACCACGACAAACAATGGAATTTGTATGCAACATTGTTGTCGAGAAAAATCGGGCCGGCAAGGTTTTTAATTTTTGACTAACCATAAACTATGCACTTCACATCCTGATTTTTTTACCAATAAAGTCAACTTTGCCGATCATTTTTGAAGAAAGTATATTTTGGAGTATGTGTAAAGTGTGGAGGAAGCAGTGACTAACAATTTTTGATCGATCTTTATGGGAATCAGATTTATAAGACATGAATTTGAAATACATCAGAGCCCAACTAAATATTGGCACATTATTTTCAAATAAACAACTGACGTGACTATTATAAGCACTTTTTGCATGACTAAATCAGAATAGTAACTATTATATATTTTAGTAAAATTACCTTGACAAGATCCAAATTTTGCCCCGTGATCTTGATGGAATGTTGGCCAAAAGTCACAGTGTACTTATATTCTCCTAAAGCTGCGTCGTTCGTTGAAAAACTATGGAGTAAAGCTCGATTGTTGTGTGGCGATTTCTGAAAAAGAGTCGAAATATTAGATCTTGACATAGTTAATATTCAAGTTATGGGTGTCAGGCTAAGCATAGAAATAGAATAGAAATTTGCGAGACATTACGCCGTCTACGTTAAATTTGCTAGAGGGGCGTGAGCATCAGGTTGGTGGTGAACCTCGGGAGTTTCAATGATGTTTACAGATATTTCGTACCAGGAGACCGATTTTTGACTTTCGAGCGCTCGACTCTTGCACTCGAAAACTGTAAAAAATTACGAAATGCTATTCTGAAATGACAATAAAAAAAATTAAAAACGTGCGGTATTGACCACTCGTATTCAATTCTATCGGTAGAAAGTAAGTGCCTGTGGATTATGACACTACAATAGCTTTTATTTTATTTTCGAGCGCTCGAAAGTCAAAAATCGGCCCCCTGTCCCTTTACCTGTAGAAAAAATTGATACTCTCCTGAAAATAAGCTATCTTCAAAAATAAATCCATCCGCCATCCTGACGTCAGAATGGTGGGTGGATGATTGATGGCACCCGACTGCTGCCGCAATGAAGGATGATCTCCCATCCAGCCATCGTGATGATCTCGAGAGAGCCAGCAGGGAGAGCGTCGTTCGAGAAGGATAATGACAGCTCGTTACCTCCCTGGCGCGCGGCTCGTCGTCCGTCTCGTCGGAGTCAGCGCTGGCGCGCGCGCCCTCTAGCGCGCTCTCCAGCCGCACCGGCGACGCGTTGCGCCGGATCGTGTCGCCGATCAGGTGCTTGGCGTGGCTGCACACACCACACGCGCGTCACTCAACGGTCTAACAGTTGTTAGAGCGGCCGCACATCGAGTCACTACCGAGCCACAAGCTGCGGGGTTGGCTCGCGCTATCAGCGGCTGCGTAGTGCCGGCTGATACTGGTGGCGAGCCGTCGGGCAGCGAGGCGACGAGCGGCTGCCCATCGCCCGAATGTCTGAACTGCCGCTCGTCGTCGCCCCGCTGCCCGCTGGCGTCCAGTCCGCGGCCTTACAGTTGTGAAGTCGCAAGTTAGGACGGCAGGAGCACGTGTTAAAGACGCGGAATACGACAAAGGAAGACATTTCACTTGTCGGGCTAGTCGCGCGAAACTTGTGCTGACAGTACTGAGAGGTCTTTAGGAGTAGTTTAACTAGTTAAACATCAAAAAGCGCTTAGCGACCGGGTTACGTCATCCCCCGATCACCGATGACTTCGTAAACTGAATATATGTTTTTTCGGCTTATAACAAAGATTTTAGCCAAAGAGTAGTGGTTCATTTGAATAGAAAAAAATAAATTCTTAGTTTCTAATCTTTTTGATACTACATCCCATCCCAGTCACTAATATATTTTAGGGTTCCATACCCAAAGGGTAAATACGGGACCCTATTACTAGGCTCCGCTGTCCGTCCGTCTGTCACCAGGCTGTATCTCATGAACTGTGATAGTTAGACAGTTGACATTATCACAGATGTATTTGTGGCTGCTATAACAGCAAATACTAAAAAACAGAATAAAATAAATATTTAAGGGGGCTCCCATACACAAACGTGATTTTTTTGCCGTTTTTATAGATAACGATATATACGGAACCCCTTCGTGCGCCAGTCCGACTAGCACTTGGCCGGTTTTTTTATTTTAAAGTGAGCCAGTTCAAAGAGCACTATTAATTTGGTAAACAAATGAGAGGAGCACTCACTTCACGTTTTCTTCGTTGGGTCCAGTGATTTGAACGAGGCGCTCCTTAGCACCAGGGCTGACTGAAAACCAATTCACACTTCCATTACAAACTGATTGTCATTTAAGTCTGCATGTTAGTATGTGTCATGGATATTATGAAGTTGCAAGAAGGTAAGGATTAACTAGAACTTTCAGGTTGTTTGCAGTGAAACAGAAACATTATGCTCCCTGAAAATGAATTATCATGATGTGCCGAACTTTTTGTAATATTATTGTTGTTAGTAGACGAATGTTTTCATTAGTAACCAATCCAATCCCCATGCAAAAAGACCATGTGTTATTTTGTTCACGCCACGCAACACATGTGAATAGGCTGAAAGGATGTCGCTTGGATATAATTAGATATGAAGCATAGAAATGGCGGAAAACTGCAGAGACCGGGCACCCATGCAAGCGCCACTCCGTGTTCGTACCTCGCTGGAACGATATGATCGTGTCGCTTAGCTCCTCGATCATGTGCACCCGCCTGCCCTTGATACCCATCACTGTAACACCACAACACAACTTCAGACTCGCCGATCCTCGCCCGTAACTCTCTGCTCGCTCCGGTTATGACAACGTGCGCTCGTAACCGAGTTGTATAATATTGAGATGACTTACTTCTTTGCACGCACAAATTTTATTTTCACACAAGACTGGACTTTACTCTAAGGTATTTCCTGCCATTTAACACAGTCATTAAAAAGTTTAATACTATTCCTAAATAAATTCTATTTTCATACCTCTGTCAGTGCCCTGTACTACAGTGAGTAGCGGAATGCCCATTAATAATTCAAATATTGTATGCTTTTTTTTGTTATTTACTGTAGTGTGGTATTATTGATACCTACCACAAAATTGATATATTCAAATTTACCTGATGCTATAAAGACAGTACATCACCCCATGTCCTTAATTTTGGAGAAACTTTCAGATTTAGAATAAGATAATTCTTATCAACATGCAGAGTAACACAATTGGACAACAGAAAAGATAAAACTACAGACAGATAAGCATAACATTGAATTTTATCATGCATTGTTCTCCCAGATTTATTGACTTAATTAATTAACATGCAGAGTATCTGTCTTCGTTTGGTGCCTACATAAGCTCTCCTAAGAAATAAAATTACTGGAATTAAAATTACTTATTGGATAGAATAGAATCTACATACCTTTTCCAGAATCAGCGTTTCGGATGACAACCTCGTCCTTAGAGTAGTTCTTCCCAGGGATCTTGGTGGGCTTGGGGAACTTGCCAGAGGGCTTGATGACTTCCCCGGGCTGCAGCAGCGCGGGCGGCTCGGCCGGCGCGGCCAGCGGGGGCGACGCCGCGCCGCCCGCGCCTTCCATCGTCGGCACAAGTAGTGGCTGCACACACACGCCCAAAACCGACATCTTATACTCTTCACAACTATACACCCTGACCACCAAAATCATACTGAAAGGCTGGAGGAATCATGTTTGAAACATCAAAGGAACAATTGTTTTCCTTGTACACTTATTACATGTAGACCATAAACAAAGCTTTCATAGTAAGCTCCAGTAAACAATTTAGTTGTACTTCTTAAGTGGACCACTTGACATTATTTGGGGCCGAAATTCGAGAAGTTCGGTTTTGTAGGGTATACCTATATTAGAAATTCTTTTCACATTGATTTCAGGGTACAAATTAAAATTTTGAACTAGCTATTTACTACTGGTGACAACTGGGCCCAAATGAGTGAAGCAAGTAGGCTTCATAGTTACCTCGGCATGTGTGCCACGGTGCCTGTAGTACTGACTCATGTAGTCTGAAGTCTGCCAATGCTTAGCGCGCAGCTCAATTAACTCAAGAAGATGTAGCCTTGTTTTCTTGTCCAAACGTTCGTCCTGCGAACCATTGCGGAACACAACAAAATACCTGCAAAAATTAAAATGATTTATATATAGTGTAATATTTGTTGACTATGAAATATGAATTAAGATAGACAAAGTAAAATAAACTGAAACTTACCGATCAAGGAAATCTTTGTAGAGTGCTTCGAGCTGAGCCCCATAGAGCTTTAAGTTTGAATACATTGTAGAAACATTACTTTGAAGCACACGGTCATAGTTGCCCTGCATCATTTCATATGCCACTGCTTCCGTCAACACTATGAGATCATCCACTGAAAATTAAAGTAGACACATTTAAAATTTAAACCAAAGGGTATTATTATATACTACTACTATTATAATTGCTTAAGCTCCGGAGAATGTTGGGATGTTTGTTATTCTGTAATATAAATTCTTCAACAGATTTCAATGAATCTTTCCAGTATTATAGCTCAGAATAATATTTACTTAGGCTATAAGTTCTAGGCGTAAGAAAGCCACCAGTGCACAACCTTGAAAATTATATTTTTATAATGGATTCTATTTGACACAAACAAATGTCCAATAAGATTCTATTGGGACTTAAAGCAATCACTCACCGGAATTTATTTTGACATCCAATACAGAGTTGCGGTTATGAGCAGAACTGGTCGTCGATTTCAATGGTCTGGGCACCTCCAATTTCTTAACCGTGCGGGTCATTTTCGTTACAGTCGACATGGTGCTGGAAAACAAACAAAGCATTTTTAGAATACGTTCGAGAAAATATTAGAGCGCCAAGTTTCTTTCAAATCGCTGCTACTATAAAACGCCGAGTGCACAGTGATGAGTAACCTTGTCATAATTATACACAATGTAACCAGCAAATACGATGCGAAATATCAGGGAACTCACTCATCCATGGCGACTGCGGACTGTTGCAGCGTATGCACACTAGAACCACTAAAACGCGTGAAAAGTGAAAGTGATGACAATGATCCTAGCGAATAAATTCAGAACAAATCCAATACGTGTTCATTACTCGTTAGAATGGTTTTTAGTGCAATAAAAACAATGAGCTGAAAAAATTTTGACTTTATGATGATATAATATTTTGCACGTTGAAAAACATTTAGAGAAAACAAATGAATGCCATAGAACACTACGAAAATAGGAAATAAACAAGAAAACTCACCTGGCTACGCCATTAATTCGCAATAAAAATAAAATTGACAGTGATGTCAGAAACCGGTAAAAGAAGACAAGAAATATATTTTTTTACTGTTACTTGAAATTCAATAAAATATCTTTAACATTATAAAATATTAATTGTTATCTATAAAAATAACAACTACTTAATGAGGTCGTAAATCACAAAAGCCGTAAAATTACAAAAGGATTAATCTGGAGTATCTGGACAACACTATACTATGGAGTCCACAATGTTGCCATAACACATGAATATAGACTTTTGGTAGAATTTAAATAGATCGTAAGAGTGGAAGAAGCACGCTACTTTCAATCTGGAGGTAGTTGGCAGTGTCACGCAACTAGGAACAAAAAGAAAAATTACATCCATTTGCTCAAATTCAGATAAAATCTGACAAGTGACAAGTTTTCTATCTGTGCTTCAACCATGGCATCATGGCGGACCAACGGCGGACACATGCTAACTCTTACTTCCGTTCTTTCTCTTTCTGTCATTCTCTCACTGTGGTATTTGGATGGATACTGTAACTTCAGGAGAAAACATGTGGGTCAAACAACCAAAATGTTTTTGACGAATACATTTAAAACACGTACTTAATTATTTTCAAATGTATAAACATTATATATCTATAAGATTCTCGTCATCAACCAGTTTAAAGCCAGCATAATAGATACCAAGAACGTTAGGTACCTTCCCACATATAAGTTTGTTTAACCTGTAATGTTATACTTAACCAAGATGTAAGTAAATAGATACCCCGAAATCTCGAGCGTAAAAATTGATTTACTTTTGAAAATCAGCGGCACTTGGAAAATACATGCGGGAGCTGTCTTATAAAATCCAGGAATATGGAAGTGTAGGAAGTCTAGGTAGTCTGAATAACACACGCAGATACTATCAGTTGGAGGTTTAATCGAAGACTGATTTGCCAAAGATACATGCTTACCCTATTCTATAATATACTAACTTAGATCTACCCACAATACATGTATTACACCTCCCCGCTAAATCTATTACCGTATACATGATGCAATAACTAATCTATCTCTAACCTACGAATTCTATTTGGCAAAGGCCTGAGGTTTAGCGGCGACCGCCGCTGTGGCTTCGGAGATGGATGTGGAGAGGGTGCACGAGCTTCAGATGTGTCATCACCACTATTTGACTCCTCATTTATTACCACCTTCCTCTGTAATTGCTCCCCGCTCACCTCCGTCTGCCGGTGGGCAGCCACGTCCCCCGCCCCCGGGGACCGCTCGGTTGCCTCAGTGGGTTGCTCCGGGCAAGGTACACTCGACAACCTCGATCTGCGTCTGATTTGATCCACATGTCTTACAATTTGTCTACCGTTACCCCCATCCAGTGAGTATCTTACGGAACCTTCGGCACCTAGTACCGTTCCCTTAACCCATATGTCAGTTCCGGTAAAGTCACGAGCCCAGACTGTGTCTCCGGGCTGGAAGAGTCGGTGTGTGCCGCCCGCGTGCGCGACCTGCCGCTGCTGCGCAGCACTCACCCGGTTCTGCAGAGCGCTTCCGCTGCGCAACATATCCAGCCGGGACCGTAATTACCTACGCTGCAATAATACCGCCGGACTTTCCCCAGTGGTGCTATGTACACTATTCCTATACATTAAATAAGTCTGTGATGCCGCGTCCAAGTCTGTCCGGTCTCTCAAAGCCTTACTAATTGCGCATTTGCATAACTTTACAGCATTTTCTGCAGCCCCGTTTGATGCTGGATGGTAGGTCGGCGAGAAAGGCTGCCGTATGCCATTGATCTCCAAGAAATGTTTGAACTCTGTGCTCGTGAACGGTGGTCCTTGATCTGATACTAGTTCGCGCGGCAAACCAAATCGCGCAAAGGTGGCCCTAAGTTCCCTTACTACTGCCGTCGCGTTCGTTCTGCTCATTTCAAAAATTTCTAACCACATTCCGCAGTGCCCACGGCACTTGACGGTCCCGCGCGCCTCTCCACGATAGCCGAGTCTTTTTCTGCCGCCTCCATACTGACCGCCAACTTATAAGCTTTTGCGAAGTCCAACGTCTCCTCTGTAAATAGGCGTTGGCGTATAATTTCACTATGCAGGCCACAAACCAGCTGGTCCCGCAAACTCTCTACTAGCCAACCACCAAATTCACAAGTCTTCGACATGCGCTTCAACACCACCACATATTCCGAAATCGATTCATTTTTACTTTGTTGTCTGTGCCTAAACTTAAACCGTTCCGCTAACACACTCGGTTTAGGTTGTAAATGTATCTCAAGTATCGACGTCACCTGTGCGAATGTCTTTGTCGTCGGCTTATCCGGAGTGCATAAATTAACTAGCAGTTCGTAACACTCTGCTCCCATCACTGTAATTAACGTAGGCACATGAATTTTTGCATCAATTGCGTTAACTAAAAAATATTGTTCTAAGCGGTCCACGTACAACCGCCAGTCGTCGGTTCCAATTTAAAATTCCCATATTTTACCGACCGCCATTGTTCGACACTGCACAACCTAACAAAAATAAATCAGTTCGCCTTATCAGCGCGCCCGCGCACCGTTAGCCACACGTAATACAAGGTCCAGATCGACTCGTCGCCACTATAAAATCCAGGAATATGGAAGTGTAGGAAGTCTAGGTAGTCTGAATAACACACGCAGATACTATCAGTTGGAGGTTTAATCGAAGACTGATTTGCCAAAGATACATGCCTACCCTATTCTATAATATACTAACTTAGATCTACCCACAATACATATATTACAATAACAAGAAGAATTATGGAAATACATTAGGATTGCTTGCGAACGAAACAGAGACAGTATGGACAAACATAAATATACCTACCTACTCCTAAACTTTTTTTACAATTTCTAAATGGGTGTGAAATAAACTGACATGAAACATTTATTAGCCTTTTATTATTTTGTTAGTGTCGATATAGTGTTATAATATTTGCACTTCATGCGGTGGACCTGATCATCATAATTTATCGATATCGATAACGTTGCGTACGAATATTATCGACATTGATAATGTTAAGTACTACATCCCTAATCCCTTTCGTGCCATTATGTTTTTACGACTTACTTCCGTATTGGACTTTTTAGCTAAATTGAGCTAAATAATCAATTGAGTTATCATGTCAAAATCAAATGACAATGTCACTGTCATCCAAAACTTAGTTAGAAGCGTAGTGGTTATATTCTCTTTGGTAGTTGGTTCGCAACCCGGCTCGTACCGTAGAGTTTTTACACAAAGAAAAATCATTTGATATTTAACAGTAGCTTTTTGGTGAAGTAAAATATAGTGGGGAATCCAGTCTAATCCCAACAAGGTACACCAACAAACATGTTAAAAATAATATACAAAATTTACAACAAAAACAAAAAAAAATCGGTATTCTAAACCATGAAATAATATTTTTCACAGGGCCGGAATTTCCTAGTAAGTGAATAAACACCTGTAACAAGAATTCCGACTCTTCCACAGTAGCACCAAGTATTCATATCACCCGAAGTAGACTTAAATCACATGCATTGAATAGTTACATTTATTTACAGATACTTGAGCCTTGAAACGTATAATCGGAGTTTAAGCAGTCGCTGGAGACGAATAGAAGCTACTATTTTGCTCAGATCAAGATAAAAGATAGACGGATAACCAACCTAGTGAAGCCGATTTTCAAACAAGTCAAATAAGTTTAGCACACGCTCACACACATCACTACATAGTATAAAACAAAGTCGCTTTCCGCTGTCTGTCCCTATGTATGTTAAAATTACGCAACGGATTTTGATGCGGTTTTTTTTTAATAGTTATGAGTGATTCAAGAGGAAGGATTATATGTATAATATAGTACCCGTGCGAAGCCGGGGCGGGTCGCTAGTATTACATAAACATGAAATGGCACAAACTCAAAATAGGTGATCTTGAAAGTATTGCGACACATGCCGAAGATTTTTTGTGCAATCTTGTTTGTAAATGTGTGTGTGAGCGTGTTCTTAACTTATTTGGCTTGTTTTCAAACCGGCTTCACTAGGTTGTTCGTAATGATTTATCTTATTTTTCTTTGAGCAATTTTGTTGGTGTTGGTTAAAAATAAGAATTATAGTAGCTTCGTTACTTTTAGTAGCTTTCAACCAACTCCCCTGGCAATAATATACATTTCATTGTCACTCAAGTCAAGCAAGACAGTAAAGTCAAGTGTCATCTCGGGCGTGGATTAGGTGCTGTGTCGGTAGTGTTATTCAAAAATGTAGTTATGTCGTAAAATGTGCGAAAATTATGCTTATTTGTTATATCAAACACTTACACATTATAACTTTAAGTTTAAAGTGGTTATGTGCTGCTGAAGTTACATAATTATTTGTTTACTTCAATTAGGATTTCTTATTTAAGGTTTGTTTTATGGAGTTCTAAAGTTTTATCGTACAATGAATTAAATATCGAATATCAATTAATTCAGACACCTTTTTACTATGGTTTCGAGACTATCTTGACTGTGATTGTGTGCGATTAGAAACATTGTTTACAAATATTGTTATTTTTAGAACTACTTTTGCGAAGGAGGCGCAGCTGCGTTTCGGCGCGATTTAAATTACTTGTTGTTGATTATATTTAGCGACCTAATAAATAATTCCATACATATTGTTTATGTAGTTTTCGCAGTACTGAAAACAATTATCATTCTAAATAGGTATTTATAATGTTATTAATGTTATACCTAATGATAGTAATGATGACACTGAATACAGTAACAAACACATTTTGTTTGAGTATTTTTATTACGTGATTTCCGTGCTTCTTAGTAGCATGGATCAAATTTTGACGTTATTAATTACTAGTCATTTATATCATTTTCAAATGATTGCTGAAAATTGCAATATCTGTGTACTAGCTATTAGAAAAGATACGGTAGTTTTATTGATTATTTTATTATTCTTCTTCTTGTCTTATAATATTTTTGTTATTTATAGTTATCAACATGGCCAAGCTTCATGTAGCAGCCCTCTTGGTGCGAGTAGTGCTGCCATGTGGCCTGCTAGTCAGTAAGTCCCTTTTCCCAATTATTATTAATACTTGAAATTTCTGACAGTTGATGTTCTTTTCAGCCATATATGACTTATTCAATCTACTATAAATACATTATTCAAAATTATATGATAGGAATTGTAATTATAAAATGAAAAATATTTTTTATTTGTATTTTTCTGTTTTTCTTTACAAGGAAGGTTAAACTCCACCATTCTGAAAAACTTTCTTAAATTAGAGCATTTTATTTGTGAAATGGAAACAGTCCTGTTAGATTTCAACTTGGAAATAGCAATTTTAATTTTTATTGTAATTTATTAACAAAATTGATTAAATAAGATCTATATTTGTCAACTTGCTGCCCGCAGAATATAAAGAACCCAGCCAGTTACAGGATAAAATATAGCTTATGCCCATCCTGGAGATGCCTTCCATATAATGGTGAAAGGCTTTTTCAAATCGGATTTGTTGTTTTGGAAATTAGCCCCTACATACAAACTTACAAGGCTACAAATATTTGCACCAACATTATGCCTCTTCATTATTAATATAGATAAAGCATAATTATAGCCTTCACTACTTAAACATCATTTGACTATAATATTTGTTTGTAAATTATACTAAACTTCACCACCTGAGTGAGCTTTACCTTTACCCTAAATACCCTAAAGTGTCATTTATTTTAATTTGACTGCACCACATTTTAAGGTATGACCTTTGAAACCGGAGCGCATAAAATTGGTACTGTCGTAAGTGCCAATTAACTGTCACCTATTAATTTAATGTCGGGGTTTCAACGTGCCATGATGACGCAACATTGTACAGTTTCAGGCGAAAAAAGTATTAAAGCAGTATTTTGACCTCGCAATATAAACGGCGTATGCCCAAAACTCGTCGTGCAAAATGCGCTTGTGATAAACCTCGTCGTCCATAATCAGACGAAGTAACTTATTTTAAACTATTCGATAAAGCATGGCTGGGGCTTATCGGTGCCCCATTCATGTGTGCCGATCGGTGTCTTGTTTAGGAACCGAGAGATTAAGTGTTTCCAGTTTTTGGTAACCTTGCGTACACAGTAAACTAAGTCTCGAGCTCAGTGGCTCACGCGTGTTTAAAGTCATGGATGAATTGAACGATCGGAAGTGCGGTTCATGGACTTTTTTTTACAACTAAAACAATATTCTGCACGGCTAGCACGCGACGGCGCGCGAGCTCTCTCGATTTTTCTCGCACTAACCGCCTCTCTCTTATTAGAACACTTAGGAGAAGAGGTATAGTGCGATAAAAATCGAGAGTATGTCGCGGCCGTCGTGTGCTAGACGTGCTGGCGTAGACGCGACTAGTGCGATGTCTCTTTTCTGTTTGAATATAAACAATACTAAACAAGCTCTTTCACATCTTGTCTAGAGGTCACGAAAGCAGCGTGATCATACTTTTAGAAGATTGAAGCATATGCACAATGGCACTCTGTGGGACACTGAGCGCTCCCGATTTATCAACCGGTTTTCGTTATTTTAAGTTTTGAGACAAAAATATTGACGTTGAAATCACACAACATAAATTTTTGAAGCTCTAATTAGAGTTGGAAATTTAATCTAGGTCCAGTTTATGCAAGAAATCGTACGTTGATATTGAGAGCTTCCTGGAAACTCTTAAAATACTGGTTAGGCGGTAATATTTTTATCTTGGCGGAACTGGCCGGCGGCCGCTGCTATTATGTTGTTGCTTAATATCAAAACTCGCTATTACGTCACCGACATCGAGTTTAGGTTTTTTTCTACAATTCAGACATCACGATCTTAGTTTTTGTGAATAAAATACTACTTATTGAATTCATTGCTATTCCATCCAAGTCAATCTGCGGTCATTAATCACATCCTCACCTGCCTAGTCAATGTCATACCTATTTACATTAGTCGACACGTAAAGTCTACCGCATGCAGTGTACTGTAACTACTCCTCGGAGAACCTACCTGGTACATGACTTTATTGACATGAGGATACCTACGGTTTGTGTTCAGTTATTCTGCGTAACGTAAATACCGCGTAAATCCTTACTCGTATTGTACGCCTGCAGAGGAAAATATGCTGCGAGGGCATAGAAATTACCAAGTGGGGCTGGGCTGTATACACTACAGCACTAATGTGCTGTACCTGCAGGAATTCCTCGTGGCTATTTGGTTGCAGATTTTGTAATATAGGCGTGCTTCTAAGGATCATCACATATCTCACCACACGTTTTTCATAATATATACACTCCATGTCGACACATAGTTACACTTTGCATTTTGTCATTTTTATTACTCGCCTATCACACAGTCTATCTATTTTATTTATTCGATATTATTTGCGAGCTTTATTTATTTGTTATTATTTTTCTTCTATTATTTCAACTGCATTGTGTCCCGAGGTACTAGCAGAATATCAGTGCTTGTTCACACGAGCAAAGCAAAACTCAGCTAGTACCTTTTTGGCATTATTGCAACGCACAGCACATCGGAAGACCAGCGCTGGCCACCAGGCCAGAGGCCAGCACAACGCTGAGATGGAACCATTTCGTGGCAATGTTGTTCTCTCTTTTGTATTTGTGATTTATGTGTATGTATGTGTTTTTGTCATGAATAAATGATATTCTATTCTATTCTATTCAGTATGTCTTTAATTTAATTTTAAAATACTTTTATTTTCGTAACACATTTGTTTTACTTGTTCTTTTACCGTTGTGCTCTCTGTTTCTTTTTTGTGTATTTTGTATTTACTTTGTTGCAAAATGCTAAATAAATAATTTATCTATCTAAATTTATCTACTTAATATATGTACAAATGATATAATAAGCATTTTATATAATGCTCATTTGATGTAATAACATTTAATATAACCTACTTTAAGTCGAATGCATATTTCCTATAATGAACATATCATACAATGATACTATATAAGTACAATTTGCAAAGCGTAATGTTTGCTATACTTTCTTTACTTTATTGGCGTTACCAAGCTGTTGTAATAAAAACAATATATTATACGAGGTACTTGACATATTATAGTTATAACAAATAAATGTTATACCAGACATAGTTATACAAAATAAACATATGTATTTTGAAATTATACCAAACGTTCATTATATACAATGAGTGATTATACTTTGAAATGATGTCAAATGTTATTAATATTATATGTATTGAATGCAATATAATAACATTGAATGAAATTATATCATTTACTTTTATACCCATCATTACACACTACACACCCCTGATGAACATCCACATTCTTTTGTGTCCTGTACGTACATTTCTCAGTCGAAAACATTGATTGCCAATATTTTTATTTTTTGGTGGAAGGCACAATTTAATCGATGTCATCGGCGGATTTCATCTTGCCAATGAACCTAGGATTAGATAGATTCATTCACCCTTGCACCTAAAATGATCACCAAACGTAAGCGATTTCATAGTGGGCAGGTATTTTTAACGACAAAGTGAAGTATAAAACTATGGAACACCTGTAATGAATGTTGTCATTATCATTAGCGTCCACAGTTTATTCGTTCTGGGATTAGGTACACGTTAAAATTTATAACCTAGCTGGCATGAAACCACATTGGTGCTAAAAATAATGATAGTGGATATTTAGACCCATGCTATCGACAGCACAGCCCCAGGCTAATTTGAGTAAGTAAAGTAAGTCCGTTTATTTATTGACGCAATGTCAATTCAAAACATTGAATACTTGCCTTAATAATTTTTTTTCCATTTTAGTACACATACAGAGGGCACACAAATTAAACATTCGCCAACTAATCGAAGGATCAGCGCTATTGAAGAAATACGGGTTAGACTAGGGCTAGACCGCAACTCTGTAGGGACTTATTGGGCAGTTTATAAAGAGTGTAATCTACTAGCGACCCGCCCCGGCTTACCTACCTACTATATTATACATATAAACCTTCCTCTTGAATCACTCTATCTATTAAAACAAACCGCATTAAAATCCGTTGCGTAGTTTTGAGGATCTAAGCATACATAGGGACAGACAGCGGGAAGCGACTTTGTCTTAAATGCTATGGGCCGTATTCATAAACGTTCTACAAGCCTATTTTAACTAAAACGGCGTTAAAATTCGTTTGTCTTTATCTGTTACGTTGACATCTGTGTTCGTCAGAAAGGGACAGAGCACATTTTATTTAGCGGAGGCATTTTAAGTTTTATGAATAAGGGGGTTAGTAGTGATGTATCTAATAGTGCCAAGTCTTACGTAGCATTAGCATTCCAAACATTTTATTTCAACTAGCTCAATCCTAACTAATATTATAAATGCGAAAGTGTGTGTGTGTGTGTGTGTGTTTGTTTGTCCTTCTTTCACGTCGCAACGGAGCGTCGTATTGATGTGATTTTTTGTATGGAGATATTTTAGAAGCTGGACATAGGCTACTTTTTCCAGCGGGAAAACATCTGATTCCCACGGGAAAATTCAATATGTTACATTTTCCTATAACCACGCGGGCGAAGCCGAAGGAAGCTAGGTAATAAAACGAACATTTATAAGAGTGAACTAAGTAGGCATTGTACCTATTTCTCGATACATTTCACGCACCGTTGCACATCATCCGGACGCTAACTCGCGCAATGACGCCAGTGACACACTGAAATAAAAAGTGTGATACATGTCTGCACGTGTCACCGCATTGCGGAGAGGACCTCCGCTGGGCGCGCCTGGTTTCAGGGCTCGGCTGCCAGTCCTCTCCCCCGTTGACCGACTTCAGTGGCCTTGCCCGCGAGCCCTTCCAAATCACAAAATTTGCAAGCCATTTACGACACGCAACGCTACCCCTACCCGTTCTGATTTCACCCCAACTGCGAACTACTATTGTTACTCTTCCCATTATTGTATCTTTTTCTGAAAATGTAGTCCGAATGATACCAAAAAAATGTGTTGAAGTGTGTTATTAGCACCTAAACTAACAAAGTGTGACTTAAATGAACTGAGGATGAATTATTAGACGAGTCATGCCACCATGGAACTGAACTTCATGTGGACTACAGTCTAGTGTTATGCGAAATCTGAGTCATGCTTTCAGTGCGTAATGAGTATAGCGTTCAACCATAGCGATACCCACACGGCATTCACGTGACCTTTTCCAGGTTCATTTCATATAGCTTTAGATCGTAAGAATGAGTAGGGCAAATGAGTGCCATACTCGTAAAGGAGGTAAATCCTGCGTGACCCGATTCCCCACGTGGCCCATAAACCCGACGATTTAGAACACTTCCACATGCCAGGCCCTCTGTTTATTCCTGCGCTATCTATATTCTGCTACATTCTCAGATTTACTCGCTGATTTTGAACTCAATTCGGCTGTAAATGTTTATGCTAAAGAATAATATTAATTGCTCTTAAGCCAACATAGTACCAATATTTTTCTATTTTGATTTTACGACGCCGGTTTGTGTATAAAAACGTAATGTAATGGCCCTGTGTTTGTCTGAAGGTCATCGGGCTACTTATTATTTAATATACACGGGGAAATGCCCAGATTAGCAAGTTGATTCCGTTGCTCCTTAGGGTAGCTGAAATCTTATGTTCACACAATTTTTACTTAACGTGACTTAATCTCTTATTATTAAATTAAGTATACCGTATTGATTATTGGCACTGTGAGCTGTAGAACTCGAAGGCCTGGCTTTTTTGAATTTCGAAAAACTGACTCGAAAAAAAAACTATATAATTATTGAACCCGCTCACAAAATTTCACGAGAATCGGTTGATGCGGCCTGTAGAGAAACCAGCCGGACAGCGGGACAGCGGGATATACGAAAGAGTTATGGCCCATAGTCCAGTCAATGAACTGACGACTTGTATGGAAAAAATGACAATTTTGGAAATAATTTATAATAGCTTATATTTTCTGTGTAACGGATATATTATCAATTAAATAGTTACCCAGCGACAGAATCCGACATTTCAGACATCAAAATCATAAATTAACAAGCTTCTAAAAAGTCAGAATAATATTAATCAATGTTTTTGCCTTTATTTTGGTTAATTTGCTCTATAATATTCAAGATAAATCATACAAAAAAGACATTGCATGCTTCATTTAAATCTACATCATTACTTCCGGTTGGAAAGTTTGTCGGATTCTTGAATAGAGCATCTTAGAATAACATTTTAAAATGAAATCAACAAAAATTAATCTTTTTCATCGTTCGCTTCGCTCGCTCGTTCAAAAAATAGTAACTGATGCCGTTTTAGGTAGCTCCGAATGTATTATTAGTTTCCTATGATATCATAGTTTATTGTATGCTTTACAAAGCAGATGTGGTGGATATGTACGGTTCGACGTATGACGGGCGTCGGCCGCGAGCGGTCGTAATGGTAACGCGGCCAGTCACCGACCTCGCCTCACCTCTGCACCTCGACATCTATGAGATGCTATTACGGAAAACGAAACGCGAACCAGAATGACCCTTATCGAGTTAGTGCTATCAGCTGTACAAAATATGTAAGAATTATATGATACAGCTTTATGTATAGAAGCGATGTTTGCCCAACTAATGGGCCGCGCCCCGGACTCCGAAAGCCTTCAATTAAACCTTTTTTGTCTCGATGTGCTGCTTGGCCTGAAGAATAAGCTCTTGTAAAACTTTCATGAATGATTTTAGACTTTAAATAAAACCTTTGCCCTCTCTACCTCGTTCCTAAGATATGCAATTGTAATACAAAGCCAATTAAGCTAATAAATAACTTACGTAAAGTATTTCATAGAAGGGCATTTCTATCTACCGTTGTACCCCGGTGGAATTGAAGAGTGCCAAATATTATTTTAGGTTTTTGCTATTGTTATAACTAATTCTAAGAGTAAATATATTCTAGTTTACTAAAAACTAAAGAGGTTCGCTATATTTATAGGATAAACACGTTAAAATAATTATTTAATAGGACGAGGGAGGTTTTTGATGGTCCGTTTGGTTACAAATTATTTTGCATGTAGTTAATAAGAGACGTACCTAAACTAATTTTTTTACCCTTTATTGAATAGAATTATAATCAAATAAAATAAAAAAAATAAAAAAAACTCAATTTCGAGCAAACTTTTCACATAAAATGGAATCTCAGGCAGTTTGGTTACGATTTAGGTCCAAACCGTACCTAATGTTTGAATTATTTAAATAATCATTGGCATTATTGTTATGTGATAAATAACAAAAGGTAGAACTAAAACTCACATTTAGTTATTATCCAAAATAATAAATAATTAAGCTTCCAAACTCTGTAAAATCGCGAAAATCTGTTATAAAATCATTCTCCAAATGGACACCAATGTAACTCAATGGACAAAGTAAAGATGAGATCACAATACTCATAAACCGGCACAAAATACTCAATAAATAGCAAGGTGCTTTGATTAATCAAATTTAATTAAAGTACTGTCATTCTAGTGTAACATCACAACATAGCATATTTAAAATATTAAAAAACATGGTATTAACATGGTAAGGTATTTTGCTACCAATACAGGTACGTGTTATCATGAGCTTATGCGATTGGTATACTTACCACATTTATAAATTATAAAACATAAAGAAACTAAAATGTATGTACTTAACATGCACATTAAGATATATCACATTATTATGTTATGTATCACAATGCCTTTATATATCCAAAATCACAGTTGGCGATACGATCTAATACAAAATATATACCTCTTTATTATATAAAATACCAGCTTATTACATATTTTTTATAATGCAAACCTTACTGAAATTTTGTCTAATGTGACCCAATGAAAATTAACAATTAAAAGGAAATAATTTGTTATTTTTTTAAACCGGTTGTCTGAACTGAAGATAAGTTTTGATAAGTCTACAGTTTAGAGCACCTTAAAAACTTACGAAATAAATCGTACAGAAGAAGTCACAGGAAAAACTATCTATACTCAATGTGCATGCAACTTTACCGTGTCCGCTTGGTTGCGTCCGGTCATAGGTTACGCGACAAATCGTTACCAAACGGACGTAACGACTTCTGTGAATCAGAATTAAATCTATTCTAAATAATACAAAACTAACCGCAATTTTCAACCTATGTAATTAACAAATAACTGCTTGAAACACGGTTTTATTCTATATAAACAGAATTTTAGTTACTTAACGTTTAAACTGCATAAATAGTGAAACCAACCGGACAAAAAATTGGATAAACTTACCTGTCACACACTTCAGCACGCCACGAAGGTCGCGAGTTGATTGTTTAATATCAAAATTGATGTGATAAGCTCTGTCTATTGGTCACAGCGTTGCCAGGATCAAGAATCACCTAAATTTATGGTAAAAATATTTCGCTAAGACTGCGAAAATTGCGTAACCAACCTAGGTCCTGCAACCTAGCCACCTAGGACTATTTTCTTATCGCGATTTCCTGGGGACAACGTTTTGATCTAAATTCAACCCTAATCATGATGTTTTAAAAGCTATTATTCAACAAAAACGCATTGCCTAAAGCATAAACGTACCAGAAATGTATTACTTGGTGTTACCGCCTTAGAAAAATATGCGTAAAATGCCTTTCAAAAATGGAACTTCGTGAAGGGGACAGTATGGCGGGACGATTTTACCATATTTAAAAACTAGATTTTAGGCAGGAAACAAGTGTTTTATTCTGAATTTAACTTAATAAACGAGGCGACGATTTAATATATTTTACGGAAAAGCAACATTTAACTGGATACAATCAACATCATATGAGTAAATCGCAAAAAATACAAGGGGACATCCAAAAAAGTGGAGGGTACAACGGTAGATAGAAATGCCCAGAAAGTAAAGTATCATTTTACACAATCAATGTTGACAGTTGACTCCCACCGGACAGCATGACATTTATTGTGAAAAAACAAGTTTGATCCGCATCGTTATCATCATTGCTAAGTGTCGTGTATATGTATATCTCGACTCGACGTGAAATGGCTGCCGTCTTCTATCTGGCCCTCTCCTGCTTTGCCCTCCATTTTTTTTTAAATACCACGTTAGTGGCTAACAACCTTACGGCTCGCCTGATGGCAAGCGGTGAACGCAGCGTACGTAGCCTATGGACAATTGCAACTACATGGGTGTCACATGCGTGTTGCCGACCCTTTCACAATTTACTACACTCCTTTCTTGAAGAACCCATACTGTAGTTCCTCGGGGAAACCTTGGCAGGGAGCTCATTCCGGAACCGGAATTGCAAATTTTCTTGGCATCATGTAGGTAGTGCAGCTTGGTGTACAGGGTTGTGCTGATTTCGTCACACCAGCTTGTTGAACTGCGATCTTTAGGTCGTTTGGTTTTTCTTTCCTGGCGATCGACTGAAAAAAATGTGATATTTATAGGAAAAAAGTTAGCCACGACTTTATTTTCAGTTGAAGAAGAATTGATATGGTTGTGCTGAAGGCAGTCCTAGAATTTGTAGTATTTCCTCCAAAACCCTCTCTCTCGTTTCGTAGTTGCGGGCGTAGCACGGTTGCCATTTTATCACTTATCGTTGTGGATAAGGCATCCGTTTCTCTCGCACTCGCATACTTGTCAGAGCGTGATGGGCGACTTTACCACAACGATAAGTGATACAATGGCAACCATGCTACGCCCATATGAATATGGAGTCTTGACTTCTGACGTCTTGAGAATTTCGTTTTGACTTTTTGTGAAATGTTTCGATATCGGTTCATTATATTCTTTGTAATTAAGGCATGACTTTCTTGAACCTTTAAGATGTATTCTAATTTCCCTTTCATAAGGACCGACATATTTTTATATTGGCACTGAGATCGTTGGGTTTTACTCGTACTGTTTGTTGGTGATTTTAAGGCCCATCTCAAAACGTTTGCATTTTGTCCAATCTCCTCAATCCTACAAAGGAGCCATTTAGTCTCATTTGTTGGTAGTAAGGTGACACCATCGTCGTATCGCCCCAATATTAGTAATTTTGGTACCGTCTTACTGACACCTCCCAAAAATCGAGATTATAACAGGTAGTCTATAATACATTAGGATATTCGCGAGCACTCCCTCGCCAAGTAATCGTTACGCTCACGCATCGCAGCCCAGCCCCATATAATCCACCGCTTAATTACACCACACGAACTTGCCACTTAACTATATTAAAACACAATCTATTCCGGGAAATACAATAAAATCTTACCGAATACATTTAGCACGTTAATACCCATATTGGATTAGCTTTGAATTTCAATTACGCTAACCCGGTTTGCTCCAATTTAATGATTATTTAAACAGGTGATTCGTGCTGTTGGGCGGTAACATAATATGGAAAATTTGTGCGAGTTGATAAGTACGTAAGTGAAGTGCCTATTGTATGTCTGAAATGCGTCTACTCAACAATCACTAAACGTGAATTCCAGCAACCCGAAGGATAGGAATTTAAAATGTATTAGTATTGAGTGTAGTGTATCATTAGTATGTTCAGCTGTCAGTGGCCGTTTCAACTCATTCGGCGCGCATTACCTTATCGGAGTGATTCACAAGGCCACTCACAGTTTAACGGGTAGCGGCAACCTACATAACAATGATCTCATCATTGCACACTGCTATCTGTCGAATTTAATGATTCTTGTAAGTAAGTGTTAACATATAATTTTACTGAATGAAAGAGAAACGGCACGTGCTCTTATCGCGTAAAAGCCTCCCTTTAACTTTGAAAACGGATGCATAATAATAATAATAATAAGCTCGCGGGGGCAGCTTGTGGCGAGCTGACGGTGAGTGGCGACACCGCGGACCCCTAACCTCCAGAGGGCCCGAGTGATCTGGCCCTCGCCTCTGTGCTTGCCTTAACCGGCCGGCCAGAGTGGAGTCGCAAGAGCAGAACCTATGCTCCAGGTTGGAAGTGTAAAATGTCATAACGCCGGCGGCCTTTGAACGGATTACCGGGATCTGGCGCACCGCAGACTCACCTCTCGACAACCTCACAGCCACTCAGACGTGTTGCTCCATTGTCGCACTGTGCGTGCGACTTTTTGTGGGGCCCACTTAGCGAGTTGGCGAGTCACCGCCTGCCTTTTCACAATTTTGAGACTAATTGTCACGGCAGGTGTCCGCTAGTCTCCTCCCATAACACATTTTCCAGACAACCCACCATTCAACCCAATAACCCATGACCTTAGTTTCCATCGCAGCACAGTGTTGCACTGCAATAGTCTTTGCACCTGGCGGGGACCATCACTAGGTGTATCATGTTGTGCGCTCGGAGATGGTATCCGCCATGTGTATCCCTCGCTTTATATTATATTTGTTTTAAAGGGCCTCTGCGCTGTTGGCTTCGGCCCCACGCATGCCTTCTAAAAGTCCGGGACTCCATGGTCCTGAGATGGAAAAAACATACATAATAATAATAAATACTCTTTATTGCACCACGACAGGAGAGAAACACCTTACAAATAAAAAATGCATATTATGTATGTCTACTTTATTTTTATTTGAGAGTTATTGTTATTAGGTTTATTAGGTACCTATGCGCGGTAATGCACTGTATGCAAAGGTCGTGGGTGCGAATCCCGCTCGTGGCGATAAATTTTTCACTGTGATTGGAATTTGGATAGCAGACGTTTCTGCTTGGTATACATTTGTTACTTATGCGTTTAGGAACCCCAGTCATTGTTAATCTATATATTTTAATTTGACTTGTAATCGTAAGTTACTCAATTTGCTCGCGCGCTGTTAAATCAATACGCTGAATAGTTACCAAATAGATATTGTACGTTTCAACGAAACTTCTTATTCTTAAATAAGCTTATTATTATGTGTATTGAATATTTGTTGTAGAACTGGTCACACCAGGTCAGATCGTGTCTAGAAAAATTTAAAATTACCAACGACGGTTTTTTACACATAATTGCACTAATTTGCACGTTTCCATTCATTTTATTCAAATGCTTGCGGCTTGGGTTGGCTTCCAACAAATAATAAGCGTATATGTTGTGTTCAAGCTTACCCACCTAAAGAGAGCCAAATACATGTTTAGAATGATTCCCGCTTTTGAGATTCCAGTGTATTTATAGGTAACCCATATTCGTGTCAGCGGCAGCGCACGGTTTTTAAGTCATCATAACATACCTACCATGGTCTCTCGAGTTTCGACAAGTATCGGTGTTTCCCTGTAATGACCATCACGTGTCTGTCAGTTGGTTTTCCTGTCCATTGCTGAACAGGAAAATGTACCTTCATCAAGACTTCATCATTACCGCAAGATGATGGATCTTTGCTTGTTTTAGGCGCTATTTACTTTCGTCACACGGGTATGTTGAAACGCCCAAGCGCCGTTATTTTGTTATCTTAAAACCTATTAGGTACCTATGTAGCGCTTGCCTTATCAGGATTTCTAGGTGAATTCCGCTATAAGGAAGTGATTGCATTTGTGTCAAAATGCCAATGGACTGTAATCTGAATAATAACAGTGGGCTCCTTGCTGTGACGTGACAGTAGTCTGTAGATAGAAAGTCTTTATGCTCGAACGGGGAAATAGCTTAAAAGACCCTGCATTTTTAAGCTATACTGATCTGATACTACAGATCGAAAAGTAAATGTAGTACTATCTATACTAATACGCAGCTAGGTAAATAATAGGTTCGAGTAGGTAAATATACCTAACCTAGGTATTTAGTTCTAGTTTCACAATAGATAATAGATATGCAAATATTATCATATACAACATCGACCCTTTCTTGTTCAATCAATTATCGTAGGTGTGTAACCTCAACCACAGAATAGATAATAGTACAAGTACAGAAGGCACACTCCTTTGATCTTTACAAAAGCCGCTTAATTTTTTCTCAGACAAAACATTATGATTTATGGCTCTCTGACGTCGTCGACTGCAGCGCAAGCCAAATGGAACGTTAAGGCTGTGTACGAACGGTGAAAATGAATTGGCTCACTCGCGCGTCGCGTCGCCGATAGTGAGGGCTGACAACGACTAAAAATAAAATAATAATTTATTGCCCATTTATTTCTTGCATACTTACTAATATTATAAATGCGAAAGTGTGTGTGTTTGTTTGTCCTTCTTTAACGTCGCAACGGAGTGTCGTATTAATGTGATTTTTTGTATGGAGATAGTTTAGAGCCTGGAGAGTGACATAGGCTACTTTTCCAACGGGAAAACATCTGATTCCCATGGGAAAATTCAATATGTTACATTTTCCTATAACCACGCGGCGAAGCCGAAGGAAGCTAGGTACTAAAACGAACATTTATAAGAGTGAACTAAGTGGGCATTGTACCTATTTCTCGATACATTTCACGCACCGTTGCACATCATCCGGACGCTAACTCGCGCAATGACGCCAGTGACACACTGAAATAAAAAGTGTGATACATGTCTGCACGTGTCACCGCATTGCGGAGAGGACCTCCGCTGGGCGCGCCTGGTTTCAGGGGAGGTTCCAGCGGGAAAACATCTAATTCCCACGGGAAAATGTCACATTTTCCTATAACCACGCGGGCGAAGCCGCGGGCATCAGCTAGTTCAATATATGTAGAGAGCAATAAATGTATAATCTTCATACATTATATACATTATTTCATTATTTATCTCTAAAATAATAAATATCACAATTTGGACGAATTGAATACACCAAGACCGCCAGGCCACATTTTATTGGCTTTGCTGCAACCCACAGTAATGCAAAATCTTGTTGCTTTATTTTTAAACAACTTAATATGTATAATAAAATACCCAACTCTAAAAACTGCGTCGGTGCATTTATGCCGTTCATTTCATAGTCTTTGCTCACTCCAATTTTATTTCTTTAATGAATTACACCATTTCGATTTGGGTTATTAATTCATTTATATATTTTATATACCTATGAAACTATCGATCAATTATTTAAAAAATTAAATGATTGTTGAAGTGCTCAATAAAAATTCATCACTGGTAATTTTACAAGGTGACATCTAATATTTTAAGAACCTCTATGATTATGACGTACCCTTTATAGGTACGAAGTTGTTGGTTTAGTAAGTAGGTATACTTTACTACACTAGAATTTAAATTCACATATATATCAGCAAATAATCAATTCAAATTTACCTCCATACTTAAACCAAATAAAAATTGTTCTGAGTATCACTTGACTCATACAGTGTTATATATGGAAGTACCTAGATACACATATAATAGATTATGTTCATTTTCTTGCCTTTCGCCATCCTTCGGGCTTGCCGGGAGAAAGAAAAACGCGTGATTCGATTGTTTTTGCAACCCGCTGCGATACAATATCTTTTAGGTGTCTATTTTTTTTATTCATTTCAACAGAAACAATGCAACACGCAAACAGACGAATGCGGCACGTTCACTTGCAATATATTTACGATTTACGTACCTAAGCGTGTAGCGACCAGTTGAATAAATATATACATAGGTACTGGAGTTACGAGTATTTCTATGCATACACAGTAGAGATGTGCCGACTAATCGGCGCTAAGGTCGTCGACTATAAATGTGGCCGGAAAGTCGGCTTTCCCGACTAGTCAGTACTTCTCTAATAAGTAGGTACAGTCAGCCAAGAAAGTGGGTCACCACTATTTAAACTTAATATTTAATATACAAAAATAGTAGTCGAAAAGTGGTAGCTCACTTCTGTGGCTTACTCAGTCATCAAGTCAGTCAGCAATATTATCTGCCAAAGGAAGCGGGTACAACAATGCGACACGTAAAATAGAGTCGTGTCAGATATTTATGCGCGTTTTGATGTGGCAGGTATTGACTGTACTCCTAACTACCCATGTAAGGTGGCATGTCTGCCAGTGTTTGCCCATTTAAATACATATTTGCATTGATGCACTGCATGACACGTTGTACATAAAGTAATTTTTAATAGTTTTAATTAACATATAAAGTCATAATTCGTACCTAACTGCCAGCATGCCATCCTTGACGGCTGAAGGTGTGTCCATTGTCTGGGTATTTAGTAATTAGTCGGAGTGTGTACTTATTAAAATCACTCGTTGTGATTACGCGCGTCTTGGTCAAGGCAACGTGTTTGATTTTTATCAACTTGTGTGTATGCTAACCATTACACTTGAATTAAAAAAAAACGTTTGGACAATCCCTAATTAATCATTTTATAATGGCTAGAGCTTAAGGGCTCTGGAGACATAATATAGCTTTGAAGTATGTATGTACTCCCTACAAAGTTCAAGCCTAATCTAGGTATCGGGAATTAAAACCTAAATTAATTTGTAATTCTTTAATCTTTTTATGATTGTTAAATCACCTTCTTCGGCTTATTTAAGTCATTTAAGAGCTAAGTTCTTGTCGGTGTAGTTCAAAGTGGGCCCTCCATCTACTCCGATCCCAGGCAACCTCTTTGACAACTCGATACGACCATATCCGATAAAATATTACTTACACTAACTATTAGATAACCGGTGCAAATTGATAAGTGATACCCTACTTTCCAAAGTTATCGATCGTCGGTCGTGAACAAAATTGTAATTTTGGACTAAAATTTGCAATTTTGTTGAGGGAGCAACCAATCGATGAGGGCGTTCACATTAACCAGTGCATTTATCTATCCATTTGTCTTTCTACTCTACATAAATCATTCTACATTTCTCAATCAATTCTCTAGAAAAGTCGTGAGCAGGTTTGATAATTAGGTAAGTAGGTATATGGTTTTTTTGTCAATTCGCTGTTCGGAAAATATTTTTTTTGAAAGCTATCTACACTTTCAAAAATATTTACACAGAGACTTTATTGTTACTGGCATAAGACACATGTGTAGATATTTTTGAAAGGTTATCTGTATAGATATTGGAGAACTCGACTGTACTTGGTTCAAAACCTCCCCCTTACCGTGTCGTATACCTACATTTATTTTAATTATACGGCAACCCAATCAGAATATCTATTTCCGTGTGCAAATCTAGTCACAACATAAGATATATTTTATCGTTCATCGACTTCGATAAATGTACATTATATCATAACGTTATGATTAGCTAGTGATCACTTATGCAAAACAAATGTGTATGTAAATACGTAGGTACAAAAGTACAGGTGTAGTGTGGTGTTGGTAAATCATAGTATTAATAGTAAGTGGTCGTATTGAAGAATCTTACTTACTGAATGGTTTTGTCAGCCAGCAATGTATGATATTATCTTATAGTTTTACGATTAGCCTATATACGTCCCAGCCCACTGCTGGGCACAGGCTCCTCTCCAGAATGAGAGGGAGCGGGTAGTAGTCCCCACGCTAGCAAATCGTACGTATATTGAAGTTTAAAAAATGTACAGCAATGTGTAAGTACCTAACTTATAGTTATGACAAAATGCACCCGTAACTCTATATGTCCTAAAACAGGTTGGGATGGGGACTGTATGTTATAGACTATTAATAATTTTATTCGACCCAATATATATCTGGTAAGTTGTAGATAAATATTTGTGCGTCGGGCTCTTGTCAGTGCGAGAGTGCCGGCAGTCTTCGAGCCCAGCGGGCTGGCCAGGGACGACGGCAAGAGGCCTGACGGAATGACGCTGGTGCCTTGGAGCATGGGTTAGCCGCTAGTTTGGGATTCTACTTGCGTTGATACCCTGGCACCGTCCCATGTTCCAAGCACCAGCGCCGCCGCTGGCGCTGCGGCATCCTCGGCCGAAAGCCTCAAGCGCCGCAAATATGCCGTCCTAGGAAACAGCTACATGTTTGCGGCGTTTGGCGTTGAAACCTTGAGGCCATGGGGGCCAAGTGCGCGTCGGCTATATAAAGATTTGGCGACGCGCTTAATAGAAGCCTCGGGCGACCAGAGGGCTGGCCACTATTTCGCACAGCGTGTTAGTATCGCTATACAGCGAGGAAATACGGCCAGCCTTTGCCCGTTGACGGCGATTTATGCCAAATTTTTAACCTATAGTTTAATTTTTATTTTTGTTTTTATTAATTGTCGTTATTTTGAATTAAATTATTTGTGCAATGTTTGTTATATTTATATCTATAATATATTGTTTAATAGTTTCCGCCCGCGAATTCGTCGGCGTGGACCCGGGATAAAAACTATCCTATATTTTATTCCAGGGTATAAACTCTCTTCGTGCAAAATTTCATCCAAATCGGTTGAGCCGTTTAACCGTGATTGAGTAACAATCATCTAAACATCTAAACATCGCATCGCATTAGTAGGATTGTCTACTAGCTTCTTCACGCGACGCTGTCCGCGATGGAACTTGTTTATATCGCAGCTTCATACAACCTTTTACCCCCCATTTCACCCACTTATTATTTTCGGGATAAAAACTATCCTAAGTACTCAAACAATTCCTCGGGACTCAAAAAATCTCTATATCAAATTTCAGCTAAATTGGTGCAGCGGTTTAAGCGTGAAGAGGTAACAGCAAGACAGACAGACAGATAAACTTTCTTTTAATATTAGTACGGATATATGTACCTATCCATACTTATCCGGGCAAGGTACGCAATACTGCGAGTCGACCTTGCGTACACACGTTTTCGTGCCGTTTGTTATGCTTTGTGTTTTTCTACCGGTGGGATAAAGATTGAGTCGATAGAGTATCACATACAATCCATACTAATATTATAAATGCGAAAGTGTGTCTGTCCGTCTGTCTGTCTGTTACCTCTTCACGCTTAAACCGCTGAACCGATTGAGACGAAATTTGGTATGGAGATAGTTTGAATCCCGGGGAAGGACATAGGATAGTTTCTATCCCGGAAATCATCCCCTGAGGGGGTGAAATTGGGGATGAAAGTTTGTATCGAGCTACGATATACACGAGTTCTACGCGGACGGAGTCGCGGGCAGAAGCCAGTTGGTGATAAATTGAATTAGGTACAGTTGCATGGCAAAGTGTGAAATTTCTCGACTAGGATTAAACACATACTGTGGACAAATAAAACGTTCAGTCTATATTAATTAGGGCTATAGGCACCTACTAATATTATAAAGAGGAAAAATGTGTGAATCTGTATGTGATGGGTAGGAACACCGGAACCATCCTATACAATTAAAAAAATCATTAACCTGTGTATAGAATGGACTTTCTGGATGGACATTAGGCTATATTTTATCCCGCGGGTTTTCTTGTGTTTTTTGCAATACGTTGGCGAAACCGGCGAGGTCGCTACGATTATAAAGCTTCCATCTCAAGTCCAGCGCAAGTCAAAATTACAAGAATGTTCTTCAATACTTTTAGGCATAGATAGTCTGAACAAAACCATGTTATAAGAAATAATACAAGTACCGATTAAAATATTTAAAAAACGTTTGCATTTTGGTTGGTGCCAGTGTTATATTATTTTTAACAGAAATAGGATTTGGGACCACGAAGTTTCGTATACATAGGTGTTTTTGCATGCTACCCTCTCCTACTTAGCAATATACATACATACATTCACGCCTTTATTCCCAAAAGGGGTAGGCAGAGCACATGAAACTTATGTTCCAGCGCCACTTTTAGCATAACTATGGGTATAAAAGATCGACAAGATGTGATATTGCAGTGATAGGTTGCTAGCCCATCGCCCACAACACACTTCAACCCTGCTCCCTTAGTCGACTTTTACGACACCCACGGGAAGAAAGGGGGTGGTGAAATTCTAACCCGACACCACACGGGCAACTTAGCAATAATTTAAGCAAAATTATTGTTTTCTCAGTAACTAATTTATGTAAATTTTATGAGAAATAAATGTCTTAAACCATTTTATTTTCATGATTTCACCTACTCGTAATGTCTTTCAGTAATGTAAATTCCTCTACGTCACTCTGGGCGGTAAGTGAGATTTACCGCCCACGGGCGTAGCGGCAAATCTCACTTCACACCCATGATAAGACGTAAAATTGTGTACGCACCAAGGGCGGTAATTCGTAAAACCCCAGATCGCAGGTGTTTGTGGCCCGAACTGCAGGTGATTCACGAATTCACCGCCCTAGGTACGTAATGTACTATTACATATCATCTTCACTCATCGCACCGGATACTTACGTAATAGGTATTTCCGGACCTAATTTGAAGTAAGTCATGTCAACATTTCATTGCAAGTTTGAGAAAAAGAAATTAAACCAAGGATAACGGCAACGGGTGCATAAAGAAAGAAAGAAAGAAAATGTTTATTGTCACACAACTAGTATAAGCAAAATAGATATAAAGGTAAAACAATTAACAAGATTATTTGTGTGACAAAAGGAACGAACTTAGCATGTGCTGTGACAGTGGCATGCAGAGGCTCTAGTATAAGTTTTACCGAATCAAAACGTTACGACCGCGTTCGCGTTTAGCTGTCAAATCCCATACAACTTGAGGGTAAAACGCAAACGCGATCGTAAAGTTTTGTTTCGGTAAAACTTGTACTAGAGCCTCTGTTCAGCGCTGGTTTTCAGTTCGTCCCCCTAACACTCATACCACATTAAACAAAACAAAAAAACATAAACTACAAAAAAAACAAAAATACAACAATACAGTAAAGAAACAGTCAAAAGAACACTTGTCACGTGTAGGGAAACACACTTGTAACTCACTACTGAGTTTAGTAAGTACCTTTTTTTCTGGAATCTTTCTCACGGAAGTTAAATAACAATAAGAACAATAACAGAACACCAGATTTAAATAGTTATATTTTACCCTTCAGCTTGTAATTGTTTCGCTATCAAAAATAGGCTCAATTCAAATAAAGTGGAACGAGTGGTCAAATGATAAATACCTACCTGTGTATGTATAAATATTTCTATACACTTTTATGTGCGAGCTTATCTATTCTTACATTATAAAGAGGAAGTGTCTGTGTTTTTGTAAGCTGGTATGGAATGGGTAATATTTTGAACGACTTATCCGATTTCAAAAATGTCAATTGCTAATGGCTGTCATCCTTACTAATGTTATAAATGCGAAAGTTTAGATGTTTGGAATTTTGGATGTTTGTTACTCAATCACGCTTAAACGGCTGAACCGATTTGAATGAAATTTTGCACGAAGATAGTTTGTAGCCTGGATTAAAATATAGGATAGTTTTTATCCCGAGTCCACGCAGACGAAGTCGCGGGCGGAAGCTAGTATGCTATATTTTATCCCACGGTTTTGCTTGCGTTCCCTGCAAAACGTAGGCGAAGCAGTGCGGGCAGCATTTTGGTGAGGTAGGCACAGCAAAATGTCATCTCGCTCGAATGTGGAGCAGCCCAACTGGGGAAGTACCTCCGCCTTGCAGAAGACCACAGCCATAACAACACTGCTACTTGCTCTGTAGTAGTGTTGTGTTCCTGGAGGAGAGCAAGGTCGCCAGAGCTCCCGAGGATGCGCTGTGTTGAGAGCGAGGGATTTTTTCCTTCAGCTGTCAATGGCGAATCCTCAAACATATCAAGGGTCGGCAACGCCCATGTTACTCCTTTGGAGTTGCATGTGTCTATAGGCTGCGTCAGGCGGGCCGTACGCTTGTTTTCCACCGTCGTTTTATATAAAAAAAGCTAGTTACATGTACTTATACACGGTGATCGCGAGGAATCCAAAAGTTTATAAAACCACGCATTCCTGAAGTCATTAGGAGTAGAAAATGTTCTGTATTTTATAAACCATGATATTTAATATAATGCTCTAAGTATATCCTTATCTAAAATGAATTCAGTTGGTTATAATGACAAGACAAGATTATGCTTTTACTGCGGCAAATGTACAAACGGTGTGACGTTGTCGGGCCGGGACGTCTGGGCCGCGGGAAATGGGGCGAAATATAAAACAGAGTGGAACAATTCCGGCTAAATGTTACAGTGGCATTTTGTGGGCACGCCAATTATTTTACCATGATATACTTACCTACGTTATGTTATGTTCCTAAATTATTCCATCTAGTTTATTCGTTATTCGTCCGGAACAGAGCTTGATAACAACTTAGTATCATTTATCTACCTAGTGAAGTACGATCGACTCACCTTCGAAGTGTTTATTTATATGTTGATGTTTCTACGAAAATATACCCTACTCATAATGTCGTAAAATCTAATTTCGAATGTGCTCTGAAAATAAAAGAAGCACGTTTGAAAATACTCTCCTCAAGTATACCTACTTGGGTACTTCACTTGACGGCGACTTTTGGCTATTTGTCATGTCATTCCGGCTGTATATTCATTTCGATTTATGACTTTTTTCTTCTTTGCCCCTCTATTCTCTATTGTTTTTATTGTTCTTTCATAGTTTGTTATGAAGTGAATAGTATGGATTAATTGTTATGAGAACGCACGGCTATATACATCCCACACAATTTATTAGCTATAAACATGTATTGATTATTTTATTTTAGGTGCTATAATAGTAGTCAGTTTACTAGTGAATGACAAATTGTTTTCTTTTTTCAGGTATAGCGTTACGTCCGTTCGGTATATCATTTATATACCTTCTCCTATACTTAATTGCACCTCTAACACGTGTGCCATCGACACAAACGATACGCGGTAAGCAACTGGATTATTTTCAATCTCAACGCAACACGCGGCTGCGGCGCTACCACGAAAATCGAATCTCGAAGTTCGTATATCTCTATCTCTGTCGTTCGAGTGCCATAAAACATAAGTGCGTTAGAGACGGAGATATCCGAACTTCGTAATTTGTTTTTCGTAGTAGCGCCGCTGATATTAAATCTATTTTAAGCCAAATTACTGCAATTGCATAAGCAATATGAAGCTTTTTCAGAGATCTGTGATCGTATAAATCTTTTTCCCACTTAACTACCTACCTGTAGAGTTTATATTAAATCCTAGCTAGTACTTACTTGCTCTATTTAAATATCCTGCACTACACGTATGAAGAAGCTTCTTAACCTTACTGCTTTTCCGTCTAAATTGTCTTGCAAGGTTAAACCTGCCATGAATTACTATTTTTAACCGACTTCAAAAAAAAGGAGGAGGTTCTCAATTAGGTTTTTTTTTTTTTGTTAACTCAGAACTCCGTCATTGATGAGCCGATTCGTATTTTTTTTTTGTAAGTGTATGCTTCCAGGTGGGTCCCATTTTTTTCAAAAATTTAATTGGATGATGGGATCCATGAGGGATTGAGGGAACTCTTCAATTATATTAGGCACGCGTGTAGTGATTTTGGTATTTTCTATTATAACTCGTGTATTTACACCCGGAATTCATAAATTTGGTGGAGTGGCATTGATGATGAAGACCACAGATGACTTATGGAATTCCTCAATTATGTACTTAAAAGTACAAATGTACGTCACAGATTCTGATAAGATTCCGTTGAAATAGCAACTAACGAAGTGCCAAAGGTGATCCTTGTGGAATCGACGGAAGTCCTCAAATATTATCGGGTCACATACAGCGATTGGGTTTTTTTCTCTAATAATCAACGCAAAATGCTCTCGGAAATCAGTTCATGTAGTAAATTGGAAAATAAATGTGGAAATGTTCTCGTGGTTTGGCGGAGTACTAAATTGAAGTCGGTTAAAACTTTGTTTTTAAAGTAAATTATTACATTGGTACTGCTTTAAATATTTTATCAAATTATTTACTCGTCGTACATACGTATAATAAAACTATTCAATTTCAGGATGGCCCGGAAAGTTTCTTTGTTTAACCCTCGTGGTTTCAGTTTTACTCCTGGCGGTGCACATAGCATGGCACATAGTATTGTCTGCGTTCCCGCCCTACGGGTCACTGGTAAAACAAAACGAACTCGTAGAAAAGATCGGTCGCAATTTGGGCTTTGTATGTTTCGATTGGATAGAACCAACCATGGCGGTGCATTATTTGGCACCAGAAGTACGTATCCATTTTTACGATAATTATTTTGGGTTTGATGAACTTATGATGTTGAATTATTATTTGTTTTTTCCAGCTATTGATGACTTTAGTTTCGACAGTGGTATACGCGCTGGTGAAAAAACTACTGTCGGGGCCAAACCGTCCTGAAGAAAAGCCAGACTCGAAACACCAAAAGTATCCGCTGCTCACCAGTGCCGGTATTTTCTACATTGAATGCTTTCCACCTACTCTGTATATTATTGATGAGTTTTAAACTAACAGCTTTACGCCCTTTCACAGAATTATCCGTCGTAGTTACAAACATTTTGGTTAAATTTTCGCAAGAGTGATCTGTTCTTGAACTGCTTACTTGCTTAGAACCTGGCAGTTTACTCCGTGTATAAAAAAAGTCTGATTCACCCACCGAGGGTTCCGTACTTAATTACAAATGTATATAGTAGTCTGAAGATATTTCCCAGTACTTGTAGTAACTATAAGACGATATTACTTGCCAAATTTCATAGTTCAAGATCAACGGAAAATACTCTATAAATTTTCATTCCCTTGAAAGTGTCGAAATATACGTTTTTTGCGGCATAAACGGCCGTATATATTTTTTACGTTAATCTAGAAGTTAATTTTTTTCTTGGCTTCAAGGGACTGTAGACTTAAGTATATAGATTTAATTTCAACTCGATACCTCCACGCGTTCCCGAGATAAAGAGTCTTGACAGACAGACAGACGGACAACAAAGTGATCCTGTAAAGGTTCCGTTTTTCCTTTTGAGGTACGGAACCCTAAAAAGAAAGCTGCAAATACGTGCAAATACTACCTATTGAATTCATTATTATGATAAATTTCTCCGTGATTCCAGGCAAGTACTTGTGCCTGTTCCTGATAATGTTCTCCGGCATCATGCTGCCGAGCGTCACGTCGGGGATCTATTTCTTGGTGTTCATCGGCGCGGCCACGGCGTGGTCGCTGGGCCAGCCGCTGGAGCGCGGGTTCGCGGTGGTCGGCCGCTGCCTTATGGCCATCATGGGGGTGCATATTGCGGTGCTGATCGCGTATCAGTGCACCTGGTTGCCTGATCTCTACCCGCCCGACATGAATTTCGCTAGGTAATGTATTTTTTTTTTCTAGATCCAATTTAAGCCAAAGTGAGGGTAGCATGACTTCCGGAGTCTACCTACTTGCCAGCTTAGTGGGAGTCAACCAAGGTAGGTGCTATTTCAAACTAATATCGAATGCATGTCACCACCTACCAGGTCTGCATACCACAGTCTGCCAGGTTACTGGCTGAGTGACTAGCAAACAATTAACGCATGTTTTAACATAAAAAAAAAATACTGTAGACTGCGGAAGTCATACTACTCTCTTTTTGCAACTCAAAAAGTCAACGTGAAGAATACATTCTTTACAATGATTTAATGTATACAATTTTAATTACATAAATAACTTATTTGCAGATATTTTGGCCTAACTAGACTGGTAGACCTTAACGAAACGATACCCTCGAGTTTTTCATACGAAACCACAAGCAAGTACTCTTGGGCCACCTTGGCTAGTCCATTAGTTATACTCTTCACTTACTTCGTGCTAGGATTAGAGACACGAGAACTGTTCAAACCAAAGGTATGTGTGCATGTTACCTTCATAATGTTATCATTATTAATTCTGAATGATGTTATAAGTTTTTTTTTATTGACTAACCCTATGGTTATTAACAGAATGCTTTGTCAAGTGATAAAATCGTATGGTAGAAACTTGTGCCTTAAGTAAACTTGCCTGCCTGTTCACGCCAGGATATTTAGTCTCGACTCTCTTCGGATGGGGGACTGATATCATTTTATGTACTTAATATGTGTATAGTTTTTGATTGGAGCATTTTATTTATCTTCTATGCTGTCGAATGGAATTAAAGGGGAAAAAAAAGAGTGCCCTGACCGGAGTAGAGGCGGGCAAGCTGAATGGCTCGCTTGTGCGGGGGTTGTCGTTCCACCGCGGCGGCTCCCTCAACCCCAAGGAAAAGTGGATGAACGCCACTAAGACCGTCCGAGTAAGCACACGAGTGCGGAGGCACGCTTCCACTGTAGACCGCTATATAAAAAGCTAGCACCTCCAGTGTATTACGTAGATTACTATATATACATAATGTAAATATGTAGGTAGAAGTTGAAATAGTCACCATTGTATGCACACACCTACCTGTATTCTAGCATTAAGCATGTTCTGTAGCATAGACACTAGCTAGTTCGTAGCTAGCCCCTAACATTTCGGGTTGGAACTGAAGCATGAACGCTTTTTAACACCTAGCAAATGGACAATCGACATTAATACTTGTTTGTCTTCCCCACGGTAATAACAAACCATTGGAAGTGGTGAGTGGGCGTTCCCGTGTCGCCGCACATGAGCGTAAATAAGCTCACTTCTTGCACAGATTATTGTCACTCACCTAACAACCGCACGCGGCGAATGACATGCGTAAAAATATGGAAAAATATATGTTTATTATAGGAAAATGCTGTATTGCGCTGTTCGAAGCTGATTAAATGACCGCACATTAAAAAATGTGTCTCTTGGAGGAATTTCCTATCATCGGTACAGATTATTTTAGAATATATAGAAATAATAGCATTTTAAATTTTTATCAGACGCAGTTTGCGCCAGTAGTCAAGGGAATGTCAGTTCTATTTCTGTAGCATTAAGTTCATATTTCTGCGGTATTTTTCGCTATTCTGAACGTCGAAATTCGAGAACGTTCCTTAGGTTTGCTACTCAAATGCTGTGATGCTGTGGCTAAGGTCGATAATTGTTATCGATTAATTGAAAACGCAGCATTTAATAGTTTAAAACTTTTATGAACATAATTAATATCTAAATAATATGCCACATAAAATAAAATAAATATTCTTCCCAGCGACACAACTAAAAATGTTTTTTTTTAATGGCAACAACATTCATAATAATAGTAGGTAAGTAAATTATTGCAAACCGGGAAATAGCAATTCGTGGATAAGTTCAATTCGTAAAAAGTACACGGGTTGACTCATAATGCCCGTTTCTGTCGAAATGATATTTTAAATACGGAAAAACATCAAACGTCTATGACCTTGATTGATTGAAATAAATGATTATGTATTTGAAAAATATATTTTTATAAATTGTAATTAAATCTTAACGTATTTATCTTTTCTTTTAGAATTTTATTTTGTAACTAATATTTTCCTTTTTGAGACCTTTTAAATACGTCCCTTCTGCCACTTGTATACGTAAAGAGTTAAATAACTATGCCAATTCAAAAAAATCAATAATACATGAGAAAACTTAAAGCACACTCGAATGGATGCGATTTGTCACACCAACTTGCTATGGTTAGAATCAAAAGTAGGTATGTATTGCTGTCTCACTTCTACTACTACAAGTTGTTGTGACAAATTTTGACTAGGTATAGCCAAAATAGCGTAGCCTGTAAATTTACGCGCTTTGGCTGTTTGCAGTGTTTTTGTATTGTATTAGTTGAAGATTGTAATGAAACGGTAAAATAAAAATAGTTTTGTATTTTCATAAACTTTCTTTGTAGAACAGTAATAATTTTTAACTTTTGAATTGACGAGAACTTTACGTACTATTTTTGCCACAATAAGGCAATTATTTACGAGCATATTGGAGAAGTAAAAAAATTACTATAAATGATATTCATAATTATATACTTAATGAACAAGATTTTATTAAAAACAATGTCTAAGTCATAAGTAACCTAAGTCTTAAATATCGATAGGCCAAATCATACTCACATCCCTATTCCGTAGCCAAGTAGTCGTATCATCATACGCATTGTAATGCGTATACGCAGTACATACGACTTTTCGGTTTCAAACGGTCGCATATCCATATTTCTGAAAACACTGCCATCTGGCGTCGAGTAGCCGAACCACCACGTCTCTTGCAAGTCTTGCAACGCAAATGGTAACGGACGTAAGAAAAATTTACTTGACACTAAATTAGACCGTAAATAGTAGTGGTTAAAGTATCTCTTGCACATAAAACTTGGTTAACAACTTATTGCAACCGTATGTTTTAACAAATCGAAAGCGTATTGCAATTTTGTTCGTGTATTTATCGAAGTGTGGTTGTGTGCGTGTGCGTGGGGCGACAGTGGTTCTCCATGAAAATCGGTTGAATGCTACTTCCAATGGTTTCTTATTCCGTGGTCTTCCCTTACTTCTTGAACAGTCTCCTTGACTGATTTGTTCACTTTTTTGCAATTTGCTTTCATTCTTTTATAGGTTGCATATTCCTACATAGATTATGGTACACTTCGTGGGAGTCCCAGTGAAAACACTCCTGTAGGTACCTTTTATTTTACTTTTTATGGGGGCTGGAATGTTGTGAACACAGAAAAAGAGTTCTTGAGACAACTCTGCATCAAAATGTATATTCACATACGTGTAATGACCTCAACGTGTTCGAGTTCGAGTACAGTTAATAGGTACATTGTTTATGATTGATATTAAGGCAGGATGTTGCCACCAACACAAACCAATGATGTCCATGTAACTCGCCTCATTGAAAAGAAACTTGTGATGATTAATAACTTATTAATAATAACTATGTGCCGAATTGCCGATAGAGTTGAGGTAACTCATTTCGGTACGAATGAGAATACATTTATTACCTATTAGTGTGTTGTATTATATCATTTCGGTACGAGGAGGGGAGTATTGCCTTGCCTCCGTTCTGTACCTAGTAAGTAGAATTTAAATAAATAAATAAATATAAGGGGACAATCTTACACAAATCGACCTAGTCACAAACTAAGCAAAGCTTGTACTATGGGTACTAGACGACGATAAACATACTTATATACTTAGATAAATAATTACATTAAATACATAGAAAACATCCATGACTCAGGAACAAATATTCGTGCTCATCACACAAATAAATGCCCTTACCGGGATTCGAACCCAGGACCTCTTGCTTCGTAGGCAGCGTCATTACCAACTAGGCTAAAGCGGTCGTCAAGATAACCCAGGAGAGATAGGTATAATTTAGATAATTTCCTTACTTGACGGCCACATATTGAAGTAAACACTACTAAGCACTTTGGCCATCACCAAGTTTGCGTTCGATTCGGCGCGTAAGATTGTAATCAGGCTTAATCTGCGGGCCTGTAATACGATGAGGTCTTTGCATTCAAATGCTAATCGGAACTTTAAAATTAATCCTATTATCATTCATTCAATCAATTTCCATGCATAGTAATGCTTGGTCGTATTTCATTGTATGTGGTTCTTGCACCTTTGCAATTGTAGTTTGATAGTTCGCTTTATTGTTTTTTGTGTGTGTTCTGTTTGAAGTTGAATTTTTTTAATTGTGATTGATAATAGTCGAAAGGGTTCAATGTAAAAACCTGTGAGATACATTCGTCTAAATGTATGGCTTGTATACAGGTATATATGTTTACTAGCTTCTGCCCGCGACTCCGTCCGCGTGGAACTCGTTTTTTTCGCAGCTCCATACAAACTTTCACCCCACATTTCACCCCCTTAGGGGATGATTTCCGGGATATAAACTATCCTATGTCCTTCCCCGGGACTCAAACTATCTCTATACCAAAATTCATCTAAATCGGTTCAGCGGTTTAAGCTTCAAGAGGTAACAGACAGACAGACAGACACACTTTCGCATTTATAATATTAGTATGGATAAAGCAACAAAATTTTATGCCAACGAATCTACTTATACCTACGAGTACCTACGTAGGAATATAGTAATTCAAATATTAACATCCATACTATCCATACTAATATTATAAATGCGAAAGTATGTCTGTCTGTCTGTCTGTTTGTTACCTCTTCACGCTTAAACCGCTGAACCGATTTGGATAAATTTAGTATGGAGATAGTTTGAGTCCCGGGGAAGGACATAGGCTAGTTTTTATCCCGGAAATCATCCCCCAAGGGGATGTGAAAGTTTGTATGGAGCTACGATATAAACGAGTTCCACGCGGACGGAGTCGCGGGCAGAAGCTAGTCGTGAATAATCAAAGCTTTGCCTGACTTATTAGGTAATAAAATTGTTTCTGATATACCTATAGTTTCAAAACTCCTAGCTATTGGATATCATTAAATGATACCGACTCTATAATTATATCGAAAATAAAGAAAAAAAACCGCATCTCTTTTTTAGTGTACATTTTGGATTTTTAGTGTAACCGATTCCGATAAAATCTGAAATCTAGCTCCAACTCTCGTGGAAGGTCTAGGATTTTACATACTTACACAGATATCGTGGAATACTTACAATTTTTACACGTATATAGCTTATTCGCAACATGAGTCCGAGCAAGCGGTGGTCGGGCGGACGCTCCCGCTCCTCGATACGGCGGATGCAACAGGATCCCTCCGGATCAGTCATCGTGGGAGACGACGGTAATTTATATATGTACCTACTTGTGATAGTGCAAGTTTGCGTATAGGGAATCAAGAGGCTGTGCATAGTTTACCCTGACCCAAATCGCCAGTGAGAATTTACTATTTTAGTTGGTAGAATATTTATTGTGAAATTGTGATATGTATTCTGATTTTAAACGCTGCAACAGAGGCGTTTTTTTTAAACTAGGAGGTTATTGGAAGTATCTCAGCGATTTGTGGTTTTACAGATTCCCAAACTGAATTCGGAGAGCCTACTCTAACGGATGATATATTGGCCGCCATAGTAGACTTCTTCCAAGTAGTGATCAGGTAAACAGACAGTATTATAATTATTTTGGTTAATCTAGTAAAGCTATCCTCCGGCACCAGATTAGACAGCTGTTTAAAAGATTGTGCTAACCTTGAACTATTTATTACTGACATAACAACACCACCTGACTCTGAGATAAAGCTAGTTCAAAATCAACGCAGGTACCCATAATATCCCGTGTACACTCATGGTGAGTGATAGACTGAACGGGGCCATTCAACTTACAGTGATTGATATTTATACTACAAATGTACTCTGGTTTGTACCACTAAGTCACCTGCGTCTTCTCCAGATCGTCGTACATAGCGACAACGATCACGATGATGGCGTGGAGCATAATGTTCCACTCGTGGCTGACGTTCGTGTTCCTAATGTGGGCGAACATCGTGTGGCTGTGCCACGACCAGCGCTCCTTCATGCTGAAGACGAGCCCCGTGCTCGTGGTGTACGCCGTGTTGCTGCTACTCGCGCAGTACATCTACGGCATGGACCTCACTGAGGAGGAACTGCCTACCTCCATTTCCAACCACACAGTAAGCACCATTGGTTTATATTGTTTCAAACTATCGGTAACTCTAAGTCATTGTGCCTCCAACTTCAGATTTCACTCCTTTCTCATTCTGTTGATTACTGGTTTAATTAACGTTGAAGACTTTGAAGTATCTTGTTTGAAGTATGAATGTACGAGTATAAGTTCTCTTTTGGTCAGTTCTTGGTGTTTTTCCACCACTTATTTGTAATGTTTATTATATTTTGCTTTCTTAACCGAAGGCCGTCTGCAAGTCCGGTCCTTAGTGATAAGATGGCCTGTTTTTAGCCTCAACATGCGTTAGTTATGTGTTTTCCATTATTGAGAGGTTTAATAAAAAAGTAGGTATACTTGTATTTTAAGGAAAGTTTGGTGTATTTTACTAATCATCCAATACTTAGCGTCTTTCTAGAACGAGTGTCACACTCAATCATATCTCCTGCCTTCCAGAACATTAACCTGAAGCAAATAGGGCTCGGGCCGACGGAGGGCATGCCGTTCGTGGCGCTGCTCATCAAGTCGCTGTTCACGTGCATGTTCTGGGTGACGCTGCGGCAGCGCGTGCAGGAGATCCGGCAGCGGCGGCAGTCCGCTGTCATCACGGACATGGCGGCGCCGCTGCAGCTCACCGTCTCCACCGCCGCCAGTGGTGAGTTCAAGGCGAACATTCCAGAACGTAAACTTGATGCAAATAGGCCTCGGGCCGACGGCCGCCATGCATGATCTGGGTGACGCGGCAGCTTACTGTCTCCACCGCAGCCAGTGGTAAGCTCTAGGCGTACATTTCAGAATAAAAGAGACTCAATATTGTTCAAGAACCGCGGTGGCGGCTTTTAGTGTGCTTCTGTACTGTACAGTCGAGTTCTCCAATATCTACACACATATCTATACAGACTTTGTTGTTACTGACATAAGATACATGTGTAGATATTTTTGAAAGGTTGTCTGTTCTGTTAGATATTGGAGAACTCGACTGTACATATCGTAAGTATTAGAAACACGCACACTTCGCTACTTACCTTCTAACGCTTTTATGATTGATTGTATTACTCAACCGCATTTCAACCGTAATGAGTTTGGGATTGGAATAGCTGTCAGTTCATATAATCATTGACGTATTATACGTTATACGGCAAAACTGTGAACCCCAATCCCATTGTACCTAATCGCGGTTTTATAATAAATGGGTCCATCAACTTTTTCTGGTAGCTTATTCTGAGAATGAAACTGGTCAATATTTTTGATTAAATTTTCTTGTGTACACAGGGGATGCAAATTTATACGTAAAATTATACCGACTTATGCCTTATTTAACTAAGTATTTGTATTTTGTATGTCATCCTCGTATCAGGTCTAGCCGGTGGTAATCATTTTTCTTCATAACACCTGACTTCTCCTTTCTTCCTAAATAAAAATCGACGATTCTATTCTACATTTCTTCCTGTGATTCTACTCTTCTTTTACATAGCTCTTAAAATAATCTTTTTACATAATAAACTAATACGATTGCGATAACTTTAGTTTCTAACACGTTATTGGATTCGTTTGCACTATGCACCTTAAATTTCAATATAAAATAATTACTAAACTACAGCACATACGCCCTTTGGCCCTTTCTACTGAATCATACGTTCTACAAAATCTTCTTTCTACTAAGTTTTTTAGTAAAGAGCTTCGAAATGAGCGTCGCGAATGCCTTACCACACATCCATCTGCGTCCATAGACATACAGAAGAAAGTTATGTTTGCTTTTGTGCTCCTACTCAATAACTCCACCCGCATAGCTCAGATCCTGTGGTCAGGAAATCCCGATGCATACATCTCAGCGCCACTCAAATCAATGCTAAGGCACTGGTCCCACCGCCGGCTAGTAAGCTAGACAAGTTGGGCGAGTAACGGTTCATTGCGTGCTGACCAGGTACAGTGTGATCAATCGACCTTTACAGATCCGCAATGTAATGCTACTCGCCCAACTTTTCCGCCGGCGGTGGGACCAGTGCCTAAACATAGACTGCATGCATTTTAAGTCGTATATTTATTATATATTCCAGTTATAGAAGCGCAGCGCGAAGAAGAAAACCGTTCCCGGCTTCTCCGAATAATAGGAGATTTCCTCAGGGCGGCCTGCGCGCGCTACTGGATTTACGTGGTTGTCATAATGCTCTTCGTGATCGGCATAACCGGCACTAGAATGACCATCTTCCGAATTGTCTACATGTTCTTGTGCCTCGGATTTATATTAATGTTCCAAGTGAGTTTGAGCTTGATGTAATAATTATAGTATACTATAATAGTACATAGTCATTTATTAATAATATTAAAAATATTACATGTCGTCATTCTTAAATTAGATCGTAAACGTGTATCGATATTCATTATTGTTGTGGTAACTTGTAAAATTCTTTGATGTCATAAAAAGAGTGGGTGATAAGCCACGATTTTAATTCTTTTAAGAAAGATGAGATACTACCGGTGCATTTTATGTTCACGGGTAGTTTGTTGAATACTTTTCGCCCCACATGAGAGATGATTTTAGTTTAGTCACTGAAGAGGCCGGCAATCCCTTTTCACGCCGAGGTAGGTAGGTTTCCTCAATAACGCAACGACAAAAAAAAACGGCATAAGGCCTTCATGTTGGTTCACGAATTAATACTGAAACAAAAGAAGGCTGCTTTGCAGGCCTAGCCTACAATTTTGTATGAAATTCCATTGCGGATATCTTGTCTCACCGCGCTCGAAACGTGATACTTCGAAGCCTATTGATGAATATTTTGGTACTTTATAGCATTGGGCAGGCGATTTAATCGTTATTTGTTTTAACAGATGAGCTGGTACTGGTGGCGACGATTGATGTACATCTTCTGGATAACAGTGATCATTTACTCTATGATCAATCTGATACTTATTTACATATATCAATTCGACGGCTTCCCCGAAACTATACATTCATATCTCCATATCAGTGTACAATTGTAAGTTTTATTACTGATGTTCAATTACTTAAATAATATGGTTCCAATTCATAGAATATAGAAAAACTTTTTCTTTCAGACAACATGATCTCGGGTTGGAGCCGTATCCCCCGGCAGACCTGTTTGTGAAACTGCTGACTCCCACTTGTTTTCTGATAATAACGATAATGCAGGTTCACTACTTCCATAAAGACTTTATGGCCCTCTCGGATCCACACACCAGGTAACAACATAATATAGTTAGACTTACCTATTTTAACATGCTCGCAGTCCCACATAAAATATCGCCTATAGGTTATTTATTTGTTACGATCGACAAGTCTCCTCCCATACATTATACTCGTATCTACTCATTCGATGATTCCTCCGGTGAGAGACGCCCCCTTTTGTAAGCATTGTGTCGCATGAGACGAGTATAAATGTATATAGTTACACCGAGATTTTTATCGTATATGTATACTAATGGATAGAAATACTTAAGGGAGACGCTGATCCGATTTATTCCTACATGCCATGTATACATAGCTGTTTCAATTAGTAAACTAAATTACTTAACTCAAACTGCACCTTCATGGGCTGTTATCCTAAATAATATATCCTGATCTATTATAGGTAACAACGCCTTAAAACTGTACGTCCAAAATACAGAATATAATATTAGTACATTACTGCAGAGACCAAGAAGAAATGTAGGGAGCCTTAAACAAGAAACTTCATGTCTTCATTTCGTGATATTAACGCATACATTTCCGAGCATGTTTGAGAAAAATAAATTTCATTAAAACCACATTAACGTTTTCTCCCTCCACAGTCCAAATACGAATAGTATAGCTAACAATGGGAACGGTTCGAGTAGACCTAGTAACGCCGGCGCATCCACCATAAAGGATGATGTAAGTTTTTATTCATATATTGTTGTTCCCTCACGTCCTTTCCAGGCAAAAGGTAACGCGTTGTCGGTGGTCAATATGGCGCTGTTTGCGTTACGATATAATTAGCTATCGTCCTTATTGACAACCGGCAACGCGTCAGGTATCTATTGCCTGCGAACGAAACGTATTTGTTTAATTATTTACACGCATAGGTATTGGTTTATTATATATTTTTCCCTCTCTACAGGTGCCACCATTGCCTTTGGAAGAGGAGGCGGACAAGGCCTCCGTGGTGGGCTCCATCACCGAAGTTGAACAATCCATATCTACGTTGAATACAAAACGTGACTTGCACAGGTAATCATCCCTCAGTCCCTTACCATTACAATTTTATCTATAATTCAAGAAACCAATTAATAAAGCTACTAAGCTATAATTTTGCTGATGCCTGCCTGCTACACTAGTCCTTAAAGCCAATTGCCCAAGACAACACTCAGTGTTGTCAGTTAAGCTTCTAAATTGTAAGTAATGTGTTTAATACAGTATCTGTCAAAAAATCATTTTTGGTACAAGTTTTTACTGCCGACTGTACTTTTCTGTATACCGTCATCAACTACTCATTAAGACGATTGTAACGAGCGCAAACTCAACGGGGCTACGTCGGTTAAGTATTCAATTCCCATGGCCACCTTCTGTCTCCGTCGTCAGATCAGCTCGATGGTACCATAATATTGAATTGTCATCCAAACTATACCTTTATCCAAAATTTCAGCTCAATAGGTTGAAGATATCTGCTTCAAAATCGAGTTGAGAGATTCCACCCGAACAAACATAGTTATATAGTTAGGTACATACATTGCAAGTTAGAAGAATAGAACGCTTGCAATGTATGCGAATGCGAAATAGAATCATGCAAAAAAGTGCCTTCATTGCCGCTGTGCGAGTCTTTAATAAGTTATCTGTAGATTTAAAATCATTTGATGGTAAAGAGTTTAAAAGTGCCCTGAAGCGTTGGCTTATTAGAAAGGCCTTTTATAACATGAATGAGTTTTTCACAGACATGCCGTAATTAATATTATATCTATTAACATCCTTGTACCCTTTCAACAATAAATAAGATTATATTATATTCTATTCTATTCTTGTAAAATGTAGGCCGGGGGTTATCCTAATGTATATGGCACTAGCTTCTGCCCGCGACTCCATTCGCGTGGAACTCGTTTATATCGTAGCTCGACACAAACTTTCATCCCCCATTTCTCTCCCTCAGGGGATGATTTCCGGGATAAAAACTATCCTATGTCCTTCCCCGGGACTCAAACTATATCCATACCAAATTTCACCTCAATCGGTTCAGCGGTTTAAGCGTGAAGAGGTAACAGACAGACAGACAGACACACTTTCGCATTTATAATATTAGTATGGAAGTATGGATTCTATTAGATAATCCTACATTTGAAAATTAAAGCTACTCTACTCTGCACAGGTATACAACAACTAATGAGACCGGCCAGGTCAAATCAATTTCAATCTTATGTCCAACGTCATAAAGATCACTTATTACATTATGTATACAAATGCTCATGTATATAGAAAATCGTCTCCTTTTGTCACACAGGAAAACTTCCCGATCGCGCTCATACGCCCCGACGACAACGGAACCCCACTCTAGATCGTTCCGCCAGTGGTTCGCGGAGAGATTCGCGTCCTGCAGGGCCAGGCTGAACGTGTGGATCAACTATTTGTTCATGTACCTCCACTTGCATCTCACCAAAGTTGTGTTTCTCTCGCTCACGCTCGTCTGCGTCATGCATGTAAGTTGGAATAATACAATTATAACTCCGGACACAGCGAATGGTGACACTTGGGAGTTCAGTGAAATTGCATTTTCATACCTAATAGTTCCTTTTTAGCAACCGGTTTTTTCTTTTTCGGGTTTATAGCTTTGACTCAAACTTTTAAAAGTAATTAAAAATGAACCTTAGAAATGAATGAATTATAACATATAACACCTGATTACAGCCTATTGAATTATCGATCAGTGGCGTGGCGTCCATAAAACTCGCATCCTACCGACTTGTCTATTTTATGACAGCAAAGCAGCTTGTCCTTCAGCTCTTGAATAAAAACTACACCTGATTAACTCCGGCTGGCCTACAGATATGTTGGATGCCACACTAAACTATTGAATAATAATGTACTTAATGATCAGAGCTCGGAATTGACATGGCAAAACAAAGGACTGTCGCAAACTAGCTAGGGATAGATGTTTTTTCATCGATGTTTATAATTATTATTTGTATGAAAAAAATCGTAACGATTAATTTGTATGGCCGTATTCGTATCATATCTTTTCTTGAAGTAACTATACCACCTAATGGTTATTTACTCCTATCACAAAACGGATAAAATGTCACGTGCTGTGTACTGGACTTCGAAGAAGAAATTGAACCTGTTATAATTTTATATAAATCTACTACGACCACTCACGTAAGATTTAGGTATTCTTTCTTTCTTCTATTTCACAACTATCGATATCGATAAAAAAGGTTTCTAACCCATAAATGGTAAATTATATTATTCTATTTCTGATAGAGTAATACTTAATCTAAATGAATGCTCTAGATGTGACTTTATTAATTATTATACATTATATGCTTGCACAATTTCAATCTCGATTTTATTTATATTTTAAATTTAATTAGAGTAATAATTTTTTTGACATGTAATTACCATCAATTGTATTTTATCTTCAATTCCACGTGACTGTAGATTTGTATCTTTACCTACCTAATGTTTGTACGCCCACTGGCAAGACATAGAAGATCACATAATGTAATAACAACTCTGTATTTTACAGCCTACCTATGTTCTACAATAAACATTATTTCTGATTCTGATTCTGAACCCTAGCTAGATTGCGACAGCCCTTTGTTTTGCCGTGGAAATTCCGAGCTCCGTTAATGATGTTATGACATTATATAATATGTTTGGCGTTTCAGGTGTGCGCCATGCACGTACCAATAATGTTGATCGTGGCACCGGCGGTGCTGCTCAACGCGAGGAAACAGCGAATTATTATCCTTTTGATATCCACACTCATCACTGTTTACTTCATGGTGAAGATGGTTTATCAGATAGAATATATCCGACCGGATCTTTTTGATGTCAACTGTACCGTGAGTATATAGATATATTAGATATGCGACATTTAAATTTATATTTGACACATTGAATGCTTGTATATCCCGAGTATTTGGATATTTCTAAGGCACTGATCTCTTTGCAAATTTAATCAATTGATCTAATACCCTCGCTCGATATGACAATTGGTAATGTATTTTATGACAAGGCGTGGTATTTAAGTCTTAAGCCACGGGAGTGCAGGAGAGAGGCCTGGATCCCCGCTCTGGGTCATTTCTGCTGCAAAGGTTAGCCATAGCTGTGCAGCGCTCCAATGCGGCTAGCGTGATGGGAACCTTTGCCCTGGAGTGGCGCGGGGCGGGTTATTCGATACTTAGTTTTTACCTTAGATTAGTAGGCTTAGGTTTCTAATTTTAATGTATTGTTTTGTTTCGATCTATTGTGTGACATGTATATTATTTGATTGTGGACATTAGAAATAAATTCTTTCTTCTAGCCACGGGTATTTCTAGTATTTCTACTAAAAAGGGCCCTAATGCGAATGACTGTCTTTATGGCTTCACACAAAGCGTCCAAACACTCAATTCGAGTTTTGTGAGCGAATTTAACCTGTTTTTCGTATTGATGAAAAACAAACTCCGAGGAGAAAATGGACTATACACTAAAAATACAGTAGTCTCTTGTAGAATAGGTATTTTCTTTACAACGGTATTTGAAAACTGTAGATATGATCTTTGTTTCAGAACTTCGATGGAGTGAAAGAAACCACGTATAATAATGCGGAATGGATTGGCTTCACCAAGAACCGCAACTTGGCGGTGCTGCTGAAGGACTACATCGGGCTCGTGGTCGTGTTCACCATCCACTCCCTCGTCACGTACCGACAGAAAATAATTAGGTTCGTACTGTATTGACGTAAGGATAATATTTGAGATGGGCGAAAACTTGCAAATACTGTCATTACTATTTGAACCTTCACACATGGGTTCTAAGGTCCGTACAAACTTTCACCCCCCATTTCACCCCCTTAGGGTATGATTTCCGGGATAAAATCTGTCCTATGTCCTTCCCCGGGATTCAAACTATCTCTAAACCAAATTTCATCTAAATCGGTTTAAGCGTGAAGAAGTAAAAGACGGACAGACACAGTATGGACTAGCTGCCCGCGTATTACAGAGAACGCAAGCGAAACCGCGCGATAAAATATAGTCCATGTCCATCCCGAAGGTCTATTCTATACATACAAGTGAAATATTTGAATGTCCCCTCCCTACATTCAAATTACAAAGCTACCGACCCCCTTATTCATAAAACTTAAAACGCCTCTGCTAAATAAAATCCGCTTTGTCCCTTTCTTTCTGTCAAAGTGACAGACAATGTTCGGTCAGACAAGGATGATTTTGGTTTGCTGGGATTTTGGAATTAAATAAACGTATATGCTCCTTTATTCTTAATTAGTATTTTAAATAGCTGTGGATTGTACATCTCGCATGCATCGCAACGATGCGTCAATATCTATACAAATTTCGACAGACAAAGACAAACGAAGTTGAACGCCATTTTAGTTAAAATAGGCATGTAGAACGTTTATGAATACGGCAGCAAGTCACAAAGTTTACCCCTTTATACTATCAGTATAGACGACGACCACATGATTGTTACAGGGAGCAGGGCTGGGCATCTAATCAACAAGATAAAGTATTGTTTCCCGAAGTGACGCGCAAGGAGGCCGACATAGACTTGATTTACTGTGCAAAGTACATTATTAACTATGGATTCTACAAGTTCGGTGTCGAGGTGAGCAGAAGAAAGACAATACACTTCTGCTATTGATTGTTTAATTGATATGTCTGGCCAAACTCACAAGGGGCTGAACTTTGTACCGAGACTACCGTGTCGCTTTTAACGTGGTTCGACGACCATACTAAACTTTTAAGGTGGTTCGACGACCATACTAAACTTTTTTTGACATTCGCAGGCTAACGGCGCGATATTTGAAGAAACTTATGTAACACACTTTCATAAAATGGCTTTCCATTTGCGCGACATTCCCCCTGTCTTAATATCACCATACAAAACGTCTTTTGACATTCGCGGGCTAACCCGCGAATGTCAAAAGACGTTTTGTATGGTCGTCGAATCACCTGAACGGCCATACGAATTTGTCAAACGGGTAAAAGTGACAAGGTACAAAGCCGATACCTAGTTATATTATATACTCTAAACTCTTTCATAACTTTTTTTTGTCCCGGTTTGCTCATCGAAAATGCTGCAAGGTACCAAACTGTTCAGCTACAGCCTTTGCACACTGCGTTTTTTAAACGCGCAGTCGCCGCGCGTTGGTTTCGAATTGCGTAAATCGACAAAAACGCAGTGTACATAAAACGCAGTGTAGATTGCCCCATAGCGATACACTGGGATAGCCTCCATGTACACTTGTTGCCTCAGTTTGTTTTAGTATAGTGCCAGATTTATGAAATTGTAATATAATTCGTTAATTTGGGTATTGTTATTTTTAAAGGTGCTGACATTTTTTATGTAATTTTTTTAATTTACTCTAGCTTATTATAACTACTAACACATTATTTAATTATTTTGAGACATGTAAACTAACACATGATGGATTCTTAGTTATCTGCAATAAATGATGAATAATAATAATAAGCCCCTATGAGTTCGACTGTACACACTTGACATAGTCTCTCACAAAATATTTCGTTTTGCAGATAACCCTAATATGCCTAATAGGTGTGATAGGTTCGCGCATGGACATATACGCGGTACTGTACTCCTTCTGGCTGCTGCTATTCGTGTCGCTAAAGAGGCCGACCCAAGCGCGGGTGTGGCTGTCGTTTACGATGTTTGTCACTATCCTGGTGCCCATACAATACATAATAGCGGTGGGCTTCTTGCCGCAGTTCTGCGTCACTTATCCTTGGGGAGGGGATACCCTTGTGAGTACATGCTTGACAAATTTCTACAACTAAACATACATTATTCATATCTTTTTACCTTTGCAATAACGGCAATATTGGGTAATCCTTTTGATTCTGGTGATCACCTGTTATGACCTCCTAATTAGTTACGTTAAGCCAAATTAACCCTTTATTTGATTACTAGCTTCCGCCCGCGACTTCGTCTGCGTGGACTCGGGATAAAAACTATCCTATATTTTAATCCAGGCTATAAACTATCTTCGTGCAAAATTTCATTCAAATCGGTTCAGCCGTTTAAGTGTGATTGGGTAACAAACATCCAAACATCTAAACTTTCGCATTTATAATATTAGTAGGATGTATATCTCAATTACACATTTCTTCATTCATGCTCTTTTTGCATTTTTTTCGCGGACTATTTTTTTTGCTCTACAAGCCGCAAACGAGTCTTGAACTCACGATTTTTTTTTGCTTGCCAAATAACGGGTTAACGGGTTAAAAGATACGGAAATAAAATCTTATGTAAAACTTTCGTTTCTATTTTACTGTTTTGATGGAATATACCTACAGTCCGTCAAGAAAGAGAAGAAATTAAATGAGGGCGCCACTTTCTACGTAACTGTCACATTATTTGACGTAATGGCAACAATTTAGTATGGTATTTTTATAGTTCCATTTTATTTAATTTCTACTCTTTCTTGACGGACTGTACGTGGCGCATAGGATAACGTAGAAGATGATCGAATAAGTTGCACTTCCAGCAGTTATCTCTCTTGTCTCTCGCCATCCATTATTTTTAACATTTTACACTTATTGATATTTCCCGTTTCTGCAAGCATTTACTAAATGTGTCCATCTTTCAGCGCGACAAGGACCTTCGAACATTCCTGTTCCTCCCGTTCGCGGACAGCCCGCCGCACGCCACCAAGCTCGTGTTCGACTTCTTCTTGCTGGTGTTCGCGTCGCGTCAGCTGCGCGTGTTCCGGCTCGAGCGCGCGGGCGACGAGTACCCGGGCGGCTCCAACAGCGAGGCCATCGGCCAGGACTGGGAGACGCCGAGCTTCGTCAACCCCGTGCCGGACTTCTTGGGGGTTGTCGGGTATGGTGTCATTGTATACGGAACAACTGGCTTTATAAGTTCATTCATACGAGTAACGATCAATTCGTGTTCATCATTCATCCGTATATTTTGAGGGTTGTACAGTCAGTCAAGAAATTGATCTACCATTTTTCGACTTTATTATTTGTATGTTAAAGGTCAAAAGTGTATTACCATACTGGAATGCAATAAATTGTGCCTTAATATCAATATCGACTTCACCAAATGATATATTCTGACATTTAATTCCAGAGAGTGGAATAACTGACCTCTGACGTTACTGTTTTGTTGTTCACAGCTCTAGTGCAATTTTTTATTTTTCTATTTTTTTTATCCAGCAATTGGCTAGACGTATTGAAGCGCATGGTGTTCCTGGGGATGCTGTGGGTGACACTGGCCATCATGTTCCTGACCGGGACCAACCGCGTCAACCTGTTCTCGATGGGATACCTCATCGGCTCTTTCATTTTCTTATGGCAAGGGACGGACTTCTATTTGAGGCCGAAACAGGCTATTTTACAATGGTGAGTACTATTCTTAATTTTCGGTATTTTATGGGAATGTACCTTTCGAGATTAGTATGATACATACACGTTGATTTTATTGAGGTAAATAAACGGCTAAGAATGCATTATGGGTTTATGGGCACAGGACGGCGAACATATCTATAAATAATTATGAATACTAAAATACATATGGCTTTATTCATAAACATTAAACAAGTTTTGTTAAAATGCCGTTTTAATTAGTTTTTCTTGTCATTTGTGTAAAAACGGGGTGAAACATGTTACGGCATCAATTATTCGTGTTTGTCACATAAACTATCATTGTTTTCCGTATAGTTGACGAATGAACAGATTCGCTACTTTTCGACTTCATTACAATGCCGTGAAGGTGGAAATTTCGCGATAACACTTAGCAACATATTTTTATCTTCCTGCTTTGCTTGTCAATGGTGCATTTGTTTTCGCAGGTGGTCGTGGCTCCTCCGCTACAACGTGTCCATAGTGGTGATAAAGGTGATCCTGCAGATCCCGGGCTGCTTGTTCCGCGAAGCGACGCAGATGCACGCGTGCTGGCTGGTGCAGCTGCTGGGCATAGGCTGCGTTGACAAGTTCGCAGGAACCCTGGGCAGCTTTCTCAGGATGCAGACCTATAACAAGGTACTACATGTCTAGTAAAGTTACCTAGGCAGGCCTGGTCCTCTTGCCACCTCGGCTAAACTCAGTCCTCACGCACTACCTGGGTGTTCGTGGCGCACGCGTGCTGGCTGGTGCAGCTGCTGAGCCTAGGCTGCGTCGACAAGTTCACGGGCACCCTGGGCTTCTCAGGAAGCAGGGCTCGAGCAGCCGTACTTGCAAAATTGGGTGGAACGCGGTGCGGTTATATTTTATAGTAGCAAGGCAGGTCGCCGTGAAGCCACCTGCCCTGGCAGGATGACTATGAAAATGCCCTGCCAGGCCTGGCTTAGGTCGCCATGAAGTGAAGTATGTTTTAGGTAAATAATAAACTCGAGTCTCGGGTATAGAATCAACTCTTTAATATAGAAAACATGCGTTTTTATACAGTCTGTGTCGCTGTGTGAGTGAACGATGATGTGATTACTCGTGCGTGGAACATCTGGTACTGAATTATTCATTAGATAAAGGAATTGAGGTTATCTTGCCCCACTCCTCACCTCAGCCGGTGGCCCCCCAAAAGACCTGACCCTTAGCGACGATGCCATCAAGTGGCTGATTGGCCTCGATATTGAATTCATAAATTATAATGTATTTGTTACTGTTTCAACCCTTCCATACGATTAAATACGAGGGCTGGCTTTTAAGTTGTGTCGTTTGAAATAAATATAGACAATCTATTAGATTATTTATTTATTGTTTTTCAAAGAATTCTCCGCGATATTTAATACACTTTTCCATTCGTTATAATATAACCAGTTTTTAAAACATTTACCTATTCCACTCCGAAGTGGGGGTAGTCAAAATGGCTGATTTGAATGCGTCAACGGCTCCTTCTGGTGTGCTGAAACGTTGACCACGAAGGCTTTGCTTAATTTTGGGGAACGTAAAAAAATCTTTGGGGCTCAAGTCAGGGCTGTAAGGCGGGTGATCTAAAATTTTGACTGCACAAAAACGTCTTTGTTTGGCGGGCGGTGTGCGAGCTTGCATTGTCATGGTGCAGTATCATACGACGTCTTGAGTTGTTTTTTCGAAACTTTGTGATGACTTGTGGCAAACAAACAGTGGTATACCAATCAGCGTTAACCGTCTTGCGATTTTCTAGTACAATAGTGGCAAAGTGACCACCCTTTGCGACAAACGAGGCAACCATTTTTTTTGAAGTGCTCCGTGAGCGTATTACTTTGGTCCGTTTTGGCTTATCTTGGAAGGACCAGAAAGTTGACTGCTGCTTGGAATCTGGGTCGTAACCATATATCCAAGACTCGTCACCACTAACCATATCATAAATGTGTTTTGACTCTCCTCGGTTCTTCGTGCAGGATTTTTTGGATAGTAACTAAACTAACTAACTAACTAATTTGGATCAGGGACCCAAAGAGGGTCTTGGCCTCCGAAACGAGAGCACGCCATCTGTCCCGATCGTGCGCAACTTCTTGCCAGTTGCCGACTTGAAGATGTCGCAGATTTGCCTGCACACTATCCTCCCAGCGGTACCTGGGTCGCCCCAACCGAGCGGCGACCAGTCGGTCGTCCCACGTACGCTCTCTTGGCAGCACGATCCTCTCCCATTCGGAGTAGGTGACCGAACCAGCGAAGTCTGTGTGATTTGGTTACGCCGATGATGTTGGGTTCGACCACCAGCTCCTGCATCTCTATGTTTTTACGGGTCCTCCACGTGCCGTCGTCTCTCTTGACAGGTCCCAGGATCTTACGCAAGACCTTCCTTTCCGCTACAAGGAGTTGACGTTCCTCTTTTCGTGTTAGTGTCCACGCCTCACAACCATACATAAGGATGGGTCTTATGACAGTTTTATAGATCCTTAACTTTGTATTCCTGCTGAGAAGCCTGGACACCAACAGCTTGTGGAGGGCTGCACTGCATCGCAGGGTGTTTTGAATGCGGATGTTTATCTCCTCCTCTCTGGTATTAGTATCTACCGAAATTTATCAACTCCCTTGTAGAAGGTACCCCCTACGTGAAGACTACCACGCTGAGCTGTATTTTTGTATCGTTTCATGTGGAGGTATTCTGTTTTTGCCTGATTGATCCTGAGACCTATTTTGGACGCCTCCTGCTCCAAGACCCTGGCCGCTTCGGCCACATCTTCCCGGCTTTCCCCTAATAAAGCAAGGTCATCCGCGTGATGGTGATAGGGTATCACCTTGTGCCTGCTGCTCAGCTCAACACCTACGTCCAGTGCTAAAACACTCCTGACGTCATGTTCAAGGGCTAAGAAGCACTGGTGATAAGGCATCCCCTTGCTTTAGACCGGTCATCACCGGGAATTCTTCCGAGACGAGGACGACGAGGGGGAGACCCCTACTCTGACACGCATTGTACTATTCTTCGTTGCTGTAGTGATTACAGCAACTAGTTTTCTTGGGATGGTAAAATTCACAAGAATGGAATATAGAGCCTCCCGATCTATGCTATCGTAGGCCTTCGTAAAGTCCTCAAACAAAGAGTGGATGCTCTGTGCGTACTCCCATCTTTTTTGCATGAGCTGTCTCAGCAAGCGTTTTTGGATAGTAATCCCTGAAATAACCACGGATGCCTCTACTTCACGGTATGTTACATCACATGACGATCTTCGACGATTAGCTGCCGCACGGCGTCGAAATTCTCTTGCGTCATGGCGGTTCTTGGACGACCTTCACGTGACTTGTCACTGAGGCTAGAGTGCCCACGTTGAAATTCTAAATACCAGCGTTCTACAGACCTAAGACATGGTGCTGCATCACTAAATACAGGAGTGATCTCCTCAAAGCACTGAAGTCGAGTTAATCCCCTTTGAAAATTGTAGAACATTATCGCACGCATATTTTCCTTTGATATTTCCATTTTTAGTTCAGGGCGAACCACTAGTAATTGGCCCTAGGGAAACTAATGCAGTTAGGTTACAAGTTAGAGAAGGAAGCCGGGGAGGTTCAAGCTGGGCTGGGTAGCTTTTTAGAAGTAGCGCTCCGAGTCTTTAACACTTTCAGTGACACTCTTAATGTGGACGCCCAATAGTGAGACTCTTTCAGCGTAATTATAATAAAACGTTCACATTTTACTCAAAATGTATTATTATTGTAGGATAACAAATGTACGGTGCCTCAAGAAGACATCGGTTTGGCTTGGGACGGCGTCTGCTTCGCCTTCCTGATATTGCAGCGAAGACTTTTCCACAGTTATTACTTCTACAGAGTCATTGATGAAAGCAAGGCGACCACCGTTCTTGCGTCAAGGTAAGCTAATCAATACATTACGAAATAAAGATTGCTTGCTTATAATGTTACACGTGGAGAACATATTGATTGTTACAGGGGTGCCGAACTAATAGAAGAGCTACGGCAAAAGCAAATGAATCTTCAGGAGGAACAAGAAATCAAAATATTGGAAAAGATCAAAGTTAAAATGGAGAGAATAAAGGCTAACCAGAAAAAGATACACGGAGGGTTGCACAAGGAGCCGAAACATCACGATCGCGGTAAGTTTTCACAATAATAATAGTAATATGAATTATTTTAAGAATGTTGGATATTGCTAAAGGACTTCGTGAAACTTATTAATCAGTAACATAAAACGAAATTTTGAAATCGTGATGTAAGAAAACTGAAATCAAAGAATGTTATGAAATGATCCACACGTCACGTAACTTACGCTGATCTTCAAACTCAAAGCCAGGCACCGATACACTTACTAACTGTTATGTTTAAAAGGCACGAAGATCGATGTATAGATACTAATTTATAAGTCGTTCTAAGTTTAAACTTTAATAGTACATTAGAGCAGAGGCCGGAAAGTAGCAATTTCGTATATATTGACAAAATCAACTCATCTACAAATTGCCATTCTCGCCGAGGCAGATATAGTGCTTTTCTCCAAAAATGCGGCGAAATCAAATAATATTTTCAATAATCTTCGAGTATGCCAATATAACCTATAAAGTTCCCGCCCAACTTATTTTTTAAAGTATGTACACGGCATGACTCGTGGTGCCAGATTCAACTGATATACATTAAAAAACCAAACATTAGAATCGATCACAATGTCAAATGTTTTATGTAATTACAATTATTAAAGATTAAACAGGATTAAATTATTGAAATTTAAACGTATTTTACTTCGTTATGAATTTTATTTCGATAAATATTTTTATTTCTAAATTGAAAACGATTAGACATTTATAAAAACGTCACTTTGATCACTTAAAAAAGCAAACGTTTAGTCTATGACGCAATTTATCACACCAACTTTCAATAGTTGGAAAGAGACAGCCATACACTACTAACCAGTCTAACTATAACAAGTTGCTGTGACAAATTGCCAGGCCTTTAAACGACGTACGAGCTCTGTGCTGTTTGTAGTGATTTGTCTTAGTCAAAACATATGGTTGAAAGGTTAAAAAGTATGGGTACCTACAGTAATGGAATTTCATACACTTTCCTGGCTGCTAAAACTTTTAACTTTTTAAATTGGCGTTCGTCGGTAACAGTATGGGGAATATTTCCGAGCATATTGGACAAAATATTTATTTACGACTAAAAGGACGAGATACGTTTTTCGGAAACGGTAAATGAAAAATGTTGTTGGGATTGTTCCATTTCGGTAACGTTGACTAGAGGAGGACTCGGAGTCAGACTCGCCGCCGGGCGACACGGATGCGGTGCCGCTGGTGCGCGGCGACTCGGAGTCGCGCGGCTACCACACGCCCGACAGCCCCGCCTCGCCGCGCGGCTTCCACACGCCGCTCAGCGAGCCGTCCGCGCCGCCGTCCCGCGCCGCCTCCCCCGCGCCCCGCGCCCGCGCCCTCGCCCGCCCGCGCGCGCTCCCCGCCCCGCCCCCGCCCGGCTCCCAGGGCGGCCCGCCCTCCCCCTCCTCGGCGCTGATGACGGTCTCGCTGGACGCGTACCTGGAGCCGCGGCGGATCTCCTTCGAGTCCCCGCCCTCGTCGGAGCTGCTGCCGCGCGCGCAGAGCCCCGAGGAGTCGTACCCGGTGTTCTCGCCGCCCCCGATCCGCCGCCGGCACACGCTGGCCAGCCCGAGCCTGCTCCGCACCTCCCTCATCTCGCAGTCGAGCCGCGCGGAGCCCAACTCGCATCATACGTGTAACGTTATTCGATATCGACGCACCTCTAGTTTCGTGGCCGTGTCTCACCCTATACCTGTATATAATGTACAGCATCTCCTTTCAGCTCGCCCCGTGTTAATTATGTTTTTATTTTATATTATTAGGATTAGAAAGTGGGTCGCCCCCTCTAATTGAGCGACGGGTGCACACGAACAGATTTAAAGGTATCCGAGATCTTGAGCCGGTGTGGGCGGTGATTGTCCCCCTTGCACAAAACGACCTGTGTCATATATTAACTCATCTTCCCGCACAGTGGTGTTCGAGATGTCGACCCATGTTAAGAATCATAAAAATCAGATCGTATAATTTTCAAAAAACGCGCTTTAATAACAACTCATTGTCGTGTTGTGGGTATATTTTTGAGTTAGCCCAGTGAACAGCGAGCGCTGTCTTATTCCGCGGTGTGTGACTTGTGGTGTTGAGCTCTGCTTTATTCTTGTAGCGCCGGACAGGCGGTTAAAGCAGCCGACCAGCCATCAGAGGGGTAATGTTTAGCCTCTGTCTATCGCCCGTACCGTAACCCGTGTTCGCTTCACTAATCTCTAGCTTCTACTGATGATGGTATTTAGGCAAGTTGGGAATTTTGGCGGGACTGTCTTGATTATGTCAATTGGTGTAAATATGTGTTTTGTAAATGTTGTAAATACAATAACTAAGACAGAATGCGCCACGCACTAGTAGTCGAAGCTTTGCATGTGCTATTTCTGCATGAGAGTGTATGCCCGCACGCGCATGCCGTTTATTATCGTGCATTGTGATTGTGTTTTTTCGTAATTGTCTGTGTTTTACTGTGTCCACGTTTAAGTACATGTCATTCAGGAGCGATTTCACGGGGTGGATGCCCAAGTCGTAACGATATTAATTCATACTTATTATCATATCGTAATCCAATAAAAAACATTTTTATAATAGTAACTACCCTGGTTGAATGTGCTCCTGATACTTACTCGGTTTGAAAATATTTCGTTTAGGCGAACTCTATTGCAACGCAAATATTACTGTGAAGAAGCTTATAATTGGGATTATTTTTCTCCTTATCGTTTTATTCAGTGTTGTATTAGCACTTTTTAAGTATCCGCCGGAGCACCTAGATATTCAATATTCCGTACTTATAGCTAAATATAATACCGCTTCTTTATGATCTGGCATTTAATGAATACAATAGCAGTTTATTTTACTCCAAATTGGGATTAACGATATAATTGGGCTTTTGGTCTCGCACTCATCTTGATTTCACAATATTAAAAGTGTTTTTCTATGTAGCCGTTCGGTCGGGAGACTACTACATGTTCGATGACTTCGATGACACCGAAGTGCCCCTGAAGGGAGAAGAATCGAGCGAGGATGAAGACGCGCCCAAGGAAATGGGCCTGGGCAAGGTACGTGAATTACTAACAATCGACCACCAATTCCACGAAAATATACCTAGTAGGTACATAGTACTAGCATATTGAGGTCATTACCCAGTGAATTGTGTCGGTGTTGGGATTTCCGCAAAAATATTGTATTTTGCAATACTAGGCCGGCTCTCGCTAGAGAGAGACAGTTATGATTTTTACTGGTAAATGAATCTTTATGCTTGTGTTGACTTGTTGCAATGCTATTGCCATTAGCGACTTACCTGATTAGCTTAGCTGGGTAAAATGTTGATTACGTAATTGTGGGTACTTGATTGATGTATGTATTGTGAGGTGGTTACAAGGAGCATGCTTTTGCAGGACGGGTGGAAATCTACAGTTCTTAGATAAGTTTCCATATGGAATGGTTGATATTAGCATGTTCCTGTTCCTCTAGAATGTAATTGTTTTAGAGGTACTTTAATATTTGTTCTTTGAGTGTTTGTTTGGGTATCTGTAGACCAGAAAATATTTGCCTTTATGCCGCTTATGGTAACTAACCTACGTTTTGTGAAAACTTTTGCACAGTAATATCCCTTTTCACCGTTATTTTTATCATTAAGTTATCGTGACCGCTCGGGATAATTCACTTACAATCGAGTAAGAATTATTAGAGGTGGACTGTTCGATGTAACTCTCTTTATCGATGTGAATCATTTCTACTTCACCAAAATGATGATTTCCTTGTCCCGATTCCTCATCCTCATGGATCCTACCACTCTCTCCCACGCAGCAAGTGCTCAAAGAATAACAGAAATTGGACAACGTGGTAAGAAAATCGTTCGTCTCCTCCGTCCCTCGCTTTTTTAAAGTCGATCTTAAAGGCAGCGGGCAAAGAATTGGGTGTTCTTCCAAATTGAATGACTGAATGATTTTGTAATTTTACTTGCCCGCTACCGTACGTTGCGCGCGCAGCTTCTGTCGACGGCGATGAAGACGGACTTGAAGCAGGCGGTGCGCCGCGCCTCCATGCCCGCCGTGCGCGCGCGCCGCCTGCCCTCCGGCGGGAGCAATCCTCACTCGTACCCGCACGAGGTAAACAGTAAACAAACAACATTCGTTTCAGTTGTCCCATCGGAATTAATACGTATCAAACCATTCTCGAACCTTACAAACCAGACTTCCGTCACTCCCAAGTAAAACAATCGCTGCTATTGTATAAGCAGGGTCCACAACGCCCCGGTACCATTATTATCGCGCGCGATCGTCGCGCGGTGAGCAATGACTTCGATGCTCGATGTTCATAACTAATGTTAATTCTTGCACAAAAATCCTAGCAAGAGACTATACTTGAAACCGTAATTAGAGACCACAAAAATAACCTCAAAATTGCCATTCAAATGAAAACATAACCGACACTGGCAAACTTACACTCTTCCAAATGATGGAAGTAGCTAGTTTTAACCTACTTCCATCATTTGGAAGAGTGTAAGCTTGCTAGTGTCGGTTATTTTTTCATTTTAATGGCAATGTTGAGGTTATTTTTTGGTCTCTAATTACGGTTTCAAATATAAAAAGGGGGAAATTTACAATAATGTATGACGGCGTTATTGTATGAGAATGGAAGACGAAGAAACGGAATAACAAATGCGGTGACCGTAGGGAGTAGCTACGAGTATTGTGGACTGACCAGACATCCTTGAATATGTGTATGTGGTGCACATTATATTCTGGGTGTCCGGTTAAGTTATTTCAACGATTCCCTGCGTACCTATGCTTAGATGCTTTGAGCTTCATCGGATGAAATGTAAGTAGTTTATGTAACGCTTTTTAATTGGGTATTTACGTGCATGTTGGGTGATGGTTGGGTTTAGGTGATAATTTTAATTATGCATGATGATTGATGATGTCTAAGGAGTGGAATAAACTACGGAATGTACAAGTAATTAGATTTATTAATCAGGTTAGATGTAAAATGTAGAGTCACCTATTTTTTTATGATGTTTTTAGTATATCCTAGGATTACATTGATAATTCTAGATTACAATTCGTTAATTCGTACTAAGGGTACAGGGTTGAAGTGCGTTGTGAGCGATGGGCTAGCAACCTGTCACTACGATACCACATTTTGTCGATCTTTTATACCCACATTGATGCTAAAAGTGGCACTGGAACACAAGTTTCATGTACTCTGCCTACCCCTTTTAGGGATAAAGGCATGCTTGTATGTATGTATATATGTATGCACAATTCGTTTAATTTACGGGTCTCGCTAGATTAGTACCGGTAGTTGCACAGAAAACGTTAACTGCAGCTTTCATAATGAATGCACAAATTAGCAAGGTACCAAACACTTATTGCAGAGAACCTATGGAAGACGTGTTATGCCTATTATTATAAGAAAAAAAAAACCCATCGCTTTGATGAGAAGTTGACCATATGTATCACATTTGACGACAAACGGTCACAAAAATCTGCCTTTCCATGTAAAATTATGTTGAAGAGTGCCCAAATAGGATAACAAATCAGACGGCGCAGGTCAGACGAAATTCAATCTTATAACCAATGACACAAAGACTTTCGCTCATAATGTTCTCATACTAACTCAGATGCGGCGACAGACGAGCCTTGCTCAGAAGAGCGACCTGACGGAGCAACAGCGGGAAGGCGACCGCGACGCCGTCTCGGAACTCGAGGACTTCGCTCCGACGCCAGGTATGTCCGCTGCGTACGAATTTGAGCGGCTCAGCCTGAGGCATGCTCGCCCCGCGCGGCGCGCTGCTCGCGAGCCACATTGTTGCACATAAACATGCGCGGGCGAGGCAGCGTGCTCGCGGCGAGCCGACATCGTACGTCGTTCAAAATGGCGTCAGACACGATGACAGCTGCGGCTGTGTTTATCATATTAAACCTAATTATATTAATAACTAGCTTCCGCCCGCGACTTCGTCTGCGTGGACTCGGGATAAAAACTATCCTATATTTTAATCCAGGTTATACACTATCTTCATGCAAAATTTTATTCAAATCGGTTCACCCGCTTCGGCGAGATTGAGTAACAAACATCCAAACATCTAAACTTTCGCATTTATAATATTAGTAGGATTTTACGAACGAACTCGATTAAACACTCAGCCACTTGTTCAAATTCATGCGTCCCTCGCCCACAAACAAGTTAGAATTTGTCGTTATGTCCACGGCACGCTCGGTTACACGTCCAAATAACGCGAGGCACGCACACTGAGGCGTCTTTGAACACGGTCAAAAGACCGCCTCTGGGCGGCTCGCCGGGCGCTGCTCGCGCAGAGCGCGTGAGCGCGTACGAATTTGAGCAAAATTCCATTTCGAGGCAGCCGTGCGTGCCTCAACCCGAGGCTGCTCTAATTCGTACGCAGCTTAAAAGAGGTTTACTATTTACAATGATGGATACTTTGGTCCATCGCGCCATTAAGATTTAAGGGGTCTTTAAATTCAAATTCAATTCAAGTTCAAATAGTTTATTTCAGAACATGTCAAACATTAAAAACTTAATTCTGGTGTCAGTAGGTACATAAATAGTTTTAATTTTTTTAATTAAACAGACTTACAATTAAATTAAATCTGACACGAGCAGTAATCAGCTTCCCAGTCAGCTTGGCCCAATGCCTGCTAGTCATAGATATGACTATGGCATATCTATTAGCTAATACATTCAGAATGCTGTTGGAGCTGCTTCTTGCACGATCCATTAGAGATGCCGCGTACTTGCGTACAGGATGGCGTGAAAACCATCAGTGCGTGCCGCGAACATCTTGGATGTCCCGAGGATAGCCCTGAGACCTCGACAGCGCGACTTATTGGCTGTGCCGCCGTCGAGCACCGTGTCGCTCAGGAACTCGCCGTTGCCTCGCGCCCTCTCACTTCTCAATGCGCTCCTGACATCAACACCCGAGTGCGACTTGTTTGCGTGGCGATGGGCTGCAGTGTATAGTGAATGCTTGAGATTCTGTGAGGCGATGGATGCTAGATGCTCAACGGTTCCAAATTAAGCTGTTTGATATTTATTATTGTGAACCTTTTATTATTATCTAAATTTTGTGACGCATAGGTTTATAACTGTAATGTCATAAAACTGTTTTATAAATAAATAAATAAATAAATCTTCGAAGCACTGCAGAACCAAACTAAAAACCCAATATCACACAAATGGAGCAGTAAGTTTAAAAATGGTTATTAGGAACCCATAATATTTTTGAACAAGCTATCCAACGATGTGTAGGGGAGGTACCTTAAAAAAAATATTTTTTATTCTACCATTTTGTCGGCGTGATTGATTTATACACCCATGCCGAATTACAGCTTTCTGGTAGTTAGGGTCACTGAGCTAAGCCGCAGCATATAAGGCAATAACCAGCATATAAGGGTTCCTTGTTGACTACGGAACCCTAAAAATTCAAAATACCTACTCCAGTGAGACCTTATGTGGCAAGGCCCTGAATCCTGTTAAGGATAAAATGCGGCGTCAATTGATTCCTGCCAAGTTTGAATGGCTTTTCAGAGCAAGAGACGGCCATGGACAAAATACACCGTTACTGCGCCACAGCGTGGGTGTTCGTGTCCAGCTTCCTGGTGACTGCGACGCGGCACCTCATGAGGTTCTCGAGGGACTACCGCTACGTCTCGCGGGCGCTGTCCATGGAGAAGAAGATACTCAAGGTAAAGCCTGCCTCTACTGCTAATGACAGTAAATGGCATCGTATTACTACTTACGCTGTAGGCCACTAATTGCTCTGTAGGTATGTGATGTTGTGTTCCTGGTGGGGAGCAAGGGCGCAGCAGCTCTCGAGGATGTGTTGTGTTCAGAGTGAGGGTCCCGCGGTCGTCTCAAGCTATCAACACAACGACTCCTCAAATCAATAAAGAGTCGGCAACGCGCTTGTGATTCTTGTGGAATCGCAAGCGTCCATAGGCTACATTGCTTGTCAGCTTACCATCAGGCAACACCGTATGTTTGTCACTGTCGTAGTATATCATCATCATATCATGCCGAAAGACGTCCACTGCTGGACATAGGCCTCCCCCAAAGAGTGCCACAATTACCGGTCCCGCGCCACCCGCATCCAGCGGGCTCCCGTAGTATATAAGTGCAGTGAATTAACGAAACAATCGGTTTTTCAGGAAAAGGAAGGTTTTGGCATTGGACTTCGAGAGGGCTCACAAATGATCTGGGAGCCCCTGCCGGAGACGCTGGCGCACCCGTGAGTGTATTCCTATTCCCTTTATTAGCACGTTATTACATTTTGCAGAATAGTTGTTTTTGTTACTAATCATTAGTGTCATGTACAAACGACAACACTGTTAACTGACCATCCTGTGTTTATATAGAACCTTATTACAATGCACTTAAGGTGCACCGATAGTCAGTGAGCTGTGTTGTCGATAGTACAGTCGAGTTCAAAGATATGTTTACACTTTTGCACTTTATTGCCCTGTAATAAGGTGCAAAAGTGTAAACATATTTTTGACCTCGACCGTACCAAAGACTGAATGGTTTTGAAGCATAGGCTTTCAAAATAGTTCATTTGTTTTACTGTAAATGCAGGTAGAGTATGATATTAAATTGAATTTTAAGCTTAAGTAATGCTCGCGCTTTTGTGCCTGTGTAAACTAGTGATTAACATGAACGAACTTAGATTAGTCTAGCGTAAATAATTGTGTTATAGTTAGTGTCATCTAGTGAGTAGTGTCTTGTTTTTGCATGCTGCCTAGTGTGCACTTGGAGGCGGAAAGTTATGATAACAACCTACTCGCCCCGGCGGTGGAAATGGGGTTTGTACATGATTCGTTTGTGATTGTCTAGTGCTCTAACTGATTTAACTAAATGTATGTAGTCTTGTTCGCATTGGTCTATTAACTACCAACATTTGTTTTGAATCATAGAGACGTTTAACTTGCAAAATGTAAATCATTGTAGATCTTTTTATCATAAGTAGCAGTTATTGCTAGAATATCAAGCGCCCCTATGGGCGCTCTACGCGGGCGGGTTTACGGTGCCCTTTTAATACCAGGAAGGCCGTATACGTACGCTTATAAAAGTTTCTGACAAAAATTTCATTTTTGGTACAAGCTTTTATTGCCAACTGTACTTTTCTGTATACCGTCATCAACTACTCATTGAGACGATTCTAACGAGCCCAAACTCGATAGGTTTATGTGATTTTATTACGGAGTTCTTATGGCCACCTTCCAGCTCCATCATCAGATCAGCTCCACGTCATCATAATATTGCATTGTCACGCGATTTGCATATTCGTGCAAAATTTCAACTCAATCGGAAACCGGGAATTGGATCAAATTTAACTTGCAAGATTTGATTACAGACAGACAGACAGACAACGGGACAGGTGAAACTAAATAAAAGCTTGTAAAAAGCGTCCGCTATCCAATGTAAAATTGAATGCCCAGTACATTTGTGAGACTTCTGTATCATATCTGGTAGCTCTAAATGATAGAAAAGACTGGAATAGTATAGCCACTACCCGAATATTCCTTTTGGCATTCAAGTACAAGGTCGGGGGTGTTCACAGCCGTAAGTTAAGCGATATAAGCGTGCCGGAGATCCGTATCCTGGCGCCCAGCATGGAGCGCGGGCTGGACGCCAGCCCGCCGTCGCGCCGCGCCTCGCCCAAGCCCCCGCTCTCCGACTCCGACTCCGACTCCGACTCCGAGGACACTGAAGACGAAGACGACACCTCCGAACACGAGAGCGCGTTTAGCTTGCAGTCGACGGAGAGGTGGAGTTTCAACTGAGTTTGAACTTGTGCTGTGCCGTTCGTCTAATCTGTACAAATTTTGAATAATATGATATGATATTACCATCTTGTCGGGGATTGGTGTTACTGACTAAGTATTATGGCTGCGGCTCAGGTTGCTTATCGATTTTTGGTTTAATGGCTACCGTCCAGTGGGACAGTTATGCCAGCGTAAATGTTGGAAGCTTCGTTGAAAGTCTTCAAAAAACTGTCCAGACACAAAATTCAAAAATATAATTTTCAAGTAAGTCTAACCCTCTGCTTTGTAAATTATGACACCGGACGTGATAATGCGGCTTTACCGCGTCGGATATCCCATTTGCTGTTAACAACCCCGATCGAAGAGATTTGAAAAAAAAAGTTAATCTGTATTTGTTATTACGAGTAAACGAAACGGCCACAGCACGGGTTCATGCGATTGTTGTTCGTTTCGTTGTATGCGATGGGCTTGGCTATGTATTGAATTTTCCATATTCTATTCGACGTATTTCCTCTACACTATCGTCCTTATTTAAATTATATTCACACGGTGTCGCTGCTTTCGTCGTTTATATGTTCCTAGGTAACTCGAAAAGGTAAGTTTTTATATGATATCGAATATGAAATTCACTTTAACACCAAAAATACACTTTAATTTACTTTTGATTCCTAAAATTTAAGGAATGTCTACAAAAAACTGTATTTCTGATAAAACTAATGAGCTTCTACAACTATCAACTAATATGATCAGACATGTTGTATTTATAAATGTTCCTTCACTAAGAACGCCGCTACTTATACAATACTACACTTCATAACCTAATTTTTCTGTCACCTCTATCACAATATATCAGCGTTTTAACCTCAAATAAAACGCTTATTAAACAACGTACCTCCTTCGAAGCCTCATTCTGTTCCTAGCTGGTGTGAATGAACCAGTAAGCCCCTGAATACCTGCGAAGAATATTACTACTGCCGGCGTCGGGAGCATTTGGCGGAATTCGCTCGATATATCGCCCGTGCAGCGTCACTGTGAAAAATCACGTGTCGTGCGATTTTGCCTGACATGTCAAGCGAAGACGCGTGACTGATACCATAAAAAAAAACATCAACCCTCATAATCCAGTGAAACGGACGATGTTGTTGTAGGATTCGAGTGGTGTACCGTTGTTTAATATCACAAAGTTGGAAGAATTACTTGCAATGTTCTATGTATTGCAGCAAGGACCTGACGATTCTGGAGGAGCAGGAGGACTCCATGTTCAAGCAGGGCCGCTCGCCGTTCTTGCATCTCGCTTACGCGCTGTGGTACGCCCTACTAGCACACACCGACATCGTCTGCTACATGATGGTTTTCATTAACCAGGTTAGTAAAATATTTGATTTGATAGGGAATCGGTGAGGTAGGGCACAGCGAAATGTTATCCCGCTCGAATTTGGAGCAGCCCAACTGGGGAAGTACCTCCGCCTTGCAGAAGACCACAGCCATAATAACACTACTACTTGCTCTGTAGTAGTGTTGTGTTCCTGGAGGTGAGCAAGGTCGCCAGAGCTCTCGAGGATGCGTTGTGTTGAGATCGAGGGAATTTGTTCCTTCAGCTGTCAACACGGCGAATCCTCAGACATTAAAGGGTCGGCAACGCCCATGTTACTCCTTTGGAGTTGCAAACGTCTATAGGCTGCGGTGTCCGCTTACCATAAGGCGGGCCGTACGCTTGTTTGCCACCGTCCTTGTATAAAATAAAAAAACTGAGGCCGCGGTCTCCGCAATGTCGAGCGGGCACGGCCGCAACGCCGCAGTTTTGGGACAGCCTTTCTTACCTCGACAGATAACTTGCTATATGATATTCATCATATCAGCCGAAAGACGTCCACTGCTGGACATAGGCCTCCCCCAAAGAGTGCCAAAGTGACCGGTCTTGCGCCACCCGCGTCCAGCGGACTCCGGCGACCTTTACCTGGTCATCACTCCACCTTTTGGGGGTGATATGATATTAACGTAGCATTATAATTTTAGCACTCGGGTGCTATTTTATTTTATTTATTTAAGGACTGTTCCTTGACCACACCACGCCATGACCACAGTTACAACTTACAAACTAAACTGCGTTTACACAAAATGCTAGGCTAAAAGAAATCCCTCATAAACAGAGGCTCTAGTATAAGTTTTACCGAAACAAAACTTTACGATCGCGTTTGCGTTTTACCCTCAATTTGTATGGGAGTTGACAGCTAAACGCGAACGCGGTCGTAACGTTTTGTTTCGATAAAACTTATACTAGAGCCTCTGAGGAGAATGATGTACTTCTTACGGAAGACCACCGTCACAATAACTCCACTACTTGATTTTGATGTTGCGCGGTGGCGAGTAAAACCTTACTCACCACCGCGCAACATCAAAATCAAGTACCCTGAGAACCCTCAGATGGAGTTCGAGAGTGTGGGACCGCCATTTGTCTCTAGCTGTCAACACAACGATTCCTCAAATCAATGGAGGGTTGGCGGGGCGCTTGTGACTCTTCTGGTGTCCATAGGCGACGGTGTCTGCTTACCATCAGGCAGGCCGTATGCTTGTTAGCCACCGTAGTAGTAATAAGTGCTTTTGGCCCATGGTGTTCTCGCATATGATATTTTATATTTGTGTATCGTTACAGATCCAATCAGCGACGATCCTATCGATACCTTTACCGTTGATGGTGTTCTTGTGGGGCACCCTCACTATACCTCGACCGACCAAGACGTTTTGGGTTACTTTGATTGCTTATACGGAGGTAAATTACTAGGATAATTATTCTATTTAACATAATTTATTTATTTGTCAGTCAGGCAACAAGGCCCATATTAACAAATACCTTACAGACTGACATACATAACAATATACAAAACATATAACATAACACAATAACACGTTAAGACCGCGACGCGCGGCGCAAGTTCTGGGTGACAAATAGCCGGCCTCGAAATCGCCGGAAAACTTCACCCTTCGGCCAGATCTCCTCCTTCATGAAGGTCGACAGCTTGTCAGTTGGTATGCGTCTGGGAAATTAAACATTACATGCGTACGCATATGCAATCGGTTCATAAAATAACATTACGATACTTGTGTGTTATGGTTATATCCCGATTAAGTCACGTTGCCACCTTGCAGCAAGATGTATGCATGCACACGGTGCATTCTTAAACTAACCGGGTTGTACAGAATGTACAGCTTTTTTTTTAATTCTCGGCAAATGGATTCTTACTCGACTAAACAAATTAAATCCTTTTTGTTGGTTAATTGACTATTTCTTTTTGGATATGATATAGAAACGGTTAATTTAGTAAAACTATTCACTTTTGATAACATTTTACACGAATTAATAAAGATAACATTTTAAAACGAAATTATTTATTTTATTTTGTATTAGCTGTTTAGAGATTTCATCTAATGCGCGCGCACTGCGCAAACTTCACAAAAAATATTACGCGCGCCATTATAGGCTATTTCACAGATATTTGTAAACATTGTTAATGCGCGTTTAGTTATTAACAAAAATGTTGATTCGTGGTGACTAGAAAAGTGATAAAAAGAATGGACGCCACTAGAAATTCTTGACGATGTATTCAACATGTGAGTAAAACCTGTTATCAATAAGTAAGGAAAATAACTTGGCAGGCCTATGAAATTTTCATCTTATGAAAAGGATTTTTTCCTCGAAAAATGTGTTGAAAAAGGTCGTATGAAACGCGTGAGCTTTGATAATTACATCCTCGGCTCTCTTATCACGCGAGCCGCAGGTGAGCGTGATAATTCCGCCTCTGATGTAATTATCAACATACCTCACTTGTATCACAGTGTACTATTTCACCTCACCGGCTCGGAAAGGCTTGCTTTATCGCTCAAAATCTGCGCCCAAAAGTCCATTATATCCGGTAGCGTGGAGAGTTTTTGAATTTGGAACGTGACGGTCAATCGCGAGATTCAACTTTTTTCTATACAGAATGAGAGGTCATTATCCTGCGTTCAGAAACTTATGGTGTTATGCCAATAATTCATTATTATAATTTGGATAAAATTCAATAAATAATACTTAATCTTTCTTAATTACATATGAAATATTAATAATTAGACTCACTTACACAAACACACACATGAAGTTAGATTTTTCAAAACTTTTCGCAGTGTGTAAATTTGGAACGTACCTTTAAAAAAGTTAATTAACTCTTTCACTGCGCCAGCGTCCTTATTTTATAATTAGCTCTCGCGGCCATACACACCAAATCATGCGTATTGGCTTGACGCAACCGTCGCGTCACGCAGCGCCTCGGGTTCGTACGCTGCTGCTCCGCCTAAGTGGATGGGTATATGCGTATGTTTTCCTTGACCAAGAAATTAGAACTAGTCATTTTTATACATATGCTGAGTTTTAATCAATCTTAATTGTGGTTCATATATGCACGGCATTATGGAGATATTTAATTAGGAAGAATTTAGGACTTGGAAGAAAGAGTTCGAGGCAGAAAGGCAACAAGAGAGTAAGTTTAGTAATATCTAAATATAAAGAAATAATTAATGATAAATGTCGAGTAAGTAACAAGCAATGATGAAGCTTGGTCGTGAAAGTGTTAAGTAACGATTAGTCTTTAAGTTGATTTGTTCTCTTTCCTTGCCTTTAAGTAAAAAAGGGCGCATAATATTTACTCACACTTTATACATTTACAAAAAGAAAACAAATGTGTGTTAAAAAATTAAATCAATATATAAAATAATGGTTTATAGTAAGTTGGCATAACATCGTCAAAGACAAAATAGTGACTAATTTCAAGAATAAATGAGTTTTAAATCGTCAACAATAAGGTTGAAAATCGTGATGGATACTCACTACTTGAGTCGTTATAAACTGTAGTGCCGTATCGAGCAGGACCCATACCGCTGAGTGACGCGACGGCTGCGTCCTAACTTTTAAATCATTTAAATGCTAAATAAAAACCTAAACAGATTTTTATGTCGTGCTAAAGAGTATTTACTAATAGGTGTTAATATAAAACACCAATACTGCTAACGGAGTGTATTCAAATATCTTCACTCAAACTTTGTTGAATTTATTCGGTTTGTTCTAGACAGTTTTAGGGATATTTGTTTCGACAGAATGGTACTTTCAGTTGTTAAGAATAAGATTACTGAAAAAAAAGCCACTATTTATTTATACGGTCCATGTTGCCAGTAAAAATGTCACGACGCGATATAGCGTCTCCCGCGAATGAGTAATGTTTCGGTATGACGCTATATCGCGTCGTCCGCGGTGAAAGAGTTAAGGAAAAAACTCTTATACATTTAATTTTGTTTTGTTTTGTTCTAAAGCCACAGCAAAATCAAAATAATGGAAGTTATTTATGGATTTTAGTGCAGAAGATATATACATTTTAATGCCTGCTGAGTTAGCGGAAAAAGTAAAATATGCATAGGTATTTGAGCCTTCAGTAGTGAGTGAGTAGGTACCCAACAATACTATGACTTTTTAAATGTAAGTTAGTGTGGAGTTATTTAAAGATCCAAAAATGTTTATGTTACATTTAATAATTATAAAATGCTTTGATTTTGATGAGATGTAAACAAATCTGTATTGAAAATGAGTAAATGTTCTAAATGACTAGCATTGCATTTACAATTTTTCTCGCGGTGGTGAGGTGAAAAGTTGTGTGTTTCGCTCGGCAGCAAAGTTGTTTCTCGTCTCGTGCCTTGAAAGCCTCGTTTTGCTCAGGCACTTGCGCCAAACAACTTTGCAGCCTTGCATAACAAATAACTATTTCTCAAACATGCTCGGAAATGTATACGTTAATACCACGAAATGAAGACATAAAGTTTCTTGTTTATGGCTCCCTACATTTCTTCTTGGCCTTACGCCAAGAAGTAATGTATGAAAACCCTAAGTAAAACCATTATTGTCCGCTACTCTAACTTTTTAAATTTGCTTACTAATATTAAACTGACAAAGGAAAAATTACATTCTGCCAACCACCACTAGACTGTAAGCATACTTGGGACATAAAAAAAAAACAAATCTATGGTAGGTGCTACACTTTATGTGCGGTTAAACTTGGTGCTCGAACGGCTTCTTCAAGAGGCATGTTTAAAAAATTAAAAAGGCGGCAAATTACACAGTTTTTTTCTGATCTTTCGTTCCGATTGTAATTATTTTTATTTTTATATTTCCTCACATCGTTTGAAAAAACCACTATACAATCCTCGGCCGGAACAGGGATTGCTGGACTCGTTGTATCCGGCAATCCCTTACTTCACGGCCTCTGCAGTAATGTACTATTGTTCCGCAGGTGATCGTTCTCATCAAGAGCATGTTCCAATTCGAGATCCTGCCGTGGAACCAGAAGGAGTACCCGGCCAGCACGCCCTTCACCGCGCCGCGCATCATCGGCATCGAGCGCAAGGGCAACTACGCGCTCTACGACCTGCTGCTGCTACTCATCATTTTCTTACACAGGTAGTGACCTGGGAATGTAACACCGGCAGAGTGCTGCCGGTGTTACATTTTTAACATTACTACATTAATTAAGACGCCGTAAGTGTCCTTGATTAATCGATTTTCTTGGACTCCCTAAAATACGAAGGGGATGATTAACTGGAAGAGATCCCACACAGCGATAAGGTTGCCTTTGTACCGTCTTCCCCCATTTTTTCTGTATTTTTACCTGTCTTGTGAACAATAAAGTATTTTCATACATACAATATCACTACTTCACTACATAGTACAAAACCAAGTCGCTTCCCGCTGTCTGTCCCTATGTATGCTTAGATCTTTTTAAGCACGCGACGGATTTTGATGCGGTTTTTTTAATAGATAGAGCAATTCAAGAAGAAGGTTTATATGTATAATATAGTACCCGCGCGAAGCCGGGGCGGGTCGCTAGTCCATGATAAGACAGAAAGAGAACTCGTACAAGTAAGAAACTTCGGTTCGGGAGCATTCCGACTATCCCCTTATCCAGCCCTGTTCCTAAGTAAGGAGAGGCAGCTTTCCCAATTCTACCCGATGGCCGGGGACAGGGTGGTCTGTCCACTTAACCCATACACATTTCTGTACCCCGCTCCGTTTTAATACGCCTAAATAAGTACGTCCTCTCGCAGCAACGCAAGTGTTTGTCCTTTCCTCCGACTAATCAGAGCTGTATTTATCCAGGTTCATGTTGAAATCGCTCGGTCTGTGGAAGGAGTCGAGCCCCGAGATCGACCTCCGCGACGACACGGAATACCCGCTCACGGCCGAGGACACACAGATGATCGTCGAGGGCAAGGCCGAGGAGGTTGGGAAGAAGTACTTGCATTTGCACGACCAGTCCGGCCCGTGAGTACTGTCCTTATACATAACGGCTTGTAAGATTATAAGCATATAAGAAACTATTTTTTAATTCAATTCTCCGTTCCTATTCCAAAACTCAAGCCTCAAAAATCTGTATTCCCTGATATCCCTGTTTCTATATTCTCCTCATTATCTGTGGCTGTACTTGTGATTTCAATAAAGAAAATTATGTGAATTAGTTCTTGAGAGTAAGCTATTTTACACGATTTGCTGCTACCACATATTTCGTAGATATATCCATGGAGAAAAGAGTACTCCATAATGGACACTCGCCCATGGGCGGCATCGTGCTGTGTTTTCGGTTGTAAGTAGGTACGGTGGGGCATAGATAATTACATTAGAGTTCAAAAACCGGCCAAGTGCGAGTCGGACTCGCGTACGAAGGGTTCCGTACCATTATCTATAAAAACGGCAAAAAATCACGTTTGTCGTATCGGAGCCCCTTTAAATATTAATTTTATTCTGTTTTTTAGTATTCGTTGTTATAGCGGCAACAGAAATACATCATCTGTGAAAATGTCAACTGTCTAACTATCACGGCTCATGAGATACAGCCCGGTGACGCCGCGGTGATCCCTGAAAGCGACAGGTTTTAGAGTCTGGCAGCGCTCGCCACTGTGACCGCAGTCCGTACAGTCCGTACAGTCCGTACAGTCCGTACAAAGATGGTATAAAGTGGTGTGTCGGCTCAGACAGTCGTCACTGGCTGGTGGACCGGCTGCGGCACGCCGAGCGCGCGCTGGCGGCGGCCGCGGCCGAGCTGCGCGCGCCGCGCACCGACCCGCGCGTCATCCGCCTCGCGTGGCTGCGCCTGCACCGCCGCCCGCCCGCCCCGCCGCCGTCGCCGCCGACCCCGCCCAAGCACAAGTAACGCCGACACCGCTCTCGCAGCGACCGTGTCCTGTCCACTGTACTCTACGAGTAGATGCCTGCTAGTGCTACACCTCTACAAATCTATTGCATCATTATTTACCGTCGTGTTTTCTCGGAAACGTTCGTGTTTGTCATGCTAGACCGCGTTGCACTCCGGGAGTGCCGGCAGAAGTGAAAACTAGAATATTAACGTTGTGCATTTTTGATATTTGATGATGATGAACTGACATCATCAACTATCGATAATCGTTTGTTATGTGAACGTGAATCAAATCATTGAATCAATTCAGATAATAACGGTAACAACCGATATGTCTCGGAACTAGAAAGACGTCAAACCCCCCCCCCCCCCCCTTACGTTTCCGTAAAGATACAATGGAAAATAATTATGCACTACATCTGTAACTATATATCGTAGCGATTAATCTGTGCACACCGTTTTACGCAGTTATGACAAATCGTAACGATAATCTGCAACGATTTGTCATACACGCGATCGATAAAACTGCACAAACGGCCTGCGCTATCAAATCGCTACGATGAATCGTTGTCGTGTGTAGCAGGCATTAAGTATCAATATTTATTAACCGACTTCAAGAAAGGAGGTCTCAATTCGTCGGACTGTTTTTATGTATGTTCCCCGATTACTCGAAGACGCATGGACCGATTTGGAAAATTCTTTTTTGTTTGAAATGGTATCGTTCCCAGGGGGTCCCGTGGTCTTCAGGTCGGAATCTGATGTTAGGATCCTGTAGTTATCGAACGAACTCTTCAAGTTGTATGGGGAAACTTGAAGCAATTTAAGAACCGAGTTGAAGTCGGTTAAAACTTTGTTAAAGTAAATTATTCAGATCTATTGGATTGTAAATAATAAACCTCACGTAAAATAACACGCTGAAAATCATTTACACAGTCGTTAACATTAGAGCTGCCAGTAGGTATAGAGATAGGCATGCTGTTTTACTTCAGTGTATTTGGTTTAAATAATGTTGCAGTAATCAACGATAGATTTGTGACGTAGTATTTACACAGTAATGGCGTGGAATGTATGTAATAACTAATAAGCGTTATATGTAATAATGTAAAGAAATTGTTAGAGTATACATAATACTTAGTTACAAACATTACGTTTACATTCTGTAATTAAAAACAATGTATTTTGATGTAGATATTATAACATAATGTATTAATTAAATATAACATAAAGTAATTAGTAAATACTCTGGCCCGGAATTTTCACGGCAAAACAAAAGACTGTCGCAACCTTACTAGTGTTAGTAACATTTTTTTATCGATATCGATAGTTGTGTAATAGAAGAAAAAAACGGTTCACAAAATAACGTGAGGTTTGTATAAAATTACATAGAAACAGAAGCAATTTCTTCTTCGAAATCCACGTCAGTACACACAGCAGCACATGACATTTTATTTCTGATAGTAATAAGAGTACATAATCATTAATTTCTCAACGTTCTCTGGGAGTAGACAGACAGTTTCGTTTATCACATTCATATACGTTTATCACGTTTATATATACTAAATGATCGTTCAACTTCACTGGACGTCAAGGAATTTAGAAAATTCATTGTAATTGGTATGTTGTTCAGGTTGAGTAAGTTTTTTTTAGATATTTCTCGTATATTATTTTAAATTAACCGCCGCGAGGTATTTTAAAATAATCGATAATAATACTCGATATCGATACAAAAATGTGTCTAACACTAGTAAGAATGCGACAGTCTTTTGTTTTGCCGCGAAAATTCCGGGCTCTGGTAATTAGTAAACTAGTCCGTATATACCTACCTCCTCCTTACCTTCTCTATTCAAACCCGTTCCTGGAACGATACAAACAAGCCCTGAAGAGTATTGTTCTAGAAACGAAACAAACCCGGTATACTTACATTAGGTACCAGGGGGGCTAGCACAACTGACGCCGAGCCGCGACGCGAGTCGAGAGAGATCTACCCTCCTCTATCTAATTTGCACGGTGCGATTGCGACAGGAGACGCTCAGTCGCGCGCGAAGCAACTTGTCAGCAAGTTGTGCTAGACGTACTGAGTTGGAACGATAGAAACACTTGTAATACAATACTAGTTAGTAATGTTCCGGGAATAAGGCTTGGCTGTTGCCGGTGGTAATCGATATTTGTCACTTTTTTTTAAATAATACAGTTTAATAAAATAAAAAACTCGTAGTTTTTTCTTATCAGAACACGATACCTGTAATGCCCTTGATCGGTTCACACCCCATTTTTGGTACACTCTGTACCTTTCTGTGACTTTGATAGGTGTGCAGGCCTTTAAAACGTTTAAAAATAGCGATATTATAACGATATAATTCCGTTATTTGCCGAGATTTGTATAGAAATTTGAAACATATCGTTATAATATCACTATTTTCATAACGTTTTAAAAGCCTGTAGGTGTGTTTTGTATAACTCTAAAGTAGTACTGAGTGCCATAGACTCAATATTTTTTGTTTCTAAAATAGTTAAGTTTAAATAACAAACGACTTGGATAGGTATATTTTGTATCACTCTAACGTAGTACACAGTACTGCACACGTGCGCAGTTGCCTTTCAAACGTTATAAACAAGGCGTCAGTCTCTCGTTGACGCAGTATGTTGCATACCTACAGAGTCACGTCATATGGAACCAACACTTTAGGTGGTTCTATTTCCATACAAAACGTTATTTGACATTCACAGGCTAACGGCGTGATTTTTTAAGAAACCTATGTATGTAACTTTCACAAATTGGGTTTCCATTTGCGCGAAATTCCCCCTTGCCTTGAATTAACTTGTATAAACTAGAATAATTTGAGAAAAATGGTTTTCCCAAAGTATGACGTCACAAACTAATATCTCAAATTATTCTAGTTTATACAAGTTTATTCAAGAAAAAGGGGAATTTCGCGCAAATGGAAAGCCAATTTATGAAAGTTAGTTACATAAGTTTCTTAAAAAATCACGCCGTTAGCCTGCGAATGTCAAATGACGTTTTGTATGGAAATAGAACCACCTAAACTAGCCTCCTCCCCTAGTTTCCTTCCTTCCATTCCTAGCATCGTTGCTTTAGTAGCGTGGATCATTATCTCAAAATTTGCGATGTTTTAGCACCGAGGAAGGAGCGCATGAGCAGCCCGGGAGCCCCGAGTCGAGCCAACACGGTGCTGAAGGGCAGGAAGGGAACCCGACGTACCAACATCAAGAGGCCGGCCCCTCGAGGGCACCGGACGACGACCATTACAGGTTTGTATATTAATACTAGCTTCCGCCCGCGACTTCGTCCGCGTGGACCCGGGATAAAAACTATCCTATATTTTAATCCAGGCTATAAACTATCTTCGTGCAAAATTTCATTTAAATCGGTTCAGCCGTTTAAGCGTGATTGAGTAACAAACATCCAAACATCTAAACTTTCGCATTTATAATATTAGTAGGATATCCAATGCCTTGGTGAAAACAAGTTTTTACAATAATACAGATATAATGAGAGGGCTTTCCATTTCAAAGTTTTGATTTATGATATTGATATAACATTTAATTTCACCAAGCCTGACAATAGTACATAGCTTAACGAGGGGCGCCTTCGGCATCGGGCTTGTGATAGACTCTTGTCCAATATTCTTACGCCCGTGTTAACAATGTTTTTCATTACATTTGCGCGGAAATAATAACTACAAAAGACAGAAAAATCTATGTTTCATACTACCGCACCAATCAAAAATTGACGAAATGGACAACTTCATTTCCAGATCAGTGCGAGTGGAGCGCGCAGCTTCAATATTTCAACCAATCACAAAGCAGTACAGTAGTATTCTTGCGGCGCGTGGCTAACCTGTTTTTTTTTAACCAATCACAGAGCAGAATTTTAGTAGCGCGCGGCCAACTAAATTTGTTTAAACCAATCAGATCACACAAAAGCTCATAACTCTCTAGAGTTATGAAAATCTATAACTCCCTTGGGAACAATTTAGGCCACTGTCCTTCTGTATCTGTATACAGTATGCCTGTGCATGGAATAACACCATTGACGCGCAAGTGTGATGAAAAATATTAATTGACTTTACCTATGCTTTGTTAATTGACCCCTAGAGAATCATCTTTTATTCAAGACATCCCTTGTGTGTTTTTTTCTTACCGTGCCTCTGAATGATGTACATTTGTTGCAGTGTCAATGACGACCAGGAACCGATCATCGCCGTGACGACGTCGTTGGGTGACAGATATCAGCATTATCCTCAACTGATATTGCTTTCGTAAGTATTTGTTAGTAGTGTGCCGTCTTGTTCCAAAACGTGTTTAGACTCGAAAATTATTATTACTCCAAAAGAAAGAAGGCAAGCCTTGTTAGGGAGAGAAAACGCTCGCAGTTAGTGACGTCACTAACTGCGAGCGTCATAGTATATGACAATCGTTTCGTATGAAGTTGCGTTTTGCGGAAAAGGGACAAAAAAGACCCCTTAAAACTTTGGACACTTATAACTTCGTGATTACGAGTATTTAACCTCTTGCGTTGGTTAGTTCTCCATTTGACTACGTTTTTAATCCCTTTTCGAGAAAATACGACATAATTGATTATTTTGTTTAGTGTCTACATTATTTGAGCAGCTCATTATGGAGGTACCTATGCCTCATAGAAGACCACCACCACATAAAAGCCATAATAACTCTACTTACCCTGTACCATAGTTTTGTGTATTTACTTATCAAGTTACAGTAGTACCACAAATATAAGTTACAACGATGTACCTGCGCAGAAAGCATTTTTTGAAAACATTTTAACCAATCATAAGGCAGCGCGTTTGCGCGGGTAAAATCTTCAACGCCCATTGGCCGAAATTTTGCGCGCGACGCCGGCTGCTTCGGCGCCCGCCATTTTGTCTGGCGCCATGAGCGGGAAAGCACGAGTTCACTTGTCATTGCATATTGTACCTTACATATATTGCAACAAGGTTTTTATTGAAATGTTCATACGTTCGATTTCATTCGGTACTTGTCAGTCAGCACTCGTCGGCGTGGACGAAGATTGCCGATGTAACTTATACACGATGATTCTTAATCCGTGATCAGGAGTCGAAAAATATTGATAAACAGCCAAAACGGATTTCAATGGATGAGGTCTCATGCAATGAAATCACTGTTTAGTTAATTAAATTTAATGATAATGTTAACACTATTGTCCACTGAATGTTTGGTCACCCTGCATTTCTTGAAGTTAAGTAGATACGTCAAAAACACATACGTCAAATTTTCGCAAACTATCGTTAGGGTGACAAAGATTTTGAATTATAAAGTAATTCCTTATTCAGTATTTACTCCTGATCACGAATTAAGAATCATCGTGTATTTGTGTTAGTACTGGGGGCCGATTTTTGACTTTCGAGCGCTCGAATTTTCTACCGATAGAATTGAATACGAGTGGTCAATACCGCACGTTTTTAAATTTTCTATCGTCATTTCAAAATAGCATTTCATCATTTTTGTCACTTTCGAGCGCTCGAAAGTCAAAAATCGGTCCCCTGTACTGTTTGGTGGTGGTGGTGGTGGCGGTGAGTGACCATGTGGAGGTGCGCGCAGGGTGAAGCGGTACACGCGGCCGATGCAGCGGTTCTTCCAGCGCATGCTGGCGCCGGGCGCGCGCGTCACGGCCGACGTGTACGCCTACATGTTCCTCTGTGACTTCTTCAACTTCCTCGTGGTCATCTTCGGCTTTGCGGCCTTCGGGGTAAGTTCGCACATAATAGAGTTGTGACCGAATGTCGTTGTTGAATCAAATCGCATAGATGCCTAAGAAAATCGTGCCAGTGCCAAATCCGCTCATATCTATACAACGTGTAACAAAAATAACGCAAAACCGTTAAAGGGCATTAGGGCGAAATGTTTTTTATTTTTCAGTTGTATGGAGCGTTCGCCAACTGGGGCGACCTACTCCATACAAATGTAAAAAAAAAATCGTTGCAAAAAAAATCTTAACTAGTTTCTTCTTATCAGAACACGATACCTGTTATGCCCTTAAACAGTATATTTTGTACCGCCCTATGGAAAACATCAATGCTATCTACCGAACTGTTCTTTATTCTCTGACGGGGTGGAAGGTGTTGGTTGGCTGTATGTATTCGCCGTTTGCTTGCTTGCTGTCTCGCAGTTGTAGCCCAGTCATTATATCCAAAAAACCGACCCTACCCGTGAATAATTAGTGCTTGGATTTTTAATATAATGATAATTTCCAAAATATCGATTCTAGAAAAAAATTGTGAGGACCAAACTTGTAGAGAATCAAATTTCCTACAATTTTTGTTCTCACGGTTTTACTGTAAAATCAAAAATGGCAGAGTTATTTAAGAAAAACCGTTTTTCGAATATACGCAGGAGCCTGCTGATTCAGTCTACTTTTTTAATTTACACTCCCAATGACCCCCCCGAGGGACCTACGAAAAAATAATCCAAGAACTAATTATGCACGGGTCAATATCTATAATGACTGTACTATTGGTGTTAGAAATAAAAGTTATCTGAGATAGTAGCAGCGTTCGCGATGATAAAGTAATAATAGGAGACAGACGGGAAGGAGCCATATTCGCGGTTTGGCTGAACGCATCCGTGGCGCCATCACCACTCACATCGCCGACACTAGAGTCTGGCCAGCGAGTGGTTCCAATTAAATTTTACCTATCAAATAAGCTATCACTTATAATTAACTCGCACCTCGCTATGCGCTTCGTGTTACCTTTTAGCTTGCGATTTTTCAAATCTGCTGCTTTTTTCTTGACACGTCTCAGCGGACAGACTGGACACGCCGCATAAATATGACTAGGCGAAATATATGATTCGGGATTCCACGCAATAATGCGCAGCATGATGAGTGAGGGTACGAGGTAGTACCAACGGCATCTTGAAATCGCCTGTTGAACGGGAGGTCTGCCCGATGATGCGGTACTGGGACGAGGCAGGCTCTCACATATTAATTTGATTAGCAATTTATTCATTTATTACAGACAATTAATAAAAACAAACATAATAAAAGTTAACCTATAGGTAAAAAAATTGACCTAAATCACCGTCAACGGGCAAGGTGCCGTATTTCCTCGCTGTATAGCGATTAATAATCGTATTAGCTGTTAAGTTACTTTGTTAGCACTAGTTTTAAAGTAAATAAATTGTTACGTTAAGTCCGAAATTACTGATGTTTAATTTACTTCTAATTGTCATATGTTGCGATTGCTGTACCCAGACGCACCAAGGCGACGGCGGTGTGAAGGCGTACCTGGAAGAGAACAAGGTCCCGATCGCGTTCCTGGTGATGCTGATCCTGCAGTTCGTGCTGATCGTGATAGACCGCGCGCTCTACCTGCGCAAGTTCATGCTCGGCAAGATACTCTTCCAGTACGGGCTCATCATAGGCGTGCACGTGTGGATGTTCTTCGTGCTGCCGTTTATTACCGAAAGGTGAGTTATCTATTCATCAAATACCATCATCATTACAGCCGAAAGACGTTCATTGCTGGACATAGAACTCCCTCAAAGAGTGCGACAGTGACTGCGTCCGCGGCTTCCGCATCCAGCGGACTCGCGCGACCAAATAAAGGTGAGTTATCTATTCATCAAATACCATCATCATTACAGCCGAAAGACGTTCATTGCTGGACATAGAACTCCCTCAAAGAGTGCGACAGTGACCGCGTCCGCGGCTTCCGCATCCAGCGGACTCGCGCGACCAAATAAAGGTGAGTTATCTATTCATCAAATACAATCATCATTACAGCCGAAAGACGTTCATTGCTGGACATAGAACTCCCTCAAAGAGTGCGACAGTGACCGCGTCCGCGGCTTCCGCATCCAGCGGACTCGCGCGACCAAATAAAGGTGAGTTATCTATTCATCAAATACAATCATCATTACAGCCGAAAGACGTTCATTGCTGGACATAGAACTCCCTCAAAGAGTGCGACAGTGACCGCGTCCGCGGCTTCCGCATCCAGCGGACTCGCGCGACCAAATAGAAATATAAATAGAAATGTTTATTGCGTGTCACATTACAGAGGCTCTAGTATAAGTTTTACCGAAACAAAACGTTACGATCGCGTTTGCGTTTTACCCTCATTTTGTATGGGATTTGACAGCTAAACGCAAACGCGATCGTCACGTTTTGTTTCGGTAAAACTTATACTAGAGCTTCAGGTTACAGATGGTGAAAACGATAAAGGTATACATGTGACGCCCTGCAAGGGCACTGCAAACATATGAGAGGGCTAAAATTAATACTACCTGTCATCCTTATTCATGAACATCCATCAAACTTATTCCAGTTACATAGTTACATACGTTTATTTAGATTCACTTAGATTTCAAGTAGTTTGGATCAGATTGTAGAGTTGTGTTATAACAGAGCGCTTATAAATTTTATAGATCTATACAGATTTCTCCAAACTTTCGGACTTCCAATAGTTAAATCCTGATTCGTAGTGGAGTTTTCGAGCAGATTCCTCCATCACCGTCACCATCATACTCACTCACTTATAGGAGGAATACAATACTACATGTGAAGTTAGTTGCGAAGAAGCATTCTATCATAGACATCAGTTACAGCAACGCCTTAGTTTACATTCGATCACGGTTCATTTTTATTTGCATTTGATCTCTGAGTCAATGGACAATGACACGTGTACCCGTTTCGTAGAACATTCAACGCGCTGCTGCCGCCGCCGATGTGGTACATGATAAAATGCGTGTACCTGCTCCTGTCGGCGCACCAGATCCGCTGCGGGTACCCGCGCCGCATCATCGGCAACTTCCTCTGCAAGTCGTACCGGTTCCTCAACATGGTCTTCTTCAAGTGGTACGTTATCATCGTCATCATTGTAATTATAATGTCGTATATTGATTTAAACTTTCACATTTCTCACACATTTTTTTTTCTAAGCGGGACAATCGCGTGTAATTAATTAATTTATGTACCTCACTAAGGTTTCCCGACGTTTATAGATAATATTTATAGAGTATAATATGGTTTATTTATAAAATTGTAACTACTATATTGTTGGTAGATAAGTTTGCGTATCTGAAGTTAGCCTCAAGTCACCTCCCGTACCCCCGTCGAACCCCTCTGACACCTTTGCTATGCTAAAATCAGTACTTTGTTGATCTAAATCGAAACCCAAACTTGCCGGCCTTTTAGTGAATAATTACGTGTTATATCACATTTTGTCGATCTTTTATACCCACATGTATGCTAAAAGTGGCGCTGGAACATACGTTTCATGTGCTCTCCCTACACCTTTTGGGAATAAAGGTGTGAATGTATGTATGTATGTGTATTACGTGTTACGTTCCAGTTTCATGGCGGTTCCGTTCGTGTTCGAGCTGCGCACGCTGATGGACTGGATCTGGACGGACACCTCCATGACGCTCATGGACTGGCTCAAGATGGAGGACATCTTCGCCAGCGTCTTCTTGCTTAAGGTGACATACTTTCATCATATTATTATTATAAATGCGAAAGTTTGGATGTTCCTTACTATGGGCTTCGTAAGGCTCAAAGTCACACAAAGGCGGATGTCACACTGCTCCGCACCTCCGTCCGGAGATGCGGAGCAGTGTGACATCCACCAAAGGGCAATGGCGAGGGCTATGGCGGGAGTTTCTTTGCGTGATCGCATCAGAAATGAGGATATCCGCAGCAGAATCAAGGTAACCGATATAGCCCTCCGAATCGCTAAACTTAAAGTGGCAGTGGGCGGGGCACACAGCACGTAGAACCGATGGCCGTTGGGGCGGAAAGGTTCTCGAGTGGCGACCACGTACCGGCGCGGCGCGGCGTGGTTAGGCCCCCGACAAGGTGGAGTGATGACCAGGTAAAGGTCGCGGGAGTCCGCTGGACGCGGGTGGCGCAGGACCGGTCACTTTGGCAGACTTCGGGGAGGCCTGAGTCCGGAAGGGGACGTCTGTGCCCCCCGACACGGGCCGCTCCCCCGCCCCCGCCCCCGCCCCTCACCTGGCGGCTCGGACCGCGAACCCACTCGTCCATCTATTGCCTACTTTTTAGCCTTTACAACAATGTACTATTTCATCACACTTGCTCGAAACGGGCTTCATAATGCGCAGACATACAAAGCTGTAATAGCATATGTCTCGCCCACGGGCGTAATGGTTTTTTTCTTAAATTGTATCTGTCACTCATGCGGCAGTTACAAAACAAAGAGGTCTTACCTATATCAAATACGAAGTCTGAAAACGTATTTATAAATAAATCTAAATTTAAAAACACTACTAAAACATGTTTAACAGAATTATTTACAGATTTGATATGTAGTTATTTAGTGTCTATGTAAAATGTTTTTAAGTGTTTTCAAATCGTGGCTGTATACCGAAGGGTCTTTGCTATACTCGCCTCACGTCAAATTTAACAAAATGGACAACTGACATGGCGCCGTTTTTATTACGATTTGTATTAATTTCATCTAAAATGTATTTGTTTCCTCGCAAATGTGATGAAAAACATTGTGAATAACACGGGCGTAAGAATATTGCAAACTCGAGTCATCAAAAGCGAGTCTTCTGATAGACTCCTGTTCGCAATATTCCACTTACGCCCCTCGTTAAACAATGTAGTATTCTGTTCGCAGTGCTCCCGGTTCGTGGAGGACGAGTACCCGCAGCCGCGCGGCACGAAGCGGCCCGCCGCCTCCAAGTACCTGCTCGGCGGCAGCGTGCTGGCCTTCGTCATTGCCATCATCTGGTTCCCCTTGGTCTTCTTCGCTTTCGGCAACACGGTGAGAGTATGGCGGTGTACCCGGCGGCGGACGGGGCGCCCTGCGGTCCGGAGGGCCTTCAAATGTTCACAAAATAACTACAACTTAACACATTCATTGCCCAGAATCGCTACGCGCTACGCTCGTAGCCGATCCCGTGGTTTTCCTCGTATGTAGCGGAGAGCGACTACGGCGTAGGCATCCGCGGAACGGGTTCCTGGCAGACAAAGTGTTAACACATTCACTGCTAAGAATCGCTACGCGCTACGCTCGTAGCCGATCACGTGGTTCTCCTCGTATGTAGCGGAGAGCGACTACGGCGTAGGCACTCGCGGAGCGGGTTCTTGGCAGTCGAAGTGTTAACACATTCACTGCTAAGAATCGCTACGCTCGTAGCCGATCACGTGGTTCTCCTCGTATGTAGAGGAGAGAGACTACGGCGTAGGCACTCGCGGAGCGGGTTCTTGGCAGTCAGTGTTAACACATTCACTGCTAAGAATCGCTACGCTCGTAGCCGATCCCGTGGTTCTCCTCGTATGTAGCGGAGAGCGGCTAGGGCGTAGGCACCCGCGGAGCGGGTTCCTGGCAGTCAAAGTGTTAAAGGGATTCGTAAAATGTATTGCAAATAGTCAGTGAGTTTGCTGTGCGTACTGACCGGTGTGTGACGGTGGCCAGGTCGGGCAGCCCAACCCGCCCACGGACGTGACCGTGAAGCTGCGCATCGGACCGTTCCTGCCCGTCTACCAGATGTCGGCGCAGTCCCATGACATCTATGTGTAAGTTACTTTTGTCTTGTTTTCGTATTATACTGTCTATCGCATTCTATGTCTACTGATTAGCAAACATGATATTGTGTTTTATTTATTTATATAAGTTCATCCACATCACATATATTACAGAATTGACTTAAAATATATTTAAAAGGTGTTTACTACTGATATATGGCGACAATTACGGAGTACATAGCGATAGTAGAGACTTAATTAGAAATTGTTTTTAATTGCGACTCTACTTTGTGAAACTATACAATTTTTATTTTTTATACAAACAACACACAATTTTAACAAGGATTTAGGAACGTTAACACAGCATTATCGTTATGCAATTATTGTCTAACCAAGAGGCATTACTCGTATTAGTCCTGGAAAACAGGTTATTTATGTTTTGTCTGCAAATTCTATCATATGAGCGACGTGCAGTCGAGGTCAAAGATATGTTTACACTTTTGCACCTTACTGTCTTGTAAAATAAGGTGCAAAAGTGTAAACATATTTTTGACCTCGACCGTACAAAACGAAATTTTGTAGAACTAACCCAATATTTTGGCCGAGCTTTAAGAACCAATCTGCAAAGCTCTTGTGCTGTTCATTGCATGCATGGTAGTCGCATAATCTATGCTATCGAAAGCGTTTTACCAGTGAGCGAATTCCCGAAGCTACAAGTTAGTAATGTCAGTCGTCATTGGTCAATCACCGCACTTGTTGCCAATTTACACTTGTCAAATTGTAACTTGTGTTGAATAGATCTTCGTGAAACGTGTTACAGAATATTGGTAAAGTGTCGTGCTGAATATTTTTATTGTTCTATGTGAAAGGAAAAATTATAAAAAAACCCGAATTCGATAGAGAGCAGTGCATGCTTGTCTTTTATTCTTATACTAGCTTCTGCCCGCGGCTCCGTCCGCGTGGAATTCGTTTATATCGTAGTCTACAAATTTTCATCCCCATTTCACCCCGTTAGGGGATGATTTTAAGGATAAGGATTCTTTTCATAAGAATTTAATTTTGTAGCTCATAAAAGGAGTTCCCCCATACAAACTTTGCATTCCTATTTACCCCCTTACCTCTTTTTTCCAAACCCCAAAAATAAATTTTCTAGTATTGTAATAAGGAGTCCATACACAAAGTTTCATGTCTCTCACTTAAAATTTAACAAACTTTCAACCCCCTTTTGGGTGGAACTTTCAAAAACCCTTCTTAGTGGGTACTTGCGTTATATAAAGTACCTATTGTGTAAAAAACGGCTTTTTAGGTTCAACGGTTAGAGCAGGGCGTGGATTTAAGTGGGTGAGTGAGTCAGTTAGGACTTTTACGTTTATATACACAGGGTGTTTTTTTAACCGTCTTAGAGCCGAAGCCCAGTTAATGTATACATTGCAGATCTTAAAAAAAGGCTTTTTTGTATTAAAATTAAAAACGTTTTTTTTTTTATAATATTGATTTTAATCATCCAGCCGAGTGACCGCAGTGACCGCTAGCCGCCATCTTTTGTAGATGGGCACGATGAACTCTAACCGGGTGAATGAACTGCGCACCGCGCGCCATACAGGATTTTTCGAACTTAATTACCTTTTATTACTAAAATCTTCACTTTTTTTGTTACCAATGATTAGTACGTTTTGAATACTTTCGGTGGGCTTCGGCTCTGAGACGGCTAAAAAAAACACGTTGTATAGATGGCCTCTCACTAAATCCGTCAACCTTCGAACAGGTACACGGAGCAGGACTACAACGAGTTGAGCAACCATTACGCCCGCGACCGCACGGCGCAGACGTTCCTGTCCAACTACATGTACAACGACGTGGCGGTCATCAGCCTCAACCCCAACTCCACCATGAACTGGGACATCTCGCAGCCCGAGCTCGACCGGCTGGTGCGCGAGGCCGAGTCCAGTGAGTCCGCAGTCTTGGTACCCTGCAACGTTTTTTAGGGTTCCGTACTCAAAGGGTAAAACGGGACCCTATTGCTAAGACTTCACTGTCCGTCCGTTTGTCACCAGGCTGTATCTCATGTACCGTGATAGTTAGACGGTTTAAATTTTCACAGATGATGTATTTCACAACAAATACTAAGAAACAGAATAAAATAAATATTTAAGGGGGCACCCATACAACAAACGTGATTTTTTTTCTGTTTTTATAGATAATGGCACGGAACCCTTCGTGCGTGCGCGAGTCCGACTCGCACTTGACCGATTTTTTTTCTTAGAATTGAGCCCTGTCACATAGATATAAAGTTAAAAGTCGTCAGTCAGTATGTTCACTGACCGAAGTCACTGGCGCGGCGCGTCCCGTGTCCCTGATGAGCGGTATATCATAAAAGCTGCCCCAATACGGCACCCGCTGGGTCTCTTAACACGTTCAGAGCCAAAGTTTTTGTAGATATAACATCGGGAACTTCGTATGTAGAGGAAAGCGCATACGAACGAGCGTCCACCTACTTAGTGGGTTCCTGGCACTGAAAATGCTAATTCTCTTACTGTTATTTTACCCACTTGCGGCGGCCGAATGACGCACCTTGTTCATGTGGGCCTTCTCCATACAAATTACAATACGGGATACCGCACCGCACTCGTTTGTCTCAACCAGCAATGCGAAACATGCGAACAAAGTAAATCTTATTAGTTCTTCTTATACAATAAAAACCGGCCAAGTGCGAGTCGGACTCGCGCACGAAGGGTTCCGTGCCATTATCTATAAAAACGGCAAAAAAACACGTTAATTTTATTCTGTTTTTTACTATTTGTTGTTATAGCGGCAACAGAAATTCATCCTCTGTGAAAATTTCAACTATCACGGTTCATGAGATACAGCCTGGAGATAGACGGACAGACGGACGGACAGCGGAGTCATAGTAATGGGGTCCCGTTTTTACCCTTTGGGTACCGGAACCCTTAAAATCTAAAACTTGCTAGAAAACTTAATACAATGTACATATGGATCAAATTGAATAGGGATAGGGATGTCAAGGAGGCCATTTTGGAGTCCTTGCTTCATTTACCTATGTTTTTCCTATTTTGTAGGACTCGCCACAGCTGTATAATGCCTTATTAGCAACACAACTCTTTTGTTTTCAGACAATTCAATATCGATAAAGTTCACATTTACTATATCGCACCCGAGCAACAACGCGCAGAACCCGCCGACCATCGAAGACAGCCGCGAGATGCCGCTGGAGGCCTACCTGGCCGACGGGACGAGGAATCGGGAGAGAGACACATTGCTACATTTATTAGCTGGCAATGCTACTAACGACACTTGGTTAGTTTGCAAAATCTGTTAACGTTTGTTGTTGTAGTTTTGTTCTGTTAATTTAATCTGCAGTAGGTACCTACCCGACAAATTACGGAGAGTATTTTTTCTAAAAGCATTGTCATTGTTATGTCTTAGTTGTGGTGACGTTTTTCGGAAGAGCAGAGCGCGTAGAATCTTCCTTACCGTGTGCCTGAGGGCCTACCGCGAAACGAAAACGAACTTAGTTCGTGTATCTCTCTCTCTGTCGCTCGAACTAACAAGTGCGACATAGATGGAGATACATGAACGAAGTTCGTTTTCGTTTCGCGGTAGGCCTTTTTTCGGCCACAGCTTCAATCTATATTTAGGTGATAATTTGCATTTCATTATTTTGAACTTACAGGTTAAATGTGGAAAAGCTATTTCCAAAGTTCTTGAAAGTGTTCAACAAAGGAACGGCGAAGCCTGCTTACCAGCTGATACGCGGCAATTTAGGTAACGAACATTACATATAAATATTCGGACTCGCAAGTGTAAATATACACACTTATTTTTGTTGTTAGCCACATTCACTAAAATGTTAACAGACTAAATGTATTGAACACTTGACAGTGTCTGAAAAGTGTTGGTGTGCCTTTGAAGTTTACGGGTTCATAATAGTGTGAAATACGGAAGTATTTGCACGCTAAGGTTTGTGGACAGTCATTAGTCATTAATGTGCCGACTAGTCGGGGAAGCAGACTATCCTCATATCCGGCCACATTTATAGTCGGCGTGTAGTCGACGTCTAGTCGGAAAAAGATACCGAATATTCGGCACTTTACGACTTACTAGAATACAAAGCAAAACTTCCAAAGCTTACTTTTTCAAATTTGGTTTTTCAAGTATTTTACTTAAACAAAGCAAATCATCATAAATAATAGAGCTTAATAAAAAGGAACATTTTATTTTCATCATACAGAAAAATTGGAGATGAACCGACTAGTTGCCAATCGGGCCAAATTTATAGTCTTCGAATAGTCGGCCACCGATTAATCGGCTAGTCGGCAAATCTCTAATACCTGATACGTACTAATTCGCACATGATTGACTAAATAGTATGTACTTGTTTCGTCCTATTTTCTAAACAATATGTATATGTTTTAACTTTTTTGGTTATGTAGGTGACGAATCAACGCAGTACCGTGACGTGCTGTTGAGACTGGAGAGAGATAGCGGCGCGATGTATTGGAGAGTACATGAAAACTGCAGAACGAACGTGAGTGAACGTAAACTTACGAGACATTATATGTCTGTCTTGACTTTTTTAAATCGATTGAAGAGTTTTTGAGATTATCTCCTACAAAATGTACGAACTTTACTTTTTTTTCAGCTTACTATACCAAATATACCCATGAACAGTTGCAGCATGCTGGTAATGTTCACGTTCAACGACAAGCTGTTTCCGGAGACTCTCAACTTTATTTCCGGCGGAGGGTAAACATAATTCATTATACATTTTATTTAGTCTCTGTTAATAAAACTGTTTCTGTATTTTTATGCGAGATATGCTCTGGCCGGTTTGTGGTAATATAATTCGATTTCTCTATAATCTTTTAACCGTGTAGTAGTTTTTGTAATAAGAATAGTAAGTGGTTACACAAATACATAAAGTTTGCTCAACCGAAAATACCACAAATTCGCATAAAAAGCCAAAGCAATTAGCCGCGAAAAAGGACTTCCACTAGAAATGAATGAATGAACACACATATTTCCTTCTAAATTTGATTTAACACGCAGCTAAAAAATGTCTAAAGTATAGCCTACGGCTACGTCCATTCCAAATGTTTTTGAAATCGGATGAGTAGTTCCGGAAATTACCCGCTACATACCACATACACAATGTGGCTCAATCAATATCAGGAGTAGAATACATCACGGAACGTGTATGGTTTTTGTCAGGATCATCGGTCTATACACGACGTTCGTGTTCCTGGCGTCGCGGCTGCTGCGCGGGTTCTTCTCCGGCATCTACACCAAGATCATGTTCGACGACCTGCCCAACGCCGACAGGGTGTTGCAACTCTGTCTCGACATTTACTTGGTAAATACATGCAATGTACTATTAAACCTAACCGTTATTATGCTTGACGTTAGTTGAAACACATTTTTAACCATTGTGTGTGGACTTGTGGATGTTCCGCTCGCTTGTGCTGCTCCAAAGAAGTTCAAAGTATAATTGTTCATAGGTACTTTAACAATCCGTGTTGCAATAGCAATTGGCACTTGTGCAGTTCTCCTGTGTGAAAATCGGTCCTTGTTGATTCTTGTGTTTTTTGCTTGTCAATCTGTGATGTGCGGGTTTAGCCGGACACACATATCCATCAGCCTGAAGGGCTATCGAGGGTTTCCTAGTTAACTCAGACGGTAAGGAGCCTAGCAGGAGCAGGGGTAAATGAGAACAGCGGTCGGATTAATAGTTAAAACTGGGTCTTGTCGCCCTTTTATTCAATGCTACACACTTATGCTCTACACGGGCTCTATTACTCGCGGTACGGGGCACGGTTGCCGAACGGATACGATTCGGGTCGGTGAGAGGTGGGAACGGCGGGACAGTGATACTCCGGCAGTGCACTCGGTATTCAAGCGGCCAGGTAGTATCACGGACGCGGGTTCGTTATCCCGGCAGTGCACTCGGTAACCAAGCGGCCAGGGATAACGCGGATCCTACCAACTCACTCCTCAGGCAGCACTCGGGGACCAAGCGGCCTGGAAGGGGTGAGGGGAGCGGAAGACTTCGGCAACACTCGGGAGCCAAGCGGCCAGAAGTCGGGATGCCACGGCAGTGCACTCGGTAACCAAGCGGCCAGTGGCGGGGAGGAGAGGAGGTCGAGGGGAGAGAGTTGGGCACACGGCGAGCCGCTAGCCAAACTCTGACGGTCCGCTTTTTTTTTTTTTTTTGAACCTGACTGTTGCTGTAATAGGACGAACCCAATATAGCGGTCGAATTGCGTGGTTGGAGGGTAGCCTGGGGAAAATTTGTACACTGCAATACTCTACGAGTTTGCGCTCCAGTGAGATTGGTTGAACGGTATCAACCGAATCTGGGGTGTGAGTGGTGTCGAACTACTGGGAGTTTTATCGCTGGTTCGCTAAAACCTAGCCTAGCTGAGAAGAGTCCAGCAAGAAACTCAGCTAGGCCCGACTTGGGTCGGACTGACTACCCGGTATGCGGCGGTACCGGGACGAATAGGGACTGTATGTGTCTGTGTTGTCGCGATCTCGCGGTGGACGTCCCCGCCGGCGGGAACGCCGAAGTGTACGCGATGTGTTGGACGCCGAAAGCGCAGCGTTCCATCTTTCGATGGACGCTGTGATTTCGTCGTCCGGGTCCGTGAGTGTGTGCCTGGGACCGTGCGGCCCCTAATCAGTGAGCGCCAAGTAACGACAGAGGGGGGAGGGATGGGAACGTAATCAGCAGCCTTCCTAACTAACGGATTCCTATGGTGGGGAGCGTTGTCAAAATAACGTCTGGCAGCCTGCTTAAAGAAACCATACATGGTGCTAATCCCCATGTCGTGGTGCAGGCTGAGGTTCGATTGGTACCACGGGGCACCAGTCGCCCTACGGAGAAAACGATTCTGAATGACCTGAAGCGGCTTGAGCGATGACATAGGCACGTGAGCAAATGCTACACTTGCATATGTCATGATTAGACGAACACAAGTCTTGTAGAGTGTCAGCTTATTTCTAAGTGACATTTTACTAAACTTGTTGATCATCGGCCCAAGCCTTCCTAGTACGAACAACGCGCGGTTGCGAACCCTACGGATGTGGCTACGGAAAGTCAGTCTCCTGTCGAGGGTCACTCCAAGATATTTGGCCTCGTTGACCCAGGGGATGGGTCGGTCAAACTTCCGTCTGTACTAACGCAGTCAGACGGGTGGAAGACTATTGCAGTGCTTTTTTCCGGGTTGACTTCGATACGCCAAAGATTAAACCAACGACCTAGGTCGGTGATTGCCTCTTGAAGGTATCGCCGGATAGTAGCGTACTTACAATGGGTCGTAAAGAGCGCGGTGTCGTCCGCAAACAACCCCAGTTGCACCTTAGGGTGCCTGGGAATGTCGTTCGTGAACAACGAGTAGAGAGTGGGAGAGAGCACGGAGCCTTGCGGGACTCCGGCCCGGATGGGGTGTGGGTCCGAGTACGTTCCCTCCAGTCGGTATCGAAAGCTTCGTATGGTGAGTACGAGTCTGTCCGGTATACCGAGCTGGTATAACTTGTATATCAGCCCGTTATGCCAGACCTTATCGAAGGCTTTCGCCACGTCGAGAAAGATCGCACCGGTCTTGAGCCCCTGGAATCGAGAGAAACCGTCCAACACGTGCTCCGTGACGCGGTGCACCTGTTGGACGCATGAGTGTCCGGATCTAAAGCCGAACTGCTCGTCGATGAGGAGGTTATTCTCAGCCGTAAATCTGAGAATTCTCGTGAGTAGGATCCGCTCATATAGCTTTCCAAGGGAGCTAAGTAAGCTGATCGGCCTATAAGAGGCAGGCGAGGTCCGGGGTTTACCGGGCTTCGCTATCCCTATGACCGTTGCACATTTCCACGCGGCTGGAAAGTGAGCATTGGTCAGCGCGTCATTGAAGATGCCAACCAAAAGGAGGAGGAGGGTTTCGGGGAGAAGTCTCAGGATGCGATTGGATACACCATCCGCACCCGGAGCCTTTCTAATACGGAGACGCCTGACATGGTCACTGACTTCCTTAACCGACACCGGTAAAATGGGTGAAGTTACGGGGAGACGCGATCTCCTGTCCACCTCGGAATCGACCCTTCTAATATGGGCTTCGTCGGTGTGGAGGAGGTTGGGCGAACATTGGGACTCTAGGCTACTCGCAAGGCATTCGGCTTTCTCACTGTCCTCGAACGCGGGGGTTGAGTGATCCGGTCGATCCAAGGGAGGGATAGTCCAACAGGCATCGGATTTGAGAGATCTCGCTAGTTTCCAGTAAGCCAGATGACTAGGCGTTATCTCCCCCATCAGATCCCTGAACGAGTTCTCCCGAAATTCGGCAATTCTCTGTTTGGACTCGTTAGACAAGTCCCTCAGGATTTGCCGATTTTCGGCAGAAGGGTGATTTTAATTTTAATAGACGGTCCGCAGTCGCGCAGGCGCTTATATGCGGTCGGCCGGGCGGCGGTGTGGTGGGGCGCGTCGTGGTGCGCCGCCCTCCCCGCTCGTCTGTCCCCCGGGCCGGCGCCGTCATGTCGCGGCGGCGGCTGTGGCGTTTTCCATGACGTCACAAATCAAAAACGAATTAATCTATATACGACTTTAGTTTATCGTAACTTAAGGTCTAAATATCGCTAAAGAATGGCTCGCTTTCAGGTAATCAGCTTCAAACGTCAAAACCAAACAACGTCCATAAATGAAAGATTGATACTCTTTCCGAGTATTTTCGTAATGTCTATCTATTGCTAATGAAAAAGCTATTTATTTTCACTGTCGTCAAATACCCTATTGGAATCTAAAGGTGGTAGGCGAAGTTAAGGCACAATGCCCTCAGGGCATTGTGCCTTAACTTCGCCTACATACTGCCGGAGCGTCAATTGTAGACAAAATTTTAAGTTGCCACCAGCTATTACGTTGCCAACGCAAATAAATCAGATTTCATTTCATTTATTTTATTTTATTATTTTTTAACGTGTTTTTCGAACCTCAACTATTCGAAATAAGTCATATTTAAAAAAAACGATGGTAGGCGAAGATAGGTAACGATCTGAAGTTAGTTACCTACATTGACTGTTTTTTGGATAGGGTTGTCAAAAATCATTAACTTACTTGACAACAAAAAAGGGGATAAAAATCATCTCACCCGGTTAAGAGCTACGATGCCACAGACATGCATACAGACATACACACATAGCGGTCAAACTGTTTGACCGCTATGTGTGTATGCGCGTCGAGGCTTGAATTACTAGGGGCAGGCGAGTTGTACCATAGCCGGAACCACACATCAATTACATTTTAATCGATTGCGACATTTACACACACACACACACACACACATAACTTAGGTAAATAATAATAATACCATAAGAAAGAGCATTAGATTATAAGAAAAAGCTTACCTCTTCTTATCTCTTCTTTGCCACTTAATAGCAAAGTTCCGCCATGGTAAAAATAAACACGTGCTACCACTTTGTTCAGGTCCGTGAAGCACTGGAACTCGCCCTCGAGGAGGATCTATTCGCCAAGCTCGTGTTCCTGTACCGGTCGCCGGAGACCATGATAAAGTGGAGCCGGCCCAAGGACGACGAGGCGGAGGAGCAGCGCGCGCTGCCGCCCCTGCCGCGCTGAGCTCTGCACATGTACTAGTCGTCCAACGACTTCACTCGATATTTTTTACTATTACGTCCACACGAACAATTTTTTGATTGCCTACTTTTACGACTATGCTTAACAGTTTCCATAATTTTAGTTTTTACTTGGTAAGCCTCATCGGTGCAGTTATGACAGGTGTTTAAATACATAAGTTGTACAGTATCCTATTTAAGATTAACTGCTGTACTCTGATAGGTAGGTAGACGAAACATCATCGAACGATAGCCGTAGCCGTATCTATAATACGTTTCTTCACCTTTAGATGTAACCCACCACTTGATGAATCTATAATATTTGGCATTTATTTTGATTTCCAATCGTCTTAATTGATGTCTCTTGTATAGCTCTGGATGTTTTGTGATATTAGGTATATATATATATATATATCACTCTCTAGTAATGTTTAGTACCTACACTGTATTGCACATTTCTGTAAAATTATTACGTACTTTTAAATGACCTATATGTTCTTTCATATAGTTATTAACTCAGTACCCCAAGAATAAGCTCTCTGTGAATCGCTAGTGTTTCTTTAGCATATAATGCTTTCGGTAATTGTAAATTTTGGTTTTATGCTTGTTTTATTGTAAATATTGCTCACTTATTTAATTATTGTGTCACCTAGCACAACACGGACGTTCCGCTGGACTGCAGTCTAATTGCTTAACAAAAGGACTACCGTCGGGTTCGACTCTTTAAGCCGAATGCCACGCGACGATGCATTTAGTTTTGCAATTATGCCGCCAGTTTAGGACTGTTCGTATAGGTATTGTGCATTTTTGTTTCCAAAGTAAGGGGTAACCTCCACATACGTGACCGTAGGAACTTTTACTTGGCTTGTTGGATGTAATGTTATTTTGAATGAATATTTACATGTTTGTTACTTGATTCGTATTTTATAAATTATAATAAGATCACACACTTCCATGAAATAATATTTAAATTATACATGATATACCTCAAGATCTTTAGTTGATTATTGCATTTGATACTGTACTTATAGTATATAATGATATGTACTTTGAATTCAAGGAGTATTGTCCACTTTTATATTGTTGTGTTAAGTGAGATGCATTTAAATGTTGTCGATTTGTGATAATAAAACTAGAATAAAACATTGAAATATTGTTTTTATTGAATTACCAATTAGTTACAAAGTTAGTCTTAAAATAAAAAGTCCACGTATCAATACAATCTAGGTGCAATGTTCATGGACATGAGTTCCTGGAAGAGTAATTTAGCCGCATATGGTAATCGAATTTGCGATATCTGCGTTTTGTTCTTGCAACCCTTGCACTCAAATGTGTTGTTACGGAGGTTGGCTATGGCGATCAACCCACATAAGTTGCAGACATGAATGCGGTAGGGATCTGAAACCTCGAAGAGCCGTTCTCGTAAGAATTGGGCTGCACCGTGAGCAATCTGACAATCACGTTCCATTTCTCCGAAACGCAGCCCTCCGTCTCTGGCTCTGCCCTCCATAGGCTGACGTACTAGAATCTGCACTGGTCCTCTAGCTCTGGAGTGGATTTTGTCGTCGACCATATGTTTGAGACGTTGATAGTAAGTGGGCCCTAAGAAAACTTGGGCGTTTATTTTTCTGCCAGTATGACCATTGTACATGACTTCATTGCCTCGTAGATGATAGCCATACTCCTGCAGAAGTGATGATATTTTTTGCACATTTACAGCATCGTTAAATGGAGTGGCGTCTCCAATTTCGCCTTTGTTGGAAGAAACTTTTCCTTGAATACATTCAATCAAGTGACCAATTGTCATACGCGAAGGGATAGCGTGGGGGTTGATGATAATGTCAGGAGTCAATCCCTCGCAAGTAAATGGCATGTCCTCTTGTCTATACTGAATTCCACAAGTACCCTTCTGACCGTGCCGTGAAGCAAATTTGTCTCCGATTTGTGGGATACGCACAGATCTCACGCGAATTTTACAGAACTTGTAACCTTCGCTGTTTAATGTCAGCATGACTTGATCCACGATACCAGTCTCGCTGTTGCGCAGGAATGTGGAGGCGTCACGCTTTGTATAGCGTTTAGTAGTCCCTTCAAGTTCATCATCATTTTCCGGTAAAGTTATTGTTTTTCCTATTACCACGTCATCGCCAGAGACACGAATACCTGGGGCAATGATCCCGTCTTCATCCAATTTATCATACAATGCATTTCTCATGCCCTGGCAAGTCTGTCTAGTTGGCTTTTCGAACTGTTCTTCTTGATCACCAATACGTTTCGATTCAGAGTCTTTATAAGAGCGGTAAAACACCGATCGGAAGAAGCCTCTTTCCACAGCAGACGCATTCAGGATGACACTGTCTTCCTGGTTATAGCCAGTGTAACATAAAATTGCTACAATTGAATTGATACCAGCAGGCAGTTCTCTGAATCTCAAGTACTCCATGGATCGTGTTGTTACCAGGGGTTTATGAGGATAATACAGTACATGGGCGAGAGTATCCATTCTAACATGGAAATTGGTGATGTAAACTCCCATAGCTTGTTTACCCATAGCACTTTGGTATGTGTTCCTGGGACTTTGATTGTGATCAGGGAATGGAATAATTGAAGCACACACTCCCAATATCATAGCAGGATGAATCTCACAATGGGTGTATGTAGAACAATAGGCATATTCTTTTACTTGTGCCAAATCATCAGGACTCATGGCTATCATCACTGTTTCCTCTTCCAAAGTGTCAATGTATTCAACAACACCACTGGCAACCAAGTTTTGCCAGCCATAATTATTGTAATCTCTTTCTTTCAGACTGTCTATGTGCTTTTTTTTCAATAATAATGCTCCATTTTCCACAATCAATAATGGACGGCAAATTCTGCCAGCATCAGTATAGATTCGGATTTCTCTGTCTCTTATGTCACGAATCATGCTCACTTCTGAAACAATAATGTCCATTTGGCGTCGAAGCTTACGTAACGTCGCCATCAACTGTTCAGGGTCTCGGTGAATACCTACCCAGCATCCATTTACAAATATCTTGGTTGCATCGGCTATAGCTGATGGAGCAATTTCTTCCAAGTTTTCCATGGACCATTCTTCCAAGAACTCTAAGATTGGAGAAGGTTGGCTCCCAACAGAAATGTAAGCCATCAAAGCCAGATTCTTTACAAGACCTACAGCAGCTCCCTCTGGAGTTTCAGCAGGACATATCATGCCCCAAAGTGTATTATGCAACTGGCGAGGTTTCGCCAATTTGCCGTCACGCCCGATCGGTGAGTTCACACGGCGTAAATGAGAAAGAGTTGAAGCAAAGGTCAATCTGTTCAACACCTGAGATACTCCTGCTCTAGCTTGATGAGCTTTCTTCTGGTCTCCCCAGTTGCCAGTAGCGAGAGAGTATCTGAGTCCATCTGTAATTATCTTTGTTTTGATAGCCAGCTCCAGGTTAAAGTCCTTTCCTCTGTCAATGAATTTTTGAGCATACATGCGAACTTCCTTCAGCAAGTTCTTGAACAGACCTCGGAACAGGAAAGCAAGCAGCGGGCCAGCTAGATCTAATCTCTTATTTCCATAATGATCTCTGTCATCTAATTCTCGTCGCCCGAGGGCCGCAAGCAGCAGCCTGTGAACCATGTAACCCAGAAAGTATGCTTTTTTTGTTTCACAAAAATCAGACACTCCAACATGTGGCAACATTTCTTTTTGTAAAATTTCTCTGGCATATTTGATACGCTTCTCCTTGGTTACACCGGGGCGGGCACCTCTAGACCCAATAAAGTTGAGTGCAACACCCTGTTCCTGGATCACAAAAGCTTCATCAAGTGATGGTTTGACCATTTCCATCATCTCAGGGTCATCAAAATCATAGATGATATGTTCAAGAATGTCGCGATCTGCCACAAATCCAAGAGCTCTGAATACAATCATAATTGGTATTTCTTGTTTAATGTAAGGCACAATAGCAATAATCCTTTGCCCTATAGCAGATTTTTTGATGCTTTGACCTCCTCGAGCCATCATATTGACCCACAGTGTGGATGTAGGTCTTGAACTGTGCTCTAAACATGATCTAATCTCTGTTTTATAAGCATATTTTCCATCTTTCATGCTAAATACATATACAGTGTTTGTTGCCATTTTTTCCTGGGCAATCAATACCTTTTCAGAGCCGTTTATAATGAAATAGCCACCTGGATCAAGCGGGCACTCATTTAACTCAGTCAAATCTCTGTCAGTTAGATTGCTAAGTAAGCAATATGTTGATCTCAACATGATTGGAATCTTGCCAATGAATGTCTTTTGATGTTGAGTCTCAATGGGATCCTCATTTTCCTTTACAATGGTTTTGGTTATATCAACATATAGAGGTGCTGAATAAGTCAGGTTACGAAGTCGAGCTTCATTTGGCATCATGGGTGATGGAGCACCGTCTTTTTCCCAATGAGTGGGTTTGGAGAGGTAAATTTGATCGAATTTCAAGAGATATTTCGGTGGAACCTCTATTTCTCCCGATGAATGTTGTGCTTCAGCTTGCAGTTCTATAGGAGGCGAATCCTCTACAATGCGCTGCACTGACATTTGAATAAATTCATCAAAACTATCCAACTGTTGACGTACCAAACCTTTCTCATCGAAGTATGCATTGATGACGATCCAGCAGGCCTCTTGCCACAGTTCCGATGAAATTTCTTCAACATCTTCCTCCTCATACTGATCCTCTTCAGCCTCGTACATTATGAAGTTTTGGAGTGAAAATAAACAGCAGTGACAATGCTACTAAAGGGACAACTGCGCAGACCGGCAGTTCTCCCTTAATTTATGTAAATTAAAATAATGGCGTTTACGTACAACGCGTTTGCTTGCCCACTATACGGGCAAGGCAAATCAAAGAGAATATAACCACTAAGGCGAATGGCGAAAGCTAATGACGCTGCCGGCGCTGCCCTGTTGACAGCTGGGTTGCCGTTTACCTAAATAAATTTTCCTCGACTTACTCCGCTGTTCCTTAATTACGTCATCCATTTACCTTTTGTATACAAAATATTATTATACAAGTAAACATCTAACATTTTCTTTTTGTCAGGAAACAAAGGCTCTAATGATTTAATAATGCCGTTCCATTAAATGTAGTGTGTCTTTAGAAATTTATAATTCATGGCAACATTAATTTGACATTAATTTTTACTTTTAAACAGCTCGTTATTAGTGCCTATAAATATAAAGCATACAGCCATAAAAATAATAAATGTACAAATAAAACCCTTATATACTTTTTGTTATGCGACTTTAAATTCTCATGTGTGCAGATAATTAATAAGTTTAAATAATCATATTTATTACAAAATTATTAATTTTTACTCTTTAACATTGTACTATCATCATAAAAAGAGCGATGAGCTTACTTTCTTTGTGTGAAACGACCTTTAGAGCAATCCGATTATTCCGATTTGATGTTTTGTTTGAGGTTTTCTTTGCTAAAGCAGAAGATTATGATTCACGTATCTCAATGAAGTGTTAATTATTATTTAAGCAGTTTAAGCGATTGGCATTTGTATAAACAATGGATTCCTCGAGAAGAAACAACTTTGAAGAGCAGCGCTGCATCCTAGGATTACAAGATTTGAAATTATCCAACAAAGATGAGGACGGTACTGAGCAAGCGCACGGCGCTGCAACATCGAAAACGAATTCCCTCGCCAAGGCTCGGCCTGTGGGAGCGATCGAAAGCTTCGTTTTGGACAACACCCAGAGTAATAGACAGGATTATAGCTTTTACGAACGTTCTAACGTAATAGCCGCTTCAAAGTTCGCGACTCCAAAGCGAGTGGAAACGATCGCGTCGATCAACAAACGCGATATAAACACTGCAGCACTCCCCGCAAGTCCGACAAGATCCATCGATAGTAAATCACAGAGGTCGCTCAGCTATCAAACGGAGGACCTGTATGAGATTCCTGCGAATCCAAATTCTCAGTTTCCGCCTCCCGTGTATGAGAACATAGAATACTACGGAGAACAGCGGTCACAGCAGCCGCCGTACTTCCACCAGCTGTATCAGGCGGGCGCGCCGCCGCCGCCGCCGCCGCCCGTGTCCGACGGGTACTACGACACACGCTACAGCAAGGCACAACCGCAAGTACCTGTCAACTCTAAGCCTAAACATAATCCAACAGTTTACGAAAATATGCTTTGTTCAGATGCTGATAAGAAAAATGAATATAAATCACTTCCAAAGAATGAGCAACGATTTGTTCAACAAGGATCAATGCCAGGGCCGCAGGTGCCCAATACTGCCTCCAACAGAAGCATTTCTCAGTTATTATTGAATGACAAGGGCTTAGTAGATAAAAATCCTCCACCACCCCCATATAATTCTTCCCAGGAGAGCTCCAGCGGAGATTACACCATTATGAAGTCGGCTCCACCCAAGTACACTGATGTCACAGCTCTTCTTAAAAATGGCAGCATCTCCAGCTTTGACAGTAAAGTTGTACCATCAACTGCTATTTATGCTTCAATAGCCCCTAGTGCCCAGAGGCCAAAGGCACATGCCGCTACTGAAGTTCAAGTGGCACAAAATGCTAAGTTTTATCATTCTAAACCTAACCCAGGAATTGACAATCCCCCGACAATAAATGGGGGTTATGCTTCAAAACCACAAGCAAATCGGATGCAGATAGTGGACGACACCAATGGATCGGACTATGTCTGCATGAGCGGTGGTTCCCCGGCGACCATGGTTGCTGCCACCCGCGACAACGTATCGTCGGGATCAGAGTCACTGGGGTCACGGACGCTGGTGTCAGGGCTGGGGATAGTGTCGCCGGCCGCGTCGCCCGCGCCGAGCCCAACGCCCAGTTCTATGTCGGCGGGCTCGCGTGGGTCGGGGCGCGGCAAGAGCCTGCTGCCCTACAGCATCACGCCGCCGCGTCCCGCCGGGCCCAGCGAGGCGCAGCGCAAGATAGAGGAACTCACAAGACAGCTTGAGGAGGAGATGGAAAGACAGGATGAGGAGGGAGAATACTTTGGTGAGAATTACTTTCAGTTATTCAGGCACTCTTTCAAGGCACCTATTAATTTTCTTATGAAATTAAAGCCTTGTCAGAATTTCAGATTTACTAGCTGTCCACTATTACAAAGATTGCGGTTGGAGCTGCAGGATAAGATATGTCGCCTATATCCATCCTGGGGCCCATTCTATATATTGGTAAAAGACTTTAAATCCAATGAGTGGGTCCATGTATTATTATTCTATTTTAGACAGTCAGCTGACACTGATCATAGTTCACTTAGCGCAGGTTCAGACTGCTTTTGGTTACCCACTACCAACAAACATTCTCTTTATGATTTAGTATAGATTTGGTGCAGTTTTCTGAAATGAATGTATGCCACAACCCTGATAAGGCCAAAAGTTACATACATTACATTGATGATAAGCTAGTCATTTAATATCAAAGGTAGTTTAAAGTCACAAACAACAAGAGAAATCAACTAATCAACTTCGAACTGAATATTACTTAGTTAATATACTAACTACCTGGAATTAATATTCACACGCCCACCAATCCGCCAGATTTGTCGCTGGCTGACGAGGTCACGTACTAATCACGCGTGTATGCGCTACGCGGACGAGTTGACAAGCCCTATTCGTATGGGTACGGCTCGTGTAGTGAATCCTGTGCTGGAAAGCTAGCACCGGCCCTGGGCCTCAATCAGGGTGGAGCGAGACGGTCTTTGAGCGCCCTTTGACTCTAGCACACATGACAAAAAAAATCGCTGGATCTTTTTCTGCCCTTGACATCTGGCGCCTAGAGCGACTCCGTCCGGTCTACCCTCGGGCCGCTTAGCTAAAGGACATATGTAATGTTGCAGGCATCTGTCACACGTGCGGCACAGGCGTGACGGGCGCGGGTCAGGCGTGCCAAGCCATGGGCAACCTCTACCACACCAACTGCTTCATTTGCTGCTCGTGCGGGCGCGCGCTGCGCGGGAAGGACTTCTACAACGTGCACGGGAAGGTCTACTGCGAGGAGGACTACTTGGTAAATCTAATTACACTATCTTCTGTACAGTCAACTTCAAAGATAATATAATATTATAAATGCGAAAGTTTGTCTGTCTGTATGTCTGTTTTCCTTCACGATTAACCGCTCAATCGATTTAGACGAAATTGGTTATAGAGATAGTTTGAGTCCCAGTGGAAGGACATAGGATACTTTTTATACCCGGAAATCATCCCCCAAGTGGGTGAAATGCGGTGTGAAAATTTGTATCAAGTTACGATATAAAGGGTTCCACGCGGAAGGACTTGCAGGCAGAATCAATATGTATACATCTTTAGCCTTGCAAAGGATTAAGGTGCATAAATGTAGTGTATACATCTTTGATGTTGAGTGTTAACTGTACAGTTGACATCACAAACATGCATACCCTTTTCGGCCTTAGCTCTAAGCAATAAGGTCCTCGAACCACCTCGAATGTATACGTGTTTATGATGTTAGCTGTACACAAATTTAGTATAATGACTCAGATCACCATTTGTCACATTCCATACTTTTTTTTAAAGTTAGTTAGTTTTGAAATCTATATGAATATATCAGAACAACATCAATGCGTATCAGAATGATTCAACTTGATAAATTAGAATAAAACGAGGTTCTAAAGGTGCATACGAATTAGAGCAGCATCGGGTTGAGGCACGCACGGCTCACCTATTTTGCTCTAATTCGTACGCGCTCACGTGCCGTGCGCGAGCGGCGCGCGGCGAGCCGCCTGAGTCGGTCATTTGCCCGTGCTCAAAGGCGCCTCAGTGTGCGTGCCTCGCGTAATTTGGACGGGTATCCGAGCGTGCCGCGGACAGAAAGATGTAATTTGGTGAAGTAAATGCCACCGAGGCGATTTTCTCATCTTTTTGGTAATCATTTGGTGAATTACGATAAACGCAGCCACGGCTGTCAGCGTGTCCGACGCCATTTTGAACGACGCTCAAAGTCGGCTCGCCGCGAACACGCTGCCTCTCCCGGCGCATGTTTATGTGCACCAAATTGGCTCGCGAGCAGCGCGCCGCGCGAGGCGAGCATGCCTCAGGCTGAGCCGCTCAAATTCGTACGCAGCTTAATGTTAACATTAGGGAACCATGCATTCAAATTGAAATTCTCTTCTTTTAGGAAGTCCGGTAAAAATGTTCGGAATTAAATCTTACTTCAAAGTACCAACTTTAGTAGCTGACTATATTACAAGTACGTCAACTCTAGGTTTTACCGTTGAGGAGGCGCAAAGGGTTACCTTTTATACCTACTTGACGCATACAAAAACGTCACTCACAAGCAATTTTTTTTCTAGTATTCCGGGTTTCAACAGACTGCAGAAAAATGTGCAATATGTGGCCATCTGATCATGGAATTGGTAAGTAACTATTTTGTAACCAAACTGCACACTGGAGAGTAATATTTGGTTGTTGAACAGGTCTCCCTTTTTGTTGCCTTTTCATAGAGAGAGAGAAAACTAGACCTTATTGGGATTAATTCAATTCAATTCAATATAATATTTGTTTTAGGTTTTTGGGCCCATATGTTAGTTACAATAAATTAAATTAAGTGTTAGTGACAAAATAAATAAATAAATACTACTCTTACATTAATTGCATTATTATACAAATATGTAGTAGACTAGGTAGAGTCTGGATAATCAAACGCGACCGATTTTTTTTCTGCTATGATTGGCCGGCCAGTAAGTAAGCCAGTAAGCGGCCAGTAAGTGGTTTAGGCATGATGGGGCTGTCAAGCGGCGGTCGTGGATTCGAATCTCGGCTCGTACCAATGAGTTTTTCGGAACTTATGTACAAATACAAATCGTTTATTTACTGAATACGGTTTATAAAGGTGTACAATATTTTGAAGTCCGGTGTATCCGTAATTACAATAAAGAATGTCAAATACAGTAAAAAAATTACTAAGTAAAAAAATGGTAAAAATGAAGCAAGGAGGCATTGAATAAAATAGAAATATTATAAAGAGGCATTGAAATAACTAACAAATGTCAATCTTATATATATAGTAATCAAGAAAGGTAGGAATAAAATCTCATAATGTCATAATCAAGTTCTTAAAATTATATGTCAATGTCGTTAAAATACTCATTTAAACTATAATAGCATTTCCTTATTAACAATCTGTAGTAAATATTTAAATCTCTTAGTGGTTTCCAATTTAAGTGTCTCGGGAAGTTTTTTAATAATTACAATGGTTTTAACTTTTAAGTGAATAAGCTAGACCTCAAAAGATATGGAGAAGTCGTTAAATGCAGTTCCAGATTATATGTAGGTACCTGACGATCTACCTAGGTTCTTCAATTTGAACCTATCTATTTTAAACTTTTCGACGAGACATTTCAACATTTAATCAATTTCCTCACACAAGGCATAGTTAAACGTTGTATGATACACGCGCGTAAAGTTTTTTTTTTTTTTTTTTATGATATAGGAGGCAAACGAGCAGTCGAATCACCTAATGGTAAGCGATAATCGACGCCCATGGACACTTACAACACCAGAACAGTTGTAGGTGCGTTGCCGGCCTTTAAGATGGGAGTACGCTCTTTTCTTGAAGGCTTGAAGGTTATAACGACTTCCACGATGACTTCCGACTCGTGTCGAATTATACATTCGCTCGCTTTACTTACTCATGTATAAAAATGACACTTGTTGGAAATCACCTACTTTGCACACTTGTAGCATAATACTGTTGCGCCGGTGGTATAAACTTCAAACTTGATTTTTCATGCTTTAGAAGCGTTTTCAGCAGGCTGAAAAGTGATTTCAGGCCGTTTCAGAGGTGGCTCTTCCACATACTAGAAGATTGAAAATTCACCCTAGTTGCCGTTGTTTTCAGGCGCCTGAAACATGTTTTCAGTCCTTTTCAGGACAGCCTCTATCAGATGGCGCGATAACCTGAAAACCCGTTTTCAGGCGTTTTCAGGACCCCTTATGGGCCTTTGAAGCACACTTCATTATATGGCGAAATTTCTCGAAGGAATGAAAGAGACAGCACTATTAGAAAGAGACATCTAGATTGAGAAGGTTCGAGAAGTGTGTGAAAGAGACAACTAGAAAGAGACAGCACTATTCTCTAGAGACATCTAGATTGAGAAGGTTCGAGAAGTGTGTGAAAGAGACAACTAGAAAGGGACAGCATATTCGGGAATGTTCCAGTCGTCGGGTCGAACGAGCATCGAACAATCTAGACGCTCTGGAACATTCATGAACCGAGGGGTCGCCGTTCCTAGAATTGGACCTTGGACCGTTTATTCAAGATTTCTCCGGAATGTTCTAGTGCGAAGGGCTCCGGATATATAAGCCGCGCGCCAACGCAGCGAGGAGAGTTTGGAATTAAACTGCGAACAGTGCGAATCTCAAAGCGAAGTGAGTGAAAAGTGCGTCATAGTGAATTGATTTATTAAGTAAGCCTTGTTAATTAGTAATTTTGTAATAAAGTTTGCATTCCTTTTAATTAGTGATCAATTAGTGTATTTTCTATCACGTTACCCACCCCGTGGACGTAACAATACATTAGGTACCTAGGGCGGTGAATTCGTGAATGGCCCAGATCGCAGTTGTTTGTGGCCCGAACCGAGGGTGAGGGCCATAAATATGCATCTGGGGCTTTACGAATTACCGCCCGAGGTAAGTACACAATTTTACGTCTTCATCTGGCCATAATGCGAGTTATACCGTACGCGCGGCGTGCAGTAAAACTCGCATTATGACCAGGTGTGACGTAAATAACTATTGTTTAGATCTTGCAAGCGATGGGCAAGTCGTACCACCCGGGCTGCTTCCGCTGCTGCGTGTGCAACGAGTGCCTGGACGGCGTGCCCTTCACCGTGGACGTGGACAACAAGATCTACTGCGTCAACGACTACCACCGCATGTTCGCGCCCAAATGCGCCAGCTGCGGGAAAGGTAAGTGAACTATATATATCTCACAACAATTGACCGATCATACATTTTTGTCTACTCGGTTCCTTCGCCACAGTCAACTGCATCCTTAAAACGTGAGACGAATTGAGTGAGAATAGTGTCAAACGAAATTCGATTGGTCCATGTAGTACAGTCGAGGTCAAAAATATGTTTACGTCACACCTGGCCATAATGCGAGTTTTACTGCACGCTGCGCGTACGGTAAAACTCGCATTGTGGCCAGATCAAGACGTAAAATTGTGTACTTACCACGGGCGGTAATTCGCATATTTATGGCCCTCACCTGCGATCTGGGCCATTCACGAATTCACCGCCCTAGGTACGTAATGTAATATTACACTTTTGCACCTTATTACACATTACATTCTTCTAAAATTAATGTACATTACAGCAAGTTTGTCACCCGAATATATCAACATTGTGAACAAGTTATGTTAATAGATAAATCAACGATAGCGTATGTAGTGGCATTATTGTGTCTACAGAAATGCCACATGTTTCCTTCTGCTAGTGCTATCAGTCTGTAATGTTTTGCTCACTAAGAACATTTTGCAAACTACTGCCTACCGTGTGCGCTGTTAACGGTCATAACTCTCGTTAAGGGGGTGAATTGGAAATTATCGCGTGCTTTGAAACGCCGTTCTGAAATATAAATAAAACTTTACTAAGTTAGGTGTTTATCGAAATTTGTCCATAAAAGCCATTCCCCAAGAATGTTGCATCTCTTTTTCTCGTGCGCGGAAGGCATAAGCGTCTCAGTCAAGGGGGCGTGGTCGAATCGAATCAAGGCATCCCCTTAATCCTACTTCGGACTTTACCCATACTAGTTCAAGAACTACCTGTACCGATAACGATCTTTCAGACTTAGGTTGTAGTACGTCACATAGTAGGAGCCAAGGTAGCCAAATATTTCGGTACACGTCTTTATTACTGTAAGAATAAGGGCGTGTTACGAAATATTTGGCTACAGCTGACTGCTACTAACTATATAACGCTGACTGTATTATTACACCTATACATAATACATATGTAACTGAAATGACAGTGGGTACCTACTATTTAAAACCGCACTCAATCTTGATTGAAAGGTTTATGATTAAATGTTATGATAAGATATTTTACGTCAGTACTTTTTTCTTATGCTATCGTGATAGATGCTGGGATGCTTAACAAAACAGTTCGGTTTGCGTTATTTAAAACGTGCTGATAATGCTACGATCACATATCTATTTGTGAATGTTCACCATTCACAAATATACATTGATTTGTACCTACTATACCTATATGGTTTTTGCTGTCGATATTGGTCTAAAGCAAAAATATATACTCGTAAGACTAGCGCGTTTTTTTCGAAAGTTTTGTCTATAGAGAAGTCGTTCGGGGGTGTTTTATAATTTTATATAACGAATGATACTTGAATCTGCGTGAAACAAAATAATTTAAAGAGACAGAATATCTTAAAGTATTTTGAGGATGTTTTTAGAAAGCTATTGATCATGAAATTCAGGAATGAAAGTGAGATCACGTTTACGTTGCGTAACGTTTACGTGCGTACGTTGCGTTGTTAGTATATCTTCCTAATTTTTTTTTTGTTTTTTTTAAATACAATGAAACGGGTTACTCTCTCTTAACGTAACGCACGGGCATCGCGAACACTCATGAGTCTCATGACTGAAAGCCGCGTATCGGTTCGAAACATTTTGAGCGATATTCGACTTTAAGGACTTGAGTGACCCGTTTCATTCTGCTTTTAATGTCTCATGTACGAGGGTAAATCAGAAAGTTCTTAGAATAAGGGTGAGAAACAAAAGAAAATCGTTTACTTATATTTTATTTTTCTACATAGTCTCCTTGGAGTTCTATACACTTTAGATATCGTTTTTCAATTTTTTTTATTCCATCATAATAAATAGTTTTTCCTTGGGTCTCGAAAAACTCCTCCACAGCACCTACTACGGCATCATCATCAGGAAATTTTCTTCCGCGGATGTGCTCCTTTAATTTCGGGAATAGGTGGAAATCACTAGGAGCCAAGTCCGGAGAATATGGCGGGTGGTCCAACAGCTTGAAGCCAGCTTGGCGGATCGCAGCGAGTGCCAATTGTGAGCGATGAGCCGGGGCGTTGTCGTGGTGAAACAGCACGCCCGACGACCACTTTCCCCGGCGTTTTTCTATGATCGCCTGCCGCACTTTCGGGATCAATTCTGTGTAATAGGCACCTGTAATGGTTTTTCCTTTCGGAAGGTAGTCAATGAATAGGATTCCTTCCGGATCCCAGAATACAGAGGCCATAATTTTACCCGCCGTCGGAAAAACTCGAAATTTCTTAATAGGTGGAGAAGATGGTCGTTTCCAGGACATGCTTTGCTTTTTCGTCTCGGGATCAAAATGGTGGAGCCAAGTCTCGTCCATGGTTACAAATCGACGATAAAATGCATCCGGGTCACGTTCGATGATTTCGAGATTCCGCTTCGAAACCTCTACACGCTGTTCTTTATTAACCTCACTTAACATTCGCGGAACCCATCTTGCCGAAACTTTTTTAAACCCTAAAACATCCGTCAATATTGATTGCACGCTACCAAAAGAAATGTGTAGGATCTCTACTAACTGTTGAATGCTAATTCTTCTATCCTCCAATACCAATTTTTCGATTTTCGCCACGTTTTCATCAGTAACAGAGGTGGAAGGCCGGCCGGAGCGAGGGTCATCTTCACAGTTGGCCCTACCTCTCTTGAATTCGGCAACCCAGTAAGCGACCGTGGAATATGGTACAGCATTAGTACCTATAGTCTGCTGGATATCCAAATGAATTTCCTTAGTGGACATTTTTTTCAGACACAGATACTTAATCACGGCACGTAACTTATTTTTCTCCATAATGCAAATTTTTTAGCGATTATCTTCACAAAATAATTAATTATGTCGCAATGGTACAAGCAATCAATTACAATTTACCGCCATAATTATGTCATAATGACAGCCAAATAAAAAAAAATAACCTACATTTAAAAAGGTTTTACCACTATGCAGTTCTAAGAACTTTTTGATTCACCCTCGTATTTTATCACCTAGTATTTTAACTTTATCGCGTCATCCCTGGTGAGGTGAGCTCGCTTCACGTTAAAGTATGTTCCAGGTATAACCCCAGTTGAGGGCACGGACGAGACGGTGCGCGTGGTGTCGATGGACCGCGACTTCCACGTGGACTGCTACATGTGCTGCGTGTGCGGCATGCAGCTCACCGACGAGCCCGACAAGCGCTGCTACCCGCTCGCCGGTCAGTACACACCCTTATTGCTCTGCCCCATCTTACAACTAATATATCCTACGGTCACCTGGCAATAGCATACAAAAAATAAAACCGGCCAAGTGCGTATAGGGCCACGCGCAGTGTAGGGTTCCGTAGTTGCCTGTCTCGTCTGTCTTAGTTACATCCACGTGCGGTGCGGTTGCGTCGGCCGAATTTGTACGAAAATTGGCTTTTCCAAGTACACATTAAGACGCTGTCAACACCAAAATGCCCTTGAGGATTCGGGATACGGCGCACACTGTCTATTTGTATCGGAGTAAACGAGAGCGAGTGTTACTGAGCGGACAGGTCTTAAAGATAAATAAATATTGAAATAAAAAAAGTGCGGATTATTTCTGAAATATAACTCGTTAGCGGTTTAGGTATGAATATGTTGACTTCGTGTTTTTAATTGCAGACCCATGCGTCAAAAAAATAAAGACATAGAACCGTTTAATGATGATTTTGATGATTTTTGAGGAGTTGATGACTCAAACATAAATTAGGGCTTTAAAGCCCAATATCTCGCCAACGAATCACTGACAGCCGACTTGAAAATTAGTCTTAGGAAACCCATAATATTGATCAAGCTATCCAACAATACCCCACACCATGGGTTTAACGAGAAAATAAAATTACATCGCCACTATAGGAGGCACCTTAAAAAATATTGTTCCAAGATTTTATTTTATGACAGACATGATTTTATTCCTTGTTGACTACAGAACCCTAAAAATACTATATAATTTGTAGCAATTCGGATAATAGGTTTGAATTATATTTGTTTAAACAAATGCAACTGTCACTTTAAAATTTGACATATTCCATTGACAAACTCTTGGTCCTTTCTGTGGAACCGTAGCACCAACTTGTGGCTCCGCTTCTAAGGGACCACTCAGAACACCCGGACATCATAGTTTCGTGCATCCCGAACTCTTTGCTCGAATAGGGCTAGCTCCCAATCTCGCGCACTGTTCTAGGGTTTCGCCTCAGCTAAATGGCGCGGCAATTCTAATCCATTGTCTGCCAAATCTTTATGTCTGCCAAATCTGAGTAAAGAAACATAGTGTTGTTTTGTTCGCAGGCAAGCTGATGTGCCGCGCGTGCCACCTCGCCACCATCGGCGCCGCCTCGGGCCCCGGCCAGCCGCCCGCGCCGCACCTGTCGCCCGCCTCCTATCAGTACATGGGCTAGGCGACCATAGAACCGACCATATCGCCAGCTTCGTTACTTGCGTTCACCTGTTTGGCGTGCACATAACTTGATTGATTGTAAATACTATAGACAGGTAAAAGATATGGTGAGTACAATAAAATTGGTCAGTCTTCTTGATACATTTGATCAGGAAAAAGGGATGTGCCACATACACTTACCATCTCTTGTATTTCGTTATCTATGGAGGGATGATACACTTCACTTAGCTCTCTGCGGAAGAAAGGTGTCACAAGGAGTACCTTTGATACTGATATACAATTGTACATATATAGATTGCGTTTTATGCAAAAATCGTGTTTTGTATACACGCAGTGTTTTACCTTTTGACGGGATTTCTGCAAAGAGAATTGGATAGACGGTAACAATAATTGCATAATGTCTTGACCTTGCTGTTGTCCTAAGCAAACATCTTTGTTAAGTTTTATAATAGTCTTTAAATTGCTCTACGTTCGTAAGACATTTTAGGGTATACTTTAAGTAAAGAGAAAATAAAAGTACAGTCCTTAGAGCCATATAAGATCAAAGAATCGAGTTTGATTTAAGACTAAATATATAATAATTTGCGCAGCTTTGTAATCTTTTATAGAATTGTGTTATCAGCCTTATGGGAATCAGGCAATCAATATGTTTTGTTAAACTCTTAAAATATGTTTCTTGTATTCTATATTTACTATACTTAAGAGTAAGGTCATGTGACAGATGGCACAGTATACTGTACCTATAACAAGGCTCAAAAAATAGTTAGGGCGTGTGTTCCACTGGACAATTAATACATTTACATGTAGACTTATAATGAAAAAGTCGATAAAAATATAAGTATTAGATGATTATACACAAGTAGATATACGATACAAAAATGTAATGTAATTTGGTATATTGTAAGTCAAGAAATAGGTTAATCTGTTCCATATTTTATAAAAATAATGGCAATTTGCATCGTTATGTAATTATAACGTCATGTGATTCGTTTGAAGCCAACGGTGGCACATGCCTGTTATAGATGTGATATCAATAGATTTATTGCTGTGACTGTTTTGCATAGGTAGTGTACTACATTTATCCTGTAAATGATAATTGAATTCCTGTAGCATTTTTTTTAATGCCATTTCATTCTCATTGCTTTCAACAACCATTGAATGTTTTTTTTTTGCGGAAAATGGTCTGCTGTACAATAATATTGAGACTACTGATGGTTTTTATTATGGGATCTGAAGATTTAATGAAAAATAATTTGTGCAACTAGAGTGGGTCATTGTTGCAATGCATTTATTATGTTTTAAAACGCCATATGACAGCACATCTGGTGAATATTGATCTATGGCAATATAATTGAACAGTAAAAATCTTATCTGTACATGGCGCTCCTATACATTCCAGTTCCGTGCTGTCCTGTTGTGTACTTAATTTTAAATTGTTTTATTATCTGTACATATTGCTGAAATGTGATTATTTAATCCTTTTATACAAAATAAAGATGATTGTTAAGGCATATCTTTTAAATATATAAAAACAATAAATCTTTCAAAATGTATAAATTGTTTTAATAATTTAAAGTCTCCTATTTTATAAGTGACCTTATACACTCAAAACCCTCTTATGGGCTATATAAATATAGTAACAACATTATTCAGAAAAGTATTTATTTTCACTTCATTTGTATAATGTATAGCAGAAGCGCACTACCTCCACAATAGACAAACTGTACAGGTACACAATAATAAAATAATGTCGTGTATTTTTTGTCCGTTTCAATAAAACTTGAGCTGCAAAATAAATACTTTAAATAACATAGTAAATTCTTGAAACATCCAGGGGTACTTGTAATTTCCATAGTGCATCACAGAAGTGAAACTTTCTCGTACAAAACGACTACTGGCTTATGACGGAAGTTTATTGATTGCAGTTATCCTTACAATGTTTCACATTTTCTTGACTTTGTTCTTCATGTTTCGTATTTCGGTTTTATATCGTCGCATCTCATCCATGACCTTTGTCCCCTTCTGCCTCATCTGTGTCTGGTAGTGGGCCTTGCTCTCGTTGAACTTGTCCTGGAAATCTTCCCTCCTCTCCTGCAGCATGACTTTGAGCTGTTCTCTGGAGGGCACCGGTTTAATCCAACCCAGAGCTGTTAACCTTCTAATAGCAATGGTGGTTCCGCCTTAAACAAAGTTAATATTTTCTTATTTTAAATATACATAATTGAGCCACTGTCTGCATGCATTACTGGTCCTAATTGTCTATCAGAATCCCACAGTTGTTATCTTATTTTATCAGCATAGGAGAAAAGCTACGGTAGCCTAGTGGTTCAGGCAAGCGGCTGTCAAACAGTGGTCGTGGGTTCGTATCCCGTATTCCCGGCTCGTACCAATGAGATTTTCGGAACTTACGTACGGAATATCATTTGACATTTACCATTAGCTTTTTGATGAAAAACATCATGAGGAAACCTGCATACAACTGCGAAGAAATATGAAGGTGAATGTGAAATCCCCAACCTGCGCTGGGCCAGCGTGGGGATTTTGTCATCTGACTTACACAAGGGTTTAACTCAATTTGACTTGAGAAGTTGGTCAAATTTGACTTGCAAGATTTAACCTAGACACACTATATACAAGTGAAATAAAAGCTTATAAAAAGCATCCTATGCATTAATCCAGGCTATACTATTTGTATTCCAATCAAATGATTTATCTGGCTTACCCTTATTTTACTGACAAACATTCCATCAAATGTATGTTTTGCAGAAATTTCATTTCATCAAAATCCATTTTTTCAGTATCAGTAATTTTTTCAGGATTGTTATAAAACAAACCTAAACTAACCTAATGGGTTCTACACAATGACCTTTTAGCTGTACCTAAAAAGATAACGGTTTTTAAGTAACAAAAATTCGATGATATGAAAATTTGGCAAAACAATGCATTAGGTGAAACTTTGTCGGTGAGATAAGGGGATCCCGATTTATCTTAATCTATACTAATATTATAAAGAGGAAAAGTCTGTGAGATTGTAGCTTTGTAAGTTTATAAGTTTGTATGTAATGGGTAATCACCAGAATCACTTATCCATCTTTAAATTTTCACCTGCATGTAGAAATACTTTCTGGATGTGAACTGTGTTCTATATTTTTGTGTGTACTGTCAGCTGTTCTATTTTAACGTGTATTTTAAAATTTGGTATGATTGAAATTATGGTATCCTATTGTAATCCTTTCCATGTAGTAAATTTTAACTTTCTTTTGTGGTGTTGCATATATATATATTCTTGGTGACGTTTCTCAAGCACTAGTTAAGTCTTTTGAAATAAAATTATTAAGATTTTTGATTTTGTTTTATAGAATAGAATAGAATATAATAACATTTATTCATGACAACACATACATGCACATAAATCAACATACAAAAGAGAAGACAACATTGCCACAATTTTTTATATGCAGGCAAAGCCGCAGCTAGTCCTTAATAAATGTGTGATTGTAGTAGTAACAGTTTTCCAAACATACAAACTTTCTAATTGGCAATATTAGTATAACTCCTCTTCTACTTAGTGTCAGGTTATACTATCCATAGTAATATTATAAATGCGAAAGTGTGACTGTCTGTCTGTCACCTCTTCTTCACGCTTCAACTGCTGAACTGATTAAGATCAAATTTGGTATGGAGATAGTTTGTTTCCCAAAAATTTTATTCCTGAAATCATCCCCTAAGGAGGTGAAAGTTTATATTGAGCTACCATATTATATAAACAAGTTCCACGTGGATGGAGTTGCGGGCAGAAGCTAGTACAATTTTTGCAATACACTTACCAACGGTAACTGCATATCGAAGGGGTGTAGCTATTTTATACATTGCAAATGTAAGTGCAAAGTAGCCAGCGGATGAATTTCTCAAAGGTTCTATTACTTTTTCACTGACTCCCATTACTTCAAGCATGGGTAGGATATCTACACCACTGAAAATTAAGAATCACATTTAGGTATCAAGGAAACATTAATATTCTATCATGTAATTGCATCATACTTGTATTTTAGTTACCTTCTAATAGCGTAGTAGAAAGTACCCAGCCAAACTGCGGAAGTAGCCATATGTACGGGAGCTAAGACATACCAGTAGTTCTTGTACATGTGTTTAAACTTTTGAAAGAGCCCCTGCGGCGGCGGTGGTGGTGGTGGAGTGGTTTTCTCAGGCGTGTCTCGTCCTCCACATGGTTGAACGTAATTCCGTAACTGGTCCGACGATATACTAATTCGCTTTACGTTATTCAATGCATTCCACGCACGATTATTTTGATAGCTGATACTGCTAGCTAAAGTCCGTAGTGGATATTGGTTTGCACTACATTTCACCGGTGTGGTTATATTTAGGAGGCAATATGTTTGTCTATAAAAGAATTTCAGTGAATGTGACATGATTTTAAAGTATTCAAGATATCTCACATGCTCATTATAATATCTAATATATTGAAAAACTATTTTCCGACTTTAAGGAACTTATTGAAAACTGCATGAAAATTGAAGTGTACTTTTGCTTCTGTCAGCTTGACGTATCTATGACGTTTGTTTTTTCTTTAGCGGAACAGATGCGTTCTAGATATTTTTTATACCGTTAATTGAAGCTCAAAACACACGTCCGGTTTCCGGATCCAGTTAATACACGTAGTGGTTAATATTATTCTTTTGGCTTTGGAGTTAATTACATACAAAATACCAGTGCACCACACACGCACGGTTTTCCGGTTCCGGATATTACCGGATGATGTGAACAGGCTTATTATTCTCACCTTACCGTAATAGTGTATATATGTCGGCCATAGCATACAAACGATATATGGCGCATAGCATATGCGTTATTAAATGATGTAGAAGATTCTATGCGATATAAATTCGAGGTTAAAATGGGGTTTACACAAGTTATACAGTATACACTCTCCTTTTCACTTCGATTTCGAGAACCTAGGTAAATTAAGCAAAAGTGTAGTGGGTAATTACTTTAACTTAGGTTATGGTTATTGTACCTATCAATTATCATATTAAACTCATGGTATTCAGCCTGGTGAACCTCGTCTGGTTCTGCAGGGAGGTACCGCACGGCCGCGGCGCATTTTACTTTATGCACTAGAATAGAGCATAAAAAACCGTTTTATGCAGCCTTCACTCAACATACACATAAACACATAAAGACAAACTTTACTAGCTGGAAAAGTGATTTCTGTAATTTTATCTTTTCTTTGTATGGAGCAGAAACAACGAATGCTAGTGCATTATTCTATTGCTAGATTACACCGCTTAATCACATACCTACGACTTTACATCCTATATTATGAAACGAGCAATACTTGTATAGGTACCTTTATATGTATATAAGGTATGTTGGGGTAACATCGGACTAATTTTCGAAATTTTGGTAAGCCCTTGGGGTTTCGTTTTTAATAAGTAACTTATCTAACGAATATTCACAACCTCATCATCGAACGGGTAACCAGTACCCTAGCGCCCCACGTTCCCTTCCAACGGCACTTCCCCACCATCACGCTGATGGGATAAAATATATGAAACTGACACTTAATTTAACAATCTGGCTCCTTTCCGGTTCATCCGACACTAAACTCAAAATGCACCAGTACTCAATACGATCCAATTCGACTATCTAATGTTCTCAAATTGATTAATCGGTATTTTCAAATTAATGATTCGAGTCGGCTGTATTAACGAGTGTGTATTCTCAGAATAACAATCCCATATATTCAGATTAATAATTAGGATCTGTTATATTGATAAAAGCGGATTATCAATATGACAACTTAATATTTTAGTTTAATTATTTCGTTCTGTTGTATTAGTAATACGTGTAATTAAATTGTCAATTCAGTATTCTATACCTTTTATTGGTAGGTATTCCGATTCTAACTCCGTACACTAGGCTTGTGTAGTACATGTACTAAGATCTCAAATGTACTAGTTCCCGTCACTGTACTAGAACGAACTGCTCCGTAACGTTTCTGCTCTTAGTTCATTTAGTTAGTACACTATGCGCTCGCTCGCTCGTGGACCGCAAGAGCGCAATCACGAAAAGATACGATATACGATGATCCGTCCGGTCGACCGACCGAAACCGATCGTCTCCGAGCTCCCAGTGATCGCGTGAGTAGTACAGTACGAGAGAGATGAAACGGAACCGCTCATGTCCGTGTCCGAACTAAGGCGCGGTGGCGTGGGAAGAAGCGAGACGACTATATTTTGACCTGCCGTTTGTTGAGATATTCACTGTACTAGTGAACTAAAAGTCCGAACTAGTACCTTTGTACGATTGTACCAGTTCGGAGCGATCCGTTTAGTGAACGAGCACGCACAAGCCAGTGTTGGGCGTAATTAATTACTTTTTGTAATTTAATTACAAATTACACAATTATTAATTCAATTACGTTAATTAAATTGAATGTAATTAAAATTTCATGTAATTTAAATTGGGTTAGGATAAAGTAATAAAACATTTTTATCAATCAAATACGTATTATTAATTAAAAAAAACACACTTTGTGATATAGATTATTTTAAATTAGACTTTAACACTACTCTCATTTCAAACATTTCGTCCGACAACCTGTGGGATTTCGGTAGATTTATCATAGTTGCGTACGAGAAAAGTCTTTCAACAGGTCCTGAGGATGGCATCAATGTATTTTTTTTTTTTTAATATTTATGATTTCTGGGTGTCGACGTAACATCGAGTTGTTTTTATCATCATCACTCAGAAAGTTTACAAGTAATACATCTGACCGTGTCGAACTAAGGGCAGACCCAGCTCCCTCTCCTTCGGAAGAGTCTGTTTCAAAGTCAAAATATGCGTCATCTTTCGTTTTTTGGCTCGTGGTTATTTCACGCATTTCATGGCGATCGTGTACTTCTATTGCAATTTTTTGTTTAAACAGAGTTCTTAGTCTGCGATTGTGTTGGTGATCAATGGCCTAGAACCATTTGTCCTTAAATCGTGGATAGGACAATGCTGCTATTGCGGCTGCAGTTCCAGTTTGCGTATGTAAGTCGAAAAAGTCAGAAAACCTCTCTTCGACACTTGTTAAATATTTTGTGGCTTGTGTGTTTGTAAAGCTCTATACAATAAATGAAGTTTTCATTTCTCAACTTTGTTAATTTTCTGCGCAGTGACAATAATGTTGGCAAAATTATTCCATAAAAGATGTCTGTTTCACCTTGTAAAATGTCAAGTGCCTCTGCAATAGGCTGCGAACACTTCAAATATCCTTCAATATATTGAAAATCTTCTCCTCTCAAGTAATTTGTGATACTCAATGCCATGTGAAGTTGTGCACTTTTTGCACGAATACTTTCTATCTGTCTCAGGCTGTCGTAAACGCTGTTCCATCTTGTGGCTCCAGGTCTTGAAAGCGTGTGTCCAAGAATATTTTGTATGATTTCTGCAGTCTTTGGTCGGTTAGCAGCGTTCCACAACGCGCAGCATTTCCTCATAACTTGGTCATGCATTTTGGAAAGTGTTGTATTTTTTTCTTTTAAAACTTTGTTAGCATCAGCAGTACAACATAAATTTAGCTTGTGAGCGGAGCACCTTAAGTGAGCTGGTAGTTGAGGGATGTATTCAGTTAATGCTGGAGTACTCGATATATTAGCCTCATATAATGTACGAGTAGGTGAATTACAAGTACTACTCACTACAGATTGACAGTCGTCGCCATCAGATACATTCTCCACATCATCAACAAACATCGCATCTTCTTTGAGACCGAATTCTTTAAACGCCTTGACAAAGTTGCTGCCATTATCTGTCACCGTAGCAAGAACATTTTGACAGTTTAAGTTGAATTCGGTATGAATATTTTCTAGCAATAATGCAATCCTGTCAAAACTATGTGTACCACTAAAGCGTCGGCAAGCCAATGTTAGTGATTGCCTCTGCAAGTTTTCATCTATCCAATGACAAGTCACTCCCAAGAAGCTCCTTTTTTTCCCGGACCATATATCAGCTGTAGTGCACACTTCTTTGATTTCGTGCTATAACTGTGTTTTTATTTCGGTTAGTGCCTGCTGGTAATTATCTTGAATATTCCGTCCCAAAGATCTCCGACTCATGGCGCTCAGACCAGATCTATGTATTTGTAAGTAGTCGATCATTTTTTTGAAATATGGATTATCAGTGCCATGCAAAGGACTCATGGAATGTATAAAATAATTAGACACGTGGTCATTAAACTCTTCCTGACATAATATCGGTTGTGAACTGTCGACATTTTTATTGTTCGAGTCTGTTGTTGATTTTTTTTTCCTTCTAATTTTGTCATGGTTTTGGTATTCCATGAAAGTTTCTTCGCCATGTTTTCTCTTCAAGTGAGTAATGAAGTTCGAAGTTGCTTTTAGAGAACCAGAAATCTTGACAGTTTTCGAAGTGCATTGATTGCAGCTCGCTACTCTCTTCGTTTCTGTAGATTCGTCCGTCAAATATGTAAAAAACTTGCCATCAAGAATACAAGGTAGTTGAAGTTCTCGCTCTTCTGCTTCACTGGTATCTTCGTTTACGTTAGTAGGGGAGAGTAGTGTAATGGCGAACGCGGGGTAATGCCGACCAAGGCCGTCTCGGTGTGACAGAGGCAGGTAGCCCAACAACTCTATTCACCTTTCGAGGCCGGCCCCGCCACTCAGTGTCGGGCATGCAGTGTTACAGTCGGAACGCGCTCCTTGCTCACGGTAAGAAAACTTAAAAATGTTGACCTAATTTCATGTAATTTTTGCATAAACGAATTTTCGGGTAGTGACTACGATTTGTGTCATTTAATTTACTTGTTTTTTCATTGCAAGGCTTTATAATAGAAGATTCGTGTATGCATAACCTACTTTTGACAACGATAAAATAACCTTGAAAAATAATTTTCGTTTTTGTATTTCGGCTTACGGGGCAATCACGAATGAATTGAGACGGATAATGACGAACGTTCGCCACTACCCCAAACGGTTGCAAAATGTTGTTATAATATTTTAATGTCGTTTTAGATGCCTCGCCAATACAAACGAAAAACCGAAGTCAAATATCAGTTAGAAGATTTAAACAAACAAACATTCAACAGTCATTACTAGCACCCCAATGAAAGATGTTTTGGAAGAGAAGGAACGGAAGAGAGGGAAGAAACTGCAAGATTTAAAAAGCTGCTACTAAAAGTAAGAAAGGAGTAAAGAATTTAAAGAAGTTTGAGACAAATCTGCCAAAAAAGAAGCAAAAAAAGTCCATAGCTAGTAAAGAAAATGATTACTATTGCTTAGTTTGCAATGAAAAGTATACTGATCCACCATCCGAAGATTGGATTATGTGTGTCAAATGTAAGCTATGGGCGCATGAGAATTGTACTAGCGGTGAGAGTACATCTAGCGGCTTTTTGTGTGATTTTTGTGATTAATTATTGGCAAAGATGGTCTGTTCGTGATTACCCCTAGTGATTCGCAATTACCCCACGTCTTGTTCGGAATTACCCCAAGCCTGTCGGGTAAATTCGAACACTAAGGTTTTTGTTTTTGTTATAGAAGTTGATTTTATTTCAAGATATTATAATAATTGTTAATGAGAGCTTGTGACTGATTAGATACACTAAACAATAAGCAATAAAGAAGATTTGATTCGTTTATAGCTTCGTTTTTATTCGTATTTCCGCTTAAGTGTTCGTAGATACCCTACTCTCCCCTACTCGATCCAGAGGCCATTCTGCATTTAGCCTTATGCCACCACTTTATTATTATTTGATATTACTTTAAAAGTTTTACACTCTCCCCGACATACATCACCCACTTTATATTTTCCACGAAATGTTGATTGTTTTAATCGACGAATAGTCCAGTAACACGCACATCATAAGTCCGATTGGATTACAGCCAATTTTATACATAATCGTCAAAGAAATCCACAGTCCATGAAATAAGCCAAAGTCGTCGAAAATAGTAACTAAATCAAACGTTAGTACTTGACCAGTCGAAGCTCAAAAGTAAACTGATTATTTTCCAGGATATCCAAATGGTAATTAAGAACTTACCTTAAGTAGGAACAATAGTACTGCTTCAACAAGTTGTTATCAGTCTTCTGAACAAAAGGGCACATGATAATTAATAACCCCTGCAAATAACTACATTATATTCTATGCTATAAGGTACAATTTGCAATAAAAAGTCATTAAGGATGGTAGACAGCTCAGGTATGTGATGGCGGTGTGGTTGTATCGAACACGAAAAATACCACGCGAAGTACTTACAAGAGCATTTGCTGTGTCGGATGGGGTGGTATAAAATAAAGCAATGATGTAAAGGCACCGCGTATTTGTATTAGGGCTCGCGGTCGAGTCCGTGTTTCGTTTACACGTTCCGAATAAACGTTTCCGAATAAAATGTACCCGGTTTACTGGCCCGTTCCGCACGGGTAATTAATAAACGTTTATTTAAGATACGTATCTACTGATAAACGTGTATTCGAAGAAACGTGTCTTATTTACACGTGTCTCCGGACCCGTCCTTGACGATAGTAGCGGCGGAACGACCGGCCGCTACAAATGAATAGACAAAAGACAAGCTTCAAATTTTGAATTCAATTAGTGTTTATTGTATTTAATTTATACAATATTTGCCGATTGACCGACTAAGTAGCGAACTAGAGTCACACTAAAACCCAATAGGCATGTATTTTAAAAATCATATTTATTTCTTATTCATTCTGGTTTTGCTCTCTCTCTTATGACAAAAAAGCTTCTTAGTGCAGTGCAGGCTACAAAACAATGGGAAACATTTTGTTGCAATTTCATGTGCAGACGTGTTCACCTTATTACAACCACATAAAGCTTATAATTGGTTGTGACGGTTCTGAAATGGTTTGGGAACCTACTTGGTTTCGGCGATATGGGACAATAGGGTGTGGGAAAACACCACGTTCTTCTAATGAATATAGAACACCACCGGCCGGCATTTATTACCTGAACACTAGTGTGAAAGAGACCCAAGTGAACATGAATGATTAATTGATTACCAATTTTGAGATCTATCTCAATGTATTTAACAATATAATCGCAAGGTACCCACGGTGGCATGGGTTTTAAAGGTTCTCGCGTGAAATCCTGCGTTTCAAATTCAACTTCAAAACTAATAGGTAATAATCCTTATAAGTTATCTACGCCGACCTGTGGTGTTTGACCGCTGAACGTAAATAGTGGGGTAAGGAAAGGGCTCTAAAATGTGTTTGTATTCAGTTCAAATTCAGTTTTTGTTAGTGCAAGTGCATACTACGAGACACATTACTTTACCGGCACTATGGAGATCTTCAATGAGGAAGAATTTAAGAAGTGGAAGAAAGAGTTTGAGGCAGAAAGGCAACAAGAGAGTAAGTTTAGGAATATATCTATAAAGAATAATATTTATTGATAATATCGTGTAACGAACAAGGACTGATTATTGTTAATTCCAGGGGAGAAACGGCGTTTAGCTGAAGGAAAATGGGAAGCCGAATTGAAGAAGGCAAAGAAGCATGACAGCAGGAATAGTAAGTATTTTAATTTCCCTTTATCTACAAAATTATTGTTAGTGTCTGCAATTATACTAATACAATTTATGTTTTCAGATAGTCAATTTGATAAAAAAAAACAATTTGCAAAAAAAACCCGGGAAATGCTTGATGACGTCCCTGATGAAAATTTGGAAAAGTCTTCTACGATGTAATGGACGTGATTAAAAAATATTCGAAATAGGAGAAATTATTAAATTGTTGATTGTCTGTTTAAATTTTTTGCATGTTGATTTTATGTTTTTATATAATTCGTTGATTTTATGTTTAATTCAATTGTTTCTGTGTATCTGGGCGAAATCGGAAGAATCTGTTTATTATTCAATTGTTGATTGTATTTTGTTTTAATTTTTGTATGTTGATTTTTATATTCGTGTGTACTCATTTGATTTTATGTTTAAATTAAAAAATAAATAAATAAACGGCAAATTTCTTTTTTACAAATTCGTTTTATTTAATTGAAACTTATAACCTGGCTAATATATAGTAGGGTGGAGCGAAAAACCTTGCTATCTGGATATCGTAATGAAACAGCAGTAAATGGTTACATAGTTGTTTTGTAAATTGTTTTTAAATATTAACTTTATACATAAAGAGAGTTTATTAAAAATAAATATAGAAGAATCCGTTTATATATTGGTTGTTTTATTTTATGCCTATTTATTGTATTGAAGCAGTTTGCATTGTTTTTTGTACTATTCAGAACAATATTAATTATTCGGTAAGTTCCCGGGACTTTGGTCCCGCAAAAAAAATTGTCGTAAGGAAGTCTCCACGTTTTATCTATGTTCTACCAAGTGTAGGTAAATATACTCTGCTATTCACTTAATACGTTTCCGGAACTTTAGTTCCGGGAAAAAATGTTAGCGCAAGGCAGTCTCCACTTTATTACTTTGTTCTACATAGTTTAGGTATTTATAATTTTATACTCAGCCTATTCCGATCACTGGTCATTCATTTGTCAATAGTATTGATAAAAATAACCACAAAGTAAGGCAATTTTTTTTCTTGACTGTTATTTTTTACCACCTTATTTATTTATTTTTTACCTATAGGTAGTATTTGTCTGCACACCTAACTTTGTCTTCACGAAACTATTACACTATTATTTAAAAGATGTGCTTATTTGATTGGAATATAGAATAGAGTAGAATAGATTTTATTTGCATTAATTGTACATCGTCACATTAAAAATTATTTACAATTGGAATAATTCAAAATAATAATACATTCATATAATAATGTAATAATAGTAACAAAATGATAGTTTTAAACTAGGAAAGTAGGTTTAAAATCAAAAATAGTAAACAATAAAGAATAGGGACACCTATTTCGATTCATATATCATATACTTAGTTGGCTAAATACAATTATTATACCAACACAGTTTAAAGTTTAAACACTTTAAACCATTAAAAAAAATTCGTACGCCAAACGAGTTCACATTGTAAGCATTGGCCTAAACGCCCTAAACTATTTCGGACCCGCTCGGAACGGTCTTAAGAACCCGTGTAAACGGAGATACGTGTCTGAGGAACGCTTCTATGGAACGTTCCTTCGATACGTTCCGAATCCCGGCCGTTCCGTGTAAACCGTATTCTTAGCACCGCCGGGCTTAAGAACACGTGTATACGTTTCGGCGTTTAAGACTGCGCCGAGCTTTTGATGCGGGCACCGATTTGGCATTTGCACCTGTGTGTGCGTAATCACGCACACTACCGCCGGCTCGCTCGATCGGTACGGTCGGTCACAAGCTAAAAGTTAGTAGCTCATCATTCTCTAATAATAAATCTCAACTCCGCGTATAAAACCGTGGATGGTATAAGGAATAAAATACAAAACGCAATTATTATTTTTATTGAAATTTGTCCGTTAACTAAGGAAAAGAAAAAAATAAGCAAAGTAATAATAACGCAGTGTTACCGGTGGACTAGTGTTGCAATTGAATTAGCAACCAGCAGCGACATGCACAGTCTTTAGACGGGATAGACAAAAAAAATAGCCAATCTAGCCAAGTCCACGAAAAGCTAGCTCTTGTTTCTCCAAAAAAAGCAAAAATATCTTTGAGTGAAAATATTGTCGATTTCGGCCCTTGAGTCCGTTTCAAAAGATTCCTGTAATAAGATGCAAGTGCTACATATAAATTTAAGTAGAGCATTTAAAATCGTAAGTTTCCATTTTTGCCATTTTGGCCATGGATTCGTCATGTCCGTCTGTCTGTCTATCCGTCCGTATGTCTTAGAATTTTTTTGTAAGTTGCAAATGCAAACTCGACTACAGATTGAAAAATCAACTCTAAAAATGTTAATCAACTAAACTTACTGTAAAGTCTTTAGTTGACACGGAATGTTCGTTCTGGACCTTTTCCTCACATGACGATTCCTAAAAACAGTTCAATACATAGTAATGTTGATAATGTTGATATTAGCTAGTTTCTTTAGTGTTAAATATATTGTAACCTCTTTATTATTTGAAAACAAAACCTTACCACAGATTCATTGCGTGCCGTAACATTGGACGCTGCACTTTTTCCATTCTCATTTTTTGTCCCCAATACTCCGATCGGATTATTCGATGATTTCTAAAAACATAATTAGTAATAAGTACATTGAAAATAAGTAATTTCTTATTATCTGCCAATTTTTTTACCTTACTATGGAGCGTTGGCTGACTGGGGCGACAAGCTCCATAGAAATGTAAAAAAAACACGTCAATTTTGTTTTTCTGTTTTTCCTTATCAGAACACGATACCTGTTAAGCCCTTGATCGGTTCATACCCCGTTTTTGTTATACTTAATACTTAGGGCCATTTTTAAGTGTATTATATCTTTCCTTGCGTCTTCCCATTTTAAGGGGCTCCCATACGATACGCCAATGACCTTCGATCTGAATCCCTTAGTTTTCTAATGTCTTTTATAGCTTAAGAACAACGGCTTTAAGCAATATAGTATCCCATATTTACTTCAAAGTTCATTGTTTTCGAGGTATTTGGCATCAAAGTTGAACAATTATAGGCCAAAAAACTGGTTTTCTGGCCATAACTTTTGTGTTAATTAGTTTAAATTGAAAACCCTAGACACGTTTTCAGAGACGTCATAGACGAACCCATTTGTAGATTTCGTATTATGTTAGATCTTTTATGTCAATAGTGTAGTGTAGTAGTAATCTTTCACGAAATAAGTGTTTTAAGACAATGTTTAAAACCGATAGCCGTTAGACTTATAATTCTATCTGTAGTGCAAAAGTATAACTCGGCAAAAATCGATGAAAACCTCGGGTACTTAACCCCTTAACTAAAACAATAAATAGTTGGTGCACCATCAATAGGTTAAATGTTTCCTCTATTATCATTTATCACTAAATGTTGGACACGTATGTTTTCTTTTGTCAAGGAAAAAAAATTACAGAAAAAGCACGTCAAAGTTCAGAGCTGCGGACTCGTGACGTCAGTTGTGGTAAAAAGTGTGGCACGGCGTGACGTCACGCGGAACTTTAACGGGCTATATCTTCATTACTTTTTTTTTAATTGAAAAAATAAGAAATACCTGTCTAATATTTTTTTGATTTAATAACTGACTATAGAGATTATACAGGAATAAGCTAACGAGCTTGAGTTTGAAATCGACTATCTTAGCCCCTTCCATCATATAGTTCCACTAGCCATCTTCCGGCTTCATCATGAGACCCTCACCATCATGTTTAATGGTAAGTACTCAAGATAACAAAGCAAACGAGCCCAAACTCGACTATCTTAGCCCCTTCCATCCCATCATAGAGTCCCACCAGCCATCTTCCGGCTTCGCCATGAGACCCTCGCCATCATGTTTAATGGTAAGTACTGAAGATAACAAAGCAAACGAGCCCAAACTCGACTATCTTAGCCCCTTCCATCATAGAGTTCCACCAGCCATCTTCCGGCTTCGTCATGAGACCCTCGCCATCATGTTTAATGGTAAGTACTGACGATAACAAAGCAAACGAGCCCAAACTCGACTATCTTAGCCCCTTCCATCATAGAGTTCCACCAGCCATCTTCCGGCTTTGTCATGAGACCCTCGCCATCATGTTTAATGGTAAGTACTGACGATAACAAAGCAAACGAGCCCAAAGTCGACTATCTTAGCCCCTTCCATCATAGAGTTCCACCAGACATCTTCCGGCTTCGTCATGAGACCCTCGCCATCATGTTTAATGGTAAGTACTGACGATAACAAAGCAAAAGAGCCCAAACTCGACTATCTTAGCCCCTTCCATCATAGAGTTCCACCAGCCATCTTCCGGCTCCGTCATGAGACCCTCGCCATCAGTTCTCGTTGCTCCTGAGGGGCAACCACGTAACGTTTCGAACGCGCGTCAGGTAGATACAACTCTCATTTTTCCATATAAAAATTGACATTTAGATCTAAACTGACGCGCGTACAATGCGTTACGTGATCGACCTGCTTAGAAGCTTATAATATCAAAAATAATACTTACCCTGTTTTGCTGCGTATTACTGCTGTATTCATACACAATTGACATCGAAGTATTATTAAGTGTCACAGCGCCGCATTGAGACGTGCTGTCTCTCCGAGCTCTCCGGGGGGTGACTGAATCTTTTTTTTTTTTTTTTGAACCTGACTGTTGCTATAATAGGACGAACCCAATATAGCGGTCGAATTGCGTGGTTGGAGGGTAGCCTGGGGAAAGTCCAGGGGGAGCCTCCGGCACGACCACGCGGGAAAGTTTGTACACTGGAATACTCTACGAGTTTGCGCTCCAGTGAGATTGGTTGAACGGTATCAACCGAATCTGGGGTGTGAGTGGTGTCGAACTACTGGGAGTTTTATCGCTGGTTCGCTAAAACCTAGCCTAGCTGAGAAGAGTCCAGCAAGAAACTCAGCTAGGCCCGACTTGGGTCGGACTGACTCTACCCGGTATGCGGCGGTACCGGGACGAATAGGGACTGTATGTGTCTGTGTTGTCGCGATCTCGCGGTGGACGTCCCCGCCGGCGGGAATGCCGAAGTGTACGCGATGTGTTGGACGCCGAAAGCGCAGCGTTCCATCTTTCGATGGACGCTGTGATTTCGTCGTCCGGGTCCGTAAGTGTGTGCCTAGGACGCCGGACCGTGCGGCCCCTAATCAGTGAGCGCCGAGTAACGACAGAGGGGGGAGGGATGGGAATGTAATCAGCAGCCTTCCTAACTAACGGATTCCTATGGTGGGGAGCGTTGTCAAAATAACGTCTGGCAGCCTGCTTAAAGAAACCATACATGGTGCTAATCTCCATGTCGTGGTGCAGGCTGAGGTTCGATTGGTACCACGGGGCACCAGTCGCCCTACGGAGAAAACGATTCTGAATGACCTGAAGCGGCTTGAGTGATGACATAGGCACGTGAGCAAATGCTACACTTGCATATGTCATGATTGGACGAACACAAGTCTTGTAGAGTGTCAGCTTATTTCTAAGTGACATTTTACTAAACTTGTTGATCATCGGCCCAAGCCTTCCTAGTACGAACAACGCGCGGTTGCGAACCCTACGGATGTGGCTACGGAAAGTCAGTCTCCTGTCGAGGGTCACTCCAAGATATTTGGCCTCGTTGACCCAGGGGATGGGTCGGTCAAACAACTGGATCGGAGCCACCCGTCTTTCTGTACTAACGCAGTCAGACGGGTGGAAGACTATTGCAGTGCTTTTTTCCGGATTGACTTCGATACGCCAAAGATTAAACCAACGACCTAGGTCGGTGATTGCCTCTTGGAGGTATCGCCGGATAGTAGCGTACTTACAATGGGTCGTAAAGAGCGCGGTGTCGTCCGCAAACAACCCCAGTTGCACCTTAGGGTGCCTGGGAATGTCGTTCGTGAACAACGAGTAGAGAGTGGGAGAGAGCACGGAGCCTTGCGGGACTCCGGCCCGGATGGGGTGTGGGTCCGAGTACGTTCCCTCCAGTCGGTATCGAAAGCTTCGAGCACTGAGAAAATCTCGTATGGTGAGTACGAGTCTGTCCGGTATACCGAGCTGGTATAACTTGTATACCAGCCCGTTATGCCAGACCTTATCGAAGGCTTTCGCCACGTCGAGAATATGTCATGCGTTGCTCGCGTATTATATTTCATCATTTTGTTCCATAGTAATTTTATATGGCGGATTTGAAGGGCGTTTTTAAAAAATCATAAGTAAATAACCAAAGCACTTTGAAATGTTAGGATTGGATTCTTTTGTAGTTAATACATTGGAGATTCGTTTGAGTAGGATTATGAAACTAAAGTATATTTATTTTTATTCGATTTTACCTAAACGCCGACACACGTTCTTCTCATTTTTTGTGCAACTTTACGGAATTGTATTTATTAAACTGTAGATAATTTGAGAATATTTATAGTTTATTATTGTAAACTCACTCTTTGTGATTATAATTACATATAATTTATATTTTATTGTAAAGAATTGTGAACTACACCGTGACTGCCGTTTTTGCCGATTATGCTCGGCGCAGTCTATCCGTTCCCTAAGAATGTATTTCAATGCACTTCTCTTGCTTCTTGACGGCGTGCTGGACAAACTAGACGTGATAATACTGTCAGAAATAAACATAAAGAGCTGTGAAGTAGCACTTTATAATATACCTGGATTTAATTGTTACTCAAACACCAGAGAATCACGGAGAGGGGGAGGAGTATTGGTGTATTTACAAAGTAAATAGGCCTGGAACCCAAACTTTATAATGACAACAGAACATGAAACAATACATGGGAAAGTAGTGTGGCAAAACACAGTTTTATTTAATAGCAGTATATAGACCACCGAGTTCAAATAAACATACATTTCTAGATATCGTAAGCGCGCTCCTACAGAGCGTACCTAGCTAGCTACTTGGATGTCATATTTACGGGCGACATCAACATAAATATAGGTCAAGGCAGAACGGATACACAAGCAACGCGATACAAAGACCTAATGAGTGCCCATGGGTTACAAAGCGCTTATGAAGAATCCACGCGTGTAGCGCTTTGGACTTTGACTTTAGACTGTAACTTTAGACTTTGACTTTGGACTTTGACTTTAGAATTTGTCTTTAGGAGCAGCGCACCTACATGGCATGACATCTATGCTAGACAGCACACCTACACGGCTGTTAGCTCACTATAAGCAGCACACCTACGTGGCTGCATGCTAAACAGCGCACCTACATGGCTGTTAGCTCACTATAAGCAGCAAACCTACATGGCTGCAGCTATGCTAAACAGCGCACCTACATGGCTGTTAGCTCACTATAAGCAGCACACCTACATGGCTGCATCTATGCTAAACAGCGCACCTACATGGCTGTTAGCTCACTATAAGCAGCACACCTACATGGCTGCATCTATGCTAAACAGCGCACCTACATGGCTGTTAGCTCACTATAAGCAGCACACCTACATGGCTGCATCTATGCTAAACAGCGCACCTACATGGCTGTTAGCTCACTATAAGCAGCAAACGTACATGGCTGCATCTATGCTAATCAGCGCACCTACATGGCTGTTGGCTCAACATAAAACTGCACATTATACCGTTACTCAAGTTATAAGCAGTTTTATAATTAGTTAATCAAGCATTAACTCACGCACCGATTGATGCATGCGCAATATTGCGCATGCGCATACATTACCATTTGCCATACATAAATAACAGATTAAACTCTAAACGAATGCAACGCTATTTCGTTGTGTGTGTGCACACACTTTCGATCAAAAGTCTATTTTCATTTCTAATAAAAAGGATATTCAAAATTACTTACTGTTTCCGTCTGGCATGGCGCGCAGACTCGCACCCACTTCTGAATTGAGCTGAAACTCCTCAATCCCGTAGATTATTTAATGTATTTGATCACCACAATTTAATACTCAGTAGTCACCACATTCACTAACAATAGAACTAGCTAGACTTACAATTACTAATTCTTGATCACCTAATTGGTTCACAACCTCATCATCGAACGGGTAACCAAAAAGTACCCTAGCGCCTCACTTTCCCTTCCAACGGCACTTCCCCACCATCACGTCACTGTTTTTTCACCCTACCCTCTAATCATTTATAACAAAGTCGTAATTGTGGCGAAGTACCGTTCAAAATCAATGCTTCAAATATTTTTATGTTGCACTACTTATAAAAATCACAATTTTAAATACAAAAATCACAACACATGAGAATAGAGTAGGGACTTCATTCGTTTGTCTACGAGTATGATTTAAAATAATTTACTTTAAAAACAAAGTTTTAACCGACTTCAATTTAGTACTCCGCCAAGCCACGAGAACATTTCCACATTTCTTTTCCCATTTACCACATGAACTGATTTCCGAGAGCAAATGCGTTGATTATTATAGAAAAAAACCCAATCGCTGTATGTGACCCGATAATATTTGAGGACTTCCGTCAATTCCACAAGGATCACCCTTGGCACTTCATTAGTTGCTATTTCAACGGAATCTTATCAGAATCTGTGATATACTTTTGTACTTTTAAGTACATAATTGAGGAATTCCATAAGTCATCTGTGGTCTTCATCATCAATTCCACTCCACCAATTTATGATTTCCGGATGTAAATACACGAGTTATAATAGAAAATACCAAAATCACTACACGCGTGCCTAATATAATTGAGGAGTTCCCTCAATTCCTCATGGATCCCATCATCCAATTGAATTTTCAAAAAAATGGGACCCAACTGGAAGTATATACTTACAAAAAAAAAAAAGATGAATCGGCTCATCAATGACGGAGTTCTGAGGTAACAAACATTGAAAAAAAAAAATACAACCGAATTGAGAACCTCCTCCTTTTTTTTGAAGTCGGTTAAAAACACTTGACGTAGGATCGAATTGCCGCTATTACCATTGTTATTTCTTTGTTGGTTTTTTGTTGTTACGAAAGTAGAATTGTGAAAAGTTGTTTGTAATTCACAATTTAGGTGAAAATATGGGTAGTAGTGACTCCGAGAACGATATGCACACTCCGCCGGATATCGTAAATGCAGCCACGATTGCAACAAAGATATTTTACAGGTAGCACTATAGTAGCAATGCAGGTCATTTTCCTACGGCTTCTGAACCCATCTTAGAGTACTTATGATATGTGTGTAGATAAAGTAGTGTATGAAATTGTACATAATTTGGCCTTAAAACACTCGTGTGATCCTATTATGAAACTCGCTGACGCTCGTTTCACAAAACCACACACGTATTTTGAAGCCTCTGATTATGTATCAGTTGCATAAACTACTATTAATAGGTACCTGCATTATGAAAAAATATACAATTTAAGCAGAAACGTCTGTTGATGATTCTTAAGATATTATATTTGTAAAAACGGAGTTTTCAATTGAAAATTTGCAATTTAAAGTAATGAACTCGTGATCATCGCACTGTTACCTTTTACGCTTAATCCGTTAACGGATTTAGATGAAATTTTTCGTACAGATGAGTTGAGACCCTTGGAAGGATATAGGATAGTTTTTATATCAGAAATCATCCTTTAAGATGGTAGAACTTTGTTTGGGTCGGCGATAATTGAGGTTCCGCCCACAATAATTTAATAGCAATCAAGTTCTACGCGGACGAAGTCGACGGAAACAGCTAGTATAATTAAAATATACGTAAGACAGGTGATACGTCGGTATTTAGCGTGCGTAGGTACTCTATCTCTATCTTATTCTACTAGCTAGTAACCTCCTCATCACGCAACAGGATGCAACGAATGGAGTACTCGTTGGTACGAGTATATACTGTGATGGGCTGCGACAATGTGGTTCTTACCAACATACAAACCTTCTAAATGTAACTTGTTCAGGACATTATCTTTATTATCTAGTTTATAAACGCGTCAAATACAAAAGCAGAATAATTTAATGAGAGCATCCTTTACGCAACTGGTTCGTTCAGTATAACGGTTTAGGCGCGTGATGGGGCCGAAGGCGACCCACCGTCTCTTCTGATATCGCACCATCCCTCGAAACAAACCACCGCCGGGTGTCGCCTCCACAGCTAGAGTGTATGTTCGCCCTCTATAAGTAACAGCATTCAAGTCAGCATTAACGAGTACCTTCCTTAACGACAGCTTTCGGCATGGGTAATTAATTAACATTTTATTAATTTTATCCAGTAGGGTGGCGGCTGCCATGGCTACTTCCTGTTTATTCGTGAGCTCTACAGTACCTGCGTCGCAGGCACACCAGGCCTCCTCGATGCCAACAGATGGGCACGTTCTATTCCCTGACACCTGCAGAAACAAACTCGAGTGACGATCAACTAATTCTTTTGCTTTCATTCTCACTCTTAAATGATGGTTCTCTAACAAATTCGGGTTCACCAGATCTACTAAAGTACGATAAGCGTCATAAGGCGTTACTAGGCGGAAACTGTTGATTTGCAAATTTTTGTATGCATCTTTATAAGTTTTTCTAAAGGATGTAGGTAAGAGTATATAAAATAACGGTAAGCTTGCCTCTAACCGACCTTGTCGTGTCTTAGCAAAACCTCCCCATCTCATACCATGATCGCTCAAAACGATTAAAATTGTATCGTCTAAATATTTATTGCTTTCAAGTGCAGTCATGAAATTTAAGTACCCCTCGTCCATCAGTTGCGGTTTCTTTAGCTCGTCATGACTTACCGATTCTTCCCAAAAGAATCCGAACAATTTATTGTTGTGTCTCAGAGTACGCAATAATCCTTGGATGTAATTTAAAACTATTTTGTAAAATGCCTTGCTTCCTAAGCAACGACGTGCATATTTGTAGACGTCGTCTGGGATAACGTTATCCGTCGCCGCCATGAACGGCTGCAGGTAGTAGTCGGTGGGTATGGCCGGCCACCCGTACTCGTAGGAGCCCATGGCGCCCACCGTGCTGTCCGATCCCAGCGCGGTGTAGAACCCAGCATTTCTAAATAATTCCCAAATAAAACTACATCTGATACTTTTACACGAATCATAGGATCTTCCTGTCAATAACGGAAATAGATTGGGAAAGGAATTATATCCCACTTTATTATAGCCTCTAAGCTGTATTGCTCCTCTTTTCTTTAGAAATTTCGCAGTTTTTGGCATGGTTCGTTCGAAGTTTAACCTAGACAAGCTTTCCAGACCAAGAACAATGACATTGAAAGTAGACTCATTTGTTTGTCTCTTTGATCTAACTTCGCTTGGACTGAAAACAAAGTATTCACTATGAATTACTGAAGCTTTATAGTAACAGTCAACGCAGACGAACTCGTGCTGTGCTTTTATAATTTTGCTGAACGGCTGACAATCGCTGTACAATATATTCCTAATATTGTTGATTGCTGAAAAGTTCCTATAGCAGCAGGATAAGGAGTTCTCCTCACTTATATTGAAATTGGAAAGTAAATCTTTTAAGACCCAGATGTGTGTCGCATTCGATTCCAGGAGTTGATTTTGCTGACGGCAGTTTTCTTTTTCGGTTGGGCCGCTCATCGCTTTTATTGATTCGCGTGCTTCAGTAATGTCAGTAATACTGCATCCTTCAGTTTTAATAATAAATAAGTCATTATGATATTTGTGATATATAACCCTATATATACTTAACGCTTGGTCACAGAAAAGAGAGCAAAGTATAATTAAATACGAATAATTCATTGCTTCGTGCGCAGTAGGCCAAACAAACTCGCTACAGTTGCTCACCTGCTGCTTCCACTAAATCACTACTACTAAACTTAGTAGTTGCATCGAGTTGCGTCTAAGAAGTTTGTAAATAATGTTTGAAAACGAAAACATCTCGGTTTGGCGCCGTGCGGAATTTTAGCTCAGGATTTTTAGGGTTCCGTAGTCAACAAGGAACCCTTATAGTTTCAGCATGTCCGTCCGTCTGTCCGTCCGTCTGCCATCGGCTTTGCTCAGTAACCCTTACAACTAGAAAACTGTAATTTGTCATGGGTATATAAATCAATCACGCCAACAAAATAGTAGATTTTTTTTTGTAGGCTACCTACTTCCCCTACACGTAAAGTGGGGATCTAAACTTTTTTCTCGATAAACCCTATAGTGTGGGGTATCGTTGGATAGCTTGTTCAAAAATATTATGGGGTTCTTAAAACTATTTTTCAACTCAATTAATTTAAAGGGAAAACTCACGGATAATAGGCATATACCTAAGTATTTACCGAGTAATAGTCTACTAAATTAATGTGTACTTGGAAAAGCCAATTTTCGTACAAATTCGGCCGACGTAACCGCACCACACGTCCTTCTAACTAAGACAGACAGGCAACTAGGAAACTCTACACTGCGCTTGGCCCGACACGCACTTGGTCGGTTTTATAAAATAAAACAGGATTAAGTACATTATATTTTTTACCGCAAATTGTACTTATATTTTGCCCTAAAAATAATATTTACGTCACACCTGGCCATAATGCGAGTTTTACTGCACGCTGCGCGTACGGTAAAAATCGCATTGTGGCAAGATGAAGACGTAAAATTGTGTACTTACCACGGGCGGTAATTCGTAAAGCCCCAGATCGCATATTTATGGCCCTCACCTTCGGTTCGGGCCACAAACACCTGCGATCTGGGCCATTTACGAATTCACCGCCCTAGGTACGTAATGTACTATTACCAATCAATCAATCAATCAATATCACAGGTACATAAGGTGGTAACATAATATTTAAAGGAACAGCTATGACGTGCCTTCTGGCGTACGAAACAAATGGTTCTTAATTACAATCTAATCTAAGTAATCTTACAATGAAAAGTCTATCTCTAATACTAGATTACATGTACAATATATTAAATTCAGAATATTATGTCAAAGATCATTCAAATAATCCGCTACACTATAATAACACTTAGACAGTAAGAAATTAAATAATAAGGTTTTAAACTTGTGTATTGTTGCCGTCTGCCACGCTTCTGGCAACTTATTAAACAATTTTGGTGCCATTATAAGTACGCTCTTTTGCATCAAAGCTGTCTTAGTTTTACTAACTACCAACGCTGGTTTCCTTGGGCGAAGGTTGCAAGTTTGCTTTTGCTCTCTCAACTGAAAAGATGTCGAATTACTTTTGACAAAAATACAACACTCGAAAATGTATATACATGGAAATGTCAGTAACTTTAGGGACTGAAAATAAGGCATGCAGCTTTGCTGGGGATTCAGTCCACAGATAGCCCTTACACATCGTTTTTGAGCCCTGAATAGTGTACCTCGATATGTAGAGTTTCCCCAGAAAATAATTCCATATCGCAGGGTTGACGAAACAAATCCGTGATAAGCGGTTAGTACAGTACTGCGGTTGGTGATTTTAGCTAGTTTGTACAGAGCATATGAAAATCGGTATAGTTTCTTGCATACTTCTGCCGAATGCGACTTCCGCGACATGTTACTATCTAACGAGATGCCTAAAAACGTATACACGCAGCACAGCTACAGCCCTTCTCGACGTTATTGATGATATCCTTGCCGCTGAAAATGATGGATATGCTACAATTCTTGTTCTGTTGGATTATTCGCGCGCCTTTGATACAATAAATACAGCATTGCTATTGTCTAAATTAGCTTATTACGGTTTTGACTATAAGGCAATCAACTGGTTTGCAACTTATCTTAGTGATCGGTCTCAGCGGGTCGAAGTGCAAAATACTGAGGGTTTAGTGATGTCTTCTCAGGAAGTCCTGACCACCAGAGGCGTGCCTCAGGGATCCATCTTGGGCCCTATTTTGTTTATTCTATATAGTGCAGATATAATAGGCAATATTAGAAATTGCAAATTTCACCTGTACGCTGATGATTTGCAACTATATATATCGTTTAAGCCCGAACATACTATCTCGGCAGTTGAAGCATTAAATCAGGACCTAAGTAAAATTGCGCATTGGTCTAGGATTAATAGCTTAGTCCTAAACCCTTTAAAATCGAGGTTTTTAGTGCTCGGTACAAAACATGGAATTGCCAATACGATGTCCCATAACCCTCAAGTTCGTATTCTTAATGATAATATAACGCGCGTAGAAGAAGCCAAAAATCTTGGGGTCCTTATGGACGGAAGATTGCAGTTCGAAAATCACGTGCTAGAGATTGTTCGTAACTGTTTTTATCGCCTCAGTGTTTTGTATAGGGTTCGTGATTACCTAAACATCGAAATCCGTATAAAGCTCTGCGAAACACTAATCCTATCAAAACTGAACTACGCGGATACAGTTATTGGTAAGTGTCTTTTATCCCGTACAAAACTAATTATACAGCGAGTCCAGAATGCTTGTGCTAGATTTTGTTTCCCGATTCCACGCCGTGCTCATGTCACACCATATTTAAATAATTTTAGACTACTTAAAATGGATGTCCGAAGAACACTTCACCTTGCTACTCTGTTATTTGGGATCATTAATAGCAAACAGCCTTCCTATCTCTATGACAAGTTAACATTTTCCCGTATGCACATTCGACAAGCCCCCCGCCTTATGTGTCCACGATGCAGGTTGGCTAGTTTCCGGGGCAGCTTCCGGTACGCGGCTACGCGTTGCTGGAACAATATCCCACCCCCTATCAGAAAATCTGACTCGCTATTTACGTTTAAACAGAAATTAAAACGTCACTTACTTAATAATCCAAATTCTATTGCCTAGCAACCTGCGTCTGTAATAGGTGTAAGTGTTCTTTACACAAATAATGCATACGTGTAAACGCGCGAATCCTACATAACATAAATCTTTCAGCCTACCTATTAATTGTTTATCTTCTCTCATGTCAATCCAACTTCTGGTTTGGTTATCGCTAAAGGTAAATAACCTGAAATGTACAATCTTAGCAATTAAATATAGATGTAAGCCTGTTCATTAAACGCGATTCCTTAATTTTAGTTTTAGGTTAGGTACTCATTACAGGACCCACTGAAAATCAGCGTCGGGGCCCCCTCTGCCTCGACTCATGCTGAGTGGGTTCCTTTTTTGAGACAACTAAATAATATTTTTAGATATAAGAATTCTGTACACTGTTAACTTTTGTTGTTTCAAAATAAATCTCATTCATTCATTCATTCATTCATTCACTTGCACCTTATCGACAGTTTTGCCTTCATGTGTAATATTTAGTGTTGGAACTTCGTTTCTTTGGCTAAACTGCATTAATTTAGTTTTTTCTAAATTCACTTTTAAATTATTATAGTATAACCAGTCAATAATATGTCTTAAATTAGTAGTAATTGCATTCTCATAGTCTATGTCGCTATTTTTCTCTATAAATACGGTGCTGTCATCGGCATATAGCACCATTGGATACTGGCTAGATTTGGTAATGTCATTTACATAGACTTAAAATAGTAATGGGCCCAGAATGCTACCTTGTGGTACCCCATATACTATATGTCTTTTATTAGAAGTATATATAATTTCATGTTTAGTAACAGGGCATATTTGTGTCATTTCTGTGAATTGTACTCGACATTCTAAGTATGACCTCATAAGATCTAGAGCATTACCCCGAATCCCATAATGATTCAGCTTTTCTAATAGTATTTTATGATCTACGTGATCAAAAGCCTTCGTCATGTCCATATAAATGGCACAAGACGGTTTTCTTTTGTCAAGGCTATTGACAACTCTAGAGACCAAGTCGTAAATAGCTACGTTTATTGACATGTTTTTTCGAAATCCTCTTTGCTCCCGTACTTTTCAAAAAAAATGTATCATTTGTTACAGATGATCTTCTTAAAGATCTTTGACACTACTGGTAACAAAGCGACCGGGCGATAATTACTTGCATTCGATTGATCACCCTTTTTGTATAATGGTTTTATTACAGCAATTTTTAAGTCGGCGGGAAAAGTGCCTGTAGTGAAGCTAAGATTTAAAATATGAGACAGCGGTAATGAGATAAAGTCACTTACGTATTTAATGACTTTCGTGTTTATGCCATCGAATCCAACGCTATTTGTGTTCCTTAGGCAAGCAATGGTCTTTATAACTTCTTCAGGTGTAGTCGGGTTCAGAAAAATAGAGTTAGAATTCATAGGCATGTTTATGGATTGTCTGTGAGCGTCATTATGTGTGATTTTATCTATAAAGAAATCATTAAAACCATTCACAATGTCTGATGGCTTTGTATAGGATATACCATGAGCTATTAGCTTGCTAATAGGCTCCTTTGGTTTACAAACTTTGGCTTTGTTTATAATTTGCCACGTAGCTCTCGTTTTATTTCTAGATGAAGAGATAAAGAAATGATTTTGAGCTCGTTGTGTCAGTTTTATCACTCTCTTTAGTCTATGAGCATACGCCTGATATGCATGTTTGTTTTCATGCGTTTTATTAAGTCTGTAACGCCACAGTGCGTGCCTTTTTTTTTACAGCATAATCTGATTCCATTTGATATCCACTTAAACCCAACTTTTAGAGATTTTTGATTAACACATAAGGAAAACAAAGATTATATAAAATTTTAAAAATGTCCAAAAAATATTCATATGATTTCTCGACATCATTTGACGAGTATACATCATTAAAAGTTAAACATTTAATGTGTTTTCGGAATAATTCAAGGTTTTCTTGGCTATAGTCTCGGCGTCCGATACACCACGATGTAAATTAGCTACTTTCATGAATAGGGCATTTCAAAGTTTGGGCAGAATGGTCTGATAAAGCTAGCTCTAATACCTCGCCTTTAGCGTCTTTTATATTGTGGGCAAAATTGTCAAGGCATGATCCACTAATACTTACCAAACTGTAACTTTATGTTAACCCATAATAGTACATTGTGATACAGTGAGGTATGTTGATAATTACATCAGAGGCGGAATTATCACGCGAGCCGCAGGTGAGCCGAGGATGTAATTATCAAAGCTCCCGCGTTTCATACGACGTTTTTTAACACAATTTGCGAGGAAAAATCCTTTTCTTAAGATTAAAGTTTTATAGGCCTGCCAAGAGTGCCTATCAAGTTCAAAATAATTTTCCTACAAAGTTTTTATAAAGTTCTACTTTTGAGATTTTTTTCATATTTTTAAAACTTACGGTTCAAAAGTTAGAGGGGGGGGGGGGGGGGGACATTTTTTTGACTTCTGGAGCGATTATCTCCGAAAATATTAACATTATCAAAAAATGGTTTCAAACCCCTATTCATTTTTAAATACCTATCCAACAATATATCACACGTTAGGGTTGAAATGAAAAAAAAACACTCCCTACGTTACGTCTAATAAAAATACAGATAAAAAAAAACACTTTTTATTTTACCACTGTCGGCGTGATTGATATACATATTAGTACCAAATTTCAGCTTTCTAGTGCTAACGGTTACTGAGATTATCCGCGGACGGACGGACAGACAAAGCGAAACTATAAGGGTTCCTAGTCGACTACGGAACCCTAAAAATGATGTACAACCCGGTTAATTTAAGAATGCACCGTGTGCATGCATACATCTTGCTGCAAGGTGCCAACGTGACTTAATCGGGATATAACCATAAAACACAAGTGTCGTAATGTTCTAAAACAAGCGTGTTTAATATCGAGGATTATGAGCCTAAAAGCGACACAATAAAAGGTACGTTACGAGCAATTGTGTTGAAAAAAAAAACATAACTATAGAACCTACGTACCCGTAAATTTTTTTTTTTTAAAAGACTTATAAATCAACGCGGCACTGGTTTAATCGATACAATCTCACCAAAAATTTCCTCGTTACAAAGAAAACAAAGTTGGGTCTTTATTTTCCCCTTTTTTTACTCAGCGTACTCAAACAATACATTTTACAACACATTCAAGTTAATACTAATTTTATTTCATCTAAAATCTCACTAAATGAAATATAAAACTTCACTAAGCTAGGTATTTATCGAAAATTGACCAAAAATCCATTCCCGAAGAGTGTTGCATCTCTTTTTCTCGTGCGGAAGGCATAAGCCTGTCTCTGTCAAGGGGGCGTGGTCGACTTGAATCAAGACATCCCCTCAAGAAATGATTAGAGTTTAAGAAATGATAATTTTAGTAGGTTATAAGTTTTTGAATAAATACGAATAGACGTCGTAAGTAGTCATGAATGAAAAAGGAAGCATTTTGCTAAATATGCTCGTCTGTAGGAGTAAGGACTTAAGGTCGGTTTTGGAGGTACAGTTCCGTACTTATATAAAAAAGAGGCCAAGTCTCGAAACTCTTCCACCGTAAAAAGTTGTGAGATATTTCATAGAGCCAAGTATTCTTATTATTCTTTATTTGCTTGCAAAATTGTGTGACTTGTCACACACAACTTTACTGCATTTATGGATTTTTGCACACCTAAAACTATGTAGTATTGTGTGACTGCCAAGTCACAAAATTTTATTCAGTTGGTGTAAGTATCTAGAAAACTGGACCGAAATTGCAAAATATTTTGAGTTTCCCTTGATTTATGCACTAAACACTAATTGTATTCTAAATTTGAATCTTCTATGTCTGCTAGAAGTGCCTTAGACTCTTGATCATCGGTGAGTCAGTCAGTCAGTGAGTGACAAAATTAAGAAACTTTGACTAGTTATAATTCTTAAACTACTGGTTTAAATTGAATGAAATTACAAATATATCGTGTTTATACAATGCGTGCTTGGTTACTGAAAATTCAGGCTTCTAGTTTTATCCACAACGAAGTTATAGGGGGGTCGAAAATGGCCTGAACTGCTTCGAGAAAAGGATGGTACGGACGTGCCGCTGTTTTACTCGACTTGGCGGGGGCACTGCCCTGCCCCCAGATATAGGTACCGTACTTACTTAGGAGTAGGTACGGTACCTATATCTGAAAAGTATAGTATATATAGAGGTCGGGAAGGATGGGATTGCGATTGCCTACCGTGTAGCGGGGCCGGATAGGGATACGAGAAATGTACCTATAGTTTGCATAGTACTTTTATCAAAAAATGCGAGGAAATCTGCAAATTAAAAAAAAACATATTCAATAGTAAACTTTCCCCCGCAGGCGTGCGGCTGACGGGCCTGCAATTTCCTATAAAAACACTTTAGGTGCCTGTAAATTCGCGACGCCCGTAACTTCTCGTTTCGCTGTCTATAGGTACGTCACACCACGATTCAATAGGGGTGTAGACACGAAAATTATTATTACTCCAAAACAAAGAAGGCATAAAAATATGCCTAGTGACGAAAATTTTACATTACGAAGCTACCGTTTTAATATTGCTTGTTAGAGAGAGAAAACGCAAACAGTGTGTGACGTCACATTACACGAGGCTGCCGGGGGGCCGCGTCGACGGCGGCGCCGAACACGATGGGCGCGGCACATTGCCGTCTTCTAGTGCCGTCACATTCATCCAGCGTCATCGTTTCATATGAAGTTGCGTTTTGCGAAAAAGGGACAGAATATACCCCTTCTTAAAACGTTGGACTTGGACGCTTATAACTTCGTGATTATTTAATCTTTTGCGTTGATTTTTCTCCATTTGACCACATTTTTAATCCTTTTTCGAGAAAATATGATATTATTAATTATTTTATTTAGTCTCGCCTCAAACGAACCCTTAGGTATAAATAATGAGATCTCCTATTGTGCGTAATACCTATTTGTAAAGATTCGCGTGGTTAACTTGATTATAGAACGAGTGTTGAGGACAGTCGACAGGTCGCCAATACCTGGCGCTAAACAGCAATGGTCGGCAATGTTGGCAGCTCTTTTGGTCGGGTGTCTATGCTAGCTGGCTTGCTCCGTGCCTTAAAAATAACCAATTGGCACTTACGCCGCGAGGCCATTAATTACGCGCGACATCTAGCGCGATAGCGCCGCCCGCGCTTGTCAGAAATATATCATCAGCACGTCTATCATGAGACGGCCGCGACATACTCTCGATTTTTATCGCTCTATACCTCTTGTTCTAAGTATTCTAATAAGAGAGAGACATATAGTGCGAGAAAAATCGAGAGCTCGCGCGCCGTCGCGTGATAGTCTTGCTGAAATTATAGAAGCCCGTGAAATTAGGCCTGCCTGTGCGTAAAAGCTATCTCTTGGGTTTGCTTACACCATGCCTTTATAATCTGAGTAATTTTCTGCACCAATATTCTTGCTCTATTCATTTGTTACTTCAAACAGTAAAAGAATAGATGCTACAGGAATCGTGCGTTTTTAATGAGTAAGAAGGTAGGTAGTGTTTTATTAGTTACTAGCTTTTGCCTGCGACTTCGTCTGCGTGGAACTCGTTTATATCGTAACTCCATAAAAACTTTTGTCTTCCCTTTTCATCCCCTTAGCATAATTTTGGGATAAAAGCTATCCTTTGTCTTTCCCCAGAATTCAAAGTTGAGATGAAATTTGATATAGAGATATATACCAAATTTCATCTCAATCGGTTCAGTGGTTTAAGCATGAAAAGGTAACGGACAGATAGTTACTCTCGCATTTATAATAAGTATTAATACGGATTGTATAAAACGAAAAGGGTCAATATGGCTGAGTTACATGATTTTTTAGATTAGCTTACTCCGAACGCCTTTTTAGGGTTCCGTAGTCAACAAGGAACCCTAATAGTTTCGCATGTCCGTCTCTCCGCCCGTCCATCTGTCCGTCTGCGGCTTAGCTCAGTGACCCTTACTACTATAGAAAGTTGTAATTCGGCATGGGTATAGGTATAAAGTAATCACGCCGTCAAAACGGCATCATTTTTGAAGTGAAAGTCTTCTTTAGCGGCGCTGTGCAATTTTTGGGATGGGGAAAAAATGTTAAACTCGGCACAGATCACATGACTTCGATTCGACACAGGTCACGTGACCGTAAGATTCGACAGATCAAAAATTCGTAAGACGGACACGTGACCTCTCGCTGGCATGAGATTTAGTGCAGCGAAAGTTGTTATTTACAAGTTATCGAGATCGATGTTTACTGTTCATATATTCGTAATCTGCGCTATTCGTAAATAAATTGTATCTCCATACAATGCTAAATGTCATTTACCGTATTAACCACGTTAAAAACCAAAAAGTCCTGTTTCTGAGACAACTACCACGTGAGGTTGATTCGGACTTTAAATTAATATTAAAAAGTAATTGAATTTAAGAACTATAAACTATAAGTAAGTAGTTACAACACTATAACTGTCGACTTGACGTTGACGTCCTGGTAGTATTGTTTACTTTTTTGACACACTGCATACGGCTATCAAAAGACATAGCGTGCGAGCTCTCTCAATTTTACTCGCACTATCCGTCTCTCTCTTATTAGAAAACATAGAAAAAGAGGTACCGTATAGTGCGAGAAAAGCTAAAATGCGTTTAGATTTTAATTCCAGTCAATATTTAATTAATTTTAATTAATAAAACATTTAATACTGTGATCGATTTTTATATTTTTATTTTTTTTATGCAAGTCAATTGAAACTGGTTTAAAAAAAAAATTAGTTGGTTAATCAAGATTATATTACCTATTTGAAAATATCATTTGATTTCCTCGAATATATGGAGAAAAGCACTACGTATATATCTGCCTCGGTGCCTGCGTGTGCGTGCGTGCGTGCGTGCGTGCGTGCGAGGGTGCGTGCGCGCGAGGGTGCGTGCGCGTACTTAGTACCTATCGACTTACAAAGTACATTCTCACAATTACAACTGTTATTCAGAAAAGAGTCCGTAGTTGTTGTTGTCCGTAGGGATCAAAGTTGTACTTTTCCTCACTGAGCGGGCTATTAAAAAAAAACCATTGTTGCCTTCTAACGACGGATTTGAATATTCCTCATAGGCGTGAAAAGCAGTATGACACTCGGTAGCAAAATTATTTCCGTCTTGGGCTTGGGCACACTTGAATCCGTCGTTACGCTAACGATGCTACTTTTGAATCCCTCGATACGATACTCAGGATTATATTGCAGAATCTTTCGCTTTACTCAGGAATCAATATACCGCGTATGTATATGACATTTTGCTCCCTTGAGACACTATCTACTATGTATACAATGAATAAAACGACTAACGGCTCCTGGATACTTTATTGTTTTTCAAGGTTTTTAAGAAGTTTTTACAAACTATACTATTTTTGTTTAACAGGTTCAGGGTGATAAATGAGTTCCTGATGGATAATGAATGCATGGGAGCATATTTCACATTTTGGAAATTATTACATATTTATTTATTTTGCGTACATTATGTCGCAGACTGGTATAGATAAAACTACACTGGAAGCAAGTTTCGATATGTAATACTTCTCACTAAAGATGGTGTTAATATATTTATCGTAATATATAATCTGAATGTGTACGTCTGCGATAAAAATGCCGAATGAAATCGTCCGAAGAAGAATAAATAAATTTAGAGTTCGATTTACAAGTCCTGTCTCAGCAGGCGTACTTATTGCGAAACTTCGTAATTATCCAAATCGGATCGAAATTAGACATAGTTCTACTTATAGTAGACCGTAGATTATCTATTTCGATACAAAACTAACAGTTACTCTTAGAACAGCTACGTTAACAACCTATTGTGTTTGAAAATATACGTATAGGATAATGTACCTGTAGATAGAGATATTTATTAGATACGTATATACGATGATATATGTACCTATTTCATTTAGGCCTTTTTCAGCGCTAGGTACTTTGGATTCCCCTCAGGCCCCGTATCATGGTCGGCCTTATCACACGATAAGTGACAAGATTACTATTAAGGGAATAACCTTTGAGCAAAATAATATCATTGTTTTAGAAAGCACTTAAATTAGGCACTACTGATATTACATTCCAAATAGCATTAGACATTTAAAGGACAAAATTACATAGTCTTTTAAAGTATATGAACTTAGGTTCTCTATCACTTTAAGATTATAATATATAAAACGTTTTCTTAGCTAATAATTTAATACTGAATTACATAATAAAAGTTTATATCTTAAGGTCGTGTTTACGTACAGGCGTAATGTAGCGCGGAATGTCAAGCGACTATGGCGTTTCCGCCTTAACCGCCGCCGGCCATATACAGGTGAATTTTTAATGAGTGTCCAAATTCAAGTATAAGATTCTTCAGCAAAAAATATAAAATACGTGCTTCTTTGTTTCATATCATTCAGTAAGTACATTTTTTTTTAGTAATTGATGCTTAAAGTTATTCCAAAAAAATCTTACCGCGCGGGCACCTCAGCGGGTAGTAAGGGTTAACACGGAACGCCTCCCCCTCCCCCGCCCCCGTCCCGCTCCGCGCGGCACTGAATCCCGAGTAACCACGCTGTACGGATAATTGTTTTGGGATAAACAATTTATAATTAAAAAAATACCTACCAGTTTTTTTTTCAAAAATGGAGTCTATTAGTGATACCAAATGCCTACAAAAAATTTGGACACGCATTAAAAATTCCCCCTGTATAGTCACCGTATAACTCGCGCGGCAATCGCGCGATATTACGCCTGTATGCACGAGGCCTAACATTCCTTTCGATAAAAAGTTGAAGTAAATACTGGAAGAATTGATATGTATTGGGTAAATTGTATCTACATAATATATGTCATACTTGGTAGAAACGTAACAGGTAGTGCAGTCTACATCAAAGTTATGTTTACTATTTTGCAACCATTGTAATATTAAGGCAAAATATTTATAAGCAGGTACATATCTTTGATACCGAGTGTATCTTGATCTTGACGATTTTGATACTCTTAATTTTATTTTAATACTAAGGTACAGTCAGCATCATATAGTTAGTAGCAGCCAAAGGTGCCAAATATATCGGAACACGTCCTTATTACTAAAGGGGTAAGGACGTGTTCCGATATATTTGGCTACTTTGGCTGCTTCTAACTATATGATGCTGACTGTACACTCTATAATCAAATGTCCGCGAACGGACTTTTTGTTGACTTTGTGCACTAAGTAGCACTCACATAATGAGAAGTCAACTGAAGACTATTTTCAACCAACATTTGAAAATAGTACATTAGTAGGTAGGTACAGTCAGCATCACATAGTTAGTAGCAACCAAAGTAGCCAAATATATCGGAACACGTCCTTATTACTAAAGGGGTAAGGACGTGTTCCGATATATTTGGCTACTTTGGCTGCTACTAACTATATGATGCTGACTGTACTACAAAGGCCGGGAAGCAAGGGATTGCCTGCCGAGTGTGTTATAGATATATTTAATAGGTATAGTACCTAATACGAAGTAGGCAATCCCTAATTCCGGCCGAGGTATTAATAGGGCTTTTTTTCCAAAAATTGCTCGGAAATAATATTCTAAAATTGAGTAATAAAACTGGAGCAAGTGCCGCCGCGCCCCGTGCCGCGGGCGGGCGGCGAGCGCGCCGGCAATTTCCTTTATAAATCCCGTTACTGTAAAGGCTTCCACACATCAAACACGGGTCGTGCCCGGCGTGGGGCGGGCGCGGCGCGGGTCGGGCGCGGTTGAAGCGGTATATTCACATCGCAGGCGGGCGGCGTGTAGTAAAGTAACGCGGGCCCGCGGCGGTAGCAACGCTGTCTAGCGCGGTAGCAACGCGGGCCCGTGTCCAGCGCGGTAGCAACGCGGGCTTCTACCATTACAATACTACTAGCTGTTTTAGTAACGACTGCACATTCAATTGTATTCAAAGACCAAATTTAGTAAATGATCACCAAATCTTAGCGAGCAAATTAATACAATATTTCTACCTAAATAACCCACTATGATTGCCATAAAATGTATACATATACACATTTCTTCATGCTCTATTTGCATTTTTTTCGCAAAGTTCTTTTTTTGCTCTATAAGCCGCAAACGAGGCTTGAACTCACGATTTTTTTTTGCTTGCCAAGTAAATGGTAACCAAACGGAATTTAATAGCGAAAATAAATCATTGCCTTTTTGCGGAGTGAAAATGTTTTTTTTGGTTTTTTTTTCAATCTTTGTCATTGTAAGAATCTAGAAAATTATGGTATTTAGGGCGTTACGAGGATGAAGTCTTTATTTGGCTATACTATATGTTTCCAGAAGTGCTTACTATACTTATAAAGGCATCAGATTGCATTAGTACCGGGAAACGAAGGGTTGCAGGCCAAGTAGAATAGGGATACGCGGCCGGCAACCCCGTTTCTCGCCGAGATCTGTAGGTATACCTAGTGCTTTTCTCAAACTTGGAATGAAATAAAAATATAAAGTACCTAGTCAATTTGTTTTATTCGTAGGTTAACACAACTAAATAATACGTTTACGTCACATCTGGCCATAATGTGCCGGCCGCATTGTGGCCAGGCGAAGTTGTAAAATTGTGTACTCGCACCACGGGCAGTAAGAAAGAAAGCCCTTTATAGCATTTTTACAACCCTCGCCTGCGGCTCGGGTCTCCAGTACCTGCGATTTAGGGGCTTTCTTTTTTTTACAGTTTTTGGTAAGTAATGTACTATTACGTCACATCTGGCCATAATGCGAGTTTTACTGCACGCTGCACGCTGCGCGTACGGTAAAACTCGCATTGTGGCCAGATGAAGACGTAAAATTGTGTACTTACCACGGGCGGTAATTCGTAAAGCCCCAGATCGCATATTTATGCAAAAACACCTGTACGGCTACCATGAGTTTGACATTGTCATTTTTCGTTAACGAGAATCGAGTTTTCTATCTGTGCATCTCTATTGCACTTTGACAGTACGAGCGGGATGCACAGATAGAAAACTCGATACTCGTTAGCGTAAGCCGTCATTGTCAAACTCATGGTAAGCGTACTGCGATCTGGGCCATTCACGAATTCACCGCCCTAGGTACGTAATGTACCTACTAATTCTGAACTCGCCACCGCGCCGCAGCCGGGCCCGCGCCCTCCGCCGCGCTTAAAAAAAAAAGGTTGCTTTACAGGCCTAGGTGTGTTAGGCTTTTTGAAATTCCTTTACATATCATCTTCACTCATCGCACCGGATACGTAATTTACGGACCTAATTTGAAGTAAGTAATGTCAACATTTCATTGCAAGTTTGAGAAAAAGTACCTAAATTAAAGGTATATAGGTAGCCATCTCATCAGATCATTATGGTAACCTAAACCTACTTTCCTATTTATTATGATATGCCTATTTATCGAACCTATCCTAATGAATTAATTAACATAATTTGATATCAGTTGATATGCTGCATAACATTATTCTAATGTTATATGGAATGAATATGTAGTATTCTACTAATAATATCACAGCACTTGGATTTTCTGCCACAGTGTATCTTTATCGCAAACACAATACAGTTTTAGTAAATAATCTTGCGCACAGTGGCTTTGGTTACCGTAGAGGTTGAGCCTGCTGACGGAGCCAGAGAGCGCCCAGTCGGCCGCATAGCTGGTGAAGGCCCCGGTGGTGGCGGCGGGGCCGCGCACCGTGCGCCGGAGTGTGGCCTCGAACACGCCGCCGCCCGGCTTCGCGCGTACCAACACCAGCAACTCGCGCCAGCCCTCCTCGTCCAACGCTGGCGTCCCCACCTCCATCTCTCGCACTCCAACGATACTGTCCAGCGACAGGCGCGCGCATTCCTGATGCTGCTTCAGGAGCTCGTTCAGATGATTCACCACAAACTCGGCTGCATCCTTCGCTTCGTTACTCTCTACAGAGAGTGCGTGATCTTTGTGACACGTGCACCAGTGGTCATCGATTCCGGCTATCTTGCACGTACGATTTCTTGGTATAGGCAGGAACAGACTTATACTTCGGTTCTCAGCATAATATTGTTTGTTTCGAGCCGAAATGTTCTCATCGCTTATAAAATCTAAGTTTACTAAGTCCGATAGTGTCGCGTACACATCATATGGAGTTGTGAGATGTTTGCTATTACGTTTTAAATTATGATATGCTAAACTGTAATTATGTTGGAACGATGGAGGCAGTAGAATATGCACGAAAGGCAAGCGTTCTTCTAGCCGCCCTTGTTTTGTTAATCTAAAATTGCCCCATCTTAACCCATGGTCACTTAACAGGATTATAATGGTTTCATCTAAATATCTAGATTTTTCGAGCTTTTTTAAAAAATATTCGTAATTATTATCCATGGCTTTCGGGTTATTTAAGAAATCATGGCTCATAGTCACCTCCCAGAAAAAGCCGAATAGCTTGGAAGACTCCAAAATGTTGGTTAAGCTCTCAACATAGTTTAACAAAATTTTAAACGCGAACTTATTTCCCATGCATATAAAGGAATTAAAATCTTTGTTGTTTCCCACGTTCATCTCGGCCTCGCGTGTGAAGGTGTGCAGGTAGTAGTCGGTGGGCGTGGCGGCGAAGCCGTGCCGTGCGAAGTTGAAGGTGCCGAGGTGGGCGCTGTCTTCGCCGAACGCTGTGTAGAACCCGTTCTCCTTGTACCAGTCCCAAACGAATGGACAGTTATCAAAAGTATGCTTTGGACTCGGCCAACACATGTGCTTTAACTCCGTATCTTTGACTCCCAGTAGCATCGCGGCGACGTTTGGAAACGTATTGTCACCAATTTTATTGTACCCTAACAATTCCACGGCTCCTTTCTTCTTGAGGAATTCCAACGTCCTGGGCATTGTTCTATGGAAATTTAATCTTGATACCGAATCGATGCCTAAAACTATCACGTTGTAGGCTTTCTTATGACTGTACTGGGCGGTTTTGACCGAACTTAGGGGTTTCTTAAACGCAAATATAAAAAAATCTTCGTATATAAGTGACTCCCTTTCACCCATGTTAGAATCGTAACAAGACACTCTAACAAATTCATCCAAAGCTTCTATAACATCATAAAACTCTATACATTCGTGGTAACTGACGCGGTCGTCGACGTGGAACGAGGTGATGTCAGGGATCGCGTTCGGTCGGTAGAAGGCCTTGTAGCAACACGAAATATTGAAATCTTTTGACAAGTTATAAAACTGCCGGTGATTATTGTTGATCCATATGTGGGTGGCGTTACTAGCTAGTAGGGAAGTGTGCATATGCCGGCACGGTTTCACGTGCCTTGGAGGTTCTATGAATTTCTTGATGGTATCATCGACCGGGCGCAAAGCAGGTATTGTGCAGCCGTTGGTATTGATCGTGAAGTGAGTTTCCGAGTCGAGGTGATAGTAGTGCGCGGGGCGCAGCTGCTCGCCGTCCAGGGACACGAACTCGGGCTCGTGGAACACGATCATCATCACGAAGCTGCCGCCGAAGACCAGCGCCACCAGGAACAGGTACCGAAAGCGTATCGGTCCCAACCATGATGGCTGGAGCGACGCCATGCTGGAAATGAAAACTCTTTTTATATAATATATTAAAATCGTCATTCTAAAGGAGTCCGGGGTCTGCTTTGGAAACTAATACCAAAATTTGGCATAGGCACTATAGTGTTACGAAAACGCCTGCCATCTGACCTTCCAAACAAGATGGAAAACTAAACCTTTTTGGATGTGACCGCTTATAAAAAACAACAATTTCATTAATAGGCTTCCCCAAAAAGTAGGATTGCAGATATTCAATCGCCCTTTAACTGAATGGAGAGATATTTTAATATAGTAGTTTATGCAATCGTTATACACGATGTTCCCGGGAATTTCCGTTAACTTCGGCATATTGCAGAGTACATTCACAGAAACAAATTAGCATAATTATTTCGTTTCGGCTATTGTCTTATTGTACAAGGGTCTTGAAACAAATGAAATAAAAAATATGTACCACCGAGTTAGTTCGTGCCTAATATCGAACGAACTCACTCTGTAAACCTCCTTGTAGTGTATAGGAACCTTACAAAGTTTAAAAAGCTGTTAAAACGTCACTGTTAAGAGCCATTTACACTGGTTAAATCTGCAAAACTGATTAAATTAAAATATTGAATATCTTGATAACAGAAAGAGTTAAGATACTACTGTCTTGGAGAAATTAACTTTATTTGATCTAAACTATGCCCCCTTTCAATTAACGGAAATTGTCAAAAACACGTAGTATAATGTATGCTTTTTCAGTCGAGTACCAGCTTCGTGGCCTAATTAAGATACGGGAGTTAAAAAGCTAATTATATAACTATTGCATACAATACTTTTTCTATGAGTTATCGGAAATAATAATTTATTAAACAAACTTGGTATCTATTGAAATTCGCCCTGCTGAAACGAAGTGCAGCCAACCGCTTTTTTTTATTTTTGCGCGTTGATGTCTTCTGGAAATCGAGCCTCATGATTGGTCAAAATTAATCTTAGTTCTTACACAGTTATCTTATAGCCCAACTCAAATGAAGTTGATTTAGATATCGCTGTCATTGTCAGTCATTTAATTGACGGATAGAAGTGCTCGAGTAGAAAAAGTATTAAAGAGATCTCACATTTTAATACCGTTAATCTATACATAGGTACTTATAAATACCAATGTCCTGACTGACTTACTCACTCATCAACGCACAGCCGAAACTACTGGGACTAGAAGCTTCAAATTTACACCAGAACTTCCTTTTATGACGTGGGCAAGGGATGACGGGATTTTTGGAAATTCCACCCCTAAGGGGGTTAAATAGGGGTGCAATATTTGTATGGGGGAAACATTATTTTTTGAACTTGAGACTTGAAACTTTGAAGCAAGATTACTTATTAAAATACAAAAAAAATAGTTGCAGCGTTTTAGAAAATTCCATCCCTAAGGGGGTTAAATAGGGGTGCAAAGTTTGTATGGAGGGAACTTTATTTTTTGAGCTAAACTTGAAACTGTAAAAAGATTACTTATTAGAATACAAAAAATAACTGTCAGCGTTTAACAAAATTATACCCCTAAGGAGCTTAAATAGGGGTGCAAAGTTTGTATGAGGGAAACTTTTCCTTTTGAGCTAGAAACTTGAAAGTTTGTAGACAGATTACTTATTTGAATACAAAAAGAACTAAGCGTTTTGGAAAGGGGGTAAAAAGGGGTGAATAGTCTGTATGATGAGCAAGACATTTTTAAAGTAAGAGATTTGTGACTTCGGTTTTAGACTGTTTGACCAAAAAAAAAATCACGCCTAAAGGGGCTAAAAGGGGTAAGAAATTTATACGGGGAACAAGACAATTTTAAAATAAGGGAACTGTAACTGTAAATAGTGTTTCAAGAGGTTTGTGATCAGTTTCGTCAAACACTTAACGACCATAAACATACTGGTGCATTTTGACACACTCATAGACTATCGCCAGCATTTCCTTTTCCAGTTGACAGTAATTTTGCTCAGTTGACGTGAGGCTTCGCAAACCGAAAGCAACAGGCTTTCCATTTTGTAATATAACCACCATGCGCTGTGGACGAACTGTCAAGTGATAAAGTTATGTCTTGGTTCTTGTCAAACATGGGCTGTTACACAAAGCACTTTTTAATTTATTAAAAGAATCTTCTTGGTTACTTTCCCAACGAAATAAATTGTCATTTTTCATCAATTCCCGTAGAGCGTGGTTTATATCAGAGTACTTCGGTATGTACGAAACCTTTCAAGATCTTTTCTGAAATTTAGAGTTTCCATTTTCATAATTGCCTCTACCTTAGCTGGGTCAGGGGTCACACCTTCGGATGTAAATTTATGTCATATGTACAACAGGTATTGAACAAAAAAATTGCATTTATTATAATTGAATTTGATACCATTTTTAGATGCAATTGTAAGAATCTTAATTAACCTGTCATTTAATTCTTCAACACTATAGAACCCCATACATAAATGTCATAAATATAGGTACAAACTCCCTCTATGTTTTCGGATATTTGCGCAATGGTTCTAGCAAACTCCTCCGGTGCTGCAGAAATGCCGAAGGGTATCCTCAAATACATAGGTATATCTGGAGAATGGAGTCTGAAATGCACACAGATCTGAACTAGCATCATCCAATTTTTGCATCCAAAATCCGCTTGCTGCATCGAGCAAAGCAAACCCTTTGGCATTTTGCATTCTGCTTTTAACCTTATCTAAGGTATGAAATTGAAATTTAGGTTGACTAATGTTTTATAATGTTATTTAATGATCTAGGATCAAGACAATTAAGTAATTTACCATTCGTTTTTCTTACTAATACTAAACTATTGACCCACTTTGTCGGTTTTGTTACCTTAATTCTGTATGACCCCCAGTTGTTCCATTTTGTCCAACTCCTCGCGCAGTTCTGGCGATAATGAAAATGGAACTCGCCGTGCAGCCGGCACAACAGGCACTTGCATTCTCACGTAGTTGTAATTTGACCATGTTGGGAAGGCATCCAAGATTTTTTATATTTGGTATTTTATTTTTACAATTTCAATGCTGAGAACATTGACTAGGTGTTGATTAGCAGTTATAAATCCACACTCCATACATGTTTTACATCCCAGTAGTGTAGGCACTAAACCGTCAGTTATTATAAATTCCACCCTGTATGTCTTTTTATTTGGATGTCTGATCATTAAGTTGTCAAACACCATGAACGTTAATACTTTTCCCATCTAATTGCACAACTTTTTTGTTGCATAGCCTAATTTGCTGCTTAGGAATTGCCAATGGTTTACATACGAGTAACTCGGTACCAATGATGTTACAACCTGCACCTGTGTCCATCTTTATGAGGGTGGGTTGATCAGTTACATAGAATGATTGAGTAATTTCGTTTCCCGACGACTTGACGTTTATTACTAGCCTCCTCCGAGTGATCCGACTCCTCTTGTGTTATAAGTAATGCACTTTTTTCTTCATACACATGCTCGTAAAATGATTATTTTTATTACAGTTCGGCATGTTTTACAATATACACACTTATTTATTGGATGTGTTTTACCGCAGTTCCTGCAATTTTTAATTGCTTTTAAACTGTTACTGGAATATTGTTTAACTTTTCGCGCGACTAGGATTTAAGGTTCCTTGTCTTGCTGTACGTGTAATCTCGAGGCTTCAGCATTTTTGAGGGAAGTCATAACATATCCCAAAGTCCGCTTCGTGTCCTCTTCCGAAATTAATCTAGTTTTTAAATCGTCATATTGGCTATCAAATCCTGATATGATTTTGCTAGCTATGAGTTGTTCTTGAAGGTTTCCCAATTCATATTGTCGCCCCAGGTTTATTATTTTCGTGAAGTAATCCTCTAAGCGTTCTCCGACATTTTGTTTCGTCATTAAAAAGTCATGCCGAAGAATCGTTAAGTTTTTTCTCGAGTTTTTTTTGCGAACGTATTATATTTGGATATTCCTTTAGTTCCTATCAGGTTCAATAATATTGCGACTTTCCGCGCCACTGCAGTCTTGTCTAGTACCCATAGTACAAGCTTTGCTTAGTTTGGGACCTAGGTAGGTCGATTTGTGTAAGATTGTCCCCTAATATTTATTTATTTATTTATTTATTCATAGGCTACCATATAAAAGTTTAGCCTTTGGCTCCATATCTTGAAATTTTCTGCCAAGTTACCTTCCAAGGATATGGGTGGCACCCTGCCTGACCCCACGACTGACATCATGTTTAATTATGCATTTAAAATGAATTGGAATACTTTAGGTATTTTTAAGCAACTACTGCTTATTCGTAGTAGTCATGGTTATAATCAGTTATAACATATACTTATCTAGGGTTATAATAATCATAGAAAACTCTTACCAAAGACAATAAACCGAACGTTTATACAAACTCCTATAAACAACTAGCGGCTCTGTGAGCTGTAGGTAGAACTCGCGAGCGTGACTTATTAAAAAATGTTATATTATTAATTTTAGAAAAACTGAACTGAAACCGACCAAAAAACCTATATACTTAATTAACGAACCTGCCCAGCTAGCACGATAGGTTTTATCGTCACATTTTACGGCGAAAATGAACTGAAACGTCCCAGAAATCATAATTATAAAATATATCATGCTAGGTACACTGCTCACCAAATTTCACGAGAATCGGTTGAGAAATGCGACCTGTAGAGGAGAACAGCGGGACAGTGGGACATCCGGATATAGACAAACGATTTTCGGCCCAAGCTGACGCATAGAACTTCGTTCGCTTCGCTTCCTCGTTCGATAAATAAATACTCTAGTGGCTCTGTCAGCTGTTTCTATAAGTGACTCGACAAATATAATTCTATAAAATTATCGAACCTGCTCACAAAATTTCTCGAGAATCGGTTGAGAAATGCGACCTGTAGAGGGGAACAGCCGAACAGACACCGGACAGACAAACGATTTTCGGCACAAGCTGAAGCATAAAACTTCGTTCGATTAGGGGCAATCCTACGCAAATTGAACTAGCCCCATATAGTTAGCTCAAGAAACCTGGTGTTATGGGTAGGAACGAACTAGACGACGATATCTATATTTAACATATGTATATTAAAAACATTTGTTTAAAAGCTGGGTCTGCTAACACTAAGCTCCATAATATGCATTTATGAAGCTTTCGTTTTTGTTAAGCAGTACATGAGTCGCTTCAAAATACAAATTAATAAGCACCCTAGACCAGCTAAGCATACTGTAAAACTTATTTCTTTAAACGATCTATTTACACAATGGCTCCAAAATTGTATAATAAATTACCAGTCTATCAAAGATGAAAAATTGACATTTAAGATGAAATTATATAATCTATTCAAAGAGAAATGTTATTATAATTTAAATGATTTTTTTTCATTTGTTTTTTTTTATCAATGTAGCTAGAGTATAATGTGAGAATTTTTTTTATTTATGAGATTATGAGACTGACATTTCTACTGTACGTAAGTTGTAAGTACAATTTGATATTAATGTATGTGATTGTTTGATATAAGTAATAGATTATTATTGTTATTTTTAATTTTTGCATGAAATGTATAATAATAATTATTATTAAATTATTGTACGTCGTAATGGTGCTTCTACGCTGGCTGTTATAAATGTTATATTACATAGTGTAACAAGGATAACGCTATGTAACACTAAGATGTTGAAAGGAAATAGTTGATGTTATAAAACATTTATAACAGCCAGTGTAGGAGCACCATAAGACATGTCACAGAGAACTGGGGACCGATTTTTGACTTTCGAGCGCTCGACTCTTTCACTAGAAAACTGACAAATATTATGAAATGCTATTTTGAAATGACGATAGAAAATTTAAAAACGTGCGGTATTGACCACTCGTATTCAATTCTATCGGTAGAAAGTAAGTGCCTGTGATTATGACACTACAATAGCATTTACTTTTATTTAATTTTCGAGCGCTCGAAAGTCAAAAATCGGCCCCCTGACCTATTTGTAAGATCTGTATTGAACTACTACACAATAAATGACATTCTGATTCCGAAATATCCAAGACTCAGAAATATACTCACCGGCAATTAATTTGGCCCAAATTAGAAAAATAAATTTAATTATTTAAAACATTATTTAATCTATACAATTTATAGTTTGAAATCACGAAAAGTTTTTAAGCCAAATTTTCTGTCGGTGAGTTCATGCTCATCTCACAAATATTTGAGTAAATGAAATATACATTTTTGAGTATTTTATAATTTTCAAGTAAAATATGAAATACCTAACCCACTCCAACGTGCCGGTCCTCGCTTTATTTTATTTTGTTGTAAAATAGGAATTAAACATAGCTCAAAGAGGTAAGCCTGGTGAAGATATTTAACCAAGAATGTACCTACTAAACCAAGTTTTTCTTAGCACCCACTTCACAGTAATTATGTTAATTAAAAGAGACGATCACAATGACTCACGAAAATAAACAAATATAGGGATCTCGGCGCCGAATAGTACTGCTTTGTACTGTCCAGCGTAGAGACGGTCGGTCCGTGGGGTCTTAGCGCCCACGACCTATTTAAAAGAGGTAGGTACTCATACTACTATTTTTTTTTTAAAAGTACCTATTTGCATTTCAGATTTTTGTTTTAGTTAATGCCTGCGGTTTTAATGTTGATATTGTAACTTCTAGTGTTAATTAAATATATATCAGTTATACTTGTGTTAAAGTACAGGAAATATAATCATCAGTCTGACTAACCGAAAGTGAACACTGGAGCCCAATTTCTGCTTTTGAAACATATCTTGACAGTTTTGGTAGGTACCTAAATCACTTAAACTTTCGATATTTTAATGGTTTTTAGCTATGACTGCCAGGAACGGTCAGGAAAATGAAGAACCGGTGTCTGATTATGAGCTATATATCTATTGTGTAACCGGCAGATGCTCAGCATCAGCACCGGACTCTGACTAATGTTTGTTAACTCACCTGGTCGACAAATGTTTCACTGCTCCATATGAAGGGCGTTATGAAAACAAAAACATGTGATAGTTTTATTGGTATCCAGCTCGCATTGTGTACTGGTAATGTTTGTCATTTTCGATTGTTTATTGTTTTTGAGTGGCCAGATCACGTAAGGTGCACTGTGTTAGTGCATTATTAGTTTCGCGGTGACCCGCCGTCTGGCTGGCGCGCGGCCGGTAGTGAAGTGGCGATGTGCACTGGGTGAAGAGTGGAGTTGGGGTGCGAGCGCCGCGCCGCGCGGAGGCTGCGCGCATGCGCAGGTCCGGTCTGCCACCCGGCTGCCTCTCCGATACCCCTTACTCAACATATGATTTTAAATTTTTGTTTTTAATTATTTTCACAGACTTTTTTTCATTAAGGGCATGCACGTTCACGATGCTACGGCAACGTTTTTTGGTAGGTACCCAAATAATCTGTCATAATGATACAATTAACCAAAACCCAACACGTGTTGTAAAATTTGTTGGAATTAATTTGTAATTTATGAGTAGAGCTTCTGCCCGCGACTCCGTCCGCGTGGAACTCGTTTATATCGCAGCTCCATACAAACTTTTACCCCCCCCCCATTTCACCCCCTTAGGGGATGATTTCGGGAATAAAAACTAACATATGTCCTCCCCCGGGACTCAAACTATTATCTATATACAAAATTTCACCTAAATCGGTTCAGCGGTTTAAGCGTGAAGAGGTAACAGACAGACAGACAGACAGACAGACACACTTTCGCATTTATTATTATTAGTATGGATATTGTATTCCAGGCTTTCTTACTCGAATGATTTCATCCCATTTTCATCTGTTCGATACCTACTTCTATACTATATTTGATAGATGATAAAATTGATGCAAGATGGGGTGGGCTGTAGAGCTGGGTCGTTTCGATTTTTCCGTGCAACGAAACGTAACCGTTTTTCTTAATCACAAAACTGTTTTGAAAAACAGTTTCAAAAATAACTAGTTTCTTCGTGCGTTGCCGCCGCGCGCCGTCGCCGGTCGCCAAACGAAGTGAAACGAGACGGTTCAAATTGCGTTTTCACGTTTTGCATTGCAACCGTTGCGTGCGACTGTCGCCTTCTACTCGTAGCTCCTTGTCATTGTTTTTATAAAGACTGTTAGTGGTTCTAGCCACAAACTGTTTTTCCGTTACTGTACGAGAAACTGTTTTTGAAAACGCTTACGGGAAAAAACGCCCAGCTCTAGTGGGATGAGCTTCATGGAACGCGGGGTGGGATGTTATTGATACTAATATTATCAATGCGAAAGTAACTAAGGCCTGTTTGTCTGTTGGTTACCTTTTCACGTTTAAACCCATGAACCGATTGAGTTTTTGAAGTGAAAACTTCTTTAGCGGCGCTGTGCACTGTTGTGATGGGGAAAATCATGGACCTATGATACTCTCCACAGGGCACGTGACCGACAGATTCGTCAGATTGAAAATTCCTAAGACGGACCAGTGACCTGATCGTAAAACTGTTGCAATGTCAGTCATGTTTGTGTAACGATAGCGCAATAAATGAATATTGTATTTTACCACAAGTGATATAGTACTTTTATACTGATAATTAAAGCAATTCGTGCAAAATGAATCCCTAACCATTCCAAAATATCAAAAATGCACAACGTTAATATTCAAGTTTTCACTTCTGCCGGCGCTCCCGGAGTCCAACCCGTTGTTTTATTTTTTGTATTGATGTAGTTTTCTGAGACCCTGGCATATATTCGGTATAGTTTTTATCTCGGAAATCAACCCTTGAAAGGGTGAAAAGGGGGGTGGAAGTTTCAATGGAAGTGCGATAATTGATGCTGTGCTATTAAATTGGGAACAGGCGTGGTATCAATCCCTTTAAGGTCTGTGCCCACTAGACCGCATCATACCATGGCCGTAACCGTACCGTTACATGCAAGAAATATTCTTTGATGAGGCATTATGAGATGACGCCCACTAGGCCGTTCCAGCACGGCACTTTTAAGGCCGTGCATTGGAAATTATCGCGTGCTTTGAAACGCCGTTCTGACTAGATTAAGAAACAATGAGGTCTGATTTTCAGATATATGATTCTTGACTACATGATTGTTTATCTGATTTTATCGATACATGATTGCTTAAAATTTCCTCGATATAAAAAAATTCCAAAGTTGGGTCTGTATTTTCCTTTTTTATTCAGCCTACTCAAACGATACATTATTTTACGACACAATCAAGTTAACACTATAGTATTTTATCTCATCTAAAATCTCACTTGATGAAATTTTAATAAAACGTCTCTCTTATCGAAATTTGTACAAAAAAGCCATTCCCGAAGAGTGTTACATCTCTTTTCCTCGTGCGCGGAAGGCATCAGCGTGTCTCTGTTTAGGGGGCGTGTTCGATTCAAATCAAGGCAAGGCATCGCCTTTAATACAATTTTTTTTTTCCCTGATACGTTCATAGTACGGTCATGGGTAGATACCTTTAGGCGATTAACGAGTAAAGAGGTGCGCGGACGAAGTCGCGGGCCTAACGTAGTTGAATATATCGGCTCTCTTTTTATTGCTTTTTAGAAGCTCATCTCCGTTCGAGTATTATGCCTTTATTCTTTAAACTGTGCTAATATATGTAACAGGGTTAATATGACAAGCTTACACTGTGATCAAAAGTATCCCCGCAGCCGTCGCTTCATCAACATTAATAGGATGAGAAACGCGTTCGGAATCCCTAAGTACTCGAAAGGGGGCTTTGGGCTAAATTAATGCACGGAGGGATCGACAGCGCGGTTAGCACCAGACGGCGCGCGCGCTGTGTCGCGGCGATATAGACTATCCGTCTCTTTCTAAGTGTTCTAATCTCAAAGAGACGGATAGTCTATCTCGCCGCGACACAGCTCGCGCGCCGATTGTACTAACCGCCGTGCTGTTCGACAGTTTACGAGCGAGTCGCCCCATACATCATCATCATACTAATACTAGTTAAGTATAGGTACATGATATTATTGGAAAAGACGAAACAAAACTTTGGGATTGGGTTGTCTAGATAAATTTCGATAATTTAGATGTAAAACATGCCTAGTCATTTTCACTTGGTTGCGGTAAAAAAGAAAAAGAAAGTCCCAAATTAGGAATTCATACTTTCGAGAATTATTTTAAGCAATCGGTTTGGCTTTTGTCAATAAACAAAATATATAATTAAGATACATTACCCATATCCGAAATTGAATTTCCTATATGAAACAAACAAATCAAACAAAGTAATTTTCCAATTTATGCCGTTTTAAGAAGAACCACTAATTAGATAGATAATAGAAGATTTCCATCACCACAACTCACTTCTTTTCTATCACGATGGTGGCAAAAAAGGTTAGGACCCGCCTGATGGTAAGCGGGTACCGTAGACTATGGAGCTCCAGAGGAGTCACATGTGCTTGCTGATCCTTTATCCATTTGAGGATTTGTACCATAGTACTACTACTGATTGAAATCGACGAAACAATTATATGCCTTTCACTGAAACTAATTAGCAGTTAGTTTCAGTAACATTGGCATGACATTGCAATCACAATTGTCTTGAGTGAAAACTATACATTTTGATAGACGCATTTAGAAGCATATACTACCTATAGTTCGCATACTAGTTCGCAGAGTCCCACCCCACGTCAACGAGCCAACTCCCTGGGCGGGCCGGTATTAGGTATAAGATGCATGCATCAAGCATTTTCCAATAAACAAGGTACCGTCGCAAGGCCCACCTCAATTTCAAAGTTTTGTATGTAAAACAATCGAAGTAGTTTGAACAACCATGCTGCGAGTTTTTAAAGGTGCCTTATTAGGCCTTCCTTGGTTCACCTACCTTACATTTATTTCGCAAAATCGTAATTAAGTGTTAACGTACATTGTCAGTGTCGTGTTGCCGCACAGTATAATAATATTATGTACATCAGTCCACCTTGGGCCTATACCCACGCCGCGCCTTCTGGTGCGTGGTCGCCACTCGAGAACCTTTCCACCCCAACGGCCATCGTTTCTACGTTCAATATGCCTCGCCCACTGCCACTTAAGTTTAACTATTTGGAGGGCTATTCCGGTTACCTTGGTTCTGTTGCGGATAGCCTCATTTCTGATGCGATCACGCAAAGAAACTCCCAACATAGCCCTCTCCATTGCCGTTTGGGTGATTTTGAGCTTAATAGTAAGCGACCACTAATGGGAATGTGTCGAATGGAATAGAAGTGTAATTTTGTTTTTTAACTGACTTCAAAAAAAAGGAGGATGTTCTCAATTCGGTTGTATTTTTTTTTCAATATTTGTTACCTCAGAACTCCGTCATTGATGAGCCGATTCGGAATTTATTTTTGTTTGTAAGCAAATAATATGCTTCCAGGTGGTTCACGTTTTTTCAAAAATTCAGTTGGATGATGGGATCCATGAGGAATTGAGGGAACTCTTCAATTATATTAGGCACGCGTGTAGTGATTTCGGTATTTTCTTGTATTTACACCCGGAAATCATAAATTTGGTGGAGTGGAATTGATGATGAAGACCACAGATGACTTACGGAATTTCTCAATTATGTACTTAAAGTACAAATGTACGTCACCGATTCTGATAAGATTCCGTTGAAATAGCAACTAATGAAATGCCAAAGGTGATCCTGTGGAATCGACGGAAGTCCTCAAATACTATCGGATCACATACAGTGATTGGGTTTTTTTCTTTTCGCATTTGCTCTCGGAAATCAGTTCATGTGGTAAATTGGAAAAGAAATGTGGAAATGGTCTCGTGGCTTGGCGGAATACTAAATTGAAATCGGTTAAAACTTTGTTTTTAAAGTAAATTATTTACAAAAGTATTTTTCCAACTGACACGTGCCGAACACAAGCAATAATTGGGTCAATCAAACTGACTTTGACGTAGTTATAGTTAATGACTATAATATAATATAAAATGCCTAATATTTTACATAATCAGCATAAAGTTCGTGCCCTCTTATATTAAATGTGTGTGATATCATAATTTAGATGTATAAGGATCTACTTACATTACAAACGCTGGTAACTATTGACCATAGGAAAGATAACTTTTCCCTCTATGAATTATTTTAAGAATTAATCAGCAATGACTACTCATTAGAGAATAAACGATATTCATAACGTAAATTGTGTTGCGGTATGCCGCATCTCTATTTATTTCCTGTGCTAATCGTTTCCACATTCCGACATGATTTCATAAAAAATCGTACAATTCCACATGTCAAATTAAGTTCATCATATCAGCCAATAGGCGTCCACTGCTGGACACAGGCCTCTCCCAACGAGTGCCTCAATGATCGCTGCTTTTGAGTGAGATAGAGCAGTTTTACGGACGGCTATGGCTATACACATCAACCCGAACTTAGTCTGGCGTAAGACCCTAGAATAGAACTAGACTATGCTGATGAGATCCCGGACAGGAAACATCAGACTGTACGAGATTGTAGTCGCTATTAAACAGTTCAAGAACAACAATGCACACTGTAATAATGATAATTAAACTATTTTAAGAGTCGTTACAAATAGTCTCACGCAGGCTCTAGATGACTTCCAGCCTACCGAACAAGCCGGTTTCGGCAGAGGTTTTACTGGCAGCACCGCAGATCATATCTATATGCTCCATAAGGTTATACAGAAGACTGAAGAGTATAACCTGTCCCTAATGCTTAGCATTCATGGACTACCAGAAAGCCTTCGATTCGATCGTAACCTGGGCTGTAAATACTACAATCTCTCTAGCGGTGCCAAGTATTAGGCTACCGCTATATTGAAGTACAAAAGTATCTGTACGAGAACGCCACTATGTCAGTCAGACTCCAGGACCGGAATTCAAAACCTATTCCACTGCAGCAGGTAGAGACAAGATTCTGGTCTAGGGAAGGCTCCTCTATATAAGCATCAGCATCAACGGCGAGTGCATGACTTATGTTCGATTTGCAGACAACGCAGTCTTGGACCATGTAGGACTTGAGTACGATGGTCGGTGACCTCAGTAAAGCTTCCGAGCGAGTTGGTCTAAGAATGAACAGTGAGTCAAAGATCATGTCTAATGTCCATGTAGTACCAATTCTCATTACAATCGGACACTTTACACTCAAAGTTGTAGACGATTATGCATACCCTGACTAGGGCAGGCTGTCCAGTTAGGTAGGTTCAACTTCGAGAAAGTGGTTAATCGTGGAATCCGATTCGGCTGGGCAGCGTTCGGGAAACTACGGCACTTCTTTTCGTTCAATATCCGCGGTTAGTGTCTCAAGACGACTCTAATTTGTCCGGTCTGTGTTACCACGTTGCCAGTGACGATGTGTGGCACTGATGCGTGGTCGCTTACTATGGGCCTCATATGAAGGCGAAATGTTACCCAAAGGGCTTTGCTGGGAGTTTACCTGCCTGATCGCATCAGAAATGAGGCAATCCACATCCACAGCAGAACCAAGGTAACTGATTTAGCTCTTCGAATCGCTAAGCTCTATCTATCAAAGGGCACATTCCACGTAGAACCGATGGTCGTTGGGGTAGAAACGTTGTCCAGTGGCGACAACCGGAAGGCGCAGCGTGCTTAGACCCCCCCACAAGGTGGACTGATGACCTGGTAAAGGTTGCGGGAGTCCGCTGGATGCGGGTGGCAAACAAATTTCAGTAGTACTATCCAAATAAGAGAAAATAATACCTACGCTGCGTTCGCCAATTCAACGATCAAACAATCAATGTTATATTTGTAAACAATTACCTACTCGTTTCCTTTCCCATGCTACAGATGAAGGAATTATGATATAATGCCCCAGTTGAACAATATTTCGTGCCATTTCACGGCGGCACACCTTTTGAGTCTCACAGCCGCTGTTAGATGAGACATTAATTAGACTGTTGCATATGTATAGTAGATATGTATTGTTTGATTACTTAGGTAATAGATGAAAGGTAAAAAGGCAATAATTAAATTTAAACTATCGTGAGTAATTTTAAGACTCGAACCGATGAATCCTGAATATTCCGAAACATGGCGCCCGTGCGTTGAACCGTCATAGTAATAATAATTAATTTAATTCAGGCATCTATAAGGCCAATATAACAAATACCTTAAGACTAACATATATTATACACGTAACACGTATAGTTATTCATTATAGGTACCTACCTACAGTGTAGGTACACAGGAAATGAAGCCACGGTTATTCACTACCAGGCCCAATAGCATGATGCGTTTGACATTGACATGACGTTTCAGTACATTTTCACGGTAAAACGTGACGATAGATCTTTCTTGTAATCTTGATCATGACCTCTTAATTTATGTAAATTTATATTGTAATCTAAATCTAAAACCTATCGTGTTAGGCAGGTATAATTAATATTTATATGTACAAGTATGTAGTATTGTGTTCGTGGTGATGAGTAGAACGGCAGAGCTCCGAAGGATGTACCTAGTCACGGCGAGGAATTGGCTTTCCCCTTTACGCTCGGACTACATGTACCTGATGTACCTACATGCATGCGCTGTGTCTAGCGCATTCCCATTCCCACATGTGTGTATTGCGTATAGTTGCAACTCTCTTAAATTCTATAAAAACTGTTTGAATTTCGACCTACCGTACCACCTATGTTTGACAATAAATATTTTGAGTTTGAGTTTGAATCGTCTAGTTTGGGTATTCAAGTCTCTTCTTGAACGGGTGACTTTGATACAACTCGCTCAACTCGAATTATTTTAAATATACATATGACGTTCTTATCATCAGGCATGCTTGCTATAGTTACCGACATCGGTATTTATATATACTACAACGATTCGAATAAATATCTGACTTATATTTCTATACCTCTTTCAGTATAGCAAGGTGCGTGTGGCAGCGGTCACCTCAGTGCAATTGTAACTTAAAAAGTAAAAATTGTACTGAGGTGACAGCTGTCATACGCACCTTGCTATACTGAAAGAAGTCGTTAGAAGGTGTCAGATATCGCCTAGTGACTGCAATACAGCCACATCTCAAAAATAAAATACATTTGAGATGTGGCTCTATTGCGCAGTGCAATGCGGTCCCATCTCGAAAGTAAAATACATTTGAGATGTGGCCGTATTGCAGACACTAGGCGATATGTTTGCTCTTTGTTATGGCACTACTCGTCTGTTCAAAAAATATACTTACAATAAAATAAATCATCTGTTACACCTAGCTCTGATTTGCAATGCTAGGTACTAACTATTATTTATTTATTTTTATTTGGAGAACCAACAGCTACGGAAACACATTGATTACATAGATAACAAGTTTCTGTCAAAAAATTCATTTTTGGTACAAGCTTTTATTGCCGACTGTATTTTTCTGTATACCATCATCAATTACTCATTGAGACGATTCTAACGAGCCCAAACTCAACGGGGCTACGTCGATTAAGTACTGAATTCCCATGGCCACCTTCTGTCTCCATCATCAGATCAGCTTGATGGTACCATAATATTGAATTGTCATCTAAACTATAATTATACCCAAAATTTCAGCTCAATCGGTCACCGGGAAGTGGGTCAAATTTAACTTGCAAGATTTGATTACAGACAGACAGACAGACAACGGGACAGGTGAAAGTAAATAAAAGCTTGTAAAATACAAAAAGCCAATTACAGTTTTCCACCGATAGCATCAAAGTAAATATTTGTGAGATCACTATTGTTACACTGCATTAGTGAGATTTCCTAAATAGGGGTTAATTGGTTAAATAGTACATTTAAGTCGTTTGTTTTGTTTACTTTTAGTTTAACAAATAACAACAATTTATTTAATAACGTGTATGATTAAAAAGACGCCGAGTAAACTCGCACGCTCACGTTACTTTGTTACAGTTATAAAAATGAAAACCATTCACTCTACTATTTACGTGACCGTAAAATGTTCCGCGTTCAAAACAACGTTAGGATTTAAATCTGCTTGGTGTAGGTACTCATAGCGATTGTGCACATATTAGGCGTGTTTTGGTACCTATTTTAAAACATATTGAAATTGAATGAATGAAAGTTTAACTGACCTTAGATGTGAGTGGTCTCAAGTCGACAGACTCAGGAGCCAGTGGCACCGCCGGGGTGGAAGGAAGAGACTGCCCTGCCCATGCCTAATTGGCTGCTCTCGTTGCGTGTTATCAAACACACGATGTTTTGACCTGCTAACTGGTGTTTTATTGCTTTGTTATTTCACTCACACTGTACTAGTTAAACGTTTTTCTTTCTATCACGTTAGTGCATTTGCTGCCGGCAATAGATTTGCACCAAGTTAAACGTAGTCAAGTAGGGAACTGTACCTATACTTACTTAAAGCTAATTAACACTAATGCATAAATACTAAGTACCTATCTGTATGAATTAGTATTAGCAGTGTTCAGCATCTGAAGGGGACGCGACCCTTTCAGTCAGGTCCGAGAAGATGTTTATTTATTACAAGCTTTTATTTACTTTCACCTGTCCCGTTGTCTGTCTGTCTGTCTGTCTGTAATCAAATCTTGCAAGTAAAATTTAACCCACTTCCCGGTGACCGAATGAGTTGAATGACAATTCAATATTATGGCACCATCGAGCTGATCTAATGATGGAGACAGAAGGTGGCCATGGGAATTCAGTACTTAATCGACGTAACCCCGTTGAGTTTGGGCTCGTTAGAATCGTCTCAATGAGTAGTTGATGATGGTATACAGAAAAGTACAGTCGGCAATAAAAGCTTGTACCAAAAATGATTTTTTTGACAGAAGCTTGTATCTAGGTAGGTAGGTACCTATTTTAAGGTTCATACTGAAACATATACCACTTTCTTTCCTTCCTGCAATGGCAGACAACCATAAGGCCTGGCTGATGGTAGGCAGACAACGTAGCCTATGGACGCTCATAACCCCAGAGAAGTCACATGCGCTTTGCTCACCCTTTATTGTTTTGAGGATTCGTTGTGTTAACAGCTAGTGAAGGACCTATGTCCTTTACTTTCAACGCATCGCATCCAGCCCTCCGTATTCAGTAACTTGTTTTAAGCTTACCTCAACGCTCACCCACAAATATATATTGACACTGCGATGCGATTTAATAATAATAATGATAACCCGCCTGCCTCGTTTTTTTTAGACAAACAGCCACTACAAGGGTTAGGTACTTAGCATACTTGCTATATAACTAATGATTACAATATGTGTGACCCACACCGTTCACCACATATTAGAAAACATGTGTTTGTCATTCAGTGTCATTCATAGCACGTACAAAATAAGTAAAAAAGGTGACTAAATCCTTTTATGGATCTATTTATTAACCGACTTCAAAAAAAGGAGGAGAATTACGAAGTTATGTGTCCAAAGTTTTAAGAAGGGGTATGTTCTGTCCCTTTTTCGCAAAACGCCTTATGAAACGATGACGCTTGTAGATTGTGACTACTAGAAGACGGCAACGCGCCGTGCCCATCGTGTTCGGCGCCGCCATCGACGCGGCCTGCCGCGCGCGCGACGCGCTCTGCGGCAGCCTCGCAGATTGTGACGTCACAAACTGTTTGTCTTTTCTCTCTCTAACAAGTAACAAGCAATATTAAAACTTCGTAATTCTCGTAATTCGTTGTAGCTTCGTAATTCTTTGAGATATCTGAATAGGATTTTCGTCATTAGGCATATTTTTTTGCCTTTGTTTTGGAGTAGGTAATAATAAATTTTGAGTCTACACCATCCGTATTCTGATAATAAACGGGCAACCTGTTATCCATCGTTTATTAGTGATAAAAACCGGCAAGGTGCGTGTCGGGCCACGCGCAGTGTCCCTAAACTGCGCGTGGCCCGACATCCCTAATTTCTGTTCGAGTAATTTGTGTCCCCCCGCTCTGCCGGCTAAATGGCTACTACTGGGGATGTGAAAAAAATCGTGGCATAGGACATATAATGAATTTAAAAGGTTAAGTAGGTATAAATAGTTACCGAGAAATAGTCGACAAACTAAAATTTACTTAGAAAGGCCAGCTTTTATATAAGTATTCAGCCGACGCAACCGCACCGTGACCGCACCATTTAGTTGGCGCGGGTGTGTCGATGTAGCTAAGACAGACAGGCAACTACGGAACTCTACACTGCGCATGGCCCGACACGCACTTGGCTGATTTTACTATTACGAGTAGACAAACTATGACTATCAGTATAAATAGAAATTGTTTACGCCTCTATAAAACTAACAAGTGGTCCAGCACGCATCCAAGTACGGATGTAAAGTTGTTGAATTTTGAATTCTTCAATCATCTCGATTCATCAGGTTTTTCTCACAGCCCACGATAATTGATGTTAGGTCGTATCGACACACCACGACCACAACACCTGGGACAAGAGCTTAGCTATTAAATAATCAAAAAAATAAGTGCATGTTACCAAAAAATATCCGTGCGACTCATTTCGACGTCAAATTTGCAAGTTGCAATGGGGAGTGTTCCGAAGAATTGTTCGGATTAATCCCCGCCGCTTCCTTCCGCCATCGCCCTACGCGACAGCTTTTCCATTCTCACCACGTAGATGGTTGGCAGTCCTCAACTGTGCGTTTCTCCCGAAACATTCTGCCTCGCACAGCCAAACTCTGGAATGAATTGTCGCCTGCGGTATTTCCGGACCGTTACAACCTTCAAGCCTTCAAGAAAAGAGCGTACTCCCATCTTAAAGGCCGGCAACGCACCTACAATTCTTCTGGTGTTGTAAGTGTCCATGGGCGTCGATTATCGCTTACCATCAGGTGATTCGACTGCTCGTTTGCCTCCTATATTATAAAAAAAAAAAAAGTTGTTTTGTTGTAAAAGTATGGTTATTGTCGCAGTAATCATTGTTAGCTGACCCCGTATCATGGTCAGCCTTATCACGCGATAAGTGACAAGATAGGAGCGTCGTCTCGTTCTATCCAACGGTGTCAGCCAGTGACGGACGCTCTATCCTGTCACTTATCATGTTATAAAGGCCTCCACCCACCGAACGCGTGCCTTCGCGGCGCGTGTGCTGCGCGGGCCCGCGCAAGTTGTAAAGCATTGAAACTACACTTCAAACACACATCGAACGCGGTCCGAACGCGGGCCCGCGCGGGCCCGCGGCGCTAAGGTTTCAACTCGGCAGCGCGGCCGCGTGTCGTGCGCGTCGCGTGTGAAGCGCGGGTCGCGTCGCGTGTGATAGAGATAGTGAGATACATATTAAATGTGTTAGTAGTGAGAGAGATATGAAACGCGGGCCCGCGCTGCACACGCGTTGCTAACGCGTCGCTGACGCGCTGCTGAGTGTGATAGAGATAGTGGGATACATATTAAAGGTGTTGGTAGTAAGAGACATATGACGCGCGGGCCCGCGCTGCTAAGTGTGATAGAGACCGTGATACATATTAAATGTGTTGTTACTGAGAGAGAGATGACGCGGCGGGCCGCGCGGGCCCGCGCTGCACACGCGTTGCTAACGTGTCGCTGACGCGGCGTTGCTACACGCCGCCCGCTTGCGGTGTGAATATACCGCTTAAACCGCGCCCGACAAGCGCCGCGCACGACACGCGTTCGGTGGGTGGAGGCCTTAAGGCCGAACATGATACGGGGTCTACTTCATACATCATCATGAATCTGGGCTTTCCGTTACATACACAGTGTGGTAAAGTTACATGTTTTAGGTTGTTTCAAATATGTACATCCACGTCCTTTTGTGGGTGAGTTTTTATACCTACTGTCGACTTTATACTCGTAATGCAGTTACAGTAACCGCTAGTTTCAACCCCATCTGAAGGGTAACCCAACGCATGCGTCGTGGCGGACCGGCGACGATGGCCTATTGAGTACAACTTGCCTTCACTAAAGTGACATCTACTTACCAGTGAACCGTTAATTTATCTACAAAACGAAAAATAACCAGATTCCTTGAGTATTTGCCGCATAAGAGATATGAATGAGGACCACTTCGTTCTCTCTCGAGGTAAGTGTGGTGTGTACGTTGAATAGTCAAGTTTTGTTAGAAGCCAATGATGGAAAATCGATAGTGAAATGACACAAGTAAGCATAACCTAGAAAAGTGATTATTTTGTGTTTTTGTTTCATTTCATTTGTTTGATGATGGTGCATTGTTGTTGAATGGTTGTTAAAAAGCTTAGCGTTTCAATGAAATTAGTTATTGCGAATGTTTTTATTTCAAAACACCTTACTGTTCTTTATTATGGCATCGCGACGAACACGTCCTTCAGATGTTGATCTGAGAACTTTTCTGGTATACGATAACCCAAGAGTGTCATAACACCATGAAACCAAGTCTATATATAGATACAATATATTGAGTTTTGATTGTGTTGGAGATGCCGTATTAAGGATGATCGGTTAATTTATTTAAGTTGAAGCAGTAACTGTGCGTGGTTAGGGTGTATAAGTTGTAGAATATTTAAAGTAGCGAAATATTCTTAAAATGCATTCATAAGTACCTATCTAAATATTTTAAAGCCCTCAAACCATAAATGTAAATTTCGACTATCCCGAGTCCTCAAATTTAAAACTTTTACCTACTACAGGCCTAAGGATCACGCAATTGTGGCTGACGTAGATGGATGTGATTCCAGGTCCTGGCCCTGCTGTTCCTCACGCTGATCCCGTGGCCGGGGCCGTCGGTCTTCAAGATCACCTGTTCACGTGACAACTCCAAAATTGTGCGAAAGGTCATCCAAAACAAATGGCTCCCCGTTTTAGAAAGGTTTCAGGTATGTGGTGTAGTGGGTATACTGCCTTTTCGGCGAAATATGTTTCGCCAAATTTTACTTCGCAACCAACTTTTCGCAGAAGCTTCATTTGGAAAATCAATCGTTGGCATAACGTTAGGCACTTTTCTTATTTGGCATAATTTTTATAATGCAAAAATTTTACTTCAAGTAACTTTTATGTGGCAAATAATAATGAAGCTGATGATGAAATGATTTTCTTCGGCAAAAAACCAATCGTCATGTCTTTTGGGCAACTAGAAACTTAGGAGAATTATATACATATATATATATATATATATACTTACTTAATGCAAACTGCTTATCTTATTCTTTGTAATAATCTTCGCCGAAACATTAGTGAACCCGGGAGGGTTCACTAATGTTTCGGCGAAAATTATTTATTTATTTAAACTTTATTGCACAAATATATAAATAAATGTAGGTACAATTAGCGGACTTAATGCCTTAAGGCATTCTCTACCAGTCAACCATTGGGTTAAACAGAAACTAGTGGTGCAGGATCCTAAATACTAAGACTGGAATGGAAACACAAATCAATTAAGGGGCTCCTAGCTCCCAATTATCTTCGATCTGTAACTGTCGGCTTTTTAGTGTTTTTAGGGTTCCGTAGTCGACTAGGAACCCTTATAGTTTCGCTTTGTCTGTCCGTCCGTCCACGGATAATCTCAGTAACCGTTAGCACTAGAAAGCTGTGGTACTAATATGTATATCAATCACGCCGACAGTGGTAAAATAAAAAGTGTTTTTTTTTTCACTTCAACCCTAACGTGTGATATATTGTTGGATAGGTATTTAAAAATGAATAGGGGTTTGCTAAAACCATTTTTTGATAATGTTAATATTTTCGGAGATAATTGCTCCAGAAGTAAACAAAAAGTTTCCCCCCCTCTAACTTTTGAACCATAAGTTTTAAAAATATAAAAAAAAACTCAAACAAACGAGAACTTTATAAAAACTTTCTAGGAAAATAATTTTGAACTTGATAGGTTGAATAGTTTTTGAAAAAAATTACAAAATATTTTCTGAACCTAGTTTGTAATTTAACCGTATAAGCAGGTGTTTATTGTACCTATCATTTCTACAAAATCACAATGAAATGATGTGCTTTCAAATAAAGTAAAAAAACGGTGAAAATCGGTTCACGCAATAAAGAATTATCCCATAAAAATCATCTTCCATACTTTAAGCTCGCGCGCAATAGTTTACTTAATTTTCCGATAGATGTCGCTGTACGCGGAACGCTCACATTGTACATGGCGCTGTTAAGATTTTTCCTGATTTAATGGGGTCGGAGCAGGTGCGCCCATACATTAGATCGAAAATTTGCCGTGCTCGAATTGTCCTAGTTGTCTTCGGTCGTTCGTTGTCTAATAATAAAATTGTTCGCTAAGTATTGCTTGTATTGTGTCTCTAATACATGGTCGATTTGGTTTGGGAATTTGAACTCTCTTGCTCATACATTATACATTCGGTTCACTGAACAGGCTACGGAACCCTACACTGAGCGTGGCCCGACACGCTCTTGGCCGGTTTTTTATGGCTTATCGCAATAACAACAACGAGGTTTACCGAAATATCCATACTAACATTATAAATGCGAAAGTGTGTCTGTCTGTCTGTTACCTCTTCACGCTTAAACCGCTGAACCGATTTGGATGAAATTTGGTATAGAGATAGTTTGAGTCCTCGGGAAGGACTTAGGATAGTTTTTATCTCGGAAATCATCCCCCAAGGGGATGAAGTGGGGGAGAAAGTTTGTATGGAGCTACGATATAAACGAGTTCCACGCGGATGGAGTCGCGGGCAGAAGCTAGTATTCCATATTTAATTCAAAACTCACTTACTCACACTCTCAGATCGCAGTTCAGCCTAACACTCTTCCTCGCTTCGCTCGTCGTCGTACCTACACCGACCTGCCTTAGAGTAGATTGGGCCTGCTTTAGGTAATTCGATGTCCAGACCAGAAGTATTTTTGACTAGAGAAAACTTTATCGTATAAAACACGCTTATTTTATTGTCATTGTAACTCGCCTGCCCTCCGCCCGGGCTCCCGCCTAAAACTCGCTTCGTCAGCTCTTTTTTTTTTTTTTTTTTGAACCTGACTGTTGCTATAATAGGACGAACCCAATATAGCGGTCGAATTGCGTGGTTGGAGGGTAGCCTGGGGAAAATCCAGGGGGAGCCTCCGGCACGACCACGCGGGAAAGTTTGTACACTGGAATACTCTACGAGTTTGCGCTCCAGTGAGATTGGTTGAACGGTATCAACCGAATCTGGGGTGTGAGTGGTGTCGAACTACTGGGAGTTTTATCGCTGGTTCGCTAAAACCTAGCCTAGCTGAGAAGAGTCCAGCAAGAAACTCAGCTAGGCCCGAATTGGGTCGGACTGACTCTACCCGGTATGCGGCGGTACCGGGACGAATAGGGACTGTATGTGTCTGTGTTGTCGCGATCTCGCGGTGGACGTCCCCGCCGGCGGGAATGCCGAAGTGTACGCGATGTGTTGGACGCCGAAAGCGCAGCGTTCCATCTTTCGATGGACGCTGTGATTTCGTCGTCCGGGTCCGTGGGTGTGTGCCTAGGACGCCGGACCGTGCGGCCCCTAATCAGTGAGCGCCGAGTAACGACAGAGGGGGGAGGGATGGGAATGTAATCAGCAGCCTTCCTAACTAACGGATTCCTATGGTGGGGAGCGTTGTCAAAATAACGTCTGGCAGCCTGCTTAAAGAAACCATACATGGTGCTAATCTCCATGTCGTGGTGCAGGCTGAGGTTCGATTGGTACCACGGGGCACCAGTCGCCCTACGGAGAAAACGATTCTGAATGACCTGAAGCGGCTTGAGTGATGACATAGGCACGTGAGCAAATGCTACACTTGCATATGTCATGATTGGACGAACACAAGTCTTGTAGAGTGTCAGCTTATTTCTAAGTGACATTTTACTAAACTTGTTGATCATCGGCCCAAGCCTTCCTAGTACGAACAACGCGCGGCAACCGCTACGGATGTGGCTACGGAAAGTCAGTCTCCTGTCGAGGGTCACTCCAAGATATTTGGCCTCGTTGACCCAGGGGATGGGTCGGTCAAACAACTGGATCGGAGCCACCCGTCTTTCTGTACTAACGCAGTCAGACGGGTGGAAGACTATTGCAGTGCTTTTTTCCGGGTTGACTTCGATACGCCAAAGATTAAACCAACGACCTAGGTCGGTGATTGCCTCTTGGAGGTATCGCCGGATAGTAGCGTACTTACAATGGGTCGTAAAGAGCGCGGTGTCGTCCGCAAACAACCCCAGTTGCACCATAGGGTGCCTGGGAATGTCGTTCGTGAACAACGAGTAGAGAGTGGGAGAGAGCACGGAGCCTTGCGGGACTCCGGCCCGGATGGGGTGTGGGTCCGAGTACGTTCCCTCCAGTCGGTATCGAAAGCTTCGATCACTGAGAAAATCTCGTATGGTGAGTACGAGTCTGTCCGGTATACCGAGCTGGTATAACTTGTATACCAGCCCGTTATGCCAGACCTTATCGAAGGCTTTCGCCACGTCGAGAAAGATAGCACCGGTCTTGAGCCCCTGGAATCGAGAGAAACCGTCCAACACGTGCTCCGTGACGCGGTGCACCTGTTGGACGCATGAGTGTCCGGATCTAAAGCCGAACTGCTCGTCGATGAGGAGGTTATTCTCGGCCGTAAATCTGAGAATTCTCGTGAGTAGGATCCGCTCATATAGCTTTCCAAGGGAGCTAAGTAAGCTGATCGGCCTATAAGAGGCAGGCGAGGTCCGGGGTTTACCGTGCTTCGCTATCCCTGTGACCGTTGCACATTTCCACGCGGCTGGAAAGTGAGCATTGGTCAGCGCGGCATTGAAGATGCCAACCAAAAGGAGGAGGAGGGAAGTCTCAGGATGCGATTGGATACACCATCCGCACCCGGAGCCTTCCTAATACGGAGACGCCTGACATGGGCACTGACTTCCTCAACCGACACCGGTAAAATGGGTGAAGTTACGGGGAGACGCGATCTCCTGTCCACCTCGGAATCGACCCTTCTAATGTGGGCTTCGTCGGTGTGGAGGAGGTTGGGCGAACATTGGGACTCTAGGCTACTCGCAAGGCATTCGGCTTTCTCACTGTCCTCGAACGCGGGGGTTGAGTGATCCGGTCGATCCAAGGGAGGGATAGTCCAACAGGCATCGGATTTAAGAGATCTCGCTAGTTTCCAGTAAGCCAGATGACTAGGCGTTATCTCCCCCATCAGATCCCTGAACGAGTTCTCCCGAAATTCGTCCCTCAGGATTTGCCGATTTTCGGCAGAAGGGTGACTTGAATAGGTACGGATGGCGCGATTTTTCCTTGTTACCAACTCCCTCAGTTCCCTAGGTAGGGGTCGGTGTTGGATGTCCTCCGCCGACACCTCCCTTGAGGCCTCGCTTCGTACAGCGTTGAGGTAGTTGGTGAAAGAATCGATCGCTTGGTCTGTCTGTTCGGTTGTAGTTATATTGTCTGGGATGTCTCTAAGCAAGGGGGGATCTGTCTTTAAGAGACCTGTTTGCACCTTGTCCCAGTCCACGAGTGTCCTGGTACGAGGAGTACTATTGGGGTGAGGACCTAGTCTCAAAAGGACTGGCCTATGATCCGAGTCTAGTTCGTGTATCACTTCTATAGAACGCAGAGTTAACGCTACGTTCTTTAGCAGTGCTATGTCGAGTATGTCAGGTCGGTGATCTACGTTATGAGGGAAGTGAGTCGGTTCTAAGGGAGCAAGGAGATCGAAAGGGAGGCTATCGATCAAAAGGTGATGAAGCCGATTGCCGTTGGGATTGGTTGCTACGCAACCCCAGTTAGTATGCTTACTGTTTAGGTCCCCGGCCACTATGACCGAAGGACCTAGGGAGGCTAGGGAGTTGAGGTCAGTCAAAAGTAAGTCTCGTTGAGGTGAAAGGTAGGTTGAAGCAATCGATATCGGGGGGTGACCCTCCATCGAGATGCGACAGACCTACACTTCCATATTTGTCAGGGGCGGGGGATTGAGTCTTATGCAATGCAAGTTACGTTTGTAGAAAATGAGCGTGCCCCCGAATGGCCTACCATCTTGCCTATCATCTCTAATCTGAGTGTATCCAGGGACGCGAAAGGCTCTAATGCTGGGACGATAAAAGGTCTCTTGGACCAGGAGTAAATCTACTGAGTGATCGCGAAGGAAGTTCATCACCTCGTCCTTCATACCTCTCAAGCCATTGGCATTGTAAATGCCAATGGTAATCGAAGCAGGTTTAAGCTTTTGGGATGTACTATCCATACTAGTAGGCACCGTGAACCTGGATGCCGCTTGGTGCGGCGAGATACTGCGTCGTCGTTGCGAATATACGGGCAGTCAGGCCGCTCGCCACCTCCGGTGGGAGTACCTGAATTACCTGCATAAGCGCATAGAGGGGATCTATAGCGGGCCGGCCCGCTTGACTAGCGGCGGGCCCCCATGCAGAGGGAAGGGCGGGGTAGTGTTGCGGAGTGCTATGGGGAGCAGCACGGCCCGCGCCCAGCTTACGCCCAGAGGGAGGCGAGGACTTCGAATTTGCTCCGATGTCGCGACTCTTTGGGCGGCAAGGCTCTTTCGTCAGCTCTTGGCTCCGCAGGCTCTTATATACCTTATTACTTACATCCCCACTTTACGTTACTGGCAGGTAACTTAAAAATAAAACAAATTCATGATTTTGCTCCACCATTTTGTCGGCGTGATTGATTTCAATACCAAGGCCGAATTACAGCTTTCTAGTAGGGTCACTGACCTAAGCCGAAGACGGACAGACGGACATGGGGAAACTAACTACTATAAGGGTTCCTTGTTGTCTACGGAACCCTAAAAAAATATGACGATACCTATCAAGTTTATACTTTATTTAAACGATGACGGTAAATGACCATTACTGAGACAAACTTTTATTGCCGAATGCAATGATGTAATATAAAAGAGGTCTTTAATTTTATATTTCATCATTGGCCGAATGTCTGAGACCCAAACGCGGTACCTACTTCATTGTTAAGAGTTCCTATGGCTACCTACATTTAGGCCACTTCATCAAACCAGTTAAATAGTAAGTACAAATAAGTAGCTATTGTAATGCTATATCTTCATTAAATTAACACTGTTTGTAGCTAACACCACAATCGCTCTTATCGGTATGTAAATTTATGGTTACCATTATTAAAGGTGGCGGCCGACCTTTTAAAACTATCATTGGCATTTGAATTTCTACCTTAACGAGAGTCGTTTTTTGTATGGACTACTGTCATGCAATTCGGCCAACTCAAATAATCTCAAGTATACAAGGTGGGTATGTATCTGTGTGTCAGGTAAAGCTGCCACTCGAGTGCCCTTTCCACCCCGCGCGAGACATTTTCGCGCCACAGCACGAAGCCAAGATGCAGCACCGGCCTTCGCAGTGGACCTGCGCCTTCTGCGGGAAGTCCTTCTACGAGGAGCGACACCTCGACACGCATTTCGAACAGCGACACAAGAACCAGATTAACAAGGTACTTTAATTTGACGACATCAATCGACAAAAGGCTTGGTCTCACCGCTGCGCGACAAAATGTAGAGGGGACGCGTTGAGTGCGCGATGGGTGCGGGGCGCGCGGTCACTCAGAACACGCGCCCAGCGCACAGTCTGTGCGGTGTCGCTAACCAGAGGGGCTGCCGCGAAACGAAATCGAACTTCGTTCGTGTATCTCTGCCTTTGTCGCTCGAACTAGCAAGTGCGACAGAGAAGGAGATACACGAACGAAGTTCGTTTTCGTTTCGCGGTACGCCCTACATTTCGGTGCCTAGCGGTCGCAACTCGCGTCGAGTGAACGTTCCGCACTGTGACCAAGCCTTGAAGGTGATTTTATACCGGCGAGGCACAGCGCGTCTTTGAGTAGTGGAGCAGCAATATAAATATTGCATCCTTTAAAATCTAAACTAAAATGTATCTTATCAACCTAAAAATGTCTAATGCATAAGCGAACAATCCAAATACTTAGTTCTTGAATTTCAATACCTATGTAAATTACATCACACCTATACCTTACATTTCATCATATTTACCTTAGAAGAAACTGTTTTGTAATATTATGAATATACCTACACTAACTTAGCTCTGAATGAATGAATTGACCAGCGACCTCTACTTCTCATTAAGTAGGTTTTCTTAAGTATTAGTTATGTTACCTATATTTTAATGCATTTGGTGCATTTATATTGTATTTATACACATGTATAATTTCTTTTTCACGCCCAATATATATATCTTTATTTCTCTCACTTCTTATCTTACAAGTTGTTTATAGGCCTGGTAAGATTAATATCTGGCAACTCTAGACGATCTACTTACTACTTAGCGTGTTGGGGTCACGAGCATTGTTATACTTTACTGTGCTAATATGAAGTGTGTTCGCGGTGCTTCAGGGCTGAATGTTTTGCACATTATGCAAAAACGCACTTCATTAGGTAAGACAACCATTTTGGAGCACCGTATCTTTAGCTATGTGATGGCAGAAATCCATTAAAGTTTGACTGCTGAATGTTGCAATATTACTTTTATCTGTATTCAAAATAGGTGTAACATGTGTTGTATTGTATTGTAACTAAGTCACAATATTATCCATTTTACAGGCAGAAGATGCAGTATGCCTAGCGGAGTATTGCGACATAATGCGGTGCCAGGTGTTGGTCGCGCACGGGCTGCTGCACGGCGACGGCGGGCCGGGCACCGACGTGGAGCTGTGGCAGGACGCGGCGGCGGCGGCGGCGGCGGCGGCGCGGCGCGCGCTGGCGCCGGCCGCGCCGCGGGCCGTGGCGCGCGCGCCGCCGCGCCGCCGCCGCCCGCGCCCGCCGCAGCCGCAGCCGCAGCCGCATCCTGTGCGCGACTGCCCTTCGACTGACGTCGATCCTGAAGTTGCGGGTAAGGCCTTGTCGACTCGCTCAAGTGGAATACTGCCTAGTGTCGCCTAAATTGCTGACACCGGCCGAGCCGCGCGCATATTTATATGACTAAATTTAAATTAACGCCCGTTGACATGCCCATTGATATGCACTTTAACATAGGGGCCTTTATTATATTTTCCTACATACACCTAACAATATCTTGCAGTGTTTTCCAATGCGTTCTGCGACAATCTAGGTTGCCGGCCATTGATTATTTTCTTCGGCCGCGCCATATGATTCAATTGAAACGAACGGTGACAATCCCTTTCCAGAGCCAGATGAGAAGCGCACAGAAGACAGCGAAGGCGACGCGAACCAAACCTCGGAGCTGTGCGATGCGGACACGGTAGAGTCATCCTTACCACCTGACAGTCGGCAACGGCGGTTGGCCGACTTGCAGGTTACTCTATGTTTTATGCAAAAAAAGTATCTACATTATGCCATTGTCTCCTCAATCATCATCCTTCTAGTATTCCATTTTGTCATTCGGAGTCAGTTACCTTATCTTGACTTATTGGCAGTGCCACCAGGTACGTTTTCTAAGCTAAGCTCTCAAACGCCTAGAACCGGTGAGGTCTCACGTCAACTGACCGCTTCCAACATTGTTTATCTGGCGTTTCTACTGGGGCTCGTTTTAGGAAGCTACAACTACAATTTCCCAATCTACACGGGTAACACTGATTTCTCCCGTTCTCCCTACTCTCACTTATGGACGCCAACGCCAACCATGGACCTACACTACAAAAATAAAATCGGTTACATGCCAACAGGCGAGGTGTAGAAGGGTCCCAAAAATGTACACTGCACTTCTGGTACAACGAACATTTATTAATACTAAGATTAAGATGGTTCAGTTGTCTGAGATCATACATGCAAGTAGCCTCGACTACCATACGAAATCTACAACAACTTATCGTTAGCTAGTTTGCCACCATAACAGCGACATCTAGGGGAAATTTACTTAACTACTAGTTAATATACAATAGTGACTTTTGGGCGGTTTAATCACATGATAAGTATCCAGAAAAAAATAGTGAACATTATTATAATTTTTAAGTATGGAAAATTATAATATAACTTCGCAAAATCGGTACTACTAGCGCCACCTATCGACGAGTGGTGTTAAACTATAAAATAAACATAACGCTTAAACACGAGGGAAAGGAGCACCCTTAAATTAAGGAAAATAAATAAAGTCAAGGAGCGAGCTGATAAAGCAATAAACAAAATTATCGGACCCCCTAGTGTCAGTATAATACCTTGAAACTTAAATGAACTTGGACGTCTTGGACCAGAGAAGGACAATGGAAGTGACTCGATGGTCAGGACCTTGCTTTACAAGACTGCAAGGTTGGCCAAGAAAATGCTGGGCTGATGACACTGTAGCCAACGCAGGCAAGAATTGGAGGGAAATAGTCCAAAACAGAAAATAATAGCTAAGGCTGGAGGATATACCCAGAAATCGGTCAAGTGCGTGTCGGATCACGCGCAGTGTAGGGTTCCGTAGTTGCCTGTCGCTCTCAGTTACATCGACACGCGCGCGTGACTAAATGGTGCGTTTGCGTCGGCCGTTTTTTTACGAAAGCCTTTCTAAGTTATTTTAAGTTGGTTGACTATTACTCGGTAACTAGTTATGCCTACTTAGCCGTGATAGTTTTTCTTTTAAGGTCATTATATTATGTACTACTTCCGCGATTTAAACCAAATATATCGCAAACGCATCACTTAGTTGAAAAATGGTGTATTTTTCAAGGTTTTATTCTACTGTTTTGTCGGCGTGATTGATTTATATACCTATGCCGAATTACAGCTAAGCTGCAGACGGACAGACGGACATGGCGACACTATAAAGGGTTCCGTTTTTGCCATTTTGACTACGGAACCCTAAAAAGGGGTTCTTCCTCGAGAAGGAAAATAAACACGTAGAAAATTAAGTTAAATAATAGAAATAGTTTAGAAAGAATAAAGGTTTAAATAAATAAATATAAATAAAACTAATAACACTGCGGCTCCTGACCAACGACGACTGGCAATATGACCAATGTTGCCAGTATAGACTTGGAAATTATACATTATTACTTGTAGCTGTAGAACGTTCTACACATTTACTGAAGTCGCTTCATCATATTCTATTTATTCAATTTCACACACAGTAATGTAATAGAGGTCAATATCCAAAAACTACTACTAAATAAGTGTAAGAATGAACTAACTGCATGGTTGAAACTTCTAAGCTATGAAGAAACGGAGTTACTACTGTATCGTGCTAATTATCAACTGAACCTAAATGTACACACACACGCACAGACACACACACACACACTCACACACACACACACACACACACGCACATGCGCACACCATTAATATAGTATTGTATTAGTTTTACTTAAATTAGGCTAAAACCCAAATTAATCAGCATATACGCACCTAAAACATTTTCCTACCATCTAACACAGGTTTACCTACCTAAAAGGAAGTCCCGATCACTGCAGGCATTGTCCTTGTTAAACAAGGAAAATAAAAAAAAAACATTTTCATTTTCATTTTTCAGTAATTGATAACTGATTGCAGGCCGAGCGCGCCGCGTGCGACCCCGCGCGCCTGCAGCTCCTCAAGGTGCGATGCGAGCGCGTGGTTCACTCTTGTATCGCCACGCTACTGTTGCATTTGACGCAGCACCAGTTTACAGAACTTGAAGGTAATTTGGGTATGCTGGGAATATGTCAAAAACATTCTACTGCACATTGCTATATAAGAAAGAGACGTTGCCCACACATTGTCAACTGCCAATGTGAATCGCCCTTTGGCCTCATTTGCGCGCGTAGTTGTTTTCGACTTCGACCGTATCACGTTAATGTATTTTTAATTAACGAGCGAGCGAAGCAAACGAAGTGCGCCGTTTCAGCTAGGGCAAAAGTGCTTTCGTATGTCTGTCCGACGGCTGTCCGGCTAGTGTCCTCTACAGGTCGCATGCCACAACCAATTTTCGAAATTTTATGAGCAAGTTATACGGGTGTAGATACTAAATAAAATAATCAATAATGTCATATTTTCTCGAAAAAGGATTACAAATGTAGGTAGTCTAATGGTAGTCTAATGGAGAAAAAATCAACGCAAAAGGTTAAATAATCACGAATTTATAAGTGTCAAAAGTTTTAAGAAGGGGTGTGTTCTGTTCCTTTTTTGCAAAACGCTTGAAGATTGTGACGTCACTAATAGACGTGCCCATCGTGTTCGGCGCCGCCGTCGACGAAATTACCACGAAAACTATTTGCGCTTAATTAACGATTAAAACGGCCACTAGCTATAAATAGTATTAGTTATCTTCTGACTTGACATAATCTCCATAATAACGGTGCGCAGATGAGATGCAGCGCGCCGTGTGCTGGTACCTGAGCTGCGACCGCTACTGGGAGGACACGGCGCCCAGCGCGCGCGCCTTCCCCTGGCCGCTCCTGCTCGCGCTGGCCACCGGCCTGGCGCTCGCGCTCTGCATGTGTTACTACATCATCTGGATAGTGTTCGAGTAAGCTTACTGCTCTAACACTTACTGTTTACAAACCAAAGAAAAACGTGGAAGGTGTAAATAATATCTAATGGACACTAATTTAAGTTCATTCAAAAATTAAAACGAGCCCGGGACCACTAGCGTCGCAGGCTTGGTTACTACGTACTGAGTTGATTGCGTGATTTCGTTCTCAGACAATTCTATGTCGGTTGTGAATAAAACATGAAATCCGTATTTACCAGTTTCGTATGTCAATATCATCGGAAATTCAATCTTCTTTCAACGTTAAGATTGAGGGCAATCTGATCAGTTCCCCAGCTCAGTTTGTGTTACTGGCATTTTAGTGGTCGGCATTTAATACTTTCACCGTCTCCCAGCGTGGCTTATTTGAGTTTGTTCTCATGCCTTTTGGGTGCACCAACGCAGCGTCCGAAATGAAGCGGCTGACAGAGATTTTCGATTTTTAATTCACGTGTAGCCCGAAGCCTTTGATACCTAAGCATTTATATGTGACCAGTTCGGAGGAAGGCAGCGTAGCGGGCAGCGCGTCAGTATCCATGACGACGCACTCGTCGCCCGCGCGCGCGGAGCGGCTCGCGGGGGAGGAGGCGCTGCTCGACGACCCTGACCACGACGACCACTACATCTACGTCACCTACCCGCCCGAGCTCAAGCGCCGTCTGCTCGAGAGGTACGCTCGCAACGTCACGCTCATACTGCTCACGCCTTTCATTCGGCAGACTCGCGTTGACTGATCGATCGTCTCAAATTAATAGTTTACGTCACCTATCCAGTGGATCCCAGCTATCACTATCCGTACAGGCTAATTTGGTTTACGAGTTCTTCAAGAGCGGCGCCGATGAGGAGTTTAATTGACAAAAAATATGCAACCCGGTGGACTCCCACCACATTCGTGCCACGCCACAGTTAAGTAGCGCATGCAACAAGGAGCAGCAAGAATAACTAGGCAAATATTTAGGCTATTAGCCATTGTTGATTAGAGTTTTTAATTGTAGTACACTCATAGAACTTGAATCCAGTAAAACGCATTTTAATTTTAGGTTCCCTAGATAAACCCTAGCTTAGTTGTTGTTAACCTGAAAATTATACCTAGATTGTGACAAAATGCACATTATAAAAATATTGTCAGCACTGGTCAGATATTCCGTTTTTATAGATGTGTTAACTAATCAATGTTGTTTGTTTTAGCTGCTACAATAGAACAACTCGCCTCTGAGACCCGACGTGTCCATCTTATTTCGTCGTGCATGCACCTTATTTGGATGTCCAATTAAGTAGAATAGTTATCATCCTATGTTTGCACAGATTTAAACATACGAACAGACACAACAGTGTGTTGTATACTGTAGGTACTATTTTGCAAACTAAAAGTAGCATGTTCATTTACTTAGTTTAATTTAGCTACCGTCGATAAACTATGATGTGATGTTAACTTTGCAAAATAGCACTACGGATCTGTTCAGCATAACCAGCCAACCATCTGCCTTAGGACATCGTAGTTTGTACATTGTTACTAGACCATAGATGTTGGTGACCTGACATGGATTTCATGAAACTTCAAGAATATATAGGTATTCTTGAAGTGTCATAAAATCCATGACAGAATGCGATTTGATATGTTTAAAGATGTTTGGAACATTTGTTCCGTACATATAGTTTGTTTGATTTGCGGCCAGTTAAAGCCACAGGCGCATTTGTCGGAATCCGAACGCAGCACTCGCGACTTTGCCTGGCTAGATGACAACTTGATCTTTAACTTTTGGTTTACTAGTTTCAATTTCCTTAATATTTATTGAGGTGCACCCCGACTGCAATAGGTACGTTGTAAAATTGTATTTAAATTCGGAGGATTTTATGTAGCTGAGTGTTTTACTTTCAGATAGCAAATAGTCTTTGCCTTGTGTTTGTTAATAAGTTATTTGGTGAGTACTTATTCAACGTTGCAGACGTTACTATGTTTGCAAGATTAATATTAATATGTAAAATGAGAGTTGTACTTACTTGTGTGAGGCAGAAACAATGTCACACAGAGACAAGTGTGTGCAGTGTGATGATATGATCAACCCACATTGAAAGATCAAACATATAGAACACGAGTGTGCTGTGTGGGTGGACGTGCCGCAGCACACAGGTGTAATATTGCATTGTTATTTAGGTTTCTACTTGAATTCTGGGACCTCATTATACCAAATATTGTACATACCTAACGGCTAATTAGTATTAACAAATATTAAATGGAATCTCTTGAAATAACATCGTATCACCGCTGAAAAAATAATTCGTTCGCTATGTTAATTATTGTTTATATTAAAGCAATAAATAAGAGCATTTAAATTGAACTTGTATTATAAATTACTGTTGTGCTCACTCCATCATTAGGTCCCAAAATAATTTAGATATATTTTTAGTCATCAACCATGAACCGCCTAGTTGCAGGATAGAACGAAAATGAGAGCCACGATGCCGATGATCGTCCACAGACAAGTGCCCCACGGGATAGGTGTTTGGATGATGTTCATCAAATTATGTGAAAGCCTTATACACGAACGGGAGGATTGATAGTACGAGGCTGGTACGGCAAAGATAATAAATAGTAAACACTTGAAACCAAGGTTTCTTGTCCGAAGGAAAACGACGTGTCAGAAGAAACGATAACGACCACATACGTATGCATTCAAAGTATTACAATTTGTGTATGAAGAAAAAAACAAGAATTACTATTATTATTATTTTTATTACTTTTATTAATCAGTTGGCCAAACATTAAGATAGAGTGAGTCGCCTTATTGTCGGTGTTGGTACAGTCGAGTTCAAAGATATGCATACACTTTTGCTCCTTATTCCATTGTGATAAGGCGAAAAATGTAAACATATCTTTGACGTCGACTGTACCTAATGAGCGGTGTTCTACATAAAGTACTTACTGTACTTAGCCTGTCTAGTCGTAAGTTAAGAGTAATGTATAGAGCCTGCTGCAAATTGTAAATATGCTATATTTTTTCCAGTTATTGTAATTAGAATAATTATCATACGATTGATAGATCCCGCTACTCGATTGTATTAGAAGTAAAGCTGCAAATAAACAGTTAAGGTACGATATGAAATGTATATTTCAAAACGATCTCTCAACAGTTTCCCCGTGGCTACATTCGTTATGATATTGGGTAAGGGCGGCCTAAGACTGAATGCGAGAGAAGTTGTTTAGTAAGACTCGTGTTCCCAACCAACACTTAATTTTAAGAAAATGTCTGCAAGTCTAATAAACTAGTTGTCACCTGTAGTAACTTATGTTAAATATCATATATAATGAATTACAGGATCATAAAATGTAATGTCATAATATGATATGGCTAACTTATTGTTTGACCGGTTGCAGTAGACCGCGATACTACATACCTGGAATAGGTTGGGAGCTTAAACCGGCAATAAGTCTGTGTTGTATCTTCACTCCTGCTCAGTAAACCTCATCGGTGTGTCACAAATAACTAAAACGAGTCTTCAATTATTTTGCCTACTCGTCTATTCGGAATATTCGGTTGCGTGGATCGCTTTTCCATTAATCTTATGAAATGCTTTAACGAGACATTTTAGGAACCGTACGCGCACTCGATTTACAATAGTAAAGTGCACTTTTCATTCTCATTGGATAATTATAAAATTGTAAAAAGTTTGTTAATTAAAAAAGTTAAAATAATTTGAGTGTATTTTTTTTATTAAATATTGTACCCAAATCGGCAGTTGTATAATATAATAAAAGAGACTTGTTTCATATACAAATTTACAAGACCCAGTGATATTTATCACACATCAGTTTAGAAAGGTTCTCCTACAATTTTCACGTACAGTCAAGAGAAAAAATATGGGTGTATACAACTTACTCATAAATATGTCTCATAACCCATAACTGTTATGTTAGCGGATTAAGGTTTTGGTACTTATTTATGAGAGGATGTTATGGATACATATTTTTGCACCTGACTGTACAAACAGCAACACACTAATGTCCTTATTCATAAACGCCTATCAAACCTATTTCAGTGAAACATCCGAAAATTTGTTCATACTTATCTGTCACATTGACAACACACATTTAACAGAGATATGATAACTTTTATGAATAAGGGTGTTAAGATGTTAACTATCCATAGTAGGCTTTATTCCGTTGCAATAAGGTTAACAAATGAATGGTCAGTAAAATGTGTGGGCAATGCTACGAAAAAAAGAAATAACGAATTCATTGATATTCAACATATTCCATGATATTTGCGTTCTAGCAACGTCAACGCCGACCTTGTTGTATTTATTAGATTAGGCACCATCTTTCACATGAATGTCCGTGCAATGCAATAGCAGCTGCTGTATCAGATTATTTTACATACAAAGATCAAGGGCCTCTGTAGCGTGCGCGGCTGATCGCTTCACTCACGTGGCGGTGAGTTTTACGCGTATTTGACGCCCTTCCAGAAGGCATTGCTGTCGACGAGACACTTGCAGCCGCAGCCGGTGGGGCACGTGTCGTGGTTCTCGAACCTGGAACAACAGTACAATCAGTTATGGGTCAAAACTCAAGTAAAGCCCTTCCTGTATGTAGCAGTATTACATATTTAAATGTTGCAACATAAAAAATGCCTATTCAAATAGGTCACACCTATATTTATTGCAGGACTTTATTTCAGTTTTTACTTATACCTCATATTTAATACAATACTGACCAGGCTCGCATGTGCGTGGCGTGGCCCGCGTGGGCGCAGTAGGCGCAGGCCATGGCGCGGCCGCGCACGCCGCGCGCGCACACGGCGCAGCGCAGCGCGAGCCGCCGGCACGCCGCGCACGCCGCGCCGCGCGCGCGCAGCCCGCAGCCGCGGCACAGCGCCCACAGCTCCGGGCCCGCGCCCGAGCCCGCGCCGTCCACGCACTGCCGGACCCGGACTAGCTTCATCACCTGGACACAATACTGACCAGGCTCGCATGTGCGTGGCGTGGCCCGCGTGGGCGCAGTAGGCGCAGGCCATGGCGCGGCCGCGCACGCCGCGCGCGCACACGGCGCAGCGCAGCGCGAGCCGCCGGCACGCCGCGCACGCCGCGCCGCGCGCGCGCAGCCCGCAGCCGCGGCACAGCGCCCACAGCTCCGGGCCCGCGCCCGAGCCCGCGCCGTCCACGCACTGCCGGACCCGGACTAGCTTCATCACCTGGACACAATACTGACCAGGCTCGCATGTGCGTGGCGTGGCCCGCGTGGGCGCAGTAGGCGCAGGCCATGGCGCGGCCGCGCACGCCGCGCGCGCACACGGCGCAGCGCAGCGCGAGCCGCCGGCACGCCGCGCACGCCGCGCCGCGCGCGCGCAGCCCGCAGCCGCGGCACAGCGCCCACAGCTCCGGGCCCGCGCCCGAGCCCGCGCCGTCCACGCACTGCCGGACCCGGACTAGCTTCATCACCTGGACACAATACTAGTTAGTACACGAGTTATATGAAAAATAATAGATCCTAAATTCATTCCCCGCAATCGAAGTACACGCTCTAATTACCTCAGTTCTCTTGTACAATAGCTGCCACCGGTGCAGGATGTCTGCGTACACCCGCTTGAAGCAATGGTACTGGTGCACGGTTTGCTCGTCCAGCACGCAGGTCGACATGCGCTCTGACTTGGACACGCTCGAGTCGGTGCAGAAGTTTTCGACCTCCGAGCACGAGTTGCTTCGGATGGTCATCCAGCCGTCGGCTATCTCGCTGTATTGGTTCACAGTGCTGTATGGCGATGTGCCGTTGCCCTGGAAAATGCTCAGGATTAATTAAATGCATGAACAGGAAGCGGTCAAAAAGCAGTGTAAAGTATTTAAAAAAAGGTCTAGAAAAGTAAATAAGAGTGAAACAAATGAGATAAATTAAGACATTTTCGATAGTCTAATAGCTCAAATTCAGGTAAAATAACTCACATAACTAGAATTGCTAATTGTGGACTGAGAGCTCCATTTGTTCGTGTCATTGAAGATTGGAAACGCGCAAGCCAGCATGGCCGCCATTTGTACGTCCGACGCCTTAGCGTAGTGAGATATCCTGGAATTAAAATTATCTTGTTGAACTACGCAAGTTTACGTAAACGCCTGCCAATCGTCGAAAAGCTTGTAAGACACTGTTGTTCATTAGAGTAAAGCAGATACGAGCGCATTCTTGGATGTTCAGATGTTTGGATGTTTGTTACTCAATCACGCTTAAACGGTTCAACCGATTTGGATGAAATTTCGCACGAAGATAGTTTATAGCCTAGATTAAAATATAGGAGAGTTTTTATCCAGGGTCCACGCAGAAAAAGTCGCGGGGGGAAGCTAGTAAGTAATAAGGTGCAAAAGTGAAACATATCTCTTCCCTCGACTACATTGTCTTAAACAAGTGTGAAAGAGATACAATGACTGGTCACTGTCTTGCGGATATACTAACAGAGACTGCAGAAGATTACAGCAGAGCGGGTGCTGCGCCCAGCCCATGCTCTCCTCGCTGGAAGCGCGGTGGTCCACGAGCTTCGCGCGCAGCGCCTTCGCCGCGAGCCCCGCTAGGCGCCACGCGTGCGCTAACTCGCTCTCACCCTCGGCTGATGCTATACGAGCGTTGGATGCGCACATCTCTGGAAATATTTACGCACAGGTTATGTTACAAATCGGGAATCTAGGGGGTCTTAACATGTTTCGAAAGAAATGATACACCACAGAGTATAACAGTGAAATATACTTGTTAAATTGTCGCGATAAACTAGAAGCTGCTATCCAAAAAAAAGTTGTTGTTGTGTTTTTTCTTAGCGGAGTATTCTTGGTCGAGATGTAATCCATATTTTTGAATGACATTTAACCAAATTCAAACAAGGAGGAGGTTGTTCATTCGGTTGTTTTTTTAATCATCCATTATTATTACTTTTTATAATATTACAACGATACTGGCGAATTCCATACAATTTTCGTTCGGACTAGACGTCTAATCTATTGATGTCAGGAACTTGAAATTAAAATAATATTTAGATAATATATGACTCTCTTCTCCCGCAGTTTGAATAAGTACACGTAAAAACCAGTAATATTCAATATATAGCCATTTAAAATTCATCAAATTTTACTCCGAGCCTTGTATGTGTGAGTGAGTTTTACACTGTCCGTGTAAAGAAAATGGCTGCGGCACATGACAGCTCGTTGCCTAAAACCTTCAATAGATGTCTTTGATATCAAATTAAGATTAGTTAGACAGCGGAGTGAATAGTAGTAATTATACTCACCAGACGGTGCCACCATCGTGTAAACATTTTAATTTTCTGATGAAAGAGACAGCATTCATTTTATCTTGCTACGCTGCTCATTTTGGTAATGACGTCAGAGACATGTCATTTGTTTTTTGATAGAACGAATTTCAAACAACAATGTATGAAGTTCAATGCTTTGCTCTTTATTCGTGATTTATTAAGATTTCCATGAACAATAACCTAGTCCACGCAACGATAATTATACATACATTTTGCGTCTTATTAGATAGGAGTAAGATACTCGTACAATATGGAAACGTAATCTGTGCCACCGACCGTATACCTGCATATAAGATTTGATCAAATGAATTTGCAACTTGGGTTTAGAAGTTTCGATTGAGTGAATGATACTTAATGTAGCATTAAATGTAACGGATAATTATGCATTTAGGGTGAACCTGACAAATTTAAATATTCGCTTTAGTCGACTACACATCTATTGACAGTAAAATAAACAGTAAAATAAACACAACAAACGTTAGGGCCGTCTAGGGGACTATAAGTTGAAACCAACTTAATGTTCGAAGTGCGTTTAATTGATAGTAAAGTTACAACGGTGCAGATGTGAGATTACAAATTAACTTAATCTTAGAACTAAAATAATTGATCGAGGTCGATCACGACCTTACGCGACCGCGATGGAAGAATAAGACACTTGGTTCACCACACTTTTCACATGATGTTAGCTTGGTCCTTGTATTGGCTAATTGCCCACTAAGCAAAAGAGCAATCGATTTTCGAGAAAAGGGTATGACTGGGTGGTGACTCGTGAGAGCTGACCGTGGGAGTATCGTATCGTAACACACAATACACATAAGATCTAATAAATAACTTAACATAGTATATAAATATAGAACATATAAAAACATAGTCGTAACTTATGGGGGGGCATCCCCCTTCACATCATAGTTTATAAAATCTTAAATGTAAAAGATTGCAACTATAGATGTAACGTAGAATTAAGCTTTCTTTTATGCAATAAACAGCTTTTTTTTTAATAACTACTGCAGCCTATTTAGGACTCGACTGTTCAACTACCGGAGATTAGATTACCCGGCATGTAAATGAACTAAGTCACAAATTGTCTTCTTTATAATGTTGTGAGGGTAGAATTATATACTCGTAGGCATTCTTCGGTGCAGGGACTGATGTCAGTTACGGCCGTGGCTAGGCAGTTACGAAACCGGTATTCCATTCATTGGGTACGGTACTGTTATATTGTAAAGTTTAGCCGCGCCGCGACATCACAACGGTTCCCCGTGACCAGTTAGAAATATCGGTTACCGGTATTTTTACAAGCTTTTATTTACTTTCATCTGTCCATTTGTCTGTCTGTAATCAAATCTTGCAAGTTAAATTTGACCCACTTCCCGGTGACCGATTGAGCTGAAATTTTGGGTATAAGTATAGTTTGGATGACAATTCAATATAATGGTACCATCGAGCTGATCTGATGATGGAGACAGAAGGTGAATTCAGTACTTAACCAACGTAACCCCGTTGAGTTTGGGCTCGTTAGAATCGGCTCAATGAGTAGTTGATGATGGTAAACAAAAAAAGTACAGTCGGCAATAAAAGCTTGTACCAAAAATGAAATTTTTAACAGAAGCTTGTTTAATGACTAGTGATACCTTTGAATACCGGTTCCAAACAGGTATTATTTCGATACTGAATCTTTTAGTTCTTAAGCGGGTCTAGTTCGCTCCTCGCCGAAGGCGAAATATCGGTTACTTTTACAACTTTTATGAAAGCGTTTACGGTACCGGAAAAAAATAACCGTAACCGTTGTTTTATGGTAGTCAAATATGCAGCAAAATATGCAGCAGGTATCGAAATGGTCCGGAGAAAACCGACATATGTATTTAATTTATTTTAATTTTATTAACGTACGTATAGGGAATGCAAACCGCCATCCTGGAATCCCGCAATACCTTCCGGTATTGCGGGATTCCAGGACAGGTTTTTCCATTATTCTAATACCGGAATTGAAAAGGACCAATATTGAAATACTGGATTACCGGTATTTTAAAAAAACATTAATCCTACTAATATTATAAATGCAAAAGTTTGAATGTTTGTATATAAAGATGTTTGAATGTTTAGATGTTTGTAACTCAATCACGCTTAAACGGCTCAACTGATTTGGATGAAATTTTGCACGAAGACAGTTTAACTGCCTAAAGCCAATGGGCTTGATAGGACTTATGCTGTCGAAGGAATTAATTATATTCAACTGGAATAGAGCTGAATTTCTAATTTCAATGCCATTTTGTATTGTATGCTGGGCCTTAGGAGGAGCCTAGATTAAAATAAAGGATAGTTTTTATCCCGGGTCCATGCAGACAAAATCGCGGGCGGATGCTGGTTTTTAATAAAAAATATGAAATTTTCATGCATTTGTAAAAAAAGAAACGCATAATCTAGTTAAGTTTACATTTATTTGAATCAGTTTAGTTGTTATTGTCTGTCCTACATAATTTTTCTACTGAAGGATAATGACTTTTCCACTCTAATGATGCTGGTGGTAGGAGCACGGTTTGATCTGTTAGAAGGTAAAACAGGCTTCCGCTAAAACGGGTAACTTCTATGAATGAACGCAGAACACCGTAAATGGGGAATGTAGTTAATAATACATTTGTTGATTTTTTACTGGTATGTTCGTTCTCTTTTCACAAAAAAACGTAGTTTTTAGGGTTGTTAACCGATTAAAAAAACTTTTAATGACATAAAACCTTACTAAACTTTTGGTTTTTAACATTATTGTTAAAAAAATATTATTCATTTACTCCTACTACTATCGGTTCAGGGAGGGAAGGTGTATTTGGGTTTCACATACGCACTAATTCTATTGTATAGACAGTTTCCAAGTACACCATGACTCCCTGAACAGATAAAAGCAGTAGTTGCAAACAGCCCCATAGCTTTTTTAAGTAAAAAGGTTGGTTTTGCTTTTAGATTTGAGTGTTTAATTTCATATTATACAATACTAATGTACTTTTTGACAAACAAACTAACGCTGCAAAACTTCCAATAATGTAAATCCAAGTAATGCAGGAGATGAACCAAAATTTTGCGAATACGTAAAAAAATATCAGTATAATAAAAAAAAATACCGGTAACGAATATGCATTTCTACACGGTTCCGGAACCGGTACCGTTATGTTGGTGGCGCGGCTAACCTTTACAATATAACGCTATCGTAATGGAATCCCGTCCCATACCAGTATAACCGAAACCGAAATCAGTCCATGCTCGTGAGTCTGCCTTTAAAAAAATATATTGTTGGCTAATTGTTAAAAACTGAACGAGCGAGCGAGCGAGACGAACGAAGTTTTTCATTTCAGCTTGGGAAAATATTCTTTCGTATGTCCGGCTGTCTAGATTTCTCCTCTACATGTCGTATTTCTCAACCGATTCTCCTGAAATGTTGTGAGCTGATTCGATGACTATAGAATAGAATAGAATAGAATAGAAAAACTTTATTTCGCAAATAACAGTAAGTACATTTTAGATTTACACTTAGATGCTATGTTATACAGAGTGACATTCAGTCCGAAACTATAAGACACGGGCTCTTAGGAGTCACCAGACCGATTTTAGAAAGAATAAAAACTGCATTTAATACCGGTCAAATCTGTCAAAAAATCTGAGTTTGATTTTTGCGTATAAAATGTATACTATGCCTTAGTATGTCCACCCAGTAAGTTCATTCATCCATCACCAGTGAAAGATCATCACATACTATACTTACTTAAAACAAAGTCGCGTTCTGCTGTCTGTCTGTCCCTATGTATGCCTCGATCTTTAAAACTACGCAACGGGTTTTGATGCAGTTTTTTTAATAGATAGATTGATTCAAGAGGAAAGTTTATATTTATAATACGTGCATAATATAGTGGAGAAGCACTTATAATTTTAGAGGTATCTAAAGTGATGTCGTAAATAAATACATTTATTTGCGCTTCCATTGCAAACGCTGGCTGAAACCTACGAGATAGATCAAAACAATATACTACAGTATTGTACACCTTAAAAAGGTCTACAAAAAAGTCCGCGATGGTATATGTCTATCTCTTAGGGATAACTCACAATAACCATTTTTTATCCATCACTTTTTACGAGAAATTATGGCTTATTTACGAAGGAATTTTAAGCAATACAGCATTAATCCTCCTCCAATTAAGTACCTTAAATCATATTTAAATACATTGTGCATTTAATATAAATCAATATGCCCTTTACAACATGTAATTTAAATGAATATTTTCGAAGATATTACAGATTATAATACAGGGACATAGCGGCAGCGGTCAGCATTGCACCCGTGCCGTGCAAAGCCGGGGCGGGTCGCTAGTCTTTTATAATCGGATAAGTGGTTTCGGAGGTTATACCCTACATACAAACAAACAAAAAAATAACACTTTTCAATAATCGTTCCGGTAGCATAGTGGTTCAGGCATGCGACTGTCAAAAGGCGGTCGTGGGTTCGACAGATAAGTTTCATCTCATATTTACCTTAACAAGACATTCAATCATTTTGTAAGCAAATCTCAACCTTCGAACATTAGTAATTAATGAGTGAAAGCATCAAGCACGCATATATAAACGCGTGAAAAAGTTGAATTCGAATTTTGAATTTTGACGCTCATCGAAAACAGTACCATATTGTCAAATGATATATTTCTCTCTTTCTGACGCGGTCTAAGTCGGGACTCGAGACCACTAACAGTTTTGATATACAAACTCGCCTGTTATTCATAACGCTTACCAAATTCGTCCGGTGGCGCAAAATTATTATCAATTTTGAGGTCAAATTAGGTATTTTCGACGCGAGTCACGGGCGAATACAAAACATTTTGTGAATAATGCGTAGACCTTTTGTAATTATGTAGTCCCGCAAGTCAATATGGTTATATAACAAATAAAAGTACTAATATACTAAGTATAGGTACCTTATTCCGTATAACATTAGATTTTTTATGGAAAAATACTTCTTCTACCTTCCTTTAAAAATATTGTACTTATTAGTGTTATTTCGATTATTTAATGTGTTTCAAATAAAACAATGTTTATGTTTTTGTTTATCAAAATGGTTTTCATTCAAATGACATGAAGATTTACGCACGATTTGTCTAATCTCATGTGGAATAGGGTATAGAATAGATACAGGTAGGTAGTACTTTGATTTGTCAACTGTAAACCTACGGATACTCTTGATTTTCTAATTAAATGAAAGGCGTAACATCTTTGTACTTAGATGATATACCTTTCCAAAATAGTATATACAAGCTTCTGCCCACGACTCCGTCCGCGTATGGAACTCGTTTATATCGTAGCTCCATACAAACTTTCACCCCCCATTTTAGGGACGTGGGGGGTTAGAAAGAGACAAAATCCCTTCTCCATCCCTTCAACTATCTCCACTTAAAAAATCACGTCAATTCGTCGCTCCGTTTGGTTTCCGTCGGCCAACAAACACAAACATATACTTTCCCATTTATAATATTAGTATGGATTAGTATGGATGTAGTATGTAACATGTAAGAATATATCCGCCAAAAATATAGGGGTTTTTTTGTTGGAAAATCTAGATACAAATAAGCTTATCAAGAAATTTTAAACATGTTAAATGTTTTTTTGCTTATTACAAGTAAATCTAAGTAACTTGAGACGGTCATATTGGTTTAGAAATCCAAAAAGAAAAACGAAAAAGAAGTACGTTCGTCGGGATTTGAACCCGGTTCAATAATGGCGTTACAGATAGATTTAAGCAAAAGAGATTAATATTGAGCTACCGTATGACATTAGGCAACGAGTGAAAAACTCAGATGCATTCATTCAGCATTCTAGAGTGCCTGACACAAGTACATTTAGTTTAACTGTTTCCTAATAGAGGCGCTAGAGGGATTTAGTTTTGCGCCCTCTATTTTGATTTATGCAAAATGTTTGACAATGACAGACTCCGAAGTGACATTTAGCTACGTTAGTCTGCGTAAATTCACGAAAAAGCACTTTTATGCATATTTTCGGAATACATTTTAAAAATAAACACTGTTTAGTGCAGATTGATTGCGATTCATACGTAGCAAGCTCTTCGGCTTCCGCAGTTTGAAACACATGTTGGTACTCGTCACGGTTTTGCGTAAAACGATGAGCAACCATCGAAATTATATATCGCGACATCTGTTAGCAACAGCTCGACAGGAACCAGTGATGTTCCACCTTAACCACAGAACTCAGTAATATTTTTTATTTGAAAGTAATATTTTTTATTTATTAGGAATTAGCCCTATTGTTACCAAAATTCAATTTTGATGACGGGATTCGTGAGGAATAAAGGGCACTCCTCAAATATATTGGGGAGCATATAGTGATTTCGGTATATTTAATAGTACCGCAACTTATGTTGCTTAGTCTCGGAAACCATAAATTTGGTGATTTGGAGCTATGATGAAGACCACAGATGACTTACGGGGCTCTTCAATGAATGAGAAAAGTTTGCAAAAGCAAATAAATTACCAACGGAGTCCTCTGCGTTGATGAAGTACTTCTCGGCCAGCAGCCGGTTGAGCGGGAACAGGTCGGGCGCCGCGTAGAGCACCACCCGCGGCGAGCAGCCCGATATGCTGCCGCGGCTGCGCATGCTGCCCGCGCGCCGCCCTTGTGATTTCTACAACCAATACAAATATATCTAACAGTGCCAATCGCATGCTCCCAAGTTACTTTAGAATGTTCTTTATGAGCCGGGTGCATACTGCACGCATACCTCGACCAAGCACGCCTCGCCTGAGCGTGCGCGCTCAGTGTAGACGTGCCTCGGCGAGCCACGCCGGTCGGCAAACAGAACGGTGAACGGTCCGCTTGCTCGGCTGCACGCCTCGCCCGAGGCATGCGTGCAATGTGGACCCGGCTAATGGCATACGAGGGTCATGCCAAAATAAATTAGATAATCAAAAGTTACAGTTTATTATTTATTACAGTTATCTATTTTATCCAAGTATTCACCGTGAACACGTATACGCTTTTCCATCCAGCTAAAACTCTTGGAAAATACTGACGACCACTCTTCTTTAAACACCTCATAAATTTCATAATTATATGCAGCCAGGGGATCTTCTTTGTTCTCAAATCGCTTTCCTTTTAATTTTTGGAAAAAGGTAAAGATTACAGGGTGCTAAATCAGGGGTATATGTGGGTATGTGGGTAGTTATTGTATGGGGGTGGGGCAGAATAGTAACGTTTTTTTAACTGAAATAGTCAAGTGTTCTAGCAGAAGTGTGCGGGGCAGCGTTGTCGTGGTGCCAGAGCAGGTGCTGGGTTCCTTCTACGGCCGCTTGTCACACCAAGCTGACAATACTCTTGGGGCACAAACTGTCACATACCATTCTGAATTAACTGTCCTTTGATCTTCTAGCACTATCGTAGCAATATGTCTCGTGTTTCAGAAAAATTAAGGCAACCATTTGTTTCTGTGTACTTCGTGCTCGGCGACATTTTGTTGGAGTCGGCTCATCTTCAAAGCACCATACTGTGGATTGTCGCTTTGTGTCAGGATCGTAGTTATATAGCCATGTTTCATCACCTGTCAGTATATCATAACATAAACGTTTTTTTTCTTGCCAGCGTTGAATTTATTTATCATAAATTTGCACCAATCCACGCGACGGTCTTTCTGCAAATCGGTGTTTGTGCGGCACCCATCTTGAACCACGAATATTTTTTTCCACAGCTTGCACATTTTCTTGTGTGACTGCGGTTGAGGTTTTAAACCTTTTTTAAAATCATACGAAAATCACGTCGAGTGAGCTCCATTGTTGCGGCAAATTCCCCCCAAATTCAAGCCTCAGCTAGTTAAACTACAATGGTGTATAACTTGCCAGTTGCCAGTATCAATCAAATGACCATGGAGTATCTAACTTCTTTTGGCATGCCCCTCGTACATAGTACCATACAATACTTACTTTACTTTTTGGCACCATAGTGCCGCCCCATAGTAAAAGAAAAAACAAAAAAAAAGTGTCACTTGGATTGGATTCAACGTATTCTAAAGCGGGCACGGATAACGACCTAATTAGCCTTGGAATTAGGTATTGTTATGAAAGAAGAGACCTTTTTATGAGAATATTTTTATAAGATTTGGAGTGAGGGTTTGGACATTTTACGAGTACTAATTCTCGCAAGTTGCATGCCGCATGATGCGGCCCGCATCTATTATGTAAGCCAAAATAATTATGAATGGATTGATTGATGCGAACACCAACAGACTTTTGCTACACTCTAACTCTACAATCTAACGCTTTCTCGGCCTCGGTATAAACTTCATCATCAGTTAGTTACTAAAACTATTTTACTAACTCACCCAACGATCTTGAAAATAGAATGTCGTAATGGAATTCGACGGATGCCTGTGCAGTAGTTGCGGGAAACCGGACGCGTTTGTCGGCGACGGCGTAGTGGTCGCGTGCGGCGACACCGAGCCGTATCCGCTCCCGAACAGGCTCGGGAGTGTCGACAAGGAAGACATGGACCTCGGCGTCCCCGCCTCGTGCTTCAGCGACAACCGCCGCGTGTTGGACGGACGGTTGAACACAACCAGAGTGCTCACGCCGCACCACTTTGCACCGCAAGTGCGGGGGAAGGGAATGCACGCATCTCCCGCGTTTTCACTTTCCGATTGGCTCCGTTGACTGGACTTCATTGAGTCGGAGTCGTCGCTAGATTTGACGGGTATCTAGAAATCAATTTTGAAAGTAAGTAATGTAGGTGCGCGCAGTCAGTACTTACTGTGAACAACTATCATTTTTCCGAGCTTTGAATAGATAGTAGGCAGTATAGATGACATAGAAAGGCAATAAATGCTAAATGTCTGTCCTTACCTCATCAATAGATGTCGCCAATGTTTTCAAGCAGTGCAGCAGACACCTCTGTCCTTCCTTCTTCTTTCTATGAGCTGTCCTGTTCAATGCTTGTAAGATTTTGATAGTAGTTGTGCTGTCGATATTTGTTCCTGAGAGCCAAGAGAATTTTGGTATTGTCTGTTCAGACACATTTTTGGGGAAAGCAACTTGAAGGTTGGCAGTGTATCCATTGCGTTCTGAGTGTATCTGGCATATTCTTGTCTCTATATTCATATCAGTTACTTCAATATTCGCCATTTCCCTTATAGATTCGAACTCTTCATCTATTGATGTCAAATTTAGGTTTGATATCTTGGTCTGAAAAGTGGAAAAGACTCGAATTTAGTATTGGAGGACAATGTAGTTCTGAATAATGGAATGGCTATGATTTTGGGAAGAAACAACATGTTACCATTTCTATATCTAGTCCTTTACCGTCGTCAGATACATCATTCATAGACTCAACAGTTGACATTGCTGAAAAAAAAGTTAAATCAGTAACTTTAAATTATACCTTATGAAGAAGGATACATTTATTTATATGGTGTAATATGATACGCCCACGACGAAGATGGAGCGACGACATAGTTCAGGTCGCAGGTCCAACCTGGTGCAGACTAGCCAGAGAAAGAAAAGAATGGCATAAATTGGAGGAGGCCTTCGCCCAAAAATGGGCTGCCCAGTAAATTTAAATATTTAATAAATAAGAAAAATGTAATTTTGCAATTGTTATAAAACTGGCAATAAAAGGCTTTATTATTATTATTATTATTATTAATATGATACGGTATAAATTATTTAGAAAAATTAATGCTCACTGTCACTACTGTTGTCCTCATCTATATCTGCATCATTAGGTAAATAATGGTGACACATTTTGAGCAAAGACGGCTGCATTGCCCAAATCCTCAAGGACTGATCCCTGCCCCATGTTACCAGTTGGAAGTTATCTGGAGATGTGTTTGGTCTCCATACCATTGTCTGTACTGTGTCAGTGTGGCCCACAAGCCTGTGTGTCAAGATGTCAGATACCCAAATACCAATGACTCCAGCTTGTTCTACCCGGGGCAGTCCGCCCCACCCAACACCTATGGTCAGCAGACCACTTCCAAATGGCGTGTATATTGCCCTCCAAACCGGAAAATTTGTGTTTATTACATTTTCTGGTCTCCTAGCATTATTTATATCAAAGAACTTGATGCTCCCATCATGGCTCGATGTCACTAATTGATACTCATGGTGGGGACTCCAGTCTACACCATGAATTTTGCACAAGTGAGCTGAAATATACTGGAAAGGTGCACTATGTTTCCGATAGTCCCAAATTTTTATATCCCCGTCATGTGCTGTGGCCACTATGTGAGATGCTACCTTATTCCACTGAACTTGAGAAGCTCCAGCTGTGGATACAGATAAATTGATACAGAATAATCACTCCAATAAGGTATCCACTATCCAATAATTTAACAATTATAAACAATTTGATCTTACCAACTGCACATAGTGAAATGACTGGTTTTCTAGCATCCCGGAGGTCCCACATGTGGGTAAAAGTGTCTATAGAGCAAGTAGCTATGAGGTTATGGTCTTGTCTGTGGAAATGCGTATCGCTGACCACTCGAGTGTGCCCGCGCAGAGAACAAATACACGCCAGATCATTGCCATTGCGCCATTCATATACGTCCACGCGTTGATTACTCTGGAATATTTGGGATATAATTAGGGTATCACTTTACAACAGATAATGATTAAGGATATAAACTACGATTTGTTTATTATATTTACCGCAATTGCACAGAGTTTTTGGCCGTGATACGTTTGACACCATTCTGCGCCAGCCGCATCATACTTGCTCTGCCGCGGGTACTTCTTTATAATATCTCCCGCGTCCTCTTCCAGGTTGACTTGTTTGATTGCTAGCCATCGTCGTCCGGCCAGCAACACGTTATTACCGGAGAAGTCGACAGACATAGCAGTCGCCTGAAGCTCCCGGTACTCCCACTTCATCAGCTCTGAACTCCAGTGCACAGACATTTTGCTTTGTTGTAATTAAAAAACATTAACTAATTATACAGTAATATTAAAACATTTTCATTTACTTTATTAATGATAACAAAAACAAATCAATCGCAGCACTCAGCACACCACATTATCAATTTGATTTGAAACGTCAATTTGACATTTGCAATCAGCTGTCTAAAGGCGTTTTCAATGTACTAGTCTACAATTTTTATTTTTGTGTTACTACAAGCGAATTAGAAGATACGTACCGCTCTCCTTTTTTTGCAATTTGCATAGTGGCTTGGTGAAATATGTCTTAAGTTACGTCAATAATCAAAAATATTTCCATTTCGATTTCGATCGGTAGAAAATATAGTAATTTAAGATGTTTTTTTAAATTAGCTCTTAGTCAAATGGGTTTAAAAGTGTACACGTTAATATCAATTACTTTACTATGGCTTTTAGTTTCCGGAAATTAAGGCACTCGTTGTTTGTAAACACTATACCCCGGCTATTTGCGGGGCTGTTGTTTATTTATGTTTACTGTGAATATCTTATATATTACGTTACCCAAATTCAGGTATACAATCAAGACTGGCATTTTGTTTACTTTATGTTGATTGCAAGTTTACTATGTACATTAATGATGTTTTACAGTGTGGCTTTCCTACGATTAGTAAAATGTCTAACGTCCAACCTGTGTATGCTATGATCTTCGCCGATCCCCACCTGCTTGGTCGCAGCGCGCATTGGATGGACAAATGGCGGCGGGAATGGCAAATGCACCGTGCATTTCAAGCTGCCATGACTTTACATAGACCAGATGTAGTATTTGTATTAGGTACTCATACATCTTATTTTTTTGTCAGGATTATTTTTGTGTGCCAAAACATTTTTTTTATAAATGCTTGTTGCAAAATTTGAGTGAAATATATAATATTATATTTAGAAAAGCATCTAAAACTATTTTAATTTCAGGCGACTTGTTTGATGAAGGTGACAAATCTTCTGAAAAAGAGTTTAATGAATATGTGCACAGATTTCAAGAATTATTCAAAGTTCCTGATGGGACATCTATGTATGCTGTAGCTGGAAATCATGACATTGGGTTCCATTATAAGTAAGTACCTACTAACCAACACATCAACATATCCTGGACAAAATTTAATGTTTTATCTGAGTGAAACATTGCTTTTTTGCAATTTGATTTTATATTCTTAATTCATATTTTTGTATGAAACTAATGACATTCAATTATAAAACAACTGATTGTTAATTTAGAATGCAAAGAAAACAAAATTTCTTTGTTTTCATAAGACCGCTTTGTCTGAACCTCCTCCCTCTTTAACGAGTTTGAAAACGCATTCTTAATCCTGTCCTTCTAACCAGAGCTGTAATTGTGAAAGCATTCAAAAGACTGACTCTCTTAGATAGCTGGGTTTGGAACTAGACAACAAAGGTTTTGGTTCAACGATGCTGATACTTTTCAAAGTCCCAAGATCGCTGAATCCTGGGCATCCTGCCATGGCATAGCACTGCATATTACTATTATGAAGCTGTAGAGACAAAAAAATATATATAGACGCCTGAACTAGATTAATCCTGTATCAGGTAAAAAAATGTGTGCACGCAGGATAACGCCGCAGCTGTCCGGGCGCTGGGAGCGGCGGCTGCGCGCGCCGCCCGTGCGGCTGCTGAGCGTGCGCGGCGTGCACTTCGTGCTGCTCAATTCTATGGCCCTGCAGGGCGACGGGTGCGAGCTATGCGCGCGCGCCGACGAGGAGATACACAACATCGCGGGTAACCGGGAATAAACACTAGTTCCTCCAAAATTCAAGTTTCTGTCCCCTGTAAAAATGTTATGTTATGTATGAACTACTAACATGCTCAAGATTATCTTGACAACTCTATTTTAATGATTCTCAAAAATGTATTTGGACACCAACTCTATAGTCATCTCACTTTTGTTGCTGATTGTTTAACTTTTCTCGTATCACAGATATCCTCAAGTGCAGCAGTGGATCAAAACTATGTAAAGGGAAAACGAAGCTAGAAAAGTACAGCAGGCCTATATTAATCCAGGTATATTGATGTTATTTAGACTCACTTTACAACATCCACTCAAATCATTATCTTGTGGAAAAAGATGAAAAATGCGATGGCAAACTGAGATTTATAGGTGGTCTTAAATCGCTGTTTCTTTTTGCAGCACTTCCCTCTATACAGGGCGTCCGACAGCCAATGCACGGAGCCGGACGCGGCTCCCTTACCAGAAAGGGACAGTCTGTTCGTCGAACGTCGGGACTGCCTGTCCAAGGAGTCGACAGAGTACCTAGTGGAGAGCCTTCGGCCGCGGCTCGCGTTCGGCGCGCACACGCACCACAGCTGCGCACTGCGACATAGCTTCGTGCCCACGCCAGACCACAAGATCGAGTTTGTGGAGTACACCGTCCCCTCGTTTTCTTGGAGGAATAGAGTGGACCCTAAGTATTATTTGGTGAGTTATAGTCTCACTTTTAGCAGAAACTGATAGTCTGTTCACCGAAAGGCGAAACTGCCTATCCAAAGAGTCAACAGAGAACTAGTAGAGAGCCTTCAGCCGCGGCTCGCGTTCGGTGCGCGCTGCGACACAGCTTCGTGCCCACGCCGGACCACAAGATCGAGTTTGTGGAGTACGGTTCCTTCGTTTTCGTGGAGAAATAGAGTGGACCCAAAAGTATTATTTGGTGAGTTATAGTCACCTTGTATCAAGATATGGACAGTTTGTTCACCGAACATCGGGGCTGCCTGTCCAGTTAATCCAGATTTGTGCCCACGCTGGGCCACAAGATCGGGTTCGTGGGCTACGCCGATCCTTCGTTGGGGTTGGGAGGAATATAATGGACCCTAAGTATTATTTGGTGAGCTTTAAAGTCACATAACGTCGGAAGCGGTTCTATTAGAGAGGGACTTAAAGGCAGCCCGTCCAAGAGATCGACGTATCACATCTGCAGGAGCTGAATTGTCGTCTTTGAAGCCATGAGTGCCGATATCTTTAACGCCAACAGCGGTGCTCACGGACGCTTGCAATTCCACGGTAAGCATGCTCGTTGCAAACCCTTAAAATCAAATTGGCTCTTTTCATAAAGAATCTAATGGTAGAGTAGAGGTAGGTCACGTTTGCCTGACATTGCTTCACATGGCTTCATTGGTGGTAGATACATACCTAATCTCCGCATAGGTTTTGTTGTGTGACATAGCGCTAAATGTTGAATCATCTATATCATCATCATTAACATTCATAAAACACACCTTGATGGACTTTTTAAATAGCTGGCTGTTACTAACTATTGTGTAATATGGCTGGGCGTATGTAAAAAATCCTAGATAACTAAGATAACTCTTGTTTTGTGGATTATACACTTCTTAACGAAACAAATTATTTTATTAAATATGTTTGTTCCATGTTAATTTAAAGGGGAATTTACCACGATCATATTTTAAACGATATGAAAAAGAAACCATCAGGGTCTCCCGTCGAGTCCTGTCCGGGGCTTCAGACGATGATGGTTTATTTTTCCATTATATTTGTTCTCTGTATCATATATATTTTGTGGATGTTCATAAGCTGAGCATAGACATATACATTTTGAGCTTACGTGATTTATCGGCATCTCATCGTTATCATTATTAAACATTACCTTTTTATCAATTTTTTTAATTATTTTACGATTGTCCTAAATCATATTTTAGTGATGTTCCGTACCTATTCATAAATTACGTCATCGTTTTTTGTCGATTATTGACCCCCCCCCCCCCATCATCATTCTGTTATTTATTTATTTAAACTATTGCACAATACAAGATTAAGTCTGCCGCATGCATCCACAGAGGTGGGCGAAAGTAGCCATGGACTGGGTGCCACACGATGGGCGGCGGCGACGTGGCAGGCCGAGACGGAGATGGCGGGACGACCTGGACGCATTTTGTAGCGATTGGCCACTGTTCGGTGCAATGCACCTAACACGTGATTTAGCCTCGTGCGTCCCGTCAGCAAAAGACGCATTGAGCAATAATTTATATTCACCTCGATTTGGTGTACTTTTCGGCTCTATCGCGACTGGGTGCATTCGAACATTAACATTTAACATTTTCAACATCTTTCTAACATATCTTTATAACATTTGTAATTTTAGGATTTTAAGACAATAAACATTTTAATACGTCTCTCCGGAATTTCTAACATTCAAGCTCACCCGCACCCGAATATTGGTCCTTCGAACCGTGGCCTCGCGCGCGTTTGAATTAATTTCAAATAGTGAGTGAGGTGCTTGAACTGGTGAACATCTGTGGGCGGTGAGCTGCATTGAAGGAGAAGCGTAACCAACAGCTGCAGCAGCGAAATAGAAGTGTTCGGTAACGACACAGAAGGCATACAGGTAAGATCTTTCCTTTTTACTAACAAAACATCAAAGATGGCGAGCGTTATCCGTCAAGACGAGATTCAGCGCTCTATCGAATCTATGCTTACTAACTTTAAGAAGGATAGTGCTGAAATTAAAAAGAAGCCCGAGTATTTCATGAGGCGTTTAGACGAATTGAGTCTACTATGGCGAGAATTTGAATTCAATCACGAACAGATAGGGATGGTAGAGAGTCAGACTCACCCGTACTTCGCTAACCGCACTTACGAATGTACGAAGCAAACTTACTCGGTTCTTAGTTCTGGTTTGAAGACGGGCTATCAGACATCAACTACAACGGTAAAAGAATCAACCAGAACATCGTCGGAGACCACGGACGAAGATATTCAGAAAAAACGAATCCAGGGAGGTTCAAATCTTAAAGAAGGAGAAACACCAAGAGAGTCTGAGCATGCCCCAGGCGCTCAAATAGGAAGCCAACTACTTAAAATAGATGCTGGAACGTCGAGTAAACATGACGAAATGTATCGCAAACAAACGGCAAACATGAAGGCTTTCGTTAGAACCGTAAAAAGTATAGACGTGAACGCGCTAACAGATAAGTGGGAGTTAGAAGATGCACTTAAGTCCTTACAGGCTCGTTGGAACGCAATAGATGCGCTCCATTGGGAATTAGAGAGTGAGGGAACTAAAACAAATGTGGAATACGAGACCTCATTTAATGCACATGAGGAAACATTTAACAGTTTGAAGAAAACGATTAACAAACAGATATGGTCAGGGGCACATCGTGAAAAATCCACACCTACATTAGAAATACCGACTTTTCATGGACACTATAGCACTTGGGTCTCATTTAAAGATTTATTCAGTGAGGCCATTCATAAGAACTCTGCATTATCCAACGCTCAGAAAATGCAGTTTCTAAAAGCCAAAGTGAAGGGAGAAGCGGAAAGACTCATTCAACACCTACAAATAAGTTCTGATAACTACATAGTCTGCTGGGATATTTTAAACAATCGTTATAACAATACTAAGCTAATATTCACTTTTCACATGAATATTTGATTAGGTCTATCAAAGCATGCAACAACAATCGGTGACACAAATAAAGAAAATGCATGATACGGCCAACGAATGTCTACACGCAATTAAGAACCTAGGTGTCGATATAAGTACCTGGGACCCAATAATAGTATATATTTTGACGCAAAAACTTGATTCCGAAACTCATATGGACTATGTAGAGTCGCTGAGCAACTCTAGAGCACTACCAGTCCTAAAAGAATTCATGGAATTCATGGAGGGCAAATTTACGAACCTAGAAAGCTCTCGCCGTAAAAAGGAATCTGTCATTCCAAAAACATATCCCCCAACAAACTCATTGAGTACAACCCAGAGAAAACCCTTCCAGGCACAACATAATTATCGGCAGTACCCTAACAACAACTACGCAAACAACGGAGTCAATCGAAGTCATGGAACTTTAACGGAGGTGAAAACATTTCATGTTTCAGGCATCAAATGCCCGCTGTGTAACAATCAACATGGCATTTACAACTGCCAATCGAAAAACGTTTTCAAACAGTTACAAAACTGGCGCTATGTATTAACTGTCTATTTAGTCACCACGGCAATAAATGCAACTCGGCGAAAACGTGCCACAAATGCACCGGCCGACATAACACGTTGATACACGAGGCGTGCGTAAAAACAGTAGCATCAGCATCGGAGCCATCGACCTCAACGTCATCAGCAAATGCGACTATTACTGAAAATAATAAACTGACTAACATTTCGCAATTACCTAAGACAGGAGATTCTGAGATTTTGCTGGCAACAGCTCAAGTAAAGGTTAAAGCTGCTGATGGAACCTATCTGACTCTCAGAGCTTTGATAGATCAAGGTAGTCAGATTTCCCTTATATCCCAACAGGCCGCACAGTTATTAAATTTAAAAAGAGAGAAATGTAGTGGTATTAAATATTTACGGTGTAGGACAGAAACAAAATAGCTGCAAGGGAAAATTAAACATAAAATGTGCTTCCACTACAACAATTTTGATTTCCATGCGGAGGTTATCATTATGAACAGTCTCATTAAAAACTTACCGAATAAAACGTTTTCTAAGCCATCATGGTCCATTATACAAAACATAAGCCTTGCCGATCCCGAGTTCTATGTTAGCCGATCTATTGACTTATTGCTGGGAGCTCACATTTATCAACTAATTCTTCTGAACGGAATAGTTAGAGGAGACGATGCTGCTCAACTCCTGGCACAACAAACCCAGCTGGGGTGGCTGCTATGTGGTACTGCTCGTACCTACCACTGTAACGTCGTTATAAACAATTTAGAAGATATAAGACACTTTTGGGAGATGGAAGACATTTCTGAAGAGGGAGATTTATCAAAAGAGGATCAGGAATGCATTAAACACTATCAGGAGAATACAAGGAGGAATCCTGACGGGAGGTATGAAGTGCGCCTGCCAATGAAACCACAATACAAAGAAGAACTCGGGGAAACAAAAACAAGAGCAATTGCGCAATTTAGAAATATGGAATGAAAGCTCGAAAAACAAGAAAGGTTTGCTGAAGCTTACAAAGCCTTTATGGATGAATACCATGAACTAGGGCATATGAAACTAGCCAGAATGACTTCGGGACTAGAGTCGTACTTGCCGCATCACATCGTGGAACGTGCTGAGTCAGCAACAACAAGGTACAGGGTAGTTTTCAATGCATCAATAAAAACATCAACAGGGTGTTCTCTAAATGATTTAATGTATACGGGACCGAATTTACAACAAGATTTGCAAGTACTTTTATTAAAATGGAGACAGTATCAGTACGCATTCACTGTGGACATCAAAAAAATGTACCGTCAGATCCTCGTGAATGAGACTGACCAACAGTTACAAAAAATCATTTGGCGTGACAGACCTGAAAACCCTTTACAATCATTCCAACTGACGACCTTAAGTTATGGAACCAAATCGGCGCCGTTTTTAAGCATGATGACCTTGAAACGACTAGCAGAAGACGAAAGAGAAAACTTCCAGCAAAAAGTAGTGGAGGAGGCATTCTATATGGACGACTTGTTACATGGAGCACACACACTCGAACAGGGGAAGAAATTGATTTCGGATCTGAATAATCTTTTGAGAGCAGGGGGTTTCAATTTACGGAAATGGTCGTCAAACCATGAATGTATTTTGGAAAACATAAACGAAGAACATGAAATAGATATGATTTTTAACTTTAAAGTTGATAACATAACAAAAACATTAGGATTATGCTGGAACCCTGCCGAAGATACTTTCACATTCAAATGTAAGATACCCCAAATAACAGGAAAACCGACAAAAAGAACACTTCTATCCGAAATATCCAAATTATACGACCCATTAGGGTGGCTCGCACCATTCGTAACAAAACTAAAAATATTTTTTCAAAAGTATGGAAAGAACAGACGGGATGGAACCAGTACGTGTCCGACGAACTATACACAGAATGGTCACGAGCAAATATGGATATCGAACAACTGAACGAATGCAAGATACAACGGTGGTTACTATGCGAAGAAGATGACGTCATTCAACTTCATGGGTTCTGTGATGCATCTATAGAAGCGTACGCTTGCGTAGTATATGCCAGAATACCGCGTCTATCCAAGGTGGTGCTCGTGGCAGCTAAAACAAAGCTTGTGCCACATAAGAAAACTTTAACGCTTCCCAGACTTGAACTGAGCGGAGCACATTTAGTAACATGATCAGAGGCGGCTCGTGACAAAATTGTATGGGTGTTCACTTGAAATAAAACAATGAAAATACATAGCGTTAGCAGATTCCGGGATTCAGGGATTCCGAAGACTCATCGTGCACAATCTATTAACCTTCGTAAAATATGCCTGTTTTCGTCAACACGGTCATTGAACACGCGTATAGACTTTCGGTATTTACGCGGAATCTAGTGCCTTGCGAATATCTTGTCGTCCAATAGACGCTATAATAACTGCAGTTCATGTAACAAATAAATGGTACCTACCGAGATTGTGAATGTTATTTTCATCTTGATTGAAAGATGAGCTAGGTCGTTAACGCCCGTTTCAGCCCAAGCAGAAAGACACGGAAAACAAAATAGTTTGTTAATCTCATCACCACCACCACAGAACTACGGTGTTTTCACACTTTTCACATATTATTCGGATTTAAACACACGCGTATATGTTTTGGTTTTCGTCGTACATGTTTGCGTAAGGTCAAGTTCAGGCCGTCGCGGTCCCTTTGTCTTCAATTCAAGCCGAATTTGTAACGTATTAAAAAAATATATATATGAACGGCACATTATAATTGTCCATTTTAACACTCGCAAGTAATAACTGATAAGTACAGGCTATTTCAACACGTATTAAATGATTATTAATTAGAAAATACCCGAATTTGCGTTCGCGCGCATGCATTTAAGTTGACTAGTGTTTGTTTATATAGGAGTGGCAACGTTCGGGCGGTAAAATTAACCGGCAACGTCGCGTGAGCGGCGCTCCGAATTTGGCTATTTTTTCATATAAAATTTTCTGTTTCACGCGCAGGACTGTGGCGAAATTTCTCTCTTATTGGATTTCGTATTAGGCAATGTACTGAATCTTGCTTCATAGGAGCGCAATCGTGAGCGCTCCGCCTCGCGCGTTACCTATGAAATGATACAGTACAGGTGTATGGGATGATGGTATGGTCTTGTAATGTGTAAAGGTAATTATTTTATTGGTACAGTCGTTTTTAAGATAGATTTTAAATAGTAATATTAATAGAGAGATTAATGAGTATAATTTTGTTATAATTATTTATGGGAGTTCACTGCACCAGCGCTCCTTAGGGCGAGCCGCCTCTGAACATGATTAATGAAAAAAATAAAACATTCTTTACATCAACGTGAAATAACAACATTTGGATGGACTGACTCCCAAATAGTCCTCGGATGGTTACAAGGTAACCCAAACCGCTGGAAACCCTTTGTGGCCAATAGAATAGGACAAATAAAAACAAGTGATGCCCGAAGACCAGTGGAGATATGTTAAGTCATCTGATAATCCGGCAGACGCAGCGAGCAGAGGTCTCACAGCATCTCAATTGAAAAACCATACTTTGTGGTGGCAAGCTCCATCCTGGTTATTAACGTTCCAACCAACTCCCGAAAATGCGCAATACACTACTCACGAAGAAGAGAAAACATCCCGTTCAAAAAACTCGAACCAAGATAACACTAATAACAGTACCCTTCCTTGTGTGACGCAATCGGTTAAATCAGAAAACATTATATATTACTTATTACACAAATATAGCTCACTTGCAAAAATAATAAGGATCGTCGCATGGATATTACGGGCATTGACACCGACGCGTGCCACATTACCTACATATCTCACGTTACCGGAGTTGCATAAAGCTAAATTGACAATTATAAAATTTGTGCAATCGGAAAAATGGGAACGGACATAGAGTACTTGCGCAAACATAAACGAGTTGAAACAAAGAGTAACATTTTAAAATTAAAACCTTTTATTGACGAGAACAGTACTCTGAGAGTAGGAGGAAGATTGAATGAAGCGAACATTCCATACGAGATGAAGTACCCGAAAATTATCCCAAAAAATACACGCTTCACAACATTGTTGATTGAACAAGCTCACCTTATGTCATTCCATGGTGGTGCCCGGCTTACTATGGCTAAACTTAGAGAACAGTTATGGGCGGAATGAACACGGTGAAGAAACAAGTTGCAAAATGCGTCAGATGCAAGAAAGTTGAAGGAAGAAAACAACCCCAGATAATGGGTGCCTTACCTGCAGCTAGAGTGAATGAAGCCAAACCATTCCAACAAACAGATAACCGCTCAAGAAACAAGCCGAACAAGAAACTCGGATGCGCCACTACAATTATAATGGCCTTCATATACTTCATGTCATTACTATTTAACAATGGGATGCTGCGTACAAGTGACTCGTGTCAATGAAAATCAAGGCCTATACTTCGACAATATTAGCAACATGCTGCTTATAAAAGATGAATGGAAGTTTTTTAAAGTTTGGAAGCCTACCAGAACCTAAATTCGTACTGGGAAGGAATAACGGCCTATAGAAAATATAATACACAATTCGAAAACATTTGTACATAGGCCACACTGAAAGTTTTGCACTCCTGGCTATTCGCACTCATTCCAATTTCGAATTGATTATTTAAAAAAAATATAGACCTTTGTTTATGGAATGTACTAAATATTGGCGGGAAATCGATAGTCATTTGTTTTTTTTGTCAGTTCGAAATAAACCGATTGCATTCAAAATGGATTTGACGCGTAAAGATTTTAGAGCAATGATTTTTTATGATTTTAAAAGTTCTCTTTCTCCGCATGAGTGTAGTACTCGCCTTCAAAATGCATTTGGTGTTGAAGCACCACATCTGAGCACCGTGAGACGTTGGTACGCTGAATTTAATAGGGGCCGTGTTAGTCTCGATGACGAGTTTCGTGAAGGTCGACCGTCAACCGCGGTCACTGAAGAAAACGTTGCTGCTGTGAGACGACTGATAGAAGAAAACCGACGAATCACTTACGACGAAATTCGAGGACAATTAAGGATTGGTATGAGTCAAATACAAAAGATTTTACACGAAAATTTAAAAGTCAGGAAACTTTGTTGTCGGTGGATTCCTCATGAACTAACTTCAGGCCAAAAACGGGCACGTGTCGACTGGTGCCAAAAAATGCTGCGGAAATATAAGAACGGATGTTCAAATGGTGTATATAACATCGTAACAGGAGATGAAACATGGATTTATTGTTACGATCCAGAAAAGAAACAACAGTCTAGTGAATGGGTCTTTGAAGGTGACAGTAGGCCAACAAAAATTCAACAAGCCAAAAGCGTTGCCAAACAAATGATCGCTTGTTTTTTTTCAAAAAGTGGCCATGTCTGCACAGTCCTTCTAAATAATAAAAGAACTGTAAATGCCGAGTGGTACACCACAACTTGTTTGCCCACAGTCTTTGAAAAAGTTCGCGAGACACGACCACCAAGCCGCATACTCCTGCATCATGATAATGCGTCCCCCCACACTGCAAAAAAAACAAAAGCGTTTTTGAGTTCCGAAAATGTGGAGACCGTGGCTCATCCGCCTTATAGTCCAGATCTTGCACCCTGTGACTTTTACCTTTTCCCGAAAATCAAGGATTTGATGAGAGGTTTAACATTTAAGACGCCCGAAGATGCAGTGGCGACATTTAACCAACACGTCGAAAACATGCAGTCAAGCGACTGGGTATCATGCTTTGAAAAATGGTTCGAGCGGATGAATAAATGTATAAAATGCAAGAAAGAAGCAGTAAATGTATTAGTTTTGTTTTAAATTGTTTTATTTAAAAGTTACGCAAAACTTTCAGTGTGGCCCTCGTAAACAGGTTAAAACATTAACACAGCCACAGATTGCTCAAATCCGGGACGAGTGGAAGTCGAGAGGGGAGACCTTTGCCCAGCAGTGGGACACTGTATAGGCTTTATAAATAAATCAATAATAAAAAGATAAAGTACAAATGGCGGACTTAATGCCATAAGGCATTCTCTACCAGTCAACCATTGGGCAAAACAGAAACATTTGGTGCAGGCATTTAAATTTAAATGAAAACTTAATCCAAGATAAACTTCTATCAAATACATACTGAAAAAAAAAACATACACATATACAAAATAATATACACTAATATATGTATATATTACAACCTTTTTGTACCTAGTGAAAAATACTATGTTGACAACTATCCTACGCGCTTATCAGAAAGATACTTGCGTAACTTGCGCTTGAAAGTCAGTTTGCTTTGTGCTTGACGGATAGTTAGCGGAAGAGCACGAAGACGGACGGACGGACGAGACGAATTGCCTAAACGGTAAAAAAACCGGACCGGTGAGGGAGAACAGACAGCTTTAGGTTACGGGAACTGCGGAGTACGCCTCCGGGTCGAGCAGGAACAAAAATAAATTTGGACCTGAGATATTCTGGCGCGACAGGGTCGAATAGAAGGGAATACAGTGTCCATAGGACTCGTAATGACCTGCGTTCACGAATGGGGAGCCAGTTTAGTCGACGGCGAAAAGCGGTTATATGGTCATACTTGCGAAGTCCAAAAATAAATCGGATGCAGTTATTCAAAAGACGATCCAGCTTACTTAGCAGAGCCTGTGTTATATTGGAATAACACACGTCATTATAATCGATGATTGGTAAGACAAGAGCTTGAACAAGGAGGGTCTTGGTGCTAACTGGGAGGAAATTCTTAAATCGGTAGAGGGTTCTTAATGTGTTGGTCACTTTGCGACAGACATCTGACACCTGCGGTTCCCACGTCAGACCACAGTCAAAAATCAACCCCAGGTTTCTCACTTGTGATGAAAGCAGGATTGGGACGTCTTCAAACAAAATTGGAGTTGCCTGTGTCAGGTCAACTGAAGAGAGTAAACGGGGGCTCCCGAGCACAATAGCCTGGCATTTGGTCGGGTTCACAGCCATACCGAAAATGCGCGACCAAGCGGAAATGCGGCACAGGTCATCATTAATACTGTCAATAGCACTATGTAGTCCGCTGGTAGTTGCCCTGGTGTATAGTTGTAGATCGTCCGCGTACGTATGGTGAGAGCATACATGTGGGACGTGATTGAGTTAATAAATACGGAAAAAAGCACAGGAGAAAGAATACCGCCCTGTGGAACACCAGAAGTAAGATCAGACCAATCAGAGACGGAACAATCGACACGAACCATCTGACGGCGATCATGAAGGTAGGAAGTAAACCACTTGGCCGCCGGTGACGAAATATTTAGTGGTTAAGTGAAGCCAATGATATAAAATAAAAGAAGTCTTGGTTAACTGCATTAAATGCGTTGGAAAAATCTATCAAAACCAATACTGTTAGTTGAGAGGATTCCATACCCTGCCTCACATCTTCAACGATATTAAGCAATGCCGTTGTTGTACTGTGACCAGGGCGAAAGCCCGATTGATACTGAGAGAGGACGTGGTTAGAGTGGATGTGGGCTGACAGCTGTTTGTGAACCACTGCTTCTAAGACCTTAGAGAGGAAAGGCAGAATAGAAATGGGACGAAAATCTTTTAGTAAGCTGGGGTTAGACACTTGGCAGAGGGATGACATGGGCATTACGCCACAAAGAAGGGAAAACCCCAGTAGACAATGAAAAGTTAACAATATGAGTGATAACTGGGAGAATACATTCTAAGATGCTTACAACCATCAGCCTACTAACCTCATCATGACCAACAGCATTCGACTTGATAGATCTAACCACCTTACTAACCTCGTCCTCGGCGGCGACGGTGAGAGAAAAGAGTGTTTCAGAAGGGCAGGGCAAAGCATTGATGAGAGAAGTGGTTTGGGCTTTGGTAAGGGGGTCAACTGAGGAAGATTTGGCAAAGTGAGAGTTGAGATCGTTTAAGGAGAAAGAAGCAAGGCAAGTGTGTTTATTTGGGGGTTTACCAACGCCCAAAGAGTTTAAAAACTTCTAAGTCGCCTTAGTAGAGGAGGACACAACGTTTTCGTATAAATATTTGCGCTTGGCTGCTCTCACCATCTGATTACATCGGTTTCTTGCAAATTTAAAAGTGGTTCAATTTTCATCGCACCGGTCACGCTTAAACCTGCTAAAAGCTCTATCCCGCCTTGTCATGGCCATACGTACCCCTCTGGTAATCCAAGGCGCGGGTGGCCGCTTCAGTCTAACAGATCGAGACGGAGCGTGAGCGTCGTACAGTTTCAAAATCGTCGCATGAAGAGATGCGACCGCCTCGTCCACTGTCGGCGCTGCGAGAACAGCCGTCCGGTCCACATTGCGCGCGTCCTGCTTTAGTGCTTCCACGTCCATCCGTGCGAAGCTACGTATCTCTATATACGTGCGTTGTGGCTTGGGAGGCTTAATCCTGTAGCTTAAATAAATTAAGTCATGGTGTGAAAAACCTGGAGGCTACGGAAGAGGTGACAATAAGGTCCAACTAAGAATCAGGTGCATCGACATTGTGGTGGGTCGGTTGAAGTGGAAGCACAACAAGATCGGCAGATTCTAAAGCTGCGTTGAGTCTACGCGTTCTGGGGTTGAATTTTAAGAGGTCCGTATTAAAATCACCCATGACTACCTGATGTACGTAGTCAGTACTAGCGAGAAAATAGTTATTCCTTGAAATGGCCTAATAAAATGACTATCGTCTAAAAAAGTATACAGTAAAGGAATTTCATAAACTTTCCTGGCCGCTAAAATTGTACAGTAAAGACTTTTAACTTTTTAAATTTGCGTTCTACAGTAACGAGGAACTTCACGTACTATTTTTGCTACAGTATAAGGCGAACATTTCCGAGCATATTGGAGAAAACATTTTTCGTGAACGTGAAGATCCTCGTTACTGTAGAACGCGAATTTAAAAAGTTAAGTCATTGTGTGTGATAGTCGTGCTACACGGCTATCACGCAACGGCGCACGAGCTCTCTCGATTTTTCTCGCACTATCCGTCTCTCTCTTATTAGAACACTTAGAACAAGAGGTATAGTGCGAGAAAAATCGAGAGTAAGTCGCGGCCGTTCCATGATAGACGTGCTGCTTAAAGTTTTCTCGAGTTTTCTTTTTTTATGCTCATAGACAAAACGCGTACTTTTAAAGTGATCGAAGTGACGTTTTTAAAAAATTCTCAAATAGTTTTGAATGAAGAAATAAAAACATTTATCGAAATAAAACTCACAACGAACTGAAATGCATTTAGATTGCAATCCCGTTTAATCTTTAATCATTTTAATTGCATGAAACATTTAAAATTGTGCCCGATACTAATGGTTTAATTTTTTTAGTTGCCAATTGAAACTGGCACTATGAGTTATGCATGTGCACTTTATAGGCTGTTGACATACTCGCTATTTTAAGATTATTGAATATATTATTGATTTCCTCACATTTTTGGAGAAAAGCACTATATCTGCCTTTGCGGGAACGGCAATTCGTGGATTCGTCTCTATTGTCGACAAAATCAACTCGTCCACTAATTGCTACTTCCCGGCCGCTGCAATAATGTACTATTACATATCGAACGGAAACAACCCTTAGGTAATGCATGTGAATGCGTTTGATAACCGACATCCGACATCTTAAGATAAAGAGCAAAAAAACGAATCCTTAACACATTAAAAGGCAACCTTTTCATAATCTACTTGCTGACAGGATTCAGCTACCAGCCGAAAATCAGCGCTGTAGGTGACACCTCGGCTTAGTGCTGAGACAGCGACTGATTCACTGCCGCGAAGACACACACATTTTGTGTCAATTGTATTGTATTTCTACTCCCTTTGTCTCTGTGTGTCTTTTGTGTAGTGAATAAATGTCTTCTTTCACTTCTTTCTTTCTACCAGGTAAACCAGGATTCATCATCGTCCTAGCGTTTTTCCCGGCCGTACCCTGACGGATCCCGGGGTCCGTTTTTATAGTGAATCAGGAATATAGTTATAAATTTTTAAGCGAAAGTAAGTTATACGTTGAGTTTTATTTGTGCTGCAGGTGACCATCAGCACGGAGGAGGCGCGGCTGTCCAAGTGCGAGCTACCGCACGAGTGGACGATCCAGTTCACCGCAATAACACTCCTCGCTGTGCTCATACTCTACCTACGATACTCGAATACCAGGCAAAGCGTCTTCAACTACAAGCATTTGTAAGTACTTCAGTATAGTATCGCGTACCTATATAACCCCTCGTATAGAGCACATTGACGACACGGCATGGCTGAGGATTATTTTAAGACGAAGAATAGTGAATTTCAATGAGTTCGGCTCGGTCGGAACACTTTAAAATCTCGCGCTTAGTACACATATTTAAAGGTTAGTTGACGGCTGTCGAAAACACTCGGTATTCTTAAGTTGCGTCCATTAAAATCAGTCTCTAAGGGAAGTTTGTCAGTTTTCTTTGGGATGATAGTTGCTGGCGCCATATTTAACGTTTAACGATCTGTAAAGTAGATCCGTTTGGGAGCTACGATACCACAGACAGATACACAGACACACAGACACACAGATACACAGACACGTTAAACTTATAACACCCCTCTCTTTGCGTCGGGGTTCAAAAACGGATGCGGTTGGCGCAAGACCGATCACTTTGGAACCCTTTGGGGGAGGCCTAGGTCCAGCAGTGCACGACTTTCGGCTGATATCATGATGGTGACGATGATAGTTATGAAGCGCATTTTTATTGAAATTAGAACTTACCTGCACGTTGTTCTCTATCCAATAATCCTGCCGCGCCACGGCGATAGTGGTTTATATTGTCAATGTACCCGTCAAGTTTTAACGCAGCCATGAGGATTATGACTATTCTTGTTAAAACTCATACATATCATTTCGTCGAATGCTGAATGCGATCTCGCGACTTTCCTCTAAAAGGCGAAACCGGGACTCGTTGGGGTTTTGGACGGTAGTCCAAGGCTTTTGCCGTGGTTAGTCCGTCATACCTGGGGCTAGTACGCTAAGTTTTATGTCGGACATAAAGCATTCGTCCCATTCTGGCAAATATGCGAGTGCAAGAAGGACAAATGCTTTAATGTCGGACATAAAACCTAGCGTGCTAGGGGGGGAATTCATTTCCCCATCCTAAAAAAAGGACTGTGCAGCGAAATAAAATAGGCAGTGCACGCTTGCACATAAACGTTCCTGGGGCCGTAGACAAGGTTACAATCTGTCAAGCGCTAACGCCAATAGAAAATAATAAAATGTAGGGGAATGACAGATGCCGACGAAACACTTTTCGTTACCATCTTTTTGCGTTAGCACTTTTCTATTGTCGTTAGCGCTTGTCGATTGTAACCTTGCCTAGGCCCCCCTGTACATCTTAACCAGGCTAGACGGAACTAGCGCCACGCCTGCCTATAAACGAGGCTTGACATAAAATCTTAGACCAAACTCTTAAATTTTATATGGTTATATTGTTTGTCATCTCTGCCTTTGACGATAATATCAAATAACGTGTTACCAAGACGATATTTTAAGGCTTATAGAAAAAATGACCTTATACGTAATATGTTTTTCATAGAAACCGGTTGTCGTATCGAAAGCTATAATGTTTTTTATTTTCTGAAAACGATAAGCAAATAATCTGCCTTGGCAACTGTGATCGTGATGTCATTGTTGTTACTGATTGTAGTAGTGGTACCTATGAATAATTCTATAACAATCAGGCGTGGTTGACCTATTATGTAATTAATTGGTCGTTCAGGGGCTTGTTTTATAAAGGCTTGTAAGCTGTAACACTAGTGGAAGAGTCTTTCTAATATAAGGGGCGAAAAGAGGTTTCAGCTTGTAACTAGTAAGGTATATCGACTGATATTGTACGATTAGGTTAGGTACCGATATTATTTTTTTGACATACTAAGCCATCGTTTTTTCTTATCATGTACCTATTTTTTCTGGTTTTCACCGTAGTGTCACATACTAGGTGGCTTGGGTGGTCGTTTGCCTACTATTTTATTTAGGTATGCCATGCCATGGACCTGACTCGTTGGAACCATTTCTAACAAGTTCAAGATAAGAAAACTTGCATCAATCGTGAGATGATCTTTGTTTAAAATTGGTTCAGCCAATTTGTTAAATTAATAAACAGCGAATCTAATTGTACACGTCATCCACAACAACAATTTTCCATCGTGCGTGTTTTGTTTTCTCTTTTTCTTTTGCGGCCAGTACGAGTGATTAATAACTAAAAGGTTGGATATATATGTTGCATATAATTTAAACATGCCGCGCCCCAAGGACTATATTGGTCCTTCAAAACACTGTTCGTGAGAATAAAAAAACAAAACACATCGCAATTTGGACATATTGTAAATCCTACTAATATTATAAATGCGCAAGTTTGGATGTTTGTTATTCAATCACGCCTAAACGGCTTAACCGATTTGGATGAAATTTTGCACGAAGATAGTTGGATGCTGGATTAAAATATAGGATAGTTTTTATCCCGGGCCCACGCAGACGAAGCCGCGGGCGGAAGCTAGAAAACAATATTTGTTACACCACTACGTCTCTACAACATCGAGAGGTAGAGGGCATATTTTAGTTACTAGTTGCTTGAACATACGGCCCTCAAACTGAAAGGAACTGGCGTTGTAAACTAGTGAGGTACTCGGATTGCCAATGACGCCACCACCTTTGAACCATACGTTAGACACTTTGTTAAAAGCAGTCTTAATTGACTCTTCATTATCAAATATTATAAATATTTCATTAAGTTTTGTACAAAGGTACAAGTTTGTATGTTTTGCAACGCAGTGCTCTCAAGTAGGTACAATAGATTACAAGGCTGATATACAGAACGACCGGCCCCTGACTATGGTGTGGTGTGACCTATACCTTTGAGTGGTACCGAGTTGGCAAGTAATTTATTTACAATACCTAGGTACAAAATAAACCGACCCAAATATTTTGTAGTTATGTTCTCAATAATTAATAACTAGTTAATCATTCTAATGAGTAAGTGTCTTTAAGAGTCCGCAGTAAGCTCGGCCGAATTTCACCTTCCCATACAAACGGAGTTTCGTGGTCATTTGAAAACTACGTGTCGGATTGTGACGAAACTTTGCATATACCTACAATTTCATGAGGTATATCCTAATATGTCTGTAATTAGTTTATATGGTTCCTGTTTATAAAACAAACGAAATACAACAAAAACAAGTTTTGTATGAAAAACATTCGCTGTATCTTTTTTACTATGGTATCTGAAGCTACATTCACTAATTACAGACCTGGATATACCACATGTCATTGTACATGCAAGGTTTCGTTACAATCCAACACGCAGTTTTAAAATGAGAGCGTAACTACGTTTGTATGGAGAATCGAGCTTACTGCGGACTCTTAAGCTTCGCTTTAATATCGATAGTGATGTCAAGTAAGTAAACAAACTCAGAGAAACAAAATGTTAACAGATGATTAATGTAAAAACACTGTAATACAACTGCATGTATTACTCAAAAAATGTGTGGCAAGAAACGATTTTAAATTGTCTAAATTCTATGTAGTTAGACTAACTCTTGTGGAATATCCATACATATTTATATGCAATCTAGTCCAATAGTTTGTATGAACTTGGATACTACGGTACTAGTTTCAAAACGTGACAATGAGATTGATTTTTCAGGAGGTTTTTTAATCTTTATTGAAATCAAACTGATCTCATTATCCGTGATGACTGTTGTAAACCCGCGACGCAGGCGGCGCAAGAGGTGCATTAGGAATACCCAACCAAAGTGGAAGCTGAATGGACTTTATGTGCTCTAAATGACCCCGGCAAGTGAGCAATTCGGCTTTCATGTCGCCGTGAAATTCGTTGTCCCATCTTAGGCTGGCTCAAACGTTTTCGCTATCAAAGATAAGTTTTGTTCTGTAAGAACATCGTTACCACATGGCTAGTCAACTGTCTCAAATACATTGCTTTTTGGTTTCCAGATTCTAGGCAAAGAACTTTCACCGAATCATCTCATTTAAGAAACAACAAATTCAACTAAATGTAGAAGAAATCCACAAATTCACTTCACTATACATATACTTAAGTTAAAATTATGATAGTTTATATCACCTGTTATATGTCTATGACGTTTTTAGTAATATATATGCAGTTCGAAACAAAACTTCATACAAAATGTTCACGATACGAAATTATGATACTTAGTTCAAAACACACTTTAATCGTAATTGGCAGTTAGTAATGTCCAAATACGATCAACAAATTAACTATTTTGCATTGTATAAATGTTCAAATAATGGAAATAGTTCATACTAGTCCATAACTTCTCTGGTGCACGAAATCCATGGAAATATTGACTGTCTAATCTTACCCACTCGCAGTATTTACACTTAGCTTTACACTAAAATTATTTACACTGATTACAAATTGGGATAAACAATTTATTTTCTAAAGTATATATACAAGTTGATAACTAATATTAACTGAATTAAATTAAAACTAAGTTAAATCTAAAAAAGGCCCTCGAGGCATTTTACCGAGGATGCTGGCGGCATTTCCTCGCTGAATTGCAATGCTGATGCGTTGCGCGAGAAATAAAATTACAAATTTACAAATCCAACTCGAAGGAACAAACATGTTAAAAGTACACTTTTTAAACTCCATAAATTAATTTATTAATAAACAGCGAATCTAATTATACACGTCATCCACAACAACAATTTTCCATCGTGCGTGTTTTGTTTTCTCTTTTTCTTTTGCGGCCAGTACGAGTGATTATAAACTAAAAGGTTGGATATATGTTGCATATAATTTATAGAGTCTGGCCATCGAAACGTGATACTGAGATTTATATGGCAACTTTTTATATGGCAACAGTAATGAGATTGTCAAATGTGTCAAACGCTTTAAATTAGCGTGATGTCCTAATCTTGATACTTGATATGGTAACTAAGAAAGTAACTGTTCCATAATAAATTGGTCTGTTTTTGGTTTCTAAGAGAATTAAAGGGTGGCTTACTGCTAATATTATTCACATTGAAGAATATCATAAAAAGTTCAATTATCATGTCTCGCCAAAATTTAAATTTTGGAGTGGTTTTGAATAATCTTCTTAAATATAAAGTAGAATGAATTTAAAGAGTACTATTTCATATAACTTTAAGTACTTCCTTCTGTTTGGTCAGTTGCATTTTGAGAAATGAAGAAAATTAATAATTGTGCAAGTATCACTTTTATTTCATCGCGTTATACACAGTGTTGCAACACGCTGTTTTTTTAAATTTGCCGCGGTTTTCTAGGATCATCTTTCCCTGGCCAGACTCTACACAAATTGTAAAGTCGAAGAAAGTTAAGGTGTCCATTCAACTTTAAATATAACGGTCGTTATATAGTCTGACTGATTCGCATAGAAACGGTAAATATTGTATGTTTATATTATGTTTCGAGTTAGGAGATATGGGATGAACTTGCAGTATGGCATGCTGGATGCAGTGCCAAGTCAATAACATGTTATTGTAAGATAATCTCGCTTGGGTTACAGGTCGGGGAAGAAGGTATAGCAGAATCAGAAAGACAAGGTAATCACGTTTATTTACTATTTTTATTTTACTATTTATTACATTACCGATTGAGGAAACAATCGACGACCGGTTAGCCTAGTGGGTAGTGACGCTGCCTACGAAGCTGAAGGTCCTGGGTTCGAATCCCGGTAAGGGCAAATATTTGTGTGATGAGCATAAATATTTGTTTCTGAGTCATGGATGTTTTTCTATGTATTTAAGTATTTATATCTATTATATATATCGTCGTCTAGTACCCATAACACAAGCCTTACTGAGCTTACTATGGGACTAGGTCGATTTGTGTAAGATTGTCCCTTTATATATTTATTTATTTATTTATGTATTGAGCTGAATTACTGTTGGTGTTTTGATACTACTCTGTTGTGTACGTAAACCACGTAACGGAAAAACTGATTTTATTTAAAGAAATTATAATTTTTACATTAAAGGAAAAATTGAAAAATGTAATGCTCCGAGCCGGATTCGAACCGGCGACCACAGGCATTCATGGCCCGTCGCTACTAACCAACTGAGCTATCGGAACAATCTGTCTCGGCCACTAAATCATTCAATCAGTTCCTTTCTACAACGCCTTAGGGAGGCGTGTAGCATCTACCAGAAGACTTAGGCTTCTTAACGGCACCAACGTCTCAAATTATTTTGAGAAATCGTCAGTAACGATGCGCCACCCCATACTAAATTAATTAATTAGTTAATTTTTCCTTTCATTTAAAATTTATAATTTCGTTAGCAGCGTTACTGCTTAATACAAAAATTAATTTTGTCCTGATAGGGATTATAAATGCGGCGATTAGCACTGTCTCGCGACATTTACATTTGATTGCGTGCTCGGTTCTTTACCTGCCTCTAGATCAAGGTTACACGAAAAGAGTAAGTAAATGAACTTCAACTGGTACTTTTTTCGATGGTTCGATTTCCCATCGGTAATAACCAACCAACTATGTTATCAGACCATAAAGGAAACATAATATAGTAACGGGGTCTTTGTCCTAATGGGGTCTCTGAGCACTCTATCATTTGGGGCCCAGCTAGTATTCTATTATCATAAATACATTGCCTTGTATCGTCTGTGTGTTATGGATTTATAATTTTGAATACGTGGGCTTCTCTAAAAACTTTCAGCTGCTGCGGCCTTTTTCATAGAATATTTTTCTTTGGTTATGAAAAGCGGTCAAGTTTTTGTGTACTTAGCGATTTTTTAAACGAGACGTGTCCAGACCAATTGCGAGATGAACGGATCGCAATAAACATTAAGAGGGCCGTGGTACAGGTGCCGGCAAATAACTTGCGCAATGCGGGACGAAGGGGAGGGGCAGTTCGCAAGGCGAATTGTACGTGCGACCTGTCCCCCCACTTCATCCCGCGTTGCGCAAGTTATTTGCCGGCACCTGTATTTGACTGTACCTACTGCTAAACTGATAGACGTAATGCTAATAATGTATGATCTCGTAGGTATTTGTCTCTTGCTGGTAACAGAGATAAACCTCAAATGAATAAAAGGAGTTCCAAGATATCGAAAACAGAGTTCATGGCATATTAAGTTGTTTCACTTTGGTGTACATTTGTATTTGTGAAATTTATAGGTGATTTGTACATCTAGAGATGTTCTCACTCGTTGTGTATATAGGATTTGTTTCTTCTTTTTCTTTTTATATTGTTATTTTGATACTTATATTCCATACTGTAATATTTTGTATCACATACTGTGCAAATGTTATCATATAGCGTGTACTGTGTAACATATTATTATATTCAGTTTCTATTTGCGTGTTCATATAATTGGCTCTGTATTGCTGTTTATAAAGTTTAGCTAATATTTCATAGCTGTTGGAATTCCTTGTATAAATAAATAAATAAATAACGAAAGCCGTGGACCGGTGACAGACCGGTGACTGCTTTGAGATGATTACTAATTGGACGCTTCCGTGCTTTGAAACCTAAGTTAAGCCTACGACAGCATTTGTGAAGGCAACATACAGGACTTAACCAGCGTACTTGAGGTACTTCTATCAATCAGGTTGCCTAGTGTCCATCTCTCGGTACAAGAAGTTTAATCTTTCAGCTTTGGGGGGCTAGTTGGCAGTCACTTCTACGCAAACTACCTAGTGCCTGTTCTAATTTATTAGGATATTAGGTGGAAAACGGATCCCAGGCCCCTCCAGGATGCAGCTCTGATAACGCTTAAGTGAGCAGCCCAGATAGTCCTCATATTTAAGTGTTGGTTTTGCTTATGTGGCACTCAATGTTATATGTTTTGTTTACAGGCTACGGTGCCCGTTTACCGCCAGGCCCATATTACCAACAGGACCGTACGTTTGTTTTCGTAAAACGTGCTTATTAGAGTAGGTAATGTTACGTGAAATATTTTAGTAGATACAAAATAGTACAATGTTTAACGAGAGGCGTAATAAGTGGAATATTGCGAACAAGTGGCTTTTGATGACTCGAGTTTGCAATATTCTTACGCCCGTGTTATACACAATGTTTTTCATTACATTTGCGAGTAAATAATATCTATGTTCCATACAACCGCACCAATCAATAATTTATGAAATTGACATTTTCACTTCCAGATCAGTGCGAGTGGAGCGCGCAGCTTCAATATTTCAACCAATTACAGAGAAGTATTTACAGTAGTATTCTTGCGGCGCGTGGCCAACTAGATTTTTTTCAACCAATAACAGAGCAGGAGTCTAGTGGCGCGCGGCCAACTAGATTTGCTTAAGCCGATCAGATCACACGCAAGCTCATAACTCCCTAGAGAGTTATAAAAATCCATAACTCCCGTGGAACAATTAAGGTGTGTCCTTACAGACATGGAATAACACCATTTACGAACAAGTGTGATGAAAACATCCTCTGAGATCCAGGGTACGCTGTGCGTTGTCTTTAGGTCATTGCTCGAGCTATTTTAGTAGATTAGTTTGAGAAGGGAAGTAGGACTTATGTTATTTTTAAAATCTTATTAACTTTAGAAATGACTTCATTGCGACCATGAACTTTTGTTGCCTAGTCGAGTCGAGATTGTGTACCTACAGTGGCAGTACTTGGTCTGCTATAGAATTTTCTCGGTCGTCTGACTTGAGATACTCCATATTATCGTTCATTTAATTCCTTATTCCATTGGCACAAAGCCTATTATCGTTCGCCATTTTAGTTTCTCGTTGGGAAGATGAGTCTCATTATCTGCCTCTAATTTTACGACATTACACTCGTAAAGAGTTCAAACTGCCGAACTTCTTCTTTTGATTAAAATTATGAATGCTAGTTTTATGTCGTTTAAGTAACTACCTATACCTACGTTAAATATCATAGGAACTACTTAATGCTATCAATTTGAAATTTATAATTTTTACATATGCCGCGATAGAAACGAGGTTTACTGGAGAAATGGTATAATTTAGTCTAAAAACTACAAGACAAAAAGAAAACAAAGTAATGTCGTAAAAACCATAGAGGGAAAACTTCTGTACGAACACAAGGGTGTAGTCGACAGATGGGTGGAATACATAGAAGAGCTGTACAAAGGAGCCGCTCTCAAAGAAAGTATAGTGGAGGAAGGACTCGGTCCCAGAAGAGCACAAAGGTCCGGACATACTATGGAGAGAATTCGAGAATGCCCTTGAAACGTTAGCAGAGGAAAAAAGCACCAGGCAAAGATAGTTTGCCGGCGGAACTACTGAAATACTGCGACTAAGAAACAACTATACGATCTAATCACAAATTTATATTATAACACAAGGCAAGTGTCAGGAGAGTTCCCAACCCTCTTTCCCTTTCCCTAAGGAAGGCAACAGTAGATTGCGGAAATTACAGAACTATAAGTCTATTGTCACACGCTTCCAAAATAAGAAAATATTGACTGGAAAGACAGGAGAATAATCTTGGCGATGTACAAGGACCAAAAGACAGATGTAAAAAGTTTCTGTCAAAAATTAAATTTTTGGTACAAGATTTTATTGCCGACTGTACTTTTCTGTATACCCTCATCAACTACTCATTGAGACTATTCTAACGAGCCCAAACTCAACCGGGTTACGTCGGTTAAGTACTGAATTCCCATCATCAGATCAGCTCGATGGTACCATAATATTGAATTGTCATCCAAACTATACTTATACCCAAAATTTCAGCTCAATCGGTCACCGGGAAGTGGGTCAATTTAACTTGCAAGATTTGATTACAGACAGACAGACAGACAGATAACGGGACAGGTGAAACTAAATAAAAGCTTGGAAAAAATGGACTACACAACAAAAATCTGCTAAAATAAAGAAAGGGGTGAGACAAGGTTGCAGCCTGTTGCCATTTTTATTTCGTGTATAAGTATATAGATGAAGCTATGCGGGAAATCAAAGAATGCACTCAAGGAATAAGCTTCAATGGAAACCACGCACACTGCCTACACTGGATCCGATTCGCAGATAACTGCTCTGGTTGCGGAAACAGATGAAGCACTTCAGTCCAATAGGCGAAAAATGGACAACGTTTTCTGGACTGGTAGAATTTTGGCTTGCCAAAGTGCCATTACTGCCCACTTGCAGAAAAAAATACAACCTTAAAATAAACGTAAAAAATTATTCTGTCAAAAATAATATTTTTGGTATAAACTTTTATTGCCAACTGTACTTCTCGTTATTTCGTCATCAACTGCTCGTTGAGACGATTCTAACAGCTAAACTCATCGGGGTTAGGTCTGTCCTGTCGGGGTTAAGTCCTGAATTCCCATGGCCACCTTCTGTCTCCAGATCAGCTCGATGGTACCATAATATTCGAATTGTCATACAAACTATACTTAAACCCAAAATTTCAGCTTAATTGGTTGAAGATACCTGCTTCAAAATTGAGTTGCAAGATTCCACTCGAAGAAACATGATTACATACATTGCAAGTTAAATTAAAGCTTGTAAAAGCCGTATTGTAAATTATGCTGAGGCAAGCCCCTTTTTAAACGGTTTTATTTAGTTCGACTTTCATGGGTCAAATCTAGTAAGTGATTTTTTATTATACTTAACTGTGATAAATTTAAAATTGATATGTTAACACTCTTGCTGCCAAGAATCGCTACGTGCTACGTTCGTAGCCGATTCCGTGGTTTTCCTCGTATGTAGCGGAAAGCGACTACTAGCGGAAGCGTAGGCACCCGAGGAGCGAGTTCCTGGAAGCGAAAGTGTTAAGTCTAATCTTAAGGTTCACATGTAACTTTAATTATCATGTAATGTTGAATAAAGTTTTTCTTGTCGCTCAAAGTAAACGTCACGCTTAACTCAGCTCACTTAGAGCAAATAAAGTCATTCACGTATCTGCACAAAACTATCGGGTTCCGAGGGAGTTTTAAGTTCGCAGCAGCCAAAACCTGGAACGGCTTGCCTCCACCTTTTCCTGTTCCCAATACACTTTTAAATGTAAAGTTAGAAAATTATTATTTACGCCAAAAACGCGCTATTCGAGTACTGGCTGGAGTAAAGCACAGACATCCGTGTAAAAAACTTTTTGGAAGTAACGGCTACATAACGCACTAATCACTGTAGGTACATACATACATATATGACGTATTGATGTTGGTGAGAAAGAATTTGCCAATGTTCAAGCGTGTTGAGGTCACGGGCAAACAACTCCAATCAACAGGGAGACTCAGAACGGTCCCGCGTCGCATGGCACTTTCATGTAGGAATCCTCGAGTGATAGGCCCAACCTGTTACGAACGACTGCCCGCCGAATTGCGAACAGTCATCTGACGAACAATTCAAAGCCAACTGAGAAACTTAATAGAAAAACGCATTATATTCAGTAAAGGAATTTATGGACATTAAACATTAATAATATCACTGTTTTTGACATCGACATCGTTTATTATGCTATAGTTTGTTATCTGAAGATCTTTATGTGATTATTATCTTAGTGATTTATTTACTTTTGCCTATTAATTAATTGTGACTATAGGTAATTTGAACCAAATGTAATTTAACATTTTATTACAATTCTTATTCTGTTTAAGGATCATAACATACTATAAATATAAAAAACTATATAGTTTAAGCTAGCTTTCATTTATGATTATGATGCAATTGTATATTGTGAAATAAATAAATCCAAATCTAATGTATATCATTTTATACACAGGTGAAATAATTTTAGATTTATTATTTATTTTAATAATTTTACAAAGCTAGAATCTCACAGACTTTCCCCTTTATATTTCTCTTTAGTTTAGACAAAATGTTCCGATAGATGGCGCTGTACCCATGACGGTAACTTCTACTGTGCGCTGTTAAGATTTTTCTAGAATTAATGTGGTCAAGACCGGTATGGTCAGACTCGCATTAGACTAGTTTTTTTATAGTTCTGTGCATTAGGTAAGTAAGTAGGTATCCAAAAATGATGAAATATAAGGAATAAGATATTAATAGTTAGTAAAAAGTTTATTGTCATAACCTATAATAGGAACTTTGAATTTAAAGTAAGTCACTGATTAACAAATAGAAAATAAATGCAACGGTAAAGACTACCTAGCCATTTACCAAAACTAACTGAAATAATACTGGAAATAAATCAAGTTTTTTTATAAATAATATTCTAAAAAACGAACTAAGTAAATAAATGCATCACTTAAACTCAATACTTAAAAAAATCTTACTGTTAATCACATACAGGCAGACGAAATGGCAGACTTAAAGGGTTTTGCTATCCTCCGAGTCACTCCTATCACTTAGTTTAATATGCTGTCCGTATAAAGAAAGGTTAGGTAATATCATATTAATTAACAACATTAATTTATTGCAGGGTGATAAGCGAATAAATAGCCTTAGTATATTATATTAATTATTTAACCTTAACAACAAATTTATTTACGTCCTACATTCAACCGTACTTTGAACTAGATAATGCCTTTGCAATACGACGGATGATTCGAAATGAAGTGTTGTTCCGTGAACAATGCATCCTTTCAGAGAGCACGAAGATTCAGCGTTCGATGTTTGATTGGACGAGAGTTGTATCCAACGGTTGATGTGGGCGCGACACGCGGATCACTCCGGTATGTCGCTGAGGCGGATGCCGCCGGGGCGGCGGTACATGCGCTCGTTCATGGGCAGCTCCCCCACGAGGAAGCGGTCCAGGGCCTTGGCGGCCATGCGCGAGTGGCCCGAGCTGCGGAACGCCGTGCTGGCGTCCTGACCTGCGTACTCCAGCATTATGTCGGCCCCACCGGGGTGCTGCAACAACGAGGCAAAACCGTTACACTACACATAATAATAATAACTACAATGATCGTAGGCAAAGACAATTTGGTTGAAAATTGAATGTTGTATCGTACAAATGACGTGTTGAACGACTTGATGGGCTTTAATTTTATAAGAAACTCACCTCATTGAGGAAGGTAGAGATGTCGTAGACGCGGTCGTATATCACGACCCAGCAGTCGCGAGGGGAGTCGTGTTGGCTGACCTCCGCGAGGGTGATGACGCGGTCTTGCGGCTGTTCGGGCTCGGGCTCGGGGTCGGCCTTCTGCCACGCGGACTCGACCTCCACGGCCCAGGGGTTCGTAAGGCGCAGCGCGGCCATTGCGATGGCCATCAGGTCCAGATCCTTGCCCTGCGGCACGGCCAGCGGAGCTGAAGAAAGGCTCTTTTCAGGAGCAGTTTGCACCGTTGCCATCTTGATACTTCTTCTTATCTTTCGCAAAAAATCTTTCCTTCTGCGTCAAACTTCACTGTCTTCAAGCGTTGGTGTATTCAGGCTGTCTAGACGCGAATGAACACCGGTGTCTCGCTTGTCTGTAACAGAATTAAGAAACCTTATAAGTACAAACATTTTCACTCCGTGTTAGGGCTGTCTGTGATTTATAACGGTGCAGACTATGGAAAAATAATTCAAAACCAACATTACAAATGTATGTAAGCTTAGTTTTCTTACGCCTCTAAGCCATTACAATGTAGGTTTTAAAATTGTGGGTGATAGGTAAAGTACTGTTTAATTTCATCATTTTACTGAAGCAGATGTACCCTATTGGCAACCCTAGTACGATTCAACAGAGCGTAAAGAGTTATGTTTTACTGGATACAGTTACTTGGATAGAATTACACGGCTATGGGCCCACGCGTGGGATTCGCAACACTTGATGCCTTAAACGTACTGGTGCAAGTATTAAGAAAGGTACATTGTATGTTTGAGGAAGATTTCCTTTGAAAAAAATGGCGATCAAGCTTTTTAACGAGAACAATGCCTCTAATGGCGTTGACCATTATCTGTCTTGACGCAAATGAAAATGATAATTCTTTGACATGTGACCTTTCTTATCGTATATTAATGTGAATTGGGCATTTTTGGTAATTATGTTGCAAAGAAATATGTATCAATAGTTTCTGCAAATTGCCGTTATTTTGACGAATTATAAAAGATAACATTGACAACAAATCCAAAATATATTCTATTTATAAATAACTTTTAAAAGCATTTTAAATTTAGGGCTACATAACCATTTTACAGAAAATATTTACAGTACGTATATGCTTATAATATAAATCTTATAATACATATTGATCGCAAATACCACTTATACCCTGACCTAGTCAACATCGCCCTTATGTATTATATAATGACAAACAACTGCATGCAAAAATAATATTTACCTCCAATTTAAATGCTTGCGGTTCGATCCGTTTGCTATCTCTGTTGATGCTCGAAACGCGGGGAATGGCAGTCGCACCAGTTGTCACTTTTCCACCACTGTTCGTAGTCAGGTTGTTTAGTTACACTTAAGTCAGGATGATGCATGAGAGCGTAGATCATTTCCACAAATTAGAATAGACTCGTCATTTATCAGAAGCGATCAGTGAATGAGTGTGAGCGGTCGGCGCGCGGCTTATATAGGAGGCGTCGCACGCGCCCGGTCTGATGTAACAATCCGTTATCTTGCCGCGTGCGCCAGCCCGCCCGCTCTAGCGCCGCGCCGCCCGCCGCAAGCGATATCATCTACTGCTGAGGCTTCATCCTTTAACACCTTATCACCGATTTTAACTGCATATTTAACCTGTAGCATTACACATATTATATTACACAAACACAAAATGATACAAAAAAATACAAAAAAAACTACTGAAGCTTAATACTTAATGTAATACATATATGGCATACGTATATGGCATATATCCGTCTCGGCAAAAAACGTCAACACTGCGTTTTCTACGTATCTACGTTATCAGGAATATGCGTAAAAACATGGTTTCGGCACTTCCTGTATCTTAACCTGTATCCTAAGTTTTCCTTTAGATAGGAGTGCCTAATGAAAAATACTCTGATCAAAACCCTCCAGTTAATATTATCATGTTTACCTGGAGTTCACGGTCACAGTATTTTTCCCGTTCGATGTTAGAAAAAGAAAACTCATGTTACATGTTTTAAACACACGTAAATACACGGCAGCGGAGCCCGGGTTGGCAGATACCTAGATAGGTTAAGGTTAGTCCATCCCTTACTATGTTGACGTATAACGTAACGTATTTCTCAATGTCTTGAATCGACCGATTACGGAGCACACTGCGACTGAACACCAAGGTAGAACACCAAAAAAATTGGAATTCCCTAGGCACCTGCAGGCAAACCAGGGAGGCCCTCCCGACAATTAAACACCGTACTGTCAAGGAAGCTAAACAGCTAAAGAGGCCGGCACTCCGTCTCTTGACAGGAGCCATAACTGGTCATGCACTATTAAACAAACACCTTTTCACCCTAGGTATTACAGACAGTCCTCTCTGCAGAGCCTGCATGGAAGAGGAAGAGACAGCCGCCCACGTCATCCTGACGTGCCCTGGAGTGGCAGAATACCGGGCAAATAAGCACCTCGGAACACCGGGGTCACTACCGGGGCCGTCAGCAACATAAAGGGTCTACTTGGCTTCCTGGTGGAACTGGGTTGGCACGAATAATAGTAGTGCCAATACCCACACGCAAAATAGGCGCAGATATGACCTCGAATTGCGGAAACCCAGCCCGCGTACACCTATAACCTATAACATACTAGACAACATTTCTTCCACATGCGTTTGTTAATGCAATCTCACATTTTTAGAAGCCCGCAAAATTGGTTATTGACATGGGCTTAGGCGTGTAGGAAGTTTATTTTATTTGTGTTATTAATGTAGACGCCCTGCATTGGACGACCGTGACGTAGTCGGTGAACGAACCCGCCCTCGCGAGATCGCGCGGTGATCGTCTAACGTCAACACTGTGTTATCTACGTTATCAGGAATATTCGTACAAACAAGGTTTCGTCACTTCCTCTATCTTATAAGTTTTCCTTTAGATAGAAGCGTCTAATGAAATATACTCTGATCAAAACCCTCCATTATCATGTTTACCTAGAGTTCACGGTCACGCCGGTATTTTTCCCGTTCGAACGGTAGAAGGGAAAAAATTTAATGAATCGTATTTTGTTCCAGTGTGACTTGTTTTCTATTATAATTCTGATCATCTGATGCAAATTGTTTTCGTGATTTCGTACCAGTTCTAATGCGTGAACTTCTAAATGTGCATATGGCACGGATGGAAACAGCATGACGCAACTGTGTAGAGAAGTTACTAGGCGAGGCGCACCCCGACCGGACGCCGTGCCGCCGCCGTACGCGTCGCTTGACGAGTCGGCACATTCGTGCTTTTTGACTATCATAGTCGCTTCCGATAATCTCTTTCTAGTCTTGATTGAGTAATTACATCGAATAATTACTCAATAAAGACTATCTAACAATGCACAAGGCAACTCCCTTCAGTTTGATCATAAGATTAATGAGTAGCTCTTGGCTTTTTCCTTATGTCGCTGCTTGATATTGCAAAAATAACGTTTGATTTGAAGGGTTGCTAATTTTGAGCTTCACCTGATGAAGTAGTTTGACTGACTACGCGGCATTCTTAATGTTAATCGATAATTCTATACTAATCCTACTTAATATTATAACTGGATTGGATGTTTGTTATTCAATCACGCTTAAACGGCTCAACCGATTTGGATGAAATTTTGCACGAAGTTAGTTTAAAGCCTGGATTAAAATATAGGACAGCTTTTTATCCCGGGTCCATGCAGACGAAGGCGCGAGCGGGTGTATTAATATTATAAAGTGAAAGTGTCTGTGAGATTGTATAGCTTTGTAATCTCCGGAACCGATTATCCGATTTCAAAAAATATTTGACCTACGTGTAGAACGGAGTTTCTGGTTGGTTATAGGCTATATTTTATCCCACGGGTTTGCCTGTGTTCTTTGGAATACGCGAGTGAAGCCGCGCGGGCAGCAAGTGATATAAAAGAAAATGCAAAGACTCGTCGGTTGCTCACAAGGCTTCGCAGCTTCGTGGTCACGCTGCAGAATTAAACCTCAAAATCACTGTTGTTGTTAATCTCGCGGGTGGCTAAGGTCCAGACAGGGATATCATCCGTCCATAACTGGCTCAGCCAAGTTTGGTCTCTGAAGTATACTTCATGTATTTAATCTGTTTTTATGAAATAAACCACTTGTATTTCTATTATTGCGGGATACGTAATTGTTCGTACTAAAGTTTTAGAGATTGAAGTTATTTCTATTGACCGTTTTGATTGGTCTCGACTATTGATTAATTGCATAAAAACGCAATCAAAACATTGCGCGCCTACGTCACATTCGTTTGTTACGCTTCTTCGACGATTGATAATAAAGTGATTGAAAAATATTTGTGTTGCCAGTAGGGGCTCGGCAGTTCATAAGATGCGTATTTTAATGGCATGAGGTCAATGACGTCTATTTATGTATTTTTCTTCTTATAGACATTACGTATGACGGAAAAATATTTAAATGAAAAACATTTCCGAGTACCTACCTTCTCTATTCCTACGCATATTATATTTTCGTAGTCGTGTCTTACACTTATGGCGCGTGAAGGTTATGTGCGTCACATCTCACTGTTATTGTATAATAGGAAAGAAACTGTGAGTATCATGAAAGGAACTCAAGCAAAAACGAATATATATGCTCTTAGCATTCGATATTGTTTAGCTTGTGTTTTTTTATACTAATTACTCTTATTACTATTACTTTCGTCCCTACTATAACTGATTGCAACCAAAGCAATCCATTTAGAAACTAGGGCGGTAGGATAACAAATGAAATTGTTAATTCACAAAATTGATAATTGTTTTTATTATACCACGACGGTGGTAAACGAGCCTACAGCCTGCCTGATGGTAAGCAGATGCGGTAGCCTAAGGACGGTTGCGTTGCGAGTCTAGAGGAGTTACGTTACAACTGAGTTATAAAACGTGAGCATTCTTCAGATAGGCATATATGGATTTAACACTCGGTTCTTTTTTGATTCCTGACTGTTGCTTTGGCAGGACGAACCTAATAAAGCGCTCGAACTTCGTGGTTGGAGTAGCGTGGGGATAATCCAGGGGAAACCTGCGGCACGACTATGTCGGGTAATACTTTCGGTACTGTCTGCTCGATTTTATACTATTACGTTGGTTCAGTGGGAAACAGAGTCTACCTACGTCTCCTCATACGCTTCTCAAAATTCCTTATACTGGAAGCAAAAAGCTCCCCCCCAGACCAGGGGACCGATTTTAGACTTTCGACCGCTCGCATTCAAAAGCAAGCGGTAGAAAACATTCGCACACGAGAATTTGTCACTTATTTTCGCATGAATCCAACAATAGCTATTTTTGAAATCATCACTCGAAAGCTAGTGATTGGCTTTCGATAATTTTGCGTTTCGTTGTATGCAAAAAGTAGATAATTACCGATTTTTCAAATTTGAATTTTCAACATACCTAATATATAGAGAATAGTACTTTATTGGAAGTTGTGTATCATCTATAATATAGTAAATTTATAAATTTTATATACATTATGCATTTCATAACAGAAAAAAACAAAAGTAAGTAGTGAGTAACAGTAAACGAAACGCTTAATTTTCCCGCCAATAGAATAACGATCATGGTTAAAAAAAACCGATCTTGGTTTTCAACCTCAAAATTCAGCAAGAAATTAAATATAAACGTACACCAGCCAATCACTCGAATCAATATATCTTATTTAAATATCTCTCTTTTTAATTAATTTTCAGTCCAATATTAAATAGGTACAAGTGAAGTGTCAAAATTGTAGGCACTTACCTACTTTCTACCGATAGAATTGAATACGAGTGGTCAATACCACTCGTTTTTCAATTTTGTATCGTTCGTATTTCAAAATTAGCTCTTCATCGTTTTTGACCATTTTTGAGTGTAAGAATCGAGCACTCGAAAATCAAAAATCGGCCCCCAGAGGGGCTGCCGCGAAACGAAAACGAACTTTGTTCGTGTATTTCCGTCTCTGTCGCACTTGCTAGTTCGAGCGACAGGGACGGAGATATTCGTTTCGCGGTAGCCCATCTGGTCTTTGACGGTATCTACGTCAGTTAATAGTTCCGTCCCTAGTGTATATTTGGCTTGTATAGGATTATGGATACGTCCAAAGGTTTACTGAGCATTTAAGTATCTATATTAAATATAAGCTTGTTTTGAAATCTCCACTGATATAAATATGATATGACCGTTTTTTGTTATTGGTAAGCTGTGAATAACGTGACGCATGACGACCTGTACACACCTTTATCAATTCCCAAACAGGTTCAAGTGAGTGGTAGGTACTTTGCGTTTCTAAGTAACCTTTTATTTTGCACGATTTATCCAGTTTTATTCAGTTTATGGTAGCTAAATCGTAGATATAAATAACGTGCCGCCGCCGTCACCTATAATAACTTGATAAATCTTTGTATATTGCGAAGTGGGTACTTTTACCTTTTAGGTTTAACTTAACTACCGCTACCGCGAAATGCCAATTGTACCAGACTCAACTGCGCAGGGCGCTGAGCCGTAGTGCTTGTACGTGAGGTGTGGTATCTGACCTGCGCTTGACCTGCGTGTTGCAGCGCACCCTTGATGTTATTAGCTCTTGCCAGGACTAGTCAAAATTTATGAGAGATACTCAGGGTTCGTGAGCTCCCTGTCCAGTGTGACTACAAATATTTTGCTATTCTTAATATTCTTATACATAAAGCTTTATAACTGGCAGTAATAACTGTACTGTAATGTACGATTCTCACCGAACAGGCCGGGCCGGAGCGCGCCTGAGCGCATTTTACAAGTTGCCAAAGGAAACATTTCATATTTGAATGGATTTGCGGCCGGTCGGCTCCTCGCGGACGTGGACGGTTACGCTCTGCTGTCGTCGCATCCGACCGGCTCCGTCCGGCTTTTACCTTATGCACTCAATGGGCTTTTTTCCATTAGCCGGCACCGGTACGGCGCCGGCACTGGCGTCGGTGCCGTGCCGGTACCGGGGAAGCAAACATGTGTATGAAAATGTATGGCTCGCTTTTTCACTTACCGGTGCCGGCGCCGGCCCGGCGTTGAGTCCCGCCGGCGCCTTCGCCGTCGCCGGGGTAGCAAGCTTCCCACTCGGTGACGGCCCGGCAAAATGCATGTGTATTGTATATGAATTGGAGCGTTGTGCGTGTGTGAGTGCGTGGGCCGGGTAGGAGGACGCGGAGCGGAGGGAGAGAGACTCATTTGGTTTGTGGTTTTCGTTTTGGTCGCGTCATGGCGTTAAAATACAACATCGTGACTTTTATCGAGTAATTGGAGGCCCCTCCTTGTCTCCGGGACAACACTAATGAAGAAAAATGTAATGAATCGTATTTTGTTCCAGTGTGACTTGTTTTCTATTATAATTCTGATCATCTGATGCAAAATTTTTTCGTGATTTCGTACCAGTTCTAATGCGTGAACTTCTAAATGGGCATATGGCACGGATGGAAGTGCAAAACTGCATGTGTATTGTGTATGAATAAGGTATATTCATGCATTTTTTAATTTTTTTTAAACTATTCTATAAGTAATTATATAACCGGAAAAAAATAACACTTTCACAACATTATTGAATGAGCTAAAAAATAATAATTAAAACTACTATCATTTTCGGACGATTAAAACGCCGCCATTTTGGCGCGCTCATTTTGTGACGTCACCGTGCACTTAGAATAAAAACGAGTAAACAACGAAGTGTTGATTCACAGTTTTAGTAAAAGTGAGTTATTAAAGCTTGTAAGATCAACTTATTGTAACGGAAGAGAAAATAATACTTATTATAATAATACTATTTGTGAAAATAATACTAAAACTGCACCTGACATGATATATTTTCAGATGCCCAAAGATGCAAAATATAAGGAAAAAGGGGTGTAAGGCGATGAGGAGATACAATGTATCGTGTTTGAGTAGTATATATTGTTATGAACATCATTTCGAAGTGATTATTAAATATGTTTGTACCTAAAATCTTTTTTATTAGGATTCCCGAACAATATAAACAAAAACCTAACCTAGAAAATTATATACTTATTCATAAAACTATTCTGATTACCATTTTTTTAGTTATTAATGTTACAAAATATTATGATTTTTGTTGATCAACAGCTGACTACGAGTGTTGATTTTGATCACGAAACGTTTTAGCTAAGTTTCTATGTTTGCACTGTTGATAGAAGTTGAAAGAATTGAATCCTTTCTACTGAGTGTCCTACACAAATGTTTTATTTATAAGCCTTGACGAAAACAACATAATTTGTTATGTTTATAAAGATGTTCTCACCCTAATAATTCCCAAAAAACACTGATTGTTTATCATAAACAGCGGCAAAACAATGCGAATAACTTTCAATGATCATACAAACGACCTGTTAACAGTAGACACCGAGTGCACGGTGACGTCACGATTCGCTCGGCCAATAGCGTTGCGTTTTGAAAATTTGCGAGGGAATTTGAAAAATACTGTAATATATGTTTTATCTATGGTTGGTCTCATGCAATAGCATGATCTGTGGGCACTGGAATAAAGATGTCAGAATGCTTAACACTGTTTTAATTAAATATAGTTTATATATCATAATATTATATGGCGCAGCCAGGTAAAGAAAGCAGTTAGTGAAAAGAAATGGAGATGTTAAAGCAGCCGCCTCCGCTATCGCTGGTCGGCGATATATCGCAGAATTTCAGACGATGGGAGCAACGATTTCTGCTGTATTTTAAAGCATCGGGAGCTGAAGAAAGGCTGGACCAGGCAAGTCAAAATGCTCTGCTTCTACACGTTATCGGCGAGGATGCCTTGGAGGTGTATAACACGTTTGAAATTGACGAGAAGTCTGACGTCACAAGCATTTTAACGAAGTTTCGAGAGTATTGTTCGCCGGCGAAGAATGAAGCCATGCAACGTCACCTATTCTTCACTAGGGAGAAGAAAGAAAATGAGTCGTTTGACGAGTTTATAACGGCGCTGAAAACACTAAGTTGCGATTGCAATTTTGAGAAATTAAAGGATAGTTTAATTAAAAGCCAAATTATAAGAGGAATCAACGATACCAAATTACAAGAAGCATTGCTACAGGATGCAGACCTGGATCTTCGCAAGTGTGTGAGAGTGTGTAAAGCGGCTGAATTAGCAAATGAAAATGTAAAAAAAAGACATCCGAGATGCAAGTAAATGAAATTAGCAAAATATCCCATACAGACCCAGCACAACCCAAGCAAACTCCAGAGAACTCACAAGAAGCACGGGACAGTCGCCAGGCTGGAAAAAAGCAGTGCATGAGGTGCGGCTACTATCATGGCTTCAAGTGTCCTGCATTTGGATACCGTTGTAAAAAATGTAACCGTTTCGGACACTATGCAAAAATGTGCAGGACTCCCTCAGTACATGCGGTGAATCAAGACTTACAAGACAGTGATGACTCGGACATTGTAATAGGTATGGTGAAGTATGATTTTAATAAATCCATGGACAGACAATTGTATGAGTCTTTACAGATTAACAATAAAATTGTTGATGTAAAACTAGACACAGGCAGTGATTGTGATGTTATGCCATTATATATCTTAAAAAAATTGACACTAGAACATAAAATTAACAATAATGGTCTAAGGCTCAGTAATTATGATGGTTCTAAAATTAATTGTGTGGGACAAGTGTGGTTGAAATGTCAACTAATTAATGGAAAAATTACTCAAATATTGTTTCAGGTGGTTGACAGTAATGAAAAATCTCCGGCAGTCTTAGGTTATAAAACAATTTTTTCACTGAAACTACTGAAACGCAAGTATTTGAACAAGATTACTCTAGATAAAAATAGTGATTATGATCACATAATTAGAGAAAATATAGATTTATTTGATGAGAAGTTGGGTTTGCTGAAGGATGGAGAGTATGAGATAAAATTAAAAGATGATTATCAACCTAAAGTTGAGCCCTGTAGAGGAGTACCCATGGCATTACATGAGTCACTCAAGAAAGAACTGGACAAAATGGAAATGCCACAAGTGATTAAAACAATTTCTGAACCTACAGATTATGTCAGTAACATTGTAATTGTAAAAAAACCAGATGGCAAATTAAGAGTATGTCTTGATCCTAGTAATATAAATAATTGTATTAAAAGAGAGCACTTTAAATTACCAACTTTTGATGAACTATCGGCCAAAATGTCTGGTGCTACAGTGTTTAGTAAGATAGATGCCTCAACTGCATTTTATCTAATCAAACTCAGTGAAAATAGTTCTAAACTATGCACATTTGCCTCTCCTTTTGGTCGATACTGTTTTTTAAGGCTTCCATACGGATTGGCCTCGGCGCCTGAAATTTTTCATAGACAATATAGTCGAATATTTGAGGAAGTATCTGGGTGTGAGGCTTTTATTGATGATTTAATAATATATGGAAAAACTAAGGATGAACATGACAAACGATTACTTGAGGTACTGAAAATTGCAAAGAACAATGGTATTAAATTTAATTTAAAAAAGTGAGAATTTGGTGTTTCAGAAATCACTTATTTGGGCCACATATTGTCAAAACATGGCATTAAACCGGACCCAAGAAAGGTACAAGCCATATTAAACCTTTTTTTTTTTGTTTAGGGGGGGAAAATGCATTACGCATACCACCCGGGCGCAGGGGGTGACCCGAGTGGTTATGTGGGACTCCCGTATGAGCTTATGAGACCCACGGTGTACCCACTAAAAACCCCCCCACTTGCCGCCACGCCGCCATGTGGCGAGGTTACGGGAACGCTTGCGCACACATCCGCGACCCCGCCGGCGGCAGCCGCCCACAAGCGGCTCCTCGCGGATGCCCTGAGGCCCTCCACGTGAGGCGCGCCAGATGTTTGGACGCGCCTGCCTGCTCGATCTCCACCTGTACAGTAGCGGACCCCCCCTGAGTCCGCTACGAGGAGATCGTGGGTGCGGAAAAATCCAGCACCCGGTGGCGGATCAGGTCTGTGGTTCCGCCACCGACCACGTCTCGGCCGCAGAGGATAGGGAAAGCGGCGCACCGTAATACCGGCATTCCTCCTCCTCTGCGGTCCCTCCAATGCCGTTTCGGCGGAACGGCCCCGCCAAGTTCGCAGGGGGTAGGGAGAGTGGCGCACCGTAATACCAACACGCCTCTCCCCCTGCGATCCCGCCTCGGCCGCAGAAGATAGGGAGAACGGCTAACCGCAATACCGGTACTCCTCTTCTTCTACGGCCCCTCCCCTACGCATCCTTAGCGGGCTTCACTAAGCCCGCTAGGAGCGCCCTCCTCGGGCCAGCCGGCGGCCCAAACAGGCCGGCCCTGGGTGCCTCTTAGCTTCACCGTGGATGACCAGTCCACGGTTACTAAGCCCCCCCGCCCCAACAAGGCGGGCACCCTCGGGGGGGAAGCCATATTAAACCTAGAGCAACCAAAGAATGTAGCAGATCTGCAACGGGCAATAGGTATGATCACATATGTAGCTAAGTTTATTCCGTCATTGTCAGAAGTTTGTCATCCACTAAGAGAGTTAGTAAGAAAGGGCGTAGATTTTATTTGGACTAAAAAACAAGATGATTCCTTTAAAGAGTTGAAAGATATTTTATGTTCAGAACCAGTATTGCAGTTTTATTATCTTAACAAAGCTTGTAAATTGTCAGTAGATGCTGCAAAAAATTCTTTAGGAGCAGTTTTACTGCAAAATTACCTTCCTGTTGCATATGCATCTAAAGCAATGACGCCCACGCAACAGATGTATGCACAAATTGATAAAGAAATGCTTGCTATAGTCTATGGTTGCTTACGGTTCCATCAGTATATTTATGGCAAAACTATAGAAGTAGAGTCAGACCATAAACCGCTTGAAATTATATTTAAAAAACCCCTATGTGGAACACCATTACGATTACAAAGAATGAGGTTACAGTTGCAGAAATATGATCTAATAGTCAAGTACAAAGCAGGCAATGAATTGTTGTTAGCAGATTCCCTATCCCGTAATTTTAATAATTCTAAAGATGATGATACAATGCTGGATGACCTTGTTGAACCACATGTTAGTATGATTAGGTGTAATTTAAAAATCCAGCCAGATAAATATAAACAAATTAAACTTGAAATTACAAAGGACAAGGAACTGACTGAATTAACAAAATACATACGAAATGGATGGCCTGACCTTAAAAATATACCTAATAACTTAAAGCCATATTATACATTTAAAGAAGAATTGTTCATATTTGATGACTTAATATACAAAAACAATTGCCTTATTATTCCGTTATCATTAAGATAAGAGATGTTAAACAAAATTCATTATAACCACCTAGGCATAGACAAGTGTAAATCAAGGGCCCGAAAATGCTTATACTGGCCAAGAATGACAGTAGATATAGAAAATAAGGTAGCTGAATGCAATACTTGCAACAGGTTCAGAAAAAATAACTGTAAAGAACCTATGACAATAAGAGATTTTCCTGATAAACCATGGTCAATGCTAGGCTGTGATGTATTTCATTATGAGAATGATAACTATTTAATTGTGGTTGATTATTTTAGTAAGTATGTGGAGGTCGCCAAGTTGGATAATCTATCAGCAGAAAATACTATAACATCACTAAAAAGTTTATTCAGCAGACATGGTATACCAGATGCATTATTTTCGGATAATGGCACAAATTTTTCTAGTTATACATTCAAAGAGTTTGCTAAGGAATGGGAATTTGAACATAAAACCAGCAGCCCACTGTATTCTCAGTCTAATGGTCTTGCAGAACGGTTCGTACAAACTGTAAAAAATATATTTAGGAAAGCTGACTACGAACATAAAGATGAGGATTTAGCATTATTAGAATTAAGAAATGCGCCAATATCACATGATGCCGGTCTTAAGACTCCGTCAGAATTATTAATGGGGAGACAAACTAGGGGATTGTTGCCTGTAAGTGAAAAACCTGAGAAGAACAGAAATGTTCAAAGTGGATTGTACAAGAATGCTAATCAACAAAAATATTATTATGACAGGAATACCAGAAAGTTGCCTGAGCTTGTACAGGGTCAAAATGTTATTATTAAGGATAATGTAAGCAGAAAACCCAATCTCTATGGTCAAGTTATTAGTCGTGACGAGAGACCTAACGCATATGTTGTGAGAACAGAGAAAGGAAATGTAATTTTCAGGAACAGAAGGCATTTAGTACATAATAAGTCGGATGTAAATGTAAAAAAAATGAATAGCTATTACAGGCCAGGAGACTTAGCTAATGAAAACACCCGTAGCCCTGATTCTGTATATGATAGTACTGTAAATCCAAATGATAATTTAATGATTAGAAGTTTTATTACTTTTAATTTAATTAGAAAAAAAGGGATGTAATATATGTTTAATCTATGGTTGGTTTCATGCAATAGCATGATCTGTGGGCACTGGAATAAAGATCTCAGAATGCTTAACACTTTGTTTTAATTAAATATAGTTTATATATCATAATATTATAAATACTACTTTTAAATAATTAAGTTTGTTAATAGAAACATGATCATTTGTAAAAATAATCATGCGAGTATATTTATTAAGCAATAAAGATAACTCATGTCTTTTTTTGGCCATTTCTGAATCACATGCATATTGCCTATTGTAGCCGTGTGCGTGTGTGAGTGCGTGGGCGGGTAGGACGCGGAGCGGAGGGAGAGAGACTCATTTGGTTTGTGGTTTTCGTTTTGGTCGCGTCATGGCGTTAAAATACAACATCGTGACTTTTATCGAGTAATTGGAGGCCCGTCCTTGTCTCCGGGACAAAAGTAATGAAGCAAGTTAAAATAAAATTTTACGAGAGAAATGCTGGCAGGAAGTTTTTGCGTTTCTCGAGACAGAATATGAAGAAATGTCGAAGGATGAAAAGGAAAAGAATATCTACGCGTCGTACTTTTCGTGTCGTCGTGCTACCGTACCGTACCGTCGTAAACCGGCACCAAGACCGGCGCAGTGGAAAAACGAAGCCCCGGCGCCGGTGCCGGTGCACGGCCATGCCGGTGCCGGGCCGGCTAATGGAAAAGCGCCCATACAGGGTGTCATGTTGTACTATAGACTGTAAGAGTTTTAAGACCTGATGTAATGTCTACATGAGAGCAATACAGTATTATTATTATTAGTTCCAGTATCAGTACTGCCTCCCCAACATATGGTCAACTAGATTCAACATTTCGCTTTCCAATATAATACTCGTAGCTTGCACTGGTTCTGACATGTCACCATGTCAGATCGGCGTCATGTGGAATTGAGCGCTCGCAATACCTACATTGATACTAGTATCACATTGGTATGCGAAACGTTGAGTCAGATTGATCTGAACCGCGTAGGTAGGTACATACCAACGCTACGCAATGATAAGTATTCGAAGTGTAGTTTAAGGAAGAGAATTAAGATAATTATAGTGTTTTAGTGTTCCGTAACAAAATTGGCTAAATTAAACAAAACACTTATTCGTGTCTGTCTGTATTTGTCGGAAATGTCTATTGATTATGTACATTCACCGTCACATACGTGTAACTTGCAAGGGTGCTCAAGCATAAATGAATACACTAAAGCCCTGACAATAATAATATAAACTATATTTCGGACAAATAATATTTGCATACAATATCCATATTGTTAACAGGCGTTAAACTATGATGGCTCCTCTACATGATGGCCCATCCTAATGGCCCACTAGAATGGGCCAGCGTGTGAAGAGGGTAGTGGTGTCAGATGGCTTATGGCGCGGCGATATCTTTCTCCGTCTAACGCATAGTTGCGTCCTGTACGATAGGTCGTGATGGCCCACTGTATAGAGCAGGCTTGACAGTGATTACAGTTCACAGTTCAAAAGTGGCTATATACACCGTTGACTTCTCCGATCCAATGATTTTGGACCGGACAATCGTAGCGTGCAGCAATTGGAATGCCGTTGGGCTTTGACTTTGGGCTTTGTCTCACATGACTGAAAATCGACACGATCTTCTGCCGCATGATCGCCTGGGAACTGTTCGCGCGAGCCGCCACGAACATTCCTGATGCGCTACAATGTCTTACGAATGTCAGTTCTATAACATTCGCGAATGCGAATGCGAATATTAAAGAAGTACACTAACTCAACGTACGTACCTAATCACTTTTAATCATTTTATTTAACAATCACAAGTCACTGCCTAAGTAAAAGTGCTTTATATTGGTCATAACACCTCTCTCTTAGCGTCGGGGGTTAAAAATGAGGCGCGCTATGCTCATGCGCGTGTCGGCGTCTCTGCGGCAGGCGGCCAGCGCGGGCGAAACACGCCACGACGACTTGCACATATTTATATATCGTTTGATGCGAATGCGAATGCGAATATTCGTAACATCCCTAGCTATTTACAATGGCGACTGTACCAATTTTTCAGTTGCAAACGATGAACAGAGGCAGTGACAGGGCGGGTAGGTTATCGTTATCAGTAATCACCACACGTCGCCGCTATCGGCCCGGTTACCCGGCGACGGGTCACGGTTTTTGCTCGGAATTCGCGACTTATAACCGATAGGTAGGTATACTTCCAATATCAGTAAACTATGGTCACGCGACTTGTTGCATTTGTATAGGTACCTACCTACCTACCTACTTACAATCGAGTACTCTAATCTTTACAGCCCTTTCAAAAATCTCAACACGTGCGCCTTATGCCTGCTACACACTACAACGATTTATCGCAGCGATTTGACTGCGCATCCCGTTTGTGCAGTTTTATCGATCGTGTGTATGACAAATCGTTGCAGATTATCGTTACGATTTGTCATACAAATCGGCCTGTCCAGATTAATCGCTACGATATATAGTTACATGTGTAGCAGGCATTATGGGCGGAGGGGAACAATAAAGGTTTTCTGTATCTAATATCTATTGGAGAACTGGAATGTACGAGCATATCTGTTGTTCGAGCAGGGCCATTGTAAAACGTATCGTAGGCTGATATTTTATCACTTGCATATAGAATTGTAGATTGACGTCACAATATTTTAACTGGTATTATAATTTGCATATTTTAGTTAATATATATATTATTACTCCAAAAGAAAGAAGGCAAGAAAATATGCCTACATGCCTAGTGACGAAAATCCCATTCGGATATCTGAAAGAATAACGAAGCTACAACCGTTTTAATATTGATTGTTAGAGAGAAAACGCAAACAGTGTGTGACGCTGACGTCACATTACACGAGGCTGCCGGGGGGCCGCGTCGACGGCGGTGTCGCACACGATGCGGCGCGGCACGTTGCCGTCTATAGTGAAGTCACAATCTACAAGCGTCATCGTTTCATATGAAGTTGCGTTTTGCAAAAGAGAGACAGAACATAGGTACCCCTTCTTAAAACTTTGGACACTTATACTTACATTTCGTGATTATTTAACCTTTTGCGTTGATTTTTTATCCATTTGACTACATTCTAATCCTTTTTCGAGAAAATATGACATTATTGATTATTTTATTTAGTGTCTACCTACACCCCTATAAAAAAGAACTTAATTAGTGAGTGGGAAGTACATAAATACCTTTGTGTAGATATACTATTATCACGCACGCTTCATTGGGTGTGATTTGTCTATTCGATTTAAAAAAGTAGACGCACTCATTTAAACGCCGTCGGGATTAGCGCAGCTAGTATTAGTGACCCCGCTGCTGTGTCACGCCCAACTCTGATATCTTAGTAGAGGCACTCTCAACGCCGTCGGGATTAGCGCAGCTAGTAGTGACCCCGCTGCTGTGTCACGCCCAACTCTGCTATCTTAGTAGAGGCGCTCTCAACGCCGTCGGGATTAGCGCAGCTAGTAGTGACCCCGCTGCTGTGTCACGCCCAACTCTGCTATCTTAGTAGAGGCGCTCTCAACGCCGTCGGGATTAGCGCAGCTAGTAGTGACCCCGCTGCTGTGTCACGCCCAACTCTGATATCTTAGTAGAGGCGCTCTCAACGCCGTCGGGATTAGCGCAGCTAGTAGTGACCCCGCTGCTGTGTCACGCCCAACTCTGCTATCTTAGTAGAGGGCTCTCAACGCCGTCGGGATTAGCGCAGCTAGTAGTGACCCCGCTGCTGTGTCACGCCCAACTCTGCTATCTTAGTAGAGGCGCTCTCAACGCCGTCGGGATTAGCGCAGCTAGTAGTGACCCCGCTGCTGTGTCACGCCCAACTCTGATATCTTAGTAGAGGCGCTCTCAACGCCGTCGGGATTAGCGCAGCTAGTAGTGACCCCGCTGCTGTGTCACGCCCAACTCTGCTATCTTAGTAGAGGCGCTCTCAACGCCGTCGGGATTAGCGCAGCTAGTAGTGACCCCGCTGCTGTGTCACGCCCAACTCTGCTATCTTAGTAGAGGCGCTCTCAACGCCGTCGGGATTAGCGCAGCTAGTAGTGACCCCGCTGCTGTGTCACGCCCAACTCTGCTATCTTAGTAGAGGCACTCTCAACACCGTCGGGATTAGCGCAGCTAGTAGTGACCCCGCTGCTGTGTCACGCCCAACTCTGCTATCTTAGTAGAGGCGCTCTCAACGCCGTCGGGATTAGCGCAGCTAGTAGTGACCCCGCTGCTGTGTCACGCCCAACTCTGCTATCTTAGTAGAGGCACTCTCAACACCGTCGGGATTAGCGCAGCTAGTAGTGACCCCGCTGCTGTGTCACGCCCAACTCTGCTATCTTAGTAGAGGCGCTCTCAACGCCGTCGGGATTAGCGCAGCTAGTAGTGACCCCGCTGTTGTGTCACGCCCAACTCTGCTATCTTAGTAGAGGCGCTCTCAACGCCGTCGGGATTAGCGCACCTAGTAGTGACCCCGCTGCTGTGTCACGCCCAACTCTGATATCTTAGTAGAGGCACTCTCAACACCGTCGGGATTAGCGCAGCTAGTAGTGACCCCGCTGCTGTGTCACGCCCAACTCTGCTATCTTAGTAGAGGCGCTCTCAACGCCGTCGGGATTAGCGCAGCTAGTAGTGACCCCGCTGCTGTGTCACGCCCAACTCTGCTATCTTAGTAGAGGCACTCTCAACACCGTCGGGATTAGCGCAGCTAGTAGTGACCCCGCTGCTGTGTCACGCCCAACTCTGCTATCTTAGTAGAGGCGCTCTCAACGCCGTCGGGATTAGCGCAGCTAGTAGTGACCCCGCTGCTGTGTCACGCCCTACTCTGATATCTTAGTAGAGGCACTCTCAACACCGTCGGGATTAGCGCAGCTAGTAGTGACCCCGCTGCTGTGTCACGCCCAACTCTGCTATCTTAGTAGAGGCACTCTCAACACCGTCGGGATTAGCGCAGCTAGTAGTGACCCCGCTGCTGTGTCACGCCCAACTCTGCTATCTTAGTAGAGGCGCTCTCAACGCCGTCGGGATTAGCGCAGCTAGTAGTGACCCCGCTGCTGTGTCACGCCCAACTCTGATATCTAAGTAGAGGCACTCTCAACACCGTCGGGATTAGCGCAGCTAGTAGTGACCCCGCTGCTGTGTCACGCCCAACTCTGCTATCTTAGTAGAGGCACTCTCAACACCGTCGGGATTAGCGCAGCTAGTAGTGACCCCGCTGCTGTGTCACGCCCAACTCTGCTATCTTAGTAGAGGCGCTCTCAACGCCGTCGGGATTAGCGCAGCTAGTAGTGACCCCGCTGCTGTGTCACGCCCAACTCTGCTATCTTAGTAGAGGCACTCTCAACACCGTCGGGATTAGCGCAGCTAGTAGTGACCCCGCTGCTGTGTCACGCCCAACTCTGCTATCTTAGTAGAGGCACTCTCAACACCGTCGGGATTAGCGCAGCTAGTAGTGACCCCGCTGCTGTGTCACGCCCAACTCTGCTATCTTAGTAGAGGCGCTCTCAACGCCGTCGGGATTAGCGCAGCTAGTAGTGACCCCGCTGCTGTGTCACGCCCAACTCTGCTATCTTAGTAGAGGCACTCTCAACACCGTCGGGATTAGCGCAGCTAGTAGTGACCCCGCTGCTGTGTCACGCCCAACTCTGCTATCTTAGTAGAGGCTCTTTCAACGCCGTCGGGATTAGCGCAGCTAGTAGTGACCCCGCTGCTGTGTCACGCCCAACTCTGCTATCTTAGTAGAGGCTCTTTCAACGCCGTCGGGATTAGCGCAGCTAGTAGTGACCCCGTTCAACTCTAAAGTTCGTTTTACCCGGAATTTAAACCAAGCAACTCAGATCATAGTTTTTAATTTTATTTATTCTAAAATCAAACGAAGCTTAACGAATGCAACTCTGAAGCTGATTTTTCACCGGAGGGGCGAGACGAGACGAGGCGAGGCGAGAATAGAAATTTGTATGGCATACCGAATAGGTATGCGCGAGGAGAGAATTGAAAATTTGCCATACGAATTTCAATCTCGCCTCGTCTCGTCTCGCCCCTCCAGTGGAAAATCAGCTTTACACTTTAAAATTCATGAATGTTTCTGCAATGGTTTACCATTGAATTGCCGACAAACATTTAATCGAATATTATTTCAAAGACAACGTTTCAAGTATTTTCATTTCATCGACAAGTCATTACGTCGAAGACTCGATACTAGGTAATTTAAACCGAGGTCTTTTAATTGGTAGTTGACTTATTTCAATAAAATTCATGTCATGGCTTTTCATTTCGGGTTTTTTTAATACATTTTTTTTACATGTAGGTAATAATATTTATTCCGCATAAAATTATTTCAATTGGTAATAATTCGTTATCGAAACTAAACGCAATCACGTCAGTCGGCTCACTCTGCGAGATTATTGATATGTGGGTAGTTTCAGATATGAAATAATTTATCTGGACGAATGGTTGGTCGTATGAATTTGTCATGAAGATCAGAGCTCGCATGCCGTCTTGTGATAGCCGTGCAGCGAATCGACGCCACCCCGCTGCGCGGGGTCTATTTCTGGTTTGATGGACACAAGTGAACCCTAACCTAACCGACCTAAAACAGACTTCGCTTATGACAAGTCATTTTTGTCCGCCCTGATATCTTTTTGTAATAAACGATTTACACCAATGATTCTTAGTTTTATGATACATACATATTATACATATTTGTATGTCACACAATTAACTACATAATTTGAATAATGTATGTGCAGTAGGACATATAAAATTGTATTAAAGTAATACGTCGAAGAAATGAATTGCAATGTTTTGTAGTTGTGCCAATTAAGAAAATTTTAAACAAATCAGCGATTAAGTAATATTCATTGAATAGTATTTCTACGTAGTAAGATAAATTTAAATAAATAGTAGTTGAAATAAAATAACGCCAAACAATATTACTCGTACTAAAGTTTCGATGAATCGTTGTCGATGAAATAATATTCGATGAAAAGGTTGTCGACAAAACAAGGGTACACCTTCTGCAATTCCATAGGTTATTTCTTAAGAATACGAGGGCTCAGTTTTGACCATAGACAAATCTAGCTTATCTCTAATACTTTCTGTTTTTATCCGGATTTATACGCCGGAAAAAGCTATAGGTACAATTAATTCTTCCTAGTACTCAAATAAAATATTTAAGTTATTAGTTAATGGGTTTAGTTCAAAATCTTATCCAGTCAAAAGCATTCACTGTAACCGGATTTAGGTGCTAAACCTACGATATTGTGACTACGTAGGTATATTGATTTAAACTTTCACGATTCTCACACATTATTTATACTAAACGGGAATTAAATAATTTAATTATACGCGATTAAGTCCCGTTCAGTATAAATACTACGTAGGTACTTTGTACAGTGCAATATGTTACTCGTACTATGACAAAACAAGATAAGTATGCGATGAAGTTTTAGCATCATTATCAAGCTAATGATCTTAACTAGTCGAGTGCGATCCGGATGGAATTGGAGCGTGATATCATGAGGTCGACAACGTAATGTGGCCCGATCCATTCCAGATATAACCGGTCCAGCGCTCTTCTCACTCATGTCTACTCATCAATACATTTGGTTGACTGTTAAATTAATAGACTTTTAATGAGACAGAATACTTTTGCATTTAATAAACTCATTTTAGTCCGGTTACTGTCTCGATTATTCTGATAGTGATAGATAGTTAAATTTCGCATGCATTTTTTGGTACCGAATCCCACCCCGTAGCGATTGACAAAAAGGTGTGCCACGCCATTCCGTCACAAAGAAATTTTTATATTATAAAATTACTAATTATAACCGCGACTTCATCCGTGAAATTCCTATATCAACTTTCACCCTCAATGAGAAACAACTAATGAGAAAGGGTGAGACCTTCCGGGATGATAAATGTCTGTATGGCAAAATTGGCAAATTTGATCCATATCAATGTCATAAAGGCTTTTGACGGGGATTTTACCGTACTATCGCAGAATAGACAACAATCTATGTTGTATGTACTATCTACGAATATTCTACCTTGCTCATCTTCATTTGTATGTTTCTTTATTATCGTCAAAGAAATAAATAAATGTGCAGTCGAGTGTAAGATGGGTGGAGTGACTGCAGACGGTGATGCTTGTCTATATTTTAAATAATATTTTACATATGAAGCATGGGCGGGTTTTTACTCGCATAGTGCTTTTATCGTTTTCAAGCCTAACTTCCTGCAGAAGTTACACTATTAAATACGAGGAATAGGTACATTTTCTCCATTCAAAATAGAATTAATATGTTATTTATAGAACTAGCTTCCGCCCGCGACTTCGTCTGCGTGGACTCGGGATAAAAACTATCCTATATTTTAATCCAGGCTATAAACTATCTTCGTGCAAAATTTCATTCAAATCGGTTCAGCCGTTTAAGCGTGATTGAGTAACAAACATCCAAATATCTAAACTTTCGCATTTATAATACTAGCTTCCGCCCGCGACTTCGTCCGCGTGGACCCGGGATAAAAACTATCCTATATTTTAATCCAGGCTATAAACTATCTACGTGCAAAATTTCATTCAAATCGGTTCAGCCGTTTAAGCGTGATTGAGTAACAAACATCCAAACATCTAAACTTTGGCATTTATTAGTAGGATTAGTAGGATTATCGTCCATATTATCGTACAATACTGACTTTTCCCCGACTACGGTTACTGTTTTCTACAAACATAGTGTGAAGAGACTATATATCTCCCTTTTATTGTCTATAGACAGGTTGCTATAGCCACCTTATGATTGTTATTTTTTCATGTCACTTAAGTGAAATACCGTGTCTTACAAACATTGTTATCGTTATTATTTGTAAAATAATAATATCAGTTTAACTTGCATATTTCTTACCACTTTATGGTCCAAGATTGGAAGAATTGAGTAGACAAATTGGACTAAAATGAATTTCCAAATAGAATTTAAAATTCTTAAAAGTTCAGAGGGTGTGAAGAGACTAACCGTCTTATTCATAAAACTTAAAATGCCTCTGCTAAATAAAATGTGCTTTGTCCCTTTCTTATAAACACAAATGTCAAAGTGACCTAACTCTTTAATCAGTGTTTATTGAAACTAGGAGTTATTGTAGGTACATAGCAAGTACTTCAATAAATCTTGTGTAAAAAAATGTATTGCCTAAGTTAATACATATTTGTTCCAGTAAATGAACCGTGGCGGATATCGATTTACGAAGTGGGTTATAAGTACTCGTATTTACTAATACTAGTAGCTCTGTGCGCAGTAGAAATCAAGACCTAGTTTTTTTTTTTAATCTTTAGGTTTTAAAAAGTGACTTCAAAAAAATTACGTATTAACGAACCTGCTCACAAAAATTCCCGAGAATCGGTTGAGAAATGCGCCATGTAGAGGAGAACAGCGGGCCAGACACTGGACACTGGACACCCAAACGATTTTAGGCCCAGTCTGAAGCATATAACTTTGGTCGCTTCGCTCCCTCCTTCGTATATGTACTATTTGATCTGTGCTTTTGTATATCTATCGTATGACAAACGAATTTTAACGCCATTTTAGTTAAAACAGGCTTGTAGTACGTTTATGAATACGGCCGTATATATCTCCCTTTTATTGTCTATAGACAGGTTGCTATAGCCACCTTAGGATTGTTATTTTTTCATGTCACTTAAGTGAAATACCGTGTCTTACAAACATTGTTATCGTTATTATTTATAGAATAATAATATCAGTTTAACTTGCATATTTCTTTAACATCATTACAAAAACTTAAAACATAGACTGCTAAAACATATCCCTTCAATTCGGCTCTACCGTAGTCGGGGAAAAAAAATAGTCAAGTCGAGACTCTATTTTCTAAACCTCGTTAAGTGTAAACTCGTACCAAGTTTTCAATCGAATTTACACCTACCGAATACGAGTATTGTCTCGTCACTGTAGTGTTTTAATGTGGTCAAATCAATATTAAATCTAAAAATGTCTAGTCGTATAGTCGGCATTGCACGTCCCTGCTACCTGAGCTGGGTCGTTATTTGGCACGTGAACCGGCTGATGCAAGCGAGGCGGCGATAGCGTGAGCCGCGCGCCGCGAGTAGGCATAGCCGCGTCGGCGCGTGCGCCGCTTCCCGCCACGCCCGCGCCGAGTGAACTCGTAGTAGTATTTGTAACCATTGACCATTCCACGTGTGACGTGGGGTCATTCCCGTATACGCGTCAGCTTGGCTCGTCTGGCGTTGTCGAATCTGTTTTAGAACGCAAAGGGTTTTATGTGGAACCTATTATATATTTGATGAAATATAATTTACAACGATTACATACTCGGCCAAAATGTATGGCGAATCGGTGCAAATGATATTTCGTGAACCGTACCCTACTTCTATAAATAGAAATGTCATATGACTAAGAAATGGGAATATTTCGTCAACTTTCTCAATCTAAACTTTCGCGAATCTCCCTGATTACTGTTGCTACACTACATTATATATTTAATAGATCATTAAATATTATAGAAATAAGTACCTATTATTTACCAAAATTATGTATTGTCCTTGCAACGAAACCCGAGATCCCTTGCTTCGTATTAGGTCGCGGGACGTTACCAAGGTTAGGTATTTAATGTTGTTAGTTTAATTTGTATACTTAATATTATTAATAACTATAAATACGGTAAATTCATTATTCACTATAACAATATACTTACCAAAAGAATAAAAACAAAATATAAAACGTATCATGTCATGTCATACCTATGTTATAAAACATGTCATGTCAATTTAGAAATACATTGATAACCTCTCTTTCGAGGGGTCCGCCTGAGCCGACGTTCACCTTCGCGGGGGTCGCTCCATTCATGCTACGGATCTATCGTCCGTATCGCACGTGATGTTGATACGTATCGTTGCGTTGTTGGCCTCACCTTATACTTAATTCGGATGACACCGGTCTGGCCACTGTTGCATCACTCATTTTTTAGCTTGTGTTATTTGTCTTATTTATTTTAGCTGGCGAGTCGTTATAAATAGATGGGTAAGTACGTAAGTATTTACGTATTTGCTTCTGTAAGCAAAAATAAAAGTAAAATGGCTGTATTGCAATTTGTTGAATTCATTAACGTATTTAGGTACTATCGACAACACAGCTAACTGACCATCGGTGCACCTTAAGTGCATTGTAATAAGGTTCTATATAAATACAGGATGGTCAGTTAACAGTGTTGTCCTTTGTACCTGCTTAATTTTAATTATATATATAGCTTATTATTGCAAAGATTAAATGCCTTTTTTTAACGTGAGGTGTATAATATGTACGTTATACGAGTATTTAGCGTTCTCTCAGCTCTTTTATTATGTGCAAAGAACGCAGGAAACCCGCGGGGTAATTTTTTTTGAAATGTATATTTGGTTCCGGAGTTTACACCTACATACAAACATCCAAAATCACACAGAATTTTGCTCTTTATTGTTAGTATAGATTATGTACTTATTTACAGTGATTTTAAAAACTTCGTTGTAGTTGTATTGTAATACATATACTTTGAAGTAAGTACGTCCAATATTTCTTACACGATTTTTTTATAAGTATGTAGGTAGTGATACACCTACTGTAAGGATTTGATATGACATATAATATAATAAAATGGAAAACAATTTGAACCATTGCGATACTCTAAAACATGAGTTAGCTAAGATGTTGCTGTAGAAGTTTTGTTTCCCTTTACCTTTACCAAGACAAAAATGGAAACCAAAGACTGTCAAGAAAAAACAATAGTGTTGTCTAATTAAGTACAGTCCAACGTGCATATAATCCAAAATACAAGAAAATAAGTAAGTAAATGACATCTTGTATACAGCTTAGCTTCTCTTAAAAAAAAACACAATTAAACCCTATTTTCATATATTTTTAAGAAATTTTACAAGACTAAAAAATGCTCACACAAGAGAAGCAGAATGTAGCAATCACTATACCAATAATACTTAAAGATTTACAAAAGCTAATAACATCAGTGTCCCTGCAAGAGTAAAAATGCATCCTTTTGTTTGCGAGGGACACTACTTATATAGATTTCTAACCGTCAGCAAACAAACTGACCTATACGGCCTGGTTTTTTACCAATTTGAACTTTGACTTATTTTACCTGCAAAAATCTAACCTAACTGTGGCCTATTTACCTCTTCTAAAGAATATAGTTGAACTAAACTAACCTAAAAAATGTGCTATTGTTGTGAGAGGTTGCAGGCCCAATTTTCTGCAACACACCAGTTATATTATAAATAACAAATATAAATTAAGAACTGCGGATGGGGATCGCGAAATATTTGTCCATGGTAAGCGGGTCATTATTTTAGTACTTACGTTATTCGTTTTTGAATAAATACGAATAGTGACGTAATCTTCAATGCAAAAAAGCATTTTGCTAAATTCGCTCGTCTGTAGGAGTAAGGATTTTCAATAGGTTTGATAAGAAATATTGCAGTGATATAGTGACCGTGCAACTGTGCCTAAAGGCCTGCGCAAACCGGTGGAGTGCAGCGCATCACGCGATCACTTTAAATTTATCAATGTATATTCTTTTCTATTTTAATTACATTGAGGTATAAATTTGAATTCTCTGAAAACGGCCTCGGAGCATCACGGGGGATTTCTCAGAGCATTCAAATTTATACCTTGATGTAATTCAAATACAAAATATCAAATATATATAATAATATAAATAAATTTAAAGTGATCTGCGCTGCGCTCCGCTGGTTTGCGCAGGCCTTAAGTAAGGCCGCGTTTACGCTCAGACGTTATTTCGCACGACACGGCGCACACACTGTCAGGCGACTATATGGTGTGTCTCGCCTCTGGCTGGCTGCCATAGACGGACGCTATGACTATATATATGGACGGTTGATACGCCTACGCGTAAACACTGCCGTAGGTATAGGCCCCTCCACACAATGGTCAGGGCAGGGACGCCGTTGTGCGTTGGAGTGCGATAGAAGTATGTATTTCTCCCTCTAACACATAGTTACGTCCTGTATGATGCCCGATGATGACCATGATGGCCGATTGTGTCGAGGAGCGCTAAGAGTTGCCTTCGGTTCATAGATGCTGGTACGTACAACGAAAACCTCCGCAATGTAAGTATGAGGTGGCGAGTTATTGGCGTTTTACCCTATTTCGCTTTATGCTTTTTTTACTAATTACTAAGCGGTAGGTTAAAGAATTACCGCCTTATTCATAAAACTTGAAATGCCTCTGCTAAATAAAATGTGCTTTGTCTCTTTCTTACGAACACAAATGTCAGTGACAGATAAGGACAAACGAATTTTAACGCCATTTTAGTTAAAACAGACTTGTAGTACGTTTATGAATACAGCCGTTAGTCTTGAAACCCTCGTGGTAAATTCGTAGTTGCAGTTAATATGACTGTGATAAAATGTAATCCATTATATAGTTTTTATCATAAGTTCATGGACCAAAGCATTTTATATTACGTATAGCCTTCGTCTTATATTCGTAGATTCGTATAGATACTATAACAACATTAGTACATAATGTACATACATATATGAATGAAGGCTACACGTGATAAGTAACATTAAAACCGTATACGCCTTAAACACAACATTTGATGATAATGATCCGGATCTCTAAGTTACTATATATTTACTACTGTATTTGTTGCAATGTATGGTTAGATAATCAGAAGAAAAACAACGTGTCAGCAATATCCCTATAAGCTTGATAAAATATATTGATAGGAGCGGTATTAGAAACATCGCCCGACAGTAGAGATCCCCGTTCTGTCAGATGCTGTCCGCTCGAAAGCATAGTAATCCCTTTGGTTTTTTCTATACATACTTATATGTATGTTAGCAAGTGAGCCAATCAGAAATAAGATTTTATCGTTAATGTGCTTTCTTTTCTGTCTATGTTATAGGTACTTACCTACTGTACAAAGTATACAACTGCACAACCCTCTAAAAGTATGAAAATGATTACATTTTACATACTTCCATACCTACATACTTTCGTGTATAGAGATTTTTAAAGTAGGAGGACGACATTATTAAATCTAAAGAGTACCTATTCATTGCAGTCAACTTGGGTTTTTTTTAACCGGCCATGGAACTGCCGCCCACGTCCGAAAATGTAGGTACTTAGGTCAGAGGGGTAATCAAATCACGAACGTTTTGATCGCGCGTTAGGTAGATCCAACTGTCCATTGTCCATATAAAAATTTACATTTAGATCTCCATAACGCACGTACAATGCGTTACGTGTTCGAGCTGCAGGTATGCTCTATGTTTTCACAATTTGGAAAAAAGTAACTGCGAATAAAGTAAAATAAAAATTTAAAAAAGTGGATTAAAAAAAATCTGTGCGTAATGCCGCTTTCATCTAAGATGATGATCGATTAACCCTGTATTTATTTATTTAAACGTTATTGCACAACATATAGAAATGTACAAACGGCGAGCTTAATGCCAAATGGCATTCTCTACTAGCTAACCATTGGGCTAAAGATAATCTATAAAAGGCGCATAAAAAAGGTAAGATAATATCTGTTAAGAAAACATAAAGAAAAAATAAAATCTATTATACTTACACTACACTTTACGTACCTAGTACGCATAGTACCTATTTATGATGTCTTATGTTACCATATCATAATATCGTATGAATGTTAGGGCAATTAGACACGCAGCACTATCCGGAGATAACCGGTGTAATGAAAAGATAAAATAGATTCGTGTTCGGGTGAGAATCCAACTATGGACTGCATTTATCTATTACTAGCTTCCGCCCGCGACTTCGTCTGCGTGGACTCGGGATAAAAACTATCCTATATTTTAATCCAGGCTATAAACTATCTTCGTGCAAAATTTCATTCAACTCGGTTCAGCTGTTTAAGCGTGATTGAGTAACAAACATCCAAACATCTAAACTTTCGCATTTATAATATTAGTAGGATATATTTTATCCTATAGGTACAGTAGAGCCTCGATAATCCGTACTCTGGCTAATCCAAAAGTCGCTGTAATTCGAACTGCCGAATGACATCCCACTGGTGGTGATGGCTTCGACTTGGAAGACGATCTCCCACTCATTCTGCAACGCAACCGTGGGTGTACAGAAGAAACCATTTCCAATTTCTTATCGATGGGTGAAGAGGAGAATTTCACAGAACCCGGAACTGATGATAAGATGCCCATGCTGATGAAGCCCAACTTACGCAAGTGATTGACGAATCTGGCAAGAAAATTCCCCACAGACAAGCTCGGCACTGACCACTTGTTTGGGCTGGGCTCACGAAAATTACCTGGCGTTACCCGAAAAGATAACTGCGTAACTTAAGGTATAAAGCCTTTTCTTGGTTGATAAATAGAACCCGGTAGACTAAAGAATAAAAATGGACTTTAAATGTAAACTATCGTGACTTTGCAAGTGTTTCGACCCTTAAGGTGGTTCAACGACCATACAAAATGTTTTTTGACATTCGCAAGATAACGGCGTGATATTTTAAGAAACTTAAGTAATGGTGCTCCCACACCGAGGTTATAAAATGATGTATAACATAGTGTAACAAGGATAACGCTATGTAACACTAAGATGTTGAAAGGAAATAGTTGATGTTATGTAAAATTTTATAACTTCAGTGTGGGAGCACCATAACACAAATTCATAAATTGGCTTTCCATTTGCGCGAAATTCCCCCTTTCCTTAAATCATAGCCCGAATTATTATTTTTTGATTATAAAAGGGGCTTCTTTCTACGGTAGCCTAGTCTAGTGGTGCAGGCATGCGGCTGTCAAGCGGCGGTCGCGGGTTCGAATCCCGGCTCGCACCACTGAGTTTTTCGGAAATTATGTACCTACGGAATATTTACCCTTAGCTTTTCGGTGAAGGGAAACATCGTGAGGAAACCGGTCTAATCCCAATAAGGTCTAGTTGTCCCTCTGGGTTGGAAGGTCAGGTGGCAGTCGCGTTCGTAAAACCAGTGCCTAAGCCAAATTTTGGGATTGGGTATCAATGCGGACCCCGGGCTCGTTTAGGGCACAACCGGGAATAACACTAGGAGGATGATGAGTAGCAATAAGGCGTTGTTTCGTTCTTCCTACCCAAAGACTTCTGTAATTTTGGCGGGATTCAGTGTGATAAGCTTTTCCATTATTCATTGTTTTGATATTTCATCAATGAGATAATGTTATCGCGGCAATTCGAAGTTTAGCAAAACAATTCAATGAATCGTACGACAAGCCTATCAATAAAGATGACCTACCTAGACCCCCCTACATATCTTTATCTTGTTTTTCGTAGTTTTATCTGAGTGTATTTTTCCTTTTCAAATATTTAAAACCACTGCTGAAATGGCTCCGTATGAACTGACTGAGATCCATGTATTTAAAGGAAAAGACTTGCCTAACAATTAAGTTAGGCAAGTTAACACGTTCATTGACAGTACCGTCAATTAAGCGTTGTTAATCCTAAACGCGTTAAGTGTGCACCTAATATAGTGAAATATGCTGCAAGCTAATACGTGTTGTGACGTAGGGCTTTCTTAGCCAATAGGATTTTGCGTTTACAACCGACATAACAGCAAGTGAGACAGCAGGTAGTGTAGCTATACCATTAGGTATAGCTTTAGAAATGAAGCTAATTATAGCTTGCATGTACATTTCTAAAGCTTGTTTGTTTGTTAGAAGCCACCCAGAATATTTTAAATAACTGAAAGGATTGAAGGTGAGCCGCAGCATTGTGTACAAAAACCGGTGTAGTGCGAGTCTGACTCGCGCACCGAGGGTTCCGTACAAACTATCAATTAACTCAAGGTAAAGTAAATGTACCAGTAATTGACACCTTCATTCTTAATTTATCCACCCAATCATCTTCGATGTACCTAATTATTTTCAATTACGTAAGAAAAACTATCAAAATCCATATTCAATTTCCTCTCTAAGCTTTTATGAACCCGTAAAATATATATCGGTACAGGAGGTCGAGCTTGATCTTGTCACCCATAGTTGGTCACCCATAATTGTGATTATTTAATAAAACCACACAATCACTTTACATTATTTTAATACATCAATACTGTTCAAGATAACATGTCTAGTTTAAATGTCTATCCCGAGACTGACTCAAGTTTGTCATCTGGTCTAGCTGACTAACCGCCCCAGACTGGACACCTGGTACCTCAGGTGCACACATATCGCAAAGAATGCAAACTTATCAAAAACTTGGGAACTTTAATGTCCCATTTCATCAAAACTATGTTCTATATCATGTTCGTCAATGTCTCTTTGATTATTCGGCATTTTTCTTAGTCTGTCATGAGCATATTTGTAAGTGCGGTTCGAATTAATTGCATGAAGTGCATATCGATCGTTGTCTAAAATCTCAATTACTTTAAAAGGTCCCCGATATTTCGGATCTAACTTAGTTTGATTTCTCTCCTCGTTTTTCATTAACACAAAATCTCCAATAGAGAATTTATCAAGTCTTGCCTTATTTCGGTCAAACCTTTTTTTATCATAGTCAGCAGCTTTTTCTATATTACGCAGCGCCTGTTCCCTAACTACCAATAAATCTATCTCCGTGTCATTCTCCTCGCACTAAAGATAGCGGTCGTGCCACTCGTCCGATCAGTAACTAAAGGATTCGATTTAGTTGTACGATTTTTTTCTAATGTCTTCTCGTAACCAAGGTGAACAATTGATGTATGAATGTTATTTAATACGGACCATCTAAGTGCACGCGGCACTAAGTAAACATTTAGTACGTCCGCCTTCTTTGTATTTTACGATAAAGTATTCCCGACCTTATTTCATGTGTTAGCTGCGTCCCTATCCAACTGATCGTCATTGAGTTTTCCAATAAGATTTTGAATCTCATTATCACGTTGCTGTTCGGCCTGCATCCAGTTTGAAGATAATTCCGCTAAATCGATGCGTTTTGTTCTACTTTATTTTCTAATTGCATTGGCTGTGGTTTTGGAAAATTACGTGAAAAGAAATCTACATGTGACATCCTGATGCCCGTATTATAAACAATATCAAAATCGAATGACTGCAAGAATGCCCACCAACGGTGAACACGTGGCGTCAGGTCATTTTTTTGTGAGCATTTTAATGCGTTGCAGTGCACAACAATAAATTTATGGCCGTACAAAAAAATGTCTAAAAGTTTTTGACAGAGTTAACAACCGCAAGTGTTTCTAATTCGTATGAATGGTATCGTGACTCGGCTGACGAAGTACGTTTACTAATATGAAACTACGCGTCGTTTCCCACTAACCACTTGAAATAAAATCGCTCCATATCCTTCAGAGCAGACGCAAGCTCTGTGTGAAGTTCTATGGGGTATTCAGGGTCGAATATCATAAGTATGGGCTCTTGAGTTAACGCTGAGACTATTTTATTTCGTACTTGTTCACATTCGTGTCCAAAGAAAAGGAATTTTATCTGACGTGAGTTAGTAAAGTGGTCCCATAATTTGTGAGAAATTTGAGATAAACTGGCGGAAATATGTGGCTAGGCCAATAAATTGTCTAAATTAGGGTCTAGTTTGAGGCGGTGGCAAGGCAGTGAGCGCCACAATTGTTCGTTTATTCGGTCTTATTTCAAATAAATAATATCAGGCTTATTTATTGCTACAACAGCAACCTCCATACATCGTTTCGTAATAGAGAACTGAGATGCTGACATATTTTCAACAAATCCCTGTTTCAAAATTTCACGACCCAGCAGTGTATCGCTACGCATATAAAAATCAGGCAAGACATGAAATAAATTCTCTGTATTATATTCACTAATTTGTGCACAACATAAGATCTGTTCAGTACTCAAAACTGAATCTTTGCCAATACCCGTTAATGAAATAGTGTTAACGGTTCGCTTTCCCGAAAACTTTGATGCCAAACTCTCTTTAATAAGCGAACATGCAGCACCTGAATCAAAATGAATATAACACACCTTTATGATTGAGTTTTCCAATTGGAGGATCCAACTTGCATACTTCGACACTTCGTCCATCCCCTTGTCTTGCACCTGATCGCGCTGAAACGTTGCCGCTAGTGTTATCTGGACAACGCGTTGATACGTGGCCGTTGTAGCACCGTATAGAGCTTGTCCCAGGATAAATTTGTGATCCTTCTCGATTAACCGGTGTTTTGGACGTTGATGCAAATGTTTTCATTTTCATTTCCTTCTCTTTCAGTCGACAATCCGTTGATTTGTGCCCCGCTTTGCCGCAATGGTAACATATTATTTGTCCCGAGTCAAACCGAGAGCGTTTACCTATACTTAGTTAGTTTTGTTATCTTCATTCTTTGTATCCAGTTTACGTTTTTAATATGAAAAAGCTTGCAGTTCCCGCTGTAGATGTTGACGTGTGGATATTTCAGTTGTAAACGCAATCCGCTGATGCCTGTGGTCGATTCCAGCCAAATGAGCAAGTACAATCAAAACGATGAGTTGTTCCGAACTTGCATTTTTTTAATTGTGCCATTAATGACGAAGTCAATCGACTCGCAAATGCGGCGTAAGTTTCACTTTACTTTGCTTTAATATTACAGCAGCATTATTAGCAGATACACCTTTAAGCGTATGCTTAAAGGCTATTTGTTGACGCTCCAGAAATCAAAATCCTAATCCCCAGCACTGTGACAGCAATAAATATGCCAATTTCTTATCTAGTTTTTGTTTTTAATGTGTACTGTAAATATAAATATTTTATTGAAGCTGCATCTAGGTAGTGTGTACATGTATTATCTCACTTTTTACTTATGTTTATTTCTCTTTCGCCTGTCCCAATACTGTACGTAGTTTATTTATTACATTTGTATGACGTTTCCGTGAGTCACTGACGGTGCTGGCTGAAAATTAGCGCTGCAGGTGTCTGACACCTCAGCATAATGCTGAGCCAGTGTCCGGTTCACTGCCGCAGAGACACACTTGTTTCATGTTTTATCTGTTTTCTGTTTTTTGATTATTTTATTGTTTAACACATGTGTCCTGTGTGTTTGTGAATAAATGTATCTTTCTTTCTTTCTTTCTTTCTTTCTTTCTATATTACTCATGTTAATCAAAGTAGCAGCAGTTGTTTCGGTCGTTACAAATCTCTCAATAAATAATGCCTTAAATTGTTCCCATGTTATTCCTGGATACGTAACACGTGCAAACCATGCAGACGCCGATGCTTTTAAAGATTTGCTAAGGGCCATTATTTAATTGCTTCCTTCCAGTGGGTTGTCCGCAAAATACAAATCTGCTGTTGAACACCAAGATTTTTCCATCCATATCGTATTTTTCTGGGTTAAATTCAGGTAAAGGCACGTTGTTTACAGCTTGTGGCATTCGGAGTGTATTTATCAGGGCGCGCATTTGTTCATTTTGTAATTCAAACATTTTTTTCCACATAGTTTCATTTGTGTGATTTCACAATTTTCCAAATTTTCCTGTTCAGATCCCGCTTCTGATATCGGTACAGGAGGTCGAGCTTGATCTTGGTCACCCATAATTGTGATTATTTAATAAAACCACACAATCACTTTACATTATTTTAATACATCAATACTGTTCAAGATAAAATGTCTAGTTTAAATGTCTTGATTATCTTAGTCACTAAATCACTAATTAGTCCGCATAACAATTATTACTCGATTTAATTATTCTAACACAAGGACATAACCGAACGTGAGAGACCCAAATTGTACGACCCGCATCCTTGCACTTATTCATGTGCGTCCGTCCTTGCCTCATGCAACCGGGAACTCACTTCACTCAGCAGGGACAATCTGATTCTGTCAAGCACCACGCCCATCACGGTTGAACCTTGAATACTGCTACAGCCGACATATAAATTACTCTCGTATGAAATATAGAAGAGAAAACAACGAATTCTAATACCTCAGTCCTCAATGTATCAATGAGTATATTTTGTTTTAGTTTTTTCCTAGCCGATCCGCTTCAATTTTTCCCATTACTGAACACAACGAAACGAATACGACGACAAATAGACCGAAGTAATTTTCACCTGTTAAATTACATATTTGTCAACACAATTGCTCGTAACTTGCCTCTTATTGTGTCACTCTTAGGCTCATAATCCTGGATATTAAACACGCGTGTTTTATAACATAACTACACTTTGTGTTATGGTTATATCTAGGGTTTGCAAGATCCGCCAATATTTCGGATCCGGATATTTCGGATCTTTAAATTCAACAGATCCGGATATCCGGATTTTTCGGATAAAACGGATCCATTTTGTTGGTAGCTATAAAGTGGGAATTTCAAAGCCAAACTAAGAAAAAAATAAAAACAGCTATACCACCGTATTTTTATATCTGAAGGATTTTAAATAGATACCTACGCATTCCCGACTTCATAAGGGGTATACAATTTTATTTTGTTACAACTTTTTACTTACTTAACTGGCGAAGTTAGAGTTTCGTCACTGAAAGCGATCACTTCAATAACTACAACCAGGGCCCTATTTCACCACCATGACAATTGTCACCTGACAATGACAATTCCACGTACATTGCTGGGTCAATAAGCTGTCCAGCAACCAACTTAACCTGTCGACGCAGCCATGTATGGCGAATTGTCATTGTCGGGCGACAATTGTCGATTTGGTGAAATAGGGGCCTGGCCCCTATTTCACAAACTTGAAAATTTTATCACCTCAACGACTATTCTCCGTATATTGCTGGATCCATAAGTAACCTAGCAACAAAAAGTATGGCGAATTGTCAGTGTCAGGTGACAATTGTCAAGTTGGTGAAATAGGGGCCAGGTCGCGTTAACTCCGTACCTGGTGCTCGTATGTACATTTCGAATGAGCTCCATGTATACAGCTAATTCGATACGGTTGTAAAAGAAAAAAATTACATGATGACCCGGACGCCTTACTCAGTAATCGATTGGAAGAAGAGCCAACACGGAAATCGTGAAAATCAAGGGAAGCGGTGTCTGTTCAGCAAGGGACATTCCATTAGGCGAATAAGACTATGTTTGATAAGAGCATAAAGGCTCCCGATTCTGTTGTGTATTTTTTCTACAATCACGTAATGAAATCTCGATAACATTGACAATTTGAAACGTAGTCCATTGTTCGAAAATCTTCGGAAATGTTCGGCTAACGAACGAATCACATTCCATTCCATTTTACGTAATTTGATTATATCTGAGACTACATTTCCATGTGAGTATAATCGTTATATAATCGGCTAAAAAAACATACTGTTTATAAATAATAATGATTAAAACTGAATTTTGAAATTGCGGTTAGAGAATTTTACATGAAATGGAACGTACGCTACTACATTTGGTTGGGTTCAACCTTCCGTCACTGTCACTGTTTGTTACTTTGAAAATTTGCCTTTAATTATTATTTATCGTTTGTTATCGTGTGCAACAAGTGCTCTGATTTTCGATCGGTCGGATATACTACCGAACACTACCTGTAGTCCACCGTCAAGATTAAATACTGACCGTGTCTTATCCAAACTTGACATTGGCGGAATCATCAAGGCTTTGATGAAAGAGCAAGAGAGACCGCAAGAGAGAGAGCAAGAGAAAGAGCGAGTGAAGGCCGAGCATGTCTTAAATAACCGAATCAAGATCCAGATGAGAATACAATAGGTCCAGCCGATCAGAGCCACTTCAATCAATCAATTTTTGGGGCTATATGTACGTATACGGCTGGACCTATTGTATACTCATCTGGATCTTGATTCGGTTATTTACGACATGCTCGGTAGTAAACTACAAGACCGGGTGAGGAATGTTGAGGTCCGACGTCGCACTAAGGTGCTCGATGTTGGAAATACCATTAGTTGGGCAGGACACCTTGCCAGGCAGAATGATGGTAGGTGGACCAAAAAGGTGCCAAATTGGTGGCCACTTCTAGGTAAAAGGAGCGTCGGCAGAAAATGTACAAAAATAACAGATGCACTTCACCAAGCACTGTGCCTTATGTGGAAATGGGCAGGCCATATCGCCACATATAAGGAGAAAAGATGGGCACTAGAAGCAACAATATGGTCGGGGCCGAAAGGCAAAATAAAGAAAGGTAGACCATGAAGACATTGGACAGACGACATAACCGAGGTTGCCGGACCTAGCTGGATGAATTTGGCCAAAGATCAGGAAAAATGGCATGAGATGGAGGAGGCTTTTACCCAAATGGGGTCCATATAAGAAAAAATATATATTTGTATAAAAACATTAACACAACACAACTTTTTAGATTAGTGAATACTAACAATATGGAAAAAATAAAGCTTAAATAAATAAATTGTCTGTGACACCTCGAATACAAGATGTTATCATTTAAATTTTGTTTTTATTATTTTCGGATAATTTTGTTTTTATTATTTTGATAAATTAAACAGTGAGTGTCTTGAATTGGAATTTTGTGTTCAGTAAGCGCAATCAAAGTGCGAAGATTCCAAATTTCCAGTTCAAAACATTGTGCTATGCAGATAAAAAAAGGAAATAAATATGTATGCATGTAATGTAAGGCCTGCAACACCCTGCCGCGGCATGTGGTGGCGGACAATAGTAAATTTGACAGCTAATGACAAGTTTACTATTAAATTAAATTAAATTAAATAAACGTTTATTTCAGGACGTGGCCCATATAGTTGTTAGTAGGTACAGACTTAAATTAATTAATGTTAGTAGTGGGTACATTCAAATTATTTATGAAGAGAAAGAGAACAGGACCGGCGCATCATTAAACATAAAATAGAATCATACAATTAAAATTAAAATTTGATATTGGAAATAAATTATAAAATCGTTAATGTCAACAGGTGAAATATTATTAATTGCTAAATGTCAACGAATCCAAATTATCAGAATTAAAAATTAAAAATTAAAACAACATAAATGAAATTAATTAGTCCTTAGAGAATTGAATTAAATGTCACATCAAATACAGTAGAAATCGATTTTAAATAAAATAAATTAATTTTTTTAATGAAAATTAAATAAAATAAATAATAAAATTAAGTAAATAAAATAAGATTTCACCAGTCAAAATCAACAAAGCTTGAGTGCATACCGATCCACCCTTGTTTCATAGGCGAGTCCAACCTCTCGGCAAACGCCCTAAGGATGCTATTCGAACTCTCATTCAACCTACAGAGCAAGGAGGCACAGCGCTTCCTCATGATCGCATGGAAGCCGTCCACACCCGCCTCCGCAAACATGCCCGAGGCACTGCACCTCCATCCGAGTCCGAGTAGCACCCTGAAGGCGTTCTATGGTCCGCTGCGGCCAGGCTGCGCCAGTGTGATGTGGGCTTAAGGCTCCACATTCGAAATTTTCGTGAAAATTAGTTGTTTTGTAACCGTTTTATACATTATAACGTAACATTTTTGCTGTAGGAAAAAATATATCATAATCTGCAAGATATGCGACGGGTCATAGTTTTCGTAGAAATCCATTTTAACAATAAAAATTAGAGAAAAAGAAATCTAAAGTCACCCCTATTTTTTCACTTGTAACCATTTTACTGCTCCATTTTTAATCAGAATAATATGAAATTTTATAACTTTCTTCATACAATAATGAACAAGGGCATCATTTTCTTACTTTCTTAATTTTCTTAAAAATTTATCTCGTCTTCTGAAATATTCCGCCAAAGTTCCTACGCCTCCCCGTTTTCGTCCATACGGTCAGTGCGGGACGAGACACGTTGCATGACGGACCTGTGTCAATTTGCGCTGCGCCGAAATTTTTAAATATTTGTGGAAATTGTGGACTATATTTGTTGCATAGAGTGGACAATCCGTTTTGTGATTCGTATAGTAGGTAACTAATAAATATTTGCGTATAGTTTCGTTTTTAGTGACAGATAATTTTGTTGCATAGAGTGGACAATCTATTTCGTGGTTTGTAAAGTAGTAGGTACTATAGACAAGACAGCTGACTGACCATCCGTGCACTTTATGTGCATTGTAATAAGGTTCTTGTATAAATACAGAATGGTCAGTTAACTGTGTTGGCATTTGTACCTAATTAACATTTACGTAGGTATAGTTTAGATTTTGTGTTTAGTTCAAGATGGGAAATAATAATAATAATAATAATACATACATACATACATACATACACGCCTTTAGCCCTAAAAGGGGTAGGCAGAGCACATGAAACCTGTGTCCAGTGCCACTGTTAGCATAAAAGTGGGTATAAAAGATCGACAAAATGTGATATAGCGGTGACAGGTTGCTGGCCCATCGCCCACAACACACTTCAACCCCGTTCCCTTAGTCGACTCTTACAACCCCCACGGGAAGAAAGGGGTTGGTGCTATTCTAACCCGACACCACACGGGTAATAATAATAATAATATACAGAAGGCGGTACTCCTAGATACTGCGCGGATAGTCAGGAGGTTCCTGTCTCTGACGCCCTGACCACTGGCAGCTTAGGCCCCGCCTCGCTGCCGGCGGTACCCTAGGTTAGGTTTTTATAATGATTTTATGTTTTGTATTTTACTTTTTATATAATTATTGTAAAAACCTCCGGATCCGAAATCTGGCGGTTATCCGGATTGCAAACCCGTTATATCCCGATTAAGTCACGTTAGCACCTTGCAGCAAGATGTATGCATGCACACGGTGCATTCTTAAATTAACCGGGTTGTACAGAATGTACAACTTTTTTTTAATTCTCGGCAAATGGATTCTTACTCGACTAAACAAATTGAATCCTTTTTGTTAATTAATTGACTTTCTTTTTGGATATGATATAGAAACGTTTAATTTAGTAAAACTATTCACTTTTGATAACATTTTACATGACTTAATAAAGATAACATTTTAAAACGAAAATATTTAATTTATTTTGTATTGGCTGTTTCAGAGATTTCATCTAATGCGCGCGCACTGCGCAAACTTCACGAAAAAAAACTGTTGAGCGCCATTATACGTTATTTATTTCACAGATATTTGTAAACATTGTTAATGCGTGTTTGGTTATTAACAAAAATGTTGACTCGTGGTGACTAGAAAAGTGATAAAAAGAATGGACGCCACTGGAAACTCTTGGCGATGTATACAACATGTGAGTAAAAACCTGTTGCGATCAATAAGTAAAGAAAATAACTTGGCAGGTCTTGGTTGGCTTGGTTGGTTGGCTTGGTTTTTTTTATCTTATGAGAAGGATTTTTCCTCGCAAAATGTGTTGAAAAACGTCGTATGAAACGCGTGAGCTTTGATAATTACATCCTCGGCTCGGCTCTCTTAGCACGCGAGCCGCACGTGAGCTGTGAGTATTTTATTGACCTCAAAAAAAAGAATACTTAAAATGTAAGGTACAGATTTTATCTCGCCAAACTGTATTCACAGTTTGTTGGCGAGTGATGCGCTCTCTCATTTATATAGATACATTTTTGCAAGTTATACCTACTTATTTATAACAATAAACTAAGGCATGCAAACTAAATAACTATAAATCCACGTAGCGTAAAACTAACTGTACCTAACATTATTGAATTTTATCCAACTTATCCAACAGTTCCTTTTTTAATTTATTTTTAAATAATTGTTTACTACTGCATTGTTCTATTACTGGACTTAACTGGTTAAGAATCTTAGGTAGGGTTAGGGTGTTTGCGAGTTCTTTGGCCATAGTAATTATTCGCCCTGTGTTCTACATATCTTTTCCTGTAATTATCTCTGAAGTTACGTAACGGTATTCTAATAGTCTTAAACCTGTCAAGTCCATACTCGTCAATGGATATTAGATATTTAACTTTTTCATGTACTGGTAAGATTTTTAGTTTTTTATACAGCTATTTATAATTTTGGTTATAACTACTCTTGGTGTGTTTGTCTACTAACAAGTTTTTTAATATTCTAATCTGGATGTTATAGAGTTTATCAAGGTAAGTCTTAAAAGTACGTCCATAGCCATTCCGCCTCTGATGTAATTATCAACATACCTCACACAATGTACTATTAACCCAACACAACAGAATTTAATTTCAAACAACGAATAACTTTTTCAACAAGACCATCGAACTACCACGACAATTGGATCGCGAAATTTTATTTACCTGCTATTGAAATAATATACTCGTCCCATCCCAACCCCATTAATTCTAGAAAAATCTTAACAGCGCGAAGTAGGAATGGGGTCAGCGCCATCTATCGGCCCCATTTGGTACTAAGGTGCAGGGGTAATCAGCTTAGTATGTATGTTGGTGTTTTAGCGATTATTGTTTATCACGTGAACCGATCTCGATTATTATTTTTTTATTTGAAAGAGAGTACTTCTATAATAGCCTTATAGGAATTTAAAAACAAAAAAAAAACTTATAAAGTTGATGAAGTTGCAAACTTAACTAGGAAATGGTTTTTAAAAATAAAATAAAAAACACGCTGAATTATACAGAAAATGTTATTTTATGATAATTTCATTTTTTTCTCTTGGAGAACTATATTTTGTTGTGTCAATGAAAAGCTCCGATTGATCTTACAATAATAATCTAATACTCTTATCTCGGAGATAAGGAGGGAATGGTTTTTTTTTACATTTTCTTTCATAGATCGAAATTTTATCAATGTAGAAAAAAAAGAAACTGTTTCAAAAAGTGCAACTCAAGTCCTTTCATATGATACCCCACTTGACCTAATAATTGAATTTTTATTGCCCCCCCCCCCCGTAATTTTAATTTTTCATAGAAAATGAAAATGTATATTTAAATTTCTCATTTTCCATGCACGTGGATAACTCATTTAAAACCATTCCAAATTTCGAATTGATAGCTTAAGTAGTTCGTGAGATATTTCACTTTGTGACCGAGAGACAGACAGACGGACGGAGTCGTACCATAAGGGTTCCTTTCTTACCTTTTTTGGTACGGAACCCAAGAAACGTGAGGAAATGTTCACTAGACACACATTCGTTGTCTCAGCCAACTTGTAGGTCTGGTATTCTACAAGGAAAATGAACATGTATACAACAAACTCCCTAATGATTGGAGGATGTTGCATTGCATGGGAAAGTATTTATGACAAAATTAACTAAATGGCTACAAGATCATTGTTGAGGACTATTTAAATTTTAATGCACTGTAATTAAGATGGACATGTCACTATTTCCATTCTGTTTTTATAATAATTTTGAGCATAATTAAATATTTGTAACTACATTTTGCATGATGACTAAGTCGACTGAATACTGATTCTGTAATTATTTTAAGACCACCAATAGTGACGTATTCTAGCAAATAAATAATTCATTCATTCATTATTCTACAAGCTACCTATCGAAAAAGAACGCCTAATGTATAGTCTAAAACTATATTAATATATTAGCTAAATCAGTGTCTAATTCTCGACTAGGATCTTTTACTCTGACTTCACTTCGACTCTCCATACAAACTTAGTTTGCACTTAGGTTCTCATTTTAAAACGGCATACTTACTTTTTATAAACTGGGATCGGCCATATCTAGGTCGGAAACTAGAGTCTGCTGCTATAAATTATAATGATAATATTATAGAAAAAAACCCGTCAGGTGCGAATACGACTCGCGCACCGAGGGTTCCGTACACACACTTTCAACAGAACATAACGGGGTATTTCGCCTCCTATTAATTCTGGAAAAATATTTTTTCATTTCATTTGAAAGAAGGTGCTTGCTCTCAGAATAATATAATAAAATGAAAAATGTAATTTAATTGAAGATAACAATATACATACAAAACTATTTTTGATGATTTAAACCAAAATAAACCAGGTAAAAATACCGAATTTTACTCCTCCTCATATCCTCCATTTTTCATAAATAATATTACAATTTTACATTTTCCATACCTGTGCGTTAGGCTCGTCTACAACTATTCCAAAATATTTAACGCTGTAACAGACAGACGGACGTCCTTTTTTACCCGACTGCAGAAGGAGAGGAGGCTTATGTTTTTCGAGCGTATGTATGTATGTATGTCTTATTCTTTGGCACGCCCTGCAGCCTAAACCGTTTAACGGATTTCCACATATGAGGTGTCATTGGATTCCTCTTAATCGTAGGAGTGACATAGGCTATAAAATTTGTAAAAATACAGTCGGGTTTTTCAAAAAACTTTTGATTTCACCTGTTACCTTTTTGGTACGGAACTCAAAAATGAAACGGTTAGAGACTTTGTAGTTTCTGTGTCGTTTTAAAATGAACCCTAAAGTACGTTTGTATGGAGAGTAGAGGGTCCTGGCCCTGGCGACCCTTTTATCACGACGCGTGTCTGTGAGTGCGTCACATCGGACGTACCTAAAGTAGGGATTTGTTTCACTACTTTACACTAAGTGCTAGGGCGCTCTGCTCGCAGCCGCTTTCAGCTACATACCCGTTTTCACAGGTTATTATCAGCTACGAAATTGTTGGCAGTGAATGTAGCTATATAGCTACATTCACTGCCAACAATTTCGGTTAAGCACAGTAGGTAGATACCTATATAGGTATCTACCTACTGTGCTTAACCTTTCGGATGCTTTGACACTGACGTTGCAGAAGGATTTTGAATTTCTAGCTACTCTCACAGAGTTAATTTTCAAAAACACTGATCAGTGCTAAGACATACGAAGGATTAAACTTTGAAATTGATGTTTACGTTCACTAGGTAGGTATATAATAAATCTGTTACAAGAAAAAAATAGAATAGGTACAGTCAAGGGTGCCTGCACCCTTGACTGTACCTATTGACGGTACTAAAATTACATAAATATCTGTACACGTATCTTTATGACATTGATAATAAAGTCCTGTAGGTACAGATATTACCTACTACCCCTGACTGTACTACTGAAACATTATAAACTTTGAAATCCAAATGCAAACAAATACTATCGCCAACACAGTTAACTGACCATCCGTGCACTTTATGTGCATTGTAATAAGGTTCAATATAAATACAGTCGGTCAGTTAACTGTGTGGCCGTTTGTACCAATGTTTAAGCAAATATCAAAACAGTTGTACTTAGCGGTACACCGACGGATCGACGCATGTATAAAAATATTCTGCCTACTTGTAATAAACCTAATGCGTCAATGCGCAATTCATTTCTTTATGCATCCGGAATCCGGAGTTTATTTAACTTTTATTTTATGTTTTCAAATGTATGTTTCTGGTAGACACACTACGATCGATGCTATCCCCACATTCACACTAACACATTCCGGGACGAAAGACGAAACTACTTCGAGCTACGCCCATCTATTACCTAATGTATAATAATATGTACCTACTTTACATGACCTACATTTTCAACGAAGATTTCTTGGCATAAGGTGCCTAAAGCACATTGAAATGCTGCTGAAACGTGCTCAAGTCATCAAACACTAGTAATTACCTAATTCAGGAACACAGACCTTATATTATTGTGTTTATACTTAGTGTGCCTTAGATTGTGCCTATACTAGCGAAGGGCATTGGTCCGTTATTGTGCCAATGTTTATAGCTTTTATTACAAACATTTAGTTAACTCTTGACAGCTATTGACGATAATAGTACTTATATCGCTCTTACGTCAAACAATGTTTTCAAAATATGTTTGTGATATAAAACACTGATAAAATATAGTCTGATTGGACGCTTGGATTTAATCCCACGAAAAAAGGTAGGAAATTAGTTTAACTCCAGCTCAGCTTAACTTGTTTTCTTGTGGTAAACACAGCTAAGTTAATCGTTTCAAAATAATATTTGCTATGCCATATACATTTGTTGCAATATTCAAGAGGTTGAACCACTTGAATTCTGGGACCGTACAGCGCTCCTGCCAGACATATTTACGGATGTGCAATTTGTGGAGTTTCCACATATGAGAACATTCTACTTTCACAAGTTTCCGTTTAATGAAATTCCCTATAGGTACTTACGAAATTTTGAGAAATTACGAAGAACTTTCCATTGGGAAAATTAGGAAACTTTCCTTCGGCACATCATTAGTTTTAATTAGTTTCAAGTTTTTTCATTACATTTTTGACATCGTCGATTGGAGATAACTGCGGCGAGTCGATGTCTTATAGGATTAAGAGTCCGCAGTAAGCTCGGCCGAATTTCACCTTCCCATACAAACGTAGTTACGCTCTCATTTTAAAACTACGTGTTGGATTGTGGCGAAACTTTGCATATACATTGGCATGAGGTATATCTATGTCTGTAATTAGTTTATATGGTTCCAGTGTATAAAACAAACGAAATACAGCAAAAACAAGTTTTGTATGAAAAACTTAAATTCGTTGTATTTTTTTACTATGGTATCTGAAGCTACAAAAACTAATTACAGGCATAGATATACCTCATGTCATTGTATATGCAAAGTTTCGTTACAATGCAACACGTAGTTTTAAAATAAGAGCGTAACTACGTTTGTATGGAGAATCGAGCTTACTGCGGACTCTTAACATGCGTATCTTATATGTGTGTGTGTGTGTATATATAATATCTGTGAGTGAATCTGCTTGTCTGTCTGTAGCATCGTAGCTCCCAAACGGATGAACTGATTCAAAGATTGAATGCCTTGTCTATCGAGATGCCTGATGGCATTAAGTCCGCCATTTGTACTATATCTTGTATTGTGCAATAAAGTTTAAATAAATAAATAACTAAATAGTCTGATGTATTGCACAGGAACATTAAATATATACAAAAGGCAAATTGAACTTGCCCAATGCCTCGAGCTATTCCCTATCAATCAAGTGAAGGTATGATAGACATTGTACAAAAAAACGGTATACTTAGTATAAGTTATAGATAATAAAGTGTTGTCGCATTTTTTCAGAGCAATTATCTCCTAATTTATTCTCCTAACCCCTAAACTTGTCTTGTCAATTGTCTCGTATTTAAGATCACCGCCACTCGTTGGGAATGACTTTAAAAAAAATCTGTAAAATATCGTTGTAAGCATTTAGTTGCTCGCCAGCATCTCTAAGCGTTATTCAACTTGACGGAAGCGGTGGAAGGACTACATACTGTGTAGAGGACAATCTAAACCAGTGCATGGGCAGCAGTGGCGGCGCGTGAAAAAACCCGACACAAAAAAGTTATGAAAGAGTTTAGACTATTTAACTATAGTCTTCTATAAAAATAAATGTTAGGTATGCCGGTGGGAACCGGCTTGTATGGGCGCTCCGCCACCGATGGGCAGGGAACTATATCGGAGAAGCTCGCTTCGGCTTGCCTTGGCCATATATAGAGAAAATTATAAGAATACGCTTAAACTCTGACTATACCAGTAGGCCTAGGAGTAAAAATAAAACCAACACTATCTAGATAACAATATATTTTTGTCATCAACGACAAACTTAACAACAGACTACAACATAGATCTTTTCAACCAAACCTGCGCGAAGATAAAACTTTGCGATACATCGTCTTTTATGAAATGTTTACCAACACATCGAGGACAGGAGCTACTGTTACAAATATAATTACATTTAAATAATCGCGAACATAAATGGACGGCTTACAATAATTAGGTGTAATATTATAGGATTTGTTTGATGCGGGCGACCTGCGCCGCTGCCGACGACGCCTGACGCAACGCGCTTGTCGCTTGCGCGCGCTGTCGCGTTGCTATTACAAACTGTTGGTAAACAAGTCAGTGGACAAACCTAATTATTAAGATCCGAAATAATATTAATTGTACAATGTAGCTCTATTAAAAATAATTCTTATTTATCTACATTAAAATTGCTTTTAGTTTTACTTTGAAAATGATATAGATGTTTTACGTAAATGACAAATTGACTCAGAGGCCGGGGCGAGGCCCGCGGCGCCATACGATGCTCACTTATGTGTAGGTAATCATACAAACTTATTACGTAATTTTAAATATAATTAGATACACGTTAAAATTAATTATAATTACACGTACAAAATATAGTTGTCTCAGTGCATATTCTGTTCATTTTTATGTTTAAATGTATTTAAGTTAAGTATAGATAAAGGTAAAATTGTAAGGTTTTGAAAGGCGGATGTCCGTGTGTAGTTTACATCAGAAAATCACTATGATTTGTTTTTCCACCCTTTCCATTACATTCTTCACGTGTGTACCATGTGAAAATATATTTGCCGTAATTTTGAAATATCTAACTAGGTATGCGAAGTGATACAATTCATTTACATAAATATCAATTATGACGCGTTAGTTGAAGATGACCGAATTCTAACAGTCAAAAGCGTATTTGGTGATATCAGCAATTGGTAGAGTAATAGACGTAGAAAACTATCCGCGAGAGAGCCACGCGCCGCGCCGCGCCGCGCCGCTCTCAGCGGTTTGTAATATGCATTTTGGCACTAACTTCAATAAATATTTATTTAAATTTTATATTATACAAATCATTCAGACCTGGTATGTACAGCTTATGAGTAAATACAGATGTATATAGATAGATAGATAGATATATATATATATATATATATATATTTACAATGATATAGTTACCGTAAACTGTAGGTATGTCCAGAAAATCAAGAACGGATATATTTTAATTAGTACCTACGATATATTTAGGTTGACTCAGTTTATACATACATATATTAACACTCTGGAACGTGTACAATATCTACAGCTGTCTGATATAGGTAATTGAAGCACTAGCAACACGCACATCGATACATCGGAAGTATGCCGGCGCGATGCTGCATAGATCACGAAACTTTCCTTTCCCATATCGTCCGACGTTAAAAAACACGCCTGTCTTCGATTACAATACGCTCCGGTAGCATTTTATATCTTTCAGCTTCGTCAGGTTTACAGCATCGCAATAATGTATATTGACTCTACCATCTACTAAAACGTAACATTTGATTATATTGCACACATTCAATTTTATATCTACTTATAAATAGGTATGTATAAATAAAAGAGCGGGCTAAAATCCCTCTCCGCCATAATTTCGTTAACTCACCGCTTACTACCGGATGGAATGACATGTTCGCACTGGTGGAGCCGCGCTAAGCAAACTGAACAGGCAACGGAACACTATGCTCTACAATCGATCAATTACAAAATGTGGTACAAATTCACTTGCGGATGCTAATTTCTACTTTACAAAACATATTTAGAAATCAAATGTTGAGCTACAATAGTAGGCCTACTCGAATGAAAGGTATGCATAGGAACAGCTTGCTTAGGGGAGTGCGCTGTGCTGCAAGCTCTCTCTACATGACACATGACAATGCTCGCGTACCTACTGCGGGGACGGACGCCCAGACCCGCGCGCTGCTGGATGCACTTCCCAAACGCTAACGCAACTCTGATGGCACATGGATGACGCTCTCGAATGACTCCTTCTCATGAAATGCTACGATGCCGACCAAGCACTAATGAAACTACATGTAAATGATCCGGAAAGTCGAAACTCTTCAAATTACCACTTTCCATAGCACCAATGCCAATCATTATAATGTCAGCACAATTCGCCTCAAAACTGAACATCGTAAGATCTATGTTATCGTCATTTCTTCATATTCTAGCGCTATTTAATTAGTTACGGAATTGAATTTATTGAACTTACCGCGAAATTTACTGTGAACGCGCTGTGCGCGTGTGTGTGATGTGTGAATTTTCAAGATGAACTTACCGTATTTAGTAAGAGTAGGGTTTAACGTTTTACAAAATTCAGTCGCTGACTACTGTTAAAATTGGTTTAATCTCTACTTCTAGAAAATAATTTACAAAACTTTTCAGACTACCCGAAACTCCCTTTAGAAATAAGGGGGAACTTGTAAGAAAAGTTTAAAAACTTTCGGGCAGTGTGCTTCGTAACTAATTCATCATAGTTTCGGACGTTTCGTCGTGGTGTAAAAATTTAGATTGCCTCCCTTGTGCCATTAATTTTGTATAGCCTACTAGTTTACCTGCGTCATATCTCGTCTCTCTCGTCATCGTCAAAACTTCGGGTCAAGTATCAGTGTCGATGTTCAACATTAATCCTAATGGTGTTGGATCTCATGTAGAGCACGCGTATATGCTATGCTACCCACCCCGCTATTTATCGTTGGCGGGGCAACGTGGCTTCAGAAACGCGTTTAGAAGAGCATGTGGCAGCGCAGGTTGGAGTTGGCTATTTTGTGGTGTGCGCGGTGAGGTCGGCCCCCAAGGTCGCGGTGCCCAGCGCGGCCGGGGGGTCGCTGGCGGGGAGGGACAGTAGATGTTAGGCCTCCAAAAAAATTAACGCGGTTGGCTTCGGCTCCAGGTTCGATTTTTTTGCTTCGACCACTAGGAACTCGATCTCCTGGAAAAGTCGAAAGATCATCTTAGTTATAGACCGTTAGCCCACTCCCAATACACCTACGTCTCATGACAACATGAAAAAATGCATGGCAGCAGTCGGCTTCAAAGCTGCCAACTTTGGCACCGTCTGCCAAGCACTTCCGGCCATTTCAGGACTGACGGACTTAGGTGGTGGGGGGTGACGCTCTCTACGATCAAAGGGCTGAATGATGCCACATGTCTCGTACTGTTGTCACAGGACGTAAATATACCTACCCATAGAAATTTTGACCGGTAGTGAAGGATTTTCAAATTTTCGGCCAATTATTTTTTCTTGGTCAGCACAACTCTCGACCGGCTGCCATGCATTTTATCATGTTGTCATGAGTCGTAGGTCTATTGGGAGTGGGCTTGCGGTCTATTACGTGTATATGTATTAATAATAGACACCTCAAAGTTAAGCCAATTACTCATAAACAAGGATCGGACCAACGCCCGTCATTTTCAAAACATAACCCTGTTCCGTACAGCGGAGACTTCCTTATGATGTTACGATACGATATTATATTTATTTATTAACACGTTTACACAAAATATCTGGCTAGTGTAATTTCCCATTGATTAACACACTAGCTGTTGCCCGCGACTTCGTCTGCGTAGAACTTGTTATCGTCGTAGAAAAAATGTTTAATAATCGCTGTCCCAAACACACTTCTACCAGAGATGATTTCCGAGATAAAAACTATCCTTTATCCTTCCAAGGGTCTCAAATTATCTGTACGGAAAATTTCATCTAAATCTGTTCTGGGATTAAGCCTAAATGTTAACAGTGCTATGAGAACTTTAAATCCCATAAATATAATTCGATTTCTAGTTTTTAAGCAAACATTCTAAATCCGAAGTTACAAATCACTTACTATAAAAAAGGTCTTGCTCTCTATACAACCTTCAAACCCCCTTTTAACCGTCTTAGGGGATGAATAAAAATAAACGCTGAAATCGTTTTCTAATCTTTAAACACACTGTGTAAAACCTAAGTAAAAAATCTTTTACTTTAAAAGTATCTTGCTCTCCGTATAAATTTGGAACCCCCTTTTCACCCCCTTGGGGGATGAATTTCAAAACACGTTGAAATTAGTTTTTAAGTATTAAACAAACCATCTAAAATCGAAGTTAGATGTTTTAGGTACTTTAATAATTGTCTCGATCTATACTACGAACTTCGAACCCCCTTTTAACACTCTTAGGGGATGAATGAAAAACTAACGCTGAAATCTATTCTGTAGTATTTTAATAAATAGTCTAAGACCAAAGTTAAAAAGTCTCTTACTTATAAAATAATTTTCCCTCCATACAAACTTTGAACCCATTTAATCCCAATAGGGCATGAATAAAAAAAAAACTCAAACTAGTGCAGGCATGCAGGCTAAGACGGACATTACAAATCTCTTACTATATTTTCTTGCTCTCCATATAAACCTTGAATCCCGTTTAACCCCCTTAGGGATGGAATTTTCTAAAACGCTGTAAGTACTTAATGTTTTTGTATTCTAATAAGTAATCTTTCTACAACGTTTCAAATCTCTACCTCAAAAAAAGTGTTTGTCATACAGACCGTGCACCCCTTTTTAACCCCCTTAGGGGTGGGATTTTCTAATACGCTGAAAGGGTTTTTTGTTATTCTAATAAGTAATCTTTCTACAAAGTTTCAAGTCTTTAGCTCAAAAAATTATTTTCCCCCATACAAACTTTGCACCCCTATTAAACCCCCTAAAGGTTAGACTTTTCCAAAACGCTTAAAGTTATTTTTTTGTATTCAAATAAAGAATTTGTCTACAGTTTCAAATCTCTAGCTCAAAAACAGTGTTTCCCACACAAACATTGCATCTCTTTTTTCTTTGCACCCCCATTTAACCCACTTAGGGGTGGATTTTTCCAAAACGCTTAGTTTTTTTTTGTATTCAAATAAGTAATCTGTCTACAACGTTTCAAGTTTCTAGCTCAATAGGAAGTGTTTCCCGTATACAAATTTTGCACCCCTATTTAACCCCCTTATGGGTAGAATTTTCTAAAACGCTTAAAGTTGTTTTTGTATTCAAATAAGTAATCTGTCTACAAAGTTTCAAATCTCTTCATCAAAAAAAGTGTTTCCATAAATTACATAATGTTTTACAAAACCTGGGAAGATCTACTTACATCAAAATTTCAAGCAATATTAAATAGAATTCCTGATTATGTTATAATAGAAATACAGAAGGAAGTTAACGCCGAGCCACAAGCATATTGGAGAAACAGTATACCAACGGACTAATCGTTGCCCCAATGACGTCCGTAGACTGTGAACGAATTTTTTCAACTCATAAATGGGTCCTAAATTCACGTCGTTATAGAAACAAGTGAAAATTTGTTAAACATTTTGGTCATACTTTTTCATTGGCGAGTGATTTTTTCTCTAACACAGATACCGGAATGTCAACCACTAATAAAATTGTCGTTGAATACATATAAATTATAGTATAATAAATCTATAAAATACCTAATATTATTTTTTATTAACAATATACCTAAGGAAGTCTCTGCTGTACGGAATAGGGTTATGTTTCGAAAATGACGGGCGTTTGTTCGATCCTTGATCATAAACCTGAACATCAAATGTGTTTTGTTATTTTTCATTACACTTGCTCTAAACGGGCTTCATAATGAGCAGACATACAGAGCTGTAATAGCCTATGTTACGCCCACGGGCGTAATGGTTTTTTTCTTAAATTGTATCTGTCACTCATGCGGCAGTTACAAAGTAAAGAAGTTTTATATCAAATACGATGTCAGAAAACGTATTTATAAATAAATTTAAACTTAAAAACACTACTAAAACATGTTTAACAGAATTATTTAAAGGTTTAATATGTAATTATTTAGTGTCTATGTAAAATGTTTTTAAGTGTTTTCAAATCGTGGCTGTATACCGAAGGATCTTTGCCATACGCGTCACGTCAAATTCAACAAAATGGACAACTGACATGTAACAGTTTTTATTACGATTTGTATTAATTTCATCTAAAATGTATTTGTTTCCTCGCAAATGTGATGAAAAACATTATGTATAACACGGGCGTAAGAATATTGCAAACTCGATTGTATTGCGAACTTGTTCGCAATATTCCACTTACGCCCCTCGTTAAACAATGTACTAATTCTCTCAAACTATATCGATTATTAGAAGCAACTAATAGTAGATAGTCAAAGACATCAGTAATGTACTATAATTTGATTCAGTCCGACTGAATAATCCGAAATATCAAAAATACGAATTCCGATTATTAAAATACCGATTTTCAAAAATCCGAATATCATTACACCGACCAATTATAAATTCGACTAAACAAAAATCCGAAAAATCAGAATGACGAATTCTTTTAAAAAACTAGGTATTAAATTAATCATGAAAACAACCCCCAACGTCTAAGATCCCTACCGCAGCTAACAAACACGAATTAAGTACCGAAGATCCGCATTTTTAACCCCTGGAGAAACTGAATAGCAAATCACATGAATACACAATTAATCGACTTCATTCATAAGGAACAAGTTAACTATTTATAAGAAGATGGGGTAGATGGAAAACTAATGACAAGCATTTCCTATACAGGAGCCAGGGACACACGCCAATTATTTTAATCTAACCTAAACCTAACCAAACCGCCAGCGTGTCGACGTCACGTGCCTATTTCCGCTCTAAGGGACACAAGCGAACCCTAACCTAACCTACTAATAATATCATTGTTACGATTGTCGAGTGTTTTTGTTGCTGCGGGGGGCATCGCCCCCCGAGCCCCCCTTTCTTGGAGGTGCCCTAACCTAATCTACTATATTATAATCCTTATCGAAATCATATAATTATATTGTTGTTATATCTCGTGAGCATACTTAAAACGGGGTACGTACCCCGTTCAAAGTCGGACAGTCAGTTATGCCAAATAGAGGGAGCCCTTTCAAAATTCCGAATTACCGTAATTTCGTAGAATTAAAATTCCGATTATTTTTCAATAACACGGTTCATTATCCCGAATATCAGATTTCCGAATTAGCAATGAAATTTTGGAAAATTGATAATCGGAATACTGTTTTTCGGGCCAATGACACTTCGCGCTTTTGATTGTTCGGAGTTATAAAAATCGGAAAGACAAACTATCGAACTTTTGTAATTCGGTATATTAATATTCGTGTTTTTTAGTAATTGAAATTATAAGTCTTAAGAAATTATGAAACTCGGAGTTTAAAAAATCGGAATTAGCAAATTCAGAATAAAATATTACGGAATATTTGGGTGTTCCCGGTCATGCAAAAGGTGCAGAGGTGGGCCATTCAGAGTTCGAGTCTGTCCTGTGAACATAGCTACCTAAAGTATTTTTATACTGAGACAAATTCATATCTTGCGTGTACAAGAGCTGTTAACTATTGGCCACAGAAAAGAAGATTTTTGTTTTTTCGCTCTGTATATAAATAATAAATAAATAAATACTTGCGGACAATCGTACACAAATCGCCGTAGTCCCAAACTAAGCAAGCTTGTGCTATGGGTACTATACGACGATAAACATACTTATAAAGATAAATAAATACTTAAATACATAGAAAACATCCATGACCCAGGAAATTCGTGAATTCGTGATCATCACACAAATGAATGCCCTTATCGGGATTCGAACCCGGGACCTTTTGCTTCGTAGGCAGGGTCACGACCAACTAGGCTAAAGCGGTCGTGCATGGGCGAGGTGTTGGCTGACCGGCTTGTCCCTCTGCGCGAAGGATTCGGCGATGAGCCGCGCCACGTCCTGGTGCTGCAGCCCCTCCACGCGCTGGCCGTCCACCGCCAGGATCAGCTGCCCCACCTCCAGGCCGCCGGCCTCGTACGCCGCCCCGTGCTCCTGTTACATCGTACGTTTTCACCTTACGACTTTTTCATTCGTTTACTGTAAGTTACAGTCATCATCGTATACGTAGTCGGTCCCAAAGTTCTGTCACTGGCATATTATTTTTAAATTTAGAAGATGATTTTAAGAAAATTTTATTGCATTCCATTTTTGAATGTTTGACAATTATTTTAAAACAAAAAACAGTCATTCGTTGCAATTTCTCACGATGGAGTGGACATTGAAAGAAAACCGAATAGCTGTTTTAGCATTGCAACGCTGTGGGCACTCGCCAAGTACGATTTTCAAGTTGCTCAAAAATTTAAAAATAACGCTTAGGTTTGTGTACCGTACTATTGATAGGTACAATGAAGTCTCCAGTGTTGAGGACAAGAAAATAATTGGCCGGCCTCGCTCCGTACGAACACCAGCAGTGATCAAAGCGATCAAGGCGCGCATAGCAAGAAATCCTGTCCGAAAACAGAAATTGATGGCTTTGCAGATGGGTGTCAGTAGAAAAACCGTCAAAAAGGTTTTAAACGAAGATCTTAGTCTACGAGCATACAAAAAAAAGCGTGGGCACTTACTTAATGCCCGTCTAAAAACAATAAGGCTTAAAAGATCCCGGAAGTTGTTAAAGCGGTACGCGAAAAATCGACACCGTGATATCCTCTTTACAGACGAAAAGGTTTTCGATATTGAAGAGAAGTACAATAAACAGAATGATAGTGTACGCTAGGAGCTCTGAAGAAGCAGGAAAAAGAGTTCCGCGGGTGCAACATGGGCATCATCCATCATCAGTGATGGTCTGGTTGGGTGTATCTTATTACGGGCCAACTGAGGTTCATTTTTGCGAAAAAGGTGTCAAAATCAGTGCGAAAGTATACCAAGAGACAGTTTTGGATAAGGTTGTCAAAGATCTGCCCAACACGCTATTTTCGGGACATAATTTTGTGTTCCAGCAGGATTCTGCGCCAGCACACAAAGCCAAGACCACTCAAGCCTGGTTTGACCGTCAAAAAATCGACTTTATAAGACACGAAGATTGGCCTTCCTCTAGTCCGGACCTTAATCCTTTGGACTATAAAATTTGGCAGGTCTTAGAGGGGAAGGTCTGTGCTAAACCACATAAAAATTTGGAGAGCCTAAAGTCATCTTTAAGAAAAGCAGTCACTGAGATAGATATGAAAATGGTGCGTGCTGCGATAGACGACTGGCCGCACCGATTAAGGGCCTGTATTAAAAACAAAGGAGGTAATTTTGAATAATTTTGAGTAATTTTAATTCTTTATTAAATGTACTTTAAATCGGTATATAATTTATAAAAAATTGATTGCTACTTTTGTTTTTATCATTATTTTCATTTGTGACAGAACTTTGGGACCGACTAGGTAGTTAGCAGCAGCCAGAGTAGCCAAATATATCGTAACACACCCTTATTCTTATAGTAATAAAGACGAGTACTGAAATATATGGCTACTTTGGCTGCTACTAACTATCTGACTCTGACTGTACGATAAAAGTTGTACTTATTTTATTTTTGAAAACCCGGCTGTTTATATTGCCAATATGACTAGGTACCTACGAGGAATCTAACGACACATCATATGAAATCCAACAAGCCGTTTGGACTATAGCCCGTGAATAGTTATTTGTAATACAAGTGCGGAATGTAGGTAAATCTCTAGGAGTCACGATGACCAACACGAGCGGCAGCGAGTGTTTTTGATTGATACGAGTTGGGAATTACCTATCCGCACATAAGATAAACGTCCGAGTGCTCGACGCTGTACTAGCATATGTCATGGGCACTCTATGTCAAAGTGACATGGCTTAAATTAAATAAATGCAAATGAAGAAAAACCCTCTTAGTTCGAATTTAACCCATACTACTATTGCTTTGACATAGAGTGCCCATGCCACATTAGAGTACAGCGTCGAGCACTCGGACATTTACCTTACGTGTCCTACAACATTTTACAATGCTTCATGCGAGGAAATAAAAAATATACACAAGGTGAAGTTTTAATTGTCATATATGAAATCTAATTCTCGCACATGTGTGGGAATATTGGCCCCAAATCCGTTCCCGCACGGCTCTGTATATTTTTGTGACTTTGGCCGTATCGATCTCTTTGTAGTCGACTGTACTTAGGTTACCTGCGCTGGAAATGCATGACCCTCCTGAGGCATTCGGGTATTTACCGTTTTTTACGGGATGCGGCACATAAGTACATCGAGTTTATGAATTCGCTCTTCTTCCAGTTACAAATTCTGTTGTCAGAGATATAAGCTTGTGTTGTGGTTGGTGGCAAAAAATACCCAAGTTATATAGAATTTACAAAGCAGTCCTACATGTATGTTTATAATCCTGGGCAACGGATGCTTGGTGTTAGCACCGCCCTCGATGGCGATGCCGAGGATGGGCTTGGTCTTCTTGACGGTGACGTGCAGGTTGCCGTGGTGGTCGGGCACGACGCGCGCCGCGCGCGCCTCGTCGCCCGCCTCGTGCTGCAGCCGCTGCATCGACTGGTGCCGCCGGATCCCGCCCCGCTCCTCAGCCATACCCCCGCCATCCTCCTTCATGTCGAAACTTCGAGACAGCTTGTGCGCCAGCTCCTGTAATGCGCAACTCTCAATAACGATGGCCGATTGACTCTAGAATTCAATCAAAGTTCAATTGCGGCGAAAATACGTGATACGAGTAAGTATGAATTATGTACACGATCAGACTATGATTTTTTACAAATATGTTAATGAAGGTTTGTCCTATGATGTAGGTAGGTAAGTTGATAGATACTATTATCACCACATCCACGCTATAGTTTACCGCTACAATACTAAACAGCTACGTATTTTTCAGCCTCTACGAACAAGTGCTTTAAGAAATTGAGGATGTAGCTGGGTGGCAGAGGGCTGTAACTAAGAATAGCGATCGCTACAGGGCTCTACAGTAAAATACCTGTGTGATTGTTACTTACAACCTTGTGCCTCTCAGTTACAGTAATGTAAAGTGATCAATCCACGTCGAATGTATAGAGAAGCTGTAAGTGAGATGTGTGCTGGAGGCTCGGAATCATGCGTTTCGATCACTCGGTGGCGTGGTTCAAAGAGTCATATTCCACAAGTGTACAATGTTTTTATGAAGACTTACAGCAATATTTATCCCGACTACCTATCTAATTAGGTGTTTCAAATAAACCTAAAAACTAATCAGTTAAACGAAATGCAACATAATCGCGCTAGAATTTAAATTACGTGTAAGTAGCGTAAATAAATAAATGTCCCAAGATCTGTGACAACACCACCAGCTTTATAAACAATACTCTGAATATTACTGAGGCAAAACAAAATGGAATGTGCATATTGTACATGTACAAAGCTACATAGAAGTAGTCTGAATGCGCGAGCGCTGTTGGTGTCTTTCTTGAAGGGCGGTCGTCGAGTTCTACTGGACGTCATGCAGCTCGGCAGCGCGCCATCCGAGATACAAAAGATACCTCAACTACAGGCTAATTTAAAGAATCTTAATGAATAAACAGATTATTAAAAGTGCAATGCTACCTCGAAATTAACTTGGATGAGTCAAATAAAATATTAACATCGAAATGAAGTGCAGCGATAAGATAATGTGAAAACAAACATACAATCAAATTATTCTCTAACATCAAGCAATTTCCTCGTTTTATTAAGCTATAACTTTAAATGAAAGAATAGAAAAGTTTTTTGTAAAATATCGTGCAAATGTTAATAATTAATTGTCAATGTGCTAGGACATCTCGCTGATCGTTCCGGCTGGCTGAGGCCGGGGCACTTACTAGTGGGCGTCCCCAGTACCATGATTTAACTTTCTGCGTCCAGCCACCGAGTGATGAGCGCAGCCCCTCGAGATAGCCGCACTGAAACATCACACTCGCTCAACACCTGTCTCTGCTCCTCCGCGCCGCCCTACGCTACCCGCGCGCCGCGGCCCGCGCCGCGCGCCCCGGTGAGGGGCGGCAAGCGTCTTGTGGGTTTTGTTAGGCCTGGGTTTCAAGCTCTATAGTATATATATAATAATCTAGCTGAATGCTATGCATCGAAACCTACATCAAGACTTTAATATAATTATGTCAAAGAAAACTACTAACTACTTATAATGGAAAGATCGACCATTTTCAATGAGCCATGTATTTCTTTGATAAATCTATACAGTTTAGGTATATGAGAAGGTATATATTTAATACGAATAGAAAGTAATTAATATTTAGCATTAACTACGTAATTATCTAGCCAGCTACGTATTTTTACGACAGTAAGGAACGGCCTATTTGTATTAATTGCTAAGCTTTTACTATGAAGTTTACTAACCACCGTATAATGGTCCTACACGCCGTTTAAAACGTTAAAATCACTAGAGATTATAAACAAACAAAATGCAGTTAGGAAGGCTGTATATGTACATACCTGATCCTATGTTTCAGATAGCATGCATGGAAAAAAGAAAACACACGGTGAAAATAGATCATCTACATATTTACCCTCTATTTTCTACTCCAAGTAAAACAGTAACAATTCTCTAATGCTCCCTGACGCAAGCCAAGGCGTGAACGTATTTCTAACTTTCGAGTCATGCAACCATTTTGTCCTATCCTATTGTGTTTCCATTGTTTGTTATGTCGCGTCAACTTTCCACCAATTTGGTTACCGTCTGTCAAAACAACCTTTGTTGAAAATTTCAGCGATTTTCTTCGCGATTACGCAAGAAGGGTCGATCGTTTTGTTACGAGTAACTAAAGACATATAAGTATCTACGCAAGTGCACACATACATTCCAACACTGAATAGCAATTTGATATTTAATATCTAACATATTCGCGTCAGCCAGCATATCAGTCTCAACCGTCAACAAGATTATTTCTCAGAACATCGCCCCTAACCAGATAGTATATCTAGTTCGTGAAGAACTCGACGGGTCTCGTTAGCGTGTTCTGTAAATAACGCGATAAAATCGCTGGATGTTGTCCGACACGCGCCCGCTCCCGACTACGCGATATATATACGACCCGTCGCCGATTACAAGCTGCCCTGTCGTCTGTCGCGATCGACTTGAGCCGCTCCGTTTTACTGCTAGAAGGCTATTCGCTGCGATTAAGTACAAATAATGATGTAGGTACAGGTAAATTACTTTCGAGACGTTTTTTGCATTTTAGTAGTAGTAGTAGTAGTAGTAGTATTTCAGTAGTATTTGTATATTTACAGGGACACACGTGCACGTTGACGTACACAGATACACGTATGTGTATGTGTGTGAGGCTGGCTACAGAGGTCACAACTACAAATGCAAAAACGTCTCAAAAGTAATTTACCTGTACCTATGTGATTCCACAATAGATTCGAGTGAGATTTAGCATATTTTATGTGACCGAGTCTCGATAATCACACGTAACATACGTTCCATATATGGGTTCCGTTACAACCGCAGTCTTTGCAAAGATGACGGAGTCAAAAGTTTTTGGGACGTGACGCTTACGGCACTTTCGTTGCCATTATACCTACCATATATGATTTGTGTAGGTATACAATAATGAAGATGACGGAGTGGAATGCATTATGTTGCTTTTTAGTTTTTATACATACCTTGACACAAAAAACAGTAACAAAAAATCAGTGTTAAGAATGTCACATCGATGGCGGCATCAAATATGTGTGAATCTAGGGCAACTTGTAGGGGAATAGCAATAAATATTTAAATAATAACTAAAATAAATTAATACTTAATTCGATTTATCGACAGGATGAGTGTGCAGAATTAAACTTTTTCTTTGAAACCAACTTTATCGTTCTTTTGTTTTCTATTGTACTCATATTAACAAACCGATATCTAAGAAAGCCAATCTTTATAGCTACTTAACCGGTCAAAATAATCAGATCAACTATAATGTAATGAACGTCTTAGTATTAACTTACAAGGGTGTCGATTAGGAAATTAGTGAGTACGGTTTAGTAAGAGTGACTAACGGGCTTGCCTAAGTTAACTAGAGTGGTTATAGTGGAACAACATATATTACGTACCAATAGCAGGAGACAAAGCCAACATTGATTTCACTTTTACCAACCACAAGCTTAGTTCGCTTCAGTAATCGTTCTAAAGAGCTCTTGATTACCAGCTTTCGCTTTAAATGAATGACTAGGTGTATCGCTATTCACCGAATTAAGTACAGTCAGCATCATAAAAATGTATACACTTTTGGTGGTTCTAGGACCTTATCGGTTAGAGATAAGGTCTTGGAACCACCAAAAGTACATATTTATATGATGCTGACTGTATCTATTCAGTAAGAAAGTAGATAATTATGTTTTTGTAGATTTTTCAACCGTTTCTCAGCCATGTAGAGATGAGTTACTACGTACCGTTCTGAACTTTGTAAATACTTACGAGGATAACGTAATGTTTATATATCATATTGTACAGTGGAGTTCATAAATATACGTACGTTCCCAAAGGTTCAATAATATCCGAGCTACCTTATGCCCTTGAAAATTAAGTCGTGTTTACATACTTTTGATCACTTTGTCCGCCGTGCACTTATTTTAGAACTCGGCTGTACAGATAATGATATATCTCATTTGCTCACTCAATCAGTGAAAATGTTACGAATAATAGCCAGCTTGCTATTGCATATTTGTACATATTAGGTATGGACATAATTCCATTTTGCATGTAGGTAATTATGTAGGATATTTTTTACACCGAAATTTTACTCCGTTATTTAACTCTAAGAGTTTCCCAACTAATTTACGGCGAAGTTGTTTGTGCCCAAACAAGACTAAAACAGCACGTCGCATTGCACGCAATAATTTTCACTTTCTCACAACGCTTTAATCCTTTTAGAGTTAAGCATTTTACGTAACACTAAAGTCCAATAAGGGAAAGTGTAACACTGTTTAAAATAAGTAGGTAAGTAGTAATTTGGTGATAACGTCACGGTTATACCTTAATCATATAGTTATCGCTAGAGCTGACAATTGACAATCTTAATTTTCTGTTGTAAATTTTACTTAATACAAGTTTATAAAAAAATCAGCCAAGTGCGTGTCGGGCCACGCGCAGTGTAGGGTTCCGTAGTTGCCTGTCTGTCTTAGTTATATCGACTTGCGGTGCGGTTGCGTTAGCCGAATTTGTACGAAAATTGACCTTTCCAAGTACCTACACATTAAGTTGGTCGACTATTACTCGGTAACTACTTATGCCTACTTGTCCGTGATAGTTTTCCTTGTAAATTCATTATATGTACTATTACCACGATTTTTTTCACATCCCCAGTAGGTAGAAGCCATTAACTCGAACAAAAATTAGGGCTTTAAAGCCCAATATCTCGCAAACTAATCACTGATTTGAAAAATGGTTTTAGGAAATCCATAATATTTTTGAACGAGCTATCCAACGATACCCCACACCACGGGTTTAACGAGAAAAAAAATACATTCCCGCTTTAGGTGTAGGGGATACACAAAAAAAAAATTTTTTTCAAGATTTTTATTGTTCTGTTTTGTCGGCGTGATTGATTTATATACCCATGCCGAATTACAGTTTTCTGGTAGTAATGGTTACTGAGCTAAGCCGAGGACGGACAGACGGACATGGCGAAACTAGAGGGGGTTCCTTGTTGTCTACGGAACCCTAAAAACGGCAAATGAACTACCGTATATCTATTTTAATCTTGATCTCCATTTATAAAGAATCATCATAAAAGAGAAATACAATTCCTAAATCATTAAAATCTTGCTTTGTTCTCGCTTGTTCTTGCGCCGCCTTGCCATCCATGGGAAAAACGACTGTTAAGTTTTGATGCTTACGAATACAGGTGGCCAGTGTTCTTTTTTATGGGCCCGTTTCCGGCTTATCCAGTTTTCGAGAGATGTCTGGCCTCGTGGGAACTAACGGTGCGTAGTCGGGCTTTTATTTAGCCAATTTACTTCTTTATTCGGAAATTGTAGCAATTTTGTGATTCATTGCTATTGGACCCGATTCTACAGTGGCCTCTAAACTTGCTAATTTTATTTAGGTGTCGCTAAAACACTCCGCTATTCTGCGAATATCTGCGCTAATTTGAATCTGACGGTAAAAATATGTATGGGACAGTTTTTTGTCCTACCAGGGTGGAAAGAGCTCCTGATTCTCAGTGGAAATAGTTAGATTTTAATTTGTAGAAGTACTATTAATAATAGTGGCATTTTTATTGAGAAGCGCTCTTAGGCGGTCTATACAACTTACTTAGCTGCCTAAATGCTATACTAAATATGTAGTTTTTAATCTTCCACCTAATACCCTATACTATACACCCTTATACTATTGGCTACCAAGAGTACAGTCAGCATCATATATGTGGTTAATAACAGCTAAACTAGCCAAATATATCGCCACATGAATTATTACTGAAGGAGTAAGGATGTGTTACAAAATATTTGGGTACTTTGGCTACTACTGACTATGTGATTCTGACGTACGGACATTTTATACATCCATCAAATGCGGTGACGCACGTCTATGTTCTTATTTAGGTGTTGTACTAGGTACATCAACTTGAACCTAGCTATCTAGGTTAGCAGTTTCATCTGCGTTATTGCGCAAGCATTTAAATGACTCGAAATAACGATGATTTGTAATCTTTCTTTTAGGACCAAAACTTATAGGACCGTAGTAAGCGGGTGGTCTGACAAGTTCGCATACGGATACGGCCAGTCCTGCCCGTCGCTTGCGCTGCGCAGCTGGTGCGGTGCCGGCCCCTCTAGCGAAGTGAACTCCATTCGCACGGGGCCCTAGCCGCCTGCGCCGCCTTTGCCCTCCCGCGGTTGGAGGTACTCTAGCTAGCCTAGCCAGTCTTGCTCGCATCGCCGACCGAAGTGCACGTGTCGGTTGCTAACTTGGTGTACAGCTTGTTTACAAATAGAAGGCAGTGTGATTCAATCAGACAGGATAAGCGTGACAGGTGAGTTAAATCTTTAATTGAGGTCAATGTTTCTGTTGCGGTTTTTTAAATCACCTGGCGCGTTTAGCAACAGGGTCGCTGGCAAACAATACCTTTGTGGCCACCTTTTGTTTTCGATCGTTGTGTGTTAAACATGTGGGGAATCATCAATACTTAACGTTTAAACCATTTCCTGGATTTTAGCGTTTGTTGGCTAAGTCTTCCTCTATGACGTTGCATTATAATAATGCGTTGCGTTGAATAGGTGTACCTACTCGTACCTTACTACCTACCTAATTATAGCCTGCTGAGAAGCGTTTTTGCAACATTTGTTGTGTTATTTGTACCATGTAAATCCGGATTGAAAGAATCGAATAATCGTAACCGACTCTATCCTACCTACGTACTTTCACGTACCTAGTTTACCTACTCGTATACGTTTATGTATACAAATTTTGTATGAGTGGGTACTTTCTAGATCCACCTACTTTTAAAAATAGGTACTTAATGTATATAAACCATGTATTATTTAATATAAACCATGTGAAAGGATTCATTGCAGTTGAGTTCGTATTCGGATCACATTTATCTGATCGAGTCCGTTGTCAGCCGGTTCTTTTTGGGCCACGGACAGTTGGTATCCTTCTTTCTGATTGCAGCGCGCATGTGACAGCTGCACACAACACAACAGTGTGGTTTGCGTGGCTGTTGCGGTTGTTATAGGGGTTTGCTTTATAACCTGTGCAAATGATTCGACTATAAAAAATAATTCTACTTATACATTTTGAATTTAGTAACTGCTTACTAATTTGTTTTCAAATGACAGGTAAAAATCAGCTAGGTTCGTTATCGTAAACATCGAGTTTAGGTACCTACGCTGTAGAAGGACGGTAGGTACCTATTTAGGCATATTTTCAACACCAGCGCCAGGGCCGTTGGGGAAGTGGACCATCGCAATACCACGTTGGGAAGGTCGAGGCGGACCTAGACTAAGAGTAGATAGGGGAGAGGGAGGCAAGACGGGGTAGTTAATGTTCCTAGGGGGGTAGTCCAATAAAACTAAAAATGCTATTGTTTTTAAGGTTTTTTTTTTAATATTTATCTCTGGTAACCAGTCATTCAAAATCAATGCCTATTAGGAACTCTAGTTTGATAATTCTATTAAAAATCACAAAATCCCGAAAAGGTGCCATCGCCCCATCTTGCCCCGTAGGGAGGGTTACCCATATGGGACAAGATGGGGTATCCCTTTGGAGTACCTGTCAACTTATTGCTACTAAACGTCGATTAACGAGCTTTAGCTTTGGTAACCCTTTTCTTTTTGTATCGTTTTACCCTAGACCCCATCTTGCCCCCGCGTGCCTAATGGAATTCGGCAAATTATTAAAAAATAACAATGCCGTATTTGAAACCAGATAATTAAGTCCTTATCTGTTGGCGTGATAGTTGATCCATAGGAATAAATTAACATCTGCGCTGGTTGTATTGTTATTAAGGCAACAAACGCGAACCAAAAACAACGCAAAAATATTTAGGAATGTGACAAAAATCAGTTTTTCAATTTAAAAAATAATGACTGCTTTTGTCCAGCCAGTCACTGTGCGAGCTGATTAACATCATGGCGACGCATCATCAGACACTAGCGGGATTCTGATTACTCAGTTGTATCGCCATATAAGGCCGATCCCGTCTTACCCGTCACCCCGCCTTGCCCCACTCTCCCCTACCTACTTTAGATTAGTTTAGATAGATCGATACCTGTTATTCATTTAAAGGTCATTCGGTTCAAGAAACCTACAGTATAAGTACTAATATTAAGCTCCAAGGTCCTTCATGTTAAATCTTATACATTTGTAAGGGCGATTCTGTGTAAACTCGACATTGATTGTTTGGGCATTTACATAAAAAATATAATAAATATAGGTAAGTATATAATGTTTAATCAACTAAAAAGATAGTTTATCAATCTACATGTTCTAAGCATACAATTGAAATTGAAATTGATAATATTTTTTCAATTGTATCAAAGTATCAACATCATTTTTATCGTGCCCAAAAAACAGTCCCCTGGCAAAAACATGGCAAAACCAATGTTTAAGTATCTCGTAATTATTTATTTTTTGCTTATTGTGTGAATATTTGAACTCAACTGTAATTCTTACTGACAATTTCTTCCCTGTCACTGAAATCGCCTACTTGCTGCAACAATAGGGGCAACCCTAGTTCGACTTGGTGCTTTTCCCTACGGATCTGCGCCGTCAGCGTCAGACCGGTGATCGGATGCAACAAGGACGGTGCCGTCGACATAGCGGCACAAAATCGGCCTTCGACCCGTGCCATGCCTATTGTATTATCGCAAATTATGCACTTTTTTATTCCCCTGCCTACTTCACAGGCAACCGACTACCATGACACGCTTTCTATGGCTATGAAATAATCGTCGAAGACCCATGATTAATTTAGGTTAAAGAGCGTAACGCACAGACACGCTGAATATGATTGCGTGTCGTGTTGCATTTTCATTTATCAAAATGCGCAGATAGTTGTTATACTGGAGTGTGACATTTGAGATTAGGAAGTGTTATCGAAACGTTACGTGGCCTGCAGGCACTGACTGATGCCTAGATCGGTATCGCTTTGCTCGCGAAGCTGCGCACGAGATCACGACCCGGAGACGTGGCTCGCAACGGGGTTAATGTTACAGTACACCTTCCTTATACAGTTTGTGTGGGACGCGACCGATGGGCCGATAGCCTCTCTGCCCTTCAGAAAACCGTTTTCCCAGTCATCATTTAGCATCTATTACGAATCGGTACGAGTTGAAATGCAATTTAGAATTTGATCCAAAGAGCCGGACGGAAGGGAACTGGATGTATATATTTTATAGCGGTTCCAAAGATCGAGACTTAATTGAATACCTTTATTGAGTGCTTTAAATGATAAGGCATAACGACTGGAGCGGTAACTTATTACCTCAAAGGTCCGCTAAAGCGGTGTAGTGCCGAGATTAGTGCTGACCCGCGGGTCGCCCGGGCGCACGACCAGCAGCACGGAGATTACATCGAGACCTTTTAATGATCTCGCCTACCCGGAACACTAGACATTGGTTACAAACTCCAAGTTTCGAGGTAAACTTGTTGCATAAAAGAGGGCAGAACCGTTGGAAAAAAATATTTCACAAAAGGCCGAACAATTTATTATCAAAGCAGCAATCTTGCAATCTATGTTAAGGCCACGCTTAGCGAAGTCTAGTAAAATTTTACGATTCGACCGCGGTGTAACTTGGCTCATTTGAAATACAAGCTGTCATATGTCGCAATATCGACAGCGGCTTGGAATAATGTCGAGGCATATCGCACGTGCTGTGTTCTTCAGTTACTCTGATTAGATGCCTGATTGATAAGCAAAGCAGTATGTGCTACTGTGGAAAATAAACGGTGTAAATGAGTATCGAGTAGGTGTATTCGGACAGGTTTGGTTCAGCAAACAAAGCCGGCAATTAGCGCGGGCGCGTGGGAGACGGCCGCGGGCCGCGGGCGGCCGAGACGACCATGACGTCGTGAGTCCCGCTAGCCAAACACTACGCGGCCATTCACCGCCATCTTCACCCACCTGCATCCTAGACCATATTTTGCATATTCAAAACACTTTGTTTTTCCTACATTGGCATGTACATTAGCGAAACAAAACTTGCAAATAAACTACCCACAGCTATGATATAGGAATTTTTATTTATCTATGTATAAATACTTTACAAGACACTCAGGTCAGACAATCTTTTTCCTTGTCTGAGACAAAATACAGATGAAAATACAGTCAAATTATTACGAAGGGATACAGGTTAAATTGGTACGATTCCGAACTTATCCCTTTAAGGGATCTCTTCCAAATCTTCTCCTATTCACATGTATACTCACAAAATTCACAAAGAATTATAGGAAGATTCCGGATTAACATTTAGATAAATGTTGATAAACTGATACTGACCTGGCCCTTAATCACAAGTAAACGTGCGAAATGTACGTAACGAGACGACGGGAAACTGGCAATTACAGGAAACATCGAGCCAGGCGGTACGAGTATCTGTAAATGGCGTCTTCCTGATCTCTTTTAGTTCCTGTCAATAAATTTTCTGTACAGTCGCCATCAGATGAACGATGAAAACGTCTATATTGTCGAGGCATTAGAGAAAGAAACTGTGTCTAATGCCTCGACAATATAGACGTGTTCAGATATTTGTGAGCACTTTGGCCGCTCCGATATATCTCATGGCGAGTGTACTAGGTAACTTATTTAACCTGGCTTAGGGCTCTCACCTAGACAGGTATGATGAAAATGTATTGTATAGACATAAGTACAATCAAAATTTTTTTTGACAAACCCATTTGGATTTGCACGATACCTAAGCTCGCCTTTGTAATACTTTTTTTTATAATTCTTTGTAATTCTTGGTTTTGATCTTCTCACGTTTTATGTACAGTCAAGTGCAAAAATATCTAACGATAACATCCTCTCATAAATAAGTACCAAAACCTTAATCCGCTGACATAAGAGTTGTGGGACATATTTATGAGTAAGTTGTATGCACCCATATTTTAACACTGGACTGTACAATAAAGTACTTAGGTATGGCAATGGGCGATTATAGGCTGGAAATTATAAAAAAAAACTAACAACTTCAAATCGTGCTCAAAATCCATTATGCGCAGGGAACTAACAGTCACTTTATTGATTAAGTCTATACGTTATTGTACTTCCGTTTAAAAACTCGTTCAAAAATATTAGTCGATTAATTTAATTACAACAATAGCGTCACATAACATCAGTCTTTGTTCACGTGTGATGCGATCAAGGAACAAAGAAGTGTTTCTTTTTCGAAGCGACCAACTGTGGCACGGGTGGGTGCATCACGTAGAAACTGCCACATGTAATATAACGTTATTGCAACGGTATCTGAAATGACTCTCTTACATTACTTAATAGGTTTTCACTTCATAAAGAATCCCTTTACAAAAAGTATACTCTTTGTAGGTTGGTCCAAAGTTAGAAAGGAACGGTTTAAAAGTCGACATCAGTCGGCGACACGGTCAACATAAAAGTTATGGTAGATACAAATCGTGAGATAGATAAGCGCTACGGAGGGCGTCATTGTTATTATATACCTATTCTATTACATTCAATGAAACAATAAAGCTTCCAACAAGGATCAAGTTGGTAATTGTATGCAGTGAAGTCTGTTCAGACAATGCTCGAGAGAAAGTAAGACATGTGAGTCGCGAAGTCCAATTGAGCGTATATATTATGGTGTCACGTACGAAAGCAATCCTGAGTGCGTGGCGGGCACCTAATACGTTACTAACTACTCCATTTGGAACTTTTTATAGCATACAACCCGCGTCGATGCGATCTTTCTTTTCTTTTAGGGATATATGACTTCGAAACTTTTTACTTAGTTTAAAAGTTAATTTGATTAGGTATAGAAGACACGCCAATGTGAAATTGGCATTGCGTGGCGGTTCCAATATTCCGTGTTCAATTAGCGACAGCAAGTAATGAGGGTCAATTTTGTTATAGTTTCATGCAAAAATATTGTTTTATAATGAATTGAAATTACGCAATTTGGCATGATGGCAAGCAAAGATAAAATTCAGTTTATTGACACGCTAAATTAAGCGATAGTTAGCAATACAATACAAATTCTCCTTAATGTAGGTCTAGGTACATGTAATGGTGTCTGGAAGCTGATCCTCTTTACAAAACTATTCGATTTATTCAGAGATAGGTACTACATATAAATAGCGTGCGACATTGACATGCCAGCAACCATCCCATCTCGAGCGTATCAATAGAAAAATAGAAAAAAAATACCATGACTATTGCCGGTATGTCAATCGCATGCAGTTGCTAACCCGCGGGTGGTTAAGAATAAGCCATAGACAATGTTAATGGGTATTCACATAATAGTATGTGGTTATGATACGATGGTAAGAGCGACAGCGCGGGCGCACGCGAGGGGACACTTCCGGCAAGACTCGCGTCCCGCCAAGCGAAACGTGAATAGATGCTATTATTGTCATTTGTATTCGTATGGCTGCACCTCTCCTGTGTATCCTATTGGTCACTCTAACAGCTATGCAATTTTCTAGGGTGATTTAATTACAACGCTGCATAGAAGAAATACGTATTTTGCTTTTTCTAACACTTGCGCGTAAAATTATGATTAAATATTAATAAATAAATATTAGGGGACAATATCTTACACAAATTGAACTAGACCCATTAGTATATTCAAGAAGGCGTTGTGTTAATGGGAACTAGACGACGATATATTTAACAGATAAGTATAGGTACTTTTTACATAGGTAATAAGTGGTACCTTTTATCGATGTTGTTATTAATCTTACGTGGTCCCTAGAAAAAATAGTGTTTGTTGTGACGCTAGCTTATTCTAGATATTTAAAACTATTACACAGCTACCAGTTATATATCAACAAATTAACAAAAAAAAATCTGATTAGGTAAGCAACCGAGTGAAAACCTCGTCTGTTAGTAATTTGATAATAGAGCTAACTCGTACGTCAACATGGATCTAAAATTGTTTAAATTTCCTAAATAAACATGTTTCATTTACCAGGCTGCTTGTTATTTCTTACTATCGCAGAAGTCATGTTGTGAATGTCATGGGTTTACTCAAGTAAGTATATACCCTCGTATATAAAACAAAACGATCGGTAAGACTCTTAAATCAGGTTGAACTACTTTATTGTGTATTTATTTCTAATCATAAAATGGTTTAAATCTAGGAATTAGATATTGACATATTTAATTGTAAGATCCCATCTGAGTGTCGAAGGTATTGAGATAAGGTATTTTCGTTAAGTTTAGTCCTCTGTGCTCATGCTACCTCGTATCATATTGAATTGAATTTTGCATAGACGCAATTGGCGAATTATTTTAAGTTATTGATAGTAGTGTGTCATCATTAAGTACTTAATTGTCATTACTAGAATATTTTTATTCTGTTTGCCTGTGTAATTGTGTATGAGTAGGTTCAAGCTTAGTTATCGTATTCTCATATTTTTGTGCTATCTGTGAGATACTGTATTGGCTTTTTCGTTAATATTCATGTTATTAATAAGTTTTATAGCTGTTAGTTCTCCGTAAAATAAATAAATAAAAATACTTAGTAATGAAATATGCACTATGCTCTTGCATATAAAGACTACTTCTACAGTATTAATTACAAATTAAATCTATATGAAAATCCTAATTACATTTAATTGTAATTATGTCCATGAGTGGTAGGTTCGTAAAAGATGTATGCCTCTCATTCCTTCTTGTCTGACTCACATTTTATTCGAGGAACACTCAGGTGTGTGTCCGGTTGTCCCCTAGCGCCGGCGCCGTGTCGTGTCGCACCCACGACTCTGAGTCACGACTATCTTAACTAAACCAGAACACCATAAAGTATAGTTATTGGCTTCTAGCGACCCGCTTTCTAAGACGTATATTTCGAAATTATCCACCTTCTGTGGTGTTCGCGAGATATTACCTGTTAATGACGTCCAATTGCTCTAACCACTACTCAATTTTACGATACTGTCATTATTAGGTACATACTCGTAAGTATGGGATTATAAGAAAGATCGCGGTTTGTCATGTCTTGTCAGAGTAAAGATTATATTACCGGTGGATATAGGGTGTTTGAGCCTCACTTAAGTGCAACTATTTGTACAGCTATCGTTTGCCAAGCTTTATTTTTCGTTTTTGTTTTTAATCAATTTCTAACAGTTTAAGTAAGAGTTGGGCTTCGCGGTTATTAATAATTTACCGAAAAAGAAATGTAGCGTCAAATACAATAATGCCACCTCTGTTAGCGTCACTTTCTCCGGAGAGAGCCGATCGTGCATGCAGATCTTTGTCTCCGCGAATGCGCGCGCGCTAACAATCCATTAATCATTTGTCTTTAATGACAATACATAATTTTCTCAATACAAATACGAACATTAAGTTTATTAATTGAAGAGGTATAAAAATATAGGTACACTAATTTTATTGCGTAGTTCCTACGTTGAAAAATATGATTAATGAGTATTTTTTTTATGTTCACTGTGTGTATTATAAGTATATTTTATGAAATGATGTGCTATGTGATAAAATTTTGTATTTACACAAGTACCTATCTTTTTGAAGTTTTCGAATAGCTACATATTAAGTAGTGCGAAATTGAGCATGCTATTATACACTTAACTCATTTTTTGATGTGTGAGATTTGATTGATGTGTGAATATAAATTATTATTCACACATAATGGATATACTTATATAAGATATTGTTATTATATCACTTGTAAAACGAACCTACCTGTAAACAAGTGTAATTGGTATCAACCGTTCTTGCTTTCATAATAAATAAATGACAGTGCATATATTACCTACAACTAAATACTGTAATCATTTCAATAAAATAAGTAACATTACTCCTATTGGTTGCAGACATCCAGCATATGATATGACATGAGATGTCTTTATTTATATTAAACAACGAGTAGGTACATTACAAAAAGTTAACAGGCTCTCGCATGCCAACTGGACACTGTTCAGACAAATGAAGCGCGGAAAAGTGGTCCTATGACAATTATATCTTTAGATAATACAGTAAGTAATTGAGATGTTAAAGCGAAAGCGTTCAATTCAAGTTAATATTGACTGTGTCGTAGGTGAGGAGAGTCAGCATTTGTAATGGAGGAACATTATGCTCTTGTCTCAGGAACTGTCCGTTAGGTACAGATGATTTGTTCTCAGATGGCGTGATCGTCACGTTTCTCACGTTTATCGCTATAGATAAGAATCCGTCGAGCTCTTGGCAGATCGAGACGACCGTTTTATCCACGCCTATCTTCTTTTCTATGCCTTAGACAAAAATTGGGTAAATCTTATATATTAGTACTGAATTCCATAATTTATGTTAAATTTTAAGATCTAAAATGGTACTTAACCTTCCAGTAGTATGACCAAATTACAGAAAAAGACAAAAAAAAACGTAGAAGACGGTTAGTTAATAACTGAAGTTAATAATTGCGTTATTATACTGTACTTAAATATTCTTCAAAAGTTTTGTCGAAGTGGGCGATTGAACTATTAGCAGTGCCTTTGTTCTTATTATGTAGCAACGAAACGACTTACTTCCTTGCGAAATCGATTTTAGGCATTGTTCTCATAAGTCGCAGTTAAGTAACAAACCTTCTTTTCTTTTTCGGTTGCTGGATTATATGGACGACATTAATTTAACTAATGAAAGAATGTGTTCGCTGCAGTTGTCCTTGTCCAAACAAGTGCAGGTTGTGGTCTTGTGATGGTACAAGTTGTAACTGAGGCGTGTATGGCATGGCCCACTGACCATCACGGCACGGCTTGCGCAACCATTGGCTAACAATTGCCAGCCCACGCCGCCGAACGCAACGCGTGTTGCCACTTTTTGTATCGTGTAAACAAGATTAGATATGATCTATTATATCAGTGGATTGTTTCCCTACTCGTGCAATGTTATTTAAGCACATACGATTCCTAATTACTTGACTGCCATAGAGTACTTGGAGCCAGGTCACAAGAAGTTATCGTAATTTATTAATTTTTACATAAAATGCTTTAAAAAAAAAACCTTTTTTTTATTAGACTGCGTGAACATGCCTTTTTTATGCACAGTCAACAACTAACGATGAGGTTCTAACGATTCCAAACTCGATCGATAGGATTGCGTTGTTTCTGTTATATTGTTCGTGTAGCGGCCCAACAACTCCATGACATAATAGGTACCATGGCATTGTCATCTGACTAAAGACTCCTCCACACAACGGGCCATCATGACACAGGACAGGGACGCCATTATGCGTTTGGAGTAAGATGGACATACGTCTTTCTCCGTCTAACGCATAGTTGCGTCCTGTATGATAGGCCATGATGGCCGATTGTGTAGCGGAGCTTTATCACATGCAAAGAAACTTCCAGCTAATCGAACATCCGCATATGGATTTTTAGCGTGCATGAATAGGAACCCAACAAAATAAACATTCTATGTATATTATTATGTGGACGAAAATTACAGACACCAAAAGCGAAAAACTAACAACAAGCACGTAAAAAAAACGTCCTTGCCTTTTATTTTATAACGCAATGAAACCCAATCATGCTGAACGAGATACGTATTTAATTCCATTAATACTCAAGCGTATCGTTTTGTTTACAGGTAGCGGCTAACTCGCAGAACCTGATAGGGCGCCCGCTGCATAACAATTACATCAGCACCTTGTGTCATACAACATGGAAAGCTGGTTGGACGACGTAAAGCGCGTGCGCATCCCGCGGCCAAAGTTCGGGAGCAAGTACCCCGCGGAGCCGCCGAAAGACTACCTGGAGGACTGCGGCGGCGACATGGGGGGCAAGCAGCGCCGCCGCGACAGGAAAGATCTCACCAAGGCCACGGAGGAACTGCGTCGGACGCTGCAGGAGAAACTATGACCATCGACCGAGCTGCATGGGTCTAATTAGCTTTAGATATGTAGTCGAGTCCACGCGTTTCCGTTTGCTCGATAGAATCCTTCACTCCGGAAACTAGTAAAGGGACTAGACACGGTCCAAAATATATGGATTAGGTAAAAGAACCGTCAATTATTTGGTAGAATTTGACTAACAATATCAAGTTTTGGTTGTTGGTATAGGTCACACGGACGTTATCGTAACATTCCAATCAGGCATTATTTTCGATCGTTCAAATCGTATAAGAAAGACATTTTATCAATTAATCTGTCATTGTATGTATGACTGTATGTTGCTAAAATTAAAATCTAAGGTGATAGTTTCGGGTTATCATCCGCGATCTTTTTTACGATCTGACTGACTGACTCTGGGTTAACTAAATGCCGTATAATCAATCAGAAAATCACAGGTACTTATGTGCACAAATTTTATAAGATTTTAAATAGGTAACTAGCACACCCAGTAAAATTGTAGGCCGCGTAGGTATATACGAAGTACTGCCACTTAGACTGATAAAATAGGTTAAGACTAACGAATCTCCGAATCTATTCAATGTAATATAATTATTAGTTAATGTCAGAACAAACGTACAATAAGTGTTTTTATTTTATTTCCACTTCAATTCTAGTGTTCGTAAAATTTGTTTTAAGTACCTTTTTATATTTCTTGTCATTTGTGGAGATACCCAAAGGCCTCAGTCCTGAAGCGGCGATTATCTGAATACAGGAAGACGCCGCTATCTGCTATAAACCCAACCGCAACGAATGATATATTGAGGTACCTATGCGCGCTATTGTGGACAACACTTAGTTGTCGAGACTCCCATAACAATGACTATAAATTACTAAATTGCCATTACGGTACCACCATCGGCGACCATAAATTAGAGATGTTGGGCTTAGTTTTCTGTGATGCATTGTAATCCAGCACTCTGCTGATTAGAAGTATCTAGGTTCTATACTGGCTATATATTACAAACAATCCTAACCAGAAAAGCATCGTGCCTGTCCGTCACAGTTTATGTGGGAATTAAATGAATCTTAGAACATATACGGATATTTTTATGGGTCTCCAATTTGACCCATTGTTGTGTAAAAATATCCGTATATGTTCTAAGATTCATTTAATTCCCACATAAACTGTGACTATAAAAGTGTCGTGTCTGTGTAGATAAAAGGTCCACAGGACACATCCTGTGGACCTTTTATCTACACCGATAAACGACATCAACTAAACTATTAATACACAGCTACTATAATAATGCTCTTCGATAAAAAAAAAACTATTCAAACTCCGATGCTTGTAAAATAAATGCTTTTAGATTATTTATTTTTTGATGTTGAGTAGCAAACCGAGCGACCTTGCAATTAAATCGGTGTCGCAAGAAATAAATAGGGTACCGTACCTATGATGTTTATCAAAAACAGTGTTGCTACAGCAATAATATTTCGTACAGCGCTTAAAGGGGCACTAGGACGGGGATGGCTGTGTCGGAAGGCTGGCCGAGCGCCAAGCTATTCAGTTACAAACGAGTTTTGGCGGGAAACGACTGAGCTGAAGACAATTCATATAACCAAGTCTCATAATATTTCCCTTTCATGAGGGCTCCGAAGAAGAATAAGCGACTCTCATATGTTAGACATGCAATTAGCAATATGTGTGCTAACTTAACATAATATGGAAGTACATAGTCGGTATAAATTTGATCATAGACGATTTGGACCGTGTCGTATCCACATACGACTGATTTGGAAGCAGTTTATGACCTACTCCGCGCAATATTAATATAGATCATGATTTTAAGATTATTAATATATAACTGCAGCACACGAGATTTAGTAAAATTATCGAAGCGACGTACTGTTGGCGTTCGTTACTGACCTGTTCATCGTAATGCTGCGTATGTAACGCGGTCGTGCTGCCTTCCCGAGAGTTGCACGGCGACGAGTGGCGCCGCGACCGCCGCCCTTCTTCCTCGTATTCCTGTTCCAAATAACATTACATTAAACCACATTGCTTTTAGTAAACTAAAAGGTACTACCTATACATACTAAATGAGAAAAGGGGATGCAGCCTGACACTATAAATATGTAAGTAGAAAGCGTATGGCGCAACTATAACTCGACCTTCGGTGTTAAATTTAGCCTACGTCACGACACGCAAGCCAGGCTGTACCTCTCATAATATGTGCCTGGTAAAACAAAGAGTTAAAGAAGCTGATAACGAGTCGAGTGTATGTTTCGCGAGGAATGCGTCAATTGGACCAGATAGGTAGGTATACTTAGCCGACAGATGAATACGCAAAAATATAAATTTCAAGAACTTGGGACTTCGCACTCAACTAGAATACAAGTTGGACGTATAGATAAAAGTACCTACTATGACTTCATTTGGATTCATATTCCAAATAATTCAAGTACGTAAATCTAATTATTCAAACCAACAATGGAAATTAAACAGATAGATATAGGTAAGTACCACACAAAATACACATGCACGAAACATTATAGCACGCACATAACATAGCACGCGCGAAATAAACAAAATGCTCACACTATTGTTAACAATTTTCACACAAACACTAGTTCAATCACGTCTTAGATATGTCGGGTAACCATGCGTCTACTGGAATGAATGCAAACACTTGAAAAGGCGACAGCTTATCTCGATCAGCTGGTGTGAAGTAGCGAGAGTCCGCCCTGAGACTGGGGCGAGGGTTGACCATCCCGACGATGCAATTGATTTTTGACGCTATTTTTGCATGTTGGCACAGTTTTCACTCGTGCCAAGTCTGCTGGCTAAGTGATAAGTTACGGGATTGTTGTCTCCAGTGTTCTTCTCTTCGGAAATATACAGCCATTCATATTAGGAAGTAATTTTAGTTAAAAAGTAAAAGGTAAGGGGTGGTAGGTATCTATAGCTCCCTGCGCCCTGTGAGAAAGCGCGCGTGCGGCAGAAGGCGCGTGCTAACATTACCAAATTGCCGGGCTAACATTTAGGCGCCTAGTGAAATAGACCCAGTTAATGCTGTTTGCGTGATCGAAATAACTACAAAAATGTGTTTAATCGCTTTTGTGCTATTGAACACAATATTTATTAAGCATTTCTTTTTTGTTGAGGTCTTAAATGACGGTCACGCGAGCTATGTCCTAAAAATTAAACCTACATGTTTATCGTTGAGATTTGTTGGAACTATAGAGAACATACCATCACGCTATACCTATTTAGGTATTTAAAAACTAATTATTCTATGACCCTAACCATAATAAATCATGTAGGTGTGTATATTGAACCTATTCTACGTTTCAAACACAATTATTTGTGTATGGAAGTATTTATTTTATTTATGTATATTTATTTGTGTAAATATGTTGTATATAGGACTACCGTAATGTTATTATTCTTTTTAGTTGTTATTTGCACTGCTCACAATCTTTTCCGCTTTGCCTTAAGGTTTGACTGGTAGAGAATGCCATTTGGCATTAAGTCCGCCTTTTGTACGATAAGTTTTCTTTTGTGCAATAAAGTTTAAATAAATAAATAAAAGAGTTCAACGAACTTCCCTACGAAGCCTGTATGTAAGTATCTTGGTAGTCTGTTAGTGCCCGTTAAAATCAGAATGGTTTCACACGCTGCAACTTTCGTATTGGATTGATAATAAGAAGAAACGCTGCTTGTGTCGAAATAAAAGCGAAAACCTTTGCTAATCTCAAACTCTTGTCGTTATTAAACTCATAAAGTTTTACTTTATGTAGAGCATTCTCATTACACCCGTGAATAAAAGTGTTGCAAAATTTTAACACATTCACTGCCAAGTATTACACGTGCTACGCTCATAGCCGATCCCGTGGTTTTCCCCTTATGTATTACTATATAGCGGAAAGCTACTACGGCGTAGGCGCCTGCCAGGCGTGTTCCTGGCAGTGAAATTGTTAACCGATCGATGCTCAGCTACGCTACCATAGAGTGTTAACACATTCTCTGCCACCAATTTCGTAGCTCTACGCTCGTAGCCGATGTCATGGTTTTCCCGCCAAGTAGCGGAAAACGCGTACGAACAAAGCGCTCGCTAGGCGGGTTCCTGGCAGTGAAAGTATTACATCCCATTCCTCATTTCAAACAGCGAAATTACACTTCAACGTTTCTCGTTGCAACTTTGATATTCGCAGGCGCCAAGTCAATACCAAAGTACATTAAATTACTAATTAGATGGTGATGGTTGCCTTGGAAACAGAAAGAAAAGGAAAAGCCCGTAAGCTCGCTTACCTAAAATTGTCGTCTACACCTCTGGAATTTTTAAAGGTTTTCTGCAAAAATATATTTTTGCGATTCTGAAAAATGTTGCAGTAATTTAGCTCATACAGTTCAGCCGTTTAATATAAGTAGGTATTCAAGGGATTTATCAAAAGAAAATGGTGTTGTTTTTCAACAATTCAGTGTTTAGTGGGTCCATCCATCCTTACCCGTCACTGTAATTGAAATGAGTTTTCAGAGGGTCAATCTGACCCGACGGTTCACATTCCAATATTACATCGATGAGTTAGGTAGGTACTTTCCCTCGTGTTGATACGTTAGTTCGACGCTTAAAGAAGCGAGCGCCGACAAATCAATCATAGTGAGATGCAAAAGGTCGAACCGGATTGACTTCGAGAACCCTGGAATATTTTTGAAGATACAAACTTAAGAATGCATTGGGTCCTAAAATATTCCATGTAAGTACCTAACATTTTTTGCTACATTAAATAAAAAGTATCGTTTTTTTAGAGGTAAGTATATAGGATTGGTTAGGGTGCAACGGATTGTCACCTCGCTCATATTTGGAGCAGCCCAACCGGAGCACTACCTAGAGAGGTAGAGACCCTCCACCATACAGAAGACCGCAACCATAATTAACCATAATTAATAACAGCACTAATTGCTCTAGTATAGCTATGCATGTGGTGCTCTGTTCTTGGTGGTGAGTAAGGTCGCCAGCGGGCGTAGCACGGTTGCCATTCTATCACTTATCGTTGTGGATAAGGCATCCGTCACTCTCACACTCGCATACTTGTCAGAGCGTGATGGGTGGGCGTCTTTACCACAACGATAAGTGATAAAATGGCAACCATGCTACGCCCACAGAGCTCCCGAGGATGTGCCATGTTGAGAGTCAGTGACCTACATCTGTACCTAGCTGTAAACATAACCAATCCTCAAATGCCTCGAGGGCCTTTTTCACATTTAACTTTTTAGACTAAGATATTTAAGACCTGATGTAATGTCTACATGAGAGCAATAAAGTATTGTATTATATTCTAACTTAGTTTTAATTGAATTTAGTTAATGTTAATTATCATCTTGTAGTATATCCTCAAATTAATAAAAGTTCACATGGCTGCTTACTATTTACTTGGGAGGCCGTATAATATAATTATTTTGTTTTCCACTGTCGTAGAACGTATATGTATAATAATAGTAATATAGTTCAATTCTGTATAGGTGCCTTAAAGATACCTTAAATTATCATACTCTCTTTGGGAGAAAAGTTCGTGAAAATAAATTTAAACTCTTGTAGCAATACCGCTCCATATTTTTTTTCAGACCAACAGATAACGAGTGTTGATGTGTATGTCCACAAAATTATTTAATAGCCCGGTCGCAAATTAAAACAGGTATTAAGTTAATTAGTAAAGTGAGGCGCAGGTGATGGACGTGTATGTACTGGGCGGCCACATTTTACCGCTAATTACGAACGGCAGACATCGACTGCGGTCGCAGCAAACCGGCGCAAATTAATTACATGCATTTAAAACATTATTATTTCAAATACTGCATAATTTTATGAAACTAAAAAAGTAGGCATGTCTATGTCCATGTGTAGGTCATTTTCTAACAAGAACTGATCTTAAAGTTTAGAAATGCATCTACTTTATCACCGACATACACTCGTATAAAGCGTACAGCCGGAATTTATTTCTTCTCAGAAAGAAATGGCTCCTTTAGTTAAGTGAGGTAAATGGTAAAGTCAAATGGTAAATTTAATTTTGCGGAAAAACCTACTCGAACAGTCTTTATTTACTTTATAATCTATATTTTACGAGATTTCGTTTCGGCAACCTAGCTCTCGACTTAACGAACGATCCCGTATGGTGAGTGGGTCAAAATAATTTATATAATTTGATAGCCACCGGATCCGGTAGACTCAAAAAGATTGCTAAAACGCAGCACTTCTGTTTTGATTTGTGCGGCAGTGACGCTTTCGTAAGCGCAAGCAGTAATAAGCACATGTACAGCCGCGTACAGAGAGGAGTTGAACTGTAGTTGAATCTATAGTTGAGTTTGAATAGAGGATCTCAAATCTCAAATAGACAAACGAGTCGTTTCACTAAACTTTCAAAGTAGTCTTTTTTTTACATTTTGTATGATAGTTATATTAGTATTTTTAAAGCAAACTAATAATATTTACACCAGCCCAGCATTATTTGCCATTAAACTTGTCAAAACGTAATTTTTTTTAAATAAGCGGTAGCTTGATGCCATAAAATTGAAAATCATACCGGATTGCAATCCCTAGATAGGGGTTGAAGTGTGCCCCATCTTGTCACTGCAGTATCACATTTTCTCCATGATTAAACCTACAATTGATAGTAGTGGCCCTGAAAATTTAATTTAATGTGCTCGTCTAGCGTATCACAATACTTGCCTAGAGTTTTCTGCCAGATTTCAGAAAAAAAAACGTATATACAATAGCCGGCAAACTTCTTGAGCATTAAATGACGTGGTGGGGGAAAGTTTGCGCATCCTACACTTATGATAAAAAAAAACAAATAAAGGAGGAGGTTCTCAATTCGGTTGAATCTTTTTTTACAAGCTTTTATTTACTTTCACCTGTTCCGTTGTCTGTCTGTAATCAATCAAATCTTGCAAGTTAAATTTGATCCACTTCCCGGGAGTTGACATTTTGCACGAATATGCAAATCGCGTGACAATGCAATATTATAATGACGTGGAGCTCATCTGATGATGGAGCTGGAAGGTGGCCATAGGAACTCCGTAATAAAACCACATAACCCCATCGAGTTTGGGAGTTTGGGCTCGTTAGAATCGTCTCAATGAGTAGTTGATGATGGTAAACAGAAAAGTACAGTCGGCAATAAAAAGCTTCTACCAAAAATAAAATTTTTTAGAAACTTGTTATCATGTATTTTTTGATGTTTTTTACCTCAGAACTCCTTCATTTATGAACCGACTCGTACTATTTGCTCAAGTTGTTTGCTGTAAGCATGTTCAGTCGTACACAAAAACAAATCAATACTTTATAATTATAAGTAGGCACCTAATGCGTAAACAATGTTGGACCGATTTTTATGGTGTTTGATTTGTCTTCGCTCCGAATAGCAGAATAACGACTAAAATATATTTTTTATGGCGGTGCGAAGTTCTCGGGGTCAGCTATAAAGTAAATTATAAAACAATGCTTTGTATTCAGGTTTTTTTTTTATATACTACTTATACTATTTGGATTGCCAATACTTTTGCCTGTTTAATTATTTGTTTTTGGCTCGAATAAATATTTTCTTTCTTTCCAATACCATGAAGTAATGTAATATCACATGTGTTCGCAATGTTCTTCAATAGGACTGTTAGAAATGGCGCGAACTGCTAAGAACTTGTGTTTGTATACAAACACCGACTATATCACTTAGTAAGTGGCTTTTAAGCGATGCAAGTATTTTGTTCAGAATACGCCATTAGTACCTTGGCCATGGCGCGAACATCCATGAGCACGTAGTCGCGGAAAGCGACACGACGCCGGGCGCGCCGCCGCGACGACATGCCTCCCCAGGCCCGCGTCGAGCACTGAGGCCACTGAGTAAACCAAACCATGTTTCCCGTGCCTCGCAACTCGAGCCCACAACCCCGCCCTGCTTTACCGACTCAACCTATGGCTAGGAGCGACAAAGTTAAGGCTCTCTTCATACTAGGCGGAAACCGGCCTCGCCGCGTCCGAGTTGCTTTCATAAAAAGCTCATATCGTGTGTAACGGCATCGGAGTGTAAAACTAAGAAAGTACCTATACGAGACAATATGCCAGATGCCGCTTTTATTTTTCTTCTATCTATATTTATGTGATATTTATCTCTTAGTTGCAATCCCAAATCGGGTCATAAATTCTGAAGAAGAAAAAATCGTCGACCCAGGATTTTTTTCATAGGATTTATACATAGAGAAGAAATCTTTAAAAACATTATTCTAAAAAAAATACTGTGGGCGAGAGCGAGGCCAGACAATATGTAATTTCAATACCGCGCTTTTTTCTTCGTGTAGCGTTTAGGGCCTCATTCATACATTATCTTCCTTGAACCCTTTTGAATATTAACATGATACTACATTCTAATAGGTTGATGTTATTTTAAATAATGTTTATTTAATATAATATGATTACTAATTAATAACTATATTGATATTAGAAGTTTAAGACCACGGAACAAAAAGCCCGCAAAGCATACCTACGTATTTCTATTATAAAAAAACTGTCGTTACTAATGACGTAATAACAAGCACGTAAAAGCAGTTCATATACTAATATTTTCAATTTAAAATGATGATTTCATCCAGTTCATGTGAAAATGATACGTTAACATCGGAGTTTGCTAGCATGGAAGCAAGACACGTCATTAACAATATTCTGTCTTCAAAAAGCAAAGCAAAATATTTGAACGCCTATTATGAAACCGCCTAGACGAATAGTAAAGGTGCAATATCGTTTTCAGTGAGAGTCAGAATGGCTCAGGACCGCTTCGGCCTCAGTTTCATTTCGTCATCTCCATAAATCGTCCACAGTGCCATGTCGTCAGCCTACAATTCCTAAATCGTCACCTTCCTAACTTGCCTACTTTCTGATATCGTCAATACCCCATTTTGTCTAAATTCCTATTTTGACCATAGTGCCAACTCGTCCAATATCTGATATCGTCAATATACCATTTTTGTCTACGTTCCTATTTCGACCAAAGTGCCAACTCGTCCGCGTTCTTTTATCGACCTAGGAGTAGTAAAAGTTATTTAAATAGTAGGCACACACTGGCATTTATGCAATTATTTGAATTGAGAATGTAGAATTAATACTGATTGTCACTTAAACTGTCAGAAGCTGTACTATTAGGGCTGCTATGTAGTTGACGAGTTGGCACTGTGGTCTAAATAGGAATGTTGACGAGTAAGCACTATGGACGAATTAGGAGTGTTGACGAATCGGCACTGTAGTCTAATTAGGAATATAACCAAGTTACTACAGTGGCCCACGTAAGAAAGCGGGCGAGATAAGAAAGTGACGATATAGGAATGCTGGCGAATCGGAACAGTAGACCAAATGCGAATGAGAACTACTTAAGAAGTTGCCGAAATGAAACTGAGGCCGAAGCGGTCCTGAGCCGTCAGAATGAACATCGACATTCAAATAAATACCTACCTAATTAGGCGCCAAATCACGGTTTTCTCGCCGTAACAGTAAGTAATAAATAAATGACTACCGATAGATTTAAATTCGTTTAGTTGTAATGGTTTGCTTTTTCTGAAGCTTCCGTAGTCAAGCTTTTCCCTAGGTAAGTAGGAACCCTATAGTTTCGGTATGTATTTATGTATGACAAAGCCATCCTTTTGAAGTACCTACTTATATTAAACCTTCTTTCTTAGGTTAAACATGGCTTTTTGCAGGTTGCATTCGTCTTCGGAGTTGCTGGCTATTAAAAATTACTGATGATACCTTTATAAAAACATTCGGACACATATGTATAACTAGTAAAGGTTGATATATTAAAACTAAAACGGATAAGAAGGTCATTTGTCGTCCAGGATGAATATGTTAAGATCATTGAAAACCCCTGCCCCAATCCCTGCGGCCGTCCCATTTGTATCTTTTTAATTAAATATGTACTGTAATGATCGTGTTTTTAATAAGCATGGAAGGAGTGAAAAGAAGAGTGTATTACGCGGTTGTAAAATTATTTATACTTCGGGCGACGTTGCTTGAATCCCTCACTACGCTCAGGATTCCACGTTAGAATCCCGAGCGTAGCGAGAGTATTCTAGAATCCTTCCCTTTGTTCTGGATTCAATCAGTTACCCTCGTCACAATATACCATTTTGCTCCCTAGTAATACAATATACTATAGGTATATTGATTTTATTTTAGGCGAAATTAAATAATGATCTTTTTAAAACATTATAATTATAATTAAACGTTTCGAGATTTGTTTCCTAGCTTTCATCAAGTAAAGTATACATGTATGACATTTGTATGACGTATCCGTGAGTAAAAATCATTTGGCTGAAAATCAGCGCTGTACCTAGGTGATGTCTGAAACAGCATAATGCTGAGCCAGTGTCCGGTTCACTGCCGCAGAGACACGCCTTGTTTCATGGTTTATCTGTCTTTTGTTTATTTTACTGTTTAATATTTATGTGTCCTGTGTTTGAAAATAAATGTATCTTTCTTTTCTTTTCGTTCTTGACATGTAACGCATCCATAACTTGAGAAATAGAATTTTAGTTATATAGTTATACCTTTGTAGACGCGTAATTTAGCCTTAAGAAAGACCACGCCCTGTTTGATTTCAGATTTTTATAGATGTTTTAATGGCAGAACCGGAACGTTCCCAAGTAGGTACCTATACTTTCCTAGCCATTCATTTTCGAACAAAAAGCAATCAAGCGGAAGAGAAGAAAATTTATTCTCATTTCTGCCCACAGGAATCCACGCTTAACCAAGTTTTGAAATACGACGATAAGAGTTTTGCTTACTTTGTAATGCGCTTAAGCTGTTACCGAGGAACAAGTTAATTAACAGAAACTTTAATAAAAAAATTACAAAGTAAATATTAAAAAAGTGGGAAATGAGTTTGGGCATTAAACGAAAAGTTGTCGTTTATAAAAGGCTCGAGACGCCATGCGCCATGCCACTTCAGGTACAGCGAGCCCTGCCGCTTGAAGATGAAAAGAGTCTAATTGTGAAGAGATTTCTACAGAAGTTAGGCCACCACTGGGACTAAAACTCTTCTTTGCGATGATGAGTATAATACGAAATTAAACGTGAAATGATAAATTAAGGTTCTTTTGAACGAGGTCGTTCGGCTTTATTTGCGCCAAAGCTTCATTACTTTTTTGATGTTTGCGTTGCGTTCCGTTCCAAACTTTTTGACCTAGTTCGTCTTTCGTTAATAACGTGATGGCAACATTTGTTTGTGTGCTTTGTTTTGGTATATTCACGGCGTAGCTCCGTAAAGCCGTAACGAGCTCTCTCGGGGCTTGTCGCCGTGTGCGCTCGTAGTTAAGTCTATTTACCTATTACCAACTAATAGGTCGCAAGCTCAGTTAGCATGATCGCGTTTATGTCGTCCCTTACTGGCATATATGAAAGTGCGAACGAGACTAATGCTTTTGTTGCGACGCGATTTGTTGAAAGTGATCTGTATTTGTCACTAACTGTCGACACAGATAATCCTAAGATCAATAAGGGGTCAGCAACACGGTGACTGCTCTGTAGTTGCAAGGGTCCATAGGCTACGTTGTTTGCTTACCATTAGGAAGGAAGTATGATTCGTTTGCCACCGTCTTGACATACAAAACTGACTATAGCATATACGCAGCGTAGAAGATAAATATATTTTGAGAAATAAACGATCCGTCTAATGTTAAATCCACAAATTAAGCAAAAAGGGTTTGCAGATTGTGTTAGACGAGGTGTACTGACAATGAAAAAAAGTAGGATCGAAACATTAGATACATTTTCATTCCATAGGTATGGTATGTAGAGTAAGGACGGCCGAAATAATGACTATGTTGAATTTGCTGAATGTTCATTAATTCCGCGTGAAGTAAGCGATTTTTTGAAACATTACATAACGTTTCCAAAATAAAATGGACCAAAAATAATAGGTTAGCTTAGTCGCTCTAGATAAAAGCCAACCCAATAATAATGTTCCTCGTAATATACATACATATGTATATTTGTCAGGCTCATCCCAACAATATATAATATAATATAGGTGGTTCAATTTTTGAAGAGGCTGTTTTTCGACATTTGTATGGTTTTTTTATTTTTTTGGAATATCAAATTCGTACCGACAACCTGAGGTAGGGCTTTTAAAAAGAAAAAATATGGTGCACGAGGCACCTCTCTGCTTCTAATGGTTAGCTAGATATTGATGCTTTAAAAACACCGTGCCATACCAATGTCGTCAGCGCCATACAAATGTCGACAGCGCCATAAAAAAGTCGATATAGTGCCATACAAATGTCGATTCTGCCATACAAATGTCGATAGCGGCATACAAATGTCGGCGAGTGCCATCAAAATGTCGATTTTGCCATACAGTTGTTGAAAAAGCTTTAAATATTTGTACAATACTAAAAAACTCACTATTTCGATATAGTATCTCCGGTTTATGGCTCAAATATTTATTTTATCCTGTTTTTTAGTATTTGTTGTTATAGCGGTAACAGAAATACATCATCTGTGACAATGTCAACAGTCTAACTATCACGGTTCATGAGATACAGCCTGGTGACAGACGGACACACGAACAGACGGACGGATAGCGGAATCTTAGTAATAGGGTCCCGTAGTTTTTACCCTTTGGGTACGGAACCCTAAAAAGTAGTAAGTAGGTAAGGTAGCAAACAACAAATGTGTCACGGAACCAGTGCCTAAATCGAGGCCAGTTTAATCCTTTCTAATGTCCATTAATTTCGTGATTTACTTACATTTTGTTTTAAATCGACATTTGTATGCCACGTTCGACATTTGTACGGCCAAAAAAGCCGTACAAATGTCGCCATACAAATGTCAACATGGATGTTTTTTGGCTGTCCTTCGTACACTATTAATTGAATTCACTAATTAATTAAACGCGAAACTCTTACCCCATATTGCTAACCTTTGTTATAAAAGACACATTTTTATTTCAATCGTATATTAATAAATAAACGCCCATACAAATGTCGTCATAGCCGTACCAAAATACTTCGTAGAAAGAAAACCTGTTTCCTCCGTCAAAAATACTGGCGCTCCCTCCCCTCCCGTTGGTGGTTGAATCCCAACTAACCTATCTATCGTATCGTAAAGTAAATGTAGGGGTGGGACAATAGAAAACCAGATTTTAAGGGTTTTGAGCTTGAGTCCTAATAAATGGGTCGCGCGTGGGACAACTACTAAAACACTTCACTGGTTTTAATTATTCACGCATTAATTTTGCAAGATACTTTAATGAATACGCTAATAAATCTTCTTTATAACAGTACAAGTTGTTTATTTGCACCTTGCCGTAATCTATAGTTATGAATTTTTGTTTGAGCAAAACCGCAAGTAGGACACGCGAAAAAGCGGTAGATTTCGCCGTTTTACGATATCAAAATATTTTTTTTTCAGAATCTATTAATATTTAAGGTATTGTTATATATATTTTAAGTACAATATAATACACGGAATACAAATATATATGTATCAATACTCCATATTAAACTGACTTGAAATTATAGCCGTGGGACAGCAAAAACAGCTCGTTTGAAAATTGACCCAGGTACAAGGGCGACATCGTAAATCGCGACAAGATAGCAATATTACAGCATTCATTTTAACCAAGTAAGTATACCTAGTAGTAACAAGGGTCGATCCGAGTTAAGTTCATTAACCTCTTCGAAAGGCTAAAGGGCAGTTTATCTTTATGACGTCACGAAACGACGCTCGACGGTGGCTCTGCAGTACAACTGACGTCATTACAGAAAATACAAATTTAAAAGTACATACCTTACAGTAATCCTTATTCTTATAATGTCGGGATGCTAAACAAAGTGTTTTCTTTTTAGGGTTCCGTACCCAAAGGGTAAAAACGGGCGGCATACAAATTTCGAGGTGCGGTGCAGTGTGGCGTACCACACGGAATTTATATACAAACTGAGGTACCTACTTGCACACAACGAGCTCCGCATCTCCATCCGGAGATGCGGCGCAGTGTGACCTTGGTACATATTTAATCGAAATTCATGGTTTAAATTATATCGAAAGCTCGTTTTTAGTTATATTATAAATATCCTACATAAAATAAGCATTACAAAATTAAACGCAATGACAGGTGTATAGGCTAGTTATTAAAATCATAATAATAATATAGCAATTTATTTCAGATTCTGCATCCATAGGTTAGGCTAACACAATGAAGCCACCATTGCTAATCATACCGATTGATAAATAACTACCCACAATTGTCACTATATTTTTGTATCGTAACATATAGCTAAGATTTTAGCATAGTTCGGCAAAAATGACAATGTTCTAGGTACCACGAAAGGTACTGTAAACGATCTTCGGAGTTAAAGTTGAAGAGCAAAAAAAAACGTGTATGTTTTGTATCAAATTGCAATGCGGAAGTACCATTTTTTTGCTCCCGAGTGTATCTAAAACATAACCAACTCGCGCCGACACTCACCTTCCATTACCTTATAAACGCAGCCCATTAAGTTATTGTTTTGTTTCTCTGCGCTACCTTGATTGTATTTTACCTTGTCTTTAACAAAATAACGTTTCAAGAAAGGCCATGGCAGGGTAAAGGTGCGAACACACCGCTGCTCAAAATACGCTAATGCAGCAAATAAATAACGCAGCAAAATGTATGAAGAATACGTGACGCATACGACACGTCAACGCGTATACGCAGCGTTAAGCACCGGTGTGGTCGCTCCCTAAGGGAACATCTTGTGCCTTAATAGCTTTTCCGCTTGATTTTTTTCTGATGATAGATCACGACGTTAGTAAGTGCTATACTAAATTTCAGCATTCTCCTCTTCTTATTTTTGAAGGAAAAAAAAAAGTTTAATTAATTTTCATAAATATCTCCGCTTTAATGGAACGGATAATTTCGTGCTACATACATATAATACACTTAGCTAAGACACATAATATGTCACTATAAGCCGCATAACATTCCATATAAAAAAATAAAAATAGATGTTGACATTTAAAAATAATATATATTTATTACTAGCTTCCGCCCGCGACTTCGTCCGCGTGGACCCGGTATAAAAACTATCCTATATTTTAATCCAGGCTATAAACTATCTTTGTGCAAAATTTCATTCAAATCGGTTCAGCCGTTTAAGCGTGAATGAGTAACAAACATCCAAACATCCAAACATCTAAACTTTAATAACGATAAGATAGAGACCTCCAATTTTTTTACTTATGATAGCAATTTTAATTAACTATAACATATATTTAATTCAAGCTTCTAGCATTGGTGCTTCTACCATTTTTCAGGATTTTATGCTACTGTTTTGTCGGCGTGATTGGTTTATATACCCACGCCGAATTGCAGTTTTCTAATTGTAAGGTTTACTGAGCTAAGCCGAAGACGGACAGACAGACATACGGGACGGACGGACATGGCGAAACTATAAGTTCCTTGTTGACTACGGAATCCTAAAAATGGAGGTGTCTCTATCTTATAAGTAATTTTTTTTTTTTTATGTCAACATCTATTTTTATTTTTTTATATGGAATGTCATGTGGCTCATAGTGACATATTATGTGTCTTAGATAAGTGTATTATATGTATGAAGCACGAAATTATTCGTTCCATTAAAGCGGAGATATTCATGAAAATTCATTTTTTGTATTTATTTATTTTCTTCAAAAATAAGAAGAGGAGAATGTTGAAATCAGAAAAAAAAATCAAGTGGAAAAGCTATTAAGGCACAAGATGTTACCTTACCGCCATGACCTTTATTAAAATAATTATTATCTTAATAAAAAATGTAATACCATGGGCTCGTCCGGGATTTGAACCCGGGACCTCTCGCACCCGAAGCGAGAATCATACCCCTAGACCAACGAGCCATTATCTCTAGTTTCAAAAATACCGACCTAGACACACAATTCTCTTACAGCAGAACTAATATGTCATGATTTGATTAATCGTGTTTATTTTATTACCTACACACGCATTCGTCATGACTAATGTTTGTAAAATGCAATATCAGCAAGGGCACTTCATAGGTACGTACCTACTCGTATTCACATACCTACTGGAATGTGAATACGTACCTACCTACTCTACATTTTCATTACAATTTAATTTTTCCGTTCTAGGGGACAACACTTGGTTTAGGGTCAAGTATAAAATTATCTTGAAGAGACAGTCCTAGTATGTAACTATTTAATTAATTTATTATAAATTTGAAGTAATTTTACCGTTTTTTTTCTGTGCCGGATCGCGCACTAGCAGCAATGATTAAGTAAGTCCACTGATAAAAAATGCGTTATGGCATTAAGCGTGCCTTTTGTATCTGTAACTTGTTACTGCGCAATAAAAGTTTAATAAATAATAATTTGACTTATACTATAGGTACTGAGTTTGATCCTACAGACATAAGTTGCCACCCAACGTACAATCTTAAGGAGAATAAGGAACCCTACTTACTGCTTCCTCAGAAGAGAACTGTCAATACAATGGAGTCAATCCCTGTGTATTCGTAGGTAGGTATAATACGCATACCTACTTCATTTTCTTTGCCTATTTCTTGACATGTGTAGGCTAGTGTCTCTCGTTTCAAGTGTCAAAAGATGACTACCAGAGATGTGCCAGCTGGTGCACCTGTCTGGTGGATATAATTCACCCATGCGAGGTGTCAGTAGTTTGACTTACGGTTGAAAGCCACCCATTTTAGACAAAGTATTTTGGCGCTTTATCAAAGTGAGTGCGCTAATAATTCGAGGCAGAAATGGGTGGCTTTCCTCTAGTTAAACGCTCTACCTACTTTTCATTTCGAATTCAAGGAAACAAATCTAAAGCTAAATATGCTGAAATATTTCCTAAATTAGTCAGATCCTATAGATTCCATTTTAATTGATTAAAGAAACAAGAAAGAAAGAAGGAAATAAATTTTATGAATGCAGTACAGCTATCACGGGACGGCGCGCGAGCTCTCGATTTTTCTCGCACTATCCGTCTCTCTCTTATTAGAAGACTTATAGAACAAGAGGTATAGTGCGGGAAAAATCGAGAGAATGTCGCGGCCGTCTTATGATAGACTTGCAGCTGTATAGATTTCTGCCACTGTTTTTAGCTCGACTCTCGAAAATATGTCGACATTGTTTCTATAATTCAAGAAATAATTTATGTGTAAAAGTACGAGTATATGTATTCCTGAGTGTATTGTTGTTGAGGTATGTTTTATATTTGTTAAGTTTTAATGTCTAATTATATGTACTAAGAATAAGGTAAAAAGCTAATTTAGAAGTAGCGGAAATAAGAAATATGCAAACAACCATCCAACATTGAGACAGGCGGACAGATTCAAAGTATATAAGTACTTACTGTGGAATGTCTCGAAAATATCGAATTGCGAGGTCCAGTAGGTACTCAATAAGGCCCAAGAAGAGACTTTCAAGATTGGCCGCTATTACCGATGATGTAATTTTTATATTAAAATTGAAAACCCAATAGTAATCCTTATACCAGACTACTAATTGGTTAGAAGAATTTTGCCAGATTTACCCCTCGGTTCAGGAAATAACGGCCACACATAGAGAAAGACATCCTACTCGCTAGCCGTCGTCGGTCGTGCATTACAAGTGAGAACACATTACTCGATGGTGCTGAAGTGCCGCTCCAGCCACAGCTGCACCCTAAGCTATCGTCACTTGCAAACTCCAACTAGGATAGTATTTAACTAGAACATTATGCAAAGACGCACTGCGCGGTGAATTCAGAATTTATCTAAATTATCACATGATTCTATAAAAAATATGAGTGCGTCTTTGCAAAGTAAGTTACCAAGAGCCAAGTGATCAATAGACAACAGACGCAAGACTACTTAAAATTATCAGGTAGATACAGAAGTAGGTAAAGCTCTACTTACTAAGTATTTAGAGCTACGGATTCTGTCTTATTCACAGTTAAAGAACGCTATGAAGAGTGTGGATGGTTTGAGATGAGTTTTGCGAGTGACACCTAGGACGGCGTTAGGCTAGGCGCAGAAAAGTGAATGTAGTCGATATAGAACATTGATTAGAAGTGTATAAGGTAGGTAATTCTGGCAAAATCACCTCGTGCGGTGGTTCCAGGTCGTCGTCAGCCGACGGCGCGTCGGCCGGCCGCCACGCGCGCCCGCTCCTGCCCCACACAACATCACTGTCACTGTCTATACGGCTACACATTACATATATTAAGTATCTATGAGGACAAACACATGTCAACATACATTATAAATATGCTAACTACAAAAACATCCTATAATATCTAGACTAGATGCAACAAAAGCTTTTTTGGGACTCACTTTGTACAACGTGTTACTTTGTTAGATACGATTGGTAAGGAGGATATAAAATACAACGGATGTGTTTTGCACAGAGTTACGTACGTTTGATTTGTTTATTACATATATAAAAAAAATAGTACTGCCATCTTGAAAATCATATTATTGTATTACTTAAAATAAATCAAATCCGAATTCAAACCTAACATAATAGAAACCTTGATATACAGAATTTTAAGCATTCGCATTATTTTATAATACGAAAAACAAACTCGTTTAAAGAATGGGACCATTCTTATTGATACTGAATACCGAATGACGCTTAATAAAGGCTTAAAAGTCGATCGGGGAGCGCTTTTACGGGCAGTAAATTTAAAACAAACCCTCTCGGATGCAGGACAGCGGGATAAAACCGCCGGTGACAGTAAATACGAACGTTCATGACACCATAAAGCAATCGATTTCGATACCAAATAAAAGTGGAAGTGTTGGCGCCTGGCCAATGAGATGCTCGGTTCGCCGAGCGACTGTGTACAAGGGGCTGTGAAAAACGGCACATTATTTTTGCTCTAAGATGTAAAAGAGCGGACAAAAGCGACCCGCTCAACGAGGACTCAACCTTTGCTTTCGCACCTAAAGGGTACTTTCGCATTTAAGCGGCTATACAAGAGGCTACTACAGAGGATTTGCGTCTCGCTCATCGTGGAGTGCGGGGGCGTCGGCGAGCGCTACGATGACGCTCAATTTCCTGCAGCTGCCCATTAATCAGGTACCTCGTATATCGCTATGCCGATGCCGATTTGTATCGAAATTTAAGATTTCATTAACATTACATTTACGTACAGTGGCTTCAGTACATAAGTCGAGCGATGGTGTAGGTACCTGTAGGCGTGGTCGTGCGGCGGCAGGCCCAAGCCGGAGTCCTCGGAGGGCGAGCGGTGGTCCGCCACGAGCGGCGCCTCCGCCGGCGCCTCCTAGAACAAACCCTCACTACACCCGGCCGCCCCGACCTTACCAACTACTACTAACTCATATGCATGTACGAACACCGTCTCTAATATTTTGTTCGTGCAAAAAAGCCAAACGGACGTGCCATTTGGACCTATATTTTTCTTCAGTATTCACACTTAAAGCCGATATCACACAGGGTTACGTATATATCAGAACTTAACGATATTCTGTTCTTCCACTAAACACCTTTTTTATCTCACATATAATGATTAATGAATGAATTGTTATTACTTAGGTTTCTAGGAAATATCACGCAGCGAAAGTTGAGTTTTCTGGCGCCCATATTGTCCTTATATTTACAATTAACTAGTGATATTGGAGAAGGTAATATACTTAGCATCAACGCTCGCTATGTGTTCAAATACACCTAAACATTGACAAGGCAAAAAATTACATCGAAACATCGAATCAGACATGTTTAATAATGAAAGCACTAACTACTGGTGAGCGGAGCATGCGGGCGCCGCGTGCGCGGGCACTTACCGCGTCGTGCAAATCGTGTATCGTCGAGGAAGGCAGCATGTGTCTTTCGCACCCGCGCTACGGACAAATGGAATCTTCAGCGATCTCGCCAACACTTCCCTCCCAACCCCATGCATTATTAACACGTCTCGCATCTTCCTCCCTAACCGAAAACCTTAATATGCATAACGTGCTTCTATAAATAAGCTATGAAATGGTCTGGTCTACACTACGTGACATCACTTTCCTTTATCACCTACAGAAATCCACCATCTGTACCTACTCATATATTATTTTATAATTAGGCAAACTTTCTCCACCGCAAACCCTTTTATGTTTTTATTTCGCCGTTGAGAAAAAACCTCTGCCAAATTAATTGAGCTTGCAGCTGCCTCTGTTCTTAACGAAGCGCAAAATTGTAATTAACTGAGTCCAGGTGGAGGTGGAGCGAAGATTACGAGATTATTCGGAGCAGTCAACCTTATGAACACTGCGAAAATATGCTTGAACTACAAATTTTTGCTAAGACGCCCTTGCTTTAAAGATAAATGAGAAGTTTCCATCTAAGCGTATTATTTTATGAATGTTACCTTTAAGTGATGATCGGATGGTTCGTCGGCCCGCCTGTACACAAGCTCGTCGAACCGCGGCCGATCTTCGGGGAGGATGAACTCTCGAATCTCCGTAAGGAGAGTGTACTATAAGAGAGAAATTAATATGAATAGGTGCGTACACATTTTTGGTTGGTTAAGTAGGTGTAGCTACAATATAATTGGTACGTATTACTAAAACCTAACAAAAAAAAATGTATATATATTAGGGGACAATCTTACACAAATCGACCTAGTCCCAAACTAAGCAAAGCTTGTACTATGGGTACTAGACGACGATAAACATACTTACATAGATAAATAAATACTTAAATACATAGAAAACATCCATGACTCAGGAACAAACATTCGTGCTCATCACACAAATAAATGCCCTTACCGAGATTCGAACCCAGGACCTCTTGCTTCGTAGGCAGGGTCACTACCAACTAGGCTAAAGCGGTCGTCAACACCCAAAACCAACCAATTCGCGAAAAAATACAAAGTTAAGAGTTTGTTGGCATTTCTGCACTTAACTCAAAATAACTAAATACGGAACTGGTTAGTCGATAAATGTGTAAAATTATTTTATTAATAGCACGTATTGGTCATGACTATATTTGCTAAATATTAATATGACACTTACACATGTTGTATATGCATAAATAATTAAATCCTTATTGATTATAATACATTATTCCGTTTCGTGGGAAGCAGAGCTAATTTAAGAACCGCTATTCCGCTCAAGTCTGTTGATAAATTGCCACAGATTTGCATAATTCCCATGGGTGCTAAGTGCTAGAGTTTGGAATGCAGAGTTAACTTCCTATATTGGCGCAGTGGGAGCGTGACGCCGGAGCTCCATATATGAGTAATGACTGACCCGGAGAGAGCCAATTAACGCGTGCCATTAAATAGAATACACAAACAGCAGTCCCGGCCAAAGATAATTCGATATCGGATACAATGTCTGCTAACTGAGCATCAGTAGCGGTCTGTTGTCTCGGTATGAATAATGACCAGTTTTTCAATAAATTATTGCAGCAAGAGGTGTTTTGTGATAGTTTAAATTGTTTAGAAGTCAGTGGAGACTTATAAACATCTTGTAATTTGTGTAGCAAGATATTCATTCTCGGCACTGTATAAAATGACTAAAAGAACTATGTAGTACTTTGGTACATAAATATAAGGTATGTGTATTTTAACTTAATAACAATTAATTAGTTAAATTTTAAGTGTATGTGTGTGAAAAGCCATATAATATATGACATTTTATATAACCACTTAATGTATAGTGATGTCGCAATTTTCTCACCCTATAAGATGAATCACAACACTAATTTAGGTGGCATATTATTGAGGGGCACCTGTAATCTCTCTCTGCCAACAAACTGTCCTGCAGTTTGGCAGAAGAAAATACTGTAAAGCAAGGGTTGTTTAAGTGAATACATTTTTCTTATTCTTATTCTTATTATTCTTAATTAGTGGAACTGTAATCAGGCTACTCAAACGTATCATTATGAAAATCTATGTATAGCCTAAAATTTCTTGCTATATAGTTTAGTAATAACCAAACTCGTAAATCATCAAAAAACAGCCCTTTTTTGCTTCGGTTTGTCCAGTGAAAATTCTCACGCGCCGCCACTCACTGGTAGATGTATACTTCTATCTCTATGACTAAGAAAGAGACGCATATCCGCTATCCTCGTTAATTGCTACCGCCACGGTTTTCAGGCAAGATCAATAGATTTACCTTCTGTGGCGTGTCCAACAGGTCTCGCAGCACGGTGAGGAAAGCGTCTGTGGTGAGGCGGCGCGCCGCGTACTCCTCCATGTAGTACGCCAACGCCGGCAGGTCGCTCTGCGGCAGCAAAGAGTGCGCCTTCTGCTCCACCGCTGTCGACGCCGCGCCTCTCCGCTTGCCCCAGCCGCTTATTCTGAATTCAAACCAGACTGTTAACTATACTGATGGACGCATTTAGAGGAACGCAAGAATTGAATTGATTACCTACGGCTCTATTCATTATCACTATCTCTATTTATTAATGTCATTAACTAAGTAGGAAATGGTACATGCGACAATTAATGTTGTTCCTCACAAAGCAAACTAGTATGTATTAATTGACTATGTTTTATACCCATTTTTTAGTTGACATAAACGCAAACGTGCTCCCCGGTGCAGGAATAATAGATGTTTTAGCGTGCCTCTACTTTTAAATTTATTAACAAGTTTATGTATTTGAAACTGACTGCAATCGTAAGTTACACTCTCACTCTTTAAAATCGGGATACGACTTCAAGCGCAGCAGCAGCAGCAGGGGCAGCGGCAGCGGCATGCTATACGCTGAAGCGGAAGCAGCTCTTCGATCTCTCGCTTCAAGTATGGCGCACTGCTGCCGCTCCAAGCCTTGGCCGAGCCGAGGCCACGTCATCACGGGTCAATGTTGTCGGACGCTGATGTACTAACCTAGGCGTGGCGTCGCGGTCCCCGTACGCGGTGCAGGCGTGCGGCACCTTGCCCACATCGCGCACCAGCAACGACATGCGCTTGTGGTATTTCAGCTGCGCGACGGCTTCGTCGTGCGTCACGTCCACGAACGACTGCCCATTCACTTCCAGAATTTGATCTCCCACCTAGATAAAATAAATACATAATATAAAAAGGGTTTTACATAGGTGTTATAGAGTTACCAGTCCTATCCTTTTTAGCTGTTTTTTGCCAGCATGTAAATGGGTCATTATAAAACAGTAAATGTGTACTACATTAGACTACCTTAAAATAATAATCATGAGATTGTGTTGACGCTAACAAGAAAAAAATACACGCTCTTCTTGAAAACAGCGTATAATTTCAAAAATACCCACACGTTATGCAACATTACTTATACGAAAACACCATGTTAGATAGGTCGCTTTTAATACCAAACCTGCGAACAAACGTCGTCGTATTTGTTGTCAGTGAAGTACCTAACTGGAAAAACAAACCACGTTTCATTTCAGATTTTCCTGCTTTTATTTTAATTCGATTGTCCGGAGAGGGTCTCAGCTATAACCACGAACTTCGAAAGTCGATCTCTATCGCACTCACAATACTCGAGTGACAGGGATGCATGTATACGAACTTCGAGTTTCGATTTTCGTGGTAGCGCCGCTGTCTTTCCACGCTGTAGTTTGCGAGGCATAAGTTTCTACTTTGAGATGTAGCTACTTCTTGTCTATTTTATTTTAAGTAATTACATTAATAAAATTTCATAAAACTCGTAGGTAATTATTATATTAGATGACTTGAGATTTAGGATATTAGTAGCATTCGTGTTTTTTAAAAACTTTTAATGTTATGGTTGGTAAATATCAGAGTGTAACTTGCAGTGGCGTGGCGTCCATAGAACTCGATTTCCATCGGCTACCATGACACTTCTTAAAGACAATAGAGCATCTTAGTTCCGAGTTCCTACTGACATGTTTCGAGCTACGCCACAGGCAGGGAACATGACTGATATAATATCTATTCTCAATTTCTCACTTCTCATCCCATGAGAACTTACTACTTAGTTACAATCTCACAAGCTTCAATGCAAACAACATGAGAATTATTCTAAACAAACTTAAAATTCTATTCTAATTAAATCTGATTAAAATATCTTCAGCGATTTTAACGTTTGATGAAAATTCTTAAAACATTGTTGGAGTTGGTAAGAGTTACGAGGCTCGGATGTGGCGTGCAGCCGGCGGTTGAGGGCGCTCAAACACCATAAATTTCTCACCACACCTCGCCTCTGTGCGGTTCCACTATGGAGAGTAAATGATTCCACATTTCTCTTCATCGCACTGAACAAGTGAAGGAACGAAACTAAACGAAACTGAACGAATTAAGGACGCGGAAGGTAAAATGGGAAAATAAATACGAAATACGAAACACGGTCAGTTTTTCATTGATTCTTACTACCTGAAAAGAAGATATGAAAACGTTTGCATCTATTTTGAATCGATTGGTATGTAAAGTAGACATTTCCATAGCGACGTTGAAACTTTAATGTAAAACAAACGAGCAATTTATCGCTCAATGAGACCGCACCACTTCGTAGTAAAAGTTCTGGATAAAATATTTATAGTAGATAGGTATTCGTTTGTCTTTTCTGAGACGCTCATTTTTGATAAAATATGTATTATAGTATAAAAAGAGCGATAAAGTGGCGATAACTGACTTACCTACTCAACAATACAATAGGTATTAACATGAAGAGACTCCGTATACCTACCTATCACGCTCTGGAACTTTGCCTGCCGAGGTCCCTCCGCTTAAAAGTAATATAAAACAGAAATGCTCGTATTTTCTTTTTGTCATCCTCTGCCCTGCCCGTGGCAGTTCGCTGGAACCGCCGCTTTTGCAAAATAAGAGCACGATAAAAGTTTCAGACGGGCACTGCCTCAATATGCTGGCCCCCACAATACGTCGGCTGCGGATGGCTTGTAAGTATCTTGTCAGCGGCCTTTCCTGACCTACTTTTTACAATAAGGATAAAGGGAATTCGATAAGCCTTTGAGGTAAGCAATAATTTATATTCAGAAACCGTACCTACGTATCTGGAATCTTAAACAATCGTGAACAAATAGAATGGCTGGCGTGTACGACTGCGATGGCTACTTTCGAGGGTAAGATAAACCGTTATGCTGCCGTTTATTGTAAAGAATGGAGTTTAACAGGCAATTGTGAACACTAAATTAAACAGCAACAACTTGGAAGTACAGTCAGCGTCATATAGTTAGTAGCAGCCAAGGTAGCCAAATATTTCGTAACTCACCCTTATTCTCACAGTAATAAAGACGTGTACCGAAATATTTGGCTACCAAAACAAAAGAAGGTGGTGTAATTAGTTTAGTCCTTACCATTAATCCAGATCTATCTGCCACCGAGTCTTTGTCGACGCCCGTGATGTAGATGCCGAGGTTGTACTCCAAGCCGCCTCTGATCATCAGCCCAAGTGACTGCCCCGGCTCGATACAAAGGTCAACCTACACACGCCATAAACATACATTTTGTAAAACTGGTCCAGGGATGTATTACGGCCACAGGCCAGGTATCACGGCCTATTTACCAATACAGTACCTATAATTCATTAGTATTATAACGTGACAGTACGCCATGTCTACAAACGGGAGAGCATGCAGAGAAACGTGTCAGCAGGCTCATCGCGACCACTAACGGCAGTTTAGTGAGCAATAGACCACGCTTAGCATACCGCCGCTTGCCCCCGCCTCTGTTTATGTGTTAGACGCATATTTATGATCCAAATATTACACATAAAATTGTACACTTCACTATACACTATGTACAGTTCACTAAAATCATTACGGTTGTTAAAGACGTTTGCATAGCAAAAATTCTTTCGCATTAAGAACTATTTTCCAGAAAAAGGTACCTAACTGTTTACCGATTTCAAAACAAAGAATGTAATTAATTCATCATAATCGTCTTTTATAAAATTCATGTGACATTTTCTTCAGTACCTTCAACAGTTGCCATCAATTTAACTAACTATTCATATTTCCTGCCATTGATTTGGAACAAGTTATAATCGAGTTTTGATTTCGTGCCAAGCGGAGACAAGTTTGTTATTGTTGCCGGCACGAGCCTCCAACCGTTGAGCTCCGCTTTCGTAGATACACAGTTGTCATATAAATACGTAACTCAGATTAGGCATATTAGAAGAAATAGCTACGACACTAATCCATAGATCAACCGAATTATTGTATTTTTTTAAACAGGTACCTACAATATGCGAATCAAGCAGTGATGTCGTTATGAAACCATACCGTTACGTGTAAAACGACCAAGAGCGGTTTTATGATGACTATATGACACTGGATGTAGTGCATTCTCTGGTACTGAGATATGTGGCCCTCGTGTAAAGCGATCACGAGCGCTACGACATGATGTGACCCTCGTGTAGACTCATGTGACCCTGAGTGAAGATCGGTCACTAGCGCTGACTGACCAAACCCGACTAGCGGTTCGTTCACGAACCTTTTATTGCGACCTGTGACGGTCACTAGTGACGTAAGTTACCCTGCGTATCGAGCGATCCTTGCTGGCGGAGCGGGACGTGCGCGGCGGCGGCGGCGATGCGGGCCGCCCGTAGCGGTCCATCCACGAGCAGGAAGCACGCCCCACGAGTGCGCCCGCCGTGCGCACCGTCATCGTCAACTGTCGACTCGACTTCAGCATCTGACGGACATGTGGACATTAGTAACGTCAACTTGGGTAGCAGTAGTAGGCGTAGTAGCCTTACTGTTATCTACCACTAAAGTACATAATCACAAGAGTTGTAATGAGTTTTATACACATTACATAACATCGAAACCAGGAATAGCGGAAATACTCAGTTCATAGGTATATGTGCCTATTCCAATGATTGCCGCCAAGTAGTCGAAGTAGAGATATTTAGATTCCATACAAGTGACGAACAATTAGTATGAAAACGTGCCTAGATAGCTCAGGTAGACACCCAGGTAAATACCAATTACTTAATGCAATAAATATCTTTGAACATGAATGGCACCCAAATACAACATTCGTAAAACTTAAAATGCATATCATCATCAGCATCACCATCATCAGCAGTTAAATAAAATGCGTGTTGTTTCTTTCTTACGAACACGAATGTCAAAGTGACGGATAAAGATAAACGAAATTGAACGGCAGATTAGCTAAAATAGGTTTGTTGGACATTTATGAATTATTATTTATTTTTATTTAGAAACATACAGTCAGTCGTACATAAACATTGACAGACATTGATAAGCATAGATCTATAGTTTTCTAAATCTGTAAGAAATTCAATACGTGGCTAATGCTCACTAATTAAAAAAATGTTCTATAAAATAAAGATCCGCAAGTGCCCATGTCGGTAAATATTAGGTATGTAAAAAATCGCTTGGTTTTTAGGGTTCCGTAGTCAACAAGGAACCCTTATAGTTTCGCCATGTCCGTCCGTCTGTCTGTCCGTCTTCGGCTTAGCTCAGTAACCATTCCTACTAGAAAACTGTGATTCGGCATGGGTATATAAATCAATCACGCCGACAAAACAGTACAATAAAATTTGGAAAAAGATTTTTTTTTAGGGTACCTCCCCTACACCTAAAGCGGGCATGTAATTTTTTTTCTCGTCAAACCCATGGTGTGGTATATCGTTGGATAGCTCGTTAAAAAATATTATGGGCTTTTTAATAGTACATTACAATTTTACGTCGTCATCTGGCCACAATGCGAGTTTTACCGTACGCGCAGCGTGCAGTAAAACTCGCATTATGGCCAGGTGTGACGTAAAACCATTTTACAAATCAGTAATTCGTTTGCGAGACATTCATATTCATATTCATGTATTGCATTTATGGGTTTTACAAGATTTTGTTAGTAGTTACATGTTCCAGCATAAACCCCGTCAGGGCACAGCAATATTATAAAGTACTCAGGTACTCTAGGACTTAAAAACTAAGACACACTAACAATATTAAACCTTATAACTTAGATATTCCTTCATGTTGTAAAACGAGTTTTCAACCAGGATATTCTTTATTTGCTTGTAGAATAATGATTCTTTCTCTATATTTTTAAGCTCTAACGGTATGTTGTTATAGACTGTCGCTGCCATATGGTAACTACCGGAATTAACTATTTTCAAATTTGAATAGGTGCTAACTAATTTGTTTCTTTTCCTCAAGTTTTGATTTCTAGGACAGTTATCTCGTGTTCGTTCAAATAAGTGTTTATGTTTCTTAACAAATTTACACATTTCAAAAATGTATAGTGAGGTTAAAGTTAATATTTTCATTTTTTTTAAGTAAGGGCGGCAACTCTCCCTTTCATTATTGCGCTTTAAAGCCCTAATTTTAGTTTGAGTCCCCCCCCCCCCCCCCCTGCCGGCTAAAGATGTTTGCAGCTGTGGGTTCTTTGAGAAGGCTTCGTAATTTCCTCCCCATTGCTACCAAAGTTGCGCTTGCTCAATCGCTTCTCCTCCCTATTTTATATTATGCTGACGTTTCCTATATTAATCTCTCTGAGGAGCAACTTAACAAGCTTGAGCGTATTCAAAACGTATGTATCAGGTTCATATTTGGGTTAGGCAAATACGACCACGTATCTAGTTTCCGCTCTCAACCCAAGTGGCTTCCTATCCGATCCAGACGTAACTCTCACATTCTCGCCCACCTTTATGGAATTATTTTAACCCTGCAACTCCTCGCTACCTCAAGGAACGCTTTAAATTTCTTTCTTCTGCTAGGTCTGCTCAGAAGTTGTTTCTGAGTGTTCCCCCATCAAACTCTAAATTTTACAACAATTCTTTTACTTTCCGAGCTGTTCTATTGTAGAATTCTTTGCCTATTGAAATTAAACGTGCTTAAGCCTTATTTAAATCTTTGGTCGCCTTCATTATTTTATTCCACCATTTAAATTTTGCAATACGTATACTTAGGTACTCAACAAAACAGTCCATTTCGTTAACGTAATGTACCTATATCAATTCCTTAGTTGGTGTATCGTATATTCAGTAATGAACAAGAAAATCTCCCGTGACCTTGTTTGCAGGTATTAAAATCCCATAAGATTAGGTCCCATAACATTGAATGCGTCTTCGGCCAGTGAAGGCTGTGTGAATCGGATGACGTCATGCGGGGTCGGCGACGAGACGGCCGGCACGCGCAGTCCGCGCGGCGCGACACCCACTAACCCCAAGCTATATACTTATATATATAAATATATAGTAGATACCTATCTGTCTGGCTTGCTAACGTTACATATCCAATTGTATGTTTCCTTGCCGTCATATATAGTATTTCACGTCAGTAGTCTAAGCTTAACTTACTAATAGTCTTAACTTAATAGAATACGAACACAACTAGGCCATTGAATAGGAAGAATAGATTTTCAGATAAGACTCAAAATACGAATGTAATAAAATGGTAAACCATGCATGTCTGCATTGATTTGCGAGCTGTTAAAGCTATTTTTTTTTTTCATCACATCACATTTGGAAACTCCATACTTAAATTTTTAAAATTAATTGCAACATGTGTACCTAAATGTGTAAAATATATCGGACAATGACAAATTAGTTTATGCAATACGTCCATACGTAATTACCCTTTGCTGATCTGATTGACAAATCGACCAGGAAATAGATCTGTTAGCCGTCATATAGCGAAGCCTCACAAAAAGTAGCGTTTTCAAGGAGTGATGTCGTAAATCAGCCGATAACGCGAGTACGGAAGGAACAGTCCGCCGTCATCGCGAAAATAGTGCCACCTTCCTGGCCCGCTCACGTAATGATACTCGTAGGCGGATAGGTACCTCGTGTGGCTTCTGAGCCTCTTAAGGCTGCACATTCGAAATTTTCGTGTTGTTTTGTAACCGTTTTATACATTATAACGTAACATTTTTGCTGTAGGAAAAAATATATCATAATCTGCAAGATATGCGACGGGTCATAGTTTTCGTAGAAATCCATTTTAACAATAAAAATTAGAGAAAAAGAAATCTAAAGTCACCCCTATTTTTTCACTTGTAACCATTTTATTGCGCTATTTTTTATCAGAATAATATGAAATTTTATAACTTTCTTCATACAATAATGAACAAGGGCATCATTTTCTTACTTTCTTAATTTTCTTAAAAATTTACCTCGTTTTCTGAAATATTCCGCCAAAGTTCCTACGCCTCCCCGTTTTCGTCCATACAGTCAGTGCGGGACGAGACACGTTGCATGACGGACCTGTGTCAATTTGCGCTGCGCCGAAATTTTTAAATATTTGTGGAAATTGTTGACTATATTTGTTGCATAGAGTGGACAATCCGTTTTGTAATTCGTATAGTAGGTAACTAATAAACATTTGCGTATAGTTTAGTTTTTAGTGACAGATAATTTTGTTGCAAAGTAGTAGGTAGTATATTAGTATGGAGTACGGATATGGAAGTAGTGATAGTATGGATTATATGTCTTTCCCGCTCACGGGACAATGATGTCCCGGACCTTTAGGAGGCGTGCGTGGAGCTCTGAGCCAACACGTAGAGGCCCTTTTGACAATTTAATGAAATGCAAGGAGTACACCAAGCGGATGCTGTCTCTGCCCGTGTCATGGGACGCACACAGAAACAGCACTCGCTGGGGTGTAAGTCTATTGCTAGTTGATGGAATCTAAATAAAACGGGTTATTGAGTGAAAATGATGGACTAGTAGCTGGGCTATTGGATGAAACATCGGACGCCTGCCCAATAAAACTGTTTCACATTTTATCTCTGGCAGACGGTGACTCGCTAACTGCTAGATGGGCCCCTATTAATAGCGACATTAAAAAATGGCCTAAGGGCAACAGTAGGTATGGATTATTATTATTACCTTTATATTTTTTTCGCACTATCCGTCTCTTATTAGAATATTTAGTAACAGAGGTATAGTGCGAGAAAAACCGAAAGTATGTCGCGGCCGTCTAGTGCTAGGCGTGCTGAGGGCCTACCGCGAAACGAAACCGAACTTCGTTCGTGTATCTCCCTCTCTGTCGCGCTTGCTAGTTCGAGCGACAATGAGAGTTATTCGACCGAATTTCGTTTTCACTAGCACGGCTAGCACGAGATGGCCGCGACATACTCTCGATTTTTCTCACACTATACCTCTCTTTCCTAATGTTCCAATAAGAGAGAGACCGATAGTGCGAGAAAAATCGAGAGTATGTCGCGGCCGTCTCGTTGCCTGCCGTGCTGGCGGAACTACACTAATCGTAAGTAAATAGTATTATAATAGTAGGGACATCATTTTTGAACTTAATCAATTATGTAATTTATGTATGACAAATATCACGTTTCAATTAAGCATGACGAATGTCAGCCACCCACGTCCACCATTGCATTCGTAACGATGCGCGATGACGCGTCTGTAATCTTAACTAACTTAATCTATGTAACGCTTAATAAACGACGGCGGGTTGTGCGACTTGCGCGGGGAGAGGGTCGAGGCTCCGCCCATACGCTCAAGGACTTTAGCGGGTGTACAAGACTTAAGGCTCGCTTACCGTATATTTAAAATGGTCATCATGTTTAAAGTCGAATCTGGGGTAGCTTGGATGGAAGTATGGTTTAATTTTCATTCCAACTGCAACAACAACGTATGTAGGTACTTACATAGATACGTTCCGTTGCGTTCTGTCGTGTTTCAATCAAAGCTCGCTTATGATATGGTGTATAAGAACAATATCCAAGGTCACTTCATCATAAGCACTCATTTATTCTTCCAAATACTTGGCACCAAACAATGTTTATCATTACTTAGCGATATTGACCCATTCCAATTAATGCAACAAAAAGACGTAAGTATAGGCATAGAGGAAATATAATATTTACTTTATTTATTTATGGTATAAGTAGGTATTATTATTCTGCTTCCATGAAGGGAAACGGACTTGCTGAACTAATACAATCTTTGTCTTTGTTTGCTCTTCCGTGAACGAAAAGGCCTCGTTGTCAAAATATATAGTATTTCATATTGACTCACTAACAGCAGCGGGGTATAAGAGGGAAAATTGGAGTTACAGATGTGTCGCGGAGCGTTTCTAGCAATAGCTGAAGAAAGTCAACAATCTCTCGAGCAAATATTATTGCTAGTAATAGCTGAAAGTTGATTTATTAATTTGAGCGATTGGCTCGAAGTTATTATGATTACTCTGTATAATGCCGCTTCACCAGAGTTTGAGCTCCGTTGTTTAATATTTAGAAATATTTTCGAACCTTCTCTTTCATTCCTTTATAGCTAGAGTTCGTCAGAGTTAGAGCAAAATATGCTTTGATTTTAAAATACGAGAGAACGGCGGTTGTACGAGTATCAAATAGTAGTCGCGGTCTCGTGCCCGTTTGTCGTTTAAGACCGCGGCCACGCAGAAGTGGTACCCTTTGCATGTTCATTTTCTTTGAGCGCAATTACACGAACGAAGTGAAACACGATTGTGCCAGTAAATACCTAAATGCAAATGCTTATACATTTTACATGTTTTCAGAACCGGAATTATTTTGGAGTAATGGTGTGCTTGGAATAATCCGAAGCTAATTAGATTAATATTTTCATCATGAGCGTCTGCTCATCCCACTAGATAAGGTGCTCAATAGACATGAGTAGTTCGCGAATGAGTGATTCAAATGAAGTACTTCACTTGGTGTCACTCTTTCGTTCACTAGTTCAGTTCGGATTCATATACTTCAATACTTCAGTATATCATTTAGAAAATTGATAGTTAGTCTGCCTATTGATCATTGAATATGATTCGATTCGATGATATGAGAGATTTAATGTTATTTTAATTTTAAATACGGCAAGTAACTCAATAGTTCATTGAAAGACACGCGTACGACTGATCAACTCAATCTAATCTATCAATCTATTTCAACTGATGTAGATGCACTTCTAGAGCTACTAAATTGAACTAGTGAACTAAGAGTGATATACTTCACAGCGAACGAAAGATGCATATCAATCTTTTCTTTTTAGTGACACATTTTGCGCATGACTAGTACTCAACTGTCATAAAGTAGGCAAAGCGGCAGCCTGCCTTGCCACCCCTCCCGCCCCAGTCGTGTTTTGTTAGACGACGACAAAGATATATTTTTAACCGAAGTTAAAATGCGTAGCGTGTGAAGGATAATGATAATATTAGATTCAAGATGATAAAGTGAGAGTAAAGTTATTTATTTATTTATCGTATGGCAAATCAGTATTTAGGCACTTGTCCCACCGCCGGCGAGTAAGCGAGTGTTACTACGTCTACGTGCTACTCGGTTATAATTTGGCTTTACAATAATATCAGCAGCAGGCAGCAGGTAGACTAACAAATCGATAAGTCCGGCGACACACAAACATTCTGTGTCTCGATATCCGTTAATCCTGATTCCTGATGGATAGATTACATGGCACACAGCTACACCCTAATTTCCGAATTGATCACGGCGTGGGCCCGTATCGCCGAGTCTCGACATCGTATTGACAGCTCATATCTTTCCCGACAACATTGTGCCATATATTGGTATGTTTCGTATCTGTTTTGCTACCAAAGCATATAACTTCTGACCTTATTTTTTCCTTCTGTTCGTGAATAAAAGGAATACATTACAGTACAGGAACCTAAAAATACAGGTCTAGTATTTAGAGGATGAGCTCCGCGAATTTGTTAAATAAGAAGAAGAATAAAAGAAAAGATATAAGTGGACAGAAGATATCTGACTGCCTGACACTCATTCGAACTCAATCTCAAAACAATCTTTATTCAGGTAGGTCTAGTAACAATCACTTTCAAATCGTCAGTGAGAAACATAATCTTAAGCTAATTTTTAAACAAATTTATTAATTCAATTATATTTCCTCAAATATTTTGAATTGATATATACAGTAGGTGGCAAAATATTTAATAATAATTTCGCAATAAGATCGTCACAACATAAAAATTATATAAACTTGTACAAGTCTAGAATGATTCTAGGAAAAAAAAACGAATGTCAAAAAAATTATATAACGAGAATAAAAAATTAAAAACACAATGTCATGATTTCCATCAGTTTTCTTTCCATTTCGTCTTTATCATTCCTATAGTCCTGAAGATGCTGCCTGTTGCACATATTGCGAAATTACATGCTAGGTTTTAAAGCTTGTTAAATAGCGTCATCAGTATTTCGTAGCAAGCTTGCAAGATAAACTCCATGTAGCACATTGTTGGGTGCTACGGCGTAACACTCACAGAGACGTGTAATCTTCGCTTTAATCGCGGCTACGTCGCGGACCATCGCTGGCAAGCTTCGAGTCTATTTGAATTAGCGTATTTAATTGAAAACGAACTGATATTTTTGTACTTCCACGCGCTCCAACTGCTCCAAGCCTTAGTAAACAGAACGAGTGCGAGCAACAAACCATCATCATTTTCAGTCTTTAATCGCCCGCTGCTGAGAATTTTCTTCGAGTACACCGCCCCCATCCATATATATCAAACTAATTTCATTCAATATGTCATGTGAAATAGACCGCCTTGCCAAGTCCACTCTGCCCTTCCGCGCTAACATGGCCAACGACTTGATTACAGTAGGCCGCCCGGCTGCTGTATTGTGCTGCGGTGAGCATTCCCCGCGGACCAATTTGGCCTAAGATGACAATTGAACTACCTACTTGAGAAAACTGAGTAAGTAAGTAAGTTTCATGTTAGTTTCGGTAAAGTAAATGTAATAATTATATGGGTGAGGACCAAATTCTTGGCCAGTAGTTAGTGTGGTTAATTGGTAGTAGTTAAAAAGTTCCGTTATGACACGAAAATTAACCATAGAATTGTATGGCTAATTTTCGTATCACAAAGGAAAGTCTAAATTTGGTCCTCACCCATATACAGGATGGTCAATGTAACGGGATCAGTGCGGCTAAATGAGAAACTATAATGGACAATACCTATTCATTTAGCAATGCAGCGTTGATTTTAGGTATTAGAAAAAAACACCATTGAAATGTTTACAAATAAATTGGTAAATGGAAATTGTCAGTGAAACTGTAGTTTCAGTGTCCGGCAACCAGATGGCTCGCGGTATTTGAGCTCCCGAAGTGTTGTGGGCCCGCCCTGTGCAACCCAAACTGAGCCAACTTGAACTGAACCGGAAATCAGAGGGGGGTGAAAAAAAAATTGTAGTCAAGTATTCGATTAAGACCGCCATTTCATTAAATTAACAGCGTACACACTTTTAGGCAACCGCTGTTAAAATCGGCTGCCTCGCGACAAATATTTTTTCGTATATTTTTTCTATTTCCGCTCTAGTCCAAGTTGGCTCAGTTCGGTTTGCACAGAGCGGGTCTACAGTTCCCCCTATTTTGGCATAATTTTTTTTGTAATAATTCTATATTATGTAGGCATACCTACTTGACTTTGCGCATAAACTTTTATGGCAGAATCTAGATTCGCATAGTTTGATTACGCAGATTTACATTAAGGCGATGCCTTGATTTGAGTCGAACACGACCCCTAGACAGAGACACGCTGATGCTTTCCGCGCACGAGGAAAAGAGATGTAATACTCTTCGGGGATGGCTTTTTTGGACAAATTTCGATAAATAAATACCTAACTTAGAGACATTTTATTTAAATTTCATAAAGTGAGATTTTAGATGAGATAAAATGTTGGAGATTGTATGGCAAAGCGCTAAAATAAGCTGGTTGGAGGCTGGAGCAACACGTTCTTATATTTAAGTATGCACATACTGTCGGTTGTTTTGCTATGTGTAGAAAAATAAATATTTTCAAAAGTAATATTTGTTGAAATCGGATAAGCGGTTCCGGCGAATCCAGCGGTTAACTACAATAACAAAGCTACCATCTCACAGACTTTTGCTCTTTATAATATAAGTGTATAAATAAATGGTGTATTCTAAATGTATTTATTTCAACTTGATACATTAACGCGTTCCTGAGAAAAAGGGTCTTTACACACACAACAAAGTAATCCTATAAGGGTACCTATATTCCGTTTGAGGTACGGAACTACGGAACCCTAAAAATAAGTTATCCCATAAAAAACATTCCACGTAAAAAAGAGGCCAAGTCTCGAAACTCTTTCACCGTAAAAAGTTGTGAGATATTTCGTAGAACCAAGTCTCAGGCATTCTTATTAATCTTTATTGGCTAGCTAATAAAATTCTGCAACTTGGCAATCACACAACTTTACTGCATTTATGGAAGTTTGCCCTAAAACTATGTAGTATTGTGTGATTGCCCAGTCACAAAATTTTATTTAGCTAGCAATAAAGATTAAGTAATAAGAATGAGGCTAAGTACTTGGTACTATTTACGAAATATCTCACAACTTTTTACGGTGGATGAGTTTCGAGACTTGTCCTCTTTTTTACATGGAATTTTTTTCATGGGATCTCACTTCTTTTTGTAGGTTATTGTGTTATCAATACATACAAATTATGAATGCAGTCCCATTCTTGCTTTTTCATTTTTTGTCCCATTCACTGCAAATGTAACTTTGTACTCCTATATATTCATATGAGCTTATTTATTATATTATTTATGCCATTGGAGGTGTATCTACAAAACTGGACCGATATTGCAAAATATTAAAAAATTTCCTTAATTTATACACTAAACACTAAAAAAAAAACAAAATTTAATGCTTCTTTGTCTGCTAGAAGTGCCTCAGACTTTTCATTGTCGGTCAGTGAGTCAGTCAGTAAGTCAGTCCGTGACAAAATTAAGAAACTGACTAGTTATCATTCTTAAACTACTGGTTCAAATTGACTGAAATTTGAAATATACCGTGTTTATACAATGCCTGCTTGAAATTCAGGCTTCTAGTTTTATCCACAACGAAGTTATTGGGGTGGTCGAAAATGGTCTGAACTGCTTCGAGAAAAGGATGGCACGGCCGTGCCGCTGTTTTGCTCGACTTGGCGGGGGCACTGCCGTGCCCCCAGACATTCCGAGACCATTAAGAATAGGATTCGATCTCTAGAGTAGGTTTCTGTTATTGGCGGCGAATGAAATAATCCTGTACTGCTCGGCATTTTTTTTACTATTTTTAAATGTAAGTATAAATTAAACACCAATGCAAAATAAGCGATCATCATCATCATCATCATATCAGCCGAAAGACGTCCACTGCTGGACATAGGCCAAATAAGCCATACTTCACAGTATTATATTAATTTTCTGGCCGTGGACGTTGATCTGTCATAATGATACACCTACACGGTACTGATGTTTCAAATGTAGGTCAATTACAGATAAACATAGAGCCATATATTCCCCCTCTAGATAAGAATAAAACAAGGACCAATATTATGAGTAAATACTTTCATTTGAAATATTCAATTCAACATCAGAATTCTACGTTGCAGTAAAGTTATATGAACTTGCATTTTCTGAATTAATTATCGGCAAGTTGTGAGCCCAAGCCAAGTATAGAAAGATTTAAATCGGTGAATCATCCATAGTCGGTTCGAATTTTCTATACTGCCTTTCACACTTGATAAAAGTTCACACACTTTTTTGTAATATCTGGCTGGACCTATCTTAAGGTAGACATACCTCTTACAGCAATGTCTTTATAGTCGTCATGTGCGTGTCAAGCCTCACTATCACCACTGCTCGCTAGGTAAAAAAAAATTAAGTATCTGCATGATTTTTTCGGCACTTCTGTACGGAATATTTACCGTTGGCTTTTCGGTGAAGGAAAACATCGTGAGGAAACCTGTCTTATCCCAATAAGGTATTCTCAAAGGGATGAAGAAACCCGATTTTATCCGACAGTAGCCGAATCCTTATCTAATTGCTCACAATTCTGGCATCTTAAAGGTTTTATTTTTCCGCCCAACGTAACCTTTTACTTGTGCCCAGATCAGTTCAATTGGGTTTAACTCGCAATGGTAGGGTGGAAGACGCAATACCGTTATCCCTCTTGATTTCGACAGTTCATCGACGAACATTTTTTTATATCTAGGCCTGTCTATTTTTGCTACAAGGTCTGCTTTTATTTCTTTTTCATGGTAGTTAATGTTTTTTCCCGTAACCAAGCTTGGATTGCGTCTTTCCTCCACTGCATGGTGGGTACTTTGTCGATATGACGCGAATGGTACGGTGCGTTGTCCATTACTACCACGGAACCAGTAGGTATTTTAGTTAATATTTGCTCATACCATTTCTCAGAGTTGTGAGCATCCATTTCTCCGTGATAGTCGCCGTTCTTTTCTTGCTTCTTTGCTTCAAATATCCATTCGCCGCCGTCGACAAAACCGTCTTCACTGCCAATGTGCGTAATAATTAACCGTTTTCCTTTCGAAGGGTTTTTAAGACCGGTTGATAATCCTTTCAAAAACGCATCTCTACTAGACTTTATGTCGTCATCCACCCCCACATAGGACGAAGTGTGTCCCTCATTCAGTCATGTTTCATCAAGATAGTATATTTTTTATTTTCCCTTCTATAGTCCGCAATTCGTTGTAAATATTGGTGCCCCATGTTTGTAAATCTGGCCTGGCCAGTAAAACACTTCTACGTGACCTTTTCACGTGGTTAAAATTTAATTTTTTCATCAACACACGGTACACAGAACTTTCAGAAAGTGTCGGAAGAGTTGGATCTTCGTTGATTGCTTCCGACACTTTTGAAACAGTAGGCAAATCACCATCAAAATAAAATTGATGTACTTTCCTCCTTATAGCTGACAACGTGAAATTATCAAATTTGCTAAGTTTGGCACGGTTTGGTGGCTTGACTGCGGGATTTTAACCGTCCCAGTTTTTTCATAAAATTTAATTACGTTATCAATTGTATGGCCAGATAATCCCATAATTTCGGAAACAATTTTAAGCACGTCTTTTTTATGCGGATAGGATGGCAATGTCTTTTCTACGTACTTGTACAAATTATCGGCAATTTTTTTTAATTGTCCGTCATTTGAACTGGATTGTGTTTCGGTCTTTTTCGTGGCTGCAAGTCCGAAGTTTGAGATCTCCCTGGCTGGTCACTCATTTTTCGTTGCCGGCAATAAGCAATATCAAAATCCGTGTTCGGTAGCAATAAGTCGTCGTTCCAAAGTTAAATAGTATCCAGAGCACAATGCAAATCAAAATCCGTAAATCAGGCCAAGTCGTTAGAAAATTCAATAAAAAAGAAGTAAGATACGCGTACATGCCAAGAAAAACAGTGAACGAGTAAAATAATATTGCAACCTTCAATCTTTCAACCATTATTGTTTAAATCTATATAAAAAGGATGGGTAGATTTTTATTTCTTAAAGTAGACCAAAACGACCAAATTACATTTTCCGAAGTTATTTTAAATAATGGTGCGAAAGAATGGGAAAAAATTCATGAGAAAATGGGAATTAAAACGATTAATCGGAGTTTGCGTATTTATTTATTAAAAAAATACAATTGACAAAGGACCGTGTAGTGTATACAACCGCGTTTGCAGGTACAGAGCATTAGGTGGGTAGTGTGTATCGGCTTTAAATTTTACCAACTTTAGTCACAACACTACCATCATAGACAAGTGTAGAATTTAAAAAAAACAAAAACGTCATTCCATCAGGTCGTAATAACCTAACTTATGAAACCATTTTAAACTTTTAATGAAATATCCAAGATACAGTTATATTTTTTATGATTTTGTACTTTACGGTAAAGCCTGGTTCAATAGTGTATGGTTTCAATGGTGTTTGATGAGGTGGTGTGATAATTCAAGGAGAAACAGTGACAAACCAAAGTTACGTCGTTTGTTTACATAGTTTGCAAGTTCTATTGAATGACACTTTAAAATTCAAATAATACCTACTTTAATCATTAAAGTGGGACTAGTTCACAAGGGCATCAAGGCTGGCACATATCGAGTGTCAAAGCCATTTGGCCGCGGCTCAGGAAGACCTGCCAGCAGCAACAGGTCTCATTGCGCTGTTGTCGTGCCATCATTGTTTTTTTATCGGTAACTATACTGGCTGTGCCCGCGGATTCCCTTACCTGGAACTCGTTAGCTCTTCCAAAGATATTTCGACCGCTATACCGTGGTTATTTTCAATTTTGGTACGAAAGACTAAAAGTATCCTTAAATTGATGTAGTTCCTCGGACTTAAAATTGAATGAGTATACTCATCAAACTCAAATGAGCAGGCAAGGTATAAAAAGGTAACAGACAGGCACGGGGGTGAGAAAAGACGTGATAATAATAAACTCTGTGAGCTGTAGAACTCGCAACATGTCTATTTTTCAAAAATTCTTTTATGAGTTACTTAAAAAGTGTATTAGTGGGGCAGAGTGCTCGAACAAATTGTCGTAAATGTGGACACGCTGGACAAAAGCACCAATTTTTTTTCAAGCACTTATTAGGTCCATAGCTTTAAGTTTTTGATAGGAACCAACTCCTCCCCTCCGTAGTTTATTATTAATATCTCGAGTTCTGATGCACTTAGAATCACAATCTTGGTGTCTAAATATACATATTCAGGGTCAGGGAATTCAACTAGATTAAGTTATAACACTGCATACACATGTAAACATCTTTGTTCTTAGAGTTGGTTTGTTACGTTAAAAAATCAATTATGAACGTTACTTATTATATTTTTATTACTTAGCAGCAATAAAAACAACTTCTGTGAAAATTTGAACAGTCTAGCTATTGCTGATACGCAGTCAGCCGGATGGACAGTGGAAGCTTAGGAACAGGGTTCCGTTTGATATCCTTTGGGAACTCGACTCTAAAAAATATCTAGTTGAATCCCTTGACCCCAAATATCTATATTATTATTTAGAACTCGAGATATTAATTAAAATTCATAATGACCGCCATAAAATTAAAGATGGCTGACGGAGAAGTTGGTTCCTATAAAAAACTTAAAGCTATGGACCTAAAAAGTACCTGAAAAAAAAATTGTGCTTTTGTCCAGCGTGTCCACATTATCACCTGAAACTGCCCGACTAAATCGACATAGAATCCTATATAATAATCGAATCTGCTCACAAACTGTCACGAGAATCGGTTGAGAAAGCGACCTGGGGTGTTATTCGCTACGCGCTAATGCGGCTCACCCCGCCGGTCACCCGTCACGAAACTAGACCTCTACCTACGCTTAGTTACTACGCGTCGTGGCGTCAAAATATATTTGTGGGTGAGCGTTGAGGTGAGCTTAAAACAAGTTACAGAATAGGGGGGCTGTAGAGGATGTCCCGCTGTTCGGCCGTTCTCCTCTACAGCCCGAACGAATTTTAGCCCGCAAGCTAATGTAGCATAGAACTTCGTTCGCATCGCGCGCTCGTTCGAAAACTCGTGTAATAACGTAACAAAGAAGAATTATTTCTGAAATTTGAATTGTTTTTTTAGTGTGGGTGGGCATAGTTATAGCTTAGTCATGATCCCGCGGCACTGCCGGCGGTCTTTATAATACGCTGGTTATTTATAATTTGTGGGCTGTGGCAATATTTTATAATACGCACGGAGCCTCCTTTTACTTTGGGAAACAAAAACGAACTTGTGATTGATGCGACACAAAAGGTTAACGTGTTAAGCCGACACCGACGGCGATTAGTGATTTGTAGCTAAAGTAAACAAGGCTGCCTCGTCACGTTTCTCTTTAAGCTTTGACCTTTAGATACCTGGTACCTACATAAATTTGCCCCTTGTCCGTTGTCTGAAGAAGGTACGACTGACAAATAGAGACAGAAAAGACAATAGGTAAAGCAAAAGTATCTACCTATTAACTGACAGCAGCTCATAATAGCGCCGTTTGAAAGTTTAAAACGAGTTACATGTACACAATTCGTTAATCCTTGTGGGAGGAGAAAAACCTGATACTTTAAAATGTTTGGTAGATGTTGCTTTAGATAGGAACGATATAGTAATATTATTTAATTGTAAGAATAACCTCAATGTCTAGCTGAACACGCAAGCTAGGCCGACGCTATTTCTTACCTGGTGTCCCAAGTAACCACGCGGGTCTAAAATTACCCCATATATCTATATGCCGGTGGTTAATAAATAAATAGGTATTCTGTCATACATACCTTAAGAGCATCTTCATGCGAAATGCCGGAGAACGGGGTGCCGTTGACCTGCAGGATGGAGTCGCCGGGCCGCAGCCCCGCGCGCTCCGCCACCGAACCCTCCTCCACACGTGAAATGTACACTCCGACACCTGCAATAACCTTGTTCTAACTCGTGTCGACCATCACAAATTCAATTTGGCTTTTTACTTCCTCAAGCTTGTTTTGCTTTACCTACTCTTCGTCCTTACGTTAATATAATTTACGTTTCTCTCACGAATACTGCTGTATTATGTTTTTATACTGCACGAGCTTGAAAAAGTAAGCTGAGTTAATGTTCAAAGAAATCAGAACAGCATGCAAAAACAATTTAAACATTGAATCCAAATTTTGATTAAGTATACCTACATTATAATCCTACTAAATGTATTGCAATCATGCTGCTCTGCAAAATAAATTTAATTTCGTTCTTAAGACCGCAGGAGGCAATTTTTTGTTTTATTTTTTCTTTATTATAATTACCGCCGCACGTTGTTATTTTAAATGAGTTTATTTTTTACCCGGGGATTAATAAACAACGGCTGAATAAACCCCGATAGGCGGCTCAGTCCGAAATGGATATTAGCGTTACCTGTACAGCCGAAACAGACGCTATCTCTGCCAGCCGGATATTGTCTAAAGCTGCTCAATTCACCTAAATTAAAGCATTATTCCCGATTAAGTATTATTTCGAAATAAAATTCTGCTTTCAGTCAAACGCTAATTTAATTGTGTCAGGGTAAGCCTGCCTAGAATGTAAAGCCATTTTTATTCGACCATTATGTTCCGCTAGTCTAATACACTACCCACCAGAAGTAGACATTGTACCATAAGCATGAGGGCAAGTTGTGTATCGCGACCACTGTAGGTCATTGAATAGAACGCTTTGACCCTTCGAGAGCTATTTATACTGGAGCCTACCACATGGACGCCAATCGATACCAGCGCGTCTGCCCGATGACTCTCGGCGGTGATTAAGTGTTATCGCGTGTTTCACAGTGCAAACATTCGCTACTACACTCTACGCACGACGATTACATTTGTCAAGGCTAAGCTGATACCCGAACTTAGTGAGTTTTAATAAAAGTGGAGCTTAAATAGATAATGAATACCTCCTGAATAATTGTTAAGGACAGGTAAGTATATAAGGAAACCCGAAAGCCGCTTTCTGCTAAGGAACGAATCCGAATCCATCCTTGTTTCCGTTGTAAGCTTCGACAAGCATATATCTTTATGTTAATGGGTGGGGCACTAGTGTACCTATGTACGAGTATGTAACCTTAATACATGAAGATATGTTGATGCCCCGGAGATTTTGCCAGAATCAATTTCAAGCGAATATGAATAAACCATCTCTCATCAAACCAACTCATATTATCAACCCAGATCTCCGTTTTGGTACATTTCGGCAGCGTGGTAAAAATATGACTCAAATTTTAAAATGTTGTTCTGCATGTTTTAGTTGGTAAACGTTTAGGTGTGTTAGTTAAAAAAGTTCGCAAGTCTGGAACATACAAATAATGCGGATTTCCTCGATATTCTGTTTATCCGTTGAAAAGGAAGTCATAGAAAGATGCCAATTGCCAAGTCTCATTCACTCCTAAGAATGGTAACGTATTTCGAGCTACAAGCTCTACTAGAACAGCTTAATGAATTCCAAATGGATGTTTCTACTTACTAATGCTACAAGTGATCGAGATGTAAGTAGTGTCGTGTATGAATGTAAATGTTCAATGTCAATCTACACGCAAACACGTGAATCTAAAAGCGGTGTAGTGTGATCATGATGAAAGGTATAAAACTGGCATTGTGGGTGTCTCACCTGCCTCCTTCCCACCTTTGACGCAAATGCCGAAGCCGTGGGAGTCGGCGGGGTCCCTGCTCATGGTGACGGTGCGCGTGGTCGGCTCCGGCGCGGGCGCCGGCGCGCCGCCCGACGAGTACGGCCGCTCGCGCTCCCGCTCGCCGCCCCGGTATATTGCCTTTCACACAATACACAATACATAAGTAACTGTAACATTTTTTACAACCACTGACAGTCCAATTAAGCTGAACCAGCCTAGATAAGGAACACCTTAATCTACTTATTATCTCCTACTAGATGCCAATCGGACGTCCTTGACCGTCATTATTATCTCAAACACATTTTTGTAAGTACATACAGAGCTTGTCATTAAGCACCTAGGTAAATCATAAGGTTAATCTGTAATAAATAATTAAATTACACACGTTTAACAGAATTTGCGGCCACGACAATAGTAACCAAAATTTAATCCAGTTCACGAGTGGGTGTCGAATAGACACATTACTAACGCATTGATTATAATGTTTTTAATTAAGTAGAGGTGTAAAGCTTTTAGTGCGACAAAACGCTGTGACCACGAGTCCGAAGCGTTTATTTTTGTACCTAACTACCTAGAACATTTTATGAATTCAGGGATCACGTTTTGGATTTTATTTAGGACATTAAATTTCAATGACATACTTTTAGACTCTTTAAATATTGTGACGAACCATGTAACCACTATCAACTTTATAATTACTCACTTTCAGACAGTAAATTATTTGTCAATTGTATGTCAGCATTATATACCCACTTAAAAATATGTTATTATTACTTGTGTGTAAGACCCACATTTAGTTCAATAACTGTTTGTTGAAACAAATCTAACCTACCTGTGCATACATAAAAGGTCTCGTTTCAAAGTTTCAATACCGTATGATCTAACTTTGCTCTGTTTAATGCTCTAGGCCTAGACCAACACTAGAAAACTTTTCCACTGTATGTGGTGCATAGCACTTTATGAGTCATAAACTTAGTTGACCGTTGCACGTTGTTTAAATAGAAAATGGTATTCATTCATATACTGCCTACTTATTTCTAAGCAGCAATTGTGTACCACGAGGTTTCAGCCCTTCCACCACATTAAAATTCATTTTACCAACCTAAAAGGAAGCTTTATTCGAAATTGTATAGTGGAATGTTCAAGAAGTGGCAGCAAGCATTGTAGAGCGTGGCTGGATATTGCCCCCGCTCGCGTTCATAAGCAATAAAGCTCCAGTATCTATTGCAAACAATGCTTCTCGGTCTCAGGGCGCGTTTAGCATCCCAAAGACGCTGAACAAACTCCGCCGCGCCGCTCTGCGTCGCCTCCAAGCTCCGCACTCGAAGCACGTTGTATTATGCCACTAGGCCTCTATACAAGCAATATCGGTGGGAGTTGTGGCAACTTATTTAACAATTTACATGGGATGAAGGCGTCCCATTGCACAGAATTTAACAAGGCTACGAACCACAAGTAAGTAAACGTAAACTACCTGGATAGTGGATACATAATTTAATTGGCAACTTTCTACAAATGAGGCATAGTGGCTACTTACCTTAAGGCCCATTATAAGTAATGGAATCAATTCCAGGGTACGGTTGGTAATTAAATATTGGTGTGTTGAGAGCACAAGTGTCGCGTGAAGTTATAATAGCTTGATCCAATTATCACTATCGATCCTGCTACAGCGGCAAGTCTGCTATTCTAATGTAATATGGTTTGAAGCAAACAAGGTGAGCGAATTCATTATCAACACTGTATTAAATACAGTAAGATCGTTGGCATATATCATTAAGTATGTACTATTTTGAGGTATATTAACTACCCAATACACAATACCTATATATTATTGTGTGACTCCAAGTGACCCCAAAAGCCACATAGTTACACTTCTCATAAGTCGTTGTTAATTAAAATTATTTATTTATTTATTGTAGGTACCTATGGAATGTGACGTCCACAGGAAATCTTGTTTTATGAAATTAGTTCATACAACCTCCATCACGAACTATGGTTGCCGACTTAACTCTCGTAAAATCCGCGTTCATGGCAGTTCGCCAAACACCCGAATTCCATGCGCAAGTCTTGGATGAAATAGCGTGCGGAGAGTGGATATTTGTCCGTTTATCTAACTCAATATGCAAATGCATCTAACATAGATAAGAATAGTTACTCAGTAAAGTCAAATACAAACGAAACTTTATTTCGATAGCCATCGTCGAGAGTTTAGCGATATTTAAACAAAAAAAATCAACTAAGAAAACGGAGACGGAATTAACCATAACTAACATGGTCGGATAAATAGCTCATGGATTGGCGATCTTAATTAATTATACTTCGGTTAAGAATTAACAAAGTTTGAGTTAAGATACATAAATAGAGTGCTTAGCTTTGTGATGTAGGTATCTAAAGAGGAAATCAACAGGTGCCAGTGAAAACGGGGAGGTGATCACTTAAATCCCTGGTGGCACAAAAGTTCCGCTCCTAGCATTGCTATACACCGGCACCATAACAACCTGCTTCCTATTTTCCGCATTTCTCGACTTCATATAGACCTCTTGTAGTAGATAGCAATAAGTATAACTTACAAATGGTTAGTAACTGTATCATCGATGCCACACTTACTCATTTTATTTTGGAATGTAGGTCAAGGTGTCGGTGTAGGTAGAGTCAATACTCTCTGATAGCGGGTAAAAGAACAGCTTCACGTGCTTTCTGTAAACCAATTGCGTGCGGATGGACCCTTTATTCACGATCGCATGATTTAATTAATAATAATAATCTTATTAGCCACCGAATGGCTTCCGAGGTAGAGGCAGACCGAAAAGGAGATGGCGGGACGACCTTGATACGTTTTGTACAGATTGGCGAACGCTAGCACAGGACCGAGACGAGTGGCGGAAAAACGGGGAGGCTTTTGCCCAGCAGTGGGACACAATATAGGCTAATAAAAAATAAAAAAACTACTTTCAAATCTAAGGTACAAAATCCATTAACCTGAAGTAAGCAAAGCAAAATTGCCATAGGTAATATCTGCTTGTAAAAAAGCCGCCTCTGCAGTCTGATACAACAAAGCGAACCAAAAGACAGCCATCATAAAGTTAAGCAGTCTACAGCGTACACCCTGTTCAACAGCAACAGGAGCTTTATGCTCAACCAACAACAAGCACACCCAAATATATATATATGCATAACCAAACTCGAGACCTTTGTTTTTGATAACAAATACCTCAGCATGCCCACCGAAGATACAATACGTGGAATGCAAATTCACCAAACTGTATATATATACAGTGGAAATACCTGCGACAGACAAATGGACAAATTGGACAAACGACCAAATAGACTTCAAGGATGGAAGCCACATTTGGTATACCTATAGATGGATCAAAAAAGGTGATGAAGTTGGCTGCGGTATCTATACGAATAGTAAGAGGCCAAAGCTCAAAGCTAGCGTCAGCATAGGAAGAGGTCTCAATCTTTCAGGCTGAAGTCTTCGCAATCAATAAATGCGTGAATCAATCTTGAAAGAAACCTAACGAACCAACACATCTAAATCCACTCAGATAGCCAAGCTGCTCCGCTGGCACTACAATCCCTAGAGTTCTACTCTAAACTAGTCCAGAATTGTAAAAACAATCTCAACAACTTGGTTAATTCCAACAGATTCATACTTAGATGGGTACCAGGACATTCCGACATTGTAGGAAATTAAAAAGCAGATGAACTTGCAAGGAACGGCGTAGACACAACCCTGGTCGGCTCAGAACCGTTGTGGTATCATTCTATCATCTCATTTAAACGGAAAGCATATTCTCTGCTAATCAACACGGAAAAAATCTGTGGTTTGCTGCAGATTGGTTGCGGTGCGGCGCCGCACGAATTTTCTGCATCCTATGGACTAGCATGCGCGGGGTTTCATAATGATGAATACCGGCGCACTGCAGAATAAAATCCGTGCGGACGCCGGCCGTCTGCCATCCAGTGACGCAGTTGTTCTCGCGACACGTTGCTGCTTTCGACGTGCATTGTTTACTTGAGTTGGGACTATAATGGAAAAACGCGGATATGTCACCGCTATGCGTATATTGGACAATCGCGTTTTGTTTTCCTTTACTATTTTTAAAAACGCACCGCAACTTTAGTCTGGAGGTTCCTCTCTGCCGCCCTGACCGCCGGTAGCTTACTCCTCGCTGCCGGCGGCGCCCTAAGTTAGGTTTTTATCGTAATTTTATGTTTTGTATGTATAGTTTTATATTTAACTTTTTATATAATTATTGTAAAAACCTAGCTTAGACCAAATAAAGATGATAATAATAATAAAACAGGCAGAAGATCGGCTAGCTACGAGTACTCCAGCCAGATACTTCAACACTCAATCACGAATCCCAATGTGGGAATATTACCGCCATCTGACAGAGACCACGAAACAAGACTGTCCGTTATTCAAGACAAGCAGTTATACGTCGAACGTTGGGTTCTTAGCTCGCAATATTGTCACTTATATTTATAAACGCCATAAAAGGAGCTCACAGCCGTTCGAAGGCTGAAACGTGGCGTGCCTCGTGTTCCTACTTCAAATGTTTAATAAAGTGCTAAGCGCAAGTCTTAAATAAAATGATGTATTACTTTACCTCATAATGCTCGAACGAATCCAATGTGGAGCTAATACTTGGTAGACTGCGTGATGGAATGGCACAGTGATAAAAAACATCACGCACTCACTTAAATGTTTTAACACTCCATCTTAGTAATTTAGGTAAGCTTAGTGCTTCAAGTAACACGAAACTTAGATCTACGGTGTGGTAGTAAGTAGGTATGTTAAACTTTACATAAGCTGCTTTAAATTTTCAGGAAATCGATAACGTGATTCAGCATTAACTTGTCAGAAATAACACATATGAAAAATATAACACGACGATATTCTGCCTTGAATTCATTATACACGCCCAGTGCACACTGATTGAAACTGAAAAACCGTTAAAATGATTACAAAACGACACTAGCACGAGTACCTACTATATAAATGTAACAAACTACTATAATCTAGATAAAAATCTAGTGAAATATGTAAAAAAAGTTATTGTAGTTTAAAATATGAAGTTAAATAGTCTGTAAATGGAAAAGACGGCCTGCGGTCTCGTCGCCGAACGTCGACTGACCATGATGATGACGTTACTGTCCATTACCGGCCGCGGGCAGTGGCATGTGATGGACATGCCTTAATGTGTGGGAATTTTAATAACACAAAGCCGAAGATAATGAACGACCCGCTAAAGAGCAGAACGTGTCATTTGGGAATATTTTGTTCGTAAATATTTACCAGCCGAAATGTTAAGACTCAAGAATGAGATTCAAAGCTTTAACGCTTATGTAGCGATTTTATTATCTGGGATGTACGAGCGCATTCTGTGCAAGACTCCTTTCCTGATTGATTTAAGAGGGTTTTAGTTTCCATTATACAGTGTGGAAAAATAAGTCGGGCCCTGGATGGAAACTACCTTAAATCCGTAAGTTGGCTCATTTTACTTAAAGGAGACATTCCTTTATTTTTAAAAAGAAAAAAAACTGCATTCAGATTTTCGAAAACTCGCTTGCCTCGCTCGGGACTCGAACCAACTAAAATTAAAAAGACAAACACTCGCTATTTTATTACACTAATCGATAGTATTATAATTCAGGATAAAATTTCTCGAAAAGAAAGGATAAAATTGTGTAAGTACCACAAGGAGGACTGAGGACCTGGTAAATGTCGCGGGAGTCCGCTGGATGCGGGTAGCACTGGACCGGTCACATTGGCACTCATTGGGGGAGGCCTATGTCCAGTAGTGGACGTCTATCGGCTGATATGATGATATAAATACCTGTATCTACTATAAGGTATAGCAAGAAACTTTAGGCAAGCCTGCGGCAGTTGGCTTGTATGGGCGCTCTGCCACTGTTATCTATTTGCTTATTTATAAAAAGAGCACAGAAAAACTCAAAGAGGTAAAGGTATGTGATAAGCTAAGGCGTCATTGCTGACTTGTTGACTTATTGCCAACTACACGTCCGATTGATATTAGGTGCCATTCCGTCGCTCTAGAAAAAAAGGACGCAAATTTTTATTGTGTGGTTATGTCCATATCATTTTATTTCCTCCCCTAAACGGCTGGCACTGTGGTAATGAATAAAGTAGCAGTATCGACTGGCGCGGCCTTACTCTAGAATTATTTACACCTGCGACACCCCTCACCCCTGGTAGCCCACTGGCTATTTTAGGATCCATTGTTTAATGCATTAACCGACATAGGCAACTGACTACCTACTTATCCTTGACGCCGCCAGCGATCAATTATAATTTAATACCTTATGCATTCCATAAGTGTATCAAGTTCATCACTAGCCATGGAATAGGATATAGGTAGGTACCGTACCGACCATTTTTATAATCGAGCCCATCTAATCGTACCAGTACCTACATATATCAGTAAAATGTATAGTATTTATACAGCGTTCGAGGTACGAATACGAACTAATGTAGTGACTAAATGATATAGGTACCTAAACCAACCCTACCAAGCCCGCTTATTTCTTATGCGGGCGCAACGGCGGCAGCGCCTTATTGCCTAGCGAGATCAGCCGCTTCTTGTTATTATTAGGTTTAGTTCACATGGTGCAGCACAGCTATCATGCGACGGCGCGCGAGCTCTCTTGATTTTTTCGCACTATTTGTCTGTCTTATTAGAACACTTAGAACAAGAGATATAATGCGAGAAAAATCGAGAGTATGTCGCGGCCGTCGCATGATAGACGTGCTGGGGCTGGATGCGGGCAAGTGGCAGCGCGCGGGCGAGTGCAACGGCGGTAGCGCCTTGCCCCGCGCCGCGGCTCTGCCCTGCCCATACAGGCGCAGCACCTGCTCCGGCGAGATTGGCCGCTACTTGTTATTATTAGGTATAGCTCACATGGTGCGTGGTACTGCTGGGGCTGGATGCGGGCGAGTGGCGGCGCGCGGGCGGGTGCGAGGGCGGCAGCGCCTTGCCCAGCGCCGCGGCGCCGCCCTGCCCGAACAGGCGCAGCACCTGCTCCGGCGAGATCGGCCGCTTCTTGCCGTTTGCCGCGCTCAGGTGGTTCGTGCTGTTGCGGAGACTCGTTGCGCCTGCCACAAATAAATAATATTGACATGGGCACCGCAAACAATATTATTTCAGATCTGTCAAAAATTTAAAATCGTATTTCAACAGCCTCGGCAGAATACAGTGGCCATTCCTACCTTTGTACGCTGTAAAATAAAACTGTCAAACTGGGACCAAACTCTCACACAATAAGTAATTTAACTTTTATTACCAACAAGTAGTAATTAATATCATTGAGACGATTCTAACGAGCCTTAGGGTTATGTCCATGTCAGTTCCTACGGCCACCTTCTGTACTCACCCATATCTTGAAATCAATAAGATATTACTATTTCACTAAACTTACCTACACAAAATATGGCAATTTCAACTAAATCGGATGCATGCAAGTTGTCGAACAACAGTTTACCGAAGCAGTTTGCTCAACCTCAAGTAAATGTGAACACAACAAGATTTTTATCTTTAAAGCTTGTAAAATTCCATACATGAAACCATATGTTTATGACAAGCCATTAAAAGTAACACAAAACAAATCTCTCCTGCATATCTGCGGGTCGTATCACGCACAGCAGGCAACTTTTACAGTAAACGTTTACTTTCAACGATAATATTCCCGCTGCGCACTTAAAAAGTTATTCAAAGCGGTTGCGTAATTGCTGCCCGGCGCTCAATTACGTCCGTCGTGCTCCATTCAATACCGCGACGTACCTCTACAGTTACCGTTGGGTCACCTATGCACTATGCAGCGGGCTAAGATTTCCGTGACGATCTCGTAATGCCGTTTTTACAGCACGGTTAACTCTCACTCTCAATACAACTTCATTCTGGTAAATTAAGTCTTATATGAGCTCGATGACTAGACGATTTGACCCAGTTCTTTAGAATTATTGGGGAAGAAGAGTACAAATTATCTGTACCTTCTTCGTATTGCCTACTTCAAGAACCGGAGATAAGGTGCTGCGGCATTATTCCCGATTGGATACAGAATAGGTACGAGGTGGCAAAAACCGTTATTATCGCAATACTGGAATGTATATATTATCGCGGATTTGGAAATTGCTTGGATATTGTTTCAATTTGTATCGACATTCATTTGCGTATCATTATTCTCCTAGCACGTAGAACCGATGGCCATTGGGGCGCAAAGGTTCTCGAGTGGCGACCACGTACCGGAAGGCGCGGCGTGGGTAGGCCTGATGGACCTGGTAAAGGTTGCGAGAGTCCGCTGGATGCGGGTGGCGCAGGACTGGTCACTTTGGCACTCTTTGGGGGAGGCCTGTGTCCAGCAGTGGACGTCTTTCGGCTGATATGATGATGATGATGTTCCTCCTAGCGTTACATTTTTCCCGGTTACACCCTAAAGGAGCCCGGGGCCACTCTGGCTCCTATCGCGTTATAATAATGATTGGCGGCGTCTTTAACTAACGTGATCAATTATAAAACATAGTTACCTGCACTATTGCCTATAGTGGAGGAACCAAGAAAAGGTTGTCGGGTGAGTTTCCCCGAGTAGTGGTGCTGCGAGTAGGAGGCGTGGTGGCCGTGCGAGGAGGCCGGGCGCTCCACGATGGTGTACGAGGTGCCCGGCGGCGAGTAGTAGACCCCGCCGCGCGCGCGCCCCCGCGCGTCCTCCGCCTCGTAGCTCGTGTGCCGGTTGTCCTGCAACCACTGCCACGTCGCACCACACTCCGAAACAGATACGCTACTATTCAATACTAGCTTACAATTCTTCGACTACGTATACATAATATATGTACAGTCACCAACATTTATATCTGCCATAGCAAAGCGCGCATAAATATTCATTAGGAAGTGGCAGATATTTTTGTCCACATTGTTATAGCAGATATTAATGCCGGTGATTGTACAATAACCTGCAATATTTTCTGATATAATAAAACGCTCGCAATTACTAAATTTGGATAGATGTTGGAGAAACTCTAATATTTTTAGGTACTTTATCGTGTCACTTGTTGTTATTGCAAGTAACTAAATAACTATATACTACAGATACGAACTCGCATACTCGTCAAAACGTAACAGCGATAAGTGATGAAATGACAAACATGTTACGCCCGCTATGTTACCCGACAACCCTTTTGGTAACATAATACCGTGTTGCGTGTATTTTGGGCATTGTGTTTCAATATTACCATACCCAAGTTACAGTTAGAATTAAACACGGAATACCCGTGGTCCTCGATAATTGATGGAATGTGACCAGGACAGAATGAATTAGTTTAATCAGAGCTACGACTTCTAGAAAGTCATTTGTCGACCTCTAATAGAAGAATGATTACAATTGCGTGCAATTATCTTTATTAGAATTTATTGGTAAGTAGGTACCAATTATTGGCCCGCTCTTTAATTATATTGCCCTCGGGTACGTCCGTAGTTTTCCGCTTGAATATGATGGCATACTAGAGGCGTACAATTGTTTGTCCGTTTTTTATTTCGCTCATTGTGGTACCTAGGTACTTGATAATAATTTTGGATAAGTTAAAACTTAGAAAGGAGTCAAAGGGATATCTTTGAGCATTGTACCAAATCTAACAGGGAGTAAACAAAAAATGGGCAGCGAAACAAAGCACGTAACTAACCAGTCGAATTACAAATGACTGGGCGGCAAACGCTGTTCGGAGTGTTCGGAGCAATACTATTATGATCAGATAACGTTAAACGCCAAAATTACAAAGGAACAAATACTATCATTATATACCAGATACCAGATGTTTTCGGACAAATGAAACTCAGTCAAAGCCAATCACGTAGTCAATATTTATCATAACAATTTGGCGTGAATCACGCGACACAACTTCGAGCCATTACATGGACCTGCTACGGTAAATTTTCGCTACGTACGAACATTAACACAATATTCTAAACCGCTACGCCGTAGCTCGTAGCAGTATTTTATCCTCAATTTGACGAAATGTCCGTAGACCACTGTGCGTCAGTACGCACAGTGGGCTGCGTACATACATATATAGAACGTAGTTATTATTAATCTGCTTTGTAGAGCCAACTACGAGTAGAGCGGCCTACGGAACCTACCGAGTTCCTGGCATCGAAAGTGTCAAAGTTTTTAACTCATTCAACAACGTTGTCGTAGCCCAACCCGGCCAAGGATCAAGCCCTCCAGTGTACCTGCTGCACGCCGTCCAGCCGTACCCGGGGCTTTGCCAGCTCGGAGCCCTCTAAGTATTGGTAGTGTACCTGCTGCGAGCGTGAGTGACGCGCGAAGTGGTGCGGCGGCGGGCTGCGGCGTGGCGGAGCGCGCCGTCGAGCCGTACCCGGGCTCTTGCCAGCTCGGAGCCCTCTAAATGTCGGTAGTGTACCTGCTGCGAGCGTGAGTGACGCGCGAGGTGGTGCGGCGGCGGGTGCTGCGGCGTGGCGGAGCGCGCCGTCCAGCCGTACCCGGGCCCTTGCCCGTACGGCGCCGGCGGCCAGCGCGCGCCGAACTCCGCCAACTCCGAGCCCTCACCCCCCTCCCCCGACCGCATGCCGGGGGTCACCGCTCACACTGGAACAATATGCACATTGAGCGTTTGAACCTAACCGAGCCAAAGTTACCCTACGCACTTACAAAGAATCACTCAAGGGATGCCTTTGTTAGTGCTTGGGTAGTTGTGTTGTCTGGCGAAATAGAAGTGGGTGCAACATTTGATAGAAAAGATACAATACGAACACAACAACATCACATTCGCAATTGCGTGTCTTAAGTGATTTGGGTACCTATACCTTCTCACTTAACTAGTGTTTAATTCTGAGGCCCGCTTGTGACGTAAGATATACTCCTAGTATCTACCTACTTATAGAAATCATTTGCGAATTGCCTTTACCAGTTGTTAGTAGTAAATAGCCAAAGTTGTTTAAAACAGGCCAAGTGCGAGTGCGAGTGCGACCCGTTTGTTGTATGGGGGCCTCCTTAAATATTTGTTTTATTCTGTTTTTAGTATTTGTTGTTATATAGCGGCAACAGAAATACATCATCTGTGAAAATTTCAACTGTTTAACTATCACGGTTCATGAGATACAGCCTGGTGACAGTCGGACGGACAGCGGAGCCTTAGTAAATAGAGTCCCGTTTTTACTCTTTGGGTACGGAACCCTAAAAAAGAGCGAATTACCTTCGAAACGTATTGGTACTTATGCATGAAGGTGCAGTGATAATTATATGAAAGCTGTGATTTTAAGTATGATTAAAGTGTAAATTTACCCAGATTTAGCGAAGCACGTAATTCGAAATCGTGCCTGTGGACCTGGGAGCGGTCCAGGTCATTTATGACAGCATTGAACCGCTGAAGTCAAGTGAAAACGTCCCAATGCCGATGAAAACGCACCTTGGTGTCAATTTATCATCAAAATGAAAGCAATCCGCTGACTCACGCTATTGTCTGAATTCTAAGGCCATCGCATTATAAAGGAACTAAGGTTAAATTAGTAAAATGGTCGCTGGTCCAAATAAAATAAAAAGTTGTCACGAATCAACGTTACGTACCTACCTAACTATATTTTTCTTTCTTTAGTCTTCTTTGCAGCACTTTTAAATAAAACGTTATTCAATAAACATATACAATGCTATTATTATACTATTAAGTTAAGCGCGTTTAGAGCGTACTGTACACGGTAATGTTACACAAGTTTCACTTTTGTAGGTACTGCCACGGGTGTACTCTGTCACGGTTCTTGATATGAGAAATATGAATGACTGAGGAACTGATGAATCGCGTATGCCCATAATTGTTCGAATAGTCACAGTAATAAAGTAAATGATTATTTCAATGATAACGAAATATGTATGATGTTGTGATGTCCACTATAATACTAAAAAACTTTTTGTAAAAACCTGTGAGAACCTTTGTTAGAGAATAGGAAGGTTTAAACATATTGAGGTGGCACAACTTATAAACGATCATTAAAATCAGATAACGAGCCAAAGGGAAACTTTAAATTCGATAACATCTCGAATATTTATGAAGTCGCTCTAATTTATCAAGGAAGTTTGTACGGGGCTTGAAGTTATAGCCACGAGTCTATCCGAGCGCCGACACATTTGAGCGCCAAGTTGCAATGAAATTCTCTTCGTTGAAGCGACAAACTGAAATGGTAATTTTACCGTCTGCATTTTGATGACGACGTTTGAATGAACAATTATTGAAACCCGATCGTAATGTTTAGCAATAATGTACAACGTATATTAGGTATATTATTCATCTGTCCAGGTCATATTCATACCTACATCCATAATACACCTGATACTTTACAGTATTTGGATACTTACTTAACTACATACATATTGATTCTGCATGTGCACCCTTATGACATCTTCGCTTCATAGTGTGTAGCCAACTTTAGTAGTTCCTACTCTATTGTTTTATCTGTATAACGACTTGCTGTCTCTTGTCTGATAATTGCTACCTAGCAGATTAAATATTAAGACTGAATTCCATGTAAGTTGCGTGCTGTATTATTCTTATGATTAACTTACTTTCTTCCACTAACACTGACCTGACCCGTATAGCTCTGCCCTAACAGATTCTTGTATATTTCATAAAAATAACGCACTGATTATAACAAAAAACCTGGGGAGATAAAACCTCAATTAGACAAGAGTCGTGTAATGGAATTTAATATTATCTCCGTCCGCGTGGAATTCGTTTATATCGTAGGGGGTGATTTCCGGGATTAAAACTATCCTATGTCCTTCCACGTGATTAAAACTATCTCTGTGCCAAATTTCATCTAAATCGGTTCAGTGGTTAAAGCGTGAAGAGGTAACAGACAGACACATTTTCGCATTTATAATATTAAGTATTCATTTCATTCAAAGCTACAGTGACTTCGATTTGAATCTTCTGGCTCGCTTATTATAGCTGCTTAATGGCTGGTTAAAGCTGCACAATCAGGGAAGTAATGAGTGTTTAAACACGTAACAAGCTTCCGGCAATTAGGGCGATTCCGGGCATCGCCGAACTGCGCCCCGCCGAGTCCGGACGTTTTCCGTCGTCACGCCAATTTCTACGCCATAATCTATATATATATAAATAAAAGAAAACTTCCTGGCTGATTCATCAACGCACAGCCGAAACTTCTGGGACTAGAAACTTGACATTTACACCAGAACTTCCTTTTATGGTGTAGGGCAAGGGAAAATACTTTTTTTTGGAAATCATCCCTTATTAAAGGGGGTTCAAAGTATGTATGTAGAGCAAGTCATTTTTAAAGTAAGAGATTTGTAAGTTCTGTTTTAGACTGGTTGAAATTGAGAGCCACTACATTGAGAACCCATAAGAGGGTTAAAAACATTCATCCCCTAAATGGCCTTAAAGGAGTTGGATGTTTACTTGTACGGGGAACAAGACAATTTTAAAGTAAGGGATCTGTAACTTCGGTTAAAGACTATGAAACTCATTACAGCGTTTCTTAAAATTCATCCTCTAAGGAGGTTAAAAAGGGTTGGAAATATGTATGAGGAACAAGTAATTTTTGCAATAAGGGAATTCTTATGTTTAACCATACGCATACTTCTACTGACAAATTTGAAAATAAAGATTTTTTTTCCATAGATTGTGCGTGTAGCAGTTCAAATTCTCGCCGAATCTAAATAAATACCCTCATAAACTTGGTTGTCAATAATATTATATAGATGCCCAAAGTAACCTTTTAGAGATCACTCCCGATGCGAGCCCCAGGTCCGAAGGCCCGAGGGCGAGCCCCACGGACACTCACTATCCCCAAGTGTTTTGCAAGCGAGACCTGAGGCCAAAGTCCCGAAGGAGAGCGGCGAGGCATTTCATTGAAATTAAAGGCCTAAACAATCCTTCAAAGAGACCGAGGCTGAGCCCCCACGGATACTCGGCCGAAGTCCTGAAGGTAAACGGGGAGGCAAGCGAAGCCGAAGGCTGAGCTTTTCGTATAAATGAAAGGTCTATAGCATGCTTTAGAGACCGCTCCCTAGGCGAGCTTGAGGGCCGAAGACCCGAAGGCAAGCCCCCACGGACACTTACAATTCCTAGGTGTCTTGCAAGGAGAACCTGTGGCCAAGTACCGAAGATGAGCGGCGAGGTACGCACCCTCACGGGCACTTACTATCCCGTAGGTGAGGGGCGAGGCGAGGTAAGTCCGTAGGTGAGTGGCGAGGCGAGCGTGGCCGAAGGCCGTGCTTTTCGTTGGAATGAAAGACTCGAAGCATTCCTTCAGAAAGCGCCCATGGACGGACACTCATTATCTCCACCGGGAGATTTCGCATGCAAGACACCGGTCTTGCATGCGAAATCCCAGGCCAAAGTTCCGAAGGTGAGCGGCGGTGCAAGTAAGGCCGAAGGCCGAGCTTTTCGTTGGAATGAAAGGCCCAAAATATCCCCTTAATATTTCTGAAAGTCACGCGAGTCAATTCTCCGCGGAATGCCGTTTTGTCCAAATTTAATACCCACATCCCTTGACGTTGGTGAACTATGCTAATTCGAGATAAGTATTCAACTCAACCTATATCAAACAAGCTTACCAAACTAGAGGCCCTTGTCTTTGATAACAAAAAACTAAGCATGCCCACTGACGACACTTACGTGGAATGCAAATTCACCAAACAGTGGAAATACCTCCGAGAGACAAATGGCTAAACGACCAAATGGACTTTAAGGAGGGAAGCCACGTGTGGTACACTGATGGATCTAAAAAGGGTGATGATGTTGGATGTGGTATCTACGGTGAGAGGCCGAAGCTCAAAGCTAGCGTCAGCATGGGGAAAGAGGCCTCAATCTATCAGGCTGAACTCTTCGCAATAAATAAATGCGTCGAGATCAATCTTGAGAGAAACCTGGTCGGCCCAGAACCGTTCTGTGGTATCACAAAACGGAAAGCATATTCTCTGCTACACAACACAGAAAAATCAGAGGCAATAAAGCTGTGGAAGTTCGCCAAAGGACAAAAACATGCTAAAGCCTTGATTAAAGGATACAATAACAAACTGTCTAAAGAGCTACTGCAACTCAGAAGGCACAAAACCTGCGCAGTAACGAGAATTCTGACAGGACATTGCAAATTAAACAAGCACCTGTTTCAAATGGGTATGAAACAGGACGCAACTTGCAGGTTCTGCCAGGAGACGGAGGAAACAGCAATGCATATTCTCTGCTCCTGCGGACCACTCATGCACAAAAGAAGTATCTACCTAGGGCGGCACGTAGTGCACCCAGAAGAGGTACAACATATCACCGCCCAAAGAATCTGGAACTTCTTAGAGGCAACGGGTCTAAACGGTGAAATATAAACAAAGGGCTGCCACAATAGATCACCTGCTGGTCGAAGCGGCATATAAAGGCCCACAATAACACAATAATAAAATAATAAAAAAATATATCAAACAACTTTAGATGACCTCTGATTTCATAGCAAATATAGGAAGGCAGCAGATCAAATTTGCTTGTTTTTAACCGACTTCAAAAAAAAGGAGTATATGTCTAGTAGTTACTATCGGTTGATGTATCAACCAGTTTTGGTTTTATATAGTCTTTAGCCGCCTAGCACTTTTCTCATCCCGTGTTTTTTCACGTTTTATCTATATCTTGCTAAAAGTTTGAATAGGGTTCTTTTTACTTTCCAGTCAAGTATATCTTTGCCAATTTTCAAGCCTGCGGTGCGGATATTTTTATGTACCTAATCATTCTTGTTTCGTAAATAAAGATGTTTCATTTTAAAAAGTCTTTAGGTCATAAATTCAAGGAGTTCCCATACAAAGTTCAACCCCATTTTTAACCCCTTTGCACCCTTATCTTAATAATTTTTATACCTGATTTAGATTTAGATTTCTTTATTTCATACAATAAATTTACATTATAAGTTAACTTTAAGCTAAGCCTGGCCGGGGATTTTTTCGACAGGTTAGTAAAGTTAGCATTAAAATCCGTTCAGCCGTTTTCACGCGATGCGTGGTCGAAGAGTGTTGCATCTCTTTTTCTCGTGAGCGGAAGGCATAAGCGTGTCTCTGCTAAGGGGGCGTGGTAGCCTCGGTAGCTAGCTAGCATCAAGGCACCCCCTTAACGAGCCAGAACGGAAGCGCGTATTGAAACCAAATTGAAATACGTAACGTACGAGTATTTATCCATTCCTAACTGCCTTCTGTGTGTCATTGGATAATTCTGTTTGACATCACTGGTTTACTTAGCGATTCGGTCAAACCTGATAGGAGATATTTAACATTCAAAGTTCTTAAATGTTAATGAACGCACGGAACCTATTTATCGTACTTAATTATGATTCTCAGCTGGTAGCAACAGCACTGCATATCTTATTAGGCCAGGCAAAAGAGACGTGAAAGTTACGAAAAGTACTTCCGAAAGTTCGCTCGATGGTAATAACGCAGTGCTCAAAGTCAGTAATGAAAATGGTATTTCGTGGGAAACTACTCCGCTTCCAATACGACACTTGACACTTCAACCATTGTTCTACAACTCCTTTCACTCGGAAAATCTACAGGACGCAAGTTTTCTGGGTCAATTGAACAACTTGAACGTGAACACTGCGGGGTACTGACAGCCGCAACTCTTCATTTGTTTGCGTTTGCTGATATGTTGTTATCAAATGCCCTAGAACCACCAATAAAATGACAATGCTAACGGTCGATTATACCCAATTAACACGAAGATAACAACAAAGCTGGGTTTTTAGTGTAGATTCTTGAAGTACCTATCTACTTAAAACTCGTTAGGGTATTCCTTATTATTACTTAACACTGTAACCACCTTAAAAATTAAAATAATTTATAAAGAGAAGAAGGAAAATATTTCTATATAAGTATTTGCTGTAAAATGGCTCATGACGTTATGTTCTTAATTTACAACAAAGCACTTAAAAAGGATATCACTCGGCTTCTTGCAAACAACAACTTAGATATGGCGCTGGTTTTCAAGGCATAATATGAATATTATGGTCCTTATGAAGTAGATACCTACACATTGATATTCATAGAGTTAGATGCCTAGGATCATAAAATAAAGACGGGGAGCACAATGCGCCATAAATATTGGATGGTTCGGGTCGTGTCGTGTCGTGTCGTGCCGTCCAATAAGACAGCTGTTGTCGCTGCAGCGCGGATCACGTCGCGATGAGCACGTTATACAATATATCGCACTGCGCCCACTTCAGCGACGTGTGAAAAATCGGGTTATGCTCATGCAGATTATCCGAAAGTGCTTTTAATAAGTAAAATGTATATATATGTGTGTGTGTATTTTCCCTTGATATGTGCCAGGCCACATTCGCTTGGTTAAATAGAGTGATGAGTGAATGAGATGAATATTTTATTATATATTTTAGTCCACCATGCTTTTGGTGTTAATGGTGGATTAGTAATTGAGTTATTCTTGTCGCTCTGTCTGTCTATTAGTCCGTCCATCCAGTCTATTTTTTCAATCGTAAAGAATAGACACTTAAAATTTTCATAGAGCGAAGGAACCTGGAGTCCACTTGCCTGTCTTATCCCAATAATTGGCACTAGTTTTTACGGAAGGGGCTGCCACCTGAGGGTTGATCACGTGACGTTACAAACGCACGTTAAGACAACTTAACTGTACATTTTCCATACAAAAAGTGACGTTTAGATCTACCTACCTACGCGCGTACAATGCGTTACGTGATGATATCAATACCGGAAGGCCAACAAGTCGATCTTTTTGTATGGGAAAATGACAATTCCTAATGTGCGTTCGAAACATTTCGTGATTAACCCTCAGGCCGTGTCAAACGTTTGCGCAACGTGACAGTTAGATGGTAGAGTTCTCAGCCACCTGAACACCTCTAACTCAAGCCGCCGAGTTAGAGGGGTTCAGGCGCAGTGGGTAAGCATAAGTCAAAGCCGAGATCAATGTTGCTTTTCCTGCGCACGTTACGTTCTTTCTACGAACGCTATAACTTTATACATTAAACAAATCATACACACAAAAGCAATTTGTCGTCGACAATTCATCACGAACCCAACGGCTGGAGCCAGTCGCTGGCCGGCCGCCAACCGACTCGGGCCTTTGACAACCAACTGACGCGTATACTCCGCACTGACTGGACATATCCCTTTCTTATGTTACAATCTTTCCTATCCCCATTCAATATGAATATTAAGTAGCATTTTAGGATATCTGCGGAGCTAAAAGAAAATGTAAGGTCGGAGTAAGTAATCCGAGGTATAAGAACGTATCATATAACAGTCATAATATATAATATAATCTTTGTATAAGCTTGTTTAGTATAACGTTCACTGCATATAATGAACGAAAGGTGTTATTTCAAAATATATATTTTCGTAAAGTATAACGTTATTTAGATATAATGACAATTGATATATCGATTAAAGCGTATAATATTCATAACACCTAAGGTTTAAAACATATAATATTCAATTAATCTAACATCAAAAGTATAATGCTCGTATAGTATAATCGCCTACAATTATTTTCATAGCAGTAAACGTTTGTAATATACATTTGCTGTTTGAAAAAAAAATGTTTTTTAAACAATCCCCAATTATTTTAACCTATCCTAAACCTAACTTAACCGCCACCCTGTCGACGTCACCCTGCCTGCCTCTATACCTGCTCTAAGGGACACAAGCTAACCCTAACCTAACCTTCAAATAAGTAATACCAATGTTACGATTATTTGTTATTTTTTTACTGCCCCAAGAACCACTTGCTCCGCGCCTCCAACCCCCTTTTTCTAGCTGCCCTAACCTAATCTTCTATATTATATACGTTATGTATGTTATACGAAAAGATATTATGTGTTATGATCGTTATACGTTATGTATATTATACGAATTGAAATTAGTCATTTTGAGTGTCATAGAAAAAAAAATAAAAAAATGCATATCATGTCAATTGACCGTAATTCCTTATAAAAGTACAGGTTTTGTTGTTATAGCTAACGTTCATACTATCTATGAAATTATATATATTGTTGTTATAATCTCGTGAGACGCACCCCGTTAAACCGCTATATGTCCAGATTCTATCTGGGACTATTTTTGTTCGTTTGCGTGTTCGCTTCCTCGTTCTTCAAGCTAACGTGTCAGAACGAGTGCGCAAAACATATCGATATGCGAATAGGATGTGTAAGAGATGCACCGAATTGAAGCCTAGGTGCCTGCTCACATCTGGTGCGCGATTTTGACACATTAAAATGCTGTAATTTTTTTACTAAGTCGGCTAACGTAATTCAAATTTTCGAAAAAAAATGTTCATAGAACTGTTCCCTGACTACGAAAACTATCTGAAAATACGTTGTTTTTTTTCATGCAAATGGTCACCCGGACCATAATTTCCAATCGATTGATACCTTATTCGTACTACCACTGCTACTGTAAAACACACGTAAATTCAAACGCAGTGCTAAAAACATATCTCTTCCTTTGTCGGCTCTGCCGTGGTCGTGAAAAAAATATTTGTTTAAGGTAAATATAATATTTAGGGGCAATCTTACAAAACTCGAAAGCAAAGCCTTTGCTGTGGGTACTAGACGACGATATACATTACATTACATAGTAAACATACTCAGGAACACATTCGTGCTCAGCTCACATATCAATGCCCTTAACGGGATTCACACCCGGGACATTCCGCTTCGCAGGCAGGGTCAATAAAGCGGTTGTCAAATTGCATAGGAGGGCGACTTCTGTTCAGTCTAGGGGGGTTCCCTTAGCGCCGTTGCCTGAAACGCCTAATGGACCGCAAAGTATACGTAGTCCCATATAGCAAATTACGAGGGCAACGTACATCGTAATTTAATACAAACACCTTTCAACCCCGCTGAGAGCTATCGTAAACTTTATTTACCCAATATGGAAAACGGGTTTTACATGCCAAGAATATTCATTTGACACACATCATTTAGTCTAAATATTAGTTATCGTTGTTCTTGTTATTACCTAGAATATGTAACAAGACATAGCCCACAGCCCATTCAGCGATTCTTATAGCTAAACTAAGTTATGACCGCAACTTCGTCTGCCTGTAAAATTACTATGGTGAACTGCATGCTTGGTATCTAGACTTAATGTGTTATAAACAGGGGAAAGTCTGTGGGATTGTAACTTGTATGGTTAATGATGAGGTTGAGTAAGTACGTATTTTGATTTCATCCCACACCTAAGAAATAAGTTAAAATTTCTCACATGACTCGTCGTTACTGATGACTAGTTTCAAAATCATAACTATTAGTTATTCTAGTAATGCTTACATACAGCTTTGGAAGGACCACATTTAGAAACAAAGGAATCGACCAATGTAAATGTAGGTTGTGATCGATTGGGCGCAGACGGTGAGCCGCGTGTCCGTTTATGAAGCTATTCCACTATTTGGTAGCAACGTGAATGTATCGGCATTAACACTAACAATGACCTTAAAACTTTCTCTACCAAGAATCGCTACGCTCGTAGCCGATGCATGTGGTTTCCCTCGTATGGTAGCGGAAAGCGACTACGGCGTAGGCGCCCGCTTAGGCACTGGTCCCACCGCCGGCTATAAGCTAGAAAAATTGGGCGAGTAACGGTTCATTGCGTGCTGACCAGGCACAGTGTGATCAATCGACCTTTACAGATCCGCAATGTAATGCTACTCGCCCAACTTTTCTAGCTTACTAGCCGTCGGTGGGACCAGTGCCTTAGGCGGGTTCTTGGTTGCGAAAGGGTTAATTTCCACGCCAACGGCTGTTCTGAAGCATGCATCGGGCTGCCATAAAATCACGCTGCGGCAATAGAGTTACAATAACTATAATGATCAGAGCTAAAATAGATAGACTTAGAGGCCTTAGAGCATTAACGCTACCTACTATAGCTGGGTCACTGTCAGATTTAGGTTCGCGTCTTTTCGGTGGACATTGCCAAAGTTAAGGGCTTCAAAGACTAATTTTTGGTTGAACTCTGAATCCGCATAAATAAACGGCGTCGCCTCTTAATTCTATGCGATAAAAACATATTATATATAAACATAAGCCCTTAACTATTGCCCACTGAAAAGACGATTTTTGTTTTACTGACTTACAATGACCCAGCTATGTGCCAAAATAAGATATCTTAGGGATGCTTATTTCATTCATTACGAATTAAACTTTCTCATTATATGTATAGGTTTACACGAAGGTTTCCGTATATCGCTTTGGACTATTTTTTGCATTCCCGTGTTTGTGTTTAACTTATTAAATTCTAAGAACGACGTAGAAGCTAGTTTTTCAGGGCACGTTAGGTGCAGAGTGTGTTACAATAACTAAAGGAGTTGGCTTCCACTACTACGTTATCCTTGACATTTTTTTATTGCCTATTCGTGATGGAGTTTTACGTTTTTAGGGTTCCGTAGTCAACCGCCCGTCTGTCCGTCCGTCTTCGGCGTAGCTCAGTGACCATCACTAGAAAACTGTAATTCGGCATGGGTATATAAATCAATCACGCCGACAAACCAAAAGAATAAAATCTTGAAAAAAAATTTTTTTTTGGGGTTACCTCCCCTACCCCTAAAGTGGGGATGTCATTTTTTAAGTGAAAACTTCTTTAGCGGCGCTGTGCACTTTTTGGGATGGGGATTTTTTTTTTAATCGCCACAGATTTCGATTTGTTGTTTCAGCTTGGACCGAAAATCATTTCTGATGTCCGAATAGGTAATTGAACTCGAAGTATCACGCATTATTCGAAGTCTAAAAAATAAAAGTAGCTTTGGTGTGGATGAAGTACCATCGACACTACTAAAACTATGCAAGGATGAGCTGGTACCGCCCTTCACTACGATTAACCAATCTTTCAATGAAGGTGTTTTTCCAAAAAAACTCAAAATATCAAAAATTAGACCAATATTTTAAAAAAACGGGAAAAATACCGAATTAGACCAATATAGACCAATAGCCCTATTACCAGCGATATCAAAAATATTCGAAAAATCCATGTCAAATCGGCTATATACATTATTAGAAAAGCATAACATACTGGATAAAAATCAATTTGGCTTTAGGAAACATCACTCGACTACCCCAGCAGTATATACATATGTTCAGGAAATACTGAACCAAATAAACAACAACAACTACGCCGTCGGCCTCCCCCTCGACATGACCAAGGCATGCGATAAAGTGCGTCACGACATTCTTTTAAATAAACTATATGGTTCGGGAATTTGAGGAAACGTGCATAGGTGGTTCAAGTCGTACCTGGACAATCGCAGACAATTTGTACAAATTGACTACTGCAATGAGAACACCAATGAAATAGAAAATGTAGATTCAGACATCCCACATGTCAACAGTTCAATACCACAGGGAAGTGTGCTGAGATGTGTAATTTTTTTAATTTACATCAATGACTTACCGAAATCGCTTGATTCAACGTGTATCATGTTCGCAGATGATGTATCCCTAATGTTTAGTTGCACAAATAACGATGACTGCAATACACACTTGAAAAGTGCACTCCATAAAGTTGACATTTGGTTAACAGATCATAACCTAGAAATTAATTATAGGAAAACAAAGGTATTACAATTTAAACCCTACCAGAAAACCCACTAGATATCAGCGTTATGTCTAAGCACGGGAAATTGGAAGAAGTTCAACACTTCACCCTCCTAGGTATCACTATAGACACTAACCTGAACTGGAAAACGCATGTCGCAATTACAAAAACTAAATTAACCAGATTCTTGTATGCTCTCAGTATTTTGAAGATAAATAGCGATTACAAAACTTCTCTGTTGGCTTACTATGCATACGCATAAATATGCATGGCTCCGGTATGGAGTAATCCTGTGGGGGGCCAGTACGGACGCCCAGGACCTATTTGTAATGCAGAAGAAGTGCTTGCGCATCATTATAAATATACACAGCCCAGAAACCTGCCGCCCTCATTTTAAAGAGAAACAACTACTCACCCTTCCATCTATTTACATATTAGAGGTCTGTATGTGTGTAAGAGGGCACATGCACTCTTCAGTCAAATTAAAGACGCCCCGAATCGAAGAATGGTAATTCCGTACGAAAATAGGCTCAACTTACCAAAATCTAACCTGGCAATGCACAAAAACAGCCCATACGTGAGGTTTATAAAAATATATAATAAAACCCCAACCAGTATTAAGGCCGAAGAGAAAATTAATTAATTTAAATATAAGCTGAAAAGCCTGCTCATACAAAAAGCATACTATACAATTGATGAATTCCTGAATGATAAAGAATTGACATAATTAAAATTATTTATATTATAATTAATTAAATTGTATTAAAATTGTAATTTGTAATCATCTAATAAATTATAAAATTATGTATATTATTGAGATATTGTAAATAGGACATTCCCATTTAATAATGTTCTAATAAATTGTTGAAGTTGTTATTATATATAAAACTAACATAAAATATAAGGACATGTGCTTAATATGAATAAGGTAAATGTGAATATGAATTAAAATGTTATCAAATTGCTACGCCCTACCAGGGTCCATATGAGTCCAAATGTACCTAGTTACTAAGACCTGTACAAACTATGGTTGCAATAAATGCTATGACTATGACTATGACTATGACTAATTTTCGGACCATATGCCAGTCTCGTAGCGCGATTTTTGTTTCGTTATGCAGAATTCACTGCAGTGCTACAGGCCGTTTTAGCACAAAAAGGACAATGGGTGGTTTAGACAGTAAACCCTAGGTGACATTTGAGCCAAAAGAACAATGCAACGTTCTCAAGCGTGAGTCACTGTACCGTAATAAAAACTCTATTTTGCCTCGACTACGCGCCTACCTAAGTCCCTCGGGGCTTCCCTTGATTTTATCAAACAAAACGTTCTATATATTCGTCCGTATTTCATGACGCGCGAAAGCACGGACCAGTTACTCTCCTAATAATATTGTCGTCCATTTATTCACATTGCATACTCCAGGCAAAATACGGTTTTGAAAAACATTAATTTATAATAGCGTTTTTTTTGTTGATTTCATTTTAAAATTGTATTCTAAGATGATTTATTCAAGAATCCGGCAAACTTTCCACCCGGAAGTAATTATGTAGCTTTAAATGAAGCATGCATTGTGTTTTTTTTACGATTTATATTGAATATTATAGAGCAAATGTAAATGAACCAAAATAAAGACAAACATGTTTATTAATTTTTTTTTTTGACTTTTTAGAATCTAGTTAATTTATCATTTTTTTGATGTCTGAAATTTTGTCGGATTTTGTCGCTGGGTAACTATTTAATTGATAATATATCCGTTACACATCAAAAAGAAGCTATTATAAATTATTTCCAAAATTGACATTTTTTCCATACAAGTTGTCAGTTCATTGACTGGACTATGCATCCGAGCCGCCCGGCTAAACAATTTAAAAATTAAAACAGGTCACAAATTTAGCTTTACAGGATACTTAAGCGTTTCAACACGTGCCGTGCGAATGTGAAGTGTCTCGTCCCCAAAAGGGTTCACTTAAACATTTTGTTTGGATTTTATTCTCTAATTCTTTAGCTGGCGCTAAAAATTATATGCTGATAATTTTCGGTTTCAGCGAAAACAATATTTAAGTATAAAGTTTTGCAGTGCAATTCGCCCGGTAAGTAGTTATTAATGTAGTGAAATGTAGGACGAGATAAAATCGGCATACTTGTGTGAATTGACGTGTGTATCGGATGTATTTCCAGCGACCGATTGCAGCGGGCCACTGGCTCGGAAAACGAGGGAAGCAGTAGATAACCAAATGGAAAATTCGTTCGATATTCCCGTCTCGAGCGCCGAACTGTCCGGTGCAGTGCCTGCTTGTTACAGTATCACTCGTTGTTGTTTTGTTAGTCGAACACTCGTAAAGACGAGTACATATGACAATAAAGGAATGGATTCAACTCAAATTTTTGTTAAAACATGTTGGTTTGCTCCTTTTTTGGTTTGTGATCCTCCTCGCCATCTGGGGCCTTCCTTTCGAATTAGGGTATAATCCAATTGGAGGTAGATAAGTATGTTACTCTTTATTTATACCACGATAGTGGCTAACAAGCATACGGCTCGCCGGATAATAAACAGAGAGTAACCTAAAGGTGCTAGTTAGTAACATTAGGAGTGTCATGTAATGCATTGGGTTAAATGCAGATCTCTCGTCGGCAGCATGACACACCTCAAGAAGCACAAGCGGCCATGCACCATGCCAGCAAGAACAACTGAGTAAATAATAGTTTAAGTAGGTATGTTATTTTGCTGCAATATTCTGTTTTGAGCTGGTCCATATTTAACTCGCTGCTAAATACGGAATGACATTTTTTGATAAAAAGCGAACAAAAATTCCATTCATTTCATAAACTCTTTTTTCCTAATTGTCACTTACCCGGCTTCTTAGCCCGAAAGAAAACAATACAATGATAGAAGACAATAGGCCCGTGACGTCAGGGCGCGGGCCGCGGGGGGCCGGGGTTCAAGGGCGGGAATGTAGGTCAATGGGACAGACCAAGCCGGGACCACGGAACTCCCCGATTCGGGGCTCACTAACAGCAATAACTTATCGCCCGGATTCCCCCATTTCTTTCTCGTAATCAGAATAATAGAGCAACTTCTATAGAATCCATACAGGTCAATGATTAGCTGATGCTAATTATGTATACTATTTTCAGCGGCATATCAAAAGTGATTCAGGGGTCTCTTTTTAACTAGGTATCTATTTTCTCAGTAGCATTATTGTTTAATACGTTCCTGAATTAACATGCCCCTTATTCTAGGTATTTACGTTTGCAAATGCACGTAAACATAATCAAGAATTACTGCGTTCAAGTAACACGCCTAGGTATCAAATGTGTGAAATAGTACATTGTGATGCAAGTGTGCAATGTTGTTATTGTTGATCAATACACCTGAGGTCGAATTAAGGCGATAAGAGAGCCGAGATGCGACTGTAATAATCAAAGCTCACGCGTTACATAACACATTTGCGAGGAAGAAAATACGTCATTCCTTGAACGTTTTCGTCTATTTTACCCAACTGCAGTAGAAAGAGGGCTATATTTCTCGAATGGATGTTTGTATGAATGCGTGTTTCTTTGGCATGTTCTGCAGCTTATACGGTTCGTGTGATTTTAATATGTAACATACTAGTTTATAATATTTTATAAACAGTCAGTTTAAAAAGGTTTTATTTCAGGTGTTTATAAAACTTGTTCATTTTGCTCTTTGTTTATTATTATTGAGAAACGTATACATAAATGTAGTAAATAAATTAAATTAGCATTCGTTAAACCGTTCGGTTTGTCTCGATGCTATAGCGCAGTGAAATACTGCTAACAGAAAAAGTTAGTTTTTTCACATATCTAATCTTAACGTATTTCGTGATGACGCTTAGGATCTAGAAGCTCAGTGACTTGCACAAACGATGCCACTAACATGCCAAAGCAGGAATATTATACCCGCGAACGTTCTCTTGGTTCAATGCACATGTAGACCTTCTGCCCTGTTGGTCACCAAGCTTTAAACAACTTGAAGGAGAACAACCTTTGCCTACTGTTGTATTTTCTTTACTAAAATATATAATTAACTTAGTAAATTTTCTAACGAGCAACTAAGTTTCACCACGCAGTTCTTTTCAGTTGTTCACAAAAAAATAATCTTGAATTTGCAAAGCCCCATTAAACCGGAAGTTTATAGGAGGGCATGCATATTTGAATAATAGCCCCATTTAAATAAACACGGATATGGCATACCAAGCTATAAAATCGACTATATGGACATTTTTAGATCGCACTTCCGGTAGCATGCACATTTCCACGAGAAATAAAAGCGGAGCTATTTGGGGTAAATAACGAACCGCGTATATATTCTGTGCGTGCGTGACACTATACTAAAAAATATTACACTGTCAATAGGTATATTTATAAACAAAATAATACGATACTTAGTATCAAAGGAAATCAACGAGCGCTGTGTTCGTGAGAAAAATATAGTTATTGGCTTACCTGAATCACAATTCGCTGACCAGCAAGAACGAGCTGCCTCTGATGCTAAAGAATCGAAAAGCTGATCAAAATTACTGATGCATACTGCTCCCATCCTAAAACAAACTCGGTCTAGGAAAATATATGCCGAGGAAGGTACAACCAATCAAAGCCACCTTTAACGATGCATCTACTGTAAAAGCAATTCTTAAGAACCGAACAAAAATATAATGACGAATGTATTGAACACACAAATGTAGCTAAATTTCTAGGCTTAGAAATTGATAACCAATTAAAATGGAAAATACATACCCAAACATTAAATACAAAGATAAATAAATTTGTTTTTGCTCTCAGAAGAATTTCTAAATTATCAGATCGGAAAACTGCATTACTAGCCTCATATATCATGGATATATAGGATCAATACTTCGCTATGGAATTATATTTTGGGGCAACTCCACAAATAAAAGAAAATATGTTTATAGCTCAAAAAAATGCATACGAGCAATCAGTAACATTAAAAAGACTGATAGCTGTAAGCCGTATTTCAAAGAGCTCAAGATCTTGACACTGCCTTGTTTATATATTTATGAAGTAGCTGTTTTTGTTAAGTCAAACCCAAACATGTTTCCAACGAAGACCAGGAACTCCCCTCATAAATATAGAATTAACACTGTTCCTGGCAAAACAGCCCTCCTTCGCAATAGTATTCTAGGTATGTCCTCTAAAATATACAACATTTTACCTGATGTACTCAAACCATTACATGTAGAAAAGTTTTAAAAAAATTGAAGGAGGAACTCATCATTATTATACGATAGATGATTTTTTTAAAGATAAGTTTTAATTTATAATAGACTGGCATGCAATATAGAATGGTATTAAATTATGTGACAGCTAAAGTAATTAAATTGTTTCGCACTTTGTAATTTGAATGACTATTGTAAATATATCATTAATTGTTTCCATTTGACATTATTTAATTGGATTATGTGACGCCATAGATTTGACGCCATAGATTTAAACTATTTTGTATCTCTATATTTAATTGAATATAATGATAATGACTGCTAAGAGTGTAAAATGTAATAGAGCTAATATAAGTAGGATTGACATTTGAATTTGTTTGCATGGAAATTGTAAAAAATTGACAATAGTTTCAAGAAATATTCACATGCCTATCGGCCGAATATATAATGGATCAATGTATATATTTATAAGTTATAACACCTTATGTACCATATATTCTGATGAATAAATTATGATTGATTGATTGAAAGTAGATAATTATCGGTTTTTCAAATTTGAATGTTCAACATACCTTATATAGAGAATAGTACTTTATTGGAAGTTGTGTATCTATAATATAGGAAATTTATTAATTTTATATACATTATGCGTCTCATAACAGAAAAAAACAAAAGTAAGTAGTGAGTAACAGTAAATGAAACGCTTAATTTTCCCGCCAATGGACTATTATGTCGGACATAAAGCATTCGTCCCATTCTGGCAAATATGCGAGTGCAAGAGGGACGAATGCTTTACGTCGGACATAAAACCTAATGTGCTAGGGGGGCACCTTCACCTAGCATAAGTTTGCGCATGTCATATACTCTCATGAGAGTATCTTGGTTTAGTCTGTGGAGGGCGGTCGTTTCGAGTGTAATTGGACTTCAAACTTTAAAAATGCAGTCTTGTGCATTGCGTTACTTCTGTCTACGTCTGGTCTGTGACAGACGGGCAACTACGGAACCCTACCCTGCACGTAACCCGACACGCACTTGGCCGCTTTTTAAACAGGGAATTTCGTATAGACAACATATCTACTTCTTTTTTATATTACATCATTGAGTATAAACATTTAATGCTACAGCCTACGTCCTTCGTCCTGTTTGACCTATTGCCAGAAACATCTATTAACTAAACTGTTAACTACCTCGATTAAATTAGAACTGCATGTGTCCGCCTATGTCCAAGAGAAGAAATACGTTTATTCCCACCACATTCCCATGCAAACGAAGTCGCAGGTACAACTAGTAAACAATAATACCTCTACATATTACTTGTATGTACTGAACTGAATCTACAATAATTTTATTTTATCGGGAAAATTCATAACACGCAAATTTCAGAGACGTAGATATAAGTGATCACGATTCACGGCACATTTAGGTTTAATGCATTTCATTTGTTTAGGGCGCGTGCAGCATGTTCGTGTCGGGAAATGTAAATACGTAGCATGAAAGCACATTAAGCGGCGAACATCACTTAGGACATGTAGGCCAATGATGACTGATGACCATTTGTGTTTAAAAATTGTTTATTGCAGATATGCATTATTCCGATTTGATATTATGCAACTTAACAAAGTCGCCGTTATGTATACAGTATGTAATAAAAATATTTACTACTAACGGTTATTTTTTTATTCCTGATCAGGAACCAATTTTTCTGATTCAGTAATTGATACCAAACTTAATTAACTCGTAATTAGGTACCTAAGACTATTAACGTTCATATTTCTGAATTAGGAATTAATTGAATAACATTGTAAGTTTCACAAAACTGTCAATTGTCACATGCATTACAAGTAGATGCACAGTAGACGTTAGAGTTAATTGACGGAGGTCTTACCTATAATTTATCCCATTGACGACTGAACAAACCACCGAAACAACGTCGCTTTATAAGCAAACTTGACATTGGCGAATTCATCTTAACTTAGATGGCAGTTTTTTTTAAAGATGATAAGTACTTAGCTATACATTAAGTGGATGTTAGTGCTAAAATTATCATTAAATTGAATTAATTAAACAGTGATGTATTTGCGTAAGGTGAGACCTCTTCCATTGAAATCTGTTTTGGCTGGTTGTTATTACTTAACAATATTTTTTTAATCCTGATCACGGATTATAAATCACCGCGTATTTTATCCCGTTACAGGACATATAGGTAGAAAAAATCTGCATGATTCAACGGCTAAGTTTTTAGGGTTCCGCGCCTCAAAAGGAAAAAGGAACCATATAGGATCAATTTGTTGTCCGTGAGTCAGTCAAGGTCAAGACCCATATTCTCAGTATCAACGTAGTAAGTTCAGTCATATCAGATACCTACTCATTCTCTCGGAGCTGTAAAAATCCAACTTCTAGGTTAATCATTATCATATTTTGATTAAAACATCCGATACTTACATATTCACAGTTCATGAAATTAGTGCTTTACTTGTAATTTCTTCCCGTGGAATCATGAAATTTGGCAAAAAGCATAACTAATAAAATAATTACTTATACTGAAAACTGTGAATTTATAACTATAGCGCATAAAAATACTGCTTCAATAGGGCGCACCCAGACGCCATCGCCAGTAAACGCGTCGGCACTATGTATGACATAATAAAACCCAAAATAAAGTTTATTTAGCTACAAATCATGGGAGTACGTTATGCAACCATCCTGCGCGAATCCGGCTCGTACTTGGTCGGTTTTGTATTCGTAATACGAAGAAACATCCGAATACTTATGTAATTTTGTTTCATTTATAACTAAAATCGATGTAATGTTACCTACTGGTTCGAAACAGTAAAACAAGGGTAAGTATTGCAAAACCAATCTGTGCTTGATAGTAACAGGAACAATGTGCCGTACAGAGGTATTTGTTAACTTTTGAATAGTTTAAACGCCTGCCCTAAAAAGCCATTCGTTCAGTATGATGAATGAATCCCAACCCCTCAGAGCCGGTGTAGGTATTGTTTAGTCCATTAGCTCATGTCAAGATTAATATACTACACATTAACGTTCAGGATTGTTCTGTTGTACAACAGATTCATCAATTCAGTCTTCAATTTAATATAAATTCAATCAATGTCGCCGGCCGATCGTCCAGATCACGAAATTCCTAGGCATATCGTGAAACGCCGCCATTTCATGATATGCCTAAAAGTTGGCCAGACTTATCGTGATGTGCCTGATAAAAAATACGGTAGATAGATGGATTAGAGCAACGCATTCCTCGATATTCCTAGCTCTATACCGGGCACATCGTAAAATAGTTTATTTCCTGGCCACTGGTGGCGCTGCGTATGCGATGGCGGCCGTTTTTGTTGGGAGCCAATAATCAGTGCGGACAAAAATGGCTTGTCATAAGCGAACTCTGTCTTAGGTCGGTTAGGGTTCACTTGTGACCCTCAGACTAGAAATAGACACCCCGCTTAGCGGGGTGGCGTCGACTCGCTGGAGATTATCAGTCCGCACTCCTTTTTTTTTTTTTTTCATTTACCTACTTCAATTTTGGACACCCCACTTACGTATAACGGTGAGTATTCAACGATATGGCGGCGTTTCATGATATGCCTAGGAATTTCATGATCAGTCTAAACGTCACTAGGCAAATCGTTAAATGGTGAATTTTGAACGATGTGGCGGATGTCACTCAGCCAAATCATGAGATGGCGGTGTTTCACGATATGCCTAGGAATTTCGTGATCTGGCGGATTTTACGATCGGCCGCCGACATATATACCTTCTAATAATAGCACATTGACAAATATGGATCTGGTTAGATTCGACTATAGTAATTTGAATATAGAGTGCATTGTGCAATCGCTAGTTATTTGATTAATGATGTTGATATCCGATAAATGGACTGGTGTATCGTGCACACCACCCAAATAGGTATACATGTATTCACGAAAGGAATTGTATAAAATTACGTTTTGGTTAATCATGACATTAAATGACCTTGCATGTAATGTTTATCATTCTTTATTTGATTAAATGTACTTTCAGAATATTTTCTTAATTCATTTTGAAGGAAATAATTAATTCAGTTTATTCAATTAACTTAGTTAACAAATGATTCTTGAAGTTTAATAAAAATACGGTAGAAAGAAGTTTCGTTTCAGTTTACGTTAATCTTAATATATATATTAATTCCAAATTTTTGCTTGGTAAACTTTGGAGATAAGCCGGAATGGTACTTTTTTCAACGTTCTCCTTTATAAATCAGAATTTTACCACTGTAAAAAAACTGTTTTAGGATGTGCAACTCAAGCCCTTGCATATGATACCCAACATGGCCTACTAACTAAACTGTTTTAGGAAGTGCAACTCAAGCCCTTTCACATGGCCTACTAACTAGACTTTTTCTAATGGATATCATTAATAGTTTCCCGAGATATTTAACGTTGTGTCGGCGGCACCGTAAGGGTTCCGTCTTTACTTTTTTGGTCCGGAACCCTAACTAGAGCGTGACTTCAAGTCCGATAATTTTCCGATTATATCGGAATGTATTCCATTATACGCGTTGCATTTTCTCAATGTCGCCGCCCTCATTGGTATTCGTTTCCCGGTCTCTATCTGCTTGCTGAATTCACTTATAGACTGAATCCACGCCTGGTGAATACCAACGACAAACATATTTATTACCCACCTGCCCGAGTTTTTAGCGCGAAATTAATTTGTTTTGAATCTTTGCTACTGTATTGGGTATTTACCCAATTATTAGAAAGATTCCCGGACTGTAATGAAAATAGTAAGAGGCAATTTTACCTGCTAAGTATGACTTAAAACTAATTTTAATGATTTAACAACCGACGACTTTATAAAAAGACATCTGTCCAAAAGCATTCTCAATATTTCATCGGTCCCACACCATGCTGAGAATCGTGATCCTGTGTATACGCATACATTCATACAGTATACCTCCAATGGAAGGGGTCACCGGTCATAAGCCGTCGAACCGAGTGTTGCACACGCGGCACTGTTGCACACCAACTTTTTGAAGATCATCAGTCACTCCTGCTGCCCCTGAGGATCACCTTCTTTACAATCTGACTTTTAATTCCAGGTCATGAGTTGTAATCCAGAGTTGTCAATGGCTGAGTTACAGTGTATAGTAAAATATGGGAGAATCACCTTTTTTCCGTCGCTACTTGCCATGTTTACGACTCCTGGGTAACTTTTTAAAACTGTGTTTTTATGTTTCATAGCTTTGAGTGCCTTGGCCATTTTACGGAAAGTTGTACACTCGACTTTTTTTTAATTTTGATATAATCCGGTTTTTTCTACTCAGAATCGAGATAAGAGCTCTTTCGAATGTTATACGAGAAAAAAAATGTCCCGAGATTTTGTATTCCATTCCGTTACCGTTTCCATACTAAGCTTGTATGGTGTTAACGGAACGGAAAACCGAAAATTATATGTAACAATTTGGACAGTTTTTTTCTCCTAAGTATTAGGTTCGCAAGTGCTCTCGATTCTGAATAGAAATAACCCGATTATATCAAAATTAAAAAAAAAACGAGTGTATAACTTTCCGTAAATTAGCACGCCTGATTGCTTAAGTCGTGAAATGAAGTACAGGAGTAGGTGGTAGAAAAAAAAGTAATGTATATCGATAAGCGACGAGAGACTGTTAATTGAATCTTAATATAGGGCGATACGTGGACGGCTTAATAAAGTTGCCTGAAACTAGGTTATAATCAGTCGCCTGTAGAGTTCTACACACACATCGCCCGTGCACCGGTTTATGATAGCGCAATTATACTTACTATTTATTCATAGCACTCCAAGAAAAACAATGTACTCAGTAAAATTTAAACTACGTCAGACGACGGGTGGCCTTATCGCTTAAGAGCGATGTGTTTGCTTATTCTCGCTTGTACTAATGACGGTGTGTTGTGGGCGATGGGCTAGCAACCTCCTATAAGTGCGATATAACATTTAGTCGATCTTTTATACCCGCATTTATGCTAAAGGTGGCACTGGAACATATGTTTCATGTGCTCTGCCTACCCCTTTTGGAAATAAAGGCGTGAATCTATGTATATAGTTGTAAAATGTGTGCGAAAGCGACGAACGTACAACCAAGCATAATTTTAATTCGAACCGATAAAAGCAAATATTTCAAATTCGATCACAGAAGAAGTTTCAGTTTCCAACTCAAGTCTGAAACCACGTACAAGCCCTAGGGAAAACGAAGGCCTGGGTCGATCCTTTCGCGCGCCCACTTCCACGTCAGGCTTGCCAGAACAAGATCGCGGATACATTGAAATAAACATAGAATGCGAAACTTACGTATCAGATCCAACCCACGGCACTAATAAAGACAAACCATAGTAGATTGTATAACAAGGGTCTAAAATAAGCCATATTAACACGAGATGGTTATTTTCTCGAACGAAGTGAGTTCGAGTTCGAAAGTTATACACTATACTTTTCACTTCGACTGTGAGAAAATAGTAAAAACAAAGATTATCCATCCACAATCAATAATAGATACCACGGCGAAAAGATTGTTCAATTTGGCGCCGTTATTTTTTTAATTTAATGCTTTGACACAGATACAAAATATTGACATAAAGAATAAACGCCTCTTGACCGTCTAATAGCCGCGTCCAAACAGCCGACCGCGGCGGACAGCATACGGGACGGGGTATACGATAAAGCGAGATAAACAGCAGCGTTTAATGCCTTGGTGAGGAGCAAATTAGGAGCTTCTTCCATCATTTGGAATCCTTATGAATCCACATATACCTTGCTCTTAGAGAAAATACAAGTCTTTCCTTAGGTCCCTCTAGTATAAGAAAAAGTAGATACTACCCTTATTTATATCCCACTAAACGTTTACTTGGTTGTTTAGGATATAATTCTTTGGAAGTGAATGTGACCTGTTTGCGTGGCGATGGGTAACCGTGTGCCGGGAATATTTGAGATTTTGTGAGGCGATGGATGACAGGCAATCCTCCGTGTACGCATAATGTATACGTAAATACTCGTATATCCTGTGTTTTGCGTGTGATATTTTATCGTAAAGGTGATACCATTTGTTAGTTGTAAGTTGTTTTACTGTACACAATTAAGTAATCGGGTTTCTCGGCGTATTGGTTCGCTGTAAGGCCGTGTAAACTAATTAAATTATAAATAAGTAAATAGCTTATGCCATGTATGCAGTCAACCCCGCTTGACAGTTTGGACGCGACTATAGACGGTCAGAGGCGTCTTTTTTTTAATGATTGTGATTTAGGGAATAAAATACACCTAATGTTTGAAATGAATTCTGTTTCCTGATTGGTCGATTTTAAATCTAACTGTTGTCTTGTTAGTTGAAAGCAAATACAAACGTTTTTTAAAGAGTTGTGATTGGTGGATGTAATACGGTGAACTGTTTTATAAATCATAAATATGTATACATATTTTCCTAAATGTACTCTTTAGCCCCGCTTGCTGAGCGTAATATGACGCACTTTTTGAGCATGAGAAGTGAAAAATTAAAATTAAACATTTTGTCGTAACGTAACATCATTGGTTATTTGAATAATATCGAAGTCTCATGGGGTGTATATATGTCATGATTTGTCGGCCCCATTTTATCAGAAGCTGACTAATTGCTATCTTCTGGAGGCATGTTGCGCTGCTGATCCAACTGTCAAACGAGTTGTCCTGACTAATTGCATGCACATGTGGTCGGATTATTACATCTGTACCTACGCTACATCCAATTATGACTTCGACATGTTGTACTGACGAATTGTGGTAGTCACATAATCTGTATAGGTACCCCATTAGTTGCCCAGGTCTGCATAATCTGCATTTTGTGTCTATGATCTGCATTATCATGGGATGTTCAAATGCTTGCTTATTTGAGTCTGGCAAACGAAAGCGTGACCTGAGAAAACGCGGCAAATTCAAAAAAAATACTTGTGGTATTCCTAATTATAGGTAGTTGATTAGATTTATATTAGATTATCTGTAAAGATAAGAAACGGTATCATCATTATCGTCAATATTATGATATCAAATAATCAGCCGACAAGGATTAAGATTACAAAGACATACTAACCTAAAAAATCCGACATCGCATCTAAACATTGTTGTTTCTCTTGGAAAACAACTTCTTTCTCCTCTTGTTTTTGCTTGAACTTACTGATCATAGTATGTAGCAGCTTTCGCACATAACTGTTTCTTTTACATTGTTTTACCCATATTACGGCAATTATAAATGAAAATTAATTGAGTTCACAAAATACTGACAACTAACCAAAGAATTTGACGTGCCTTTGACAGATTAATAATGTTGCCATATTAAAACTTAAAAAAAGTCCAGGTACAAATCCCAATCATCCTAATACCTAGCAATAAAGTATATAGTTTTCAATACCTGCCTTAGTTATTCACGGCCCGTACCTCGCATTTAATTACGCGTGTCTTCATATCTTCTTGTTCCCTGCATTCCTCATTTCTATACGACGAAGCTCATAGTTCCACAACAATAGACCCCGTTCACATTCGCGCATACGAGCCTGTTTATGTGGTGTTTTAGCTAGATTAGCATACTTTGAATGCGTGGTAACGAACCAGCGGCCCACTATTAGCATGAATTAAGCACGTTTCATAAGCAATAGACAAATTTAAGCTTTTCAATGGTGCTCTTTTGTATAGTATCGTAACGAACAAAATACGAAATTAAGCTGTTACCCAATTAAATAATTTTTTTTGTTATATTTGCGGACAAATACAAATCGACCTAGTCCTAAACTAAAGTTTCTACTGTGGGTACTACACGACGATAAACATACTTATACTTAATAAATACTTAAAATACATAGAAAACATCCATGACTCACGAACAAATATTCGTGCTCATCACAGAAATAATTATTCCATAATAATTTTCCCTTACCGGGATTCGAACCCAGGACCTCTTGCTTTGTAGGCAGGGTCACTACCAACTAGCCTAAAGCGGTCGTCAACTTGTACAACGTAATTTGTAAGCGAAGAGTGTTGTATGTTGTGTGTATACGGACGTATGTCTATATTATAGGTACTTTGACACCCTCCTTATACCTATTTCGTCTCGTCTCAAATGAGATATATTATAATATTAGGGTGAAATGCGGTTGTCAATGGTGAAAACAGAAACATATTGTTTATATGTGTATTGTTCCGAACAATAGGTAGCAGCAAGATAACGTTGCGTAAATTTGGTGATGGTTGAAATCCACTTGAAATATCATATTTTGTGTCACTATGTAAATGATGAAATCCAATTTTAACCCATCGTATGCATGGGCACGGATCCTTGCCAACCCTATTGTTGTTAAAATGTAACCATCTCAAAGTCCTCATTAGATTGGAAAATCATGACATTCGCATACGAGGGGTTAAATCTGCTTCTGAAGCTCGTTGTCGTACCCAGCTTTATACAGGTTTATTACAGTATAATTCAGTGGCGGAGCGCCCATATAAGCCGATTCCCACCGGCTAAGCAAGCCTATAGTATATAACTATACGTCTAAACTCTTTCATAACCTTTTTGTTCCGGGTTGCCCATCGAAAATGGCCGCCACTGCAGAACATTTCATACTTTCATAACATAGAAGGTCATTAAAACCCACAATAAGCTCAAATAGAGGCACGTTGCGTGTTTAAAGCCCTTTAAACGTTTCCGTTTAAAGTTATAGATTTACGGTCGTGGCGAATAGTAAAACAACGGAGTTAACCGCGTACGGGGGTCAATCGGATACGGGTACAAAATACGCGCATGCCTTCCGACTAGTGCATTGTAATTTCGTTCAGAAATAGGGGGTACACTGGTTTTAGTTTTCTTTTGTAACTAATTATTAGTATAATTTTCATACAAATGTTATTCGCTTTTGGATTTATTGTTGTATCTACAGTATCTACAATCTTCTGGTGACCACGTGCAGTATCTTACGTGGCGATAACGACTGCCCGGATCTAGTGGCACGAGCCGTAAAACTCACTATACCTTTTGTGCCCAAAGCAGTCCTGCGACCGAGACGTCACAATCTCCTGGCAGTCCCATCAACTCGTACTGTAGCACACAGAAACCCCTGCTATTCGGGCACTAAAACTGTTGAACTCGCTTCTGTCACAAGCACCTGAATGTGATGTATTTGCTAGTCGATGGGCGAATGTATGTCACATGTGTCTGAGATACTGCGAGACGATGGATGTTTAAATATTATGGTTTTTTCTTTTTATTTTCGGTTTTTACATGTTAATAATTATAAATTGTACAGTGCTTTGGTTTCTTACTGTCAACTGTATAAATTTTGTATGATTACATAAGATAAATAAATAAATAAATAAAAATAAATCTAGTCAGCAGCAAAAGTAGCTACGCGTGTCGTGTCACGTGCTCATGTGTCACGTGCTCATGTGTCATTTGCGTAGCTACTTGTGCTGCTGTATGTATTAAACACTTATTGTATTTTATTACCGCTCTACTCAAATTAGTGGAAACATCTAATAATTAACACAGTAATCAAATGATGACTGAGATTTGAAACTATTGTTTCAAACATTTGACACAGATCCGTGCCTAAGTATGTACATGAAAGCTTAAATTATTTATTCAACCGGTTAAATAGCCTAGTGGGTAGTGACGCTGCCTATGAAGCTGAAGGTCCTTGGTTCGAATCCCGGCAAGGACAAATATTTGGGTGATGAGCAGGATGAGCATAAATATTTGTTTCTGAATCTTGGACATTTTTATGTTTGGATATGTATTTATATTAAATATATCGTGATCTAGTATCCATAACACATGCCTTATTGAGCTTACAATGGGGCTTGATCGACTTGTGTAAATGAGCCTAATATTTATTTTTTATTTATTTTATTATTCGCGGTTTGTAAATTTACTAAATATTTTAAACAAGGGAGTTGATATTCATAATTCTATCTTTAGAAACGAATCAGGTTTAAGTAGGCATGACGGGTATACACATTTCTGTGCAATATTACCTGCACGAGCAGATAAGACTTGAAGAACACGGAAATCCTCTTAACATCGACAGAAGCCGAAACCTCGCAGGGAACATTTTCTATTAGAACCCTGCCCCCCTATTCTCTAACTTGTTTTAAGCTCACCTCAACGCTCACCCACAAATATATCTTGACACCGTGATGCGTAGTAACTAAGCGTCGGTAGAGGTCTAGTTTCGTGACGGGTGACCGGCGGGGTGAGCCGTATTAGCGCTTAGCGAATAACAGCCCTGTATGGGTGCATTCCTCCTCGTACCACAACTCGCGAATCGAATTCCACTAATGCATACTAAAATTTACTACACCGTAACACAAGCCTTACGACTTCAAGTAAGACGGCGTCAGGGTAGTTTATAGTTTTACAAATGGGGTTAGACACAGTGTCATATCTACGTTAATAAATTTTGCATTGAAAGCATACCTTCGCGAAGAAGACAGCCTTTTAAACGAAATTCGCTTCCAGCACGTGAAGACAACTATGGTTCCGAATACAACTTGTTTATGAAACGAATGATTAATGGGATTGCAAGGAAAGTGTCGCGTCGCTGTAAGCTAAGTCTTCCAAGTTACTTACATGGTATATATTAAGATTGGTATCTTATCCGGTTACTGCCGTAAACCTTTATTTTATTTACTTAATTTACGACTTCTTCATCCAGTTTAGATGTTGCTGGGAAATCTGATCCAATTACTACCGAAAGTCGTAAACACGGCGAACTGAAGCGGTATACTGCCTCTCTCGGATCCTAAGTCCACAGCTAAATTAATCACGATTGTCCTTCCATGACTGAATAATCATACGCAAACGATTACAATCCGAATTTGATATAGTTACACAACGAACAGTACCGACTTAATTTCCAACTTGAAGTTGTTCTGGAATTATATATTTGATAGGTGAGGTAGTAGCAATTGTAGCAATTATATGTAAAGTAATAACGTGGTTACGAAGATTTGTCATCGGATATCATTCATTCGTATTTAATGTCTCTATTCCACACAATTCATAATTAATATGGAGTTCATCTATATGTTGGCGGCCGATCGTAAAATCCGCCAGATCACGAAATTGAAACGCCGCCATTTCATGATATGCCTAAAAGTTGGCCAGGCTTATCACGATGTGCCTGATAAACCATACGGCAGATGGATGAGAGCAACGCATTCGTCGATATTCCTAGCTCTATACCGGGCACATCGTAAACCGTTTCTTTCTTGGCTACTGGTGGCGCTGCGTATGCGATGGCGGCCGTTTTTGTTGGGAGACAATAATCAGGGCGGACAAATATGACTTGTCATAAGCGAACTCTGTCTTAGGTCGGTTAGGTTAGGGTTCACTTGTGTCCCTCAGACCAGAAATGGACACCCCACGCAGCGGGGTGCCGTCGACTCGCTGGAGATTCAGCCGCACTCCTTATTTTGTTTTCATTTACCTACTTCAATTTTGGACACCCTACTTACGTATAACGGTGAGTATTGAACGATATGGCAGCGTTTCATGATTATGCCTAGGAATTTCATGATCAGTCTAAACGTCACTGGCTCGGCCAAATCATGAAATGCCGACGTTTCATGGCATACCTAGGAAGTTCATGATCTGCCTAAATGCACAGACAGACAACAGGCAAAAGCAGCAAGGCAAGGCAAATCGTTAAATGGTGAATTTTGAACGATATGGCGGATGTCACTCAGCCAAATCGTGAAATGGCGGTGTTTCACGATATGCCTAGGAATTTCGTGATCTGGCGGATTTTACGATCGGCCGCCGACACATACAAATTATAAAACTCTTGCGGTACTTACGACCGATTGACAGACAGCGCACAGCCTAAACCGCCAAAGATATTTTAAGCATAACATTTGGAACATATATTCTTTACAGTACGTGGGCGTGTACTAAGAAAGGATTTTTCGAAATTCAACCCTTAAGGGGCTGAAATAGGGGTCGAACCGTTGTATGGAAATCGTTCATTTGGAAAGTTATAGACTTGAATCTTTGTATGGAGGTATTTTTAATGATAAAGTGTGGCTAGAAACATCAAAAAGCAGGACAGCAGGTTTCTTTTATAATATGTAGATCTATCCAGAAATATTTTTTTGTAACTTGCCCCCTAAAGGGGTGAAATAGGAGTTGTACCTACCGAGAAGACGTTCTTTTATAAACTTAGAAATTTGAAAGTTCGTAGGTCCTGTATACGTTCTTTATTTATAAACCAGATAATTGACATAGCGTTTCCATCAAAATTCATTCCCGAGGGTGTGGAAAGGCCATATGGAAAACATAATATGAGAGTTGAAACTTTGCGCATTCCTATTATATAGTCAAACATGCTGAGTACCTACGGTGATTTCTGAAATAAATCCCCTTAAAGGATAAGGATATTAATATTTATCGTTTAGAGTAGAATGTGTAGAATACGATGGACATTTTAAATGTATACCAGAATTATGAAAAATATACAATTTAAGCAGAAACGTCAGTGAATGGATATATTTGTAAAAACGGAGTTTTCAATTTAAATTTAACGATAAAACTAATGAACATCGCACCTTTTACGCTTAATCCCTGAACGGATTTAGATGAAACTTTCCGTACAGATAATTTGAGACCCTTGGAAGGATATAGGATAGTTTTTACCTCGGAAATCATCCCTTAAGATGGTAGAACTTCGTTTGGGTCGGCGATAATTAAGGTTTCGCCTACAATAATTTAATAGCAATAATGTTTCTAAGACGGTAAGGAGTTCTACCTATGATAAACCTACACTTGCTGAAAAGTAAACCAGAATAAGGAATAAGTTAATAAATATAGTTGACAAGTATTTCGTGGCGTAGGTAGGTGGTGGCGCTCATTAGACGGGCGGAGCTCGCGGGTCGCGTGCCGCCGCCGGCGTGCACGCGGAGCACAATGCACGACCCCGCATTCTGTCCCATCGATCCCGCTAATCACCGCCGCTAACATTAATCTTGCGCCAATTAGCTATTTTTGGACATTAAATCCGCAAAATCCTGCCACTGCAGCCGAACTGTAAGTGTACCGGCTCCAAACACAAGTTTTTTCAAACCCAAAGGTTGTCTGGAAGAGATCGCTCCTAGCGATTAGACTGTATGTTGTTTTCTACTGTAAGCTTTATTTTCTGTACTATGCTATGTATTGAGCTGCAGTAATGTGTATCACACCAAAAACATTACATGTAAAGTGATTGCCAAGACTCCCTAGCTCATATATAGCTTTCAGCGTTAAAAAGATATCAGATCATAAGTAGCGCAAGTCTCATACAAAGTTCTATACCCTACTTTAAGGGGTTGGGGGTAGAAGTTCCAATTTTTTGAATTATTTTGTTGATTGTGTGCTAATACTAGCTCACATACCAAATTTCAGGAAGTACCCTAGAGGTTTGATGATCAACATCAGTCAGTGAGTCAGTGAGTCAGTGACGAAATCGGCGTTTTTTAGATATCAATAAAATCTTAAGTATAAGAGCTATGTTACTGAAACTTTATATGTTTAATAAGTCTACTATTGACATCATATCCCGAGAATTTTGTTTATCTGGTATAATCCAAACCCAAGTTACGAGGGTTCAAAAAAACGACGAACCGCTTCGAGAAAAGGTAGGTAGTGCCCTTGCGTTGCGCTTCGCTTGGCTCGTCTTGGCGGGGGCACTGCCGTTCCCCCATTTTTGTATTGTAAAGGGTGAGTACTATTAAATTGTCGCCTTTTCAATTCAAGTTTACTAAAAGAAATAACATACAAGTTAGTCAAAGTTCTTTATTATACATAAAGTTTAAGATAAAATAGATCCGTTAGCACAATTTTATTCTTTGATCAGAGCACGATGAGAGAATTTTCGAACTTTACTCTTGACGCGTTTCATAGAATTTTGCACAGAATCATTTGTGATCAGCTTAGTACATTTCATCCACTTTTTTTTGAAATCAGGTAATGATGTGGCCGGCTGGCACGTTTTACGCAACTTTGTTTTAATATTTGCCCAGTATTTCTCTATCGGCCGTAGTTCTGGGCAATTTGGCGGATTAGTATTCTTCGGTACTACATCGACAGAATTCAGGTTATACCACTCTAAAGCTCGGGATGAATAGTGACAGCTCGCTAAATCGGGCCAGAAGAATGTCGAAGAAATGTGCTTTTTTATGAGCGGTAATAATCTTTTTTTTAAGCATTCGGATATATAAATATCCGTGTTGACAGTACCAATGGTTACAAAGGGCGAACTCCGCATGCCGCACTGGCATATCGCTTGCCACACGAGTAATTTTTTTGCGATGTTTTCCACTGGAATTACTTTTTCTGATTCATGCAGACCCGGGATGTTGCGAGAAGAATAGTATTGATTTCCTGGTATCGATTTGAAATCAGCCTTTACATAAGTTTCGTCATCAATAATTAAGCAACCTGTATTTTGAACTAACAGGGTGTACAGTAATCTAGAGCGTCTAACTGCTCTGTTATATTGTTCTACCGTTCTTTTCGGGGCTTTTTGCTTTTTGTAAGAAGAAATACCGCACTTTATTTTTATTTTCTGTACATTTGTTTGACTAGTACCAACTTTTTTTGCCACATCTCGAGAAGAGATTGCTGGATTTTGATCAAATAAGCTACACACCCTTGACTCTAACTTTTTGTTCCGTTTTCTTGTCGGATTACCCTCTCGCAACTTTCTTTCAGTAGTTAAACCTTGTTTTAACCTTTTTAGGGTCCTTGGCACTGTTCTCTGACTTGTATGGCACGATTTCGCAAGCTCCGAAGTAGATACATTGGGATTTACTGAAAATGTTTGCAGAATTAATTCGCGAACGCTTTTTTCTCTTGATGACATCTTGACGGATACAAACAAATAAATGTTTTTTTTAAACCTAAGATGAAACAAAGTTTTAAATTTCATATCTGAAAAGTTTTATCAAAACAGGTTGCAAGGTCAGAAAAATAGAACGGAAAATGTTAGCGACAATTTAATAGTACTCACCCTTTATTTTATATCATGTAATAATCCCAATAGTTTTTCTTATGAGTTGGAAGGTCAGATGAAAGTCGCTTTCGTAAAACTAGTGCTTACACCATATCTTGGGATTAGGAGCTGAAGCGGGCCTGGGGCTCCTTAAGGGTAAGGGTAACCGAGGAAAAACGCGGAGGACGATGAAATCCGCAAACCCCTACGAGTACATGGACCTATGATACTCAGTACAGGCTATACGTGATGCCACAACGAGGGACGGAAAAGCTCCTATGCAGCTAAATTAAGAACTGGTCTTAAAATGGCTGATGACTTGCCATAAATCAGTTATGGCAAATAAAAAAAGAGGAACTATGAGAAGGACAACGAACGATATTTCCCTTTCTGACATACTTATCGAGATTTGTATGCTACCACCTCGCTCGCACGTGGTATTATTATTACCATAGCCTGTCCTAAATATCATAGGTCCATGTACGAGTATGATGTAATGATTGCTTCGATTATGCGATGTATGCGGCTAGAACGTTACAAATTTATAATTTATGGATTCCCAAAGTTAATAAAATAACCGTAAAAAAAGGTCGATAATTTTTCATATCTAAAAATGTGAATGTTGCAAATGTTTTGTTGTGTCTTTTTAATTGCAGTGCTAACACTAGATAATATAAGTTGTTGTGTTACCTAACCATGGGGTATGGAACTCAAGTCCGACATAAACAGATATTATTATTATATTTATTATATACGCTGTTGCGCATCTTATTATCTGGCTGTTTAATACATATATTTTTTTTCCAATAATATTCATAAGGATTTAAGAATTCGAGAGATATTTTTATTTTAAACATGACAATTTGAGCGCAGGTCGTTAATTTCCTTCCTCGACGGTTCATTGCTTTACGTCCGACGATAAAAGCATCTGCAGCGGTTAATGCCAGTCACCTTATCTTTCATCATGTAAAACCACGACGAGTAGGTATTTCGTATCAATAGGCTATTCTACGATTTTTTTAATATATTTGAAAATGTTCGTATAGACTCGATAGTCAACTGGTATTTTTATTTCCTCAAAATAATATCGCTTTAAGCAAATAAATAATGGTTGAAATTTGAACATTATATATTCGGGCCAAACGGGCAGCCGCCATTATCGTGACGTCATAACTGCAATAACAAACCACAGACTACTAAGAAGATACACGTCAAATGTCCAACTTCTAGTACTTCTAATCTTTGCCTTCTGAAAGTTCTGATTTTTCATGGATTTTCTAACTAAAAATGAGCTTTCATACTCGTTATCGTTGGTGTTGCGCCAACTTTCAACGTTGAAGACTCTTCAAAACATGTAAACTTATCATCGGAAATATACAATATTGTATTGTTCTAATATAGTTTCGGAAAATTAAACAGAATATACTTACAAAGCTATTTTGATATTTCTGCATTCAGCAGAAAAGAAATCTGTATTATACGCAAAGAACTTTGCAATCATTAGTGCGTCTATTTTCGGTAGATTTGTATTGTCAGCTTTTACAAATCCAACCTCCATCGTAGATGGCGTAAAATAGCGTACCAAAGTCCAAATAAATACAATTTGAGTCCACAATATGTTTTTTTTTTTGTTGTTGTTTACACCGAAAACTTGTTTTGGTATTTGCTGTTCTGACGTCACTCACAGAAGACAAAATGGCAGTCAGCGTTTTTGGTCACGTGACATACAGATAATAAATATACGATTTTAATTTTGAAATTAAAAATATTTCTTATGTTTTTATAACAAAATAGTATTATATTCGTATTTTCTAAAGTCAAAACTAAAGAAATAACATACTTTCATAATTTAATTGTGATAGACGAAAATAAGCCTATTATGAAACCATGAGACCGAGAGAAAGTCTTGACTAGCGTTCGGATCTTATTGATTTTGTATCCCTTTCCTCGTCTTCTTTCTTTTTCTTATAACTTTTAACAAGAATGTACAAATATTAAACTCTTAAAAAGATATCAATCGGTATAAGTCGTATCAGAGTAGAGTACATACTCTCTACTCTAGGCCTTTAATTATATAATAATATACTTCTTGCAATGACGTGTTAGGAGGCTAATGTACACCAAGAAAATGAGTTTATTTTGCACATCAATTCTATTCATTCCAAGATGTACAAATAACTTGAATGACTTGTTCCATTGTCCTTTACCCATTAAGAGTCCGCAGTAAGTCCTTCCCATACAAACGTAGTTACGCTCTCATTTTAAAACTACGTGTTGGATTGTGACGAAACTTTGCATATACATGGAAATGAGGTATATCTATGTCTGTAATTAGTTTATGTAGCTTCAGATACCATAGTAAAAAAAATAAAGCGAATTTAAGTTTTTCATACAAAACTTGTTTTTGCTGTATTTTGTTTTATGCACTAGAACTATATAAACTAATTACAGAAATAGATATACCTCATTTCCATGTATATGCAAAGTTTCGCCACAATCCAACACGTAGTTTTAAAATGAGAGCGTAACTACGTTTGTATGGGAAGGTGAAATTCGGCCGAGGTTACTGCGGACTCTTAAGCACTAATCAAGACACAATGCGTCACAGAGCTAAGGGCGCTTTTCGCTACATATAGAGATTATGCTGTTAAGGGCACTTTTCGCTACATATAGATATTATGCTGTTAAGGACTACGGCGTAGCGACACGAACGTAGCTTAAAATACAAGCTACGGTCGTAACTCGTCGGTTTACATTAATTTAAACTGTATTGCTTTTTAAGACATAATCTAATTTAATTAAACTTTAATGTTTTTAATTTAATTGTAACATATAACTAATTATAGTTCCTTTTTTTTAAATGAATGTAGACATAGATTTTTATCTGAAATAAATGATTATTATTTTCATCAAACATGCACTAATCACAACTCAGAGATAGTGTCTACAAAACCAAGTTGAATTGCTTCACGTTTAAACAATGACTAGTAAAGTGGCCTGTGTTTTTCCTGTGGCCACAGTTCTGTTTTAATAATAAGTTACTTAAAGAACCACAATACACATTTATAATAATTAATTGTCAAACTATGCATTGGCGTTCTTCTGGGCGCTGAAGTGGCACTTTTGGCATGTCATTGTAAACACATTCCGAGGTCAGTGTTTACTTACGCAGAGCCATCGCCAATATTATCTGCCCTTATCCTGTTTTCCTTGGCTTCAAAATTATTTTTATGTTTTCAGTTATTGTTGTTCTCTTAAAGATGAGCTATATTTTACACGTACCTATTGTTCAAGTAAACATTCATATAACTCATGGATACCTGCTACTCTTACAGAGCCTAATGGAATTTACTAAAATAGAATTAAAAAAAATTGTAAACCACCTCAACTTAGCTACGATGATAAAACAAACGGAAGGCCGCGTTCTTTAAGCAAAATGCTAGTCCCTAAATTAAGGCCGCGCTACGACTGTCTACGAAGCAGCTACGAGGCTACGACGAATGTCATATTGAGCAATTTCGTGCCAATTTAGGTTAATACAACTGAAATAAATTGGCCTGAAACTATGCTATTTCTTAAGGCGGAGCTCGTATTGAGTGATTACTAAATAGGATAGTAGCTGGTGTCTTACGACTGTGGGTGTGCCATAATCTGATTGCGGCAGTCGTAGAGCTTCAGAGTAGCGACTTTTGCCGCTCCCACTGAACAAACCGAACTACATACTGTACAGTTTCGTCTTTCTATTGTAGGTATTAAAACTTCAAGTAGACTGTTGCAAATATAGATTCTGCGGCAAAGGAATAATTGAGGTTCTTTATGTACTTTCCATTACGGTTTGACTAAATATGTGAAATGTATTGTAAAAACGTATTCGTGTATTTAAACGAAGCTTTATCAATAAAACCCTTGTTCAAATAACAATTTTGGTCGATTAGTGTATGAAAATAAGAGTGATTATATATGCTCACCTTGTTATTTCATCTTGCGTACGTCTCCGTCGTGCCACATGTCTGTTGCGGCGGTGTCACCGGGCGCTGTTATTTACATGTCCGCGGGTCCGGCTCACGTGCTCGAGCACTGCACTTGCAACTGGCACTGGGTATGAATGGCGGTCGCCGGTCGGCCGGGTGCGCGTGTTATTGTTGTGTGAAGATGTCAGCGCGAGCTCCGGGAGAGCGATTCAGACGGGCGCTCTGACGGACGGCGCGGCGCGACTGCGCGCAGCGCGCTCGGTCGCCTCCCCGCTCGATACACTGGCCATGAAATTTTCAGCCGAGCCACTGTTAACCGGTGGCGGCACGCAGGTGCGCCCACGGCAGCGCCGCAGCCTGCTGGCGGTGGCTGCGGCCGCTGCGGTCGCCATCGCCTACGCATGCCAACTCACTGCATCACTCCATGCATTACGACTCTTTTGACCAGAATAATTGGGCTTAAATATTTATCCCGTAAAACATATTCTCTTGTATTTTGATTTCATGTTTGTATGTATACTTTAAAAATTAATATGAAAAAATTAAAATTTTCGTTAAACAAAATAGGTAAAATAAATAAATGTTGGGATTTCCTAGTTTAAGTATACCTATGACAAGAGATCCCGCAGTTTATACATACAGGTATGCAATAGGTAAGTCACGGAATAAATAGGTAAGTATACAATTATACCTACTCATTCGCACCTGGCAAACAAGACATATATTTCAAAGGAAAATTTTGCTCGTGCTCCATTAGCCGATCCCGTGGTTTTCCTCGTATGTAGCGGAAAGTGACTACGGCGTAGGCGCCCGCTTGGCGGGTTCCTGGCAGTGAAAGTGTTAAAATGCGCCCAGTATACGTTCAATAAATAAATATGTATATACCTGTACGTGTAGACAATAACTGGTTCAGTATGGACTATACATCAGGTTGTGGTTATTCAAGGGAAAGAGTAAATATATATTTACAGGCTTATTATAAGTAGGTATTATAACTAAAAAGGTAAAACCTCGGAAATCAACCGGGCAACAACGGCAACATGACATTTGACATCAACAGCCATAGAACCTGAACATAACCGTTTTCTCGATGATGGTACAATTTGAATTAAAGAACTTCAGGGAGTTTGTATTCAATTCTATGGTCGTTACAGTATCTTAATCACTTTCAGTAAAGTTACACGGCGTTGGACCGTGGACCATTTTCATCTCCGAGGCTACTTACCGTTGTTAAATTCTAAGTCTACCTATAACATACTTATCTAGGAATATAACCATTACGTTTAGAGAGAGACTGATGTAGTCGAATTTGACTTGCAATATACTAACGAACGAACTAACAAGGCAATAAATATAAAGCTTGTAACAATTGAAAATAATAGTACATTGTGATACAAGTGAGGTATGTTGATAATTACATCAGAGGCGGAATTATCACGCGAGCCGCAGGTGAGCGTGATAACTGATAAGAGAGCCGAGGATGTAATTATCAAAGCTCACGCGTTTCATACGACGTTTTTCAACACATTTTGCGAGGAAAAAATCCTTTTCATAAGATGAAAATATTATTTTCTTTCTTACTTATTAATGGCAACAGGTTTTTACTTACATGTTGTATACATCGCCAAGAATTTCCAGTGGCGTCCATTCTTTTTATCGCTTTTCTAGTCACCACGAGTCAACATTTTTGTTAATAACGCATTAATTAACAATGTTTACAAATATCTGTGAAATAACCTATAATGGCGCGCAACAGTTTTTTTTTTCTTGAAGTTTGCGTAGGCTTTTTCTAGTCACCACGAATCAACATTTTTGTTAATAACCAAACACGCATTAACAATGTTTACAAATATCTGTGAAATAACCTATAATGGCGCGCATCAATTTTTTTTGTGAAGTTTGCGCAGTGCGCGCGCATTAGATGGAATCTCTAAACAGCCAATACAAAATAAAACAAATATTATCGTCTTAAAATGTTATCTTCATTAATTCATGTAAAATGTTATCAAATGTGAATCGTTTTACTAAATTAAACGTTTCTATATCATATCCAAAAAGAAATAGTCAATTAATTAACAAAAAGGATTCAATTTGTTTAGTCGAGTAAGAATCCATTTGCCGAGAATTAAACAAAAAGCTGTACATTCTGTACATCCCGGTTAATTTAAGAATGCACCGTGTGCATGCATACGTCTTGCTGCAAGGTGCCAACGTGACTTAATCGGGATATAACCATAACACACAAGTGTCGTAATGTTATAAAACAAGCGTGTTTAATATCCAGGATTATGAGCCTAAAAGCGACACAATAAGGGGTACGTTAACGAGCAATTGTGTTGAATAACAAATTTCTTAAGGCCAGCGCCAGTTAGTAACGGAACTCGTGTTACATGCCTTCAGATCCGCGGATAAGCCGAGAATGGCTGTGACTGATGAAGTCAACAAATTACCCGCCGTGAAACTCCATTCTAATGATCTTTCATTTATTTTCGGATAATAGGAACCAATTAGTCTAGTGGTCTACAGACCTCGCTACGTCACGTTATGCGTTTTGTATGTAAGAAAGGTAGGTATTGTAGGTAAAAGATATTTATGGAGATTGTTCACGCATTTTGCTGCTTGTACACAGAGGTTGTCGCTTGCCTGACATACATTAGCTCAAGAAGGTCGGTGTGCTTAACAGAGCGAAGTGGTAGTTCGTCCCGGGGCAAAGACGTTTAGGGTAAACGCAGGTATTAACGACCCTCTTAAGGCAATTTTAAAATCGACCTTACTTTTTAAGTATACTGGTTGCCATCACATTTAGTTTTTAATTTTATATGTTAGTGTTAAGTATAAAGATTATATTTGCTCGGTCAATAGCCTATAAATAAAGGATTATCGTATTAAAAAAAAAGAAGTGACGACGTCGATTGTTGCTATTACCGTCCTAAAATAACGGCTGTGAATCTATTAAGGATTTTTATGCAGCAATTACCGATCGTTACCCGGGTATGTCCTAAAACTACGACTATAAATTGCCCACATTTTATGAGTCGGTAATACATTGTCCTTACATATTTTATTACCGACCCATAGGAGTCGGTAATGGCAATCATAAGAAACCCATAGAAGTCGGTAATAGCTACCATAAGAAGCTATTACAAATAGTTTCTTATGGTTGCTATTACCGACTCATATGGGTCGGTAATAGTTTCTTATGGTTGCTATTATCGACTCATATGGGTCGGTAATAGTTTCTCATGGTTGCTATTACCGACTCCTTTGCTCGGGTTTGGGTCGTTAATAAAATATGTAACGACAAACATAAAATTTGTTACCGACTCATAAAAAGTAGGCATTTTTTATTCAATCGACCTTCTGACTACAAAATCGATTGTTAGTGATTAAAATCACAAAAAATATGAACAAAATAATACGGCTTTAAACGAGAAACAATCATTTACGAAGATTACTGTAAAATATCGATCTACCGAAATTATCATAATTTTGGTTAAACTGACAATGCTAAAATAAGAAAACTGGACAACAATTAATGGACAATTATTAATGTGTCGCTAATAGATTTTTACAAAAACTAATTGTTTAGCTTCAAACTGGTACAAAAAAACTTGTTTTATAATGCAATATAAATAACATATAAGAGAGAAAAACTAAACATTACTTTGCGGCCATTACCGACTCAGGGGTCGTTGATAGCTGCCACAACAAAAACTGGGGAAGCTATCGCCGTCCTTTTTTAATTCATAGTATTATCGGTTAAAACGGTTTTTTTTCAATAAAATGCTGTAAGAAATCAAAAGCTGACACTTAAACGGATATAATTAATAATACACGATAAAGTATAGGGTTCACAAATTCGTATAAATGTCTTAAGCAGAAAAGTCACGTACTTACTTGGAGGAACAAGAGCCAGTATGGCGCGACATGCGTCCGCGCTTCCCCCGCAGAAACTGACGAGTTTTATCTCTTTTGCCTACTGCTACACACACTAAAGTAAAAGTATACGATGCTCAAGGAACAAGTGCGTGTATAGCTTTCCCTATTTATAGCTAGAACAGTTCTGGAAACGTAAAAATAACGAATAACTATAATAGGTCGGTAATACCTTCCGATTTTCGATGGGTCGTTAATAGCTGCGTTTACCTTATTATATGTCTCAAGTCCGACCCCACATGGAGAATTGCAGTCATCTTTGGGCAGGAGCACCTAGATACCAGCTTGGGCTTTTTGGCTCTCTTCACACAAGCGGTATTAAACCGTAACGACTTCACCTCTTCTTGCGTGTTCTATCGTTCTTGTATAATGCGTTGTGATCCAAGGAACTGTTCCGCATGATGCCTACTACGAATACTTTCTACCACCGCACCGCTCACCGTCGGCAGGACATTCATCCTCACAGCCCAGAAGCTAAATGGTTGCGTAGCGTACGGCACTGTTTCAGAGAAAGTTTTTCAATCGAACGCTATGCCGAGGAGCTATTATTACAGTATGAGGTTCTTCAAGAAAGAAGTGTTAAATTCTAAAGAGTCGGCAACGCGCATGTGACGACCCTGGAGTTTCAAGTTTGCATAGGCCACTGTGACCGCTTACCATCAGACGAGCCGTAAGCTTGTTTGCCACCGACGTGCTATAATTAAATAAATAAATAAAATCCGGACATGTGCGTGTTGGGCCACGCGCAGTGTAGGGTTCCGTTAGTTGACTACGAGGGGCATGCCAAAAGAAGTTAGATACTCCATGGTCATTTGATTGATACTGGCAATTTGGTACTGGTTTTTGCTCATAAACCCAAAAATGGAACACTCGGAAAATTAGTTTTTTTTTTCTGGTTGAATTTGGGGGGAATTTGCCGCAACAGTGGAGCTCACTCGACGTGATTTTCGTTTTATGATATATTATGTATGACTTTAAAAAAGGTTTAAAACCTAAAGAGTGTTTTAAACTTTTAGTCACGACTTTTGGTGAGTCTGCGTGTTCAATTGGTTTGCTGAATTTAAAAGACGACGGGAGAGCTTTGAAAATGAGGCGAAGACAGGACGGCCGCCAACCGCAGTCACTCAAGAAAATGTGCAAGCTGTGGAAAAAAATATTCGTGCGAACCGACGAATTACCTACATACGTAGAGCTCGATCGTGAACTGGGCATTGGATCAGCAGCATTGCAAACTATCATTCATGATCAACTGTTCCTTCATAAGCGTAGTTTAAGATGGGTGCCGCACAAACTCACCGATTTGCGGAAAGACCGTCGCGTGGATTGGTGCCAATTTATGATAAATAAATTCGACGCTGGCGAGAAAAAAGTTTATGTTATGATATACTGACAGGTGACAAAACATGGCTATATAACTACGATCCTGACTGAAGCGACAGCCCACAGTATGGTGCTTTGACGATGAGCCGACTCCAACAAAATGTCGTCGAGCACGAAGTACACAGAAACAAATGGAAATACCTCATTTTTCTGCAAAACGGGACATATTGCTACGATAGTGCTAGAAGATCAAAGGACAGTTAATTCAGAATGGTATGTACAGTATTTGATGTGATATGATGCCAAGTACAACTGTTTAGTAAATATGAAGTTTGTAGGGAACACAGACTAGCAGAGCGCCGTCACTTTTTTAGGGTTCCGTAGTCAACAAGGAACCCTTATAGTTTCGCGATGTCCGTCTCTCCGTCCGTCCGTCTTCGGCTTAGCTCAGTAACCATTACTACTAGAAAACTGTGATTCGGCATGGGTATATAAATCAATCACATCAGACATGCATCTAAGGAACCTTACACTGCGCGTGGCCCGACACGCACTTGGCCGGTTTTTTCTGTGTTGAAACTGCCTTCTTTTTTCGGTTTTTATGTACTTATTTGACGTACCCGTATTTAGATATCTTTACATTAGCAAAAACTACTTGAAGCTTGATCTTTTCCGAGTGTTTTCGTAAGTTTTGTTGATTAGTACTATCGACAACACAGCTACATGACCATCCGTGCACTTTAATATGCATTGTAATAAGGTTCTATTTAGATACAAGATGGTCAGTTTTCGTTTGTACCTAATATAAAAATAATTACATTTCCCATTAGTACATTTCATCCGTAATCCCAACTCTTCAAATACATCGGTATCGTAGCGCGCAGAAACCATGAACTCTGCCTCGGGTATGGGTGGGATCAAATGAGTAATAGGTACCTTTGGGTGGGATTATTCACATTCTACAAAGATAATAGAACATTACTACAGAGGCCGGTAAGTAAGGGGTTTTACCGGCCGAGCACATATAGACGAGCACGGATAGTTATGAGGCTGGCAACCCTTTTCACGCCGTGAAACATGCAATGAAATATATAAATAAAACTCCAAGAAACCAAACTTCAATTTTCATGGCTGAACGCCGTGATGCTGTGTCACAAATTGTGGATGGAAATTAAAAAAGACCATCTTGCCGGCCTAGTCCTCCAATTTTGTATGAAATGCCATTACGGATCTCTCGTCTCGCTGCTCCCGAAACGTGACACTTCGAAGCTCATTATGAAGAACACAAAACGTCAATATTTCATAGCATGTTTGAGAAAATTCTATTTAACGTCATCTTAATGAATCTGTGCAATGTTTTAGGTCTCCACTGAATTTACTTCAAATCACAGAACACCCTTGCTGTGCTTCAAATTCAACCAACATGCCAATTTGCCGACTAACAAACATTGTGTTTCAAAGCCTTTTAGACGGATGGTGTTGTTTCAGTGACGCTCAAGTGAAGCTCACGAAGTACAGTCGGCAAAAAAAAACATTCTTCGCTTAAGCTCTTTATACAGAGGCAGAGGTATGTTAAAACATTTGATGACCTCCTTGGCCATGGTGTTGTAGGTATTGATTGCGCACTGTATCCGGGCTACAGCGAATGAAATACCTAAGAAGATTTCTAAGTATGGAGCGAGAGAGGGAATGTGCAGTTCAATTGCTGCCTAAACTGAGATCAGGAGCCCATTGCATAAACAACTTGTAACTTGTAGTGTACTTATTTACAAGCGGAAACCGCTTTTCAACTACTTACATTAGAAAGAAAATTCGCTATGTGTTATAACTGTTATAAGCAGGTAATAAGTTGTACAATGACATGAGTTATATCTATGTCTGTAATTAGTTTATGTAGCTTCAGATACCATAGTAAAAAAATACAGCGAATTTAAGTTTTTCATACAAAACTTGTTTTTGCTGTTTTTTTATTGTTTTATGCACTAGAACTATATAAACAAACTAGCTTCCGCCCACGACTTCGTCCGCGTGGACCCGGGATAAAAACTATCCTATATTTTAATCCAGGCTATGAACTATCTTCGTGCAAAATTTCATTCAAATCGGTTCAGCCGTTTAAGCGTGATTGAGTAACAAACATCCAAACATCCAAACATCCAAACATCTAAGCTTTCGCATTTATAATATTAGTAGGATTACAGACATAGATATACCTCATGTCATTGTATATGCAAAGTTTCGCCACAATCCAACACGTAGTTTTAAAATGAGACCGTAACTACGTTTGTATGGGAAGGTGAAATTCGGCCGAGCTTACTGCGGACTCTTAAAATACAGCATTAATTTTGCTGTCGTGAAACACTAAACTACCTATCTAATAAACAGGAAAGGACTCTCAAAGCAAACAAAGACATTAGGTATTATTCCATTTTTATTACACAAACGTAAACAATTGCTGACACTGGTGGAAAACTACAAAATTATACATAGACAGATTACAATATTTACAGCTTTATTTTATAAATAGTTATCTTATTCTGTCTTTCTACGCTCATGTGGTGGAGGTCGGGGCCGTCCCATTTTTGTCATGCCTCTAAGGAGTCTAAGGGAATAGGTATATCCTATTCGTTTCAATGACGTGTATGTTCTGCACAATGGGATTGACCCGTGGAGAGCTGTCAAACTGTATGCACCATAACGAGAGTGCCCTAAAGCGCGAGTTACAATATCTCTGAAGAGCAGCTCAATATTCCCAATGATTCAGGTAACATGCAATTTATTATTTAAAATATACACTAGGTTGTATGGTACTAATTAAATAGACATGATATACAAGCAGGAGGATTTACCAAGTATAGTTTTGACAGCTAATGATGCTTCTTCTGAAGCGGCTACGGCTGCTTTATCAAAGTAGTGTAATGTGACTATTGCATATAAGGGCTCACCGCAAACAGGCAGACTTCTGCGTCCGAATTCTGCTGGGGTAATTCCGACCACCGTTGCTCCATACAAAACCTATGGGCCCACCAAAGATATGCGTTGTGGTTTTTTTTTTACCCAGAGGTAAAGAAGCGCGAGAGAAATCGGTCGCAAAATTTTGCCTTTTAGGTGGCGTGCCTAAAGAATTTAATAATATATTTAAAAACATAATAAACATGCCTACATTTTGTTGTTATTACTTTACCACTCAATTTTTTATAATTTTCATCCCTTTCTGGACATCAACTTATATTGTCTACTTTTCTTTCCTGTATTATTAAAATCATTAAAATATTACATCCAGGCCCCGTAGCATGGAAGGCCTTATCACACGATAAGTGACAAGATAGAGCCTATGTCACTGGCTGACGCCAATAGAACGAGACGGACGCTCTATCTTGTCACTTATCACGTGATAAGGCCGACCATGCTACGGGGTCAGCATCCAATCAAAATATAAATAAATGGTTTAATTTAGGCACATTGTGTTTCTTAATACATTATCAACCTACTTATCAACGAATGAGTAAAATTGTCATGTACAAACTTTTTTAACGAGTGAGTAGGACATTTTTGTCAGTCGATTTCAATCCACATCTCCTTATTTAAATATTTCTGTTTGGTTTAAAACTTAGAACCGAAAATAGGTAAAAACTTTTTCCAAGGTCACAATTTTACTAAAATAAATACTATTAAGTAGTAGATTCAGGCTTTAACGGCAGTTGTTATATAGGTTTTAATATACTCGTACTGTATCTACCACATTATACATGTATGAATAAGATGACTAAACATATACTACATGTAATAATTGATTACTGTCATATAGATGTCATAATATTTATAATATTGCATATTTTACACTCATTCGTCTACTTGATCCACACCGCTAAAAAACATGATTATTTTTGGAAATTCGGTTTACGAACGTTTTTTAAATGTTAAAGCTTTAGAAAATGCTTTATAAGGATATTACAGCACCTTGTAGTTAGACATAATAGATTGCCTTTGGCTCAGTATTACTACACTTCGATATTAATACACTACCTACTTGAGATTCTTATTTACATATTATTTCACTATATACACATAACAATACAAATTTACATACTTATGTTATTCACAATTAATTATTATAGCTAGAGGTGGCATAGGGTTTTATTTATGTACAACTACACTTACAATTTAGACACAATAATTGCATAAATAGAATACACTATGAACACAAATATTTCTAGTTTCCACACACCAACTCGAAAAGTAGTGAGTTTTGTTTCACTTGTGGGTCTAGTGAGAAGTTGGTTCTCGTGGCGGGCGCCGCGGACTCCACGTCTAGAAGGTGAGCAGTCAGGTGCGCTTGCGCGCCTTCCCGTTGACGAGCGGCTCGGCCGCAGGCTGCGGCTTGCGCGGCCGCAGGATGAAGTTCAAGTTATACGCCGTGTTCACCGCGTAGTAAACATTTGCATTCGCTGGGAGCAGCATTTCTGTAGGAAAAAAATAATAATCTTAAATTACGAATAATGCACGCCCTCTGTCTACGCTGCGACTGGCGAGAGCAGAGCATAAAATCAGGGGACACATAATGGTCTGGTCTAGCATATGAACTTTTGTACATCATCCAGTTTACGTCACCAAACTCCCGGAAGAACTATTGTGAGTTCCTAAAAGCTGACCGTAAAATAAAAGTTTTATGTAATCCTAGTTTAACCCGTTCAGATTAGTTATCGCGTTTGGGTCGGATACAACGCATTCGTCCCTTAATAGCAAGTATATACGGATATAAGTTGACTCGGATCGGGTTGGTGTGGACGCGGACGGGCCGGTGGCGCCGCGCCGCCGGCCGGGCCTGCTGCGGCGGCCGTCCGCGAGCCCGCGCCTAGCGAGCCACGCGCCTACCGCCCGTGCCATGACGTGGCTGCATCGAATGCTCACTCAGCACGAAGACGCTGACATGTTCGCTGATCGTTTGACATACTTGTGCAATATTGCTAGGATATTTTTGAATTGGCATTTAATGAATGGAATGACATTATAATTACGATTTGTGACATTTTTACCAGTGAATGTTTATCTTTTTTGTTATTTTAGCATGTAAGCGTTTTGGTGTTTATACTGTAAGCTTGCATTGTATTATTGTGAATAAATAAATAAATAAGTAAGTACGAAATGAACAAATCACCACAGACGTCTAAATACATCGAATGTAAAGCAAAGTATACGTTTAACTGGAATACGTCGCTTGAATGGATTGATATAAAATTTATAATGATACCACAGGAACTGACCTCTATCGGGTAAAACTTGAGCCAGCGTGTACTGGTCGGGGTCCCCGTCTAGATTGAGTTTGAGCATGGCGTTGCGGATGACTTGCGGCGTGCGCTCGTTGTTGGACAGCATGATGGACTTATAGAGCACCACGCCCTCGGTCTCCGCGCAGTCGGACTCGTAGGTGCAGCGGATGATATAGAAGTCGGGACCTGCAGGGCCGACGGGAGCCACGGGCCCGGCGGGCTTGCCGTTGGCCTTGTGTCCGCTGTGCGCGCTGGACAGCGAGGCCGACAGCGACGCGTCCAGCGACGGCAGCGACGACGACGACGAGCCGTGCGACAGGCGCGCGGGCGACGCGCGCCGCTCCAGGCTGTCGCGCTTCCACACGCCCGCCCCGTCGGTCTCACAGTAGAACTGCGAACTGTTACTCGAGCTGGTGCTCGCTATCGAGTCGTTCTTCCTGTGCCCGTGTCCGTTGTTGTCGTTTATTTTCTTCCCTCGCCTCTCCTTCGGTGGGTTTGTTTGGGGCTCGATCTGACAGGACAGCTGGTGCGCCTCCCGGTCGTCGAGCACGATCACCGAGTCGAACCATCGGTCGAACATCGGGTCGGACGCGAGATGATATGCGTTCGCGGCGCCCTGCAGGAGCTTTATTTGGGCGAGCACCTCGAATTCTTTTCGTCGTTTGTCGAAATTTATCAAACCATCAGCGACCGTATCCGGGATAGCGGTGTCTATCATAGTGAGATCGGTCAAGAAAGTGCCGAGGTACGGTATGGTACCGTGGCTCACGCCGGGTGACCCTCGCTCGTGCAACAGTTTCTGTAGTTGCCGGTCGTTCTCCCCGACCGTGTCGGCGAACTTGGCGGTGCCCTCTCGCATCAGAAGCTCCCGCTGCGCCCATCGATTGTTATCCTCACTAAATATTCGTGCCATTTCGTCGAACAACTCCGCCTTCTCCTTCGGTAGAAGAGCCCACGTCTTTCTCAGTCTATAGACGGAGTTGCTCTGCAAACCGGAGATGATGGCCTTGAGCGACGAAAAGTTTTTCAAGACCCTCAACTCGCGAGCGATATCGAGCCACGCGGCCAGGATATCGGCCCGGTCGACGGGCCGCAGGTTGGGCTCGACGAGCACCGTGGAGATGACGCGGAAGGAGACGGCGTTGAACTGGTTGACGGTGGCCAGCACGGTGACGGCGTCGTGCGAGCGGTCCTTGTCGCGGCGGGACCAGACGGCGCCGAGGCACTGGTGCGGCACGAGCTTCTTGAAGAGCTCCATGTCCATGCGCGTGAGCTGCTCGGCGAAGTGGCGGTGCGGCACGTGCGGCAGGCGGTAGGCGCTCGTGTGGTGCGCGGCCAGCCGCATGCCCGGCGCCAGGCACACGCCGCCGCCGCACACGCCGTTGCGCTCCGCTCTGAATATTGCTAGCTTCTGTAACACCTGACAACAATCACACATCACTCTTTAATATCTCTTCGTCCACACAGGCGCAGTATGTTATAATATTTCACGGGCCCAATATACTCAGTACGTATTGCCGGAACCATATATAGTTTGACCTTTTTGAAAATTCTGTAGTCGTGGCAATTTACCTTCGAATGTAGCTCAGATCCCGGTAGATGGAGCTGTGTGAAGGCGAGCAGCTGTTGCAGAGCGGGGTGGTGGGGGGGCTGCCGAAAATCATCCGGGTAGGTGTCCAGCCACACGTGGAGACATGCCACCAGAGTTCTACAACCAAACAAAACCATAGTTCACATTATTATTGCCCGAGTCAACTGACAAATAGGTTGCCCTTCAAAATACAAATAGGTACGCATGCACCGTCACTAGGCCGAGAAGGGGGTATAGACTCCTTAGTCTCATCAGATTTGACTACACAGGTAGGTACCTAAACATATAAATATGTACTTCAATCTATACCGTACCTAAACATATAAATATGTACTTCAATCTATACATAGTTAATTCCTTGTTTAGCTCTGCCTCTCTAAACATGTTTGATTATTTTATTAGAGTTTGGTTAAAAGCGCTTATTTTTTTAAACATTTAAACTGCCTATAAAAAACCAATTTTCCTTCTGTCCAATCCTATTTGCAGTGGAGTAAAGTAGAACTCAGAGAAGGATGAGGCAGCCAGGAGGCAGCACTAAAATTCATATTTAGAAATTCTGGCAGTATAGGTAAACAGAATACTAAAATAATCGTACTTACTTTCGGTGTTGCTGAGAAATCTCTGCCGCCGCGGAGAGCACATCTTCCGCCGCTAATGCTTCATAACGTCGCAATAGTAAGTCCAATACTCGATTGCACTCAGCAAATGAACTGAAATTACAACAATAAACATGTGAGTAAGGTGAAATCGTTCGATATGCCTGCAGGGGTGGACATTTTGTGTAGTTATCTTCATCTTGCGTTAATATCAGAAATACCTGAACACGCTCAAACTTTAACGCCTTGACGATAGAGTTGTGCTCATGTTTGTGAGCACCTCGTCAGTTCAGTTGTTTTCGATGGCAACTGCGATCTTCTTACATCTATCTCTTCCTAGGGTTCCGTGGCCAAAATGAGAAAAACGAGACCCTTATTGTTTCCTAGACAAGCATAGTTTGGGTAGGTACCTACAGTCAGCAGCAGATGTAGCCAAACGGGCCTAGTGCTCAAAATGATCTACCACGGACTCTAATGTCAAGAGAATAAGGATCTGTGTGTAGATCATTTTGATCGTATTATTCTGTTTAACTACTTCTGTTACTATATGCACTAATATTGCGTTGATGCTACATCAAATATACAGGTATGTAAAGAGCATATGCTTACCGGTAGGTAGCGAGAAAGACGTTGACGTAGGTAGACTCCAGTTCGCCATCGTCCGTCGCCAGCGCCTCGACCAGCCGCTCGACCGTGCCCGCCTTCACGAAGCGCACGCGCACCGTCTCCCACTCCAGGTGAGAGATCTCGTCGTCCGACTCCTGCAAATGACATTACAATGTCATTACCATACAGGAAACGTACGTGAAAACCTCTACATAGAAATTCAAATTCTCCGCGCCGCAGCGGCGCCCGTGTAATGTATTCATGACTTTCATGAGGTTGAAAATGGGCGCCCAAAGTAATTTTGCCATGCCAAGTAATGCAGACAGGTGACGCTTAGCTATACGAGTATGAAAGGCAAATCAGAGAGCTCTCTAAGGTTGATGATTTACGATAAGTACGAAGATGTATTTATGGATATTATATTACCTAATAGGTTGTTGCTTACTTTAAGTATATAACTGTATACATATTGAACATATAATAATATAGTCTAAACATAAAATATTATTTATCTACGCACATATCATTAGTGCTCTAAAATGCGTTCAGAAACCTAGGAAATGACCAGCATTATTACAATCGATTTTACTATGAGAACTTTCTTGTCTGTGGTAGTAGGTAAAATCTGTACTTTAATGTTATAACAGTACAGATTTTTGTAACATTATGAGTTTAAATTTGGAACAACTGTCAAAACTCAATAGGGTCTCTATTCTAGTATCCATAGATATTAAAACAGAGGGGCTACCGCAAAACAAAAACGAACTTCGTTCAGTGTATCTCCCTCTCTGTCGCTCGAACTAGCAAGTGCGACAGAGATGGAGATGCACGAACGAAGTTCGTTTTACTTTCACGGTAGGCCCTCACCGATACGAAACGTCATAGTCCAGTCAATGAACTGACAGCTTGTATGGAAAAAATGACAATTTTGGAAATAATTTATAATAGCTTATTTTTTATGTATAACGGATATATTATCAATTAAATAGTTACCCAGCGACAAAATCCGACAAAATTTCAGACATCAATAAAATGATAAATCAACTAGCTTCTGAAAAGTCAGAAAAAAATATTAATCAATATTTTTGGCTTTACTTTGGTTCATTTACATCTTCTCTATAATATTCAAGATAAATCGTACAAAAAAAGACAATGCATGATTCATTGAAATCTACATAATTACTTCCGGGTGGAAAGTTTGTCGGATTCTTTAATAAATCATCTTAGAATAACATTTTAAAATGAAATCAACAAAAAAAACGCTATTATAAATTAATGTTTTTCAAAACCGTATTTTGCCTGGAGTATCAATTAAGTATGTTTTTTTTTAATATTTACGCACGACATTTGATCTCGAGTGACATGAGTATAGGGACTTCATTCGTTTGTCTATGATTTATAAAAAACATTCGTCTTGACGGAGGATCGAATTTCCGCCATTGCTGTTGTCATTTTTTTGTTGTTTTTTTTTGCTATTACGAAAGTAGAATTGTGAACCCATCTTAGAGTACTTATGATATGTGTGTAGATAAAGTAGTGTATGCAACTGTACATAATTAGGCCTTAAAACAGTGGTGTGATCCTATTATGAAACTCGCTGCCGCTCGTTTCATAAAACCACACTCGTGTCTTAAGGCCTCTCATTATGGATCAGTTGCATAAACTACTATTGTAGAGTATTGTAGGGTTTCCCCCAACACCTCATAGTTCAAAAAATCTTACATTTTAAGATTGTAACTATTGATGTTGTTGGGTGTAGACTATATGGGCATCCAGCTGAGTACCATTACCAGCATAACCAGGAACCAGGAGTACCGGGAGTATAAATAATAACTCATTTAACTGTGTAGTGTGTAGCCTCGCCAAGCGACCGCGCGCCGCCGCTGTCTGTGATGGAGCGAGTGAGGAGGATTTTTTTCTTTTTTTTTCTTTTTTATTGTACACCTGAATGTTGCTGTAATAGGACGGACCCAAATCTCAATATAGCGGTCGAATTGCGTGGTTGGAGGGTAGCCTGGGGAAAATCCAGGGGAATCCTCCGGCACGACCACGCGGGGAAGCTTAAACACTGTGCTCTACGAGTTTGCGATCCAGTGAGATTGGTTGAACGGTATCAACCGAATCTGCTGGGGTGTGAAGTGTGGAGTGAGGAGGCCGGGATTGCCGCTCTTTTATTCATTCGCTCCGTCACACACTTCACGGGTATGGTAGTGAGATCGTGTTAAGTGTGTTTTATTCAATAGAAAACAAGCGTTATAAAAGTAAGCAAAACAAAACAATTCTTAGTAATCAATTTACCATAACTATTTCTATAAAAATATAAGGGTAAAATCTTTATTATTAGGTAAAAAAAGTCTTATATCTACTTAAACTAATAACGTCTTTAGGCGACAAATAATTATTTATAGATTGAGAAAACTGTATGCGACAATATTATTTACATTTCGAAAAGCTATATGTAGAAATAAGTCTTCTTTATTGCAATAAACAGCTTTTTTCTAGGTTGGTATATCAATGTGTTATTTTGGATTATTTTAGATGTTAATTTATAAAAATGCTTATTGCAAGATAAGTCCATAGAATGTTGACATCAAAGCAATCAGTAATCATAGATTACCTGGTTCCTGTTACTCAAATAATACCGAGTCCGAGTCAGTTATCGCTCAAATGTATAATATCCAAATTCATTTAGCTGTTTCAGCGCAAACAACATCGCATAGCATGACATGTGTTCGTAAACAACTCAGTTAATGAGCAACAAAACAACGAATATCACAACATATTATCAAAACAATTGTCTCGCAGTGAATATACAGTTGGATGTTTATGACTTGACAAGGATTGTATGGCCTACTACAGGGTACTTATTTATCGCGTCGTCGCTTCCTACACAGGTACGTTTTCTAGCTACACGTAGTTCTTTGAGTGTGTGCCGTCCCCGGAAGTAAATAAATAATGTCGCTATTCTATTCTAAATACGAGTATAAGTAGTAGGTACAGTCAGGGGTATTCATATAAATAACATATTTATAGGACTAGGTAGGACTCTATTATCAATGTGATAATACAAATATTTATGCCCTTGTACGGTCGAGGTCAAAAATATGTTCACTTTTGCACCTTATTACAAGGCAAAAAGGTGCAAAAGTGTAAACATATCTTTGACCTCGACTGTACCTACGTTTATTATTACCGCTGACTGCACCTATAGTTTTTAACCCCCGACGCCTGTCTGTGTATCTGTGTATCTGTCTGTGGTATCGTAGCTCCCAAATGGATGAACCGACTTTCGTTTAGTTTTTATTTTGTGTCATAGATAATTTTATCCCGTCTGTTCTTAGACCTGCTTCATGAAAATCTGTTAAGCCGTTTGAAGATCATCAGCTCTTTTCTAGTTGATGAGATCTGACTACCTACCCCATATGTCCTATCGATTCGAAATTTGGTACCGTGTTACTTCAATGATATTGAAAGTATATGGTAAGGTAACCATGACCTGATCAGCCGTTTGAAGATCATCACTTTAAGGACAAAAAAAAAAAAAAAAAATTTTAAAACCCCCTGACACAAAAAATAAGCACTAAAAACTAACAAATAATATTTTAAACATATTATTATAATTATTATCGTCACATATATGATGTCATTTCAAATATTATAATTTTCCAAGCGTTGTCGCGTCGGGGGACCGTCGGGCGACTGAAGCGGTCATCCAAACCTTGCAACCCTTTTTAACCCCCTTAGAGATAGAATTTTCTAAAACGCTGGAAGTAGGTACTTTTTTTGTATTCTAATAAGTAATCTTTCTACAAAGTTTCACATCTCCAGTACAAAAAAGGGTTTCCCATACAAACCTTGCACCCCTCTTTAACCCCCTTAGGGATAAAATTTTCTAAAACGCTGTCAATTCTTTTTTTGTATTGTAATAAGTAATCTTTCTACAAAGTTTCAAGTTTCTAGCTCAAAAATAAAGTTCCCTCTATACAAACTTTGCACCTCTATTTAACCCCCTTAGAGGTGGAATTTTCTTAAACGCAGAACGTACTTTTTTTAATTCTAATAAATAATCTATCTACAACGTTTCAAGTCTCTAGTTCAAAAAATAATGTTTCCCCCATATAAATATATACATAAAATAAAGTTCTCTCTATACAAACTTTCTCTACTATTTAACCCCCTTAGGGGTGGAATTTTCTAAAACGCTGAAAGTACTCTTTTTGTATTTTTATAAGTAATCTTCCTACAAAGTTTCAAGTCTATAGTAAAAAAAAAAGTTTCCCTCATACAAACATTGCACACCTATTTAACCCCCTTAGGGATGTAATTTTATAAAACGCTGAAAGTACTCTTTATGTATTTTTATAAGTAATCTTCCTACAAAGTTTCAAGTCTATAGTTAAAAAAACCATACAAACTTTGCATCCCTATTTAACCCTCTTAGGGATGGAATTACCAAAAATCCCTTGCCTACGTCATAAGAGGGAAGTTCTGGTGTAAATTTCATGTTTCTAGTCCCTGTAGTTTCGGCTGTGCGTTGATGAATCGGTCAGGAAGTCTTCTTTTCTGTATATATAGATAAATACAATTTCCTTCAGATTCTCCTTATACTCTGACATCATTAACGAATTATCACATTTATAATATCAGTGTGATTATTCATATTCATTTTCGACGCCCTATAACTTCGTTGTGGATAAAACTATAATTTTCAGTCACCAAGCAGGCATTGTACATTTCACATTTCATTCAATTTGAACCAGTAGTTAAAAAAATATAACTAGTCAAAGTTTCTTAATTTTGTCACTCACTCACTGACTGACTGAAGTGACTGACCGATCATAAAACACTAAGGCACTTCTAGCAGACATAAAATCTTCAAATTTAAAATACAATCAGTGTTTAGTGCATAAATCAAGGAAAAACTTACATATTTTGTGACTTGGCAATCGCACAATACTACATAGTTTTAGGTATGCAAAAATGTATGATTGCCAAATTGCAGAATTTTATTTAGCAACCAAAGATTAATAAGAATGCCTGAGACTTGGCTCTACGAAATATCTCACAACTTTTTACGGTGGAAGAGTTTCGAGACTTGGCCTCTTTTTTACATGGAATGTTTTTGGCGTGGCGCTACAAAGCCAGAGGTGATAAAAGCGGTGAGTAGGTACAGTACGTATGAATAATGAATCACTCATTCATAAAGCGGCCGTGACTGGAAGTCCTTGCGCTCATATTATACCAAGCATTAAGTAGATATAGGTATGTTTGTCTCGGAGGGCGTCTCGTCTTTGGTAAACAAACTCCAAATAAGTACCTTCCTTGATTAGGATATTCACATTCACTATCCATTTCAGTGTTTACACTCGTCGTGACGAGCTATTATCATAATGATCATCATATGGACCGCAGTTACTAGAGTTTGAATCACGACAATGTTTTAGTGGGTTGAGTATAATTTAGTAATTTCATGTATACATATAGGTAAGTACATAATTAAAGTGTGACACATATTATACACGTCTCATTTTTATGATTCAATTAGCAAATCGTGACGGGGATTTCCATGAGCGCTGACTTGGTTTTAAAAATAAAGGTACACTCACACTGGATGCGCTGCGCGTGGGCCGGTGGTAGCGGACCTTCTTGAGGTAGACGGTGTAGACGGCCCCGTTGACGCGCTCCTCGCCCCACAGCCGCCATGTCGGCTGCTGGAACACACCACCAGGAGGTCAACACAAGTGAACAACCACAATCAACGTCAACATAAATGTAAATGATATCAGTTAGTGACGTGCTTAGTCGTATCCGGAAATTAGTAGTCGATGGTTGTATTAACCGACGAACATGAGCATGTAAATTAATTTTCCCTCTAGGTATTATAGTCACAGAATATCCGCTTTACACAGCATTAACATGAACTTTTCAACGCTACACAGACTTTCTATAAGCACATAAAATCATGCTGTATCCGATTACGAGAACATTTCCAGAGATAACCGACTTATCGCGCTTACATAATCATCATCAACGTAATCGGCGAAGAGCACGGGCTCGGCTTTACTGACGCCGCATATCTTCCACATGGCCCATGCTCGCGACGTCACGCCGACGTCACGGCCACGGCCCAGCTGAGCGCCACAGCATCACGCTCACTTTCACTCGCACAGCGCGGAGTGCAATGATCATATATCATATGCAAACGCAGTGATTCTGTAATTGGATCGATCAGTAGCCAGCCGCGTGGCGAGGGAAGAGAGCATGCGAGCGCGGACGTGCGTGACGCGGGTGAAATCGCCACAGCAGCACACTTGCCATCCGCATCCGGCTCGACTCGATTCCTCACTTCAATTAACCGATATATACTCCGTCTCGAGCTCGAGCTATCATCGCGATCGACGCCCTTTAACGATTACATACGACTTGAACGAAGCCTTGCAACTCTCCCTCGTTAATGACGTGTTTTCTAAAACTGCCAATGGTCAGCAATTAAACATCCGAGCACGGTCTATTAAGTTCAGTAATCAGCACATTTTCACTTCAAACGTTATGAAATATTTAATTTGCATATTATATGACCATCGCATAACAAAGTTGACGGCGCACTATGAGGAACTTTCACACTGTTACGTGCCGCTGTAGCGGAGCTATCGAGCCCTCATGGGTGTTTACGTAGGGGCGTCGTTAACTTTTCGCGGAATACATGTTGTATTGTAATAAGTGAAAAGTTTCAAGTCTCGCTGGAGCGCGTAGACGCTGATCCAGCAGCGCGGGCGCAGAGCGACTGCTCTCACGCGGAGAGATCGCGTGAAAAACTTCAATAGAGCATGTCAATAATGCTTGACGTACACTACCCGGGTGTTAAACGCAGTAACCACACGATGCACACATATACCACAACACGTGAGTAATGGATTTACCCATCTTTAATAAGCTTAACATTATCAATAAGTATAGGTACATAAGAAGGAAGGTATACCTAAACGACACGAAGACGGTAATTCATATAAAAAATACAACTTATATCTCTTTGTTCTGTCTGTGTGCATTACTTTATGCACGGTTGCTACTTGTGTTAGACAAATTGTAAAGTATAGTACCTTTAGAGTTTGATGTGGGAACGTCGCCGGGACAGTAACCTGAGGCTCCAAACTAAGGGAATGGGGCTGAATGAACGCGACAAGCGATCGACCGCCCGCCTGTTACCGGCCGGGCGCGGGCGTCCCTTCAGAACATCATCAACACCATGAAAGTATTTATACTACCTGGCAAGGAACTACCTAATACAAAGGCACGAGGTAATGTGTAGGTAATATGTGCTTACGTAGTTAACCGTAAAGGTAAACTACAAAACGTACGAACACACTAAACTACATACATTCGTATTCTGATGAGATAATTATTGCAATCCTAACATACATTAGGTACTAGGTAGGAATCAATTTAGAGTAAGACCAGACAAGAGACACGTCGCATGGATCTCCCTCCTCTATGAATAGGTATCTGCTTTACATCGTTATATTAATAATAACAGTAATGAAAACATTAAGCTTCAAGTTATGATACGTGTGGAGTGAGTGAATCTACTGCACGTTACCGCACTATAGACAGGCCGGTCAGACTTAGATACAATTTTGGATTTTAATTAGTCTTTCCTGTGAGTGATAATGAGTTTTGATTTAAGGTAAACGTCCGAGTGCTCGACGCTGTACTAACGTACTACGTACTACGTACTACGCCATAGCATGGGCATGGGCATGGGGCATAGTCTATGTCAAAGTCTCTTAGTTCGAATTTAACTCATATTGCTTTGATATAGAGTGCCCATGCAATATACTAGTACAGCGTCGAGCACTCGGACGTTTACCTTACTATAGCTATGCTTACTAATATTATAAATGCGAAAGTGTGTGTGTGTGTGTGTTTGTTTGTCCTTCTTTCACGTCGCAACAGAGCTTCGTATTAATGTGATTTTTTGTACGGAGATAGTTTAGAGGCTGGAGAGTGACATAAGCTACTTTCCCCCTAATTCCCATGGGAAAATTCAATATGTTACATTTTCCTATAACCACGCGGGCGAAGCCGCGGGCATCAGCTAGTCCTGCATAATTATAATATCTACAATACGAAAACGAACTGTCCCTACGTAGTTTGAGACTTGAGTACCTTTGAAGGAGAAATTCATGGTTCCATCGGAAGACCAGCGCTGGTCACCAGGCATCAGGCCAGCACTACGCTGAGGTGGAACCGTTTCGTGGCAATGTTGTTCTCTCTTTTGTATTTGTGATGTATGTGTATGTATGTGCCTATTCAAAGTATAAATACATTAGATCCTGTATAAATAAAAACGTCACCAATGATCTATAATTAGTGACGATGATAGCTGTCACACGATACATATGTCCCCGACATGTGACCATAAAGCAGTACGACTGCTAAGCATATGAAGAGAAGCCTTATTAATCAATAGTTTCTACCATTGCGATTTATAATGCCTAATACCCATCGTGTATTGTATTGAATGTAACCTTTTATCCGCCTGGCAAAGTAAAATGTCTTTAAACTATTACTGACATGGAATTAATGCATCGCTGTAGCTCATTAGGTCATTACTCATTAGAAATATTACGACATAGCGATACCTAACTACTCTGAAACTAAAAAGTGTACCCAATGGATAAAATTGCACAGCCTAAACCACCATCGAGCCACTGACACACAAACACTATATAAGACCCTCATCTACTGTGTAATCGTTCAAGTAATTGCTCATGTCCGCGAGTGAACTCATCCCTTGCCCTCGCCCGTCTTCGCTCTTTTGTGTCCACGTTAGTCACCGAGTTAACATCAAATACACATAAAATGTTCACATACAAAAGATCAATTCACCGCATGCATGACTTCAATAAACGTAGAACGCTACCATTGTCCTTCGAATGCTATAAAGCATAAATTGATAGCAATGACTTAGAGATTACACGACTGGCTGTCCTGTTGTTCACATAAATATCTTTAAAGTATTGAACCGGCCTCAGCAGCTTGTAAGAATAACAAGTTTTATTCAGGCCGAACTGATAGTATTCATTGAAGAATAAATAGTCTGTGTCATGGCATCCATCGTACAAAAATACCGCCGATCAATGTGTTGCGTAAAACATTGCAGTAACAGCGCGGCGTGTAATATCCTGTGTCACCGAACAATAGATTGAGGTACAAAAGGTTTGAAATTTCCAAAGACAACGAAATATCGATCAGGCGTGCACCGACGGCGTGGTGCGGACTAAATATAGCGGCTGCCAAGAGTAGGCTGCGTCACCACCCGCGGCAGGTCCCCCGCCACGCAAATGCACCCGCACCCATCAACCCTCTTCTAAAAATACTTCCCACGGAGTAGACTTCTCGTGTGGTGCGTCATAGGTGACGTTCCACAGCTACGGCTTATCCGAGGCTAATTTTGACATTATTATTTATAGTAAACACAACGCGTCACAAAAGTTTGATAAACTTGATAGGAAAGTCAGGTGCGATATTAACATAGTTGCCAGACTTAATTAAAATGTAACCGCAGTGTTATTGTATGAGGTCAATTCTATCTATATATATATATATATATATATATATATATATATATATATATATATATATATAAACTATATACATCAACGCACAGCCGAAACCACACCAAATTTACACCAGAACTTCCTTTTATGACGTAGGCAAGGGATGACGGGATTTTCAGAAATTCCATCCCTAAGGGGGTGTAATAAAAGCCAAAACTCAGACTATAGGTTTTAATAAGCAAATGTTGACTGGTATAATGATAATAACATTAAGAACTTGACGTATACGTATAGAAATTTAAATAGTAAAGAGGTTTATCACAGGGGGTTAAATAGGGGTGCAGTTTGTATGGGGGAAGGAAACATTATTTTTTTAACTAGAGCCTTGAAACTTTGTAGGGAGATTACTTAATAGAATCAGATCGATATTTACAGAGATATTTGGGTTCAAAGGTCAGTGTCATTTAAACGGTTCTGGGCCTTAAGAAATTTCGGTATCGTGAACCGACTCGGATTTTTGGACAGTTTTTTTTTTTTCCTATAGTTATAAATGCGTAAAAATAAGCATGTTTTATTTCTAAACTTTCTCTCAGATCGATATTTACCGAGATATTCGGGTTCAAAGGTCAGTCATTTAAAGGTGGCAAACCCGACTGATGACGGATAGCTAGGCGTTATTTTTTTTAAATCAAAGAACTGAAAAACGAGGTTTTTCTAGAAAAAGATGCTTATTTTGACGTGTTCTGTACGTAACAATCATTCAAAATAGGTGTTATAATGATACTACTTTGGCAAAAAAATTACCAAGTGCTGAAGTTAGAAAACTTTGAAACGCTATACTTCGGTCATTTTTAAATATAGAGAAATGTTTTTCAAGTAAAAGATGCTTATTTTGACGTGTTCTATACGTAACAATCATTTTAAATAGGTGTTATAATGACACCACTTTGGCAAAACAATTACTGTTCTGAAATGTTCCTGCATGCGATTACGAATGTAATGCCGTAATGCATTACATTTGTAATTGCATTACATTCGTATTTGCATTACATGTAATTTAATTTGTAATGCGATTACAAATGTAATGCATTACGCCCAACACTGTTTAATAGTAATCATGTTTCTAAGAAGGTAACAAGTTCTACGCGGACGAAGTCGCAGGCTACAGCTAGTACATAATAAGGAAATAAAAGTTAATGTTGATTTAAAATATCCAGCGATGTTATGATGAATTAAAATATTTTTTTGGTCTGTTCGACTTGAAACTTTTTATCCATGAAATCTATATACACGGTGTTCCCGAGAATTTTCGTTAACTATGGCATATTGCAGAGTACATTCACAGTAACAAAGTAGCATAATTATTTCTTGAAAAAAAACATTTTTTTTTATACAAAATAATTTTATGTAGCATTCGGTTATTGTCTTATTGTACAAGGGTCTTGAAACACATGAAATAAAAAAAGTACCTCCGAGTCTGTTCGTGCCTAATATCCAACGAACTCACTTTGTAAACCTTCTTGTAGTTTATATAAACCATACAAAATTTAAAAACCTGTTATGACGTCACAGTTAAGAGCCATGTACACTGGTTAAATCTGCAAAACTGATTAAATTAAAATATTGAATAACAGTTAAGATACTACTGTCTTGGAGAAATTAACTTTATTTGATCTAAACCATGCCCCCTTGCAATTAACGGAAATTGTCAAAAACACGTAGTACTCACTCACTCACTACTAAATCAACGCCCAGCCCAACCGTTGAACCTAGAAAGCTGATTTTTTCACAATAGGTAGTTTATATAACATAAGTACCAACAAAGAAGGGAGTTTTGAAAATTCCACCCTCAAGGTGGTAAAAGGGGGGTTTAAAGTTTGTATGGGGATGGAGTAAAATTGTAAGTGAGAGACTTGAAACTTTTCGTATGGACTCCTTATTACTGTACAAGAAAGTATTTTTTGGGTTTTGGTAAAACCCACCCCTAAGTGGGTTAAATAGGGGTGCAAAGTTTGTGTGAACCGATTTAGATGAAATTTGGTATAGGTATTTGGTATAGTTTGAGTGCCGGGGAAGGACGTAGGATAGTGTTTATCCCGGAAATCATCCCCAAACGGGCTGAGATGGTGGTGAAAGGTTGTATGGAGCTACGATATAAACGAATTCCATGCGGACGGAGTCGCGGCAGAAGCTAGTATATATATATGATCTGATGATGATGATATATAAACGTAAAAGTCCTTACTGACTGACTGACTTAAATCAACGCCCAGCCCAAACCGTTGAAACTAGAAAGCTGTTTTTTTCATAATAGGTAGTTTATATAACGTAAGTACCCACTGGGAATTTTGAAAATTCTACCCTCAAGGAGGTGAAAAGGGGGTAAAAAGTTTGTATAGGGATGGAGTAACATTTTAAGTGAGAGACTTGAAACTTTGCGTATGGACTCCTTATTACAATACAAGAAAAGTAATTTTAGGGTTTTTGACAAAGTTTGTATCGGGGAAATTAACTCTTCACGTGTAAACCGTTGAACCGATTTGGATGCAATGTGGTATAGAGTTAGTTTGAGTCCCGCGGAAGGACATACATAGTTTTTATCCCTAAAATCATCCCCTAAGGGGTGAAAGTTTGTATGGCGCTACGATATAAACGGGTTCCACGCGGACGGAGTCGCGGGCAGAAGCTAGTCGATTATAATTGCTAGCGAACTTCACCGTGTAAGTGTTAACAAAATAAACTAGGTCTTAGAATAATTAGGGGACAACTTACACAACTCTTCATTGCCATGATTTTGTATGATTTCACTCCCATTATAGTAGACGGTACTGATCAAGTTCGTATTAAATCGCCCTGTGTTCCGTTATTACTCACAAAACAATAAATCCATGTCGTAAACAATCACATATACAATACAACCGTACAATAAGCCTCTTCAGAGTCGACTGAAATAATGCTAAGGTATTTGCTCATCCCGTTATGTTATGATAAATCAGGAAAACATGCATACATATGACGCACAATTGGTTTATCCTCGTTTGGACGTGTTTTATAAAATATACACACTAGTATACTCTAATGACATTAATGACGTAGTACCAACCGCGTCACTGTCATGACGACTAGGATTCGATTCGATCGGAGGTTTAATATATTTATATTGCCTACCTATATTAATTGGTTTCTGTATTTATGGAATAACTAGCTTCTGCCCGTGACTCCGTCCGTGTGGAACTCGATTATATCATAGCTGGATACAAACTTTCATCCCCCATTTCACCCCCCCTTCCCCGGGATTCAAACTATCTCCATACCAAATTTCATCTCAATCTGTTCAGCGGTTTAAACGTGAAGAGGTAACAGACAGACAGACAGACAGACAGACAGACACACTTTCGCATTTATAATATTAGTATGGAAGTATGGATATGGATCTGACGGCCAGTAATTTTAATGTCTCTGTCATTCAGATTTCGAAGACTTGACTCTAAATATTGCGGATGGAATACCGGCCCAGATTCAGACATGATATTCATCGTCGCAGAGAGATACTATTTATTTAATCGTATGGCGTATACATTGTAGGCTTATATATATATATATATATATACCATTATGAATCGACATCCAGATCGCACAGCCAGTAGATCGCGTCAGATGTTAAGTTAGTTCTGCTACTAATAATATCTAATTAATGCAAATATTGCCTAAATCTTTTGTATTATATTATTACAACAGAAATTGATTTCCCTCAGTGACCCAAAAGTAAGAGACAACTCTTAAGGCGATGCCTTGATTTGAGTCGAACACGCCCCCTAGACAGAGACACGCTGATGCCTTCCGAGCACGAGGAAAAGAGATGTAACATTCTTCGGGAATGACTTTTTTGGACAAATTTCGATAAATAACTAACTTAGAGACGTTTTATTTAAATTTCATAAAGTGAGATTTTAGATGAGATAAAATACTATAGTAATAACTTGATTGTGTCGTCGTCTTGAATGTATCGTTTGAGTAGGCTGAGTAAAAAAAGGAAATTTTGAGCAATCGTATCGATAAAATCAGATAAACCACCATAATATAGTCAAGAATCATATATCTGAAAATCAGACTTTATTGTTTCTTAATCTAGTCAGAATGGCGTTTCACAGCACGCGATGATTTCCAATGCAAAGCCTTAAGTAGATATAGTTCACTCGTATCGTATAGCCGGTAAATGCCCAGTGATGGCCCAGCGCCCGTCAAACCAACAAAAAAGGAGGGACTTAATATTATAAATGTGGAAGTAACTGTGTTCGCGTGTCTATTTGTCTGACTGTCTGTATGTTACCTTTTCACACTTAAACGGCTGCATCTAAAGAGTTAGATGAAGTTTGGTATGGAGATAGTTTGAGACCCTAAGAAGACCTTAGGATAGTCTTTATTCGGGAAAGGGGGCGGAAGTTTGTATGGAGGTACGATATAAAGGAGTTCCACGCGGACGAAGTCGCAGGCAAAAGCTAGTCTTCCATGTATATAAAAAAAACATATAATACCTACCAAGCATTAGGCAGTCGGAAATGCTACAAAAACTGCTTGGTTATTGAAATACGGGTATACGTACGACACAACTTAGAAAAGTTGAAAAACCCCCGACATTTTCATTTCAAAGTCCAATATCTTAAAAACGGCTGAACAGATTTTCATGAAACATGGCTATGAACACTCGGGATAAAATTATCTATGACCCAAAAAAAACTAACCGAAAATCGGTTCATCCGTTTGAGAGCTACGATACCACAGACAGATACACAGATACACAAACAGAGACAGACACGTTAAACTTATAACACCCGTCTCTATGCGTCGGGGGTTAAAGACCGTTCATCTAAAGTCTAAACGATCTTTTGAAGGCAGTTAATTTCACCGTACCGAAAAGATTACCAAGGAAAGGCACGTACTTATTAGTATTTTACACAGCGCTTTCGGAAGACAAGGCAAGGCTAACTCGCCAATTTCAAGGATAGTGCGGTTATATATATACAATGGCAGTCCGGCCGGACTCCAGGGGAATAGATATATTCAATGACTCGGAGACTAAATTCAAGAAAACTATAATCTCTCATCTAACTTCACTGAAGTCTGATGGGAGGTGATTGTGACGACCCACTTTGTCGACATCCTTGTTTTCGGGTTGTGTCGAATGTGTCCTACTGCACAATGTGCACTATTCTCATCGTAGGTACCATTCTCTTATTATTATTATTTATTTGTTTTTTTTATTGTATGATTGTTTTTTTTTGTATTTATTATTTAATTATTTAACGCGTGTGAACTGTGGTCCTGTAAGTGGCTAAGCATCTTACAATGATTTCTGTTTCAGTTTACTTTTTTAGGATATTGATGTATTCAATAAATAATGAAATAAATGAATTTTATTCTGCAAGTAGGCCGTTAATCGCTATGGCACTTTTACAAGTCAAAATTCTACCAGCGATTTTGGAAAAGAAGACCGCTGATAAGAAGAAACGCCAAAACAAACTCAACGTCAGTCATTCATATTATCTATTGGTGATCCTTAAATAAATAAATAAACGGAAAGGGCGCCTAAAGAGTCTAAAGACGAAATAAGACGGGACAAAAATACTACGTAGGTACACTAATAGGTACGAATATCTCCATAGAGCTAAAGATTGATCACAAACATGTCCATGAATAATATTACAGGCGCGAAAGGTAATTTAAGGCATTGGAAATGAAGAAAGTCACGTTCAGTGAAGTTGACAGTCGGAGGGCATGTCGCGGGCATCGGGCGTGACGGACGCGCTCGGCCGGCGTCGCCGCGCCCTGCCTTGCCAGCAGACCCGGAATATTCCATTGTCAGTACCTTTAACACTAGACTATCTTCTATTTGAGCAGGCACACCCTTCAACTCAGCCATGTTCCTACTATCCACTCATTAAACCACCCACACACATCCATCGAGACTCTTAAATTGGTAGTATGTTTGACCGACAGGTTGTGCGCTTCACCAACAATACCTACTTATTACGTATTTTCACATAGACTTTCTGTTCCATTTCCGTGCAAGTCACCATTCAACATGTCGGTCATTCCTTTGCAATGCCGTGTGAGGTTTCATAAAGAAACGTCGAGTAAACACGCCTGCCCGTTTCCTTATTTGTAAAAAGACACGGCTCTCTGTCAACGCTCTCAGGGCATTGCAAGTCTTGCAACACATCCTCACATTTAGTTAGCAAAAACTTGTCGCGTATACTTTTCCACACACCGCAATGGAACGAGTTCTAAACTTTTCCTTTATACCTTTGTGGTATTATGGGCAATACGTTACACGTATTTCTTAGCTACAGTTGATACACGTTTATATTGGGTGAATATCTACCAGAGATGTGCGACGGATACCTCCCATTGACTGCTAGGTGTCAAATAGGTAGGTATATGAGAACAAAGCTTCGTGCAGTCAGTGGTAGTGAAATAATCGTAAAATACAATCTTCATAAAAGATGACCGAATCGCCTCAGTGTGTGACTCAGAGCGAGCACTTGAGTAGGTTTCACACGAAACCACTGCACCACTTGTGGAAACAACATTGATTTCCTTAGCGTGAGCGTGACACTGATTACGCACTAGTCACACTTGGAATCGTTTGGAGAACAATCGTAGCAGAATAATCTAATCTAATTTACTCGAAGTGCGATAAAGTGGGTAGGTAAACTGGGTAATATTTCTTGGGTTTGCTGCATAGGTATTCAATCTTGAAAGTTTTTTATTGAATAGCAAGACATGCAAACAAATCAAGTTATTAAGTGATCTCTGAGGCTTATAAACTTATGATATCTCAAGATTGTGCACTATGACGGCACGAATACCTTCATGTAAATAATATCTCTTGCGTTGTTAAGTACAGGGATTAAATATAATGATCACCAAAAAATGCTTTGATACCCTAAGCTCTCTTACCAAAAAAAATATACTGAACACCAAAAAAAAATATTATACCATTACAATAGTACTAGCAGCTGTTTTAGTAACGACTGCACATTAAATTGTATTCGAAGACCAAATTTAGTAAATGTCCACCAAATCTTTGTCAGCCTGTAGGGCCGCAGGTGATGGGAGGAGGTGATGAACAGGAAAACAGCAAAGACCAGGGCAGTATGGAGTTACAATTAAAAGATAAGGCACCTGTAACAAACACAGGCAATGCTTAGCCTACGATTTGATAAACAGATCTTGATTAGGTAACAACTTAAAAACACTGTAACTTACAATTACACTACGTGCCTTTATAGGGGTGAACTGAAGAGCTGGATAACACACTTGTGGTAAACTTGTAGTATAATATAACGTATTAGATCACAATAATAATAAATATTGGGAAACCACTTGAACTGTAAATTATTCAATATTTAAAATGTTTAATCCAGGAGAAGTGTCTCGATCAGGAATCTGATCGAACTCCCTGTCAGGAAAAGCTCCGCAATGGCCGTGGAATTGGAATAGGGATTTGAAAATTTGAAAATTTGAGTCCAAAAAGTCCGGATCCCGGGCGGAGGGCGGTATATTCACACCGCAAGCGGGCGGCGTGTAGCAATGCGTGTGCAGCACGGGCCCGCGCGTGCCCGCCGCGTCATGCCTCTCTCACTACCAACACATTTAATATGTATCTCACTGTCTCTATCAAACTTAGCAGCGCGGGCCCGCGCGTCATATCTCTCTCACTACCAACACATTTAATACGTATCTCACTAACCCTATCACACTCAGCAGCGCGGGTGCGCGCGGGCCCGCGCTTCACACGCGACGCGCACTGCACGCGGCCGCGCTGCCGAGTTGTAACTTTAGCGCCGCGGGCCCGCGTTCGATGTGTGTTTGAAGTGTAGTTTCAATGCTTTACAACTTGCGCGGGCCCGCGCAGCACACGCGCCGCGCACGACACGCGTTCGGTGGGTGGAGGCCTTGAGTTCCGGAAACGGGTTAGCAATTATTTATTAAGTAGGATAGCATTTTCGAAGCTTGGAATTTGGGTTATTATTTCACATTAAAATGGAGATCAAATTTTGGTGATCATTTACTATTTTCGGCAGTAAAAATAGTGTTTTTTTGGCGTTATATTTGACTATATCTGGTGATCCGTTAAACATATGCCTTAAGTATATATCCCCGAAACAACATTTTTGGTATTCCCACCACCGCGCGTGGATTATTTAGCGGAAGTGTTTTGCCATTACTACCTACCCCTTGCTGCTTCGGTTTAGGTACTAATTAACGAATTCTGAGTGGCGACAGTAATATGAATCAGTGTTAACCTCTTGGGCGAGGTGACAGACAGAGGTCGTCGGCCGCAACACCTCCGCAATCGATACTCATCGTCAAGGAGCATCGGACCGAATAGCTGCGGTGCCGATGCCCGCTAAGTATGACCTAATGGTTTCTTTTTACCTAGACTAGAGCCGCGTTTCATTACGGAGTCTATAAACCTAAAATCTAGTTCAACTTGTCTATTTAATTTAATGAAATGAACGACGTTAGGTTTATTGCCTACTTACTTCGTTTAGTTTAGTTCTACTTACTTATCCAGTAGCCATGCCTTGAATAATTTCAGGCACCCTTAATTGGTAAAAAAATATTTACCTAATAAAATACATTTATTTATTTCTAAAAACCTTTGTTTATCTCAAAAACATTAATTACCTATGTATGTAGTTTACACTTATAATAAATCTCTCAGGAGTAAGCTAATCTATAAAATCATGTACTTGCTTAACTCATTCCTGCCTGGACCCTTTTCGTTTTACTACCTAATATTATAAATGCGCGAGTAACTCTGTCTGTATATGTTATACCTTTTCATGCTTAAACCTCTGCCTGCACCGATTGAGATGAAATTTGGTATACATATACTTTGGATTCCGGGGAAGAACAAAGGATAGTTTTTATCCCAAAACTAATCTTGTAACGGGTTGAAAAGGGAGGATGTTTGTAAAGAGTTACGATATAAACGAGTTCTGCGCGGACGAAGTCGGCGGGCAAAAGCTAGTTTTAAATACGTTTAAAAACCATCTCGGCAGATAAGACTTACGATTAAAAAAACCGCTCTGAAATCGGTTTGGGAGCAAGAATGCCACAGATATGTACACACAGATATATTTGAGAGTATTTTTATCTATAAAACTCACGCCACTGCCCTGTGCCACAAGGCCACAAAGACAAACACATGTTTCCTAAAATTAGTTTGTCTATTCAAAGTTCATAAATAATTGATCCCAAATATTTTTTATACAATTACCCAAACCTTCCAGAAGATAATTTAATAAAGGACACCTCCAAGGGCGGGATTGAATCCGGTGCGCTGGTCAGGGCCGCGGGGCCCGCAGTAGGGACTTCAAGGGCGGAGGGCGCCCTATATTCGCGGTGAGCTCCTCGTGGCCTTGAGGGCCTTCGACCTACTACGAGTATCCTGATACAGGAAGCGCATTGAAAACGCTTAAAATATGCCAATTCTGTCATTACCTAAATAGAACACCGGTTATGTGACATGTTTCTCTTGATAACTTATTTTTCCCCTCACTGCCTCTGAAAGCCGTCTTTTTAACCGACTTCAAAAAAAAGGAGGAGGTTCTCAATTCGGTTGTTTTTTTTTTTTTTTTTTCAATATTTGTTACCTCAGAACTCCGTCCTTGATGAGCCGATTCATAATTTTTATTTTTTGTTTGTATGTATATGCTTCCAGGTGGGTCCCATTTTTTTGAAAATTCAATTGGATGATGGGATCCATGAGGAATTGAGGGAACTCCTCAATTATATTAGGCACGCGTGTAGTGATTTTTGTATTTTCTATTATAACTCGTGTATTTACATCCGGAAATCATAAATAGGTGGAGTGGAATTGATGATGAAGACCACAGATGACTTATGGAATTACTCAATTATGTACTTAAAAGTACAAAAGTATATCACATATTCTGATAAGATTCCGTTGAAATAGCAACTAATGAAGTACCAAGGGTGATCCTTATGGAATTGACGGAAGTCCTCAAATATTATCGGGTCACATACAGCGATTGGGTTTTTTTCTATAATAATCAACGCATTTGCTCTCGGAAATCAGTTCATGAGGTAAATTGGAAAAGAAATGTTCTCGTGGCTTGGCGGAGTACTAAATTGAAGTCGGTTAAAACTTTGTTTTTAAAGTAAATTATATCCTTTAAAACCAGTGGGCAAAAACGCATTTTATCTACTAGTGGGGAAAGTCATTTGACCTTGGAGCGTGTTTAAGTAGCTTTTGACAGATAATAAAACGTAAAACGCTCATAATACAAAATTTCCACAGATGATGTATTTATGTTGCCGCTATAACAACAAATACTAAAAAACAGAATAAAATAAATATTTCAGAACTTTTAAGAATTGCTTGTTGCCTTTATCAGGCGCTGGGTCTCAAAATGTATGGGAAAACTAAAATCCGACTCGCACTTGACCAAAATTCTACTTGATACTTACGTTTTTATTTTTAACCCCCGACGCAAAGAGACGGGTGTTATAAGTTTAACGTGTCTATGTATCTGTGTATCTGTCTGTGGTATCGTAGCTCCCAAACGGATGGACCGCGGTCCCCCGACGCGACGACGTTTGGAAAATAAAAATATTCGAACTTACATAATATATGTGACGATAATAATTATAACAGGTTTAAAATATTATTTGTTAGTTTTAAGAGTTTATTTTTTGTGTCGGGGGGTTTAATTTTTTTTTTAATTTAACAGTAATAATAATAATAATCTGTAAAAAAAAAAAAAAACATTATTTAAATTGACTAAAGTTGTTTTGCATGTTGCACTTTCCTCGCTACAGTGAGGTGAAAAGTTTTGTGTTACACACGGGTGCAAATGTATTTTACTTCTCGTGTGTTGAAACACTCGCTACGCTCAGGATTCTAATTTAGAACCACTCGTTTCGCTCGTGGTTCAACTATAGGATCCTTTCGCTTGCTCGTGTTTCAATTCCACACTCGCGGGTAAAATACAACTTTGCACCCTTGTATAACAAATAATTTATCTTGATATCTATGAAGACCGATCTGAAACGCGCGTATCTAACGCCCGGATAAAACATGGCCATGGCGTACATAAGTAGGTCCTCGGTGCACCATCATTGCGAAGTATGAGTAATGGGTACTCACATACATATGCTATGTATTTAACTCTGACTAAACACGCACCATATGTATTGTAGTTACACAAGCAAAGAATACATAATTACATTATATTAAGGTAGTTTACGCTATGCGGAATATTAAAAGGATATTAAGATTTGGAAATTTGCCAAAAAGCTAGAGACATCCCAGGAACACGGGAGAGGAGTGAACGAACTTTAAATCTAGTATTACTTACCAAACGTCCGCTAAAGAGAGCGTTCACCCCGCATTTTACATGTAAACTCCATTTTATAAACGTCGACAGATTACCATTCGAAAGTAGCTTAGAACCCATTAAAGTGCGTAACACGTCAGAAATCACGTCACTATAGATCAAGGCGAGACACTTAGGAATTTACTACAACATCATTTTGAGGGTAAGTTAAGAACCATTTTAACCCTAATAAGCTTGGCAAAAAAAACGTTGTACGAATATACCTAGTGCACAAAAATCTATCCGAGAAATCTCAAAAAGGTGGGGTTGGCATGTTTTGAATTACAGTTAAATTACCATCAACGCAAATCAGCAATTCAACGACTCCGTTATAGTAGGTATATGGTAAGTATATGACCACCATTTCAACTTACACAGGCAATAACGAATTTGCATTGCTTGCAAGTATAATAAGCAAATCTAGCCGACGTTAGGCGTTACACAATTTATAGTCGAAATCACATTTCCATGACAACATTCGCCGTCAGAATGTCAGAACGTAGAAGGCAGTAGTAATAGCGTTATCCGTCTTGGATTCATGTGTACTCCAGGCAAAATACGGTTTTGAAAAACATTAATTTATAATAGCGTTTTTTTTGTTGATTTCATTTGAAAATGTTATTCTAAGATGATATATTCAAGAATCCGACAAACTTTCCACCCGGAAGTAATTATGTAGATTTCAATGAAGCATGCATTGTCTTTTTTTATACGATTTATCTTGAATATTATAGAGCAAATGTAAATAAACCAAAATAAAGACAAAAATATTTATTAATATTTTTTCTGACTTTTCAGAAGTTAGTTAATTTATCATTTTTTTGATGTCTGAAATTTTGTCGGATTTTGTCGCTGGGTAACTATTTAATTGATAATATATCCGTTACACATAAAAAGTAAGCTATTATAAATTATTTCCAAAATTGATTTTTTTTCCATACGAGTTGTCAGTTCATTTACTGGACTATGTGTGCATGCACCGACACCGACGCTCACATAACTCAAGCCTTGACCCGATTTGCCAACGAAGCCTTTAGACCACACAGTAAGAACCACTGCATAAAACAAACTACCAAAATATCTCAAGGACCTACTTCTCTTCGGTGCAATAGAGCTTAAAAGCGGATCCAAAAAGGGATGACGTTTATGGTGAAGAGGTATTGGTCATCATAGTTAGTCAATACACAACTTACAAGAATGTGACTGAATTCATGAACTATGTAATTAATTGGAATTAATAAACCTAAAAGTCATGATAATGACATAACTTGACTCCATTTTTACGGTTCCGTCCCTCAAAAGGAAAAAACGGAACCCTTATAGGATCACTTTGTTGTCCGTCCGTCCGTCTGTCAAAAACCCTTTTTCTCAGGAACGAGTGGAGGTATCAAGCTAAAATACCAAATACTCAGGTCTACTGTCCCTTGGAGCTGTGAAAAAATCAAACTTCTAAGCTAACGCAATCAAAAGATACAGCCGTTTATATAGTGTATAACCTGGATTAACATATGAGTACATAATACTTTTTATTCCAGGAATCATCGTTTAGGGGGGAAAGTTTGTAAGGAGCTACGATCGCGGGCAGAAGCTAGTGAAATATAAATAAAACAGCACTAAGTTAGGTAATTATAGAAATTTGTCCAAAAAAGCCATCCCCGAAGAGACTTGCATTTATTTTTCTCGTGCGTGGAAAGTATAAGCGTGTCTCTGTCAAGGGGGCGTGGTCGACTAGAATCAAGGCATCCCCTTAAGGGGCTTCACGCGCTTTTTGGCTAGTTTTGACGAGTTTTGAGTTGATATTCCTGCGTCACAACTAAAGATATATTTATGGCACAAACACTTATCGGTTCTTCAATCCTTTATCTACATTTGCACGAGAGTTATTTTTTAAATAATAAATGTTTATTTTTTTATGATTTAATCAAACATCGTCCATAAAAGCTCTGTTTTCGATATTAGTATGTTGTTTATGCACTTTTATATATGAAATCTACATACAACTGTTCCTTATTGACGTCTCTAACAACCCACGAGAGATTTTTATTTTGAACTCGTTTTCACAAAAGTTGCGTCCAAAAAACTGGTTTATTGGCCTGAAATTGGCGAATTTTGGTGCCATATATCCCGAAAACAGTGAATTTTGAAATAAATATGAAATACTATTTCGGTAAAACTCGTTGTTGTCAATACGATAAGCCATAAAAAAACACGAGAAAACCGACAGTTACAGATCGAAGGTCATTGGGAGCTAGGAGCCCCTTAATAGACGATTCGTTGTGTCGATACTGCGGTTACTGCCGCTATACGTAGGTATATGTTTCTATTGGAACAAAAAAAAGACAATAGAAACCATAAAAATGTAGGTCAGTAGGTAACTAGGTAAGTCAAGTAATAGCTAACTTATGTACCACTAGTGGTCCATAAATCTTAGTATGACCGAAATTCATGTTACAGGTAACAAAACAATTATGAGCCTGCTACACTGTGTAAAATAAATACTATGAGTAACTCAGTAACTGTCTTGTTCTGTTGCTAATTAGAAGAAACTGACTTATTGTGAATGAATCATAGCCAGTAAGTACGAGACACGAATGAATAACAACATTTTTCACATAAAATCGCATGTAAATACAGTAACTAATTGAAATAAGCAAATATTGGCGAATGACGCGTCAATGATATCCGGTCCAGTCCATATAGCATATCGCCTTATCATTTTTTCGGATATTCTGTGACTTCAAAAAAGATATAAACAACATACCGATCAAGAGAAATGATAGATTAGATACGCCTATCGTTTCTTATTTTAAGTAGGAGATAAGATCTGAATTGGTAAATAAACTAAAAGATAAAAAAAATATAACACCCCCGACGAACAAACATAGCTAAGAACCATCTCGACACACAAGAGTCACAAGACATTCGATAAAAAGAAACCTCACTCAAATCGGTTAACACGCTACAGCGTGCGTGGTAGAGGTACACCTCTACCTACACATGTTAGGCTTGCCCCACATAATTAAAAGGGAGTAAGATATATTTTAATATAAACCCGTAACACAAGCCTTATTGAGCTTACTATGGGGCTAGCTCGATTTGTGTAAGATTGTCCCCTAATAATAATAATTATTATTATTTATTAATATTATTCCACCGCATAACTGAGTCCTGTCTTGCGGCCATGACGGCCCATAGTGTAGAGGAGCCTTTAATTATGAACACCCCTCGTTTGCGTGGGGGGTTAATAATGAAAGGGCAGCAGAGATGAGCCGATCGAGTGACATTGGGGCTTACCTTGACGTACCACCTCGTCTGTGACTTTCTGTGCCGGGGGCGGCGGCGGTCGGGGCTGCGCGCGTCGCCGGCGCGCTGCGTGGCGGGCGCGCGCAGCGCGTGGCAGCGCGCCGCCAGCGCCTTCGTGCGCTCCGCCAGCGAGTGTCGCAGCTCGCCCCCGCCACAACCCCGGACTAGCATTGCTCAGCCACCCCCAAACTCTTTCACCTCAATGTCCTCTTCGTCGACAATGCCACTCATTGCGATCACAATCACGCGGCCGTTTGCGGATTTGCTTATAATCAGTTTGCCACTATTAAACGTAAAGATTCGGTTGGTGTCAAGTAGAAAAAAACCAAATGTTGTTAAGGTTTTCAGATCTCCAGTATCACTTTAATCTAATCTAATGCAATAATTAATTTTATTCAATCAGGACTGTGAAGTAAATAAGGTTCATTCATCTAATTGGGTCGTCCGTCCAAGGTCTGGGTCGAATGATAAGGTCGAGTTACTTACATTCTATTTATAGTCCGTGTAATGACTAATATACCTAAGAGCTAATCTAATGTCGGTCGACGAATCATCAAGGAACATCGTGCTATCACAAATAAGCATATAATATGCAACTGTAAACTAAGAAGGAAACATAGTTGTGTGGCTCTATTTTGAAGCATTGCGCTGCTAGAACAGAGCTGTACCCGTATATGATCCACCTAATTTACAACGTAGCAGTACTCGCTTGCCACCTATTTCATTATGCATCCCACTTAGGTAGATATTTCACTCTTCACCATACATAATGATAATATATGCTTTCCACAGAGGGATGTCTTTGTTTATACCCTAGATTATAACGCACCACGTTCCTACGCCGTGGCACATATTGCTAACGCAAAGAGTGTACGATAAAGACAGTAACTAGGTAATAAAAAAGTTGAAAATCTGCGGCTGTGATGTAAATATAATGTTTATATACGCACATATCATAGTGCTCTTAAATGCGTTTAGAAACCGTAGGAAATGACCAGCATTATGACAAGCGTTATAACCGTACAGATTTTTGTAACGTTATGAGTTTAAATTTGGAACAGCTGGTAAAACTTAAGTGGGTCTCTATTCTAGTATCTATAGATATTAAAACAGTTATCGATAGGAAACGTCAATTCAGTATGTTTTTTTAAAATTTATGCACGACATTTGATGTCGAGTAACATGAGGTATGATATGTGTGTAGATAATAGTACATTGTGATACAAGTGAGGTATGTTGATAATTACATGAGAGGCGGAATTATCTCGCGAGCCGCAGGTGAGCGTGATAAGAGAGCCGAGGATGTAATTATCAATGCTCACGCGTTTCATACGACGTTTTTCAACACATTTTGCGAGGAAAAAATCCTTTTCTGAAGATGAAAATTTTATAGGCCTGCCAAGTTATTTTCTTTACTTATTAATGGCAACTCACATTTTGTATACATCGCCAAGAATTTCCAGTGGCGTCCATTGTTTTTATCACTTTTCTAGTCGCCACGAGTCAATATTTTTGTTAATAACCAAACACGCATTAGCAATGTTTACAATTATCTGTGAAACGTGCTGTGAAATAACCTATAATGGCGCGCAACAGTTTTTTTTTCGTGAAGTTTGCGTAGTGCGCGCGCATGTGTTCAGCCAGACTTAGGTGAAATCTCTAAACAGCCAATACAAAATAAAATAAATAATTTCGTTTTAAAATGTTATCTTTATTAATTCATGTAAAATGTTATCAAAAGTGAATAGTTTTACTAAATTAAACATTTCTATATCATATCCAAAAAGAAATAGTTAATTAATTAACAAAAAGGATTTAATTTGTTTAGTCGAGTAAGAATCCATTTGCCGAGAATTAAAAAAAAGCTGTACATTCTGTACAACCCGGTTAATTTAAGAATGCACCGTGTGCATGCATACATCTTGCTGCAAGGTGCCAACGTGACTTAATCGGGATATAACCATAACACACGTGTCGTAATGTTATAAAACACGCGTGTTTAATATCCAGGATTATGAGCCTAAAAAGCGACGCAATAAAAGGTACGTTACGAGCAATTGTGTTGAAAAGTAGTTTATGCAACTGTACATAATTAGACCTTAAAACACCCGTGTGATGTTACCACACTCATATTTAAAGTCCTCTCATTATGGATCAGTTGCATAAACTACTATTATTTAATAGAGCCATCTGCAACAGTGACTGAACCACGTTATCTGGTGTTTAAAAGACTATAACTAATTAAATCTTGGTACATGTATCTGGCTAGCTGGCTAGATAGCTATCTATTCGTAATTGGATAGGTAGGTGGTTAGTTTGTCAAGTGAGTGAGCGTGTATGTGGACTAGGTCGATATCTGACAAGGAAATTGGATAATTGAGGAAGGGAGCGGCTTCGCTGCCGTCGCGCGACGGCTCAACGAGCTACATAACCCCGTTGCTTCCACCAACGTCAGATCGTCACTCTAATTCGGTTAGATTGATGGAATTATGAACAGGTATTTTGATATCCTAAGAATAAACAAAAGGAGCTGAATGAGCTAACAACCAATACCACCTAAACTGAACGTCTGAATCTTGAGCTGTGCACTTACGCACCAAACTAGTTGGCCCTATAAGAGATGATTTTTGGTTTAAAGTCAAGTATTTATAAAACTGATCTGAAAACGAATCGTCTTGTTTGATCAGATTGACACAAGTAACCTATAGCTCACTCATGTACAGTCAAGTGCAAAAATGCCAAAAATATGTGTCTATTTGATCCTCTCATAATATTTATTTATATCTTTATTGCACAAAAGAATATCTTATAGTACAAAAGGCGGACTTAATGCTATATTTTATATGCATTCTCTACCAGTCAACCTTAAGGCAAAGCAGATAAAATGTGGGCAGTGCAAGTTAATTTAAAACAAAAACTCTATAACATATCTAAGGATGCGATGAATAATAATATAGTAGAATACGATACAATACAATATAATATGGTATAACAATATATACCTATTAATACATACATACACATACATATGAATATAGATGAAACTTACAAATCTAATACGATGTGTCCCAAAAATCAACGTCAAACCGAAAAAGGCTATAGATAACAGTTACCAAAAAAAACTGAAAAACCCAAGAAGTGTATTTAAAAGAGCAAGCGAAAGGATTCTATAGTTGAACCACGAGCGAAGCGAGATATACTTAAATATATATATTATAGCTGAGTGTGTGGACTCTGTCAAATAGTACGCAAAATATATCGTAATATACCGTAAAATGCGTTCCTATAAATACATATATTGGTATATTAATATATATTATAGCTACGTCTGTGACGGGCTTAAAAGACAGCTTTCCGAGGTGAGGTAATAAGGGGATTTTTTTTACGAATCGGCTCATCAATGACGGAGGAGAAAAAACATGATAAATATTATATATATACCTATATACAACCTAATTGAGAACCTCCTTTTTTTGAGCTTCAAAAGGCTTTGATTCCGAATATAACACTTGCTAGATTATTGAAGAAAAACTTGTGTTTTTTTAAAGAGGAGTGAGATGCTTGTTGTTGTTTGTATAATGCGGCAGGAAACTTATCCCATAATCCCATGGAGTAAAAAAATATTATTAAAAAAAATGTTTTTTTTTTCTGTTTATTTTATACTTAACTACTTATTATGACTTGACCCGTTCACAACTACGTTGACTTTTGAGACACCCTGTATATATACCGAAACGTCAATCCGCCGATATAAAAGAGTAGGGAGTAGACATATTTATGGGTCAGTAAATTGTAAGCACCTATATTTTTGCACTAGACTGTACTCGTACCACTCGTACCAGTATAATATTTCTTTGCTTTATGATAATTTCACTGTGCCGCTTATCGAAAACTTAAACCGTAGCCAGGTGGTGAATACATTTTTAAATATACAGCAGTCGAATTTTTGATTATCGCTCTTGTGGTGAGAGCGGAGAGTTCTTTTTCGCCAAATCAAAGTAGCAGGTGACAGGTGGCACGCAGGGGACTGTTCGTCAGGTGTGAAAGGGCCAAAACGTGTAAGTATCCAATCTTTTACCTGGGCCTCGTAATACAATGAACTGCTCGCATGCAAACGCATACACTGAGAATAAATCACGATGCAACATTTCCTGTACCTACAGCGTGTTATCCATCTTAGCCGCTAATCAAAGGCATTTACGTTCCTACGTCTCGTTATCATGAATGAAACTCACTTTGTGCTGACAAATTTTATGATTCAACGCGTCAAATCATTAAACACTGTTACTCATCGTACACTTAATTCCTTCTTTTGTTTCAGATTTTAAGAAATAAGGATATCGATTACGTATAAAATTACATACGTTTACGATATTCTCGCCGGGAATGAATAGATTCGTTAATTACCTACATATAAATTTGTGTCCTTCTGTAAACTTCTGTTCTGCTGGAAGCTTCTTGAAATTTAAACAAGGTTGTATATTTAACGTAAATAGACAAGGTAAGCTAGCCTTTCACTGTATACCGACAGATTTAACTAAGATATTTAAACCGATATAAAAAATGGGGTTTTTCAATGTGACTGGAGGTACTCAGGTATGTTGCCTAGAAGAAGCCTAGTGAATGAAATTTTGATTATTTACTACCTGAATTACAGGAATATTTTAATATTTTGCGCTATCTAATATTTTGTTATAAGTAGATGATTTTATACATTGGCACGTATACCCACCCTACCGTCTGATTTAACCTCAATAAAGCTTCTCCGAAAACCATAACAACATTATAGCTTTGATAAAAAACAATCATATTCAAAACAATCTATTTATTCACCGACACTATATCTACTTGACAATACTACTTACCTATGATAATCAGCGGGTATGCCTACCACCTAATTACCATGTAAATTATTCTCAACGCAAAAACACCGGCTCAATTTACAACAAACACTAATATTCCCGTGCGACCGGCCACTTGTTCATAAACACATTCATAAACTTTATAACCGAAAAGAGCACTTGCTCGCGAATAAATCGTCAAAAATGTAGGCCACAGTAGAATTAAGCGCGAAACCGAGTTCTGTTATATAAAAATAATGTACGGAGTAAACGTTGACAAGCCCTTCCGAACGGAGCGCCCGGCGCGCGTCGTCTGAGCCAGACCAGACAGCCAGTCAGGCGCTTCGCATCGGCGACCGCGACTCGACAAGGAGCACTTGGAAACCCAACCAATACTACGCATGTGCAGGGTTTCCATGGCTTTTCCAACTCGTTGCTGTGGTGACACTATGGTTCATGTCACATGTGTATTCGTTTACGGTTATCATTTAAACATTTATTTCCCCAGGGCAAGAAAACGCAATCGCTAAAGTGATTAGTAGAGGCGGCACAGCGGAATCGGAATTTTATCTCGCTCAAGTTTGGAGCAAGAACCAATCTGCAAGTAATGTTGTGTTCTTAATGGAGAACAGCCTAAGGTCTCCTCAGCTTCTGCAGGTTATTTCTCACTCGTCCCTTAATCGTCTTAAATCGTAAAAGACGGGGTAGTTGCAAGCAATCTACCCACGGGCTCCATGACCGCTAATCATCAAAGGTGCAGCTTTTTCGCCACCATTGTAGTGAGAGAAAAAAAAGGTCTCGAAGGTATCTATTGCCGCCGAATAGTCGACAATAGATAACAAAACCTTTCCAGAAATTATTCACGAGCATTCACGATTTACTTTTTCTTGAGGGTCGGTAATCCTCTAAAGCGAAAAGCGTAATTGCGTTCATCAACTATTTCTTGTTGTTATTCTGTCCCGCTTGTTAGGCAGGAGACAAATAAAAACTTCTAACTTTCTTCTTCTTCTATGCTTAGAAGGGAACGGGTTAAAAAGCACAAAAAACCCACAGTTGTTGGATTAAAACTAGGGTTGCCACCCATACTTTAATATAAAGTATTGTACTCTATTTTAGCTGTGTGTACTTTATGTTTTACGAAACAGAAAAAAACGGGTATTTTCCGTAATGAATGCGAAATGGCGGGATGATAGAAATAAAGCTTCCATTAAGCTTATCAGAAATGAACTACTAGTTTATTTAAGGGGATGCCTTGATTCGAGTCGAACACGCCCCTAGACAAAGACACGCTTATGCCTTCCGCGCATGAGAAAAAGAGATGGAACACTCTTCGGGAATGGCTTTTTTGGTCAAATTTCGAAAATAACTAACTTAGAGATGCTTTATTTAAATTTCATAAAGTGAGATTTTAGATAAGATAAAATACTATAGTATTAACTTGATTGTGTCTAAAATAATGTATCGTTTGAGTAGGCTGAGTAAAAAAAGGAAAATGCAGACCCAACTTAACTTTTAAGCAATCATGTGTCGGTAAAATAAGAAAAACAATCATATAGTCAAGAATCATATATCTGAAAATCAGACCTTATTGTTTCTTAATCTAGTCAGAACGGCATTTCAAAGCACGCGATAATTTCCAATGCACCGCCTTAAATTTGTGCATACCATGCTTAGAAGCCATAAATATATTTCAAGCCGATAAGAAATTGTTGGCCAGTGCATAATCACACAAAAAATATGTATTTAAAAAGTACAATAAAATACTTTATTTTTATGCTGTGTACTTTTTATTTTTGTACCGTCAGACTAGATATACTTTACTTGGGGCGCAAAAAGGTGGCAACCCTAATTAAAACCCATACAATAGCAGTTTTAATCAAATGCATGCAAGCTATATAATATACAATCAACTGGACCAATACACTAAAGACCTACACTACACCGAAGATACTTGGAGGAGATAGACACATGCAGATAAACCAAACCAATTCTGTCGAAACGCGACAACAAACTCACAACCGCACTACTGAGGGCACATAGAAACCAACTACGCAAGATAGTTGGAATAATAACAGGACACAACACCTTGAACAGACACCTCTACAACATAGGTATCACAGACAGCCCCATGTGCAGAGCCTGCATGGAGGCGGAAGAAACGACTAAATATATTCTACTGGACTGCAAGCAGGAAGAAGTATACTATACAGGAAAAAGCACCTAGGGTCTCTAGACACACTACGGGACGCAGTCAGCAACACCAAGGCACTCACCTACTTTCTAAGGCACTGGTCCCACCGCCGGCTATTAAGCTAGAAAAGTTGGGCGAGTAGCGTTTCGGATCTGTAAAGGTCGATTGATAACACTGTGCCTGAGGGGCTACCGCGAAATGAAAACGAATTTCGTTCGTGTATCTCCCTCTCTGTCGCTCGAACTAGCAAGTACGACAGAGACGGAGATACACAAACGAAGTTCGTTTTCGTTTCGCGGTAGGCCCTCTGGTCAGCATGCAATGAACCGTTACTCGCCCAACTTTTCTAGCTTACTAGCCGGCGGTGGGACCAGTGCCTAAAGGGCCTGGGGTGGTTAGAGTAGCGCTACCCCGGCCCACCGTTTTCACGCAAGATTGCTAAATAGTCGAACCTAGTCGGTAGTTAGCCATACAAACTGAAGAAGTGAACAAAGTTCCGTTGTGACACAAGAATTAACCACAGAATTGTATGGTTAATTTTCGTGTCACATCGGAAAACTTTCATGAAAAATTTAAAGAATTTGGTCCTTACCCCAAAATGTAGATAACTTCTACTATGCGCTGCTGCTGCTGAGATTTTCTCAGTCTTATCAAATCAACAAATACTACCACAACAAAGTTTTTGTGTAATTCATTTGTTAGTTGTTATAAAATCATCCTAGTAAAGGTGTGGAAAGAAAAGGCTAGTATTTAAAGGAACATAGAAAAAACCTACAAACCTAAAGAATACTGATTTTCACAGCTAAAATACTAATCGGTCATCATTTCATCAAACTTTTATTTTGAAATGAAATCTGATTTATTTTGCGTTAAGTGCGGTTATATGTATAAAGCTCACATAAGATGTCAAGATGTGAAGTTGTCCAACACAGTTAGCTTATTCCATCCAGCATGCAAAAATTACAGCGTCACAAACTTATTTTATTACATTCAATTTAAACCTACAATACATTAGATATCATATCAATTAATTAATGTCAACACGTCAAATTATCATTTCATTCAATATTATTAATTACATTCAAAAAAATTGATATCAAGTCAGTATCTTTCGGCGCAAAGTCAGTATTTTTATGGCAAGCAATCTGGTGGCCACTGTGGGTGGCCAAGACGAGCCAAGCGAAGCGCAAGGGCACTACCTACCTTTTCTCGAAGCGGTTAGTCGTTTTTAGGGTTGCGTAAAAACGGGACCCTGTTACTAAGGCTCCGCTGTCCGTCCGTCCGTCTGTCCGTCTGTCACCAGGCTGTATCTAATGAACCGTGATAGTTAAACAGTTGAAATTATCACAGATGATGTATTTCTGTTGCCGCTTTATAGCAACAACACACAACACACACAAACAAACACCACAAACAACAGCAAACACTAAAACACAGAATAAAATATTTTTTTAAGGTGGCTCCCATAGACCAAACGTGAATTTTTAGCCGCTGTTATAGCTAATGGTACGGAACCCTTCGTGGAAGAGTCGGACTCGCACTTGACCGTTTTTTTTGAACTCTCATGACTTGGGATTGGATTATACCAGATAAACAAAATTCTCGGGATATGACGGGACTTATTAAACATATAAAGTTTCAGTTACATAGGTAGCTCTTATAAGGATTTTATTGATATCGACGACCGCTTTAGCCTAGTTGGTAGTACCCTGCCTACGAAGCAAGAGGTCCTGGGTTCGAATCCCGGTAAGGGCATTTATTTGTGTGGTGAGCACTGAATATTTGTTCCTGAGTCATCACGGATGTTTTCTATGTATTTAAAGTATTTATTTTTCTATATAAGTATGTTTATCGTCGTCTAGTACAGTACCCATAGTACAAGCTTTGCTTTGTTTGGGACTAGGTCGATTTGTGTGAGATTGTCCGAAAATATTTAATTTAATTTAATTTAATATAATATTTAATTAATTAATCTAAAAAACGCCGATTTCATCACTGACTCACTCACTCACTCACGTTGATCATCAAAACCTTTACCTAGGGTACTTCCCGAAGTCCTAGAAAGCTGAAATTTGGTATGTAAGCTAGTATTAGTACACAATCAACAAGAAAATCCAAAAAAATTGAACTTTGACCCCCCAACCCCTTAAACTAGGGGGATGGAATTTTGTATGAGACTTCCGTAAATGTTGATGCTACGGGTCTGAAATAGTTATTTGCGACTGCGACCGAAAGAAGGATACTTTTCGAATGTATGTACATAAGTCTGTCTTTCACACGCTCGCTCTGCAGCTAAACGGCTTGATAGTATTAACATGACCATATGAGGTGTCGTCAGATCTTTGAGACGTGGAAGTAACATAGGTTATACCTACAATTTGTAAACAGCAGCCGAGTTTTTCAAAAAGCCTTTTAATTTCACTTGGTCATGTACCTTGTCGACGTGAGTGCTGGAACACGATTGCAGCCAACGCTCCGTTTCCTATCCTACCTAGTAATACCTATCCTAGTAAAACAAAACACTTAACAGAGTTTCAGGAGACTGAGGTCTTTCTTAGGAACGACCTTAGCAGGTATATACTTATGATGACAGACAACGCTGCCAGACGACATCTTCGGAGCTTACCTACGAAAAGTGGTTTCCTGTGATTGGCTTAGTATCACAGACCATATTTACTGGTCTGTGCTTAGTATGCATAAAAACTCAGTGAAGCTAAATTCGTCCAAAAATATGTGTATTGGCAAAAGCGAGAGCGATGACGATGACACCCGTTTCTCTTTTCGAACGAGTGTGCATGCAATCAGGACTCCAACCATCCTCTTAGCGTTATTCCCGGTTGTGCCCTATAAAGGAGCCCGGGGGTCCGCTTTGACACCTAATCCCAAGATTTGGCATAGGCACTTTTTACGGTTTTTATGAAAGCGATTGTCAGCCATCTGACCTTCCAACCCAGAGGGAAAACTAGACGTTATTGGGATTAGACTTGCGCGTTCTAAAAAAATCCTTTATATTCCAATTTTCACGTAACATCTAACATATAAATACATCGTTAACCTCTATTTTTAAGTTTTTATGTCTATTTGATTCATGTTTTGAGGTATGCAATAATATGAGAGTATTTGAATTGTAATCTACGCTGTATTCCCAAAAGTGACAGCATAGCACATGAAATAACATTTTAAGTGATCCAATAGTTGGTTTAAAGATGGGGAAAATATGGTATTGCAGTGATAGAAGTTGCTAAAAAAACTAGTAATTTTTGTGGGTTTTGGTACAAGCTTTTGTTGCATACTGTTTTGGTACAAGCTTTTGTTGCATACTGTTTTGGTACAAGCTTTTGTTGCATACTGTTTTGGTACAAGCTTTTGTTGCATACTGTTTTGGTACAAGCTTTTGTTGCATACTGTTTTGGTACAAGCTTTTGCTGCATACTGTTTTGTTTGCAAAGGGAGCAACTAGTACTCATTGACAAGGTTCTAATGCGCCCAAACACGAAGGGTTTTTCTTGTGTAGTTTAGAAGTTGCTATGGCCACATTTACGTCTGCACAAGCTGTTGCCCGCGACTTCGTCCGCGTAAAACTTGAGAAAAAAATATCGCTATTAAATTATTTTAGGCGTAACCTTAATTATCGCTATGCCAAACAAACTTCTACCATCTTAAGGGATGAATTTCGAGATAAAAACTATACTAAATCCTTCCAAGGGTCTCAAATTATCTCTATGCCAATGTGCATGTACCTAATTCCGTTCTGGGTTTAGGCGTAAAAGGTTTAAATTGCTAAACCTAAATTGAAATGTACGTTTTAAAAAATATACGTCTTTTAAGTATTATCACACGTTTCTACTTCAATTGTTTGTTTTTCATAATGTATTACAGGATTCTTTTTATGTCTGCTAAGCTACATTAACATCGGATTTCATTTACAGATAATTCAAATGCTGGGAAAAGTTACTTAAGTCCATATGTAGCAACTATTTAATCACTAGGTTGTATCTTGATTGGATGCGATGCGTGCAAGAGGTGCGCAAGGGCAGGGGCCCGAGTCTTGGAATAGATTTCAACGCGCGGCACGCAATCGTAGCATACCTAACTCGGGTGTCGGCGAAGAATAACGAGGTATATTTCATCAAAATAATTCTAGTATATATATATATATATATACATACATATATATACTAGCTTCTGCCCGCGACTTCGTCCGCGGGGAACTCGTTTATATCGTAGCCCCTTGCAAACTTTCGCCCCCCATTTCGCCCCCTTAGACGATAATTCCCGGAATAAAAAGTATTATACATGTTAATCCAAGTACACTTCGAGTATTTGTATACTAAAATTAATTTTAATCCGTTTAGCCGTTTTTGCGTGATTGAGGTCCAAACCTTCGCATTCATAATATTAGTAGGATTTGCAAAATTTCCAGGGACACGACACGACTCGCTTGACCACACGCTTGACAGACGCTATAGCAGGCATTTTAAGTTTAATTAATAAGGTCTATTCACGATTTCGCCACGGTGGTAGAATTGTGCTGAAATGTACCAACAAAGTAAGAAAAAAAATTATCTTCCGTTTGTGAAACGAAAGATAATTTTATACTAATTTTTTTTGCTCCTGACTATTTTTCTTCTAGTATCGAACCTAAAAAAAGTTGGGAACCAAAATTGTTCAGTTTGTTTCTATTCATTCATGCCGTAAAACGTGGAACATGGAGATAATTATAATATTTTGGTTTGTCGCATTTTTCAGGTTTAATTTCCAAAATATCGATCCTATAAGAAAAACTGTGAGGACCAAACTTGTAGAGAATCAAATTTCCTACAATTTTTGTTCTCACGGTTTTACTGTAAAATCAAAAATGGCCGAGTTATTCAAGAAAAACCGTTTTTCGAATATACGCAGGACCCTGATTCAGTCTACTTTTTAACCGACTTAAAAAAAAAGGTTCTCAATTTAGTTGTATTTTTTTTTTTTTCAATGTTTGTTACCTCAGAACTCCGTCATTGATGAGCCGATTCATAAAAAATTTTTTTTTGTTGGTAAATATATACTTCCAGGTGGGTCCCATTTTTTTGAAAATTCAATTGGATGATGGGATCCATGAGGAATTGAGGGAACTCCTCAATTATATTAGGCACGCGTGTAGTGATTTTGGTATTTTCTATTATAACTCGTGTATTTACATCCGGAAATCATAAATTGGTGGAGTGGAATTGATGATGAAGACCACAGATGACACATAAAAGTACAAAAGTATATCACAGATTCTGATAAGATTCCGTTGAAACAGCAACTAATGAAGTGCCAAGGGTGATCCTTGTGGAATTGACGGAAGTCCTCAAATATTATCAGGTCACATACAGCGATTGGGTTTTTTTCTATAATAATCAACGCATTTGCTCTCGGAAATCAGTTCATGTGGTAAATTGGAAGAGAAATGTGGAAATGTTCTCGTGGCTTGACGGAGTGCTAAATTGAAGTCGGTTAAAACTTTGTTTTTAAAGTAAATTATTTAATTTACACTCCCAATAACCCCCCCGAGGGACCTACGAAAAAATAATCCAAGAACTAATTATTTACGGGTGGGGTCGGTTTTTTGGATATAATGACTGGGCTATATATGTAATTATATATATAGGTAAGTACTTAGAGTACCAACTATTGAAACAGTAGAGAATATTGTATGACATTATGTTTTGTGCTTATAACTGTTATAACTACTAAATTGCATTTTACCTCTTTATCAATATTCCCAGATCTCAAAATACCTAAATTACAGAATGCCTATTTTCTTTTCTTAAAACACCGGAATCTTATGGCCGAATTTCAAAATAGCTTAGTCTCATGAGTCATGACTCATGAAGTCATACTTCGAAACACTTTCATGGCAAAACAACATATGCTTAAAAAATCGGCCAAGTGCGTGTCGGGCCAAGCGCAGTGTAGGGTTCCGTAGTTGCCTGTCTGTCTTAGTTACATCGACCTGCGGTGCGGTTGGGTCAGCCAAATTTGTACGAAAATTGGCCTTTCCAAGTACACATTAAGTTCGACTATTAGGTACTCGGTAACTACTTATGCCTACTTGTCCGTGATAGTTTTCCTTTTAAATTCATTGTATTCCCCGCTTTAGATGTAGGGGAGATACCCTAAAAAAATTGTTTCTCACGATTTATTTGTACTGTTTTGTCGGCGTGATTGATTTATATACCCATGCCGAATTACAGTTTTCGAATATTAATGGTTACTGAGCTAAGCCGAGGACGGACGGACGGACGGTCGGACAGACGGACATGGCGAAACTATTAACGCCTACGGCGCACGTTGAACAGGAACTATACTAAAGTCAGAAATCATAATATCAATGTATCAAATCATTCCCAACGAACCCACACGTGAAAAAAAATTAGGCATTTTGCCATTTAGGTGTTTTCAGTTTGAGTTTTTTTAGTATTATGTAATTTGTCATTCGGTAGTTGAAGGAATTGTGTATTTCAATCTTAAGGTATTTAGAGAATATGAAGTTTTAGGGAATTTCGTTCATTTTAAGAATTAGACAATTTGACATTTGGGTATTATAAGCCCTGGATGGTAATTTGAGGTATTAGTGAATAAGGTATTATGAAGTTTAGTGGTTTAAAGCCCAAAACGACATTATACATACATTTAAAGTTAGATTAGTGTTTCTTTCATAATTTTAGATTCAACTAAAAGCCATTTAATACTTTTTGGTACGTATACGTATTATTTTTATTGGTCTAAAAATATCAAAAAGATAATGTAAGGTCTATCGAGCTGAAATTGGACTAAAATTAAGCTCGATAGATGGCGCAAATCGAAAACTTTCTCCAGCGACCTCTATCAAACTGAAATTGTACCAAAATTATGCTCGCTAGATGGTGCCACCATTATACTAAGTCAAGCATTCGGTTACACTAAATTCTTTCAGGTATTTATTAGTATTAGAATGTTGCAAAACTGGATTCCATGAATAGGTTGTGCTTTTAAAACGGAACAGACTGCGAAAGTATCCGAAGGTCCGGCGGTTTCACTTACACTTTCTACGAAAAAATTCGTCGCTATAATAGGCGACGTAATACGCGAGTCAATATTTATTGTACCTGAAATATTTTATGCTTAAACATGGCGCTCAAAAATATATGACCACCCTATACCGCATTATTACATTAAGGCTATAAATGTGTGGGAAGGTTTTTGCGCTTTTGTCATGAACATACGCTAACACAGTTAACTGACCATCCTGTATTTATATAGAACCTTATTACAATGCACATAAAGTGTACGGATGGTCAGTTATCTGACGAGACACACGTAAAAAGAGCTCTGGCGGCCATACATTTAATATGGCGCGCAGAGCTCTTTTTACGTGTGTCGACCTGTAAGATATTAATGCAAGTGACTACCTACTGTCTCGTCTGATGATCCCTTTACCTTACATAAATATAGCACTTATCTGAAGTTACAATTGCATATTAATATAATATAACAAGTAAAAACATAGCGATATGTACATCCTCCAAGAACGATTTTAATTAAATAATTAAAAAATGTTTTGAGTATTAGGTAAGGTAGCTTACTTAAAAGAGTAGTAAATTTCTAATGTCAGATCAGTTATTATTAGAATTGCGGCACGCATACTTCGTAAAATGAAGGCGCATTTGTTTCCAATCAAGAAGGTTGGAACACTGCCCAACCCACGTCCATCTTCCATCTTTCCGAGTAAATTACGACAGAATTTGCTTCAGTTACGTGACAAAGCGATGTGAGTGCAATACTAGAAGAATGTTTCAATCAAATGCTAGTGCTAGAGGATAATTGAAACGCTTGCATTCGGTAATTGGTAAATACTGATTTGAATGGCATGAATGCGTGCAATCAATAATTATTTACAAACAGTTGCATTTTATAATGCATTCTTGCATTGTTTCGTGTCTCATTGCGACAGCTATCAGTTCTACCATAGGTATTGCGATAATCAAGATTATTTGCAAAACTCTAAAATTTGGTTTTGTCCGTGATGATGGCTTGTTTGATGACTATTATTGATGTTAGAAACAATTAAAACTCGTATATGTACCTACTTATACAAATAAATACCCGAATTTTCGGTTTGTTGTAATTTGGGTAGGTATAGTCGAGGAAACTTCGACGCTATATGAAGTATAATGCGGCGGAGAATTATCAAATGACCACGTGATTATGACGTGTAAAATAAGCACCACGTCTAGATTGAAGTTCATACAAGAATCGGACTTTATCGGACCAACGAAATTCCAATCAGAAAAGGCATCGTTCGTTGTTTTTATAGCAAATACCAGGAATCGATTGCGTTCGATAGGATAATACAATAAGGTGTGTTTGATCAAGTAAGAGGGAAATGTTGAAAGAAACTATCTGAAGTGAACAACAATGGCAGAAACTGGAGCGGCGCCGGGGTGTTGCTGCGGGTGAGGCAACGCAACACGCTCCCACGGACACTTTCGACACTGATATAACAAGCGATAACTGCCTACATTCAGCTCTGCTATTAGTACTACTACCAATAGTATCAACCCAGACTTTCACAGTAAACCAGTAGCAGAACCCGAATATTTAAGCGAAAATGTATCTGCAAACACGCGCTACCTACCTTGTCCTAGATCAATGACTCACAAATATTTGAACGAGCTGCCCACACGACCTCATAAAATTATGGTCAGAGCTTCGACTTCAGAGACGTGTTGACTCGATTTTAAGTTGTTATTACAACTTAATTGAATATTGTTATAGTGCTATACCTTGTTAAATCGGGATTTCATGAAGATGGCTATTTGAACTTTTCTTTAATCTCTTTATGCGGAATGCAACTTTTCCTTCCATATCTTGTCAATTTGATTTCAAGCTGCCCATGTTATTGATACAAATCAAAATAGTTACCTATACCTCTGAGTTTCAGAGTAGTCTGCGTGTATATGCATAACATATTAAAGTACCTAATATACAATTGAATGCGAATGGCCTTCGACGTATAGGTAAGCGGCGTGATGTAAAATTCGCATAGTAAAATTAAAGGTAAAGTCATCATTAAAAATAGCCAATACTATTCACTTCTGCACTGAAGGCGCTAGTCGGAGTAGTCGGTCTCCTCCGGTGCTCTCGTAACATGTGTTTTGGTACATTCTGCTTTAATAATTGGGTGGCTAATGCAAGCAGGAAATGGAAGTAACTAGTTAATTCGTACATGGACAAAACAATAACAAGCAAGGACAAGTTAAAATGTGGAATATGAAAGTGATATTACCAAGCTCTCGTCATCCTGGTTCATCTTTTTCTACGCATGGTTCCCGTGGAACACCCGCGGCCTGACGCCACGGCTACTGCCCAGGTAACCCACGGCACTGCACCATCGCACGTCAACACAACAACACACCGCATTCCATCACTGCATCCGCGTCCAACATATGATCGCTGCGGCCGGGTCCGTCTGACGTCACACGCTTTCTCGCAGCTACACAACAAGGCTGTATTGCTTTACGTTCGCTCTCGTCCCGGACTCCCGTGCACTAGCTTACTAAACATTAGGTACACTGATCCTTTTCGCTCGATAAATGATTAGTTTCGATCGTTCATGCGGCTGGGTCGCGTGAGAAGGGAGTGCGATTGTGACGTATGTAACGACTTTCGCGCACGAAGCAACTGAGTGAAGCCCGTCCGCGTCGTGGCAGCGCGGCCGCGGGCGCACGCTCCACGTAACGGCACGAGCCCCCGCCGCGCGCCGCGACCCCGGCTCGGACCTGCCCTGTCGCACCTTGCCGCAGTGCCTCTGCCTGCGGCCTGCGCCTGCGACGCCGCGCGGCCTCTGCTTGCTCACTTGCATCAGCTCTTCCTGCACGTATACACACACAAAACTGACATGAATCGGTGCAACCATAATCATATAATTGCATCATTGCTATCACGTCTACTGTTACCAAATGAATGTAATACGATAGATAACTTGACGAAAAATATTTTTAAATGTAATTTAAAAAAACCGGCCAAGTGCGTGTCGGACCACGCGCAGTGTAGGGTTCCGTACTTGCCTCTGTCTTTGTTACATTACATCGACGCACGCGCGAGCTACATTGCCGTTTCGTCGCCCGAATATGTACGAAAGTTGGCCTTTTCAAGAACGTTTATATTAAGTTGGTCGACTATTACTCTTTCACTAGTTGTGCCCACTTCTGCGTGATAACTGTGATAAGTAGTTTTCCTATTAGTGTTTATCGGTAAAAAAAAATTACAACGCCACTTTATGTGTAATTGACGTATCCTATAATTTATTTATTTAAAAAAATATATACCCTTACGTCGGCATGATGGATTTTTAAGCCGAATTACAGCTTTCTAGTAGTAACCCTTACTGAGCTAAGCCGCAGACGGCGAAACTATAACGGTTCCTTGGTGACTACGGAACCCTAAAAAAATGGTTTAACGAAAATATAGTTACTAGTGTTACATCCACTACACCTACCAACACATTTACCCCAAATGGTAGTCCCTTACCACACCTCGGACACTGGTGATCAAATGTATGAAACAAATGCGTTCCTACGCAACAGTCTAAGTTCGTGTAGGTGAACGCGTACCGTGCTTGTGTGAGTGCGATAAGACATGCTAGGGTTGCCGCCATTTTAGTACGTTCGCGAATCGGGAACGCAATCGGCAACATGAGGTGACCTTGTAATAGCGGCGTCGAATTATTTTGTGTGCTTGTAATTGTATTGTAATTAATTATAAACAAAAACGTTTTTAACTCCATTTTCTGAGATTATTATTGACCGAAGCGTTAGCGAAGGTCTATGTTTTGACTCGAGCAATTTGCTTTTGTATGTCCGGATGTTCACCTCTACAGGTCGCAATGCTTAACCGATTCTCATGAAATTTTGTGACCAGATTCTATGATTAAATAGATTTTTTTGTCGATCCTGTTTTTGAATATTCTTTCGCACAAGGTTAAAGAAGCATGTGCAGAAAACGCCGCGCGCCAGCCGCCCGCGTTCAAGTTCGATGACCTCAATGACTCAAAACTCATTGCGCGAATTAGGAAGAAATAAGAATCATATTATGCTGTAAGGTGGGTATCTAAGCTCGATTTATACAATAGTTTCCTATTTTGAATCAGTATAAACCAAGTAGGTAACAAAATTTTTGTAAGGAAATTCAGGCCACCAAAATATTACGTAAATTGAAAACATGATTTTTTGATCATATAGATATTGTGTTGTTTTCAGTGTGATCTGATAGGTTTAGGTCTAAAACCGATAGGATAAAATAAATACTAAACATAAGTACCTATTGTGTTGGTTTTCCACTAAAACTAGTTTTGTCGTTTATAGAGCTTAAACATCGGGACACAGCACAACACACGCCTATTGCAAAAGGATTTATTTATATATTTGTTTGATATTTAAATATTTTACGTGGCCTCCGCTTTGCGCACCGCGTCGTCGCGTCCTTGCCAGCCGGTAACTGTGAGGTAACCGAGAGCGTGTGGGCGGCACTTTCAACGGGAGGCAGGGAGTGTCCATACTGTACGGTAGTACTCTTTATTATACTGTGTCCTTACTAAGTCTTATTCTGACCTACCAAGTGCACTATGGACACGTGAGACCACCCACACCGACACTTTGAGAACATGCTTAATGCGATCCCAATATTCCCAATAGGTTTGGCTTACATCATCATCATATCAGCCCAAAGACGTCCACTGCTGGCCGCCTGCCCCAAAGAGTGGCAAAGTGACCGGTCCTGCGCCACCCGCACCCAGTGGACTCCCGCAACCTTTACCAGTCCACCTTGTGGGGGGCCTACCCACGTCGTGCCTTCCGGTACGTGGTCGACACTCAAGAACCTTTCCGCTCCAACGACCATCGGTTCTACGTGCTATGTGCCCCGCCCACTGCCACTTAAGTTTAGCGATTCGGACAGGGGGCTTGCAGTGGGCGGGGCGGGGCGCGTTAGATACCTAAGGCTCGCGAGGCCCCGGGCCGCCAGTCATGCATGAGTCAGTCGAGGGCCGGCACCGCGCGAGCGAGCACACGTGCGTCGTGCTGTGATCCGCCGCCGCCGCCGCCGACTTGAACGCGACGAACCGCGCGTACCTATTTTTGTCTTATTTATTACGAGGTTTTTAAAAGCGCGATTAAATTATTTTTATTAAACAAGTCTGTTTGTTGCCTATTCTATCCTTTCCTAACCTATATGCAGCACTTTACCAAATAATGTCTACCTTTCCAATGTGTTCTTGGCGTGACAGCCCTAGCGCTATACGTGCCGTGTGTGAATGAATACAAGTTATACGATAGTCAGAGATGCACAGAGTAGGCACGTTTCTTATGCCTAAACGCCGTTTTTGCTAGGAAGTGCAATTTCTGTACTTGTACTATTACTTATTCTGTGATTCGGAGGGCTACTTATATCGGTTGCCTTGGTTCTGCTGCGGATAGCCTCATTTCTGATGCTTTGGCTTACAGCCTGAAAGTAATTTTTGTGATGTGTCTTCTGTGGACTACAACTAAAAATCAAGACAACTTTTAGGGTTCCGTAGTCAACAAGGAACCCTTATCGTTTCGCAAGTCCGTCTGCGGCTTAGGTCAGCAACCCTTACTACTATCAGAAACTTACTACTACTACTATCAGAAAACTGACATTCGGCATGGGTAGGTATATAATTCACACGCCAACAAAACGGTAGAATAAAATCTTGAAAAAAAAACCGGCCAAGTGCGAGACGGACTCGCGTTGCAAACTTCAAAAACGCTCCGTTAGTAAAAATTTTTTTTTAAAATCTTGTGATGGTTCCGTACATCACAAGATTTAAAAAAAAAAATTTACTAACGGAGCGTTTGACGTTTCATAAAAATAAGCTGATTTGATTTTTGTCAAATACCGTATTAAGTCCGACTCACGCTTGACTGCACATTTCTAATAGGTTTTCATGTCATCTGTAGGTAAACAACTATTTTGTGTATTTTTTCAAAATTTTAGACTCAGTACTTTCGAAGATGAAGGGGGGAATGGTCATTTTTTGGCTATTTTCTTAAATAATTTCTAAACGAATTATTTTAAAATTACAATTTTTATTTTTATTTTAGATGCACACAATGAGCTCTTCATTTGATATGTAACACGATAGTATATGCAAAACTTTATTTTTAAATTTTCTCATTTCCCCCCTAAAGTGGCCCCCATGTTTGAAATTCATTTGTTTGCGTTACATGTTCCTCTTTGGGTCACAAACTTACATATGTGTACCAAATTTCAACGTAATTGGTTCAGTACTTTTGGAGAAAATAGGTTGTGAAGGACGGACAGACAGACGCACGAGTGATCCTATAAGGGTTCCGTATTTTCCTTTTGAGGTACGGAACCCTAAAAAGACCAGGTTGCACTCCGGGAGTGCCGGCAGAAGTGAAAACTTGAATATTTTGACATTTCGAATCGACGAATACGAATACCGTAGCGGCAGAAGTAAACAATTTCACTTGCAAATTAGCGCGTGAGAACTTATTGTGTGTCGGCCGAACGGGTAAGCGCCGCGGATTGCATGGCGTTTGCGCCCTTTTTCTCGCTAAGTCAAATGGCGCAGCCAGTCTCGTACTATCGACAACATAGCTAAATGACCATCGGTGCACCTTATGTGCATTGCAATAAGGTTCTATATAAACACAGGATGGTCAGTTAACAGTGTTGTCGTTTGTACTACGGCATCGGTCCCCACCCCCCGCTCCCAAGCCTCATCCCGAATCTCTCACCATCTTACAGTCACGTAACCTCCTACGCTCCTACACCTGTGGCGGGTTTATCAATTTTTCCCCATCCCAAAAAGTGCACAGCGCTGCTAAAGAAGTTTTCACTTCATTAATATTTTTTAGGATACCTCCCCTACACGTAAAGTGGGGATGTATTTTTTTTCTCGTGGCGTCGGGTATCGTTGAACAAGTTAAGGTTAAGGTTTGTAAAAAATATTTTTCAGGTCAGTGATCTTTTGCGTGATGGGCTCTTAAAAGCCCTAATTTTTGTTCGAGTCAAGTTTGTTCACAAGATAAAACAAATAGGTACAAAGATTCACTTAATGACTCAAGGCATTCTCTACCTGGGGGCCTAGTACGCTAAGTTTTATGTCGGACATAAAGCATTCGTCCCATTCTAGCCAATATGCGAGTGCAAGAGGGACGAATGCTTTACGTCGGACATAAAACCTAGTGGTATAGGGGGGCAGTTAACCTTAGGGCTAAATAGAGACTATAAAAGTTGACAGCGGCGTTTAAGTTGTGGCAAAAAATTCCGATTACTTTTCTGTCAACAAAATGTTTTGTTCAATATTCAATATAATGTTGTGTTTCATGTTCTAAATATAGTAGTTAGCAATGCCTTAAACGAATTCAGTCAACGTTGACCAAAATAACGCAATATTTTGTAAAAATATGGGAATTCTATAGTCGATTGAGCTGACGAGATCTCGAATCGCTAATTTCGACATCAGACCCCGTAGCATGGACGGCTTTATCACACGCTAAGTGACAAGATAGAGCGCTGACATCTTTCAATAGATGCTCATCTTGTCACTTATCGCGTGATAAGGCCGACCATGATCGGAGTCAGAAGTTTAAGGCTCGATATTGCATTCCCTGTAGCTACAACCACGTCTAAGATGATTTATTTTAACAATCACCATTTTTAACATTGTTGAGAAAGACCTTTTTGTTGTGATAGGCATGTAGTTTTAATCTCACTTTATCCTTTTTTATATCCTTCGTCCTTCGAACCAGGTATTGGACAAATAATTCCTGTACATATTGTAATCAATATAACAGTGCGGTAACGTGTGAGAAGGTTCAGAATGTTGTATCATGAAGCCCCATCGATGTAAGCTGCGGCTCCGTCGGTGGGTGACATGCAGCAGCCGCCCAAATACTAAAAAAAGCCATTTACTCCCGATTCATTTTATTACAGTTAATCCAATATTATGAAGAACAAAAATCGTCAGCTGACTGTACAGTAAACAAATAAATAAATAAATATTTGCGGACAATCTTACACAAATCGACGTAGTCCCAAACTAAGCAAAGCTTGTACTATGGGTAACAGATGACGACCAACATACTTATATACATAAATAAATACTTAAATGAAATACATACAGTTTGTTCCATGACTCGGGAACGTGTGGAAGGACCACGGACCAGTGGTGGAAAACCCGTCAGCTGGTCACACGAACATCTTCGCCTGCTATAATGCCTGTATCCGCGCTCGCTTTAACCGCGCGTTTATAGTAGGAATATATTTCAAGATGATCATGAACATTTTAAAAATATATTCCTTGTCCAGTTTTTTTTTCGTCATAATATTGCATTAACTATCATTTGATGATAAAATTCATCGGAGGTAAACGGCAATTTCTTTTTTCTTTTTGTAAGTGTTTGGGAGACTGCTGCTGCTCAACCCACCGACGGAGCCGCAGCTGACGTCCACGAGGCTTCATGATACAACCGGGGGGAAGTAACTGACAAAAAATTGCACATAGCTCGCGGGATAATAAAGGATTAACGGCATTTATATATATCACACTGATATTATAAATGTGAAACTTCGTTGATATTGTCAGAGAGACCTAAAAAGAAAATCCTGAAGGAAGTTGTATTTATACGACATAAATTAAAAACTTCAATAGCGCGATGCAGAACATCACCAATTTTCACGTATATTCTAGCCTTAGTAGGTCATTCTCCAGTTTTGTGTCGGCGTCTAAACTCCGTCAAACCATATGAAACGTATAAAAAAGTTTCATGGAGTTCAGGTGACCCACAGACCAAATTTGAGACTAACCGATTGGAGAAAGTCGTGTATACGCAACAGCGCCATCTTTTGTTGTCAAGTGGACGCCCTGTGGCGGCGATGACAACCAGTATATTTTTGGGGGAAGAATATAGCAAAAACTACTGAACCGATTTTAATGAAACTTTCTAATATTGTATTTTAGACTTCCGAATAGGACATAGCGTGGCGTTTTTTTTAGATATAATTTCTTCAGAGGGTGATATAAGGTTCGAAAAATTGTATGGGAATTAATTTATTTTTAAGATAGAGACTTGAAACTTTATAAAAAGGTTCTTTAATGAATTAAAGAAAACAAATTTCATCGTTTTGGCCAGTTCACATCCTAAGGAGGTCAAAAATGAGTCGAAAATTTGTTTGAAGAATGAATATTTTTTGAGCTAGGGACTTGAAACTTCGTAATATGATTCCATATCCATATCACACAAGAAAACAAATTTAAGCGTTTTTGAAAATTCTTTCTCTAAAGGGATCAAAACTTGGTGGAAATTTTGTACTAAGAAACCCTAAGTACCACAACTTTATCTACTTACCCGTCACTAGATGGCATATGCTGTACACGTTTTTGTACATAGAAAAAATCACAGTAGAATAGTTGATGTTGCTTCAGTTTTTCGATCACAAAAACTACTAAACGCATTTTTATATAACTTCCCTTAAAGCTTTGTAAAACTTTACCTGATGATAGTCTACTATTTATAAAGACAAAAAAAAAATCATGACAATTATACAATTACCTACAATACAATACAATACTCTTTTCAACACAATTGCTCGTAACGTACCTCTTATTGTGTCGCTTTTAGGCTCATAATCCAGGATATTAAACACGCGTGTTTTATAACATTACGACACTTGTGTGTTATGTTTATATCCCGATTAAGTCACGTTGGCACCTTGCAGCAAGATGTATGCATGCACACGGTGCAATCTTAAATTAACCGGGTTGTACAGAATACAGCTTTTTTTTTAATTATCGGCAAATGGATTCTTACTCGACTAAATATATTAAATCCTTTTTGTTAATTAATTGACTATTTCTTTTTGGATATGATATAGAAACGTTTAATTTAGTAAAACTATTCACTTTTGATAACATTTTACATGAATTAATAAAGATAACATTTTAAAACGAAAATATTTATTTTATTTTATATTGGCTGTTTAGAGATTTCATCTAATGCTCGCGTACTGAGCAAACTTCATGAAAAAAAACTGTTGCGCGCCATTATAGGTTATTTCACAGATATTTGTAAACATTGTTAATGCGTGTTTGGTTATTAACAAAAATGTTGACTCGTGGTGACTAGAAAAGTGATAAAAAGAATGGATGCCACTGGAAATTCTTGGCGATGAGTGTAACATGTGAGTAAAAACCTGTTACCATAAATAAGTAAAGAAAATAACTTGGTAGGCCTATAAAATTTTCATCTTATGAAAAGGATTTTTCCTCGCAAAATGTATTGAAAAACGACGTATGAAACGCGTGAGCTTTGATAATTACATCCTCGGCTCTCTTATCACGCTCACCTGCGGCTCGCGTGATAATTCCGCCTCTGCTGTAGTTATCAACATACCTCACTTGTATCACAATGTACTATTACGCACTTCACATATACAAAACAGAGTTACAATAAAATAAAGTACCTAAGTTGAAGCCCGTGTAATACTTTAAATTTAAGTTAGCTACCTACTGGTCAGCTGATGGCGTAAGCTGTGTTATTTTTGTAGCGAACGTAACTGTTTGAATATAAGACGCATTAAAATAAATAATAAATAAGCGGATTCATATTGAAAATTGTACACTTATAGAAAACTAGCTTCCGCCCGTGACTTCGCCTGCGTGGACCCAGGATAAAGCTATCCTATATTTTAATCCAGGCTATAAACTATCTTCGTGTAAAATTTCATTCAAATCGGTTGAGCCGTTTAAGCGTTATTGAGTAACAAACATCTAAATATCCAACCATCCAAACTTTCGCACTTATAATATTAGTAGGATTATCCTTTACTTTATATTTTATCAATGGATTTTTCACTTTTTTGATAAACTTCAGCACAATTCTATCACCGTAGCGAAAATCGTGAATAAACCTCATTCATTAAACTATTTAATCGTATGGCATACATTATTTTTGGCCTTTAAAGTTTGTCACTCTTTAGAACCACCCAGGGGACACGTACAGGGTTGTTAACTCGGCTTAACGGCTACTGTCATAGACAGCAGCCGGGATCAACTGCTTAGCGTGCCTTCCAAAGCACGGAAGCGCTCATTTATATTAACCGCTCAAACATCAGGCGGTCACCCATCCAAAGATCAGTCTTTGATCAGTCTTTGTCAAAGATGGCAGCAGTCAGCTGCTGCCATCTTTGCTTAACCTGTGTTATCGTTTCCGCCTTGCAGGCGCCGGCTATGAGCGCATCGAAATTAAATAAATTCATTAAACATAAAATGGTCAGTCTGTCAATAGCGAGTCGTGTCCCTGGAAATTTTGCAAATCCTACTAATATTATGAATGCTAAAGTTTGGACCTCATTCACACATACATATATATATAGTGTATAACCTGGATTAACATAGGTATATACTTAATACTTTTTATTCCGGGAATCATCGTCTAAGGGGTGAAAGTTTGTAAGGAGCTACGATATAAAAGAGTTCCACGCGGACGAAGTCGCGGGCAGAAGCTAGTATATATATATATATATATATATATATATATATATATATATATATAAGGCTTAAGTAATGGATTATGGATACTTAGTCATGTACTAGACGACGATATATTTAATAAATATAAATAGGTACTTGAATACATAGAAAACATCCAAAACTCATAAACAAACATTCATGCACATCACACAAATATATGCCCTTACCGGGATTCGAACCCAGGACCTTCGCTTCGTAGGCAGCGTCACCGCTCACCCTATCCACTAGCCTAATAATTAGGTCAATAGTCAAATTAGGCCTAAAATAAGTAGGTCAAGTTTTGGAGAAGAAATCAGGGGACTACGAAACGTTGATTTTATGTAATTTTAATAGGTATTTTCGGTCCAAGCTGCAGTTGTCTCTATCGCGCTCTGCGGCGGGACTCGGGAGGTAGGGTTGCCAACCGTACTATATTATATAGTATTGTACTATATTTTGACTCTTTGTACTATACAGTGTTTTTTTTAAATGGGACAGTATGGGGAAATCCGAATCTAAAGGAGATAGACGAAAAGTGTCCAAGGAGACATTAGGTGTTTTTTTATGTAAACAAATTTGGCTCATTAAAATTTTCGGTCAAGCGTGAGTTGTTCTTAAAAAATTATAAAGTTGGTAAATTTTTTTTTGACGCGGGTCGGCTCTGTTTCATGTAAGGATTATTTCATTGTATGGAAAGAAAAAAATCTGAACAGCAGAAGTTGGTCAGATTTAATGAAAACTAATCTTCATACAATTGCAGTATTCGCCTTTTAATATTGTTACAAGTGCCTAGGCGTGTAAAAAAATATTTAAAATTATTCCATTTTTAAATTTCGATAATCGATAAGAGCTCCAGATGATTCAAGGGAAGATCATTTATTTAAGCTTCGTAAACATCATGGCACGCGATAGTCTTGAAAATATAAAAAAAAGAATTCAAATTTGGAACGTAAGTTATTTCTGCAGCAAAGAAAAAGATGAACGATGATGACTTAACGCCATTAGATTTTTTCTTATGGGGTTACCTTAAGGGTCGAATTTATGAATCCCGATACAACTCCGTACAAGAAATTAAAAGATGCTGTTTACAACACTAAACACAATTCACCATAAGTCTCTGTTAAATGCAACTAGAAGTGTCTTGAAGCGTGCTCGTACCTGCATAAGACAAGACGGCGGCCACATCAAACATTTACTCAAGTAATAAACCAACTGTATGAAGATTAGTTTTCATTAAATTTGACCAACTTCTGCTGTTCAGATTTTTTTCTTTCCATACAATGAAATAATCCTTACATGAAACAGAGCCGACCCGCGTCAAAAAAAATTTACCAACTTTATAATTTTTTAAGAACAACTCACGCTTGACCGAAAATTTTAATGAGCCAAATTTGTTTACATAAAAAAACACCTAATGTCTCCTTGGACACTTTTCGTCTATCTCCTTTAGATTCGGATTTCCCCATACTGTCCCATTTAAAAAAAACACTGTATAGTACAAAGAGTCAAAATATAGTACAATACTATATAATATAGTACGGTTGGCAACCCTACCTCCCGAGTCCCGCCGCAGAGCGCGATAGAGACAACTGCAGCTTGGACCGAAAATACCTATTAAAATTACATAAAATCAACGTTTCGTAGTCCCCTGATTTCTTCTCCAAAACTTGACCTACTTATTTTAGGCCTAATTTGACTATTGACCTAATTATTAGGCTAGTGGATAGGGTGAGCGGTGACGCTGCCTACGAAGCGAAGGTCCTGGGTTCGAATCCCGGTAAGGGCATATATTTGTGTGATGTGCATGAATGTTTGTTTATGAGTTTTGGATGTTTTCTATGTATTCAAGTACCTATTTATATTTATTAAATATATCGTCGTCTAGTACATGACTAAGTATCCATAATCCATTACTTAAGCCTTATATATATATATATATATATATATATATATATATATATAAGGCTTAGATTAGTTTTCATTAAATTTGACCAACTTCTGCTGTTCAGATTTTTTTCTTTCCATACAATGAAATAATCCTTACATGAAACAGAGCCGACCCGCGTCAAAAAAAAAATTGACCAACTTTATATTTTTTTAAGAACAACTCACGCTTGACCAAAAATTTTAACGAGCCAAATTTGTTTACATAAAAAAACACCTAATGTCTCCTTGGACACTTTTCCTCTATCTCCTTTAGATTCGGATTTCCCCATACTGTCCCATTTAAAAAAAACACTGTATACTGTTGAAGAAATATATAATACGCGAAAATACTATATTTTGAGGGACCTTAGGAAGTGCCTCAAATTGCCGAGATTGTTTACTACATACATACATACATTCACGCCTTTATTCCCAAAAGGAGTAGGCAGAGCACATTAAACGTATGTTTTAGCGCCACTTTTAGCTTAAATGTGGGTATAAAAGATCGACAAAATGTGATATTGCAGTAATAGGTTGCTAGCCCATCGCCCACAACACACTTCAACCCTGGTCCCTTAGTCGACTTTTACGACACCCATTTATTTTTTACTAAATAGAAACAATGCCAAGCCAAGTACTATATTTTTTTACAGTGTACTATATTTTTTGTCGTTTTTTATGGAAAATACTATATCTCTCCAAAAATAGTTGGCAACCCTATCGGGAGGCTTGTGGTTGGCGCGACAGCAATACATTTGACAAATACCTATTTCTCAATTATCTCGACCTTAGTGTTTCCTCTTAAAGGTAATAAATGATATATTGCTTTTCAAATATCTTATTATTTTACTAAGTATTTAGTTAGGTAGTATGGACATTTGTAAAGTGGTTATTACATTGTCCGGAATTCAGTCACTGATGAGAGGGACGCCGCAATACGTTAGATACGATATGAGATATCTCGTATCGTAATAACACAATGTAATAACCACTTTATTCTGTGTTACATTCCAAACTTATTCGTTATCTGTGGTATGAAGTGACATGAAGCAAAACCAATCCATTCGTTTTACTCGTTCATTCGAAAAAAAATCGTACAATACAATTCGTACCCGACACTATACAATATAGGTTATAGGTAGCATCTTAATTCTTATCGGGTTCGTTATTCATGTTTTGTTAATTTTAGTGTGTCGGCTACATATATTGCATATAACACACTATTTCGGCGTTAAAAGTTTTGATAATACGTGGCAGCTGTACCACTGCCAATGCCAAATACAAAAGCTGAATTAACGTTGACGTTGACATAAATTTAGGTTAAATCTACATTTTGTACGATAAGTGAAGTCTCAATTTATATTTAAGTAACTAATGAGATCTATTTAGTTTACATTTGACATGACTAGTTTAGTGGATGATACTGCTGCACATAGTACAGACAGAAATGATTTGAAAGGTCATACTGGTGATGGTGATCACACAGGAGAAAAAAATGGCCAGACGCCACCGGCATCCCTGTCTCAGGGCGAGAAGCATGCTTCGGTTGTTGCGGCACATTACAATCACCTCGAAGAGAAAGGGCTGAAGGAAAGGTTCAACTCTCCTATATTCTACATGAGAAACTTTAATAACTGGGTAAAAAGTGTTCTTATACAAGAATATACTGATAAAATTCGTGAAAAAGATTATGGTAGACCATTACGGGTTCTCGATATATGCTGTGGTAAAGGTGGTGATTTGAGCAAGTGGCAGAAAGCCAGAGTAGAACGTGCAGTATTTGCTGACATTGCTGAAGTTTCGGTGCAGCAGTGCCAGACGCGCTATGAAGACCTGCGGCGTCGGTGCGGGCGGCTGTTCGCGGCCGAGTTTATAGCAGCAGACTGCAGCAAAGATACTTTGAGGGACAAGTATTGTGACCCCTCAATAAACTTTGATATTGTCAGCTGCCAATTTGGATTACATTATAGTTTTGAGAGTTTAGGACAAGCTCGCAGAATGCTGACCAATATATCGGAGTGTTTGAAACCAGATGGTTATTTTTTTGGGACTATTCCTAATGCTTATGAAATAGTGTCACGGGCACAGAAATCTCCAGATGGAACTTTCGGGAACAAAATCTACAATATTAAATTGCTATTTGACACCAAGGATGGCTATCCACTCTTTGGAGCCAAGTATGATTTTCATTTAGAGGGAGTTGTTGACTGTCCAGAGTTTCTGGTTAACTTCGAGTTGTTTGTTAAACTTGCTGCTGAGTATGGTCTGGAACTTGTTTATAGTGCTGGGTTTGCAGATTTCTATAAAGACCATTGTGAAAAATATAAACAACTATTAAACAGAATCATGTGTTTTGAAAGTTACCCTGCCCCGCCTGGGAAGGAACTCATTGGAGAAGAGACTGATTACAAACATGCTAAAGTGCACTGGGAGCAAATGGAAAAGAAGTCTGAAAGGGATAGACTTGGGACTATGAGCTTGAGAGAATGGGAAGCAGCAAGTGAGTATTTTGAAAACAATAGAAATTACAATGCATGTTAAACAGTTATTATGATCATCACTATCATTTCAATATGTATATATTATAATAATACTAATTATTTACAGTAGCTAATTTAGTTCCAAGTTAATAATATTGAATGGTTGAATAAGTGATCTACAGATGTATATTACACTTTATACCCCTACATAAGCTAAAAACTTTACCTCTTTATAATCTGCAGTTCACTGTTCACCTTTTGTAGTTTTTGTTTGTGCAATAACATCTTAATAAATAAATATTATAGTATATAGATAACAGACAAAACTTGTATTTGTGACTATCAATTAATCTATTTTGATTTTACAGCAATCTACATGGCATTTACATTCAAAAAACTGAAGAGCACTTGGGACTGCAACGGTAAACCAGTGTATAACAGAAGTTCAGCAGAACATTCAAAAAGTAAATGAAAAAAGTGAAACATTGATTTAATTTTATTATACATTAATTCTAATTGATTTATTTGACAATACCTGGTATGACTTTTCTAGAATATCATAAAATTAAGTGGTGATGTTCATAGTTCATAATATTGATGATGCTAGTATGTGTGATGATGGCACTCAGTTGTTGTGTACCGGCTTAGTAAATTATCATCAGCATCTGACTGGATTTTATAGTACTAGGAAAATGTTCTAATAAAACTGTAATTTTATATTAAAGTATGTAATTGCTTGTCTGATTATAACTAGGAATCCCAATCCAACATATAAATCCTATGCTGTGAATTCATTTGTCAACATAATCGTATATTCTACTGCTAAGAGTGAAGCTGAAATTCAGTAATCAAGAGATGAATAATACCTTGTTTTTATTTCGTAGACGTAATTCCGTTAGATATGCAGTAGTAAAGTTGTATCAAACGTTAAATACGGGCTACAATAATATCCAATTCAAAGACTACAATAAACATACTTTACTCTTTGATATATATACTGATCCAAACACATCGGCATCGGCTGACAATGCATGACATTTGTGAGATTCAGAATGTTGCCAGTGTAAATATTTTCTAGGAGAGTCAATAGTCATTCACCTGAAGTTGCATTCGCGCTTCACTGACCGGCCGGGGCGCATGCGTATTCGTCATTTCACTACACTTAGAATTTTGCGCTGTCTGTTGGCTCAGCCACACTTCTCATGTAATCTTGCTCATTATTCGGGCCAACGTTGAGTATACGTAGGCAAAATGAGTGTCGAAAACCCAGCCAGTGATAATGATTGTGAGTCAGTAAGTATTCAAATCATTTCCAATTAAGAATCCAGTTCGTGCTGTTAAAGTTTTATTGTCTATTGAGTCGTGGATTATCTTATTTACTGGTGGACACGACCCGTGAAACGAAATTTTCTAAGTCCCAATATGGCGTCAACGACTAAGTCCCCAAAGAGCGATGCGTCGGTTCATAGAATTTACTGAAGATAATGAATTTCACTTATCATTATTAAAAAGTGTTGCTTGAATTAAAGAAATGGGAATTTATTATTGATATTTCTGTGGTTTTCAATGTATATTTTATGAATATCACTTACTTCTTTCTCAGGGAAAAGTAAATGGTAATAAAAGTGAACACGTGAACGGCATCAACGGTTACAGCAGCTCCGACAAGCACAAAAGCAGCCACAAGTCCTCTAGCAAGGACAAGCATCGCGACAAGGACCGCGACCACAAGAGCTCCAAGCACAGCAGCAGTTCGAGCAGGTTAGTTTTCTAGAAACTTCGCGCCACGCTATTCCTTCATGGGATAAATCAATATCATCACTTTCTTCATTTGTAGAGATAAAGAAAAACGCTCCAGCAGTAAGAGCCACAGCAGCTCACATAAGTCCTCAAGCAAAGACAAAGAACGAAGTGAAAAAGAGCATAAAGAGCGCAGTGAAAAAGATAAAGAGCGTAGCGACAGGGACCGTAAAGACAAGGACAAGGAGCGCAGTAACAGAGACAAACACCGTAGTGATAAAGACAAAAACCGGGACAAAGACAGGAGCGATAAGGACAGGAGTGAACGAGACAAAGATAAGCACAAGAGTAGCAGTAGCAATGGTGAAAAGAAATCATCTTCGTCATCTAAAGACAAGGAACGGGAGCACAAGAGCTCATTGTCAAAGGATAAAGAACACAAATCAAAGGACAAGGATCGTGACCGTGAGAAAGACCGACACAGGAGCGACAAGGACAAGCATCGGAGTGATAAGGACAAACATCGGAGTGATAAAGAGAAGCATAGGTTAGTACTGTTTGTTGTACATTGAAATTATTTTAAGATAGATTTTAAAACTTGTTAATTAAACTCAACTAAAACTTATTAACAACAATTAAACAGACTAACTGAGAACAAAAAAATCAATTATCTATGGAATGAAATGTCAGTATTTAATGTCAAATTTCATGTAGTAAATTTACAGTTGATAGGGTTTATAATATTAGTTCATAGTAATATATTATAGAAGCATAATGTCCAAATTAAAAGTATTGGTATGGTTTAAAGAGATGGAAAATTTAGCATCTGGGTAAGGCCATTTATTTGTGTGATGAGCATGAGTAGGTATTTGTACCTACCTACATTACATATTTATTTATGAAATGATATTATCACTTCATTTGGTTCTGTTGTCGTCAAATAATGATGAATTCTTTTCCTAGTTCTAGCAAAGATAAAAAGAGTAGCAGTGAGAAACATGAGAAAATTAAGTCTGAACCTGAAGATCCCTTGAAGATGGAACCAATGCAGGTAACTGATATTACTTATCAAAATTGCTCAAAATCCAGTACTATATTTTATTATAAAAGTATTACTAAGTTTCTACACTATCTCTTATTGGCATTCAAGATTTATCTTTATTACTAGTTGGGTGAACCAGAATTGAAAAGTGAGGTGAAGGAAGAGCAAGATAGTGATGATGGCTACGCCGGGGCTGTCAACAACACTGCCTCCTCTTGTGACTATTCACTGTCACAATTCAAAGATGAGCCACTGTCTGAACTACCACCCGAAGAGGAGAGTGAGGAAGATACTCCACTGGTAAGTAAATTACTTGTAATGCTTGTATTTGTTGTTTGTTACCAAGTGGTCTACATTTATTTATTTATTCAGCTGGAGCGTATAGCACCTAAGCGTCGGGCCCCCAGTGAAAGTGACGATGATACTCCATTAACACAGAGAAAGAAAATAAAGAAGAAGAAAATTAAAAAAGGTTAGCATTCTAGTATTTATCAGTTCATCATTCATCATTAAATTCTCATGTCCCAAAATAAATGCAATGCAGCAATTTTCTTAATACAAATAATATATTTTGTGAAAGTGAGTGATTATAAAGGTGATAATGGTTTCATGTTTCGTTCAATCAGCCATTATATGGCGTACAATATTTAAGGATTCAAGCAGCATGTCATTGAAATGTAATGTCCTAGAAATAAAATTCATTATTGTGAACCAAATTCTTTAATTTAGTTGTCTTACTTTTCTGTATTAGAATCTGGTTACGACGAAGAGATGTCAGAAGATGAACCAAAACCTAAGAAGAAAGCTAAATCAAAACCAGTTAAAGCAGAGCCACCAGAGAGTGTCAGTCCCACTAAGCGGAAGAAGAAGCAAGAAGAGGAAGGAGAAGTCTGGAAATGGTGAGTTACAAGAAAAATAAACTATAAAAGCCTTTCTTATAATTATGAACCTATCTTTGGGCCTAAACGCGTTTTCCTATATGATAAACAAGTTTTCATCTTAATCATCACTTATTTAGTTTCAAGACGTTTGTCTTGTGATTATTATATAGCGGTTAAAACGCTCATAGAAATGGCCTTAAGAAGAAAGGAGTTATGGTACCTTGTTCACAGTGAATAGCAATATTTTTATAAGTTGTCATAAACTTATGCCGTGATATTCGAGATTTAAAATGATAATAAAAAAAATATTTGTGTGAATATACGCGATCGTAGCGTGATAAATTGATAATAATCGAAGTTCAATATGTGCATAATATATAAATCATATCAAACGCCTCTGAACTGGCTAAATTTAACCGGCCACCTGTGTAGTCTCTTGTAAACTAGGAAGCAAGATAAACTATTCTAGATGGCGTTACGGTGTCGTGTCAGTTTGACGTTCGGCAACTCAATTTTTAGGTTACGTCTAGACATGACGCTTATAAGTATAGGCATCAAATTAATTGCATTTTCTGTTCGTGCGTTGCCTGAGTCGAAACATATTACTTTGAGACAACTAAGAATTCGAAGAGTAAAGTGTGTAGTTATTGATGACAGGTTTGTTTTTGTACAGAATTCTTCTATTTTATACGAGTATGAAAGCGGAAAATTAACGTGAAATTCTTTTACTTGTTAAGGTGGGAAGAAGAAAAGAAAGATGATGGAACCAAATGGAAGTTTTTGGAGCACAAAGGACCAGTGTTTGCACCAGATTATGAACCTTTGCCTGAAAATGTCAAATTCCGCTATGATGGAAAAGTGGTCAGGCTGTCGGAAAACGCAGAGGAGGTCGCCAGCTTCTACGCTCGAATGTTGGATCACGACTACACCACCAAATCTACATTTAACAACAACTTTTTCACCGACTGGCGTAAAGTCATGACCCATGACGAAACAAAATTAATCAAAGATCTCTCAAAATGTGATTTTAAGGAAATGCACGTTTATTTCCAGAGTGTATCAGAAAAGAACAAAAATCGCACCAAAGAAGAAAAGGCAGCATTAAAAGCTAAAAATGAAGAAATCCAGAAGGAATATGGATTTTGCACAATAGATGGTCATAAAGAAAAAATTGGTAACTTCAGAATAGAACCTCCAGGCCTGTTCAGAGGACGTGGAGAGCATCCAAAAATGGGTATGTTGAAAAGGCGAGTCATGCCTGAAGATGTGCTTATAAACTGTTCTAAAGACAGCAAAGTACCCAAACCACCTCCAGGGCATAAATGGAAAGAAGTTAGACATGACAACACAGTAACATGGCTGGCGTCATGGACTGAAAATGTACAGAGTCAAGCAAAATATGTTATGCTGAATCCTAGCTCAAAGTTGAAAGGTGAAAAAGATTGGCAAAAATATGAAACGGCTAGGAAGCTGCACAAGTGCATTGATAAAATCAGAGACACATACCGAAATGATTGGAAAGCTAAAGAGATGCGTGTTCGTCAACGAGCTGTAGCACTCTATTTTATTGATCGTCTTGCATTGAGAGCCGGTAATGAAAAGGATGACGACCAAGCTGACACTGTTGGCTGTTGCTCGCTGCGTGTGGAGCACATTGAACTGCATAAGGAAAAAGATGGCAAAGAACATGTGGTTGTATTTGATTTTCCTGGTAAAGATTCCATTAGGTACTATAATGAAGTACCAGTAGAAAAACGTGTATTTAAGAATCTCGAATTGTTCATGGAAAACAAAAAAGGCAGTGATGACCTGTTTGACAGACTCAACACTCAGACGCTCAATGAACACCTTAAAGAGTTGATGCCTGGGTTGACTGCTAAAGTCTTCCGTACCTACAATGCCTCTATAACACTACAACGGCAATTGGATGAATATACTGATAGTGACACATCAATACCAGAGAAAGTATTAGCCTACAATCGTGCAAACCGAGCCGTGGCCGTACTGTGCAACCATCAACGTGCCGTGCCAAAGGGTAAGGTATTTTTTATATTTCATTGATTTAGATATATTTTATTTGTTGTTATTATAATAAAATAACACACTCCATATTTACTAGTAGAAAATTAAATTCTTACTATTTCAAAGATAAAAAATCTGATATTGTTTCCTTAATCAAATGTTTTAATTATTCTTCAGGACACTCAAAATCTATGGAAGCTTTAAAAGAAAAGATTCAAGTGAAACGTGATCAAGTGGATGAAGCTGAGGAAGAGTGCCGGGATGCCGCCAAGGCCGCCAAACGCGGTTCAGCAAAAGAGAAAATCAATCATGATAAGAAGAAGAAGGCTCTGGAGCGTCTGAGGGATCAGCTGAAGAAACTGGAGGTCCAGGAAACTGATCGCGATGAAAACAAAACTATTGCCCTTGGAACTTCTAAGCTTAATTATCTCGATCCACGTATTTCAGTGGCTTGGTAAGTTATAGTTTGAAAATTCTAGGGAAATTAATGAGCTGTAGTTTATTATTACCAGAAATAAATCAAAATATTTATTTCTACAAAAGGGGGGTTCTGAGTTATGGAGCTTTCTGTAAAACTATTGTCTATTTATAAATGTAATTATGTGTTCTAAGTGATATCAGAATATCACAAAGAATAGATATAATGAACTTGTCGATCAGTTAACGATAATGAAATTGCAGGTGTAAGAAGAATGGCGTCCCCCTGGAGAAGATCTACAACAAGACGCAGCGCGACAAGTTCCGCTGGGCCATTGACATGGCCGGCCCCGAATATGTTTTCTAAGTGCATGAAATGCATTATTCTACAGCTTGGATCAACCCTCAACGAAGCCGTGTTTTTCGAAATGAGTTGCGATACATATGCAATTGTTCCAATTTTTACATATTCTTTTATGAACTATTGACCATGCAAATTAAGTGTGAATTTTGTGTAGTATTCCTAAACGTTTTGGACCCGAAAAATCGAAATATTGTTCCTCATAAAAAAGGATCCAAATTAGAAGTCTGATTCTAATTTATTTTATTTAGAAACATTAGTTTCAACTCTGTTATTTTTAGTATAGGCTTAGTTAATTTAATTATATACCTTCCTGCAAACTATTATAATATGTATATCTTAGATTTTCAATATTTTGTAATTTAAAGAATACACCTTTTATTGGTGTGTAGTAAGTTTCAAGACAAGATAAGACTAGTGATTTTTCAAATAAAAATGGTGAGCCAGTTATAGACTTTGTATTTTTTTATCATAATAACAAAAAATGCTGTGAATTAAGCAATCTTTTGAAAGGCTTTCGGACTTTCAATTATTTTAATAGCGAAATGGTTTAATACTAGTTCTTTCAAAAAATAAATATCAAAATTATCTGCGTGATAAACGTCAATAGATTGTGCGAAGATTAGTAAAACTCTTATCTATCTATATACTTAATAATATGTAATAGGTAAATTTAGAATATCTGCTTTTAGAGTTAATAGATAGATTACATCAGTTGGAGTTAAGAATAATCTTCGTGTGTACAGTCAGAGATATAAACTGTTTTATATTATTACGGCTGTTGTCGGCTCGAAACGCATCTTCCCTTTGACTATTCAGTGCTGGAGATGTGATTACCGTAAGTATGCGTACATGCACAATGTGCAATAATTATAATGATTATCAGGAAATACACCGCGTATTTTATTTTTATATTATTAAGATCGAATACAATGGCAGAACAAAGCCGACAATGTTGCGAAAGGTACAATGTTATAGATAAATTTTTAATATTATACTTGTGTGTGTCTTGTAAATAGAACATTTTTACCATGTCATGCGAATGTAAAATGAGATTATCACAAATAAATAAAACATTGACACTAGTAATTATTAACATTTATTTATCCTTTAGAAAAGCACGTGCAACGCTGCTACTAACCACCACCCTCGGCGGTGTCGTGGAAATAGTCCACGTCCTCCATTCCTTCCGGCATATACAAAAGGCCCGATTCCTCCTTGTGAAGTAAATTATATCCTTTCCCGTAACCTGCAAAAAAGAAACTTTAATCGTGGATTCACTTATATGAAATGTCTTTCCTCTCGTCCAGGGTTTTATCTACAACAATTGCATAATACGGGCAAAACTAGTACACGCCGCTGTTTCAATGTCTAGCTAGCGAAGGCCAGTTTATACTGGTCACTGCGAATACTTCGCTATAGACACACTATGACTGTCCCTTTTTATTACGTTGAAAATGCAATGTGCCATTCCTTTCTTACGTAAACACGTCACTAGTGATGTCCCGATGATGCTATGGTCAATCACCGGTTACACGTGCTTTCGTTCGTACCGATTTGAAGAAATGTAAAAACAATACGATTTCTGGTTTATTTTATTTTGGTTTGAGTAGTAACTCTGTAGAATCTTAGTTTTGTTTTTTAAAGTGAATAGTATTTAATATAGAAGTAATAATACGAATAATTAGTATTAGTAGGAATTAGTACTACTACTACTACTACTAGTAGTAGTTTTATTAAAGATATGTGGTGTGGACGTTTAGAATCCTCTTGGTGAACAGTTGCGTCTTGTTTTATATAGAAAACTCCCGTGAGAATCAGACATATTAAACTATAATGAAAACGGGTCACTTACGTATTTTCGAAACATGTCGAGGGTTTCTCAATATAAAATACGTGAGTGACCCGTTTTCATTATAGTTTAAGTTGCGTCTAGTGTTAAAGGATAGTAGACTCACGACAAGTGTGACAGATATATGTTGTGTGGGCTTTTTAGAATCCTCTCAGTGAGCAGTTGGGTCTAGTGTCACAAGATGGCCTGATGATGATTTTCGAGAAAGAGCTAGTATTAATGCTAAGTAGTTTGTTTTTGGTACATGTTAAAGTATATATAGTTTTGTTACCTTTTTAATATACAGTAAGTATTCAAGTGGTAACAAAACTATCTATACTTTAAAAAGTACCAAAAAAATTAGGATGCCTGTAGTAAACATGTCCAATCACTACGCATTCCGCGTGCCAGCGTCTGCCAGCGCATCGACCAATCGCAACGCTGTTAGCACCCACCCTTCCCCTCATCTCTTCCTCATACTTTGGTGACTCGCGTCGGGAACAAAATGACAAATATTAGGCTTCTAGTGGAGGTGTTCTGTGGGCCCAAAGGACACATAATATTACAGACTACAAAAAAAAGCCGCCCGGTCTAGAATTGGAGGTGAATTGAGAAACCGGAAAACAATGCAAGCAAAAAAACAAAATCAAGAGAAACTTCGTCCAACAACGTGGAGTACAAAGCTAACCCTGCGGACAGAGCCAGCTCCTCGTTACGGTCAGTGTTGTCGACACCAGTTATGGGTCGCGAATAAGTACCCAGGTTATAATGACGTCACGGATAGGTACACAAATATTTGACAGTGTTCAAATTATGAGCGAACTAATCCATACCATTATTTATGCGACTTTTCACGCTTCCGCAGCTTAATCGATTTTGATGAAATTTGGTACGGGGACAGTTTTTAACCTGGAAATAATAATATACCAAGACAAACCTATTTGTTTCATGAGTTTAGATGTAGCGTTTCGCAAGTGTAGAGGTATTGGCGGCAGTGGTCCTTTTGCTTCTCTAAGAGATTGCTGGCATCGTTTCATGGCTTCATACACTTCTCGGCTCTTCCGTGCCCGGGCTAGGCTCACCGCGCACTGCACCAGCAGGACGTCCGACTCCGGCATCCCAATGTGCTGACAACCTTGCAAACACGCTACAGCTTCTACTATGGCGTTTTGATCAGCTAAGCCTGTAAAAGACAGCGTAAGTTTTGCACATGGTCTACACATACCTGGAGTCAAGATCAAGATGTTATTGACAACAGTATCTTAATGGAGTTGAATTTTTCAAAAGGTGCTGTTGGGAAAGTCGTGAATGGTGTGGTTGCTAAGCTCTTTTTGGGGCAGGTATGGAGATAGACTGAAACAAAAACCCTAGTCTTCAAAGGAAGTTTCCTAAGAATATCAAAGTTGAACTTGAATCAAACCACTGGTAGCCGAGCAGTAACGCACGCAACTATCAATCTGGCGGTCGTGGGTTCGAACCCCGGTTTTAAAGTTGGCATGCACTGGCTGGGTTTAAATAAGTCATTTGGTCTGGAATCCTCGTTACAAATGCTATGTAACGAGATTGGAAAATAACCAGAAGAAGTTTTTAAAGTTTCTTTGCTTCAAATTAGGTATTCACTACGACTCAAATAAGTATTTCGATCTACTTAAAGTTACATCTAATTCTATCGACAGCCCCACCTTACTTGGTAAATTGAACATCCGTATACCCAGTGAAGCTCGGCGTAAGCCGCCACTATCCGTGCCATTATCATCCACTAACTATAGGCAAAATATTTTTATGATCAGAGCAAGCAACGGCTTAATTTTTTTTTTCAATAATAGAATCGATGTTCCTTCGGAGAGACGATGCTGATTTCGACAGTTTTTCGCTCGTTGCTAATATACCGCATTCCCGAAATACCAGATTTTGCAAAATATCGGATTATCAACATATCACACTTTAGGCTTACCATATTCCCGTTACACCAGGTTATAATGTTGAAAAGTACTCATGGAACTATGTACTTAAAGACTGTACACGATAAAATCCGGCCATGTATGTTATGGTAAATCTTTTGAATCTTGTAAATCTTTGGAGCAGCTCTTCATTAAAATAGTTTTGTGGTTATCAAACTACATAATAAACATCCAAACATTATAAAAAGTTAGGTCATCTATGACTTAGAGAATTTTATATTCCACGGTACCTATATTTTCTTGCACACGGTATTCTGACAAGCTTTACCAATTTTCCTGGTATTTATTTTCTCGTGCTTTGAATTTTATAAGCTTAAATATACCTCATTACATTTTATTTTTACAATAGTTAACATTTTTACAATTACATTTAGATCAAGATAGATCTGAGGTGTTTTAACTTTGGTCAATTTGGCTTTTTGACAAATTATTGCCTCCCATACAAAAACAACTTTCAGTGCTTGGACTAGAAAGCCTCTCCAACTACCTAAGATGGAAAATAGTTTCAAAACGTATTTTTTGGTAAGATAACATTCTAATGAACATATTAATGATAATTACCTTTGTGGCATTGTAGTAGGAAGTGAGTATAGATTATCAAAAAACGATGCTCAAACATTTAAAGGTATAATGGAGTATTTTCGACGAAAACTCACAGAAGCTAATACATTGTAATTTGAATTATATTTGCCAGTAGTTACAGATTATTAAAATAAAATAAGTGCTTGAATATGTGCATTCGGTGAAAATGTATACCATATCATGCATGGCCGGATTTTATCGTGTACAGTCTTTATATCGATACTCCAAATTTGGTATATTGGTAATGTGATAAATCAAGAATGTGGTATTTTGCAAAATCTGGTATTTCGGGAATGCGGTATATTAGCAACGAGCGCAATTTTTCGGTAGAAGTAGGGAAATAGTTTAGGTAACTCTTTTTAGTCTATTTAGAAATAAGTACTTAAATTATGTAAGTGGCTGTATCAAGACGCAAAAGCGCTGTTTTCGTTAGGCTTTTGCTCAGTTATTTTTTAAATATTTATTACGCAATCGGTGAGGATCTGTTATTAGTTCACTGTCACTACTGTTTTAAGCTACTGTAGTATTGAAGCTGATGATCTTCCTACATAAATAAATAAATAAAAATATATTTGATATTTAACAGTAGCTCTTCGGTGAAGGAAAACGTCGCGAAGAAATCGATCTAATCCCAACATGGTCTAGTCTGAGCTCGAATGCCTAAGCCAAGTCTTGGGAGTAGGTGCCAACCGGGGTGATAGGGGCGTGACCTAAGATTTTGTACGACGACATTCGAACCAGTTATTGGTGAGGAACAAATGTTTGTATTATTTGTACTAATCGTATGGAAAATCAAGAAAATTACTGTTTTGGTCGCGAAATATTATGTTTAGGTCCATATTTGTGTAAAATTTTGTTTTTATAAAATTGTACTTAGGTTTACTCTGGGACAATAAAAATATGAATATTTTTTCTAAACTTTCAAGGACCATATTATCTTTTTTAATTTATTTTATTCATCAAATTATTCTATAGTTTATTACAATAATTTGATGGTTTACTATCCATTTAGCAACACTGCGTATTTAATTTTAAAATGAGTCTACAGTACTATTTATTTACGACTACAGTTGCGAGAAAGTGTCGGTCAAGTGAAACAGCGACACGGTCCTGATATATTTTTTTTCATCACACTTGCTCGAAACGGGGTTCATAATGCGCAGACATACAGAGCTGTAATAAGCCTATGTTACGCCCACGGGCGTAATGGTATTTTTCTTAAATTGTATCTGTCACTCATGCGGCCGTTACAAAGCAAAGAGGTTTTATATCAAATACGATGTCTGGAAACGTATTTATAATAGTACATTACGTACCTAGGGCGGTGAATTCGTGAATGGCCCAGATCGCAGGCGTTTGCTTTTGATAAATATGCGATCTGAGGCTTTACGAATTACCGCCCGTGGTAAGTACACAATTTTACGTCTTCATCTGGCCACAATGCGAGTTTTACCGTACGCGAAGCGTGCAGTAAATCTCGCATTATGGCCAGGTGTGACGTAAATAAATTTAAACTTAAAAACACTAGGTACTAAAACATGTTTAACAGAATTATTTACAGATTTAATATGTAGTTATGTAGTGTCTATGTAAAATGTTTTTAAGTGTTTTCAAATCGTGGCTGTATACCGGAGGGTCTTTGCCATACGCGCCTCACGTCAAATTCAACAAAATGGACAACTGACATTTCGCAGTTTTTATTACGATTTGTATTAATTTCATCTAAAATGTATTTGTTTCCTCGCAAATGTGATGAAAAACATTGTGTATAACACGGGTGTAAGAATATTGCAAACTCCAGTCTTCAAAAAGCCCTCCGCCTTCGGCGCGGCGTCGGGCTTCTGATAGACTCTTGTTCGCAATATTCCACTTACGCCCCTCGTTAGACAATGTACTATTAATAAGCCGCGGGTGTTTCGGCACTAGGTGTCACGTGGCGAGAGTGACAAGGCCACTGCACCCACCGACATCCTCGCAGGCGATCCTGACGAGCCTGCGCGCGATGTAGAGCGGGTCCTCGCCGCCGTGCAGCGCGCGCGTCGTCCAGTAGAGCGCGGCGTTGTCGTCGCTCGCGCGGATCGACTTGTGGATGGCCGAGATCGTGTTGTGGTGCTCCTCGCCGTGCGCGTCGTACACCATGTGCGACCGCTACAACATCGACATTTATATTCATTAACAGATGGTGGGCTGTTCAACTTGGCTGGAGTTCAATCGCCGATTTCGAAGGAGCTATATCACCCATCGATAGGTTGTGGTAATTTGATAGTCCGTAAGATTCAGTGGCGTGGCGTCGTGCGTCGTTCAAACCCTTTATAAAGAAGTGGTAAATACATATATAACGAAATTTTCTTTGGTTTAAATATTCCCGCGCCTCAAGTTCAAGAGCCATCGTGACAGATCGCGACTTACGCGGATGGATATCACCATGATTTTGAACTTCTCTTTTGTTCAATTCTAACTTTAGCTCTTATGTGATAGGGTTCAAATCTGTGAGAAAGCGGATGCTTATATGCCTGTAAAAAGGGATTTTCGTAAAGATATTTGTTTTCGTAATGTCAACCTTTTTTGTGAGAGTTAAGGGTCACCTCTCCCTGCCAGCTAAAACGGTTACTATTGGGTTTGTCAAAAAAACTACGGCATAATATCATCGAGCGAGTGGTTCACCCGCAGATGCTGTGATACGCTCACGGCACCACCTGCTGCGGGTGTGGTGCGGTGAGCTGGCGCCGGAATGCCGTTGCCGGGCTCCGTTAGCCATCGACGGTCGCTGGAGTTCGCTCGCCGTTAGAAGACACCAGCACGTCTATCATGGGACGGCCGCAACATACTCTCGATTTTTCTCGCACTATACCTCTTGTTCCAAGTGTTCTAATAACTAATAAGAGAGAGACGGATAGTACGAGAAAAAACGAGAGCTCGCGCGCCGTCGCGTGATAGCCGTGCTGTGTTGTTTACTCTAATGCCGTTCTTGATGTCGTCGAGCGTGAGCAGCGCGGGCCCGGTCTCGAGCAGGCGGTGCGGCGCGGCGGCGCTCGCGGTGAGCGCCAGCTCCAGCGCGCCGAGCGCCACGCTCCACCGGACACCTGCGTTGTCCACCTTAATGCCGTTCTTGATGTCGTCGAGCGTGAGCAGCGCGGGCCCGGTCTCGAGCAGGCGGTGCGGCGCGGCGGCGCGCGCGGTGTGCGCCAGCTCCAGCGCGCCGAGCGCCACGCTCCACCAGACACCTGCGTTGTTCACCTTAATGCCGTTCTTGATGTCGTCGAGCGTGAGCAGCGCGGGCCCGGTCTCGAGCAGGCGGTGCGGCGCGGCGGCGCGCGCGGTGAGCGCCAGCTCCAGCGCGCCGAGCGCCACGCTCCACCAGACACCTGCGTTGTTCACCTTAATGCCGTTCTTGATGTCGTCGAGCGTGAGCAGCGCGGGCCCGGTCTCGAGCAGGCGGTGCGGCGCGGCGGCGCGCGCGGTGTGCGCCAGCTCCAGCGCGCCGAGCGCCACGCTCCACCAGACACCTGCGTTGTTCACCTTAATGCCGTTCTTGATGTCGTCGAGCGTGAGCAGCGCGGGCCCGGTCTCGAGCAGGCGGTGCGGCGCGGCGGCGCGCGCGGTATGCGCCAGCTCCAGCGCGCCGAGCGCCACGCTCCACCAGACACCTGCGTTGTTCACCTTAATGCCGTTCTTGATGTCGTCGAGCGTGAGCAGCGCGGGCCCGGTCTCGAGCAGGCGGTGCGGCGCGGCGGCGCGCGCGGTGTGCGCCAGCTCCAGCGCGCCGAGCGCCACGCTCCACCAGACACCTGCGTTGTTCACCTTAATGCCGTTCTTGATGTCGTCGAGCGTGAGCAGCGCGGGCCCGGTCTCGAGCAGGCGGTGCGGCGCGGCGGCGCGCGCGGTATGCGCCAGCTCCAGCGCGCCGAGCGCCACGCTCCACCAGACACCTGCGTTGTTCACCTTAATGCCGTTCTTGATGTCGTCGAGCGTGAGCAGCGCGGGCCCGGTCTCGAGCAGGCGGTGCGGCGCGGCGGCGCGCGCGGTGAGCGCCAGCTCCAGCGCGCCGAGCGCTACGCGCGCGTCGCCGTCGCTCACCTCCGCCAACCAGCTGAGCGATGCGCGCTCCACCAAACAACTGCATGTAATAGTAAATTACTTACCAAGGGCTGTAAAAGAAAGAAAGCCCAAAATCGCTGGTATTTGTGACCGGAGCCGCAGACGAGGGTTGTAAATATGCTAGAGAGGGCTTTCTTTGTTACTGCCCGTGGTGAGTACACAATTTTACGTCTTCATCTGGCCATAGTGTGTTTAACCGTACGCGCAGCGTGCGGTAGCTCTAGCGCTTCTTGAAATTGCGGTCAATTGCGCGCGCGTGATAATAATGTGCTACGTGATGATTACTTATTGATGCAAACTTAGTATTTTGTTCAAAACCGGACTGTTTTTGGTTTGATCGTGGTCATAGATGAACAATACACATTTATTTTATTTTATTAACGCGTGTCGGGAAGTCATTAGTATGGGACATCAAATGACAACGAAACGCAAGCGCTGGATTGGTGCGCTTCAACTGAGTCTGGCCTGACGTTCGTGCAAGACCGGTGGAGGGGCGGTGTAAAACCAGCTACCCCGGGCAGGAGGGGCCATTATTGGGCTTGAACCACTGGCGTACGGACGACTCGGACCAGGAACAGTTTTACGTTTCGTACTTAAAGAAATAAATGCAGTTGATTGTTTCTTAAGTGTTTCATCTTGCCCGCACCTTCTACGCTCACTATAAATTATGTTCAACAACGAGACCAACTTACCCCATCGCCCGTCATCAGATGTGGGATTAGAGCGGGCCGACGAGCGCGAAGATGGAACACGAAGTGAAGAAAGCGGAAGTCATGACCAAAATTGGCGGCTACTGTTCGAGATGCAAAATTCGAACATGAAGGCGTTAATCGAAGCTCTTAACAAGCCGCAAAGTTCCAATAAGCATGTGAGTCTTCCAGAATTCGACCCTGACAAAACGGATGTGGACGCACAGTCGTGGTGTGCAACAGCCAACCTGTGCTTGGCAGACAACCCCCTGGAAGGAGGTCAGTTGATTGTCGCTGTAAGCAAGGCCTTAAAAGGAGCAGCATCGGCATGGTTGTCCCAAATATCCTATGCGGGTATGACCTGGCCACAATTTCAAGAGTTGTTTACGGCTAGATTTGTGTGCACTGAAACTACCGCGGCAACCCTCATCAACTTAAATACAGACAAGCCTAAAGAAAGTGAAACATTAGCGGCCTACGGGAGTCGAGTGATGACGTCATTGCTAAATCGTTGGAAAAATGCCACTGTTGAGCAAATCGCTGTGTCACAAACACTCGCACACCTTGCACAATTTGATTCGCGATTGCAACGATTGGCATTTACGAATGAAATAAACACCCGTCAACGTCTACAACAAGAGCTACAAGCGTTTACGTATCTGAAACGCAAAGCTAGTACACCCGGAGAGCAACGAGGATTTGATAACAAACGAATGAAAACGTCACCTGCAACAAAATGTTTTCACTGCGGGAAAAATGGACATAAACAAGTGGATTGTTTACTTCGCAAAAAACATGCGAAGGCAAAACTGGCGAAATCACAAAATAATATCACGGCGATTAAACCTAACCCTCAACAACAAACCTCATCGAGCTCCATCGTCTGTTTCAAGTGTGGGACAACGGGACACATCGCTAGCCGCTGCACGAGTGGAGGAGGCGCGGATACGGCGGCAACTAGCAGAGAACGCCGTGTGGACGTGTGCATCGTGGATCCACCGGCTGGGATTTTACAACATCAAGGTCAGTGTTATAATTTTCACTATGATTCCGGTGCAGAGTGCTCACTAATAAAAGAAAGTATCGCGTCTAAATTTAGTGGCAAGCGTGATCACAATGTTGTTAGTTTGAAGGGTATCAGTCAATCGAGTGTTTTAAGCACTGAACAGATTTCATGTGTTGTAAAAATCGACAACAATTTGATTGAAATTTTATTGCACGTTTTGCCTGACGTTTGTTTACGTAGCGACATTATGATAGGACGTGAGATTTTACAACATGGGTTCGGTGTTAATATGACCGCAACGCAGTTTAACATTTTTAAAGTCAATGTTGACAATTGTGCGCCTGAACTACCCTCGTTAAATTCCATGAGTACGAGTAGCGACGACTTAGTTAATAATCTACCCCCGACTAATGATTTTTCTGTTGTTAACACTGATATTCCTCAAGAACAAAAATCTGAACTCGTTAGTGTCTTAGATAGGTACTCTGAGTATTTTATAACCGGTATGCCTAAAACCCGAGTGACAACAGGAGAGCTTGAGATTCGTTTAATTGATCCTAATTTAACTGTGCAAAGGAGACCTTATCGTCATAGTCCTGAGGAAAAGAAAGTAATGCGTGACCAAGTAAATGAGTTGTTACGTGCAAATATAATTCGTCCCAGTAGTTCACCTTTTGCGAGCCCGGCCCTTTTGGTCAAGAAACGTGATGGATCCTATAGGATGTGCGTAGACTATAGGGAGCTGAATAGGAATACGGTGTCGGACCGATATCCATTACCGCTCATTTCTGATCAAATCTCTCGTTTGAACGGTGCGCAGTATTTTACAAAATTAGATTGTGCTTCCGGTTTTCATCTCATTCCAATTAACTCTGAAGAATCCATCCAGCGTAGTTCTTTCGTGACCAGTGAAGGTCAGTATGAGTACTTGACCATGCCGTTCGGATTAAAAAATGCGATTTCTGTCTTTCAGAGGGCAATAGTAAAAGCATTAGGTGACATAGTAAATACCTTTGTCATTGTTTATGTAGATGATATCTTAATTATGTCTCAAACCGTCGAGGAAGGGCTCGAGAGACTGGATATCGTTCTGGATAGGTTAGCTAAAGCCGGATTCTCATTGAATTTAAAAAAGTGTTCATTTTTAAAAACTGAACTGGAGTTTTTGGGGTATGAAGTCAAGGCAGGAGAGATTAGGCCGAACCGTCGTAAGGTAGAAGCGCTGTCTGCTCTGCCCTCGCCAACGACCGTTACCCAGTTGAGGCAATTCATAGGGTTAGCAACCTACTTCCGACAATTTGTTCCTAAATTCTCACGTGTCATGGGGCCACTTTATAAATTAACATCGGCAAGGGTTCCTTTTGTTTGGCAAAAACGACATGAAGACATTCGCCAGGCGATCATCGCCATTCTAACCGAAGAACCGGTTTTAATGATCTTTGACCCTCAGTATCCAATCGAATTGCACACAGACGCCAGCTCAGAGGGCTATGGCGCTATACTATTTCAAATCGTTGAAGGAAAACGACGCGTAGTCGCATATTATAGTAAGCGAACCAGTCCTGCGGAGTCGCGGTATCATAGTTATGAGCTTGAGACTTTGGCAGTCGTAAACGCAGTCAAATTCTTCCGGCAATACTTGCACGGTCACGAGTTTACTGTGGTGACGGACTGTAACTCTCTCAAGTGCTCAAGTAAGAAAATCGACTTGACACCGCGGGTCCACAGGTGGTGGGCCTATTTACAGTGCTTTGAATTTAATATTGTTTATAACAAAGGCAAAGACATGGCACATGTAGATTTCTTTTCTCGAAACCTTTTACCATTGGCGCAGCCCGGTTCAGAACCACCCCTCTCTTCCCAGTCAGAGGTAACGCAGTCTGCTATTAGAAAAGATTTTAGTAAAGTAGAGCAGAGACGTATTAACATCACAGAACTCTCAGGTAACTGGCTTCTAGCTGAACAGAAACGAGATAGCGAGATCTGTAAACTTATTTCGGATCTGAATAGTGATCAAATTAATGACGAGGTTGCAAACACCTATGAGATTCGAGCAGGCATGTTATATCGTAAAATTCAGCGTAATGGCAGAACTAAGTGTTTACCAATACTTCCTAGGGCTCTAAAATGGTCAGTGGTCAGTAACATCCATGAGTCTCTTATTCATCTTGGGTATGACAAAACTTTAGAAAAACTTTATAATTATTATTGGTTTGATGGAATGTCGCGATTCGTTAAAAGATTTGTCGACAATTGCGTAACTTGTAAGGTTGCTAAGTCTCAATCAGGAAAGACTCAAGCTCAATTGCACCCAATCCCAAAAGTGACCACACCATGGCATACAATACACATCGATGCCACAGGCAAGCTAAGTGGCAAAAATGACGTAAAAGAGTACGTATTTGTACTGATTGACGCGTTCACGAAATACGTTCTTTTATTTCACAGTAAGAATATTGATAGCAAGAGTAGTATTAGGGCCGTAAAAGAAAGTGTAGCTTTATTTGGTGCGCCTACACGTATAATCGCGGATCAAGGGCGTTGTTTTGCAAGCAAAGATTTTAAGGATTTTTGCGATTCCAATAGTATTAACTTGCATCTGATAGCGACAGGGTCATCTCGTGCGAACGGTCAGGTGGAGCGCGTTATGTCTGTTTTAAAGTCCATGTTAACTGCAGTCGAAACCAGCGATAACCGTTCCTGGCAAGATGCATTAGGAGAAGTCCAACTCGCTATTAATTGTACCGTTAATCGTACGACAAAATCAAGCCCATTAGAGCTTCTTATTGGCAAAGTGGCACGCCCATTGGCATTGATGACTTGTGAGGATCTCGAAACAGAGGTAGATCTAGATAGAGTTCGGGACGAGGCAGCTCGTAGTATAGAGAGGGCAGCATCCTATGAAAAACAAAGGTTTGATCGAACTAAGGCAAAGCTCAATAAATTTTCAGTCGGAGATTTTGTTTTAATTAAAAATGAAGAACGAAATCAAACTAAGTTAGATCCTAAGTTTAAAGGTCCATTTCAGGTTATAGAAATGTTAGATGGTGACCGCTATACCCTGAAATCTTTAAATTCGAGACGCACTTATAAATACGCTCACGATAGGTTGAGAAAGATGCCAGGGAATAAGAGCTTAACTGACGAAATTGAGGTTGATTTAGAAATTTGTTCAGACAATGAGGAATCTGACGTTCAAGATTAAGTTTACATGATGGTTGGACCGTACCAGAGGTTGATGTGTAGCCGTAGCTCGGTAGAAATCGGTATCTACTTACGTGGTAAGTAGTCCGTGAGTACGCGGTAGGCTATCAACTCTGGCGGAGGTCGGGTTTTGTGAGAAACCAGGGAGTCTGGGCGAAGGCTCGGCGGTCCCCAGGGGACGCGCATGAAAGTGAGTGCAACTGCTAGTTGCCGGGCTATGAGTAGCCAGATCACATGTAGAACTTAATCATTACTGTGAGTCGGATATGTGCTAAATCCGCATTTGATAATTACTATAGTAAGTAGTCAGTAAAGCTCTGAGATCTAAATCTTCTTGTATGATTGTAATATCAGATTTAATCAACTATTTTGAATTGAAATGCCAAGTAATTAGTAGCGAGATGTTATGGTAGATCGATCTAAGCATTCTAGAATTGATCTAAGAATAATTTGTGTGAATTATACTTGAGTGAGATCAGTTTCCAGAAGTTTCATTTAGAAGACCCCATACGTATGGTGGGTCAGGAGTGACCGAACTATGTGATACTGTGCATGAAACTTTGGTTACAGGTTAACACACAGGGACGTGTGTCCCGCAGGATGGCCGTGTCGGGAAGTCATTAGTATGGGACATCAAATGACAACGAAACGCAAGCGCTGGATTGGTGCGCTTCAACTGAGTCTGGCCTGACGTTCGTGCAAGACCGGTGGAGGGGCGGTGTAAAACCAGCTACCCCGGGCAGGAGGGGCCATTATTGGGCTTGAACCACTGGCGTACGGACGACTCGGACCAGGAACAGTTTTACGTTTCGTACTTAAAGAAATAAATGCAGTTGATTGTTTCTTAAGTGTTTCATCTTGCCCGCACCTTCTACGCTCACTATAAATTATGTTCAACAACGAGACCAACTTACCCCATCGCCCGTCAACGCGTATCTTTAGGAATGGAAATCTTTAAGCGTTGACTGTCGCTTTTAGTTGTATCAAATGATTATTTTTATTTTATAAACCGGGAGTGTTCGTTTGAATGTACGTTTTCAATAAATTACTGAACCATATACCTATTCATATTTTCACTTCAAAGTGCCGTGATAAACACGGTGTTTCATTGCGCCGGAGCGTACTGCGTTTATTAAAAATAAAAATGTAGCAAGTACGGTATTTGTCGTACAATATTCGACATTATGTCAAACGAGTTAAGGTTTAATTTTGTTCATTGAGCAATACAAAATCTGACTGGATAGCGTCATGCAGTATTCTTCATAGACCATTCATTTAAATAAAATAAAGTAAATATTTTTTTTATTGGTTGGACCATAGTAAAATACGTGCTTTGCGACGTTTTTAAAGCCCATATGTATAGTGTTCGCTAGCTTTTGAATTTTATCATGTTAGACACGTGTTATCTTTAGCTATCCGGCGACTACCTACCTGACAGCGGCCTTTGGTATGCCGCGACCAGCACGTCTATCACGGGTTTTCTCGCACTATACCTCTTGTTCTAATAAGAGAAAGGGATAGTGCGAGAAAAATCGAGAGAGCTCACGAACCGTCGCGTGATAGCCGTGCTGGGGGCCTAGACAAGGTTACAATCGACAAGCGCTAACGCCAAGAGAAAACTAATAAAATGTATGGGAATGACAGATGTTAACGAAAAGTGTTTCGTCGGCATCTGTCATTCCCCTACATTTTATTATTTTCTATTGGCGTTAGCGCTTGTCGATTGTAACCTTGTCTACGGCCCCTGGTGTGTGTAGTTATAATTTACATTGTCTAGGAAAGAAAATACTAACGAAGTGCATAGATTAATAAGGATTGGCTTCTGTGCTGGTAATGGGGGTGGGTAATAATCCTTTACATCCAATTATTTCGTAGCCTTTGATGTCCCGCGACCAGGTGTGCAGAATAGCACTAATTATTATAATGAATATTATCTTTTCTATTGTAGTAAACATATTTGGTAGTCAGCTGGTTGTTACAAATACCGCATGACACCGTCCATTCTTCATTCAGTTTTTAAAGTTTATATGCTTCAAATTAGGCATTCACTACGACTCAAGTAAGTATTTGGATCTGTGTAGGAGATTCACTTGAGAGACACTTGAGACCCGTCGTAATATAGCATCTACTTAAAGTTAAATCTAATTCAATCGACAGCCCCTTACACGATTGTACCTTACTTGGTAAATTGAACACCCGTATACCCAGTAGAGCTCGGCGTAATCCGCCACTATCCGTGGAGTAACTAGGCAAAAGTTTTTTCTACTCGAGCACTTCTATCCGTCAATTAAATGACTGACAGCGATATCTAAATCAACTTCATTTGAGTTGGGCTATAAGATAACTGTGTACAGAACTAAAATTAATTTTGACCAATCACGAGGCTCGATTTCCAGAAGACATCAACGCGCAAAAATAAAAAAGCGGTTGGCTGCATTTTCAATAGATACCAACTTTGTTTAATAAATTATTATTTCCGTTAACTCGTAGAAAAAGTATTGTATGCAATAGTTATATAAGTAATTCGCTTTTTAACTCTCGTACCTCAATTAGGCCACTCAGCAAGCTTCGTGGCCTAAACGTGAAACTCGACTGAAAAAGCATACATTATATAACGATTGCATAAACTACTTTTATGATCAGAGCGAGCAGTGGCTTAAATTATGTGTTTCTGAGATTCAACAACCTGGACCTGTTCAGCGCAACTGTTCCTTCAGCGAGACAACTCTTGTCTCAGCAAATTTTTCAGCAGAAGTAGGGAAATAGTTTAGGCAATTCTTTGTTTCTGTTTAAGTCTACTTAGAAATAAAGCACTGCGTTTTTGTTTGGTTTTTGCTCACTTATTTTTTCTTATATAATTATTACTATTATTATTTAATACATTTATGCTAAAAGTGGCGCTGGAAACATACGTTTCATGTGCTCTGCCTACCCCTTTTGGGAATAAAGGCGTGAATGTATGTAATTATTACACTATCGGCGAGAGTCTGTTATTAGGTCACTGTCACTACTGTTTTAAGCTACTGTGTAGTATTTAAGCTAATGATCTTCCTATATAAATAAACTAGCTTCTGCCCGCGACTCCGTCCGCGTGGAACTCGTTTATATTGTGGTTCACTAATGTTAGACCAAACAACTTTTGGCAAAATTTTTCATTTGACAAAAGTTTCATTTGACCTAATGCATTTTTTTCTTAAATAGAAAGCTTTATAGGATTATTATAAAACAAACCTAACCTAACCTAATGACTTCTATTTGATGATATTCAAAGAATACCCGAAAATACCACTGTTTTGACGAAAAATGCATTAGGTCAAATGAAACATTTGTCAAATGATACATTTGGCTTTGGCTAAAAGTTGTTTGGTCAAGAGACAGGACCCCTTATATCATAGCTCAATACAAACTTTCATCCCCCATTCCGGGATAAAAACTATCCTATGTCCTTCCCCGGGATTCAAACTATCTCCATATCAAATATCATCTCAATCGGTTCAGCGGTTTAAGCGTGAAGAAGTAACAGACAGACAGACAGACACACTTTCGCATTTATTATATATATATGTTGACTGCTTTGTAGCCTATTGACAAGTATTTTAGAATGTACATATGTTGATGTCAAAGATATGTTTACACTTTTGGACCTTATTCCATTGTAAGGCTGCGTTTCCACCAGAGCTGTGCGAGGATGCGTTGCGAGGTTTCTTCATACATTTGAACTTCGTAAGCTAGGCCTTGCGAAGTTCAAATGTATGAAGAAACCTCGCAACGCATCCTCGCACAGCTCTGGTGGAAACGCAGCCTAAGAAGGCGATAAATATGTTTGCTGTTGACTGTATCTAATAACATATATGGTTAATTACGTAGGTATATCACCATCTGCAGCAAATCCAACATTATCTTTGGAGTCTACAAGAAGTGCTGCTTTATTCTCCTTCACTGCTCTCTCTAATATCAATAGCACATCTTCATTCGTAAGTTTTTCCATGACAATAACTTTACATCGGCTGAGCAGGGCATTGTTCAAACTAAATGAAGGGTTCTCAGTTGTGGCACCAATGAGTATTATGGTACCATTCTCCACATGAGGCAGAAAACTGTCTTGCTGGAGCTTGTTGAATCTGTAACACAAATAGCAGGGCATTTCACATCCTTACTTTCACTATCAATGTTAGTTTGTTCACATATGATTATTAGGGCGTGCAGTACCGGGACCGGTTCCAAGATTTTCATTTCCCGGTTCTGGGTTGGGGCCGGTACCGGGATTCCCGGTTGTCCCGGTTCTTTATGCTTAGCTGATTTATTTTCATTGTTTTTTCTTTATGACATAATTTAACTGACAATCGTGCAAGTAACTCTAATGGCATTGAAAAAGAAATTGTTGGAATAATTTGGAAAACGTTATAGGGGAAAAAAAATATATTTAGTAATAAAACACTTTAGTCGGTCTTCACCGTTAATTAATAAATCAGGTAACAGGAGTCATCGGCCATTATCGTAATCATAACATAACATGTGTAGTAAGTAATACTTACAAACACCATATTCTAAACATTCTTATAATTTTCACGCATCATCTTAAAATTATAATTATAAAAAATAATCAACTTTTTCATTTATCATTCCACTTCACATTTTCACTTTTTATTCCACTTAACAAGTTTCACCATCACCACTGTCACCACTGGTTCACAAACGAAACCAAAACATTCCAAACCAGGTTCCCCTTAATTATCAGAATAAAATAATATGTGATGTGATGCAATAACGTTGCTATTCTGTTTGCAAGTGAAGTGAGCGAATATGGGTACCTAAACTCAGGTGTGCGGGGCAGGGCAGGGCAGTTGAGACAAGCGATCTTGCAATCTCTTCACGACTAATGTGGCATTGCTGGTGCGTTACATTTACTGATAATATAAATTTATATTTGACGTATATTACGTATTATATTCTCCATAGAAGGAACCGTGAGAACTGGGACTCAGTGCTCGGTACCGGTTCTTTGGATTCCAAATAAATCCCGGGATTTCCCAGGAAATTGAGAACCGGTATTTCCCGGGAGCACACCCTAATGATTATATAGTAATATACAAAAGTGCAAGAACAATGTAACTTATTAGGGTTGCATCCTAAAAAAGTCCTATTCCCAAGAGCTAGTAGTAGCAATAGTAATAAAACATTTGAGGGTAATTCTAATGAGATCTTTTTAGAACTTAGTTAGTTGGTTTTTCTTTTCAGAGATCTTACCTATGAATTTCATCCATGAATAAAACAGTGTGTTTCTTGAAGTGAGACTCATTTTTGGCAACTTTAACCACTTCTTTGACATCATTGATGCCGGACATAGTAGCAGACAATTTCACAAATCTCAAATGATTCTGTTTCTTGCAGATTTGGGCAATAACATTACCCATAGATGTCTGAAAACAAGAATAAATTTATTTAATCTCTTGAACATAAACAAATAAAAACAATGGATATAACAGGTATTTACCTTACCACAACCAGGTGGGCCCCATAGAATCATATTAGGGATCTTGTTTTGTTCCAGCATAGATCTCAGCATGGTGCCAGCACCAAATGCCTCCCTGTGTCCCACTATCTCCTCCAAACTGAGAGGCCTCATTTGCTCGGCTAGAGGGACATTTTTGCTGCTAGTACTTTCTACCTTGGCAATGCTGTTGGAACTATTGGAATTAGAGTTTGATGCCTGGGGCTGGAAATATGTTATTTTTTGTTTAACTTCTCTAGAACAATAATATTATAATAAATAATACTCAATAAATTTCAATTTACCTCAATAATCTTTGCAACATTGTTCTCGGTTTTCAATCGCTTTTCTTTTGGAGAAACGCTGTTAAAGAAGGATCCCATTCTTTTTGATGCACTCTTCTCAGGTTGGTTGTTGAGAAACAAACATTTGTTAACATGGTCCTCAATTAGATCCTTCTTAAAATCTCGATTGCACACTGGGCATGTTACAGAGCCATCCATTGTGACAAATCTTGGAGAACATGCATAAAATTAAAATTAAGTTCGCGCGTTGAAACTTATGAACAAAGCTACGACAAATTCGAGTCAAATTTGAGTGGTCTATTTCTGACAGTTGTATCAGTGTTGCCAGCTATAAAAATGCTGGCGTGTTCAAGACTTGTGAATACCGTCACAAATAAAAACATTTATTACTTGTTTAAAAGGTTCTCATAAAAATAATACAAAAATACTCTTCGTATATGTCGAAATTCACGAAATTGTCAAAGGCAGTATAAATTCGAAAGTTTAGAAGAATGTACCGTTGTTTTGCCAACAAAATTAGAGATATCACGAAATACTTTTTTAGCTAAATATGCATACCATATAATGAATAGTGGTCGTAATTTTTGAGGACTTTCCTTTTCAGAAAAATATATTATGAGTAATATTAGGAACCGTAAGGGTGAAAATAAATCTAACGAGGTCGTCGAACTTTCTGAAGAATGTTACACAGAAAAAACTGTAAAAGAAAGGGAAGTTGTAAGTATTTCTTGATGGACCTGACCCCTTCTTGATTCTAATACCTAAATACCTTACTCATTGACACAATATACAGTTTTCCAATTTAGCAACATCAGATTAAAAAATATATTTGTTGTATCATGCTAGCTGCCCGTGCGGCTGCGCAAGCGTATTACAGAGAACGCAGGCCATGGGATACAATAATATAGCCTATTCTCCTATATATCCTATCTGCCTATCCTGAAGATCCATGAGTAGTTCCAGAGATTACCCCCTATATTCAAACACAAAGCTACAACCTCTGACTTTTCTTCAATAATATTAGTATATATGAATATGTTGCATTATCTTCTTTACCCAAAGGTTGTCTGGAAGAGATCACTCTTTACCCTTGTTGTTGTTGTTCTTTCCTGTCTACTCCAAGTAGAGGTAACCAACAGGTCTTATCACTAGCTTTATCTTTCGTATTATGTTCTTTTTTTGAGATGAGCATTGTATTGAATATGCCTTTAATTAACCACTATGGTATTATTTATGAAACCATTTCAATTCATATTCTAGGGAGATGGAGCCCCAGCTGATGAGAACCCGGAACATAAGCAAACAAACAGTACAATTGTAAAGGATGTTTTAGAAACTACATACATAAAAGATGCAGCAACTACACCATCTAGTGTTTACCTCCACATCAGGATAGATCTGGTGTGCTTCACACTGCTGGCCATAGCACTATGGACCAGACTGTATAATCTCCAGGAACCAAGATATATTGTGTATGTTAGAAAATAATTTACTTAACTAAAGCTATCATTTTAAATTTGCCTGACTAAGTGACATTAACCCACAGTAGTACTAAGCAACGACATGACTGAGATTTGTGCCCAATCTCAAAGTTCCCGGCAAACAACTTGAACATGACTTGATACAATTCCCCTTTGTGCAGGCAGAGTCATTTGCTCGAGTTGTTTGCCGGGAGTTGTAACTTACCTCCCATATGACATTGCCAAGGGGCTGGCACCTTGTAGGGATCCAGCCTCAAATAGTTATGTGTAAAATTACCTCTTAATTATATGTAAATTATAAATAGGTTTTATTACACAATTTCAGCTTTGATGAACTACATTATGGAAGATATGTGTCTTTGTATACCAAAGGCATATTTTTCTTCGATGCACACCCTCCTCTGGGCAAGCAGCTGCTGTATCTAGCCGGCCGGTTTGCTGGGTATGATGGCAACTTTACCTTTGACCGCATTGGTTCACCGTATGCTGAGAATGTACCCGTGGGAGCTTTGAGGCTGGTGCCAGCGGTGGCTGGCAGTTTGCTGGTGCCTTTATCTTATCAACTGATGCTGGAAATGTGTACATATCAGTGGACAGCAATCTTGGCTGGTGTTTTAATTCTATTTGGTAAGTAGTTATAATTGATATACATGTTTCAGCTTTTAGCTGCTAGTGTATTAATCAATAATAAATTTGTAAATATGTGTGTGTGTAAAATTCCTCATAACTTTACTTATAGCGACATAGGTAATTTATTTGCTATTTTTTGTTACAGAGAATTGTTTCCTAGCCCAGTCAAGGTTCATGTTACTGGAGTGCATTCAAATGTTGTTTGGATTAAGTGGAGTTCTATGTGCTATAAAGAGTACAAGAAGAAATGGTATCTCTTCAGTCATTTGGCTATGCATCGGTTCTCTTTCACTAGGCTGTTGTTTCTCGTAAGTGATTATCACATTATTTGATGCCAGTGCATGTACAAACGTTCCCTTGTCTTCTATTAAACCTACGTTACATTCTACTGCACCCAGTAAGATCAGACTTATGTCCATTACATAGCATTCACTGTAGCTTACATACATGATAGCAAGGAACAGAAAGCCGGACAAGTGCGAGTCTGACTCGCCCAACGAGGGTTCCGTATAGGGTTGCCAACTATTTTTGGGGGAGATATAGTATTTTCCATAAAAAACGACAAAAAATATAGTACACTGTAAAAAAATATAGTACTTGGCTGGGCATTGTTGCTATTTAGTAAAAAATAAATGGGTGTCGTAAATGTCGACTAAGGGACCAGGGTTGAAGTGTGTTGTGGGCGATGGGCTAGCAACCTATCACTGCAATATCACATTTTGTCGATCTTTTATACCCACATTTATGCTAAAAGTGGCGCTGGAACATACGTTTCATGTGCTCTGCCTACCCCTTTTGGGAATAAAGGCGTGAATGTATGTATGTAGTAAAAATCTCGGCAATTTGAAGCACTTCGTAAGGTCCCTCAAAATAAAGTATTTTCGCGTACTATATATTTTTTCAACAGTATATGTATAGTACAAAGAACATCAAATACATGTACATCAAGTCAACTTGAATATTATAATATTCTTGACTAATACTGCATTATTGACCCGCCGCATAGTGGGTAGTATATAAGTGTTTATTGGTATTGTTTAGCGAGTATTGAATCGCGTTAATAACTTTTGTGTTCACAGTGGGATATGTTTAAGCTACACCTAATTACTTGTTTACACACCAATATGCTATATTTCTGTGACTGTTTCTGTTTTATCTCCTTAATAAATAAATAAATAAATAAGAGTCAAAATATAGTACAATACTATATAATATAGTACGGTTGGCAACCCTAGTTCCGTAACAAATGTATAGTTTTTAGATTCTTCCCTGTACTTGTAGTATTAAGATGATATTACTTGCCAAATTTCATAGTTATAGGTCATCGGAAAGTACCCTATAAGTTTTGATTCCCTTAAGTGTCGATATATACGTTTTTTTGCGGAATAAACGGCCGTATCTTTTTTTTTACATTAACTAGGAGTTCGACTTTTTCACAGCTTCAAGGGACTTGTGGACCTGAGTATATTGTTTTAATTTCAACTTGATACCTGCGATAAAGGGTCTTGACAGACAGACGAAAAACAAAGTGATCCTATAAGGGTTCCGTTTTTTTTAAACACGATTATATTTGCTTTGTGGTGGAAGGCTTATATCATTTCGATTTACTGCATTTGTTTCAAAATGATCTCAGATCAATATTACTTTTTCGGATATTTGTACTTTTCCTCCTATTTCTTTACGGGAACTCACTAAATGAGTGCTGGATTAAGTATCGATGCAGGGTTGTTAAATACATTGAACCAGATAAAGTAACTCGTTCCAGCGTAAAATACTCCGGACTGTACACGTACTACCTGGCCGTGTACATAGTGGGCCGGCAGCTGTGGCGCCGGCTGGGGTCGCCGGAGCCGGCCGCGCGGCTGCTGGTGGCTGCGCTTTGGCGCGCCGCCGTGCTGGCGCTGCTGCCGCTGGCTGTGTACGTGGCCGTGTTCTACGCGCACCTGGCGATGCTGCCGCGCGCGGGCCCACACGATAGTGTCATGACCAGCGCCTTTCAGGTATAACTAACCGACGAGAAGTAAGTGTATTTTCAGTGAGGCTTAATTTTTCACGATTTTACTGAGATTGAAATTATAGTTATTTCCACATGTTTTCTAATATCGATTGATAACTGTTTGCAGGCGTCGCTGCAGGGCGGGCTCGCCAGCATCACGCGCGGACAGCCCCTTCACGTCGCACACGGCTCGCAGATAACACTCAGGTATTTATTTAAATTTTATTATCAACAAAATAATGTATAAATGGTGGACTTAATGCCAAATGGCGGACTAAATGCCAAATGGCATTCTCTATTAGTCAATCATAGGGATAACAGAGATATTCAAAAATAAGAAGTATTCTATAGCAATATTTATTATTTTCGAATTTAAACTTTCGTGAGACATGTCTAAAATACAACTAACAAATCCACGGTTAAACTCACGTATTAAATCTAACGACAGTCGACAACGCCGCATTGCTACGAAAACACTCGTCCTGAAGAAGAACTCCCGAATAGTTCGAAACATGTCGCCGGTCGTGATACGTGAGCTTAACCTTGGATTTATTAGTAGCACATGTCTTATTTGTTTATGTACAAATAAAATCCAAATCACATAGTACTTATAAATAAAATTACAACATGTTAAAAAAGAGTATATTGATATACTACTTAGAATAAATTGCGTCATACGGACAAACATATGTAATCATCATTATAAAACTTAATACCGTATTTTATACTGACCTGGCTTTGATAGCCAGTGTTTGGTCAATCTGGACGCGTCTCGCCCACTCGCCTGGCTTGATATGTACCGCGGCTGGGTCGGCTCGGTTGCGGCCTGAGCCTGGGTCGGACGGACGTTACAGTAGTACCGCAAATATAATAGTAGCTATATCTGAAAGAATCAGAGACTCATATATCGCTCTGATTCTTTCAGATAGCTGCGTCCCTCTCGGTCCGCCGGACCGTTCGATCGTCTATTAATACTATAAGTTACAACCATGTACCCGCGCAGAAAGCATTTTTTGAAAACATTTTAACCAATCATAAGGCACCGCGTTTGCGCGGGTAAAATATTGAACGCCCATTGGCCAAAATTTGCGCTTGCATGAGCGGGAAAGCTAGAGTTCACCTGTCATTGCATATTGTGCCTTACATATAGTGCAACAAGGTCTTATTCAAATGGTCATACGTTCGATTTATTCATTTATTCAGCCTTAAATTGAATATACAATTTTACCCATAGGGCGTAGCTAAAATAATAATCATTTCATTCGGTACTTGTCAGCACTCGTGGCGTGGACGAACATTGCCGATGTAACTTATATTTGTGGTACTACTGTACGCACTCGTTCGAACGCGATTCAAACAAGGAGCTAAAGTAATGTGTCGTACAGCTTAGGTTTCTCATAGAGTGCCACTCTACCACTGGGGTAGTCTCGAGGTGGCTCGGATTGCCTGAACATAGCTATTCATAAATAATGTATTTCGAGCTTTGAGGCTGGTGCCAGCTGTGGCCGGCAGTTTGCTTGTGAAAATAAAGGTGACATCGCATTAGACCCGCGAGAGTTTAAAATGTTATTTTCATAAAGAATTAAGACAAAAGGTATGTGTCAGGCACACTCACGGGCGCACGTGCTGGCTGCACTCACACGCGCACGTATACCCGGTGCGTTACGCGGACGGGCGCGGCTCCTCGCACCAGCAGCAGGTCACGTGCTACAGCTTCAAGGACGTCAACAACTGGTGGATCGTGAAGCGGCCCGAGGTATACACATAAACAAGTTGAACAAGCGTAAACCCTCAGGAACACTCACGGGCGCACCTGGCTGGCTGCACTCGCACGCGCACGTGTACCCGGTGTGGTACGCGGACGGGCGCGGGTCCTTGCACCAGCAGCAAGTCACGTGCTACAGCTTCAAGGACGTCAACAACTCGTGAATCGTGACACTATTTCATTAAAAATAAAAACATTTTCTAAGCTATGGGAGCGAAAGCTAAATGACAGACGAGATCTGTCTGGATGGCTTCTAAAATACGGTCTTTCATTCATGTGCCTCTTTTATGATATGACATGCCTGTCTGTGAGTACCGAATTAGAAAGTCTTTGTTAGACGAATCTCTTTCTACTCAACTTATGGGGCACTGGAGCTTCAATAATTACAGTATGATAAGAGGCTTCTGTTACTATTCTCCTGATGTCCTTCTTCTCGAAGCACAAAACGCCAGTTGAGTGAGAAATTGTAAAAGTGGGCATAATTGCAAAGTAATAGAATTAGTATCTATGTGCTTAATATTTGAATGGAAAGAGAAAGGAGAGGCCCTTAGCCCAGCAGTGGCACGTAACGGGCTCGATATATAATAATGTTTGAATGTGTAGGTGGCATCGCTGGTAGTGGCGCGGCCGCCGGACTCCATCCGGCACGGCGACGTGGTGCAGCTGCTGCACGGCATCACGAGCCGCGCGCTCAACTCGCACGACGTGGCCGCGGCCGCCTCGCCGCAGTCGCAGGTCAGTACTACTGAGTCAAGTCACCGGCGTCGCTGGCAGTGGCGCGGCCGCCGGACTCCATCCGGCACAGCGACGTGGTGCAGCTGCTGCACGGCATCACGAGCCGCGCGCTCAACTCGCACGACGTGGCCGCGGCCGCCTCGCCGCAGTCGCAGGTCAGTACTACTGAGTCAAGTCACCGGCGTCGCTGGCAGCGGCGCGGCCGCCGAACTCCATCCGGCACGGCGACGTGGTGCAGCTGCTGCACGGCATCACGAGCCGCGCGCTCAACTCGCACGACGTGGCCGCGGCCGCCTCGCCGCAGTCGCAGGTCAGTACTACTGAGTCAAGTCACCGGCGTCGCTGGCAGTGGCGCGGCCGCCGGACTCCATCCGGCACAGCGACGTGGTGCAGCTGCTGCACGGCATCACGAGCCGCGCGCTCAACTCGCACGACGTGGCCGCGGCCGCCTCGCCGCAGTCGCAGGTCAGTACTACTGAGTCAAGTCACCGGCGTCGCTGGCAGTGGCGCGGCCGCCGGACTCCATCCGGCACAGCGACGTGGTGCAGCTGCTGCACGGCATCACGAGCCGCGCGCTCAACTCGCACGACGTGGCCGCGGCCGCCTCGCCGCAGTCGCAGGTCAGTACTACTGAGTCAAGTCACCGGCGTCGCTGGCAGCGGCGCGGCCGCCGAACTCCATCCGGCACGGCGACGTGGTGCAGCTGCTGCACGGCATCACGAGCCGCGCGCTCAACTCGCACGACGTGGCCGCGGCCGCCTCGCCGCAGTCGCAGGTCAGTACTACTGAGTCAAGTCACCGGCGTCGCTGGCAGTGGCGCGGCCGCCGGACTCCATCCGGCACAGCGACGTGGTGCAGCTGCTGCACGGCATCACGAGCCGCGCGCTCAACTCGCACGACGTGGCCGCGGCCGCCTCGCCGCAGTCGCAGGTCAGTACTACTGAGTCAAGTCACCGGCGTCGCTGGCAGCGGCGCGGCCGCCGAACTCCATCCGGCACGGCGACGTGGTGCAGCTGCTGCACGGCATCACGAGCCGCGCGCTCAATTCGCACGACGTGGACGCGGCCGCCTCGCCGCAGTCGCAGGTCAGTACTACTGAGTCAAGTCACCGGCGTCGCTGGCAGCGGCGCGGCCGCCGAACTCCATCCGGCACGGCGACGTGGTGCAGCTGCTGCACGGCATCACGAGCCGCGCGCTCAATTCGCACGACGTGGCCGCGGCCGCCTCGCCGCAGTCGCAGGTCAGTACTACTGAGTCAAGTCACCGGCGTCGCTGGCAGTGGCGCGGCCGCCGGACTCCATCCGGCACGGCGACGTGGTGCAGCTGCTGCACGGCATCACGAGCCGCGCGCTCAACTCGCACGACGTGGCCGCGGCCGCCTCGCCGCAGTCGCAGGTCAGTACTACTGAGTCAAGTCACCGGCGTCGCTTGCAGCGGCGCGGCCGCCGGACTCCATCCGGCACGGCGACGTGGTGCAGCTGCTGCACGGCATCACGAGCCGCGCGCTCAACTCGCACGACGTGGCCGCGGCCGCCTCGCCGCAGTCGCAGGTCAGTACTACTGAGTCAAGTCACCGGCGTCGCTGGCAGTGGCGCGGCCGCCGGACTCCATCCGGCACGGCGACGTGGTGCAGCTGCTGCACTGGAGCGCGATAGGGTTGGGAATCGAGGTGACTACTGAATGACGTCAGAATGGGTATTAATTACTATCCCATTCCCAAACCTATCGTGGTCAAATAACACGGATGATAACATCCTCATCATCGTCAACCACCCATCACCATTATAAAATCTTGCTTAGATAGAAATCAGATCAGATCAGAAATAATCAGATAAGAGAATAAGAGAGAGAGTAATCAGAGGGAAATAATAAATAAATCATACGGCTTAGAAAATATTTTCTACCATGTATGTAGTTTAACCTACTATGAATGAATAATGATGTGCAGCGAGTCGTGTCGCAAGAAAAAGGTGGAAAATTTGAAAGAAACGCATGCTTGTATCAGTTTATATCATACCTAAAATTGTTGCCATATATAAAATTCGAAAAAAATGCTGTTATCACGATTCGTTGGCCAGACTGTACTCTACTCGGCCAGTATAAGCTGGATACCAGAGTTATTTTCGTAAAAGAAGGGTCAAGCAAGAGTTGGATTGCAGGAGGTGTCGTGCTACATCGACTACAACGTGTCGATGCCGGCGCAGAACCTGTGGCGCGTGGACATCGTGAACCGCGCGGACGACGGCGCGACGTGGGACGGCATCCGCTCGGTGGTGCGGCTCGTGCACGCCGGCTCGGGCTCCGCGCTGCGCTTCAGCGGCCGCCAGCTGCCCGCCTGGGGCTTCCACCAGCACGAGGTGGTGGCGGACAAGGTGCTCGCCCACCAGGACGCCGAGTGGAACGTCGAGGAACATCGGTATACTAAAGGTAAAAGCCCATTCGGTATCGAAAGTATAGCAAAGCCCTCTTTTTCTGCCGTGGGTGCCGTATATGAAAAGCGTTATGTATTAATCGTGTATCACCGCAATAATACATTTTCTCGATCTATCAATCTACAAATTGCTAAAGGTTGAACTGAACATTTTAATCAATGTGAGTTTGTATGTATGTACATATTGATCGCTGATTGCTTTATCCGAAATATTAAAGTCTGTTATAACCACAGCCCACCACATGGCACCAGCCAAAGTAATCAATATAATCGTAACACAAGATTTGCATAACTTGCGTCGTCATTTAAAAACTTCCCGGTTCGCACGTGACGTTTCCGTTTGCATCACAAATTTGTAAATATATGGTGTTTCTACACCAACAGATGGATGATCGTTCAATTAATTTTAAAATAGCCCATATTCTGAGCAAGTTTTGTCACAACAAATTTACCTACTCGTACTGATTAGATTTTTAGGCACGTATTCGTTCTGTTCAGCTGAAGACAGAAAGGAGCGCGAGCGCGAGCTGGTGTCCGCCGAGATGATCCCCACGACGAGCACGCAGCTAACGTTCTGGGAGAAGTTCTTCGAGCTCCAGTTCAAGATGGCGGCGCACGCGGCGGACGCGCCGCTCGGACACATGTTCGCCAGCGAGCCCGCCGACTGGCCGCTGCTCGCGCGCTCCATCGCGTACTGGCTTTCGCCAGATTCCAACGTGAGTATAGTCCATATGGCATTCAGAACTGTGCCCTCGATCTATTCACCTCGTTTTTGTCAGGCGCAAACAAGTCGTGAAATTACTCACTGACGGCAAATCAAATTCTTTAGGGTTCTGCGTTGGGAAATATTTCTAAATAACCTTCCGTCGAACATTATGGCTGATTTGTCTGTATTGTTTAGTGCAAATTTTTATGATCAGCTCAGCCGTAAAATTTATCAGGCTTGTAGTCAATTAGGGAACTGGACTTTTATTAAACTGTGCAAAATCAAACATAATAACATGGCGCGACAAGTGATGCCGTGCATGGCCAGTTGTCCGATGTAAATAGGTGACGACAGTAAGTTTTTGGGGTTCATAGTTGACGCTAATTTGAATTGGAAGCGCCATGTCGACTGTTTATGCGATAGATCGGGAAGTACAGTCTTTGCGTTAAGAAAACTGAAGCCATTGATCTCAGGGGAGGCATTAAAAGAGGTGTACTTTATTATTTTCACTCACTTCTTTCTTACGGCACACTCGTCTGGGGGACCTCTACAGATGATAAAAGGGTGTTAATCGTGCGAAAACGAGCAATCCGTACACTTGTTGGAGTAAAGCATAGGCATCCTTGTAGGGAACTCTTCAAATCTCAACGCATTATGATGCACAATACTTATTTGACTGAAGACTGACAAACAATGTTTCCCGGTTTGTACGTGTTCATTTGCCCGGGAAACAACTCCGTTCTACTGGGCGCTTGAGAACGGTTTCTCTTCGCATGGCGCTTTTAACAAAGAACCCCCTCGTCATCGGACCCACTTATTATGAACTGACGAAACAATCCGGCGCAAACTGAGAAATCTTTTGTTGGAAAACCCTCTGTACTCCGTTAACGAGTTTAGGGATATGTATATAAGGGCAAGGGTGAAAAAAGTTCTGTTGACAATTACAGACCAATCACTATCGTGCCAAATATCTCTAAGATTATTGAATCCATTGTGTCTAACTCCTTAATGCACCATCTTGAAATAAACAACTTACTGACGGACAGACAGTTTGCCTATAGGAAAAATAGATGTACCACAACAGCTGCATATCAGATATATGATTGCGTAACAACGGCGTTGGATACGAAACAAAAGGCTGCAGGGGTATTCTGCGACCTGTCGAAAGCGTTCGATGTGATTAATCACGACTTGTTATTAAAAAAGATAGGTCATTACGGAATAAAGGATAACACTCATAGATTACTCACATCGTTCCTAAAAAATAGGCGGCAGACGGTTGAGGTCAAAATCGAAGGCAAAAGCTTAAAATCTGAGGCGGGTGTACTCGAGCATGGAATTCCACAGGGCTCTTCGCTTGGAAATACCCTGTTTTTAATTTTTGTTAACGACCTCCCTTCCTCTGTAGCCGAAGGTACTATGTTGTTGTTTGCCGATGATACCACAGTCGTAGTAACCGATCACACGTACTCACAACTCGAGCAAAAGGTAACAAAGACGTGTACCCAACTTCATGAGTGGTTTTCGGCAAACGGCCTCATACTCAATGTGTCAAAGTCCAACGTGATGTTGTTCACAGCCGGAAACACTACACACATTCCACTAGCACAGGGTTCCATACCCCGCTGTGACTCTTGCAAGTTCCTCGGGTTTACTATTGACGCCAAGCTGAAGTGGAAAGAACACGTAGACAACTTGTGTGAAAGGTTAGGCAGTGCGGTATTTGCACTGCGCAAACTAAAGCCAATTGTCTCCTGTGACGCACTACTTCAGATCTATTATGCATACTTCTTTTCACTAATGTCGTACGGTATTATTTTGTACGGGAACTCAACGAACTCTGATAGAGTATTCAAACTACAAAAGCGAGCCCTACGTATATTGGCAGGGGTAAATTCGAGGCACTCGTGTAGAGAACTCTTTACACAGTACAAGATGATGACTCATTATTCACTATACGTATTTGAAGTAATTATGTTCACGCGTCGAAACATCCACTTATTTAAGCGAGCGAATATGCCTGGCAGAATCACCCGTCAGACGGGGCGATTACTACCTGTATCGCGGCGACTCGCGCTGCTCGACAGGAGCCCGCGCGTAATAGGCCCGTCGATGTACGAGCGCCTACCCGCCACAATTAAAAACGAGACCTCTAACAACATATTTGAACGCCGACTAAAGGAACTTTTACTTTCAAAATCGTTGTATTCCGTAAAGGAATACAACGAACGGACATTGTAAATTGTATGTGTATTTGACATGTTTTCGTTTTTAAATGATATTATTATTTTATTATGAATATTGTTTAAAATTACTCATTTTTTTTATATCAAATTTTTTGACCATTGACTATTTATATCTAGGATACCCTAGCTTTTATTAATAATTTGACATTTAAACACATTTTACTCCTTTGACATTTGTACCATTTTAATATTATTTCAATTGTTCCTTATTATTATTCTTGTTTTTTCATTTTTGCAATGTACATATTTAGATTTTTGACTTTCATTTATATTATTGTTATTCTTATACACTCTGACGATCTTTTTGTGAATTCATGCTATTTAATTTTCAAAAAATGACATGTCAATTTTCAAAATGAAATAAATGAATCTAATCTAATCTAATCTATGACTTTTGTTTTTGTATTATGTTTTATTAAGTTGACTTTTTTTTTGCATTGTTATGAACTATCATTATTATTAGTTATTCAATGTAACAATCCTTCTTTACATATTAATCGTTTAGAGAATATTATGTTATTGTGTGTAAGGAATGACGATCCTTTTCGGGAGATAGAATAATATAATATTTTGTATTTACTGTTGACTCATTAAGTTTTTATTATTAAAATTTACGGACATGGTAGAAATTCTTGTAATCTTGACATTTATGCAAATTTATATTGTAACTTTTATTGTGTAATAAATAAACCTAAATCTAATCTAGCTTAGAGCTAGTATAAGGGGAGAATCCTACTAATATTATAAATGAAAAAGTTTGGATGTTTAGATGTTTGTTACTCGATCACGCGCGATTTGAATGAAACTTTGCACAAAGATGGTTTAAAGCCTGGATTAAATATAGGATAGTTTTTATAGCTACTAGCTAGCTAGTCTACGAGTAAATCTTAAATAGAAAGGGACACACCATAGACAAAGTGAGTCTCGTTCGGCTCCTGTTTACGGCCACAGAAGGCCACTAAAAACGTACTCTGTTGCATTACAATTGCTACATTGATCGTTTGTATGATTTGAGGCCCAAATCCACCTGATCGGCAACCTGGCGACGTGGTACGCGGGCGCGCTGGGCGTGCTGGCGTACCTGGCGCTGCTCGGCGCGCACGCGCTGCGCACGCGCCGCGCGCGCGCCCCGCTGCCGCCGCGCGCCCAGGCGCGCTTCCGAGACGCCGGCCACGTGCTGTTCCTCGGCTACTGGCTCCACTACCTACCCTATTTCTTCCTCGACCGCACTCTCTTCCTTCACCACTACCTCCCCGCGTACCTCTTCAAGATCCTCCTCCTCGCCTACGTCGTGGAACATCTCTATTTCTATTTGCTCTTGCGCGAGCGCACGCGCCCCCTCGTGAACGTGTTTGTCGTTTTCGTGATCGTGTGGCTGGCGTACGTCGTGATCACGTTCAAGAAGTTCAGCGTCCTCAACTACGGTAACGTCGACCTGACAGAAACCGAGCTCATGTCTCTCCGATGGAAGGACACCTGGGACTTTATATTGCACAAGAAATAACAGAATCTCAAGTACACTGAAGTCTGAAAATACTCAATAGGTATGAGCCATTCACAAAGTCTCGTCACAATTTTTAAAATAGTTTTATAGAAACTAATGTTGTATTTGTATGTTATGCAAAATCAGTATTTGAAATGTAATATTGTAAGATGAAAAATAGTACTTACATATATTTAAGAAGTCAATATTTATTTAAATACCTAAGTGGCTGTTAAATTAACACTGCATTTTAACTGTGTTTAAAGCTATATTGATTTTTAACCCCCAACTGAAAAAGAAGTGTTTATAAGTTTGACGTGTCTGTGTGCAAGTCGGTGGCATCGTAGCATCTAAACGACTGGACCGATTTTAATGCGGTGTTTTTGTCCGAAAGCTGACGTGTGTGAATCGAGATGGTTCTTAGCTACATTTCAACGAAATCGGTTTAGCCTGTTTTGAAATATTGAACTTAAATGAATATATTGGGGGGTTTTCAACTTTTCCAAGTTGTCAATTATTAGGTGGTCCACACCGGAGGAGCGGCTCGCCCTAACGTGGGCGCTCAGTGTGGACTGTTGTTTTGTTCGGCCGCACGCCTCACCGAGGGCCGCACGAGATGGCCGCGGCGAGGGCAAGAATCCAATCCGGCCATCTCTTTCGTTTCGCTTCGCTACCGCATGCGAATGCGTAGGTGGACTAAAGGCGTAATGACCCGTAGGTAAATTCGGCCGACCCCATTTTGGCTCGGAATTGCCGCCCGCGTTTGCCACAGGCGTGTCCACACCAACCAAATTCGACCGAGCGCATGCGGCCGACCATTGGTACGGCTCGCCCGAGCCGTACGGACGATCCGCTCGTCCGGTGTGGATGCACCTATTAAATAGCAATGATTTGCATTTTGCGTAGATACAAATTACTTAGAGAAAGCGCTGGTAAATTGCACAATATTTTACATGAACTACCTTAGCCTTCTTTGGTCGTGAAAATACTACTGCATGAATATTTAATTCTTAAGCTGCGTACGAATTTGAGCGGCTCAGCCTGAGGCATGCTCGCTCCGCGCGGCGCGCTGCTCGCGAGCCAAATTGTTGCACATAAAAATGCGCGGGTGAGGCAGCGCGCTCGCTACGCTAAAGTCGCCGTCAATGGAACTTGCTAACTATGTAAAGAAACCGCCATAGTGAAAGACAATTTTAATATGGCGCTTTGTTTACATAGTTAGCAAATTCTATTGACGGCCACTTTACGAGCCGATATTGTGCGTTGTTCAAAATGGCGTCGGACACGATGAAAGCCGCGGCTGCGTTTATTATATTTCACCTAATTATATTAATAAATTTACGAATAAACTCGATTACACACGTACCGCTCAAATTCATAGGCGCCTCGCCCGCAAACAAGTTAGAACTTGTCGTTATGTCCGCGGCACGCTCGGCTACAGCTATACGTCCAAAAAACGCAAGGCACGCACACTGAGGCACCTTTGAGCACGGTCAAAAGACCGCCTCCGGGCGGCTCGCGCGCTGCTAGCACACAGCGCGTGAGCGCGTACGAACTTGAGCAAAATGGGTGAGCCGTGCGTGCCTCAACCCGAGGCTGCGCTAATTCGTATGCACCTTAAAATCTTCCCTAGTCTGAAGTACAAGAACTTTGTTCCTGCATGAATTATGATCAAATTAAATAAATTTAATTAAGGTGATAAATGACCTCAAGTACGCTTGTTACAAAGTGTTGTACTCTCTGTATAGAAATATTTTTATCAATGTAATTATATTCCGTCCATTAATATAAGTGTCCTTTTTTAAATAAATATAAATATATATTTTTTTTCATACTTGTTTCATAGTTGTATGATTCTATTTTATGTTTAATGATGCGCCGGTCCTGTTCTCTTTCTCTTCATAAATAATTTGAATGTACCCACTACTAACATTAATTAATTTAAGTCTGTACCTACTAACAACTATATGGGCCACGGCCTGAAATAAACGTTTATTTAATTTAATAGTAAATATTTCGTTTTATTACGATCTGAATTATATAGGCGCCCAAAATACATATGTTGTACTTGTGTCTTGTTTTGACATACCTGTGATATTTAGAATTTACTTTTGTTAAAAACATATGCTAATGGCAATGATACTTTTATGGCAAGGTGATAATAACTTTTAGAGCAAGCATTTCAAACCGCTGGAGATTCACCCACCTAATTTCCTATTCTGCATGCTCTGATGAAGTGAGGAACATTTACATTTACAAAGGAATATAAAAATGATACTAAATATAAAAATATAAACATATGTAGGAATATAAACATATGTTGAATATGTTGTAAAATTTATTGTAATAAACAAGATAAGTATAGGCTTAGCGGCGACTTCCTGAGGGCTCCACCTCCATTGGCTGCACTTGGTGGACAGCCATGGACTCAACCTTCAGGGGTATCACACTCTGCCTCAACACAGCTGTGGTACCAGGTGCATAACGGTATGAACCTTGCTTCTTACCCTAGAAATAATAATATAATAAAATCATTAACATCTTCATATTCATCATTTTTAATTTTGATTTATCATCATATTTTATTTTAACCAAACAGGATTTGAAAAGACAATGCCTTACATACTTCAGGATTTAATGCTAGTATAATGATGTCACAAATTAATTGTTAATTTACCTTCACATTTGCTTCCTCAAAAGTTCTCAGATACTGTGCTGGACCAGTGTTGCGGATGACACACAGGTCCACATTAGAGCCAGAGCCCAAATCATTAAAAATACCAGCAGCAATGGCGTCCCTCACCAACTTCTTACCCTGCTCTTCAGTCATCTTGGGCTTCCAGCCAGACTCGAATACTGCCATAGCTGCTAGGGATCCAGAGCCTGAAATTGATGCAACATATAACCGTTAATAAAACATTCATGTTTGTAACATCAATATTAGTCACGACTGCAATGCAGGTTTATTGGAATGGTATGCAGTGCATGTACATACCCATAGTTGCATATGGTAGTTTATCAACAGATCCATGTGGATATATGCAGTAGATATGGGGACCAGCGCGGTCGACTCCACCCAGAACGAGCGCAGCACCAATGTGTCCCTGGTAGCGGAACAGCATGCGCTTGAGTAGCGTGGCGGCCGTGGCTACCGGCACCTGCCGGCCCGTGTGCAGCCGCTGCAGCTCCAGCTGCGATGACACCGTCTGCGTCGTCATCTCCGTGTCCGCTGCCGTACCAGCACCACAACAATACATGTTCCCAGCCAAATAGTGAATCTTCTCGCAGTTCTTATCCGACACGATCGTGTTCTCGGTCGCGCGAGTATCGGCGCCGAGGATCACGCCGTCCGCGTAAATGATACCGACGATTGTGGTACCAGTCTTTGTTGCTGTAGGCGCTGGGAATCCTTTTTGAGCGAGGAAAGCATTGCTGAAAGTGATGGAAATAATAATAATAAATGGAATCTTTACCAACACTAAAACCTCAAAGGGTACGGAACTTACCGCTGGTGATTTTCGAAGGAAAAACCAGGAGCTGGTATTTCAGGAACTAAAACTGAAGCCATGTCGGTAAGGAATAGGTTTATAAATTCAGACTTGAAGCTTTTCTCAATGTAATGCCTGCCTTTTTGTATGCAAAATTTGCGAGAAATGTGATGACTTGCACCGCTTGTCAAAATTATATTATGCTGTTAAGTGTTAATGCTGTTATGTTAGTCGTCCACAGATAACAAACGCACCAAAATGAATTTTCAGTCAAAGCGTTTAAATCCGTGTGCCAAACGTGATGACTTTTTTTTTAAAATAATTGCTATATTTTTACTTCTGGCAATTAAACAAAAACGAGGCTTCAGGTCATTGGTTCAGACCACACTTCGGACGTATTATAAATGTTATTAAAATTAAGCTCTTATTGCAATATAGCCAAGAGTTATATTTATTTTTGAAATTCCCCATGTAAACCTTTTCAGAATTTATCAAGACTGGCAGCCAATAGACGGTGGACGAATTGTCTTTACACGCCTCTATTATTTTCTGTCATTTTTACGTCAAATTAGCAAGACTAAACGCGATGTTTAGCAGATTTTTTACAAAAAATATTCCTAGAATTTAAATAATATTAGTTCCTAAGTAGCAAAATGTTAACGAATTCCGCATATGTGATTTTAATTTATACTTTGTCTGCCGTAGTCTTAGCACTAGCCGGCCGTGACTTTTATCAAATACTCGGCGTGTCGCGTTCGGCCAACACGAATGAAATTAAAAAAGCTTACAGAAAACTAGCAAAGGCGTTACATCCGGACAAAAATCAAGATGACCCTAACGCATCGCAGAAGTTCCAAGACCTGGGGGCGGCATACGAAGCGCTGTCGGACTCCGAAAAGCGCGAGCTGTACGACCGCTGCGGGGAGGACTGCCTGAAGAAGGACGGGATGATGAATAACAACGATCCCTTTGCTAGCTTCTTCGGAGACTTCGGGTTCCACTTCGGCGGCGAGCCGCAGCAGCACGAGACGCCGCGCGGCGCAGACATCACCATGGAGCTGATGGTTACCCTTGAAGAACTTTATAGTGGGAACTTTATTGAGGTAAGATACATTTTAAGCTATTACATGGTCATGGTACAGACCATTAAATAGCTTAAAACTAGCCCTTAGTCCTCAGAATTCAACACCTGGATATTAATCCATATTATACTATGTTTTATTTAAAATGTTAATCTACTCAATAAAACTGTGTCCAAAACACCATAATGAACATCCTTAACAAACTTTATCCAAAATACTTCCCCATTTTTAAATGTTTTTATTATACTCACCTAGTTATAAGAACTGTTTGCAGATGGGTGAATCAACTTTTTAGTGTCCTCCCCATTTCTACTATTTGCTGTTAAAAAGGAGATAACAAGAAAATACGATGTCTGCTGTGGTTCATTGTTGTTGGATTCCTTACTCAATGAATTACAGCATGAAACCACATGACAACTGTATTAAAAATATTAATTTGCCCCTAATTTCACCGGTTGCCCAGTGGAGGTAAAATGTCCCCCGATTTGTATGAAAATTGTGGTTTGTCACCTAGACAACCATGTTATCCGCTAGAATACATTTTTTGTGTGATGCAAATGATATATGTTCAAATAGACTGTTTATAATCTTATACTATAAGAACTTATAGATCTTATCAAATACACATGTTGTGGTAACTGATAATGAGGAAAAAACTAAGGGTCAAGAAAAAGTTGATTGACCCAGATACAAAATGCTGTAGGTATTTCATCTGTTAAATGACATTAATAGTCACTCACTAGGAATCTGCAAATACAAAAATACTTTCTACCACATATCATATGATTAGATTAAATTCTTATCTCCTAACAACTTTTCTGGTTCTCCCTGTTTTTTTTTATTTTAATATTTTGCACATTTCACTGTTCATCATTGTTTAGCATGTGATGTGAATTAGATTAAAATGTATGACTTTATATGCCATTTTGACATAGATAAATATCTACTGTCATGGGTACTTAAGCCCTTATTTTGTATATATAGATTACAAGATTTAAACCAGTCATAAAGCCAGCGCCGGGCACACGCAAGTGCAACTGCCGTCAGGAGATGGTGACTCGCAACCTAGGACCTGGCCGCTTCCAGATGATGCAGCAGACGGTGTGTGACGAGTGCCCCAACGTCAAGTTGGTCAATGAGGAGAGGCTATTGGAGATTGAGGTATGCAATAACACTATGGAGGCTTTAATATAATAACAAGGTCTAATTTAGTTTTCTTTTTAAATTTAACATCCGTAAATCAATTTCATGTTAAAATATGTACTATTTGGTCATTCATATGACCATAGCACAATTTTTTTAACAAGTCCTCATGAATACCATTTACCATATTTTACGTACCCTAATTTGAACCAACAACTTAGTTTTTAAAAGCAAATCCAGAATTGAAAAATAAATATAGCACTTGATAATAATGATAATAATTCAAAAACAGTAAAAGAATAGTACATTGTGCCCCACACACAAGCACAGTAAAACTCTTACGGTACTTATCATCACACACAATGTTTTTAATCACATTTGAGTGAAATGAATAGTATTTTTAATTATTTTTTGAACGAAATTAATAGATTAGATTAGATTAGATTCATTTATTTCATTTTGAAAATTGACATGTCATTATTTGAAAATTAAATGGCATGAATTCACAAAAAGATCGTCAGTGTATAAGAATAACAATAATATAAATGAAAATCAAAAATCTAAATATGTACATTGCAAAAATGAAAATACAAGAATAATAATAAGGAACAATTGAAATAATATTAAAATGGTACAAATGTCAATGGAGTAAAATGTGTTTAAATGTCAAATTATTAATAAAAGCTAGGGTATCCTAGATATAAATAGTCGATGGTCAAAAAATTTGATATAAAAATAATGAGTAATTTTAAACAATATTCATAATAAAATAATAACATCATTTTAAAACTAAAACATGTCAAATACACATACAATTTACAATGTTCGTTCGTTGTATTCCTTTACGGAATAGTAGTAAACGCTAGTAGTAGTAATACTAATTGCAATAAAAACTATAAATGGTCAGTCATCCATTTCATTGGATTTTACGTGGGGCACGTAGGACATGTCTCTGCCCTTCAGTAAACAGACATGATTTATAAAATCACTGTTGTACATTACTTACCAAGGGCTGTGAAAGAATGAAAGCCGAAACCGCAGGTATTTGTGACACGAGCCGCAGGCGAGGATTGTAAACATGCGATAGATGGATATCTTTTTTACTGCCCGTGGTGAGTACACAATTTTACGTCTTCACTCGGCCATAATGCGAGTTTTCCCCTACGCGTAGCGTACGTAATAGTACAGTCAAGGAATTTAATTCCCTACCCATTTCGTTGAAATGTCGTTAGACATTTGCAATGCATGAAGGTCGAAAATTATGTTTCAGTAATAGTATTGAAAAGTCAATACGTATTATTTGGCACTTCACATTACAGATAACCTCTTTGCAAAAAGTTATCATTGCTTTTTTAATTACGAACATGTATCAGTGTCAATCGAGAAAATTGAAAAATAATTTACATATACTTTATTAATTTACAAATAAAATGCTTGCCGCTAACCGTGAACTATTAAGATCTCAAATAGTCGAATTACACCAGGAAGGAATAGGGAGTCATGAGAACACGTTAAAAAGTTTAGTTCACCATGTCAACGCAGGTACGTAATCTGTTGCCTAGTTACTAACATAAAACAATGTATGCGATATGTCAAAGTAACGTCGTGCTTTAGCTAGCTCACATGGTGACAGTTTGCTATACGATATTGAACCTTAGGTGGGTTGGAAATTAAACTCCTTGACTGTACATTACGTACCTAGGGCGGTGAATTCGTGAATGGCCCAGATCGCAGGTGTTGAAAATCATTAAACTATTAGCCGTGTCTACACCGAACGAGCGGCTCGCCCGAACACCGTTCGCCCAAACGTGCCCGCCCGGTGTGGACGTGATTCGGGCAAACGGTGGCTCGCCCGAGGCGTTCGGGCGAGCCCCCGAATGCTTGCCCGAACGGTTTGCCCGAGCCGCGAGCGGCTCAGCCTATGTGGACGATGGTTTTGTTCGGCCGAACGACAGAAGGCGAGGGCGATTTTTGCCCTACGTATTATTATTCTAATTTGTACTTTATTGCTAACAGTATAAGGTCGTAAGACATTTTTCGTAAATGCAAATTCCATTTTGTTTTCACATCACACTTTTATATTTTGCTGTTAGCCGATTCGACTTCATTCAAAACTGAACGCTATTCGTAAGAGTATAAAGCCGTTAAACACTTTTTGCAATTGCATAGAATATGCAATAAAGTAATTTTGTCCACGCGTCCTTTACCGTTTTGCTATTGAGCAAATTCGAATAGTTCGAATTTGGACGTTATTCCTAAAGAGATAAAGCTTTGAAAAATATTTGGCAATGGCAAAAACAAATTGGTATTTTATTTCTTCGTCTCCTTCATCAATTTTGCTGAGTTAGGTTGAACTATAGCGTACTACTAATAAGGTTGTTATTAGATATATTGGCACGCAGGGGGAGAGGGGGGAGGAAGGGATTTTTTTTTGCAAAATTAAAATTAATCAAGTTTTCACTTCTGCCGGCACTCCCGGAGTGCAACCCGGTCTTTTTTTATCAAGGTAACTTATTAAAGTTCATTCGAAGTCGCTGCGTTGGAAAAGGTCAAAACTAGCTTGACCCGTGAATACCTACATTACATATTGATATTGGGAAATTAGGGATCAAGTTATACCTACTGGCGGTTGGTAACTTGGTAGTGAGACGAGTTGAGGCGGATTTGGGAATTGCGTAACTGAGTTCGACACGCATGGGTTTGTTTGTCAGCTGAAAGGATTGGTAGATTGAGTATTACCTACCTAGTAGGAATTTCAATAGGTAGGCGTCTTCGCTCTGATCATAACACAATTGATCAAATAATTTTATCCCGGCCTCTTTTCGGTTATCAAAAATTTTGCGCATCCACACTTTGCGGCTTTTCTTTAAATACATTTCTTCCGATTTCGAATTCGAACAAGCAAAAACAAAATTAACGTTGTCGCAGCGACAGCTGTGCGCACGTGCGGCTTCATCGTGATCGTGAGCTCAACTATCGGTAGGTAAATTCGCCCGAGCCGATCTGGCTCGGGCGAGCCGCGCGCGTTTGCCCGAACGCCCGTCCACACCGACCGAGCGCTTGCGGCCGACCCTTTTGACGGCTCGCCCGAGCCTTCTGACGGCTCGCCCGAACCGTTCGGGCGAGCGTTTTTGATGGCTCGGGCGAGCCGTTCGGGCGAACCGTTCGGCCGGTGTGGACACGGCTATTCAGTTCATGTTATATTACTGTTTTTACGTTTAGTTTTTCAAATGGATTTCATGCACCCTATTTGAATTAAAACTTCCTTGCTTTTATAACTGGCGCATGAGCGACGGATACAATTTAAGAAAAAAAAAACCATTACGGCCATGGCAGAGACTATTGTAGCATGGGCGTATTATAAGCCCTTTACGAACAAGAGTATGTATAAAAATGGTTTGATACGATAAAGTATTCGCAGGTGGAAGTGGGCGCGCCGGACGGGCACCAGTCGCGGCTGCGCGGCGAGGGCGAGCCGCACACGGACGGCGAGCCCGGCGACCTCGTCGCGGCGCTGCGCACGGAGCGCCACGCGCGCTTCACGCGCCGCGGGGACGACCTCTACACCAACATCACTATATCGCTGCAGGTAACGATCGTGAACGAACCTATAATAGTGGTTTACAATTATAAAAAGTCTCTCACGCTTGTGTTTTTATCACCGCCACTCGTTGGCAATTACCGACTTGCCGCACTTATATCATACGAGTGTGGTTTTACGATGAGTGCGAGTGAGAGAGTGAATGAGAGCGAGTGATCACGCAAGTGTTTGATCTAATTATGCACAGTTGCATGTGACGTTACTTTATCTACACACATACTACAGACATGCATTGAAAGTATTGAAACCAGTATTGCGACTATCATACCTGCGGTATGGATGCTAATGAATGGAAGTTTGGATAGAATTAACCACAATTTGTCTGCTTTGCCCAAAGGTTGACTGGTAGAGAATGCTTACGGCATTAAGTCCGCCTTTTGTACGATAAGTTGTTCTTTTGTGCAATAAAGACTAAATAAATAGATTAAAACTTCATCACTTTTTCTCGTCTCATTCCGTATTCGTCATTAAATCTGTAACTCGTGTCTTTCTTCCTAGGATTTTTTAAATCGTGGTATTGGTCTCATTTGTTGTTCGGTATACAGTTTGATGAAGTGTGAAGTTATAATGAAAATGTTATTTGATACGCATTAAAACAAAAGTTATGAAATTTAATCGTTATGAAACAAAATAGTATAGATTTTTAGTAACCATATTTCTTATCTCGGCCGCAATCAAAATGCTAGGTGGACGTGGACGCTTGATTACAACGTAATATAACTGGCTGAGATTTGTTGTATTATTAAAACAAAACGGAACAATATAATTTTTAGTAGGAATATAACTGGGTATTATGTATTATTTCATCGACATTAGAAGTGAGCAGCTGTTATGCCATAGAAAACAAACAAACTTTTAAAGGTCATGGTCATGACATGACTTACAATTACCGACAGTTTAAAGGTTAACGCACACTTATCGTCTCCGCCACGGAATGGCTTGGCTTCAACCCGAAACACCAAACAGGGCTCCAGCAATGCTCACTGATTAACCCCCTTATTCATAAAACTTAAAATGCCTTTGCTAAATAAAATGTGATTTGTCCCTGTGAGAGTGAGATATAAAGACAAACAAATTTTAACGCCGCTTACGGCGCGTGGGCAACTCGCGGTCGCCGGCGGTGTTGTAATGAATATTATCAAACCGCGATTAGAATGTAAATAAAAAGAAAAAAAAATCGTCAAAGGTTATATGACCGGACAGCTATTCCATTTCCAAACCCATCGCGGTCGAATAAGAGGCGTAATATTTAATACGTGGGGTTAGGTATACGCGTAGTAAAATGCGTTTTCTCAAACATGCAATGAAATATTGATGTTGTGTTCATCATAATGGGCTTCTATCTAAGTGTCACGTTTCGAGCGCAGCGAGACGAGAGATCCGTAATAGTATTTCATAGAAAATTGGAGGCCTAGGCCGGCAAGATGGTCTTTTTTAATTTTCATTCCATAATTTTATGGCACAGCATCACGGCGTTCAGCCATGAAATTTAATTTTGATTGCTTGGAGTTTTTATTTATTTATTCTTTAAAAGCACTATACATACCTCGGCTTGAAAAAGGTTGCCAGCCTCATAACTAGTCTATATGTACTCGGCCGGCAACCCCTCACTTCCCGGCCTCTGTAGTAATGTACTATTATGTCCCCAGGACGCGCTGACCGGGTTCACACTGGAGTTGCCGCACCTGGACGGGCACTCTGTTTCGGTGACGCGCGACAAGGTGACGTGGGCGGGCGCGCGCGTGCGCAAGAAGGGCGAGGGCATGCCCAACTTCGAAAACAACAACCTGCACGGGAACCTGTACATCACCTTCGATATCGAATTCCCCAAGCAGGACTTCGACGATCAGGAGAAGGAAGGTAAGCCCACGCCTTGCATTATAATAAATAGCAACAGATACTAGTCCATTAAAGATTCCCTAGGTGGCACTGTATGTGGGGTACCACATAGTTCTATACATTTTATATCACAAAAACAATTGATTCTTACTTGTATTCAAGTACTTACAATCAATTTCTCTTGATCTGTGCAAAATTAAAAATGGAAACGTAAAAACTTCTCTGCCACTTTTATCTCCAACAATGAGATAGACTTTGTTTGGGCCTAGCCAATCAATTGATATAGTAGCAATTTTATTAGCTGAGGATACCCTTTTTGTCTGTAAAAACACTGTGACAGTGCAAAGTCCAAGACAGACTTAATTACATATTGTCACCTCTGTTCAACTGTCAGGATTGTCTGGTCAGTTTATAAAGAGAACTACTGACTTGACCACTACGTTCTTAGTGACGTCATTACATTATTCCACAGCGCATGAATCGATTTCAGTGTATTTTTATCGGATGCCGCATTATACGAGTAAATTATCTATATAAGTATGTTTATCGTCGTCTAGTACCCATAGTACAAGCTTTGCTTAGTTTGGGACTAGGTCGATTTGTGTAACATTGTCCGCAAATATTTATTTATTTATTTAAATAATAGCAGCCGTTTGCAAAAGACTCCGCTGTCAATACGTGTTAGTTGGATAATATTTTTTAAAAGTTATCACTGACTGCTAATGTGCGTTTTTTTGTTCACAGCTCTTCAGAAGATACTTAAGCAATCACCAAATAATAAAGTGTACAATGGACTTTAGTAGCTGCTACTGCCGATGTAATTTATTGAAATAGTAGAGTTGAATGCAGTGGTATGAACAAAGTCTTGTTTTGAAAGTCGGGGTTTTGTGACGTTTGAGGATGTGGGAAACCATGTGCTTGTTTTTGTAAAATAAACTTTAAACGGTAAACAATTATTTTTCTTATATCTATATATATAAAATAAGTTTCTGTCAAAATTTTCATTTTTGGTACAAGCTTTTATTGCCGACTGTACTTTTCTGTATACCATCATCAACAACTCATTGACACGATTCAAACGAGCCCAAACTCAACGGGGTTACTTCGGTTAAATACTGAAATCCATGGCCACCTTCTGTCTCCATCATCAGATCAGCTCCATGGAACCATAATATTGAATTGTCATCCAAACTATACTAATACCCAAAATTTCAACTCAATCGGATAACAGCAAGTGACTGAAAAATGGATTGCAAATTTTAACGGACAACTTACTTACATACGAACAAGTCAAGTTAATATAAAGCTTGTAAGAAGACTTCCTGACTGATTCATCATCGCACAGCCGAAACTACTGGAACTAGAAACTTGAAATTTACACCAGGACTTCCTTTTATGACGTAGGCAAGGGATAAGACGGGATTTTTTGGAAAAAGATTACTTATTAGAATACAAAAAGTACTTTCTGCGTTTCAGAAAATTCCACCCCTAAGGGGGTTAAATAGGGGTGCAAAATTTGTATGTGGGAAACTTTTCCTTTTGAGCTAGAAACTTGTAACTTTGTAGACAGATTACTTATTTGAATACAAAAAATAACGAAAGCGTTTTTGAACAATCCACCCCCAAGGGGGTTAAAAAGGGGTGCAAGGTTTGTATGGGAAACACTTTTTTTTGAGTTAGAGATTTGAAACTTTGTAGACAGATTACTTATTTGAATACAAAAAATAACTTCAAGTGTTTTAGAAAATTCCACCCATACGGGGTTAAATAGGGGTGCAAAATTTATATGCGGGAAACACTTCCTTTTGAGCTAGAAACTTGAAACGTTGTAGACAGATTACTTATTTGAATAAAAAAAATAACTAAGCGTTTTGGAAAAATCCACCCCTAAGGGGGTTAAATGGGGGTGCAAAGAAAAAAGAGATGCAAGGTTTGTGTGGGAAACACTTTTTTTGAGGTAAAGATTTGAAACTTTGTAGACAGATTACTTGTTTGAATACAAAAAATAACTTTAAGCGTTTTGGAAAATTACACCCCTAAAGGGGGTTAAAAAGGGGTGCACGGCAGACCGTGCAGAAAGTGTTTGTCATACAGATATGACAAACACTTTTTTCAGGTAGAGATTTGAAACGTAAAAAAGTACTTATTAGAATACAAAAACAGTAAGTACTTTGAGCGTTTTAGAAAATTCCATCCCTAAGGGGGTTAAAACGGTATTCAAGGTTTATATGGAGAGCAAGAAAATATAGTAAGAGATTTGTAATGTCCGTTTTAGCCAGTATGTTAAAAAACTAAAATACTGATTTCAGTTTTTTTTAAATTCATGCCCTATTGGGGTTAAGGGGGTTCAAAGTTTGTATGGAGGGAAAAGTTTTTTTTTTTTGTAAGAGACTTTTTAACTTTGGTCTTAGACTGTTTATTAAAAAACTATACAACACAGATTTCAGCGTTAGTTTTTCATTCATCCCCTAAGAGTGTTAAAAGCGGGTTCGGTTTTCGTATAGATCAAGACAATTTTTAAAGTAAAACATTTTTAACTTCGATATGGTTTGTTTAAAATATAAAAACTAATTTCAACGTTTTTTGAAATTCATCCCCCAAGAGGGTTAAAAGGGGGTTCAAAGTTTATACGGATAGCAAGATATTTTTAAAGTAAGAGATTTTTTACTTAGGTTTTGGACTGTTTGTTTAAAGATTAGAAAACGATTTCAGCTTTTATTTTTATTCATCCCCTAAGAGGGTTAAAAGGGGGTTTGAAGATTGTATAGAGAGCAAGACCTTTTTTATAGTAAGTGATTTGTAACTTCGTATTTAGACTGTTTGCTTAAAAACTAGAAAACGAATTAGTGTTTTTTGAAATTCATCCCTTAAGGGGATTTAAAGTTCTCATCGCACTGTTAACATTTAGGCTTAATCCCTGAACGGATTTAGATGAAATTTTCCGTACAGATAATATGAGACCCTTGGAAGGATAAAGGATAGTTTTTATCTCGGAAATCATCCCTGGTAGAAGTGTGTTTGTGACAGCCATTAATAAACATATTTTTTCTACGACGATAACAAGTTCTACGCAGACGAAGTCGCGGGCAACAGCTAGTGTATTATATATATATTTTATTTTATATTATTTTATATCTGCGATCAGTCGTAAGCGGATTACAGGAAGCGCAGGAAGCGGAAGTGTCACCTGTCGCCTGTGAATTTTGTCGAAGATTCACCCGATCCGCTGCATGGAGATGGAAGAAGTAAGAAAAAAACCAAGGACTTCAGAAAGTACTACGAAAATTGGCTCCATAAAGATTTTGATCGGCCCAGCTGTGTACAAACCAATCTTCTTATGCCTGAACTACAAGAAGAGTCTACTGCTTTGGAGTATTCGACATCACAACCAGCACCGAACTTACGAGGGGCATTCAAAATATTCTCGGTATGTGGATGAAAACAAACAAGTACGAAAAGTTTGATATTTTTATTTTTCAATTTACCCCCCCCCCCCCCCCCCCCCCCCCTATGTTCATACACTTATAAGATCGATCAATTTTTTTTTTTAATCCCTCATAAAAATATTTTTTATCTTTGGTGTTAAAATGCTCCTCCACGGCCGTCTTCAACGCTTCATCGTCAGAAAATTTATTTCCACGCAGATCCTTTTTAAGATTGGGGAAGTCCTTGGGGCTAAGTCCGGACTATAGGGTGGATGAGTAACAGTTTAAAACCCACACATTCAACAATAGCTGCCTTGGCAATATGAGCAGTATGGACAGGGGCGTTGTCATGCAGAAGCAGAACACCTTTGGTTAACTTTCCTCGCCTCTTTTCTTTGATCGCATCTCTTAATTGACGTATAACGTTAGCGTAGTACTGCCCTGTGATATTTACACCTTTTTCTTTATAATCGATAAGCAAAACTCCTTCACAATCCCAAAATATTGTGGCCATGACCTTGCCAGCTGAAGGGATGACCTTGAACTTCTTGGGATGAGCTGAACCCTTAATGTGCCACTGCTTGGACTCCTGTTTGCTCTCTGGGTCATAATTATGAACCCAGGTTTCATCTCCAGTAACTATTTTATGCAGCAGCTCATTGGGATTTTCACCACATAGGTCGATAAAATCTGAACAGCAAGCCACACGCATATCCTTTTGAAGCCGCGTCAGCATTCGCGGAACCCATCTTGCACTTACTTTTGACATATTAAGATGGTCATGTATAATGTCATGTACGGTATGTACCAATAGAGAGATTGGTTACTTGAGCTATAGATTTTACCTTCACTCGACCGTCTTCCAATATAAGTTTTTCCACTTTATCAATATTTTCTTGTGAGGTAGCCACTACAAGCCGGCCAGGTCTAGGGTCATCTTCAATAATCTCCCTTCCACGCTTAAATTCGCTTGACCATTTTTGAATAGTAGATAAAGAAGGAGCAGACTCACGGTAAACACAATCCATTTCCTCTTTTATGGTTTTTTGATTTTTACCCTGTTTTGTCAAGAATTTTATGACGAATCGGTGCTCTAATTTCGTTAACATTGTTAATTCGCTCATGGTGTTCATGTTTGTTCGGCAATTGCAGAAAAACAAAAGAACATCTCGGTTCCAATTTTAATTTTTTTTAAATGTCAATGGATGAATCTTAGCGGCCAGTAACAAATATATATATAAAAGAGGTTGTAACGTATCAATACCGAGAATATTTTGAACGCCCCTCGTACCTCTCCAGAATGTTCATCATCATCATCTTCAATTGGGACAATGACAAGGCGACCAAGAAAAGCCTTCGAAGACCTATCAAACAAGCAAAAGAAGAGAAGATCTGACAGTCATAAAGGTGAAAACTCAACTGAGTTGGCTTTTACAGCGGCACAACTTTTGAAAGAGGATGGTCAAGATGATATCGCATCTGTGATTCTGATTGAATACATGCTCAAAAACCCAGAAACTGCTACAAACATACGTAGAATGATCAAGAAACCTAATTGCTCAGCTGTATTTACATCAGAAAAAGCACTCGGACTTTTCATTTCATTAAAACTAAGTAAATGGCAATACATCACTTTAAGGGAGACTGCTATTCGAGAAGGTGCCCAGAAGCTTTATCCTTCTTACTACAAGATACAATCGGCCAAATTACTGTGCTATCCTCCGAAGTCAACCATAACTATAACGGATTCATCAGCTGAAATTAAACTCCAAGCTTTACTTGATTTAACAACGAAGAGGATACTGGATGGATTATCAAGCAATGTAGAAAACAAACAGTTGACGCTAATATCTAAGTGGGGTTTTGATGGTGCTTCTAGTCAAAGCAGATATAAGCAGAAAATGGAAGGCGAACAAGATGACTCAAGTATATTCATGACATCTTTAGTACCACTTAAGTTGGTTTCTGGAGAAGACATTGTATGGACGAATCCAAAACCTTGCTCACCCTCCTATTGTCGCCCATTGATGTTCAGATTTGTGAAAGAAAGTGAAGCAGTCGTTCTTGAGCAAAAAGAAAAGATAGAAGAAGAAATTAAAGCTCTACTCCCTACGGAATACAATACTTGTAAGATACATCATGTACTGAAGATGACAATGATTGATGGGAAAATTTGTACATATCTTTCTGCGGCTAGGTCAAATGCTACATGCTATTTATGTTTGGCTAAACCAACAGAAATGAATCGCATAAATTCTACACTACACATTTCGTACAGACTCGTCTTCAAGAAATGGGCTGCAAAGGGAGACGAACATAAAAAAATTATGAACGAGACAAAGAAAACAATTCAAGATCGTTTTAAAGAAGAGCTTAACCTTTTGATTGACATTGTGAAGCAAGGTTCCGGGACCACAAACGATGGGAATACAGCAAGAAGATTTTTCCAGAATCCAGAAAAAACTGCAGCAATAACTGGATTGAATGAAGAGCTCGTACGCAGATTTGCCGTAATACTGCAAGCAATAACATCCGGGGAACATGTTGCTGTTTCGAATTTTAGAGAGTATGCCTTGGAGACGGCTAAAAAGTACGTAGTTATATGATTGGTACTACATGCCATCAACCGTGCATAAATTGCTAATTCACGGAGCTGATATCATCGCCAGCAATGCCATTGTACCTATTGGAAGTCTCTCGGAAGAAGCTTCAGAAGCCCGAAATAAAGATTTTAGGACGTTTAGGGAACATAACTCCAGGAAGAAAAGCAGACAAGCATCCAACGAGGACATTCTCAACATGCTTATTTTGTCCTCCGATCCTCTAATTACTGCAATGAGACCGACCATGGATGCAAAGAAAAAACAGGCGTATTTTACAGAAACGATAGACCTACTTAAATTAGAGGAACCCCAAATTGAGGTTTTGGGTGCGTGTGACGTAGAACCTGACTCGGACTTAGATTCAGAAGACAGTGAATTAGAAGGATAAATTAAAAGTAAAGAAATATTGTAAGATTATGGTGTTAGTTTTATACTTTACTTGTTTATTATTGGTTTTTCTATATAGTTGTTATGGTCCTGTCAATATTTGTTTTTTTTTGTATGTATTAAAACTAACTTATGTTAAAAAATACTGGCAATTTAATTTAATATGACCCATCCTTTATTGAAAATGCGAAACATACATATTTCTGTCTTTTATCTTAAAAGTTAGACGTCCGGGACGAAAAAAATAAATTAAAAATTTCGATTAAAAAAAAACCGCACCTACGACTGAAATACGTAGTATGTCAAAAAATCAGGAATAATTAGTAGTATAACCAGCTGTAAGGATATTTGTGTTTTTTTGCGGTTCCAGAGATATCCAGTTTTTTCGTTCCAGCTCCATACATTTTTTTTCGGAAAAAAATTATAACTCATGCGTTTTAGTGCTAAATCGCGCCAGGATCATAATTTAACATAATAATGGTAAGTAATAGCCATTTCAAGCAAAAAAACTTTAAAATGTTAACTTCGACTCCTATGTCTATGAAAGCCGATTTTCAGCCCAGTGTGCGTTGGCTCTCTTGAGTCTCTAAATTGGATTAGGCTCCAATAGTTTGGCAGATAAGGGATTAGGATGGGCTGTAAGTCTGTCCTTGTATCGTCTCGCTTCTTCAGAGACAGTCGGTATTTCCAGGTACTCGTGGATTTCCGAGTTGCGAGCGTAACAGGGTGCTGACGATATAACCCTGAGGATGTTGTTTTGAGCTCTTTGTATACGCATCGTATTGGATTTGCTTGCTGTTGACCAAAGTTGGATTCCGTATGTCCAGATTGGTTTGATGATCCCGCAGTAAACTCGCAACTTGTTGGTTAAGGACAGCCTGTCTTCCCAGGAGCCAGAGCAAGTTCCTGAACCGAAGGTTGATCTCGTCACGCTTGTTTTTGATATGCTCTTTCCATGTCATCCTTCGATCAAGGTGAAAGCCCAGGTATTTTACGCATGTCGACTGGGGAAGGGTAGCTGGGCCTAGACTAACGGGAGGGCAAGTTTCACGCCGGAGTGTGAATGTAATATGGTGTGACTTAGGAGCACTTACTTTTATGCGCCATTTGGACAGCCAAGCATTGGTGGCTTTAAGTTGAACCTGCAACAAGCTGCTTGCCTCTTTCGGGTCTTGGCTACAGGCGAGAAAGGCTGCATCGTCAGCAAACGTGGCTACCGAGACCTGAGGTGTCTGGGGTAGGTCAAGAGTGTAGATGTTGTACAGGATAGGGCCTAGAACTGACCCCTGGGGTACTCCTGCTCTGCAGGTAAGCAAGGAAGATCTAGCATCACCAAGCTTCACTCGAAACTTCCTGTCACTGAGGTATGATTCCATTAGAGGGAAAAAACAGTGTGGCAAATAACTTTTGATTTTGCAGAGTAGCCCCTTGTGCCAGACCCTGTCGAATGCCTGGTGTACGTCCATAAAGGCAGCCGAGCAGTATTTTTTGCTTTCTAGGCTTTGTCTTATGGTGCTGTAGACTCTATGGACCTGCTCTATGGTGGAGTGTTTCTTACGAAAGCCGAACTGGTGGTATTATATAAATAAAATAAAAAAACCTTGAGTATGGAGTAATACTTATATCAATTTATTTGTCTTTTCAAAAAGTATACTATAAAATATCATCTAAAAAAATTAAATAATCTTTCAACATATTCAACAACAATGATTCGGATTTTTCAGCAACAATAAATAATATACATTAGGATATAGTTGAAGTAAATTCAACTTCCCGCGTACTCATGGAGCTATGGCACCTAAACTGAAAATACCTGTTTTGTACAAAAGCATATTTTCATAAATATTCATATTATTTTAATTCACTAACCAATTAGCTTTTCTCGTATGCTCATTATACGAGTTTTATACAAGAGAAGAATAATCGTAAAAAGGAAGCATCATTGCTTTATAACAGTGATGTAGCGTCAAACTGGACATGTGTACACAGTTTTTAACAATTTGTATTCTAAGATGCTCAATTGATTTAAAATCGAAGGACGCGGGCGACGAGTTCTGTGGACGCATCGCAACTGATAATGATAAGCCAAGTCCACACCAGTGCGCTTTCCGTTCAACAAGGGCATGTGGCATATCGCTGTCATACTCAGTCGAAGTAAGCAAGTGTGACAGTAATATGACGCATGCTTAATTGAACGTGAAAGCAAACTGGTGTGGACTTATGTATACTAATATGTATATCATTATAAATTGCATCACTATCACTAGGTATGTATTACCGAACGGCGATTAGAATGGAATTGGAGTACCTGCCAGTTCATACAAACTTTGACGTATTTACGAGTATATGGCAATACTTGCACCTCCATTCGTATTCTAATCGCTTTGATAATAGTATTTCATCTCCGTCCCATTATCAGCGGAATTCGGGATCTGAAGCTATAGTTCAAGGTCATAAAGATGCAGGTACCTAATAGGTGCTATTATGAATGCTAGTAACACAGTTGGGTAAAGACCAAATTCTTGGCCAGCGTAAGCTCGGCCGAATTTCACCTTCCCATACAAACGTAGTTACGCTCTCATTTTAAAACTACGTGTTGGATTGTGACGAAACTTTGCATATACAATGACATGCGGTATATCTATGTCTATAATTAGTTTATATAGTTCCAGTTTATAAAACAAACGAATACAGCAAAAACAAGTTTTGTATGAAAAACTTAATTTCGCTGTATTATTTTTACTATAGTATCTGAAGCTACATAAACTAATTACAAATAAACTAATTACAGACATAGATATACCTCATGTCATTGTATATGCAAAGTGTCGTTACAATCCAACACGTGGTTTTAAAATGAGAGCGTAACTACGTTTGTATGCAGAATCGAGCTTACTGCGGACTCAACTCACTCAATGAAATTTTCTATAAAAGTTTGCCGTTGTGACACGAAAATTAACCATACAATTGTATGGTTATTTTTTGTGTCACAATGGAACTCTTTTCACTTCTTCAGTTTGTATGGCTAACTACCTACTAACCACGCTAACTACTCGCCAAGAATTTAGTCCTCACCCATTTATACATCTTATGACATCGTTATACCAACCTAACATTCATTCACATCCGTACTGGCTCTACTTTAGCCCCGTAATAAATTGCACATGAAGCGGTGCCCTTTTCTGATCAGGATTTTTATTTATTTATTTATACTTAAGGAGTACCAACAGCTGCAATAACATGATATAAGTCTTTACTTTGCACTAGTCATAACCTGAAGACAGGTGAATTGCGGCAGCATTCACATCCTCTCTCTATGTTGACAATATGAAAGTAAGCAAGACGAAATTTATTTTCTTCATTTTCTAGTATCACATTTAGCCTACTTTTCCTCTGACAATAAAATAGATAGAAAATCACACGCCTCTGTTGATCTCACTATAATATATTATAATATTATAGGGCCCGGTCGGCGGTAGTGCTGTATGTGGGGCCTATGGGTATAGTAGCATCATACGTGTTACATTTTGTTTCAGTACATTTAGGCCGTAAAACGTAACCATAGAACCTATCGTGCTAGCCGGGCAGGTAGTAGTACGGTTCAATCCTAAATAGTGTATTTCTTGGAACGATGAGCTTCATCTCATACCGTCAAAATTGGGTAGCCAATGATCTAGGAGACGAGGCAGGAGTCGTGCGCGGCGGTCGCGAGGTCGGGCGCGGAGGCGGCCTGCAGCACGCTGTTGACGACGGCGCGCGCCAGGTAGCCCACGCTCACCGGCGACGGCGCCGAGGCCAGCGGCTCCTCGTCCTTGTCGGCGGACACGCCGCTGTCCTGCAACGTCAAATGCTCCTTTTAGCTTCAGTACGTTTACGAGAATACGTATAAGAGTTCTGTAACTCGAGCGACCTTGGCGTAGGTGTAGTGTACGTCGTGCAGCAGCTCGCCGACATCAAGCGGCTGCTGCAGGCACAGCTCGGGGTTGCGGCGCAGGATGGTCGCCACCACGCACAGCAGGCGGCGCGCGGCCGACGGCGCGCGCACCAGCGCGTCCTCCATCAGTAACTCGACCCACCTTGGCGTAGGTGTAGTGTGCGTCGTGCAGCAGCTCGTCGACATCAAGCGGCTGCTGCAGGCACAGCTCGGGGTTGCGGCGCAGGATGGTCGCCACCACGCACAGCAGGCGGCGCGCGGCCGACGGCGCGCGCACCAGCGCGTCCTCCACCAGTAACTCGACCCACCTTGGCGTAGGTGTAGTGTGCGTCGTGCAGCAGCTCGTCGACATCAAGCGGCTGCTGCAGGCACAGCTCGGGGTTGCGGCGCAGGATGGTCGCCACCACGCACAGCAGGCGGCGCGCGGCCGACGGCGCGCGCACCAGCGCGTCCTCCACCAGTAACTCGACCCACCTTGGCGTAGGTGTAGTGTGCGTCGTGCAGCAGCTCGTCGACATCAAGCGGCTGCTGCAGGCACAGCTCGGGGTTGCGGCGCAGGATGGTCGCCACCACGCACAGCAGCTCCACGCACAGCTGGCGGCGCGCGGCCGACGGCGCGCGCACCAGCGCGTCCTCCACCAGTAACTCGACCCACCTTGGCGTAGGTGTAGTGTGCGTCGTGCAGCAGCTCGTCGACATCAAGCGGCTGCTGCAGGCACAGCTCGGGGTTGCGGCGCAGGATGGTCGCCACCACGCACAGCAGCTCCACGCACAGCTGGCGGCGCGCGGCCGACGGCGCGCGCACCAGCGCGTCCTCCACCAGTAACTCGACCCACCTTGGCGTAGGTGTAGTGTGCGTCGTGCAGCAGCTCGTCGACATCAAGCGGCTGCTGCAGGCACAGCTCGGGGTTGCGGCGCAGGATGGTCGCCACCACGCACAGCAGCTCCACGCACAGCTGGCGGCGCGCGGCCGACGGCGCGCGCACCAGCGCGTCCTCCACCAGTAACTCGACCCACCTTGGCGTAGGTGTAGTGTGCGTCGTGCAGCAGCTCGTCGACATCAAGCGGCTGCTGCAGGCACAGCTCGGGGTTGCGGCGCAGGATGGTCGCCACCACGCACAGCAGCTCCACGCACAGCTGGCGGCGCGCGGCCGACGGCGCGCGCACCAGCGCGTCCTCCACCAGTAACTCGACCCACCTTGGCGTAGGTGTAGTGTGCGTCGTGCAGCAGCTCGTCGACATCAAGCGGCTGCTGCAGGCACAGCTCGGGGTTGCGGCGCAGGATGGTCGCCACCACGCACAGCAGCTCTACGCACAGCTGGCGGCGCGCGGCCGACGGCGCGCGCACCAGCGCGCCCTCCACCAGCAGCGCGAACGACAGCTCCGAGCGGGACATGTTCACGAGCGTCGGCTGCGCGGGGATGGATTGGCCCTGCGGTCAGTTACGACGTTTTATCAATACAGGAGAAGCACGTTGCAGTGGCGGACCGCCCATAGAAGCTGATTCCCACCGGCTTGTCGGAAATTTATTGTTAGTAGTATATACTCGGGAAATAAATATACGACTAAGATTTTTTTACGATGTCTTTCCAACCAGTTTTTGGAGAGGAACAAATGTTTGTACGGGACCAACTACAATTAAAGAACATAAATACCCAAAAATTTGAGACAAAGATTGACCTCGCTGGCGGCAACGCAAAACGATTCATACTGATAGCAGTGGCTCTTAACTGAATACAAAAAAACAACGTGTATGAAATAGTATCATGTAGTGTACAAACACCAACTTAACCAAATTAACGTACCGTACGTAGATTCCAAATTACCACAGCGCCTTGTACCTGGCTCGCTGGGAGCGGGTTTTTGTTATCTTTTAGTCCATTTTGAATCTATTGACTAAGACGATAGAGTTCATTATACGATGAACATTTTATGTGGCGCTAATTTTTTTTTGCAAATTTGGTACGCGCGCGTCATGAATAGCTTTTGTTCGGACCGCAAACAAAGGCATTCATGAGCTCAGTACAATGGCCATTCATGAGCTTAGTTTAGAAAATTTCAAGTATACCATATGTTAAAAAAAAGAATGTACCTGATACAAGGCAGTTACGTCTCTTAAAACGTAGTGGTTATATTCTCTTTGACTAATAGACTCACAGGTATGACGTCACAACTGTCATTTTTACTAATCGTTGTAGGGAAAATCAGGTAAATTATTGTTTCGGTCGCGAAATACTGCGTTTAAGTACATATTTGTCTTACAATTTTGTTTCTATAAAAGCGTAAGCATTCTATTGATATAGTTGAAATGATATAAGCTGTCCGTTTAGCACTTGAAACTTGAACGCTTATCTTGTGAACAATGGGACTGTTTCCTATTGTATAAGCCCACTGCAAATCCTCCGACCAGATAAAATTAAGCAAGTAACAATAAAACTCATACAAATAGCTACCATCCTCTCTAAGTCACAAGGTTGAAATTGCTATAGCATAATACTTTCGATAATGACGCTTGTACATTGAAAGCCACAGTCAGGTAAGTCACCGACGTTTTCTGTGCGTCCACAAAGATTGTTATTAACAAAATGACTTTCTTAATGAGTTAAGCTATAGCGATTTCAACCTTGTGACTTAGAGGAGATGGTAGATATTTGTATGAATTTTATTGTTTCTTGCTTATTTTTATCTGGTCGGAGGATTTGCGGTGGGCTTATACAATAGGAAACAGTCCCATTGTTCACAAGATAAGCTTTCAAGTGCTAAACGGACAGCTTATATCATTTCAACTATAGCTTTAAATTTACTCTTGGACAATAAAAAAATGCATATTTTTTCTAAACTTTCAAGGTTCATATCTTTTTATGATTTAAATTATTCTTTATATTTTATACTTTATTACGACAATTTGATGGTTTAACTATCTATCTAGCATCACTACGTTACCTATCAATTTGAACATGAGGCATTTCCTTGCCACACAAACAAAAAGTTGGTATTTTAGCTAATGTTGTAACGTTGTAGGTACGTATATATACATATTTACATAGATGATTTATATTAAAAAAAAAAAATTAATTCATAACTGAAAACTATCAAAGTAACGCTTAATCAACTTACCTACTTAATTAAATAACAAACATGAAGAATTGACATTAAAAATAAATTAAGAAAAACATTAATGTTTATTTTCGAACAAACACTCTGACCGCAACGTTACTCTATGCGCTAACGCGAGGTCAGCATTTTTGTGCACGGCCGACGGAAAATTCCACTGCAGCCGCGCCACGATCCATTTCTCGTCCGAGCGTCCCGAGAGGCGCATCGCCTACTGGCCGCGTTCACATATACTTTGTGTCTTCTTACGCGCATGCAGAAATTTTACTCTTTGTTTTAAACAAGTAAACGTTTTAAAAGTATTCCGGCAGTGAAGGCCCCGGAGCAATTCGTGCGTCGACACGAAACAGTGTACCTGTCGCATCCTCATATCGTCTTGCATCCCGTAAGGGTAAGTGTTGAACGTTACCTTGTCTTAAGAATGTTAATTATTTTATCGTGCAATGCCAGGCTGTATGTATGCGCTTCGCTTTGAGCTACTTATTTCGCAGATTTAATGATGTCGCTCGCAAGCATATATAAGTAACCGCTGCGCGCGTTGGCAAAAAGTACCGTTATAAGATGGCGTCCCATACATTGTGCACCACGGTATTTTTGCATGTCGTCACCCTTTTTGCATTACTGAGCTTGTGTTTATATTAATTATAGACTATCTACATGTAACAATTAATATTATAGTTTAGCACCTCATGCATTTTTAATCTTGGCCGCTTTGCTATAGCGTTTGCCTTCAATCTCGCCTAGTAACTCCGTTCTGATTATGAACACCCACCAGCTACTTAAACTGTTGCTCCCTTTCCGGCTAGCCTGCAACATACCAGGGGTTCATAATCGGCGGCATTTTATTACGTGGCCCTAAATGTGGACGACGCAGGGATCGGAACCGGTTTTTTGCAAAAACCTCGAAATAACCACATATTTCGAGATATATTATATTTCATATGTAGGACTCAGTTGTGTTTTGAGGTACCGACTGTGTATTATTAGATTGCCCACTTAGAAATAAAATAATTAACAAAGAACGAAAAAATTACGTTTTCGTTCCCATACAAAAAATACCGGTTTCCGATCCCTGGGGCGACCTTGATTCCAGGGTGCAACCTTACGGCTGTAAATTGACAGTCGCCATACTGAGGACCTAGGCCTCCGGGATCGCTCGTCCATCAACCACCAGCTGCCCACGGCGCTTCCCGTGATACAGATTACGCCCCTGGACCTGCCCGACCAGCTCGCAGCCACGTAGGGGAGTACCGCATTATACCAGTGGAACCAGACGGGCAAATTCCCCTTAAATCGGACCTTGGCCACGACCTTTTCAATAAATTTAACTGTTTTCTTTTGACCGGTTGTCTTTTATTAACATTTAGCATTCCAACCGTTACAATGTAAGGCTTTTTCAAAGGCCATATATTCGTTTAATTGATTACATTGTCAAAGTAAACTACTGTTTTGTATAGATAAACTCTAATTGTAGACTATAGCATTATATTTCTATAAACGGTTATTTAAAACAACATGTTTTCGTCGGAGTGTTTTCAAAAGACAGGAACGCGTCAGAGCTATCGTTTTGGTAGAATATTTCCATTTTAAAGTTACAAAAATATATTGATGTTTGCCTTTTGCAATAGGATATACAGGGCGTCCCAAACTTATGGGACATGAAGGGGAAGTACCTTAAATATCGTAGATAGTGAATTTTGCTCAAAGAAGACTTTATGTTAATTTTAAAAGTTAGTAATTCTGCATTCATAGATTTTCTAAAAATTACTTGCTTCGTCTGGGAATCGAACCGACTAAAATGTGAAAAAAAAATCACCCTTTTTTATGATGCCAATCGAAAGAACAGCTAAAAAATAATAACTCAGCTTAAGTAACATAGTATTTTAAAATAAAGGAACACCATAAAATGATTGAGTCAAATTTCAAGAAAGTTATTTATTGCCGAAGACGACGTTCGAAAAGTAGCAATATTATCATTCCAAAGATAGCATTGATTATTCGTAAATAAGTACCCACTTCATAAAATAGGTACTGGCATAAGTTTTCCTTATTATAAGTGCACGTGTGGATAAAATGATAATTTGATAAAACTTAGTATTTCAATACGTCCTCTGTAAGCTAGACAGAAGGCAAATTTAAAACAAAAATAAATAATTGTTAAAAAAAAAAAAATATTTAGAAAATCTATGAATGTAGAATTACTAACTTTTAAAAATAACATAAAGTCTTCTTTGAGCAAAATTCACTATCTACGATATTTAAGGTACTTCCCCTTCATGTCCCATAAGTTTGGGACGCCCTGTATAGTCTGTTAGTACATAGCAATCGCACTAGTTCATTACGCGCCGGGCCTTCCCAAAGAACGGACGTGTCGCTCTCGTCACTGCCCAAAGGTCGGTGACCGAGCGTAGGTACCCGACACGCGCCTGACCAGCTGTAGTGCGTCCGCTACTGATTGATACTTGGTAAGTCATTTTACATGTTAAGTAACTTTATTTATTTTATTGTTTCACAAAGCACTAAAGTGATATCTTTTTATAGAAATGGGTAATAAACGAAAAAAAAATGGGATGAAAAAATCCAATAATACTATACTACGTACGGCCAGACAAGTTAAAAGTTAAGTAACCAATATTATTCATATTATTTATGTTTATACCGCACTTGCCTAGGGGTTATGTAACGATTGTATGAAATATTTTCGAGTTAGTAATCGTTTTATAAAATTCGTCATCATATCATCTCCGCCTGCGGCGCGCGCCGCACCCAGACCTTTACACATAGAAAGCTGAAATTTGGCATAGAGGTTTCTTTTATGATTTGTACTAGGGGTAAGGCTAAATTTATAGGGGTCGAGAAGGGGGGTGGAATTCTGAATTAAAAAAAACTTTGTTTTTAATACTTACGATCATATAACTGGGAATATACTCTTCAAAAAATGTAAAAGAACATACCATGTTTCACTGTTTTAGAAAATTCCACCCATAGAATGCTGAAAAAGGGGTTGGAAGTTTAAGTGGGAAAACGTTATATTTAAACCTACGGTTATGAAACTTAGAAAATGTACTTTTCAAGGGAAATCAATGTTTTTGGTAATTACTTTTTGTGGTAAAGATGAACTTTATTTTCAGACAGAAAAAAATGAGAAAAACCGTCGAATATGGGTGAGGACCAAATTCCTCGCCAGGAATGGACGTCTTTCGGCTGATATGATGATGATAATGATATGTGATACTGCAAAAACAAAGGATATTGCACAAGACAATCAAGGAACTCCAAAAAGAGCTCTTTTGGAATATATGTTGCCATATGTAATGCCAGTTCGGTGTGGACAGGAGAAGAGTTCCAGCTGTAAGACTGCAAAAATAAATAAAGATGACTGGTTTTGGAAGGAGAAGATGGAGCCAAAATTAATATTGAAAGAAATGAAATGGTTGATGGGAGAAAAGTAGGTCAATGCCAATTAGGGACATACTTACCTAGGAGAAACTTATAATATAGATAGATTCATTTATTTATTTTAGAAAATAACATGATTCTTTTATTTTACATCAAAAATAAAATGGATTCACTAAAAGATCGTCTATAGGTATAATAATTTGAACATTTTAAACTACACGTGTGGCTCGGATTTACTCGGACCAATATTCGTACGGCTTGTGTTTGTAATTTAAACACTGTTAGAGTCAGTCGAGTCTCCATACAAAACTATACCGTATGACATAAGAAAATAAGTGCGTCATCATCATCCCCTAGAGTTATTCCCGGTTGTGCCCTGAAGGAGCTCAGGCTCCGCTTTGACACCTAATCCCAAGATTTGGCATAGGCACTAGTTTTATGCTAAGTAAATAAGTGCGTAAGTTTAATAAAATAACAACATTTAAAACTCTACAACTAAAACTGATTTTTATTTCCTACCTCACTATAAACTGAAAAGATAACAATGATCAAGAAGGGTCGATCCAACAGCACGGCAGCACTCGAACCGCACGCACACAGTAAAAATCGTAGTGTGGGTTGCTAATCATAGCCGCTCGCAAGCGATCGCGAGTTTGTCGAGTTGTAACGAAATATTTGCACGCTCTTAAGCTTATGATATTTCTCTTTGCTCTATATTTTATTTATTATTTTAATTAATTAGAGATAGAAATGATATTGCTAACACATAAAATAGGATTCTAAGCAGAACGAGAGGCGTGTGCGATAAAAAGAATCACCAATAGCATTGCTACCCTCGCTCACGCATCTCTTCCTATTGGTGGATTTTTGCCTGGCATACCGCTCGCACAGCCCCTGACGGATACTCACCCTTATACACATATATATTCAACGCCCATATTATAAAATCACTATAGTATACACCATGCGTTCACAAATAGACTCTGACCTAACATTTCGTTCGAAGGGGAAGTGTAATGGGATACTTACGTGAATGATTATTCCTTTAGGCGTGCGCAACAGTATATCCCACACTTGTATGTAGAACAGCTTCGGGACGCGGCAGAGGCAGCCCTCGAGCTGACGCCTTTGTATCGGAGTCAACCTTGAAAGGCAATGTAAATCAAATGGTAGCATAAACTTTTCATGTATTTTTCGTGTCAGTTACTACTCATTATATATATTAGGAAATTATTCTATAAACACCCCATATCACTCAGCGAAGACAGAGCAAAAGCTAGCTCGGTATAGCGCAACCGTCGTATGCAATGCTGTCATAACTACAAACATTACAAATTAAAACACTCCAACACAACCTAGCCATACAGACAAGAATTTCCATTAAAAAACTCATTCAAATCGGTTCATCTGTGTGGGAGCTAGGATATAACACCACTTCGTTTGAAACGATTTAAAAATACAAGAGAGTGAAGAAGGGCCAGGGAGGCTTACAGCCTTTATGCTTTCCAGTATTATTAGCAGGCGATGTGAGTCAGGAGATATACGTAGAATAGTGTAGGACAGCACTCACCCATGGTTATCGGCCCAGTCGGACGCTCATCTATCAAAAATACAAGAGAGCGACGAAGAGCCAGGGAAGCTACTGCAGCTTGAAGCTTTACAGTTCGTTTTGGCAGGAAGTGTATCAGGTAAAATATGATTGTGTAGCCCGGGATCGCCCGGGAACAGCCGCAGTTACGTGCGGATCGCCTCCAGCACCCAGCCCGCGCGGATCTTGAGGATGCCGCGGAACATGTCCGGGCTCGTGGTGATCAGCGCGCAGTACACTCACCCCTCCTCGTCGGCCCAGTCGGACACGGTGAGCACGCGCTGCAGCAGCGTGCGCAGCCGGTACGGCGAGAGCGCCTCGAGCGGCGCGCCGGCGCGCGCCTCGCCCGGGAACAGCCGCAGGTACGTGCGGATGGCCTCTAGCACCCAGCCCGCGCGGATCTTGAGGATGCCGCGGAACATGTCCGGGCTCGTGGTGATCAGCGCGCAGTACACTCACCCCTCCTCGTCGGCCCAGTCGGACACGGTGAGCACGCGCTGCAGCAGCGTGCGCAGCCGGTACGGCGAGAGCGCCTCGAGCGGCGCGCCGGCGCGCGCCTCGCCCGGGAACAGCCGCAGGTACGTGCGGATCGCCTCCAGTACCCAGCCCACGCGGATCTTGAGGATGCCGCGGAACATCTCTGGGCTCGTGCCGATCAGACGACCGCAGTATAGCACTATTTCCTGAGGTGACATGGCAAATATGGCTAAATTTAGATTTTTATGTCTTTAAGGCGTCATTATTTATATCGTAGCTTATAAGATGCTCCCAATCGAGGAACAAATTTATTAATCAACGCCAGGCTAGGCATTTACTAACGGGAAACTACAATTTCCATTTCGAAGCTACTTAGTTACCAAACCTGGCTACGAGACGAGACTAAAGGGTCAGCGATGTCTCTGCCCCATTATTCTCATGTATAAACATAAACATATAAACATAATTTATTGATAAAACATAAAGTACATCAGTTTTACTATAGAGTAGGAGCTTACTATTAGAGATAAATAACACATGTATGAACAAGACAAAGCGCTAGAGTGTGTTGAACGAAGCTAACGACAGACCTGCTGCAGCACGGCTCCGATGACGTCGTACGGCTGGATCGTGGAGTACATGACGGACTGGATCTCGCCCGGCGTCATCGGCTTGTCGAATACGGTCTCCTTGTGCCCGATCACGCCCACCGTTAGCTGAAACCGAACATGTTGTTAAGTGGATTCGAGTCCACCACGCCCCCTTGTGACAGGGACAGCTTATGCCTTCCGTGGACGAGGTTTCGATAAATACCTAACTTAGTGAAGTTTTATTTATATTTCATTAAGTGAGATTTGAGATGAGATGAAGTTCTATAGTATTAACTTGATTGTGTCGTAAAATAATGTATTGTTTGAGTAGGCTGAGTAAAAAAAGGAAAATAAAGACCCAACTTTGGTTTTTTTTTTCTATCGAGGTAATGTTAGGCAATCATGTATCGATTAAATCAGATAAACAGTCAAGAATCATATATCTGTAAATCAGACCTTATTGTTTCTTAATCTAGTCAGAACGGCGTTTCAAATCACGCGATAATTTCCAATTCACCCCCTTAACTAAGACCTCCATCCTTTATTAAGAAGTGTAAATTAAGTTCGTTCAATCCCAAAACGAGGTTTGCAGATTGTTACTTATATTCATACTAGTGGTTCACCCACCAAAAGCAACAGAGTCCTTACCAAAATGTAACCTTAACGGGGTCCAATTGTGGAACCCCGAACTTTGAACTTGCGATGTACTGTCTCACTATATCTCAGCAACCCCTTGACCGATTTGGCTCATATTATTATTATTTTGGCTCCCCTCTCAATTCAATTTACATCACGTAATTATAGAAAAAATAGCTTTTTATTGCGAGCTGGTAAAAGCCTAAATGAACTAAAGAAGGAGCGGGATATTGCAATTTTCAATAGCAACATCACCACTATAAGACGGATTTTAACAGACGAGTTTATTAAGTGAGCGAGTCGCATGCGCGACAGCATGTTACTGTAACGGTTGACTTATATCACTTAATAAATAATACGTTTTCTCTTTTTATTTTCTTACATAGGTATTCATTGTATGCTTGTGGGTAACACGTTGTAAAATTTAGTGATAACCACCAATTGTATGTTAACCTGTTGCTACTGGTGGGAACCTTAGGACTGAAGACTGCAGACCCGGAGGTGAATCCAGAAATCGATTCCAGAAAGAAGACCAGAGATGAACCTTATGTAAGTGCACTTGAATTGCTCTCGTGTTGCTTTATTCCCTTATTTCCCCATAGTTTTTATGTCTAGAATCTTTCACCCTAGAAATTCTGGTGACCGGGAACCTACATCGCGACAGGCTCGCCGGGAATTGGTAGATTTAAATAGAAATTGAGACGATTCAGATTCAGTTATCGACGTAAGTAGGATATTTGAAGTACGAACAATGGCCCAGGATAATACTGAAGCTATTTATAAAGCCTTGCGTATGGTCCCGGAATTTGATGGGAACCCAAATGTTCTTACTCGATTTATTAACATCTGTGACCAGATTGTAGCTACTTTTATGAGCAATGAAGCGGGTAGTGAACTATCCAATCTGTGCTTGATAAATGGAATTCTGAATAAAATAGCTGGAACAGCATCTTGCACTATTAATTCCAATGGCATTCCGGGTAGCTGGTTAGGTATACGTACAGCTCTTATTAACAATTTTTCTGACCAGCGGGATGAAACCGCCCTCTACAATGACCTCTCGATTGCTATGCAGGGGGATAGAACACCCCTGGAGTTTTACGAGCATTGTCAGACTCTGCTCAGCACTGTAATGACTTGCTTCGTTACATGAGACAATTGCCAGCACTATAGAAGCCAAACGATCCCTGTACAAGAAAGTAGCAACGCAGGCTTTTGTTCGAGGTCTTAATGAACCTCTAGGGTCGCGTATTAGGTGTATGCGGCCTGAGAGCATAGAAAAAGCCCTTGAGTATGTTCAGGAGGAATTAAATGTAATATATTTGCAACAGCGCGTTGACCCTCATAAGGTTCAACTATCGCCTAGGATGACCACACACATTTCCGAATGTAGGAATTCTTCCTTCACGTCCGAACTATCAACCTCAGGCAGCTAATTGGCAAGTCCCAATATAGTCCAGTCAATGAACTGACAACTTGTATGGAAAAAATGTCAATTTTGGAAATAATTTATAATAGCTTCTTTTTGATGTGTAACGGATATATTATCAATTAAATAGTTACCCAGCGACAAAATCCGACAAAATTTCAGACATCAAAAAAATGATAAATTAACTAGCTTCTAAAAAGTCAGAAAAAATATTAATAAACATGTTTGTCTTTATTTTGGTTCATTTACATTTGCTCTATAATATTCAATATAAATCGTACAAAAAAACAATGCATGCTTCATTTAAAGCTACATAATTACTTCCGGGTGGAAAGTTTGCCGGATTCTTGAATAAATCATCTTAGAATAAAATTTTAAAATGAAATCAACAAAAAAAACGCTATTATAAATTAATGTTTTTCAAAACCGTATTTTGCCTGGAGTAATAGGCCAACGTCAACCACCACCAGCCCCGCAACCCTTTAAATTCAACCCAGTGCAAGCTCAGCCCCAAAATCGGTTGCCTAGTCGAACCCAGCAAATGTTCCGTGCTTTACCACCGAACTATAATGCGCGAAGTAATGTATTTAGGCTCCAGCCGAGGAACAATCCTCCTTTTAACTCGGGCCCTAAGCCCATGAGTGGAGTACAGCATTTTACTCCAAGGGTATTACCTAGTGCGAGTAATAATTTTTATAAGTCCCAAGAAATGCACATAAATGAATGTGCACCCTACGATTACGAGTCGTGTTACAATGGCTACTACGCGGAACCGGAGTACTACTCCGGCGCGAGCCATGATGACGACGACAATTTTAATTATTACTATGCAATGGAAGATTATAATGTTGTTGACCCAGTTAATAATTACGTAATGGGCGAGGAAAACGAACCTCGGCCTGGCACTAGCTCAACTGGAAGCCGTCCTTATTTTCGGAAGGGTCCGAAATCACGAAAGCAAAGATAGAGTTGAATTTGCAATCACAGAGGCGGTTACCCTTTATTCAGATCAAGAATCCCCTCTTAAGCTTCTTATTGATACGGGGGCTAATCAGTCTATTATTAGTCCCGAAGCGGCTTTCCCTATCACCCACTTAACTACGACCCTTTCGAGGTAGCAAATGTTCATGCGATAAGTAGAAGTAATCATTCCATAACGTTGCCTTGCTTCTCGGAATTTCGAGATACCGGTGATATGAAATTATTCATTTACCACTTCCATGACTACTTTGATGGCCTCATAGGACTAGATTTGCTCACAAAATGGGAGGCAAAGATTGATCTTAAGGAAAACAACCTAATTACCCGTACATCTAGTAACACAATACAAATGTATAACTCATGTAACGTTAACCTGTACGAGGAAATCATTCCAGCGGGCGCTTCGAAAATAATTAGAGTCCCAGTTAACTCCCCTGATGGCGAATTATTAGTGAAGGAACAAGCTATTTCTAATTGTCTAATATATGAGTGCTACAACGGATACCTCGAAGTCCACAACCCGTCTCCTAATGAGGTAATCTTTTCGCTCGACCGCCCAGCGCAAGCTGAACTCTATAATATCGAGTGCATGCGCACCGATCAGCTTACGGCGCGCTCGCGTGACGTCATTTCAAGATTGCGGACTGACCATTTAAACGAGGAGGAAAAGGCTAACTTGGTAAGTATTTGCTCCCGTTATGCCGATATATTTTATATTGAAGGCGAACCCCTAACATTTACCAATCAAATTAAGCACCGAATTAGGACAACTGATGAGGTGCCAGTATATACAAAAAGTTACCGTTATCCTTTTGTACATAGACAGGAAGTCAGAGACCAGATCGCCAAGATGTTGGACCAGGGAATCATTCGACCCTCAGACTCCGCCTGGAGCTCACCTATATGGGTAGTACCCAAGAAAGCTGATGCTTCCAGTAGGCAGAAATGGCGATTGGTGGTAGATTTCCGCAAGTTAAACGATAAGACTATTGACGATAGATATCCAATTCCGAACATCGCCGATGTCCTGGATAAATTGGGGAAGTGTCATTACTTTACCACGTTAGATTTAGCAAGCGGGTTCTACCAAGTGGAAATGGACCCACAGGACATCCCCAAGACTGGATTCAACGTGGAACAAGGACATTTTGAGTTTCTCCGAATGCCCATGGGGCTCAAGAACTCGCCAAGCAGCTTTCAGCGTGTCATGGACAACGTACTGAGAGGTCTTCAGAATGAGATTTGTCTCGTCTACCTAGACGATATAATAGTTTTCAGCACCTCCCTCCAGGAGCACATGGTCAACCTCGAAAAGGTTTTCCAAAGGCTAAGGGAGTCAAATTTTAAGATACAAATGGACAAGTCCGAGTTTTTGAAGCTCGAAACTGCTTATCCTGGACATGTCATAAGTAATGATGGCATCAAACCGAACCCCGATAAGATAGCTGCAATTATAAAATACCCCATACCTAAAACTTCTAAGCAAATTAAACAATTCTTGGGTTTACTTGGTTATCGATCTTGGCGAACCCCACGGTGGGACCCCGATCCGTATCAAACTCTTCCACAGCCACTGCACATACAAGCCAAGAGCACCCTATATTAGAGGTCCCTATTACTGAAGAGCCCCTTAACAAATTCCATAAACAGTTCTAACTCTGGTAGATGGTGTGAAGAGGAAACCCACGGTAACAAAACCATTTGACACACACACTCGCGTAGCCGTCCAAATCTCTTACTCCAATTTGGAGAGTGACGTAATAAACGCTTTCAAAGAGTACGTTACCCCGAAATTTAAAACCGGAATCATCATCCAGCCTTCCCTAGCTATGTATCAGATTATCCCAATTATACAAGATAAGTTCAAAATCTCCAGTTTGAATCTTATGCTGTCAAAAGTCGAATTGGAAAACGTTAAGGAATATCTTCGACAACAGGAAATAATACAGCATTACCACGAAGGCATAACTAATCACCGCGGTATAACCGAGTGCTACCTAGCCCTTTCTCGTAAATACTACTGGCCTAAATTAAAAAATGACATTTCAAAATTCATAAATGAATGTATTATATGTGGACAGGCTAAATATGACAGAAATCCCTTCCAAACCCAAGTTCAATATTGTCCCTCCCTCAACCAAACCCTTTGAAACAGTTCATATGGACTTGTTCACGGTACAAAACAAAAAATATGTAACTTTTATTGATGTTTTCACGAAATACGGTCAAGCCTATAATTTACGTGACGGCACCGCCGTTAGTGTACTTATGGCGTTGCTACATTACGCGACACATCACGGAGTCCCTCTGACTCTCGTCACGGACAATGGTACAGAATTTTCAAATCAATTAACTGTGCGATTTCACAAGGTCAATCATCATAAGATATTGCCCCACTCTCCAAATGACAACGGAACTATAGAGCATTTTCACTCTACATTACTCGAACACCTCCGCATCTTAAAGTTAAAACAGAAAGACGAGCCCGTGGTTAACCTTATGCCCTATGCACTTATAGCTTACAATAACTCTATACACAGCTTCACTAAATGCCGACCTTTTGATCTACTGACAGGACATTTTGACCCAAGAACCCCTCTTGACATCGATATGACAGAAAGACTGCTACAGCAATACGTACAGAACCATAGGGAACAGATGAAACAGGTATACGACATTATAAATGACTCCTCACTTGTTGACCGAATAGCTCTTAAAAAAACTAGGAATAAAAATCGTGAAGACGAAGTACAATACTTCCCTCAACAACAGGTATTCATAAAGAATCCAGCAGCAAGCCGGCAGAAGACTGCACCACGTTATACGCAAGAAATTGTGCAAGCAGACCTTCCTATACATATCTATACGTCCAAAAAACGCAATCCCGTAGCCAAATCACGGCTTAAGCGTGTCTCTAAAGGAACTCAATTGTTACAGGATTCTTTTGCTGATGACCGTCCATCTGACCCGCACGACGGAGATAAGACTTGAGAGCCTAGCTGACGGACCTGGACTACTACCTTATAAACTTGGACCCATGCGACTTACGACTTACTACCACACTTACCTACAATATATTCAATTAGATGATATCGAGAGTAAAATTAACATGATTTCCGAGCAGCTACGTACCTATAAAATGAAATTAGTTAACGATACGTACCTACTATTTGTAAACCAAATAAGACTACCTTTTATACAATTTAGACAGGATTCTAAATCAGATCAATTCTTTGGAACCTGCAAGAGCTAAAAGAGGTCTTGTAGACGGAATCGGCTCCGTTATAAAAAGTATCACGGGCAACCTTGACCAATCCGATGCCATCTATTATAGTAAACTGATAAAAAAATTGCAATTCAATCAAGATAAAATCGTATCGGAATTTAATAGTCATATTAGTCTCAGCAAAGATTGGGTAAGTCACCATACGCATGCCTTAGAAACATTGGTGGAGAACCAAAAGAAAATAAATTCCACGTTAGAAATTTTACTGAACAATACTTATAACCAGGAAAATAGCTTAATTAGGTACACCAATTTTGCTCAGCTTTTGGCCATTTCTAGCGAAAATGTCGAGAACCTGAGACAGGAACTTATTATAATAGAAAACTGTTTAGCTTTTATTCGTACTTCTACCACTCATCATTCTATGATAGATATTAATGTGTTAAGGAAAATGATAGATAAACTAAAATCTATTTATGGGAAAAATAGAATTTTAGATCTCGATTTAAGAGAATATGATGATATTATTCAACCTAGTTTTTACTTTATAGAAAAGCAGATAGTTATAGTATTTCAGTTCCCTATTATTTCAATTGTCATTTTTGATCTATTTAGGCTTTCAGTAGTACCCAACAAAAACAGTCAGGTCCTTATCCCTTCCTATCCTTATATAGCAACACACGAGAATGCGTTCGTGAACATGGAGGCTGAATGCCCGAAGTATAGTCACTGTTATCTCTGCAAGAAGGAGATCAATCTTCAGCTGCGCACAACCCCAGACTGCATTCATCAACTTATCACCACACAAGCTCTACTAGACTCCTGCCAGTTTATAACAGCATCACTGTCGAAACCAGCTATGGAAGAACTGGACAATCAACACTACGTGTTATCATTCCCGCGGCCTACAAGAGTTCAGCTAACTTGTGAAAGAGAGGATTACAACCTAATGCATGGAAACTACCTCGCGACAGTTCCACTCAACTGCTACATACGGACAGAAGAATTCACCATCACTAACGACAATGATGACATAAAAGGCCATCCTCTGAAGCTAGCTATGATCCCCTATGACATGAATTCAACTGTAATTTCCACGCACGTTAAACTAAAATCTACAGACCTGAAGGAACTACATAGCGCCCAGAATAAACTCTACCTCGAGACCCCAATTAAACTCGACACGAGTCCTCCTGCCGTAATACATATATCAAACAACCATACCCCTCTACTTGATCGTTATCGTCGCCTGCACAATCACTGTTATAATAATGAACTGGAAATATATCATACGAAAGTCACCGAAGCCCAGAATAACTCAGAAACCAGATAATCTAGAAGAGGAGCACGGTGCTGCTATCACCAATACTGATGGAGTTCCAGCAATATATTCACTGGACGTTGGAAAATAGTTGCTGGTCCGCGGGGGGAGGAATTACGCAACGCGCTGGTAGGAGAACCGCCAACCTAGCACCTATCGACCTGACCTGGAAAACGTACCAACATCGGCTGCGACTCCACGAGGCATCGCATCAGCAGAACGTAGCCCGCGTTTACTTTATTAGGACAATGTTAAAAATGAATCACTTTATGTTCATACCTTGAGCTATCGTCATATCCATTTTTAACCGACTGCAAAAAAAAGGAGGAGGTTCTCAATTCGGTTGTATTTTTTTGTTTTTTTTTCAATGTTTGTTACCTCAGAACTCCGTCATTGATGAGCCGATTCGTAATTTTTTTTTTGTTTGTAAGTATATGCTTCCAGGTGGGTCCCATTTTTTTGAAAATTGAATTGGATGATGGGATCCATGAGGAATTGAGGGAACTCCTCAATTATATTAGGCACGCGTGTAGTGATTTTGGTATTTTCTATTATAACTCGTGTATTTACATCCGGAAATCATAAATTGGTGGAGTGGAATTGATGATGAAGACCACAGATGACTTATGGAATTCCTCAATTATGTACTTAAAAGTACAAAAGTATATCACAGATTCTGATAAGATTCCGTTGAAATAGCAACTAATGAAGTGCCAAGGGTGATCCTTGTGGAATCGACGGAAGTCCTCAAATATTATCGGGTCACATACAGCGATTGGGTTTTATTCTCTAATAATCAACGCATTTGCTCTCGGAAATCAGTTCATGTGGTAAATTGGAAAAGAAATGTGGAAATTGTTCTCGTGGCTTGGTGGAGTACTAAATTGAAGTCGGTTAAAACTTTGTTTTTAAAGTAAATTATATATTTTAATTAATAATTAAATTAGTTTAAATCATTATTGGTTTTTTTCGAGCCTGCGAATGCAGCTTTCGTATTTTGTTGGTTCTCCGAATAATAAATAAATAAATAAGAAATTATAAATTAAGTATTTTTAATTCAGTAATTCGTCTACCATATTTCATGATTTTCACATCACTCGAGTTTTCGTCCAACAAATATATATAAAAATTACATACACACGTACAAACGCCGGATTCTAATAGACTCTGTGAACTTCGCTCACTCATTCAACTCTTTCAATAGATTCATTTTATCTAAAAATCTAGGTCTTCGCTAAAGGACACAGGTGGATAAGACATCCACCGCCACTTTTTATTTGTACGTTGTGGTCGAACAATACGAGTACCTGCTTCCCGTTGACCAGCACGGTGGTGATGAAGGGGCCGATGGAGTCGATGGTGTGGCTCAGCAGCGACGAGCAGTAGCGCACGGCGCGCCAGTGCCGCAGCACGCCCGCGCTGTGGTACAGGCTCTTCAGCTCACCTGCCCATACACAAGATATATAAACAATACCTGCTTCCCGTTGACCAGCACAGTGGTGATGAAGGGGCTGATGGAGTCGACGGTGTGGCTCAGCAGCGACGAGCAGTAGCGCACGGCGCGCCAGTGCCGCAGCACGCCCGCGCTGTGGTACAGGCTCTTCAGCTCACCTGCCCATACACAAGATATATAAACAATACCTGCTTCCCGTTGACCAGCACAGTGGTGATGAAGGGGCTGATGGAGTCGACGGTGTGGCTCAGCAGCGACGAGCAGTAGCGCACGGCGCGCCAGTGCCGCAGCACGCCCGCGCTGTGGTACAGGCTCTTCAGCTCACCTGCCCATACACAAGATATATAAACAATACCTGCTTCCCGTTGACCAGCACAGTGGTGATGAAGGGGCTGATGGAGTCGACGGTGTGGCTCAGCAGCGACGAGCAGTAGCGCACGGCGCGCCAGTGCCGCAGCACGCCCGCGCTGTGGTACAGGCTCTTCAGCTCACCTGCCCATACACAAGATATATAAACAATACCTGCTTCCCGTTGACCAGCACAGTGGTGATGAAGGGGCTGATGGAGTCGACGGTGTGGCTCAGCAGCGACGAGCAGTAGCGCACGGCGCGCCAGTGCCGCAGCACGCCCGCGCTGTGGTACAGGCTCTTCAGCTCACCTGCCCATACACAAGATATATAAACAATACCTGCTTCCCGTTGACCAGCACAGTGGTGATGAAGGGGCTGATGGAGTCGACGGTGTGGCTCAGCAGCGACGAGCAGTAGCGCACTGCGCGCCAGTGCCGCAGCACGCCCGCGCTGTGGTACAGGCTCTTCAGCTCACCTGCCCATACACAAGATATATAAACAATACCTGCTTCCCGTTGACCAGCACAGTGGTGATGAAGGGGCTGATGGAGTCGACGGTGTGGCTCAGCAGCGACGAGCAGTAGCGCACGGCGCGCCAGTGCCGCAGCACGCCCGCGCTGTGGTACAGGCTCTTATACACAAGATATATAAACAATACCTGCTTCCCGTTGACCAGCACAGTGGTGATGAAGGGGCTGATGGAGTCGACGGTGTGGCTCAGCAGCGACGAGCAGTAGCGCAAGGCGCGCCAGTGCCGCAGCACGCCCGCGCTGTGGTACAGGCTCTTATACACAAGATATATAAACAATACCTGCTTCCCGTTGACCAGCACAGTGGTGATGAAGGGGCTGATGGAGTCGACGGTGTGGCTCAGCAGCGACGAGCAGTAGCGCACGGCGCGCCAGTGCCGCAGCACGCCCGCGCTGTGGTACAGGCTCTTCAGCGCGTCCAGCGCCGTCGTACCGTTCACCTGCCCATACAGAACATATTATGAACATTAACAAATTTAACTAATAACAATCAAAATATTGCTAAAGCTTGTCATCGAAAAACTCATTCATTGTATAGTAAAATTTTTGTGCAAGAAATGATATCAGTTTCTTGGCATATAAACAGTTTTTTTGTTCCTGCTTAATATAGTCTGGGAGATGACTGTAACACTTTACTGCTGCATAGTGAGGGCTGTTGCGAAATATTTGCAAGTTTGAGGTAGGCAACTTGAGTTTGTTTAAACCTTTTATTTGTGTACTCCTCGAATAGGTGTGTATTTTTTCTCACAAATAAGCCCAATTCCAAAATATATAGGCATGGCAGGGTAAGTATGCCATGTTTCATAAAATGAGGCTTGCAGCTATCCCAGTTTCTTATACCTAACATTATTCTTATGCATTTCTTTTGCATGACGAATAGGTCGTGTGCGTCCGTACTATTACCCCACATTATAATTCCGTACCGTAGCCACGAGTGTGTGAAGGCATAGTAGGCAGAGAGTGCTGTAGCAAAATTGGTTGCTTTACAAGCCAGAACGTAGAGAAGAGATCTGCCTCCAGTTGGATTACAATACGTCCACGGGATGGCAAAAAGCGAACAATCGATCAGCAGTAACCGATCAACGGTTTCGACAAAATGAGTCCTCCTGACTGTAGGAAAGCGCGATTGCATACCAAAGCTCTTGTCTTTCAAAGAGGTTTGCTTAGTAGGCACTGCGGAAAGATGGTGCCGCTAAAGTGACTACGATGACGTCTTCCGTCAAACAATTCCACTACGAATTGTAGCACATATTTGCGTCATTGTAAAACCTTTGTAAGTAAGCAGAACTATAAGCAATAATACCAAAGTTAGCAAACATCTTGTACTGTGTATTTGTACACGTGACTAACCTCGTACATAGCTCCTTCTCTGTCTTTTAGTATGCCCCAAAGTTGGCACTGGGCGAAGATGTTATCTGTGCCCCGTAGAGTGGTCACGACGTCCACCGTCGAACGATTCTTATACGAATCGTAGCAGAGGTTCTCCTCGCGGTAAGTGAGCGTCCGCGGCACGTCGGTCAGTGACTGGTAGCCGATATATTCGTGCTCTAGCTGCTTGAATTGCGTGAACATCTCTGATGGGAAGTCGCCTTGGCTCATGAAGTCCAAGTGCTCTATGAGAGGTAATTCGTTGATTTGTTAATCTTAAATTATACTGTTACCCCCTTATTCATAAAACTTAAAATGCCTCTGCTAAATAAAATGTGCTTTGTCCCTTTCTTACGAACACAAATGTCAAAGTGACAGATAAGGACAAACGGCATTTTAGTTAAAACAGACTTGTAGAACGTTTATGAATATGGCCGTTGAGTTTAAATGTGTCTCAGCATTCCGAACTTTCATTGAAAGACACAGAATTCTAAATCCGCGTTGTTATATCTATAGAGCAGACATCCTCTAGCTTAAGAGCGTGCAAACATTTCGTTACAATTTGACAAAGTCGCGATCGCCTGCGAGCGGCTATGATTAGCAACCCACACTACGATGTTTACTGTGTGCGTGCGGTTCGAGTGCTGCCGTGCTGTTGGACCGACCCTTCTTGATCATTGTTATACTTTCACTTTATAGTGAGGTAGGAATTAAAAATCAGTTTTAGTTGTAGAGTTTTAAATGTTTTTATTTTATTAAACTTACGCCCTTAATTACTTACCATAAAACTAGTGCCTATGCCAAATCTTGGGATTAGGTGTCAAAGCGGAGCCGGAGCTCCTTTAAGGCACAGCCGGGAATAACGCTAGGGGATGATGATGACGCACTTATTTTCTTATGTCATACGGTATAGTTTTGTATGGAGACTCGACCGACTCTAACAGTGTTTAAATTACAAACACAAGCCGTACGAATATTGGTCCGACTAAATCCGAGCCACTCGTGTAGTTTAAAATGTTCAAATTATTATACCTATAGACGATCTTTTAGTGAATCCATTTTATTTTTGATGTAAAATAAAATAATCATGTTGTTTTCGAAAATAAATTAATTAATCTATCTATATTTTAAGTTTCTCCTAGGTAAGTATGTCCCTAATTAACATTGACCTACTTTTCTCCCATCAACCATTTCATTTCTTTCAATATTAATTTTGGCTCCATCTTTTCCTTCCAAAATATTTATTCATTTTTGCAGTCTTACAACTGGAACTCTTCTCCTGTCCACACCAAACTGGCATTACATATGGCAACATATATTCCAAAAGAGCTCTTTTTGGAGTTCCTTGATTGTCTTGTGCAATATCCTTTGTTTTTGCAGTATCACATATCATCATCATCATCATATCAGCCGAAAGACGTCCATTCCTGGCGAGGAATTTGGTCCTCACCCATATTCGACGGTTTTTCTCATTTTTTTCTGTCTGAAAATAAAGTTCATCTTTACCACAAAAAGTAATTACCAAAAACATTGATTTCCCTTGAAAAGTACATTTTCTAAGTTTCATAGCCGTAGGTTTAAATATAAGGTTTTCCCAATCAAACTTCCAACCCCTTTTTCAGCATACTATGGGTGGAATTTTCTAAAACAGTGAAACATGATATGTTCTTTTACATTTTTTGAAGAGTATATTCCCAGTTATATGATCGTAAGTTTTAAAAACAAAGTTTTTTTAAATTCAGAATTCCACCCCCCTTCTCGACCCCTTTAAATTTAGCCTTACCCCTAGTACAAATCATAAAAGAAACCTCTATGCCAAATTTCAGCTTTCTATGTGTAAAGGTTTGGGCGCGGCGCGCGCCGCAGGCTAAGATGATGATGATGACGAATTTTATAAAACGATTACTAACTCAAAATATTTCATACAATCGTTACATAACCCCTAGGCAAGTGCGGTATAAACATAAATAATATGAATAATATTGGTGACCTAACTTTTAACTTGTCTGGCCGTACGTAGTATTATTGGATTTTTTCATCCCAAATAATTTTCGTTTATTACCCATTTCTATAGAAAGTTATAATATCACTTTAGTGCTTTGTGAAACAATAAAATAAATAAACTTACTTAACATGTAAAATGACTTACCAAGTATCAATCAGTAGTGGACGCACTACAGCTGGTCAGGCGCGTGTCGGGTACGCTCGGTCACCGACCTTTGGGCAGCGACGCGAGCGACACGTCCGTTCTTTGGGAAGGCCCGGCGCTTAATGATTTGACAACGTTTTCGCTCGCGGCTATACAATAGTGGTTTTTAAAAAATGGGCTAAATTAACTGGGTCACCCATAAGCGTAAAAAAATCACGTAATATTAAACAAGTCCTGTAGTTTTATAATAAAATGTTTGATTTCCAAAACATAATCAAATACGTGAATAAAAAAATGTTTATACTAACCGAATTAGACATTATGTAGTGCTATTTTTAATAGGAAAAACCAATATTTTAGAACTAGTGCGATTGTTATGTACTAATAGAGTATATATTCCATTGTAAAAGGCAAACATCAATACAGTTTTTAAAGTTTAAAATGGAAATATTCTACCTGAAAGATAGCTCTGACGCGTATTATTATATTATTTTGCAAAACACTCCGACTGGTTGTTTTAAATAACCGTTTATATAAATAGAATTATAGCAATGGTATGGTCTAGAATTCTTATTCTAGACCATACCATTGCTATAATTCTATTTATCTATACAAAACAGTAGTTTACTTTAACAATGCAATCATTTGAACGAAACTATGGCCTTTGAAAAAGCCTTACGTTAGCTAAAATACGAACTTTTTGTTTGCACGCTCTTAAGGGGCTCCTAGCTCCCAATGACCTTCGATCAGTAGCTGTCGGTTTTTACGTGTTTTTTATGGCTTATCATATTAACAACAACAAGGTTTACCGAAATCCTATCCCATATTTACTTCAAAACTCACAGTTTTCGCAACATAAATAAGGAAAAGTTATATGTAGATTTAATATATAAAAGTGCATAAACAACATACTTATATCGAGAAAAGTGTTTTCTGGACAATGTTTGAATAAATCATTTAAAAAAATTAATTATTTTCAAAAAAAAACTCGTGCAAATGTAGATAAAGAATTGAAGAACCGATAAGTGTTTGTGCCATAAATATATCTATAGTTTTTACGGAGGAATATCAACTCAAAACCCGTCAAAACTAGCCAAATAGCGCGTGGAGCCCCTTAATTTTGAGCATAAAATTGATGCCAGTCTCAATTTGCTTAGTCTGTGGCGGGTACTTATACTGATATTCCAAGATGGCGGCTAGATGGAAGACGTTAAAATTTTCTAGATAGCCAGTCTATTACGTAGTAATAATAAGTCAATGTAAAATCCTAACAAGCAAATTTAGTACAGCAAAAAGGAATTGTCTGATGAATCATCCTCACCCATACAGGAGCTGGAGATAAGATTCTGCAGCCGTCCTAGTCGCACTTTGACTCCGTCGCAGTGGCCCTTCTTGAGCATGGCGAACAGATCCAGCATCTGCTTGAAGTGCGGGTCGCGCATGTGCTCCTCGCGAATGAGCAGGCACACTGTAGGACGCCCCGACAGCCGCCAATACCTACGATGTATGTTGGTTGACCGCACGCAAAATTAGTGTGTTGTGAAGTTGTGAGAATGGTGTCGAAAAGCGGCAAAGATAACTTTTTGGATCGGTTGATTCGTTTGGATGACTGTGCAAAGAAAAGTAAACGGCTTTTTTTTTCACAACGGAAACCTTATTTTTCATGTTTCGTTATACTTCAGAACGCACTCCAGGAAAAATACGGTTTTGAAAAACATTAATTTATAATGGCGTTGTTTTTGTTTTAAAATATTATTCTTAGATGCTTTATTCAAGAATCCGACAAACTTTCCACCCGGAAGTAATTATGTAGATTTAAATGAAGCATGCATTGTTTTTTTATGATTTATCTTGAATACTATAGAGCAAATATAAATGAACCAAAATAAAGACAAAAATATTTATTAATATTTTTCTGACTTTTCAGAAGCTAGCTAATTTAACATTTTTTTGGTCTCTGAAATTTTGTCGGATTCTGTCTCTGAGAATCTATTTAATTGATAGATATCCGTTATCCGTTACACATAAAAAATAAGCTATTATAAATTATTTCCAAAATTGTCATTTCTTCCATACAATTTGTCAGTTAATTGACTGGACTAACTGGGACGAGTGGAAAGCGAGAGGGAGGCCTTTACTCGGCAGTGGGACACAATAGGCTTGGAAAATAAATTATACTCACTTTCCAACGAACTGCAGCTCTGTCTTGATGTCGTCAATGAGCAGTGCCATGTCGCGGTACAAGTAGAACTGCGACACCTCGAATATCAGCGGGTAGCACAGCACCGTCATACCGCACACCCGGTAGATCTACAAATAGCCATGCCTAATCAATTACGCACTCTATTGAAATAGAAATATTTAGAAATATAATATAATAATTGTTTGACGACCACTTTAGCCTAGTTGGTAGTGACCCTGCCTACGAAGCAAGAGGTCCTGGGTTCGAATCCCGGTAAGGGCATTTATTTGTGTGATGAGCACGAACATTTGTTCCTGAGCCACGGATGTCTTCTATGTATTTAACACATTCATTGCCCAGAATCGCTACGCGCTACGCTCGTAGCCGATCGCGTGGTTTTCCTCGTATGTAGCGGAAAGCGACTACGGCGGTCTGACGCATATGTGTCGTCATGGGCCCTGAATGGGTTAAGTATTTATTTATCTATATAAGTATGTTTATCGTCGTCTAGTACCCATAGTACAAGCTTTGCTTAGTTTGAGACTAGGTCGATTTGTGTAAGATTGTTCCCTAATATTTTTTTTTTTTTTTAAATGTCGGAATTTATCAGTATCAAGTTTGCGGATACTACAAAGAAACGACATAAATAGACAACGAATAGAATCACACACGGACCTCGCTGGCAACAGCCGAAACGACTTTTCTATTTGTAGTAATCGTTGTGTGGAAAATCAAGTTAATTCGTTTAATTTTTACTGTTGTGGTCGTGATACTGCGTAAACGTATTGTAGACACACTGGAACCGTCCCACCTCCAACGGACTACTTCTAAAGCGGGTGCAGCGGCGGAAAATGCCAAAAATCTGAAACGCATTAAATATAGAGGCCTTGGCAGAGAGTACAACTTGGTACCATTTGGCATCGAGACCCTCGGTCCGTGGGGTCCCAGTGCGCAAAAGTTATTTGCGGAAATCGCGAAACGTCTGGTTGACGTAACTGGTGGCCGAAGAGCCGGCGGCTTTCTTGCGCTACGCATCAGCATTGCAATTCAGCGAGGAAATGCCTCGAGGGCCCTTTTTATATTTAACTTAGTTTTAATTTAATTTAGTTAATGTTAGTTATCATCTTGTATATACTTTAGAAAATAAATTTCTTATTAATTGGTAGTTTTAAATTTACACTTTGACGTAAAAAAGCCTATTTTTCTAAATTTTCAAGTTCCTATCTTTTCATGATTTTGATTATATTTTGTACATTTTATTGCAAATGGTTTAATATCCATATAGCAACACGACGTTATCATGAGCAAAAATACCCTATGAAAAGCTGGTTTCCATTACCTTACTGGTTCCCAACGATCCAACAGGTCTGATTGGCCGTCCCGTCAGCTTTAGTTTCGGACAAACACCCAGCTGTCTGTACACGTGGACTAGCTGCGTCGAACTGCAAACCTACGGAATATAATCACATTTAAACTCATTGTCATTTCATTTAGATTTTTAATCATGTTGAAAATTAAATGACATTTTGGCATGCGGTAGTAGGACTGAAGAACTGATACCATGTCCCAAGTGTTATGATGTTATACTGCGGATTCTTTTCTACCCTGGATCTAATATTAAGACCCATCGGTCCAACAAAGCAATTGTTTAGCCACGATAGCCACGTACCACAAACACTTCGAAATAAAATTACTCGAATAGCGACTCTAATTATTAAAGTAGTTGTTTTAAATACATGATGGTCGACATTGCTAAGTAGTATTTTTTTATGTGGACCCCCTTTCCTTAGACACAAAGCCACCTTTTGGATCAAAAAGTGTTGATGTTTACAACGTTTATTTTGCCCGTTATCAGTTAGCGGTTACACTTAACAATAAAAGACAATCGCTTTGTTTACCACTTAATAATGAAATCCAATCGCATTGTTTACTAGGCACAAAGAGAATCGAATTCGGTCCAAGTAAAAAATTCCGCACTATAACACAACTTCCAATCGCAATCCCCTTGCATAAGTTCTAAGACGATAAAAATACTCGTATTATTATAAAATATTATTTCTAAGATATAAATATATTTGTTTACCTGCACAGGCTCGACTTCATGCGGCGTCTGGGTCTGAATGCCGTAGGTACCCATCATGGCCTGCAGGCGCATAGACTCCGCTATCAGAACCACTTGCACCACCAAGTCGGTCGCTATGCCCTGTATTAACAGGACATTTTTAATATATTTAATTAGGATTTTGATCTGGAATGAACGTGCTTTATTTGGCATTGGGGGAAGGACAGGCATTTCACTGTACGTGTGCGCTCGAATTTTAGAAGAATATACTTTAGCACCTATGTAGACTGCGTTTTTTCCACGCGCGTCGACGGCGCGTGAAAAAACGCGCAGTCTGCATAGGCCCGTTCAGAGAGCAAAGCATTTGAAATGTGGTGTTGCCGGATGAAAAGAGAGAAGATGGAAAGGTTTACCTGCACAGAAAGTAAAACGAATGAAGGTTTTAAGTAAGGGACGAGAGAATGATGGGCCACTTGATACGGTACAACATCTTCTTACTAGATATTTGAAAGATAAAACTGAGTGAAAGAGGCAGATTAAGGTCGAGACTTACTGAATCCCACCAGCAGCAGAAGGTAACTGCCATGTCGTATCAAGAGGTCAAAACACTGATAGCTACTGTACTGACAAGTCCGAAGGTCTCAAATAAGAAGGACCCCTTTGTCATATATCTCGTATTATCTTTTGCATTCAACAAATATGATGTTGCCTAATGTTATATTATATGCAATGAATGACAGAGTGCGTGTGAATATGCTCGGTAGTGCCTTTGTCTAGTAGAGGAAACGTGATGGGATCGGCAACATGCGGTGTGATTATCAAGTTGGTAAATTATTTCTGAATGCACATAACGCTACACATTCTTCATTAGTATGTCTACAAAGTGCGGATCTGTGGCTCTAATATAAGTTTTACCGAAACAAAACTTTACGATCGCGTTTGCGTTTTACCCTCATTTGTATGGGATTTGACGGCTATACGCAAACGCGGTCGTAACGTTGTGTTTCGGTAAAACTTATACTAGAGCTTTTGATAACATGTCTCTCACAAGTCGCAACAGTAATTCTATCTTACTTACAAAGAAAATCCATGCCATTATTTTAGCAGTTTGACTAATGCAACGACGCATAAACTACAACTTCTATCACGAGCAGTGTTGGGCGTAATGCATTACATTTGTAATCGCATTACAAATTAAATGACTTGTAATGCAATTACGAGAAATGCATTACACGTAATTGCATTACCTGTAATGCGATTACGAATGTATTGCGATTAAAAATGTAATGCAAATGTAATGCGATTACCAATGTAATGCATTACGGTATTACATTCGTAATCGCATGCAGGGACATTTCAGCACTTAGTAATTTTTTTGCCAAAGTGGTGTCATTGTAACACCTATTTAAAATGATTGTTACGTATAGAACACGTCAAAATAAGGATCTTTTACTTGAAAAACTTTTCACTACTCGTAAATTTAAAAATGACCGAAGTATAGCGTTCCAAAGTTTTCTAACTTCAGCACTTGGTAATTTTTTTGCCAAAGTGGTGTCATTATAACACCTATTTTGAATGATTGTTACGTACAGAGCACGTCAAAATAAGCATCTTTTTCTAGAAAACACTGTTTTTTTTACGTTCTTCGATAATAATAAAAACACCTATCCGTCATCAGTCGGTTTTGAATGTTTTATTAAATACTTAAAAGTAATTTGTAATTTTACGAATGCATTACGCATTACAAATTAAAATTACAAAATGTAATCTGTAATGCTATTACGAATTACATTTTGTAATTTGTAATGCAATCATTGAAATTACATTTTGTAATTGTAATTTGTAATGCAATTCCTTTTTGCCCCACACTGATCACGAGTATATTAATAATAACACCGCACGCATCAGTAATTTCGCACTTTGCAACAATTACCTATAACAAAACTGAAGCAGCGCATTAAGAGGAAACACTAAGGTCAAGATAATTGAGAAATAGGTATTTGTAAAATGTATTGCTGCAGCGCCACCCACAAGCCTCCCGCCGCAGAGCGCGATAGAGACAACTGCAGCTTGGACCGAAAATACCTATTAAAATTACATAAAATCAACGTTTCGTAGTCCCCTGATTTCTTCTCCAAAACTTGACCTATTTAACTATTTTTTTATTAAAAATCAAAGAAAGGCTTTGGCCGTGTTCCTGTTTTTTTTTTTTTTAATAATCTAGTCTAAATTGTTTTCTGGGTGTTTTTTTATGGCATTTTTTTTTGGTTTTTGGAGGTTAATATCTCTTTCAGGAATAATTTTATGAAAAAAAGGAAAATATAGGAACATGTCAATAGTAGCCATAGATTAACGGGAAAAAAATTATTGCTCTACTGCCATTATCCAGGGAGAAAACAGGGGACTACGTTTCTATGGAAAAACGGCCGTAGTGTTTCCTCTTAAATTAAATGAAAATAATTTTAATCCAGAACAAGTCCATCTAGCAAGCAAAATAAATTAAATACAAATTATACGAAATTAAAGCTTAAGAAGCATTTTCGCTGCAGACGAGTAAGGAAAGACAATAAAGGACATTTACAAGAGCAGAAGAAAAGATAAACATTAAAACAGATGAATCCTTAGCGGCGACCATGCGCAGCAAGGCAATCAAACAACTCAAAGGGCTAATTAATATTTTTGGACTAGCATCGCATGCTGTTTGCCTATGGCACCTAATACTTACAAACGCTGGCTTGGCCTGAGATTTGTGCATGAAAGTAAAACAATGGCAACGTTAAAACACATTTGTCTATGATTCAAGAGTGAAAAGGTAACTTTAGAAAATTCACGAAGGAACCACCTGTGTTAGAAACCTTCATGTCCTTTGAATAAGACACCCAAACAGCAGGAAACGATAGTGTACTTTACCTGAGCTGCTTGCTTGGAAACCAGCCTCCCCACCAAGATGATGCTGTTAGGCCAATGTCGCTACAATGCGCACAAGAATTCTCATTGTCAATAACCATCAAAGTCACCCAGGTGGTGACGATGGTTGCCAAGTGTGTAACACAGGTTTAACAATGACCCTTAATATACCATTCCCATCATAGAACGAATTATCACATTTGAAGATGGTATACCTACCTATATTGCTAAGTGTCACAGAGATGGTTCCATGTGCTCAGCTTATTTCTTGGCAACAAATTCGTGAGTGACATCAGCAGCTCACCTACGTCCACATCAGAATGTGGCAGTGCAGCAGCCCGCCCGTCAGCAGCTGCGCCAGCACGAACATCGACTGCGCCCACAGGAACAGCCCGCCTGTGTCTATACCTCAACATGTTTGAACACGCAGTAGGCTAACCTGGAAGGCGGAGTAGCGTCCGGCGCGGCGCGGGCGGTTGTAGGAGTGCAGGTAGCGGCGGATGGGGTCGAGCTCGTTCACGTGCAGCAGCCCGCCCGTCAGCAGCTGCGCCAGCACGAACATCGACTGCGCACACAGGAACAGCCCGCCTGTGTCTATACCTCAACATGTTTGAACACGCAGTAGGCTAACCTGGAAGGCGGAGTAGCGTCCGGCGCGGCGCGGGCGGTTGTAGGAGGGCAGGTAGCGGCGGATGGGGTCGAGCTCGTTCACGTGCAGCAGCCCACCCGTCAGCAGCTGCGCCAGCACGAACATCGACTGCGCCCACAGGAACAGCCCGCCTGTATCTACGCGGCAACACCAAAAATCATAATATATGATAATGTGTAATGTCTTGAAACCTTAACGGTTACACGAGGCGACTTTTTACTACAAACGCGATACCTATATGTATGTGATTTATGGTTAACTAGCGACCCGCCCCGGATTCGCACGGGTTCTATATTATACATATAAACCTTCCTCGTGAATCACTCTCTCTATTAAAAAAAAACCGCATCAAAATCCGTTGCGTAGTTTTAAAGATCTAAGCATACATAGGGACAGACAGCGGGAAGCGACTTTGTTTTAATACAATGTAGTGACTATGTAGTGATGATGTCTCGCGTACGTGAAGCGCGCGTTTGAATCGTTGCAAAAAGTCGCCCTGTGTAACCGGTCTAAATAACACAACAAAACCAAATAAATGCGAGTTTCATAGATTCAAATACATACCGTTAGGTTCCAAAATGGATCTCAATTCGTTCGTGCTTCTTAAGGTCGATTTCGAATAGTGATGTGCCGGGGAATATTCCCCAAACAGGGGAATATTGAAATACAAATTAGGAAAATTAAAGTTGTAATAATAGTACATTGTGATACAAGTGAGGTATGTTGATAATTACATCAGAGGCGGAATTAACACGCGAGCCGCAGGTGAGCGTGATAAGAGAGCTGAGGATGTAATTATCAAAGCTCACGCGTTTCATACGACGTTATTCAACACATTTTGCGAGGAAAAATTTCCTTTTCTTAAGATGTTTATTTTTTTAATTTATTGATTAAGGCAAAAACAAAGAATATCATTATAAAGCCCATCTAGGCAAAACCTTGGAGAGGTTTGTGTGCCGATGGGGACTTCTTAGTATTCTATTGATCTAATTTACTATAAATTAAAAGCTAAGTATTTTAAGTAGGTTAGTTAGTACAACTTAGTTTACAGAATATAGGTTACATTATTGCATTTTAAAAAGTGCATCTTTAATATTTTCCAACACAATTGCTCGTAACATACCTCTTATTATGTCGCTTTTAGGCTCCTAATCCTGGATATTAAACACGCGTGTTTAATAACATCACGATACTTGTGTGTTATGGTTATATCCCGATTAAGTCACGTTGGCACCTTGCAGCAAGATGTATGCATGCACACGGTGCATTCTTAAACTAACCGGGTTGTACAGAATGTACAGCTTTTTTTTAAATTCTCGGCAAATGGATTCTTACCCGACTATTCAAATTAAATCCTTTTTATTAAATAATTGACCATTTCTTTTTGTTAATGCGTGACCATTTACATGAATTAATAAAGATAACATTTTAAAACGAAATTATTTATTTTATTTTGTATTGGCTGTTTAGAGATTTCATCTATGCGCTCGCACTGCGCAAACTTCACAAAAAAAAATTGATGCGCGCCATTATAGGTTATTTCACAGATATTTGTAAACAACATTGTTAATGCGTGTTTGGTTATTAACAATAATGTTGATTCGTGGTGACTAGGAAAGTGATAAAAAGAATGGACGCCACTAGAAATTCTTGACGATGTATACAACATGTGAGTAAAAACCTGTTGACATCAATAAGTAAGGAAAATAACTTGGCAGGCCTATCAAATTTTCATCTTATGAAAAGGATTTTTTCCTCGCAAAATGTGTTGAAAAACGTCGTATGAAACGCGTGAGCTTTGATAATTACATCCTCGGCTCTCTTATTACGCTCACCTGCGGCTCGCGTGATAATTCCGCCTCTGATGTAAATCATCAACATACCTCACTTGTATCACAATGTATGTACTATTCACATGGACATCATGGACAGAACGGTTAAGTCAATGTTAAAGACTCGCGGAACAGCTGATGTACCTAGTCTAGCCATAAGTTCTGTTACAAATGAAATGAAACATATTTTTAAAAGGATGTAATTAATTTACCATAAGTAAATGTTTATTTATAGGTAAGTTAATAAGGTTTCTAAACAATATATTTTTTATTCAAAATGCCCGCCTTTAGCTTTAATACACGCCCTCAAACGATCCGGCCACACGTCTATAGATTCACGCACTGTATCCATTGGGAAATTTGCCACTGCTACCTTCAAAGATTTTTTTAGAGAATCGATATTGGCATGGCGTTTAGAGCAGACCATGTCCTCTAACACTGACCACAATTTATAGTCCAGGGGATTTAAGTCGGGACTGGAAGAGGGCCAATCATCTGCCTTGATGAAGTCCGGAACATTCCTTTGCAGCCAAATCTGGGTGGTGCGAGCTTTATGACCCGGGGCTGAGTCCTGCTGAAAGGTCCAGTGTACATTTTTGAACATTGTGTCGTTTAGTGGTTTAACTACTGTTTCTAAAATCGTGTCCTGATACACTTTAGCTGAAATTTTCACTCCTTTTTCGCAAAAATGGATCTCAGAGACGCCTTGATACGACACACCCCACCAAACCATGACGTAAGCGGGATGATGACCTCGCTGAATCCTTCCAACTATCTCTTTAGCTTCTCGAGAGTTGTGTGCGTACACTTTATCATTTTGTTTGTTGTAGTGCTGCTCGATAGTAAAAATTTTTTCATCCGTGAAAAGAATATTTTTATATTTCCCATGTGCGTATCGAGATAAAAGGCTTTTTGATCTTTCAACTCTCTTGTCCTTTAGTGACTGATTTAACATATGTCCTGTATATCGTCGGTAAGCTGCAAGATTCAAGTCATCTTTGATTATACGCGAAAGTGTCCTAGGTGGTATTTTCATTTCCTTAGAAAGGATCTTCTGTTTTCTTATGGGATTTCGGCGAATTCTGGCCCTTACAGCATTAACGGCTTGTTTTGTTCTAACAGTACGTGGTCGGCCAGATCTTTTACTGTCATCGACAGAGGACGTTTTGGTGTATCTTTGAATGGTACGATACACAAACATTCGACTGATCTCTAACTTTTTTAGTGTCTCAAAAATGTGGGACGGCTCCATTCCTACCTTATGCAGAGCAATCACAGCAATTCTATTTTCTTTGACACCCCACTCCATTATTAATTTACTTATTTTAATATTATATTGTATATAAATGGTGGCAAAAACATCCAAGTACTTACGTCAAAACACAACATTCGAAATTCGAATTATTATTTTTCTTAAAATCATTGTTAACTGCCAGTAACAGAACTTATGGCTAGACTAGGTATATGACATGACATTGAATATTATTTTAAGTATTTGGCCGATTATATCTAATATTCTGTTAGTTTTAGTAAACAATATGTTCCAAACTGGTACATACCCAAACGTGCTAAAAAGTACTAGGGTATGTCCTGTTTCTAAAGGAAAAGGCGATAGGTCCGACGTAAATAACTACAGACCTATAACCATTGTACCTACAATTTCCAAATTAATTGAGTCAATTTTATCATCTTACCTTATGATGCATCTCGAATCGAATGAGTTGCTCACAGTAAATCAGTATGCCTACAGGCAGGCAAAGTCTACAACCATGGCGACGAATAAAATTATTGATTGTATAATGACTGGACTAGACGAAAGATACAAGATAGCCGGCATACTATGCGATCTATCCAAGGCATTCGATGTTATTAGTCACCAATTATTATTATCCAAATTAAAACATTACGGTATCGAAGGGTCCGCCCATCAGCTGTTTGCATCGTTCTTAGGCGACCGTAAACAAGTAGTCAAAATGTCAACCAACGGCAAAACACTTGTTTCTGACGCTGGACAGGTCTGTCTGGGTATTCCGCAGGGATCAGCGATCGGGAATACGCTATTTTTATTATTTATTAACGATCTTCCATCGGCAGTCACGAGTGGCTTATCTGTGCTGTTCGCAGACGACACTACAGTCATAGTGAGCGCGAAATCTTACGAACAACTCGCGATGAAGATCGATGAGGCGTGTGGTCAACTGCAAACATGGTTTTTGTCAAACGGCTTACTCCTTAATCTTTCTAAGTCGATGGTAATGATTTTCTCGGGTCGGGTGACTGCACTACCCCCATCTGTTGCCAATGGTCCAATGCCATTATGCAACGAGTGCAAATTTCTCGGCTTTACACTAGACTCGAACCTTAACTGGAAGTGCCATGTAGACCAACTATGTAACAGACTGAGCGGTGCTGTATTTGCCCTAAAAAGGCTGCAACCATTGATATCACGAAATTCTTTAAAATCTGTTTATTTCTCTCATTTTCACTCGTTGATGTCATATGGTACAGTCATTTGGGGTAATTCAACCGATGCTAAGCGAGTGTTCTTACTCCAAAAACGCGCGCTTTGATTGCTGGCTGGAGTAAAACCCAGGCATCCTTGTAAGGAATTATTTAAAACCTACCGCATCATGACGCACTACTCCCTATACATGTTTGAGGTACTAATGTTTGTGAGAACCAATATACGAACGTTTAAACGGGTGGAAGTACCAGGTAAACAGCTCCGATCCACTGGAAGGCTAAGAACAGTACCGCGTCGCATGGCACTTTCAGTAAAAAATCCTAGGGTAATTGGCCCAACGTATTACGAGCGTCTACCCGCCAAACTGCGAACTGAACCATCTGACGAAACATTCAAACGTTAGCTGAGAATCTTTTTATTAGAGCATCCATTGTATTCTGTATGTGAGTATATGGACATATAATATATTTGACATGGTTCATTTAATTTAAATTGTTTTATAATATGATAATGTTCTGGTTTTATTTTGACGATCATTACGAGATACGAGTATCAATATCAATATTTATATTCCCTATTTTGACTTTATCATGGATCATTTTGTAATATATGTCCATATGAATGTTGTATTGTACCTGTGACATTTCATTCAATTAATATTCATTATTTGACGATCATTAAATAAATTCGTGTAAATTAGCTTAAAGTTAACTTATAATGTAAAATTATTTTATGAAATAAAGAAATCTAAATCTATTATGTCGAGTCAAGAAATTACTAATTTGGTTACCGAGGTATCTCTCAGCGATCTTGTCAACACACGACAGTATAGTGATTGGTCTGTAGTTGTTATAATCTGTGTAGGTCCCTTTTTTGTAGATAGGTCTTATTATTCCAATTTTAAGTTCGCCGGGATACACAGATGTAGCAATGCAGGAATTAATTAAATGTGTTAACACTGGTGTCATTATTGCACAGTTATTTTTTATGTCTATGGCTCGGATTTTATCATAGCCCGGGCTTTTTTTATCATTTAAGCTACTTATTATTTTGAATATCTCATCACAAGACGCTTTTTTTAACCGAATTGCTACCTCTGCGCGTCCGGCGAACTTGGAGTGATCAAGGATATGTTTATTACAAGAAATTGATATATTTTCAACATTTTTATGAAATTCTCTGGCAAAATTGTTACATATCCCTTTCTCGTTCATTTTAAAATGTTTTAGAATTACATCATCAATCGAGTTATTTATTTTACCACAACTTATTGATTATACGCCAGATTTCCTTCAAATTCCTGAAAATTCTACAAATTTCTTTTTTAATATACTTATTTTCAAGATAATTTATGTATTTATTAGTTTTATTTCGATATTTATTATACAATATTCTGTTTTCTATTTTTTTCTGGAGATTTTTACCAGATTTTATACAATTTATCTCTTTGTTTACACATTTTTATAATTTTCTTGTTTACCCATTTACATTTTTTCGTAGATTAATTTTTACACTTTACAGACCTTTTACATTCATCGTAAATATGTTGTATTTTTTCCTTAATGAAATTGAGTATTCTATTCGGACAATCGTACGCAAGCGCCTCGTCCCATTCGACCTGTTGCAGAGCATTTGCAACCTTATCATTGTCTAGTACGGTAACAGTTCGCGTGGGCGCGGCAGGCGCACGCGAGCCGGCGGCGGCTGTTGCTAGCGCACAGGCAGTTATGTAATGATCAGCTATCGATATGTTTATGACAGCGGTATGTACTGCGCGGTTTATCGACCTAGTGAATATATGATCTATGCAGGATTTGGTGATGATGTTGCCTTTTTTTTCGACGCGGGTGAATTGATTTATGCCACTGTCTAGGCCTAGCTCTGAAAGTCCATCTAAGTATGAGATCCTAATACTGTTATGATTTTTTAAGTCGATATTCATGTTGGAAATCTTGATTAAGGTGGAGTACAATTCTTGTATGAAACCGGTTTTGCAGTGACTAGGCGGCCGGTACACCGCGCATAAGCTGATTTTACCTTTATTTTTTATATTTATATAGCCGCATAATGATTCGAAGTGTAGTGTTTTATGCTGAACTAAGGTGAATGGGATGATTTTGCGTACGTACAATATGATTCCGCCGACTTTGCGGTTTTTTCTCAGATTACTATACATATTATATCCCTGTAAGTTAAATAACGTTTTACATGAGTCACTAATGTTCACTTCCGTGAGTACTATTACATCAATATCGCGATTACTATTTGTTACTAAGTATTCGAGTTGTGAAAAGTTTAAAATTATTGATCTTATATTTACATGCAACGTAACTAAGTATGAGTAGTCCGAATGCACGTATGTATTCGTTCCAAGTGTAGAAGGTACTTTCTTCAGAATTTGACGACTTATCCATTTAGCGGTTTTTTTTTCGTTAACATTCGCAGGAAAAGTCTTTATAGGGAGGTATAATACCAGCTACCAGCACCAAGAAAAAGCATCAGTCTCCCCTTGGCGCTGATACCCAGTGCTCAATATCACTTACTGATTTTATTGTGTGGGTTTTACCTTGCTTGTCCTTTTTGATAAGAATGCATCCCTTTTTACACCATACATACTTAAACAGGTTGGGTTCTTTAAGCTCCGATTTGGCTTTCCAGAGGAGATAGGCGGTCGTGGGTGTTAGGGCCTCGCGCATAAAGATTCGGCTAACCTCTGGTCTTCCAACCATTTATATACCGGCGACCTTCGCGAAGTGTAACTACCACCGTCGATATGTTTCTTTTCTGTCCCTCGGGTGCCTTGTTGGGCTTTCTGTATGTTTGTATGACGTCTTTGGCGTCCTGGTTGATTTTCACGGCAATCTTTCCTACGATTTCTTTTAAATTTTCTTGGTCCATTTTTGGTACACCGCAAATTTCCAGGTGATTGCCCATTGGGTTTTTTCCAACGAAGTTAGTCTGTAAGTCTTGGTTTTCGTTTTCTACCCTCTTCATTTTTTCTTCATATATTTCTATGCGTTGTTGATAGTCGTCGATCTTATCTGAGTAAAACTGCAGGGTGCTTCTTAGTTCGTCCTGGATTAATCTGCCTGGACAAATCGTCTGTCAAGACTGTCTTCATCTGTCGACGTATCTCCTTAACAAGTTGATCGTTAGGTAGGCATTCCGTGAGCGGTGTCGACGTTTCCACCCTTGTGTTATCGTCATCCTCAGGATCAGGAAGTATTATTGAGACGCGTTTATGCTTCGCAGGGCCAGCGCATCCTCGACATTTCCATACCGCATCCGTAGATGATAGCACCGCAAGTTGCTCATTAGATATTGACACACATAACCCGTGCCACCATCTGTTGCACGCACTGCACTGCAATCCAGTTTTTTTTTTTACGAGTTTACTACATTTAATGCACTTTTCTTTAGCCATTGCGGAAGCAGTGTTCGTAGTTTACTACTAGGTTAACTTAACAATAAGCGGTTACGCGCAGGTAGATTGCAGGATGCGCACGACCTATCGCCGTTGCGCAAGCGAACTGATTTTTATTTATAGGCCTGCCAAGTTATATTAATGGCAACAGCTTTTTACTCACATTTTGTATACATCGCCAAGAATTTCCAGTGGCGTCCATTGTTTTTATCACTTTTCTAGTCGGCACGAGTCAATATTTTTGTTAATAACCAAACACGCATTAGCAATGTTTACAAATATCTGTGAAACGTGCTGTGAAATAACCTATAATGGCGCGCAACTGTTTTTTTTTCGTAAAGTTTGCGCAGTGCGCGCGCGCGCATGTGTTCAGCCAAACTTAGATGAAATCTCTAAACAGCCGATACAAAATAAAATAAATATTTTCGTTTTAAAATGTTATCTTTATTAATTCATGTAAAATGTTATCAAAAGTGAATAGTTTTACTAAATTAAACGTTTCTATATCATATCCAAAAAGAAATAGTCAATTAATCAACAAAAAGGATTTAATTTGTTTAGTCGAGTAAGAATCAATTTACCGAGAATTAAAAAAAAAGCTGTACATGCTCCCGGTTAATTTAAGAATGCACCGTGTGCATGCATACATCTTGCTGCAAGGTGCCAACGTGACTTAATCGGGATATAACCATAACACACAAGTATCGTAATGTTATTAAACACGCGTGTTTAATATCCAGGATTATGAGCCTAAAAGCGACACAATAAGAGGTACGTTACGAGCAATTGTGTTGAAAAAATAATTAAAGTGAATAGAGCCCCGACAAATAAAGTGCCATTCGCCAAAAACTACATTTTTGTACTAATTCTGATTTTTTATCTTAATTACCATTTAATATGTGAATATTTTCATATTTTGTATTCGTACATGTTTTATTGTGATTTTTTTCATTAACTTGTGATTACTTGCAGAAATACTTTTGTAAAATTTGTTTTTTTCAGCTGGGGGAATATTCCGATTGTTCCGGGGAATATTCCCAGGAATATTGAGAATTTACTTTTGCGGATAAATTAGACTGGTTAATGTCATGGTAAAAAAATCAAGGGCCCAAGCTATCATGGAATCCCTGATACCAAGATATATAAACATACCGTCATTTGCTGCAACATTGCATATGAAGCCTTACTTTGCCTACCTTATAAAACGGCTTTTTGTTACCTAAGTATGTAACCTGCTTTTTGTGAGAAGAATGTGAGCAGCTGCCGGGTACCATTTGTATCTTACTCACCCAATCGAGTTAATCCCAGTTTTATAAGGTAGGCAAAGTTAGGCTTCATAGGCAATGTTGCAGCATTACACAATTTCAATATTCCCGTATGTTCCCTTTGTATGGGAATATTCCTGGGAATGGCACATCGCTAATTTCGAACGACAAAAGCCTCAATACAAGTTTCTCAAGTCAGGGAGGTTGCTGTCGTCAAATAATTAGTTACGAAACTGTGATATTGTTGTATTCAATGAAGTCCTTAGGTATAAAGTACTATTGTCGTTTGATAGAAGCCATAAAAGCTCAAATACGCTATTTGACAAAAGTCAAATCAGCTTCTTTTTATATAACGTCAGAAACGCTCCGTTAGGATGGAATTTGTAGGGATTACAGGCTTTTGACGTCACAATATAACAACGTCTTTATAGTTCGTTTTTATGAATTTAAAAATCTTAAAATTGACAACTTAAATGAAAGATTGATAGTTTCCCAGTATTTTCGTCATTTTTATCTGTTACTGATGAAAAAACTGTTGTCAATACGTCTATTATGGAAATGGTTTTTCGGCACATGACTTGGGAGGTTGAAGGATAAACTTGCTATCTAAATTATTGTTTTCTACTAGGTGATTACACTTTAGTTACTCAGCTTGAAAATATTTGGTTAATTAACAAATGGGTTACAATTACAACAATTTACAATAAATGGCATTAGTTATTGATTTCATTATATTTATATTTAGTTGTATAAAATAAAGCAAAGCATACAAAGAGATAATTAAATTAATTAATTCTACCCACTTCCTTAAGCAGATGTAAAGCGCGTAGTTTTATTACGTAATCTTGAATTAAAGTTGTAATAAAATAATATATATGCAAAAATACATAAGTGCAATAGGCTAAATTTAAAACACTTGAAAATATAATGAAATAATGAGACTTAAATCATTGGTAGGTATGTATTGCATCACTAACTAAAGGTTGTTAGACACTAGTAAAATGTGCAGAAGATTATCGAAGAAGAAGGACACAGATCATTCTCGAAGCTAGTACAATTTTACCTTTATTGTCGTCGCCGGGTTGGTCTGCAAGTACACATTGTAGAATTTGGTCAAATTACAACAAATATCATTGATGGCAACAAAAACCTTATTTAACCATCTTATTTTTCAGAAGAAGTAAAAAACCTGCCTTACCCTAATTATGCGACTTCACAAGCTACTAGTAACGTTACATATGGGTATGTTATGCCGATAGGGAACTGCCACATGCCCATGATGTGACTTTTAAGACAAGCATTATTGTAACCTTATGGATTTATTAAGAAAAATGTGGAATAAAACACTTACTGGCTGGCATCCGTCGCACAGAATAAGGCTCGCTACGCTCGTTTTCAATTCCTTCCCTAGGCACGTAATAGAACCACGGAATCACCGGATCTGAAATATTATAAACCAATTAACACTTTTTTTGTTTCTTACACAATTCTCCAAAGTAAAGATGGTATTCAATTCACCTCCAAATTCATCCATGTATATCCTAGCCTTCAGTAACTTCTGGTACTCCTCAACTTGGTCGGGCAGCGTGCGGAACACCCCGTCTATGATCATCATGACGTAGAACAGCGGCCACTCGGACTCGATCCCGTCGAACTCCTTCAGTTCGCCCTCGTTGTAGTACCGGCGGCTTGGGTCCTCGAGGACACATTTGTACCCGTCGCGGCTGAACCGTTTGAAACCGTATTTGCCTTGCAGCCGCCGCAGGATGTTGGCCTTGGTTAGTTGGAACAAGTGGTCCTCGTGCGTGGCGAACGCCGGAAAGGATATAGTTGGTAGAAGCGCTACATCTACGCCCTGGAATGAAAATCAAAAAACATATATTTACTAGAATATGGTAAGGGTAAGGTCTTAAATCTGAATTTGTTCCAACCTGACACAACCTGTCACAACTAAAACGAAATAACCCTTGGTAAATTTCATGGAAAAACTTATTTTCATTCATTGTAAATGGATCCGATGAAACGTCCGTTACGATCTGGCAAATGCATTAGTGCAAGAGTGGCACATACTATTTCGAGCAATAGGTAATGCACATAAAGCTTTTAAGTGTGACAAACGGGAACACCCAAACACATTTGCTAATTCCGATTTTCAAAACTCCGAATTTCATAATTCCTAAGACTTAAAATTTCGATTACTAAAAAACACTAATTTAATTTTACCGAATTTCAGAATTTCGATTGCTTTTTTAACCAATTTTTATAACTCAGAAGAATTAAAAGCACGAAGTGTTATTGGTCCGAAAAACAATATTCCGATTATTAATTTTCCGAAATTTAATCGCTAATTCGGAAATTTGTCATTCTGTGAAATGAACTTCGTGTTTTTAATAATCGGAATTTTATGTATTAGGAAATTATGAAATCGGATTTTCGAACCCCGGTGTTATAATACAGTTCCTATTTCCCGTAAAGGATATACACTCAACGTCAAAAAAATCGCACCTTTCCTAAAATTAGTTTCAAGCGATTATTACTCCTAAGATACTTACTGAACCCTGTCGATATTAGTATTATTTGAAAGGTAATAAAACCCCCTAATTAAAAAAAGGCGGAAAATAATTCTAATAGAAAATTCTCGGAAAATGTGAAACAGTGTGTATTCTGATTAAAATTGCAACAACAAGAAACAGTACAAAAATTAAAAAATAAACAATTACAATTCTTAAAATTAAACTTAAAACCTAGTGTTGCCTCCTCTAGCCCTCCGAGCAGCTTCCATGCGGTCAGTCATGGACCTGTTGAGCGTTACGACGTGTTCTTGGGGAATGTTGTCCCACTCATCAATGACGGCATCTCGAAGCTCATCGAGAGTGGCAGGAGCAGGATCCCGCGACCGCACATGCCGTTTCAGGTCATCGCAGAGGTGCTCGATGGGGTTTAGGTCAGGGCTTCTTGCTGGCCAGTCCATAACTGTGATGCCAACTCGACGCAGGTAGTCCTTGACAATTAAGGACTGTGTGGCAGCGGGCGTTGTCATGCATAAACTCGAAGTTCGGGCTGACAAAACCAGCACGGGACCACATGTTGCTCCAAGATCTCCGCTATGTAGCGGTGAGCAGTCAGAGGTCCCTGGCCGCGACCACCTCCGGCTCTGGAAACGCACACGAGGTCTGTCTTTCCGTCGATTGAAATGCCGCCCCAGAATATGCAGGATCCACGGTGCACGCTGGTGTAAAACGCTCTCCCTGTCGTCTGTACACTCTCCTACGCCTGTCATTGCTGTACAGGCACACCCTGGTCTCGTCGGAGAGGAGGACATTTCTCCACTGGTCGAATGTCCACGGCTCGTGCGATTCGGAAAATCGCTTCCTGGAAGTCCGGTGAACGCTAGTTAACTGGGGGCCCGTAGCAGCTCTTCGGGGCAGCAAATTCTTCTCTCGCAGCCTTCTTCTATTCGTGGAGACGCTGACTGCTGTCCTTCGAGTAGCTCGAAGCTGCTGCTGCAGCTCCACAGCGTTGGAGAAACGGTTCCGCAGAGAGGTCGACACAATGTATCGATCATCTCTGGCTGTAGTGCAGCGTCGTCGTCCGAATCCATGCCTCCTGGTCAGTCTCCTAGAACCGTCGGAACACCCGTTGTACTCGAAATCGGCTGATGTTCAGTTGCCGAGCAACCTCAAGCTGCCGTAGCCCGGTTTGCAGTAAGGCCGCCACTTTAGCTGCTTCTTCTGCCGTGGTATCCATTTTCAGTGGGTGTTTTCTTGTAGGAGCTCTTCAGGTGTGACTTCAGTGACGTCTGGATTGTGAATGATCCATAATTTACTGTTACCTTTTGGATTTTGTATGTTTAGGTATTTTTGTTTAGTCAGATTTATTATTGGTCGGTGTATTGATACTCGGAATTTTGCAATCGGAATTTTTGTAATCGGAATTCGTATTGAAATTCGGAATGTTGATCATCAAATCATAATGTAACCGTAGGATTTTAGTACTGTAGACGTTTTAACCTTTCGGATTTATAAAAATCGGATTTATGAAGAATCGGAATAGTCATATTAGGAGTTTTAAAACATTCGGAATTACAAAAATCGGTATTTCGAAATTCGTGATTTCGTTTTTCGTATTTATGTAGTGTACCCGTGACAGACAGCAGCTCGCTAATTAACGGCCTACTCGCCCTCGGCTCGTACGACGTATAAATGAGGCAAAAAAATACACATTTTTAAACAAGCGAGCGAAGCGAACGAAGTTCTCCTTTTCCGCTTTACTTTCATATGTCCGTCCAGTTGTCCAGATGTCTGGCTGTTGTTCTCTATATATCGCATAGTATTACATTTACCTTAGAACTAGATTCCCGAGGAAGCATTGTTTCAAAAATACTCCGATTGCGATTGTGGGCGTCGATGTCCACATATATGACGCTCCAGGACGCGCCCTTGTCACCGAACAAGTTGCAGCCGTTTATTGCTTCCAACGCAGCTTTCGCCATGCCTACGAAATATTACCAATATTAACTTGTACTAATAATAATAATACTACACCCACGCTCGTCTGTTATGAGACTGTACATCTCGCGGAAGTGTGGAGGTCGCGGCTTTTTAAATGCCAAGGACCTTCACAACCGTGAGGTGTGCAATCTCAGGGATTATTTCCTAAACAACGAGTGTGGGATGCATCGCGACGTAGTGGCAGTAGACGGAAACTTCACCCCGCTCTCCTTGGCAAACGAGAACTGGCGCAGACTTAAAGTAATGAGCGTCGAGGACCGCAGGGCGGTGTGGAGGAGCAAGGAGCTACACGGGCGGTTCTACAAGGTCCTCACAGGACCCGATGTAGATCTGCTCGCGTCGGTGAACTGGCTACGCTTCGGGGATCTCTTCGGGGAAACCGAAGGTTTTGTCTGTGCAATTGCGGACGAAGTTATCATGACGAACAATTACCGGAGGTATATCCTGAAGGACGGTACGGTCGACATTTGTCGGGCATGCCACCGTCCCGGGGAGTCACTCAGGCATATTATCTCCGGTTGTGGTCATCTTGCTAACGGCGAGTACTTGCACAGACATAACCTTGTAGCCAGAATTATTCACCAGCAACTTGCTCTGCTATACGGTCTTGTGGCCTCCGAAGTGCCTTACTATAAGTACACACCTGCGCCAGTTCTCGAAAATGGTCGTGCCACGCTCTATTGGGATCGAACTGTCATCACGGACAGGACTATTCTTGCCAATAGGCCTGATATCGTGCTGACAGATCGATGGAAACGCCAGGCAGTGCTCGTCGACATCACCATCCCCCATGACGAGAACCTCGTGAAGGCCGAGAAGGACAAAGCCAGCAAGTACCTAGACCTGGCTCACGAGGTAACCGCCATGTGGGATGTTGATTCGACGATCATCGTCCCGATAGTCGTTTCAGGGAACGGTTTAATAGCGAAGAGTCTCGACCATCACCTCAAGAGACTCTCGCTAGATGGCTGGATCAAGGGTCAGATACAGAAGGCGGTACTCCTGGATACTGCGCGGATAGTCAGGAGATTCCTGTCTCTGGCGCCCTGACCACCGGCAGCTTAGGCCCCGCCTCGCTGCCGGCGGTACCCTAGGTTAGGTTTTTATAATGATTTTATGTTTTGTATGTATAGTTTTATATTTTGCTTTTTATATAGTTATTGTAAAAACCTAGCTTAAGATAAAAGATGAATAAAGAGAATAATACTACGACAGGAGAGAAACATCTTACAAAAAAAATGTAATTATTTTTAAGCCGACTTAATCATAAGATGTATGGCTTATAAAATAAATGAGTATAAAAAAGACCGGGTTGCACTCCGGGAGTGCCGGCAGAAGTAAAAACTTGAATAATTTTTATTTTGCAAAAAAAAAAGAGTTAAAAAAGAAGTTATTCTAAATTGGAACAGTAAAAATATGCCTAGAAAAAATTCAAAATTTTCCTCAGTTTTAACAAGTAACAAAAGCAGAGCAGCAATGGATTGCAAACGGTAAAATGACGCACGTGGTGGGAAGAGGTCACTGACCCTAGAGCAGAAAGCGTAAACATACAACTGTCAATCAAACAATCAACATTGTTACTTTTTTGCATTTCTATTTTTTTATAATTGCCTAGTGAAGATTTAGCTTACATTTTCTTCCTTGACATTTCTCAACGAGTCTTGCGCATTTACTGAACTACAAGTAAGTACCAATGTTCATGATAAATAGTTAGGTCTTATATGAGAAAGTTTACAAAGATATTGGTAATTGCTGTGCATATTTTTGTCTTATGAGGGGGCGCTCCGCGAAATCGGGGTTCTTCGATTGAATATTTACCTATGACAAACTACAGCGAATGCCAGGAAAAAGAATATACCAAAACTACATCATATTTGCAATCGAATCGTCTGAAAAAAACCATACAAAACCAAAATTGCCTCGATAGAAAAGAACCGCCAAAACATGTCTTATTTTTACTCAATTTCAATTATGTGACGTTCCTGTGCATATAATTTACGTAAAAATTGAGTATTTAATAGCTTTTGATATTGCTTAGCGAAGTGACTAGCGGGGATTTTTATATAGTCCCTTTTCAGACTTATTGCGGTGAAAGGTATTTGGCGTATAGGTCTTTTTTATTTAGCGCGATACCCTTTCTCCCGTCGCGTGTTTCGTGCGGTTCGGTATATCTTCTGTTGCCGTTCACGGGCGGAGTCAGTCGCAATCGCTCCGCTGAGACGAGAGGTCTACGTTGTGCGCTCTCACGACAGCACGGTAAACATAATGATTTCAATAATATTGTGACCCAGTATATTCGTCCAGTGAATTAACGTATCATTACATTCCAGTAGATATTTTGGTACATTTTGAAATAGTATATTTAAAAGTCGACCTTAACATGTAGATCTTAAAGTTCAAAATACAACCATAAGATTACGCAGCGATCGGCCGGTGACCGGCTTCTTAGAATAATTTGTATCACTACATAGTATAAGACAAAGTCGCTTCCCGCTGTCTGTCCCTATGTATGCTTAGATATTTAAAACTACGCAACGGATGTTGATGCGGTTTTTTAATAGATAGAGTGATTCAAGAAAAAGGTTTATATGTATAATATAGTATCCGTGCGAAGCCGGGGCGGGTCGCTCGTAGTTGATAATAAATCCGGTTATGTTCAAAATCGATGTCTGAGAGGTCTAAATACGAATTCAAAGTCAGAAATATTTCAAAAAGTGGTCGCATTATTAAAAAAAATTTAAACATTTGTTGTAATAGTACATTACGTACCTAGGGCGGTGAATTCGTGAATGGTCCAGATCGCAGTTGTTTGTGGCCCGAACCGAAGGAAATATGCGATCTGGGGCTTTACGAATTACCGCCCGTGGTAAGTACACAATTTTACGTCTTAATCTGGCCACAATGCGAGTTTTACCGTACGCGCAGCGTGCAGTAATATTCGCATTATGGCCAGGTGTGACGTAAATTAATATGCGTGTTTTTTTTAAAGACCAACATACATTTTCAGGCTTCTCGAGCGTTCAGATTCTAGAAATGATGTCCATTTTGAATTCCAAGATGGCGGACATTGCTTTTCTAATTTAAACTTTCGTGAGACATGTTTAAATAATACTAATAATTACACGGTTCACTCACATATTAAATGTCACTACGGGCGACATGTTTCGAACTCTTCGGGAGTTCTTCTTCAGGATGAGTATTTTCGCGGCGGTTTTGCTTGAATCTTGTCGTGATTCAAGCGACACCGCCGCGAAAACACAAATACTGAAGAAGAACTCCCGAAGAGCGAAACATGTCACCCGTAGTGACATTTAGAATAGAATAGAAAACATTTATTCGTGACAACACAACAAAACAGAAATAAAAAACAGTAAAAATAGGTACATGGAAAAAAAGGGTATTGCACGAAATGGTTCCATCTCGGCGTGGTGCTGGCGCGATTGCCAGCGCTGATCTTCCAATGGAATCATCAAGTGATTTCCCAGCCGGTAACACATAATAAAACAAAAGAGAGACAGAAATAGAAAAAAAAACAATGAAAAACAAAACAAAAAAAAATTAACTATCAATTTAATACGTGGGTTGAACCGTGTAATTATTGACATTGTTTTTCTTTAAAGTCATCACGGGTGTCGCTTTTAGGGTTATTGAGGGTGCAGACTGCAACAATTATTGCCTACGAACTTGGAAATTTTTATATTAAAAACAGTGAACACAATTTTGCATTTATTCTATAATATGTTCAAAATTGATAACTAAAGGGCCAAAACGTCTCCATTGTCTCCAAGTACGAATCCGAGATCAGAATTGAAAAATTTGGCCGCCACACAGTGGCCTGAAAACCTGGCTTTCATAGACATGATCGAAGTTTTCATAATATATTAGTTTTTTTTATGCTACTAATAAATCCACGGCTAAATTCACGTATTAAATGTCACGACAGGCGACCTTTTTTGAACTCTTCGAGAGTTCTTCTTCAAAACCAACATAAAAAACACTCATCCTGAAGACGAACTCCAGAAGAGTTCGAAACATGTCGCCTGTAGTGACATTGAATACGTGGGTTGAACTGTGGAATTATTGAGTCTTTCTTTAAAGTCATTACGGGTGTCGCTTTTAGGGTTATCGAGGGTGCAGATTCCAACAATTATTGCGTGCGAACTTGGACATTTTTATATTTAAAAAAGTGAACACAATTTTGCAGTTTTTCTTTAATATGTTCAAAATTGATAACTAAAGGGCCAAAGCGTCTCCATTGTCTCCAAGTACGAATCCGAGATCAGAATTGAAAAATTTGGCTGCCACACAGTGGCCTGAAAATCTGGCTTTCATAGACATGATGGAAGTTTTCATATTATATTATAGTTTTACATTCACGAATTAAATGACAGGACAGGCGACATGTTTCGAACTCTTCGGGAGTTCTTCTTCAGGATGTGTGTTTTCGATGTTTGTTTTGAAGAACTCCCGAAGAGTTCGAAGCATGTCGCCTGTCGTGACATTTAATACATGAATTTAACCGTGGATTTATTAGTAGTATTTTAGACATGTCTCACAAAAGTTTAAATTTGATTATAGCTGTTTTTTTGCTTTAGGCTTTTACTAGCCATAATTATGCTGAATTGCAACCCTTACGTGATTTATCTAGTAAAAAAACGGAAGGTGATATTTCGGTTAGGTATAGCTCTCGAAACTCTGACTTACTAGCGAAAATTATTCTTCAAATATAGGTACAGATTTTGTCTTTCTTCCCACTTATTATAATTATCTATAAGTATTCATCATGTTTCATCTGACTGTCGGGGCATATAGTATGCCAGTAGGAGCGGGGCAGTAATAGACGCATCAGCGCGGCAGGTGCGGGGCGCGCGGGTGATTTCTGATTTTTCCCTGGCGGTACGCCCCCTCTTATGACAGAAGTGTGGATAGGCAGCGCGCGGCATTGTTTGCATCCTTGTCAATGTATATAGCTCTCATTTGTTTGTTCATATCCATTGGTTGCTCCTTCCTTTGGTGTTAGGTTTGTTATGTTTTGTTATGTGTTAGATTTTAAGGTATTATAGCTATAGGTAATTAGTTAAGGGCCCCTTCGGGGCCCAACTTAGAAATAAACTTTTTAAAAAAGGCTATGACGTAGTAGGTACTGTCACTTGTCAGGCTATTTGTACTGGGCATAAAGCCCGCGCGACATACATTTCATCTGTTAAAAGAATCCATACTAATCCATACTAATATTATAAATGTGAAAGTGTGTCTGTCTGTCTGCCTGTCTGTTACCTCTTCACGCTTAAACCGCTGAACCGATTTGGATGAAATTTGGTATAGAGATAGTTTGAGTCCTGGGGAAGTACATAGTATACTTTTATCCCGGAAATCATCCCCAAGAGGATGAAGTGGGGGGTGAAAGTTTGTATGGAGCTACGATATAAACGAATTCCACGCGGACAGAGTCGCGGGCAGAAGCTAGTTCTTAATAATAATAGCATATACCTATGGAGGAAGCATGAATTTCCGGTTTGCCGTCATTATATTTGGAGCCTCGCTCCCACATGCCATAATCAGGCGTCCTGTATGCTCGTTCCACGTAATACACCAAGTTCTGTATAAACGCCACTTCATCCTGTAAGTAAAATCATACGAATAAATATAGACTTTGAAATAATGTGTCATTTGGAATGGAGTTATCAAACATCAGAAAGATTAAGAAAACCGAACAAGAGTCAGTCAGTCAGATTCATGTCTGACTGACGGATGTAAGTATCCCATAATATATCTCTAAGATTAATTATATCTTATAGTCAGAAAACTTAAATGTTAAGAACATATTATTAATACTTTTTAAAGATGATATAATTAGAAATTAATATCTTTCATTTCTTCCTATCTTTTTGGTTCTAGGTCAACAGGAAGTACCCTGAAGGTTTTGATTCCTTTGCTATGGGCTATCAAAATATAAGGGCATAAACTTTACTGCCCTATCATTTGATTGCGTCAACTTAGAAACTCTGGTATTTTAAAGCTTCTTGGGATTGCATACCCTGAGTATCTGACATTAATTTCAACTTGATACACCCACGTGTTCTTTAGAAAAAGAGTCTTCCCTCATCATCTGCCTGGCTGAAGCAGATGATGAGAGAAAGGCTCCTTTTTCATTTTCAGGTGTGAGAGGAACCCTAAAAGATAAGCGCGCGCGCCGCGCTCTGACGCGTCTAGTAACAAACCTGTGTGTATATGATCTGCAGGCCGGACGTGATCATCTGCACGAGGAACAGCAGGTACAGTGAGATGACGTCTATCTGCAGGTGGTGGTACTGGTGGTCGGGCAGCACGGGCTCGCCCGTCGTGAGGTGGAACTTGACGTGCAGCGCGTGCGCCGCGCTCTGCCGCGTCTTGAACGCCTCGACGCGCGCGGACTGCTTCACCCAGCACTCGAGGATGCCGCGCATGCACTTGACGGTGCTCTGGCCGAGCTCGTGTGATTTGCCGCGGTCATCGTCGATGCGTCTGCGGAGTGTTTCTGTCATTCATTAGGGACACCGAAAACACGGAAAAATGTTTATCAGTCCAAATGTTGGTGTCTGTAAAACGAATAAAGACATTGCTATGGGACCAACATCAAAATTTTTCACCAAATTTGGATGTGCATTTCGGCTCCTGAACTCTCAAGCTTTCTAGGAACAGTGAATATTCTTCGATTTTGTGGTTGGTCCCATGTTGCATAATTTAGGGTGCCCCAAAGGGTACAGAACTACTGTTTCAATTTTATTCGTGCAACACAAATTACATTTTTATTTTATTTAACTGTTCTGGCTTACTTATAATTATATAATTATAGAACAAAATTGAATGACCTACCTGTATGCCTGATACAAGCCCCACACGGCTGCTGCACAATATATGCTGTCCCTCACACTGCCAATATGGAGGTCGGAAGATAGCACTGGGAACAATCCAGTGATTGGACTTTGGAACCGCAGCAATTGTCTCTTCACTATAACCAGTACAAGCCAGTTTTCATGTGTTATTATGATGATGAATCTTCAGTATTAATAGAACATATTGTAAAAATAATTTGAATTACTATTTTATAAAAAAAAAAATACTAATGGTCTTATTCATAATCATAAACTTATGTTTATTTACTATGTTATTTTATTTTACTTATGTTTATTTACTTACTTACCTTTTACCTTATGGACCTTATGGTAAAAGGTAAGTAAGTAAGTAATTATTTACTTTGTGAAACATAGGTAAGTATACATTGCAGATCTAAAACATTGTATCAAGTATAGTCTGATCGGAAATCATTAATCATTTAGTGTACAGTCAGCATCAAAAGTAACTATTCAATCGAAGACGTTGAAAAGCTCTTATTCCCTTTTAATAACGATGTTTGACGTCTTCACTTGCGTAGCTACTTTTGATGCTGACTGTACTATCAAATATGAAAATCTTTTGCTAGGAATGTCAAACCAATAAAGAGTTTAATCAATGGAACTTAATTATCCTACTATATTATATTATATTATAAATCCAAAAGTGTGGATGTTTAGATGTTTGTTACTCAATCGTGCTTAAACGGCTCAACCAAATTGGATGTAATTTTTCAAGAAGATAGTTTATAGCCTGGATATAGGATAGTTTTCATCCTTGGTCCATGCAGACAAAGTTGCAGGCAGAAGCTAGTTCTAATATAAAATGGATAAATTGATTTAAATTGTTAGCAAATATTTCTGGTTAGGCAAAATACACATAAATACATAATTGTCATTCATTACCAATGGCATAATATATGTCAAGCTGTCTAACAGTATCTTCATAATTGGATATCTTCAAGAATCGATCAGCATTGATATCATCTATGCTCCCCTGCCGAATCATTGTATCTGGGTACACCTGGAATTGCACACAATATGTTATATCATTTCCAAATGAGGTACCATTTCTGTATGTAAGTATGAAAGCATGTAACACATAGTGTTTTTTAAAAAGAAATTTAACATATACATGATAAAGTTAATTGGATACAGGCATCATAAAGATATTATATAGAGGTAAAGTCTGTGAGATTGCAGGGTTATGTATATAGGGGGTAATGCCCAGGACCGCTCATCTGTGTCCCTCTTATTCTGTGGCTTGTGGCTCCATCTGGGTTCTCTGTAATATGTGCCCCCCCAGCCAGTAAATAATAAATAGATGTGTGGTGGTTCTCATAAGCACCTCTTATGTACAATACTACAGAGCGAGGAGTAAAACCTCATTCGCGGTTATGGTGTTAAAGATGTTCTGGCCACTAACCCGCGATATAGGTTTTGTTGTTTACTGTCAGTTTTCCCCTGATGTTTTTCCTAGGGAATATAATTTCATGTATATTTCGTCTAAAGTTAACAGTTTGTTATTATGTTTGACTCTTCGTTGACATCGGGGTCACGATTTGTGGGACAAATGGTGACCCCACATGATAATTGATCGTGTTGGACATTGAATGGTCAGTGTAAAGCATGGTGTGAATATAATTATGAAATATAATGTATAATCATATAATATATATTCTAGATAAGTTCAGTACTTCAGATACAAGAGAATGTAGGGCTTGCCTTCACATAACTATAAAAACCTTATACAAAATTAAGACTGGACCACTACCTTCCACTTTGAAAGGCCTCATCCCATCCCTCATGTCATCTATTTTATTATTGATTCAAATTTATTTTTCTGTACATGCATTTGGTTAAATTTTATGAAGACTCGAAAAAATTGTAGCACAAGTACATTAACTTTAATCGATTAAAACAATCAATTACTACATCAGACGGACAATACACTAACAATAACAATACAAAAACTACATTAAATAAAATTGTTTATTTACCTTTTTTGTGTAAATTAAAGTGACGACATTGAAAGGTCAAAGTTGTTTTGTATATTGTAAATGAAAAGTTATGTACCCAATAACTGTAACCTGAAAACCCTATGTTTCCGTAACAGGAAACCGTCGAATGTGAAATAAAACGAAGCAATAATGTTTTATTAATAAGATAACAAGTAATTCCAACAATGAGCTAAAATAAGAATAAGTCACAACACATATTTATGACAATTTCAGCATGTACTCGGACGTTTTTTAGCACTTACTTTATTTACTTTACTTTTAATGAATCTGTCAAATTTTGCTTGTGGGAAGTTTATGAACTATTTGTTCCAGTATCTTATCAATTTAAATGCTCTTGCGTCATGAACAAATATTGCTTGCGTTTTATTTAAAATCCTGGTTTAATCACATTATTCTGTGGTTTTAATAATTAACTGACTTGTATGCACGTCATCATAAATAAATAATGTCTGTAGTTAGAAGAAGTGCAAAAACGCTTCATCAAACACATTTAACATATGTCAGAATGTTGTCAATATCAACTGTCAAAATGACGTTCAGTATGTATTTACGAAGGTAGTTTTGTTTTACTATCTTTTCAACCATTCGTACAATATCTATTAAGGTCAAACGACTACGTTTATTCAAACTATTGAATAGTATTTTTGGGTGAATGCCTCAATCATAATCATATTAAAAAGTTTATTACAGTTGTTTTCGACTAAGAAATATATAGTCATAGTTATAAAAATATATTTTAGCAACAACCTTCACAAACGCTAATTGTAAAAAGGTTTCAGAATCAGAATCAACATTTTCAATAATATTTGTAATTTCTATTGAAGGGCAAAATTAATCTCCACGAAATCAAATTGATTACGTGTGGCCGTGTCCTTAATCTACACTTAGGTATTTATATGTATCTTTCTTTTTACCATCTAGCCAGCGGTAAGCTTTTAATTAGAACCATTGCATTACGATTTGTACCTGTAAAACTCCTTGCCAGAACTTACCGCTTCAGATATATAATGCCGTATTTTACGTGATCAGATTAATGTTTTGATAAATTTGTAGTTTTCGCCTTTAATTAGTTGTTAGAGATAAGATAAAAAGAGCAATGTAAGTACTATACAAACCCGTTTTTCACACTATAGATCCCTTAGGAGCGGCGATTATTCACACTTTAAAGTTATTTTGTCTAAATCATGGAGTAGAAATATATTATCCGGGATGACAGACAAAACTCCTCAGGAAAATGAAAACAAGGGGAACTCCAGAGATAAACAGGTTTAAAATAAGAACTGTTCTGCTAACATTATTCACAATGATGGCATGGTCTCAGTTTGCAATTTCGCATTGGAAATCTTGTGGGTTTGATAACAGATAACAGGTTTTTCTGTAATATTAAAATACGATTTTATTTTAATTTAAATAAAAAAGTAATTGGTATGGGCCTATAAAATAACTATGGAATATAATATATATATGTCTAAGGCATAAACTGATATTTAATAACTAATAAGGTGAATAAGTAAGCAAATGGAGTAACAGCTTGAAAATTATATTATCATGACTGTAATCAACCTCTATTGCTTACAACAAACTGCTCAAAAATTGTAACATTATGCTTAACTAACTGCACTGAAACATCCATAACATTCTCCTCATGTATACACAGCACATTTGTTTTGTCTGGCTTTTTGTGTTTGACTATATGATATATTATATTTAAGCTTAAGAGTCCGCAGTAAGCTCGATTCTCCATACAAACGTAGTTACACTCTCATTTTAAAATTAGGTGTTGGATTGTAACGAAACTTAAATCTATGTCTGTAATTAGTTTATGTAGCTTCAGATACCATAGTAAAAAAAATACAGTGACTAAGTTTTTCATAGAAAACTTGTTTTTGCTGTATTTCCCTTGTTTTATACACTGGAACCATATAAACTAATTACAGACATAGATATACCTCTTGTTAATGTATATGCAAAGTTTCGCCACAATCCAACACATAGTTTTAAAATGAGAGCGTAAGTACGTTTGTATGGGAAGGTGAAATTGGGCCGAGCTTACTGCGGACTCTTAATGTCTCATTAACTTTTAGCTGGACTTGTATGACTTGATTGGTGGCAGTTGGCCTCCTGCAGCTCGAACACCTGACTGCCCCGAGTATGGGTCACAGCCCAGCAAGAGACCCACTATGCAGCAGTCATCCCCACATGAACGAGTGAAATCAGTCAATATCATTAATCACCTGGCTCCCGAAAAACGAAAAATTAAACCCACAACATCTACAAGTACCGCTTCTGCAAGTTCTGAGGAACGACCAAAAAGCAAAATGGTTCATGAGCCAAAGAAAATTGAAACTGGAATTCTTGTTGGTGTGTTTGTTATTTAATGCATATCTTTAGTATAAAGAATAAACTCCTTAAAACTGTTGAGACTGAACTGAACTGCTGAAGTATCTAGATTATCACAATGCACAGCTCTATCTTCTTCCAACTTGCTTAGACATTGCCATGACATTGCACTGTTTATGAACGCCTGTATGTGTTGTATATGTAATTTATATTCCTATGAAAACTATTTACCAATATTTTCAAACTGTTTTCCAACATATTATTTACCCACCATATTTAATAATATATAGACAACTTTTTGTTTTCGTCACTTACACTTCAAATAAACAAACTCACTAACACTGATAAAACTAGTCCATAACGCCTCCTCTACAACACTGATCGCAGTTATTCCAATTTTAGCTTTCCTAGTTTCTAATAATAAACATTGTACGGCGCGACGAGCGGCCGGCCGGTCGGCATGCACAGTGCCGACGATGTCGTATCCATATTTACAGGAGCTCTCTTACGATGAAATACCTCTCTGCGTGCTAGCATATGATGAGGGTATTGAGGGTGTGTTTACGCTAGAGTCCTATTTACATCGCGTTGCATTTTTGTTCATGAGGCCATTTCCCTATTTCGGAATCATATGTTCTATTTGTGTTGTGGCAGATGTGTGCAGCGGGGATGGTCCCGAGGAGCTGTACGACTCGCCGGCGCCGGGGTCGCCGCGCGCAGCCCCTGCGCAGAGACCCTCGCCCCTTCATCTACAGGAAGACATAGGTGTGGGTTCCCTTGTGGAGGTCGCTACAGATGTTGATCAGCAGTATTATGGAGTCGTAAGGTGGATTGGGATTATTGATGGTAAGTTTTGCTTAGGTATTGCGTAAAATTTAATGTTATGTTGGCAGCGATGATTGTGTATTTTTATGATACTTTTGGTGCTTTTTTTATTCCGTCCATCGGCTGTAAAAATATCTAGGTACCGATTTCATCCTTTAATAAATATGTACCGAAACATACATATTTTTGAGTAAGTAGTTTAGCATTTGACCTACTTAGCCACTTATTTTTGTAGAATTAAAATATGTGTCAGCTTGCGCAAATTCGCATCCATGGTGAAACAATTTTTCGAATTGTAGTTGCTCATCCGTCATTTACGTTTTATGAACGTCCAGTTCATTACCCTTACTGTTTACGTTCGAGTGGAAACACGGTAGTGCCTAATGAATAGAAATTCCGTCTATCTAGACACAGCGACGGCGGGTGTGGAGCTGGAAGAGAGCGTGTGCGGGCTAGGCGACGGCACGCGCGGCTCGGCGCGGCTGTTCTCGTGCGCGCCCGGGCGAGCGCTGTTCGTGCCGCTGCCGCTGTGCCGCCGCGACGCGCGCTTCCGCGACACGCCGCCGCCCGACACTGCGCGCACGGACACGGACCCTCATCTCGACCAGGTACGATGCAGAATGTGTGTGGACCCTACTTTGTTCATTTGCACTGTGCAAGTGGACAGAACTTACCGAGTCGCTCGCGCCTGGCAGCAAGTCATGTTATGTACGATTCTCACCGAACGGGCCGGGCCGATTTACCAAAGGAATTTGAAGCTTACGTCTGGAGACGTTACATTTCATATTCGAATGGTTTTGCGGCGGATCGGCTGCCACCGGGTGCTGGCGAATCCGTTGCGATGCGGCGCCTAGCGACCCGTCTCGGCCCGTTCAGTGGTAATCGTACATTAGCCCCCGGCCGAGCGTCGTTCGATCTGCTCCCGTTATACCGTCGCGAGGAGAGATCACAGCAAAGTCAAAGTTATATTCTTCAATAGTATAGGGCATTTGACGACCTCTGTAGCCTAGTTGGTAGTGACCCTCCCCACGAAGCCGGAGGTCCCGGGTTCGAATCCCGGTAATGGCATTTATTTGTGTGATGAGCATGAATATTTGTTCCTGAGTAACGGATGTTTTCCATGTATTTAGTTATCTATGTATTTATAGTACAAGCTTTGCATAGTTTGGGACTAGGTCGATTTGTGTAATATTGTGTCCCCAAATATTTATTTATATTACTTATTATATGCCCCTATCTATGACGCAGTATGAACCACGCGTTATTTGTATCGAAAATTATTCTGTTGCGTAATTCCAGCCAGAGTGTCCGCTAGTTACGGGCGTGGTTCCGCCGCTGTCGTCACTGGGCGAGCTGGCCGGCAAGAACCGCGGCATCCAGGGCCACCACAACTCCTGCTACCTCGACGCCACGCTCTTCGCCATGTTCACGTTCACGAGCGTCTTCGACGCGCTGCTGTACCGACCGCCGGAGCCGGAGGTAACTCGCGTTACATATACGTTATCCCGCTTATTCATAAAACTTAAAATGCCACTGCTAAATAAAATGTGTTTTGTCACTTTCTTACGAACGCAAATGGCCCAAAATTCTTTTTAGTGCCTAAAACAGATAAAAATTTATAAACACTTACAAAATTGTAGATGTCTCGAAATATGTACACCTAGTAGTCTAGTCTTAATGTTTATTATGAATTTCCCCACCTTACTAAGTTTTGTATTACAGAAACGTTTCATTTGGTACACAAATTACCACTGCGTTACCCCCCATAACCCCTCCAAAATAATGTCCACTGCGTTACCAAACAATAGTTTTTTTATTTTATTGAGCCCAACTATTTCGATAATAGTCATCATTCGAGTATGCGTATGCCATTCTGAATTAGAAAATAATGATTTTTTTTAACATTATCCAAATAAGTTAAAAAATATGCGGTAAAATGTACAAGGGACGTTTTTATAGGCATCAAAAAGTATTTTGGCCCAAACGTCAACGTGATGACTTGTGAATACGGCCGTATGTGTGTATCCTCCTGTCTATCTAACATTATCCCGGTTGCATCGTAAGGAGCCCGTGATCTGCTTGCTACCTAATTCTAAGTATTTACCATTCAACCACAGGCTATGAGTGCTTCGCATTAGATTAGAGAGTATCCCATACAATACCACTGCTATCAACCCTAATCGTGTCTGTACTTCCTGCAAATTCATGTGACGGACTCAACTACTCAGAATAAGATTAAGTACATTAAATCGAGATACACTTTCCACTACTTAGCAAGATACCTCATGAATAAGTAGATTGTACAACAAGTGCATTAAAGGAGCCATTATGCTAGAGACGTTTATATCCGCCCGAGCCACAGGCGAGGGTGGATAGTTAAGTCGAGTGATAAAATGGCTAATGTACGCCCGAGTTATACACACTGCTTTTCACTTCGATTGCGAGAAAATAACAAATATTTGCAAAATGTAATAAAATTGAGCTCATTCCTGCCACCTCACTTTTTAAAGTTTTTATGTTTAATATTCGAGACGTGATATGAGACTTAGGTTCTTCATACTGCTAAATTATTTAACGTTTCGATACGTTTTTAAATAATAAATGATTTCCATTTTATCCAGTTTCATATATATATATTTTTTTACGAGACGAGCATGTATGAGAAATGTTATGAAAGTGAGCGAAGCGAAAGTGGTTTGTCAGGATCATAGCAAATGGAGATCCGTGATCTCTGACCTCTGGGAAAGAGGCGTGATTATATGTATGTATGTATATATTTTTTAATAGAAACCTTTTTTAACGGAAAAGAAATTGATTAAAGCAAATAAAATAAAATAGCAGGTATATTCTACGAAGTTTTATTGTGCGTGTGGCTATCAGGGCCGGTTACCTTAGTCTTTAAAAAAATATACTTTACAGTACATATGGTGCTACTTTCCCGCACTAGTGCGGAAAAGAGCACTTTTCGTGTATATGTCGAAACTTTAAAGATCCATATGTATAGTAAAACGTTGTACGATACACGTGCGAATAGGTAATTCGCAACTCGTGTCGATTTAAAACACTCCCTTCAATCGTGTTTTAATTTATCACCACTCGTTGCGAATTTCCTATTTTTGGCACTTGTATCGTAAATAACGATTACCATGCGCTTGCTTTGAAAGTGCGCCTTTATATGGGTCAACATGAAAACGGGAAGCCCTCCATGCCCGCGCGGCGGGCGGGCCGGGGGCGGCCGTGCAGGAATGGATTTCGGGCCAATATTCCCACACGCGTGCGAGAATGAGATTTCATGACAATTCAAATTTCACCTTTTATGTACCTATAATTTTTAATTTCCTCGCATGATGCATTGTAAAATGTTGTATGATATACGTGCGGATTGGTAATTCCCAACTCGTGTCGATCAAAAACACTCCCTCGGTCGTAGATCGTTTCGGTACACTCAGGATTAATTATATGCCACCCTCGCCGCAACTATATCCTTTTGCACCCTTGAAATACAATGTAGTATATTTAAAACATTGCCATTATATATTAGGACTCGCCGCACTACCTGGAGGTGCAGCGCGTGCTGCGCGAGGAGGTAGTGAACCCGCTGCGGCGGCACGGCTACGTGCGCGCCGACCGCGTCATGCGCCTGCGCACGCTGCTGGAGCGGCTCTCCGACGTGCCCGGCCTCACCTGCGAGGAGAAGGTCCGACACCGCATCACCGCACCCCCACCCACACCCGCACTCGCACCCACACCCACGACCACACCACGCCGAGCCCCGTTGATAGTCTACTGCTAATGGCACTGAAATATCATCATTGTCGTCGTCATCGTCAAGGCTTGCTACTTTCCAATATTATGCCGTCCGAGGTTTCCATCACCATTATTACTAAGAGATTCAGAGGCAGTCACTCTGTCATTGATCGTTACAATTTGTCTAACCTCATATACAGTTGTTGAATTTTACGCAGGCGAGTGGACGCGTTCCTATAAAAATAAATAAATAAAATAGCCTTTATTGCTGAGGTTTACAATTTGCAAAAACTTATACTACTTAAAAATATCACTTATTATTTACTGCGTTTCCTTTACTTCTTTCCATCGACAACCTCAACTTGTCCTCCGACAAAGCCCTTTTCCAAAGCTTTCCACACCTTGCGATCCCTCTCGTCCCGCATCCACACTCCTCCACCATTTCTTTTAAGGTCATCTGACCATCTTAGAATTGGTCTTCCTCTTTTCCTTTTAGTTCCTCTTGGATACCACTCAACTACTTCTTTTGTCCATTTATCTGGGTTTTGTCTGATCATGTGGCCTGTCCAGCGCCCCTTTTGTTGTTTCACGATCTCCCCAATTTTTTTGCTCTTTGATTTGGATTTTATTATAGATAATTAAACTCGGCCTTTAAGTTTTATATTTAGCACGCTCCTTTCCATGTGGTTTTGACATGTAGCAAGTTTCTGGTAGTGTTTTTTTGTAAGTGCCCAAATTTGGCATCCATAAGTTATCACCGGCATAATGCACGTGTCGAAAACCCTAAATGTTTGGCTAGTTGGTATTTCCTTTGCCTTCATAACCTCTTTTAGTAACCAAAACTTTTTCCATGCGTTGTTTTGGCGTTCCTATTATTATGACGTGAACGACTAATTTCGTCAAATCCACCCGCCTTCGTGAAAGGCAAGAAGTCTAACAAAATTGCAAATAAATAACAATGTTCAAGCTCCTAGTTCTATCAACCTTCTTTATATTTAAGGACCCAGAAGAATTCCTGAACGGCCTCGTCGCTCAACTTCTGAGAGCGGAACCATTTCTCAAACTCTCCTCGGGTCAGGAGGCGTTCTGCTACCAGCTGTTCGTGGAAAAGGACGAGCAGATCACGGTGCCCACCGTGCAGCAATTGCTAGAACAGTCGTTCGCAACTTCTGGCGTTAAGCTTAGTGAGGTTAGTTACGATCATAAAGGTGTTATTCAGTTAGCTTTGGCTCTGTAAATGACATTCCGTCCCCACATGGAGTATTGCTGTCACCTCTGGGCCGGGGCACCTGGATACCAGCAAACTCAAACTCAAAATGATCTTTATTCAAGTAGGCCCAGTAAAAGCACTTTCAAATCGTCAGGTAGAAACGTAATCGTAAGGTAATTACTTGGAGTAATTGATTAAACATAAAAAGTAAAAATTATATGAAGTAAATATTTTATAAAAAATACCAGTCTAGTGCTAGTGTCAGCACTATTGCTGCTTCTCACATTAGTCGCACCTCGCGGGCGCCTGGACCAGCGGCTTGGGACTCGCATGAAAGACGTGCTGTGCGAATCTTGGACAATCACAAACTTACAAGCGGTATCGAACTGTTGAGTCTCAGGAGAGACTTCGCCTCCTTGTGCGTGTTCTATCGCTTGTATGACGGGTTGTGCTCTGAGGAACCGCGCCGCTCGCCGTCGGCAGCGGCAGGGCATTCATCCTCACACCCTGGAACCTAAATGGTCGCGTACCGTACAGTTTCAGAAAAAATTACTCCCTTGGACGTTCCGGTTTTGGAATGAAGAAAGAAAGAAAGAAAATAATTTATAGGCACAAAAAAACTACATTCATTACAATAAAAGTAAAAAAAAACAAGTTTTTTTAAAAAAAAAAGGTGGCAAAGGGACAGTCTTAGCAGTGTGCTGCAAACTCGCCACCGCTCCCTACCGAGATGTTCCCGAGAGACTACTAGACATACTTCCTAAATGTTCGGCAACGCGCTTGTAACACCCCTGGAGCACAGCATAATTAATAGTACCTAAAGGTACAGAAGGTCCACTGCCTAAGTGGTGACGTTAGCTGTCATTTTTTTTACAATAGACAATCATAGAGTGAGATAGGGTTGTCGACGTATGTACCACATAACTGAACATCCAAAATTATAGTTTCTATGTTTGTTATCGAAATAATCATCCATTTTGGAAATAAATAAATAAATATTAGGGGATAATCTTACACAAATCGACCTAGTCCCAAACTAAGCAAAGCTTGTACTATGGGTACTAGACGACGATAAACATACTTAAATAATAATATAATATGATAATAAAAAAGTACGAAAGCCGCATAGTCAGGATTAAGTAAAAAATACATGAAAACAGATTAAGTTACTATTTTAGTTCTTATATTTGCTATCGAAATCACCATCAAATCTTGGAAATAATAATATGACATGATGAATTAAAATAATACAATAGCCGGGAAGTAAGGATTAAGTATAAAAATAATTGAATACAGGTAGAGTTCATACAAAACAGTTCATACTTTACAATGCGATTACTTCTTTTGTCATGTTAGCAAGATGTTTAAAAATTGAAATTCGTATAACGGTGTGCGATCAATGAAATGACGTTGTTACTAAGGTACTTATGTAAAACGGAACGTATATACTCGTATGAAGCGTCATTGTGTGCTATACGCTGTACCTACAGCCCTAGCTAGACCTCCGCAGGAGGTTATCATAGACAAAATTCGTTTCGTACCAACTTGCCATCAGGTGGGCCGTAAGCTTGTTTGCCACCGACGGGGTATTCAAATAAAAAACATTATTGTTATAATATTATTTCAGGTTCCGGCTGCGTTTATAATCCAAATGCCACGCTTCGGTAAGCAGTACAAGTTGTACCAGCGAGTGCTGCCCTCGCCGCTGCTGGACGTAACCGATCTCATTGAAGGCCGTGAGTTTTGAATTATTCCGTTAAATTCCATTGCGTTAAAAAAAGTATAGGATATAATGAGCCACACTCTTTTATACCTGTTAACATTAACGGTATATTTACAAACTAGTTGCTTCTTTGCGCTTATCCTCGCTTACTCGGTCGCCGTAAGGTTAACGAACGTATGGCGTGTTTCATACAACTGTATTTATTTGTTTTGACCGCCTATCGCTCCGCTCCAAACCCTTGGTATAAGGCCCGAGTGCACTCAGGCCTTACACTTGCCGATTGTGTAATTGTGGTCGTGACCAAGCCGTTACAACCCGGTCCAAATAAATCGAGTGAAATAATCGTGAAGAAAATAAATAATCTTGAACGCACGCGTTTAAGAAAGGAGAGTGTACATTTGAAAGTACAAAACTTTTCAATCCGGGAGAAATGAGCAAAACCCTCTCAAATGTACTTACCCCATACTCAGTTTACCAACTAGGCTTTTTCTGTCGCTTCAATCTTATATGTACAGGGAACATATATTATAAGCTAAGTTCTACTGATTGACCTTTTTGAGTATACCTACTCAATTTGATTTGGCCAGTACACTTTTTTGTACAAGTGTACTGGACAAATCAAATTAAGTAGGTAGCTTCATTCATCTTTAGCGTTTCCGCAGCCGCGTAACTTAACAATTTTTTTCAACACAAATTGCTCGTAACGTACCTCTTATTGTGTCGGTTTTAGGCTCATAATCCTGGATATTAAACACGCGTGTTTTATAACATTACGACACTTGTCTGTTATGGTTATATCCCGATTAAGTCAAGTTGGCACCTTGCAGCAAGATATATGCATGCACACGGTGCATTCTTATATTAACCGGGTTGTACAGAATGTACAGCTTTTTTTTAATCTCGGCAAATGGAGTCTTACTCGACTAAATAAATTAAATCCTCTTTATTAATTAATTGACTACTCCTTTTTGGATATGATATAGAAACGTTTAATTTAGTAAAACTATTCACTTTTGATAACATTTTACATGAGTAAGATAGATAACATTAGAAATCGAAAATATTTATTTTATTTTGTATTGGCTGTTTAGAGATTTCATCTAATGCGCGCGCACTGCGCAAACTTCACGAAAAAAAACTGTTGCGCGCCATTGTAGGTTATTTCACAGATATTTGTAAACATTGTTAATGCGTGTTTGGTTATTAACAAAAATGTTGACTCGTGGTGACTAGAAAAGTGATAAAAAGAATGGACGCCACTGGAAATTCTTGGCGATGTATACAACATGTGAGTAAAAACCTGTTGTCATCAATAAGTAAAGAAAATAACTTGGCAGGCCTATAAAATTTTCATCTTATGAAAAGGATTTTTTCCTCGCGAAATATGTTGAAAAACGTCGTATGAAACGCGTGAGCTTTGATAATTACAAATTCCGCATCTGATGTAATTATCAACATACCTCACTTGTACCACAATATACTAATTCAATATCTGAGCGTCTATAAATATATACAAATCAGAATACGAGTCAGAATAAAATAAAATAAATTGAATTGAAGAAAATCAATATCTGAAGGTCCTACTTACAGGTCTTTTGATACAAATACGAGGCAACAATTGAAAAAAGTGACCGTTTTTTACCTTTTTTAGGGTTCCGTAGTTAACAAGGAACCCTTATAGGTTCGCTATGTCCGTCCATCTGTCCGTCCGTCCGTCTTCGGCTTAGGTCAGTAAACCCTACAACTAGAAAACTGTAAATTGGCATGGGTGTATAAATCAATCACGCCGACAAAACAGTAGAATCAAATTTTGAAATTTTATTTTAGGGTATCTACCTCCCCTACACGTAAAGTGTCCCCACTTTACGTGTAAACTATTTATCTCGATAAACCCATGGTGTGGGGTATCGTTGGATAGCTTGTTCAAAAATAGAATGTTAATGCAGCCCGCGACAGCGTATCAGCTATATACATGTACTTGCCTGGAGTATATATTACTTGCAAGTAACGTCTACTTATTTTTTATTAACCCTCAAAAAAAATGTAAGATGCAAGAATTTCGTCTTGGGTAACTTTGATTTGTAATAAAAAAAAAACTAAAAATGATAATGTTCTAATAGTAGATTGTATGACAAGGGGCTAAAACGAGCCATGTTACCACGAGATGGTTATTTTCCCGAGCGAAGTGAGGGAAAATTGTTCGAGTTTAGCCCCGCTTGCGCGTACACTTTTCGAGCATGAGATGTGAAAACTCTTTAAAAAAGTTCTCTAGTCTATCATCTTTCAAATTATGTGCAATAATGCCAAAAACCCTTTAAGGAACTTTATTAATTTGCCAATTTTTTGTAAGGGACGGACTAGGCTCTTAATCGGCGTACAATATTTGTTGTAAACCACACGTGACACGTGCTTAGAAATGCATCAGCTGTCTCTCTCTTTCGTCAAATAAACGATGCCAACCAGGCAATTAAATTCGATAAGCAGGTTTTTATGTAAATAACATACTGTAAGTAGTGTAGGTAATAGTCAAATTTTAATCAATAAATTCGTCTTCATTTATGTTGCTCTAATTGACGGCCTTCATTACGAATGCACGCGTAGCTTCTGTTTCTGATTTCTACTGTGGTCATTCGTAAACGAATTTCCTCTTTAATAACGACGAATGCCGCCTGTATGCGTTGGGATAAATCTTCTCTAGATTCGACTTCCGTTGCGTAGACAAGTTCTTTTGCCCGTCCCCTGATGTAAAAGTCTAACGGAGTTAGGTCTGAGGAACGTGGAGGCCAGGGAATAGGGCTATCTCTCCCGATCCACGAATTTAGGAAAGTATTGTCCAGGTGCTCCCTGACTGTTAGGTTTGCCTCCAGTGCGCAGGACAACCGTCTTGTTGAAATACGATTCGCCTATCTTCATCAAAATGCGGCACATCAGCAAGCAATTCAGGCAGTTCATTTTGCAAAAAATCAAGGTAGTTATCTCCGTTTAGATTATCGGGTAGGTAGTGTGGCCACTTTATCACCAATGACTCCTGCCGAACTTGCCTACGCTAATCACCTCTGAAAACATCTCTACTTGTGGGTTTTCATGTTGCGGTGCCCAGTGGTGCAGATTATGTACATTAAGAATCCCTTCATTTGTAAATTTGGACTCGTCTGTCCACAGAACACTTTTTAAAAAGTCGCGATCGTCTAAGTCTGTATGCAGCAAAAAACGACAGAACCGGACACGTTTCCCTAAGTCGTTCTAATGAATAAAATACGCATAAGAATAAATTTTCAAGATTCTTTTTAATTTTAACTACGTGAATCGGATTACGATTTGTATTACATGTAAACCTCTTTTTAGCGTGTACGGGTTATTATTAAACAATAACAGTTTTTATTCAAAAATGAAATACCTTGTACTGGAGTGTAATGAAAATCGTGTTTGTTTTTTTGGCGAAGAACTTTCCACACCTACCAGATAGAAATTTCGAGTAAAGCAGCAATTTTTCTTATGCTTGTAGTCGGGTCTTCCTCCAACAGTGCTAAAATTTGCTCATCGACTTCAACATTGTGTCGCACCACAATTCCTTCAACTTCATTGATGTTCAAATTCCTTGTTTCGCGTAAGCGTCGGTAAGTGTTTTGAATCGTGTTGCGGGTTGGTAAGCGTCTATTAGGGAATCGTTCCTGGTAGATTCTTTGCGCAGCTCTTGCAACACCATTAGCTTTTCCGTATGCCATCAAAATGTCCGCATATTCTTCATTCGTGAATGTAGCCATTATCAAATTACCAAAACTCAACAATAACACTATTAACAGAAACAGTAACAAAACCAAAAACTTTTTAAGAGCGTGCAACATTAGCAACCCACACTACGATGTTTACTGTGTGCGTGCGGTTCGAGTGCTGCCGTGCTGTTGGACCGACCCTTCTTGATCATTATTATACTTTCACTTGATAGTGAGGTAGGAAATAAAAATCAGATGAGTTTTAAATGTTTTCATTTTATTAAACTTACGCGCTTATTTACTTACCATAAAACTAGTGCCTATGCCAAATCTTGGGATTAGGTGTCAAAGCGGAGCCTGAGCTCCTTTAGGGCACAACCGGGAATAACGCTGGGGGATGATGGTGACGCACGTATTTTCTTATGTCAAACGGTTTAGTTTTGTATGGAGACTCGACCGACTCTAACAGTGTTTAAATTACAAACACAAGCCGTACGAATATTGGTCCGAGTAAATCCGAGCCACTCGTGTAGTTTAAAATGTTCAAATTATTATACCTATAGACGATCTTTTAGTGAATCCATTTTATTTTTGATGTAAAATAAAATAATCATGTTATTTTCTAAAATAAATAAATGAATCTATCTATGTTTTCAGTTTCTCCTAGGTAAGTATGTCCCTAATTGACATTGACCTACTTTTCTCCCATCAACCATTTCTGGCAAAAGACATTTTGATAAAAAAATATTAATTTTGGCTCCATCTTCTCCTTCCAAAACCAGTCATCTTTATTCATTTTTGAAGTCTTAAAGCTGGAACTCTTCTCCTGTCCACACCGAACTGTATCCGGAATAGAAAAAATAATCAAACGTACATTACTAAATATAGTTTTATTGTTTTTCAAAATATTCTCCGTGATGATCGATGCACTTTTGCATAAGTGTAAACCAATTTTTAAAGCACTTTTGCCACTCTGACTGAGTTATCTCCAAAACGTGTTGTTTAAACGCGTCGACCGCATCTTCACGGGTCGAAAATCGTTGACCACGTAATTTATTCTTTACATTTGGAAATAAATAAAAATCATTGGGTGCCAAATCAGGGCTGTGCGGTGGGTGACCCGTTAATTCTATATTTTGACCTTCCAAAAATCGAGTTGTTTCGCGTGATATATGACAGCTGGCGTTCTCATGGTGAAGAATGATTCTGCGTCGCTGGTTGTCTTTACGTATTTCTTCAAACACTTCTGGCAAACAAATGGTCGTGTACCACTCCGAATTAACCGTTTTACGATTTTCTAGTGGCACTGTAGCCACATGGCCATTCATACCAAAAAAGCAGGCGATCATTTGCTTCAAGGTGCTTTTTCCACGAGTAACTTTCGTAGGGTTCGGCTCATTTTGAAACACCCTCACTGTTGATTGCTGTTTAGTTTCGGGATCATAAGGATATATCCAAGATTCGTCACCTGTGTAGATACCATAAACAGCTTTTGAGTCACCACGGTTATATTTTTTCAACATTTTTTTGCACCATTCGACGCGAGCCTCTTTTTGATCCTTAGTTAAATTGTGCGGTATCCAACGCGAACAAATTTTTTTTACAGCTAAATGTTCATGTAATATCTTATTAATGCTCGTCATAGATATCCCCAGAATTGCCTCTATCTCGCGATACGTAACATGACGGTCATGCATTATAAGTTTCCGCACTGCTTCAATATTTTGTGGTACAACGGCCGATTCGGGCGACCTTCCTTAACTTCTTCCGTAAGCATACTACGTCCACGATTGAACTCACTAAACCAGTGATACACAGTAGTTTTTGATGGAACTTCATCACCAAAAGTCAAAGTTAATTGATTGCATTGTTGTTGCGTTAAGCCACGCCGAAAATCGTAATAAATCATAGCACGAATATTTTCACGAGTAAGTTCCATTCTTGCAGCGAGATAACATTTTAATCCCGCCAAAAACAAAAGACTACTACTCAAGAAAAAAAAAATAGCGGCCAGTATTAAAAAAAAGTTCAAATTTTACCATGAAGGTCAAAAATTGTGTTTAAGAAAGTTGGAATCCTGGATTCCGGATACATAAGTAGCAGCCCTCGTACATTTGGCGTGATATATTCCAAAAGAGCTCTTTTTGGAGTTCCTTGATTGTCTTTTGCAATATCCTTTGGTTTTGAAGTGTCACATATCATCACCATCATCATATCAGCCGAAAGACGTCCACTCCTGGCCAAGAATTTGGTCCTCACCCATATTCGACGGTTTTTCTCATTTTTTTTCTGTCTGAAAATAAAGTTCATCTTTACCACAAAAAGTAATTACCCAAAACATTGATTTCCCTTGAAAATTACATTTTCTAAGTTTCATAACCGTAGGTTTAATTATAACGTTTTCCGACTCAAACTTCCAACCCCTTTTTAACCGACTTCAAAAAAAAGGAGGTTTTCAATTCGGTTGTATTTTTATTTTTATTTTTTATTATTATTTTTATTGTGTTTAATGTTTGTTACCTCAGAACTCCGTCATTGATGAGCCGATTCGTAAATTTTTTTTTTTGTTTGTAAGTAGGTAGTCCCATTTTTTTCAAAAAATCAGTTGAATGATCCATGAGGAATTGAGGGAACTCTTCAATTATATTAGGCACGCGTGTAGTGATTTTGGTATTTTCTATTTTAACTCGTGTATTACCCGGTTATCATAAATTTGGTGGAGTGGAATTGATGATGAAGACCACAGATGACTTATGGAACTCCTCAATTATGTACTTAAAAGTACAAATGTACGTCACAGATTCTGATAAGATTTCGTTGAAATAGCAACTAATGAAGTGCCAAAGGTGATCCTTGTGGAATCGACGGAAGTCCTCAAATATTATCGGGCCATATACAGCGATTGGGTTTTTTTCCCTAATAATCAACGCATTTGCTCTCGGAAATCAGTTCATGTGGTAAATTGGTAAATATATGTGGAAATGTTCTCATGGCTTGGCGGGGTACTAAATTGAAGTCGGTTAAAACTTTGTTTTTAAAGTAAATTATTCAGCATTCTATGGGTGGAATTTTCTAAAACATTGAAACATGATATGTTCTTTTATATCTTTTGAAGAGTATATTCCATATTATATGATCGAAGTTTAAAAAACAAAGGTTTTTTAATTCAGAATTCCACCCCCTTCTCATCCCCTATAAATTTAGCCTTACCCCTAGTACAAATCGTAAAAGAAACCTCTATGCCAAAGTTCAGCTTTCTATGTGTAAAGGTTTGGTCTAGGCGCGCGCCGCAGGCTAAAATGATGATGATGATGATGACGGATTTTATAAAACGATGACTAACTCCAAAATATTTCATACAATCGTCACATAACCCCTAGGCAAGTGCAGTATAAACATAAATAATATGAATAATATTGGTGACCTAACTTTTAACTTGTCTGGCCGTACGTAGTATTATTGGATTTTTTCATCCCAAATAATTTTCGTTTATTACCCATTTCTATAGAAAGTTATAATATTACTTTAGTGCTTTGTGAAACAATAAAATAAATAAACTTACTTAACATGTAAAATGACTTACCAAGTATCAATCAGTAGTGGACGCACTACAGCTGGTCAGGCGCGTGTCGGGTACGCTCGGTCACCGACCTTTGGGCAGCGACGAGAGCGATACGTCCGTTCTTTATAAAGTGGTTTTTAAAAAATGGGCTAAATTAACTGGGTCACCCATAAGCGTAAAAATCACGTAATATTAAACAAATCCTGTAGTTTTATGTAAAAAAAATGTAAATAAAAATGTTTGATTTCCAAAACATCATCAAATACGTGAATAAAAAAATGTTTAAACTAACCGAATTAGACATTATGTAGTACTATTTTTTAATAGGAAAGAGCAATATTTTAGAACTAGTGCGATTGCTATGTACTAAAAGATTATATATTCCATTGTAAAAGGGAAACATCGATACATTTTTGAAAGTTTAAAATGGAAATATTCTACCTGAAAGATAGCTCTGACGCGTATTTTTGCAAACACTCCGACGAAAACCTGGTTGTTTTAAATAACCGTTTAAATAAATAGAATTATAGCAATGCTATGGTCTAGAATAAGAGTTTATCTATACAAAACAGTAGTTTACTTTAAAAATGCAATCATTTGAACGAAACTATGGCCTTTGAAAAAGCCTTACGTTAGCTAAAATTCGAACTTTTTGTTGGCACGCTCTTAAGATAAGAGTGAAAATTCGCGGCATTGCGTTTTTTTTAATGAGTTGTCTCAATTACTAGCTGTTGTGCCAACAGGCCAATCGTGATTCAGAAAAAAAAGGTCCTGCAAACAGGAATCTGGATAATGATTTTCAGAAATTCATAAAGATTTATCCCACCGGATACAGACAGCATTCATCGTGACATTCATCGTTATTAAAGAGGAAATTTGGTTACAAACCCAGATGTATCTCCCTCTCTGTCGCACTTGCAAATTCGAGGGACAGAGGGAGATAGCGAACGAAGTTCGTGTTCGTTTCGCGATAGTCTTTCAGATGCTACGCGTGCGTAACTTTTTTAAAGAATTTTAAGAACATTATCAATTTTAGTTTTTTTTAAATTGCAGTTCAAAGTTACCCAAGACGAAATTCTTCATCTTAATTTTTTTTGAGGGTTAATAAAAAAATATGTATAAGTTAATAGCAAATAATTTTGACTGATAGAGCCGTACAACATTACACATTACAATAAACCCTGTATATCACTTAAGGGGCTCCACGCGCTTTTTGGCTAGTTTTGACGAGTTTTGAATTGATATTCCTCCGTCAAAACTATAGATATATTTATGGAACAAACACCTATCGGTTTTTTAGTTCTTTATCTACATTTGCACGAGAGTTTTTTTGAAAATAATTAATATTTATTTTTTTATGATTTATTCAAACATGGTCCAAAAAAGCTCTGTATTCGATATTATTATGTTGTTCATGCACTTTTATATATGAAATCTACATATAACTGTTCCTTATTGACGTCTCTAACAACCCACGAGAGATTTTTATTTTAAACTCATTTTCACAAAAGTTACGTCCATAAAACTGGTTTTTTGGCCTGAAATTGCCAAAGTTTGGTGCCATATATCCCGAAAACTGTGAGGTTTGAAGTAAATATGGGATACTATTTCGGTAAACTTCGTTGTTGTTAATACGATAAACCATAAAAAACACGAATAAACCGACAGTTATAGATCGAAGGTCATTGGCAGCTAGGAGCCCCTTAATAAATAATAACGGCCGTATTCATAAACGCACTACAAGCCTGTTTTAACTAAAATGGCTTTAAAATTCGTTTGTCCTTATCTGTCACTTTGACATTTGTGTTCGTAAGAAAGGGACAAAGCACATTTTATTTAGCAGAGGCATTTTAAGTTTTATGAATAAGGGGGTTAGTTTTGTTTCTTACATAGGTATTCATTGTATGCTTGTGGGTAACACGTTGTAAAATTTACTGCTAACCACCAATTGTTTGTTAACCTGTTGCTACTGGTGGGAACCTTTAATTGGCTCTCTGTTACTTAAGTTATATAACTAGCTTATATTATTACTAGCTTCCGCCCGCGACTTCGTCCGCGTGGACCCGGGATAAAAACTATCCTATATTTTAATCCAGGCTATAAACTATCTTCGTGCAAAATTTCATTCAAATCGGTCCAGCCGTTTAAGCGTGATTGAGTAACAAACATCCAAACATCTAAACTTTCGCATTTATAATATTAGTAGGATTTTGAATTGTAAGCTGTTGGTTCTCCGAATATTAAATAAATAAACAATGTGTTTTTTTTTAAGTCGTTACAAAGTCAAACTTGACACCCCTTCAGAATATTTAGCGCGATCTCAGTGATTTTGCGCTAAATTTCCCCGCGGTTCGCCTCCGGCTTCCCCGCTTCTCCCCCATCGTTGACCGTGCTGGGAATAGTTTAGCTGACTGTATGTAGTAAGTAAGACTGTGCTTGTATTGTAACGCTACAGTGCCGCGACAGTGCACGGTGTGCGGCGCGTTGGCGCGCTGGGAGTGCGGCGCGTGCGCGCGCGGCGGCGCGCTCGACGCGGGCGCGCTGTGCGCCGCCTGTCTGCGGCTCGCGCACGACAAGCGCCCGCACCACAAGGTACACTCTGAGTATGGGAGCTTCGTTGGCGCGACGCGTCTTGCATCTGCAAACACCAGGGGTGCTACTCCGGCCGCGCCTCTGTGAAATACGCCCGCTCGTTTCGATTACTGTTTTTAACGCTGGTTGCAGACTGTAATTGCGGCTCACGTGGCTTTCGCATATAATATTTTATTTTTATTCTTCATTTTGGACCGAAGTACTCCTAATGGCTTATTTGGGATTAGACTGAAAAAGTATATAAAAGTATATTCTGATTTTTATATTGAACAGGTTCACCAGTCTCAATCTCATTCAGCATGTGTAAACTATGGTGAAAATGCCCTAACATCCAATATTTGACAGCTGTCATCCCAGTACAATTTATTTATTTATTATTCGGATTTATGTTATTATATATTATCATTGACGTTTATTGTAATCTAATTATAGTGATTAGTGGTATACCTTAAAATAGTCGTGAATGACGTGATGTAACGTTGAGTCCGTGGCGCAGGCGACGCCGCTGCGCGTGCCGGAGGAGTGGGCGGGCGTGCTGGAGGCGGCGCCGGCGCCGCGCGTGTACATGGAGCTGTTCGCCGTGCTGTGCATCGAGACCAGCCACTACGTGGCCTTCGTGAAAGCTGGCCAGACGCTCGACGCGCCTTGGTGCTTCTTTGATTCCATGGCCGACCGGAAAGGTGGGTACGAGCTTGGGCCACCGTTAAACCTTTAAGCCTTACCCGGGTCCCGGAGACGGAGACGTAGATGTACGAGGGTGGATCAAATAGTACCCGTATTTGATGGCAGGTGGCGTTACTTAGGAAAGTTGGCATTACCGTCGTGTAGTATTGTCCTTATCAAATAAAAAAAGACCGGGTTGCACCCCGGAAGTGCCGGCAGAAGTGAAAACTTGAATATTAACGTTGTGCATTTTTGATATTTGAGGATGATGAACTGACATCATCAACTATCGATAGTCGTTTGTAAAGTGAACCGATTCGTTTCGTACAAAATGGAGAAAGAGCAATATCGTTCCCTAATTTTCTTCTTATTTTTGGATGGAAAAACATGCGCGCGAACAATTAAAAGGTATAAATGCTCTCTACGGAGGTCTTTCGCCGTCTATGACAACCGTGAGATATTGGTTTAATGATTTTAAACGAGGTCGTACATCTGTTTTCGACGAGGACCGCCCATGGCGCCCGGCAGACGTGGTTCTGGTTACCGAAGAAGTCGTGCAAAAGGTAAAAACACATAATGGTCACCGATCGACGTACCTGTGCGTGGATTAGCAGAGGCTGTAGGGGTGTCGTACGGAACAACCAATAATATAATCTATATATATAAAATAAGACTTCCTGACTGATTCATCATCGCACAGCCGAAACTACTGGGACTAGAAACTTGAAATTTACACCAGGACTTCCTTTTATGACGTAGGCAAGGGACAAGACGGGATTTTTTGAAATTCCACCCCTAAGTGAGTTAAATAGGGGTGCAATGTTTGTATGGGGGAAACATTATTTTTTGAACTAGACTTAAAAACTTTTTAGAAATATTACTTCTTATTAAGATACAAAAAAGTACTTTCAGTGTTTTAGAAAATTCCACCCCTAACGGGATTAAATAGGGGTGCAAATTTGTATAGCGGAAACTTATTTTTTGAGCTAGACTTGAAACTTTGTAGAAAGATTACTTATTAGAATACAAAAAAGTACTTTCAGCATATTAGAAAGTCCCACCCCCAAGGGGGTTAAAACGGGGTGCAAGGTTTGTATGGAAAACGCTTTTTTGAGTTAGAGATTTGAAACTTTGTAGACAGATTACTTATTTGAATACAAAAAATAACTTTAAGCGTTTTAGAAAATTCCACCCAAGAGGGGGTTAAATAGGAGTGCAAAATTTGTATGCGGGAAACACTTCCTTTTGAGCTAGAAACTTGAAACGTTGTAGACAGAATACTTATTAGAATACAAAAACAATAAGTACTTTCAGCGTTTTAGAAAATTCCACCCCTAAGAGGGTTAAAACGGTATTCAAGGTTTATATGGAGAGCAAGAAAAAATTAAAGGTGGTTCAAAGGGAAAAGTATCTTTTTATGTAAGAAACTTTTTAACTTTGTTAAATAAATAAATAAATAAATAAGTATTTGGGGACCATCTTACACAAATCGCCCTAGTCCCAAACCAAGGGGGCGTCCACAAATTACGTAACGCAAAATTCTTAAATTTTTAACCCCCCCCCCCCCTTCAATTCCGTTACGTAACAAGTCTTCAGGGTAATATTCAGAAAAGAAAGATGTGGTATTTTAGATACTTTTTAATCATAAATCTGCATTTTTAATGAAACATTAGTGTAGTTTCAAGGAATCAAGAAATTGAATCATCTATGGACGGGTTTCGGTTTCATTTCTTAATACATTCTATTAAGGGTAAATCGGAATCAGAATCGCTCTCATAATTGGTATCGGCTTCGGCGGCAATCACATCTTCTGTGGCTATCTCTGCGTCTTCTTCTGCCACCCACTCCACCGCGGCAGGTGCCACCTCGCACAATAGCTCTCCCTGACGCCGCGTGATAACTCGCCTAACGGAGACTTTATTTGCAGAAGTTGATTTTGAGTGAATATTTCTGCGGTAGTGTGCAGCTGCTTTTTTAGAGCATGAATATAAGCCACAAATTTTGCAGGTTCTACTTTAGGGATGTGAAAAACTTAACTTTTTTTAAGTATACTATTATAAAAAATCGTGCGTGACGTAACGCAAACCTTGACCCCCCTCCCCCAACGTAACAGGACCGTTACGCTTAGCCGGACCCCCCCCCCTCCCTCCAATTTGCGTTACGTAATTTGTGGACGCCCCCTAAGCAAAGCTTGTACTATGGGTACTAGACGACGATATACATACATACATTATATAGATAAATAAATACTTAAATACATGGAACTTACTTACTTTACTTTGGTTTTAGACTGTTTATTAAAAGACTACAAAACAGATTTCAGCGTTAGTTTTTCATTCATCCCCTAAGAGTCTTAAAAGGCGGTTCGAAGTTCGTATAGATCAAGACAATTTTTAAAGTAAAACATTTGTAATTTCGATTTTAGATGGTTTGTTTAAAACTTAAAAACTAATTTCAACGTTTTTTGATATTCATCCCCCAAGGGGGTTCAAAGTTTATACGGAGAGCAAGATATTTTTAAAGTAAGAGATTTTTTACTTAGGTTTGGACTGTTTGTTTAAAGATTACAAAAGATTTCAGCGTTTATTTTTATTCATCCCCTAAGAGGGTTAAAAGGGGGTTTGAAGATTGTATAGAGAGAAAGACCTTTCTTATAGTATGTGATTTGTAACTTCGGAATTAGACTGTTTGCTTAAAAACTAGAAAATGAATTACAGTGTTTTTTGAAATTCATCCCTTAAGGGGATTTAAAGTTCTCATCGCACTGTTAACATTTAGGCTTAAACCCTGATCGGATTTAGATGAAAATTTCCGTACAGATAATTTGAGACCCTTGCAAGGATAAAGGATAGTTTTTATCTCGGAAATCATCCCTGGTAGAAGTGTGTTTGGGACAGCGATAATTAAACGTATTTTTTCTACGACGATAACAAGTTCTACGCAGACGAAGTCGCGGGCAACAGCTAGTACACGATAAATTAAAAAGTGTCCGCCCGATGGGTGCCGCGATTGCTCACGGATGAAAATAAGCGATTACGGCTTACGGCTGCCAATGTCGAAGGAGTTTTTGGGCTTGTCTGAGCGAAATCCGCAGGAGTTTTTCCGTCTTGTCGTTACTGTTGATGAAACCTGGATCCATTATTATACACCTGAGACCAAGCGGCAGTCTAAACAATGGATTTTTTCTAACGAATCTGCCCCAAAGAAGGCGAAAACGGTCCCTATCAGCCGGAAAAGTCATGGCCACGATTTTTTAGGATATTAAGGGAATAATCCATATAGATTTCTCTCAAAAAGGGAAAACTATCACAGGGCCGTACTATAGCGAGTTATTGGACCGGTTTGATAAAAAAAGGAGACCCGGCCCCATTTGGCAAAGAAGAAAGTGTTGTTCCACCATGACAACTCACCAGCACATTCATCCAAAATAGGCATGGTGCCTCATGTTCAAATCGATAACGTAGTGATGCTAATTGACCAAACCAAACCATCAAATTATCGTAATAAAGTATAAATTATAAGATATAATTAAAATCGTAAAAAGATATGACCCTTGAAAGTTTAGAAAAAATATGCATTTTTTTATTGTCCAAGTGTAAATTTAACGTTACCAAAAGAATCCTTACGCTTTTATAGAAATAAAATTGTATGACAACTAAAGGCTGTCCCAGAAGTAAAGAGACAATTTTCAAAGTCTTACTGACTGAACATTTTATTATAAGGAAAAAAGTTTTGATGTCACTGCGTCTATGGTTTCGTTATCTGTCATATAAAGCGGGAATTTCGTTATTGCATTCATTTTTTTAAACATGAAGCGTCAAGAATTTAGTTTTTGCTGTTAGGGTTGTTCTATTTTACGAGTCACATAATAAAAAGGATACAGTAAATCATCTCATACAGACATCACATACAGTCTCGTGCGATACGCGCAAATGTTCGGACGTGTAACGGTGACTCATGTTCAAGGCCATGGCCTCGAATGTGATAAAATGTTCATCTTGCGAAATTGTGATCTGTGAAGTGTTAGCGTTCATCCAGAATAAAGTGGACGTGATGAGTGAAGAGAGTATCAAAAAGCTGGTTACCTCTTCTTTCTCTATACAAGAAATCGAAACGGCTAAGGACTTGTTATTCGACTCGATTACTACGAAGCAACGTAAAGTACTACGGAAAAACAATGGTAAAACAGAGAGGAATCTGCAAGACATCATATCGCTTTTCAAACAACACGAGTCCCAGGAATTTCCCATATTTGTAGCTAGGGACTTGCACCGACTTCCACCCATTTCTTTCGACCATGTCGATGCGACCCGTTTACTAAAGGACATACTGGTATTCAAAAGCGAGTTGGAAACCATTAAGCAAACGTACGTTATCGAGCACCAATTAAAACAGGACGATCTAATAAATCTGAAACAAGCATCATTGGTGAATCCGTTTGATTTGAATGTCAACTAAAGACGCGGTGCGGCCGCTTTACAAACTAGTTTCTGTTACGATAGCGGCCCGCCGGGTCTACCCCCCAGTGCAGAAAAATACGCGGATCGCAATTGCAGTACGCCGCCGACCGACAGGCCCGAGTCAAATATACGAACGGAAAACGTTATGTTGTCTCGGTTCCCCGTGCTAGAAGTGAATATACCGGCCGACACACCTCGTGAGCAGTGCGATAACGAGATAGCGCCGATTGCACCAACGCCGGCGAGTGAGACGGAACGAAAATGTGCACGAGATGGTCCAAGCGTAAGACGATGGCGGAGTTTGTAGGCCTCAGTGAAAATGCTCCGAATGTGGATACGCCGGACAGCCCAGAAAATATGACCCTTGTGGAAAAACGCAGAAAATAAAAAGGAGCGAAGGCGACAGACACGATTGACAGGACGGGAAGGGAAAGCAGTGGTAGAAGCGGACGGAAAATCCAAAGCAGCAGAAATTCGAATTCCTCTATTTATTAACAATGTAGACAAGCAAACAAGTGAAGCGGATATTCATGATCATATAAAGCGGAAAAACGGGATTATCTGTAACGCTTAAGAAAATAAACATGATAAAGCCAAAGCGATACGACGACGCGTATAAAATCTTTGTACCACACACCAAAGTTTCGTTATTTATGGATAGTGCTATGTGGCCCGAAGGAATAAAATTTCGTCGGTTTATCTATTTTAATAGGAACAAATATGAATCAGGAATGCGAATGACGGGATCAAAAATTGGGACTTAATGGCGCAATTAACTGAAATAAAACTGTGCAGTTTCAACTGTAGATCGGTAACAAGATCGGTGGAATGTGTTAAGTCGTTGTGTCGCAGGGCCCAGATTATATGCTTGCAAGAAACGTGGCTGCTGCCGGAAAATATACCTTATCTTGGAGGGATAGATCAGTGTTTTGCGTACGCAGGGAAATCAGCTGTTGACACGAGTGCCGGCTTATGTGTAGGCCGGCCGTACGGTGGCTGTGCTATTCTGTATGACACTCGTTTGTTTACATCGGTATCGGTGGTGCAGTGCATTAGTGCGCGCTTAGTAGCTATAAGAATAGATCTTCCGGAGCGCAAACTTTTGGTGTTTTCGGTCTATATGCCTACGGACTCGGCTGAGACACTTACTGAGTTTGCTGAGTGCTTAGGAGAAGTCGCTGCGATAGTGGAGGAATGTCAGATAGACTACGTGTACATACTAGGTGACTTCAATGCGCACCCTGGACGGAGTGCATGATGCACTGATTTAAAGTGGAGGTGTGCGGACATGGAGTGTTTCGGTTATGACTCGGACACATACACATATGTCAGTGACTAGTGGATCTAGAAGCTGGCTGGATCATTGCCTGGTAACTGAAGCGGCTTGGAAAACAGTCGTAGACGTTAAAGTCCACTGCGATGTGTATTGGTCCGATCATCACCCGCTAGAAATAAAATGTAATTTAGGATTAATGACGGCTAAAAATAAGGTTAGTAGTTCAACATTCAATTCAATTATTTGGGGGGAAAGGACCTCTGAGCAGTTGACATGTTTAAAAATAAATGTAATGAAAAGCTTGGATCTATTGATTTTCCGGACGAGTTTAGAGAGTGTAGTGACAAGCAATGTAATCATTTAGATCATAGGTTAATTATTGACAAGTTACATGCAAAAATTATTAATATTTTAAGCGAAACCGCCACCATTAGTTATTCTATATAAAAGTGTTTTAAACATAAAAAAACAAGTTGGTGGTTGGAACAAGCATGTACGACAAGCCCACTCGGAGGCTCGACTTGCATTTCAAAATTGGATTTTGTGTGGGAAACCGAATGTAGGATCTGTGCACGAAGAAATGGTAGAGTCTAGGAAGGTATTTAAGCGTAAGCTTAAGTGGTGCCAAGACAATGCCGAACAAATTAAGATGAACATTATAGCGATGCATCATTCAAAAAAGGACTTTCCTAGTTTCTGGAAAAATACCCGCAAATTGAGCCCCAAGTCGAGTCTCCCTGTGAGCGTAGGGGGTATTAGCGAGCCTTACCAAATTGCTGAACATTTCAGGAAACATTTCAAAGTCGCGTCCCCAATGGGTACGGGAGGGGAGGTCCCTCCGGTTGAGAGGCAGTCTGTTGGGTCCTGTTTGCGGATCACAGCAAAGGAGGTCGAGACAGTGGTGAAGAGCATGAAGCGCGGAAAATCACCTGGCCACGACTCTCTTAGTATAGAACATCTACAGAACGCCGGAGTGCACTTGCCAAGAGTACTCGCCTTGCTCTTCACCTTCTGTGTCGGCCATTCGTTTACCAGATGATATGATGAGGACCCTTGTAGTGCCCATAGTCAAGAAGTATAGACCCATTTCGTTGGCTACTATTGTGGCAAAAGTGCTGGACAGTGTGTTGGACAGGGAACTGGGGAAACACCTGAGTCTTCAAGATGCTCAGTTCGTAGGTCCGGACTCTCCACGGAGACTGCAGTTCTCTGTCTCAAGCACACTGTCCGATACTACACTGACAGGGAAACACCAGTATACGCGTGTTTCCTTGATCTGTCGAAAGCCTTCGACTTGGTGCACTATGATAAACTGTGGCAGAAACTGTACCAGGATACCAGCCTGCCCTGTGAGTTGACTGAATTGTTTAGGTTCTGGTATGGTCACCAGAAAAATGTTGTCAGATGGTCCGACTCGCTTTCTGATTCATACAGGCTGGAGTGCGGAGTGAGACAGGGGGGTTTGTCATCGCCCAAACTCTTCAGCCTGTATGTTAATCGGTTGATTGATGAGCTCATCAACACTATGACTGGATGCTCAGTGGATGGCACATTTGTGAATAACATTAGTTATGCAGATGACATGGTGTTGTTGGGCCCATCAGTCAACGCCCTAAACAAGATGCACAGGGTCTGCGAAGAGTATGCGGAGTCCCATGGGCTTAGGTATATTACTTCCAAGAGTGTGTTGCTGGTATTTAAGTCGGGGCCCAAAGGTTATCATCGGATTCCACCGGCTTACCTATACGGCACCTCTGAAAATGGTAAAGGAGTTCAAATACCTGGGACACTGGGTCACGGAGACTCTGGAGCGACAAGAAGGACGTGGAGAGGGAGCGTAGGGCGCTCTCAGTCAGGAGCAACATGTTGATTCGTAGGTTTGCCAGGTGTACCACCGACGTTAAGATCACCCTTTTTAAGGCGTTCTGCCAATCCTTTTACACCTGCAGCCTATGGATCAACTATACCCAAAAAGCTTACAGCGCCCTACGCGTCCAATATAATAATGGTTTTAGGATGTTGTTGGGGCTGCCGCGCCATTGCAGTGCATCAGGGATGTTTTGCGATGCTTACACGGATGGGTTTCACGCCATAATGCGTAAGCGTGTCGCGTCCCTGCTGAGGCGCCTGCGCGGCAGCCCGAACAGCCTCCTGCTAACGGTGGCGGCGCGCCTGGATGGTCCCTTCCTATTTCACTGGGATAGGTTGCATAGGGTATCCAACTGACGACTTGCAAATAGCCAACATACCTACTAACATAGTTTTAAGACCTTTATTACTAACGAATTATGGAAACATTTCCGAAATAAATTATTTGATTGATTGATTGAAATCACTTTCTTCAAGAAGGAGCTAGACAAACTAGTATATATGGAACAATAAGACGTTATGAAGAAACGGGAGAGGTTAGTTTTAAGAAGATTCCGGGAAGAGATAGATCAGTGATGGTACCTCGAAATGTAAATCGAGTTAAATCGATTTTTGATAAGACTGCTTCAATCTCCGTCCGAGTGACAGCGGATAAACTACAAATATCGAAGTCGTCTGTCGCCAGAATGAAAAGGAATGATCTAGGTTTGAATACATGAAGGACCAAGAGGAACGTGCCAAAAGAGGGCGCCGAAGAGATTATAACAGTCAATTGAGAAAAGTACTCGTTATTGACGATGAAACTTATGTCCCGGCAGATCCCAACGATGTTCCTGGAAAGCAGTATTTCCATTCAACCAGTCGTAACGATGTGGCTTACGACCAAAAAATTAAAATTTTTAGTATGGCAAGCTATAAGCAACGAATTTGGTAATGTTTCCGAGCCATACATTACTTCAGCCTCAATGAACGGAAAATTGTATCTGAATGAATGCATTATCAAATGGTTGATACCTTTCATAGACAAGCATCATTCCAGAGGTAAGGTTATCTTTTGGTCGGACATGGCAACGTGCCACTACGCTACTGAAGTTACTCGGTACTTAGAGTGTGTAGAAATCGACTTTGTACGTAAAGAAAAAAACGCTCCAAATGTACCACAAGCTCGCGGTATCGAGATGTTTTGGTCCCTATGTAAAAGAGAATATAAGAAACAAACCGAAAAACCAAAATCCTTAAAAGCTTTTAAGCAACGATGGACCAGATTGTCAAAACAAGTGGCTGAAAAATCTGGAACAGCCGTAATGCGGCGTGCCGTCAAAAATCTAAGAAAATTGCTTTTAAAGGTGTCGTGGGTGCAAATTTAATATAAACCTTATAATTTAGTTACTTTTGTTACAACATTCAACCAATATTATAACTTTTATTGTTTACTATATATTAAATATTTTGAAAATAAAATTGTCTCTTTACTTCTGGGACAGCCCAGTATGTACTTAAACGCAGTATTTCGCGACCTAAATAACAATTTACCTGATTTTCCATACAACGATACGTATGTACTTTGTACTAACAATAGTGATTTGTGCACAAGAGAGTAAAGTTTGTTTTTGCTGCGAGTGCTGATTTTGAGTCCTGAGGAAGCGAAAGATTCTAAAATTTTGAATCTTGAGCGCAGCGAAGGACTCAAAAGCACGAGATGCAAATACTTTGGTCTCGAGTATCACATACAACTTTTCACCTCAGCAGTGAGAACATATTCACATTAAAAATATATCATAGTATCACGTACCTATTCGTCTCAAGATAATTCAGGAAGAAAACTTAATTAGACGTTCATTACTGCTAGTTTTAACTCCTCAGCGCCGGCCGCTCCGTTAGTCAATACTAGAAAGGCGAGATAAGGCACGAGACACCGAAGGATATTTCAGTATCTATACGAGTGTCGCGTTACACTAACACATCACTAAAATTCACTGATTTTACTAATATCTTCGAGATATTTTTGAAATATAACACAAGGGCACACATTAGCATATTACGTGTATTGTATCTCGCGTGCACACCAAAAACTAGCCGTAGGTACTGTTGTTAAAATACTGCCTTCGTCACGTCATTGACTTCACTATATTTCCTAGTTAGATAGAGAATTGATTTATCCTAGTAGTTTTTTTTATTTAAAACTAATATCAATAACGCAAGAATGAAGAATAATATACTTATACCTAATAAAATCTGAAACAAATAAATAACAGCGCGCAATTTTTTTAATGGGGGGGGGGGGGGGCCTTGCGTTCGGAAACTGCATCTGTGGTATAAGTACGTTCATAAAATTTAAGATTGTTTGCACTATAATTATTAATTAGCTAGCGTAAAAAAAACATGTTTACCTATTTATTATGACAAACGGAGTTTATTCTGAGATCTTTTATTTAAATATTCTTCAATTGAAAATTCTTTTGTATAATTATTTTGCTAATTTAAACTTGTTAATTTGATAGTTTTCGAACGTGTACTCTTTTGGGGGTCTACTTTGAAATTTGATGGTCGAACTATGGATCGACCTACGTCTGCCATTTTCTTTTTTCGTAATGGAATGAAAAGGAACGCGCTAATAAAGTTCTAATATTCTGAATTTGTAATAGACCCCATACAACGAAATGTCAGTGCTCTGCATCAAAATTAAAAAGCTACTTTGTCTCACGGAGTGAGCAAAATCGCATTTTGCACACTGTTTTCACGCAGCAAAATATGCTTGTTATGGTTGAGTTTTTGGAGGGGTTATATAAAGAAGTGGCCGAAACGCTGGGAAAGTGTAAGAAGGACCTAGAAGGAGATTATGTTGAAAAATAAAAAATAAACTTTAAAAAAATATATGCATCTTCATTTCTAACACAGGTACTTTTTGATCCACCCTCGTACTTACTTACTTACTACGCTGGCTCAGCGACCCGAAGTGGATCTTGGCCTTCAACACTAAGACACGCCACTATGCTCTGTCTTGGGTAGCCTCTGCCGGCAATCACGATCGGCAGTTTGAAGCTGGCACAGGTCTTTCTGGACTTCTTCAATCCAGCGATACCTTGGTCGGCCGACCGGACGTCATCGACCATTTGGGCGCCCGCGCCCTAGGTACACTCTTTTGGCGGCACGATCCTCCCCCATTCTCTCGACATGGCCGAGCCAGCGTAGTCGAGCAGATTTGCTCTCCCCGATGATGTTGGGCTGGGCAACCAGTGCTTCCACTTCCTCACTCTCAGACTACTATATTCGGTCAGGCGAGCGCAACGGCTACAACATCCCGGAGTGCGTGTGCATCCCGGAGCTGGGCGCGTGGCTGGGCGAGGAGGGCGCGCGCGCGCTGCTGGCCGCGGCGCCGCTCGACCGCCAGCTGCCCGCGCCCGCCAAGCGCCTGCTCGCCGACGCCTACATGTGCTTCTACCGCAGCCCCGACGTGGCCATGTACCGCTAGGAGGCCGCGCGCGCTGCTGGCCGCGGCGCCGCTCGACCGCCAGCTGCCCGCGCCCGCCAAGCGCCTGCTCGCCGACGCCTACATGTGCTTCTACCGCAGCCCCGACGTGGCCATGTACCGCTAGGAGGCCGCGCGCGCTGCTGGCCGCGGCGCCGCTCGACCGCCAGCTGCCCGCGCCCGCCAAGCGCCTGCTCGCCGACGCCTACATGTGCTTCTACCGCAGCCCCGACGTGGCCATGTACCGCTAGGAGGCCGCGCGCGCTGCTGGCCGCGGCGCCGCTCGACCGCCAGCTGCCCGCGCCCGCCAAGCGCCTGCTCGCCGACGCCTACATGTGCTTCTACCGCAGCCCCGACGTGGCCATGTACCGCTAGGAGGCCGCGCGCGCTGCTGGCCGCGGCGCCGCTCGACCGCCAGCTGCCCGCGCCCGCCAAAGGGCACGGATGGTCAGTTAGTCAACTGTGATGGCGATGATACATAGTATGATCTCCTCAGCTTTTGTAATAGTAAATTACTTAGCTAGAGCGGTAATACAAAGAATGTCTCAGTTCGCAGGTATTTGACGCCCGAGCCGAAGGGAAGGGCGATAAATATGCGACTGAGGCTTTCTTTATTACCGCACTTGGTGAGTACAAAATTTTACTAATTGCTACTGAAGACTGGGAAAAATATCGTCAAAAATGCAGTAGACACAGATTTTTGACTTCGATGAGATGACATAGAAAATAATTATAATGGGACTATTTAGTTGCAACTGTAACATGATTCACGTTGTGTGCTTGTTTCTAACATCTACATGTTGCATCAACCCCGTTGAGTTTGGGCTCGTCGGAATCGTCTCAATTAGTAGGTAGTTGATGACGGTATACAGAAAAGTACAGTTTGCATTAAAAACTTGTACCAAAAATGTTTTTTTTTTCTGACAGAAACTTATAAACTTATTTCCTTTCATATAATTATTTATTCTTGAGCAAATAAATTGTGACATGGGTTTTTTTTAATCCTATAGAGTGTCCCACTGCTGGGCAAAGGCCTCCCCTCTCGACTTCCACTCGTCCCGGATTTGAGCAATCTCTGGCCAATCGTTACAAAATGCGTCCAGGTCGTCCCGCCATCTCCGTCTCGGCCTGCCACGTCGCCGCCGCCCATCGTGTGGCACCCAGTCCATGGCTATTACCGCCCACCTCTGTGGATGCATGCGGCAGACGTGACCAGCCCATTCCCATTTCAGCTTGGCGGTCTTAACCCCAGCGTCGGCAATGCGGGTTTTTGAGCAACGCGTAGAGTTTCGGACACGGTCGATCTGTTTCACTCCCAGTATGCTACGCTCCATAGCCCGTTGGCAAACCTTCAATCTGGTCCTTTATGCCTCGGTGAGTGACCATGTTTGGGCACTGTAGGTTAAGACGGGCAGAATGCACATATCGACGAGTCTTCGCTTCAGGGTTATAGGAAGATCTCCCTTCAGAAGCTCTTTTATAGACCAAAAGCTTCTCCAGGCGTTCTGGATTCCGTCTTTCAATTTCTTTATCCTGCCTTTAGCTGAAGGAAGCTAATTTCCCTAAATATGTGTACTCGTCGACGTAATATGTATAGGCTGCCCGTCCACCTCAACCCTACGCTTCGTGCCATTGGTCATTATCTCTCTGGGTCTTGGATCTATTCATTGAGAGATCAGATTGAAGGCTTGCCGAGCTTGACAATAGTATTATGTGCAGAAAAATGTTTAGCTGCATGTATAATGTAGGGATGCAGATGGCGCATTGTGGCACTCTTTGGGAGAGGCCTATGTCCAGCAGTGGACGTGTTTCAGCTGATATGATGAAGACAATGTACATATTTATGTGTAAGAAGACTTCATCAAAGTATTACGGAACATATTATAAATTATAAATTAATAATTGTACTTTAAAAATGTATATTTAGGCAACTATGATGTGCAATGCAGAAGTAAATATATGTATTTATTTTACCAAAATGTGATATAATATTGTTTGATACTAACTTTTCACTAAATAAAAAAAAAATTGTTCAATTTTTATTTTCATAGCCTTTATATTTACACTACTGAGATTACTATTTTACGTTATGATACTTATGATCTATTATTTTGCTGCATTCAATATTTGGCGTAGGTCTATTAGCTGTTAATCTGAGCTATTGTACTCAAAGGTCTTCACGTTCCTTTTGTTTTTTTGGTTGGCATTCACAGTCAAAACTCGTTTGAGGTACTGCTGTCATTCCTTCATGAACATTCACTTTGTTTGTCATCCTCTTACTCCACTCCTGCAACAAGTATTATAAATAAATAAATATGTGGGGACAATCTTACACAAATCAACGAAGTCCCAAACTAAGCAAAGCGTGTACAGTCAGCATCGTATTGTTAGTAGCAGCCAGAGTAGACAAATATACCGTAACACACCCTTATTTTTACAGTTTTTGCTGTTAACTATATGATGCTCACTGTACAATGGGCACTATGCGACTAATCAATCAATCAATCAAAAAAAACTATATACATACTTATATAGATAAATAAATACTTATATATAAAGAATACATCCATGACTCAGAAACAAATATTCATACTCATCACATCAGTCATATCAAGCATATACATATCAAGCTTCAATTATGTGCTCTAATTAGAGATGGGTAAGGGTGGGTAAATACCGGGTATTTACCCAATGCACCCGGTAAATACCCGTATCTACCCAAATTGGTGGGTAGAAACTATTTCGAATGGTCTTTTTCAAAAAGTGACATTTTAAGGCTGATTTTTTTTAATGAAATGTCAAAGCTGTTTTAACAACTTTTGTCATTATTAAATATCCATTATCTATATATTATAGAACTCTTCGTTACTAATCTATTGACAGACAGCGCACAGCCTAAACCGCTAACGATATAAGCATGAAATTTGGAACATATATTCTTTACAGTACGTGGACGTGTGCTAAGAAAGGATTTTACGAAATTCAACCCTTAAGGGGGTGAAATAGGGGTCTAACCGTTAATGGAATCGTTCATTTTGAAAGACTTGAATCTTTGTATGAAAGTTTCTTACTAAAAAGCCAAACAAATGATTTAACTTTGCTATAAAAAATCATCCCCTAAGGGGGTTAAAAAAGAGTTGAAAGCTTGTATGGGAAACATGTCGTTTTTTAAAGTTGGCCATTTAAAACTTCGGTCACAACCTCCTAATGTACAGTCAAAAACATTGATAAGGGATTTTTTTCTAATTCATCCCTTGAAGGGGTTAAGATAGGGGTTGAAAGTTCACATAAGTAATGAGTGATTTCCTAAACCGCTAAAGTTATAAGCATGAAATTTGGAATATATATACTTTACAGTAGTCCACGTACTGTAAACTAAGAAAGGATTTTTCAAAATTCAACCCTTAAGGGGTGAAATAGGGGTCTAACCGTTGTATGGAAATCGTTCATTTGGAAAGTTATAGACTTGAATCTTTGTATGAAGGTATCTTACTAAAGAGCAAAGCAAATGATTAAGCGATGTTACAAACATTCATTAGGGGTAAGGGTGTTAAAAAAGGGTTGAAAGTTTGTATGGGAATCATGTCGTTTTTAGATTTAGACGTTTAAAACTTTGGCCACAAGCTCCTAATGTATAGTCAAAAACATTGATAAGGGATATTTTCCTAATTCATCCCTTGAAGGGGTTGAAAATTCACATACCTAGGTAATGTGTGATTTTTAATATTAAACTGTGGCTAGAAACATGAAAGCAGGACAGCAGGTTTCTTTTATAATATGTAGACCCTAAAGGGGTGAAATAAGGGGGTAAAGGGGCTTAATCAAAATGATTTATTCTCTAACACCGTTAAATGGGGACGGTGGATGGAGATGGAAAATTCTCCGTCTTTTAGCATTAGATAAGTTTGCTTTCAAAACTATACAGGTAGCCCGAACTAACTTGAGTAAAACTACTGGACGGATTTAAGCAAAGGGTCGCGCGCTGGCATTCAAGGCGAACGCACGTGCGCATACGAGGCTGCTACACTATTGACGCCCCGCACATGCGCCGCGAGGGCCGCCTATTATTGCGGAACTGTGCGGGACTTATTTAAAGTGAAGAATGGAGGTAGATAGTGAGTGCGCTTTGCACTCACTATCGGGCGATAAGCCGCCGCTAAAAATAATTGAGGTAAACAATGCCCCTATAAATACCGATAACGGACTAGACTCAGTGCAGTGTTACTATTGTAATATATCGACTGAAGAAGCGAACTTTTATGACTGGATTGGCGATCAATCTATGTGCAAGAACCACAAGTGTGTATGTGGACAAGTAAGTGCTGTGAAAATATTTATTCGCAGTGAATTGGATAGGACCTCGAACGGTTCCGTGGTACTGAGCACTAGGTATGTGCATTACCTAGCAAATATGAATAAACTTAGACAAGGTAAGGTCCCTTGTGCGAATGTTCCGGACCGCTGTTTGTGCAAGTAATTCCTCAGAATGAATTCATTATTCGCGAGAGAATAATATGTACATATTGCAAGAAATTGAGCCGTGTTGAATTCAGATGTGATAGCATAAAACCCATGTCAAAAAAGCAAGTCGAGGGTCCATGGACACCTGCTGCAAGAGCGAGTTACGCAAAACAACAACGAGCCAATGACAACCAGACAAAATACAACGAGTCAGGGGGTTTCACTAATAAAGTGTCCACTGACACAAACAAAACATCACGTGATAAGCCACTGTCCAGCAAGACTTTTGATGATGCCGGAATTCGACCACGGTTAAAAATAACCAAAAAGGACCGATCGGAAATAGTACCAAAGACTGGTATAGAAACGGGTAACGCATTCTCAGTACTTCCTATGACTGACGATGAACAGAACGGAGAATCGGACGATACGGTCTCAGTCCTTAGTGAGAATGGAGGAACTAAGCGACGTCGTATTCTGAAATTTCATAAGTTACCCGCAAATCACCAATCAAAAGGCGACCCACGAGTTTCGCTCAACACCACGGCCACGGCACCTGAAACACTTGAAAAGGATGCTACTGATAAAGTGAAACGAACAAAGCGATATCCCCCCTTTGTTTGTGAATATGATGAATGGATCTCTAATAAGGATGAGTGGAAGTCAGCGAACGAACTAGCTCGAATTATTAACTGTGAAATAAGAGCAGATCCGAAGAGCAAGAAAATTACATATATACCGAACAGTAGGGAAGCATATGAAGCAATAAATGCAAAGTTAGATGAAAATCCTAATAAATACAATCCCTACATACACGGATGTAAAGACGATCGCCGTCCAGCAAAAAAACTTGTAGCCAAGGATGTTCGCGCAGAAGGGTACAAAGAGGAAGAAATCAAGGCAGACATTCTGGCAAAGTACGGCATTAAATTGGAGCGAGTGATAATCATGAAAAAATCGGCGTTGATTTTGATTTTTCCCGGAGAGACCGACATGCGAGAGGCCCGCGACATAAAATATATTTTGAGTCAACGTGCTACAATGGAAAAATATAAAGTTCGCGATTCGGCGATAACTCAGTGCAAACGTTGCTGGCAATTTGGCCATGTACAAGCTCACTGTCACAGTATGCTACAACTGTCACGAAATTGGACATACCGCAAGGCAAGCAAGGTGTCCACTGTTTCAACTAGAAATTCAAAAAGAAAAAATAGACGACAAGCGTTTTTTAATAATATCCAGCGGGTCAAACAACAACCAGAAAAACTAATTCATTAAAAGAATGCCAAGAGGACAAACGGTGTTAGTTACGCAGCAATGGCAGGCACGACAAACAACCCAGATACAGCGTGCATACCCAATGAGAGGAAAGCAAGTGTAAAAGCATCACCTTATTTACTATCCAAGGCTAAAGATCTCATGAGAAGTCTACAAGCAAAGGGATATCCCGCAGAAACAATTCTGGATTTTATGTTAGATCTCATCAATGGATAAGTTACCGAACGTGCTCAGAAGTAGAAAACAGTGTTTGAGAATTGTGCACTGTAATATTCAAGGTATCCGAAACAAATATATTGAACTTATACAGCTGGCGATTAAACATAAGCCGGATATTTTGATATTAAATGAGTGTAAGATTGACTTCACTAAGAGTAAGTACAATATTCAGGGGTTTAATAAAATCTATGATGCGAGAGCAGCTCACCTTGTCACGGCTATGTACATAAGGCATGGTCTGCGTTGGAATCTCACTACAGTAATACCGGGTGTAGATGACGTGATCCGATGTATTGAGGGAGTTGCCATCAGGTTGGAAACATTAAACGGCGGTATTATCGTACGGGGTCTATACAATCCACACCTACGCTTTAGTCAGATCCGAGCGGATTGGGAAGCATTATTGGAAGATAATACTACCTCTATCAATGTTGGAGATCTAAACTTAAGAATGCAGCAACTTGGACATTCTCAAACACAGGCAGCGGGTAATTTGGTAAAACGTGCTATCGATAATAGAGAGGCAAAGCTAGTCCACACTAACTTACCATCACGCCCATGCCATCGAGGAGATGGAATACTTGATGTTGGTCTAGTTACACAGGATGCTATGGAATTAACTTACCGAACGAAACAGCTTGATTCTATCTCTTCGGATCACTACCCATGCCAATTGGAGGTGGACATAGAAACTTCAGAATACGTACAACTGAGACGAACGATGGGTAATATCACAGTCTAAGGAATTTCGTATCAAATTTCAAGAGCTTATCGAAACTAATTTGCCGCTCACAGAGCCAACTACTGATGTTGAAGCGTAGATACTATACGTAGAACAAATGGAAGATGTACTGACAGGGGCATTATATGAAATGGTACCTTTGCGAGATGCAAAGCGACGCGAAGAACTGCCGATGCACATTCAATACATGATAAAACATCGTAACCGAAGCAAATTGAGTGCCAAAAATACACCTAGAGGACATATTCTACGCCGTATATACAATGCTGCCAAAAATATTCTGAAGCAAGCATTACAAGAATACCGTGAGACCCAGTGGAACATTGTCATTGAAAGTCCCGAAAACAACTTTACCAAGATGTGGAAAATTCAACGTTCACTGAAAGCTAAACCACAGCGTTTGCCTGGAATGGTGACAGAGGAGGATACGATCAACGCCCTGGTGGACACAGCCATCGTAAAGGATGCAATTGTGAGTCATGATCACACAAACACTGAAATGTTCACTCCATACCAGCCACTACCTGAAACTGACTTAAATGAGGTAATACGAGCTCTTCGCTTTTTTAAAAACAAGAAAGCACCCGGTCCTGATCAACTAAGAGCAGACGCATTGAAACATGTTGGGCCAGCGTACCATAATACATTAGCCCGTATTATCAATTACACTCTGCGCACTGGATACTTTCCTAAAAGATGGAAGCTGGGGGATTGTATTTTCCTACACAAACCAGGCAAGTCCCACACAGATGCTGCGTCGTATCGTCCGATTACCTTACTTTGCATAATGGGGAAACTCTGTGAACGGATTATGTATAGTAGAATCCTCTCAGAAATTAATAGACTAGGAATCATTCCAGAATATCAACATGGCTTCACTAAGCATAAAGGAACTGGTACCCAAATATTACGAACTGGCAAAGTGATTACCGATGCTTTGGCTAAAGGAAACAGCGTAGCAATGATCTCTACCGACCTTAGCAAAGCATTTGATTCCATAAATCACTCGGGGCTGAGTAGGAAATTGTTCGATGCTGAAATGGCAAACAACGTTATTCAACTCATTGAAAATTACCTTTCAGGCCGAGAGGCTCGTGGCAAATACCGCACGATGTACGGAAAAAAGATGCCAGTTCCACATGGAGTCCCGCAAGGCTCTATTTTGGATCCGATCCTTTTCAACCTATATGTGAGCGACATCCCGAAAAATCACATAGCTGGTATCACGTTATCACAATATGCTTGCTGATGACCTCTGCATTCTTAATGAAGCATGTCGACCAGATACTGCATCGCGACGAGCAACATGGGCTGCAAAAACGATCATCAATTATTACAAGGAGTGGGGCTTACAGTGCAACGTCAGCAAGACGGACTGCGCCATGTTCACTAATAAACGAAAATATAGTCGGACAGATATACTTGAACGCGAAACAAAAATTAAAGTGATAAAAGCAACGCTGTTACCGATCATAGACTATGGCATAGTGCAACTTTACCCTCGGGTGTGTAAATCCAAGCTGACCGAACTATAAAGACAATACACTCGAGAGCAAAAGTTTCGGGTCACTAGCATTTACTTCAATATCTTGAAAACGAATAAAGCTATCGTATTGAAATAAATTGAACCTTATAGACAATTTAATAGTCCTTCATTACACGTATAAAAACTTATTGGTTAGCGTGAAGTAATGGCATTAAAAAAGTTATAAACATAATGATCCCTTTTTTTTCAAATCAGAACTTCTAATTTTCGCAACTGTTTTTGCTTTTGTTTTTGTTCTGTAATAAAATGTATTTGTAAGAAGTCTTCCAGGTATCCAATAGTCATTATTAAAGTAGTAATTATGCCACTCACACCTGAGGAATGTACGAGAATCCTCACGATCCTGGAAAATGGGAGCAGTCAGCGAGAAACAGCAAGAATAGTCGGTGTATCGTTGTCTACAGTTCAGCGTGTTCGCCAGCGGTTTCTAGAAACTGGTTCGAACCTACGCAGACCAATAACAGGCAGACCCAGGTGTACGACGGCACGGGAAGGTCGATATCTAGTCAACTCTATGCTGCGAAATCGGTTTCTTACGGGAACAGCACTGACTCATCATTTTTTAGGGCTAGGTAGAATCAACCCTTCTGCTTGGACTGTAAGACGGCGACTTGCTGAAGGTAATTTGAAACCATTTAGACCCGCAAGTGGTCCGAAACTCGAGAGGCACCATCGTATAGCAAGACGAATTTATGCACGCGAACACTCGCATTGGACGATTGAAAATTTGTCAAATGTCGGGTTCTCGGACGAATCAAAATTTATGCTGTATACACACGACGGAAGGGCAAAGGTGTACAGAAGACCAGGAGAAAGATTTATGCAAGCCTGTATTGAAGAAAAGGTGGCATACGGTGGTGGTTCGGTACTCGTGTGGGCTGGAATTTCTGCGGAAAGCCGAACAGAGCTTGTACTGATCGAAAACGGTACTCTTAATGGCGTAAGATACGTGGATGAAATCCTCAACGAGCACGTCGGTCCATTTATGGCAAGACTAGGTGAGAATGCCATCTTTATGCACGATAACGCCCGTCCCCACACTGCTCGTGTAGTGCAAGACTACCTTGATGAGGTGAATATTCGTCCCATGGTGTGGCCTGCACGTAGCCCCGACCTCAACCCGATCGAGCACGCCTGGGACGAGCTCGGACGACGTGTAAGACAACGAGATCCTCCTTTAATTACGCTTCGTGACTTGAAACATGCATTGGTAGAGGAATGGGAGAACATTCCCCAACAGTATTTCAGAAACTTGGTGTACAGCATGCCGAATCGCATTGCAGCAGTCCAGACAGCACGTGGGGGTAATACCAAGTACTAAACTGTGTTAAAACTACTTGTAAATATAAAAAGTTCAATATTTTCAGTTTTGGTTTTGCAAGCAAAATGACGCCATTTTTAATTTGTCGTTTTAAACATAATAAAATAAATGGTCAGTAGTAAATGTAATGCATTTTATTTTAGTAACATTAGATTGTCTATAAGGTTCAATTTATTTCAATACGATAGCTTTATTCGTTTTCAAGATATTGAAGTAAATGCTAGTGACCCGAAACTTTTGCTCTCGAGTGTACCTTATGGCATTGAAAACTGCTGCAAATTTTCCTCGCAATACGAGTTCAAAAGTGATCTGGGAGATGCTTGATGAAGACCCGTGGTACCTACGTGCTAGAGACCTTCATGAAGACATGCTACGTAAATTAAGTGATCTGCAAATTCCTGGTCTCACTCAGCCTGGTGATAAATATGACAATCCAAACCACCATAATCCCATGTTACCTAGTTTGCGCGCTGGCGATATCGATTATGTGTGCAAACAACAAAGAGGTAAACCACTCTCCAAGCGAATGGTCCCTCCTCGTATACCTGTAATTTAGATATTAAATATGTAGCAGTGTAGCGTGAGCCAGTTCATGACTGAGCTGAGCCCCATTTACTTTACAATTAGATCTTATAGTAAGACACATGTGTAAAATAGCAATGCTTGTACTTGGCGGCCAAAAAACTGTAAAACCAATCATATATAATAAAGTTCCTTCTATTCTATTCTATTCTATTTAAGCAAAAATTTCCAGTCATGTAGCTTTCTTTAATAGCTGTACCTACATTATGAAAAAAAAAATACAATTTAAGCAGAAACGTCTGTTGATGATTCTTAAGATATTACGAGGGCTGTTTGATAAGTCCTTTTTAAAAACTATTTATAAACCCTTTTTTCTGGTAAACGGCATTAACACTGGCAGGCACAATCTTTCAAATGAAGACTGTCAAGAATTCAGCAAAAAGATCAAGTTTTTGTCAGTTTAAAAATTGTTTGACTGTGATCACTCGTAAATTTTCAACAACTATGGAAAAATCTGAATTTCGTGCCGTTATAAAACATTTTTATATGAAGGGTTGCAGTGCTGCCACAATAAAATCTGAACTTGATTCTGTTCATGGCACTAACGCACCAACGTTGCAGACTGTTTATAACTGGATAAATGATTTTAAACGTGGTCGGGCAAGCACATCTGATGCTCCACGCTCTGGTCGCCCAATCGAGGTCACTACTGAGGATGTTGTTGAAGAAGTCTACAGTATTGTACTCGACGACCGCCGAGTGAAGGTGCGTGAAATAGCTGAGAATACAGGCATCTCCAGTGAGCGAGTACATAAAATCCTGCATGGAGATTTGGGTATGACAAAGCTGTCTGCACGATGGGTGCCACGTTTGTTGACAATCGAACAAAAACGCGAACGAAAGCGAATTTCAAAACTATGTTTGGATAAGATGAAGCGTAATCCTCGGAATTTTTTGAGTCGATTTGTCACTTTGGACGAAACTTGGGTCCATCATTATACACCTGAATCAAAACAGCAATCAAAACAACGGATGGCGACTGGTGAACGTGCCCCAAAAAAGGCCAAGACTGTTTTGTCGGCTGGGAAGGTGATGGCGACAGTCATCTGGGATGGCGAAGGAATCATTATGATTGATTACTTGGAAAAGGGAAAGACTGTCACTGGCCGTTATTACGCAGAGTTATTGGACCGTTTTTATGCCGAATTGTTGGAAACACGACCAAAATTGTCCCCCAAGAAAGGCCTCTTTCATCAAGACAATCCCCCAGTGCACACGTCCGCTATTGCAATGGCCAAAATCCACGAGTTGGGCTTCGACCTGGTTCCGCATGCTCCGTATTCGCCGGACCTAGCTCCGTGCGATTATTACCTATTCCCACATCTAAAATGTTGGCTTGGAGGGCAAACATTTTTGACATGAGGACTACATCGCAGATGTTGTACGATCCAAGCATCGCACATTTCACGTGTCAGCATTAAATATAATGACGTTATATTAATAGCTGTATCGGCGATTACGCCACTTATGAATCAGTCTGCGTTTATACGTGCTCTCCTAGCTAGTACCTATACATTTACCTTGGTTATCAATAAAATCATTCAACGACATCAGTGTTTCTATCAAGTCTACAATCAACAATCAAATCATCTCAGGTGTACAACCCGTACATCTTATGGTCCTTCGAACCGGATTATAAGTGACAGAGTAACAGGAATTTTCGTCCAAACGGCCTCCCACAAGCGGGTCTCACCGTGCGGATTGAAAAGGCGCAGTAAGTCACACCCAATCCAATCACATTCTTATCAGAAGAGGACATCATCAGTTCCACAACAAGATATCAAGAGACGTCTACAAAATCAATTCAGAGGAGACTTCCTGGCACTCGGAGCTCCTCATTGGCATCAGCTGCAGCGACAATTATTATCAATTTTAAATCAAAAGACCAAGGGCAATCAAAATCAAACATCAATATCAGCGGTATCAATCAATATCACAGGTATATCAATCAATTTCGTCAATTATATTAATTTAGATAATTATCTACTTACCAATCAATAACTCAAGATGAGTTTGAACGAGGGAATAGAGATGATTATCAATGAACAAAATCAGCTTATGTCAAACATGAACAGGCTGTATGAGAATTACAAAAAAGATGGGCAAAGTCGTTGAACCGTGTCGAATATCAATAATAAGCTGAGAGACCTCGACGGATTCTGGCATGAATATCAAATCAATCATGAAAAGTTAGTGGCATACAAAAATAAGGATTACACTTATTTTGCCGAAGAAAGCTATGACAAAACCAAAGTCTTTTTCGAATCAGCTCGGTCCGTTTTGGAGACCCATTTGGAGATAGCAAAGCGGGGTCCTTCATCATCAGATGTAATGCCCAACTGGGCTGAACTCCTTGAAGACGATGAAGTTTATAATCAAACTTTCTACAAATATGAGAAGAAATTCCAGGATACCAAAAGGTCAATCAATACCAAAATATGGTCTATGACTCATCGGGAAAAATCAACCCCGGTCATGGATATACCGCCGTTTAGTGGAAACTATCAACAATGGACTTCCTTTAAAGATTTATTTAATGAAGCCATCCATTATAACCATTCGATGTCAAAAGCACAGAAGATGCAATTTTTGAAGAACAAGGTCAGAGGTGAAGCTGAAAAGCTAATTCAACATCTCAACATCAGCTCCGAAAACTATGAAACCTGTTGGGAAATTTTGAACCACCAATAACCTCTTCTCGCTACCATCAATGCAACAACAATCATACCCACAAATCAAGCGTCTACATGATACCACCAACGAGTGTTTGAATGCCATCAGGAACCTCGGCGTGGACATCAAGTCATGGGACCCACTCATTGTCCATATTTTATCACAAAAAATGGATGCCGAGTCATACAGAATATGTTGAATCCCTAAAGAACCCTCGAGACTTGCCAACCCTTAAAGAATTTCTTGATTTCCTGGAAATGAAGTTCACGTCATTTGAGGCGTGCCGTCGCAAGTTGGACACACCGAAGCAACATCATCAACCTGAACCATCAAGAAAGCCGTTTTACAAGTCATTCGGAGGCACAAAAGAATCGGGCATATCACCAACCAAATCAAACGATTTTAAATCAAGTCATTTACAAAGAAAACAATGCCCCGTGTGTAATAGAAGCCACGGACTATTTCATTGCGAAACATTTCAAAGGGCAGCGCCCGAAAGCAAACGAAGCATTATTGCAAAATTAAATTTATGCAAAAATTGCCTCTACAATCACTACGATAAAGAATGTTTTTCTACAAGTCGATGCCGCACGTGTCACGAGAAACACAACACATTAGTGCATGATGCTTACACAATGCAACACACTTCCGCTCTATTTAGCAAGCGGAAAAATATAGCAAATGTTACGCAAGAATCGAATAATATCATGGATGTTTTACTAGCAACTGCACTTATCAAGATAAAAGCAGCGGATGGAAGTTATCATATCATGAGATCAATTATCGACCAGGGATCACAAATGAGCTTGATTTCTCAAAGCGCCGCGCAACTGTTACAACTTCCGCGGCAACGATGCAACGATATTGTTTACGGCATTGGCGCCAAAGGAATAACTTGCAAAAGTGTAATCAACGTCACCGCTACATCACTGCATTCCGATTATCAGTTTGATGCCAACCTGTATGTCATGAACACACTGATAAATCACCTGCCGAACAAGACGTTCTCTAAGCCTGAATGGTCTTACCTGGAAGGCGTTCGACTTGCAGACCCCGAATTCCACGTTAAGCGCCCGATCGATCTACTATTAGGAGCCGACGTCTACGCCAAAATCATTCAAGATGGTATTATCAATGTAAGCGAAGCCCTGCCACTTGCACAAAAGACGCACGTTGGGTGGATACTTTGTGGAAACGTGCCTTCATATCAATGCAACATTGTCCTCAACAACATGGAAGATCTTACGCGCTTCTGGAACATAGAAGATATCAATGACTCTTCGAGCTTGTCCTCAGAAGATCAATACTGCTTGGACTTTTATCATGAAACTACATTTCACCAGAAGGATGGAAGATATGTCGTACGCCTACCGTTCAAGCCTGAGATGGAAGACTCTTTGGGATACTCAAAAAATATAGCCATTGCTCAATTCAAACAACTCGAAAACAAGTTTAAAAAGAACGAAAGCATCGCAAGGGCTTACAAAAACTTCATACAAGAGTACATCGATTTGGGTCACATGCGTGAATGCTCAGACGAATCAGATAGTCAATGCAATTCAACACGAGAATGCTTTTTAGCTCATCACTGTATCAAGCGACCAGACTCAACAACAACTTCTCTTAGAGTAGTCTTCAATGCTGCTGCCAAAACCTCAAATGGGATCAGTCTTAACGACACCATGTACACCGGACCGAATTTACAAAAGGACCTGATGTCACTCATTATCAAGTGGCGACAGTATAAAGTTAGAATGATATCAGATATCGAAAAAATGTTTAGGCAAATCTTGGTGAATAATCAAGACCAAGTATATCAAAAAATCATTTGGAGACATGACCCCCATCAACCGCTACGTGAATATGCACTAACTACAATAAGTTATGGTACCCGGGCCGCTCCGTTTCTGGCGATGATGACGCTAAAGAAGCTAGCAAGTGATGAATGCAACAACTATCCCGAAGCTGCCAGCGTCATAAAAGAGTTTTTACATGGACGACCTCTTACACGGCAGTCACGACATTGAAACAGCTAAGAAATTGCAGGTAGATCTTATCAACTTACTGAAATCAGGGGGCTTCAACCTTCGTAAGTGGGCATCAAATAGGCCAGAGCTACTACAAGAAGTCAACAAGTCTCAAAAATTACATCAACCTTTCGAGTTCAAAGATCAGGAAACTACGAAAACATTGGAACTACGCTGGCACCCAGGGGATGATCATTTTACTTTCCAACTCAAGATTGAACCACCATCAATAAGTAAGACAATGACAAAAAGGGAGCTGCTGTCGAATATAGCGAAGCTAAAACTACTGTTTCAAAACGTCGTATCAAATGACATCGGATGGAACGATCAAGTGCCAGACAAAACCAAAAAAGAATGGGACACAATCTATCAAGATTTACAACATATCAAAGATATCAAGGTACCACGATGGATAAATACCGGTAAAAATCAAAATATTGAACTTCATGGGTACTGTGACGCATCCACGAAAGCGTATGCATGCGTTATTTATTGTCGAGTCTGCCCCCTAGGGGTCAATGACATTACATCTTTGCCACCGCCGGTATTGGTAGCAGCTAGAACAAGACTCGTGCCAACGAAGAAGGATGTCAGTTTGCCGAGGCTTGAACTCTGCGCAGCTCAACTTTTATCTACATTGATGAAGAAGGTGACGCAGTCGTTATCAGATAACAACATAAAAGTTATCTACTGGTCCGACTCTACCGCAGTTTTAGGTTGGCTAAACGGGGAACCTAGCAAATGGAAACCCTTCGTAGCCAATCGAGTTGCCAAGACCACCAAAATCATAGCACCAAACTGCTGGAATTACATCAAATCAAAAGAAAACCCAGCAGATTGCGCGAGTCGCGGAATCACGGCTCAACATTTATTGAAACATCCACTGTGGTGGAATGGACCCAAATGGCTCCCATCGTACAGAACAAATCAAGAGAAACCAACTTTCACTACAGATCAAGAAATAAAATCATCAAAACAATGTCACCTGGTAACGTTTAATCAGACAAACGACGTTATCAATGAAATAATGTGCAAGCATAGCAACATGACACGCTGCACGCGAATACTCGCGTGGATACTACGCTTCACCTCGCGTAGCCATCTACACTCAAATTACTTAACAGCCGACGAGTTAAGTAGAGCTAAAAATAAAATCATTAAGTACATACAAGAAAGAGAATTCTCAAATGAAATCCGAGATTTGAAATCAAACATCAAGGTCGACGACGTTGAGATTATTCATGACGCAAACTTGCCTGCCGGCAAGTGGGCCCTTGGCAGGGTATCAGATGTTCACCCGGGAAAGGACGGTTTCGTACGCGTCGCATCAGTTAAGACAAAAAACGGAGTCATCAAAAGACCCATTATCAAACTATCCGTCCTACCTGTAACAGAAAACGACGAACCCTCCAAAAATCAAGCAGGAGAACAGAAGAAGGATTCGAAGGCCACATGCCACAAGGTCACAAGTCAGAGAACACCTTCAAAGAGCAAAACCTTTAATTTCATGACTATGGCCTTCATGCTATTTATGTTATTTATATCACCTGCGCAATGCGCTCACAACATATCAAGTTTCAAAGACGGACAAGGCATTTACTTCGACAAAATAACAAACATAAAACTCGCCCGGGATGAATGGAAACTCGTGGTTTACTACGACATCAATCCCTACTGGGAAGGATCGGAACTGTTTTCAAAATTCATCAATCATTTGGAAACTATATGTCACGCTATAGGAAACCAGCAACAATGTAATATAGTATTGACACAGCTACGTCACGCCTTCTCGGAATTAAAATACTACGACAGCATGTTACTCGGTCAACGCTCCGAACAACTTAGAAAAAGAAGAGGCCTTATCAATGGCATCGGTAACATTGCTCACAGCCTATTCGGTGTACTGGACGAAAATTTCGCAGAACAATATCAAAAGGACATTGAATTGACAAGAATCAATGAGAAACACTTGGCTCAATTACGGAGAAATCAAACTTCAGTCATAGAGGCCGAGTACAACCTACTCAAAAGAGTCGAGCACTCAGTACAACATCAACATAAAACCTTCAATCAACACATAAACAACATCGAAAAAAGCATAAACAAACAGGGTAGCCAAATTCAAGAAACAACACAGATAAATGAATTTACAGTGTCCTCGATTATCGCAAACAGTATACTAGTCAACCTAAAAGGAATTCAAGATACTTTATTGGACACTATCACTAACGTCATTTACGATAAATTCAACGTACATCTATTGACACAACAACTGAAAGATGATCTGAATATCATATCCGGGTAACTGCCAAATGACTTAACCCTTCCATGCGAAAATATCAACAACGATATACACAAGTTATATCATTTAATGAAGGTGCGAACCAGAATGACCCGTCAGTACCTACTCTTTGAGATCCGAATACCCTTAGTATTTCGCGATGGCTACGAACTCTTCAGATTGATCAATCCCAGTGCAAAACGGAAAAAATATGATCAAAATACGACCCATAGCAAATCAAGTGGCTAGAAATATCAAAAAGGAATCTTTTATACCCATGCTGGATGAAACAGTTCAAAAATGTACTCACTACGACTCTAAGACACTTATTTGCACGCTACAAGGTCCAATTTATCAATTGAAGTCGGACACTCCTGTGTATAGCGGATCAAGTTACAAATAAGTATTCAGTGCACTCTGACACATGCCGGAACATATGGACGGAACTAAGCGCTACGAATACATACCTTTACTTTTGTTGTGACGTATGTACAACAAGAATCATATGCGAACAGGACGTAACGGCAGAGTATATCAATAAGGCCGGGATCATAACCTTACAAACAGACTGCGTACTAAACGGAGATGCTTTTACTATCTTTCCTCAAAAGAAACCTTCCAGCGAGATCAAGACTCAAGCAGACGTCGTTGGGTTCAGCGTACCATCTATAAATAATGTTATCAACCTCACGATACCAATCCTTCAAAGAGAATCGAGAGACCAGCAGAGAACAATGTATATGTCTCTGAAGAGTATCAAGGACCAGATCGATCACATGAAAAACGAGGGCTCATTATCAGATGGAATCAACTATCACGACGTTCATCACTACATGGCGATCTACGCGATCATGGCCGTAGTAGCCATGATGGCAGCGCTGTACGTCCGTCGCTGCATCAGGCGACGAAAACTCATGGTGCGACTCACCCCTCCGCTAGTGGCTCCCGCGGCCCGCGGACGTAGGCCCACTGAGATATCAATCACATCGCGCAGCTCAATTCCATCGGCAGACCAGCAGGGCAACGACGGACAACAACAGGAGAGACAAAATCACCGCGCCGCTGCAACTGCCCTCAACAATATAACTACTTCAACAATGTTCAGAGGATTTACCTCCATCCAATAAGTTTATTAATTTCAATGTTAATTTGTTCCATATCACTGAAACTACTGAGTATTCCTTGTATTTTTTGGTTTTTTGGATTGTGTAAAACTAATCTACCTACTAATCCTACCAATCTCATCTCGTGGCCGGGAATATGTACGATCCAAGCATCGCACATTTCACGTGCCGAATTGTTGGAAACACGACCAAAATTGTCCCCCAAGAAAGGCCTCTTTCATCAAGACAATCCCCCAGTGCACACGTCCGCTATTGCAATGGCCAAAATCCACGAGTTGGGCTTCGACCTGGTTCCGCATGCTCCGTATTCGCCGGACCTAGCTCCGTGCGATTATTACCTATTCCCACATCCAAAATGTTGGCTTGGAGGGCAAACATTGTTGACATGAGGACTACATCGCAGATGTTGTACGATCCAAGCATCGCACATTTCACGTGTCAGCATTAAATATAATGACGTTATATTAATAGCTGTATCGGCGATTACGCCACTTATGAATCAGTGCGTTTATACGTGCTCCTAGCTAGTACCTATAGATTTACCTTGGTTATCAATAAAATCATTCAACGACATCAGTGTTTCTATCAAGTCTACAAGCAACAATCAACAATCAAATCATCTCAGGTGTACAACCCGTACATCTTATGTGGTCCTTCGAAACGGCTATTTTGAAGACCTCGACAAAACGTATTTTTTGGAGGGGATCAAAAAATTGGAAACTCGCTGGAACAATTGTTTGGCCCTCAAAGGAGACTATTTTGAGAAATAAATGTAAATTGTTTAAAATATATATTTTCTTTTTTTACGTTTTAAAATGACTTATCAAACAGCCCTCGTATATTTGTAAAAACGGAGCACTGATTACCTTTTACGCTTAATCCGTGAACGGATTTAGATGAAATTTTTCGTACAGATGAGTTGAGACCCTTGGCAGGATATAGGATAGTTTTTATATCAGAAATCATCCCTTAAAATGGTATAACTTTGTTTGGGTCGGCGATAATTGAGGTTCCGCCCACAATCATTTAATAGCAATCAAGTTCGACGCGGACGAAGTCGCGGGCAACAGCTAGTAATATAAAAACTGTCTCAAGATGAATAAGAATTAAGGTTTAAGGCTTTGACAGTAAATTTGTTATTTGAATTATCAATTTCACTGTTTATAACAGCCTAATATCAAGCTACATACTTAGCGACCATTTACCTGAAACAGCACCGCATGGTAGCAAATGACATGCTGAGGCAGCAAATGTTCATTGATAAACTTCCTTCCATTCCTCGCTATCCTGTGCGCTTCCTCGTCGTGCTCGAGGGCCCAGCGCACGCGCCGCGCCAGGTCCGCCAGGTCGCGCGCCACCGGCACGAAGTGCTCCCACGGGACCAGCTGGCTGTAGAAGTGTTCGTGGTAGGGAGACTCCTGCTTGATCACCATGCTGCCGCCCGCTAGCAGGTACGGCAGTCGGTATGATGCTACGGTGCCGTCGATGTTTATTTGATATTTGTACTGGGAATTACATCAATATTTTAGGAATCTGTTTTGAGATAAGGCTGTACATCAATTTGTATTATTAATGAGAAGTGATTTCGTTAGTTTATTACTCCTTGGCGCTTTGTTACTCGACCTATTTTCATAAGTACGAATTATCTGATATAAACACGGCATTTTCAGAAATTTATAGATAGGTTTTCAGGCCTAGGCGAGTTAGCCGATTTTATCTTCTAATCAATTCAAACCTTTTATTGTCTCTAATCTAAATGATAAAAGCGACATATACCTACATACATACATTCACGCCTTTATTCCCAAAAGGGGTAGGCAGAGCACATGAAACTTATGTTCCAGCGCCACTTTTAGCATAACTGTGGGTATAAAAGATCGACAAAATGTGATATTGCAGAGACATATGTTTGGATTTGTTTCATACTAAACAGACGCTGAACTTTTCGTAAGTCTTGAATGAACTATTTAGTCTTCGTACGCGTTTACTAAAACGTATTCACCACTGCAAGCAAAAGACGGCGTGTGAGCTGCGTCGCGGTGAGACAAACTATGCGTCTCTTTCTAATTAAAACGCCTCGAAACAGACGGATAGTCTATAGTCCGTCGCCGCGACGTGTGCTAGCCGTGCTGTTGTCAACACTCTAACGTTTTTGCAGCGATAACTGCGCGCCACCAAATTTACACGCTAGTCTGGCTATGACCTAAGATAAAAACAACTTCTGATTTAAAAAAAAGCATAAGTAAGAATATTTACTGATCAGTCCGTCACTACGGCATTTTCACTGTCCTAACTAGTGTGCGTATATGTAACACAAGTGAAACTGCGTGCATAGTTAGTTCGTAATATCCACAGTTAGATACTTACATCGAAAAACTTGAAAAAAGAAATATGTGGCGATTTCGGCCCATACTGGTCTTGTTTATCAAGGAAGAAGAAGAAGTTGGTGAGCGACACGTTGAACAGGTCCGGGTGCGCGCGCGCCGCGTCCACGAGCTGCAGGCGCTCGGCGCGCGAGTCGCGGCCGCGCCAGAACGCGCGCGGCGCCCGCGCCGCCCACGCCACCTCCACGTTGCCCTGCACGGACAGGATGTCGAGGGTCACTCTGGAACACAACCGAACTGAGTGACAATCATTATCATCAGAAATGTCCAACATTCTTCTAATTATTTAGCATATCGTTGGATGACAACCAAAAGTCATTCATTAAGGTAGAATCAGACGGTTCACTTTTCTTTCATTTCATTCACTCAAAGTGAATGAAAAGTAAACCAAAACATTAAAGAAAAATGAAGCATTCACTCGAGTGAACCGTCTGATTTTACCTTTAGGTTCCCATTCAATTCTTTTAGTACATACATCCTTGCATACATACAATCACGCCTTTATTCCCAAAAGGGGTAGGCAGAGCACATGAAACGTATGTTCCAGCGCCACTTTTAGCATAAATGTGGGTATAAAAGGTCGACAAAATGTGATATTGCAGTGATAGGTTGCTAGCCCATCGCCCACAACACACTTCAACCCTGAACCCTCAGTCGACTTTTACGACACCCACGGGAAGAAAGGGGGTGGTGAAATTCTAACCCGACACTACACGGGTTCTTTTAGTAATTACACATAATAGGTAAAGGAAAACTCAACCTTACTTCAACACAGAGTATAAGTTTTACCGAAAAAAACGTTACGATCGCGTTCGCGTTTAGTTGTCAAATCCCATACAAATTGAGGGTAAAACGCAAACGCGATCGTAAAGTTTTGTTTCGGTAAAACATACTAGAGCCTCAGTTGATATTATTTCGATTATTTTTCTGCATTTAGTGAATTCTGGCTGTCATCGGACTATATGAGAGATGACTGTTAATATGATACTAAATGTGTGGTTATTGGCAAAGATGAAAATTCTGGAGTGAACACATTTCTATGTAGGCTACAGTTTTAAAAGCACAATATTTTGTTTGCATGGATATTGGATAACCATGGAGGCTAAAAGGAAATTTAAATAATACTCTTAATATTTTATTTTACCTTCCCATGTTCTCTAATGTAGATTCAGTTAAGTCATATGTGGGCATAACAATATCCATTGTATCATCACTGCCACACCATGAGAACACTGGCAGAAGTTTTGTGTTCTTACGGATCAAAGGCCAGTCTCCTAGGTTAATGACTAACTCCATGTCGGGCAACACTACTTTCCTTGATAAAGACAAAAGTATGTTGTCTGAAAACATATTGAATCCCACATGCTTTCCGTAACAATCCCGATAAATCTTATTGTTTTTTATTACATAGTGACAAAAACTTGTGGTATCTGGCTTGTGATACTTTTTTACTATCATTGGCACCTTTACTCCCATATCAATATCTTTGAAAGGTTTAAGATCTTGGTTGATTTTGGCAAAAGATGTGGGGCAGCCATATTTTTCCAGCCATACCTTAAAGTCATTTTCAGGACAGTTGCACTGATCTGGTTGAATAGGACCTAAAAGGAAATAGAAAGTATAGTTACAATTTTAGAAGTATACAGTTAGTAGTTGATAGTATTCAACTGTAAAATATCATTTAATACCTGTATAATGGTAAGGAGATCCAATAATAGGTTTACTTTTATAATATATATTTATTGACATATCATGGCATGTCTCATAAACCTTGTATCTCACTATGAAAGTTCCATCCTTTCTATCTAATTTATTTACCCAAACACGGCAATGTCTATTTTTCATAGAGTTACCATTTATTTCAATTGCTAAATCATTCGCTAGATTAGAAGTATACCTGAAAGGAATTGTTATTGTATGGTTAAGAATTATATCAACTTAAAAGACTAGTGTGTCAGGTGGCTGGGATATATACACGGTGTTTTTATAACTTTCTTAGAGCCGAAGCCCAGTTAATGAACAAAGAACAAAGAACTTAAAAAAAGGTTTTTTTATAATTATTATTATTATTATCCTATTTTAGACAGGCAGCTGACGCTGATATGTCTAAATCATAGTTCACTTGGCTTGGTTTTAGTTTTTTTTTTGTATTAATTTTAATCATCCAGCCGAGTGACCGCAGTGTCCGCCAGCCGCCACACAAATAGTATATTAATTTCATAAAGGCCAACAGCCCAGCTGAACTTTTAATAAGATAAAATCCAATATATGTACCATAATGTGGTTAACCAAAGTACAACTTTAATTCTGGTTAGGTCATTGAACTCACTAGTTCTACGACTCGGGTGCTAATCGAACAGTTTTAAAAATAATATATACGAGATTTTATATACTCACGACTCTTCTGTAACAAATGTAAAATTCACAAAAAAGTATCTAGCCGGCATCACGATATATTCAGGATTCAATCCTGGCCCATAGATGTTAATTGCATTTTGCGTTGATATCCGAGTTAAACTACAAAATAATAAAACAAAAACCTTTACTGACATCGTAACTAATACTTTAGAACATATAATTCACATTTAAAATTAAGTCCACTTAATATAACAAAATAAAAAGATCGTGTAGGTGTAAAAGTAAATAAAACTTTTGACATCTGAAGGAGCGTTCATTTTTTTATTTTATTCGGACATGCTAGGACCATAAGCCATACTGCCTGGTCTTGAGTAAATTTCCAATTCATATGATCAAATCTAGATATAAGGTCATCAACTCATCAGTATTATCGACAAATGTGTCAAATCCAAAAAATAAGTCCAGTTGTTCCAATCCAATTCATGAAGTCAAGTCCAGTAATAAAATCTTCAGTAAGTTCCAATAAAAGCGTCAAATCCAATATTTTTCAACAAAGCTTAAACCTCATCCAGACATTCCAATATAAAGTCTTTTGACAAACAAAATATACAATGCTCCAATAAAAATATATATATACAATTTTAAGCAAGAGTTTTAAATTTAGCATAGTATTTACAGCATATACACAGTATTATGTACAAATTTAAACAAAGGTAAATAAGTAGACGACTCCTTACAAATCAGTTACTGAAAGCGGGATTCGATTAGAAGATCAGCACTAGGCGCTGAATGCCGAAGGATGAGCAATTAAACAGAATATGGTCTATAGACTGGACCTCTTGCACTTGACAATGATCGCAATAAGAGGAAGAGATAAAGTTTTTACGATGGAGATGAAAATTTAAACGACAATGACCAATGCGCATACGAGTAATTGTGGTGTAAAACCTACGGTGCATGTAAGTTTTAAACTTGCAAAACCAAGGCTTACTATTAACTTGGTTATCTAACAAAGCATACAAATGAGCCTTATTCTCAACTTCTGTAACATGATACCAATGTCTTCTCCAAAGAACAGTCATACGCTGTTTTAGATTGCTTATAATATCGGAATATGGCAAGTCACAGCTAAGTTCCTGCTGTCGGGAACCAGGGACAAAATAGTTGCTAAACTGCACTCGGTTGGTAGGTGCTTAGTTACAAGCCTATTCGGCTCCTTTTGATATCGTGGCACTGGCGGCTCGCTGTCTTCATACCTACGAGGCGGCTTCCTTTGACGTGGCGAGTGAGAGCGAGCGAACACGGCAACGGCGCGGCCCCGATTGAAGCATTCTCCATCATTCCCGAAGGCTATGTGTGTGTGCGTAACGAACACGCGCGCATGTGTGCAGCCGTGCGATGTACCTTTGTTCGAAGTTTATCTACTGTTCCTATACTGTGGTACAGATGTAACAATCCGACCACTTGTGCTTGCAATTAGTCAGGACAGCTCGTTTGACAGTTGGATCAGCAGCCCAACATGCATCCAGACAATCCAGACGATAGCAATTATAATGCTACATTTACACGCTTGCGGTGGCTTGGCAAGCATCCGCAAGCTCCAAGCCTTCACAAACGCTTGGATGGCATTTACACGCTTGCGAGTGCGTTAGTGTGGTCCGAATAGGCAAGCATGACAGACGTGAAAGTTGTGTCGGCTATTGCGATCGGCTCGCTTTGGTATGCCTCGAGAAAGCCAAGGTTTGGTCGTTTGACCATACAGAACTCATTGTCGATACGTCTAGGCAGTAAAGAACGACTTCTGTCGGCTAGTCACCGACTGACCAAGTCCTCCAAGACAACAAAATATGCACGTAATAGGTCCTAAGGTGTATAACAAACTACCTGAAGATATTACGATCGAAGTGCACAAACACCTTCAAAAATAAATGAAAAAAATGGTTATTTGGACATGCCTTTTATAATTTAAATGATTTTTATAATAATAATAATTGAATATGTATATACATTTCTTAAATTTAAATGATAATATACGCAATTGTGATTCTAATAATGTGACATGTAATATTTATATAATATTATGAATAAATGAGTATGAGTATGAGTACGCGGTTACATAAAGGCCATATAAATAAGGCGACCGACCGTCGCGAGCTCGCGAGCGACACTAAACACGCGCCAACGTGTAAATACGTTGCAAGCGCTTGCCCAAGCTTCCTTTGATCTGTGTTCAAAAACCGACACTAGTCCGGATCGGGCCAAGCTCTCGCAAGCTCACGCAAGCCAAGCCAAACACCCCCGTTTACACACTTGCGCTAGTGGAGTCTTGCCAAGCCACCGCAAGCGTGTAAACGCACCATAATATAGTCAGCTTCTGATGAATTTGGGCTGATAAATCATGACATGTATACACCCCATGACTTCCTCATGTTGTACTGACAAATTGGGGTAAAATCACATAATGCGGATACCCCATTAAAATGGCTGATAACTTGCCATAAACAACCTACTCAATTTGGACGGGTAATGGTTTATGTGCCACAAATTCATACTAAATCAGTTGTGGCAAATGAAAAAAAAGTGGTAGTATGGGAAGGACGAATGATATTTCCCTTTCTGTCACACTTATCGAGATTTGTATGCTACCATAAGCAGCTCGCTCGCACGTGGTATTGTTATTACCATAGCTTGTGCGGAGTATTATAGGTCCATGGGGTTGACAAATCATGACATGTATGGACCCCATAACTCTCTTCTATGATAGCTGTCATTGAATATATTATATATACATAACCTCACCTCTCGTCTATTTTTATTCATTTTGATGGCTAGGGAATTAAAATATTATGAGAAGACTATATTAGAATCGTGTGCTCATATTATATACTAACCTACCTACCTAGGTAGACATAAACCGACTAAGAGATCGTCGGATGCACATTGAATTAGTAATTAAAACATGTCTCATTCCAGTCTTAACCTTCTCTGTAGTACTCTGAGCAAACTCAAGTAAGTATTTGAAAAATCATTTAATGTTTACATAAAACGCAAGTAAATTTATGGCAGAGATATAACAACGCTTACTGTTTAGGATCAGTCATGTTGCACAACGTCAAATTGGTAACTACAAGCCTCCGAGGTATCGCCCTCCTTACTGGTATATGCCTAAGGAAAGAGTGGTGAGTTAAATTTAGTTGCGATAAGAACTTTTAAATATCAATCTTCTATACTGATATGTAGTATTTTATTTACTGAAATCTGTTTTATACAGATGAGTGAAGATATGCTTACTCAAGAAAACAGACAATTCCTTGAAGAAATTCGCCAAGACAAGCTGCAAGCTCAAGCAGCTTTAGAGTCACCATTGTTGAACAGTGAACTTGTACCAACTGCTCCATGGGACCCATACACGCGACGTGCGGGGCTTATAGCAAGGAAGATTGGAAACTACCCCCTGTGGATGAAGGATGGAAAAAAAGTGCAAACAACACTTTTACAGGTCATTGAAAAATATTATATTTGGTAGTTAACTATTCATGAAGGCCATAGTCAGCTTTCCACCGTAAATTGAACCTTATATTAAATGGACTATGGTTCTTTTGGCGCCTCTTAAGCTGGCTTTAGTGTCATGCGGACCGTCAGTACGGATCGCTCCACATGGACCAATATGTATTAAGCTTAAGGGAGCACTTTAGAGTAATGCGGACCGCGTGGACAGCTCCACCATACATATTCGTCTGCGCATATTGATCCATACTGACGGTCTGCATGACACTAAAACCAGCCTTATAGATAGGTTTATTGAGTATGACCACCTGTCAAATCAATTATTTATAATCTGATGGATTATAAATAAAAAAAAGACCGGGTTGCACTCCGGGAGTGAGTGGTGGAGTATAGCAGACGTAGGGTTCTGTACGGTACTTTATGCTTTAAAATGTATGATATACTCAAGATAGCTCTCAGCTTATCACATACATAATTAACATGAGGTCCCCAGTTGAGCCTGTGATCTATTATAAGTCCAAGGTACATGTGTTCCTTTACCACTTCTATATTTTCACAGTTACACGTAACTGTGCAGCTGTGTTGGTGTAGGTACTTGTGCTGATGGGCAACTACAGAAACTTCGTGTGCAATTTTGTTATGAGCCGAACGAGCATGCATTATTTTTGTTTTTTGCGCGTTAATAACAAGCCCGACTCATGCGCCCATTTACAGAGTGTTAAAGTTTGTTTGCATTACACTCTCGGCCTTAGCTATATCTCGCTCGGCTGTGATAATGCATGTGTCGTCCGCGAACTGGTAGACAGAGCCCTCAGTTATAATGTTACACATTTCATTAACATACAACAAGTATTTGGTTGGGCCAATAATAGATCCCTGGCCCGTCCCTTTATCCGTTTTTACAGCTTCACTGTATGTTATTAACCTTAACTCGAGTATATCTGTTGGCGTGATAGTTTTTTAGTAAATTAACTAGGGGGCCCTGTATACCGTTCTGCTCTAGTTTGCTGAAAAGCGTTTCGTATTTCAGCATATCGAAAGCTTTACTGAAATCAATGAAAACAACGAGCACATGCCTTTTTTCATGCATGTGCTCGTTGATTTCATTGCTGAACGCACAAAGGAGCTGTGAGGCACTTCGGTTTTTTTGAAAACCGAACTGTTTAGTGTTAATTATTTTATGTCGAGTCAAGAAATTACTAATTTGGTTACCGAGGTATCTCTCAGCAATCTTGTCAACACACGACAGTATAGTGATTGGTCTGTAGTTGTTATAATCTGTGTAGGTCCCTTTTTTGTAGATAGGTCGTATTATTCCAATTTTAAGTTCGTCGGGATACACAGATGTAGCAATGCAGGAATTAATTAAATGTGTTAACACTGGTGTCATTATTGCACAGTTATTTTTTATGTCTATGGCTCGGATTTTATCATAGCTCGGGCTTTTTTTATCATTTAAGCTACTTATTATATTGAATATCTCATCACAAGACGCTTTTTTCCGAATTGCTACCTCTGCGCGTCCGGCAAACTTAGAGTGGTCAAGGATATGTTGCCTAGTCAAACCCTCGTTTTCCCCCCCGCCCCCAAGCCTCGTCCCAATCTCATCACCATCCTGCGGTCACGCTACGCGTCTGACGTCACAAAAATCTTTCGCGAGTTTAAGAGCGTGCAAACATTTCGTTACAACTCGACAAAGTCGCGATCGCCTGCGAGCGGCTATGATTAGCAACCCACACTACGATGTTTACTGTGTGCGTGCGGTTCGAGTGCTGCCGTGCTGTTGGACCGGCCCTTCTTGATCATTGTTATACTTTCACTTTATAGTGAGGTAGGAAATAAAAATCAGTTTTAGTTGTAGAGTTTTAAATGTTTTTCTTTTATTAAACTTACGCACTTATTCACTTACCATAAAACTAGTGCCTATGCCAAATCTTGGGATTAGGTGTCAAAGCGGAGCCTGAGCTCCTTTAGGGCACAACCGGGAATAACACTAGGGGATGATGATGACGCACATATTTTCTTATAGTTACGGTATAGTTTTGTATGAAGACTCGACCGACTCTAACAGTGTTTAAATTACAAACACAAGCCGTACGAATATTGGTCCGAGTAAATCCGAGCCACTTGTGTAGTTTAAAATGTTCAAATTATTATACCTATAGACGATCTTTTAGTGAATCCATTTTATTTTTGATGTAAAATAAAATAATCATGTTGTTTTCGAAAATAAATAAATTAATCTATCTATATTTTAAGTTTCTCCTAGGTAAGTATGTCCCTAATTGACATTGACCTACTTTTCTCCCATCAACCATTTCATTTCTTTCAATATTAATTTTGGCTCCATCTTCTCCTTCCAAAACCAGTCATCTTTATTTATTTTTGCAGTCTTACAGCTGGAACTCTTCTCCTGTCCACACCGAACTGGCATTACATATGGCAACATATATTCCAAAAGAGCTCTTTTTGGAGTTCCTTGATTGTCTTGTGCAAATATCCTTTGTTTTTGCAGTATCACATATCATCATCATCATATATCAGTCGAAAGACGTCCACTCCTGGCGAAGAATTTGGTCCTCATCCATATTCGACGGTTTTTCTCATTTTTTTTGTCTGAAAATAAAGTTCATCTTTACCACAAAAAGTAATTACCAAAAACATTGATTTCCCTTGAAAAGTACATTTTCTAAGTTTCATAACCGTAGGTTTAAATATAACGTTTTCCCAATCAAACTTCCAACCCCTTTTTCAGCATACTATGGGTGGAATTTTCTAAAACAGTGAAACATGATTATGTTCTTTTATATCTTTTGAAGAGTATATTCCTAGTTATACGAGTATGATCGTAAGTTTAAAGAACAAAGTTTCTTTAATTTAGAATTCCACCCCCCTTCTCATCCCCTATAAATTTAGCCTTACCCCTAGTACAAATCATAAAAGAAACCTCTATGCCAAATTTTAGCTTTCTATGTGTAAAGGTTTGGGCGCGGCGCGCGCCGCAGGCTAAGATGATGATGATGACGAATTTTATTAAATGATTACTAACTCAAAAATATTTCATACAATCGTTACATAACCCCTAGGCAAGTGCGGTATAAAATAAATCATCATCATCATCATCATCATATCAGCCGAAAGACGTCCACTGCTGGACATAGGCCTCCCCCAAAGAGTGCAACAATGACCGGTCCTGCGCCACCCGCATCCAGTGTGTGTTGCCAGTGAAGACGTATGGCACGGAAACGTGGTCGCGAAGAAGGATCAAAGTCACCCAAAGGGCAATGGAGAGGGCTATGTTGGGAGTTTCTCTGCGCGATCGCATCAGAAATAAGGCTATCCGCAGCAGAACCAAGGTAACCGATATAGCCCTCCGAATCGCTAAACTTAAGTGGCAGTGGGCGGGGCACATTGCACGTAGAACCGATGGCCGTTGGAGCGGAAAGGTTCTCGAGTGGCGACCACGTACCGGAAGGCGCAGCGTGGGTAGGCCCCCCACAAGGTGGACTGATGGCCTGGTAAACATAAATAATATGAATAATATTGGTGACTTAACTTTTAACTTGTCTGGCCGTACGTAGTATTATTGGATTTTTTCATCCCAAATAATTTTCGTTTATTACCCATTTCTATAAAAAGTTATATCACTTTAGTGCTTTGTGAAACAATAAAATAAATAAACTTACTTAACATGTAAAATTACTTACCAAGTATCAATCAGTAGCGGACGCACTGCAGCTGCTCAGGCGCGTGTCGGGTACGCTCGGTCACCGACCTTTGGGCAGCGACGAGAGCGATACGTCCGTTCTTTGGGAAGGCCCGGCGCGTAATGAATTGAACAACGTTTTCGCTCGCGGCTATATAGTGGTTTTAAAAAAATGGGCTAAATTAACTGGGTCACCCATAAGCGTAAAAAAAATCACGTAATATTAAACAAGTCCTGTAGTTTTATAATAAAATATTTGATTTCCAAAACATCATCAAGTACGTGAATAAAAAAATGTTTAAACTAACCGAATTAGACATTATGTAGTGCTATTGAGTATATATTCCATTATAAAAGGCAAACATCGATACATTTTTGAAAGATTAAAATGGAAATACTCTACCTGAAAGATAGCTCTGACGCGTATTTTTGCAAAACACTCCGACGAAAACCTGGTTGTTTTAAATAACCGTTTATATAAATAGAATTATAGCAATGGTGTGGTCTAGAATAAGAGTTTATGTATACCAAATAGTAGTTTACTTTAACAATTCAATCATTTGAACGAAACTATGGCCTTTGAAAAAGCCTTACGTTAGCTAAAATACGAACTTTTTGTTTGCACGCTCTTAACAATTTTTTCCCATCCCAAAAAGTGCTCAGCGCCGCTAAAGAAGTTTTCACTTCAAAATTTACAACTGATTAAAAGTCTGTATGGAAAGTGAACTATGGCCTTTGCACAGCAAGTCATTTTCTTTTCTAGTAATATAAATAGTCTTCATTTAAAATTTTAATATTTTCGAGAAATTATTTATACTTTTCCTTTTATGTAAAAAAAGAATAATAAAGTGCAATAGTTTTAAACTTGCAGCCTTTAAGGTTTCATACCCAGTAGCCAATGGGCATATAGCTAATGGGAGCCTAAGCTGCTAAGGCTCCATTGTCTCTGTCTGTCACAGAACTGTATCTTTTGAACTAAACATGATTTTCACAGTGTATACACGGTGATTTTTAATCCGTGATCAGGCGTCGAAAAATATTGATAATTAGCCAAAACGGATTTCAATGGATGAGGTCTCAGGCAATTAAATCACTGTTTAGTTAATTAAATTTTATGATAATGTTAAGTTATCACTAATGTCCACTGAATGTTTGGGCACCCTACATTTCTTGAAGTTTAGTAGAAACGTCAAACACACATACGTCAAATTTTCGCGAACTACCGTTAGGGTGACAATGATTTTCAATTATAAAAGTATTCCTTATTCAGTTTTATGCAGAAAAAAAACTTTTGTTTTAGGTAACTTCGAGTAAATCGTGTTTGGTATCAATTACAGAATTAGAAAAAAATACCCCTGATCAGGAATTAAAAATCATCGTGTATTATGGCTGATATGATACTATAATCTATTTTAGATTGGAAGTCCGGTGACAGCTGTCATCTCCGTACAGTTTATGTCATTAAACATCAAATATAGCGTAAACTGTACTAAGATGACAGCTGCCCGACTCTTCCAATCTGAAATAGACTATAACAAAAAATAATAAACATAAAATTAAAAGCTTTATATGATATGACTGGGTCCTTGCAGGTAGTGGATAACCATGTGATCAAATACACACCTCCAGAGAAATTTAACCCGATGATTGTGAAAAAACCAGTTTGGAAAGAACAAAGAAGACTAGGTAGTTTGCTCATTGGTTCAGAGACAATTGATCCCACAACTGTCACAAAAGACTATTGCAGCCTGTTTGACCGCATGGGAATGCTGCCAAAACGACACCTGTGCAGATTTATGGTTTCACCACATGCAGCACTTCCTACTGGGACTCCACTGACTGCTACTCATTTTAGAGTGGGAGATTTTGTTGATGTACGAGCTAAAACGTAAGCACTGTTTCTGCCCCATTGATTAGAGTTGCACCCTGAAAAAATTGTCTCCAACTATAATTTATTACCTATTTATTTTGTTTTACAGCATTGACAGAGGGTTTCAAGGCGTAATGAAACGTTGGGGATTTAAAGGCATGCCTGCATCTCACGGTGTCACGAAGACCCACAGGAGACCTGGAAACATAGGAGGTGGAGGAGAAAAGGCCAGGGTATGGCCCGGAACCAAGATGCCGGGGCATATGGGCAACAGGTAATTATGAAATAAATTACACAGGTTGGGTTCAACCTATGTATTTTAATTTTGCTGCTATCCTAGGTAATTTGATTATTTTAAATGAAACTCGGTACATCGCGTATTATCGAGAGATATTAACGAGATAAACATATGAAAAGCTGCATACGAATTAGAGCAGCCTCGGGTTGAGGCACGCACCGCTCACCTATGTCGCTCAAATTCGTACGCGCTCACGCGCTGTGTGCGAGCAGCCTGCGAGCGGCGCGCGGCGAGCCGTCCAGTCGGTCTTTTGACCGTCCTCAATGGCGCCTCAGTGTGCGTGCCTCGCGTAATTTGGATGCCGCGTTCACATGCACTCCGTGCAGCCTGGCAATCAGCTTGGCATGCAGCCCGGCAAGCACTCCCACTGGTAACCCCCCCAGAAAGAGCAAAATTTCTTTTTTTGACCATTTTTAATCTTCTGACGACTTCAATTCCGACATGTTTACTAATGCACGCGAGCGTGTGAACAGGCACACAAGCACAAGCACATTCACCCTTTGATCTTTGAGTGTTGCCAGGTTACTTCACCTAAAAGTTTCGTCGCTATTCCTGAAAAGTTCCATTTTAGGTTGAAGTTCCGTTTTTTTTAAAATCACGAAATACTTATAACATACCGTTTATCGAATATTTTAGTGAAAAAAAAGTGTCAATCGTGCGATGTGACAGCGACAACGACGGCGACAGCACCTATCCTACCAGCACCTAGAAGTCTGGCAAATGAAAGATGAGAATGAGTTTTTATGGAACTTTTTATATGGCAACAGTAATATGATTGTCAAACGCTTTAAATTTGTATGATGTCCTAATCTTGATACTTGATACGGGAACTAAGAACGTAACTGTTCCACAATAAATTGAACTGTTTTTGCTTTCTAAGAGAATTTAAGGGTTACTTACTGCTAATATTATTAACATTGAGGACTATCATAAATAGTTCAATTATCATGTCTCGTTAAAATTTAAATTTTGGTGAGTGGCTTTGAATAATCTTCTTAAATATAAAGTAGAATTAAACTAAAGAGTATTATTTCATATAACTTTACTCCCTTCTCTTGATCAGTTGCATTTTGAGAAATGAAGAACTATAATAATTGTTCAAATATCACTATTATTTTATCGCGTTATAGACAGTGTTGCAACACGCTGTTTTTTTTTAATTTGCCGCGGTTTTCTATTATCATCTTTCCCTGGCCACACTCTATCTCTTGTGATAGGAACATAAAACATGATTACTTATTTTTAACAGATAAATGGGTCTTTAATATTTTGAACAATATTGTTAGTGTTATTAAATATATTTTTTATACTCGTCGACCTTAATGTTTGAACTAAGACTTCGTACACCAAACTTAAATCACATACTTTTTACTATGGAGCTCCCAATTCAACATTTCATAACTGTTGAGACAACTAAAATGAAATGGACCAATCACGTGGCGCCTTTACTGAACTATAATGTATTTGACCAATAGGACGCCGTCATGAGAAAGTCAAAAGGTAAATAGACATCAACGCACAAAAAAGAAAAATCCGTTGGTTGCACTTCGTTTTCAATAAATGCCAAGTTTGTTTAATTAGTTCAGTTGACTCGTAGAAAAAGTATTGTACAAACGACAACACTGTTAACTGACCATCCTGTGTTTATATAGAACCTTATTACAATGCACTTAAGGGGCACCGATGGTCAGTTAGCTGTCGATAGTATACAATGGTTATATAATTATCTTTTTAAGTCTCGTACCTTACTTAGGCCACTCAGCAAGCTTCGTGGCCTCAACGTGGTACTCGACTGAAAAAGCATGCATTATATAACGATTGCATAAAATACTATAAAAAAAGAATGCCGGGACCTTAAAAGTTTCGAAAATTGTCCCAAAATCTAAAGTTCCTTCCAAGTTCCGCGGGGGTGTCAAGTTCCGAAAAACGGATCAGAACGGCAATACTGACCGACAGTCGTCCCGATCGGCGGCATGCACGAGCACGGGCACGGGCACATTCAGGCTGTTCACACGCTCGTGCCCGTGCCCGTGCACGTGAATGTCGCTTTGAACTTTGAACGCAAGCATGTGAACGCGGCAGGACGTGTATCCAAACTATCCGAGCTTGCCGCGGGCAGAGCGACACGTTCTGACTTGTTTGTGGGCGAGGCGCGTATGAATTTGAGCAAGTGGATGAGCCGTGCATGTGTAATCGAGTTATGATAAAATTGATAAACGCAGCCGCGGCTGTCATAGTGTCCGACGCTATTTTGAACGACGCACAGTGTCGGCTCGCCGCGAGCACGCTGCCTCACCCGCGCATGTTTATGTGCAACAATTTGGCTCACGAGCAGCGCGCTGCGCGGGGCGTGCATGACTCAGGCTGAGCCGCTCAAATTCGTACGCAACTTAAGACGATTTCGTATTCTTGTATTTATGACACCATTATTTCTTTTTCAGCTGGAGGATTCTGCGGGGTGTAAAAATTCTTCGTATTAATACGAATCACAATGTCCTCTGGATGTTGGGAGTGGGCATACCCGGTGAAACGGGCGCCATGTGCTATGTGTTTGACACGGTTCTCCCTCTTCGCAAACACAAAACCCCGCCGCCGTTCCCGACACATCAACCCACCGACGATCTTCCACTAGAATACTATGATGATTCTATTCATCCGTTTGAAGAACCCACAATAACTTTTGAAGAAGATTAGTGAATAAGCATTTATAGATGAAATAAAAATTAGAATTTGATTACTGTTTTTTTCGGCATCCTGTCATCTTGTGTTGCATCAAAACGGGTTGTGTGAGTAGCTGTGTGGAAAGTTATTGTTAAGCACTATTTCCACTAAACGGCCCGCAACGGATCGGAACGGAAAGAATTTTATAGTCTTTAAACTATAACATTTTCAAAACGTGCGTGTGCGTCGACGTCCTGTCGGCCGCCAACGGCTGTTACCGCCCAATCGTATGCGTCGACATGCTGCCGGACACGATCGGTTGTCGCCGCATCCGTTCGTATTCTTTCCGATCCGATGCGATGCGGGCCGTTTGGTGGCAATAGTGCTTTAATCGGCAAAGTGTAATGCCGCGTTCAAATGGTCGCGCTAAAAGCGACATTCACGTGCACGGACACGAGCACGAGCGTGTGAACAGCTTGAATGTGCACGCGCCCGTGCCCGTGCTCGTGCATGCCGCCGATCGGGACGACTGTCGTTTTTTTGACAAAGATCAAAGGGTGAATGTGCTCGTGCTTGTGTGCCTGTTCACACACTCGCGTGCATTAGTAAACATGTCGGAATTGGAGTCGTCAGCAGATTAAAAATGGTCAAAGAAAGAAATTTTGATTTTTCTGGGGGGTTACCAGTGGGACCCAACAATATGACACCCCTAGAATACATATTCCAAAGATAAAAAAAATCTCCTATGTTTGCATAACAAACGCCCGCGAGCGTGTGAAAAGCCTGCTTGGGCCGCAGAAGTGCACGGTCTGCTGGCCAGGCTGCATGCCAGGCTGCACGGCTTAATATCCCCATTAAAGCCCCGATCAGCTCAACTCTCCGTCAAAACTCTTGAGTGGAACATTGTTAAAAGGCGGTTTTTTAGGGTTCCGTAGTCGACTAGGAACCCTTATAGTTTCGCTTTGTCTGTCCGTCCGTCCGCGGATAATCTCATTAACCGTTAGCACTAGAAAGCTGAAATTTGGTACTAATATGTATGTATATCAATCACGCCAACAAAGTGGTAAAATAAAATGTTTATTTTATTTTATTGGGTACCTCCCCTATAAGTAACGTGGGGAGTGTTTTTTTTTTCATTTCAACCCTAACGTGTGATATATTGTTGGATAATCGCTGTAGAAGTAAAAAAAAATGTGTCCCCCCCTCTAACTTTTGAACCATAAGATTTAAAAATATGAAAACATCTCAAAAGTAGAACTTTATAAAAACTTTCTAGGAAAAATATTTTGAACTTGATAGGTTGAATAGTTTTTGAAAAAAAAATACAAAATAATTTCTGAACTAAGTTAGTAATTTAACCGTATAAGCAGGTGTTTATTGTACCTGTAATTTCTACAAAATCACAATGAAATGACGTGCGCTTTCAAATAAAGTAAAAAAACGGTGAAAATCGGTTCACGCTATAAAGAATTATGGGATAACATAAAAATCATCTTCCATACTTTAAGCTCGCGCGCAATAGTTTACTTAATTTGCCGATAGATGTCGCTGTACGCGGAACGCTCACATTGTACATGGCATGGCAGCATGGTATGGGCTTGCGGTAGAAACCAGCAAAAAGAAGCTCCGTGCGCAGGAGAACCAGGCCCTGCGCACCATCACCGCTGCCCCCCGTTTCGTCAGAAACAGTGTGATCCAGCGCGACCTCCGGTTGGAGACACTGGACGCCTTCATCAGCCGCCTCGCCCTCGCCATGTTTGACCGTGCCGACAACTCGAGCTTCCCGTCTCTGCAAGGGATCGCGCCGCTGCACGCGCGCCCCCCGGACCGACGCTCACGTGCTCATCCAAGAGAGCTCGCGCCCAAACAAAACGCCCCTGACACGCCCTGGTATCCACAACGCCAAGACTGGCCAACGTGACCCCAAAGCCGCTGATAGGCCAACGGACCACTAAGCCAAGACTGGCCAACGACGCCGCCTAACTCGGCCCCCGAAGACCGGCCCGTAATTACGGGCTGTGAAGAAAACCGCCACATAGGGCCAATGCCCTGAAATGGCAACCTCCACACCCAGACAGGTGTGTGAGAAGGCAGCAGACGAACATACATTAGATCGAAAAAATTGTCGTGATCGAATTGTCTTTGGTTGTTCGTTGCCTAATAATAAAATTGTTCGATAAGTATTGCTTGTATTATGTCTGTCTATAATACATGGTCGATTTGATTTGGGAATTTGAACTCTCTTGCTCATACATTCGGTTCACGGAACGGGCTACGGAACCCTGCACTGAACGTGGCCCGACACGCTCTTGGCCGGTTTTTTTTAATTACCCGTAGTCCCATTCTGAGGTCTACAGGGAAAAAAAGGCAGGCAAAACGCATTATATTTATTATATACAGGAAGTATAATTTCCATAACCATGGAAAGCATTGGGACCACGAGAAACAAGTCTCCCTCGTGGTCCCACTGGAGAGACAATCAGTGGGGCCATGAGAAAACGACTCTGTTGCCTTGCCTTGTTACCCAGATTCCGGCCGGGATAGGGGACGGGATTCCGGATGCTTTAACCTCGGCAATAAAACTCAAGATATACAAATTTTATTTTATTCTATGTCAAGATTTCATTTGAACACTCATAATTATCAATATTTCGATTAAAACATATTCTATAAATTGTTTCAAAAACTTATGCTAATCACAACTACTGTTGGGTGGGCGGTTGAAATCCGTAACCGGGATATGGTTGCGGAGCACCGGGGGGCGGCGCGCCGGGAGCCGGGGCGCGCGCGTACGGCGGGTACGGGGACGGCGGGTACTGCGCGGGCGGATATCCCTGCTGGTACGCGTGCGGCGGGTACGCACCGCCAGCCGGGGGATAGTTTTGTGGATTTTGCGGATACGATCCCTGAGCAGGAGGCGCCGTGGAAACGGACGGCGCAGGACTACCAGGTTGCGACGAAGGATTTGAGTAAGGAGGTTGTGAAGCCGGTGGGTAAGGGGATGGTTGACCGGGAGGATACTGCTGCCCAGGGGGAGCACCAGGACCACCGGGACCACCTTGCGGGGCCCCTGACGCAACAGTGGATGGCGGAACATTGTTTCCATGCGAACTAGAATTATATGTAGGAGATTGAGCTGAAGGGGAACCATAACCCGAGCTTGGTGGGTTTTGAGATGTATAACCACTTGGTGGTGGCTGAGGAGATCGGTTTGGTTGGGAAGTGGGAGTTGTACTGTAAGCAGAAGTTGGTGTGGTGTTTGGGAATGGCTGTGACTGATAGGGTTGGGGTTGGGGTGCAGTGGAATTGTAAGTGCTTACACCAACATTAGGATAGTTTGGCCCAGACTGTGGTGGTGGGTAAGCAGAGTTCCCAGTATACCCAGGTTGGGCAGGCCCACGCACAGGGTATGGAGAGCCTGCCACAGCAGGACTGCCTGGTGGAGGAGCATAAGGCTGCTGAACGGTTGATGGTGGATAGCCACCTCCGGGATGAGTGGAAGGAGGATAATTACTAGGAGTTGTAGTAATAGGTGGACCATAGGCGGAGTTAGGTGGGTAGCCCTGTGGTTGTTGAGAAGGGTTAGGAGGTCCATATCCCTGGTTTGGGGGTCCATAACCACCTTGTGGGGGATAGCCAGGGGCACCTTGATATTGACCTTGGTATTGATTCTGAGGATATGGTCGCTGGCCATAAGACTGAGTTGGCCTAGTAGGTGTAGATGACACACCAGATGGTGGTCGGTAAGGCTGCTGGGACGGGCCAGGGGACTCTGCTCCACTTGAGGGAGGGCCTTGAGGGCCCTGAGGTGGCACATTGCCTGCTGCTAATTGATGAGGAGGCTGAAAATATATCTAAAATTAGGAAATAATAGCTAACTGAAGAATTGGACAACTATTGGGCATGAATTTGTTTTAATTGTTTAAAGTAGGGCTCAAGGGGGGTTATTCAAGACTCCACTCTTCCTCTACTGGACTTTTTTTATTATATATTTTTTACAGATATATTCATACCTTTTTCATCAGTGGTAGACTATGAGATAATGCATGTTATGATTCTTGTTATTCTATATATTGATTCTATATATTATTTATATAAATATTTAACACTTTCTATTGTGTAGCTTAAGGTTATTTCAAGTTCTCATTCTTAATAATGAATTATGTGATTGCCTGTAAGTGGGAGGTCAATTGAGTGATGCTAATGCTTTAATGTTCCTTACTAATGTGTGATGTATCTTCTGTTCATAATCCTAATAAACAGATACAGTACAACTCTTGTCCAAAAACATTCTGAATTGTGTTGTGTGGGTGACAGGCCCCAAGGGGTCATTTCAGCAAAGTACATACTCAATAACATGTACAATATACTCAATATTCCAATAATTCAAGTGTAAACCATCTAGAGAACAAGCAGTATAAATATCGTTTGGTACAACGCAGTACGCTCTTTATGTATAGATTTAGTTTCTTTTTTTGTAATAAGGGACGGAAACTATAGAGGTATGTACTTACCGGCAAAAGGGTCTGAATATTTTGATTAGCGTCCGCCACTGAAGCCAAATACACAAGATTTCGGTGTAAAATCTGCTGGTATTGGTGGCATTCCATTAGTTGGCCTTTCGCTTGATACTCTTGTATCGTTTGTATTAGATGAGCATTCTCGTCCAACATTTTTTGGATTTGAGCGGGACTTAACGGAGGGCGAGTGCCTCTTGGCGCAAAAGCTACCGACATCCTGTCGGTTTCGAGCTATTTGAATGCTTTGAATTAGTTTTCTAAGTTTAATTTAACAAATATTTTAACAAATTAATGTGAACAACAAGTAGAATCCGCTTCGCTTCGTCTTCGTCGTACGTAATCGTAACAGATAAGATAATTAATAAATAAACTGCAACTACTGCAAGGGACAAGACAAGGAGGGAAGAAGAAAGGTGTTGTCATTGTCATAGTGTCCCAAAGGCGTTCGAGGCACAATATTAAACGACCGATATTTCTATACGTATTATTTATTCTGTGGTAGTGTAGAACATTGTATAGGACATAGGGCGATATGCGAGTGCAAGAGGGACGAATGCTTTACGTCGGACATAAAACCTAGTGTGCTAGGGGGCTGTACGCTACACCCAATTCTGACTTCGACATGTTGTACTGACAAATTGGGGTAAAATCACATAATATGGATACCCCATCACGCAACTAAGAACAAAAAGAAGAATGACATCCATTTGCTTAAATTCAGATCAAATCTGACAAGTTTTCTATCAGCACGGCTATCACGCGACGGCGCGCGAGCTCTCGATTTTTCTCACACTATCCGTCTCTCTCTTATTAGAACACTTAGGACAAGAGGTATAGTGCGAGAAAAATCGAGAGTATGCAATACGCAAACCGCGTTCAGCCAAAAAATAAAATTGTATGGTTTGTAGAGCCCATAATTGTTTGTCGAATCGAATTAATCTAGTTCGTCATTGTTTATTAATTTATTTATATTTATTAACTTGCTTGCTTTGCTTGGTGTTCACTAGCCGGAGCTGGACTTTGATCATAATATTCATAATTATATAAATTACCGTAAATTTATATTGTAAAGGAAAAGTAAATGAACTTAGTTTGTACTGATTATTGCTAATAATACGACTGTGAGTACAAACAAATTTATCTCTTTACATTTAAGTTGGCTTACATGGCAGCTACCTAAACTTAATAAATGCTAATTTACGTTGAATTAATGAACAGACCTTAGTAATTTGTTTTGAATGAAACCTATGATAAAATTACATAAGTACTTAATGTAAACCAAATTAATATAATATTTCATATGTATATGGTTTACAATTAATAATAATTAATTGTAAACCATATACAATTCCGTTTTTTATGTTTCTTTTAATCAATATAGTAATTTGGATATAAGAGTACTTACCTATGTAAGTTTTAGTAATTTTAGTCCCTAGTTTCATATACATATTTGTAATCTATTGCATAGAAATAAATAAAAACATATATAGTAATTTCCATGAAATGTATTGCATACCGAGCAAGGCGCTATATGTATCGCGCCTGCATTACACCGCCACGGCTGATGATGTGGTGGAGTACGTTCGTCAGAAGACCGGCTTCTCACTGAGGGTGTTCCAGCTGCGTTCGCGCCACTATGTGCACTTCAGCTCGTTTGTGGTGCGCGTGCCGCGACCGCTGCAGGAGACCATCGCATGTGCTGACTTCTGGCCGAAGGGTGTCGTGTTTCGACGGTTCCGGGGCAATCTGCCGAATCCTACACCGGAGATGACGATGCAATGGGGCCACGCCGTTTCGTCGCCTAAATAGTATTATTTGTTGTTTTTAGTTTCGTGACGCATTGGTTATTACTGTAATGTCACGTAAATGTATTTGTCAATAAATAAATAGATTATATTATTCTTTTCGCAGTACAAAATATGGCACTGCGAGGCATAAAAGTTGTTGAAATGTTGGGACTTGCTCCTGGGCCCCTTTGTGGAACTATATTAGCCGACTTTGGAGCTACAGTTACAGTAATCCAAAGGGTAAGTAACTACATTGTTTCTTTTAAATTGTATGCGGCATGCATGTTAACTAAAATATTCCCGATTGAGTAATGAGTGATTTTGTGATGTTATACTACTGTAAATATATTATTACAATATTTTTTATTTCTTTTTTTACAGGTGGAACCATCACCTTTTGATGTTTTGTCTAATGGTAAAAAAATGGTCTCTGTTGATTTGAAGTCCAAGCAAGGAGTGAATGTTGTCAAAAAACTATGTGCAACTTCAGATGTATTACTAGACACATTTAGGCCTGGGGTTATGGAAAAATTAGGACTTGGTCCTGATCTGCTTCTGAAAGAGAATTCAGGTCTCATTTATGCACGATTGTCAGGTTATGGACAAAGTGGATCATATGAGACCAAAGCTGGACATGATATAAATTATGTAGCCATGTCAGGTGTTTTATCTGCATTAGTAAAGAATGGCGAACTACACCCACCTGTTAATTTACTGGCAGATTTTGCTGGTGGAAGTTTTATGTGTGCTCTTGGAATTCTTTTAGCACTTTTTCAAAGAACTAAATCTGGTAAAGGCCAAATAGTGGATTCCAGTATGACAGAAGGAGCAGCATATTTAGCAACATGGATATATAAATCCAGAAAATTACCAGTATGGTTAGGAGAACCAGGAACCAATATCTTAGATGGGGGGCATTCATTCTATGGAACTTATAGAACTAAAGATGGGAAATTCATGGCAGTTGGAGCATTAGAACCACAATTCTATGCAAATTTTCTGAAGGTGTTACAGTTGCCGGAGGAACACTACCCACAGTTTGGGGATGGAGAACTCTGCAAAAAAGTATTTAAAGAAATATTTTTAACAAAGACACAGCAAGAATGGTGTCAATTATTTGATAGTGCTGATGCTTGTGTCACTCCAGTTTTAGAACTTGATTCTGTTGACAAGAACAAATTACATATGTCTAGAAAATCGTTTTATAGAGATTCAGATAACCTTGTAGTTCCAGAGCCAGCCCCAAGGCTCTCAGTAACACCAGGTGTTTCCACTGGGCACCAGAGCATGCCCAATCCTGGACAACATACAAAACAAATTCTGAAAGAATTGGGATATGATAAGAGTAGCATAGAAGATTTGATAAATAAAGGTGTTGTGTATGCTGCAGAGAAATCAAAACTATAATCTTTATAGAACTTTGTTCATAATTTGATGTTTAATGGTGAGGGCATCATACTTATAATTTATATTTAAGCTATTATTGACAATCAATTGGTGACTATTGAACAAATCTATTATTTTTGATATTTTTTTCAAGTCAAACCTAATATGGTTTTTGCCTAATATATACTTATTGAATACAATGCATTTGTTTTCTTCTAGTTCATTCAGTCTCTTTTCAGCCAAGTAACAGATGAAATTAATGAAATATTCAAAGTCCATACCAAACATTGATTTCAAAATCAGCTGACATTGACTAACAAATTCAGGAGTGTTTTGGAATTCCTGTATCTCATGTTCAACACTCAGTAAACATTTCACCAAAGCTTCCCAAACTTCTTCTATGTTGCAAGCATTAATCCAGTTTTGGTTAATGGATATAGTATCAAGCTTATTGGAAACTTGATGATGCCACCCAGAAGGCACAAATATAGCATCACCTTTTTCTTGTATTACTTCAAAATATGTAACATTATCAAACTTGTTGTCGTCAAAGAGAAGTGGTAAATTTCCTAAGGAATCCTTGAGCTTTTCTTCTTCTCCAGGAGGAAACAAAATCCATTTTTTTCTTCCAACAACATTTACTGACCAGCTAAAGGAACTATACACATCTGCATGCAAAGGTGTCCTGCAAAAGAAAAACAATATTAATTACACTATAATACATACATTTTTTCACATTACTGCACAAGATACAACTACAGTACCATGAACCACTCGGGCCAATGTAAACAAACATAAAATCATCATCCTGGTGATCTTGTGCATACTCATTGAGCCAGTCAGAACCAAATATTGATGGCACTTCATAGAAATTATCCTCAGGACGGAGCCTCCTTAGGTGCCAATCTTTTAAATATAGGAGCTTTTTCCTTTCTTTGCTTTTTAAGTACATCATATAATCACTAACATAAAGATCGTTTTTAGTTTGAGCATTGTAGGCGATGGTATCGCAATCTGCTACAGGCGCATCCAGATCACTATATTTGTCAATGAAATAATCATAATTTATTGTATCGTTCTTGACCCAAGACGTAGAACATTCCCAGTCTGAACCAACATTTCTTATTATGCATGGTAAATTATTGTAAACATAGTCTTTATAAAATTTGCTATATTCCACGTCTTTCGGTAAAATGCAAACGCTGCAACCAGTGTATTTATATGCATGAGTACTGTCGAGACATTCATTTATTTCTATTTCCATTACGTACAGTCGTACACTATCCCATCACCCTAATTTATTGCACAATGCACAACCTTGTAGTTTTTCAGAATTATTCGTAATTCTATTTTATCGATAACTACGTATCGACGGTCAGCGGTATTCCCATCTATATATAGAAATAGAAAAGTGCTCTGTGATCCCCATCGAGAAATATATAATTAATAATTATATACTGAGACTGAGAGGATATATAGAAAGAAACAACGTACTGAGACTACTGAGATATATGGTATCTCATGTTGACGTGATGTTGACACTGTTGACAGGATTGAGACATTTTTCCTTCTTCATTCCTCAACCATGAAATGAAAATATGCGATTTCTCACAAAAAATACCCTTTTATTTAGGTGGTCGAGCCTTCGCTTGAACCACTTGAGATGACGTCTTATGAATTCCTCACTCACACCGCTGTATTTTCGTGTATGTGTGTATAAACTAGCTGTCAAACCTTGTTGCTGTCTTGCTCACTCACAAAGAGCGCGCGGGCAGCGTCGCGATGGTGGCGCCGTGCCTGCCAGCACGCTTTTGAATTCCGAATAGATCAGTACACTGCAGGTTATAAAGAATTTATCTGTAAGTATTCATCAAGCTTTTTATTAAGAACAAGTATATACCGCTCGGCTCCCTTGGACCAGCTGCCTTGCACTTATATGAGTTCTTAATATATTAACCGTCTTCATCGGAAGATGATGACCACCATGTGGTTGAGCTAACGGTCTCAAATACCACTTTGATTGACTTGCTTGTCAATTTGTCTGATTTCCGCTCGGCTCCCCCGGACCAGCGATGACGTACGTACTTTTGCACGTACTTGAAAATCGGCTCATGTCCGACTTGAATTTGGCGTCTCAGCGTCGCTGTCGCCTCAATCAAACGACACACATCAGACGCAGTCGCAAAGACCGACACTGCTACACTCGTAGCACCACCCTTAATATGTCAATCAACATCGCATCAAACCAGACGACGTCGTACCATACCATGCCACGTAATGTCACGACGTAGTATTGAAACAGACGACGCGTTATGTCAAACGACGTCGCTCAAAACCAAACGTCACTTTATATGACACAATCCTAACGACTTATTACAACGACGTCGTTTCAACTAAGCGACATAACCTAAAAGACGGAACGCGTCGTAACTGGTTACTCTGATTTCAGAACATGGCCCTTACAACGATGGGTTGATTTGGCTGCCCGTGGTGGCACGCCAGGGGACGAAGATGCGTTTCTTGCTGTCATAGAAGCAATCGAGAGGAATTTCCCCAGTGACTGGAAATCCTGGGAAGTCTACAACTTCTCCTACACAGACTTGTTTGATGAAGAAGTCTCTCAACAGATCGATAAAAAGTTAGGGTTCGCAATACCAACCGTTGAACTAGTTGAGACACACCGGATCAAGCAGAAGGTGCGTCACCGGCAAAAAGACCACGAGCACAAGCAAACAGCGAGCACCTCCTCACCTCCGTCCTTAATCAACAGATGGAGCTATTCAATAGAATGATGGCTAATCAGGCAGAACAAAATAATAAGATGGAAAAGCTCACCTCAGCAGTCACTCTGTCATCTACGCAAGGAAATCCTGCCCTCCAGGAGGAAAACTCTTTAACCTTGGACGAGTCATTCGACTCCATTCAAGACTGGGAGGACCAAGATGACGAGCCATTCCAGCCTACCCCACCACAACTACAACACTCGACTCCGGCAATGACGCCACCTAAGGTACCACCTAGCTCGAGGGAAATGGAACTTAAGAACAAAATTGCACAAGCCCAACAAGAACTAACCGCATTGCAGTCAGCTTCAGAGGTCGAATACGACTTTAGTCCGAATACAAGGGAGTCTGACCACAAAATTGCGCCTGCTGACCCACTTCTGGTAGATCAGGGTGTTAGATGTCAGCGTCTCGGACAGCCGGGATGGCGAAACATAAGATACGGAGAGATCCAAAAACAGTTCCAGGCGACTCCTGCTTTTTGTGCACTGAAAGTGAACAGCCTCCTAGCCAGCGTTACACCACTCTGGAAAAACGTTGCACTTCTAGAAAAGGTCGACTTAACTTTGGGCGCTATTACTAACGGCCTTCTTCAGCAGAGGAATTTTTTTAAAGAGTTATTTGAACAACTGCCACAAGATTTCAAGGACACAGTTGGTAACACTTTCTGGACAACCGACTCAAAATTCCGCAATAACGCTGAAGACCTTCTTCAGTATGTGTCTGTGGCAGGAGAGCAGAGATAATCGAAGCAAGGAGAAATATTTACAAGGCTAAAAATAAAACCTTGAGCGAAATCCTGCATACCATCCCACCTTCAGAGACACACTTGTTCTCTGACAGCGCTCTAGGTCAGGCGGTAAAAGATTGTGCCAACACAGATGTGATCAAGCTTTTTCCTGCCTCAAATCAAAGAAAGAAGCCATTTACCGGTAGAGATATTAGAGGCAGAGGGGACCGTACGCGAGTGCCTCCAAAGACCAATTACGGAAATGGCGGTTTCCATCGAAAACCCACAAACGGGGCACCCCGTATTAATACCTCCACCAAGCACCAACCGCGGTTCAAACCTAAAAGGAAATGACTTCAGAGCAGGATGTCTGAAAATATTCGCACAAAACTGGAAAACACCTCCCAATTTGATTCAGAATTTCATAAGCAATTACAGAATTCCCTTCAAGTCTACCCCGCCAAACAGAAGATTTTCTATAAAGAACATTTCAAAATTCAGAACGCGAATAACACCGGAGATGTCCAAGCAAATCAAGTCACTCTTAACATCCGGAGCCATCGAAAGAAGCCAATATCAAAGCGGCTACCTTTCAGAAATGTTCCTGAGGAAAAGCCAGACGGGATCTCCCGACCAATCTTCAACCTGAAAGGATTAAACCGATATGTCCTGACTCCAAAATTTCGTCTGGTAAATCACCTAAAGATCCCGCAACTGCTCAACAGAGACGACTATATGATGAAATTGGACATATCCCAAGCCTATTTCCATGTGCCAGTAGCACAGAGCCATCGTCGCTTCCTGTCCTTAAGTTACGACGGAAAGGTATATTAAATGACTTGCCTAACCTTCGGGCTAGCCAGCGCACCAGCCGCGTTTGTAAAAATCACCAACTGGATCGCCCACAAACTCCGTCAAGAAGGCATTCGAGTAATCATATACTTTGACGACTTCTTGTTGACTCACGTAGACCCAGTAACCCTGGAACGCCTGTTTACTTATGTGGTGGATTACCTAAGACATCTCGGCTGGAACATCAATCAAGAAAAGTCTTCTACAGTGCCCAGAAGAAAGATAGAATACCTGGGGATAGTATGGGATACAGAGAACAATATAAAGTCACTCTCAGAAGAAAACCATACGCCTGGTGCACGAATTGGATGTTCTAGCCAAGAGAAGACGCTGGAGCTGGTACGAAGCAAAAGTTGTCCTAGGAAAACTAAACTTTGCCTCATTGGTGGTGCCCTTAGGCCGCTTACACAGCCGGACTCTACAAATCGAATCAAATCGGCTACCGCATACACGACCACATATGATGACGCCGGTTTCAGACCGTGTCTTAAAAGATCTAGCATGGTGGCGCAACAACATATGAAAAGTTTCACCGATACATACCAGAACCGTCGGTCTTCATAACTACAGACGCTGCGATACGCGGATGGGGGGTCGTAGTAAACGGGAAAAAACTTTGGGGGTTGTGGACAAAACATCAACTATCGTGGCACAGCAACCAAAAAGAGCTCTATGCTTTACACGAAGCCCTGGTGAATATAGATGTCACACTGACGGAGAAAACAATCATGCTACAAACGGACAATCGCACAACAGTGGCTTATATTATGAAACAAGGAGGGACACGATCTTTAAGGCTACTCGAGACAGCGACATTGATTTTGGAATTCTGTCATCGTCACCATTGTTACCTGACAGCACGATACATACCAGGAGTATACAACGGTCTTGCAGACAGCCTGTCACGAGAAAAAGATCTTCCGGAGTGGCATCTCAAACGGGAAGCCACGTCGAAGATATTCCAGAAATTGGGTACACCTGTGATAGACCTATTTGCCTCTGCAAGATCTGCAGTTGTACGGGACTATGTGAGCGAGGATGCAAGGGATACAAACAGTTCGTTCACAGATGCATTCAGCAGAAAGTGGGGATACAGCCTGGGATGGATATTTCCTCCACCGACGATAATACCGCAAGTACTCCGTCACCTGGAAACCTCAGAAGGTACTTACCTAATAGTTGCACCGAACTGGAAGAGAGCATTCTGGGATCCCAGCCTGAAGAGGCGAGCGCGGTGTCCACCGCTAACGATACCAAATCTCCAGTCAGTCCTAATCGACCTTCAGACGAACCTCCCTCCTCCGAAGACAAACGAATTGATTTTATTGGTTTGGAAGGTACAGGCTGGCTTAAACAAATTAAAACTTGGGCGAGACCAGATGTACATCTTATTGAAACGTCATGGCGGAAATCAACAATTAAAAAGTATAAACCCGTTTGGTTGCGGTGGAAACGTTGTGCGTCATCCAATTATATCGCTCCCGATAATCCCGACCCAACTGATTTGGCAAAAATATCTCTGCCATCTCTATAAAAATGTAAAGCTATCCCCTCGAACAATATATCTTCATAAATCTGTCATAGCTACATTGGCTAACCCTCTACGAACGAACGAATTAAGCTCGCACTTTTTAGTAAAGCACGCTCTTAAAGCCATCTACTCTCAAAACCCTCCAATCAAGAAGCCATTATATTGGAAAATAGACGACCTACTCCAGTTCCTCAAATCATATAATTTGGACGAGAAAAGTATATTTCAAACATTTCGACACATGTGCTTTAATTCTTCTAGCTACTGGAAGAAGAGTACACGACCTTACTTTACTGAGCATTAAAGAGGGTTCGTTGCAAGATACTGGAGAGCAACTCATACTTTGGCCAGACTTTGGGTCTAAAACGGATTCGGGGAGATACAGACAGTCAGCTTGGATTTTCAAGAATAATACAGAACGGAGCGAAGAAAGACTGAATGTAGCATCATGGATTAGAAAATCTATATCATTATCGCAGGAACGACGCCAGGGTAAAAATCTAACAAACCTGTTTATAACTACAAGAGGATCAGCTAAAAACGCTTTTCGTGCTGTAATTTCTGGATGGATTCGCACCCTTTTCCGAGATGCTGGCATGTCAGCTTCATCTGGAAGTTTCAGGGCAGTGGTGGCCTCAGAGAACTGGTTAAGTAACAGATATGACTTTGAAGAAATTCTCAAGAAAGGAAATTGGCGATCTAGAAACACTTTCTTCAGGCATTACTTCAGGGAGGCTACCACTCCAAACCGTAATCAAGATACTGTTAGAATAAGCGATGATTTTTCTATATTATAATAAGTAGGTGCCGGACGGGGCAATTTGGTTTCTAATAATTAATGTGATTCAAATGTGATACTAATTTAATTTGTGCAATGTGCAACATTATATTTTGATCTCTAAGAAGAATGATGGATCTCAACCTTGGTTAAGAAATAAAAGAAAATCAATCAATGAATATGATTTAATTTAATTATCAAATATTCCACATTTATTCTAAATTGTCACAGTACGCACTTACAAGCAGGGCCGGCAGAATATAAACACTTCTCAAGTGGTTCAAGCGAAGGCTCGAACACCTAAATAGAAACGTTTTCCCCCCGAAGGGTAGAAAACGTATATTTAGGTTTCAGCCGTAGCTTGAACCACCGCTTCATGGACCTTGCCGGCTCATTCATCAAGGTACTGGCAGGCACGGCGCCACCATCACGACGCTGCCCGCGCGCTGCTTTGTGAGTGAGCAAGACAGCAACAGGGTTTGACAGCTAGTTTATACACACATTCACGAAAATACAGCAGTGTGAGTGAGGAATTCATAAGACGTCATCTCAAGTGGTTCAAGCTACGGCTGAAACCTAAATATACGTTTTCTACCCTTCGGGGGGAAAACTTTTCTATTTGTGAAATGTAGTATCTGCTAGAATATGAGATTAATAATCTCGAGACAATTCCTTTGAAGTTAATAATCGTGTCTCGAACAGAATCTTTTGTTCAAATAATTTCACTTGTCCTGTCTTGTCTTGTCTGTGGCATGTCATATTTGTGATGGCGGTGCTGGCTTGGGGGCTTTGCTGCCTTGCGTAGTAGTAAATTTACGATACAATACTTTCTAATTGATTTCGAAGCTATTAATATTGTTTTATAAAGTTTTATTTTGTTGCGTTATTTTTCATGTATAAATCATGATGTATTTCTTTGAGATCGCTGAAGTTTGCAAGATAACAATTCTTGGCGCTAAGAAAACAATTAATGATTCTTGATGAAAAATGTGCTTATTGGAACCTTATTAGCGTAAGAGAATTATTAAATTTGGACGCAAGACAGTTTAGTGGTCTAAAATTCAAGTTATTATTTGTTAAATCAAAGGAAGCAACATGAATGATGTTCGGGACAATGTTGTTGCCGGGTCTTCGAGTTGGGAGAACACAACACCGCGCAGCGACTCGTCACCCGAGACCCAATCCTCACCAGGCGGAAGCGGAGAGACCCCACAGACGCCTGGGGCGCCGGCTCCGCTCGCTCCGCACCTCGCTGCTGACTTACATCCTGATCTCATACAACAGGGTTGGCGAAAGTACTGGTCAAAACGAGAAAATAGGCCCTACTTTTGGAACAAGCTTTCAGGAGAGTCAATGTGGGAGTTACCGGCCGTCAAGAGGGATTTTGACCCTATCACAGATCCCCTTGGCATTTGCCACACCGGTCCTCCCAACACTGGCAATATGACTCCTAGTGCTAGTAAACGTCGACCCTCAGAAGACAATGGACCCCCTCCTAAAAAGTTTGTGCTTGCAGGGCCATGGGATATAGAAGTACCAACTAATGTTGTTATATATGAAAGGCCTCCAACTATCTGTCCTCATCCCCATCCAGAAATCGAAGGTTTCAGATTTACACTTGCAAATAAACTGCGACAATGTTATCAAGAATTATGTCACACCCGGGAGAGTATTGATGCTCCTAAGGATTCATTTAACCGATGGCTAATGGAGCGTAAAGTGAATGATCAGGGTGGCTCAGACCCACTTTTACCAAGTCATTGCTTCCCTGAAATATCACGCTCCATGTATGAGGAAATCATGAATGATATACCCATAAAGCTGACACACCCAAAATTCACTGGGGATGCTCGTAAACAACTGTCACGCTATGCTGAAGCTGCAAAGAAAATGATTGAATCCAGGAATGCCTCTCCAGAAAGTCGTAAGGTAGTGAAATGGAATGCTGAAGATACATTCCAATGGCTTCGGCGCACAGTTGGTGCCACATATGATGACTTCCAGGACAGATTGGCACATCTACGGGTAAATTGTTACTTATTGATATTTTGGATTTTAGTAGTATTTATAATCTTGTTTGAAAAATGTCTGACTAAACAAAATATTTGTTTCAGAGACAATGCCAGCCACATTTGGCTGAAACAGTGAAGGCTTCAGTGGAAGGCATTTGTTTAAAGATATACCACTTATCAGCTGAGTATGCGCGCAAAATACGAGAGAAACATAGTGCTTTATTGAAAGAAAACGGAATACAGGTGCTGGACTATTTAAAAATAATTATATTTGAAAAATATCTTATCGAAATTCCTATCGGTTTCTTTTCAATCTAAGGGCCCATTTACACTTTGATAAGTGCAAGATTATTGTTTTGCTGAAGTGTAAGTACTTATCAGCTGAGTATGCGCGCAAAATACGAGAGAAACATAGTGCTTTATTGAAAGAAAACGGAATACAGGTGCTGGACTATTTAAAAATAATTATATTTGTTCCTTAATATTTGAAAAATATCTTATAGCAATTCCTATCGGTTTCTTGTCAATCTAAGGGCCCATTTACACTTTGATAAGTGCAAGATTATTGTTTTGCTGAAGTGTAAGTAGCAATACTAGCAATCATGAATGTGCTCAAATCACTAACAAAAATTTATAGGGATATGCCAGTTCAATTCAAATTATATATATGTTCCCTTTAAAAATTATGATGACACTAAGACATATTCAATTAGAATTGAGAATAGAACTGAGATTATTGAGAATATATTATGATATTTTTTATAAGCAGCTCTGTCGCGCTGTGCATTTGCGACAAGCAGTAGCCACACGCCAACGTGGCACCATTTCATATAGTTTTTCCCTTTCTTCATGCCAATGTGGCTTTGCATTAAATTAGTATTCTACTTGATATACAGGAGCTGCCGGCGCCATTGCAGCAGGCGGCACTGCGCAAGGTTTGGTGCTACCCGGTGCAGTTCGCACTGCCCGCGCCACGTCCGCCGCTCGTCGAGCACTTCCTTGACCGCGATCAGGCGCTACTGCGCTACCTCGGCGAGACGCAGGTTCTCAACGCCGCTTATCTCCAGAAGCTGGTTGGTATACGTTATAATGATAACCTTTCATTGTTATCCATTAACGGGCCGCAGTGTCGGAGCGTCGCTGCGGAGGGATGATATAGAAGCGCTTTGTATAGTCCTCGTATGTTATTAGATCCGTATCTCGCAACTACAGAAGGTTCTTTGAGTCTTGTGTTCATAGCACTCATTTAAGAACGCGGGCCCGCCGTGGTAGCAACGCGTGTCCAACGCGGTAGCAACGCGGGCCCGCGGCGGTCGGGCGTTCTAAGGGTTTGTTTTAGATTATACTGACGTTATCATTGAAGAAATATATCAGTGTTATAATCTTTCCTTGGATTTACAAGGGTCGCTGAGAAAACGCTGTGTAATACCTAAATCAACGTCAAAATTCTTTTTGCTACTAGTAGTACTCATCCTACTAATATTATAAATGCGAAAGTTTGGATGTTTGTTACTCAATCACGCTTAAACGGCTCAACCGATTTGGATGAAATTTTGCTCGAAGATAATTTATAGCCTGGATTAAAATATAGGATAGTTTTTATCCTGGGTCCACACGCAGACGAAGTCACGGGCCGATAAATGCGAAAGTTTGGATGTTTGTTACTCAATCACGCTTAAACGGCTCAACCGATTTGGATGAAATTTTGCTCGAAGATAATTTATAGCCTGGATTAAAATATAGGATAGTTTTTATCCTGGGTCCACACGCAGACGAAGTCACGGGCGGAAGCTAGTTATATTATAATGTCAACAAAAAAATCGCGCTCTTGGGTTACCGAAGGTGCATTCATTTTACTTACGGAACTATCACAGCTCAAGCACCACGCTTGAACCGCTTCGCTTCCCACCCGCGCCGCGCACGTCCTGCGCCGCGCACGTCCTGCGGCCGCGCTACCCGAGTTGTAACTTAGCGCGGCGGGCTCGCGTTCGGACCGCGTTCGACGTGTGTTTGAAGTGTAGTTTCAATGCTTTACAACTAGCGCGGGCCTGCACCCGACCTACGTTCGCGCCGCAACTGCGACCGGTGTGTGGAACCCTTTATTTCTTTAAACGCTTATTTGACGCTATTGATATGGTCTAAGATCCAAGTTTGTATATATGCCCTTAGTTGCTAAGTTGTTTAAAAATTGTAAACCACCCCAACCCATTTAGACTACCACAGACACGGTATGTGCGTGTTCGGTCGTTCGGGCGTCGTAGCTGTCGCTGTAGGAAATATCAGGTCCAGGTATTCAGGTTCAGTTTAATGCTGACTGAATCGTTAGATCATAACCATGCGGAACAAACATTGGTACGTGTGTCCATACACGACAGTCTTAATGACATGTCAAAGTAAAAAAACGGCGTATATATTACTCAATAATGAATAGAACTTCATTACAAAACGGTACTAGAACGCGGCGTATCTATTGAAATTCCATATTTAACCCATTTTCACGGGAGTATTATAGTTGAGTGCGCGCATTCTGCCATCTTATCGGATGACCTTCACAATCAGAAGCGTGAAGTCGGTTAAGTATTATGCCGTGTGTGTGTACGCACTAAGCCAGCGAACGCTACACTATAGGGTCGTAGCTATCTGTTAGAATGAGATAGTAATCGTTATCGCATCAGAGGAACTAGCTACGTTTTACTGCGCTCTGACTCGCTCAATTGCCTGAATAGGCGGATCCGCACCGGACGAGGGGCTAGGCCGAACGGCTCGCCCGAGCCAGTCCAAACGCTCGCCCGAGCCAGTCCAAACGCTCGCCCGGACGCGAAAGGCGAGAACAAAGTGAACCGGTCGGACTATAGTTCACTTTGGTTGGCCTAGTTTTTACTTTTCCATACTTAAAAAGGACACACATCACATGTACATACTCGGTACGACCTCGCTATAGTGTCAAGAATAAGAATAAGAATCATTTATTGTCAGAAACTGTGTACATTAAGCTGCGTACGAATTTGAGCGGCTCAGCCTGAGGCATGCTCGCCCCGCGCGGCGAGCTGCTCGCGAGCCAATTTGGTGCACATAAACATGCGCGGGCGAGGCAGCGTGCTCGCGGCGAGCCGACATTGTGCGTCGTTCAAAATGGCGTCGGACACGATGACAGCCGCGGCTGCGTTTATCATATTTCACCGAATTGTATTAATAAATTTACGAACAAACTCGATTACACATGCACGGCTCATCCACTCGCTCAAATTCATACGTGCCTGGCCCACAAACAAGTCAGAACGTGTCGCTCTGACCGCGGCACGCTCGGATACACGTCCAAATTACGCGAGGCACGCACACTGAGGCGCCTTTGAGCACGGTCACAAGACCGCCTCTGGACGGCTCGCCGCGCGCCGCACGCGGGCTGCTCGCGCACAGCGCGTGAGCGCGTACGAATTCGAGCGAAATAGGTGAGGCGTGCGTGCCTCAACCCGAGGCTGCTCTGATTCGTACGCAGCTTAAGATGATGTCATATAGAAAAGTCCAACAGCTTGCCCATTTCGGGCGTACAATAGGTAAGTATCTAAAAAAAATAATTATGTCAATTTTAATACAGCTAAGCTTAATAATAACAATTTTAGGTATTTAAACATATAAAATATTCATTTAAGTTTTAGAAACGTTTCATTATTAGCCATTTCTTGAGCTTTGTTTTAAATTTGATCCTGTCTTGCGACTTAATACATTCAGGCAAATGATTAAATATTTGGATACCAGATAGATATGCGCTCTTTCTGAGTATGAAGCTAGAAGCTTACCGTACATACATCATATTTATATTGTGATCCCGGTTGTATCCATAAAGAGCCCAGGGTTTGCACGCTACGTAGTCCTATGAATCGGCGTTGGGACTAGTTTTTGCGGACGAGACTGCTGTCTTAACCTTCGTACTAAACACAGGGAAAATTAGATCTTATAAGATTATTTTTACAAGCTTTTAACTTGCCCTGTGAGTATGTATGGGACAAATCTTGCGAGCTGAATATGACCCACTTCCCGGTGACCGATTGAGCTGAAATTTTGGGTATAAGTACAGTTTGGATGACATTTCAATATTATGGTACCATCGAGCTGATCTGATAATAGAGACAGAAGGTGGCCATGGGAATTCGGTACTTAACCGACGTAACCCCGTTGAGTTTGGGCTCGTTAGAATCGTCTCAATAAAAGTACATTCAGCAATAAAACCTTGTACCAAAAATGAAATTTTAGACAGAAACTTATTTAATAGTCAGCAGTTACAAGTTCCCTAGCCGTCGTCCTAAATAACAACAGGGCTTAACTTTCCTTCCAAAATTCGGAAGCGCTCAGTTAGTAACTATTCCAAGCATGCACATATCCAAGAACTAACCACGGCCAACTTTGCTTAACTAGGTTAGCGCCACCGGTCCGTGGGTGCAGGAAATTCATGAAAATGAAAACGCTTCATACATACAAATTATACACGTCTATCTTTTCCAGGAATGCCTATACCGCTACAGCTGTTTTGACGACAAGAAGTTCGAGCAGTTCCTGTCGCGCGTGTGGTGCGTACTGCGGCGCTACGCGGCGTGGGTGGGCGCGGGCGGCGACGCGCAACTCGCGCAGATGGCGCTGCCGGTCCCCGTACTGGAGTGCCTGCATCGCTGCTTTGGCGTCACCTTCGAGTGTTTCGCGTCGCCGCTAGACTGTTATTTCCGCCAATACTGCTCGGCGTTCGCCGATACTGACTCTTATTTTGGATCTCGTGGGTGAGTTTGAGTGGGAATACGCTACTCAGTTTGAGTGGGCGTTTTATGAGAAGATGCAGTAATTGTAGTAAAAAAAAAACTTAGCATTCATCAGCAACTGAATTCGATTATGAAAACAATAATGAAATAAGCAATAATGAAACTGGTTGTCTTTGGTCAGACCGTTCCTGGAGCTGCGGCCGGTATCGGGCTCGTTGGTGGCGCATCCACCGTACTGCGAGGAGCTGCTGGAAGCGGCGCTGCGCCACATGGAGCGGCTACTGCAGGACTCGGCCGAACCGCTCAGCTTTCTCGTAGTACTGCCCGAGTGGCCCGAGCGGCACACGCACGCGCTACACAAGCTGCAGGCCAGCCACTTCAAGCGCAAACAGGTAGGTACTGCGGCAGGACTCAGCTGAGCCGCTCAGCTTCCTCGTCGTCTGAGAGAAACTCGCACGCGCTGCAAGAGCTACTGGCCAGCCACTTCGAACATCTGGTGTGTGAACAAAAGGCATCTGCAGAACTCGGCTGAACCACTCAGCTTTCTGGAGGCTGAGTGGCCAATGTTGCACAGCCACATGCATTTTTTTTATTCGTGTTTGTTTAACATGGAATGTACCATGATATTTTGGTTATTTGATACTGACACACTGTTCAAACAAACTATGACTAAATGTAGCCCAAGGCAAGATTCGAACTTGCGCGTTTGCCAATTCAGAAAACAGAGACAAGTTAGGGTTTTACATTCCTGGGAGAGGTAGATTTGAGTTAAAACGGATTCCTTTTGGTTTCACTAAAGTGCCCGTCACTTAACAGAGTATTTGTGACTAAAGTCTGACAATCATGTGACGGTCTGCCATAATGCGGTTATTGCGGAATCTTATCATATTTTTCTCAAAATATACAGAAAAGTAGTCTGGCCAGGGAAAAAACAGCGCCTTCCAACACCAATGTATATGTCATTATTTAGTTAAATAATCAATTAACTGCTGTTTTTATATAAAATCTGTTTATTTATTCAACGGAGTAAATTGATAGGTAGAAATGTCAAACACAACAAATAATGATACCAGCTTATTACAAACAGTGCGGTGCTCTGCTATGAGCACGGTTTCTAGTTTAATTCTCAATGATCGGTAATAAAACGAAATATATTTTGTAATTGTACTGTATTCGATGCTTTATTAAATATATCATAAGGTATTTTAGGTCTAAACGGGTACACGGGTATTTCATAACCATGTACAGAAGGTCCACTGCCTAAGTGATGACGTTAGCTGTCATTTTTTTGGCAATAGGCAATCATAAAGTGGGATAGGGTTGTCGACGTATTACATAATTGTACACCCAAAATTATAATTATTTTAGTTTCTATGTTTGTTATCGAAATAATCATTCATTTTGGAAATAATAATATAATATGAGAATAAAAAGTACGAAAGCCGCAAAGTCAGGATTAAGTAAAAAATACATGAAAACAGATTAATGTTCCACGCCATATTCGCACTTCGTCAACTATGCGAGAAATATAGACATGCGCAAAAAATCCCTCATATGGTGTTTTTTGACCTCGAGAGAAGCCTTACGACCCAGTTTAGTCAGTTAAGCCGTTTGAGCGTTATTGTTATTGAGTAACAAACATCATAATCATCCAAACTTTCGAATTTATAATATTAATAGGATATAGATAACAAAAATTATAAAAACCAGTCATAAAAATCACGAGTGATGGCGATTATAGTATGTGATAATTAATGGTATTTACTTTACTGCAAAAAAATGCGATATAATGACTTTGAATTGTTATTTATAGGTGGTGATTCCTGCCTTCGAGCACGAGTATCGGCACGGGTTCCAACACGTGGTTCCAAAGTGAGTAAGATGTTTAACATAACAAATATTTCTAGGTACCTACAAGCTCCGCGAAATCGGGGTTCTTAGAGTGAATATTTACCTATGATAAACTAAAGCGAATGCCAGGAAAAAGAACATATCAAAACCAAAATTGCCTCGATAGAAAAGAACCGCCAAAACATGTCTTATTTTTACTCACTTTCAATGGTGTGACGTTCCCGTGTATATAATTTACGTAAAAATTGAGTGTTTAATAGCCTTTGATATTGCCTAGCGAAGTGACTAGCGGGGATTTTTTATGTAGTCCCTTTTCAGAGTTATTGAGGTGAAAAGTATTTGGCGTATAGGTCTTTTTAGTGTTCCGTACCAAAATTGGTCCAACGGAACACTTATGCGATCACTCGGAGACTCACAGCCAGTTTTCTCGAAGACCGTTTGACATAGGAAGCTGAAATTTGGTATAGAAATAGGAATTTATGGCCTAATTACATAAATAAAGTCAAAAAGGTGTAAACCCCAATAAAGGGGGCAGTTTGAGGGGTAATAAGGGGTTTCGCTATTTTTTTTGGATTGTAAGGAACGTGTGGGGTATCATTCGAAAGCTCGTCAAATTTTAACACGTATACACATTTTGAGTTCTTTTTACGATAGCTCTTACTGGTGTAAACTATGACCAAAGTAACTTTATTTCATACAGTGCTGTCCCCAGCTCTATTTCAAAAACTATAGCCAACTAAGACTTGGAAATACACATGCATAACGGAAATTGTGTGTAGACGACGGGAAAATTATCAACATGACGTTAGCTTTAATAGTTTAAATTATATTTACAAATTTAAGTAAATAAAATCGGTAGAGCGTCTCATTTTACGCTGGTTCTTCAGTATAGCCGTGCCTGGTGACGTACATTGCACTTCGCAGTCTGATAAATAAATATTGATATAATGAAAACACAGCATTGTATTTCGTGTTGTTTCCTGTTTCCGATTTGTTCCGACCGAAACCGAAAAATACCCGATGTCAAGTAATTGGACAACGCAGGTCTGGTGTTTTCAACAATTACCCACGATCCAGTTAAAGTCTGACCTTCGATCCGGTGTAGTTGTTGCGGATCTGGGAGTCAATATATACTAGAGGTGTGTGGTAGTTTAGATAGATAGATTGTGAATAGTTCATAATATCCGTATTTCCGAAAGAATTCGACGAATAATTTGCATCTAGTAAAAATAAGGTTTATTGTTGTCATAATCTATAGCAATTCAAATAAAGTACTCCGTACTTTATGAATGTTTGTTTTTAGTGTTCCATATTTAAAGCTGATATATAGACCAAAGGTTAATAAACCAAATAGAGGCGTCATAGTTATCACATTATTTAATGTGCCCATATTCAGTTTTGTGCAAATTTTTTGTTTGTATAAGTGCGCGTGAGCATGCGCTAAACTTATTTGGCTTGGTTGAAAACCGGCTTCACAAGGTTTTTCGTAATGCTCTGTCTATCTTTTTTCTTGGTCTAAGGTTATCGCTCGCCGATTCGACAAATTTAAAGTTATCATCACAAGACAGTAAAGAAAAGTAAGTGGCCTATGTCCTGCAGTGGACGTCTTTCGGCTGATATAATGATGACGCATCAATATCGATGAATATTTTGGATTTTGTAATAAAACGATTCAGTTGAGAACTAAAAAAAAAACTATTTGATTTAAAATTGGAATACCGAGCTGTAGGGGTGAATCGTATTGTTGCCTTATACCATTCAAGTTTGAGAGCTTGCTGCGAATTTTTTTAACCCGACACCTAAAAAAAGGCGAGGATCTAAAAACATTAAAATGACTCGTTTCTCGTATGTACTGTGAAACTAATAAAAATATTGAAGACGAATGCGTAACTGCATTTCACAGGCTACTTTCAGAAAATTCAAGCTACCGTCCGCGCGACGTGCTTTTAATGCACGCTCTGCACTTGATTGAGCCTGTGCCTCGGGGAGAAGACCATTTACAAGTCATTTTCCGAGAAGCTCCCGGGAACCGTCCATTTAATGACGTTGGACACTGGGCTTGTGTTCATTTTGTAAATGGTGAATTAAAAATATATGATAGTTTGTACACCGATTTGTCGCCAGTGCAGGAGCAGTTTCTGTCGAAACTTTTTCCTTATAAGCCCCGGAAATCTTTCCCAGTCGGCAGCAACAAACGAACACATACGATTGTGGAGTTTTTGCAATAATAGAAATATAATTTTTGTTGTACTCCATTCAAAAATTAGTTAGTAGTAGTTAGCTTCAAAATCAGGAGATAAAGTATGAATCATTTAAAATAACTGAATGTACGGAACACTAATTGCTGAGTTCCGACTCGCACTTGGCCGATTTTTTATTTAGCGCGATACCCTTTCTCCAAATCTTGGGATTAGGTGTCAAAGCGGACCCCGGGCTCTTTTAGGGGCACAACCGGGAACAACGCTGGGAGGATGAGGATGAGGATACCCTTTCTCCCGTCGCGTGTTTCGTGCGGTTCGGTATATCTTCTGTTGCCGTTCGCGGGCGGAGTCAGTCGCAATCGCTCCGCTGAGACGAGAGGACTACGTTCTGTGCTCTCACGACAGCACGGTGAACATAATTATTTCAATAATATTGTGACCCAGTATATTCGTCCAGTGAATGAACGTATCATTACATTCCAGTAGATATTTTGAAATAACATATTTTTCTCCAATATGCTCGGAAATGTGCGCCTTACTGTAGCAAAAATAGTACGTGAAGTTCCTCGTTACTGACAAGCGCAAATTTAAAAAGAAAAGTCATTACTATACAGTTTTAGCGGCCAGGAAAATGTATGAAATTATATTACTGTATACTTTTTTACCTTTTAACCATATGTTTTGACTAAGACAAATTACTACAAACATTGTCACAACAACGTGCTTTAGTTAGACTGGTTAGTAATGTATGGCTGTCTCTTTCGAACTATTATGCAAAATATTCGTGCCGTTTTCTCATGTAGCCTCGTGATTCATGCAAACCCGTTTTTAAATGCAACAAACTTTTGTCATTAGTTCATTACCGTCAGTATTATTTGAAAGAGCAGTATTTGTTTATGACAACCAACAATACTTCAAACAGAATTGCGAAGTCACAAATTATAACAGCCGCATATCCAGGCAAAGAAACCTTCTTGCTACACCTGAAGCTCGCCTACTCGTAGCCTTATTTCATGAGTATTAAGATATAAAATAGGCTTCCCAGAGTGATCTAAGATCTTCCACTAAAACATTAAAAAAAAACAAACTACTTGGTATGGTTCTGCGATTTTTTACTATCAAATGTAAAAATAAGTTAATTAATAGTAGCCTAGTATATTAATAGTACATTTAAGTTAATTTTAAGTAGTAGATTACGGAAACTCTAAACCTCAACCGCCAGCATAATCTTGAATTTATCACGTCTTTGCACGCTTACTCAAGCAGAGTATGGTGGACATAAAATGATTGTAACTACCTAATGTACAAACGACAACACTGTTAACTGACCATCCTGTGTTTATATTGAACCTTATTACAATTCACTTAAGGTGCACCGATGGTCAGTTAGCTGTGTTGTCGATAGTACTCATTTTCCGCAAATAAATATTTAATTTAATTTGTGGGTCCACAGGAACGAGGTGTACTTCCGGTGGGGCGGCGGCACAGTGGTGGTGTGGCTGCAGAACGCGGCGGGCTTCGCGCGCTGGGGGCCCACCGAGGAGCGCGTGGAGGCGCTGCTCGACGCCTGGCGGCCGCGCGCCAAGCTGCGCTCGCCGCCCGCCGCGCCGCCCGCGCCGCCCGCGCCGTCCGCGCCGCCTGCGCCGCCCGCGCCGCCCGCGCCGCCCGCCGGCAAGGACGCGCCGCCCGACAAACTGTAGCTCTAGGCGATGTCAGCGAGGGGACCGTCGACGTGGAGGCGCCGCTCGACTCGTTGATACGAATACAAGGGTCGCTGCCCGCGAAGCCTCCAGTGACGATTAGTGTTTCGGGTGTGGTTCGTCCGGGTTTAGGAGCGTTAGGAGACATGGCCTCATTTGACGTTACCAGATGCGCCGATCTATATCATCTGTGTATCTGGAAGGTCACGACACGCGCGGAGGGTATAGTGTAGGAACCAGGAAGTTTGCCGATAGTCGGTCCTAAGATTTAACGTATATTCATTCTATACACTTCCGATGTAGTGCAATTTGAACAAGTTAAAGCAGTGAATTGTGGGCAGCGAACGAAAAAACATAGATGTTTAAGTAGCGCCGCAAAATGGCCCCACTGAAAGGGCGCCATTGCCATTATGTGGGGTGTCAAATCGATGCCAGGCAGCCGTTTAGTTCGAACATGCGCATACCGGGTTTTAGGCACGTGTTCGGGTAGAAATTTGTAAGCTCGCATTCTATCTATTCTTCGTTCGCTGATTGTGGGGTATCAGTTGGTTCATCACATGTTGTTGCCTGTGACGCCCAGTCTTACACAAGTTTAGATGTCAGCGGGAAGTCTATCTCTTATCGGCTGGCTTGTTGGTCATTATACTTTTTACATGCGACGTGTCCTCGACACAGTCAGAGATGTAATTTTTCTAACATTTGATAGGGTCAGGGCGAAAAATGTGAGCATATTAGAACTATCTTGCATCCAAACTCCAAAATGCAGCGTGCTTCAAAGTCACCTCGTGCATAATAGGGGTGTTAACACTAAATAAAATTATCAATAATACTATATTTTCTCGAAAAAAGATTAAAAATGTAGTCAAATGGAGAAAAAGGCAATGCAATAGAGGTTAAATAAATACAAAGTTATAAGTTTCCAAAGTTTTAAGCGGGGGTATCGTCTGTCCCTTCTCCGCAAAACGCGCCTTCATATGAAACGATTGTCATTTATTACGCTTGCAGATTGTGACGTCACTAACTGCGAGCGTTTTCTCTCTAGCAATATTGGTTGTAGATTCGTAATGCTTTGAGATATCTGAATGGGATTTTCGTCACTAGGCATATTTTTTTGCCTTCTTTCTTTTAGAATAAGTAATTAAAAAAATTGATTCTACGCCCTTATTAACGCGACACACTTCGTTGACGTTTATTATAAAAGTAAAAATATTTAGAAAATGTATAAAAAAGTACTTTCCCTGACCCTGTCATCTGCTTAGTCTACTTGCGTAGGGTTATAAAAATGTGTTCTCCGCGGATTAGGAAAGATGCTATAGTGTTATGTTATAGGTATATGTATGTGGGTGATAGTGATAGGTGACGACGAAATGATAATTTCGCTTATTGTCTTTGATATTGTACACACAAATTGAATAATCGACACAATCTAAATGCGGCACTTTGTAGAAATTACCTACAAATTGAGTGTATATGTTTTGTACATAATGATAAATTTGTATCATGTATATACATATTATTTAGTTATAAAGATAATTTCGATTATCATTTTTTTTTTAGTTATTTTAAGAGCCATTTCTCTGTTGTATAGTTCGATAAAGATATTGTTTTGATTGTTCAACATTATATTTTTGAAAAAAAGTTTTATTTATTAACTCCTGGCGTAAAACTACCTACCTAAATAACGAATGTCGTGGAACGACTCGAAAAACATACAACACGTGAATTGTAGTTGAGCCCTTCTTGTAACCATACTACATGGTCCATACCAGAGATGCTACAAGTATATACGAAGTTAACTTTAAGCATTTTCAAGATGTATATAAGTAATAATATAATATTGGCTATTGCGTTTTATTTATTAAAATACTGGTGCCAGCAGTGCCAGCTGGCGGCGTCTACGTAGGTAGGTACTAACTCAGTAATACAAGGATGGGGGTGGACCTATTTTTGAAGATAGCTCGTTTTCAGCAGGTACATACACGGATTTTATTGAAATTCCCGAGGTCCATCCTGACGTACACGTGCGACTGAATTACAATCGCAGCGAACAAAGAAATATAAACGCGTCTATTCTTGTCACGAGTGAATACGGCGAATTGGAATATTACAGAAAAAAAATGAGCGCATCTCTGGTCCATACTAATATAATAAATGCGAAAGTAACTCTCGTCTGTTACCTTTCCACGCTTAAACCACTGAACCGATAGAGATGATATTTGGTATGGAGATAGTTTGAATCCCGGAAGGATATAACGTATGCGGAGTTAAATTTGGACAAAGTTTGTATATATAAAATATAAAAAACAAAAATCTAATAAAAACATGTGTCTCAATGTGAAGTCAATATATCTGTCAATCAGTTTGGTTTAAGTTTCATAAAGATTGGGTGTTTGATTTTGTAATTATGGTAAATCAACAAGAACGCCGTCGTCAAACAGTATGTAATTTCTACAGTACACATCCCCTATGGCCGAAATCAAAGGTGGTGGAACATTTTGTGCAAATGGGTGAGAGTCGGAGCAACATTTACAATATTTTGGCGTCTTTTGCCTTGAAGAAAACCACTGCTAGAAAGCCTGGTTCTGGAAACCATTCCAGCTTGAGCAAGTTTTCTAAGAGAGCTCGATTAAAGAAAATTACGGCCGGCCGTGTCGCAAAATCTTATAGAGCTCGGAATAAAATTTAACACATGGGCATCGATAAGCGGTGTAGAAAAGTTAAGCCCACCGTCTCTGAAAACCAAGAAATCACTCAAAAAGTACGGTTGCGTATATTGGTCTTGCGTTATGGATGACGAGTCATATTTCACGTTAGATGGCGAGACGAGTGGCAAGGCAATTACTATTTTGAGAACACCAATGGTCCAACCGATGAGAACGTGAGATATGTTGAGCATACAAAATTTCCTAAAAAAGTTTTGCTATGACTTGCCATCACAACGCGGAATGTCTAAGCCTGTACTCTTTGAGTCGGGTTTAGCTGTAAACGCCGATCGTTACATAGAGCGTTGTTTGCCATTAGTGCGGGATTTCATAAATCGAGTCGTTCAGTAACGAGTCATAGAGGAGACAATGTAGTGTTTTGGCCAGACTTAGCCTCAAGCCATTATTCCAAAAAAATCCTTAGCAAAATGGCGGAGTTAAACATCCCATACGTACCGAAGACATCAAATCCACCTAATGTTCCGCAACTTCGCCCTATTGAAGATTTTTGGGCAAATCTAAAGAGGTAAGTATATTGCAATAATTTTCGTCCCAAAAATGTAGGTTGATTCGAAAAATAAAATTGTAGTTGAATAAAATTCCGACATCTGTGTTTTCCACAGCGATGGACAAAGTACCACAGAACTGCCGTAAAGCGTCTCGCATGGGAGTAAACTATTTTTTACATTAAGCATTGAATTTGATATATACATTATTAAAAAAACATAATTATTTTAAAAAAATGATTTTTTATTTAAAACAATATTGAACTTTTCTAAATTTTACTCCGCATACGTTAGCACAGTCTTTACCCCGAAAATTATCCCCTAAGGGGTAAGTTTGTATGGACGATATAAACGAGTTCGATGCGGGTAGTAGCTAGTTTAAAAATAAAGTAGCACAAAACCCCGAGTAAGATATATAAGTATTAAACCACAGGAGGGGGGATATGCTTCTTTGCGATAGGAATAGATTGAAAACAAATTCAGGAAAAAATGTATAATTCAGCGTATGTCGCTAACAATATTGAAAGTGACGCCCTAAAATATAGGCGGATTTCCAAGTGAGTTAAAATATGATCTCCGCTTTCCATAGTCTATGCTAATACTTCAAATTTATACAACAAAACTCGCGTACAGGAAAATATATTTTACCAATGTTTGTATAGGTTTTTGGGACATTTTGACGGTATCCCATTTTTCCTAATCAGTTACGAGCTTGTAGTTGACACCAATCTACTTATATAGGCGTGAATCTTAGGTTAGTGAGTATAATACAAATAAAAGACATTTATAGTAGATGTAGAAGTTAGATATATCTAACTCAAGCACCGCGCACATTTCAAAGCTGAGATAAGTAAGTAACATAAAACGGAGCCCCACTGCTGCGCACGGTCGAGCTACGCACGTGGGTACAAAAACGCTTCGTATCAAAATGTAGGTAGATACTTCCACAGCAGTGTACGAGCACGCTACGCACGAAATGACGTCACGACACACGCGTGGCCTGTTCCGAAGTGCGCCCCACGCACAAGCTAGCGCGCTTGGCAGGCGAAGTTTCACTGCGACCAACGCGGATGAGCTAACGTGCACAGCGAGCCCGTGGGTTGCAGTGGAAAGGTGGCCCGAACTGCGTCGCACAAACAAACCCCGTTTTGTGCGTAGCGTGGGCCGCGTGCGCCGCAGCGGGGAATATGGATACACGCAGCTGACCCATGTACATACCAACGTGAGAGACGTTTTTAGCGTGTGCGTGCATTGGTTGCTGTGGAAATGTTGACACACGCAGCTAGACCAATGGACCCACGAGGGCGACGTGTATAGCGTTCGTGCGTCACAACGACGTAAAATCTTACATGTAGTATTGTACCGTACGTTTCACTAGGTGGCGTTATAGGTCGTTCTCAGAGAAAGGGTCTGAGTGCGCTTACGTCATTACTCATTACATTACTATCTTATCTTCTTTTAAATAATTTACTAAACAAAATTTTTACCGACACCAATTTAGTACTCCTACTCCAGGCAAAATACGGTTTTGAAAAACATTAATTTATAATAGCGTTTTTTTTGTTGATTTCATTTGAAAATGTTATTCTAAGATTATATATTCAAGAATCCGACAAACTTTTCACCCGGAAGTAATTATGTAGATTTCAATGAAGCATGCATTGTCTTTTTTTATACGATTTATCTTGAATATTATAGAGCAAATGTAAATGAACCAAAATAAAGACAAAAATATTTATTCATATTTTTTCTGACTTTTCAGAAGTTAGTTAACTTATCATTTTTTTGATGTCTGAAATTTTGTCGGATTTTGTCGCTGGGTAACTATTTAATTGATAATATATTTACCACATAAACTGATTTCCGAGAGAAAATGCGTTAATTATTAGAGAAAAAACCGAATCGCTGTATGTGGGGTTGTGGGTCGATAATATTTGAGGACTTCCGTCGATTCCTCAAGGATCACCTTTTGGACTTCATTAGTTGCAAGTTCAGTAGTAGTTGAAGTTTAGCTAGCGCCGCAAAATGGCCCCACAGAATGGGTGCCATTGCCTTTTTGGGGGGTATCAAAACGATGCCAGGCAGCCGTTTAGTTCGAACATGCGCCTACCTGGTTTTAGGCAAGTGCTCGGGTAGAAATTTGTAAGGAGCTCGCATTCTATGGCTTTTTCGTTAGCTGCGTATAAGTTAGTAATTTTATGTCCAGAATTCAAGCAATCCTCAATATACAAATCCATACAAAACAATTGAGTTGTCAATCTCGGTTTTTGTCATTTTCTTACATGCCACATCTAAATCTACCAGAAGGAAATACATGTAACTAAAATTAATTTTATATTTTCCAAAATTCATAGAAGAGTATTTCTTAAAAAAAATCTACATTTTGACGAGGTTTTCTGCAATTATAAGTTATTTCTACTGAGGATCACGATCTCTTTCCATCACAATAGGAGAAACAAAGTGTCCCAATATTTCCATACACTTGAGTTTTGAGTTTTCTACTGTGCTTATACAGTGTATGGCACATTTTTTGTCTTATTAGGATCGAAAGGACTCGTGATCCTCAGTGGTAATAAGTAATAACTATTAACATATAACTCCAACAGGTGTCAAAGCGGACCCCGGGCTCCTTTAGGGCACAACCGGGAATAAGGCTAGGTGGATGGCGAATAACATAAAACTCCTATAAAAATTACAATTAATAATAGTGTCATTTTTTTGGGAAACGCTCGACTCGTCATTTATTGAATCACATTTTTTCGTAAATTTTACGATACCGTGGCTAAGGCCTCATTAATGAGAAAAAAACAGTCGTTTTTATCTCATGTTATAAGGGAAATGCCACTTCTGTAAATGCGAAGAAATGACAATTTTACAAGGATGCCACGCTCTTTGTCGTAGCGCATCAGTTACAACAACGCATCGCATCGTTTTTGCTTAGTTAATAGGCGCTCTATTCTTGACCCGCCTGCGAGATACATTTATTCGTTAAGCCTTCATTAAGGACTAATTACACCCATCCTTATTAATTACTGATCGACGGCGCATTAGTATAATACGTCGGACCGTTCAGTGAAATACTTAACTCTCCGCTCACTCTGCCTCTCATCAGTGACTAAATTAGGACAGGTGTATTATATACTACAATTCTTTTTTTTGTATACATCGGGCCACTATCTCCAGCGCATAATGCAACATAATAGGACGCGGAGCCGACTGACAGTAACTTACAGGGCACAAACGCTGGCGGTGTTGGAACCGGCATTAAACTTAAGAGAAAAATAAAACTAGAATCTTCGAAACATTCATATAAGTGAACATATTGACATTTCGAATTTAGTATCAGAGAACTTGAATAATATTATAATCTCCATTCTTCCAAAATACAACATACAAACACTGTGACCTCATAAAGCTTTATTAATTCGTGCAGGGTATTAAACCGAAGAAACTATAATTTTTACATTTTGTTAAGTAGAAATTACTACAGAAAATAAAGTTATTGCTACAACCTTCCTACAACATAACATCTCTATACATTCCTCACTTCAATATTACACTCAAAATAATACAATTATACTTCCATATATAGTTGAAGCTTTTTAAAATCATCAACAGCTCAGCTACTAACTAATGGGTAAAATTAGAACTTATTAAGATGTTTATTGTCTAAACCCATCCACTGAAAAATAATTGCCCATGTATTGAGTTATTCAGACATTAAAAATATTGTTATCATTATAGTACGAGTTATATAAGAGGTGCGCATCTTATTATTAACATTGAACAAGTTTGAAAACCGTTATTATTTAATTATACTCGTCATCTTCGTCCATAGCAAAATCCACGCCAGAGTCGACAGCACAAACAGGGCTGGAAAAGAAAAAGCTTCTGTCAGATGTCAACAATAATATAAACAGCATAATTTACTTTTAAAACAAAGTTTAAACCGACTTCAATTCAGTCGCCAAGACGCCACATACATGAAATAAGATTTCCACATTTCATTTCCACTTTACCACATAAAGTGCTTTTCGAGAACAAATGCGTTGATTATTTATTACAGTACAATAAACCCATGTGTGGACTGGACCGATCATTTTTGAGGAGTTCCGTCGATTCCTCTAGGATTTCAGAATCACCTTTGGCACTTCATTAGTTGCTCTTGCTACTTCAACGGAATCATATCAGAATCTTTGACGCACTTTACATCATTGAGACGTTCTAAGTCATCTGCGGTCATCATCATCAGTTCCACTTCACCAAATTATAATACACAATTTATAATAGAAAATACCGAAATCACTACACGCGTGCCTATAAAATTTGAGGGTTGCCCTCAATTTCCCTGAGATCCAGAGGGCTTGCCGCGAAACGAAAACCAACTTCGGTTGTGCATCTCCGTCTCTGTTGCACTTGCCAGTTCGAGTGACAGAGGGAGATACACGAACGAAGTTCGTTTTCGTTTCGCGGTAGACCCTCTTACTTGGCAGTGGGTTCACCTCAGGAATATACTCTTTCGAATAAAAAAAGATGTTTAAAATCGGTCCGCAATTGACAGACAAATCGGTGAACATACATTTAAAAAAAATACATACAATGGAACAAGGAACCACCTCCTTTTTTGAAGTTGGTTAAAAGGTTTGTTGGATGTTTCATTCGAAATTGTTATTTCACTGCAGCAAAATTTCGGATGCAATAGAATAGAGGCAATTTTCGAATAGGTGATTCGAAAATTGCCTCTATGATCTCGCTCTTTTTTAACCCCCGACGCAAAGAGAGGGGTGTTATAAGTTTAACGTGTCTGTGTATCTGTCTCGTATCGTAGCTCCCAAACGGATGAACCGATTTTCGTTTAGTTTTTTGTGTCATAGATAATTTTATCCTGAGTGTTCTTAGCCACGTTTCATGAAAATCTGTTCAGCCGTTTTTGAGATATTGAAACTAACTTATGTCCGATCGATTCGAAATTTCGTACCGTGTTACTTAAATGATATTGAAAGTATATGGTAAGGTAACCATGACCTGATCAGCCGTTTGAAGATCATCAGCTCTTTAATAGTTGATGAGGGGATCTGACTACCTTCCATATGTCCCATCGATTCGAAATTTGTACTGTGTTGCTTCAATGATATTGAAAGTATATGGTAAGGTAACCATGACCGCGCCTTATGCTACTTTCAGTTCTTTTGGCGCTTTTATCTCCAGAACATTATGTAACATACATAATATGTAATAAAGAATCAGTATGACAACAAAAAGTGGTTTCTATACTGTATAACTATAACTACACAAAAAAACTTTACTTTCTTTTCTACTCTCTGCCTTGGAACTACCCACCTTGTATATGCAGGTATATGGTATATTATATAATTGAATAAATTGGGTACTTTTCTCGTGTTAAAATATTACCCCAGTAAATTACATGTAATTAAAATCATAAAATAATACGAGGTTTGGCTTAAAAAAAAAAACCTTTTCTGCCAAGAGCAAATTGAAAGATACCAATAGAATCCTTGAACATTAATAAAAAAGTAATTATGTACTGAAACGCAGAATTCACGACCAACACAGCATTTTACGTGATTTGCCATACAATGGTTAGTACGAAGATAATGCTCAGACGACATAAATATAATAGGTACTGTGTCAATTTGTATGAGCCGTTGCGGCTGTCGCCATCGTAGGTCCGCCTTTGACCCTCTTTTTTGTATTTTTACGTGCTCTAATTGTAGTTAGTTCCATACAAACATTTGATTCATTCAAAAAACTAGTTCTAATACCACCGACCGTGAATAAAATATGTCAAGTAGTCCATTCCGCCATCAACAAGACTAAGGCCTGAATGACACTACCGCCGCCTGCGGTGGCGTTGCTTCAGTCGTAAAGTACAAACCTCATAGCTCGGCAAGTGAAAAAGACGATCCGTTTGAGCTTCTTGTTGTAGAAGAAGTAGTTGAAGACCCAGAGGCAGCCGGGCTCGCCGAAGGGGTCGCTGGCCAGGTCGGGGCTGTAGCTGTAGATGCGGCACTCGGGCAGCGCCACCTCCTCGTCCACGGCGGCCCACAGCGCCGCGCGCAGCCCGCGCCATCGCGCGCCGCCCACCGGCGCCAGCGCGCCGTCAACCGCCGTCTGCACCCAACTCAGAGACGGCTCCGCACTGAATTCGCTGCTCTGTACGGAAATATTCTATTGCATTATCCATTCCGAAAATATTGCACCAATACGTAAATGTGAATACAGAGGATATGCTTACGACGCTGTATGCTATGACTACATGAATATCCTAGATTGGACTAGATATACGCATGGGAGGCCAAGTTACACTGTGTACAAAAAAATTGTTGTACAGTTGATAGATCAGCCTGCATTATAATCAAATTAAAAACTTTTTAAATCCTGCATTTAGTAGATTGCTATTTGTCAGGGACACAGCACAGCACAGCAATGGTGCATGTATACAGTCGAGGGAAATAAATATTGCTACATTTAAATAGACATCCTGTACAGATTGTACAAGTTATTTTCCTGGCTATTACTATCTGCTGTCAGAGGATAGGCTGAGCTGGAAATGGCCAGTGAGGGGAAATTATATTTTTTAAGAGATGTGAGAGATCTGCCTTTAGTACTTACGACGTCGAATTTAATAACATTGAATAAATATTGTATTCAAAGATTTACTTAAAAACTTTTAACAATCGGGAATTGAACCCTGATCTAGTAAGTACATATATACACGCCTTTATGCCTAAAAGGGGTAGGCAGAGCACATGAAACTTGTGTCCAGTGCCACTGTTAGCATAAATGTGGGTATAAAAGATCGACAAAATGTAATGTCTAGTAAGTATTTGTAAAAAAAAAACAGAGTGGGTATTTAAGAAAAGATTGGTGTACTTTTGATAGTACACCAATATTTCTAGGCAATTCCGGGAAAGTATTATATTTTGTTTTCAGGTGATGTCCGTCCGTGATCTCAGTGACCCTAACTACTAGAAGATTGCTGTAATTTGGCATAGATATAGAAATCGATCATGCCGACAAAGTAGTAAAATAAAAAATTAAAACAATATTTTAAGAGTAATACAATATTATTATTTTATTCTCTGGTTAAAAGTGTTCAGTGACGTTGCATAGCTCGTGCAAAAATATTGTGGCCCTTTAGAAACCATTTTTAGATTGAGGGATCCTTTGTTAGTCATGCGATGTGTCCCGCTCGACTACTGGGTACCTATGTAAAAATGTTCACTGCAGTAGTGTAATTTAATTTCTGAGTTCTGGCCGTGTATTAAGGTTTTGTGAAAATCTTTGAATTGTGATTTTAAATCGTATTCTTAATTCAATGTGATAGTTACTTAGTGTTAATTTCTCTACTTGCTTGCAAAGTTTCAGATTACCACCCGCTGACCCATTTTGATTGCTCACCCTGTATAAAGAACTCGCATCAAAATTTTACTTTATAGTTACTTACCTTAGCCATTGAAAAATCATAATCTGGAAAAGCAGAATTCAGTGTAGCGATTAAATAGAAAAGTGTCTTCCGCGAAATGGTGTCACACAACACGCCATCTTCATCCCCAGACAAGCTTCGACTGGAACATTAAAGAACACAATAAAAATATTATTTATTTTTAAACTACCACTTTTAAATAGTCGATTACTGCAGAGGCCGGAAAATAGAGATTGCTGGCCAAGTAGATATACACTGCCGAGCGTAGCCAGGTCTGATACGGCACGAGGCTGGCAATCCCTCTTCACGCCGAGGTATGTATAGTGCTTTCCTCAAACATGAAATGTTTTTTTTTTAAAAAAACAAAGTTTTTTTTGTTAATGGCTGAATGCCCCAATGTTGGGTCGTGAATTGATGCTGAAACAGAAGAAGGTCAAGGAAGCCTCCAATTAAGTATGAAATCCCATTATGGATCTCTTGTTTCGTTACACCCTAAATGTTGTACTTCGAAGCCTTTTATAAAGAACATAATTTTAATATTTCATTGCATGTTTGAGAAAAGATGATTTGATGTTAATTAAACAAAGATAACTCTAGATTACTTTTAACTTGTAATAAAGCCAGATTACATTATATCATCAGGAAATAACTATCTATCCCCAATTCCCCATACCTAGTCAAGTTTATGATGAATATGTGTGGGACAGTTTGGGAGATCAAGGCTGGGTTACAGCAACCACAACTTACTGAGTTACAATCGTTTAATTTGGCAATGGCAGGTGTTATCTCCTAGAAAACTGTAAAGCTTAGCTGACAATTCGAAACAACCAAGCCTTAAGAGAGAAAGACAATTAACAAGTTAATATGTCCAGTTGATGAGTGTCATCATGACAGGTTTCTATCAGTAATTAATCTTGCAGTGTTTCAGACCCACACTACCCACAGCCCACCATATAGACTAAAGTAATTATACATAATTTAAAATCATCCTAGATGAGAATATACAGTCCAATATCAAACTTTATCATTAACACATTTCCAGGACAATCTCTCTTTATAACAAAGTTAGTATAAAGAGACATTGTCCCAGAAATCCCATTAACATGGAAAGTCTGACTTAACCTTGAGAACGCTTAACTTCATGTCTGTAACTCAAAATGAAGTTTAGCAGCTATTATATTTAGCACAATATCCCTTTGCAAATCTCAGCTAAAGTGATTTAGTTGTAGGAGATGAAAGTGTAATAACTACTTTATCATGAATAACAAACAAAACAAAAAATTATACTCAGAACAGGTTCAAGAAACTTCAATTTGTATACAAACATGATTGTGTTAACTGGATAAGGCCCAAGAATATTATAAGACTACACTTACTCTCCATGAGGAATCATGATTGTACATTCAGATAGATTTAAAGGTGTAACAAACCCTGCTTTTGTAGGGTCATTTTGCTGGTTAACGACCACCTAATTTCATGTGCCGGTTGGCGACCACTTAGCTGAGTTGGTGAACTGAAAGGATATTTTCTCAGTTTTTTAGTAGATTTCTATTCTAAAATAACAAATTTTCTCAATAGGGTCTGTAGAATTGATGTTATCTTCAATAGAAAAAACCTTATCCTTCACGTGGTCGCGTAACCAGCGTAATGACCCTATGTTATAATATAAATGTGAAAGCAACTGGGTGCCTGTTGCAATTTGGTATGGAAAGTTGAGACACATATTTTTATCTTGGAGTTATTCCATAAGGAGTAGAAATGGGGATTGTAGTTTGTAAATGTAATTAACAAGTTCTACACATGTAGAGCTGCGGTTACAACCACTTACATATAATTAACACGTTCGACGCCGGCAGCGTTTCACTAAGCCCTTTAGCTATGCCGGGCGTAATTATCGTAGTCACATATTTGTGTTACTGGCATAGGAATAACATGGTCACAAGGTATGTGTTGGCATAGTTCAGAGGTAAATTACTAAAATGCGATTATTTTTATTTCGCGGCGTCAGTCATCTCTCTGACGTGCTGTGGGATGGTGCTGATGCTCGAAAAATACGGAAAAATAGTTTAAAACTCACCAAATGGAAGAAAACCGTAAGTAATTACTTTATCACTCAGTGTTTCTCAAACTTTAGCACTAATGAACTCAACATAGATTATTATACACATAGATACTTAGGAGGCGGCCGAAAAGGTCCATTTAAAAATTGTGTTTACTGAATATATCAATTATTTTTATCTATAATAGGGAATAATACTGCTATTATAATTTAAGTTATTAACATTTGTCAAAATTTCTCATATTTACTGCCTTTTAGACAAGTTCAGTACCCCAAGTACTAAGAAAAGTTATTAGTCCCATAAGTTTAGTCAGTAAATTTACTGGCCTAAAGACGGTTTATTAAAATCTAAATTATGTTACAATCGTACGAAATACTATTAATATCAGGATAATGTATTGATTTAGGTCGGAGCATTACACCAACGCTAGACCTTGGAGGTCTTCTGGTCAAAATAAAAAAAAAACTTTTGGCAAAATCCCCTGGAACCGGAAGAACCTGTTGAAGAGAATGTTCCTGTTGATGAAGATACGTCTCAAGACATACTCGGGTATAATACTGCCATTTAATCCAGAGGCAGCACTACTGAATCAGGTTTTCTCGTAGACATGACATGATGTGTGATGAAACTGATGAATAAATAAATGAGCATAACAAAACCAACCAAGCTTAATTTTTATTCCATTTTTTAAACTGTGAATATTGATGATTTTAGAGGACCATAGTCAACTGGGAACCCTTATAGTTTTGTCATGTCTGTCAATTAATTAATAACATAATACCGCTGACAGACATCAAATCAAATTGACAAATAGCGGCACGGAGTCAAAAAAATACTAAAGAAATATGCTACTTCCCGGGTTAGCTTACCGGGGTATAACAATTAGCACTAAATTGTTAACTTATTTCATATTGGCTGTGCAATCTATAGTCAGTTCCAATGAAAATTTTGAGAACCGCTGAAATCTGTCTTAAAAATGACACATATTTGTGCCACCCGGCACTGTATAAAGGTAATCTTGTGCAATATCAAAAACTTACAAATTTTGAAACCAAAGCGTATTTAGATTTAACTTTGAATAACATAAGTGTACGCTCAATCATTTTTTATTTAATTTGAAATTTGGCATCAAAAAGGCTTATAAATTAAAACACACATATGTGTCACTGGCATAGGAGTAAGGATTTTTTGATCACAGACGCTGTGTCACCGGAGTCGAACGTGGTAAAACAATCGTCAATACTTAGCATGCAAGATGTAGATTTGACTTTGACTCAGTGTGTTGAAATGAATTGGTTTACAATTGCAAAATTCATAGATTAGCCTAAGAACATATTAAGAGAATCCTAATAGTATACCTATACATGACCCCTTCAGGAGGGGACAGGGCTTGCAGATCTCGGGAGGTCTCTCCATCAGCAGTGAACCGTTTATAGAAAGCTTTCTCAGTTCCAGCCATCTTGCAGCTGTAGCTCTCTACGCGGCTCTGGACAGCGCTGTCACCATTCAGTATTGACAAGGCGCTGCTCAGGGCCTCCAGGCGACCACTCTCCAAGAGTTTCATTTTCTCTATTTAGTAGGTAACAAGACTTTACCCAAACAAACTTGTTGCTATTGAGAATGTACAATGATTCGTGCAGCTGGGCGCACTACTTCTGTACATAGCCGACGGGTGTATGAATATTCCTTTTCTTTTGGAGTGAAGAAGCTTCACACTCGGAATCAGATTCGTCTTCTGTACTTCTTCAGCGCTGATGAAATGCGGGTACATCACAAATAAGAAAAGAAAGTTTAGTTTACAAATCGCTATATAACGGAGCAAAAGTATTTTTAGCTTGTTATGAGTAGGGCCAAGATCGCGTCCACTTCACTTCTGTCCTAAAAAAACTGAACAATCACTATTTTGTGCTAGAGATCAAAATCCATAGAAGACATCGTCGCAAAATATCACTGACAATGATAGTTTAAATTACTTGCACGAGACAATTTACACTTAGCTATTTTTATACACTGATTTACAAACAAAGAGGGATCTAGAAATTGTTGATGTCGCAGCCATCAAAGTATATCATAGACAAATTATCAGTGTTGCCAGGTTACTTCACCTAAAAGTTTCGTTGCCATTCCTGAAAAGTTCCGTTATAGGTTGAAAAATTCCGTTTTTTTTTAAATGGTGAAATAACTATAACTCGTCAAATTTCAATACAACTTACAATAATACCGTGCCAAAAGGGTTAATAAACACAAAAATCACACATTGAAAAAAATATATTTAAAAATTCACCAATCAAAGCGTAAAAATATAAAACTAAGATGTCGATGTCGATTTATTTATTATAAGAGCAATTAGTTTACATTTTGGAACCATAACAGTTCAAGGGCTAGACGAATGCATCGGGTGTGTGTGCGCAATGTGCCTTAAGTACATAATTAAATTGATAAAAACTATTATGCCGTAAATCTATTGTATTAGTCCGTGGTTCATATGAAAACAATGTCAGAACTCGGTACAGCACAAGTTTAGTTTTGATTTCGATAATCCGAATCATTAATTCATTATTCAGTAAAGCATGTAGGGCACAAACTCAAAACATCAAGCAAGTGTTCGATTTCGATAAATCAAAACTTTATCATTTCAACGTTAAACTATAAAAAAGAAAGTTCGTTTCTGGATTTCAATGACAAAAATGTTGAATTTACTTACCATCGCCTTGAAGAAAGTACTTTCACACACTTAAGTTACACTTGAAGAGTTTCTTGCATAACAAACAAAACTTATTTAAATTAAATCATGTAAGTAGCTTTAGTGCGACCTAATAAATTATCTTCATAAACAAAACAAAGACAAACATAAACATAAACATGCATTTGATTTGATGTGATGTGAGTTGTGACAGCGACAGCACCTATAGCAGCTCTGACCCGTTCGACGTTCGACCAATCAGCGGCCACGACCACGGCTCAAGCCTTCGTGTGTATGCTCGCGTGATTAGCCGGTTTGGATCAGCTGTATTTTTGTGATAGGAACATGAAACATGATTATTTAGTTTTAACAGAAAAATGAGTTTAATTTTTGAACAATATTTTTAGTGTGTTATTTAATAAATTAATGCCGGGACCTTAAAAGTTTCGAAAATTGCCCTAAAATCGAAAGTTCCTTCCAAGTTCCGCGGGGTTGTCCAAAGTTCCGAAAAACGGAACAAACGGAACCAAACGGCAACACTGCAAATTATACTATACTTTATACAAGATTAAAAAAAAAAAATCTTTAGGCTGGCCGCAGACGCACGGTTTCCTAATTAGGTTTGCGAATACAGAATGTAGATTCGGATCGGGTTCGATTATTTGCGTATTTTATTTTCTGCCAGTTCTAGAGCGACGTTTTTGGTGAGAGCACGTATGAGCAATTGAGCATGGACGACGAGGAATTACTTTATATTGTGCTTTTACTGGCGTTAAACAAGAAGAAGAGGAAACGACGTTAATGGGTGCACCCATTAAATACTCGGAGGATAACAGACAGTCAATTTTATCTTAAAAGAGCTAAGTTACGAGCTCACCCAGATGAATTCTTCAAATTTTAAAGGATACGGCGCTCGCGCGTTTTTGAATCGAGATTTCCGTTTGTGTGCGGCTATTTTTGAAGTAAGTCATTTCATTGCAAATTTGAGAAAAATGTATTTGAAGATAATAAGATGCCGAACTGTCGATTACTTATTCATCCTAGGTAGTAGGATGATGTAATGTAATGAGAATAAATTGCATATTATATGAGTATCAAGTATCTTAAAATTCCTCAGTTATTCCTAACGTATGCAGAATCATGGACACCCTAAAAGAAAGAGATGACAGGAAGACGTGACGTCATTCAAGGTCATTTTTCTTGTTTCAAAACATTGTTTAAATGGCAAAGTGCAGTATGTATATAAGGTTCTTGGCTCCAATTCATCAGAAGCTGACTAATTGCTATCGTCTGGATACATGTTGGGCTGCTGATCCAACTGTCAAACAACAACAGTACAAGTGGTCGGATTGTTACATCTGTACGCTACACTCAATTATGACTTCGACATGTTGTACTGACATATTGGGGTAAAATCACAACCTGTATACCCCAGAACGCATGGCTTCGTTTCGGAACGAACGTCAGTTATTTTTTCCGTTACAAAATTTAAGAACGTGTGCGCCTTGTCAAACATTTTCTATTAAAGATGCGCATTCAGGTTTCCGAATCTACATTCCGTATTCGTAAACCTAATCGCTGCATTTACACGCTTGCGGTAGCTTGGCAAGCCTCCACAAGCGCAAGCGTCTAAACGGGGGTGTTTGGTTTGGCTTGCGGGAGCTTGCGAGAGCTTGGCCCGATCCGGATTAATATCGGTTTTTAAACACCGATCAAAGGAAAGGCCTTTATGTAACCGCGTATCGACCATGAGTGCTGTATGGTCAAACGACCAACCTTTGCCTTTCTCGAGGCATACCAAAGCGAGCCGAACGCAATAGCCGACACAACTTCCACGTCTGCCATGCTTGCCTATTCGGACCACACTAACGCACTCGCAAGCGTGTAAATGCCATCCAAGCGTTTGTGAAGGCTCGGAGCTTGCGGACGCTTGCCAAGCCACCACAAGCGTGTAAATGTAGCATCCATCAGGAAACCATGCGTCTGCGGCCAGCCTTATGGATGTTGTGTTTGAGAACCGGATTTAACCGCATTGCTGCATAATACTCAGCTCAGTTGATAAAAAAGAAAAACCCGGCTGAAATCTGTCAAAAGGCACTCCGCTCCGTCACGGCAAGCTTCAAATTAGTTTGTTTTGTGTTTTGTACTTCAATTCAAATCTTTTACACAGTTCATCAACAGATTGAATGGGGTTTTCAATATTAGCTAGCATATTATTGCTGCAAAAAATATCAAATACAAATTCTGTATGTCTGACACAGGAGTTCTGACGGAGCTCTATCACACCATTTCGGTCTATAGGTAGAGATAAGTGATTCGGGGAATACCATGTCTGACTCGCCGTCGACTCAGTAAGTATGAAGTGATTATTAATCCCACTATACCAGAATCTAGTTTCGAGAATACAATGCAGCAACTAACTAAGTCCTGTTAATGTAAAATCTGAGATCTGAGTATTGTTAGTGTAAACTTACTATTTCAAAATATTCAAATATGGGAAACGTGTGCTTCTATAAATATTTGTCCAGGCAATCTGACTCGGGTTCGGTTCTGACATAAATGTTTTTCAACTGTGCTAAAATTAAAGTATCCAGGTTTAACTTCTTTTTACTAATATTTTTTACAAGATATATAAATAATTCGTTTGACTCTGATCAAATAGTGTAAATTGTGGAAGGATGTTTGATGTATATGTTGATGCAACAAAATGTAATTCAAAGGTGGGAAACAAACTATGGTTGAGTTAGACATGGCCAAATTAAGCATAATGTGAAGCAGGAACCGGAAAACCCGTCTTTAAGGTTAACCGCACGATCCGGTAACCCTATCGTTTAGGTTACCCTATCATAGGGTTAACCTTTTGTTATGGTAACCTTATCGGAAGTGGTAACCTTAACTTCTAATAGGGTTAACCTCAAACCCTATTGGGATAGGGTTTTTGTTTGAGGTTTTCAATGGGTTATGGTAACCGTATCATCAGCTGCGTTTATTTAAATTAAACATGGTATAGAGTCTCGCGTATCGTGCTCGCGTTGCTGTTTCATGGGATCATGATCAGGATCATTCAATTTAATAAATTTTATGTCATGCATGACACACACACAATGTAACTTTTTCTACTCGAGCACTTCTATCTGTCAATTAAATGACTTACAGCGATATCTAAATCAACTTCATTTGATAATAAGATAACTGTGTACAGAACTAAAATTAATTTTGACCAATCACGAGGCTCGATTTCCAGAAGACATCATCGCGCAAAAATAAAAAAGCGGTTGGCTGCACTTCGTCTCACCAGGGCGAATTTCAATAGATACCAAGTTTGTTTAATAAATTATTATTTCCGTTAACTCGTAGAAAAAGTATTGTATGCAATAGTAATCTCGCATTTTACTGTACCCAGCAAGCTTCGTGGCCTAAACGTGGTACTCAACTGAAAAAGCATACATTATATTATAATATAACGATTGCATAAACTACCATTTTATTAAAAAACTGGCTAAGTGCGAGACAGACTCGCGTTGCGTACATCACAAGATTTTAAACAATTTTTTTACTAACGGAGTGTTTTTGGCGTTTCATAAAAATGAGCTGATTTGATTTTTGACAAATACCGTATTAACCCTTTCACCGCCACAGTCGGCCATAGCCGACAACGCAAAATCGTGACTACGACGCCACAGTCGGCGCTGGCCGACAAACATTTTTTCATGAATACCTATTGAAAAACAGCCCATTTTTATGGTGGCGTTATTTCTTTACCCATTTTAATTTTACCCCCGTGGCGTCAGTGGCACAGCGTATTGCTTCGCCGTCGGGCGGTGAAAAGGTTAAGTCCGACTCACGCTTGACTGCATATTTCTAATAGGTTTTCCTGTCATCTGTAGGTAAAGAAATATTTTGTGTATTTTTTTCAAAATTTTAGACTCGGTAGTTTCGGAAATGAAGGGGGGGGGGAATGGTAATTTTTTGGCTATTTTCTTAAATAATTTCTAAACTAATTATTTTAAAATTACAAAAAAAAATATTTTAGATGCACACAATGAGCTCTTTCATTTGATATGTAACACGATAGTATATGCAAAACTTTATTTTTTAATTTTCTCATTTCCCCCCTAAAAGTGGCCCCATGTTTAAAATTCATTTGTTTGCGTTACATGTTCCTCTTTGGGTCACAAATTTACATATGTGTACCAAATTTCAACGTAATTGGTTCAGTAGTTTCGGAGAAAATAGGCTGTGAAGGACGGACAGACAGACGCACGAGTGATCCTATAAGGGTTCCGTTTTTTCCTTTTGAGGTACGGAACCCTAAAAAACCAGGAGGCCACTTTCTGGAAAACCGGGAAAAGTCAGGGAATTTCGTTGATCATGGAAAAGTCAGGGAAATGTCAGGGAATAAAAATTGTCTCTGTATTGTACCTAATAAACAAAAACAAATTATTAATTTTACCATCTCCAAACATTATATATCTACTATAATAGGTTAATAATAGGTAAATGCGACAACGCGGCGCACGTGCCACTGTATTACTCGGAAATCCCGCCGGTTTTACGTCCTCTATACTACCTATTCTGCTATAGCCCCGCGCGACGCGAAACTACAAGGTTTTCAGGCTCGAGTTCCATAAAAAAATTGTGCAGTACGTTGGCTCGAGAACTTTAGCGTTGTTAATTTATACGCAAAACGTTGAAAAATATGTGCAGGGAATTAAAAACGAAAACAGCACCTGACAGCGCAAGCTTTAGTAAATGCTGCATTGGAAGACAAATTGGCCTTTTTTCAATCGGTGGCGGTGCAAGTTAAACTATTTTTAACATTATTTCAATCCGACGCACCACTTGCTCCACTTTTATACGAATCACTTTTGGCCACACTGAAAAAAAAAACAGAGTTCTTAAAGCGGATATATTGGATTCTGCCACTAATATCACGTCGATTGACTTGAAAAGGGAGTCTAATCTGATAATCGCGAATCGCTGTAAAGAATGCTCTTCGAAATAGCCGCGATATCAATGATATCGATATCTTGCGTTTTCGTCAAGACTGTCGAAAGAATCTGATAGAATTTTGCGTGTCATTGTGCCAAACATCCCCACTTTCGTATGCTTTGACTAAGGAAATATCTTGTTTCGATCCCGCAATCGCAGTCAATGCAGAATTCCGACGACGAAAGAGGCTCGATAAAGTGTTGGACATATTTGTCAAAAATACCCGGCTTTCAGGATATGAAGCAGATAACGCCAAAAGTGCCTTTAATGATATTTGTAAATGAACCTGAATTTGTAAAATCAATGAAACAATTTTCCATTACGGATGGTCACCGACTGGATGGTCTTTGGCTCGGTTTGATAAAAAAGGAAAATAAAGACTTGCAAACTTTAATAAAAATGGTCATAGTGTTATCCCACGGAAACGTTTATAGTGAGCGAGGCTTTTCCATCAATAAGGAGATATGAGTGGAAAATCTTTCGCAAGAGTCTATAATTGAGCAAAGACGCGTTTATGACGCAAAATATATATTGAAAAAAAAATGATCCACGCGGCTCCTAATGCTCACTACTTGTACACGGAGGAGCTACACAATAAAAGGAAAATTTAAGTTCAAATGCTAAAATCAAAGCAGAAAAAAGAAAAACTGCGGATATGGTCAGAGAACTAGAAGCAAAAAGACAAAAAAATCTCGAACGGATTACCAAGTTGCAATAGATTATATTATTAGTTTTTCAAATATACATATAATAAACATGATAACTGATGACTAGGTAGTTTTGTTTCAGTTATACCCAAGATTTATAACCAACATGAAAAAATGAGGTTTCTCAATTCGTCGCTTTAATTTGTACCATAATACGCAAAAATGTTGAAGTCTAGTACTTGCTAATACGGTTAAGGCCCGTATAAAGTGTTCCCTTTAGTATTTCTCGCTGGATTATATTATATGATACATTTAACGTATCCAATAAATTCAGTACCTAGTCAGAGTTTTAATTGGTTTTTCCTGTACAGCTTTTAATAAAGATGGTCAAAAATTTAATGAATTATTGGGTAATTGTAGAACTGTCTGATAGCAAATTATAATTTATAAATACAATGAAACAGTACAATAACGTCACCTGACGTAAGATGTGAACCCACGACTTCCGGGGTCCATATTGGCTCACATAACATTACTTATCATATTATTTTTCATAATAACGCTTTTTGATCATAATAATCATTTATCATATTTTTTTGCCTACAAATTTGTTGTATATACATTTATATTACCAACATCATTGCTCATAATTATCTTTTGGCAGATTTTTTAACAATATAATGTCATTTCCAACTATTCATCACGACTCATAATGATTTTTATAATAAACTTAATAATTATGAACTTATATTGTATAAGTATTTGACAGCATAACGTCGATTATCCCCGCAACTTTTTTATTTTTCATGTACCTAGCTTATTAAGCGATTTCGGCCCGCCAAGGAGTCGACGAAGCCCCGCTCCGCGGGGCTCCTATTTCCGCTCTGAGGAACACAAGACACCTAACACTCCTCCTCGCTTCGCTCGTCGTCGTACCTATCCCGGCTCTGGGACTGTATTTCTATTTTGATAGCAAGTTGAATGTGGTGTGGAAGATACCTGACAGTTTATAAATAAAACCAGGTAAAGTTTAAAATAAATATTATATAAATTTTTATTACTAATTAGTCGTTGTTAAAAAATAAATATGATATAAAAAAATTATTATTTAAAATCGTTATATTTTAAAAATAAATGAAAATTAACATTAGTATTACAGATATTTATTATGATTGACATTATTAAGATGAATGATTCAGTGTTACGATAGTTATGCGCAAAGACAAGTTATACGTAATGATCATTATGATATAAAATTATATAACAAACATTTTCGGACTTCCAATAATCGAAGTCGCAATTTTATGTGAACTTTGGCGCACCCCGACTTCCGTCTAACTATGCTTTCGCTCTTACCAACTGAGCTATTCAGATACTACTTCTTATTATTACCGTTTTTGTAATTTGCTAGCAGATAATTCTGCAAAAACTCAAAAATGTATCCCAATTATATTTTTTTATATTTATTACATTTAAGATTATGGTCGGGGACAAACTTGAAAAAACTACTGGAAAACCGGGAAAAGTCAGGGAATTTTGGTTGTAGTAAATAGTGGTCACACTGAAAACACTAAGATTTAAAAGTTCAGTGGCAGTAAATGTAACTTAAGGCCTCTCAAGTAATGAATGAAATAAATATATAGTATAATGAAACAAATATACTTATTGTATCGTATATTATGAACAAGCAGAATAAGTACTGTAACCTTAACTTAACTATATATTACTCCCGCACACAAAATTGAGCTTTAATCGAAGGTACATATGGTCCTTCGAACCGGATTAATTACGGGAGCGATGCAAACGGCGGCCGGTGAATACAATGGGAAGCGCATTCCTTAGCAGATAAGCGGAGTTGTTTACATCGTTTAGTGCAGATTTCAAGCTACGTTAAGTAATTATGAGTTTATAACGAAGATTGAAGTGAACTGAATTGCATAGTTTACACTGTTTAACCACAATAACTGTGTATAGGTATATACCGGGACTATTGACTGAAAGAAGTGATAATTGTGAATTAACTTTAAAGTGAATAAGTGTGAGTAAAATATATTACAATTCCGCAACCAACTCCCGAACAAACTCAATTAATTACAAAGCTAGAAGATGTGGCCGGCATGATACAAAAGACGCAAACCAACATAAAAAAGTGTCCAAAGCAAAGGCTTACTCAAGGTTATGTTACACAACGTATAAAAATACTCGAAGATTATTGGAATATGTTTAAACAAGCACACAATAACCTCCTGCATTGCACGCCGCGCGAACAACGGGGTGATATGCAGTATTTTCTTAATGAAGATTACTACACAGTCGAGGACCTTTATTTATGTTTACAAGCCGACTTGACAGATTTATTGAACAAATGGGAGTCTGAAAAAAGATCTTTAGAATTATCGAACATGTCTACTTCGTCAAACGACGGGCAGTTAGCGTTTGTGAATCTTCCAAAAATCCAATTGCCAACGTTTTCAGGCAGATATGAAGATTGGACAACGTACCAAGATTTGTTCACAGCCCTCGTTCACAATACAAGATTAACAAACGTTCAAAAACTACACTATTTAAAAACGAGTGTCTCCGGTGAAGCTGAGATTTTATTGCGCCATATACAAATAACCGAAGACAATTACACACAGGCGTGGGAGTTGCTTAAAAACCGCTTCGGCAATAAGAAGATGATTGTTCATTCTGTCTTAAAGAAACTGTTTGGACAAAAGAAGATTAATACTCAGTCTGCAAGCCAAATCAAAAATTTACTCGATACTACTATGGAATGTATCAATAGTTTAAATAATTTGAAGATAAATACGGACTCTTGGGATCCTGTTATTATATTTCTGGTGGGACAGAAGTTGGACACAGAGTCAATTAAAGACTGGGAGCAATCTACACACAAAGACAGCTGTGATGACATGCCTAAGTGGGACGAGTTACAGAAGTTTCTAGTTGCTAAGTTTCGCACATTGGAGTTAGCTACGGCAGTTGCGACGGCGCCTACACGAGAAAAGTCACAAACTCACAAAACATTCCACGTCACTGATAAAGAGGAACAAGAACAAGATAGTTCATTTCAATCTGCACACGCTAGCATGGCTGCTTCACAACCTGCATGTACCTATTGTCAGGGTGATCATTACATATTTCACTGCAAACAATTTACAAAACAGCCGGTGGAACATAGACAAGATTTCGCGAGGAAGAGCCGATTATGTTATAACTGTCTTGTACCATATCACAGTGTTATGCAATGTAAACAAAAGACTTTATGCCGCATCTGCAGTAAAAGGCATCATTCTCTTTTACATCATGTTAGAGAAACAAGTCATGAGGAAACTACACAACCATATTCACAACCAGAACCTGAAACAAAGCTGACAACCGCGCACCTTTCTAAGCAACAACCTGGTCGCGATGTATTACTAGCCACAGCACAAGTAGAAGTCAAGTCGTCTGATGGTGATACACACATACTTCGTGCTCTAATCGATCAGGGTTCAGAGGCTTCATTTATATCAGAGAGAGTAGTTCAACTACTGGGTTAGCCAAGAACCAGTATCAACGGTGTAGTCTCTGGAGTGGGAGAAAGTGCGCATATAAACATAAAACACTTAGTTGACCTCACAATTGCATCGAGATTTGAAAACAAGAAGAAGATTCGAGTAACAGCTTACGTTTTAAAAACGATATCCACACGTTTGCCCTCGAAACACGTCTCGATCGATTCACAAGAAGTCCAAACATTACCATTGGCTGATCCTACCTACTACACACCCGGCAAGGTAGATATCCTGCTCGGCGCCGATGTCTTCTGTCAGATTATTGAAGAAGGATTGGTAAAAATGGATGACGGGGTAGTTGCTCAGAGAACAAGTTTGGGTTGGATACTCTCAGGTCAGAAACAACAAGACAAACACAGCGACCAGCACAATGTAATCACATTACACATAACAAGGATGGTTGCTGAAGACAATGATCTACTACGGAGGTTCTGGGAAATAGACACAGATTTGTACACAAAGAAGCGATTATTTACAAAAGAGGACGATCGCTGTGAAGAGATATACAAACAAACAACAAAAAGAGACGAAAGTGGAAGATACGTAGTACACCTGCCGTTAAAGCAAAGTATTGAAGAAACAGTAAACCTATGTGGAGATACGAAACAGCAAGCTATCAATCGGTTCAAGAGTATCGAAAGGAAATTTGGAAAAAACGACAAGTTGAAAACGGAGTACACAAAGGTCATACATGAGTACAGGGACATGGGCCATTTAAGAAGATCAGAAGACAAAGACAATGACAGATCAATATATCTACCCCATTTGGCTGTCGTTCGAGAGGACAAAGATACGAGTAAAGTACGAGTTGTCTACGATGCGTCTGCAAAAGGCTCACGCGGTCACTCTCTTAACGACACAATGATGGTTGGCCCCGTTTTGCAACCCGATCTTCGGAGCCTAATAACCGCTTGGAGAAAACATAGAATTTGTGTGGTAGGAGACATCGTGAAAATGTATAGGATGATCCACATGGCGGAAGAGCACACAAGTCTCCAACGCATCGTCTGGCGAGATAAGCCTGAAGATAACTTTGAGAGCTATGATTTGACAACCGTCACATTTGGTACGGCTGCGGCTCCATTCCTAGCAGTGCGTACGTTAAATCAATTAGCCGAAGATGAAGCACACGACTTTCCGAAAACTGCACCTGTAATCAAGAAATCATTTTACATGGATGACTTAATGGTGGGAAATGAAAGCATAGAAGAAACAAAGAAAATGTGTCAAGACATAAAAGAAATACTTAGAAGAGGAGGATTTCAAATGCAAAAATGGTCCAGTAATTCAGATGACGTTTTAGATACTTTGAAGGAAGAAAACAATACAAGAGATAGTATGGAAATAAAACTAGACAAAATTATTAAGATCCTAGGTTTAACATGGAATAGACAAGATGATGCATTTGTAATCACGGTAAACTTACCTGAGATGAGAAATCCGATAACGAAGAGAGCTATACTTTCTGATGTTGCCCGCCTCTTCGACCCATTTGGCTGGCTAGCGCCTGTGATAATAATCGCTAAAGTTTTAATACAAAAATTGTGGCTAATCAATTTAGAATGGGACGATGAATTACCGTCAGACTTGACGGACGAGTGGATAACCTACAGAGAAGAATTGATACATTTGCAAAACATTAAAGTACCACGATGGTTGAAAACGACACAAAATGATGAAGATGTACAGTTACACGGTTTTGCAGGTGCATCGACTCAAGCTTATGCAGCAGTAACGTACCTGAGAGTTGTTAGAGAGGGTGTTGTGTATGTTTCTATGATCGCATCTCGAACTAAAGTTGCACCTTTGAAGCAGCTTTCAGTTCCAAAATTAGAGCTATGCGCAGCGGCGATGTTAGCAGAACTGATCAATGATGTCGCAGAACTATTGAACATTCCTAAGAAGAGTATATTTGTTTGGACGGACTCAATGGTCGTACTGTCATGGCTACAGTCTCAACCTAGCCGATGGAAAACGTTTGTAGCGAATCGGACTGCGGAGATTACACGCTTGATAGATAATGACCGATGGAGACATGTGCAATCTGCTGAGAATCCTGCTGACCTAGCAACAAGAGGAATCAGAGCACGCGATCTTACTACCCAAACCATTTGGTGGAGTGGTCCAGAGTGGCTTAAAGATAATAAACTAGAATACGACAAAACAGAAATTGCACAAACGGAATTAGAATCTAAAAGTACACATCACGCAGTTCTAGAAGAAAGACCGATATGGGAGAGATTTTCAACAATGTCCAGAATGAAGAGAGTGCTAGCTTATTGTAGAAGAATGTTACCGAAAGAGAAAAGAGAAGCAACAGAGTACCAATACATAATGCCACAAGAAATGGAGAAAGTAGAAGAGGAATGTATAAAATGCTATCAACATTTAGTATATGGCAAAGATATAGAAGATTTGAAAAAAGATGGAAGAGTTAAGAAAAGGAGTTCTCTAATCACACTTGCTCCATTCTTAGATGAGAGAGGATTGTTAAGAGTGGGAGGACGACTTCAAAATGCTTCAATATCTGATGGGGCAAAGCATCCAATTATTATTCCATCCAACCAACACCTGACTAAATTAATTATTAATGAGGCTCACGCTAGAACACTCCATGGTTGAAATCAATTAATGATGACTTATGTGAAAACCAAATATTGGGTTATCGGCTTAAAGTCATCGATCCGAAAATGCATCCACAATTGCAAGATTTGTGTCATAGACAAAGCAAAGGTTAAGCACCAGTTCATGGGTCAGCTACCAACGGTGAGAGTTAACCAGAACCGTCCGTTTATAAACAGCGGCGTTGACTTTGCTGGACCCGTGCTAATAAGAACATCTAAAGGCCGTGGACACCATGCAACGAAAGGATATATTTGCTTGTTCGTATGCATGGCCACTAAAGCTATTCATCTTGAAGCTGTCTCTGATCTAACTTCACAGGCTTTCATAGCTGCTTTCAGAAGATTTGTCGCCCGTAGAGGTAATTGCAAAGATATTTGGAGCGACAATGGTACTAACTTTATTGGTTCTGCCAAAGAGCTGAAAGGTATGTTTGCACATGGGAAAGATAATGTGGCAGCTGAAGTGGCAGAAATGCTGGCTACTGAGGGGACCACATGGCATTTTATACCCCCAAGAATGCCATCATACGGAGGCTTGTGGGAGGCTGGAGTTCAGTCCGCAAAACGACACTTAGCTAGAGTAAATAAAGACACCAAACTTACCTTTGAAGAGCTGGCAACTTTGGCTGACATTTTTTAGTGGGCGAACCGCTGGTCAGTGTTCCTGATCAAAATTATGAGCACAAAAAAGTCAGTATGCTCACTAGATGGCAATTAGTCCAAAAAATGACACAAAGTTTCTGGCGTCAATGGCAAACAGACTATCTTCATACTATGCAACAAAGATACAAATGGCAAGTCACGGTACCTGCACCCGATATTGGAGATTTGGTGGTCATCAAGGATGAGATTACGCCCCCCACTAAATGGTTACTTGGAAGAGTCAAATATCTTCATCCTGGAGCAGATAACCTAGTGAGAGTGGTAACGGTACAGTGCAAGGGAGACCACGAACTTAAAAGACCTTTATCTAAACTGATACTTCTCCTAAAAACTCTGATTGACTATACTTAAAAATGATATGAGTGATAAAATTGTGCATGTGAAGTGATCAATTTACCTAAAGTAAATGGAATGTTTAACAGTCATTCGTTTGTAAAATTATAATTAACTTTTACCTTAACATGTATGTAAACGGTATTGCATGCTTTATATATTAGTGCATTTTATTGAAAACTGTTAGTTTTGGCGGCCGGTATGTCTAATACATCTATGCAAACATACCTAGCCTATGGAGCTTGTTAAAATTTTAGTTGCAATTAAACCAGCATCGAAACAACATGTATTTTTCTGTATCTCCGCTCCCGCACACAAAATTGAGCTTTAATCAAAGGTACAATGGTTTTAACATAAATAAATGTTTAAAATATGCTATGTGGAAAAAAAATGATTATCTAGTTATGTTCAGCCAATCAAACATATAAAAACTTTAATAATGTCTTATAATGAATGTATCTTCAGGGACTTTCTCAATTTTTTTCCTTATTATAACTGCAAAAAAAGTATATAATAATATAATGCAACAAACTGGGTAAAATCGTATAGCCCCGATAACTGGCTTTGAAAACAGTAACAATAGATCAAACCAAAAAATTGTCGTAATTAAGTCTCTATTCATATTATTCTGGGCAATAATAACATTAATAACTATAGTGAAAAATGTTAGTTACAAAAGCCTTGGATTTAGCCGCTACTACCGACTTCACCGTATTTTCGTTAATCTTAAAATAAACACAATGGTAAATACCACGACACCGAAATAATAGATATTTAAAAAATACATTTATCTAATTGATACGGTATTTGTCGTCACTATTGCGACAACATCTTAATGACCTAATCTCTAAACGATGGCAAATTTCCACAAGTCGCTAGCACAGGTAAGTTAATAATCGCTCCCATAACAATGTCAGCAAAACAGTGATAATAAATTTTGATTTGAATAGAACAAACATTTATTAATGAATAGTACAACAATACCTATACTATTTTAGATTAGCATATCAGCATACGTATATATATTAGGGATACCTACGTGCCAAATAAATCTTTATGGTGTAAGTTAAATTCGAAAAACATACCTTTTCCCTCCCTCCCTCTCTTCAAAGTTTGCCATATGAACATTTTGAAATTATTACACATGATTAAGATTGATATAAATATTACAGGAACGATATAACCATATAACTATTACACATAACATATTTATTAATCATCATAAATCCTTTATAAACTAAGTTTGTACGGAATCCTCGGTGCGCGAGTCAAGCTCTCATTCAAACTGTTTTTTTAATAATAAATGATCAATGTACATTGACACACTGTTTGAATTTTGAATAACAAGAAGCCGCGTTTACGGCAAATGAAACCGGTCTGCACTGAGATCCATCCATCCATCCATCCATCCACAACCCATGCCAGCCACGGTGGTTATTCAATAATAAGTCGTGTTTAAGTGTGCGTTAAAATCATATTCCTTTAAAGTGGTTCAAAACCTTATGATAGGGTAACCGGTAACTGATGGGGTTTTCATTTCGGTTAGTAGTTAGGTTAGTAAGTTTGGTTAACTCAGTTAACTCGATCGAGTTTTTAAAACCACCTTTAAAATAAGTCTATTGAAAACCCTGGTTAGGGTTCCGGTCCCTGATGTGAAGACAGCATGAGCAGCAAACTTTGTTTTATAATGATTTTGATTTAACATGTTTGTGGACACAAATGCATTCCAATCATCTTTTGTTTTGATTAGCTTATCAGCACTGAAGGAATTGTGTAACTCCAAAATGGTTAAATCCATTTCCACTGACAGACAACAAGATAGGAAATCTAGCCTAATATAATTTCCTTTGACTTGTAGCAGTAATGCTGAGCCTCTTGCAAAAAGAGCCCACACAAATGCATTCCAATCATCTTTTGTTTTGATTAGCTTATCAGCACTGAAGGAATTGTGTAACTCCAAAATGGTTAAATCCATTTCCACTGACAGACAACAAGATAGGAAATCTAGCCTAATATAATTTCCTTTGACTTGTAGCAGTAATGCTGAGCCTCTTGCAAAAAGAGCCCGCACTAATGCAGAGGAGGCAGCCCAAAATAATGACACTAATGCAGAGGAGGAAGCCCGAAATAATGACACTAATGCAGAGGAGGAAGCCAGAAATAATGACACTAATGCAGAGGAGGAAGCCAGAAATAATGACACTAATGCAGAGGCGGAAGCCAGAAATAATGACACTGAAGCAGAGGAGGCAGCCAGTAATACTGACACTAATGTAGAGGAGGCAGCCAGTAATAATGACACTAATGTAGAGGAGGCAGCCAGTAATAATGACACTAATGTAGAAGCTGCAGCCATAAATAATTATGTAAGTTTACTTTGTATGCACAATATAAATCTTGCTTGCCAGAACAAGCCATTTAGCTCCCAAGCCTTGTTTGTTCAAGTTCTTGTTTATATTGAGCTAATTCAATATTGCAGATTCCAATGGAAATCATTAGGGAACACCAACTGGACCATCTACACATGTCCCATTTGCGCCATATATTGGATTATTTGAGCATCACTGACATTGTGGGGTCAATGACAGTGAGCAAGCAGTGGCAGGCCAACATCTTAGAATATTTGCAAGGTAACATCACCTGTTTCTTATTGAAATTAATAATTTAATCTTATAGCCAGGTCATGGTCTACTTCATTTGGTTTTTAAAAATAGTTTTTTGACTTAACTGACTATACTTTTGTAATAGAATGACTTGCTCTTAAATAGAGTGATGTCATGCCAATATTGTGAAGCGAATAACCTAAATTAATTATTAAACTGTCCAGCAGTGAACGCCTTTGCCATCTGCATATGATGATGATTATGATGACTCCATTTTACATTATCTTGGGGAATGTAATTATTATAGCGTCAATACACTCAAAAGATCTGTTGTTATTCCCATTTTCAAAGAAGAAAGAGACAGAGACTGTATCTCCAATTATAGACCAATATCCTTATTGCCTACCTAAGCGAAGTTATTGAAAAAAACATAAAAAAAGACTTACAAGCTACCTTGAAAAGAATAATTTACTAAGCAATTATCAACATGGCTTTAGGGAACGAAGATCTACGGAAGATGCTGTAATACAACTAACTATACTGTCGACAAACATGACCATAATAAAAAAGGTATCGGAGTCTTCATAGATCTTAAAAAAGCGTTCGATACAGTCTTCTGTCTCACTACTCTCATAAAAAAGATTGAAAACATACACGCAAGGTAGTGGGTAGTTAGGCCCTACCCTATTTCTTATCTATATCGACCAACTATGTCGCCTAACAATCTCTAATGTGGAAATAATTGCTTTTGCCGATGATACCGCCTTTTTGTTTTATGGTAGCTCTTGGGAAGAGGTAAGCAATCTAACGCACTCTCCTATAATCTTCTTACCTTACATTTATCTAAAACTAAAAATATGTCATTTAGCATTCGAAACAATAAGGAGTCACTCGGTAAAAAATAAGTATTAAGTTACACGATTGTCAAGACGCTGCGGTATGCTCCTGCCAACCTGTATCCGAAACAACGTCCATCAGGTATCTGGGAGTTCCCCTTGACAAAAATCTTTGTTGGCATCAGCATATATCTAATCTTGCAGGAAAAGTCAGAAATTTGATATATATCTTTAAAAATCTGAGACACATTTGCGATAAAAACCTACTTATAACAATTTATTATGCACTTTGCCAATCGGTGACAATGTATTGTATTACCGCTTGGGGCGGCGCATTAAAGACTTCTTTGCTTATTCTAGAGATAGCTCAGCACGTCTAGCACACGACGGCCGCGACATACTCTCGATTTTTATCGCACTATACCTCTTCTTCTAAGTGTTCTAATAAGAGAGAGACTGATAGTGCGAGAAAAATCGAGAGAGCTCGCGCGCCGTCGCGTGCTAGCCGTGCAGGGAGCATTGCTTAAGGTTTTAACTTAGATATCCAACAACTGCACTTTATGAGGACACTTTAGTTTTAACTGTAAGGCAACTTTTTATCAAACAATTATTAACAAAACAACACAAACACATCCCAGATTATCCTGAGTCTAGAAGAAGAAACGATTTTGTTTATTCAACTCCACCTCACAAGACCAAATATGCTAAAAAAATAAAAAATGTTCTAGGTCCCACATTATATATAACAAAGTAAGCAAGCATATCCAATTACGAACATGCTTGTAAAAAGTCATTGTGTCAGTCACACTCACATACACACACACGCATACACGAGCACACACACACACCGACAGGCTTACGCACAATACACTCACATCCCAACGCATTCGCGCCTTGTCGCACTTACGCATTAACACAAATACACACACACGCACACACATTATTTGTTAGACTTATAAAGTAGTCATTGAATGCCTCAACTAGTTCTCGAGGATCATCGTATGCTTTCCGTCGTGGATTATTTGGTTTATTTGTTTAATAAGTACTGGTTTCGATGAATAACTGTCCACGTAGCTTTCTATCCGATGTGCCTTGTTTAAACATTTTTATAGGACTTTTGAATACTTTGAGCATAGGTTTATTCGGAAAGACTTCTCACAATCATTTGATTTAGATCTTGTATAATCTAGATAGAGAGCGCACTTTTGCTTACAGCATTTTCGTAATCCCTTTGTTATCCAGGGTGAGCATTTGCTCTTTTGGGTGATCTTAACCTTAACGTTTGGAAAACATAGTTCCAATAACCTAAATAATAAATCATGGAACTCATTGAAGCAAATCATGGAACATATGTTTCATAATGAGTAAGTACGTCATAAAAGGACAGTGAGCAGATGGCATCTATAAAATTGTTAGTACTCGTATTTTCCCCACTAGAATCTCGCCTATATTCAGTCCAGTCATTGAGATATTTCATTTTCCCCGCATTAAATGAGAGTATCTGAGCCGTTTCATGGTCAGTTAGACCTCTGTGATCATTTCTGCCCAGGGCTGGTGTAATATTACTAACAGTATCAGGTCTATACATGAATTGATTATGATAGGGTCGTATGTTCCGCGATGGACATGTTAGCCTGATACTAAATTTATAAATGCTTTTTTTATTACAGGTTCGCGGTTCTGCTTTGAATATTATCACTTGCCTAGGACGCACTATGTGCCCCGTCTGCTTGGCTTAGTTGATGAGGTGCGTCATAGACGCACATTACCATTCGATATGAGCCACGGAGATTTGCGAGGGTTCCAAACGAAGATCGTAGAGCTGGGTCCAGCCATCGTCTCAATAGTATTAGATTACCTCGACGAAACGAGTTTGACTATCATCACAGAGAACTGTCCTAATTTACAGGAGCTGATGGTATTTTACACGTTTTATTTCAATGTGTTTAATTATAGAATTTACTTACATATACCTGATATACTTTTGTCTGTTGTGTGTGCTAAGTTAATGCAAGGGTGATATGAAGATTTTTTCTTATATTTTTTAGTTAGTTGGACTGAAACTCCGCCTAGTACACGAGCCACAGGGACCGCCTGGCCAACCTTCAGTAGATGAACAGGTATTTTAATTAAAACCGGTTTTGCTGATATCAAGCTGCACAAGTATATAGGACAGATGACTGGTACTATCCTAGAAAACTTATGTGGTACTGTTTCAGTATGCATAAATATCAAAAATAGAAAAACATCGTACTACATCATCAATATCATCATTAACACATTTATCTTGACATATAAAATATATTTTTCGTTACTGTATTACAAATATGTACGGTCATGGTAATATGGAAAATGATATGAAGTTTAAAAAATATATAAACACAAATACTAATTCGTAAGTATACTTACTTACTTAGATTATTTGGAACACGAATTTGAATCTATATATTATATATTTCCGACCTTCTGTCCAGTGTTCATGAAATATTTAAGAGATGGTTTTCAAAATAATGGAACATACAACCTATCCTATTATTCACAGCGTGAGCTCCCTTTCACTGAGGAGGGCCGGCAATGCTTGCAGCAATTGCAGCTGAAAAGTATCTCGTTCGTGCATTCTTCGAATGTAAGTGGTGTTTGACGTTTATAGCTATAATTGAGATAAGAATTCAAAATAATTAGTTGCGGTGTGAGAGCCGAGGAACAATACATATTCACGATTATATTTTACTAGCTGTTGCCCCCGACTTCGGCTGCATAGAACTTGTTGTCGTCTTAGAAAATTATTGCTATTAATTTAAAATGTTAGGCGTAAGCATACCGGGACCCGGGTACCTACGTCCTAAAACTACGACCAAGACCACTGGGGGATGGGCAGCAGCAGCCCTGGAGTACGGTGGAAATACTGCGATCGCCAACCCGCATGCCAAGCGTGGCGATTATGGCATATACCCCCCTATGGAAAGTACAAAAAAAACCACGGCCCCGAGGTTCCGGCGGCAGCTAATTTACAAAAGCTATACTGAATTGAGTCACGCACGAGTCAAATTATAACAGATGAGCTTTTGTTTGTGCATATTACTTAACAATATCTAATCTATTTCAGTACTGATATTTCACTCAAATGGATTAGCTTTTTGTGAAGATAGTTTCAAACATTATTTACGACCAAAACCTAGTCGAGTAGAGTTTCACCGCCATATTTGTTTATCGCAATCGTATTTGCTTAACACAATTTTGGCCTTACTTAGATAATCGTTGTTTAGATTTAGAGACAGTGTACAGTCCAAATATAAGAAAAGGAAAATTATGATAAAACATATTTGAATTGTATATTGGGTAATAAAATCTGTTGCATACTTACGTATATAAACGGTCATTTTTAATATCATTTAAAATATTATTCAAATCGAATACTATTACCTGCGTCTTTAATGACTGGTTACCAACCTATTTTACCATAATGCTGGTTAGGTTCGACGACGAGCGAAGCGAGGAGTGTTAGGAAGAACTGCGACCTCACAGCGCGCTAGCCAAGCGAGCGAAGCGAGCGTGCCGCGGCAGCGGCTGGCGAAGCGCCAGAAACGATACGCTGGATCGCTTCCATTTCGCTCGCTCGGCTCGCGCGCTATTAGGTCGCAGTTCTACCTTACACACCTCCTCGCTTCGCTTGTCGTCGTACCTAATGGATGCTTTCATTATAATAGTAGATTTAAATTTACACTGCTGTGTTTAAATTAAAAAAAGTAAATCATGTTTCAGTAAAATTATACACTGAACTAGGATGTTGCCAACGAATTTGCAACACCAAAAGCTCATCTCATACAATCGGCGTCATGGCTAAAATTCTGTTATAGACCGCAATAGACTAGCATTTGTTGCTGGATTGCCAGTTTAGTTAACAAAATCTACGCGATTTCAGTCGATTTCTGTACTATAACAGATTAGGGTTTTGTGAAGGTTTAGCATAAACAAAAGCTAATCGAGTTCAGTTCTCACTTTGACTCTGATAGTATAGGCTTTGTAAAGTCGCGTTCCGGCAACCGTTCTGCGGGGTAAGGGGTGTGAAGAATCTCCGGCCAAGATCCGGCTACCACCACCGACGACCTCTGGCCCTGGTAACGTAAAACACGAGAAGAAGGATAGCGGAACTGGAGAAAGGATTGAGTAAGTTGCGTTGGGATGTCATAGGGTTATCTGAAGTCTGAAGAGAGGGGGAGGAAACGATAACCCTCAAATCCGGCAACTTGCTCTATTTCCGGAAGGGCGATCAACAGTCTCAGGGAGGTGTCGGGTTCCTCGTCCGTTACGTGCGTACGTTATTCACAAAGGACTTTTCCTTGTGAATAACGTGGTGAAAATGGGGAGTGTGTCGACTAGGGTGGCCTACCTAATACTCAGAGTATCTAATAGGTACTCGTTGAAGGTCATACAGGTTTACGCGCCGACCTCGGCACACTCCGACGAAGAGGTAGAGTTTATGTATGAAGATATAACGTAGGCCATGCATAGTTCCAAAACCTACTTCACCATTGTCATGGGGGACTTCAACGAAAAACTGGGCAAGAGAGATGGTGAAGAGCTGAGAGTGGGGCAATTTTGAGTTGGAAGTCGGGACCACCGGGGCCAACTACTGGCTGGCTTCTTGGAGGAGGAGGGACTCTACAAGGTGAATTCCTTCTTCAAGAAACGCGAGCACAGAAAGTGGACCTGGATGACTCCCGACGGTGCAACTAAAAACGAGATTGACTTCATCATGTCGACGAGGAAGCATATATTCAATGACGTCTCTGTGTCGTATCAATACGGTTCATCGGGAGCGATCACAGTCTGGTAAGAGGCACATTGAGTATATGCGTCAAACAAGAGCGCTCTCGATTGATGAAGTCTACGCTCCGTCCAGCATCAATCCAAATTCAAAACGCCGAGAGCTTTCAGCTGGAACTTCAAATTCTAACCCATGTCTCTGTTTTCAAGAACCATTACAAATCGTCTCGTACGCAGGAGTAGATGCCTTCCAGCCTCCAAAACAAGCCGGTTTCCGAAGAGGCTTTAGTGCCGTAGACCACACCCATACGCTTCGTCAGGTTATACAGAAGGCTGAGGAGTATAACCTGCCCCTCTGCTTAGCGTTCGTAGACTACGAGAAAGCCTTCGATTGGATCGAAACCTGGGCTGTATTACAGTCTCTCCAGCGGTGCCAAGTTGACTACCGCTATATCAAAGTACTGAAGTGTTTGTACGAGAACGCCACTATGTCAGTCAGACTTCAGGACCGGAACTTGAAACCTATTCCGCTGCAGCGAGGAGTCAGGCAAGGAGATGTTATTTCTCCGAAACTGTTCACCGCTGCACTGGAGGATGTTTTCAAGACTCTGGACTGGAGAAGGCTAGGCATCAACATCAACGGCGAGTACATCACTCACCTTCGGTTTGCTTACGATATAGTCTTGGCTGAGATCATGGAGGACTTAGCACGATGCTCGATGACCTCAGTAAAGCTTCAGAGCAAGTTGCGGTCTACGAATGAACATGGATAAGATGAAGATCATGTCAAATGCCCATGTATACTAACTCCCATTACAATCGGAAACTTTACGCTCGAAGTGGTAGACTATACCATAGATAGGGTAGCTCTAATCTCGAGAAAGAGGGCAATTGTCGAATCCGACTCGGCTGGGCAGCGTTCGGGAAACTAAGGTACATCTTTTCGTCCAATATTCCGCAATGTCTCAAGATGACAGTCTTTGACCAGTGTGTGTTGCCAGTGATAACATATGGCACTGAAACGTGGTTGCTTACTATGGGCCTCAGATAGAGCTCAAAGTCACCCAAAGGGCATTGGAGAGGGCTATATTGGGAGTTCTTTGCGTGATCGCATCAGAAATGAGGCTATCCGCAGCAGAAATAAGGTAACCGATATAGCCCTTCGAATCGTTAAACTTAAGTGGCAGTGGGTGAAGCATATCGTACGTAGAACCGATGGCCGTTGGGCTGAAAAGGTTCTCAAACTCAAACTCAAAATGATCTTTATTCAAGTAGGCCTAGTAGCAAGCACTTTCAAATCGTCAGCTATTTTTTTAGAGTAATTTATTAAACATAAAAAATAAAAAATATATGAAGTAAAAATTGTATAAAAATACTAGTAGTATGTTTCTAGAAAAACAATCTTATATCAAAAAACAAAATATAACGAGAATAATAGATTAAAAATTCAGTCACAATTAGATCCATGGAGTTTTATCATTTATGTAGTCTTGTGTGCTATAATAAGCTTTCGAAATATGTTTACGCTTCACATAGTTCTTGAATTTATTAATATAACTCAGTTACGTTTCCTGGAAGTTTGTTATAAAACCTTACAATTACCCATGAATGATATTTTTATTTTTTGGAGCCGAGTGGTGGGTACCGCGAGCTTATGCTTATTTCTAGTATTTATATTATGTATGTCACAGTTTTTCCCAAAATTGACAATGTTTTTATGTACATACAACATATTTTCATTGATATATTGAAAATGTAATGTCATTACATTAATATTTTTAAACTTATCTCTAAGTGAATCTCTATGGTTCAATTTATATATCGCCTGAATAGCCCGTTTCTGCAAAGCGAAAATCAAATGAATCCCTGAAGCACTGCCCCACAATAAAATACCATATGACATAATGCTATACAGGGTAGAAATAGATTTTGGGTTAGTGAGGGCAGCTACTTACCAGATCCCGTGTTGCTGGGCGAAAATGGTCTTAGGAGACCTTCCTTCGATATTAAATTAATGAAGATTGGCGTTTACAGATTTTGGAAAAAAACATACAGGGTGCGAGAAAATGGTCATTATTGACAAACTTTTTTTTTATGCCAATCGATCCCATTCCTGTCCAGGATCAAAAGCTTGTATGGGACCAAAAAGAAATTTCCGGCTAGAAAAGCCATAAATCGTTAAAACCTTTCCCCATACATCATCATCATCATATCAGCCGAAAGACGTCCACTGCTGGACATAGGCCTCCCCCAAAGAGTGCCAAAGTGACCGGTCCTGCGCCACCCGCATCCAGCGGACTCCAGCAACCTTTACCAGGTCATCAGTCCACCTTGCGGGGGGCCTACCCACGCCGCGCCTTCCGGTTCGTGGTCGCCACTCGAGAACCTTTCCGCCCCAACGGCTATCGGTTCTACGCGCTATGTGCCCCGCCCACTGCCACTTAAGTTTAGCGATTCGGAGGGCTATATCGGTTACCTTGGTTCTGCTGCAAATAGCCTCATTTCTGATGCGATCACGCAGAGAAACTCCCAACATAGCCCTCTCCATAGCCCATTGGGTGACTTTGAGTCTTCTTATGAGGCCCATAGTAAGCGACCACGTTTCAGTGCCATATGTCATCACTGGCAACACACACTGGTCAAAGACTCTCGTCTTGAGATACTGCGGAATATTGGACGAAAAGATGTGCCGTAGCTTCCCGAACGCTGCCCAGCCGAGTCGGATTCGACGATTGACCTCTTTCTCGAAGTTGGACCTACCTAACTGGATAGTTTGTCCTAGGTATACATAATCGTCTACAACTTCGAGTGTAAAGTGTCCAATTGTAATAGGCTTTTTCCCCATACAAAATGTATGAAAATTAAAAAAGTTTTATTTTACATTTATTTTTTAATGTCAATCGATTCCATTTCTATCCAGTATCAATAGTTTCCTTGGAGTCAACTTTCGGTAATGTACAAAAAAGCCAGAAATTAAACAAAACTGTTTTCATACATTTAAGTACTATGGAGAAAAAGTGAACTTTATTTACATTTTTCTGTCATGCTAATCAGTTCTGTTTCATTGAAGGATCATAATACGGTATGAAAATCACAGTAATAATTGCAATCAAAATACAATGGGATGTAAAAGTTTGAGTCTTTAGTTTTACTTTTTCTCCATAGCAAATGTATGAAAACAGTTTTCTTTAATTTCTGGCTTTTTTGTACATGACCGAAAGTTGACTCCAAGGAAACTATTGATACTGGATAGAAATGGAATCGATTGACATAAAAAAAGTAAAATAAAACTTTTTCATTTTCATACAAATTGTATGGGGAAAGTTTTTCTCGATTTATGGCTTTTCTAGCCGGAAATTTCTTTTTGGTCCCATACAAGCTTTTGATCCTGGACAGGAATGGGATCGATTGGCATCAAAAAAAGTTTAACAATAAATTATTAACATTAAAACAATTTACGTAAGTACTACTTTAGAAATAGCATTGTTTAAGTACATCATTGCAAGCTTGTTGCTGTCTTATGAGTTTGAAAATAAGTGAGGTGTCATCTGCAAACAATACTATATCATGGTGGGTCTTTACGAGGTATGGCAAGTCATTTATGTAGATAAGGAACAGGAAAGGTCCCAATATTGATCCCTGCGGTACACCCATCGAGACCAATGACCCCGGTGATCGCTGTCCATTCACTTCGACCCTTTGTATTCTACCATGTAAGTAAGCCTTACTAAGTAAATTCAGTGCTGATCCCCTGACTCCATAGTAGTCGAGTTTCCTGATCAATGTTTCATGACAAACGCAGTCGAAGGCCTTGGATAAATCACAGAAGATACCTAAAGCATCTCGTGACTCCTCCCAGGCTTCGAAAATGTGTTTAATTAGCTCGACACCAGCGTCGGTTGTCGAGCGACCCCGGGTAAATCCAAATTGCATGTTATGCATCAAATTGTTTGTTGTCCCTAGTCGTCACATCGTGGAAAGACATTATCCGATTTTTAAAAAGATATTAGTGTAACTATTTATGTTAAATTTGCCTTTTATAGTTTGGTATAACGATAAGTAAGTTGTCTAGTAAGTTTATTTGATGCACTTTGAAATCGTTCTTTAGTCTTAAGCATCGTCACATCGTGCAACATGTAATGCATTAAAGTTTCACATGTGTCCAAATTCAAGCTAAATTTGAGGAATTTCTTCGCGTTCCCAGTTATTTTTCACAAAATACAGAGTATCATTTTCATTATGTAATAAAAATTGAGGCAAAAACGCGCATTTTGAAAAAATAATACACTTCAAACTAGGGTACACTTAAAAGTAAAAAGGCCCCAATGAAATTGTTACTAATTATTTCAGATCTCTGAGAACTGCATCGGAGAATTTCTGAAGAGCGACTCTGTAGAAGATATAGTCATCTGCCGTAATAGATTGGTGGAAGGTCGTTGCTTATCTCACCTGAAGTCTGACTTAAAACACCTTCGCCTTATTGCTTGCTCCTTGAACTTTGGTAACTTGAATGCCGTCGTCGATCGCCTGGCCGCGCTAACTATGCTTGACCTGAGCAATAACCCCTCGGAGATACTACTAAATGTGCACCATTTGCTGGACAAAATGGCCAATTTGGAATCCTTGTTCTTAAATTCATATGAACAAACGAATGTAGGCAACGACTTTGTTACATCTCTGAGCCGTCTCGGCCGTCTAAAGCACCTCAGTTTGTGCTGGAATGACAACGTGAGCGACGAATGGCTGGAAGCCGTCGCGCTCGGCTGCCAACATTTGGAAACAGTGGACATCGAGACTAAAAGTTAGTACCATTATAGTAACCTCATTCTTTGTACCTTCCCACTGATAATATCATGTTCTGATTAAAGAAGCTCACCCCAAGTCTTAGTGTTTTGTAATTTTTCGCTCAAGTAGATAGGCTCGGACAGGCCGAGCCGACTACGTATGTGTATGCATTTGCTATATACATACATAAACATGTAAAAAGAGGAAAGAAATACCTAATTACGACCCTTAGAGCGGCCGCACATTGAGCCACTAGTCTGACTACTGGCGACCACAGTAGAATCACTGCATATACTTAGTGGTCGCGTTTTATTGCGCACATACGGCCACAGCCGCCGCCTTCTACCGTGACTATTCTAGCCGCTAGTGACTGCCGCTGGTGACCGCATCCGACTAGTGGTGGCGTGTTAGTGGGCAATGTGCGACCGCTCTTAAATTGTACCTAATTGTACAGGGCCGATGTTTCGTACAAATCCAGAGAGAAACGTAATGCACCGAGCGGTGACCGCTAACGGGGTGCTGGCGCTGTGCCGCGGCGCGCCGCTGTTGGCGCACCTCGGCGTGGCGGGCCTCGGCACTGTGGACGCCCAGCAGCTAGCAGCCTGCGTCGCTGTCTGCCCCGATCTCGAGGTATAGGCACTGGTCCCACCGCCGGCTAGTAAGCTAGAAAAGTTGGGCGAGTAACGGTTAATTGCGTGCTGACCAGGCACAGTGTGATCAATCGACCTTTACAGATGCGCAATGTAATGCTACTCGCCCAACTTTTCTAGCTTACTAGCCGGCGGTGGGACCAGTGCCATATGCGTAAAAACATGCCGTCTAACTATATTTGCAACATTGAAATTATCAAGACTTGTAACACAATTATAATCCGGTTCCAGTATTGAGCTGTTATTACTGGTGTAAGATATAACTATCATTGCCTTACTCATATTAAATATTAGGGGACAATGTTACATAAATCGACCGTCCCAAACTAAGCAAAGCTTGTACTATGGGTACTAGACGACGATAAACATACTTATATAGATAAATAAATACTTAAATACATTGAAAACATCCATGACTCGGAACAAATATTCGTGCTCATCACACAAATAAATCTCTCTAACCTCTTGCTTCGTAGGCAGGGTCACTACCAACTAGGCTAAAGCGGTCGTCATAACAAACTTATAAACCAAACGGTTCAATATTCATTGAACTGACTTTCAACGATTCGATCCGATGCAAATGCACGAGTTGCTAAAGCAACCAGAACTCAAATCTACGTGAGCTTAATGTTTGGTTCAAGCAATTCGGTCGATGCAACAGATCTCAGCACGACTGGCACAGGGCCGTGCGAGAAATAAAAGGAGGTTCTTAATTCCAAGCATTTTTTTATTTTTAACCGACTTCCAAGTTGTCCAAAAGTAGGAAGTTCGACGTAATATATTATTTTTATTTTATAAGCTTTTATTTAACTTGCAATGTATTTAGCTATGTTTGTTCGGATGGAATCTCAATTTCTTAATTTTGAAGCAGATATCTTCAACCAATTGAGCTTAAATTTTGGGTTTAGGTATAGTTTGGATGACAATTCAATATTATGGTAGGTATCGTCGAGCTGACCTGATAATGGAGACAGAAGGTGGCCACGGGAGCCATAGGTGGCAATTCAGGACTACAGACGTAACCCCGTTAAGCTTGTAGTTAGGGAGCTGGCGAGCAAAATTTCGATATGATCAGCACACAAGGCAGACGTTAATAATAGTGATATTTATGCCCTAAGAAACATCAAGGACCGTCTGTTGTCTGCCACCATGGTGGCGCTGCGTTGTAAATTTACAGGGTTTCAAAAATATAAAAAAAAGGTGTGCTATATTATGCGCACACGTCTGCTTCTGGGGCTAATGTTTGAATTCCTTATGAAAACCAAGAAAATCGATGAGGCAGACGTTCAGGCTTCAGGCCTCTGATATTCCAAAGGCAGACCATTTGTTTTTTTTTAACCCGACGCTCGCGCCAAACCAAGCAGGTATAAATTGAATTGATCAAAATGCTACAGACAAGACCACATCCCGCCTTCGTCCTTGTTTTTTTTTTTAAACGTTCCGAAACGCACTACCTGAGTATGTCATTGACAAGTTCGAGCACTTAAAATCAGTAAGCAAAGTGTGTGCCACATTTTTTTTCGAATCCACGTAGTCATAGTGAATCGAATGGGCGCAATGAGAACCGCGTGCAAATGACTTAGCAGAGCTTTTTTTTTAAGATTTTTACAACTCCGTCCCATAATAATGCAGAGTCCTGAATGTCTGCCTCTTCGATTTTCTTCGTTTCCAAGATGATTGTGACCATGAACTCCAGAGGCATACATGTGCAAATGATTTAATACCCCGATTTTTTTAAGCAACTTCAATCCGCTGTAACGCGAAAACGCAGCGACATAGGACCTTAATTGATTGGACCAAATCAATTCGTAATGATGTAAACTGCAATCAACCTCGACGTGAAACGTGTGCAAATCATATACCGAAATGCTCGCCAGCTCCCTTAGAAGATTCTAAAGAGCCCATAGTTATTGGGCTCTTTAGAATCTTCTCAACCAGTAGTTGGTGACGGTATAAAGAAAAGTACAGTTGGCAATAAAAGCATGTAGCATTATTCAAAGACGCCTGGGATATATTTGGAAAAATCTTTTCATGGATAATTGATGGGCTCCTGGAGAAATCGAAGGAACTTTTCAAATTGTATACCTAGCCACACTTGAAGCGGAGTACGGAATTGATAGTTACAACTTTGTTTTTATATATCGTTATTTATTGGACCTATAATTTTCAAAATACGACAGTAGAGTATTTTCCTCATGTTAAAAAGCATAACGTATAGTATTGCTAAAGTGTAAATTAACAAAATTATAAAATGGAACTTGAAGTTTAGAAAAAATATCTTTTTTTTAAATCGTCCAAGAGTAAATTTCATACTGCCAAATGCCAATATGATCCTTACACTTTCATAAAAAAGAATTGTATGACAACTGCACCCACGCAGTATTTCACGACCACAACGGCAATTTACTTGGATTTCCATACAGCGATTCGTTTTTATTTATTACTAGCTTCTGCCCGCGACTCCGTCCGCATGGAACTCGTTTATATCGTAGCTCCATACAAACTTTCATCCCCAATTACACCCCCTCAGGGGATGATTTCTGGGATAAAAACTATCCTATGCCCTTCCCCGGGACTCAAACTATTATAAACTATATACCAAATATTATCTAAATCGGTTCTGACAGACAGACACACTTTTACTTTTACCTTAGGGGTGTATTTTTCCAAAACGCAAAAAGCCATTATTTTGTATTCTGATAAGGGATTTTTTCGTCGTTTTGTTTTGAAGCTAAAAAAGAAATTCCCCCATACAAACTTTGCACCCCTATTCAACCCGATTAGGGTTGGGTTTTTACAAAACCCTAAAATTTATTTTCTTGTATTGTAATAAGGCGTCCAATGTCCATACACAAAGTCTGTCACTTTAAATTTGACTCCATCCCCACACAAACTTTCAACTCCCTTTTTACCCCCTTAAGGGTGGAATTTTCTAAAATCCCTTCTTAGTGGGTACTTGCGGTATATAAACTACCTATTTTTAAAAAAACAGCTTTTTAGGTTCAACGGTTTGGGCTGGGCGTTGATTTAGGTGAGTGAGTCAGTAAGTCAGGACACGTTTATATATATATATACTAGCTTCTGCCCGCGACTTCGTCCGCGTCGAACTCGTTCATATCGTAGCTCCTTACAAACTTTCGCCTCCTTAGACGATGATTCCCGGAATAAAAAGTATTATATACCTACGAGGGGTGATCCAAAAGTTTTGATAATCAGCATGATTTGGTCTCGTGATGATAATTTGTGATTGTCATTCCTACTGTGCCACTATTCAATAATAACCTTAAAATTAAAAAAAAGAATTCATTCATTTGTTTTTCTTTAATAGCTAAATAAATATGATGGTATAGAATATATTCTGACGTCTGTAAAATGGGAGGATATTTTGTTACTTGTTAGGGGCGGTGTTGGCAAAATTCTGGTGCAATAAAAATAATAATAATAGCGAAGAGTCTCGACCATCACCTCAAGAGACTTTCGCTAGATGGCTGGATCAAGGGTCAAATACAGAAGGCGGTACTCCTGGATACTGCGCGGATAGTCAGGAGGTTCCTGTCTCTGACGCCCTGACCACCGGCAGCTTAGGCCCCGCCTCGCTGCCGGCGGTACCCTAGGTTAGGTTTTTATAATGATTTTATGTTTTGTATATAGTTTTTATATTTTACTTTTTATAAATTTATTGTAAAATCCTAACTTAAGATGAAATAAGAATAAAGAGATAATAATAATAAAATTAGAAGTTTATTCATTTGGATGCCACGAAATTAATAAATCAAACTCATGTCATCATTTTTTTACGGCACGGCTCACGTAACAAAGTTCAAGGTAGGTTTTTCTGGCCATCAATACATATTTTTTAATTTATTTAAATAGGGTGGACGTAGGTGACAAAAGTATGAATATAAATACGAAGGGAGAGTGATACATCATAATTCTATAGCAATTAAGCGAGGCCGTCTCAGAAAAAAACCAATGAAATAAAAAACCAATTCTATGAGTTTTTTTTGGCTGAGCTTGCCGATTACCAGGGTTGTTTTTCAGACTTGTGAATTCTATAAATCTAGTTGCCTACATTGTAATCTAGACCAACGCTTTTACTATTACTTCTATTCTTAGATATGGAAAACTCCTCAATAAAATCGGTGCAATTGCGTCGATGTAAAAACTAAGCTTCATTTCGTCTATCCAAAGTTTTTTTTTATATGTAGCAAAATTAAAACATTTTTAATATATTATATAGGTAAGCCTATTCAATACAAACAAACAAACAATAAAATCTTTCCTCTTTATAATATTAGTGTAGATATACAGGGTGAAATATTATTCACCGTTAAAATTTTACAAACGATGTGAACTCAGCCGCAAAAATGTATGGAACAGCTGGTTTTTTTTTTCGCGATTTGGATACAACTTATTTGATCAATTTTGATCGAGATGACCCACCGAATCACCTCTCAAAATTTGAACGGTGAATAATATTTCACCCTGTATAGAAGATTTTATTTTATTCGCCGCTCGCGAGATTCGTCTTTGAATTATTTTTTTTCCTCTTTACAAACTGTTTCGAACGGCATCTAAATCTAAACATCGAAAAAAAACCGTAGGAATCATGCCTATTGAAGAACCTACTTATTTATTTGTCAGTCGTTGGACCTGCGCGGCTGCAGGGCGCTGTCGTTCCCGCTGGCCGCGCTGGCGCGCGAGGCGCGCGGGCCGGCGCGGGCCGCCGCGCGGGCCGCCGCCGCCGCCGCGGGCCTCGCGCCCCGGCCGCAGAAACCGTTGCGCTTGCGGCTCGCGCGTACCGATATCAACAGATACCAGCAGGTCAGTTCCTCCGGCTAAAAGAAACATTTTTTTCAGCTTCTTTTTCCGTAGCCGGGTTACAGTTACTACAAGCTTTTATTTAACACATTCATTGCCCAGAATCGCTACGCGCTACGCTCGTAGCCGATCCCGTGGTTTTCCTCGTATGTAGCGGAAAGCGACTACGGCGGTCTGACGCATATGTGTCGTCATGGGCCCTAAATGGGTTAACATACAATGTAAGTATGTATGTATACGTAACATCTTCAACAGATCGAGCTGAAATTTTGGGTTTACTATAATTAAACCTAAGGCGGAAATTCGCCAATATTGATAAAAGTCGTGGACACGTCTTCTATATACCTAAAACGGGTATGGATGTGTTCCTTGCTGTCTCCAGAGTACGAATCTACCGGTTTTAGTTAAGGGAGAGGGCGACGGACATAGCTGTGACGTCACAAAGATGGCGACCGACGGTCATCGATTTTTGTTCAAATCTCTGGTTCTATTTTTCTCATCGCTTCGTGTGAGGTGTCATTTGAAAGCATATTAAATGTTCTATAATTCATTCTTTGAGTTCTGTCGTTACAGAACTCAAATAAGCAAGTGCGATAGAGAGGGATTTGGGAGAGGGTTGATTGTACGTTTACAATCAACCCTCTCCCAAATCCCTCTCTATCGCACTTGCTTATTCCAGCAACAGAGATAGAGAGACACGAATGAACTTCGTTTTCGTTCTGTCCTCTGAATATCATGTAGTGTGATAGCTGCTTTATGGTCACCAGTAATTAATTCCCTTTTACCCTACCTATTACAAGTATTTTTTTCTTATTTCCTGTTAATTTATGTTTTCAGGCACCAGCACCAGAAGGGCTGACTTATGACTTCGTTGATGCTCCCAGGATATATAGATTGGTCTAAACTAAAATATGAAGACAAGTACAAAAAAAACCTAAATATCCTACTATAGTAATTTTTCAGATTGTTCCTACTCAAAGTACGGATAATCAAAAATAACAAAGCAATAGTACACTGCCGAGACCAGTAAGTAAGCCATCCTAGACGAGCCTGATTTAGCCGGCCGAGCCGAAGGCGAGGTTCGCCTGTAATACGAGGCCATGGTCGTGGTCGAGGTTGTGATCGAAGCATGTATAGTGTTTTTCTCAAAAATAATAGTAAAAACATTTTCTCTTATTAGAAAACTTTAAAAGAGGGGTATAGTACGAGAAAAGTCGAGAGACCCCGCGCGCCGTCTTGTGATAGCTGTGCTGGAAGGTAAATGCTTCTCTAAATGTCGAGAGACCCCACGCGCCGTCTTGTGATAGCCGTGCTGGAAGGTTGATGCTTTTCTAAAAGTCGAGAGACCCCGCGCGCCGTCTTGTGATAGCCGTGCTGGAAGGTTAATGCTTCTCTAAAAGTCGAGAGACCCCGCGCGCCGTCTTGTGATAGCCGTGCTGGAAGGTTGATGCTTCTCTAAAAGTCGAAATACCCTGCGCGCCGTCTTGTGATAGCCGTGCTGGAAGGTTGATGCTTCTCTAAAAGTCGAGAGACCCCGCGCGCCGTCTTGTGATAGCCGTGCTGGAAGGTTAATGCTTCTCTAAAAGTCGAGAGACCCCGCGCGCCGTCTTGTGATAGCCGTGCTGGAAGGTTAATGCTTCTCTAAAAGTCGAGAGACCCCGCGCGCCGTCTTGTGATAGCCGTGCTGGAAGGTTAATGCTTCTCTAAAAGTCGAGAGATCCCGCGCGCCGTCTTGTGATAGCCGTGCTGGAAGGTTGATGCTTCTCTAAAAGTCGAGAGACCCCGCGCGCCGTCTTGTGATAGCCGTGCTGGAAGGTTAATGCTTCTCTAAAAGTCGTGAGACCCTGCGCGCCGTCTTGTGATAGCCGTGCTGGAAGGTTAATGCTTCTCTAAAAAGCTTGCATACATATACCCATTTAATGCCATGGAGTCGGAGACCTTGTTTTACATTTTCTAGTATTAAGTGAATGAAACCAGAAAATGATTTTATGTGATGTATTTTTTATAGAATTCTTTTTTGGTAGCTAGGTATATTTAATTATACATATAAATAAATAAAATAAATAATATTTGGAGACAATCTTGCACTAATCGACCTAGTCCCAAACAGTCCGCTTCGGAAGCGGAATGCAGGCGGCAATTTTCGCTTTCTTACTGTTAACTGGCCACACTGAAAGAAATTGCAGATTGATCTGTACGCTACACCCAATTCTGAGGGCCTACCGCGAAAGTAAAACGAACTTCGTTTCGTGCATCTCCGTCTCTGTCGCACTTGCTAGTTCGAGCGACAGAGAGGGAGGCTCGGCTCCTTTTATGCACTTGTACAACATAAAATTGTTGTTTTTGAGACACAATGGGCCATGATGGCCGAAGGGCCAGCAGCATTGCAAACTATCATTCATGATCAACTGTTCCTTCATCCAGTATCTGGCCAGTAGTTTCAGAGCCTATTCAATACAAACAAACAAACAATAAAATCTTTCCTCTTTATAATATAGTGTAGATATACAGGGTGAGATATTATTCACCGTTAAAATTTTACAAACGATGTGAACTCAGCCGCAAAAATGTATGGAACAGCTGGTTTTTTTTTCGCGATTTGGATACAACAATACAACAATAGAAATGCGTTCTGTATGAAGATACAGAACGCATTTCTATGCGTTAAAGTGAGGAAGACATATTTTAGATTTAATTACCATAACTACGTCCTGTTTTGCGATCATGATGAATTAATGACCAGGCTTCGCCCATGCGAGCCGAAAGAGAATCACTTTGTCTTGAGTGTGTCTCTCAATATAGGTAATTTAATTACTTTTTTTTTATATGGCAATGAGTAAGGATGGACCACGGATGGACATACCGGAGAACCCAGACAAAGGCGGCCATTACACGGCGCTAAAATAATGATGGTTTGTCAGTATTTGAAGCAATACTCAGTATGGAAGCAAGCACTGAAGCATTAGGATATTCTGCAATAACATAGAGGTAAAGATTGCGGGAGTCCGCTGGATGCGGTGGCGCAGGACCGGTCACTAGCACTCTTTGGGGGAGGCCTTTGTCCAGCAGGGACGTCTTTCGGCTGATATGATGATGATCAATCTGCGATATATTGTCAATCCTGTGATACTCGTTAAGAGTCCGCAGTAAGCTCGGCCGAATTTCACCTTCCCATACAAACGTAGTTACGCCCTTTAATTATACATATAAATAAATAAAATAAATAATATTTGGAGACAATCTTGCACTAATCGACCTAGTCCCAAACTAAGCAATGCTTGTACTATGGGTACTAGACGGCGATATACATACTTATTATAAAGATAAATAAATACTTAAATGCATGCATATTAAGAGTCCGCAGTAAGCTCGATTCTCCATACAAACGTAGTTACGCTCTCATTTTAAAACGTGTTGGATTGTAACGAAACTTTGCATATACAATGACATGAGGTATATCTATGTCTGTAATTAGTTTATGTAGCATCAGATACCATAGTAAAAAAAATACAGCGAATTTAAGGTTTTCATACAAAACTTGTTTTTGCTGTATTTCGTTTGTTTTGTAAACTGGAATCATATAAACTAATTACAGACATAGATACACCTCATGTCATTGTATATGCAAAGTTTCGCCACAATCCAACACGTAGTTTTAAGATGAGGGCGTAACTACGTTTGTATGGGAAGGTGAAATTCGGCCGAGCTTACTGCGGACTCTTAACGAGTATCACAGGATTGACAATATATCGCAGATTGATCATCATCATATCAGCCGAAAGACGTCCCTGCTGGACAAAGGCCTCCCCCAAAGAGTGCTAGTGACCGGTCCTGCGCCACCGCATCCAGCGGACTCCCGCAATCTTTACCTCTATGTTATTGCAGAATATCCTAATGCTTCAGTGCTTGCTTCCATACTGAGTATTGCTTCAAATACTGACAAACCATCATTATTTTAGCGCCGTGTAATGGCCGCCTTTGTCTGGGTTCTCCGGTATGTCCATCCGTGGTCCATCCTTACTCATTGCCATATAAAAAAAAAGTAATTAAATTACCTATATTGAGAGACACACTCAAGACAAAGTGATTCTCTTTCGGCTCGCATGGGCGAAGCCTGGTCATTAATTCATCATGATCGCAAAACAGGACGTAGTTATGGTAATTAAATCTAAAATATGTCTTCCTCACTTTAACGCATAGAAATGCGTTCTGTATCTTCATACAGAACGCATTTCTATTGTTGTATTGTTGTATCCAAATCGCGAAAAAAAAACCAGCTGTTCCATACATTTTTGCGGCTGAGTTCACATCGTTTGTAAAATTTTAACGGTGAATAATATCTCACCCTGTATATCTACACTATATTATAAAGAGGAAAGATTTTATTGTTTGTTTGTTTGTATTGAATAGGCTCTGAAACTACTGGCCAGATACTGGATGAAGGAACAGTTGATCATGAATGATAGTTTGCAATGCTGCTGGCCCTTCGGCCATCATGGCCCATTGTGTCTCAAAAACAACAATTTTATGTTGTACAAGTGCATAAAAGGAGCCGAGCCTCCCTCTCTGTCGCTCGAACTAGCAAGTGCGACAGAGACGGAGATGCACGAAACGAAGTTCGTTTTACTTTCGCGGTAGGCCCTCAGAATTGGGTGTAGCGTACAGATCAATCTGCAATTTCTTTCAGTGTGGCCAGTTAACAGTAAGAAAGCGAAAATTGCCGCCTGCATTCCGCTTCCGAAGCGGACTGCAAGATTGTTACCAACCGATGATGGTGCGTTTACACGCTTGCGGTGGCTTGGCAAGCCTCCACAAGCGCAAGCGTGTAAACGGGGGTGTTTGGCTTGGCTTGCGTGAGCTTGGCCCGATCCGGACTAGTGTCGGTTTTTGAACACAGATCAAATGGTGCGTTTACACGCTTGCGGTGGCTTGGCAAGCCTCCACAAGCGCAAGCGTGCAAACGGGGGTGTTTGGCTTGGATTGCGAGAGCTTGGCCCGATCCGGACTAGTGTCGGTTTTTGAACACAGATCAAAGGAAGCTTGGGCAAGCGCTTGCGACGTTTTTACACGTGGGCGCGTGTTTAGTGTCGCTCGCGAGCTCGCGACGGTCGGTCGCCTTATTTATATGGCCTTTATGTAACCGCGTACTCATACTCATACTCATTTATTCATAATATTAGATAAATATTACATGTCACGTTATTAGAATCACAATTGCGTATATTATCATTTAAATCTAAGAAATGTTTATACATATTATTCAATTATTGTTATTATAAAAATCATTTAAATTATAAAAGGCATGTCCAAATAACCATTTTTTTTAATTTATTTTTGAAGGTGTTTGTGCACTCTTCGATCGTAATATCTTCAGATAGTTTGCTATACACCTTGGGACCTATTACGTGCATATTTTGTTGTCTTGGAGGACTTGGTCAGTCGGTGACTAGACGACAGAAGTCGTTCTTTACTGCCTAGACGTATCGACCATGAGTGCTGTATGGTCAAACGACCAAACCTTGGCTTTCTCGAGGCAAACCAAAGCAAGCCGATCGCAATAGCCGACACAACTTCCACGTCTGTCATGCTTGCCTATTCGGACCACACTAACGTACTCGCAAGCGTGTAAATGCCATCCAAGCGTTTGTGAAGGCTTGGAGCTCGGAATAAGGATAAGCATGGAGCTTGGAGCTTGCGGACGCTTGCCAAGCCACCGCAAGCGTGTAAATGCATAAGCATTTTACGTCAAATTGTGACAGTTACGTAGAAAGTGGCGCGCTCATTTAATTTCTACTCCTTTGTGTCGCACTGTACGTTCAGAGGGGCTACCGCGAAACGAAAGCGAACTTCGTTCGTGTATCTCTCTCCCTGTCGCTCGAACTAGCAAGTGCGACAGAGACGGAGATACACGAACGAAGTTGGTTTTCGTTTCGCGGTAGCCCCTCTGCAAGGCGAACTTTGCAAGCATGAGAAGTGAAAATAAATGATCGTTTAATCACATGAAATGGAACGTTTTATCAAATGTCACGCACGAATGTCATGATTTGTCAGTGTCAGTGTCAGACAGAAAAGCACGACACTACACTACACCTAGGAATAAATATTTAGGACTAAAATCGTAATGATCCTAATTTTCAGAGCAAATATATAAAAAGTTATTTTAAAATGCAAGCTTTTACAACGAAGTCTTTCTCTAGTTTGATTAGAGCGCGACTTGCAGAGTTCTTGCCGCGTCAAAATTATGGTTAGGATGTTATGTTATTATATTCGTTTATCAGATATAGCCGTAGTAATAGTTAGTGTACATAATAATCTGAAATTGCAGTTACCCGTAAGAGGTTTTACCGTAACGCTGGAATCATACAGAGCGACAGTAAGTGGGAGGTGACCCTGGACCACCGGCGGCTGAAGACTCCAAACGGGCGCGTGCTGTCAGTGAACAGCGAGCCGCTGGCGCGCGCCATTGCCGCCGAGTGGGATGCGCAAGTCGACCACATCACGCAGCCCACCATGCATCTGGTAATTGCAAAAACTGGTGAAATTTGAAAACCGGGTCATACCCAAATTGCGGTCCTGAAAACTGGGTACCTCGGTGGTTTCTTGAGTGAATTGTACAAAATAAAAAGCGATTTATGATTTGATATAATGTAGTGTACATTTTGATGTTCCTGCCTTGTGGCATTGTCCAAACCAGATTGGGGCACTGGCTTCACACACTATCATTGCGAAGCATGGGTCTCTCCTGGACCCAGAAGCATTGCTCGTATCTGTATGGAACTTTTAGAAGTTATCCCGGAAAGTAAAATGTATTAACTGTCACAATTTACGATTCTTATAATAATAAGTACAATTTAAAGAAGCTTGTTCTTGTCTTTCGTTATTAATACACAAAATAATTGACAGTATTATGGTTTTATTTAGTCAACCATGACACTTATTGTGATTGCCATCATCTATTGACATAGTCATTAAGGGTAATAGGCATCCTATCTGTAACAGATCAATTATAACAATTTATGTATTTTTCTGAAACTGGAGCTAGTAAAATCTATATAATAGGTCCCTAAGATCCATTTATCATTGTCATTTAAGTCATTTCATTTATCACCTTGCCCCTACATCAACACATTGCCAGCACTGTACTGATTACTGGTTTCTCTCTTTCAGACAGCATTGTGTAATACAGCATTAGACAACCCTGGAAAGCTAACGTCACATGAAATTGCTAGTTACATACTTGATTTTCTACCCACAGACACATTACTCTTTCATTCAGAGGTAAGTTTATTATATGGTTTTTGGAAATGGAGATGTATGTTTATTTTTGATGATGTAATATAAAAAAGAGGTAGATAGGTTATAAGCGCTCCAAAAGTGGCACACAAAAACTGAGTCAATTGCACCAACTTGCCTCTGTTTCGCTTCGTCAATGGAAATGTATAAACGTGTCTCAGCTGTCAGATTTGGCGGCAATTTTTAAACACGGAATTTTGTATAGACATCATATCTACCTTTTTTAACCGACTTCAAAAAAAAGGAGGAGGTTCTCAATTCGGTTGTTTTTTTTTTTTTTTTTTTCAATGTTTGTTACCTCAGAACTCCGTCATTGATGAGCCGATTCATAATTTTTTTTTTGTTGGTAAGTATATGTTTTCAGGTGTCCTTGGACCATTTCGCTTTTCGGCTACGAATTGTGTGCCCAATCCATTTCCATTTCAGTTTCTTTACTGTGTATGTGATATCAGTTACACCTGTAATTTTTCTGATATGTGTTAGTTTCACTTTATCCTTCAATTTGATGTTTAGCATACTTCTCTCCATTCTATTTTGGCATGGTCCAAGGACATCACTGTTTGGTACCCCCGTGACGGAAAAAGGAGAAGGGGAAGGCAAAGAAAAAGATGGGAGGATGAAATTAGAGAAATGGCTGGCCCATTATGAAGAAGAAAAGCTGTAGATAGAAAATTGTGGCAAACTCTAGGGGAGGCCTTTGCCAAAGGGCAGAGTGTCACAAACGAAAGCATCCCGGATGTCAGAATCACAAATTAGAATAAGTGAAATGTAATAATTCAGTAATAAAGGCTCTATTTATTTATTTATTTATTTATTTATATGTTTCCAGGTGGGTCCCATTTTTTTGAAAATTCAATTAGATGATGGGATCCATGAGGAATTGAGGGAACTCCTCAATTATATTAGGCACGCGTGTAGTGATTTTGGTATTTTCTATTATAACTCGTGTATTTACATCCGGAAATCATAAATTGGTGGAGTGGAATTGATGATGAAGACCACAGATGACTTATGGAATTCCTCAATTATATACTTATAAGTACAAAAGTATATCACAGATTCTGATAAGATTCCGTTGAAATAGCAACTAATGAAGTGCCAAGGGTGATCCTTGTGGAATTGACGGAATTCCTCAAATATTATCGGGTCACATACAGCAATTGGGTTTTTTTCTATAATAATCAATGCATTTGCTCTTGGAAATCAGTTCATGAGGTAAATTGGAAAAGAAATGTTCTCGTGGCTTGGCGGAGTACTAAATTGAAGTCGGTTAAAACTTTGTTTTTAAAGTAAATATTTACAAGCTTTTATTTAACTTGCCCTGTTACTAGGAATGTTAGTATGGGAAATCTTGCAAGTAAAATTTAACCCGCTTCCCGGTGACCGATTGATACCAAATTGGTACTACCAAGCTGATATGATGATGGAGACAGAAGGTGGCCATAGGAATTCAGTACTTAACTAACCTAACCCCGCTGAGTTTGGGTTCGTTAGAATGTTCTCAATGAGTAGTCAATGATGGTATAAAGAAAAGTACAGTTGGCAATAAAAGCTTGTGCCAAAAATGAAATTTTTGACAGAAACTTATTATATTACATCATTGTTTATTTTCGTATATTATGTTTTGTATGTGTATATTGTGTGTTATATGTAATATGCATAAATTCATATACCATATTTCTTGTATCATAGGATGAAAAGGAACTTAAAGCACTACAAGAAAAAGAATGGACTCCGGTTTTAGAATGGTTTCAAAAGAGGTTTAATGTTACCCAAGAGACGTCTAAAGACCTGGCCCTTCCTCCAGTTGCCTCAGATACCCGAGCAATCTTGGCGCGATATTTGCTTTCATTTGACTTCACATCTCTTAATGGTATGTTGGTTTACGGTTGTTTTGCTTTCTATTTTGTTTTTTCATGAAAAGCCAACACGCACAATTGCCTTTATTTACTGGTATAAAAAAAAACCGGATAAGTGCGAGTTGGACTCGCTCACCGAGGGTTCCGTAACAAATTACAAATATATAGTTTTCAGATTTGCCCCTGTTGTAGTATAACACGATATTACTTTGGCAAACTTCATAGTTCTACAAAGGTCAACGGAAAGTACCCCATAAATTTTGATTCCCTTGAGTGTCGACAAACATATACGTTTTAAAATTCCAGAGTTCCCTCTTTCTTTCGTGGACGTAAGGTATAAACGTGTCTCTTACGACAGCATGGTTTGCTTGCATCGGGGAAGGGCCTCAATGGGTTGCTGTTCAGCAAACCAATATATTAACAAAATTTTTGATTAAACTATTTTTGTAGCCATGCGTTTCGGCGTGGACGCTCTCAAGTCCATTCTGCTGATGGTGGCGTGCGTGGAACGACATCTGGAGCCAAAAGAGGCTGTACTGCTTTCACGCCTTGAAGAAGAGTACCAGGTCAGTGTTAACATAAATATTTATCATTGGTGTCCTACACTCCACTACAATATATAAAATCTATCTCTATCATTAAGAGACGAGGGCGTGGTGTCACGTGCATATAAATAATGTTTTTATCGCATAGTAATATAGAAGAGGAGATGCCGTTTATGCGGATTAAGAGTCCAACCAAAAATGAGGCTTCGTAGCCCTTTGACAATGTCCACAGGAAAGACGCGAACCTAAATCTGTGTATGACTCATATGTTACTTTCGCCGAGTAGCCTCGTAGAGGACATTGTGGTTGTGGTGTGGCAATAAAGTGGTGTTATTTGTAGCTGTCGCGGTGGGGGCGCGTGCCGTGGGCGCACGAGGTGAGCCAGGCGGAGCTCACGGCGCGCGTGGCGGCCGCGCTGCTGGTCGTCGCCGGCGGCTCCGAGTCGCACCGCGCGCGCGCCAAGTGCACGCCGCCGGAGACCGCCTAGGGGTGGGGCGCCCGGCTTAGCTATAAAAAACGATGATGATTGATGTAGATATATTATACGTATAGGTATATTGGCTAATGATGGTCCACGTAGACAACTTTTGTTGTAACTGGTTGTCATGGTAATGTCTCCTCGGTCACTCGTTAAATGAATTATACACACAATTATATGACAATTATAAATCTTTTAATAGGTTCATATTCAAGCCTGTTAGGAGCGAGTCCCTATTATCTGTTAAACTCTAGCTATCACTGTTGTCCTCGCTTAATGAATGAATACATAAAAAATGTAATACTTAAACTACGTAAGATTGCTTTGTTCGTTTAGTTGTAAACCCTGCTTTATAACAATAATAAGGTTTAATCTTAGGTGTCTTTGGTTGGCACCTTAGACACCTGAATCGTAGGTTACCTACAATCCCCAAGTCTCATATTTGTCTGTCCATTACCTATTGTAACAGTACAGGAACAGTAATGCTTACAGTAAGTATCGTAACATGTTTTTAAATGAACTAAAGTGCAAAAAGTAGTATTTTGTAAACACTTCATTCGTTCAAACGCTTTGTATTCTTCTCATGTTATTGTTATACAACAGGTTTAGGCGCATACAGTCCCAGTCGCAAAATGTCCCTCTACCAAAATTACGTCCCATTGACAAAACCTCTCCTTTGCAAACGGTCCCTTGTGCAAAATACCCCATTCGCAAAACATCCCATTCCTTTCGTAATATGTAATTTCTGTTAAAGCCCCTTTTACTGAACGTCCCTTCCGCATAATGACCCATTCGCAAAACGTCCCGTCTGCGTAATGCCCCATTCGTAAATTGTCCTGACTACAAAATTAGCTACAGACTGACAATGTGCCTAAACCATACAACAGAATGTAATTTTTTGTTATTGTTTATTGGTTTTAATATTTAAATCAATATTTAACGAATTATTATTTGAGAGCTTATATACATAAAACATTGTTTTTCTGTAATATTCTGTACTGAGATAGAGGCGTCTGTGTGCCTGAAACCAAAGTGATGTTACTATGCATATAAGACGATATAAAATAAGGCAATAAAATGTGCTATAACTAGTATTTGTGTATTCCGCAGCTTGACCGCTTTAAACGTTGAATAAAAGCCCCTACATCGAATAAAAATCGGCAGGAAGCCAAATTTAAGTGAGGTCGGGGCGCACAAGAATGAAATGAAAATAGCAAAAACAGTCGCGAAGTTCCGCTAAATATAGCTGGGCGGGCGGCGGCGCGCGCCAGTGCAGCGCGAACGCGCGCGCAGCCACGCTTTGTTCGCGACCGCGGCCTATTGTGACCGCTTTGTGCGCTGATTGCTCACTTTACGCATTTCAGACACTTACAATAATATTCAAACGAAAAACTTTCAATGGAAGTTGTAAAGTGAAAGACTTCGACGGCATTTCTTTTTAGGTTAAACTCTAGGTAATATGTGCGAAAACGGGGCTAATATGTTCTAGTTTCGTAGTTTGCCTATTTACACCCGCACATCATTCTTCGGCTCGTCGGTAAGTGCCACATCTTCCTGCTATAAAAATAAAGCGCTCATGATATTATTTTGACACCTTACTCATCAATCATTTGTTGTTATTTTCAAAGAACACAGAGCTCGATTTTAGTATTCTCCTGAACAGATTATTTCAGTATCAAACCCATCTTCTGAATATCGTCCTTCTGGCCGTAACCGTTATTATAAACTTTCATGTATTCGTTACGTTACGTCGCGGGAATGACATGTTGGTGTAGCGCGCATAAGGTTAAAACGATATTGAATGGTGTTTCAGTGGTGTGATGAGCGGCGCGGCGTCGGAGGCGGAGGCGACGCGCGCTCGGCCGCTGTCGGGCGGGCTGTGGTCGCTGCTGTCGTGGCTGCGGCGCGACGACGACTGCGGCGCCTCCAGCGACAGCCTCTCCGTCTCCAGCGTCGGCTCCGACCGCACCGTCGCCAGCTTCGCTTTCCTCGCGCCCGACCGCTACCGCCACTCGACCGCCCCAGTCCTCTTGCCTCCGCTCGGCCCTCCCACCGACTCCTACAAGAAGAGACTGCGCGACAGGAACTCCAGGCTACAACACGACCGAGACATCACGCTTCATCGCAAATACGGACTGTTCCGAGGCGAGAACAACGGCTACGACGCCTTTAGCTTACCTCCAGCGCGTAAATTGAGCGAGAACAAGGATAGGGAGGAGAGGGAGCGCCGAGCCGTGAGCGAGGGCCTGCAACGACGCGCAGCGCACGTGCCGGGCAAGCGGCCGGCGCCGCCGCCGCCGCCGCCGCCGCCGCCGCCGCCCGCGCGCGCCGCCGCCGCCCTCGCGGCGCCGCGCCGCTCCCGCAAGCGCGCCGCGCCGCAGCCGCCGCGACGCCCGCTCAGCGACACCTGCAGGACCGCTACTATCTCGGAGGAACCTCTTCTAACTCACAATCAGACCGGTCGAGTAGACTCCTCTTTGCGGAGAACCGAAACTATGGACTACAAACCGGAAAAATATGTTAAAAAAGATCCTAAACCTCGTACGGAGAAGAGTTTCTTGAAACAGATTTTTGAGAGCAGAAAGAGAAATTCGGCAGTCGACCCGATTCCCGAAAGGCTACTGCCGAATATAAGTGAACTTGATAGGCAGGCTGCCGAGATAATAGAGTCATGTAAATTGAAAGCCTTGGATCAAAGTAATGAAAGGTGTGCAGGAACGTCCAGGGAATTTGTAACGCCGTCCAGAGGTGATATGTGGTTCTGTACGAGGTGTCTCCGAAAATATAATGACTCCGTTGTTACATGTGGGCATTGTGTAACTGAACAAAAAAAGAAATTAAATAAAAAAAACATTGGTAGTGATCGTAGTTTCACGTGTAGACCTTCTAATCACTATACGCAAACGGAAGGGTCGAATACTCCTTCGACAAGCGGAGTTAATGAAGTTGAAGAAAAACAAAAGTTAAAAGAAATGCTTAAAGAAATGAAGAACTCTTTACCTAAGAGGCCTAAGCATGATGTTAATGAAAATAAAAACACGAGAAATAATGTCAGTACCATTGAAAGGCAGTCTTTTATAGAGGCTCCTACTCTCAGAATAGGATCCCAAATATCTAAAGAAGAAAATCTAATACCAACGACTAATAGTAAATCCACAAATAGCAAAACAGAAAGTAATAGTAATGACGTTAAGGTCGTTTTAAATACAGCCTCGGCATCAGCCACGGAAACTGCTGTCGTAACGCAACCATTAGTATTACAGCACGTAGCCTCCAGAGACATAATACAATTACAACATTTTAATATTGCGAATTCGAAACAAGACAAAGAGAGTGTAAATTCGCGTGTCGCTTCCGGTAATAAAATGTCTACGCCGAGTGCAATTACAAAGGAATCGATTATTCCGGATAATAAAGATAAGCGGGACTATGAGCCATCGACGTCTACTAATGTCCATTTAAATATACCAATGAAAATATCGTCATTGCTAAACTCAAACCCATTACCAGGGAAAGAATTATCTAAAAAAACTCTTAGCCAATCAGGGAGCCAGCAGCAGCAAAAAGCTAATAACCAAACAACAGTATCATCGTCTGAAGTAAAACCTTTAGTTACTTCAAATTTACTGGCAATTAAAACTTTAAACACTGGTCTCCACATAAACATGTCGGCATCACCAACTGCAGTGTCCAAAATAGTGCCTAAAACTCGCTTAATATCTCAAGAGCAAAAGCCACTAAAAGCGACTAGCACAACACAAACTTTTTCTAATTTATTTCTAGATATATCTGCGAAATCAAAACAAAACACAGCAAGCATTATAGATCAATCTAACAATAAGCCAAGTAATTTTGAAGCAGAGACAGGAAGAAAAAATGTATCTCCCAAATTAAGTAGAAGTTCAGTTTTATCAGAAGCCCAAACAAATACCAGCACATCTACAACACCTGGTCCCCATTTAGGCAATAAAGAAATAAGCATAGAAAATAACAGAAACCAGCAAAAGGAATCGCTCATCCATAATCCCCTTTGTGAAGTATCTGGCGAGGTACCTAAATTAGATATTCCACGAGCCTCTGATCAGCATCAACGTAATGCCGCAGCAAAAATCGTACCTTTTGATCTTCACTCTAGAAGGAGAGATTTGATCCACCAACTTGAACAATCAATCGCTAAAGGAGACGAGCGGGCAGCTGCTGATGCCGCCGCCAAGCTGGCTCAATTACGGCTATCATGCTCGGTATTGTCATTTTCATCACAAATTGTTGCAGCACCTTCAACATCGTCAGCTCCGGTAAATAAAACCAATGCTCCTATTTCTAATCGCGTACTGAGGGATGATAACGTCTCAATAACAAATAAACTACTAACAAAAACAAAAAATCCTGATCGATTACAGAATATATCGTCGGATGATGGTGCTTCATCAAGTAAAACTTCTACTGAAAATAAAATAGTCCCGTCGCAACCTCAAGAAACGGAGAGGAAAATATCTGCTAATAACATACGAGAGACCGAGCCCTCAACGTCTAAGAAAAACGAGGCAACTGGAAATGAAAATATTTCGTAAGTTTTTTACGCCTGCTTTTAAAATCCTGTTGAAAACCGTGCTTTGACGACCGCTTTAGCCTAGTTGGTAGTGACCCTGCCTACGAAGCAAGAGGTCCTGGGTTCGAAGCCCAGTATGGGCATTTATTTGTGTGATGAGCACGAATATTTGTTCCTGGGTCATGGATGTTTTCTATGTATTTAAGTATTTATTTATCTATATAAGTATGTTTATCGTCGTTTAGTACCCATAGTACAAACTTTAACTAAGAGGAAAGGTTTGATTGTTTGTTTGTTTGAATCAGGATAGAAGTATGGATTGAAGACCGGGAAGCAGCTAGGGGGCCTATGAAGATGAACATGCCTCGAGCAGCCGTCATGGGCGATTTACGTCGACAAGCGATTGCTTCTTTCGGTCTGGCCGCCCACTTGCAACGCTGGATCGTGGGCAGAACTCTATGCACCGACGACAACACACCTCTCAATTCGCTGGCTGGCACGGAGTTTGATGCTCCGTTTTACCTCTGCTTGGTGGAGCCTGGTTAGCAAAACAATAATTGTATTATTACCTATATCGCATCAAGTTCGTCGTAGCTATTCAAATATTTTACGTTTTCTTTTCAGAAACAAATAAGTTTACTACTTCTCGCCCCGAACCGACGATAACTCCAAACAATAAGACAGACGATAAGATTCAGAATATAGACCAAACAAATGTAGAAAAGAAAACATCCGATGTATATGCCGAGTTAATCCTTTTGGAGCGGCGCGCTCTTGTACCCAATGCTGACGAGTTCGAATGCGGAGTTTGTATGGAACAATATAAACCCGGGCAAGGAGCGGTTCTAAGAGAATGCGTGCACACGTTTTGTAAGGCGTGTCTCTCAGACGTCGTGAAGCACTCCGAGGAGCCAGCAGTTTCATGTCCCGCCATGGGCTGTCCTGGATTCCTGCATGAGCGTGAAATTCGTGCTCTTGTATCTCCGGAGGAGTATGAACGATGGTTAGCGAGAGGACTGGCTGCAGCAGAGAGCGGCACACGGAACGCATTCCATTGTCGAACTCGCGACTGCCAGGGGTGGGCGCTGTGCGAACCAGGTGTTACGAGGTTTCCCTGCCCAGTTTGCAAGCGGACAAACTGCGTTTCCTGTCAGGTACTTTCAGTACATAATAATTAATACCTATATAATCTTTGCGTACCTAATTAAGAGTCCCCAGGACGCTCAACTCTCCATACAAACGTAGTTAGGTTCTTATTTCAAAACGGAATTCTGGAATAACATGAAACCTTGTATACACAATGAGTCATCCGCCATATCTAGATCGGAAACTAGAAATTTATAATAGAGAGCAGAAGCTTTTTTTTATAATTTTCAGCAACAGAAACTAGTATCGGTGGATCCCATTCGTGATACAAAGGTTCATGTTATTCCAGCATGCAGCATGCCGCTTTACAATGAAAATCAAACTAGGTTTGTATGGACAGTTGAGCAGCCTGGGGAATCTTGCACGAATAACATTTTTTTGTTATCCACTCATGTTTGAGCAAGTCTATGAACTGCCGCTCGTTGCCCTGCTGCCCGTCGAATCTAGACCGCGGCCTAAGAGAAATGGTCCGTCCGGTCGTGTGCTAGACTCGCGCACCGAGAGTTCCGTACAAACTTTTATACAGCATACCAGTCTTTCCCCGACCTTAATTCGGGATAAATCTTAACAACGCATAGTAGAAATTACCGTCATGGGTGGAGCGCCATCTATCAGTGCATTTTGACAAACTTGCGTGACCCAGGAACTGTTGCATTTTCAGCGATAATAAGCTTGTCCTAAGATTTTATTTGTTGATTACATACAATTGGTTAAAAACAATAAACAATTGGCTCGTTTTTTTGTTGTTAAGGTGGTTCGCTTCGCTTTCGATACAAAACGTTATTTGACATTCACAGGCTAACAGCGTGATATTTTAAGAAACTTATGTAACTAACTTTCATAAATTGGCTTTCCATTTGCGCGAAATTCCCTTTCCTTGAATAAACTTAAGGCGTCATCTACAACAATTTCTTGAAGCCAAGCGTTAGTCCATTTTTTTATAAATACTCTTACGGTGGCAAGCGAGCGTACGGCCTGCCTGATAGTATTTCACCTGCTGTGTGGTCATGGTAAGCAGACACCGTAGCCTATGCGCGATTGCCACTCCTGGTACCCACTACTATCCTATGTAAACCGGAAGTAGCCCTGATGATAAAGTTACACTCTGTCTTCGCTTTACGTAGAAAGGATACGTGAAGCGTCTTGCGTTGCCTCTAGAATAATAATCAATCATGGCAATGTAGTGATTCATTCATGCAGTTTTATTTCTTGTATTTCCAGGCCATTCACGAGGGCGACACCTGTGAACAGTACCGCGCTAAGCAGCGAGAATCTGAAGCTGCCACACATGCTCCAGAAGAAACTGACGAAGGAACCAGAGCATTCCTCGACACGTTGATATCGCGTGGGGAAGCTCTGGAGTGTCCAGAGTGCAGTGCCCTTATAACAAAGAAATGGGGCTGTGATTGGATCAAGTGTTCAGCCTGCAAGACGGAGATCTGCTGGGTGACGCGCGGCCGGCGCTGGGGCCCCGGCGGGCGCGGCGACACGAGCGCCGGCTGTCGCTGCGGCGTCGATGGGAAAAGGTGCCATCCTTCGTGTGGGTATTGTCATTAATTTATACATCATTGTTTAAATATGTTATCTAGCTATAAGTTGTATTTAATTAAATGTCAATTCATAAGTATAATTTATAATAAACAATAATAATCTGAAATTGAACTTACAATATGGTTTTACTGACGTAAATTGGAGACAGGTCTCTAATACATAGAATAACCGAAGTATCAAAATGCAGTTCAAAAGCTTGACCTGAGCCTTGAGGCAGACTAATAAAGCCTTAGTAAAGGCTTGGTCAAACAGCGGGCGCGACGAGGCGCTGGCAGGACTGCAGCAGCAGCAGGTAATATGGACGACGTCAAAAAGCGCCGTCGCGCTCGGCATGTCACGTCCCGCTGCCGCCGCGCCCGACGCGGATGGGCGTGAGCGGGATTGGAGTGCTGGCGAGCGGGGCGTGAGTGCAGTCCGCCGTGTTGTATTCTAAAGCTGCGTACGAATTTGAACAGCTCTGCCTGAGGCATGCTCGCCTGCGCGGCGCGCTGCTCGCGAGCCAAACTGTTGCACATAAACATGCGCGGGTGAGGCAGCGTGGTCGCCACGAGCCGACGTTGTGCGTCGTTCAAAACGGCGTCGGACACTGACAGCCGCGGCTGCGTTTATCATTTTTCATATACACACGGATACACGTCCAAATAACGCGAGGCACGCACACTGAGGCACCTTTGAGCACGGTCAAAAGACCGCCTCTGGACGGCTCGGCGCGCGCTGCTCGTACGAATTTGAGCAAAATAGATGAGTCGTGCGTACTTCAACACAAGGCTACTCTAATTCGTATGCAGCTTATGAATTTTCGTATTAGTTGTCAGACATGGGATGGGAGCACGTAGCGCTCGACGGGACGTCAGCGTTGTATTTTTTACAAAATGAACACAACTCCACCCACCTTGTTTTTTTTTAGCTAACGCAAACAAAGGTACCACCGCTTTATGTCTGCCCTGCTTGACATCGATCGTGTTTCGAAATAATACATACATGAGCGCCGTATGGACGGACCGCCACCGCGACATGGACGCGACCCGTCCCGCCCGTGGTGGCGTCCACGCCACGCTATCGTCCTGTCCCGCTGGCTGTCTGATCAAGCCTTAAAGGGGTTCAGGTGGCACCCTTTGGAATCGCTTCATGCTAATTGACATAGAAGTATGACGTCACAGTTTGCTATTTCTACTAGTTGTTGTATGGAAAATCAAGTAAATTGCTGCTTTGGTCCCGAAATACTGTGTTTAGTATAATGAAAACGTTCAAAACGTGAACCATTTTCAAGATATTCAAGTTTTTATTTCTTCCTTGAAAATATCAGCTCTACCACCATTTTTTTTACACTAGGCACAGTGCACGAAGGTACTACATTGGTGGAGGCGTCTGGCTACAAAATGCAACGGATCGCAGGATATGGAAATCTCTCTGGAAGAGGGAACAAGTTGAGGTTGTCAATGGAGAAAGTGAATAATTGAATATCCTATACTATTAAATGAGCAATTATTATATATTAAAAGAGCAATTTGTATATACCTATATACTGTTAAACGAATAAAACCAGATAAAACAGCAGTCAGTTTTATATAAAAATGGAACTAAACATAAAGTGACTTACTTATTATATTATTAAATTTTGCAAATATAGGTATTTATTTTCTTAAAATCAAAAGTGAAAAGCATAAATAATCCATTTTACCCCTTGACTAAGTCTCAGATGAAATGGCTCCCTTTATGCACTTGTACAATCTAAAGACTGTATCGTTAGTATAAAGACAGACGAAACATGGTCTAACTGTTGATATGTGTATCATTTTGTATTACTATGTTCTAGGGGTTTGATCTGAGGGTATTTTTAAGCCATATCTGATATAAGGTTTTCTTTTCTTTTTTTTTAGGGACTTTATGATGCTTTCCATATCGTCTAGCAAATTTGTTTCAGGCAAGCCTATCGAACTTAATTTGAGACTATTTCACGGACTCCTTGGTACGATTTAAAGAAACGAAAGGTTAATTAGCTGCCTAACCATGTTATCTAAGTGATCTCTTCATGATTCAATTGAGCAGCTGCGAAATAAATGTGGTGAATTTTTATTTTTACATTTAAATACGATTTTTCACGTATTTTCATTATTTTCATCATTCATGGCATTGAACCATTGCTAGAGTGGGTCGATAGAAACGCTCCATGATAGTTATATTGGATGCCAAAGTCGGAGTTGTCGTAAGTAACATACCATATTCTCTAAAAGGCCACCATGCACAGATCCAAACCTTTTTCTTTTACTAAAAGATATGATTACACTATGCCCAGATGTTTCGCTTTACGAATATGTGTAATTGCGGCTCACACAGTACGTTATTTTTTTGGTGTATTACAGTTTTGTTTGCACATCGTAAATTTTATTGTAGTATTTGTCCGAAATGTAGTAATTTTGTCTAAACTATATGCTTTATGTCGAGCTCCCAGGACGATTTGTGTACCTTGTTAAAGCATTAATTAAATAAGTGTAGTTTTAAAAAAATGGTTGATACCGAAAAAAAGGGCTAAGTAAAGTCGTCTTTATACTTAACGCTGCAGTCTTTACCATTCATGCATAATATTTATCATTTTAATGAATGAATAATAAATAATGGAGTGAAACATTTATTTCTTATAAAGGACAGCTGACATTTGGTTACTCAAAAATAATATTCCACGGTCGGGACCTTCCTTACCCTCTCCTATTCTTGAACCACTTTTTCATATTAAGACTACATGGACAATAACACGGTTTGATAAAAAAACACTCCATTGTCAGTCTATACATTTAGTAAAGCTAGTTAATCACAAATCACCACACTCACTAGTAACGACCTCTCATCCCGGGAGGTCCTCGCCCGCCCGGACCTCCGCGGCCCATCCCAGGGGGAGCGCCCATCATGCCCGGCGGGGGTCCGCCCATCATGGGCCCGCCGCGCATTTGCGGCGGCGCCGACAGCTGGCCGCGCCCGCCCGGCGCCATGTGCTGGTGCGAAGGCCCGCCCACGCCGCGCGCAGGGCCCTGCAGGCCCGACGGCGCGCCGCCCGGCCCGGCGCCGCGACCGGCCGCGCGCCCCCCGCCTGGCCCGCCCATGGCGCCAGGCAGCGGCACGCGGGGCAAACCCTCCTCGGGAGGAGGCGGCCCCTCAATGGTTAGCGAGACGATATTCTCTCCCCGGAGGAGCACGAATCCAAGGGTCCTCTTTTCCTCCCGATCGGCGGCTTTGGTTTTGGATTTAATCTTTCTGAACTCCTCGCAATCCCCCAGGATCAGATTCATATGTTTATCGAACGCCTTGAACGTTCCGATAAACGTCCGGGAGTCCTGCAGGATCACTCGGACCCTGTAGTTGATGTGCTGCTGCATCTTGTTATTTTTGCCGATAGTCTGAAAGCCAAAATTAAGTTCATAATGAGGGAGGCGAAATTATGATCCCTACAATAATTAACAACCGAGTAAAACCGGGTTCGCCGGTCTCCAAATTCGACAGTTCAAATATGAAATAACTACGCGTAATTCTACTCTAGGGTACATAGTAATATATTATGACGATACGCACCATTTTGGATGGACGATTAGCTTGCAATATTCAGATTTCGGGGCTTGAAAACACAAGCTATGTGCAAGCGGGAAAAAGTGACAGCTTCCTACAAACTACAAACAAATATGGCGTATAATATAATATAAACTGACGTGACCTGACCGTGACCACAGACTATAGAGAAAGGCAGATAGGCTCTAATAAATTGAATGTTTTCTATACATCCGATTTCTTCTCACTTACGTACTGAACGAGTAAGAAAGGGATAGAACCATGTTATCTGACAGGTCTTCATACGTCATTGTCTCCGCTTGCTCGCTCGCACGATGTAATTCGCTCTCTCGCTCGCTCGAAATTTAGTGTAGCGAAAGATATTTTGTTACAAAATATCGACATCGATATTTACTTTTCATATATTCGTCATCTGCACCAGTCGTAAATAATTTGTATCACCATACATTTGTATTGTACAATTTAACACATGTATACGAAATGTCATTTACGGCATTTACCACAATAAAAACAAAAACCATAGGTGCCTTAACCTATTACCTACCTCCATAAGAACTCCACTTAGTTCGAGGTCCCGTCTCTTAGAACGTAGTGGTTATATTCTCTTTGGTAGTAGCTCTGACTAATTGCTATCGTCTGGAGGCATGTTGCACTGCTGATGTGCTGATCCAACTGTCAAACGAGTTGTACTGAAGCCGGGTCGGCTGTGCCGTGTTTTCGATGTTTTTAAACATCTAACATGTTTGGCCAATCAAAACAATACCCTATTTGGTTGCCGAAACTGACAGATGTCATGTCAGATATTTAAAAACATCGAAAACACGGCGCAGCGGACCAGAGGGGCTACCGCGAAACGATAACGAACTTCGTTCGTGTATCTCCGTCTCAGTCGCATTTGTTAGTTCGAGCAACAGGGAGGGAGATACACGAACGAAGTTCCTTTTCGTTTCGCGGTAGCCCCTCTGGCTTAGATGCCTTGATATAAATAATATATATATTTTGACTACCCGCTACAATATCGTACTGGATAATGTGAACACGCTCTAAAATCACCATGGATGATACTCAGGATAGGCTATACGTGATGCCACAACGAGCGACAGAAAAGCTCCTATGCAGCTAAATTAAGAACTAGTCATAACTCGGAATAAGGTTAAGCATGGAAACCGCGCTAAAATAGGTAGCAGAGACGTATACCTGTCCTGTACTTCCTTACGACATACTAACGCGGCAGAAAGAGATGTATATGCATTTGTTATTCCTCAATTGTGTAGGTTGTCACAAGTTTTATGCAAGTTTGGTCTTTGCTAGGGATTTTACTGTGTCGACTTGTTTATCGATAAATTATACAAACTAAATTGTATTTATTTATTTTTAGTTTAATAAATAATGCACTGTGTGAAAAACGGTTTCCTTCAGTCGTCATAAAAACAAAATGCATAATTTTAAGTAGCATACTTCCAGAAATCATACCAAACTATTATCATAAGGAGACGCTACACGAGCGAAATCGGCAGGCCAGCATGCAGTCCTAGTTGAAGCGTGATTTGGCACGTGTCGATACCTGTCAGAAGCACGGCTGCAACCAAATCAAGGTGATTTCTATGGAGTACCATACTACCATGCTAGGATCACTTCGTTGTCTATCAGCCCGTCTGTCAATTATCTTTTTTCTCAGGAACGCGTGGAGGTATAAAGTTGAAATCTAAATCAAATAGGTACTTAAATACGATCTCTTTGAGCTCAGCTAAAATCAGCCTAAGTAAAGATGCTAAAAAATACGCAGATATACGATATTTTGCCGCATATTGCCAAAGACTAAGATTGGAATTCATCTGGTCTATGTAAAAACATTACTCACAGCCTATAGTCTGTTCGTTTAGGTATTTTTTAAAGAATTTAAACAAACAAAACCACGTGACTTGGTCATTCAGCCAATAAGATAATACCATAGATACAAAATGTTGCTATTCACAGCAATCTTATTGGCTGAACGACCAAGTCACGTGGTTTTGTTTGTTTTCATTCTTTTAAATACCTAAACGAACAGGCTATAAGCTATTACACTAAGCCATTTCGTTGTCATTCTTTAGCAAACCTGTAATTTCGTATGTTCCAACACAGATTTTTCTATATACTGATAAATACATCCATGTCAATGTCGATAAGTTATTGTTCCGAGTTCGATAAAAAATACACATCACTATGTAAATAAACATAACCTCTTTAAGCCACAAAAAATGTCTTATTTACATGCCGATTTTGCAAGACTGATTGAACATGATGATATTTACATAAACTTCTGATAGTGATTATTAATTTTAGCTTAGATCGTTACATTCATAACATCAAAATCTATTGAAACTTACTGGTGAAAGCTTAATGGTCCCTGAACATTTTCTTTTCTTCCCGTATGGAACGTACAACCTTCAATCGCACAAGACATTTACTTATATTCTACAGTAAACTATAAAGAAAGTAAATTTTACTGTATTCTAATGATTTAGCGCAGAACAATACGCAAATTAATTAATTTTCCCTCAGACGGTCCATTTTTTTATCGAAAATATGACAGCTGCTATAATGCGAGCAAGTTAAGGAGTGACGTTATAACACTTACTACCAAACAATGATGACATATTTAATTTTGCTGGACTAAAAGAGATACAAAAGAGATCCATTTGACATTTCCCGAGTTCATTTTAGTGACAACCTAAGAAAATGTGAAACCGAGTACGGAATGTGGTCTCATTCACTCTCACGCCAACTATAAATATACGCAAGTGAATAAGGTAGTTGTTGCCAAGCTCTTATTTTAGCCCTACCGGGTTGTCTTATAATGGCTGATGACAGTGATGACTTGTCATAAACAACCTACTCAATTTGGACGGGTAATGATTTATGTGCTACAACTTCATACTAAATCAACACGGCTAGCACACGACGGCGCGCGAGCTCTCTCGATTTTTCTCGCACTATCCGTCTCTCTCTCTGAGATCCGACGTCGCACTAAGGTGCGTGACGTCGGAGAAGTCATAACCAAACTCAAATGGAGTTGGGCAGGACATATTGCCAGGCAGCGTGACGGTAGGTGGACCAAAACGTTAACGGATTGGTGGCCACTAACAGGAAAAAGAAGCGTCGGTCGTCCACCGGCACGATGGGTTGACGACGTAAACAAGACCGCGGGTCATCTCTGGATGAGACTAGCACGGGACCGGGATAAGTGGCGTGCTCGAAAAGAGGCTTATGCTCAGCAGTGGGCGATTAAAGGCTGAAAATGATGATGATGATGATGATCCGTCTCTCTCTTATTAGAGCACTTAGAAGAAGAGGTATAGTGCGATAAAAATCGAGAGTATGTCGCGGCCGTCGTGTGCTAGACGTGCAGTTGTGGCAAATAAAAAAAAAGTGTAACTATGAGAAGGACAACGAATTATATTTCCCTTTCTGTCACACTTAACGAGATTTGTATGCTACCAGCTCGCTCGCACGTGGTATTATTAGCCTGTCCTGAGTATCATAGGTCCATGAAAATCACTCCCTTCATTTTTTTTTTACCCTGGCAACGTATATCGGCTTCCGTCACTCCACCGCGCAGTACAAAGCAAGACAATGCTTCATATACTTGTCTCTGTCACTTCTTATGGTCAGCTGACGTGAATTAGAATGAGACGAATAGTATGGTATTTAAGTCTATTGACGACTCGTCTCCATCTACTGTTCATTTATCCTTATTCCGAGTTCACCACAGTGTTAAAATAGGTTAAAATAGTAAACAATTTCGGCGTCAACGTCAAGTTGACATTAATAGTGTTGCAATTATTTATATTCATTGACATTTTATCGGCGTGAATTTTATGTAGGCGAGGCGTTTGGTAAGTTTGAGATACAGAGACTGGAAATACAGATGTGAGTGAGCTGCCCCCCCCCTAGCACACTAGGTTTTATGTCCGACGTAAAGCATTCGTCCCACTTGCACTCGCATATTTGCCAGAATGGGACGAATGCTTTATGTCCGACATAAAACTTAGCGTACTAGCCCCCCGTTTATTTTGCTACTTCCGTATACCTACCGGGTAAGGCCGCAGAGCACACTTTTATGTAACTATTTATTACCGAATAAAACCTTATGGTGGCATTTAGTTTCAATATATAATGCAAGTAGAAAAGCAAGCTTATTTGTTTTCATTCAAACTTGGTGATTTTGTCAAGCTAGACCCTCCACAAATCGTTACATAAAAGTGCGGCGGTTGAGACGCTCCGCGGCCTTACCCTACCACAAACAACAACTTTTGTATTGTTTATTTCAGTATTTATTAACTTATTTCGGCTATATAAAGATTTGGCGACGCGCTTAATAGAAGCCTCGGCCTGGCCACTATTTCGCACAGCGTGTTAGTATCGCTATACAGTGAGGAAATACGGCCAGCGTTCTGGGCACCTTGCCCGTTGACGGCGATTTATGCCAATTTTTTACCTATAAGTAGTTTAAGTTTTATGTGTTTTTATTAATTGTCGTTATTTTCAAATAAATGATTTATATTCAGTAGGTAACTGATATAGATATAGATTATTATAGTTGTTAAATACTGCTAAATGACATTTAAGAGTCCGCAGTAAGCTCGACCGAATTTCACCTTCCCATACAAACGTAGTTACGCTCTAATTTTAAAACTACGTGTTGGATTGTATAACGAAACTTTGCATATACAATGACATGAGGTATATCTATGTCTGTAATTAGTTTATATGGTTCCAGTTTATAAAACAAACGAAATACAGCAAAAACAAGTTTTGTATGAAAAACTAAAATTCGCTGTATTTTTTTACAATGGTATCTGATCTGAGCTAATACACCTACACCTCACGTTAAGTAAAGGTACCTATGGCTATGGCTCCGCAAATTTAATTTTATTAAAGACCCTACACATCACCCTCTAGCACTCCCAATGTTCGATCACCCCTACTGTTATCTTCTGTCCCCGAATAATTTTAGATTTCAATATACTAAACGGCGACCCACTGGCTAATAATCGTACCCGCTTCCTTTTAGGAAATAACTGGGCTGGGAGGCACACACTGTACTCAGACGCTTCGAAGCTGTCCCCTCAAGGATGTGTTGGTGTAGGAACCTACCACACACAATACGATATCGTGCAGAAGTCCAAATGTCCTCCGGAGGCTTCGGTTTTTACTGGGGAATGTTTGGGCATCCTAAAATGTTTAGAGTATATCTTGATAGGTAAACTTAACCGTTCTATAGTTCTCTCGGATTCTCGTAGTGCCCTAGAGGCTTTATTATCTAACCCTTTCAGTAAAAGGGTTAGATAATAAAGCCTCTATGAAATAATAGTTACCTAACCGCCTTTTAAGTATCGTTTCATGTTTCCTAAGAAAGTACATTAATTTTCACACGTTTAAAAAAAAACAACCATTTTTCTGCGCTACTTTGACTGCGCAACTAACATCTCCCCATTTTGTGGAGTTAAACATTAGCAGTATTTGTATTACAGTAGTGGCAACACCAAAGTTACCTTGTCAATGGTCAATGACGCGGTAGCGGCCATATTTTTGTCAGTCGGCTGTCAATTTTGGCTCAAAGTGGAAGGTAACTAGTTTGTCGCGGAGTGCATTTTTTAAGATTTCAAAGTATAAATATTTGTTATTGTTATTGTGCCCTATTCAGTAAAGTGTGTGTAATCTTTCAAAGCAAAGAAACCTGGAAAAAATAGTGTATTTATCGAGTTAAGATTGATTCTATCTGCGTCACGTTACGCAGAATGGCTGTATGCTACTCTGCGCTACTTAGTAAAGGTGTGCACACATAATTGCTTAGATTTGCGGTTTTTAGGTGTTTTTTTTGCTAAGCTACAATTATTATATTTCCTTTGACTCCGGCAGAGAAATCCAAGAAATTCAGTCTTTGTCTAAAGTAATAAAAAAAATCATACCATACCAAAATCCCTCATTTTATTTTGTACCTACCCTAACCTAACCTAACTATTATGAAAATCCTGAGGCTTAATAATAGTACTGATAGGTAATTTCTACTATTTCTCTTGGTGATCTTGGGCGCATTCCTTTATAATGTATTTATAATGTATTTCCTAACATCTTGTCTGTTCTACTTTCCTCATATTCGAAATCAAACGTGTAGGTATAGTGTTTTACTCGTATGAAACAACCCATTCCATCCACGACCTATTGGCGCTCTCACTTCGTTCCAGTACCTTTAATATCTCGTCTGTAATGGGGTTTTTCTTCCCTTGGTTCACAATCTACTATTATTATATATCAATTCCAAATATTTTATGTAAAAATCACACATGTTGCGCGCACCTTAATTATTTTGCGTTTCCGTTGTGCGTCACTCTGCGCACCTGCGTTACTGTTTTGCGTCACTCTGCGCATCCGGTTCGTAGAAAATTCTGCGTCACCGCTGCGCTCTTTGTGGCAAAATCTACGGCCTGACCCATTTATTACGGAGTTCCTATATGGCCACCTTCCAGCTCCATCATCAGATCAGCTCCACGTCATCATAATATTGTATTGTCACGCGATTTGCATATTCGTGCAAAATTTCAACTCGATCGGTAACCGGGAAGTGGATTAAATTTAACTTGCAAGATTTGATTACAGACAGACAACGGGACAGGTGAAACTAAATAAAAGCTTGTAAAAATGATATTAAATTATAGTGTATTGATTTTCTCCTAAAGAAGTTATAGAGGCTTATGGTATAAGGGGAAATGCATATAGCTGGATAGAAAGTTATTTGAAGGAAAGAATGCAATGTACAGAGATTGAAAAAATTGTACAGCAAGGAAATCGAAGTCTTCTTAAACAAAAATTCAGGTCTGATTTCTTGTTTAATAAGATGGGAGTGCCCCAAAGCAGCATCTTAGGCCCTTTATTGTTCCTTATTGCAATCAACGATTTTCCAAATTATATCGATGACGATTGCATAATTTTTGCTGACGATACTACTCTTATTGTTAAAAGTGACAAGAAAAACCACTCGCAATTTGAATCAAAAATCAATAATACACTAAGAGATGCAATTAGCTGGCTGAAATCAAATAAGCTGAACATTAATATTAACTAAAACAAAGGCCGTTCAGTTCTACTCCTACAACGGAAACCCATTGCCAGTGCAAGTCCGCTATGATATTATAAATGTCGAATTAGTGGTAACACAGTAACCTTTTTAGGGTTTAACCTTGACAAACACTTACATTGGAAAGCCCATGTGGATTATGTTTGTAATAAGTTGGAACGGTTTGTTTTTGACCTAAAAAGACTGCGACAAACTGTATCGTTAGAGGCAGCCCTTACAGCGTAATACCACGGATATGTCTCCTCAATTAAACTACGGACTATTAATGTGGGGAAACTCAGTAGAATCTGACAAGAGTTTTCAAAATGCAAAAAAAGGTGTATTCGGGCTTTAGAAAAAGCATGAGTTTCGGAAAGCTGCAAACCACTGTTTCTAAAATTTAAGTTACTACCGCAGCCTTGTGTATATATAAGGGATGCATGTCTTTTTGTCAAGGAAAATCCTGACTATTTTCTCAATCGTACTGACTCGAAAGTAAGACATACTAGGGCTCAATACAGAAATCTTTTACATCAGCCACCATGTCAATCTGTCATCATACAAAAAAAAACTGCTATAACGTGTGTACTCGTGTGTACCTACCTGACAGCATTAAACTAGAAAGTAAGTCGATATTCAAAAGGAAGTTAAGTGACTGGTTGCAAAGTAAATGTTTTTTATAGTGTTCAGGAATATATGACTAATAATAATAATGTAATCGCCTAATCTATTTTTTTCTGGTGCAAAGGTTAGCCATAGCTGTGCAGCGCGACAATGCGGCTAACGTGATGGGAACCTTTGCCCTGGAGTGGCGCGGGGCGGGTTTTTCGATACTTAGTTTTTAGTTTAGATTAGTAGGCTTAGGTTTCTAATTTTAATCTATTGTTTTGTTTCGATCTATCGTGTGACATGTATATTATTTGATTTTGGACATTAAAAAGTGGTTTTTTTTTTAATCTAACAATTGACTAATTGTATTTATTCGTAATTTAATATCCTATAAAATCAAAATGACATTCATTTCCTACTGTGACTTTTTAAAATTTGCACACCTGCATGCAGGTAGAATATGTACTTATTCTAAGATCTTATGTTACCATATTCTTGGAAATAAATATTTGATTTGATTTGATATGTTAAAAACCCAATCCTCTCCTTTCCAAATTTCCGAAATCATCCCGTTTTATACTTGTTACCCTAACTTTTAACTTAAATAACATTGGCTAATCTAAGTAAAGCCAGGAAAAAAATATTAATAATTGGAAGTTTAGAAGCCACTGTAAAATCGGGTCCAATATCTTTAAAAATAGGTAAAAAAAAACGGCCAAGTGCTTGTCGGGCCACGCGCAGTGTAGGGTTCCTTAGTTGCCTGTCTGTCTTAGTTACATCGACGTGCGGTGCGGTTGCGTCGGCCGAATTTGTACGAAAATTGCCTTTTTCAATTACATATTAAGTTGGTCGACTATTATATTACTCGGTAACTACTTATGCCTACTTGTTCGTGATAGTTTTCCTTTTAAATTCATTATATGTACTACTACCACGAATTTTTTCACATCCCCAGTAGTAGCCATTTAGCCGGCAGGAGGGGGGCACATGACTCGAACTAAAATGGTTTAAGAAAACTCATAATATTTTTGAACGAGCTATTCAACGACACCCCACACCATGTAATTTGACGAGAGAAAAAAATCATCCCCGCTTTAGGTGTAGGGGAGGTACCCTAAAAAAAATTACTGAGCTAAGCCGAAGACGGACAGACAGACGGACATGGCGAAACTATAAGGGTTCCTTGTTGACTACGGAACCCTAAAAATTGGCTTATTGATAAAGCATTTTATAGCCTAGACGAGTTCTTCAAGTGTGAGAATTGTTAATGTAGAAAGTAGTGTAGTTGTCCAGATTATGTCGCTCTAGTTTTTAAGCTAAGTATATTGCACGCTCGATGCGGTAACTGTTGAATCTATTGAACTTAAAATTGTAACCACCAATATGTATACAGTTATGCAATAAATCTCTTCTTCTTATTCCAAATTCCGTATATCCTTTCCGTACTTATCCGATTTTATTTCCTTTCCTTTTTATCCACTTGATTATGGCTATGGGCAAAGGCCCGCAAGGCCATTAAAAAAAACCTTTCCGCCCCAACGGCCATAGGTTCTACGTGCTATGTGCCCCGTCCACTGCCACTTAAGTTTAGCGACTCGGAGGGCTATATCAGTTACCTTGGTTCTGCTGCGGATAGCCTCACTTCTGATGCGATCACGCTGAGAAACTCCCAACATAGCTCTCTCCTCTCCATTGCGTTTTGGGTGACTTTGAGCCTTCTTATGAGGCCCATAGTAAGCGACCACGTTTCAGTGCCATATTTCATCACTGGCAACATACATTGGTCAAAGACGAAAAGACGAGAACGTCTTGAGACACTGCGGAATATTGGACGAAAAGATGTGCCATAGCTTCCCGAACGTTGCCCAGCCGAGTCAGATTCGACGGTTGACCTCTTTCTCGAAGTTGGACCTACCTAACTAGATAGTCTGTCCTAGGTATACATAATTATCTACAACTTCGAGCGTAAAGTGTCCGATTGTAATGGGAGTTGGTACTACATTTGACATGATCTTCGTCTTAAACCGAAGGTGAGTGATGTACTCGCCGCTGTTGTTGATGTCCAGAGAAAGTCTTGAAAACGTCCTCCAGTGCAGCGGTGAACAGTTTTGGGGAAATAACATCTCCTTGCCCGATTCCCCGCTGCGGCGAAATAATTAATAATCAATCACGCCGACAAAACAGAAGAATAAAATCTTGAAAAATATTTTTTTGGGGTAGGTACAATCAAGGGCACCAATATGTATTCACTCAAAGTTTCATAAATATGTATGCTACAACCTTATTGTTGCAGATATAAGGTCTGCCTACATATTTTTGAGACTTTGTGGTGTATACATATTGGTGCACTTGACTGTACCTCCCTACACCTAAAGTAGGGATTATTATTATTATTGTGTGGTGTTGTGGGCCTTTATATGCCGCTTCGACCAGCAGGTGATCTATTGTGGCAGCCCTTTGTTTATATTTCGCCGTTAAGACCCGTTGTCTCTAGGAAGTTCCAGATTCCTTGGGCGGTGATATGTTGTACCTCCTCTGGGTGCACTATGTGCCGCCCTAGGTAGATACTTCTTTCGTGCATGAGTGATCCGCAGGAGCAGAGAATGTGCATTGCTGTTTCCTCTGTCTCCTGGCAGAACCTGCAAGTTGCGTCCTGTTTCATACCCATTTGAAACAGTAGGTGCCTGTTTAATTTGAAATGAATTCTCGTCACTGCGCAGGTTTTGTGCCTTCTGAGTTGCAGTAGCTCTTTAGACAGTTTATTATAGTATATTATTATTTTGGAAAGAAACTAATAAATTGAATCCAAGGGCTGGCCTTCCTGTGAGCGTTAATGGCTTGCATGACCCTGCGAGCATAGCCAACGCCTTCAAGCAACACTTCAGAGAGGAGTCGCCGCTAGGGCCCACTATACCGTCGTCGGAGGTCAATGGCTGTACGGAGGAGGAGATTTCGGTAAACTTCTCTGCCAAAGAAGTGTCCCTTATAATAAAAAATATGGTTAGAGGCAAATCTCCGAGCTTTGACAATCTTAGCATAGAACACCTTAAATATGCGGGAAATCATTTACCAAGGGCGTTGGCTATGTTTTTCGGTCTCTGTGTCAGCCATAGCTATCTACCGGATGAGCTTATGTATACTATTGTAGTCCCAATAGTTAAAAATAGAACAGGAGATGCATCCGATTTGACTAACTACAGGCCCATCTCATTAGCAACCATCATTGCCAAGGTACTGGACGCTCTGCTTGATAGGCAGCTGGACAAGCACATTCAGCTACACGACGCGCAATTTGGCTTCAGGCCGGGCCTCTCCACGGAAATTGCTGTCTTATGCCTCAAGCAGACTGTCCAGTATTACACAGCCAGGAAAACACCGGTATTCGCATGCTTTCTAGATCTCTCTAAGGCCTTTGACCTAGTGTCCTACAAAGCTCTCTGGCAGAAGATGCAGAGCGATGCCGGTGTTCCTCGTGAGGTAACGTCTCTTATTAAATACTGGTACCATAGTCAGAAGAACAGCGTGAGATGGGCTGGCGAGTATTCGGAGGAGTACAGGTTGGAGTGCGGGGTGAGACAGTGGGGGATTACGTCTCCCCGGTTGTTCAACTTGTACGTCAACGGTTTGATTGCTAAGCTAAGCGGCGCCAATGTTGGATGCTCGGTTGATGGTGTTTGCATGAACAACTTCAGCTATGCAGACGATATGGTGTTGCTAGCGCCATCTCTCGGGGGTTTGCAAAACCTCATCGATGTTTGTGAGAGATACTCAGAGGCCCACGGACTTAGATACAACGCCAAGAAAAGCGAATTTTTAGTGTTCAAGGCCGGTTCTAAAACTTATGAGACTGCCACCTATTTCTTTATGTGGCACCCATCTAAACAGACTCAAACACTTTAAATATCTGGGTCATTGCATGGGTCACTGAGGATCTCAGTGACAACATGGACATCGAGAGGGAGCGTTCGGGCGCTGTCCGTCCGCTGCAATATGTTGGCCCGTAGATTTGCAGGGTGCACAAAGGCAAAAAAAAATAGTAACCTTATGTAGGGCATACTGCCAGTGTTTTTACACCTGTAATCTGTGGGTCAATTATGCGTGGAGGACGTACAGCGCTCTTCGCGTGCAATATAATAACGCCTTCAGCGGCCCTAGCACACTAGCAAAATGACGACTTTTATGCACATGTTTTATGTCCACAACCGACGTATAAAATTTTACCGTCATGAGCTAACATGGTATACCGTCATCTACGTAAAATGTGACCATTTATATGTCTTGCACATAAAACTATTTTTTTTACGTCAAATGCTAACATGCTCTTGATTTTAGCACAAAACGTGACGATATGAACCGTTGATGGACGAAATTTTATGTAGGTCACTCGAGACCCCAGATAAATTTTAACACTATGAAAACGATACAATTGGCCGCAGGATATTTGTCAAATTTCTGTCGCAACACACGGTTTCAGTTTCAAAACTTAAAACTTATTATTATTCGTTTGCTGTTTGGATTGATTACTTTTCTACGACTTTTCGCTTGACCATTGGATTTCGATATCGCATATTAATCGTACCCCGTGTTTACGTATTTTGGACCTTGTAGGTTCCGGTGCGAACTAAGGAACGCGTAAGGCCTACGAATACATATAATATGGCCATCTTCAAGAAACCTGACCAACTGCTACATTGATTTCAGGGTGGCATCACCTTACATCAGTTACATAATATCTCGGTAGGCCGACAAACAGGCAAGGAAGTTGCACCAGCGTCAAATACGCGATGCCTCCAACCCTTTCGAGTGGCCGGAGCCGGAATTTCGACACATACGATTATAACAGAACTTAATACAATAGTACAACTATTTCGTAGCAGTGCAGTGCTTATCATTACTCTTTAATTAAGTAGTATTCTATTGGGTCTCTAACCATAGACTACGGTTGAACGAATGAAATGAATGTAATAATTGGTAGAAATTCGGTTGTACATATTGGCAACAATATAGTGCACTAAACTCCTTTTTTCTACATATATTTTACGCTATGGCATAAATATATGTTGCGAGATTATCATGTTAGCTAAATAACGTAAAAATGGGCACAATCGTAAAGTTATACGTTCGAACATAAATATATGGCCGATTAGTGTGCTAGCCCGGCTGGGTGCTACTCGGACTCGGATGGAGGTGCAGTGCCTCGGGCATGTTTGCGGAGGCGGGTGTGGACGGCTTCCATGCGATCATGAGGAAGCGCTGTGCCTCCTTGCTCTGTAGGTTGAATGAGAGTTCGAATAGCATCCTTCTAGGGCGTTTGCCGAGAGGTGGGACTCGCCTATGAAACAAGGGTGGATCGGTATGCACTCAAGCTTTGTTGATTTTGTCGGGTGAAATCTTATTTTATTTACTTAATTTTATTATTTATTTCATTTTATTTTCATTTAAAAATTTATTTTATTTTATTTAAAATAGTTTTTGATGTGACATTTAATTCAATTCTCTAAGGACTAATTAATGTAATTTATGTTGTTTTAATTTTTAATTCTGAGAATTTAGATTCGCCATTCATTTAAGATTCTATTTTAAGGAACCTTTCGCTAAACTTATAACTGGCAAGGATAAGTTTTAATTCACATATTGTAGCTATTAGGATTTACATTAAAAAAACCAAGACAATATACCTGGTGAACAGAATATTTGCCCGATTTCCCAAAATAAAACCTTGGTATGGGGTTTGCATCGGTGGTCTGGGGCTAGCGGGGTGCAGACCTGCGGTCTTACAGGTCGGTCGGTCGTTGACCCGCCACGTGTCGCGATTCTAGAACTCGGGCTCCGAGCTCCGACGCATCGCCTTCCTCATGGCGCAGCGGCTGCAGCTTGGCGCGTGTGAGCCCCGGTCGACGACTCGCATCAATGTAACTTACCTATACTTACTGCATAATGAATATACCTACTTTATGTAGAAATAATTACAATGATACGTTCTTTACTGCACGTTATCTGCACACATGTTTTCAATCTACTCTAAAACATCACAGTGCACTCATGTTCTCACGATTTGCTTACCGAAAGGAGCCCTTGCAAAAAAGTTTTTAGTTTAACTCGGCGTATAAACCAGATCATTTGTTTAATAATCAGTGTTTTATAAATTAAATAGGTGCCCTTCGCCGGCGTATTACTTACCTACTTACACCTATAAATAACCATCTAGAAATACGCGCGCAGGTGAAAGAAAGTATTTATGAAATCAAAGCTTCTCGCGACTTTTCCTCTATATAATATTGGTATAGATTTTACAAAGCTACAATCTCACAGACTATTCCTTTTTTAAATATTTGTAACTAAGTACCTAACCTATATACTTACTCGTAATTATATATAACATAATAACATGTTATTGCTGCAAAAAATGATTGTCAAAAATGTTGCAATAACGCAGAGCAAATTAGACAGGCAAGGGGCATGAATGTTGACAAAAAATAAGTTCAATTTTAGATGACACCACAATGTTGTCTGTAAATCGGCATTATAGTAAATATTGTTTTACTAGTACAATTAATCTTAAAATTTAAGGTTAAAATATAAGCCAGAACTTAAAACCACGCGACTTGTGTCAAGGTTTTGAGTTTCAGGCAGGGATCGGAACCGGTTTTTTGCAAAAACCTCGAAATAACCACATATCTCGAGATATTTTATATTTCCTACATTTCAGTCACTACTCAGTTGTGTTTTGAGGTAACGACTGCGTATTATTCGTTTGCCCAATTGGAATTCAGATCCCTGCCCCCCTATTCTGTAAATTGTTTTAAGCTCACCTCAACGCTCACCCACAAATATATCTTGACACCGCGATGCGTAGTAACCAAGCGTAGGTAGAGGTCTAGTTTCGTGACGGGTGAACGGCGGGGTGAGCCGCATTAACGCTTAGCGAATAACAGCCCTGGGGATTGATTTTTGAATCTCACCAAGTGACTAATTCTCACCGATGTGAGTGATTTCCGAAAGTCCGTATTTTTGAAACTCATCGGTGACTTACATTTGTCATACCTATGATATCGATTTACGAGTGCCCCTACCCACTCGTAATTGAAATCACCATGCGATTGTTATTGACAGTTGACGTATGTGACATCTGCCAAAAGTGCCAAGTACAGTATGAGGAGTACATTATGATGAAGATGACGGACACGGACAGCGACGAAGACGACGACGTTCCTCACCGTCAACATAATCCAGCTGCGGTAGTTTGCGATGTCTAATGCGAAATTTAAAAAATATTATCGGCTTACAAAACCGTTGTTGCGGTGCGAGAAAAATCGAGAGAGCTCGCGCACCGTCTTTTGATAGCCGTGCAGAACGTGCGCTGCGCATAAGGCGCTGCCAGACATCCGAGCGTGGCAGATGGAACGAGCGGTAGGTACGAAGTTATAAGATAGAGCGAGATACACAATTATTTATAAAAAGCTTACAATTATCAAGTAAAACAATATCCAAGTTATTCGTTAATACAATTATTAAGTTAAATATACTTGTAAAACATATGCCACTAACAAATGTACATACCTTTTCTTATAAATTATAAAATCTGTGTTATATTCTCTTTGTTCGTCCTTTTCTAGTGAATTTTTCAAAACTTTGATTTTCGTTTACAAGGCACTGACAGATACGCTACGTTTTACGTTTGACCAATTTGATGAATCTATTTTAAGTTATAATAGTGTGAGAAAATAAAAACTGGTATCAAGTACAACACTATAACATCTGCGTAAAAAGGAACGTAACGGGAAGATTGTCTCTGACTGACATTGTAAAATTACTGCATGTTGGTAAACAGCGTGTGAGTTTCAAAAATACGACTTTTGGAAAATGGTGACATAAAAGATCGGTGATAATTTTAGTCACCGGTGACTTTGATATCACTAGAGATTCAAAAATTGCACTCCTGGTTTCAGGTATACAGATGTATTGCAAAATTATTTTCCTTCGGGAAAACTCGGATCTTTATCGGAATACGATGACACCCGAACTGTCAATGAATTATCGTATTAAATCAGTGACATTCTCATACCCATTAATATGGAACTTTATTGTTAAGTGTCAAATGTCAAAATGAATAATGTTGTTGTATAATATAGAGATGTTACAACCGCAACAATTATTAGGTACTGAAAATGGGATTTTTAAAACCACTTTCTGTAACTTCAAAAATAATCAGTTTTATTGTCACTACTAAACAAAACATTATCTCCGCTTTAAAACATAATTAAAAGGACAACAAAATAAAGCTTATCGGGAAATATTTACAATGATAAAATTCAAAACCTGTCTATATTTTATCTTTGGCGTCCCTCTCGTACCTAAAAATAACCTGCGTGTGAGAGGAATGCAATCGATTCAAAAGGTTTCATAGGCAATTTCACGAAAGTTATCGCCACGCACACAACCGTTGTAATGAATGATAGAGGATTTTTAAAATTGGTGTTTTTTTTTTGCGTACCGATTGCAAGTTCAGCAGCGAACTGATGGGATGACAAAATGTTTTTTGTTAAGATTCTCACATTGACTCAATCACTTCGTTCATTCGTTTTTCTTGCAATCAGTACGTAATGTAACTGGGTGTGGTTTCATTCATTTCAACTTTGGTAAAACTACCTATACCTACCTAACATTACAATTTCATCGTATTTGGATCGATGTTTTCAATATTGTCCATTTCACAATCTGTCAGTTATATCATCGTCAGATTCGTCAGTGCTGTCATTGACGTTAATAACAATCCTATCAATGCGATCATCCATAGAGTGTTCCTGTGAGAGGTATTCATTTTCACATTTGATAGCATGATCACAAACTTTCTTCCATTCTTCCGGGCCAATAATATTAATTTTTTCTTCAATTAATTTTTTTACTGTACCCAAATTCATATCTATGTTTCTTTTTGATACATAACCTTTTATCTGTGACCATATATTTTCAAATAGGGTTGAAGTCGGGGTGGTATGGAGGTAACCTTAACACTTCGTGTCCATGTTGATGTAAAATTTTGTCAATGGAATATTCTACAGTCTTCTTTATGCCGGCAAATAATTTCGTATAATTGTATTTTGGTTGACGATGAATTATGTGGAATATTGTATTTTTTTAACCAGTTTATCATAAGTGGCTTTGCGGTATTAGAGTTGGGCGGACATTCCACATATTTATTGTGATAAGCAGCATTGTCTACTACTAGTACAGAATTTGGAGACAAGTTGGGAATAAGTTGATTCCGTAACCATTTTTCATAATTAACATTATTCATGGCATCGTGATAATCACCAGTTTTATCAGTAGACTTATACATAAGTAGAGCACCCGGTACAAATCCTTTGGCACTACCTGCATGTACTATAATTAGACGTTGACCTTTTGAAATTAACTGTTTCCTGTAAAATGGGATGTGTGAACATAGGTTTCGTCAGTATACACAATATCTCTGCCTTCAGATCTGTACTTCCTTATAAGGTCTATGAACTTTATTCTTTTAAGTCTAACGTCATCTTTTTCCATCAGCATTTTCCTATTATTAGTAATTTTCTTGAATAAAAAACCCATTTGGCGAAGTATTTTTCTTAGTGTAAAATCGCAGCCCTTAAAATTCATCGTTTCTATTAATTTGGACTTTAGTACTTTTATAGTAAGGACCTGTTTATAAATGAGATGAAAGTTATAAACCATTCGTCGTATCACTGCGTAGTAAAAATCATCAAGATCTAAATAGAATTTCTTGCGTGGTCTACCCAGCTTAATTTTGTTTGTGTTGGGATTTTCATTACTTCTGTATTGTTCTTCCTGGTTCAAATATTTTCTAATTGTTGGTCTAGATATTCCTGTTGCGTCCGAAATTCGCTGTTGAACTTTCCTAAAATACTCTTGAGTCGTTTCTATTTTTGAATTTGCTATTTTCCGATATGAAGTACAGGTAAATATTAAATATAATAACAAACTACGAAACTTTATATAAAATGGTTCTAACTGATGATGGCAAAAACGAACACAGTGAATATGATGTGCTGGAAAAGAAACTGTTATTGAACATACACAAGAGTAAAATCACTAAGACTAAAATTCTCAACAAGCCACGACAGGAGTGGATAAATAAAGATATTATGCAAGAAATAAACAACAGAAACATTCTATGGCAAACATTAAAAAGTAAACAAAATGATATAAAAGTTGAAGAACAGTTTAAAAAGGCTAGAAATACTGTAACCGTCAATATTCAAAAGGCAAAAAACCTATATTACAGTAGAAAGTTCATAGACTGTAAAGGAAAACCTTCAAAAATGTGGACCCTTATTAATAGTCTTACTAATAACAAAGTAAAGGAGGTTTCAGTCCCCACTAATCTACAAACTAATAATGGAACTACTACTGACGAAAAGGAAATATGCGAAATTTTTAACGAATTCTTTTCAACTATCGGATCTACTTTAGCCCAGGACATCAAAAACAAGCTTCAGATAACTCCAGCAACAGCCCCTATAACCAGAATGGCAAACAACGAGCTTACACAGATAACTCCAACTACAGCGGACGAAGTAACAAGCATCATAGACAATCTTAAACTTAATGTGAGTACCGGTTTGGATGGCATTAGTGCAAAATCAATTAGATGCGTTAAAGATTTGATCAGTGATGAACTTGTTAAATGCATAAATACATGTTTAAAAGCAGGAACCTTTCCGAATAGTCTCAAAATTGCAAAAGTCACACCTCTCTACAAATCAGGAAACAAATCTGACCCCGGTAACTATAGGCCGATTTCGGTGCTCCCAGTAGTATCAAAAATTTTAGAAAAAATTATCTACAATCGTCTTGTTGCATACTTAAATTCAACAAACTTTCTTTACAAAAAGCAATACGGTTTTAGGAATAAGTCTAATACGCTCTCAGCTACCATAGATCTTGTTACCAAAATTAAAGTGAATATCGATCAAAAACAAGTAGTTCTCGGAGTTTTTATAGATCTGAAGAAAGCCTTCGATACAATTAGTCATGAACTGCTACTAAACAAACTAAACGCTATAGGTATTAATAAAACTGCACACAAAATGATCAAATCGTATTTATCAGAACGCTATCAAATTGTAAAAATAGGTGATCACGAAAGTAGCCCGAAAGAACTTACATGCGGAGTGCCTCAAGGATCCATCTTAGGTCCGCTATTATTTCTTATTTACATAAATGATATGCACCAGGTTGGCCTAAGAGGGGATATTACGCTATACGCTGATGACACAAGCCTATTTTATTTTGGTAATACAATCACACACGTCATAACGGAAGCACAAAGTGACCTCAATCTACTAAATGAGTGGTTTCAAAATAACCTACTTACAATAAACATAAACAAAACTAATTACATAATATTTTTGGCCAAAAACAAGAAAATAACTGAGTACGATCCCTTAAAAATAGACAATCAGATAATTAAACGTGTAGATAAAGAAAAATACCTCGGCCTAATCTTAGATAAAAACCTGAATTGGAAACCGCACATAGAAAAAATTAAGTTAAAAATAACCTCATTAATAGGAGCACTACGCGGTATTGCTAGATTTCTTCCACACCAAGTGAGGTACACTATATATAACGCGTTGGTTAAACCCCATCTCGACTATCTAATTGAAGTTTGGGGCACGGCCGCTAAAACTAATCTTAAAGCAATGCAAATAACTCAAAATAAACTAATCAAAACTCTATTTCAATACAACTACCTAACACCGTCCAACAAAATATACAAAGAAACTAAATTACTAAATATAATGCAATCATACATATACAATACATGTATTTTAGTTCGTAAAGTGTTAAATAAAAACATACTCACTGAAATAAACTTTACGAAAAAGAAAACCAAGCAAAAAATCCAGCTTCGAAATGCGAACGATCTAATTTTGCTTTCACCACGAACAAACTATGGGAAAAAATGCTTGTTGTATGAAGGTGCTCAGCTGTACAACAAGCTCCCCAAACATATAAAGAATACAAAGTCAGTATATCGCTTCAAAAAAATGCTCAAAAAACATATACTAAATATTAACACACAAGGAAATGTATATTGATTTAAACTTTCACGGACACATTTTCTAAATAAAATGAGACTTAACCGCCTAAAGTATATTATCATAATCTATATATTTACATCGATGTTTCGAACGTATCGTAACTTAATAATAATAATTCTTAAAAAAAATGGTATATATATAGTACTTGTACAAATAAATATAAAAATAAAATAAAATAAAACTTTATACCTTTTATATCAGACTCACATACCTACATATAAACAAATACAAAACAGACAAAATAATGTAAAGCAAATTAACAAAATAAATACAATAATAAAAACACTATAATAATGATATCATATATCAATATCACCTAGTGACAAAACGAAATACCTACCTACAAACCAAATACGCTATGCCACTTCCAGTCTGCGTAACTCAATGATTTCGTTATCTTACAACTCGGCGCACGGGTCTTCTAGCCGTGTTGACAATTCTACCGGCACAATGCTGTCGGAGTGTTGTGCAGAATTACCCACTTTTTTATGTATACCCTTTTTATCCTTTTTATACTTTCTAACATATGTTTAATTTTAAGTTCTCATAATAAGTGAATTGTAAAATTCTTAATGAGAATAAATGATCTTTAAACCTATAATACCTTGAATTGGATTTTTTAACCGTTTTCGAGATTTCGGCATGGCTATACAACCTTATTATAAGTAATCTGAAAATATGATTAAAATTACAGCGAATTTTTAAATTGCGGATTATCCACTCTATATAAGAAGCAATTTGAGAGAGCACGATAAATACGAACTTTTCCGAAAAATTACGAAGGAAAATAATTTCGCACTACATCTGTATGTTACTAGAGTAGACATCACCTAGCATAAGTTTGCGCATGTCAACATACTCTCATGAGAGTATGTTGGTTTAGTCTGTGGCGGGCAGTGATGGCGGTCGGTTCGAGTGCAATTTTGACTGAAAACTTTAAAAAATCCTTCTTTTGAATTGAGCTATTGCACCAACAACAAACCCAACAATAGTAAAAGTCCGGGGATCACTTTTCATCGGCAAATTCACAGATTTTTTAAATAACATGATTATTTCTGTAATTTATAAGATACGCGCCGATGGCGGCCATTATTTCAAAGATTAAAAATGAAGAAGTGTCAATTTCCTAAGACCATTTTGCCTTATTAGTAGAACATTAAAGTTACTAGAGTTACTGATTTGAAGCAGAAGCAGATCTTAATTTTTGCTCCAAAATAGCAGCATCCATTTGCTTTTCTTTTATTTAATCGTTTTTATGAATCATTTTATTGGCCACGTTTAGTTGCTATTTAGATCTTAAAGTAAAGTAAATATTTATTTGTGATACACAGGTGACATAATAGGTGACAATAGAATAAAAAATATACAGTACGCTGTGACCTACCTAAAAGGTGTACAAATGTTAAGCCTTACAAGAACTAAAACTAATTCTAATTTTGATTTTTTTTGATGAGATTTACTTAAACTAATATTTTTATTACATATTTCACATATTTAGAAAACTTCTATCTAAAAAAAACTCATCAACATTGTAATATGCTCTCTCTAAAAGTTTTAATTTTAATTTGTTTTTAAAAATTGACAAATTTAATTTCTTTAGGCTTTCCGGTAAGAAATTATATATTTTGGAAGCCATGCCTAGTATACTCCTTCTCAGCAAAGCTGTTTTGCCACTCACGGTTTGTATAGCATGTTTGTAACGGACGCTTCTCGAATTCATGTTTTGCCTTAAGGGAAACAGTGAGGAGTTTGATTTGACAAAGACTGCGATCTCGTAAATATTAAGTTCTACTTATTTGTATAATGTTGGCGACGCGAGTATGGTCTCCGAATAAAAACCCATTATCAATTTAGGAGACTATAATTATTAGGTATATTAATTTCTAATTGCTATCAAAATTGCTATCTGACGATCCGCATGGGCCTTGTTGGGTCTAGTGCCTTGTTCAATGCTTGAAGGATATCTAGACTATTAAAAATGCGAGTGAACTGTAATTTCTTATGTTTAATTCCGAAAGTTATAAATACAATAAAATAGCGCGAACAATATGTGCGGTACGCAGCGCGAGTGTCCCGAGAATCCTCGCCCCGCCCCCGCGCACCTTCCCCTGTAGTGACGTCGCGGCCGGCTTATCAGTCGCGGTAACGGTAAGGCAGCCGTGCTTGTTGCTCCCGTCGAGTTAAGATGAAGATGCGGCCGCTTTGTCATCAACAGACCTTAAATAGGACTTTGTCATCAAATCTGACACAAATCGCTGAGACAAATTGCATCAACACAGTGCATCCTCGGGAACTATAAAGATATCTAGTATCAAAAAAATTCAAAACCCAAATGTCGGTGATTAAATCAACAAGTAGTTTTTTTTATACAAGTTTTTAAGTCACGCTATGGCCATAACTGAATCCGAACTCAGAAAATTGTCGCATCTACTGCACGTTTACATACTCTTTGATTTTCCAAGATGGCGGCCTTATTGGAAGAAAGACACCTAGAAAAATGTTCTGGGTTGCCATTCTTATTAAAAATGGTTGTCTAATTAAAAAGAGATATTTTGTTCCGGGTAAACACTTACCGGTCAATGGGTATTCGAAAGGATTATCTATTATTAATTCCTAAACACATCTTTACCTGAGAGTCGGAATGACTCAAGATCATTTCAGTTATCACGTTTTTATTTATTAAATATAAAACAGTGTTAAAAATATGTAGGGAAGAAGATCAATAAACATTTAATGCTGCAGCCTGTGTCCTACCAGTTGGATCTATGGCCACAAACATCTACTAAACTTTTACCCCCGTATTCATAAAACTTAAAATACCTCTGTTAAATAAAACGAGTCTTGTCCCTTGTATACTAATTTAAATATCAGAGTGACAGATAAAGACAAACAAATTTTAACGGCATTTTAACTAAAATAGGTTTGTTCAACGTTTTACTTGATAGGTTAAATTAGAACTCCCACCACATTACCATGCGAACGAAGTCGCAGGTACAGCTAGTACTACAATAAGTACCTACCTAGTTAATCTGTATCTGTACTATATTTATCATCATCCTCCCAGCGTTGTTCCCGGTTGTGCCCCTAAAGGAGCCCGGGGTCCGCTTTGCCACCTAATCCCAAGATTAGTTTTACGAAAGCAACTGCCATCTGACCTTCCGACCCAGAGGGAACACTAGACCTTATTGGGATTAGACCGGTTTCCTCACGATGTTTTCCTTCACCGAAAAGCTAACGGTAAATATTCCGTAAATAAGTTCCGAAAAACTCATTGGTACGAGCCGGGATTCGAACCCACGACCACCGCTTGACAGCCGCATGCCTGAACCACTAGGCTACCGTAATTTATTAGTCGTTAAATATTCCAGGACAAAGAAATACTCAGTAAATGAATACCTAAGCATTTAAAGTAGCTTGACCTTTTAACTTACCTAAATATATTCCTTTTTATTCAAAGACAACAAGAAACTGGTGTCGCGAAGCGCTCTACCTACACGCGCGGGTCAGTTGCGGTCGCGTTGAGGAAGGTTGAAGCGGACGCACGCGCGGCTGGGCCTCAACTACGCGGTTCCGAACGTTCGGTGACCGTGTAGCGCGTGTCGATGCCTCGCCCCGCGCACCGCACTCCGCAACCCGACTGAGCCGCGCGCGCCGCGCAGGCCGTCGTCCTCTCGCCCTTGCGAGCCATAATATTAATATTACATAGGTATAAATTATATTACTTTAGCTGGCTATAACTAACGAACACTGTTTAAAGATATCCTCTTCACATCACAAAATAATTAACGAAATTGCAACGAGAAGACGATGTCCTAGTTTTATTAGAACTACTTTAACTATTATTATTACAATTATTGCGGCATTCACTGCGTATTCAATAACCTACCGCAATTTTATGTTGTTCATGATCAGTGGTATATACAGATTGTTTTTTGTTTTGAAATATTATTCTTAATAGATGTATGCCTAGGTACCTAACTCGATGTTATTTTTTGTTTTGAATGATGAGCAAGAATAAGTAATATATATTCCATTGATCCAACATCGAGATCCCCATTATTATTTATTATACACTTCAAATTTGTCATACCTACCTACCTAATTCAGGATAAATACAAACACTCAAAATAATAGTACATTGTGATACAAGTGAGGTATGTTGATAATTACATCAGAGGCGTAATTATAGGAGGATTGTAATTATCAAAGCTCACGCGTTTCATACGACGTTTTTCAACAAATTTTGCGAGGAAAAAATCCTTTTCATAAGATGAAAATTTGATAGGCCTGTCAAGTTATTTTCTTTACTTATTGATGTCAACAGATTTTTACTCACATGTTGTATACATCGTCAAGAATTTCTAGTGGCGTCCATTCTTTTTATCACTTTTCTAGTCACCACGAATCAACATTTTTGTTAATAACCCAACACGCATTAACAATGTTTACAAATATCTGTGAAATAACCTATAATGGCGCGCATCAATTTTTTTTGTGAAGTTTGCGCAGTGCGCGCGCATTAGATGAAATCTCTAAACAGCCAATACAAAATAAAATAAATAATTTCGTTTTAAAATGTTATCTTTATTAATTCATGTAAAATGTTATCAAAAGTGAATAGTTTTACTAAATTAACCGTTTCTATATTATATCCAAAAAGAAATAGTCAATTAATTAACAAAAAGGATTTAATTTGTTTAGTCGGGTAAGAATCCATTTGCCGAGAATTAAAAAAAAAGCTGTACATTCTGTACAACCCGGTTAGTTTAAGAATGCACCGTGTGCATGCATACATCTTGCTGCAAGGTGCCAACGTGACTTAATCGGGATATAACCATAACACACAAGTATCGTAATGTTATTAAACACGCGTGTTTAATATCCAGGATTATGAGCCTAAAAGCGACACAATAAGAGGTACGTTACGAGCAATTGTGTTGAAAAAATAATTATACGTTTGACAACTTAAGTAACATGATCCAAATAAATGGTAATTATGTTGTATCTCTTGTATTATTATTATTACATTACGCTATTATATGATACAGGGTTGCCAACTTTTTTTGGGGGAGATATAGTATTTTTCAGAAAAAAACGACTAAAATATAGTACACCGTTAAAAGTACTTTGTACTTGGCTGGGCAATGTTACTAGAAACCTGGGCTGTTATTCGCTAAGCGTTAAAGCGGTTCACCCCGCCGGTCGCCCGTCACGAAACTAAGACCTCTACCTACGCTTGGTTACTACGCATTGCGGTATCAAGATATATTTGTGGGTGAGCGTTGAGGTGAGCTTAAAACAAGTTACAGAATAGGGGGGCAGCACGGCTATCACAAGACGGCGCGCGAGCTCTCTCGTTTTTCCTCGCACTATCCGTCTCTCTCTTATTAGAAAACTTAGAAAGAGACGTATAGTGCGAGAAAAATCGAGAGACCTCGCGCGCCGTCTTGTGATAGCCGTGGTGCAGGGCAATTTGAAGCACTTCGTAGTTAAGGCCCTCCCAATATATAGTATTTTTGCGTACTATATTTTTCTTCAACAGTAATCAGTATACCTATAGTACAAAGAGTCAAAATATAGTACAATACTATAAAATATAGTAAGGTTGGCAACCCTATATGACACATAAAAAAGGATCATTATTAAACTGCATAACTCAATACGCCATAAATATGCGTTATTTTGAATGACCACTGCTTGCTTATTTTTCAAAAGTTATAGTATCCTCGTATATTTAATAAGTGTACTTACCTACATAAATGTTTTAAAATGATAAATTGATAATACATAAAATTTAACTTACTGAACTATTCTATTTATTTAAATAGGTACTAAAAAAATATTTTGATTTTTCAAAATATGTAATAATTTATTGGTGCTATTGCTATTGCTATTCTAGCATCGAAGTGATTTGACAATTCGTAAATATTACATGCATGAATCAATACGCAAACGAACTTAAAATTGGACATCAGATCTGTAATTTGTTTTTTCGTTATTTTAAATTCGACCCATTTCTTATTCAACTTTCTTACGAGATTCACTTATCATGGGTGACGCCATGTTACCCTAGACAGATAAAATAGAATGTGTATGGACGGTGGAACGGAAGAAGCGCGCGGGAGGAGGCAGGTCGGGAAACCACGCACGCGCACTGACGATGAGAGTTCACACGCGCGGCGAAACCGCGGTGCGCCTCCACGAGTAAGCCCACCGCTCCCCGCGCTCCGCCCCTCATACCTCACTACTCGTGCCTCGATGCCGATGCCGCCCAACCTTCAACGACTGCGCCGCTTTTATCGTATTGTATTAGTAACAACATCTGATACGAATATGCCACAGGATAATTATTAATTATTACGGAAGAATAATTTTACAAGAAATCGAATACGCACGTTATGTTATGATATGAAACCCTTGACTGAACATCTATACTTAACATTATTTTATATATCTCCTTGAGCTTGATATTTTTTTGTACTGGCACGTTCTGAAGTCAATCAAACATATTCCTCATAAAAGAAACCTATTGAACATGAACATAGGCACCACACCCAGCCAGGAAGCAAGCCTGACCCGGACTAGCCGGATATACCAGGGGGCGCAAGTTTGGGGCGGAGGGACACGCTCTGGGATGGGAAGGGAAGACCGACCAGCCGCAACCAGTCGGCCACAATCAACCGGCTATGCAGCCTTAAGCCAATATTGGAAAAAAGGAGGGGAAGGCTACTTCGTCGGGGGATGAGCGTTGGTGAAAATGATGCACGTTGCTTTATATAAAGTCTTCTTGTGTTGAAGGTGTTCTCGGCGATCGGTTCTACATTCAGGCGATCATTCTACCTGTTCCTCTTATTCGCAGTCAGTTTCTTCCATTACGTCGATTTCTCGTGCAGTGTTGTTAAAAGTATCTTTGGTTGTTTGCTTCTGTGGTTGTATTGTCATGTTGTCATGAGGTTATAATATGACTCGCAACAACGACACCTTGTATTTTACAGTACCTATCCATGTGCGGACTTGCAGCTTGACAAGAGTATACGTGATATAGACACTATTACTTTAAATTTTGTCACTACACTACACACTAAACATTGTCTTCACTGATACCACCGTTTTTTAACTGTAGACACAGACACAACATTAATTATTTACATAAACTTAACCAAGATATTAACATTGCTCACTGCACAACAAAACAGAGTGTAACAAACACTGTCACTGGGAGAGTTGACCGGCAGCCAGTATTTAATTTGCCTGTTTTCGTGGTTAGGCGACCTTCCTAGGGAGAAGTCTTCGTCATTTTTTCGTAAGGTTCTACAGTCTTCCGAGGCTTGCATAACAATTCAACGCTTTTTCTCCTCGCGTATGCTCTAGGTATTTTTGCATCCAGTTTAATTGGAGTTTGGTTTCCTTTTCGTTCTGGTGTTTTATTTATTACAAGTTTATGAACCTAGCATTATTATTCTCTATGTTTTTAATATCGATCGCCTATTCAAGCCCATCTGGCGTGGCGTGGGTGCATAAGGTCCTAAAATCTGGACATTTCAAGAAAGTGCATTCACGCGTAGTAGGTAGAAGCGGATCTTTTTTGCGTTCCTTTGTTTAGGGTTAGGCAGTTGTATCGCTATTCATTGCTCGTCCCCGGCTTTGTTTCTTTTAGAAATCGGACGTTGATTATTACATCATGGGCCAAGTTTCCCCAGTTTTAACATATTTAGCTTGAACCCTGTCCAAGTCTCGTCTAACCCCTATCCACTACTCTTTGCGCTAGGAGGGGCGCCAAGCGAATTACTTGTGTAACTGATCTAGACCTCATTCATCAATGAACCTATTCCGTAGGCCTCACGATTTTAATACTATTAATTATAAGTACCAAATACTACCCACATACATATATTATGATATACTACCTATACGTATGACACCGCCGAAGCGTCCCTATGCCCAGACACGGGCTTATTACGGGGTTCATTAAAGTGTATAAGATAAATTGAGTGTTTGGTAATTGATATACCGTAATCTAACGTAAAATATTACCAAGCTACAAAGGCACTGGAGGCAACGCCGAATAAGTACAATACCAAAATTATACATCTAGTACGTACAATCCCTTACGTTTACCTATGTTATGGACCAGTAGGTTCATTCGGGCGTCTAGCCCGGCCTGTAATTTGAAAATTGCGAGAATGTAATCCGGCCCGCCTCATTAAACAGGTTATGATACCTAAATGTAATATGGAGTGCTCTAACCCCGGGCCTGTGATTGCGGCTAATTGTTGGCTCTGCCGTTGCGCTGCTGCGCGCAATCGCAACCCTTTAGAGCACTGACACGCACTGCTTTTACGCACCCACCACCTAGATTGAACTCGTAACAGCCGCGCAACACACGCGGTACCCGTACGCCGTGCGTGCGCACTGCGCGGAAGCGTGTGCAGTGCGTCGACACATTAACCAGTCGTTACAAATATGTACTAGGAGCTCTGTGTTTCCACGTCCCGTGTACTCTATGTATTCCCTCTAGCGGGCTCATAACTCCACATTCTTGTGATCCCTTGCATTAATACCTACAGTAAGTGAAAGATGGTCTGATCTCACCGGATTCATCCGTTGAGCTGGCGAAGACTTGCACCACCCTCACATCAGTCGCACCCACTGCTACATGGCATATAGACGCACTGCACACTTGCTCAGTCCGGCATATATCGCGAGCCGTATATACGCATATCGGAGAGGATAGCGTGGCCAGGCTACGACGGGGACCGCGGCGAGGGCCTACTAGAACATCTGGCGATAGGCGCCCTTTGTTTCGCGGTGCTCTTTATGCAATTTGGAGAAACAATGACAGAGGACGGCAAGGGTCCGTGCGTCCGTTCGGCACGGCGGCTCAAACGAGACTCCCTCATAAAAGAAACCTATTTGCAATGAATACATTCATTAAGTGTACGAATAAAGAACGCTATTACAATTGTATGTAGCGCAAAAAAATTGATATTACTGATAACGCGATAGACTGCCAATTTACTCTCTAATATATTACACTGTGACACTCGATACACGCACACCGTCACATTGAATACACACATAAGCAACCCCGACCTATCTGCACACTTAACGTTAGAGGAGAGCAGGAGAATCACTTGATACGCTGGCCTGTTCGTGGCTTTCCTTGCGCTTGCCTTTGACTGGTTCGCATTCGGCCGTGGACCGCCGATCGCGCAGCGCTTGTGTAACTCGGCTCGGGTGTGGTACGCAACCTACATCAACATTGACGCCATTGAACCACTTTGCAGAAAGATCAACATCATCATCATCGGAAATGATAGGTAAGCATAAAACGATCACACCTCGTTATTTGTTATTATTATTCTGTAGAATATTAAACGTTTGTGCTGTACATTTAATTTAGATTTGGTATATCAGAGAATGGAATATATAGTAAAATTTACAAAGTTAACTTGAGCTGAAAAATTACTCTAATCATTAATATTTTTCAGTTTAGCTGCTGATTTATTAAATTAAATATGGAATTTACGTGCACGTAAAAAAAGGGCATACCTACTTAGATAATTATTTTACACTACACATTTAAAGATTTTCGCTGTATCTCTATCTCTATTCTCTTTATGGTACGTGTTTTTGAAGTGAAAACTTTAACGGCGCTATGCATATAAGCTGTGGCTATGCACTTTTTGGGATGGGGATTTTTTTTTTAACTCGCCACAGATTCCGATAGGTCACGTGACCGTAAGATTTGACGAGTACGAGGCTTGGGGGAGGGGGGAGGTTTTTCTTTTTTTTACTTTTTTTTTTCAAGTTAAGTTTTCACTTCTGCCGGCACTCCCGGAGTGCAGCCCGGTCTTTTTTTTGTATAAACTGATTGACTGTGTTAGGATTCAATGTTAATATATTAAAAAGCAGAGTCAAATTTATACATTTATCTTTTCCTCAATATGTCAATATTAACAATGAAAAATTATTAATAATCATTTTGAATTTCTAATACATATTGTACCTAGCAATATGTATTTGCTATTTACTCAGAAACCTCAAATTGATATTTAAAAAAACCTATTTAACTTGAGTCATTTATTCATAATGCGGTGGGGTAGGGCGCGCGGTAGGAGCGGGGCGACGCGGGGTCGCCGGCCGAGGCACGTGGAGGCGCTACCGCGGTTTCGACGCGATGAAACCGCGGTGCGCGCCTCCACGTGCCTCGATAGGACATTCACTCCGTTATTGCTCTGCGCCCCGCGGACCGCTCGTTCCCCCTTTTGGTCCTACGGCGTGCATCGTGCATCCTGATCGGTGCATGCCATACGTAACACAGTACGGTTTGTGGACGCTTGTGGTCTCGATAAGTCATATCTGTTGCGCGAGTTACATATAACTGATCCGTAATGGAATATTGTTCTACGTCTCAGCTGCAAATTTATTGTTCTACAGGTGAGGAGGAACGCTTACATCAATGCGGAGAATGCGGGCTGATGCTTTCCACGCGAAGCGCGCTAACCGCTCACGCGCGGTCGCACCGGGCAGCTGCTGATGCACATCGCTGCGATGTTTGCCAGAAAACTTTCGCCGTGCCAGCACGCTTACAACGCCATTATCGGACACACACCGGCGAGCGACCTTTCGAATGCGAATACTGCCACAAGATGTTCAGTGTTAAGGAGAACTTGCAAGTCCATCGTCGCATACACACAAAGGAGCGACCCTACCGATGTGGTGTGTGCGGTGCAGCTTTCGAGCATTCCGGGAAACTTCACCGTCATGCTCGTATTCACACTGGCGAGAGGCCCCACGCGTGTCCGCACTGCCACAAAACTTTTATTCAATCTGGTCAACTGGTTATCCATCTAAGAACGCACACCGGTGAAAAGCCATATCGCTGCCCAGCTCCTGGCTGCGGGAAGGGTTTCACTTGCTCAAAACAACTGAAAGTACATTCTCGTACGCATACAGGTGAACGCCCATACACTTGTGATATCTGCCTGCGTGATTTTGGATACAATCACGTCTTAAAACTTCATCGCTTCCAGCACTACGGAGAAAGATGTTACCGCTGTACAGTTTGTGATGGCACCTTTAATACGAAAAAACAAATGGAAGCACACATTTACAAGGAACACGGAGCGGAAACACCTCGAGCGTCGTCACAACAATCTCCTCCGCCACTGGCGGTCAACGGGAATGTGATGTGTGATATAGTTGAAGCTGCGCTGCAACAACTGCCACCTACACCTCCAAGTTCCCCTCCGTCACCTCAGTGTCCCGTTGAGTCTATTCCTGTACCCACAATGTCAGCTTCCCCAGTCATACCAATTTCCTCGCCTAACCCGCCTTCTCCAACTCCCACTGCTCTACACTGCACGCTCCCTCATTCTTCACTTCCTCCCCGAAAGCGGAAGCTGATCCTACAACCCGAAGAAACCATTCCAATGGTACGTCATACCTCGGTAATACAATTTGCCCCTGCAGCTGGTGATGTTTCATAGCATCTTAATGATGAAAATGGTATCATCATAATGAACATCTGAACTATAGATTTCTAGCTTAAGTTCCTTTTAGCTAAGTATAAGGCTGTTGTAGAATCTACGTTAAACTAGTGATATCGTGGTCAAACTGGCTAGAGTTTCAAATATAGGAAAAAAAAAGATGCTGTCATGTACTAATGTATGATCTCTGGTGATTAAAATGTGGTTTAGGCCCATTATCTTGATGTGAATGTGCTTTTCATTGTATAATGATATAATACTAAGTACGTATAAATAAACAAGGAGGCAATGTTATTAACCTCAAACTCCAAATTTAAAGATATGGGTAGGTTGCCTCGTTCAGATTATTCAGATACCAGTATCATTCATACGAGTAGGTAAGCTTTTGAGTCTAGTTTTAAGCTACATTTCATAATAATTGCCAACTTATCAAATACTTCGGAATTGGAATGCTGTAGCTAGTGTGCGTGTGTCTCGCTTTTATGCTTAGGGTAATGTCAATGTAAAGTTGAATGAGGGCGGGTTTACCCAATATGACCTATATCGAAGTCTTTTAGCTCACATTAATTTGTTGAATTTTATTAGAAGTGCCTTGAACTATATTTTAGGTGAATTTGACAATTGTTTGGTTGATTGATTTTAAATCTTAGATTTGGAATATTTAGCGAAATATCGGGGATATGTTTTTGTTTAAAATTGTTACTAACAATTTTGTATATTGCATTTACGCCCGTCATACATAAGAATGATATGTACTCTATTCATAAGGTTTTGTATTTATCTACTACGTGTTATTATATTAATCGATTAGAAAATATTTGTTTTTTTTCCATGTCAACTTTACTTACTACTTTCTATAGTCATAGATCAAAGAGCCGTAGCTAGAGGGAAGAAGGTGGCATTGCTGGGCAATACCCTAACTTAAAAAAATCAATGAGAGTTCATTGATTTTTTTAAGTTATGATCATGAACATTTATGATCTATTATAGTATGCAAGATGAAGAAGTCTTTACTTTAACCCTGCTAAGTACAATAGCTACGACCCTGCCTAAATAAATAATTTACTTTAAAAACAATTTACTTTATACATAATTTACTTTAAAAACAAAGTTTTAACCGACTTCAATTTAGTACTCCGCCAAGCCATGAAAACATTTCCACATTTCTTTTCCAATTTACCACATGAACTGATTTCCGAGAGCAAATGCGTTGATTATTAGAGAAAAAAACCGAATCGCTGTATGTGGGCTGTTAATATTACACCTTTAGCACTTCTAATAGTTGCTATTTCAACGGAATCTTATCCGAATCTGTGATATACTTTTGTACTTTAGGGATATGATCAAATCACGCAGGATGTTAAAATGGCGAATCCATTTTATCATTTGCCTAGAAAAAAACAGTCATTTGATCAAATCTGAATCTGTTTAGTGAAATGACGAAATCGGCCAAAAAAGGCAACTCGTTTTTGCATTTCACTAGATTTGTTTATTGATTTGATAAAACCCCTGAAACGCGTTAGTGAGTTGACGAAACAAACTCGCAGAGTCAACTCGTTTTATCATTTCACTAGACACGTTTAGTGAAATGATAATGTCTCTACTGTAACATGGTGTGGGTGATTTGATAAAATCTCTGAACTGGTTCAGTGTTACTCTACAATTAAGTTTGATCAAATCTCTCACATGATGTTTCAGGGATTTTATCAAATCACTGAACAATTCTGGTGAAATGAAAAAAACGAGTATGCCTTTTGTGGCTGATTTCGTCATTTCACTAAATAGATTTAGGGATTTGATCTAATAACTGATTTTTTGTAGGCAAATGATAAAATTGAATGGCCATTTTCACATCCTGCGTGATTTGTTTATATCTCTTAGAGATTTGTTGAAATCTCTGACATGATTTAGTGAAATGGTAAAATAAAATGTCAAAAGTAGGTAATAAAATTGTTTGTTAAATCAGATTTTTTAATCGAGTACAAGAATAGGTAGTTGTAAACCGGAATATAATCATTTTAAGGTGGTTCACTTTGCATACAAAACGTTCTTTGACATTCTCGGGGTAATGGCGTGATATTTTAAGAAATTTATGTAACAAACTTTCATAAATTGCGTCTAAGCCGGCCGGTGCCTAACACGCAAGGGCGAAACCGGGGAGCGGTAAGGTGCAGGAGGGAGGTAACACGACCGCACGAGCGACTTAATCTATAGGTACTAGAGTTGAGATTTTCATCATACTACTACTACTATACTAAACGTGTCTAGTGAAATGATAAAACGAGTTGACTCTGCGAGTTAGTTTCGTCAACTCACTAACGCGTTTCAGGGGCTTTATCAAATCACTAAACAAATCTAGTGAAATGAAAAAACGAGTTGCCTTTTTTGGCCGATTTCGTCATTTCACTAAACAGATTAAGAGATTTGATCAAATTACTGATTTTTTCTAGGCAAATGGTAAAATGGATTCGCCATTTTAACATCCTGCGTGATTTGATCATATCCCTTAGAGTTTTGTTCAAATCTCTGTTTTGGCCATTTCCCTGCGACATATATATACCCAATGATGTAAATATTACATCATTGTATATAAGGAAATCGCAGCTATTAACGACCCATCGAAAATCGGAAGGTATTACCGACCTATTATAGTTATTCGTTATTTTTACGTTTCCAGAACTGTTCTAGCTATAAGTAGGGAAAGCTATACACGCACTTATTCCTTGAGCATCATATACTTTTACTTTAGTGTGTGTAGCAGTGAGCAAAAGAAATAAAACTCGTCAGTTTCTGCGGGGGGAGCGCGGACGCAGGTCGCGCCATACTGGCTCTTGTTCCTCCAAGTAAGTACGTGACTTTTCTGCTTAAGACATTTATACGAATCTGTGAACCCTATACTTTATCGTGTATTATTAATTATATCCGTTTAAGTATCAGCTTTTGATTTCTTACAACATTTTATTGAAAAAAAACCATTTTAACCGCTAAAACTATGAATTAAAAAAGGACGGTGATAGCTTCGCCAGTTTTTGTTGTGGCAGCTATCAACGACCCCTGAGTCGGTAATGGCCGCAAAGTAATGTTTAGTTTTTCTCTCTTTTATGTTATTATATTGCATTATAACAAGTTTTTTTTACGAGTTTGAAACTAAACAATTATTCTTTGTAAAAATCTATTAGCGACACATAAATTGTTGTCCAGTTTTAGCGTTGTCAGTTTAACCAAAATTATGATAATTTCGGAAGATCGATATTTTATAGTAATCTTCGTAAATGATTGTTTCTCGTTTAAAGTCGTATTATTTTGTTCATATTTTTTGTTATATTAAATCACTAACAATCGATTTTGTAGTCAGAAGGTCGGTCGATTGAATAAAAAATGCCTACTTTTTATGAGTCGGTAATAAATTTTATGTTTGTCGTTACATATTTTATTAACGACCCAAACCCGAGCGAAGGAGTCGGTAATAGCAACTATGAGAAACTATTACCGACCCATATGAATCGATAATAGCAACCATAAGAAACTATTACCGACCCATATGAGTCGGTAATAGCAACCATAAGAAGCTATTAGTAATAGCTTCTTATGGTAGTTATTACCGACTTCTATGGGTCGATAATGGTTTCTTATGGTTGCCATTACCGACTCCTATGGGTCGGTAATAAAATATGTAAGGACAATGTATTACCGACTCATAAAATGTGGGCAATTTATAGTCGTAGTTTTAGGACATACCCCGGTAACGATCGGTAATAGCTGCATAAAAATCGTTAATAGATTCACTGCCGTTATTTTAGGACGGTAATAGCAACAATCGACTTTGTCATTTCTTTTTTTTTTTTAATACGATAATCCTTTATTTATCGGCATTTGACCGAGCAAATATAATCGTTATACTTAACACTAACATATAAAATAAAAAAACTAAATGTGATGGCAACCAGTATACTTAAAAAGTGAGGTCAATTTTAAAAGTGCCTTAAGAGGGTCGTTAATACCTGCATTTACCCAACAACAAAAAAATTACAAATCGGCTCATCAATGACGGAGTTCTGAGGAAAATTAAATGATAAAAAAAATACAACCGAATTGAGAACCTCTTCCTTTATTTTGAAGTCGGTAAAAAAAATATAAGTTGGTACATAAACGGGGACTAATATACTTATTACTAACTCTAACTCCCCCCCCCTCCCGAGAAGAGGCAGACAACAACAAAATATAGCAACAACAGAGGGCCCCCTCACCTCTATATCCCCCACCACGGCACGGCCGGTCACCGCGGGGGTGAAAGACCAAAACCCTCCAGTTAATTAAAATGAAATTAAAACCACCAAGAAAAATAGAAATAAAAATTTTTTGTACAACACGAAATCTCTATTATCACCTGAATAAATGTTAGGGCTAAAAAATGCGATTATATACGACTTAAATATGACATCATCGGCTTGTCCGAAATACGCAGAGAAGGATACAAAACAGAAGAGGACGACAACCACATATTTTGTCACTATGGAAAAACACAAGGACAACTAGGAGTTGGATTTTTAATTCGAAAGAAATATAAAACCAACATAGTCAGCTTTATCGCTTACTCAGAGAGAGTAGTGGCGTTAAACTTAAAATTCGAGCAACACTCACTGTCTTTGATACAAGTGCTCGCGCCAACCAGCACTGCCTCAGACGAAGATCTAGAATTGTTTTAAGGCGACATCGATCGAGCTCGGTGTGCATCGGTAAAAACACATATTTTATTAGGGGACTTCAATGCAATCATCGGGACGCCAAAAACGGATGAACACTTTATTGCAGGAAAATATGGCTCCGGCTGCAGAAATCGAAGAGCAGACAGGCTAATACAATACGCCACGGAAAATAATATCACTGTAATAAATACGTTGTTTAAAAAGAATAAGCACAATAGATGGACCTGGCTATCGCCAGAGAAAAACACCAGAAACGAAATTGACTACATCCTAGCATCACATCCTAAATGTTTTAATAATTTTGAAGTAGTCAATTTAATGTATCCTTCCGACCACCGTCTTATTCGCGCCACCATGACAATGACAAAAGAAAAGAAAATTAGGAGGCAGTTTCAAAAACCTTTACCTCGAACCTTCACATCGGAAGAAGACAAGTCTAAATACTTACAAAAGTTACGAGTGAATATTGATGAAATTATAACTTCTAAGCCAACGGAAACAGTCCAAAGTTAAGTAGGTACTACGAGTATTACAAGCTAAAAACCTCTATTAAGTCCAGCTGTGAAGAGACTGAAGAAAAATGTAAACACAAGAAAACTGTAATATCCACCGAAACTCTAAATTTGATTAAACAGAGATATGAACTTCAACATAAAAAACCTCTATCAAAAACAGACAAAAATGAATTAAAAATACTATACAAAACAGCCGACAGCGAACCGGAAGGCGCGGCGTGGGTAGGCCCCCCGCAAGGTGGACTGATGACCTGGTAAAGGTTGCTGGAGTCCGCTGGATGCGGGTGGCGCAGGACCGGTCACTTTAGCACTCTTTGAGGGAAGCCTATGTCCAGCAGTGGACGTCTTTCGGCTGATATTTTGAAGATGATACAAAACAGTAAAAAAAACAAGGGAAGAATACAAACAGCACAGACTAACCACTCAAACACGATATAATACCTACTTATTTCAGAGAAATTAAAAAGTTTACAATTTATGTTAGACACTAAACATTGCCAGTAGAAATATCGGTTTAGTAATAAATTTGCAAAAAACAAAGGTAGAAAGCTCCGACATATATATAGAAAACGAAAAAAATTAACAAGTACAAGAGTTTGTATACCTAGGCAAACAACTTTCTTTTAATCAGACAAATAATCTAGACGAAATAGACCGAAGAGTTAAAACTTGGAATAAGCACTGGGGAATGCATGAAATCTTAAAAAATCGCATCCCTATGAAACTAAAGAAAAAAGTATTAGACTCATGTTTACTCCCTACACTTACATACGGAAGCCAGTCTTGGAAGTACACATAAGGCTAAACAAAAAATCGTTTCATGTCAGAGAGCCATGGAAAGAAATGTATTAAACGTAAAATTATTCTAAAAAATACGACACGAAAACATACGTCAAAAAACAAAATGCATTGATGCCTTAGAGTATGCGTTAAAATCTAAATGGAAGTGGGCCGGGCATGTGGCAAGAATGCACGAAGAAAAATGGACAAAGATCGTCACGCTATGGACCGGGCTAAAAGGAAAGAGACGGCTTGGCAGACCAAATGCAAGGTGGACGGACGACATACAAAAAATTGCAAGAAACTGGCACCAAACTGCGCAGGGTAGGGAAATATGGCATAAACTGGAGAAGCCCTTACCCGAGAGGGGTCGGAGCCTAATAATTAGAGGAATATTACTGAATTTTTATATTAGTTAAGTTGGTTATGGAATAAATGGGCTTTTTATTTTATTTTATATAGTTTAGTCCTGTCGCAGTCAGAATCTTAACCTACATTTCACAGACATTGCTTCTTTATTATTAGTGTAGATATAGACGAGCTGCCCGCACGGCTCGGCTAATATAGCCTACTTACTAGCTTCTGCCCGCGACTTCGTCCGCGTGAAACTAGTTTAATATCCTAAGCTCCTTACAAACTTTCGCCCCCTTAGACGATGATTCCCGGAATAAAAAGTATTATATACTCGTATGTTATCCAGGTTATACACTATATTATACCTACCAAAATTCATATTAGTCCGTTTAAGATAGTTTATAGCCTGGATTAAAGTATAAGATAGCTTTATCCCGGGTCCACACAAACGATGTGGCGGGCGGAAGCTAGTTATTAAATAAGTGATAAAACTGGCTAAGATCAAGTCGGACTTCCGCAGCGGTAAACGCGCCAGGTAGGCTGATGGGTTAGACGGCAAACCGTGGCGTCGCCCTCACTAAAAGATTTTCGTATTTCTTTCCATCGGGGCCTCGGAGACACAATAGGGTATATTCATGCATTTTTTTATTTTTTTTAAACTATTCTATAAGTAATTATATAACCGGAAAAAAATATAACACTTTCACAATATTATTGCATGAACTAAAAAATAATAATTAAAACTACTATCATTTTCGGACGATTAAAACGCCGCCATTTTGGCGCGCTCATTTTAATAAATAAACAACGAAGTGTTTGATTCACAGTTTTAGTAAAAGTGAGTTATTAAAGCTTGTAAGATCAACTTATTGTAACGGAAGAGCACACAAAAGCTTATTATAAATATTGTATTGCGCCTATTTGTGAAAATAACACTAAACTGCACCTGACATGATATATTTTCATATGCCCAAAGATGCAAAATATAAGGAAAAAGGGGTGTAAGGCGATGAGGAGATATAATGTATCGGGTTTGAGTAGTTTATATTGTTATGAACATCATTTCGAAGTGATTATTAAATATGTTTGTACCTAAAATCTTTTTTATTAGGACTCCCGAACAATATAAACAATAACCTAACTTAAAAATTTATATACTTACCTATTCATAAAACTATTCTGATTCCCATTTTTTTAGTTATTAATGTTACAAAATATTATGATTTTTGTTGATCAACAGCGGACTACGAGTGTTGATTTTGATCACGAAACGTTTTAGCTAAGTTTCTATGTTTGCACTGTTGATCGAAGTTGAAAGAATTTAATCCTTTCTACTGAGTGTCCTACACAAATTTGTTTTATTTATAAGCCTCGACGAAAACAACATAATTTGTTATGTTTATAAAGATGTTCTCACCATGTAACATTCCGAATACTAACATATCTTTGATTAGGTATATAATGAACATATGTACTAGTTTTTTATTCCACTTATTTAAGAAAGACCTACAAGGTACGTACTTAGTCATCATGAACACATCAATTTCAGGCAGATTATCCAACTTAGCCTTGAAAAAACCGCTTCCAGTCATTGTGGCGAGTCTTCTTCACAAGGAGTCACTGCTTTCAGTTAATAATTCCCAAAAAACACTGATTTTTTATCATAAACAGCGGCAAAACAATGCGAACAACTTTCAATAATCATACAAACGACCTGTTTCGAGGGCTGCTACATATGTATCCGGAATAGAAAAAATAACGAAAAGTACATTACTAAATATAGTTTTATTGTTTTTCAAAATATTCTCCGTCATGATCGATGCACTTTTGCATACGTGTAAACCAATTTTTAAAGCACTTTTGCCACTCTGATTGAGGCATCTCCAAAACGTGTTGTATGAACGCGTCGACCGCATCTTCACGGGTCGAAAATCGTTGACCACGTAATTTATTCTTTACATTTGGAAATAAATAAAAATCATTGGGTGCCAAATCAGGGCTGTACGGTGGGTGACCCGTTAATTCTATATTTTGACCTTCCAAAAATCAAGTTGTTTCGCGTGATGTATGACAGCTGGCGTTGTCATGGTGAAGAATGATTGCGTCGTTGGTTGTCTTTACGTATTTCTTCAAACACTTCTGGCAAACAAATGGTCGTAGACCACTCCGAATTAACCGTTTTACGATTTTCTAGTGGCACTGTAGCCACATGGCCATTCATACCAAAAAAGCACGCGACCATTTACTTCAAGGGGCTTTTTGCACGAGTAACTTTCGTAGGGTTCGGCTCATTTTGAAACACCCACACTGTTGATTGCTGTTTAGTTTCGGGATCATACGCATATATCCAAGATTCGTCACCTGTGTAGATATTATAAACAGCTTTTGAGTCACCACGGTTATATTTTTTCAACATTTTTTTGCACCATTCGACGCGAGCCTCTTTTTGATCCTTAGTTAAATTGTGCGGTATCCAACGCGAACAAATTTTTTTTACAGCTAAATGTTCATGTAATATCTTATTAATGCTCGTCATAGATATCCCCAGAATTGCCTCTATCTCGCGATACGTAACATGACGGCCATGCATTATAAGTTTCCGCACTGCTTCAATATTTTGTGGTACAACGGCCGATTTCGGGCGACCTTCCTTAACTTCGTCCGTAAGCATACTACGTCCACGATTGAACTCACTAAACCAGTGATACACAGTAGTTTTTGATGGAGCTTCATCACCAAAAGTCAAAGTTAACTGATCTATGCATTGTTGTTGCGTTAAGCCACGCCGAAAATCGTAATAAATCATAGCACGAATATTTTCACGAGTAAGTTCCATTCTTGCAACGAGATAACATTTTAAACCCGCAAAAACAAAAGACTAGCGTACTCAAGAAAAAAAAAATAGCGGCCAGTATTAAAAGAAAGTTCAAATTTTACCATGGAGGTCAAAAATTGTGTTTAAGAAAGTTGGAATCCTGGATTCCGGATACATAAGTAGCAGCCCTCGTAACAGTAGACACCGAGTGCACGGTGACGTCACGATTCGCTCGGCCAATAGCGTTGCGTTTTGAAAATTTGCGAGGGAATTTTAAAAATACTACTTTTATATAATTAAGTTTGTTAATAGAAACATGATCATTTGTAAAATAATCATGTGAGTATATTTATTAAGCAATAAAGATTACTCATGATTTTTTTGGCCATTTCTGAATCACATGCATATTCCCTATTGTAACCCTGACTTTTTAAATAGGAGTTCGAAGTTTTTACAATGGATATGAACAATTCATGATTATGTTATGATACACAAATTCTATGAAAAATAAACATTATTAATGCTTGAATTATCCTCCTGACACCTGGCGTCCTTTACAAAGTGCTAAATAGACCATACACTCAGGGTCGGATATTTTCAAAATTCGTATTACATCAACAACGAACGGACGAGCGCGACCTTTACGTAGCATCAATTCCCGAGTTTTTGTTTTTTCCCGCTAAAACGGTACTGAACACCTGATTCGTTGCAGCCAATAAAATTTAACCAATGGCGGTAGTTTATCCTTGGAGTTCGACAGACATTTTGTATTTGGTGGCCAGCATTATTGTGACGCGTGCTCAGGAGTTCACAACAATGGCGGCACGTGGCCTACGCAGTTAGTAAAACTTAAAATATATCTGTTAAATTAATTTGTGTTTAATGTTATTTTTTATAAACTTGCAAATCAGTATATTTACTTTATATAATAGTAAATAAGCCGCCGTAAACATATTAAACCTATAGAAAGGTATCTTGGCCGTTATTCATGTTTTACGTACGTGGATTGATCTTATGTAAATCACTTCGATTCATAAATCTCAATTTGATTAATGTAAGAATTAAGTTGTTTTGATACTAAATATACGAGGGGTGTTCAATAAGTAATGAGAATGACATATAAACTCTTTAGCAAAGAAATAAAAAAGTACTGGCAGGCATAGCCCATTTAATTGTTATGAGAAATAAAAAAAAAGAACTCGACAGTTCGTTTTTTTTAAAAATAGAACACATTCATTTCGTTTTGTCGGGATCAAATGGTAAAAATGGAGAAAATTGAAGTTCGTGCGGTGATTAAATACCTTTGCTTGAAAAATTTTACTACTAAGTAAGTAAATTTAGACTTGCAAGAAACATTAGGGGTTTACGCTCCTTCATATTCTACGGTTGCACGGTGGTGTGCCGAGTTTAAAAGAGGAAGATTGAACACCAACTTGACTCGATCAACGTGTTACCGTTCGTTTTATAGCTGAAGAAGTAAAGATTTCTGTAGGGAGTGTTCACAATATAATACATGACCATATGGGCATGAAAAAGGTATCAGCACGCTGGGTACCCAGAATGCTTATGGACACTCAGAAACAAACCAGACTGCGGGTTTCACAGAGCTGTTTGGACTTGTTACAGCAAGATCCTGACCGATTTTCGGCTCGTTTTGTTACAATGGACGAAACGTGGCTTCACCATTACGACCCAAAAACCAAACAACAATCTATGACTTGTGGAAGAGGCCATCATCTCCGACTCCGAAGAAATTTAAGGCAATACTATCCGCCGGTAAAGTCATGGGCTCCCTTTTCTGGGATAGCCAAGGGGTTGTTATGATTGAATAACTCGATCATGGAGCTACAATTACGGGGAATTTATATGCGGAACAAATAAAAAAAACTGCGTAATGTTATACGCGAGGAACGTCGAGGGAAACTTTCCAAAGGTGTTTTGTTTCACCAGGACAACGCCTCCGCACATAAGTCAAGAGTTGCGATGGCTGCCATCAAAGATACTGGCTTTGAATTGATGGAGCATCCGCCATATTCACCAGACCTCGCTCCTAGCGATTTTTATTTATTTCCGCGGTTAAAAGAGCACCTCAGAGTTCAGAAATTTGATGATGATGACGCTGTGATCGCCGCGGTACAGGATTTTTTAAGGGGTCAAGAAGAAGATTTTTTTAAAAAGGGAATTTTAAGTTTGGAAAAAAGATATAATAAGTGTATACTCTTGAAAGGTGACTATTGAAAAATAAACTAAAATATGTTAAAAGTTATTTGCGTCCTTATCATTCTCATTACTTATTGAACGCCCCTCGTATATATAATTAAGAAAAAGTCTTATTTGATGCTAAATTTTAATAAGCACCTTAATGATTATGTAGTTTTGGGACTATTGAGATTTATTTCAATACTAGCTGTACCTGCGACTTCGTTTGCATGGTAATGTGGTGGGAGTTAACGCGTTTCTTCTCTTGGACATAGGACACATGCAGTTCTAATTTAGCCTATCAAGTAAAACGTTGAATAAACCTATTTTAGCTAAAATGCCGTTCAAATAAGTTTGTCTTTATCTATCACTCTGTTATTTAAATAGTAAGAAAGGGACAAAACTAGTTTTATTTAAGAGGTATCCCATTGAGTTAAGAATATCCCATACGATTTGTGACTCAATGTAGGTCATTGTACAGAATCACGAGCTTTTACAACCTATCAGATTTATCCAATTCTGAGGAAAAAAATCGACAACGATAGAAAAGTTTGCCCAACTAGTAGTAAAATATGCTTTGCATTATGTGTGTGTAGGTACTGGTTCTACACGCACACATGCATAGTTAGTTTCGGATGCAATTAAAAGATGGCACTGTCAAAAAGGTTTCCATTAAACGCTTCAAGAGGGCACTCTTTACCTATATACTTACTTTACTCTTTGGCGCAAGCTATAGCCGTATACGCTTTAAGCCCACATGACACTGGCGCAGCCTGGCCGCAGCGGACCATAGTAAACTTGTCATTAGTCATTAGCTGTCAAATTTACTATTGTCCGCCACCACAGGCCGGCAGGGTGTTGCAGGCCTTACATACATGCATACATATTTATTTCCTTTTTTTATCTGCATAGCACAATGTTTTGAACTGGAAATTTGGAATGTTCGCACTTTGATTGCGCTTACTGAACACAAAATTCCAATTCAAGACACTCACTGTTTAATTTATCAACCGAAAATAATAAAAACTAAATTTAAATGATAACATCTTGTATTTGAGGTTTCACAGACAATTTATTTATTTAAGCTTTATTTTTCCATATTGTTAGTATTCACTAATCTAAAAAGTTGTGTTGTGTTAATGTTTTTATACAAATATATATGTTTTCTTATATGGACCCCATTTGGGTGAAAGCCTCCTCCATCTCATGCCATTTTTCCTGATATTTGGCCAAATTCATCCAGCTAGGTCCGGCAACCTCGGTTATGTCGTCTGTCCAACGTCTTCGTGGTTTATCTTTCCTTTCTTAAATGTATGTATAATGTCATACAATATTTCCGTAACTTCGCAAACAGAACATTTTATCAGTCCATATTCTAATTAAGTTTGGCCCAGGTTGGGGTCGTGTTGGACTAAAAGCGGCATAAATTAAAAACGATAAGACTGCATGAATGAATGCATTCAAATCCACAACCGTCGTTCTTAATGCTGAAGCTTTGTTTTTACCTGGGACCGAGTTTTTCTCGGCTTTAATACTACGAAATCGATTTCTATACAAAATGAATTAAAGAACCAATACTTCTGTTCTGACTGTTTGAAACTGATCGTTTACCAAAAAAAATAGCAAAATAAACTGATAAAAAGAAAACAAAAAACCTTCTCATCACTGGGGTTCGAATCGCAACCATCTACAAAGAAGATTAACAATGGTTAATGGTCGTCGTCGAAGAGTAAGCCAGCCTTTTGGGAGAAAATACGGAAACAACGAATTTTCTCGAAAATAGGACCAAGCTAACTAGATCGGTTTCTCGGCCCCTTAAACTCCTATACTGCAAATGTCATCAGAACATGATTTCAAATTCAAATTTAAAAATTATTTATTTCGGGCTCCATAATTTATTACAAATATACACATAAATATAGGTTTTTTATTTACTAATATTGCTGGTTTAATAGTATCGGATAAGTAACCGGTAGCGCCATCTATTATAGAGTTCTTCACTCTGGATTTCTACATACAAACATTCAAGCAAGTTTTAATCCCTTTAGAAGATGAATTTTCAAAAACGCTGAAATTGTTATTCTTGTGTTTTAGTATGGAACCATTTTACGAAGTTTCAAGTCACTGGCTCAAAAAATATATACTTTCCATACAAATATGCAACCCATTTTTGACCCCTTAGGGTATGAATTTTCAATAACGCTGAAATTACTTTTCTTGTGTTTTATTAAATAATCTTTTCACGAAGTTTCAAGTCTCTATCTTAAAAAATAAATGAATTCCCATATAATTTTTCATACCTTATATCACCCTCTCAAGAAATTATATATATATTTTTTTCCTTTATTGCAAAATTAAAATTATTCAAGTTTTCACTTCTGCCGGCACTCCCGGAGTGCAACCCGGTTTTTTTTCAAGTTTTTAATGCCGAATCACAGTTTTCTACTACTAATTGTTACTGAGCTAAGCCGAAGACGGACGGACAGACGGACATGGCGAAACTATAAGGGTTCCTTGTTGACTACGGAACCCTAAAATGAGGTTGAACTTTGTATGGGAACTCCTTGAATCTATGAGCTAAAGACTTGAAAATTGGCAAGTATATACTTAACTAGAAAGTAAAAAGACCCCCATGCATTCAAACTTTTAGCAAAATATAGATAAAACGTGAATAAACACGGGATGTAAAATAGTGCTAGGCGGCTAAAGACAATATATTAAGAGTCCGCAGTAAGCTCGGCCGAATTTCACCTTCTCATATGTCTGTAATTAGTTTATATGGTTCCAGTTTATAAAACAAACGAAATACAGCAAAATTGTATGAAAAACTTAAATTCGCTGTATTTTTTTTACTATGGTATCTGAAGCTACATAAACTAATTACAGATATAGATATCCTCATGTCATTGTATATGCAAAGTTTCGTTACAATCCAACACGTAGTTTTAAAATGAGAGCGTAACGTTTGTATGGAGAATCGAGCTTACTGCGGACTCTTAACCAAACCTGGTTGATTGATATGATACCTTCACCGATAGTAACTGTTAGATATTAGAGACCTATAATTATATTGGAACTTCAGTCACTGCGACGACGTCGCTGTTGTTAATAATATATGACCTCTGCCTTCATATATTTGATATGAAATCAGGGGTCATCTAAAGTTGTTTGATAGGTTGAGTTGAATACTTATCTCGAATTATCATAGTTCACCGACGTCAAGGGATGTGGGTATAACATTTAGACAAAACAGCATTCCGCGGAGAATTTATTCGTGGACAAAACAATGGGTATAAAAAACAAAACACAGTAACGTAAAAGTAGCAGGGTCCACGAAAAGGCCCCGACTCAGCATGGTGCTAACCTAGAAGGCCAGCGCTGGTCTTCCGTTGGAACCTTTCCTCCTGGAAGGCAACACAAAACAAATACCTACGCTAAACATATTTTGTATCAAATTCACGTCACTGAAATATTATTGGGAGCGCATAAGGAACGCGCCCGCCCTAAAGGGATATTTTGGGCCTTATATTCCTATGAAAACCTCAGCCTTCGCTTTGCTTCTTCTTCGCTTGCCTCCGGCTCTCAAGTTTCCCTTGCATGACACCGGAAGATAATGAGTGTCCTTAGGGGTCATTGCTCACATTGAGACCGCTTTCAGAAGGGTTGATTTGGGCCTTTTATTCCAACGAAAAGGCCTACTTGCTTGCCTCGTCGCTCGCCTTCGGAACATTGGCTTGGGATTTCGCTTGCAAGATACCTGGGGAAAGTAAGTCTACGTGGGGGCTCGCCCTCAGGTTTCGCTTGCAAGACACCGAGAGGATAATGTGTCTGTCCATGGGGGCGCATTTAGAGCGTTAGCTTAGTAGCTCCCCCCCCCCGACGCTCTAGTCTAGTGACTAGAGCGTCGGGGAGAGGTCAGAGGGGTTCGACGGGTATGCGGGAGGCGACTCGAGCGGCGAGCCTAACTTCAGATTCAGAGACGAAAACTTATGAGGCGCGTATTATAATTATAATTAATACATTTCAAAAATGTTGACTATCAGTAATTTGGTAAATTATTTAGCTTAATGGTGATTATTATACCCTTTTGGAAAGCAAAAGAACTGAGATGCTAAAGCTTTACAAATGGTTAATAATTAACCTGTCTGCCAGCACGTCTATCATGAAATTCATTACAAGGCGCGCGGGTTCTCTCAATTATTCTCGCACTATACGTCCCTTTCTGTTTTCTAATAAGAGAGAGCCGGACAGTTCGAGAAAAATCGAGAGAACTCGCGCGCCGTCTTGTGATAGCCGTGCTGGTTTGTCAGTATATACCTATATATTCATCAGGAATAAACAGTATGTATTATATCAGTATAGAACGGGCCTTTTATAAACATTAATTATCAAGCGCGTCAGTATTAAGGCGGTATTATAACTTCGTACTTCGCGCCAAAGAGAATATAACCACTACATTCTACTTCGCTTCGCGCCTTCAAGTTGACATTCAGCCAATATAGAGACAGTAGAGACACAGAAATTGGCCAACATACAGGAAAATACTTTTATCATAAAGCCTGCAACGCAACACACATTTTATTAAGTTGGCGATGGCGGGAACATACACAAGATTTGGCAGAATGTGATAGTGCGATCTGCCGGGCTAGCACACTAATAGGCCATATATTTATGTTCGAACGTATAACTTTACGGGTGTGCCCATTTTTACGTTATTTAGCTAACATGATAATCTTGCAACATATATTTATGCCATAGCGTAAAATATATGTAGGAAAAAGGAGTTTCGTGTACTATAGTGTTGCCAATATGTACAACCGAATTTCTACCAATTATTACATTAATTTAATTCGTTCAATCGTAGTCTATGGTTAGAGACCCAATATAATACTACTTAATTAAAGAGTAATGATAAGCACTGCACTGCTACTAAATAGTTGTACTCTTGTATTAGGTTCTGTTATAATCGTATGTGTCGAAATTCCGGCTCCGGCCACTCGACAGGGTTGGATGCATCGCGTATTTGACGCCGGTGCAACTTCCTTGCCTGAGGGGCTACCGCGAAATGAAAACGAACTTCGTTCGTGTATGGGTCAGGCCGTAGATTTTGCCACAAAGAGCGCAGCGGTGACGTAGAATTTTCTACGAACCGGATGCGCAGACTGACGCAAAACAGTAACGCAGGTGCGCAGAGTGACGCACAACGGAAACGCAAAATAATTGAAGTGCGCGCAACATGTATGATTTTTACATAAAATATTTGGAATTAATATATAATAATAGTAGATTGTGAACCGAGGGAAGAAAAACCCCATTACAGACGAGATATTAAAGGTACTGGAACGAAGTGAGAGCGCCAATAGGTCGTGGATGGAATGGGTTGTTTCATACGGGTAAAACACTATACCTACACGTTTGATTTCGAATATGAGGAAAGTAGAACAGACACGATGTTAGGAAATATCATACATTATAAAAATGCGCCCAAGATCACCAAGAGACTCCATACTAAATAGTAGAAATTACCTATCAGTACTATTATTAAGCTTCAGGATTTTCATCATAGTTAGGTTAGGTCAGGTACAAAATAAAATGACGGATTTTGGTATGGTATGATTTTTTTTATTACTTTACTCAAAGACTGAATTTCTTTCATTTCTCTGCCGGAGTCAAAGGCATCTTGAAAGGAAATATAATAATTGTAGCTTAGCAAAAAAAAACACCTAAAAAACCGCAAATCTAAGCATTGTATGTGTGCACACCTTTACTAAGCAGAGTAGCATACAGCCATTCTGCGTAACGTGACGCAGATAGAATCAATCTTAACTCGATAAATACACTGTTTTTTCCAGATTTCTTTGCCTTGAAAGATTACACACACTTTACTGAATAGGGCACAATAACAATAACAAATATTCATACTTTGAAATCTTAAAAAATGCACTCCGCGACAAACTGGTTACCTTCCACTTTTTGCCAAAATTGACAGCCTACTGACAAAAATATAGCCGCTACCGCGTCATTGACCATTGACAAAGTAACTTTGGTGTTGTCACTACTGTAATACAAACACTGCTAATGTTTAACTCCACAAAATGGGGAGATGTTAGTTACGCAGTCAAAGTAGCGCAGAAAAATGGTTTTGTGTGTTTTCTTTTAAACGTGTGAAAATTAATGTACTTTCTTAGGAAACATGAAACGATATTTAAAAGGCGGCTAGGTAACTATTATTTCATAACGTCAAATCAAAAAGATTATCAAAAATATATTTTTTTTCTTATTTTTCTGATTGAGTAAAGTACACTACTACCTAAGCGGATTCGCGTTTTTTATGAAATTTTCGACGTTTTTCATGAAAAAATATTGTGTAACTTCCCAAGTTTATGGATTTATTTTAATATCTTCAGTGACCAAGGTTCACCATTTCTTAGGGAAGACAATGCTGTGGTTGAGAAATTATATTAAAAAGGAGCTGAGTTAGGTTATACCTTTTGTGGAAAAATCTACGGCCTGACCCGTATCTCGCTCTCTGTCGCTCGAACTTGCAAGTGCGACAGAGATGGAGATACACGAACTAAGTTCGTTTTCGTTTCGCGGTAGGGCCTCTCTTTGTCGGCCTGCCAAGATATTAGGTAACTGATGTAAGGTGATGCAATCCTAAAATCAATGTAGGAGTTGGTCAGGTTTCTTGAAGATGCACATATTATATATTTATGTATTCGTAGGCCTTTTAAATAAAATAAAATTACCTTGTAAGTTCCGGTGCGAAACAGTCAGGTCCAAAATACGTAAACACGGGGTACGATTAATATGCGATATCGAAATCCAATGGTCAAGGGAAAAGTCGTAGAAAAGTAATCAATCCAAACAGCAAACGAATAATAATAAGTTTTAAGTTTTGAAACTGAAACCGTGTGTTGTGACAGAAATTTGACAAATATATATATGTGTTAGTGTTGCCCCCTACCCTACGCAGGGTTTTGAGTAATATTCCCTATTGGCATCGGGTTCACGAACTCAATGCCACTGCCTGGATGGAACTTCCAATAAACGAATTAGGTAAACTTTACCAAATACCGATGGATCTTGATGCTGCAGTCAGATGGATTGCACTTCGACTTGAAAACTACGATCGTTTCAGCAAACTTATCCTCGTCGCAGCCAAAAAGAACATCCCGAGAGTGTACCGTATACAGTACATACCCTGCTGGTCTAAAGAAAGCGAAGAATAGGCATGACGGCTCATGTTCAAATTGATAACGTAGTGATGCTAAATGGATAGTAAACCATCAATTATCGTAATAAAGTATACATTATACAATTTAATTAAAATCGTAAAAAGATATGAACCTTGAAAGTTAAGAAAAAATATGCATTTTTTTATTGTCCAACAGTAAATTTAAACTTACCAATAGAATCCTTACGCTTTTATAGAAACAAAATTGTATGACAACTATGTACTTAAACGTGACAATATGAACCGTTGACGGACGAAATTTTATGTAGGCCACTCGAAACCCCAGATAAATTTTAACACTATGAAAGCGATACAATTGGCCGCAGGATATTAGTCAAATTTCTGTCACAACACACGGTTTCAGTTTCAAAACTTTAGTTATTATTATTCGTTTGCTGTTTGGATTTATTACTTTTCTACGACTTTTCGCTTGACCATTGGATTTCGATATCGCATATTAAAAGAACCCGTGTTTACGTATTTTGGACCCGACTGTTTCGCACCGGAACTTACAAGGTAATTTTATTCTATTTAAAAGGCCTACGAATACATATATATATATATATATATTATGCGCATCTTCAAGAAACCTGACCAACTCCTACATTGATTTCAGGATGGCATCACCTTACATCAGTTATCTAATATCTCGGCAGGCCGACAAACAGGCAAGGAAGTTGCACCGGCGTCAAATACGCGATGCCTCCAACCCTTTCGAGTGGCCGGAGCCGGAATTTCGACACATACGATTATAACAGAGTACAACTATTTAGTAGCAGTGCAGTGCTTATCATTACTCTTTAATTAAGTAGTATTATATTGGGTCTCTAACCATAGACTACGATTGAACGAATGAAATGAATGTAATAATTGGTAGAAATTCGGTTGTACATATTGGCAACACTATAGTACACTAAACTCCTTTTTCCGACATATATTTTACGCTATGGCATAAATATATGTTGCGAGATTATTATGTTAGCCAAATAACGTAAAAATGGGCACAATCGTAAAGTTATACGTTCGAACATAAATATATGGCTGATTAGTGTGCTAGCCCGGCAGCACGGCTATCAGTACGCCTTGCCTTCTACACACAATGTAATTTATGAAAACAACTGACAGCGACACAGCTATAGTTGGGATGAACGGTATGTGTATTGCTGCCTCATTCTTATCTGAGCTGCATGACTACGTGTGTAAGTGACCTTATTTCTATCAAATAACGTTTTATGATTGATGAAAGAAAAAACTACTAAACGTGCTACTTTTTTTGGACTGGTAATTTTTTACAAAGAAAAGTCAACTGACTTGACATCCTTTTTGTACATAACATGTACAAAAAGGAGAATTTATTTCAATTTGTTATAATGACAACAGTAAATAGTACCTATAAAATAAAACTTAAATCTACTTAACTACTAGTATATGCACTCTCCGAGGTCGCTGCCCCTGGGAAGGGTGCCCATAAGGCTGGCCACATTTCCTCGTTGGATAGCAATTCCAATCCGTTGGCCGAAGAAGTAGCCAGCTCTATGGTCAGCTGTATTTTCACCAATTTTTTTTTTTATTTCTCAATAAAGACTGTGGGCATCCAAACTCCACGGTCCGAGAGTTTCTACAGCGAAGGCCGCAAATATGTAGCAGTTTGTCAGGCCCGCATATTTGCGGCGCTTCGCTGCTTCTGCCGCTGTTGCCGCGCGCCTCTCAAAGAAGTTGCGGCTAAATGGGACGGGGCCAGGGTGTCCACGCAGGTGGCGTCCCAGATAAGGGGCCGACCCATCCGCCACGGAATGAGTGTCAATCCATCGGGTCTCCTGCCATCATCACGGGCCAGACCGGGAGGTTCCAGGATGGCTGGCACGTTTACGCTGGCAAGAGCCCGACGGATGACGTCATTAAGACAGGCGTGGTGAGATAAGCGGCCGGCACTCTTTGAGCACGAGAGGCCGTGGTAGCCCAAACGGTCCACATCGACTCCGCAGGGGCAGCGGTGGGGTACTACGATATCAGCGCCTAGGCGGAGACCGACAGCCAACCTAAAAGAATTGTTGTCTAGGAGAGTTGCACAGTGAATAGAAGGATAAGCGTGTAGCCAATATCCGGATTCGGGTTGCGATAAAGCCAATAAACGGGCTTTCTCAGACCTCGTAGAGGCAGAGTTTAAAAGCCACTCTGAAGCCTGGCGACAAAGAGGTTCGTCCCAGTCTTTGTACTGCCTTGTTTGATGGTGGGGGTTTACCCGGGCAGGCCAGTTGCCAGGCATCCTCTGTTTCGTGTAAGTACGCTACCTCAAAATCTCGAAGTGAAGGAGTAACGATTTTACCTATAAGAGGCAACGTACTGTGAACTGACGAAAGAAAAGCAGGAAGAACGATACTGGAAACTTGCCTGATTGAGGCCGCCATGTGGGATTGGCAGGGTAGCTTGTAGAAATTGCCTTTCATTGATGTGGATGTTGAAATGTTTTTGGATATGTAGATGCAAGATATTGTCAATTTTTTCTCATAATTGAGGAAATTTCCAGAAGGGGCTACACCTTAATGAGTACGTCAATTTGGGGACAAAGAGGCAGGAACGGAGAATAAAAAGAGCCATGTGTGAGTTAATTTTGAGAAGTTGATCAGAGTAATCGGAGAAACGGCGGATTTGGGAATCCACAAAATCCGGGATTGCTTCTTCGAAAACTGGGGCTCCGAGAAGATGAAGCGAGCTCTTCGAGAGGACTTTAATGCCTGGACAGATTTTGTTAAAACCGTCAATAACCTGCGATTTATTTTCAATTTCACTACTTAAATAAATCTCGCATTTATTCATATTGAGTTCAAGGCCAATTTCTTGAAACTTTGGAATTAAAGAAGAGAGGTCGGTGAGAACTGCACGGCTAGCACACGACGGCGCGCGAGCTCTCTCGATTTTTCTCGCACTATCCGTCTCTCTCTTATTAGAACACTTAGAAGAAGAGGTATAGTGCGATAAAAATCGAGAGTATGTCGCGGCCGTCGTGTGCTAGACGTGCAGAGCTCGCTTCACCGCCCAAGCTACCGTCATCGAGATACCACATGTTAAATTTGGAATTTAGAGCGGAAAATATGGGATGAATTGCAAGACTGAAGATGACATTGATAAAAAAAATAATTGACACTGACACTGACACCGATGAGATGACATTAGTGTAGTGACACGAACGAATGTTTATGTGGCTGAAATATCCCAAGATTGAAAATAATATTGTTAGTGATTAAAATAAATTGTACTAAATATTTATTCACATTTTTACTAAAAATGCTCTCCCGCTCCAATTCATAATATTCAGTTAATGTTTTAAATATAAGCTATCCAGGCCGTCTTTCGAAATGGGTGGAGGTGATTTGGTAAGAAATAACGTTCTAAATTACTACTTATCTAAGGTTACAATTTCGATACCTAATAATTTGAATATTATTCTATAGAACTCGAAAAAGTCATGGCATCCAAACACAATGAAAAATCAGGAGCGTGTTTGGAAGGCGGAGCAAGCGAGCGCAGAGGAGAAGAAGCGCATCTTGGAGCTTCAACGGGAGCGCGCGGAGGAGCGCGATCGCGCAGAGCTGAACGACCTCGCCAAGCGCTCAGCGGGCTCTTCCGGGGCCAATGACAATCGCTTGCATTGGATGTATGATGTATGTAGCCCTTACATTCCACCCTTTTGTGTATTGACAAGAATACCTGGATTTATCATTACGTTAGTAAATGGGTGAGGACCAAATTCTTGGCCAGTAGTTAGCCTAGTTAATTGGTAGTAGTTAAAAGTTCCATTGTGACACGAAAATTAACCATACAACTGGCCAAGAATTTGGTCCTCATCCAAATAATAACAAAACAGCATTATCCTTTATAAAGTTTAGTTTAATACAGTGGGTAAACTTGCAAGTACAGGATTCACCTCTTCCTTACATATAGAATAAGTTTCTGTGACAACCTGTTACCCATAGTTTGGGCAGTGCTGGGTACATACATGTTTCTAACTTTTGTTTGAGATCCTAACAAGTATTACTAGCAGATAAATAACTTATTACTTGTTTACTTTCTTTTTATTAACATGAAGCGAGGACTTGAAAAGTAATTTAAGAAGTCTGGCAATTCCATGATTACACTATTTGGTGGGAAGTACCTATTGGTAATCATGGCAATTTTTATTTTGGCTCGGAAATGGAGGAGTTTTGTATGGTGTGTGTTAGAGAATAGGAAAGACAGTATTGTGAAACAAATTAAAGAGATCTCCGGTTTTGGGCCCCAATGTACCCACCCTAAATAAGTATCAAAATCTGGGGATAGAATAAAGCCTATATCCAACCAGAAAGTCCATTCTCTACTCAGATGAAATAATTTTGAAATTGCTACTGACAAATTTACAAAGCTGCAATCCCACCGACTTTCCCGCTTTATAATATTACTCAAATTATTTATATTTCCTCCATAAATTAAGCATAATATTCCTCTATCTGATGATATTATTTAATGTAGCAAATTAAATTTTCATCATGGTCAGTAAAAGGGTTTAACTGATTGTTTTGTTTGTTATAGAAACCCGATAAAAAAGTGCAGCAAGAAGATTTCCTCCTGGGTAAAGCCATTGACAGCAACTATGAGGCAGACAAGGTTGAGCAGGACTACATCCCAGCGGTGGCTCGGAGGGTTGTGGGCTCTAGCATGTTGGCCAGTGCAGGGGATGCCCAGGTCGACCTGGTGAGGAAGATGCGGGAGGATCCTCTAATGCTCGTGAAGGAGAGGGAGAGAGCTGCACGGGCAGCCTTATTGAACAATCCTCTGCAAAGACGTCGCCTGACGGAGTTACTTCGAAAAGAACAGGTAAATGCATATCACAATAATGTTGTGAGCAATGATATTTTCAGTAATGTACTGGTATAAAATTAAGTGTAATATAATCTATTTCAAAAAATTCAATGATTTTATTTAATTTTAATTCAAAGATAAGATGAGATGAGATTAGATAGAAGTAAGACATACATAATAGCAGTTATATTTTAAATATATGGCTTAACATAAGCATAAATTATTATGTAAAAAAATTGGGGGACAATCTTACACAAATCGACCTAGTCCCAAACTAAGCAAAGCTTGTACTATGGGTACTAGATGACGATAAACATACTTATATAGATAAATAAATATAAAAAAAGCATAAAATATTATGTAACGCTCTTTTATTTGACTATTGCACACTGCTGGCTATATTATCATCGAATAAACGGAGTTTGCTTATGTCCGGCGTCGGCTGCGCGGCTATCATAAGACGGCGCGCCAGCTCTCGTTTTTTCTCGCACCATACCTCTCTTTCTAAGTGTTTTAATAAAAGAGAGACGGATTCATAGTGCGAGAAAAATCGAGAGAGCTCGCGCACCGTCTTGTGATAGCCTTGCTGTTCTCCGTGTTTTCAATGTATGGGCAGCCGCTCGTGGCCCCGCTGCCCGCTGGGGTCCAGTCCGCGGCCTAACCTATTGTCGTGAAATTTTGTAAGCAGGATCAATTATAAATAATATTTTTTTGTTAATTCCTTTTTTCGAAATAAGCGGCAATTACACTGCGTCGTTCACCTAATGCGGTCGCCAAATTAATTTTAAACTACTTAGGTCAACAAACGTCGTCTTCACATTAGTCTGTCCGCCTACTACTAAGCGTTGGCAGCTGTCGATTGCCGAATGCGGCCGACTAACGTGTTCTTGACACTCGGCCGGCGAACGACGAAGTGTAATTGCCGCTTCATTCTTAAAAGAAAGGCGATTTCCAAAGCTCATAGGGAGCCACTAGTGCATTTAAAAAAAAATTGGGGGAAAATCTTACACAAATCGACCTAGTCCCAAACTAAGCAAAGCTTGTACTATGGGTACTAGATGACGATAAACATACTTATATAGATAAATAAATACTTAAATACACAGAAAACAGCCATGACTCAGGAACAAATATTCGTGCTCATCACACAAATAAATGGCCTTACCGGGATTCGAACCTAGGACCTCTTGCTTCGTAGGCAGGGTCACTACCAACTAGGCTAAAGCAGTCGTCGATTTCATGCATGTGTTTCTTTTTTAATGTAGTGTAGGTGAATTATATCGACGTAAAATTGTGATAACTAAAACCACATTCTATTGATTCTATACATTATATTATCTCAATTATTTTAATATTATTATGTAGTATATTAATGCAGAAAGTATGTTTAATTACAGGATCAAAGGAATGAAAGGAAGGAAAAGAAAAAACCAAAGAAAGATAAAGATTTGGATGATATGTTAGCGGCTAAACTCAATGCCTTAGGTGAGAAACAAATTGACCTGGCAACATTATTGGCTTCCAATGATTCTAGTTCAGATTCATCCTCCGAGGAGGAGCAAAAGAAATCAAAAAAAAACCACAAAAAGTCTAAAAAGCATAAAAAACAAAAGAACAAGTCAAAGCGTAACGATACTGAAGGGGGGTCCTTGGGTGACGACGATACGGACAGATACACATACCAACATCTTGACGAAAAGCGCAGTTCCCCTAAAGGGGCACCCAAGTCATCTCGCAGGGATAGCGGCCGCAACGACTCTCATAATGAACAGAGTATCAAGAAATATAAGAAGAGCGAGAAAACCGAATCGAGACTGGACATAGAACATCAGCGACGAACGCAACGCGACAGCGCCGAGCGTAGGGGCGGGCGCTCGCCCGACCGGCCGAGACCGGCGGAGGAGGAGCGGAGACCCGCGCCCCGGGACCGCAGGCAACACTCGCCCGATCGCAGGCAACAGTGGTCCGATCGCAAACAACACTCGCCCGACTGCAGGCATCACTCGCCCGGTCGCAGGCAACACACGCCTGATCGCAGGCAACACTCGCCCGATCGCAGGCAACACTCGCCCGATCGCAGGCAACACTCGCCCGATCGCAGGCAACACTCGCCCGATCGCAGGCAAGCCTCGCCCGATCGCAGGCAAGACTCGCCCGATCGCAGGCAACATTTGTCCGACCGCAGAGTCACACGAAGATCGGAGGAGCGGCATAAACCGCAAGAGCGAAGGCCGTACAAATCTGACGAGCAGGGAAGATACAAGGCGAGGGCGGGCATGAGCGAGGAGGCGCGCGCGGCGAAGCTGGCGGCGATGGCGGCGGCGGGCGCGGAGCGGGAGCGGGAGCGCGGCGCGCGCGTCGCCGGCCAGCGCGCCGCCGCCGCCGCCGCCGCCGCCGCGCCCGCGCCGCGCGCGCCCCGCGCCGACGCGCACGCGTTGCCCGACTCGCTCGAGAGCCGCATACACTCCAACCGACACTATATCCAGCGAGATCGCTCCCACATGGACCGGCCTTTTGCGCGTAGATGACGTTAACGCCGAGCGATTGACGCGCTTTTTGCGGATAATGGGTCTTAGTGTACGCACTCAGGCCGTACACTTAAGGTGGGTTGCACCAAACCGTCTGTAAATTATAAGCGAGTTTCGTTAAAATCTAGTATGCATGGAAAGTTTCTATGGGCCGGCGACATATTTAACGTTGATCGATCTTTAATCGTAAGTTGGTGCAACACGCTCTTAGTCTTTTGCGGATCTAAAAGGACATTGCCGAATCCTGTACCAACGTTTAATTTCTGCCACAACCAAACAGGCGAGAGTCATAACTCATAACAACTATGCGTGTTCGGAGGTCAGATTTGCACTGGTTTTACCTTGATGTGAATTATCGGTAAACGTAGTCAATATCATAGACTGGGAGATACTGACACAATTTTTCCGCTCATTTGCGTAATGACGAAAAGGAAAATGATGGTCATAGAGCTACGCGAACGTGTCAAATAAATTACGAACGATTTGTTACACAAAAAAATCTTGTATTTTTTAATCCTCCTCCTTTAGTCGTGTTCCTCATTGCTGAGGGTCGTGAACCTCCTGATGTGAAGTTACTCTTTTCCGCACTAAAGTCTCTCCATCTGTTGCGGCCTTAGCAGAGTATTTTGCTATAGTCGATGAAAAAAGAAGTTGGCTGTAATCATAATCATAATCATAATCATAATCATAATCATAATCATAATCATAACTTTATTTGTCGAAAAGCAGGTGATGATAAACACAGGTGTTACAGGCATTGCCTTACTTAAAGTACTCCACTTTTTGCCATACAAGACATACAAATATTTATATTTCAGCGTCTTAAATTAAGCAGTCAGAAGTAGAAACAGAGATTGTAGATATCAACATATACAATATTTATAGGTACTTAATTCATAATTTATATTTTCTAAAATTACTATGAGGAGTATAATGTCAAAGTATTTTTATATAATGTCAAAGTTGATGAATACAAATAACTGTTCACAATACATTAAATTAGTTTATTGTCATTTAAATATTCATGGATGTCATAATAGCATTAATTTTTTAGTAGTTTTCGTATCGTGTTCCGGAATTTATTGGTAGGTAACATCTGTATAGACATTGGCAGCTATTGAATATTTTTATAGCCATGCAAAAAATGCTTTTCTTGAATAGCGCGCAGTATGCACGTGGATTTGAGAGAGTGTTTCTTTGGCGAAGATTGCGTACTAAGTTGGGTTGATTCTTCTGAAAACGGTTGTCATATTTCTTGATGAACATTGTGCTTTCTAATATGAATAAAGAGGGAACCGTTAATATTCCTAAATCCCTGAAAAAGGGTTTGCAGCTTTCCCATGTACGTATACCAACAATAGCACGAATACATCTTTTTTGCATTCCAAATACATGGCGCCAGTTGGTTGAGCTTCCCCAAAATATAATACTATATGTTATTAGCGACTGAACATGACCATAGTAGGCAGTAATTGCGGTTTCTTTATTAACTAATTTGACCAATTGCCGGAGAGGATAGACGAACCTATTTATTTTGTTGCAGAGTTGCTCTATATTGTGTTTCCAGTTACAATGTCTATCGAGGAATATTCCCAAGAATTTCATTTCATCGACAAATTCGATGAGTTCATTTTTAAATTCAATTTCTATGTCAGGAGGTTTTGTCTGTGGTTGATGGAATTGTATAATTGTTGTTTTCGGAACATTGATAATTAAATTATTATTTTCAAGCCAATCCCCCGCGGTTTTTAATGCAGAGCTTATATTTTCTCCTAAGGAGTTCAAATCTGTAGATTTAACTATTATTGTACAGTCGTCTGCAAATAATACTGTTGGGTGGCAAATGTGTTTTGGAAGGTCAATAATGTACGTCAGGAATAGAAGTGGTCCGAGTATACTACCCTGGGGTACGCCAAATCTAATTAATTTTGCTTCAGACTGATGTAAAATTTTAGTCTTTGTTCGGGGGCAGATTGTACTTATTTGACAGAGTTGTTTTCGGTTAATTAAATAGGATTTGAGGAGCTCAAAAGCATTACCACGTATTCCGTATGAGTATAACTTGGACAAGAGGCGTTCATGATCTACGAAGTCGAACGCTTTTGTCATATCCATGAATATTGCGGCTACATGTTGTTTACTGTTAATACTGTCCATTACATGTTTGAGACAACCAAATACAGCTAACTGAGTTGACTTGTTATTCCGGAAGCCGTTTTGTTCATTCACAAGGACTTTGCACTTTTCTAGGAAATTGTAGAGTCGGTCATAGATCAAGCGTTCTGCCAATTTCGAGAAAATTGATAATAGGCTATTGGACGATAGTTTGATATATCGTTTACCGTAGCGTAATGCTACGCTATGCTGTAGCGTAATGCCACACTTCTCTTCAGGTGTGACTTAAAGCCCTCCATACCAACGACAACACATTAATAAAAAAAAAACAATGCTGCCATTTGTACCAGGCTCATCTTTGCACAGCTAATCGTCGTCGAGTGGCCATTCACCAAAATCACCATGCCATACTTTTCCGACGGTTCCAAATGGCCGTCACGTCGTCTAATTATTTTTTTTACTTAACTATTTGTACCAGTATGGAGATTTTTAGAAAGTATTATGTGACCGTTATAATATTTTCCATACTTCTAGTAGGGAGAAAAACTTATTTATACTCAACGGTGATTAGCTGTGCAAAAATTAGCCTGGTACAAATGGTTGACTTGTTTTTTACTATTAATGTGTTCTCGTCGGTATGGCGGGCTGTCAGTCACACCGGAAAAGTATGGCATTATGCTACCGCCTACTTATTTTTTCATTGACTAACGGAAAATACAAGATTTATGTGTAACGAATCGTTCGACTTATCGATAAGTTCGATTAACTCCCACGCGATTGAACCGCCGGTACCAGCGCTATGACCATCGTTTTCCTTTTCGTCATTATTACGTAATTAAACCCCTGAAGGGTCGCTATAATATAATTGTGTCAGTAAATCCCATTCTATCAGCCCGGCTTACAACAGAAATGTCACCGCCGTTGCCAATCTCAAAATACGTAATACTTATTTTGAGATTGGCAACGACATATTGTAACTAAGTAGGTAGGTCCTTTGACATGTCAAAACTGTTGGTAAACAAAAACATAACCTCAAAATAACGTAATTAATTTCAAATATCTACGTTTTCCCTGTATAATTCAGACGAATTCGTATCGTACGATTCAAGACTTGGTTTTGTAAACAAGTAACTTTAGTTTATTGTCCTCAAAATACACTAGGTATGGATAGTGACAAGGTGAAACAAAGAGTTTTGTATTGGCACAAACGTATAGCCCGCGAGGTAGCAACAGATTTTCGTGACCAATCGACCCCCGCGCGATAACGCGTGAGAAGGTTCAGAATGTTGTACCATGAAGCCCCGTGCACGTCAGCTGCGGCTCCGTCGGTTGGTTGACCAGCAGCAGCCTCCCAAATACGTAAAAAAAAGAAAAAAGGCCATTTACCCTTGATTCATTTTATCATCAAATGATAAATAATCCAATATTATGACTAAAAATAATCGTCAGCTGACTGCTGCCGTTCAACCCACCACGGAGCCGCAGTTGACGTCCACGGGGCTTCATGATACAACATTCTTAACCTTCTCACACGTTATCGCCCGGGGGTAAGTGACTGACAAAAAAATGCTCCTAGCTCGCGGTCTAGTAGTAGGTATCGAATGGATGCGCGACAATGTTCTTTGTAAGTATTCTACATCCGTCGCGTTTCAATACAAATGTAAATCTAACGAGACTGAGTAAAAAATAAACAATATGTATAAAACAGTATTTTTTTTTACAATAAATAATATCAATAACAATATCATTTCAAGAGACTGGAATACAAAAAACGCATTAACATTACGTGATATGAGTCTGTACAACGGCTAAGCAGGTGCAAAACGTCCATCAGTCCAAAGGTATTTTTTCTTTCACGATCTGAAATGAAATTATTAAAATATTAACTACATTTGTACCTGTGGTTACAGAATAGATAATAGTACAAGTACAGAAGGGACACCCCTTTGATCTTTACAAAAGCCGCTTTTTTCTCAGCCAAAACATTATGATTTATGGCTCTCTGACGTCGTCGACTGCAGCGCAAGCTAAACGGAACGTTAAGGCTGTGTACGAACGGTGAAAATGAATTGGCTTAATCGCCGCGTCGTCGATAGTGAGGGCTGACAACGACTAAAAATAATGTATTGCCCATTTATTGCTTGCATTCAAATAAATAGCAATAAATGTATATTCTTCATACATTACGAGTATATACATTATTTCATTATTTATCTCTAACATAATGAATCTCACAATTTGGACGAATTGAATACACCAAGACCGCCAGGCCACATTTTATTGGCTTTGCTGCAACCCACAGTAATGCAAAATCTTGTTGCTTTATTAAAAAAAAAAGATTAATAAAATAACATATTATAAGAGCCTCTATGACTATGATGTACCCATTACAGGCATATGAAGTTGTTGTTTTAGTAAGTAGGTATACTTTACTACACTAGAATTTAAATTCACATACCTTATATCAGCAAATAATCAATTCAAATTTACCTACATACTTAATCCAAATAAAAATTGTTCTGAGTTACTTACTTGGATATACATACTTAGTTAGATTACTTCATTCATACAGTGCTATATATGGAAGTAGATACACCTATAATAATATCTCTTTTATTATTATTCAGTAACTACTTATTTTCTATTATGTTCATTTTCTTATCTGTCTGCATCCTTCGGGCGTGCCAGGAGAGAGAAAAACGCGTGATTCATAAAAACGGAGGAGCGGTACGGTCGTATCAGCAAGTGATACACCAACGAATTTCAGCACTCTATATCTAGGGACCCTTTCTCTAAATCAGGGTGGTGTTATAAGAGGAAGAGGCCCTAATTCTTTGCAAAGGGCACCGGCTTCCTAGATTTCGTGTACTGTAATAAATGCTTTCATATTCGTTTCGCGGAAGCCTGTAAGTGCTGTAATACGCTGAGGTACTCTAATCTATGTACTAAATGTAGGAGTAGTCATTTGGGCATTCGCATAGTCGCTGTGGGGGCAAACAAGCGCCCGCCTAGTCGTGAGCGGTCAACGTAGTCTGTTTACGATTGGAATATTCCAGATATCCGGGTTGCCGGCTCCCTGAAGTAAAGTTAACATTTGGACGAAGACAATCCTACTAATATTATAAATGCGAAAGTTTAGAGATGTTTGTTACTCAATCATGCTTAAACAGCTCAACCGATTTGGATTAAATTTTGCACAAAGATAGTTTATAGCCTGGATTAAAATATAGGGTAGTTTTTATCCCAGGTCCACGCAGACGAAGTCGCGTGCGGAAGCCAGTTAAATAATAAAGGCCGCCAATCTACCTACTAAGCTGCGCTCTTCCGAAAGAAGTTAGACCGGTACGTAATTTTTTTATAGCGTTGAGACCTTTTATTTTCAGCGCCACCTGCCTAAGGCACTGGTCCCACCGCCGGCTAGTAAGCTAGAAAAGTTGGGCGAGTAGCATTACATTGCGGATCTGTGAAGGTCGATTGATCACACTGTACCTGGTCAGCACGCAATGAACCGTTACTCGCCCAACTTTTCTAGCTTACTAGCCGGCGGTGGGACCAGTGCCTAAAGCTTGCGTGATGGCGTTTAAATCGGACATAAAGTAAGCAGTTAGTTTGTGGGAGAGGGACGAATGCTTTATGTCATGGTAGCTTGGCTAGCGAAGAGCCTTCTTTCGGAAGAACGTTCGTCAGTGTCAGTACGGCTCCGTAGTGTTAGGTAAGTCCCCGTCCCCTGCTAACCTCAGCGCACATGCCGGCATAGACGGGGTCGGTGTCCCAGGGCCCGCGGTCCGGCAGCGGCAGCGCGCGGCGCCGCAGCTCGGCGACCAGCTCGGGCACGTCCATGATCGGGATGGGGTCGAGCGGCCGGCACAGCGCCGCCAGGTACTCCACGTAGTGCACCCTGGGGAAACAAACAACTGAAGACACACCTCGGACAGGCCGCGGCGGTACAGGCCGTCCAGCGAGCCGTAGGGCCGCGGCGGGGGTCGGATGGCCGCGCGCCGCACCAGCGTCTCCAGGTCGTCGACCCCGAGGATCGGCAGCGGGTCCAGCCCGCGCCTGCGCACCAGCCGGCTCAGGTACTCCAGGTAGTGGTTCCTGCAAGCACAACCGCACTCACCGCCGCGACCTGTGCTCCGGTGTTCTCCTCTCATCGTCCGATACCGATTAGGATTCTATGTTGGTTTCATAGTAAAGATTGATCGTCCGAGTCATTTTACAATTGTTAATAGAAACGACTATACTAAGTTATATATAACAGAGAAGATAGTAAACGATAGGATGTCTACGTGTCGCCTGAGGTAAATAACTCGGGCCCTCGATACTAACTGGAGCATCATCATCTGGATGTTTATACAGGCTGTATCAAAAATGGGGTGTGAACCGATCGAGGGCATTTTCGGTACAGTATTACCACAAATATAAGTTACATCGGTAATCTTCGTCCACGCCGACGAGTGCTGACAAGTACCTACCGAATGAAATCGAACGTATGACCATTTCAATAAAGACCTTGTTGCACTATACGTAAGGTACACTATGCAACGACAGGTGACCTCGTGCTTTCCCGCTCATAGCGCCAGACAAAATGGCGGGCGCCGAAGCTGCCGGCGTCGCGCGCAAAATTTCGGCCCATGGGCGTTGAAGATTTTTCCCGCGCAAACGCGCTGGCTTGTGATTGGTTAAAATTTTTTCAAAAATGATTTTGCGCAGCTCATCGTTGTAACTTATATTTGTGGTACGACTGTAGCGCATTGCGTTTCCGAAAAAAAGAATTTGTATTATTTTATTTTTGATTTGTTTTAGTTTTCATTGAAATATTTGTTTTGTTGACATTGCTTGTGTACGACAACAAAAACGTAAAAGCCGTGACCTGCGTATCAAAAAAACCTACACAAAACATATGTTTTGATAACACAGCTGTGCGCGCAGCGGTTGAAAATAAAATAAACCCTCCCACCCTCGCAGGGGTATGTTGTCATACACAAGCAATGTCAACAAAAACAAAGACTGTAATGTAAATAAAACAAAAATATCAATGTGAACAAAAATAATAAAAATTAAAAAGCATAATCAAATGTATATTTGGAATCGCAAAGCCCACGCTCAGTTCACACCCCATTTTTGATACACCCTGTATTGAAGTATCGTGACAGACGATGCCTTATACTTACTTTGTCATCGAAACGTGCACAGTGCACACAAGAACCTTTGTTCAATACATGTAGATTCGCAAGTTTAGTCATTTGTTTTGGATAGAACGATTTAAAGGAATATTGAGACGTGTAATCGGCTAGGTTCGTTACTTGCAGAGTCCGGCGTGCTTGGGCGGCGCGTCGGAGTTGCAGGGCCCGTCCACGAGCCCGGTGGGCGTCTCGCGCTGCAGCGGCACCGGGCAGCGCGCCGCCGCGCCCGCCGCGCCCGCCGCGCCCGCCGCGCCCGCCGCGCCCGCCGCGCCCGCCGCCTCCACCTCGAAGCTCACGTTGTTCATCTGCATATTCCATCAAACTACAATTAACTACAGACCATAATAGTACGCGGTCTACACTGCACTGCACTGCACTGTTGTACAGGCTAGAAAGAAAGGCAATAGACACTAGTTGAGTGAACGTCGTTGGCTCCTTGTCCCGCAGGCGGCGAGCGTGATTCAATATGAACCATATTTTGTACAGATTAAAGTAGTTTAACCTGCAGCAGGGTCTGCAGTTCGTGCGGCTCCTTATCGCGCAGGTAGAAGAGGCAGTTGCGCGGGTGGTGCGCGTGCAGCCCGAGTTTCGCGCAATACTCGCTGAGTCCGCAGCGCGCGCCCATCATGAATGGCTTGCCGCAGCCGTAGCAGAACTCGTATTTGCACTGCGTGCATGTAAAGTGCATGCAGCCGCCTCTGCAAACAAGTAAACAAGTTTAAGCGCCAATTCCGACCCGGCTGTCGTCTGTTTCCTCCATCAAAATGTTTTCTCATCCGTTTATACCCAGCTTTCAGTCGAAAATTACAAAAAAGTTTTTTATATCAGTAGGTAACCTCAGTGAAAATCCCAAAAAAAACCAAGTATGAGAAAAAAAATACAAAGTTAAATGAAAGGCACAGGTGACGATGATCCCTAAAGTGGTCTTTCACGACGGGCGAGAACCGTAGAGCTAATTCCGCATCGTATACGTGTAGCCCTACAAACACAGGAATGGAGTACCTAGAGAGCGAGTACTTGAAGTGGCAGCGCGGACACTCGAGCCCGTTCTCTTTCAGGTGCTGCTGTACTGCGGCGGCCGAGCGCTCGGGGTCGTTGTCCTCCAGCCAGGCGGTGAACTGCTCGCAGGTCAAGCCCTCGTGGCTAGGAGACCACTGGAACAATAAATCAACATTCATCTTAAGATATGACTGCTGGCTGTTACGCAGTTTGCACAGGACGCGCTTGAGAAACATATCAGTGTCGGATTAATGATGAATATGTCAAAGATCAAAGAAGAGTGTAAGAAAAAGAGGGAGCTTTTGATAATAATGAGTGAGGTGAGGGGGGGTAAGTGAAGTGGGTTTTAGGGTGAGTAACTGAGTATTCACCAGAGCATTTTTGGCCTCGCTCACGCATCTCTTCCTATTGCTAACTAACATAACCATAACCTAACAGACGATTTTGACGCTAAAGAGAGATCTCTTTCAGACAAGCTCAGCACTCGATCAGTATATAAGTCTCCAAATATGAAACAGATTATCTTAAAGATGGCGATGATATATGTACATCCAGTTTACCTTCAAGGAATGTCACCGGCAAATGCTCTCTGTGCAAGTTAGTAGTTCGGGTACATTTTTATTATTATTAACATGTATTTTGTAAGAAAAACCGATACCCTCCCACCCACGAGATGCACTCACACTCACTGATTATAGAGAGATGGTCTATCTCCCCTCCCCCTGCTGATTTATTGTTTATTATTGTAATGAAAAAAGAAAGTGAAATCGCACCGGTTTCCTGCATGTGGCGCAGCTTACAGACCGGCACTCGGGGCACCGGACTTTCTTCTGCTTCGGATGCACGAAAAACCCCGATGAACACTCCACACACCATCTGAAGTTGGGGTCTCTCGCTAGAGTCCGGTCTCGCAACTGGAAGTTATAAAACTATGCTGTAGTAGTTTTCCAGAATTAAACAAGGAAACCACATACGTCTTCGGTTTATTTGAAAACGTGGGCGCCTGAATAAGTCCAAATGGCATCGACAAGAAGTCGCTATTGACTCGCCACACTGCTCCACGTTTGATTGACTCCACAGAAGCTGCATTTTGGTGCCTTTATCTGGAACAGTTCGTGCACGTCCGCTTTCAGCAGCACTAACTGATTCAGTGCGGATGGCAGTGGGATGGCACGACAGGCGTGTCATCAATGTTTTTAGCGTGTGGCGTATGACACGAGAGGAGTGTCATTTTAAAATCGATTAAAACTCCTTCAATAGAAGGGTTCATCCCAAACATAATTATTATTGTTTGTCACGTACGTAGAAAAAGCTTGACAAAAGTTTTCGAAAATGGAAGACGCAACGAATCGGTTAAGCAGGATGTCGAGGTGCGCGAAGTCCCCCAGCCAGGCGTCCTCACCCGGCGCCTTGAGCTCGGGCTCCTTGCAGTACGGGCACACGCAGTCCACGACGCTGCGCTCCGTCAGTTGCACCGTGAAGTAATTACTTTTCTCTGGAACAGCTCGTGCACGTCCGCGTCCAGCAGCACTTTGAGCAGGATGTCGAGGTGCGCGAAGTACTCCAGCCAGGCGTCCTCGCCCAGCGCCTCGAGTTCGGGCTCCTTGCAGTACGGGCACACGCAGTCCACCACGCTGCGCTCTGTCACTTGCACGGTGAAGTACAGTCGCGCGCACTCGCGGCAGCACCGGTGAGTGCAGCGCAGCATTGACACCATCTGCATACAACATTAATGAGTTCGTTCATTGATGTCGTCCTGAAACTAGCTTGCTAGAGGGTGATTTTGGGTGATTGGGTGTGGTGTGGGTAATTTGAGGGCAATTTAAGGTAATAGTTCTATCAATCGACGTTTCACTAGCGTATGGCATGGGCATTGGGCACTTTATGTCAAAGCAATATGAGTTTAATTCGAACTAAGAGGATTTTTCTTCATTCGAAATTAAGCCACAGGCGCACAGCTCACAGTCCTGGTGCAGGTAGGCGAGCGCGGAGGGCAGCGAAGCGCGCTCCAGCGCGGCAAGCAGCGCGGCGGGCGCGTCGGCGCCGCGCGCCACGAGCTCCACTGCCAGTTACCTGATGCTCGGGCAGGCGACAGGCGCACAGCTCGCAGTCCTGGTGCAGGTAGGCGAGCGCGGCGGACAGCGAGGCGCACTCCAGCGCGGCCAGCAGCGCGGCGGGCGCGTCGGCGCCGCGCGCCACGAGCTCCACTGCCAGTTACCTGATGCTCGGGCAGGCGACAGGCGCACAGCTCGCAGTCCTGGTGCAGGTAGGCGAGCGCGGCGGACAGCGAGGCGCACTCCAGCGCGGCCAGCAGCGCGGCGGGCGCGTCGGCGCCGCGCGCCACGAGCTCCACTGCCAGTTACCTGATGCTCGGGCAGGCGACAGGCGCACAGCTCGCAGTCCTGGTGCAGGTAGGCGAGCGCGGCGGACAGCGAGGCGCACTCCAGCGCGGCCAGCAGCGCGGCGGGCGCGTCGGCGCCGCGCGCCACGAGCTCCACTGCCAGTTACCTGATGCTCGGGCAGGCGACAGGCGCACAGCTCGCAGTCCTGGTGCAGGTAGGCGAGCGCGGCGGACAGCGAGGCGCACTCCAGCGCGGTCAGCAGCGCGGCGGGCGCGTCGGCGCCGCGCGCCACGAGCTCCACTGCCAGTTACCTGATGCTCGGGCAGGCGACAGGCGCACAGCTCGCAGTCCTGGTGCAGGTAGGCGAGCGCGGCGGACAGCGAGGCGCACTCCAGCGCGGCCAGCAGCGCGGCGGGCGCGTCGGCGCCGCGCGCCACGAGCTCCACTGCCAGTTACCTGATGCTCGGGCAGGCGACAGGCGCACAGCTCGCAGTCCTGGTGCAGGTAGGCGAGCGCGGCGGACAGCGAGGCGCACTCCAGCGCGGCCAGCAGCGCGGCGGGCGCGTCGGCGCCGCGCGCCACGAGCTCCACTGCCAGTTACCTGATGCTCGGGCAGGCGACAGGCGCACAGCTCGCAGTCCTGGTGCAGGTAGGCGAGCGCGGCGGACAGCGAGGCGCACTCCAGCGCGGCCAGCAGCGCGGCGGGCGCGTCGGCGCCGCGCGCCACGATCTCCACTGCCAGTTACCTGATGCTCGGGCAGGCGACAGGCGCACAGCTCGCAGTCCTGGTGCAGGTAGGCGAGCGCGGCGGACAGCGAGGCGCACTCCAGCGCGGCCAGCAGCGCGGCGGGCGCGTCGGCGCCGCGCGCCACGAGCTCCACTGCCAGTTACCTGATGCTCGGGCAGGCGACAGGCGCACAGCTCGCAGTCCTGGTGCAGGTAGGCGAGCGCGGCGGACAGCGAGGCGCACTCCAGCGCGGCCAGCAGCGCGGCGGGCGCGTCGGCGCCGCGCGCCACGAGCTCCACTGCCAGTTACCTGATGCTCGGGCAGGCGACAGGCGCACAGCTCGCAGTCCTGGTGCAGGTAGGCGAGCGCGGCGGACAGCGAGGCGCACTCCAGCGCGGCCAGCAGCGCGGCGGGCGCGTCGGCGCCGCGCGCCACGAGCTCCACTGCCAGTTACCTGATGCTCGGGCAGGCGACAGGCGCACAGCTCGCAGTCCTGGTGCAGGTAGGCGAGCGCGGCGGACAGCGAGGCGCACTCCAGCGCGGCCAGCAGCGCGGCGGGCGCGTCGGCGCCGCGCGCCACGAGCTCCACTGCCAGTTACCTGATGCTCGGGCAGGCGACAGGCGCACAGCTCGCAGTCCTGGTGCAGGTAGGCGAGCGCGGCGGACAGCGAGGCGCACTCCAGCGCGGCCAGCAGCGCGGCGGGCGCGTCGGCGCCGCGCGCCACGAGCTCCACTGCCAGTTACCTGATGCTCGGGCAGGCGACAGGCGCACAGCTCGCAGTCCTGGTGCAGGTAGGCGAGCGCGGCGGACAGCGAGGCGCACTCCAGCGCGGCCAGCAGCGCGGCGGGCGCGTCGGCGCCGCGCGCCACGAGCTCCACTGCCAGTTACCTGATGCTCGGGCAGGCGACAGGCGCACAGCTCGCAGTCCTGGTGCAGGTAGGCGAGCGCGGCGGACAGCGAGGCGCACTCCAGCGCGGCCAGCAGCGCGGCGGGCGCGTCGGCGCCGCGCGCCACGAGCTCCACTGCCAGTTACCTGATGCTCGGGCAGGCGACAGGCGCACAGCTCGCAGTCCTGGTGCAGGTAGGCGAGCGCGGCGGACAGCGAGGCGCACTCCAGCGCGGCCAGCAGCGCGGCGGGCGCGTCGGCGCCGCGCGCCACGAGCTCCACTGCCAGTTACCTGATGCTCGGGCAGGCGACAGGCGCACAGCTCGCAGTCCTGGTGCAGGTAGGCGAGCGCGGCGGACAGCGAGGCGCTCTCCAGCGCGGCCAGCAGCGCGGCGGGCGCGTCGGCGCCGCGCGCCACGAGCTCCACTGCCAGTTACCTGATGCTCGGGCAGGCGACAGGCGCACAGCTCGCAGTCCTGGTGCAGGTAGGCGAGCGCGGCGGACAGCGAGGCGCACTCCAGCGCGGCCAGCAGCGCGGCGGGCGCGTCGGCGCCGCGCGCCACGAGCTCCACTGCCAGTTACCTGATGCTCGGGCAGGCGACAGGCGCACAGCTCGCAGTCCTGGTGCAGGTAGGCGAGCGCGGCGGACAGCGAGGCGCACTCCAGCGCGGCCAGCAGCGCGGCGGGCGCGTCGGCGCCGCGCGCCACGAGCTCCACTGCCAGTTACCTGATGCTCGGGCAGGCGACAGGCGCACAGCTCGCAGTCCTGGTGCAGGTAGGCGAGCGCGGCGGACAGCGAGGCGCACTCCAGCGCGGCCAGCAGCGCGGCGGGCGCGTCGGCGCCGCGCGCCACGAGCTCCACTGCCAGTTACCTGATGCTCGGGCAGGCGACAGGCGCACAGCTCGCAGTCCTGGTGCAGGTAGGCGAGCGCGGCGGACAGCGAGGCGCTCTCCAGCGCGGCCAGCAGCGCGGCGGGCGCGTCGGCGCCGCGCGCCACGAGCTCCACTGCCAGTTACCTGATGCTCGGGCAGTCGACAGGCGCACAGCTCGCAGTCCTGGTGCAGGTAGGCGAGCGCGGCGGACAGCGAGGCGCACTCCAGCGCGGCCAGCAGCGCGGCGGGCGCGTCGGCGCCGCGCGCCACGAGCTCCACTGCCAGTTACCTGATGCTCGGGCAGGCGACAGGCGCACAGCTCGCAGTCCTGGTGCAGGTAGGCGAGCGCGGCGGACAGCGAGGCGCACTCCAGCGCGGCCAGCAGCGCGGCGGGCGCGTCGGCGCCGCGCGCCACGAGCTCCACTGCCAGTTACCTGATGCTCGGGCAGGCGACAGGCGCACAGCTCGCAGTCCTGGTGCAGGTAGGCGAGCGCGGCGGACAGCGAGGCGCACTCCAGCGCGGCCAGCAGCGCGGCGGGCGCGTCGGCGCCGCGCACCACGAGCTCCACTGCCAGTTACCTGATGCTCGGGCAGGCGACAGGCGCACAGCTCGCAGTCCTGGTGCAGGTAGGCGAGCGCGGCGGACAGCGAGGCGCACTCCAGCGCGGCCAGCAGCGCGGCGGGCGCGTCGGCGCCGCGCGCCACGAGCTCCACTGCCAGTTACCTGATGCTCGGGCAGGCGACAGGCGCACAGCTCGCAGTCCTGGTGCAGGTAGGCGAGCGCGGCGGACAGCGAGGCGCACTCCAGCGCGGCCAGCAGCGCGGCGGGCGCGTCGGCGCCGCGCGCCACGAGCTCCACTGCCAGTTACCTGATGCTCGGGCAGGCGACAGGCGCACAGCTCGCAGTCCTGGTGCAGGTAGGCGAGCGCAGCGGACAGCGAGGCGCACTCCAGCGCGGCCAGCAGCGCGGCGGGCGCGTCGGCGCCGCGCACCACGAGCTCCACTGCCAGTTACCTGATGCTCGGGCAGGCGACAGGCGCACAGCTCGCAGTCCTGGTGCAGGTAGGCGAGCGCGGCGGACAGCGAGGCGCACTCCAGCGCGGCCAGCAGCGCGGCGGGCGCGTCGGCGCCGCGCGCCACGAGCTCCACTGCCAGTTACCTGATGCTCGGGCAGGCGACAGGCGCACAGCTCGCAGTCCTGGTGCAGGTAGGCGAGCGCGGCGGACAGCGAGGCGCACTCCAGCGCGGCCAGCAGCGCGGCGGGCGCGTCGGCGCCGCGCGCCACGAGCTCCACTGCCAGTTACCTGATGCTCGGGCAGGCGACAGGCGCACAGCTCGCAGTCCTGGTGCAGGTAGGCGAGCGCGGCGGACAGCGAGGCGCACTCCAGCGCGGCCAGCAGCGCGGCGGGCGCGTCGGCGCCGCGCGCCACGAGCTCCACTGCCAGTTACCTGATGCTCGGGCAGGCGACAGGCGCACAGCTCGCAGTCCTGGTGCAGATAGGCGAGCGCGGCGGACAGCGAGGCGCACTCCAGCGCGGCCAGCAGCGCGGCGGGCGCGTCGGCGCCGCGCGCCACGAGCTCCACTGCCAGTTACCTGATGCTCGGGCAGGCGACAGGCGCACAGCTCGCAGTCCTGGTGCAGGTAGGCGAGCGCGGCGGACAGCGAGGCGCACTCCAGCGCGGCCAGCAGCGCGGCGGGCGCGTCGGCGCCGCGCGCCACGAGCTCCACTGCCAGTTACCTGATGCTCGGGCAGGCGACAGGCGCACAGCTCGCAGTCCTGGTGCAGGTAGGCGAGCGCGGCGGACAGCGAGGCGCACTCCAGCGCGGCCAGCAGCGCGGCGGGCGCGTCGGCGCCGCGCGCCACGAGCTCCACTGCCAGTTACCTGATGCTCGGGCAGGCGACAGGCGCACAGCTCGCAGTCCTGGTGCAGGTAGGCGAGCGCGGCGGACAGCGAGGCGCACTCCAGCGCGGCCAGCAGCGCGGCGGGCGCGTCGGCGCCGCGCGCCACGAGCTCCACTGCCAGTTACCTGATGCTCGGGCAGGCGACAGGCGCACAGCTCGCAGTCCTGGTGCAGGTAGGCGAGCGCGGCGGACAGCGAGGCGCACTCCAGCGCGGCCAGCAGCGCGGCGGACGCGTCGCGCCGCGCACCACGAGCTCCACTGCCAGTTACCTGATGCTCGGGCAGGCGACAGGCGCACAGCTCGCAGTCCTGGTGCAGGTAGGCGAGCGCGGCGGACAGCGAGGCGCACTCCAGCGCGGCCAGCAGCGCGGCGGGCGCGTCGGCGCCGCGCGCCACGAGCTCCACTGCCAGTTACCTGATGCTCGGGCAGGCGACAGGCGCACAGCTCGCAGTCCTGGTGCAGGTAGGCGAGCGCGGCGGACAGCGAGGCGCACTCCAGCGCGGCCAGCAGCGCGGCGGGCGCGTCGGCGCCGCGCGCCACGAGCTCCACTGCCAGTTACCTGATGCTCGGGCAGGCGACAGGCGCACAGCTCGCAGTCCTGGTGCAGGTAGGCGAGCGCGGCGGACAGCGAGGCGCACTCCAGCGCGGCCAGCAGCGCGGCGGGCGCGTCGGCGCCGCGCGCCACGAGCTCCACTGCCAGTTACCTGATGCTCGGGCAGGCGACAGGCGCACAGCTCGCAGTCCTGGTGCAGGTAGGCGAGCGCGGCGGACAGCGAGGCGCACTCCAGCGCGGCCAGCAGCGCGGCGGGCGCGTCGGCGCCGCGCGCCACGAGCTCCACTGCCAGTTACCTGATGCTCGGGCAGGCGACAGGCGCACAGCTCGCAGTCCTGGTGCAGGTAGGCGAGCGCGGCGGACAGCGAGGCGCACTCCAGCGCGGCCAGCAGCGCGGCGGGCGCGTCGGCGCCGCGCGCCACGAGCTCCACTGCCAGTTACCTGATGCTCGGGCAGGCGACAGGCGCACAGCTCGCAGTCCTGGTGCAGGTAGGCGAGCGCGGCGGACAGCGAGGCGCACTCCAGCGCGGCCAGCAGCGCGGCGGGCGCGTCGGCGCCGCGCGCCACGAGCTCCACTGCCAGTTACCTGATGCTCGGGCAGGCGACAGGCGCACAGCTCGCAGTCCTGGTGCAGGTAGGCGAGCGCGGCGGACAGCGAGGCGCACTCCAGCGCGGCCAGCAGCGCGGCGGGCGCGTCGGCGCCGCGCGCCACGAGCTCCACCGCCAGTTGCGCCTGCTCCCAGCTCTCCGCTGCGCCGGCCGCCAGCACCATGCGGGCTTGTCTCTGCAATACACAATTCGATTGTGATATCCAATTCTATGTAATACAAACGCCAACACAGTTAACTGACCGTCCTGTATTTATATAGAACCTTATCATAGTTGAAATTTTCTAAACTAAGCTCATCCGCTTACCTGCAGAGTTCTGTTCCGACTGCCGTCGCGAGCGGACGCTGCTCTGGGAGCCTTCCCCGACCTCTCGTTACGCCATAAAAAATTACAATAGTCCCCCAAAACAATAGGGTATAGCCCAGATGTGACAGCGCCGAGCCGCGCGCCCGTAGCCCGAGCCAACCACTCCGTCTCGTCTCTTTGAATTCGCAAAGTGCCGGTTTACTCATAGTCATATTTGTTTGTTTAACGCATATCACATGATTCCACAAGTGCCGGTTTATACAAACGTGCAGTGTGTTCACTTATCGTAGGTCCTAACAGTGAGTGCAATCAGTGTCGGACAATCTGAATCCCCGCCAACCGGCTACCACAGCACCTTACGCGCGGCGGCAACCACCCGCAGGCCGCAACCGTCTTCGAGGCGAATCTGGTGAGACCGCTCCTTTTTGTTGAATGGACTTAACTTACAACTTCCCGGGTCCTTACTCTAAGAGTAAGGACCCGGGAAGTTGTTACGGGCTACAAAAACGAGTCCTATTTTAATCTCATATACCCAACCAAACAACAATTGCACCTAGCCCCAGCGCAGACTCGGGAATCCCCCAGTCCATCTAGCCTATCCACGCTCACCTCTTAACCCGTAGGACAAGGCCCGATTTTGAAGTGACACAACATCTCTGGACCTGCAATATGTGACCACTGCACGCGCACGTGCATTGTACCTAATTCCTCGCTATATAATCTAAATAACCACGCCTGGACGTGGACATTCATGTTTATTTATATGCTACAATTTTTTACATATACTATACGTATTATCAACCTACCCGTCTATCACCATAATTAGAGATAAGTCCTTACTTAGGTATATATAAATACACAAAGTGAGCCGGGTTCATGCTCTGCCACGACACTGTATCCCCTTACAAACGGGCTATATGCTACAAACTTTAATGTAATATACCTACTACTAACCTTATAACAGTCTCCCCCGTTGTTAGAGATAAGTCCTTACACATAATCAAACTGAGCGGGGCCCAGGCCCAGCCGCGATACTGTATCCCCCTACAAACGGGTCACCGACGAAACCGCTTAAATATTACTATACTGCGGCCCTACCCCTAGGTAAAAATATTGACTGAATCATTGAGCAAAACCCTGTGTAAGGCTCTAAATTACTAAACCCATACCTACAACTTTCAAATTAATAGCGCAATTCCTCCCAATCTGCGACTCGCACAAAACCTAGGTTCTGTTTTTTGTCACTTTGGTTATACCAGAAAGCGGTCCCCGCGAAGGACACGAGTGACCGAACCCGAAAAGATAGGTACAAACTTGTAAATAAACTAGGAACCAAAAGCCATCAGGTACATACACCTACACAAAAGCCAAATTCACATCTCGAACAAACCAAAACGATTGCATCACTTTATCTCATAAACCGAGTAGACCCCAACCAAATAACCATCAATCAGGTACAAAAGTAACAAAAAATTGCATCTTGGAATTTCTCTCCACGAGTCACGACACGCTAGCCATCTGGTACCCAATATACTGCGCCTCATGCTTTCTCCGGAATAGACACCATAAAAATATAAATAAAGGCATTGTCTTTTGCCTAAAAACCCAAATTGCGTCGAAACTCCCCATCATAAAATCTTGTGTTTTAAGTTCGACAAACTGACTAAAATAAAAATAACACCCATTACGTAAAAGTTCCATCGGTCCAACATCTGGCTAGCAGTTATTCGCCCTTACAATACAACATGGAATTTAGAAACGCCGCACATTTAACATCGGCCCCCTTACAATAGGTCATTGCCAAATAATAGTTCCCCGCGGTCATCAATTGCATGCGTATCCTTATCTCAAACTTAGACTTACTGAGCCTAGAATTAAAATAAGGCCATTATAGCGTATCACAGCTAACTACAGCAGGACCCGTGTAGTAACCAACCATAATTCCGTTGTCCCGTATTGCTGGCGCACGATTACGACTCTACTAACACACACAGGCTTCTGCCTTAGGTACAACTTATTAATAGGGTCAACAGGTGGTCTAGAACAGATAGAGTTGTAGCCCTAACGACCCACACCCAAGTAAAGTCCTCTTCCCTTGCACCCAGACCACTTTTACTAGGCAATAAAGTATACTGCTAGCGCACATAAAACAGCATCGGCCCCCAGCAACAACAATTATAGCTAGGCGAGGCTTCCAACGGCAGAGCGTTGCCACGCTCAGCTACCTACACTTAATCAGAGCAACGTTAGGCTTACATATACGCTTGGGTCAAGTCAAGCCGGACTAAGTGTCCCTAACACAGCCTGGTCGACGAGTAACACTATCTCACCAATACTCAATCGCCCCGTATCGTAATTAATCGTCTACGTAGTAAGATACCAAGGCCAATTGCAGGCTGACCTAGAGTAGCCGCTCATACAACAATAGATTATAAGCCCTTTCCACAGCTTACCACCAACACTCAAAACAGACTAGAAACATGAATAGCGAGAACCCTATCGTCGAAATACCAGGAGATGGAAACTGTCTATACCGCGCGATAGCGTATCAAATTAACGATTTATATGACCTTACGTTTGACCATCACGCAATCCGTCGGGACCTTGCCCGCTACGTCGATGAAAACCAAAACGACAAGAATATGCACCTTGCTATTAAAAGTAACTTTGACGTGATAGCTCAAGACAGTGAAATCCAAAAATACATACATTCACAATACCAAGACGGTACATGGGGTGGCACCGACATTCTGATAGCGGCGGCAGATTACTATGGCATTAATGTAAAAATATTCCAAAGAGACCCTTTAAGAGAAACAGCATGTTTTACCCCCAAGATACCGAGCGACGCTGTGGGCTGTATAGGCCTTATTTTCAACGGTAACCACTACGATTGTTTCGAAAACCACCTGGGAGCACTCACGTCAAAAGCCACGCAAGACGATACGATCTTGAGTGCAGGCAGCCTAGAAGAGATACCAGACGATACAGGATATAGACTAACCAGGCCAAGGCCACATCTTACTGCACAAAACCCCATCAATCATAATAATATTAATATCGCCACATGGAATATAAGAGGCGCCGCCACACAGGGGAAAAAAAACGATATTGATTTATATCTAGAATCGAAATCAATACACATTGCATGCTTACAAGAAACTCACTTAAAAACAGGGACGTACCAATCAAAACACTACACGTGGAACCTTAGTGGAAATAATAGCAGCCGAGGCCTCGCCATTCTTATAAGAAAAAACAGCGGCCTCACGCTAAACTGGACGAAGGCAAACACGAATAATATGGCAGCCTCAATCGAAATAGGCGACAAAATCGACTCATTCGTTGTCACAACTCACTGGTCCAATACTGCGTCAGCAGCGACAAGCGACGTAACGCGCCTGCTCCAACTATTAAAAGAAAAGCCAAAGAAGGCCACCACAATAATTTTAGGGGATTTCAACGCGCACATTGGTTACAAAGAATCTGGCAAGCGCCAACAGAAATACCAAATTGGCAAGAGCCTCCTCCACCCAAAAACCAACCAGAACGGTGAAATCTTACTAGATCTGATTTCAAGGGAAAATCTCCGATTAGAAACGTCGCATGGTCGAAGAAGTTGCAAAGCCACCTGGAGAGCTGGCAACAAAACCTCCCAGATTGACCACTTGATGACACAGACTAATGGCAAACCACTATTCAAATACATCAAAGGCGAACATTCAAACTTGTCAGATCACAAGCTCGTATGGGGTGAATTAAAATCCCTCGCAACCATATCTAATAAGACGGTCCCTACTAGATCAGACAAAAACAAAACAACAGACTCGTTCAACTATAAAACGCTTAACTACGAGCAACTGCAAAACACCACCACCGTAAAAGAATACCAAAAATCTTTAAGTGAACTGATCACAGAGAACAGAAAACCACAAGACAAAAAAACGCCACTGCCATGGGAAACGATTACAGGCATCATGAAAACAGCGGCCCACAAAGTACTCAAGCATCAACCCAATTACTCTAAGGAACGTAGAATTGCATTGGCGAACCTACAAAAGGCAAAATTCCATCAGAAACGCCAACCGCTAGACCAATCTACTAAAAACAAGTTAAAGGTGTGCAGACGCCTTCTACACAATCTCGAATCAGCGGAGGAGCAACAAGAATGCCGCTCCTTTTTTAGAGGCCTAGCCAAAACCCATCCGTCAAGGAGAATGAAGATCACTTACGACTTTTATAGAAGACACAAGCAAAAGGAAAGACGACGGACCAAAAACACCTTTATCCGCATGTCTAAATGGGAAGAAGAATTGGACAAAACGGAAGGGCCGTGGGTCGATGAATTACAAGATGAGGACCCGACCAAGCTAGGGCAAGCTCCTTCAATGGACGACATCGAGAAAATTACGAGTCAAATGCGTAATGGCACTGCACCTGGAATAGATCAAGTCGTCACAGAGCTCTACAAAGCCAACACGCAAGAACTAAAAGCCGAAATTCTTGAACATATGACAACAGCCTGGACAAAAAATATTCTACCACCCACCTGGACACAATCAATCCAAGTGCCTCTGCCTAAAATGGCAAATCCGAAGGGCATCAATGATTATAGACGCATCTCTATATGCAGCACAGGTTACCGAATCTATGCCAACTTTCTCCTCCTTAGGCTTGACGAAATTACCGAAGAATTAGGAAACTACCAGGCAGCATTCTTACGAAACCGGTCGACGGATGACCATATGTTTACCTTGCGACGAGTCCTGGACGAACAATGGAGAGCGGGCGAGAAAACATATGTCCTAGCAGTGGACTTAGAAAAAGCGTTCGACACGGTAGATCTAAATGCACTGAGAGACATTATACTATCGAGAACTAATACAGCTATGGCCAATCGGATAGTCAAAGCCACAATGAACGAATCCACCTGCATCAAGTGGTGGGGGCAACAAACAAGGTGGATTAAAAAAGGCAAAGGAGTCAAACAGGGCTGTCCACTTTCGCCACGGCTGTTCACCATACTGATGGACGATGTCTTTCGCACCCTCGAGGACGAACTTCCGTTTGTTAAATTAAAGCAGGATAACTAAATACATCTACCACTAATCTTGACCTTTGCGGACGACGTAATTATAGTGACTAACTGTCTTCAACAGATGAACGCAATCTACTCAAAGGCCAACGCCTTATTCGCCACTGTAGGACTAAAAGTTAACGAAACCAAAACTAAAGTATTAGTTCGCGACCCAACACTCAAGAGTCACAGGAACTTCATAACACTAAATGGCACAACGGTTAGCCCCACCAGCGAAATTAAATACCTAGGAACGTATATTACCTCCACACTGTACTCAGTGTGGAGGCGAATTTACGGTGTCTTTTCTACTGAAAAGACACCGTAAATTCGCGCTGTAAACAGGCGGTTAAAAACGCAAAAATTCTTACCAGCTTTATTAAAGAATCACGTATGCAGTGGCAAATTACAAGGTTACTTTACAAAATGGTAATAGAACCAACTATGTCGTATGGGCTTAAATGCGCTGCCCTCACCAAAGCAAACAGACGAAAACTCAGGAGGTACGAACGAATAATACTGAAAGACATGATCAACAACTCAGGCACATCACCCAGCCCTGGCAAAGTACACGACTTATTGGAAGGAAAAACGATTACCAAGAGGATAAAATGCCTTCGATTGCGCTACCTTGGACACATTCTCAGACGCACACCTCTTAAACGCAGCATACAGATACAAGGCAAAGAAACTAAAGGTAGGTCGACCCATATTTAAATGGGAAGATTCCCTGACACAGGATATGACGTACTACCACATTAGCTCCAACGAATGGGCTAACATGGCATCGGACAAGGATAAAATTAATAAAGCCGCCCGAAGTATCTACGAGATGCAAGAGACTGACAGCGAGTCAGAAGAGGAGGACGAATCATTGGGAAATGAGCCGGACCTAACAACCACCTAGAAGAGCCACCTGTAACACAAGAAGGTACAAGAAGACTTCATACGAAGCAACGTGCATCACTTCACCAACGCTCTCCCCCCGACGAAGTATCCTACCTCTCCTCTTTTCCAATATTGGCTTAAGGCTGCATAGCCGGTCGATTGTGGCCGACTGGTTGCGGTTGGTCGGTCTTCCCTTCCCATCCCAGAGCGTGTCACTCCTCACAAATTTGTGCCCCCTGGTATATCCGGCTTGTCCGGGTCAGGCTTGCTTCCTGGCTGGGTGCGGTACCTATGTTCATGTTCATGTTCATGTTCACTAAGCTCATCCGCTTACCTGCATTCACAATGGCATTGTGTCTAATACAATCCTATTATCTGCTTTTGTTCTCGTAACCGCCAACCAGTTGCTTACAAAAAAGGTTAGCACATTGCGTGGATATTGAATTTTCAACCTTATTCCTTGTTGAATAGGTTTAAAATGGTTTAAGAGGACAATAGCATTTTCAACAATTGTGTATAGTAGAGATTTTCTGAACTGGACTGTTCCTTATCTTCAGAACAATAGCATTCAAGTCTAACAATACGACTGTGTGGTCGGACGCGTGCCATTTTTTGCATTCATGAGCTCAGTACAATGGCCATTCATGAGCTCAGGTCAAATAATTTAAATTATACAATGCACATAAAGTGCACGGATGGTCAGTTAGCTGTGTTGCCGATAGTATTTGGACCTGGACTGGTTGACTATTTTATATAGTTTCGAAAACGTAGGCGGATCCGTGCTAAGTATATAAAAACCAAACTTGATCAGAATGATCAGTCAAATGTGTACGGGGGATATTATACGTATTCATCTCATTCTGCATAGCGGGTAATGGAACGAATTATTAGATGTCAGTGATGCTAATATGGGTTTTCGACTTAATATTGTTTCACACGGTCCGACTCTTCATAAAAGGGGACTAATTACCTCGGGTGAGCCCTCCGGAAGCCGCACATGAGCTAGGTCGATGAGCTGGCCGGACACGCGGCGCAGCGTGAGCGGCGGCGGCGGCGACGCCCGTCGCACCGGTTCAACCTCCGGCTTGATCAGGACTTGCACCTGGGATCCGTCGGAATCGCTCTCCGTCCATTCGTCTTCAGAGCGACAAGTTTCTCGGAAGAATTGTTCCTTCTTTTCTGTTGCCGATGGCGTTTTCGGCGGGGATGCCTGTTTAAGCTGAGTTTTCGTGGGAGGTTGCGGAGCAGGCTTTTTCTTATTCAATGTCGACGACGTCGAAGGTTTAACCTCGATAATAGTTGGGGTCGGGACTGCAGGAGCTACCGGAGTTTTTCCAGGTTTGGGATTAAATAGCCGAGTTTGCAATTGCTTGACGTGGCCGCTGCGAATATTCCCAAAATGAGCTTTAGGGGGTTCCGGCGCCGGATGCTGTTTTATAGATGTCCTACGTACAGGGACTTTGGAAGCGAGTACTTTAGGAGCAATCTTTTCAGATTTTTGTTTGATGCTAGTTTTTACAAGCTTGGGTATGTTAGACTTGGTAATACTGTTCCTCTCATTGTTAGGTGGACTCAATGATTTTTTATCTGGAGATCTACTAGATCTTGACTGTATCTCAACCTCGTCGTCTATATTTGAGTTCTCCGTATGAGGTGTTTTGGTGCCTTGATCGTGGTTTATTTGTATTTCATCTTCTACTGTATTTATGATAACGGGTTGAGGTAATACAGCGATTTGATTTTCATTCATATCATTTTGTACTGTATTTGTGATATCGATGTTTTGTTCCACAATTTTATGAGAGTCATTGTTTTGGTTTTGATCTTCGTTGTTTGATATAGTGTTAGTGATATCGAAGTTCAGTTCTACTATTTGATTCGATGCAGAGTTTTGATTTTGATTTATATTATTATGGATTGTATTGCCGATGTTGATGTTTTGTTCCACAACTTCATTAACTGCCATACTGTTATTCGGGGGAGAAGGAGGAGCGATCTTGCTGTCCATTCCAATGGCAACGTTAGCATCATCTGTGATATATTCTAAAGAATCGTTAACATGAATGCCATTATCATCGTTATCTTCTTCAGAAGATTCTTTTATATTTAATTCTACAATGGTTTCACTATCCAAAAAATTATCATGGTTTTCTAGTGGTTCGTCTATGAATGGTAATTCTTCAATAGTTGCATTGAATATAGGTACACTTTCACTTATAATTACTACCGTCGCTGGCTCAGATTTGAACACCAACATGTCTATATCTTGTTTTACATACACTGATCTTTTCATTATTGAACTATTGGGCACTAGTTGAGTTTCGATTGCAGGTGTTACCTGTTTGGCAGGTTGGTTTGTGTTAAGCTCTTCATAGATTTCTTCAAAAGAATTAGCAGTAGCGAAATTGTTGTTGACGTCTTGACGTTTTGGACGGCTTACTGGTTTCTCTCCCTCTATTCCTAACTGAAGATAAATCGTATGATCCTCTTGTAGACTTCGAGCAATGGAATTAAGCATTTCATAGTTAGTTTGTTGTATGGCCTCTGTTTGAACTTCTAAATGATCCATTGCTTCTTCAAATTGTTCATTTTCCTCTGAACTGGTTCTATCTAAAGCTGGCGGGTGTTTTTCACTGTTTTGCTGGTCTCCATCTTGCACTTCATCTTCACTACTTGTATAATCTTTATTTTCTGTTGTTAAATTTTCTGTTCCTTCGTCGGATTCACTGTACGAGGATTCATGGTCTGTAGATAAATCTGACCCATTCGAACTGTTATCACCTTCACTATGTGACGTGTGGGAATCATCGAGAGAATTGATATCCGAATTAATTTCAGCTTTCATTTGTTGTATTAGTTTTTGCGTGTTATCTACTATATCGTTTAAGTTGCTTGGTTTATCCTTGTCTATAATAACATTGTCACGATTAGTGAGGGTTGTTGATAAAGTCCTCCCCGTCGGTAATTGGCTTCTAAATGTTATGTTTTGGTTAGTAGAAGTAGAACTAATATTATCGTCGTATTTTGTTTGAGTAGTTTCTAAATGTAGGCTTTTTATTTCAGTCTTTTCTTCAGTTACAGTTACATTGGATACCCCATCGTCCTGATTTATGTTGTACAGGTCTTCATTTGTATTCATAATCTCCACATGCAGGTTGTTGGGCAATATTTCAGGCATATCAATTACATTGCTGCTATCAGACGGTGGTATTGATTTGGTAGCTTGGATTAATCGAACATGAGTTTTATCCGTTGTATCTATATTATTACTAATATTTCGTTTGTGCGCATACGTTTTTATATTCTCCGTTGGTTCATTTCTTGAACTTTGTGCAGCATGACTCAAATGTATAATCTCATTTGATTTGTTATTAGCAACATTAGGCAAAGGACTGTGTCTCGTTAGTGCGTTGTAAGCATTTATGAAGTCATTTTCGGATTGACCAAGGTCAACCGACGTTATTTGTTCTGTTTCATTATCTAAAGTATCTTTATGTTGTTCCAAATTATTTTCTGCTTGGTTACTTGTAGTAGTGGTATTAGTATCTTTACTTATTTCTAAATTATTATTATCAGCTAGTAAACCCTTTAAAAGTAAATTTTCATTGATGGATGGAATCCCCGCTTGTATTAGTAGTGCTCTCAATTTCTGAGCTATATCTTCAGTGTCTATTGCCTCCACATTATCTTGTAAGTTTGGAATACCGGATGAATTTTTAGGTTTTTCTTCTGCTTTTACTTTAATATCAGTCGGAACTGGAGCGAAACTATTTCCCATATCTTGCAGTGTATTGAAAGCTGGTAAACCCCAAATATCTCTGTCGAGATCTAAATCAAGCCGAGTCGGCGCTTTAGCCGGGAGCGGCAAGTACATCCAGTCGTCATCTTGAAATGTTTTCGGTGTCGTCTCTTCAAACTCATCTGAGCTGTCGTCTGCTGAAAAGTACACGTGAATCAGTTTATACAATGTTATACTACATGTGTAACGTATGTGTAGGTAACATGATGTCTAAAATGCATTGTTTTCATATTCTTTAATTTATTTTCGTACTTAAGAGTCCACAGTAAGCTCGATTCTCCATACAAACGTAGTTACGCTCTAATTTTAAAACTACTTGTTGGATTGTAACGAAACTTTGCATATATAATGACATGAGGTATATCTATGTCTGTAATTAGTTTATGTAGCTTCAGATACCATAGTAAAAAAAATACAGCGAATTTAAGTTTTTCATACAAAACTTATTTTGCTGTATTTCGTTTATTTTATAAACTGGAACCATATAAACTAATTATAGACATAGATATACCTCATGTGAATGTATATGCATAGTTTCGTCACAATCCAACACGTAGTTTTAAAATGAGAGCGTAACTACGTTTGTATGGGAAGGTGAAATTCGGCCGAACTTACTGCGGACTCTTAAGTTTTCGAGATGACCACCATTTTTATGTTTACACAGTTTAGATGCGTAAAATAAATTAAAGAATACGAAAACAATGCATTTTATTCATTTAGACGTCATGTTACATAGTCAAATTTACTGCTTAAGACCTACACAATCAGTATCTAAATAGAAATAGTTTTAGTTTTATTTTTCAAAACGTCCGGTTTCGATTCCCAAGCTGAGTACAGGTTTTTTTAAATGTATGAATGTAGCTTTTCTTGTTATTAAAATTGATGACATGCTTTCTAAGAACAGATCTTCGTATGTCTTATAGTTTCAGACTTTCCCATACTGACCGATCTAAATGGGCCATCCTGTATAGTGACTGGGAAACGAGATCAAGCTAGATCGTTTTGTAACGGGTATCTCATCATAATCGTTAGAGCCATTATATTTACTAAAACACAGATAAATATACAATTTAGCTCGTTTAACACATTCACTGCCAACAAATTCGTAGCGATACGGTCGTAGCCCATGGCGAGGTTTTTCCTCCAAGCAGAGGAAAGCGCCGTGGGTTCCTGGCACTGGCAGTGAATGAGTGAAGAAGGATGTATAGGTACGCAGAAGGAGTAGTTCACCTTGCAGTGGATGCGCGGCGGCGGCGGAGGGCGGCGCGGCGTCGGCGTCGGCGCCGGCCGGCGAGCCCCGCACGCGGCCGTGCAGGCGCCGCTCCTCACCGACGCTGCCCTCCTCTGCCTGGAACAACGTTCTATGTCCAAATTTACTAAAATAAATCATAGCCGACACGCAACAGAAGCTGTGAGGTCGCGGCACGCGGCGCGCTCCGGAGCCGGCCGCGCTACTGGCTCGATAAAACTGTGAGAAGCATTCGACCACTTGCTTACATGCGAAGCCTGACATGTGCGGGGTCGATCGATGTCTGAGGAATTGATTTATAACTTATCAAAGTTGAAAGACATCGCCGCCAGTTTGAACTTTTTAGTACCTAAGTGGAATGATTTTGTAGGTACATTGTTGTAGACGACCGTCTTAGCCTAGTTGTGTGATGAGCACAGAAAATATTTATTAAATATTTATTTATTATATAGTTTAAAATAGATATGGGGGATAGGAGTAGGGTTACAAATGGTTTTTTCACGCCACTGCAAGGAAACGTGGCAAAAGATGGTCAGCATTCAGGCTTCAAAGCTGGGGTTAATTGGACATCGCACGAACAGGCCAACTATGTGTTCAAACTGTCCAACAATAGCAACAGTATGAACAGCGATTCGCTCCATCTCTGGGCCCCCCGGCCCGCGCCGGGCCGCCCCGCCCGGCACGCGAGCGGGCCCGCGCTAAAGTGTTTCACATTATGATCTTTAATTAGGTACTTAATTTTGACTTATAATTATAATTATTTGAAATTTCCTCGCAGTAGGCAAAACAATAGAGGTTTCTACGAGCTGTTTTACTTTACTTACAAATTTTCTTATCTATACTACTAAAGATACGCTATGACGCTTTTATAAATTCTGGTGGCGATGCCTCTCGAAGCACTCGGTGACAGAGATAGCTAGGTAAGTAGATAGAGTGCGAGAGACCAAGCGAGCGTGGGGAGCATGGACGTCGATAGATGGAGAGCGTCGTAGTGAGGAGCGTAATGCTCCCGAGGCGAGGAATTCACAGAGACACAGATAGCTAGATAGATAAGAGTGCGAGCGAGTGAGTGAGCGAGGGGTGCGTGGCTAGGGACTCTTAGATAGAAAGAGGAAATGGTAATGAGAAGAAGACAGACACTAGAGTCGTGTACCATGCCAGGGCTCGCGCAGCCATGCCGATACTGGTACATACCTGACGGTGGCGCTCGACGCACTCGGTGACGGCGGGCCACATGGCGGCGCGGTGGCGCGCCAGCGCGGCGCGCGCCTCCAGCTCGGTGATGTTAGCGCCGGGCGCCAGCCGCGCCGCCGCCGCCTGCACGCCCGCCACCAGGCTCGGCCAGCGCTTGCGCAGCCACGCCGATACTGGTACATACCTGACGGTGGCGCTCGACGCACTCGGTGACGGCGGGCCACATGGCGGCGCGGTGGCGCGCCAGCGCGGCGCGCGCCTCCAGCTCGGTGATGTTAGCGCCGGGCGCCAGCCGCGCCGCCGCCGCCTGCACGCCCGCCACCAGGCTCGGCCAGCGCTCGCGCAGCCACGCCGATACTGGTACATACCTGACGGTGGCGCTCGACGCACTCGGTGACGGCGGGCCACATGGCGGCGCGGTGGCGCGCCAGCGCGGCGCGCGCCTCCAGCTCGGTGATGTTAGCGCCGGGCGCCAGCCGCGCCGCCGCCGCCTGCACGCCCGCCACCAGGCTCGGCCAGCGCTCGCGCAGCCACGCCGATACTGGTACATACCTGACGGTGGCGCTCGACGCACTCGGTGACGGCGGGCCACATGGCGGCGCGGTGGCGCGCCAGCGCGGCGCGCGCCTCCAGCTCGGTGATGTTAGCGCCGGGCGCCAGCCGCGCCGCCGCCGCCTGCACGCCCGCCACCAGGCTCGGCCAGCGCTCGCGCAGCCACGCCGATACTGGTACATACCTGACGGTGGCGCTCGACGCACTCGGTGACGGCGGGCCACATGGCGGCGCGGTGGCGCGCCAGCGCGGCGCGCGCCTCCAGCTCGGTGATGTTAGCGCCGGGCGCCAGCCGCGCCGCCGCCGCCTGCACGCCCGCCACCAGGCTCGGCCAGCGCTCGCGCAGCCACGCCGATACTGGTACATACCTGACGGTGGCGCTCGACGCACTCGGTGACGGCGGGCCACATGGCGGCGCGGTGGCGCGCCAGCGCGGCGCGCGCCTCCAGCTCGGTGATGTTAGCGCCGGGCGCCAGCCGCGCCGCCGCCGCCTGCACGCCCGCCACCAGGCTCGGCCAGCGCTCGCGCAGCCACGCCGATACTGGTACATACCTGACGGTGGCGCTCGACGCACTCGGTGACGGCGGGCCACATGGCGGCGCGGTGGCGCGCCAGCGCGGCGCGCGCCTCCAGCTCGGTGATGTTAGCGCCGGGCGCCAGCCGCGCCGCCGCCGCCTGCACGCCCGCCACCAGGCTCGGCCAGCGCTCGCGCAGCCACGCCGATACTGGTACATACCTGACGGTGGCGCTCGACGCACTCGGTGACGGCGGGCCACATGGCGGCGCGGTGGCGCGCCAGCGCGGCGCACGCCTCCAGCTCGGTGATGTTAGCGCCGGGCGCCAGCCGCGCCGCCGCCGCCTGCACGCCCGCCACCAGGCTCGGCCAGCGCTCGCGCAGCCACGCCGATACTGGTACATACCTGACGGTGGCGCTCGACGCACTCGGTGACGGCGGGCCACATGGCGGCGCGGTGGCGCGCCAGCGCGGCGCGCGCCTCCAGCTCGGTGATGTTAGCGCCGGGCGCCAGCCGCGCCGCCGCCGCCTGCACGCCCGCCACCAGGCTCGGCCAGCGCTCGCGCAGCCATGCCAGTGGCGCTGCGGGGCTCTGCGCTAGTGCCGCCTGCGGGATCGAAATACTTCATTACTCTAACGATTACAGACTGATCAACGATAAGTATGGCACCTCTGTCATTCCATAAAAAAAATGTAGACTTTCCATACATTCAGATTTTAACGAACGTTGCTTACGATTACAGACGGTTTACGCAACCCACCCTCTATATACATTTCATTTATTTAAATTTCATTTCATTTAGGTAGTCCGGGGTCTCAGCGGGAATCTCACCTCTCGAATGCGATAGTCGACACAACGTACTTGTTTACGGTCGGTCGGGCTTACTTCAATACCGATTCTGAATAAGATGGCACGGAATAAAATAAGTAAAACAGTTGTTCAATAAGTGTCGCTTAAAGGAGGCGGCACGACTGGAGTCTAGAATTACTCAACTAATAACCGTGCACGGGCACCGTGTGGTTGAAGAGTTACTCACCTGCACTTCAGCCGCGCTGAACCCGAGCCGCTCGGCCGCGTCCATCAGCCGCGCCAGCTCCAGGCCGCGCTCCGCCTCGCGTGCCGCGCCCGCGCCCAGCGCCTCCAGCGACACCGTGCGGTTGAAGAGTTACCCACCTGCACTTCAGCCGCGCTGAATCCGAGCCGCTCGGCCACGTCCATCAGCCGCGCCAGCTCCAGGCCGCGGTCCGCGCCCGCGCCCAGCGCCTCCAGCGACACCGTGCGGTTGAAGAGTTACCCACCTGCACTTCAGCCGCGCTGAACCCGAGCCGCTCGGCCGCGTCCATCAGCCGCGCCAGCTCCAGGCCGCGCTCCGCCTCGCGCGCCGCGCCCGCGCCCAGCGCCTCCAGCGACACCGTGCGGTTGAAGAGTTACCCACCTGCACTTCAGCCGCGCTGAACCCGAGCCGCTCGGCCACGTCCATCAGCCGCGCCAGCTCCAGGCCGCGCTCCGCCTCGCGCGCCGCGCCCGCGCCCAGCGCCTCCAGCGACACCGTGCGGTTGAAGAGTTACCCACCTGCACTTCAGCCGCGCTGAACCCGAGCCGCTCGGCCACGTCCATCAGCCGCGCCAGCTCCAGGCCGCGCTCCGAGCCCGAGCCCAGCGCCTCCAGCGACACCGTGCGGTTGAAGAGTTACCCACCTGCACTTCAGCCGCGCTGAACCCGAGCCGCTCGGCCGCTTCCATCAGCCGCGCCAGCTCCAGGCCGCGCTCCGCCTCGCACGCCGCGGCCGCGCCCAGAGCCTCCAGCGACACCGTGCGGTTGAAGAGTTACCCACCTGCACTTCAGCCGCGCTGAACCCGAGCCGCTCGGCCGCGTCCATCAGCCGCGCCAGCTCCAGGCCGCGCTCCGCGCCCGCGCCCAGCGCCTCCAGCGACACCGTGCGGTTGAAGAGTTACCCACCTGCACTTCAGCCGCGCTGAACCCGAGCCACTCGGCCGCTTCCATCAGCCGCGCCAGCTCCAGGCCGCGCTCCGCCTCGCGCGCCGCACCCGCGCCCAGAGCCTCCAGCGACACCGTGCGGTTGAAGAGTTACCCACCTGCACTTCAGCCGCGCTGAACCCGAGCCGCTCGGCCGCGTCCATCAGCCGTGCCAGCTCCAGGCCGCGCTCCGCCTCGAGCGCCGCGCCCGCGCTCAGAGCCTCCAGCGACACCGTGCGGTTGAAGAGTTACCCACCTGCACTTCAGCCGCGCTTATCCCGTGCCGCTCGGCCGCGTTCATCAGCCGCGCCAGCTCCAGGCCGCGCTCCGCCTCGCGCGCCGCGCCCGCGGCCAGAGCCTCCAGCGACACCGTGCGGTTGAAGAGTTACCCACCTGCACTTCAGCCGCGCTGAACCCGAGCCGCTCGGCCGCGTCCATCAGCCGCGCCAGCTCCAGGCCGCGCTCCACCTCGCGCGCCGCGCTCGCGCCCAGAGCCTCCAGCGACACCGTGCGGTTGAAGAGTTACCCACCTGCACTTCAGCCGCGCTGAACCCGAGCCGCTCGGCCGCGTCCATCAGCCGCGTCAGCTCCAGGCCGCGCTCCGCCTCGCGCGCCGCACCCGCGCCCAGAGCCTCCAGCGACACCGTGCGGTTGAAGAGTTACCCACCTGCACTTCAGCCGCGCTGAACCCGAGCCGCTCGGCCGCGTCCATCAGCCGTGCCAGCTCCAGGCCGCGCTCCGCCTCGCGCGCCGCGCCCGCGCTCAGAGCCTCCAGCGACACCGTGCGGTTGAAGAGTTACCCACCTGCACTTCAGCCGCGCTTATCCCGAGCCGCTCGGCCGCGTTCATCAGCCGCGCCAGCTCCAGGCCGCGCTCCGCCTCGCGCGCCGCGCCCGCGGCCAGAGCCTCCAGCGACACCGTGCGGTTGAAGAGTTACCCACCTGCACTTCAGCCGCGCTGAACCCGAGCCGCTCGGCCGCGTTCATCAGCCGCGCCAGCTCCAGGCCGCGCTCCACCTCGCGCGCCGCGCCCGCGCCCAGAGCCTCCAGCGACACCGTGCGGTTGAAGAGTTACCCACCTGCACTTCAGCCGCGCTGAACCCGAGCCGCTCGGCCGCGTCCATCAGCCGCGTCAGCTCCAGGCCGCGCACCGCCTCGCGCGCCTCGCCCGCGCCCAGCGCCTCCAGCGACACCGTGCGGTTGAAGAGTTACCCACTTGCACTTCAGCCGCGCTGAACCCGAGCCACTCGGCCGCTTCCATCAGCCGCGCCAGCTCCAGGCCGCGCTCCGCCTCGCGCGCCGCACCCGCGCCCAGAGCCTCCAGCGACACCGTGCGGTTGAAAAGTTACCCACCTGCACTTCAGCCGCGCTGAACCCGAGCCACTCGGCCGCTTCCATCAGCCCCGCCAGCTCCAGGCCGCGCTCCGCCTCGCGCGCCGCACCCGCGCCCAGAGCCTCCAGCGACACCGTGCGGTTGAAGAGTTACCCACCTGCACTTCAGCCGCGCTGAATCCGAGCCGCTCGGCCACGTCCATCAGCCGCGCCAGCTCCAGGCCGCGGTCCGCACCCGCGCCCAGCGCCTCCAGCGACACCGTGCGGTTGAAGAGTTACCCACCTGCACTTCAGCCGCGCTGAACCCGAGCCGCTCGGACGCGTCCATCAGCCGCGCCAGCTCCAGGCCGCGCTCCGCCTCGCGCACCGCGCCCGCGCCCAGCGCCTCCAGCGACACCGTGCGGTTGAAGAGTTACCCACCTGCACTTCAGCCGCGCTGAACCCGAGCCGCTCGGCCACGTCCATCAGCCGCGCCAGCTCCAGGCCGCGCTCCGCCTCGCGCGCCGCGCCCGCGCCCAGCGCCTCCAGCGACACCGTGCGGTTGAAGAGTTACCCACCTGCACTTCAGCCGCGCTGAACCCGAGCCGCTCGGCCACGTCCATCAGCCGCGCCAGCTCCAGGCCGCGCTCCGCGCCCGCGCCCAGCGCCTCCAGCGACACCGTGCGGTTGAAGAGTTACCCACCTGCACTTCAGCCGCGCTGAACCCGAGCCACTCGGTCGCTTCCATCAGCCGCGCCAGCTCCAGGCCGCGCTCCGCCTCGCGCGCCGCACCCGCGCCCAGAGCCTCCAGCGACACCGTGCGGTTGAAGAGTTACCCACCTGCACTTCAGCCGCGCTGAACCCGAGCCGCTCGGCCGCGTCCATCAGCCGTGCCAGCTCCAGGCCGCGCTCCGCCTCGCGCGCCGCGCCCGCGCTCAGAGCCTCCAGCGACACCGTGCGGTTGAAGAGTTACCCACCTGCACTTCAGCCGCGCTTATCCCGAGCCGCTCGGCCGCGTTCATCAGCCGCGCCAGCTCCAGGCCGCGCTCCGCCTCGCGCGCCGCGCCCGCGGCCAGAGCCTCCAGCGACACCGTGCGGTTGAAGAGTTACCCACCTGCACTTCAGCCGCGCTGAACCCGAGCCGCTCGGCCGCGTCCATCAGCCGCGCCAGCTCCAGGCCGCGCTCCACCTCGCGCGCCGCGCCCGCGCCCAGAGCCTCCAGCGACACCGTGCGGTTGAAGAGTTACCCACCTGCACTTCAGCCGCGCTGAACCCGAGCCGCTCGGCCGCGTCCATCAGCCGCGTCAGCTCCAGGCCGCGCACCGCCTCGCGCGCCTCGCCCGCGCCCAGCGCCTCCAGCGACACCGTGCGGTTGAAGAGTTACCCACCTGCACTTCAGCCGCGCTGAACCCGAGCCACTCGGCCGCTTCCATCAGCCGCGCCAGCTCCAGGCCGCGCTCCGCCTCGCGCGCCGCACCCGCGCCCAGAGCCTCCAGCGACACCGTGCGGTTGAAGAGTTACCCACCTGCACTTCAGCCGCGCTGAACCCGAGCCGCTCGGCCGCGTCCATCAGCCGCGCCAGCTCCAGGCCGCGCTCCGCCTCGCGCGCCGCGCCCGCGCCTAGCGCCTCCAGCGACACCGTGCGGTTGAAGAGTTGCCCACCTGCACTTCAGCCGCGCTGAACCCGAGCCGCTCGGCCGCGTCCATCAGCCGCGCCAGCTCCAGGCCGCGCTCCGCCTCGCGCGCCGCGCCCGCGCCCAGAGCCTCCAGCGACACCGTGCGGTTGTACGCCACCGGCTCCGGGGACGCCGCCTGGTTACAAAACACACTCTGTTTTGTATAAATTTTAAATGTGAAAAAACCGGCCAAGCGCGTTTCGGGCCCCGCGTAGTGTAGGGTTCCGTAGTTGCCTGTCTGTACTGTAGAAAAAAAAATTACATCCCCACTTTAGGTGTAGGGCAGGCAGGTACCCTAAAAAAAGTTTTTTTTCAAGATTATATTCTACTGTTTTGTCGGAATGGTTGATTTATATACCCATGTCGTATTTCAGTTTTCTAGTAGTAAGGGTTAATGAGTTAAGCCGAAGACGGACGGACGGACATGGCGAAACTATAAGGGTTCCTTGTTGACTACAGAACTCTAATAACCCAAAAATAATACATGTTAAACTACGCCGACCTGTGGTGGCGGTGGTCACTCCATACCTTATGAATCCCTTCCTGAAAACAAGTGCATCTTAATGCTAGGTTGGGAAACCATGAGAGTCGTACCTCGGAGCCGTAGAAGCTGGACCGGCGCGCGGGGCGCGCGCGGCGCAGGTCGAGGTGCGAGGCGCGGCGCGTGAGGCGGCGGCGGCCCGCGTCGCTGTCGCCGGCGCCTGGGCTGCTGTCGCGCGGCTCGCGCCCGTCGCGCCACTCCCAGCGCCCGCCGCTCGTGCGCACGCTTCGCTCGCTCTCCTGCATTCACTTGTAGGTATAGACCACACTTCCCATACCACATGTTTGCGCATGTAGACCTACCCTCATGGTCAACACAGATAGATAGATCTGATCAACGGACGGACAGACAGATTTATTATTTTTTTTATTTTTATTTATTTATTTAGGAAACAAACGGGGGTGTACAGGTTTATATTAGCTTACCTATAAGATATACGATTAAACCTATAGTTCCATTAAATATAGGTGCAGGCAAAAAGTATTTTTACATGTGTCGAAACAGAGTGGGTGAGTACCGGCATGCCTATTTCGCAGTTATGTAAGTTGTTTCATATTATAAATATTATGAAATGCTACATTAATGGTTTAGTTATACAAATAAAGGTTATTAATTAAACTAGGTGTTTCTAATTCATGCACTACAATCAGGAGTTATTAAACTATTCGGTGTAGATCAGGCTACGTAGAGCGCTGCGGTAATGACCAAATGATAGAGAAAAAATATCTAAACTAATAAAGTTGGCGTTGTAATCTTGACATGCTCGTCTAAAGAATGTGTTTTTGGCCGAGGCAATTTAAAAGTTACACTACTAAGAAGAAAGGTCAATGTAGTTGTTTAATCCTACTATCCTACTAATATTATAAATGCGAAAGTTTAGATATTTGGATGTTTGTTACTCAATCACGCTTAAACGGCTGAACCGATTTGAATGAAATTTTGCCCGAAGATAGGTACTTTATAGCCTGGATTAAAATATAGGATAGTTTTTATCCCGGGTCCACGCGGACGAAGTCGCGGGCGGAAGCTAGTAATATTATAAATGTGAATGTTTGGATGTTTGGATGTTTAGATGTTTGGATGTTTGTTACTCAATCACGCTAAAACGGCTCAACCGATTTGGATGAAATTTTGTACGTAGATAGTTTATAGCCTGAATTAAAATATAGGATCGTTTTTATATTGGGTCCACGCAGACGAAGTCGCGGGCGGAAGCTAGTAGCTTATAAAGAAAAATTTGGTCAATGAATACTCGACGTTTGTCTAGAGAAGCTAGACCGTGACGTTTAGCGGTATTGTCTGTCGTATTCAAGCCCCGGCGGTAGCTGAGCGACTTCAATAATTTATTCTGAATTCTTTTAATTGTTGGTTTGTGGAAATTATATTGAGGGTTCCAAATAATACATCCAAATTCTAAAATACCGCGAACATAGGAAAAATATAGTATTTTCAAGGTTTTTGGGTCCTTAAAGGGCTTAGAGAGTCAAAAGTCAATGTCAATATTATTTATTTGCAGAATTATGGTACATTCCATAATTGATGGATTTCGAAATAACATGTTAAGCATAATTCACCATTTTAGTGGCATGCAAATTACAAATTATAATCAAAAATAAAAAATGAATACGTTTACGTCTACGTTCTAAAATGCATAAACTCATTAATATTATAAAAACAGTTGTCATGGAGCCAACGACGAAGTCTTGAGTCTTAGTATTAATCCCAATTGTTTATACGCTCTAGAGATAATGTGATCAATGTGAGGGATGAAAGTAAGCATGATAGTTATGATCTAATATAATACCCAGATCCCGAACTTGATAAACCCTGTTTATGGTATTACCTAAAAAGTTATAGGTAGTTTAAAATTATAGATTCTCGCTTGCGTGAGAAACTAATGCAATAACAATTTTCGGGATTAAGAAGTAATTAAAAATAAAAAAAAATTGAAGGGGATAACAAAATGTATGAGATGAGCAAAAGAGATAACAACTAAAGTAATAATAATAAACTAAATTAAAAATAAAATAGAATAGTACTAAACTAAATCTAAAAAAGGCCCCTGCGGCATTGTGCCGAAGATGCTGGCAGCATTACCTCGCTGAATAGCTAAGCTAATTCTTTGTGTGAGATAACTGCCAGCCCTTCGGTCACCGGTGGCATCTGTAAGCCTCTTCGATATCTCTTTAAAGAGGCTTAGGGCTCCAGGGCCCCACGGGCCAAGGGTCTCGACGCCAAAAGGCACGAAATTATATTCAGCGCCCAGACCACTATATTTGCCCACCTTCGCAGCTTCGGCCGCCTCTGCTGCAGCTGCTGCCCTCATAGAGGTACGGTGGAGATGCGACGGGGCTAGTGTGTCAACACAGGTTGCATCCCACACCAGGACCCGTCCCAAACTCCACGGGACCAATGACATCCCGTCCGGTCTCTTAATAAGAAGTAATTGATTCGAGATGCAATAGTTGGCAAACCTATCTAGATCTCTCTGTAAGTCAAGGCGGTCGTTTTTCGTTTTCACTATTTTAAATATTTTCGTGTCATCAGCTTAAACGAGATTTCTTGACTTAGTAAAAGAAGACCCTATTTGACCCGTTGACATATAAAATAAATAATAAGCGGTTCCAGGTGTGAGCCTTGAGGTACCCCCGAGTGTAAATTATAATATTGTATGTATTATAATGTATTTAAATAAAATACCATATTTATCTTTGACTTCTTACAATACTAAAGCATTACGCGACATAGTAAATAAATAAATAAATAAATAAATATAAGGGGACACTCTTACACAAATCGAGCTAGCCCCATAGTAAGCTCAATAAGGCTTGTGTTACGGGTACTAGACGACGATATATTTAATAGATATAAATACTTAAATACATAGAAAACATCCAAGACTCAGAAACAAATATTCATGCTCATCACAGAAATATTTGTCCTTACCGGGATTCGAACCCAGGACCTTCAGCTTCGTCACTACCCACTAGGCTAACCGGTCGTCAAATAGTAGTATATACGGTCGTCAAATATAGTATAGTAGACCTAAGTTCCACCTCTTTCAATTACGACCTACCTACGTTCAATCCGACACCAAAGTATGATGCGCATGCGTGCCAGAGAACCTGCGCCATATTGGTTATATTTGGTGCCGGCGGGGATAATATTACTAACTGCGTGCAGCCCCCCTAGCACGCTAGGTTTTATGTCCGACACAAAGCAATTGTCCCTCTTGCACTCGCATATTTTCCAGACGAATGCTTTATGTCCGACATAAAACTTAGCGTACTAGCCCCACAGGTGGGGGTATAAGTATACTCATTGCGTGGGGTCGTTATGATTGCTGATAGGGAGTCGATATCGGAATTATTAAATGATGTTATTTGATTGTGTGATAAAATCGTACGCGCAACGTCAAGCATTATCTCCAACCCATTTATACACTGGCATGCAGTATGCCAGAAAGGAACGCCAAAGATGCGCGCACGACGTTGATGAATGACACGTAGTGATAAAAATATATGAAAAAATGTACTGATAATATATAAAACAATGTTTCGAAATATGTATGTTTGTATATAAGTTTTTTTTTGTTTTTTTTTCGGTATTGTATACTGCCAATATGTTATATTAACTATATAAATATAAGTCAAGAATCGAGAAGTGTAACCTCTCAGTGATACTGCCTGGCTTCAATTTTTTATGTATCACTCCAGCCACCTAAGGAGGTCACCGTGTATACCGATCCCGTGTAGCTTATATATTAGCAGTGAATGATCAATTTTATCGAATGCTTTTGAGTAATCGGTATACACGGCATCCACCTGATAGCCATTGTCGAGGGCATTCAAAACAAAATCAGTGAAAGTGATAAGGTTATTAGTGTCAACACTTCTACCACGAAGAAAACCGTGTTGGTCTGGAGAATATAGCGGTAACTATTTTCTCAAAGATCTTGCCAAAAATGCACAATTTAGATATGGGCCTATAATGTGTTACGTCATGTTTATCACCGCTTTTATAAATAGGTGTTATTAGAGCGGTTTTCCACTGATGGAAAACAGCCCTCTGACAAAGATTTTTGATAAGAAGATGATAGTAAGGGGTAGTGACAACTCTTTGCTACAACTAGAGATTAAGATGGGGTGAAGTCGATCAAATCCTGCGCCTTAATTTACGTTGGTTTCTTTTAGATGTTTATGGACAAGTGTATAATTTAAGTTAATTGAGGAGACATTTACAGGGGTGCCGTTTGCAAGGGAACCAGTTACAGTAGGAGAGACTACATTACTTTTAATAAAAACAGAGTGAAAGTAATCGTTGAAATAATTAGCTACTGTCTCACAATCGGTTGACGAATTACCGTTATAGGACATATAGTCTGGGGTTTTATTTGCTGAAAATTTTCGAATATTACCTTCGGCATAACTAATATACTTATTATAACAATCTATTTCCATTTTATGAACTCTTGTTCTTAGTAACTTAAAAGAGAGATTTTGATTTAATAAACAGAATATAGAAACTTAATAATTAACTTGATTAGAAATAGACATAGTGCACTTTATGAGGTCAACGAGCATCAACGATCATTCACAAACATCATCATTAACTTGTTACTGAACTTGAGATAGAAGAATGATGATTAAAGTAATGGAAGGAACTAACCCGAGTGTCACTGGAGAGCGAGTGTCTGCTGTGCGAGCGTTCGCGGCGGGCGTCGTCACGGAACCGGCGCCGAGAGCGCGAGTGCGGAGTCGATGGAGCCGGCTCCCGCTCTCGTTCTCTCTCCCGTTCCCGCTCCCGCTCACGTTCTTTTTCCCGCTCACGTTCTTTTTCCCGCTCACGTTCTTTTTCCCGTTCACGTTCTTTCTCCCGCACACGCTCACGCTCCCACGGTGTTGGAACTTCGTAAGTCTATAAAAAAAACAATATTTTGCTTATATATTACCTATAATAGATTTTCTTTTTATCGATTTTGGATGTTCTTCACTAGTGTTCTATCTCTATCTTACCTGAGTTGAAATACTTTGAGGCGGCGGTGATGTACCAGTATTTGATACTTTAGATTGGCTGAAGGCGGATCCACTTCGGCTCTCAACGCTTCCCCGAGGAGGGGAGGTACCACCGGACTTTTTTTGGCTCATGCTCGGTGTTGATGGGCGCAGGTCGCGTTCTCGCGGTGGTGAAGGTCCCACCGAGATGCTGTGCCGTGCGGGGGGCTCGGGGTGTGTTCTTGCTTCTGAAGTATGCCTCTCCTCACGCGACGGCGACGGGCCCACATACACGTTTTGTCGCACTTGAGACTCCGCTTGCTCCTTCCCATCATTATACGCCGTCCTGCCATTTATTTCTTTGGGCGGTGACGATCCTACGGCCATGTCGTGTCGCCGAGGCTGCGAGCGGTTTTCGTTGTTCACGTCCCGCACTGGCGTAACGAGTCGGCTTGTTGGTTTTCTAGATGTGTCTTCCCTAGGCGGAGACGGGCCGCAACCGGTTGACGATTTCTCTTTCTTTGCTTTTATTGCCTCGCCATCTGTAAAAGCGATAAATACATCAGATTTGAAATTACTAAAATCACGTAGATTACCTATTACGAAAATGTTCGTGAGTATATCGATACTGACGACCGCTTTAGCCTAGTTGGTAGTGACCCTGCCTACGAAGCAAGAGGTCCTGGGTTCGAATCCCGGTATGGGCATTTATTTGTGTGATGAGGACGAATATTTGTTCCTGAGTCATGGATGTTTTCTATGTATTTAAGTATTTATCTATATAAGTATGTTTATCGTCGTCTAGTACCCATAGTACAAGCTTTCCTTAGTTTGAGTCGATTTGTGTCAGATTGTCCACTAATATTTATTTATTTACTAATACTATATTATTTGTACGTAGGCGGTAATCTCCTTACGAATCAGATTTCAGAAATGATTTCATCATTATATATAATACATAGACATAGCTATATTTTATCACGCGGCTTTGCTTTTGTGTTGGCAAAATATACCTATAGACAAAAAACGACTCGGGTGTTCACTCACTTTGTTTTGGGCGAGTGTGATCCGAGATAGCAGCAGAGTTCTTCTCGGAGATGTCAAGGCGCGCTATAGCGTCATCGGCGCCGCTGGCCGCGGAGACGACCTTGGGCGCGGAGGTGGGCGTGCGGCAGCACACGGCGCACACGCGCTCGCCCGGCTCGTTCACGAACGTGCAGTGCTCGCACTGCCAGGACGCGTTGGGCGGCAAAGGCGGGGGCCCTAGGCTCTCTTCTTCCACCTCGGACGGATTCGTAGTTTTCCGAGGGAGACCTTGAAAGGGTTTCGGTGGCTCGCGGCGGTCGCTCTCCTCGCTCTCCGAATCGGCATCGCTGGATGGTAGTGGAGGTGGGGACGGTGTTCGATGCTTGGTGCGCCGCGACGCCCGCGAGCGCACGCTCATGGCAGGAGACGGAGCGCGGGATCCTGCTCTGGACGCCGCGCGAGACATAGCGCGACTCTCCGCTGAAAACAACCAAATTTGTTTAAATACTTATAGTGTGAGGAACCCGCTAGAGCCCTACTCGCAGGCGTTTTCCTTCATATACGAGGGTGGCGCTACAAAATCTTGGTCGCTGAATGTGTTAATCGAAATGCATTTCTGAATAATCCACAGGATTATATCGGACTTACCTCTGCGATATGGTTGGGGCGTCATCGACGAATGCATGTGTGAGTGAGGATGGGGATGGTGCTGTGGCGGGCAGCATGGCGGCTGCCAGCCCCAAGGGCCGTGCTCGAGGCTGGCGCAGCTTCCGTAGCGCCAGGGCGTGCCGGCGCAGTGCGCGCAGCCCGGGCACGGCGGCGCCGGCCCGCCGCCCAGCTCCAGCACGGAGGCGCCTCGACGCATCGGCCGACCCCAGGTCTGCGCTTGAGGCATCATGTTCTCGGCACCATTCCACATTTCATGCGTGATCGGTTGTTGTACCTGCTGAATTGATACGGAAAATTACACCCACCATCAAACATAAATCGTCAAATATAAACATAATAATAACTAGCAGATTAAGATACCATATTCGGCAGCATGTTATACGGCGGCAGCGACGCTCTAGGTTGTCCCCATGCTTGCGGCGCATGGCCCATAGTGTTGTTGTGGTACGGAAAGACTTGAGGCACAACGTGAGCGGCCGCTTGGTGTTGACTTGTCGGCAAATACGGCATGCTGCCGACGTGGGCCGGCGGCGGTGCCGGCGGCATGAGCTTGCTCAGATGCGGAGGGACACCGTGGTTGCTCAAAGGTCTCGCTGGTACTTGGTTGTGAGTTGCCACAGGTGAGGGACTGATGGAACCTAGCGTCGCTCGACGTTGCTCTTGTTGGGCGGGAGGTCTAGGGCTAGCACTTGATCGGTCGCCGCTCATCTGGAGCAAGAAATAAGCATGAATACTGATTTTGTTTATAATGTAAAGCATTGGAGATGTTTAACGTATACTTACCTTGTGCCGTCGAGGCGGTGGCACTGGGGCAGTAGTTTTGGGCGGCAGCGGCGGGCGTTGCTCTTCACGCAGTTGCGTCGAAGACAGAGCCTGGACAGAAAAATATTAACATAAACGCCAAATGGTAAGAGAAGTTGCATTGTTGGTGTAATCAAATGTATAATTTTTAAGTTTGCGATACAAAATTTCGCATAATAAAGTAACTGAAGCTCTTATGCTTTTATTATTGGCCCTTCGCCAAACTTGTATAGTATGTATTTGTAGCACTTGTCTAGTAGGCGAACACTTCGCGTAGCGTTGTCTCGGGTGCCAATTTTATATTAGTCAAGCATATAAATATACTAAATAAACATCATAATTAAAATTAACCACAACGTGTTCTGTCATTCAGAAATGTATAATATAGTAACCTACCGTGCGTGTAATATCGTACAAAACTTACTGATCATTAATTCCTATAGATACCTAACTGTGATATATCTGAATCTTCTCGATGGTCTTACAAGGAATCTTAATTCCTTGCACCAACTCATTTTATGATATGAAAATCTTACATGAAATGAAATACAGATAACATGAAAGTACCGAGTGTTTAATTTCCGATTTTGTAAAACATAAACCCATCTCACTAAAAAATATGTAGATATTCTTTGCTACTATTCAGTAGGTAATGTTTAGACAACAGATTTCAACACCGCGGTCGCGATAACGCTGACGCCGCTGACCACTCCAAATTTAACTAGTTCATTAGCCTGCACGAATATATTTTACTTACTTGCACTTTACATGTATAGAATACAAAGATAATTTACTAGGTTTTACGTGTGTGTGATATAGGTGAATAACTGTATATAAGGTAGAAGCATTTGTAAATAAATCAGATACCAATTGTCCGTTGGTGTTTCACTACCTCCACACCCAAGTAAATTACCAAACCCATTTTAACGGGTTGAGAACACTAAAATTAAATGCAAGAATAACCAATAGTCATTCTTTATTTAATAATTGGTCCTTCGAACTGGATAACCACATAATAGACCCAAGCAGGTGTTTAGTCCCCGGAGCAGAATGTCCCTCGTAAGTGCCGTGCCTTTGTACTTTTCCGACTGTTTCATTGACAAGGTAGTTACATTTTTCACATTCACATTATTGTTTTGTGTGGGCTTACGTCCACTAATACCTATCTACATAGGCTGCATGCCGATAGCTTTTAATTTTACTCTTTATACGCCGATTACTGATACAATATACGACTGTATTCTCACCACGATTAATTAGTCAAGGACAACCGACTCGGAGTCCTCATTTGACTCTATTCTTTTCTATTGACAGACGGTTCTCACACACGAATCACTCTGAGAGAGGTTAGGATAGGGTAGGCCCTGGGCAGGTACCTGTCTCTGGTGGTTCCTGCGCTTGGGGTGCCGGTGGTACATGTCGTCGCAGGAAGCGCAGAGCGCGCGCCGGCCGCACTCGCCGCAGCGAACGCGCGCGCCGCCGCCGCCGCACAGCCCGCACGACGCGCCGGCCTCCACAGGGTGACCTACGCGAAAACAGAACGGATTTATGTATTCGTAATTTCAACCGGGATCACGGTTTTAAGATCTCTCTCATCTTTGAGGAATCGGATCATAAGAGGATGCTAGCGTCAAAAAACATCGTCCGTTATATTACCGGACATTATTAGTGTTGCTTGTCTTGTCGGCCGGGTGACAACCCTTGTTTACAAATGGTTAATAAAGACCAAGTGCGGGTAGTTCGGAAAACCCGCGCGGCAAGAAGATGTTGATACCCGCTCAAGCCAGTTGTCCCGTGAACATGGATGTTGCGACACATCCGAAATGTCGGGAGACTTCAGAGAGGTAAATAAATAAGTTTAATAGTAGTAATACGCGATTAAGTCCCGTTTAGTAAAAATAATGTGCGAAAATAGTAAAAGTTTAAATCAATATACATGGACAATTGGTAGTTTGCAATTTTTTAAGGACAACTTACAAATGTAAATTACATATTCATATACGAACAGTGTAAATAAAAGCTACTTAAACACAGTCACAGTTCGTTCTCTCACAAATTAACAATACGTATCAATGATCAACACGTAATATGAACACTCATGGTTTACTAAAATGTATCTAGTACTATCGGCAGCACAGCTAACTGACCGTCCGTGTACTTTATGGGTGAGGACCAAATTCTTGGCCAGTAGTGAGCCTAGTTAATTGGTAGTAGTTAAAAAGTTCCGTTGTGACACGAAAATTAGCCATATAATTCTATGGTTACTTTTCGTCCCACAACGGAACTTTTTAACTACTACCAATTAACCACGTGAACTACTGGCCAAGAATTTGGTCCTCACCCATAGTCTTGTGATAAGGTTCTATATAAATACAGGAGGGTTAGTTAACTGTGTTGGCGTTTGTACTACCCACCTACACTATAATTCCACTACACTCTACGTTTTAAGTTATAAAACATGCACGCGGCCTAACTGTAGTTTGCAATAGGAATAAATAAAGTGACTTTTTTAACAGACTTCAAAATAGGAGGAGGTTCTCAATTCGGTTGTATGTTTATTTTATTAGGCATTTTTTATTATAATTCGTGTATCTATTTACACTCGGAAACCACACATTGGTGAAGTGGAACTGATGATAAAGTCCACAGCTTAGATGCGTTATGGAACTCCTCAATGATTTAAAGTACGTCACATATTCTGATATGATTCCGTTTCAGTAGCAACTAATGAAGTGCCAAAGGTGTTAACAAATTCTGAGATCCTTGAGGAATCGACGGAACTCCTCAAATATTAACGGCGCACAAATAGCGACTTGGGTTTTTTGGCTTGGCTGAGCTTGCCGCGGCTCTCCAATGTCTACGTGAACCAGCTAATTGGTGAACTCAGCAGCACATGAACCTAAGCAGCACTAATATCGGTTGTCACATTGGCGACGTGTGTCTATGCGGTCATGCGGATGATATGGTGCTGCTAAGCCCATCTGTTGGCGCTTTGAGAAAACTTGTGGCAATCTGTGAAGCATATGCGGTGGCTCATGGACTCAAGTATAATGTAAAAAAAAAGTGAGATGATGATCTTTAAGGCAGGGCCCAAGACCTATACAGACGCTCCTGGTATCTTGCTCTGTGGTGCGCCCCTAAACAGGGTGCAACAATTCAAATACTTGGGTCACTGGGACACCGATGATTTAAGAGATAATTGTGAAGTAGTGAGGGAACGCAGGTCGCTGGCCGTTCGATGCAATATGTTGGCTCGCAGGTTCGCACGATGTTCACAACCAGTCAAGGTAACCTTATTCAAAGCGTTTTGCCAGTCCTCTTACACGTTCGGCTTGTGGGTCAAATTTACGCAGCGGACATATAGCGATTTGCGTGTCCAATATATAACAATGCGTTCAGAATACTGATTGGTATGCCACGGCACTGTAGCGCATCCGGTATGTTCGCGGACGCGCGGACCGACGGTTTCGCGGCCATTATGCGCAAACGTTGCGCGTCCCTGCTAGCCTGGGTACAGTGCAGCACCAACAGGATCCTGAGCGCGTTCGCGGACCGCTGGGACTCCGCGCTCATGCGTCGATGGACACAGCTGCATGTCCTCGCAACACTTAGTTAAGTTAGTCAACATTTATTTTTTGTCGCTAACTATAGATTAAGATTTTATTGTATATTACTAACACTTATGGGTGCAAGCCAGCACGGCCATCATGCGACGGCGCGTCAGCTCTCTCGATTTTTCTCGCACTATCCTTCTCTTTCTTATTAGAACACTTAGAACAAGAGATATAGTGTGAGAAAAATCGAGAGTATGTCGCGGCCGTCGCATGATAGACGTGCTGATGAATTGTATTGAATTGAATATGGCTCTTAGACCAGATTTATACACTCTACTTTTCACTTAGACTGCGAGAAAATAGTAAAAACAAATATTATCCATCCACAACCAATAATAAATTACACGGCGAAAAGATTGTTCAATTTGGCGCCATGATTATTTTAAATAAACTGCTTTGACACAGATACAAAATATTGACAACACGAATAAGAGCGCTACTGACCGTCTATATAGGCGCGTCCAACCGGCCGAGCGCGGCGGACAGTATACGTTGCATAAGATAAAGCGAGATAGACAGTAGTATCCCCCGCTCAATCGAATAGCTTATGCCATGTATGCAGTCAACCACGCTTGAACGTTTGGACGCGGCTATAGACTGTCAGAGGCGTATTTTTTTGTAAATAATTGTGACTTAAGGAATAAGAAACACCTAATGTTGGAAATGAATTCTGATTGGTCGATTTTAAAAACTAACTGTATTCTGGTTACTTGATAGCAAATTATAAATGTTTTTTTAAAGAGTTGTTATTGGTGGATTTAATACGGCGAAGTTTTGATTGGTCAAATTAAAATGTTTTAAAAACCATAAATATGCAAATGCATATTGTCCCTAAGGGCTACATGTACTACTTTGGCCCCGCTTGCTGAGCCTAATATGACCTACTTTTCGAGCATGAGAAGTGAAAAATAAATATCTAGGTATGTGTTTGTAACACCCAGGCGAAGGAGGATAGCTAAGCCTTACAAAGCAGCTAAAATGTTAAACGTAAGGAAACAGTACATTGTGTTTGTGTATGAAGATGCTTTAGAACAGAAATGACGTCGTATCTCTGAATGCTATAACAGTCCTGTAACTAGGTTTATGGGGCTGAAACCGTCAGTTGTTGAACTCGCACAAGCTCTCACTATGCAACTATAACATTTTGTTTAATAAATGGTTTCACATATTAGTTATCTATCCGCCATTAGAATGGGAATGAAGGTGTCAGTTTAATTGCGTCTAATAATCTAATCGTAGTTATATGAAACGACAAAGTTCGTGTTCGTTTCGCGGTAGGTCCCGGGGTGCCTCTACATGTAGGATACAGGATAGATATTTTATTTTGTATTTATAAAAGCAGCATACATATTCTACGTAAATTCTGTTTTATATCGGGTTTTACCTTCACTTATTTACTTGTTATGCTTGCTACCCATTTTTTTAAATACAATCGTACACAAATCGGCTTAGTCTCAAACTAAGCAAAGCTTATTGTCCTATGTGTACAAACGCCAACACAGTTAACTGGCCAACCTGTATTTATATTGAACCGTATTACAATGCACATAAAGAGCACGGATGGTCAGTTAACTGTGTTGGCGACGATGGTACTCAAAATATAATTCATATGCTGCCATCCACAAACAAATGGCCGCTAATAGAACATTTTAGCGGCCTTTTATTTTGAGGAAGGCAGTATGTGTTTATAATATTAGTAAGTATGATTATCCTATTCCATATATCCATTATACTTACTTAATATTTTATCAATTACATTTTCACTTTGTTGGTAAACTTCAGCATAATTCTACCACCGTAGCCGAAAATCATGAATAAACCTTATTCATTAAACTTCTGACAAGCGATTCGTGTCGTATCCCTGGAAATTTTGCAAATCCTACTAATATTATAACTGCGAAAATTTGGATCACAATCACGCAAATACGGCTAATTGGATTAAAATGATATATGATGATGATGACATATAGAGTGTATAGCCTGAATTAACATACATAATACTTTTTATGCCGGGAATCATCGTCTAAGAGGGCGAAATGGGGGGCGAAAGTTTGTAAGGAGCTACGGTATAAACGAGTTCCACGCGGACGAAGTCGCGGGCAGAAGCTAGTAGATATATAAATACAATTTATATACATAGAAAACGTCCATGACTCAAAACAATTATTCGTGCTAATCAAATAAATAAATGCCCTTACCGGGATTCGAACCCGGGACTTCCGGCTTAAGCCTACAATACAATTATTGGGATTCGCATAGGTTAGGTAGGCGAATTCACAAACCTGTCGGAGGCCTAGGAGGCGTCGGCGGCGGCTGCAGCTTAGCGTTGACATATTCCTCGGTGGGGAATTCCACCACCTCATAGTCTGGCTCCGGCTTAGCGATGGGGGCGCGCGGCGCGGGCGCAGTTTGCCGAGGAAACTGCAGCGCGCCCGGCACTTGCCGCGCTCCCTGTGGCGTGTCCGGCACTTGCCGGGCGAACTGTGGCGTGCCCGGCGTCGTCTGACGTGGGAACTGCGGCGGTCCCGGCGCCTGCCGCGTGAACTGCGGAGTGTCCGTGGAGATGCGGGCGTCACGACCCCGGCCTTTCAACATCTGTTTCAGATAAGGATATTCAATACCCTACGATCTACTGTTTATTATGATTAAGTAGGTATACTTAAGCAGAGCTAATGAGTTATTCTAACTGCGATGTAATAGCGCAGGTATTGCAGGTATGCACCTCTTCGATTTTTCTTTTATCTTTTTGAGTTGGTGTGCCTTATTAGGCACATTTCGGGTGGACGCGCAGCCTAAGACCGTTAATTATTATATGATTATAACATATGTATACAGGGTGTCCCAAAAGTAAACGTCAAGCCGCAAACGGGTGTCATAATTGATAAAAAGTATCATTTCACACAGGTTACATGGTATCAACTTTTGTTGACTGCCTGTAATTTTTTGAATACTATGGCTCGGTTTTTTTTCTATCTTATTGATAACTGTTATGACTTGGTCAATCACCCATCATTTTCAGCTTATCATTAACTTTTAGGACACGTTGTAGGTTATGTATTGTAATAACACAATTTTAATTTAATTTTTGATGCTGGTCAGCCATCGATTTTTTAGGACCTATATATCCTAAAACACGTATTAGGATGTAAGAGATGGATGATTGTTAAAAATACCACCTGCCTAAACTGATTCGAGGATAAACACTCGCTCCGAATATTACATGTTATTTATCTAGTAACATGACTGACCTTGGTTAACCTAGTCTAAACATTTTTCATGGGCTGGACCATTGAAAATAGAGTATTACCTACATATATTATTTCAACGCTGGTCGGTAGCAACAATAAATAAGCGTCAATAACCGACGACGGCGCCGGCGCGCCCGATCTGTGCGTTTACATACTACACATTCAACTATTGTGCATTATAGGTAATATATGCGACCCACCACAATCTATACATATAAAAAAAAATTGAACTGTATTTTTTTGGTAGAATTTCGGTGACATGGTGGGTTACGTTTAGTTCAATCTTTACTATTTAAGATTATTTACGAAACTTTATTCTTACTAACTAATTATATTTATCTATATATTACTTGGGGCCTCAATGAACATTTTCTTTTATATATTTTTAGTTTGTGTGGGTTTAATCTCTTCTTATCTTATTTAAAAAAAAATGGGAAAGCTGTTTAAGATACCAGGGAGGTAGCGGCAGAGTTGTGACCTATTTTAACTACTTGTATTTAAAATGCAAATACAAAATACGTATTTTATATTTTGTACTTAAATACCTTTTTTTAAGTATTTTGTATTTTATTTGAAATACTTTCCAAATGTATTTTATATTCGTCAAATATAAAATACTTTTTACTGCTAAGTTTCGAAAGTATTACCTTTGCCAAACAAATTTTCAAGTGAATGGGTCAGAGGTTTGTCAAATGGCCACTAGAGGCGCTGCAACTTTGGAAGTTTATGTGCAAAATGACAATTAAAACAATATGAACGTTATTATCTGTGAAACATGACGTTACGCTTCGCTTTTTAACGAGATTGACTTCGATTTTTATACGATTACTTTTTGAAAGTATTTTATTTTAATAAAGTATTTTGAAAATACCTATTTTGCATTTAGTATTTAAATACAAAAAGTAAAAGTATTTTGTATTTTGCATTTGAAATATTACATTAGAAAAGTATTTGCATTTTGTATTTAAATACTTTTTTAAAAGTTTTTTGTACATCTCTGGGTAGCGGGAGCATACTCTTTGAGCATATATGTTGTTATATTTGTTATATGGACAGCGGAGGCTGATGAACATACTGCATGTAAATAAATATACGCCGGTACATAATTACCGTCCTACTTGGGAACTAAGCTAGGCCATTCGGCATTTTTTACTTAAACGGTTAATAGATTTCTGGAAAAAATGGGTAACTTATTGGAAAGACACCAGATACTGTTATCATTTAGAAAGTACACAGCAGCTGTGACCGGGATAGAGCGAGTAGCGACGCCTCGGCCACCGTTCCGATTCCGCTTCTCACATCCCAAAATATCGTTTATAAATCGGGTCTTTGTATATCAGTCCGAATAACGTTAAATCCGCAACTTTATATTAAAGTTTATTAGAATTGGCTTTCATACCTTGTAGTTGAGGGCAGCTGAGGGTTAAAACACTGGAGAGAACAGAGTCACTTTCTGGACACGTATCGAACTTTTGGCACACATAGTTATGGGTATGTAGCACTTATGCAACCGTGCACTTCGGGTGTGGACCAGGCCGACTAGCGGGCTGCAACACGGACTCCGGGCTGGGTCGAGGCCCGCCGGTAACTGCTAATCGTGCACCCTATCCGGACGAAATTGACAGCGGGAAGACGCACGCGCCGCCTCTATTTCGAGCCGCGGCCGCGTTGCCCCGATTCCACTAAAATTACAACGCCCAGCTATTTCCGCACTCAGTGCGCTCTCTGGCCCGCGACTCTACTACTTGCGAAATGGGTTTTCATCAACGACTAGACGACACGTATCTCATTAATGGTTTACCATACATTAACGCTTTGAAAAAATATTGATTGTACTGGCATTTTGTGACGTTAAGTATAATATGTAGATGTGAAAGGGACATATTCATAAAATAAAGGAAAATACACAGGGCGTCGGGAAAATTTATCTAACAAAATAGTTTTTCTTATAATGTCAGTTCTTATTTTAGAAATACACCTGCACTTTAAGGTTTTTTAAAGAGGAATTATAAAATGATCGAATAAAAAAAAACTTCGCGACTGATGATGGACATACTGTTTTAATAACTTGAGCGGTATGAATTTGAGTAAGCGAAAAATTAACTAAACTAACAAAGAATATTGATTAATAATAAAATCCAGAACGAGCTTACAAGTGGGTTGTGATTAATCCATTTCAGATATTAAAATTCTATCCGTGCGACTACATTACTAAGTGAGCGACTAGAAATAGCTCGCGGATAGGTTAGAAGACGAAAGCGGGAGCAAAGCTTAAGAGATTTTTTTTTTTATGTAAGAGCGGAAAAACCTCTGCTCATTATAGTATTTTTCAAAGCGGTTTTTGTATTCGAAACACTTCATTTAAAATAAAATGCCGCTCAGTATTAAAAAAACAATTGCCAAATATTGAAAAAAAATGCAGGACGTACGTTGACACTCAAACAAATATTGCGTCGCTCAAATATTATGAAGCTTCTCATTTTGTATTTTCAGTGACTAAAATTAATGTTTGTAAGTTGCTGTTCTGTTGATTTCTCGTCACTCGCAGTCAGTCGCTCACTTAGTAATACAATAACGTAAATTATTTATTTTTCTCACTTAAAACCTTAATTTACAGTCACTCGCTTAAATAGGTACTACCCTTTTTTAAACAGCCTCAGTAGATAAGAAATCGAATCACGACATATCTTTATAAACATTTAGAACGATATTTTTGAGTGCAGAAATTAATGTTTCTTTAAGAACATACTTCGAATGTACAAAATGTTGCTATGTCAAAATGCTGCATTTACAACGACAAAAATGTAGGATTTTATTAACTACATACTTACTGAAACAGAAACGCAAAGCGGTAGCTGGACATTTTCTTTATAAACATTGATAACTTTTTCAAATAAACTGCGATTATATAATATTTGGTTTCTGGTTTATATAATAATCTACTGTCTCAAGAATACCTATTATATATATTTCTAATGTCTATTACCTATACGATTCATTAAGATCAAAATTTAAAAATAAAATTTTCTACATCGCGAAATCTCCAATGCTTTGTCAGTGAAACCAAAAATGTCCAACATTACAAAAATCACACCATCTACCAGCATTAAGTTTTTGCACCTAGCTGACTGCACCTGAGCTACAGTACGATTACTGTTAGTTAAGACCTGACAGATGGATTGCCTTCATTTAATTTTCAACTTTAATTTCATATAGATAAAGCATTTTTCAGAATACTGTTACCCACATCTACCGATTTAGTAATAACTATTTTATTTGTATAAGATTAAAGTTGAAAATTAAATGAAGGCAATCCATCTGTCAGGTCTTAACTAACAGTAATCGTACTGTAACACCCTGTATTACATTTTGTCCTCTATTGGAAGTGGTATGTGCTCATGTAGCTACTTGTATAGGTATTAAAAATAACGAAGTCTACCTCATAAATAGTCGCTACATAGATCTGATGCGTTCAGGTGTCTGGTCTGGGGAAGGCCCGTTATAAAAATATTAGGGTAAATTACAATTGTTATTAGTTGAACTGGCTCCATGGTAATGTCTGAGTAAAAACCTTGCGCTTATTTCGTTTACTTATTTGAAATTCTCTCCTTAGTAACGACTTGACATTCGGATGTAAACAAAGACTGTCAAACGCGTTTGATTCTGAGGTATGGAAATATTTCAGAAATTCAAAGAAAATGGGTATTTCACAGCGGATCTCTATCATCTGTTGTCCAAGAAGAAGATGGCGGACACGGAAGAAGTGGTATGGCATGCGCTTTTACGTTCTCAGCTTTACCCAAACTATGGGTCTGATCTATTGAGCCTTCTCAACGTACAGGCGCCGTCAGATATATCGGGGCGGCCAAAGTGCTAATAAATATCTGAACACGTCTCTAAAATAGTCGAGGCATTAGAGACGTGTTCTGAGGCTCTAGTGTAAGTTTTACCGAAACAAAACGTTACGACCGCGTTCGCGTTTAGCTGTCAAATCCCATACAAATTGAGAGTGGAACGCAAACGCGATCGTAAAGTTTTGTTTCGGTAAAACTTATACTAGAGCCTCTGATATTTGTGGCCACTTTGGCCGCTCCGATATATCTGATGGCGACTGTACCACAAATAAACCCACTTTAGAGTACTTGTAAAGCCAAAATTTATATTTCTACTATAACTCCACAACCCAGTAGAATAATATCCTATACTTACTATTAAACGATCAGTATTTGTAGATATATATTTGTAATCACGTTCTCGGAAACGGCTCTAACGATTTCGATGAAATTTGGAAAATGGGGGTTTACGGGGCGAGAAATCGATCTCTGATAATTCCTTTACTCCGTATTTTCATCCGAGCCGAGCTCGGTCGTCCAGGGACTGGACATTACCTATGTATGAGCATTGAGCAAGCGTCAGATATTCAAGTATGTCCCGGTGTTCCGATTTTAGATAATCCCTTCTGAATATGAGAAGGAAATGAAACTCAGTACTCAAGAACGACTTCAGACTCTCCACAAGATAGAGGTGGACAATATAGTCAGCGTGGGCCCTAGACACAACCCTGCCAGCGTGATCCTAGAGTTTTCGCCAAAGGTCCTTGTATTCCAGAACTTTAAACCAAATGAGAAAGTCATTGCGAAGTTTTCAGTTAAGAACATTAGCAAGGTTAGTGTTAAGCCGTTCGAACCAAGACTTGGTATACCTATAGTAAGAAAGATCTGTTAGCAGCAACACACGCCATTACTTTTAAATACTATTCTGCCAATTATATGGCTAATAGGTGTTAATTGTAACGGTAAACAATTGAACGGTGGTATGTTGTCAATACTTGTGTTAAAAAAAACGCTTGAGCTTCAGCTTCAGGCTTGGCCAAAAGCCACGTAGGTATGTTTGTACGTTTATTTACTTACCTACGTATAACAACTAGGTGAACATCGGAATCAGGGGTGAATTGACTGAAGTTATACAGTCTCTTAGCTATCTAAATATTTGCAAGTATTGGGTTGTAATTTGAAGTTGCACTCGTGGCTATCATAATATCATAAGAGCGTTATATTCACCTCCAGTCATCAATATCTAAGGAGGATGTAAAGTCTGTTGGACAGTTCAATTGGACCAGTTAGGCACTGTGTTTTTTTTTTCAAATTATAAATGTTTATTGCGTTCCAATGACCGGGTGATTAGTGAATGAATGTGACGCAGGCGCCTACATACCTGAACATGATATACAAGGAGTCGTCGTACTTCTTCGTGAAGCCAGTGGGCGGGAAGCTGCTGTCCCGGCTGGCGCCCGGCATCAGCGTGACCTTCACGGTCACCTTCCGGCCCGTGCAGTTCGCGGACTACGCACACAAGATCACCTTCAGCACTGACAAGGACCAGTATATCTTGCCCTTATTCGGTAAGCTGAGGGCCTACCGCGAAACGAAAACGAATTTCGTTCGTGTAGCTCCCTCACTATCGCTCGAGCTCGAACTAGCAAGTGCAACACAGAGATACACGAACGAACTTCGTTTTCGTTTCCCGGTAGTCCCTCTGGATAACTACATGTTTGTTACATATGCGTTTGGTCCTTTGCTAGTTAAATAGACTATAGAAAGAACATTTTAGCATTATCTTATGTCTTACTCTCTTATTAACACCCAACGCAAAGAGAGGGGTGTTATAAGTTTACGCCTCTGTGTATCTTTGTATCTGTCTGTGGCATCGTAGCTCCCAAACGAATGGACCTATTTGAATGCGGTTTCTTTTATTCGAAAGCTGATGTAATCCCGAGTGTTCTTAGTCATGCTACATGAAAATCTGTTCAGTCGTTTTTGAGATATTGGACTTTGAAATGAAAATGTCGGGGGTTTTCAACTTTTCTAAGTTGTAGTTCATAAAACTTGCTTTGTCCCTTTCTTACTGACACAAATATGGAACAGACGGAGAACAGATAAAGAGAAACGAATATTAACGACATTTTAGCTAAAATAGGTTCGTAGAACGTTTATCAATGCGGCTATTAGTTTGTTTTATTGACACTATACAACAATATTTATTAGTTTTATTACTCGAAACACATTTATTTGTAAGTAATGAATAGCCAGAATACCCACCGCTAATAGTAAAAGGAATGATTTGATTCAGCTATGGGACCTAGGCCCGTGTTCGATTTCCCCGACGAGGTGGCCGTGCCAGCAGCTCCTTTGAAAGTTCAAAATGACGTCAGTGTGTTGATACAAAATATTGGCTTTGCCTCAGCTGGCTTCAAGTTGAACACGAAATGGTAAGTTATTATTTAAGATCAACCACGGAAGTATAACTTTTACGACCTAATTACAAGTTACGCTTACTATTTTTCTGGGCCAATAACTTGCCTGTATCAGAGTTTTGTGTGTATATTGGTCCGTGGTCGACCGCTTTAACTGAGACGATGCCAATACGAGACGGACGCGGGGGAAACGACAAAGGCTCCAGCGGGAGGCAGGCGCCGACGCCATCTCAGAACCCATTCGAGGCCAAGTATCGCTACGTGTGCTACGCCGTAGCCCGTTGCAGCGTTTTTCTGGTTTGTAACGGTAATCGCTCATATAGGCATATGAGCCTTGAATGGGTTAAGCGGTTAACCTATCATTCGAAGGTTCTCTGCGGGTACTGATGAGCGATGTGTTTTCTTTAATATAGAATTACTTCTAATAAATAGATCGAATGTCTCATTCTGTTTATGCCTCATTAATCTCATTATGTTACAGTCCGTTTACGGTAGAGCCGAAATCAGTTTATTTAAATCCCAATGAAAACATTGAAATTAAAGTCATAGCCAAAACACTGCGCCAAGGACACATTGAGGGCCAATTATTCATCTTATTCGAAACTGGTAAGTGTCCACATCCGAGTTTACTTTATTCATTTAACATTTTAAGTTTTAAAACATCGTGAGGACACCGGTCTAATCCCAATTAGGTCTAGTTTTCCCTCTAGGTTGGAAGGTCAGATAGCAGTCGCTTTCGTAAAACTAGTGCCTTAGCCAAATCTTGGGGGTTAGGTGTCAGAGCGGACCCCGGGCTCCTTTCGGGGCACAACCGGGAATAACGCTAGGAGGATGATGATGATTTTATGTTTTACTATTGTAGGGTAACTCGCCAGTAACTGGCCACCGTTACATAACTGGCCACCTGGGGCCCATTTCTCAAAAGCTTGTAATACAAGCAGAAGTCACTTTCTAATAGCAGGAGTGGAAAAGAGGCGTCCGCTTGTATTACAAGTTACAAGCTTTTGAGAAATGGGCCCCAGCCCAGATACTAATAAAGAACTTTATCAACGCACATATCATTAGTGCTCTAAAATGCGTTCAGAAACCGTAGGAAATGACCAACATTATTACAACCGATTTTACTATGACAACTTTCTTGTCTGTGGTAGTAGGTAAAATCTGTACTTTATGCGTTTAATTTTGGGTCTCTATTGTAGTATCCATAGATATTAAAACAGTTATCGATACGAAACGTGAATTCAGTATGTTTTTTTAAATATTTACGCACGGCATTTGATCCCCAGTGACATGAGTATAGGGAGTTCATTCGTTTGTCTATGATTTCAAAAAAAACATTCGTCTTGACGGAGGATCGAATTGCCGCCATTGCTGTTGTCATTTATTTGTTCGTTTTTTGCTTTTACAAAAGTAGAATTGTGAACCCATCTTAGAGTATTGTACTTATTGTGTGAAGATAAAGTAGTGTATATAACTGTACTACATAATTAGGCCTTAAAACACTCGTGTGATCCTATTATAAAACTCGCTAACGCTCGTTTCATAAAACCACACTCATATTTTAAGGCCTCTCATTATGGATCAGTTGCATAAACTACTATTATTCACCTATAACAGAATTCATATTTAGTGTTAATAACTGGCCACCCTCGAATAACTGGCCACATTATATTAAATTTAATTCTGTTTGTAGGGGAACACAGTAAATTTTTAGTAGGGGTGGGAGTTTTCCATTCCCAGTATGATATAGTTCAGAAGATTAAATGCCCTCCTGAAACTTCGGTGTATACTGGAGAGTGTATCGGCATCTTGGAGAGCGTGAAATATATTTTAATATTCAATTTAAGAAAAACTATAATTTTCTCTGATTCCCTTAGTTGTCTACAAGCGCTTCTCTGTAACCCGTTTTCGGTCAGGTTCCATAATCCTATTATCTATCAAATTAAGGAGAATCTCATAAAATGTAGAAATCGAGGGTGCGAGGTTGTCTTAGCCTGGGTCCCTGGTCATACAGGGGTTACAGGAAATGAAAGGGCCGATCAGGTAGCAAAGGATGCGGTGGTCTGTGGTGATAAGTTTCCGTTCAGAAATTATTGTCATGATTTGGTCCCCTTGGCGGCCCGGTACCTTATTAAGGCTTGGTCTGCCGACTGGACATCATCTAGTAAAAAACGGGCACAGACTTATGCACTCGTTCAGCCCACGGTGTCGCGAAAACCGTGGTTCTCAAAGTTATTTCTTCCAAAACCTTTTTGTTCCACTGTGATACGAATGAGGCTGGGTCATTGTTGTACTCCTGCTCACTTGAAAAAAATACACATCCGGGACTCCTCCCTGTGTGAATGCGGACTAGACGATGGGGATCTTAATCATATATTTTTCGCGTGTCCTTTATATAATCACAATTGCTTATACGACGAACTTATAAGACTGAAGGTTCCTCTCCCAACTCACATTTTGGAACTTATTCAAATTAAGAATAAAGATATATTGATGGCCTTGGGATCTTTTTGCCAAAGTAACAATCTTAAGATTTAAGCTATAATTTTATTTGTATGTATTTGTGTTGTCTCTACATGTTACTAACTTTGTAGTTATGTCTCGTTACTCATAACTGTGTGGTATTTATCTGGGCTTCTAATTAACTGATTTGTTTTTCAGGAGTAGTAACTATTTCTGTTATTGAGTCCGTTTAGTTATTTTTCTTTTTAAATATAAATCGACATGACACTGGCTAATCGATACAAGTAGCCACAATAAAAAAAAAAAAAAAAAAAAAAAATTTTTTAGTATGAGATGCCAGTTATTAAAGGGATTTACCCTACATCTTACGTATATTGCGCGCAGGTGAAATATTTAAAATAAGGATCTCTGGGTCAACATTTCCGGTCGGCATCCAGCTTGAAAAACCGGTCGTCAGATTTATGGAGACGTACAAGACGATGGTGCGGCAGCAGACATTCAAGATCACCAACAAGTCGGACCACGTACTTAGCTACTTGTGTATGAAAAATGAAGACGTTATTCGTGGTAGGTATTGTTGTATGAAGAATTTATTTAGCATTCAATATTAAAACGAGGCCTTAAACCAGCCTTAAAAAACAGCATAATATAGCAAAACAAACGGTGCCAACCCCTAGGACCTATACAGCTTACACCGTCAGCAGTTTCGTGGTGGTTTCACTCTTTAGCTGTTACAATTTTTTAAACAAAGTTCTGACGGACATTTGCTGTACAGTGAAGACTGAAAGACTGATTCGAAATTTGTAGCTAATAGTGTAATTATTTATTTATTTATACTTTATTACATAAAGAAGGTACAAATGGCGGACTTTTTGCTATGTGGCATTCTCTACCAGTTTAACTAGCTTAAAAGAGAACCGAAACGAAATTATATATATTACAATTATTTTTATTTGTCAACAGATTTTGATGAGAAAGTGAAATTAGCACGTATAATTTATCAAATGAAAGAAAGCGGAGCAGCCAAGTGCCAAAAACTCGTGTACTATGATGTTCTGAGTAGCGACGAACACGACCGCGTGTACACTCGGATATACTTTGACCAAATACATTCTCTCGTAGCCGACGAATCGTTACATTTCCAAGATACACATTTTTCTATTACTCCCATTGTAAGTATATACAGTCCGGGCGTATTATATCGTCGTCTAGTACCCAATATAAGCCTTATTGAGCTTACTGTAGGACTAGTTCGATTTGTGTAAGATTGCGCGGGGTAATTTGCCCCTTACTATAGGTTATAGGTGTACGCGGGCTGGGTTTCCGCAACTCGACGTCATATCTGCGCCTATTTTGCGTGTGGGTATTGGCACTACTATTATTCGTGCCAGCCCAGTTCCACAAGGAAGCCTAGCAGACCCTTTATGTTGCCGACGGCCTCCGGTTGTGACCTCGGTGTTCCGAGGTGCTTTGCCCGGTATTCTGCCACCCCAGGGCACGTCAGGATGACGTGGGCGGCTGTCTCTTCCTCTCCTGTGCAGGCTCTGCAGAGAGGACTGTCTGTAATACCTAAGGTGAAAAGGTGTTTGTTTAATAGTTATGGCTCCTGTCAAAGACGGAGTGCCGGCCTCTTTATCTGTTTTAGCTTCCTTGACAATCCGGGGTTGATTGTCGGGAGGGCCTCCCTGGTTTGCCTGCAGGTGCCTAGGGTTTGCCCCTTACTATTAATTAGTTAATTAATATACGTAGGTACATAAATAAGGACATAAATACAGTAGAGGACGACGGTACTTGGTCTGTACTCTATTGTCAATGTTATAAAGGTATGTACAGAGATTTATGGCCTTATTTATGTACGTACCCTGACTGTATATGTACTTGTACCTATATGTTTGATTAACTCTTAGTAAAATAAGCGGTTTTTATCGGTGTACTTACGGGAGTATTTTCCAAAAAAATATTTCAGCGAGGAAAACTATGGCCAAATAAGTCGACAGAACTGACATTCATTTTTAATCCGCAAGCTATAGGCGAGTTCAGAGCTGTGGCGTATTTGGACGTGGACGGCACGGCGGACCGCGTACCGCTCTCAATGGTCGGGACGTCTCTGCCTCCGGAAATAGTTCTCAATTTGGAAACCTTGGATATGGACCGTGTTTATATTAATAAGAAGTACAATTTCGAAATCGTTGCCATAAATAAAGGTACGTATTTAATTATTGTCACAACCAGGACCGTATTAAGAGTCTTGAGCTTTTCGAAAAGCCTATATCATTAAAATCCTACATTACTTATATGGACGTTCGTGAAGGAAAATATCGTTAGGAAATCTGTGTTCTTCAATCTGCACTGAGCTAGCATGGGGACTATAGTGCATAAGATGGTCCCAGCAGGAGGGTGTATACAGGCGCGTCAGTACTAAATCACGAAAAACTTTTTTACGAAAACTTTTTCACGAACGACTTTATCACGAAAAACTTAATCACGAAAATTTTATCACTTAAGACTTTATCACGAAAACTTAATCACGAATAGACTTTATCACGAAAAATCTCAATCACGAAAACTTTACCCACGAAAATACTATATCACGAATAGACTTTATCACAAAAATTCTCAATCACGAAAACTTTACCACGGAAAGACTACCTATATCACGAATAAACTTTAATTCCAGATATTAAAATTCTATCCGTGCGACTACATTACTAAGTGTAAGTAAGTGAGCGACTAGAAATACAGAGAAGTGGGAACAGGGACTAAGTATCTCGTTGCTGCCTTTATTCAAATATTAAGTGTTGTATTGTTTTAGGTCACATAAACGGAGTGATAGTGTACAAGGACTTGCCGACGTTGTTCGGCAGCCACGTGACCTGCGCGCCGGCTACGCGCTGCTTGCGTCCCGGGGAGAGCGAGATATTCGTAATCTCTTTCAGCAACTCCAACCAGGGACCTTACTTTGAGGAAGTCAATTTTCTCATACGTGATACTGACATCGTATTAAAATTATATTTGAAGTAAGTTCAGCGACATTATAATTAATTATGACACGATTAATATAAACTTTTGACACGCATGCTAAAACCAGGTATTTTTTATTTTAGAGGAGAAGTGATTTACCCTTCGGTGATGTTTAGTACCCCCAGTTTGGATTTCGGGGTCGTTAGTCTTGGTAAACACTAATATTACATTTATATGTTTATTTTGACGGAAATCACGTGAGTTTAACCTACTGTTTTCTCACTTCGTCACAGGAGTACCAAAAACACTTGAATTTGAAGTTATAAATGAATCAATTGTAAATGTTAATGCATCAGTGAAAATTTCATCTGATGGTCCGGAAGTGAGCAGTATCATGTTGGTAGACTACGCTTTAGCTGAGATGCCGAAACCAGAAATTCCGCAATGGCCCAGAGAATTTGACATTCAGCCTTCCAAAATTGATATGGCTCCTGAATCCAGAACTTCTCTGAGGGTGTGTATCACTCGTGTAATATATATCGCTAATAAAAATAAAAGAAACATGTACCTACTCATTTTAGTTGAATGCTTAAGGTATTTATGCTAATTATAATAGCACATTCATACATAGAATGCAGAGTTGAAGGCAAGGACGACAAATACGCTACCTGTCGATTTCTTTATTACCCGTGTTTGAGTGTAATGTGAACTGTGAGCTTGATACGAATTGTTCCAGCAGGTCACTTTAACCGCCAATTTGATAAGGGCGAATCAGACGTCTCTCGAGTTGGAGCTGGAGAAGTCGGACAGCCCCCCCATTGTTCTGCCGGTCACGTTCGACGCGCGGGTGCCCGACATCACCCCAGCGCCGGACATCAACCTGCGAGCGTGCTTCTTGGATTTTCCCTATCAATATGAAATACAAATAACAGCGAACGAAATTAAAGGATACTACACTCTTGTAGAACCTGAAGTAAGATTGTTTATTTAGCAAAGCGAGATTAATTCTCATCCACTCAAAGGTTAACTGGAAAAGATCCGTCAAAGGGATAAGTTCGCATTTTTACATGCCCTTTCCTTTAATAAATTATATTATTATTATCGTGTACAATAAAGAGTTTAACTACTAGTACTTGGTTATTGTGTTGTGTAAAAAATACAAAGATAGGTGGAGCTAGACTGTGTTAGCCTAATAAATAAATTGGTATATCTGTTATTGTATCCTTTTTCAGGAAGAGACCACATTACATGTGATAGTTGGCAATAAAGAAGGATTTATAGAGCCTCATAGCACGATTAGTTTTCCTGTTATTATAAGAACATGTGTTCTTGGGGTTCAGGAGCATACTATCAGGTTAATTTTCTTACATTTTGGACATAGTCTGTTTTACTCGCAAAACCTTTTGCATGAAACGACCCCCTTGGAGCTTGAGAACATGTTTCGTGACCCCCTAACTTCACTGTTACTGTATTTGAAAACTGTCGTTCTTTTAACCCCCTCAAGGCCAATGACTCACATATGAGTCATGCCTAAACGAGGGATTTCTGCCAAAAAACGTAAAAATTTTGCTAAGTGCTACGGAGAACTATAATGTTGGCTTCGAATGGGTTTATCAAAACGCTGCTTGCCAGGAACCCGCTTCTCTGCCCGTAGACAGTGTTCGCTACGTATCAGAAAACGCATGGTATCGGCTACGCGCAAACATCTTCAGTGTCAATACTTTCGTAGCGCTACGAGCGCAAGTGATAACATCCTTTCGGTGTTAAATATTCAAGTAGCTGAAACCCCCTAAAGAGACTTCGCGACCTCTACGAGGATCTCAATGAATGTACGTCCTATTTGGTCTCATCCTTTATCTACCACGCCATGTCACGACGACGTTAAATACTCATAATTAACGCATTCACTGTCAACAATTTCGGAGCGCTATGCTCGTCGCCGATGTCGTGGCTTTCCCGCTAAGTATAGAATACGACTACGAACAGAGCGCATGCTAGACTGGTTTCTGGCAGTGAAAATGTTAAACCCCACGTCAACACTGCTTTTGCAGCCCTCGTCGCTAGCATTGAACCAAAGTGAATAGTGATATGAATCGTTCAAGCAGGTTCTGTCATTGGCTAATATATCAACATTTTTGTTCTCAGGATAAATTTGTTTGGATTATCAAAGCCCGTAGACATATGCCACGTGCTTGAGTGTGGAGTCCGGCCTATCGTCACGTGCTCACCTCTAGCACTGCATTGGGGGCAAGTGAAGTTACTCTGTAGAACACGGAAGTCCTTGACTCTCTGCAATGATTCTCCAGTAGTTGTACACTTCAAAGCTTCTCTGGTACGTCAAGAATCCATTTTAGTTTTGAATATGATGAATATGTAGTGGTCTAAGAGCTAGCGACCAAATCGGTCATGTGGCTTCAGCTGTATTGAAACTCCGTTAGCTACTTCCCTGAACAACCTTTTCCGATAATCTTCGTGCTGGCAGGCCGCGGGCGGTAGGAGCGGGTGTAGTGGGGTGAGGAAAAAAAAGAAAAGAAATGTGGGCTCAGCGCCTTTTTTTTTCAAACAGTTGCTCTGTACTCCCTGTGCACCCAAAAAAAAATTTAAATCGATCGGGTGGTGGGAAGGGGTTGCCAGCATTCATTCAAAATACCAAAATAATAATAATTTTCATGTGGGCTCAGCTGTATTGGCTTTTTTCTGACACGAGATTAAATAATCATTAGTTCAAATTTGTTTAATTTGATGGCATAGGAGCCCTCTTAGTTGTGGCGTTGCGGGCAACCTGTAAACTGTAGGTATAATAAAATCACTTCTAATAAATGAGCAATAAAAAAAATTTCGAATGCAATTCAATAGTGACTGCACTTTACTCATATGAATTGCAGTTAAATCGCGACGGCCGATGGCAGATTCAGCCAACCGAAGGCCACATAGAACCCGAGGGCGAAACAGATTTATGCCTAACTCTTTATTTGGTCGATGCTGACACGTACGTCAACAAGGCAGTCATTCAGTTGGAGAGAGTGAAAGACATTGTAAGCATGTTATCATATTTGTACAATTTTACGTTTTAGGGTCACAGCTCACTAGACCCACCCGGCACACGCACCGCACCGCCTCGCCATACTGACGCGCTAGTCGCTAACGTAACGTAGTGCTAGTCGCTAACGTAACGTAGTATGGCGAGGCGGTGCGGTGCGTGTGCCGGGTGGGTCTAGTGAGCTGTGACCCTTAAACTAGCTTAGATCATGACTGATTGCATATGTACATATGTACATATGCAATCAGCTGTGCCTCGATATCTGATGGATGACGAATGTACCTATAACTTTCTTATCAGATTACATATTCTCCAAAAAAACATGGAGAAAATAATGGAAACGTTTCTTTAAATAGTTTCGTAGGTAACTTATTAGTTTTTCTAGAAACTGCACATGCTGTACACTGCTGATAAAAACCCAAAGAATCCATACTAATATTATAAATGCGAAAGTGTGTCTGTCTGTCTTTCTGTCTGTCTGTCTGTTACCTCACCGCTGAGCCGATTTGGATGAAATTTGGTATAGATATAGTTTTAGTCCTGGGGAACATAGGATAGTTTTTATCCCGGAAATCATCCCCCAAGGGGATGAAGTGGGAGGTGAAAGTTTGTATGGAGCTACGATATAAACGAGTTCCACGCGGACGGAGTGGCGGGCAGAAGCTAGTACAAAATATGAATAACCATTTCAGCTTATCCCGCTGTCAGCCACGGGAGTAGGAACAAGTATTGTGGTGGGAGAGCTGCGCGACCGAGTAGTTCTTGGGCGTCATTTCACGAACTTACAACTCAATTCCATAGTGGAGATGGAGAATAAAGGCACACGAATGCACGCTTTGGAGTGGAGTGAGCATTACAAAGCGCCGAAGACGAAACCGTTGACTGCGTACGTTTTAACGATAATCTATATTTTTCACTTCTCATGCTCAAAAAGTGCGTCATGTAAGGCTTAGCAAGCAGGGCTAAAGTAGTACATTTAGCCCCTAGGGAAAATATGTATACGTATTTAAGATTTATGAAACATTTTAATTTGACCAATCAAGACGGTTCACCGTATTAAATCCACCAATCACAACTCTACAAAAACATTTGTATTTAGCTATCAGTTAACCAGAATACAGCTAGATATTAAAATCGACCAATCAGGAAACAGAATAAATTTCAAACAGTAGGTGTTTTTTTAATCCCTAATTCACAATCGTTAAAAAAATAAACGCCTCTGTCTAAACGTTCAAGTGTGGTTGAGTGCATACATGGCATCAGCTATGAAGATTGAGCGGGATAGGCTGCCGTCTATCTCGTTTTATCGTATGCCCCGTATGCTGTCCGCCGCGCTTAACCGTTTGGACGCGGCTATAAGACGGTCAGAGGCGTTTATTCGTGGTGTAAATATTTCGTATCTGTGTCAAAGCAGTTTATAAAAAAAAATATGGCGCCAAATTGAACAATGTTTTCGTCGTGGTATTTATTATTGATTGTGTTTTTACTATTTTCTCGCAGTCGAAGTGAAAAGTAGAGTGTATAAATCTGGTCTAAAAGCCATATTACCCCTCGAACTATTTCTTATGTGATATGGCTTATTTTAGACACTCGTCATACAATCATAGTAGATTTTTTTTTTTGTCCCTGATCTTGCTATTGGATTTTTCGACTAAGAATAGTTTAATTTTCAGTGGATTTTTTAATCTGGAACCCAGAGTATTCAAAATATCGGCCGGCGAAACGATGGACTTGACAATAACAGGCGTTTCACATAAAGTGACGACTGTTAAAGAGATGTGGTATTTAGTGGGTAGTGTAGAAGGTATAAATAAAAAGGAGCTATTATTGGAATGTGAAATAATAGCAGAATTTGTGGATCCAAAAATAGAAGTGTCAGCGTCACTCATGGAGTTCCGATATGATTATGGCCCCTATAGCGAGTATTATAAATTAACCGGTATGTTTATACTTAACATTATTATTTATTTAAGTGGGTACGACCTATATACAGGTTGATTGGAAAGGGTAGTCAGTAAACGGTAAAATATTGACTTTTAGATCTGTCCTTTATCAACAGATTACGAATTATCCATTGATACCGAACACTCCGTTTAAAACACCAGATATAACGTTTGTTATAAACGTTATCGTTACTCGAGGTTCGCCCTGAACTATGAACTCGCGAATTCGCGATGGAATTCTTTGAAAAATCAAACCCCCTCTTTGACCGATTTGACTCATTTTCGAACTTAAGCCCCCTAGCACGCTCGACAACTGGACTCCTCAAACAAACGTAGTTGGGCTCTCATTTCGAAACAGCAATAGTTTCAGACCTAATAAAACTTAATAAACTTTTATATTGTTTTTATATATTACACTAGCTTTTGCCCCACGGAATAAAGAATCCATGGATTCTTTATTCCGTGTTTTGCCCGCAGCTTCGCCCGCGTCGTAAGTGTAATTTTGCAATAATTGTTGAATTGTTACGCCGGCAACGGCCTACTACTACTTACTTCCCCTATGAATAAACCTTCGTCAAAATCCGATATGGTAAATTATTTTACGTCACACCTGGCAATAATGCGAGTTTTACTGCACGCTGCGCGTACGGTAAAACTCGCATTGTGGCCAGATGAAGACGTAAAATTGTGTACTTACCACGGGCGGTGATTCGTAAAGCCCCAGATCGCATATTTATGGCCCTCACCTTCGGTTCGGGCCACAAACAACTGCGATCTGGGCCATTCACGAATTCACCGCCCTAGGTACGTAATGTACTATTGAGCTTAACTACGATTCATATCTTAAGGAGTTTTAAACTTTAACTTAACTTATCTACTGCTATTGCTATAAAAATTACATATAGGTTAATATGGCGGAGGATCCTATTGTGTATACAAAGTTGCATGTTATCCCAGTAAGTGTAAAGTAACCAAACTACGTTTGAACGGAGAGTCGAGCGTCCTGGGCACTCTTAAATGCCATACTCGCGCACTCGCTCGTTTAATAATGTAATTGTTTATACCATAAACTCAAAGGAATTACTTATATTAGAGTTAGCCAGGTAATTATGCACACTCAGAACCGTTGAGTATGCATAATTACCAGCTCGCTAACCAGGTCGGGTTCTCTGCTCGTAACAAGTTTTCGCCACGAACTGAACAAAACCCGATATGCGATATGCGGTAGTGCCTCAGAAAGGTTGGCAGTGACGGTAAAGACCTGTTTTTTTTTTGTTGAACTTAAGTGTTGTTTTTTGTCAACTATTATAGTCACACGGAATCGTAATACCCTAGATTTTAAATCAGCGCGTGCATTTGAATGCAATTGTTCGTTGCAGAATGGTGACCCTGCTTATTCCGTACCACAATGCTGGGTGAATTTTATCATAAATGACAAGCCGCTTATCCGAAATGAACACCCGGAATCCTTTTTATTGCCATATTTAAACTAGTCATGTTTACTTATTGCAGAAATATTGACGATTAGAAATGTGTCTAAATTGCCTTTGAATATTGAGATAAATATCAGGCCTCCTTTTGCCATAGTAAAAAAGAAAAATACGTATAAGATTGCCTTGGAGGATGCTGACTTGTGTGCTTGTATTTGTTATCGCGAGAGTGATTTGGATGTATCAAACATCCATAAAATTGGCGCCAAGCAATCTAAAATATTCGTAGATTATTTAACCTTGAAACCAGTAGAACCGCTTAGAAAAGGACCGCTGAACTTTTTTCAAGATATAAATAAAATTAAAATGGCATTTAATTTAACTCAAAGCGTCGAAGAGAAGCTAGAAGATCTGGAAATTATGAAGTTACAAATATTGTTTGACACTACTAAACATTTGAGTTTGAAATCGAGAATCTATAGTGATTCTATGAGAATACAATTTAGCGGACATAAAAACAAGGTATATAATACTATAAGTTTCAGTTTCAGTTTATTTAATTCATTATCAATTTTCATTGTGTTTGAATGCAACATAATAATTAATAAAACATAATTAGTAACATAAGAATAGTCAAACAATTCATAATTTATGTCAACATTTTCTAATAAATATGTTTTAGCCGGTTTTTAAATATTGTGACAGTGTGTATTGAAGAAACAATAAATAATGTTTTCATAAAATGTACAAGGCTCTATCTAGTTAGATTTTTGCTAATAGTAAATATTCTAGAGTCCAATAAACTAGTGACTTTGTCGATTTAGTAGTCTCAGTGTTCTTTTTAAATTGATTCCAGGATGCTGTTAAAATAATTGGGAAAATTAATTTTCCCAATGTATTGGTTATTTCTCCACGAGTAGACTTTCAATGTACCATCAATGGCAGTATTGAAAGCAAAACAATAAAACTTCAAAACCTTACACCGCTTCTGGTTTGCTGCAGATTTCAATGGAAAAAAAATGTTATTAGTAGCAATATCATGGTAAGATATGAAAGATTTTGATACAAATCAAGTAGGTACATATACCATTTACGACTCGTGGTCGAGTCCGTGTTTCGAGATGTGTAGTGTAATCTAAGATTAAGATCCGGGCAATGGTATCTAAGTGTAACTATTACGATATTATATAACACAGAATTAAGAATAAATACGATAGCCTATAATATATATAACCAACGGTTTATAATTATGCTATTCGAAATATTTTTTAATAAACGTTAGGAATTTTTATTTGTCGTATTTTGATTATAATTAATTTGTTACTACAACCAATATTATTTCTTTTAAGAATAGCCTGATATCCCGGAAGTGCAGTTGCCGTATAGAGATGGTGAAATATTGACTTCATCTTATTGTGATACGGATACGGAGTCTCCTGGAGGTTTGTATTTTCGTTTTCAAGAGGGAATCGGTGGTCATGGTGTTCTGTGTTTTACTACGTCGCCGTATTTATAAATAATGTAATAATTCAACTTAATCCGTTGTAGGAAAACTTAAAGAAATTTGGGGTGCAGGATATCGCGCTCCATGCCACTCCGAAAATGATACCGATAAGGATGTCGAAAAAGAATCTGTAATAGCATCGAATGTTCCCGGAAGTGGGGATAGTGTCCCCTTGCATGCATTAGAAGATCATTTTAAACCCACCAGAACAGACATGCTTAGAAAAATTGCCCCTATGATACCCGTTAAATATGATTGCAAATTTCCATGGATTTGGAAATTCCGTGTAGTAAACTACGAAAAAAGTAAAGTATATACGAATCAAGTGCTCCGACTTACGCCGTCTAAGGGAATTTTGAAGCCTAACGAATCTCAATATGTTCACATCATATTTACACCGACTTATAATATCAACATCAAAGCTATACTGGAATGCGAAGTGTTAGGAGGCCCATCGGAGTTTATTAGCGTCACAGGGCAAAGTTCAGACTTGATGTACCGTATCAATACCCACAAGTTAAATTTCAAAATTAGATCGTTTCACGAAAATGCAAATGAGCTATTGATTTTAACCAATATTGCGCGATTGGTATTTGAATATAAGACTTATTTGAATGAACCAAAGTTCGAAACTGAGCTCTACGGCACTATACTGGACTTGTCACCACCAGAGAACATCTTGCAACCCGAGGAAAAGATAGAGATGAAGGTTGTGATGCGACCGGGCGTTTTGGGCTACTTCCACAGCGTGTTCCTTTTAGAGATAGGGCACCTGCCGCACATTCCCATTGAAGTGTTTGGATGGGGGGTCATTCCGCAGGTGTATCTTTCACTGCCGAGGCCAGAAATTGTAAATGTAAGTGTTATTTGGCAAGCATTCTCAATCTTCAGCCCATTATGCAGTTTTTTTAGTATTTTTTTAGTTGACCTAGTAGTCCTAAGCTATGCAAGACTTGACCGTACTATTAGTAGTTAATATACCACGAGATACAGACATATAGTACAGGTACCAGGGTATAGGCTATATCAGATACTTTTGGTGCAAAGTACATAGGTGGCATAAAACACCAAAACGGAAATGAAATAAACAAAAACGCAAATATTAATTTATAATAATTTATATTTTAGTTAGAACCTGAAATAGGATATTTGGCAATTCCATCATTGACCGAGGAATACTTAGGTGTCATAAGCGAAATATTCAGTCACCCCGCCGGAGACCATGTCAATACGCCCCTAACGGATCGATGCTTTGACGATCCTGAGTTACAACACGGATGGCACATTTGCTCGGAATGGGTAAGCTAGTATGTGCCACTGGGTAGCAAAATTATTTCCGTCTTGGCCGTAAACATTTGAATCCCTCGTTACGCTCAGGGTTTAATATACCGCCCTCGCCGTAAATATATAATTTTGCTCCCTTGAGACACAATTTACTATTTTCTGATCTATTTTAAGACTAGAGCTCTGACGTGTGAAGATGAGAGTGCTATTCAGGTAGGTAAAGGTAACCATAGAAGAAATCGACAAGTAAAAGAAACCCTTGCAGATAACCAGTGATCTTGGAGGAATAAGTAGTTTTAATTCACAGATAACCATAGAAAATGTCAATAACGATGAAATGTAACGATCAAAAACGACCAGTGATCTTGGAGAAAAACAGTTCTTCGCAGATCACTAATCACGTAATCAGTTAGTCACCTAATTCCAGCGAACGAAAAAATCATAGGAGGCTCCTTAATAATTTCTACCCAAATACGTGTCTAAAACCCGGCATGTCAACTGCGCATCCAATCACAGCTACCCAAAATATCAGCCTATTTCTTATTACCCATTAAAAATGAATGCGATTGGTCAATTTACGAATGCATTGCTGTGATTAGCCGTCGTGCATCATGTCGGAAGAAAGCTATATTGACAACGAAAACTAATATTTGTTGAATGGTTACATGCAACAAGAAGCTATTTATTTGTCATAACGTTCGTGTAATATTTTTAGTTTAAGAAATATATTTTCTATTTTAGCTACCTACTAAAAGTACAAAAAATTACTGCCTTGGTTTCTACGATGATCGCAATGATAGAGAAAACTAAAGATTCTATCCTATATTGTAAAACTAGTATATTTATTTGTAGGTTATATTTGTAACCATGTTTCTTGAAAACAGCACCAACGATTTCGACAAAATTTTCAATCTAAGGGTACGGGGGTGAAAAATGTATCCTAGCTGGGTCTCATATCTGGCAAAATTAGTTTGCTCTATTTTCACCCGAGTGGGGCTCGGTCGGCAAGGTACTAGATAAATAAAAATACCAAATTATTAATTCTGTGTTTAACTTATTAAAAAAGTATTGATGTCTGTTGGCATGATACCATCCCTGTACAAAATGCGATGATAACAATAAAATTAAAATAATATGTTTATCGCTGTGCACTTACTTGTGAAAAGTGATTCCATCTTTTCTGTTGTGCTTGTCCGAACGACTGACACACCATTTTACAGCACAACAAGGCATATTTATTGAAATTGAACTTTTTTTTTGTTTAACAGTTTGTCACGGCAGCCATGTTCGAACTAAATGGCTGTCTGGCATCGTTCTGACGCCCCGCCTATCATGGCACGCTTTCTGTGGGGCCATTTTACGGCGCTAGTTAGACTTCTATGTTTTTTTCGTTCGCTGCCTAATTCCTTTACCTACACGGCAAAGGGGAATTTATCTAAATTTCCCATTATTGCAAGAGAAAACAACCCGAGATAATATGCCTGCGTGACTCTCCAGGACCACCCGTACAGTGCTTTTCAGGATAATTATTATATTGCTGATTCTATTTTGTTTCAGGATGGATATCCTTCAAATATGGACATAGATTTAGCAATTGAGAGAATGCTACTGGTAGAGTACATTAAGTTGCGACCAGACATTTTATCAGCATATTCCACAAAATCAAAAATGGGTCCTATTCCCGGATTTATAACGACACCTTATGTCATCGATTTCGGAGTTGTTATCACGGGTAGTACGGTTAGTTTACCTTCTCTATTCAAATTCATCCGATTTCGGTTCCCATTCGGCGTACTTGTTGAGCATGCAATAATATATTTTACGTCACACCTGGCCATAATGTGAGTTTTACTGCATGCTGCGCGTACGGTAAAACTCGCATTGTGGCCAGGGAGACCAGAGACGTAAAATTATGTACTCACCACGGGCAGTAAAAAAGAAAGCCCTCTATCGCATATTTACAACCCTCGCGTGCGGATCGGGTCACGAATACCAGCGATTTCGGGCTTTCTTTCTTTTACAGCCCTTGGTAAGTAATGTACTATTTCACTTCTCATGCTCGAAAAGTGTGTCATATTAGGCCACAGAACACCCGTGTTCTGTGTATTAGGCTTAGGTAGCGGGGCTAAAGTAGCACATTTAGCCCCTAGGGAAAATATGTAAACATATATTGAAGATTTTAAAACATTTTAATTTGAACAACCAAAACACTTCAACGTATTAAATCCACCAATCACATCTATTTAAAAAACCATTTGTGTTTGCTATCAACAAATCAGGATACAGCTATGTATTAAAATCAACCAATCAGGAAACAAAATAAATTTCAAATATTATTAGGCGTTTTTTATTCTCGAATTCACAATCATTAAAAAAAAATAAACACCTTCGGCCGTCTATAGCCGTGTCCAAACGTTCAAGCGTGGTTGGCTGGATACATCGCATAAGCTATGAGATTGGAGGGATAGACGCTGTCTATCTCGCTTTATCATATGCACCGTATGCTGTCCGCCGCGCTCGGCCTTTTGGACGCGGCTATTCGACGGTCAGAGGCGTTTATTCGTGGTGTCAATATTTGGTATCTGTGTTAAAGCAGTTTATTAAAAAATATATGGCCCCAAATTGAACAATCTTTTCGCCGTGGTATTTATTATCGATTGTGGATGGATAGTGATGAGAAAAGTAGAGTGTGTAACTCTGGTCTAAAAGCCTCTCGTGGCAATATGGCTTATTTTAGAGCCTTGTCATACACTACTATTTTTTTACTCAATGGGCATCAGTATTCTTTTTGCTAATATTTATGCTAAAAAAACATTCACAACTTGAACTTGATATGTTCATATACTCTATTCAAATTCATCTGATTTCGGTTCCGATTCGGTGTACTTGTTGAGAATGCAATAATACATTTCTTTTTACTCAATGGATGCAGTATTATATAACTAAATGTAAATACTTAAATCAGGTCCAATGCGTAATAGAAGTAATCAACTACGGACCGATACTGACGAAGCTACATTTTGCTAAACCAATGCACTTCCCAACCTGGTTGGGATTGAAGTTGTGCGGTAAGTTGAATCCGGGTGAGAGTGGTAAATTGGAGGTGACCTTCTCGCCAACTTCGGAAGATTTCATCGAGTTGGAGCAGGATGTCGAAACTTTGTTTAAGATAGAGGTGAGCTAAACTATGTTTTCACACCTTTCATTCAGAAAAGTAAGTTTTGCTCCACAACGAGAGGGATCAAAACGCTACTTTTCTGTTCAAGCTACTTTTTTAATTTACACATTGTTGGCATGTAGCATTTACGCTATGTGCCAATTTAAACCAGATCTTAATAACATAATCGATTGTAATTTCATCGTAATCGATTCAAAACTAACATATTTCAAGTGTTTATTCTATACTACGGCGGTGGCAAACAAGCGTACTATTAGCCTGATGGTAAGTAGACATCTTAGCCTATTGACGCTCGCTACTCCAGAAGAATATCAAGGGAAGCGGGTGGGGTGGTGGGGTGAGAGGGGGAGGGGGGCTTTGGAGGGGAGGGTTTTTTTAAATACTGATAATTAATGGCTGCTCCACACGATGGGCCATCCTGCTGGCCCACTAGGCTGGTGTAGCGTGTAGAGAGGGTAGTGGTGTCGGATGGCTTATGGCGCGGCGGGATGGCAATAGGATGGCTGCGGTGTCGGTTTTTCGGCCGCACATCAAAGGGAGTGGGCCAGCCATGGCGGTACGCATCTACACGTGCGCCATTCCGCAGTGCGCGGTCGACCGCGGTTGAGTCTGGACGTTCGTGTTGTGTATTTTTTAAATCGAAAATGACGTGTAGTATTAATTAGTACGGAGTTTAAATCTATCACGAATAGCAAAATGCTTAATGCGAGACTGAAACAGTATTTTGAAAAAATCGTACTATGCCATAGCAGAATTCGTGCAAAATCAATTGTAAATTAGTGATAATTGACGTATTTTTAACCATGACACCATTATGTAATTTGTGTAAAATAATTATTGTTACTTATATCATAATATATTAATATAATCTTATTTTTATTTTGACATTGTTACCTGATAATGAGAAGGGAAATTTGTGTAATGAATGTAATTTTACCTATATATGTTCAACACAATATCTATTGTTATGAATAAATAAATGAAATGAAATGTACGTGGCCTCATCACGAAACAATAAAGTTTTTGGAATTATATCGGAGAGAAAGCATATTGCTATGTAAATATTAGGTAAATTGCCGCAGCGGCTAACGCTTAGACATCCATCTCGCAAAACGATTCAATCTCAACTGAATGTCGCCATCGTGTAGTGGCGTTCAACCATCGCATGGCCATAGTGCTGGGCCATAGCACAGTATATGTACAGTAGATAAACTTCGAACAAAGGTACATCGCACGGCTGCACACATGCGCGCGTGTTCGGTACGCACACACACATAGCCTTCGGGAATGATGGACAATGCTTCAATCGGGGCCGCGCCGTTGCGGTGTTCGCTCGTTCTCACTCGCTACGTCAAAGGAAGCCGCCTCGTAGGTATGAAGACAGCGAGCCGCCAGTGCCACGATATCAAAAAGAAAGAAAGAAAAGCATTTATTTGTGACAAACACGTAGGTAACAAAAATTACAAAAATAGGCCGAACACTGTTTCAAAAGGAGCCGAATAGGCTTGTAACTAAGCACCTACCAACCTAGTGCAGTTTAGCAACTATTATACTTACTAGGAAATAGTTTAGGCATAGTATAGTGGTATTAAAATACTCCATGAAGTGGGAAACTAAAAACACATACCCAACTATCTATAATATTATTACTTTGTGTATACAATATTGTCTATTAAACTGTAACAGAAATACTTTGCATACTTAAAAGCAAAATTAGTATTATAGGTATGCCAAGCCACAAACTTGACACAGCCCTGCGCATCGAGCGAAAGTAGGTAACGAACGCTCCTAAACGGCCTCAGATTACCTACTGTATTATTCTTCTATACTGTGGCCATAGGATGGGCCATCATGTATAGGAGCCATCAAGCAATTCGCAAGTTTTCACTTCTGTCGGCACTCCCGGAGTGCAACCAGGTTTTTTTAATGAAATAAACGGTAATATTGAAAAAAAATGGTTTTTTTTTTACAAAATTTCTTCATTTTTCAAGAAAATGTTAAAACTTCTTAGTTAACTTTTACAGTATCTTTTTTAAATTTCTTCATAGTCAGTGTGAAACTATGTTTATACGAGGGGCACACCGAAATGATCGGGAATGGATAACTTAGGACTAAATTACCTGAAAATCTTCTTTTATGAAGTTACTGACCTCACATATTGACCACGTATGCAACAAGCTCTCGGCAGCCTGCTTCGCACTAAAACGTCTATATCGAATACTACCCCGCGAAATATTGAGAACGTGCTATTTTGCGTCGGTGCATGCATGCTCACTATTGCTCATATACAGTACGGAACAGAACTTTGGGCCGGGGCCGCGGAATGGGAGAGAGTTTTCAGACTCCAAAAACGCGCCGTGCGTGCAATTGTCCGCATCACACAGACTGAGTCAGCGAGACCGCGCTTTGGGCATATTAACCCTACCATCACTGCTGATTCTCCAAGCAGCAGTATGCGCGCATGAGCAGGCAGAAAACAAACCTCTCGACGCGGCCCCCCGCCGACCCGTGCTTGTAACAGGCTTCCGACAGTGCTTCACAAGCTGACAAAGTCAAGCAAGCACTTACACGTCATGGGGCCAAAAGTGTACAACCATCTCCCGAGTGCAATAGTTGCAGCCCAAAATAACTACATATTTAAAAAAAGTCTGAAAAGTTGGTTAGTCGAGCAGGCCTTCTATAACCACAAGGAGTTCTTTGAGTTAGAAATGTCTAGAGATGTGTGATATAGACAACATATAACTATTGACATGTTATCTGAATCTGGGGGCACGGCAGTGCCCCCGCCAAGACGACCCAAGCGAAGCGCAACGCAAGGGCACTACCTACCTTTTCTCGAAGCGGTTCGTCGTTTTTTTGAACCCTCGTAACTTGGGTTTGGATTATACCAGATAAACAAAATTCTCGGGATATGATGTCAATAGTGGACTTATTAAACATATAAAGTTTCAGTAACATGGCTCTTATACTTAAGATTTTATTGATATCTAAAAAACGCCGATTTCGTCACTGACTCACTGACTGATGTTGATCATCAAAACCTCTACAGTACTTCCTGAAGTCCTAGAAAGCTGAAATTTGGTGCTTACATACCAATAAATAGTATTAGTACACAATCAACAAAATAATTCAAAAAATTGGAACTTCGGTAGAAGTTCCAATTTTTTGGGGGGTACCCCAACCCCTTAAAGTAGGGGATGGAACTTTGTACGAGACTTCGGCATTTTTTGATGCTAGGGGTCTGAAAATTTATATCGACTCCTTGTTATAAATAATAAAATACTTATTTCAGGATTTTTAATAAATCACCCCCCACCCTTTAAATTAGGGGGTTGAAGTTCATATTTTTCCGCAATTTTTGATAGGGACATAAAAAAAATATTAATAATTCAGGATTTTTAGCAATTCTCCCCTACCCTTCAAATTAGGCGATGGAAGTTTGTATGGGTTTCCCCATACAAACTTAATTTAATTAATGCTAAAGATCCGAAAATTATACAAGTGACGTGTTCCCCAGCGAGTAAGGAGTAGGGTACTGGAGCGGATGCACGGTTCATTAGACTATAGCTAGTTAGGGGGCTATAATTAACAATAAATCGTTACCCTAAAATTCGATACATGACCAATTCCAGTCGGCGAGCCTAACCAAATTTCTATCGCTATGGGACCTGGTCTTTTCATTTTCTGATACTTCAGTAGCGCCAAGCTTCCTACTGCACACGGCTTAACTCTACCAGCCACGCTCTACAAATTTTACTTCTTGGCTAAAAAGTATAGCTTTGTTGGGCACATCCCGGTCGCCGCATAGACTCTAACGCGTGTCTATACTTTTTAGCCAAGATATAGTATTTGTAGAGCATGGCTGGTAGAGTTAAGCCATGTGGAGTAGGAATGTTTATCGCTTTAAATTTATAAAAATCGTTCACGGCATAGACTCACGCGTTCATACAGTATGAATTTATAATAAGATATTAATAAACGACGAGTCTATACTTTTTAGCCAAGATGTAGAATTTGTAAGAGCATGGCTGGCAGTGGTAGAGTTACGCTGTGTTGGATAGGAAGCTTGGCGCTACTTATGATCTGATATCTTTTTAACGCTGAAAACTATATATGAGGTATGTCTTGGCAATCACTTTACATGCAATGTTTTTAGTGATTATTAATAGACAATTAGACATATTGAATTTTAAGTTAATTACATCTACATTACTATTGTAAAACATACCGGTTGACATACTGTTTAGAACTATCCTGATGATATTGTAACTTAATTTAAGTTAACCTGACTTGTAATTTATATTGTCAATTAAATGAATATGAATATGTTAACATTGGACTTTTGAAACCATAATGGCATTCAAATAATAGTTTTTTTTTTTTACTAAAAATCTGTGTATGTTTTCAAAGTCTGCAATGATCCAGAGCTTGCACTGAAAAATCACTGGTCAATATTTTTTCAAAATGATTTCGAGGGATATTTCAAAATTTTGCCTGGGTACCTAAGCTTATTATTATTTTTTTAAAATTTAATTTAGTTATTCAAATCAGGCGACAAGACCCATATTACCTTAAAAAGACTAACATACATACATATCAATATAAACTTATTAATAAGTATAATAACCACAAAACACACAATTACTGCAACGTGTATGCTGCGAATATTATTTGGTAGACCATGGCAGGTCAGTGTAGGTACGACGACGAGCGAAGCGAGGAAGAGTTTTAGGAAGAACCGCGAACCTACAGCGCGCGAGCCGAGCGAGCGAAGCAAGCGTGCCGCGGCAGCGGCCGTCGAAGCGCCAGAACAGAACACTTTTTTACCTGATACTTACATAATCATATAGTTTGCAATATTATGTTGCTAAAATTATGGTATGCCTATCAATACATTTGACGAATATATAAATGACATCATAAAAAAACCCCAGGTAATAATTTGCCTAACAATAATTTATCAAATCATTAGTTGGGAAATGATATCAGTGCGCAACGTTGATTAGGAGATAAAACTTCGCCCAAGTAAAAACATGGGATAAATAGTTTGGGAGTTAAAAAAAAAGCTAAATATTTTTCACCGAATCATTAGTGAACCACATAATGTATGCTTAAAAATCTAAAAAACCATAATTAAGTTACATCGTCGATCGGTTTTTCTATTCCCGATCATTTCAGTGTGCCCCTCGTATTAACAAGTAAACTAAGTGAATATTATTTTCTAAATTAATCGTCCTTTAAGGTACCATATGGAATCACAATACCTGTGAAAGTACAAGCGCTTTGTGCTGTGCCCTACTTGGCGGCAAACGTCGATGCTATAGATTTCGGGTCAGTGAGATGCGGCGACAAGATAATAAGCACGATATCTCTAAAGAATGTGTGAGTTCAGCTAGAACGACTCTTTCAATAATTTGTTTATTATTAGCAGCCTATGACACGAAAAATCCCTGTCAGAGGCTGCAAAGATTACTCGTTATACATTGCTTTCCTAGAAAGTTTTTATTTCTTACTGTATTGTATTTAACAGAGGCAAACCAACATGCATCTGGTACGTAACGTTGAAACTAAGAGTTCAAGGACACAATCCTATGATGGTGCTAGATAGCTCCGGAAAATACGAACCCGGTGAAGGTGGACCGCTCAGCATTACTTTTAAACCTAACACGGAGGTTAGTTTTTATTTCATAGCCGGTAAAGTACTATGTTAATGTTATGTATAGTAGGCTGATTTAGGTTCTAAATTGATGGAAGACGCTATGCCTGCAACGCTTTGGCCTAGTATGCTTATCATGTGCAGTGTTTTTTAAAGTAGATTTTATGATAAATATGTAAATATTACGAATAATTTCTTCTAAATTGGTTCCTTTTGTTATCTCAATAGATGGTGTACGAAGGACTGTTAATATTTCGGTTCCACATGAATCCCAGGAAAATGGCAATACCAATAAGAGGGAGTGGCATTTTGCCTCAAGTCCATGTCATCGGACCCAACGTTGCGTTTCCTCCCACTCTGCCGTGGGCGGAAACAACAGACAACTACTTCGGTTTGACCAACCCTTGCCCGTTTCCTATAGAACTGATATTTGCTCATAGCGATCGGTAAATATAAATATTTATGTTTTTTTATGAAAACAATTACATTTTCTGAAGAAGTTATGAGTGCACTCACTCATAACTCCGTCAGAAATTGTACGCGTATCTCACTAGATACGCCGGTTCGAAGTGCCCCGAGCATATCTTCCTACAATTTTGGCATTTTTACGTAGAAATCAATGTAAAATTCCTTTGAAAATTGAACAAATAGAAAATTACGATACGATCGAGAGATTTTAGTTAGAGTCAAATACAAAATAAGTCTACTGTTTTGTTTTATATTGCCAGTGAATTTTCATATGAACATTGCTAGTGATTGCATAAAAAAAGAGAGTATCGATATTTTTTCAATATTTATTAGATTCTTCAATAAGAATTGTTCTATTTCCCAGAATTTGGAATCAAGAGGAAGAAATATATCAATTGTTATATAGATATTACAACAAACCAGAAGAAATGCTTGTGCCTGCGATTACACCTGGCGCTGGCATGCACCATGAAATAGTAGATTTTTATACAAACTTCAAAGAACGTGTTAAAAAGTATGAGTTTTGATTAATGTTGTCTAACTATGTATCGAAATCTCTAATAATATATATTTTTACATGGTTATGCTTGCATATTTGTATCCAGGGAAGTGGAGGCGGAAGCAGCTGCAATGCGAATCGCAAATGCAAAGGCTACATCAATGGCTAAGTATGTAATCCTTGGCCCGCTATCTACAGGTGGTCATATCTCATACGTTAAATCGCTTATCAAATAATAGTTCAGAATATAATGCCGTACATTTCATAATTCAGAAAGTACAAAATTTGTGACAGCCAGTATCTTACATGTGTATTATTTTAAGCTCTATCTATTTTGACTGATTAATACAGAAGGCCTTTCTATTCTGACTGATTAATACAGAAAGCCTCCTAAAACACCTAAAACTGCGGGGAAATCACCTCTATCACCAAAACAGGCAGCAGCGGACGTTATACAAAGAAAATTCAGATCTGAAGCAGAAATTGTAGCAGGTATGTTCTTCGATATAACAAGGTATGCTATCAATAAGTATTACTATTTGAACTATAAAATGCATTTCATCTTTTTACCGTTCTGGTTTAAGATGAAATAAGATCTTTGAAAGATGAAGGCAGAGATCCTCTAAAAGATTGCTTGGGCGCATTTGAACATGAGGGCTCAAGTATCAATAATGAACTCCAGTCTAAAGGACTCGTCGTTTTTGTTCACGGCTCACCGGGTGAAGGTAGGTCTTAGAATATTGTGACATTCACGGGTGATGCAATCTTTAAGGCGATGCCTTGATTTGAGTCGAACACGCCCCCTAGACAGGGACATGCTGATACCTTCCGCGCATGAGGAAAAGAGATGTAACACTTCGGGAATGGCTTTTTTTAGCAAATTTCGATAAATACCTAACTTAGAGGGGTTTTATTTAAATTTCATAAAGTGAGATTTTAGATGAGATAAAATACTATAGTATTAACTTGATTGTGTCGTAATAGTACATTACGTATCTATAGGGCGGTGAATTCGTGAATGGCCCAGATCGCAGGTGTTTGTGGTCCGAACCGAAGGTGAGGGCCATAAATATGCGATCAGGGCTTTACGAATTACCGCCCGTGGTAAGTACACAATTTTACGTATTCATCTGGCCACAATGCGAGTTTCACCGTACGCGCAGCGTACAGTAAAACTCGCATTATGGCCAGGTGTGACGTAAAATAATGTATCATTTGAGTAGGCTGAGTAAAAAAAGGAAAATACAGACCCAACTTTGGATTTTTTTCTATAGAGTATATTTTAAGCAATCATGTATCGATAAAATCAGATAAACAATCATATAGTCAAGAATCATATATCTGAAAATCAGACCTTATTGTTTCTTAATCTAGTCAGAACGGCGTTTCAAAGCACGCGATAATTTCCAATGCACACGCCTTAATAGTCCATACTTGTTTCTTAATATTGGCATTGATATGATATTGATGATATTTAAGAAATACAATCGCAAGAAATAGCGTACACAATCGGCATGAAATTAGGCATACCGACGGTAAACATAGACTTGTGTATTGTGGAAGCACTATGCTATCTAGATACACCAGCTAGAACAATAATTGTGAACGCCACGGATGAAGCCTATGAAATATACAAAAGAAGCATTAATAAAGAAGACGCAGTAGAAGCCGAACATACAGAAGGTCCGTATTCTAATACTTTTAAAGGATGATTTTGATGTTGTAATAGTAGTAAGTAGGTGCAAACTAAGTATTATACCTTATATGTATACTAAGTAAATATATAGGTAACATATTTATGCACATGTTCCAATGCAAGCGGACGCTGTGTCGCCACACACGTTAATTATAATCATGTGTCGCACATACGATCAGTCTATTACGAGTACACGCGCGGCCGGAGCTGCTACCGAGACTCTTTAGCCGTCTCTTGGAAACATCAGGTTGTTGGGGAGCGGGCGCGAATCATTTGTACGCGACATAAGCCGCGGCTCAGACAAAAGGGGAGGACCACCGCTCTTGAGTTGTTTCTGGTGCATTGCTATCCAACATTCAAACGCCGCCAGTATTATGGGGACTTTTGCATCAGCCGGGCTAGCACAACTGACGCCGCGCCGCGACGCGAGTCGAGAAAGATCTACCCTCCTCTTTCGAATTTGCAAGGTGCGAGTGCGACAGGAGAAGCTCAATCGCGCGCGAGGCGACTTGTCAGCAAGTTGTGCTACACGTGCAGGAACGGCTAGGGGCGATTTCAGTTAGAGTTAGGTAAGTATTTTGTAGTATAGATTTTTGTAGTAATTTTTTAATGTATGATTTTAGATTTACCCGGTGAAATGGAAAATGATTTTGATGTGATTTTAAGAAAACTTCAAGCTTTAGCTAATAGTAGGAACGTAACTACACCTCGTTCAAAAACTGGAGATAAAAAAAAGAAAGAGTCCAATGTAGTTGAAGCAATGGGATCTACAACGATGTTTCAACAGGTACCTACTAAAATATCATGAATGATGTATTAAACTCACATACCTATTATCTATTTCGAGTTTTAAAATAGTCTTTTTCTCCTCACTGCCTCGGAAAGCCGTCTTTTATCCTTTAAAACAAGCGGGTAAAAACGCATTTTATCCACTAGTGGGGACAGTAATTTGACCTTGGAGCGTGACTATTTGTTGTCGGTTTTTGGCGGCGCGGCAAAGGAGCGTCAGTGTTTTGTTCGCGCGCAGTTGGGACGGAAGTTTCGATTTCAGTTCGGGCTCGCACAAAAATGTCTTACTTTAATTAAATTATACGGCTCTAAACAGCTTCTATGTTTGTTGTGAATAATGTGATAAATAATTATGAAAGTGGGAGGTGGCCGTCGACGTAATAATACGTCCATTGCCGAGTACAAATGAAGACTGATTTGTTATCTTAATTAGTTAATTAAAATTTTAAATAATGTTATTAATATACTATATTAATAATGATTATAATTAACCTGATGATGATTACAATGTGTACAAATAAAGACTTATTGTTTATGAGCTGTTGCATGTTGCACTTTCCTCGCTACAGTGAGGTAAAAAAGTTTTGTGGGTACACACGGGTGCAAATGTTGTTCTCGTGTGTTGAAACACTCGCTACGCTCAGGATTCTATTTTAGAATAACTCGCTTTGCTCAGGATTCTATATTCGAACCACTCGCTTCGCTCGGTTCAAACATATAATCCATTCGCTAGCTTGCCGTTAATAATATAGAATCCTTTCGCTTGCTCGTGTTTCAATTCCACAATCGCGGGAAAATACGAGTACAACTTTGCACCGTTGTATAACAAATAACTATTAGTGTAATAGCCGACCTTCTCTTAACTCTAATACAGATCTTAATTGATGTCCCGATTACTCCTTATATTCGAATTTTCCTAATAAATCCATCACATCCTACCCAACAATACCCACTTCACTATCTCAATACGACATACTGGGAAAAGTTATTTTGTAACCAAAATGTGTGGTATTTTATCGATTAACCAAGCAATATGAGTGTAATTGAAAATTCGTAATATTTCTAAGGATTTAACACAAGAGCTGCTGACAGACTTCTTTGCTCAGCCGAAATTCAGTCGAGGTTTTGTCATAGACTCGTTAACGAGTTTCACGTTTAACCACCCTCCAACGGCGCTCACAACTATTCTCAAATGCAAGCAGTCCATACAGAACATACATTTGATACTATGTCAATCAGATTTTAACGTTTGGGCTCAAGCATATGAAGAAGCTCTACGTGAAACTGACGCGTTAGATGAGTAAGTACTTTAATACAGTTGAGCATTTAGAATAGGATTCGGGTATATATTTATCTCTTGCTAGCTCTTAACGCTCTTATAAAATAATAGATTTCACCTGAACCCGAATACTGTTCTAAGAGTTCACGGATTGCATATTCAGCTTTACTGGATACTTAGTTCTATATTATCAAAATATATAATTTTCTAGAACAGTCGAGAAAGATTATGATGAATTGGAAATTGCTGCGATTGTGAAAGAAGTTGAAGAAATGGAAGTTGACGATTTTGAAAAGTTAGCTCCTGAATTTCGATCTATTTATGTCACGTATGGTTTGGAAGAAAGGAGGAAAAAATATGTGGCAAAATCAGGGTCCGTAAAACGTATCGATATTAACAAGTTTTTATTTCCGTATCCGTTCCGCATTGGATGTGCGTCCGGTCACATTCATGGTCGTGTATCATACCTAATTTGTAACATATGTTTCTTACAGTATTATCAAACCTGAGATGAAGCCAGAAAATAATTCTGTTAGAGGTAGGTGCAATCAATATATTATCATTATGTACTATATTATCCGCTTATATGTACATATAGCGATTTCGGTATTATCTATAGTAATATTAGTAACCAACGTATTTTCTCTAAGAAAGCAGTTCATAAGGTGAAGTGGAAAGAATGTGGATTTGTGCGTCTATGTGACTTGGCGAAGTCCTAAATTGCAGTCGGTTTTTATTTTGTTACTAGCGACCCGCCCCGGCTTCGCGCGGGTACTATATTATACATATAAACCTTCCTCTTGAATCAATCTATCTATTTTAAAAAAACCGCATCGAAATCCATTGCGTAGTTTTAAAGATCTAAGCATACATAGGGACAAACAGCGGGAAGCGACTTTGTTTTATACTACGTATTTAGTGATGATGAATTATCTTCACGTAGCGATTCGATCGACAATATTCCTACCGGGATAGGGTATATTCATGCATTTTTTAAATCTTTTGAAACTATTCTATAAGTAATTATATAACCGGAAAAATATAACACTCACAATATTATTGAATGAGCTAAAAAATAATAATTAAAACTACTATCATTTTCGGACGATTAAAACGCCGCCATTTTGGCGCGCTCATTTTGTGACGTCACCGTGCACTTAGAATAAATAAACAACGAAGTGTTTGATTCACAATTTTAGTAAAAGTGAGTTATTAAAGCTTGTAAGATCAACTTATTGTAACGGAAGAGCACACAAAAGCTTATTATAAATATTGTATTTCCCCCTATTTGTGAAAATAACACTAAAACTGCACCTGACATGATATATTTTCATATGCCCAAAGATGCAAAATATAAGGGAAAAGGGGTGTAAGGCGATGAGGAGATATAATGTATCGTGTTTGAGTAGTTTATATTGTTATGAACATCAGTTCGAAGTGATTATTAAATATGTTTGTACCTAAAATCTTTTTATTAGGACTCCCAAATAATATAAACAATAACCTAACCTAAAAATGTATATACTTATTCATAAAACTATTCTGATTCCCATTTTTTTAGTTATTAATGTTACAAAATATTATAATTTTTGTTGATCAACAGCTGACTACGAGTGTTGATTTTGATCACGAAACGTTTTAGCTAAGTTTCTATGTTTGCACTGTTGATCGAAGTTGAAAGAAATTAATCCTTTCTACTGAGTGTCCTACACAAATTTGTTTTATTTATAAGCCTTGACGAAAACAACATAATTTGTTATGTTTATAAAGATGTTCTCACCATGTAACATTCCTAATACCAACATATCTTTGATTAGGTATATAATTAACATATGCACTAGTTTTTTATTCCACTTATTTAAGAAAGACACCTACGAGGTACGTACTTAGTCATCATGAACACATCAATTTCAGGCAGATTATCCGACTTTGCCTTGACAAAACCGCTTCCAGTCATTGTGGCGAGTCTTTTTTCACAAGGAGTCACTCCTTTCAGTTAATAATTCCCAAAAACACTGATTGTTTATCATAAACAGTGGCAAAACAATGCGAATAACTTTCAATAATCATACAAACGACCTGCACGGCTAGCACGCGACGGCGCGCGAGCTCTCTCAATTTTTCTCGCACTATCCGTCTATCTCTTATTAGAACACTTAGAAGAAGAGGTATAGAGCGATAAAAATCGAGAGTATGTCGCGGCCGTAGTGTGCTAGGCGTGCTGTTAACAGTAGACACCGAGTGCACGGTGACGTCACGATTCGCTCGGCCAATAGCGTTGCGTTTTGAAAATTTGCGACGGAATTTGAAAAATACTACCTACTTTTAAATAATTAAGTTTGTTAATAGAAACATGATCATTTGTAGAAATAATCATGTGAGTATATTTATTAAGCAATAAAGATTACTCATGATTTTTTTTGGCCATTTCTGAATCACATGCATATTCCCTATTTGTACTAGGTATAGGCCTTGGCAAATATAATTTAGGTACTTTGGTCAAATAAGACTCTCTTGATATCATATTTTATTAGGTTAGGTACTACGTTGTGCTTAATAGTTAAGCTACAACGGTAGAAGATTCTACTCAAGAATCAAGACGTAATAATCGATGTTCAGAGGCTCTAGTATAAGTTTTACCGAAACAAAACGTTACGACCGTGTTCGCGTTTTACTGTGAAATCCTATACAAATTGAGGGTATAACGCAAACGCGATCGTAAAGTTTTGTTTCGGTAAAACTTATACTAGAGCCTCTGGGGTTTCTACCTTTTGTGGTCAATACGTTTTTATGAATCGCGTACCTAATCCATATTTTTTTCTTGATGATGTTTACAATTGACAGAGTCAGCAGTCCGTGTAAAAAGCTCGGAGTCAAAGAAAAAACTGAAAAAGGATGATAAAGGTATGTAAATGTTCTAAATGAAACCACGTACCTTTACTACTAAACGTACGTTTAGAACTTTACTAACAAGAGTTTGTTAATTGCAAAACAACTGTAATTTATTATTGATATTGGTTATTTGCTAAATTACCGACCTGGCGATATTTTTCGAAATTACATGCGATATATGAAATAATTTCTTTACTGATTACGATTTGTAGGTGTTAAAAATACAAGCGCATACATGACAATGCTGAGCAAATATAACGAGTATACTAAAGTTACGTATGATCAGCTACTAACTATTGCCAATAATTGGATTTTTGAAGAAGGTGTCGTTGGATTTCCATTGCATGGTCTGAACGGGCAAATTATGGGAAATGTGCAAAAAAAAGCTAAGGCAAAATCTGAAACTCGCGTAGCACTGGTATACATCTTTCATTTATTCTATTAACAATAACTGTTACTTACACTGTAGCCATGTCAAATTGCAGGTAAATTACTTTCGAGACGTTTTTGCATTTGTAGTAGTATTTGTATATTTGAAGGGACACACGTACACGTTGACGTACACAGACACACGTATGTGTGTGTGTGAAGCTGGCTACAGAGGTCACAACTACAAATGCATAAAACGACTCGAAAGTAATTCACCTGTAACTAGGTCGGATAGTCGTTGTTTGAATACGCTTAAATACGACAAAAAATCTACAAAATTAGGAATACCATATTTGTTTTTTATATACCTAGTTTGTGTTATTTATACCAGAATAGTTGAACTTGTTTGTTTTTTGTAGACATCCGATGACGGCAACGTTGAAAGAGGTTTTCCATTGACTCTGGTAATGTGCCCCTGTCTTAATTATAAAGAAGGGTTGGTGAGCATGTTTCTAAACGCACCTATTATCCGCGAGGCATTAGAAGAGGTCGGAGACGGGGTTGACATTCTTCAAAGTCCAGTGAACAGGAGAGAACTTACAGTATTGCTACCAAAAACCATGCCTCATATCTATCACGAACTGCCTTTACAGTGGTGTTTCTTGGATGAAGCTCCGGCTAGTATACATTTTATTCATAATGTTAAGAGCCCCCGCGGACTGCAGACTTTTAGTCGGCCGATAGTTTGGTCGGGCTCTTATTCAGTATGGAGATGTATGGTAGTGCGCATACTGATCTCCATACTGATTCAGAGCCCGACCAAACTATCGGCCGACTAAAAGTCTGCAGTCTGCGGGGGCTCTTACGGTCATTCGTTAAGTTCGGATAATTTTATGAAAAAATGTGTTATGACTTATATATGAGACAGTGACAATAAGGCATTCCTCTTAATCACAGATCAAGAAATGCGAATGCAATCAAATAACAGACTTGAACTTATTGGACGATACGACTCAAGATGATATTTTGAATATCTTGGCAAAATGGCACTGTAATTGTGGTAAAAAGGTAAATCGTAGCAGTTGTTACAAATAATTTGCTTACTCTGATATTGAGCTTTTAGAATGATAAGTAACACGAATATTTTAGGTGGCATCATCTTCAACTTCGACTAGTGCGCTCCCTGGTCCTGTCGTGACTCTTGACAACTCAAGTTTGGATAAAAGCGAAGAATTATTTTATCCTTGTCCACTGCCTTTGCACAGTCTGAAAACTGTTCCAGGTATAAACAATTATATCTTATAGTCAATTTATTTGTATGATGGTTCTTGAATCTGCCATACAAACAAATATTTCATGACTTTACTGGCGAATCATTACATTCTTCTCTATTTCTATAAAACACGATAGAACTATCAATAAATGTGTATATGTTTTAGCTCCCGAAAATCGAATAGTATTGCAGCCCGGCGACCTGGTGCGGTGCAAGTATTCGTTCAGCCCGCAGTGGGAGGGCCACTTCAGCTTGAAACGGTTCGTGGAGGCCAGCGGGTGGCCAGAGTCAAGGGTCGTAATTCACGTTACTGGGATTTGTGATTTACCAAGGTGACTCATTTTATTTCTATAGTAAGTAAATAAGCTTGACATGACCACGTCTTTTAATAATGAATTAACGTTTTTAATTTTATTTGGGTAGCGTCAGAAAAAGAATTCGTTAAATAAGAAACAAATGCGTTGCATTTTATTTAGTGGACCACTGGATGTTAAATTGCATTTGTATATTTTACAGAATAGATAGCAGACCTAAGAAAATGTTTGCAAATTTTGTTAGAAGAGCGAATTTTGAGGACAATGTATATAAAATCACCTATCTGGATGATTTAGACTTATTTGAATTTGGACCAATATTTGTCGGACAGAACAGGTAAAATTATTCTATTATTGAATATATAACTATGGCAAACCGAATACGCGCGTTATGATCAGGTACGTAAGGGCCGTGTTTTCGCAGGATATATGAAGAAGAATACACTATTGATTTGAAGAATTCTTCACTAATCACTGCGGACATCGAAATTGAATTTGCAGAAATCACTAACGTTTTTGATATGGACAAGACGTTTATAAGTCTGGAAGTGAGTACAGTTCCCGCATAGTGATATCTTAGATTTTACAGCTAGGATTATTTCCGTTAACTACTTAGCATGAATAAAGATTAACAGTTTCGGTGAAGGAAAACTTTGTGAGGAAATCGACTACCTCAACAAGGTCTAAAGTCACAAAGGTCCGATGGCAGTCGCTTCCGTAAAATGAGTGCGTACCTGCGTACGCCATATGATCTCGGGATAAGGTGCCAATTGCCAAAGCGAACCCCGAGCTCCTGGGTATGAGGAATAAGTTGACCGCGTACCTGCGTACGCCATATGTTCTCGGGATAAGGTGCCAAAGCGAACCCCGGGCTCCTGGGTATGAGGAATAAGTTGACCGCGTACCTGCGTACGCCATATGATCTCGGGATAAGGTGCCAAAGCGAACCCCGGGCTCCTGGGTATGAGGAATAAGTTAACCGGTTTTAAAAATCATGACGTAAATTTTCAAGGCATTATGTTATCTTGAAGTAAGTATCACTTTGTTGTAACTTTCTACTCTCTGCCAAGGATGAGTTTGTTCTCTTTGAGTAGGTAGTTGATTACAAATTATTACAATTTAGCCTGGCTGCCGCGGGAAGCTGACAATCACAGCGGCTCCTTCGGAAGTGGGCGTGCACCAGAGCGTGCTGCTGTTCTGCGTCAAGGACAACCCGGAGATCGTCACCGTGCTCATCCAGTGTAGCGGCGTCGTGCCCATCCTGGAGATATTACCTTTGACTAAAACGATCGGTTAGTTACGACTCACGACACAACTTTATTGTCAACCGTCTCTAACTACTATGATGGTGGGAACTGGAAACGAATTATCAGTTTTATTAAATTTCTTTGGAAACTGACATATTTACAAATACACAGCAACCATTTCTCTTCTCTGATCAACAGAATTTTCAGTTGATATTTTTACCTGACAGTGCCGAAAGAACGGGTGATAGGGTAAATCGCCAATAATTGGCCACCGTTCAAAAACTGGCCACCTCATATTTATTACAAATTAACTCTATTCACCTACTTATAATAGAATTCATTTTCAGTATAAGGTGTTAATTACTGGCCACCCTTCAATAACTAGCCACGTTATACTAAATTGAATTATGTTTGTAGGGGAATAGAGTTCATTTGTAGTATGAGGGGCGCCAGCTACTGAAGGGTGGCCAGTTATTGACGATTTACCCTACCTAAAATAAATAAAATTAAATAAATATTTGGGAACAATCTTACACAAATCGATCTAGTCCCAAACTAAGCAAAGCTATGGATACTAGACGACGATAAACATACTATATAGATAAATAAATACATAGAACACATCCAAAACTCAGGAACAAATATTCCTGCTCATCACACATTTAAATGCCCTTACCGGGATTCGAACCCGAGACCTCAGGCTTTGTAGGCAGGGTCACTACCAACTAGGCCACGGAGACGGAGGTCGTCAAATATGTAAATACTCGTAAACACGTAGCATAGATTCAAGTTAGTATACCTATATTTTGTCCATCGTCAGAACTTGTATCAGATGGATTATTTTATCGCTTAGGTCTTGTTTATTAAAAGAAGTCGGAAAAAATCCTATCATCTTGTATTAGCACATATCATGTATTCCTAACAATCATTATTTATCATATGATCACAGATTACGGTAAACTCCTACTATATAGAAGGGAAGACGATAGATTCATTGTTAAAAATGACTCCATTTTGCCAATAATGTGGAAAGTGAGAAATGCTGAAGAGTTTGTTGAAGACTTCATAATAGCTCACACATCAGGGATCGTGCCCAGATATGACAACCAGGTCGTTCCCGTTACGTACATCGCGTGCAGAGTCGATGTCATCTCACACAAAGTATTGATTATAGACGTAAGTGCCTGCATTCTTAATAAGCTTAGTGTATAGTGTATTATCAAAACTTCAATTAAGCCAAACAATATGCGTAGACCGATTTCTTATATTTGCGAGCTAAGTTAATGGCCACATTAATTCAGCAGCTAGCAAATTTTCGTCAGCGGACGACAGACTCGTAAATTATTAAGATTTGTGCAGATATACGACGCCGAAGGTCGCGGCAACCCCATGGTGATCGACCAGTTGCAGCTGTCGGCGGAATGCTACGACGTCATGGTGGAGTGCGCCTACGAAAACCCCGCCGACTCCTGCCTCGACTATGGCAACGTCAAAGTTAACTCCACGTACTCCCGACAAATGTTTTTACTGAATCGTGGCAAATACAACATTTATTACAAGTACGTACATATAGGTTGAAAGCATGGGTGGGCCTCTGGCCAATAAGACCCATGGACAGAATCCATAAATGGAGTCGATTGCGCTTTTTACTATATAATAACTACATTGCATAAATATAATGAATATCATATTAATCCTCTGGCTCCATCTTAAGATGCAGAGACGCGGGATTTACTTGTGATACGATTTTAATTGTTAGCGTTACGGGCATAAATACATCTGGTTTTTCATAGAATTGAACCCTATCACATAGAAATAAGGTTCATTCATGGTGGGAGTGAGGGTGTTTGGCGACTTAAAATGGCAAAATCTTACTTTTTTTGATACAAGTATGAAACTTGTCACAGTTGCTCCTTGTGTCAAAATAAGCCGATTAAGATCGGTAGCCCTCGGGAGCCCCCCCTCTGGCACCGGGGAGGGGGGACTAAAATACCGCTCCGCCCGGCTTCATTCTAAAAATTCTCACTGTCCATGGTTAGCTAATAGGTCAAATTTAGTATCAATTTCGGATAAATCAATAACGTAGAATTTATTTCTGGTATAAAAAAATAATAATTTGTCAAGCAATTTACATCTTTCATTTTGAGTCGTCGTAAATATTGAACGACCAGCTACTGCTGTATACAAAAAATATTAATTTAATTCCAATTTAATAAAATTTATTAAAAATATAACTAGCTTTGCTAATAATAAATAGTGTACAATATTTTTTTAAGTTCGCGCGCCGATTCTCAATTTTTACCGCCAACAACCGAAGAAGTGCACATTCCGGAGACCGAGTGTCTGTGCTATATTAATTCTTGTGATCATAAAAATTAATAAAGATTTAAAAATATTTTAATTAAAAATTTAATTAGCACAGTTAAGTAGTGGCGTTCTCTTAGAGATCGGACGTTAGAATTATTGGTCCTTACGTCGCGGAGCCTCGCGTTTGTATTAGGTAAGAGCATCACTGTTAACGCCAATCACTATATATAACTATAAGGTCCCTTTCCCAAATCCATTAACCATAATATATACTGCTCAAAACAAAATATGGGCCACTTACATTTTTCTATTTTATTGTTAATTATTGGACATAAACTAAAGGTAAGTGGCTAATAAATAGGGTTAGGATTCTGGTGGCAGTTTAGCACAAGTAATGCAGTGGAGTCGCCATAGTATATTTTTTATTTAAATAAATGAATAACTGAACGATAAATCTATATTACAGTACCGGCCAATAATATATCACCTTCGCGTTTTATTGTACGAAAGTGTATAGAGTAAACAATTTAGGTTGGTTGATACATCGCATATTTTACTAGTTACATATTTTACAGTAATTTTTGACGACAACTGCAATGCAATACTGTAAATTACAATGATGATTTTATTATATTAAATTTAAATAAATTTTACTTGTTTGCTTAAATGTTTATGTATTCAAGAGCTTGAACAACTTGCAACTGGATTGACACTACGTGTTTTTGTAAATTTTTCGTTAATTGCAAGGTTCATCAAATAAAGTTAATTTCTCCAAGACAGTAGTACCTTAACTCTTACTCTTATTCAAGATATTCAATATTTTAATTTAATCAGATTTGCAGCTTTAACCACCCTTAATGCTACATTTAATTATTTTGTAAAAAAAAATTTGTTAAGTAATAATTATGCTTATATTTGTTTCTGTGAATGTACTCTGCAATACGCCGAAGTTAACGGAAATTCCCGGGAACACCACGTATAATAAGGCTTTGAGAAAGGGATTTTAGCTTAGAGTGATTGGCGTCAACAGTGACGCTCTTACCTAATATAAACGCGAGGCTACGCGACGTAAGGACAAATAATTCTAAGGTCCGATCTCTAAGCGAACGCCACTACCTACTGTACAAATTAAAATTGTATTAAAAATATTTTTAAATCTCTTCATTTTTATGATCACAAGGATAAATATAGCACAGACACTAGCCCCCTTATTCATAAAACTTAAAATGCCTCTGCTAAATAAAATGTGCATTGTCCCTTTCTTACGAACACAAATGTCAAAGTGACAGATAAGGACAAACGAATTTTAAGGCCATTTTAGTTAAAACAGGCTTGTAGTACGTTTATGAATACGGCCGTAGGTCTCCAGAATGTGTACTTCTTCGGTTGTTTGCGGTAAAATTGAATTTCGGCGCGCGACTTAAAAAAATATTTTACACTATTTATTAATAGCAAATAGCAAAGCCAGTTAAGTTATATTTGTTCATATCTTCAATAAATTGGCCAATTTTTAAAGTATTTTTGCATAAGAAACTAACTAAGTAGTCGTTTAACATTTACCAAGGCACATAGTAAACACATGTTGTAGAAAAAAAGATTTTGTTATTCCTTTATAGATTACTTTTTTACAGAAATTAATTTATAGTACATTGTGATACAAGTGAGGTATGTTAATAATTACAGCAGAGGCGGAATTATCACGCGAGCCGCAGGTGAGCGTGATAAGAGAGCCGAGGATGTAATTATCAAAGCTCACGTGTTTCATACGACGTTTTTCAACACATTTTGCGAGGAAAAAATCCTTTTCATAAGATGAAAATTTGATAGGCCTGCCAAGTTATTTTCCTTACTTATTGATGTCAACAGGTTTTTACTCACATGTTGAATACATCGTCAAGAATTTCTAGTGGCGTCCATTCTTTTTATAACTTTTCTAGTCACCACGAATTAACATTTTTGTTAATAACCAAACACGCATTAACAATGTTTACAAATATCTGTGAAATAACCTATAATGGCGCGCATCAATTTTTTTGTGAAGTTTGCGCAGTGCGCGCGCATTAGATGAAATCTCTAAACAGCCAATACAAAATAAAATAAATAATTTCGTTTTAAAATGTTATCTTTATTCATTCATGTAAAATGTTATCAAAAGTAGTAATAGTTTTACTAAATTAACCGTTTTTATATCATATCCAAAAAGAAATAGTCAATTAACTAACAAAAAGGATTTAATTTGTTTAGTCGAGTAAGAATCCATTTGCCGAGAATTAAAAAAAAAGCTGTACATTCTGTACAACCCGGTTAGTTTAAGAATGCACCGTGTGCATGCATACATCTTGCTGCAAGGTGGCAACGTGACTTAATCGGGATATAACCATAACACACAATAAGTACCGTAATGTTATTAAACACGCGTGTTTAATATCCAGGATTATGAGCCTAAAAGCGACACAATAAGAGGTACGTTACGAGCAATTGTGTTGAAAACGTTATTTATTTATCCGAAATTGATATCAAACACCACCTATTAGCTAACCATGACGATTAGAATTATTAGAATGAAGTCGGGCGGAGCGGTAATTTCTACCGCGCGCTACATGTTTTTTTTTCACACTATTTATTGTTTGCAAAGGTAGTTAAGTTATATTTTTTCTAATCTTTATTGAATTGGAATTATTTTAATAGTGTTTGTGAATAGAAATAGCTGGCCGTTCAATATTTACGACGGTCCAAAATACAAAAATGGAGTTGTAAAATAGACTATTTTGTATTTTTATAAATTTCTTGATAAATTTCATTTTTTCATACCAGGAATGAATTCAAGTTAAGTTATATTTTTTCTAATCTTTATTGAATTGGAATTATTTTAATAGTGTTTGTAAATAGAAATAGCTGGCCGTTCAATATTTACGACGGTCCAAAATACAAAAAAGGAGTTGTAAAATAGACTATTGTGTATTTTTATAAATTTCTTGATAAATTTAATTTTTTCATACCAGGAATGAATTCAAAGTTATTGATTTATCCGAAATTGATGCCAAATTTGATCTATTAGCTAACCATGGACAGTTGGAACTTTTAGAATGAAGCCGGGCGGAGCGGTATTTTAACCCCCTCCCCGGTGCCAGAGGGGGCTGATCTTAATCAGCTTATTATGACACAAGGAACAACTGGAGTTTCATACTTGTATCAAAAAAGTAGTGTATCAAAAAAAAAAACACTAGATCATTCACACTAATTTATTTCTGATCAATAGACGGCCATGCAGGTTACTTAAAGTTTATATAAGTTTAGTATACTTGACTCACTATTTCATGGTTATATGCATTTGAATTTCTGTAGGTTGAAAAAGGTAAAGAACTTCCCAGAGCCGTCTCTTATGAAATCTTTCGAGGTGGTTCAGGAATGCGGGATTATCCCGATCAACATGAAGCTGGTCGCCATCGAGTTCACGTGTACTCCCACCACGTCGATGAACCTGGCCAACGTGCCAGTCTACACCTGTTCCTTGCTCGATGGCTCCAAAAAACAAGTCGTCGTTGCCAAGTTCCCAGTTTGCATTAACCTTGCTTCGTTCTATAATACGTAAGTTGCATTAATCTGTATCAAGAGGCTCTTTCTTTAGAGATCTGCATTTCCTAAAGGTATTTGACGGCACATTAAACTTTATCTAAAACTCTGCACTAGTAAGGTAAACAGGGTATTCTGTGCCAGACGCCACTTGTTTGGGTTACGCCGAGTGTCATAATCATAAGTGTTATACATACCGAATCTTTTATTATTAGTTCATGCTTTACAATTTTATTGTGATACAATCTTCCTAAGTACCTACTGCTCAGTGTGCAATTTGGCTTCTTTATATTTCAGATTTACACTTTTTCCACTGGGCGAGCTCAATTTCAATATCATCCCTATTGGCAGTGGTATTTTGAAAGACGTAATATTAAATAACACCAGTAAATGTCCTGTTACATATGAGATTGTGTTACCAGAGGAGTACCACACGAATGTCGATTCAATAGTGAAAATAAAGGATAATAAGTAAGTACGAGAATACTCGTAATATTTGGATGTGACGGTTTGAGCTTTACGCGTCATGATAAAACGAATCGTACGACAATTGACACTGTAGTCTGAATTTATTTACAGGCTCAAAAACCCTCCACTAAAATGCGGCAACTTTCTCATAATGAATGAAGATAGCTTAATAGCTCCAGGCACTAGTCGCACAATTCAAATACAGTTTTTCGCTAGTGGCCCTGGAATGTTTAAAGAAACCATTAAGTTTATAATAAGTGACACGTGCCCGGCAGAAGCTAGTGGAGTGCCGCTTAGGCTTGTTGGTATTGGGGCCGTACCTACTTTAGATTTTTGGAATACTGAAAATACATTCCGTGAACATTTAATTATGAAAAATCTGGCAGACTATAAAGTTCCGGAGGTAGGTAACACTTTTTATTTGTATTTTATATTTCATATTCCGTGTATTGATTTGACACTACATCGGTATATCGCAAGCACTATGCGATCACGATAAATTCAATTTAATATAAAATTCAAAATAATCCTTAATTAACCTGAAGTTTGAAATTTATAATTTAAATATAATAGTTTGGTTACTGGTTCTTTCTTCTTTTTCAGACATCTCCACATTGCGTTTTCGTGGAGAATTCAGTCACACTTCACTTCTTTTGTGTCACTGTGAACACCACGTTCACGGGGTCGATCGATTTGTACAACAACGGATTGGTGGCTTGTGCACTCTCCATGAAACTTCTCAACGACCTCAGCTCCCTCGATGAAATCTTCTCCCTAGATAAATACAATACCCACATAGAGCCTTTACAACACAAGTGTCTGCGAATAACGTTTAGCCCGAGGGCTCTTAAAGTGAATCAATATGTTATTTATAATGTGATAATGTACTATTATGTTTGTTACTGTTGTGTGATACATATGTTAACTTTGCAGGAATATCGCGCCGTTTTAGAAATCAAATTGAATCTCCTTAACAACCAGCAACAAGCATTTAAGGTTTGCTTGATCGGTGAAGGCGTCATACCGCGTCTACGAATGATCTGGCCTCCAACGAAACAGTATAAATGTTCACTACTCCAAATGCCAGTAACTTGCTTGGGCTCAGTCAGTAGTCGGGAGATTCGCTTTAAGAATGTGTGCTCTGTAAAATGTATTGTCCTGTTGGAAATACAACAGTCAACATATGAAGAAAGAAGTGTATTTTGGATATCAGCGGCAGATATATCCAAAAATAATGTTATTAGTAGTGGCAAACACGAAAATGATACAAAAATCAAATTGAGATTGAAACCTGGCGAGATAGGAAGCGTTATTGTTCATTACAATCCCGTAAAAAGAGGGAGAACCAGTTGCGAAATTCATCTGACGATTATCGACAATCCTTATGAATATTTTACGGTAGAGTGGTCTGTTACATCGTATAATACATAACATAAAGTTAAAATTTCCATAACTGTTTAAAATTGAAAGTAATGATAATACACCATTCACAATTTACAACAATCTAAACATGTGCTTTCTAAACATGCAGGTGTTTTGTGAAGCTGAAGGATTCATGGAAGACGTAATACTAATTGGACTGGAAATGCTTTCTATGGATGCTGACTTGGGGGCAATACAAAACCAAACAGAAGAGTATGTTATGAATTATGATGCCTATGATTTAAACTTTAACTGGCGGACGTCTTGGAACTATTTTGATTTTCAAGTCAGTGTCATTATTTAACACATTCACTGCCAAGAATCGCTACGCGCTACGCTCGTAGCCGTTCCCCCGACTACGGCGTAGGCGCCCGCTAGGCGGGTTCCTAGCAGTGAAAGTGTCGCCATAAATAACGAAAGGCATTTTTGCTGAATTTCTTTGTAACTACGTAATATGATTGTGATTTACTAGATAAAGAAACTTTGTGTTCTTTACAAACTTTCATACAGCATACCCGTCTTTCTCCTTTCATTAATTCGGGAAAAATCTTAACAACTCATAGTAGAATTTACTATCATAGATACAGCGCCATATATCGGTGCAGTTTGTACTTACTTCCAGGAACTGTCGGTTTTTCAGCGATAATTCTTTATTACGTGAGATCGACATATATTCTTCGAGTAAAATGAAATGTATTGTTTGAAAAATATAAACTGTTTCGGAATATGCAACTAAAGCCCTTTCTTTTGATTCCCCACTTGGCCTAATGACTAGACTTTGAATTGTTATCCCCCCTCATGCCAATTAGAATACAGAATCAAAATATTTAACTTTTGTCTACGCTTATAGCCAATTTCAAATTGATAGCATAAGTAGTTTCTGAGATATTTAACATGACAGACGGATAGAGTTGCATAAGGTTTCATTTTTTTACCTTTTGGTACGGAACCCTAAAAACCAACAGTACTTAACAAGATAACAAGAACATTCGTTCTCCCTGGGAAAGCACTCATCACCCATCACGCCTACAAATGTGGGGTCGTTAATGTACTTATTTTGATATTTCTGCTGCAGAACGGAATCCACCATATCCACCGTTGATAGTAAAAAGAGGCAGGCAGCGAAGAGACGAGATACCAAATTCTCCGAGGCGAAAAAAAATAGGTCCTCAACTAGCTCAGCGGTCATCAGAAACGAGACGGCTTGCCTGAAATATATTTTAGATTTTGGTGGATGTGAATTAAACTTTATGCAAAAAAGAGCAGTGGTCATGGTCAATAACTCTGATAAAGTATACAAATTTAAATGGGAGGAGATTCAATACGTGGTTGTAAGGCCATCGGTGGGGTACATCTCTCCTGGCGAAGAAAAGGACTTGGAAATCGTGTTCTTTTCGGCTCAACCTGCCATCATGAAAAAGGTAATAGTTTTTGTAGTATTACAAATGGCGATACCTAACGGATACCAAAGTGAACTAAATACGACACCAGACGCCCCATGGGATTGAATAGATGTGTTCGGGTTAAAAGTTCGAGTTGCTGTCCGTGTTTTTTAGTGTTTCAATTTCACCGAATAATTATACCATTTCCTCCAAAATGAGACCTTATCATTTTGATCTCTAATCTCAAATACAATGTTAAGAATTTCCATTGATTAATAATAATAAAATAAATATCAATTTCAGATTTAGTCTATTTAAATTTGGTCGGAACGACCCTAAAGTCTATTACTTAGTTTCCCCATAAATCCATGACATATTCGTATCGGTTTTATAAAGATCCGTGAGACTTGACTGACTTGTCTTGACTTGTTTTGTACAAGGCTATTGCACCGCTAAAAGTCAAGCATCAACATAGACATAATAGTTAAAGCAATGACGCGTAGTTTTAGTGTCCGAGAGGCAGTCCACGTTGGCTCAGTTCGGGCTGCACAGGGCCACAGGGCGGTTCCACAACACTTCGGGAGCTCAAATACCGCGAGCCGTTCGGTTGCCTCTTTTGACACTGCAACTACGCGTCATTGCTCTGAATATAAATATAGTAAGCTATTTTAGTATTGTAGTTTTAAGGTAAAATTGGCTGTGATATGCGAATACAAACACACAACAGGGAAGCTGGATAGATATAAGCGACCTTCCAACCTCCAGCCTACTCGTACCTAACAAACCATACTTTAAGATACCTACCATAAAATAACATCCAATACGCCAAACGGATATACAATAACTACTTTGACGACCGCTTTAGCCTAGTTGGTAGCGACCCTGCCTACGAAGCAAGAGGTCCTGCGTTCGAATCCCGGTAAGGGCATTTATTTGTGTGATGAGCACGAATATTTGTTCCTGAGTCATGGATGTTTTCTATGTATTTAAGTATTTATTTATCTATATAAGTATGTTTATCGTCGTCTAGTACCCATAGTACAAGCTTTGCTTAGTTTGGGACTAGGTCGATTTGTGTAAGATTGTCCCTTAATTTTTTTATTTTTTTTTATTATTTTTTTTTACTTACCTTAAATACAAAATAGCTTCCCTAGATAAGCAATAGATATGATATCAGAAAAGCCAAATAGGGCCAAAATATAGTTAAGAAAACCCTCACAAATATTGAATTACCGTAAGCAGCGATCTAATAAACGACTAATAACGAAAATAACTAAGTACATATATAAATAAAACATATAATAATACAGTCTAAACTTAAAATATTATTTGTAGACGGGGGGCTTCCCCCAACACCTCATAGGTCATAAAATCTGAAATGTAAATGATTGTAACTATTGACGTAATATAGAAATAAGTGGTCCTTATTGCAATAAACAGCTTGATTTTTTGGACTATAATTTGGGTCCATATATCGGGTTGCATAATATTTAGCCATAGTTTTGATTGGCATAACGACTTGTGTCATGTCATGTCATACTTAATCATCATTGCGCATAACCGACAAAAGTCATAAATTAGTTCGCATATGTTTTTTAACCATAATATTTAAGAGCATAAATAAGAATTATCATAAATTGATAGCCCATAAATATCAATCGCCATAAGGTTTACGCATAACGTGTTCAAGTCATAAGTATAAGAAAATGTGTAAAAGTAAATGTAAAAGTAAATTATCTCTTTGTAACCTAAACCTAACACAAGTTTTTTTTAATTCATTCCCTCCCGATTATTGAATTAAAAGAGATAAAAGTCACCATTTCTATGTATAGTATCCGAGTCGGGTAATAAAATAACCGAGCAAGCCTCAAGGTGTCAAACATTGGTTTCAGGAACTTATGATCTGTAATTTATCGGCTGTCAGCGATAATTCACTAACCCTAGACACAAAGGGACCTACTTGGGACAGCAGGCAAACGGTTACCACCTTTAAACACAACAGGTAAGTAAACAAACGTAATAACACCCGTTTCCTAGGTACAATCAAAGGTTAGAGGAAAGGCTACCCTGTATAATTGGTAGCTATCTATCTACCGACTGTTCTCAACTTGTCAAGTAAGTAAATTGGGATTGGGATGGCAAAATGACAGATAGATTTTTTATATCGCTAGTATGACAATAACATAGATAGAATATAGGGAACGGTTGTTAGAGAAATAAAATGGTTTCAAAACATAGGTACTATTTATGGTGTACCAACATTAATCCACCACTACACGCTATTCTAGGGATAATAGTATTGATGAGAGAACAGAACAAGTGCAGAATGAACTGGTTATAGACACCCCTCAGATACCGGCGGGTAGTATCAAAATGATAATAATGTATTCGGCTACTACGGAATACACGAAATATTCACACACGTTGAAGGAAGAAGTTGCTTTAAAAGATACTTTCATATATCAAGTAAGTCGTGATTTTTATTAACTTTATCTTGTATGTTTCAAATCTTGGAAAACATATTTTAACGAATTTTGCATACCTACGTTTGAAATCAAGTGGCAATGGCTCGGAAAGCACTCAACCTCTGTGCAAAAAACTAACCTCTACAATGCTTCTCGTAATTTGTACTTAATAGATGTTTGTGTAAAATTATTAAACAACTCTACATAAGTAGTGCTGTATTAAACTTGTAAAACTAGCGAAATCTAGTTATTATGCCTAAATAATAACCTTCCTCTACTTCAGCAGTCGGGTAAAAATAAGTACGTACCTATATTACATTGCAGACGAGAAAGTTTGATTTTCGTGTCACAAACTGTGGTAAAGTGCCAATGAAAGTTTCATGGAGTTTCCAAATTGATGAAGATTTCCCCGCAACGGTCGACACAAAGTTGCTTAAAAAGGTGACTGCTTCTTCTAAGGTGATCCTTGATTGGCTATAATACAAGTACCCATATTTTATAAGTATATTATTTGTATTCTGAACTATGTTGAATGAATAATAATTAATAAGACACATTCAAACTTTCACTGCCAGGAACCCGCCTAGCGGGGATGCCTACGCCGTAGACGCTTTCCGCTACATACGAGGAAAACCACGTGATCGGCTACGAGCGTACCGATTCTTGGCAGTGAAAGTGTTAAATGCGTTGTCGAACTACAGCTTAGCCTCATCACCGATGAAGTTATTTAGCTGCTATAAATTTAGCAGTGGACGATTTTCGGTTGGTATGAGTTAGCTGATAATATATCAATAATTGTATTTTTATAATACAGCAAAAGGGAGACAGTAAAGACTATATGGAAAGCGGTTCCATTATGGGATGTCAAGAATCAGACGCTGCAAAAGGTGCGTAAGAAATGAAAATGTGGGCTGTCGAGAAAAAACTTATCTGAGTAGTAGTGAATGATACTGATAGGCGAAGTGTTTGTGTTCCATATTTGAAGTTTGTAATTTAGTGTACGGTTTGTTTTTGATTGATCCCGTCCACTTATAATTTAAATGTCATGATAAAGTTGCATAAATAATTGTGAATGTCAAGTACACAACGACTTTATAGAGATTGATTAGTTGAGTTTTTTGCCCATACGGATGTATTCATGTACGGTATTACATACGGATGAGGCCAGCGAAATTTACAAGGACGGAGGAGGAATATAAGCTCAATACTCAGCACATACTTTGTGACAATAAAGAAATTTGAACATATCAACGACACATTAAATTACTCGTTACTTGTACTGTACAGTCACCAGCATTAATATCTGCCACAACAAAGCGTGCTTAAATATAGGGTCACCTAGGGCTATCAGGACGTATAGGGTCACCTAGGGCCATCAGGACGTATAGGGTCACCTAGGGCCATCAGGACGTATAGAGTCACATAGGACCGCCAGGACGTATAGGGTCACATAGGGCCATCAGGACGTATAGGGTCACCTAGGGCCATCAGGACGTATAGGGTCACCTAGGGCCATCAGGACGTATAGGGTCACATAGGACCATCAGGACGTATAAGGTCACCTAGGGCTATCAGGACGTATAAGGTCACCTAGGGCTATCAGGACGTATAGGGTCACCTAGGGCCATCAGGACGTATAGGGTCACATAGGGCCACCAGGACGTGTCAGATGTTTTTGCTCGCTTTGTTGGGTCAGTACCAACCGCATTCTGGCAATGTTTGGAGGCAGGTTTGATGGTGCTTACCTTAACCACTTCAATGCGCTCGTACTACGAGCGCATTGCAGTGAATTTAATTAATTCAAATTTTATCATTTTTCATGATTTTGTGTTTTTATTTTTTACTTATAATTGTATCCTTGTGTTGAATGATCCTAGTTGGTCGAAATAAATGATAATTAAGGATATATATTAATACTGTACAGTACAAGTAACAAGTAATTTAATGTGTCGTTGATATGTTACCTATAGTATATAATCTTCCAAATCTAATTAAGTCACCCCTGGTTTTATAAATATCTATTAGACCTTATTCGGTGAGTAATGTCAAAAAATGTACTAAGTTACTCAATTTCTTTCTGATATTCGGCCAAACGTCTGACTTCATCTGACTGTTTGTTATCTTTATGAAACCGGGCCAAAGTAGGTACTATTTACAACACAGCTAACTGACCATCCGTGCACTTAATGTGAATTGTAATAAGGTTCTATATAAATACAGGATGCCCAGTTAACAGTGTTGGCGTTTGTACATGTTATTTACTATTTGTTCCATCTAGACGCCAGTAAAGCGACCTTGTTTAGCGGAAGCTTGGGCAGAGGCAGTGTAGACACGTGGTTCGAAGTGAACTTGCCTTTTAAAATAGAACCCGCCAAGAAGTGCCTTAACCCTTCTGAAACTCGAATATTTACCGTTACGTTTTCTCCTCTTGATGCTTTTGAATACAAAGTGATGCTGAAAAGTTTAATAGGTGAGTTTTTAATTTTTAATTTTGCTATATTTTGCACAAACAGAGTTACTATTTCCAATTACCTACTATTACGTACAGGACATATTATTATGACCTCTACTGGTGTTCTTTGAACGGGAAAAAGTCTCGAACATTTTGTTACAGATAATTTAGATCCGTGTGATCAAAATATGTATTGCAAAATCGCCGCAAAATCTCTGGTGCCATATTGCCACTTGGATATAGAAGAAAGTGACTATCTTACTTCTGGACGAAGAAAAGAGACGGGAGTGGCTCTGCCAGAATTTATGACAGTCTTGGAATTTAATGTTCTAGGATCAGGATGCTACAAAAAGTATAAATCTCCTTACCTATAATTTTAGTTTCGTACTTGTATTCGAATACTGGTTTATGCAAGCACAATCGGCATTGATGAGATGCATTTAATAAATATTAAGTACCTAAGTAAACATTTTCGTGATAAAGTCGTTTGTGATATAGTTTTCCATGATAAAATACTAGCGCCCAGTAGGGCATACAGTATAGTTATGGAAAGATTTCATGAATTATTACTTTGCTGTCTACGGGGTTGTAGACAGCAAATTAATAATTCAAGAAATCTAATTTGGTTTTACCGGTATTTGTTACTTAGGAAATATGACACACTATTACAACTAGCTAAATAATGGGTTTAAGGTTACTTTTTCATAGCTTACAGAATCATACCAACGATGGTTAACAACTTTAACATTTATAACAAACAAACTGTTATGCAATGTGGCGAAGACTTGGACTAAGTTATTCATAATTATGTTGTGTAAGAAATAAATAAACAAAAAAACACCTCCAGCAGTCAAAGAATGGACGACAAATAGATTTTCATAAATTTTCGAATTGCAGATCATTCAATGTTATAAACCCTACAAACGAAGCATATGAGTTCACTTTCGAGATGGTGTCCGATAAGGTCGAGTTGATACCTTTTCACTGCAACATGCTGAAAGGATATGTTGAAGGCGGTACTTCTAGTGAAGTTACGTTCACCTTCGCTCCCAGCGCTCCAGGGGTACGCTTGATACGATATTTCGTACACGGTTAATGAATGTCACTTAAGAATCAGTTTGTGTTTTTTTTCATTAATCGACTAATATTTTTAGGTTTATGAGTCTCAGTGGAGGTTTACGATTCCAGCATACAATATATCTATCAATCTATTAGTGGTTGGAATAGTTAGAGAGCCAGGTAATTATTCTAAAATGAGACCTTATCATTTTGATCTCTATAATGTCAAATACAATTTAAGAAATGTATTTTTTTTTTAGATGTAGTGTTCGTACCCACTATTTTAATCGTGAGGAACTCTTTGGTGGGATTCAGTACCACCGATAGGGTGATGTTGACGAACAATGAGAATGAGGCCCTAAAGTTTGAATTCAAGGGCAACTCGTTGTTAAATGAGTCCGGTAAGACACCTGTAATAATGGAACCGGAGAGTGGAATTCTGAAACCTCGTTCGGACACGCCGATCAAGTAAGTTAATCGGATGCTATGCATATAAACATATATTACAAAGAATTCGTAACCTAGCTGCTTTTATACTCACTGAACCGCAAAAAACAAGGAACTGATTTTGCGTTACAGATTCATTTACACTCCAGTCGACGATGGCCCCTTATCGTTCAAGATATTCTGCGCCATCACTTACATGACGAAGAATTTGACATTGTGTGTCAATGCCTTGAGTCACTCAATAAAGCCTAAAGTAACATATTATTTAATAGGAAACGAACATGTACTTGATAGCAAAGCTATTACTAATATCCACTTGGATCAGGTATTCGGGGAAATTTATTCAATTTATCTGTCAGTCTTAGACAAGACAAGGTCTTGAATGTATATATTTTCCAGTCTGCGTCGACTTACAAAAGGACTTTGACGTTTATATTAACGAACGAGGGTTCGTCGACATTCTTCTACGAGTGGAACTATAACGGGTCGCAGGTGAAGAAGTACCTGACGGTGGCGGTGGAGCCGCGCGCAGGACACGTCGCGCCCGCTGCACAGGCCGACTGCACGCTCAGCTTCACACTCAAGACTGTGCCGGTGCAAGCGTTCCCCGTCACCCTTTATGTACGTTTTTACACGCTTTACTATATAGAAGCCTACGAATCAAACTTATCGTATCAACTATATTCATTATAAACGCGAATGTTTGTTACACTTTCACGGAACGGATTTTTAATGAATAACATATACTTAAGCTATACTTAATATTTTTTTGCTTTTAGACACGGATGAAGCCGAGGTAGACAGGCTCATCACGGGCCTAAAAAACGATTCCGCTGTTGGTTGGGAATTGGGATGGCATCTTAAACGAAATTCTAAAGGATTTCAGGCACATCCTGGTTCCACCCCTAACCCATGCTTTACAAAAGTGCCTCTCTGAAGGAATCTTTCCCAAATGTCTGAAAAAATCGAATTTCTATATTACCATCGACATCTAAATTACTAGAAAAAAACATCAATAGTAGACTCGTCCAATACTTAGAAAAACACGCAATTTTTTCAAAGAATCAGTTTGGTTTTAGGTCCAAGTTATCCACAGCCGATGCTGTACATGAATTGACTCACTACGTAGTCCAGGAACTCGACAAGGGTAATCAGACAATTGGGATATTCCTGGATCTTGCCAAAGCTTTGCTAAATGACCTGTGTAATCTAAAAATAGACAGAGGCAAAATTATTTCCTACGTTGACGACACTGTCCTACTTTTTTCAGCAAAATCAACAGATGAAGTATATACGTATGCACAGTGCGGACTTAATGTTGTAACTAACTGACTTCAGCATCACCTACTAACACTTAACTCGGAAAAGACTAACTTTATGAAGTTTTCCTTGCGCAAATTTCCGCTCTTTCCTCTACCCTACTAACCTTCTCTACGCGTCATGTGAAGTGCTCACTGTTCGACAACTATTTATATTGAGCACAATATTAAAACAGCACTCCGCAACCCCCTACAACGCTGAACACGGTATTAGAAAAAGACGAAAAGATATTGTTTGCCTCCAAAATTCACAGGAAATGTGTATTCTCCTCCAGATTTTACGTTTTCCTGGGTCCGTTCCTTTACTAGATCTATACTCTCTCATCTCTCACTTATAATAAATCTCTAAATTAAAAAAAGAATCAGCCAGTATCAAACTAAGCATTGGTGTGTCCCGAATGATCTCAGCTTCCCATGAACGGAAAAACGTAACTTTTTTATAAGTACATTATTACTCTAGCTTCCGTTTAGGATAGCTTTTATCCGACTGCGACGATTAATTAATTTTCGGAAACATTTGACCTCATTAAATTATTCATTTCTTCTGCTTCAAATCGTAGCCGCCATATCTGTCAACTGTCAGTGACGTCAAAATGGCAGGCTTGTCTAACTATCCTACAGTAATAATTTCGATCCGGTGTTGTGATAGACCTTCACAAAACGCATATTAAATCCTAAGCATAAAAAAATAGTCGATTCTGATATGGAAACTTATAATCGCTAAATTCGTATTGAGGTGTAATTTCAATAAATGTATCAACAAATTTCAACAACATAACGTCAAAAGTCTGACTCTTTTTTTTTTTAATGGCACGGCATAGCGCTGTTCTCGCGTTCAGCCATAAAGTATATTTGAGTTTCTGCAAGATTACACGCAGAGTATTTGTCACGATACTGCACGGCTATCACAAGTCGGCGCGCGAGCTCTCGATTTTTGTCGCACTATACGTCTCTTTCTAAGGTGTCTAATAAGAGAGAGACGGATAGTTCGAGAAAAATCGAGAGAGCTCGCGCGCCGTCTTGTGATAGCCGTACTGGTTTGTCAGTATTTATATTTATCAGCAATAAACAGTATGTATTAATTAAATCAGTATATAACGGGCCTATTATAAACATTAATTATCAAGCGCGTCAGTATTAGGCCTGCAACACACTGACGCGGCCTGCGGTTACAATAATAAATTTGACAGCTAACGAAAAGTTTAAGCCTCTCACAGACTGGCGCCGGCGGACAATAGTAAACTTGTCATTAGCTGTCAAATTTACTATTGACCGCCACCGCAGGCCGCGTCAGTGTGATGCAGGTTTTACTATTGTCCGCCGCGGCCAGGCCGCGCCAGTCTGTGAGAGGCCTTAAGGCGGTATTATAACTTCGTACTTCGCGCCTTCAAGTTGACATTCAGCCAATATAGAGACACAGAAATTGGCCACAATACAGGAAAACACTTATATCATAAAGCCTGCAACACACATTAATTAAGTTGGCAATGGCAGGAACATACACAAGATTTGGCAGAATGTGATAGTGCGATCTGAAATATTGCAATATGAAAAAAATAAACATATTACTTTAATATTTTTAATAATTACTTTAATAGAAAAGAAAGGGTCTCGGACTCGCTTTATGGTTGTAGAACTTACCTAGTGGTTAGGTATAGTTTGGAAATTATAAATTGCTTCTGTTGTCCTGAAAATGCCTTCTGTTGTCTAATTAAAAAGAGATTCTTTGTTCCGCGTAAACACGTACCGGTCAATGGGTACTCGAAAGGATTATCTATTATTAATTCCTAAATACATCTTTACCTGAGAGTCGGAGTGACTCAAGATCATTTCGATTATCACGTTATTTATTTATTTAATATAAAACAGTGCTAACAATATGTAGAGAAGAAGATCAATAAACATTGAATGCTGCAGCCTGTGTCCTACCTGTTGTATCTATTGCTACAAACTTCTACTAAACTTTTACCCCCTTATTCATAAAACTTAAAACACCTCTGTTAAATAAAACGATTTTGTCCCTTTCTTACTATTTAAATAACAGAGTGACAGATAAAGACAAACGAATTTGAACGGCATTTTAGCTAAAATAGGTTTATTCAACGTTTATACTTGATAGGCGAAATTACAACTGCATGTGTCCTATGTCCAAGAGAAGAAATGCGTTAACTCCCACCACATTACCATGCAAACGAAGTCGCAAGTACAGCTAGTCTATACTAAATGTAAGAAAACTCTCCGAGATGCCCTTCAAAAAATGTCGTACGAAGAGACAGAGAACCTACTCGTTGTTTTAAAATGAATCTTGATTTATGTAAATAAAATAAATACTTTGTATAGTTATTAAGTTTAATAAGTTTTGTACTGTATTTAAACGTAGATTTCTTTATGGTTTGCAAGTGTGTTTAAAATAGTTATAGTGATCTTTCCTACTGCCTGAAACAGTTTCAACAGGGTATCCTAGTTCAGGCCCTCGTAAAATGTATCCCTTAATATAATATTTTAGTATTAAATCATCATTCTGTAAAATACGTTTTTAATAATAAATGAAATGAAAAAGTGGGTGTTCGCGGATAGAAGCTCGGGTTCTCTATTCCCAAATACTTATACTCGAAACGGTATTCAACATGAGAACGGTAATAGTGGCTCGTCTCGTAGCTCGTTCCAAAGGGCACAAACTTATACTCGTACCGCATTTGTTTGCAGATTGTGAATGGACCGGAATACAGTATACTCCTTCACTCTGAAATAGAAAAACCCATGTACCACTTCTCTTGCAAGCACTTCGACTTTGGGAAATGTATCATAAATGCGCCGGATAACACGTACAAGAAAACCATGGCTTTTCTGAACGATGACAACGTTCCTATTCTGTAATCCCTTTTCGTTTAATAATACATTTTAATCATTTAAATTCTGAAAGTAAAGCATTCGATATAAGCAGGTAAGTATGTAACTATGTATAGGTAACTGTGAATGATTTTATAATTGTAGGCTTGCCTTGGATTTTGAGACATTGCCTGAACTCCTCGTTGATTACCAGCCCGTGCCTGCCATACAGCCCAAAGAGAAAGTTAAGGTGAAAATATACTTCCGACCGAAAAAAGTAACAGAGTATGATTTCAAAGTCAAGTTCTGGGTCAATTCGCTATGTGAAGAAATCATTAATGTTAAAGGCCAGGGTGAGTTCACCGAATACTAATACCATTTATTCCAAAATGAGACCTTATCATTTTGATCTCTAATCTCAAATAGAATTTAAGAAGACTGAATGTGAGTTACGACAAAGTAGTTTTGTAAAAGGGAGACGGAACAACTATTGTACAATGTATTTCCTCATACGATTTATATATTGCCCGAGGCGAACACTATTCCTATGGGAACACGAGTAGCCGATATCTTTCCAATTATCTTTTACAGGTGTCATGTGCTTATTCGATTTGTACGAAGGGTGTGAAAAGAGTTTCGATATGGGACCAGTTAAAGTGGGTTCAAAGATAGTTCGTCAAATAGAGGTGATGAATCATAGTAAAGTGGCCATAGACGCCAGTTTCATATTCAAGGAGATGTACCCAGTGATAGAAGACACGCTGCAGTCGGAGGCGACGAGCGTGTGCCTCGACCCGAGCGTCGCCCCGGCTATAGCCAGCTCCTGTCACGGACCATCGAGGTAAGCCGCGAGCCTTTCGTCAAGGAGATGTACACAGTGATAGAGGACACGCTGCAGTCGGAGGCGACGAGCGTGTGCCTCGACCCGAGCGTCGCCCCGGCTACAGCCAGCTCCTGTCACGGACCATCGAGGTAAGCCGCGAGCCTTTCCTCAAGGAGATGTACCCAGTGATAGAGGACACGCTGCAGTCGGAGGCGACGAGCTGTGCCTCGACCCGAGCGTCGCCCCGGCTACAGCCAGCTCCTGTCACGGACCATCGAGGAGGTAAGCCGCGAGCTTTTCGTCAAGGAGATATACCCAGTGATAGAGGACACGCTGCAGTCGGAGGCGACGAGCGTGTGCCTCGATCCGAGCGTCGCCCCGGTTACAGCCAGCTCCTGGCACGGACCATCGAGGTAAGCCGCGAGCCTTTCGTCAAGGAGATGTACCCAGTGATAGAGGACACGCTGCAGTCGGAGGCGACGAGCGTGTGCCTCAACCCGAGCGTCGCCCCGGCTACAGCCAGCTCCTGTTACGAACCATCGAGGAAAAATATGGTTTTGAAAAACATTAAATTATAACAGCGTTTTTTAAAATATTATTTTAAAACGTCATTTTAAAATACTTTATTCAAGAATCCAACGAACTTTCTTTGACACATTTTACCACTTTGGAAGTGTCTCTCTCTCGCAAACTATTCAGTTTATAAAAGAATTATATTAGAAACCTCAATATCAATTTTGAAGACCTATCCGAGGACTAGATGACCCACACGTATGGGTATGATAAAAAAATTGAGTTTCAGTTCTAAGTATGGGAAACCCCCAAAATTTATCGTTTTTTTCTATTTTTGTGTGAAAATCTTAATACGGTTTACAGAATACATCTACTTACCAAGTTTCAACAGTATAGTTCTTATAGTTTCGGAAAAAACTGGCTGTGCCATACGGATGGACAGACACAGACATGACGAATCCAGACACAGGGTTCCGTTTTTTTCCATTTGGCTACGGAACCCTAAAAACGCTGCCATAAATTATATAGATTTAAATGAAGCATGCATGGTATTTTTTCTATGATTTATATTGAATGTTATAAAAGCAAATGTAAATGAACCAAAATAAGGATAAAAACATTTATAGATATTTTTTGGGTAGGGGTCGGGTTGCATAAAGCTTAAAGCCATAGTTTTGATTGGCATAACCACTTGTGTCATAATCATCATTTACGCATAACCGACAAATGTCATAAATTAGTTCGCATATATTTTTTAACCAAATATTTAAGAGCATAAATAACAATTATCATAAATTTATTGTGCATAAAAGCTTTAAACATAAATATCAATCGCCATAATAGGTTTGCGCATAACGTTTTTAAGTCATAGGTACTTACAGTACGATTAATGTTAGTTAACCACTGACAGATGGATTGCCTTCATTTAAGTTTTCAACTTTAATTTCATACATATAAAGCATTTTTCAGAATACTGTTACCCACATCTACCGATTTAGTAATAACTATTTTATTTGTATAAGATTAAAGTTGAAAATTAAGTGATGGCAATCCATCTGTCAGTGGTTAACTAACAGTACTCGTACTGTATAAGAAAATTGTTAAAAGTAAAGTTAAATTGTCTCTTTGTAACCTAAACCTGACACATTTTTTTTTAACAAACGCACGGCAATTATTTTTACCTAACCTTACCCTAACCGAACCGCCAGCGCGTCGACGTCACCCCGCGAAGCGGGGTGCCTATGTCCGCTCTAAGGGTCACAAGATAACCATAACCTAACCTACCAAAAACATAATTTTTTTACTGCGAGGGCTTCGACCCCCCTTAGGCCCCCCTTTTCTAGCTGCCCTAACCTAATTAAAAGCGGGTCAACTGATTTAATAGCTTGTTTGTTATGCGAATCAATCTCAATAACGGTCTATTGGCAAAAATTATGCATAGCAATTTTTATGACTAAAAATGAGCTGGTTTAGAAAAATATGTCGTACTACAATTATGACAAGGAAAGCATTATGCGCAGAATCATTAATGACAAACGACTTTATGCGTAAAGTTGTATGACAATAGACATTATGCGAGTAGATGGGCACCCATTTTTTCTGACTTTTCAGAAGCTAGTTATAATTTTTTTGATGTCTGAATTTTTTTGGATTTCGTCGCTGGGTTAATTGATAATAAATCCGTTACACAGAAAAAAACCGCTATTATAAATGAATTCCAAATTGGCGTATTTTCCATACAAGTGTTAATTGACTGGACTAATACACAAGGTCATGGCAGCTTAATCTCCCTTGCAATAACTACACTACCAAAAGTTCTATATCGTCAAATAGTTTTGTATAAGTCGTAACATGAGGTAACATTCTTTTGTTAAGGACGCAAATGGTGAAAAATTACAATGACGACAAAATTCGGAATCAAATCGCAATGGACATTGAAAATGCACTGTCGTCGTTAAAGGTCGTCCCCAAAGAATGCAAGATACTGCCTTACAGAAAAATACCTTTGAAGATTCAGTTTAAACCTGTGGGCATGATCAGCGATTTGAACGTTCAGGTATACAATGCGCCAGCGGCATTCACACCTTCTATTATCATCTTTATTCGGGATCGAATTTGTACTTACTTATTTTTATTAAAAAAAAATCTTGCTGCATAAAAAAATGATTTCCGTCTTAGGCGTAAACACTCGAACCTCTCTTTACGCACTAGATTCTGCTTTAGAATCCCTCGATTCACTCAGGGTTCCATATTCCGCCCCCGCCGTAAATTTATCATTTTCGTCCCTCGACACATCAACGACAACACAACTTGTTTCTGAATTAGCTGAACATGAGGGTGCTGAACATCGAGCGGCCGCTGGTGCGCCTGAGCGGGAGCGCCACGGGCATGAGCCTGTGTCTCAGCCAGGACTCGCTCCAGTTCGGTCGCGTGCGCATCCGCGGGTGCAAGATACTGAAAGTCATGTTGTTGAACAAAGGGGACTTTGGTGCCAGGTAAGAAAAGAACACGCGTTAACACATTCATTGGCCAGAATCGCTACGCGCTACGCTCGTAGCCCATCCCGTGGTTTTCCTCGTATGTAGCGGAAAGCGCTACGGCGGTCTGACGCATATGTGTCGTCTTGGGCCCTGAATGTGTTAATCCAATCAAGGCCGATTAAGAGTCCGCAGTAAGCTCGGCCGAATTTCACCTTCCCATACAAACGCAGTTACGCTCTCATTTTAAAACTACGTGATGGATTGTAACGAAACTTTGCATATACAATGACATGAGGTATATCTATGTCTGTGATTAGTTTATATGGTTCCAGTTTGTAAAATAAACGAAATACAGCAAAAACAAGTTTTGTATGAAAAACTTAAATTCACTGTATTTTTTTTACTATGGTATCTGAAGCTACGTAAACTAATTACAGACATAGATATACCTCGTGTCATTGTACACGCAGTTTCGTTACAATGCAACACATAGTTTTAAAATGAGAACGTAACTACGTTTCTATGGAGAATCGAGCTTACTGCGGACTCAACTCATTCAGCGCTAATCGCGACACACATCCGTCAGGGGGCTAAGGGCGCGTTTCCCTACATATGGAGATTAAACTTCTACGGACTACGGCGTAGTGCTACAAGAGTAGCTTAGGAATGAACGAGTTGATCACATATGAGTCAGGCCTCTAAGAATGATTTGCGCTACAAAGCTGCTACGCGCTACAACGGCCACGCATCGCTACGTAGCACACTCAGTAGCGAAAATGGCTCGTAGAGGCATGACTCATCATGTCATTGGCCCTGAATGGGTTAACACTTTTGTAGCATTCTTGACAGTTTGAGTGAGCACTCTAGAGTAGTTAACTGTGAGAGAAAGCTGAATATCTGTAGTCACACTAGCTGTAAGTACCTACCCCCTAAATACCAAAATTGTACTTGATGACGCATGCCTTTGATAATTCTGACAAACGCTAAGGTGAAAATTATTGTAACAAGCTACTGTTTTTTTAGAGTAAGAAAAAAACATCTTACTACTACCTGCTTATTTTTCGGGTTCTAGCCACGGCCTGCTTTCGATTTAGCTTCAAAAAGCAACTTGGCACCGGCGCCTGGCAAACCAGGCCTTCCTTTTTACACGATGTTACAATAGTTATTTGTGTCACACGGGAGCAAAATAGTATATTTACGGCGAGGGCGGTGTATTGAATCCTGAACGTAACGAGGGATCCTACAATAGAATCCTGAGCGTAGCGAGGGATTCTAACGTAGTAGGATCCTGAGGGTAGTGAGGGATTCAAGTGTTAAGGCACGAGACGAAGATAATTTTGCCCCCGAGTGACACATACTATTTTTCACACCGACTATGAAGAAATTTAAAAAAGATGCCGTTAAAATTACTTAACAAGTTTTAACAAATTTTCTTAATTTTTATTACTAATTATAAATATTACGAAATCTTCATAAATTTTCATATAACGTTGTTAAAGTTAAAACTTGAAATATGTTCGTTTTTAATCGATTACGATGAAATTACAATCGATTATTTTATTAAGATCTGTATTCAATTGGCACATTGCGTAAATGCTACAGGCCAATGAATAAATTAAAAATGTAGCTTGAACAGAAAAGTAGCATTTTGATCCCTCTCGTCGTGGAGCAAAACTTACTTTTCCGAATGAAAGGTGTGAAAAAAATATACTGATTCATGAATTGAATGTGCTCAGGTTTTGGTGGCAGCCGCTGATGTCCGAAGAGTTTACGATCTCACCCATGTACGGGCACATCGCGGCGCACACGAACGTGACTTACACGATCACGTATAGGCCTAAGAGCCACAATCCGTTCGTCAAAATATGGGTAAGCCTATGTAACAGCATTTTTTACCCAATCGAGGTCACCCATCGCTACGTGTGCTACGCCGCCGTACACCGCGTAGCAGCGTTTCTCTCCTCTGTACTGGAAATTGTTCGTAACCATGACACATATGCGAGTTATTGACCTTCAATGAGTGTTGATGAAGCTAGACCTAACATCTGCATTAGGATACGTTTGGATTATGAAATGTATGAAAATAATATATGAATTAGCGACTTATTTCTTACTAGCGACCCGCCCCGGCTTCGCACGGGTACTATATTATTCATATAAACCTTCCTCTTTAATTACTCTATCTATAAAAAAAAACCGCATCAAAATCCGTTGCGTAGTTTTAAAGATCTAAGCATACCTATGTATGCTTAGATCTTTAAAACTATGTCTATCTTCTTCCCTCTGTCTGTCCCTATGGACAGACAGAGGGAAGCGCTGCTACGGGCTACGGCGTAGCACACATTCAGTGCCGGGAACCCGACTAGCGGACGCCTACGCCGTAGTCGCTTTCCGCTACATACGAGGAATACCACGGGACCGGCTACGAGCGTAGCGCGTAGCGATCCTTGGCAGTGAATGTGTTAACACGTTCAGGGCCAGTGACGACACATATGCGTCAGACCGCCGTAGTCGCTTTCCGCTACATACGAGGAAAACCACGGGATCGGCTACGAGCGTAGCGCGTAGCGATTCTTGGCCCTGAATGGGTTAACACACTCACTGCCAAGAATCGCCGATCCCGTTTTCCCGCTAAGTAGCGGAAAGCGGCTACTGTGTAGGCGCCCGCTAAGCAGGTTCCTGGCAGTGAGTATTATTGTTCCTGGCGGTGGCATTTTCAAGGCTCACAGTTTAGTCAACAAGTAATTAGATGCGCTTCCCCTATATGATATTGGATACAGAGCCTAATTTATAAGTTTAACGTGTCTGTCTGTGTATTTGTCTGTGGTTTCGTAGCTCCCAAACGGATGAACCGATTTTCGTTTAGTTTTTTCTGGGTCATAGATAATTTTATCCCGAGTGTTCTCCTCTCAAAAACGGCTGAACAGACTTTCGTGAAACATAGCTATGTTTCACGAAAGTCTGTTCAGCCGTTTTTGAGATATTGGACTTTTTGTAGTTATTACAAACGAACCTTAGATACCGCCAAGTATTTAAAAATACTTAAGCATACTATTTAAAGCATACTTGCGACATAAAAAAAAAAAACAAAATCTATGGTACTATACTTATGTGCGGTTAAACATGGTGCTCGAACGGCTTGTTCAAATGGAATGTTTAAAAAATAAAAAAACGGCAAAGTACCTATTATTTCATTGATTACCTTGTATTTATTTTAATTTAAATATTTCCTCACATCGTTTGAGAAAAGCACTATACAATCCTCGGCCGGAACAGGGATTGCTGGACTCGTTGTATCCGGCCTCGTCTACGACTCGGCCGTCTACTCCATACTCGTCCAGCAATCCCTTACTTCACGGCCTCTGCAGTAATGTACTATTACGATACAAGTGCCTAAAATAGGAAATTCGCAACGAGTGGTGATAAATTAAAACACGACCGAAGGGAGTGTTAAATCGACACGAGTTGCGAATTACCTATTCGCACGTGTATCGTACAACGTTTTACTGTACATATGGCTCTTTAAAGTTTCGACATATGCACGAAAAGTGCTCTTTTCCGCACTAGTGCGGGAAAGTAGCACCATGTGTACTGTAATAGTACATTTTGATACAAGTGAGGTATGTTAATAATTACATCAGAGGCGGAATTATCACGCGAACCGCAGGTGAGCGTGATAAGAGAGCCGAGGATTGTAATTATCAAAGCTCACGCGTTTTATACGACGTTTTTCAACACATTTTGCGAGGAAAAAATCCTTTTCATAAGATGAAAATTAGATAGGCCTGTCAAGTTATTTTCTTTACTTATTGATGTCAACAGGTTTTTACTCACATGTTGTATACATCGTCAAGAATTTCTAGTGGCGTCCATTTTTTTTATCACTTTTCTAGTCACCACGAATCAACATTTTTGTTAATAACCCAACACGCATTAACAATGTTTACAAATATCTGTGAAATAACCTATAATGGCGCGCATCAATTTTTTTGTGAAGTTTGCGCAGTGCCCGCACATTAGATGAAATCTCTAAACAGCCAATACAAAATAAAATAAATAATTTCGTTTTAAAATGTTATCAAAAGTGATTAGTTTTACTAAATTAACCGTTTCTACATCATATCCAAAAATAAATAGTCAATTAATTAACAAAAAGGATTTAATTTGTTTAGTCAGGTAAGAATCCATTTGCCGAGAATTAAAAAAAAAGCTGTACATTCTGTACAACCCGGTTAGTTTAAGAATGCACCGTGTGCATGCATACATCTTGCTGCAAGGTGCCAACGTGACTTAATCGGGATATAACCATAACACACAAGTATCGTAATGTTTATAACACGCGTGTTTAATATCCAGGATTATGAGCCTAAAAGCGACACAATAAGAGGTAAGTTACGAGCAATTGTGTTGAAAAAATATATTCCGCCTGCAGGCGAGCTGCAACATCGAGAACTACGTGCCCCAGGAGCTGGCCATGTACGCCGCTTGCCTGGACGCCGGCGACGTGGCGGCCAAGACGGTGTACATGGAGTGCCCGGTGCGGGAGGTGCAGACCAGCTACGTCCCGGTTACCAACCCGTTAGTTAATTACGTTTTTTATAGTTTTAATATTTCTTTTACATGGCACAAATACTTTAGAACTATACCAGGGGCCGTAGACGCCCATAGTAAATAATAAAATGTAGGGGAATGACAGATGCCGAAGAAACACTTTTCGTTAACATCTGTCATTCCCATACATTTTATTAGTTTTCTATTGGCGATAGCGCTTGTCGATTGTAACCTTGTCTAGGCCCCCAGTTAACTTTCAGTGTTCTACTAATAATGCCCAACTGTGGGCAACGGCTATGAAATTTAACCTATTAACGCATTCAGGACCAATGACTCGTAAGTCGTATCAGTCATGCCGCCACGAGCAATTTCCGCGACAACGCAGAAAAACCCTGCTACGCGCTACGGCGTAGTACACGTAGCGATGCGTGGCCTCGAATGGGTTAACCCATTCACCGCTACATAGAAGAAAAACGCTGCTACGCGCTACGGTTTAGTACACGTAGCGATGCGTGGCCTCGAATTGGTTAACCCATTCACCGCTACATAGAAGAAAGACGCTGCTACGCGCTACGGCGTAGTACACGTAGCGATGCGTGGCCTCGAATGGGTTAACCCATTCACTACTACATAGAAGAAAAAACGCTGCTACGCGCTACGGCGTAGTACACGTAGCTATGCGTGGCCTCGAATGGGTTAACCCATTCACCGCTACATAGAAGAAAAACGCTGCTACGCGCTACGGCGTAGTGAACGTAGCGATGCGTGGCCTCAAATGGGTTAAGATTAAGGCCAATGACTCACACGTGAGCCATGTCTCTACGAGCGATTTCGAAAGCAGACGAGAAAGAGACGGATAGTCTGTCGCCGCGACACTTCGTGATGTGACCTGACAGAACGATATCGATTTCATACATTTAGTAATGAACGATTTCATGCATCTGATGCGCCCTAACGTATCAAGCAGGCGTCAGAGCGCACCAGAGAGCATCAGAGCTTCGTATATCTCCATCTCTAGCCCACTTATGGTTTATGCTACTCGAGCGACAGAGACAGAAATATACGAACTTCGAGATTAGATTTTCGTGGTAGAGCGCCGCTGGTCAGATGGCTCCTAGGAGGATAACTGCTCATTAAATGTATGCTTTATTGTTAAGTTCTCAAAACCTATGATTAGGCTGCACGTTCCAGAAGTTCCACGAATGGCCCTTAGACCTCGTATGCGCCCGCTTTTAGCAGTGCCTCCGGCTCGCACTGTGTCGTTCAGGAGCTCGCCGCACCTCCGAGCCCTGACGCTGCTTGCCTTGTTGTTGGTGTCAACACCCGAGTGTGTGCTTGCGTGGCGATGGACAGCAGGGATGCCGCGGATGCGATTTTTTTGTAGATCAGCGGATGCGGAGGCGGATCGGGATATTTGGATTTGTGGTCAAACGCTCAAAACGGAAATAAACAACGTCCATTTTATGATATCACGCAATCATCAAACACGTTGATACTAAATTACAATCGTTGCGAACAAATGAAAAACGAGTCTGCTCTTGGTCACAGAAACGACAAGAAGTTTTTTTTACTAATGGCGAAAATATCTAAAACTTACTGCGCGCAGTAAGCACCGTTTGGGTTTTTTCTTGTCCTGAATCTACATCCGCATCCTCAAAAACTCCGCATTGATTTTGGTGGATGCGGATGCAGATGTTGAAATTTGTGCGAAACTTCCGCGGATGCGAATGTCTGCAACATCTCTGATGGACAGCTGTGTGAAGTTTTGTGAGATTAAGACTGATAGGCTTTCTATAGTTGGTTATTATTATTGTTGCTTTGTTCCTTTAAATTGATGTTTAGTTTCCCAGGGTATTAGACTTAAGTAATCTGTAAGACGTGTCGTATGCGTCACGTTTTCTTCATACATTTTGCTGCGTTTCACGGTGCGTTAGCGTATTTTGAGCAGCGGTGTGGTCGCACCTTAATGCTGTGTAAATATATGTAAATAAATAAATAAATGCTAGAACGGACGGCATGTGGCTGGTGCTGTCGGAGATGCCCCCCGGCCCCTTCGCCACGCTGGCCCAGTGCAGCGTCGACCCCAACTCCGTGTTCGACATCCCGATCCATTTCAAGCCGAAAACAATGGGAAGGCACGAGGTATACATTGAACTTGTCTCATTTTTTAGCTATCTGTACTAAGTATCCGTGGGAGCTGCCATCAAACTGCTTAGGAAAGGCGATTCCAATCTGTGAACGGTGAAGGTTCCAATCACGCTCAAGACGGTATATTTTTATGAATTACTGAAATGGGTTAACTGTAATTATCATCGTAGTTGAGGATAGCCTCCTCAGCTAAAAAGGGACTAGGCAGACCTCGAACGTAGAAGTAGCGAGGCGCGAGGCGGACGTTAGTGCGTTGGTTTTAGGACCCTAGAATCATCCACATAAGGGCGTAGATGGCGGTTGTCTAGAAATGCTACATTACCCAGAATTGTATACGTTTACATAGATATAACGGCTGCTTTATAAAGCTGTTTTGAGCCACTACTAAGGTCGTAGCTAGAATTTTGTTATGGGGGAAGCAGGCCTATGCCTATACGTTTGTCTACACAAACCAAGAATATATCTAAGGTAAAGGGTCACAGCTCACTAGACCCACCCGTCACGCGCACCGCACCGCCTCGCCATACTACGTTACGTTAGCGACTCCATGCTGCGTTACGTTAGCGACTGGCGCGTCAGTATGGCGAGGCGGTGCGGTGCGTGTGACGGGTGGGTCTAGTGAGCTGTGACCCTAATACTGCATGAGCAATGGAACATCTGCCCCTTCTAGCCCATACCTCGCTACGCCTTTGGCCACTACTTTTCATTTTTTTAATATACAACGACGGTGGCAAACAAGCGTACGGCCCGCGTGATGGTAAGCGGAGACCGCAGCCTATAGACGCATGCAACTCCAAAGGAGTAACATGGGCGTTGCCGACCCTTGATATGTTTGAGTATTCGCCGTGTTGACAGCTGAATGAACAAATTCCCTCGCTTTCAACACAACGCATCCTCGGGAGCTCTGGCGACCTTGCTCACCTCCAGGAACACAACACTACTACAGAGCAAGTAGTAGTGTTATAATGGCTGTGGTCTTCTGCAAGGCGGAGGTACTTCCCCAGTTGGGCTGCTCCACATTCGAGCGGGATGACATTTCGCTGTGCCCTACCTCACTAACATTACATATACTTTACATACTTGTAAACGACCGCCGTTGGTTTCACTTGTGCCCAGCTTCGCAGGTTTTCTTAACAAAAGATGTTCCTTATATTTCTATGGAAAACCTAAGATTAATTATTTGTACAGAACCAATTGCTGTATACAAATTTGGGCGAGGGTGCGCTTTTCGTGACGTTACTTGGAGTGTCTCTACCGCCGAATCCAAATGGTCAAATAACTATCAATGTAGCTGCTAAGGATGTCCACACTGAAGAACTAAAGGTTAATCATATCACAGAGGTAAGAGTATTTGTTCCACATATTAATTATCTTATTAACACTTTCACTGCTAGGAACGCGCCGAGAGGGCGCTTTATTCGGAGGCTCTTTCCTCTAGTTAGCGAGAAAACCACGGCATCCGTTACGAGCATAGCGCTACGACATTGTTGCAAGTGAATGTGTTAACCCATTTGAGGTCAAAGACTCTTAAATGATGCATGCTTCTACGACCGATTTCCGTTACAAAGCGGAAAAATGCTGCTACACGCTACGGCGTAGCACATGTAGCGTTGCCTGGCCTCGAATGGGGATATACGCGTAACGTATAACTTACACCACGTTGTTACCTAATAGAAAACAGTTATAGGGAAGCATGACCCATTCCAAACATTTGTCATGTTAGAATGTTACGCTACCTCCCGGCCGATCTTAGTCCCCAGAATCGTACGTGGTGTCGACGGAGATAGTGAAGATAATCCCGGACAAGTTCGAGGGTTTCTACGAGATCAAGCACCCGGAGACCGTGAAGGTGTGGGGCGAGACGTACGCCACGTGCCGCTGGGACTTCGCCTGCTACGGCGAGTGCGAGATGCACATGAAAGTAAGGATTTTATCAATTACTTCACACTTTTGGTATTCCAGTGTGGTGGCTTTGAATTTGGGCTCGTACTATCGACAACACAGCTAACTGACCATCGGTGCACCTTAAGCGCATTGTAATAAGGTTCTATATAAACACAGGATGGTCAGTTAACAGTGTTGTCGTTTGTACCAATGAGATTTTTGGGAAATACTAAGCACTTATCATTTCTAATCCTACTAATAAGTATTATAAATGAAAGTTTGGATGTTTGTTACTCAATCACGGCTAACGAATCATCTCCGGAACTACACAAAGATGGAAATTCGGGATAGACATAAGTATTTTTATCCTCGCCTCGGCTCGGCTCGGCTGGAGTCACGGAGCAACAATTATAATGCCCTTAAAACCAATGTGACCGATCTACTCAGGTGGTGTTCGTGAACAAAGACACTCGCGAGTACCAGTTCTACGAGATCCAGGCCACGGTGACCGCGAGCGAAATCCTGGACACGCTGACGATGACGTCGCGCGCGCGCGAGACGGTCCAGCGGGAGCTCGTCGTCAACAACCCGCTCGCCGTGCCCGCCAGCTTCTCCGTGCACTGCGAACAGCTGGACTGTCCCAGCTCCATAGATATAGGGAGGCAGTCGCAGGTCACAGTTCTACTTTTTACTTATTTGGATATCTGGTAGGAGCGCGGTAGATATGCCAAGGTTACTAGGTAGGTAGTTACCATTGGAGTCCGCGGATAGGTGTTACTATGACATCGAGGCCACAGCTGGACAGTCAAGTAGGATGACATCGAGGCCACAGCTGGGCAGTCAAGTAGGATGACATCGAGGCCACAGCTGGACAGTCAAGTAGGATGACATCGAGGCCACAGCTGGACAGTCAAGTAGGATGACATCGAGGCCACAGCTGGACAGTCAAGTAGGATGACATCGAGGCCACAGCTGGACAGTCAAGTAGGATGACATCGAGGCCACAGCTGGATAGTCAAGTAGGATGACATCGAGGCCACAGCTGGGCAGTCAAGTAGGATGACATCGAGGCCACAGCTGGGCAGTCAAGTAGGATGACATCGAGGCCACAGCTGGACAGTCAAGTAGGATGACATCGAGGCCACAGCTGGGCAGTCAAGTAGGATGACATCGAGGCCACAGCTGGACAGTCAAGTAGGATGACATCGAGGCCACAGCTGGGCAGTCAAGTAGGATGACATCGAGGCCACAGCTTGACAGTCAAGTAGGATGACATCGAGGCCATAGCTGGACAGTCAAGTAGAATGACATCGAGGCCACGGCTGGACAGTCAAGTAGGATGACATCGAGGCCACAGCTGGGCAGTCAAGTAGGATGACATCGAGGCCACAGCTGGACAGTCAAGTAGGATGTCATCGAGGCCACAGCTGGGCAGTCAAGTAGGATGACATCGAGGCCACAGCTGGGCAGTCAAGTAGGATGACATCGAGGCCACAGCTGGACAGTCAAGTAGGATGACATCGAGGCCAAAGCTGGGCAGTCAAGTAGGATGACATCGAGGCCACAGCTGGGCAGTCAAGTAGGATGACATTGAGGCCACAGCTGGGCAGTCAAGTAGGATGACATCGAGGCCACAGCTGGACAGTCAAGTAGGATGACATCGAGGCCACAGCTGGGCAGTCAAGTAGGATGACATCGAGGCCACAGCTGGACAGTCAAGTAGGAGTTATAGAGCTTTTGGAGAATTATCTGCCGGGACTGCCTCAATACCGGTTTATCCTGGTGGGTAGTGGCCCGCCCAACGAAGCTAGCTCCTAGGTTCGAATCCCAGTAGGAACAAATATTTGTGTGATGAGAGGTGATGAATACTTGTTTGTAGTGCCTTGTATGTTTTCTATGTATGTATGTATCTTTAGTATGTCGTCGTCTAGCACCAATAACGCTAACTAGAGCTAGTTTTATTTGTGGATATTGCAACAACAGTAATGTCAGATATAAGTACACATCACACATGTACAGATCATTCTGATGCATGTTACATAAACTTACAGGCGCCCCTTGTAATGTCCTACTCGCCATTGGTGGTAGGCGAGAGCGAAGAATACTTGGAGATTAGTAACAGTTTGGTAGGCACTTACGTGTACAAGATGATACTGAAATGCTTGCCAGCTAAAGAGAAGGAGATGGAGGTCGAAACGCCGATTGGCAGTCGAGTTCCGATGCGCCTCCGGGTTCAGAACAGAAGTCATGTTAAAGCGGTCTTCACAAGTGAAGTAAGTATGCTATCGACTTCTCGCAGGCTTTACAATTAAAAGGGGTACAAAAAGTACAAAACATTTTTTTATTAGTCATTGAGATGCCGGGATCCCTCGTTTTGCTCTGAACTATTAAATGTATCGTAAAGGTCTGGATAATCAGCAACAAAGTTAATTAATTTTTCTTCGTTGTCTTCCGAAAAAGACGCCATTTTTACGGGGTCCTGTCTCTTGACCAAACAACTTTTAGCCAAATGTATCATTTGACAAATGTTTCATTTGACCTAATGCATTTTTCGTCAAAACAGTGGTATTTTCGGGTATTCTTTGAATATCATCTAATAGAAGTCATTAGGTTAGGTTAGGTTTGTTTTATAATAATCATATAAAGCTTTCTATTTAAGAAAATAATGCATTAGGTCAAATGAAACTTTTGTCAAATGAAACATTTGGCCAAGAGTTGTTTGGTCTAACATTAGTGAACCCATTTTTACGTGTGAACTCTCTGCGGTTCGCGGCACCACTGGCGCTGCAGCCTGCACCAGTGGTGAAACCAGTGGCGTCGCTTGTTGATGCAGTTTGCGGTCTGCAGCCCATCTCGGAATGAGCATGTTAATGAATCCTCCAGGCATGAATCGGGAGGCGAACTATGTTTAAAAAAATGTTACCTATTTGCAAATCTATGCAGTGTGTATCTCTCGGCCAAGAGTTAGTTTCACATCATATATTTAGTTAAGTTGGCAGTCATGAATTAGAAATTGAGTGCATTTAATCGATATTTTTTTAAGGTCACCCATCCGTCAATCACGACTGACAAAGAATATAACCTTGGACCGTACGAGAAGGGAAAGTTTCTCGTGTGGTTCGAACCAACAGAAGTTGGGCTTCAAAACTGCACGGTTTCGTTCGACTCACTGGACGCTGGGAAATTTGTGTAAGTACCTATATAAAACCGGAAAACATGTGGTCGAGGGCGTACTTATAAGAGCTATCCCATACGGCAGTTTGCAGTGATTCAGTAATAACTATAGTAGCGCAACGGCTTTGAGACGCGACAGCGAGTATGCGAGACATCAGCCCACCTAGAAGTGATACGAGTACCGATACGGTACGGTCTAGGGACATAGGATGATTAGGATAAGAAATGCTTGGAATACAATTAGGTAGGTGTATTCCGTCATCACGAGGACACTTACACATTAAAGCCTTGATGCGAACACACACATTCTGTTTTGAACATTTGATGGCAAGGCAAGTTATGATATATATCATAACTTGCCTTGCTATCAACTGTATAGTCAACAGCAAAAGTAGATGATCATTTTAGTACCTTGTTACTTTCACTACTTTGACGCATCCCAACCGTCGCAGTATTATTACGTTAAGTGCGACAAAGTACTGAAACGAACATCTATATTTGCTGTTGACTGTACCTAACCCGAAATGAAATGAAATGAAATAACCCTACCACGTTTTACTAAAAGATAAGATACTTTCGTTATAACATTAATTTTATAATTCTGTTAACGGAATCTAATATGTCAGAAACTTGTATTGTAAAATGTTAATTCTCAGATACCATATAAGAGGAACAGCGACAAGCCCAAAACCCCAGGGTCCATTTGAAATACGGGCGGGCGGCTTCACGACGATCACGTTCAAGAACATCTTTATGGACTCCAGAAAGTTCAAATTATCCGTCGATAAACAGGAATTTTACGTCAAATCTCCTGTCGAACAAATCCCATCAAAGAAGGTAATTTCGTATAGTTAGGGGCATTATAATTACGTAATTTCGGTGCAGTGTATAATTACCTAACTACACACATGCGCTGATTTCTCATTTTTAGATGTAGAGAATGCATGGACCACGTCAAAGGCGTGTGTATAATTTTTGCCTGAGTTAATATGCCTATATAATTAGGCATGCACATATACCAAAATATCCAAATTAACGACAATAGCGAGGATTTCACACCTGTGTTGCTAGATTCAAGTCTTAAAATTGCATCGATAATCCGGATGGCCTAGGTAAGTAGTGTACTATTAATCCCATTCTGATAGCGGCTTATATGATTACGTAGGATACAAAGCTGGCGGTATACCTGAGCGAGCAGTGGGCCGGCGGGCCGCCGCCGACGGGCTGCCTCACCGTCGAGAGCGCCGACCCGCCGGAGCCGGCCGCGCAGTGGACTTACTTCCTGCAAGGCATCCCCTGATCAGCCTAATTATTTATTTACCCTTCTATTGTTCGTTCACTGATGTTATACTTCAATAAAAATTTAGCAAAAATACCATCGTTTTTTTGTTCGTAAGATTATAGATACTGAACAGTTGCTAATGGTTTAACCCATCGTATGCTTCAGCATAGATTACTGGTAATCTGGACCTGCCAGGTCAGGTCTTCATCCAGGAATGGAAGGTCTGCATGAAATCACGACCTTTCTTTTAGTGACACTTTATTTTATATATACAGGATTGATAGATAGAATTCGGTCTTAGATATTGGAATCCTACTTGGAAGCACCGTATTTACGCATGCGAGCCATGTGGGTCTATTGTTCGTTTTGTGCAGTCAGCGTCATATAGTTAGTAGCAGCCAGAGAAGCCAAATATTTCGTAACACACCCTTATTCTTACAGTAATAAAGACGTGTACCGAAATATTTCATACTGTCCACCAGGATCCCCTAGCCTGATCCCCAAGGGGATCCTGATGAACTTCCGAGTTCATTAGGATCCCCTGACGTCAGATTCATAATGTTAAGTCTCATATACACTAAAGTAGTTATTGCCACGTATGACATTGAATTGTATGAAGTACAATCAGCTCTAATACGATTGTTTGTATTTCATGTAGCATAAAATTGCTTTAAATAAGTACCTGGCCAGATGTATTTATATCATTACTTCAAACAGTTTTGACGGAGCCCCGCGGAGCGGGGCTCTTATTTCTGGTCTGTTGGCCCTTCGGGCATCTGAAGATACCTAACGAACCTAACCTACCTACCAGTTGAACTACCTGGTGGGTACTACTCCGTCTCCGTCAAAACTGTTCTTTAGTTTTGACATCCGCATACGAGGGGTTAATCAACACATTTTTTACCTGAGTGTACACGTCCCCGTTTCACGAACTCCCCATTTTGAGAAATCCCCGTTAGCGAACTCCACATTTTGCGATATCCCCATTTTTAGAAATCCACTTTTCGAGAAATCCCCATAGTGCTCCTAAAGGGTTTTTAACTATTACATTTGTATTTTAAGACTTAACTGAATCTCATACCCAATTGCATGTTTGAGTAAACTCTTATTATTCAGAAAAGTACCAGGAGACCAGACATGTATAGGAGGTTCTGGTTGTAAAAATGGAAAAAAAGTTTTGTTTGATAACTGGTTATGAAACAGTGAAAAAAAATCCTTATTCATAACTGGTTATGAAATCTTGGTTATGAACGTGGATGAAGGGAAATAAATCAGTGTTTTGCATGTGAATGTCAGAAATGAAACTTTAACTGCTGCATTGTATAAACAACTTTAGGTAAGTTTACCTTCAGGGGATTCTGATGAACTCGGAAGTTTATCAGGATCCCCTGGGGGATCAGGCTAGGGGATCCTGGTGGACAGTATGAAATATTTGGCTACCTTGGCGACGAACTACATTTTGATAGGAAACTCTCAATGTGTAAAGGTACTGTTACACATGCTCTTTAGTAGCACGAAAGCATGCTAGTTTCGAGCAAATAGCATGTGTAAATGTAATGTTGCTAGTAAGTAGCATGCTATTAGCATAGATAATAATTGAGCATGCTCAAACAAGCATGCTACTAAACAGCATGTGTACTAGTACCTTAACTACATCGGGCTACAGATGCGGCATCTATCGCAGTGGGGGCCTGCTCATGGGAATCATTTGAGATGAACATTTGTAACGCAATAATCAATAAAATATGGACTTTACATTCTTAGCAAGAAGGTTCAAATGTCAAATAGTAATTGCCAGAACGAATTTTCGTCATTACAAATAATTTCACCTAAAACAGTTTTAGTAACAATGAATACAAGTAAATGATGTAGGTAAGTCAGCTTTATTACCAGTCATTCACGCTCAACTCTTGCACTACATCATCTCCGCCCGCTAAATCGTCAGTATCATTCACGGTAGCTGTTTTGTTAGACTTCTTTTTCTTCAAATCCTTCTTCTTCTTAATTTTCTTCTTACGCGGCGGTTCTTCGTCGTCTTCTCCTTCCAGCTTGAAATGGTCTTTCTCGTCCTCACTGTCTGATGGGAACAGAACCAGAGGGCCTTGATTCTCGGGTTTAGCGACTTTAGCAGCGTCCTCCAATATTTTCGGTCTCTTTATCATGGGTAAGTCCCCAGCTATTTCGTCATTCTTGGACACCTTCTTCCTCTTCTGTATTTTGTTTATCTTGCTCCAGTTTTCATAGAATGTTTGTAAAGGTGTTCCTTTAGTACTGATGTTGGTTTCCCATGCCGTCACCGTCTTACTGTCACTCAGTGAAAAACTAATCTTTGATCTTTCGCGTTCAATGAATTTGTTGTTCTCTTCTATTTTTTCAAGTAGCTGGCGAAGTTTTTTAGTGTAATTGGAGACCGAACATGTCTTCAGAAATTGTTTAATCTGTGGAAGAAATAAGGATGTATTGAATAAAGAAATATTAGAACATAATACATTAAAAATATATCATCATCATTATATCAGCCGAAAGACGTCTGCTGGACATAGGCCTCCCCCAAAGAGTACCACAGTGACCGGTTCTGCGCCACCCGCATCCAGCAAGTTGCGCCTTCCGGTACGTGGTCGCCACTCTACAACCTTTCCGCCCCAACGGCCATCCGTTCTATGTGCAATGTGCGTTGCCAAAAATCTGTGAGGTTATGAATTTGTAAGTTTGTATGTAAGGGGTAAAGTCCCAAACCGGCTCGCCCGAGCCGTTCGGGCGAGCCTCCGAATGCTTGCCCGAACGGTTTGCCCGAGCCGCGACCGGCTCAGCCTATGTGGACGGTGGTTTTGTTCGGCCGAACGACAGAAGGCGATGGCGATTTTTGCCCTACGTATTATTATTCCAATTTGTACTTTATTGTTAACATTATAAGGTCGTAACACATTTTCCGTAAATGCAAATTCCATTTTGTTTTATAAAACTTTTATATTTTGCTGTTAGCGGATTCGACTTCATTCAAAACTGAACGCTATTCGTAAGAGTATAAAGCCGTTAAACACTTTTTGCAATTGCATATTCTGCAAATAAAGTAATTTTGTCCACGCGTCCTTTACCGTTTTGCTATTGAGCAAAATCCAATAGTTCGAATTTGGACGTTATTCCCAAAGAGATAATTGAAAAATATTTGGCAATAGCAAAAACAAATTGGTATTTTATTTCTTCGTCGCTTTCATCAAATTTGCTGAGTTAAGTTGAACTATAGCGTATATATGTATATATATATATATATATATAAAATTTTGCGCATCCACATTTTGCGGTTTTTTTTTAATACATTTCCTCCGATTTCGAACTAGCAGAAGCAAAATTAATGTTGTCGCAGCGACAGCTGTGCGCACGTGCGGCTTCATCGCGATCGTGAGCTAAACTATCGGTAGGTAAATTCGCCCGAGCCGATGTGGCTTGGGCGAGCCGCGCGCGTTTGCCCGAACGCCCGTCCACACCGACCGAGCGCTTGCGGCCGAGTCTTTTGACGGCTCGCCCGAAGTTCGGGCGAGCGTTTTTGATGGCTCGGGCGAGCCGTTCGGGCGAGCCGCTCGTTCGGTGTGGACACGGCTAATATCAAAAATTATCTCATCTTGTATAGAATGGACTTACTGGTTTAGCTATATGTATTTTATCACACAACTATGCTTGCGTCCTGTGTAATAAATACTCTACTCTAGTATATTCTTAAACACATAAAAAACATCCAAGACTGAAACAAATATTTATATATGCTCTTCACAAATATTTGACCTTAGTGGGATTTGAACCCTGCCTGCGAAGCTGAGGACCGTCTCAGGGCCAACTTACCAATGGCGGAAAGTGGTATAATTTTTAATGTATAAAGAGAAAATGCTCTCTTCCTTCTTACTAGGTAGGATAAATAAAAAATAAAAAAATTGATATTATTAAATATGTAGATTGTAGGCCACTCAATGTAAGTATTTTAACTTATTTTAGGATATAAATAAAATATAAAAAAGCAGTTTGTCTAAAGGAGAGAAATAATAGACAAACCTGTACTATAGCAAGTAGAGAAAGATCGGGAAACGCAATTGAATGTGATTGGTTGGCCAGATACTCCAACAGCAGTCCATATATCCGTTCAATGACCGAGTCCTTAAATCCATTTTCCATAAGCTGCGACTTGGCCAGTCGGAGTACACATGACAAGTCAAGTGGCTTCATAGAAACTTTCTTGTGTTTTTTGTTGAAGTCATATGATGTTAGGACCTTAAAAAAAGTAAATCATAAGGTCAGCTTTCCATGATAATAACTACAACAATCATATATAATATAAAAAGTGTTAATTTTACCTCTAGGAGGAAGGGTAATATTGGTATAAAGGTATTTGATTCCTTTGATAGATGGATTAATATTTCCACACAATGGAATCTGACTGGGTAATATTGATGTGTCGGCACCAGCTTGATGGTGTTTGTGATAACCATCACGAGCGGGTAGACAAGTGGTTGCAGCTGCGGCTTGTTGGTGGTGGCGCCCAGCAAGTCCGCCCACAAGTGCAGTGAGTTCACAAACTGCCAATTGTACACAGCCTGCCTGTTCTCTACCTTCTGAACAACAATAGCATTTCTCAAATGGATAGCCAACTGACGAATGTACAGGAAAACATGCTGGTATGACACATTCAAATCTAAAGAGAACATCTCCACTAAGGATCTCCGCATGAAATTGATGCTGGGCCAAGTTGTTGGGCTCACAAACTTGCAGTTCTTCACATAGGTCATGTACATGGCTTTCAACACCAGGTCTAGTAAAGTTGCTTGCTGGTTCCTTGTGATTCGCAGGATGCATAAGAATGCCAGCACTCTCACTGTCTCCTCTCCTCTACTCCACAGGGTGATCAGCTTCTTCAGGGCATGCTTAGATATTCTGCCAAAACAGGCAACATACCCAGACATTTGGTGCAAATGTTTCAGGAGTACTGTTAGAATATTCTCAGATGTGACTCCGCCAAGAAGCTTGAGCAAATCATTTAGATAAGCCACCAAAGAGGCCTTTATTTTGACAAAATGTTTGCATTTCTGAGGATCTTTGCCTGACTGCTCCATGCCCAGATATTTTTTTATTGCAGAAGGAAGGTACAACACACACATCTGAATAACGGCATTGAACACTGAAGAGCCTGAAATATAACACAATATTTTATTAGTATTCAAGTTCCATCTAAAATACATCACTAGTACAATTACTTGTTGTTTTAATTATTTAGTTCGTACCTTCCACTTTGTATTCACCCTTGGATGTGCCATCATCACTTGTTGCTCGCAACATGGCTGCATTGAATGCTTTGATGACGGAGCTAAGGGTTGACATTTTGATTTTCTTTTCACTTTGTAACTCTTCCTGCCATTCAGACACCATCTTAAGAGTAATTTTGCCTCTAACTGCAACTTCCTCCTGAAATAGAAACAATATATGTAAAGTTAAATCAAACACATGTACATTATTTGAACAGTACAGTGGTATATGCAATGGATCAAAAATCACAGGAAATAAATGCGAGTAGATATGCACGACTGGTAAAGAGGTCATTCCTGAGGCGATGCAGAGCTTGTATTTGTGCTGAAGGGAAACAATTTGAGCATCTACTTTAGTTTTAGGAGGATATCAAAGTGTTACGATAATTGATTGTTTTATTTTGATTAAGTTTTCCTTGAGGTCCCTTCGCAAAAAATTGGAAATAAGAAAAAGTGGCAAGTGTTGTACCATTTTGAAATCTAGACTAAATAGGCTATCTTTTAAACTAACTTGCCAAGGGCAGTGTGGTACATTTTTTTTCCAACATGTAGTGTCAAAGTTGACTGACAATAATTTTATAAACCATAACTCGTCAAAACTTTTTATTTTACTTAGTTAAGAATGTTTCTTACTTTGATTTGTGGTTGCGAATAATAGCACTGTTATTTGAGATTACATTATTTAAAAAATCAAATCACTGTACAATTGTAAAAATTGTGATCACAGTACTTAAAATGCGACCAAGGGTGTCCAGTTTTCAAATTTTTCGGAAAATGTCTATTACCGCTCGCCTAAGTAACTTGAATTTTTTTTCTTTTTTTTTTCATAACTGGTATACCTTGGCCTCTCACCCGGTACCAGGTTATCGTTGAGTTCTGGGACACCCTGTATATAAGCTTACGTGAAGCCCCTAGCTTTCTATAAAAATGAATATATTTAGATTATAAGCTGGGCCCGTAATTTTCATGCCGATGACATCAATTTGACGTCACGCTCCATGTAGGGTGATCCCAAATAGTTTTATTGTAAATTATTAATCATTAGTCGTCAATCATTTTGATGAACGCGAAGATGACTTAGATGTTCTTTGCATGGGAATTAATGCAAGAAGGATGGCGTGCTTTATGTTAGAGAGGAATTCTGTTTTCTACGTAACTATGGAACTGTGTTAACAATACTATTTAATAAAATGTATTTATAAAAACGAATCAAATAGTTTTATTTACGTTTCATGTATCAAGTAAGTATTATTTATTCCACGTGTAAATAGACTACTTTTCTAAGTCATTTATTTGTACATGATTAAAATGATTGACGACTAATGATTAATAATTTACAATAAAACGAATTGGGATCACCCTATATGAAGCGTGACGTCAAATTGATGTCATCGGCATGAAAATGACGGCCCTGAATATAAGGATTGTGTTTATTGTCCCATACAACAAATACATAGATACATAAATTTGCTTGTGACCAACCTCGAAGTCGCTCTCATCGCTGTCGGCCTGCAGCGGGCCCGGCGTGTGCACCGCCTCATCTTCCGACTCCTCGCCCGAATCCGCCCCAAAGTTCAGCAAATTTTCATCATTCTCCTCTAAGAAGTTGTAGAAGTCTGGATCTATCTTTTTTAGCTTTTCTAGAGATTGTTTATGCGTCTCGGGATCCATTTCCTCGCCGGAATCTGGAAATTGCCAAATGGTAATTTAAGAAGTTGTTTGATAAGGTTTAAAATGCAATATAAGAAGTTTTCATACCTGAGTCTTCTTCTTGTTTCTCCTCCTCCACAACTGGAGTTTTCACCGGTTTTTTTGTCTTTTCTTTCTTCATGATTATGATTTAATTTTAATGATACGATAAATAACGCGGCGGACCACGTGTGCAGCAAAATTGACATGACATTTCAACTCCAATGACAGTTAGTTTTTTTTTCTATTGAGCTGTTCCAGCTACTGGTAAAGACGCCGGATAAAATTCAGGTTTCTACATGAACCACAAGCATGATTTTGATTAGGAAAATTCGTAAACACCTTTATCAGGCTACCCATTGGACAATATTGCATCACCACTGTTATTTTCTAGAGACGAATCGAATTGACTCCCCGAGATCCGAGATAAATCACAAGTTTTTCCGCACTGTTTTGTTTTACATACAAACAGTGGCAGCATAACGAGCCATCTAAGTTATATTACGCCGGAATAAAAAAAAAGTATTTCCTCCTAATCTATTGTGTTAAACTTCGGAAAACTAACGTAAGATTATAACGAGAAAATTCTGGGCTGCCTTACGTCAAATGGTGAAATGTTGATTGATCATTTCTTATTTTCACGCAGATTGCATCACAATGCTGTCTCGAATGTGCGTTTCCCGTTCGTCGGTCACTGTAACCCACACTCTGAAATCTCCAGTCCCACAAAAATTGGTGCCCAAGAATTATGTTATCACTATCAGAAACTACGCACGAGAGCCGCGCGCCCGCGTTGCGGCCAGGTCTCAGCCGACAATATGGGAGAGGTTAATGGCTCCTGCAGGTCCTAATGGTGAGAACGTGTTTTTCTTTCCTACCTAAACCTTAAAACTCGATATCTGATAACTGTGATAACCAAATGTTTATATACATTTTTTAGCTTTCGGCATTGGAAAAGGAGCACTAGCCGGAGCATCAGCTGTTGGTCTGGGTGCTCTATGTTACTATGGCTCTGGTGTGAAACCGGGCACTTTGCAGGAGGCACAGTGAGTTGTTTTTGTCATACTATTTATATCTTTGTGTAAACATGAAATCAAAAATATACAAAAGATAGAAGTGTAAAAGTAGGTTTATGAAGACTAATAAATATACTATAATATGTAAAAAGGAAAATCTAAATGTAGTGTATCTTTAATGTAATGTGCAACTCAATGATCAAATATATTTTCTAAAATAAACTTGGTGCATGATATGTTCCTAATATGATATTTTGTATTTAATGTGTAGTTGAAACAGCTGATGATGTTTATTTATTTGTATGGCATTCATTATAGAGTAACCATCCACTTAACTGTATTGAATGAAAGCTAACCTTATTGTATTTAACATTTATATACATACATACATTTTTATAGATATAATCAATATTGTCTGTAACTTATGTTTGGGTTTGGTAGCATTCATTATATCCAATACTTTCTGTAATAAGTTGTAGCAAACCTACTTATTAGTACTTTGATGGATACCTTCTGTCAGATACAAGACATGGTGCATGTCAGATATAAGCCATAACAAAAGTAGATGATGTCAAGGCTAACACTAAAACCAAGTGGTGATGTGTAGGCCATATAGTCAGAGGAAACAAAAAAAATGGACAATAGACTTAACAAATTTACCCCTACATTTCAAAGAAAAAGTAAAGAGGAAGACAAATAAAATAATGGTCTGACAACATAAAAAGATAACTGGCCCATTATGGTACAGCACACCTATAAATAGAGAAGACCGGAAGAAGTTGGGATAGGCCTTTGTGTCACAAAGACACACCAACACTTCATAAATACAAGTAGTTGCTGGCAATAAAGGCTAATAATAATATGTTTCATCTCTCTGGAAAAAATGCTACACAAACTAGACTCTGAAAGATGAAAATGTGAAAATGAATGCATCTAAAACAAAAATAATGTCAAACCACAACAGGAAAGCAATTGAAATAGAGGAAAACCCCATTTAATATGTGGATGATTATGTATATTCAGGTAAATGGTGTCTTTTGAGGCAAATTGTAATGAAAATGAAGTTGATAGGAGAATAAACAGAACTTGGAAGAAATATTGGGCACAGAAAAAAATCCTGAAAGGAAACTACAACCATAACATTAATAATGGATTCCTGCATCCTTCCAAGCTTGACATATATATGCTAGCCAAACATGGGTCTAAACAGAAAAAAATAAAAAATATTTTTTATCCTGCCAGCATGCAATGGAAAGGAGTATATTGAAACAGAAGAATACAGAAAATGAGAAAAACAGATATACATAAGAAAACTAAGATAACAGATGCTCTTCAATATAGTCTAATACAGAAGTGGAGATGTGGCAGGCCATATAGCCTAGATATGACCCTCCAAACAACGAAATGGGGGGGGCCAGCTGGAAAAAGAAATGTGGGAACACAAAGAAAAAGATGTGTTGACAACATTATAAAAACGGCCGGAATAAACTAGACTTTAACAGCAACAGACTAGGAAAAGTGGAAAAAGATGGAGGCTTTTACTCTTGGGGACCACTAATGTGGAATTAATTCCAGCTATAATAATAACCTGTCTTGGGAGTGTAATTCTGCCATCTCAAATTTGTGCTGAAATTTTTATAGATCTTTTCTTATCTTATCATGCATATTTCATCTCCCTTATGTTATGAAACCCTCTATTTATTATTCTTCGTTTTCAGCCTTTGGCCACAATATGTTAAGGATCGCATTAAGACCACATATGGATACATTGCCGGATCACTGGTCATCACTGCTGGGAGTGCTGTCACAGTTTTCAGAACACCTGCTTTACTTAATCTGGTTGCTCGTAATGGATGGATGGTAAATATTTTGGCACATCATTAAGATGATAAACATAAAATTATACTAGGGGCTCTGTGAGCTGTAGAAAACGCGATCCTACCTTTTTAAATAAAATAAAAAATATTTTGATTTTACTAATCAAATCTACATAATTAACGAACCTGCACCCAGAATTTCCCTCGAATCGGTTGAGAAATGCGACATGTAGGGGAGAACAATGGGACCGGACACCGGACAAACGATTTTCAGCCCAAGCAAAAGCATGCAATCACTGCTCGCTCGTTCGATGAATGACTGACTGATAACTTTTAACATTATTGTAGTTATTTAGTCATCTTTATATTATCTGGGTAACTTAGATAGTTTATTTTCACAGTGATGTTGACAGAGCCGGATTTGGGCAGGCGCGGCAGTTGCCCCGGGGCCTCCGCAAGAGAGAGAGGTGCCTCTCTCTCTCTTTCTCTCTGCTCCTTTGTTGCCTCAGGGCCTCCAGACCTCCAAATCCGGCACTGCAGGCGCAGCATGGTTGCCATTTTATCACTTATCGTTGTTGATAAGACATCCGTCGCTCTCACACGCATACTTGTCGTAACGTGACGGATAACCTATCCACGGTTATAAGTGATAAAATGGCAACCATGCTACGCCCGCTGGATGTTGAATACTAGAATGAATTGGAATCATAATACTTCATAGATCAATGGGCAAAATTTAGTAATCTTAATTTTTTTACACACTTAATACCATGTTATAATTTTACAGTCAATAATCATGACAATGGGCCTAATGATTGGCTCAGGCATGGTGGTGCGTGGCATGGACTATACACCTGGTTTCGGAGCCAAACAACTAGCTTGGATTGTGCACACTGGAATCATGGGAGCAGTCATTGCACCAATTTGTTTCCTGGGCGGCCCTGTCCTTATGAGAGCTGCATGGTAAGCTTTGAGAATTTTCGAATTGCGATCGTCATACCTAGATAAACAGGTCTAATGGTGGAATCCAAAGGTGATAACAGTAACTATGTCATAAAGCTATGCCACGATCGCTAAAAAATCACTTGTTGTCAACAAATCAGCTTATAGTCACGCGACTGATCGCCGATTATCCAAGAAAAAAAAACTTCATTGGTAGAATTGAAACGACTTAATTCTTAGTATTATTAAACTTAATTGAATTGAACTTTGATTCCAGTCATAATTGTCTCAAAAGAAAACAGTTAAAGTTAACAGAAAGTAATTAGAGACACTCTTAAATCATGGTTTTGAACTTTATCTCTATGTGGATAGGTCTCAGCATGGCCGATTCGAAGCTAAGCAATGCTACGCGTGCTATGCAGTATGCAGGTAGCAGCATTTTTCGCTTTGTGGCGGAGATCGCCCGTAGAGGCTTGACTGATATTTCAGTTGTTGGCCTAGAATTGGTTATTAGGCCTATGCATCACAGTAAGCCAGTACTCCTTTCATTTCGTAGGGTTTGGGATGCCTCTTTGTGAATTTTAACAATCACAAAACTTGTTTTCAAGTGTTTGAACTACATTTTTCTACTCGAGCACTTCTATCCGTTAATTAAATGACTGACAGCGATATCTAAATCAACTTCATTTGAGTTGGGCTCATAAGATAACTGTGTACAGAACTAAAATTAATTTTGACCAATCACGAGGCTCGATTTCCAGAAATCATCAACGCGCAAAAATAAAAAAAGCGGTAGGCGGCACTTCATTTCAGCAGGGCGAATTTCAATAGATACCAAGTTTGTTTAATAAATTATTATTTCCGTTAACTCGTAGGAAAAGTATTGTATGCAATAGTTATATAATTAGCTTTTTAACTCTCGTACCTTAATTATATATATATTATAATATATAAACGTGCTACTCGACTGAAAAAAAACATACGTTATATAACAGTTGCATAAACTACTATAAAGAAACTTCCTTTCTGTGGTTTTAGTATGAACTGTATATTGTGTGTTACTGTGTTAGGTACACCGCGGGCGTCGTGGGCGGGCTGAGCACGCTGGCGGTGTGCGCGCCGTCCGGCGAGTTCCTGAACATGCGCGCGCCGCTCGCCATGGGGCTCGGCGCCGTGTTCGCCGCCTCGCTCGCCGGCATGTTCCTGCCGCCCACCTCGGCGCTCGGCGCGGGTCAGTACAGTTCCTGAACATGCGCGCGCCGCTCGCCATGGGGCTCGGCGCCGTGTTCGCCGCCTCGCTCGCCGGCATGTTCCTGCCGCCCACCTCGGCGCTCGGCGCGGGTCAGTACAGTTCCTGAACATGCGCGCGCCGCTCGCCATGGGGCTCGGCGCCGTGTTCGCCGCCTCGCTCGCCGGCATGTTCCTGCCGCCCACCTCGGCGCTCGGCGCGGGTCAGTACAGTTCCTGAACATGCGCGCGCCGCTCGCCATGGGGCTCGGCGCCGTGTTCGCCGCCTCGCTCGCCGGCATGTTCCTGCCGCCCACCTCGGCGCTCGGCGCGGGTCAGTACAGTTCCTGAACATGCGCGCGCCGCTCGCCATGGGGCTCGGCGCCGTGTTCGCCGCCTCGCTCGCCGGCATGTTCCTGCCGCCCACCTCGGCGCTCGGCGCGGGTCAGTACAGTTCCTGAACATGCGCGCGCCGCTCGCCATGGGGCTCGGCGCCGTGTTCGCCGCCTCGCTCGCCGGCATGTTCCTGCCGCCCACCTCGGCGCTCGGCGCGGGTCAGTACAGTTCCTGAACATGCGCGCGCCGCTCGCCATGGGGCTCGGCGCCGTGTTCGCCGCCTCGCTCGCCGGCATGTTCCTGCCGCCCACCTCGGCGCTCGGCGCGGGTCAGTACAGTTCCTGAACATGCGCGCGCCGCTCGCCATGGGGCTCGGCGCCGTGTTCGCCGCCTCGCTCGCCGGCATGTTCCTGCCGCCCACCTCGGCGCTCGGCGCGGGTCAGTACAGTTCCTGAACATGCGCGCGCCGCTCGCCATGGGGCTCGGCGCCGTGTTCGCCGCCTCGCTCGCCGGCATGTTCCTGCCGCCCACCTCGGCGCTCGGCGCGGGTCAGTACAGTTCCTGAACATGCGCGCGCCGCTCGCCATGGGGCTCGGCGCCGTGTTCGCCGCCTCGCTCGCCGGCATGTTCCTGCCGCCCACCTCGGCGCTCGGCGCGGGTCAGTACAGTTCCTGAACATGCGCGCGCCGCTCGCCATGGGGCTCGGCGCCGTGTTCGCCGCCTCGCTCGCCGGCATGTTCCTGCCGCCCACCTCGGCGCTCGGCGCGGGTCAGTACAGTTCCTGAACATGCGCGCGCCGCTCGCCATGGGGCTCGGCGCCGTGTTCGCCGCCTCGCTCGCCGGCATGTTCCTGCCGCCCACCTCGGCGCTCGGCGCGGGTCAGTACAGTTCCTGAACATGCGCGCGCCGCTCGCCATGGGGCTCGGCGCCGTGTTCGCCGCCTCGCTCGCCGGCATGTTCCTGCCGCCCACCTCGGCGCTCGGCGCGGGTCAGTACAGTTCCTGAACATGCGCGCGCCGCTCGCCATGGGGCTCGGCGCCGTGTTCGCCGCCTCGCTCGCCGGCATGTTCCTGCCGCCCACCTCGGCGCTCGGCGCGGGTCAGTACAGTTCCTGAACATGCGCGCGCCGCTCGCCATGGGGCTCGGCGCCGTGTTCGCCGCCTCGCTCGCCGGCATGTTCCTGCCGCCCACCTCGGCGCTCGGCGCGGGTCAGTACAGTTCCTGAACATGCGCGCGCCGCTCGCCATGGGGCTCGGCGCCGTGTTCGCCGCCTCGCTCGCCGGCATGTTCCTGCCGCCCACCTCGGCGCTCGGCGCGGGTCAGTACAGTTCCTGAACATGCGCGCGCCGCTCGCCATGGGGCTCGGCGCCGTGTTCGCCGCCTCGCTCGCCGGCATGTTCCTGCCGCCCACCTCGGCGCTCGGCGCGGGTCAGTACAGTTCCTGAACATGCGCGCGCCGCTCGCCATGGGGCTCGGCGCCGTGTTCGCCGCCTCGCTCGCCGGCATGTTCCTGCCGCCCACCTCGGCGCTCGGCGCGGGTCAGTACAGTTCCTGAACATGCGCGCGCCGCTCGCCATGGGGCTCGGCGCCGTGTTCGCCGCCTCGCTCGCCGGCATGTTCCTGCCGCCCACCTCGGCGCTCGGCGCGGGTCAGTACAGTTCCTGAACATGCGCGCGCCGCTCGCCATGGGGCTCGGCGCCGTGTTCGCCGCCTCGCTCGCCGGCATGTTCCTGCCGCCCACCTCGGCGCTCGGCGCGGGTCAGTACAGTTCCTGAACATGCGCGCGCCGCTCGCCATGGGGCTCGGCGCCGTGTTCGCCGCCTCGCTCGCCGGCATGTTCCTGCCGCCCACCTCGGCGCTCGGCGCGGGTCAGTACAGTTCCTGAACATGCGCGCGCCGCTCGCCATGGGGCTCGGCGCCGTGTTCGCCGCCTCGCTCGCCGGCATGTTCCTGCCGCCCACCTCGGCGCTCGGCGCGGGTCAGTACAGTTCCTGAACATGCGCGCGCCGCTCGCCATGGGGCTCGGCGCCGTGTTCGCCGCCTCGCTCGCCGGCATGTTCCTGCCGCCCACCTCGGCGCTCGGCGCGGGTCAGTACAGTTCCTGAACATGCGCGCGCCGCTCGCCATGGGGCTCGGCGCCGAGTTCGCCGCCTCGCTCGCCGGCATGTTCCTGCCGCCCACCTCGGCGCTCGGCGCGGGTCAGTACAGTTCCTGAACATGCGCGCGCCGCTCGCCATGGGGCTCGGCGCCGTGTTCGCCGCCTCGCTCGCCGGCATGTTCCTGCCGCCCACCTCGGCGCTCGGCGCGGGTCAGTACAGTTCCTGAACATGCGCGCGCCGCTCGCCATGGGGCTCGGCGCCGTGTTCGCCGCCTCGCTCGCCGGCATGTTCCTGCCGCCCACCTCGGCGCTCGGCGCGGGTCAGTACAGTTCCTGAACATGCGCGCGCCGCTCGCCATGGGGCTCGGCGCCGTGTTCGCCGCCTCGCTCGCCGGCATGTTCCTGCCGCCCACCTCGGCGCTCGGCGCGGGTCAGTACAGTTCCTGAACATGCGCGCGCCGCTCGCCATGGGGCTCGGCGCCGTGTTCGCCGCCTCGCTCGCCGGCATGTTCCTGCCGCCCACCTCGGCGCTCGGCGCGGGTCAGTACAGTTCCTGAACATACGCGCTCCGTTTTCCATAACAAATGATGTATAAAAACCTATCAAAATTATATTTTATACATGCACGACATAATTATCAGAATTCAGGAGTATTTATACACACACATAATGATAGACAGATACAGAAATCAATGTTTTTGTATTTCAGCCCGCGTCGCCCGAACTTAACAAGGCCTTAGACTGGCCGAATTTCTTGGCATTAACATCACGCCGAAACCATTAAATAATCGAAGATTAAGTTAAGAGTCTACAAGACACGAGGCATATTATTGACGTAACAATTTGCTTTTTAAACATTAATTTGGTAAGTGAATGTTGCAGGTCTATACTCGCTGAGCTTGTACGGCGGTTTGATCGTGTTCAGCGGCTTCCTCCTGTACGACACGCAGGCCATCGTCCGGCGCGCTGAGATGCACCCGAAGCTCGGATTCCAGCCCTACGACCCAATCAACTCGTGAGTGATCACTTTATATTCGTTGATTTCATCATATAAGGGCTAGGACTCGAGCACTCAACAAGGAAAGAGAGATTGAGAAAAGTTAGGGGTTTCCATTACGTTTTGAGCCAAAAATCCCCATATTTTTCGTCATGTTAAACTGCCGTGTTCTAAAAGACCGGTAGTACTCGAATTAAAACTTTCGTGACACGTGTCTAAAGTACTACTAATAAATGTGGATTTATACTACTAATACATGCCGCCAAAACGCTCATCCTGAAGAAGAACTCCCGAAGAGTTCGAAACATGTCGCCTGACGTGACATTTAATACGTGGATTTATTAGTAGAGTGGAAGTTATAAGAGTGAGCGTCAGGATGGCGGGTGGACCTAATTTTGAACATAGCTCGTCTTCAGGCGAGGTACACATAATTTTGTTAAAGGTACACAGAGGTATACAGAAACTACCAAATATCTGTCAACATTTAATTGAAATTTCCGAGGCCCACCCGCCATCCTGAAAGATTAAATAATGATGTAAAGAGTAAAGTACTTTGGTATGGTACGGTACATGAGTTAAGTGGATGTTTAGTTAGAGCACTAGTCCTTAGATTTGATCATGGTGTCTGGACTACCGTGCCCTCCGTGAAAATTTTTGGAGACTAATGTCTTAATGTAATTGTGACTCTAAGTACACATTTTGTAATTGTCGATACATTTACCCGTCTTCATATAGGCACGATTGTCTGTTGCAGGGCGGTGTCGGTGTACTTGGATATCCTCAACATCTTCATGCGCATTGCCATGATCGTGGCGGGCGGCGGCGGCAACAGGAAAAAGTAGACAATCTGTATTTAAGCAACTAGTAGTCAAACAAAAACATATGTAAAATGCTTACCACCAATGCTATTTTTCGAAGATAAAAACATTCATTGTGTAGTTAAATTCTCCGTACAAATCGACTCCCTAAGTAAGGAGACTTCGAAAGTTGTGATATTTACTTAGATAAGTTAGTAAGTTGTTAAAGGTAATTTTAGGGAGAGCCCGTTAAGTTTACTCGTAGAGATTATGCCCGGTTATTCATAAAAATCTTAGTACTACTTAATTGTGGAATAAAACAATGGTGTAAAGTCGGCCTGCCTCCCCGAGTATACGTAGTGGGCTCAAGCGTTTCGGCGTCGAATCTTGCTTCATAAATAAATAAATTATCCAGTTACATACTAATTTTTGTTTTATTCCCATTTAATAAATCCGATAAGCACGCGCACGATTTGTATAACTATCGCGATCTCGCACGGCTTTCGGTCCAACCTTTTGAATGCCAAGTTTGCCAGTGCTGCGTGCTGTGTTCACCGCCGGTCACCCGTCGCGAAACTATTAGACCTCTACCTACGCTTAGTTACTACGCATCGCGGTGCCAAAATATATTTATGGGTGAGCGTTAAGGTGAGCTTAAACAAGTTACAGAATAGGGGCGGGCTGCTCTAGCCGCCGCCTCGCTTTAACCCTTTCACCGCCACAGTCGGCCATAGCCGACAATGCAAAATCGTGACTACGACGTCACAGTCGGCGCTGGCCGACAAACATTTTTTCATGAATACCTATTGAAAAACAGCCCATTTTTATGGTGGCGTTATTTCTTTACCCATTTTAATTTTACCCCCGTGTCGTCAGTGGCACAGCGTATTGCTTCGCCGTCGGGCGGTGAAAAGGTTAAGCGCGATGTCAAGTTGCAGCCGCGCGGACACCTCGGAGGTGCTCAGCCGTTTCCGTACTTACTTTACTCTTTGGTTTCCGTTACGTGCTTGCGTATGATTGACGCAGAGCCGATGAGGTGAGGCGGTGCCGAGCGGTTACGTGTGCGACAACCTTTAGTTATCGAAATCCGCCCCTAATGATTTCTGAATCACACATTATAGTCATTATAGTGCGACGTGCTACACACTACGCAGATACGGTAAGATTGTATCTGCGTATAACTGGGGAGGGGAGTTAAACCGTTTCGCTTAACGCAGATAAAATCCTATCGTATCTCCGTAGTAGTGTGTAGCACGCATTACGTAATCGACCAGAAGAGGCCCTACCGCGAAACGAAAACGAAGTTCGTTCGTTTATCTCCGTCTCTGTTGCTCGAATAGGCAAGTGCGAGAGCAGAGAGGGAGACACACGAACGTAGTTCGTTTTGCGGTAGGCCCTCTGCAGTTGGAACAGCGGCAGGGCGCCGCGTGACTTCGCTCTTTTGTTTGGTATTATGATCTTCATTTTCATTTATGATTATTTGCAATATCGTCGCAATAGGCGTGAAAAGCACTATATATAATGTCTCAGCCAGAAGAGCTATAGATGGACTTGTCTCCTTCGGCTCGGACCTCGAACCCATTGGGGGGGGGACACCAACCATTGGATGACGGTAGTCATGTAGTATGGCAATTGGCCACATTTAGTGTTTAGCAGTAACACAATAGTTTACTGCTACATAAACGCATATTGCTTGTATCAGCGAGAATCCAACATGTATAAAATAGGGTGTTACCATGAATAAAGTGTGCATTATACTACAGAGTCTTGGCGTATTATATTCATATCCCAGTAACGCTGCCCAAACCGAACATCCTCAATCTCATCATAGTTCAGTCATTTTATTAGGCGGGGACGGTCCATTCGAGCAAAGATCATATTCGAGGAATTAACGGTGATGATGAGGGGGGATATGTTAAGACACTCGAAAAATAATAAAAACAAAGTTTTGTTCCTGTTGAAGCTAATAGTTTATTTTCAATTAGCGATAATTAATTCAGTAAAATATGATTAAATAATATAATATACAATAAGAGTGGATAACAATGGAATGCATACTGTAGGCCACAAAGAATGTAGGTAGGTACTTAAAATAAAAGAGTCAATATTAAGTTTCGAGATACTTTCTTAAAACTATTATTCGGATTTTTCAAACAGTTAAGGAATAATTGGGAAAGTGTCGACGTCGATTGAGATAAACACTCGCACGCGGGAATCTTGCACCTTCGTAAAGTTGAACGCCTGTATTTTTTCGTTATTTCATCGACACATGGTGCAGATATAGCTCAAGATTTTTACACCAAATTTGGCCAAAATATTCGGAAGCCAGCTCAATTTCGGCATATGGAAGTAAAACATCATCCTGTAATTTTTCCTGCAACCATTATCTTTTAATTTTTATAGCCTATATGTTGGCCGGGAATTTTCTCGACAGATTACTAAAGTTTTCACGTGATGCGCGTGAACCCTCACCTACGTACGTCTTATCGTTTTTGCATGCTGGTGATGAACTTTTGGTTTCCTTATGTAGCTCGATTAGTAGATTTTCATAGGGAACATATCAGCAACTTATATGCTCCCTTCATACACATCAGGCCTTCTTCAGGGATTGGGGTGCTATATCTCGAGACGCAAGCGGAGTGGGGAGTTCTAGGTAAGGAGTAGTTCAGTATCAAGCTCATCGTACCTAAAGTCAAAAATTCAGCTGGTTAACAAAGATTTCCGATCTAAAATCTAAAGCCGTAACTAGTAAAATCTATCATCTAAGTACTTTTTTACTGAGATGACAGTTGTGATACACACCAGACTTTGAAAAAAATGTAGTGTCGGACAGCAACGGATCAATATCCGTTGCTACACCAATGTGTTATCATCAAAAATATCTACACAATCTCTTACTTTATTGAAAATATACTCATGTCTAGAATGTAGATGTATTTTATCTGAGCTCGTTTATCTATATCTGATGCTGACTGTCCTCAACACTGTAATCACTTCATATGCCGCATTTGTAATATGCCAAAAAATGCTTTTCTTTATTATATCTCTCACTTTCTGGAGTATAAATGCGAAAGTGACAGATGTCTTATTCCAGGGTATAATCTAGTGTGCTGTCGGTACTTACATACAAAAATCTTATACATAACATAGTTAACAAAATCATTTTATACAAAAATTAATATAACAGAGAATAGATGCAAAAATATCACAATGTCAAATAAGTTCTTTGGAATAAAGTACTAAATACATTAAATTACTTAATAATCAGTCCTTTGTACAGTAACTTCGCTTTCATAAGTACAGTTATCATTCAAAATAATTCCATCAAAGCTGAAATTAATCGATTTATGATTTATTGATTTTTTTTAAAATTACGAGAGCTATAAATCATAAAATAAACTTAAACTGTAATTATAGGAATACTATGTAGTATGTAGTTGATTTATTTTTAATTTCTAACGCCAACGACTCTTATAGTGGTCAAGAGGTTATAGCTGCCGTGCCTAAACCACCGACACCTATAATTGTACAGTGTCAAAACAATTAAATAAAGATAATATTAGCTTTTTGAGAAGACCTTTGATCTCCTAGGATTACAGCTTAGCTATTCTTAATAAATACTTTTCTACCTTAGGAGTCTTTTGGTCGCCGAAACCGCCGGCCATACATGGCATAAAAATATTACTCACATGCCAACAATGTCGATCCCAGAAAGTGAAAATGAATAGCGAGAAAATGAAGTTACTACCAACTGCACACTGTTACAACTATAGTGGTCTATGTACAAGGCTAAGGGCATGTAAATTCGCGACGACTTTAATCGACCTTGGCGTTCCAAGAGTTAATACTGCCATCCAAACTGCTTTTCTGATATCATAAATTAGAGTCTTGACTGCTTTTCTGATATTAAATGATTTGTTTCTTTTTTCACTTTCATTACATTCTAACATCTCCGCTGCCACCTATGCTAGTACAGCCAAGATCTTTAATACGGATAATTTTGTTACTTATTTATAGTTAAATACAACATGATTGTATACATATCTCTGACACGTACTAATGCAAATCTTGCACGTACGCAGTACTTATGAACATAACTACTTAGCACTCCATGGTTCTATTATTTAAATTTAATAGAATATCATTCTCGACTAGTTTTACAGTTCGATTAATACATATATTATTACCAAAATACACTATGAGCGAAACAGGCGCGTTCACGTGCTGACGTCACTTTTGTTCTGGTGTTTGAGATAGACGGCGTACATGTGCCGCGCCTGGTTGAGCACGCGGTTGACGTTGTGCTTGCGCACCATCTTGTCGAAGTGCATGGCCAGCTCGTTGTAGTCCATGCGGTTGCGCATCACGTAGTCGCGGTGCTGCATGAGCACCGTCAGGCACAGGAACATGAGGAACGGGTTCCCGCCGCCGAACGCGCCGGGCGGCGGCAGCTCGCCTATACTCTTCGCGCCGTCCCCCGCTGCGAAACTCTTTTGCATCGGCGGCTTCAACGCCTCGTACTTCTTCTGGAAGTTGTTTATCGTAGACGCCACGCTGTGCAGGTTCGTCGGCTTCGCAGTCAACAGCGACTCGCAGTTCTTCTTCGCGTTCTCCAGCTCCTGAGACATGCTGGAGAAGAACTTGTGGGACTTGGAGACGGGCTCCCCCTGGGCGGGCGCCGCGTCGTCCGAGTCGGACTCGTCGGGCGGCCGGTCGGGCGGCCGGTCGGGCGGCTGCGGGTCGCGCCGGATCGGCGTCACGGACTTGTTGCCCGAGTGCTCCTCGAAAATGTCGGCCGTGTCGTCCAGGTCCAGGTCGGCCTGCTCGTCCGGCGTGTGCGGGCAGCTGGCCGCGCGCGGTGCCCGCTTGTGCAGCGGGTTCTCCCATAAGTATATATCCTCCGCACTACGAGCACACGACTTGATGGTGTCCATGGGTGACCGCTTTGACGCTTCGGCGGTCTCCGTCGGAGGTTCTAGCGTGTCAACCGCGTCTCGTTTGCTCAGCTGCTCGCCTTTCTCTTCGGTACTGGTCGAATCGGACGGCGATTCGACCATGCTGCACCGGTTTACGTACGAGGGCCCGAACACCTGGCGGTCCAGGTGCTCCAGCTCGAGCCGCAGCTCGCGAGTCATTGACGTCGTCATCGGGTAGTACTCCTGCGAGTCGTCCGGGCTGCTGCCGTCATTTGTGTCGTTGTAGATATTTTTATTTATTTTATTTAGCAGCGACTCCCTGATGCTCGGTTTTGACAGATCACTTTCGTCCATAGACATTTTATTCAAATTGATTTTAGGGTACTCCTTAGTGGTCTCAATGACGGAGTGAGCTCGTTGCAGTTTCTCTCGTTTGATCGGGTCAGAGTTGCTTACCGTCGCAAAGTTGAGAAATTCGTTTAAGTTTTTGATTATCTTCACTTTTGGCCGATTGTTGGAATCTCCGTCATTGGGGCTGTCGAATTTATTATTGTGCACGGATATTTTGTCTCGAAGCATCCGTACCTGTCCTCCCAGCGTGGTGTCTTTGCCGTTCGGATGGGCCTTGCCGTTCACGACGGCTCCGTTGCTGGTGCGGGTCGCCGTCTCCCGCTTGTCATTTTCGGGCACGCTCGTCATATTCCGTTTAAGCTTCATGTCCTTACCTATAGAATCTTTACTACCGTCAACTGTATCTTGCCTATCTAGTTTGGCTTTAACAGTTTGTAGGGTGGCATCGTCCAAACTCTGGAACTCTTTGGCGTGCCGGAGCGAGGAGTCGTCGACCGTGGCGCTGTCGTCGAGGCTGTGGATGTGCGGCCGGCTCGTGGCGAGCTTAGGGGGCTTGGCGGAGGCGAGACTGAAGCTGGAGCTCTGCCGGCGAATAGCGCACACTTTGGTGTAGGCGTTGTCCCTTGGCGCCTTGACGAGCGGGCTCAGGGGCGGCGGCGCGGCGGCCTGCAGCGCCGCCAGCGGCCCGCGCTCGGCCAGCGACAGCTCCGTCGCGGGCGTCCGCTGCGGCAGCGACGCCCACAACACCTCCAACATTCGCAACGCGTCATCGAACGCGAATTCCCGTTTCATCTCCAACAGGAGCCAGCGGTAGCAGAAGAGTAGATCGTCCGCCTGCTGCGACTTGAGGTAAGCGTAGAAGTCCGGATCGTACACCTGAAGCGCTTCGGTAAGGTGGGCGAACTTGAGCGTCATAGTCTCGCCGTCGAGAAGGAAGTTTGAGTGCAGACGCGACATGAGCGCGCACAGGCAGATGTAGGCGTGCGCCTCGTCGCCCATCGTGACTAGCAGCGGAGACGCCAGGTCCGACATGCCCTGGCAGTAGCTTACCCGCGGGTGCTGTAGGGCGTACCTGCCAATACAACTTGCACATGTAGGAAATACAATTAGTGCAACGCAAGACACACGAAATTATAAAGTCTCAGGGTCGTCGGAAAGAATCCACACTTGGGATAATTCCGGAAATATCTGCTTTGATTTTTATTTTCAGTTTACTCAAAACAACAGATGATCTGATGGTAAAATTATGTAAAAAAGAAAATTCCAAATTATCAAACATATTAACTGTGATCTCGCATTTGATTTAATTGGCCATCTCACAAGTCTCTTAAGTTTGCTATATACAGGGTTGGGCACATTAAGTGTCCTAGCTTTATATCGTTTTTTTTTTCTTACATAATCCAACTTTTTTACCACATATACATGTTTTTAAAAATAAAATTTATTCGTCTTATTGATCGCTAGACTTCAAATTGATGATTTTTTGTTTTTCTATTGTTTTCAACAATGGACGCGAAACGTGAGCTCGTTGTCGATTTGCACATGAAAAATTTTCGCCCGTGCGAGATATTAAGAAAGCTGAAACAATTAAATATCATTATAAAGTTCATATCGCGGACAATCAAGCGATTCAAGGAAACAGGGTCTTCACGAATCAGGCCCAAACCTGGACGCAAACCATCTGTCCGTGTCCAAAAAGTTGTTAAAAATGTTCGTGGGCGTATTAGGCGAAACCCGGCTCAGAGTGCAAGTAAACTCGCGAAAGATATGAAAATATCCCGCCGATCCATGAGTCGTATATTGCGACAGGATCTTGGATTGAAGGCCTACAAAAAACTAAAAATTCACGGACTAACACAAAATGCAAGGAGCTCCTAGCATGGCACGACGGCGATGACATTATTTTATCGGATGAAAAAATGTTTCAATTGCAAGATAGCCACAACCAACAAAATGACCGTGTGTATGGCGTATCATTGAGACATACCAGTGGACAAATTAGCTGTCCAGCGATTTCAAAGTGCGTCGGCTGTCATGGTTTGGGGTGCTATATCGCCTAGAGGGAAGTTACCACTGGTGTTCATCGATCGAGGACTCAAAATCAACCAAGATTACTATATTCAGAATGTATTGCAGGGTCATTTACTAGAAAATGCCCGGAAGTTATATGGGAGTGATTATTTTTGTTTTCAGCAAGACAGTGCTCCATCTCACAAGGCCAAACGAACTCAAGACTGGTGTCGAATGAATTTGACAGACTTTATACCTTGGCAAGAATGGCCTTCGTCACCAGACTTGAATCCGTTGGATTTCTCAATATGGGGATTTATGCTGAGTAAGATAGGGAACACACACGGCATGAATTTAAATTCATTCAAGGATCGATTAGTGAAGATATGGAACGATATTCCAGATGAGGTAGTGCGTGCCGCGTGTAACTCCTTCTATGGCAGAATGCGGAAAGTAATTAAAGCAAATCGAGAGAGATTTGAACTTATGAATTAATTTAATAATTTACAGTTAATGTTTTATACATTTATTAAAAAATATTTTAAATCTATCGAGTTGTTTTCATTTTATGGACATTTTAAAGTAGGACACTTAATCTGCTCAACCCTGTAGGTGCATCTGGTTATTTTCAATAGTAATACTACCGTGACGGAATACTAACGTGGTTAAAATGTTGAAGAGCGAAGCTATGTTCTGATTATCGTCGCTACCGGCGTAAAAGTTGTGGTGCCTGTCTGTCCGTAACACGTCCTTGCGCACCATACCCGTCACGTACGCCAGATCGGCGTTCACCTGGAAGACACCATTTTATATGTATTCCTAAATTGTACTATTATTATTCCAATTTTGTTGTTCTTTAAATATAGAACTTACAATGCCTTTCTGTATGCAGTCTTTCCATCGCGCTCTGAGAGTGTAATATTCGTTAGCTTTCCTCTTGATGTAGTCCATTCGCTCCTTGCCAGTCATTCCGTCAGGATACACATTTAAGATGTGTTTCCAAACTACTTTTCTGCAATAAAGCACATAAAATAGGTCATTATCAAAGCTATCATTTTGTTTTGCTTCTGGTTGGTTTCAGTTAGATACATACCAACTTCCGTTATACCAAAAAAAAACAAGTTTTAGGGATCAAAGTCATGTCATAATCATTCCATTTGATTTTGAAGTTTATGCCAAGCATGGTACAGTCTATATTCAGTAAATTTTATGTATGTTATTTTTTGTGAAGCTTAAACACTGATATCAATGCATGATATGGATGTTACAACAGTGATAAAATATGTGCTCTAACTTTTCAATGTAATTAAACAATAACAAATCGTTTGTCACGCGATCATCAACCTCTTTGTGATAAAGTTCAAACATTGATATTTTAAACAGTTAGTGTATTACTATACAGTGTTGACATGACAATTCATGGCTCCCATAATAGCGTAAAAAGACGAAGCGGGTGGCTCCTTCTTACATTTTTCACTGTAGTTGAACAAACTAATTTAAATCATGTAAATTCAGCTGATAACCATTACTCTACCTTAAACTAGGGTCAATGCCCCCGCAGTATATGACCTCCCTCAGCTTGGCGGTGTTGGTGATCTGTCCCACGGTGTCGAGGAAGGTTCTGAACTCGCTGTCGCTGAGCGGCGCGCGCGGCGGCGAGTTCGGGTCCTCGTACAGGTTGAGAGCACGCGACACCATGTTGAACGTCCGCTCAACCTGCACAGGCATGGCCAGGCTACAGTGGGATGTTAGTCACAGATGAACAACTAAGAATGTAGCCAGGTGATGAGCTGAGGGGAACAGCTGCGCCTACAAGGCAACTTTAAATTCTGTTTCTTGCCTGACCCACTCTTCATACAATTCTGGTTACGCCCTTATGCATGTGCGTCGGTATTAGTATTCGCGCCAACTCTCCAGATGAATTGCTAGTCTAATGTAGGCAGTGAATAATTTCACTGTTGTTAGTACTCATCGCAATGCACGATAACATTCCTAATGGTATTCGTTAATGTAAGTTTATTATAATGAGATGATTATAAGCACCACTGAGGCAATTTCTTTATATACCTACAGAAGCAGATTTGAATTTCTTGATCCATTTGAGTTTATCCAGGATAAAACAATTCTTATGCACTAGCATAAGAATTGTTTTATCCTGGATAAACTCACTCTCTTTCAGAAACTTTTTCTTGACCAGTGAAGAACACTAGTTCTTCACTGGTCAAGAAAAAGTTTCTGAAATAGAAAAACCTAATTACAAAACAGCTGTTACCTGGTTCATGAACAGCCCTTGAAGGCCAGTCGGAACGTCCTGCTTGTCGGGCGGGTGCAGCGGCGCCACGCTGGGCGGCGGCTCGCGCGGTACCGGACTGAGCCCGGGCGGCTCCCAGTCCTCCGACGCCTCCGCGAACGGCTTCATGTCCACCCGGAGTTGCACGCATGGCTCCGATCGCTGAGTTTGAGCTATGTTGTGAGACCTAACAAAAGAAATTATTGACACTACTTACTTGACCTGTAGGTGTAATCCCATCAAAAACATAAATGTGAAAATGGAAGTCAGTTCAACATAAGAATATGCTTGGTTGTCGACTTAGCTGACAACAGGATTGAGATCTAAATGGGCACCCAGTTCTATAGATAATCCTTAACAGTCAAATTATCTACACAAAGCAGATAACTTAGAATAAATTGTAGCTCAAAATTGTACTAGGCTGGTTTTTACCAGCTAACCGTATTTCTAAAAGATTAAGATATTGTTGACCTTACAATCATAAATTTATTTATTTTTTCATTATTAACTTGCATATAACAAAAAGCGTAGTAGATAAGTTGCGTAACGTGCGTGAAAACTAGCCAAGTCGAATTTTGACCTAAAAATTATACCTCTGGGGTTGCAAACCCAAAGTTCAATACTATGCACTGTTTCTTGTATATCCTAGACTTAAAATACCATAACATTGATTATTAAAACAAAATTAATCATTCAAATGTGACTCACAATAATTGGTCTAATCATAATAATATATTCCTTCTATTCCCACTCATTCTATTAGTATAATTATTGGGGAAAAATATATTTCCATTATTTTAAAGCCTGATTATTAATGGTACCTGGAAGAAAAGTCTAGGTAGTTGCATTACAGAAAACTGGTTGTTGAATGTAACTACTTCGAAAAAAACCATTTAGTTCTATCAATAGAACTAGTGGGAGTAAACCAAATAATTAAGTCTTACTTGAGAAAAGCAGCATCCAAGTCCCAGTCAGAGAGGAGTGGCAGGTATATCTCCTGCCCATAGTCATCAGCCGTCCGGTATGACAGTGTGAAGTCAGACTTGATATCAAAGGCTTTCACTAAAATGCTTTGTAAAACCTCCAATGAGGTTATTTGGGGGTCCACAGAGAATTTCCTCAGTTCTGGCTGTAGTTTTCCTTCACATTTCTGAAAAATAATGATAATAAAAATAATAAAAATTTATTTTTTTCTTCAAGACACCTTTGCAACTAACCAGTTGCAAGGACACCAAACAATTTTATCAAACTATAAAATGTGGTTAAAGCAAAAAAGTGTTGGGATATGCTTTGAGCTTTCATGGCTACTATGAGCATTAAGTTGAGAGTTCAATGAATTTTGTGAAATAATATGGATATGTGAAATAATATTATAAAACATGCTGACTGTGATGTCCAAGATTTGAAGCTTGTAGGCAAAATAAAGGACATTCATACAACTAACAATATTTTAAGTGAACATAAGTACTAATAAACTTAAGTATATGAGTAAAAACACTGAGTAGGTAGTCATTAATGTTCAAGGCGATTCATTGTTGTTCCGCTCTGATAAGCACCAATTTAAAGTGTTCGCAAATTGTGGAAGTTGAATGTGTAATTAGAGGAAGTAAATAGGTTTTTTGATTCCTTTTTTGTTCTTAGACATTCATGAAATGTCTAAGAACAAAAAAGGAATCCTTAGTAATTAAGTATTCATAATAATGTGAGAATATAAAGCCAATTTCAACTTATATTGTACCGATCATAAGCTGATGTTTACTAAAACAACAATATCCTTTAGCTATGCATTAGGCAAAGGTTTTATGAATTGAATCTAGTACATGTAAGAGGATGTACGGTTGCTCTCCTACATTGCGTCGATGGATAGTATTAATGATTCAAGAAACTAATACGACAATAAGAGCACCTAAAGGAATACTGTACGACACAACACGAACCTTCACTTTCACTCTAACAGCTTCTCTGCTATATCCAAACATGGCTTCGCTTAACTATTATCACATATCCATATAATATTACACAACTATGACTAGTCGAAGTTGCTGTTCCTCTCACATAATTATAAAACAATAAGGTTGAAGAAAATGTGTAAGAAAATTTTCAATTCACACTTTACGTACAAAAGAAAATAATGACAACTATGACATTTAGTTTTTTTTTTAACAAATACATTAGGCCTGGAGACTGCTATTATTTAAGCCATCGGAGCGTGTTCACATTGCACGATTCTCCGCCGCTCTCGGACGGTAGGCCGCGCTTATCGAAGCACGTTCGGTGATCACATTCGTAGTGAAAAGGAAACGTTTTGGAACGTTGCCTATCTGGGCCCTTTGACGTGACATTTGCATGCAATGACATTGACATTCGTGACATTAGCATTTGCAGTAATTGGCTTGGCTACATAATTGCTAGTTGCAGACGTTGCATTTCAGTGCAGGTTTGCATTAATGATAAGCATAGAAGTTTGTACCAATTTATTAATAAAATAATAATAATTTGATCTCTGAATAAAATGACTACTCCACCGGCTTTACCCCAAATAGACCGCGAATTAGACTTATCCAATGCTGGAAGAGGAGTGTGGCTTGTCAAAGTTCCTAAGTATATAGCGAACAAATGGGAAAAAGCTCCAGGAAATATCGAAGTGGGTAAATTGAAAATATCTCGGGTGACAGGACAAAGGGCCCAGGTGCAGTTATCTCTCTCAGAGGCTGTAATGTGTCTTAAGGATCCTGGCGAGCAGAGCATACCAAAGGAGCACCGTTTGGACGTTTCAACAGTTACTAGGCAATCTTTAGGCGTTTTTTCTCATGTAGTGCGTAAGTATTCTTCTATAATAATCATTTAAAATCAGTCTTGTCTTGTGAATTTTGTGTGTTGTACAGAAGTTTTGTATGTGTAGATATAACCTTAAAACAAGTAACTTACGTTTATTGGTATTTATTTCAGCATCCAATACAGATTCGGTAGTTCCAGAGACTGAAAAGTTGTACATGGAGGGTCGGATAGTACAAAAGTTGGAGTGCAGGCCATATGCAGACCCAACTTACTATAAATTAAAGTCTGAATCTATAAGAAAGGCTTCAATGCCACAGCGTCAAGTGCAGCAGTTAGATAGAATTGTACAGAACTTCAAGCCAGTCTCAGATCATAGGCATAATGTAAGTAGCCATTGGATTCATTCTAGCACAGGAAGTGTACTCACACTCACTGTTGAACAGTGGGAAAGTAAGCCATTAGTTTTTATAAAATAAATAAGTCCAACAATGTAAATAAAATGTTGAGTGGTTGAGTGGTGGTGGTGGAAAGTTTTTGTACAATTGATGCATCAATTGTACAAAAACTTTGTATGATTGCACTGGAGGACAAACAAAATTTAGCAACTTTCATAAAACTCGTATTACAAAATATTGCAATCATTGCATTATAATGGTGTTGACGAGGTAGTATCTATAAAATTTCTTGACGTCACAATCGATAAGCATCTCAATTGGAAGGAACACATAGAGCAAGTTTGCAAAAAGCTCAATCGGTTTGTGTTTGCTCTCCGAAGGCTGAGAAACACTGTGTCTATTGAGGCCGCACTAACAGCTTACCACGGCTATGTGCATCTGTTCTCCGCTACGGGCTAATACTATGGGGTAACTCTGTAGATGTGGATAGACTTTTCAAAATACAGAAGAAATGTCTCAGGGCCATTTGCAATGCGTGAATAGATGATAGCTGCTTACCCTTATTTAAAAAGCTAAACATACTGCCATTACCCTGCTGCCTATATGTCTTTGTCTGCAACAACCAGTCACACTTCAAAAAACATGCTGAAATCATGCACAGGCAGACTAGACCAAAAATTAAATAAATCTCGTGCATGTAAGGCGAATTACGGCAAAAATGTATTTAACATGTGTATAAAACTGTTTAATATCTTACTTGACGAAATAAAGTTACTATGAGGTAATAGTTTTAAACACAAGTTATCCACTTGGCTTCTGGATAAGTGCTTCTATAGGGTAAAAAGTTATCTAAATCAAAGGTGAAATAGAATTTGTAATTTTGACTCCATGCTTATTTTGACATTTATTTTTTAATGACATAATAAGTTATTTATTACTAACTTTGTGAACTCTATTATTTTGTTATTGTATTCTTTGCCTATTTATTAAAGTGACATATTGTTATAATTATAAATGATTTAATGTACCTAGCACTCGGAAATGTTTGCAGGGCTGAATACATGGAACTGTATTTTAATTTATAAGACCTATTTTTATGTACTGTATTCCAGCAAATAAACGATTGTTTAATTGATTGATTGATTGCAACATATTACACAATATGGTGTTTGGTTAAAAGTATGTAGGTTTACTAGTATCTAAACACCATATTGTGAATAAGTTATTACTTCAATGTGATATTTTGTTTCTACAGATTGAATATCAAGAGAAGAAGAAAGCAGAAGGCAAAAAGGCTAGGGATGACAAAGACCAAGTGCTCAATGTCCTATTTGCTGCATTTGAAAAACATCAGTATTATAACATCAAGGACCTGCAAAAGGTAAATTACTAAAGAATGTTATTTAGTTATAAGTGCCTTTGAAAGTTTTATCACTTTATCAACAATTTCTTAGAACTGTTAGTATGGATTGTCATTTGATACTCACTATTTAATTTTTGGTAAAAGAAAACTATGGTGTATGGAAACTCAAATCCATGGGAAACCTATACTTAGCTGTGACCAATTGTGAATGTTAATCATAACAATTTTTTCCAGATTACAAGACAACCCATAGTATACTTGAAAGAGATTCTGAAGGAAGTATGTAACTATAACCTGAAGAACCCTCACAAGAACATGTGGGAACTGAAGCCAGAGTACCGGCACTACAAGCAGGACGCTCCGCCCGAGGCCAAGGAGGACAAGGATAGCTCCGACAGTGACTAGTCTATACATGTGATCATAAATATACAAGTTAATGAAGAAATAAAATATTTTGTTAAAGTATGAAGAAGTTTCATTTATGTTGAATTGTAAGTTAAATTAAACACTAATAGTTTGCTTCCACAATTTAATAACGTTCATACATTTTAATTTAATACAATTTTCTATAAGTACGTCAAAATTTACTATCCTAGCATAGGAAGATAATTTTGAACTTTGAGCTAATATAAATGAGAGTTGAAATATAAAGCCACAACTTTAGTCGTGTTACTTCTAACATTTAATTGTTACATTAATTGAGTATATAATTCAGTTCAGTTCACGAGCTAACACTTGGAATGTTTCGTTGGTTACCACAGGAGCTTGGCGTTGGGTTCAGTTCATGGCGTCATACTTAGATTTCTTGATGTAACTCGCGAGGAAGCAGGAGAGAATGGTGCCCCCCAGCGGGAACAGTGCCGTGCCGATTGCGATGCCGAGCATAACATCCATGTTGCGCTCGAGATATTCCACTATTATCTTGTAGCAACCCTGCAATCAAGGTTGGTGTTGTGAATTAACGTACATAATGTTTAATTTCTTTCTCAATATAATATAAACTTAGAAACGGACAACAAGGTGGATTGTAGTTATCATATCATATCCAATACACTGAAAGCAGTGCCTGCTGTCCCCGGCATTAGCACGCGCACGGCGAAATATTTGCTCGTCTCGCGTACGTAGGCGTGCCAATCCGTGCCATGCCATGTGTCAAACAGTGTTGCATGGAGTTAAACTATAAGATAAGATGTAAGAGTGCGAATAAGTAGCAGGTAGACTAGGTACCAACCGTCTGATAGACGTGGCTGTAGTTCGCCGTGATGCAGTCGTCCGGGTTCACGCAGCACGACAGCGGGATCGGCCGCTGCACGCGCCCCCAGTCCGTGTAGTTCGACACGCCGCAGCAATGCAGCTGTGAACACAAGACGAGGGAATTACACGTTGTGAATTTCATCATTCGAGACCTAAATAAAGAATTAGAAGATACAAGAGCAAGAGCCACTGTAGCCGAACGGTAAGGCAAGCGAACACCCGCTCGTCCCACTGGATTAAAAAAACGTATGTAAGTACAACGAATTTACGAACTATCATTTGATAGGTATATAACAGAAGGAAAATATCTTGAGGAAGCCGGTCTAATCCGAACAAGTTCTAAGTAATATATGGTGGCAGTCGTTTTGGTAAAACTAGTGCCAACGCCAAATCTTGGTATAAGGTGAATAAAGCGGACCCCGGGATCCTTTAGGGTACAACCGAGGAGACGTTAGGAGGATGATGGGTTCGAGACCTAAACAAAACTATTCGAAGTTTCGACATTCTTGCGATCCTCACTTCGATAGTTAATATGGTGGAAGACCACTAACAAATCACAAGTCTCTAAAAAAATGTCTACTCACAGTGGACTGAGCCAAGTCGAAGTTGCCCCTATGCCGGTCGCTGGAGACGAGAGTCTGCGTGAGGCCGTCGTAGAGCCCCTTGGAGAAGGTCTCGCGGTAGCACGCCACCGACGCGCCCACTCCCGCGTCCATCATGAAAATGCAGGCCAGGAACCCACCATACTGCAAACACGGCGAACAGTCACAGACCGTAGGTAACATGTATATGCAATATTCAACTACGTGGTGTTGATTAACGCGGTCTTAGCGCGCATGTTCATTTTAGGTTGGTGGAATGAACTCCAGTTCATTAAGCCCAAGATCATACAACCTCGAGAACCGACATATACAAGGTACCGTCTCATTAATACCCACATTCGTCGCCAACAACTGTTTGAGATTTTTGAGAAGGTTCCAATGAGCCCAATCACGTCGTTTATCTTCTATAGTTTATTAGTTGCTTTGGTCATCTTCTGTCTCCGTCATCTGATCAGCTCGGTGTTACCATAGTAATGCGTTGTCATGTCACTGAACTTACATGAGTAGGTATGCAAAGTTTCATCTCAATTGTTTCATGATATTAACTGCTTCAAAATTCAGTTGCAAGATTTAACCCGCACATACTAACGAACGAACTAACAAATAGCTACACATGTGCCTAAAATAACTTTTCCAACTTCTTAATGCACGTGCATATAATATAAACTACTTTCACGTCGTTGTCACGTAGGAGTAGCGGCTCACAGCAATTAATCGGTTAAAGTACCTACTGTTCCGTGTTCACTTACGATGTGTCATAAACGTACATAAATATCTGTACAGTCCTTATATTGTCAATGTCATAAAGGCGTGTACAGATATTTATATCCTTACTATGCTTATGCTCCTGCCCGCGACACCGTCTGCGTGGAACTCGTTTACATCACAGCTCCATACAAATTTTCACCCCCCATTTCAGCCACTTAGGGGATGATTTACAAGATAAAAACTATCCTATGCCCCGGGACTATCTCTATACCAAATTTTATCTAAATCGGTTTAGTGGTTTAAGCGTGAAGAGGTACCAGACAGACACACTTGCGCATTTATAATATTAGTATGGATTTATGTACGTACTAGCTTCCGCCCGCGACTTCGTCTGCGTTAACCCGGGATAGAAACTATCTTATATTTTAATGTGGGCTATAAACTATCATCGTGCAAAATTTCGTCCAAATCGGTTGAGCCGTTTAAGCGTGATTGAGTAACAAACATCTAAACCTCCAAACATCCATACTTTCGCATAATAAGCTTTCGTATAATATTATAGTAGGATATTGATACCCCTGACTGTCCCTAAACACGATGAGGCGTGTGGCTTGTGTTTACTTACGATGTACAGTAGCACCGGTTGGCCCTTGATGATGCAGGAGAAGGCGACGGAGCTGACCAGCACAATCAGGACGGCGATGCCGATCATGACGTGCGGCGCCGTGCCAGAGAACTCTGGCGATAGCTCCATGTACTTGTAGAGATCGAACTCTGCCCATAGTCCCACTATCAGCAGCAGCAGCCCCAACAACTGGGAATAACCAAAAAAACGGTTCAGCTTCACTGTTGGACTGGAGTTTGGACTGACGCATCGTATGGCCTTTAGACTTTTACGTGCTAGCTTGGAGTTCAAGAGTTCACAAATTCTTCATCTTTATTCTTCATGCATAACGAGTTAAATGTTTCTGGGTTAAAGTATAAAAAAAAACGACATTTTGATACTATAAAATAACTACGAACTACTTAAAAACTAAATATAAAATACCCCACCCAGTTGACCCGCTTGAGGCATGGACCCTAGGATGCTGGCTGCATTGCCTCTTTGCACCGCTAGGCTTAGACGCTGGGCAAAGAAAGAACCGGCCCTGTGGTCGCCTGAAACGCCAATAAGACGGACCGACACCGCTTTCATAAATTTTTTGGTGTCGGACGACCAAGGGCCCAAAGTCTCCACCGCAAGTGCCGCGAATTCATATTTATTGGTGAGAAATGCGTACTTGCGGCGTTTAGACATTTGGGCTTGGTCAGCGGCAGTCCCAGGCTTCCGAGCCGACCCTTCAACGTGGTACGGAGCCAGCGTGTCGACACAGGTAGCGTCCCACGCTAAAGGGCGGCCTAGGCTCCAGGGCACGAGAGTGCAACCATCAGGTCTCTTCCCGTCAGTAGTGGAAAGGCCCGTTGGTTCCAGAGTCGCAGGGAGACCTGCGGTGCTGAGTGAACGGTGAATGAGGTCTTTGTACATTTCAGCAAATAAACGGTACATTTTAAATTAGGTATCCATCAAAGAAGTGCTCGAGTACTTAGCTGAATGAATCTCTCTGCCAATGTGACAATTACTACGTACTATCATACTTATATCATAATATCAGCAATATCCTTATAAGAACGGCATCACGGAATCTTAATAGGTTTCATCAAAATAATACAAAATAATGTATAATGGTAAAGATGAAGATACTGTCAGATTTTCTCATGAAGTAGTTGCACTAACATATTTTATGTTATTATCTGTTTGTTGACTCGTAAACATTATTTCAGCGTTTATTTAACTTAAACCGTTAATATTCCAAAATCATAGGCGCGTCTCTAGGTACCTACATTTCTGCGAGCTAAATTTTAAATAAAAAGCGAACTAATTCGCTCCAAAACTTTTGGCTTATCAATGTGTAACATCTGTCAGATGATAACACATTGTTTTCACATGTCATTTCACTAACAACTTACCCAGAACACGATATTGAAAATGAATAGAAACGTTTTCAGGCAGGCTATCACTGCCACGTTCTTGAACTGGTTCCCCATCGTCACAATTTGCCTTGTTTCAGGGATTTAGGGAGCTTTCATTCGGTGTTCTTACCAGCCTAGGGCTGGGTTAGTTGGTATTGTTAAGCGGATTGTTGATCGGCTCAACGCGCATGCGAATTCTGTCTATTTATTCACAAATATTTTTTCACTCGTCCGTTCCTAGTATAACTTGAGCCTTAGGTTGGTACGGACTTTGCGTAATTGGGAGGCAAGATTTTATACGTCTGTGAGTGAAGCGTAAGCGTTGTGAATTACAGCCCACAGCGCATGCGTGGTTGCATCAGCACCCCAACTTTGTAAATAAACACAAATTCTTTAGATACGCTTTCGCTGCATGCCGTGTAAACATCCCTTGAGGGTTGTCACTAATGTTGTCTGATATATGAAGCAAATAATGGTGTAAATTACACTTTCCTTATTTACTACCGAATGGCAAATTGCTAGAAACTAAATCAATACCTATCTGTCTCATTTACGGGGGGTTCCATTAATAGAGGTGAGATAAGAGGTTATTTAAGTTATAGAGGTGCGATTTTTAAATGAAAAAAAATATATAAACAGGACAAAAATGCATACCTACAGAATGCGTCAATTCAAAAAATCTGTCATTTTAGTTTGTCTCTTGGAAGCAACTTGAAGTCATTTAGGCACAATCAGCCAAGAGCGCAATTTGCGGGAAGACTAAAAATTAAGTACTAAACAAAACGGAAATTTGTCAGCAATGAAGTCCGAGTTAGAGAGGTAATAAATTGGCGTTATCTCAGTTATAGAGGTAAAATTAAAATTTTGCAAAAGTATTCCTTTCCTTTAAATAAAGTCTCTGTAAAAGAGGCAAAATAATCTCGCTGTCAATTATAGACGTAATTATGACGATAAAGTGGAAAGCACTAATCCCAGATATAGAGGTTTGTTTTGTTCCACTAACAGAGGTAATTCATTGCTAAAGTGTCGGGACCTCAGCGTGAGTTCCAGCTATAGAGGTTTCTCACTTATCCAAGTTTCACTGTAATAATAATTCCAATCTGACCGCGGCACGAAAATCAAAAAGATACATCCTATCTGTGATTAATTAGCTCATACTTTCCTCTCGTTAGCTGACATTGCTGAAATTCAGCTGAAGCTGCGCGCCGGCCGGCGCAGGCGCCAGTCGACCTCCGACCACCAACGCGCGCGCGCCGCTCCGCGCACGACCCTCGCAGTTGACACCGACAGTGCACGATCACGAATGTGCTATATTTGAAATTGTAATTTTTTGGCGCAATGTTTTGCCACCGGAATTTATTTATTTTCGGCATTATTTTGCGGATATCTTCGGTTTCGCTAATTGCCGATATTGAAGGGGATGATGGTGAGAATAAACTATTTATTGAACTATAAGTATATTCATGACCAATGAACATTTACATTTTGTTTAGGATTTCTTTGCTAAGTTTACCCGCGTTCATTGCTCTTGAGTGTAATATTAAGCGTTTAACCGCCGAACGTCTAATTAGTTACCTACTTGCGATTCTTTACTCTGTCATGTGTCATTTAGTCTGTCACAGGTCCGATATATCAGACGATGGCCGTTAAAGGCCGTGTTACTCCTCGACCTTTGTTTGGTTTTGTGGACGCTACGTCTACCGATCACAGTACCTGTCCATAGTGTAAACACTCTGTCAAAAACTTATCCTCTCATACTTAAGAACGCTTTATGTTATATTATTATATGTCATTACAATCAGCATCAAAAGTAACTGCGCAATCGAAGACGTCAAAAGCTCTTATTCCCTTTTGATAAGGACTTTTGACGTCTTCGTTTGCGCAGTTACTTTTGATGGTGACTGTACAGTCAAAAAACGCTAATAATGTCTAAACAAAATAAAAACACAATATATACACGCCGTAATAAGCTCTATTAGAGTGATAATAGAGTTCTGGCCAGTTATATTGGCGTATATTTCGTACATATAATATTATTATTGACTGTACTTATATAATTATATCTGAGATTACATTTTATGCTAAACAATTACATTCCAAAGCTGCTGCAAAGATCCCGATTGCTTGCTTGATTCTGGAATGTTGATGCATCGACTGCATAGCAAACCTAGGTACTTACTTATTATACTTACCTAAGTACCTACTTACAATTACATATTCAGTAAGTATCCGTAACAAGTTTGGGGTTAATTTTGCAATTCGAAATATGCGGTTGTGTAGGTAACTGTTTAATTCAAGCGCATTCCAAGTCCTTTCACCCGCTAATTGAATTGGAATCACTGATTAAATATAAGTATTTTTGTCGTGAAATTCTGAAACGTCAAAAGAAAAAACGGGGTAGGTACCCTAACCTTAAATGGATTACCAACTGGGTACCTAAGTAAGAGCTGGAGTCGTTTCTCGTACCTAATTATTGCAGTAGTTACAAAGGGGTACATATTACCTACATATCTGCGAATCTTATCTCTGTTTCTGCCTGCCTGTTGGTTTGTTTGTTAGAAGAAATAATTAAAAGTCCTGTAGTAGGATTATTAGTTTGAATGAAATGGGGAAGTTGGTAACGGAGTGCATATTGCTATTATTAAGGAGTTGTATACGAATGCAGTCACAGGCTCTAAAAACATACGCCGTAATAAGTGCCATAGACAGTAAACATTCAACCAGCTCGGGTAAAAGCCCCAAAGGCCGTACACCTTAATTTCAATAACTGACACTACTCGTCATCTTTATTGCTATGAATTTTGATACCTACGTGTCTACGGATTTTATTAATTCTGCTTTGTAGAGCCAAAAGTCAAAAAATATTTAATGATCCTACTATTAAGTGCAGTCAGGGTAGTGGACGATTTAGCAATGTGGTCGAGTTAGGACGGTGGACGTTATGGGAAATATAGGAAAGTGAATGAGTCAAGACTTTGGACGATATGACAATGTGGACGCGATAGGATTGTGACAAAATATGATTGTGGATGCGTCAGGACAGTGGACATATGATATGGCAATATGAACAAGTTAAAAAGGTGACAAAACGGAAGTTGACGAAGTAATTCTGAGCCAGAATTAAGATATAAGGTGCCAACAAGTATGGTTGAGATTATTTCATTTGTAGGTATGTGGCCGATAAAACTGTAATTGTTATAGCCTTGGATGGTAGTTCCTTTTTGAATGGACTACTTTGATACAAGTCGCCCAACTAAAACAATCTCAAGTAGGTATACACATACGGGGCCAGGGTCGAGCACTGGGACGTTTACCTTACTTGTTCGATAATATTATGCTTTATATTGGAAATACGTACTGGCAGTTAGACGGACGGCTTCGCTTGTTTGTTAGGAGCAATAAGGGTCCCGTTAGTGAGTATCCTGGACGTATTACCATTTATTAGTTTGTCTTTCTGTCAAATTAGTCGTGGGATTCTGAGAAACTATATTCGAACGAAAATGTATCTATATCTAGGCATTTTTTTTTTGAGAATGCTTACTAGTAAAGTAGGAAGTGCCTAATCGTTTTACTCGTGATACACCACTTTAACCACCACCAGCCTAACTAGCATGATCGCATTTATGTCGGACTAAGCATTCAACCTTTATACTAGCAAGTATGTAAGTGCCATGCTAGCTAAGGCATCTACTTACTAAACAGTCATTCTCATTAATAAAAATAATAAATATTTTGGCAGGTTACTACTGTAAAATATTTCAATCCTAGATTTTGCTCGCCACCTCGTCCATGTGGAATTTGTTTATATCGTGCTTCCATACAAGCTTCCGCCCCCCATTTAAACCCACTTAGGGTCATCTCAATCGGTTCAGTGGTTTAAGAGTGAAGAGGTAACAGACCGACAGGCTAACAGACAGACATACAGACACACTTTCGCATTCATAATATTAGTATGGATTGCGAGGACGTACTAACTCCAATAAATTGAACAAAACTGAAATTAGGAATATTTAAAAATAACTTATTTTGCATATGAAGTAACAAAACATTGCAAACTATTCTTTTGAAAGTTTTACATAATTTGCATTTTAATGTGCACGTGTGAAAGTTCTTTCATGCCGGCGGCGACGCCGACAACACCTTTTAATGGACCTTATACCGTTGCATTAAGACTTCTAATTGAATAGCTCCTTCTCAGTGTGTTGTCGATCGAGACATCGCCCACGAGCTTTTCTACGTCTCACATAATCAATATAAATCACTTTCAAATCAAATAAATTAAGCGACTCGCGATTATGTAAATGTGGTTTTTATATGGCTTATTATAAACTAGCGACCTGCCGCGGCTTCGCACAGGTACTATATTATGCATATAAACCTTCCTCTTGAATCACTACCTATTAAAAAAACCGCATCAAAATCCGTTGCGTAGTTTAAAGATCTAAGCAGACATAGGGACAGACAGCGGGAAGTGACTTTGTTTTATACTATGTAGTGATAATAACAGATATTACCAATTAATTCGTCTGAATGCTAGATTAATTGAAGATGCGCGTGTACCTAATCCATAAATGATAATAATATATTGTACTAGCTGTACCTGCGACTTCGTCTGCATGGTAAAGTGGTGGAATTAATGCATTTATTATCTGGGACATCTTATTATCTTATCTTATCTAGATGAGGGCCCTTTCGGATGCACTTCCACCCGTCGGGATCTTTTGTGCATTTGCCCTCTCCTTTATGCCTACTCCCAAGCTCGCTCCATCATTTCCACAAAGCGGATGATGCAGCTCAGCGGAAGCACCTTGAATTCCTTTGGTTGCGGATAGTCGCTACCAAAGTAACTCATTCTTTGTCTGGCAAGGGCATGACATTCACACAGTAAGTGTTCCATGGTCTCGTCCTCCTCTCCACACATTCTACAGTCTAAACTGTCCGACAGTCCCATCTTGGCCAAGAGATCCTTGACCCCGAAGTGACCTGTGAACACCCCAGATATGATTCTGAGTTGCTTCCTGCTGGATTTCCAGAGCTTGTTAGTCCAGCCCGAGTCCGCTCCTTCTATGAAGAGCTTAGAGTGCCTTAAGCCCGCCTCATTCCTCCACTCGTGTTGGTGTTTGGTTTTGGCGTATGCTTTAAAAGCCGAAGTTATGGTTCTCTGTGAGAGTCCCACAAATGGTTCTGGACCTACAAAGTGATTTGTAGACCCCCCTCTTGCAAGCTCATCCGCTCTTTCGTTGCCGACGTAGCCCTCGTGCCCCGGTATCCAAACTAGTTGCACCTTATTGTGCCTTCCAAGCTTATTCAGTGCCTGGACGCCGTTATAGACTAGTCTGGAATCCACTTTCGGCGCCGTAAGCGCTTTAAGGGCCGCTTGACTGTCGCTGAGGATATAGATGGTCTGCCCTCTGGTTTGCCTGTCTATATTCTCCTGTGCACAGGCAATTATGGCGTATGTCTCCGCCTGGAAGACGGTTGCCAAACTACCCATGCTTACACTACTACTGTAGTCAATCGCATAAATGCCTGCTCCCGTACCGGATCCCATTTTAGATCCGTCCGTGTACCATATACTGTCTTCGACACCAGACCTCGGTGGTTCTAGACCTTCGGCCCATTCGGCCCTGGATGGAACTTTTGTTGTGTAGTTCCTGTGGAATACATACTTGGGTAGCATTTTATCACATCCCATGTTTGTTATTCTGTCTAAGAAACCGTCAGTCTCCATGTTTGTGTGCTCAGTCTTTGGCTTGCTGTCGCTCCACAGTCCAAGAGTTCTTAGTCTGTAGAGCGATTTGCGCGCCTCTGACTTAATCACCATGTGAAGTGGCGGTAGGTCCAGAAGGACTTCTAGCGCCGCTGTGGGTGTGGTACGAAACGCCCCTGTTATAGCCATGCATGCCGATCTCTGTACCTTCGTCAGGGCATCTCTGCATGTGCTCATTAAAGTCCTTGGCCACCATACCAGGCTACCGTACAATAGTATGGGCCTCACCATCATGGTGTAGATCCACTTCAGTACCTTTGGGTTCAGTCCCCATGTTTTGCCATATGCTGATCTACACATTCCAAATACCCTGAGTGCCTTTGTAATGGTGAGATCTGTATGCTTCTTCCAATTCAGTTCCTTATCCAGAGTGACACCTAGATATTTCACATCATTGGACAGTTCTAGTACCCTCCCGTACAGTTTTAACTGCTGTACGCCGCGAAGGGTCCTTTTCCTAGTAAAGGGTATCACTACAGTTTTGCCTGGATTAATGGATAATTGGTGCCGGTCACACCATCTCTCCACTGTCTGCAGTGCCTTGTTCATGATTTCTGATACCGTGCCTGGGAACTTCCCACTCACCAGTATCACTAAATCATCAGCGTATCCTACCGTGTGGGTGGGACCTTTATTGAGTTCCGCCAGGAGTGAGTTCACCACCAAACTCCAGAGAGTTGGTGAGAGTACCCCTCCTTGCGGACATCCCTTTGTGGCCGTGGCCATTATCTCATCCCCCAAGAGAGATGACTTTATTAGTCTGCCATTTAGCATGTTGCCTATCCATTTACAAATGGTTGGCTCTACACCATGTTTTGCAGCCGCTTCGCTGATTGCTTTATACGTGGTGCGATCGAACGCTCCCTCCACGTCTAAGAAAGCTGCCAGACATAGTTCTTTATTCTCTATAGCCTGTTCAGCCTTGGTTGTTACCAGGTGAAGTGCGGTTTCCGTTGACTTCCCTGGCTGGTATGCACATTGCAGTTCGTGCAGCGGATGTCTCCTTAAAGGGCCATCCCTTATGTGTCTATCTACCAATTTCTCCAGTGTTTTGAGGAAAAACGACGATAAACTTATCGGCCTATACGATTTGGCTTCACTGTAATCCGCCTTACCTGGTTTGGGTAGATAGGGTACTTTTACCATCCTCCACACACGCGGCACGTGTGCGAAGGCCAAGCACGCCCTGTACAATCTGCTAAGGTGCGGGATTAGTACATTAGCGCCTTCTTGTAGTAGAATGGGGTAGATTCCATCTGGCCCCGGGGCTTTGAAAGGTTGAAATGTTGAAAGTGGGACAAAGTGTTCAAATCTGGGACATAGAACACATGCAGTTCTAATTTAGCCCATCAAGTAAAACGTTGAACAAATGCCGTTAAAATTCGTTTCTCATCTGTCACTGATATTTAAATCAGAAAGGGACAAAACACGTTTCGTTTAGGTATCAGAAGTATTTTATGTTTTATGAATAAATAAGACGGTAAAAGCTTAGTAGACGTTTGTGGCAATAGATCCAACAGGTAGGACACAGGCTGCAGCATTAAATGTTCATATTGAGCTTCTTCTCTACATATAAAATGCGTGATGTCTGAAATGGACTTGAGTTACTCCGACTCGCAGCTAAAGATGTGTTTAGAATTTAATAATAGATAATCCTTTCGAGTACCCATTGACCGGTAAGTGTTTACGCGGCACAATAGATCTCTTTTTATTTATACTTATAACAAACGGCCAATTTATATTTTCCAAACTATACCTAACCACTACGTAACTAAGTTCTACTACCATAACGCGACTCCGAGTCCCTTTCTAATAAAGGTATTAATTGTTAAAAATATTAAAGCATAATGTTTGGATTTTATTCTACTGTTTTGTCAGCGTGATTGGTTTATATACCCATGCCGAATTACAGTTTTCTAGTTGTAAGCGTTACTGAGCTAAGCCGAAGACGGACGGACGGACATGGCGAAACTATAAGGGATCCTTGTTGACCAAGGAACCCTAAAAAACAGAAAGAGAAGAGACTCGGACTTGTGACGTATGACGTTATTTTGTTGATACCTTTATTGATACAACACCTTAATACGAATTTAGCGCATGTAAGTCTAAGTTCAGTATCAGAATCGATACCTTTTTATGCTTTATCGTTTAGTATGCGTTTTGTTAAGTTCTTTCACACACCGGATCGAAATTATTAATGTAGTTATGGCAAGCCCGCCATATTGACGTCACTGACAGCTGACAGATATGGCAGCCAGGATTTCAAGAAGAAGAAATGAAAAAAATATGAGGTCAAATGTTTCGGAAAATTAATTAATTAATCGTCGCAGATGGATAAAAACTATCCTAAGCGGAAGCTAAAATAATAATGTACTTATAAAAAAATCTTCATGTTTTTCCGTTCATTGGAAAGCTGAGATCATTCGGGACAGAACAATGCTTCTTAGTTTGATACTGGCTGATTCTGTTTTAATTCAGAGATTTATTATAAGATGTAGATGACACGTTTAGAAAACTATATTTGGCAAGAGCTAGTAATTTTTGTTTATACTACGATAGCGACAAGCAAGACGGCCTATGGTAAAACTCTATCTTAGCCTATAGACGCATGCAACCTCAGAGGAGACGCACGGGCGTTGCCGACCTTTTCTTAGGGTTCCGTAGTCAACAAGGGTTCCTTATAGTTTCGCCATGTCCGTCTGTCTGTCTGTCCGTCTTCGGCTTAGCTCAGTAACCATTACTACTAGAAAACTGTGAAAACTGAAAAAATCGGCAAGGGTATATGAATCAATCACGCCGACAAAACAGTACAATACAATTTGGAAAAAGTTTTTTTTTAGGGCCTCCCCTACACCTAAAGCGGGGATGTAATTTTTTTTCTCGTTAAACCAATGGTGTGGGGTATCGTTGGATAGCTCGTTCAAAAATATGATGGGTTTTCTAAAACAACATTTTTCAAATCAGTAATTCGTGTGCGAGATATTGGGCTTTAAAGCCCTAATTTTAGTTCGAGTCATGTGCCCCCCCTGCCGGCTAAATGGCTACTACTGGGGATGTGAAAAAATTCGTGGTAGTAGTACATATAATGGATTTAAAAGGAAAACTATCACGAACAAGTAGGCATAAGTAGTTACCGAGTAATAGTCGACCAACTTAATGTGTAATTGAAAAGGCCAATTTTCGTACAAATTCGGCCGACGCAACCGCACCGCACGTCCATGTAACTAAGACAGACAGGCAACTACGGAACCCTACACTGCGCGTGGCCCGACACGCACTTGGCCGGTTTTGATTTGAGGATTCGCTGTGTCGACAGGAAGAGACAAATGCAGATCCCATTCTAAACAAACTCAACTCTCATCACTATTCTGCTGTGCAATGCAAATTTATTCTGCAAAAAACTCTGTACAAATTAAGACGAAGATACTCGCATTAGTGTGAGATGTAAGTAGGTACGAGTACCAATAAAATAAAAACTTGCATTGAACTACAAATGATGATAGACATTGTCATTTTCTTAAAAGGCTTTCTTTGGCCTTTGAAAAACAAAGTTCGTTGATGTCTTTTGTTTTGTATGATAAAGGGCTATTTACGTGAGGCAACAACTCGCATGCGAGTTTTATTACATTGCAGGGTTTGATTGACTTCGTCGTATTCCGCTAGCCCGCAGCCCGCAATTTAATGAAAAGCGCATACGAGTTGATGCACCATGTAAATTGCCCTTAAGTCAGATAATTAAATAATGAATTTGGCTTATCTCTATCCGGTAATGTAAATACCCATACGGCCAAGTTGTGTAGGAGTAGGACTCTACTGTTTAGGATTTAGTAACTGCGTGGGACGTTAATGATTTGTTCCAGGCAACATTCTTATGTGTATGCTAATATTTTTACTTTATTGGTGGTAGCACTACATATTAGTCTAGTCTCCCGTTACTCGAGCTGAATATCCTAATTGCTTAGCCATCAAAGTGATCTCTAACAACCAATATGGGCGCAGAAATATTATCAAACCATGATTAGAATCGGAATGAAGGTGACAGTTTTGCCATATAAATACGTCACTGGCAGCTGTTCCATTTCCAAACCATCTGAGTCTGAGAATAGTGTATGAGTTAGAAAACATTCCATGTTAAAGAGGCCAGGTCTTGAAACTCTTCCACCGTAAAAAGTTGTGAGATATTTCGTACAGCCAAGTCTCAGGCATTCTTATTAATCTTTATTTGCATTTTAGTAGGTTATTGTGCTATCAATACATACCTACAAATTATTAATGCAGTCCCATTCTTGCTTTTTCATTTTTGTCCGTTCACTGCAAATGTAACTTTGTAATCCTATATATGTATTTATATTATTTATGCAGTTAGTGTATCTAGAAAACTGGACTGAAATTGTAAAATATTTTGGTTTTTCCTTGATTTGTACACTAAACGCTAATTGTATTCTAAATTTGAATCTTCTATGTCTGCTGGTCTGCTAGAAGTGCCTTAGAGTTTTGATGATCGGTCGGTCAGTGAGTAAGTGACAAAATTTCGTAATTAAGAAACGTTGACTAGTTATAATTATTAACTACTGGTTCAAATTCAATGAAATTTGAAATATACCGTGTTTATACAATGCTGGCTTGGTTACTGAAAGTTCAGGCTTCTAGTTTTATCCTCAACGAAGTTCTACGGGGGCCTTAAATGGCCTGAGATGCTTCGAGAAAAGGATGGAGGTACGGCCGTGCCGCTGTTTTGCTCGACTTGGCGGGGGCACTGCCGTGCCCCCAGATAATGTATCCCAGAAAACTAGAAGTATATATAAAGGGTTCAATTCCCAGACCGCTTTTAATTTTATATTACCCCATTTAAATTTTACTTCGCGCTTTGTTCTTTATTGAACGACCGAGCGAAGCGAACGAAGTTTTCTGCTTCGGCTTGGGCGAGAATTCTTTCGTTTGTTCGGCGTCTGTCCATCTCTACAGGTCGCATTTCTCAACCGATACTCGTGAATTTTTTTAAATTTCAATTCGTTTATTAACTCAGATAGCAAGATCCATTATTTGTTAGTATTATCCTTAAAAAGACTATATTAGTACTTAGAATATCCGATTATTAAATAAAAAATAAAAATATAATATAAACTAAAAAAGAAAGAACATTAGACATTTGGCGTCATTGAGTATACGTCGGTACGTTAATGTTTTTGTTTTTCGAAAAATAGACAGGCTTGCTATTTCTGCAGCTCACCGAGGACACCGAATCACTAGTCAGTGGCGTGTTTGCCAGGTTGCGAAGTGGCTCGCGCTGGCTGGTTTTTTGAAATGCCCGGCATGGAATTTTGAGTCAGTGACCAGCATCCTGAGGTGGGCACCAGACCTTTCTGGGGTGGGCACGGCCCACCCGGCTCCCACTATATGCTTAAGGTGCTTCCAAATTAGAGACTAAGAAATGTTAACTTATATCAAAATAATTTACTTTACGTCACACCTGGCCATAACGCGAGTTTTAATGCACGCTGCGCGTACGGTAAAACTCGCATTGTGGCCAGATGAAGACGTAAAATTGTGTACTTACCCCGGGCGGTAATTCGTAAAGCCCCAGATTGCATATTTATGGCCCTCACCTTCGGTTCGGGCCACAAACAACTGCGATCTGGGCCTTTCACGAATTCACCGCCCTTGGTACGTAATGTACTATTTCCCGTCACTACCTCGGAAAGCCGTCTTTTATCCTTTAAAACAAGCGGGTAAAAACGCATTTTGTTCTCTAGTGGGGAAAATAATTTGATCTTGGAGCGTGATTAAGTAGCTTTTGACAGATAACAAAACGTAAAACGCTCATAATAATGGTTCGTTGGATATTAATTATCATTAAATAAATGGTTTGAGAATTTAATAAATAAAACCAAATTAGCTTTATTGTAATAAACCTTAAAATTCCTTAATTAACATTTGTTTTTTAATAATGTTATACTATATTGATGATGATTATAATTAACCTGATGATGATTATAATGTGTACAAATAAAGACTTGTTTTTTATGAGCTGTATTTTTGCATGTTGCTATTTCATCGCTACAGTGAAGTGAAAAGTTTTGTGTTACACACGGGTGCAAATGTATTTTACTTCTCGTGTTTCAATTCCACACTCGCGGGTAAAATACAACTTTGCACCCTTGTATAACAAACTAGCTGCCCGGCCCGGCTTCGCACGGTTAGTGCGTAGGAATGAAGCATTTTCCCGCGGTAAAAAGTAGCCTATGTTCATCAGAGATAATGTCGGCTTCTAATGGTAAAAGAATTTTTCAAATCGATCAGTAGTTTCGGAGCCTATTCAAAACAAACAAACAATTAAATTTTTCCTCTTTATAATATTAGTGTATATAACTATTAAATAGGAATTAAGAAAACGTTTTATATCAAATATTTGTTTTCATATCCCGAAAAAAAAATTAAATTCAAATCTGCCCAAACATAATCAACCTGTGCATTTAACTGACAAGGTGGTTATCCTTATCACTTTCTGTCAAGTAAGCGTCCTAGTTTGTAATCGATGACATTGATTAAGATTAGCGGGAAAAATGTTAGAAAGTAGTAGGTACCTTACTAGCATTTCATAATTTTCAATAACTACCTACCAGTGCAACCATGTTTAGGTAGGTACTCGTTTGCCGTGTTTTATTTACATAATCGGACACAACACGCACCTAAGACTTTGACATTTATTTTAGTTTCATACTGGCCAGTGATATTGACTATAGGTTTCATACGATTATCTAAGAAGTCTTAATCATTGAATTCGGATTATCTCATTAACAGGGTGTTATTACGTGGCACATTTGTTTTCCTAATTTTCTCCAAAAACTAACATACACTTTAAATTAGTTTTATACTTAAATCTACTTCTAAGACGCGTACTGTCAGCTCTGAAAGTATTGGCATCTAATTCGGAGGCACCTTATATATGGTATGTAAGGTTTTGATAACTATTCATAGATAATGTGACAGCCTGGTAGAATCTCTCGGATGCCTCGCCATGCAGATAGGTAATCGGTAACGGGAGGCCGATCCCCGCCGCTACGCCTGTCGCACGCTTCTCTGTCCGCGGAATTAGGTGACACAGCTGCACGTAACAACGACGGATAACTATATGCTCACATAATATATTGCTCTTATAATATACTATTATTGTATTGTATGTTTCGACAAGCTTTCATGTCATGTAACATACTTACAAATGTACCTATATAGTTAAAGCAACTACGCGTCATTGCTCTGAATAATAGTAGGTGTTTTTTCGTTAGCTGTAGTAGGTAGTTAGTTTGGGTTAAATCGTGGAATCTTTGATCAAGCTAAATTAGAACCTCTTCCTGAAGTTCAACAGGGCACAAATTTGGTATACTTGTGTATCTTTGGGACAATGTAATATGGTACCGCAGAGTCAGTATACCTACGCACGTCAGCCAGATCTAAATGACATATTTGAAAATTACAGTTGATTTGTCCTAATGCTGGTTCGAAAAGTTACGTGTTTACCCTTCTGGTCTGATAGAGTCGGACGGTGGCCAATGGCCATAGGAACCCCTGTACTACACTAGATAAACCCGTAGCGATTGGGCTCATTGGAACCCTCTTAACGAGTTAATGACTGTGTAAAAAAGTACAGTCGGCAATAAAACCATCATCATCATCATATTTAAGAGCTAGGCTCTTGTCGGTGGAGTAACCGCCACTGATTTTTGTCCTCTGCTAGCCTCTTCACGTCTTCATATGACTCGACAGCCACTTTCTCTTTTATTTGGCTGATGTAAGTATGTCTGGGCCTTCCTCTACCTCTCCTTCCGTCGATCTTGCCCTCCAAGATGTTTAAAAAGAAGCTGTCGTGCCGTATCAGATGTCCGATCATTCTGCCGCTTCTATTTTTTTTTTGAATGAAATGTGGTGCTGGCGGATGATGGAAAGAATAAGCTGGACAGAAAGGAAGACAAACGAAGAGGTTCTGATGATGGTAGGAGAGAGCCGATGCTTGCTAAAAACAATAAAAAATAGAAGAAGCAGAAATAAAACCATGTAAGTCAAAAATATTTTTTTGCCAGAAATTTATTTTCTATTCCTTACGTCACGACACACGAACGCTTGCAAGTAGATATTATTAAAAGATTATTTTAAAACGGCGTGGAGTGAGCGTATTTAAGGCCTGGATACTCGAGCTTTTGGGTTTAGGCCCCAGCTTGTAGGTATTGTTATGTTATGTTGCTACAGCTGCGCATGTTTTCCTGATTGATATTCCAGCAGCATTCTGTTCAAAACAATCAACAAAGGGCGTCTATATTACCTGACTGCATGTGTAATAGCAATAGCTTATACTGGTTAGCCCATACGGTTACACCCTGTCAAATTCCTACTTTAAAGCTCTTCGAACAATATTTGGGTTCCGGTGAAATCTTTAATTTTGGCATAGGTAATCAAGAACGTGTAAGCGAAAGAGATATACAGACCCGAATATTATTGTAACTGCTCACTGACTGTAGTTTTTGACAGCTAAATTTAACGTATACTTAGTTCGGTACTTATTCTGAGTAAGTGTAAGTTACGGAGTGTTGCGGCGACACTTACTTTTTAAGTTGTTCTGTTCCGCTCCGGGGTGGTGCCCGTACTGATTCCTTTCTGCTTGGCTTATGAACATGACGATCTCCGTTTAGGTATATTATCTTGGAATGTTCTAACATACGGTAACGCTGAATTTATCCGTACCTTTGAGTATTGAGTAATTGTTTTATGGTTATTCGTATCGTATCAAAAATATTTTGCATACAGATATATTTTTCTTGCATATTTGTGGCTAGTTAGTTGAATAGTAATGTCCCGGTAGAAAGGGCTGCTTGGTTACTCCCGCAGCGAACGACGCCGTAACAATGCTCGCTCACCGCAAACCATCGATATTTCACACTTTTCCCACATCGCACAAATTATCTGTAACGGCTCTCATGTAATCCACGGCAGCTACCGCGGCGAGCGCGTGATGTTACTCTTCCATAATAGGTTTTTTTGACTAATTAGGTGGCATCAGACGAGATGCAGGCGCGGTAACGGTGGTATTCTCAAAGAGCGCATTGTATTACCTCAGTACATAGCGCATAGGAACACAGCCTAGCTGGCAGGAAACGTTAATTTAGCCCTATCTGTGTCACGGATCGCAGTCACAGCGGGAACGCGGGCCCATCTGCAGAGCTTATCTTACAATCTTTAAACTGCTTCGGCCAAATTAACTGCACAATGAAAATGCCTACACAACATCACAAACTACGTAGGTATCATGCTGTCACCGTTATCGACTATCTTTTTCATTGTTTACATGACATGGACCGATTTGGCCTGGTCGTTACCGAATCTAGAGTCAGGCAATAATAACTAGGTCGCCGACAATGGCCGCGTATTCGTAACGAATCGGGATATTCTTCTACGAATCGTGTTCCGGTTGTGAATGTGGGTAATTAACAGTGTTCATGAAATATCGAAACAGCTAAGGTAACTAATTCGCATGCGGCAAAGAGCGAAATCGGGATCGTATTATAATCGGTGCATGGTAATAGTACATTACGTACCTAGGGCGGTGAATTCGTGAATGGCCCAGATCGCAGGTGTTTGTGGCCCGAACCGAAGGTGAGGGCCATAAATACGAGTATGCGATCTGGGGCTTTACGAATTACCGCCCGTGGTAAGTACACAATTTTACGTCTTTATCTGGCCACCGTTGGTACCGTACGCGAAGCGTGCAGTATAACTCGCATTATGGCCAGGTGTGACGTAAAAAACTTTTTAACAAAAAAGTTAAACCGCCGAAAAAAAACTGAAAAGCAAAAAATAATAAAACTTTTTTATTTAGTTTAATAACTAAGTTCTTAAACTATTGCAAGTATACCTAAGTATATATTTTTGTAATTACTTTGAGTTTTTAATTAACCTTAACAACCAAGTTCTTAAATTAATCTACGTGTACCAAAGTAATTTTGAGTCGGCGCCATACAATCAAGTGTGGTCGCTCCCTAATTTGATTTGGTGTAACTTGTAATTGTTTGGAGTAATCTTTGTTCATTGATTGTTTGGCATTAAGAACTTAGTTATTAAACCGTTTCTTTCGTCGGTTAAAAATATATTTTCTTAATCCGTTACTTGTAAATTTATAGCTTACTGAAAAGGATGAGGTGCTTGTGAGACAAGTCAGGCTAGTGTCCGTTTGCGGCGAGTCGTAGCCCGGGGTTCTTCCCATTAGTTCCACGGAACCGTTACTTTTTATACGAACTTGAACTCTATATCTTGAGATTTTCGCAGTATTATGGGACAAATGAGAAGTGGATACTTGCAAGTTGCAGCCTGGGGCGCCCCGCGCAGGGCGACGCGCTCGTATCGCAGGAACAGCCTGCGCGGCAGTTAGCCCATTTGCACTGATGGATTACCCGTGTCTAGTGCGGTAAACTGAAGCAAACCAACGTCCCCCTTGTCAGTATTGCGTTATATGAAGTGTGCTTAGCAGTCCTGGGCCCTGCTGATATGCATGTTGTTCTGCTTATTTTCTTCCTTTCTTAAACTAATGTTATCTTGTAGGTAAGTATATAGGGATAGCCGGATAGGTATGGAAATACCTACAGCTTTTACTGCTATTATACACGGGCACAAGTGTAGGAGTAACCCACATAATAGCGACTTAAGTCTGACCAAATACTTAAACATTCTTGAAAAATAATAATAAAAAAAAGATTTTCTTAAGAACAAAAGACAGTTTGCCGGCCAAGTTACCTACTTATTTTAAAACGTGCTCGAAGTCGAAGTCTATAACCTTTTGGCACTGCAATTGCTTAAACCGTGTCATTTGGGCTGGGCACGCACAAACGCATATTAGCGCCCCGCGATTTTAAAAATATGTGCGCTGACGATTTGGTCGTGCTAAGTATCCATCTAACAGTTCGCGGGTGCATTACGTATGCGCTAACGGTCGCGAGTAACACCGCGGGCGCAGCGCAGTGAAACCCTGCGACAACGGCCTTAGGGCCTTACCACAACCACACATCATAATCATAAAACAACTCCATTATAGCTGTCATTACAAGCGACACTAGTGAAATGTCAATGTCGTATACAAATCCAAAACACATGAGTCGTATTGCTCTTGTTGCCAGGCTCATTATATTATAGTCATTATATTATAATATGGGCCACGTGCGAGACTTTGCTTTCACTAGCGAGCGGGTATGACCACCTACGAGTAGACGTACGGTTTAATTAGTCGATTATTACGTTTAGGCGTGGCGCGTGACTATTGACAACTTGTAAGTCGCTGTGTAAGTAGTGTCGCGTTAACCATTACTTAGTGGCGATGTCTTGCTCCACTGGAGATGCCGCGCTAAATGTATGAAAGCAAGTTAATTTACTTTCGCACACCATTAGTCTAAGCAATAAGAGTGACATGTTGACAGGCGGTTACCAGTGTTCCTTTCTTTTTCAAAGATGGCTAACAAAAAAATTGTGTCAACGTTTGTTAGATTAAAAGTAGGCACTGAGGTACTTAGATTATATAAGATTCAGTTTCGACAACAAGGCGCCTACTTGATTAAAATATTTTGTAGCCAAGCCAAGTCTCTTTTCTTGGGACACTTGTGCAACTTTATTGTTTCTTTGTAGAAACAGCTGTAGATAGAACTGCTGTTTTTGACCCTAAATTTGCCCAGAAGAATGGACACAAAAATAGGCTTATAGGTTAATAGGTGGGCATTTTCAATAATTTTGTGTACCTACCCAATTAGCGTGAGTTATTAAACAAAAATTAACTCAGTTTCAGGTTTGTGGCGACAATTAACCTTACATACTTAATTGTCGTTACTTATGTAATTTTAGTACTCATACTCATACTCAATTATAATAATTTCTGTAACTAACTGTGATTACTACCTACAGCAAATGTGAAATTTGTAGCCTGAATATTCACCACTGGAGGACTACATAATTATGTAAAAGGAACATTTTATGATACCGATGCCTTACACGGATGCATATGTGCTGTGCTGCCCACACAAAACCAGTAGTTTAATAGGCGCGAGGTATGTATGGTAAGTCGCGCGTAGGTAGGGCAGTAGGAGCGATCCTGACCGCGGCCGCGGGTCGCCGACCCAGCTTCCGCGCAGAACCAAAACGAAGATTTATCCGTTCTATGCACCCATAAACCATTCCACCTACTTCTTCAGGCTATTTATCGCCAGCTCCGGCGACTATCGCCTCGGCATCATATCGATAACGGCTCCTTGACCGTATTTTGCCATATTCGTTTATGGAGTTTACGCTAAATTACCTTTCAGATCAGATGTGCACGGATATTTCACGATGGTGTCTATTATCGTCATTCATTAACCGACTTCAAAAAAAAGGAGGAGGTATTCAATTCGGTTGTATTTTTTTTTTTCAATGTTTGTTACCTCAGAACTCCGTCATTGATGAGCCGATTCATAAATTATTTTTTTTGTTGGTAAGTATATGTTTCCAGGTGGGTCCCATTTTTTTGAAAATTCAATTGGATGATGGGATCCATGAGGAATTGAGGGAACTCCTCAATTATATTAGGCACGCGTGTAGTGATTTTGGTATTTTCTATTATAACTCGTGTATTTACATCCGGAAATCATAAATTGGTGGAGTGGAATTGATGATGAAGACCACAGATGACTTATGGAATTCCTCAATTATATACTTAAAAGTACAAAAGTATATTACAGATTCTGATAAGATTCCGTTGAAATAGCAACTAATGAAGTGCCAAGGGTGATCCTTGTGGAATTGACGGAAGTCCTCAAATATTATCGGGTCACATACAGCAATTGGGTTTTTTTCTATAATAATCAACGCATTTGCTCTCGGAAATCAGTTCATGAGGTAAATTGGAAAAGAAATGTTCTCGTGGCTTGGCGGAGTACTAAATTGAAGTCGGTTAAAACTTTGTTTTTAAAGTAAATTATTATTTGAGTAGTTAGTAGTGTGGCTACAAAGGACGGTGTATTTCGCGTTTAGCGAGGTTCGCTTTATCGGCTTGACATCCGATCCTCAACTTGCACAACCATAAACGGTTAGTCATTTTATTGGCGCGAAGATGGCCGTTACAGCTATTTATTGGTGGCACTCGCTACCATCGGCGCAGCAGCTCTGCTCGGTGTTGTGGTTAATAGTACATTACTACAGATGCCGGGAAGTAAGGGGTTGCCGCCCGAGTACATATAGACGGCCGAGCGTAGCGAGGTCGGATAGTTATGAGGCTGGCAACCCCTTTACACGCCGAGGTATGTATAGTGCTTTTCTCAAACATGCAATGAAATAAATTAAAAAACTCTAAGAAATCAAACTCTAATTTTCATGGCTGAACGCTGTGATCCTGTGCCACAAATTGTGGAATGGAAATTAAAAAAAACCGGCCAAGAGCGTGTCGGGCCACGCTCAGTGTAGGTTTCCGTAGCCCGTAGTTCAAATTCCCAAATCAAATCGATCATGTATTATAGACAGACACAATACAAGCAATACTTAGCGAACAATTTTATTATTAGACAACGAACGACCAAAGACAACTAAGACAATTCGAACATGACAAATTTTCGACCTAATGTATGGGCGCACCTGCTCCGACCTCATTAAATCAGGAAAAATCTTAACAGCGCCATGTACAATGTGAGCGTTCCGCGTACAGCGACATCTATCGGCAAATTAAGTAAATTATTGCGCGCGAGCTTAAAGTATGGAAGATGATTTTTATGGGATAATTCTTTATTGCGTGAACCGATTTTCACCGTTTTTTTACTTTATTTGAAAGCACGTTATTTCATTGTGACTTTGTAGAAATTACAGGTACAATAAACACCTGCTTATACGGTTAAATTACAAACTTAGTTCAGAAAATATTTTGTAATTTTTTTCAAAAACTATTCAACCTATCAAGTTCAAAATAATTTTCCTAGAAAGTTTTTATAAAGTTCTACTTTTGAGATTTTTTTCATATTTTTAAAACTTATGGTTCAAAAGTTAGAGGGGGGGGACACATTTTTTTAATTCTGGAGCGATTATCTCCGAAAATATTAACATTATCAAAAAATGATTTTAGCAAACCCCTATTCATTTTTATACCTATCCAACAATATATCACACACTAGGGTTGAAATTAAAAAAAAACACCCCACGTTACGTATAGGGGAGGTACCCTAATAAAAATAAAAAAAACTTTTTTTATTTTACCACTTTGTCGGAGTGATTGATATACACATTAGTACCAAATTTCATTTTTCTAGTGCTAACGGTTACTGAGATTATCCGCGGACGGACGGACAGACAAAGCGAAACTATAAGGGTTCCTAGTCGACTACGGAACCCTAAAAAGACCATCTTGCAGGCCTAGGCCTCCAATTATGTAAGAAATGCCATTACGGGTCTCTCGTCTCGCTGCGTACGAAACGTGACACTTCGAAGCCCATTATGAAGAACACAACGTCAATATTTCATTGCATGTTTTAGAAAAAATCATTACTTACAGATAGAGCAATCGACATGTCCATCGTAATGATTTTTTTTTACCGTTATTAAGTATTGTTCTCGCTAATAAGCTAGATCTACATAATATAAACTTTATTATTGACGTTCGACATCAGAAAAAGCGCCTATCATTATCGTTTGGCTGATTAGTAAAGATAATCCAAGCAGGACACTTGCCGACACTCGTTTTTTTATCGTATGGCTGATTATATTTTTCTACTTCAAATATGTACAGTTTTCAAGTACGCTACCGCGTCTTCGGTTCAGCAGTATGCGTTTCTTGAAGTAGGAAAACGTCAACGTCATTATCATACAACAATTTTTGTAGACATTCTGTCTTAGATTTACTTATACTCTCTATGTTTAGTTGCAAAACGCGAACTGAGGTCCAACGTTCCTTGTTTTTGGGCGCTTGGAAGTGACTTTTTGAATGCATCCGAATTTGTTTGTTGTTGTTGTTGAAGTAGAGTAAGCTGCGAGACCTTGAGGAGGAGGCATTACAGCTGCCAAAGTTGTTGCGCTCTTAGCACCACCCAGGGGCCACGTGTAGGGCTATCTAAGGTAGTACCTACGGACGTGGAGCAGCATTGATCCCCGCCGACACTCGTTATTAACAAATGAAGCTATCTGTAGGAGGGCTTCCTTCGCACCACGACCGTGACGTAAATACATAAACTAGATAAATCACTTTATTTTTCGGGCCGCCGCAGTAGGTCACTTTTAATTGAATGCGGAAAAAACGGTGATTATCCACGCACGGCCAGCACTCGGCGGAGTAACAATGCACCGTGGATTTACATCGTTTGTGTCACCGACAAGTGGACTCAGTCCGCTGTCGCCCGTCGCGTCACTGGAGCCCGGATTCTTGAATTGGACTCACGTACAGCCGTGATTCAATTACCTTTCAGCCGGAATGCGAGATAAATAATAGAGGCATTGAGTCTCGTCTTGCGGTAATAGAGGCGTTGAGTCTCGTCTTGCGGTAATCAGTGTCGTTCGAGCCTAAATCTACCTATCCAGGCAGATCGGCGGTACGTGCTGGACTGACAGCGTACGTAACGTGTTACGAGCACTTGATGACCTGCGAAAATACCGATTTAAATTATCAATTCACCGAAACTTGAAATAGGCTCTTAGTTTACCGTAATGTAATGATTGTTGCATTGTGTTCCAAATTCCTTCTAAAATAATGGCGTGTACAAGCCTACATCCTCAGCAACACCGTTAACTACGTGACGGGTTACAGCATTACTGCCTATAGAGACAAGATGCACGTACCTAGTGGACAGAATTTTCCTGGAAAACAGGCCCGTTAAAACGTAGTTCGCGTAACGATACAATTTGTGTGCCGCAGTGGACATCCACCACACCGTTACCGAATAGTCGGGTCATGTTGTTGTTTTGATGCGTGCCAGTTCCCTCTGGGTGTCGTTTTAACTTCAATGAATAGGTAGCTTTGTTGTGTGTGTGACACATACTGTGTGCTTAATACCATGTCCACGCTTATGCCCATGCTATTTGCTAAGTACCGCGAACTCCACATGAAACACAACACTCCAAAATCCAAAACTCGTGGACGTGAAGCATGTCAAGTCATGTGTGGTGGTTGTGATCAATGATCATCTTACATCGGTAAAACGTTAACCTCAAAAAAGTCTGACGCAAAAATGTAGTCTGCCTCAATTTTTAATAGATTATTCAAAACTTCTGCATTAATTTAAACCATCGTACGGATTATAGGTACCCGAGTGTTATTTTCTTGTGTCGTGATCGGCGGGTTGGGTTTATAATTCTATATTATACGAGTAATGGAGGATCATGACAATCCGCGGTGTACTGCGATGACTTCAAGGTCCCGTAAGGCGTGGGAATTGTCATGTGATGGCTGCTTGACAGTTTACTCAGGGAATAGTAGAGTCCCCTGCAAAATGGTGTGTAGGGTAATTCTAGGGATTGTCGCGCATGTAAGAGGTCATTCGTAAGCCGTTATGCGTCGCGCGGATAGTAGTAGGTAGGTACCTGATGGTTATGTTATTACGTGTATGGGGATACATAAGTACTTGCAAACTGTGTAATTATCTATGGTAATATGCTCTTCATAGACGAATGTAGAACTAGAAGTCTACAACTATGTGAGCTTTCGTTTTATGTTAATAAAGAATAATAAATAATAATAATAATAAATAACCTTTAGTGCACCACGACAAGAGAAAAACACCTTTGGTTAATAAATAATGGTAAAAACAGGCGGTCTTATCGCTTTAAAACGATCTCTTCCGAAAACCTTTGGGTTGCAGAAAACATTTAAACTAGAATTTTAAACAAGGTAGTGCAGGAATCCATCCAGAAGAGCATACTAACACATCAATCCTTCAAATATTACTAAACAGGACACTTTAAAATACATCTACACTTATAATAATTATCTGAACTAAAATAATAATCAGCCAGTATCAAACTAAGCATTGTTCGGTCACGAATGATCTCAGCTTCCCATGAACGGAAAAACATGAAACTTTTTTTATTATAGTAGGTACTTATTATTCTAACTTCCGCTTAGGATAGTTTTTATCCGACAGCGACATACATACAATACATAAAAGGCAACTTAAGGGAGACAGGTAATATTGTTTTAACAGATTTTTGACAATCGGAAGAGATTTTGCACACCTTATATGAAACGGCATAGCATTTCACAACCGAACAGCCGTAAAGGTAAATGAGCTATTATAAAATTTGGTAGATCAAGGTGGTGGAGCAAGAAGATGGTTTTGGGAAGATCTTATGGAAGTGAGACGATTAAAACGCTCTTTGAGGTAAGGATGAGTAGAGGGAACAAAAAGTATAAGTAGGTACTGTAGAGTAGGTACTTAAGGTAACGCAAGAATGTGAGAATCACGACGGAGATGAATTGGAAGCCACTCGAGCTGAGAACGAAAGGAGGAAACGTGGTCATACTTGCGTAAACCAAATACCAAAGAGACAGATTTTGAAGGCGCTCAAGTTTGTTAAGCTGGTCCTCAGTAAGGTCTAGTTAGTCTAGAATGGGAAGAAGTAGAGATTGAGCTATTCTTCTCATTCTAGATTATGCTGATGTTATATTATCGGGGGTTTAGAATAAAACCGGCCAAGTGCGTGTCGGGCCACGCGCAGTGTAGGGTTCCGTAGTTGCCTGTCTGTCTTAGTTACATCGACGTGCGGTGCGGTTGCGTCGGCCAAATTTGTACGAAAATTGGCCTTTTCAATTACACATTAAGTTGGTCGACTATTATATTACTCGGTAACTACTTATGCCTACTTGTTCGTGATAGTTTTCCTTTTAAATTCATTATATGTACTACTACCACGAATTTTTTCACATCCCCAGTAGTAGCCATTTAGAAAACCTAATAATAATATTTATGAACGAGCTATCCAACGATACCCCACACCATGGGTTTGAAGAGAAAAAAAATTACATCCCCGCTTTAGGTGTGGGGGAGGTACCGTAACAAAAAACTTTTTCCAAATTGTATTGTACTGTTTTGTCGGCGTGATTGGTTTATATACCCACGTCGAATTGCAGTTTTCTATAGGTGTAAGGGTTACTGAGCTAAGCCGAAGACGGACAGACAGACGGACGGACATGGCAAAACTATAAGGGTTCCCTAAAAACGATGATTATTGATCGCTTACACTTGATTTTTGGTTACGAAAGACTTAACAGATTTATTTTATTTATTTATTTATTGGTATTTAGGATAACAACAGCCGTAAATATACAGTTTACATATGTTTCCTTACAAAATAGGAGGCCAATAATAGTTATCCGTTAATTACATCGAGAAAAAGAAAAACAGAGATTGTTAAGTATAACTAAGATAATGAGTGTGGAAGCATGCTAAAGAAAAATTTACAACATGGTATAGTTCAGATTATTTGAGCTGACCGACTTTTTGTGAAGCTGTCATTCTGAAACTTAATTTCAATAATAAAGTTGCTTTTCGAGCGGACAAATTTGATACAATTACGGTTTCTCAAACAAAACCAACTACACCTAATGATAATTATCAATAAAGGTGGATAATAGAAAGGTTATTTGCAGATAAAGCACATTTAGTATAAATAGGTTTTCAATAAAAATTAAAAGTAACAGTTTTCAAAGAAAAAATACACAGAAAACTCAGGTGTCTGAGTTAATCAAACCTCATGTACCTACATTGAAATTCTTTTTTTATTTTTTGGTTTATTTACTACTCGTTCTAGTTCCTTTAGTTGGTTACCTACTTTAGCCATAAAACTCACAGTGCATACTAAGGTACAAATTGATATCGTTGGTTTTGCTACGTACTTATTGTTTAAATATATATATATATATTTTAATTGACGTAAGCATACTGATTATATTAAATTGCTACGTTGTTACTAGTTTACCAGACGTTATACTTGTTTGTTTAGTAATACTAATACGGCACATACCTCATTTTTAAATTTAGTTTTACATCCGCTAAATGGGTCTTTTGTTTCAAATTCCTGATTATACAGACGGGGGATACGGGATAGTATAGCGTTGGCACCATAGTTAGTAGAATGTAGTGGAACTTGAAAGAGAGTGGTTTTTCTGGTGCGACGTTTAGGAACACGAAACAATAAGCTGGATAATCATTCAGGGCAATCAAGACGATTATGAATTATGTCAAACAGTAGGCTCATATCATATCTGACAATTTACGTCTATCGTCAAGCGTTAGAAGGTTATACTTATGGCAGTTATCGCGATAAGTGGACGATGATTTATTAAATTTGAAATTTAGGTGCTTTACAAATTTTTCTGTATGTTTTCAATGCGGTTTTTGTGGACAGCATAGTTAACTGACCAGACAGGGGAAGCATATTCAAGAACACTACGCACATATGCGAAATACACTATTTTCATACTCAATAAATTGCGGAATGGTTTGCAGGTCCTAATTACAAAACCGAGGTTGCGGAAAGGTTTATTAACTATTAAGTCCACGTGATTTCTCATGGTCATTTTAGCATCTAACGTCACCCCCAGATCTCGCACCACGTCAATCCTCTGAACTACGACGCCGTTGAAGATCATGCCTGAAAGATCGATAATTGGCTTGCTAAACCTGGCAGAAGACAAGCATGTATAGGTATATAGGACATTCCATAACCGTCTTATACCCATTAACGGCTTTTGTATATGCACTAATTAAGAGATAGATATCAGTATAGTCACAGAAACCGTGTTGTGAATAATTACACGATTGCCTGTTTGCCTATAAAGTGTAGCGATCGAGGCGCGGCGATGCGCCGGCGCAACAATGGACGTTATGGTCCGGCGGCGGGTCATGCCTGCGCATCCGTCACACCATCACTGTACCATGTTACTGTTTCAAATCTAATACAACGCAGCGATGTTACCCAACCGTGATGCTGGCGGAATCATTCGGGAACATCAGTCCAATGTATATTCATGACTATGGCTAACCACACTTTTGTCATCTATTTACACGACCACGGTAATAATCCAACGTTGACATGAATTACATTTCTTACTAGTGATTCTTATCAGAACGGTGCAACATGTATTTGTAATATGGCCCGACAGACGCATTTGGGGAGGCCATATTAATTCGATATACCTTGTGAATATTATAGCGGTACTGAACAGTATGTTACCACCGCACACCGTTCGGTCTCGCGGCGGCATCCGCTCAAATGCGCGCTGCGGTAAAAATGTTAATGAGCTTGTGATTTCATTCCGAGGACCAGCCAAATTATAGCATGAGACCTCGTGCCGTTCCGGTACTTCCTTTTTTATCCGAAAACGGCAAGAGAATGAGGGTAATTGGGTGTTTAGCACCGTATTGCAAGTGGATAACAGGGTGCAAAACTAACGTAGATACGATGTAAAATTTTAGCACCTTCGCGATAAAACTATATCATTTTTTAAACTGTCGTGCTGTTGTATGGTAGCGCAGCGTGCGGTAAAACTCACATTATGGCCAGGTGTGACGTAAACGAATTTTCCCATAAATGAGACCCTGTTAAGTAGATAGATTTTTCGCTACCGTGGGTAGAATGGGTTAATAACTTAATACCCGCTATTCCGATTGCTTTGCTAAACCGCACCATCATTGTCCCACAATGTGTCGGTTGGGAAAAGGCATCGTCTACTACAAATCAATAATGATGAACGGCAAACACATAAGACAGCCCGGACCACTTTCACTCATACTATGTTCTCGGAACCGATATATCTCGCGACAGGCAAATAAATTATACCTCAAGCTAGAGCAGCATTGTGCACTTTTACAACGTGATATTTTTATGTCACGCTTGACAACCTTTTTTATACAACAAGCATAAGGCCTGCCTGATCGTAAGCAGAGACCTTAGCCTATGGACGCTTGTGAGTCCTGAGGGACAAGAGACCCCTGACACTCAACATAGCGCATCCTCGTCAGCTCTGGCGACATTACTCAATCAGGAACACACCTTAGCCTATGGACGCTTGTGAGTCCTGAGGGACAAGAGACCCCTGACACTCAACATAGCGCATCCTCGTCAGCTCTGGCGACATTACTCAATCAGGAACACAACACCACAACCTACAGAGCAAGAAGTGGTGTTACTTTTTGGTTGTAAGGTGGAGATACTAATACTAATAAGTACCTATATCCCAGTTGGGCTGCTCCATCAGATAACATTCCGCTGTGCCCTACCTCGCTCTAATGGCTGGTTCTAATAATCAATCCACCGATAGTTTTCCTTACCAACATTTTGACACATTTTCTACGGGTAATCTGTCAAAATGTAACTGCCGGTAAGGAAAACTATCGGTGGATTGATTATTGGCACTGGCCATAAACCTACACGACTAAGTATTCGCGAAAATATGAACATTAGGTAATTTTGCGAGTGGAAATAAGCATGGATACTCTTGGTTTCATATATATATAGGTATCTGATTTCATTGGCTATCACAAGGACGCCATTCCGAAGCTTCTACTATCTAAAGGAAGAATAATAAACGTATTGTTTGGCGTTGCCTCTGTTTGCGAAGATACTGAAGTTCGTTAATTCAATCCCTGGTTATTTAATTTGCGAAATCCCAATGTTAAGTCAAGAGCCGCAATTCGCGTCGGAACAGTTATCGATATGTTAGAAGGAACCTACTTACTTAGAGGAAATGACGGAGCATCAATTTACTTTTGTCTTTTTTACTTGTGTATTATTGACGCTTTTGAAAGGTCAACTCATCAGTCATCAACATCAGGTAACTTTGGAAACACCTACCTACCTACACAACTTAATGTTATTTTATTAAGTAACTTACTTACACATCTTCGCCAAACCAATTCAGTTTCATTTTAACGCAATGCAGTTTAGGGTCTTTTTTATCGACGATAATGTCACCGGACGTATCTCCAAAAAAGTATCTCGTGCCTATTCACCATCAATTGCGCCAAACAAGTTTTATTGAAAGCGTTTTTACAAAACGAACAACTTTCGAAGATTTGGAGTAAAGTGGTGCAACGTATCGACGAAAAGTGATAAAATACAAAAGTGCACAGTCATCAACAGTCAACTTGTTTTGGGCAATGAATCGCTTACATACAGCACTGCAAAATTTATTGCTCATGAGTCCATGACTGTCATGTCACTTTCAAGATTGTTCAAATGTTTGAGTTCGTTAATAGGTATAAGTAATATCTCATCATCGCCAATAGACCAGCACCTTTTTTAGCGGAATTGCAAAAGAATATTGTTCTCGTAACTTATTATTGACTCCCGCAAAGTAACGTCTGATACAATCAGTTATTCTCGTTATGATTTTCATTCGTTCGTACTGTTACGTTAAAATAAACGAACTGCTTATGTATCTATGTTATGTAATAAGTACCTATTTAAATATAGACACTTATTAAGCAAATACCCAATACGCGAACCTATTAAGCATGAACAATTCATCCAGCAGATATTTATCACATTCATAAACTTGTTAAGTTAGTGTGGAAGCGGTATTGCCGTATAATTAGTAACAGGCGTGTAATGGAGCACTCTATTGTCCCACATAGATAAATTTCTCATTACTGTCAGGTGGCCAGGCGCTCGGGCGCCGCGCCGCCCGCGGCCATCGATTGGCGCATGGTCTGCGCTCGCTTTGTATATCAGATACCCGCTCCTATTACAAATAACCACTTTTATGTAGGTACCCTACTTGTACCTACTTTGCGGTTGTTTTGCTTTATTGCAGGTATCTTGTATAGAGTACCTCAGGTTTAACAGGAGTCAAGAGTAGGTACCTACATACATATAATTGTACCTACTACTGAAACTGAACGGTAGTGCCCCTGGCTGTGATGGTATAACCACGATTCCTTAAGCTGGCTAGACCATTGGTTGTCCCTGTTATCACCCATTTGGTCAACCTATGTTTTGAAAAGGGAGACTTCCCTGGTCCACTAAAACAATCAATTGTAACGCCGGTTCTATAAGGGAGGTGAGAGAGACAATGCTAATAATTATAGACCAATCTCCGTCTTACCTGCCATTTCTAAAATTATTGAAAAAATAATAAGCAATCGACTCAAATCCTACCTCAACAAATTTGACCTACTCTTGAGCTCACAGTATGGCAGATCTAAGGAAGATGCTGTACAGGCGCTTACGTCTATGATCACGAAACAAGTTGATGGCGGTGATAAGAGCCTGGCAGTGTTCCTGGACTTAAAAAACCGGCCAAGTGCGAGTCGGACTCGCGTTGCAAGGGTTCCGTACATCACAAGATTTTAAACATATTTTTTTACTAACGGAGCGTTTTTGACGTTGATTTTTGTGAAATACCGTATTAAGTCCGACTCACGCTTGACTGCACATTTTTAATAGGTATTCCTGTCATCTGTAGGTAAAGAACTATTTTGTGTATTTTTTTCAAAATTTTAGATTCAGTAGTTTCGGAGATGAAGGGGGGGAATGGTCATTTTTTGCCTATTTTCTTAAATAATCTCTAAACTAATTATTTTAAAATTACAAAAAATATATATTTTAGATGCACACAATGAGCTCTTTCATTTGATATGTAACACGATAGTATATGCAAAACTTTATTTTTTAATTTTCTCATTTCCCCCCCAAAAGTGGCCCCCATGCTTAAAATTCATTTTTTTGCGTTACATGTTCCTTTTTAGGTCACAAACTTACATATGTGTACCAAATTTCAACGTAATTGGTTCATTAGTTTCGGAGAAAATAGGCTGTGAAGGACGGACAGACAGACGCACGAGTGATCCTACAAGGGTTCCGTTTTTTCCTTTTGAGGTACGGAACTCTAACAAGGCCTTCGACACGGTCTCTCCCACCTTGCTAATAAAAAAACTTGAACGGATGGGGATCAGGGGAGTACCCCTTGATCTGTTTAAGGATTATCTGAGTGGCCGCACACAAAAGGTGAAGGTGGGCGGTTATGTAAGTCGAGAGGAGATATCGCTTTCGGTGTCCCCCAGGGTAGTATCCTTGGTATCCACCCTCTTAATGATTTATATTAACGGCCTGACCAACCTTAAAATCCACAATGGATATATTTGTTCTTACGCTGATGACACAGCTATAGTTCTCAACTCAGACACTTGGCAGAACGTCCATGAAATGCCGAGAAGGGCCTACAGCTGATCTTATCCTGGCTCAGATCGAACCTTCTCACACTTAACCTAGACAATACCAAATACATGTGCTTCACTAAATATAAAAACACACAACCTGCAACAAACTTGAACCTTAAAATGCATAGCTGTAATGAAAGTGACTTATCATCTTGCAGTTGTACACCGCTCAAAAAAGTGGTAACAATTAAATATCTTGGGGTTATTTTGGACCAACGGTTATGTTGGAACCCGCACATTGTACACATCAACAGCCGTATCAGTAAATCGATCTGGACTTTTAAAACTCTCATACATTGCTAGCAAACCATTGTCTAATCAATTGTACCTACAAGACGCTTGCGGAATCAGTGATGAGTTATTGCATTGTGGTATGGGGTGGTGCCACAAAAACCAACTTTTTACAAATAGAGAGGGCAAAGATGTCTTCTCAAGGTAATGTACAAACTGCCCTTCAGACACCCAACGACTGAATGCGCTATTTGACAAAAGTTCCTTTTACGAAACGTCAAAAACGCTTCGTTAGTATGGAATTTGTAGGGATTACTGGCCTGTGACGTCACAATCAAACAACGTCCTTATTGTTAGTTTTGTAGCCCGGCTAGCCGGCGGGTGAAAATAAAACTAATATTTTATTTATAATAAAATATAATAATAAAAATGAAGAAGATATATGTACAAATTGGGTAATTAATCAGTCAGTACAGAGGCATAATGTTACAAGCTAAAAGTCACTGGCCTGAAAAGTTCAGATGAGACGTTTGCAGTTTAAATAGCCTCGGAGCTCTCGCTGGGCTGGGTAGGTCTAGGGCTCCCCTTTAGGTTGCTCGGAGGCGGTAGCGCAGACGTAGGTATATCCAGCAGCCAAGCAGTGATCAAGTTTGAAGACTACGAGGCATAAAGGGCTAGAAGCAATCCTTTTTACTAGCTCAGGTTCAAACCCATCCGAGCCTCATAAGGTTTAGACCAGTGACGGCTAAATGAGGCTTGGATTGGGTTTAACAAAAAAAAAATATACAGAGCACAGAACTTGATACCAAACATACCTGCTTAAGTGGCAGCCCTTGTATGCATTAACTATATACACTATTTATAAACAGAGGTAATGTGCATTACATAAAACATTAGTTTTTACGTTTTAAAATAGAAGAAATCTCAATCCAATCTTTCAGCAATTATTTTTCCGAAGAAAAAACAAAACACGGCCGTGAAAATCCTATGTTTTTTCTTTCTCGCCGGCCAGTGCGCTAGCAGCCGCGCGGCGGAGGTTTGCCGTTTTACAGTTTTTATGAATTTAAAAGTCTTAAAATTGACAACTTAAATGAAAGATTGATAGTTTCCCAGTATTTTCGTCATTTTTATCTGTTGCTAATGAAAAATCTAATTATTTTCACTGTTGTCAAATACCCTATTGTACAGAGAACCAAATGTTCTTACTATGCGGAAATGATATACAACGCTACGAGAAGCCCTACAGAATATGTCCTATGACGATACAGAGAAGTTATTTATCGTATTAAAATAAAATTTTATTTTATTATATCTTCATAGTTAGCGCCTAGGTTATAACTTCCTAACTATTTTATAAGTCTTAAGTCATTTATTAATAATATTCAAAATATTACATGTTATCATTCTTAAATTAAGTTGTACACGTTTATGGATATTCATTATTATTGTGGTAAAATTCTTTGATGTCATAAAAAGAGTGGGTGAGGAGCCACGATTTTAAACTTCTTAATAAGAAAGATGAGATACTATCCGCACATTTTATGTTCGCGGGTAGTTTGTTGAATACTTTTGGGCCCACATGAGAGATGATTTTAGTTGACTTGGTCAGTCGAGTGGTGTGTGTGAGGAGTTGAGTATACTAGCCAATAAGAATGATATTGTATTATCAGTGATCGGAATTAGGTGAGCCAAAATACCTATTCTTCGCAAGAGGACATAATATAAAGTGGTTGCAACCGGGTAGGAAAACAGAATTTTCTCTTAAATACCGGGTATTCGTTAATTTTCCGGGTACCAGTCGTAATGTTCAACATATATGTTTTTACTTATAGAACGGGATGTTTAATGTTAATCTAAAAGTTATAACCATTTCATACTTTTTCCTTCCCTTTTTACTACAAACTAACATAAACAATCCCGTACTATTGGTAAAAAGATGTATGTTTAACATTACGACTACTTATAGTACCCGGACAAATATCGATTACCCGGTGTTAAAGAAAAAAAATATTTTTCTACCCGGTTGTATCCACTCTACATTATGTCCTGTTGCGAATAATAGGTATTTTGGCTCACCTAATTCCGATCACTGTGTATTATATTATGAATAACTTGATTTTCAATTGTTAGTTCTGTTTTGCCTGAAACACAGGGTATCCTAGCTCAGGCACGTGTTATTTGCCTCTAATAGTAAGCTCCTAGTCTATAGTAAAACTAATGTACTTTATGTTTTATGAATAAATTATGTTTAATCATATATATTTCTAACCGTCCTAAAATGACAAGACACTATTTTGACCCATCTATATTAAAACGCGGGCTAAAACACATTGTAGCTCCTAAATGTCCAACTAAGTCGTTGTTTGCAAAAAGACAATTTAAACCAATATCATCGCATTTATATAATACAACTTAGAAAAGTTGAAAAACCCCTGACATTTTCATTTCAAAGTCCAATATCTCAAAAACGGCTGAACAGATTTTCATGAAGCATGGCTAAGAACACTCGGGATCACATCAGCTTTCAAATAAAAAAAAACCGCATTCAAATCGGTCCATCCGTTTGGGAGCTACGATACCACAGACAAATACACAGATACACAGACACACAGACACGTTAAACTTATAACACCCCTCTCTTTGCGTCGGGGGTTAAAAATAACACCCCTCTCTTTGCGTCGGGGGTTAAAAATAAATAAAATATGTTGAGACATTTACGCATAAAATCAAATGAATTGTGACAAAAAGATTACAGACTTGGCTACTTTACGCTTACTTCTGATGATACCGAGTCACTCCTTAAATATACATAGATTATTACGGTGCACAAGTCCTCACACACACACACACACACACACACACACACACACACACACACACACACACGCACACACGCACACGCACACACACACGCACACGCACACACACACACAAACACACACACACACGCACGCACGCACGCACACGCACACGCACACGCACACGCACACGCACACGCACACACGCACACGCACACGCACACGCACACGCACACGCACACGCACACACGCACACGCACACACACGCGGCATAACTCCGGATGGGAGGAGCGGCTTCTATCCTAACACAAGTATTGTCATACTTACCTGGAGGGGTCAGCCACATACAATTGTAAAACCTAACTTAAGATACCAAATAAACTATTTTTTTGTTTTTGTAACTGAATGAACAATTATGGTATCTAATACAATTCTTTGCTTGGCGTGACTCTTTTTACCAGGTGAAGTCCCTGGATAGGTTTTTAACGACACAAGTATGACCCTATGCAATTTAAAAGGAACTTTTCTATGTTCTTTATTTATAAACCGTAAATTATCTAGACTCGAAGGACGGACCAGTGAACAAGGCATTAGGTCAATGGTACGAGCGGAGTCGCTGATCCAATATACGACCATCCAAGCGTGACGCGGCGCCATGAGAAAACATCGAAGCACTCATTAAACGAAGAATATGACTCGTAATGAAGTCATCATCGTCATACTAAAGAGTAGAGAGTGAAAATAATTACAGTACCTATAATGATTACTAAAAATGACACAGCCGAACTTTTCAACGTTATCTGCTTGCAAACATGACGATGGAGCTGTCGAGATGCGCCTTGTAATGAGATTGGAAATAAATTGTACAAAGGAAACTATTTATAAGTTCACTAACAATCGTTACGTCTATTGTTCAAGCTACTTTTAATAAAAATAGACTAACTTTCCTCAGTTATCTCTATCGGCTCGTCAGTTAAATATATATTTGGCTGCGTGGATTTTTACATCTGCGACAAAATGCACCTACCGCGCTAGCGCCAGCAATGCATGCATATACCTGTGCTCTTTTGAACACCCCATACATGTTCAACTGTCTACTGTGCGGGTACATTTCAATTACCTATATCAGGCCCCGTATCATGGTCGGCCTTATCACGCGATAAGTGACAAGATAGAGCGTCAGTCACGTTCTATCGAACGGTGTCAGCCAGTGATGGACGTTCTATCTTGTCACTTATCGCGTGATAAGGCCGACCATGATAGCTACGGGGCCAGCAGTCATTTTCGGTGCAGCGTATTATTGTTAACCCATACCTAAACGACACGACCAATGACGCGCACGAGACATGCCTCTTCGTGGCATTTCCGCTGCAAAGCGGAAATATGCTGCTACGCGCTACGGCGTAGCACACGTAGCGTTCCGTAGCATCGAATGGGAATTGGTATACCTAAACAATTTCAATCGTAATCTTCATTTGGCCTTAATATTACCTAACCTTAATCAACAATTTCGTTTGATATCGTCTAAACTAACTCCGTTAACACAACCATGCCGCTCCGGAAATGCTACAAAATATACGATGTCTATTTATCAGTTAGCGGCCGCCCAACATACTAGAAAAATTGGCAACGTGAATCAACTGTGATTTGATTACCTACGAAATTGGGTACATTTTGTTATGCTTTGAAAATCGAACGAAACAAAACAAATGCAACTCGTTTTTAATTTAGAATGGCATACATTTATTGAACAGGAGGGTGCCTAAAACGATTTTACACTTTCAGAAGTACTTCACCTGATCGGCGAACCGGACTTCCGCGATGTGCGGCTGCGCTGGGAGTACGGTCAGGCCGAGGACACGCCCCGGCTCCTGGCCTTCCAGGTCAACTACTGCGAGCTGCAGGCCTGGGGGCAGTACCGCTGCCGGACTAAGGTCTCGCCTACATACCCTTTGACGTATTTTATAGCGATTAAAGATGCTGGTGCGCTGGTTAGAAAGGAAAAAGTAATTGGTTGTAGGCAAAACAAATATGGTGACACATGGTGATTTGTGTTAAAAGTAAGGTGGTTCCTTTAACAAATACGTCCTCAGGAGCTCTGGGGATTTTTGACATTTTACCGCCAGCAGCACTACGCTACATTGAAACTAATTAGTTATTTGATTGAACACGGTTTTCCAAATTAGAAGTCAAAGTAGACATCGTTAAACCAAGGCGAACTACGCGAAGAAAAATATATTAGGACGAATTATTATTTATAGACATTATCCGATGCGCTTTGCATTTCTTACATCTCTAACTCACTTCTTATTACGACAGGTGGTGGAAACCCTAGAAGAAGATAAAGCGCGGGCCACAGAGTCAACGACAGCGGGCCCGGCGCGGCGTGGGCGCACATACAGCACCCGCGTGACCGGGCTGCGCATGGCCACAACTTACTCATTCGAGGTGCGCCCGGTCAGGCGCGACGCGCGCGACCTCGCAGACCCGCAGTCCATCGGATCCAAAATTATCATCGTACCCACTAAAGGATGTGAGTTATGCCCATGGGCATTGTGGAGTTAATAAGCCGCGTAACACGGTATTGTTCGGTGACGTAATATCCGGCTCGAAGGACCATTATTTTTTAAATTACGTACGCGTGGAAATAACCGAGTTCAAGTTAATTGCGATTTCATGTTTGTATTTTTGGCAGTTTTAGCTGAGTTTAAATGCGTCTAACGAGTTGTACCTACTTATAATATTTATCGGCTATATATTAGCGTTCATCTCCAGCCTATTTAGGTACACTCCGACATCATATTCGGATTTGTGAGAAATACAACAAATGATTTTCTTTTCGTCAACATTAGGTACTACTTTTGGTGCCAAAGGAACCTCTATTTTGTGAAAAATTCCGTTCATATTAAATGAATTAAATCTAGGCAGCCCCGCTCTTTCACGCTTGATTACGCGTGAGAGAGCCAAAGAGAGGGGTTATCAATCAACACAATTCATAATCAATTCCAAATTCATTCGATTTTATCTGTGCTATAGAGTCCAAGGGCAAAAATCATTGAAATCTGAGAGTAAGTCGAGACACTTATAATCTCATTAATAATAACTGCCCAAATTATCTCAGGTCAAGTTTTAGTTATCAATCAATGTTATCATCGAATGTTTATTTGCGCTGATGACTGTAGGTACCAAACACAAATGCTTACACTGATTGTTATAGTTTCAGCGCGAGCGACTCAATGCTTGCCCCACGCGAGCGAGGTGGAAGTGTCGACGGGGCCTTACTTCGGCGGGCGCATCGCGGTGGAGGCCGCGGACGGCGGGCCGGAGCGCTGCTCCCTGCAGGGCAACCCCAACAGCGCACAGGACGCGTACATACTGCGCTTCCATCATGACGAGTGCGGCTCCGAAGTCAACGACACCACGGTCGCTACATACGTCATCGTGCAGGAGAATCTGCCGATCCTCACGCACAGCACACGACGGTACGTGCCAGTAGAATAGAGGGGTTCACCCTAATAGCTACATCCTGCGCTTCCATCGCGACGAGCGCGGTTCCCAGGTCAATGATCCCAGTCGCACACACACACTGTTCACACTGAGCACATAATGTTCTATGGTAATAGAACATTATGTGTTGTGGTTGCCACCTAACCTCTTAATATTCACGCACAGCACACGCCGATCTGTGAAGTAGCATTGTACCAAAGTCTGTCAAAAATTTCAAAGTAATTTCTTATTTATTACTTTCTAGCTGCTTACGGAGCTGCGGTATAAAATATAGCTATGTGGTGATTATTTGGAATCTGAGTAGTTCCGGAGGTTACCCCTTACACACAAACTTAACCTATATTGGCTATATCTATACTATGATATTAATTACTTATAGATACCTACCTAAAATGGCTATTTTAAGAGTAGTCTATTTTAGTTGTTGGCTCCACTTACGTACAGTCAAAGGAATTGAATGTTTAGCAGTTTTGGACCTTAACGCCATCCAAATAGAGTTGACATGTGCCAAACCTTCATTTTCCTCGACCGCACATGCATACACTAGCTAGCTAGCTCAAGTATGAACAGTTTCTTTGGTTTTCTAGGTTCCTGGTACTCTGCACATACAAGCCAGAAACCTTGACCGTCCGAGCAGGCATCAACTTGCCCAAGGCCAACCCCGGAGACGTCCTGCTGCACACGAAGCCCCACTCCGGCTCCGTGGAACCCTACGACCAGGACGACGAGTACAACGAACTGCAGCCGCTTAGACTCGAGGCGCGGAAGCAGGAGAGTGAGCCCAGTAAGTATAGACATGCATGTACCTTTTCAACGTGTCCCCAGAGTTGTAAATGGTACTGTAACGTCCCATCTCACTGAGCAATCTCTCGTGCCAGTGTGGCGGGTCTAAGATGGCGGCGTTAAATAGAAACCACCATGAGTCAACACAAAGATAATTTATTAAATAAGTGGATCGTGGATAAAAGGCCCATCTAGGATCGCTTCCGCGGATTGGTACTGCCCTGGCGTTTCGCTGGCGGACTGCGCGATGAGGAGTAGGTCGCTGAAGCTCCGGGGTCGTCTGAGTGAAATGCCGGCCGGCAGGACTGCACGTCGAATGCTGGTCGTGGCGCCGCGTGGCTTCTTACGTAAAACGTGGCATACCTCAATAATATACCGCATTCCCGAAATACCAGATTTTGCAAAATATCGGATTATCAATATATCACACTTTGGGCTTACCATATTCCCGTTACACCAGGTTATAATGTTGAAAAGTACTCATGGAACTTTTACTATGTACTTATATCGAATGTCCTATACTGCAAATTTGGTATATTGGTAATGTGATAAATCAAGAATGTGGTATTTTGCGAAATCTGGTATTTCGGGAATGAGCGAATTAGCAACGAGCGCCTATGTTAGGGTGGCAAAGGTTGGCGTGATCGCGAAGATTTCCTCCGATTTTTCCCAGGCTCTTTGTCCACCATGTTTATGCTGAAGCCCAAGTCATGTAAAAGAAAACTTTCGACTGTCAGGTGCTTGGGCAGATAAAATGTAACCTACTTATCTATATTTTTAGGTATGGTCGGCGAAGTATCCCTGGTTATGTTCTTAGTGGTGGCAGCGTTCGGCGGCATCGGCCTTCTGATCTGGAAGATGGTTCCGCGGTCGGACGGAGACGACGTATCCATATCGACTGTGTCCTCCTCGTCGCGCAGCAGCATCTTCGGCAGACGGAACAGAGACAGATTCTCTGACGGGACTTCTGTGTATTCCATTACTTTGTCCGAAAAAGACGACGATTATGTTAAGAAACCGTGTGAGGGTGACAACACGTCGGAAGCTTAATCTTGTGTGCATTTTAGTGTGTGTTGATCTAGATTGTAGCTAGGTAATCATACTTAGTTTTATTGTCTAACGGACATTTGTGAGAATACAAGAGATGGGACAAACGAAGCCGCTAGATTGGATCCTTGTCGGAACACAGTAAGCTAATAGCTGACATAAAAAAAAATACTTACGTAGTTATTACGCAAGCATTAATCAAGACCGTATCAACTCTGAGAAAACCTTGTACAAAATAGAAGCTTACAAATAGGAACTATTATTTATAATTATAACAAGGGAGACTTGCTATACGGTAAATAAGGAAGCAAGAATAGGTTGAACCAAATAATTTATGGTTTGTCTAAAGGTACCTGTTTTCATATGATTATATACTAGAAAATAAAATTATATCTTGGAGAATTTATGAGAAATAAAAACTAGGCCAGTAGGTACCTAGGTACTTAATTCATGTTACGTTTTTATAAACGTAACATGAATTTTATTCAGATATTACTACTCATGTATTTAGTTTACCGACGTGCTTTACCAAACAAAAATGATTATGAAATAGGTGATATATAATCCAAGTAAAATAATACGTGCATTGCATATTGGTGGACTGAACAAATACCAAGATAATACCTATTTAGGATATAACAGCTTCTTTGACTTTAGAGGTTTAAATTATAATTTTATTTAGTTCATAAATAAATAAGTATTGATAAGTGAAACCAGTGTGATGAATAAAAAACAATGCGAAATAGCATCTGAATTTTATTTGAATATTATATTTCCAGGTTTGTCCAAAATGAATGCTTGATTGTCCATAGACACTGCCGAAGCTAGGAATTGTTTTACGATATCATTCAGTTCTTCCAGGGCTATTTGAGCATGTAATCGGACCGTGGAGTCTTCGTCCGGGTCTCTGTAGAGCGCCTTCAGTGTCCTGTATATAGGCAGAAGGTTTTCCTTCAACTCCATCAAAGTGTCCTTGCCCAGGCCTTTGAGTAGGCTTGATATAACCATGACGGCTGCTCGTCGACACTCCACGGCTGGATCAGTTCCTATTATACCCCATACGCATAGAAGTATCTGCAATTTAAAAAAGATACAAATATTATGCGTAATTATAAGGGCATTTCGTCTCGCTTTCCACATACAAACGTTTCTCGGACTAATTGCTTAATTACAGAACATTTTAAGATATTATTGTTGTATTTATTGATTTAAAACTACATGTTTTTTCGTTGTAATACCCACTCTTGTTTATGTGTATGGTTACCTTTTCACAATTAAACTACTGAACCCATACAGAGCACAGAAAAGGTTTTGGCTATCAGATAAGGACATTTGTTACGTTTTGTTTCGTATTATCCCCTAAGAGAGAAATAGGGCTGCACGGGCGAGGCGTGCGGCCGAGCATGTGGACCGTTCGCCGTTCTGTTTGCCGAACTGTTCGAGCGAAAACGGCTCGGTCGAATTAGCATTGTTATTTACCGTTTTCGAGTGCGGCAAGCCCAAGCCCAATTGGCCCCTCCGAATTTAACTACAAAGGCGCCGCGGCCCTTTTGATCTCTGACAAAAAGCCGACAACGCTGCCTGATCTCTGCCCTTCTGTTTGTCGAAGGACGTGGTTCAACGAGGCACGTGTACACTGGGTGCGCACGCGCTGGCGAGACGTGCTCGGCCGAGGCATACGTCCGTGGATCCGGCTATGAGAGTTAGCGTGGAAGAGCGATTAAAGGTTCTACGCAAATAATTTGACCATCGAAAATTACCTCATAAATAATAGATCCTACTCTATAATGTAGGACCAGAGCGATTTCAGCCAAGTTGGAGAGAGCAGAGCACCTGACAAACGGGTCGGCATGCCGACATCCACTGAGCATAGTGTTTAGCAGGATTGTTTTGTGCATGACAGCCATTTCACCTGCCAAAACAAATCCTATTAGAACATGGTCACATTCAGTTTGAATTTTTTATTCAAATTTAAGCTAAAAGAGCCTTTAGTATCCCTGTATCATGCTCTGGACCTACCAAGTTTCTTGGTAACTTTTACAATAATGTCACCAATTTTCATTTTTAATTCTGCTGTGCTGTTCTGGTCCATAGCGGTTTGAATATGGGCAGCCTGGTCTGGAATCTGGATAAACTCTCTGCATAGGACATGCAAGACATCCTCGGTACACAGTGATCCCAATGCTGCTATGCCATTTACTGCTGCTAAGTAGATGTAGGAATCAGATTCTTTCAATTGATCCTGTAATAAAAGTTATATTATATAGAAAAATTATTAAGTTGTACATTAATAGAATGTGAATATAATATAATGCTTACCTGGAAAATACAAAATATAAAATGTTTTTTGGAGATAGTTTCTAGATCTTTTGCATCAATCAATTTAGTTAGCTCTATTATCCCATGAGCTCTAACAGGCAGTAGTGGGTCAAAGACATCAGCAATAGCCTTAGCACAGGCCGTTTCTGGCTGCCGGGGTTTATTACACTTGATTAAAGACAGAGCCTCCTTGCACAAGATGTTGTTTAATCCAGAGTCATCATCAGCCATTTTCTTCAGCATAGGAGTAATATTGTTAAACATTTTGTGTAGATCTCTATTATCACTAGAGTTTTCCAATATTGTGTTCAATAGCACCAAAGCTATTGTAACACATTCATTGTCAGAGCTCCCAAAGTTCCTCATGAGAAAGTATTCTATGAAATTGAGTACTCCTGTGGGGGACTCTTTCAAAGTAGAGATTACCTTTGGATATGTGCATATTTCAGACAACAGCTGCAGAATGTCCACATATCTTTCATCCAAATGATCCAAAAGAATTGGGTCATCTTCAGGGGTGATCAAAAGATTCTTGCTCTTTCTAGCTTTCCTCTTTTCAGTCAAATCTATAAGAATTTGTAATGAACTCTCAAAAATTGCCTGAACAAAAGTAAGATTTGTTGATGCCTTGTACAGATGAATAAAATATTCTAGGGCACCCTTTTTTGGATATTCAACCGCATCCAAAACACATTTGACAATAAGCCCTGCTTCATATTCGTCAATGGAAATATTGGAACTTTTTTCTTCATCATTGCCAAAGAGTATCATGACCATTGTAGACCTAATATCATTTTGACTCATTGACTCTAATAGTTTTAGAAGTATTTCCTTTACTTTCGTTTTCATCTCCTCATGTTTGCTACATTTTATCCCAATTGCAAAAAGTGAATACAAATTTGGATGCAATAGAGCCACTGGCCACTCCAATTTTGTAGTATAGACACATGCATGCAGGACATTGACTGCTCTTTCCACCTCCTGAGCTGACAAAACAATAGTACCTGGTAATGTCGGTCTTGATGTTAGCTCTTCATAGACCAATGTTTGGAAAATATTTTTAATTAAATTATGCACAGCAGCTGATTGAGGATACTTCTCATTTAACATTAGGACACAGGCTACTGCTGTAGACAAGTAATGTGTGTTGTTTGATGACAATATATTCTTCAACTGAGAACATATATTACTGAGGTAATCCTTTTCTGAACTGTTTCCATGTTTAGCAGCAACAATTTTGCATATCAAATCAATCTTTATCCATTCAAATCCAGCATCTATTCCATAACTCTCAATGAAACATCTTATGAGGCTGAGCAAGCCCCCGGGGGCTAACAGCCTGCAACTCATTTTCTTGGCAATAACTCTTTTGACAAAAGCTGGTGGCTGCGGGTCAGCTACACCTTGTAGCATCAGTAGCTCTTTCATAAGTATTGGTTGAAAGCAATTTGCTACCAAATGTTCATACACTGCTTTGTATTTTTTTCGGTCACAATTTAACTTATCATACAATTCAGGAGTCATAATGAAATTACCAGATGTGCCTGGTTTCTTCAAAGGAGCAAATGACAGTTGAATCAGAGCTGCCAAGTAATCAGATAGATGTAATGTGATTATAATATTCTTCAGAACTGGTACTACATAGCATCGAGTGAAGAAGTTAGTGCACTCTGTAAGCATGTTATACTTTTCTTCATCTTTAAGGTCTAGTGGGTGAAGAATGCCTGCTGATGAACATCTTTTTGATAAACTTATTCCCAATCCTGGAATAAGGCACCTTGAAATTCCCAGGGAGGTAATCAACTGAAAACATGTGCGTAGGGTTTTTTGATTTTTTACACTTATAAGTATTTTATCATCTTTTTTTAGCTCTGTTGAAATATCATCTATTTCTTTAAATATGCTATCTAAAAACTGACTTAGGGCCATAAAAGTAATCTTCGTGTCTGAATCCTCTGTTATTATTTTCAAATTAGTGAAAACAAATTGACATTGCTCCTCTGAAATACAATATATGGTTAGAATATTTAATTTTACACGCATTAGTCATCTATTTTATACTTTATTTTTACAAAACAACGTATTTCAACTTTACCTGGGTTAAGTAATTTCTCGAGGTTTTCGAATATTGTATGAATTATCGCCATTGTACCGAAATGTTTGAATGATCACACTGATATTTTAGTTAACTACCAGGGATGGCTCAGCGAGAAACTGGATTTCTTCAGGGTGAGACGTCAGAGTTGAGTTTCGTCTGATTTGAAGTGAGAGGAGATTTCGTGTAGTATTGGTATGGTACCTACACTACAAAAAACTACAAATAAATCATATTTTGTTGTTACGACGAAAATTAGAATTTGCAGATGAGCATTTCGTCCAAAGAATATGATACTCACTAATGAGATATGAGATTTCGTCTAGTTTTGATTTGACATTAAATTCTTTACAAGCTGTCATGTGCGTCAGTGACACTGACACTGATGGGGACCCAGGTAAGGGCCTACCGCAAAACGAAAACGAACTTCGTTTGTGTTTGTCTGTCTGTGTCGCACTTGCCAGTTCGAGTGACAGAGAGGGAGACACACGAATCAAGTTCGTTTTCGTTTCGCGGTAGCTTCTTAGATAATGTGATTTTATTCGAATCGCGGTGAGAATCGCGCGTGAACTCTTCCTTGGCTCCACATTCGCAGTGTTCACAATTGTCACAGTGTTCGCGTTCGCAGGCCCTTTGACGCGGGCCTAAAACCGACAGAAACTAGTTAACAAGACGGGAAGGCGCGAAAAATAAGCGAATCGGCTCCACATTCACGTATTCACGCATTCACGCATAGTTTTCGCGCGTTAGCGCGCGAATGTGGAGCGGCCTTAAAGGATCCGACACCGACACGGATTGGTGTGAACAAGCTTTTAAGCCGGGTCCGCTGCGCCGTGTTTGTTAAACTCGAAATAAGGATAAGCATTGTTAAACATCTAACATGCCATCTGCAGTTTCGGCAAACAAATAGGGTATTGTTTTGATTGGCAAAAATGTTAGATGTTTAAAAACATCGAAAATACGGCGCAGCGGACCCGGCTTAACGTTCAAAACCTTTCGATATTGTACTATTAATAATGTGTTTTATACTAGATGTATAAATAATTTGCCAGAATGTTGAATATGTAATCATTAAAAACGTTGTTGAATTACGAATAATGATTTGTGAGAAGAAAATTACCAGGAGAAAAATCTTGTTGTAAAAATATATTATTTTCCGAACGTAAACGCACCTGTCAATTTTTAGCCTTATTCCGTCAACTAAAAAATTTGCATTGGAAATTTGGAACGGGAGAATAAACTGCAACAAACGTACTGTTAAGCTTTAAAATCAGCATTTATTATTGTTTATCCTATAAGTTTTGGACCGAATACTTCTTTTAAATATGTTGATCAAAGTGAAGGTAAGGCCAGGTTTAAATGAGTCATGTTTTTCTTGTTTAATTATTACGAAGCATTTTTAACGTCTTAACCTTATTTTGTTGTAGACGCTTACGGGCAAGGAGATCGAGATAGATATTGAGCCGACAGACAAGGTGGAAAGAATTAAAGAGAGGGTGGAAGAAAAAGAAGGGATACCGCCGCAGCAGCAGCGTCTTATATTCTCTGGCAAACAAATGTACGTAATGTAACAAAAAATGTTATTTCGTATTGTATCGAAAGTGCTCGATAATCATACATTATTTAACGTAACAATCGACAAGTGTGACGACACCCATGGTTTCGAATACTTGTGTGTATTGTAAGCCATTTAACATTTTTATGATTGCGCGCCTGGCTTGACGAGGCGGGATCGATATGCGGTATTTTTTGCTTTGACGTGAGCTTACCGATGTCCCACACATTTCCTCACTTGTCGGTAAACTGTTAGTATTACATGTGTATACAGTAGTACCTATCATGCGCGTATACAGGGTGGTGCATTTGCAGTCCTACATTTGCATTGCCCAGCTTCCACATGGCGCGGTGCCAGTCCGTAAGCACTCTTTTAAATGTAGGTGTGCAGTACCAATTACTGACTCATCTGACGCCTTACTGATTTTGTACTGGCTCCACACTGATAAATCATTGATCGGTATTATTCTCCAAGATTTTTAGTATTCATTATTAAATTGCAGGAATGATGAGAAAACTGCTCAGGACTACAAGGTGCAGGGAGGCTCTGTTCTCCACTTGGTGTTGGCGCTGCGAGGAGGGGAGTGAAGGCTTGTGATACTTTTCTCATATTTATAACTTAATTTTATGTTACATTTCTTGTATAAAGTAAATATGATTTCATAAAAATGTTTCAGTTAACAGACAAGACCAGTGATATAATTATGCACTAACTGAATGTCACACAAAACAAAGTGATTTGTATGAAAACCCAATATAAGGTGGTTCCTACATTGTTAAAAGCAGTAGATTGGTTATATGCAGTCGCAATAAACTGACTAATCTATTTTCGCCATCTTGGCTTTCATGGTGGGTATACTGGGTATGCATGTTTAGCAAATTTTCATATGAATAAAAACTTGTTATATGTTGTCACTGTTCACAGGGTTCCATACCCTTCACAAAAATCAGATAATAAAATATGTTCTTGGACAAATATTTCATGAACTAAGTAAAAGGTCTAAGTAAAAAAAAGTCATATTTTGAGCATTAATTTATTACACCCATAACATTGTACATATAATTCCAGGTATAAATACACATTTTGCACTGCATTGGAATATTACATAAAAATAAACTTCTTTGGTTTACAAAACAAATCAACAACATCAAGAAATATTTTCTAAAGTACATACATTTACGCATATTTGTATCTAATTTAATAATAAAATTTAAGTTACCACAAGCCTTTTGTTTCAAGTTTTTTTCCAAAATATCTACTAACTTGAGCACTTGACCACTCATAAAATCATATATATACCTACATTACACACATAATTTGACTCATACTATTTAAAGCGTATGTTTATAAAATATAATTACAATTAGTATTATTAAAAATTGAAAGGGATATGAAATATTATTTTGCTTCGATAGTTTTGGTCAGTTTCTTTTTTTATTTGTGTTGCGAGAAAAGACTAACACAAGTTTCTTAGTGAAACTGCACTCTTCAGTCACTACAGATTGGCCAATGCAGGTAGTTGTTTTTATATGTAGTATCTTGATGCATGCAAGTTGCATAATGCTATCACTTTTTAGAAAAGAAAATCAAGGCAAACAGGCTTTGCGAATGGGAATTCTAGCTTTTCAGTAACATTGGGCCAAAATATGTTTCAATGATAATTGGACATTTCATAAATATATAAATAATTGCTGTGTACAATGTATTTGCTATTTTTATTACAATAGTAGACGTTCACGCAAGTGCTCGAGTTTTTTAGTTTCTCGTGGAATGGATATTAAATAGTATAATGCTAATATAATGTACAATATCGAGTGACTAAATGACATTGGGACGGAAACATTTCCTTTAAAACGTTATACTGCCTTGTTGGGTTGACCAATCAAATAATATAACATTATAATTTTGAGTTTCTTGATGTTTTTTAATTTTTATCTAGGACAGACAAACATCGAAATAGATCTGTTTTTCTAAGGCATACTATTGAAAATAATTTTCCCCTTTAGGATTACAATGATTTGTATGTTCCTAAGTAATTAGGCATGCTATAAGAGCTTAGATATTACTAATGTATGCAGACGCCAGTATATCCTATATGTACAATCATAGTTTGGCACATTTAATCAATTTACAAAACCCACGGTAAATATATGGTAGATCTAACTTATTAGTACAGGTATGTTTGAGCGATAGGTATTAATATAGGTATATCGGCACATGTAAATTAAAGGGGGCTTCTAGAGGGCTATACTCTTCCAGAAATGTGTGGCCGGAAACTATGGGCCTTGTTCTAGCAGGGCATGGTAGTAGGAGCAAGGCGCCCATGGTTGCCGGCCACACATCTAGAAGGCCCATTAGAAAGAAAGGCCAATTCGAGAGAATCGTAAAAATAATTAATTAGAGAGAATCGTACAAAGAATTAATGTACATTTACAACTTTTGTTTATACATAGGAGGTTTAGAGAAATTTCAGAAAAAGTGTTTATTTTACAATCACAAAACTAACATACAATTTCCTAATTGAGTAAGTAATGGAAGAGGAACATTTTGTCTTGAAAATGTCAATTATTACTGCTAATGTTAAGTTATTAGACATTCACCGATATAGTTAAATAAACGGGACATGGCCGCGTATAAATCTGGAAGTTTATTGTTTTAACAAATATGCTCAGAAATATCGTCATTATGTTTGGATAACACCCCGCCGGCCCGCAAAGCAGATCGTTTCTAGCGCGTCAACGCTAGTCATGGAATAATCATACAACGACTGTCTTTTCTTATGTTGATTCTCAATTTCCTTTCACATTATGGAAACACCAGACCGCACCTGTATTTCAATTCGTATTATTAGGTACTGACATAATCCTTATGAGCACCTACATAATTCCTGACATGCAATCTCTTGGCCAATATAGTAATGTATTCTACTTTTATTTAGTACCTATCCAGTAGTGCCAGATTTATGCTTCGGTTATGATATTCTGTCGCAGGTTATATATGTATTTACGTGAGAGTCCCGTCTGAAATTTTTAATCAATAATATAACCTATTTTCCTTAATACAATTTTATCAATAGGCAAATCATCGCTTATATTCACTGAGTATTGTATTCCTAAGATTCCGTAATCTTAAGATCAACATTCTGCTATCTGTTATTAATGTTATTATCCCCGGGCCATCAAAACGTTTGAATATAGATGCTAGGAGGATGCATGAATGACATGAAGTCGGCATTTTCTAATTATAGGGAAACGGTTGTGTACCAATGTAATAACTACGGAGCTGTGGCGGTCAGTTACAAACTTGGCAACTCTTTTACAACTTGATACTTAATTACGTTATTTGAAGCACGGAAAACACTGATCAATTATTGTATTTGCTCCGACGCGGAAACTTGGCTAATGGATATATGGCCATCTAACGACACATCTTTTTAAAAATAGTACTAAGATAAGAGAATAGTTTTAAAATAATATCCGATTAATTAACTAATAGAGATCTAATCTGCATTTCGGCTGTCGGTAGTCAGCGGAAAACATGACCTGGAAATAAAAATATAGTTAATTAATAATAAGTACATATATAATATACATACAGGTTGTCCCAATTCAGTGAGGTGAAGCGAAACCGCCACACGGGGGCCTTCATTAGCTACCCCGTAATTAATTATTTATTAAAAATATATGTAATTATGTTCCACGAATATGGATAGTATCCCAAATATCTTCGACTTTATGTACTTTTTCAAGCCTAATCCCGTAGAATTGAACTGAACAGACACAAAATCGAAGATATTTAGAAAACTATTAATATCGATATCGGAGGTCAAATAGGTTAAATATAGCAAATAGCTTTCGAGGTCCACTATTACTGGATTTTGGACGCTCCCAATGTATACAATTTCTAGTATCATAAAACTTATAGTTAAAATGTTACAACATATTTTCTTCGACACATATGTACCTTAATATGTATCTACTTCAATCAATTGCAGCTGGTGTTGATAGTCTAAATTGATATGAACGCTATTTGGTACTTCGCGAGTGCCCGTCTATTTTGATTAGATCTAGGTCAATGTTACCACTGTTACCAGCCGCTGCAATACGTCTGTCATTGAATGAGCTCTGTCGCGAGTTTTTGGCTGTAGTTTAAATATGAGCGCAATCGTTTTTCTCTACAATTGCGAAACAGATTAATTTATCGATTTTTCATTAAAATATTTGCGACAAGTCAACAGAGTGTATAAAAATACATGTCTTTTTACGCTGCAAGAGCATTTTACTTCCTAATAAGCCAATAATACTAATTGGTGTAATACGGAATAGTCAACTGGCATCGACAAAGCTCCATAGCTTCTTAAAAAAAAAAAACGAAAGAAGGTCAGTCGATACGTAAGCACCGTCATAGTGGGGTAGTTTAACTCACATAGGAGGCTTCAACCGTCGGACAACGCCGGCGTGACCCACCCGTACTTGTCGTGGGTCTTGACGAGCGAGCGGAAGGCCTCCTCGGCGCGGCGGCGCGAGAACTCGCGCGAGCCCCGCGGCGGCGCGCGCGCCACGCGCCCCTGCCCCTTCACCACCGACGCCGCGAACTGCATCACCACCGCCTCCACGGTGTACGCCGACGCCCAGCCGCGCGGCGTTAGCAGCTCCATGCAGATAGCACCGCCTGAAAAACAATTGCCACATGAGAATGCACTATTCAAAGTGATCATCATCATCATCATATCAGCCGAAAGACGTCCACTGCTGGACATAGGCCTCCCCCAAAGAGTGCCACAATGACCGGTCCTGCGCCACCCGCATCCAGCGGACTCCCGCGACCTTTACCAGGTCATCAGTCCACCTTGTGGGGGGCCTACCCACGCTGCGCCTTCCGGTACGTGGTCGCCACTCGAGAACCTTTCCGCCCCAACGGCCATCGGTTCTACGTGCAATGTGCCCCGCCCACTGCCACTTAAGTTTAGCGATTCGGAGGGCTATATCGGTTACCTTGGTTCTGCTGCGGATAGCCTCATTTCTGATGCGATCGCGCAGAGAAACTCCCAACATAGCCCTCTCCATTGCCCTTTGGGTGACTTTGAGCCTTCTTATGAGGCCCACAGTAAGCGACCACGTTTCCGTGCCATACGTCATCACTGGCAACACACACTGGTCAAAGACTCTCGTCTTGAGACACTGCGGAATATTGGACGAAAAGATGTGCCGTAGCCTCCCGAATGCTGCCCAGCCGAGTCGGATTCGACGATTGACCTCTTTCTCAAAGTTGGACCTACCTAACTGAACAGTCTGTCCTAGGTATATATAATCGTCTACAACTTCGAGCGTAAAGTGTCCGATTGAAATGGGGGTTGGTACTACATGGAGGTTTGACATGATCTTTGTCTTATCCATGTTCATCCTTAGACCAACTCGCTCGGAGGCTTTACTGAGGTCATCGAGCATCGTGCTTAGGGCATGCGGTACCGGTACCACTCTCAGAACCGGGACTAGATTTTCGGTACTGAGTCAGAACCGGGAATTCCCGGGATTTCCCGGGATTTTAATTTTTTCGATTAATATAATAAACACCAATCAAATGATTATTTTTTAATCATATAACCCAGAATAGTCAACATAGGGCAAAATAAATCTACACGTGACAAAAATAAATCAACAAATACAAAAATAAAAGAGAATTAATATTTCTTCAAAGTTCCTTTTGAGATCAATTCACCTGTTACGTAGATACAATGAATTTGTAACTGTAAATAATCAGTCTTATATTAGAGTAGGTATTCCAGATTTCCAGAGCAATTATTAATATAAAACCAAATTACAAAATACACCATATTAAAAACATAAACAATTAACATTTCTTATATGCTCTACGCTCCAAAGTGAGATCACTTGTCATTATTTAGTTGGTCACATTAAATACATAATGTCACGATTGAATAGACAAAATCAATCTTATATATATATCTAATATAATAATAAAAACATCAAGAGGTATCTCATTTAAAGGTATTAGATAGACATATTATTATATATTAGATAGATAGATATATGGTCCGTAATAGAATTAGCAAGAAATGTATAGCATTCATATCAGTACCGATGGAACCGAAGAACCGGGTTTTTTTTTCGTCAGAACCGGTACCAGTTTGCTAGAAAATTCCCGGGAATTCCCGGGATTTTCAGTACCGGGAATTCCCGGGAGCATGCCTTAGTGCTTAAGCACGATTCAAAGTGATGTGCAGTGCGAATTATATTTCTAAGAGATTGAATGCTTTATTTCCGCTATGGAGTCCGGTTCCTGCCAAATACGCAATGTCATAATACGGGTGTAGACTCGAAAATTATTATTATTCCAAAAGAAAGAAGGCAATAGCCTACGTACCTAGATTACGTACCTAGGGCAGTGAATTCGTGAATGACGCAGTTGTTTGTGGCCCGAACCGAAGGTGAGGGCCATAAATATGCGATCTGGGTCATTCACGAATTACCGCCCGCACAATTTTACGTCTTCACCTGGCCACAATGCGAGTTTTACCGTACGCGTAGCGTGCAGTAAAACTCGCATTATGGCCAGGTGTGACGTAAAAAAACATGTTAAGTGACGAAAATCCCATTCAGATATCTCAAAGAATAGGGGTGTAGACACTAAATAAAGTAATCAATAATGTCATATTTTCTCCAAAAAGGATAAAAAATGTAGTCAAATGGAGAAAAAATCAACGCAAACGTTTTGCGGAAAAGGGACAGAACATACCCCTTCTTACAACTTTGGACACTTATAACTTTGTGATTTTAACCTCTTGCGTTGCTTTTTTCTCCATTTGACTACATTTTCAATCCTTTTTCGAGAAAATACGACATTATTGATTGTTTCATTTAGTGTCTACACTCCTATTCCGATTAACGTTTCGTTACCACGAGTGGAGCCCACGGTAGCTCTGTTGGTTTAGAGCAATGGACGAAATCCAGAGGTCGCGGGTTCAAATCCCGTTCGTGCGAATAATTTATAACTTAAATCGGAATCTAGAATTTTGTCAGCAGACCTTAGACATTTAGGTACTGTTAGTTACCTGCAATGGCATAAAAGATTCATGACGATGTTCTAAATTTCATGTAGGTATTTGATGACTTCGCAACAAAGCAACGCTTCCAACATCCAAGGGTAAGTTTGCTATACTCTTAGTAAAAACATGACTCACCTTCCATTACAAATCCTTTTTCTATCCGAGGTTCGATGACCCGCATAAAGGGAGGTGCGAACGGGAAATTTTCAGGGAAAACTAGATGCAGCAGGATGTTGGGGATGTGGAGCTCCCGCAGGTCCGCGGCCAGCTCGCTCTCGGGGTCTATTTGGTGCAACCGCACGTGCCACTCAAACAAATTGTCATTTACGAGCTCCACCTATACAAAAAAGAAAAAAAAATGTAATCCATTAATCATCTTATCGTTTCGCTTTATATCTGCAGTATCAGCCGAAAGACGTCCACTGCTGGACATAGGCCTCCCCCAAAGAGTGCCAAAGTGACCGGTCCTGCGCCACCCGCATCCAGCGGACTCCAGCAACCTTTACCAGGTCATCAGTCCACCTTGCGGGGGGCCTACCCACGCCGCGCTTTCCGGTTCGTGGTCGCCACTCGAGAACCTTTCCGCCCCAACGGCCATCGGTTCTACGTGCTATGTGCCCCGCCCACTGCCACTTAAGTTTAGTGATTCCGAGGGCTATATCGGTTACCTTGGTTCTGCAGTATACAATTCGCATTATAGAACTGGGAGACGTTTAATAGGAGTGTGTGTCTCAAAGGAGCAAAATGATATATGTTTGAAGAGAAAAAAATACACAAACAATTTTTCGTCGCGGGTTCGAATCCCGGCTCTTTTTTGGAACTTATGTACGGAATATAATTTGATATTTACCGTTAGCTTTTCGTTCGGTGAAGTAAAAACATCGTGAGGAAACCTGCATACAACTCCGAAGAAATTCGAAGGTGGATGTGAAGTCCCCAACCCGCAATGGGCCAGCGTGCCCGTTCCCTCTCATCTATTAGAGGAGGCCTGTGCCCAGCAGTGGGACGTATATAGGCTGCTTAAAAAAATTGTTATAAAGGATGTGTGTGAGTGAGCAGACAATAATGACGGCCCTAGTGTGGTACACAAATGTGTGGTTACCGTAAACAAAGGATCAGAGCGGCTCTCCTGCAACCGCTGGATCTCCTTGAGCTCCTTCATGAGGCGCCGCGTGCGCACGGCGGCGGCGGCGGCAGCGCGCTCGCGCACGTCGCTCGCACCGGCGCCCTTCTTGCTGAGCGCCGCGGGCGCCGGGCTGCCGGGGTGGCTGGCCGCTTCTGCTGGACTCACACCGTCTCTGTAAATGTTGAACACAAGTTTTAGTAAGTAGTATGTACTTTAAGAATATTGTAATTGATCTTAGTAAATAAAATGTGATGCGGATACGCGATTGGCGAGTAAGATCTTTTGCTTTGTTTGGAGCTAGGCGTGTTAGACGGCTAGTAAAAAAAAAATTACGAGTGAGTTATCAATTTATCATATTATTGCCGATTAGGTTCGCGGCGGCGTGGCGATGCTGCCTTGCTAAACCCGACGAGGTATACATTATAGGTTTGTAGGTACATATATACCTAAAGTTAATACCATGGACTTTATAAACAGTCTTATTCGGCAAAGTTTAAGCTCTTCATTTAGTAACGTATTATTAGGTACCTATTAGAATGTCGCAAGTTGCGCTAACTATTCTTAAGTAGGCATCACAAAGTGTCTACGACTTTATTATAGCAATCATCCGTTGTGCGAATCTGTATATATGAGGGTTCTATCTGTCCGTGTGAATCCGCAATTACCAATGACTTCTCGATGAAGTGGATGCGCAATTGTACGGAAGTGCTGGATGTCCGCCACGTAGGTACTTGTTGCTCAGAGCTATGAGTACGAGCGCTTTCCGTATATTGTGTCACCCGTTATAATCGTTCGTCGCCGCGTCGGTCCAGTTTCGCTGGTGGCGATAACGTTGCGGCCGGGTTGTTTTGCGCAGAACTGCATCGATACTTTTAAAGGTGCAACAACCTAGATTATTTATACATGCACATCAGCACCGCGGAATGGGTCATTGACAGGAAGTTACAGTTGTCGTGCAAACATTACGCGCCGGCTTGGAAGAGTTTAATGGCTTTATACCTTAATGCGGATTAATTAAATAAATACATCACAACGGGGAAAGTAGCTAAAATAACTTAACCAAATAATATTATTTTTTGCATTAGGTTTAAGTATAAGGGCAGACGCCCGTAGTAGTCGGTAGTAGTTAGTAGTCGTTATCTAGAAATACATAGAATATGTTTTCCCTTCAACCGTGCAAAACATGTGATGTGTGGTAGCTTACATTAAGTATATCGTTACTTGGTTACACGTGCTCCTACATACTTGTGCCAATAATGCAGTCAGATAACTCGTATATATACTATATTGGCAACGTGCCATTTGCTTATCTCTCCAGAGGAGCAGGTACGTAAGTACGGATATTGTCTGTCCAGCAGAGCATACCTACTGTATTGACGACCAGTTAGCCCAGTGGGTAGTGACGCTGCCTACGAAGCTGAAGATCCTGGGTTCGAATCCCGGTGAGGGCAAATATTTGTGTGATGAGCATGAATATTTGTTTCTGAGTCATGGATGTTTTCTATGTATTTAAGTATTTATAACTATTATATATATCGTCGTCTAGTACCCATAACACAAGCCTTATTGAGCTTACTATGGGACTAGGTCGATTTGTGTAAGATTGTCCCCTAATATTTATTTATTTATTTATTTATTGCCTTTGGAACAGTAGTTTATGTGTAGGTTCTTAGTTATTTAACTTGTGTGTCCCTGAATCGAGACTTTATTTTGAACATGAATTAAACCTCATTCATATTGTTACTTCACCATATTTTTCGTATCCTATACTACAAGGGAATCCCAATCTGGAATCCGCTTTCGCGCAATGTGTCTGCTTATATACTGCAGTTTACAAGCAGCCACAGGTATAGCTGTCAGAAATACCTTTCATGACTCGTTGTTAAGGAATGCCGTTCTGTCCACAAGTCTCAAATATGGTTAAGGTCGCAAATGCTCGGTTATAAATTAAACATGCGGATCTCAGGCGGTACAGCTAAAGATTTTTATACGGAAGTAAAAAAATTGCTTGGGTTAAAAATAATTCTACATAGGCGCACCGGTTTCTTGTATCACGCTGACATATGGCTCTAGGGATTCAAAACTTCTTAGTCTTATCTAAGTAAACGCCTTTTGTGCCTTATATTTCGAACTAGCGGTAACGACTTATATTGTGTGTTTGAAATACTATATTGTACACAAGCCATTGGTAAAAGTACAGATAAAATAGGTTAAGTAGGTATAAAGGCAAACTTATCCTTGTAAGGGGTCTCTTCCAGTTAACCTTTGAGCAATTGAGACGAGTTAAGGAACTAAAAGATGAAAAAAACGAAAACATATTACCTATAACACTCACTCTTTCATAACATGGGTAATTTACCAACAAACTGATCGAACTAGTCATACCTGTTAAATAATGCGAGTAGGTATATGAAAGTAACCTGTGGGAACAAAGGAACCTTAATTCTGATCACGATGATATGCGTCGGACCCGAATCAAAATAGGTATCAAGCTTTTCATGCAGTTTGCAGAAAGAGACTATCCGTCCTTGATTGTCGCCGTGAGAGATTTATCGACGGCGTGATGAGATCAACCGCGTCGGAAGGCGGAAGTCACGTGAGCTGGAATGGCGTCTAAATAACCTCCGCGTTTAGCTAATCGTTTTAATTGAGACCGGACTGCGACCGACGCGTCGAACAGTTCACTGACCTCCAGGAAACACCCTCGTAAAGTCGTAACAAAGAGCTATACTAATTTTACTACGCAATGACGGTTGGAGAAATCAGTTTCTAGCCCTACCAGTTACGTTGCTATCTCTTGGTATCGACACTCGACCGATAGGCGTCATGAGAGTCAATAGAGTCATGAGGCCAGGCTATGTACGAGTAAAATCACCAATGCTAACCCGTACGTAGCTCTACCTAGGTACTAAAGTCTATCTAGGCAAAATATTATAGGCTGGTGTTTATAAATAGCAAGTTGCAGTTTGCGTAACGTTGCAGATGTCAGTTAGCGGTAAGTACCTATCTAGAGAAAACTATAAACATTTAAACATTAATATAAGGTTGAAAAATTAGGTAGCGACTTTGAAAGTTCTGATTATAGAAAGGAAGTCGGTAAATTAACTATCGGTGCACCTTATGATTATGACCAATTACCTAATGCTTATCTGGTAGTTAGGTAGGTACACCTCTGTGTACCTCACATCTGTTTATCAATTTAATATTTCCTAACCGCTATATTTAGATAGCCATCTGGCTATCTAAATATAACGGTTAGGAAATATTAAATTTGTGACTAAATATAGTTTAAGGAATATGAAATCAATTAGAATTACATCATTAAGTCAATCATCAAGTTCGGTCATAAAAGGGTACGTAATGCAATGTTCGGGATACCCAGCATTTACCAGGACAGTTTCCGTGACCAAGAGGGAAATCACGTGTCACAGTGAAAGTGGTATAAGCAGGAGTGTGGCAGTCAAGTCAAGGCACGCTACGCCATCTGCGGACCGGCGGCGAGGCGAGTATGGAGAAGCATTGCAGCATTTAAACATTTACATTTAATTAGAGTTCTCATTAACAGCGCGCAATATAATTGTATTACCTTACATGTCTTTGTTTGACGAAATCGGAACTAAGAGATTTGCGAGTACTTGGATGGAGTCGCGTCTCGCTCGCTGTCTCCATCGATTACCGTCAATTACTGGATCCGGTTCCTATAGCGATGATTTAATTATATACCACAACTCATTTAGCTGCAAAAAACAAAAAAATATATTCTTGTTCGGATGGAGTTGAAGGAACGTTTGATTAAAACGGCAAAGATTATTGAGAGAAAAGGTCTATAATCTTTGTTAACGGATACTGCCTAGGTATGTACCTGTACCTAATTGGACTTATATAGCTACCGAATAGCATTATTTCGTTGCGTGTTTGTTGTTCTTTAAGCTTAATTGAATCATTGACAGGCTAATGATGTCATTCAGATGATAATAGGTATAACTATAGTTAAAAACATCATTAATTTAATTGTGAAATAGTTACCTAGATAAGCTTAGCTCGTACAGTCAGCAGAAAAAATAGCTAAGCGGGTCAAGTGCTCAAAATTACCTACACATGACACTAATGTCAAGAGGATAAGGACTGTAGATCATTTTGAGCGTTATTTTGCGTAGCTACTTCTGCTGCTGACTGTAGGTACCTACCAATAAGTTTTTTGTAACTTATATGTATACGGAATATAATTTGATATTTACTGTTAGCTTTTCGGTGAAAGAAAAACATTTATGAAATTTTCGTTTTGTTCCGTTTTTTTCGGATTTTTAACGAAAAAACCAATAGGTCATTATTGTGACAACTGAACTGAACTTTCATCTCAATCGGTTCAGCGGTTTAAGCGTGATGAGGTAACAGACAGACAGACAGACACACTTTCGCATTCATAATATTAGTACGGATAGTATGGATGGTTATAATACTTATAATGCATCGATTGCACCGATTTGACTGCAGGGCTGTTGTGATGTTGTAATCTAATCACTAGTCAGACACTACACTATAGACAAATAACATCCCTCGTTTGTGTCGTTTTCGTGGGGTGAACGATCCAGTGGCAGTGGGGCAGTCGATCTCCTTCCTAAGTATAATTTTCGAACTACAAACATACACACAAACACAACAAACTAATAGTGTGTACCTATTATATTATATTGTATATGTATTGGCATGTTTTATTTGTCTAGAATGAATACCTATTAGGTTCTTATTTTATTTTCTGTGTTTTTGTACACGGTATTAGTTTGCCTATCTCGTTCCACCTACCATCCTCTCAATTGCGCAAAGGTTAGCTGGAAGAGATCTCTCATAGGGATAAGTCCGCCTCTGTACTCCAGATCTATTGTGTGACATTTATATTCTTGGTATTGTGTACAATAAAGTGCTTACTTACTTACAAACAAAAATAACTAATTGATATTGGATGGGACTATGCCGTTTAGACAAACATACCAGCGCTTTAAACATTTCGATAAGGATTCATGAGGACAGTTCTTGACGGCCTTGTTTTTAAGGATGGTAATTTATTTTTTTGGGATGGTACATTTATTTATGCACTCAACTGGACGCTTATTATCGTAATGGAGGTCACCCCGGTGAAGCGGCCTACTGGGCCACCATCCTTTACTATTAAATTAATTAGTCGTTATGTGTCGTAATTGAACAATACAGGGATAAATGGCTCTTAGGTTCAATTGTGACATGTCGCAATGTTTTGCCTGCTTATCTTTGTTGGTGCGCCGCAGTATGTTATGCAGTATTCCACATTGAATCTTCAATGTATATTCAGTGTTCGATTCTGAATCTCAGTCGCCATGCATAACAGCCGCTACGTAAGCAAACATCGTCTTTGTCTTAGGCTACGGGAATTGTAAATGATAATGACACGAAGCAATTAAGGGCAAAAGTAATATTCTTTAGAATGAACGCTCGCTTAAAATTCATAAAGCGCCCTAATCTCTTTTATGTTAATGTAAGTATGATTTTATCTTGTCTTATTTTTGTTTAAAGCTGGCATTAAGTAGGTACATATTGGAGCGCCGAGGGCGTTATGTATTATTTACTATGAGGAAGCTGCGTATTAGAGGTACCTACGATGTTACTGTGCATGTGCACAGTATAAAACTGACCTTAAACATTTAATGTTCGGACGTGCGTGTTTTGACTTATCACCTTGATCTTAATATCAACAATACACTTGAAATAGGCTGCTAGGACGTTGCACCTAGTAGTAAAGACTGTACACGATAAAATCCGGCCATGCATGATATGGTATACATTTTCACCGAATGCACATATTCAAGCACTTATTTTATTTTAATAATCTGTAACTACTGGCAAATATAATTCAAATAAATTCAAATTACAATGTATTAGCTTCTGTGAGTTTTCGTCGAAAATACTCCACTATACCTTTAAATGTTTGAGCATCGTTTTTTGATAATCTATACTCACTTCCTACTACAATGCCACAAAGGTAATTATATTTTCATAATCATTAATATGCTCATTAGAATGTTATCTTACCAAAAAAGTACGTTTTGAAACTATTTTCCATCTTAGGTAGTTGGAGAGGCTTTCTAGTCCAAGCACTGAAAGTTGTTTTTGTATGGGAGGCAATAATTTGTCAAAAAGCCAAATTGACCAAAGTTAAAACACCTCAGATCTATCTTGATCTAAATGTAATTGTAAAAATGTTAACTATTGTAAAAATAAAATGTAATGAGGTATATTTAAGCTTATAAAATTCAAAGCACGAGAAAATAAATACCAGGAAAATTGGTAAAGCTTGTCAGAATACCGTGTGCAAGAAAATATAGGTACCGTGGAATATAAAATTCTCTAAGTCATAGATGACCTAACTTTATATAATGTTTGGATGTTTATTATGTAGTTTGATAACCACAAAACTATTTTAATGAAGAGCTGCTCCAAAGATTTACAAGATTCAAAAGATTTACCATAACATACATGGCCGGATTTTATCGTGTACAGTCTTTATCTTAAAATATAACATAGGTAAACTGTTACGGACCGTTTCTCAATTTTACTCAAGTAAAAAAAAATTGTTATAGTAAATTGGCAACCGCTGTAACTATGATTTACATACTGCAATTGATTTGTTTCTGTTGCTAGTAGTAAAAGTTGTATTTTCAGAATGCTAACTACCAATTCGACTTCGTCCTCGTTAGTACTTTACGTACTGTACTGTATACATACTATAAGACTATAACAGAGTACCTACACCAATTAATTTTCCCTACTACGTTCTCGTTTTATATTTACAGGTACGTAGGTATTACATGGGTCGCGATGGGTAACATTAAAATACGTTAGAGTGCTGAGTGAGGTACCTCTAACAATAGGTACCTACTTTAGTCGTCAAAAGAACATCATTTGAGATGAAAAAAAAAGTTTTTTATACTTTTTGTAAATATTTAATTTCTTTTGAAAAAATAAGAAATTAATTATTTTATAAGTAGTTTAGTTTTAGATATAGCTATAATAATTTTTGTATAGTTTTGTTAATTTAACATGTTCCTTTGTTTTTTTTGTTTTTTTTTGCACTTGCACACTACAGCACTAAATAACGTATTATTTACACAAGGTATTATTGAGAAATATAAATTGAAATTATAAATAACCTATAAGTAGTTTTAACTTTTAAGTTTAAAGAGGAGTGTGAACGTGTATGAAGTTGCGCATCGCTATAGTACCTATAGATACTTATACCTACATAATAATGTTTTAATTGAGTGCGGTCCTCGTGGTCATAAAATCGAGCCTCATTCTTGAAAATCCACAGCGAAATAAAGCACAGATTTCCCCGAAGAGCATGTTTAATCTAAAACATACATAGGTAAGGTAGCTAGTTAAATGTATTTACAAGGCTTTTTTATATTGGCTCCTTTGGCATATCAAATTTCATCGTTTTCGAGTAGTCGTGTTAAAGTAAAATTTACTGTCGACAAGGAGTTACCATACCAACCAAAAAAGTTAAATTGTTATTTTAGGCGACTGTACAATAGTTATTTAACCAGCTAATAAGATATTTGAGTAAGTAGTAACTAATGTATAAGAGCATTCGTCCTCTGTAATCAAGATTCAAACATTTATGTTTCGCCCATCAGTGTATTTGGGTTATAAATGCCACCTGCACGTGTTGCATAACACAAAGCCGTTTTAACAGCATTTTAATCATTTCATAAGATAGAGCCACATAGAGTTTTCATTCAATATAATTTTGTAGCGCACTATTGCTCTGCTCTTGCGACCCTTCCAAAACCACTTAGTTTCTAATTAAACTACAAATTTCCGTCAAACAGAACAAATTATTTATTTTGTTTTACCTAGTTTTTGATTGACTAGGTATAGTTACTATGTTTAACTTAACGCCTAATTATTACTTAGCAATTTTCGGACACGCTCATCTTACCAGATTGCGTCGATATTGATAGGAGGACGTTTTTTTGTCTACTTGGCTAATTCAAATAGGCCTCTATACATATATGGCAAAAAAATAAATCAAATAACGAATTAACCTGTATTTACCGATGTATTTTTTAAAATCCTTATTGCACAAAAGAAGAACGCATCGTACAAAAGGCGGACTTAATGCCGATGCCGGAAGCATTCTCTACCATTCAACCTTTGGGCATAGGCTAATTGTCGGCGGTGCTACTTCTACGTATATTATTGACACATACATATATGTTTCATATTATGAGATATTGAGAATGGTATTAGGCAAGCGGGCGAATCTACAAGCGTTTGAATCGCTCGACAAACATACCGCGGAAACTTTAATCAAAAAAGACCCAGTACCTACCGGTATTGGTATCGGTTTACGTCTTCATCAAAAGCGGACTCAGATATTCGTCTGTTTTAATAGTAAGTAGGTGGTAAGTAAGTATTTGCTGTCGACGAAAATGACGAAAAAAACGCCTTTAAACGCTGAATAGGTATTCACCCAAGCGCTAGAAGGTATTGGTCGCCGAAACACGCATTATATACTGAGTACCTACGTGACTATGCACATGTTTTTAATGTTAATGTTTACTATCAACCATTCGCGGACCGTAGTTACGAAACCTTATTCAACCGGCTATTAAGTAATGCGCAAGGTATTAAAGTTTTAAACTATAAGACAAGCCATAAGGTAAATACTCGAATAGTATCAGTTTAAGTAGGTATAGGTTTTGTAGAGTTGTGAAGTTGTAGAGTCAGACACACTCGTTGGAAGTTGGAACTCATACAATGTAGAGACTAAGCTAATAATTCCACAGTGTATAAATTAATAAAACATTTTCACCACTCTTTATTACCAATGCCATAAAATAAACTTTGATCACTTACAAAATATAATTCTAGATTGATGAGTCAAAATTTTAATGGACCTCTTAGTTAAAATTCGTTCATTGCAGTTTACGTTAGAATTTTAATGGGTCTGACGTTTAATCTATAGTTTGCTGCCTAGTGCGCGAGTAAGTGACTCTCCCTCATACCTCATACTGCTGCACAGATTAGAAAGAGAATGGCAAATGTTCTCGACTCGCGTAGCTAGACGGTTTTATATACTGATAATAAATTCTTCATTCAATAAAAATATGGTACCTGTGTCGTCGTAGTAGGCCACGCCTGGCCGGGGACCCGCTCGGCCCGGCTCCGTCATTGTCCAGCTTCTCAGGAGACCGAAACAGCTTCCTGAACGCAGCTGCTACTTTTTCCTTCGAACGTGACGTCATTTTGCACTATTTATTTATTTATTTATCCACTTCTAACAGCACTAAACTTTTAGTTTTATTTTCACACAATTTTGTTTACACCAACACGTCTCGATGCGCCATTTCAGTGACGCACAAACGTCAGATATATTTTTCGAATTTTATGGTTTACAAGCTGCCAGTGTTTGGTAACTTGAAGAGTTCGGCATCGGCATCACTCGGCTCGGCGAGGGCGCGCGATGCGTCGTCTTCGGGCGCACGCGCGGCGGATAGTGAAGTGAGAGCGTTGAAACCGAGACTTGGCACAGTGATTGGCGCCTGCGGTTATCGCGCGCTGCAGCGGCGGCGATGCTGCGCTGCGGGGTGCGCCAGCGCATAGCACGGCGCCAACTCGCGCTGCTGTGCAGCTCTTTGTGTCCCGACAGGAACAAAGTAAAAGTCCTAGTGATTACGCACGACCATCTGTCCTTGTAACTGTACTTTCTTGACAGTCCCAGTATACTGAAACAAAGGAGAATAATATTAATCAACTGTTTACGTTTATTTAAAGAGAAAACGAGATGCTTAATTTATGCGGCCTTTCCATTTTAATTATAACCCCATCTGTTGACATAGGTATATTGTTAATGTTTGGTACAGTCGCCATCAGATTAGGGTTTGTAAGATCCGCCAATATTTCGGATCCGGATATTTCGGATATTTAAATCGAACGGATCCGGATATCCGGATTTTTCGGATAAAACGGATCCACAAAGTTTTTTTGGTATAAAGTAGGAATTCTAAGAAAATATATGCGTATTTATATACCCGAAAGATTTTAAATAGATACGCATTCCCGAGGTCATAAGGGGTATAAAACTTCATTTTGTTTCAACTTTTAACTTACGACTACAAACTAACTAGTAAAGTTAGTTCAGTCACTGAAAGGTGTCACTTAAATAACTATAAACAGGTCGCGTTAACTCCGTAGCTGGTGCTCGTACATACATTTCAATGAGCTCTATGTATACAGTTAATTCGATAGGGTTGTAAAATAAATTGACATAATGACTCGGAGCCTTACTCAGTAATCGATTGGAAGAAGAGCCAACACGGAAATCGTGAAAATCAAGGGAAGAGGTCTTTGTTTAGCAAGGGACATTCCATTAGGCTAATAAGACTAGATATGTGTAGATATGGCAAAAACGGTGAACTATATATAACGCACTATTCTTATTTTACATGATCATATTATAAGTCAAGACCATAATACTAAAAATTTATTACAATTATAAAACGTAGGTAATGTTGCTGCATTTACTATTTACTCCCTGTGTCAAATCAAATACTACAATGAGTCAAATATACTTCTTAAATATTTCTTTAGGTACATATAGTCTAAGTAATATTGGATTTATATAATATACTTTTCCCCTCACTGCCTCGGAAAGCGGTCTTTTATCCCTTAAAACCAGTAACAAAAACTCATTTTATCCACTAGTAGGGAAAGTAATTTGACCTTGGAGCGTGTTTAAGTAGCTTTTGACGGTAAGTATAACAAAACGTAAAACGCTCATAATACAAAAAAATCACAGATGATGTATTTCTGTCGCCGCTTTAACAATAAATACTAAAAAACAGAATTAAATAAATATTGAAAGACTTTTAAATAATTGCCTGTTGCCTTCATCAAATCATCAGGCAGCGCCTCGGTCTCAAAATGTATGGGAAAACTAAATCCGACTCGCACTTGACCAAAATTCTATTACCTAACGTTATTATTACTGTTAAAATAATATATTATTTAAATTAAATAAAGTTGTTTTGCATGTTGCACTTTCCTCGCTACAGTGAGGAGAAAAGTTTTGTGTTACACATGGGTGCAAATGTATTTTACTTCTCGTGTGTTGAAACACTCGCTACTCTCCGGATTCTATTTTAGAACCACTCGCTTCGCTAGTGGTTCAACTATAGCATTGCATAGCTTGCTCATGTTTTAATTCCACACTCGCGGGTAAAATACAACTTTGCACCCTTGTATAACTAATAAATTGAAAAACAAAAATAATCTGGTCTGGGATGAAGAAGTGGCGAATAAAAACAGAGATTAATAAATAAATATTAGGGGACAATCTTACACAAATCGACCTAGTCCCAAACTAAGCAAAGCTTGTACTATGGGTACTAGACGACGATAAACATACTTATATAGATAAATAAATACTTAAATACATAGAAAACATCCATGACTCAGGAACAAATATTCGTGCTCATCACACAAATAAATGCCCTTACCGGGATTCGAACCCAGGACCTCTTGCTTCGTAGGCAGGGTCACTACCAACTAGGCTAAAGCGGTCGTCAAAAGATGAGATTGAGAATGATCTATTACGAGTATATCATTCCGTTTTTAGCGTGGACTCGGTACAAACTTCATTTTGTAGCGGTATTTTCGGTTGTATTTTAAGGATCCGTAATATCCGAAAAATCCGGATCTAGGAGCCTGTCAGATCCGGATCTGAAATTTAGCGGATATCCGGATATTTCGGATATCCGGATATCCGGATTGCAAACCCTACATCAGATACATCTGTACACTACACTTCAGGGTGTTCGAAAATATCTGAACATGCAGCCATGCACTCTCACGCCTTAACAATGCGACTTTACAGGCTGTGAGCACTTAAAACAATTTCAGGTCTGTACTTACCCACGTCTGGCTTGGCGTCTCGCTTGCTCTTACCCAATCTTGTGCTGGAGTAAAGAGCGGTCACCGGAACAACATACATTACAATACAAATACGTACTCTTTATTGCACACATTATTGCATACATGAATCAAATACCTACAGGACATAAATTATAAACTCAATAATGAGCGTTTCTCAAAAAAAATGCCACTACATTTTTTCGGAGATTTTCTGCAACTTTTATGTTATTTCTACTCAAAATCACGATGTCCTTCCATCCCACTAGGAGAAAAAAAGTGTCCCAAAATGTTCATACATTTTTGAACTTTCCTATTGTGTTACCACTATACAAAGTGTATGGTAAATGGTAACACAATAGGAAAAATATCTTTGGGACAGTTTTTTGTCCTACCAGGGTCGAAAGAGCTCCTGATTCTGAGTGGAAATAGTTAACATACAATTCCTAGAAGTACAATTAATAATAGTGGCATTTTTTTTGAGAAACGCTCTAATAGAGGTTAACAACAGGCGGTCTTATCGCTAAAGATCGATCTCTTCCAGACAACCTTTGGGTTTGGGACAATCTGAAGACTGTTTTAAAAGAGCTCGCGGACAGTACCTTGTATTTTCAGTCACTACTATAATATCACATCAACAGCAGTACCTGCGCTCCTGCACATACACATGTCTAATCTCCCATTATATTTGTCGCCGCGATAAATGTAATGCTTTCGCCAAACATTTCAACGACAACAGGTCTGTTATTCTTTACGAAGTCATGCGCCTCACCCCACCCGTCACGCCTAACTAAACTAGACCTCTAGCTAGGCTTAGGTACTATGAATCGAGGCGTCATGATTTATTGTTGGTTAGCGTTGACGTGAGCTTAAAACTAGTTATGCAGAATAGCGGGGCAGGTAGGTATATCTACTCGTATTGTAGCGGGAATGAGGTCGGCAGGCGGTAAACAAACACCATTATGTTTGTCAGCGCGTCACACAAAGCTTTCGACAGCTGGGCCATCTCGGCCTTGTGCTTAGGTATAATTACTCCGCGCGGGATGCTGATGGCTCGAGAAACGGAAACCAATTTAACCCCGGTATGATGTCGAAGAGTCTTTCATATTGGCGAAGTTAAAATCCGAAAGTGATGTTTATTAGGATTACAACGTACCTGTAGGTACTTATGCTTTTAAAAAAATGAAATATCCTAATATTTAAACATTCAGCTGATATGATGATGATGATGATGAAAGGTGTAGCTAGAGGTGTTAATTAATTATTATTATAATTATTAATGACACAAGTGTATATTATTGACATCACACAAATAAAATAATTAACCCGAGATAAGGAAGCATTTACCGATATTTATCGATAAGCGTTGTTGTCAAAAGAAATCAATGATTGTGAAATGCTCAATCATTTCTGCAGTCAGATGCTTATAGGTAATTATCAGTTAACCTCCTCCTCCTAAGCGTTATTCTCGGTTGTGCCCTAAAGAAGCCTGGGGTCCGCTTCGACACCTAATCCCAAGATTTGGCATAGGTACTAGTTTTACGAAAGCCTGCCACTCATGCCTGCTGGCCATGCCTGCCACCTTGCAACTCTGAGGGAAAACTAGACCTTATTGAGATAGACCGCTTTAATTCCTCACGATGTTTTCTTCATCAAGAAGCTAACGGTAAATATTCCGTCCATAAGTTCCGAAAAACTCATTGGTAAATTCGCAGTCAATGGAATTTGCTAATTATGTAAACAAACCGCCATAGTGAAAGACAATTTTAATATGGCGGTTTGTTTACATAGTTAGCAAATTGTATTGACGGCCACTTTACGAGCCGGGATTCGAACCGACGACCGCCGCTTGCCTGAACCACTAGGCTACCGCAGCTCAATCGCCTTTACATTTTTTTTGTCTTAGTAGTAGTTCAAAAATAAAAAAAAACAAAATCAAAAATCTTTATTCAGGTAAATTATGAAATAATATTTTTCACGGGGCCGGAATTTCCTAGTAAGTGAACATACACCTGTAACAGGAAATCCCGCTCTTCCACAGTAGCAGCAAGTATTCAATATCACCCGAAGTAGACTTAAATAACATGCATTGATTAGTTACATTAATTTACAGATCTTTAGATAGTCTTTATTTATTTTTATTTATTCTATATTCTTATTTATTTACCATAATAACTGTGGACATGTTGTGTGTGTGTGTGTGTGTGTGTGAAGGTGTGTGTGTGTGTGTGTGTGTGTGTGTGTGTGTGTGTGTGTGTGTGTGTGTGTGTGTGTTTAAGTGTGTGTGTGTGTGTGTGTTTAAGTGTGTGTGTATTTGATATTAATTATGTTCTTCCTAGTAACTTTTCTGTTTGCTCATAATTAAGTATTTTTAACATATCTACCAAAGTCTTTTTGCAGTCGAACAGCGTCATAGAGTAAATGATGGTTTCTTTGTTAATATACTTTGATTTTTGATTTTGTTTTTTTTTAATTAACATTCTCACAGTTGCATCCCAATACATTCTTGAAAATATCATGTATGTCAAAAAAAATCAGCACTTGTTTAAATTAAATCACGAAGTGCACTCTTTTAATACTTACTTACAAGAGGTAAGGGCAATTGCAAAAGAACGCTTAGTATTTAAGGCATATTATAGCGTTTATGGAAGACAATAACTTCTTTTAAGCCTATTTATTTTTATATTTTTTAAGTGACATTTTATTTATTTGACAATCAATTTTGATGTGAACTGTGTTCTATAAAATTCCATGTGAATTTTAAATTTTCCGTGTATTAAATTTTAACTTTCTTTTGTTGCGTTGTGTATACATATATTCTTTGTGACGTTTCTCAAGCACTCTTTGAGTCTATTTGAAATAAAATATTTTGATTTGATTGATCCCACCTCGTTGTTTCATACCCCTGTTTACATACACACAGTTCACATATTGCGTAGAAATGTAGACAGATAGTGTGTATCTATAGGTACCTAGTTAGTACTATACTTAGCTAGATATGTAGGTACAACATGTATACCTAGGGGATTGTGCTCGTTTGTGCCCTTGACTTGCCCTTGGCAGTGGGGAAGGGCGGTCGCAAAAAGTTTATAGCTACTCGATTAGACTTTGGCAAATTGCCATTTAGAATAAGGAATCCCTTCGGACTGTCGAGGTCCACACAACACTTATCGATATGCGTGACTAAACTGAATAGAATTTAACACAGGTTTACTTCACTATTAGACACAAAATAAACCATAAAAAAGTAGGTAATCTAATAAAACATTAAGCGTCATAAAGTTTAGGTAATAGGCTAGCCGTTTGGAGCGTAGGTACCTAATTTGGTTACTTTTTAAGGATAAGTACAGAAAAAAACAAGAACATATATTATCTTAGGGAGAGAAAGAGAACATAGGTCATAGAGACTAATGAGATCACTAGCTTGTATTGTATGCGTAACAGCTCCGAGTACCGATAACAAGTGAAGTGAATAGTAGATAGTCCCAAGGGAGCAAAATTAATTATATACCATTCAAAAGATAATTTACTTTAAAAAAAAGTTTTAACCGATTTCAATACTCCGCCAAGCCACATGAACATTTCCACATTTCCTTTCCATTTTACCACATGAACAGTGATTATATATTATAACAGAAAAAAACCAAATAGCTGTATGTGGGCCGATAATATTTCAGGGGTTCCGTCGTTTCATCAAGAAGGTGATCTGTGGTTCATTAGTTGCTATTTCAACGGAATCATATCAAAGTCTGTGACTTACTTTTATAGATTTATTTAAGTCAATCATTGGGGAGTTCCAGGAGACATCTGTGGTCTTATCATCAGTTCCACACGAGTTATAGTATAAAATATCAAAACTATTACATGTGTGCCTAATATATTTGCCGTGTGACACTTCTCACACCTTCTATGAGGAAAATATTAATCCCTCATTTGGGGGCAACAATAACTCTTTTCCGAATAGCAGGTGTGAAAAATACATTTTCAACACAATTGCTCGTAACGTACCTCTTATTGTGTCGCTTTTAGGCTCATAATCCTGGATATTAAACACGCGTGTTTAATAACATTACGATACTTGTGTGTTATGGTTATATCCCGATTAAGTCACGTTGCCACCTTGCAGCAAGATGTATGCATGCACACGGTGCATTCTTAAACTAACCGGGTTGTACAGAATGTACAGCTTTTTTTTTTAATTCTCGGCAAATGGATTCTTACTCGGCTAAACAAATTAAATCCTTTTTGTTAGTTAATTGACTATTTATTTTTGGATATGATATAGAAACGGTTAATTTAGTAAAACTATTCACTTTTGATAACATTTTACATGAATTAATAAAGATAACATTTTAAAACGAAATTATTTATTTTATTTTGTATTGGCTGTTTAGAGATTTCATCTAATGCGCGCGCACTGCGCAAACTTCACAAAAAAAATTGATGCGCGCCATTATAGGTTATTTCACAGATATTTGTAAACATTGTTAATGCGTGTTTGGTTATTAACAAAAATGTTGATTCGTGGTGACTAGAAAAGTGATAAAAAGCAGTGTTGGGCGTAATTAATTACTTTTTGTAATTTAATTACAAATTACACAATTATTAATTCAATTACGTTAATTAAATTTAATGTAATTAAAATTTCATGTAATTGAAATTACTTTGTAATTTGTAATTGTAATTACATTAATTTGTAATTTAAATTACTAAATTACTGTAAGTCAACTTTTTTATAAACAATGAGAAGCATACGTGTTTACTTGGTCTGATTGCAATGATGTAATAATCAAAACAATAAATGTGTGTACCTATATTTATATTTATCCGTGTAAACCGTATTCTTAGCACCGCCGGGCTTAAGAACACGTGCATACGTTTCGGCGTTTAACACGGATACCGGGAGCTCTAATTTGTATTGGTGCCACAAAACTAATACTGTTGTTAGGTTAGACCGGACAGATATAAAAATGTAAAATTAGTTGCATACAACACGTATCATTTTTTTTTTCATTTCAAGCTAAACCTTGCAAAGCTCTTCGAAAACAAAGTTATTACACTCATACACTCTTTACAACTTTGGGGCTCCGCACATATCAGCTAACATATTTCGGAAATGAATATAATAAGCTAAGCGTCATGCCTCATGAAGGAAACAGATACCTAAAATTAACTGGGAAATCTAGGAATGCTGACTGTCCAAAGAAATTGTGAATGTTACAAAATAGACTAAAACACCACACTTACACACACATACCACCTTGCCTATGACCGTCACATCTAAGTCCTAATTTTAATAAAATAAAACTTCCGTTTGCCTTTTACATAAAAAACACTTCACTCAAGCATGCCATGCCCCATACCTATCCGGCTTTCGTTTCACCGATCGTTTATTTTATTCAGAAAATAAGTGATCAAAAATATTCTATAAAACAAAAGTAATTTGTAATTTAATAAGTAATTAATTGCAAAATGTAATTAATAATTACATTTTGTAATTGTAATTGAAACTTATAATTACAATTTCATTTTCCCTGTTATTGTAATTTGTAATTGCAATTACTTTTTGTAATTGTAATTATTAATTAGTAATTCAATTACGTTTTGCCCAACACTGATAAAAAGAATGGACGCCACTATAAATTTTGACGATGTATTCAACATGTGAGTAAAAACCAGTTGACATCAATAAGTAAGGGAAATAACTTGGCAGGCCTATTAAATTTCATCTTATGAAAAGGATTTTTTCCTCGCAAAATGTGTTGAAAAACGTCGTATGAAACGCGTGAGCTTTGATAATTACATCCTCGGCTCTCTTATCACGCTCACCTGCGGCTCGCGTGATAATTCCGCCTCTGATGTAATTGTCAACATACCTCACTTGTATCACAATGTACTAATACCTACCCCGAGATACTGATGGGAAATCAGTACGGATATAAAGCTGCAAAGTAGACAAAAAAAACTTCCATCGAATACTTACCTACTTACCTACAAGTGCTTAACTTGACGTAATCGTAATGGAAGTTGTACGACTGTTTCAGGACAACGAATTGTTCGTGTGGAAGCTTTTGCTTTGTTCGTTTCTGAAGAATAAGTCGGAATGCTTTTAGCAGTAAATTTAATAAAGAGACTGAGTTTCAATTAATGAAAGCAGATTGTCACGAAAGTAATCAAAAGCAGGGGAAACTTTTGTTATATCTGAAGTAAATTACCTACCCTATTATCCACTTACACACATGACTCGATCAAAAATTAGGGCTAAAAAAATATTTTTTAAAATTATATTATACTGTTTCGTCGGCGTGATTGATTTATATACCCACTAGCGACCAGCCCCGGCTTCGCACGGGTACTATACTATACATATATAAACCTTCCTCTTGAATCATTCTATATATTAAAAAAACCGCATTAAAATTCGTTGCGTAGTTTTAAAGATCTAAGCATACATAGGGACAGACCGCGTGAAACGACTTTGTTTTATACTATGTAGTGATGCCGAATTACAGCTTTCTAGTAGGTAGTAAAGGTTACAGAGCTAAGCCGCTGACAGACGGACATGGCGAAACTATAAGCGTTTTACGGAACCCAAAAAAACATTTTTCGGTCGGCAACGAGTTTGCTACGAATCACGACTTAAAAGCAAGGGCCTACTGGAATCTAAATTTAGAATAAATTATTTAAAATAAATAGGAATAAATAAATAGTCGCCAGCACGGTCGAGTACCCATACAAAAGTAGTTTGGTTCTCATTTTAAAACGGCTCACTGGATTACATTAAACTTTGGGATTCGCCATATCTATAGGTCGGAAACTAGTTTCTGCATGTTGCTAGAAATTATAATTTACTTTAATAACAATGTTTTTTTTAACCGACTTCAATTTAGTACTCCGCCAAGACACGGGAAAATTTCCACATTTCTCTTCCAGTTTACCACATGAACTGATTTCCGAGAACAAATGCGTTGATTATTAGAGAAAAAAACTGAATCGCTGTATGTGGGCCGATAATATTTGAGGACTTCCGTCGATTCCAGAAGGATCACCTTTGGCACTTCATTAGATGTTATTTCAACGGAATCTTATCAGAATCTGTGACGTACTTTTGTAGTCATCTGTGGACTTTTTTCATCAATTCCACTCCACCAAATTTATACACAAAACAAATTCATATACGCGAGTTATAATAAAAAAATACCAAAATCACTACACGCGTGCCTATAATATGATTGAGGAGTTCCCTCAATTCCGTATAGATCCCATCCTCCAACTGGATTTTTGAAAAATATGGGACCACCCTGGAAGCACCTACTTACAAACAAAAAAAAATTACGAATCGGTTCATAAATGACGGAGCTCAAGAGGTAAAAAAACATTGAAAAAAAATCACGATAAAAAAAACTGAATTGAGACTTTCTTCCTTTTTTTCATGTCGGTTAACAATCATACAAAGTGTCTAATCCTGAGGACCCTTAGTGACGTATCATTAAATTAATTTATAAGTATACCTCTTCAATGTGACTCAACTTTTCCGATGTGTTGCATTGCAACATCCTCAGTTGCGAGCAGACTTAATTACGTCCTGTTTAGTAAAAATAATGTGTGAAAATCGTATTCTAATTACTAACTCTACATCCTAGAATTTCCGGTCACTATTATTTTATTTATTATTAATACATGTTACGTAGTTGGTATAATTATTGATAGGATTGAGGTAAATGTTATGTCACACCACACGTTCAAGCGTGTTGCTAACCGGAAAAGATTTAAAAGGGGAATGTAAGTACATACTTGTTCTAAGAGTAGACTATGCACATCTTTATTATTGGAGCCGATATTATATTTTAAGGTGGTGATAGACTTGAGCAATTCACATATTGTAAGAGCATTCTAGCGAATGTTACGTTACAGGTAAATGGTCACAAAATAACGGGAGCGTTTTAGCGAGCATTCTAACGAGCATTCTAGCGAAACGAGAGTAAATTTGCTTCGAGCTTTTTTGCCGAGCCGAGCAATTTTGCTACGCGACCGTCAAGTCCGACATCTTCGTGATGCTAAAGTCTATCAGCACCTTTAGCTACAAGACTTATCAATTGTATCAGCCTTATATGGTTGGCAGATAACACCAGGGACGTTTATTGACATGCTACGCTACAAAGAGCGGGTCGTTGGTCTAAACTTAAGATAGTTAAAACCCCGAGCACCCAGTGGTGGTGTTCAGTTTGCAAGCCCCATACATAGTAAAAGTATCAACAACGATATTGAAATGTAGAAAATCTAAAAAAAAACAGAATTTCATTCATTACTAATGAACGAAAAATAGGTCGATTTTGAATAATCAAACGTTTGCAAAAGTGTTACATCAGGAAAATCATTTTTGTGACAGGTAAGTATGACACAAAATTAAAATAAAGAGACAGTCATAACTGAATACAAGATAAACCAGCCAAGTGCGAGTTGTACTCGCGCACCGAGGGTTCCGTACAAACTTTCAATCAACATATCCGTCTTTCCCCATCCATTCATTCGGGAAAAATACTTAGGTACAACGCGTAGGTACTTAGTAGAAGTTATAGTCACGAGTACGACATACGGCGCCATTTACTTATCGGTCCATTTTGTTTCTAACTTGCGCAACCGAGGAATAGTCCGTGTGTATGTTGATTTAGCAGCAACCATTCTTTATCACGTGAACCAATTTTTCTATTTTCAATTCAATATTTTCTATTTTAATTGAATGAAGGTACTCTCAGATTAATCTAATAGGTATTTGAAGACAAAACACATGTAAATGTGATTAAATTACAAAGTTAATCTTGAAATGATTTTTGATGATTAAAAGAAAAACAACCTTACTGTTATATTTTTCCTGTAATATTTATAACAATTTTTATCTTATGTAATAATTTAAAGATATTTGCTAGGTAAACTTCGGAGATAAGGAAGAGTATTTTTTTCAACAATTTCCTTCATAAATCGAAATTTAGTAACCATAAAAAAAACTGTTTCAGAATATGCAGCTAAAGCCCTTTCCGTTGATATCCAACTTGACCTAATTACTTAGACTGAATTTTTGCAAAGGTTAGCCTAGTCCATATGAGAGCATGCTGCAAGCTACTACGTGCAGCGTTTTTCCTTTCTGTAGCGGAAATCGTTAATTGAGGCATAGCTCAAATGCGAGTCATTGGCCATGAATGGGCTAGCGAGCTCTGCTCCCCCCCCCCACCCCTCGACCCGTGATCGGAAGGATATTTCAGTAGCGATTTATTTGTAGTGAAGCGTATTTTTTTGTACTCAGGGTCTTGATCTTGACTCCAGGGCTGTTTTTCGCTACGCGCTAAAGCCGCTCACCCCGCCGGTCACCCGTCACGAAACGAAACCTCTACCTATACGCTTAGTTACTACGCATTGCGGTGTCAAAATATATTTGTGGGTGAGCGTTGAGGTGAGCTTCGAACTAGTTAGAGAATAGGGGGGCCGGGCTGTTATTCGCTAGGCGCTAAAGCCGCTCACCCCGCCGGATACCTGTCACGAAACTAGACCTCTACCTATACGCTTAGTTACTACGCATTGCGGTGTCAAAATATATTTGTGGGTGAGCGTTGAGGTGAGCTTCGAACTAGTTAGAGAATAGGGGGGCCGGGCTGTTATTCGCTACGCGCCAATGCGGCTCACCCCGCCGCTCACCCGTCACGAAACTAGACCTCTACCTATACGCTTAGTTACTACGCATTGCGGTGTCAAAATATATTTGTGGGTGAGCGTTGAGGTGAGCTTCGAACTAGTTAGAGAATAGGGGGGCCGGGCTGTTATTCGCTACGCGCCAATGCGGCTCACCCCGCCGGTCACCTGTCACGAAACTAGACCTCTACCTATACGCTTAGTTACTACGCATTGCGGTGTCAAAATATATTTGTGGGTGAGCGTTGAGGTGAGCTTCGAACTAGTTAGAGAATAGGGGGGCCGGGCTGTTATTCGCTAAGCGCCAATGCGGCTCACCCCGCCGGTCACCCGTCACGAAACTAGACCTCTACCTATACGCTTAGTTACTACGCATTGCGGTGTCAAAATATATTTGTGGGTGAGCGTTGAGGTGAGCTTCGAACTAGTTAGAGAATAGGGGGGCCGGGCTGTTATTCGCTACGCGCCAATGCGGCTCACCCCGCCGGTCACCTGTCACGAAACTAGACCTCTACCTATACGCTTAGTTACTACGCATTGCGGTGTCAAAATATATTTGTGGGTGAGCGTTGAGGTGAGCTTCGAACTAGTTAGAGAATAGGGGGGCCGGGCTGTTATTCGCTACGCGCCAATGCGGCTCACCCCGCCGCTCACCCGTCACGAAACTAGACCTCTACCTATACGCTTAGTTACTACGCATTGCGGTGTCAAAATATATTTGTGGGTGAGCGTTGAGGTGAGCTTCGAACTAGTTAGAGAATAGGGGGGCCGGGCTGTTATTCGCTACGCGCCAATGCGGCTCACCCCGCCGGTCACCTGTCACGAAACTAGACCTCTACCTATACGCTTAGTTACTACGCATTGCGGTGTCAAAATATATTTGTGGGTGAGCGTTGAGGTGAGCTTCGAACTAGTTAGAGAATAGGGGGGCCGGGCTGTTATTCGCTACGCACCAATGCGGCTCACCCCGTCGGTCACCCGTTACGAAACTAGACCTCTACCTACGCTTAGTTACTGGGTAAGACCGTTGAGATTATTTATTTATTTATTTAATCTATTGCACAAAAGAATATCTTATAGTACAAAAGGTGGACTTAATGCTCACCTATAACACAAAAATAACACAATCACTTTTGTGATACCGTAACACAAATTTAACACAAAAGTAACGCTTTTTTTGTACTTCATACTAGTATTAAAATAGAGGGTAAGAAAAAAGGATGATTTTTTTTAACGTATTTTTAATATATTCATAATGACAACATTTTAGATAATCTAAATCTAATCTAAATCAGTATTTTTTATGATGAACTGTTTTTTTATACAGAAAAGATACCTTTTCTGTATAAAAAACAGATCATCGTAAAAACATATAACAAATTGAGCACAGTCCTAGGAAAACTCAAAGTTTATCGTAAGTTTAGGTATAGTTCGACGACCGGTTAGCCTAGTGGGTAGTGACGCTGCCTACGAAGCTGAAGGTCCTGGGATCGAATCCCGGTAAGGACAAATATTTGTGTGATGAGCATGAATATTTGTTTTTGAGTTTTGGATGTTTTCTATGTTTAAGTATTTTCTATCTATTAAATATATCGTTGCCTAGTACCCATAACACAAGCCTTATTGAGCTTACTATGGGACTAGGTCGATTTGTGTAAGATTGTCCCCTAATATTTATTTATTTATTTATTTACATGAGCTGACAGCTATTTCAGGTGCAAACTCATTGCGGTTGAGTAATATTAAACGCACGCGTCAGTCGCAGACTTCGGAAACGGCGCCATACATTTTCATACAGTGTCGCATGCCGCGCGTCAGTCGCACGCGATCGATCGATCGAAGTTTGATCGATGGCGGCATCACTGGTGTAGGTACATCGTCCGGTGATAACCTAAACTTTCTAATAACACGTAATAGTACATGAAAACTCGACCTTATTACTACGTTAACACAGTTAATATTTGTTTGTTTTTTGCAAATGCACTAAATAGTGAGCTTTGGTTGTCACCCGACGACCATACTGTAGGAATAATACGTTTAGACTGTAAGTACCTACTATTCAAAATAACAATTCGAATAAATCTCACGATAATAATAAAATGTTTTCTTTACTGATACAGTATTCTCAATCTGCATGACTCTTTACACTTGTTTTGTGTTACTGAACACAAAATTCGTGTTATGGTTAACACAAAAGTAACATAAAAGCGCCATTATATAACACAAAAGCAGGTTTTTGCAAACGTTTTAGGTGACAAAACCAAAATAAGTTAAAATAGACGCAAATGTACATGTTTCATGTAAGCTTTAAACATAAACGAAAACAACCATAGCAAAGTGAACTTCTGAAACGCTTAGTTACTTGAGATATGCATAAACACAAATTATGACGAAAATATGCCACTCACCTTAAACGGTTCTCATAGACGAACTAAAAATGGCAGTTTCTTATTTTAAATATTGATTGACACCTTACGGTGTTGCTGTGCCAAAATATGTTTTTCCCCAGTGTTTTGTTAATATTTTGGGGTAATTATGCATAACACAAATATTTGTGTCACGAAAGCCAAAACTGCCCACTAATATAAAGATCTATAAAATACGCAAAACAAAGTATTTAAACACCGTTCTTGTACTAACAGAAAGTCATGTGTCTAATCTTTCAAACGTATTTAAAGGTCTCTTTGTAAACGTTAAAATGTGAAAATAATTGATAGTTTAAAAGTACTCGGAAAAAAGCGACACGGCATTTTCGACCAAAATTAGGGGGGTTTGATGAACATAAATGCAAGTATTTTATAGAAACAACAACTTTATTCAGTTTGCGAAATGGGGAAGCAAGCACAATAATTGCTTTATAGAATTAACTAAAAACAACGGCATTAGTGCTTACATATTTGGAGAAAACGAACTGGAAAAAATTGTTCAGACCAAAATTAACAATGTCGGCGGCCTTACCCTACTACGCATCGCGATGTCAAGATATATTTGTGGGTGAGCCAAGAGTCGCTGCGCGCTACGCTCGTAGCCGATTCTGTGGTTTTCACGCTAAGTACGAGTAGCAGGCAAATGCAGGTGCCTGTTTGTTAGTGAAACTGTTATCTTGGACAGGATTTATAAGTAATTCAGATAATATTTGTAGGTTTTCCTCAGTTTACGAGCTATTAATTACTTTTTAATACGAGCTATTAATTACTTTAAAATCCATTTGTATGATGGGATCCATGAGGAATTGAGGGAACTCCTCAAATATATTATGCAAGCATGAAGTAATTTAGTATTTTCTATTATAACTTGTGTATTTAGGTACCTACTCGCGGAATTCACAAATATGGTGGAGTGGAACTGATAATCGAACTCCCCAATGAATTGACTGAAATCTATAAAAGTACGTCACAGATTCTGATATGATTCCGTTGAAATAGCAACTAATGAAGTGCCAAAGGTGTCAGAATCACCTTTCTTGATGAATCGGCGGAATATTATCGGCCCACATACAGCGATTTGGTTTTTTTTCTGTAATAATCACTGTTCATGTGGTAAAGTGGAAAGGAAATGTGGAAATTTTGATGTGGCTATAGGCAGAATACTGAATTGAAGTCGGTTATTATTCTTCAAAAACAATAGCAAAACTGCATTTTATGCACAAGAGTGCAAAGAATATTTGAAATCCGAACGTGAGAATATTTGAAATCCGAACGTGTTATTAGTTACTTTTGTTAAACATAATAACATGTAAAGGCCAAGTACTTAACCGACGTAACCCCGTTGACTTTGGGCTCGTTAGAATCGTCTCAATGAGTAGTTGATGATGTTATACAGAAAAGTACAGTCGGCAATAAAAGCTTGAACAAAAAATGGTTTTTTTGACAAATATTTTGTTATCTTATGTAACTTTAGCGAGTTGAAAAAATTTGCGTTACACATGGGTGCTGTTATTTTACGTCTCGTGTGTTGCAACACTCGCAACGCTCAGGATTCTATTTTTGAATAGCTCTCTTCGCTCAGGATTCTATATTCGAACCATATGATCCATTCGCTAGCTTGTAGTTCAACCCTAGCCCTAGCTCGTGTTTCAATTCCACACTCGAGGTTAAAATACAACTTTGCACCCTTGTACAACAAATAACTATTACTGAATGTCCGTAAAGGAAAGATGATGTTGATGATACGTCAGAAAATTGTCCTTGTCACAATATCAAGCCTACGGGTGAATTAATCAGCGAAACGTCTGTCAACAAAATGGTGACGTACTCGTAGATCAAGGGCTGTCGGGGGGCACGGGGTGGGCGGGGGCAGGGGGTCTCCCGGACCCCTCCCGGTATGTACGTCATCGCTCGCTACACCAACGCGCGGTCTAATATAATATAGGTATATGGGTGTCCCTTGTTTTGTCGACAAACTTTTCATCGAATTTCATTTAATCGAAAACGTTCAAGTAACATTTAGTTCACGAATTATTGTTTGGTGTAATTTTATTTCATGACCAGATCATTCCAATTTTTATTTTTACCTTAGAATAACTGTTCAGGTAATATTATTTAGCAAATGATTCATTTTGTATGAATTTTAAATGGCAGAATAACAAAACAACGAATTTCATTTGTTCGAAATTTTATTACAACATTAGAAAATAATCAAAAAAATAAGTAGGTTAGGGTTAACTTTGTGTCCCTCAGAGCGGAAATGGCACGTGACGCACGGTGACGTCGACACGCTGGCGGTAAGGTGAGGTTTAGGTTAGGTTCCCCCCCGAGGTGCTGCCACCTTGTCGTGGTGGGGGGGCTTGCGTGCTCCTAAGATCCCCGAGGCTTTACCGGACAGGGCCACCCATACCGGGATGGCGAGGGGGGAGGAGCCAGACTAAGAGCGGCACAACAGGAGGGCGCCCAGTGCGCAAGGGGTTCTCTCCACATCCTTCTGACCAGCAGAAGGCGTAGGAGATGAGCGGCCAAGGAGGACGAAATGGTGAGGAGGGGTGGTTTTAACAAACTACCACAGGGGAGGCTACGCCAGCTCCCCTTGAATCCCGGAACCCGCAGCACTCTCCCAACGACCCCCATCTGTGGCGGTATGGGGTACGGGAGGTGCCAGCTTTGAGCGCGCGGACCGGAGGGCTTGCCTTAATTGGCGGGCCCGCGGGAAGGAAATCCCTTTAAAAACCCGACAGTGAAGTCGTAAAAACCTCTGGATACCGCCCGACCTCCAGAGTAAATAGGGTTACCTTAGGTACAGGGGGCACTGCCTAGGTGGACCGTCTTTTCCCCATACTCGTGGGATTTTATATGGCAAATTTAATTAAAAATAAAGAAAACGGAATGGATGCAAACGACGACAATGGCGACGATACGGTAATTTCTGATTTGGCGGCGGAAGTGAGCACCCCGATAGTGCATACTGAAGCCAATGACCCAAGCGTGACGGACCAGCAACCGGTAGTTCTACTGTCCCCGCCAAAGGGCATGGAACTGAGAACTCGTGGGAAAAGAGGACACTTGGACCAGCCAGATGACCCGGAGCCGGAACATGGGCCCAAGGTTAATACGGCTCGTAGAGGGAGGCCCGTGTCTCTACTATGTGGAATTAGGGGGAGAAGGGGGAGGAAAAAAGGCAACAGCCTGTCCACTATCCCCGACTTGAGGGAAAGGAGCCCGGGAGATGAGGGGCGTTTTTCGCCAACCCTTGCGCCAAGCGACTCCATTATTGAGAGCATCCGCAAAGAGGCTCATGCGGTCCTTGATGAAGCTCGGAAGTCGGGGAACCTCAGTGGAAGGGTCCATGGCCGCATCAACCGGGCATGCCGGGAAATCCTACTCGGTGCGGAGAGTCTGCAGTCGCGCGAGGCAAATGATGAAATGCGTGTCTTAAAAGCAGACAACAAAAGGATGAGGGAACAGTTGGCCCAATTAACGGAGGAGACCAAGGCCCTCAGAACTGCGTTTTCAGAGAGGGCCAACCGACCCCCCGCGGCCAAGCCCGCCGAAAATCCAGTCTCGGCCGTGACGGATCTCCTAGCGGAGCTCAAGGAGGACCTAAAAAGAGACCTCCTTTTGTCGCTGGGAGAAATGATGAACGTGAGAATCGGGGAGGTCAGGAGTCTCCTTCCATCTGCCCCGATCCTGCGTCCGCCTTTGGCTGCGGACCGTAATAGGGAAGAGACCACAAGGGCAATGAAAAGGCAACAGGGCCCGTCCCCTGTGCAGCCAGCGTCAGCTGCAGAAGTGTCGCGAACAAAAAGGGCTGCTACAGGGGCTACACTATTGCCCCCTGCCAACACCGGCGCATCCACGGCGGGTAAGAGCCAGAAGAAGGCGAAGAAAAAGAAAAAGAAGAAGGGGAAGGCACCGAAGCAAGTCCCGCAAACGGGGTCGGTGCCACCACCAGAACCTCAGCTACCGGCACAACCACGGACTGAGTCAGAATGGAGGGACGTGGTAGGTAGGAAGGCGAGGAGGACGGCTAGTAAAGCAACAGCCGTGGCAGCACGACCTGCAGCCAAGGCTTCTATGCCAAAGCAGCGGGAACTGATCGTTCCCAAAACAGCCGCCATCGTGGTGGCTCTCAAGCCGGAGTCAGAGGCCACTTACGCCTCCATCATGGCAAAGGCGACGTCTCTTCAGCTAGCGGAGGTGGGGCTGGACCATGTCCGTGTCCGGAAGACGGCTGATGGGGCCCGCATAATTGAAGTCCCCGGAGCGGATAATGGTCGAGCTGCTGACTCCCTGAGAGAGAGGCTTGAGGGTCTTATTGGAGATGATGCCAGGGTTTATCGTCCCGTCAAGATGGCTGACTTGTTGGTAACCGGCCTCATGGAGTCGGCAACTCCCGAGGCGGTGGCGGCTGCGGTGGCTGCAAAAGGTGGCTGCAAGGAGGAAGAGGTAAAGGTCAGTGCCGTTCGGCAGGCCTTTGGCGGGACGGGGTCAGTCTTTGTCAAATGCCCGATTACGGCAGCGACCAAAGTGTTGGAGGGTGGAAGGTTGCTGGTAGGATGGGCGAGTGCGGTAGTTAGGGCACTTGACCCGGCACCACTACGGTGCTATAAATGCATGGGGACGGGACACACCAGGGCGACATGTCCCTCGCCAGTGGAGAGGGGCAATCTCTGCTTCCGGTGCAGCAAGCCGGGGACGCCTCAGTGCACGCGCACACGCACACGCCGGCTTAGTGCACGGAGACGCCTTTCTGCGCGGTGTGCCACTACTTCAATATTGCAGCGGGACACATGATGGGAGGTACAGCGTGCGCACCTCCGCGTGTCCGAGGCCGGGAGACCTCTGAAAAGACTCTGGGGGCCCCGAAAAACAGCGGTGCAGGGTCAACTGAGGGGCAAAACATGGATCACTGATGCCAGTACGACCTGCATTTCGACATAAACTCGAGGTCCTTCAATGCAATGCTAACCACTGCGCCCGCGCACAGGATCTAATGGTCCAATACATGGCGGAGTGGGGCATCAGTGCTGCTGTGGTGGCCGAACCGTACTTCGTCTCCCCCCAACCTAACTGGGTGGGGGACACCAGTGGCTTGGTAGCGGTGGTTGTCCCTCCAATTGGCAACCACCCGCCAATCACCAAAATAAGGAGTGGTCCGGGCTACGCAGCGGTCGAGTGGGGGGGAGTGGTGCTGGTAGGTGTCTTTTTCTCCCCCAACCGGCCGCTGTTCGCATTTGAACAGTTCCTGGAGGAGCTGGGGAGGGTGGTAGGTGGACTTGCGCCAGCACCGGTTCTGCTCATGGGAGACCTGAACGCAAAGAGCACGGCGTGGAGTTCCCCCAGGACTGACCCAAGGGGGGAAACTCTGTGGGACTGGGCAACAGGCCTGGGGCTAGAGGTCCTAAACCGGGGCACGGCCAATACTTGCGTGCGTCGGCAGGGGGGGTCCATCGTGGACATAACGTTCGCGACCCCAGCCATTGCGGTGCGTATCACGGACTGGCGTGTCCTGGAGGATGTGGAGACCCTCTCTGATCATTTATATATCAGACTGACGGTCTCCGAAGAAAGGCGGGCCCAGCCATCGGGTCCCGCCCTGCCAAGGCGGAGAGGAGCCTTCCCCAAATGGAGTCTTGGTACCCTGGACCGAGATGCGGCTGAAGAAGCCGCAATGACTGAGGCAAGGTGGGGACGAGCACCGGACCGATCACGGTGTGTGGAGGAAAGGGCTCTGCAGTTCCGTAGGTCGCTGGCGGCGGTGTGTGACGCAGGCATGAGAAGGGCGGGGAAGACGTCAGCGAAGAAGCGGGTGTACTGGTGGTCCGAGGAGGTCGCGGCCCTTCGTCTCGTCTGCAATGGGGCGCGGCGAGAGTACACCCGATGCCGGCGGCGGAGACACACTCCCGAGGAGGAGGAGCTTCGGCACAGGGCCTTAAAAGAGGTGAAGGAGGCCCTGTGTCTTGCTATTGCAAAGGCCAAGGACGCCGCGCACGAGGCGTTCTTGGCCACGTTGGACAGGGATCCATGGGGGCGGCCCTACAAGGTCGTACGCAACAAAATGCGTAACGGCCCCACCATGGATTCCCTGGAACCGGAGCTTCTCACACAAGTGGTAGAGGGTCTCTTCCCGCCCGCCCTCGACTTCACCCCGCCGACGATGCGGGAGCACTGGGTGGAGGACCCGGAGCCGGTGGCACTGTCACCGATTACGGAGGGGGAGCTGACATGGGCGGTGCACCGGCTGAGGGCCTGCAAAAAAGCCCCAGGGCCAGACGGTGTGCCGGGAAAGATCCTGCCGATTGCGATGGGTCACCTTGGGAGCCGCCTAAAGGACTTGTTCGATGATTGTCTGGAGACGGGGCGGTTCCCGGGGTGTTGGAAAGAGGGCAAGTTATGCCTTTTGCGGAAAGAAGGTCGGCCGGCGGACTCTCCCTCCGGGTGGCGGCCCATTGTTTTGCTGGACGAGACCGGGAAGATGTTGGAGCGGATCCTCGCTGCCCGGATCGTTCGGCATTTAGACAGTACGGGCCCCAATGTGTCCGACCGCCAGTTTGGCTTTCGAATTGGACGGTCCTGCATAGATGCATTGGGTGCCCTTCGAGGGTTTTGTTTGGAAGCAGCGGAGAGACGGGAGGGGGTGGTAGCGGTGTCATTAGACATTGCCTATGCGTTTGGATCCCTCCCGTATTCGGTAATTGGGGAGGCGCTACAATATCATGGTGTGCCTCCCTACTTGAGGCGCATAATAGAGCACTACCTCACGCAGAGGGTAGTGCTCTACGAGGAAAGAGGAGGGCTAAGAAGGTCGAGGCCCATGGCCTGTGGCGTGCCCCAGGGCTCCGTACTGGGCCCTTTACTATGGAACCTGGGGTACGATTGGGCCATTAGGGGTGCCCTCCTCCCCCGGATGGCTGTCATCTGCTACGCGGATGACACGATGGTGGCTGTCCGGGGTGCGGATATGTGGGAGGCTCTGCGGCGGGCAGAAGTTGCCGCGGAGTATATGGTGACCCGCATCCGGCTGCTGGGCCTGAGGGTGTCCCTCCCGAAAACAGAGGGAATTATCTTCGGGGGGAGGGGCTGGCGGCCGCCTGCGGGTGCCACAATTAGAGTGAGCGGGGAGGCGGTCCAGGTCCGGTGAACATACTTACACAAAAAAAGAAAACATAACTGTTGAACCTAGAACCTCCATTTTTGAAGTCAGTTAAAACAAGCAGTGTTTATATATCTCATCGGCTACATCAACCTGCAACGATCCCGGTTTTGGTGGTTTATTTTCTGTATTGTTTATCACGAATAAATGTTTGATTTTTTTGAATTTTGATAGGCTGGGTTAGGTTAGGAATATATTCAAAATTCACACTTTTTTGCATTCTTGAAATACCTACTTCTTTCGAAAGCGCTCTAAGCCTAAAGGCCTCCACACATCGAACGTGGGTCGTGCGCGGCGCAGGTCGGGCGGTATCTCTATCTCTTTCGCACAGTAGCGCGGCGTCTCTATCGCACAGTAGTGCGGGCCCGCCGCGGTAGCAACGCGGGCCCGCGCCACTGTGTGATAGAGATAGTGAGAGAGATATTAAATGCGTTGGTAGTGAGAGAAATATACCGACCCGCGCTGCGCCCGACCCGCGCCGCGCCCGCCCCGCGCCGCGCACGACCCGCGTTCGATGTGTGGAGGCCTTAACTCCATCAAGAATACAAAGTAGGTGTTCTCCGTAGTCCAGTCAATGGTCAAGACGCAAGACAAATGGTATTTGTTGATGGACAGACGGACGCTCAGGAAACATTGATCCTGTCCCTGTGTGCAGATACCCGGCCCCGATACCTATCGATAGGTCTCGGGCACAGAATAAGTAATAGTTGTCTCGGGTAACTTCGAAATTCAAAGTTCGAGTATCTCCATCTCTATCGCACTTACATTAGTCGAGTGACTTTTCTTGGTAACCGGGATCCGCCATATTAGGAAACTAGGTGCTAGAAATTATGATACTTAAAAAAAATGAGGGAAAAGAAAGTATGAAAAACTTCTTCTGTCTCTATTTTTTTCTAGATGCATGTTATTGTTATTCCAATAGTTACGCTCTTATAAAATAACAGCCAACTAGATTTAATTATCTGTATTTAGGTATTGTCACCACCTTCGTCGAGACTATTCTAACAATACTTAATAGTAGGTACTTTATGAACACCTTCCATCTCCAACCTCAGACCAGATTGATGGAAGGTACCATAATCTTGTAGAATATTTTACTATCTGAATTAAATAAGTAGGTATACTTTTTTACTCGATTGGACTTCGGAAAGACCTCTAAATTTTACCTACTTACAAACATTTAAAACACAATGTGAAAAATACACGTGCATTTATTTACGACCTATTTTGCTTTCTATATAGTAGGGGAACTAGGTACTACTTTTTGTCGCTGTGATGTTAGTATTCCTCGCTTGAAGTACAAAGAACTCTAAAAACCACTAGCTATGTGAGCTGACGTGAGTGTAAAGCGTAATAAAAATTCTTCAGTACCTACTTCGCCACAGCGGCGGCATGAAACCGCGTGAAACGCGTGCTAGCTAGGCTTTCCTCGAAGCTCTTTGTCGCTGTTTATGTTAGACTTTATAGTGTTTATAAAGGCACCATCTTCGTTGCTGAAATTGCACATCGAGAGGCTACCGACTATGCGATTTCGGCTTGAGCTTGACGCTGACTTTTGGACACGTTGATATAGCTGTTTTTCAAAAGTCGTTTTACAACATTTCATTTAGTCTCATCTGTCTGTCCCGTGACATTGAAATTAAATTGCATACAATCGGCGATGCAACTTCATAACATACTCACATTGTTGTATCCAATATCCGTATACGAATTGATCACACCGATTCCATTTATATCATATCTCCCAAATAATACATAATCCTTAATTCACCTCCATTAACATAGCAATCTACCCACCAGTCCAATTTCGGAATCGATTTGACTTGAGTGCTGAGGTTGTGGTCGGGTCGGGAGTCCTCTCGGAGCGCGGGCTGGAGTAAATGGCGTGGAGAAGCGGTCAGTCCGCTCAATGGTTGACTCGACCCCAGGCCACCTCGGGTGACCCCCTCCCGCCCACAGCCACCATGACACGGCAACAGCTATAATTTACAATTTGGTGCCCCCAAACAAAATTGTTTTAATAAAAATGTCGTCAACCCCTTCCCGCACGTAATTAAGTCGGCAAATTGTTATGTTGCGTCGTTATGTTCCCATGCGAACGTGTAGCATTCCTATATAAACGTAGCAGCGAAATCTTTACTGTTTCGTTAAATAAGTGTGAAAAACAAGTTTTCTCACTTATCTTTCCTTTTCTCTTTTGTTCCGGAGCAGGCCGCGCTGAGTCCGCCCCGCGGCGTCGAAAAAGGCTAAAAGATAAAACTAGCAGAGCTCCGGGATTATATTGCGGTTGTTGCGGAGAGCATGTGTGGAAATTCCGCAGTAAAATGGGTAGAAGCTACTAAGTCTGACCATCGCGCATCGTGAAAATGGAATTATGAATTGATTACTGCTCAGCTTATTCATTATTTGATGGGAAATACTCCCACGTGCTAAATTAATAGCAACAAACCGTTTCAAGTCGATATTAACAGATAAACTTTCTATACGAAGTTCCCTCGTCCTGGGTTTTCTGTCACACTTACTATAAATAAATTAGATACGTAAACTTATTTTTGTCTTTAAAAAGCTAAGATGTGTTGCTAAGAACTGATACATCGGATATATTCGGCTTTGTGTCAATCTATACTATCATACTGTATAACGTCATGGGGTGGGGCCGCGAAGACCATTCTATTGACACTTGAACGAGCTCAAAGAGCCATTTTGAAAATGGCTACCTTCCGACCGTTTTGTTTTCCGACCACGGAATTGTACCAATCATGTAAAGTACTAACAGTCCGACAACTATACATCAGGAGCATAATTCTAAAATAGCACAAGTTGACTTGCTACAACCCTAATAGGCACACCAAAAAACGGATGGATATAATTTTAAAGCAATTTCAGACTAAACACCCTTTACTAACAGTTTCTTCTCTTTCCTGGGCCCTTTTCTTTATAATAAAATAAATAAACAATGCTCCGTGTACGATCAAAATAGCAGTTTGCCAAACTAAAATAAACAGCATGGTTGCTATTTGCTAACAATGCTAACCCTGACCTACGACGAGACAGAAAATTTGCTAACTATAGTGAAATAGTTCTGCAATCGCAAGCATTCTTTTAGTTAAATATAGTTTTGTTTTCTTGATGCGAGGTAACAAATGTTTAGACAGGCAATATATATGTCAAACAAACGCCATTTATGCCTAAAACACAGATTACAACTATGACCTATTTTAGGCAATAAACTTGTTTATTAGCCCCCTAAGAACATTTTTTTAGACGCATTGGCGTATTAATATTATACGAATAATCCTGCTAAATACAAGTTTTGTTGTTAATAAATAATAACTTAATTAGATAATATGCACTTATTGTACTATTTTACCCTAAATATTTTTTTATTTTAGATGTATAAATGATACAAATAAAAAAATACCGTGTTATACCTATTATAAATTGTCATACAAACTATAGGGAGGTACCTACACCTACAGTCGCAAACGATCTGACACGTTCCAACGATTTGCTTTGTCCTGTCATTCTTGCAGGCGATTGTTCCAGAACACCTACACGCAAAATTCGAATCAAGCCCAAGCAGATCACACGACAGGTGAGAGATACCTACTTTAAGTCTATTGTTAGAATCGTTGTAAAGTACCTACCCCTGCAGAAGACTATACTCATATACTTTGCTCATATACAATGGTTGCCTATTACTTGTCCGATCTTTTATTTTCATCTGTCATCGCAGCCCGCATTCTGCTGCGAGCTAAATGAGAATGGCAAATAGAATCTTCAGCTTAATGATGTTTATTATGAATTGTAAATGGTGTTATTATTGTGTTTGCGTATTGTTTGGCACCCATAAAGGAAATGCTTTAGTTTAGCCGATGGCCGATTTTTATACATTGGTAGGTATCCTAACTAGTTACATTTTTTTAAATCCACACTCCAAGCAGAAACTACTTAGTAAGTATACTTATTATAGGACAATAGGGACAGTCTTCCATGTCACCAAGTATATTTAGCTTCTTATAGACGAGGTTACAAGGCAAACTTGTCGTCAAGAGCTTATTCAATGTCAATGTAGGTTCTACTTTAATCCCATTGGATGATATTATTTGAACAATATTGCATTGCAATATTGTTCAAATAATACCAATACAATACGTTTGAGGAATCTGTGATATAAAATGTAATTCGACGTAGGTACCGAATATAAATATATATATATGAGGCAGTCCTTCAGTTGACGCTCCCTAAGTATTACAAATTTGCTAGTACCTACTCCTAGGCAAGGCACTAATTAGGGGCTAATGCGCTCGCAAAATTGAATTTTGGTGTACCTAGTTACGTACCTACTCGTAATCAAAGCTGTCAATAGGATTTCTTAGACTTTCCGTCCCTGCGTAGGTAACCTAAAACATATAAAACTATTTATACTTAAATGATATAAGGATCATTTTAAACATTAACGTTTAAAAACAAGGAAGAGTACTTATTAGCTGATTACTATGACTAACATGTGTCTTCTTTGTGTGTTGCTATAGGTACTTGCTATTGCTATTCAATCGACATAAGAAACTTGTAATCTGCGCAGAAAATAAACTACTCCGAGAAGTTGCTAGTTCCTGATTCGTAGAGGTATGCATGAGCAACATGAAACTACTGTTGCGTTACGCCAACATTATAAATATGTGAGTGAGCCCTAAGTTAGTACCTACCTGTACCTACACAAAGACCATGTTTGAGGCATGAGCAGCACAAAGAGATGGCATCTCAATGAATAAACTGCACATAAACAGTAGCACACTAAAATTTGAGGTGAACAACTCCAGTGCGTAATTTATAAAACGGCTTGATGAACAAAATTAGTTAATTAAGTGGCATACTTACTTAGTTAATCAACTTTAGTTGATGGTAGGTACTTTGAGTACAACATTTGCATTTTAGTAATCAATCGTTTGTTTTTGTAATTTGTAATAACGCTGATAAAGTAAACTATGAAAAGCAAATGTATTACTAAATTAAGCAAAAAGATTAAGGATGTTTACTACAACTTTCGGGCATACATTAGGACCTAATGACCTTAATTTAATAATATTATTAATATTACCTACGTAGGTCTGCGAACGAATGAAAAATGCTGACTAGCATGAACTAAATTTCGCAATGTAAGTAGTATGATGTTGTACCTATTGGCGAGGAATGAAATTGTTCTTCACTTATCGACTTTATTTTAATGAAGCTAGCTTTGCATTCCGCAGCTGTAGGTACATACATAGGTACCAAGGTATTTTTTTTGAGTATGATTATAATTTTAGTGCAGTTCGATATTCGGTCAGAATTTAAAAATATCCCATTTTGTTTTCGTCCGTGGCGCGATGCGCAGCACATTAAGGCTGGAAACAGTGCTCGACCGACGGTGAGCGCTGACATCGGTTGGACGTAGCTATATCAATGGAAATGCATGACGAAATACAGTGCAGCGCTGATAAACTGCTACGCGCGTACAGCTACGTCGCGCGTACCGCGACCGTCGGTCGAGCTCGTCGGTCGCGCGTAGTCGGTCGACCGACGAGCTATGAGATTGTATGGATGCGTTCAGTGCTTCGCTGACGGAGCGACTGACCGTACATACTGCACACACGCGTCGCAGTTCGCCGTCAGCGTTGCACTGAATGCATTTTCGCAACCGACGCTCAGCGCTGACGTTCAGGACGTACGGTCAGGACGTACCGTCGGTCGAGCACTGTTTCCAGCCTAAAGACCAGTGTCCATAATTTTTTTTCATTCATCCCCGGGTCGTAGAATGATTGTGTAATCTGTGCCCCGGGGCCGCGTGTCGGATGCGATACCTACCTACTCTTCTTTGTGCTCATGTGGACGAGTAGGTGGTCATACGACTATTAGAAATTGTTTTCACTCAAATATAATTTTCCTTTCAAGATTTTACAACAAGGTACGTACAAGCTTTAGTTGAAGACCGTACTTATTTGCACAGTCATCAAGGTTTAATACAATGTGCCCAAACAAGACGGGTTTATTATTACAAGCTTTTATTTAGTTTCACCTGTCCCGTTGTCTGTCTGTCTGTCTGTAATCAAATCTTGCAAGTTAAATTTGATCCACTTCCCGGTTTCCGATTGAGTTGAAATTTTGCACGAATATGCAAATGCAATATTATGATGACGTGGAGCTGATCTGATGATGGAGCTGGAAGGTGGCCATAGGAACTCCGTAATAAAATCACATTACCCTATCGAGTTTGGGCTCGTTAGAATCGTCTCAATGAGTGATGACGGTATACAGAAAACAGTCGGCAATAAAAGCTTGTACCAAAAATGAAATTTTTGACAGAAACTTATTTTGCTTAGTTTAGGAGTTGCAATGACCTTGTCTTCGTCATCGGGGGTGCCATTTACGAATAATTATTTCGGAATAAACTACGTTCGGATTTTAGATAAATGAATAACCAATATTTTTTTAAAGGACCGTTATTATATAAAGAAGGTCTGGCTAGTGATAGATGAGCCTGAGATTTATTAAAAACCTTTTATACGGCTCATTGTCAAATGTGTCAAACGTCTTAAATTAGTTTGATTTCCTAATCATGATATACTTATACTTATGACATGCTAACTAAGAAAGTAACTGTTCCATTGTAAATTGGACGGTTTTTGCCTTTTAAGAGAACTAAAGAGTTGCTATTACAGCTAATATTATTCACATTGAAGGATATTAGCCCTTTTCTAGGCTCATCTTTCAAAACCCAGACTAGCGTTCAATCGGTAGCAAATTTTAACTTATATTCTCTCAAGAATGATTTTAAAATAGTAGGGTAGGTACCTATTTATGGTCCTGATAAAAATTCAAAAGTGCAGATTATAATGAAATATTAAGAACAAGATGCAGCTAATGAAAAACGAATAGTTTTACCACAATCGGTGATAAGCATCATTTACATAATTATAACATTGAGAACTGAGAACAGAATTCAGTTTTTTTTCGCCGGCTCGCATAAGAGCCTTTGCATTTCAAAAACCAACATTTTGCATACCTATCCATTCGCCGAACTTGGGCGATTGCAGTGATCGCAACGCAACGGGCTGTTATTCTCTACGCGCTAATGCGGCTCACCCCGCGGGTCACCCGTCAGGAATCTAGACCTCTACCTACGCTTAGTTACTACGCATCGCGGTATCAAGATATATTTGTGGGTGAGCGTTGAGGTGAGCTTAAAACAAGTTACAGAATAGGGGGGCTGAGTACGGTGTCGATGGATGTAGTTATGCAGTAGGACTGAACGAATGTGATACGAAACGGAAGGAACCCGACGCCGGGTCTCCTTTCCGATGCGCCGGAGCCGGACAATGGCATGATGCTTTGTTTACATTCAAATAAGTTTATCGCGGCTATTTGTTGTAAACGGAGCTCGGTTGTGTTGGGCTATTTTACTGTCTGAACATTTATGGTATGTCTGTATTTGTACCTACATATATGAATGTAGAATTTCATATAAAGAGCTTATGAATAAAAATAAAGAAATACGCATATCTGGCAAAGTCCATGTCATGTATAAATGCTTTTATTTTCAAGGGTTCCGTACCTCAAAAGGAACCCTTATAGGACCACTTTGTTGTCTGTCTGTCTGTCCGTCTGTCAAGACCCTTTTTCTCAGGAACGCGTAGAGGTATCGAGTTGAAATGAAACTTCTAAGAGAGCGTAATGTAAAGATATGGCTGGCCGTTTATGCTGCATAATTTATACATTCGCAAGGGAACCAAAAACCTGTGGGGTACTTCTTCCCGTTAACCTAGAATCATGAAATTTGGAATAATAGAATCATTACAAATTTAGGAAAATGTATGTAAACTATGAATTTGCTACTGTATTGCATAACAATACTGTTTGAACTTTGAGTATAGCCAGCGCAGAGACACCCAGACGCCGGTAGGCACATGCTCCGTGACGGGAGCTCATGTTACACTAGCTATGCCCAAAATAGTTAAAATTGCGATGATTTCCTTCACCGAAAAGCTACTGTTATATCAAATGATATTTCGTACATAATTTTTTTTTAAACTTAAGCGTTACGGTACGAGTTAGGGTTCGAATCCACGACCCCAGTTTCACCGCTCGGGTACAGTGGCATATGTTTTAATCCATGGAAGTTGTATGTTAATATCACAGCAGACCAGAGGATCTAGTATAAGTTTTATCGAAACAAAACGTTACGATCGCGTTTGCGTTTTACCCTCAATTTGTATGGGATTTGACAGCTAAACGCGAACGCGGTCGTAACGTTTTGTTTCGGTAAAACTTATACTAGAGCCTCTGTACACCGACAGTTGGTCGGAAATAGTTTTAAGCGCAATTTACACATGCAAAATATAGCATACAAGATTCATTACATTGCGGGTTACCGAGGTATTTATACTGAGTTTTATCCATCAAACCCCACTATGTAGTTAAGCTTGCATATTTTGCGTTTCAGGTACGTACAGTCGGCGTCATATAGTTAGTAGCAGCCGAGGTAGCCAAATATTTCGGTACACGTCTTTATTACTGTAAGAATAAGGGTGTGTTACGAAATATTTGGCTTCTCTGGCTGCTACTAACTATACCCACATACAACTGACTTCGGTCACTTCGGAAACTGCGACAGCGTGATACCTATAGATCGTGTCAGAACCGACAGATGATAGTCGCCATAGACTTGTAAACAAAAACTAAGAGAAGAACTGAAGTAAATCTGAATTCGTTTAATATTTGAAAGATCCAAGTTTGAACGTTTTGAGTATTAAATTTTATACTATTGTTTAGCAGTTGGTGATAGTATAGATGCCTATAGGAATTTTGTGGGTGTTCTACGACTGAAGCGTTATGAATGTTATGATATTATGAGACTCCGATATACTACGTGTTTTTTTTCAATTTCCGTTAATTGCAAGGGGGAATAGGTTATATCTAATAAAGTTAATTTCTCCAAGACAGTAGTATCTTAACTCTTACTGTTATCAAGATATTCAATATTTTAATTTAATCAGATTTGCAGCTCGAACCATTGTTAATGCTACATTCAATTAATTTGGTATTTTTTTTTCATTCAAGTAATAATTATGCTTATTTGTTTCTGTGAATGTACTCTGCAATATGCCGAAGTTAACGGAAATTCCCGGGAACACCGTGTATAAGAAACAAACCAACTCTGATTTCATATTTTAATGCAGAGCCTAATAGATAGCTATAGTCAAATTTTGTTAGATAAATCCTAATAATTTTCTTTTCATGCCCGATAATTGAACACATGAATGCATTTCATATTTATGTACCCACAGATCTAAACTAAATATTTAAACCAGCCGATGCCGAAAAGTTCACGGCCAGAAATTAAGCTAATAGCTACAGTGTCATTAAATGTCGGAACGTGGAAGATTTTATTTGGATTTTTTAGCGTATCATGAAAATTTAAATCAATTCATAAGAATTTTCAATTAGAAGAGCATGAGCTAGACAAGAATGGTTAGAAATCACGCTTAAGTCAAGTTTGCAAGTAGGTAACTGGTATTTACGCATCTCCCTTGTCCCTTGTTATCACCCTATGTGTATATTCGATGCGTCACCTGAAATTGATAAAAGCGACAACATAAAACAAGACGGTTGCTGAAAGCAAAGTAAACAAGGTAACGCGTGTTGTAAGAGATTCAATAGTGGTGGGTTGTTTGGTGTGCGGTGCACTCACCTCGTCGTTGGGTCGGGTCGGGCTGCTGACGGCCGAGTGGGAGCGAGGCACACGGGCTCGCGCCGGCCGCTGCCTCGCGCACTGAGGGCTCGCGCCTCGCGCCGCCTCGCCGCGAGAGGGCGCCCGGCACCCACCCCCGCCGCCATCGATCCACCCTTCATCACAACGCAATCCCGTTATTAGATCTTATTACAAGTGTAATAAGAGTTATATTTTACGGCGCCAGCGATAACTTATAATACGAGGCTGTTGGCGCGTAAGCACGATTAACGGCCTCTATGGCCGTAGTGTACAGCGTATAATCGTCCGTACTGCTCATTGTTGTGAATGTTCAGAATTGCTATTGCAATAAGCTCCTTTCTATTCAAACATTGTTAGCATCCGTCTACGTTTGACGTCTGTTTTAAGTAAACTTAATCTGATCTGATTATGATTTTGCAATACCTAAGGAGTAAGGTACGGGGGCATCACTAAATCGCCTGAAATATTAAAACGTATTGAAAGATGCTGCTTCAACAGCTCTATAAGGTCAGGTTCTTAATTAGGTTGGGCATAGAAATACAAAAAAAAAAAATATTTAACAAATAATAAAGTTTTATTGCATATAAGAAATGATAACTCATAAAAATCACAACATACGATGATTACGTCATTATACAATTATATCCCATAATTGACAAAATGACTGTGGATCTCATTTGACTTACCGTTAATAAACTACATATAAATATGATATGTTTCTTTACATAATATATAATTAATATTATCTCTCATATTGGTTTATTATTAATAGTCACTTCTGAAACGGGCATACCTCGCACAATAACCATAACAGACTATGTAGGTTGCGACACAGGGCTAATTATAGGATGACAATTCAGTACTTAAAGCAAATAATACACGAGGTCTTAAAGGAAGACTTTAAAAAGAAGCCTACTTATTGTACCTATACAATGATTAAAGAAATTATTGGTACTTAACATAGTGGACTTAAAATAGTATTTGGAAGCTTCGCAAAGGAAATACATACTTGTACTATTATAACAACACACAACTAACTAAGTATACCTTAAATGCCACATGAGGTGGCTACCCAATTCCTATAATCAAATATAGAATTTATTTATATTATTTACATAAAAATATTTCAAGCCATTGCGTGGCAAGGAGTTCGAGCACTCTTTTTACCAATGTTTGAGAGTATTCTGATGAAAATGATAAGACTAGAAAGTATTTTTCAATTTAACAACAGACTATGTCTTATTTGATTTCCAGGCCGCACTCGTCAATCGCAATCATAAAATGAGATGATTTGAAGTGTAAAAATATGGGTGCATAGAACTCTCCCCTAAATATGTGCCATCACTATCATGTCAGCGGATTAAGGTTTCGGTACATATTTATGAGAGGATTAAATGGTTACATATTTTTGCCGTTGTCTGTCTGTACCACGTATCGTCTGATCGCAGTACTATCGACAACACAGCTAACTGACCATCGGTGCATCTTAAGTGCATTGTAATAAGGTTCTATATAAACACAGGATGGTCAGTTAACAGTGTTGTCGTTTGTACAAGCACCAGTATATAAACAATAGGTGCCTGAGCTATAACCACGATATCCGAAATTCGAAGTTCGGGTGTTTCCATCTCTATCGCACTCACAACACAACACTCGAGTGACAGGGATGCATGTATACAAACTTCGAGTTTCGAGTACATATGGACTGTGTTGGCCACTCGGCATCTGAATAACTTTTAGCCCAGTTCTTTTTAAGTTTCAGTGGTTTCTAAATAAGTGTATAAATTCCACCAACCAGAATATATCTCAATATGGACAGAAAAGGGCCGTCGTCCTACATTATAACAGCGGCCTTGAAAATAACATAATTAAAATTAAGTAACTGAAAATCAACGAAGCGCAGGTTTTTATACCCTCCAATAAAAATACTTCTGAACCGAACTAATTTGTACGAACAGGTGACCATTAATCTGTTTTAATCCCAAAGAAAACCGGCAACAAATTAAATGACATTTTAAGTCATTTCATTTGTTGCCGGTTTTTACATGTGTTAAATAATGATTTGATAGTGTTTTTTCCAGGGGGATAATTTACCCAGTCCTTTTCAGTAAAAAAGGTAAGAAATACTCAAAAAATCTGCAGTTATGTTCATATCTTGGATTGGGACTCGGTCGCATTTCCAATTATTATTTTTAACTGTGTTTTTAAAATGTACATTTTTCATCGTGGTATATTGCCTGCCATTTTAGTATATGGGATTAAAAAAACAGAAATCAGCACGAATGTACTTTATCACAAATAATACTTACCAAACCATATTCTGCTTTGGAACGTACTAGACGGAAAAACAATGGTTGGATTTACATGCTTACATAAATGCTTCCATGTGAATATATGTACAAGTCAGGTCCCAAATCGGCTCCTATCCCAGCCAAGCTAGCGTGCAGATATTAACCCCATTATTCATAAAACGTAACAAAACCTCCGTTAACTAAAATGTATTTTGTCCCTTTCTCACAAGTGTGTGACAAACAAATTTCATAGGCATTTTAATTTAAATAGGTTAGGTGGATGGTTATAAATAAGTATACAAACTATAATCCACGGTTTAGAAACAAAACTGCATTGAATTGGCGTTATTTGCACTATCTACGCTAACTAACGTCTTAGCTCTTGGTATTCGTAGACCACACGTAGCAAATTAAAACTATCATCTATCTTACCAACACATAACTAACAATATATTGAGATATAAATAAACATAAAAAATAATAGTAATAAGTGTTTATTCTCTTTTTACATACGTAACGTAATTATGAGTAAGCTATAGAAAACATAAAATTTCGCCCTTGAAAACGAAGGGACGTACGACTAGATGGGTGCGCTCACACAACAACGGAAGCAACAAATTCCTAACTTGGTCACCTCTATATATACATTATCCACTGTTAGTTGGATATCACTTGTCTTTGCTAATCTGGTACATACATGTTACGAGGTAACCTATCGCAATCACTAATTTTCATTTTCCAACTGTATCATTTTCCGAATTTTCATTTCGGCAAAGACAGTTTTCTCGAAAACCGCAAAGATTTTGATTATTTTTAAACAGTTATCGTGTAAAATAGGTTAGGTTAGGTTAGGCTAGGTTTGTTTTATAATAATCCTGAAATATTTATAGTTTCAGATAATACCGGCTTTTTGCCGAAATGAAAAATCGGACAAACAATACAGTTGGGAAGTAAACTTTAGTGATTGCGGTAACCTGTCACAATGCTGTTGAGGGTTAATTCTTCCATTGAAGTCAATCGAATGACTGCACTTCTATGACACCCATTCATGAATACGGTATTTGACAACAGTGAAAATAATTAGATGTTTCATTAGCAACAGATAAAAATGTCGAAAATACTGGGAAACTATCAATCTTTCATTTGTCAATTTTAAGACTTTTAAATGCATAAAAAGTAACAATAAGGACGTTGTTTGATTGTGACGTCATAACATTTGTAGGGATTACTGGCTTGTGACGCGTCACAGGCCAGTAATCCCTACAAATTCCATACTAACGGAGCGTTTTAGACGTTTCATAAAAAGAAGCTGATTTGACTTTTGCCAAATAGAGTATTCAGCTGTCTTTCCTCAGAATAAGGATTTCAGTATTCCTACATATACAAATACATACCAGTACTTAACGGAGATCAGTGTTTCTTTATTCTATATCCCTCATAACTAAGACACACCTTGACTAACATCGACACGTACTACTCTCCTTATTTTATTCCCTAAGTAAATCTTGTCAATGCAGCTTTCATCAGAACCTCGTTGATCATGTCAATATAAAGAGGCACGAGCCTATAGCACCTTCAACATGCGATTATAATCGCCCGTTTCGAAAATTGTGAAGTCGATTGTGATAAACAATAAATATTGGCACATTTACACATATGTCGCAGGGAAATGGCCAAAACAGAGATTTGAACAAATTTCTAAGGGATATTGACCAAATCACGCAGGATGTTAAAATGGCGAATCCATTTTATCATTTGCCTAGAATAAATCAGTCATTTGATCAAATCCCTAAATCTGTTTAGTGAAATGACGAAATCAGCCAAAAAAGGCAACTCGTTTTTTCATTTCACCAGATTTGTTTAGTGATTTGATAAAATCCCTGAAAAACGTCAGTGGGTTGACAAAACGAGCTCGCCAAGTCAACTAGTTTTATCATTTCAATAGACACCTTTAGTGATACGATAAACTCTCTACTCTAACGTGGTATTGGTGATTTGATCAAATCTCTGAACTGGTTCAGAGTTACTCTACACATCAAATCTCTCACATGATTTAGTGAAATGGTAAAACAAAATGTCAAAAGTAGGTATCACAATTGTTTCTTAAATCAGTTTTTTATAGGTGGTTGTACACCGGAATATAATAATTTTAACGGGATCGAACATACAATCTAACAAATAAGAAAATAATTCATCATCATCATACCAGCTGAAAGACGTCCACTGCTGGACATAGGCCTCCCCCAACGAGTGCCAGTGACCGGTCCTGCGTCACCCGCATGCAGCGGACTCCCACAACCTTTACCAGGTCATCAGTCCACATTGTGGGGGGCCTACCCACGCCGCGCCTTTTGGTTTGGTCGCCACTCGAGAACCTTTCCGCCCCAAAGGCCATGGGTTCTACGTGCTATTGTGCCCCGCCCAGTGCCGCAAGTTTAGCGATTCGGAGGGCTATATCGGTTACTTTGGTTCTGCTGCGGATAGCCTCATTTCTGATGCGATCACGCAGCTAGAGAAACTCCCAACATAGCCCTTTGGGTGACTTTGAGCCTTCTTATGAGGCCCACAGTAAGCGACCAAGTTTCAGTACCATATGTCATCACTGGCAACACACACTGGACAAAGACTCTCGTCTTGAGACATTGCGGAATATTGGACGAAATGATGTGCCGTAGCTTCCCCAACGCTGTCCAGCCGAGTCGGATTCGACGATAGACCTCTTTCTCGAAGTTGGACCTAGCTAACTGGACAGTCTGTCCTAGGTATACATAATCGTTTACAACCTCGAGCGTAAAGTGTCCGATTGTAATTGGAGTTGGTACTACATGGGCATTAGACATGATCTTCGTCTTATCCATGTTCAGTTCATTCTTAGACTAACTCGCTCGGAAGCTTTACTGAGGTCACCGAGCATCGTGCTTAAGTCCTCCATGGTCTCGGCCAAGACTACTATATCGTCAGCAAACCGAAGGTGAGTGATGTAGTCGCCGTTGATGTTGATGCCTAGCCTTCTCCAGTCAAGTCTTGAAAACGTACTCCAGTGCAGAGGTGAACAGTTTTGGAGAAATAGCATCTCCTTGCCTGACTCCCCGCTGCAGCAGAATAGGTTTCGAGTTCTGATCCTGGAGTCGGACTGACATAGTGGCGTTCTCGTACAGTGTTTTTACGAGAGCGCCCGTCCGATTTCATATGTTCAATCTCGTTAGAATTATAATATTCCGGTACAACTACCTATTCTTGTATTCGATTAAAAAGCTGATTTAAGAAATAATTTTAATACCTACTTTTGACATATTCATCATGTGAGAGATTTGATAAAAAATATTGTAGAGTAACGTTGAACCAGTTCAGAGATTTGATCAAATCACCTATACCATGTTTCAGTAGAGACTTTATCATATCACTAAACGTGTCTAAGTGATATGATGAAAAGAGTTGACTTTGCGGGTTCGTTTCGTCAACTCACTGACGTGTTTCAGGGATTTTATCAAATCACGAAACAAATCTGGTGAAATGAAAAAACGCGTTGCCTTTTTTGGCTGATTTCATCATTTCACTAAACAGATTCAGGGATTTGATCAAATGACTGAATTTTTCTAGGCAAATGTTAAAATGTATTCACCATTTTAACATCCTGCGTGATTTGATCATTCAAATCTTCATTTCAGTTCAGATTCAAATCTCTGTTTTGGCTATTTCCCTGCGACATATATACCTAACAAGTATAGTGCACACTCCAGGCTGTGCATTTGTTTCAATGCAAACACGTGACTATACATTTCAAAGGGATTGTCAAGATAAGGGAAATTCTTCCCTAAGTGATTGATATGGCTACCGTTGAAAATTACAACGACATGTGTAGATTAAGACATCTCCCTACTACGTCACGGTACGAAAAAACACTGGTATTTTGAAACTTGTCAGTCTCTAGTTCTTCAAATGGGTACTTATCATAATACACGTGGGAAGTAGAGACGGTAGTGACAGGGCGCTCGCGCGTGGCGGGCGCCGGCGCGTACCGCGCTAGCGAAGCGATGCGAGTGCTATAAGTCGCTCTCCGTCCACTGCTAGTCGCCGCGCCGCGACCGCCTCGCCGCCGCCGTATCGCGCCGGTACAGCCACACCTGGAACACGAAATACATTTTAAAATTCACTGCTGCGGCATATTTAGTGTGAGAAGAAAACTGCTGGGGGCCAATTAGTTTTAGTTTTAAAGAATCTTATGAGACCAAGCTTGCCGAACGCAAATGTAGGCACCTACTTTTTTTGGACAGTCATTAACATTCTAATTTTAGTGACAGTTTTATAGAATTTTAGCTTGGTTGGGATACGCTATCGTTATTGTCTAAGAGAAAAGGTACACCTACTTATTCCATCTCCAAGTTCAGACCAATTAAATTACTCCATAATATTGGATTGTTATCACAGTATAGAAGAATAATACAGTAGGTAATCTGAGGCCGTTTAGGAGCGTTCGTTACCTACTTTCGCTCGATGCGCAGGGCTGTGTCAAGTTTGTGGCTTGGCATACCTATAATACTAATTTTGCTTTTAAGTATGCAATGTATTTCTGTTACAGTTTAATAGACAATATTGTATACACAAAGTAATAATATAATAGATAGTTGGGTATGTGTTTTTAGTTTCCCACTTCATGGAATATTTTAATAGCACTATACAATGCCTAAAATATTTCCTAGTAAGTATAATAGTTACTAAACTGCACTAGGTTGGTAGGTGCTTAGTTACAAGCCTATTCGGCTCCTTTTGATATCGTGGCACTGGCGGCTCGCTGTCTTCATACCTACGAGGCGGCTTCCTTTGACGTAGCGAGTGAGAACGAGCGAACACCGCAACGGCGCGGCCCCGATTGAAGCATTCTCCATCATTTCCGAAGGCTATGTGTGTCGTACCGAACACGCGCGCATGTGTGCAGCCGTGCGATGTACCTTTGTTCGAAGTTTATCTACTGTTCCTATACTGTGGTTGTTATGCAGCATACACGCAGGTGTACAATGTTAGCCAAATTGATAATTAATAAGCCAATTACTAGTAGGTAAAGTTGAGTATCATTATTATTGTTTTATATTCGGCCGGCGACATACTTTAAACACGAGTCACCAGCTGGCGAAACAATCGTAGGTACCCTTATCTAATTACAACTAGAGCTTAACATACCTACATCAACTAACACGTCACTAAAGCGTGTTTCAAACTAACTAATTGGAATCGAAAAGTCTCAATGCAATAATAGCTTAAATAGACACAATGTTAAATATAAAGTAAAGGATATAGGATTTAAAATAGTCTAACACGCAAAATGTCCATAAACTGACATCATCCGCGTCACACACAACATAGTAAATCATTCCGTTATCGATGTACTTAATTAGGCGTAATGTTACGCGACTTTTGAACTCACAATGTTGCTATTTATACGCAACACACACCTTCTGCCCGCGGCTTCATTCGCGTGAACTCCCGTATCGACTCCATCCCCAGTTGGTGGTTGAATTTCAAGATAAAAACCGGCCAAGTGCGTGTCGGGCCCCTCGCCGTGTAGGGTTCCGCAGTTGTCTGTCTGTCTGTCTTTCTTGCATCGACACGCGCGCGCCAAGTAAATGGTGCGGTTGCGTCGGCCGAATTAGTACGCAAGTTGGCCTTTCCAAGTACACATTCAAGTTGGTCGCCTATTACTCGGTAAATATTGGTAGGGAGTAAGACAGTGGCACTTACTTGGAAGAGTATGACGACGTCTAACGCGACTTGGAGCGCGCCGCACACCCAGAACTGTGTGGGCGCTTCCCTCAATACAAAATAAGCAGTCTTGAATATGTCTCCACACGTCCACATGACCACCATACTTAAGCTGAAAGACAAACATGATTATTTTTAAGTGGACTTTTTTATCCCTTGTCGCAGCGATTATAGCGAACACTGTACAAACAACAACACTGTTAACTGACCATCCTGTGTTTATATAGAACCTTATTACAATGCACTTAAGGTGCACAGATGGTCAGTTAGCTGTGTTGTCGATAGTACTAGAAGATTTACCATGTCCATTACATTACAGACACTTTTATCAACTACTACGAGATTTTTTGAGCGTAGGCACTATGGAATGTTATAAAAAATCGTTGCTAGCCAGATAGATGGCAGGTGGACCAAAATGGTTTGTGATTAGTGACCAATTTTAAGTTAAAACGTCGGTCGTATCGAACTCGGTGGGTCAACGCATGATAAGACTTAGGGAGGTTACACGGGTTACCACGAAGACCTTTGGGATCGAAACTCATAAATCAATATATATATATATATATCATCTCCATCACTTGAATCGTTATTCGAATTTCGATTTGCACAATTACGGATAGCTTATTTGTGCAGCAGTGGATAGCTGGTATAAACCCTTATGGATAGCCAGGGAGCAAGAGTAGTGGCCCGTTTTACGAAGCTAACTTACAAATCCAAACAGGCAACACAGTTCAAAAGGCTAATCGTTATTGGTCAGTCGCTTCAGTGTAGCTACTTTAGATTTGTACAATTTTAATTTATAGCTTCGGGAAAAGCGCTGTAGGGCTGTAACAATACAATCATATTTATGATAAAAATATGCTGAATACCGAAACAGGGTGACCACTATTTACTACAACCAAAATTCCCTGACTTTTCCCGGTTTTCCAGTCGTTTTTTTAAGTTTTTCCCTGACCATAATCTTAAATGAAATAAATATTAAAAATATAATTGGGATCCATTTTTGAGTTTTTGCAGAATTATCTGCTAGCAAATTACAAAAACGGAAATAATAAGAAGTAGTATCTGAATAGCTCAGTTGGTAAGAGCGAACGCATAGTTAGACGGAAGTCGTGGGTTCACATCTTACGTCAGGTGAAGTTATTGTACTGTTTCATTGTATTTATAAATTGTAATTTGCTATCAGACAGTTCTACAATTACCCAATAATTCATTTAATTTTTGACCATTTTTGTTAAAAGCTGTACAGGAAAAACCAATTAAAACTCTGACAACTGAATTTATTGGATACGTTATATGTATCATATAATGTAATCCAGCGAGAAATACTAAAGGGAACACTTTATACGGGCCTTAACCGTATTAGTAAGTACTAGACTTCAACGTTTTTGCGTATTATGGTACAAATTAAAGCGACGAATTGAGAAACCTCATTTTTTCATGTCGGTTAAAAATCTTGGGTATAACTGAAACAAAACTACCTAGTCATCAGTTAGCATGTTTATTATATCTATATTTGAAAAACTAATAATATAATCTATTGCAACTTGGTAATCCGTTTTTCCAATAACGCAGCTTTTTTGGCAGCTCCTTCGGGATTTTTTTGCTTTTTTGCTTCTAGTTCTCTGACCATATTAGCACTATCAGCAGTTTTTCTTTTTCTGCTCTGATTTTCGCCTTTGAACTAAAATTTTCCTTTTATTGTGTAGCTCCTCCGTGTACAAGTAGTGAGCATTACGAGCCGCGTGGATCATTTTTTTCAATATTTATTTTGCCGTAGTAGGATATAGCGTCGTAAACGCGTCTGCGCAATTATACTCTTGCGAAAGATTTTCCACTAATATCTCCTTATTGATGGAAAAGCCTCGCTCACTATAAACGTTTCCGTGGGATAACACTATGACCATTTTTATTAAAGTTTGCAAGTCTTTATTTTCCTTTTTTATCAAACCGAGCCAAAGATCATCCAGTCGGTGACCATCCGTAATGGAAAATTGTTTCATTGATTTTACAAATTCAGGTTCATTTACAAATATCATTAAAGGCACTTTTGGCGTTAGCTGCTTCATATCCTGAAAGCCGGTTATTTTTGACAAATATGTCCAACACTTTATCGAGCCTCTCTCGTCCTCGGAATTCCGCATTGACTGCGATTGCGGGATCGAAACAAGATATTTCCTTAGTCAAAGCATACGAAAGTGGGGATGTTTGGTACAATGACACGCAAAATTCTATCAGATTCTTTCGACAGTCTTGACGAAAACGCAAGATATCGATATCGATATCATTGATATCGCGGCTATTTCGAAGAGCATTCTTTACAGTGATTCGCGATTATCAGATTAGACTCCCTTGATATTAGTGGCAGAATCCAATACATCCGCTTTAACAACTCTTTGCATGTTTTTTTTTTTCAGTGTGGCCAAAAGTGATTCGTATAAAAGTGAAGCAAGTGGTGCGTCGGATTGAAATAATGTTAAAAATGGTTTCACTTGCACCGCCACCGATTGAAAAAAGGCCAATTTGTCTTCCAATGCAGCATTTACTAAAGCTTGCGCTGTCAGGTGCTTTGTTTTCGTTATTTATTCCCTGCACATATTTTTCAACGTTTTGCGTATAAATTTAACAACGCTAAAGTTCTGGAGCCAACGTACTGCACAATTTTTTTATGGAACTCGAGCCTGAAAACCTTGTAGTTTCACGTCGCGCGGGGCTAGGCAGGCTAGGCAGAATAGGTAGTATAGAGAACGTAAAACCGGCGGCGATTTCCGAGTAATACAGTGGCACGTGCGCCGCGTGGTCGCATTTACCTATTATTAACCTATTATAGTAGATATATAATGTTTGGAGATGGTAAAATTAATAATTTGTTTTGTTTATTAGGTACAATACAGAGAATTTTTTTATTCCCTGACCTCCATTAAATTTCCCTGACATTTCCCTGACTTTTCCATGACCAACGAAATTCCCTGACTTTTCCCGGTTTTCCCGGTTTTCCAGAAAGTGGCCACCCTGCGAAATATGAATGAATAAAGTGTACCTCATGCCCTCTGTGCTCTTATTCTGATGGTTCTTAGCAATCTGCGGCGCGCCGAGCATGGCCTCCGTGAACACGGCCATGAACCCGATCAGCTCCACGAAGGGCCCGAACTCTATCAGTAGGTACGTGATGGCGGCGCCTATCACGGAGAACACGAGCATGCAATCCACGTAGCTTTGGAAATCGGTCCATGCCCAGAAATATTTCCTTTCCATATCTGCAATTAAAACATTATATTTAGAAAAACGAATACCTACTAAACTGGGTGAGGTTTTGGGTGGTAAATTATAGAAAAAAAGAAAGAGTAAATATTTATGATATTATTCCCTATTTGATCATAGTGATTCTCTGGAAATATACACGAGTTCCACAACCTGTGATTGGGAGGTTAAACAATCACGGATATAAATTAAATCTTTAGTATTAAAGTTTATGCGATGGTTTACTATAGCAACAACACCAGTCCATAAAGCAATAGCTTGGGTACTTAGAATTATGCATTAATGAATGGATTTGAATGATAGGACACAAATAATACAATTGATTGGTTCAACTTCTTATTGTAATTAAAGCCAAAGTAAGCGCCACGCGATTATTACATGTATATAACAAGGTTATAATGTAAATTCGTCACAAAGTTAGATTAAACATAAAATTACAAATTGCAATAGAAACACGTGATAATACAAAACAATATCTCCCTAGTCCCTATTGTTTAAGGAAGTAACAATGTAAAGCTTAACACAACATTCTCATGCCCGAGGCAAATGACATCAATTGATAAGATAATAATGTGACATACAGATAGATTTGACCCAATCTTGGCACTTGTGGAGACTAAAATTGTAACATTCATGTATCATTTTATAATTATTGATGATTCTGACAGAGTGTATTGAACTTTAAAATACATAAGATATAATATATAAAAAATTGAATATAATTACTTATAAAGCTTTTGATGAAAAGAACACTGCATGCTATTGGTATATTAAATAAAAGCTAGATGGATAAATGTCATGTGAACAAACACATTAATTATGCAAAATAACTTCTTCAAAATGCATTTAAAACCACACGGAACTTGGATGAATGTAAATTTAATCTTTAAGCAGAGTCTGAAACAAAAATGAAACTTAATGACAAGACAATACACTATGTTTTTGCATCCAAAACCATGTAATAAAAATAGTAGTAGCACTCACCATAGAACCGGCGGGGCTTTTCCCCACTGGGTGCTCCACTGTGTTGCTCCAGCCAGCGTGCCGTTTCGTCCGGCTGGTCTGAGCCGTTCACACAACACAATAGGATATATAACATGAATATTGCACCTAATGTCACCATCAATACACCAACCACCAAATAAAACATAAATATCGTTAAAAATAAAATAATATGCTAAAAACAATAAAGAAAATTAGTCAACCAACATATGATGATAAATAGATTAGAATAGATGTTTATTTGTAAAGTCATGTACATGAGATGTTTAGATTATACAAAAAGACTTCCATGACACCCTGTTAGGGCACACTAATGGTGGTAACTTAATTCTATATTCCGGGTCATGCTGCTAATTATGTGAAAAGTAATATATGTATATGTATAGTGAATAATTTTACAGAGCAGATTTAATTTCATGTACCAAGTTTTAATTTAAACAATTTTTAATGTCAAAAGTTAAGTCTAGGTTATATAGTTTACTCAATTACAATTTACTTACTAATTATAACTAAGTTACCTATTTTATGATGCACAAGGTTTCATCATTTAAGAACTCCTCCACTGAATAATAATATTTATGAACGAGAAACGTTTTCAATTTTTAGTGGAACAGTTTATAATTTGGTTCCAATTTGATCTCGTAGGGTATTTTGTTTACTACTCGGATACATACAAAATGAGGCCCATTTCTATGGATAGCTAGTTTAGAGATTGGTGTTTTCAGTTTGGTTCTATACTGGTTTCTGGTTTTGTATGCATCTAGTTTAGCTTCAAATGGATCGAGGTTTTCCCTAGCAAAAATAATGGCCTCCATTATATATAATATTGCCGTAAGTGTAAGTAACTCAAACTGTTTGAAAAAGAGTCGGCAGCTATTTGGAACCCGTTTATTTGCAAGAATTTGTATGCATTTTTTTGTAACACAAAAAGATCATGTGCGTCAGGCTCTCCATAAGACCACACCATATCGGAGACTGGAATAAATAAACTTGTAGTAGACAGATAGTGCAGCCTCAAAATCTGTATTTAACTTTATCATGTTAAGCGCGTAGATAAACTTCGTTAATTTTGTCTTTAAGTGTTGTAAGTGAGCTCTCCAGTTTATTCCAGAATCAATAATCACTCCTAGTAATTTAAATTCTGTGACTTCCTCTATTTGGGTTCTATTCATGCATAAGTTTAATCCTAAAGGTTTTTTCTGTCTAGGTTTAAATTATAATTTTGGTTTTCTTTATATTTATTTCAAGGTTGTGGTCTTCTAGCCATGTTCTAACTGTATTGAAGTTACAAATAAGTTGGGAGTTGCATTCGGGATATTTGTAGCACTGAATAAAAGGGAGATGACTTCAGCAAACATTACACAAGTTATGTTGGGATCTAGACTTTTAGGCAGGTTGTTTTTATATGCTAAAAATAGGGTACATGCTAAGATACTACCTTGAGGCAAGGAACAGGTAGTGCAGGGTCTTTGTGAGTTAATACCAGTTACTTTTCGGGTATAAATATAGTATAAATATAAATAGCAACTTCAGTAGACTAATAAATTATAATATTTATGCAATAGATAGAAAAAAGGAGATAAAAAGCTAACAAAAAATAATATAAACACTTAAAATAATTCTTAGTAAGATTTTTGTGTCTAGAGTTCAGTATTTTTAATAACCATACCATTATCATACCAAATTAATTATTCACCTGTAAATATGCGCTCCCTTGCTCTGATAATTTGGTTCTTTTTGCGAACAGTGACACAGAGGTGGATCATTACAAACATGGTCATGTTCATGACAATACTTTGAATGAGGAGAGGCAACTCGTATCGTTTGCCAAACCTGAAAAACAATAGGTACAACGTTAATTTTGGTATACGTAAAAAGGAGGTACAAGTTTGATATATACTTTTTTTTGTATACCACTTACCAAAATAGGATACGTAGTGTATTGGCTATTAAAAGGGTTAAGCAAACATAAAGCGAAAAGCCTTCAGCATCCTGGGTCCTTCCGATTTGGCGATACTGTGGAATGTAAGGTGCTACGCCACCGATAATCATGGCCCCAGCTGCTCCCCATCCAACTAGATGGCCGACGGTCAACCCCAACTCATCAGAAATAATCCAATCCATTATGTTACTATATACTTTAGAGCTAATTAAGAAATTGTGCACCTCGGCTTTTCACTGAATTATCACTAAAATTCATTTTAAATTTATATTTTAAGGATACAACTCCGAAACAAATCATTGGTACATTTTATTTTTAATCAATACACAGATTCGTAAAAATATCTTAATAAAATTGTAAAATCGTAACTGATGGAATGAAAATTGATTAATGGTCTAGCTAGTTTGTCATCAGTGTCATCAGAGCAAGTTGACAACTGATGAGACGTTCAGATTACACAACGTATTACGATCCAAGAGCGTTATTTTCCCCTACTTGGGTATAAATAATATAGGGTTTGATTCATAGGGCATAATAATACATATTAATCGGTTATTGATGGCGTTAATATTATCCTCAGTTGCTCTTACTTTTAACAAGATTCTCAGCGTGAAGAGATTATTTAAAACTTGAGATACAATCCGAACGCTCTCTTGAATAATGGGCTCTACAAACCAAAACGAACTTCGTTTGTGTATTTATCTCTGTCGCACTTGCTAGTTCGAGTGACAGAGAGTAAGATACATGAACGAAAACGAACTTCGTTTGTGTATCTCCGTCTCTGTCGCACTTGATAGTTCGAGCGATAGAAAGGAAGATACACGAACGTAGTTGGTTTTCGTTTCGCGGGGGTACCGCAAGAGGCGTAAAATCACATAATCTGTATACCCCATTATCCGACTCAGAAACTGTCACTATAGTTCAGAGTATACTCTCATCTATGCTGATTAGTGTCAGTGTCAGTCAACTGTCACTGTCGAATGCATTAAGTAAAATACTAACCTAAAAAAAAAGATTTTAAATCATCAATAAAAATATTTTTACTCTGAATTTCGATTTCCGATAACATCTTACCACCTGTATATATAATGTCCATCATATCGAAGATTCTGCCAAGTTTCCGGAATGGAAGATCACTGGAATTCGTCCCTATAATTGTTCAGAGAAATAATTTTATAAATAAACGATGCTACTCTACTCAAAAGAGAGATAGTAGTTTAGCTAAAAGCCAAGAAAGGGCTGAAGTATCAGCGGATGTCCGACCACTCGGAGAAAAAATAAAAGAGACCACTAAAACTGTGTCTTATACAGGCGTTATTTTGGTCGGCGTTGGGGTCACCGGCATTATTTTCTACTACGTCTTCAGGGAGTTGTTTTCGAGCAACAGCGCTAACAGTATCTACTCCACGGCTCTAGAAAAGTGCAAAGAAGTATATTTTGTTTGAAACAGATTAAATATTTACAAATCCTGTTCTGCCTAGCCTATTCTACTTTTGCTTTGTTTTAGGATCCTAGGGTAGTAGATGCATTGGGTGCCCCCATTAAGGGCTATGGCGAAGAGACTACAAGGCGGCGACGAACGCACGTCAGTCATGCTGTGTATGAGAAGGATGGTGTGAAACACATGAGAATGAGGTTCTACATCAAAGGAATACGGAACAAGGCAGTTGTGGAATTAGACATGAAACAGGTCAGCTGTCTTCTAACGTCTTCCAAAATGTACTGATGTTCACATAACTTTAAAAATATAATTGTGTGTTTATATCAATGTTTCACAAATTTAGAGGTGGAAAGAACCTTTTAAACAATATAATTGTGAAGTTACTTTGTGCATGGTTGCATAAATGAAAAAGTATTTAATTTCAGAATGATTATGGCAACTACCAGTGCCGGTACCTGTTGGTGCAATTGGATGACTACAGTGGCAAAACATTCATTATTGAAGACAACCGCACTGAGCTGGACCGGAATGATTACACTAGTCAATTACCCACTCTTACCCTTACTCAGTGAAATAAACACCTGTATAGATCATTTAGATAAGTAGTGTGTACATATTTAATTGTTATAGTTATAAATTGTTGAACAAATTGGTTTTCTTTTCTTTATTATTTCTGAGCAATTAAACCATTATATGAATTAATACATTTAGCTTATTATAATTATCTAAATTATATCATCAGCCAATTGTCATTATTGAAATTAAAAGATCAGCCTATTCAATGCAGGTACTAAATATTTGTAACCAGTAAAACAGTCTCCGAAAGCTTATTATTTATGTTTGGTAAAAAACTCCAGTTTTTCAGCAATTGTTTTTCCATGTGACTACTTCCCACACCATGAGCAAACGATTGCTGAATACAAATTTCTTAATTCTATTGAAAACCCAGTACAGAACTACTGCCATAGACAAATACTGCGGCCATGCCCATTTAAACTCCTGCAGCAGGTTTGGTGTATACAGCACCAGTGCCTCTGGTATTCTAAGTCGTATTTTGATATCCATAGTTCCTGTGTGACCATTTTGAGCCCTAGAGTGTAACATTTGTGTGTTGATAATAGCTGAAAGGAAAAATATTAAAAACTTAGTTTCATAGAAATCTTATCTTTACATAGTGTACAAATTTTTCTTTCATTAATTAAAAATAAAACATGTGTGTGTACAAAAGAAAATGAATACATGGTGCACGGATGAAAAACATGAATACCTTCTCTGATAAAATAATCTTCCAAGATAGCATCAACAACATCTTTATTTCTCTTTACCAAGTGTCTGAATAAAGAGCTGTTGTATTTAGTGTCTATCTTATTGGCATGACATGGCAAGTGAGAGACCTGATAAAAACTTAAGTCCCCATAGTAAATATATCCAGAGGGGGGTGATGAAAATTCTTTAGTCATTATTGACAGTCCTTGCATGTGCAGGGGGCATACAGTCTGTAAAGAATAATGTGGAATTAAATTATTGATGTTGACAAGATATAAAATATGTAATCATTATTAATATCTTGTGTGATGTAATACAGGCATAGTTGTGTATTCTAAAGGAACTTAAATACAAGATTTTATTTTCGGAAAGTTGGTAGTACCTTACCTTTAGTTGGAAGTCCAGTCCTAAAATTAAAACTATTGAAGATATTGTCTTAACTGGTGGAAAATTGAGATGAAACTTTAGGTCCAAAACATCATTCTTTCCATCACCATTGTTGTCATGCTCATTTACCTATGAAAGTAGGAAAGTTAGTGTAAGAATCGAAATCATTTGCTGTATATCATAAACATGCTGTACTAGAGTACTATATTCACCTGAAATTCAGCACAGTACTCATCATGATCATAGTTGTCATTACAACACACTATCGGCTGACTAGGATCTTCAGTCTCTGCCACTAACAAGTAGTCATACGTAAAATGTATTACTGGTTGTTCAAAGTAACTGTGAGATTTTAACCAAAATCCTGAAAAAGGGGAGCTTGATTAGCACACGGACAGACTGACAGATTTAGCTTTACACATAAACGTAGAGCATTTAAATTCATTGTTACCTCGACCCCCGTAAGCAAAAAGGAACGGTAAGATAATATTAAGTCCATTAATGAACACAATAAAGAACATGGCTTTCGATAAGAGGTAGCTTTTATATTGAATTTTAACATTATAAGTAAACAAAGTAAATAACTTCATCATGATAACGGCCAGTTCGTGTAGTTTAGGTGTTCAGTTAGCATTTTTTCTAACACATTATTGATTAAAACATTATTTGAACATATATTGTTGTGACAGCAGAATAGACAGTCCTTCCATCAACAAATTGTCAAATTTTGTTGCTAAGCAACTAGTGTTGCAAGCTGCTAATAATGAGATAGAGAAACAAACTCACAGCACGTCTATCATGGGACGGCCGCGACATACTCTCGATTTTTCTCGCACTATACCTCTTGTTCTAAGTGTTCTAATAAGAGAGAGACCGATAGTGCATGAAAAATCGAGAGCTCGCGCGCCGTCGCGTGATAGCCGTGCAGCACGTCTATCATAGGACGGCCGCGACATACTCGATTTTTCTCGCACTATACCTCTTGTTCTAAGTGTTCTCATAAGAAAGAGACGGATAGTGCGAGGAAAATCGAGAGCTCGCGCGCCGTCGCGTGATAGCCGTGCGGGTCCTGCGTGGCGGACGTCGTGAACTGGACGACGCTATAGATGAAGCGAGTGTTGAATTATATAAGACCGCGTGTTTTGCATTGAAATATAATTGACAGTAAAGGATAGAAAGACAGTTCGATACAATATTCAAATAAGTATTAGAACCTCTTCTTAACATTCCCTCCCTTCTTCACTTGAGGCTCATCAGCTCAGTCAGATACAGGAGCCTTGGTTTGTATAGCGGCTTCGTTAACATGTCAGCCAAGTTTTGCGCCGAAGTAACTTTGTTAGCCACCAAATTATCATTTACAATGCATTCTCTCAAGAAAAAGTGTCTTCTTTTGACGTGCATATGCTTAGTCTGATGGTGGTTCTCAATCGGATCATAAATAAAGTATAAGAAGATATATCCACGCCATACATTAAAATGAATCCGCCTTATTTGCTGTGAGCACCAGGGGGCGTTAGTGAACTGGTATGTACATTTGCTCTCAGCAAAAGATGTCGTTCATATCAATATTGCCTTTTACGGATTATCAAATACACTAACGGCATCTGTACCTACAACAGGTGATGTTGTAAAAAATCTGTTTTACGCGGTCAATAGATGTCACTTTGCAAGATAGGTTTACACAAAGTAAAATAATAGTATTTTTTTCTGTTTTGTTAGAGCACACGCGACCAGTCAATAAAATGCTCAATTTTCGTACCTTTTCTTAGAACCTCCACCGTACCATCATGTACCATAAATAAAGTACCTATATAAGCAACCTTACATAAGACCGCAGCCAAAGTTCCACTACTTGCTACTTAGGTATGTGGTGTGTTCTTGGGGGTAAGCTTGCCAGGGCTCCCGAGGGGGGAGTTATGTGGATCCCCACTATCAACAAAACTCATCTTGTTTGATGATGTGCATTTGTACTATCAATCTCAAAGCTGTACCTTGATTCGTCTATTTGCTGCCATGCGATTTATTGTGCTAGTGGCTCTATGTGCTGTAGAAACTAGCGAACCGGTCTTTTTTTTAATTTCTAAAAGTAACAGAAAAAACTATATACTAAACCGAACCTGCTCACAAAATTTCACGAGAATCGGTTAAGAATGCGACCTGTAGAGGAGAACAGCCGGACAGCTGGACAGACACCGGACATACGAACGATTTTCGGCCCAAGCTGAAGCGTAGAACTTCGTTCGCTTCGCTCCCTCGATCGATAAAACCACAGCACATTGAATACTCAATTCAGTAAAGGATCGGAATCGCGCTTTTGACTCCCCTGGATTTTTCAAGATTATTATTACCAGGAACAACTGTAGGAGGACGATTATAGAACAAACTTAAGGAACAATAGGAAGGTACCTTAATATACAAAATTTAAAAACTATTGAGGTTGAAAGCTTCAGTTATAAAAAAAGGTGCGAACACCACAGGCAAGGCAGTAGTAAAAAAGCCTCCGATCGCATTTTGTTTGCCCTTGCGTGCGTACATGCGATCCGAGACATTCTTCTATTTACTGCCTGTGAGTAATGCAGATTTCCTTGAGAAAAGTAAGGTAAAAGGTAAGGGTTCAATAACACGTATTATATGTAAATTATTTCATTTACTTTGCAGTAAGTAGCCTAATTTTTTGCTGATTTTGTAGATTTCTTTTGTGAGATTTACAAATATTTTTTTTTAGTAACAATATTTTTTTTTAAAACATCTACGTGCTCTGAATAAATACAATTTGAATGTGTTTAAATAATCTGTCGGATGCGTTGCTCGACGCCGCCGCCCCCACGTCCACGCAAGAGGAGCCTTCTTCCAGATGTCTTTTTATTTGAGGAGCCTCAGTTGGACGTGATGATGTGATGAGGGCTGTGGCGATGCGGGTTGTGGTGCTGAAGTTGGCCACTCCTCAGGATCATTGTCAGATTTTCTTACTTTGTCCGGTAGGTCGCACGTCAATGAATGTAATTTCAGTACCAGATCCTGAAATTTAAAAAATAAATATTAAACTAAACAATATTATCCGAGCATACTTAAATTTTGTTAATCGTCCCCTTTACCCCTTCCGTTGAGTTGATAGAATTAGGACTCATACGATAGATCAATTAGGTAGTGTCTGTATACGTTTGTTAAGTCATTCATGTGTGGAGGAGACACATTTTTTTAAGTAATTTGAAATTCAAAGGTGTATGTGAAGTCCCCAACACGCACTGGGCCAGCGGCAGCGTGGGCACTACTGCCCGTTCCCTCTCATCCTTGAGAGGAGGGATGTGCCCAGCAGTGGGACGTATATAAGCTGATTTATTGTTTATATTATTATTAAATTATACTGCTAATATTTTCAGATATGCTTGCCGCCGTATGCTAATAAAAACCGGCTATATGTGAAACCTAACTAACCTAACCTAACAATCCTAACATCTTATAAGCATTTTTTTTTAGTTCTGCGTGTTTAGCTAAGAAATTCAATACATTACATACATAATTCATTACTTACTAACTGTAAAAAACGCTGTAATGGAATTAATAAAGCTTTTTTATTTTTATTTATTTTATTTATATGTGATATAAAAACACCACATGCTTTTATGATGCCAATAAGTAAGCTAAAAATAAAGAATGATTTCTTCTAAGTACAATTTAGCTTGAAAGAAAGGAGTTGGATTTAGCCGGATCATAAATAAATATTTCCTCTATGGTCGGATTGACTCCCAGACGAAGCAAGCAATTTTATGAAAATCTTTGAGTGCAGTATTACTGACTATAAAATATTCAATAATATCTCCTTTCAGTAAAATATCTTATCTACAATATTTAAGGTACTGTCCCTTCAAGTTGCATAGCGCTGGGACAGCCTGTATATATTTTCAAGTATAAGTTGCTTGGACCAACAACACCGACGGGAAGAAAGGGTGTGGTGCTTTTGTAACCCGACACCAAACGCAATATTTTCTTAAAGCTATCTCGTTTGACATGAACGGATACCAATGCCAATGCCATCCTGTTTTCAATGATAAACAATTTTTTTGTACATTTCCCATGTGTGCCTTAAGGAGTCCCTTTTCAGAAAAATTGTCATCATGTTTTTAAGAAAAAACTATTTGAACAATAAAAAATCAAGACATACCTTGCATTGGGTGCTCTACAGGCACAAAGCTAATAACATCAATTGATTTATCTTCACAATGATAGTGTCTAGTAATAGCTGTCCCGGTCAACCTTCTCTGGTTATCATTGTGACTCATAGCAGGATTCAAAATGCACTTCACAAAGATAGCAGTACTTTAACTGATCAGCACGTCTAGCACACGACGGCCGCGACATACTCTCGATTTTTATCGCACTATATCTCTTCTTCTAAGTGTTCTAATAAGAGAGAAACGGATAGTGCGAGAAAAATCGAGAGAGCTCGCGTGCCATCGCGTGCTAGCCGTGCTGGTGTCAAAGATGTGAGATTGATGTTGCCTGAAATTAAAAATAAATAAAATAAAATATATATTAAGGGGCAATCTTACACAAGTTGAACTAGTCCCATTGTAAGCTCAATAAGGCTTGTATTATGGGTACTAGACGACGATATATATAGTTCCAATAGGTATAAATACATAGAAAACATCCAAGACTCAGAAACAAATATCTGTGCCCATCACACAAAAAAAATCCCTTACAGGGATTCAACCCCAGGACCTCTTGCTTCATAGGCAGGGTCATTACCAACTAGGCTAAAGCAGTCGTCATAAAACTAAATACTTAGATATTATTAATTTCCATCAAGTACATTTCTTGTAAAAAAACCTGCCAAGCCTTCCGGCCTGAAAAGTAGTGAAATCTCAAGCTAAACCAAGTACTTCAGCCATCATTTCCGGTTAGATATTTTCACGAATTGGCAATCACACTGCGAATAAGTAAATTCAAAAGATTCAAAATAAAATGCCAACAAGCAAACTCCTAACTAGTTTATCATTACCATTAGGTACAGTGCAAACATGAAATGAAGGATTAATAAGGACACTAATCAGTTTGGAGCGAGATATAAACTTATTTTAACGTAAGTAACGCGATAAAAAACTGAAGTACAAAACGATGTTTTGGAACATTGATAAAAAGTCAAGTTGACTGGCGCATGCCCGACGTCACCAAGTATGTATGTGCTTAGTTGTATAATTTTATTTATTGTAAATAAAATAGAGCTTACCTGAATTGTTAATCCAGATCCGTAGGCGATTTTTATCACTAACTGACCCCCTAGCACACTAAGTTTTATGTCGTACATAAAGCATTTGTCCCTCTCGCACTCGCATATTTGCCAGAAAGGGACGAATGCTTTATGTCCGACATAAAACTTAGTGTGCTAGGGGGTCTGGAAAACGAAACAATGTGTGACAGTTTATGAATTGGCACCGATGTGTCATTCAGTCCAAATTTGTCCGGTAGAAGTCCAAGTGGTCGTATGTAAATCACTGGCAAACAAATCCGTTTCTAAATCAAATCGTAGGTCCATTCAAATAAGCGGAGGTCAAATTTTAAAAGAATAACATTAACAATATGTTCGTGGTAGAGTTGATACCTATCGTCTCTAGTTTCAGTGTGGCCAGTTAAGTCTCTATCTTTCCATATACTTCTGACGTTTTGACTTTGCCCATGTAATTACACGTATATTTTCACTACGCTTTTATAAAAAAATATCATACCGCAGGTTATCTGTATTTGTATTTTTAATTGAGACAATAAACTCATACTAAATCATTTTTTTCGCATTTTTACAAATGGACAAAGTTTATTCTGTTTACCTACAATTTAAAGGAATCATTTTATAGCAACATTTTCTCATTTCGTCTCTGTAATCTGTGTTTCGTCTGCACTGAGTCGTTTCGTTGTACGCAGTTCTCTTTACTATTATACAGTTTCAAAGACGAGTGCGAAGTGATAAGAAATAAATAATTATGCTCCATTATTTATTAATAATTTAAGAGATTGCAGTCACTTTATGTTTATTTTAATTTAATGTAAAATATTTGTAACACGCAGTAATTCATTTGTTGTAATATATAAGATGTCGAAATGGAACGTTATGCAGAGATGTTAAAAATAATAAAATAAATTGGAAATTAGTATACAGTTGGCGACGTTGCCAAATCGAACTACGGCGCTGCCAGCGCGAGCTGACAACGTCGCGCGTCGTAAGCACTTCGATAATTTTAGGTACTTATTGGCAATTTGAATCATAAATTGCTACATACTCAAATGTGAATGGCAGTAGGTACATATTATAGGTATTATTCTTTATTTATGGTACTAGATACCTATGTAAAGAAAGAATATTCAAATAAGTTGTAAAATAAAAACAGGTTTACGTATAGGTCCCGAATAAATGTATGTTATATTTTTTACTTACTGTAGTATTCTGATGTTTTAGGGACTAGGTTACCTATTCTAATAATTATCTACTAAACTCATCAGTCGCATCACAATCCTCCTAGCGATATTCCCGGGTGTGCCCCTAAAGGAGCCAGGGGTCCGCTTTGACACCTAATCCCAAGATTTGGCATAGGCACTAGTTTTTACTTCATCTTATCTAAAAACTCTTCGTACGTTTTCGTTTTTCTTCCCGTGGGTGTCGTAAAAGTCGACTAAGGGAGCAGGGTTGAAGTGTGTTGTGGGCGATGGGCTAGCAACCTATCACTGCAATATCACATTTTGTCGATCTTTTTTATACCCACATTTATGCTAGAAGTGGCGCTGGAACATAAGTTTCATGTGCTCTGCCTACCCCTTTTGGGAATAAAGGCGTGAATGTATGTATGTATGTACGTATGTATGTTTTCTTTTTGAAGTGAAAACTTCTTTAGCGGCGCTGAGCACTTTTTGGGATGGGGAAAAATTGTTAAACTCGCGACAGATATTTGTGACATCAGATGCGTAAGAGGCCACGTGACCGTAGGAGGATGGCGAGAGATTCGGGACGAGGCTGGAATCGGGGGGGAAAACGGGGGTTTGACTAGGGGCACATAGTTCTAATTTGTACTTTATTGTTAACAGTATAAGGTCGTAACACATTTTCCGTAAATGCAAATTCCATTTTGTTTTATCAAACTTTTATATATTGCTGTTAGCCGATTCGACTTCATTCAAAACTGAACGCTATTCGTAAGAATATAAAGCCGTTAAACACTTTGCAATTGCATATTCTGCAAATAAATTTGTAATTTTGTCCGCGCATCCTTTACCGCTTTGCTATTGAGCAAATTTGAATAGTTCGAATTTGGACGTTATTCCTAAAGAGATAAAGCTTTAAAAAAATTTGGCAATGGCAAAAACAAATTGGTATTTTATTTTTTCGTCTCCATCAATTTTGCCGAGTTAAGTTGAACTATAGCGTACTACTAATAAGTTTGTTATTAGATATATTGGCACGCAGGGGGAGAGAGGGGGGCGGAAGGGATTTTTTTTGCAAAATTAAAATTTTTCTAGTTTTCACTTCTGCCGGCACTCCCGGAGTGCAAAAACCGATAGGTCTTTTTACAAGTTTTATAGTATGTATGTATGTATGTATGTAAGCACTTTATTGTACACAATAACAGGTTAAAGAATATACATGTCACACAATAGATCAAAGTACAAAGGCGAACTTATCCCTATAAGGGATCTCTTCCAGCTAACCTTTGAGCAATTGAGAGGAAGGTAGGTAGACCGAGATAGGCAAACTTATACCGTGTACAAAAACACAGAGAAAATGAAAACAAAACCTAATAGGTATTAATTCTAGACACATAAAAACATGCCAATACATATATAAATATACAGTATAAAATATAATACACACTATATATATCGCAAATATACAATAAATAAATAAATACTATATTCAACCAATTCACAAGTCATTGGAAAGCCACAACTTCTTCAAATTCATCTTAAGCGACGCAGCAGACCGCGACTGTCTCAGCGACAAAGGCAACTCATTCCACAACTTAACAGCGTGCGCGGTAAAAGATCTGGAGTATGTTCGCGTCTTTCTAGACGGTACAGCAAGAGTAAGGTTAGCACCCGACCGCAAGCGGTGGCCACTGCCGTCTGCCATATAGTTAAACCGCTCAGAAAGATAAGGAGGGGAAGTAGGGCTGAACAGTGTGTTGAAAAGTAATGACAGGATATGCACGTCCCTGCGCCGGCGAATCGGTAACCATCGAAGCTTAGAGCGGAATTCAGAGATATGATCATACTTGCGTAGACCAAAAATATATCTGATACATACATTTTGCAGGCGCTCCAGCCTATCAAGCAGCTCCTCGTTGAGGTCCAGAAACGCAATATCACCATAGTCCAGAAGAGGAAGCAAAAGAGATTGAGTAAGGGTCAACTTGGTACGAAGTGGAAGGAAATTCTGGAGACGCCTTAGGGAGTGAAGGGATCTAAAGATCCTCTGACTCACCTCAGCTATATGGGGTGACCAAGAAAGCGTCTGATCCATGGTGATACCCAAATTCCTGACAGTAGAGGAAAAAGGAATAGAAATTCCATCAAAAAGGATGTCAGGCACCACCACCTCTGAGAGCTTATTTACATAGTAAGGACTACCAATAACAATCAATATAGTAACTTGACTTCTTTCGTATGTAAGTATAAAAGTATGTATGTAAGTAAGTTGTCCGTCAAATCTTGCAAGTTAAATTTGACCCACTTCCCGGTGACCGATTGAGCTGAAATTTTGGGTATAACTATAGTTTGGATGACATTCAATATTATGGTACCATCGAGCTGATCTGATGATAGAGACAGAAGGTGGCCATAGGAACTCCGTAATAAAACCATATAACCCCATCGAGTTGGGGCTCGTTAGAATCGTCTCAATGAGCAGTTGATGATGGTATACAGAAAAGTACAGTCGGCAATAAAAGCTTGTACCAAAAATTAAATTTTTGACAGAAACTTATTTATATATTTTCGTAACAACAATGCGTTTAGGTTTAGTAAATATATCAGGTTTAAAACAGCACCATCTATGGACACTTATCCTGCTAGAATCCTGCGCATGTATACTTTGTCCACTTACAAGCTAAGCTGTAATAAAGGTCAAGCCGTTCACTAGATGGCGCACAAATAAAGGATGTTATAAATTATTTTGAATCGATTTACGATCTATTAAGGCCTGTGTCTGGTTGTTTTTCTTTTTTTTTAAGTTGATAAGTGAAAATGAATATCTATTAATGATAATATTTGAGATTTCGTATAACGTAAAATATTAATATCCGTCAGTGGTGCTCCAAGCGACATCTCTTAACGTTCTTCAGAAATATTCGACCGCAGTATGGGATAGTTACTCTATGCTATATTTACTTTATGGTGTCAGTTTCATATATTAAGAATAAAAGGCATTTGCATTACGAGAAAACTTACAACTCTAATCAAAACGATATATAGTCATAACAAGAGTGACATATTGTTAATTTAAGAATTAAGTATGTCAGATGAACAAAATAATAACGCTTCTGTCAAAAATACAACACATCTTATACAAAAACATACTCTGAATCTTCTATTAACAATATTATATTCTTTCAGATGAATACAACAATCTTAACAATATATTATTTTACATTTGAAACAATATTGTGTTCCTTATATTGAAGACAATATTGTCTTGGATCAACGATATTTGGGTAAATTTTTGAAGAGGCCGTTTTTCGACATTTGTATGGTTTTTTATTTTTTTGGAATATCAAATTCGTACCGACAACGTGAGGTAGGGCTTTTAAAAAGAAAAAATATGGTGCACGAGGCACCTTTCTGCTTCTAATGGTTAGCTAGATATTGACGCTTTAAAAACACCGTGCCATACCAATGTCGTCAGCGCCATACAAATGTCGATTCTGCCATACAAATGTCGATAGCGGCATACAAATGTCGGTGAGTGCCATCAAAATGTCGATTTTGCCATACAATTGTTGAAAAACTTTAAATATTTGTACCATACTAAAAAACTCACTATTTCGATATAAATCTCCGGTTTATGGTATATGATGATCGTTATATTTGTACTATTACTTATTCTGTGGTTATATTCCAAAATATTAAAATACACTTCACACACACAAAACAGATTATTTCATTCTGCCTAAGAGAAGGTAGCAAAATGACAGCAAAGAACCGGCCAAGTGCGAGTCGGACTCGCGCACGAAGGGTTTCGTACCATTATCTACAAAAACGGCAAAAAATCACGTTTGTTGTATGGGAGCCCTTAAATATTTATTTTATTCTGTTTTTTAGTATTTGTTGTTTTTGTAGTAGTGTTATAGCGGTAACAGAAATACATCATCTGTGACAATGTCAACAGTCTAACTATCACGGTTCATGAGATATAGTCTGGTGACAGACGGACAGACAGACAAACACACGAACAGACGGACGGATAGCGGAATCTTAGTAATAGGGTCCCGTAGTTTTTACCCTTTGGGTACGGAACCCTAAAAAGTAGTAAGTAGGTAAGGTAGCAAACAACAAATGTGTCACGGAACCAGTGCCTTAATCGAGGCCAGTTTAATCCTTTCCAATGTCCATTAATTTCGTGCTTTACTTACATTTTGTTTTAAATCGACATTTGTATGCCACGTTCGACATTTGTACGGCCAAAAAAGCCGTACAAATGTCGACATACAAATGTCAACATGGATGTTTTTTGGCTGTCCTTCGTACACTATTAATTGAATTCACTAATTAGTTAAACACGAAACTCTTACCCCATATTGCTAACCTTTGTTATGAAAGACACATTTTTATTTCAATCGTATATTAATAAATAAACGCCCATACAAATGTCGTCATAGCCGTACCAAAATACTTCGTATAAAGAAAACCTGTTTCCTCCGTCAAAAATACTGGCGCTCCTTCCCCTCCCGTTGGTGGTTGAAGCCCAACTAACCTATCTATCGTATCGTAAAGTAAATGTAGGGGTGGGACAATAGAAAACCAGATTTTAAGGGTTTTGAGCTTGAGTCCTAATAAATGGGTCGCGCGTGGGACAACTACTAAAACACTTCACTGGTTTCAATTATTCACGCATTAATTTTGCAAGATACTTTAATGAATACGCTAATAAATCTTCTTTATAACAGTACAAGTTGTTTATTTACAAGTTGCCGAAATCTATAGTTATGAATTTTTGTTTGAGCAAAACCGCAAGTGGGACACGCGAAAAAGCGGTAGATTTCGCCGTTTTACGATATCAACAATAATTTTTTTCAGAATCTATTAATATTTAAGGTATTGTTATATATATTTTAAGTACAATATAATACACGGAATACAAATATATATGTATCAATACTCCATGTTAAACTGACTTGAAATTATAGCCGTGGGACAGCAAAAACAGCTCGTTTGAAAATTGACCCATTTGCATTGATTTAAGAAATGTTTTTTTCCTGTGTAGTATGGATAGCTTCTGCCTGCGACTCCGTCTGCGTGGAACTCGTTTATATCGTAGCACCATACAAACTTTCATCCCCAATTTCACCCCCTCCGGGAATGGTTTCCGGGATAAAAACTATCCTATGTCCTTCCCCGGGATCCAAACTATCTTCATAGCTTTCATCCTAATCGGGAGGTAACAGACAGACAGACAGACACACTTTCACATTTATAATATTAGTAGGTATATTATGGCTCTGTGTCAAATCAATTTATTAAAAAAAGAATGGCGCCAAATTGAACAATCTTTTCGTCTTGGTATAATGAATTGATTGTGGATGGAAAATCTTTGTTTTTACTATTTTCTCGCAGTCGAAGTAGTGTAAAACTCTGGTCTAAAAGCCATATTACCCCTACAACTATTTCCCCTCATTTCGGGAAAATAACCATCTCGAGGTAATATAGCTTATATTAGGCCCTTGTCATAGAATCTACTTACTATTATGTATTTTAGAAAAAGTGACTCGATGAAAAGATTATTAGCTACTTAATAATATAAAAACTAGCCAGGTCAAATCTTGAGCATCAATTTTGTGTAAATCATTCGAGTGTTCAAATGCTAGAACTTACACTTTTATTAACAAACATTGTTGTACAGTTGTAGTAGAAAAAAAAATAGTTTCCTAAGAATGCATTTTAGTCTAGGACTAGACGAGCCCGCGGCTCCACCCGCGTGAATGAATTATATGAATGAACTCGGTTGTATCGTAGCTCCATACAAACTTTCACCCCCCACTTCATCTCCTTGGGGGATGTTTTCCGGGAAAAAAACTATCCTGTCCTTCCCCAGGACCCAACTATCTCTATACCAAATTTCATCCAAATCGGTTCAGGGGTTTAAGCGTGAAGAGGTAACAGACAGACAGACAGACACACTTTCGCATTTATAATATTAGTATGGATATGGATTTCTCCGTAGATTGTTGTACGTAGATTAGATACACTATGAACAACTTCACCCGCGGCGCAAGTTTAGTTTTTCCAAAATGTAGATGGCCTCTGTCAGTGATGTAATTAATTTAAGGTACTTAGGTACCTAACTAAAATAACTGCCTAATACACTGAAGAAGTGTTCCCGCAGTCACAAAATTTAACATTCACAGCTCCAAGTATCACTTTAGTCCGTTAATGATGCTTAATGGACCCGATTCTAAACTTCCTAATTTTATTTAGGTGTCGCTAAAAACCCTTTGCTAGTCTATGAGCAGCTGTCATAATCCAATGACAGCGCTAATTTGAAATTGACGTTTCTTATTTTACGCGGTCTATTCAACTTACTTATATAGCTGCCTAAATGCTATTCTAAATATGTCGTTTTTAATCTGCCGCCTAAATTATGTCCGCATAAAAATTGGACAATTTAGTTTTAGGCTAGTTAAGCCATGTGCACGTAGAATCGGGTCCATTATCCACTGAGATAAAATAGCCATTTGATGAACTTATAACTTAATCCTCGCCTGTCCTCTGCGGTGGAAAAGCATCTTATGTGGACTTTTATTCTATAGTACCAGCCCATAATACTCATATTACCTCCACGTTCGTAGTGGTACCTATAATGTGTTTTTTATACTTCGTGAAAGATAGTAAATGTTTACTAAGCAGAAACGTTCGTTAACGATATTCTTAATTTCGATCAATGTGAAAAATTGAAAAATTATTAGCCACGAGCGGGATTAGAACCTGCGACCTATGGAATCCGTCCATCGCTCTTGCCAACTGAGCTACCGTGGGTCCGCTAGTGACGACGAAACTTTCAATAATTACACCTTAGGGAGGCTCGTAGCGATATCTACCGCGAAGTTATTACAACTTCTGGAACGGCACCAACGCGTCTCAAGTTACATTGAGAGTAGTTAGTAACAATGCGCTACCCCAATATTAACAGTAAATGTTTACTAAGCAGAAACGTCCGCTAACGAAATTCGAATTTCAAATCATAATCATCATAATTTATAAATTTCATATGGAGTTCAAATCCCGCTCGTGGCGAATAATTTTTAAATTTTCCACTTTAATCGAATTTTCGTCGAAGATTTACATAAATAACATCGGTAAGAAATATTTAATCACATAAAATACAATTTGTCTGCTTTGCTCAAATATTAACCGGTAGAGAATGCTTACGGCATTAAGTCCGCCTTTTGTACGATAAGTAATAAAGATTAAAAAATAAGTCTCATCTCATAATAATTCCGGCATAGCATAATGGTCATAATAATATTATCTACTGGGCGGTACCTACCTACTAATCCTACTATGAATAGTTTGATTTGAAGCGCGGTTGAGGCTTCCATAATGGATTGTACGAAACACGAATCGTCCAGATTTTTTAAAATTTTAATTATATGTATAGGTAGGTGTATAAGTAAAAGGGACAAAAACAAAACAAAAGATCTACTCAAACATTGTGATGGTCTGCGTACCGTAAGTTAGCAATTCTCGTCATTGACAAATATCAAGTTACCAGTTACCACCTTTTGTTTTAGCCACAACACGTGGCAAGGGACGCCACGTAGATAAGATACAGGCTGAATAGGGAACATTCCTATTTTTTTAAGTCCTCTTAATCGATAGCTGGGTAAGGCCGTTGAGATTATTACCTATAACACAAAAATAACACAATCACTTTTGTGATACCGTAAAACAAAAGTAACGCTTTTTTTGTAAAGGTTATTTCATACTAGTATTAAAATAGAGGATAAGAAAAAAATATGATTTTTTTTACGTATTTTTAATATATTTATAATGACAACATTTTAGATCGTGATCGATCGGTATTTGACTAAATCAGTATTTTTTATGATGATCTGTTTTTCTATACAGAAAAGATAATTACCTATTCTGTGTAAAAAACAGATCACCATAAAGACATATAACAAATGGGCACAGTCCTAGGAAAAGTCAAAGTTTATCGTAAGTTTATAGTTCGACGACCGGTTAGCCTACGAAGAGTGACGCTGCCTACGAAGCTAAAGGTCCTGGGTTCGAATCCCGGTAAGGACAAATATTTGTGTGATGAGCATGAATATTTGTTTTTGAGTCTTGGATGTTTTCTATGTATTTCAGTATTTTCTATCTATTAAATATATCGTTGCCTAGTACCCATAACACAAGCCTTATTGAGCTTACTATGGGACTAGGTCGATTTGTGTAAGATTGTCCCCTACTATTTATTTATTTATTTATATGAGCTGACAGCTATTTCAGGCGCAAATTCATTGCGGTTGAGTAATATTAATCGCACGCGTTAGTCGCAGACTTCGGAAACGGCGCCATACATTTTCATACAGTGTTGCATGCCGCGCGTGAGTCGCACGCGATCGATCGATCGAAGTTTGATCGATTGCGGCATCACTGGTGTACATCGTCCTTGTGTTTTTCTTTACTAATACAGTATACTCAATCTGCATGACTCTTTACACTTGTTTTGTGTTACTGAACACACGTGTTATGGTTAACACAAAAGTAACACAAAAGCGCTATTATATAACACAAAAGCAGGTTTTTTGCAAACCTTTTAAGTTTTAAAACCAAAATAAGTTAAACTAGACGCAAATGTACATGTTTCATGTAAGCTTTAAACATAAACGAAAACAACCATAGTAAAGTGAACTTCTGAAACGCTTAGTTACTTGAGATATGCATAAACTCAAATTATGACGAAAATATGCCACTCACCTTTAAACAGTTCTCATAGACAAACTAAAAATGGCAGTTTCTTTTTTAAAATATTGATTGACACCTTACGGTGTTGCTGTGCCAAAATACGTTTTTCCCCAGTTTTTTGTTAATATTTAGGGGTAATTATGCATAACACAAAAATTTGTGTCACGAAAGCCAAAACTCTGCCCACTAATATAAAGTTCTATAAAATACGCAAAACAAAATATTTAAACACCGTTTTTGTACTAACAGAAAGTTATGTGTCTAATCTTTCAAACGTATTAAAAGGTTTCTTTGTAAACGTTTAAATATGAAAATAATTCATAGTTTAAAAGTACTCGGAAAAAAGCGACACGGCATTTTCGACCAAAATTAGGGGGGTTTGATGAACATAAATGCAAGTATTTTATAGAAACAACAACTTTTATTCAGTTTGCAAAATGGGGAAGCAAGCTCAATAATTGCTTTATAGAATTAACTAACAACAACGGCAGTAGTGCTTACATATGGAGAAAGCGAACTGGAGAATTTTGTTCAAACCAAAATTAACAATGTCGGCAGCCTTACCCAGCTGGCTAACGACACGCCTGTATACTTAGACGGAGATACGAATAGAGGCAAGATCTACGCACCTGTTTAATGGATGAAAAGTATTTAATATAGAACTCAGTAAATTAAAAAATATATCGTGATTTTTTATAGTCTGCCCAAGTGCCCAGCTAGCATGTGGGCGGAACCTCAATTATCGCCGACCCAAACAAAGTTCTACCATCTTAAGGGATGATTTCTGATATAAAAACTATCCTATATCCTTCCAAGGGTCTCAACTCAGCTGTACGAAAAAATTTCATTGAAATCCGTTCACGGATTAAGCGTAAAAGGTAACAGTGCGATGAATTCATTAGTTTAAATTGCAAAATTTCAATTGAAAACTCCGTTTTTACAAATATAATATCTAAGAATCATCAACAGACGTTTCTGCTTAAATTGTATATTTTTTCATAATGTAGGTACCTATTAAAGAAAGCTACATGACTGGAAATTTTTGCTTAAATCCGCCCCTTTACCCTCTTATTTCACCCCTTTAGGGGGCAAATAATATTACAAATCACACATTACTTAAGTATGTGAACTTTCAACCCCTATCTTAACCCCTTCAATGAATTAGGAAAATATCCCTTATCAATGTTTTTGACTTTACATTAGGAGCTTGTGGCCAAAGATTTAATCGTCTAAATCTAAAACGACATGATTCCCATACAAACTTTTAACACTTTTTAACCCCCTTAGGGGATGAATGTTTGTAACATCGCTTAATCATTTGCTTTGCTTTTTAGTAAGATACCTTCATACAAAGATTCAAGTCTATAACTTTCCAAACAAACGATTTCCATACAACGGTTTGACCCCTATTTCACCACCTTAAGGGTTGAATTTCGAAAAATCCTTTCTTAGTACACGTCCACGTACTGTAAAGTATATATATTCCAAATTTCATGCTTATAACTTTAGCGGTTTAGGAAATCAAAATCACACATTACTTATGTGAACTTTCAACCCCTATCTTAACCCCTTCAAGGGATGAATTAGAAAGAAAATCCCTTATCAATGTTTTTGACTGTACATTAGGAGCTCGTGACCGAAGTTTTAAATGGCTAACTTTAAAAACGACATGTTTCCCATACAAACTTTCAACTCTTTTTTAACCCCCTTAGGGGATGATTTTTTATAGCAACGTTAAATCATTTGTTTGGATTTTTAGTAAGAAACTTTCATACAAAGATTCAAGTCTATAACTTTCAAAATGAACGATTTCCATACAACGGTTCGACCCTCTATTTCACCCCCTTAAGGGTTGAATTTAGAAAAATCCTTTAGTACACGTCCACGTACTGTAAAGAATATATATGTTCCTTTTATGCTTATATCGTTAGCGGTTTAGGCTGTGCGCTGTCTGTCAATAGATTAGTAACGAAGAGTTTTATATATATACTATAATTAACTCTTGCGTTGCTTTTTTCTCCATTTGACTACATTTTAAATCCCTTTTCGAGAAGATACAACATTATTGATTATTTTATTTAGTGTCTACACCTCGATCCTACACGAAACGACCCACTAGTCTACGCTTAGGAATATTGGGCCTAGGGGTTTGCAATCCGGATCCAACTTGTATGGAAATATCCGGATCCGCGGATCTGGATCCGAAAATTTCCATACAAGTCGGATCCGGATTGCAAACCCTAATTGGGCCCTAGTCGTGCTCATATAGATACTTATAGGTACTAATATTTATCTATCCTTACTGGGATTCGAAATGTTAGAAGCTACTGTAGACGAGAGAGGTACGCGACTTGCAATCTGGAGGTCGCGGGTTCGAAATGTTCGAATACCTGCTTGTACCACTCTGGGTTTTTTCAAAACCTTATGTAACTACGAAATATCATTTCATATTTGACAGCGGCTTTACGGCGAAGGAAACACTGTCAGGAAACCGGTCTAATCTCAAAAAGGTTTAGTTTTCCCTCTGGGTCAGAAAACCAGATTTGCAGTCGCTTTCGTAAAACTAGTGCCTACGCTTAATCTTGGGATAAGCTAGGAGGGTTATGATCAGGATGCAAAATGTTTCAGTTGACTAACATAAATTATATATTTTGATTTTGGACTGAACGGGACTTAATCGCGTATTTGTTAACTTATTTATTTACCTCTATGATAAAAATAATGTGTTAGAATCGTGAAAGTGTAAATCAATATAACATAAATGCTGCCTGCAATTAATACGATTGCCTGCAGTTACCCTACAATAAATAATTTTGGTTAGCTTAAGTTACCTGTTAATAACACTAATTCTTGAGTAAATATATTGTTACTAACAAATTATGGAATATGAAGTCCGAAATAAAAGATTTTGAATTTTGAATTTGAATAAAGGAGCTCGGGCAAACTGTAAGTAAATTACTTACTCCACATTCATGATTTTCCTTATCAATCTACTATTGTCGGTACGGTAAGTAGATCATAAAACTGGTTGATAACTCAAAAATTCTTTATTAATGATTGTATAATAGTTAGTAATAAGAAGACGGAAGAATTTGTAATTTTTCTTTCATTAAAAGTAGATCAATAAAGTTAAGTAAGTTGCAATAAAGAGTATTTGTATTGTATTGTATTGTTAACTTACAGAAATAATTTACTTTAAAAACAAAGTTTTAACCGACTTCAATTTAGTACTCTGCCAAGCCACGAGAACATTTCCACATTTCTTTTCCAATTTACCACATGAACTGATTTCCGAGAGCAAATGCGTTGATTATTAGAGAAAAATACCGAATTGCTGTATGTGGGCCGATTATATTCTTCCGTCGATTCCACAAGGATCACCTTTGGCAATTCACTAGTTGCTATTTCAACGGAATCTTATCAGAATCAGTAATATACTTCTGTACTTTTAAGTACATAATTGAGGAATTCCATAAGTCATCTGTGGTCTTCATCGTAAATTCCACTCCACCAAAATTTAAATTTATGATTTCCGGGTGTAAATACACAAGTTAAATAGAAAATACCAAAATCACTACACGCGTGCCTAATATAATTGAGGAGTTCCCTCAATTCCTCATGGATCCCATTATCCAACAGATTTTTTGAAAAAAATGCGACCGTACCTAGAAGCATATACTTACAAACAAAAAAATGTACTACGAATCGGCTCATCAATGACGGAGTTCTGGGGTAACAAACATTGAAAAAAAAAACCAACCGAATCTTGAACCTCTTCCTTCTTTTTTTAAGTCGGTTAATAAAAGTTTCTAACAGGGATAATAAATGTACTGAACTACCTATTCGTAGGACGAGACAATGATACGCAGATATCTTTACAAGTGAACTGACGCATTTCACGAAGCAAGGAACTACCTATGTTCCAGTATGTTTACAAGTCAGCGCACATAAACAAAAGGACTTTTAGAAACCAGCGAACCCGGCGCCTGCTTTGACAACTGACACCTAGACGGTGAATGATCCCTGCATACAACTTTCGTATATAAAGGGCCCAGTACCATCTAACCGCAACATTCGCTCTGGTGTCAGCCAAGAGCGCAGTGGAGTCCTTTAGGGCAGTTTGGATACACCTCCTATCGAAGTGAATAATCAACGTCTTCGCCAAGATGTCCATGGTCCGACGTTCTAGCATAGATAGGATGTCCTCCAGCATGACATCCAGCATGACTGGAATGGGACTTGGCGGGATTACGGGCCTTACATCAGGGATGAGTACATTGAGCTGCATGAGAGACCAGCAAATGACAATTGGCGGGATGCCATCCAACTACGTGCCGGGATTATCTGCTTACTACAATATTTCAAGCTTTTGTCAGCGGCCTGGTCAGACTAGGCGTTGGCCCATGCAGCGAGCGGGACCGACGGCGCAGCAACGGCCGGGACGCTCTCACAGCACCGGCTCCCTTCATCGTATGAAACATTCGACGAGAAACAGCCCCAACACGCAATACTCCCATAACCTTATTTGTAAGATGGCTGACCAGAATGAGCGTCGTCGCCGTCAAGATACTTTGGAAGTAATTCCCCAAAGTTATTACTCGCAGCAACCCCTGAAAGTCGAACTGACCGAGTTTTACTCTAGGGATAACTCGAAGGATCATCATACTGATCAGTATGATCTGGTGAATGATAATGTTTTGCCGAACCCAGTATACCGAAGAGGACAAAATTTCTTCTTTGCCGTTCGTTTCGATAGGACCTATGACAAGCAACAGGATATGATCCGTATTGTTTTTTGCTTCGGTGAGAATTTAAATCTTTATATTAAACCTAAGTATATTATTTTGTAAAGTTCGTTTATTTTGATTTAAAAATATTTTCAGGTTCAAAACCCAGCGTGACAAAAGGAACTCGGGTTGTTCTACCTGTCAACTGGAGTAACCAGCAAGGAGTCTTCCAACACTCACGTGATATGATGGGCACGGGAATGGGTATGGGCATGGGAATGGGCATGGGTATGGGAATGGGAATGGGAATGGGTACGGGAATGTCTCGTATGCAAGACTCCAATATAGGTAGCAATATTGCTACCGCTGGATCTATAGGCCCCATGGGGCCAATGAATACGATGGGTAATATGAGCTCTATGGGACCGATGGGTCCAATGAGTGGAATGAGGGAGACTACAACCTATGGTGTTCGACGCAGTTCATTTAGCAATGAACCTTTGCCCCTCCAACATAGTCCTCTGAGCCCGCATGGCCCAATGGACCGGCCCATGATCGATCGCTACGGAACAACCACCCAACACTCTTCTTCATTCGGCCGTAGTTACGGTTCTCGACATGGTTCACGTCATGGATCACGTCATGGGTCAATGCAGAATCTAGCGTCTCTTGCTCATGAAATGGATAGGTGGGACATAAGCATTCAACGCCAAGACGGAAATACCATAACATTCCAAGTGCATGTCCCGGCTACCGCTCCTGTAGGCGCATGGAACTGTTGGGTACAGACCAATCGCTTTGGCCAGCGGGACAACCGCCACGATTACAAGTGTGATGAAGATATTTACATGCTCTTCAATCCCTGGTGCAGGGAAGATTCGGTATACATGGACAATGAATCTTCGAGAAAGGAATACGTCCTCAATGAACAAGGAAAGATTTGGTGCGGCACTTGGCGCCAGCCTAAGGGTCGTAAATGGATTTACGGGCAATTTGATGATTGCGTACTGCCAGCATGCATGTATTTGTTGGAACGTAGTGGTCTTGAGCACTCGGAACGTGGAAATCCCATCCGTGTTTGCCGTGCTATTTCGGCAATGGTAAGAAAGTTTTTTTAAGGATACTTAATATAGATTTTATTCGTTTTCAATCTCTTTCTTCTAAATGAGGGTAAATAAAAATGTGTACTTGGTAGATCAACTCGAATCATGATGACGACGGCCTCATGGTGGGACGATACGACGGCGAATATAAGGATGGCGTTGCTCCTCATGCGTGGACCGGTTCCGTGGCTATTCTCGAGCGCTATCTTACAGACGGTGGTCGACCTATTGAGTACGGCCAATGCTGGGTGTTCTCTGGTCTTGTCGTTACAATTTGCAGAGCTCTCGGTATGTTATTTTAACTACTAGCTGTTTGGTAATCTGCACTTATAATATAATAAATACCGAATTAAAAAAAGAATCAGCCAGTATCAAACTAAGCATTGTTCTGTTACGAATGATCTCAGCTTCCCATGAAAGGAAAAACATGAAGCTTTTTTTATTAGTACCTTATTATTCTAGCTTCCGCTTAGGATATTTTTTATCCGACTGCGACGATTAATTTATTTCCCGAAACATTCGACCTCATTAAATTTTTCATTTCTTCTTCTTGAAATTGTAGCTGCCATATCTATCAACTTTCAGTGACGGCAAAATGGCGGGATTGCCTTAATTATCCAATATTAATAATTTCGGTCCGGTGTGTGTGGTAGACCTTCACAAAACGCATACTAAACGATGAAGCATAAAAAATAATAAATTCTAATATGGGAACTTGCGCTAAATAAATGTAGGTATTTTTTTTATTTTAGACATTGCAATACGTACACCCCTTAAGTGGTATGTATGTATGTATGTAAGCACTTTATTGTACACAATAACAGGTTAAAGAATATACATGTCACACAATAGATCAAAGTACATAGGCGAACTTATCCCTATAAGGGATCTCTTCCAGCGCACCTTTGAGCAATTAGGTTTTGAGTGGTTAGGTATAGTTTGGAAAATATAAATTAGCCGTCTGATATCTAATTTAAAAGAGATCTTCCACGTTAATACTTACCGGTCCATAGGTACTCAAAAGTATTATCTATTATTAATTCCTAAACACATCTTTACCTGAGAGTCGGAGTGACTCAAGTCCATTTCAGTCATCACGTGTTTTGTTTAAATATAAAAGAGTGTTAAAAATATGTAGAGAAGAAGCTTAATATAAACTTTACTGCTGCAACCTATATCCCACCTGTTGGATCTGGTATCCAATCATTTCAGAAAAAACGTTTCATAAATATTGATTTTGAAATGATGATAAACCGTTGGATCTATTGCCACAAACATCTACTAAACTTTTATCCTCTTATTCATAAAAAATACAATTCCTTTGATAAACAAAACGCGTTTTGTCCCTTTCTTGATTTAAATATCACTGACAGATAAAGAATAAGTTTAACGGCATTTTAGCTAAAATGGGTTTGTTCGTTTTACTTGATAGGTTAAAATAGAACTGCATATTTCCTATGTCCAAGGGAGGAAATGCGTTGATTCCCACCAAATTACCATGCAAACGAAGTCGCAGGTACAGCTAGTCATATATATTTCTTCATCTCTGAAATTAATCAACGTGAACCATTTTGTAGGTATTCCTTGCCGATCCGTCACCAACTACGTATCGGCCCACGATACTAACAGAACATTCACCGTGGACAAGTACTTTGACCACGATGGAAACGAGGTGCCCAATGGGCCCGATGAGGATTGCTACGATTCTTGCTGGAACTTCCACGTCTGGAACGATGTTTGGATGCAAAGACCTGACTTGCCACAAGGTGCATAATTCTTTTACTTTTCAACTAATAAGTAACTATGCCTGTTTTCATTGGTCTTAATAAAATATTCGCGGCTGTTTGACACGATGGTTATTTGTTAATTCAGGTTACAGCGGCTGGCAGATTATCGATTCTACACCACAGGAAGAAGCAGAATCCGTATACCACTGCGGACCTGCCAGTGTCGAGGCCGTTCGTCGCGGAGAGGTGGGCTTCCAGTACGATACGCCATTCATGTACTGCCAGGTCAACGCCGAGCTATGCCACTTCCAAGAGGAAGAGAATTCAGAATGGGGATTCATTAGGATGGCGTCAAATAATTATCAGTGAGTGCAATGTTGTATTTTATTAATGTGGGGTTATGTTACGTTACAATTAATATGAGCTATAATATAACAAAGCGAGCATAAATATTTACCTTACGTCTGTATTAATAGAGTCGTACATATACAATCACGCCCGTGTCCCCAAAAGGGATAGGCAGCTACATGCAAATTTTCAGTGTCACTTCTAGCCATTAATTTATTTAATTTTTATTCCACAACAAAAGCACTTACAGTACTAAAGGCAGACTTAATAACATAACGTATTCTCTATCAGTCAGTGAAACCGATAAATGCGATTGTAGGTTTAAAGATGAAAAAACTGTGATATTAGCTCATCAGCCTTACCGAGTGAGAGAGACTTTAATGTGACGTTATATTGCAGAGTTGGCCGCAAGATCCTCACAAAGAATCCTAACCGCGACGATGACGAGGGTGACAGCGACATGCTGGAGATTACGCACGAGTACAAGACGATGGACAGCTCGTCGCCCGAGCGCCTCGCGGTTATTGCCTCGTGCCGCGGCTACCAACGCCTGCAGCAGTACTACGAATACCCTGACCGCAATTACGAGGATGTGTACTTCGAACTTATGGACATTGATATCGTACCCTATGGCCAGCCATTCGATTGTACTATGAACATTCAGGTCAGTTTGCAGCATTTTATTTCATGTAATATTGTATTCCTAGGGCGACTGCTGAAATGAATCCTCGCTTGCGACGAGACAACACGTACACGGAAGTGACGATAGACGCCCCCTGCCGTGCGCTAACAGCGATCGATCCCCTTCACTGGCCTTACCCCGCGCCCCTCTCTTGTCACAGACGAGGACTCATACTTATTATTACGAGTGTATCAATTTTAAAACTAGAACTATCTCACAGAATAAATCACACGAAGATCGCTCCATATGGTGCGTGTTGACGGCTTCCTCGTGCTACTATACCGGCGCGATTGCGTCGCGTCTCCGAAGGGCGCAGGGCGAGTTCATTGTCCGCGCCGGTCAGCGCGAGGTTCTCAAGCTGCACGTCTCACCACAAGAATACATGGACAAATTGGTTGATCACTCTATGGTCAAGGTTCACGCTATGGCTTACGTGAAGCAAACGCGCCAGGCCTGGTCAGACGAAGACGACTTCCCGCTGCATAAGCCGAGAATGCAAGTGCAGGTAATCCTCGTTACAAACATTGTCTATTACTTGCTTAGAATTTCACACGTGATAATCTAATAAAATTCTCGTTGTACTAGGTGAGAGGCCAGCCATGTATAGGCCAGGAGTGCGCTGTTACATTCAGCTTCCAGAACCCATTGAATGTGCACTTAACCGACTGCTACTTCACATTCGAAGGGCCTGGAGTACAAAGACCACGACAGGTAATTCTGAATTTATAACTTCATGGCTTTACTCAAACTCTCCAACTGCATCCAATGCAGCGGTAAAAGATTCGCGTTTTCAAGTAATTCCAAGAAAGCGAGCAAACCGCTTTACAAGCGATTGTTTATGGCACAATGTCTTCACGTGGATGTTACGAGTACGAGCGTATATTTAAAGCTGTTGTGTTTCCAGATCCGCTACCGCGACGTGAAGCCCGGCGAGTTCGTGAACTACCAGGACAAGTTCGTGCCGCGGCGGAACGGCGAGCGGCGCATCGTGGTGACGTTCTCGTCGCGGCAGATGGACGAGATCTTCGGCTGCACCACGGTCAACGTGCGCGGCTAGCACGGGCCCGGGCCCCGCGCCGTCTCGCCGCGCCGCTCGCCGGGGCCATCCTCGCCTTTAGCGCCACAACAATTAGAACGCTCCTACGTCTACGTGGCGCCCGAACAAATCACTGTTCAAGAGGAACAAGTCGTTATTTTAAAAACTCTTTAAATGTGTTTTAGTGTTTTCTGTGAATGTATCTTAAGGAAATATTTTAATGGGGCTGACGGCTTCGACGCGCTTCAACTGCCCCTTCGATGACTTTAACGACGACTACAGACTCGCCAACGGATTTAATTATTTATGAGTTATTTTTCACGCGCACAGTATAAATGAAAAACCAAAAAATAAAGTTTATTCACGATTTTCACCGAGTGACTTGTAATCATACGCTAATATTTATAAATAAATATTACTTTTTTATTTAGGTGGAAACCGATGCTTCAAGTGCCATAATATGCTATGATGAATATTATTTCTTTTTAAAAGATTTAATATAGCTATAAGATCTTATTCTAAGATAAATCTAATTAAGCTTATTTTTATATGTGTATTACTATACCAATTATAAAGAATATTTTAAAAAATACCAAAAAAATGGTTGTGTTTGTGTGTTTTTGGGATCTCAAAAATAAAAAATGCATGCACTGAATAATAATTTTTATTTACCGCGTTATCATTTGTGGGAGGATTATCAGTGGCAGGTCGTTTAGCGACATGGATCCAAACCTGCCTATAGCGCTAACATGATCGCTCTATGTCGATACTTCCTGTAAGGGCTGGTAGCGATGAAAGAGCCGTGCCAGGACAAGCTATAAAACCTCCTTCTTTTTAAAAATCGTATGGCTAATTCAATCCTTCTTATAATCTAATATTCATCTGCTGGACCCATAGTTATAAATTTCGGAGACCAAAATAAATGCTTTGATTATTACAGAAAAAAAAACAAATCGCTGTATGTGGGCCGATAATATTTGAGTTCCGTCGATTCCTCAAGGATCTTAGAACCGCCTTTGGCACTTCATTAGTTGCTATGCTAGTTACTTCAGCGGAATCATATCAGAATCTGTGACGTACTTTTATAGTTTTTTTTTTCTATGGTATCTGAACGACGGTTCCCTCGGTGGGGACGCTGAAACAGTCTTGCAGGACTTGCAATTAATAATGGACAAATTTGCAGAAATAGGGCTTTCCCTTAATTTCACGAAATGTGAAATTTTTCTGCCTGACCGCCTTCCCCCGAATAGAAAAATTGATATACTGACTAACTTTAACGCGATATTACCCAACATCTCCGTCCATTCCACTTCATCACTCATACTTTTAGGATCTCCAATTTTTGATGAAGCGATCAGTCCAGTTATTAATTGCAAGTTAAATTTGTTTAACTGTACATCTGACTTACATTTTGATATAAACCCCCATATGGCACTCTTTATTATTGGTTTTTGTCTCTTTACACCTAAATTCATGCACTTACTCCGATGCTGTCCGATCTGGAAATACCCCTCTATACTTTTGTCAATTGATAATACTCTACAAACTACTTTATCCAAAATTCTAAACGTTACTTTCGATTCCATTTCATGGTCCCAAGCAGTTCTACCTGTAAGATTCGGTGGTCTGGGTGTTCGCGCAACTTCCGGTGTGGCACTACCAGCTTTCCTGTCTTACACAGTAGTACCTAAACAGTACAAAAATGCGTACAGAAAGAGTCAATACAAACAATCTGTCATTTTAGTTTAGGCACAATCAATCAGATAAGTGCGGAATTAGCGAGAAAACTAAGTTAGAACGTGTAAACAAAACGAAAATTTGTCAGTGTCAATACCTAAGAAATTCAAGGAAAACAATTTAGCTAAAGTATTCTTTAAAATTGTCTCAGTAAAAGAGGTAAAATACACTCAGTGTCTCAATTATGGAGGTACCTAATTATGCCAAAACCGAAAGCACTAATCCCAGATATAGGGGTTGGGTTTGTTCCACTAACAGTTCAGAGGTAATTCAGTGCTAAAGTGTTGGGAAACTCATGCTGAGGTGAGTTCCAGCTATGGAGGTTTCTCACTTAACCAGGTCCAACTCAACCAAGTTTCACTGTATCTGGGGGCACGGCAGTGCCCCCGCCAAGTCAAGCAAAACAGCGGCATGGCCGTATCATCCTTTTCTCATAGCATCAGTTCAGGTCATTTTCGACCCCCCTATAACTACGTTGTGGATAAAATTAGAAGCCTGAGTTTTCAGTAACCAAGCAGGCATTGTATAAACAAGTTATATTTAAAATTTAATTCAATTTAAACTAGTAGTTTAAGAATTATAACTAGTCAAAGTTTCTAAATTTTGTCACTCATTGACTGACCGATCATAAAAACTCTAAGGCACTTCTAGCAGACATAGAAGCTTCAAATTTAGAATACAATTAGTGTTTAGTGTATAAATCAAGGAAAACCTAAAACATTTTGCAATTTCGGTCCAGTTTTCTAGATATACACTTTTGTAATCCCATATAAATATATAGGATTTGTTTACATTTGCAGTGAATGGGACAAAAAATGAAAAAGCACGAATGGGACTGCATTCATAATTTGTATGTATTGATAATACCTACAAAAAAAGTGTAGTGTAAAGATAGTTTTACGTATGCAAAAATCTATTAATGCAGAGTTCTGTCATTGCCAAGTTGCAGAATTTAAATAATCAAATAAAGATTAAAAAGAATGCCTGGGACTTGGCTCTACCAAATCTCACAAGTTTTTACGGTGGAAGAGTTTCAAGAGAAAAAGAGGCCACTTTTTTACATGGCATGTTTTTTATGGGATGAGGAGGAGCACTATCAATACTGAACTGGTAAATTGTTATTCATAATTCTTCAAAATTGACTAATACAGGTCAACTTGCGGATACAATGTAATTGACGAATATCCCAAGGAAAATACCACAAAAACCTTCGTGTTGTGCGTCGCGTCGTGTCGTGCGCTCTCTCACTGACAAAATATATTACGTAGTAGTCGCTCGCGGTCGCCGTATGATGTCATCGTATCTTAGGCAGTAGTAAATTAAGTCTATTCGTCCGTTAGATATAGTATGTGCGGGTAAGCACAGTATCTAATTAAGTTGTAAACTTTTATGGGATGAGTTTACAGGACAAATGTATGGTTTGGTATGACTTTTACAAACAAGTTAGGTAGCCACCTCTCCTATGAGAAAGATTGAATAATTTCAATATCACTTTTCTGCATATGCATACACACACAATACTGCCTATCCGTGCGAGTCCGGCCGCGTATTACCGACCCAGGCGGAACTGCTGGATAGAGTATGTCAAAGAGTAAAGTAAGTATATGAGTATGTCCATTGTCCATACTTACTTTACTGTTTGTTGTCGGTGTTGTCACGGTGCACAAATGACACATTTTTTTTAAATCGGATGAGTAAATAGTTTGTGAGATTACCGTGTAGGTATAATATAAAAAATTACCTCTTTATTATTAGTTTAAAATAATATTGACAGCCACTTACAAATATATATTTTACTAGGGTTGCAGCACTAGTAGGATTGCGTAAATAAAAATGATATATTATAATCCATCCACATATTGATAGTATATATTGAATATGTAGTATATCTTTTTGTATGTATCTTATATATTTTTTATTTGTGTATGTCTACATATAAAATAAATAAATAAATAAATATTAGGGGACAATCTTACACAAATCGACCTAGTCCCAAACTAAGCAAAACTTGTACTATGGGCTTGTACGACGATAAACATACTTATATAGATAAATAAATACTTGAATACATAGAAAATATCCATGACTCAGGAACAAATATTCGTGCTCATCACACAAATCTATGCCCTTACCGGGATTCGAACCCAGGACGTCTTGCTTCGTAGGCAGGGTCACTGCCAACTAGGCTAAAGCGGTCGTCAATATATGTAGTGTATAACAGGATTGTGTATTTTTGCAATAAAGTTTAAATAGATAAATAGATTTGGTAATATGTACTAGGTACTCTACTTCTGAGGCAGGCGGTTATAAAATGGTTACAAGTCGGCAGTACAAAATAGCCGAAAATTATTCTAATAAAAAAAAATGTTTTTATTCATTTGATTTATCGAAATTTTAATTAAGTAATATTCACTGTCATTTTCTGAATGAACGTCATTGCAATGGTGATTCCCAGTAAGTATGATTCTCGCAGAAAATGTACTCGCGTCATAACCATACAATTCAGTTTAATTCATAACTGGATGTGTCATTCTGGAATTCTGGATGAGTGGTTTATATAGTTTCGCAACTTTTGATAAGAGGTCATACTGGCCAGCACCACGAAGGTGGCGCGACGCAGACGAATCTAGACCGCGCGGAGGTGCGCACGCGATCGTAAAACGCGGCAAAAATAATACTCACCGTTTTTAAGAGCTTTGTTTATCCGCTTTGAATAATAAACTGATTAATATACGGAACAGTTGATCGTTTGTTTACATCGTGGTATACTATAAAAGCTACACCGCGAGTGGTTCAAAATCAGCTATGATCTAACCGTTTATTGTGGAATTCTGTGTGATAAATTAGTGATAAAGCGGTGACCTGTAAATCCTCACGGGCGGACCGTGGGGTTAACGAGTGTGTAGTGGAGAGCCATGGGTAGTGTGAAGAGCAAGGTAGCGGGCTGGTGTCCTCCTCCCTGCTGCGGCAGGGCCAACTCCTACCACCTGAGGGAGCTGCCGCGACCGCCAAAACTCGACGCCTCCAACGGTAGGTCAAGGCTGTCTTATCGCTTCACTTATAATCTCAATATGGTTTAAGACCCGTGTATAGTCAACATTGAAAATAAAGATAGATGCATGATGATGAATAATTAAAAACGCGTTTAAAATTTTCTTGAGAGCGTCTGTCTTTATTTCAATAACAATTTGATATAGAGTCGGTGTCAATATATTTTTAAGTTAATAGTGAATACATTTTCGCAACCGACTCTACCATAGTACTTAACTAGCTGTTTTTTCTAATGTGCCACAAATAGACGATGTAGCTGTGTTGTTATATGTCATGTGTAGGGGGCTTTGAATAACTGGATAATATTGATGTTACAGTGCTACTAAGTATCTACTTACTTAACTAAATTGCAATTCAAAAAATGTTTCATTTTATATGTAGGTTTTAACATTAGGTACTTCATTTCCTCATTACTTCATTCGCGTGAACTCCCGTATGATCTTCCATCCCTGTGGGAGATGATTTTCGGATAAAAGTATTCGGGGGAGTATCCCATGTTAAACTAGATTAAAAAATAATACCTATTTCCAAGCGAACATTCCATTTTACGTGACTGAGTACCAAACATCCAAATATCGAAATATAACGTTCACATTTATAATAAGGCTTATATTATGTATATAAGTATACATAGTTATTAGTTTCTAAAATTACATAAGATATAAATAGACTAAAAGTAACCTAAAATTAATAAAATAAAAATTAATTTAAAGAAGGTCCCCAAGGTCCGACCCCTGCGGAAGGCTTCCCATAAGACTGGCTGCGTTCCCCCTTTGGATAGCTATGCCGATCCGTTGGGCAAGAAACGAGCCAGCCCTATGGTCTCCGGATACTCTGACCAATTTTTTTGAGATTTGGCCGAATAATTGGTGTGCGCCTGGGCTCCAAGGTCCGAGCGTTTCAACAGCAAAAGCCGCAAAAACATGCCGGTCTGTGAGGCCGATGTATTTGCGGCACTTTGCTGCCTCGGCCGTTGCAGCTGCCCCACCTGCTCTCAAAGATGTAGTGCTAAGGTGGGACGGCGCCAGGGTGTCTACGCATGTGGCATCCCAAATAAGGGGCCGTCCCAGTTTCCAAGGCACTAGGGTCATACCGTCTGGCCTCTTGCCGTCGTCCCGCGCCAACCCCGGCGGTTCCAGTACGGCCGGCACGTTGGCGCTGACGAAGGCCCGACGGATGATATCATTGAGGCAGGCGTGGCGAGACAGGCGACCAGCACTCTTTGCGCAAGATAGGCCATGGTGCCCCAGGCTTCCCACCAAGGTTCCGCAGGGGCAACGATGTGGAGAAACAATGTCGGCCCCAAGGCGTAGACCGACAGCCAATCTCAAGGTGTTGCAGTCAAGGAGTGTACCGTAGTTTGTAGAGGGAAGAGCATGGAGCCATGAGCCGGCCTCCCTTTCCGACACAGCCAGTAGTCTTGCTTTTTCCTGGCTGGTGGAGCAGGAGTCCAACAGATGGGAGTGGATTTGCTTACAAATAGGTTGGTCCCAGATCTTTTGAATATGTTTGTTATTTGGCAAGTCGACACCCGGGCAAGCCATCTTCCACGCGTCCTCTGCCTCGGACAAGTACGTCACCTCGAAATCACGTAGTGATGGTCTAAGGATTTTACCTACGAGGGTGAGCGTACTATGTGCCGAGGAGAGGAACGCGGGCAGGGCAACGCTGGAAATTTGACGGATACCAAGACCTACTATATACATATATAGTAGGATTATGATGAGTGGCCAGATATTTTAATAGCACCTCTATCTACTGATTTAACTCATATTTCGCAAAGGGGATGCCTTGATTCGAGTCGAACACGCCCTCTAGACAAAGACACGCTTATGCCTTCCGCGCACGAGAAAAAGAGATGGAACACTCTTCGGGAATGGCTTTTTTGGTCAAATTTCGATAAATACCTAACTTAAAGAAGTTTTATTTAAATTTCATAAAGTGAGATTTTAGATGAGATAAAATACTATAGTATTAACTTGATTGTGTCGTAAAATAATGTATCGTTTGAGTAGGCTGAGTTAAAAAAGGAAAATACAGACCCAACTTTGGATTTATTTCTATCGAGGAAATTTTAAGCAATCTTGTATCGGTAAAACCAGAAAAACAATCATATATTCAAGAATCATATATCTGAAAATCAGACCTTATTGTTTCTTAATCTAGTCAGAACGGCGTTTCAAAGTACGCGATAATTTCCAATGCACCGCCTAGCACAAAATTGTATATAATTGCTATTAAAAAAACCGAACTGGCACTCAATCTTTGTTAAGTCTTTCTCACCTATAGGTAGTATGTTATTCGAAACGTAAAGCGTCACGTCATACGTGGGTAGGCTACACCTATTCAAATTTAACATACTTACATATTTAATTTACACATGCTACTTGAACCATTACAGTTCGGTATTTTGTTGCCACTTTGTTGCACAACAATCTTTATTTACCTTATCTATTAGAACATATGTTAAACAGTTTTAGATGACTAAAGCTATTAAAGTAGACTCTAGAATTCTGATGGCTAATTATTCTCTTTTTATAGATGCTCTTATTTTAATATTGACCTGAATTACCTTATTGATTGAGTAGTAATTTAATTACAAGCTAATTCAAGCTATATCTAGGCCTTGAAGCTTTCGTGCATAAACTGTAATAAAAGAGTATGTATGAGTAGTATGTGTCTTTCAAATGTTATCGTTATTTTGATAATAAGTAAAGTGCCGCTTAATTCATGGATTTTATTAATTTTATTATAGATTAGACGGACCCTATAAAATAAAGCAGATGGTTTAATACGGCCAGTGGCATAAACATCTTCCTCGTCATGGATTAAGGCAACCCGATAAGGTGTAAATTGGTAAAGATTACTTTTGACGCTGATTGTACTTATTTAACATGCTTAAGATGCATAAGTAGTTTATAAAATAAAGCAATAAAATCCAAATTGATAAGATTCTTCATGTGTGATACTTTAGGTGTAGGCTCGGGTTATTAGAGTTTATATATCCTAATTTATTAACTACTTGTATATTCCCATTGCCATGCTTGCTATTGGTGCGCGATGGTTACTGTGTGCCGTAATGTAGATTTCTTTGTGTTAGTTTATTTCTATAAGTCAGAACCTGTAATTGGCTATATGGTTTTATTATTTTGTCTATAAATATGTTGCGCTGTTGGTTTTCCATGTATCAATAAATAAATAAATAAATAATGTGATGTAACCGATAGAACTATCTAGACGAGCAAAGTGCTCCTGGTAGATACTATGCTCTTTATTAGATCGTTGATCTGATCAAAGTTTAAAAATAAAATAGTCTGAATAGTCGAAACGATTCTGGTCAGGAAAAAAATAACAAAGAAACGGTCTGCGAGTGTGTTAAGCCGGGTGGACGTTGCGAATTAAACGTTAACAGTTGGCATTTTATTTTCAAGGACTTATTAATCGAACAACAGCACCTTTTTTAAACTTTTAAATGAGCCAGAAATAGAGACACGGAACGGCGTGCAATCTGGTAGCACAATCATTGCCATCACCTCGACTTGAAACGCTCACGTTCGGCCGGATACCGCTCCGCTCGAAATACATTTTCCGATTAAAATCCTAAAATAAAAATCACTTTTCTGGCTTAAGTCTTGTGAGAAAACTTCCTGCAATAGCTCTACTGTTATTTGATTAGGTATGGATTAAACCTGTTTGTTTCTCAAAGCAGTGTTTACTTTAGGTATGCGATCATAACTTGCTGCAATCACAATGCACCTGCATTAATTGAGTATTTATTTATAATCCGAGGAGTTAAGTACCTACATAATTATGTTTAGATTTTATTTTATTTATAATTAACATATCAATTAACCTAAGTAAAATAAAACTTCTGAAACATACATTTTAGGGACTGACCTAAGCTTGCAAACTTTTTATGGGGGAGATATAGTATTTTCCAGAATGAAAACGACAAAAATATAGTACACTGTAAAAAATGTAGTACTTGACTGGGCAATGTTGCCATGTGGTAAAATTGAACTGAAACCTGCGGCGCTACCACGAAAATGGAATTACGAAGTTCGGATATCATATCCGCGTCTGTCAGACAGAGAGACACACGAACTTCGAGATTCGATTTTCGTGGTAGCGCCGCAGGTTTCAGTTCAATTTTACCTCATGGCAACATTGCCCAGTCAAGTACTACATTTTTTACAGTGTACTATATTTTTGTCGTTTTTATTCTGGAAAATACTATATCTCCCCCACAAAAAGTTGGCAAGCCTAGGTAAGTCTCTAAAATGTATGTTTCAGAAGTTTTATTTTATTTAGGTTAATTGATATGTTTATTATAAATAAAATAAAATCTAAACATAATTATGTAGGTACTTAACTCCTCGGATTATAAATAAATACTCAATTAATGCAGGTGCATTGTGATTGCAGCAAGTTATGATCGCATACCTAAAGTAAACACTGCTTTGAGAAACAAACAGGTTGGGCAATTTGAAGCACTTCGTAAGGCCCCCTAAAATATAGTATTTTTGCGTACTATATATTTCTTCAACAGTATATAGTACAAAGAGTCGAAATATAGTACAATACTATATTATATAGTACGGTTGGCAACCCTAGAGTTACCATTAAATAGTTAATGAGATAATGACACAGGCGTCTGTTTAAAATGTGTGCAAGTATTTGAGTTAGAGATTACTCTAACTCCAATATCGACTTACATCGTGTATTGGGCATTAATATAAGTCAGGGCCTCGGTGGCCTAGTGTGAATTCGAGGAATGTTCGATGACTTGTCGCGTAAGGCTGCGCGGACAGTCAAGGTGATCAGGCGGCGGCGCCCGCGCTGCGCCAGCGTCGGCTCCTACGGCTGAGATGCTCTTGGCCACAGAGTACTTATACAAGTTTACTACGTAACGTAGCATTTAGGACGGTTGCAGGGCGTTCTTTTGTAGTGCCTCGGCTGTTATTCTGAACGCGCCTCACCTCACTCGTAACGCCTAACGAAACTATACCTCACCTCTGTTATTCTGTACCATTTTTTAACCTCACCCACTAATATATAATGACGCGTCGATTCGTAGTAACTAAGCGTAATCAGCTCCGCTATTCCACAAGTTCTCAAGTTTAGTGTTTTAAGTTTATCTCAACGCTCACCCACATATACATATATCTTGAAGCTGCGATTCGTAGTAACTAAGCGTAGATAGAGGTCTAGTTTCGTTAGGCGTGACGGGTGAGGTGAGGTGAATGGACGCGTCCAGAATAACAGCCCTGGGCTGATATATAAAATATATTAGTGGGTGACGTGTGAGCTGAGGTTAAAACCAGTTACCGAATAGCGGTCTGGTCGTCGGAGCACGGATCTGCGGCTATTGGAACGATTTTTGACGCGTTGAGTTGAAAGTTTGAAACCATACGTGAATCGTTCTGGGGGTCAATCTTACACATACATTTTGCGTTTCCCAGATTAACCCCCTGATGTGAGACCAAGTGGGTGAGCCCTGAGCTGCCAATCCAATGATTATCAGATAGATTCGAAATGGAAATTTTAGTTGTGAAATGAAGATCTGGACTGCAACGAATCCACTACTTACCCACTGAATTGTTTTGTTTGTTTACTTGGTCGACTTTAGATGATTACTTCAGTCACGACTTCTCTACTACCTAAATAAACACTAGACGCGAACCTAAATAAACCTAGACGTACCTAGGTACTTTTTGTTTGTATACGATGACCATTTAACTTAAGTATTATAATAAGGAAAATGCTGTATTGCGCTGTTAGAAGCTGCTCAAATAACAGCACAATAAAAAATGTATCTCTTGGAGGAATTTCCTATCATCGGTACAGACCATTTTAGAATATATAGAAATAATAACATTTTCAAATTATCAGACGCAGTTCGCGCCAGTAGTCAAGGTATTCTAGTCTTGGGTATTTTTTCGCTATTCTGAACGTTCCGACTCCGAAACGTTCCGTTTGCTACTCAAATGCTGTGGCTAAGATGGATAATTCTTATCGATTAATTGAAAACTCAACATAAATAGTTTGAAACTTTTATGAACATAAGTAGTATCTAAATAATATACCATATAATATAAAATAATTATTATAGTCTTCCCAACGACACAACTAAAAAGTTTTTTTTGTAAATTGCAATAGCATTCGTAATAATAGTAAGTAAATTATTATTGAAGAGTCATAACATAATGCCCGTTTCTGTCGAAATTATATTTTATGTATATATTGATTATATTACTTAAATTAACTTGCAATGATTGTGATAGGTTTCATAGATAGGAACACGGATTTTTGTACGTTAATTAATAGTAACATTTACATGGCGTTGAGATGCAGCTTCCTTGATGCGAGAACTGACCCCGTATCATGGTCGGCCTTATGACGCGATAAGTGACAAGATAGAGCGTCCGTCTCGTTCTATTGAACGGTGTCAGCCAGTGACGGACGCTCTATCTTCTCACTTATCGTGTAATAAGGCCGTCCATGCTACGGGGTCTGATGCGGTTTATCCTCGTTAAAACAAAGACTGTTTTTTGTGCCAATTATTTAAGAATCTGCGGTTTTTAAGTCTTAAATGCAACAAAGGTATAATACATTGCAATATTTACTTAACCCCTTAAGAGGTTTTCATGGATTTGTGACAAGTTTTGAAACGTATCTCCTACTTTTGCACTACAGATAGAAGTATAAGTCAAACGGCTATCGGTTCTTCAATCTTTTATCTCCATTTTTGTCTACCGGATTTTGAAAAAAATGAATACTTAATTTTGTATGATTTTTTTAAACATTGTCTAAAAAACACTTATTTCGTATCTCTATTGGCGTGAAAGATCTAACATTTATACGAAATCTACATATTTGGGTTCGTCTATGACGTCTCTAATTTTAAACTAATAATCACAAAAGTTATGGGCAGAAAACCAATTTTTTAGCCTAAAATTGTTCAACTTTGATGCCAAATATCTCGAAAACAATTAACTGAAGCAAAAATGGGATACTATATTGCTTAAAGCTACTGTTGTTATTATAATAAGCTCCAAAAAACATTAGAAAACTAAGGGATTCAGATCGAAGGTCATTGGCGTATGGGAGCCCCTTAAATTCTCTAATACTCATTCAATTAAATTTAAACAGAAAAACGAGTTGCGTAGTTTCTTTAAATGTAATGCTTTACACAACTTAAATTATTAAATAAGCTCATGATGACTTTAAACGACTTCATGTGACATAAGGTCATTTAAAAAAAAAGTGTGCCCAATTAGCGTGATCGTCAAACAAAAATTTACTCAGTGTCAGTTTTGTGACGACAGTTAAGTATTCACATTGTTTAAAACTTAACTTTTTCTTTTCAATTTATAAATGATTACCTTCCGCCCGTGCCGTCGCCTGCGCAGCGTAGGGTTCCGTAGTTGCCTGTCCGTCTTTGTTACATCCACGTGCGTTGCGGTTGCCTCGGCCGAATTTGTAGGAAAATTGGCCATTACACATTAAGCTGGTCGACTATTACTCGCTAACTACTTATGCCTACTTGTCCGTGATAGTTTTCCTTTCAATTTCATTACATGTACTACTGCCACGGATTTTTTCACATCCTCAGTAGTAACCATTTAGCCAGCAGGGGGGACATGACTCGCACAAAAATTCCCAATATCTCCCAAACGAATCACTGATTTGAAAAATGGTTATAAGAAACCCATAATAATTTTAAACAATTTTTTCTCAAGATTTTATTCTACTGTTATGTTGGCGTGATGGATTTATACTATACCCATGCTGAATACAGTTTTCTAGTTATAAGGGTACTGAGCTAAGCGGAGGACGGACGGACGACGGACATGGCGAAACTATAAGGGTTCCTTGTTGACTACGGAACCCTAATAAATGATATACATAAAGACGTTATATAAATGTGAAGCATGTTTATTCCACATAATTGCTTAATTTTCGTCACAAAACTGACACTGAGTTAATTTTTGTTTAACAAGTCACGCTAATTGAGTACCTACACAAATTTTGGAAAATGCCCATATACATTGGTTTATGACATCTTTTTCTCATAAGAATTAACATTCACATAATAATATTAACATCTGAAACCTGATACGGCGACGAGAGAATCGACGCGGCGTCTACCTACTATAACGTATTATTTACGTCAAGAGTAAAGTCATACGGCGGCAAGTAACTGTAGCGATTACGACTTTGGTATTAAGGCTCCACATTCGAAATTTTCGTGAAAATGAGTTGTTTTGTAACCGTTTTATTCATTATAACGTAACATTTTTGCTGTCGGAAAAAATATATCATAATCTGGTCATAGTTATCGTAGAAATCCATTTTAATAATAAAAATTAGAGAAAAAGAAATCTAAAGTCACCCCTATTTTTTCACTTGTAACCAAAATGGTCAAACTGCTCCATTTTTTATCAGAATAATATGAAATTTTATAACTTTCTTCATACAATGATGAACAAGGGTATAATTTTCTTACTTTCTTAATTTTCTTAAAAAATTATCTCGTTTTATGAAATATTCGTTTTCGTCCATACGGTCAGTGCGGGACGAGACACGTTGCATGACGGACCTGTGTCAATTTGCGCTGCGCCGAAATTTTTAAATATTTGTGGAAATTGTGGACTATATTTGTTGCATAGAGTGGACAATCCGTTTTGTGATTCGTATAGTAGGTAACTAATAAACATTTGCGTATAGTTTAGTTTTTAGTGACAGATATTTTTGTTGCATAGAATCTATTTCGTGGTTTGTAAAGTAGTAGGTACTATAGACAAGACAGCTGACTGACCAACCGTGCACTTTATGTGCATTGTAATAAGGTTCTTGTATAAATACAGGATGGTCAGTTAACTGTGTTGGCGTTTGTACCTAATTAACATTCACGTAGGTATAGTTTAGATTTTGTTTTTATTTCAAGATGGGAAATAATAATAATAATAATAATAAATTCTTTATTTCAGGCCAGTTTGCCCATAGATTGTTAGTAACATACAAACTTACGATACTAGAGTTAGTACGTCTTAGCTTAGATCACACAAATTTTTCAATAATTATTTTGGGTCTTTGGGGTTAAATAAGCGCAGGAGGAAAATAATTTTATATATATGAAATTTTACAAGAGAAGAGGAAAAAGAATACAAAAGTAAATACCTATTCTATCAAAGTATCAAATATCTAAACAGTATCAAAATTGGGAAAACGCTAAAACCAGACATTTTATAAGTAAATATATTTACAATATCTATTGCTTAGGAGCATGAACAATTATAGAAACAATATTGTTTTATCTGCTCGTATTAATGACTGTCAAGTGTTAATAGAATAAGTTCTAATAAAAATAGTGGGCTTGGCAAATATTGTAAGTACCTACCTATGGGTTGCATGCCAACTCCAAGTTCGATACAGAGTTATAATATTATTTGATATGAAACAAAGTATGGTTAACGTACAACTAATCTATAAGTATATATTTACCCGAGGCCGATTTCTGTACAGTCAGCATAATATGCATAGCAGCAGCCAAGTTAGCCAAATATATCGGAACGTACATTCATCGAAATAGTCTTTGTTACTATAAGTAGGAGTAAGGAATGTGTTACGATATATTTGGCTACTTTGGATGCTACTAACTATCTGATGCTGACTGTACAGTTGACAAACGTTGACAGAATCAAGGTACGGTGGACGTAACTCACAAGTCACTCTTTTTCTACGACAGCAGATCTGTCCAAATATATATGGATGACCTCATGACAATTCCTTGTAAATCATGATAATTAGAACATAAACTAAACTGAATCATATCGTCCATACAAGACAACAAGATCGGTGTTCATGTCATAGAAAGCGAAATGTTAACCTGTGTTGTGTGTTGTTAAAAACATTATAACTTCTTATTCGTAATTTACAGTTATCTCGATACTTTTACACAATAGGATATAAGGGCATTTTCAATAAAACGTATACCCAATTAGCGTGAGTTGTTAAATAAAAATTAACTCAGTGTCAGTTTTGTGACGACAATTAAGCATTCAGTTTGTAAAAATATTCACTTTTCTGTTTAATTTATAAATGAATATACACGTTAATTAAAAGTGATAAAAGTTCATTTTCACATCATTTGTATGCTTAATTGTCGTCACAAAACTGTACTGCCACTGAGTTAATTTTTATTTAACAACTGACGCTAATTCCACACGTTTTATTGAAAATGCTTAGTGTCCATGTGTTCTTTCTTAGTTTAAGGCTCCACATTCGAAACTTTCGTGAAAATGAGTTGTTTTGTAACCGTTTTATACATTATAACGTAACATTTTTGCTGTCGGAAACAATATATCATAATCTGCAAGATATGCGACGGGTCATAGTTTTCGTAGAAATCCATTTTAAAGATAAAAATTAATTAATAAGCGCAGGAGGAAAATACGTAATATCAAGAAATTTTACAAGAGAAGAGGAAAAAGAATACACAAGTAAATACCTATTCTATCAAAGTATCAAATATCTAAACAGTATCAAAATTGGGAAATCGCTAAAACCAGACATTTTATTAGTAATATATTGCCTACTAACAATATTGTTTTATCTGCTCGTATTAATGACTGTCAAGTGTTAATAGAATAAGTTCTAATAAAAATAGTGGGCTTGGCAAATATTGTAAGTACCTACCTATGGGTTGCATGCCAACTCCAAGTTCGATACAGAGTTATTATTTGATATGAAACAAAGTATGGTTAACGTACAACTAATCTATAAGTATATATTTACCCGAGGCCGATTTCTGTACAGTCAGCATAATATAGTTAGTAGCAGCCATGTTAGCCAAATATATCGGAACGTACATTCATCGAAATAGTCTTTGTTACTATAAGTAGGAGTAAGGAATGTGTTACGATATATTTGGCTACTTTGGATGCTACTAACTATCTGATGCTGACTGTACACGCCATCATCATCAAATCAAGGAAGTAGAACGTAATAAATATACCGAAAATTAGTTTAAAACTTAACAACCTTACACTTACACAAAAGGTAACGGACAGACAGACACACTTTCGCATTTATAATATTAGTATGGAGTATGGATATGGAAGTATGGATAGTATGGATTATATGTCTTTCCCGCTCACGGGACAATGATTTCCCGGACCTTTGGGAGGCGTGCGTGGAGCTCTGAGCCAACACGTAGAGGCCCTTTTGACAATTTAATGGAATGCAAGGAGTACACCAAGCGGATGCTGTCTCTGCCCGTGTCATGGGACGCACACAGAAACAGCACCCGCTGGGGTGTAAGAGTCTATTGCTAGTTGATGGAATCTAAATAAAACGGGCTATTGGATGAAACATCGGACGCCTGCCCAATAAAACTGTTTCACATTTTATCTCTGGCGACGGTGACTCGCTAACTGCTAGATGGGCCCCTATTAATAGCGACATTAAAAAATGGCCTATGGATTATTATTATTACCTATATATTTTTTTCGCACTATCCGTCTCTCTCTTATTAGAATATTTAGTAACAGAGGTATAGTGCGAGAAAAATCGAAAGTATGTCGCGGCCGTCTAGTGCTAGGCGTGCTGAGGGCCTACCGCGAAAAGAAACCGAACTTCGTTTGTGTATCTCCCTCTCTGTCGCACTTGCTAGTTCGAGCGACAATGAGAGTTATTCGAAAGAATTTCGTTTTCACTAGCACGAGACGGCCGCGACATACTCTCGATTTTTCTCACACTATACCTCTCTTTCCTAATGTTCTAATAAGAGAGAGACCGATAGTGCGAGAAAAATCGAGTGTATGTCGCGGTTGTCTCGTGCTAGCCGTGCTGACGGAACTACATTAATCGTAAGTAAATAGTATTATAATAGTAGGGACATAATTTTTGAACTTAATCAATTATGTAATTTATGTATGACAAATATCACGTTTCAATTAAGCACGATGAATGTCACCCACCCACGTCCACCCTTGCATTGGTAACGATGCGCGATGACGCGTCTGTAACTTAATCTATGTAACGCTTAATAAACGACGGCGGGTTGTGCGACTTGCGCGGGGAGAGGGTCGAGGCTCCGCCCATACGCTCAAGGACTTTAGCGGGTATACAAGCCTTAAGCGACCTACGGCAGCGGTTCTTCTAATTCATTGCGCGTGATCCCAACTAACCACATTGCGTTGCGCGTCTCGACCGCGCAATGAACAGATAAAACGCTGCCGCAGGTCGCTTAAGACCAAAGTCGTGGCCAAGGCGTTAGTAGTGCTCAGTAATGCAACACTGAATTAAAAATACTATATCTTTAGTTACATATATTTACTAACATAGGATACTTAACATAGGATTAAGAAAACTACTAACAAACAGTGGATCTTGTTGTCTGAATAAATAAATTAAATTATTATTATTATTTTACCTCCTGTACAGGCTAGAGATACCTAAAGTAAGCAATAATGTCCCATTAGATACTGACAATGGTATAATAAAGCAATTACACATTTATTACGTCTACCTCAATAGCAAGTATGTAAGCACCAACATTTATTCAATGAATGAAATCACCAGCTACACAGGTTGTGGTTAACACATTTCGTCTTATTGTATCGTAGGACAATGCCAAACGTTATGTTGACTTTACGTGCGCCGCACCGGCGTTTTACGAAACCAACTTGTAAGTAATATAGTATGACGTGTTCGTACCAGGATAGAGTCAGTACCAAAAATGGTAGTCAAATATTAGAACGGATAAAAGTATCCACATACCTATCTATCTATAGTTTAGTTCAGACAAAGTTATAAAAAAAATATGTCTTCAAAATTTAGTTCGAGGTGTGCGCAAGTATCTAACTATGATACCTTTTTTTCGTGAAGAAAAGCTGCGAACCGGGTACCCAGTGTTCGGTAAATTGGGTTAACAATAAACCATAACGGATATTAGAACATACGAACAGTGTGGATTTTAATATTTTCTTCTTTTCTTATACTCTGCTCTTTAAGTCGTTTTTCAATATTAAGCTTCCAGCACGTCTATCATGCAACGGCCGCGATATACTGTCGATTTTTCTCGCACTATATCTCTTGTTCTAATTGTTCTAATAAGAAAGAGACGGACAATGCGAGAAAAATCGAGAGCAATGGCGCGCCGTCGCATGATAGCCCTGCAGGAAATGATCCAGAGAACTACTATAAAGACAGTCAACAACTCCCGACAAAAAGTCCACACACTAACTCTTTTAGAATGGGTTCTATCTTGAATCCGTTTTGTACAATATGTTTTTTAGGGTTCCGTATTCAACAAACAACCCCTTTTTTCAAAAAAATGTGTACTCAATTAGCGTGAGTTGTTAAACAAAAATTAACTCAGTGTTAGTTTTGTGACGAAAATTAAGCAATTATGTGGAATAAACATGCTTTACATTTATATAACGTGTTTAATGCATTTTGAGACGACCTCTGTAGCGTAGTCTGTAGTGACCCTGCCTACGAAGCCGGAGGTTCCGGGTTCGAATCCCGGTAAGGGCATTTATTTGTGTGATGTGCATGAATATTTGTTCCTGAGTCATGGATGATTTCTATGTATTTAAGTATTTATTTATCTATATAAGTATGTACATCGTCGTCTAGTACCCATAGTACAAGCTTTGTTTAGTTTGGGACTAGGTCGATTTGTGTAGAAATGTCCCCAAATATTTATTTATTTATACACGGTGTTCCCGGGAATTTCCGTTAATTTCCGCATAATGCAGAGTACATTCGCAGAAACAATAAGCATAATTATTACTTGAAAAAAAAAACCTTATTTATTTTTACCAAAAAATTGAATGTAGCATTAACAGTGGTTGAAGCTGCAAATCTAATTAAATTAAAATATTAAAAATCTTGATAACAGTAAGAGTTACGATACTACTGTCTTGGAGAAATTAATTTTATTTGATCTAACCTATGCCCCCTTGCAATTAACGGAAATTGAAAAAAACACGTAGTATATCAGGGGTCCGTAGTCAACAAGGAACCCTTATAGTTTCGCCATGTCCGTCCGTCCGTCCTCCGCTTAGCTCAGTAACCCTTACTAACTATTAGAAGACTGAAGTTCGGCAAGGGTACATAAATCAATCACGCTGACGAAACAGTAGAATAAAATCTTGAAAAGCGTAAAGTGGGGATATATTTTTTTTCTCGTTAAACCCATGTTCATAAATATTATGGTTTTTTAAAGCCATTTTCAACTCAGTGATTCGTTTGCGAGATATTGGGCTTTAAAACCATAATTTTTACTCGAGTCGTGTCGTCCCCCCCCCTTCTGGCTAAATGGCTACTACTAGGGATGTGAAAAAAATCGTGACAGTAGTACATATAATGAATTTAAAAGGGAAACTATCACGGTTAAGTAGGCATAACTAGTTCCCGAGTAATAAAATGTAGGTACTTGAAAAGGCCAACTTTCGTACAAATTCGGTCGACGCAACCGCGCCATTTACTTGACGCGTGTCGATGTAACTAAATACAGACAGGCAGCTACGGAACCCTACACTGCGCGTGGCCACACACGCACTTGATCGTTTTTTTCATATTCAGCTTTGTTTACTTTCCTCTTATTCGAAATGAAAAGTAGTGTCCCATTCGAGGCCAAAGACTCACATTTGAGTAACGGAAATCGTACGTAGAGGCAGGGGCTACGTATGATTTCCGTTACAGAGCGAAAGCGTAAGCGTAAGCGTAGTAAGCGTAGCACACGTAGCGATGCGTGGCCTTCAATGCGTTAACTCGGGGAAAGCGACCTATTTCAGCCTTGAACTAAAGGCGGTCAAAATACCTATCTCGTCTGAGGTGGGTGGTTTTCGACCCTTGTTTAACAATCTACTACAGGGATGCCGTATGCGATTTTTTTGACATCCGCGGATGCGGATAGTCAGGGGCACACATGCGGATGCCGATGCGTATTTTCGGGTCAAACGCTAAAAAACGTAAATATCCAACGTCTATTTTATGATATCACGCAATCATCAAACACGTTGAGACTATACATATTACAATCGTAGCGAACAAATCAATAACGTCAGAAACGATATTTTTTTTTACTTATGGTGAAAATATCTAAAACGCGCGCCGCGTGGGCTCCTTTCTTGTCGTGAATTACATTACATCCGCATCCGCAAAAACTCCGCATCGATTTTTGCGGATGCGGATACGGATGCTAATGTTGAAAGTGCGGAACTTCCGCGGTTTCGGATGCGGATGCAAATGTCTGCAACATCCCTTATCTACTACTATTCCTTACGCGACTCCATTCGTAGCGCTATCTCGTAACCTGTGGGCGTAGCATGGTTGCCATTTTATCACTTATCGTTGTGGTAAAGACGCCCATCACGCTCTGACAAGTATGCGAGTGCGAGAGCGACGGATGCCTTTTCCACAACGATAAGTGATAAAATGGCAACCGTGCTACGCCCGCTATAGCAGGCATTTTCCGCATTGCTTATACCTACGACATCCACCTATAATTATTTTATTTACCTCGAAGTTTCGGATGTCCAAGACAGCCTCTCGATGTCAAGGGTGCTGTATTACTTACATGAATACGTGAGAGCTAGGTATTTGCAATGATCCTACTAATATTATAAATGCGAAAGTTTAGATGTTTGGATGTTTGTTACTCAATCACGCTTAAACGGCTGAACCGATTGAATGAAATTTTGCACGAAGATAGTTTATAGCCTGGATTAAAATATAGGATAGTTTTTATCCCGGGTCCACGCGGACGAAGTCGCGGGCGGAAGCTAGTTATAAATAAATAAGCCAAGATGATTATTTGAATGCCCGTTCGACCCGGGAATGTCCTAAAACTGCGAACAAGACCACCAAGGGATGGGCAGCAGCGATCCTGGAGTGCGGTGGAACTACTGCGATGGCTAACCCGCATGCCAAGCGTGGCGATTATGTCATACACCCTCCAATTAAAATTTGAGGAGGCCTGTGCTCAGCAGTGGATGAGTTTCGGCTGATAAAATAGAATTATTTTAACCTTAAAATTACAGCATGTTCACCAACTAAACTATTTTAGGCTACGAAATATATGTCATGGACGATCAGATGAAAGCAAATCAAGGTGAATAGTAGAGAAGAAAAGTTTTATTTCATAGCACTACAAAGGAACCAGCTACTTTATTGTTTTCGTGTAATGTGAAGTCGTTAATAAACAGTCTTAATTTACATTTACGACCCTAATAAACTATAATGACGAATGTCCTGATTGCACAATATGTTATAACTATATTATATTTCTCTGACATGTCACAGATAAGTAATTTGATCGTAAATTCAGTGAAAATGACATATTATTTTTTATACTTGGTTACAATTCAGTAGGCAACTACAACAGTACCTAAGTACCTACTTATTACAAATACCGGGAAGGAAGGAATCGTCTGCCGAGTGCAGCAATCCTTGGTTCTGGCCCAGGTTTGTTTGTACAGTCAAGTTCTGAAGTATGTGCACGGACAAAGTGATCAAAATATGTAAACAGAACTATATTTTCAAGGGCATAAGGTTGCTCAGTTATTATTGAACCTTTGGGAACGTACATATATTTATGAATTCAACTGTACAAATTTAAAAACTACAAGAAAAATCAAGTAAAATTCTTAAGTGCTGTAACAAAACTGGAGCGTGAATTTCAAAAAAACCTGATTTTTTTATCACTTCGGTGAATCTTTACAGGTACTAAACCTAAGACAATAGTGTAACTATTAACATTTTTACCTTAACTAAATTATTCTAAGTTATGGCGCCTATACGCTACTATGTTAAATCTTTAGATTCAAGTATTTCGTTAATTGTGTAACATCAAATGGCAGATATGATTACTGTATTTAATGAGTCTTAACGGCCCTCGCATAACATAAACAGTTACGGAGATATTTTTACTCACCGAAATGAATAAGAATAACCGAAATAATTAGAACCTATCACCGATGTGATAATACCGTCACCGGAATGACATAAAATCTCACTGAAATTTTATTTATAAAACCGAAATGTTAAAATGTTCACCGATGTGATATAACATTCACCGGAATGATAATAGTTAAAATAAAATAAAACATGTACAGAACCCTTCAACTTATTTAAAAAAATATCATCCGCGGTGATATTTATCATTTCGGTGCGGCGTTTTGAGACAAATTTTCACTGAATTATCCGAAATGAGAAAAAATGAGGTTAAACTCGAATAAAAAGAAAAGTGTCTTATGGATTTTAAAATTAAACATATCAGATGAAATAGAACGTAAACTTACGTAGCATATCCGACTCATATATCATCCACTTTAAGTGTAGGGGTAGGGGGTTTAACCTAAAAAAAAACAAGATTTTCTACTGTTTCGCAGAATTACCGTAGCTGTACAACTTTGCCTTTTCAACATAGCTTTGCCCACCGCATCACATTTCAGTAGAAGCGAAAAATCATAAAACTAGTAACAGATACACCTCCCTTTTCAATCTGTGGTTTATAGCTAATCATATTGCTGGCAACACTGGCCTATTGGTTGACGTGTGTTCAATTGAGGACGTGTTTTTTGGCGGGCCAAAAAAGTTAAAAAAACTTCGGTAGGATATCGGGTCAGGAGAGTCCTACAGGTATGTAATTTTAACTGTAAATAATATGCATCTTAGAAACGATGTAGACGAAGTTTGAACACGTTATATGCATTACTTTTGTAATTATGATCGTGGGCAATCTCATGATAGTATTTACGTATCACTTTTCACAAAATTGCCCAGCACATTTTTACCGTTAGGGTTGTCACTAGTAGGTATGTTATTATTAACTTGCGAGGAGGCATTTACCATGCAATGTTGTTTAAAGTTATTTTGCTAATTTAAGAGGAAATATAAGAAACAACCGCTTTATGTAGACGTAGTCTCTTATTTTCACCTTTAAATAATTACATTATATCAATTTATATACTATTACACAATTTATTATTAAATAATAATAATTTCTAATTTTAGAAAACCAAAGCGTTACGGCGGTTTAATTTTTTCCCTTGTAGCGTAATCGTCCAAGGACTACGTTCGTATGAACCTTTTTTTTATTGTTTCTTTATAATTTGCGGACCTTTTTTATTTACTGAATGATTAAAGTATTAAAAAATACTGTGTGTATCGATAATCTCCCTTTATCTGCCTTATTTTAGGAACAATTCGATCATCGTTCCTATTGACAACCAAATTGTCCTTATACTTACACCTTGTTAAGTCGTAGTTGGGTAGAAGTGAAAATTGACAACCCTAGCATATTTAGGATTTTGTATGAAGAATCGCAATTTTTTTAATGACTTTTTCCACATAAGTTTGGAGGTGCAATACTGAACTTAAATGACTTAATACCTATACGATTAAACTATGCCATGTTTATTCTGGATTATAGACTTTGAATCATGACCATAAAGTTGATAATCGTGGAGTTAAGAGATTGTAAGTAAAAGTGGGCAATCTTGAAATTTTAATTTTTTTTGGCCCGCCTGTTTAAGACCCATTTTCTACAGTAAAGAAACTTATTTCGACTATGGTTTGCTCACTCACACAAAGAAGAGTATATCAATGTGTTCTTGCCACAGATAAGTTATACAATATGGACCAACAAACTAGAAAAAAAGTGAAAGACTGCAAAAAGCGGGCAAAGTTGTACAGTTCTACGGTACAGTTTTCTACTATAGTAAGGGTTAGAGCTAAACCGCAAACGGACACACGAACAGACGGACATGGCGAAACTATAAGGGTTCCGTTTTTGCCATTTTGGCTACGGAGCCCTAAAAAGCAGTTGGGTTTTTCATAAACCTTTTGATTTAACTTGTGTAAAATTATATCCATATTGATTTTTAAACTGCACAATTTAGTAGTACCGAAGGAATAAATTGGTTTTTATCATTCACTGAGAATTCGTCATTTAAGAGACACCTATACATACCCCTTTTATGAAAAAAATTGAATTCTACATGACAGCCAAAATGGCTTTACACAAAACCGCTCTACGACGTACTACATACATTCAATTATTAAGGCAATTGTTTGCAAAAAGTATGCGATTGGTTCAAATCGCATCTTAGTAATCGCGCTCAATATGTAGAAATAGAATCCACAGACTTCCAGGCAGGAAAAATAAATCTAACTAGATCTGACAGAATCCCTATAAATGGCTCTATCTCTCAGGGAAGCGTCTAAGGATGTTGCCTGTTTCTCATATTCTGTGTATCAACGACCTCCCCAACATACTAGACAACCATAGCGTGCTCTTCGCAGGTGACATTTCTGTACTTTCACCCCGCTCAAACATTATAGAAGAAGAAAATAAATTAAATATAACTTTAGACAATATTATAGACTGGCTAGAAATTCATAATCTTAAGCTCAACACTTAACACAGTAACCCATAACACAAGCCTTATTGAGTTTACTATGGGACTAGGTCGATTTGTGTAAGATTGTCCCCTAATATTTATTTATTTATAAAAAAAGAAACACAAAGTTAGTAAATAAATTATTCATGTAATATGATATACATAACGTTTTGAAAATCAATTTATCGCCATCTTGTTTTATTTTGTAACTAATCATGTGCAATGAAAATTATGTATATCTGTATAAATATGATGTTCAAATAGATTTTAGCCCTCTCAAATTGCTGTGTTACATGTGTCTATATACTCATTTTATAATTCCACCTGATGTATAAATGTGATACGCAAAAGACGTTTGATATTTGACGTTTGACATGGCTAAGGCAAAGTCATAACAATACCGCAATAATGTTATCAATGCGCATCTTACTGGCATCTTTTATCTACGATGCCTTTTGTGTACCCTAGTGGCCCACGCGGATGCCGGCTCTGTGTGTGGGAAAACCTATTAAACGCTTATTATTTCAAGGCAATATGTCCCAGTACGATTCACCCACGATGGTAATTAAGACCAAATAGGTGCATGTACCGTCATACAAGTCTGTAATGTTACGACAGTTTCATTTCTAAGCTTTACAAAACTGTTGATTTCGACGTATAATTTGTAATCCCTATTCGACGTTCAAAAGTAGGTAATAATATATAAAGTTATCGATCAATAAAACTTGTGTACTTTGATTTCTTTAAAATGACTCGGCAAATGAATGTAGCTACATGTGAGGTAGGGCAGAGATAAGTTACCAAAAGTACCAAAAACATGAACAGAAAAATTAAGCCAAGTTCCTATTAGGTACCTGGGCATTTTCAATTAACGTGTACCCAATTAGCGTGAGTTGTTAAATAAAAATTAACTCAGTGTCAGTTTTGTGACGACAATTAAGCATTCAGTTTGTAAGAATATTCACTTTTTTTGTTTAACTTATAAATGATATGCACGTTAATTAAATGTGATAAAAGTTCATTGCTATACCACCTGCTGGCACACTTTCCTATTCTCAGATGGCGCAGCGTAAGGTTATCACTCGGGAACTAACACAATCTTCGTCTGGAAGCGGCACTCGACAGGAGCTTCACAAGCGTAGGTCACTACCCCCGCGTCAGGTGGTTAAAGGTGTCGGCCAATATGGCAAGTTGCAGACTATTGAACCGAGCAGGAGATTACATGCCTGTTTCTTCAAGCCAGACACTACACCTGAACTTATTAAGTGTCATATGAAAGAATTAAGTCAGGAAACCAACTTCAAGGTAGAAAAACTAAAATTACGGCATGAAAGCTACGCCTCATTTATAGTCACAGTTCCTGTAAGCTTTTATGAACTCTTCATGTCTGCTGAAGCTTGGCCAGTCGGGACTCGAGTCAGCGAGTGGTTTTAGCGATCCGCCGGGGGCGCAAACCGAGTTTACCGCCACGCCGCTTCCGGCCGGAGATCAAACCAGAAGGGTGACGAGGCAGCGCCCGCGCAGTCACAGTAGTGGTTGTAGTGCCTCCACACTGCGTATAGTATATCAAAATATTCGCGGCTTAAAGACCAAACTGAAATTCTGGCGACACAACGCTGCGCTTCTCCAAGTGGACCTCATTGCTGTAACCGAGACCAACTTGGACTCGTCAATCAGCGACCCTGAGGTGTTGCCTCACGGTTGGAAGATGCTCAGACGTGACCGGGGCGCTAGAGGCGGTGGCGTGCTTCTAACGGCGAGACCTGGTATCACTCTGCGTCGGCGGTTAGATTTGGAAACACTGAGCGGTGAAGACCTGTGGGCGTCCGTTACGTACGACGGTTGTGAGTTGTTCGTTTGCTTGGTATATCTCAAGCCCAGTGCTGTTGACTCAGACTACATGACGTGGTTCTGCAAAGTCGAGGATAATTGTGAAGTTATGCGAAATCCTAATTTTGTAATACTAGGTGACCTAAACATAAATAGTGCTAGTTTGAATGTAAATAATTACCTTAATTACTTTTTGACATTTTGTAAGCTATCTGAGCATAATGACATTATGAATGATAAGGGAAGTAAGTTAGATGTTGTGTTAGTATCAGAGTACACGGGTGCAGTCAGAGTATGTGCAGCGTGCGAAGGCTTAGTGGAACGCGCAGATGCATACCATCCTCCGCTGGATATAATGGTTACTCCAGATCGTCCCGGGAAGGCTGTGGTGGTTGATCCTAGCAACATTGACCCGGCCATAGACTGGGATTTCGGTAAAGCTGACTTTCCTTCCCTGTATAACTTTATTTCTGAGGTAGATTGGAGCCTCGTTCTGGCTGTGAATTGCGTGTACGGGGTAGTCAAGCGACTTTACTCCCTACTAGCTGTTTTGATAATTGTGTTCCAAAGAAGAAGCGTAGTGTGAAAGTCACTAGAATGTACCCAATTTGGTTTCCAATGGACGTTATCAAAGATTTAAAAGTCAAGGCTGACTTGCATAAGCAGTGGAAAGCTTCTCGTGATCCAAATGTCTACATTCGCTTTAGTCAACTGCGGGCAAGCATTAAAGTTAGAGTTGCGAGCGCGTATGCTGCCCACATTGATACTATCCAGCGGGACATCAAAACGAACCCCAAATCTTTTTGGAAGCATATCTATGACTTGCGGACGAAAGGTGGGTTTGAACCCAATATTACTGACGACCGCTTTAGCCTAGTTGGTAGTGACCCTGCCTACGAAGCAAGAGGTCCTGGGTTCGAATCCCGGTAAGGGCATTTATTTGTGTGATGAGCACGAATATTTGTTCCTGAGTCATGGATGTTTTCTATGTATTTAAGTATTTATTTATCTATATACGTATGTTTATCGTCGTCTAGTACCCATAGTACAAGCTTTGCTTAATTTGGGACTAGGTCGATTTGTGTAAGATTGTCCCCTAATATTTATTTATTATTTTTATTTATTATTACTTATAAGGGCCAAACCTTTAATGGACTAGCAGCGTTAGGAGCTTTTGCGGACTATTTCAGCAGCGTGTTCCTTCCAACCGCGCCTATGTTATGTGCTGAACGGGCGGGCTTGGCTGCCAGCGATAATTTAATTGGCATTTCAAGTTTTGCACTCCATGAAGTTGGTAGCGGGATTGATAAATTAAAACCAAAATCCTCTGTCGGCCCGGACAATGTCCCTCCTTTCATAATCAAAGCTTTTAGATCCCAACTTTTGTCTCCCCTAGCACATATACATATTGAATCTTGTTCTCAAAACAGGCACCTACCCCGATTATTGGAAAACCACAAGAGTAACCCCAATCTTTAAATCTGGCGATAAATCTCAAGCGGTTAACTACCGTCCTATAGCTATTTTAAATTCATTAGCCAAGGTGTTTGAGTGTGTTCTGCATTCGAAGTTATATAAGCAGGTCGTCCCTTACTTGGACGATGCACAACACGGGTTCAGGAGGGGCCGCTCTGTTAATACCAATCTTCTTTCACTGGTGAACCACGTCTCAAAGAAACTAGATGAGGGATGCCAAGTTGACATGGTGTACCTTGATTTTAGTAAAGCGTTTGATCAGGTCGATAATGATGTCCTATTGCAGAAACTTTCCTCAATAGGATTTGCTCCTCCACTCTTGCGATTGTTTTCCAGTTACCTGAAAAATCGCAGGCAATTCGTTCGACTTCCAAGTCGAACGAATTGCCTGCGTTTTGATTCGGATCCTTACCATACAAAGTCCGGTGTAAGTCAGGGTTCCATTCTCGGCCCCTTTCTTTTCACGATAATGGTGAACGACCTTTCCAGATGTCTCCCTACTGGTAGATCCTTACTGTACGCCGATGACATCAAAGTAGTAGTGGATATCAAGACTCCAGCAGATTGCCGGAAAATGCAGTTTAACTTGGATGCGATCCACCGGTGGAGTGTCGAAAATCGCCTGTATCTTGACGCTTCCAAGTGTTACATTATGAGTTTCACTCGATCAAAGCAGGGTGTACTTGCTAGTTATTTTATTGATAAAATACCTCTCTCTCGAACATATTCCATAAAAGATCTCGGCGTGGTGTTCGATCATGAACTTACGTTTCATAGCCATATGCGCTCTCTAGTTGGTGAAGGTTCTAAGCGTCTGGGTTTTGTTTTCCGTACTGCAAAGACTTCACACATGTAGGTGTCATCAAGTTACTCTATTCGGCGCTTGTAAGATCCAAACTAGAGGCTAGTTCGTGCGTTTGGAATCCGCACGAGTCGACCTATGCACTAATGCTTGAAAAGTACAAAAGTGCTTCCTGCGCTATCTTTTAAAAAAGTTGTACGGTTATTACCCCCTGATTTACCATACTGCTTATCTGCAGGGCACCCTCGGATATAACTCGCTGGCAACGCGTAGATTGTTTGACCAGCTGATCACAACTCTTCGCATATTGCGTGGTCGTCTCGATTGTCCCAGCTTGCTCAATGAGGCCTGTCGCCTCTTTGTATCTGATGGACGTGTGCGTTTTCGAGCAGATCGGCTGCGGCTCTTCGCTGTCCCTTTCTCTCGTACGGTCGCGCATCGTAACTCTCCTGTTTGCCGCTCCCTGCATGCGCTCAATAAACTAAACGCGAAGCAACTTTCCTGCGATCTGTTTGCGGATGGCTGGACGGTTGTCGAAAGAGAGTGCTTGAAGTTGTGTGAGATGCTTATGTAGTATTTAGTGTTATTTTTTAATTTTTAATATGTGTCTAATATACACATGATTTAAAAAAAAAAATGACGGGATATTTCCTGTACCTAATATTACATTTTTTGTTATTTCTTTTCGTGTCTATAAATAAATAAATAAAATTTTCACATCATTTGTATGCTTGATTGTCGTCTCAAAACTGACAATGAGTTAATTTTTATTTAACAACTCACGCTAATTGGGTACACGTTTTATTGAAAATGCCCACCTATAGTAATAACCCATTTACACAGTTCGATTCTAAATTAAAGTTTTCGTAGTGAGTCACAGCATTAAATAGGAACTCGATGATTAATTGATCGATACAAACATTGTTACAATAAATACAGCTAAGGCAATCTTAGCAAAACATAGTTAATTAATTATGCCTACTTATGTCGTTACTCATGAATGGTAAAAGGGAATATTAGAACAGATAACCACTTTGTTATCGCTTCATATAAAAAAAAACTCAATATATATGTACGTATTTATTTATTGGAGAACAAACAGAATCAAGTGTACAAGATAGCTTGTACTTAAGGCTTGTATACCCGCTAAAGTCCTTGAGCGTATGGACGGAGCCTCGACCCTCTCCCCGCGCAAGTCGCACAACCCGCCGTCGTTTATTAAGCGTTACATAGATTAAGTTACAGACGCGTCATCGCGCATCGTTACCAATGCAAGGGTGGACGTGGGTGGGTGACATTCGTCATGCTTAATTGAAACGTGATATTTGTCATAAATAAATTACATAATTGATTAAGTTCAAAAATTATGTCCCTACTATTATAATACTATTTACTTACGATTAGTGTAGTTCCGTCAGCACGGCTAGCACGAGACGGCCGCGACATACACTCGATTTTTCTCGCACTATGGGTCTCTCTCTTATTAGAACATTAGGAAAGAGAGGTGTAGTGTGAGAAAAATCGAGAGTATGTCGCGGCCGTCTCGTGCTAGTGAAAATGAAATTCTTTCGAATAACTCTCATTGTCGCTCGAACTAGCAAGTGCGACAGAGAGGGAGATACACAAACGAAGTTCGCTTTCGTTTCGCGGTAGGCCCTCAGCACGCCTAGCACTAGACGGCCGCGACATACTTTCGATTTTTCTCGCACTATACCTCTGTTACTAAATATTCTAATAAGAGAGAGACGGATAGTGCGAAAAAAATATAAAGGTAATGATAATAATCCATACCTGCCCTTAGGCCATTTTTTAATGTCGCTATTAATAGGGGCCCATCTAGCAGTTAGCGAGTCACCGTCTGCCAGAGATAAAATGTGAAACAGTTTTATTGGGCAGGCGTGCGATGTTTCATCCAATAGCCCGTTTTATTTAGATTCCATCAACTAGCAATAGACTCTTACACCCCAGCGGGTGCTGTTTCTGTGTGCGTCCCATGACACGGGCAGAGACAGCATCCGCTTGGTGTACTCCTTGCATTTCATTAAATTGTCAAAAGGGCTTCTACGTGTTGGCTCAGAGCTCCACGCACGCCTCCTAAAGGTCCGGGAAATCATTGTCCCGTGAGCGGGAAAGACATATAATCCATACTATCCATACTTCCATATCCATACTCCATACTAATATTATAAATGCGAAAGTGTGTCTGTCTGTCCGTTACCTTTTGTGTAAGTGTAAGGTTGTTAAGTTTTAAACTAATTTTCGGTATATTTATTACGTTCTACTTCCTTAATTTGATGATGATGGCGTGTACAGTCAGCATCAGATAGTTAGTAGCATCCAAAGTAGCCAAATATATCGTAACACATTCCTTACTCCTACTTATAGTAACAAAGACTATTTCGATGAATGTACGTTCCGATATATTTGGCTAACATGGCTGCTACTAACTATATTATGCTGACTGTACAGAAATCGGCCTCGGGTAAATATATACTTATAGATTAGTTGTACGTTAACCATACTTTGTTTCATATCAAATAATAACTCTGTATCGAACTTGGAGTTGGCATGCAACCCATAGGTAGGTACTTACAATATTTGCCAAGCCCACTATTTTTATTAGAACTTATTCTATTAACACTTGACAGTCATTAATACGAGCAGATAAAACAATATTGTTAGTAGGCAATAGATTACTAATAAAATGTCTGGTTTTAGCGATTTCCCAATTTTGATACTGTTTAGATATTTGATACTTTGATAGAATAGGTATTTACTTGTGTATTCTTTTTCCTCTTCTCTTGTAAAATTTCTTGATATTACGTATTTTCCTCCTGCGCTTATTAATTAATTTTTATCGTTAAAATGGATTTCTACGAAAACTATGACCCGTCGCATATCTTGCAGATTATGATATATTGTTGAATGAAAATGTTACGTTATAATGTATAAAACGGTTACAAAACAACTAATTTTCACGAAAATTTCGAATGTGGAGCCTTAAACTAAGAAAGAACACATGGACACTAAGCATTTTCAATAAAACGTGTGGAATTAGCGTCAGTTGTTAAATAAAAATTAACTCAGTGGCAGTACAGTTTTGTGACGACAATTAAGCATACAAATGATGTGAAAATGAACTTTTATCACTTTTAATTAACGTGTATATTCATTTATAAATTAAACAGAAAAGTGAATATTTTTACAAACTGAATGCTTAATTGTCGTCACAAAACTGACACTGAGTTAATTTTTATTTAACAACTCACGCTAATTGGGTATACGTTTTATTGAAAATGCCCTTATATCCTATTGTGTAAAAGTATCGAGATAACTGTAAATTACGAATAAGAAGTTATAATGTTTTTAACAACACACAACACAGGTTAACATTTCGCTTTCTATGACATGAACACCGATCTTGTGCGGTCCCTTGTATGGACGATATGATTCAGTTTAGTTTATGTTCTAATTATCATGATTTACAAGGAATTGTCATGAGGTCATCCATATATGTTTGGACAGATCTGCTGTCGTAGAAAAAGAGTGACTTGTGAGTTACGTCCACCGGACCTTGATTCTGTCAACGTTTTTTTGTTTCCGGGTGTCGGGAAGCTTTTCGCGTTTGTTGACTATGATACCATGACATCATCTGGCCAGTTTAGACGTACGTACTGCCGATGGTGAGATATAATCCTACGCTAAGAACAGTGCACACCGGAATGGCAAATGAACCGCACGTTTGTGGTAACAATTAGCAAGTGCTGATTCGTGTTTCGACCATCACGCCCGCTCCCTATGAACGCACCTTTTAAAACAGTTTAAAATTACGTAGTAGTGGTTGCTTGATAAACTAAAAGAGTATCGGAAATTGTTTAGAAAATATTCAGTAACAACATGGAGTATTTTAAAAATTGGTGGAGGCAACGGTTTGGAAGGAGGCATAAGTATATTATCGTACCATTTCAGCCAGGTATTTAAACGAATTATTTATTTTCATTAATACTTGTTCAGCATTTAAGCGTTTTTTTTAACACTGTCCACAATTTGTACAAACTTTATGGAGTTCATAAAATAATTGGCTCTACAGGATGTCCCGTAGACCGAGGATAATCCTTCGGCAGCTGATAGGACTGCTAAATACTTCTCAAAATATTTAATCTTATCTTAGGGTTAGTAAAAAAGCCTTAGTTTTTGAGATCGTTTTGTAAATAAATTATGTGAAATCCGAACTCTAACTGTAATTAATAATTATTTTGGTCAATAAACACCAATTGGTTCAAGTTTTTAATTTAATTTAATTTACGTGTGTTGCATAATGCCACTTTACCGTAGTATTTTTATCACGGCGTAACTATCAGGGGATGACACTGAAAAAAAAACTGTCACTTGGGTCTTTAGTAGTCTTTCAGTAAGTAGGATTGAATTAAAAAAAAAACCCGTGTGAAAGCCTTGCCTTGCCTTGCCTTTAAAGAATATTTGACGAAAACAAGATACCCCATTTTGTAGCTTTTGCAATCCAAAAAACTGTCCTAAGAGAGAAAAATAGCTCGAAAACTAAGGCATTTTTACGAAACCTAAAATTAAATATTCTGAGAGGTATTTAGCAGCCTTATTAGTTGTCCATGGATTATCCTCGGTTTACGGGACACCCTGGGATTTTCTGCTTTCATTGCAGAGTTCTGGCGATACTAATTTTCCTACCTTGCGATATGTATATTTTAATTTACGAAATAGATGGAAATAAAATCTTCCATAAAACGTGAGAGTCCATTGTTTATATGTAAATAAAATATATAAGTACCCACTTATATAAATATTATAGTGTTATAAAAAAGTTGGCCCGCATTCAATCTCCGATCATAATTTTAATCATAAAACAAAATATTGTTCCAGATGTGATCGACGGCACCAGATTGGGCGTGCTTGCCGTTCAAGGCATCGACTTTTGCAATGACACCAATGGGGAGAACCACCACACAAGCAAGTTCAACCTGATGACCAAGGCTGTGGACCGGTGCCTCGTAGTCCGGCGCGGCCAGGCCTTCAAACTCGACATGCTACTCAACCGGCCCTACGACGCCTCCAGAGACGCACTGTCCTTTATATTCTACGTGTCCGGTATGAACAAACACAAATTATACTAAATGATTATCATATTTAGTCCTAGCTACGCAACAACTGCAGTGGGTGGATAGATGATATCATTTATTGCAAGAAACTGCAGTGTTCTGTGACAACTTTATCTGTAAATATATTATTATCGTATGGCAATATTCAAAAAAGTAATACAATTTACAAAGGTTAACATTATAATTATGTACATTTATAGCTTAATATCTGTAAATGTATTAGGTACTGGAAAATAATCATAGATTTGAATTTGAGATTCTTCTCGGATGCATTTGGGATATCATAAATGTCTTACGGCGCGCACAGTACTTAACTATAGGTTTATTTATACTCATGCCAAAATGTATTACCAATCAACATGTAATAAATAGCATTACCAATCGAATATTTTAAGGCGAGTAGATATCCAAAACGTTCGGCTTTGAAGTGTTGAGGTCCCTAGATGAGCCGGTGAAAGCATCTGAAAAAAAGCCGGTCTGATTCGCTGAAGTGCGAGTCTGATTCGCGCACCAAGGGTTCCTTACAAACTTTTATACACTATACCGGTGAGGACCCAGAATTATAAAAAAAAATTTAAATTACTTTCTGAGTCCAGAATGCCAACTCAGACGCAGCACGCAGGAGTGATCATCCAAAACGCGACTACCGCAGATTCCATAGTCGAGGTTTAGTCTCCGAGAGTAACACAAATAAAATCGCTAAGGTAGCACACTCTCCTTCTTATAGTTTCTACGTCAAACTAGCGTTAGCGCGATCTATCTTACAGGCAGCGACATCTAGCGTGTAATTGCGTTAACTCGTATGTGACGTGTGTCGTCTGTATACGACTGGGGTGCTACATAACATTACTAGTAACTTCAATGTTTGTTTTTCAGTGATAATTCTTTATTTAAGTGAACCAATTTTGATCATTATTTTTTTATTTGAAAACTTTTAGAATACTTTCATACGAATACGAATTTGAATGAAGAAAATTAAATACAGAAAGTTTTTATTTACTTACATACAAACTTAGTTAACAAATGATTTTTGAAGAATTAAGAAAAACACGATAGATATTTACGTTAATCTTAATAATATATATATTAATTTAATTAAAAATGTTCACTTGGTAAACGTCGGAGATAAGAGGTATTTTTTTACAACATTTTACTACCGTAGAAAGAGTAACTGTTTTAGAATAAGCAAATCGAGCCCTTTCACATGATACGAGTACCCCACTTGGCCTACTAAATAGACTTTGAATTTTTGCCGCCCACTCTTATCCATCTTTTTCATAGAAATTAAAAAAAAACGTTTTTCATTTTCCACACGTGGATTAACTTTGTTTACAACTGTTCCAAATTTCAAATTGATAGCATTAGTCCTTCCTGTGATATTTAACGTTGTGACAAACAGAGATAGTCATTCTTTTTGACGACATGAATTCATTCATGCGCGCGGGCGAATGCGAATGCGAAGAGCACGCCATAAAGTACTACGAAACAAAATGTTGAGGGTTAGATACAGTTGCCAGGGACTTGAGAATGTGACCTTCGTTTTAAAAGCGACCGCTATGAATTACATTTCAGTTAGTACTTAAACCGATTTAGATTGTTGAGCATACCACGTTCAAAATTAGTGTCGACGCCACATATGCTACTGTTTAGTTCACATTGTTGATACTACAATTCGAACTGAAACTTGCTAGTTCCAGATATTATACTCATATTTTATTGAGACGTTCATGAAGAAGAAACCCCTAGACCCGTTTGTATAAACATGAAAGCGCAAAGAAAATTTGAAAAGAGTCAGCTGGCGAAAAAAAACCTGGAATTTAACCTTGTCACTTGTACAGGGTTAAATTCTTACCGTGCCTTGTTGGATAAACTATTTTCGTTCTTGTGTAAATGTAATTTTCATCGGAAATATGTACATATATATATAAGTATTTTCAATAACAAATAACTTAGTAAAAACTATAGCTTAACCTAAAACTTAATTAGTTATGTCATATCGTGACAAAGACGCCGCTGGCAGAGTGGCAGCATTTCCTCGCTGTATAGTATTACTAAACTGCTGTGCGAGGAAGCTGCTGGCTCTTTCGTTCTTGTTTTACTGGTTAGATAAACATTATCCGTTTACCTAATATTCAATTATGAAACAATTTATGTTAGGTACAGTCAGCAGCAGATGTAGCTACGTAAAATAACACTCAAAATGATCTAGACAGTCCTTATCCTCTTGACATTAGAGTCGTGTGTAGGTCATTTTGAGCACTTCACCCGCGTAGCTACTTTTGCTGCTGACTTGACCCAAGTTCATATATCTCGAAAAACTCCTTCTTAATATATTATTATCCGAAACAGATGTGGAGAAACGCGGGCCATCAGATGACACATCCGCCGCAGTTGCACTGCTGGATAAAGGATCAGAAATGCCCGGTGCCTGGACGGCGGTGTACGAGGGTCAAATGGATTCGCATTTGATGGTAGCCGTCACGGCCTCAGCCGACTGCATAGTAGCTGCATGGAGAATCGACGTGGACACAAGGCTTAAGGCCGGAGGGTCGTTGAGCTACACGCATCCACAGCCAATCTATGTGCTGTTTAACCCATGGTGCTTAAATGACCCAGTTTATATGCCAGGTAACTTTGATATACATTGCTTGATCTCTTGATATTTAAGGTCAATCTTTAGCAAACCATGAGTCATAAGCTATTTTTGTGAACTTTTCTTTGTCCATGATTTGTAGCAATATATAATATTGCATGCTTTCAACGTTGAGTATATTTTTTTTATAATTACTATTATATGTAGGTCACAGTCATCGTGAAGAATATGTACAAGAAGATGGTGGTCTAATGTATAGAGGCGTTTACAATCGAATAAAACCAACGCCATGGAACTACGCTCAATACGAGAAAGACACATTGGACTGCGCGCTTTATCTAGTCAGAGAAATCGGAAAGGTAAACTTAAATTGAATCAAGTTTAACTTGTTAAAAGTGTAGTGTAACAATTTGTAGGTAAGCGAATACAATTGATTAGACGCTTGTAACAGTTGTAACGCTCACGGTCAATCATAGCAAGTTAAATTTAAAAGGTGACATAATGCGACCTCTTACATTGGTTCAATGTATGACTAGGCATATTAAGACAATCTACTTAGTCACCGGGTTAGCATTCAGAGATCAGAACTTCAGGTCCAGAAGCACATTAATGTTCAATAATCGACAGTCATTTATTTTTTAATCAAGGTGAAAGGTCGTGCCCGAGGGGATCCCATTCGGACAGTGAGGGCATTGTCCGCCGCCATAAACGTCCAGGACGACAACGGCGTGTTGATGGGAAACTGGGGCTCTGAGCTTAGTGACTACGACGGAGGAACGCATCCGCTGAAGTGGGTCGGTTCCCTTGCAATACTGCAGAAGTATTACGCCAAGAAAAAGCCAGTCAAATATGCTCAGTGCTGGGTTTACGCAGGTGTTCTCACAACAAGTAAGTTATCTATGAACAGCGTTAATTAGAACAAATTAGTGAGCCACCTTTAAGTACGTATATACATAGTTTCAAGCGTGCTGATTCGAAGTACCAACTTACTTATACTAAATTGTTTATACAATGTAGGTATGCAAAGGAAATGTAATAATATTCGTAAGTTATCCACATTTCCCGCAGTTGTAAATTGTATGCATCGTATGAAGTTCCTTGGAATGTGGTTGGGATTAACAAAGTCTAGATTAAAATCTCGAAACCTGTGTTCAGTTTGCAGAGCTCTGGGCATCCCGTGCCGGCCGGTGACCGGCTACGACGCAGCGCACGACAGCCAGGGCAGCCTCACCGTCGACATCATCAAGGACGAGGACGGGAACACGCTCGAGCACTTCACAGAGGACTCCGTCTGGAACTACCACGTCTGGAACGAGGTACAAGCAGAGTCTTTTAATTTCGCTCTTGCCACACCTTTTCTCCTGTCAGGCAGCCTAACTGTCGCGATCATCAAGGACGGAGACGGAACCACGCTCCAGCCCTTCACGTCAGACTTCGTTTGGAACGTATACGTCTGGAGGTACAGCCACAGTAGTAGCGTCCTATAATTTCGCCGTCACTTCTCTTCTCCTGTGTTGCGGCTTGCAACACCGAAGCGAAGATCGCGCCCAATTAGATGACGGCATCCCGCGCATGCGCACAGCAGCGCCGAAGTTTATAAATGGCGCCACGCGGTCCACCATCTCCCCTTTTTTGCATTATATCCACATAAAGCACACGCGCGTCGTATATGTACATTATACTTATAGTCCAGTCAATGAACTGACAGCTTGTATGGAAAAAATGTCAATATTGGAAATAATTTATAATAGCTTATTTTTTATGTGTAACGGATATATTATCAATTAAATAGTTACCCAGCGACAAAATCCGACAAAATATCAGACATCAATAAAATGATAAATCAACTAGCTTCTGGAAAGTCAGAAAAAAATATTAATAAATATTTTTGGCTTTACTTTGGTTCATTTACATCTTCTCTATAATATTCAAGATAAATCGTACAAAAAAAGACAATGCATGATTCATTGAAATCTACATAATTACTTCCGGATGGAAAGTTTGTCGGATTCTTTAATAAATCATCTTAGAATAACATTTTAAAATGAAATCAACAAAAAAAACGCTATTATAAATTAATGTTTTTCAAAACCGTATTTTGCCTGGAGTATTGCTGACCTTATTGTTCAAACTTTAAAAACTATAAAATGGTAAAACTCAGTTTTATTAAAATATAACCTATGTTTCTGTGACATCCTGTAGCGTCCTCACCGTCATCTTCAAGGACGAGGACGATTTACAAGTGACTCGTCCTCACGGCAAAACCGTCTCACGGTAAAAAAAATCGTAAAGGAGAAAGAAGCACTACAGCTTTTAAAATTGCCGCAAAATACGTTTGTTCTGCACTCTCTTCTCCATTCTAAACCATCCAAAATCTCCCGAATACCTCAAAACACTTTTTCAGTATTACTGTGTCTCTCAAGTCCGTCAACTTCGCTCCTCCGGCAACCTTTCCTTATCTATTCCGCCTCACCGTACTGGTTTTAATCGAAGTCAACCCGGAAAAAAGCACTGCAATAGTCTTCCACCCGTCTGACTGCGTTAGTACAGAAAGACGGGTGGCTCCGATCCAGATGTTTGACCGACCCATCCCCTGGGTCAACGAGGCCAAATATCTTGGAGTGACCCTCGACAGGAGACTGACTTTCCGTAGCCACATCCGTAGGGTTCGCAACCGCGCGTTGTTCGTACTAGGAAGGCTTGGGCCGATGATCAACAAGTTTAGTAAAATGTCACTTAGAAATAAGCTGACACTCTACAAGACTTGTATTCGTCCAATCATGTCATATGCAAGTGTAGCATTTGCTCACGTGCCTATGTCATCGCTCAAGCCGCTTCAGGTCATTCAGAATCGTTTTCTCCGTAGGGCGACTGGTGCCCCGTGGTACCAATCGAACCTCAGCCTGCACCACGACATGGGGATTAGCACCATGTATGGTTTCTTTAAGCAGGCTGCCAGACGTTATTTTGACAACGCTCCCCACCATAGGAATCCGTTAGTTAGGAAGGCTGCTGATTACGTTCCCATCCCTCCCCCCTCTGTCGTTACTCAGCGCTCACTGATTAGGGGCCGCACGGTCCGGCGTCCTAGGCACACACTCACGGACCCGGACGACGAAATCACAGCGTCCATCGAAAGATGGAACGCTGCGCTTTCGGCGTCCAACACATCGCGTACACTTCGGCGTTCCCGCCGGCGGGGACGTCCACCGCGAGATCGCGACAACACAGACACATACAGTCCTTATTCGTCCCGGTACCACCGCATACCGGGTAGAGTCAGTCCGACCCAAGTCGGGCCTAGCTGAGTTTCTTGCTGGACTCTTCTCAGCTAGGCTAGGTTTTAGCGAACCAGCGATAAAACTCCCAGTAGTTCGACACCACTCACACCCCAGATTCGGTTGATACCGTTCAACCAATCTCACTGGAGCGCAAACTCGTAGAGTATTCCAGTGTACAAACTTTCCCGCGTGGTCGTGCCGGAGGCTCCCCCTGGATTTTCCCCAGGCTACCCTCCAACCACGCAATTCGACCGCTATATTGGGTTCGTCCTATTATAGCAACAGTCAGGTTAAAAAAAAAACAAACTGGTTTTATGTCCAATTCCTTCTCCGTCCAAGTAGCTCGCCTATGGAACCGTCTCCCTGTCAAAATTCGGCAATCTCCAAACAGGCTTGTCTCCAAAAAGTCCTTACAAAATTTATTTGCTGGCAGAACGGAAAAATAATTTATCTGATTTGTAAGTTTCATCTATATTCATATGTATGTGTATGTATGTATTAATAGGTATATATTGTTATATCATATTATATTGTATTGTATCGTATTCTACTATATTATTATTCATCCCATCTTTAGACATGTTAAAGAGTTTTTGTTTTAAATTAAGTTGCACTGCGAGGAAACACTAAGGTCAAGAGAGAGATTGAGAAATAGGTATTTGTAAAATGTATTGCTGTCGCGCCAACCACAAGCCTCCCGCCGCAGAGCGCGATAGAGACAACTAGAGCTTGGACCGAAAATACCTATTAAACTTACATAAAATCAACGTTTCGTAGTCCCCTGATTTCGTCTCCAAAACTTGACCTAATTAACTATTTTTTTTACTAAAAATCAAAGAAAGGCTTTGGCCGTGTTCCTATGTTTTCCTTTTGTTAAATAATCTAGGCAAAATTGTTTTCTGGATGTTTGAACAGCGGAGAATCTGGCATTTTTTTTGGTTTTTGAAGGTTAATATCTCTTTTTAGAATAAATTTATGAAAAAACACATGTCAATAGTAGCCACAGATTCATGGAAAAAAAAATTATCCAGGAAGAAAACAGGGGACTACGTTTCTATGGAAAAACGGCCGTTGTGTTTCCTCTTAAGGTTGACTGGTAGAGAATGCTTTATAGCATTAAGTCCTCCTTTTGTACCATAAGATATTCTTTTGTGCAATAAAGATTAAATAAATAAAATCAATTCACACTTCGCTGAAATATGATTTCGCCGCTGCGCGTCACAAATTACTTAAAAAAACGGCCAAGTGCGAGTCGGACTCGCGCACGAAGGGTTCCGTACCATTATCCTATAAAAACAGCAAAAAAAAAGAAAGAAAAACGTTTGTTGTAGGGGAGCTCCCCTTAAATATTTATTTTATTTTGTTTTTAGTATTTGTTATTATACGATACGGCAACATAATTTGTGAAAATTTCAACTGTCTAGCTATCGCGGTTCTTGAGTTACAGCCTGGTAACAGACAGACGAACGAACGGACAGACAACGAAGTCTTAGTGATAGGGTCCAGTGTTTACCCTTTGGGTACGGAAACCCTAAAAAATACCAGTTTTTGTGCTTCGCAGAACAGTGAACAAATATTAAGCATTCCATTTCTAGTAGCTGATCCATACTAATATTATAGATGCCAAAATACCTTCTGTCTGTTACTTTTTAACGCTAAAACCACATAACCGATTAATGCTAATTGTTATGGAGGAAATTTGTATATCGGGGAAGGACTTAAATATACTTAGTTTTTGGGGGACGAAAATTTGTATGGAAGCACGATATAAACGAGTTCCACGCGAAGTCGTGGGCAGAAGCTAGTACTTTATAAATAACTAGCTGTTGCCCGCGACTTCGTCCGCGTAGAAATTGTCACCGTCTTAGAAAAATGATTGCTATTAAGTTATTGTAGGCGGAACCTTAATTATCGCCTAACCAAACCAAGTTCTACCATCTTAAGGGACGATTTCCGAGATAAAACTATACTATATTCTTCTAAGGGTCTCAAATTATCTGTACGGAAAATTTCATCTAAATCCGTACAAGGAGCGTAAAAAGTAACAGTGCGATGAGTTCATTTGTTTAAATTGCTAAATTTAAATTGAAAACTTTGTTTTTACAAATATATTTATCGTAAGGATCATGACAGACGTTTCTGCTTAAATTGTATATTTTTTCATAATGTATTAAACAAAGCTTAATCCATCCAATAGTTTTTTTACTCACGTTAGTCCGTGTAGTCTATAGCTTTTAAAGCAAACTTATCTAATGCTAAAAGACGTAGAACTTTCCATATCTCCATCCGCCGTCCCCATTTAACCCCTTTTTAATAATTTAACCCCATTTAGGGGAAGAATATTTTTAACCCCGTTATGAAATCAATTTCAAACAGTCGAAGACAGAAGTTACAAATCTCTTACTTTAAAAAGGTCTTGCTCTCCATACAAACTTTGAACCCCCTTTAACCTCAATAGGGGATGAATTTCAAAAAGCTCTAAAATCAGTTTTGTAGTCTTTTAACATACAGGCTATGACCGAAGTTACAAATCTCTTACTATAACATTTTATTGGTCTCCATATAAACCTTGAATCCCGTTTTACCCCCTATTTCCAAAACACTGACAGAACTTTTTTTTATTCTGATAAGAAATCTATATACAACGTTTTAAGTATCTAGCTCAAAAAAAATTTTTTTCATACAAACCTTACACCCCTTTTTAACCCCTTAGGACCGATTTACTAAAACGCTTAAAGTACTTTTTTGTATTTTAATAAGTAATCTTTCTACAAAGTTCCAAACTTTAGCTCAAAAAAAGTACTTCCCATACAAACATAGCACCCTTTTTTAACTCCCTTCATCATCATCCTCCTAGCTTCATTCCCGGTTGTGCCTTTTTAACCTCCTTAGGGGTGGAATATTCTAATAAGTTGAAAGTACTTTTTTGTATTCTAATAAGTAATCATTCTATAAAGTTTTAAGTCTAGTTCATAAAATAAAGTTTCCCCTATTTCACCCCGTTTTTCAATCAATCAATCAATCAATCATTTATTTGCTATAAAACATTTATAAATGTATGCAAATATAGTTTTAACACAAATAAAACTAACAAGCAGGCACAAGATTAAATTAAAACAAATAATATTAACTTACATTAAATGTCACAAAAGCAGAATAATCAATTTAAATAATAAATCTAATTTATTAATTTTTAACACGCTGAAATGACTTCTTTTGTATATTATTAAGTAATCTTTCTACAACGTTTCAAGTCTCTAGCTAAAAAACCATAAGTTTCCGTGTACCCCCTAAGTGCACCCCCTATTAATCTCCTTACGGGTAGACTTTTGCAAAACGCTGAAAGTACTTTATTTGTATTTTAACAAGTAATCTTTCTACAAAGTGTAAAGCACCAGCTCAAAAAAAAAGTTTCCCGATAAGTACAAACTTTGCACCCCTATTTAACCCCCTTAGGGATGGAATTTCCAAAAACCCCGTCCTTTCCCTTGCCTACGTCATAAAAGGAAGTGCTGGTGTAAATTTCAAGTTTCTAGTCCCAGAAGTTTCGGCTGTGCGTTGATGATCTGTCAGGAAGTCCTCTTTTATTAGGGTTCCGTAGTCAACAAGGAACCCTTATAGTTTCGCCATGTCCGTCTGTCCGTCCGTCCGTCCGTCTTCCATTACTACTAAAAATCTGTGATTCGGCATGGGTATATAAATCAATCACGCCGACAAAACAATACTATAAGATCTTGAAAAAAAAAAATTTTTAGGGTACCTCCCCTACACCTAAATCGGGGATGTATTTTATTTTTCTCGTTAAACCCATGTGTGGGGTATAGTTGGATAGCTCGTTCAAAAATATTATGGGTTTGCTGAAACCATTTTTCAAATCATGTGATTAGTTTGCGAGATATTGGGCTTTAAAGCCCTAATTTTTGTTCGAGTCATGTGTCCCCCCCCCCCTGCCGGCTAAATGGCTACTACTGGGGATGTCAAAAAATTCGTGGTAGTAGTACATATAATGAATTTAAAAGGAAAACTATCACGGACAAGTAGGCATAAGTAGTTTACCAAGTAATAGTCGACCAACTTAATGTGTACTTGGAAAGGCCAATTTTCGTACAAATTCGGCCGACGCAACCGCACCGCACGTCCATGTAACTAAGACAAACAGGCAACTACGGAACCCTACACTGCGCCTGGCCCGACACGCACTTGGCCGGTTTTATATATAGATCATGCCATGAATGTTTGATTAAAATAATAAATGCACTTTACGGGCACTCTCCCTATCAGTTCTCCGACTGAAACGTAAAAGGGGAATAAAATGGGTCATGCGGTTCAATGCGTGCACTTTGAATCATCTTCATTCAGTGTAAATATAAATAACGCGTAAGCTTGTGACGCAACGCAACAGTTTTGACTGATTCATCATTCCGCCTTGGTGTTCAATTAAGCGAGCCTGTGTGCCTAAATAATTGCGACATTGATATCTTTAGGTTCTAGAACTACACAAATTATAGAAAATTGTAGGTAGCTGAAGTTTGTATTGTTTGGAAATATGGCAGATTCTTTAAAGTTAAACCAAGACCCTGACCAAGGCGCCGCGCCCGTTTATGGCGTGGCGTGGTGTGTTACAAGGTTGAATTTTGACATTTACCGTTTGATTCGCATGGTGCGTTGCCACGTTGCTATGGCTACCCATCCGACTGGATATCAATCGGATTGCGCCGAACGCACGCTACCGCTTTGTCATTCATGGACCGATTTTGGCGCGGCACGACTACTATCGGTTTTTTGAAGCGGCCGCGAATGCCAAGCTTTATGGAAACACTTAATTTTGTGATTATTTTGTAGGTATGGATGGAAAGGCCAGACTTAGGTTCCGAGTACGGTGGCTGGCAGGTCATCGACTCGACCCCTCAAGAGATGTCGGAAGACCTGTACCGCTGCGGTCCTGCCTCCATCCGCGCTGTCCGCGACGCCGACATCCAGAAGCCATATGATGCTGGATACGTTTTCGCGCAAGTCAATGCTGATAAGGTATATTGATGGGATGATAGTTTATACAAATACATAGTTTAAAGGACGAACTAACCGTCGTTGCCCTATCGCGAACTTTTTGTGTTGGTACCTGGTTACACTTTGGCGTTTGTACATTTCTACTTAATACTTATCAAAACATTTAATTTTAAACCGTTACCTACTGTTAAGATCATATTAACCTAGGTAAGAGTACAGGAGTAGAAAGCTAGTTGTCCTGTGTTCAACTCCCGGTACGGGAAAATATTTGTGTGATGAGCACGGATTTGTTTCCGAGTCTTGGTTGTTTTCCATGTACCTACATATTTAAGTATTCTTATCTATGAAATATGTCGTCTAGTAACCATGACACTATGGAGCTAGGTGGCAAAGAAGTTGTCTTAATACAAAACGGTACACAAATTAAATATTGTGTAACCATATAGGCAAACATTCGATGACTTCAGTCGCGTGCAATGATATGAACACGGCTTATTTTTACATTGATACTAGCGACTTGACTATAACACGTAGTCGCATCGAGCGCCAGCTGCGCATATAAAATGGTATATTTTAGCCAATTAGGGAAGGTCACCTCACCTCGCTATCGGGGGCTTACTCTCAGTAGTTGCACGTTGTTTTCCAGGTATTATGGAAATATTCCGGTGAAATTCAACCACTCAAGCTGCTAGCTCGGGATACGACCTCTGTTGGGCAGAACATATCTACTAAAGCCATTGGAAAGATGGAACGTGAGGTAAGCTGCGTCACGCCTTGTTTGGGCTGAATGATTTTGTAGACACAACGTAGCATTTTCTCTTATAAAATGAGTAGGCGCTGTCTATTTACGAAAGGCGAAAATGTATGCTATGCGATGAAATTGTTATTATAATGTTAACAAACAGAGTAGGTACTGACATTCGCAAATTAATTTGTAGGATATAACTAACACATACAAATACCCGGAGCGCACGTGGGAAGAGCGTGCGACTATGGAGAAGGCTCTGCGACGTTCATCCAACATCTTCGCGCGGTACTACCTCAACGACGCCTTCAACGATGTCGTGTTTGACTTCGAGCTGCGAGACGATATTAAGATCGGGCAGGACTTTAGCGTGGTGAGTACAAGTTTAGGTCTATCTACTCTAAGAATAATATCTACAATTATCTCTGTCACCTAACTCATCCTACGCTTTAATGCCGGTTGCAACCTCATCTATTTATTTGCTCAGAGGTTCACTGGGATAAGTAATTCAATTCTGTTTGATATTCGCGGAATAGTAGATTTTCAATAACTATGTCTACGACTCTGATGATTATGCGGAAAAGTTTGTTAACACTTTCACTACCAGGAACCCGCCTAGCGGGCGCCTACGCCGTAGTCGCATTCCGCTACATACGGGATCGGCTACGAGCGTAGCGCGTAGCGATTCTTGGTAGTGAATGTGCTAATTAAGTAAAATATTTACGGACAATGCCTGTATTACTCATGCGCAATGAGTGTGGTGTGGGATTGGAATAGCTGCTGTACGTGATATTTGACATATTTTAATGGAAAAACTGTCACCTCCAATCCCATTCCAATCGCGGTTTCATAATACTTAGATTAACAAATCGCTACGTGTGCTACGCCTACGCCGTACTGCGTAGCAGCGTTTTGCGCTCTGTAGCGGAAAACCCACGTAGAGACATGACTCATATGTGATTAATTGGCTATGAATGGGTTAGGTTCCGGTTTAGAGATACTCCACGCATGTGTTTTTACATATTTCAGATCCTACACATGAACAACCGTTCGTTAGAGAACAAGCATCAAGTGAAAGGAGTACTCCGAGTAGACACGGTGACGTACACGGGCAAGACCGGCGAATCTGTGAAGCGACACGAGTTCGACACGACGCTCGCGCCCGAGGCCAAGGAACAGGTCACCATGGTCGTCACCTTCGATGAGTACTATGAGCGACTTGTAGATCAGGTGAGTCACACGCGCAAGGCCAGTATGTTATTGAAAAGACTTATCGAAATACATTCGGCTAACGGGTTACACCCTGGTCACACTCTGGTTACATGCGAAGTAGGAAGGACGTCCGTAGTACGTAGTGTTACTAAATTCAAATTATTGCTATAGAGTATAAATTACAAAATATAATTAACACTTTCGCTACCAGGAACCCGCCTAGCCGCCTAGCGGGCGCCTACGCCGTAGTCGCTTTCCGCTACATACGAGGAAAACCACAGGATCGGCTAAGAGCGTAGCGCGTAGCGATTCTTGGTCGCGAAAGTGTTAAAATCATAGTAAGATATGGACCTTGAAAGCTGAGAAAAAATATGCTTTTTTTTACGGTCCAAGAGTAGAGAAGAATAGAATTCTTACGCTTTTATAGAAACAAAATTATATGACAATTATGGACCCAAACGCTTTTCCATACAGTGATAGTGATAGTACAAATAGAAAACTGTGACGTCATACTTTTATGTCAATTAGTATCAATGACATGTCTTTAAAATACTACTAACAAATCCACGGTTAAACTCACGAATTAGTATGAATCTTTTCTGCAACCGCCATCGAGGTCGGTCCGTCTTTGTTTTTTTTTTGGGAATTTATGTTCTTTTAATTGTACTTAGTTGCTTCCATACAAACATTTGTTCCTCTCCTAAAACTGGTTCGAATGGCATCGTAAATAAGTTTCTGTCAAAAATTTCATTTTTGGTACAAGTTTTTATTGCCGACTGTACTTTTCTGTATACCGTCATCAACTACTCATTGAGACGATTCTAACGAGCCCAAACTCGATGGGGTTATGTGGTTTTATTACGGAGTTCCTATGACCACCTTCCAGCTCCATCATCAGATCAGCTCCACGTCATCATAATATTGCATTGTCACGCGATTTGCATATTCGTGCAAAATTTTAACTCAATGGGAAAGCGGGAAGTGGATCAAATTTAACTTGCAAGATTTGATTACAGACAGACGGACAGACAGACAGACAGACAGACAACGGGACAGGTGAAACTAAATAAAAGCTTGTAAAAAATCTTACGAAACAAGCCTATTATGAATTAATGATGATGAAAACTATATCCGCAAATATGCGCAGGTCAGGAAATCCGTTTATGTCGGTGTTCTTTGGGAAGACCTATGTTCAACATTTATAACCACAACCACCGATATCTTTTCATTTTCACTAATGACAAAGTTGTCTCAAGTAACCTCAAACTGTTCTTTCCAGGCATCCTTCAACATCGCCTGCCTCGCATCAATAGTGGACAAGAACTTCGACTACTTCGCCCAGGACGACTTCCGAGTGCGCAACCCTGACATCAAGATCACGGTGGAAGGCAAGCCTGTGTCGCGACAGGAGTTCACTGTCACTGTCAAGCTTGAGAACCCATTGCCGGTGCCGCTGAGAAAGGGCAAGTTCTACATCCAGGGGCCGGGGCTGGATGAGCAGCTCAAGATCGCTCTAGACGAGGTAACCTCAATTTTGATTAATTCGCTTTTCGATGAAGGAAATACATCGTGATGAGATGCCTGCATACATCTGCAAATAAATTTAAAGGTGTATGTGAAGTCGACAACCCGCACTGGGCCAGCGTGGGGACTACTGCCCGTTCCCTCTCATCCGTGAGAGGGGGCCTGTGCCCAGCAGTGGGACGTTTACAGGCTTATTTATTATTATTATTAATATCTATACACGTTAGGAAGGTTAGAAACTGGATTTTGACTGAGGACCATGGAAAAGTTTAATTGCGATTGTAAACGGTACGCTTTCTATATACTGCTTGCCTAATGCCTAAACTGGAACTAAACAGTAGATACCAGTTACTATTGCAGCTTTGCTTTTCATTCAATCCAAGTGCCTGTATATGCCTTCGATCCATCATCAATAGGGGTGTAGATCCGAAAATTGTTATTACTCCACGAGAAAGAAGGCAAAAAATATGCCTAGTGACGAAAATCCCATTCGCATATCTCAAAAAATTACGAAGCTACAACCGTTTTATTATTGCTTGTTAGAGAGAGAAAACGCAAACAGTGTGTGACGTCACATTACACGATGCTGCCGGGGGGCCGCGTCGACGGCGGCGCCAACTACGTTGCGGCGCGGCACGTTGCCTTCTTTAGTGACGTCACAATCTACAAGCGTCATCGTTTCATATGAAGTTGCCTTTTGCAAAAAAGGGACAGAACATACCCCTTCTTAAAACTTTGGACACTTATAAATAACTTCGTGATTATTTAACCTTTTGCGTTGATTTTTTCTCCATTTGACTACATTTTTAATATTTTTTCGAGATAATGTGACATTATTGATTATTTTATTTAGTGTCTACACCCCTATTGACCAAGGTTTTTTAAATATTATAAGTTGTGATATCGAGTAACGATGATTACAGAACGTGCCCCCCGGCGAGTTTGCAACCGCCCAGTTCAAGCTGACGCCTCCATGGGCGGGCCGGCACCAGATCTCAGCCAAGTTCACCTCCAAGGAGATCCACGACATCGACGGTTTCCTCGTCCTCATGGTCGCGCCGCCGGCGACTAATGGTTACTCGGAGACGAACGGACTTTGAGCTCACCCCATTGGACTAGCGGATGTTAAAGTATGACCTAAGCCTGTTTGGTTTACGCCATTTTGGTGCCGAAGGGTGCTCAACTTCTTAGCCGAAAGGACGGAAACTAGAAGTGATAAAGTAGTTAGAGAGGCAGTTTTTAAAATTTAATTTTAAGGGAATGCAGTTTGAAAACATTAAGATACGAGTTTATTACTAAAATATCGTAATAATCGGTCTAACGGATGTTTATAACACCGAGTCATAGTAGCTAAATTACGTATAGGAAAAGCTTATCAAAAGATGATGTTGATTAAACTTGGTCACAGTTCCATATATTTATAGGTTAGTTACATAAGTAAAGGTATGGCTCTATGACCTCGCTTATATAACGCTATCTTATGAAACTGTTAACACTGACAGTCGTCATATTTTTCTAGTCTCTGCTGATACCTAATAATTTATTTAGTTTCACTGCCCGCTATGAAGAGCGCTTGCACACCGGCATTTAAAATTATCTGTCTATATAAGACAGACCAAGACTTCATAGACCTATGAGTAAGTTAAATACTAAAGAGAAACACGTGTCTCTTGTGATATCTTCGGTGCCTTGGAAAGAGTTTTAAATGTAACGATTACTTCAGTACCGTCCGCAGCAGATGCAATTAGCTACGGCGGATGAGGTTAAAATGTGCACAAATCTATTTATTGCCAAGAGAGCAGAGAGCAGCTATTGCACATGTAATTTTGACCACTTTTGTCCACGTATCGATTTTTGCTGCTGACTGTACTAAATTAATTCGTATTTTACTGCCGTGAAATACTGCAACATTGCCAATAAAGCCTAAGTTTGTTTCCTCAAAAAGCTGAAACTTGTTGTAATGATCCATCATCCAGCTGCTCGCATACTTCTGCCGTTAAAGGATACTAAAAAAATACAAAAACACGGTATTTTAAGGTAGGTAGGCAGTTAGGCTTCATTGGCAATGTTGTAGCATTTGTAAGTTTGATCCAAGTTGAAACTAATGTAATATTTATGTAGAGTTTTAATAATTAGCTAACAGTAATTAAGTGAATACAATAAATACGTTTATATACCTACACGAAAATAATCAGCATTCGTTGTATTCTCACAGTCAGAACTTTTTAGTATTTTATTTAGGATTTATGACTTTGGTATTAAAGTGAAGGCCTAGGTCCAGCAGTGGACGTATTTCGGCTGATATGAGGATGATGATTGATGAGGATTAAAGTGAAATTATAATTAAGTATTATTAAATGTTCAGCTACCCCCTTTGTTCCTACTCAACTAAGTACCTACCTAACGAACTAGGTAACTATCTGTTCAATAAACAGCATTATATGAGATCAGGAACTTCAGGGTTATCGACGAAATCTGGCGAAGGCTTTTTCAGCCCTAGTTTTAGCCTGGGATCAATATAATCGGGAGCTTTTCTCGCAGCAGTCATTTTTGACAGGTCGAGCACTTTATCGGAAGGACCAATTTCTAGAAACTCTCTCTTTGACTGACCTGTACTCTCATGGCAATCAGCAACGCGATGTTCCGTGTACAGTTGAGCATGCTTTGAAACTTCCTTTTTAGGCGCCATCTGTGGTTTTATAACTACATTAACTCGTGGCATTGTGACGACGAGGTGGCCAGTTATCTGCGAGCGCTGCGCCGTTGAGTTACTGGTGTTGACCTCCTCCGGCAGATGGAGTTGAAATAACTTTCCCTTAATTGTTGCTCGAACATAATTCGGCTGAACATCCACATCAATTAGACTAGTATCTAAATGTTTATACACTGCCAGATCCAAGATAAATTTTTCAGGGTCAGTATCGGTGAAAATGAAAGGGATTTTAGCTTGATTAATATTGAAGGGTCTGCCATCGGGTGCAAAGAATTTGTATTGTCTTTTTTCCTCCGGTTTTTTTTCAGTTTCATAACTCTTCAGCTTTAGTTGGCGCATGTGCTCCATTTCATAGCGAACCTCAGGAGAATGCTCGCACTTCTCTGCGTAAAATTTCTTATTTCTTTCTTCTGGATCCATGTCTTTGTATTCGTTTTCCCATTTGTCTTGAATTTCGTGTTCGAGGCGTGCTTTTTGCTTTCTACGCCGGTGTCTGTACTCGTTTTGTTCGAACAATATGTCTTGTCTTATTACTGGTAGGTTTTGTAGGGCTTTAATGCGGTCCGATCGCTCTATTTCAGCTCCGTCGAGGAAGCCGAGTTGAGGTAGAGTTCCAATTACGAAGTCGCGGTAGTTGTCATAGTCAGTGCAAGGGTTTCCGGTTAAATATAAATTCTGAAGATTATACAAGCCTGTGAGAGTTTCGACAGTGACAATTTCTCCGATAAAGTTGAGAGTCAAGTCGAGTTTTTCGAGTGATTCGCATCTTTCCAGGTTTTCTATGATTTCTATGTTGTTGAGAGCTAAGTTGAGGTAGGTAAGGTTTTTGAGTTTGTTCAAGTTTTCTATTTTAGCGATGAGGTTGTTCTGCATGAGGAGAATCTTGAGCTTGGGGCACCAGTCCTGGAGGTACTCTATCTTCTCTATGTTCTCCTGGTGTAATGCAATCTCCTCCAGCGGTGCCAGCAGGCGCTCGTGGTGCTCGGCCTTGCCTCGCACCATGTCTACTGTTATTCTCACCATTATTAGCTAAGTATATTTGAAATGACACCAGATATCACATCAAATATGACTTTCACAAAATTGACGCGATACTGTGTTAAACAATGTCATCGCGACCGTAACCATGGTAATGGTATAATAAAGCATCCTACATGTGAACTTGTGTTGTTCTACTAACGATCGTATCTCCTTAAAATCTGGTGTTATATTTAAGTCAGCACTGTCGCGACAGCATCGTAGTGAATTGAAATCAGCAGTTTACACGATGGTAGTATTGGGACTTGGCCTTGGACTGACGCCGTTGACTAACTCGATGTAATTATGTAAACCAAGCTTAATGCTGCTATAGTCACGATCAGTTTTCACTGAACAAGTATGATCATAAGTTACATTAAAATTAATGTAGTACAGTCAGCAATAAAAACGTCTTGACTAGATATTAACGTTAATTAAAACGTGTTCATAAATATCTAGATAAGTTGATACTACCTCTCTTTTAACGAAAACCGAGTTCAGTGTCCATATGTCTTTGAGCAGTACTGGCTGAGGAATTTTAGGTAGCTACAAATAAAATAGTAAATTTTTGATAAAGCCTGAGCGACATTCTCATTACATACGTTAGGTATCTGTACCTAACTATTCTCTATTATCAAGTAGATGCCCTTATAAATTATGAAGTAGATCTATTTGATCTACTTCATAATTTTTAAGGGCATCTACTTGATAATTGTGTGAATTTACTTTTTATGACAATATTTTACCACAACGTGTTAACTTTATTTCTATAATGTTTTTTCAGTTTAGCATTAGTTTATGTCTTAATATACACACTTAATTATTGCTTAATAACTGTTCCTGACCTTAAACAACCTCATGCGAGTAATACATAATTAGCAGCGACCTATTTTTAATGCGTAATTAGTGCAGTTAGTAATTTTCCTGTCAAACATAAGATAATTAATTAAATAAGTACGTTGCAGCATTGGGAAGCCAGAGAGGGGGGAGGGGAGCAAAGGGCAGGCAGCGATAGAATCTACAAGATCTCCAGTTATATCTCTCGATCTCGGCGGCCGGTAATCCGTCATTTAACATTCCGAAGCGGTGGCACGGACTGCTCAACTCAAGCGTACTAAATTAATATTGCCGTGATGTAGAGGGTATTAAAATATTTTAAGCGACGCCATTTATAACTATGACGTTCAGATATCACGTCGCAGGGCTCAACATATTTTATTTCTCGAAACTGCCAAAAGACAATGAAAGTGAAGGATTAGTATCATCAGGGATTCGTTTTGTTGTTAATGTTCGGCTAGCGGGGCGAAAAAACGGAGAGTTGAAAAACAAGAGATGTTCGGATGAAATAAGGCATGACAGAGGGAAAGACAGTGTTATTAGTGAAGAAGGCAGGCGCCCCGCGGTCTGTGTATGTTTAGGGCTGCGCTGCGGGGAGCCGCGCCAGTGCGCCGCGCGACGCGCTCGCTTGCCCACTTATTGAAAGCAGCCAATTTAAATTTGTTATTTAAACAAACACTCTCTAGACAGGATAATTGAAATTAGAATGGTAATTTGTGGAGAGTATATTTATCACCTAAGGCTACCGTCCATTATTAGTAGGGATGATGATGGTGATGTTATTATTTAGTTAGCTTAGGAAGAAGTTGGTCATCTAGAGAGTGATGGATGCCTCCAAACGCACGATATTGCATTTACTATTCGGAAGCATCATACCTACTCGTACTTACTCGAATCAGAACGGTTGAAGTCGTTTATGAATCATTATAAGTTTAGATTGAGATATTTGTGAGATTCGTCAGAATATGCGTTAATCCTACTTCCTAATATTATAAATGCGAAAGGTTGGATGTTTAAATGTTTGGATGTTTGTAACTCAATCACGCTTAAACGGCTTACCCGATTTGGACTAAATTTTGCACGAAGATAGTTAAGACTAGTTACTATGCCTAGATTAAAATAAAAGATACTTAAGTAGTTTTTTCCCGGGTCTACTCAGACAAGGTCGCGGGCTGAAGCTAGTTACCTAATGGTAATTGAGATTATTTAATCCGGCCGACTTTATAAAGCTGTCATTGGAATTAGTATCTGGACGGTAGACTTGCTTTTAAAAATGACTACTTTTAAGCAATTCGGCCAACTCGACTAATCTCAAGTATACCTACCACATCAAAACCGGTATTCACGATATTTGACAGAAGGGATATCCTCACTTAAATGTCCTTATAATTTTGATTTTGAAAGATCAAGACATAAAACTGAAGACATACGTCCCCTTCTGTCAAATATATAGGCCCTGACATAAAGCATTTGTATTTACATAGGTATCTACTTGCTAGACCCTATTTCATACAAGATTAGAGAATCGTGCGTTAATCGACATGCAATTTGAAGGAAAACCATTTCAAAAACGCAAAAAAAAGTAAGGTCAGCCGGGGCAAGTGCGCCAACGGGGTAAATGCGCCCGTCATATAGGACCGGTAATTGTGGATCTCTTTGGGGGAGGCCTATGACTGGCACTGGACGTAATCTGGCTGATATGATGATTATGATGATCATTAAGAAATCTATAGTACTAAAATATCAGTAGATTTCAATATGTTCGATGAAATTGCACTTACCCTGGTGGCGCACTTGCCCCGACTGACCTTATCTATTGTTATGTTTGGAATGCACTTATTGATCGTCATAAGTAAAACTAGTGCAATATTTCCATTTGATATGCTGGATAAACGAAGAAACGTAGATGAATTTGTATTTTTCCGTTAAAAATCTAATGTTATTCTGCCCGGCTAGTTACACTATCGGCCATATAGGTATTTACGGTCCGACGTATAACATTATTGTATGCGTACATTTTTACGTTACTTAGCTAGCAAGCTAATGACGTGACGTATATTTATGTTCTGGCGTAAATTACATGTAGCCAAAAAGGAGTGTAATGCAGTCTTTGAATTTCTTTCGTTTATATGTCGTTATGGTTACAATAATATTGCTTAATAAAAGAATGATGACGAGGACTGTACGTCTAATAAATAGTGGTACTCCCAAATTAAGTTGTATTTCAACTGCTTGGTTTTGCTTCTATTAGTACATAGGTACTACGCGCGAAACCGCCGCTATCATGGCCGCAGAAAAGGACGCGGTAATGCGATGGAAGTAGTGGTCTTTCTCCCCCTTACACATAGTTGCGTCCTGTATAATGGGCCATGATGGCCCATTGTGGAGAGAAGCCGGTACGTAAAAATTATATTTTATGATACATGTTTTCTAGGAGATAATCGGGCTACGGCCACTATAACGAGTTAGAAGCAACTCTAATTTGGCACCGGCGGCAAGTCTCTGAGCCAGGCGAAATGTCTTAAAAAGGCAAATCAATCCAAGCTCTTAAAACTGCAGACGAATATTTGTTTTGACATTAATTTTTACTCAAAATCCGGCGACTGCAATTCTTTACATAGCGTTAAAATTTACCGGGGGTCTCGAGTGACCTACACAAATTTACCCACAAACTATGAGACTGCGGGCTTAGAGGATGCCAAGAATGCTTTTAAAATTGCTTGCCCGGGTAAAGATTTTCCAGACAACCTAAAATCTCAAAGGAGCTGGGACGATATTTATTGTTATTTAACGTTGAAATCGATTCTGAGCCGCAGTTCAGGTCCAGATCGCGCAAGGCTTTTGGCGGTCGGAGCCAGAGAGGCTGGTCACTGGCTGCATGCCCATCCTTCTCCAAATACCGGTACCTTTCTGGATCCGACCACCCTTCGTCTGGCGGCTTGGGGTCACAGTATGCACTCCGCACATACGCCCCTGTGGCACGGACGTGGACCGACTGGGTCACCACGGACTATGTTGTCAAAAAAGTGCAGACCGACTCTTAATGACATAATCCGCCGGTCTCTTGCCACCATCAATGTGTCTGCTCTTCTTGAGCCGCCTGGCATTGTCGGAGATGATGGCAAAAGACCTGATGGAGTGTCTCTGGTTGCGTGGAGTTTGGGACGGATGCTTGTGTGGGACGCTACCTGTGTAGACACACTGGCACTGTCCCGCCTCCAACGGACTACTTCTAAAGCGGGTGCAGCGGCGAAAAATGCCGAAAACCTGAAATGCATTAAATATAGAGGCCTCGACAGAGAGTACAACTTTGTACCATTTAGCGTCGAGACCCTAGGTCCGTGGGGTTCCAGTGCGCAAAAGTTATTTGCGGAAATCGCGAAACGTCTGGTTGACGTAACTGGTGACCGAAGAGCTGGCGGCTTTCTCGAGGGCGTTTTTTAGATTTAACTTAGTTTTAATTTAATTTTGTTAATGTTAGTTATCATCTTGTATATATTTACTATTTGTTTATTAATAAATATATTTTAAATGTAATCTATATAATAATAAAAAATATATATTAGCACTTGGCGTGTAAATTTTCGTGTTAAATATGTGCAAGTAACATTTTACGTAGCTGGCGGTTTACCATATAAGCTCATGACGTTAAATTGTTTGACGTCTGTCTTGGACGTAAAATATGACCGTAGAAGTTGTCAATGTGCTAGCGTGCTAGCTGGGCGAATGGGTTATAGTAAAGTAAGGACAAATGCTTTATGTCCGACATGCCTAGCATGTAATATGTCTTATGTCTCATTCCATGTTGGAATTGGAACATTACAATGTCACTCTAAGAGATATACTCTCCCCTTTTTGGCAGTTAACTCCATGTGTGGCTTCTTAATCCCACACGCAGTTTCAATAACAAACGTCATTGGCTGACACCGTTCGACAGAACGAGACGGACGCTCTATCGTGTCATTTATCGTGTGATAAGGCCGACCATGATACAGGGTCAGATGACGCTAAGAAGCAGTATCAACGGTTTCAAGAAATGATTTTCGATTTTTTTTAAGCAACTAGTGTACCTACGCCCGACATTGGACTTTCGAGCGCTCGACTGTTTCACTCGAAAACTGTCAAAAAGTAAGAAATGTAATTATGAAATAGCGATAGAAAATTTAAAAACAAGTAATAGACCGCTCGTATACAATTCTATCGATGGAAAGTAAGTGCCTAAAATTTTGACGGTGGGATCGTATTTAATTTTCGAGCGCTCATGAATGAGTCAATAAACGCCCGAGCGAATATTCAGCGTTTTTAAGGCGTTTTTTTCGTCATTGTCGTAGACAGCAAATACTTACTATTAAAAGGTACGAGTCTACTTTTGATGAAGTTGTTAGCCAATACCAGTACTGAATCTTTTTTGATTAAAGGTTCTGCGGTACGTTTTACCTCTGATGAAATAATCTTGATCTGACAATGACGTTAAAACCGAGCGTTTCAAACGCTCGGAGATTCGCCCGCCCCCCAGAACATCCCATACCTACAGAATGTATTATTCAATCGGGGCACCGAGGGAAAAATCTGAAACTGCAAGAGACAAGGAAATGAGCTATTATTACGACACAAAAAAAGAAAAACTGCATTCAAAGATTTTCAAAAAAGTCTCATATACGGCCCGGGAACCGAACCCGGTCTAATCTGTCTAAAAATCGGAGTTCGTCTTTTGCATTAAATACTAGTAATAGTGCTGGATGTAAGGAACAATTGTTGCTAAGGGACCCTGACTGACTGGGACTGGGGAAGTACCTCCGCCTTGCAGAAGACCACAGCCATAATAACACTGCTAGTTGCTCTGTAGTAGGTTGCTCACCTCCGAGCAAGGTCGCCGGAGCTCCCGAGGATGCGTTGTGTTGAGAGCGAGGGAATTTGTTCCTTCAGCTGTCAACGCAGCGAATCCTCAACATATCAAGGGTCGGCAACGCTCATTTGGAGTTGCATGCATCTATAGGCTGCGGTGTCCGCTTACCATCAGGCGGGCCGTACGCTTGTTTGCCACCGTCGTTGTATAAAAAAAACGATCACAGGAAAATGCCGTATTTCATAGTCTTATGTACGGAGGTGGATCATTTGACACGAAGTCTATTTTAAAGAGGCGTAAAATAATAGGACTACTCATTGAAAGCCTTGGTACAGGCATTTTAGCATTTGGTTATACAGTCAATTGCATCAATATCTGACTTGATAAAGGACGCAGAAATACCTATTTGACACGGCCCTATAACTCTAGGTAGAGAGAGAGAGGAGGTATTTAAGAGCGCTTTTTTTCAATCATATAATATAATATTATGACGAGCAGCTACCACCAATCCAACCAAAATCATTATTCGCAACAAAAAAACAATAGTGTAGGTATATTTCAGTGATGCACATTTACATCGACTCGTACATCCCAAGTATTCATCACGTAGCCTCATTCTCAGGTAGCGGGCCAGACTCCAAGTGTCAGGGCCAGTCACAACAACCGTGGTCACCGGTAACTGATTCCTGTAAACGATAAGTTTTTAGGTCCCGGGATGTTCGCTTATCTCGTGGCTGCTAATTTGCCGTGCTAATGAGATGTGATGTGTCTTATTTTTTTGCTCCTCTTTTGTTTTTGTCCTTCCCTTATTAATTATATCTAAACAAGTTTAAGATTACGTGTTTGTGCAAAGGTTTTGTTTTTGGTACTGTTCTAATCTTGTTTTTGAGTGTAATTGGAAATGTGAATGTAATTCGTTGACGATAACGTAATAAGGTAAATACTCATTACTGTGTAGCTTAGTTACGGCCAGATTATTAGTTTGGCAACGGCTGTTCTAGTTCGCTATAAGTTTGACGACATGCGATGAGAGTCCATAAGCAGGCTAGCTCGAGCGGCCACGCTGGCCAGCGGAGCGTGCGCTGCAATCTGCTGTCGGCATCTCCTCGCAATCAACGATTCGTTCCGGCGGAGGGGGGAGCACTGGTCCATTCTCACGTAAATAATTACCGGCGAGTCTCAAATTACAAGGCGCCGCGGATGCCGATACATATTCATCACGTGTTCGCGCCGCGCGTGACAGCTTCTTCAGGCTGCGGGCGGCCAGCTCGCTTCGCTGCGCTCCCTTTGCTGACTATCTTAAAGCGGACATGACTTGGGATGCATCGAATACCTAGATGCGGGCTATTGTAACATTTGCAACAAAATTGTTTAACATGAATACAAATTCGCAGAACAAGGAGAGCATCTTGTGACTTGTCTTTAAAAAAATCGTGTAGGGTATCTGATTTGTTCATACTTATTCCTGTATCCCCTGTATCTATGTAAAATGTAAGATGGACCAATTTTCGAAAATAAATAGCGTACGTCAAAAAGGAAAAAATAATTTTAGGCCATCCAGAACAGCTTTAATGTCAAAAAGCTGCTTTAAAGTCATAAAGTAAGGAATGGCACCCAGAACATTCAAGGCTTATGACACAACTCAAGAATATTTAAATTACATTTTTTGCTTGGTATAGGTACCTAGGGATTGAACTAGTATTGTAACAACTTGTGCATGCGATACACATGACCATATTATATTTGCATGTCTGTATGACGAAACATGTAGATCTATATATTTTAATTAAGTTACCTACTTTGTACCATGTTTTGAGCAAATAAAGTTCTGATTCTGATTCTAATTCTGATTCTTAAGTTCTTCTTTGTAATTATATACGTATCTATCTGTATCTGAGCTATATTCTAATTAATAATCCCACAGAAAAAAATGTAAACAAAGTTATGTTATGTCACTGTCAAAGTGACATATCAGGGAAAGTACGGGTCGGTCATGCAATAATATTTAAAGTTCACTTTAACAGCAAAATTCTAAATAAATATGAAAAATAATATAAATAGTTACTAGTTACTAGTGAAACATTTAATTGTATAGTGCATCGGTTCTTAACCTTTTTTTACGTCCACTGACCACTACGAAATCAAGCAAAATCCAAGGATTAATAATAAAAAACAGCCAAGACTTTTTGTGGCATTTATTTATTATAGTTAAATGGTCTATGCCATTCGCAGTAAGAAAAAAAATAGTAAGCAACCCACAGATGCACAACCCCGGTGTATCACAGCAGTGATACCAGTGCTAAAAATATATTCTGCATATAAAAACGGTATTATCTTTTAATATAATTATGATGTAAAAAGAAAGATTTATGTCATCAAAATTAATTTGCCTTTTGTAATTAGAGTGTATATTATTGTAATAGGCTAATAGGACGTATGTTTCGTTTAACTGCGAAAATTATAAATCTCCTCATTGCTGCAAATGGTTCTTGTTAACGGCAACACCAGTGTTTACAATTTTTTCTGTGGGATTATTAATTAGACAATTAGACTATACCTGGTTTGGGTAGGTAGTTTAAGAAACTTAGTTACATCAATTTTCATCTAGTTAATCGGTGTACATGAGTAACATGAGTTACCTACACTGTTAAATGTTTATAGACACACTGTACTTACCTAATACACGAAGCATGATAAAAAAGTACCCGTTCCGAAGACAGACGAATGTCATGGGCGTGCAAGGGGAGGTAATCAATATCGAATTAATAACGTTATCTGCCACAGCACGAAAGATCATCAACGTCAATGAATTTCTAATTAGAACTCGCAGCTCGCCGGATGTGGCATAAACGATAAATTATGCACTCGGAGAGAAGTACTAATTTCGTTACCGACAAATTTTCCACAAGCTCGATTTTGATGCGTTTCAAATAATGTCTGTAGGCAACGCTAAATGATAAATCGTCAAGGGAACGCCCATGAGAGGAATTTAGTATAAGTGAAGGAGTGCAGCTCTCGCTCGGCCCCATAGGAAAGAAGGGAGACGAAGGCGTCTGGGAAAAAGAAATAAGATAGGTGAGAGCGCGATGGTGGTGGGATAATAACAGCGCAGCTCGCGGCCCGCCAGCCTTTGAGTCGCCGCCGTCCGCTGCCGAATATCACCATCAATCGCAATTTGAATATTATCCTAAATGCGAAATTTTCAATATTGCATCTGCCAGCTATTATACAGTTTAATGGGATCTCCAGAGACTGCATATCGGGTTGCAGAGTGTCTGTCCGTGTGACGGGAGGAGAGGTATGCGTCCCGCCGGGTCGCCGCAGCCGTGGGTCGCGTACGAGCGAGTAAAACAAACAAGTTACATAATTGTATTTATTCAAATGCGGGGTGAGCACAGCCGTTGCACCTCATGAATAGGCATGGCGGCCTTCCTCGCTATGTGCACCGTCACGAGCCTTCTCTTACAAATTCGGCTGCGGATGTGCGATGCTACACTATAAGCTTTATGCAAATTTGTGTTCCAACGTAAATGAGAAACTTGCATTATGCGGGTAGTTTACATTTACAGAACCGTCCTCTGCGGAAGATTGAACCTTACTTAACAGGAACAAAAATAGGTTTGAGACATCAAATACAGCCAGACCAGTGCTCCTTATGCGTTTTTCTAATTAATTCATACATCTATTGTACGTAAAAGTCTGTTTGTTATCATTTCACGCTTTTATAAACAAATAACCAAATTTAATATCTACTGTTAAACACATAAAATTTGGTACTAACGGATATCATTCAACTTCCGTAGGAGGGCAGAGAACTTTTTACCCCGATAGTCATGAATACTATGATAGGAATGGATTATAAGTTCCAGCCGACGAAATGGCGAAAAAAATCTAGTTATGTACAACAATATAGCTCATGTTATTACACAGAACTATAGAAGATCCTACGAAGTTACTGATACTCTAATGGTACTCATTTAATTAGCACTCTAGTTAGTGGAATAACGATTTAAATATGACTATATACTAGAGAAAAACTCGTGCTGCTATTGAATACTAATAAGACGATACTAAATTACGTTACAATGGCATGCTATTTTGCCATCAGTACCTATTTGATAATAAGCGTTAAGTACTCTTGAATAAAATATCTGGTCCAATCCAGCTAGGCTAAGTAAGATTGATAGTAAAACGTAGGATGCTTTCTCAGTGTCGTCTTTACGATATTTTCTACTCAGCGCCACTATGCAAATCGAGCCAATAAGTTTACATGTCATGTATTAACATAAAATATTAAATATTTCATTGTCACGGGTTGGAGTGGCAAGGAGTCCTCGTATGGGCGGAGACCTGTCTCGCGCGCCTCGTCCGAACAATGATCATTCCACCGCATTGTTCACTAATGGGCAGCGTTAAACAAACACCTTGTTGGTATGCAAGTTGGTAGCTTTGTTCGGGGCTCATTAAGCTACGCAATACAAAATATACGTAAGCACTCCTAGGACCACCACTAAAAATCTAAGGGCGGGCAGCACACAAAAACTGTCTAACTTTCCATTCAGAAATTAACGCACGTAACCAACGGCGGTTTACAACAACCGAGCCTAAACGGGAATGAGAGTGCAAAAATCTCATGCCAAAAGAGAGTGACAAACTGAGCATCTAAGTCAGATGAAACATTACGATACTCGCAATATAACAATAAATCAAACATAAACTAATTAGGAACAGTAGTTATGATAGCGATGCGTTACGCCGCGGTCGCCTAATCCGATTTAGGACGCTGCTCGTCCCCTGACAATAGAACAAGCCGAATGTTTATTTGCACAAGATATTTAGCCATTTCCCCGCCGGATCAGCGGCGGACAAAGGCGAGGGGAGCACATCAAATAGATAAAGTAAGTGAGGCTAATAGGAGGGGCGGAGATGCGAGATCTATCTACAATAATTGTGTGACTTAGAGGGATTACGGAACTTGAAACGACAGAGTCGTAATCGAAACTTGGGGCCACAGGGATGTTGGTTCGCATTTTATTATGCTAGTAACTTATGCGGCTAAGCTGCAATCTTTAATCAATAGATACGATTAACATAAATCCTCGTAATTGTAGAATGTATTTCATAGTTTAGAACTGACCTTAGTACCTACCTATAAACACTAGAGATATAAATGTTACGTCAGTTTATGTAAAGGAGAGTATTTATTACGGCATTTTTAGGGTTCCGTAGTCAACAAGGAACCGTTATAGTTTCGCCATGTCCGTCTGTTCGTCTGTCTGTCCTTCTTCAGCTTAGCTCAGTAACCATTACTAGTAGAAAACTGTGATTCGGCATGGGTATATAAATCAATCACGCCGACAAAACAGGACAATAAAATCTTGAAAAATATTTTTTTAGGGTACCTCCCCTACACCTAAAGCGGGGATGTATTTTTTTCTCGTTAAACCCATGGTGTGGGGTATCGTTGGATAGCTCGTTCAAAAATATGATGTGTTTTCCGGAACCATTTTTCAAATCAGTGATTCGTTTGGGAGATATTGGGCTTTAAAAGCCCTAATTTTTGTTCGAGTCATGTGTCACCCCCCCTGCCGGCTGCCTGTGGCTACTACTGGGGATGTGAAAAAATTCGTGGTAGTAGTACATAAAATAAATTTAAAAGGAAAACTATCACGGAAAAGTAGAGTAGGCATAAGTAGTTACCGAGTAATAGTCGACCAATTTAATGTGTACGTGGAAACGGCAAATACAAACGTACAAATTCGGCCGACGCAACCGCACCGCACGTCGATGTAACTACTACGGCCCGACACGCACTTGGCCGGTTTTTTGTATATGTACATAATACTTATACCCGTTCCAAAAAGGCTTTTTGTTTCTTTTGCAAAAAATATTCGAATAAACGTATTACTACATCCGCAACCATTTAGGAAGACACCGACAATGATGTTTGATACCATGCTGTTGATTGGTAGGTATTAGGCACGCAAGGTGAACGCTACAACTGCTACACGCAATAAGGTAAACGTCCCCGTGCACGTCACTGTCCTAATCAGTCATTACAATTTCAACCGTATGCCAAAATAATAGAGGTGAACTAGGTGTCAACTATTAGGCATGAAGGTGTCGAGCATTGCGACATTTACCTTACTGCATTACGAGTGCAAGAATACAAGAAAATATTGTAACCTCACAAAATGTGTTGTGATGTATCCGGAAATGAAATTGCAATAAAAAACAAAGACCACTATTCCATTGTTGCACCCACAACATGACCATAAATAAATCGAATTGTTTACGCATTCAAAAACCCCTAAACAACATTAGGGCTGAATGAGTAAATTGACACTTTGTCACCGTGGTCGAGAAAAGGCACCATGGGCCTCGGGCGGCCGGAGGGTATATAGGAGCCGCCGCGGGGTGCCTCGTGGGTCATCTACTCCTCAATCTATTGACTTCGTCTCAAATATCAACTTTTTGTCACCAAGATTTTTCTAAAGTTTGGTAAATTGTCAACATAAAAATATGTAAATTCTTTTAAATGGGCAGGTAATCATAATGATGGTAGTTTTAAATGTCATCGGAAGAACAAAACATCGTGCCTTGTATCGTTTCCGTAAAAAAAGTGGTTTTACAGGAATTTGCAAAGAAAAATACAATCGTAATGATTCAGTTGACAATTTCGACTGAAATTATCTGTACCACTTACCTAGTTAAAAATTTCAGATACCTATCTGAAATTTTTAACTGAATACGACGGATTTCAAGGTTCTTTCGTGGGATGCAGTCGCTTACGTTATCTTACTTTAAAAAAAAAACGGACAAGTGCGAGTCAGACTCGCCCACCAAGGGTTCCGTACTTAATTACAAATGGATAGTCTTCAGATTTTTCCCTGTACTTGCAGTATAAGACTTGCCAAATTTCTTAGTTCTAGGTCAACGGAAAGTAGCCTTATAACTTTTAATTCCCTTAAGTGTCGAAATATACGTTTTATGCGGCATAAGCGGCCGTTTTGTTTTCGCTAACATAGAAGTTACATTTTTTTCACATCTATAAGGGACCGTAGACTTGAGTATAATTATGATTTTAATTTTAATTCGATACTTCCACGCTTTCCCGAGATAAACGGCCTTGACAGACAGACAGACGGACAACAAAGTGATCGTATAATGTTTCCGTTTTTTCCTTTTGATGTACGGAACCCTAATAAGTAGATAATTAGGTAAGCCAGTCAGACGACGAATCAAGCTAAATAAAGTAAATTAACAATTCCATTAACTCAAAATACTTGGAATATCTACACCCAGAACGCTTCAAGTTATTTTCGCTATTTTTTATCGCTCAAAATCTGCTTCCAAAAGTCTATTTTATACCACTAGCGTGGAAACTTGGAAAGTGATTTTGAATTTCGAACGTGACGCTCTATCGCGAGATCCGTCTTGTTTCTATAATTATCATGCGTTCAGAAACAAGTTGTTATTATTTTCTGATAAAATTAAATGTATATCTAATTCATATTCTTACTTAATAAAATATTAAGGATTGAATAATAATAGACTATAATAAAAATACAATCAAATTAAACAAAGTTAAAATGTAACTATGTGTTTCAAAAAATTTCGCTTCGTGCAAATTCGAACCGCACCGTTTAAAAACTCCTATACGTTTAATTGGGTTTTGTTATGCTCTGAAGTCCAGTTAAATTAAAACCTTTATACAAAATTAGTATAAAGTTATATTACTTGCATTACATTTACTATTTTCCTCGCGGGTGGCGAGGTGAAAAGTTGTGTGTTTCGTTCGGCAGCAAGTTTGGCGCCTCGTGCATTGAAAAACTCGCTATGCTCAGAATTGTACTTTTCTTGGTGATACACTAACTAGAACAAAATTTTATAAAACTGAGTACCTTCGTAATTGCTATATCATGAGATAAAAGATACTTACAATAAGAAATGTGAACAGACCGATTTTTATCTTGTCAATAAACCCATGTCCAAATTCCGAAATATTATTTGATATTTGACAGTGGCTTTTCGGTGAAGGAAAACATCGTGAGGAATCCGGTCTACTCCTAATAAGTTATAGTTTTCCCTCTGAGTTGGAAGGGCAGATGGCAGTCGCTTTAGTAAAACTAGTGTGCCTACGCCAAATCTTGGGATTAGGTGCCAAAGCGGACCCCGAGCTCGTTTAGGGCACTACCGGGAAAAACGGTAGGAGGACGATGAGTAGGTATTGTCGATGGGAATGGGTTCTATAGACGATGCCGCGGACTACCTTAGTTCGGTTAGGTACCTATGCAAACATAAATAAGGTAATGCATAAAAGTCTAACTGTATGACAATGCGATTGCTGACATTACGTAAAAAAAGCAAACAAACGGCAGCTGGTACGCGAAACTTGTGAAGTTTATTATTCTATTATTTAATTTGTCGTTACATTGTCCTGCTGCCGCTGCCGGGTAATGTTTCCGTATTTATGATTTACATGCGGAATCCGGACAGAAGTCAAGTTCTGACAGTGTCAACATGTCAGAGTGACAATGGCCGTCACATGTCAGGCGCTGTCAATCGCGGAGCATGAGAAGGAAGCGGGCCCGGGGGACCTCGTGGGATCAACGGTACCGGACCGTCTAAATAATTCAAATATTATACGCATTCCTTCGCTTGATGAAGGATTGGTCCCATAGCGAGTTTTAGCTGTCACTAACCGGCATAACTATTTTAAAAATTACCTACATCGGTCTTTTTGAAAGAAATTTTACTTACTTCTTAATATTTCACCTAATAAAGTATCTACATAGTTACTTATACATAATCGATTTATCAACATCTATGGAACTTATCTTATTAAATATCAATAAAATCGTAATATTTAAGTCTAATTATTCGCGTGTGTGTAGAACGGTATAATATTTTAAACTTGTTAAGTTTCTTTCTGGCGTACCTATTAACTATTTTAATTTACGATCTGTGTACACTGCGATGATGTATAGACAGTTATTCTCGCCCCATTTGTAGCTTTCATTGTGTGCGCTCACACCCAGTTGAAAACGACAAAAGCAGACTAGTGGTGTAGAATATGAAATGGTGTTTGTATTGCGGGACGAGTCCGCAAACACTGAGGGCCGTAGGAACACAATAATTGATTAATGGCCGGTTTTTGTTATAATTCTCCGTTCTTTACGCAGTTGTGGCCTCGTTTCACGGTTTAATGTTATCAGGTATGTTAAAATAATGACATACCGTGAAATGTTTCTTAAAACGGAGCTCGAGCCACGAAAGCTCTCGATACTTCATTTAAAAAATTCGAATGGCATTAGGTCTTACAAAATCCAGCTATTAGACAGGTACTTTAAACGTATTAACGATGAGCCATAAAATCAACTCATAAAGTGAAGTGTGCGATGTTGGAATCCACATAAAAGTATTAGGTGGATGGATTGAGCCTGCTCTGCGTGAGAGTACGTTTTTTGGCTATTAAACGCGCGTTTTTTGTGTGTTGCGCGTTAACTGTCGCCTTATCGCCGTGTCGAGTTGTCGACGCCTCCACCGCCTCCGCGGTCGTCGAAATCAAAACACCGTTGAGACGGTCATTAAAAATGATATAAAGGTTAATTTACAGTGTTGCAGCGACCCGTCGAGACCCGGGCACAGCCAGCGACAGCGTCTCCATTCTGAGCTCTAATTATCATAATCCTATTGTTAGATAAATACCTGTTTAGAGAGCCGAGCCGTCAATATATTTAAGGAACTTACATTTCTTGAAAATTCGAACAACAAAATATTCTTAAGTTTGTAAGCGATTTACCTAAAAATTAAGTGTGGCTGCAAGGCTCATAGTACACTACGACATGATAGCTGAATAGTTACCTCGAGAGGGATTTGAAGCGAACTCTCCAAAGCTACATTTGCGTTGGGAAGACAGGCTGTATCTACTGTATTGGCATACTTTATTGAACGAGACATTTTATTTTAATCATTTCGTTCATATATCTGTATGTAGGTGAGCTTGTGGCCTAGATGATGCCTTTCAGCAACATCAACTGTATTATGTAGGTATTAGTTCGAATCAAAGGCGTATTATACAATAGGTACTTTATATTACTTACCTACAAATGACAGCTGCTATTACCAGTACGTTTTACTGGTAGGCATGGACTATGGAGTGAGATTACGGCGCGAATCCATGTTTCCTCGCCGAGCTCGGCCGGCGCGCGACGCCGCGGGACGCGCCTTGTTTACTAGCACTTCCACTACAATGATTTACGAACCGCCTGCGCCATAAAAGCGGGGACAACGCATTAAAAGATACAAAAGGTGCTAAAGAAAAAGTAATATATTTTAAGTTGAAGCGAACGGATATAAAAGTTTGGTGAAATATATCAGGTTTAGTGTTGTGAGTGTTTGTTTATAGGGCCGATTACGCACGCCTCTCCACGCGTTCTGCTCTCAATGGTGACATTCGTCACGATCGTTCTCACGTCCCAGCCTTCTATTCTCTCTTTAACTATAGACATGTGTTGTTACGCCAGTGTGAGGATTCACATTTTAAGTTCTTTAAAGGATTAGATAAACTAGGTTTGAAGCAGACATTAGTAATGAACTAATGACAATTAGGTGGGTGTGACTGTATAAGGTCTTATTTAATGGAGGTCAGTTTGTGTTCAAATATTGGACGAGCAGGGACATAAAGCGCATAACGTTGGCGTAAAACAGCGAGCGACCGCAACCTGACACCTCGTCATCGCTCGTTCCTCGTTAGGCGGCGACATTTGTTTTTTCAAGGGACCTCTCACCGGCTGCGGCCTGGGTGACGACGGCACTACCGCCTTACACAAAAAATCAGCTAAACGGATTCATACGCAATAATCTGTTGGGATTTATTCCAACCGCGTCGGCCACCCACGAGGTGCCCGTATTTCTTCCTGAACGAGCTAACTTCATTATTGTGGCGTGAGATACAATAGTTAAGCGCACGATTTATAAGGCCAACACGTTGACTTCTGTTTATAGCTGACGGGGGGGAGCGGGGGCGGAGATTATGCGTCTGCGCACGGATTTATGGCCGTATCCGATAAAAGCTTAAATACTCTCAAGTGGGAATTATTCAATGGAACGCGATTGTGGTGCTGGCCATTGTGTGGCCGGGCGGGAGTTGCTCAATGGGCCGCGGGATGGACTTCGCGTGCCTCCGTTTGACGCCTCTACCCTGCTCTCCTACCTAATACTTAGACGATAGGTACTATTCTATCGGTCTCGCAGGCGCTCGATCTAGAATAAAGAAAGTCTTTGCTCTTTCTACTCGATACTCCCAACTCCATGATATTTGTGACAGATACAAAAACTTCTGGAACGCTGTATTTTCGTTATGTCTTTAGTGTCATTTCAGGTATGCTGCCGTTTCGGCAAAATATTTTTCGCCTAATTTCACTTCCCACAAAACTTATGGCAGTTAGTTTCATTTCCCAAACGAACAAATAGCACATTTTTGTTTCGCATTTTGTTCATTTCGTCAAAATATCATCTGGCATCATTTTGCTTTGTCAAGTGTTATTAAGACAAAAGTTTATTAAGCAAACACTTTGTTTGGGCTAATATCATTTTCCAAACAAAACATTTGTTCAAATTTTCATTTCGCACACTTCACGTACTTAGCATAACTTTGGCAAATATTTGAAAAATTATTGTTTGGTGTAATTTTATTTCATGACCAGATCATTCCAATTTTTATTATATCATAGAATAACTGTTCAGGGAATATTATTTGGCAAATGATTAATTTTGTATGAATTTTAAATGGCAGAGTAACAAAACAACGAATTTAATATGTTCGAAATTTTATTACAACATTACAAAAACAAACAACAACTGATTACAGGGGTTTAACTAGATTAGGCAGCCAGAAAGAGGTTATGTTACAATAATTGGCATAGATATGCCAACTATTTTGTATGTTAATTGTATGTTAATTACAAAACTACCCGCTTAGCAAAATATGTAATCTCACTCAAATACATATCGTATGCACTCTACACAATTAGGATATAAATCGTATCCCATGCAATAATTTGGAAAACGAATGTTATGCCAAATAATACGTTTGACCAATGAAACTTGACTATATAAAACTTTACCAATCAATAATTTGCGAAGTAATATTTTGCCATAGGAGATATTGCCGAGTGATAAAATGCGAAACAATACTTTGACTTGTGATTTTTTGCCAAATGAACATTTGGGAAAAATATTTTGGGAATTGACACTTTGGGAAATCATTTTGGCTCATACAATAGAGAACCGTCATTTCAGTATTAACTGAATACAGTGGTTCTTATAATTTTTAATATCACTACCCCCATGACCTAATAGGGAAACTGATTTCCCCACCAATTTAAACAGCCGCTTATACTCCATATCTAATATTAATCCATATTAGATGGATCCCTCTTTAACTAAAGACTAGCACTTGTCGGTGGAGCAATTACCAGCGGTTTCTGTCCTCTGCCATTTCCTTTACTTTCCGTTATGATCCGACCTTAACTTTCTCCTTTATTTGTTCGAAATAGTTTCTGCTTGGCCTTCCTCTGCCTCTCGTTCCTTCAATCTTCATTTCCACAATAGTCCTAAAGAAAAGGTCGTGTCTTAGCAGATGTCCTTCCGTATCGTTAGCGTTTTCGTATCGTTACTCCTCTTCGTTTTTCTGTTCATATAATATTTATGGTTCTCTTTTCATTGATTCTTTTCAACCCTTCCTCGTTTGATACGCAGAGAGAGAGATGGACAGAGAAGGCTCTGTCCACTTTACACCCTCCATTCTTCGCCAACACCACATATCGAAAGCCTCTCAATCTCTCTCTGTCTCTTTGTACCAGTGTGCACGTTTCACTGCTATACAAAGCAATGCTTCTTACATACGATTTTACGAAGCTTTAATCGAGTTTCTTAATGACATTTTTGACTTCAAAATATTTATTTTCTTGCTATTAAAGCTTGCTTGGCAATTAGCAATCCTCGCAATGATAATCTTGACTGCATCTACATAGACTGACTATTTATAATACTACCCAAATACTTAAAATATTTAACTTGCTCAATTATGTTGCCGTTTATTCTAATCGGACTATTTAGGGTGTTGAATTTTGAAGCCGTGAGGATTTTAGTCTTACTTATATTTATGTTTAAAAGGAACTCATTGAAAATCGAATCCATGGATTTAAGTAGGTAGTTGTTCCCGCTGACTATTATTTTCTGCCAATGCTGCTGTCATCTGCGAAGCGTATCAAAAATATATTTTCGCCATTTAGTTAACTATACCGCTTCTTCCTTTATTTTATGGATTGCAGATTCAATAAACAAATTAAAAAGAAGTGGTGAAAATCTAACGAAAAAAGTCACTCCTGTCTTTGATCTTTGCTTTTTTCCATTCCTCTCCTATCTCCATCAGTGTTTCTTGTTCTTTGTACAGCCTGTAAGGTAAACGTCCGAGTGCTTGACGCTGCACTAGTTTATGGCATGGGCACTCTATGTCAAAGCAATATGGGTTAAATTCGAACTAAGAGGAGTTTCACATAGAGTGGCCTTGCCATACATTCACAGCGTCGAGCACTCGAACGTTTACCTTATAGAATCCTCCTATATGAGCTGTAGTCCAATTCGGCTTTCTTACCGATACAGATACCGATTCTGATATCCCATAAAAAGGTGTTTAAATAGGAACCGATGATCTACTTTGATCCCGAAGAATCGTATTCTAAATGGCAACTAGCCATAGCGGAATAAAAATGAATGTTCGTCTTAAATGGTTTGACCCCAGTGCCACTTCCGATTTCACACACACTCGTGAAATAATATGAAACAAAATGAAATATGTATTAACGCATACAGACATTCAGAAACAAAGTAGCTTTAGTCCCATACTATGCGAGAGCAAAAAAATAGAGTTCGTAAGCCCATGCCACTTAGAATGAAACCAAAGGCAAAGCAAAATAACCTAAATATTAAAAACTATTACGAGAAGTTAATTATTGTCTTAACGTGCTTGCAATTAAAGAGAGTGTGTGTGTGTGCTTATGTGCATGAACGAATGATGTTAGCATGTAACGTAAAAGTAATTTCTACGTGAAAAGATTTCAGTAAGTAAATCGATGAACCCTCATTGTAAAAAATTTAGCTCACTCGGTCCATTAGAAAGTGCTTAGGCTGGCAGTTTAAACAGGCTCAGCAACACGAGCCAGCGGCGCTTAATGAGGGATTATCGCCCATTTCCCAGGTTTCACCTTACAAATCGTCCGACCACGCGCTCGCTCGCCACGCGTTCGTCTACAATGGGCTTACAGATTACAGACGATTTTTCCGCCGTGTTTTGTTTTGGTGCAGCCTTTGGCTGATACGGAAAATAGGCATGATGCCTCATGTTCATATTGATAAGGTAGTGATGTTAACTGGATAGTAAACCATCAAACTATCGTAATAAAGTAGAAATTATAAAATATAATCGTAAAAAGATATGAATCTTGAAAGTTTAGAAAAAACATGCATTTTTTATGATTGTCCTAGAGTAAATTTAAAGTTACATACCATTACGCTTTTATAGAAAAAAAATTGTATGACAACTACGTACAGTCAGCGTAATATAGTTAGTAGCTGCCAAGGTATAGTCAAATATTTCGGTACACGTCTTTATTACTGTAAGAATAAGGGTGTGTTACGAAATATTTTCCTACTCTGGCTGCTACGAAATATATGACGCTGACTGTACTGAAATGTCGGTTGTGACGTCATACCTAGACAGGTCTAGGTCTACGTCAGGACAGACGTCTATCAGTATGAAGCGTTTTGCGCTGCCGCCAGCGAGGTCAATCTGTCTCAATTTTTTGGGTATATATGTTCTTTAATTGTAGTTGCTCGAATACAAACATTTGTTCCTCTCCAAAAACTGGTTCGAATGACATCATAAATAGTATTTTACTGCAGAGGCCGTGAAGTAAGGGATTGCTGGACGAGTTTGGAGTAGACGGCCGAGTCGTAGACGAGAATCTCAAACGATGTGAGGAAATATTAAAATTAAAATAAATACAAGGTAATCAATTAAATAAAAGGTAATTTGCCGCCTTTTTTATTTTTTAAACATGCCATTTGAACAAGCCGTTCGAGCACCATGTTTAGCCGCACATCAGTATAGTACCATAGATTTTTTTATTTTTTTGTATGTCGCAAGTATGCTTACAGAGTCAAGTGGTGGTTGGCAGTATGTAATTTTTCCTTTGTCAGTTTAATATTAGTAAGTAAATTTAAAAAGTTAGAGTAGTGCACAATAATGGTTTTACTTAGGGTTTTCCTACGTTACTTCTTTTCGTAAGGCCAAGAAGAAATGTAGGGAGCCTTAAACAAGAAACTTCATGTCTTCATTTCGTGATATTAACGCATACATTTCCGAGCATGTTTGAGAAAAAAATTGTAAGTATGTACCAAATTCCTGTAGACAAGCACACAGAACAAGCAAATGGGCTAGGGTCATTACGCTAGTTACGCGACCACCTTCGGTTGGCGACCACCTGAAGGAGAAGGTTTTTTTATATTGAAGATTAACATCAATTCTACAGACCCTATTGAGCAATTAGTTGTACATGCATTTTTTTGTTGTTTTAGAATAGAAATCTACTAAAAAACCGAGGAAATATCCTTTCAGTTCACCAACTCAGCTAGGTGGGCGCCAACAGGCACATAAAATTAGGTGGTCGCTAACCGGCGAAATGACTATAGACTTTCACACGATTTTCCCACAGAGTTTTGGACTAAACGGGACTTGCCTAATCGCGAAAAACTCGAAAGATGTTGTTATTGTTACCTACTGGCTCCGTCAGTCTTCTACACACCGAGAGTTTCTATTGTTGTAATACGTGTAATCTACAAAAACGAAAGCCAAATCCGTAGATATTATTGATTTAATAACCGTATCCTTTACCTAAAATACAAATAGGTAGGTACTTACCTAAATATGGTAAAAGAAAAATGTGATATATTAACAAAATTGTTTTTTTTTGCCAGGCGTGACTCCACGTCCGCCCTCGAACGGTACACAGTACTGCTCTAACAACGAAGCTTCTTAATCTCAGATTACCTCTAAAAATAGCTACCCCTGCACACCCCACACGCCTAAATCACTTTCACTTTAAAACCTCTTACTTACATGCTCTTGAGCCGAGTGTACCACTTGTATTGTAAATTCACAAAAATACCTTGATGTTATGTTATAATACCTTTTACGTACTTACAGGAATCTACGGATAGATAGTTGGATACAGATAGAGCGCCTTATTACTGAGCGATGCATACCTTCTCTCGCCTTTCCCTCGTGTCCAGATCGTCTGAGGCAGTAGTTAGAAATATTATTATTACATTAATAGTTGATATGAATTCCGTTTCGTTTAATGAAACGAACAATACCTACATAGCTAAGTCCATATCTTATACCTAGAGTACCTACCTATAACGCTCTAACGCTTTATACATAAAGTATGTCACCACCGTTGTTGACTAAACGAATTCTCGTTTAATAGAGGATCACCACGAATTAGCTTAACTATGAAATTCGTAACAATTACGTACCTATGCGAAATTAAAGGTCAGACTAAAATACTGGTTCTCCTCAGGCAAGTATTTTAGGTTGTGAAAGAGCAGCCCTGACTTGCCCTGAAAGGTGCATGTGGATACAACATATTAAATGAAACCGGCAAGCATTGTCAATACATACATATATTACTTAGGGATGAAAATTTACAAAACGCCGCAGACTGGTGCGCCTATCTGTTTGTAATGTATCATACTTTACGGCACAACACTCGACATCCATAAAGGCTTTTAGTAATTCATTCCGCTTTAAGTGAAATGAGAGAACAACAACGCGGCTGTTCAGGCGTCGCGCCAGTTCATGTATTAGGTATAAACCGTGAAATATTGCCTTCCTCGACGGCCCACGGGCCGCGACGCCTTCCATTTCGCGTCCTAGGCGGGTAAGAGTCGATGAGAACCGGCAAGAACAAACCTCCAAAAACTGTGACGTATACAGTCGACAACAAATATTGCAAGACAAGCTGACCTTTTTTGGAGTATCATATTCTTATTTCACATGAAGTTTTTTATGCAGAGAGATGATGATTGTGAGAGAATCGTTACAAATATAATTAAACATTAGGTACATGGAATCCTATTTCAACGTTGAGAGAATCTTGCAAGTTAAATTTGGCCCACTTTCCAGTGACCGATTGAGCTGAAATTTTGGGTATAAGTACAGTTTGGATGACAATTCAATATTATGGTACCATCAAGCTGATCTGATAATGGAGACGGAAGGTGGCCATGGGAATTCAGTACTTAACCGACGTAACCCCGTTGAGTTTGGGCTCGTTAGAATCGTCTCAATGAGTAGTTGATGATGGTATACATAAAAGTACAGTCGGCAATGCAAATAGCTTGTACCAAAAATGAAATTTTTGACAGAAATTTTATGTATTAGGATAAATGCTATATAACGCTGACTGACGTTGATCGTGGAGTAAGACTTTGTTCCGTGTCTGCTAGTTCCTGGAAGACCTGACTACATTCGATTTGGAGAAGACTCGCTTTGGGGATTCGACCATTGGGAGGATTCTGAGACTGCAAGTTAGAGATTCAAGCACGTAGGAACGAGGATCGCTCAAACTATATTAGTTTCATTAGAGTAACATATATAATATTATTTCTCTTTAGCAAAGCGCTAGGCAGGTATAGGTACCTACTTAATTATGTTATGGCTTTATCTTTAGTTTTTACTGAAGTTTTTCGAGTTCTTTTATATGAGGGTTTTATACAATAAAACTATCTACCCTGTACCTACACATTGTGTACTTCTGCCTTGTATGTCTCACATACGAGTAGGTATTTAATTCATACTACCTACTTTGTTTGCTTGGAGATATCTGATACAGATGCCAACTGTACGTTTACCGCAGAATAAATACAACCCTCAGGCTGCTCTTGCCGAACACTCGCATTATTTGAGAAAATATGAAAAATACTGCGTGCTTAAGGGGCAATAACTCTCCGGGTGAGACATTAAGAGGCATTATGAGCCACTCGGATGTTTTTCAATTTGGTGAAATGGTGTCTGCAGTTCGCCTTTATGACTGCTAGTACCTACTCTCAAAAGGTGGGGTGGAACCTACACATGGAGATTTGTAAATAGGTACCAAGAACTCGGTAAGTACTTACATTTTAACAACACGCTTCTTATTTGGATACACTTACCTAAAATATGTAGATATGTTTATTTTTATGTAGTATGAAATGTGTTTTGTAATCCCATCTAGACGTTGGGTTCGATACCATAACAACCTAGTGGTACTTATTGTCAATATAAAAAAATCGACCATAACGAATAGAAACTCAACAGCGACATGACGTCGGAAGTCGTAACTCATTCTCAAAATCAACACCAACAACAGCTCGTAAAACTGCGACTAGTGCGCGCCGGAGCCTCGTAGCACATCGTAACGCACAAAGCCTGCCCTATTGTTGCGTACGCGCAGTTTGCGCAAAGAGCCCCCGCTGTACCTACACACTTTATAAAAAGTAGCAAGTCTTTATCATGCTCATATCTCCTTAAGCCATTTTGGTTTTAAACTACGTAGGCGCCCATTTTTTCAATCTGAAAATTGAACGTCAAAACATCAATGAGGCTTTTGAATACCAAATATTTGTTCCGAACGGAACACACATGGCGACCACACAGGACGCAGATTGTGCAACGTTAGAAAGCGGCAGAAAGTTATGACTTTTCGCCTAAAAAGTTAATGAAATCAAATCAGCTACACGTCGACCATGAAATGAAGTGTTTAGCCGACGATTGCTTGGATAATCGATTGTGGGTTATGCACGTGTGACATAACTGATTAAATTATTAATAGATTTTTAGATTTAAATATTAATTAGCTCATGCCTACCCGTAGGATCAAGATTTAATTTGTTATGTCGCATAGAACCTATAAACCATTCGGATGAAAATAAAACTAAAATAAAATGTAGGTACGTTCCCTCCCATAATCCTGAGGAGTATTACAATGTCACTACATTCCTCAGTGCCTCATTATTTTTTATTTCAAAACATATCACAGCTCAGGTTCAGGCCAACAAAAACGCCATAAAGTGTCATAAAAAATATTGCTAACATCGCGCCGTTTGAATATTTGAATAAAGAATAAGTGAACATAAAAAGGCTGGCTGGTGAGGAGCAACAAATTGCGCGCATTATAAATGACAAATGTAAGCGCGCACGGTGTCGGGTTGCGGCCACCCGCGCGCCCGTATTAGTTTCAGCTTACTTTCCTGCTCCCTGCCTGCGCCTGAGCACCGAAATAGCGCCCTCTGCCCTTCACGTCTGCAGCTTGGCTTGACTGCCACCTATACTGTACAAATAATTTAATTTTGGAGGTGAACACTTCCGTAAGGTTCCTAAAAAAAACGGGCAATTGTTTATCACAGCCACTTGCACGCAGTTGGACGACAATGAGTTTCTCATTTAAAAACTACAAGTTGTGTTTTAACAAAGTGGAAGTTTAATGGAAGTTTCCGTTAGCCATATAGGTAAGTAGACAGTGGTATTATTAATCTCCACTTGAAGCGGATTGGAAAGTATTTATTTGTTTCCAAACTTGTATGGCCTATGGTAAGAATTTTGTACCTAGGTACCTATTGTAACGCATCGGGAACAACTTTGTTTAAATGAAGGCTGACTTAATTTCAGATTATAGTTTATAATGTTTTTTAATCGCGGGCTCAAGCCACCCGAACCAAACCATCGATTCCTGACGGTATTATGAGCAAATAATGTTATCATAAGGTCCTGATTATGTGTTTTTAGGGTTCCGTACTTCAAAAGGAAAAAACGGAACCCTTATAGGATCACTTTGTTGTCCGTCCGTCCGTCTGTCAAGACCCTTTTTCTCAGGAACGCGTGGAGGTATTAAGCTAAAAATTATACCAAATAGTCAAGTCTAGGTACTGTCCCTTGGAGCTGCGAAAAAATCAAACTTCTAAGCCAACGCAATCAAAAGATACAGCCGTTTACGCCGCAAATTTCCGCTTTTCGAAACTCGCAAGGGAATCAAAACCTACAGGGTACTTCCCGTGAACTCAGAATCTTGAAATTTGGTACGAAGTAACGTCTTACAGCACAGATAAAGGAAAAATTGCGAAAACCGTACATTTTTAGTTAAATCATATAATAAAAATATTATCACCTATAGGTGTGTACGGAACCCTCAGTGCGCGAGTCCGACTCGCACGTGGCCATTTTTTACTTTATTATTATACAGAGCATATTAATTCAATTAATTTCAGTGTTTCCGTGTAAAACCTCTGAAGTCGAGCTACACTTCAACAAAAGAGCGAGTGACGTATTGTACGACATAAATATACTTATTATACTCTTTGTGTATGACAGCTTAATGGGTTATTTTACAGGGAGACTTTACAACGCGTGAATTTTCGATAACCAATTAATATTATGGGAACCAAGCATATTTTAGCTATTTATTATAGCAAATCACATTGATGGTTAAAGTCTGTCTTGTCATTTGGGCCCAACCAACGGTCTATAAGGAAGTATGAGTAGGTATAAATACTACTCTAAGCTCCAGGGGACCGATTTTTGACTTTCGAGCGCTCGAATTCAAAAGCGAGCGGTAGAATATATTCGCACACAAAAATTTGTCACTATTATTTTCGCATGAACCCAATAATAGCTATTTTTGAAATCATCACTCGAAAGCTAGTGATTTGCTATCGATACTATTGCGTTTCGTTGTATGCAAAAAGTAGATAATTACCGGTTTTTCAAAGGACGATGACCAAATTAGTATGGACGCGTGCCCCACCAAAAATTGCGCATTACAAAGTTAACGTATATATTATTTAAAAGTCCTTTGGACGTAGATTTGGTATATCTTTCTTATTTTTGATTTAAAGCTGGAGGTTTCATATATATTTTTATTGAAAAAATACGCCTTGTTATGACATAGGAGGGCGCATATGCTAAACAGACTTTGCTCATTTTTTTTCAAAGGCGTGTCTATTGACATTAAACAATTAGTTTCTTGGAATAGTTTTATAGAAGTATTTTCGATAAAAGAAAGGTGATTGAATCATCATCATCATCATCTGAGGCTCTGCTCTGTTTAGTAGCCCTGAATGGACCTTGGCTTGGTCGAGTATATTCCTCCACGATTCAGATTTAATGTTATGCATATGAGTAGTTATTCTTATTTTTAAACGAATATGATTTGTTAACTAGGTACCTGAAAGATGTCTTATTTGAATGAACTTATAAATAGGTTCATATTTTGTACTAAGTACATTACTAAACCGTTTTTTGTATAAAAATATATGTTTATTAAAAAAACGAACACTACATAGCAATATTCATCTGAATTCAGCACAATAATTCTCGATGGCAGGTAAAAGATAATGTTGATTCACTGTATCTGCAAAATATACTTGCCTAGATGTAAATGTTTGCGTTAATTATTATACAAGTTATTTTATGCTGTTCTCCTGCTATTCAACAATAGAGGGCGATAGGTTGACAATTTCAGTTGCTAAGTTGATGTCAATCCGTGACAATACGTGAACAAACAGTTCTACTCCATGATAGGTGGCGCTTTTGAGATAATCACATAACGCTCGGAAACATTGGTCATTCTTTAGCATTAATTCGCATCGCTAACCATTGTCTATGTACTGACTGGTAAAAGACAATAAAAAACGGGTAAAAAAATTAAATGACAAGACAGACAAGTTGTCAATATAAAATTACGTTTTTTCCAGGTAAAAATAAAACTATAACTTAAATAATTGAGGAGACAAAAGGAGCCAATATGTACACATACGCCCGTGCAGCCTCGCACTTACTGTATTAAAGAGGTAACGCAGCGCAAGAGAGGAATAACCCCGTACTTATAGGTAAACGTGCAATCTCAGACTTTTCCTCTATATAATATTACAAGCTGCCTGCACAGCTTCGTAAGCGTATTGCACAAAAACGCGGGCAAACTTGCGGGATAGCCCAGCCTGTGTCCATGCATGAAATGTATTCTATACACAGCAGAAATATATGTCATCTAAATCGTTCAGAAAAAAACAGGCAGACCCGCGGGATAAAATAAAGCCTCTATCCACCTGAAAAGTCCATTATACCGCTGAAAGATTTTTTTAAATCGGTACCTACTACGAGACATACAAAGATAGATACTAGGTTGATAGTAGTTATGTTTTTAAATACCACTATAGCTAGCTTATTATGCTTATTGGGCTCGGGGGGTTCAGGGGCGATCTTACCCACGACCACGGGACCACGAACACAATGCCACATTTAGGCGCAGTGTGAAGAGTATTAGGCAGCGGTGTCATTACCGGTCTGTTGCTGAGGTTTTTTGTAAGTTGGAGGTACTTTCCTAGTTTGCCCTAGGCTGCCCCAAATATAAGCGACATGACGTTCTGTTGTGCTTTCGGCGCCTCTTTAAAACCGTCACCTAGTAGGTAGTTCACCGTTAATATGGCATCAACCAAGCAAGGTTACTATTGTTTTATTAGTTACCAAACTTTCGTCGTCTTACAGAGGGCTAACGAAAATAATATCTGGTGAGTTTAAAAGACTCGCCGAGTTCCACGCGGATTTCAGGAAATAGCTTACTGGATGATAGTTTCTAGATACGAATGATTAAGAAAATTCTCTTCTTATTTGCGTGTGAAAACTCTGAATGTGGTGATTTTAGGTGATGGTAGAGTTGTTTTCATTGAAAAATATGTACCTAACTTTATTCTCGTAAATGTATGTTTATATGCATGCATATCAAATCTGACATATGGAATGCCTAAAAAAAGGTAACGTTGAAAAAATGGCCTTTGTTATCCTCCGTGTAAATAAAGTAATTAAATACTTAATATGATTAAGATTGTATGTGTGATACAACCACTTTCTTAGCTGACTGTATAGGTAGGTACCAATAGTCACAGATCTTTATCAGTATTGGTACGATCAGCTAAGAAGCACTTTTGAACCTTAACGTACAAAGTGGTACATCACCTTGTTCGCTTACAGCTCCTTCGAATAAGATAATTCGACTCTACCTTTTGTTTATTAGTTCATACTTACATATTTTTTTACCGTGGCGATTAATAGACGTTCTTAGATAAAACTTTGATGAACTTCTTTGGTCGAAGCGATTTTATTGCGTCGATAGGATAGTACACTGTGATACAAGTGAAGTATGTCGATAATTACATCTCACGCGTTTCGTAGGACGTTTACAACACATTTTGCGTGGAAAAAAACGTTTGCCATTTTGTAGTTTTTATTGCGATTACTAAAAACCATGTGAAAACTTAATTTAAAATGTAATGAAAAACATGCGATGCGACACGTACGGTAAGATTCTCAGAAACTCGATTCATCAAAACCCTCGAAGCAATTAGGTTGAGGACTAAGGTTGAGGATGGTTTGCAGCCAAAAAAAATCACATACCTAACAGCGGTGTCATAATTTTTGGCCATTGCAGATTTGTAAAATATATGGTGTTCGACTTGTTTTTTTTTACGGGACTATAAAGATTGCCAAAGTATTAATATACATTACTACGAAAGGCTGATGGTACACTCTTCATTGGATACGTAATAACCCAGCACACGAAAAACCAACCCATAGAAGTCTAAGTAGCGTCACCAAATGGCCCCATAGAATGAGTGCCATTGCCATTATGCGGGGTTGGGGGCGGGGTATCAAAACAATGCCAGGCAGCGAAATTTGTAAGGAGCTCGTTCTATGGTTTTTTCGTTCGCTGGTATAACTCATTCAGCGGTAATTAAAGGCACATGTATCGCATTAGACCCGTATAATGTAACAATTTAAATCTGTACAAAGCGCGAGAAAGTCTCTGTCAGCTCTCACAAAACTCACCTCCGGGCTGATTCACACTGATCAAGTGATCACAATTCTTCTGCGCCGGCGACCTTAGCACCACATTCTCATCGCTGATGATGATTTGCTCGTTCAGAATTTCCTCCTTACTTGCCTTTGGCATCAAGCTTTAACGTATGTTTCTCGGTAATACTTTCGCATTTATAATACTAGTGGCTCTGTGAGCTGTAGACCTCGCGAGTCGCGCATCGAAATCGGAGTTCAAGATACAGTGGACGGAACAAAAAATTTGTACCAAGTCTGTAGTCAACGCTCTGACCGTTCTTGTAATTTTTTACGTTTTCAACCCATATCTCCGCCATTTTACCAAAATTTCGAAAAACTCACTCAACAAAAAAAAACTGTATAGGTACTTACCGAACCTACTCACAAAATTTCATGAGAATCGGTTGAGAAATGTGAGGCGAGAACAGGGGAAAATCCAAACATCCGGACATGAGGAAAAACGATTTTTCGTTCTAGCTGAAGCATAGACGCTTCGCTCGCTTCGCTCGCTCGGTCGATTAGAGTGGATTTAAACACAGGTAGGTACCTAAAAAGTTATTAGAAGCTGTTTTATCAGGTAGAGCGTAATTTGAAAATATAAAGGGTAGAAATAGGTACCTACCAGTGTTACACCTGCACAGAACCCGAGTAAGAGGTGGATGAACATGATTCGGATGTCAAAGGCACAATGGCGTGAACAGATTTGTTGACCCTGGTTAATACATAGTACCTAATTGGTTTCGACTATCCTTAGGAGTCCTCTAAAAGTGTCTTAGTTCTTATAAGTAGGGTCATTACGCCGGTTACGCAACCAGCTCCTGTTACCGACCAACTGAATGACAAGTTTTTTTTAAATAAAAAAATATGTAGGTACCTATTTCAATTTTCAACAGACTAAACAAACCGTGAGCCGTATGTAATTTTTAAGTTACGTAGTCATTAACACATTCGCTACCAAGAATCGCTACGCGCTAATACGCGCGTAGCCGATCCTGTGGTTTTCCTCGTATGTAGCTGAAAGCGACTACGTCGTAGGCGCCCGCTAGGCGGGTTCTTGGTTGCGAAAGTGTTAAATAGGAATCTACTGAAAAAACGAGAAAACATCTTTTAGGTCCACCAATTCACCCGAGTGGTCGCATACCGGCACACTATATTAGGTGGTTGCTAACCGGCGAAATTACTTATTTTGAGAAAATAGCATAAAGCAATTTACCTTACGGCAAACCCACTGAATGCATAAACAAAATTCTCTTCGTAAGTATATTACATGTTCGCGTGGGTTTACGGATTTCATCAAGTTTTCTGCTCTAGCTATTCACAGGTTTTCTAATAAAAAAATCGTTTTTGCCTTCGGAATTTCCCGCCATTACACTTCAACCCTCGCGCTGCACTGCTTGTGGTACGGTGCATTGACGACGTATCGCGTCTCACTCCCACTCGCCAACGCGTCTTAAACAGTGCTCGTGCTCTCTCTGTCTCCGCAGTCATCTGTTTTATGGGCGGCGCACTCATTTCAATGCGCGCGCGTTTTTACTTCAACCAAGTAGATTTTATCATATTTTCTTTTAATCTTTCAAGCCAATTTATAGTGTCTGTGATAATTACAATTTATTGTTATATTTGCCGTTTCTTATACAAATGTTGATAAGTTAAATGCTAATAAAGCTATTTTAAATTAAACTTAATAATAATTTATGAAAATTAATATCTTTCTACAGCTACAAAATTGCTCAAAATTTTAATAATAGAGTTAAGCGGAATATTCTCAACGACATTTCTATTAATATGCTATTCAACGGCGTTACATTAATTTAAAATTTGAATAATAGTCGTGAACGCATACAAAAGTATTATTTTTTTAACGTGTGCGAAGGAGAGGTAGGTAGGTGGGGAGGGAAGGCGACAGCGGGTAGCGCGTGTAGTGGTTAGCCGGGGGACGGCCCCGCCTGCGCGCCCCGCCCGCTCCGCGCCGCGCGGCTCAGTTCGCGCTCGTCGCCACGCTACCCGCTCGTAACGGCTTCGCTACTAACTGCTCAACAAAACATACGCGAAAAAATGTGTGCTCTAAAAAAAGTGGGTAGCGGACGCTGATTATTTCGGTTTCTTTACTAAAAATGTCGAATACGTGAATTTTGGAATAGGAATCTTATTGGACTTCTTCAGTGGACAATGGTTTTAAAACGGAGACAGTTGTCGAGGTGAAATATGTGAGCGAAGACTGGGTTATTGAGTGTTGATGGATGTGGAGAGCGCGGAGAGTTGGTCGCGGGCGAGGATGGTGGCGGAGGAAAGCAAGGCCCGAGCCACGGACTTCAGCATCGCGGCCATAATGGCCCGCGGGCCGCGGAGCCCCGTCGCTGGCTCGCCAACGCGCACCGGTAAACAACACTATTTAATTAGAAAATAGATTATGATGTACCCACATATTCTTGTACATAATAATAAGAATGTTACCTTAGTCGTCGAAGAGTCGGAGATTGGTAGAGAAGACATCGATAAAGAAACTGCAAAATTTCGACCGGCGCTCGGTTGCCGCCGGCATGCGTAGGAATTGAGAGAAGGTACCTTAACAACATTACTTACCATTGAGTGATTATTTTGCCAAAACTTTAGCGATCGTTCCTGAAATATGTACATTAATTAGGATAATCCGCGTTTACACCTACCTAATTTGCCTACCGTCGGTAATACACAAATATTGGTTTTGATCACATGTAAAGCCACATAAACATGGTAATTATAACCACTGTAAAAAAAAACAGTTTTTATTAATCTTCTGTTTTAATTTACCCCGTTAGCCCCAAGGGTAAATTTGTAGAGAGGGCCTTATGGCATTAAAGCTGCCCTTACCACATTATTTTACTGTAAAATAAAGTTTAAACAAATAAAATAAAACATGATTTTGATACTTAGGTACCTACTCTTAATTATAATATAATACCTTTAACCTGGCATAATATAGGTGTGGAAGGATGTAAAAAACACGCTTTTGTTGTTTTTGAACATTTCGTTTTTATTTTACCGTTTTTTTTTATCTACTTAGTAACATTTCGCCGGTTAGCGACCACCTAATTTAGTAAGTATGCCGGTTTTCGACCACTTCGATGACTCGGAGAACTGAAAGGATATTTTTTCGTTCGCTTAGTGCATTCCTAATTACTCTCATAATATTTCCTAGTAGGTAACTACTAATATAATTAATTGCATACGGTTCACTTTCTGTTTAGGTTCTACAGAAATGTTAATAATCTTTAATTGGATAAACCCTCTCCTTCGCGTGGTCGTTAACTGAAGCTGGTCGCGTAAACAGCATAGTGACCATACTTAGATCCTAGTTGCGATTGTTAACAATTACGATTTAGAGCGTTTAGATTGTTGCAGTTATGATATCTGTATCTATAATCTTCATAATGGAACTATGATAGAGTTGTTTTAAATCGATGGGTAGGTACAATATTATAAATGCGAAAAATTAGATGTTTGGATGTTTGTTACCCAATCTTGCTTAAACGGCTCAACCGATTTGGATGAAATTTTGCACGAAGATTAGTTTATGGCCTTAAATAGTCATCACGGTATAAATATGCAAGCTGTTTTACAATATAGGAGGTATCTCATGGACCCTGTATGGGTTGGTATAGCAATTGTATAATTCACGATTGTGTAGTCACGACTAGTATTGTAAAATAAATGGACCTGACCAATGGGTTTAGAATTAGATTGGTACAGTCAGCTGCAAAAATGCGCTCACTACGAAGCTACTCAATAGTAGATATTAGGTGCCGACTCTATTCCAATACTCAACAAAAGAATTTGTGTCGAGATCAACATATTTTATGTATACCTAAGTAGGGTAATGACCCTACTTAGGTATACATAAAATATGTTGTATGTTGTTACGTGACCACCTTCGGTTGGCGACCACCTGAAGGAGAAGGTTTTTTCTATTGAAGATAACATCAATTCTACTGACAGATATACAGATGGATATAGTTATTTTCGCATTTACCTACTGGAAATAGTACTTAATTCTGGATTCACTACGTTACTGGATTTTTTGTCAAAATCTGTTGAGTAGTTAGTTGTTTGCCAAAAGATGATTGATAGACTGAACTGATAAGCAACTTCTGATCGAAAAAAAAAAAAATGTTCTGCAGTTCTAATTTAACCTAGCTTACGTGTCTGTGGCGGTAAGGTTCAGTGAGGGTCGCAGTTCTAATCTAACCTAATGCAGGTTAGCTAGGAGTTGGGTTTCGTATACATCTTGACTAATTAATGCCTTACTTTTAGTCAGAATCCATTTTAGGTACTGACGGCTAATCAATATTTTTTTTTGTGTTGTATGAAATTTTGCCGGTCTACAATTTATAAGGAGTACTAATATGTAACCACACAGTGGGTCTTTGATTGGCAGCCTGGTTTTATTTAAACTAATATTATAAATAGGTAAATAACATAAAATTCTATGAGATTTGTAAATTTGTGTAGGTATGGGTAATCTCCGGTACCACTAGACCGATTTCAAAAACTCTTTCACATGTGTATAGAATGTACTTTCTAAAAGGATATAGGTTATGTTTTATTCCGCGGGTTTGCCTGCGTTCTGTGAAATACGTGGGCGAAGCCGCGCGGGCAGCTAGTTTAAAAAACATGTGCTGTTCAAATTAATTTGACGAAAAGCTTTATTAGCCCTTTAATTCGCAAAAAATTGCGAAGGTACATAGTTCAAGTCTCAGTGAAATCTGATTCTGAATAGTCTAAACGTTTGTGGTCAGGAAATAAATGTAAAAAGATGGTCAATGAGTTTGCGAATTAAAGAGTCAACTTGCGAACCATACATAATAACAGCGAACCATCTTTAACAAACGGTCAGAACAGAGATTAAATTTTTCACTTAAGAAATTTATTTCTTATAAAGTTTAAGCCCCCATTTTTTAAGCTCTTTAGACTTCAGTTAGTAATTTGCCAGGCCACATAGATGCACTTTTCCACGTCATCACATGAACTACAATTTTTTGAACCCACTTCTTTTAATTATAGTATATTAGTTTTTTAGCTAGGGCCCTACTGAAAATCAGCGCCACGGCTTGTCGTGGCAATATGCTGAGTGGGGCGGCTCCTTTTAGCGTCGCTTGTTGTTGCATTGATATGTTTTGTGTAATCGTTTATTGTGGCGTTAATAAAGAATTATCTTATCTTATCTTATCATATTTCAACTCTGGGTAGTCTTGGTTCAGTAGTTTCAGCTTGAGTTGATGAGCAAACTCGAAATGATATCGTGGTGTGTGTCGTTCTCTGAATTTATATATTATGCTAAGTGTTGATTTACTTGCTTGATGAATGAAGAATGGATGTAATTATAATATAACTTTGTAATCAAAATCCTGGACAGCTTCCAAGTCAAAAAATAACTAAACTTTCCTATAAACTTTCACCGCCTATCACCCCTTTAAAATACAAATATCCAATAATGCTTAAAAGTAACCTTTTTTACATTGTGACCAAAATGCCAAATCTCAAATTTTATAGATCTGCCTTGAGAAATAATGGATTTACATACAACGTTTCATCCATAATTTCACCCCTTTAGGGTTCTAAAACTCTTAAAGTCCTTTCTTAGTGCGCCTCTACGTCCAAAATTCGTTCCAAATTTCATTCTTCTATATCTTTAGCGGTGTCTGTCAGTCGATAAGTAACAGTCCAATTTTATACATATGTTTATAAGTAGGTCGTGTTAGGATAAAATATTACAATTGTTGCCAGGATCCTATTCCATAATATGTTCGATTGTTCTTCTGATAACATGAAATTAATGAAAATATAATTAATTAAAATACTTTCTAGACTAAAATAAATAAATAGACAAAAGTCTAATTAATCAGTCCTCTTATCATAATCATAATGACATGCTTTTATTTTATATATATATTTTATTTTTAAGTATGTAGTTCCAAGATTGACTTTCTATAAGTATGTTTTGTTATTATTCATTAGCTGTAGGATTTTGTTTAGCAGTATGAAAAAGACTGCGAAGAGCATACGGTTGCTTTTGACTCCTCATAAGCGAGGTGTGTCCTCTTTGGGAGAGGCCTATTTCCAGCAGTGGACGTCTTCCGGCTGATATAATGACGATGATGATAAAGCGAGGTTTTGTTAAAATAATTTACTTTTAAAGCAGAGTTTTAACCGACCTCAATTCAATACTCTGCCTAGCTATATAGTAGTAGCATACATTAATATTTTCTCATTTTCTTCCCACTTCCACATTAACTGCTTTCCTAAAGCAAATGCGTTAATTATTACAAAAAAAAACAATTCACTGTTTGTGGGCCGATAATATTTGAGGAGTTCCGTCGATCCGTCAAGGATCTCAGAATTACCTTTGGCACTTCATTAGTTGCTATTTCAACAAAATCATATCAAACCTGTGACGTACTTTTATAGTTTTAAGTAAATCATTGAGGAGTTCCAGAAGTCCTCTGTGGTCTTCATCATCAGGTCCACTTCACCAAATTTGTGGTTTCCGAGGTTAAATAAAGAGTTGCAATAGAAAATACCGAAATCACTTCCACGTGTGCCTATAACATAATTGAAGAGCATTCCTCAACATCTCATGGATCCCATTATCCAACCGCATTTTTGAAAATAATGGGCCCGGACCAATCTGGAAGCATATACATACTTTCAATTAAAAAAATAATTGTAGTTATATAAGAATCGGTTCATAAATGGCCTAGTTCTAAGGGAACACATATATATAAAAAAATATTTTTTAATCGTTTAAAAAGTATACAAAAATAGTGATCGCGCTCTTTTCGATGTGAACACAGAATATAGGTAGTCAATATGTACCTAATATAAAAAGATAGCAGTCACTTATCAAATAAACCGCCTGTATAATGTTTTAGAGCCTACATTATCCCATGCTATTATTATACGAGTGGGATTTCGTAAGAAACCTATAAAACTCCCTCGGGAAGTACAAGGGTTTGAATGCTAATTGGAGCTCGTGTGCGCTGGCGCAGCTTAGCTATTCATAACTTGTCCTCGACTAACCTCATTCATGTCTAGTATATATTGACCCGAAGATTCGTAAGAACTGATTGTAATCGGAGGTCAGGGTTACACTGGTAGGTGTCGGGTGAACTATCGGTAAGGGTGTATACCAGCGCAGGCGTCGTGTTGCAGCGTTCGTTATTTCCGATTAATTGCGTGGAACGAACACTGCGGCGACTGTTGCGACACGCAAATTACTTTAATACAATAAATACGTATAGTACCGTGTGTAACTTACACACTTTGGTTTGTTGTGTTCATCGTAAACAGTGTTGTAACGGGTGACACCGACATAATATAATATTTATCGTTAGTTTGTCGATGCCGGAAAACATCGTGAGCAAACCGGTCTAATCCCAATAAGGTCTAATTTCCCTCTGGGTTGGAAGGTCAGATGTCAGTAGTTTTCGTAAAACTAGTGCCTATGCCAAATTTAGGGATTAGTTGCAAAGCTGATCCCGGGCTCCTTTAGGGGCACAACCGGGAATGACGCTAGGAGGATGATGATGATTTTTTTTGGGTTTATAACTGTTTGTCTAAAAATTTTTGCTCGGATTTTTTTTCGCCACATATTTTGGTCTAATAATCTTTGGTCGATTGTTTTTTATGTCGAAAGTTGTTTGGCCGAAATTGTTTTGCATAGGTAGTCTAACATTTTTATGGAATAACATTGTTTGGTCGAATGTATTTTAGGCATAAAATTGGTATTCTGGATATTGGTGTCACTAATAATCGCATCCAAACTGTCGCATTTATTAAATTAATATTAATTAGATATCCTATTACTATTATTTTCTATTACTTATCTAAGCCTAACCTAACCTGCCTATCTCTGGGGCTAATTCGTTTTAAATCTTTAACCTACTTTCCAGGCAGCAGTTCGGTTCTGCTTCTGGCGCTTCGCCGGCCGCTGCCAAGGCACGCTCGCTTCGCTCGCTCGGCTCGCGCGCTGTTGTTGTCGCAGTTCTAACCTAACCTAACCTACTTTACTGGTAGCAGTTCTAACCTGACCTACTTACCTGGCAGCAGTTCGGTTCTGGCGGTTCGCCGGCCGCTGCCGCGGCAAGCTCGCTTCGCTCGCTCGGCTCGCGCGCTATTAATGTCGCAGTTCTAACCTAACCTACTTACCTGACAGCAGTTCGGTTCGGGTTCGGGGTCATAATCAGTTTAAATTATAAAATTTATGAATAGTTTAGGTGCTGTGATTGTAGCCATTGTTTGTTTTGTTTTAGGAGGTTTTATGTTAGGCTAAAGAATAATTATACCTAACATAATTATACTTTTAGCCTTTTACTCATAAAAAAAGATACTAAACAATTTTAGGTCCAACATGTTTTAGGACAAAAAATATGTATGCAAAAAAATATTTTTGCTTAAGAATAAGTATACCATTAACTATTATACTAAACATTTTCAGGCAAACAATTTTAGAACATAACATTTTAGACCAAGCGAAGGGCACCCGATTTTTTTACTAATGCTCTCTATATGCTTTGGGGTCGCCGCGTCGCGTTCATGCTGTCATAAATTACATGGAAAAAAATGACGATGATTACCAGTTACTAATTACATGATTTAAAATGTATTCCTTGTAAATGTGATAAAATTTTTAACAAAATGGTCTTAGGTGCCCTGTAATAAAATCTGTTTGGTAATATTTTCCTTACCTTCTTTATATACACATTATTTCTGATTCCTTTTCCCATGCCAAATAAAGTCTGTGCGGAAAGAGAGCCGTCATAGGATTTGAAGGCGACCGTGTGTTAATTTACGGTTTTTCATGATTTTAGTTGTTTTTTTTACCCAATTTCGACTCAATTATTGATATTATGTGTACATATATGATTTTTTAAATATGTACCAACACTGGCACGAAAATAACTTTGTTAATTTGTAAATACGACAGGGGGTTAGGGTAGATTGTTATTAAAGGATAATGTTTTAATATTAGTTCCCTTTTCTACCACGACCGTGCTCTTTACACACAAGTGTACCTACTTTCAAAGCCACATTAGCGTCACAGAAAATTAATGGATTCCAGAAATTTGTTGAAATAACAATTATACCCGTTTAGTAGCATTTGATGTAAATCGAAATTTTAAATGCACACAACTTTAATAATAGGGTATTTGACAACAGTGAAAATAATTTGCTTTTTCATTAGCAACAGATAAAAATGACGAAAATAAGGGGAAATTATCAATCTTTCATTTAAGTTGTCAATTTTAAGATTTTAAAATTCACAAAACCTACAATAAGGACGTTGTTTGATTGTGACGTCACAAGCCTGTAATCCCTACAAATTCCATACTATTAACGGAGCGTCTTTGACGTTTCATAAAAAGAAGCTGATTTGACTTTTGTCAAATAGCGTATTACGAAATAACAATAATAACCTCTTGAGCGGCATTGAAATTAAATTAAATAATAAAAAAAAACTATTTATTTCAGATAAAAAATACTTACTTAATACTTACTCTATGCGAGATTATGTGCGCCGTCACTCGACTCGCTTTATACATCTTATATATGCTATTATTAAAAATTGTTAACACTATCAGGTATTATGCGTAGTTTTTATTTAGCTAGTTTGCAAGTAGGTATATTCCCTAGCATACTTCCCCCCTTGGTAAAGTATTCTTTTAAGATTTTCTTAATTTGTGAATTATTTTTTGTTTCCAATAATTTTAATCAGCTGGTATAGGAAATAGAATTGAGATTATTTTCAACAATTTGGTTGTATTTATTTTGTTATTCTATATTTTTATTCATCATTCTTTTTTAATGTTTGTTACTTCAGAACTCTTTTATTGATGAACCGATTTGTATATTTTTTTTTTATTTCAGGGATCAAGGATTTCTGTTTTTTCTCTAGTAACTCTTGCATTTGCTCTCGGAAACCACACATTGCGTGAAGTGTAAACAGAGTAGTCAGTCCACAATGATGTAGTGTAATGTAAAGTAATAAATAATGGGGAAATACCTCCACCTTACAGGAGTCCGCTCCTATTATAACACCGCTACAGCAGTAGTTGCTCTGTAGGTATGTGGTGTTGTGTTCCTGCCCGGTGCTCAGATAGCTCAATAGGTTTTATCGTCATGTTTTACAGCGAAAATGTACTGAAGCGTCACGTTAAATGTGACGCTAAAACCTATCGTGCTAGGGCTTCTGGTGGTGAGTAAGGTCGTTATCAATATAGGGCCGGCAACGTGCTTGTGATTCTTCTGTAGTAGCAAGTGGACAATGGACATCTCGTACTTCGTGGTATAAAAAGTTATCAGCTATTGAGGTAATTATACAATTATGTTGATATCTATTGACTTCACTTTCTCATGTCACAATATTAGCTAGGTATACATTTGTTTTACAAGCTTTTATTTAACTCGCTGTGTTCGTATCTACGAGTTCCTATGTTTTCCGTTTGAAATCTTGCGAACCATTTTGCCACCACTTCCTGATATCCGATTGAGCTGAAGGTAACTACTACTTACGTAAGTTCGGTGAAAATGACATTGCAATATAGCGACCAGGCCCCTATGTCACCAACTTGACAATTGTCACCTGACAATGACAATTCACCATCCATTGCTTCTTCTAGCAGTTTAGGTGGTCGCTCGGTTACTTGTGGAACCAGCAATGTACGGAGAATTGTCGTTGACAGGTGACAATTGTCAAATTGGTGAAATAGGGGCCTGATGTGATGGAGAGAGAAGGTGCCGTAGCAACTCCTAAATAACACAAGACAAACCCGTAGGGTTTGGGCTCATCGGAACCCTATTAGGTTTATTTAAAAAAAAATACACTCGGCAACAAAAGCTTGTATCAAAATGAAATTTTGTCACAAATTTATTATTTTTAAATTTAATTTGAGTTTTCACAATACTAATAATAAATAAACTAAATTAATAAACTAGTAGGTACTTAGGTATGTGTTTCTGTAGCGCGGTACCTCATAAAAACAAATAACCAATACATTATTTTAAGGGAAATATGAAAGAATAGTGTAGCAATGAATAAAGGTAACTTATTACGACCGCTAAGCGAGCTTCAATATTCATATAAACGGGTCTTATCGCTACACTTTTCCTTTTTTTGCTCTTTTTGCCGGCGTGTCGACATGCACCAGTCATTTACCGTTGCTGCAGTCACCTCTCACTGCTAATCGGCAAAAAATATGCTAACTAGTTTTTTCATTGCTGCCTTCCGCTTAAAATAAATATACGTATTTATCCCCTGGGACCAAGATTGAGAAAAACTACCAATGTTTGAACACTTAACATTTTGAACTCATGTTATTGTTCTCTTTGGAATGCTGACGAAACAGATGACAGGCGTCAACGTTGCGTTCCATAAAAATAAAAGTATTCCTCAAGTTACCGTGTAAGTTTCTAAGACTTAATCAAGTCGTGACAAGATCTACATTGGAAAAAAGATCAGATACATTGGAAAGAGTCCACTCTTCAAACAATTCTAATTTGCCATTTTTTTACCGTTCCATCTCATCCTTGAGAGGAGGCCTAGCTGTGCCCAGCAGTGGGACGTATATAAGCTGATTATATTATAATATAATTATATTTTTATCGTGTAGGTAGGTGACAAATACTTTTCCTTTACTTTTTATGATTTCATCGTCCTTGTGTGCGAACGCGCCGTCATTGTTCCGTTTTTCACCTAATATAATGGCCGCAACAGAAGACCAGCCCTATTCTGTAACTTACTTTAAGCTCACCTACAAATATATTTTGACACCGCGATGCGTAGTAACTAAGCGTAGGTACAGTACGATTACTGTTAGTTAAGACCTGACAGATGGATTGCCTTCATTTAATTTTCAACTTTAATCTTATACAAATAAAATAGTTATTACTAAATCGGTAGATGTGGGTAACAGTATTCTGAAAAATGCTTTATTTGTATGAAATTAAAGTTGAAAATTAAATGAAGGCGATTGCCTTTAGATTGATTACTGTTAGTTAAGACCTGACAGATGGATTCATCTGTCAGGTCTTAACTAACAGTAATCTTACTGTAGAGGTCTAGTTTCGTGTGCCGGGTGACCGGCGGGGTGAGCCGCGTTAGCGCGTACCGAATAACAGCCCAGCGCTGGCCCTGCCAGCATTACGCTGAGTTGTGGCCATTTCGTGGCAAATGTTTATGCGCATGTCTCAACAGTTTGTGTTAATGTATTTTTATTGGTTTAACAAGTTTAACGTGTTTGTCCGTGTATTTTTGTATCTGTCTGTGGTATCGTAGCTCCCAAACGGATAAACCGATTTTCGTTTAGTTTTTTGTGTCATAGATAATTTAATCCCGAATGTTTTTAGCCATGTTTCATGAATATCTCTTCAGCCGTTTTTGAGATATTGTACTTTGAAATGAAAATGTCGGGGGATTTTCAACTTTTCTAAATTGTAGTTATGTTTAATAAATGTAATGAATTGTGCCTGAGTTAGTTATCCATTTGCAACCGATAAATCGAGATTTGTCAAATCAAAAATAAACATTAATCACACTAAAAAAAAATACAGTTTCATGTAATATAAGCTCATAACCGTTTAAACGCAAGTGTAAAGGGTTATCTGGTATATTTAAACGATCAATACTAAAAAGTGTTCAAGGTTTTTGGAGATAAAGCAATATGTTCCTTTAATCCTGTTTAACGTCCTCGTATTAAGCCTTATCGTTTGCTTGTTCTTTTTTATTGTGTACTTAAGTTGTGACGTTAAATAAATGTATTTTCTTTCTTTCTTTCTTTCTTTCTTTAATACGTTCCGCCTATAGATATAGGTACCTACTAAAGATATGATGTGGAATGAATGTAAGCAAGGTTAGGTAAAATTGATATTTATTAAAATAACTCGATAATTCACAATTTATTGTTTGGATTGTCAAGCTTGTCAATCCATATTTGCATATATTTTTTAACAGAAATGGTTAAATTTATATCGGATTGGACATGTAAATGCCGTTCGCGGGGGCGTCTCTTGAAAGACGGTTCAACAAGTAATAATTTACTTTAAAAACAAAGTTTTAACCGACTTCAATTTAGTACTCCGCCAAGTCACGAGAACATGTCCATATTTCAGTTCCAATTTACCACATGAACTGATTTCCGAGAGCAAATGCGTTGATTATTAGAGAAAAAAACCCAATCGCTATATGTGACCCGATAATATTTGAGGAGTTCCGTCGATTCCACAAGGATTACCTTTGGCACTTCATTAGCTGCTACTTCAACGGAATCTTATCAGAATCTGTGATATACTTTTGTACTTTTATTAAGTACATAATTGAGGAATTCCATAAGTCATCTGTGGTCTTCATCATCAATTCCACTCCACCAAATTTATGATTTCCGGGTGTAAATACACGAGTTATAATAGAAAATAACAAAATCACTACATGCGTGCCTAATATAATTGAGGAGTTCCCTCAATTCCTCATGGATCCCATCATCCAATAGAAATTTTTGAAAAAATGGGACCCACCTGGAAGCATATACTTACAAACAAACAAAAATTACGAATCGGGGCTCATCAATGACGGAGTTCTGAGGTAACAAACATTAAATTTTTTTTTATAAAAAATAAAAAAACAATGGAATCGAACACCTCCTTTTTTTGAAGTCGGTTAAAAAGACAAAATGATGCATCATCAGCGGAAAGAGGTCCACTGCTGGACATAGGCCTCCGCCATATTGGCGACTAATTATTTTCCCATCGCTGTGGTTTTGAATATACTTTATTAATCGTGTTTAACTATCTGCATATTAACGATAACGTACGAAGAAGGATATAAGTAATCATGAGATATATTAATACCTACAACGTCACTATGCATTGGTTCGGTGTTAACGCAGCTTTACAGAGATGCTAATAAATATGTCGTTGTTGGCAGGTTCACTGTCGCGACAAAGTTCCCCCGCATCGCTCAGCTCGCCCGCCTCCAGCTGTCGGTCACCCGCGCCCGACGAGGACGTGGAAGTTGACGTGGAGCAATGTTCTGACGGGGAGGAGGGCTCCGACCACGCCATACCGTCCCCTGCGCCTTCCTCAGGTAACCCGCAGTCAGCTATAGCCTGCTTGCCTCCAGCTGTCGGTCACCCGAGCCCGTCGAGGACGTGGAACAATGTTCTGACACGGAGGAGGGCTAGGCCAACGCCGCTCCATCCCCTGCGCCTTCTTCTGGTAAACCACAGCCAGCTATAGCCTGCTCGCCTCCAGCTGTCGGTCACCTGCGCCCGACGAGGACGTGGAACAATGTTCTGACGCGGAGGAGGGCTAGGACCACGCCGCTCCGTCAGCCGGCTATCAGCTGCTCGTCTGCAGCTGTCGCTAGTTTGCGCCTGACGTGGATGTGGAAGTTGATACCTTTTTTTTTTTTTAACGTCGGGGAAATGCATTTACGCATCCCGTCCTATCCGGGGGCCTCCCCGGATAGGACGGGTATGACGGACTAACCGAAACTGGACTACCGTCTAAAACCACCAACGACATCCGGCTCCGCCTTGTAAAGGGGGGCGTCGCAGGATCGCTCTTGGCATTCAACTGCGTAAGGAAGTTGATACCTATGTAGCACTACATCATTAGTGATATTAAGTATTTCAAAACGAACTTTGCCCGCTTCCTATTATTTTCGTTAGCAATTGCCAGTATGATGAAAATATGTGCAGCCATATCAATACAGACATGCATACGAGTACCTATTTTTTGAGTAGGTAGCTAAATCAATAGATGCATGTATAAGAGTTCACCTACTTCTCTGCAAGTGACTATCGTCGTATCTATAAGTTGATAACGAGACTGTGAATTAAATATACGCGAATATAATAAAAAAAGGATGCATGAGCATGAGCTGAAACCGTGTTAAAAAAAAACAACAGTTAACTTATATTTAAGGTAAGAATGCTTAATTAACAAAAATGCGGTGTATTTGATGTGGTAAGTTTTGCGAAGTCACGGTTTTAGAGACGTGTAATGGTTATCTTATACAAATTTTTGCGGTTATTACAAAAATTAAACTCCTTGAAAACGGCTCGTAACATCGAAAATTGCAATTTATTACCCCAGCTGTTGCCTTTTAAGTAGGCCTACTTCTCGAAATACACGTAAAGTGTTGTTAGAATTATTTAATTCATAATATCATCTCTATGTTAATAGTTCTATTATAATATATCTTAGCCCCAATCTGTTTCATGATTTCTAAAGTTGTTTTGAAAGGCATTACCTTTTTATTCATTCATTGTGACGCAAAAAGTAAATTGAAGTTGTGATTAAAGCTACTGTTAGCATAGTAAACAAGCTTTCTCATACAATTTCGTTCTCACAATAATGTGCGATTGAGTGCGTGTAGATACATACGTAGATATCGTCAGTGTCGGTTATTGCATGGCGTCGTAAAGAACCCGGTTCACTCAATAAAATCGTTTCTCTTAGTTTCTCAGTATGTTTGTTGTGGATAAGGGCAATTGAAAAAACTGCGCGCGAGTTGAGAGCAGCCTTGTTCAACATTCAAGATTAAATAATATCTATCAAGAAGTGTTTTAAATCTTCCTTTACTCGCTAAATTTAGAATATCCCACACTTGCAGAAAAATAATAGCATTTTAGTAGTGATCAATCATTATACATATAACCAAGCAGACTGCTCGCGAATTAAGGTATCATGTTGTTTTTTATATTGTGCGAAATCAAAATAAATAATTCGTACGCGTACCTACTTGTGGTACAACCAAAGTGATGCTCCGCCCAATTGTGGTTGAGACAACAAGGGAATCTTATATCCTAACTAGCTTCAGCGCGCGACTTCGTGTGCGTTGACCCGGGATAAAAACTATCCAGGCTATAAACTATCTTTGTACAAAATATCATCCAAATCGGTTGCCGTTGAAGCGTGATTGAGTAACAAACATCCAAACTTTCGCATGATTGATGGAATTCTTACTCTTGGTCAGTTCGGTCGGTAGTCTTTAAAAGAAATGAGTACTTTCCTATCTGCATTTGTGTATACTTACATATTTTTTACATATTTGTTTGTTTGGTTTCAGAGCTAGGGGAGCGAGACACGCCGTCCCCTGCGCGGCCGCTGCCGCCAGCGACCTCCTGCAACTGCGAGGAGTTGCTGTCGGTAGACTGCCAGCTCGAGACCAAGGAGCTATGGGACAAGTTCCATGACCTCGGCACGGAGATGATCATCACCAAGACTGGGAGGTAAGTGATTTACAAAGCGAGATCGGTGGTGCTCTTACTGAACTTCTTGTCTTCGGTCTGATTTGACCAAACTGAAATAAAAACATATCTTGTGATTAAATGCCAAATTGTACGAACTACCTGACCAACTAGATTAAACTCTATTCTTGATTGGAAGAATTGACTCAAAGGCCATTTATAAGATTCTTCGCTATTTTTTTATGAAATCTCCACAATAAAACTGAACAAATTATGGAAGAGAATCCTGGCAATTTGCAAGAATTAATTTCTTCATCAAGCTAATGCAATCTTTCACTTCGCTAAGATCAGAGTTAAAAATAAATTAATTCACTCTAAAATCGCCCCCGAACAAAGGGTTCATCGGAATGAATTCATCAGGCAAAGTGGCCAATTCCGGAATAATTACTTCGCGAACCGGCCGTCCTTCAACCCTTTAACGAGATAAATTAAAAGTACATTTTTTCCTAACCGGCGGCTTAATGCCTGGCTATAAATTCCCAAAGCCCCAAAGACAACAAACAGCGCTGTGGGGGGAGGGGAAGATGTTTTTATAGTCACGCCGAGAGGTTTATCTAAATAATTGCGTAGTCGGCGGCGGTGAGCGGAAAATTGACATTGTGTACGGTCTGGGGTTCGAAGTTTCAAACGGCGCGGCGCTCGGCTGCTAGCCGGCCCTCTCGCCAGTGCGACGCGGTCTCTCGAGACCCATGCAATATTGTAATTTCTACTGACTTTTAAACGCATCTAATTTCGCTCGTGCATCGCATATTTTCTGGCACAAATTGCTATCTTCAACACGAGCTTTTATAACCTATTATTTATCCTTACTCTTCGTGGTTTATGACAACTTATCTATATATATAAAACTCTTCGTTACTAATCTATTGACAACGCCTACCGCTAACGATATAAGCATGAAATTTGGAACATATATTATTTACAGTACGTGGACGTGAGCTAAGAAAGGATTTTTCGAAATTCAACCCTTAAGCGGGTGAAATAGGGATCGAACGGTTGTATGGAAATCGTTCACTTGGAAAGTTATAGACTTGAATTTTTCTATGAAGGTATCTTACTAAAAAGCAAAGCAAATGATTAAGCGATGTTACAAACATTCATCCCCTAAGGGGGTTAAAAAAGAGTTGAAAGTTTGTATGGGAATCATGTCATTTTTAGAGTTAGACGTTTAAAACTTTGGCCACAAGCTCCTAATGTACAGTCAAAAACATTGATAAGGGATATTTTTCTAATTCATCCCGTGAAGGGGGAAGATAGGGGTTGAAAGTTCATAGACCTAAGTAATTTTTAATATTAAACTGTGGCTAGAAACATGAAAGCAGGACAGCAGGTTTCTTTTATAATATGTAGGTCTATTTGCCCCCTAAAGGGATGAAATAAGGGGGTAAAGGGGCTTACCTAATCAAGATAATTTATTCTCTAACACCGTTAAATGAGGACGGTGGATGCAGATGGAAAGTTCTCCGTCTTTTAGCATTAGATGTTTGCTTTCAAAACTATACAGGTAGCCCGAACTAACGTGAGTAAAACTACCGGACGGATTTAGGCAAAAATTTCCAGTCATATAGCTTTCTTTAATAGGTACCTACATTAAGAAAAAATAAACAATTTAAGCAGAAACGTCTGTTGATGAGTTTTAAGATATTATATTTGTAAAAAACGGAGTTGGCAATTGAAATTTTGCAATTTAAACTAATGAACTCATCCCACTGTTACCTTTTACGCTTAATCCGTGAACGGATTTAGATGTCATTTTTCGTACAGATGAGTTCCGCCCACAATAATTTAATAGCAATCAAGTTCTACGCGGACGAAGTCGCGGGCAACAGCTAGTTTTATATAAATATATTATAACGTTTATGTTAGTTTTGGGTTATATTTAGTATAAGGTGTTTCTGAACGACTTAGAAGGGTTATAACTTATAAGTTAGGTAGTCGCTTTTAGTATTACCCTTTATCCATAACAAGAGAGAGTGTTGTACGTGTGAAGCGATCATCTCGGGAACTTTGTCTGCCTGTGTAATGACAGGTTATACTTACCCGATATAAGTACATTATACGGTCAGCATATTAGTTAAAAACGATTCAATAAAATATTTAACTTCCTATTCTGTAACCTGAAAAAAGAAGTGGAACTTGACAACAAACAAACTACCTAATAAAGAGCACCGCAGTGTAAAACAAAAGCGATTAGTGTAGCAAGTGTACGCAACGGTTTAAGCCTCCTATTAGCCCCGTGTCATAGCCGCGCGGGGTATCGCAACAAGTGCAGTTAGTCTAAATCACTGGCCGGTACTCGCCGGATTCAATCTCCAGAGAATAGGGGTGGAGCACCCTCATCCGACACATAGTATAATGGAACTGTCACATCTTGATACTGACGTATTTATTTATATCGTACATGTGTACTAATTACACATATATATACACATGTCCTGGGGACGTGATTCATCATCATCATCATATCAGCCGAAAGACGTCGACTGCTGGACGTAGGCTCCCCCAAAGAGTGATTGTAGGTACCTAATACAAATATGATTTGTTGGTGTCACATCCACGAAAGTCTGTTAAATTTGTTCCGATACGCATATTTCTACGTGAAATAAATAATCAAAAAATAGCTTCGACTAACGGGGCTACTGTAAATTATTTATAGGTCTATAGAAATTGAAACGGCTATTTTTTATATTAAACGCATCGGAATGCCTACTTTGCATAATTAAGCCATTCATTTATACGTAAATGTTTGTAGAGACACGTAAAGTATTTGGTTAGAATTAAATATAAAGTATCAAAAACGTGTAATCTTCACACTCGGGCTGAACAAGAGATAAATCAGCCGTCTAATCAAAATGGGATATCAGGGACAAATTTCATGAGGGAGGGCGCCGGAGCGTGTTTTTAAATTGCTCTACAATGTATTGTCTATTAATTTTGCTTGCGAATTATTTTATCTTCTGCCCCTGTTTATTTTGTTTTCAATATAACTTTTTTGAGCTTTGTTATAATTCAATTCTGAAAACGAAGCTTCTCTCAAGAGGTTCACTGATTTAAAATTGTCTGAATGATTAAGTTGCTTATATTCACCTTAATCATCTAGGTACAGTAATGTATATATTTTTAACGAAAGTAAATGCAAATCTAAGTCTACATTTGAAGTTTAGACATTAACGCTCGATAAATACACTGTTTGAAATGTCATATCGATAATATCCCGCGAGTATGTCGCGGCGCTAGTGGCGAGAAATGTCGGCCTGTCCCGATTTCTTTATTTTTGATTTTTTCGATTTGTCGTTTTGATTTACAAGCGGCCACTTTACTGCCGTGGACTTTGTTACAGTAAACTAACTGGCGGACGATTTATGCTCCACCTTTCGGGACAATGAGTTTGTCCAAAATATTTGAATGTTAAGCCATAACGTGCTCATTTTACGTCCCGAAGCGTTTATATGTTAACAACCTTATAGCTATATTTCAAGTTGTGGTCGAGCGACCTCGGCGTACCTAATGCCGCGTGCTGATTGGGACCGGACAATGTTTCATTCGTGCTTACTTTATCTTACGTGTTGTTTGTGTTTGCGAGACCAATTCTTTTACCTATTAGTTGGCGGTGACCTACGAAGCTGGAGGTCCCAGGTTAATAAGGTACCATTTATAACACGCAGTTACCATTTGGACATTATTTATGAAAAGTTTCCGTAATAAGACAGATACCAATTACAATTGAAATATTATTCGTCTGTTATTTAAGCATCGAAGCTCACATTAAGCGTCGCCGAGCACGGAACGCTCGGCACCTGACCTGCCCACCTTTTGATTAGCTTCCACTCCTTTGTGCTACAAAGGTGTTGACCGTTATAAAAAATACAAAACTTATGGCATTTAACAAACAATATTTAGTGCCATTTTGACAGTTATTGCAGTCAATGATTACTGTCGATTACGAACGGTTATAATGCAGTTTTTGCCGCTAGGGCGTTCTCCAACAGGTGCCCACGTTAGCCCAACAATAAAACGCTGCCGTACTTTATTATAGGATTATTTTTGGTGCCTAAAGGATTAACATAAGCAAGAAGATATGGATAAATAACAAATAGGTTACAGATAAAGCGAGAATAGTTTTTCCCAGTCAGTCTTTATGACACCGACATAAAATTGAATTTCAACTGGCTTGTTGAAAAGGTTTTTCTAACCCTGTAGTTAGACGATATATAAAAATAACAAAGTATCGCAGACTACAAATTATAATACGTATCTACGTAAAAGAAAAGGTTATTATCGCAGACCAACCGTATCATGGAATAAAACGCAGTGACAGCGATAAAGACAATTGCGAAGTCAAGCGGTCGTCGGCTTAGGCGGTAATCGGGTTTAATAAATCGGCACAGCGCAGGCGCGGCGGCCATGTGCATTTCAAACTTATGAAAATGTCATAATTCCTTATATTGTTATCTTTTTAGAGTTACAATTTTATTTTTTAAATATTTTTAAGTGCATTTATTTAATATTACTTATTGAAGAAGAGCTGAATAAGACGCTATGGAAATAATCACTTTGACAAATAAATGAAATCGATTGCGTTGCATTGCTCGTTCCGTACTAGTTATTAGGCAAGCATCCGTATTTTTTACCTTCATCTCATCAATCACTGGTCATTAATTACATAATTTGCCTGTATGTATTTTTTTGTGCATGCGAGATACATCGAGGTGTTGAGGCCTTTCGTGTTGCGATTGCGCACGCGCTGTAACGGCTGCGATGCGCCACTCGATAACTCGCCTTTAAAAGAACAAAGTCCTAAATACCTATACCTCAAAGTACCCATTTATGCCACTGTAAATTTAAAAGCGCGAAGTCGATCAGCCGCCACACCGCAATAAAACGCAATTATGTTCTCTTAATTGGCCCACGAATGCTGTGCACTTTTAAACCTCACTCTCGCTACGTGTTTATTGATCTATCAAGAATCAGCCCACTGGCATATTTTACTGGCATAGTTAGTGCTTGAATACCAGAAAATTATTGCGCTGTAGCTTTTAATGCAGCGGGTTCTATATTATAATGTCTATCGTGTCATCCCCGTGTCGTATTTCGTATAATTTGCTATGTGTTGGCAGAGTTGCCATATAGGGTAAGTCCGGGGTAGTTGGCCATAGTTTTTTTGGAACACTGTTAAAATAAATAAATGCACATTAGGAATTTTTTTTTACTTTTTATTAAACTTTGGTTCATTAACTTTGATTATTAAACAAAAAAAAACTATGATATCTATATAAATCACCTCGAAAAAAACTCTTGAAAAAAATCGCAACTGGCCATCTCTCCCAAGGTATACGGGTGTGAGGACCATATCTTTACAGGAAAGATGGCCATAACAACTCTCTCAGTTAGTATGTTTTTCGTCATTTTTTTATTCTTAATCACGTGTCCTCGAATTCGGTGCAATTCTTATGTAGCCAAAACTACACTGAAACCAGTCTTCGAAGAAGATAACTTATAATAATCATCCCCAGAGCCGCGGCAGTATCTTTCGTTTACACACCGAGCTGGCAGTTTTGGATATTTTTTTCTTGTTAAGTTTCCTGGATTGGTTTATCCTCTCCTTTTATATACTCTTCTTTGACACATATTCAGCATCATATCATATGGCATACCGACTAAAACTAGCAAGTGGCCATCTCTCTTTTTCTTGCGGGAGAGATGACCACACCTAAAATAAAAACAAGTCATGACACGACTTGCCAAAATCTGACCTTAGAACAATGAGACACTCATATACTTTGCAACAAATACAAAAAACAGCATTATTTTGAGAAACTAACATCATAACCAGGTAAAACATGTCCTCTCCAAAAAATATTGACACCAGTCTAAACATTCAAAGACGATTTTACTTACTTTGTGCTTTTTTTCGCCTAATTGTTAATTGCACCCGTGCTCCCACGCACAAAGCGAAGCGAAATAAAAAAAACTCGCGAAATCAAGTCAGTGGTTCCATGAAATATTTCGATGGGCCATATCTACCCCGGAATTACCCTACCTACATTTTTATCATTTTGTCCTAAACTACTTGATTGGGATAATTTTATTAAAGCAGATGTGGAACAATAAGTGTTAAGAGTCCGCAGTAAGCTCGATTCTCCATACAAATGTAGTTGCACCCTCATTTTAAAACTACGTGTTGCATTGTAACGACACTTTGCATGTACAATGATATGAGGTATATCTATGTCTGTAATTAGTTTATGTAGCTTCAGATACCATAGTAGAAAAAATACAGCGAATTTAAGTTTTTCATACAAAACTTGTTTTTGCTATATTTGGTTTGTTTTATAAACTGGAACCATATAAACTAATTACAGACATGGATATACCTCATGTGATTGTAAGGTACCTGAGCCTTGTAAGGCCCATTTTTTGCAATACTAAAATAAAACAAAAATAAAAAAATATTTCTAAAATCTAACTTTATTGAAATATTCCTTATTGATTTGCGAATAAAATCAACATGAAAGTTAACAAATTAAATTTAATTTCTTATAGAAAATAATCATTTTTAAAAACCTCGAATGTGGGCCTTTTTAGGAACATAGGCACTTATCTTAGTTGAATTCTTGCGTTGCTTTTTGAGTAATTACACGCACCTAAAAAAAAACATAAATTTTGTAGGCCCTTTTAGATGCATTCTAGACATGAGAAATCTTCTACATCGTTCTTAGTTAGCCCAACACATTGTTCGTGGTACCTACCACGAAAGACAACCAACGCATTGTCTCATATCTGAGACTCATTCATGGGCGTGAGTTACTGTTGTCGTATAACCAGTTGTGTTTGGTCATTGCCAGATTTTAAATTATTTATTAAAGTTCTTTCTAAAAGTAGCTGCTGTTTTGGGTTGTGACATACAGCGCTTTTTTACAGCGCAATGGCCGATTGAAGTTGTTGTTCAGTCCATTTACCACGTTGGTTGCTTCTTATTGGTTTCCATTTTGTGAAATCTAATAACAAATCAAACTGCAATTTTAAGATATGACATTAAGTTTCCGATCCCTTTAGTATTTGACGCCATAAAAGTATTTAAATATTACATTAAACAAACCACAGATCTGACAACTTTAAATTCAAACCAAAAATAGTAAAAATATTTGATTTTGCTACTATTTCTATTACAATAGTTATATTATGTTTAAAAAAGAAATTAAAATAACCCATTGTCATTTCATGATCCAAAAAAATATCATATTCAATAGTCCTAATAAGGCCCATCCCATCGGGCTATCTTGGGAGCCCGTGTGGTGGGCCTTTATAGGCACTTCTCTCGGCAGCGAGAATTATTTCTATAAAATGAAAATAAACTCAAAATATAAACAACGCTTACCTTCATAGGAATGTCCTTGAATCTTAGCAACTTTTTATCCAAAATGAATACTAAAACTATTTGTTTTTTTAAAGAAACACTAAATAATATGCGAGTGTGAGGTTATAAACAGCAAGCCGTTTGCGACGTGACTGACGAAGTGTCAAACGCTACAAAGATGGCGGCATCTACCATTTGACATGAACTTGCAGTTATGTCTATGGCACTAACCGAACATGGGCGCGAAATTTAAAATCATTCGAACGGTTGTAAGGATAAAATTTTGAAAGCGGGCCATCTTAGGAACAGGGCCATCTTTGGCGGAGGTACCTTATATGCAAAGCTTCGTCACAATCCAACAGGTAGTTTTAAAATGAGAGCGTAACTACGTTTGTATGGGAAGGTGAAATTCGGCCGAGCTTACTGCAGACTCTTAATTCGGTTGTCTGCGTTCGTAACTGCGTTCAAAGAAATACCTCGGTTCAATAAGATCTAAAAGGATCTCACCTACTATACGTGAAGATATTTAAATTTCAATATAGATGTCCATAAAAGTCCGTCCAATCGGTGAATATAATTCGCAATTTTTCCGTGACTAATGTCAAGCAGCTCCTGGTTCCATTGGCGTCAATGAGAGAAAATGAAGTGCACAATGAGGCAGCGCCTACGCACGTCGCGCCGCGAGCTGTCAGCTACCGGGAGCCGCTTGCGCAAGCTTGAGGCAGGGCTGTTATTCACAACCCTTCACCTCACCTGGCGAACCAGTGTAAGACCAGACATGTGATTATGCGTTGTTATTACGAATCCCGGCGTCAAGATATAGTAGGGGCGAGCGACGTGGTAAGGTGAAACAGTATTGAATAGCATAGGTAGCTGATATTCACAACGCTTAATAAAAACTGAAACTCACGTCAGGCACCTGGTCCAGTTTAAGTGTGGCCTCCGATTACGCGTATTTGTTACGAATCTCCGGATAAAATTGTACAAAGGGGACTGGTGAGGTTAAAAAAAGTTTTGAGCTTACCGAATGTTGACGTTGGCTATCCATCAATCATCATCGTGATTATTTGATTGTCATTTGCACTATTTGCAGTAATTATTTGATTGTATGACGAAAATGCCAACTGGAAGTTACAATGTTGTAGGTAATTGATTGGATATGTCTATTTTCTAGAAACTGCAATGTTAACTTAACTCGATTGTTAATGAAAAGCTGACGTCTACATATGCAATTAACGTTCTTATGTTCCCAGCCTTTTTAGTCCGTAAAAAATGCAATTTAAAATTAAACCGCAGCCTTTAATGTCGATTATTCAAAATGAGGTCGAATGAAGGAGATGCATCATCAGGAGAGGGTGTTCATTTAAGAGCCATTAACGCCTAAACATAATAAGCGACTTTAAATAATTACGCAAAAAGGTGTAAAAGGCTATTGAATACAGAGATGCGCCCGCGCCGCGATGAAAGGCTGACGGGCGACTGAGATTGATTACGTAATCATGGACAACGGGTGATTTCGGGAATCTCATAGAGAGTAATCACCATCAATCTCACGGCTCGTTGATGCTGCGTTTGGGAGGTTCATGCTGTTCGTGTTCTGGCCGCGTATCTTCGGAGCCATAAAGTTTGTTATACAGGTTCTACCCAATGTTAGGTGGATGTCACACTGCGCCGCATCTCTGAAAGGAGGTGCGGAGCTGGATACAAATTTCGTCGGACGGAGGTGCGGTGCAGTTTGTCGTACCACACGGAATTTCTATACAAACTGAGGTACTTGCATACAACGAGCTCCGAGCTCCGCATCTCCGTCCGGAGATGCGGCGCAGTGTGACATCTACCTTAAGGGGCTCCCACACGCCAATGACCTTAGATTTGAATCCCTTAGTTTTCTAATGTTTTTTGTAGCTTATTATATTAACAAAAACGGCTTTAAGCAATATAGTATCCCATATTTACTTCAAAGTTCATTGTTTTCGAGATATATGGCATCAAAGTTGAACAATTTTAGGCCATAAAACTGGTTTTCTGGCCATAACTTTTGTGTTAATCAGTTTAAAATGAAAACCCTAGACCAATTTTTAGAAACTTCAAAGACGAACCCAAATATGTAGATTTCGTATGTTAGATCTTTCATGTCAATAGAGATACGAAATAAGTGTTTTTTTAGACAATGTTTAAAAATATCATACAAAATTAAGTATTCATTTCTTTCAAAATCCGGTAGACCAAAATGGAGATAAAAGATTGAAGAACCGAGTCGTTTAACTTATAATTCTATCTGTAGTGCAAAAGTATAGGACAAAAGGGTATTCAAAACTTGTCAAAAATCGATGAAAACCTCGGGTAGCCCCTTAAGGTTTAACTTTATTTTATCAACCACTTATTTACTGAAGAATATGACATTATTTTAACTTGGTTCATAAATGATGGGTAACAGAAGTTACCCATTATAGGCTTATGATGATGAGTTCCTTCACCCCGATAGATACATTGCATTGACGATGACGGTACTATAACCTTTCTAATTATAACTAGAAGCAAATTTGTCGACTTTTGTGATGTGCTTTTGATCATAAACTTTATCATAAACAAGAGTACAAGAAAGGCTGAGTTGGGCGAGTAACAAAGACAGTATCTGGCGGCTGTCGACGCACAATTAGCTCTCCATTGTGACTGCCTGCGCGGGCGCCGCTGGCTCGGCTCCTACGCCCATTGTATCCACTCAATCGCGCAATGCCATTCCACTCGTACTCAATGAGATATTATCTACCCAACCATTATTAGCCGAACGTTCGAGGTTTAAATAGGTTGTGATTTAATATTGCCTTCGCATTTGTATATTACAAGTCGAATCATTGTGATTGATTGCTTTAATTCGCCTAATAATTGACGTATGCCGGGAGCTCCTGTGTGAAGGTGATCAATGATTGGAGCTATTCATTTAATTACATAAATACATGTCTAACTACCTTTATTCTACGCGCCTAGTAGTGGCGCGGCATCAAAGATGTCTATAGGCGAGCCGCAGCTAATTCCGATTACTCTCCTTCAAGCAAAAATAAATGTAGGTAATTATGCTATGGCTTCTCCATTTTGAAATAGGCGTGAGGTTATGTAGTGTTCTTCAAGGGCTGTACAACACAATAAGGTAAGTATTCTTTAAATAGGCAAGCCACAGTGTTGGGCGTAATGCATTACATTTGTAATCGCATTACAAATTACATTACATGTAATGCATTACTCGTAATTGCAATGTAATGCAATTACACGTAATGCGATTACAAATGTAATGCGATTACAAATTTAATGCGATTACGAATGTAATGTATTACAGCATTACATTCGTAATCGCATGCAAGGACATTTCAGCAATTTCAAATGATTGTTACGTATAGAACGCGTCAAAATAAGAAAGAAAGAAAGAAAGAAAGAAAATACATTTATTTAACGTCACAACTAAGTACACAATAAAAAAGAACAAGCAAACGTTATCGTTTAGGCTTAAATACGAGGACGTTATACAGGATCCCCACTCAGCATAAAGCATCTTTTACTCGAAAAACTTTTGTCTAAATTTAAAAATGGCCGAAGTATAGCGTTCTAAAGTTTTCTAACTTCAGCACTTGGTCATTTTTTTGCAAAAGTGGTGTCATTATAACACCTATTTTGAATGATTGTTACGTACAGAACGTCAAAATAAGCATCTTTTTCTAGAAAAACCTAGTTTTTTCCGCACTTTGATAAAAAAAACACCTAAGAGCCGTCATCGGAGTCGGTTTTGCCACCTTTAAATGACTGACCTTTGAAACTGAATATCTCAGTAAATATCGATCTGAGAGAAAAAGTTTATAACGATAGGAAAAAAAAATAAAAAAAATTAAACAATTCACTAAGCACAAAAAGGCCGGCCCCTCTTTCCTATACCCCAACCAATGTCTGTTTTTTTATAAAGCTTTTCAAATGTTTTTTGAAAAGCTGACGACAATAATATTTTATATAATTAACGAACTGCTCACAAAATTTTACGAGAATTGGTTGAGAAATGCGACCTGTGGTCGAGAATAGCCGGAAATCAAGACAAACGGACAAACGGACGTAAACGCAATTTTCCCCCAGCTGAAACGGAGACGCTTTGCTCGCTTCTTTTAATCGGTTAATAATGAAAAATGTTTTATTGAATCAAAGTATTTTGTAATTTTACGAAGTAATGCATTACAAATTAAAATTACAAATTTAATCTGTAAAGCGATTACAAATAACATTTTGTAATGTGTAATGCGATTACAAATTACATTTTGTAATTTGTAATGCAATAATTGAAATAACATTTTGTAATTGGTAATGCAATTACTTTTAGCCCCACACTGGCAAGCCAATGCTAATCGTGTTTTATATATACCTAGACGCCACGCCATTGCCATCCAGCCTTATTGGTAAGCATTTTATGATAAGAATATCATAATTATAATTAGTATACAATGCGTCGTCTTGGCATAAACCAACCAACCAGTTGTAATTAAAAGTATCATCTTAACTTCGTTAATTATTAATTGTGGGAGTGCAACTAGTTGTTTAACGTCCGACAAAGGCAATAGGTGCCGGTTTAATTATTTCGTGAACACTGTGATGTTTGGCGGCGACGGCGGTAGGTGAGAGTCCATCTGAGTACACGAGGCTCGGTACACGGTGTGTGGCACAATGTACGCGTAATGAAGTGGTCCGCGAGGGGGCGGCATTGTGCGGCAAACGAGGCATTGTGTGCGCGACCCGCGACCCGGCTCGTTACGGCGCGAGCGCGGGCTCGGGCGCGACCTCCAGCCCCGAAACTGGACACCCTTGTTAGCGGTCTATACAGACCTCCTGAGAGCTCGTTTACTAGCCAATACTTGTAGAAAATTAACTTATCCTTTACTCATTAACATTTTTTTCAAAGCAATCTTTGTAACCATATTAGAAAGAAGCCAGCTTTATAGCCATATGGAAGATGTATGTGTTAATAATCTAAGTTATGCTGATGACATGGTGCTGCTTTGCCCCTCGATGGGAGGACTTATAAAAATGATAAAGATTTGTGAACGATACGCTGAGACCCATTAGGTATAATGCATCTAAAAGTGAGCTCTTGCAATTTAAAACAGGTAACAAATCCTATAAGATGCAAACTGTTACTCTTTGTGGGACTTCTTTGTAGAGAGCTGACAAGTTTAGTTTATATACTAGGTCACTGGGTCACTGAAACAATGACTGGTGATGTGGACATCGAGCGGGAGCGCCGGGCGCTGTGCGTCCGCTGTAACATGTTGGCCCGCAGGTTCGCACATGCTAGTAGAGAAAGCCTTTTGACAAACCTTCTACACGTGCGGTCTGTGGACTAGATTTACCAAGCGGGTGAATGGCGCTCTGCGCGTCCAGTATAATGATGCACTCAGGATGCTGTTTGGGCTTCCGCGGTATTGTAGTGCTTCGGCTATGTTCGCTGATGCTCAGACAGACTGCTTTTACGCTATCGTGAGAAAACGAAGTACCTCGCTCCTGAACCGCAGCCGCGGCAGCTCAAACATCATCTTGAGCACGCTAGCCCAGCGCAGGGATTCGCCGCTGGTGTGGCGGCATGCGCAGCTGCACGCGCCTGTCGCCGCTCCAACGCGCCGCTTTTAATTTTTAATTTTAATTTGTATTATTTCATAAATACTAACCCTAGCCTGTTAGAATAACTTATGTTATTACTGTAATTTCTAACAAATATGGATCAAGTTGTCCGAAATAAATATTTTTGATTTGATTTGTAACGCGTAGGTATACAAAGTTAACAAAGGGCGTAGTCTCCAGAGAACTACAAATCATGCTATTTATAAGGTCGTTCCATGTTCTGAGTATTACTTATTACTACATGGACCTAAGCTATCGTCGCATCGTCCAATTAATTAAATACATTCCGTTATCAACTTTTTTTCAATTCCGGTTCAGTACTTTAATTTGTTGCACTGCAAATTGCTGCCCGTCGGACCATGTGCGTAAAAGACATGCGATTAGGTACTATTTACTCATTTTGGTCACGGTCATAACGTTTATAAGGACCTAAGATCCTTTACTAGTGCAAGTGGGACGAGGCGGTTGTCATCTGCTGAGTTACTACACAGTTACTAATTAGTTCGGTTCGTTAGCGGCCACACAACGCGACACACGGAAGCAATACACGACAGTTGCACCGTAAACTTTTTTAATCGCAATAGTCACCGCTTCAGGCATTACAAAAAAAACGATCTCGCCCTCCCTTTCACACCGTACACGAAATTAAAGGATAAAAACCACATTAAATTTCGTCATGTGGTGTCACTTTTTTCACGTAGCCAGATAATTTTCACAGCCACCCCTCGGCTCGAATAAATTATTTTTATGTCGATTCCGGGTGGCCAACACTGTCGAGTAACAAAAACGTAATCGTTACTCGGTTTGCCGCGGAAGTAAGGGTTAGGACCCGCTTAGTGTAAAACAGGCAGATGCATTGCGAGAATTTAAAGAGCTTCCGTTAATCCTCTTATTTTATTGCAATCACCGGGATTGTTACTGCTATTAACCAAATTTATTAGTAAGGGTTTGGTAGGTAACGGTCGGCTAGCACAGGGCACTGCGTAAATAATGATCGCCACGAAAGTCGGCAGTGAAGTTTTCGTACAAATGACGTCTAATGCGATCAAATTATATTCGTCGTCGGGCGCCGCCCAGTGATGAAGACATTATTTTCCATTTCCGCGGTGGTGTTAAGTCGATAACTCGAAAATGACGGCAATTCGTATCAACAAGGCAGCAATCTGTCGGCACGTATTCATTACCGAATCATGAAACTTGACGCTACTTTGACTTTACGTCAGCGTGGAGGTAATTTAGACCACGCAACGTCCTATTGGTGTTGCATTATGCTGCTCATAGGTCTATGCCCTAGAAATTCTACGAGGGTCGAGCGACCGATAAAGAAGTCATTAGTCTAAAATATAAAATGTGTTGTTCTATAGGGTTGCAGCGACAATGTTATTGGTGACGTCACGCGACCCGCTCGTCAGGTTTATTGATATTGTTTTATTACTGCTTTATAACTCACTCGGGGTTGACGAGTTATGAGGAAAATACACGCCTGTAGACAAATTGTGGTAGGTTATAATGTAGATATCACTGTCACAAGTGAGATATCTGATAAGACTACGTATAAAACTAAATGTAGGCAGGTATAAAAATGTGGTTCCCCCATTATTTTACTACTTACGAATTGGATAACACACATCCACAGCATCTAAAACTGATAATAGCGATAATCATGGTACGTATTCTAGGTATTTGTTACTAGAAGAGAAAAGTGTAAAACCATGTTCTTTGTTTAGAAGTAAGAAAGAAGTAATGTTTCAGTAGGGATATCAAAATGCATTTTGAGACGGAATGTTCGTGGAAGGAGTTGAGATTATGTATAGCCAAGGGGTTCACATTTTCAGTTATACTAGAGCAGCTCGACGGTAGGTACCTACAAGCATATGACGTGAAAGTTCACGTAGTCGACCCCTGTTTTCCGGAGCGGCACGTAAATATGGTCGGCGGCGGGAGCGAGCGGGACGCAACACCCGCGGCTGCGGCGGTTTCGTACATCGCCACCCGTCCGCGCCTGTAAGTTCGTAATTTGCCTTTCTATTAGAGCGAGGGCGTGAAAAAAGGAAAGCGTTTACGGTGTGTTTAATGGGAGTGAGAGGGAAGAAATATGACCGCCCGTCGGGAGAAGGAAAATTTTTGGTTTTCAGAGTTTTTGCGGAGATGTGCATCGGCTCGTGTAGTGCGAGGGGGACGGCGCTACTCGGGAAGCAGCTCCCCGAATAATTAGCGGAAGTCGTGGCTTAGTTTTCCCCCAAGCGGGAGGGTGCGGGAGGTTCCTCTATTTGTCGTTTAAGAGTTAATCGGACGAGCGATTCGTCACCCTCGGGAGAGCATATTATATCTTTATTATGAGTCTGTCGGAAACGACTGCCCCGGGCGATTAACGGAATCGTGATTATTGATAACTTTGTTTACGACTCGACGCGATACTGGGGTCTGACACGTGCCTACATAGTAGATATAGATTCGTTGTATCTCAATCAAATACATTGTGTTCTTATGGGTGTGCAGTAAACAAGAAGCTTTCTTGTTCACTGCTAGAGAGACTAAGTTTTCAAATTTTTATTGCAGCCTTGCCTCCAGTGTTTGCAAAAAATGTTATATGACCGGTAGCGTTTTGTTTTCCTGGCTCAATTTTGTATTTAAATAAAACAATTGAAAGGTAAAGGATTTTCGCGTATTCACATTATTTTGAAACCGTTTAAACGTAGGCGTCTTGTGTATTCGTGCTAGTACTCTACGTATGGCAGTTATTTGTTTATTTGAAAAGGTTCCTGGAGTATCGGCGCGTACCTAGTATGTTATTAGCGGAGGGGAAGTGACAAATGCAGTAGTAAACACAACTCGTGCGCCGACTGTCAATTAGCCGTAATAGCTCCCGCGACATATGCTCAACGAACAACTTTTATATTTGTTACCCTTTTTACGATACAAAATTATATGGCACGGTGATATTCTATGTATGTTACTTTCGCACTCACATAACGCAAATGTTAGATAGTTATTGCGTGTAACAAAGCCGAGAATATCGCTATTTTATTGTCGGCTTTGTTCGTGTGCTCAATGTCCGCAGTAGATATAACTTTTTATAGTCCTTTGATTGGTTTGCTGCTATAAGCTGGTCCAATCATTCGTATCTCCATCAATTTGCCAGTTTATGGAATGGAAATCCGATTGGTAATTGTCTACCTATAGTACCTATTGGCTCTGTATCAACGGCCACTGATCGGTTTCTTAGTGAGTACGCAAGTACAAAATTAAATTACCGTCTCCTACTCGGTTTTGCATTGATCAAACTGATGCAGAAAATGCTTATGAAATTGCACTACTAAGTAATACCCCAACCAATGCGGATTTTGGAATGGAAGTTCAGAATTTATTTTCAAATTTATTGCTACTGCAACTGCTACGCTACAACTACATTATGATTTTCTTTGGTTGCAGTTATGGCAAATATGCGCATAATTAATGACACATATTGATCGTGTCATTAAATATACCTAAAACGATAGAAAGCCAAGTCCAAGTTAACTATTTCACTGTTAGGTTTAAATTACAGTACCAAAATATACCTGCTACCGATTATTCATATGTATTAATTAAAGATACATTGGTACATACCTACGCCTTAATAATTTTGAAAAAAAAAACATCTGTGATTAATTATTTTATAAAGTGTACTGCATCACCATGACAAATTGAGAGAAATCGCAAATTCTTTATTTGACTGGTCTAACGAAAACTCAATCTATATCGAGTTATGGGAACCAATCAGCAGCAAATGAGCGATGTCGGTAATTAAAACGGATCGCCTTACCGAATCAATAAGCCTGCGATAAGGCAATTAATTGCACATGCAGCCTATTCCCCGAGGTGCACCGTGCCTGATTCAATCGTTCTCGGTCCCTTATCAATATATAACCGCGCTATGAATAGGTATTGCATACAATACATTACTACCTTCTGCCAATACATTAAAATTCACAACTAAAGAAAGTCTAGCTCGTTTAATACGTAAACGAACGAGGCTTTTGCAGCACTATACTAGAGCGTGAGCGCGCGCGACGCGAGAAAAAGCGCGACAAATAAATATTTTAGTAGTCGCGTGCACTTGTGATATGCTGCTGCATAGGCATTATAAAAATTCAGTCTTTTTGCAAGTTATGGAACGAACTGTTGTAGGAACAATAGGAGAACCATTATTTATTGAATAACACTTGCAACAAGCAATAAAATTAAACACAACACTTTGCTGTTGGCACTGTCGCCAGATTAATGTTTCAAAAACACAAATACAGCTTTTGTATGGACTGTTGCAACAGTTTTTGCTTCAGCACTGTGTGTGGCTACAGCAGATAAAGGGCATCCAACCATTTACAGCGTTTTAGTTTTCATTCGATAGTAGATCGCGGCGGGTGGCTTCTTGGAACGCGGCCGAGGTGCGGAGCTATTAATTATGGGACAATAGGCTTGTCAACCTCCTCCACAAAGGCTTGCCTCAATAAGCTAGCAAGGACAGAACGTACTATATGTAGGTACCTATGTATAGTGCACTTGCTGCCATATTTTATTGCGAATGTTTGCACGTCATAAATGCTGTGAAAATATGTATATTTTTTTGTGAAAAGCGTAAGAGCTCGTATATTAATACAGACTTCGGCATTTTCATCACATGTAGGCTTCGACTGTAAGCATTTGACTATTTGATAGTCAAGCAAATTCAATTTTGAAATATATCCATAGTGTAAACACCTGATGGCTAACTTTAAAATTATTATCTTGTTGATTGATGGAGTATAAGAGCATACTATGTTAATTATATTATTCCTTCTCTATTATTGTAAACTATTAACTCAATTTGGTTGGCAAGGTTGTGTGAGTGTTCCGGCAACAAAGGTGTTTGCGTTGGCATTCGTCACGGGGCGCCGCTCGGGGCGCGCGGGCGCCATGATTGATGACCCTTCCACCAGGAGAAACCGCTCGCGCAGATCCCGACGCCGCGCTGCAACAAAAATATTACAAGATAGCGACAACCTATACAAATGCAGGAAATCACGTAGATCACACGATTGAGCTAAAGTTATTTTACAGTTCTTCTTTTCCACGAATACGTACGATACTTGAAACAAAATATTCTGAGTATTTGTAACTTTCGTAAGCAATCAATGAATGCGTACGATCTGGTAAATTTATTTTACATGAAAACAGACAGTTGATATTTATGGTTAGTCATTATTTAATGCAGGTATTTGCTCTGTGGTATGCGGATTACACATCTGGCTGTGTGCCCTTTATGTCAGGCCGACATGCCACGGTATCTAACCCTAGCTATAAGGAATTACCCGCAGTTAGTTATCGTAAAGAAGCAATTAAAATTATATACATATGTAGTATTCATATTATACTAGCTAGCACGATCACTTTTATGTCCGACATAAAACATTCGTCTCCCTAGTACTCGAGTATACCTACTTATTTACTAGTCTGGGTAATCAAGAGGAATGTCTACAAAATGCTCGACCTAGGTTCAACATACGAATACTTTTTTGTATACATTTAAAATATACCGTTACAACGTGTCAATATGATATAACGTTTCATCGAAATTCTTTAGAAATCCGTGTAACCAAAAACCTACATATTTCTGTCAAAGCTACTGGAGAAGGTGTCAAGAGGAAATATTTTCTGAACGCTGTGTAAATTATGGATTGTCATAGGTTACTCGCCGTAACATTATATGCGGGCCGATGTTGCACGATAGCCGGCGATATATTCATAATCTCCGGCGGGCTTCGTAAATAAAAATTATTTCATATCGGGGCCGGGCCGGACAGGTGGAGCGTCGGGTTACCAGCGCCCGAGCATCGCTCATTAGTATTCGGAGCTCACACGAATTAGATCGCCGTATCTACAGGTGCAGGCTGTCTCGTCAAACCATCGAATTTAGAACGCGTCATGACACTATCAGCCCCGTAATCCTGCTGTTTAGTAGCTAATAGCACTCCAATAAACGGATACGATTTGGTTTGCTAACATCGTTTTTTGTTTAGCCTTGTCGGAATAGTTAATCAGCTTGAGGCCGGTTGATCGATTTGTGACTGTGAATGATGAATTTCATAATTGTATTATTTACATAAGTCTTATCCGGCTCCTTTTTTGTTTAAATCAAATGTAACCTCCGGATTAAAATGTTTATACTTTTTGATGATATTGTGTGATTTCTACATAAATATATTAGGTACTACACGTACTTAACCAGGGGAGAACCAACAAGATTCTCCTTTTGTCATGCCGCCGAGAAGTAAATGACAGACCCTCCACTTGTAAACCTGAACCACTTAACAATTAGCGTAGGCCTAATTAAGTCTATTGCGGACTTGATAAGTTTTAATGTCTTAATATTGCGTGTCGCGAGGTCATTCGTCGTCCCTCGCGCCTCGCCCGGTACTAGTAGAAGCCATGTCGTCTAATGTTGAATAAACACTCCCGAGCCTACGGCGAGTTGTTCTTATCTACCGTCGTAACGCCGGAATAAGCTCGATCCGTAATTTACACATTTAACTGACATACACAAGTCCACTCCCTCGCCGCAGCCCTTGATGCCCACCGAACTGGAACCTCACATAGGAGTCGCATAAATATACATTACATGTTCATATTTGGCCCTCCGGCAATTGTTTACGCCTTTGTAGCGTTCTGCTAACTGGTAATTCGGACTGATGTCTCATTATAGCTACTTAACTGTGTGTAGTTATTATTTTATTATAGTGAATTACGGGGCAGCTGTTCTATGGTGAACAATTTATAGATTTTATATTCATATTTCGCTTCTGTCGGCGTTAATTGACGGGACACTTAAGGAGTTGCCGCGCCTCAGCTCGACGGACTTAGCAATTAATAGAGATATTTTCAATCCATCGGATTACAAGCGGATAAGTGAGTTGTCACCGAACGCTAAGTGCGTTATCGGTGACGGATCTATGTCCTCTGGAATTCAATTGGAACCACGTATACAAAACTTAATCTTGGTGAGTGTTCTGCCAGGTTAGACCTTATTTCATTGGGTTAAGAGCGTGTTGTCGTGGTCGAATGTCGGCCGAGATGCGGCGCGGCCGCGACGTGTCGCTCGTTTTGTATTAGTCGTCACCTAATCTCGCGCTTAGCTAACCGTTTTGACAAGACTTGATGTAGCGGCGAGATATTTTAGATCGTCGTTGACTTTTTAGGGCTTTTACGTCTGTTCATTTAATCTTCAGAGAATTTCGATCAGTAGTTACTTATTTTTTTACATATAGGTATACCTTTATGGCTAAACCCCTCTTAAATGTTTCACAACTGGCCGGTTTTACTCTTTACTATACCTACGTTAATTGCACACTACATAGTTATAATTTTGTTATATTCATATATGCTTAATAAAATTCTATAAACATTAGTGATATTGAACGATACATTACCGTTTATAATTGTATCGAATTTAAATGGCATTCTATCATCTTATAATCTCCCATCAGCCTAGTGCGCGAGATACGATCGAGGCAAAGACACCGACCACCGAGAGTGACAGCCACAATACAGTCGTTTAACACGCTCGTCGCATTCGGAACATCTCCTGACAGCTCATCTGCTTAAATACCAGCCGCGCTTGGCTGTCCCATGTGGAAACGACGTATATCTGCTCCATATGTGTATAGACTTGTATCCTTTTAAGTTGGATCGGCTGCTCTCGCCGCGACACGGAATAGAAGCGTTGATTGATTCTTTGATGTATGAAATTGGTTCGTTCTTCGTTGATGTGGTAAAGCTACGATACAAGTTTTTATCGTTGTTGAGATATAGTTTTACTTACAATCTTTCAGGGTGTAAGCAACGCAAACGGAGGAAAACAATCAAGTATGAAATATAATAATATCCCACGCCCCATGCCCCTTAGGAATAAACATGTATGAGCATGTATGAGTATGCATTAGCATACTCGTACATTCGCTCACCTAGAAATAAACGTGCCTTTGGACTGAAACAAATGCTCATTTTGATAATGTGTCCTGTTTTATCGCATTCCTCCTTCATTCATATGTACTAAGTAAATAAGTATGGGTATAAGATTCTTATATTATTTGAACAATTGAAGCAATAGTAGGTACGTATTCCGCTACCTATCATACAAAAAATATTATTTTTATGGCGTCCACTGTTTCCTAATTTGAGATTTTGACATACCAGAAAAGACAACGTGAGACTACACTTTAACTAGATCAATTTTATTGCGAATACCTTTGTCAAAGTTTCGCGATACGTTTCTTCTACTTCTAGACGGCGATGTATGAAGAAACAGTTGAATGAATTTGGTACAGCGTTGTCGCGTGGTGCGCGAGGCGTGTCCGCGCTGCATCGATCCAGCGCAGCCTCCGTTTCTCGACGACGTCTGCTCCCCCCGCGCCGGCACCCCGCGCACGTTAGCGCCCCGACCGACTGCATTTACCACCCCCCATACATAACTACCCCTACCTTGTCTACGTGAATAATATTTACACTAAAACGTTCTGGCGCGCGCTGCATTCCCTGTTATCCCGACTATGAAGCTTTCCTACATGTTATATATCAGATAGTGTATTCGGGCCTTCTTCCACGTTGATCTGTTTTCACTATTCTATAGTTTATTTTTTTACTTCGTGTTCGTACATCACGTCATGTATTGTTGATCTCTGGCGGAAGTAAGTCTATGATGTAAACGGAAAAAGATTTTTCTACGCTATCGGTGAGGATCTGTTATTAGCTTACTGTCTCTATATACTGTTTTAATCTACAGTGTAGTATTCAAGCTGATTATCTTCCTATATAAATAAATAAATAAGCCTCGACAAATTAGGTTACGTTAGTTAGCTACAGCTTTCATCCGAGCAGCGAGCACAGGAGCCAGAGGTTAGTTCTTAATAAAATTGGAATCCCGTTTATTGCAGTGTAGTGGTTATACGGCAATTTGGAGTGGAGGTGTTGATTCGCCGATCGCGGCAACTTGAAGTGTGCAATTAAAGCAGTTTACATCTCTCCGCAAGCGATCTGTAAAATGTTATTTTTGTTCATTAACATTGAATTGCGTCATATTTTTTACGCGTCCCTTAACCCGTACTTCGAAGTAGGTATCATGTTTCGATCACGAATAGAGATAGGTAGTTAGTGCAGTTACAATGTATGAAAACTGTTATGTTCATAAAACGTACATAAACGATAAATAAGCTTATTAACAGAAAACAATACAAACTTTAATATTGCGTGCTATTAGTTGAAGCGGAAATCGTAAAATTTTTACAAGCTGTGGGCGTAGCATGGTTGCCATTTTATCCCTTATCGTTGTGGTAAAGACGCCCATCACGCTCTGACAAGTATGCGAGTGCGAGAGTGACGGATGCCTTATCCACAACGATAAGTATAAGTATAATGCGCGGTATATAATCATTAGACGAAGTAAGTTTGAAAGCCGTCCACTATGGAAGTGGATAACCAATGTTGAATTGCTTCTGCAAGGTTCTTCATCAAGCCTGGTTATGGAAGGTCACATATTATTTCAAGAGCGTTGTCCGAGCATTTGTCGCTATAAATCACTTTATCATTTAAGGTAACACGACATTAGTGGTCTAAATGAAATTTGTCGGGTATCGGAGCGCCATGGCCATCGATCATTCGTAATGGCGCGCCCACTAACGATCGTAACCGTGGTGCCAGAAGAGCACAAGCTCCTGTAGTGTTGGATCTGGAACTTAACGTGTTTGACCGAACATTCAGAGCGCCTCTGACACGCTGATACAGAGTTCAGAACGCGGCAGACATACACCGTTTCAATTGTTTTTTTTCGATGTTGGTTGATCAAGTTAGTGATATGTCATTTAATATTACATAGCTATCTCAAGTAGTTTTTGTTCATAGGCATTTCGAGGATGTTGCAGCTGCCAACAAGATCGAGCCAGTAGCTAAGATCTCAGCTTGGACCTAATACCAAATCAACGGTAGCTGTTAAGTATGCATACGATAATTCACGTTATATACACGGTGTTCCCGGGAATTTCCGTTAACTTCGGCATATTGCAGAGTACTTTCACAGAAACAAATAAGCATAACTATTACTAGAAAAAAAAGCAAAAAAACAGTTTTTTTTAAACAAAATAATTGAATGTAGCAAACAGAGGTTAAAGCTGCAAATCTGATTAAATTAAAATATTGAATATCTTGACAACAGTAAGAGCTAAGATACATACTTACTACTGTCTTGGAGAAATTAACTTTATTTGATCTAACCTATGTCCCCTTACAATTAACGGAAATTGACAAAAAAACGTAGTATATTTCGTACTGCAGATAGAGCAACCAAGTTATAATTGTATGGAAAGATATTCAGAACTGTTCTGAGTTTAGAAAACTTAATTACTTTCATTAATCCAAATTTGTTTTTGTTCTTACTGCAAACCGCAACAAAGGGTAACACTCACTACAATAATGAAGACAGTCTGTCAAGACTTCGTTTTTTGCCGCAGTTTATAAACCATCTGAATTAAAATCCTATATGCAATGCGATTAAAAGCATACATATATATGACACCGCCGGCCAACCGCCTAAGGCTGTGAGTGGTTGCCATTTTTCACTACTTAATTGAAACTAGTGAAAAATTGTACATTTACTATATGGCCCAACTCGCTGCATCGCTAATTACATCAACAGACTCCGACTAAGTGCTGATATCAATCTTGATTCTTATACGCGCATGCTACCCAAGTGGTAACATGCCTTAATGCGCCCTGAATAAATGCCCAACCATCACCGACTACTATATCTATATTGTAATTAATTCCGGCAAGTAAAAAGAGTTATTGTGATTACTTTGTGCCTTTCACTCGTATCAATCTGTGATTGAGTCGTATATTAAGCCTTGTGTCATTAAGTCGGATGTGCTGCATGCGTAATCGATAGGAACCGATCGTTACGCGTTGTTGGCGTTAATTGTAGTATTGCTTGTACTACTACATGCGTTACAATAGCAACACATACTCGTATATATTAGCTTTCAGACGTTGCGTCGCCGTCGACGTGACATTAAACTTTAAGGACAGTGAAATGCAAATAGTGGATGTTAAAACAATAAAACTGTAAAAGTACACATTAAAGTTTTGTTGTTTGCATATCATAAGTTGTTTGCATATTATTGGTACAAACCAATAATGAGGAATTTATGCAAAATTGTGTTTACGTAATGTACAACATCGTAATCATTTTGTTAAATGCAATCGAAGTGTTTTACATTCAGACTGAATAGCACTGTGAAGTTGTAAAATCGCCATTATTAAAGTAATCTAAATCTCGTTACAAAACGTGTAAACATTTGCGTTAAATATACATACTGACCGTTGCATTGCTCCAGCAGTATGGTATTTCCGATGCACGCCGAACGGCGCCCGCGCTGGCCGCTGCTGCAATAAAACCCGCCAAGCGCGAACTCGTTACGCAAGCATCGTAAGAATGCGACGCTAACTCGATCCCTTTAATACAACATCGAATTATAAAATATGGAAACGGTCCCCATTAAAAAAGCAACGGGTGTGTAATTTAACAACTAAATTATAAAGTTATATCGTAGAAATTTTATGTCTATGTCAGTACCGTAAGTGAAACGGACATTGGCATAAAAAGTCCGTAATTGCGAGTGAGCTCGACGTCAAATAGCACGGTGTGGTTTGGGTTGTCACAGGTTGATTAACGTGCTGCGATCGTCGGCCGCAAGTAGCAATTTGTCAATTGCTCTTGCTGTATGTCCGCTTGGTCGAACGCGTACCAACACACCTACCTACAAGTTTCAAAGTGGGATGGACCCTTCGAGGTCCCGCGCAACGTGCTCTTACTATCCTGAGCAATAAGGTACAGGAGCGTTTTGCGATGGTCGCTCGCGTAGCAACAGATCCGTGGCCGACTGCGGCTAATGCAGTAATAATTGTGCACGATATCTCCGACGCCATTATGTTACGTTGATGCGATAATTGCAGGCCCGCCGACAGCAACGGCGTGCTTTTTACTGCACATTCGACACAAATGTAATCTTTATTGGATCGCAATTCATTATGTGGATTTATGAAATATGAGGCGGTTAAACTTTCAGGCAATCAATGATGACCGTGCCAACGCAACTAATAAAATTATGATCATCCTGCCTGTGATCATCGTCAACCTAGACACTCATACGTATCATTGTTTCTAGGTGAGCTACTCTAATTAGGAATATGCTGTAGGTAATCCTCACACTGGCAGAGTGCAGGTTGCAGACTTCACATATACCTTTGTTTTATTTTTACAGATGTTACCTACCGATGCAGGGTTCCTTTTGATTGATGTTTTCCTTCACGGAAAAGCTACCTGTAACAATAAAAGATATTTCCATATTTAAAATGTTAACTAAAAAATAAGTTATACATGTTTTCATTTTGTTCACATTAACGAATAAATTTACTAAAGCATTACGCACATTGGTGTGCGGGCTCGGTCTGCAGATACCAAAAGGACGAGATGAGACGGTCATTAGCGAAATGAAGCCATTAGGAGCGTGTAAAACAGTTAATTACGGCGGGTAATCTCGCCTCCGAGATGATGCCAGTTATTATGAACACCGGATCATGACAGAATATTATTCCATATTTCTAAGACCGGGGTTTATTTAGAAACTGAATGATATTTCTATGTTAAATATTTCTGTTGAATGAACGGGTGGAGCGAACGTCCCAAAGCAATTTCTGTACAAACATGATTATATATTTGTTGTTTTATCACATTAGTTAACCACATTAGGTACCTACCTATATAATTTACGGAATAGGAATAAAATTCCTTGTTCCAATGTTTTTGAAATGTACATACAAAAGGAATATTTCCAAAAGGCTCGTAATACGTACCAAACGTACAACTCTAGGCATAAAATACACTTCGTAGCATTTATTATATGACTTAAATGGGTGGATTGCAAGTAAAATGACATAGTTAACGGTCTTAATCAAATCTAAGCGTAATTTTTTCTATTTTATAATAGTACATTTTGATACAAGTGAGGTATGCTCACCTGCGGCTCGCGTGACAATTCCGCCTCTGATGTAACTATCAAAGCTCACGCGTTCCATACGACGCTTTTCAACACATTTTGCGAGGAAAAAATCCTTTTCATATAGGCCTGCCAAGTTATTTTCTTTACTTATTTATGGCAAAAGGTTTTACTCACATGTTGTATATGGGTCATTCTCAGAGAGCTACATTTTGCACGTCCGGGCCTAAATTCGTATGTAAACCAAATTATAATAAATTGGTATTTTTTTTGTAGGATAGTTTACGTCTATACCTAGGTGTTGCACCTTAGATCGAAGCCTTGTCATTAGTTGTTTAATAGATATGTTTTTTCAAAGCCCTGTTCTCAAATTGCCACAACGCGTCCACGCGCTTTCTTAGTTTACGAAATTGTCTTAAACTTTGAAAGAGTACAGATTTTTGTTATTTTTTATCGCATTTTAAATAAAGGAATGGTTTACCTACGACATATTTAAAATACAACAAAATAGGTACATAATTTTTTTTTTAACAAAATAATTAATGAAAATCTTGTCCAGCCTAAAGAATAATTGCCTGCACCGCTTACAATCGCGGGCGCACAGCCCTAGTCAAAACTATCTGGCACATCACTATAGCACAGGCCGCGAGTCATCCGAGGTGCTCGATGAGTGCGGACGTGTTTGTGTCAGTGTTGTCGCGAGACTGCACATAAGTATCTAATTGTCACGACTTTGGTTTTCGAAAATTCTAATTCATGTTGTCATTTTTAATAATTCATCTGTTATCGTCAGTGGGTTACAGCTTATTATAAAGAAAGCAGAATAGTGGGCTTCGCTGGTTCTGATCTATATACCTAGTCTAGCCATAAGTTCTGTTACTGGCAGTTAACAATGATTTTAAGAAAAATAATAATTCGAATTTCGAATGTTGTGTTTTGACGTAAGTACTTGGATGTTTTTGCCACCATTTATATACAATATAATATTAAAATAAGTAAATTAATAATGGAGTGGGGTGTCAAAGAAAATAGAATTGCTGTGATTGCTCTGCATAAGGTAGGAATGGAGCCGTCCCACATTTTTGAGACACTAAAAAAGTTAGAGATCAGTCGAATGTTTGTGTATCGTACCATTCAAAGATACACCAAAACGTCCTCTGTCGATGACAGTAAAAGATCTGGCCGACCACGTACTGTTAGAACAAAACAAGCCGTTAATGCTGTAAGGGCCAGAATTCGCCGAAATCCCATAAGAAAACAGAAGATCCTTTCTAAGGAAATGAAAATACCACCTAGGACACTTTCGCGTATAATCAAAGATGACTTGAGTCTTGCAGCTTACCGACGATATACAGGACATATGTTAAATCAGTCACTAAAGGACAAGAGAGTTGAAAGATCAAAAAGCCTTTTATCTCGATACGCACATGGGAAATATAAAAATATTCTTTTCACGGATGAAAAAATTTTTACTATCGAGCAGCACTACAACAAACAAAATGATAAAGTGTACGCACACAACTCTCGAGAAGCTAAAGAGATAGTTGGAAGGATTCAGCGAGGTCATCATCCCGCTTACGTCATGGTTTGGTGGGGTGTGTCGTATCAAGGCGTCTCTGAGATCCATTTTTGCGAAAAAGGAGTGAAAATTTCAGCTAAAGTGTATCAGGACACGATTTTAGAAACAGTAGTTAAACCACTAAACGACACAATGTTCAAAAATGTACACTGGACCTTTCAGCAGGACTCAGCCCCGGGTCATAAAGCTCGCACCACCCAGATTTGGCTGCAAAGGAATGTTCCGGACTTCATCAAGGCAGATGATTGGCCCTCTTCCAGTCCCGACTTAAATCCCCTGGACTATAAATTGTGGTCAGTGTTAGAGGACATGGTCTGCTCTAAACGCCATGCCAATATCGATTCTCTAAAAAAATCTTTGAAGGTAGCAGTGGCAAATTTCCCAATGGATACAGTGCGTGAATCTATAGACGTGTGGCCGGATCGTTTGAGGGCGTGTATTAAAGCTAAAGGCGGGCATTTTGAATAAAAAATATATTGTTTAGAAACCTTATTAACTTACCTATAAATAAACATTTACTTATGGTAAATTAATTACATCCTTTTAAAAATATGTTTCATTTCATTTGTAACAGAACTTATGGCTAGACTAGGTATTTAAGCTATATTTTCATTTAACAGCTGTTTTTCTACGAAAATGTGTTTCTCTCTAAGAGCCACGACGCTAATTGCCAGGATTTTTCTAATCTCCATCGTATTGATTTAATGTTCAAATATATTATAATTAGGTATATAATATTAAATATAACCGATAATATAAATTATAAACTACTATAAAATACAATTTTCTTTAAATTTTATCAGAACTATAAATGGTCATGCCACGCTCTATTTGGAATCGATCTGTCGTCTCATCACGGACAGGACTATTCTAGCCAACAGGCCAGCAGATATCGTGCTGACAGATCGATCGAAACGCCCGGCAGTGCTTGTCGACATCAGCATCCTCCACGACGAGAACCTAGTGAAAGCTGAGAAGGACAAAGCCAGCAAGTACCTAGACCTGGATCATGAGGTAACCACCATGTGGAATGTTGATTCAACGATCATTTTCCCGATAGTTGTTTCTGCAAACGGTCTAATAGCGAAGAATCTCGACCAACAGTTCAATAGACTCTCCCGCAGATTGCTAGGTCAAGGATCAGAGACAGAAGGCTATAAACTACTGGTCACTGCGTTGGTAGTCAGGTCAGGAGGTGCATTCTGGTACGCCCTAATCCTCCCTTGCTGGCTTTGTCCCGGCCTTCACGAGTTTCTCGTAATGAGGGATGCTAATGTCGAGCACTGCCTTCTTTTTATCAATATGTTTTAATGGATTTAACATGTTGTAACTTCCCAGTATAGCGATCATTTGAGAGTTTTCATACGTTGTTTACATAACAACATTATTTTTTCAAATCGCCGGAACGGAGCGAATTCCAATGTTCTAATCGCCAGGATCCTAGAGAAATGAAGATCACCATAACTCAAATACCGCGTATGCTATTACAGTGCTAAAGTATTTAAATAGGCATTGTCGTGTAAGGATTCCATTTTCAGTCATATTGTTTGGAAATAATGAAGGAATAAAAAGGGTGGTGGCAATTAGGCAGAGAACGCCCGCAGTGAGAATGGCCGATATATACATCGCCAAGAATTTCCAGTGGCGTCCATTCTTTTTATTACTTTTCTAGTCACCACGAGTCAATATTTTTGTTAATAACCAAACACCCATTAACACTGTTTACAAATATCTGTGAAATAACCTATAATGGCGCGCAACAGTTTTTTTTTTTCGTGAAGTTTGCGCAGTGTGCATTAGATGAAATCTCTAAACAGACAATACAAAATAAAATAAATATTTTCGTTTTAAAATTTTATCTTTATTAATTCATGTAAAATGTTATCAAAAGAGAATAGTTTTGCTAAATAAAACGTTTGTACATCTTGCTGCAAGGTGCCAACGTGACTTAATCGGGATATAACCATAACACACAAGTGTCGTAATGTTATAAAATACGCGTGTTTAATATCCAGGATTATGCGCCTAAAAGCGACACAATAAGAGGTACGTTACGAGCAATTGTGTTGAAAATTTCGTTAACTGTTACTATTACTATTAATTATAAAACATTATATTAATAATAAATTAAACATGTATATAGGTAATTTGCCATTTTTCTGATTTCTTGTCTCTAATAAGCTTGCATGAAAATTAGTATAATCGTAAACACTAGGTAGAAGGTAGACCATTTGTGGTGGTATTTGTATAGCAGTGCCGCTTAGTTATTTATTTGGATGAAAAGCTGTGCGACCATCCCTACCGGCGACGCAGTGTCTCCAACGCCTCGCCGCCACGCAACGCCGCTTCCATCATACCTCCTACTATTCATATGTATATGACGTAGAAATTGCGCAGCCTCATGCACGAAACAGGAATATCTACATGGATACACCGTGACACGCGAATCCATCATGAGCATGAGAAATGGTTTAATTGTATATCAGTGGTTGATTTATCGGACGATCGACAATCATTACAGTTTATATCGCGTGTAAAAACGGAAATTATTTTATTAATTTCCCACACTGTTGTTTGTGTTCGGGTTTTTTCCGGCTGACGAATGTACGTCGATGTTGCAAGCGAGGTTTTGATACGCTTATCAAATAGCGATAAATAATGATTTTCAAGTGCTCGCGGTGCTTTACAAAGTATGTAGTCGTAAACATTTTCAAGACAGTTGAGATTACGACCATATAAATTCGTTACATATTTGGAGGCGTCCCTGCTTACACTCACACTGGCGGCACTCTAGGCTTCACTAGAGACTCGAGCTCGTGTTTTCAATGTTGCTGTTAGGAAATGGATGGCTGTAGAAGTCGTTATCGATCAGGCATCGGTTGCGTGACGTCGACAGGCGACAATTGGGCGGGCGGTGATAATCCTGGCGCCCGCCCATCAACACCCGCGAGTCTACGACATTCTCGATACGACTAATCCCTATAGAATGATTTCATGTTACAAGAATTGACATGAGGGTACACGCGCGTGATACTTAGCGACTCGACTAAGCATTATATTTTAAAACACAAGCAACAGGGCTTATCAAATGATTATATTGCATAACAAAACTTTAGTTAACTAGCAATTAAAACTGATTCATTAAAGAGCATCCCTCGAGAATTGTATGTGTGATCGCTGTGTAGCCACCAAAGCCAGTTACTATCCATTTAACGATGTGTTTTTTTATCAGATCGTTTGTATTTGAAGTCACACCATCAAGAATGAGCATGCTCGTAGATTTACGATGGCGAATGCATTCTGACAATGACTGCAGTTAAGTTTACGGCGAAGGACCGGAAGTGTCGTAAAACCCCGTCATCTTCAGATTCCGGCGATAATAATAAAGAACGCCTTGTTAATGCTAACCGTTTTATAATTGCTTCTTGATATTAATTAACATTATAGAGTCAGTTACGGACAGGCCGCGTCCAACGCCAGAAAAACGGAGTATGCGCTTCTGACGGGGAACGCAATAAAAGCAGTAACAATGTATCTGTTTCTTATATTGTTACGGCGTTTCTCTTTCGGACTACAGGGTTGTGTGCAATTTTTGTGCTTAGCGAAATTACAAGCCTTTCCATCGAAACGCTAACACGCGATCAATGTAATTGTACAGGAAAGCGAAATATTAAAAAACGATGTTCACCCGATAAGCCCATGATTGTACTAACATAGTTAATAGAGCTGAAACAATCATTAATCAAAGTATAACTTATCTTTAGTGTTTGTTATCATATATATGTTGTTTGATATCTACATTGAAATAAAAGCTTTAAAAGCTATTATCTTCGTTTTTATTAGGAGGGTTCAGTGCTTATGATAATCTACGAGTAAATTGCACTAATATAATTGCAAATTTTTACCGGAGGGGTCAATCCAATCGCTTCGCGGCGTGTTCGCTTGATTTATCTTTGATCTCCGAAAGTTGTATGTGCATTTTCAAGGCACAAGCGGTTTTATTTGGGGGGCCGATAATAAAATAACACCGACCAGCGGGCGCGTCATAAAACTTTAATGTACACTCTTAAATCATTTCGGACTACCTTCCCTTAAGCACTTGCCAAACTTTACAGCACTAAAGGTGGTAACGATTCTATGTTCTCGAAAATATCAGGTAATTTTATTTGCGTCACGTTGCCTTAACAGTTTGAATGTCACACCTAATAAATACACACTGACTTAATTAATCATGTATCACTACCTAGTAGGTAGCCTACCTACCTAGGTAGGTACGTAGGTGTATATGTTCGCGTAGATATTGTAATCTTCCGTTAACGTTGAACTTAATAACTTATAAGCATACAGATCTATAATAACTAGGTGTAGAAAGGTTAACTATAACTTGTTAATTACTCGGAATGCGAAACAAACCTGACCTACTCGTACTTAGCAGAAATTAGGTAACAATGAGCAGGTAACGTGTAATGTTACTGAGTAAATCAGCGTGTGTTCAGAATACATTCGAAATAGTCCAATCAACGGGGGCTCAGACTCTACAATAAGTCTACAATACCTAAAAGTTACCTACTAAAGGGCACATACATGTAACGAATGACATGTATGTTAATCTTCAAATAATGAACTTAAGTTTTCTGTTGAGTGTCACACAAAGTTCATATAAATTATTTGTGCCAAATATTAGAAACGGATTACTGATGTAGTAATGATATTATTCTCAGCGTTGACTGGTGTACACCTAAAAATTCAAAACAAAGAAGTTTATTTTAATTAGCAAAGCGTTTTCCCGAGCGGGCGCCCCGTGGCGCAGCTACTTTACGCACATTGCGTTGAGGTCGTTAACTAAACGTCACTTTTCATAATATTTATGTCTCCATTATTTTTCATGTATAACGACATCGTAAAATTGAAATTTCGCTGATGAAGGCTCAGTTTATTTACGATTTAAATTAATACACACTTATAAACCTTGAAATAAATCAACGCGCTCGACACCTCGACAAATCTGACTACCACGTCTCGGTAGCTAACAGAATGAAAATATAAAACGAGATTGAACGACGAGATAGCTCGAGACGAGACCCTCCTCCACTTGACAAAAGTAATAAAATGAAGAGTTCCATTTCGCACGATTACCCGGGAGACGACAAAACACATCAAGTGTCAATTTGTATAATTTACACAGGAATTAAAATGGCGGTCTGACAGATGACAGTTCGCGTGGCGCACGCTCGGACGCGCAGGGGCCCAGTTTTGTAATAAGTTGCTTCTTTTGTTTACGTACTGTTTACTGGAATGATAAAGAACTCATCTCTTTTTTAATTAAGATAATTTTTGTTTGGTCGTTGCCAAATAAGTGTGCTGCGGTGAAGCGGGGATAGTGCAATCATAGCCTATATGTGTCCCATCGCGGGGCACAGGTATATACTGCAAGGGCTTCTGATGGTAAAAGAGATTGGCTTATACCTAATTCCCACACTGGTGTTGGTTATAGTGGTTATATACTTAACCTGAGGCTTTATTTTTTTATGAACAAGCGACCAGTGCAGCCGTATTAATTTGGAATCGCTATGGTATTCGTCGCACGCGTGAGAAATACTATTCCATTTCAATACGTTAAGTAGAATATAACTCGTTAAACATAGTCCGTAAACTTACTAGGGAATAAAGTAAAGAGCATCTATTGTATCACTTATTTGTCTCTGAGCCGTACTTAGACGAATTAGAAGCACTGCCACTCTCATAGCAAGTTTAATTCTTTTTCACACGAGGAGAGTTGTAACTGGATATTTGTTTGGGATGAGACGCTGCCGTGCCGCGTGCCGACGTAACGTGACGCGGGAGTGACAGCTGACGCAGCGCACGCGACACTAATGCCTGGCGAATAACGCCTAGACCACGTCGCCTCGTCGCGCTTGCAAAATTCACCATGTGAATTAAAATAGCACCCTATCAAAACCTCAATGTGGTTCAAGTTCTGTTAACCCGAATTACTCACATAGTGGAATTTGTCAGCGCTTAAACTTCGAGATGTTATTTACCTAGCTCTGTGATAGTTACTTCAAATTAACAGCTTAACACCTTTAAGCACGATCATATAAATATGCTAATGATTGTGTACGCTACTAGAATAATGACAGCGCCCGGTTTACACAACGTTGTAAAATTATCTATAAAGAGGAAATAGAAGGTCACGGGTAGTTGTTGTAATTAAGGATCCATGTAGGTACCTACTTCGTTTATCTATTGAGTGCAGGTTTGCCTGTTTTCACAAAATAATAACTGACCATAAAATCTGTAAATGGTTATTTATGTAGGTATCTAAATTAAGTAAGTGTTGTAAAATCAATCAAGTGCGACGCGGCTTGTCGAACCGGGACTGCGAGTTCCCGTACTTAGGGCCGGTTTACTGATTGATTAGTGATTAGAGTCCATAAAAAAGCTACTCGCACTTGCAGAAAATGTATGGACTAGCACTAATCATCATCACTAATCAATGTGAAAACCGGCCTCTACAAATGTTTTCAATTATATTTTGACGACCGCTGTAGCCTAGTCGGTATTGACCCTGCCTACGAAGCAAGAGGTCCTGGGTTCGAATCCCGGTAAGCGCATTTATTTGTGTGATGACCACGATTATTTGTTCCTGAGTCATGGATGTTTTCTATGTATTTAAGTATTTATTTATCTATATAAGTATGTTTATCGTCGTCTAGTACCCATAGTACAAGCTTTGCTTAGTTCGGGACTAGGTCGATCTGTGTAAGATTTTCCCTCTAATATTTATTTATTATTTATTTATTAACTCCGTAAAATAGGGTTTTTCAATTAAACATTGATTTGTTTATCTCGTTCCAATTACTTCCAATACGGTTTTTATAGTTAGGTACCTATTAGCATAGTTGAATCGATAACCGTGAACCGATAAATTATTGTTTGTCGATCATGATCAGTCACTCGCTTCTAGGAAGTATTAATTATTCTTAATGTGGATTATATATGTATTAATCCTAATACACGTGTTTCTGCACGGTTGCCTCCCACATTCGTTGATGTTTGAAAATCTCACATAGGCAAGAAAGAGATTGGATTTCTAATGTTTTATACCTACCTAGGTACTAAATTACTTATCATTATATCTACACGAGACTAGATAGACCTTAGATAGGTATTTCTAATCGCTATATCCTTACAATAGAATAATATTTATATTGCCTATTCATTTTTACAACTCACGGGTATGCGAATTCATATAGGTGGTCCGTCTGTCAGTCCCTCGTGACGAATCGGTTTTTTGCCAGCTCTAAAGTGTTAAATATTTTGGCACAAACGGTTACGGATATATTTTTATTGTGTTTGCGGTTGATGTGTCAGAAATGTGGGTGTTCTTGAAGTATCGGCTAACAGTTTTATAGGCTTGGTGTTATTTCCTCTATAAATATATCAAGTAAAACCTGATGTTATAAGGTGGTAATGTCATATGTGTTACGTATTCCAAAAGGATTAAGTAGTAAAGGCGATATGATTAATTATTCATCACGATCGAATTTTCTATGCCTTATAATTAATAATCTATCAACCACTACGTTTTAATAATAACGATATAAAAAAATACTAGCCAGTGCGCGCTAGCCGTCACGTCTCCTAGCCGTCGTGGCAGAGGTGGGATGGGACAGCGCCCTAATCAGGCACTGGACCTCTTAAGTTTAAGTTTAGCACTCAAGTTTAGGGTACTAATATAGTTATTTAAGTTTAATTGTAATATGTACTAACATTTATGGATTACTTTGTCTGAATTAAATGTATTTTTTTAATGCTCACATACCAAAATGCAAAAAAATACATATAAAACGTTATGGTGGTGTCAGAGTTAAGGATTCTTAATCCATTATTCCAATAGCCATAAATGTAAGTAATATAACACTTTCATTTATTGCTATTTATCATGCATCCACGCCGTTGGAAGCTTCAGCGTGGCTGAATAGAGAAGCTATATTTATTTATTTATTTATTTAAAATAATTACACAGCATTACAGTTAGAAACTAAGTCACTGTGAATTACAAATATAGTAATTACAAATTAATATATACACTGCATATTAATATATGACAGAAGAATTACGTCTATCCATCATCTCACAGTACCTTAAGCATTCACGATACACAGTTCCCCAACTACTTCCAAAGACGTCCACATCCGGTGCTGATGCAAGAAGCGCATTAAGGCTGTGTAGAGCTCTGACAAAAGGAGAGTTTTTGCGCGCTACGGTGCGCGCCTCTGGAGGAGCTAGAAGTAGCCGGTTACGCGGACGAAAATTGATCCTAGACAGTGAGGGGACTAGCAGACGCACCGCCTGACCCACCAGCTCAGGGCAATCTGATCCACCTCGCAATTATGTATAAAGGGGCCACTGACCATAAAACAAACGCCACGCCCGTAGCGCCGGCTCGCTGGTGCTAAACGGGAGTAATTATAGAGTGATGGATAATGTCATAAAGCATTTTTTCCCCAACTAGACCGCTGATCTATGCCCATATCAAGCAAATTATTGTATTCCTTAAATTGCATTCGCATATTAGTTTTTTATTAATTATCGGAAGCCAATTAATATGGTTGCTAAACGGGGCCGGTTCGCCCGCACAGTAATTGTAACAAAAACGCGGCATATTTTAACACTCGACGATACATAATAACGTCGCCTTGCGCACACGCAATCCAGGAACGCATCAACGGCTCACAAAAACTCGTTACTAACTTTATTAATACACTTCAATTATTCCATATATTAATGGACTCCATCAAAGAGTTGATTCAAGTTATGTACTCTCATGATTTAACTTAACATCATTTATTGAAAGGTTACGTTTAATGACAAACAACATTAAATCTATTACGTTTACTGTGCATGCAGGTACTCTTTCTGTAGACAAAGTAAGTGTAACAAGTATAAAATATTCAATAAAGGCGAATGGTTGTACGCAAGCTGTGGGCTATGTATTTTATTATCGTGATCTAGGAAATGACCGAGCGTCGGTTTTGCAATGCACACGTTGGGTGCAAGAATTAACCGACACTGCGAGTTTACAGAAAATATGGTAATTTTCTGAAAAGTTACTACAAAACAAGAATAAGACGTTTACAATTTGGAATACCTAAAATAATGTTAGGCACTTAAAATTCCTTTACATTCAAGCATTATTAAAATTGTGCTTTTACAACAAAAAAAAGTATTATATCATTACCTAATTTTGTTGTACATATATTTATGTAATTTACCACACCTACAAGTCGCGAATAAATGTAACTATCTATCAATTTGAATGAAGAGTGAAAAATGTGGGTGGAAGACGGAGGCAGGTTTCGCGCCTCTCTCCGGAAGTGGTTGTCGGTAATGGTAATCGTTCCCCTCTATATTACGTGCCCTCTACCGCGCCACTGTCGCGAAACTGCGGTGAGCCACAACCTATAAGTAAATAATTGCACTCAATACAAACACAGCGACTGTGACCTCGCCTTCGAGGGGACATTTCACATTGAAACCAATTTAAATAATTCCATAGCTGTCTTGCGACTGCTTCAATTCATGTCATACAAAAGTTTTCATTATTGACGGAAGCGTGTATGCGTTTCAAACCGCAAGATATCTCTAAATAATTTTGTCGTATAAAAGACTTCAACGATCGCTTTTCTGTTGGTAGGCAACACGACAGCCTGGTAGGCTATACTGTTAATCATTTTTAATAAGCAATGTTTTGACGTTGTCTCCGACGTGAGGTTTCATCACTTACAAGTTGCGGGCCTGTTAATGTTCCCAAGCGTCCACACCCCGCGTTCTCGTTGTTTGTAAAGTAACGGTGTATAATATTTCAAAGTTCGCGCAGCTCTGTTCTGTCGAGTCCGCCGTGGATATTCGGTATTTGTTAAGCTTATCCGAGGGCATCGCGAACCGACGTTTATTAATGAATTATGTAAATACGCCACCGACCTGCGGTCCTACCAGGTTTATTACTCGTGAAATGCCACTTTAATATCGCAATTGTTACCTTTGTTCTACCAACATTGACTTTAATTGCTCATTGAAATTAATGGTTAAAGTACGTAATTCTTTTGAAAATTTGCCGTCATCGGCTGATTTAAATACTGAGCTGCTGTTCGTTTCAGTTTACTTTCATGGATTTCTTGTGAGATAAATATTTAATTAAATTGAGGAAGTAATAATTTCCGGAAAGGTTTACAATTTAATTACAATTTAAATGTTTTATGAAATTGTGCACACCGTTTTAAGTCAAGATGTGGACTGTCGGGATGTAACTTCAGGCATAGAGTTGGTATGTGTAGCAGACGCGTGTATGGAAGCTGCGCTGCTTGGATCGATGGTTATCCGTGATGGATGTGGCTCATTACGCGGCGCGCTCGGTGGGTGGCTGCGCGTCGCGACACTCGCTTAACGACACACTCATAAACGAGGTTGACATTTACGGACTTATTGTCGAACGTCCCGAGATCCACCATGGATACGGAACCATTCAAAACACACCTTAATACGATTTATTTATGACTAGTGCTTAACTCGCGACAGACCCTCAATACGCTTGCTTTATCGATGTCGTGCCCCAGCGCGTTCGGCCTCTGAGAATTTTATAGGTCTCTTCTATTTATTATTATCATACTTTCTTATAGAAGGGATGACATCGGCCCGTGTTTTATGGATGCTAATAATTCTTTCTTTCACTCCTGGATTTTATTGCTCGCACTTAAGGAATTCAATAAATAAATTCCCATTATTATATGTAGCTCGTTAGACATGTTTGATGAGCCTTTAAAATGTGTCATAACTGTAGCGCGGCGGGTTCACGGCGCGGCGGCGGGCCACGCGGCCGTTCGCCGAACAAATTGCTTGACGGTTATCTAATCTGACAAGCTTCGCTTGTTTGGGCTGGGACCTTACAAAGGTGCCGTTTAATATTTAAAAAAAATAAGAAACGTGTTTCCTCGTAAATAAGCAGTGGTGAGATGTTATCGAGTCGCGGGCAGGAAGCGCTTCAGCCCATTTAAGGGTGCATTAAAATCGAATACATCATATTTGTTTGATTTCCTAGTTCGCGTTTCACCCTGTAATTATACAAGTCACCGCCCGTGGCCGGATCTTGGCCAGTTTTTGTGGAGCTGCATTAATTATCTTTTTTTATTGCGAGCATGTGTTTTGGTCTCGTAAAGCACTTTCGGGCTTTTTGTATTCTTAATGTCTAATTCGGTTTTCGGTCGATCCTTATGAGGTCATTAACGCTGCGAGGTCCGTTTTGTTGGGACACACAAATTTATAGTTTAAATTTTTATGTTTAATGCCGTTATAATTTGTCGCAATAACGTTAATATTCCGTCCCATTAAACGATTATGACTTGAATTTTAATTGCAGGTGCATTTTGGTCCCTTAAAAAAACATGTTAAATGATGAAATTTGTATGTAAGAGTGATTTAAAAGGTGTTGCTTGTTTTATTTGAAACGAGTACATTGTTGTTACAGACGAATGTTCCCGACGGTGCGCGTGTCGTTCGCGGGATGCCGCGCGGAGGCGCGCTACGCCGTGCTGCTGGACGTGGTCCCGGTGGACGGCAAGCGCTACCGCTACGCCTACCACCGCTCCTCGTGGCTGGTGGCCGGCAAGGCGGACCCACCCGCGCCCGCGCGCCTCTACCCGCACCCCGACTCACCCTACTCCGGTGACCAGCTGCGCAAGCAGGTCGTCTCCTTCGAGAAGGTCAAACTCACCAACAATGAAATGGACAAAAGTGGACAGGTATGTTTCTGACTACCACTCAATCAGCTTGTACAAATGCCTACTCCATAATTTTATGATACCTACAGCTTTGTAATAAATCTTCTTTTACTATTCTGTAGCTTGATATGACTTATCTGTAAAAATCAAGTAGCTAAATATACTTGTTCCTATATAAGTACAGACCTACATTAACAGTCAAAATTCTAAACATTGTACAAGGAATAGGTAATCATTTTTCTTAAGTAATTGGGAGAAATGCCGGTATTGTAAACAATAATTTATGACCAATTGTTTGCATACTGAATCTGTCTTTAAGTTTTTTTGTGACAACAAGAATCTAAATTAACGTGGGACACAATAGATACAACACTGCAAGATACGGTACCGGACAAGATAATCATAGTGAGAAATAACTAGATGATGTAAGACTACATTGGCATGAATTGTTATTTTATAGTTTGGTATGCAAAGTGTATGAAATGCACGATTGTATTCAGTCATCAGGTCATCACATACGTAAATGTAGTAACTAGACTCTTAAGGTGGTTTTCTACCGCCTCGCCTCGTCGGTGGAAAACCACCTTTAAAGTGCTAAGAGGAATACGGTCATAAAGCGCTTATAAAACCTTTCATAGTCGTTTAAGACATTAACACTGCAGCTTAACCTATTCTAGAGATAATGTATGTTGTTTCGTTTAGTACAACTCCAAAGATCAATGGAGATAACATTTGCGATATGGACATTTAATAACTCAATTCTTGCTTGATTGATGGATGGACAAGAACGGCTATTTAAAACTAGGTAGGTATATCAATCCGCAGTCCCGACGTTTACCTTGATCCCAATTAGCACATCGTACGAAATGTAAAATGAATGAAAGTGTATTTGCGAATATGGTTATTAAGGCTCCACATTCGAAATTTTCGTGAAAATGAGTTGTTTTGTAACCGTTTTATACATTATAACGTAACATTTTTGCTGTCGGAAAAAAATATATCATAATCTACAAGATACGCGACGGGTCATAGTTTTCGTAGAAATCCATTTTAACAATAAAAATGAGAGAAAAAGAAATCTAGTCACTCCTATTTTTTCACTTGTAACCATTTTACTGCTCCATTTTTTATCAGAATAATATGAAATTTTATAACTTTCTTCGTAAAATAATAAACAAGGGCCTCATTTTCTTACTTTCTTTATTTTCTTAAAAATTTATCTCGTTTTCTGAAATATTTCACCAAAGTTCCTACGCCTCCCCGTTTTCGTCCATACGGTCAGTGCGGGACAAGACACGTTGCATGACGGACCTGTGTCAATTTGCGCTGCGCCGAAATTTTTAAATATTTGTGGAAATTGTGGACTATATTTGTTGCATAGAGTGGACAATCCGTTTTGTGATTCGTATAGTAGGTAACTAATAAACATTTGCGTATAGTTTAGTTTTTAGTGACAGATAATTTTGGTGCATAGAGTGGACAATCTATTTCGTGGTCTGTAAAGTAGTAGGTACTATAGACAAGAAAGCAGACTGACCATCCGTGCACTTTATGTGCATTGTAATAAGGTTCTTGTATAAATACAGGATGGTCAGTTAACTGTGTTGGCGTTTGTACCTAATGAACATTTACGTAGGTATAGTTTAGATTTTGTTTTTAGTTCAAGATGGGAAATAATAATAATAATAAATTCTTTATTTCAGGCCAGTTTGCTCATAGATTGTTAGTAACATACAAACTTACGATACTAGAGTCAGTACGTCTTAGCTTAGGTCTCACAAATTTTTCAATAATTATTTTGGGTCTTTGGGGTTAAATAAGCGCAGGAGGAAAATACGTAATATCAAGAAATTTTACAAGAGAAGAGGAAAATAATACAGAAATAAATACCTATTCTATCAAAGTATCAAATATCTAAACAGTATCAAAATTGGGAAATCGCTAAAACCAGACATTTTATTAGTAAATATATTTACAATATCTATTGCTTAGGAGCATGAACAATTATAGAAACAATATTGTTTTATCTGCTCGTATTAATGACTGTCAAGTGTTAATAGAATAAGTTCTAATAAAAATAGTGGGCTTGGCAAATATTGTAAGTACCTACCTATGGGTTGCATGCCAACTCCAAGTTCGATACAGAGTTATTATTTGATATGAAACAAAGTATGGTTAACGTACAACTAATCTATATTATGCATAATATGCATAGCAGCAGCCAAGTTAGCCAAATATATCGGAACGTACATTCATCGAAATAGTCTTTGTTACTATAAGTAGGAGTAAGGAATGTGTTACGATATATTTGGCTACTTTGGATGCTACTAACTATCTGATGCTGACTGTACACGCCATCATCATCAAATCAAGGAAGTAGAACGTAATAAATATACCGAAAATTAGTTTAAAACTTAACAACCTTACACTTACACAAAAGGTAACGGACAGACAGACACACTTTCGCATTTACAATATTAGTATGGAGTATGGAAATGGAAGTATGGATAGTATGGATTATGTCTTTCCCGCTCACGGGACAATGATGTCCCGGACCTTTGGGAGGCGTGCGTGGAGCTCTGAGCCAACACGTAGAGGCCCTTTTGACAATTTAATGAAATGCAAGGAGTACATCAAGCGGATGCGGTCTCTGCCCGTGTCATGGGACGCACACAGAAACAGCACCCGCTGGGGTGTAAGAGTCTATTGCTAGTTGATGGAATCTAAATAAAACGGGTTATTGGGTGAAAATGATGGACTAGTAGCTGGGCTATTGAATGAAACATCGGACGCCTGCCCAATAAAACTGTTTCACATTTTATCTCTGGCAGACGGTGACTCGCTAACTGCTAGATGGGCCCCTATTAATAGCGACATTAAAAAATGGCCTAAGGGCAACAGTAGGTATGGATTATTATTATTACTTTTATATTTTTTCGCACTATCCGTCTCTCCCTTATTAGAATATTTAGTAACAGAGGTATAGTGCGAGAAAAATCTAAAGTATGTCGCGGCCGTCTAGTGCTAGGCGTGCTGAGGGCCTACCGCGAAACGAAACCGAACTTCGTTCGTGTATCTCCCTCTCTGTCGCGCTTGCTAGTTCGAGCGACAATGAGAGTTATTCGAACGAATTTCGTTTTCACTAGCACGGCTAGCACGAGACGGCCGCGACATACTCTCGATTTTTCTCACACTATACCTCTCTTTCCTAATGTTCTAATAAGAGAGAGACCGATAGTGTGAGAAAAATCGAGTGTATGTCGCGGCCGTCTCGTGCTAGCCGTGCTGGCGGAACTACACTAATCGTAAGTAAATAGTATTATAATAGTAGGGACATAATTTTTGAACTTAATCAATTATGTAATTTATGTATGACAAATATCACGTTTCAATTAAGCATGACGAATGTCACCCACCCACGTCCGCCCTTGCATTGGTAACGATGCGCGATGACGCGTCTGTAACTTAATCTATGTAACGCTTAATAAACGACGGCGGGTTGTGCGACTTGCGCGGGGAGAGGGTCGAGGCTCCGCCCATACGCTCAAGGACTTTAGCGGGTATACAAGCCTTAAATACTAGCTTTTGCACGCGACTCCGTACGCGTGGATCCCGTTTATATCGTAGCTCCATACAAACTTTCATCCCCCATTTCACTCCCTCGGGGGATGACTAGGATAAAAACTATCCTATGTCCTTCCCCGAGATTGAAACTACTTTCATTCCAAATTTCATCTCAATGGACTCTGCGATTTAAGCGTGAAGAGGCACAGACCGACAGACAGACAGACACACTTTTGCATTTATAATATTAGTATGGATAATCGTTCACGGTTTTTGTCATGTGATTAAGTGTAGATAGTCTTTATGTCACTTAGAACAGATTATTTAAAGCGATTGTGCAAACTGCGAGGTTTATAAATCATCCGTCAACGTTTGCTGGTCACTACAGAATTCAATGAAATGATCTCCTTTGCGATAACTCCCAAATTAAATTTATATATCTAAACGGATTTAATTAACGAACTAGACAAATGATTGATGTTTTTTTTTTATTTTAAAACTGGTTTTATGTAATTGTGTATATGGATTTATTAATTATTTTTTTATAGTGAAAGCCTTAATTATAAAGATTTATGCTGTATTTAGTTAATTAATGATTAGATAAAACACAATTAATGCTCAAACCAAAACGGTACAAAAGCGTTTGATTGAATGCCACGTCCTTACTACTTTCGTCTCCCATGGCCCACTTCCTTTAACATAAGCGGTGGCAATTTATAGAATTATGGGTAAAATTGCCGGTGCCGAGGACACCTCGGGCGTCTGGAGATTGTAATGAGTACTCCAAATGAGTCGCACATGTCGTGCGACCGACAGCCGGCAGAGCACGCAGCGCAGGTGCCGCGCCCGATGCAAATGTCACGCCGTCACCACTGCTATGAGTACTCTCCAACACTCCGTTACACATATCACGATACATCATGCATACCTTAATCCCATCCAATAAGAACCATATTTCAACGTTAGCTTAACAATTGAATTCAAGTTGCATTAGATACAGGGATCACGGTTTACTGGTTTATCGATCTGCTGTCCATGATTATGTTGCCAAAGAACGTCACAGTCAAAACAGTGGCGATATGTAAATTAGGAGTTAGAGCCTGACAGTCTGTAGACAGCGCTAGTGGGAACTTAATGATAATTAGTGCAAATTGTGTCGGGATAGTTATTTTGTAAACACATTAACTGTGTAAATGGTAATTTATTTGCATTTAATACCGTCATGGCCATGCTCGTCTTGTCTCGCTATCCCAACAATATCACTGGATGAGACCGTGCTGAAATGTTTTAGGCGGTCTGTCGTAATCTTTTCTGTTATTAAGTCGGTCGCCAGAAAGCCAATTAGGTGTTGTTTTTCGACGAGCACCGTCCATCAATCACCGCGCCCCGCCCCCGACGTTCCGTTTCGTTACCCCTTTGTCCTCTGCGACCACTAGGCTTCGTTCACGACTCCAAACATGACTGGCACCCGGGTTTTTTTTAACGAGATCTTTATCAATATTAAATCATACCATTCCTTATGTGTCGGGAACTTGTACAATTTCGGTCCCAAACCGTAAAAAGTCTAATTAGCAATATTTTATCAAACACGAAATTCTTGTGGGTCACTCGTTAATATTGGTAACAATGTAGTATCGGCCACGCAAGTCGTCACCGCACGCACGCGCCGACTCGCACTAATTGTGGAACAAAAACTCCATGAAACCGACGAATTAATCATCGGCCACGACTTAACTACCTGTATTCGAATAATACTAAAATAACTGCCGCATTCATAAGCCTTGTAATTTCATAACCCCGCTAATGCTGCCCTGTTCCAGCACGTAGCCGGGCTTGCTCGTAACACGAAGGTAACGAGCCTCCAGGTGCTAGAATTATTGCAGCTTGATTACAACCATTCAACGACTACCTTGTAGAGTATGTCAAATTATGCATAATTTAGTAAGCAAACATTCTTGTCTTCGCCTAGGCTGCATCTTGTTGATAAATGGCATCAATCCGTTATTTAAGTATTTTTGCATGCCGTCATGTGCAAAATAACCCAGTACTCGTTACAGGATAACTGCATTTAGCTTGGAGGTAACAATATTCAGACTTCGACAAGCACTTTTATATCGTAATTGTATTTAAATGCACCTGGAATGGAAAACTTGTGTTACGTCAATACGAGTAGTAATACGGTTAACGGCCGGGTCTTTATTGATCGTAAGTATATTGATCCTATATACGTATATACATTCTATAGCATGGATGGATAATCATTTCGGGAATAGCTTTCATAGGTCACTGTTTCTATTTGTGCATAGGTGGTTACTTCTTCGATGAAGTATAATTAGTATACAGTTGAAGGGTTAGCTAAAAATTTTATAATTTCGTTAGCTATAAGCGGGTCAGAGCTTAGTAGCTCACGAGGGCGGCACGAAGGCGCAGCGACGACGGATACGGTAGTGCCGCAATGATGTTCTATAGTGTTGCTACTGCGTCACATTCCCTCATCAGGACGTAAAAACATATGCCTATATATATATATATATATATATATATATATTTATATACCCAGCCTTGGTATATTTGATCAAATAGTAACACATTCTCCAAGAAAATTTATTTACTTGACTTCTTTCACCTTCTTACTGGCACGATAAGCGGCACCAATTTTCTCGTTAACAACGCAATATTACAATCGATTGTACCTCGATCCATGCCAGCCTTTATTTTGCTTTTTCCCTAATGTAATTTATTGTAGTTAAGACGAAAATAGGTTCCTTAAGTCATAGATTATACTATAATTAATGGTAAGGAGCGCGATAACAATCATTCAGAAACACGCCGCGGGCCACACGTCGCGTAATCACAACCACTTATTTCATTTTTCACGCTGGATATTATATCGTTACTTTCGTATACCATCCTAGTATTTAATGTTACTTAAAGTAAATAAACCAGGAGCATTATAAAACACTTAGCGTAGATGCATGTGACGGTTTAAGAAACCGCTTTTTACTATTCTACAACTTTGTCAGGCAATTAATATTGCGAAAAACTACTTTGTTTCTAAAACTACACCTTTCAGATTAAAAACGATTCAAATATTTTTTTAATAAACAGTTGCTAAAATTCGCCGCAGCTTATTGTTGTGTATGTTCTTAAATATACGCATAGCTTTAATTTTTTAATAGGAACGGTGGAATGCCGGTCGTTAGCCAAAAGCCGATGCCATTAACGAGGTTGTCGCTACCGAGCGCCGGACGGCACTCGGCACTACCTGTCCGAGCCATTCTATCATACAAACTCCCTACTCACTTTCATTAACAATTCGCGTATAATTTATAACAACTTGGTGATTTTGATGGCTTGGATTTACAAGCCAATAAAATTCAATAAAACGCTCACCGTTCCTCTTAATGAACGATCATCTCTCATTTTATTTTAGGCCATCATTACTGTTTTCGATCACTGTTGATATTTCTGATAATTAACGTTTTCTGTCAGAGATAACGTGGTTATTAAAACAAATATCGTAGACAGGTGATTCGAGTAGGCAGTGGTTATGTTATGGGTAAGTGTAATATAAATTAATAAGTTATACGTGGACGGCGGCCCCCCGCCGCGCGGCCGCAGGTAGGAAGCACCTCGCAACCCACACTACATACACACTCCCGAGTGTCCACTGTCACATACACTTATATATTATTATAATTACAATAACGATATATTGATACCAAAGAACAGACCAAGAGTGTAATGTTTGCTGTATTTATCGGGGATGTCATTTTGACCAATCTATCGTTCAATGGGACCCTTCTGTAGAACAATCGGGTCAGTACTGCATTGTAGGTAAACCAGTATAACTCTGACCTCCGTTACACGTAGTTGACATTTAGTAATATATGTTGACGCGCGAATGTCGTTTTATAAATGTACTTACTGATTAGTGGGTTTTATTGGTGAAAACTAGCTACCCCTTCTGTTTATTATTATTGTCTATGTCTATATATCTGTAGCTTATCAGTACAGTCATCATTTAGCCAGATAGATCATTAACTTATGATGGAGTAAAACGACGTATTTTTTCAAATCATGGGTGTTGTAATGAAGTAGCAATCTACTGTTATTGTTGCTTTGTTAATGTAGTAGGTAGGTAAGGTACTAGAGTTAGTCGTGATATATAATTCCATTCTTTCCGTACTGTGACTGTGTACTTATTGTATCATTACTTAGTAACTTCAATATAAATTCACGAAAAGTCACGAGTGTGAGAAACAAAGTCGTACCTATATTTGTAAAAAAATCTGGGCGCGGGCTGTTATCCACATCACAAATTATCTTAACGTTCATTACAAGCACATCTCGTAAATAGAGATAAGCTCCTGTCCTGTCCATGAATGAGCTAGCTAACTCAAATACGGTAAAAGGCCGTTAATGTACTTTGTGGCAATGTTAACACAGTCTCATGAATTAAGTACTTTTATATCATAATAAGGGCAATCGAAATAAAGAGCAGGCGTGAGCCGGCGGAAGCGGGCGGGCAGCTTTGTGCAGCTCGCTCAGTGGGTTTTATTGCTTATAATTGAGCATTTACTGCCGGTCCTCTTCGGCTATACTTTTCACAACTTGTTTCACCTCACCTCAGCGATCACTCTTAGTATATCTTGTTACCGGGATTCGTTCTTGCAACGGCTAATCGGAGCTCTGACTTACACTGGTTTACCTGAGGCGAGATGAGAAGTATTTTGAATAATAGTCTGGGTCCATTGTAAGTAGGTACGACATTAAACTCCTCACATCCAGGAACAGTGCACGGTGAGAAAATTATGTCGAGCAATTTTGTTTTTCACACATGTAATAATTGTAAATCGATTTCCAATCCACCATTAACTATAGGCTTATTGTAATGAGAGCCTTCCACTTGTCTTGCAGTCATATCAGTCTATTAGGTAACAATTTATTTTGTGAGCAATATCTTTAAATAATTGAACATAGTTCTGTAATGGGCAAATTGTTTCTAAATAATCCGTTGAATCCTTCCTGAGTACATTGTGAAAATTCAAAGAATGCTTTTCAAATAATCATAATGATTGATTTAAAGCAACGCTGGAACGTTTTTAAGGTACCGCTTGGATTTACGGGCCAGTCTGTTGTCACTCGCCTTGTCGACCTTAGGGTTGACTCTAGTTTCTTAAAATTTGTAAATTTTTGAGAACGAACTGGGACCTTGTATTTAATAAAAGTAAATATGATTGTAGTGTCAAAAGCAGTTCAGTGTCAGGCACTTACTTTCTCCCGATAGAATTGAATACGAGTGGTCAATACCACTCGTTTTTAGGGTTCCGTACCTCAAAAGGAAAAACGGAACCCTTATAGGATCACATTGTTGTCCGTCCGTCTGTATGTCAAGACCCTTTATCTCGGGAACGCGTAGAGGTATCGAGTAGAAATTAAAATCATATACCTACTCATGCCTACAGTCTTTTGAAGCTGTAAAAAGTTAACTTCTAAGTTAACGTAAAAAAGATACGGCCGTTTATGCTGCAAAATACGTATATTTCGACACTTTCAATAGTTAAAGCAATGACGCGTAGTTTCAGTGTCCGAGAGGCAACCGGATGGCTAGCGGTATTTGAGCTCCCGAAGCGTTGTGGAACCTGCCTGAGCAACCCGAACTGAGCCAGCTTGAACTGGGGCGGAAATTGGAGTGGAAGTGATAAAAAATTGTCACATGGTATTCGATTAAGACCAGCATTTCATTATATCAACAGCGTACACACTTTCAAGCAACCACAGTTTCAATCGTCTGCCTCGCGACAAAAATAATTACATATTCATACTTTTTTTCTATTTCCGCTCCAGTCCCAGTTGGTTCAGTTCGGGCTGCACAGGGCGGTTCCACATCACTTCGGGAGCTCAAATGCCGCGAGCTATCCGGTTGCCTGTTGGACACTGCAACTACGCGTCATTGCTCTTCAGAGGAATCAAAATTTATAGGGTACTTTCCTTTGACTATGACATTCGTCAAGAAATATCGTCTTATACTACAAGTACAGGGAAAAATCAGAAAACTATATATATGTAATTAAATTAAAAATTTGTTGGGAACCCCCGGTAGTAGGCCAGTCCAACTCGCACTTCTCCGGATTTTTAAAATTACAAATATTATTATTATTACAGCCTTCTTTCGAAAATAGAAAAGTATAAATATTAATGCGTTCCTGCGTGGATATATTATATTAAAGAACATTCGTCATTATAATATTTATAGAAGTGTCAACCCTGTCGCGGCGGGCGAACGCAGGAGCACTAAACTCGCCATTTTATGAAGCCCCGACTGAAGCGTTTGTCTCGTTATTTACTTAACTTCGTAAAATCACTATTATTGCTAATGAACTTTGCTTTTAAACAACACATCGGCGCTTGCTTAGGGTTAAAGTTGACAAGCTTCGGTAAGTTTTTGTAACCACAAGAAGAACACTTTTACCAGCTGATCTAATATACCAGATTTGATAAGGGTCATGATTTGACTTTCAAAACGTTGCAGGCCCCCCGCCCCCCATCCTCATGTCATAGGCATATTACCTTCATCTTTATGTCTTTCAAAATGAGAATAACAGGGAATATGATCGAGACATGCCATAATGGAAACAGTCTGGTACCTACATTTCTGGTGGATGCGCAGCCTAAACTGACCACTTCAAACAAAACCTGCACGACACATTAGTGTCGTTGCTTTCTCCGAAACTTGGTTGGGGTATTAGATATTGGAGTCCATATCGCATGCGTGCTTGCTGGAGTCCATAAGTACCTACATTTAAAAATATTTATATTGTCCTGATGTGGTCCATTGTTGTTACATCTTACGCCTTAATGGTTGTACATTTGATTCTTGGTGAAAGTTGCATTTAAATACATAGATTAGGTACCTTTTACGCCGGTTTCAAACCGTCAGCAATCATGAGGAAAGACCGCCAAAATCTGATTGTTTGGGATGTTTGACAGTTCTCTATGAGGTGACAGCTCGCGGCGTCATATTGAATATAGTCATGTCTGAATGGCAAAGTAGTCGATGGAACCCGCGCTTATACCTGGAATGTCCTGCGTGATTCTGATCGCAATATAGCGCATCTAATATCCAGCAATGATAAGCGTCGTGCATCAATCAAGCCCAGTAACGACGGCTTTAGGAAGCGAGGCAGCCTCGCGGGGGGCGCACAGCGACATCACATTTCTCACTTCAATTTGTAGCCTTATTTGTTTTTCTCTTCGTCTCACTTCATTTTGAGCGAGTCGTTCTTTAATAATCTTCTCTTTTTTTCATTCCGAGGTGACGTTAACGCGCCTCCCCGACGGGCGGTGACGCTCGCGCGCCCCTTAAATGACGATTTACCAGTATTTCATCCTATGTCACTCTGTTTACGATCGAGCATTTTATTTGGATGTATTTTACTGCCACCGTTATTATGACGAACGTTATATTATTACAATTGTGAACTTGAGATAATAAAGAGAGGTTGGGTTACTGTGATAATAAAGATTTTAACGTTCTACAGTATCCTACATATAGGCATGGAAATAGGTTGTATATATGTACTTTATAGTTGCCAATAAATAACAGACTTAAATTGCGCTTTGTTTTACTTGTCACATTGATATAAAAATGTATATCTAGGTAGGCACATAGTGTTTGAACGTTATTGGACTAATGTCTTCAGGTTATACAAATAAGTAGCTTTTTTGAAAACTTATGCAAATGTGACCAAATCCTCTACTTTAAGAGATCATTTCTCATCGCTTACCTTCTCTGTTGACTTTAACCTCGATGTCACTGGCAGGACAGTCAGTTGTAAAAGTGTTCTAGAGAAATAATCAACCTAATTATGAATTTTAAAGAACTGCTGGTCTCAAATACGCATCGGTTCTCTTTTTTTGGGTTATATGATATAGAATTATTTGACTGGTTATATTCAAGCATTTTATGATAATCATATCAGTTTAATTCGTAATAACACAACAAATGTTTGTTGAGTTTTTATCAGAGATAATGTAAGTTTGAATAATAGAATTTGATTCAAATTATTAAAATCATCCATTGAAATAAATAATACAAGTATAATAAAAACCCGTTAATCGCGAGTGTACCCACTCGCCCACACCCGATCTGTTGACATGCTGTAGGTAGGTATTGAGTGTTCGCGAGCTATTAGCATAAATAAAGTCATACGTTCCACATTTTGTGCATACTCGACAATATCCCGCGCCATATTCCAATTTTTATTTAACACAGTCAGTGCAATATTTTATTGTACGGATCACAACCTTGTCGGATTTGTTGAATAACATTGCTGTTATACGGGGTATCGAATATTGAGCGTAATTTGTTGGTAACTTACTTAGAAATGGGGTGAAATATAGTGACTACAAAAAAATGATGACTAGCTGTTTTAGTAACGATTGCACATTAAATCGTACCTATTCGCAGACCAAATTTAGTAAATGATCACCAAATCTTAGCGAGCAAATTAATGCAATATTTCTACCTAAATAACCCACTATGAATGCCATAAAATGTATGCATATTACCAAATAAAGTATAATGATGCCAAATTTAAAAGTGCTACCAAAACCCTAATCAGCGCACCCCACTTCCACGTGGTCTTGTCTGTCCTACCCCTAGAGTGTATATAAAAGCCAGTGGAGCACCGCTTTTGTTTCTCAGTCCGACCCAAGTCGGGCCTAGCTGAGTTTCTTGCTGGACTCTTCTCAGCTAGGCTAGGTTTTAGCGAACCAGCGATAAAACTCCCAGTAGTTCGATACCACTCACACCCCAGATTCGGTTGATACCGTTCAACCAATCTCACTGGAGCGCAAACTCGTAGAGTATTCCAGTGTACAAACTTTCCCGCGTGGTCGTGCCGGAGGCTCCCCCTGGATTTTCCCCAGGCTACCCTCCAACCACGCAATTCGACCGCTATATTGGGTTCGTCCTATTATAGCAACAGTCAGGTTCAAAAAAAAAAAAACGCTTTTGTTTCTGGGACTCAGTCTCTCGTCAAAAACTCGCTTCGTGGCCCTTCGTTTCACGTGCGCACTCGACCTACGCTCCGCTCGGGTTTCTGGCGGGAGCCCGGGCGGAGGGCAGGAGACTGAGTCTCAGAAACGAAAGCGGGGCTCCGTCGAATTTAGGAAATTATTTTACTATTTTTGGGTTAGTAATGATTTATTAGGATAGCATTTTCTTTAATAGGATAGTAAGATGTTATAATTTGGGTTATTATTTCACATTAAAATGGAGATTAAATTTTGGTGATAATTTACTATTTTCGGCAGTAAAAGTGTTTTTTGGAGTTATATTTTACTATCATCTGGTGATTCATTAAACATATGCCCTTAGAAATATACTTTGGATTAGCTTATATATATTATTCTGTACAAAGTACAGTCCGCCAAGAAATTGGTCTACCACTTTTCGCCTCTGTTATTTGCACATTAAGGTTCAAATGTGGTTCTACTGGTTCAAAAGTGGTGGTACTTTTTTGGGTGAGTGTACTACTATCAATTTGTAAAGGCGCGGTGCCTATGTACGCTAAGGGCACTATTCTAATTAATCAGTACTACTGATTTAGTAGATACGGCATGTCAAGGAATGTCCCACCTAAATAGAGCTTGAAAGTATGGATATTGGTACCTAGACTGGGATAACGGGTATTTACACAATGTCGTGAGGTCGAGATCGTGATAAGAATAAAATGATATCTCAACCAAATTTATGAACTTGTAACAAATAATAAGTCGTGAAATCGTCAAATAGTAGCTACCTTCGTTATGAGTTCGATCACTATCAACAATAACTTAAATACCTATAGAAGTTGAAAGTGGGTATTTTTTCTTAGATTTGATTACGAAATGATGTTAGGAGCCCTTGCACAGTTAGCGTCATATAGTTACTAGCAGACAAGGTAGCCAAATATTTCGGCACACGTCTTTATTACTGTAAGAATAAGGGTGTGTTACGAAATATTTGGCTACTCTGGCTGCTACTAACAATATGACGCTGACTGTATCAGCAGTTTTTTTCCAGTTATTTGCTATAATATGTAACAGGATAATGCGATCAGAAACATTTGGTAATTTATAAATAATGTGATCTAATTGGAAAAATCAAACTTGATTGGCATAGATAACAATTGCTTTTACTAGTAAAATTTTATAATCTATCAATAAATAAGTAGGCATGAGTAGGTACGTATGAAACATCTGGCAAAACTATTTTTAGAGCTGTTAGAAAGTGTCAGATATAAATGCAGGTGACTACAACATTGTCCAAATGATACCGTCCATCGGGTTGTTAGGCGCGCCGCGGTGGAAGGTACTAATGGGGTGATTTGTCGCGCGACGCGAGGCGACAAGCCGCCGTAATCCGCCCATCCACTCATCGAGCGCTCATTGACAACCTGCCTCCACTGACACCTCGCGCTCCACTACCTGCCGTCTACCTGTCTGTAAATACCTGTGAAGTATAGACCGCCGATCATTACATTCAGCGGCGTCGGGTCAAACATATACGTAGGATGCAGCACAGACGGGCTGAATTTTTAAAATCTCCTAGCTTTTTCCATATTGCTCCTCCATTTGTTGTTGGTTTTGAACTTTCCTCTCTTTTAAACTTTCATTTGAGACTCAGTAATCAGTATGTTCATTGCTTTCATAGGTAAATACAAGATTGTACATTATATTTGTTCTGCTATGAAACCCTGTAGGCCACTACAATATAACTAAAACTAAAATTTTAGTAAGTTAGAAGAGCTTAAGGCTAACTATTAATTATTATTCATATAAAATATAAAGAGCATGCAAAATATATTATAGAAAGTATAACAGATATATTTATCTGAGCTATATCTAAAGTATACTATGGTACCTATAAATTAACTTTCTAAAAAGTCTTGCAATGAGTAAAAACAGTTATTTATTAAATATTTGGTAATTTTTCTGTTTAATAAATTATTATTCTCTTCATCTTTAATAGTCTTTGGAACTTTGGACTCCACTTATGGTATTTATCATTATGTATCTGTAATGGTTATTTTTCTTTTGCGAGCGCAATTATCCCCCTGTAATAACCCTAGGTTTAAAATGTTAGATTATCTGAATAAGTAACTTTGGTTTTCTGGCCACTACCAAGGTTCGTAGAGACTTCACTCCTCAATTTGCATTCAGACTGCAGAATGGCTATGAGGCTGCTAATGACCGCTGGACCAGGTCTGCCTATTCTAATTGGAACTGATCATAATATTTGTAACTAACCTAACCTATGTTATTAGATCTATAAATGTTTTGTTTTGGCCAATGGCCATGTAGTAACTATTCGTTGTAATAATTTACTTTAAAAACAAAGTTTTAACCGACTTCTATTTAGTACTCCGCCAAGCCACGAGAACATTTCCACATTTATTTTCCAATTTACCACATGAACTGATTTCCAAGAGCAAATGCGTTGATTATTAGAGAAAAAAACCCAATCGCTGTATGTGGCCCGATAATATTTGAGGACATCCGTCGATTCCACGAGGATCATCGATCACCTTTGGCAATCCATTAGTTGCTATTTCAACGGAATTTTATCAGAATCTGTGACGTACTTTTGTACTTTTAAGTACCTGATTGAGGAATTCCATAAGTCATCTGTGGTCTTCATCATCAATTCCACTCCACCAAATTATGATTTCCGGGTATAAATACACGAGTTATAATAGAAAATACCAAAATCACTACAAGCGTGCCTAATATAATTGAGGAGTTCCCTGAAGTCCTCATGGATCCCATGATCCAACTGAATTTTTGAATACAAAAAAAAATAATTACGGATTGGCTCATCAATGACGGAGTTCTGAGGTAAATTGAATTGATTTAAAAATACAACTGAATTGAGAACCTTTTCCTTTTTTTGAAGTCGGTTAAAAATAGATTGATTGTTGCTATATTGTATTGTAAGTAACCAAAATTATAAACCTTAAAACGAATTATCAGGGAGGTATTTAACGTTTACATCTAAAACACCACGACATGTTGTAGAACCATGAATACAATGTTCATGTTATATGCTATGCACATGTATTCCATACGTGTAGCTGCTATTAAACATTCTTTTCTTAGGTTGTTAAGTTCGTTTCAATTGAAAAATTTAGGAATCCATAAGAACATAGTGTAATTTTATCTTTGAAAGGTTTTTGCATAATCTTATTGTTTGTAAAACATGAGCGACTTTAAATTATGGATACGTGCACGCGGCGCGAAGGGCCGCAGCCATCTGGCAACGGCTCGGCTGCCCCCACCGGCCGCCATATTACGCTCCTCCTGGCGACCCTCCCACCGCCCCACCGCAATTAGACCTATCTGGCCCTTTCACCACCGACCCATACATTTCCTTACGGCCCAAATATTAAAGATTAATATCGCCTAGCAGCGGAGCGAGGGGCCTCGGGTGGGTTGTGAGTTTACCACATCCCCTCAGAGCGATTCGTGTCGTCGCCTACACTGTACGTGATACCGCGCAGCTGAGATACCTTTCACGAAATGTGAACGGCAAATACTTTTTGTAATAATCGTAGGTAATGTTGGAGACTACTTTACTTGACATGAAATGTTGTTATTTATTGAACCAGTTATCTTTTTACAAGGCAAGGGCAAGGCGATGTAGATACGATGCAGCATTGCAGATGAATTTCTTATAAGAATCTAATAATAAAGTACAGGATAGTAAAATGAATTCAATACAACAAATAGATTTTTGTCTTACGGGAGAAAATATTTTTACATTAAAATTGAATCCAATGTGAAATCACTCATTCGAATTAGGTAAATTAAACCCATTCAAGGCCGACTCACATAATGAGTCATGGCTGTACGTGAGATTTTCGCAACGAAGCGAAAAAATACTGCTTCGCGCTACGGCGTAGCGGTTCGTTGCCTGGAATGGGAAGACAATATTTTACTGTGTGGTTTTTAGGACCCATCAGTGAAGCTAGATCCGGTTTTATGTACTAGAGTTATAGGCAATTTTTCATAAATAACGAACAGATATCTATCTATACTAATAATTTGCTAATTTTAATTACCCCTTATTCATAAAATTCAACAGGCTCTACAAATGTCTATTTACAAAAAACACAAACTAATTTGTACGGCATCTTAACCAAAATAGGTTTGATGAACGTGTAATAATATCAAATTCATCTCTTTTGGGATGATTTATTCTATTATGTATTAAAGCTCTATTACCTAGTAAATATATATATGGATCTGTTATCTTTTTGTAAATAATTATATAACTATTCATTAATTTATAACCCTATAATTATTTAAATATGCGCTATAAACTATCCGTGTGCCGAATGCCATCCAAATCCATTTATCGCTTTTGCCTGATTATTAGGATGACTCAAACAACGTGCAAATTGTGGGTATCCAAACGTTCACATTTAAAATATTAATAGGAATTAATTCTTCAAGCTCCTTTCTTCCCCATCAAACAAATATATCCATAGGTCCAAACCGAATTTGATAGGTACCTATTGGAACTGAATGATGGCCACCGATGATGGCTTAGCCACGGTTATTCATTAAGCGGCGCGGGCGCGGGTCACGCCCCGGGCCTAGCCTCTGGTAGACCCGAACTATGATTTTATTGCTGGTGTTTCTTATTGATTTAATAAATCTTGATTCGTGTTATTATTATTAATTAACAATTTCACTGTGATGAGGAGCTTGCTGCGCGCGGCTTCACAGCGTAGATATTTGTTTTCTAAAGGTTCGACGGTTAAAAAATGTTTGGGTACCTATAACTTTCTTATGTTTACCCATCGCATTTTTTTGTTGCATCTCCCTGATACCTTAGTCGTGAACTAGCACAAAGGTACCTAGGTATATGTGTCCCACAATTTAGTGTAGTAGATTTAGCAAACCTAATAAGCACGAAAAACGGCTCTACAATTTTCAGTAAAGGCAAAATGTTAATTATAATGACAGCCTTATATTTTCTCACGTAATCTTAACGAAATTTTTACACATGTCATACTAAAACGCGCTATAAATCGTAACTAGACATCTAGATGTTAATTAGTAATAGGCGGGTTGAGCAAGCGTTCACACTGAAACAATCGACGCTGACGCCGCCAAGGCAAGGCTCAGCCATGAATCGACACTTTTGCCGCCATTAAAACAATTTAATAACGAGACAGTCGAATTAATTATCTTATGGACGTTAATTATCTCATCAGAGAGCCGAGAACAATTCCGTTATTTTAAAATAAAAGGGCGTACGTGTATTAAAATGGTTACACGTTTACGACCTCTAGGACGGCCGGGGAACAATTTGCCGTCGAGCTTATCGACGCGTCACATCGCGACGGTGAGGCCAATTAATTACTACAATGTAATGAGAAATCACCGACACTATTATTATAATTGATGGCGTGGATTGTAATTAATGGACAGCCCGGCCCACGGGCGCGGGCATTAGAACTCGGAGACAGAATCCACCAAGGATAAAATCGACGACTTCGTATTTAGGTGAAATTATCTAGGCACTAGATGTACAGCCACGAAATTTAATTTGCGATTCACTTAAGGTTGACAGTCGTGTCGTATTTTATAGGGATCCAAAGAATATCTTTGCCAAATGGGCTGTATTTAAATTAAAGAACGTGACTGTATATCAATCTTGTTTTCAGTTCGAAAGCACAGGCTGGAAAATTTCTAAACAGAGCACATCTTTGACACTTGCTGAAGATTCAATCTCTAAAATAATTCTCTCGTACATAATTGCCTGCTGCTTACTTTTTGGTCCAACAAGAACTTGACGATAATACGCATAAGTACCATCAAACGGCACGCCATTTACGCTTTTCAATAAAGTAACATGAATAACTCTTTCTTTTACCCATAACCGACCTGAAACGATGGTTATTCGGACACATTCTAGCTCTAACTCGGCAAATGAATGCAAATTCATCGTCTAAATATAACGTTTGTGGTAAACTACTTAAATATAAGGACGTGGGCGATTAAGACCGGTGATCAGGAGTCGATTCATACCTGTTTCGCGTGTTCGTTCTGACACGGTCGCTTGACATGTGTGCAAGTGAGCTCGCAAAGCGCATTCAAATCAAAATGCGTAACTTATATCCCTAATCGACCCCTAACATGTTCGTGAGTGAACTCGCTGAACAGCTGCTCTCATGTGAATTAGCTACTTTGCATAATTTTAGCCTAACTCTAAAAGTTTCTAGGGAAGCGATTGTTTTATGTCTTCGTTATCAAGTTCTTCTGGAATTTAGTTTTATGTATCAATCAAAACGTTCAAATAAATGGTTCCGTTCATCCGGATATATGTGATTTATAACCTTATCTCAACTTCAAAGTCCTTACATATATGCTTAATTAAAGATATATAGGTTGCATGCGCATGATATCTGAAAGATGTATTGTGTATCTAATTGAACAATATACTTGATTTTTTAACGGCCTTAGATGACGCTGCCTTCACAAACTTGAATTGGATCGACATTGTAATAATAGGTTAATCAGTAGTTCATCATTTTGTGTAGATACTGGGTAATTTCAGACGATCTAATCGTAGTGATATTTTATTTCCAAAACATGTGCCAAAATATCATAAAGTTGTCGCGTTCACTAAATAATATGTACTTTGCCTCGACTTTGAAAACACTTTTTATGTGTATTTTATTGCCCGCACGCAAGTAAAGTCGTCGAAAAATTCGCATTTTTTACAAGTTTAGGTATAATATTTCGCCAAATTATGTTTCTCTAAAAATAGGTACTTAACAAAACTTCATTGTTCCCCAGATCGTCCTAAACTCGATGCACCGGTACCAGCCGCGCATCCATCTCGTGAAGGTCCGCGACGGCGGCGGCCCCGTCACCGACCTGACGCGCGAGCAGCACCGCACCTTCGTCTTCCCGGAGACGGTCTTCACTGCCGTCACCGCCTACCAGAACCAGCTCATCACGAAGCTGAAGATCGACTCGAACCCCTTCGCGAAGGGGTTCAGGGACTCTTCGAGGCTTACGGATTTTGATAGGTGAGTTGATTCTTAGAAACGTCTCTTTCACCATAGTGGCTTCCTCATGTTAGGGGGCTCAGTTTTCCTTATTTTCTTTGTTCACTTGACATACGTTTTTGATACCGATCTCCTTTAAAACGATAACCACCAGACCCATACGAACACTAAAGACTTAAGGCATACCTAGATAGAGATGGTGTAAATTTTAACTTCCATTAGGTTTAGCACTAATATCGACAAATGATTTCAGAATCATTAAATTAGAATACACCGATGTAACTGGAGATGAATTTATGATAAATCTCCCGGTACTGCCATTCATTACCTTTATCCAAGCAAGGTTAACGCCTAATACAATACATGACTTTCAATCTTATGTCAAAACAATAGAGGGTAACAATGTGTCATGAAGGTATCGCGAATTGGGACATTTACCTTACTTCGTATTCAATCGTTCGAGACAGTTACAATGAAAGTAAAATATTTAATCAGTAGGTTTGGTACTGTTGGTAGGTAGGTAAGAAATATTTAGTAATAAAAAAATAAGCCGTACAAAACTGTGAAATAGTGACGGACGTGTTCGAGCCACGTGTTCTGTACTCTCAAAAGTGGACCGAATCGATGCTGCGGTGCTCCGGGCAACTTTGATAAATTGGCAGGTTATTAGCAACAGTTGAAAGGCATTAGGTGGGCTGCCCTGCAATTTGCGCGGCGAGCGGCTTTAACATGAATAAAAGATTAAAAACTGCGCCTTGGAACGCAAAGGTCGGATGTGCTGATGCGATTCCCTAATACACAAGACCAATCGGCTCTCAGTCAGGTGTTCTTCGCCTGATTGCGACTGATACGCGGCTGAATGCTGATCGCGGCGCCGATTTAGGGATGCGCGCCGTTGTTACACGCCGTATCTGCTTAATCGACTTTCAAAATAATCGATATCTACTTATACCTATCTATTGGGTTTTGTTTTTCATTTAAGTGGGGTATGGAACTTAAAGGGAGCAATTGTTTTTGAAAATTTTGAGAGTTGTTGAACATTATACGAGTAATAAAATTATTGTACGAGTTCATAGGTAAATGAGATACGTCAACGATCGACTTTGGGTGTTATGAAGCTAAAATTACACTTTCCCGTAACTGAGGGACTTTTGACATAATATCTAGATACTAATTAAATTTTATTGTCTTAAATTTACTTTACAGTCTATTATATTAGTCTATTATAGGGAGGCAAATCAACAATCGCAATCTTGAGCGATATCCACAATATGGACGAGATATTACGGTCAATTTTATCAATCTCACGAAGCTTGGCCATTATGTTAAATTCATATTACTTTCATAATATTACACGGAGCAATAAGTGAAATAAGTGAGTCTACTACGAATAAAGTAGCAGCAACCCAGTGTTACACTAAGAAAGTGGAGCGAGCAGCGTGGGAAGCGATCGCGCGCATTGTACTCCGATCTGATTATTAGAGAGCGGTTATCGACGTAAAAAACTCAATTCCGCCACAAGCACGTAATCAGAACTGACATTTGTAAAAAGTTATCATTACAACGTTGCTGTCACAGTTACGTGAATGTTTACAGCGTGTTTCGAGAAGTTTCCGTGATTAAGTCGAATGTGATCGGCGATGGCAGAGGCGAGAATTTGCCGGGAGGCAGGCGAGCAGGCGTTCCCAAGAGATACCACTACTATGGGGCATTTTGTGGAGTTGTGAAATTCTATTTTCAGTAAATGTTTGTGTATAATTCGTTTCTTCAAAGTATTCATCGGGTTACTGTATTGGTTAGCGTAGAACGAGACGCGTTTCAACTCTACAAAAACGTAAAATACTTTAGAGAATACATTCACAAATAAATACAGAAGATGATCAACAAAATATCAGAATTGAACACCCATGGAAGTTACTACTGTTTCTGGGGAACTGAGCGCATAATTTTTGTCAGATATTCACGCAAGGCACGAAAGCTGGCGATGTTGCACGGGGAAGTAGGACACTGAAATGACAGGTAGGGTAAAACCCGGATAGATGCCCCACATTTTGAAATTGCCTAATAATTCCGAAAACTTTAACTATTCGTGAATATTTTTAATGAATTAAGCTAGTCTAATCTTTTTTCTTTCCCTATGACTTGTTGCTGTTGTCCTAATAATCACAGTTTTTGCAGAATTTAAGTTTATCGAGAGCATGTTTTTGAGGATAGACGCCTCGCAGGTATGGATAGATGCCTCAGAATCAAAATGCAAAGATGGATAGATGCCTGGGGTATAGGATAGATGCCCTATGGAATAAAATAAGTTAAAGTTTATAATAAAATGTTTATTTGGTCTCGTAATAATACTTTTTTAAACAAATCAACATCATTTCTTTCTTCTTTTCATGGAAAGCGGCTAGTAGTTCCTCTTCCTTCCAAGATACCACTCGAGCCTTTGCTCCTTATTTTCTTTTGTACTTTCGAGGCATCATGGGCCTAAAATGTATCTATTTATTACACTACACACAATTAAAAAAACATTTACCTACTAATGTTGCTTAATATTTTCGATATCTATGACTTGAATTTTAAAACACACAAGCACAATCTACCTTAAAGTAGGGTATAGACGTATCATAAACCTACCAGTACGAATCGATTAGAAAAAGTAAGTTATTTAGTTCAAAAAAAGTAAATTCAGCGGTTTCTATGGGTCACGGGATAGATGCCCCTAAGGGCAACTATACCTCGAAAAATCGGGGCGACTATCCTTTTCGATATGGATAGATGCCCATGATGATGAACAAATACTTACGTTCCACACTTTGTCAACTTTTTTCGAGTCTCGCGGAGATATCGGTGCACACGCGGGACGCTTTCATTCCACGCGGCTGATTGCCGTGGGGGAATAAAGTGGGTGTCGCTAGCGCATCCTATAAACCTACTATTTCAGTGCTGCGATATTGGGAAGTTAGGTTTTTAGGAATTGGGGCACCTATCCCAGTGGGGCATCTATCCGGGTTTTACCCTATAGGTGCAGACGCGAGAAGTGGGTGTGAGAGCCAATAGTACGCCCGTGCGCGGCGTGTAGGAACAGCTCACGTCAACGGCGGCCCGCGGCTGCGGCGGCCCGTAATCACAGGGCGCGCGCCTCATTATGCCCTAAACGACAAATTAAAGCGCATTTCTATTATCTCCCATCGGTGTGATGTGCACAAACCGGTCGACCCGCCGGTTATCTCGCGAACAGCCTGCTGAATTATGCAAAAATAATTATCTCCACATTTAAACTGCATAGAAAGTCATTTAAGTAAAACCGAGTAACGTATAATTTTCTTGGATCTTGGAAAACATAAAATGTTAACAGTTATGTATACGCTAACTATCTACTTCGTTGTGTTGGTACCTATTGTCTATAAAAGTTGATAAGTTTCCACAATGAATATTGTTCCGTTGAAGATTTTATGATTCATTACCATTACCTTGTAACAATTTGCAAACCTGCGAAGTTCTTAGTAATTTTACAAAAAAAATCCTGGTACCGTCTACACACATTATAATAACAATTACGAGTCAAGCGTCAAGTCATGTGACTAACCCAAGGATATAAAACCACTGTAGGCACTGTAAGTCGTGTAGTAGGTACCTAAATTTGTATGTCATGATGTACCTAGGTACTTAAGTTTGTACGCAAGTATACTCAGATATTACCAAGCTCCTAGCGCGCTCGGCTATACTTAGACTACGGTGTCAGCATGACCGGTGGAATTGCTCGCCATTATTACTCTAATCTTCGACACGGCACGACACCGCCGTACGTGACTACCGATTTGTATTAATTGATAGAGCGGCGCGATGAGCGGCGGTGATTGACGGCTAATTCTAGATGTTATCGCGCAATTACCGCCCGCGTCCTCGCTACTGGGCCGCTTACCCACGCTTTCACACTCTTCTAAACGTAGGTATATAGATATCTATCTATGTTACTTACTTATAGCGTAATGCTATAACCGCATCATCGCCTAAACAATTAACGTTTTAGTTAGTTGAAAGGAGTTCCATCGTTAAACTCACCCGAATTTAAACTTTCGTGTTTAAAATAATAGTAATAATTACACGGTTAAACTCACGTTTTAATGTCACTATGGGGATTTGTTTCCAACTCTTCGGGAGTTCTTCTTCAGGGTGAGTGATTCAAGCGACACCGCCGCGAAAACACTCATCCTGAAGAAGACCTCCCGAAGAGTTCGAAACAAGTCCCCCATAGTGACATTAATACGTGAGTAACCGTGTAATTATTAGTATTATTTTAAACACGAAAGTTTAAATTCGAGATCCATCGTGTTACTATGACCGTGGTCTTTGTTATAGTCTCATAAGTTGTCACTGGCCTGAAATAAACTTAAACGCCACAATAATAAAAATAAAAAGTTTCGCTCTCTTAGTTTAATATTGTTAATACCTACAATGACTATAAGCGGTTCGTAATGAATATACGTATACTCGTAGTAGTTCATATTTTTTTCGAAATACCAAAGACTGAGAAAGTGAAATACTGAGATTTATCTCTAGTCAAGAAAACCTACAGAATTGACTGTGGGTTAGTAATGTTAAGTTGCTTCAAATGATGGTCAATAACCAGTAAATTAAATTTTAAATGAATCTTAAATGGACGCAAAGATATTTGAGAAGCGTCATTTCCGATCCATGTGCGAAGTGCGGCCCCACGTAAGTACAGTCAGGGGCAGCGGATTGAAAGCCGAATAATTAAAGAGCCCGTATCAGATACGCTTGCTTGACGTGTGCTACTGTGCACTCAGTCTATTACGCGCCGGTGCAACGATTAGTTTTAATTTAACTTTCTTCTCGTTTTTTAGAAAGTTTTCTACTCCCGTTTTTTTATCGTCGCTTAGATATTGTGTTTGGGTTATTAGCTTCCGTATAGTTTTACACGCTAGGATTTTTTTTCGTTAAACGATAATGTTTAATTCTATATCTATGGAGATTTTTTATTATTTATTTTATTTGTTAGTTATGTTTTACACTAAAAAAACATATAGTTTCGGATAAACCACTGGAGTTAATTAAAAACAGTTCGTACATTGTACGTTAGTTGCTGCAGTATGAAGTAAGGCAGGATACGTATCGCGTGGGCAGTGATGTATCCCTTGAACACTTCCTCAGCCCCTGTCACGTTGCTCTTGCTTGACGTAATGATTACAGGCTGAGAAATATTTTGCTCGTTCTTCCGCTTGCATTACTACTTATTTCAAGATTTCACGCATTTAATCTAATGGAACCTCTTGATAATATCTAACGATATTCTCGAGGTTTTTTATAGCTTTCCGTTCCGAGCTGCCTTTCAATCAGGAAACCTCTTATGCAGGAGTGTACGTTTGTACGGACTGTCAAAAGATACGTACCCGTATACCCCTTTCTCTCTATGTAGGTTTATTTAGGCCTAGTTTTATAAATATTCGTTCGACCAAATATCAGGTAAAATTAGTAATTCTGTGTATTTTTTTAAATTATTTACAGACATGAGGTCTAGAGGATCTTTTTAAAACCGGGGATCCGCTTTTGAGTCTTACGCTTATTTATACTAAACGGGACTTAATCGCGTATAATTAAATTATTTATTTACCTCACTGAGGTCTCCCGACGTTTCGGATGTGTTGCAACATCCATGGTCACGGGACAACTCAGTACTCAGTACTCAGTTTAGTATAAATAATGTGTGAGAATCGTGAAAGTTTAAATCAATATATAGTCTTACGCTTGTCTGTCAGTTTGTGGTAGGTATTAGGGAATGCATTTCCCAAGCATGCGATACCTACAAATTTAGCATTTTATAGTTCAAACCAAGCAAGAGTGTGCTAAACAATGATGGATGGAATTTCCTAATGGCTGTTGTCTCTTTTCGAAGTGGATGTGACTACTGTGACATTTGTGACCGGACATATCGCCAAGCATGGCTCAAAGGCGCCATTTCCCAGCAATAAATCTACTACAGTCAAATTATAATGACAAATATAAATGTTTGAAACAACTGGCCTAGCCTTAATGACTTCCTTCGCTGACGTCCGAAATCGTCAGACAATAAGTGTGATGGATTGCCATTGTATGAGAACGTGTGGGATTTTCACAGCTCGCTTCCTCAACCTCTTATCTCTGTTAATTCTATAACAGCAAAGGCAACCTTTTTGTGGTTGAATTAAAGTTTGCGTTACAAGACGCCGCATTCGAAAGATGTGAGTTTATACAGCCGATTTGGCGTGGTGGCCGAGAACATTAATTAATAGGCCACGCCCTGCGCTCAATCAGGGCCGATATTTAGCGAGAACTGAGGCGATATTTATGCGCCAACGCACCTCTTCGTTAATTGCGCGCGATTCACTTAGGCGTAGGCGTCGGCGGCGCTATAGACTCCTTAACGTCAACCTCGACTTGGCCGAGGGCGAGCCTCGTTTTACCGTTAACACTTTGAACCTTTTGATGTTAGATGCCGCTGTAGCATCTTTTTTAAAGGGGCTATAAGACTGTACGGAAATACTTCCCAATTAATTTGGAGGGTGAAATTCAAGTGCCACGAATATCGTTTTGCATGATCGAAGTAGCGTTTACAAAACACACAAATTCTTTCATGTAGTAAATATCTAAGTATGTTGGTACTCTACTATCTGAATCGTTTAGCACTAAAATTTATATAGTATTTGCATTATTATTTATGGACACAATGGCTCCTATGAATGCAATCGAACTCAGCAGCAATAATGCATCTAGGCAATACAAAGTAGCGGCCTAGCACCTATATTATTTTCTTCGCCGACCCGCCCACATCGTACTTAATGTGGGTTTGTAAGTAGGGATCTAATAACTAAGAACCTCGCTATCAATAGAAAATAACTTGATTAGATCAACTCTGCCGCCAACTAAATTTATTAGCTAACAACTGTGATATACCAACAATTGTTATCAATATCATTACTTATTTTATTATAATTAAAGTAGTTTTTTCAATCGTTTAAGTACCTAATAAAGGAAATCTCTAATTCTTGGGTAAAGCCTGCAATACATTTTGCAAAAAAAGATTCGCATAGAAATACTAATTGTGCATTCGCGAGTGCAATATATATATACATCGATAAGAGTCCGAGACGAGATATCGACAAATTCGAGGGCCGTCCCTAGCGGCGGCCTTCTAAGAATACCGCCCTGTAATTTGCCGCCGGAGAGTGTTGGCTATTACTGCTGATACCGAGATCATAATAAATACGCCATTAACGCCCCCACGGCACCCGAAACGGCATAACCACCGAACATGACAACTTAAAGAACTCCACGCGAACTCCGGCTCGCTTACGACCTTTCCTCGAGTCCCGTTCGGAAACGTGTAAATTTCGAAACATTACTGCCGCAATGCCTATGTGTTAGTTAAAAATTAACCAATTTATTCCACCTCAAAATTAATCGCACTGTTGTAGCCGACGATCGTAATCGTCGCGAGATGTCCATTACGCAGCTTTCATGAACTTCGTAAATGTTGATTTTAAATACTGCCAACATTTTAACAGGCCGTAACAAATTATTTAACTGTGGAGCAATTTTTTTCAAGTTATTGAAACGAAACCAAAAACAAATTGCGATATAACCAAGGTAAAAATGACCTGTTAATTTAGTCGGTATTTTGGTAAATTACACACTTAACTCTGTGCGGTAGGTAATCAAAATTTTATGTCGCATGTTACGGCGGTGAGAAATGATTTGGATGGTGGAGTTGCACGTGAAAGTTAATGTACGGTTTTGGTAACACCAGGTCCGGCTATTAGGTAACTATTCGTTTTTATGTTAGAAATTAGGATAGCGAGTAAAAAAATGTATAGTTCGGTTGGCGTGTATGGGGAACCTACCTGTTTTAATTCTCGGGCCGGCGCCCGCGGCTGCGGCGCATCGGTGATAGATTAAATTCGACACGGCATCTCATGATGTCATGCCAATTTTGAGTCTCACCTCGAGCCCGGCGTGTCGTCACGCTCATTTGCCGCTCCGAGAGCGCATCCCAACACCTCCCATTATTAATGACTCCACGACACCGCGCGGGCGCACGACAATGTCGTACATCTTTAAGGAGTTATGAACTCGTTCGATTTCCATTGAGCGGGCGTGAAGGATGGATTATTGCACGGTTATGAGTGCGCTAGTCGAATAGTTCTGTGAGTGGCGAAAATAGCGAATTCGCGCGAAGCGCGTGCGGCGGCGGCGCAAGTCCGGGAACCGATAAAGGGCGCACACTCTACGCCGCCATAAAGGGCTGGGACGAGCTCGGTGCGCCTCGTTAACGCGCTTCGCCAACATAAATCGCTTCGACGAAACAATTTCTAGCAATATTAGATCAGGTTACGAGGTTCAAAAGGTAATAAAACACAACGAAAAGGCATTTAACCCTCCAAAATATTATTTTTGCAACAATATGCGTGTCAAGATGTTTATATGCTAATTATACTAAAAATTGGTCAACAAATTTTTCTTCCAACAAGAGATATTTGTTTTTCAGTTGTGTTGAATACGTGATTACTTTAAAAAAAATATAATTTCGTAAATAGGATTATTTACCTACTAAAGTCGTGTCAATAAAATCAGCCACGTGGCCCGGTCAATCTTTCCACGAAGTGAGTTTATCGACCAAGGGCCGCTGAATGCCAACGATCAAGCAACTAGCAAACGCGCACGTTCGTAGAACCCACGCCCGCGTCGGTCGCTGGAAGCTCGCTATCTCGGAAGCTATTTCTGCTGTAAGGGCTTTCCTCTTATCATTCTTAGAATGAGAATATGTTGTTGAAAATTTTCAGCCGATATGCACTTACAGGTGTCTGAACGGAGTTTGCTTGTTTTTCCCCAGAGACCCGATGGAGCTGATGCTGATGGAGCAGCAGCTGCTGCGGTCGCCGCTGCGGCTGTACGCAGCGGGCGGCGCGGGCGCGGAGGACGAGGCGGAGAAGCGCGCGGCGTGGGCGCGCACGCCGCCCGCGCTGCAACTGCTGGCGCTGGGCGGGCGCGGCTGGCCGGCGGCCTGGCCGCAGCCGCTGGCGCTGCCGCCCGAGCTGTGGATGCAGAAGCCGCCAACGCCGCTGCGCTACTGCCCCTACCCGCCGCCAGCGCACGCGCCCCCCGTGCGGCCCGACCACGCGCCCGAACCGAGGCATCCCCTGTGAATCCTGTGAGACTAACGTTCCTGAGACATTCCAAAAGACGATCTGCGATTATGCAGTTAGATTAAAAACTATCGAAAATGTGCTGTGAGGACTTGTATAGACGATTCGAATCCACACGTCGTACCTACTTATTAGTGAGTATAGTTATGAGTACGAGTATCAGAGTATTGTTAAGAAAGTAATTACATGGTTCCTACCGGAAAATATTTAAAATGCATTGTTACTATGGATCAGATTTAATATTAGTTACCTGCTAGGTATCCGATTATCGTATTAAAAGATGCAAAGGTGATCTTTCGAGTCATCTTTGTTTTGTTATTTCTAACTAAAAGTAAACACACGACGAAAAATTTGAACCAAAGAGCATTATATAACTTGAATGCAATTTTGTAAACAATAACTACTAGAACTAGTGACCCCTCATTAATCTATGGAAAATATGTTGAAGTTTTATAACATTCCAATAAGATTATTATGTAGCATGTATTTAGAAATCAACGGGCTTGATTATATCGTAACCTCACTTTATAAAATGGAAATTTTAAAAGCGCAATGGCTTTGTAAACAAAATGGAGTAGTCTGAAAATAATAAATCGGACCCTGATAAGTGAATTTTGTAAAATGTTTATGTCAGTGAATTATAAATGTTTGGATAAGGTGCCTGCTGTACTTACTGCCTTATTTATTTTACTTTTACCTCATCCTATCAACACCATTGTAAACAAAGCGTAAAAAATATTGCTAATTCTTTGAGCATAGGTACATGTTAGTGTCTATTGCTCGCGCTCTGAAAGTTCTTTGTGTTGAATGGGTAAAAATCTTAATCGAGAATATTTGTCGCGAACGGCACAACGGTACTTATTATTTTCTCGCCGCTCTACCAATGTCTATCTTATTCATTTTCTGAAGTCATATCGACTAAAACGATGTTTATCGCTGTTCAAGTATCAATGGTAAGATAAATATTTGTAATAAGGACTTGCACTTCCTCTATCTAGTTGTTCCTCAAAATAGATTTACCAAACAATTTACCGCAATGTACCTTCATTTTAATATGGTAATTGGTAACCCCTTCTCTTAATTGGCCGTATATTTTGAAAATAATTTCAAACAGATAGCTACTGAAATTTTGATTAACGTTATCGACGAGGTAGACTTCAATGCACGTAAAAAGAACGCTGGCGGTCATACACTTTATATGGCATCCAGCGCTCTTTTTACGTGCAACCAGGTATACCTACTTACTGTTAAAATTCAATGAATACTGAAGTGTTGTCACGGCTTCACGACTCGTGTCGTGACTTGAAATAGTCTGTACCTATCTACCTAATGACTAGAATTACCAACAATTTTCCTGCACAGGCATATAATTCACTTTCATCACAACTAATCGTATTGTGTATTCGTGTGTAAAATATAGAAAATATATGTAGGTAATATTTATATTCCATTAGTATGTACCTTACGAAGATGTATGTTTTGTATAGCGATTGATTAAATTATTTTTGTAGGATAAGCACTGTACATACCAGATGATCACTTAGATGTTTGTATTGATATAAGAAGTTATGGAAATGTTTTAGTGGGGACTACGTCGCTCACGTTGTATGCGCACCTAATCTCATTTTTGTTATTAAGATGTTACAATGTTAAATCAGAGGAGATTGAATAGCATGACGTACTTTTAATACGTAACACATTTTTGTAAGCTCACATGTGCAGTATTCTATTAATATTTAAAAATATGTGCGACCTTTGATTTGTTGAAAGTTAATCTACTCGTATTTCCAGTAGATGTTGAAGAAGTAGTAAAGTTAAAAATACATTTTGAGCCCTATTAGTCAAAAAGCCATTTTAGTGTCCGCCAACTAAACTGAACAGACGTACTCCGTAATCCTATGCTAGTGCGAAAGAGATAACACATATTATGATCTCACTCGTTAGTTCGGTTTGACGATACTATCAATATCGTCGCGGTAGGCGTTTAGGCGTTCATCTTTTTGAACATCTTAGGGTTAGGGATAAATTGTGTAATCCTGGCGAGTTCTCTACGGGACAGACATAGGTTCTGTCTGTCCTTCCATGGCCACCTTTTAAAAATATATACCACTATAATCTTGTGAAACATATCATGTTTCGTAATTTTTATTGTAGAAATCTTTAAAGCTCATAATTCCGGTTTGTTCCAATATTCAACGCGTCTTTTTTGTGGTTTGATCTTTGTTTAAAGTCATTGTCCAGTCTTCTCAATATGTCAGATGATCACGCAAGAGACAATCGCAATTAATTTGTAGGCACGACTTTCTCCAACCTTGGTTTTCTATTTTAGTGAGCATCCTAAGAGACTTCTGAACTGAAACCTGTAAATCACAATTACATACAGTGTTTACTAAGAATTGATATTTTAATCTGTGTGTGGTAATAATTAGAGGCACACATTTCGAAAGGTTTTGCGTGTGATCTAAAGTAGACTCTAAGTGCTTGGTGTAAAGTAGTTTAATTGCGAACCTTTTGAACTTGTCAAAGTATGTATACTTTTTATAGGTATATTACTTGCTATGTGGCACGGTCAACGTCAAAAATTGTTGGTAATTTTAGTAGGTACAATATCATTTTAAAAATACATTCGCGAAGTAAGCTAGAAACAACGATATCTATACATTACATACTCTTCGTTGCCTTCAATGCTTCAATGCCTTCTTCGTTGATCGATACAACGAAGAAGGCTCGCCACACTGTGCTGATTCCAACCGCTGCTACTCCAAAATCAATGGCCCTATCGCAGAAAAGCGGACGAATTTGGCGACGGAATTCAGCCATAAATCTATCTGGCGAGCCTTACATAAGATATTTACTACAATTACCATCAACTATTGAGAATGACGTCCTCTGACTTGTTTATGATTTATGATCTTCACTGGTAAGGGTGCGCTGAGATGTGAGCGCGCAAGGTAGCGACATATCTAGGGTTCGGCCCTATGTGCTAATAAACTAAAACTAATTCCATTGTTGTTTTATTTCTAGTACTTCCACCACCATGGTAGTAAACCATATTTAGAGCGTTTTAAAGGCTGGCTTTGGCGTGAGTTCCGGTCCCGCAAGCGCTGCTGCTTTTTTATAACGTTGGCAAACAACCTTTCAGCCTGCGTGATGCTAAGCAGAGATTAGTCTATAGCCTTAGGGCTATAGACGCTTATGACTCCAGAATTATCGCAAGCGCGTTGCCGACCCTTTCTTGATTTGATAATTCCTAGCGTTGATAGCTAGAGACGAATGCGAGTCCCCCACACTCAACACAGCTCCGACGACCTTAATACTCGCCACAACACAACACCACATACCTGAACAGCAAGTATTGGTGATATTACCGCTGCGGACTTCTGTGGAGGTGGAGTTCTTTCCCCAGTTGGGCTGCTCCAAATATGAGCGATTAACGTACCGTTGCGCCTCTGTGTGTATTTATTGACGCCCCTCGCTTGCGCTGGTATTGTTTTTCAATCTTTTTTATGACGCGTCCCCCTGATTAGGGATACAATATATCCCGACCCCTCATCCTCCCTAGTTCTTAACTCATATTGATTATTTTACAAATATCCAATCATTACATCGAGTTAATATGAAAATCAAGTAGCAACGACCCCCTCTTCAAGAGACTGCGATCTACAGGTTGACAAACACTGTATGAGGGAGAGAGAGAACACGTCCAAATGGAGCCAAAAAAAAATTGCTGCAAAAGTTCAAAACACCAGTTGACACCAATCTATTTCCAATTATAGTCGGAGCCGAGGCTGTATTTCCGAGCACGTACAAATTTCAGCCAGTCCATATAAACGCTCTTTTTCAAGAGCGCCCCTTAGGCAAAACGTGTAGTTTTATAGTGCCGTTGACATGCCGGCGCTTGGTGGCGCCACTGTGAATGAAAGCTTGTTCATTTTTATATTTGATATTTATTTAATTCTTAACACACAATGTTTAATACGTAGGAATCAAAGGGATACTATAATAATTTTCGAAATTGACTCTGATTGCTATATAAACTGGATAATTAGACAAATTAGTCAAATTATCCTGTCTGACTAGGTAGTAGGTATATGTAACGCAAAATTGAAATCAATTGTGAAAATTCTAATTCGCACCCCACCTAAAACGCACACCCGCGTACAGGAAAGTAACCCTCTCTACATAAAAGCTATCACCCCTGTTTGATGCACAGGGACTCGTCATTCACAACCTATATAGGTAAGTAGGTATTGTTTTAAACTATTGGTACTTATGTGCTTACGTAGAAAGTACTTTGTACCTACATAGAGAGTTCTTATTTATTGAAACATTATTGCGCAATACAACAAAATTTAATAGGCGAACTCAACGTTTTAAGGAATCTCTACTGGTAAACTTTTTGGATAAATGCTGATGCAGGAGAGCAACAACCGGGATGACGTACTACGAGTTTTCTTTATACATAAATAACTATTTGGTTCAGTACTTCATTTATTTCAAAATAACGACAATTAATATAAACAAACAAAACTTAAACTATAAGTAAAAAAATTGGCATAAATCGCCGTCAACGGGCAAGGCTGGCCGTATTTCCTCGCTGTATAGCGATACTAACAGTTGGTTCAGTTAGTTGTACTCTCGATGAAAAATAACTCAAATTATGCTATATTAAGCTATATTATTTTGGCCTGCCTGCCGATGAGTAAGTTAGTCTACTTCTGACGCGACGCGAGCGATAGACAGAAATCAGCCCTGTTATTTTCTGTAACTCGTTTTAATTTCACCTCACCGTTCACCCACAAATATATCTAGACGCTGCGATTCGTAGTGTACCTAGTAGCTAAGCAGCCATAGTAGAGCTACTTGATTCCCAAATGCTAACCAAGAAAGCCCGTATTCTATAAACTTGTGAAGAAAAATACATAGGTATTAGGTAAACTATCTCCATATACCTAATACATACATATTATAATAACGCCTATTTCCCGGAGGGGTGAAGAAAAATGTAAGCTAAACTAAACATAATAAAAATAAAAAATAAATACAACCGAATTGAGAACCTCCTCCTTTTTTTGAAGTCGGTTAAAAATTAAGTTTTACTCGAGTCCTGACGCATTGGAACGTTAGACGCAATACGTTTCGCCTAAAGCAGGCTGTAAACGCTCAAATTATTTGTCATGTTTGACGTGTTTGTCAAGAAAAAACATGACCGCGGACGGTCAAATAATTTGCCAAACACGTAAAATTTAACAAATTATTTGAGCGTTTACAGCCTGCTTAACACGACGTGGATGCCGGTGGCCATGTCTCTGCTTGCTTTGAGCTACAATACTTTACTAAGTTGTCTTACGCATTTGCATATAATTGCCTCATTAATTTGTGTACCTATACCTATAAGAACCTATAACAAAACAGATCAAAGTTCCTTTCGTTCAACAAGGAACCCTTATAGTTTCGCCATGTCCATCCGTCTGTCTGTCTGTCTGTCTGTCTGTCCGTCTTCGGCTTAGCTCAGTAACCCTTACAACTAGAAAACTGCAATTCGACGTGGGTATATAAACCAATCACGCCGACCAAACAAAAGTATAATAAAATCCTAAAAAAAAATTTTTTTAGGGTACCTCCCCTACAAAATGTAAATTGGTGATGTATTTTATTTTTCTCGTTAAACCTATAGTGTGGGGTATAATCGTTGCATAGCTTGTTCAAAAATATTATGGGTTTTCTAAAACTACTTTTCAACTCAGTTATGCGTTTGCGAGATAATGGGATTTATAGCCCTAATTTTTGTTCGAGTCATGTGCCCCCCCCCCTGCCGGCTAAATGGCTACTACTACACGTGAAAAATTCGTGGCAGTGGTACATATAATGAATTTAAAAGGAAAACTATCACAGTTAAGTAGACATAACTAGTTGCACTTGATTTCGGGTGCAAAATTGCCAATTTGAACTTTTTACCGTGGACGGTAGAGTTGCTTTTTCACGGCACGATGCTTCTTGCGCGCGCGGCTAGTTGTGATGTGCGGCTTGATGCTGTTCGGAGATTTTCGTAATTATTTTACGTAAATAACCTGTTGCTGCTAAAAGTTTGCGATCTGTTTGCAGTTCGAGTAGTTTTAAAGTTGTGTACCTAATTACCTACATATCGTTTAAAAAGAAATGTACCTACTGACCTCGTTATGTCAATTGAGAAGTTGTGGTCCCTAACAACTGAGTGGTCGCTAACCGGCACATGAAATTAGGTGGTCGCTAACCAGCGAAATTACCCTATACATTGGTGTGGTATAAAAATAATCATATTTACGATTATTGACGAGTGTAAGCTATAATAAAAACCCCAAAAGCCCCTTTTAAGTCTGCATTCTGTGACACACGGGCAACTACGGAACGCTACCCTGCGCGTGGCCAGTCACGCACTTGGCCGCTTTTTTAATCTGTTAAATGTTTTCAACCTTAGCCAGGGTATTTGGCTATGTAACAACAATGGTTAATTGACCTCAATGTGGTATGTTTTTGTAATAAATGAGCATTATAGGAAATCTCGGTACGAGTAAGATAGTATAAAACCGACTGAAATATCTATACTTAATAGTTACGTTATACGCATTATTAAAAAAAAATCATTTGTTTTTGATTTATGAACAAATAATATCCCCAAAAATTCTTACTCCATGTAGTGAAAAAGACAATATATCCTCGTAAATAAAAAACAAATGGTTTCAATGGCGGGAAACTTATAATTAGACAAGTCCCCACACTAAGGCGGAGGTTTTCCTTCCCAGAGACCCCGCCGATACCAACAATAGTCTAGGAGTTATTAGGATTGTTTCAAATGACCCGCGTTCTTATTAACCCCAGTCTCCCCTACTTTTTGTTCTTTATATGTATATATATATTATAGGTTAGGAATTTAATGCTATTTTAGTAAAGCTACTCATCATTAACAACACTGTCAAGTTTTTATGAAGCGATGCATCCGGTATTTAGGTAAGCTATGCCATTTCTTGGCTCGCCATGGACCGTTACCATTTACATGGCAGGTAATAAGTAATTCTTAAAGTCTTTATTAACTGTCATTAGGCATTATTAAGCGCGTATATCGATGATGATCGGCCTTCCGTCCGTCGGGTAATTGCCGTGGATGTAAGCGGCCTACAAATTGAAAGCGGCCGCGGCCCGAGGCGCGTATTGATGGATCTGCTGCCATCGTGAAATTATAGCCGGCCCTTGCGACAGCTTCGCAAATTATGCGTATAATGCTAGTAAATAATACGCGCTCGCTATAAATTCATAAGAGGCTAGGATACACGGCGTGTCCGTCCCTGCGTGAAGCTCGCCTCTCGACGGCCCTGCCCCTCGTCCGTCAATATTTTGTTCTAATGCGACATTAACAGCTACCAGGAGGTTACGTGCAATTTACGGATATATTCTATCCTTTAAAAGGTATTCGTTTAGTTCCGCTTCTACTTTGTACCTGTTCTCAAAGGCCTTTAAAATGGCACAAATCCAGTCAAATGCAATCACCGGCAAAAATGTTATCGCTATTAAGTCGCCCTTGCCAACTAGTAATTTGGCGTTAACGCAGATCCACCTGTACCATCGTAGGTAACCAACACCAACTCCAAGATGACTCCGATGTCAATATGTTTTCTCTGCACGAAGACACAACCCAAAAGTTCGACTGCCCAAGCATGGGTAGCATTCGAGCGAGCCCGAGACATGGGTACCTACCTACGTTAAGCCAAATGCTCTACATTTCTTAAAAGATGATAGATAACGCATGACCTTTCGTTTCTGTCTTACTTTATGATAACATTGATAACACTTCAGTTTTTGTTCAAAGTTGATCATATATGAAAATGTTAATTCGTCCCCTGCTATCGCGTCATGTAAGTGGGTAACCGATAATGATTGCTATTGTTGAACGAGCGAGCGAAGCGAAAGCAGTTGTCCGTTTTAGCATGGGCAAACGGTCTATCGTATGTCCGGCTTCTGTCAGGCTGCTTTCCTCTCCAGGTCGCAATTCTCAATCGATTCTCGTTAAATTTTGTGACCAGGTTTAATAATTACATAGATTTTTGAGCCACTAGTACCTACCCACATACCCACATAGAGAAAACAAACAACACAAAATCCATGATGACATATTTTGTTAATTTTATTAACCTGTATACAACAATTTCTTTGTCCTCGAGAGACAATATTAAAGAACAAAATTACAGGTCGGTTCGACGCGCCGCGGAGATGCATAAATTAACGCGGAATACGCATTTCGCAGACACGGGCTGATTGACTCCTTTCATTACCGACTTGCATTGTTCGGCGCTCGAGAAAAAATTACAAATCCTTCTGGAATACAACACATTTCATAATTATTGACTATTGTGGTGTTGTAGGAACTAATTTCTCGGGGACGAAGCACTCTTCGCCCGAGGAGTGTGAAGAGAGATATATCGCCGAACGTAAAGCTGAAGGTTGATGCCATAAAGGCGGCGCTGATTAGTTTTCAAGGGAAAGACCAGTTTGAAGAAAGGAACGAGAATTTAATGCCTTGTCTGAGCACTGTTCAAAAGGCATTGTTAATCGTTGCCGATGCCGGTGCCTATTCACGCGCGAAATAACATAGACCGGTAACTAATTTTAAACTTTGACATCAATTTAATGGAAACGCATCGAGATTACGGATATTGCCATTTTCGAGGCGACTGTGATCGGCAGTGTTTCGAATTATTGGCATTAATTGCACTCATTTGTCGGATGTATGGTGGTATTGTTCCCGAAGCACCGCAGATTATCGCCGGTTAAAGGCGATAGACGTCTCCGGACCACGTGCGAGCCCTGTGCCCGGTCGTGCCCTGGGTGAGATTGCAATCTGCCCATATCGCGCCTGTGGGAACGCTCTTTATCAATACATAACTACTTGCCCAAGTTCCTCACTATCTTCGAATGATCAATTCGTGTTCGAGGCTGCAATTAGAGGCAGGAACAATTAATTGTAGTGAACGTTAGCGGAATGACCCACCTTTGAACTATTTCCCGTTTCGTGCAATTGGCTGTTACGTTTCGCGGCGGTCAATCAAGGAACGGTCTAGTTTTCCGTGTCGTTTACCCGTTCGGACGTACAGACAGGTCGGTTGTTCGTGGCAAACCTTTTTCTAAGTCGTTCTTGTAACGGTGTCCGTCTGTCGGACGCGTCCGGCGTCAGCTGCCAGCTCTAGCCGACGGGAGAGACAAGTAAATAGAGCCGGGTTAATCGTCGAAAGGGAAACAACGAATTACTCCGTCACGGCGCTCCCAACAATTGCTTTTGTTATTGGCGATAGACGCTCGATCGAGTGATGCCACTTGACATCTGTGCGAACTTTGTGAATCTATAATAGAGGGCTATTGGAACTAACCTCTGCCTCGTGTCAGAAGTAACGCCAGACCTATTGAGAGGATATTCAAATGGTTTCCCAAGACGTGTAGGCACTATTATGCCTTGCATTTCGAGCTGATTTAAGACAACGTAAACTATGTTTATCGCCTTTGATTGACAGAGTAGTTGTTGTAAATTATCATGATTATATCGACAATTGGTGAGAAGTAGAGGTCGCGTGGAGAGGAGCCGTCGTTAAGTTGTGCGCGACTGACAGGCTAACAGCACAGCACAACCATCAGACTGTGTTACTTAGTGTAGAAGGACAGACAGCCCTCAATAAGTAGGTAGCGGTAATGCAGCTGTCGACACTGTAATCTACGCGCACCTAGAAAACACGCTACTATGCTTCCTCTGTAGTACTTCAAAGTATTGTGATTCAAGATGTTGGAGATTAAAGTAAAGTTATTGTAGATTGTATTTGAAAGCACCTCTAAGAATTTTGTCTGGAATTGAATGATGAGAATCTTACGTGTTTAATTTATGTTTAGGTAGACTACTGATATAGCGTCGCACCGGTGTAGGTACTACAGTTTACTTCCAGCAGTCAAACTCGGCGTGGCTCGTTGAGAACATGATACTTATATCAACAACTATTTTTGATAGGAGATCTAGTCAAAAAGAAGGAACGACAACGTTGACAACGACTCAACAAGCAGTTACCCACTACGTGTCAGGGTTTTAATGAATAATGGTACATCAACGTCACAGCTTAGAAATGTCAATGCGTTATCTAAGTCCCTACTGTTCAAGGGTAGGTATAATAACAAAACAACCACACGTCTTGAGTTAGGCAAAAACAAATCTAGACCGGGCATCTAAGCCGGATACCGCGCCAGCTAATCGCATGTAAATGCCTAATACGAAAGCCTATCTCGAGATGCTGCACTTCCTTCGGTCGATATCATTGAACCAAGATCGATATCACCTACACAACCGACGTCAAATAGCAAGAATTTATGATTCGCGTAGTGTACACGTCGTGACCGGCCGCGGGGTGGCGTGCGCTGGCGGGGCGGGGGGAGGGTCGAGGGGGGGTTGTCGGCGAGAACAAAGAGGCTGTGTTCAAACGTGCCGCCGCCGTGGCCGCTAATAAGCAATAAACAAGGGGGCGGAGTTGCGCGCGCACCTGAGGGATCACTTCGCGCCTGTGCGATACCAGCCTCTCCGTGCGCCTGCGCAGCGCGCCGCCGCCGGGACTGCCAGTGCCAGCTCGTCTGCCTACTTCTAGGCGAACTTGTGTCAACAATCACGTGTCCATGCTCCAAACCTACTCAATTATTAAGTTCGTCTTTTTCTGTGGGTAGAACTAGCTAAGTACCTAGTTGATAAATGATTACAAGCCTTATAATACCTATACCTTTACCCTATATATTTGTGTGTTGTTTGTATGTACAGTCGACGTCAAAGAGAAAAACCGAAGAAATCTTTGTCGTTGACTGTACGTACCTACGGTCGACGTCAAAAATATATTCAACATTTTTGCACCTTTATTTCCTTCTAATAGGTAGAGCGTAAAATGTATCCAAATCTTTGAAGTTGACTCTACAGACATCATCATAAACATTTACCTATACATACATTCGAGACCGTTATAGGATATATTGTTTAGTGATAAGGAGATTGTTAATTAATAATTTACTTTAAAAACAAAGTTTTAACCGACTTCAATTTAGTACTCCGCCAAGCCATGAGTACATTTCCACATTTATTTTCCAATTTACCACATGAACTGATTTCCGAGAGCAAATGCGTTGATTATTAGGGGAAAAAACCCAATCGCTGTATGTGGCCCGATAATATTTGAGGACTTCCGTCGATTCCACAAGGATCACCTTTGGCACTTCATTAGTTGCTATTTCAACGGAATCTTATCAGAATCTGTGACGTACATTTGTACTTTTAAGTACATAATTGAGGAATTCCATAAGTCATCTGTGGTCTTCATCATCAATTCCACTCCACCAAATTTATGATTACCGGGTGTAAATACACGAGTTAAAATAGAAAATACCAAAATCACTACACGCGTGCCTAATATAATTGAAGAGTTCCCTCAATTCCTCATGGATCCCATCATCCAATTGAATTTTTGAAAAAAATGGGACCCACCTGGAACTACCTACTTACAAAAAACAATTTTTTTTTACGAATCGGCTCATCAATGACGGAGTTCTGAGGTAACAAACATTAAACATAATAAAAAAAATATATATATACAACCGAATTGAGAACCTCCTCCTTTTTTTTGAAGTCGGTTAAAAAGAGATAAGGTCGAGAACAAAAGTGTGGAAAAATTTACACATATCGACCTAGCCCCAAACTAAGCAAAGGTTGTAATAAAGGTACTTAGATGACGATAAACATACACAATAAGATAAATAAATAGGTAATAATTAAATACATAGAACATGTCTATGACTAGGGAGCAAATATTCTTGCTCATCACGCAAACAAATGCTGCCCTTACCTCTAGCTTCGTCGGCAGGGTCACTACCAACTAGATTAAACCGGTGGTCTAAACGTATACATATATGTTTATGATGCCGACTATACATGTTACAAGTCTTGCAAGTCAATTGACCAATTTCTCAGAGTTCAATGGAATTGAAATTTTGCACACTCACGTAAGTCAAATGACAAGGGTGATATCTGTCTAACTGTGATATGATACTCGTAATAGAGATGAAAATAAATGGACGCGGGAATTCTATACCCAATTTATTTATTTATTTATTGACAAATACATTTACGTGACATTACAGTAATAACCAATGCGTCACGAAACTAAAAACAACAAATAATACTATTTAGGCGACGAAACGGCGTGGCCCCGTTGCATCGTCATCTCCGGTGTAGGATTCGGCAGACTGCCCCGGAACCGTCGAAACACTACACCCTTCGGCCAGAAGTCAGCACATGCGATGGTCTCCTGCAGCGGTCGCGGCACGCCAATACTACCTATATACTACTTGTCGGATGAGGGCTCTAAAAACTATGCAAAAACTCAATAAACCTTATCTCAAAACTGACAGTTTTACTTTCGATAACTTAGTAGAATGATCTTATCAGATGCCTATCTGATTTCTATTTCTGTTCATTCCTAATTCAAGGAGCGAGCGAAGCGAACGAATTTTTCAGCTTGGGCAAAAATGATTTCGTATGTCCGGCGTCTGTCCGGCTGTTCTCCGCTACAGGTCGCATTTTCTCGCTCGATTCTCGCAAAATTTTGTGAGCAGGTTAATAACTATAATTATATATGTAAGTATTTTGTTTTTTGATTCAGTTTAGAAAACAAAAATATATTAAAAAGACAGACTCGCGAGGTCTACAGCTCACGGAGCCACTAGTTAAGTATTAGATTAATTAACACTTAGGTACTAAAATTCATACAACATTGTAGGAGCAATATCTAAGTTTTTTGTTTAATTGGACGAACATCTATTAAATTCATTGTTAAGTACATTTATGTTATGTAGGATATCTACCTTTGAATGAAGTTAATGTAACATCGACATTCACTGTCCATTATAAAACCGCAATAAGGTAATTCAACTCACATAATTAAATTACAAAGTAAGTAATCGTCGGGAGACCACAATGTATCGTCACGCACGTCCATGTTTTTTCAAAGGCTGTTTCCTATCAAGTTGATATTGTATGCTGCTCAGGCGCATTCGATACTAGGTACGAACTGTACGACCTACAGCGTGGAACAGCAATTAACACGCTTGCTCGCGCACATGTACCTACCTAACTATCTACAGTCAGCAACGGAGTGGGATGTATAATATACACCTGCATAGAAGATTCTATGCAGGAGGAGTAAGTATATTTTTGTATAACCAACCTTATCGACCGAAGACTAGGTACTAGTTAAGACTGAGCATGTGCCTGTCATGTACAGTACCTACCTACACCAACATATTATTGTAAGTGATTGTGGGTATGCATTTAGGTAGGCCCTCCTACTACAGTAAGTAATATACTTTTTTCATATTTTTATTTATTTAATAACCACAATTTACTTCTACCTAAAAACTATAGTAGCTAAGCTAACCTACAACTAGTTGTGGAACTCGTCTTCCTAAATAAAAAAGTTTTTTTTTTAAATATTTTATTTCAAAAAACTGAATTGACAAAAAAGGCGACATAGCGATCAAAACATTTCACGCGAATGTTTTGAAAAATGCGACCTGTAGACGAGAACAGCCGCAAAGCATCTTTGCCCAAGCTGGAACGGAGAACTTCGTTAGCTTCGCTCGCTCGTTCAATAATTTTAATGACTACGGATGCGAGTTACCTATATTGTATGCGTCGTAGTCGTTTCAATTGCATTTCACCCTTCACCCTTGATTATAGTTTTGTAGACTAATTTATGTTGGATTATAGGGAAGATGCAATATTTTCTTTTTTTATTTTATTTGAAAGAATAGCATGTAGAATAGACCACGAAAATATTCATCATCCTCCTAGCGTTATTCCCGGTTGTGCCCCTAAAGGAGCCTGGGGTCCGCTTTGACACCTAATCCCAAGATTTGGCATAGGCACTAGTTTTACGCAAGCGACTGCCATCTGACTTTCCATAACCCAGAGGGAAAACTAGACCTTATTGGGATTAGACCGGTTTCCTCACGATGTTTTCCTTCACCGAAAAGCTAACGGTAAATATTCCGTACATAAGATCCGAACAATTCATTGGTACGAGCCGGGATACGAACCCACGACGGCCGCTTGACAGCCGCATGCCTGAACCACTAGGCTACCGTAGCTCCCTCCACCACGACCTACCTAGACCTAGACCACGAAAGTATTAAAAAATTAAAATACTATAATTTATAGGCCGTGACACATGGCCGAGAATTTGGTCCTTACCCAATTCTTGTTTGATATTAGTATAAACTAAGTAAAAAAGTTTCAGTAAGTAGATTGATTCTATTTGTGTCCAACTGGAACTGATTTGTAAGTTAGCCTGCAGTTATCCATAAAACTATGATTTTGTTTTCCATATCAAATTTTTATAAAAAAAAAAACTCCTTACATATTATCACTACTGCAGTAAAGCACATATTAAATGTATTTTGTAACGTTAACTATCTATGAAAACAACTTATAACTATGATACCGTCTGGAGGTGAAACCGCGTTCGTTTATAAATCATTCCGCGTACCACATATTATTATTTATGACATTAATTTCTCCAACAACAACACCGTCGAATTTCCAGGAACGAGATCGATATCAGACTTGACTCAATAGTAAACCCATTAGGCACCTACGTAGGTTCAGAGTGTGGGTGCCACATTCCTCGGATAGCTACCTAACGAGAGAGTGACAGGACGCTCGTCGCTCTTTAATATTGTGGACTTCTCATCATCGAAAACAGCTGCATCACGCAAATTACGACGATACAGATCGTGATAGACCTACGAAAATCCACTAACGCGGAAAAAAACCGGCGAACAATATAGAGAACGATTATTAACGAAGAAAGATGAGGCTCGTTCTCTCGTGATCAATTGCATCGCGCACGTCGCTCGTGGAATGCTATAGTAATATGATTCTTGGGGCGTTGAGTGAGCATAGATATTGGTTTGTGTTCGAGGTGAGTTTGTGATGTGTTGTTATGCAAGTGGCGAAGATGCGGCAGATAGTGGCTGGGCGCGGCGGCCGCTAATGGGAGTGATAAGATCGCGCGACCACGCCTCGACCGCGATGCGGTCGGTACGGCACCGTGCCCGATCATGTCATCGCGAATTTAGGTACCATTCTACACCCACAATTAAAAACTATCGAGGATATTTATATCAACCGCAGTACCTGCGCAGCTGACTATTAGGCGCATAGTAGCCGGATAGAAAAACGCCGATGGATTATGTAGCACTAACTGTTGCCCGCGACTTCGTCCGCATAGGAACTTGATTGCTATTAAATTATTGTGGGCGGAACCTCAATTATCACCGACCCAAATAAAGTCCTACCATCTTAAGGGATGATTTCTGATATAAAAACTATTCTATATCCTTCCAAGGGTGTCAACTCATCTGTACGAAAAATTACATCTAAATCCGTTCACAGATTAAGCGTAAAAGGTACCTAACAGTGCGATGAGTTCATTATTAGTTTAAATTGCAAAAATTCAATTGAAAACTCCGTTTTTACAAATATAATATCTTAAGAATCATCAACAGACGTTTCTGCTTAAATTGTATATTTTTTCATAATGTAGGTACTTATTAAAGAAAGCTATATGACTGGAAATTTTTGCCTAAATCCGTCCGGTAGTTTTACTCACGTTAGTTCGGGCTACCTGTATCTTATCTTATCTTATCTTATCTTATCTAGATGAGGGCCCTTTCGGATGCACTTCGACCCGTCGGGATCTTTTGTGCATTTGCCCTCTCCTTTATGCCTACTCCCAAGCTCGCTCCATCATTTCCACAAAGCGGATGATGCAGCTCAGCGGAAGCACCTTGAATTCCTTTGGTTGCGGATAGTCGCTACCAAAGTAACTCATTCTTTGTCTGGCAAGGGCATGACATTCACACAGTAAGTGTTCCATGGTCTCGTCCTCCTCGCCACACATTCTACAGTCTAAACTGTCCGACAGTCCCATCTTGGCCAAGAGATCCTTGACCCCGAAGTGACCTGTGAACACCCCAGATATGATTCTGAGTTGCTTCCTGCTGGATTTCCAGAGCTTGTTAGTCCAGCCCGAGTCCGCTCCTTCTATGAAGAGCTTAGAGTGCCTTAAGCCCGCCTCATTCCTCCACTCGTGTTGGTGTTTGGTTTTGGCGTATGCTTTAAAAGCCGAAGTTATGGTTCTCTGTGAGAGTCCCACAAATGGTTCTGGACCTACAAAGTGATTTGTAGACCCCCCTCTTGCAAGCTCATCCGCTCTTTCGTTGCCGACGTAGCCCTCGTGCCCCGGTATCCAAACTAGTTGCACCTTATTGTGCCTTCCAAGCTTATTCAGTGCCTGGACGCCGTTATAGACTAGTCTGGAATCCACTTTCGGTGCCGTAAGCGCTTTAAGGGCCGCTTGACTGTCGCTGAGGATATAGATGGTCTGCCCTCTGGTTTGCCTGTCTATATTCTCCTGTGCACAGGCAATTATGGCGTATGTCTCCGCCTGGAAGACGGTTGCCAAACTACCCATGCTTACACTACTACTGTAGTCAATCGCATAAATGCCTGCTCCCGTACCGGATCCCATTTTAGATCCGTCCGTGTACCATATACTGTCTTCGACACCAGACCTCGGTGGTTCTAGACCTTCGGCCCATTCGGCCCTGGATGGAACTTTTGTTGTGTAGTTCCTGTGGAATACATACTTGGGTAGCATTTTATCACATCCCATGTTTGTTATTCTGTCTAAGAAACCGTCAGTCTCCATGTTTGTGTGCTTAGTCTTTGGCTTGCTGTCGCTCCACAGTCCAAGAGTTCTTAGTCTGTAGAGCGATTTGCGCGCCTCTGACTTAATCACCATGTGAAGTGGCGGTAGGTCCAGAAGGACTTCTAGCGCCGCTGTGGGTGTGGTACGACACGCCCCTGTTATAGCCATGCATGCCGATCTCTGTACCTTCGTCAGGGCATCTCTGCATGTGCTCATTAAAGTCCTTGGCCACCATACCAGGCTACCGTACAATAGTATGGGCCTCACCATCATGGTGTAGATCCACTTCAGTACCTTTGGGTTCAGTCCCCATGTTTTGCCATATGCTGATCTACACATTCCAAATACCCTGAGTGCCTTTGTAATGGTGAGATCTGTATGCTTCTTCCAATTCAGTTCCTTATCCAGAGTGACACCTAGATATTTCACATCATTGGACAGTTCTAGTACCCTCCCGTACAGTTTTAACTGCTGTACGCCGCGAAGGGTCCTTTTCCTAGTAAAGGGTATCACTACAGTTTTGCCTGGATTAATGGATAATTGGTGCCGGTCACACCATCTCTCCACTGTCTGCAGTGCCTTGTTCATGATTTCTGATACCGTGCCTGGGAACTTCCCACTCACCAGTATCACTAAATCATCAGCGTATCCTACCGTGTGGGTGGGACCTTTATTGAGTTCCACCAGGAGTGAGTTCACCACCAAACTCCAGAGAGTTGGTGAGAGTACCCCTCCTTGCGGACATCCCTTTGTGGCCGTGGCCATTATCTCATCCCCCAAGAGAGATGACTTTATTAGTCTGCCATTTAGCATGTTGCCTATCCATTTACAAATGGTCGGCTCTACACCATGTTTTGCAGCCGCTTCGCTGATTGCTTTATACGTGGTGCGATCGAACGCTCCCTCCACGTCTAAGAAAGCTGCCAGACATAGTTCTTTATTCTCTATAGCCTGTTCAGCCTTGGTTGTTACCAGGTGAAGTGCGGTTTCCGTTGACTTCCCTGGCTGGTATGCACATTGCAGTTCGTGCAGCGGATGTCTCCTTAAAGGGCCATCCCTTATGTGTCTATCTACCAATTTCTCCAGTGTTTTGAGGAAAAACAACGATAAACTTATCGGCCTATACGATTTGGCTTCACTGTAATCCGCCTTACCTGGTTTGGGTAGATAGGTTACTTTTACCATCCTCCACACACGCGGCACGTGTGCGAAGGCCAAGTACGCCCTGTACAATCTGCTAAGGTGCGGGATTAGTACATTAGCGCCTTCTTGTAGTAGAATGGGGTAGATTCCATCTGGCCCCGGGGCTTTGAAAGGTTGGCTACCTGTATAGTTTTAAAAGCAAACTTACTCGTATCTAATGCTAAAAGACGGAAAACTTTCCATCTGCATCCACCGTCCTCATTTAACGGTGTTAGAGAATAAATTATCTTGATTAAGCCCCTTTACCCCCTTATTTCACCCCTTTAGGGGGCAAATAGATCTACATATTATAAAAGAAACCTGCTGTCCTGCTTTCATGTTTCTAGCCACAGTTTAATATTAAAAATCACACATTACTTAGGTATGTGAACTTTCAACCCCTATCTTAACCCCTTCAAGTGATGAACTAGAAAAATATCCCTTATCAATGTTTTTGACTGTACATTGGGAGCTTGTGGCCAAAGTTTTAAACGTCTAACTCTAAAAATGACATGATTCCCATACAAACTTTCAACTCTTTTTTAAACCCCTTAGGGGATGAATGTTTGTAACATCGCTTAATCATTTGCTTTGCTTTTTAGTAAGATACCTTCATACAAAGATTCAAGTCTATAACTTTCCAAATGAACGATTTCCATACAACCGTTCGACCCCTATTTCACCCCCTTAAGGGTTGAATTTCGAAAAATCCTTTCTTAGTACACGTCCACGTACTGTAAAGTATATATATTCCAAATTTCATGCTTATGACTTTAGCGGTTTAGGAAATAACACATTACTTATGTGAAATTTCAACCCCTACCTTAACCCCTTCAAGGGATGAATTAGAAAAAATCCCTTATCAATGTTTTTAACTGTACATTAGGAGCTTGTGACCGAAGTTTTAAATGGCTAACTTTAAAAACGACATGTTTCCCATACAAACTTTCAACTCTTTTATCCCCCTTAGGGGATGATTTTTTATAGCAAAGTTAAATCATTTGTTTGGCTTTTTAGTAAGAAACTTTCATACAAAGATTCAAGTCTATAACTTTCAAAATGAACGTTTCCATACAAAGTTTCGACCCCTATTTCACCCCCTTAAGGGTTGAATTTCGAAAAATCTTTTCTTAGTACACGTCCACGTACTGTGAAGAATATATGTTATACATATATTCTTCACAGTACACATATATTCATAGGTCATACTCATTGTTTACTATATTAATCATATGCCTGAATGTCTGTTTACCATAATATTAATTTCAATAATATATAATTTGTTATCATGTTTGTAATCCATAATAAAATTATCACATGCCATAACATCATTTGCCTTCAAATCAAATATACTGATAACTATATTGTGTTGAGCCAACACTTTAGGGCGGATCCGACTTGGATAGCGGATGGATAGGTTAGAAGACTTAAGGCGGGAGCGAAGTGTAGCGAAGCTCCCGCCGTAGTGTTCGAGGTTATTTTTTTTATAAAAGAGCGGAAAATCTTGCTTGCTTGCAAATAAATAGTATTTAAGTAGTATGGCGTTTAAATATTCTACCAAATAATATTCTCTACACCAATATGTATGGCATTCGTACCATTCTGGTATGTAATGTTCGGGAAAACAAGAGTATGTCAATTAACTATTCTAGTAAAAGAAGCATTCGGGCAAATGAAAATCGGGCCAACGTGATTCGGGCAAATGAATATTCTTGCATATAAATTTCGGCCAAACATTAGGCAACCGTAGTAACTAACGCCCTTATTCATAAAACTTAAAATGCCTCTGCTAAATAAAATGTGCTCTGTCCCATTCTTACGCACACAAATGTCAAAGTGACAGATAAAGACAAACGAACTTTAACGGCATTTTAGTTAAAATAGGCTTGAAGTACGTTTATGAATACGGCCGTAGGTGTTCATTAATATTAGACTAGAGTTAGCTCTTAAAAGTTTAGGCTATTGAAAGTCGATAAGTGCTATTTATTCAAATTGATCAAATTAATGTTCAGCACACATCCATCCGTATTCCATAAAGAATTAAGAACTCTTTTTTTAATACCACAGCGGTGGAAATAAGCACGGCTTGCCCAATGGTAAGCCGTAGCCAATGGAAGAATCATTAAGTTACAAACGCGTTGCCGATATTTTATTACTGTGAGGAGTCGTTGTGTTCACAGACTTGACAGCTAGAGACGAATGCAAGCTCCTCGCTCCCACACCAGCGCATCTTCGGGCACTGTGGTAACCGTAAACTTACGACCATGAACATCGCACCACATACCTTCAGGGAAAGTACATATGCAGCAGAGCAGAATATTACTTTAGTCGGCAAACTTTCCTAATTATACTAGAAAAATCACACCTATTCGTATATACCTATTTTACGGAGTTAGAGGCACGCCTTGACGATACGCCAACCGCAAGCATTCCTCAGTTTACTACCGATCGTATCATCCGCAGCCATAAACGAAGCTAACTTTTTGCACTCAACAATGAGCATACATAATTAAATTTACAACTTTATTGCTCTAAAGTGGATATACGACCCCGCGTCGCTAACCTCGCATTTGCACCTGTAAAGTTTTAATTTTGGAAATTTGCAAGTTATTATTGTTCGTTGCATCAGATTATGGATTTGGTATCAGTTTTATCGCAGACGGTTAAAAAAGCGGTATTTGCATAATCTGGTTTTATGTATAATGTCGTAAACCAGTTTTATAATAAAAATGTGTCATATAAGTAGTAGGTAGGCTATAGATACATTTATTATGTCTCAATATCAGTGAAATTGTGCGTTCGTACTGAACTGATATTTTGTACTCAATGTGCCTACGGCCGACGTCAAAAATATTTATACATTGTTCGACTTATGGCAATGGAATAAGGTGAGCCTATATATATAAACCTTTGCCGTTTTCTGTACCTATTTATAGGCGCGTAGATCATATCATTTATCAAGTATCTCCCTAACATTCTGACTATATAAGACGTCATCCACGAGGACGATAAATTACAAAAAAACCTATTCCATTCTCCAGGTAGATATGGCGTACCTACTTCTTACCTTCTCCTATGATAATGTTGCAATGATGGCAAAATTAGTCCTCCGCTACTAATTTAATTAATGGCGAAGCAAACGGGGGACGCAATATTCCCAACCTCACATACTTACCTTAATCTTACAATCATGCAAACTGAAAATACTGTAGTTGTATAATTTCTATTACGTTTTTCTGTTAGGTTTATTTTCCCTTTTGCCTTATGCTTATGTATAAAACACTTTGCCTCTTCACGTGTGTTCTACCGTATTGTGCTCTCATTTTTTTATTGTCCCACTTGCACCTACCCTCGCTCCGATCGCCGTCGGCAAAGCGTTCCTCCACACATCCTGGAGCCTCACGCATGGTACCTTTCCAGAGGATTTCAGAATTTCCTTCCGCGAACGCTCCGTCTAAAAAACACTACTCTTTGCATGTTAACGTTAGAATACGTTAGATACGTAAAGTTACTTAGATTTCCATACTGCGGTTATGGTGACTTTGTATGTTTCGAAGAATATAAATAAAGTAATTAGTCTTACGAGTAAACAATTAAGTAGTCTCCATTCCCCAACCTGTCTGGCCAACAATGTTGATAATCGTATCGTTCATCCACAGACCGTGACAGGAAAAGTAACAACTGGTCGATTGTAAATTGTAACGGAATGGACATTGTAACGTTTATTAGTTTTATTTTAATGCGGTAATCGCCGCGTTTAGTGATCCGAGCCGAACACCCCTGTAGATCCAATAGGGCATATTCTTATTAAGAATCAGGGGGCTCCTACGTCACTCACAAGAGTATGGTGGTGTAGGCAAGTATCATTCGTTAAATAGGTAATACCACACGTTTTGTGTTCTTCGGATAAAATCACCATTGAATTCAGATTAGAAAATATAAAAACTTCTAAAACAGTGAAGTAAGTAGGTAATTACAAATGACATATATACATATAATGTAATCTTACTAAGTAATAATTGGACTAAATAAGAATAGGGTTTATTTCAAGATCAGTCTATACGATTCTGGGGGACAATCTGTTGCTCGCGTCCGCAGGATTTACCTACCACAACCCTGCACGTGTCCCCTGGGTGGTGGTCAATGGGCAACAACACTTTCGGCGAAATAGGCGCTCCTAATACACATATCACATATATATTCGCCTATTCTACAGATTCAGATTTATTTATTATCATAATTTTACAATTAAAATCATTTGTACAGTAAATATACAAGATTAAAATGTATGAAAATTATGACTTGTCAGTTACAATAGATGTGTACTGTACAGAATTGTTATTATTTGTAAAGATTTTAATGTCACATTAATAATACATTGTGCTATTGAATAAAGAAGCGAAAGTAAACATAATATGTATAATAAAAACGTCAAGCTTGTTTTTGTTTTCATAGTCATTTGAAAGAAACTCTTGTAAACTATATAGTGTCTTTACAAGCAATAGTTGCTTTACAATGCATGTGCTCGAAAAGAGCGTTTTCCAAGCACCCAAATCGTGCGGAAAGTGCCACTTTTTCGCACTAGTGCTTTTTACGTTTCAATTTTTTTTTAATTCTTAAGTCGCTCGTCAGCCCGACGCAAAGAGTTTTTATTACTTGAAAAAAGTTTTACAAATATTTCAATTACACTTTTTCTTTCATATAAAAGGTACATAAATACTAATAATGTATAAAATATTTTATTAATCTTTTTAAATTTTGAATTTGATCAATAAATAAATAATTTTATATATTCACTTAATGTGTTTGGCTGAACGCATATCTTTCTCATGCCTTTTGCGATACGACAATATGGCGACTTGCACATGCGCATATGTTGACCGCGCATGTATTAAAAACTAAAAAGACCGTCATTGTTGTGATTGTTGTTTACTTTGGAGTTGTTTTATGTAAATACTTATGTTAAAAATGACGAGTGAAAGTGACTAATCAATAATAATAATCATTTATTGCGTTTCAATAGTGTCAGTTAGTTTCTTAGAACTACGACGGTACAGCTCTGCTTGGTACTGCGAATAGCCTGCCTCAACTATGTAGGTAAAATATAATATAATCCCGACTCTTAGTTTATAATTCTAACATAGTATTTAAGCTTCTCTGTACTAACCAAATATGGATCAAACTGGTCTGAAATAAATGATTTTTATTTATTTTTATTTATTTTACAGCGTCTTTTTGTTGTGGAATATATTGAGTTAGTACTCAAAATTAATTGTGTTCCAAAACCACAATACTTACAATGGTTTTAACTTTTAAGTAAAAGTTGCGGAGCAAAAGTTGTGGAGAAGTTGTTAAATGCAGTTCCAGATAATAAGTAGGTACCTGACAATCTACCTAGGTTCTTCAATTTTTACCTATTTTAAAGTGACATTTAATTGTCAACATTGAATCTAGTTCCTCACACAAGGCATAGTAAAATGTTGTATGATACACGCGCGTAAAGATGATTTCCGACTCGTGTCGAATTATACATTCGCTCGCTTCACTCGCTCATGTATAAAAATGACACTCGTCGGAAATCACCTACTTTCCACACTTGTAGCATAAATAACTATTACATGGTAGCGAAATGAGTTGTCGTTCGTTATGGTTTTAAGGTTTGAGGGTAGTCGGTAAAAAGTCTTTGTTCTATTAACTTCGGAAGTTTTGTGCCTATTTTAAGTCTGGACGAGGTTGTTTTTAAGCCATGAACATTTCTCATAGGTCAGGAACTATTTTCTCCTCTCCTTTTAAATTAATCTGGATTATGTTTAATATACGTCAAAACTTCCAATATATGTTGAAACTGATGCTAAAATACTAAGTTTTTTAGAGTGTTCCCGACACGAGTCTCTGTACTTGGCATATACAAGTACTCTAATTGCACATTTCTGCATCTTTAGGATACGCTCATAGTCCGTACAGTTGCCCCAGAGTATAATCCCTTACGAAAGGTAAGACGAGGTGTATGTACGCGTAATACATCTCTTTTAAGCATTTTTCTGACACAAGTGGTCTTAATTATCTAAGAGCATAGATGCCTCTTGCTAACTTACTGCATTATGTATCTATGTGTTCTTTCCATGACATTATTGGATCAATATGAAGGCCAAGCAGTTTGACGCTTCGTTCGTTTTGTATTTTGACACCATTTGACAATGTTATATCAGTTTTCTCTGTGAGGCTGCGTTTCGTTTCAAATATCATGTTATTTGTTTTCTCAGCTTTTAATTTCAGGCCATTTATTGCGAACCGCTTACTTAATATTCTTACCGCATTTTTTTTCTGTTAACTGTGTTTTTGTATTTGCATTGACTATAACTGTAGTATCATCCGCATCTAGGATCATCTCAGAATCTAGATCAAGACTTGCCAGGTCATCACAAAAATAAATGATCTTATTAGGAATCGAACCCGGGACCTCTTCCTTCGTAGCCTCGTAGGCAGAGTCACTTATCAACTAGGCTAAAGCGGCCGTCAAAACATATTATTTATGTCAATTATATATTACAAGTGCCAGTACATACTTATAAGACACTTTTATTGATCGATACGATATATACCATGGTATCCCTAGTCACGGTGTGTAACCGTCTGCGATGAGGGGGAATTCTTCAATCGACGATAAAATAATGAAAAATGTGATAGTTTAATTAGAGTTTCCGGGCCTCAGCCGTAAATGCGGTCTTTCATTAGCAGACCGTTTGATGTGGCGCGAATGCTTCTAATAACAGGACACCTTGGATTGCTAACGTTTGACAGCGCGCTTCTGTCACAACACATGTAGTACAAACAGTATCATGACTACGTGTAAAAAAAATCTGTTCATTCTTGCTTTGTCGTTTAGGTTACAACTATTGAATGAATAACCCATTAAATGCCACATATGAGTCATGCTTTTACGAGCGATTACCGTTACAAAGCGTAAAAATACTGCTACGTTCTACGGCGTAGCATACGTAGCATTGCCGAAAGGCTTACACCTACTGACTACCGAATGCTTCGTTTAAAGATGGACTGGACGGTAATTTAGATCAGGGTGAGGTTAGGTAACTTATACTTATTCCTACCTAAAATATCATTAAATCTATAAAAGAGGCCGGGCAAGTACAGTTTGTATATTTTGGATTAAAACGCTTGGATTATTTTTTTCTGGATTATTTGGATTTTGTGTATTTGGTCAATGTATTGATATTGATGCTTCTATTGTATTTTCGTGAATATGGATACTTTATGTTATGAATATTGTTCTTTGTTTTATGAGTTCACGGTCTTTGTGTCGGGGCAGACACCGAGACTAACGACAAATTACCTTTTTATATGTAATCTATAGCGATATCCAAAATTTGTTAGACAACACAAGAACGACTATTTGAAAGTGCCTATCTACTGGTCAGGAAATAGATACCTATCTCAAGTTATAGGTAGAGACCTACATTTGAATAACATAGTATTAGAATGCTAAAATACTGATTCAAACGTTTTAGGCAAAATATTTCCGACCCATGGTCCTGAAAATTAGCCACTAAAATGTGAATGTAAATAAAGCGATGAGAGATCGCATCTGATTAATATATCATTATACAATTGATTGCATGTATATGTAGATAAAGATGTTTAGTATGGACAGGAAGGAAGACCAGCAAGGGTCCAATCGATGCCCGCGCGATATCGGTGCGGTGCTTCGATATTCGAGATCGCCATTCTGTCTCCGCAGGGCCTCTGATAAATCCAAAACAGATTCACCATTATAGTCCTTACCACTTCAGCTTTAAGGTCCTTATTACTGAATACGGTAGTTTTGTAAGGTTTTATGGGAAGTAAATCAAGTGCACCTGCTGTCTGATCCCATCGCGCTGAGCCGTTTTTAAGACGCGGCCTTTTGTTGGACAGTGTACGTAATAATCGCTTGCTGATAGAAATAACGTTTACGTCACATCTGGCCATAATGCGAGTTTTAATGCACGCTGCGCGTACGGTAAAACTTGCATAGTGGCCAGATGAAGACGTAAAATTGTGTACTTACCACGGGCGCTAATTCGTAAAGCCCCAGATCGCATATTTATGGCCCTCACCTTCGGTTCGGGCCGCAAACAACTGCAATCTGGGCCATTCACGAATTCACCGCCCTAGGTACGTAACGTACTATTAGAATTTGTCAATGTTTTATGGAACTCCGCAGCTAGGCAATTATTTGGAATATGGTTTTAACTTTGAAAGAATACCTGCATCCTTTTTTGTTCACTCTACTTTCGCGCTCGAATCTTAACGTCTGAAATATAACCATAAGTGACAAACTTTTCCCGAGGATCCTAGTTGGGTAGGGAATAAAATAGCTATTAGTTGCATGGAAAAACGCATTGAATAACTGATGAGGTTATATTAATAACGCTTGCTTTAAAAACAATTCTCTTAGCTAATATCAAATTTTTATGAACTCGGTGAATCTGAATAATAAATAATCTGTGAATTTGGTCTTTAGTTAGCTAGGAAACCCATTTGCGATCTATCTTTTATTTTTTACTATCTGACATAAACATAACTACAATTTTTCTCATCTTCAATAACAGATCACCTACTTATATGTCTAATAAGACATGAACACTGGGTCGTTTACCTTACTCTACAACAACTTATATTTTAATAGCAATCCAAAGACAGTCTAGGTAACATCCCATATACCACAAGTTGCTTTGCTTCTAAATATGACATTTAATCCTTTTTACAAGTTAGAAAAAGATGGCGAAGTTTTCCTAAGTAGACGAAAACATTTTACAAACGAACTGACATGTCCTCAAGCCTTTACTAGCGCAACGGCGGCCGCGGTGACTTGTCGCATCTCCGCGATACCATCTCGGCCCTGACGTCGCAGCTTCGCCGAAAGTTATCTGGCCGTCCATCATAATACCCAAAGCACGCATTGTTACCTGTCCGACACCGACTTGATCCTGTTGTCCCATCCATCAAACGCCCTAAGTCCTCAAGGGGACCGCCTCCGAAGAAATCGTTGCCGCTGACTTTACAAAACGCTTGATAAAAATTATTTAACTATGAATCGTGTAGATTATTTTTGAGTGTGATCGATTTCATAGCTTGTCGTAACAGTCGCAATCCCTCGAGATGTGCTCTTGGAATGTTTGTAACTATTTTTTTGACACGGAGTTTTAAATGCAAGCGTATCAGTTTAAAATAAATGCATGGTTTAATTTCAATTTCAACTCAATATCATCTTATAAATTACCGCATAAGAATAAAACACAGATCAGTAAAATATAGGGACCTACTTGGCTACATTTATCAATTATAGGTATACACAAAAACTTCTTGAATGGAAATCAATGAAAGGGAGGTTCTAAAAGTACCTATTTTTAAAGGAAATTGTATTTTAATAATAAGATACTAGGTGACAATTTCTAGAGAAGAATCAATAGTCTTAAGGGCCACGCTTAAACTACAAAACATTTTAATATCGATCCCACTATCACACTGATATCCATCCAATATCCCCTCAACTGTTGACCGCGCTCTAACTAGGAGCGCGACGTCAAAATTATAAATGTGAAAATTCGTCGATGTTGTCAAAGAGACATAGTAAGGAAAATCCGAAGGAAATAGTATTTATACAGCATAAATTAACAACTTCTATAGCGCGATGCAGAACATCACCAATTTTCACGTATATTCTAGCCTTAGTAGGTCATTATCCAGTTTTCTGTCGGCGTCTAAACTCTGTCAAACCATATGAAACGTATAAAAAAGTTTGATGGAGTTCAGCTCTGACGAAATCAAAAGCGAGTGGTAGAAAATATTCGCACACAAAAATTTGTCACTATTATTTTCGCATGAACCCAATAATAGCCATTTTTGAAATCGTCACTCGAAAGTTGAATTTTCAACACACTTACCTAATATAGAGTATAGTACTTTATTGGAAGTTGTGTATCTATAATCTATAATATAGTAAATTTATTAATTTTAACTAAAACTAACAGAAAACAATCAAAAGTAAGTAGTGAGTAATAGTAAACGAAACGCTTATTTTCCCGCCAATAACTAACGATCTTGGTTTTCAACCAAAATTCGGCAAGAAATGATATGTAATCGTACGCCAGGGGGCCGATTTTTGACTTTCGAGCGCTCGAAAATTAAATAAAAGTAAATGCTATGTAGTGTCAAAATTACAGGCACTTACTTTCTACCGATAGAGTTGAATATGAGTAGTCAATACTGCTCTTTTTTAAATTTTCTATCGTCATTTCAAAGTATTTCATCATTTTCGACAGTTTTCGAGTGAAAGAATCGAGCGCTCGAAAGTCAAAAATCGGTCCCCAGCCAATCACTTAGCATCGAATCAATATATTTTATTTAAGTAAATATATCTATATTTTAAATTAATAGTCAGTCTAAAATTAAATAGGTAAGTACCTAAGTAAAGTGTCAACATTTTCTTCCGATAGAATTGAATACGAGTGGTCAACACCACTCGTTTTGCAATTTTCTATCGCTCGTATTTTAGAAATAACATTTCATTGACCGTTTTCGAGTGAAAGTCAAAAATAACTCCCCAGGTGACCCGCAGACCAAATATGAGACTAACCGATTGGATAAAGTCGTGTTGGTTTTTTGTTTTATTTTTATCAGTTTATTTTGTTTTTTTTCGGCTTTCGATCAGTTCCTGGTTTTTTGTTTCATTTTCTATAGAAATAGATTTTGTAGTATAAAAGCCGAGAAAAACTCGGTCCCAGGTAGAAACAAAGCTTAAGCATTAAGAACAACGTCAAAGGTTGTAGATTTGAATGCACTAATATGTCTCAGTCATCGTTTTTAATTTATGCCGCTTTTAATCCAACACGACCCCTGGGCCAAACTTAATTACAATATGGACCGATAAAATGTTCTGTTAGCGAAGTTACGGAAATATTGTATGACATTATACATACATTTACATTTAGTGTTTCCTTCATAATTTTAGAATCGAATAAAACCCATTTAATACTTTTTGGTACGTATATTATTTTTATTGGTCTAAAAATATCAAAAACATGATATAATGGCATCTATCGAGCTTAATTGGACTAAAATTAAGCTCACTAGATGGCGGAAATCGACAACTAACATCAGCGACCTCTATCAAACTGAAATTGCACCAAAATTATGCTCGCTAGATGGTGCTTTCATTATATAATTCAATCATTAATAATGTTTATTTTTATAGAATGCATGTGAATGACTCACATCATGAATTATTGTTAATATTCGTTGTAAAAAATATCTGAAATTGCGTAAGTATTAACACGTTCAAAGGCAGGCAGCCCGGCAGCCTAATACCTAAACGATTTAAAAAAACTTCAAACTCTGGAAGAACTTAAAAAGTCTGGGTTACAATTGTCTCTCCGAGGCCCCAATGGAAAGAAATACGAAAATATTTCAGCGAGGGCCATGGGGTCGCGGACTAAACTCGCAGCCCACCTGCCGCGCTTCACCGCTGCGTAAGTCCGGCTCGATCTTGGCCAGTTTTATCACTTATTTAATAACTAGCTTCCGCCCGCGACACACACACACACAAACACACACACAAGCGCGCACACACGCACGCACGCACGCGCGCACCCACACACGTTTGGATGCTTAGATGTTTCTTACTCAATCACGCTTAAACGGCTCAACCGATTGGATTTGCACGAATATAGTTTATAGCCTGGATTAAAATATAGGATATATTTTATAACGGGTCCACGCATACGAAGTCGCGGGCGCAAGCTAGTTAAATATAAAGGTAGGTTGTATGCGTTTTGTATTGATAAATGTAAAGGGTAAAAAAAACAGATGCCATCAATTTTACCGTAGTTCGGGGCGGCTCAAGCAGCCAAATTTAATATTTTTATTTGCGTTTAATTTATCATCATGCTAACACTCAATTTTTCACCGCAAACTCCAATTAACGCAACGACATTCGCTTAATTATAAAAGTAATTAGCTTCGTTCTGTCTGGAGTTGTTTCAACAAATTGCAAAAACCTCCCAACTTGCGGGCTCATTGAAAAAGGTTATCGGCGTGGGCATATACAGCTGTCTGACTGCAAAATTAAACTATCTTACACACGCGTATGTAATCAGCAATTATAAAATCCAGTTCGATTGCTTACTTTTATTCAGGTTATTTAAGTCGAATGAAATGAAATGAAATGATTTATTTTGCAAAACATACACAGGTGTTATAAATGTACATGTCAGTAGAATTAATTTACATGAGGGCATGTTCCGCCATAGTTTGGCATGCAAGATATAAATTCTAATTTAAAATTTAAAACGTCATAATCATAATACTAATCTATTTACACCAATAATCTATTTGTAAAATTTATCAAAATATTCTGTCAAGTTATAAAATGGTCTAGTAATCAAGTAGGAGGAATGTGGAAACTTATTGTCAATAAGCTTCAGTAAATAAGTTTTAAATGCCGAGTACAAGTTTATTGCAACGTGGACGGATGTAAGGTATACTTACTTATTTATAACACAATGTTTGTTGGCATTCCAATGTCTCGAGCAAGTCTCAGGTTTTATGGGAGCGGCGTCATTTCTCGCTTAGCGCTTTAAATTTGCAAACAAAATCTTTTTTTACGTAACAAGCTTAAAACCGAAAGATGTGTAATATTGTCGTCAGTCCGTGCGTATTCGATTTAGCCATTTTACGTAAGAGTTCAATTATTTTAAGAGATAAACTGTCATTTTTCAGATGTATATCATAAGTAGCTGTAAGAGTTTATTGACGTAAGGCCTAAGGGGGGGGGGGGGATTTCCTCTGCATCTGACTGTACATTGGTAGAGTAATTTTCAATGACTTTTAAAGAATGTGATGTATTTACAAAATGTTACTCGTACCTGCTAAAAAGCGTAATGTAGGTAATTCTTGCAAACAGCATCAACCTTCAGAATAAGAATTTGCTTGATATTTGTAGCGCGTGCTCGTTATAGGCGTAGCTCGGTGAAGGAAAAAAAACGTGAAGGAACCGGTCTAGTCCCAATAAGGTATAGTTTTCCCTCAGGGTCGGAAGGTCAGATGGCAGTCAAAAATTAATGCCTATGCAAAATCTTGGGATTAGGTGTCAAAGTGGAGCCCGGGCTTCTTTAGAGCACCACCGGGAATAACGCTAGACGGATGATGACGATGCTCGTTATACGTGTAGCATTGGCGTGGCGTGGCGCACAGTTCTGGCATGTTTCACGCCACGCCACTGATGCCTGATCATACACACAATGTTTTATTTAGTTTTTTAACAAAAAAATGTTGTGTTGAAGGCGCACACGCGTTATTAGGGGCAGTTATTGTTAGTCTGTGCCAGTCTGCGCCATTGTGCATAGATTTAGTGGCAGTTGGGTGGAAATCCGATATGTATCGATAGCGGGAAGAATGCGATGGCTACAAAGTAGCGCGCAAGGGCACTCTGTCAACTACATTTTGCTCTACCGCTTGCGTGGGAGTATCATATCCGACGAATATACCTTATGAATGATAATTCTAAAAACACTCAACTATTTAAGATCTAGAGGGTGTAATCGTTACGAGTAACTACAGCCAATTATTCCGTAAATATAAGATACCTTGCTCTAACCAGTACGGCAAAATTGACAGGGTTACAAGTCCTGCTTGTCACATGGATTTTCTCGGGTACCTTTCAGGGGCGTGTAGTCAAATGAAATCTCAAATTCCCCTAACAATCATTTAAGAATGACTGTTCCCTTTAATCTAAATATGCCTCGGCTAGCTAGTAGAATATAAGAATAGGTATACTTAAGGGTATTTGTGGGTTTGCTAATTATTGCTTTGTATGTTGAGTTTAAATGAAAGACTTGGCCACCAGGAGTCGTCTGAGATGGGCTTCAAAAGAAAAGTACACGGAGGACACTGACCTTTAAATCAGGAACGTTTACCGGTTAGCTTGTCCTGTCGCTGTTGCAAGCGGCCCGACCGGTGAGCCCTCACACCAGCACGCTCCTACTCAGCAAACGAAGGATAACCTTCCAAGCAAAGTTAGAGGGGATAATATGTCTATGGAGACGCTGACTACAAAGACCCTGAAATAATATTGTTGTTATATTTTTTCGAAACAAAGATTTATCAATCACGAACACACACGACGAGCCCGCCCTCTTAGCTCGGCAGATAGTTATCCTTGCGTATAAGCGCGTGGAAGAGCTTTTCATCCCGAGGGTCTTATGACGCGGCAGCCGGGGTGGTCAATCCCGGTGACTCCTCAAAACTCCTGAAAATTCAATAGGAATCCTATAGAAGAGGCGAAATCAAGGGATATTAACACCATTTTGGATAAAACTATTTACGGACTTACAAAGTCAAGCCGGGTTTAATTCATGATATGTAAAAAAGTTCTGCGAAGCGAGACATATTGTGACAGCTCCCTGACAGCTGTGAAGACATCGCCACATACAGAATACAAAACGAGTATAATAATTAATAAGCCAACGCGATTTTGCAACATATTAGACCAAATATGAAAGAGAGGAGAGAGGTACATAGTGTACATACTAGGAAATTGTACTAAGCTCGCGAAACGGCTTCTTGCAAAGGAACTGAATTTAAGAAGCGACAGAATGTTACATAAAATGGAACAAAAGTAAACGTTTTAAAAAATGGCATCATAAGCATTTGTGGCATTCAGCCAGATAGTCGATTGTTATAAAATCGATAATCATTAATAAAGGACACCGCACACTTACTATGGAAAAGAAAGCTCAGTGAATTTTCTTGAAAAAAAAACTATTTTCTTACTTATTTAAATTACATTCAAAAATAGCGAATGGACAAAAACTTACTATATATACATACATACATTCACGCCTTTGTTGCTAAAAGAGGTAGGCAGAGCATTAGCATAGGTTGCTAGCCCATCGCCCACAGCACACTTCAACCCTGCTCCATTAGTCGACTTTTACGACACCCACGGGAAGGAAGGGGGTGGTGAAATTCTACCCGACACCACACAGGGTTACTGTCAATATAATTGAAAAAGAATAATGTGAGAATTGATCCAGTATTGAGCTCCATAGTAAAATGTATGGGAAAAAAAATACAAGTGGTCAGATTCGAAAAAAATAATGAATGTCATAAAATCGTAAATACCAACGATTGAAATAAAAACATAGAAAAATGGTTCTGCTTCCCAAAGTAGTAATTTGTAAAAAAAACAATACAATTCTTCAGTAAAATAAGGACGTTTGACGTCGCTCGTGCAATATTTTGGTTCCATCCGGTAAATGACATGAAAAGAGAGATAGTTTGGTCACTTTTTGCCATCGACAAGTTGTAAATGAAAGCAGTGTTGTTTTCATAATTATAACACAAATGCATTTTTGCTCTGATGGAACAAAAATATTGCACTAGTGCCGTAAAACGTATTTTGCTGAAGAAAGGCTTTGCTTTTTAGGGTGCCGTTGTCAACCAGGGACCCTTATAGTTTCGCCATGTCCGTCTGTCCGTCTGCGGCTTGGCTCGGTAACGTTCACAATTAGAAAGCTGTAATTTGGCAAGGATGTATACATCAATCACGCCGACAAAACAGTAGAATAAAATCTTGTAAACATTTTTTTAGGTTTTTTCCCCTATACCTAAAGTGGGGATGTAATTTTTTATTCTCGATAAACAGCTGGACAAAAAAAATTGGGCTTTAAAAGCCTTCATTTTTGTTCGAGTCAAGTGCCGGCCTCTGACGGCTAAATGGCTTCTACCTTCTACTGGGGAAGTGAAAAAAAAACGTGGCAGTAGTATATACATATAATGAATATAAAAGGAAACTATCACAGATAAATAACTAGATACCGAGTAATAGTCGACCAACTTAAAATGTACTTAGAATGGCCAGCTTTCGTCTTTCGGGACGCAACCGCACCATTTAGTTAGTTGGCGCGTCGTTTCAATGTAACAAAGGCAATGTAAACAAGGCAAAAGTTTTATTCGGATCTGACCTGTATTGTTTTCCCCGTACATTTTATACCATGGAGCGCAATTCTCGATCAATTTTCACAAAATATTTTTGTTTCAAAAACTGCACCTACATAGAAAGTTTTTGTACCTTCACAATTTTTTTATATACACTAAATACGCAAAATTGGTATTTTTCAAGAAAATTCACCGTGTCTTTTTTCCATACTGTGTGTGTGTGTTTGTGTGTTTCCTTTAATGAATTAACAATCGGGGTTGGAAAAATATATGTTACAACCTGTATCAAAATATGAGTAAACCCATATCTATAAATTATTTTTGAACATAAATAAGAAAGTAATGAAACGTTTTGACGATTATTTAGAAAAGTTCAGATTAGTCAATTTAGAAACCGTGATAACCGACCCCCGCCAGTTAGGGATACAGGCTTCGAACCGTAACAGTTTAGAACACAAAAATTCGTACATATATATTAATCTATATAAAAAAAGGTGGAGATTCTCTTCGCAACTGAATTTGACCGGGGTGATATTCGGTCCTGTGCATGGGGTTTTAGAAACCCATTGATATTGAACGAAAGCTGACTTTAATTTCCAATTCGGTTTATAATATAGTCGTTACATTATACTACAGAGTGAGGGGATGAAACGCCCGACAGATGGCGCACTGCCTAATTCATTCGTGAACCCTACCCTCGCTTCAATCGATATGAACTTTGCTAACTTATTTATAACTTCATCGTGCTGAGGTCGACGAGGTTTGAGTAACTTGATTAATAGAAGACTAGGTATATTTAGGAAAATGTGGATATGTATATATGGCGTGGCGTGAGTTCGTGAAAAATAAACACTTACTGAAAGATTTAGACCAGTGGGCTGACCCTGTCTGTGAAGCTGACGATTTTGGGTTCAAGTATAGTGGCAAAATATTTGTGTGATAAGCATAATATTTGTTTTGGAGTCTGGGATGTTTTGTATGTATGTATAGTATTTTAATGCAACTGTTGTATCTTAAAACGCGAGTGTCGTGGGTAATTAAAGACGCCACGATCGTTTTTAGACCAGTTATACATGCACAGTTGCATACAATACTTTTTCAACGATAAAAAAAAATATAGCATTGTTTAGACTGCAAGTTTTCTATTCGTTCTTTTGCAACTTTCTTTAGGCGTGCAGTTATTAATTTCTTCGACCCTTTTAAGAGGAACGTAGTCACACTTCTGTCCTCTTAAACACGAATAAAATCTTTATACCTATAGTATACTTATTACTAATAGTTATTCATCTTTCGTCTTTTCATTTTGAACCATTTTGAACTGTCAGTATTCTGGTGGGAAATCACAAATATGATACCTACCTCCTGTTTATGGTTTGTTTTGTTTGCACTTGCCATCCGAACCAAACCGAATCCGGACCCGAACCGAATTCGAACTGTTTATTGTTATAAATAATACTAAGAATTTATAAAACATGTAAATAATTTATAATATACAAATGTTTAATCGTAGGTAAATAATTTTATGAGTTTATACAACTGACACATAATGAGATGTTTTTTTAGTCTAAGATTGTTCCATATTAATAAAGATGTACGCTACGCAATTTACGTATCTTTAAAAAAATTACATTTGACAACCAAAATGCCAGTTGATTGATATCGTTACTATCGTGTCAATTAATTAAATAAATGATACAAATAAATAAATAAATGTTTTCCACTCGTAGAGATTTTACAGAATATTACCACTGCACTGAGGCACACATAGGTACCGCACTTCTAAGAAAAAATGCGTCTTGCCGCCACAATATGTGGTTCTATTTATAAGCAGCCTTCAAAACAGCAAAACATTACTATTTATTTATATTTCTATTTAAATCTTTATTTGTCTACTTTAAGCTGACGCAAACATCTAAATAGCATGACGCTAACAAAATCTCGACTCAAAAAGTTAATTTTGAACTCAGCATCACTTACTCAATAATAGTAAAATTGCTGAGCTCTTAATCCGTTGCCTCTGCTTGCGGTGATTCCAGCTACAACAGTTGCCATTCAGAATCCAGCTCTATCCCACAGTAATTGAAGTCGACTTCAGTTCGCGGTTATACGAAATTTAACCTTCGCGTAAATCAGAGGGTCGAGTGATTAGGGTATCATAAGCGTGTAGTGTATTTTGAAACAGACAACGGCACTGATGCACTTATTACAGGCGCGTTGAGCGTTAAGGGACATTTGCGCGTGTGTGAGTACGATTTACACTCGGACGAGTGATGTGTGGTTGTGTGAGCGTGGGGTAAATCTCTCCGGAACAAGTTTACAAGTGTAATTGTCGTGGTGGGTGCTTTTAATTGATTTATTCGCTCCCATAACTTCTGTCTCTATTGCTATGGCTCTGTGATTACTTACTACCAATTTTGGGGGATTGGTGTGGATGATTGTTAACGATTGATTTTTATTGCTCTTTAGGATTTTCTGTTCTTATCTTCGTTGAATTGGTAACCCTGACAGCATCCTAAAGGCATTCTGGCATGTTCGCCGAAGCCCGCATAGATGGATTTCAGGCCATAATGCGGAAAAAAAATCACACGTAGCCAAAATAGTATCCTGAAGGGCGAAAGTGTATCTCTTTTGATACTTGCCCTATGGCAAGTATCGTGTGTTAAATATATTAAATAACTAGCTTCCGCCCGCGACTTCGTTTGCGTGCACCCGGGATAAAAACTATCCTATATTTTAAGTCAGGCTATAAACTATTTTCGTGCAAAATTTCATCCGAATCGGTTAAGCCGCTTAAGCGTGATTGAGTAACAAACATCCAAACTTTCGCATTTATAATATTACTAGCTTCCGCCCGCGACTTCGTCCGCGTGGACCCGGGATAAAAACTATCCTATATTTTAATCCAAGCTGTAAACTATCTTCTTGCAATATTTCATTCAAATCGGTTCAGCCTTTTAAGCGTGATTGAGTAACAAACATCCAAACATCCAAACATCTAAACTTTCGCATTTATAATATTAGTACGAGTAGGATTATATATTATAGTAGGATTGCCTAGATATAAAACTAACATAGAATAAGCACAATTATATGCGTCTATGACCTGAAATAAATAATTGTATTCTATTCTATTAGGTTCTAGTATTTACTTAATGTAAGTTGGAACATTTGGTATGTTGGTTAGGTATAGATACCTACTATAACCTTCAGTGAAATCTGCATACTATGAGTACTTACAGTAGCTTACATCTACGACGTGCAAAGCCTTCGTCGCCTTACCTGCCTACGCGTACAGCTACGATAACTTTGTATTGAGCTTTATTTACTTTCCCTCAGTAAAGATATTACAAGTAGCTCCGGCCCGCAATAAAACGGATGCTCTTAACGCGTCCGATGATACGGCCTCTAAAAGGTTCGTGTTTTCGTATTCAGTATACCTATTGACTGAGGCGTTCGTCGATACACGTAGGTAATACCCGGCCGCAATATAAAGATCATAAATATTTAATAGTCATTTTCCCACAATGGGGTGGCTATTCACACCCGCTAACCCTCAAGAGCGCCGTAAAACTGGGACCGATCGGAATCGCATAAATATCCCAACCCTCTGAGCTTACTAAGCAAAATTATTTGCTTGTTCCACTTATTGTGGCCAAATTATTTCATCCCATTAGGAATACTGACAGCATTCTCATCGTTTTTATTTGGTGAATGATAACTAACATTTAATTTTACACGGCAAAATTGTACCTACGCGTTATCATCGGAACTAAAGAACGTTTTCAATAAGATCGATAAATTATTGCACACACTCAATCTGCTATAAAAATACTACCTTATGTTAATATTTCTAAGTAAGTGTGTGTATTACACACCTGCTCTATTTAGGTTTACCAACATTACACCTAACAATATTCTAACACACTTAGATAAGTCTGCCTTGCGACAGCAGCTTTAAAATACCAGCCATATACGGAATGACCTCAATACTAATAGAAAATATTTATTTTTACATTTGTTCCATATGTCAGGAACTCCTGTCCGAGAGCCGTTCCGCCTCTAGCCTGTCGATGGCCGCCCACTCGCCGAACAATTGGCTCGCTATAATCTTTCGCTTCAACTAGCACCACCAGCTATCCGAATATCGCTCTTATTCCCCTGACTTAAGTCGTTGACGTAGGTCATTCTATATTTTATAAAATTTAGTCTCACACTACTGTCTTGTCAGTCGCGAATCCGTATGTCGTGGCCGACAGATCTACAGATCGACGGCTTCTACTTTGGAACGTGCTAATGCTGAGCAGACGCCCACACACCGTCAGTTTTTGTGACATACATTTACACATATTTATTCATTAAAGTAGTACAGAAAGTCTGTTATGCACTAGGCAAACTATGTCATTGGTCCGAACAATTGGAGAGACATACCTGGTATCTGTCTGTTTTCTAGCATTCGTGAAATCATATCGAAGTTACATCATTGGTACGACACAACAATCGGCCGTATTAAGGAGTCTAATATTATTTTGTTTCTGCCAGTTCATAAATATATACGTAAGTCTGTAGAATATGTTCCCTGTTGTGTATGAACGTGGTATGAACCTAATATAGACAATATATGTGAGTTAGTTTTAGTAAGGTTAAGTTAAATTCATGTCAAAGGTGCAAGTGTTTACTAAACAGATCATCTTGCGAATTAACTAGATGTACGTTGCTGATATCTAGATTTTCTGTCAGCACCGCAACGATATTCGGTCACATACATGTACTTAGCAATGGTTAGACACTATTCACGCCTTCGACTACCGACGCTACGACTAACGATGTACAATCGAAACGCTAGAATGCTATTATACATTGAGCACCCAAGGCAAAGTAAGTCTTCTCTGCTACTGATAGGGTAAGAATTTGTTTGATATCGAGGTTCTTTTCAATTTTCCGCCAATCGAATTTGGCTGTAACATCAATCGAATTCCCACATTTTCCGAGCGCACTTACACAATATCAATCAAGTTTTATTGGTGTTGTCGGGGCCGTAGGGGGTGGGGAGGCCGCGGGGAGGGGCAGGGGGACTATTTGTATCAATAACCTGTCAATGGACTCGCACTCCGCAGGGAACTCTACCCGCCGCGGTGGGTCACAGACCGCAGAGATTTGATTAGAAAACTATTCAAACGAATTACGATAGTCGTGCGAAATTTGTCAACATGGACTAAAAAAGGAAAAACCGTTATTACGAAAGTATCAAAAGATATCAGGCAATGGTAAACTGAGTACTTTTCTATTGTGAAACATTCACCGCTAACATTTTCGTAGTGTTACGCGCGTAGCAGAAACCGTGCTTTCTCGCCATGTTTCCTCTTTGTGGAGAAAACTGCCTACGAACTGAGCACCTGTCTAGCGGGTTGCCGGCAGTAAATCCGGAAATCATCAGATACCTGATGCAACAAATATAACGTACCTACATTACATTATTGTCCCCCATAAAGCTACATTATGTGCTATAGGCGACGGCCAACAAAAGTAGCTAAAATTAGGGACACCTTATTTCCTCGGCTGGCTTGCAAAACACGTTCACGCTTGCCACCTATCCCCACATCTCAACGCTTATAGATAGTATCTGTTACACCTATTACATGCTAAGCCCGCAGGCTGCTACATTACGGAGCGCGCAATACACTGCCGAATTGATATGATAGAAAGTTTGCATTAAGAATTAGAAAGCAGCAATGTGTCGATAAGGAATTGGTTGAGTCGTTTTTTCAGGCGTTGTTCGCAGAGCCGTGATGTGAGGTCAGGTGAGCGCCGTCTTCACGCCGCCGCCGCCGATAACACGCTAATGCCCTCAACTTTGCACCGCAAGGGGGTGTCGGGGGTTAGGGAGACTGGGAGGGGCCATTCGTGGAGGAAAAACGAGAAAAGTCAGATCATTGGCGTTATTGAACGCAAATAACTGAGCTGAGTTGCGACGACTATACCTCCTAAATGACTGATAATATTGATACACTATACTTACCGGCAGATTTCTCATCTAAACTGTTATTTTACAATGAGGTAAAATTTGCAACGTTTATGACGCTGCAAATAAAAACGTATAGGTAAAGAAGACGTTGTTGTTGTAAAAGTGGAAGTTTATACAGTAGGTATCGGATGCAGACGCGGGCAAAAACTAGTACTATCGACAACACAGCTAACTGATCATCCTTGCACTTTATGTGCAGTGTAATAAGGTTCTTTATAAATACTGGATATCAGTTAACTGTGTTGGCGTTTGTAGGTACAGTCGCCATCACATACATCTGAGCGGTCAAGGTGTTCACAAACATCTGAACACGACTTTCTTGTCAAAGCCATAGAGTGCATGTTAGTAGTTATGTGTGCAGATATTTTTGAACATCCTGAATAGTACATATGCGACGCTGACTGTGCCTATGTAATTCAAACTTACAAAGTAGTGCTGAGGAAACGATTGCGAAAATTATCGTGATTAATGTTTTAACAAAATAACCTTTTCGTAAAAATGACATAATTTAAAGCTACCTACTAGTGAACAAGTACAGATCTTCTACAGTCAAGTGCAAAATCGATTTAATCGTCTCATATATAAGTATGTACTTACCGTAACTTTAATCCGCCAACAGCACATAAGAGCGATGGGACATATTTATAAGTATGCACCCATATTTTTACACTAGGTAATTATGTGCTATGAATAATTCAATTTAATTAGCACTCCATCCTGATAATATCCGCCTTAACATGAAGCTTGTTGTTACTGCACGCATTGTTCCCGCACAACGCGCGCGTAAACGTTAATATTTCATAACGCACGTTCGACAAGTTCCGCGTAAACGGCGGACCCGCGATTTGTTCCGGTAGCGACTGCCAAGCCAAGGAATACCTACTTATATTTGCGGCAATAAACGTAAATTTATTACCCAGTTACGTTTGCAGTTTTACTGAAATGTGGAGATGTGAGCGGAACGGCGGCGGCGCGTAGCGCCAGCTGGCTCCCGGTGCTCTCGCCTCGCGAGATCCTATCTGTAACAACACTATTATATTCCTCTTCATGTTAAGTGTGACTATCTTATCATTTATCAATGTAATTAATGTGATTGGTGATCATGTTAACTACCTTCGGCTTTCAAGATACAGGCTGATGTGGGTAGAATCTACCTACCTGCTATACTGTATCAAAGTCGATTCGGATTGTTTTTGTGAAACCCACTTCGGTCACAGAATCAGGGTAACCCATCTTTTGTATGCCTACTGTAAGTACACATATAATATCTTTAATACGCTCTGATTACCTAAACGTCTTGACGGCTGCTTGACGGCTATGTGATTTTAAGTGACTTAAGATACCTACCTGTACCTATCGAAAAGGAACATAGAAAACCCTTTGAGGTCCGGGCAAACATGTATCATCTCTGAGTTTTGTCGAATGAGATGAATGAACCGCAGCCTAAATCTAGCGCAAACGCATCTGGTGAATAAAGGCCTCAAGCATTGTTATTTCGGCGAGTGGAGTCTGTAAGGAGTGCGAATGTTCTCGAGCCCGCATCGCGATGCACGGCACGTTCGCGCCGCGAGCCCCAGTTAAAAGGGGATTATGAGTCGAGGGGCCATCACACGTCGCATCCCGCAAGATGACTTCGGTACATAAGCTTTTGTTTTTGGTAACGACGCGGGCACCACATTCTCCAGTCAACAGTAGTGTGGCGTCAAACATAACTTTAGGCAAACCGGCAGATCGATCATGTAACGTATTGTACGTACATTGGGTAGATCTAAATGTCAATTTTTATATGGAAAAATGACAGTGACCTAACCTAACCTAACGCGCGTTCAAAACGTTAGGTATGTGATTACACCTCAGAGCTAATTTGGTTTTCTTGCTCATTTGTCACACTTTCAATCTTAATTAATAATGATAGCAGTGAACAATAAGTGTCAACTATTAGGCATGAAGGTGTCAAACATTGGGACATCTACTTTATTAGAAAACGGTTCAATTCTACGTAGCACTTTATAAGCTTAAGCTATAATATCTAACATCAAGAATTATATGACGAAATATTACTTGGTTGTATAATCTTTCTCTATCATTAGGTACGAGTTAGTTATCCGCCTGATTGCCACGAGGAACTGTTAAACCTGTAGAAGGCAACATTATTATAGAATTATCAGTAAACTATTACCAGTCAAACCAACGAAAGCTTCAGGAAAATTGGGCACCTACCGCCCTTTGGTATGTAAAACTATTGGCATTATCTTCGGTTTGTATCTTCTGTTCTTAAATCATGCGTTTCTAAATAATTACCTATATTGATTATAGGTATATTATATGTTTAAACGTATAAATATTATTAATAGAATTGCCCGTCGTATGCATATTAATAACCTCCTGATGAACTTTCAGGAGATTGGCCTAGGTAGACTAAAATAAAGAGGTACGGCCCTACACTATCTACTTAATCGAATTGAAACTTTCTTGAGACATGTTGAAATAATACTAATAATTACACGGTTCAACTCACTTATTAAATGACGGTAGTAGTGACATTGAATACGTTAGTATTAATATAATAATGAAATCACTTAAGATTTCGGAATTTAAACTTTCGTGAGATGTTGAAATAATACTAATAATTACAAGGTTCAACTCACGTATTAAATGTTACTACGGGCGACATGTTTCGAACTCTTCGGGAGTTCAGGATGAGTGTTATGTCGCCCGTAGTGACATTTAATGCGTGAGTTGAACCGTGTAATTATTAGTATATTATATCTACTTCGGTAGGTATAGAACCCTGTCATGACTTGGCTCCCCTATAAAATCTCGGAAAGTGTTAAAAAACCCCCATAACCCATCATAAACTATGCAAGATATAAACAAAAATAAGGTAAGTTATAAAGCTATAATCACGGAAACTCCTGATGACTATAATTACCGAAGCGATAGCAGCACGTCACACTAGTCCAATGAAAAATTTATTCGCACGACAAATTCAATCAGCGCAGAAAGTGGCGTCACCCGGCAATTTCTGCGATTGGAAACAGTTTTACAAGCAATAAATTGTTGCAACACCCGTCAGGGGGTATCTTGAACATTTATTAGCTACAACCCAGATTAGATTAGCGCTGCATCCCGGGCCCGGAGGACCGTTAGAGGGGTATCCTGCGCTCTGGAACTAAAAAGGGTATGTTTGTTAGGAATGTTCCTCAGTTAAGCTCTTTCTGTTTAGGTGGTGGTGGTATTGTGACGGTAATGCGGCCACGCGCCACACTAATTCGATGGAACCTCCGACCCTCGGGTATGTGACTCGAATGAGTCGCCAGTGTCGCCATAATTGAATAGTGGGGTGTCGTTGTTTTCCTAAAGATAACTTTATAGTCGCTTTGCATAATTGCCGAGCGTGACGCTCTAATTTGCTGCAATTTCGCAAGCTGTCGCGGGTTTTGTTTAGACAACATATTTAATTGTTGTTTTTTATTGTAACATATTATTTGCGGCTCGTAACCTGTACATATTTGTATGATTCAAATTCGTTTACATTTTATTAAAGGTAGCCATAATTTCAAAATCGATTTACAGGATGAATTGTGGTTTAGACACAACTTGTTCAGTTTTCGCATTTTAACACTTTGATGGACACTTTACCAGATACAATAGAATTTAGCCTATATGCGTCTACTTTCCATCAATGCATTAATGAATATAACCTATGCATGGTATCTGCATCTAGGCCTAGGTTTAAAATGATGACAAATATTTGCATACATACTCCTCTTGCAAAACTATGATACCCTAATATAGTGGCAAATAATTTTGAATTCTGATGAATTTCGTTTAAAATTCTAGTTTAAATGTTTCCTGTTACCCAAAGGTTGTCTGGAAGAGTTCGCTTTAAAGCGAACAAACCGCCCGTTGTTACTATTATTTATTAAGTTTTTTTGTAAGATGTTTCTGGTGCACCATGACAAACACATCTTACAGAGACATAAAGTGGATTTATTACTATTAGGGCCTGTTTCACAATCTCCAGTTAAAACATATCCGTCAGATAAATGTTGGCTGTCACTTTTCTTTTATATGACGGGAGAAAAGGATAGCAATAATTTTAACTGGCAGATAACTTTATCCGGCGATTGTGAAACAGGCCCTTATTATACTTTTAAATGCTTTCATAATCAGTGCAATTACTGGTTTAGAGTTTGTCGCACGCTATCGTTCTGATAAATAAAACAGAGAGCTTATGACAATTTCCAAACTGATTTCATTTTTCATGTACAGTTGAGTCTAACACACTATGACGTAAACATATTTTAATTGAGCTCTGTTTCAGATTTAGGATATAGATCGGGTATTTCCCCATTTGCAGTTGATCAAAATAAAAGCTTTTCAAAGCTCATTAAGTCAGAGCGGCACTGTTCGCCACGAGACACCTAACGCCATCTAGCGGTACGAGGGCAAACGAAATAGTGCGGCGACGCGCGGCTGGCGTGCATGTGGCTAACAATTCGGGACTACAACCTCGTGTAACGTAATCTAACCATTCCGATATATCATATTATATACCTACTATTAAACGAACAATACTTATATATTTGCCATCACGTTCTCGGAAACGGCTCTATTTCTCATTTGTCTCTCAACCGATACTCGAAAAATTTTGTGAGCACAGCACGTTCAATCCTACTCATATTAATAAATGCCAAAGTTTAGATGTTTCAATGTTTGTCCATCAAAAGATTAAACGGCTCAACCGATTTGTATGGAATTTTGCACGAAGATGGTAAAGCTTGGATTAAAAGCTTGGATTGTAAGTTTTCATTTGAATAAATACAAAAAAAAATATATATTTATGATAGTTTTTTATCCCAACTCCACGGAGATGAAGTCGCGGGCGCAAGCTAGTAAATACCTATTTATTAAGATTTATTTATGTCGATCCAATATTTTGAAATTTAAAAAAGATTTTTTGAATTTAGTACTTTCTACTAAAACATGTACATTCTACAGTCTATTCATTCTTACGTGTCCTATCGTGTGAAACATGAAGTCAAATATGATCATAGATAATGACTAGTGATTGGAAACAACGATAAAATATAATATATGAAGTGTGATTCATAGACACTAGACATCGATCGTTACGTATGTCAGATATTTTTGAAATCTTTCGTTCGTTACTTCGATTATTGAAGAAAATATTGGTATACATTGTATTTTGCAGTGGTTACTTGGTTGATTTCAGTACTTTGTGAGTTTCTTTAAACATACAACAACATTTTAAATGACGATTATTTTGCAATCCCAGAGAAAAGTGTGACAATATCTTCCAGAAGTATTTGTTTACAAGATAAGACACGTAAGGATGAATAGACTTTAGATTGCTACTTACGAAAAATTGCGCACATCCGACTTTTATTTCCTTTACTTTTCTTTAAAGAAAACGATAAACTCATATAAGATTTAATTCAGACCGAATTTGCCTCCATTTGTGAAAATTGACGAATTTCGCTAAGTTAGAGCGGTTAATTTTTGATATTCATGGTGTGTGTCCACGGTGTAGGTACCTACTTACTTTAATTGATATTTCACCTAGTAATGGATCAAATTACCTACGATTAAAACGGAGCAAAAAAAACGAACCACTTTCATGTTTACGATTTAAAAAAATCACATTCAGCATCATTTTTCATATCTCTTATTAGACTCCTAAATAAGTTCATGGAGCTTTCTTTGTATTACCACGTCGGTGGCAAACAACCGTACGGCCGATGCCGCATGATGGTAACCGCTTACCGTAGTATATTATGACCGGTCTGCAACTTTAGAGGACTAACATGCGCTTTGCCGACCCTAGAGAAAACTCGTTGCAGTTTAAGAATTACGGTTAACTACAGCAAATTAATGTTTTATTATTTTTAGTGCAACTAACAGGATATATTAGTAATTTATGCCATTAATACGACTCGCACATAGTTAAGTTTTTGTTGCTCTGAACTCTAAAGGAAGCAAGCAGATGTAGAATTATAAAAATGGTTTGTGTATACAGTTACAATTAGGTTCATGTTACGATTTTACCGAGTTTAATAAATCTAAAATGAAATAATACTATTAATTACACGGTTCAACTCACGTATTAAATGTACTACGGGAAAACACTCATCCTGAAGAAGAACTCCCGAAGAGTTCGAAACATGTCGCCCGTAGTCACATTTAATACGTGAGTTGAACCGTGTAATTATTAGTATTATTTCAATATGCATGTTTAAATTCGGAAATCTTAAATGATTTCATTCTACGCTCCGGCAAGATTCCTGGTAACTGCAGTGAAAGTGGTTGGTCCTCATGCTCCTACCACTGGGAGAACCGAGTAGTAGCAAGTGGAAACGCTTTTCTTACCTAAGGCTGTCTTCTGGCGTCTTAAACCAACTATGTTCTCTTTGGCGAATTTATAAAATTCACCCCAGGACCGACAGTCAATAAAACATGTATAAACTGGGTCTAGAATGTCTCTCCCAAATTTTGTAAACGTTTGATACAACTGTACCTATTCATTTATGAAGGGCGCATCCTAAATGGAGGCTCAGGCGTGAGAGACAGGCTGAAATGATGATTGAAGTTTTATCTTCAACAGTATATTTAAACCGTACCCTCTAGCTGGTAGTTAAAATAATGTAAGGTTTGGCTATTTATCGGACTGGATCGTTATTTAGTATGTACGCAGTTAAGCCGGCCAAATGCTCAAAATGATCTACACACGACTCTAATACAATAAGAACTGTCTAAATAATTTTGGGCGTGTTACTTTGCGTAGCTTCTTCTGCTACTGACTGTACCTACCTATTAATCCGTTATTAATCCTTTATTTCGCAAATAATTGCAAAGATCCATTGTTCAAGTCTCGGGGACGCTGAGTACGTTGTGAGAACGTTGTGGTTAGGAAATAAATGCAAACAGACTGTCAACAAGTATGTCCAGTCAGTTGGACGTTGCGAATTAAATTAAAAACAGTTTGTACTAATTTTCAGGACAAAAAATGGTTGCAAAGGCCTATTAATTTAAGTAGGTAAGTATGTTAAATGTATAATAATTTGTACTTCTTATTGAGAGCAGGCTATTTATAAATCAAAGACAACGCACATTTATGTTAACAAACATTTAATTTTTTATCGTTTAGCAATATATTATTCATAGATAATAACTAATTTAACTACAATGTAACTATGTAGGTACTTCTATGTGTCCGCTTCAAATGATTCCAGCTATCAAACCTCTTTCCGACACTAAATATCATTTCTACAATTTATTTAATACATCTATTCTTACAATAAACACCTAGGCTTCCTAAAACATTTTTTTTTATGTATTGCACATTTTACCTAATATGTGAAATCAGGTGCTCAGAACAGCAAACGTATTCCTCAAGGAAAAACTTGTGACAAATCGTAATTACTAACAAAACCCAATTAGATTTCAATACTGTAATTTAATGCATTTATTAAACCCTAATTGGCTATATAACTATAACACGAATTTTGCTGAAACCATCACTACAAGACAAAACTATTAGGAACATATCATAACAATAATACATACAGCTAAAATTAAATATTATTTTACAATATAATACAAGAGTTCACAAAGAACGAAAGAGACATCGTCACAAATGTCAAAAATTGAAGGATCCCGATGCTTCTATGATAAGCAGGCATTCACAACACGTGTAACACGCAAGTTCTATTCTTAAATGCATTCGCGATACAGTGGGTATATTCACTCGAGTCGGCACAATGTTAATAACCCACGTCGTTAAAGTCAGTGGAACGAGTCGCGCGCGCCGCCACTCGACACCGCCGCCGCACCAGGCATTCTAGCGAGGATCTTACAACGATATCGCTTCTACGGAGATCTTGGGTATTTAATATTTATAAATATGCTCTATCACTAAGTGGGACTGTGCGGCGGATGAGGAGTGTGCGGCGGGTGGGGCGGCAGGGGCACGGGGTGCGGGCTGGCGTCGCGCAGCGAGTCGGGCGAGGAGCCCGGCGAGGCCCGTCGGGGAGGGTACGGTGAGAACCGGTGCTGAGCGAGCGGCGAGGGCGCCGCCGCGCCGCCCGGGTACACAGGGCGCGGCAGCTGCAGCCCCGACCCCGACGCGGCGAGGTGCTGCTGCGCCAGCAGCTGCGGCGCCAGGCAGGCCCACTGCCCCCACAGCGCCGCCGCTGGCACACCGTACAGCGGGTACGCCGCCCTCAGAAATAGCTGCGAACGCGCTGCCAGAATCGCCTTCTCTTCCAAAGTCAAGTTGTTATTGTGTTGGTCCAGGTCAAAAGGCCGTAGAGGCGAGCGCAGATAGTGCTGCTCCGCTAACATGGACTCCATTGTCTCTCTGAAAGAACACGTAACCGCAATTTGAATAAATTGTTCGCAATTTTTACAATTTTATCGTATCTTTACCTTAATGCAAGTAGTAGGTATAATATGATTGTGTGATCGTATCTACCTATGATTAGCGGCGTTGAAGCGCGCCTCATCGGGGAAGACTGATGTTCTTTCGTGCTCTCCCGTGATATAAAATCTCGACAAAGAAAAAAATCAAAATAAAACATTTGCAGAATGTACCTATTGCCCGATTATGTTATACAATTTCACCATTTCAAGTAATGTGGCAATGCAATTGTCAGACTTAATGAGCGGATGATCAAGAGAAATGGAAGAATTATAAATTTGACGGTTGCAATCGTTTTATAGGTATGTTCTAAGTAATAAAGACAGAAACTCGTGTAATTGGTACTTCGAGGCATCAATCAGTGTCGGTCACTGGTTGTGTTTGTTTCTGTGAACGTGCACTCTCAATACTATACGATTAGAGACGGGCCGAGTTCTGTCGTACTTATGCGTACGTAATGAATGAGGCTAATGAATGTTTGTGAATGAATGATTCGCAGCTGTCGTTTCAGGTACCTGTCCGATTATTATCCGTCATTGCCGCATAACTATATCAACGGCAAACTTTCGGGTCATATCTTACATTGATTGACAAATCAATTTCGTCAGTAAATGTTATTAGTATTATTACGTTTTAATTAGGGACAACAGTACCGGATATTTGAGAATGATATTTACCTCTCGAATTCAGTGAGACGTGACGAGTCGCGGAATCCTTTTGCAAATGGATTACTGTCGATTTTCAGTTTCGTTATCTGAAACAAAAGAGATTCGGTTAGTCGCGATGTTTTTTTCCGCTATGAGACACTGAGAAAATTTGCATCTGCATCTGCATCATGCATAGGTAGGTACTTGTGAAATCTCAAAGTTGTGAATGCTAAAAGAGTCAAAATCATGAAATGGTTTAAAAACTAGGTACCTAACCTTAAACCATTATTAATAGTGAAAATTGGATTATTGATTTACATTTTCCGATCAACTTTTACATCCCAACCAACGAGCAAGTAGAATGACATGAAAGGTAATGAAACAAGAAACGCTTGTCGAAATCGTAGAAAGGCGAAATCCGTTATTTCTGCATATCGTTTCGGAAAACAGCCGTGTGTATACATACTTATATGAATGATTAACCAAATACAAATTTTAATAACTGGGATCTAATTTCAATTAGAAGCTGTGTAGAAACTTACGTTATACCATATGGAGTAAAATTACCATAAGTAGGAGTTCACATTAGAGGTTCTCAATAATAACTGAGGCCGTCTGTTATAACGTCTAATCAATAAAAATACGAATGCAACGCAATAATGTATCGGTTTATAGCGTTTCACATAAAAAGGTTTTTATGATTATAGCAACCTAATGCGAGATACCTAATTACCTACTCATTAAAGGTAATGAGAAAAAATATTACTTAAGTACTATTGACAACACAGCTAACTGACCATCGGTGCACCTTAAATGCATTGTAGTAAGGTTCTATATAAACACAGGATGGTCAGTTAACAGTGTTGTCGTTTGTACTTAGCTATTCATATATGTTAAACAGTTGTTGAAACAATAATGTACTTTGTATAACGTAAAATAATATTTTTCGCAAGTTTTGTCGCTGATCTTAATAACGGTCCTAGTATAATATAAATAGGGAGGTAGTGCCCCAGTGTGAACGGGCCGGCGCGGCGCGAGCGCACCGCCCGCAGAGCTCTCGCTCCAGCTAATAAGGTTAACTTATTGACGACATCCACCTCCGTTTATCACTTTACTTCACGGCGAGATACTACTATTATTTTACAACCAACAGTAGGGTGTATGCTTGCATTGAAATAAATCCACATTATTTTATGTAAATGGATGACAATCGGTAAAAACGTATTCTAAACGGCGTGTCGCTAACCTGTCGGTAGATGATATTTAATTTTTAATAAAATGCCTGAAATTAATTGAAATTGGAAATGGTAGGTATCAAAGGAAATTCATCCAAGCCTGAATGATGTTTTGTATAATATTATAATTAGGTAGGCACTGCATCATACTTTATCCAATCGAAATCTGGTTATATATTTACAATGTGACGATGCAACCTGCATGACTCACAACCATCAACTTCAACAATTTGCGAATAAAACCCGTGTGGAATTAAGGCGATGCACCCATAAAGCAAACATTTGATTTAAGGTAGGGCGAGGTGTTAAAAAATGTGTTTGGCATCGCGGAGGCAGCGGCGATGAGAAATCGCCCCGCTGCGCCGCTCCCGCTGCGGTCACACAATTTCTGAATAATATTTAAGGTAAACCTTCCAAGTAAACCTTAAACCATTAAGGCACTTCGGTCCTAAAGTCCGACCGGACTGCACCAATAATTCCAATAATTATGTAAGCCAGTTTGAGCACTTCCTTGTCGTAGGCGCTAAGCTATTTAACTTTCACGTTTTTCATCGATAACAGGAAATTCATCTTATTCATAGTTGTTTTAATTATATTAATGTTTAACATGCGCCGGTAGGTTACAGTCAAGGGCATTAATATCATGAACATAACATACGCACCACACCCAGCCAGGGAGCAAGCCTGACCCGGACCAGCTGGATATACCAGGGGGCGCAAATTTGTGAGGAGTGACACGCTCTGGGATGGGAGGGGAAGACCGACCAGCCGCAACCAGTCGGTCACCATCGACCAGCTGCAGCCTTTAGCCAATATTGGAAAAGAGGAGAGGAAGGATACTTCGTCGGAGGATGAGCGTTGGTGAAATGATGCACGTTGCTTCATATAAAGTCTTCTCGTGTTGAAGGTGTTCTCGGGGATCAGTTCCAGCTCGCTATTTCGAGATCATTCTACCTGTTCCTCTTATTCGCAGTCAGTTTCTTCCATTGCGTCTATTTCTCGTGCAGTGTTGTTGAAAGTCTCTTTAGTTGTGTGCTTTTGTGGTTGTATGTTTATATCATGATTTCATATTATGACTCGCAACAACGACAAACTTGTATTTTCCAGTACGTATCCATGTGCGGACTTGCTGTTTCACAAGAGTATGCGTGATAATAACACTATTACTTTAAATTTTGTCACTACACACTAAACATTGTCTCAAGTATAAACGATTAAATTCACCGATACCACTTTTTATTAACTGTAGACAGACACAACATTTATTATTTACATAAACTTAACCAAGATGTTAACACTGCTCACTGCACAACAAAACATAGTTTAACAAAACACTGTGACTTTGAGAGTTGACCGGCAGCCATTATTTAATTTGCCTGTTTTCGTAGTAAGCGATCTTCCTAAAAGTTTCCTCATGTGGACTAAAATCATAACTCGTAATCTTTCGTAAGGTTTTTTAGTCTGAGGCTTGCATAACTATTCAACGCTTTTTTCTCCGCACCTATGCTATAGGTATTTTTTGCATCCAGTTTAATTGCAGTTTGGTTTTCTTTTCGTTAATTTTTATCCTCTATGTTGTTAATATCCCTCGCCTATTCAAGCCCATCTCGTACAGTCAGGGGCATTAATATCTGTACAAAATCAAGCAAATAAATATCACACACGCCTTTATATCAGTGATAAATTGATAATAGAGCCCTGTGCAAATATTTATGTTCTTATTTTTAAACAGATATTAATGCCTCCAACTGTACAGGCAACATCATATAGTTAGTAGCAGCCAAAGTAGCAAAATATAACGTACCACATCCTTACTCCTATAATAATAAAGACGTGTTGTGTTATATTTGGCAGTGGCTGCTACTAACTATATGATGCTGATTGTACATATACGTTATGCGTAATGTACAAAATTCCATAAACGAGGCAATTTATGTAAAATCCAAACACTAATGTTATAATAAAAATTGAGCGTACATATATATTTGCCAGTTTTTCCACATCAGAAATGTTATCAATGTAATGAATAACAAAAAAAATAGGATGCGCCACTTTTGGCGGAGGCATGTAGATATTTGATTAGAGAATTATTATTAAAAATTAACTTGTTTGAAGTGGTGTCTGCGAGACGCGTTAATCTTTGAGACTGTATTACATCCGGAATCGCATTGTTACGGATCAAAGAAAAACAATAAACAGTACAAGATATTGACTACTCCGTAACAAATCTTCGGTTGCTGCAGCTAACATCACACACAGTGTGTCCCCCGACTAATGAATACGAAAATAAATAAGAAGCTGAACAAAGAATCCTGTAAGTTACTCATTCAGTAAATTGTTTCTTTGGATGTCGTAACACTGAAATAAAACAGTAGCTGTGGAAAATGAATGAGTGTTTAGACTTCCCGGTTACTTCTAGGTTATACACAGGCAACCGAATGCCATGTAAACTGCTATGATTCAATATAGGTATAGGTACATAATATTCGGCATCATATACAATAGCGGCCCATGTAACCAAATATATCGCAACACGTCGTGATTTCTGAAGGATCTGTTACGATATGTTTGGCTACTTTGGGTGCTTACTACTAGTGCTATTGGTACGCCAAAATATGCGGCAAATGGTGTTAAAATTGTGAAAATCGGTACGATTGATCTTTAGGCCAAACGAATCAATTTGACCCGTAGCCCGAAAAGAAAAACGATTAACAAATAAGTAATATAAATATTATTGAAAACACCTATCGCATTAGTATTTATCATCCTCAGTGTCTAAAATTTAACTTTTTATGCATGTTTCAAGTAATTGTGATATTATCACAGTTAAATTTAAAAATTAAAAAAAAAAACTAAATGAAATTATTTTCAAAATTCGCTGCTTTTTTTAGGTTAAATATGAGGATATTACGTATCATTTGTGGTATATTGTATTAAAAAAAATAAGCCACATCGTGTCTGGAGGAGCTCAAACTTGGTATGTTTCGAAAATTGTTTTTGTTTTAATTTAACAAAAATGGCTGAAATATATATACATACATACATACATTCACGCCTTTATTTCCAAAAGAGGTAGGCAGAGCACATTAAACGTATGTTCCAGCGCCACTTTTAGCATAAATGGGGGTATAAAAGATCGACAAAATGTGATATTGCAGTGATAGGTTGCTAGCCCATCGCCCACAACTGAAATATAATGATGTGATATATTTTTAGAATCGGCTTAGTAAGCCCTTTCATTAGGTACAACACACGATAGGTTTCAGAACAAAATATTTCTTTTTGCCATACAAAAAGAAAAAGATGTTGACGTAACTCCTCTCCTTTTTCGTTTTTTTTTCGGGCTACGGGTCAAATTGATTCGTTTGGCCTAAAGATCAATCGTACCGATTTTCAAAACTAACACCATTTGCCGCATATTACTGAATTACGATACCTATATGATGCTGACTTGAGAGCCGTAATTTTTGTTTGCGATTGGCTCTAGTTTGTTTAACCCTACCGTACCGTGCTGTCCATACATTTTGTATGCCGTAACACTTTTATTGCTGCAGGTCTGTATTTCGTACCTTACATAAATGCACAATGAAGAGGTGACATAACAATTTAGGCAGAGTCCAAGACACCGGGCCCCGGCCGGCCTCGGACGGCGGGCGCTGGGCTGCCGGGTCGCGGGTCGCGGGTCACCGTGCCGGCGCAGCTACTTACGCTTGCACACCCACCTGGCTCCATTGACTACAATGGCCGCCCTCGTCGCGCCTGCGCCTGACGTAATAAGTGCGCCTACAATGCGAGTAGTAGCTGACAATATTGACGCATTATACATTATGTATGCCTGTCGAGCCGCCCTTAATTGTTTTCAATGGGTTGACACTGGCCGTTTCGTGATTTGCTTTTACGTAAAAGAACTGTCATTCTAACGTGCAGCGTCTATGTGAAGCTTTTTAGAAATATATCAATGGGCAAGCACCATGAAGTAATGAATGAGACGCTTTCTCACTACCGACATTTATTAGATTTAGTACAAACATAAGAACGAGGCGTGTCAAAACATCCTAATTTAAGTATCAACAAACGTTCGCCTTGGGCGGCGGCTGCGCTCACTGACAACATTAAAGGCGCCATAATGACATTATCCCGAGCGGGAAACAAAAAAATCTCACAAAAAGGCGTCAAGGAGAGAGACAAACGTCGCCTGCGTACGATGCAAACGATGCTCTAATTATTGGGGTGGTGATGTATTGTATGGAACAAGATACAGATACATGTGGACTCAACAAACGGAGCGCGCAGTTCTATTTTTATTCGTTCAGCTAAAAACGGAACTAAATTTATTTCAGTAAGTTTGACTATGTTCAGAGTTGATTAATATCAAAAGTCAATGATAATCTAACACGAGTCCGAAAATTGAATAGCTTGTAATTAATGCAATTATCTCTTCAACCGATCTTTTTAAGAGAGACATGACGAATTAGAGTGTTGGGTTGTCATGTAAACACGCGGGAAGTCAGTCGACGAGCGGGACTTGGCGGGACATTCCGAGGGATAAATTAATGCCAACGTTCCTGTACCGCTAGACACCTCACTGATGGATGTAAGAAGGAGGGAGAGGGAAGCGTTGACGGAGATGCAGCTATCTCCTTGTACGTATGCGTTACCAACCAGATTTGATTCAATTACCCGTGCTTAACGCAAGATTCCAATTAATGTTGAGTTTTATTTATAAATCAAAGGAATGTAGCACATGTCGGAATAATACTTTGCAATTAGTTACAGTCCTATCCGTCTCTATTATCTAAATATAAATACCCACTTGTCTTGTGCAATTTTGAATAAGGAAGCTTTTGGTTTGAGAACATTTTGAGACTATAAGTATGAAAGTTGCACAAGCTTCGAGCAAAGATGCCCTCATGACGTCGGAACGGCCCACAGCTACAAGCTGCTGTTTTAACGACGTTTTCCAGAAAACCGATGCTTTATTGACAATAATTCGCGAGTGCTTCGAAACCGCGTTGCATGTGGCGGGCGGACCGGTTCCATGTGGCGTAATGTGCCCAATATCGAGAGGCTTTCTTATTCGTAGACAATGATTCTACATTTCGTATCACTTCAAATTAAAATCACTATGAAAATGACTAAATAAACATTGTATTAAATTATAATCACAAGAGGTTTGTAAAACTGTATTTAGTTTCTTGACCAGTAATTTCAAGTAGGCAAGCCAGTTTCAGGCATCATCTTCATCCAACAACTCGATGAGCCGCAGACTGTCGCTGACGCTGCCGACCGACACGATCAGCGACACGTCGTGCAAGTCGTAAAGGTCGTCCGCCATCTCCGCCAGGATCCTTATAAGCATTCTGCACACCCACATAGCTCTTCGCAACTTCGGCCGGTTCACAGGCAGGTATAATTTTTAGCAGATTTCTTAAGTTATTCGTTAGCTTCATCGCGGACGACATTTGGCTAGTTAAGGTACAGTCGATCGTTACTTTCCTGGTTTAGTTTGGCAAAAAGATCCTTCAGAGGACCCACCGAGAGTATCAGGTCCAATTTACACTCGTGTCCGATATCCTGACTGCACACTCGGAAAATTAAAGAATAAGCAATTTGCCACATTTCAAATGAAACAAACTATTCTTACAAGTTTTGCGAAATTTCTGATCGGATACTGGTATTTGATGTTATTGATGCAAATTTATCTGACATCACCTGTCATGGTGGCTTGGGCTTTTGTCTGAAATATTCACTGCCTATTTGGCAATGACTTTAAAGCATAAGCATAACGTGCCTAATTCATTTAGTTTCAGCATCAAAGAGGTTGCATATTTATTTATTTATTTATACAAGGAATTCCAACAGCTATGAAATTATTCGCTAAACTTTATAAATAGCAATACGGAGCCAATTTATTTTTCAGTCTTGAGAGGTTTTTCGGTTTACAGTCTATGTCATTGACTTATGATTGAATTTCACTTCGCCTATGAGTGGTTTTTTCACTATACCTGTGCACGCGCCATTTTTCACCATACCATATGATATGGTCATCGTGTTAGATCATATGATCTACCCGTACTCTCAGACATCTACGTTGGTCTTGTAGGTACTAGGTATGCCACGCGCCTGATTTAGCAAGCAATCTGTATTTGTTTTGGTTACTTTCAGAAGGAAAAGGGTGCCATTTAACATGTATACATTAATTGGAACTTGTTGTTGAGCAAAATATTTAGTTTTTCAGCAGGGTGCGCAGACACCATAAATCCAGCCGGCCGCACACGACGGCTCCGCGTGACGTCACACCCGCGTGATCGATGGCGGGAACGAACGGGACAGCACCAATTCATTCACCAAAAACAAACTACGTAAGACCGAGATGCAAGATCAATAAATAAATTCGTTCAAAATTATTTTAAATCCACTTTTAACGAAAGTACCTCGACTTCTTGTTTTCTTGAGTTATGTGCGTTTCTTGTTATCGAACCTTATTAATTCTTGAAATAATAACGATTTATGATCCATGAAGTTTTTTATACAAGGCAAGTGCATGTATAATGACAATAGCATTTTACAAACTACTTTATAGGTACGTGGAACCTATTTGTAATCACAAAGACATATAAGACAATATTTTCATTCGAAACTGATCCTCCTGAAAATGTTTATATGTAGTTAGGTATATGAAGGTAACATTTATTTGTAGTTACCTAAATCCAGGCAATAAAAGGTTTTGTTTCGTGGAATGAACTCATGAGCAATATCAATAAATGAATATTACAATACACCAAATTATTTTCGGCTTGTTGAAAATCCTCCGTAGACGATGATAAGTTTATATAAGTATGACTAGTTTTAAAAAACAAAAATCAGTTCGTATTAAAATGAGTTTTCAGATATAATTGTAGATCATTAATCATTATAAATAAATAAATTAAATTAATATCAATCTTACACAAATCAACCTAGTTCCAAACTAAGCAAAGCTTGTACTATGGGTACTAGACGACGATAAACATACTTATATAGATAAATAAATACTTAAATACCATCAATCACCAATGAAACCATCCATGACTCAGGAACAAATATTCGTGCTCATCACACAAATAAATGCCCTTACCGAGATTCGAACCCAGGACCTCTTGCTTCGTAGGCAGGGTCACTACCAACTAGGCTAAAGCGGTCGTCAAATGTGATTATACTTAACCTAATTAGATAGATACGAAATGTACGAAATTATCAATACACCTCGTGCATTCAAACATCTCGTTACCAAGTCAACAAACGTGTTCGCATGAAACATCTGCTTGACATGACCTAAGACTAAGAAGAATTACAAATAAACTTTATACTTCCTAAACGTTGTCAAGCATAAAAGGATCACAATAAAGAATGAATCGATTATCGGGAAGAAAGAATTGCGGGAGGAGCGGGCGCGGGCGCGGGCGCAGTGACACCTGACCGGAGCCATTTTGGCCCATGAAATATGTTTATTTGTCATGGGAGCCCTTTGTTATTGAAATCGTGTTTGCCTTTACTCCTTCATTATATTGTATGATTATGCTCGAGTGGAACTCGTTTGTAGCTGCTCAATGTGAGAATAGCTTTGAGATTTTAGAATATTGATTGTTGATATCTACTGAGAAATGAGAAATAAATTTCAATTAAGTGTCTATTGAACATTGTGGTGCGTGTGTGCGGTTGCACTAGAGCGTTATTTCCGTGATCTTCTCGAGCCGCGTAATGCCGCTGTGTCGGTACCGTGACTAACAAAATACTGACACGATTGCTGTAGTCGTTTTATGCCACATTTGTCTTATACTAAGCATCCACCTTATTCCTCCTGCTATTGGTCTTGTGGACACCGAGTTTGAATACCATATTGTAATCTTTTGATACTTTTTTTAATTCTCTCATAATAAATAGTCAACATTTATAGATAGGTACTTGAAACAACTCTGCAGGTAGCCATCCGCGAGTTCTTACTCCAGAGTCCTCAGTGGAGCTATCAATCATAACAAATTCACTAGTCATCGGCTATGAAAAACACATTGTGTGCGTTGGGGATGCGCGTACGCTAACAAACATTGTCACCTCACAGCGAATCGAATTGTGGACAAAGGTTTCTCACAAAACGAGCGAAGCGACAATGGCCCGGTGGGTGTAAAAATACATAAATATTGAAGCAGGTTGGAGCGCGAGCGCCTGTTTCCCGGGAACCACCCCGCGGCGATGCGCGCCTGGCGACGCACAGTCTCACACCGCGACACACAAAAAACACTATTCACGTTTTTTGAACCATTTTATCTTGTCTTATATCAGCGTTCGGTGTGATAAAGCACCGATAATGATGTTTCATTCCAAACCGATTTAACAACGTCGCGCGCCGAAATAAAATTGTGGTGACAATTTTTTCATACGGGTTCGGTAGGTAGGTAAAGGAACCGGGGGCTGCTGTGTAGTAACAATTCAAAATTAGGCTGGTGTTTCATCGTCTGCATAATGTTTTTCGTTTTTTTATACTCATCTATAACGACGTATTCAACTTGTTTTTAAAAGCTTTAAGTTATGCGGTCTGAACCATATCCATCTCTTGGCGCGCAGGTGCAAACATGCTAAGTGTATTCTTATTGTTGTAAGGGATTGGTTTATCAGTGACACTATCTTAGCTGTTCGACAAATGTTTTAGCTGTCAGAGATGTGACGTCAGCCAAATCGGGCCAGAGCGGTGCGCGCGCGGTGTGATCGAAACGCCGATATCGTGCTCTTTACTTTGTAGAGTGAGTAGACAGGTATTTCAGATTTGCTATGAAAGACTGATTATACAATTGCCGTGAATAGGCAATCGGTTTCTTCATTTACAAAAAAAAATACTTGGTCATTGTGACGCTACTGACGGCAGAACTATGTCATACCTAAGTAAGTATAGTGTTTACATCTAAAGCTCGGAGGATGTCCACTGGTAAGGTCAGATTCTCGTAGTAAATCTAGGCGCGCGTTAGAATCAATAGAAATCAATGTGCAGCGGCCCGGGGGAGTCATTTGTAGCTATCGTAGGTGGAGCTCGCACTATCATCGCTTACGTCTACATACCACTTAATTAACTAGGCAGGTAGGTTTGTGCCTAGGAGTATAATATTGTTTTTATAGGACCTTATCTCATATTAATCGTCATTTTGTTTGTACTATGTATTAATACGCAAGCGCATGGTTAACATTAGCAATAAGGTTTATGAATAAATGATTATTATTATAGCCTAATTTGGCCTCTAAAACCGTCGAAGCTGATTTATGACGAATATCTTGTCCGTTGCCCGTTTGCTTCATAATTAATAAACTTATGTAAAAAATTATATATTTTGTTAAAAAAATTATACTTACAAAGAACTAAGCTTTCACTTCGTTTCATTTTAAACTTACAAATGGCCCGGAGCAGCTAATTAAGGAGCGAATGAAGATTTATGTACCGCGTTGTCGATATAAAGTAGCTTCCTTTATGAACCTCAAAACGTCCTAATTATTTTACTACACGGTGCGATACAAAACGAGAAGCGCGGAGACGCCCAAACGCTCTTGTGACAGAGGATTAATTGTGCATGGCGACATGTGCGTCGCGCGGCTGCGGCCGGTGTGCGGCGGCGGCGGACGCGACAGCGGATATACCTATGAGTACTTTTTAATTTTAATACAAAGGCTTACCAGAGTTACAAAGCAACAAACTTAAATTTCACAGATCTCTTTATTATTAGTATAAAAATATAGATATACCGGCTTTTGTAACTTGGAGTTGTACAAATTACGGAACTCGACGCTTGTATGGAAAGCACTTAGACTAAGTCACGCCGTGCGTAGCTGGACATAGTTTAAAGCTTTAGGTATATTTAGCGCGCGTGAAAACTTTACTCGTCACCGTCGGGCACGCGTCAGCCGCGCTATCCGTCCGTCGTCGCCACGCCCGCGTGTGGCCGTCTGATATACAAAAAATTATGTGCCACCTCCCTTTGTTCCACTGGACATACCTTTCAGCGAGATGCAATTAGTGTCGCGGAAATAGATCCCGTCGATTGTCAGAGGACGCACAGATATCCCAAACGTCTCTCTATTTTGGGAATCAAATAGATAAGCTAGGCAGTTCAATCAATCAGTCCTTATAGCACACCGGCGTTAAGGTATTTACCACGCGTATTAAGCATTCGGAGCTGTCGCTCGCAGGGAATACATCACTACTTACTTAATAGATTATCTAATAGCTATCGGTTGTTTATCGCTATCAAACTCGCTCTTGCATCTGACAGTATATTTGTCGTCAAGATTGAAAATTGAAGAGCGACATTAAGGAAATAGAAACCTGTACTCGTTTTTTTACGTCAGCTGCCAACGCTGGTGCTCTATATAACCATAGGGGTCAGATACTCACAAGCTGATTCTGGTAGGCGGTGACGGCGGTAAAGACACACTCGGGGAAGACGAAAGTCTTGAACTCCTCTTGTTCGAGGTCTGTGATCGGCGCGTTAATGGCACCCTCGCGCCGGAGCACCAGGTGAATCCGGGGCTGGTACTTGTGCATTGAGTTCAGCACCAACTGGACACAGAAATGAAGATTGCTATTTACAAAATCTGACGTGCATTCCCGTTCCAAACGTATACAATCAAAAATACATGGACATCAGGAAAAATACATAGTTATGTGATTACCTGTCCATTTTTGTCCATTTCATTGTTGGTGAGTTTGACCTTCTCGAAGGAGACGACCTGCTTGCGCAGCTGGTCGCCGGAGAAGGGTGAGTCGGGGTGCGGGTAGAGGCGCGCGGGCGCGGGTGGGTCCGCCTTGCCGGCCACCAGCCACGAGGAGCGGTGGTAGGCGTAGCGGTAGCGCTTGCCATCCACCGGGACCACGTCCAGCAGCACGGCGTATCGCGCCTCCGCGCGGCATCCCGCGAACGACACGCGCACCGTCGGGAACATCCGCCTGCCACACAACAAAGACACTTATTAGAAGACATGAAATTAAAAAAAAAAATTGCGTCGAAAAATACGTCTGAAACAGTCAAGCTATTAAGACATAATAGTTAAGTCACACTTAAGAAAAGTAATTTTATAATGATCGAGTCACTTAGATAGTAATGTAAAAAAGTAGCTTATTTATCTCCCAACCTGAGCAGAGAAATGTAGAACCTAACGCGGCCTCATAAATGTCAGGAAGTTTCTTACATTTCAAAGCTTCCGAAATGTTATGCCATCAGAAAACACATTACATTACATAAGTGATCAGGCATATATACACAATACCGAGAATGATGGTAGCAAAGACTTAATCGTCGATTAATTGTTGCGCAATTTTCTTTTTTAGACGAGTAGGTACCTGTTTAATGCCATATATTTCATCTAAATTGGCACGCAAATAAAACACAATATCATTCCGATTTGCATAAGTCTAAGTAAGTAATAGTGAATACGTGACGTTCCATAGACGTCAAGGCAAAGTTAATAGGTAGGTTGTAGGTAACACATGTACAATTTATTTTTATTTAGTTTAAAGCGTGGACTTCCTCGATCCATTGTTTCGTTAAAGCGTAAATTTTCGCGTTAACGCAATTATTGGACAATTACTTGGTTGCGTAGCAATTATCGCTTGCTGAGAGCGCGGCAAATCGTCGCCACTCATTAGAGTCCGGGTTATCGCGCATTATCGCGAGTAATTAGTATATTGTACTGCACCGGATAAGTGTTACATTACATGCGTTTTAACGCGTGTAATAAACTATTAAAATGCCCAGAGAAATCCGCAGAGTACGTGGCGACTACTACATCATTAGCCGCCTGTTTTTTCTACTTACATGCGTGCACATAGTTTTTGTTCCATAATGCCTCAAAACATAAGTATGGGTATGTATCATAACAAGGGCGTGTATATTTATTCTCCCCTTAAAGCTGAGACATCGTCAGCAATGATAAATATTTAGGCGTAAAAAATAAATTTGAACCACAGTAGAGACAAAAATCGTTTGGCAACAAGTTATATCTGTAAATAAATTGTAAGCCTGCGATGCGAACCACTTCAGACGACTTTCACTCTACAGAGCAGCCCCCTTCCCCTTCTTAACGGAGACATTTTTAATGTCACCCGTTGGAGAAAGATGAATGGGTGCACATTTTGTAGAAGTGTATGTTTTTGTTGTTTATTGTAAGTAAAATTGTTTGTGGTTGCTCGATATAATAGCTCTTATTACAGCTCTAAACCACTGCGGTTTCCTGTCGTAGTATTTTGAATAGAGACGCAAAGGGAGGAACCCGCTTTCATTATATGCTTCATACCGTGTTCATACCTACACAACTTGTGTCGAAGACAGTTAGCAGACCTTTCAAAAGCGCTAAAATAGAAAAAATATACAATGAACAAACATCGATCGTTATTAGCCGAAAGGAGTGTCACAAAAAGTGGTATCGGTAGCGGGCGCGTGAAACACTATCTCCTAATCGACATAAAATGGTAGTCATTGAGGCGGCGAGAGCGGAAACAACAAATCTTTAGCTGTAAGTTGATACGCCACTTCGGCTAGCTGCCTCTCACTTTAGTCGACCGCGGCAGCGCGGGCGCCCGCAGCGGAGCGAGCTTGACAATTCGCTATCAAAGCTTGCGCAACGTCACTACGGAATGCGGCTTCTGACCCGCAAACTAGCATAAGAACATTCATAACACGGGATCAGCGCCCACCCAAGTCGTTTACATTTTCTGCAGACAAGCTCAATTTACAATATTATTTTGATTGGATTGATTTCTATAGCAAATTGTATACCCGTAATATACGGCTAAACATCCAGGGTGATTTAACTGACTAGGTATTCATTGAAGCATTCTTACAGTATACGAGCACTCTAACGATTTTACAAGATCGAGGGAGGACGAAAATAAGAAAAGCATTAATAAGATTTATGCGCGTTTGGATGTGGTCGCGCGCTTCGATTTGCAAGACGCTTCTTATAGAGCTCAGGAAGGTGCATGCGCTTGCATCGCCGGAGCGCGAGCAATTGCGCAGAGCGTTAATGGCGACACTCGGCGCACCGTGCGATATATTACTGCAATGATATATGACCACCGACGTCGTCCATCATTCTACCACCCAAAAGTTAGCGGAAAAGAGCATGAGACTAAAAAGACGCTGAGACACGCATTTGAACCGATTTAATGAGCAGATACCGTGGACAGAAATAAGGGGTGCTATTTACAACGCCTCGTTATTGTTATGACATTGTTAAAACACATGTCTATGCTTGGAATCTCAAGCTGTCGCCATAAATTAATCCACAGTACGTGTGTGGCTATTGTATACGGTTGAATGACAGTATTTCATATATAGGGCCCTCTATGTTATTATATTTCAATTAGACATAAACACTATAAGTAAATCCATTATATTGCACCTATTTTACTTACCTACTAAAATTATATTGTTTCACAAGTACCTACCTAATAAATATACAAACTATCTACTAAGGACTAAAAAAAACAAAACACTAGCCAATAAATAACAGATGACTGTGATTTTAGATGAAATCAAAAACTGCAACGTTACGTATTCTCATTTATCATTTAGTTATATCTGTATAACACAAATAATGCAGATTACTTTGCACCACTGTCGAGATACAAGTGTAAAATTAGTAGGTTTGTAGTTAAGCGAGCGCGAAGAGTCGCGACTCGCGAGTGGGCATGTCGTCTTAATTAGAAAGCAGGCGAAGTGCGAACTCGTCAATCATTGTTTCTCGCCTCTGCGCCCGCCGTGATATGGACTATTGGAATTTTCTCGACCATGCATCCTTTGCTTTATTTATTTAAACTAATTATAGCCAATTACAGGCACCTTGTTTTATTTCCCGTTATCTCAGTGCAGCACGTCGCAGCACTTTTACTTTTATTACAGAAATCCACCACAAAACCATTAATTTGTATGGTACCACTAAGCACTATTTTTCAATCTTTCAAGTTTGTCTACTCTTCGCGCAAGTCACTAGTTTTTCAACCAGTAGGTAGATAGCGCGACTATTAGTAAGTATTTGTTTCGTAAAATCATGAGTGGGGCTGGTGTCTTATTAGAAAAGCATTGTGTGTGTGCAAACTCGGTAATGTCCTTCCTCCTTCAAGTGTTGTCAGCTCTACTGACTCAGACTACTGTTTCTTCTCAGCCGCGAATCCCCACTTTAATCACAATAAAATGTTGTATTGATTTTGATTACTATATCAATTACATACCGGTACCTAACTCATTTCAACCTTTCGCACCAGTCTACCGTTAACAACTATTGTTTAATTCAATGACTGCGATTTGCCCGGTGATAATATCTAGTTAATTATCTTGATATGATCAAATTCATTAAGTAGACTATCAAGACAAGTATTTGCTCTCGGGCATGTTTTATCGCGTACTACAAACTAGCATACAGTTATGCTAAAGGTACGTAATGAACGAAGGCTGTTAGATAAAAGTTAATATAACGTAATTGGGCCATATAGTTTGTTTACATTCCAACGCATAGCTAGGTACCTTATATGTTACGAGCGATTAATAAAGCAAATTATCAATTAGTGTGCAGTACATAAAGATTGATTGTGTAGCACGAATAGGCTGTGTGGACGCGGTTATGCAATAGGAAGCCGTCATTAGCGCAGTGTTATCACGTCGTGTCGTGATTAGGGTCTGCGCAGCCAATCCGCGCACTCCGCGTCTAATTATACAGGAACGCTTTATTAATAGCAATTACAGCCGCCGCCATATTGCCGACGCGATTTAATTAACTCGATCCGTTGATTAGAGACAGATGGCGCGAGATTGCTGATCCGAAGCCGCTCATTAGCGCACTTTTGGCGTTAGCTGCCGTGTTTGTCTTTGTCTATGTAGTACTTATTTAATCTCATGTACGTACCTATAGGTACGTAGGTTGCCTCTTTATAGGTACGTTGATCGTTGATTAATGAATGAATGACATTATAACTACTTCGCTCTATATGTACGCTGTACCTTCTTTATTATTATTTTTTATACCACCACCAAATGGTACCACCTGGTACCACCACCAAATGTAACTGAACTAAGTATTATATAAAGGTAAAATCAGTTTTTGACTTGCAAACGTGCTATGAGAAAGCCTATTTGAATAAACATAAACAATATACCTTAGTAATTAAATTTAATCTATATCCTTAGCAGAGCTAAGATTAAAATATTAAATATGCTACAAAATCCATTGATCAGCTTCGGAGCAACAATTTCTTTCAAAATAAACTTTATTAAGTATACAACTTCGTTGTTAGGGATGGTGATGGTGAGGAGCATACTATTAGCAATACATTCCAGAGATAAATATCCATGTAGGTGGCTACAGCTTAGATAACTAACCACTGTTAAGGTGGCCGCAACAGTACGTGTGCGCCGGTCCATGTACGGTCATTACTGTGAATTAGAATGAATTAGCGGTAATACTGGCTAAGTACCTACTGCCTAAGTGATTCCAGCGCCTGGTGACAACAAACCGCCTCGGTGGCCTATGAATATTTCATCAGGTATAATCAATCCACTTGCAGTTAATTTCATAGTTTATTAACACATTCGATGCCAAGAATCACTAACCGCTACGCTCGTAGCCGATCCCGTGGTTTTCCTCGTAAGTAGCGGAAAGCGATTATGGCGTAGGCGCCCGCTAGGCGGGTTCCTGGCAATGCAAGTGTTAAATTACATTTTGATAACGATTATGATAAGCTGTTAGTAATATTGTAGCTATCGTTCCTACCTGGTTTACACAGAACGGTCTAAGTGATTTTTTTATTCCTTTGTGGTAAGAGTTCCAGCAGCGGGGTGCCGCGACGCGAGTCGAGAAAGATCTACCCTCCTTTTTCTAATTTGCACAGTGCGAGTAAGATATGAGATGCTCAGTCGCGCGCGAGCGACTGAGCAGCAAGTTGTGCTAGACGTACTGACCATCTATCGACCTTCACCAACTTAGAATTTTGGCCGAAGGGAGTCAAGTTCCGACGTTTTCGCGATCAACTTGAGACCACGAAATTGCGTAACACATCGCAGGTATTAGTGTTTTTGTAGGTATTTGTAGTATGGACCTTCGTTGCCTGATTGAAATAAATAAATAAGTCAATGATTCTATAAATTGAGAAGCAAATGCTATACTAATGAAACTTGTAGCAGATAGTTGATTTTAATTAACTTAGATGTCGCCATATAATATGTTATTTGTAACAAATCTATGTCAAGGGTCAAGTTTCAAAGGGGCGTCTGTCGTAGTGTTACGGTCTCAAACGCGCGTCTGTCGCGCGAGGCGCCAAGCCGTGACGCCTCGAATCCACGCGACACCCCGACCATCCGTCACAAGTTGACGCCGTGACGCGACTGGTTGGTGAAATGCGAGCTCTTGGCAGACTAGCTGATGATTTGCAACATTCGTGGGCCGGTGTCACATGCTACGGGTTTCTTGTGAAATGCTACCAATCCTTTGAAACAACTATTTGTCATATGAGCAGAAGTTATTCAAAGAATAGGAATCTCTACCATATAGAAGTTACCAAACAGGATTATAACATTTATAACCCATTAATAAACAAAAGATATTCTGACTGTTAAAATAAGTTTCAAAAGTGTTAACTGATGTCTTAATTTAAGTTTCCTTACGGAATCCCTACAAATGTAAACAGATAAATTATGCGACAACACTTTAATTAAGCCACGCCGGGTCGCGATTATGACGGAAAAGGGCGTAGCGCGGCGCTGACGCGTCACTCCCGATGACAAATGACGGCAACCTCCGGGATTGCCTACTGCAATGACACAATGACCAGGGCCGGTAGTTGCTAATGTATTAATTAAAGGCTTCAACTATAATTATACGATTGTGTTGAGACCCGATGACAAATGATGATCGTATATGCAGTGATTTCATTTGCTGTGTTATAAACTTTATGAAGATCTTATTCTGCTACCTATACTCTGAAGAGCCACTGTACCCAAGCGGTAAGGCACTCGACTTTCAATCTGGAGATCGTGGGTTGGAACCCGAGTTCGTACCACTGAGTTATGAACGAAGTGTCATTTAATTTTCAGCAGTAGCTTTTTACAGGAGGAGGCATCGTGAGGAAACCGGTCCAATTCCAACAAGGTCTATTTTTCCTTCCAAGATGATGGATGACCTTTATGACCTGACAATGTCTTCAAAAACCAGGAAGAAATTTAGTGACAAGTGGCTAAAAAATTCATTATAAAATGTCGTCAATATGAGTAAAATTCGATATTTTAATGTAGTTTAGTTTTATTTAGTAAATATATAAAAATTGTATAGTGTGTATATCTACGTGTGTATCTTGAATACTAAACCAAAAAACAGCGAAGGCCTTGTCGATTTTTTTACCGCATCAGTGGTCGAGCATGACGGCCGGCGTTGTTAGACGGTAACAGTTATCTGCGATCTGCGCCGTACTGACAGAGATATTAATCAATAGGATTGACAAAATCGTGCGAGTGTCGAAAATTTGACGCGGCTCCGCGCCCAGACCTCCCAAGAGGAGCGATATTTCACCCGCAGCGGGCCCGCCCCCAAGCTCATTAGCTCTAATATAGAAATATATTGTTTTTTTCCTTAATTTAAAAAGGAAATATGGGCCACTGTTTATGTTGTATTTAACATTATAACCGAATTATTTAGTTGCATAACAATCTTGCTGAAAACTTGCAAATGATAAGTTACGTGTCTTATTCGGAAAATAGTCAAATAGGGTCACTCAACATTCTATTAGCGCGGAGTGCCAATTCCCAGCAGGTTAACGTCACCACTGCTTTTTCGGTTTCCCATCGAACAATACAGCCTTAACAACCCCCGAACAGCAATGTACCTAATGTAGTGCATATGAGGTAAAAACTATGTTCGCACAAATAGGAAATTGCTAGGTGCGTGGGTAACGCGGTGCACGTAGCAAATTAAACAGCACGGAATACGACGATCGGCGCAGATGTTGCATATAACTGCGTATTAGTGGCAAGTTAATTAGTGAATTTAAACAAATACTACTCAAAGCGAGCAATTTTAATTGTTGAGTGTGGTGAGGGTAATGAAACCCTACAGCCGTAGGTAGTATGCCGGAAGTAAGCTTTACTAAAAAAAAAATTACGCGGCTATAATAAAATTTAGCAGGTTTCAACGTTTAACATCAACGTCCTTCTACTTCTAGTTTCTAACCAAACTGTTGAATGAATGAATGAATGAAAATTATTTATTCGTAACAAAACAAATACATCTATCACATACATTACATGCATATATCATTCTATTTCATTACTTTAAACTATTTATTTGTTACAAAATGTTCTTTTATATTTTATTTTTTATCATATATTTCCAGAGTACCTAAATTAAACGTAACCGACGGAGTGATTAGAGATGTTGGCCTACCTTATTTCTGTAGGTATATGTAATTAATAATTTTCCATAAAATATAACATCATAATTATTATAAATTCCTTGTTCTCTTTTTATAGTTTCCAAGTACAGTCCTTTGTATATAAGGCTTCCTAAATAAAATAAACTGTACAGTCAAATTCAAAAATATTTTTTGGCCTAATTACAATAGAATAAAGTGTCAACATATTTTTGACGTCGACTAGCTACCTAAGACGCGTTTTTACATTAACAACACATTTTCAACAGCTGAAGGGTGAATATCCATCAGCGATGCGCAAATATGATTAGACATAAGTACTCCTCGCATGCGTGACAGCTACTTAGGTGTCAAATATATGAAAACACAGCTTCACACATCTCTGGTGGATATTCACCCTTAGTCTCAAAGCGATGACAAAGAAATGAGACACGTCGGTTGACGACTTTGAGTAAGTTTATTATAATTGACACGATATAAAATGATTTATCCAATTACAGTTTTCCACGCGAGCTCATTGCCAAAAAACATTTTTTCATGATGATGTACCTATCTAGTTAAAACAGCCCAGAACCCATTACTTAATGTAACAACACAACAGTAAAAAACCTAATTTAATTCCGACATGACATGACTCAAAAAACCGGGATCTCGGTCGCAGTGGCCGAATGGGCCTCTTAACATTCCCTACTATGAATACGTGGTAGGAGCGTCGGAGGCGGGGCGAGGAACCCGCCGCGGAATGTCTCGCGACGCGAGTAGCACTCATAGTCTCATCTCAACACTACTTTATTACATTGTGGAACTAGGTTTTTATTAAAACAGTATCTAAATTGAAGTAACTCTGATTCAATCCTATATTGTGCAAGTATTTTTATCATAAACTAATCTATATTTAAAGTCAACTTTTGCCAAACAGGAACAAGGATGAGCTTAAATTTATAAAATCTGTGGACAAATCGAATAACTGGATTATTTTGTATACTCAGTTTGGTAACGTTTGTGTGTTTCGTTTTTATTATTCGTGAATTGGAAACAGAACAATTTTTTTTCGAACCTGATTGGTTCGTTAAACTTGTCATATGCTAGTAGACGTATCGTCATCGTATTGTTATTTTACCGTAGGTATTTATTAAACGCGGATTTATTAACATTCAAATGCAACAAAAATTCCATACAATGAGCAAGACAATACGCAATTCCGCTCGGAAAGTAATTTATGGGCATGGGAATGGAATTGGCCAATGTTTATAGAAGAGCTGCTGAAATTACGGGGTTTTAATTATTGTAGAGTAGTAACAAGTGTTAAAAAAACATTAGTTTAATTTATTCCTTACGGTACAATTACAGTAAATTGATAATTTTCGTTTTATTTTAGTACATAGTACGTTGTAGAGGTTATGTTTACATAAAAGCAACTTAGTACTTGCAATATACTTATTTGATGAATATTAAGTGTTTTAATTAAGTGTAATTGTTAAGTGGAATATTTGGAGGAGGAAGAAACTGTATCTATATTGTACTACTATGTAATAAAATTGGTAAACAAAACTTGTATTTAATTTACTAGCATTCTGTCTACTTAGAGAGAACTTACATTCGTTTGTGAGTTTGTAGTGTCTACCAATATGTATTTGATTGTTCTTAATTAGTTAGGATCCATATAAAAATAAATATTCTATTAAAAAGTGATGTATCAGAATCTCTAGGTCGTACTATTCGTGTTGCCATATTAGCGATAGTGGCGTATATTTTATTTTCTAGACTTTTTGCCAGACTATATCTACACTTATAATAAATCTCTGAATTAAAAAAAGTATCAGCCAGTATCATTTCAGACATTGTTTTGTCAGCTTCCTACGAACGGAAGAACATGAAACATGTTTTACAGGTAAATTATTATTCTATCTTCCGCTTATGATTGTTTTTAACTAACAGCGACTAGTTAATTATTGGAAACATTTAACTTCATTGAATTTTAATTTCCTTTTCTTGAGGGAAGCCGCCGTCATGTCTGTCAGTGTCAAATGGCGGAATTACTTTGTCTTTTAAACCTATTAATAATTTCGATCCAGCCTACGATAGACCCTCATGAAACGCATAGCTACCAAATAATAAAGCATAATAAAAAAGAATCGATTCTAATATGAGAATTTATATGCGCAAATTTTGTATTGTGCCGTAATTTCAATAAATGTATCAACAAATTCGAACAATATAAGTAGCACGAATTTATATTTTTTTTTCAAATGGCATCGCACTCTTGGCGCATACAGCCAAAGTACGAGGAACGGGATTAAAACGAAATAAGGATAGATCGAAAATTTGGGAGACAAGGGAAAGACCAGGAAAGGGTAATTATATATTATACTATAATTAATGCGAAAGTGACTCTGTCTGTCTGTTACCTTTTCACGCTTAATCCGCTGAACCGATTGAGATGAAATTTGGGCTAGAGATACTTACCCACTTTGAATTCCGGGAAAGGACAAAAGATAGGTTTTATTCATCACCAAAGGAGGTGAAAAGGGGCGCGAAAGTTAGTATGGTGAGTTCCGCGCGGACGAAGTCGCGGGCAATAGCTAGTAATTATATAAAAGCCTAGTTATTATGTAGGTATGTAAATTGTAACTACCTACTTACTTACCTCGTTACATTACAGAATTATATGTAAAACAAATAGTGTTATGCAGGATGTGCTGAGCTGTTATTCGCTACGCGCTAATGCGGCTCACCCCGCCGGTCACCCGTTACGAAACTAGACCTATCTACGGTTAGTTAATTAATACGCATCGCGGTGTCAAGATATATTTGTGGGTGAGCGTTGAGGTGAGCTTAAAACCAGTTACAGAATAGGAGGGCTGGAGTGCCGGGGGCGTCGCAGCCCGGCGTCAAGCCGACGGCCGCGAAATTCCTCCTCTCTCTGCTCCTATTGTCGTGGTTCCCGCGGTAATGGTGTCACATTGCATAGCGACGTCCAAGCCACACTCTTCTTGTTTCTAGTGTATTTCGGTCGCTTGTAAATTTTACGAGGTGTTGTGGATGACTCGTTATTTGCACATGAAATTCAACTTGTCACTTCGACGGGATTGATAGTTACAGTTAAGTACAGCAACATACCTGAAGAGGTTTTCATTAAAAAGAAGTTAAAAAAAAATCTTGGTTGCTAATGATGGTAAAATGACGTGGAATCTCAGATAAGGAAATGAAATTCTTGACGAGATTTCTGTCAAAATTTAGTACTAATTGGCTCCTCTCCATTTTGTGCTCTATGGTTACACCTGTGTACTTCCGTTCACAAACTCCGGCGAAGAGTTTCGCAACTCGACACCAAAATTGGGAACTTTGGCGACAATATTGCGAAAACTGTCGCCTGCTCCCCCCTACGCTTCCTAATTTAGCATTAGCACTCGCGCCACCTTTCCTTTGATTATTCCGGCCGCCTGGTTGTATGTGGATATATTCCTTGTTTCGAACAAGAAACAGGACGCACCTAAAAAAATACGAACACAAATTGTATGACAAATGCTTTCTCATTGTCATTGCTAATTTTACGAATATGAAGTAAGCCAGTATATTTAAATTTGTACAGAAATTACAAATGACAAGAGTTATTTCAATCCGATCCCGGTGTCAAGTATGATAATTTGATAATGTATGCTGATGGTAATGTATATGCTACTGTTTATAAATAACCAAAGTTTTCAGCTGTTTGATTGTCTACTTTAGGCGAAGTTAGAGTACTTAGTGTTCATTGAAATACAATAGGTATAGGCAGGTTATAATTGTGACTGTATATAATAAGGCGTAATAACTCAAAATACATAGGCGGCTCATAAAGATGCCAGCATTAGTGGTGTTCAAGTGAGCCCATGCAAGAAAACGTCGGATGTGTTGTGGAACGTACCACAGGGAACAATGCCCTTAGTTAAAAAAAACTGCTTATGCTACCTGATTTGAATTATTTAAAGCGTATTGGGATTGTCTCTACATGCTGTAAGATGAACCTATTGAACGGCGCAGCTGCTCATTGAAAAAAAGTAGGCGTTAACAGCCTATTGAGACAGTGTAAACCCGTGGATAATAGATATTATGCAAATTTGTTTTTGTATGTTTAAGCAATATCTGACAAGCCATTGTCAAGGAAAACTATGAATATTGTGATATGTAATAAAGAAAACGCGCGCTAAGTAGTGAGATTGATGACTGCCAGCTTACATTCGCTTGACAAGTTAAAACCAAGATACGACGCAAATCCTCAGAAGACGACGTAGTATAAGGCGTGTGCCATGTCTCGAGAATCTTAAGTATAGCTACCTATGTCAACGTCTGGCTGGAGACGTGCCCTATGTCTGCGGCTGCTAATGTCGTCAGTTCCGGGCCGCAGCCGGGGCGGGGGTGGCTGGGGAGGCACGTACTGACTGTTAAAACGCTACATGTCAACGGGGAGCGGGCGGCTCCCGGCTGTAATCGCTGCGATGGAGGTCCGCTGATAATGTCGTGACCTCTACGCTAGATTATTGGGGTTCGGCCAAACTACCGTGCGATTATTTGCATACTCAGTCATTGCTCGATTAACGGCGCCTTGTAAACTTCAAACTCGAACAGATGTGTCACCAACTCGATTTATCGGATCATCGCAGTGTAAGTTTCTGAAATTTCGTGATTGTAACCTTCACAGTGGAATCAATTTTAGTTACTTGTTTTGCAAATAGAATAGTAATTTGGAATTGCAGTTGTCATTATGACTTATGTGTTTTAACGGTCGGTGGGCTAACAAATTGTCATCAGACAGGAGCAGACGACGACAGCAGCCCACACTGGTGCGCCGGTTTGTGCAGCGCGTCCTTCGACACTTAACTCGGGCCGGGAGATCAAACGAAATGCACCACTGTCTTGAATGATGACTAAAGTTGTCTAGACCGTGCTTTATGGGTTCTGAACAATAATTCATATTGTATACGGTTCTATGAATTGTTTTAATAGTGTTTAGTAAGTGGTTGGTGGTTAGTTATAATAAATATGTACAAACGTGACGTCAAGTAGAGGTTTACGAACACTTTAATTCAATATGATTCTAGGTACATAGTATTGCTATCACTCACCACAGCGTCTAATCATTTTATTATTCGACAAATTTCTTATACTCGAAATTAGAGAAAAAAATGTAAGCTCGCCATGAAAATAAATGATAACAACACATGATGAGATATATTTGCTCAGTCGTTAAGCATTCGCCTGGTAGAGAGCCTACCGGATGTCAACAACTAAACGCGAAAGGGCTAAAGTCTCTACATAAACATTTTCCGCGTACTTACTTCCATAAATTAGTTCCCGTGAAGGCACGGTATAAATACCCGCGAAACACCACAGTTCACCCGCTCATTACTAAGGTACACTAATAGTTTTATTTATTGGCTTCCTGTGCGCTCCACAACAACCGCACCACTCCGATACCAAATTATTGCTTCTCAAGCTAAAGCGGAATAGCTTCAATAGCTTGGCCCACGAAACCCTTTTTCCCTTAATTAATAGTCGATATCGGTCGCGAGCCAAATATACACCACTGTACACGTATGCCAACGTTATGAGGACAAAACTGTCATCAATATAATAAGCACCTTCCCGTTTTGTCAGGCAACAACCGACACCGCGCGTCTCAGCGAAAATTACAAATTACACCTCCCAAACTTTCCCGAACGTTTATCCGAAAAAAAAAACTTATTCGATAATTACCTATCATTACTGGCGGGAGGCGTCAGACAGCGCGCACACAAAGGGCGGCCGGTGGCACCGGAAGAAAACGAAGGAAATTAAAAGTTTCCACCAAACAAACCAACAGCTGTCATATTAAACCGTCAAAGTAAAGATTACAAATGAAATATTCACGGTGAAAGCGGGGTTCAGCCCGTGGTTATGTAAATAAGTGGCTACGAAAATGTACATAATTATTAGTTTACACGTTTTCTCCGCGACACCCTCAGCCCTCAGCCCGGAGTCTCGGGATACGGGGCGCCCGCCCGCGGCATATGCGGTGCCGGGACCGCGGGGCGAGATTAGCCGCCGATATACATGCTAAGGGTGCATTTACATGAATCACACATCTATTACTCGGACATGGTCTATTCAAATACCCCTACATGTGTTCTCTTTACATAACCTAGATAATATAGTTGACCAGAGTTGCGTGCTTGAATCATAAATGAATGCATAGGAAATTAAAAATAGGTGTCGTCTACTCCTAAAGGTTTTTTTTTACGATTATTATCTTTATATAATCCAAGGAACAAGATCGCTCTCTAGGATTATAAGTACTTACAATTAAACCAAATTTATGATTTTATCTATGCAGATACGGAATTTGCAACCGAAAAAATCAGGCAATTCCTATCCTTAGACCAGTGCTTACTAACTATAATCCATATAGATCTTAGTTAGTAAGCACAGTAAGTTAGTTATAATCATTTGATTATATGATTATATGATTATGATTATCCTATTTAATATTATAAATGCGAAAGCTTAGATGTTTGGATGTTTGTTACTCAATCACTCTTAAACGGCTGAACCGATTTGGATGAAATTTTGCACGAAGATAGTTTATAGCCTGGATTAAAATATAGGATATTTTTTATCCCGGGTCCACGCGGACGAAGTCGCGGGCGGAAGCTTGTATGATTATAAGCGAAGTCAATTAGATCTCCGACTTCTACTGGAATATCAGTACTAGGTATATGGTTATACAATAAATAATTTACATACATACATGTACTTACATATACACCAAATAACTAATAATATCTACTCGTATACTATACAAGTAATTATATTCAGAGCTCTTTATAAAATGAAAGTTCTAAGTAATAAGCATAAGGAGTAGCTGATCTCGTAATAACATTTAAGTCCGCCTTTTGTACTATAAGATATTATTTTGTGCAATAAAGATTAAATAATTAAATAAATAAAACACAAAGTAAAATAAATTCGCGGTGCGACGGACGAAGCGTAGTGCGTCGCCGCATCGCATCAATGCGCCGCGTAGCGCTTCCTTCATTCTTTTGTCGTTTTCAGTTCTGTCAAATATCACATTTCCCGTTTGCATACATTTTCACCGAGCCACCCTGCCTCGGTGAAAATTCACCCCGCTCTCCCCCCGACGCCGTCTTTCAGGAATTAAATTAGTGTCGGCAGCGTGACACCAACTGAATTTAAGCTAATTAGATATTTATAAAGAAATTTCCGATTCAGCAGCAAAGTTCAAAATTTGACTTCGGCCCGCAAAGAGTTCGGTGGCGTTTTCAATTTAAACTTGGAACAAGTTAAATAATGCGAGAGTTGCGGGCAACTCGATTCATCTAAAGGTTTTAGTAGGTTTTAGTGAAATTAGCTTTTGAATTCAAATGACTTCTGAATATCCACTGCGTTTCGGTAGAACTTTTAGAAGACAATATTAATCCGGGTATTAATTCAAAAGGAGTCTTAACTTATTGTGGCACTTTATAGGAAGAAAGATTTAAAGGCATAAAGAAAAGATAAAGGGTGGGCTGAAAGCAGCGGGGGTAGATGTAAAATAGTGAAAGGCAGCTTATGACGGTTATGAGTGTTGAGACATAGAATGCGTGGCAATGGTCGCGGCGTATGTGCAGTTCGCGCGTGGGCCCACCTCGCGCCTAATGTCCGGCCATAAATCAGAGGTAACAGCCCCCTCCCCCCCGCGCCGGTAAGGCACCGCCGATAAAATTCCAAATTGTTTTCTCGCCCCCGGTGGGCGCCGCCCTCGGTTCGCTCTTAAACGCCGTTTCAAGTTGCACTTGTGAATCGCACTTTTTACTGTTCTTGAAATTGGCGTTGCGAATTGCTTTTCGACTTCGCTCGTTCAGCGTTTATATAGCGATGGTGGATTTATGTTTTACGAATGTAACCCAAATCGGGGATGAATTTTTCGCATGAGTTTACTATTGGCACATCGATATGGAGGCGACACGCTGCCATGTTAAATGCGATCCAATTAGAAGATTAAGCGTTGACAATTACGGTGTCGGGTCGCGATCGTATATCAACAATTATCGTGCGAGCGCGACAAATGGCGAGCGGGTGTCGCGCACCTGTAAGCGCGGCGCGGGCAGCGCACAGCCTCGCTACCTGTCCCAATCCTATCGACATCGAAAGTATCGACACCCACACTCACTAAATCCACTTTATGATAACTTTTATCATACACATATCAAAGATTACGTAAACCATTTATGCACTCCGTATTAGACCTGTCCTTAGGCGGTCCCAGGTGGAAATTATATGTATACAAAGAAAAATGCGTATTGCTGATTGATGTCCACGTCATGGGGTAGGAATAAGCTTGATGCAGAATAGTGGTGGCAGGCTGGTTGACGTTTCGAGGGTCATATCTAATCATAGCTTCTTAAGAAAACGCTAAAACCGCCGTGACAAACGCCGGCGAGTTTCCGAGTATCACTACTAGTGTAATGTATGGGGGGACACGTGGGACGCGAGCACGGTATCGCTCTATAAATTGTCCGCTAGTTCTGCGGATTGGACACGCGAGCTTGGTACTACTCGTTCGTAAATAAAACACCGGCAAATACATTATTTGCACCACTCGATGTTTATGTGCTTGTTTTATTTTTAACCTAGTCGGTAGTGACCCTGCCTACGAAGCAAGAGGTCCTGGGTTCGAATCCCGGTAAGGGCATTTATTTGTGTGATGAGCACGAATATTTGTTCCTGAGTCATGGATGTTTTCTATGTATTTACGTATTTCTTTATCTATATAAAGTACCCATAGTACAAGCTTTGCTTAGTTTGGGACTAGGTCGATTTGTGTAAGATTGTCCCCTAGTATTTATTTATTATTTATTAAAAACAATGATTTAACTACCTAAAATGTTCAGACATTAAACGTTTTGTCCACTTTTGCTACCGTAGCGACATATACATTAGTGTTGGAAACGGACGAATGAATGGTATCTTTGAGTCGTTTAATAATGCTAGTAAAAAATATTTGGTTATTAGTGTTTTAATTAAAGACATCTTCAAACACATCAGCGTGATAAAATACGTATAAATGTCTAAAGTATAAAACCTGTCTTTAGACAAGAGAAAAATAATGAAGTAATATTTTATCCGGCTATTACTCACTGCTAAAATGTTTTTATTTTAGACAATCGTTTCAAACTAAATAGTTATACACGAAAATATCGCGGGCAGATCAGACGCGGCGAAAAGCTATTAATTTTACTGTGCGAATAAATACGTACATCTCTATATCAACAGAATGGTGTTGAGAAGTAAATCAAAGAGTGCGTTGTCTGCCAAGTCCGTGCGCCGATTAAAGCGTTGGCAGCCTTCCGGCAGACATCTTCACCGCGCTGGCTCGCTCGCAACTCCTAAACTACTCTAGAACCTTTAAGTCGGAACTCCACCACATACTACAATACATTTGACCGATAGCTTTTGAAGCACGGGATTGAAGTATTGTTTTCCCATTCACACTGCTCATTTTTAGATAGCTGCTCGTGCCCAGTTTGGGTTTGACAAATGAGCCTAATGAGGGGGGCATGGGCGGTTCGACATTTTCCAATCAGCCCAGCCATTAGATAGAAAGGCCGTATGGTGTTTAGTTACTGTTCACTCTTTCTTGGATATGAACTATTGTTTAGCTAAACCCACCATATTAAGAACTTAGCTACTAAATATGGTTTGTTTCGAACTAGTCCTCTTTCTAATCAAACAATAACCCATAATCATATTATTGACACATATTTCTGAATATAAATTCTATCAAAAAACGGTTAACCCAAGTGTTAGTTTTGATAAAATTAAAAAGCCCGAGCATCAGTTGGACGCGTAATCGGGAAGCTGACAAACATCAAAATATTTGCACACTGGATGAAAAATGGCCCCCAGTTGAATAAAGTTCGAAAAAGCCACACAATGAGACAGGTTTTAAAACGTAGCTTACCGCTCCAACGCGATTAGCATACCAACTACTGGATATTTACATTATTCTATTACGGCTGTTATGATAATCTCTTCGGGGTGAAGCGAGCTAATGTGTGCCGATTAAGCCCTTCCATTCAATTGGTGATGCACTTGTCATAAATAACAGTCCATACCACAATCAAAGCTACCCATGCTGTTTTATTTTGGTTGGTTTAATATCTGTTGAAATGTTTCGGATTTTTGGTACTTAAATACTTAGGTAGGTATAAAATACCAAATGTAATCAAATGATTGGTCCCATACGCATATCAAAGGACTTTGATTCTGTGGGTATAATCATGAACAAATAAACGTTCTTCCTGTCATACATGGTCAAGACACCTATTTTATTTTTTACAACGGCTAAAACACTGAATGTCATCTCACGTCCCGGTATGACCCGACAACTCGGCAGATCTCTGCGGGGCAATTCAATTACAGTGAAAGATCCCTCATAAGCGAATCGTTTTTCCGAGTCATTAATTTTTTCGAACGACACGGGGCCGCGTGATATGGCGGGGTGGGTCCGGCGGGTATCTCGCGAGATAATGCTGATTTATGTGGCCGGGCGACGGCCGTGATTCGTCGCGCATCGTCGCCGCGACATGCGAGCGACGCGTCGTCCCGAGGTTCGCCTCCTCCTGTTTGCACGGCTCCCGCGTCCTGCGCGCCGCGGTTCGACTCGCGTTGCGTCCGACACATTCGTGACGGTTAGTTGGCGAGATTTATGCTAATCGACGGGGCAGACTCAGATAAGCTCCCATGACGGTGTGTGGCAAATTGTCTCCCATTGCGACTTCCTAAAGCCCTTTGTAGCATTCGCTATCGCGTTTAATCTTTTATTAACTCGCACGACCGTAACGAATATATAGCTAATGCAGAAAAAGAGATAACGTGGGCGAATTATGATGAGATATCGCTCTCCGGTACCATAAGAAAATATGTATTGGAACTCTATAATGTGTCATTCATTCATCTCTCTTGTAGAAACAGCTAATACTAATCAAGCACATTATTAGACATAACACGCATGAAAATGGTTTTGGACTGCTAAGTTAAGGAATAAAAAAAAATTATTTGAATACGTTCCCAGATGTCGTATTTTATGGCGCGAGGCAGGAAAAACTGAATGCCCGAGGCGTCGTTAACTCGAGAACATTATAAGGAATAAATAAGTAAGGTATTAATATTGCTTTATAGTCCGTGAAAGAGCGTGCATTGTTTAGTGCTCTGTACTCGGGCTTTGTGCCCGTTTCTAAATATTTGTTTGGCGGTGACGTAGTAGTTTAGCACTCTTTACAACACAGAGTAGTTAAAACATCCTGTTAAGGCACTCTCCTCTACTATCACTGCACGGGGTGTCGCAGTTCGAATATGTAATAATATCATTAATTACGTGCTTTCGGAATTAAGTAAGTGTTAAAGTAAATAATCCTCGTCATCAGATTATTAGTATTTAAATAAACCTATTTAGAACCTACACCAGCCCCACTTTAATTAAGGAAGTACTTTAGCTATCACAATACCGATTAAGAACTAAGGATTGCATTTTTTTTACAAGAGGAAATAAGAAAAATGCGGTGGAAGTTATTCGTTATCGATAGATTAGGTCACGAATTTGTCACGATCGGCGGGCTGTCGCGGTGATTTACAACCGCCGATAACGACTTCGGCGCATTGATAACGAACAGCTATTTAAATGGTGTGAATACTTGAAAATATATAAACTTAGGGACGTGAAACTTTTAATATTTAACTCCATTGGAATAGTAAAGTCAAGATGAATAGAGAAGTTATAAACACATTCATATTATTTATTACGCATAACTTCAAGCTCAAAATAACAACAAATATTTAGATTCGGAAATCAGAAAACAGTCCGGTAGGTTGGTTTTATATTTCTCGGAAACACCACCAAGTTTTTTACGGTTTTGTATAAGGATAGAACAGGGTACCGCACAACTATGTATTAGGGTAGGTGCTAAGCACACAGTATATGACTTACGCAGAATAAGGCGTTTCCAGTTAGATAGTTTCAGAATGATCATACAGTACATAAATAATATCAAGAAAACTATAAGACCAAGTAATTATATACTTAAGACGATGTCAAGACCAAAATGCCCTTGAGGATTTGGGATAGCGCGCACACTGTCTATTTGTATCGGAGTAAACGAGAGCGAGTGTCACTGGGCGGCCCGGTGTTTGAAGATAATACATAAATATTGAAATAAAAAAAAGTGTGGATTATTTGTGAAATATGACTCGTTAGCGATTTAGGTATGAATATGTTGACTTCATGTTTTTAATTGCAGACCCATACGTCCAAAAAATAAAGACATAGAACCGTTTAATGATGATTTTAAGACCAATCTTTGCAATTATTTCCTATCGAGCCGATTTCGTCCAATTATGTATCGAGCCCGTCCACGGTCTTTGAAATATGGTGAATATTATCATTTTTTTTGATGTGTCAAGGACAAATAGTTTTTCTTTAAAAACTGCTTAAATAACATCAATTTCAACAAAATTAGGTCTTGTCAGCCTCTTAATAGTAGCCTAATGTCAACTACCAGTAATATAACTTCAGTGAATAAATAAATATCCTCTAGATCGAGGAGCAAGTTGATTCGGCTAGTGGGCCACCGCGGGCGCGGCGGCGGCGGCCGATTGCCCATTGTGCGCGTTCGCGGCGCGACCGACACGCTTCGCTCGACCGCCACTATGCCACCTACCTTATCGCCTTTGACTCCGATTGTCGATTTTGCCTTGATCTCGTTAACCAACAATCGATTCGATTACCCACCACCGAGTTTTTAATTTCGCTGTAATGCTTAATGGCTTACAAGTCGCTGACTAAATGTACTCAATCACGCGCGGTGAGCGGCGACGCGGTAGGTTCTATTGTGGTCTGATGTGCCATTCAACTTTAAGATACTTGGAGAAATTGCGTGTTATGACTTATGATGACCATGCTCCTTGTAAATAAGAATAGGGTATATTCATGCATTTTTTTATTTTTTTTTAACTATTCTATAAGTAATTATATAACCGGAAAAAATATAACACTCACAATATTATTGAATGAGCTCAAAAATAATAATTAAAACTACTATCATTTTCGGACGATTAAAACGCCGCCATTTTGGCCCGCTCATTTTGTGACGTCACCGTGCACTTAGAATAAATAAACAACGAAGTGTTTGATTCAGTTTTAGTAAAAGTGAGTTATTAAAGCTTGTAAGATCAACTTATTGTAACGGAAGAGCACACAAAAGCTTATTATAAATATTGTATTGCCCCTATTTGTGAAAATAACACTAAAACTGCACCTGACATGATATATTTTCATACCTATGCCCAAAGATGCAAAATATAAGGAAAAAGAGGTGTAAGGCGATGAGGAGATATAATTGTATCGTCTTAGAGTAGTTTATATTGTTATGAACATCATTCGAAGTGATTATTAAATATGTTTGTACCTAAAATCTTTTTTATTAGGACTCCCGAACAATATAAACAATAACCTAACCTAAAAAATTATATACTTATTCATAAAACTATTCTGATTCCCATTTTTTTAGTTATTAATGTTACAAAATATTATGATTTTTGTTGATCAACATCTGACTACGAATGTTGATTTTGATCACGAAACGTTTTAGTTAAGTTTCTATGTTTGCACTGTTGATCGAAGTTGAAAGAATTTAATCCTTTCTACTGAGTGTAGGTACTACACAAATTTGTTTTATTTATAAGCCTTGACGAAAACAACATAAGTTGTTATGTTTATAAAGATGTTCTCACCATTGTAACATTCCTAATACCAACATATCTTTGATTAGGTATATAATGAACAGATGTACTAGTTTTTTATTCCACTTATTTAAGAAAGACACCTACGAGGTACGTACTTAGTCATCATGAACACATCAATTTCAGGCAGATTATTCGACTTTGCCTTGACAAAACCGCTTCCAGTCATTGTGGCGAGCCTTTTTTCACAAGGAGTCACTGCTTTCAGTTAATAATCCCCAAAAAACACTGATTGTTTATCATAAATAGCGGCAAAACAATGCGAATAACTTTCAATAATCATACAAACGACCTGTTAACAGTAGACACCGAGTGCACGGTGACGTCACGATTCGCTCGGCCAATAACGTTGCGTTTTGAAAATTTGCGAGGGAATTTGAAAAATACTACTTTTAAATAATTAAGTTTGTTAATAGAAACATGATTATTTGTAAAAATAATCATGTGAGTATATTTATTAAGCGATAAAGATCTCATGATTTTTTTTGGCCATTTCTGAATCACATGCATATTCCCTATTGGTTAAGTAACTGATTGATTTCTTACTATTGTAACCGTACTAACGGTTCCGCTTTAATGCTTTAGCTACCACAGTTGCTCCATGATGGCCCGACTCAGAACCTCTCTCAAAGTCTAATAATAGACTGCAATTAATCTATCCATTACTAAGACATACCTCCCCCAACTCATATTTTTAACATCTGAAGGGCTGTAATGATTAGGTAGTTTGCTATGTGAGCAACTCACCTGCCAGTTTTAGTGATGATCATCTCTGTCCCCAGGTCGTTGAACTTGTCCCACAGCTCCTTAGTTTCGAGGTGGCACTGTATGTGTCGCATCTCCTCGCTGGACCACCGCTCGGCCAGCTGCGGGTTGCGCGGCGGCGGCGACAGCGCGCGCGCGCCGGCCGCCGCGCCGCTTGCCGAGCCCGCCTCCGAAGTCGAAGACACATCCACGGGGGAGTCTCGCTCATACTCGGCTAGAGGCGGCGACGGGGAAGCAGACCCCGCAGCTGCTGCATCTACGAATTTTTCTGAAAGTAAAAGGAAATTGATGTAAATGATGGAGTTCAATCAATAATGAGGGTTGATTTTCGTGGGGTTAAGTACCAACGAGATTAATTATTTATTCAGTCCTCAAGAAAGACATCATGGCATATCTTACAAAATGTAAAAGGCGAGTACAAAAATGGAACGCTCTATTTACAAACTCATAACCAATTACGGGTAGTTCGATACAAATCACGCGTTTATCTGATATTTTAAACAAATCAATTTTTAATCAATTTATTATTCTGTCAAGAACCTGAAAAATGTGCCGGAAAAAAAATGTTTTATTTTTATTTTTTACCAGTGTTGGTTTATGAATAGAGGTTTCTCATTCGAACTACTGAATATGAAGGGGTTAGTGATGGAAGCAATAGGGGTGTAGACTCAAAATGTACGTATTATTACTCCAAAATAAAGAAGGCAAAAAAATGGCATCCTTGGCATTTGGATCACATAATGGTTTTTAGACTAATACAGTTTCGCATAATTGGTTTGGCATAATTATTTGTGGCATTATAGTACTTTCGCATAGTATTATTTTGGCCTATTGTTTTTCTGGCATACTACCCTATTAGCATAATTTTAGCTAGACTAATTTGTATTGGCCGAATATACATTAGGCATACTATTGTTTAGGCTAATCATTATTTGGGTATATCTGTCATAATCCATAATTTCCGTTTTCTAATTGAATAAAACTCAGTTTCGTTGTTACAATGCATTTATTATTATTGTGAAAACATTTATTATAATATTGACTTATTTTCTTAGATGAATGATAGTTGCTAAACCACGTTGTTATTGGTTCTGGAAGGACCCGTGGGATGGGGGTGTGGGGGTTCGGGGGGCGAAGGCCCCCGCAGTAAAAAAACCCAAACAATCGTAACAATGGTATCATTAGTAGGTTAGGTTAGGGTCTGCTTGTGTCCCTTGGAGCAGAAATAGGCACCCGCGAAGCGGGGTGACGTCGACACGCTCTGGCGGTTAGGTTAGGTTTACATAACTTTTGTTTAGGACATTACTGTTATGCATTTTGATATGATGCCAATTGATTATTATGCCTATTTGTGCTTATGCTTTTTGACATTAGTCTTCATGAATTATGCTTTCTGTATTTATGCTTTTGTTATGCGTAAAAAAATATGCAAAATGTGACTTATGCATATCTTATTTACGGCGTAAAGTAATTATGCGTCAACCATATTAGTATTCATGATTTTATGTCTCTCAATAGTAAACCCAAAAAAATATACCTAGTGACCAAATCATTCAAATATCTCTAAAAATTGCGAAGCTACAACCGTTTTAATATTACGAGAGAAAACGTTAGGAGATCGTGGCTTAAATGAAAATCTTATCATATGAAGGTAAATTTTGCGGAAAAGGGACAGAATATACCCTTCTAAAAATTTTGGACACATAACTTTGTAATTATTTAATCCCCTGCTTTACTTTTCTCAGCATTTGACCCTGTTTTAATCCTTTTTCGTAAAAACTCAACATTATTGGTTATTTTTATTTAGATTGTATCTCTATTCTAAATGATAGTGTACGTATGTACCTATACGTATGTAGATCGATTTTGTATAGATATGACAATACCATATTAATTTAAGTTGAATACTTTAATTAATTTGGTTTGGATACTGACTTGAATCAAAGGTGGACATACTGGAAAGATAAGAAATTCGTTTTATGATGAATGTTGTGACTTGGTTCCAGAAAGTAGCGGAAAAATTACGGGAAACTTTTTTCACTAACTTTCATTAATATAATACTTGTCATTTCATTACATTAAAAAAAAAGCAATAACTTGTCCTATTATTGAAGGAGCGATCGAAGCGAACGAAGATTGGTCCGAAATTTGTTCGTATGTCCGGATGTCCCGCTGTCCGGCTGTTCAGTGGCAGTGCAGAGGACTGCAGGTCGCATTTCACAACTGATTCTCGTAAAATTTTGTGAGCAGGTTCGTTAATTACGGTTTTTGGAAAATTTACAAAAAGAAACGAAAATGACACAACTTGCGAGTTCTACTCGTACAAACGACAACACTGTTAACTGACCATCCTGTGTTTATGTAGAACCTTATTACAATGCAATTAAGGTGCACCGATGGTCAGTTAGCTGTGTTGTCGATAGTACAGCTCACAGTGCCCATAAGTTATTTTCTTGAACAAGTTTATGTCTTGAAATTATACATGTTTATAAACTACATTGTCAAAGGGGACCACATTATTAGTGAACGAGCGAGCGAAGCGAAGGAAGTTCTCTCCTGCAGCTTATTGGGCCGAAATTCGTTCGTCTGGATGTCCGGCTGTTCTCCTCTTTAGGTCGCATTTCTCAACCGATTCTCGTGAAATTTTGTGAGCAGCTTCAATAATAATACATTTTTTTTGCAGATTCAGTTTTACAAAATTAATAAAAAGTTGAAAAAAGGCAGGCTTGCTCACTAGTGTATTTATTGGTCAATATATGAGAGCTGCACTATCTTCGACGTTACGCGACGGGTTTACAACAGTAACGTATCTATACAGTGAATGCACATATTAAAAATTTCTAGCAATGTTTTAACTCTTACCTACTTAGGAGTACGATACACTAAAACAACTATTTACAATTGAAAGTAAATCTCAAATTATTTATTTATAAACTGGACTAGCAACTAGCATGCCATGACTGAATCCTAACCGCAATATATAGATAATGTTTAACATGTTACATACTCTCATACCATATAACTACCTACTTATTATCCTACCTAATTGTAAAAGCTGTGTACGTTCTATTTTCATCAAATTTTCCCATCCTATTAGCGCATTACTCCATTGAAAACAAAGGAAAACACGAATGTAGAGTACTTCCCCAGCGAAAACAGCTTTAAATATGCAGGCGTGAAGTTTCAGGCAACCAACATGGCAGCTGCATTATTTACCTCTATAATATGAAGAAAATGGCTTCCCACTCGCCTGAAGTGTAAGTATTTTAGCTTGTGATTATATTTAAAAATAATGTAATTTAGGTGAAGTTATGACAAACATTGTATAAAGTTTTGCTAAGATGTCCCCATTGAGTCTGCCGTATTAGAAATAGTGTATGTAGATATGATGATTACAATTTACTTTTATTTTAGAACTAGCTTCCACCCGCGACTTCATCTGCGTAGGCCCAGGATAAAGCTATCCTATACTTTAATCCAGGCTATTCAGCAAATTTCATCCAAATCGGTTGACCCGTTTAAGCGCGATTGAGTAACAAACATCTAAATCTATTTATAATATGAGTGGGATGATTAATTAGAAGTATTAAGTGTACTCTTAGTTTTGTTAATTCACCTAGGTAAATTAACCCAGGTGAATGATATCTGCTACGGGTTCTTTTTTACTTATTCTGTAACAAATGTATGTGCCCAATCCAACCTATTTTTTCAGGTTTGCGCTGTTCGAGAAAATGTACTTATGTATGAGTGTATGAGAAACGTTACACTGCAGGAATATCAGATGAGCCAATCGGCAACTACATAAACAGTTATAAAAAACAAAACTTCCAAATACTTAAAAAAACGTTACACGATACATTATTTTGTTTTAAATGTACATTATTTTTAAACAAACGCCCATCGACTCTATATAATTAATGAGATAGTATTATGTGTATTTTATAGCAAGGTAAATATAAAGACACTTCCTTTATAGAAGATTGTATGACAAGGGTAAGCCATACTAGCACGAGATGGTTATTTTCCCCAACGAATTGAGGGAAAATAGTTCGAGGGGTAATATAACTTTTTTAGACCATAGTTATACTCTACTTTTCACTTCGACTGCGATAAAATAGTAACACAGGTTATCCAGCCACAATTAATAACAAATTCCACGGCAAAAAGATTGTTCAATGTGGCATGATTTTTTAAATAAACTGCTTTGACACAGATACAAAATATTTTCACTGAACATCTAGTATAGGCACATCCAACGGACAGCATACGGAGCCTGCACGTCTATCATGGGACGGCTGCGACATACTCTCGATTTTTCTCGCACTATACCTCTTGTTCTAAGTGTTCTAATAAGAGAGAGACGGATAGTGCGAGAAAAATCGAGAGAGCTCGCGAGCCGTCGCGTGATAGCCGTGTTGAGCTCGCTGAATATCTTAGTTTATTCTATGTGTGCAGTCAACTACGCTTGAAAGTTTGGACGCGGCTATTTTATGTAATGATTGAAAACATATCCAACATTTAAATTAATTTGTTTCCTGATTGGTCGATTTCAATGCCTAGATTCTGGTTAGTTGATAGCAAATAAGAATGTTTTGTTAAAGAATTTTGATTGGTGGAATGAATACGGTGCACAAATTAAAATGTTGTAATATGTGTACATATGTTCCCTAGGGGCTAAATATACTACTTAAGCCCCGCTTGCTAAGCCTAATATGACACACTTTTTGAGCATGAGAAGTGATAAACTTTTTATTTTGAATTTGAATTAACACGTCTTATTTTGTCATGTTATTGTTACAACGGCGGAGTTAATAACAGTTTAAAAAACAAACAACAAACTGCCATTTGGTTGCCATAGTGGCACGCCGTCAAGGTATTTCAAAATTGCCCGTGTCGTCATAAGACATCGGTAGCCTAGGGACACAGACGGCAGCCTTAGAGTCGATGTCGGGTTCGAGTCAAGCGACCGACATGCATTCATGTTTTAAATTCTTAGTGAGTACATTTTCAAAACGCCGCGCCGAGTACTTCGTTACGTTACGTACGTTCTGGATAGAACATTCTCGATGCTTAAGGAAATTTATAGACAAATAGGGTTGGAATATTCGAGAAACGTGGACGCGCAGCACAATTATCTGGAAAAGCCCATGCTACTTACTCAAAACAAATGAGTAATGAAAAGAAGATCGCTATGAATAACGAAATTACGGTCTAGAACATTCGGAAAGGGGTACAAAAGTATATAAAGCAGTAGAAGAAGAACAAGAACAGTGGAAACGAGTGGTGAATAGTGAAGTGCTCTAGTGCAAAGTATCAGTGAAGTGTAGCTGTGCCAGTAGTAGTAGGCGCGGACTCAATGAACTTGTGTGTGTTTATTGAGTCAGTCAGTGTTAGTGCGTGTGGACTCTGTGGACTTTGCCCTGTGTAAATCGCTGAATAAAGATTTATTCAGTACGACGACACAGACGACAGTAGATACTGTCGTGTTAAAAGGGTGTATTAACTCTATTTCGTACACCCCCACGCTCGTAACAATATTTTATATATGTTTATGACGAACTGTTACTGAATTTGAGTTATTCCTAAAGAGTATATCACTTCTTACAAGAGATCAAATTGGCGAACCTAAATTGGAGGAAACTTTAAACTTGGTGTCGTGGTTTTAATATTTATCGGCATATTTTTACGAGCGTTATCGTTCATTTTTAAGATTCCGATAAATTTTTAGCACACATGGGTACTTTACGTTACTTTAAGATAATTTACTTTCACTGATATGATGCTCATTGAAACTGTTTTAATAAAATTCAATAATTCCTCATCATAAGCTTATATCTTTTTTTTTTTACATAATATTTCAAAGCGGTCAGGTAGGTGCTTACATTATTTTAACCTAGTTAAACATTAAACCCACTTTATTTGTAAGAATATATGAAGACAAATTTTGACAAACAGAAAATAACAAGAAGTGTGTGTGTGTGTGTTTGGGTTCTTAGTGGTTGCAACGCTATTGAATTTCAATATATCGGCATTGAGTAATTATCAGAGGTTTATTAATTAGATGATGATTTAAATCTTATCAAGAGTGATTAAATCACAAAGATATAAACTTAGGTACTTACTGTATAAATATATTAATAGTAAGCATTGGATAGTGGACCTTTTACTTTCAATTAATTATAAAGTATATTTGATTTGCAATTCTCAAATAGATATCCCATTGGTTCCATTGTATCCCTTTGTTCCACCTACATCTAATAAGATTTTAGCTAATGGATAAAATATATGCTAATAGTGCCATTAGTATGTTAAGTCAATGTGTTTGTTAATATACGAACTAATATATGTACCTATGCAGTACCAGCTGCCCGCTTCTCTTCGCCCGCGTAATGAAAAGAAAGCAGGCAAACCTGCGGCATAAAATATAGCCTATGTCCATCAAGAAAGTCCAATCTACGCACAAGTGAAAGATTTTTTGAAATTGGTCCAGTGGCTCCGATGATTACCCACTAGCCCAGGGGTCAGCAAACTTTTTAGTCAAAGAGCCAAATCCCGGAAAAATTTGGATTTTTCGGAAACCAAATTTTAGGGAAAATAATAATTTCGGGTGAGTCTGCAAAGTGGATATGCTGTGTTTGAGTTCTATAAAAATAATTATATTTGCCTCGCGCTATTTACAATTTTTTTTGTCTGATTTTCATAAAAAAACTGTTATTATTGGGGAACCTAAACAGCCGCAACAAACCTTTCAAAGAGCCGCATGCGTCTCGCGAGCCGCGGTTTGCCGACCCCTGCACTAGCCCATTACATACAAAGTACCTACAATCTTACAGACTTGATTTTATTTATAAAAAAAATTATAAAAAAAACTCGAATTTAAAAGAGTTAATTGATTAATAAATTTATTGTAGCAAAAATATTTTATTCTTCTTTATAATATTGGTATAGAAGTATACACATATATTGGAGATACTTTGTATATTTTCCTACTGGAAGAATGTCAAGCAGACAAATTGTTTATTTTCTTATTTAATGCATGCAACGTGTTTACAGCCAAATTAATATACATAACTAAATATATAAATTGTTAAAATTGAATCAGAACAAAACAATAAATACTTTGTATTATGAATTAACTCCAAAATGCAATTGATTACTATATTTCTGAATAATGCTTTGCTTACCTAACACAAAATATATTATGTAAGAAGGTGACATTAAGGATATTATCTTATACTATAAAAAACATAAATTTTCTTGAGACAACCTACAAAAATATATTATAATAATATCATAATAAATTATTGTAGCTTGTCTGAAGAAAAATTATGTTTTTTATAGTAGTAGTTTTTTGTAGTAAAAGTTATACGAGTATTTGTTGTTTTATATTAATATACATTACTCTTTATGCTATACCTCACTTACGTTGTACGTATATTATTTTCCTACAAAAATTTATTAAGTAGGGAAGGTACTTTCGATGTACTTATATATATTATATGTAATTTATATTCAAATTATACCTTGGAGGGGGTAAAAACCGTAGGACCTTATTTTGGCCTATATTCTTTATTCTTTTATTAATTACGGAAAATAAAACGTATCAATAAATAATTAAAACAATTCAATGCGAATGAGTAAAAAGTAAAATTACTTAAGTGTTGCGGAACTTGTTACCTGGAAAATTGCCCGCTGTAACAACCATTGCTTACCTTTAACCTTCTTATCTTATAGCAATCAGGAATAAGACGCGCTAAATTACAATTTTAATTGATTAAATCGTTACCTACAGTTGGTATTGTCTTTATTTCCCCGCATACCTGTACAGGGTTTTGTTGATAAATTTAATTTGAGGCTAGTGACGTGTAGGTGGTATTTAAACTAAATTTGAGTACCTAAGTCGACGCGTCGTACAAATTAACAATATTGACTTCCTGAAAGTAAAAAGGGGCATGAACGACCGCTGAGATTACTCAGGGCTTACCCAATATTCACTGAAATATGATATACGCCATATATGTTTAGAAAACTTTTGTGCAATACAAATTTGGGGCTATAGATACTATAAAAATAGTTTGGCCAATGCAGGCTATTCTTTAATAGTAATAATATCCTGAGATTGTTTCATGAACATCAGAAAAAATGCTCAAGCACAATTCAAGACCACCTAAAAAACCCTATGGGTACCTACAATTTTTTAAACATATTTTTGTTCATAAAAACGGCAAGAAAGAAGGCTACCTTGCAATTGAGTATGTCAATGTTTGGTCGGTTTTATTAGTTAGGCGTTCGATTACGTCAATGAAAGATTAGTATTTACATTTAGTAGATTAGATAAACAAATGTGTGTAATTAGATTAGACCGGATACGAACCTAGTGGCGTCAAGGTGTCCTCCCTGGGGTCCCTGTGCCTCCTGCGCTCGCGGCGCTCCTGCCGGTCGCGGGCCATGATGGCGGCGATGGAGAAGTCCGTGGCGCAGGGCCGCGCCGAGCACTCCTCCTCCATGGCGACGGCGCCCCGCTCGCGCTCTCGCTGCAGCAGCATCAAGTTAGCACCACTCGACCCCAGCCCGACCGGACCACAGCTCAACACGACGTCACCGTCCGCGCATCCCATTGATGCTGAACATAGTCTGAATACAACCTTAACTGTTATAATCCGTTGCCAATTATCAAAAAGTCAGCTTATCAGTGTCTAATGATACAGATTCAGAAGGAGCTACAAGTTGTTTACAATACTTTTCAGACTTAAAAACACCAAGGCAAATGCTCACAACTTGCCTACAGAGTCCGAATCGATTAGTTAATTCAGTAAACAATATTCGTGAAATGTTTGGGCGCGTAGTCGTCGCGATAGAAGTTTCAGTGCGTGGAAACTTTTTACGCGCGTGTCTGCGAGGCGGCTCGAGCGGACCGGTGCGGCGCGGCGCGATGTCGACTCGACTGAGGCGGCGGCGGAGCGCCAGGCGGCGGGCCTAGGGAGGGGCCTGCAGCGCCGCCCTATGCCACCACGCTCCGACCACGCACACACTACTGATTTTTTTATTACTTCTTTCTTATAACGTCCGTCCCGCTCGGGCGCCTAGCTCCTCGCACTCGTCTTTGGAGCGGCGAGTTTTTCTCCGCGCGATAACTATTGAAATTCGCTAAATGGCTCCGCGGCGCGGAAAAGGCTCTCGTTAAACGGTGAGTCGATCGTATCGCGGTATTTATTCGCTGCGCCGACGCCTCGCATCACTATTTATGCCGCGCCGCTGAACCACCGATTACTTCAATGAGAATATTCGCGCTTATATTAATATGAATAAATAAATAAGCTCTTGCTTTATTATATGACGCAAATGGCCCCGAGCGGATAGGCTATTACCGTTCTTATAAGATATCAATAAATTGTGATTAACTGCGATCGATAGCTTACATCGCATGCTACCTACTCTTCGTTAATGAGTAGTCAACTTGTAAACTCACTAGTTTCATTATAGGCACAGGCAGCACTATTGCTTCCTCACTTTTCTCTACGTTTGCTCGTTTAAAAGCATTTAATTAGAATGAGTTTATAAAGTTGATTAGGTCGGGCGAGGCAGAATAAACAAGCGGTGGCAATCAGCGCGCGCGCCTCGTGATTGGCGAATCGGCCGGCTTTATGGCGTGGGATCAAATTTGCGGAAAATTGCACTTAGACTTTCTCCTAGATTTGTATAAAATAATTTATTACGTGCGAGGGACTCAAACTAACCATGCCGGACGGCAGTAAAGCTTATCGGCCAGCGGTAATGGCCGCTCAATGGCCACGATCGGCTTGTGACGAATTGGAATAATTATTTTGCCAACTGATATCAACGTAATTGCGTACCAGTTAAAACTTTGCTGTTTCATACGATTACGCAGTACGCACATGTACCTACAAATGTTAGCAAACTCGACACCTAAATATACATTCTCATTGCTATATGCATGTCATTAAATTCAATTTATTAAATTTACGTCGGTACACTACCGGCGATCCCAATTCTTTACAATTGTATAGGTAAAAAGTATATGATGTTTAATCAGTAACTTTTATACAGTTTGGAACTGAATTTTTAGAAGCAATATAAATTGATGCCTACCAATATAATTCTTTTCGGCCTATAAACCATATTGTTCCTTCAGCATTTCAAGGAGCGAGTAAATGATAATTTGAGTGCTTGCCTTTGTACCAACACTAACAACAGTGGAACTAATTTGAACAGAGTACCTGAATAGGCATGTTAAGCCATTAAGCAGAAGCAATAGTAAAATGACGTTGCCTACTCTACCAACCTGTTGCAGCGTTCACATCTGCGTGCAAGTTTGTGGCAGTACTGCGTATTTACCAGTTGGAATAACCTGCCACCTATATACCTATAGGTACATGACAATCACAATGTATTGTTATGTAAATAAATGACTAATGACTAATGATCATGGCCAATTAACTTTTTAGATTTCCCTTTGAAATTATACATAAAAGATGGCGACTTGACCAGAAGGTGTATGTATGTTTAATCTTGAAATATTCCTGAAGTAGTCAATATTAAAAAAGCAGATTTCGACATATTATAAGTATAGTAAGGTAGGTAAATAAGCATTAATTGCTCGTAGATTTTATAAATATACCTAAGTCCCAATAGCTTTAAAATAAGAAATGCAAATGAATACCTAATAAGTATATAATTTTTACCATTTCGCTGACAGTCGCAGATTTCCCCTAAATGGATCACCAAGATGATTATACTAGACTAGAGTAGAGATTATTGTCTTCTTATTTCCCTCAATTCCTTTTGATTTATATACCTAATAGACATGTGTCTATATCTCATTATCAACACCCCGCGTTATATTCCTAGACCTAAAAATAAATAATAATCTTTCGCTGATTTTAGCGAACTCAACATATCCAGCAGTATCACCCTGGCTGGTTCATAGGATTATTTTGTAGGTGCTTACATTATGGTCACCCAAAGTGATTTAAGTGGACAGCAATATCCCAAATAATCACCCAATATAAAAATGGATATATCCACTAAAATCACCGGGGCTATTCCGCGAGACGCGAGGTGATGTTAATGCTAGTACCTATACAAATTTTCCTGTAGCTTACTAATGCAGGTGGTCTAGCTTTAATTCTCATTGTATTCCAACACTTTGAAGGCTTGTCATTCTTTTTGCATTCCCATGGAATATGGGAAGTCGTACCCAGGTAATTGTAGTACACACTATCCATTGAAAGTGATTGCAAAAAATACTGCCATAGAATCACTTAGATGATCTTTTTAGACATGTTCATTCCAGATTCGACTTATAATGTGTAAGTATAGGTAGGTACTTTTCCCTAAAACAAACTGCAACGTTATCCATTCAGGAGAAATTTACAGTAGATGTCATATAAGAAGTTATACATTCTACCCCCTTTATTCATAAAACTTAAAATACTTACCTCTGCTAAATAAAATATGCTTTGTCCCTTTCTTACGAACCCTAATGTCAAAGTGAGAAACGAATTTTAACGCTATTTTAGTTAAAATATAACGTTTACAATACGGACATTTATTTTAATTTTATTTTATTTCAAAGTGGGCTATTTAATTATAAGTAGGTCTTGCTCCGAACTATGATATTGCTTGCATACTTTTCATCTTTTTTTCTTGAGTACGTTATTTATCACTGCAATACGTCATCACGCTGGATGCGGGTGGCGCAGGTCATTGTGGCACTCTTTGGGGGAGGCCTATGTCAAGCAGTGGACGTCTTTCGGCTGATATGATGAAGTTATTTAGTTTTAAATATCTATTAATTATCATGATGGCATTCTTTGTATGTATGGTATTGGTGTCAACTGCAATTATAGAACAGGTAAAGACTACATATTTGGGACGTCATAGTGTAGTCACGATTTTGTACTAAATGCAACATGGAGAGTTTAAAAAATGGTATTTTTGTCGTTAACTATACACCGTGGACTCCAATGACCCGAAATACTTTAGCCATTGATTACTGTGCTTAATTAATTAATAAAATTAGATGATTAGTCGAAAAACTGTGATTTATTTTAGAAATTTCACGCGTTGTAGTCTTCCTGTAAAAGAACCCAATCAACTGTCATACGTCACTCACCGTCAATTGTTTTATTGCACTTCGACCTTATACTTGAAAGGTTTAGGTAATTAACTAAATGTAAACAAAACAAACCACGTGACTTGGTCATTCAACCAATCATAGCAACCTTTTGTATCTATGGTATTATCTTATTGGCTGAATAGCCAAGTCACATGGTTTGTTTTGTTTACACTTAGTTAACTACCTAAACCTTTAAGTATAGAGGTTCTGAAGAATAATACTAATACATTTAAAATCACATAATTGGACGTATGTTGGCATCGGATCAATCGGCCGCACAATGTGGGTATACAGGGTGTATTATTCAAACGGGCCAGTGGGGGAAAATCCGAAACGAGGAGTTTCAATAAAAACAGCATTCAAATATTTTTTAAAAAGCTTCTACTGCGGTGTGGACTTGTCAATCTTGTCATGCTGAGCGGTGAGTCTTGTGATAAAAAGGTGGAAAATGCAAGAGAATAGTTTTTTTTTGTTCCTATTCTGGTACCTAACTTATTCAGAAAGACATTTAATTTCAACTTAGTATTATAGAAATACCTACTTATCTAAAATTTCTTGATATCACAAACTATTAGGTAGGTACCTATTCAATTTTCAGTACTACCTACAAGTATAAGGTTTTTGTTAGGTTGTTGTAGATTATTAATAATTTAAACTCTTCATACATCAGTAGGTACTGCGCAATGTCACTATCCATTTCACTTTTGTCAAAACCGACTACAATTGTAATTGTCATTAAAAATTTAAAGCGAGCTTGTCGTGTGAACGCTCTCACTGCGACCACGGAGGGGGGACGACGCCCCAAGTAGGCGGGTCGACCGCGACGCAAACCAAATACAACTCTATTAGTCTATGAATACAGTTGAATATGATTACCTTTGTTTAGATGCATTTAATGCAAGTCGCTGGTATGAGCGAGGGGACCGCTAAGTAGCTTTCAAGCCCGTACGGTGATCGGGATTTTTTCGCCTTTCATTAGAATCCAGCGTTTTGCAACACATTCACGAGTTTTTGTCGCGAATCAATTAAATATGTTTTGTTATTTTCGTTGCTGGCTGTCGCTATTCCTTTGTTTGATTCATGACATTAATCCAAAATTGTATTGTAATTTGGATCGTGAAATAAATGAAATTAATATAATGTAATCTATTCATGGATAATGTAAACTAGAATAATAAATAGTCGGTATCTATCTGTAGTAAATTGTTGCAACGGTAGATACTTTATAATTATTAGAATTACTTTATTTTCAAAATGAATTACTTAATTACCACCAATCGACTATTTTTAATATGTATCTTGATTATTATTTTTGTTAGGTACCTACGTAGGTACTTTATTGCAATGTACAAAGTGAAAATGACCGACATACGTTTTAAAAAGGACACTATATATGGATAAATGTCCATACCTTATTTACCTATTAATTCAACAAAACCCGACACAAAATATCTCTACATTTTACTTTTATTCAATTATTCAACCCTTTAGTCAAAAGATACATTGTATATCTAAGTCCTTATATTTTTTTCTTTTTAGAGATTTTTATTTTTAGTCTTAATTGAAGTATAATTATTATTGCATATAAGTATTTTACAATTAACTGACCATGATGAGACAATCATTTAGTGAGTGATATAGAAAATTGTATGCTACTAAAACAAAACATCAAGAAAACAAATCAATATAATAAATTCTTAGCTGCAATATTGGCTGAGATGACTGCGAATAGTTTCAATGAGAGCTGACACAATTCCTTTTTTTACACCAAAAATACTGATAAAAATTATGTAATTTGCCATATAAAATAACACAAAAGGGGTGTTCAATAAGTAATGAGAATGATAAGGACGCAAATATCCTTTAACTTATTTTATTTTATTTTTTAATATCGGTAGTCACCTTTTAAGTTACTATATCGTTTCTCTAAACATAAATTTCCCTTTTTACAGAAATCTTCTTCTTGACCCCTTAAAAATCCTGTACTGCGGCGATCACGGCGTCATCATCATCAAATTTCTGGCCTCTGAGGTGCTCTAATAACCGCGGAAATAGATAAAAATCGCTAGGAGCGAGGCCTGGTGAGTATGGCGGATGCTCCATCAATTCAAAGCCAGCATCTTTGATGGCAGCCATCGCAACTCTTGACTTATGCGCAGGGCGTTGTGTTGGTGAAACAAAACAGCTTTGGAAAGCTTGCCTCGACGTTCCTAAAACTAGGAAATTCACCAAATTACTGAAAATGATGTACTATTTTCAACGATACCTTATGGAAAGTTATAAAAATAAGGAAGGTATGCTTTTTATTTATTTTCCAAGTACATACTAGGTATATATGTCGTGGACCGATCTGAAAGATTTTTAATTTGAAATAAGGGATCTACTTACCTGTTTGTGAGGTTGAACCCCCGAATTTTCTCAAATTGAAGTCTGATGATTGGATCCAGGTCAAATCGACGTGAATCGTCAAAAACTTTATGCTAATAACTATATATAAACATATTTTAAAGATAGGTCCTGCATCATCGTCTCCGTATGTTCGAATCAGATCAGATATTTAAGTTCGACATATTTTTTTTATTTAGCAGGCATTGTTTGCAAATGTATTCGGCAATCTACCTGTAGGGCTAAGCCATATGTAATGTGGGTCGTACAGATGCAGATGAAATTTCTTAGAGGTGATAAAAATTTAGTACCTAGGACCTCGATATTAGTTGAAGTAAATCATAAGTATGCGACTTTGCTTTTTTTTCTGGACTGTTATATTCTGCTAAATAAAGAGTACCTTCTTACAGGCTACTTTAGTTTCAAAGAGGCTAAGCTTATTTTATAAATATCATTAATACTTACATTTTGTAAAGAAAGTCCATACAACATACATTGAGACCTTAATTAATTAATAATATTAAATCTGCCTATATACCTACGGCCCACTCCTGGGCACAGGTCTCCTCTCATGGATGAGAGGGAACGGGCAGTAGTGCCCACGCTGGCCCAGTGCTGGTTGGGGACTTCACATACACCTTTGAACTTCTTCGCAGATGCGCAGGTTTCCTCACGATGTTCCTCCACCTTAATCAATTATTTGGTCTTATTAGACGCGTACATACCTATATACACACTTAGGTATATAATCTTCGTGGATATATAAACGTCGTACACAAACTTTAGATTGTATATCTGTATGACCTGAAAAGAACTAGTGGTGCTACTTCACAAACACATAAAACAGTATTTAGTGTTTTTCTGGTGACACGCATCCAACCACACACTTGCTGGCAACGACAGTTGCCAATTTCGCAGACCCCTAAACTGATTGTGGCAACTGTGGTTGCCAAGCAAAGCTTCTATGAGAAAGAAAAAGTTAAAGCAATTTAGGCTACCTTTTTAAAATCCGATTTCAAGTGAGCGGCTAAATAAAGAACAGTTCATCGATCGAACAAAACCCGAATGTTATTAATAGCCTTAAAAAATCACAATAATTAGGATAATCCAATACTCACTATAAGAGGTGCTTACCTACACAAAAAAAACCGATTATATTTATTGTAAGAGCCGATTTCCATGGAAACCCGACTATGGCCGATGCCAGATCATCCCGAATAAAATATTAAAAAAAGATATTTCCAACATTTCGCTACCTTCTAATTTAGCCGAAGATATTCCATTTTAAGATCGTATTTGCATGACGGTCACGGGCACCGGTCCCGTATTGCGGGCGAAATTAACCGCAGGGAACACATTCGGGGATATATCCATCGTCGGCCGCATTCTGATCGGGGCTGCATTTTGAGAACGCATTGGAATAATCCGTCCATACACTGTTAAAAATAATGTAATTTAACTAACATACTCATAAACACATAAACCTGTAAAAAATCCGAAAAGCTAGGGTAGGGCAAAACTTGGCTAATCGGTGATACCGACTTGTATGTGATAGTTTATTTATACTCTTTATTGCAAAGATACTCTATAATCTACAGTTACATACTTTATGCCATTATTAAATTTGATAATAGCGCTACTTATCGTGAATATTGTAAAAATGTAGATTATTTAGTAACTTCGCAATAAGGGTATAAATAATCTATCACAGAATTACTGAATATCACCGATTAGCCAAGTTTTGCCCTATTTATATGATTTACATTAACTTTACATATTTTTCATTAATTTTCATAAACCTACCTAAATTATGTGAATAGTCATAGTTTGTCGTACATTTCCTAGCTATTTCGGTAATTTTGCAGGTTCGTGTTTTTTTTACGTAAAATGACATAATTTTAATGGTGTAATTAACGTAAACGTCCCAGTGCTCGACACTGGCGCGATAGCTACTTTATAATTTCATAAAAATAGAGGTGACCAATAGGTAAGCATCAAATAGACGTTTACCTTATATCTCTCCAAATACATTATTTATGTTAATTTTCATATCCGTCATTGTTTATTGTGTTACATTAAAAAATCAGTTGTAGAAGCAATATAATGTTTTTCGAATTATCTTAAAATATAGAAACGACCTTAACCTTTTATGTGCCCTGTGCCTGCAAAAAACGCAACGTGAATACATATCTAAGTATGAGTACGTACTTAATATATATCATAAGATATCTACCCCGCGGTTGCATAATGTATTATGAAACTAAGTACATTGATGACCCCTTTTGTAGGCTAGTTGCATCGCCCATAATTTACAAGTATTTAGGTTTGGCTTTGATATAGAGATAGACTACAAGGTACATACCTAGGCAAATCATTAAGTCCTGCTTTCATAAGGCATGTTGTTCTTAATTTCTAACAACAGCAAAAAGTAAACACCTAAGTACCTATACAAAAATATCGAACGATGCAGTTCGTTTGCAATCCCTCCTCTAGATATATATATGTCGCAAATGGCAAAACAGAGATTTGAACAAAACTCTAAGGGATATGATCAAATCACGCAGGATGTTAAAATGGCGAATCCATTTTATCATTTGCCTAGAAAAAATCAGTCATTTGATCAAATCTCTGAATTTGTTGAGTGAAATGACGAAATCGGCCAAAAAAGGCAACTCGTTTTTGCATTTCACTAGATTTGTTTAGTGATTTGATAAAACCCCTGAAACGCGTTAGTGAGTTGACGAAACAAACTCGCAGAGTCAACTCGTTTTATCATTTCACTAGACACGTTTAGTGAAATGATAATGTCTCTACTGTAACATGGTGTAGGTGATTTGATCAAATCTCTGAACTGGTTCAGTGTTACTCTACAATTAAGTTTGATCAAATCTCTTACATGATGTTTCAGGGATTTTATCAAATCACTGAACAATTCTGGTGAAATGAAAAAAAAACGAGTATGCCTTTTTTGGCTGATTTTGTCATTTCACTAAATAGATTTAGGAATTCGATCTAATAACTGATTTTTTGTAGGCAAATGATAAAATGGAATGGCCATTTTCACATCCTGCGTGATTTGTTCATATCTCTTAGAGATTTGTTAAAATCTCTGACATGATTTAGTGAAATGGTAAAATAAAATGTCAAAAGTAGGTAATGAAATTGTTTGTTAAATCAGATTTTTAATCGAGTACAAGAATAGGTATTTAGGTGGTTTGCTTTGCATACAAAACGTTCTTTGACATTCTCGGGGTAACGGCGTGATATTTTAAGAAACGTATGTAACAAACTTTCATAAATTGCGTCTAAGCCGGCCGGTGCCTAAGACGCATGGGCGATACCGGGGAGCGGTAAGGTGCAGGAGGGAGGTAACACGACCGCACGAGCGACAATCTGTACTAGAGTTGAGATTTTCATCATTTCACTAAACGTGTCTAGTGAAATGATAAAACGGGTTGACTCTGAGAGTTAGTTTCGTCAACTCACTAACGCGTTTCAGGGGCTTTATCAAATCACCAAACAAATCTAGTAAAATGAAAAAACGAGTTGCCTTTTTTGGCCGATTTCGTCATTTCACTAAACAGATTCAGAGATTTGATCAAATGACTGATTTTTTCTAGGCAAATGATAAATTTTTTCAAATCTTTTGTTCAAATCTCTGTTTTGGCCATTTCCCTGCGACATATATATAACTATGTGTAGGGATACCATGCACAACATGCAGCATATATCGACTTATACAGAACTTATTGGACCAACGCAAGTTGTACTTAGCATACGATATCAGAATGGCGAACACTGGAATGGACGATATCTCAGCTACGACATGTTGTTATAAGAGCACGAGGGGTCTTACTCTAGCGTACTTACCTACAGCTCTAAACAAGCTTAGTGCTAGTCTTTAACCAGATTGACTACGGTCTACGTGTGTGCCTGCAGCACCTAGTCGAGACACTATCCACTTAACTAAACAAGTTCGTAGTGAATAGTGATCACATGATACATTCAATTTGTTTTTAATTTGTCATAACAAGTTGAATTGCTGAGTTTACGCAGATTCTTACCATTGGCAAATTAAAGGTCCCTCCGTCAACTCCCTGAAGGAGTAATAAAAGGGTATTGGATGAGAAAATCGTTGAAATCGGAAATATTGGTTACAACTGGTGGAGAGTAATAATTTAAAAATTATTTATTCCTTAAAAAAAATTAAATGTATCATTTTCGTTAGGTGATGAAACAGCTTAACATATATTTTATTTACTGCTGGTTCCTACTAACTGCTAAGTAGGTAAGTAATTTAATTTACAATGAACTACTAAAAACGAGTTGATAATACATTTCACAAATCGATTTAGGTACTAAGGGTCAACCTCTAAACAAATCGATAATACTTTCTTGCACCTTGTACGAATATGTAGTATACAACAATAGTGTCAATAGTACGCAAAGGACCACGCAAGCTTCTTTCTCAAGAACTCGTATATTTAGTAGATACTTACAGGCGCCCAGCGCTTGACGTGGCAACTTCAGAGTCCAACACAACACACTCAAGGCTCCGAACAACGGCAAACGTCGCACGGCGGTGGCCCCACGTCACCTGAATAAATTAGGACGGTCCGATCTTAATTAATGTGCGACACATACGACTACTACTTTTATCGTGATTAAGAACCTTTCTGCCGTTTTCTAAGTACCTACTGCGTTTTACCAATGAACAGTTATTGGCAGAATAGTAAAGTAGAGTGAAATAAAAGTATTAATAAATAAAAAAGTGAAATTAATCGCAAACGCATAAATTACCTAAGTGTGTTACTGTCATTTCTGATTCCAAACATTAAAGTACAAGGCTTACTTTATTTTTGTAATTTACTTTCTACGACAATTTTCATAGATACATTTTCGAGCTTCTTGCGATAGCTATTCGTAAGGCATAATATGTTTACCCACATCTCGGCATGTAGGGTGACAATGCGCTCCTCGTAGCGGCGGACAAGCGGAACGGGCCTGTCTCGAGGGAATGCTCTAAATCGTATTGGTTTCCTGTAATTTGTTTATTTAGGTGCTTTTTCAGCGCACAACGGTGAACACGAAGTTTTTACGTACTTATTCCGATACGTATTGGTAATATTTACTTTCATCTCTCCTGTTCACAAAGAAAACTTTCGGGTGTAAGTTCTAAATTGACTTTTCTAATATATAGCGAAATATACATTTCTTCAATAACAATGATGGCCGAGATACTTAAATAAAAAATAAAACAAACGATTTTACTAAATTCCATCTCCAGCATTTCTTGGAAATGTAACATAAACAAGGGCGAACAATAATCCTGTTAAAGAGGGAAACATGGTAATAAAAAAAATTGGCAAAATGTAAACACAGAAATGTATGTATATGTTTATGTAATATTTCAAAATGCCTAAACTCCGTCTCATCATACCTAAGCTCTGTCTCTTCAAAAACAGTAAAATGTATTACTAAATTAGAAGACTACTTGACCCAACACAGTGACTAAAGCTGTGGCATTATAATCACTGGGGCATATTCTCAAATATCTATGTGATTACAGCCACAAACATAAAGCTCAGACCAAGACGGAGTTAAGGCTGATAATGCCTTTTTTTGCGAATAACTGATTTCAGTTTAGTCAAATTATGTTTTAAATTGGACTTTGGAGAATGCTTATTTTCAAATGTCGATATGCGTTTTGACATTAGTATAAATAGTAGATTTCTCCTTAAGAATACTTCTTAAAGATACATAAGTTATCCTGGTTACACTCTAAAGAGGTCCAGGGTCCTCTCTAGGTGATTATAGTCCGTAAGCCCATTCCCAATACACCTACGTCTCATGACAACACGATAAAATGCTGCGTAAGGGTAGGTATATTTACGACATGTGGCAACAGTACGAGACATGTGACATAATTTAGCCCTTTAATCGTAGAGAGAGTAAACCTAACTCTGTCAGTCCTGAAATGGCCCGAAGTACTGGGCAAACGGAGCCAATTTTAGGTGATAGATTTTCAATTCCGTTCTTTTTTCTACTACAAGAAATTGGAACTGGATATCCTCTTCAATCATTATAATAAACAAGTTACTCGTCCGTTAGCATTTACATGACATTAGGTCGTAGTATATAATTTATCTTGGGATGAAAAACATTTGGCTTGATAAATAACATTTACAGCGTCCACAAAGTCATAATGTGCAAAAGCCAAGCTCTCCGCGTTTGGCTGACACCGGCTAACGGCGGTGTCGCCACTGCTAGCTGCTATTTTCGTCATTAAGTATCCTACTTTCTACCAATGTTGTCTATGGGGCATACTCGTCGTAGTCGAAAAAATATTTGGTTTGATAAATAACACGTACAGCGTCCACAAAGTCATAATGTGCAAACACCAAGCTCTCCGCGTTTGGCTGACACCGGCTAGCGGCGGTGTCGCCAATGCTAGCTGCTATTTTCTTCATGAAGTATCCTACTTTTTACTAATGTTGTCTATGGGGCATATTCGTCGTAGTCAAAAAAATATTTGGCTTGATAAATAACACGTACAGCGTCCACAAAGTTATAATGTGCAAACGCAAAGCTCTCCGCGTTTGGCTGACACCGGCTAGCGGCGGTGTCGCCACTGCTAGCTGCTATCTTCATCATGACCTACTTACTACTAATATTGTATAGCGGACATACTCGTCGTAGTTGAAAAAACATTTGGCTTGATAAAAAACACGTACAGCGTCAACAAAGTCTTAATGTGCAAACGCCACGCTCCCCGCGTTTGCTGACACCGGCTAGCGGCGGTGTCGCCACTGCTAGCTGCTATCTTCATCATGAAGTATCCCACTTCCTGCTAAAGTTTTATAGGGATAGGGGTCATAATCGTAGTCAAAAAAACAAAATTCTTTCCTGTGGTTAACCGCTTATATGCAAGCTATTTTACGTATTTACGACACAGATATATATCATGGCGATTCCCTTGCGTCAAATATAAATATAATTTGTACTTAGACAAAACTTTCTCCACCATATTGATTGAATTTGGAGAACGCTTTTATTGATGTTATGAAGATCAATTCAATGAACCATAAAATAAACCCACTCGTGACTAAATATGAATATCCCATTCAACGTGGTGACGCGGGTAGTGGGGGGTGCCTTTGCGCCAGGGACAAATCGAGTGGGACTTTGTGACTAGGCTTAAGCTAGTCTTAAGTTTATTGCTATTATTTTATTGTATCTTATTGACATATTCAAATGGGTAAAATAAGATGTTTTTTTGGGAACTCGCTAACAGTGGGTCCACCCGGGGGTACCGAGGCAGATCGAGGCGCGAGCTTGCTTTATCTGAGCTGGCGCGCTGGAAACAATATATTTATTGGACAGCAGGGTGCCCGATCCTGTGGATGATCTATTCTACACACCTTTGTTGCCACTGCACTGCACCATGAGACAAAAGTTATATAAGAAATCTGAACGATTTTGCTTGCGTAGGGGAATCTGAAATGCCTTCAACAGTACATAACCGTGAGAAAGCTACCAATTGAAAAGTTCATGGAATCTTAGTTTTATACTTAACCCTTCTAAGGATAAAGCCTCTAATTGTGTATACGTACGATTTCCGCTACAGAGCGGAAAAAGGCTGCTACGTGCTACGGCGTAGCTCACGTATCAGAAACGCATACTTTTTACAAGCTTTTATTTAACTTGCTCTATTCGCAAGTAAGTATGCAACCATACGTAAGTTCGTAAGTTAATATACTATAAAGCTCCAACCCCACTGATTTCTCACGTATAGGGTTGTTCGCCGGGAAGGAGTGCTCTCTTCATGTATGTTTTATCGTCATTTCCAATCACTAGTCGCAACAAACACACAAACAAACAAACAAACATGATCATATCATGGCCTATGATCATATTTGACGTCATTTGTTTACATGATAGGACACGTAAGAATGAATAGACTTTAATTTGATTCCTCTGAGAAGGAAAACTGTACAAAATTTGGGTAAAACCTATCGAGACCTAAAAATTTGATGTGAGCACTCATTTCAACCGTAAAAATTTAGTTGTGTATATTTCAGCATTCGCCAGTGACGCCAGCGGCACGGTGCAGCCAGGCGTAGACCGTCCATCATGTAAGTAAGGTCACAGTTTGTCCTATCCGCCGCCGCGCTGCCCTGTTTTACGACATAGCCACTGTTTTGTTTTTAAGATTAAGCGGAACGAACTGCCGGTATATCTATCGATTACTGACCCATTTTCTGTCATACATTTTACTAAAAGGGCCAAATATTATACCTAAAATTTAGGTAATATTATTTAAGTCCTAAACGGATTTCACTAATTAGTGTTAAGCACAATTATTGTATTTCTCAGTAAGTGTAATCTTTTGAGAAATCAATATCTTAAACCATATTTCAAATTGATTTTTTTAAACGTGCTTCTCCAATTTGGAGTCACCACGCCACGAAATATTAAAATTGATTGATTTATGAACCCAGCTAACCTTTGCCAGGTGGCACGAGGAAACAAAAACATGCGAAACCTTGCACAAATGAAGCTCGTACACGTTTCAATCACGGCACTATTTGCTCAGGAACTGGTCTCCGGAGAGGCGAATAAGATGGATCGCGGTGTCAACACGAATTTGCATCCCTTGTTTGTCTCCACGGAGCGTCGGCGGAAAAAACACCGCAATCTCATTGGGTTCGGTGCAGCGGGCGGCCGCATCAGTTATTCGCCGCTGCGGCCGGCTAACACGATTATCTGTCGTTTCGACCGAGAACCTCTTTTTTCTATTCCCTTGTTTTCCAACTTCACGTCTGCTCCGTGTTTTTCTGAATAGGAAATAGGATATGTCAGACGAAAAATTGACAAATATATGGCTGACGCCGAAGGAAAATAGTGGGTTTTGCGATAGGATCTGTCGGATCGCGCTTATTGTAAGTAGGTAGGCATACAATCTCATTTATTTGCAAGATCGTTTTCCTGTTTGTTATTGTTCTTATATGGTTTTTATTCCCACCGCAATCACGTTTATCAGAACGTTCTACGACAATACAAATTAGGATTGTGCGTTAGATTCAACTTAGGTACCTACTATATTATAAGGCAAGTCGAAAACATATTAAAATATATTTTAATCACTATTTAGTTTAAAATACAAAAATCGTGATGAAAATGTTATCCATAAAATGCTGAGGAGCGGCGCGGTGTTATTAATGTTGGTGTCAGATGAGGAGCGACGGCGAGTAACGCGTCGTGGACTCGCGGAGCCGGAGCAGGCCCGAGCGTGGGTGGCCCTGGGGTCACGAACTCACAACACTGCGATATTTACCTTGTTGAATTCACGCCTCGTTACAACACTATTTAATTTACCACGTAATATTTTTACAATTCAAATCTAACGTTTCATATTCCCAATTCGCCTCATTAGCACTCAAACCACCTTCCTTTCAACAAAAAATGCACCCACAAACTGCACAAAAACTGTTCAAGAACTGACAGATGAGACTTCAAATATTTCAGCAATGCATTTTTTTCTGAGATACTCGGATGCGTGATTTATTAACGATAGTAATTTTTTTAGAAACAATTTGCTTTTCTGTTTTTAGTCCTAATTAGCGGTACATGTATTTAATTAGCGTCGTTAAAGTTTTGTATGAAGAATGTAACTGCGTAAAGTTTAAATCACGGTATACATTGCTAAATGTATCAGTGACGGCGTGTAACAAAAAGCTAATTTATCCTCGATTTCATAGCGTAACCTACCCGCTGTTCATAGTCGTAAATTGCAGGGGCGCGAGATATGTGATTGCACCATGAATTACAGAGGAACCACACGCAACGGATCATAAAGATCCCTCTAATGTCTTCATACGATACTCACAAGCGCTTCAACACGAAACTAGTATCGAGTATATTCACCAAACTAATAATTTCCTCGCGGTGAAGTGAGTCCGCGGAGAGTAGCTCACACGCTCTAGCTGCCGACCCACTGATTACGACTTGATTATACCCTACAAAAACTTTCATAACCCGGAACTTCCATTGCCATTAGTGGCTAAAAAAACAATTATTGACGCCTCATGATAGCAATTAACACCCATCTGTTATTACACCCAAATCTTTACTTTCGGTAGACCTACTATCATGTGTAATGAGTTGCTCATATCGGCGTGATATTTTGAGAAGATTGTATTGTGATTATTTTGTTGAAGTGGAACAGTGCCTTATGTGGATTGCTATAGGATCTATAAGAGTGTGGTATGAATGGTAGTAGAAATGTGTACGTGTAGACGTGTGAAGCTGTCGCCTCCTGCGGGAGGCGCGCGCAGACCACCCGCGCTGGGCGCTCGGCGCTCGCGCACCGGCCCGAGGGCGTGTGCGCTTCACACGTGGACGATGTAGCCAAACCAAAGTCTTATTTTTTACTAACGTTGCAAAAACTGTAGACATACACTTTTTGCTTCTATTATGAAACGCTGAGAACGGATCGTATGTCCCTCAATTTGATTTGTTTGATGTTTGAGATAAGGTTGGCGTACGGACGTCAACAGGTTTAGGCTGTCTCGAGGCTGAGCGGTGTGCGAGGTGTTCCAGTGTGGTCCGGCGTCGTCGGCGCTGTCGGCGCGCACGCCGGCACGCGCGCTATGCGCACAGCCTCGCTCTAACTGCTTAATAAATGACCAACCGTAACATTAGGCGGAACACATACATCATTTATGTAAATTTTGACGAAGACATATCTATCTCGGCCAGAGCTGCCTTCACTCCACACGATGCGCATTCCAAATAAACTTATTATGCATTCGTTACTAAATACCAACCAAACCGCATGCCTAGTACAGACCGCATGTAAGGTATTTACGTCTTGCCTAAACCCGACCGAAACGTAGAACAAATAACCATTAATTACTTAAAGGTAAACGTAAGTCGGTATCAAACGTTGGGACGTTTACCTTATATACATATTATTGGAGTGAATGGTATCCTATCCTGTGTTATACCTATGCCCTTAAAACGACCTATATTAGCGAGTTCATTGCAGAAATTTCGTCTATTTAACATAGTTTTCAAATATATGCCGATCGTGAAGTAAATACCTAAAAACAAATCACCATCTCCGAATGTCTGCGACTTAAGTAGTCACTCCAGTAGAAGCCCTCATAATTGGTACCTAATTATGTAATTATTTATAAGTAGATAATAGGCATTGTGCGTCATGTTCAAATTGATAACATAGTAATGCTAAATGGATAGTAAACCATCAAATTATCGTAATAAAGTATAAATTATAAAATATAATTACAATCATAAAAGATATGAACCATGAAAGTTTAGAAAAATATGCATTTTTTTATTGTCCAAGAGTAAATTTAAAGCTACCAATAGAATCCTTACGCTTTTACAGAAACAAAATTGTATGACAACTATGAGTACTTAAACGCAGTATTTCGCGACCGAAACCACAAATTACCTGACTTTCCAGACAACGATTAGTACAAATGTACAAATGTGACGTCGTACTTGTCTGTCTATCAGTATGAAGCGTTTTGCGCTGCCGCCAGCGAGGTCAATCTTTGTCTCAAGTTATTGGGTATTTATGTTCTTTAATTGTAGTCGCTCCCATACAAACATTTGTTCCTCTCCAAAAACTGGTTCGAATAACATCATAAAAAAATCTTAGTCATCATCCCTATTGTTCCTTACCTGCATGAAACTACATGTAATATTTGCTATAGGTACCTAGTAGGTAAAAAATACCATGTAGGTAACATAAACCAGAATAAAATCGTCGTACCTAATCTATTAGGCCTATAAATATTTTATGATTAGTGTACCTATTTTATGATTAGATTAAACTATTGCGATGTTGTGTATGATGGGTGCATTACTGGCCGTTCGAAGAGGCTAATACAACGAGTGCAGAACGCATGCGCTCGTTTTTGTTTCCGAGTCCCTCCACGGTCCCACATCACTCCGTACTTGAACGCCGCTAACTTGTTGAACATGCCTGCACGCCGGCGCCTGCACCTGGCCACTCTGCTCTTCGGGGTGGTAAAGCATGAAACCCCATCTTACCTATTTCAAAAACTGGTATGGTCAAAAAGTGTGCGCAGATTCAAGGCAATGGCCCTGATACCTATGCACCGAACCGCTGCTTTCCGAGGTAGTTTCAAGTTTGCGGCGTCTAAGTGCTGGAATGATATCCCTCCCCCTATCCAAGGGGCGCTTAGCAGATACACCTTTAAGCGTATGCTTAAGGGTTATTTGTTGACGCTCCAGAAATCGATATCCTAATCCAGCACTGTGACAGCAAAAATATGCCAATTAGTAATTTTGAAATGTTTATTTTATTTACTTGTTGTTTTATAAGTAAGAATGAATTTGAATGTCGAATGTTATTATTTTTTTTTATTTTTTATTATATTGATGCTGCATGTAGGTAGTACGTACACAGCTCTCACCTGGTTTTTAAAATTATATTTATTTCTCTCTCGCCTATCCCAATAGTATATTAGTATAGTAGTTTATATATATATTAAATTGTATGACGTTTCCGTGAGTCACCAACGGTGCTGGCTGAAAATCAGCGCTGCAGGTGTCTGACACCTCAGCATAATGCTGAGCCAGTGTCCGGTTCACTGCCGCAGAGACACACTTGTTTCATGTTTCAAGTAAGTTTAAATCAGCAAATTATATGACAGCAGAACTATTTAATTTAATACCAAAATGGACGCCAGGTAAATGTCATGAAAATCATGACGTAGATTTGTTAAGAAACTGAGGGTAATTTAAAATGTCTTGATTTTCGATTTATATTAGCACCACATTTGCACACAGTTTCTTGTACATATATGCATGTACTCGTACCAACAAGAAATAAATCTACAGCACTAAATACGAGTATGTACCTGGAAAGTACCTAAGGGGTTCATTATATTGAGGAATAAATTTCACACAGTTAACATATCGAGATAATTGAAACCACGCTGCAAGAGACCATTCTTCGTAACCAGCCCCCCTATTCTGTAACTTGTTTTAAGCTCACCTCAACGCTCATCCACAAATATATCTTGACACCGCGATGCGTAATAACTAAGCGTAGGTAGAGGTCTAGTTTCGTGCCGGGTGACCGGCGCGCGGCGGGGCGAGCCGCATTAGCGCGTAGCGAATAACAGCCCTGATATATCACCATCTTTGAGTGTATGTCCCTTTGTTTCCCATTGTCAGTGATCCTTCACTTCATTGAAAACTTTCCAGCATTGTTGACTGAATAGCCCTTTTAATGATATTGTCACAATATTTCGTGACAATTGCATTTCTTATCCTAATAGGAAATGTTATTGATTTCTTTTTAAAATCTCGTTAAACATACCACACACAAACGGTATGGGTACAGCAGAGCCGATTTCATTTATGACGTATATTGTCACCCTTATGAAACTTTGAATGATATGAGGTATCATTTATCATAAGGTGATATTAAAATAACCATGTGAAATGAATGAAACGAAATAAAAGAACCAGTTAGGTAAGTAAAGAAGGTATGACATCATTCTTTAATTATCTAATGGCGCTGTAAGTACCTATTATTTTGCCTTTTCGTACGGATAAGAGGAGTGTAGACACTAAATATAATTTACTTTAAAAACAAAGCTTTAACCGACTTCAATTTAGTACTCCGCCAAGCCACGAGAACATTTCCATATTTCTTTTCAAATTTACCACATAAACTGATTTCCGAGATCAAATGCGTTGATTATTAGAGAAAAAAACCCAATCGCTGTATGTGACCCGATAATATTTGAGTACTTCCGTCCATTCCAAAAGGATTGCCTTTGGCACTTCATTAGTTGCTATTTCAACGGAATTTTATCGGAATCTGTGACGTACTTTTGTACTTTTAAGTAAGTACATAATTGAAGAATTCCATGTCATCTGTGGTTTCATCATCAATTCGACTCCACCAAATTTATGATTTCCGGATGTAAATACACGAGTTATAATAGTAAATACCAAAATCATTACACGCGTGCCTAATATAATTGAGGAGTTCCCTCAATCCCTCATGTATCCCATCATCCAATAGAGTTTTTGAAAAAAATGGGACCCACCTGGAAGCATATACTTACAAACAAAAAAAACGAATCGGCTCATCAATGAAGGAGTTCTGAGGTAACAAACATTAAAAAAAAAATACAACCGAATTGAGAAACCTCCTTTTTTTGAACTCGGTTAAAAATAGTCAATAATATCATATTTTCTCGAAAAATGATTAAAAACGAAGTTATGAGTATCTAGAGTTTTAAGAAGGGGTATGTTCTGTCCCTTTTTCGCAAAACGCAACTTCATATGAAACGATGACGCTGGAAGATTCTGACGTCACTAATAGACGGCAATGTGCCGTGCCCATCATCGTGTTAGGCGCCGCCGTCGACGCGGCCCCCCGGCAGCATCCCGTAACGTGACGTCACACACTGTTGGAGTTTTCTCTCTCTAACAAGCAATATTAAAACGGTTATAGCTTCGTAATTCTTTGAGATATGGGATTTTCGTCACTTAGGCATATTTTTTTGGAGTTATAATAATTTTCGTGTGTACACCCCTATCGTGTGACTTGACCCAGTTGTTCCGGACCTGGCATATATAGTTACGACCACTAGGTACTTGATGTGAAAACCATATTTAACGGCTCTTTATGTCGTTAAGTAGGTACTGACCTGCAATTAGTATTATTGCCTTTCCTTTTGTTTATTCCTCCGATATTGTACGTAATTGTATAAACCAAGTCATAGTTAATAACAACACTATACTTAAGTAAACGTTCTCACTAGTTACAAGGCATGGCACATATAGCACAATGTCAAGTCATACATTTTACATTAGTTACCTCCGGTCCCCCAACGACTTCACACATACCTATTACAAAAACCGGCCAAGTGCGCGTCGGGCCACGCGCAGTGTAGGGTACCGCATTTGCATGTCTATCTTTGTTACATCGACACGCGTGCGCCATATAAATGGTGAGGTTGCGTCGGCCGAATTTGTACGAAATATGGCCTTTCCAAGTACACATTAAGTTGGTCTACTGTTACTCTGTAACTAGTTGTGCCTACTTAGCCGTGATAGTTTTCCTTTTAAATTCATTATGTACTACTGCCTTTTTTACATTCCACTGGGAACCCTACCTGCCGGTTAAATGGCTACTACTCACTTAAATCAAAAATTAGGGCTTAAAGTCCAATATCACGCAAACGGATCACTGGGTTGAAAAATGGTATTTTAGAAATCCATAATAATTTTAAACAAGCTATCCAACGATATATATTATTAACGCAATGCGTGACTTACATTGTTATTGTCTAAGTAACTACTGCTGATGTCGTCTACTAGAAAATGTGCGTAGGTACCGCATTAGTATATTTACAGAAGTCGAAGCGAGCGATGTATCTAACGAGAACTAACAAGTTAAAAAAGTGAGTACAATTGCAATAGAGCTTGAATTTGACCCGAATCCCAAACACGATATAAAATTCACATAAGTATAATTTCATCCGATACTACCCAGTGACCAAACAAATTTCCCTGAATTCAGAGCAGCAAAAACTTGACGCATGTGTTTGCAAAAAAATATAGATTATATCGCTAGCGCCACGTGGTCGCCCGAGGTCCATGTTTGGACACTTCACCCGCTATTAGGGCGCGCACCCCCGCGGCTCGCATTCTTTCCCGGAGCGCCTTGGTTTGTCAACTGGCACATTAGCCAAGGTGTTTTCCACGATGGTGGTCTAGGTTTTTTGCACACGCCCACACTGTTAATTGGTGACAATTGTGATCACCAACCGTTCGGGTGAAGAGAGATGTTTCCACGCAACAGATGTGATAATAATGCCTTTTTTTATGAATATTTTTTGTCGTGAATTATTTTGTTCTTTATGACAACATTATTATTATGCTAGCGTTATGGAGTGAAATTGTTAGACTTTTCATATTATCATTATCAATCAAACGTAGGTACCTACTCGTAAACAGTATTTCGCTGAAGAATACCTACGTATGGAAGTATTTACGCAAGGACGAGTGAATGATTTAGTATTTTTACTATTAATGTTCATTTAAGTATCATCGCAACATGCACGGTGCATTCCAGTGAAATAAATCTTCAGATTGTAAGGCCATATGCAAGCTGCAGTTTTTCTACGAGTACTCACAGTATCTATTTTCGTTTCATCAAGGGTTATGGATTCGGCGGCTTCAGATATAAAGATAATGTCCAGGAGCACTTGCTGGCGGCTAAGAGATCTGGCGCCAGCCACACCCGACACCGGGATTGTCGGCGTTTTACACTAAGTGTTAGTTACGGGAGATCCTCGTGTTAATCTCTCGAGATTACAGCTCCTGGAAACAAAAAACGTTCTCTGAAAACTCGAGTTACAGAATGAACTAAACGACGGCTTTGTAACTATAAATAAGTACGTTGGTGTACTAAATAAAGTGATTACAGATGCCCTAGGCCTATCTAACTCCATAACTATTGTAGCGTGCAAACAGATTTACAGATATCGCCATGTAAAAACGCGCGGTAAAATAATTTGGTTATACCTACCTAGGAATGGCCAAATTATTTGAACTGCAGGTCGATCACGTAACGGATTGTACGCGCGTCAGGTTGATCTAAATGTCACTATTTGTATGGGAAAATGACAGTTGAACGTTACGTGATTACCCCTCTGGTCATTTTAACCAAATCATTTAGCCAATTGCGTTTTACCAAACTGTTATACGAAGATTAAAAATTCAAACATCTGTCGCATGCATGGACCTACGATAGAATAGAATAGAATACTTTATTGCTCTCATGTAGACATTACATCAGGTCTTAAATATCTTACAGTCTATAGTACAACATGACACCCTGTAAGGGTATTGCAAATCCTTCGTCTTAGACGTAGGTAGAAATCATTGAGTTATATTACTAGAGTAGACATCACCTAGCATAAGTTTGCGAATGTCAACATACTCTCATGAGAGTATGTTGGTTTAGTCTGTGGCGGGCAGTGATGGCGGTCGCTTCGAGTGCAATTTTGACTCAAAACTTTAAAAAATGCCTTCTTTTGCATTGCGCTATTGCACCAACAACAAACCCAACAATAGTAAAAGTACGGGAATCACTATTCATCAGCAAATTCACAGAGTTTTTAAATAACATGAATTTTTCTGTAATTTGTAAGATACGCGCCGATGGCGGCCATTATTTCAAAGATTAAAAATGTAGAAGTGACAATTTCCTAAGACTATTTTGCCTTATTAGTAGAACAGTATACTTACTAGCCTTAATTTTATTGGCAACGATTAGTTGCTATTTAGATCTTAAGTCCTACTTATTTAAATCCTAGGTCAATTCTCTTATATAAATAATGTACGCAACGCGAGTATGGTCTCCGAATTATGAACCCATTAACAATTTAGGAGAATATATTATAATAATTATATTAATTTCCAATTGATTTCAATCTATATCTGAGGATTCCCTGGGACCTTAAATGTGTTTGGATCTGACTAAAACTGAAAATGGTCATAATTTAGTTGTTTTGTCTTGCTGCGATAGCTATCAATAACGATATCGGAGGATCCGCATAGGCCTTAAATAAGACGCATGGTCATCAAATCCGACACAAATTGCTGAGACAAATTGCATCAACACAGTGCATCCTCGGGAACTATAAAGGTATCCAGTATAAAAAAATTACAAATACCAAATGTCGGTGATTAAATCAATAAGTAGTTTTTTTTATACGAGTTTAGAGGTATTAAATTACGCTATGGCCATAACTGAATCCGAACTCAGAAAATTGTCGCATCTACTGCACGTTTACATACTCTTTGATTTTCCAAGATGGCGGCCTGATTGGAAGACGTCGTGAAAAATGTTCTGGGTTGCCAGTCTATACGTAGTAATAGTAAGTCAATGGTAGAAATTAGGAAATTAAACTAAGATTTACACGTTTACATTTAGGATATCATTTGCTAAGCATATCTATGGTATCTATTTACATTGAAGAAGTATTTCAGTGAATAAAAACAGTTTTCTATTAAATATGATTTTAACTTGTGAACTCGTGTATTTGACTCATCAGCTATCTCTTTAGGAAGACTGTTGTAAATGCGTATTGTTGTCATATGGGGGCTGTATTACTCAGGACACGCTATGGTAATAATAATACCACGTGTGAGCGAGCTGATAGCATACAAATCTCACTTTTTTATTTGCCACAACTGATTTAGTATGAAATGGCACATAAACCATTACCCGTCCAAATTGAGTAGGTTGTTTATGGCAAGTCATCAGCCGTTTTAAGACCAGTTCTTAATTTTTCGTTGTGGCATCACGTATAGCCTGCCCTGAGTATCACAGCTCCATGGTCGCATGTATTCAATCTTGTCAAATTTTCAATCAGGCAAAAGATACTGTTTCTTTGAATTCGTAAATGACAGTAAATCCACGAGCACGTCGCTTACGTGACGCTTTTCAGAGAACACCTCTGAAAATGCTATGAAGTTGATTTGTGGTCTGATAGTACATAGAGAGCTCTATGCATTTGATTAAGGGAACTACCATACAATGCGTTGGGTGACACCAATGCATTGTAAGGTAGTTGCATTTCGCGAAATGCCCCTAAATAGGAAAAGTACTCAATAGCAATATGACTTGGAAAAATTAACCATGGATTAGATAATACATCGTAAATAGGCATCATGAATTACAAGTAGGTACCTATTACATAGTATGCTGGTTGATCACGTGGGATGGAAAACAGGGCAGCACTGGGCTCGTCCCGATTATGTTTGATCGCGATTTAAGCACCCTATACACCTACCCGTGGCCATTCTTTGTACCAGCCGCTCTCACACTACCGTCAGCAAAAACATTTAAAAGGTTTACTGATCGGATTATCTAATACAAATCTGTGACCTGTACTAATTGTACGTCAAAGTGTGACAAATGTTGTGAAGTTATAAGCAAGTTTAAGCACCAGGGCAATTTCCTAAATAAGTTCCGTGACGTAATGTAATTCCAGCCAATCTAAAAATGTAGTTTTTTAGAAACGCTTATTAATGAATTCTCCTTCTTCTGATATTCTTTGAAAATAATACTTGCTCAATATAAATTGCTTAATTTGGATAATATTATACTTTGAACCTAATTACTACCGCTGTCACATTCCATTACGATACGAACTTTAGGTTTGCTTAAGTGAATTTCAGAATATTATTTGCTAACCAGTCTTTATTAAATGACATTTAACACAATAATATTCGTCTATAAATAAATAACATTTGCGACACTAAGCGTCACAATAAAGTTATAATCACAAATCTTTCCCTTGCGTTACTTTTTGGTTTTCATCATAGCTTAACAATCGTCTTAACTTGAGACATACTGAAAACAACTATCAAAAGTTATATAATTATCAGATGCACATAGTATTCTAACAAATGAATCCAAAGAGTATAAATTATTCTTAATAATTAATATGAATTCTTGAAAAATTAATCACAGCCACAGTGTGACACAAAGTGACGTAGATAAATAATTCGTCACGTATAGGAACTACATGCAAGGAAGACGAAATACTTCGCGATTGTAAAATAAATTACAATAAATATAGCGAAAGCAATCTACAACGATGTCAGAAACCTTATTTTGAATATGATTGAATATTTACAGCAAAAAAGGATGCCGGATTGTCTAGAAATTTGTTGTTGACATGACCGGTACTGACATTTTATAGTGCGTTCCTAGGTATTGATTGAACTGGTTATTTTGTTTGGATTCAACTAAAGGGTGTCCCAAAAAGAACGCTAAATTTTCTATACATTATGTATGGAAAATCATGCGTTCTTTTTGGGACACCCTATAGTAATCTCTTTTCTGATTAAAATATTGTAATAAAAATTTAAGACTAATACAGATAATCCCCAGACCAAACGTTTTATAGTTGAGGTCGGCGGTCTTAAAAGCGACACATCAGAGTCGGAGTCTTCGGAGTCACAATCTGAAAAATACTTAAATATCGAATACGTACTTGGAACCAGATATGGACGAATAGGTATTTTATTATAAACCATATAATTTTTACATTCAACAAACAACACAATGCCAATACACACTGTCCCGACTATACATGACGTATATGCACATATTATTATTGCCATATATATTATGTGATTTACAGCGATATCCCTTATATAGGGGCTTGTCGGGCTATATTTTGTACTTTACCGAGAGCTTACTAGTGTCACCCAGATTTCCTCACTCGTCGGTATAATATATATATACAGACGAAAATAGAGAACAGAAACACTAAGAATCTACGGCTCTGCTAGCAAACAACTTGCGTAACGATCTTTTAAACGCGAATTGTATTGTCAGTATTGAAATCATCGAAAACTCATAAGTAGGTACCTACTTATATTAGTTCCCGTGGACTCATGTAATTTGGCTAGAAGCCGGGTCTTACATTAGTCAATGAAAACATTTAATTTGTAACTCTTGTGATTAATATTTATCTTATTAATAACAGTTCCAAGGGACTGCAGACCCTAAGTATTTGATATTCATTTTAAGTTGATACATACGCATGGGTACCTACTCCAGGAAAAAGGGTCTTTTCAGACAGACGGACGACGAAATCCTACAATCCAAATTCAGTTGCGGAAGTAACAACACAAACTACACGTAGGTATAATAATAAAATCATTTTCATGTATGAGTGTAGAGTTTGATTGTTGGGATATATTTTAGACTAGACACATTGTTACAAGGGTTCCTTTTTCCTATTTATGTACCGAACCCAAAATGTCCAGACTGCGAGCAGGACGTTCTTCGCAACAGAAATTGTGCTCGTAACCTCCAATTTTGCATCTTCACAACAAAATCAGTGTTGTTTCTGACCCTATAATGCAATCAGCCTGCTCCTGAGCTGAGCAGAAGAGTTTTTTGCAAATTCGGCGGCGATCGGTCTCGCCTATTATAGCGAGCCTTAAGCTGTAACGATATCATTTTATTGCCAAGAAATGGTTGGAGTGGGAAGGAACCAAGATTTTTTTTTAATGTTATTGGATCCGGAAAAGTAATTGAAAATAGATGTTTAATGGTTATTTCTGCAACAAGAGAGCAAAGTTTGTTTTTGCTGCGAGTGCTGATTTTGAGCTCTGAGGAAGCGAAAGATTCTAAAATTGAATCACGAGCATAGCGAGTAATTCAAAGTTTGAATCTTGAGCGCAGCGAAGGACTCAGAAGCACGAGATGCAAATACTTTGCTCTCGAGTAACACATACAATTTTTCACCTCAGCAGTGAGAATATATTCACATTCATAAATATATCATAGTATTACGTACCTATTCGTTTCAAGATTATTAAGGAAGAAAACTTAATTAGGCGTTCGTTACTGCATGTTAACTCCTCAGCGCCGGCCGCGCCGTTTGTATACTAGAAAGGCGAGACAAGCCGCGAGAAACCAAAGGATATTTTAGTATCTACTTATATACGAGTCTCGCGAAACACTAACACAACACTAAAAACTAACCGTATTATTGTTAAAATTCACAGGTTTTACTCATATTTTCGAGCTATTTTTGAAATATTCAACATTAATCTCTATTACCCTAGAATGAGACAAAGGCCCATATTAGCATATTACGTGTATCTCGCGTGCACACCAAAAACTAGCCGTACTGTTGTTAAAATACTGGCTTCGTCACTGACTTCACTATACTCGTATTTCCTAGTTAGGTAGAGAATTTATTAATCCTAGTAGTTTTTATATATAAAACTAATATCAATAACGCAAGAATAAAGAATAATATATTATACCTAATACAATCAGAAACAAATTAATAGAGCGCAAGGGGCAGGGCGCCTCGCGTGCTTTCTAATATAGCATCTGTGGTATATGTTCATAAAATTTAAGATTGTTAAAACTAGAATTATTAATTAGCTAGCGCAATAAAAATCATGTTTACCTATGTATCATGAAAATTCGGAGTTTATGCTGAGATGATTTTATTAAAAATTCCTTTGTATAATTATTTCGGTAATTTAAACTTGTTTTTGTTAGTTTTCGAACGAGTTGTTACGCGCTTTTTTGGGGGTCTACTTTGAAATTCTATGGTCGAACTATGGATCAGTTCAAATATTCTGAACTTAGACGAAAATAGACCCCAGACGATGAAATAGTGCTCGGCATCCAAATTAAAAAGCTACTTTGTCTCACGGAGTGAGCAAAATCGCATTTTGCACACTGTTTTCACGCAGCCAAATCTGCTTCTTGGAGCTGCTGAGGTGAAAAGGTATATTTTAAACCCACAGCCAATAATATATATATATGTACTTTGATTTAAACTTTAAATTAAACTTGGATAAAACAAGATTGCAAACCACCGATTGTTTTTTCTTCATCAATAAGTGTTTTCTCACTCTTCTTAATACATTTTATTATTAAGGTCTGTGTTCAAGTAGGTACCGTACCATTAACCTGCCATCAACTAACGCATTTCAGCATTCATTGCATCTAGAATTTTCCAACTGTTACGGCAGCTCCGATATTGAACGCGTTTTTTTGGACAAAATAAGTTAATACTTATATCTCTCACCCCGTTTATTCCCAGTGTTATAATGTTCGTAGTTACGCGAATTACATCCCCAAAAGGAATCAATACAGGTAACAAGACGATCTTTACGCTTACTTAAAGTGACGCACTGGAATGTCGCTCTCCCGCATAAAGCCATCTTTATTTCCAATCGAAGCTACCTAATTACCTCGCCGGCCGGGGTTGGTGTTGATGAAACATCGTTTTTGCGCGCAGATTCGCGGTAGTGATGGTGTTATAGCGCATAAACGGTACGCCCTATAATGACGCTAAATATATTGCTCTCGAGAACTCGCTCCACCGAACAACCAGCGCATGAGCCCGGACTGGCTTAATTGTTTTAAACGTTCAAGGAGTCAATTACTAGGACGCGAACATGGCGACACCTTCTGTCGAGCGGGCTTGCCGTGCGGGAAGCAATTAGCTAAGTACGCTGTATTATACGAGCCTAAGTGTTCTTACTTTAGTTAGCACTTAGATAGCGTAACTTTCGATCCTTAACATTTAAACATTAAAACAATAAAACACGCTGTGGGACCTAAAGGAAACCAGAAAATTGGGAAATCCTTGGATCAGGCGCGCAAAATTTGAGTGATGCATTTACTGCCGGGTAGGTTGGTTAATGGCCATTTGCTCTCATTGATTAAAGCTGGCAGACGAGCAATAAAACGCGTCAGTGCTCGTAAACTGGCACTCGAAGCCATCGCTACCGGCGCCCGCGCCGATCAAAGACGACGCCGACAAAGACGCCGCGCGCGCTCCCAGCCCTGTCAACACAGTCACGGGCCGTACTAAACGTTTCCCTCAGGCTAAAATTACGAGCGATGAACGTTACACTCGAATTGATAGCTACATTTGCATAAAAAATTACGAAAACCGAAACCGTCTAGAGCGCGTTACTGGTAAAATTTTGCAAATGCAGTGTGGTGTTACTGTCGCGGTATAAGCGCCAATCCTCTAATCCGGCTGGAGTGTGCCCAAAAACTGCGGCGTCTCAAGATGGTAGTCGCTGTTTTAATTAGTTGTATTAACGCTGAGCCCCTTATTAATAGGTTGATTACTCGCGGGTGGCTAGCGACTGCAGCACAGGACGCGCCGAGCCGCCATACTCGCCGGATAGCTCCGAGATTACCCAAGATGCTAACCCAATCCAAATTCAGTTGCGGAAGTAACAACACAAACTATACGTAGGTATAATAATAAAATATTTTTCATGTATGAGTGTAGTTTGATTGGGGCATATTTTAGACTAGACGCATTGTCGTATGTGATGATAGTCTAAACTGAATAACGTACAAGAAGCATAATGTAAGTATATCTCACTATATATAGGTATATATTATATATGTATAGGTACATATTATAATAAACGCGAGGTCTTAATGCTCGGAAACAGTGTTGTACACCAATAATTGGCTTTGCATACAGCATAAAGTACCTACTTGAGACCGCTTGAGTGTTGGGAGTTCATAGACACATGATGGAGCGAACTGAAAATATCAATTTGTCTGAAAATACCCGCGATATCTGCGCAGCGCCCATAAATCTGCGAGGTGTCGGTGCTATCGGCCGCTCACTCTCAGCCTGATGGTTTCTATCATTTGCAAAGCAGCTTATGAAACATTTTAAGTAGCAACTGCCGGACTATACTAATGTAAGGAAGTCGGGTGATTGACTTGAATTCGACACGTTCGTACGGTATTATTACTTGTAATTGTCGGGTAATAAGTAGGCTTAGGTACTCAAGTTCAGAGTTATTACGAGGATGCTATTAGGTATATTGAAACTTCGGATAAAATGAATACACGTGCTGGGAATTTCCATATAGTACGAATGGAAAAAATAACAGCTCCTGCGTAATGTCTCGGAGACACTGCTCGATTTACAACTCTGTGACCACGTATGGCGCTTTCAGAGCGGACTTTCCTGTAGGTAATTCAATAATAACCGCATCAGATGTGAATATTTTTCAAGTGGGCATGAGACTGGCGGCTGAGAGCCGCACGCGCCGGGGCCGGCTGACTCAGCGAGGTAAGTGCTGCTCGCAATTAAGATTGCGCCGATGAAGACACATGCTGAAGTATTTTCTAATTACGTACACCATCAATCACGGCTCAGCCAGAGCAAGCCAGAACACCGCCAATCAAGTAATTGCATCGCGTGCATTGGCTTTTCGGTCCTCGATAATAATAGGCATTTTATTGCCCCTAATGGAGTCTCTAGGGCCGTCCAGCTAAATGGTCGGCATTTGGTAGTCGCTGCTTTTAATTTAGACTAATATTCGTATGCACCGATGAGTAGTAAACACTCGCATGCTCGTCAATGACGACGGAACTCCCTTTTTTTTCTAATCAATTAAGGCATCGATTGTTTCGATATTGCACGTTAATGGAAGTTTGATATTGTTGAGTGACTATCATGTTGATTGATTTTAAAATGTAACACGCAACTATATGTGGCCTTGTGTGATGGCGTATCGGTTGTTTCTAATTTATAACCCGCTTGCAGCAGCGGCATTTTTATATGTCAGCTAGATACTTTGACGGGGTTGGGGCATAACGAAACAGATTTCAATTTGTGACATGCCGGCAGCGAGCGAGCCGCGCCTCACAATAGAGGTGATGGTGCTCGGACAGGTGGCTGACGGCCGCCCGCGCCGCTCTCGGCAGACAACCGGGCGTTGTGTGTGATCGATCGATATTCCTACTTTCATATTCCAACTTCTCTGTTAGACAAACTCGGCTATATACCTACTGATGGAATTTAAGATATCGTAATTAAACCGTATTCTCTTCGACATAACACACCGTATAATGTAACCGCTGACCTTGTTTACCAAATAGCGAACAATACTTTATTTTGCAATGCAAACTGAAGCTCATCAATCATAATTCATCAGGGGGCCTAAGATTACTCAGAGATCGACCTATTACACAAGGTACTTTCAGTAATAAACTGCATATATAAAATGTTTATATTATAAATCATTAGTTAATGGAATTGACTATTGGATTGCTACAGAACTAAGCATTTTTCTATCATGAGTTTAAGTTGTTGCTATATACTTTTGTTTTTTGATTGCGGGCTTGATATCCTTAAAATACGGCAGAGTAAGATGGATGGATAGCGAGCGCAAGATCAACAATCGAGAACCAATTGTTAGAAGTCAGATCACCTATCACCGAACTGCCAATAGCGTGGAACGGTCGGTTCACTTCTTTGATTCGACCAAATTAGAACAAGGTTTATTCCTAGACAAGTCCATAGCGGATCCTGAGGTGGGGGCGAGGTGGCTAGGAGGCCAAAATTGTTACTTTTAACCTCTAGTTGAGTCTTTATTCTTAATTGCTGAAAACCGGCCTAAGATAATTCTGTTCAATAAATTCGGATATTATATGAGGAATTGTTTACACTAAACTCGGAATAAACTCAATTTGTAGGCGTGGGTTCAAATGCAGTCTAATACTTCAAAGAATCAGAAATAAAATACATAGTTGACTATTCTTCCGCTTATTAAATATTGTGTATATTCAATTAGTCAGTAGGTAACTTATACGAAATATTTCGTTCGATTGTTCCGTCTGTAGTTATCTATCGGCCGGAACGTCGGTAAATCATGCTCATCGATGATCGGGCCGATGCGATGTCAGATTAGGTCGCTGCCAGCTTTGTGGCGGTAATTTGTGGCCGCCGTCGAGGCATGACTGGCGCTGAAAGATGGCACGCATAACATTGCTGTTCAGTTAGTTAGTGGCCAAGGTAATTTATCAGGAGCCATTGTTTTTCTATCATTGTTGATCCCTTGACCGTGACTGAGCATTACTCGGGAGAATTCCACAGGAAAGTTGTGGTAAGCACAAACCAACGCCTTTTATCTCCTCGACTATATGGGATATCTATCGTCTCATCTCATGACTAGAAAGCGTAAACTAGGAGGTAACCATTCGTCCTCGGATGAAATGATACAAATGTGAAGTATATACTTACTTGATTATTTATAATCAGAAAAAATCTTGATGGGTAAATCTGAAGGAAAGGTCAAGTCAACAACGCGTTCGATGCAAAAACTGATGACCAGAGATCGGAATTTTCGTGGCATTTTTGAGCTGTCATAGGGTCACTTCTCATTCATCGACTTCGTAATATTGATATTCACGTAATAAAATATCAAAAGAGCTGGGACGATATTTATTGCGATTTCACATACAAATCGATTCTGAGCCGCAGTTCGGGTCCAGTCGCGCATGAATTTTGGCGGTCGGAGCCAGACGGGCCGGTCACTGGCTGCATGCCCATCCTTCTCCAAATACCGGTACCTTCCTAGATCCGACCTCCCTTCATCTGGCGTCTGGTCTCCGGCTTGGGGTCACGGCATGCACTCCACACATATGCCCTTGCGGCACGGACGTGGACCGACTGGGCCACCAGAAAGTGCAGGCCGCTTTTCAAGACACTTTAATTACATAATCTGCCGGTCTCTTGCCACCATCAATGTGCCTGATTTTCTTGAGCCGACTGGCATTGTCAGTGATGATGACAAAAGACCTGATGGTGAGTCCATGGTTCCGTGGAGTTTGGGACGGATGCTTGTGTGGTACCTGTGTAGACACACTGGCACAAAATGCCGAAAATCTTAAACGTATTCAATATAGAGCAGAAGCCGGTGCCCTTTGGTGTTGTGTCGAGACCCTCGGGCCGTGGGGTGCGGAGTACGCAAAAATTGCAGAAATCGCGAAACGTCTGGTTGATGTAACTGGTAACCGAAGAGCTGGCGGCTTTCTCGCGCAACGCAATTCAGCGAGGAAATGCCACCACCATCCTCGATACAATGCCTCGAGGACATTTTTAGATTTAACTTACATTTAATTTAATTTAGTTGATGTTAATTATCATCTTGCATATACTTTAGAAAATAAAGGTTCTAGAGAAGGTTGTCTACAATCAGGTCTACGAAGCTCTAAAGAACTCATTTAGCCTTAGGGTGCCGAAGAAAACCATGCTGGTTAGCCAGCATGGTTTTCTTCGGCGTCGATCCACGGTGTCTAACCTGATACTTATGAATGAGTATGTGACTGAGACAATGCATAGTGGTTATCAAGTAGATGTCATCTACACCGATTACAGCAAGGCGTTCGATCGGATTGATCACGCAATGCTGTTATCGAAACTGTATGACATAGGAATCAGTGGAGACTTGCTTAGATAGTTTTCATCCTATATAGACAATCGATCTCAGGCAGTTGTCGTTAATAACTATATGTCTGGTTGGGTGACAGTTCCAAGTGGTGTCCCGCAAGGGTCTTTGCTTGGCCCACTGTTATTCAATATATTTATTAACGACATCAGCTAGTGCATCATCCACTCTTAACTTCTTTGTTTTGCAGACGACATGAAGATCTATAGAAAGTTAAAGTCTAGTCAGGATTCTGTACTGATTCAATCTCTGTGTAGAGTTAGTTTTATGAAGGATTTGTGTGTGGTACATGACTCCAAGCTATTATTTGATTTACATAGCTATGGATGGTATTGTAGGTAGCGCCCTTAGAGCCTTAGGATTTATAATGCGAAACTCCGCTCACTTTACGCAAGCAAAACACTCAAAGCACTATACTGCTCACTTGTTAGGAGTAAAATTGAATATGCATCCCAAATTTGGAATCCGTGCCACTTATATAGATAGGATCGAAAGTACTCGGAAAAGGTTTCTCAAACACCTGTGCTTTAAACTAAAATGTTCATAAGTATCCTCCAATTACTTAAGCACATGCAAAAAACAAATATTACCCCTATATAAACGGCGAGAAATAGCTGATACGACTCATATTTTAAATATCACCCTGTATACCTAGTGCGATATTTTGTGCTAAGTGTGTCAAACAATTTTCTTTTTTCTATGCCATTTCTATCTGTGTTCCTTTAACTGGCTTTGTATTACTATGCAAGACTTTTATCATGTTTTTGCAGCTGTTGGTACTCCTTAAGTATCATCATCATCATTATCATATCAGCCGAAAGACGTCCACTGCTGGACATAGGCCCAAAGAGTGCCAAAGTGACCGGTCCTGCGCCACCCGCATCCATCCTCCTCCTTAAGTATAAATAAAATAAATAAATGATTGTTCATAAAATCTTAATATCTTTACGAATATATTGACATGTCTTAGTGATTCTTTAGATTGCCAAGTGCCATTGCGGACCCCGGGCTCCTTGAGGAGCCGTGAAAAACGTTAGGATGATAATGAATGAATGATTCCTAAAATATTGAAATGTAAGGTAAATACAATTTATTACCTGCAATTACACTTGCACAGTAAGTTGCTGAACAATCGATACCCAATATACTCGTACATACAATTAAAGTCGACAAATGAGAAGTCACTATGACAGCTGCTACGGAAATGCTACGAAAATTCCAGTCTCTGTTGATGACAGTTTTAAGTAGGAAAAAACAACTAGTTTTTTAAACCTAGATTTTTAGCGTCAAGACCGTTTAAAATGCTGAAAGTACCATAAAAGGCACTGAAATTAAATAATCAAAATAAATGCACTACCATCGTCAATAACCATACAACGCGCTAAATGAATAAAGCAATTTAGTTCACCTAGTAGTCTATTTTTCTACAAGCAAAGGGCTTCACTAACAAACATCCTCGGGGCTAAATGAGGGATTACTGGGGCCGGCGTCGAAGCCGCAATTACCGGCAGCTTTGCGTTCCAATACTGCTGAGACCCGGCCCTGCTAATCGCAAGGGTCATTCGAGTGCCACATCCTTAATCTAAGCTTAGATGATACGTGACTTCGTTTCAAACGGATCTAAATCATGTCAGAACTTAAATTGGCATTATTTTGTCCTCATATTTGCAATTTTATTCAAGGTGCATTGGTTAAGGGTAATAAAGAATTTAAAGGGTACCTAAAACATTTAACAAACAAAAGTCGTATTTACCATACGGTACAGATAGTGAGGAAAAAATCTCTGTCAAAGTCTTTTATGACATATTGATTGAATTTGACCAGCCTAAAAAGTTTTTTCACTGTTCTGTAATCTACCTAGCTGGTGTGCAGGTTTAAAAAAGTAACCAGGAACGATCACGAGTTTACCCAAAATTTAGGTATTCTTTAACTTCAGCTGTGTTCACAAAAAAGCCACAAACTGAAATCTCTGGATGACCCTTAAAATGGTTTACAATAGACACACGGGAAACCTATAATCTTTGACGGTTTATCGCCAGAATGCCACATCATTTGACATGATAAGCGTCTCGTCGGGTCGAACCAAAGCTATTTCTACAATAGAAGCGCATCAGTAAGCGGCTAAAAACTCGGTAATCCGTCAGTAAGCGATATGGATATGACACGTGAGCTCTGCGCAGGGACAATAGGACTTTTAGTAACTTCAACTCGCCCCGGCCCACACCCCCTCGCCACACTTGTTCTCTACTAAACTTATTACTAATAACACTCACTACAACTTTACGAGTAGATAATGCGAAACTGATATTCGTGCTAAGCAATTTCGCTATTTTTAGCAGTAGATGTATAAATAAGAACTTCTCCGAAAGCTCTGCCCGTTGCATGAATCATTGTAACTGCTTGAACAACTTCAATAGGTGGTATATAATCACATAAATGAATATGTAAAGGACGTTGAACGTTAGCTGCTTTTAAGCATGAAACAACCAGTAAGGAGCTGGTGGTTGCGTGTCGTCTGCCGTGAATCACAACAACATTTCACGACACGCTCTTGTCGCTCCAATTTCGCTATCATCCGTCGATCATCGGACCTGCCGCAATTTTCGATATATTTTTTACGATAATACAACAGATTCCCATTACAAAAAGATTAACATCGATTTCTGGCATAATGACACGATTTCTTCTTATGTGAATGGACAACTTCGGTGAGCAGTGGCTGACAAAAGCAATCCTTCATGCACTATGACAGCGCCAGCTGTGTGCTGGAAAGAATGGCAGCCGCACTCCGCAAAAGCTCTGTTCCTATTAAAAAAAGAAAGAAATAGGTACTCACAGAAAACGTTTTCAAAAGGATACCTACTATGTAGGTATAACAACATCCACTATTACGTTGGTGGCACGGTGGCCATTGCAAAATATTGTTCATAATAAATTAAGTACCTAATTTAATCCCATTGTGTATGGTTGCACAAATATAAATATAAAATGTTTTTTATTCAAAATATATTTATTAATATATGTATATATTTTACAAAATAATTGAATGTAGCATTAACAGTGGTTAAAGCTGCAAATCTGATTAAATTAAAATATTGAATATCTTAATAACAGTAAGAGTTTAAGATACTATTACCGTCTTGGAGAAATTAACTTTATTTGATCTAACCTACTTAACGGAAATTGTCAAAAACACGTAGTATATATTTTATATTGAAAATCCTGTCGGCGTTACTTTTACTGGCGAGGATCGCAACTCTCTTGGAAGGGTTAAATATATATACCTATATAAGTGTTAAGTGCCATTTAGTAAAAATAATGGAGAAACGTAGCCAGGTAAAACAGAAATACCTACTTATAACCTCACACTCTTAAACACTCCAGGTAGGTTACCCTACACTTATTTCCTGACCAGTTCTCACTAGGACACGTTTTTATGGTATACCTACAATCAGGGCAGGTATAGGTACGATTCACACTTTGACTGCTCTCTAACACTGTTCTAAACGATTTATACCAATTCAATCACATAATATGCGATTGTGAGCCCGGGTGTTACCTTTTGTTACGCGAATAAAGAAAATAACAATTTTACGTCAACTTTATGTCAGTTTTCGGTTACACATAATACGTCATTGAAAGTAACTGTCACTCAAATGTCAAAATATCACTCATGCATGAGTATGAATTCCGCGGTTAATTTCCCTAAACATCGGCATTTCTGATGTTGTCACAACAACAAGCATAAAAGAATAATTGAATAGGTTTTTACTTTTACCGGATAATGCTATTTGAAATGGTGTTTTTGTTATGGAAAAAAATATTCGTCAACTCCTTTCCTCAAATGAACTGCTTACGAATTAAAGTAGTTTTTTATTTATTTCTACCGATGTAATAAAACGTTCGTAATTGACAGTATCGACTTACAGAAAATTATAGTGTGTATGTTAGAAAGCTACTGTCTAAATAAAAATAATAGAATAGAAATGATTCAGCTGTTACATATTGGTTACGAACGCCAGACCGGCGGCGTCCGGCAAATTATAGACAAACTCGGGAGGTATTATTTTTTCAACGCGCGCGGGTGAGAAATGCATGATTGGGGGCCGGCCTCAGATTACAGGCCTGGGCCTCGGAGACACGCCACCAGCTCTCGCTTGTAATCATTATTTTGACTACAATAAAGTGTTAGTGACCAGAGTCTCTGCCACCCAACGTGCTTTTACCATTAAGATGTTTTTATTATGGATTATATTTTTAAATGTGTAAATACTTACACGAAAAATGTTCACAACTGTTTATTTTATTCGCTTTGATGGAATATAATTGACAGGATGTACCCATATATTTAATAATCAACTACAACTAGTTTTAAATTATTATGACATAGGTACTGTATAAGAGGCAAAATAAAACATCGCAACAGCACAACCTGCAAACAATTACAAATAGATTGATATTTGCATCATTTTAATCCCGACGTTATGTACCTACCTAGTTTATATGTATGTATGTATGTAAGCACTTTATTGTACACAATAACAGGTTAAAGAATATACATGTCACACAATAGATCAAAGTACAAAGTTTATATAATCGAAGTTTGAATTCCTAAAAGATGGATTTTTTATTTTGTTACTACACTTTGTTTTATTCTCTTGTCTACAGCTCTTTTTAACACGTTGAATATCGCGTTAACTCTCATTAACATTTTTATGCAAATCTAAATTTGGATCACAGGTTTAAAATGGGCAAATTAGGAAGGAAATTACAGGGCTGGAGCGCCTATGGCGCGTTGTGCGACTAACGGCGCGCTGCCGTGCCCGGGCCCTGCCCGCGCCCGCGCCGCAGACAAACAAGAACAGAGGGCGCGTTTCGACAACATCATATGCTGAGATCATGCGGTCAACCTAGTGGGTAGTGACGCTGCCTACGAAGCTGAAGATCCTGGCTTCGAATCCCGGTAAGGGAAAATATTTATGTGATGAGCATGAATATTTGATTCCGAGTCATAAATGTTTTCTATGTATTTAAGTATTTACATCTATTGTATATCGTCGTCTATTACCCATAACACAAGCCTTACTGAGCTTACTATGGCACTAGGTCGATTTGTGTAAGATTTTCCCTTCATATTTATTATTATTATTATTTGTGTTGGCCGAATTGTATCAAAATAGTCCATTCAAAAAGCAACTCTACCGCCCAAGGTAGAGGATTCCAATTCCAGTGACAGTTTTATAAAAATTCGATCGCATTAAATAATCTCAACCCAGACACACAATATGTAATAGACAATTAGAATTGGAAAATGTGCTTCTGGAATAATTAATTTTCATTTTATTGGATAGGATTTATTACCTGTCTGGAACGTGATTTCCCTGATTACCTACCATTGACATCGGAGCGTTAATAATGAATTTAAGTATATCATACTACCCCTAAGCTTTATAGTTACGTAAGAATGTGAGTCAGTCATGACATGAGTCACGAAGAGCCTAATATTGTACTTATGCTGCATTTCTTTCAAGAAACCTAGGACCGATAAATTAATATAATACGAATCGAATCCTTTTTGCCTGACTAAAGTATATGTCAAAATATATTCCTGAAAACGTAATTACTTACCTACAAATTGCGCATAGGTACATGTTTGAACCGCTACGCGATCTTTGTATGGAAAGAATCCTCTGTATTTATTTAAGTTATATGTTGGGCTTAACCATAACTTAGCCTTAATATTTGGAAGTGTTAAAATTGACTTGAATAAACTATTAACCTGCAACGGATATCCGAGAAGAATACATTTTAATAGGTTGTTATTTATAGAACCGTAAAAAAATAGGGAAATAGGTTTTTTTATTGTTTACTACAACATAATATCATGTTTTGGAGTATTTTACATACTTATATACATATCACCGCTCCAGTCCAAGTTGGCTCAGTTCGGGTTGCACAGGGCAATTTCACAACGATTCGGGAGCTCAAATTCCGCGAGCCATCCGGTTGCTTTGTTATTGTGATGTATTTATACTTATATATAAATACATCACAATAACAAAACACTACCTACTTAAGTAAAAACTTAAGCTGACCTAAATGGTAGGTGGGGTAAACATATTTTTTAATATCTTAGACTGGTTCGTGGAATGCAAATTTTACCCTTTAATAGCATTTTTATTGGCTATTTGTCACCATTGTCTTAGTTGGAAACAAATGAATGCAGGTATGTGGCGAGCGTTGGCGGCCACTGCAGATTACAAGGCGCGCGTAATAAGGGCCGTCGCCTCCACCCTATACTCAACTTAATGCTCTCGCAATTTCACTCAACATAATGAACACAATAAAAAAACACGTTTTCGGCAGATCCTGAGGGATCTGGGTGTATTAGTGAGTTGTATCAGCGAGTCGTGGAAGAGTTTTCGGTACAAAGTATACCTACCTACGCACGGGTTTCGTGCAGATTACCTACCTACAGTTCACTAAGTATATTTTTTTCTACTGAATACTAGAATAGTTATTTACGATACAAGTGCCAAAAATAGGAAATTCGCAACGAGTGGTTATAAATTAAAACACGACCGAAGGGAGTGTTTTAAATCGACACGAGTTGCGAATTACCTATTCGCACGTGTATCGTACAACGTTTTACTGTACATATGGCTCTTTAAAGTTTCGACATATGCACGAAAAGTGCTATTTTCCGCACTAGTGCGGGAAAGTAGCACCATGTACTGTAAAATATTATTTTCACCTCATGCTGTAAAGTTCGCCTTAGGCTGCACAAAATGTCACTTATGCTCTAGTGCACAACTTTTTGTAAGGGTTCCGTTGTCAACAAGGAACTCTTATAGTTTCGCTATGTTCGTCTGTCCATCTGTCCGTCTGCGGCTTAACTCAGTGATCTTTACTACTAGAAAGCTGTAATTCGGCATGAGAATGAGAGAATTTTGAAAAAAAAATGTATGTTCCTCCGCCACACGTAAAGTGGGGATCTAATTTGTTTTTCTTGTTAAACCCCCATGGGTTTAACGACACACCATTGTAGGATATTGTTGGATAGCTTGTTCAAAAATATTTTGAGTTTTTAATAACCATTTTTCAACTTAGTGGTCCATCTGTGTGATATTGGGCTTTAAAGTCCAAATTTTTACATAGCTATAATTGTATTACCTACCATATGTTCATATAACTATGTTCATGTGAACGCTCACAAAAAAACATTTTTGTTTTATATTATAAGATTACTCATTAAGTGAAATGTATATATTTCTTTTAAGTAAATAAATGTCTTTAACCAGACTTTTTAGTAGTACATATGTCGGCGGCCGATCATAAAATCCGCCAGATCACGAAATTCCTAGGCATATCGTGAAACGCCGCCATTTCATGATTGAAATTTCATCATGAAATAGCATCGTCATTTGGGGTAATTCAACCGATGCTAAGCGAGTGTTCTTACTCCAAAAACGTGCGCTTCGATTGCTGGCTGGAGTAAAACCCAGGCATCCATGTAAGGAATTATTTAAAACCTACTGCATCATGACGCACTACTCCCTATACATGTTTGAGGTACTAATGTTTGTGAGAACCAATCTACGAACGTTTAAACGGGTGGAAGTACCAGGTAAACAGCTCCGATCCACTGGAAGGCTAAGAACAGTACCGCGTCGCATGGCACTTTCAGTAAAAAATCCTAGGGTAATTGGCCCAACGTATTACGAGCGTCTACCCGCCAAACTGCGAACTGAACCATCTGACGAAACATTCAAACGTCAGCTTAGAATCTTTTTATTAGAACATCCATTGTATTCTGTATGTGAAGATAATATATTTGACATGGTTAATTTAATTTAAATTGTTTTATAATTTGATAATGTTCTAGTTTTTATTTTGACGATCATTACGAGATATCAATATCAATATTTATATTCCCTATTTTGACTTTATGATGAATCATTTTGTAATATAAGAAAGAAAGAAAGAAAGAAAGAAAACATTTATTCACTACACAAAAGACACACAGAGACAAAGGGAGTACAGATACAATACAATTGACACATAATGTGTGTGTCTTCGCGGCAGTGAATCGGTCGCTGTCTCAGCATTATGCCAAGGTGTCAGAAAGACACCTACAGCGCTGATTTTCAGACAGCACCGTACGTGACCCACGGAACGCAACACAACATACTGCCGATACAAACGTATACACATAATAAATAAATAATTTATATACTAAATCTGTTAAATATGTGACACAAGCACAATGGGATAAAAAACAATGTGAAAAACGCGAAACGGTTGGGATGTTTACAAAAAAAAAAAAAATGGTTAAAAATTAAATAAAGTGCTGGATTTGTTAGGGTTGTGATTTTTGGAGCGTCAACAAGTAGCCCTTAAGCTGGCGCCTAAAGGTATACCTGCTAGACGCTCCTTGGATAGGTGGGGGGAGATCATTCCAATACTTGGACGCCGCGAACCTGAAGCTACCTCGAAACGCCGCGGTCCGATGCTTTGGCACCAGAATCATCGCCTTACACCTACGCGCACTCTTGGGCCATACAAGTCTACTCAGCAAATATGCTGGGACCCCAGATCGCACTATGCCAAAGAGAAGAGTGGCGAGGTGAAGCCGTCTGCGTGCAGGCATGTTCAGCAGACCAGCGGCGTTCAAGTAGGGAGTGATATGGGAGCGGGGTGGGACTCGGAAACAGAAACGAATGCATGCGTTTTGCACTCGCTGTATGAGCTTTTTTGTACGACCAGTAATGCAGCCAGCATAGACAACATCACAATAGTTTAATCTTGACAATATCAGCGATTCACAAAGGTTAACACGCAAATCAACACTTAAGTAATCGCGAACATTGTAAAGAACTTTAAGGCGGTAGAAGCAGTTACTCACAACTTTTAGTACGTGGTTCTCAAAGCGCAGCTTGCCGTCCATGAGGAGGCCAAGGTTAGTTGCTTCTACCACCCTCTCTATTGGTTCGCCCATGATAGCAACCTTACCGGTAGTCAAAGCCTCGAGGTTACTGATGGTACTACGGATTATATATGTCCATAATAATGTTGTATTGTACCTGTGACATTTCATTCAATTAATATTCATTATTTGACAATCATTAAATAAATTCGTGTACGTAAATTAGTTTAAAGTTAGCTTATAATGTCACTTTATTTTATGAAATAAAGAAATCTAATCTAATCTAATTCTAAGTCTAATATCACGGGTCAAAAATTAAACATAATAACTTTAAAAATGAAGTGGCGGGAATTGACTATTTATTTTATTAAATTATGCAAATATTTATTTTCTCGCTATCGAAGTGAAAAGTAGTTTGCATAACTCGGGCATAAATGAGCCATTTTACCCCTCGACGCTACTATCCACCCTTCCCGGACAAGATATGTTTGAATGTTTGAAGTGTTCGAACCTCTTAGTGTGTCCAGTCCCGCGCGCGTCGCGTTCGTCGCGGCCCCGTATTGATCCTGAGATGAGCCGTGTTCCAATTGATCTCGCCAAATTGTTCCAAGAACCTCACATTGCTTTCTCATTCAAAAGGTGGTAGCTAGAACTCACGTTCACCTGCTGATTACAAAATAAATAGGAACAATTTATGTCTGCAGAACACGAACGTTATACCAGCACTTTTGACCCTGCCTACGAAGCAAGAGGTCCTGGGTTCAAATCCCGGTAAGGGCATGTATTTGTGTGATGAGTACCAATATTTGTTTCTGAGTCATGGATATTTTCTATGTATTTAAGTATTTATTTATCTATATTTACGTTTTCTCTCAGGGTAGGTTTCTACATAATAATAATCTATATTATTATGTTTATCGTCGTCTAGTACCCATAGTACAAGCTTTGCTTAGTTTGGGACTATAGGTCGATTTGTGTATGATTGTCCCCTAATATTTGTTTATTTATTTACTTATATAAAGATAGTAATACCCAAACCTATTTAAGCATCCTTTATTTGGTACTTAAATCTCTCTTTTCTTCTTCTTTTTTAAGAGCTAAGCTCTTGTTGGTGTAGCTCAAAGTAAGCCCTCCATCTACTCCGATCCCAAGCAACCTCTTTGACATCTCAATATGACCTAACATCAACTCTCTTTTTGAGCTGCTCTATGTAGTTTATTCTAGGTCTTCCTCTTCCTCGCTTCCCTTCTATTTCCCTTCAATTATATTGAGTATGAAGTTGACATGTCGTATGAGGTGCCCTTTCATCTTCCCTCTTCTATTTTCTAAGTTTCTCATTAACTGCCTGGTGTGTCCGCTCTATTCAGCACTTCATTCATTGGTTACCCTCTCTCTTCAGCAAATTTTTTCCATTTGCCTCCAACACCACATCTCGAACGCTTCTAATATACGGTACTTAAATAAACACTTAATAATACAATTTAAGATCAACTCATACTTCGCTGTAAGTTCATACAATGGGGGTGTAGATAACAAATAAAATAATGTTTTTTTATTGGCCAAAAAATATTAATAATAGGCCATCAATTCTCGAAGAAGGATTAAAAATATTGTCAAATGGAGAAAAAAATATAGCAGCAGATCACAAAGTTCACATAATCACAAAGTTATAAGTGTCTCATCTGATGGTGATGGAATACGACGACAGTTCGCAGAGCTGCGATAAGCGAGCCCGCATACGGACAATACGTACCCTACATACAGCACACGTATCTCTGCAAGGAGACCCATTTACATTCCACCGATGTCATCCGCATCCGTAAAAAAGCTTGCAGGTTTTTACATGGTAGGTAGTTAAGGTCGCCTCGAACCGAGTACCCTAAAGAATTGGGATTTTATTAGTCACCATCGTCATCGCCTTGCTCTTGTCGGTGGAGTAACCGCCACTCTATCGTCATTTAATTAGAGTCTAACTGAAATTACTCGTGACGAGGAACTCGGCAAAGATACGTGTTAAATGGGTAAACTTAATACTTTATTCTTGAATGAGCCAAACACGGATACCAATCACACTTCCGATTTTTCGTTTCCGAGAACCAGCCTTTATTGCACCAGTTTTCGGACATTCCAGACAGAAAATTCCTCTCCATTTTTCCATGTCGATTCACTGCCATATTGCAAATCTCGTCCTTCCAACTCATGAGTAGACTGCCTCTACTCCAGGCGCGAAGGTACCATTATCTCCACTCGAGCGAGAGTGTGCTAGGAAAATGCCATACCCATCCCCACTTCTCCTAATCAATCTTTTCTTATACAAGTTATCTTCAAGTTTTACCTGACCATTTTATCATAATTTAAAAAAATACTATTTAGCTGAATTGCATTTATTTTACTTATCTTCAGGCTTCTTAGTGTTCCATAGGCACATTGATAAAATCAGAACACTTAAAGTCTCTCCGTGTATATATATAGCCGTTTTTTAAATAAAACTAGCTTTTTTAACGAATGCGTGCTGAACTATGCTATTACATATCTGATATTTTAGAAAGTTTATGGACCCTTGACAGATTGTTTATCTTGAATAACTATAAGTTGGACTTTTTCTGTAGGTATTCATGAACGAACCTAAATAACTGAAATCCAATCTGTAGATTCTTGGAAAAAAGAACACGTTTTTACGTGGCTTCCTAAGTCAAATTAAGAAGTATGCCCCTGTTACATAAATCAATAGGTACCTAGCTTAATCAAAGGCCTGTGTTTCCTAACACCTTCCCATTCGGGATTGTATTTTGATTAAGTGATTAACATTATTTTGCGAGTACTTACTCAACGGCAGGTCTACATAAGGAAGCCGATACTGTAACTTTTGTAGGTTTTGGATTTAGCCAAATAAGTTTGTCGCTCCGAAACTAAATAAGAGTAGGTAACAGTTTTTGAAATGGTGTCAGAATTTCTTGATGCTTTTTATACGTACCATTTGCATTGGTTACCTATAGGCGATAACAATTTTGGAGTATAGCGGTGAATTTAATGTATCTCAGATAATATAAGGTAAAATCAAGACAAAAATCGAAAAACGAAGAAAAAAAATTGTTGCAACACTATGTACGAGAGAAAATATTTTTGTTATACATACGTCGCTTAACTTCAAACTCAGATGAATCCACTCTAACCATTTGGGAGATAATTGAAAAAAGTGATAATATCGTTAATTCGGTTTCAAATCACTGGATTAACGATATAATAACTTTTAGGCAGCATTTTTTTTATTATCGCTGTGGATTTGTATAATTTTGATTTAACAGACCTGGATTTATCTAGATTTGAAAAAAAAATACGATAGCAGAGTTTAAGTCAACTGACAGCCATATGGAATAAACTTCTTTCGCTGATTGGCTGCTTGGATGGACTTACCTACAATGAAAAAAACTGTCATATGGATTCATCTGATTTTGATAAAATATTATGATTTTACATACATACATACATACAATCACGCCTTAATCCCTAAAAGGGGTAGGCAGAGTACATGAAACTTGTGTTCCAGTACCACTTTTAGCATAAATGTGGGTATAAAAGATCGACAAAATGTAATATCGCAGTGACAGGTTGCTAGCCCATCGCCGACAACATACTTCAACCCTGTTCCCTTAGTCGACTCTTACGACACCCACAGGAAGAAAGGGGGTGGTGCTATTCTAACCCGACACCACACGGGGATTATGATTTTAACTGTATTTTTCTCAAAAACCACAAACACATATAATTAACCGATAAATTTGTAACAAAACTAGTTTTTTACCCTTTTATTTCATACCAAAATCTTGAAAAATGAAAGAAATGGATTTACCCGAGTTTGAAGTTAAGCGACTCACATTGATTACCTAGTGGATTAGTTAGCATCAATTTTAACATTGGTTTTACTCTAAGTACCTCAGAGCTTATTTCCTACTGCTGACCATCCTGTGTTTATATAGAACCTTATTACAATGCACTTAAGGTGCACCGATGGTCAGTTAGCTGTGTTGTCGATAGTACCTACTCAGTCAATAACAATTGGTATAAACATATATTTTACTATTTCCTGCAAGACTTATTAATAGGATGAAAAATAAACAAAAGTAACTTAAGACAAAAATGTAGTCGTACCTACTTAGTAAACATTCTAAACTCCTGCCCAGGCAAGTGCGCATTATCTTTTGAATACATTGTATTTGGTGGAGAAACTGACGAAGAGTCTCGCAGTGTCTCGACGAATACTCGCTGTAATGCAGGCTTAGCGTAGATAACCGGGAACGGCGGAAACGGGAACCGGGCAGGGAGTAGCAGGCAGTGGCCAGCGGGCAGCAGAGCTGTTATTCTATATGCGCTCATGCGCCTCACACCACCCGTCACGCCTAACTAAACTAGACCTCTACCTACGCTTAGTTATTACGAATCGCGGCGTCAAGATATATTTGTGAGCGTTATTGTGGTGAGCCTAAAACAAGTTACAGAACAACGGGGCAGGGAGGCGGGAGCGGCGCCCATCTGATACCGGCTAATACGACGACAATTCGCAGCATCCCGCTTTCTACCCTGCCCTCGCTATTCTATCTTTTATTTTTCTATCGATTGAGCACTTTTAAGAATAACCCGTGTTATCTGGACAAATAGCGGTTCGTTCGTTCTTTTAAAAGTAGATGTCGTATCCACAATATGTACCTATTCAATTGAATGAAAATTATGATGCCCTTATGAAAGTTAAGCTTCTCATACCCCTACGTTATCCACTGGATCTGATATGTAGATCAGACAAAACTTCATTAAGAACGAGTTATCTAATGACCAAATAATAATCGCGGTTACCACTCTTGATGTAGAGATATTTGGAAGGAGATTACCATAATCTATTAGCTGTTAACGTCACAAAGTCAGAACGCAATTTACGGAACTTCCAGAAATCACATTAAACGACAACATCAAACAATAATTTTTGAAAAAGCAATTATCATTATCCAGATAAGAGGGTCGGGGGCGATCGCATTAACATCATAAAAGGGGCGAAGTTTGTCTGCGCCCCCGGGACGCCCGTCGGCGAGGAGACAGTTACATATTACGCAATAAAGAGCTGTTCTCGCGAAAGGAAGTGTGAAAATGAACAACATCAAGGGGTTATCTTGAATTACTCACTAAAAACTTATTGCCGGAGCGTCGGCGGGCGTCGCGGGGGTGCGGCGGGGTAGCAAGCGGGGGTGGATTTGCCGCGAACAGATAAGGGCGCGCTATTGGGATCGCGTCGTTCTCATCCAATTACACGGTCGAGCGAGCCCGCCGAGGAGCGCAGATAAAAACGATGCGCCTCCGGCCTCTGCCGGCTTGTCGCGCGGCTAACGGGTTCACCTCGCGACACGCTGTCTTCGGCGTCACATGCTACCTCGCCAATTCACAACAAGCCTATATTTGCAGCTTCCAAACTGAAAATACAACTGGATCACCCATAACACCTACAATATTGCAGGTGTTATCCGTTCGCTCTTTACTTCAATCTAACGACGCCGCAGACACGCTTATCCTAGGTAGTGGGAATGTGTTCCGAATCCAACTCTACTGCATCCCCACAGAAAATTATTTGCTATTAGGTAGGCAATAGGTAGGTAATGATACGAATGATAAATCTTTCTTGTACAGTCAAGGCCACCAATATGTATTCACTCAAAGTTTCATAAATAATTATGTTACACTTTATTGTTACAGGATTAAGGTCTGCCTACATATTTTTGAGACTTTGTGGTGTTTACATATTGGTGTCCTTGACTGTAGGTACCTATGAAATTCATGAGCGTACAAAGTGTACAAACAGTTAGCAGAAGACAATCTCGAGGAAGCAATCTAAGTCGGCGCGCTGAGGGAATAGCCGGTCGCGCCGTGAAGTGAGGGCCGCGTCTAGATTCAATTTCCACCGAACCATCGCCACGGGAGCGCATCTCACAGTCATGCTCGCAAGCACGTTTATTTTGCGAAGACAGTCCACAATGAAATACAAACAACTTACCTACATATACGTATCTAGAAAGAATAGGGGTGCGAGTCAATTATAAGCATTTCTTTGTCTGCCAAAATGCTTACGCCACCGTAATTCGAACTTCGGCGTCCCAAGGACCATAATTCCCGTCTTAGGCTTAATAGCACTGTAACCTAATAAATAACAGTGACATTTGTTTTCGGTACTAAGCCCCACCCTCTGTCACAACAGAACCCAATCCGACAGCGTGGCCGCCGCCGTATGTAAATAGTTTACCGAAAGTCGCCGCTCGTCCATCACGCGTTGTCACATAAATTATGCCGCGGCGAATCCGCGGTCGAATCATTGTTTGACTTTTATCTTATTACGTACATCTCCCGATTTTGTTCGCGTCATATTTCTTGTGACTTATCGGCCTTTATCTATCGTTTTGTGGCGAGTAGCGCTATCGATCACTCGATCCCCGGAGCGGGCCGACAAATTCGTCTCCGAATATTTTTAGTGGATTAGGCGAACCGTCTGTGTCGGTGAGCTGCGGTCGGTCACCGCGATGACTAATGCGCCCCCGAGATTATGTGGAGCGCGAGTTGTCGCTTATCAGATGGTTGCCCTGAGGTCCAGCGACTCGAGCCTTCTGTCGGCAGCAGCACCCGTAGCCGCCCGCCGCGCTTCCACTATACATCGCCACCGTCTGCTCCCTCGTGACTAATGATTCGTCTTCTGAAATATCTTAGAATTATTCTTCATCGGTCGTGGCAATAAATTAAGTCACGCACTTGACTCTTAAGGAATGACGTTACATTTAATATTTAAATACACATGCTTCGATCACGACTTGCACTTATTCACGTCAGATGTATCAAGGTGATTCGATGGGTACTTTTAGCCGGAACGCTTGGCATTTTCTGCATAAGGTGTCGTTGGTTGCAATGACTTCGGTTAATCCTGAGTGACAAATGCCCAGCAGCGGGAACAGTAGTCGCAGCACGAGCCGTATCTCGATCTGTCGTCCGCGACACCCGACACCTCGGTGGCATTCCCTGGTTCCGCCTTAAATTAATGAAAACATCCATCCATAAAGACCCATACGCCTCTGCCTTCTTATGAATGAAATTCCAACCCAAGTTCGAATCCTTTTTTATGATAACCATAAATTAAACGACCAATTTCCAGCGAGTGTCACAGCACGGATAAAGGAATCATTTTTATAATATCCTCAGCGCTTAACAAGGGTACAAATAATGCCCACGCATATTCACGCGGCTATAAGTTGGGATCAGGCCCGGCCACTGACTGCTAAACTGTTAAAATAAATAATGAACTGTGTTATGGGCTGGCTGGAAGCAGCAGCGCAGCGTTAACTAACAGCCTTTTTGTTAGTGGACTCGTAAGTTAGAGGATTGTCCGGAGCGCCGGTGGTCGTCGCGAGAGCGTAGCTCAAGTTGCAGATTACCACAGGAGTTGCCATTTTAACCTTGAAATCGAATTAGACACATTTTAAGTATACAACTCCAGTTTACACTGTCAAAATTTTTATAACAAAAATTTTAAAAAATGGGTAGATTAAAAAGGGTAAAGTAAAAATACTTTATAGATTTTCTTTTTTCCCTTGCTCGATTTTTTCTCTAATTGGATGTTGTTCTTTAGTGCTAAATATATAAGTAGATTTTTCTCTCCTCTCTCACTGCTAAGCCTAGAGTAGTAACCTATTTAAAACATACAAACATTGTAGAGGTTTCAAAAAATATTCCAAGAAGTTTAGAAAAAGTAAATCCAGTTAAAATAACGTGTTACTGCTCATATTTATATTCTGACTAGCTTCCGCCCGCGACTTCGTCTGCGTGGGCCCGGGATAAAAACTATCCTATATTTTAATCCAGGCTATAAACTATCTTCGTGCAAAATTTCATCTAAATCGGTTAAGCCGTTTAGGCGTGATTGAGTAACAAACATCCAAACATCTAAACATCCAAACATCCAAACATCCAAACTTTCTCATTTATAATATTAGTAGGATGGTAGGTATACAATTCTCGAGGATGGCTTTATAGTGCTAACTTTTTATTTGCAGTTCTTCGCTGCTGGGTTTGTTTGACCAAATGTGTAAATTAATAAAACAACCTCGTCGAGTTTCCTGTTTATGTTTCATTCATTCATTATACAATATCATTATGAATAGTTCCTGTGAAATTATGGCAGTAAATGAATAAGTCACGTAATAAATAATCAAATAAAAATATATCCATCCATCCATACTAATATTATAAATGCGAAAGTGTGTCTGTCTGTCTGTCTGTCTGTCTGTTACCTCTTCACGGTTAAACCGCTGAACCGATTGAGATGAAATTTGGTATGGAGATAGTTTGAATCCCGGGGAAGGACATAGAAAATCCCGGAAATCATCCCCTGAGGGGGTGAAATGGGGATAAAAGTTTGTATCGCGCTACGAATAAACGAGTTCCACGCGGAGGGAGTCGCGGGCAGAAGCTAGTAATAATAATAATAATTAAGGCGTAGGGATGTGACGACCCCATCGCCCACCAGATTTCTGGTGACATCAGTCAACGTAAGGCAGCTTGTGGCGGGCTGTTAGGGAGTAGCGACCCTACGTACCTGAGTACTCCTGGGGGTGTCCTGTGGTCAGGTTGAGCCGACCGGGTGGATAGTCGGGCAGGCCCCCTGCCTCTGGCTTGCCTTTACTGGCCGTCCAGAGTGGAGTCGCAAGAGCTGTTGCTCGAGGGTTGATGTGGACACCTAAGTGGCGAGTTGGGTTTAAAGTCCAGTGCCATCTCTCTACCCTCCCAGCTCTCTGACCGGTGTTGCCCTTAAGCCATTTTTTTATGTCGCTATTAATAGGGGCTCGTCTAGCAGTTGGCGAGTCACCGTCTGCCAGAGATAAAAAGTGAGACAATTTTAACCCCCGACGCAAAGAGAGGGGTGTTATAAGTTTAACGTGTCTGTGTATCCGTGTATCTGTCTGTGGTATCGTAGATCGCAGACGGATGGACCGATTTGAATGCGGGAATTATTATTTGAAAGCTGATGTGATCTCGAGTGTTCTTAGCCATGTTTCATGAAAATCTGTTCAGCCGTTTTTGAGATATTGGACTTTGAAATGAAAATGTCGGGGGTTTTTCAACTTTTTCAAGTTGTAGTTATGTTAGGCAGGCGTCCGATGTTTCATCCAATAGCCCAGCCACTAGTCCACCATTTTCACCCAATAACCCGTTTCATTTAGATTCCATCAACCATCAATAGGCCCCATACTCGTATACCCTAGCAGGTGCTGTCTCTGTGTGTGTCCCATGACGCGGGCAGGGACAGCATCCGCTCGGTGTACTCCTTGCATTTCATTAAATTGTCAAAAGGCCCTCTACGTGTTGCCTCAGTTGGCTCACGCACGCCTCCCAAAGGTCCGGGACATCATTGTCCCGTGAGCGGGAAAGACATAATAATAATAATAATAAATATGACTATGGGACTAGGTCGATTTGTGTAAAATTGTCCCCTTATATTTATTTATTTATTTATTTATATTAAGGGACAATCTTACACAAATCGACCTAGCCCCAAACTAAGCAAAGCTTGTACTATGGTTACTAGACCTCGATAAACATACTTATATAGATAAATAAATACTTAAATACATAGAAAACACCCATGAGTCAGGAACAAATACTCGTGCTCACCACACAAATAAATCCCTTACCGGGATTCGAACCAGGGACCTCTTGCTTCGTAAGCAGGGTCACTACTAACTAGGCTAAAGCGATCGTGAAACATAACTTAAAAGATTCGTAATAAATAATATTTAAATCATAATTCTGTATCAATTAGTATGAGTCGTTTCCGTAACTTCTAGCGATTCCTGATTTTGAATTTTAGCCTTTTGTTGTGCTCTATTTGTAACTATATTGAGATACAGATGTTTTTCTCTAAAACCTCATTATGAAAAAAAGTATTAGCGAACTGTAAAACGTGTGAAACAGTTAGTAACACGTGATCTACGGAGATTTAAAATACTTATATGTATATTATGGCATCTACTCGTAAATATAAAATAACTAATTTTTTCCGCAAATCCATCCGCGTGGAACTCGTTTATTTATATCGTAGCGCCATACAAACTCTCACCCCCATTTCAACCCCCTTGGGAGGTGATATCCGGGATAAAAACGATCCTATGTCCATCCCTGGGACTCAAACTATTTCTATACCAAATTTCATCTAAATCGGTTCAGCGTTTTAAGCGTGAAGGATATAACAGACACAGACAGACAGGCCGACAGACAGACACACTTTCGCATTTATAATATTGGTATGGATCCTAATCGCGACGTACTGATTAGGTACCTATACCTAATCAGTACGTCGCGTTATGACAAACAGAACTGTGTGTTACAAGTATGGGTGGCTATACCTGAAATTAATTACTTTTAAGTTCACCCTTCTTCAGCCAATATTCAATATTCAAAAATCTTCTGCGTTGTTTAATATGTTCATATTATTTTGATGATTTGTAGTGTTTCAGTGAGCGATACTCGCAACTGTTTATTGGCTTTATCGGTACGCAGTGACAAGGTGCCTACGTCTCCATTACCGGGACAGTCAAATACTAGGCAATGTTTATGTTAACATTAGTTATCTGAACCACAAGACAGTCATTCAATACCTACTATGGTAGCGGTTAACTGCCTACAACAATGTTTAGTTTAGGACAGTGTTTTATGCTGCAGTCGTGTAACGCCCACGCGTGGACGACCTGACACGCAATACGAGGAGCAGGCCGGAGTTACAACCCGCTTGTGTGACTTATGGTGGCCACTCGGTACCCTTTGTAGGTCTAGGGGTTGCTCGCATTGTAACAAGCGTAGGTACAAATGTCACGAAGATAATTTACTTTAAAAAGTTTTAACCGACTTCAATTTAGTACTCCGCCAAGCCACGTGAACATTTCCACATTTCTTTGAGTGAACTGATTTCCGAGAGCAAATGCGTTGATTATATACAAAAAAACACTTGAGAGTTTTGGATGACCATCCGTGGTCTTCTTCACCAGTTCCAGTTCACCGAATGCTATTTTCTGAATGCAAATGCTTGGTTTATAGCCGAAAACACTAAAATCGCTATATGTTTCTCTTGAATTTATGAAGAGTTCCTTCAATTCCTCGTGGATCCCATTATCAGAACTGGATTTCGGTGACAACGGGACCAATCTGGTAGTATATGCTTTCAAATCAAGAAATATTTTTCAAATCGGTTCATAAATCGCCGAGCTATCGCGTAACAAGCACAAAAAAAATACAGTCGAATTGTGATCCTCCCCTTTTCTGCAGTCGGTTAAAAAACGAAGACTTCATTTCATTAGGAATCACGAGACATAATACACGGCACATTTACAAATAGGTAGGTACTTGCAAGGGTGCCGTAAGTTTATTACATCTTTATTTTTATTATTTCGAAATTTTCCATAATGTCTTCGTTATAATAAAAAACTAGTTTTTGCTCGCGATCCTGCCCGAGTTAACCCCCATAATAAACATAGTGTAAAGGTACCTACTCATTTCATCCTCTTACGGAAGGGGAAATAATACTTTATAGGTTCAAAAGTATGACTTGATTGAATTAATAACCATACAAACTTTCTTCTCAGTAATAGATATAATTATGGATTAATTATGGAATTATATTTTGGAATTAAATGTTTTAACATCACTACCATTGATTCACCATTTGACTCTGAACCCCGAGCAGCTCTTAGGCTGGGCAAGTGGGCATCGTTTTGGTCCTCGTTCGACGCTAAAGTGTCCATGTAAATGATTAAGTGTTAAGTTACGATGTCCGCAGGCGCGCGCAGCGGGCCCCGGCCTCCATTCAATATTATATTACTTTACCACCGAACACCTCGCATCGACAAGCGAAGATGTTATCGCCCCGGAATGTTGTAAAATTGAATATTTCCCATATATTGCCTAATACGCTTACCCCTGCAGCGTCTATGCGTCTTCCGCACAGTCCACGACTGTCCTTTACCCACAAATATAACATTTTACGATACCTTTTATAACGAATAGAGATGTTATTTAGCTTCGTCGTCAGCATAACCACGAATATTTTAATAAGTGTCGGTTCATTCAAGTATCATATATTCTTATAAATTTTAATATATTGTAATATTTTTCAGTAGGTACCTTACTGTCCTGTTGATTGTTTTCTATGCATAAATTTTTACGGCAATAAGACAGCAATAAGATAATCGAGACTTGATTGCGTTAGCACTCAGTCAGCGCACTTTCAGATGCCTTACATCAAGTACCTAGTTGCCATCGTCTTTTTGGAAATCGGTTATCAAGGAAGAAGAGACGAGGGCAATCACGATAATAATTTCTTGACATCATAAGCTCCTTGCAGGTCTAGTTTGAAACGTTCGTACCGACGCTTCTCTATCTTGACCTAATGACAGTCTCCTCTTTAATTAATATAATAATAATCTATATTTAAATATACTATTCTTTGGTAACCGTGACACATCCGTTAGAGTAGAGTATGCAAAATAAATGTTCGCTTAATGTCCTATTTGGGTAGACAAATGAGCCGTTCGTTTATTCATTGCCGAACCAATCAGCCCACATAAACACGCGGCCCAGACATAAACAAGAGAACGTATCGCACTTGACGCCCGCAGTGACACCACACGTCCGTCCCTCACCCTATTCGAGTTTCAAATTGAAACAGATCTACAAAACAAATCTGGGTTTTAAATAATTACACCATCAAAAAGCAATGAAGAACTTCTCGGAGCGTTTAAGGCTTAGAAATTTTATGTTTTCTTATATTCGCACTTTGATTGACTATTTATCGGCTGGAGACGTAATTAGGGAAGCGGGGCCGTTCGAGATGGCTCCGGATGTGACGTAGTTGAGCTAAAGATGTCGCGCTGCAGGGGGCGACTAGTTAGCACGCCAAATTGTTTTCACTGCCTACGTTAAACGTAGATATCGCAACGGGATACCGTTTCTCAGGCATTTGTAAATCAATTCATGCGAATACTCATAAGTGCCGAATATAGTGCTGTGTGTAAAGAAAGTGCTGTCATGTTTTTAGCAAGTAGTTTGGGGTACCGCAAGGAAGTGTGCTTGGCCCACTCCTTTTTTTGGTATATCTAAATGAGTTTCCTCATATAGTCAAAGACCGGTGTGTGTTGTATGCTGACAATGCTACGGTATTTTTTTCTTGTAACCGTTCGCAGGAATACTTTAGTGACTATGTAAACATTGCTCTGACCAAGATTATAAATTGGCTTCCCTACTCAATTTTAAATTGAATCTGAAGAAAACCAAGCTCATTCAGTTTAGGAACTATAAGACTAATCCTACATCATTAAATGTATCGGTAGCAGGTATTACCGGCGAAGAAGTTAGTACTGAAAGGTTCCTAAGAGTTATGATAGATTCCCATCTAAATTGGAAAGCTCATATTAATCAAATAAATAAGAAATTTTCCAGCAACTGCTATGCGCTATCTGTCCTAGCGGAAACCTGCTTGAACATATAATTATTAGTGCCTATTATGGAAATGTATACCCGCTGCTGACCTATGGAACTATTTTCTTGGGAAATTCTGTGGAAGTAAATAAAACGTTTTTACTCCAGAAAAGGTGCCTTAAAACGATTTATCGTCTAAATCCCAGAGATTCTCTCCGTGAAGTATTTAAACTAAAAGGCTTTCTCACATTAACAGGGATATTCATACTGAAAGTAAGTCTGTTTGTAAAACCACAGCCAAACTACTTTACTACATCAACTGCCACAAAGAATAATGTCCGAGCACAGTACATATATTATGATATAAGATTGCCAAAGGTTCATCATTTTATCAGCCGAAAGACGTCCACTGCTGGACATAGGCCTCCCCCAAAGAGTGCCAAAGTGACCGGTCCTGCGCCACCCGAATCCAGCGAACTCAAAAGCCAAAGGTTAAAACTTCCATATTAGTGAGTATTAATCAGCTCTCGACTCATATCAAGGCTCTGGAAGGAAACTCTTTTAAGGCACAATTAAAAAGCTGGCTCATAGAGAAGACATTCTATAGCTTAAAAGAGTGCTTTGACTTTAGCTAAATACTGTCTTGAGTACCTACTACATTTTGTTATTAATTTTGTATCCTTGCTAGTAACATTGTTAGTCTCATCATCATCATATCAACGGAAAGACGTCCACTGCTGGACAAAGGCCTCCCGCAAAGAGTGCCAAAGTGGCCGGTACTGCGCCACCCGCATCTCGAGAACCTTTCCGCCCCAACGGCCATCGGTTCTACGTGCTATGTGCCCCGCCCACTGCCACTTAAGTTTAGCGATTCGGAAGGCTATATCAGTTACCCTGGGTCTGCTGCGGATAGCCTCATTTCTGATGTGATCACGCAGAGAAACTCCCAACATAGCCCTCTCCATAGCCCTTTGGGTGACTTTGAGCCTTCTTATGAGGCCCATAGTATTGTTAGTCTATAAGCATAACAATCAAATTGCATACCCGGCAGGGTAACTGAATATTATGACCTACCTATACTATGAATATTATGATCTATGTACACATTCGAATAAACGATTCTTATTCTTATTCTTATAAAACGAACGCCGGTACGAAAATATCAATTTGGAGGAATGAATATATGAGTTTATTTTCTTCCGGTTCCCACTTCCCAGCCAATAGGGATGATGAATAAGATTTTTTATGATGTGATTCGAAGCAGTTTTTGGAGAGGAGCAACTACAATTAAAGAACATAAATACCCAAAAATTTGTGACAAAAACTGACCTTGCTGGCGGCAGCGCAAAACGCTTCATACTGATAGACACACAAGTATGACATCACATTTGTACATTTGTACTAATAGTTTTATGGAAAATCAGGTAAATTGTTGTTTCGGTCGCGAAATACTGCGTTTAAGTACATACTTGTCATCCAATTTTGTTTCTATAAAAGCGTAAGGATTCTATTGGTAGCTTTAAATTTACTCTTGGACAATAAAAAAAATGCATATTTTTTCTAAACTTTCAAGGTCATATCTCATATCTTTTTATGATTTTAATTATATTTTATAATGTATACTTTATTACGATAATTTGATGGTTTACTATCCATATAGCATCATTACATTATCAATTTGAACATGAGGCATCATGCCTATTCTGTATCAGTCAAGATTTGTTCTGATGTGCGTCACCCGTCACCCATGTTTCGCTTCCAGACGTAACTTCATTGACGTGCACTGGTTAGGCATAGGCATGCATGTCCCAGTGCGGACAATATTACCGAATGACCCTGTCAAATGGAGTAGATTTTTTTGCATCATTTCGAAAGCGTGAAGCGGTGTGATTTTATTGGCGCGGGTTTTATATCAGAGAGCCGGTGTGTCGTACCGAATATCAATTAATAGGCGTTGGGGCGCGCGGAGCTGCAAAAGTGTAAAGTGCAGTGAGGCGGGGGGCGTTTCGTAAATCACGGCGGCGTACATCGACAGCGCTGAAATGGGGGGTATTTCACCTTGCTGCTTACCCATATATTATAGGGCACGGGCAATTGAAGCAAAATGTATAAATGAGAAGATGTCTATAATCAGAATAATATTACTAAGCGAAATGACATACTCGGCAATAATAGCATATGCAAAAACGGACCCTTATGTAGGTACCTACCCACTTCTGAAATTGTTCTCGAATTAAAAGATTTTTCAGAAAACCCAACTGCTTTTTTCAAATTAGTCTTTGTCACTCCCACGATCAAGAGGAATCCAACGACACCTCATATGTCGAAATCCGTCAAACGGTGCTGCAGGGCGTGCCAAAGAATAAGGTCACATACATACGCTCGAAAAATATAACCCTCCTCTCCTTCGGCAGTCGGGTAAAAATAGTAAATACCTTAAAAAAGGATATAACTCCCATTCCTGAACTTATGTTACTACATATAATAACGGTATTTGTTACGTAAGTACATACTAGACGAAGATATAGATATTAGGATACCAATATAAATCCAATCAATTCTCTAGAATCAATCAATCATGTTTGATACTTAGATATATTCTATACAAAAATACTATTTTATTATGCATTTGCTTCTAACACCTGGACATAACAAATACGACAAAACTGATAGTTGTATCGCGAGTAGCAATATGTGGCTAACAACTTCCTATTTCCACGCGAGCAAGCGGCCGTTACCGTCCCACGGATATAGTTAGGCCATCGGAGCGCAGTCAATAAAAAATTGAGTGCCTAAAACACATGCTGTGTTTGGCATTGGTTGCGAAGCAAAACGTACGAGCTGTGCGTCGGGCGGCGTACTGTACGGGACGTTACTGTTACAGTCGATACAGTACAGATGGCACGTGAAAATTATGGCCGCTCGGATTTTTCGAGAGCATTAATGCAAATTTATCGAGCCGCGCAGCGCTAATTGCGAGCGACGCGCGCTCGCTGATTGTTTTCTCGTCCAATTTATGGCAACACCTATTGCCGATTTAAAGCTTTAATTGTAAACGATTCACGTGTTTTATTGGATAGTCGGGCTGCAGTATTTATTCGAGTGGCCGCGGCTCTCTGCGGTTTCTGTTATTGATTTTCCGACTGTTTGTACCGAGTCAAAGTTTCACTTGTCGTTATCGAAGTGGACTCGACGCGTGACATGATATATTGCGAGTTGGAATGTCAAACTAAAATACCCACTGGTGAATGCACGCATGCAGTTTGACATTCCAGCAATCCTTCAGCAATTACAATCTATCCAATGACATTTCATTGGGTAGATTGTAATTGCGTGGAAAATGCGCTAAAATTATTAAGTACACAACTTCATAATATAGGTGCGAGTATTAATATACTCTATATATATATCTTCGTGTTACATATTTTTTACTTTATTAGGTATATCTGTCAACATTAAAAAAAAACACATGAAAACAGCATCGAAATCGCAGTAGGTAGGTAGTTATGGGAAACAAATCGCAGCGAAAAAAGATTACAGACATAGATCCGGAAATTGCTATTGGCGCTGAGCAATAGTCTAAAATAATTTCAGCGTTTTTGAAAATTCATACCCTAAGGGGGTCAAAAATGGGTTACAAATTTGTATGGAAAGTGTATATTTTCTCGAGCTGGGAACTTGAAACAAATGGTTCCATACTAAAACACAAGAAAAACAATTTCAGCGTTTTTGAAAATTCATCTTCTAAATGGATTAAAACTTGCTTGAAAGTTTGTATGTAGAAATCCAGAGAGAAGAACTCCATAAAAGATGGCGCTACCGGTCTTATCCGATACTTAAACGAGCAATATTTGTATATAATAAACCGATATATGTGTATATTTGTAATAGGTAAATTATGGATTATAGAGTCTGAAATGATTTTTAATTTTTTGAATTTGAATTTGTAATCATAATCTGGTAAAATTTGATTGACGGGGCCGAGAAACCGATCTAGCTTGGTCTTATTTTCGAGAAAATTGTTGTTTCCGTATTTTCTCCCAAAAGGCTGGCTTACTCTTTGACGACGACCAATGGTTAATCTTCTTTGTTGATGGTTCCGAGTTCGAACCCCAGCGATGAGATTATTCACCGCTCAAATTTTGGGAGGTGATTCGGTGGGTCATCTCGATCAAAATTGATCAAATAAATCGTATCCAAATCGCGAAAAAAATACCAGCTGTTCCATACATTTTGGCGGCTGAGCTTACACCGTTTATATGACCGAATCCCAAAATTTTAACGGTAAATAATATTTCACCCTGTATATTGGTACTTAAGCAAACTTGCACATTTACACTCATACTCTTGCGCAGTGTCATCCACACACAGACACACATTCTTCGAAGTCATACACATAATTGTAAGTTACTCATTATATATGTTTAAAATATATACGTAGGTAGTTATGTTAGCTTAAAAGAGATTTTAATTATTATTAATCACTAAAAATCTGCGGCACGGAGCGCGTCTAGTGGTTCGCTCCGTGACATCAAGCTGAGTGAGGACCCTTTAGCGTGATAGATATTATGCTGTATAAGAAAGAAAGAAAGAAAACATTTATTCGTGAACAAAACAATGGGTATAAAAACAAAACACAGTAACGTAAAAGTAGCAGGGTCCACGAAAAGGCCCCGACTCAGCATGGTGCTAACCCACCAAGCAGCCCACTGATCTTCTTTTTTGTTCAATTGCTATGTAGTTCTTCTTTGCTTGTATATGTACTAAAATCTTTACGCTAGTACATTATTTTCTTTGTTTCTTTCTAAACTACAACTCATAAAATAAGTAAGTAGTACTAGCGATTATCAACGACATTCACAGTATTCATACCACTTACCTCAAGCCGTGTCATTAGGTAACCGCCGAAGGAACTCTAGAGTTAGGTGTTTATAAATTAAGTGACGTCACATTTGAGCGGTCAACAAAGTTAACGGCGAGCCGGGGGCGTTTCCTGACTTTTTCGCTGGAGTTTTCCGCGCCGCCGGCGCCGGAAGTTCGGCCATTATTATTTTACGCTGGCAACAAGCGGCGCGATAATATCCCGCGCTTCAGCCCGCCTTGCTTAAGACTTCCTTTAATGGTCGAACGTGTCTTCTTACTTTTCGTTTAATAGGTGCAATAACTTAAAAAGCGAAATTTCAAATTAAAGTCCCGATTTTAGCCGTGAGAGAAATACCGCAGCCACCGGAGACGGTGGAAACGTGAGTGGTATTTTCTGTAACTGATGTAAAATTGTGTTGTTTAATTCAGAAATTTCGAACCAATATTATGATTTTGTTTCGGCATTTCTTCTTAACAGTGGTCTTCTTTTTCAGAAACGCTGGTAGAATTTTGACTTGTAAAAGTGCCTACTCGCAGAATAAAATTCATTTATCATTTCATCTATTCATTAATTTCATTTATCACTAGTTGCTACGGTAGCCTAGCGGTTCAGGCATGCGGCTGTCAACGGCGGTCGTGGGTCCGAATGCCGGCTCGTACCAATGAGTTTTTCGGAACTTATGTACGGAATATAATTTGATATTTACCTACTGTTAGACTTAGGTGAAGGAAAAACACCGTGAGGAAACCTGCATACATCCACGACGAAATTCAAAGGTGTATGTGAAGTCCCTAACCCACACTGGGCCAGCGTGGGGACTACTGCCCGTTCCCTCTCATCTATTAGAGGAGGCCTGTGCCCAGCAGTGGGACGTCTACAGGCTGATTTATTTTATTATTATTCGATATTATTTATTACATTTTACATACTGTATATATTATTTTTCCCCTCTGCCCCGGAAAGCCGTCTTCTATCCTGGTTTTAAACCAGTGTGCAAAAACTCATTTTATCCACTAGTGGGGAAAGTAATTTGACCTTGGAGCGTGTTCAAGTAGCTTTTGACAAATAAAAAAACGTAAAAAGCTCATAATACAAAATGTTCACAGTTGATGTATTTCTGTTGCCGTTATAACAACAAATACCTACTAAAATAAGAATTTAAGAACTTTTAAAAAATTGTTTGTTGCTTTCATCAGGCGCTGGGTCTCAAAATGTATGGGAAAACTAAATTCCGACTTGCACTTGACCGAAATTCTACTTGATATTACTTACGTTATTTTACTGTAAAAAAAATATAAAAACATTATTATTTAAATTCACTAAAGTTGTTTTGCATGTCGCACTTTCCTCGCTAGTGTGGTGAAAAGTTTTGTGTTACACACGGGTGCAAATGTATTACTTCTCGTGTGTTGAACACTCGCTACGCTCAGGATTCTAATTTAGAACCACTCGCTTCGCTCGTGGTTCAACTATAGAATCCTTTCGTTTGCACGTCTTTCAATTCCACGCTCGCGGGTAAAATACAACTTTGCACCCTTGTATAACAAATAACTATATTATGATCAATGATGGTCTCAGTTTAATAAAATACTGATGTATACTGCGTGGACCGGAACGATGGACTTTCCCGCAAGAGGGGATTATGGATCGCTAGTACGTCACATTTTCTAGATAAACAATTTTTTTTGACGCGTTTTTTTTTTTACCTTTTTATGGAGCGTTTGCCGACTGGAGCGACGAGCTCCATACAAATGTAAAAAAAAAATCGCGTCAAAAAAAATAGTTTATCTGGAAAATGTGACGTACTAGCGCTCAATAATAACCCTCTTGCGGGAAAGTCCATCGTTCCGTTCCACGCAGTATAGGTACATCCTACTAATATTATAAATGCGAAAGTTTGGATGTTTGGATGTTTGGATGTTTAGATGTTTAGATGTTTGGATGTTTGTTACTCAATCACGCCTAATCGGCTTAACCGATTTGGATGAAATTTTGTACGAAGATAGTTTATAGCCTGGATTAAAATATAGGATAGGTTTTTATCCCGGGCCCACGCAGACGAAGTCGCGGGCGGAAGCTAGTATATCCATAAGTTAAGAAGGCTTACGTGAAATTTAAAATGTAGGTACTTCAAAAACTGAGTTTTACACACATTGTGAATGTAATAAAATAGAGAGTAGTTTTGATCCGATCCCTAGTACAGCAGTGCAAAACATAACTTTATGTGGACGAAGCGGCGCATACGCTCATGGGAGCGATAGGTATGCCTCCCAATCTACCTACTAGCTAAGCAGCAAATTGAGTAATTTAGCTGCAGCTGAAGTTCAATAAAAAACCAAAAGGCGAAAATCAAAGTATACTTAAACAAGCTTTTAAAGTGATTTTTTAAACAAATCCTGAATTTCAATCGCAAATCGCGGGTTGACAACTACGAGAAGATCGATCGAAGATGTAATGGGGCCCGATGATACCCCGCGCCACGGTGACGTGCGGCGTGTGCCGTGTGTTTTGTGCCCGGCCAGGCTTAGTTAGCTGTAAGCCGGGTTGGGTATCTCTCACTTCGTCCCGTAAATCAATCCCGTCCGTCTCAGGCGACGCGGCAAAAATAAAAGGTCGCTGGGGCTGCCAGGCTTAGCAAACTCCAGTAGGCGAGCATCCCGCTCGTAGACGAAGTAATGAAAATATGTTATTCTATTTGTTATGCTATGAACTACTATAACCAGTATATATACCATATATCTTGTACACAGTAAACCATAAAGTATTGTATTATATTCAATTCAATTATTTATCGATAAAGTTTTTTTTGTGAGCCTTAAATCAAATCGTTTATTTGCTAGAATACAGTATTATAAAAATAGTTCTTATAAATTAAAATACAGTTCCATGTGTTTAGCCTGGATGCAGGCATGCAAATATTTCCGAGTGCTAGGTACGTTACGATTACATCATTTGTAGTTTTATCCTGAACACTCATCTGTAGTTTAGTGTTGCTGCATTCATAGAATGTCTCTTGAGTTCAGTGTGCCTCTTGGCATGGGTCTCCTCTGACATCTTCCTCTTTATTCTGTCTCTAGCGATTCTTCTCCACTAAGCACCCGGTATGAGTTTTAACTCATCTTCCCATCTCTTACTCTGTCTTCCTCTACTTCTTTTTTCATCCCTAGGTTACCAGTCTGTTATGATTTTGCTCCACTTTCCTTTGGTACTACGTAGGCATGTGTCACGTCACGTGCATCTCCATCTTTGTTGGTCTGTCTTTTCTTCATATATTATTATAGTACTTGCAACTTGGGGTTTGCTTTGGTTTTCGCTGTATACCGTATCTCGTAGGTTAATATACTCTTAAACCGATGCTCTGCTGTTTTTTTATTGACTACAGAACCTTGCTCCGGGTACCACGGAGTCGCCACTGAAATCCGCTTACACACACGGTTTAGTAACAATATATCTGCGCCGGATCGACTTGAGCCAGCGTGTGAAATACTACGGTGTCTTTCTCATCAGGTGTGGGTAGTGTCTAGCTCAGTGCCGCTGACATAAATACATAGGGTCAGTATTCTTCTGTTAAGTACACAACTTATGAGACTAAGATTCAGACACAGATTTTTAGCTACAGGCTATACGCTTCATTGCTACGAGCGTAACGTAACAAACTCGCACAGTAAAATATGAATTTGGTGTTCATCATTGACTTATGATTATGAACGGTGCTAACATAGCCACCACCTACCCTGATTTTTCAACAATACAATACCAGTAATTCTATTGTTCCAGAAAATAGTAGACAATAAACGGTCTTATTGCTAATAAGCGATTTCTTCCAGACAACCTTTGGATTGTGGAGACGTGCAAAAAGAATTATATAATTTGAGAAGGTGAAACAGACAAAAACAAAGTACCTGTCAACCACCTCACTATATAAGAAAGACATATACATAAAAATGAAATATCGTGTAAACAGGTATTAAACAAAACAGCACACACAAAGTAGGAATGGTTATGGAATTGATAAATATTATTCCTTTTGTCTAGTTTCAACTTTCAAACAGTGGGAAGCTACGGTAGCCTAGTGGTTCAGGCATGCGGCTGTCAAGCGGTGGTCGTGGGTTCGAATCCCGGCTCTTACCAATGAGTTATTCGGAACTTATGTACGGATTAATTACCGTTAACTTTTCGGTGAAGGAAAACATCGTGAGCAAACCGGTCTAATCCCAATAAGGTCTAGTTTTCCCTCTGGGTTGGAAAGTCAGATGGCAGTCGCTTTCGCAAAACTAGTACCTATGCCAAATCTTGGGATTAGGTGTCAAAGCGGACCCCGGGCTCCTTTAGGGGCACACCCGGGAACAACGCTAGGAGGATGATGAGGTCTAGTTTCAAACAAATATGGGAAGATACTTAGCACGTTTCATTTCAATAGGCAATGAATTCCCCAATAAAACATCTCGAAAAGTAAAGGAGTTTCAGGGTTAAAAAGAATTTCATAAAGGACGGCGAGAACTTGATGTGAGAACGGAATACGTGGTCATATTTGCGTAACTCAAATAGGTATGAAACTGATAAGTAAGTTTTGAATACGCACAAGCTTCTTAGGAAACGTCAGCATAATCTAAAATAGGGAGAGTAGCGATTGACCGAGCGCAAATTAACTTTGGTAGCAATCGGAAAGGAAATTACGAAGCCTTCTCAAAGAACCCACGGCAGCAAACATCTTCCTGCTATCCTCATTCATTTGTGGCAACCACGAAAGAGTGTGGTCCAAAATAACGTCACTTGCACACGGAATCAATACGCCATGGAACAAAATCGGCGTGTGATTAACAGGGTTAACTCTAGAAACCATCTTAGCGCTACCAATAATGATAGCCTTGGGTCCTTGCTGGATTATCATTGACACCATTTTGTGTATAACTACTCCGGTTTGAAATATGAACTAGATCGGAATTCGTTGCAGAGATGACTAATGGCAAATCGCTGACGTGATCCTGGGGATAAAAAATAGGTCATCGGCATAAAGGTAATATGATGAAGATAAATTACGAATAATGGAATTGATGAAAATGGAAATAGAAAGTGGAGACAACACGTCACCCTGGGGAACGTCGGATAATTTGCTATACCACGCGGAACGGGAAGTATCCACCTTTATACGCTGCCGACGACCGGTTAAATGCTACGAAACCAATCAATGACCGCAGGAGATATGTTGAGAGAACACAGTATCCCCAATATATGGTCATAATCAACAGTGTTGAACACATTGATGAAATCAAGCAACGCTAACACTGGCAACTTCTGATCATTCATACCTGACCCTATGTCCCGTAATTTTGACGAGAGCAGAAGCTGTACTAAAAAGGATAAAGGGGTCCACGCGCTTTATGATGAGTTTTGACGAGTTTTGAGTTAATATTTCTCCGTCAAAACTATAGATATAATTAATGGCACTGATGCTTATCGGTTCTTCAATCCTTTATCTACGTTTCCACGAGCAGAATTTTGAAAAATATGAGATCATGATTTATTTTTTGGTCCAAAAAAGGTCCGTTTTCGATAAGTATGTTGCTTATACACTTTTATATATGAAATTGACATATATCAGTTTCTTATTGACGTCTGTCAATGCACGAGTTTTTAATTTCTAACTAATATTCACAAAAATTACGTCCAAAAACTGTTTTTTTGGCCTAAAATTGCCAAAGTTTGGTGCCATATATCTCTAAAACTGTGAGTTTTTAAGTAAACATGGGATAATATTTCGGTAAACCTCGTTGTTGTTAATACGATAAGCCATACGAAACGAAATACGGACAGTTACATACAGGTCGAAGGTCATTGGGAGCTAGGAGCTTCTTAAGAGGCTGTCCTTACGGACATAATTTCTATTTAGAAAAGATGTGAGCTGCTGGAAAACTAAGGGTTCAAAGGCTTTAGAAAGAAAAGGAAGAATGGAAATAGGTCGATACTCTGAGAAAGTGCAAGGATTGGACGTCTTTGGTAAAGAAATAATATCAGAATCCTTCAATGTCAAAGGAAATATACTTGACGATATTAAAGCATTTTGGATGCTGGTGGTGATAGGAACAAGGAGATCAAGAAGGGGCAGAATCATATTACGACTTATGCTATCGACACCGTCGACGGCATTTAAGGTAATGGGTAAGTATTATGTTTTTTTTAACATCACTGTCGGTGAACTGATTAAGAGTCCGCAGTAAGCTCGATTCTCCATACAAACGTAGTTACGGTCGCATTTTAAAACTACGTGTTGGATTGTAACGAAACTTTGCATATAAATACATTGACATGAGGTATATCTATGTCTGTAATTAGTTTATATAGCTTCAGATACCATAGTAAAAAAATACAGCGATTTCAAATTTTTCATACAAAACTTGTGTTGCTGTATTTCGTTTGTTTTATAAACTGGAACCATATACACTAATTACAGACATAGATATACCTCATGTCATTGTATGTGCAAAGTCACAATACGCAGTATTAAAATGAGAGCGTAACTACGTTTATATGGGAAGGTGAAATTCGGCGGAGCTTACTGCAGACTGCGAATCTGGAGTTGGAAGAGATGACAGATAATCAAGAGTCCTGGACTTAGTAGGGCAGCTACAACTATTATGCTTACGCATAAGAGACGGAAGTAAGGTTGGTATAAATCAACCTTAATTAGCAAAATTATATTAGTAAGCAGCAGCATTTTCGATTTACTTTTTCACCAAGTGCAGTAAAAACGTTGGAACATTTTTAAAACAAATATAAGTATGATGGTTACCTACAGCTTTAATGTTTACAAAATTCACGGCGCCGGGATTAATGAGAAGCTTGCTAAGTATTTGAACTTTCGTATCTTCCATTAGATGCAATCCTGCCTTATTTTAGTTCTCGTTGTACAATTTTCTGTCGCTGTGTCCGACTCTTTTTTGCCCATTTTATATTTCGATATGGAGGGTATGACACCTATTTGAGAATCTTGTAACACACATTTGTTACCTAACGAAAACCTACTGATAAAGTCAATTACCTACTGATAAAATGACGGTCAAAGGAACCACATTTCGAGTATAGGCACTGTATCAGTAGTTATTTGGTACATATCTATTTTCCATAGTATTACGCAAATAAATAATGGGAAGTTATTTACCGACGGGCTTTCTCGTAACATGCGATGCCACAATACGTAATAATGGAATAGATGAGTTGACAGTCCATTGTCTGGTAAATTATTCACGAAAACTATTCGACGCTCCAAATCTTCGACGAGATCGTGCGATATGGGGAATTACACGCGTTTCCATATTTCACAGAAAACTTCCATTTAATGACAGTCGTGACAGTGTAATATTGACTTTTTGCTTCGGAATAATGATGTCGCTTTCACGAAAACGTCAAATTATGAGATATGTGGATCTTTACGATGGATGCGTCGGGTGGCTCCGGAAGGTTTTATATTAACTGAAGCTTGAAATCTTAGAACTAAAATTTCATTATATGGCCTCCGGTAAAAACAGTGTTAAATTAATTTGTATGCATTCGTTGATATGGGTAGGTATAATTGGAGGCAGGGCATCCGGCGAGTGCGGCAGCGGCGGCGGCTGCGTTGGCCGCGAGCCGTCATTACCCGCCCGACGATTCAATTCGACACATCTTCAGGGTTTCACCTCGCCCAATAATTACCGACACTATCATTAGGCCGCGTGCACAACAAAACGTAATAACCTTGCAATTAGACGGTGGCTGTCATTAGACTGTAATAGAGTTTCGTACAACAATTTTGTGAGTAAAATCGTCAAGCGTGTCACATTACCGGCATCCATTAGGGCGTTTACACAACACGGAATTGAAATGAGCAGTCCACAGATTATCGTGATAGACAAACAGACCGCTTTGTCTCGATAATAACGCCTTATAGGGGGTGTCCGGCCGCGGACTATCGTGTTTCGGTTGTTTACTTACCGCGCCGTCACAATGACAAATTGCTGAGCGGCATGTGCTTATTTAGATATCCTGTTTTATTTATCACAGTCTATAAAGTAGGCAACATCATAATAAATTTCTGATATTAGGTATGTTCAAGGACAGTAAATACACTGAAATATTGTTCTTTTATAAATATATCTGATATTACATAAAAAGGAACACGATGTAGTACAAAACAGTTCAAATAGTAAAGCTGGCACGTTGGCGTAGGTACGGCTGATTGTATTGGGCGTCCGATTTCGGCAGGTCGGACGATAATATCCACACGTCGAGAATTAGGATCGCGCCGATAAGATCGTATCGCTCCACGTTAAATAACACGTTTCCTGCAATCATCGTGGTAATTTTAATAAATTATAATTACGATATTCGGCGGCTTTTCAGCCTGTAATGACGGACAACAAAACACTCTGATGTTTAAATAACATATCACTATTGATATCCACCGATTATGCTGCGCTATTTTTACGAAGCTGTTACCTTGAATGTAATTTGACATTTATACTTCGACCTAGTTAAAAAGGTCTATTTACGTCACTCTGGGCGGAAAGCGAGATTTACCGCCCACGGGCGCAGCGGCAAATCTCACTTCACACCCAGGAGAAGACGTAAAACTGTGTACGCACCACGGACGGTAATTCGTAAAGCCCCAGATCGCATACCTATTTATGGCACACAAACACCTGCGATCTGGGGCATTCACGAATTCACCGCCCTAGGTACGTAATGTACTATTTCACATCAGCAGCTCGAACAAGTATATTTTGCTGCGTGAAAACCGTGTGCAAAATGCGATTTTTCTCGCTCCGTGAGACAAAGTAACAATTTTGAATTGACGACCGCTTTAGCCTAAGTAGTTGGTAGTGACCCTGCCTACGAAGCAAGAGGTCCCGAGTTCGAATCCCGGTAAGGGCATTTATTTGTGTGATGAGTGATGAGCACGAATATTTGTTCCTGAATCATGGATGTTTTCTATGTATTTAAGTATTTATTTATCTATATAAATATCTTTATCGTCGTCTAGTACCCATAGCACAAGCTTTGCTTAGTTTGGGACTAGATCGATTTGTGTAAGATTGTCCCCTAATATTTATTTATTTATTATTTTGGTGCCAGGTACTGATATTTCATCGAATGGAGGTCTATTACAAGTTCAGAATATTTTAACTTTATTAACTCTGTCCCTTTCATTTCATTACGAAAAAATAGAATGGCAAACATAGGTCGATCATAGTATAAACGGCAACACTGTTAACTGACCTGTGTTTATATAGAACCTTATTACAATGCACTTAAGGTGCACCGATGGTCAGTTTCCTGTGTTGTCGAAAGTACGACCATCAAATTTCAAAGTAGACCCCCAAAAAAGCGCGAAACACAACACGTTCGAAAACTATCAAATGAACAAGTTTAAATTACCAAAATAATAGGGATTTGATGACTAAGATTTTTTTATGATGTCATTTGAACCAGTTTTTGAAGGGGAATAAATGTTTGTATGGGAGCAACTACAATTAAAGAAAAGAACATAAATACCCAAAAATTTGAGACAAAGATTGACCTCGCTGGCGGCAGCGCAAAACGCTTCATACTGATAGACTGCACACAGGTATGACGTCACAACTGACATTTGTTCTAATCGTTGTATGGAAAATCAGGTAAATTGTTGCTTCGGTCGCGAAATACCTACTGCATTTAAGTACACCAATCGAAACGCCCGCCTCGCCTCTTTAAAAAATTAAAACATTGTTAAATTGTTTTAGATTCTATTATATTTTTCATTCTTGCGCTACAGATATTAGTGTTAAATATAAAAAAAAACTACCCCCCCGTGCCCGTGTGTACCCGTGTGGTGTCGGGTTAGAATTTCACCACCCCCTTTCTTCCCGTGGGTGTCGTAAAAGTCGACTAAGGGACCAGGGTTGAAGTGTGTTGTGGGCGATGGGCTAGCAACCTATCACTGCAATATCACATTTGGCGATGTTTTGTAGCCACATTTATGCTGAAAGTGGCGCTGGAACATTCGTTTCGTGTGCTCTGCCTACCCCTTTTGGGAATAAAGGCGTGAATGTGTGTATGTATGTATGTATAAAAACAACTAGAAAGAAAATATAGTGAGATCAGAGAACAGTAGGCATGTACGGCTAGTTGTTAACGTGCACGCGAGACATATGCCAATGTGTGCCATTGTCTCTTTCTATAGCGCTATAGAGATTAGTGTTAAATATTTCGAAAGTAACTACAAAATATGAGTGAAAAGTATAGGCAGTAATTTATTTTTATCAATTGATAATGCCGTTTGTTTTAGTGTTCACGCGCGACACGTACAATACTAGTGTGCCCCTGACGGTCGCGCCTTTATTTCGCGGTGCGGTGCAGTGCTAGCCGCGGTGAGGAGTTAAAACATCATAATGAACGCCGAATTAAGTTTTCTTCCTGTATAATCACGAGACGTATACGTAAAAGCCTATGATATATTTTTGAATTGGAATATGTTCTTATTGCTGAGGTGAAACGTTGTGTGTCACTCAAGAACAAAGTTATTAGCATCTCGTGCTTTTGAGCCCCTCGCTACGCTCAAGATTCTAAGTTTGAATCCCTCGCTTTCTCGGGACTCAAAATCAGTATTCGCGGCTAAAAAAAACTTTGCTCTGTTGTTGCACATATATCCATTCAACCTATTTAATCCATTCAACTCGGTTGCCTACTTAATATAATTCTAGTAGATGTACGTATATGATCGGAAGACCTGCGACTGCACTGAAACGTCTGAAACGGATACACTTATGTTACTTAGTAAGGATAATGATAGTTAGGTAGAGAGCCTCATAAGTCATAATATACGATGAAATATATTTGAGAAATAGGTATACCTAACTAAATAGTAGTATTGTAGTATAGTAAAGATTGTACTGTACTATACATAGGTAGCATACTACATACTTAAATATAAAATATCTAATACTCAGAAACTAATATTCGTGCTCATCACAGGAATAAATGCCCTTATCGGTATTCGAACCGAGGACCTCCTGCTTCGTAGGCAAAGTCATTACCAACTAGGCAAATGTGGTCCTCAACGGATACCTAATAATTTAAATAAATTCAACTTATTCCTTAATAATCACTTCCGAGTATCGGTAATAAATATAGTACATAGATACATACGTATGTGCAATCTGCAAGGTATAGTTTTGAGTGTCAGACAGGCCGGTGTCTGATAAAAGATCGCTGCTCCTTGTTAATCAATAACTCTAATTTCCTTAAAGTATCAAATGTGTTAGCTACGGGACTAGCCACTTTATTCTGCGTTAAAAATTTAATTAATTACTGTAAGAGAAGGGACTGATTCAAGCAGATGGTCAAAATGGCAGGCATAATAATCACAATAAATCTCACCCCAAAGGTGTTTTATTGCCTGTGAAATGGATTCTGCCAGAATGGTTTTGTTTTAGTTGCGGTTAGCGAAGAAACTCGCATAGTGAAGTATTTTAGACGACAGTTGATTAGGTATACTTAATACCCCTTTGATATTAAACTTAGAATGATGACAGAACTTGATATGAACGGAGATCACTACTATAGTCATAAAAATAACTTTATTTATAGAAAAAATAGCAATTTCATGAATTTTTTGGGATGGAAATATCAACTTCACTCCAGTAAATTTATCGACATAATGACAGGGTATTGTCATCTAATTTGTGAACCCGTGATGAATAGATAGTTACTAATGAGGCTAAATGTGGTCAAATTATGTATGGAGAGTATGATCTGCAACGGCTGGCGCTAATGTCAGTAACTTTATTGTTTTAGATCATCGCCGCCCTCTAATTCAGTGCGTCGCCTGTAATTAAGGGCCAATGTGCCGAAAAAAACACATCAACTTCACCCCTTTGTGATAACTGCATCTGTGGTGTGTACAGCCGATCGACATCTAACGGCAATTTTAAAGAATCACCCAAAGCCGTAATTGATACCAATATTACTATTTCTATTCCTACTTAATACAATTTGGAATTGAACCGTATTATTCTGTTGAATCTCTGCTCCCCTACTTTTAAGTGCGCAAACGTTTGAAAAGAAAAAAAGTTGTAACGGCCGTTCAAGTACAGTTTAAGATTCCGCACAGAAGCGCGTCGCCGACCCTAAATTTTTCCCAATTAAATGCAAAACTCGCCTGGACCAGCAATATAAAATTTAACGTCCATACAATTCGCGCAACACAAATTTTTATTACCTTCGCCCTGTAAGTAAGTAAACAAAAAGAACAAATTAGCCCGGGCCTTAGTAGACGACATCGTCCGAGCTATATCCCGCCCGGGACACAAGGGTGTAAAAAGTAAAACAATAAGGATTCCGCGCGACTGCGAGGGGATATTTATTGTTAATGAAAATGGCGGGATTTAAACTAACGTCTTGTAACTAAATACCCTCTCACGGTTAAAGCGGGCACTAATTTGGTTTTTACAGGGCGTCCTTAATTTGATTTGGCGGTATCGCGGGCGCCACTATTGCCAGTAGAAGCAATTAATTTGGCCGGATTATAATTTTCTCCGGCGCCTTGTGCGAGTCCCGCGCCCCGCCCGGGCCCGGCACTTGCTTACGCGCCCGCAACACGATCCAGCTGAGCGGAGGAAAAAATAAAATAAAACTTAAGCCCCGTTTAATTTGAAGGGTGGTTCTGGGCTATTAAAGTAACACGCTTATGTATTGCAAATTATATTGAAATTTGTCTTCCATTACTAGGCGTCTTCCTAACACAAATGTTGCCCACATTACGGCGGGAGATTTTTATTCCGCTACGCCCACCCTTGTCTCCCGCATTTTACGTCGGAAGTTCGTGGTGCTTTTTTTTCACTAATTAAAACTCTTCCGCGCCGTTTCCTCTGAGAACCGAGATCCGATCAATTAATTTTTGGGCGGCGTAAGCCATCTCTAAATTTACTGGGCTATATAAAAACAATTTCGATTCCAAAAAAGGGTAGATATTAAAAAGTAATTGATCAAGTAGCTAAGCTTTACGCTCTAAACGACGGCATTCAATTAGCGAACTTTTAACCGAAAAAAAAATGTGGGGAATAGGCACTTATATTGGCTGCGCCGTAGTAAGATCCGATGGAAGTAGGTACCTCTACCTATAGAAAAATCGTTATTTCCCGGCATGAATTTAAATTGTGGTTAGTTATTTGGAATCGGAAAAGCTGCTGAAGATCATGGGAAAGTTGCTATTACCTACCGGTCAGTGGCCGTCCCCGTAATCCCGCGGCAATACGCGGAGGCCGCCGCCGAGATGGAATCACGCGCTCCATTGTTTCACTGACCGACGACAATCACTTTCTGTAAGATCACTACTGGGCAATTTAGAAATAATACCGTTGATTAATTCAAATTGGCGCTACCTATACATTGTGTTTTCTTCTTTTTTTTTTGATACATTAGGATAGATATTATTTAATAATCTCCGTAATTGAAATCTTTATTATAGGCATTTGACGCTGCCTCTGCGCATTTTTCTGCTGAAGTGTCCTTCTGTAGGTAGCCTATTCGGCACAAACCAAATTAATTTGCCCTTTATAGCTATAGTTAATAGCTTACAGTGATTCTTCTCATCTATTCAACAATATAGCAGCTTTACATTTATGCTTATGGAATACGCGTAGGGACATTGCTCCGGTCCAAACAGTAAAAGTTACCTAGCAATAGTAGTAATAATGTATGAAACTCATACCCGGTGCGAATTAGGCACTAGCCGTTTCCCTTGGTGGACGTGCAGCAACTATGTAGTCCCAGTTCCTCTGGTCGGCGAGATGTAAGGGTCGTCGGTCACGTGCACGACCGCTATTGATTCCCATTTAATTCGACGCGTGCCGGTGGCGGGTCCGCGCTGCCCGACTCGCCATCAACGACAAATTGCATCCACCTTCAGCGCCTTCATTTCCACTGATTGAGGCGCGATTGATTTCGTCTATTTGCTTGGATTTGTTTGGTATTGTCTTGTTTTTGTTTAGCGGCCGAGTGGAAAACAGGTGGACTGGGGCTGTTTTGGTCGTATTTATATAGTTGGGTGTTCTTGGTCTAGAATGCAGAAAACAGATGATAGATTCCTCCGGATTATTTAGACCTTTCCATCCTCGACGCAAACGCAACCTTTTTCGATATATAAGTTAAAAAGTGTATGAATTTACGACATAAAATATAAACTTGTAATCGCCTTAATTGGAGGCTATTAAGGCGATTACAGGTTTATATTTTATAGTAGTAGGGCTTAATATTGAGATTGCATAAATTCATTACGAAAACCCAGTAGAATAGACTTCACTGAAATCACACTCTCTGGCACAATCTAATTAATCGAAATAGCAGTCTTTCTGATCACAGATTATATATTTAGGAACAGAGGAACCAAAGGTTTTGGTATACTATTGGTATGTTTAAAATGTATGTCATTTACATTAGGTAACAATACTTTAACACTTATTAAAGTTACGTAACAAATACCTCTATTTTCTTTGGAATAACCATACGAGTATTATCCCATTAACGCTACAAAAACCGCAGGATGGTATCGTAACCAGTTGCTATCGAAGTAGTTTCTTAATTATAGGAAACCCGTCGCGATCACGGAACACATAAGTAGGTTTCGTACAACGAGTAAAAATCATTTGATCGTAACTTCGCACGAGGGTATATGAATTCTCATTCTTTTTTAGATCGAATCGATCGAATGAACTAAGATATATGCAATAAATGGTCACTCAATAAATTATTACGAAGTTGAGAAAGAGAAAGAAAGTTGCATAAATAGCAAATAAAATAACCCTACTACAAAATGAATCGCATCTCCCATTTTTATTAATCTTTGCCACATTTCAGAACGAGCGGGGCAAGCACGTCCGCGGACAATGCGGCCCAAGACAAAGCAGCATTGCCTTGGATTGTGGACTCCGATGATTGATCAATCAGTACATTAGAAAGGATGGCTTAATTGAGGCAATTTCGTGCGTTTATTTGTACTGACGAACGCGACGGTGGGTCCAAATTGCTCCCTTCCATTGTAAGTGCAGCCATCGTTGCTGAGGAAGCCACGTGGCTACCTCAACGTATCTACCGATGTAATTTCGTTAACAAATAGCTTTGTGTTTTTAGGAATTGTTCCGGTAAAATTGAAGGTCCACCCGCATTTCATCTAAACAAATTCGAAAATCATGAGTGTGAATTGTTTAAAAATGTATTTACATATTTAGTTTTATAAAGTCAGACTCGCGCACCGAGGGTTCAATTTTGTTCAAAAAAAATTATATGATGTAACTAAAAAGTTACGGTTTTCGCCATTTTTCCTGTATTTGTGCTATAAGACGTTGCTTTGTACCAAATTTCAAGATTCTGAGTTCACGGAAAGTACCCTGTAAGTTTTGATTCTCTTGTGAAATTCGAAAATTTTCGGATATTTGCGGCATAAACGGCTGTATCTTTTGATTGCGTTGGCTTAGAAGTTTGATTTTTTTACAGCTCCAAGGGACAGTATACCTGAGTATTTGGTATACATTTTAGCTTGATATACCTCCACGTGTTCCTGAGAAAAAGGGTCTTGACAGACGGACCGACGGTCGGACAACAAAGTGATCCTATAAGGGTTCCGTTTTTTCCTTTTGAGGTACGGAACCCTAAAAATTTAAAGATTACTTGTTACGTAGCTGTCTGTACATACATAAGTATATAAAGATGGAATCGTTTTTTATATATCTCTATGTCACTCACCGTCATGAATCCCTGAGAATTGACTGAGGTAAGTACGGACGTAGTATGTATCATTTGATAAAATATCAATTTCATATCAACCCCATACGTTTACTTTAATAGACCCCGGTGCTACGCAGCAGACCGTCGTAGCGCCTACAATTTTTTCAATTCTTATATATATGTTATAAGTAGTAAAGTCTGTGATAGCAATACGAAGTGTACGCACTGAAAAGGGTGCGCGCATGACTCCTACGCATATGTTGGCCATTTCGATAATTAATTATTACCAGTATAGTTGGCGATATATCGTTTATTTATATATTTAATCTTTACTAGACAAAATAACAACATATTATATATTTTTAGAGTTCTTATGCTACTATGGTACTAATATTATAAATGCCAAAGTTTGATGTTTGGATATTTGTTACTTAATCATGTTTAAACGGTTTAACCGATTTGGAGGAAATTTTGCACAAACATAGTTTATAGCCTAGATTAAAATATAAGATATTTTTTATCCTGGGTCCACGCAAACGAAGTTGCGGGCGGAAGGCAGTCTATAATAGTTGAAATATTATCTATATGATTGAAACACTGCACTAAAGCCTGTATACAACCACCCTGCAAGTAACAAAACCTGAGCAATAAATAGTAGCAATCCGAATTAAGTAATTACATCAATTGGTACCGATCGCAGGGTCACTTCGGCAAACACTGGCCGGCAGTAGGTACTTCCTGTTGGTGCTGCCTAATCGTAAATATTTGATAGGTGCTTATTATCCGCATGCCCAGCCGCGCCCGGTGCTTACGTAGTAAAGCAATATCCGCAAAAGGACAAAATATCGCTACAAATAAACGTTTAACTTTATGGACTTGAAAGATATTACCGATTCGTGGTCTCCTTTTTCTTTAGTTTCGCCCGGTCGGCCATCTTGGCGACATGTGGCGGTAGATTTAGGCGGGAAACGTGCCCCGGTATATTAGATTATGTCGAAATGAATTGAGCGCTACTATTGGATATGTTATTGACGTAGATTTGCGATCGGAGGAACGAACTGATATTTCGTATTGTTATTAAAGGCGCTCCCCGCGGACGTGCGCCGGGTCTCAAGTGCTCGGCCCGATACGCCGCCCTTATGGACCTATATCGTTTAGGCCTCTTTATATTTTTCTTATGTAAATACGGTTTCATATCCGATGAGCTTTATTTATGTGGGAATCGTTTTAGCGAGATAAGTCTCTTGTGCTTCAGTGTTCACCTCTCGTGATGCATGTAAATTTTGTTTGTTTGGGAATAGCTATTGATTTATGTTATCCGTTTTACTTTTGTTTATTATTTAGAAATAAAATACGCATACGAGAGCACTACGTATTAAGAATATCATGAGATTGATTGCTTGGGGTCAGGGTTAGGATTGTCTCCTAGAATACCTAACGATAGCTGCATATTTTTCGACAATAACGTCATATGCATTTATACGTCCATAGTTTGATACTGATGTTGCCTCGTAGGTAATTGCGAGCAGCAGGTTCGATCCTGCCAATTTTCATGTTTGACTAAGCCCGTTACCTATACACCTATACACTAGTCACAGATACGGCCACAGGCGTGTTTAAAAGAAGAAACTGTAGGGACATTTAAGTGTCGCACCGAGATCAAAGGATAGTGCCAGACCGAGAGCTGCTACGTCTTCAAGGGTTTCGGAGAGGTAAACAGAAGCACCATGCATACAAAGTTGAATTTGCGGCGCAAGTCATGAAGGTCATATTTAAATTCAAATATGGGTATATGGGAGGGAAGAACCAGCCAATATATTATATTGTTTTAAAGCAGGGAAGATTTATCCAAGAGGTAAATAAAGCAGGACATTAAACTGCCATGATAATTAAGTTTATTCTATAATATTAGACAAGGAAAATTGACGTGACGAAACAAATTGTATACAAACACTCCTATAACTGCTGAAAAACAACACGAGGGCGGTGCCCAGCGGTGAGATGTAGGTATATAAACTTGAAACCATAATTAGATGGACGTAGCCAGTTTTTAGCTACGTCCATCGTTTGGAAGAGTGTAAGTTTGCCCGTGTCGGTTTTTTTTTTCATTTTAATGGCAATTTTAAGGTTATTTTTTTGGAATCTAATCATGGTTTCAAGTATAGGCTGATGATGATTGGAACGTTAGGTTCTTTAATGAAAATATTAGTTTAGGAAGTAAGTAAGCGGCGTTTATTGCGTCATACATTCCAATGTTTGTACACTAGTTCGACACTAGATGTCTCTACTTTACAATGATGACTATGATGAGGATGAATATGGATGAGGATAAGTTAAAATGTATTACGTATATATTTTAATTAATAATGGACTCGATTCTATAGTGGCTTCTAAACTTCCTAATTTTATTTAGGTGTCGCTAAAACACTTTGCTATTCTATGAGCAGCTGTCATAATCAAATGACAGCGCTAATTTGAATCTGACGTTTCTTATTTTAGGCGGTCTATGCAACTTTACTTAGCTGCCTAAATGCTATTCTAAATATGTCGTTTTTAATCTGCCGCCTAAATTATGTCTAAAAAAATGAGACAATTTAGTTTTAAGCTATTTAAGCCATGTGCACGTAGAATCGGGTCCAATACAAAATCTTAGATAGTAATAGCCAGATGTAATGAATAATATTATAAGCATATTTTTAATCATTCTTCATGTCTTCCCAATGGCATCACAAAACCGCTCGACAGTTCCACTTGTGGCACAGCCGATACCGAGGGCGCGGGCCAGCGGCATGCTTTGATGTCGCGAGGGTAGTTATGAAAATTAATAAAGTGAACGACGTGTAATTGCTTCCGATAGCGGCGCGGGTGCATCGCATCTTCCAGTCGCTTAACGAGCAACGCAAACAACTTTAAGCGATTGCGTTCATCCTTATAAACATCGATTAAATACACAGTAGCTATATTACAAAGGTAAAGAAAACTAATTGGTGTGTTTGTTATTATGTTGTTATTGTTATGCATATCTACAGTATTTGCCATGGAATAACCCATATAGGTATGCTATTGAATAACGAAATAGATCTATGAATGAAAAGAAATCTTGTTGTCTCCTATCTTTAAAAACAATCAGAATGTCGAAAGCTTGAAATTACCTAATCCACCGAACCAATTATGTGCTGGTGTTCTGTTTTATATCACAAGTTTTGTCTTTCTGCTATTTTGTTATAGGTACATATTAAATACTAAAGTTTTGCAGATAAGGTACTTACTGACTATTAATTTTATTCTTGACTAGTGGTCTCCTTTTTAAAAACGCTAGAATTTTTAAACTTTAAGTAAAAGGTTCAATTACGCCATATGTAGGCCATGCAGAATACAGTTCATTTCCTTTAATTTATGGTGAATGTAGTTTTCAACTCAATTTTAAAATGAAGTAAGTGAGTACAAGCCTCGTAAGTCGTACTACGAGGGCCATACCACAAGAAGTTAGATTGGTCCTCCATGGTCATTTGATTAATACTGGCAAGTTATACACCATGGTAAAGGCTGGTTATTTGTTTATAAATTCAAAAATTGAACTTTTTTTCGGGTTGAATTTGGGGGGAATTTGCCACAACAATGGAGCTCACTCGACGTGATTTTCGTGTTATGATTTATTATGACTTTAAAAAAGGTTTACTTAAAACCTCGTGTTTTAAATTTTTAGTCACGACTTTTGTTGAGTCTGCGTGTTCACGTGCAACTGTTTTTAATTGGTTTGCTGAATTTAAAGAGGACGGGAGAGCTTTGAAGATGAGGCGAAGACAGGACGGCCGCCAATCGCAGTTACTCAAGAAAATTTGCAAGCTGTGGAAAAAAATATTCGTGCGAACCGACGAATTACATATGTAGAGCTCGAGCGTGAACTGGGCATTGGATCAGCAGTATTGAAAACGAACTGTTCCTTCATAAGCGTTGTTCAAGATAGGTGCCGCACAAACTCGCCAATTTGCAGAAAGACCGTCGCGTGGATTGGTGTAAATTTATGATAAATAAACTTTTGACTTCTTAATAACTCAAAATCTATTTAACAGAATATATACATATAGAAACATGAAATTTGGTATATGTTTTAAAACCACTAAGATTAACTAGAACACGAAATGTCTTATATACAGGTGAAACGGTTACCTAAAGAAATATTAACTTTGAAAGCTCGGGATAGATCAAAAACCTAACCCACATGATGTAGATGATGATCTAGATGACCTAGAAAGTTGAAATTTGGCGTCCAGTTGAGTTGTGTTTACAAATAAAAAAGTCAAAAAACGCGGATTTTTTAAGTAGTTACCTACCTATTATTTCTTTATTCATATTTCATCTTAAGTTAGGTTTGTACAATAATTTTATGAAAAGTAAAATATAAAACTATACATACAAAACATAAAATCATTATAAAAACCTAACCTAGGGTGCCTACCTATTATTTATTATTATTATTGTTATTTATGTTTGTTACTTCAGAACTCCATGGTTTATAAACCGATTTGAAAAAATCTTTCTTGAAAGGGATTTCCGAAGTGATGGGCTACTGTCATCGGGTCAAGGTCAGGATCAGGATCAGGGTCAGGATGATGGGATCCTGGAGAAATCGAGGGGAATCTTTATATATTATAGGGGCACCTATAGAGATTTGGGTATTTTTTATACTGCAGTTGAATAATCAAACTCGTGCGTTTGCTCTTCCAAGGCACCATTTAGTGAAGTAGCATTGTCATCTGGCCTGATGATGGAGTCCTGAAGGAATCGAGAGCTCTTCAAATATTATAGGCACACCTGTAGGGCTTTGGGTGATTTGTATAGTAACTGGTGCAATATCTCTTGAAAAACACACCATAATTTCATAAATAACTTACTTTTGAGTAATGAATAAAAAAAACTTTACAAAAAGTAATGATATCCCACCAAAAACATAAATGTGAAAATGGGAGCCAAGTTCAATATTAAGAATTAGTGCATGTTGTTACGGGAAAATACTTCACTTTCGGATACCAGCGCCATATTTTAGTATGATGTTAGGCATGTCCCCTGAATCCCAAAACTGCCGGGAGACAATTTCTAGGGAGTCAGTTTGACCTCCTCAAAGTAATGACGTCCTCAAAGTCACCGCGACCGCGTGTAAAAAAGTGCAATTAACCCCAAAACGCTGAATAAATGATTTAAAATTCATTCATACATTATATTTCAATACATACGCTAGTTTAAGCACTATTATCAAAACTGTAAAAAATTTAAAGAAAAATCTAAGGACTTTCAGACTGCGGCAAGACTAGAAAGATACACGAAATTAACTTAAAATACAAAATATGATACCTCGTCCAGAAATCATGTGATCATATTTAGCCTACTTTTGACCCCTCTCCCCCTTTAGTGCTATTTGGTGATTATAACGCTACCCCCCCAAGATCACGTGTATTTTTGGAACCAAGTTTAAAGAGCCAAGCCAAATTTAAGCCATCTCACGCTACGTCATGTCCATGTCCTCGGTCCACGGGTTTTCGCAAATGTTTTGGATGGTGACATAGACCTATAATACTCAGGACAGGCTATACGTGTTGCCACAGCGAGGGGCGGAAAGGCTCCTATGCAGCTAAATTAAGAACTGGTCTTACAATGGCTGATGACTTGCCATAAACAACCTACTTAATTTGGACGGGTAATGGTTAATGTGCCACAACTTCATACTAAATCAGTTGTGGCAAATAAAAAAAAGTGGAACTATGACAAGGACAATAAATTATATTTCCCTTTCTGTCAGACTTATCGAGATTTGTATGCTACCAGCTCGCTCGCACATGGTATTATTATTACAATAGCTTGTCCTGAGTATTATAGGTCCATTGATGCCTGGATTGTGATGACAGACGTCGGAGGGTGTTGAGTTCACCATCATAACCCCCCCATAAACGATCACATGATTTCTGGACGCGCCCTATGTAGTATTTCAGCTTTATATTTCAGTTTATTATTTTTAAGACAAGAGCAAAATTGGGAAAATTATGCTCAAAAATCCAACAACGCAAAGCTACTTTTCCCTGCAAGATTAAATTCGAAATTACTCTTTTCCGGAAACCAGCAACAATTTTCGTATGTTGTTAAACATGTTATGTGCACCGTAAAACTGCATAGAGACAGTCTCTATAGTGTCTATAATACGTCGACATTAATGTCGTAATTTTCATTGCCGCGGACGCTTTTTGAAAAGTGGGAATTTTACCTGAACCATGTAAGTAATATATATGTACGTGTCATATATCATGTAAAAGCTAAATAAATATGCTATAATTCTTGCTTACATTGTGATACCATCCTACTAATATTATAAATGCGAAAGTTTCGATGTTTGGATGTTTGTTACTCAATCACGCTTAAACGGCTGAACCGATTTGCACGAAATTTTGCACGAAGATATTTTATAGCCTGAATTAAAATATAGGATAGTTTTAATCCCGAGTCCACGCAGACGAAGTCGCGGGCGGAAGCTAGTATATCCATAAACTAAAGAGGTATTTGCAAAATACTAGAGAAGTGAAAAGTTTGCTAACATCCGATTTTCTGGAATGATCAGACATTGTGCAAATTGTTGTGTATTACTGGAATAATACTTAACTATTAGGCTCTACAACATAGTAAAAACTTTCAAGATCGAAGAAGTTGGTGGCACAAATCCGACAGCAGTAGTGGAAATTGCCCCCCGCTCCCGCTTCTTAAAAAGTTTAAATTAAGCCCAAACTATCTAATTTCTGAATGCAAATATAGTATCATGCGAAAGCTAATACAATAAGCTTGAACTCGTTAAAACATTGTAATTCAATATATTTTCAGAGCAAAACTAGGCAAGTCAAATCTTGAGCATTATCCTAAGTTATCTGCTTTGTGTAAATAATTCGACTGTTCAAATTTAAGAAGTTATACTTTTATGTAGCAAATATTATTGTAGTAGAAAAATAAGAAATGTTATGTTCTTAAGAATACCTACATCTTATTTTAGGATTATCTACTGAACTTGGCATCCATTTGGATCCCAATTCTTTTGTCGGCGAAGTTGAAGTTTATATTGAACTTGGCTCCCATTGTCATATTTATGTTTTTGATAAGATTTAGTTAACTGCAATCGTATAGTCATATTTAACCTAATATATAACTGTCTTTTGCTTCATCATTCTTATAAAAATGAATCTGCTTTTGTTTGTGAGTTAACATTCAAATAAATTAGTTAACTTTACCGTGCTTGTATTCTAATTATGTTCCTTTCCAATTCAAAATCACCCATTCCCTCATCATACATAATTTAACGATCGGCCAATTAAGATACTATTACTAATATAAGCAGTAATTCGAGCACCTGTCAGTCTGGCGAGCTTAAGGATAGCGTTAAAGGCGCGGGCGCACACGCCGCCGCGGCGTCTTCAAAGTTTACACTATCGACTTACAGACAGTAGCGTTTTAATGCTTGGCGGACACTTGACTAATAGCAGTCTGGTTTAGGACCGACTTTAGTGGCGGCAAGAAAATAAACAGTGATCCCTAATAGGTTTTTTCATGAAAATAATTAAACGAAGTCGAATTTGCGTGTTATTACTAAGTAATGATATCTAATGAATGAAGTATGACGAATATGGTAGATACATTTCAAATGCTAAATGTTGACCTTTTTAATACCGCGCATATTTGAGACATTCCGGTTCCGACCCGACACAACGAATAAAATAATAACGTTAAAAGAAACCTATCAATAAAACTCAACTTAACGTGTCCCGAAATAAAACACTTTGTTATTAAGTTGACAAGCAACCGTAAAAATGTTCCTTTAAAATGTAAAATAAACAGATCAATCATGTTAAAGTGATCCCACCGGGCTCGCATCGAATCCCCGAAAAGAAGCCTACGTAAGCGTCTATTATAAAGCACAGATGTTACCACAAGACCGATTTATTACCCCGTTCCCCTCGCACGAACGAAATGCGAACTGGACAGAGCAAGATGGAAAATAAATATGATACTGTATTTTTTATTCTTTTTCAAAATAAGAATTGTTCTACATTCGAGAGAGTGATTGACACGCGGTCGCCGGCGGCGCCCCCCGACGCGCGGCATTAAGCGTTTCACAAGATGGCCCTCGCATTATTATCATTTTGAAATTTATTACGCTAATTATTAAGGCCCGTATTTAAAAATGAAACAAAGGTATTACAGCGCCCATTTCTGTAAAAGCTCCGCGGACGTGTAGCGTGCTACTTTTTTGAGCAAATAAATCTAGGAGCGGCCATCAATCAACTTGTCAGATGGACGGGAAGTCCCGTTTCACATTATTATGTAGATCCGTGATTATTAAGGCATTAAAAAAGTAACGAATTCACAATATGTAGGTGTAATATTAACGTAACCCTTTAATTTCTGACGCTGCTGTATAAAAAGGGAAGGGTTCGTGTTTAATACGGCGTTATTTTAGGTACGAGTCTCGCACTGCATCTACTGACGAAATTAAACGTGCGCGGAGTTTAGGTGCATGTTGTATAAGGATAAATTATAGTTACATGCGACATATATGTAATAGAGCTATATTGCTAGTGGGGCGCCGCGGGTTCTGGGCCCTCGCCACGACGTGAGAAGACTAGCCATCGGCCGGTCCACGGGCCCCGCCGCCTGCCCACTGCCCACTGCGATATATAGTTTACGTAATTGGAATTTTGACAAGATAACACTACCCCCTAACTAATTATGACAGCAACGATAGAATCTTCATCTGAAGTCAAGCTCGCAGAGTAACATAAACCTGGATGAATTACCTACCTCTCACATTGAAACAATTCACATCTTCCAAATGAGGAGACTTAAACCTTTTCAATTAAAGTTTCAGACTAACCCTAATTAGTCTCAGTAAATAGAGATTATCTAACCAACTTCAACTCCCAAACCCAGCCAATTTGAGAGCAGACCTATTGAGCGTGTCAATTTACAGCCAATTTAGCAAATGTACATGGCAACGATCGACGGGTAAAAGCAGCCTATCTACTTCTTGCGATTAAGTCAATTGCCTCCCTAACTATATTCTAGCGATCGATCAAAAGCGAGAACGCTGAAAGTGCAGGAACGAGCACAGTTAAGATTGTTCCTTGCGCGGATAGCGTAGCGTGTGCCATACCACTATCGAAGCGATTCACATTTTGAAGGGATGCGAATTGAAACGTACATGTGAATTTTATGTAGCTTAGCTTTGCGTCGCAGTGAGCCTTTAACAGTATAGCATAAGATGGGGTTTGACGCACGTTTCGCCGCCTCCCTCGCGGGGTGAGTTTAAGCCGCGGGCGCACTTGCAATTGGAACATCGCCGCCGAGTTTCAAACGGCCTTGGCTTAGCGCATCCCGCACTCCTCTCGATACCCGTCTCCTAACTTGTAATTCGAGGCTTAGGCACCGAAATAACGCAAATTCACGACTTAAGGATGAGAAAATCTCGAAGCCGAACCGTTATATCCTTAAACAGTTCTATTCATAGACGTATGTAGCTAATCTTGTATAGAGCAGGGTAGGCTCAAGTGGATATGTTATAAACGATGCGGACAGCAGCGACATTTGACACGAGAACATAAAACGCCTTGAGCGGGCTCGGAAGACGACACAGGATTCGAAATGCGTCCACTCCGCAAGACTGCGTGGTCAAGAGAGTAATCCTTATTTATGGCAAGACGCCTTGCGACGCCTCCGCCGGACCAACTATTTGTCAGGCACTTGCGAGCCGCACAGCATCAATCTCGGATGTTGGCTTAGCGCGACCTCGACGACGCTCGTCACGACCCGCGCAGCTGCCCATTCATCTCTGCACTATCGACATTGTCATATGGGCTGCAACCATAACTGAACGCATTTATAAAAGGCGTGTCTGACGCAACCGCACAGCTTAGTCTATTATCTACCTGGGCTAACAATAAATACAATATAGACGTAAAGTGGCCAACAAAAGTGAAACTGAGTCACCCCCGAGCAGTAATTCAACAGGAGCCGGACAAACAGCCCCGAGCCGCGGCCTACAGGCGCTCGTTAGACGATCACTCTAAATTACGCGCAATATACGCGGGCCATCTCTCATTATTACGACTCTATTTTGGCAAGTCACAACAGCGGGCGTGGTGGTCATTGCGGGCGGTCACCGCTCACCATTATCCCTCTATCACCCGCTGCAACTTTTTTTCACAACACTGACCAGTGCCCCTATGCGGGGTGCCGTGTGAGATAAAATCGTAAATTATAGCCCAATTCCATGGCTGTTAAGACTTGACAGATGAAAAGGCTTATGATGCGGAGACTGCCGGGGCTGAATCGTTAACATTTGAAATAAAATGGGGGTACTTCACTATAGAGACATTTAGTGATGATTAACGTCCACTTACTTTGTTTATGGCGTGGTGGCGAGCTGGCGAGTACGAGTTATTTCAAAGATTTTTATACACGCACATTCAAAATTTAACAAAAGATAGATCTGAAATAACCTCGTAAAATAAATATTCCATATTTTGGGCGTTTGCTTTTATAGAGCCAGCGTAACATAATCATTGCATGTTTATCACCACCTCAGCTTCAATACGGATGCATGTACAAATGTAGTTATAGGTAGATATCTTCCTATACCAGCTATGGATCATCTTTTCACAATATCTAATGTATTTGGGCCAGGGATTGCACAATAATTTGCTGAGGTTACTTTAAATATTTGAACACAATTTACCAGTTTCTTACGCTAGTTGTTTTAGATATCACACGGTTAGGTTAGTACCTAATGGTGACGTCATTATCCTTATTTTTTATGTACCATTCTTGTATAAGTTACGTGTGTGTAATAGAAGCTAGCGTGGGCGCAAGGCTCGTAACACGGAGCTGGCATTGATGATGCTGAGATATATTACACAACACTCGGGTGGACTCGGACACGTGGCGCCACCGCGAACAATGCGCCATTACCCACAGAGCAACCAACTCTAGGAACAATCCTCTGGTTCAGTAGTTCATTTTACAGGTGACTTAACATTTCAATGAGAATGAGACTGGGATAAGATACCTATAAGATACATAGGCGAAGTAACGGGTTTCGACGCTAGTGATGATGTACCTGTAGTCTGTACGTACATCGTCAAAGGGCATAAAAACAGATATCTCCGTTTATTTCTTTTGTTACAGCCTTAAATCATTAATCTCATTTTTTACGTACCTACTTAACAACGGATAGGTAGGATCCTCGTAGTTCATATCATACAAAAATTCAGTCCTTGCCAATTTTATATCGTCAGATAAGTTTATGCAAAGAAATAACTGGCTGTACATACGACTTCGTTTACATGGTAATGTGGTGGGAGGTAACGCATTTCTTCTCTTGGACATAGGACACATGCAGTTCTAATTTAACATATCAAGTAAAACGTTGGACAAACCTATTTTAGCTAAAATGCCGTTCAAATTCGTTTGTCTTTATCTGTCACTCTGATATTTAAATTAGTCGTTTTATTTAACAGAGGTATTTTAAGTTTTATGAATAGGGGAGTATAACTTTGTGGCCATAGATCCAACAGGTAGGACATAGGCTGCAGCATTAAATATTTATTGATCTTCTTCCACATATTTTTAACACTGCTTTGTATTAAATAAATAAAAACGTGATGATTGAAATGGACGTGAGTTCCTTCGACTCTCAGGTAAAGATGTGTTTAGGAATTAATAATACATAATCCTTTCGAGTACCCATTGACCGGTAAGTGTTTACGCGGCACAAAAGATCTCTTTATAATTAGACAACAGACGGCTAATTTATATTTTCCAAACTGTACCTAACCACTAGGTAAGTTCTGCAACGATAACGCGAGTCCGCGCGAGTCCCTTTCTATTAAAGGATAATTAATTAAAAATATTAAAGTAATATCTTTCTTTTTTTCATATTGCAATGTTTCAGATCGCACTATCACATTCTGCTAAATCTTGTGTAGGCATGTTCCCGCCATCGTCAACTTAATGAAATGTGTGTTACAGGCTTTATGATAAAAGTATTTTCCTGTATGTTGGCCAATTTCTGTGTGTATATTGGCTGAAAGTCAACTTGAAGGCGCGAAGTACGAAGTTATAATACCGCCTTAATTCTGACGCGATTTATAATTAATGTTTATAAAAGGCCCGTTCTATACTGATTGAATACATACTGTTTATTGCTGATAAAGTGATAAATATTTAAATAGTGAGAAATCAGTATCGTGATAAATACTCAGCGTGTAATCTTGCAGAAAATCAAATAGAGCGCAAACAGCCATGCCATTAAAAAAAGGAAGAGTCAGACTTTTGACGTTTGACGTTATTTTGTTGAAATTTGTTAATACATTTTTCTATATTACACCTTAATACGAATTAAGTGCATATGAGTTCCCATATCAGAATCGATTATTGTTTTATGCTCTATCGTATGCGTTTTGTAAAGGTCTATCACACACCGGATCATAGTTATTAATGTTGGATTAGTAATAGCAAGCCCGCCATTTTGACATCACTGACAGTTGACAGATATAGCAGCTAGAAATTCGAGAAGAAGTGAAAAAGATTATGAGGTCAAATGTTTCGAAAAATTAATTAATCGTCGCAGTCGGACAAAAACTATCCTAAGCGGAAGCTAGAATAATAATGTACTAATAAAAAGAGTTTCATGTTTTCCCGTTCATGGGAAGCTGAGGATCATTCGTGATAGAACAATGTTTAGTTTTATACTGGCTGATTCTTTGAATTTAGTCTCATAATAAGTGAGAGATGAAAATCGCAAATGGAGAGTAATTTATTTTTTCTACGTTTCTAATATTTCGCTACCTCTGAATCCCAGACCTTCTCTGTACTAAGAGATAAACAATCAAGCAAGGCAGTAATAGACTGTCGCATCGATGTCCTATGCCACACGACAAGCAATCATGGCACTGCAATTCAATGATTTTGAACTTTATGCGCGTGTAATAAAGTTCATGGAAACAGTAATGAAAACTCGCAGCGACGTTCAGCTATGTGGGTTTAGCGTCATGTTCAAAATGCGATTATTAAATTAAGGCACAAGGACCGTTGAACGCCGAACCCCCGCCGCTCTAGGGCCATTCTCTTCACCCACAAATATGCTCCATTCGACCACTACACAGATTTGTGTCGGGATAATATCAATGTGATATTTCGTGTTTGTGTTTGGACAAGGATGATGGAACGGTTAGCGACAACAAATGTCAATGAGGGTGAAGTGGCGTTTAGGGACATCTCTGAAAATAGATGATGCCCCGTCCGCTATCGTAATATGAATTTAATTTTACACCATTAAAAACTTAAACTATGTGATCTAAAACTAGGCATATTTTTTATAGTTAATATGGGATTGGAAATAAATTACGTTTATGTTTAGGTTTATGTGAGGGGAAGAGCGCATGGCTAGATCAGGAGCTATTTGCCAAATAGAAAGCAATGTACGGAAATTAGCTAAATCACAAAAACAATTTTTTTTATCCTTAAACAATCACATAGGTCGCAGTTTCAAATTGTCAATAAAGGATTCCCTGAGGGTAGCATTCTCGGACCTCTGCTATTTATCCTTTATATTAATGATTTACCGAATCCTACTTCATATAAAAGTATAATGTTTGCTAACGATATATACTACGCTGTTGGTAAAATGTAATAATAGAAATGACTATGAACGTGACATGAATAACTCATTAATTAGATGCAAGTAAATGACCTACGAATAAATATTAATAAGACTAAATTCATGCAATTTTTTTCGTATAATTCCAGTGACAAACCTATTAGTTTAATTAATAATAACGAAGAAGTTGACAGAGTGGATACCTTTAAATTACAAGGGATAAAAATTGAGGATTTATGTAAGTTGCACGTGTTGCCCTTACCGTGCCTCTATATAAGAGGAGTGTGTGTATTTGTCACGTCAAATACACAATATTTTAAAATTAGACTTAATACCAGGCAAAAAGAAACAAGAGTAAGACAGATGAACATGATATAGACCATCGTGCAAGAAGTACAACTTATAGGAGAAACATTTATAACATGTGTATTGAAATATACAACCGTATACCAAATGACATAAGATTAAGACAAGGACCTATTTTAAGCATTAATTGACGGACTGGTTGTTGGACAATTGCTATTATAATGTAAAGGAGTTCTTTGATAGCAATAGGATATTATGATTATTATTATTTGGACTTTGTGTTATATTGTGTAGTTAAATTTCGACTTTTTGTAATTGATTTATTTGTATGATTTATGTAATTAAACTCAAGACATTTGCATGCCTGCATGTGAGCTGAATACACTGTGCTGTGAAATCTTATTGACATCTGTATTATATTACCTACTGTATTCTGGCGAATAAATGATACTGATTGATCGATATGCTTGCGGACCGGTAATAGTGCATATTGTAAAATGACCGACTGACTGAGGTGACGAGTGGTCTTGTTGTACCATGGATACTGGAGATCGATGGCACAGGACTAAAGTGTGCACTGTCAGTAGTGGCATACAATTTACTCATTTATTTATTTATTTAAAGGTACTCATATTCATATCCATATTCATATTCATATATTCGCAATATTGATAATATCACATGTCATTATAGTGCATAAGAAAATAATAATATCTGATGTAAAAATAGGATGTAAAAATATGATGTAAAAATAAAGTCAATTCAATAACAACATTAAGGTCAATAGGAAAGTCAATAAGAAATGTAAAAATAATGTAAAATATATAGGTAAAGGTAGTAAAATATAGTGGCAATTGACTAATTGGTATCTTCATTGTAATTATTTTTCATCTCTCTCTCAATTCACGAAAAACTCGAAAACTCTCCCGAAGCCCACTTATTACGAACGATTTTGATTCGGTATTCATTCGTAGTATATCTAAGTGTGGAGATTCTCTGAACTGTTAGCTTTAGTTGGGTGGTTATGATTAAGTTCATAATTCCAATCTTTTTTATGACTACATCTTGTAATTCATAGGATGCACGTGCCGTACATATGTTATGAGTAGCCAGTGAGCACATAATTACCTAATAATCCTTCTGTATAAACATGGGACTATTAAGTTGACAACAGAGACAGGAAACAGAGGGAACGGATTAACAAAATCTTCTTAGAATTCCGTGTCATTGGTATCCATTACACGCTATACAACGAATAACATCCAATTCATGCTTATAAATACAAATAAACAATAATGGCTTTACGAGCTATGACAAATCAGAATTACAATCATAACCTTTATCCAGTGCATTCTCGGCGCATTCGGGGCAATAAAATAACTCATGTCCAATTTATGTTAATACAATAAATACTGACATAAATAATTCTGCCCGAAGGTCTAGAAGACAATTCAAATTTATGTTTGAAAAGAACTTACTGCCTTAAGTACCGGCAACAAACTCAAATTGAATGATTTGTGCTTGTAGTCTGAGGAACCAGACCTGGAGGCATCTACTTAAGCGGAGAAAGTTATTGGCTACCATTTCGGTCGTGACATTTCGCGATTGTTATTTCAATTTACATATCCCAAGGCGCGTTCGGTTACGACATAAGTGTTTACTCGAACGAACTTTAACCGCAATAATACGTCATAGCAAATAATTGTAACCGAAGTACTGTCATTAAAAGGAAAGAGCGACAAACCGACAGATGCTCGCGGCCATCTTGCGGTCGCGACGTGCCATTGTCTGACGGCTTCGTGACTTTGTGGTCACAATGTCTCCATTTAAAATCAAATTTTAGTAATATTTACAAAATTACCAGAAATACCAACCAAAAGGTGCAAGGCGTTGAACATATGACTACTACCAACGGCATACTTTGTAGATTTTCGTTGCGGTCTGTTAAGAAAGACTTCGAATATTTATGAAAGTTAAGTAGGTATGCACGCTACGGTAGTGGGTAGTACCAATGAGTTTTTCTGAACTTACTAGTAGGTTTTCGGTAAAGGAAAACATCGTAGGAAAACCTGCATACATCTGCGAAGAAATTCAAGAAATGAATGTGAAGTCCCGATCCCGCACTGTGCCAGCGTGGGGACTACTAACAAATTCCGAAGACGCTGTTAACTTAGTTGATTACTTGGTAGTAAAACGACACTAACTGCGAAATAATCGACCGAGGTTCCACCTCCGGTGAGCCTATGGACTAATCAGTTTGTGAGTACCTGGGAGTCCGAGCATTGCTCGGCATCGTGAGTGAAAACCCGACGCCAATTATTAATTCACCATAACGCCAATTATTAATAACCATTTAAATCCGCTTCACCTCTGTAAATGTTATAATTTATCGAAACCGTTAGCCACTTTTGAGAATGTTATGAAATAATTTAGAGTATATAAGTATAAATATAGGCATGCCTACAAAATATTTTTTGCCGGTGGGTATATTATTTATTAATTCATTTTCCTTATGGTATTTTAGTCACTGGAATAAATACAATGCAAAAGATTAAAATATTTAGAGGTTTTTGTTTGGAGGGATACCTCTCCAAGTAGATAGTAGTATAAACTCTTTATTGTACATGTACAAAATAAACACATTAAACAATTATTAAAAGATAAGTGATGTACAAAGGCGAACCTATCCCTTTGAGGGATCTCTTCCAGTTAACCTTTGAGTAGATGAGAGTAGAAACGAGAAGAGGTAGACAAATGCAACATGTACAACAAAGCACAACAAAGGCTAATAGATATACATACACATACAAATATAATGGAAAACATAACAATCACACAAGAAAGGTGAGGAGAATCCGTATCGACAGGAAATGAAACAAATTTTAAAACCGCTTAGGAATGTATAAAACAAAATATTAACTAGCGTCAGACAGCTAAAGTTTCTATAATTTCAAGCAGTAGTATGGCGTTGTTTTACAAAAGAGGAATTCCCCAAAAAAGCCTACGTTTTTATGAATTTATACTCGTTTGTTATACTCGTATTTTGGGTATTTTAGCAGTAGAGCAGAGAAAATAATAAGTAATTGAGAAATTAACCATCTCATAGTCATTTATTTATTGATTTATTTATTGACAAATACATTTACGTGACATTACAGTAATAACCAATGCGTCACGAAACTAAAAACAACAAATAATACTATTTAGGCGACGAAACGGCGTGGCACCGTTGCATCGTCATCTCCGGTGTAGGATTCGGCAGATTGCGCCGGAACCGTCGAAACGCGACACCCTTCGGCCAGAAGTCAGCACATGCGATGGTCTCCTGCAGCGGTCGCGGCACGCGCACCACAAACGAGCTGAAGTGCACATAGTGGCGCGAACGCAGCTGGAACACCCTCAGCGAGAATCCGGTCTTCTGACGAACGTACTCCACCACATCATCAGCCATGGCGGTGTAATGCAGGCGCGATACATATAGCGCCTTGCTCGGCGTGGCAACCGGCAGACCGGAACCAACCGGTTCTGCAGTACCACACCTCTTGCGCGACTCATAAGTGACTGGTATTAAATAAAACAATATTAGGGTAAGTTCAATAAAGCCTGTGTTATGGCTAAATACTAGACGAAGATATACATATCTTCTGTATTTAAAAGGTAAATACTTAAATAGGTACCTAGATAGAAAACTTCCAAGGCTAAGAAACAAATATTCATTCTCATCACACAAATTTTGCCCTTACCGGAATTCGAATCCAAAACCGTTACGTAGGCATGGTAGTGACCATGCCTATAGGCTTATAGGCTAAATCAAAACCAATTTGGTCTCCTGCGATACAAGCAAAGCCTAGGCTAATATAAGTATTAGCAAGCACTGGTGCAGGGACCGGTACTTATATATTATCTCGCCGTAACGTGAATTTTAATTCCTTTGTGGTCAGAGTTCCAACAGACCATCTATCGACCTTCACTAAGGAAGAATTTTGGCCGAAGGGAGTAAGTTCCGACGTTTTCGAGGTCGGTTACCTGGCACCACGAAATTGCGCAACACGTCGCAGTAATTGTGTATTTTAGTTATTAATAAGGTTCATATATATGTATGTTAGTCTTGGTATTTATAATATGGGCCGGTCCTTGTTGCCTGATTTAAATAAATAAATAAAAATATATACTACGTGTACAAACGATTTGCTACATAAATGGCTTAAAATTACGTCTTATATCTTACTTCAATAAACAGATACGATTCGTCGGGCACATGTGACAGCCATTGCATCACATGTCATAATTTCATCAAGTCTCAACTAAAGAAACCGTAAATTCATTTTTCCTAATCTACGCAATACAGATTTAACAAATCACTTAACTGTAATGATAATAATAATACATATAATATAAGCATACGAGACAAGAGGCTGTGGAGCGTGAAATTGCCATCTGCGTCGCGAACACTGGTAAATGCATGCGTAAGACACGCGCGTTACTGCCACGCTGCCACCACACTGCGCGATCACCCGCTATCGTACACGGTTTCAAATTACTCCTTAAATTCTGCCAGGCAATCATTACTGACGCCTAGAAAATATTCAATAGTACTCATCTAGGGTGGTACAACCAAGTACCTACCTTGTGCTTACCTATGGCAGGTATTTAACGCATGAGTCGAAAGCAAGATCGATAAATATTAGGCTTTCTTTATTGCCGCCCGTGATGAGTCTACAATTTTACGTCTCCCCCTGGACAGGAAACGGGATTTTCCGCACGCGTAGCGGGCGGTAATTGAAACTTTATGGACAGTCGTGACTTAAAAATATTTTAATAAGTATTCTAACTTCCAATATCAGCCTTCCTGTACTCTCTTATTGTTCAATTTCACCAGAGATAAGCGGCGCAAAGGCTGAAGTAGGGCTTCAAGGAGTTTATTAATCAAGTGCAGCGTCTCTGGGCTTAGTGGCATTTTTCTCCAAGGATGTCGTGTTCATTATTTCCCGAGAAGGCGGGCGGCATGATGAGAAATTAATCCGGGGGTGGGCAGGTGGCCGGCCGTCGTCGCAGGTGCTGTGTGGGCCAATTTGCGACAACCAGCGCGACGCGCCCGCGCCTATGTGCGCCGTAATCCAGCCAGATACGTCTTCGACTAAGACGACTAATACCGCAACTTCATAACATTTTTATAGTCTTTGTCTTAAGAAGGTTTTCTCAGGGATTCAAGTCCATAGTAGGATAACGGCCCTTTTTAAGCCCCCATCACGCAACCAACCAACCGCATGTGTATCTGCGTGTCTGTCTGTGGCATCATGGCTCCCAAACGGGTTAAAAAACCGACTTCAGTGCGGTTTTTAACTAGGTCGATTTGTGTAAGATTGTCCCCTAATATTAATTTATTTACATTTTATTTATGGACATTAAGATACGTGCTTGACATACAGCCTATGTGGTCGATAGAACGGCTCTGCCCGGAATAGGGCATTTGGCCCTTTGCCGAGCAAAGGCTTGGCTGTTGAGATGGTTCTTAACTATATCGGTGTCGGGGATGTTTTCGAATTTTAATTCATGTAGTTATTGCTTACATGACATTGCTAATAATGACAGTAAGCAGAATTTTGGAAAAAAAAATTATCAATAACTTAAACTTGAAACAAGATATTTATGACTGTGTAAATGCTCCCTTTGATACTACTTTTTTTGTTAGAAGGTAGTAGACAAGTCATTATTGATTATTGTATCGCGAGAAAAAGGCAAGAGTCGAATCGAATCCTTGAATTTGATCGATTACAAAATTGTGTTGCAAGCAATAGATTATATACTAATACAGTGAAAATAATAGTACATTACTACAGAGGCCGGGAAGTAGGTAAGGTGTTGCCGGCCGAGTACATATAGGCGGCCGAGCGTAGCGAGGACGGATAGTTATGAGGCCGGCAACCCCTTTTCACGCCGAGGTATGTATAGTGCTTTTCTCAAAATGCAATGAAATAAATTAAAAAAACTCCAAGAAATCAAACTTAAATTTTCATGGCTGAACGCCGTGATCCTGTGTCACAAATTGATGAATGGAAATTAAAAAAGACCATCTTGCCGGCCTAGGCCTCCAATTTTGTATTGTATGAAATGCCATTACGGGTCTCTCGTCTCGCTGCGCCCGAAACGTGACACTTCGAAGCCCATTATGAAGAGCATAACGTCAATATTTCATTGCATGTTTGAGAAAATATTAATTTGTTTAAAACAAAAGTTTCCAATAACAACACTCAGCGGAAAAGCGTCGGTCGCGCGGAAGGCGGGCGCGTAATCCGGGCATATCTTGGTACATTTCTCAGCGCGACACAGCGGGACTTAGCGGAAAGCCGTGCCGCGCAGATGCTTATCTCAATAACAGTTTTATTTATTTTTGCCAGACTCTGATCCTCCCCGCGGATGCGTCTAATGAAAATAGAGGAAGATGTTCCGCTCCGCATCCGCCTGAGACGATCCAGCCGAGAGCTCGTCTGCGTCTCGCGGCCTGTGCCGCGTCGCACGCGAATTGCAAATGACAAACTGCTTGTTCCGATGGGAACGACCCGGCATTTGCAAATGCATGAAATATTATTTAGGTTTTTGTGATGTAAGTTCGTTCGTACACTTTGGGGATATAGCGTAGAGCGTAGCGCGTTTTCCGATTGGATAGAATGAATAGTTTTGTTTTGCTTGCACATCGTGACACGGCTATTAGGCCGTATATGTATTTCTTTTTTTTTCTATATGTATTAGTGTGTATTTGCTGTCACGAATAAATGATTGATTTATTTATGATTAACATAACACCTTATTTAAGAGTCCAATGGGTACGTCATAGATATTAGACTATCCTTATGAGCACATTTTAAAGATCAATGAATGAGCTTATACATACCACGTTGGCTTGGCGGTTCAACCGGAGTGCTGGGGCCAATTTTAGATTATCGAGTGCTTGAAAATTAAATATGTACTCAGAAGTAAATACGTTTTTAGAGTCAATATTGAATTGACTTACTTGCTACCGACAGAATTAAATACATTTTTCAATTATCTTTCACAATTTCAAATTACCAATCATAGTTTTTGACAGTTTTGGAGTGAAAGAGTGGAGCGTACAAAATTGTGTTTAATTTTGCTGCTGCAATAACGTACGCACTGTTTTTATTAAATTAGGGTTTTTTTTACTACAAATATACCTGAGTAAGTTTAATATGTTTATTCATATTTGTCACACTGACGTATCATAAGTTTCAGAGCCTAATAAGTACCAGTTTTTATATAGATTAATGTCGAATTAAGACATGGTCCTAATTAAACCACATGAGTTTTAAAATTATTTGAAGAACGACACCTGGATATTTTTTCCAGAATTTAAATAATGTGAACATTCCTACGTTTTATTTTTATTCTTTATTTATCCATTCATATCAACAAAATATTTAAATTTGAATTAAGGAAACAACAGAGTAAGAAAAAATTCTTAACCTAATCGCGTACCGAACGGCCCGGATATATATATAAAGTTTAAATAACTCAAGTGGCAATTAAACGGAAATGAATTGGGGGTGAGAGCTCGCTTATTTCGTTCGTTACGACTTCAATTAAATGGCGGAACACATTGCCGCATTAAATCAAATTAATTGTTAACACTGGCTGGCTGGAGTAGGTACAAGCGCTCCTTTGTAGCGACAAACTTGCGACGACACCGCCGGTTTTTCGGTGGCGAATTAATGATCGCACTCTCATAAACCCGACTCATGTCGTAAACCGAACACGGTTGCACTGCAAGTTCGAAGCGAGATACAGTTGAACTATTAATACATTTATTAAATATCTGACTACCTAAGTATTATATATTTATGTATTAGAACTATGTCGAACTAATACATTAATGACAATTCAGTGATCTCCGTTGTTTCTTGCCCTGGAATTAATCTAAGGGCCATTACAGACGGACTACATATCGACTGCCTTCTGGCTTCCGCTTCGTCGCCCTTAGCGACATTTCGTGCGAGACGTGTATTTTTATTTTTCCACTGTCACATCTCATTATCATGTAGTTTATCCTCGCTGCTTAATTTAAACCAAACCCACCAAACAACTACTTATCGTTAACCGCTTATTAAAAGGCAATTCTCGTGAAACACCGCAAAGACCCGCGCCGCGTGGTGAAAAATCTTGCGGTGGCGAGCGTACCGGAGTCTAATTAGGTCATTTGCCATAATTGCCGGCTCCAGATTGGTTTTTTCGCGTCGACAACGTCCCGCGGGACCCAGTACAGTCTAATGAACACTTCTAGCGCTGAGAGCGTTGAATAAAAATCGAATTCCTCCGCAGCGGTCCTCTTAACGACGTAAAACGTGGGTACCGTAGTCGGTTGTGCTGTTAAGAATGGTTCTTTTAACTTTAATCACTGAATAGGATACGCCTAGGTAGATATCTACTATAATCGCGTGATATAAATGAGTAGAGAGGAGCAGATAAAACTAAACTACGTATACGAGTTAAGGACTTTCGTACACCTACAGGTATGTAGTAGGGTCATTGTGAGATTTAGGTTCGCGTCTCTTCTGTGGAGATTGCCAAAGTTAAGGGCAATAAAGCCTAATCTTTGGTTGAACTCTGAATCCGCATAAACGGCGTCTCCTCTTCTATAATTCTATGCGATAAAAACATATTATAAGCCACAAACTATTGACCACAGAAAAGACGATTGATGTAGTTACACTGTGTAGACTGACAATGATCTACTAAGTACCTACCTACTTAATAAACTCAATGGCCGTTAGTCATGGAAAAACAACTAAAGTTTAGGGAAAAATATCGTTTGGAATCGTATGTAAGTATTTATTTAGAATTCACTAAACGTACCTACGGAGCCATTCTTATTTTCGACCCCTATTCGATTTTATAATTCGCAAAACCGGCCAAGTGCGTGTCGGGCCACGCGCCGTGTAGGGTTCCGTATTGCTTGTCTGTCTTAGTTACATCGACGTGCGATGCGTCGGTCGAATTTGTACGAAAATCGGCCTTTCCAAGTACACATTAAGTTGGTCGATTATAACTCGGTAACTAATTATGCCTACTTGTCCGTGATAGTTGCATGACTCGAACAAAAATTAGGGCTTTAAAGCCCAATATATCGCAAACTAATCACTGATTTAAAATATGGCTTTAGGAAGCCCATAATTTTTAAACGAGCTATCCAACGATACCCCACACGATGGGTTTAACGAGAAAAAAATGACATCCCCGCTTTAGGTGTAGGGGATGTACCCTAAAAAAAATTTTTTTACAAGATTGTATTGTACAGTCAGCATCAAAAGTAACTGCGCAATCGAAGCGGTCAAAAGCTCTTATTCCCTTCTAATAAAGACTTTTGACGTCTTCGTTTGCGCAGTTACTTTTGATTCTGACTGTACTGTTTTGTCGGCGTGATTGATTTTTATACTCATGCCGAATTACAGTTTTATAGTAGTAATGGTTATTGAGCTAAGCCGAAGAAGGACAGACAGACGGACGGACATGGCGAAACTATAAGGGTTCCTTGTTGACTACGGAACCCTAAAAAGGTAACATTTCTTTTAAATATTCGGTAATAAACAATAAAAAATCGTACCGATTCGCCACACAACTTGTTCGAAGACCCTGTGTTATTATGGAATCGATGCAAATGATAATTCCTCGACTATATAATTAATCACACGGTATAATTCGTATAATTCCAAATAGTGAACGCGAATAGTACTTATACATGGACAACGAGTCAATATGAGCTTACATTTATATATCCTGCGAGCTACTCTCGATGCCGGGCGGGTGTTGGTGGATGCGCTGACACAGGTCGTCACGCAGGAGCACGAGATGCTCGTACTGCTCGGCCGACGCGTCCAGCAGCCTCAAGCACGCGCGCGTCGCCGCCTCCTGCTTCTCACCTTCCACCTCCAACGTCTTGTCCGTCTCTTGGCTCAAGAGTATCACTCGCTCTACCATCTCATCCAGTCTGAATCGATAGGGGTGTACACTTATGTTAAAACTGATAACGTAGTGTTGCTAAATAAATAGTAAAGCGTCAAATTATTCCAAAACAAATATCATTACATTCAAAAAAGTTCATATTTAGAAAAAATATGCATTATTTTTTATTGTCCAAGAGTACATTTAAAGGTCAGAAATGAGGCTATCCGCAGCAGAACCAAGGTAACCGATATAGCCCACCGAATCGCTAAACTTAAGTGGCAGTGGGCGGGGCACATTGCACGTAGAACCGATGGCCGTTGGGGCGGAAAGGTTCTCGAGTGGCGACCACGTACCGGAAGGCGCAACGTGAGTAGGCCCCCCACAAGATGGACTGATGACCTCAGCAGTGGACGTCTTTCGGCTGATATGATGATGATGATGACATTTAAAGGTACGAATAGAATAAGGATTCTATTCGTACCTATAAATGCTAGCGTAAGGACGCTTTTATAGAAACAAAATTGTATAACAATACAATATGTATATGCAGTATTTCGTGACCTTAACAGCAATTGACTTGATTTTTCCATACAACGATTAGTACAAATAGCATACTGTGACGTCATAAATTTATGTAAATTTTTACGTATGAAGCAAATTTTTAGGTAATATGTTCTTTAATTGTAGTTGCTCCGATACAAACATTTGTTCCTCTCCAAAAATTGGTTCGAATGCCATCGTAAAAAATCTTAGGTCATTGTCGTTGTCATACTTCTTGCATTTCATAAAGGCATGAAAGACTGGATTTGACGAAATTAAACATTAACGTATTCTAACGCCTTCTTGAAATGCATCAACTACCTATACTTGGGTAACTCACTTTAAGAGATTTATTTATTTATCGTAGGGCGGTTACACATTGGTTATGCATATATACATTTACAATTAAAATTTACAATTCTGCAGATAAACAGACCGATGTGCCAACGGTAAGTTAACAAAATTGCGTAGCTTTCCAAATGGAAATATCTCGATGGTAATACAATATTAACCGACTTAGGAATAAAGTACAGTGCTAAAAATACAATAGTACCTGCCAACTTAGTAGTAGTATGTTTACTTTAGATGACCAAAACTACTTAAAACCAACCATTACCGACTCTATTGTTTAATTGTTTTTCTTGTAATGATTCCGCATAAACAATAGAACAAACTGGCTACTCCGGTACACGTGCCACAGGTCGGTCAGTTTTATCACGTCTCTTTGTTATCTTTTTCACATTTAGCAACAAAAGAAGATGTAAAATCCCTCGTTAAATGCATTTTCGTCATTTTAACTAAAGCAAACATACAAAAAGGAGGCAGATATGTCATTGGCAATTCGTGACTAAAGAGTAATTCGCGGGAAATAACTGAAAGATAAACAAACAACGCACTCCAAAAAATCTGTAGGTATTCAGCAGGTACTTACTTCCGCTTCCTTATCTCGACATGAATACAGAACAATATCGGCAAGAGACAGAAGATGACAACATTTAGCTGCGGCCACGTGAGGACCTGGGCGAGGACGTGGAAGCGAGTAACTTGTACTTTAGGAACTACCGTCGACAAAGAGAAATTCGGCATCAGAAGGGTCAGGGGCAGTGCGAACGCCAGCAGCGCTCCCAATAAAGTGGCCAAATCCCATTCTTTATAATTATCCGCCATAAGTACAAGCTACGCTAATCTAGATGCCTGAATGTTTATTAATTAAACTCGCGTAGTTTATTTCATTGGAAATTTTGAAACCGCGTGAAGCGCGTGACACTTCAATGACAACAACTGACTGTGAAACGTCAACAGTCTAGCTGTTCAGGTTTTCTTTTCTGCTTGAAAGAGGCTACTTAAGCATTCGACGGTATCTATAGTTGTAATAGATTTGCGAGACATAAATTCTCAGTAAATGTTTGAGCTGAAAGGATCCACATGTATTAAGCTTTCGTAGTTGTTCGTCGGCAAATGGGCCGCGCGGTAGAGCCGGAGTCCATCACAGGCGCGGCCTACGGCGACAGGCACTCACGCGGCATATCAATTTCCACTAGGTACACACAATAAAATTGGACGGTCTCCGGAGGGCTTAAACGATTCGCCGTTTTGTCTCGGGCCCAGCTGTGTAATGACCGGGGCAGGAAAAAATTGTCAGCAAGAAAACGCGAGGGTAGTCGGGTTTATGTGAGCGCGGCAGCTGGCGGCGGCGACGCGCTCCTAACGGTCTCTGCTTACCTCGCAAAACCGGCGCCAATTTTATTTATCGAAAATATAAACCGATTTGCGGAGGGCACTCGTAAATTCTGGACGGCCGATTTATAGCGGTTACTGGGCGCGCTTAAAACCAACTTGCTTTTTAAGAACTCCTCTTTCCATTCTATATTTCCTTACGTAAACAGATCGTGATCTAATCTCGATAGTAAAACCAACCTCTTGTGGTTAGGTGGGGATATTGGACGATTATAGGGTGCAATGAAAAGACATTTTCCACAGTCCAGGTGAAATTCAATCTTTTCATTATCACAAAGCTTTTGACGAGGATAAACATTTCTCGCTTTATACAGTGAAAAGTTACGTACAGACTGTTGTAAGATCTGAGTAAACGTTTTATATAAGTACATTTTTCTGAAAACGCTCACCGGTATTGCCTTAAAAGTAAACCATTGCTTGCCAGAAACACCTGGAGGTCTATTTTTGTTCGTCGCTTCCGATCTCTAACATATTTCAAATTGAGGTCCGAATAACTCATTCAACCAGGGACGCTACGAGTGCTACGCCGTAGCTCGTATCATCATTTCTCCGCTTTGCACCGAAAGTCCTCCAGCAGAATGACTATTTACACATGAGCATACAATTCTTAAGCGCTGAAAGACTGCACTCGTATCTTTCCGTAGGTAAAACAATCATAGTTTAATTGATTAAGTGGTACCTACCTCAGTTCGCGTGCCGTGGAACATTCCCTCACGGAATTAACAAGCTCGGCAGTGACTAGATCGCGAACAGCTCCCGCGGGCCGGCCTGCGGACGGGCCACACGAATCAATTAGGTGATTTGAGGGTACCTTTGCGTGTCAGGCCAGCGAGTCAATAAAAACCCTTAATGCTCCCTCTATAACAAAATCGACTTGTATACATGTACCTAAAGTACCTACATTCAAGTGTCGGGTTTAGGGTTTCGTGAGTACGAGTAGGTAGGTATACTTGGTTATTTTCTTTGTACCTTTTTAGTGGAAAGCTTACTGTACCGTACCTACTACCGTTTTAAGTACGCAGAACATTTCCACTGATTTCGAAATAAAGCCAAATGTTGACGGAGAAAAACGGCAGCGAAGTAAAAGTGACAAACAAAACTATAATTATACTTATACACTAACATCTTACATTGCCTTACTAGTTTTTTTTTATACCACGTCGGCGGCAAACAAGCGACCGGCCCGCCGGTTGGTACTCGGTCACCGTTGCCTAAGGACGCTTGCAACTCCAGGGGAGTCGCATGCGCGTTGCCGACCCTAAATTAATTTCATTCACGCATTACAACGATACGATCTCTAAGACGTGGTCGCTGAAGAACACGTATCCAAACGACCCGTTGAGAAGCTCTTCCGCCTTGTTTGAAGTCTGCTAACTATTAAACATGTAGGTATGTTGAGATAATTAGTTGACCGAATTGCTTCATAATAGTCCATTCAAAAAGCAACTCTACCGACGAAGATAGAATATTCTAATTCCAATCAGAGTTATATAAAAAGTCGGCCATTCTTATAAAACTGTCATTGGAATTAGAACTCTAATAATCTCAACCATACCGGTTTGATTCGAAGAAGGCATAAATTAAAACAACTGTGCTAGTATTCAATCTGGATATATTATGTGACATACTACAAATGTATAAAATATCAGTCACCTTATATAAAAATTGGGTACTTACAAATTATGATTGATATATGTTATAAGACGATTATCAAAGCAATAGTCGCTAGATAAGGTGATTGTAATACGTGTTAGATATCACTTTGGAATAAAATTTCTAATACATTTATTCTCCCTACACTCAATCTCTTGCTATACAAAAAAATAACACTTTAATATTCAAATTAATGTAAGTAACTATGTACGAGTCGACTACAAAACGATTTGTGGATTTTTTCAGCTTATTACATTGTAATGAGATGAAAAATGTATAAAATCCTGTTATAAGAATACATGTAAGAAACGAAACTAGTAAAAACATTTAAACAAGGTTTCCCTCTCAAAATTACTTTATATAATTTGCTACCATCTCACATAACAAATTTATATGCCCATTAATATAATTTAAGAGCAGGCTTAAACGTTTCTTTTAATGTAACCCATTTTACACAATCAATGAATGTACAGAAAAATTTAAACAAGAGAGATCCATGATTTAAATTGTTATATAGTATGTAGATAAGTAATCCAATTACATTTGACTTCCTAACTTTTCAATATTGATATCATATCCTATTTTAGTGCATGATTTAATTAAGGGGCTCCCATACGCCAATGACCTTCGATCTGAATCCCTTACTTTTCTAATGTTTTTTGTAGCTTATTATATTAACAACAACGGCTTTAAGCAATATAGTATCCCATATTTACTTCAAAGTTCATTGTTTTCGAGATATTTGGCATCAAAGTTGAACAATTTTAGGCCAAAAAACCGATTTTCTAGCCATAACTTTTGTGTTACTCAATTAGTTTAAAATGAAACCCCAAGACACGTTTTTAGATACGTCAAAGACGAACCCAAATATGTAGATTTCTTATACAAGGTGTAACAAAAATGGGGTATGAACCGATCAAGGGTGTTTTTCTGTTTTTTCTTATCAGAACACGATACCTGTTAAGCCCTTGATCGGTTCATACCCCATTTTTGTTACACCCTGTAATTTAGATCTTTCACGTCAATTGAGATACGAAATAAGTATTTTTTTAGACAATGTTTAAAAAAATCATACAAAATTAAGTAATCATTTCCTTCAAAATCCGGTAGACAAAAATGGCCGATAGCCATTTGACTTATAATTGCAAATGCAGCTTGTCAAAAATCGATGAAAAACTCGGGTAGCCCCTAAAGAGAAAAGTATTATGTATCGGGACTTGCTAGATGTAACGTTATTTTGTTACTTGCCAAATAAAGAAACTTGAAACTAAGTATGTATATAATGTTATGAATATTATTAAATATCATTATATTTTGTATGAAATGAACTCATTGGTTTCGTGTGTGAATGTGGATGGCCACCGTAAACCGGGGTTTAATTGTCCAGAATACTTTATTACTAAATCGGAATCAATTAGTACACGGAACAAACGATGAAATATCAAATTTGCAACAAAAACATAGTGATGGCAGTGAATTGAAACATAATTGTCGATAAGTAAATTAAATACTACTAATAATACTGTCTGTGAGCTTATTTTTTCCCCACTGTTTAAATGGTGCACACAAAATTTCACGTGAATGGGTTGTGAAATGCGACCTGTTGAGGGGAACAGCCGGAACTACGAAAGAATTTTGGCCCAAGCTGAAACGGAGAACTTCGTTCGCTTTCTCGCTCATTCAACAATAACTTTCGCAATTTAAGATCGCTGTTGGCTATGGGATACTTTGCGAGATTTCACATGTATGGTATGTCACATTAACTGGTTAACCTGTCGCTGTGGCAGCCATATTATGACAAGGACAACAGTCCTAAGATTTTTTTACGATGCGATTCGGAAGAGTTTTTGTAGAGGAACAAATGCTTGTATGGGAGAAACTACAATTAAAGAACATAAATACTGGTCAAAAAAATATTGTCAAAGACGGACCTCGCTGGCGACAGCCGAAACGATTCGAAAAGCGTAAGGATTGTTTTGGTAGCTTTTAATTTACTCTTAGACATTTATAAAAATGCATATTTTTTGTAAACTTTCAAGGTCCATATCTTTTTATGATTTTAATTATATTTTGTAATTTTTACTTTATTACAATAGTTTGATGGTTTACTACACGTTATCAATTAACATGAGGAAACTATCCTATATCACTGTTAAAACATTTTCGAAAAAGACTCCGCAGTTTAAATTGCGGCATAGTATTATTTCAGGCGTGGTAATCGATTTCCATGAGTAAAGTTCGTAACCATATGATTTGTTGATTACATGTTGTCGTTAATCTATTAATGTAAAAGTCTTATTTATAATAATTATACATATTGACCACCAACTTCGGTGCAAATTCATCCTGGTGGTACGAGGGCTGCTACTTATGTATCCGGAATCCAGGATTCCAACTTTCTTAAACACAATTTTTGACCTCCATGGTAAAAGTTGAACTTTCTTTTAATACTAGCCGCTATTTTTTTTCTTGAGTACGCTAGTCTTTTGTTTTTGGCGGGTTTAAAATGTTATCTCGTTGCAAGAATAGAACTTACTCGTGAAAATATTCGTGCTATGATTTATTACGATTATCGGCGTGGCTTAACGCAACAACAATGCATAGATCAATTAACTTTGACTTTTGGTGATCAAAAACTACTGTGTATCACTGGTTTAGTGAGTTCAATCGTTAACGTAGTATGCTTACGGACGAAGTTAAGGAAGGTCGCCCGAAATCGGCCGTTGTACCACAAAATATTGAAGCAGTGCGGAAACTTATAATGCATGACCGTCATGTTACGTATCGCGAGATAGAGGCAATTCTGGGGATATCTATGACGAGCATTAATAAAGATATTACATGAACATTTAGCTGTAAAAAAAAATTTGTTCGCGTTGGATACCGCACAATTTAACTAAGGATCAAAAAGAGGCTCTCGTCGAATGGTGCAAAAAAATGTTGAAAAAATGTAACCGTGGTGACTCGAAAGCTGTTTATAATATCTACACAGGTGACGAATCTTGGATATATGCGTATCCCGAAACTAAACAGCAATCAACAGTGTGGGTGTTTCAAAATGAGCCGAACCCTACGAAAGTTACTCGTGCAAAAAGCACCTTGAAGCAAATGGTCGCCTGCTTTTTTGGTATGAATGGCCATGTGGCTACAGTGCCACTAGAAAATCGTAAAACGGTTAATTCGGAGTGGTACACGACCATTTGTTTGCCAGAAGTGTTTGAAGAAATACGTAAAGACACCAGCGACGCAGAATCATTCTTCACCATGACAACGCCAGCTGTCATACATCACGCGAAACAACTCGATTTTTGGAAGGTCAAAATATAGAATTCACGGGTCACCCACCGTACAGCCCTGATTTGGCACCCAATGATTTTTATTTATTTCCAAATGTAAAGAATAAATTACGTGGTCAACGATTTTCGACCCGTGAACATGCGGTCGACGCGTTCAAACAACACGTTTTGGAGATACCTAAATCAGAGTGGCAAAAGTGCTTTAAAAATTGGTTTACACGTATGCAAAAGTGCATCGATAATCACGGAGAATATTTTGAAAAACAATAAAATTATATTTAGTAATGTACGTTTGATTATTTTTTCTATTCCGGATACATAAGTAGCAGCCCTCGTAATATATTTATTTTACGGGTTTACGCAGTGGACGTCTTTCGGCTGATATGTTGATGTCGGATTTGTGGAGGTACCTTTTCTACGATGTCGTATTCAAGATCATCCTTAACGGGCACAGTACCTACTCGAGTAGGTACCTTAAGGGGCTACCCGAGGTTTTCATTGATTTTTGACAAGTTTTGAATCGTACCTATCTCCTACTTTTGCACTACAGATAGGATCATAAATCAAACGGCTATCGGTTCTTCAATCTTTTACCTCCATTTTCGTCTACCGGATTTTGAAACAAATGAATACTTAATTTTGCATGATCTTTTTAAACATCGTCTAAAAAAACACTTATTTCGTATCTCTATTGACGTGAAAGATAGATGATACTTACACGAAATCTACATATTTGGGTTCGCCTGTGACGTCTCTAAAAACTGGTCTAAGGTTTTCATTTTAAACCAATCAACACAAAAGTTATGGCCAGTAAAATCTCGAAAACAATGAACTTTGAACTGGATATGGGATACTATATTGGTTAAAGCCGTTGTTGTTAGTATAATAAGCGTCAAAAAACATTACAAAACTAAGGGATTCACATCGAAGGTCATTGGCGTATGGGAGCTCCTTAATGTGGCATTGTGTTGAAAACTGATTGATTTCCTATAAAACTTACCACGAAAATAATAAATATCTACGTTGTTTAAAATACAAATGTAAGTATGATTCAATTGAGCTTTTGATATGCCTAGCTTTGCTTCACTTGCAGATTTAAAGAGACTTAAGTTAACCCGCATAGTATGGATTATATTATATAACTACTTAATTAACAAAATTGATCAACAAAGTGAAGTCCTCATCATATTTTATAGTTGCAATAAACATGTATAATTGGGCTCCAAAAGAAATTACTTAATAGTATAAATTTATCTTCAATATACCTAACACAGTTTAACATTAATTTAGATATAATTATCATTTATAATAACATAATAGCGAGAAGTACTCTAGGTATACAACATTGTGAAAAACGAAACTTTAAAGATTTCTTTGCTAGAGTGAATAATATTATGTTATATTATCGAAATAGATCATAATCATGATATAACTATTTAAGTGTCTCTTGTCGGTGTCTTTAACTCCATATTGGGGAATATTCATGCGGTGGTTTCCCCACTTGCAATAATAATTGAAATAGATATAGCGCGTATATAATTAAAACAGCAATATTTTTTTCGGTATATCATAAATATCTAGTATCAATATAAAATAGGTATTTGTTTCAACGCATCGAATTTAGCCTTCGAATTTATCCATGAGCGCCCAATTATCGCCAGCCGAAACTATAGATTATGTTAACCGTAGAGCCTTGCCTAGATATTTTATAATGAATGTAACTTTCCTTATTTAGATTAGTGTATTTTCTTAAACATGCAATAAAATATTGACGTTACATTCCTTATATGTAATAGGTTGTGAAGTATCACGTTTCAGGTGCGGCGAGACGAGAGGCCCATAATGAAATACCATAAAGGTGAATTACTTTGCTAGGCCTGCAAAGTGATACTCTTTTGTTTTATCTTCAATCGGAGACACAAAATCATAGCGTTCAAAAAATATTAAGGTTTTTTTTAATATCTTTACATGTTTAAGAATTAGCACTATACTCGTATATACCTCAGCCGGAACCAACTAGATTGAGTCTCGTACTATTATCCGCCCTCGCTATGCTCGACCGTCTATGTGACCCTCGGCAGGCAGTTCCCTATTTCCCGGCCTTTGTAGTAATGTACTATTACATATAATCTATTATATACTGCTAATCACTAACCGCAGGCGCATGGAAACCATGTGGTTTAAACCAAATTCATATTACATGAGTGATAACGCAGCCATGAAGTATTTATTTTCCGTAGATATAGCTTTAAGACAATCCATGTTTAGGTCTTCGAACCTAAAAGAGAAAAACCAAACTGTGTATTTGTCTGTGCCCTGAATGAACCGATTTTAGTGGTTTTTTTATCAAAAGTTTTGTCTGACGAGATGGTTCTTTGCTATTCGCTGTATCGGAAGTCTTTTCAGTTTCTTTATACACTGTTTTAAGTGCGTTACCTGCTCAAACATGTGTAGTTTTATCACTTTGGACTAATCACCTTGTTAAAGTTTTGTAAATGTGTACCTAATGACATTTATAATCATCTAGACTTATAAACATAACAATACTTTTTTGAGACAAACACTAGACTAGAAAGATAGCTTGTATGAAATACCCAAAAATAAGTTACATCAAAATAAAATAGGTCATTAAAACACGATCAAACTAAACAACTAAAGTTATAAAAAGCCAATATCACCTTTGAACGCCGTGAAAAGTACATTTTTACAGAAACTATCTAATTAGATTAACCCACATAAACTTAGCCATATTTTAATTTAAACAATTCATTTTACGTTTAAAATTACATGAATCCTTATGTGCAGGCTGCCCGAGATGATTATTACAATAACGTCTATACAGTACAACAAATTCTTGTTCCTAGGAGTTTGTATGGGTTAGAAAATTCAATTTGAGAGTTTTTTTATTTTTATTATATTTAATGATATTATGACGAATTTACATAAGTTACACTTCTAAAGTAAGATGAATATAATATAAATAAAGAAATATTACAGGACAATCTCTCACAGACCGACTTAGCCCCATAGTGAGCTCATAAGGCTTGTTTTATAGTACGAGACGTCAATATAAGTATTTGAATACATAGAAAACGTCCAGGGCGCTGCAACAAATATTCTAGCTCTAATAAGTAATAATAATTCACCATGAGAAAATTATTTTCTACAAAAGTTTGCCATAGCAAACGGTCTATCGCTTTAAAGCAATCTCTTCGAGACCGCCTCTGGGTAGCAAGAAAATTTGGTTGAAAATTATGATGAGTCGGTGCTAGAATACGTCAAGAACAGTGTAATAAAATAACACATGCATCTATACTACTCAAAAGAAAATAGGGGCCATAAGTATGGTGATCGTTATGTGAAAATTATATTAAACAGTAATTGTATATGTATATTTTCCAGCTATTAGACTTTAACAACAGCATGAAAGGTGTTAGATTTTTAAGGGTACGGGACATCACTTATATGCCACTTATCAATTCGTTTATTTCCAATAATTAACAATAAAATAGAAAAATGTAAGTGGCCCTTATTTTGTTTTGAGCAGTATTTGTTTAAAGAATACCACTTTATACAACTCTAATACATACCTCGATAAATAAACATATACAGACAGATATCCATCATGCTACTATATATAGGTGTCCCGTAAACCGAGGATAATCCGTGGGCAGCTGATAGGGCTGTTAAGTACTTCTCAGGATATTTAATTATAGGTTTAGTAAAATGCATTAGTTTTCGAGATATTGGCATTTTTATAACTGAACAAACGATTCGAATTCACCAAAAATGTTTGGATCGTGGTTGCATTTCTGCGGCGGTAAACATTTAAATAAATAAATTTAATATTTTAATTATTTTTAATAAAAGTAAATAAATAAATAAATAAATATTAAGGGACAATCTTACACAAATCGAGCTAGCCCCATAGTAAGCTCAATAAGGCTTGTGTTACGGGTACTAGACGACGATATATTTAATAGATATAAATACTTAAATACATAGAAAACATCCAAGACTCAGAAACAAATAATCATGCTCATCACACAAATATTTGCCCTTACCGGGATTCGAACCCAGGACCTTCAGCTTCGTAGGCAGCGTCACTACACACTAGGCTAACCAACCGGTCGTCAAATTTAATTTAATATTTGGTCAATAAACACCACTTAGTTCAAGTTTTTAATTTTATCTTAATTCATAAAAGTCTTGCTAGAATAATGCTCACACTTGAAGGTCCTTTTGCAGTTGAATAGCAAAAATCTCATCAATTGTTGGGCCATTTAGTAAGTTAGGAACCATTTCAAAAACAGTCATTAGATGGGCGCACGTGTCTTGGATAATGCCACTTCAGCGTAGGTAATATTTTTATTTCACAAAAAATTTTCGCCCAACTTCCGGGGATGAGACTGAAAAAAATCTAATACGTGGCTCATAATTCGTTTTTCAGCTAAGTCGGATTGAATATTTGAAAAAGCCTTGCTTGTAATTTTGACAAAAACAAGATTTAAAAACACACATTTTGTACATTTGCGATCAAAAAACTGACCTAACGGAGAAGACAAATGGATTTTTACAAACATGCCAATATCTTGAAAACTAAGGCATTTATACTAAACCTAAAATTAAATATTCCGAAGTATTTAGCAGCCCTATCAGCTGTCCTCGGTTTACGGGACGACACCCTGCATATAAAATAAAGTAGACAGTAAATACAAATCATCAACTTGTACATAAAAAGGATTTGCGAACTGTTTTCATTGTTTGCCTTAATCTCAATATATTGTATGCCTTAATCTCAATGTACTAGTAAAGCGACCAAAGAGCGTTCTCTATCTTCTTACCCTACGGTTAAATAAACTTTTATTTTTAATTAATTGAAATTACGACTGATGTTCCAATAACTCAAGACAAATTATATTTAGGACAATATTAACAATATTAACCAATCACAGAATCATTGACTAATGTTTTGAACACGACTCCAGTAAGCCTAAATTCATTGAATTTCTTAAATTGACACAACATAGTCTGTCTTCATGCATATATGGCTCATTCGCATTGGTCGTATCCCCTTACTCCGATTGTGTTTATGTTGCCTTAATTAAATATACATCATTACTAGATTTGCTTATACGCCATAAGTTAATTGTATCATTATATTTAACTGTTACTTATCTAATATACTCACATTAAATAGCAAATTAAATATGTTTGAATCCTCAATCACGTAATGGCATCATTTATTTAATAGCTTAGTTGTGTTGAGGAAAACTGATAATATTTAACATATATTCAATAATACGGTGATAATCAATATTGAAATTGTATATTCTTGGAGTCTGTGTCGTCAAAACTTCGATGTCGACGACAAAGAGATAGAATATAAATAAATAAATAAATATAAATATGTGGGGACAATCTTACAAAATCGACCTAGTCCCAAACTAAGCAAAGCTTGTACTATGGGTGGGCACTAGACGACGATATAAATACTTATATAGATAAATAAATACTTATATACATATAAAACATCCATGACTCAGGAACAAATATTCATGCTCATCACACAAAGCAATGCCCTTACCGGGATTCGAACCCGGGACCTCCAGCTTCGTGGGCAGGGTCACTACCAACTAGGGTTGCCAACCATTTTTGGGGGAGATATAGTATTTTCCATAAAAAACGACAAAAATATAGTACACTCTAAAAAAATATAGTACTTGGCTGGGCATTGTTGCTATTTAGTAAAAAATCTTGACAATTTGAAGCACTTCGTAAGGTCCCTCAATATATAGTATTTTCGCGTACTATATATTTCTTCAATAGTATATAGTACAAAGAGTCAAAATATAGTACAATACTATATAATATAGTACGGTTGGCAACCCTACTACCAACTAGGCTAAAGCGGTCGTCAAAATGTTTACATTGTTATTCATCTTATTACAAAGGACTAAGGTGAAATAGTGTAAACATATCTTTCACGTCGACTGTACCTGCAGTGCCTAATACACACTATCAGACTTGACCGTACTACATGGGGACGCCAACGTTGTCACCATAGGTATATTAAATCTCTTTGAATTAAAATAACTCATAGATAATAAAAATTTCATCTGATCGTGAAGAAAAAATATCTAAAACACGTTATATCGAATAATTCATATCTTATGCACTCATCGTACATTGGTTTATACATTCACATTGAAATACTAAAAATAAAGAAAACTCGTTGCAAGCCAAATTGCCGACCGCAACATAAAGATTGATTGATTATCATGTCTTTATAAATAAGAAACTAATGAGATAACCAAACTAACCTAGCTATTATATTTAAAGTGTGTAAATAATGTCTACTTAGATATCATAATAATTTAGAATAATATATAATACCTAACACTCAACCACAAGATTCTTTGATACCACAAGAGCGTAACATCTATTAAACTCTTTAGTCTTAGTTTTTATGAATATGTTATGGCATTACTAGGTAACAAGGCCGCGCTACTGAACACTACATAAAGCTGTAATTATCTGCTAATAGCTGAAAATTTTACACGCCTTTTGTCAAACAGCTTAATACTAAAAAGATACCTACAGTCTGTTCAAAATAGGTTGGTGCGGGTGACAGTTGACGCACCGTTTCGTTTACTTAAAAATGTTGCAGCTGTGTAAATAGAATGGAAGATAAATATTTCAGTTGCAGCTTGAATATGACTTATATGTCATGACTGCCGTAAAATATTAGAATTATGTTATACGAAATAAATTTGACTTACCAGATTTTTATTATCAATTAATACAATTTGAAAGTAAACGTAATATGCATGTAACGAAACATCAGAGACTCGTTTAGTGATGGGACATGGTGGATCTTGAGTATATCGGTACTTATTAATTGGTAAGTAACGAACTTTCTCGTAAACTCCGTTTATCCTTACCTGATTATAAACTGGAACAGCACAAATAAAGGTAAAATAAATTAAAACGCCTATATAAAACAAATCGAGACTGTAAATCGAAAAGATGATTTCTAATTTGTTGCTTTGGATTGATTTAAGTAAGCTAATAAACACCATTTTGATGTTAATTAGTGAAATTTTAGGAGGAGTAGAAAACGTAAAAATAGTAAAGTAAAATAGTAAGCAAACATCAATATATCCGATCTCTTTTCATTTTCGTACTTGAATAACAAAGGGATGGAACCATGTTCAGGTCTAAATATATATATATATATATTTTTAATTTAATTCAACATTTATTCAAGAACACAATGATTGTGTTTGAAATTTGTACAAACGTTTAATAATAGAAGTAAATACTATAACTAGGACATACAGGTACATCATTTTCACAGATACTTAGTAAAAACTAGTTTTTTAATCTTGTGCAAATATTTCAATACTATATAAGCACCCCTTCAGCTTTCTCGCTCGCACGATGTATCTCACTCTCCCAGGTATAAATGTCACCACAACACAAGTATCTATACTACCTTAGCCTAATAATCGGATTCATGATGACATTCATTGTTATATACAATTGATATTTTAAATGATTACTTTTATCGACTCAAGTTTCGATACTTTCACCTCTCTAATCTGAGATTTTCACAGCTGTCACCCGCACCAAGCTATTTTGAACAGACTGTAGTAAGCATTTGTGTTGCGATTAATCACTTTATTTCATGGAGGATTTTTATAATCTTATGTTACATAGGTACCCGAGTTAAAACATAATTTGTATATTTGTACATCTGATACGAGATCTATTAAATAACAGTGGGTAAGCTGTCCACCGCCTCCATAAGACTGGGCACTGAATCTACTTTCATACCTTTCTTGCGCAGTTCGTTCAACTCTTGCACCAGCTTTGATTTGTCTTTTCCGAGCGTTTCCCTGGAAAATAAAAATACGGATTAAACCATAAGTAAGTAAATAAATAAATATACCAAATAACAGCATTCAACTTGCTGGTCCAATCTGAACCTGGTCCGTCCACCAAGCCAAAGATCTACCATGACATCTTTAATTCCAAATTCCCAACCAGCCTCTCGAGGCTCTTATTTCTCCGCACCTACCAATTCGCCAAAGTACGACCAAATGCGGCGATGGCAGTTGGATTCGATGCGAGGAGGAGGTCACGAACGCCCCGGTTGTACGGCTCTTCCCAGGTGAATTTTTCGCTTCGAGCCCTAATCTTTCAAACAAAGGCCATTGTCTCTATTATCGCATAGCCGCTAGCTACCGAGTAGGCACGTGCCACAACAACATTCATATTGAAAAACAAACGGTATCGTCATAGTATTAAGGTTCAAATTTAATGTGCCGTATTGCTTCGGGGCGGTCTATCGTCCTACACTACCAATCTAGAATGTCAGTGACATTAAATTTGAACCTTAATACTATGACGATACCGTTCGTTTTTCAATATGAATGTTGTTGTGGCACGTGCTTATTCGGTAGCTAGCGGCTATGCGATAATAGAGACAATGGCCTTTGTTTGAAAGATTACGGCTCGAAACGAAAAATTCACCTGAGAAGAGTCGTACTATAATGAGCTCCTCCTGCCGAAGTTTTTCCGAGAGATATTCATTTTCATGTTCTGCCCCTACAGGAGCCCGAGGTCCGCTTTGACACCTAATCCCATGATTTGGCATAGGCACTAGTTTTACAAAAGCGGCTGCCATGTGACCTTCCAACCCAGAGGTAAAACTAGACCTTATTGGGACTAAGTATACCGGTTTTCTCACGATGTTTTTCTTCACCGAAAAGCTAACTAAACGGGTATTATTAACTTATTGTCCCGTTCAGTAAAAATAGTATGTGAGAATCGTAAAAGATTAAATTAATATAGACTTGCGCAAATGATTCCTATTAACAACTTAGTAGGTTAAGGAAACCAGGTTAGCACATTACGTCACCAAGCCTCGTGACTCGCTAAGCATCTGTTTAGCATAGCAAATAGGTTCCATATTAGCATGCCTCTGATTCTACCAGAGGTTTTATACCTACTATCCCGTTCAATTGCGGCGTTCTTGGCAATGCACGGTTGTATTACGAGCGACAGGTGAAGAAAGAGAAAACAGAAATCGCCAATCTTCATTGCTACTGAACTTTCCTATCCTACATTATTGAGATGGTAGGTAACGACTAAATACAAGCTGGAATGTTTACTTGATACGAAATTTGTTTATTTGACTTTCACTCCTCCTGAGCCCCTCTGTTAAGTACAGTCAGACAAGAAATTGGTCTACCACTTTTCGACACTATTTTCTGTACAATATGGATAAGAAAAATGTTGACTTCCCCATCAAAGCACTAATGTTGCGCGGACCTCGGGCTCGTTCGGGATGCAACAATGCTAATGAGAAGGAATAAAACACTTATCATATTTAACGAATGAAATATATCAACTGTTAACAGATTTACTTTACGTGCTGATAACGAATTCGGGACAGTTTAATCTGCTAATAAAGCAACAGTAAATACAGCTATGATACTGCAAGGCCAAATATTTACCCATTTTTAGTTCCATAAAAACATGTTGATGCGAGATGAGAAGACTATATAGGAAGGCACACAACTATCAGAAGGCAATAATAATTGCAAAGGAAAGAGAGGTAAAATGTTTACGTGGGCCCTGCATTTATATAAACACATAAATTAAGTCACATGACGATAATGTCCAGACCAAAGATCAGTTGGATGTCAGTTAGTCATGTGATTATTCAACTTCTGACCCATTTATACCTACGGTTAAACACTGTCACTAATACAATAGGTACTGTGGATGTAATATTAACTACCTACTCATTTAGAGTCTAGACAGACGGATTTTGTCCTAATCAACAATTACTGCGGCGAATTTTTCAATTGGGTCTATTTTCATAGGGTCGCGCCCTCGCAATTTTTCCTTAGATCTTGTCTAAATGATAAACTACAGAAACAAATTTGATACAGCACACAGAGAGACAACATAAACATCGGGTTGATATCGATAAAGCCGATGTTGATACTGGAGGAAGGATGAGTAAGTATATTCAAACACAATACCTGTTGTCAAAACACTGATCGAGGTCAAAAACACGTGCTTGCGAATTCAAAAACAAATTAAGTAAGTACATAGGTACCAGTGGCGGAGCGCCTACACAAGCCGATTACCACCGGGTTGCCTAAAATGTATACATATTTTAAAATGTTTACGCGCCGCCACTGATAAGCAGTTAAGCACTAAAAAAATGGAATGGAAAAGTGTTTGTAAGACGTCGAGTTGCCATTTAATTAGCACACGCAAACCTTTGCCGCGCTTTAAGGTCCTAGGGGCATTAGTGCAACGATTAATTGCTGCTCCATCGCCACTTCAAAAAAACCATGAAGTAGGTAAGTTTAAATGTTGACACCTGTTTCAAATGGGTATGAAACAGGACGCAACTTGCTGGTTCTGCCAGGAGACAGAGGAAACGGCAATGCACATTCTCTGCTCCTGCGGAACACTCATGCACAAAAGAAGTATCTACCTAGGGCGGTACATCGTGCACCAGAAGAGGTACAACATATCACCGCCCAAAGAATCTGGAATATCCTGGAGGCAACGGGTCTTAACGGTGAAATCTAAACAAAGGGCTGCCACAATAGATTACTTATTTCTTTAGCTATTTTAAAATAAGAGTCTATTGTGCTGGAACAAGAACTTCACAGCTAAACAGGCTTTTAGGGCAACAACATCCTCCTTGCGTTTTTCCTGGTTGAGTCCTAAAGGAGCCTGAGCCGGGTGTCCACTCTGGCATCTAATCCTTGAAAATAATTTATAGTTTTACGAAAGCGACCGCCATCTGATTTTCCAACGCAAGGGGAAAACTAGACCTCATTGAAAGAAAGAAAAATAAAGAAAGAAAGAAGACATTTATCATTGGGATTAGACCGGCAACTTTAAGGGCAACCAAATACAAGATATTAGTCTACACATACATACTTTGTCTTTCATGTACGATGTACGAGTACTCGAGATTCGTCAAATATGAATGTCTAAAAGCCATTAGTGTTGACCGCTCTGTTAAAAAGCCCCAAGTCACGGTAGAGATTATATGAAACCAGTTATACTGGTTTCATATAATCCAAACAAACAAATCCGCACACAAGTTCGATGTGAAGTAGTCACATATAAGCGTCTCTACAATAAAGTTAAGTACCTACAATTCAGGGTAGCCGGTGGTACATTCAGTCCGCTTGCGGTTGTAAATGGAGCGCAGCACGTCTAGCATGCGACGGCCGCGACATACTCTCGATTTTTATCGCACTATATCTCTTGTTCTAAGTGTTCTAATAAGAAAGAGACGGAAAAAGGTCCTAAAAGACTCTAGTTAAGATATTGTTATAGCTATGTAGTCAAGTGAAGTAATCTCACCATATAGATATACAGGTGTGCAGCAGCGGTACATAGATAAGCAGCAGGTCAGAGTCGCTGACGGCCTCGTACCGCTTGAGCGCGAGCTGCGCCCAGTGCTCGATGGGGCCTGCAAGCGCGCCCTCGCTGGCGCCCGGGCAGCCAACCACGCGGCACAGCGCGCTCAGCACCACCCGCGACCGGTCTGTGTACACCTGCAACACGACACACACATATTCACCAACTTATGTCTGGAAAATCAAGATTTAACACGATCTGCACCTTTGGAGGGCATGAGTAGACCTGGCTCTTACAACCTTAGTAGAGAAATTGCAAGAAAGAAATGCAAGGGAGGGGTAGACTGAGCTGATGCTGTCCCTGCCTGTGTCATGGGATTGCTGGTTGATGCAATCTAAATGAAATTGATTATTGGGTGAAAATGATGGACTAATGTGTAGACTGGATGATGGCTAGCTACAAATTATTATTATTATTATGAAGCCATATTCGGTCAATCATTAAGTCCACAGAATATTGTTGACCTCCTATATCAAAACTTAACCTTTATATAATATCCTGCTAAGCGTTTGAGCACTAAGCAATGTTGCAGTTGGTACGCAGTTTGGTTTGAAGAAGTTAGTAGCAAGCCTGCAGTTACGAATTATATTGTAGGCAACACTATTTATCAAATTATTATTTAATTGGAGAAAACATTATAATTATTTTCATATCTCTACCCTAATTCTTAAAAATAAAATAGTATTTAGACTTGATAATAATATAATGTGTAGGACCATTTTGTTATGTGAAGTATAATTACTATGCGCAATGTTTTTCGTGCATTTCAGATACTGTTGAATGCCACACCAAGAAAAACAACTGGTACATGACGCTTAACCAAGATATAATCTGTGGTAGACAACAGGCGGTCGCATCACTAAAGAGTAATCACTTCCTGACAACCTTAGGGTAAACAGTGAGTGAGTATAGGCAAAAAGACTCTTACATACAGCGTGTAAGGAACATCGCAACGAAAACTGAAATCCTAAATTCAGATCATTATTCTCAATTGGAAAACAGTAAAAATATTAGGGTAAGGACCAAATTCTTGGCCAGTAGTTAGCCTGGTTAGTCGGTAGTTAGCCATACAAACCGAAGAAGTAAAAAGTTCCGTTGTGACACAAATATTAACCATAGAATTGTATGGTTAATTTTCGTGTCACAACCGAAAACTTTCATAGAAAATTTAATTGAGTGAGTTAAGCTGGCCATGAATTTGAATTACCCTAATGAATGAATGAATAATAATGTATTCGCTGAATATGGTCCCATTAGCTGGTATATAAATAATGGTTAGTAGTTATCTAACATACATAAAAGCAACAATGGATTGCAAACTGTAAAAGTAAACAGTTTGTACGAACATGTGGCAGTAATATACGACTAATTAGCGCAAGTGTATTTTTTTATTTATTTATAGACACGAAAAATAACAAAAAATGTAATATTACAGGAAATATCCTGTCATCACAATTTTTTTTAATCATGGGTATATTAGACACATATTAAAAAGTAAAAAGTAAACATGTCCTACTTTACCAATAGTAGCCATTAACCTGCATTGTCTTGTGATTACATTAGTCATTAGGCGGATCCACACCGGATGAGCGACTCGGCCGAACACGGCTCGCCCTAAAGTGCGCGCTCAGTGTAAACGCCGAGCCCGCTGCAACCTATGTGGACGTTGTTTTGTTCAGCGGAACGCCTCACCCAGCGTTGTCCTTAACCCTATAAATATCGAGCACGCTCACAAAATTTCACGAGAATCTGTTGAGAGATGAGACCTATAGAGGGGACAGCCGAACATACGAAAGCATTTTTGCCCTATAGTTAAATATCGATCTCGCTCACAAAATTTCACGAGAATCTGATGAGAGATGCGACCTATCGAGGGGACAGCCGGACAGCCCCAGCCGTTCGGGCGAGCGTTTGGACAGGCTCGGGCGAGCGGCTCGTCCGGTGTGGACACGCCTATAATAAACAAAAGATCACCTTATTCAATAATCTGAAGCTAGTTTCTAGCACTCCAAGTGCCATGTCATAAGATCCCTCGCAGATTAGCTGTCTCGCCTCGGCTAATTCCACGTCCTGGAAGAAAGCAATGGCTGCAGGGGACTCCCTGAGGCGCGATTCATCCGATAGCAACTTCAACAATGCCTCAAATGCTGTAGCTCTTGCTGTTATTAGGTTTGGATCAAAATTACCTACTAGCATCTGAAAGAGATAATAATAAACATCTCATCTACTGATATAGGGTATTCCAACAAGCATAAACAGTACACAAAACTATAAACATGACTAGGAAAAGAAACTGCAATATACTGGGTTTTTTTTCATAAAAAAGGTAGCCTATATCACCTGGAGCATAAGTTCAAATAGATTGACACCTCATTCAAATCTCTTCAGTATCTTAAACACTATGGTGGAACACATGTACTTAAATACAAACATAATAACATATCCCTTCCTTTTGGCACTTCGTTGGGCTATATAGTAAATAATTGAATAAAGCAACTGTTTAACAGGGGCTTTGTATGGTGATCCTTACAGTTAATAGTTAAATCATTATTTAAAATTATGTATGCAACCAATGAAATAGGTAGGTATCTGAACATAGTTTACCAGTTAGTTGAACATAAATTAAAATAGTTACATGTACTTTGATAAAATTCGAAATAGATACTGTGATATAAAGGAAGGAACGCCCACTTATTACAGCACTTCTTTGTTATTAAATTAATAAGACATGACTCATACCTTTCTGGGGAATGATATGTTGGTTAAAAACTTAGGGAAATCCCTTTTCAGCCCATTGTAAAGATCCAAAAAATTCGTGTATCTTCTTTCTACATTCACTGGGTCCGGATCCAGCCTACTGATATCCTGTCTCACTTGTAACATGTAGACAACAAACTTCTTTTCCGTCTCATTGCCTGTTGCAATTCTAGAAGACACAATCTCGAACTTTATCATTATAATTAATATGTAATAACGCTGAATTACTGTAGTTCCTTCCTCTTACTCGTATCAATGGAAATTAACAACCAGAATCAACTTGCGGAACAATAACAATGATCGAATCGAGTGTAAACGAGGAGAGTAAATGCGAATGATACACTAATTACACACACACACAAACACACAAATACACCAAAAGAGTAACCCGCTTAAAATGCCTGCTAAATAAAATGTGCTTTGTCCCTTTCTTACGAACACAAATGTCAAAGTGACAGATAAGGACAAACGAATTTTAATGCCATTTTAGTTAAAACCGGCTTGTAGGACGTTTATGAATACGGCCGTAAGAGTATAATAAATAAGTATATTTATGTGTACATAAATATACCTTCGCTAAACCTTCACTAATCATGACAGTGACAGTGACATTGACAGTTGACAAATGTATCTGAGTCTGTTCAAGACATCGTTTCAAACGTGCAAACTTCAGTCAATACAAATACAGAGACGCTACACGAGCGAAATCGGCAGGCCTGCAGTCCAGCCGCGTGATTCGGCTCTTGTAGATACGTGTCGGAATCCCAACCAAATCAAGGTCTCTCCCAAAGAGAATGTACGGTCTTCACATACTTACTAGATTTTCTGTGACCTTGCTTAGCAGTCCTGCCGATTCAGCGTCTCCTTATAACCGGAGGAACCCGGCTACCTACCTTTCTTCCAAAACCTTGGCACTCAAAATCTAATCTAAAAACGTGCTCAGAGACTCGCTTTGTGTTCTCTCATACTATAACTTGACACCGTACATATAGATTCCACCTCAAAAATTGCCATTAAAATGAAAAAAAAAACCGACACGGGCAAACTTACACTCTCCCAAATGATGGACGTAGCTAGTTTTTAGCTACGTCCATTATTTTGGAAGAGTGTAAGTTCCGTCTAAACCACTTGAAAAATACTGACGACCACTCTTCTTTAGAAACCTCAGAAATTTCATAATTATACGCAGCCAGCACGTCTATCATGCGACGGCCGCGACATACGCTCGATTTTTCTCGCACTATATCTCTTGTTCTAAATTTTCTAACAAGAAAGAGACGGATAGTGAGAGAAAAATCGTGAGAGCTCGCGCGCCGTCGCATGATAGCCGTGCAGGGCATCTTCTTTGTTCTCAAATCGCTTTCCTTTAAACTTTTCTTAAGTTTTCTTTTAAAAGTTCAAAACACACGAGGTTTTAAACCTATTTTAAAGTCATAATAAATCATCACACGAAAATCACGTCGAGTGAGCTCCATTGTTGCGGCAAATTCCCCCCATATTCCAAAGAGAATATAACCACTACCACTCAACCATTTTTTTTAATAATGAATACTACGATATAAATAAATATTTAAATATTTGGAAGGTGTTACGGGACCCTTCCAATCCCATTGAATGAAAGGCCGCAGGAATGTTGATATTAGTATATTCTCGTGACTTCACAATTGAAATATATTATTGTAATATTAAGTACTTAAACAATTGTACGGAGTGAGTCGTTGCGAGTATAGGAGTTGAACGCCATTGTTCTTTTTTCTCTCTCGACTCGCTCTCGCTCTCCGTGAACGTTTTGATATCGCAGAGCGAGAGCGTTTCGTTCGCCTTACAACATTTGCCACAAATATTAAATCGATAAACATACTATAAACATACTTCAAATTATGACGATTAAATATACTTAAATACATAGAAAACATCCATGACTTAGAACAAATATTCGTGCTCATCACACAAATAAATGTCTTTACCGGGATTCGAACCCGGGACCTCTTGCTTCGTAGGCAGGGTCACACGTTAGTGCACGTTAATATCTCTTATTAGTCTGTGAGAGTCACTACTCACTACCAACCAACTACCAACTAGGCTAAAGCGGTCGTCAAATGTTCTATTTTTGAATGAATAAAAAAATAACCAGCCTTTACAATGGTGTATAACTTGCCAGTATCAACCAAAATGAACATGGAGTACCTACCTATCTAACTTCTTTTGGCATGAACCTCGTAGATATTGGAGAAATCGACTGTACAGTGAAGTGCAAAAATATGTATCGATATCCTCTCATAAATAAGTAGGTACCAAAACCTTAATCCACTGACAACAGTTATGGAACATATTTATGAGTAAGTTGTGTGCACCCATATTTCTACACTTGACTGTACCTATCTTCTCCCTCTAAACACAGACAGAACGCATCAAACGCATGTCAGGTTTAGTTTAGTTTAGTGCCAACCTTAATTATAACTGGCAAAAATGCATTACGTTGTAAACAGTTAGTAGGTAACTCAAAGTGATTAGTAGTAATGTCAGTCAAAATGAACGTTATTAGATATATTGTTTTTCCAAAAAATATTCAATATATTCGTAAATTTACAGTTAGTGCGTCAGTTTACGGGCACAAATGGTTCCCCGATGCAGAGTATATAAAACAGTTCAGTGGTCCAGCTATTTGGAGCACACCGGAAATGGAAAATTATAGGGTAGTCTATCACGGAAGACTTCCTCCTGTAGAACGCAAACTGAAAAATATGTGGATTAATTTTGGACCTCAACATCCCGCCGCGCACGGCGTGCTTCGACTGATCCTCGAGCTGGATGGGGAAACTGTAGTAAGAGCTGATCCCCATGTTGGATTCCTACACAGGGCGACGGAAAAACTGATGGAGAATAAACATTATAACCAAAGCCTTCCCTATATGGACCGCATGGACTACGTATCGGTCCTTTGCAATGAACAGGGCTTTGCACTTGCCGTCGAAAAATTAGCCAACATTGAGGCTCCCCCCAGAGCCAAAGCAATTCGAGTGCTGTGCGCTGAACTTACTAGGTTAGCTAATCATCTGCTTAATGTATCCGGCACTGTGCTTGACGCAGGTGGCATCACACCCTTCTTTTGGATGTGCGAAGAAAGAGAAAAGATGTACGAGTTGTTTGAAAGACTTTGTGGAGCTCGGGTGCATTGTGCCTACGTTAGAGTTGGCGGCGTGGCACAAGATCTTCCTATAGGATATCTTGACGACGTCTATGAGCTTTGCTATAAACTTGGAGAACGTTTCGATGAAACCGAAGACTTGGTGACGGGTAATCGCCTGTATTACGCTAGAACGGCAGGTATCGGTGCTATAAGCGCTCATGAAGCGATCAATTTAGGCTTTACTGGCCCGATGTTGCGTGCCACGGGTGTGAAATATGACATAAGAATCAGTCATCCTTATGACGGTTATGATCTATACGATTTTGACGTTCCTGTCGGTACCTATGGGGATTCTTACGATCGACATCTTTTACGTTTGGAAGAGATGCGCCAGTCTTTAAGAATCATAGATCAAGTGATCAATACTATGCCCGAAGGAGAATATAAAACGGATGATTCGAAATACTCTATGCCAAGCAGGATAGAGATGAAAACTTCTATGGAATCTCTGATTCATCATTTCAAGTTGTGCACCGAGGGGTACCCGGTTCCGCCGGGGAGTACGTACACCGCCACCGAGGCTCCGAAGGGCGAGCTGGGGCTGTACATTGTAGCGGACGGCACGTCGCGGCCCTACCGCGTGGGCTTGCGCCCCAGCTCCTACCTGCATCTGGCGGGCATCGCAGTCATGGGCAAACAACTCATGCTGGCTGATATAGCTATACTTGTCGCTAGTATAGATGTGGTTTTCGGCGACGTTGACCGCTGAACCTGTTCATTTTTGTAGCTCATTTTATGTCTTTAATGATAATACAGTTGTTTGCGTGAAAATAATTTATTTAACAACCGTTTTCCGACGTAATTCAAAACAATCCAAAAATTACAATCATCAATAAATAACAAGTTGCTAGCGTACCTAGTAAGTAACGTTAGAAAGTACCTGGGTAAATAGGCATTCATGGGAGATCCCAAATTGTCGTTGTTTTCGGAATATGAATCAAACTGTGAAGCTTATCTGTACTAGATTACCCACTACCTACTACTAACTTCACAGTTTCATTCAATCAATAAACTGCAATAGCAGAAAAAAAACAGTAGCAAAACGATGTAGTTAGGTACTTAACAGATATGTACGAATAAGGAAGTACATAGTATGCCTAGGTTAATAAATATATTCTTGTAATCAATATAGATACCTACCCTTAGTAAATGAGAAAGCAGCTTGTTACGTAATGTCAGTCAGATTGCAGAAGAAAGTGTTCCCTGCCAAATATATAGGTACAGTTTATATGTATATTTATCTACGGGTTGCGAAATACGCATATCTACCTGGTAGTTCAGGTTTTATACTAATATTTCATAGACACATCCAAGAATACTTTTTTTATTTGGAATGTATTGGTTCCCATAATTATACATTTTTAATATATTCTAGTATACAGTCAGCGTTGTATACAAGGGGAGTTAGAGTTATGTCGAAGCCTTATTTCTACCCAAGGGCATTAACCTACCTACCTCTTCGCCGGTACAGTCAGCATCGTTTAGTTAGTAGCAGCCAGAGTAGCCAAATATATCGCAACACAATTATCTATTCTTACAGTAATAAAGTCGTGTACTTTGGCTGCTACTAACTATATGATGCCTATATTATTCAATGTTTTGATTTTCTCACCCCACATTGGCCACATTGGACGGTAACTATACATAACTACATTTAAGTATATATGATATAGATATACTTACGCAGCTAAATCACGCTTTGATCAACAGATACATGACATTAATATACATGTAACTTTTCAATAAACAGAGAGCAATTAAGGCGAAGAACACAAGTCCTCAACATCATAGTATAGAATGACACTAAGTAACTGATATATGTAGTCTATAATTATATTTTGAGTGTTTTAAGTTACTTACGCGTCTAGTACCTAATCCGGCTCAGCCAGAGTATGGTACTTACAAACTATTATTTAATGAATTCGCCTTTTAACATACTAAGGTACATTCAGGTTATAAATTAATCATATACTTATACCGTGTAGGTGTATACCTGATCTGATATTATAGATTTCTGACATTACACTATCTGTAATGTGCTCATAACATATGTAGCGAAGCCTAGACTATCATTACAAGTTGCCGAACCAAAAGGAAATATGTACAACGTTTGATAACGTCTTATCTTTCTGTGTTTAATCGAGAATATCTGGCATTGAGCAAATGCGTTCAAGAATGGTATAGTCAGCATCGTATAGTTAGTAGCCGACAAATTAGCCAAATATATCGTAACACATCCTTAACCTTACAGTAATAAAGATGTGTACCAAAATATTTGGCTACTTCAGCTGCAACTACCTATATGATGCTGACTGTACCTACTTATTAATACGGTTTTACTATGTGTGTGAAATTCGATATATTTCTACAATGCAATATATACTTATAGGTACTGAGTTCGTGTATTTGCGTTTTACGATTTCTAGTATAAGAAACCACATAACCCCGGTGTAGATCATACTAAACGCACAGAAAGGATGGCTCTCCTCGCTAGTACAATAACTGACAACAATTCTTTTAAATTATACCCTAAATAATCCTTCATAATACTTAAGCGTAAACATGTAGGTACCTACACAATAACATCCTTGGTCCTTTAAACTCTCGTTTGGTAAGTAATCACTTTTCCCCGTTCATCCTTGTGCCATTTTCTCGGACGACTCTACGTAAATACAGGAACATAACTTTTGGAAAAATCTGAGAATGTAACCAGAGAACGCGTGATAACATTCTGGTTTAGATTGCCATTTTACGCAGAGGTAATAGACTGGTACGCCGGAGAGGAGGATCGCGAGGCCTATGGCCGAGTCGACGGGCTGGTCTATGGCGGGGACTACGACAAGGAAGGCGATGGCTACGAGGAAGATGTAGGGGATGGCGGTGTGGACGCGGATGGGGCGCGGGATGTCGGGCCGCGCGCGGCGCAGCCACAGCATGCCCACCACGGACGCGCCCACCGACAGCCACAGCGTCTGCGAGAAGTAGTTGATCAGTGCGAATATGTTGCTCGTCGACAGCATCAGCAGGGAGAACAGACACTGAAACGATACAAAACCATACGTAAATTCTTTAGTTTCCGGGATCAGTCGAGCCGATTTATTTAGTGAGTAATAAGGCACACCATAAATATATACTGTTAAAATATAATTAAACGCGTAATATACCTACGAGATAAAATCCATTTAAATTGTTTAACTTGCGTGTACGAAAAACGTGTTCATCACAGGGATGGCCCGGGCTGGGCATATGTCTGTCTTTCACAAGTTTCACACCTGTGGTGAAGAGTCGCGAATACTATGATCACAAGTCAACAAATCCTCCACAAGGTGGACTGGACCTGGTAAAGGTCGCAGGAGTCCGCTGGATGCGGGTGGCGCTAACCTATTATGTGACACTCTTTGGGAAAGCCCTATGTCCAGCGATGGATGACTTTCGCATGATATGATGATAATGAGTGATGACGTCAAGAAAGCTAATGTCTCACCGTGAATATGAGGGACGGTATGGGGATCTGGCGCTCGATGTGGAAGAGTGTGAAGAGGCATGTGGCCTTCCTGCGCGCCCGTGGCGAAGAGCCGCGCCGACGTGAAGAGCACGCCGTTGACGCCGACAATACTATGATCACACGTGAGCAGCGCAGTCTTACCGTGAATATGAGAGACGGTATGGGGGTCTGGCGCTCGATGTGGAAGAGTGTGAAGAGGCCGGGCATGTGGCCTTCCTGCGCGCCCGTGGCGAAGAGCCGCGCCGACGTGAAGAGCACGCCGTTGACGCCGCCGAACGTCGACAACGCCACGAACACGGGGATCACCCAGCTCCACGCGCCGAACAGACGGTCCCCGAATGTCTGATGACGTAAACAACGAAACTATGATAATAGCTACGAACTACCGCTGATTTCAATTTTATTGTTGTAGGTTAATCATAGGTAATGTAAAATATTGTAAACAAGGTATTGTAGGTAATTGATGAATATCTTGCATTATCTCCGCTACTCCAAGGTTGTCAGAGAGATCGCTCCTTAGCGAACTATATACCTGCCCAAGTAGGTATCGTAAACTTGTATTTTTCTCAATGATGCAACTTTGGCCTACTTTTAACGACATAAGCAAGCACAATGTAACGTTAGCAATAAGGTTTTTTCAATAAATTATTCTTATTCTTATAATTTACCAAACGCCTTTAGGACCACAACACATACGTCTACAATTCATTAAAATGTTATTAAGAATCCCATCAATCAAACAATGGACTTTTAATGACTGTAGTGTAGTCTATTTTGGTAATAATCTCATCAACAGGAGAGTGAGGTATGTAAATTGTAAACGGATTAGGTAGTGGATTAGGTAGATTACTTAATGCTTTAACAGTCCCTCACATTAATTCACAAAGGATAGTTAGTTATGAACACTTGTCTTCTCAGACCACTACATTGTTATATTCGCCACGTGTTCACACTTATCTTCTATGTTTACACAGAGATAAAGTAAAGTACTTAGCAACAACGAATTAAACACGATGGCGATGTACCTAATAATTATTATAAACGATGACAGGTTGACAGGTCACATCACTGTTATCTTATCGCTCTAATAATAACAATTAACTAAATCATAATGAATCATTACAAAATATAGCACGATAAATCTATATATAGGACATTTCCCGTTATATATAGATGCCTATTGTTAATTACTATCTATGTAATAATATTTAAGTACGCAAAAACCGATGATGTGCTCCTCTTTCCAATGAAACATAGGTACAGCTATGTAAATCCGAGTAGGTTAACTATACTTACTTAATTTTACTGCTAATGTATTCAAGTAAGCAAAATTAAAAAAGGTATTCCTATATTTTGAATGGCAATGCACCGTGGCGAAGTTTCTAAAGTTGCATCATTTATTCTATGGATAGTTCTCAGAGCTTAAATTTTACACATACATACATACATACATACATACATTCACGCCTTTATTCCTCAAAGGGGTAGGCAGAGCACATGAAACTTGTGTTCCAGTGCCACTTTTAGCATCAATGCGGGTATAAAAGATCGACAAAAAGTGATATCGTAGTGACAGGTTGCTAGCCCATCGCCCACAAACACTTCAACCCTGTACCCTTAGTCGACTCTTACGACACCCACAGGAAGAAAGGGGGTGGTGCTATTCTTACCCGACACCACACGGGCCCGTAAGTATGTGTAAATTTTACACATACTTACATTTTAATTGCCTGCCTAATGATTAATAGGATAGTCGTACGGTTTGTTTTATTTAAATTTTCGTGAAACTTTCCAAAATTTTCCGAGGGCTTTTCTGATATTTTAAGAATGTTCTGCAACTTGTATATTCTGACCAGGGTCCCGACACGCAAAATAAAATAATCTCGCAAAACATAATACCTACCTACCGGTCTCAACCATGACGTCCAACTTTATTGCACCAATAAACTGGAAGCGATCTTGTGTTATGTCGGATTTTTTATTACGCTGACCTACTCCTACGCAGAAGCTGCATTTCGGTAGTGTATGTTAACAAAAACACTAGCTACTCATACCTTAGGTATACTCTAGTGGCACTGAGAGTCTAGGATCTTTAACCGGACAGACATACGAAAGCATTTTTTCCTAACGAAACGGAGTTTCGATCGCTTCGCTCGCTCAGTCAATTACAAATTCATGCACATTCAGAGGTGCATGAGGGCATCTTGTAAGTGTAGGTACACGTACTACCTATGAAACGAGCAATATTTTTAATGATATTTAATCGGCTCGGTAACGCGCATATCAATAGGTATCTCCGAAGTTGTAATCGTTCATATTGTGACAGTATCATTTCACCACAAAGCGAGCCGTGCGCTAGTCTACCACTGTCAGTAAAACAAACTAGACTTTACTAAATTAAGGCCCGCCGCGTACCCCCGCGTTGCTACACGCCGTCCGCTTGCGGTGTGAATATACCGCTTCAACCGCGCCCGACACGCGTTCGGTGGGTGGAGGCCTTTACTTACCACAGCAACAGCCGCGAACATCATCTCATTCTTAGCCACGACCGCGAAGTACGCCACGTTCGCCAACGCGTAGATGATGGTGACCATAGGCATGGCGATCCATATCGCTCGCGGCAAGTTCCTGTAACACCACGTAAGTAGGTACAGTCAGCCGCAGAGAAATTTGACCCCCGCGCCCCTGCATAAAAACTTCCATGCAGGAAGCGCACCCTTTCTCTGCTGACTGTACATGAGGATATTATTAAAATGGTATGAGCGGAGCGAGTCCTAAGTGACGCAACACTGGAAGAATTTCGGGATGGCATGACTCAATTCCTAGAATTATCATGAAATATGTCGCACCAATTGGCAATTGTTATGATGATATGTATCAATATAATATTAATTATGCTTCGCTATTCAAATAAAACATTAAAAGTACCTATTTTGACTACCTATCCTCATCCAATAGAAGGGACTGCCCTCCGTCCGCCATAGAGGTAAGTAACTTAACCCATATATGCCCAGAACTATGCTTATTTTTTGGTATTTCATTTGCCCTTGTTTCGAAAACGATGAACAGCCCTTATACATATTAATGCGGTTCTGGGCATATGAAGGTACTATATCATTTTGAATCAAGGGGCCTATATGGGTTAAGTACATTGATGTAATGATTGCTCAAGGTGCAAGATTAAACCCCAGTATTTATGTGAACTTAAAATGCCTCTAATAAATGAATGATAATTTATTCTCTGAATATGGTCACATTAACTGGTAGGTATGTAAATAAAGCTTAGTATGTATCTAACATATTCTACCCGAAACCGGTGTACGAATTTTATATAGGTTAATATCTAGACTTAACGCATTTGTAGGTATTAGGTATTTAATATATATTATTATTATTATTTTATAACATTAATAGAATTTAAATATAAAAATAGAACATAAAGGGGCAACAACGCGATTGTAATTCTTCGGGACTTGCAATTAAGATTCCATATGCTCAGCATTAGTTTGACCGTATTTTTATTTGCCGGCGTCGCGGTATTTAAAAAAAACTGGATTTCTCGTCATTCCGTTATTCGAATTATAAATAACGGAGTATAGTGTGAACTATCAAGGCTGCGCGTGGAAATGAGTCCCTGATGCGAATGTAGTTGAGATAAAACGCTATGAATAATACATGTAATAGGACGAGTGCTCCGGAATGGGCACAACACTAGCCGCAGTCGTATATCTTCCTCGCCTTAATAACGCTCGGTAAAAGGGAATGGCCTGAATAACTGACTGATAATTGAATCATGAATATGATCCTTTGTACGAAATTGTTATTACCGTGATAGTGGCCTACAACCCTACGACCCGCCTAATTGTAAGCCATGACACGAGTATTTGAACTATTCAAAGCTATAAGGACAAATATATATGTCCATGTAGATGGTTCAAATTTAAATTTCCCCGAATAACTCATTTGCTAAAGTTTTTTTTTTATCTTCTTTTGCTTATTTAAGAACTAAGCTCTTGTCGTGTAGCTCAAAGTAGGCCCTCCATTTACTCCGATCCCAGGCAACCTCTTTGACATCTCGATGTACAACCTAACATCAACTCTCTTTTTGAGCTGCTCTATGTAGTTTATTCTAGGTCTTCCTCTTCCTCGCTTCCCCTCTATCTTTCCTTCAATTGTATTGAGTATGAAGTTGTCATGTCGTATGAGGTGCCCTATCATCTTCCCTCTTCTATTTTCTTAGTTTCTCATTAATCTGTATCTTTCTGGGTCAAGGTCCATGTTTCACTTCCGTACAATGCTATGTTCCATATGTATGATTTACATACAGCTCTGCTTACATACAGAGTATAAAATAATGGCTCTAATGGGCTGCGGCTTTCCTTAACGTAAGTAGAGGTGATCCCCCGGACCCGCCGCTCCCCTGGATTTGACCGAAACGAAATTCCGTTGAGCCCTACATATTTATACTTATTAAACGTAATATGTTTGCACTTATGTGCAACGTTGATACCTATTATATCCGCGTTTTTTGTATGTCAAGGAAAGTACTATCGGTGTCACTTTCTGATGTTTACACTCATTTATCTTATGACTTCACACCATTTTATTACAAGCTTTTATTTACTTTCACCTGTCCCGTTGTCTGTCTGTAATGAAATCTTGCAAGTTAAATTTGACCCACTTCCCGGTGACCGAATGAGCTGAAATTTTGGGTATAAGTATAGTTTGGATCACAATTCAATATTATGGTACCATCGAGCTGATCTGATGATGGAGACAGAAGGTGGCCATGGGAATTCAGCACTTAACCCACGTAACCCCGTTGAGTTTGGGCTCATTAGAATCGTCTCAATGAGTAGTTGATGATGGAACATACAGAAAGGTACAGTTGGAAATAATTTTTTTGACAGAGACTTGTTTTATTAATAGTTACTTTACTTAAGCTTACTTATTCATGCGCCTGCACCGACACTTCGGAGATCACTGCTGGTGTGGCGAGGGAACAATCTTCTTGCCGTCTTCCTCGGGGATGTTCATTCCCGAGCCGAGTTATTTGAGCTTTGCTGGACACTAATATCCAAAGGTCACGTGACCGTAAGATTCGACAGATTTAAAATTCATAAGACGTACACGTGACCTTATAAGCCGAAGACGGACGGACAGACGGACATGGCGAAACTATAAGGGTTCCTTGTTGACTACGGAAAAATATTATTTGCTATTGTTGTACCTATTTACTTACCTAAATATGTAATACTTGTTACATTTGTCCTTTCTGACAGCCGGCTCCTACTGGTCTTACCTACTGCTTAAACTGCTTTGTCTATAAATTTACCTATATATAGGGTGCATAACACAGAACTATGTGCATAATTCCAGTCCTGTTTTGTAACGCCATCCCATCAGTTATTTTCGTTTTAATGGCTTCAGTAGTTTTATTTTCATCCAGTCTAATCCATTTATTTAATGTCAGTAGTATTTTCCTTTTCCAATAAAACTTCATAATGGACATTGAATGAAACCTACTTTAAGCTCCAAAGCCGAACTGAACAGAAGAATGCACTTAGGAATTGTTTGAGGATCTCTCGAGGGATCCACTTCAAAGGATTTGAAAGTCCATTCTCGACACAAATACTGTATTCACTGGGTAGATCGTTAATTATCTCATTACAATAAATGATTTTCTTTTGCAAAAAATATTACAGGATATGTTATTATTAAATAATGTTAATAGATACCTCCTTCCCAGTATATTAGCCCCTTTTTGCTAGTTTTGACGAGTTTTGAGTTGATATTCCTGCGTCATAACTATAGATATATTTATGGCAGAAATACTTATCGGTTCTTCAAACCATTATCTACATATGCACGAGTTTTTTTGAAAATAATATATATATTTTTTTATGATTTATTCAAACGATGACCAAAAAAGCTCTGTTTTCGATATTAGTATGTCGTTTATGCACTTTTATATATGAAATCTACATATAACTGTTCCTTATTGACTTACAACGTTACAACCCACGAGCGATTTTTATTTTTAACTAATTTTCACAAAAGTTACGTCCAAAAACCTGGTTTAATGGCCTGAAATTGTCGAAGTTTGGTGCCATAATTCCCGAAACCTATAAGTTTTTAAGTAAATATTAAATACTATTTCGGTAAACCTCGTTGTTGTTAATATAATAAGCCATAAAAAAACACGAAAAAACCGACAGTTAGAGGATCTAATAGTTTCTATATAGATTTGTGTGAAGCACTGTATAATTTTAGAATTGTAAATAGGTTGTTATAGTATTTCATATCACCTGTTATGTATTTAGATGAACATCATGAACCTATGCTGTAAGTAGGTACATACCATAAAAGTAATAAAACTGCGAAGTCATTATAAGAATATCTGAGAGAGGCCTTCCCTTTATTCGAGGAAGACGATCGTGCCTTCCAGTAATATTGCCTATAAAACATAAGATATGGTCATCATTTGTTCTTCAAGTTGCGTAGCATCATTATATCTTGAGTTGTATTTTTAAATCCATGGATTATAAGGATGAATTGCAAAAAAAAATGTACTTAGATAGTTAAGGCATTAATTGAATTTTCTTTGTATAACGACAATAAGTCATATTTTAGATGGACCTTAACTACCTTTTTTTCAATCCACCCGTAATTATTATTAGTCCAATTTGTTAAGACTCCTGTTGGTCACTCAAACTGGTTTAATAAAGTGAATTATGTATTGGTAAATTGCGCGTGCCTTATCAATAGTTTAATAGAAATGTGTGTGGTTTTATTAGGTCACGAGTCACGATGCCTGTTTCGCTGAAGATGAAGATGTTAAATATAATATATGACAATTAGTATTCAGGAAATTAAATCGATTTCCTTCTTTTATGAATGGTCGATAGGAGATATTGACTTATAATCTAAGAGATGCACAAAAAATGTCTTCCAGAAAATCAAGAACGCTGAAAAAAAAATTTTAGCTCTTAAATGTCCTCTTGCGCTCTTGTTCTGTCCTACTTCTTAATTTTAGGCAGGTATCTAATCGAATGCTCCCTTTTCTTTAGCTAAGTATCTGGAAAAGAATAGACAAAAGTCGAGGTCCCAATTCGACATGAGAAAAATATCTTTAATGATGTGACCAGTATTTTTCAATCTGTCGGTTGCGACCCCTGGGAGCACTTAGGGTGGGTTGCACTGCACCAAACCGTCTGTAATCGTACGTACTCGTAAGCGGTGTTCGTAAAAATCGGAATGTATGAAAAGTTTTAAATGTTTCTTAAGGAATGACGGCTGCCGGCGCCATATTTAACGATGATCGGTCTGTTATCGGTAGGTCTCTTGATCTTGTAAAATGTGAACTCACTTGTATGGGTCCTGCAGTTCTTCAGTGACGAAGTTGAGGTAGTTCCAGCCACCGAACGCGAAGAGGCCCGAGTAGAAGGCCAGCGCCACTGACCCCGGCGTGTACTCGCCCTCCCACGCGCCCTCGAAGTTCTCCGTGTGCCCTGCCAAACGGACCAGGTAGTTTATTTAAAACTTTAATCATTTCCGAACTGTTCGTTTTCGCGGTAGCATTCCGGCATCCCGGTATAGCGGCTTCGACGCCCGAAGGGCTGACTTGGTTCCATGAGTTACATTATTTTCATCACACTTGCTCGTAAAGGGCTTGATAATGCGCAGGCATACGGACTACAATATCCTTTATTACGCCCATGGGCGTAACGGCTTTTTTTTTAAATTGTATCTGTCACTCATGCGTCAGTTATAAAGCAAGGAGGTTTTGGCTCTCAGATGATCTCTGAAAACGTATTTATAAAAAAACCCAAACGTAAAAACACAAATAAAACATGTTCACCTAAATTATTATAGCGCTAGCAGCAAAATATTATGGCTGCGTTCATAATTTGTATAAAGGCCTAAGCAGGCGTAGCAACTCGTCGCATGCTGACAAGTTGCTACGTCTACTAAATTACTTATTCCGTTACTGTTATATAATCTGTGGTTATGTTATCATTCTCTATTACTATGTGTTTATTTGGATATCTCTTGTTGTGTTGCCTTCCGTTCCTTCGCCAAATGGACTCGGCGGAAGACGCATATAATATTTCTTTTTTTTCTTTTCTATATGTATTAGTGTGTATTTGCTGTCACGAATAAATGATTGATTTATGATTATGATTTATTTTGAGATTTAAATATTAAAATATTCCTAACATTGTTTTTCATCGTGCACGTATGCCGAAGGGTCTTTGCCTTGCGCGCCTCACGGCAAATTAAACAAATTGGACGTTTGACACATATTTTATTGCGATTTAATTTTGTTTCAAATGTAGTTGTTTTCTCGCAAATGTGATGAAAAACATTGTGTGCGACACGGATGGCAAGATTTTTTTAAACTCGAGGCATCAAAGCTTTTCAATAGACTCTCGTTCGTAAAATATAGCTTACCAATAGGTACCAACCTCGTATACCTACTATTAATACTAATTAATGTACAAAATCTACCTAACTACTTAAAACACTGATAAGTAATAACTTACGAATGCCAACAATAGCTACAAATAATCATTGCAATAAGTTACTACCTATGCATTTTGAGATATTAAAAACACTTTGAAATACCTACTTCAAAGTTTTAGATAGAAAACTCTGTACTCTTCAGGGTGTTCAAAAATATCTGAACATGCACTCTATGGTTTTGACAATAAAGTCGTGCTCAGATGTATGTGATGGCGAGTGTAAAGAGGTACCCATACTCAAAAGCGTCATGGCAAAACAAAACAATTTAAAGCAAACTGCACCTTCCCGCGTCTGGGTTTATCAGATAAGATCAGAAGAGATTAATGGCGCCAATAATTTTCGGCTAGGTATATGTTTTGGCCAACAAACTGCTTTGCAGTTTACGAAAATAAATAATGTATTTGTTATTGCATCTCTTGTGAAAATAAATTAAAAAAAAGTATCTACTTTACACTTTGGTACCTTATTTCTTCTAACAGGGTGAAAATGTACATCTTTGAGGATGCCTATTCGTATCTACTGATATACCTACCTTCCAATACGAAATAACTTCGACTAGCACATTAGGTACCTATAGGTATGTGTAGGTATACCTGCCAATTGTCATATAACACTAGTGACCATAGGATTGGCTCTATCCTCGCTCAACGCATTGGCATTGCCATTCAGAGAGGTAATGCAGCCAGCTATATGGGCACCCTAACCAAGTGGTATTGATCTAGGTCATATATGTAGGTAAATATAGTGTAATACCCTATGGGCTATGGGTTAAGTTGGTTTTAGTCATTTTAGTAGTTTCGTAGACATATTTGTAATACACTCGAGAGCAAAAGTTTCGGGTCACTAGCATTTACTTCAATATCTTGAAAACGAATAAAGCTATCGTATTGAAATAAATTGAACCTTATAGACAATTTAATAGTCCTTCATTACACGTATAAAAACTTATTGGTTGGCGTGAAGTAATGGCATTAAAAAAGTTATAAACATAATGATCCCTTTTTTTTCAAATCAGAACTTCTAATTTTCGCAACTGTTTTTGCTTTTGTTTTTGTTCTGTAATAAAATGTATTTGAAAGAAGTCTTCCAGGTATCCAATAGTCATTATTAAAGTAGTAATTATGCCACTCACACCTGAAGAATGTACGAGAATCCTCACGATCCTGGAAAATGGGAGCAGTCAGCGAGAAACAGCAAGAATAGTCGGTGTATCGTTGTCTACAGTTCAGCGTGTTCGCCAGCGGTTTCTAGAAACTGGTTCGAACCTACGCAGACCAATAACAGGCAGACCCAGGTGTACGACGGCACGGGAAGGTCGATATCTAGTCAACTCTATGCTGCGAAATCGGTTTCTTACGGGAACAGCACTGACTCATCATTTTTTAGGGCTAGGTAGAATCAACCCTTCTGCTTGGACTGTAAGATGGCGACTTGCTGAAGGTAATTTGAAACCATTTAGACCCGCAAGTGGTCCGAAACTCGAGAGGCACCATCGTATAGCAAGACGAATTTATGCACGCGAACACTCGCATTGGACGATTGAAAATTTGTCAAATGTCGGGTTCTCGGACGAATCAAAATTTATGCTGTATACACACGACGGAAGGGCAAAGGTGTACAGAAGACCAGGAGAAAGATTTATGCAAGCCTGTATTGAAGAAAAGGTGGCATACGGTGGTGGTTCGGTACTCGTGTGGGCTGGAATTTCTGCGGAAAGCCGAACAGAGCTTGTACTGATCGAAAACGGTACTCTTAATGGCGTAAGATACGTGGATGAAATACTCAACAAGCACGTCGGTCCATTTATGGCAAGACTAGGTGAGAATGCCATCTTTATGCACGATAACGCCCGTCCCCACACTGCTCGTGTAGTGCAAGACTACCTTGATGAGGTGAATATTCGTCCCATGGTGTGGCCTGCACGTAGCCCCGACCTCAACCCGATCGAGCACGCCTGGGACGAGCTCGGACGACGTGTAAGACAACGAGATCCTCCTTTAATTACGCTTCGTGACTTGAAACATGCATTGGTAGAGGAATGGGAGAACATTCCCCAACAGTATTTCAGAAACTTGGTGTACAGCATGCCGAATCGCATTGCAGCAGTCCAGACAGCACGTGGGGGTAATACCAAGTACTAAACTGTGTTAAAACTACTTGTAAATATAAAAAGTTCAATATTTTCAGTTTTGGTTTTGCAAGCAAAATGACGCCATTTTTAATTTGTCGTTTTAAACATAATAAAATAAATGGTCAGTAGTAAATGTAATGCATTTTATTTTAGTAACATTAGATTGTCTATAAGGTTCAATTTATTTCAATACGATAGCTTTATTCGTTTTCAAGATATTGAAGTAAATGCTAGTGACCCGAAACTTTTGCTCTCGAGTGTATATCGTATAGTTTAATAATTTCCTATTAAATCAAAAATCAACTGATGTTAAAAGTCCGTATAAGGACTCCGTATCAAATAAGTATACTTCGGTACTTTATGAGGGACTAGTTGCCCTGTCGGCTCCGCCCTTGTATTACAAAGAACGCAAGCGAAGCCGGGGGAGAAAATATCAGTAGCCTATGTCTTCCCCGAGTCCATTCACTACCTGCTGGTTAAATAATTTATTAAATCGGATGACTAGGTTCGGACATTACCCCCTACATACAAACTTACAAAGATAAACTAAAAAAAAACCTTTTTCTTTGTATCCGGCCAGACATAGGCAAAACATGGGTGTACCAATTTTATTAGGAGGGTCATCCATAGATTTAAGTGCTAACTTGTCTTTTCCGTAGCTAATATCGTAGAAGTATCTATATGGTAGCCTGAACCATACTCGTAATCATAAGCATAATTATGGAAGTATGTTTGTGCTAGTTAATCAATATTCATTGACACAAGATAAAATTACTTGTAAATAACACGGAACAAAAATGCACAACAGTATGTAACGTTAAATGTACTCGATTCGTTCATACATAACATTAAAATATTATTACCTACATCAACATTTTTTTTATACAACGACGGTGGCAAACAAGCGTACAGCCCGCCTGATGGTAAGCGGACACCGCGGCCTATAGACGCATGCAACTCCAAAGGAGTAAAATATATGACACTTGACAATTATATAAACTGAAGAAATGAGGTAATAGTTAAAATATGGATCAAGTAAAGGTGAATGAAATAGTTTATTTAACTCACATAGTCCTTCACAGCATATTCAAAATAGTATACTTGGAATGAAAGTCTGCCTCCATGATTAATATCTAATAGCAAATCTACTCCGCCGGATGTAACGGATGTGTAGATGGAGCTGAGACGCCAGGTCGCCAAGCGGCGGTGGAAGTGGTCAGTAAGCCGTTTAAATAAATCAAGAGGAAGTAGTTATATAGGTATGTCTGTCTTGCAATGTATAGCACATGCACAATCAGCCCATCAGTATAGAACACATTGCATACCTGCTATAAGTAAATAGGAGTGTCCTCTTTCATCGACAAACGTTTCATCTAATGTAGGTACTGTTTCGCAGAACTTTCATTTCAAAGACAAACGTTTTTTTAGGAGCAATTAACTATTATGTAGAACCGGTCAGGTTTCTTCCAAAACAATCCTCAAAAGTTTAATGTTTCTGAAGAAAAATGTTTTCTTTGAAATGCGAAACGTTCTTTCTATGAAACATTTCTTGGTGAAACCAGGTATAAGGTAAATAAAGGTAAATAGGATATAAAATTCATAACGTAATATAAAAGCGGACTTACCCATGCAGATATAGCAGATGCCCGAGATGATGATGACGACGAGCGCCAGGAGTTTGGAGGAGGTGAAGACATCCTGGATACGCATGGTCCACCGCACGCTGAGGCAGTTGATGGCCGTCAGGATACCTGCGGACACGCACGTCACGACATCGTATGCTTCATATGGTACCATTCTGTACGTATGATACGAGAGCAAGGCTGTTATTCGGAAAGCGCTAATGCCGTTCAGTTCACCCCAGCGGTACACACCTAACGCTAGTTTCGTTAGGTGTGTACCGCTGGGGTGAACGTCTACCTACGCTTAGTTAACACGAATCGCAGCGTCAAGATTATACTCCAGGGTGAGCGTTGAGGTGAACTTAAAACAAGTTACAGAAGGGGCAGAATTCATGATGAAACTAACAGGTCAACATCGCCTTTTAAAGACAAGAGGGAATGGGCTGAATTGACTACATACATTTGATGTTCTTCGCAGTTATTCCGTAACTAGCTGACGCCCGCGGCTTCCCCCGCGTGGTTATAGGAAAATGTAACATATTGAATTTTCCCGTGGGAATTAGATGTTTTGCCGCTGGAAAAAGTAGCCTATGTCACTCTCCAGCTTCTAAACTATCTCCATACAAAAAATCACATCAATACGACACTCCGTTGCGACGTGAAAGAAGGACAAACAAACACACACACTTTCGCATTTATAATATTAGTAAGGATATTCTATGTCATGACGATTCTCTACATCAAAAAGATAGAGAGCAAATATTCCAAAAATAACAGTGGGAAAAAAACCCCGACCTTTTTCATGCAAACGTCCATCGATGTATGGACTTTATCATATTAACGTTCTGATGACACAATCATTCTTCGAACAAAACGTCGCTATAATGTGAACTGGTGACTGAGAACCTAAGTTCAATTCCATAGAACCGAGGAAAGCCTAACTGAATTGTTAAGGGTAAAATCATCATGAATATATGTATACCTACCTACTTAATCGAATAAACCAGCGAGGCCAGAATACTGTATCGAATTAATTCTTGTGTATAGCTAAACTTGCCAGTGCTTTTACTCAGTTTACGCTCAATTCTAACTTAATTTTCGCCAGCATCTGGTTGATTTTCCTTGTGAGTAAACCTTCGTCGCGGTAATTAGGTTAAGTTACGCTTCCGGCGCCCTCGACGGGAGAGGAAGAAGACCCATCGAACGGTCAATTATTTTTATTGAGACGCTTGTTAAGGGAATAAGTATGTTTAGATTTTTCCATTGTAGGTACGAATTTACAGTAATTTCGTGAATATGACGTACCTATAATACTTAATGAAAGGACGATTCTAGCTTGTTTACCTAACTCACCTCACATAGAAGGTGTTTACAAACTTTTCCAGTTATTTTAGTCCTCAGCCTCCGTAATTTTGTATATTACTTACCTAGAGCGGATGTCCCTTGTTTTGTCGACAAACTTTTCATCGAATTTTATTTCATCGAAAACGTTTCAAGTAACATTTAGTTTTTAGTTGTGTAATTTTATTTCATGCCCACTATTCAGGGAATATTAATTGGCAAATGATTCATTTTGTATGAATTTTAAATGGCAGAATAACAAAACAACGAATTTCATTTGTTCTAAATTTTATTACAATATTACAAAAACAAACAACAACTGATCACAGGGGTTTAACTAGATCAGGGCAGGCAGAAACAGGGTTAGGGGGGCGCAGCCCCCCGCAGTAAAAAAACAAACAACCGTAACAATTGTATTATATAAGTAGGTTAGGTTAGGGTTCACTTGCGACCCTCAGAGTGGAAATAGGCACCCCGCGAAGCGGGGTGACGTCGACACGTTAAAATAATTGCCATAGATAGCTGTGTATGCCAACTATTTTAATTTTAAATAATAATCCTTGTAATAATTTGTATGCTAATTAAAAATACTTGAAAGAAAACAAATCACAACTATTAAATGAATCATCCGACAAGTAAAAATACACGATTTAAAATTACCTGTGACCATTCCACGAACTGAATTATCGACGAAATGAAAAAACATGAAACGTTTACTTTGAAGTGAAATTCGACGAAGTGAGTGTCGACAATTTGATGATAAACCACCTAGAGCCGTAAAACAAATAATGTCTCAGATCGCCTGCGATCGCATATTTATCGCCCTTGCCATCGGATCGGGCGTCAAATACAGGTATTTGACGCCCGATTCGATGGCAAGGGCGATAAATATGCGATCTGAGGCTTTCTTTATGACCGCCCATGATGAGTACAACATTTTACGTCTTTCCCTGGCCAGGAAGTGAGATTTTCCGCATGCTTAGCGTGCGATAATTCTGGCGATTGCTACTTTGTGACCACAGGTCTGACGTAAAAATCGTAAAATAATAAAGATCTTATGGGTATTGTGAATCTTAAATAATTGGGTCCGTTTAGTTAGATTAATTATTAATAGACATCATAATTTAAGGTAAAAAGTATATTGACGTAGTCTAACTGTAAATTATAGTAATTAGCGTAATTACACATTTTGTATTGTTCGTGACGTAATGACAATTAAACGACTGTTTAGTGTGCAATAGTTTAATAACAATGTAGTTGGAAAAAGTAAAGTACACAGCGTTTAAGATAGCAGTTAACCGGTAGACAAACAATAACAAAAACTGAGAACCGCGGCATCAGCACGGTAAGCGCGCGGGGTGTGTTAAGAACATTTTTTTCGTGTATTTTTTATGACTAAGATTGGTTTTTACCTAACCTATGGTTTTTTCGTAACATTTTATATTTAAGATTATAAGTTAAAATTATACAATTTTATGCAACTGTTGTGTCAGAAGGGTCTTAAAACGTCGTGGGTTGCAATTAAAGACGCCACAAGCGTGGTTAGACCAGTTACACACCGTTGCATACAATATTTTTTCTGGGATAGACTTTTCAGGCAGCAATTTTTCTATTCGGTACTCACGCAATTACTTATTAATTTCTTCGAATATTTTAAAAGGAACACCCTCTTACACAATCACGAATAAAATCTTAATAGTTTAGGAATCATTATTTATCATGTCGTCTTTTCATTTTGAACTGTATATTGGTTGGAAATCAGAAATATGATAAGCTCTTCTGTATGGTTCGTTTTGTTTTTATTTTTTTGCACTTATCTTCCGAACCACACCGACTCCGGACCCGAACTGAATTCGAACAAAACACAATACTTAATTCGACAAATTTGATGAAAAACATTGTGTGCCACGCGTACGGTAAGAATTTTACCGTACTTGTGGCACGATGTACTATTTTCATTATACCTGTAAACTATTCACAGCCTGTCTCGTCTCACCTTATCTGTCAGCCCTAGTGTATCTATTCCCCGTAGTGACTAACTTTTAGGAGTGTAATCGGCGGTCGGGCCTACACTCGTACGCCTCGGGAGTCGACGGTAGGCATTGTGAATACCAGCTCTTTCTTAAGCCTCGTGAATGAATTACTTCCTGGGTCAAGTGCGTAAATAACACACCGTGTTACATAAGCAAAGTCGTGTAAAACCGATCAGGGCTCACAATAACTGTTTGTCAACAACCCACGTTGTATTGAGCGCTGTAGTAAACAAGATCATTTAGATACCCGTTTCCAGTTGTCACTTGTATCGAAGATGTAAGTACTTTACTGATGATATGGACTGGGAGTCAAAAGTCAAGCGAGCGAAATCAACGAGAGCAATGCTCTCCTCGTGTGCGCTCGCAAATTTAAAACTTTCCGTGATTAATAATACCTAACCGATATACTTAGTTACATGCTACATCTGCGATAGTAATGATTGTGAGTTAGAGTACTCTTATACTCAATCAATTAACCATAATTTTCTGTCGCTACTCTCTGTGCATTAATTTTACTAGAGACAAAAAAGAGAATGTATTAACGATTCTAACCAAGTTCTCATATACAACAAGGTATTGAGAAATTTCTCTGAACCCGTTTTAGATTGTTAACAACGAAATTTCACTTTAGAAACTACCTTTATTTGTTACTTTCCCATATTTCAGTATAGTTATGTTTATCAATAGGTCAATGAATACTTGTAGAGCGGATAGCTGTATAGGTAATTTTATTTTAGGTATACATCGAGCTTACACGATCTTTATTTTGGATGCGTTAGTCATATTTTATCTGACGATTTTTTTTATTATTTTTTGTCCTAAAGTAAAGAGTTGGTAGTTAGGTATAAGTATAGTAAGAAATTTTCTTTACTATAATCATAAAATTCAACAAATATTAGGCAGTATATTAGGCACTTACACTCTCAGGCACTGGGTACAAACTACACGAAGAATGTTTTTTCACATCAACCAGTGCGATCGTTGTTCTCATGAACTGTGCGAAATAACGTAAGTACGTATTTAAGTAGAATTAATTAAAACTCACACAAGCAGACAGCTGCAAGAAACTTGACGGCATCCTGCGGCGGGTCACATTCAGGGAAGAAGGGTTTCACGACGTAGTGGCCGAAGGTCAGCGCCACGATCGCCTGCGTCGTTGGCCTGATGATCAGCAGCGCTATCCACATGCGAAGGAACGCGGGCAGGGGGCCGAAAGCCGTGTAGATGTAGGCGTAGTCCCCGCCCGAGCGGGTGATGGAGGTGCCAAGCTCCGCGTAGCATAGGGCTCCGAGCGTGGACAGCACTCCGGAGATCACCCATATTAATAAGGATACCGCTACCGATCTGCAACAATTTAACATATATTAGGTACAACATGAGGCCGAGGGCATTCCAAGTAAGAACTCGTCTGAATATCGCTGGCTCTGAAGCACAACCCCAGATACTTATAGCACCCTGGGCATCATCGCCTGCACCAATCAGTGAAGCTTAACATAGAACCTGCGTACGTTCATACTCCAGTTTTGAGATCCCTCCAGTGTTAAAGATTTGCAACAGCATACCTTAAATCACGATTTGTAGTAAGGTGAACTGTTTTAACCAGCGCACAATATGTTCGCTTGACCGCATTTTCATCCTGCAGTTTGCCATGTAAACTACGAGAAATACGAAGAAGACAAGTCTGGCTCATTAATCAAGATAATATTCTATGTACCGAAGTGTCTAGACCGCTAGAGTATAAGTTTACTATATTTATCGTGTCACGACCGCCTAGCCTACTTATCTACATAGAAGTATACAAGTGTATACTCGTCCTCCCCAAAGCTCATGCGGGCAGCGGGCAATAGCTCTGATAAGCTGATAGATAACTTACAATATAGGCATTAGTCTACTATCAGTTCCTATTTGTATTAGGCACAAAGACTTTAGTTAGCAACAACTCGTTATTCAATGTTAACGACATGTGTTACGTGACGTAATTTAACCGTTATAACACTAGCTGTTGCCCGCGACTTCGTCCGCGTAGAACCTGTCACCGTCTTAGAACAAGTGAAATTAAAGGCTTTTGAAAAAACCAAATGCTTTTTTAAAATTTTATAGCCTTTGTCACTCCTACGATTAAGAGGAATCCAACGACACCTCATATGTCGAAAGCCGTCAAACGGTTTAGGCTACAGGGCGAGCCAAAGAATAAGGTCACATACATACATACATACATACATACATACATACGCTCAAAAAAAAATAACCCTCCTCTCCTTCAGCAGTCGGGTAGAAATGAATGATATTAAATTATTGTAGGCGGAACCTTAATTATCGCCGACCCAAACAAAGTTCTACTACCATCTTATCTTAAGGGATGATTTACGTGATAAAAACTATCCTAAATTATGTGTACGGAAAATTTCATCTAAATCCGTTCAGGGATTAAGCGTAAAAGGTAACAGTGCGATGAGTTTATTAGTCCAATTTGCTAAAATTAAATTGAAAACTCCGTTTTTATAAATATAAATACCTACTTATCTTAAGAATCATCAACAGAGGTTTCTGCTTAAATTGTACATTTTTTCATAATGTATTAAAGAAAGCTACATTACTGTGCCTAAATCCGTTCGGTAGTTTTACTCACGTTAGTCCGGGCTACCTGTATAGTTTTGAAAGCAAACATCTAATGCTAAAACACAGGACTTTCCATCCTCATCCGCCGTCCCCATTTAACGGTGTTAGCAATAAATTATTTTGATTTACCAAAATGAACTTTTTAAATTAACAAACTAATCCGCAGGTTAAATGAAACATTACCTTTTTTCGGTTCTGGGAGCATCGCAGATCTAACCTAACCTAACCTACATTTCTGGTAGCTGTTCGGTTCTGTAAGGGTCGTGGTTCTAACTTATCCTAACCTACTTTTCTGCTAGCAGTCGAATTATGTATTTTGACTAATAAATGGCTTACCATATAGTATATATATGACCTAAGAATTCCCTTACTTCAAAGATTACTTGTTCCTCATATATACTTCCAACCCTTTTTAACCTCCTTAGAGGATGAATTTTAAGAAACGCTGTAATTACCTAATTAGTTTCCTAGTCTTTAACCGAAGTTACGGATCCCTTACTTGAAAATTGTCTTGATCCCCGATTCCCCGTACAAACATCCAACTCCTTTTAGCCCGTTTAGGGGATGAACGTTTTTAACCCCCTTATGGAATCAATTTCAAACAGTCTAAAACAGAAGTTACAAACCTCTTACATTAAAAATGTCTTGCTCTCCATACAAACTTTAAACCTCTTTAACCGTATAGGGGACGAAATTCAAAAAGCTCTGAAATCAGTTTTGCAGTCTTTTAACATACAGGCTAAGACCGAAGTTAGAAATCTCTTACTGTAATTTTCTTGGTCTCCATATAATACACCTTGAATCCCGTTTTAACCCCCTCAGGGGTAGAATTTTTCCAAAACGCTTAATGTAATATTTTTTGTATTCAAGTAATCTTTCTACAAAGGTTCAAATTTCTAGCTCAAAAATAAAGTTCCCTCCATACCAATTTTGCACCATTATTTAACCCCCCTTAGGGGTGGAATTTTCTAAAACGCAGAATAGTTAATAATATGTTGAGCAAAGACCAGGCCATCCAGGCATCGGAAGAGAAAGGAATGGTTGCCTTGTCACCATGTAAGGGGTGAATTTGAGTGACAAGGACCACAACCCCGCTCGCCGATGCCAGGAAGGCCGGTAGGCAAAATTCTCTTGCGCGTCGAATACCCAGCCCGCCGGTCCGAATGGGAAGATATGCAATATTTTTTTATGAATCTGCCAGTTATAGTCTGGTCGTAAGTAGTCTGTTCTTTAGCTTCCTGGAGTAAAGTCATCTGTACCATGAACCACTGCCTATTCTTTCCATAGTTCCACCAGTCACAGCGGTAGATACCAGTTAGGTATGTCACATTATATGCGTATAGATCAGTAATTAATTCCTAGCCGTAGCTACAGATACGATGACCGATTATACGCGCACGTAACTTGATCCTAGGTAATTCCTTATACCAACCACCCTGTCACCTACGCTAAGGTTACACTAACGCAGGTTTCAGGGTCGTTACATATTTGTGCTATATTTGACGTACATACCTATTATTAAAGTGATGGATACAATTAAAAAATGAATTTACGTCATGTACGTAATCTCAAAAAAAGTCTATGTCATCTTAATGTGACCCAAAATAGATTTTAGTAAGGAGTCAAAAATGACAACTTTGTACAACTTAACATACCTACTTACTTCATACAAAACTTTCCACAGAAATTTGATTTCCTAACAAAAATACAGGTAACTTAAAAGGTTTGTTTAAATTTTAGGCAACATTTACGACAAATCTTTTTTATATGGGCATTAATAATTGGGAAGCAGTTATTCATTTTACGGCACACCTGGCCATAAAGTGGCAATTACCGCCTGCTACGCATGCGGAAAATCCCGGACCTGGGGGCGACGTCAAACTTTCTACTTACCAAAGCGGTAAATAAACAAAGCATCCGATCAAAATATTTATCGCTCTTGCCTTCGGCTCGAGCGTCAAATACTTACGATCTGGGACACTATTTGTGTAACGGCTGTAGCTGAGTAATGTAGGTACTATTCCAATCATTAAACTCCGTTGCCCATAATGTTGTACCCAAGAAGTAGAAAGTAAATGCCGGAAGTCATTCATAAACAAGAATCATCAAATCGATCATGCGGGTCGAATTGAGGGCAGTATAGCTGCGTAGTTACTTAGCTAAACAACTAGTAAAGTCGATCAGAACATCGATTACTAAATTTCTTGCAAAACGAAATAGTGCCTAGGTAGGAATTTTAACAAGGACATATATTTTACGAGTTTCCGAATCACTCATTTATATGCTAACGTCCGCACTCCGCGTGTTCCAAGTCCCTATTTTGCAACAAATTAAGTAACTAGGTATTACACATACCTTAATCTAATCGGCTATGCGCTAAACAGAACCGTGGTGGTTTTGCTTGATATAACGCATCTTACTAAATTGTATTTTTAATTTAACCGACTTCAAAAAAAGGAGGAGGTTCTCAATTCGATTGTATTTTTTTAATTCTTTTTTTTTATTTTTTATTTTTAATACATCCTAAGCTACGGTAGCATAGCGGTTCAGGCATGCGGCTGTCAAACGGCGGTCGTGGGTTCGAATCCCGGCTCGTACCAATGAGTTTTTCGGAACTTATGCACCTACGGTGTCAAATGATGATATTTACCGTTAGCTTTTCGGTGAAGGAAAAACATCGTGAGGAAACCCTGCATACATCCACGAAGAAATTCAAAGGTGTAGTCCCCAACCCGCACTGGGGCGTGGGGACTACACCTTTGAATTGTGGCACGTGGGGCGTGGGGACTACTGCCCGTTCCCTCTTATCCATGAGAGGAGGCCTGTGCCCAGCAGTGGGACGTATTTAAGCTGATTTATTATTTATTATTATTTTTAATGTTTGTTACCTCGGAACTCCGTCATTTATGTGCGGATTCGTAAGGTAAAAAAAATTTGTTTGTAATTATATGCTTCCAAATTGGTCCCATTCTTTTCAAAACTCGAGTAGGATGATGGGATCCATGAAGAATTGAGGGAACTCCTCAAATATACACATGTAGTTATTTCGGTATTTACACCCGGAAATCACAAATATGGTGAAATGGAACTGATGATGAAAACCACAGATGTCTCCTGCAACTCCGATGATGTAATAAGTATATACCTATTTATAATTTACTTTAAAAACAAAGTTTTAACCGGCTTCAATTTAGTACTCCGCCAAGCCACGAGAACATTTCCACATTTCTTTTCCAATTTACCACATGAAAAACCCCAATAGCTGTATGTGAGCCGATAATATTTGAGGACTTCCGTCCATTCCACAAGGATCACTTTTGGCACTTCATGAGTTGCTATTTCAACGGAATCTTATCAGAATCTGTGACGTAATTTTGTACTTTTAAGTACATAATTGAGGAATTCCATAAGTCATCTGTGGTCTTCATCATCAATTCCACTCGACCAAATTTATGATTTCGGGTGTAAATACACGAGTTATAATATAAAATACCAAAATCACTACAGGCGTGCCTAATATAATTGAGGAGTTCCTTTAATTCCTCATGGTTCCCATCATCCAACTGGATTTTTGAGAAAAATGGGACCAATCTGCAAACATATACTTTCAAACAAATTCAAATTACGAATTGGCTCATCAATGACGGAGTTCTGAGGTAACATAAAAAAAACAACCGAATTGATAACCTCCTCCTTTTTTTGAAGTCGGTTAAAAACTATATATAAGCACGTCACAGATTCTGATATGACTCCGTTGAAATAGCAACTAATGAAGTGCCAAAAGTCTCAGAATCACGTTTCTTGATGAATCAACGGAAATCCTCAAATATTATCGGCCCACATACAGCGATTTGCTTTTTTTCTGTAATAATCAATGTTTTTGTGGTAAAGTGGAAAGAAAATGTGGAAATGTTCATGTAGCTTGGCGAAATACTGAATTGACGGTTAAAAATTCGGTCGGTTATTAAGGTAGCATTGGTATGATATTGAGAACAATATCCCCTCCTTGATACACAGCACCAGCGTTAAATCAAGCAGCGCATTAACTGGTATCATAATCATGCTTCAAATTCTTCAAAATCACGGTCCGGAATCGGGCCCCAAGCGGATAGGCAGACTTTTTTTAGCAACAGGTCTCGAGCAAGTTGCGAAACCTTGACCCTGTTGCTACGGCCGGTGTTACTTGGCCAAGAGTGTGTTCACCGAACCATTCTCGGCTCGAATAACAAGTTCAGCAATTAGCGCTCCTTTACGACGAATAAAGGAAACATTTTGACTAAAAAAGCTTTTTTTACACCTGCCAAACAGGTTAAACAGCTTGTTAAGAATGTAAACCCTATGAAGTCGGACAATTACCTAGTTATGTGCAAATTGTGAGTAGCATTTGCATGAGATTTGCATTGGGATCAGAGACTACCCCCAGAGACCTGCATGGTCCTCTAAAACCAACTGCCCAGCAAATAAGTGATCTGTGTGCCAGTTACTCAACTCCATGTCGCAAAGAACAGTAACGCAATCGGTCAATAGACTTAAGCCTATACCAGTTAACTGTTAATTCGTTTTCATGCGTAGCAAAGAAACAAAGTAAGAAATATGAGTAAGTAGAAACGATTGCTTGTAAAAATATCAGAAACAAAAACAATCAACTCGACGTCTTGATAACGGATGCTATAACCATCGTTCGTTATCCATCGACTCAGTGCTCTTAGCATGAACCTGTATTGTACTGGAGGTCAATCAAACTCGACATTTCGCATTCCAGTACGATAGCTATGTGTTGCGCGCTCAATACCACAGACTAGTATAATATTAGGTACCTACTAGTTACCTATTACTGACATGAGCTTCCGCCCGCGACTTCCTCTGCGTGGACTTAACCCGAGATAAAAACTATCCTATATTTTAATCCAGGCTGTAAACTATTTTCGTGCAAAATTTCATCCAAATCGATTAACCTTGATTGAGTAACAAACAAACATCCAAACTTTCTCCTTTATAATATTTAGTAGAATAAGCACAAAATGTCCAAATAGTCAAGTCAAATTGACTACAGGTTGTGCTACTATAAAATAAACCTATAAAACGCTATAAGATATCCCCGTCCATGATCCAAGATAAGTGTAGTTTGAATAAAATAAAATCTACTTCATTCACATATTTTTGAATCAACTTTAACTTTAACGCAGGTGCAATTAAAGTCCTGTATTAATCTGAACAATGGTCATACACAAGGTTTATGTTCTAATTGGTCTCTTCCAAAGCTGATCGTAAAGTACTTTGGATATTGAGTACCCATTCTGATACCCGCCAAAACTGCGACGGGACTTGCGTACCTTAGTAGGTATAGATCTATGCACATTTACTTCAATTAACAAAATTAGGCCCTTATATATTGTCCATTAACCTTCAGGAACACGGGTCACTGTGCATGACCAAAACTCGTTACGTCGGCGGAATAATGAATGGGTTCATTAACCCCAATTCCCTATTAGGTGGCAATATTTATTACATAACTCTAGGTACGCAAATCAACCTCGGCACACCTGGCTGTATTCGCGTTGCTAAAAAGTGACTCAGTTTAATTAATTGTTAAAACATGCTATCATTATCTGGGGGCACGGGGATGTCCCCGCCAAGACGAGCCAAGCGAAGCGCAAGGGCATACTCGTACCTGCCTTTTCTCGAAGCGCTTCGTCGTATTTTTGAACCTTCTTAACTTGGGTTCGGATTACTTATACCAGATAAACAACATTTTCGGGGTATGATGTCAGTGATTGACCTATTAAAACTATAAAGTTTCAATTGCATAACGCTTATACTTTAGATTTCAATATAATTTACTTTAAAAACAAAGTTTTAACCGACTTCAATTTAGTACTCCGCCAAGCCACGAGAACATTTCCACATTTCTTTTCCCATTTACCACATGAACTGATTTCCGAGAGCAAATGCATTGATTATTAGAGAAAAAACCCAATCGCTGTATGTGACCCGATAATATTTGAGGACTTCCGTCGATTCCACAAGGATCACCCTTGGCACTTCATTAGTTGCTATTTCAACGGAATCTTATCAGAATCTGTGATATAGGTACTTTTGTACTTTTAAGTACATAATTGAGGAATTCCATAAGTCATCTGTGGTCTTCATCATCAATTCCACTCCACCAATTTATGATTTCCGGATGTAAATACACGAGTTATAATAGAAAATACCAAAATCACTACACGGGTGCCTAATATAATTGAGGAGTTCCCTCAATTCCTCATGGTTCCCATCATCCAATTGAATTTCCAAAAAAATGGGACCCACCTGGAAGCATATACTTACAAACAAAAAAAAAATTTTACGAATCGGCTCATCCATGACGGAGTTCTGAGGTAACAAACATTGAAAAAAAAAAACAACCGAATTGAGAACCTCCTTCTTTTTTTTGAAGTCGGTTAAAAATGATCATCAGTGGATGATCATCAATATTCTTAAGGTTCTTCCTGAAGTCCTAGAAAGCTGAAATTTGGTATGTAAGCTAGTAATAGTATACAAACAACGAAAAAATCTTAAAACTTGAAACTTCCCCCCCCCCCCCTTTAACTAGGGGGTGAATAAGATATGTATATGGTAATAAGATATGTATTTCAGGATTTTTAGTAAATCACCCCCACTCTAAATTAGGGGATGGAAGTTTGTATGGGTTTTCCCATTCACTTCTTTAGAAATTACCTTACAAAAATACAACTGAATTGAGAACCTCCTCCTTTTTTTTGAAGTCGGTTAAAAAAGGAATGAGATCCCACCCAGAACATTACATGTAGTGATGCCAAGACTCCATAGCTCATACAGCTTTCAGCGTGAAAAAGATATCAGATCGCAATTAGCGCCAAGCTTCCTACTCCACACGGCGTAACTCTACCACTACCAGCCACGCTCTACAAATTCTATATCTTGGCTAAAAAGTAAAGACCCGTCACTTATTAATATCATCATAAATTCATTCGGCGTGAAAGTCTATGCGGCGACCGGGATGTGCCCAACAAAGCTATACTTTTTAGCCAAGATGTTGAATTTGTAGAGCGTGGCTGGTAGTGGTAGAGTTACGCCGTGTGGAATAGGAAGCTTGGCGCTAATTGCGATCTGATATCTTTTTCACGCTGAAAGCTGTATGTGAGCTATGGAGTCTTGGCATCACTTTACATTTAATGTTTTTGGTGGATTTTTAGTACAGGAAGGGACTTAGTTGCCACGTGAATTAAAGCAGAAATAGGTTCATTCAATAATTGTTAAGAGGTCATGATCACGGCTCGTGTTCAATTTATTAGCATTTGTTCCAAACAAGGTTACCTCTCTAATCGATACCGGGCTGCTGCTGGCCAAATATGGAAGCAAGTACTTGCCACGAACCTACATAGTCGCTGCAAAAAATATGCAATAGAATTTTACTAATTAGGGTTACTAACTAGTATGGTACGAAATGTGTTCAACTCTGTCTAATGGTCTTTTTACACTTTAATCACTAGTCTAAGTACGTACGAGCCCTAATGACGCGAAACAAGTTCCAATTCTTTGGCTAAGTCCTAAGTATATGACCTAAAAGATGAGCTTTCATTAGCTAGACTCTACATAGAACCCTCTGTACAGTTATCACAAGACTCTTTCTGAGTGGTCTAATTAGAAAGAGACGGATAGCCGTACACAGCCGCAAGACAGCTCGCGCGCCGCCAGCCGCTATATACGCGTGCGCTCGTAAGGGACGGAAATGCAGAGTAATTGCGAACTAGTTTAAAAATGGCTGACTGCTTACCATTAACAATCTATTTAATTTGGGCGGGTTACTGTTTGCCACAAAATCAACACCGTGTCAACCCGATTGAGACAAACAAAAAAGTGATACTGAGACAAAGGCAACAATATCTCTCGTTTGGTAGGGAAATTATAATTTTCTTGTCAAGTCTGGTTAGTCGTAGGTCACAGTAGATCTTCCAGGCGGATATCGCACCCATGCAATTTTAGCTCATAAATAATTGGCTACTTGCCTATTTTTTTCACGGTGCTACATTCGAATCATCCGTTTTCTGAGTGGATCAAATATTTATGGGACGATATACTTAACTACAATTAGAGCACGTAAAAAGGCAAAAATAAGAGTCAAAGGCAGAGGACCCTCGCAGGCGACAGCCTAAACGTCTCAGACTAATTGACATAATATTATGACTTCACAATATTATCTATTTATATTCGTACTAACCGTTGTATGAAAAACTGAAAAATCACTGACGTAAATTTCTTTTTTGGTCGTGAAATACTGCAATACTAATTATGTACATATGTAGTAACAGTATTTTTTCCCCTGAAAACCAGTCTTTGGCCTAAAATTTTTCAACTTTGATGCCGAATATCTCTTAATATTTCTTAAAGCCGTTGTTGTTAATACCTATAATTAAGCTACAAAAAACATTAGAAAACTACACTCGCGGACAAAGAATACGGGTCGGTAAAATACCGTCATATTTCCTAAAATAGTGCGTAAGAGGTTGTACAGTTAATCCTGTCATGATCTTTATTTAATTTTACATATAAACTGCTAATAACAGTAAAAAATATAACGTTACCAGGTTTAAATCGGACTCATAAAAACCCATGAAAAAAAACAACGTTAACGGAGCGAGATATCGCAAAAATCGTGATTTTTGGATATCGATATTTGTATGATAGGATCCAGGAAATTGTTAATACAGTTGGGTATTGTAAAGAATAGCATATTATGTAAATAAAACAAGCATTCAATATTTTAAAAAACCTATTGCAGTTATTTAATTTAGGGTGACCCGTATTCTTTGCCCGCGAGTGTAAGGGGTTCAGATCGAAGGTCATTGGCGTATGGGAGCCCCTTAACGTTATTATTACTGTTAAAAAAATTAAAAAAAAATTAATTTAAATTAAATTAAATAAAGTTGCATGTTGCACTTTCCTCGCTACAGTAAGGTGAAATACTTTTTTTTTTAATTAAAGTGTACCTAAGGATTCTATTGGTATCATTAAAGGGCATTGCCGCGCAACCATAGTACGTTTGTAGTTTTGTACCTATACAAAACTCTTTAATGGATTTGAATGTATGTACTTGACAGCGAAAGTGAGTGAAGCGAGACGACAATTCACTTCAAAGCAAAACCAGTGAAGTCTGACCTCCGAACACGCATAGTTGTTATGACTATCGGAATTGCTACAAGTACATATTGGTTGAATGGTGATGTGGGTGGAAAAGGGTGTGAATATTATGACTGCCAATAAGTAGGTTGCTAGAAGATTAATATAAATCGTTCATGAGACGTTTGCAATGGCGGCGCCGGCGCCGGTAGTTGTCATTGTAGTAAATTAGTTTTTTACTTGATCTCACATTTCCCTGTTCATATTTAGCTATGATAAAGACAGATTGGGTTAAAAACTAAATCAAGTTTTCATCTCTCATACTCTGAAAGTAGGTCATTGTTTATCTAAACAGCGGGTTGAAAGTGAGGCGCGACATGCCACCCTAGGGCTGAAAAGTAATAAAAAATTAAAAAGCAATGGCAGAAACCTGTACAGCCACAGTTTCAGAAAATTTTAGGATAAGCTACTGATGTTGAAACTTGTTGACAATCATGCGTTATTTTTTAAATAAGTATTGCCAATAAATTAATTATTGTATGACTATTATTGCTACTTGAAGACTATTGATTTTTTTAAGTGTTCGTAATGTGACCGCTTCAGAACAGCGTCAAAGTCATAAAAAAAAAATTAAAAAGAAAAACCTATACTGCCACACTTCCATAAAATTATGTTGATTTTTGCAGCCTGTTGATAATTATATGGTACCTATATATAAATACAATTAATAATGTAATTTATCATCCAAACAACAATTAAAATAAATTTTTCGATATAACCACTTGAAAAGCGCGTCCAGGAAATGGTCCACACACTAACATTATTAAAATCTGTCAACAGTTCCCGCCCAAATGGTCCATACACAAACGCTTTTCAAATGGGTTCTATAGGATCTGAGTGATTTAGAAAAAAAACAGTTTTTGACTTTCAATTCATTCCTCGTATTCGAAATAAAAAGTAGAATATTTAACTCGGGGAAAGCCACCCATTTCAGCCTCGAACTATTGGCCAAAATATCTCGTCAGGAATGGCTGGCTTTCAACCCTCGGTTAACAATCTACTATTTATGTTATGACGCTTGTTTAGTTGAGGCACAAATGAAACGTTGGTCCAGCCAAGTGCAAAAATATGCAGGTATCAATAACATCCTCTCATAAATAAGTACAGTCAAGAGTAAAAATATGGATTTAGGAATCAACTCGTCACAATTTCACACCACACTGTTTGGTTCTGGCGCTTCGCCGGCCGCTACCGCGGCACGCGCGCTTCGCTCGCTCAGCTAGCGGGCGTAGGGTCGCAGTACACCTAAGACTCCTCCTCGCTTTGCTCGTCGTCGTACCTACACGGACCTACCTACCTGTTTGGCGGGTAGCGAAATTTGATTAGGTACTTATCCTCCTTGTGACCAGTTAGGACTGTTTGACGGGATGACGAATAGGAACAGATTTGCAGTGTGACCAATAGCTACAAAATTACGATGTGTCCTAATAGAACTAAATCTACTTGTGACAGGTTGAAACAAATATACTGGTTTTGGCGGTGTGACCGATTAGAACAAAATTTTGGTGTGACGAGTTGATCCCTAAATCACGAATTGTACACTACTTTTCACTTCGATTGCGAGGAAATTAAATGAAAATTAAAAACTACGAGTAGGTACTATAAGTTTCTTTCATGAAGTTTTATTTGTATACTTTGGCTGTTGGTATCCTCACCTTGGTCTTAGAATACTAATGTTTCGTTAAAAAAATAAAAATAAAGAGTTTATTCTATGAAGTTAGTTGCTCGTGTGACTGTTGGACCGATTGCCTTGGTCTTCGAACAAGATTTTACTTTATGCACTAGAGCATAAAAAGGCATAAAAAGCGACTTTATGTCGCCTACGCACAGCATGAAGACGAACTTTTAGAGCATGAGAAATAAAAATGATTTTAATTATATTTTTTAATTAACACTATTAATTATAACAATTTGATGGCGACGACATTTTAAGCTCGCGATCGTTGACTTTGAGTTCCTTTAACTTAACTGAATCGCGATCGGTTAATTCCGTAATAGGGCATTTAGGTAAGATGCAGCTTTAATATTTAGAATCAGTTTATAGAAATTTCAAACAATTATTACGATTTGGAGTAAATGTTAATCGGAAGGGGTTAGTATGGAAGTGCGCATACGTAGCGACGCGACTCCGTGTGCGCACTTCCATACTAACCCATAGACTGGATGTTAGAGACAAAATAGTCGCGGAGACAAAAGTTGCTCGTGCGCGCATACCCTTAATCTAACAATTAGCGTCTGATGGTGACGTCACTCCTGCCAAAGCTTGGTCCAACTCTATGACATCTAGGGACGAACCACGGACAAACAAATATGGTGAGTGGCACACATGAGTGACGTCACAGGAACTGTAGATCCTTTTAGGCGCGAAAGTTTAAATTGTCTGTTTGTAACAGGTACTTTTGACTACAAATTATAGTATTTGAATTTTTTTATACTTCCGTGGTTTATTCTACATGCGATTCTTTCAAATGAAAGCAAAATGAAATACCCTAAAAATTAAGTCGGTGTCAGTTTTGTGACGACAATTAAGAATTCAGATTGTATAAAAATTACTTTTTTTGTTCAATTTATAAATGACTAGCTTCTGCCCGTGACTCCGTCCGCGTGGAACTCGTTTATATCGTAGCTCGATACAAACTTTCATCCCGCATTTCACCCCCTCAGGGGATGATTTCCGGGATAAAAACTACCCTATGTCCTTCCCGGGATTCAAACTATCTCCATACCAAATTTCATCTCAATCGGTTCAGCGGTTTAAGCGTGAAGAGGTAACAGACAGACAGACAGACAGACAGTAGTAGTAGAAGTATGCTTAATTTTCGTCACAAAACTGACATCGAGTTAATTTTTGTTTAATAACTCACGCTAATAGGGGGGGAGACACTAAATAAAATAATCAATAATGATGTATTTTCTTGGAAAAGGATTAGGAATGCAGTCAAGTGGAGAAATAAGCAACGCAAGAGGTTAAATAATCATAAAGTTATAAGTAACCAAAGTTTTAAGAGGAGTTATTTCCTGTCCCTTTTCCGCAAAACGCACAGCTACATATTCAATGAACGACTAGCTTCTGCCCGCGACTACTCCGTCCGCGTCACAGATAGGTTATCTGTGGTCCGCGTGGAACTCGTTTATATCGTAGCTCCATACAAACTTTCACCCCGCATTTCATCCCCTTGGGGGGTGATTTCCGGGATAAAAACTATCCTATGTCCTTCCCCAAGACTCAAACTATCTCTATACCAAATTTCATCCAAATCGGTTTAGCGGTTTAAGCGTAAAGAGGTAACAGACAGACAGACAGACACACTTTCGCATTTATAATATTAGTACGGATTGTAAGTTACTATGACGCTCGAGGATCGTGACGTCACGATCTGCTAGCGTTTTCTCTCTCTAACTAAGTAACATTAAAACGGTTGTAGCTTCGTAATGTTTTGAGATATTTGAATGGAATTTTCATCACTACGCATATTTTTTGCTTTTATTCTTTTGAAGTAATTCATTTTGAGTCTTCACCCCTATTGGGTACCTACATACATTATTGAAAATGCCCAATAAAGTGCATACCTATTCCTCAAATTGGCTTAAATTCCAAAGGAACCCATCATGGATTTCTTGTATTTAAAAAAAGTAATGTAATAAGTACGAGTATTTACCACTAAAGGAACCGTGACCATTTTATAGTGTCAAACTTCTGGTTGCCATGGAGCCGTCACGTGCCAAATATATAAACACAATAGAATAATGCAAGACAGGCGGGAAATTTGAACATTCGGCTTACCTGGTGTAGTTGAAAACACCCGCGGGAGAAATGAAAATCCCGGAGCCTATAATCGTCCCAATAATAATTCCAACTCCATTGAACAGCGTTATTTTACGTTTCAGAACCACTTTTTCGCCGGCGGCTCGTGTTTGTTCACCCATTCCGCAAAAATCAATCGCGTAGTAACGCGGAACGCACGTGGGCAGTTGTACGCGATGCGCGCCTTCAGCGAACGCGCAGGCCCGCTCACTGACTGTAACCGACACCTCACCGCGGGAACTCTTACAAGACTGAATCACTTTTAGTTACCATTTTTTACGAGCTGCGGAACTGGAATGTGCAAAGCGGTGACGTCAGGCATAGTAACGAGCCGGCCACACAACGGCTCGTGTGCGAGGGACTGCGGACTGGGGGACTTGTGGAACGCCGAGAACTGCCGAGTACGTACGTCGGTGCATGACAGAGACGGGGCTTCGGCGGTCGCTGCCGCACGACAAGGACGGAGAACTAGTGGTAGGCCATGCCGAATGTACGGACGCCGGCAAATTTTGAATGTAAAAATTGATAAACAGAGGAAACGGTAGAGCTAAAATAATAAAAGCGAAGGAATTCGTATAAAAATTAAACTGATAGTTAATATCTGATTTGATCTTACTAACCAACCGCACGATGATTTTTGCTACATAAAGAGGTAAGTAAGTAAAGAACACACTCTTACATATAGAAAGGAACTCTCTTAAAAAACAACATGCAGCAGTATAGTCTGCAAAAGTAATACTAGTAAATAAATAAATAAAAATAAAAATAAAAAAGCCTTTATTTCCAAATTTCCTAATTTTACATTACAAGTTTTTCCATATTGGTTAGTAATTCCTTATAGTTAGTAGTTAGTGTTATGTCTATGTATATTGATTACTATTTGTTTATTTAATTTGGACCCCTCTTCGAGTGTAGGCCTCCTCCAACTCTCTCGATTTTTGCCTGTCTTCCGCTTTGTTTAGCCAGTTTTTCCCTGCAGTTTTTTTTTATATCATCTAGCCATCATTTATACGGCTTTCCCACTTTCCTTTTGCCAATTGGGCCTCTCCATTTCGTTGCCAATATTGTCCATCTCTTGTCTTTACACCGTGCGATATGTCCTGTCCATCGTTATTTTAATTTGAGGGCTTGAGTTAGTGCGTCTTGTAACTTTTTTCTCTTATATAGATACTCTTTACTTTTTGTATCTTTCTTATGTTGTAAAGTAATAATAGTATGATGATTCAATTTATTGAGAATGAACGACGGTTATCCATGTTTATAATAATTAAATATTTTGCGTATTATTTGTTTAATATCTCTGTTAGCCAACAAAGTAACCTCTACTTGTGTCATTGTTCAAAAGGTAGAGTCGCCTAAATCATTATTCTTTGGAAATGTAAAAAAAATCGTGTTATAGTTGAGTAAGTATATGTTTTATTATTAATTGTAAGTACGTAAATCGATTTATCGACATTTCCTGATTCAGTACACCTTTACCTCTACCTCTACCTTTACTTGTTCACATGTCTAATATGTCAATTTCTGTATATACAAAGAAAATTTGTACAATGTAATGTCAATTTTCAATTAGCAATAAATGAATCTGAATCTATGCCACATCCACACAATAGGTCATATCTACGGACAGTTATCACATCATGATTAACATATTCTCATATTTATATTACATCCCGCAGCGGTTTTGATTTTATCTAATAAAATCGGAGTCTGAAGGATTTTTTAATCAAAGACTATCGGTTACTGCGCTCATATCATGAGGATAATCTCAAACATATAACATATAGCTCGGCGCGAGTCAAAGCAAGCGCGAATCATTTCGAAAACAAATGAAATTGAGAAATGTATGTCTCACATTGACCCCGATACTGAAGTTCATATCATACTCCATGAAATCTTGATTAATCAGCCAATTCAAAAAAACAGAGGATGGCATATGGCCGAGATGCAATTCATTCGAACGTACCGTGTCGTATCGTACAAATAATAAGTACCTACTGGTGTAGGATGTAGTGTAGCTATTAAATTGTTAATTTATTTTCCTTAACCTCGTTAACGAAACGATTGAAACATTTATTAGGTTTTAGCACCGTTTCCCACCACAATGTCCACAATTCGCGGTTTATGAATTCTATGTTCTGGGCCTGCATTCTGCGATAGGCATTTCAGTTTTGCGCATTCTTATCGAGTAATTAAACATATTTTTTATACGCATCGACTTTAATGTTTGACATAAGACTTCGTACACCAAACTAAAATCACATACTTTTTACTTTGGAGCTCCAACTCAACATTTTACAACTGTTTAGACAACTAAAATAAATTCGACCAATAACGTGGCGCCTTTATTGAACTATAATGAATTTGACCAATAAGAGAAAAAAAAGACATCAACGACAAAAAAGACAAAACCGTTGGCTGCGCTTCGTTTCAGCAGGGCTTAGATTTTCAATAGATACCAAGTTTGTTTATTTAGTTCAGTTGACTCGTAGAAAAAGTATTGTATACAATAGTTATATAATAAGCTTTTTAAGTTTCGTACCTTAATTAGGCCACTCAGACAAGCTTCGTGGCCTAAACGTGGTACTCGACTGAAAAAGCATACATTATATAACGATTGCATAAAATACTATTAGATGCATCAAATCAAATAATTATCGCAAAATGCAGGTACGTACATACTATCAACAATAACATTTACTCTACTATCTCAATATGTATCTATTGAAGTCTATTGCTACTAACGAAAGGGTGTGTATAGAATACATATGTTAATCCAGACAATAGGGGATTTGCCTTGCAAAAGGTGGAGAGGGAAATGTTTTGATTAGGGTATATTGGACGGGTCATGAAAAAAAATAGTTGTTTGCGTCGGCCGAATTTGTACGAAAATTGGCTTTTTCAAGTACACATTAAGTTGGTTGATTATTACTCGGTAACTACTTATGACTACTTGTCCGTGATAGTTTTCCTTTTAAATTCATTATATGTACTACTATCACGAATTTTTACACATCCCCTGTAGTAGCCATTAAGCCGGCAGGGGGAGGGGGTCGGGCATGACTCGAACAAAAAGGAGAACTTTAAAGCCCAATATCTCGCAAACGAATTACTGATTTGAAAACGGTTTTAGAAAACCCATAATATTTTCCAAAGATACCCCACACTATGGGTTTAATGAAAAAAAATTACATCCCCGCTTTAGGTGTAGGGGAGGTACCCTAAAAAAATTTTTTTTTCAAGATTTTATTGTACTGTTTTGTCGACGTGATTGATTTATATACCCATACCGAATCACAGTTTTTTAGTAGTAATGGTTACTGAGCTAAGCCGAAGACGGACAGACAGACAGACCGACGGACATGGGGAAACTATAAGGGTTCCTTGTTGACTACGGAACCCTAAAAATTAAGAGTGGCAAATAGTAGTATTTTTCCAAAATCTCAGAAACTAGTGATTTTCGCGCCAAAATTGTACGCTTTGGATAAAAATATCAGATTTATAGAGTGGTAAAAGTGATCTATAATCCATACTAATATTATAAATGCGAAAGTGTGTCTGTCTGTCTGTCTGTCTGTTACCTCTTCACGTTTAAACCGCTGGACCGATTGAGATGAAATTTGGCATGGAGATAGTTTGAATCCCGGGGAAGGACATAGAATAGTTTTTATTCCGGAAAACATCCCCTGAGGGGGTGAAATCGGGGATGAAAGTTTGTATCGAGCTACGATATAAACGACTTCCACGCGGACAGAATCACGGGCACAAGCTAGTAATGAATATTTTTAACCCCCGACGCAAAGAGAGGGGTGTTATAAGTTTAACGTGTCTGTGTTCGAATCCCGGTAAGGGCAAATATTTGTGTAATGAGGATGAATATTTGTTTCCGAGTCTTGAATGTTTTCTATGTATTACAGTATTTCTATCTATTAAATATATCGTCCTCTAGTACCTACCCGTAACCATCCTTACACTAACTAACGGTGAGTTACGTTCCGAAAAACACATTGGTACGAGCTGGGATTAGAACTGACGACCGCCGCTTGACAGCCGCATGCCTGAACCACTAGGCTACCGTAGCTAACCTACATAGGCAGTCAATAGTAAATTTGACGATGACGGTGGCCCGCAGGCCACGCCAGTGTGTTGCAGGCTCTCTGCCGCTATGCATTCCGTGTTACCAGTAGGTATGTCAGTTTATCAAATTTGTCGCTTTTTTGTGACACAACTGGCTGGCCAGCCTCCATAATAAGGAGTACGTACTTCGGTAGAGTAAGGAAAATATACATACACCTGTATTTGTAGACTGGAATGGATGAACTCAATTTTTTACTCTACCAAATTGCACCAAACCTAATTACTTGCATTTTTATCACGTTTAACCACTATAGTAGGTACTACATATAGACGCTGGTTCACGCAATTACCTAAATCGCAAAAAAACAACTATCTACTAAGTAGGTAGCTACTTGTCTATTGTCTACAACTAAAGTTTTTATCGAATGTTACGTGTTACGTTGTGAATAGAATAATTTAAAGGTCATTATTTACAATTACAATGCCTTTGGTGTATTTTAAATGAAGCATTACCTATCAGGTCAAGGTGTTCTAAGAAACATAAATCATTTCGTGACTTCTACCACCTTCTTCACCTACCTACCTTACGTTTGTCACTGTTGTATTGGTCGATAAGTATTAACCTGAAAAATCAGTAATTAACGGTACAATGTCAAGGATGTAACTACATTATAAGTAGTAATAAAAAATACTTACAAGTTATCTACCGCAGAGGTGTTTTGAAGACTTCGCGGGAGACATCCTGAAATAACGCGATTTGCAGCGCGGCGGCGGTGCGCCCGCGCGCGCACGCGGGGCGCTGCCGTCGCCCGCGCTTATCCGACGCCATTTTCACACACACACCGAGCTTTCCCGCGGACAGGTACGTTCATTTCTGATTCCACATAATAAAAACATCACCACTAAAAACATCAAAAATACGACCATCATCCACCAAGTTCTGAGAAACATCACTTCTAGTCTAGTGTAGGTACACTGATTTATATCGCACATTTAATAACAAGAACAATGACCCTAAAGAGCACACGTAATACCTAGCTATGTTTTTTAGTCTTATTTGCGATTGCTGAATATATAACAATTTACCGGCGTATTCAACAAAAGCTTGATAAATCTGTTTGCGTTACTCGGCACCGAATTACCGATTTACATGTTAGTAAAATATTTGGAGCTAATAACATCTAAAAGTGAACTATGGAATGTGACCGTCATGTTTGCGTTACATCAACGCATTGACGGTCTGTAGTGCACTAACCAACGATTCCAAGTGATTATACATTGTGTTAGCCGTGTTCGAAAGACAATCTATTTGTGTCATCATGTCCTTATTTTTTTAATAGATCACCAAGCATCCCCCGCAACGGTAGCGCGACAAGACACGAGTCGTGTCTCAAACTGCTGCGCCCTACGCACGTGCTCCCGGTCGCCGTGTCTAGTGACTGTGCACTTACACTCAACGTCAATCGTACCCAAATACTCAGATGACTCTAATCCAAACCCCAGGCGAAGCTAAAGGTGAAACAATGGAGGGATCCCCGGCGAAGGAGGACAGCGCCAAGTCCTTGAGGCCCGTCAGAAACAGACGATACACACGGTAAGTACCTACCTACGCTGACATGACTCAATACTTTCAGTCTGCAGGGATGAGTTTCTTTGTGCGTCACGTACAAATTACAAACAAAACGATCATCTTTCAAACAAAAAGCCTCTTCAAGCGTTTTGTTTTTTATCGTGTTTTCAGCGCGGCGACCAGTCCAAACTTAAATTTTACATTGTACAATTGCAGAAGGAGTCTAGTCGCAGGCCAGCGGCCTCAGAAAAGGTTATTCACGCCAGAAATAAAGCGGTATTTAAAGGATTGGCTAGTGCGCCGAAGAGACAATCCCTATCCTAATCGAGAGGAAAAGAAATACCTCGCTGATGAAACAGGACTTACCTATATTCAGGTACATGTTTAACCATGTTTATTTGTTACATACGTGTCTAAGTGATAATTAAGTCTCATTTAAATACGAGTTGCTAAAAATCATGTAATGTATCATGTTTGTGCCTGCCACCAACCTAATTGGAAGCGTGCCAAGAATTGCTATTTGTACATAGGTACCTAAATAGGCACTATTTTTGTCACTGCTTTGTTAACCACAAGATTTGTATTATTTCCATTTGTCAGTTAGTTAACAGGGAAAGTTATATTTCTTTCAAAACTTACACATATAGCGATTATCGTATACAATAACATCAATAACTACGAGGGAAAAAATCGGACTAGCTTACGTTTTAGAACGAGTTCAATGGATTATTCATTATATTAAAACAGTTTCCATAAATTATGTTTTAAATCTTTCACCGCCGCCCACACGAAGCGACCATATGATTACCTGATGTAGCTCCATTTTATACGCTATCGTCAATTAAATCAGACTCATAACTAACTACTACGTCAGTATCCGCATTCAAACTTATTAAAAACTAGCTTCCGCCTGCGACTTCGTCTGCGTGGACCCGGGACAAAAACTATCCTATAGGTAATTCAATCCAGGCTATAAACTATCTTTGTGCAAAATTTCATCTAAATCTGTTAGCCGTTTAAGCGTGATTGAGTAACAAACATCCAAACATCTAAACATCCAAACTTTGGATTTAGGTATATTTACAAGTATTGATTTATTTATTTAGCTGGCATCCTAGAAACTTTTGGTAAATATACACTTTGACAACAAAAATATTTCCGCAGATTTGCAACTGGTTCGCCAACTGGCGGCGCAAACTGAAAAACGTAAACGCAGATCGAAACCAACAAACGTGGGGTCATCTCATTCGCACATACAACGATCGCGCTCAGGGCAACGTGGAGCAGTTCAGTATCAGCTCTGACGACAGCATCTGGAGCGAGCCCGAGCCCAGCAGCTCCAACTACGAGTCGCTGGACTTCGAGACCGAGTGCGGCGACAGCCCCGAACCAAACTACCAAGAGGACTCAGACTCCTCCATGGCGTCAAAAGAAAAATGCGAGTTCTTCAACAACAACTACAGCGCACAACAAGAGTGTCTCGGTGAAACGAAGAAAATTACGAGTCCGTTACTTCTCAGCAAGTGGTTAGAGAGCGCAGCCAGGTTCCAGCCGAGCGAGACTAACTACTCGTGGTGGGCGGACGGGAAGAGGCGACGGGCCGAAGCGCGCGCGCCGCGGGCCTGCACCACGGCGAGGCACGACCGGGACGAGGTAGAGGCGGCGGTAGCCCTCACGGTCCTCGCCAGCGCCAGCACGCGCCTCACTGCCCCTTAAGAGCGTTGTGTACCCCAAAGTTTGACACAACGAACAGAATTATTTACTTATAATCAATACTTCTGTCGGATACCTTCCTTGCTATACAACTACTTCACAAGAGTTGAGTAGGTTACGCTTCAAGTGTCATAGAATGATTATTCAGCGTGATCCGGATAGTCCAAACCCAGAGGTAGACCGACATCGAGTGCGAGTCGGACTCCCCTTAAATATTTATTTTGTTTTGTTTTTAGTATTTGGTGTTATAGCGGCAACAGAAATGCATAATTTGTGAAAATTTCAACTGTCTAGCTATCGCGGTTCTTGAGATACAGCCTGAAAAAAAACGTTTGTTGTATGGGAGCCCCCTTAAATATTTATTTTATTTTGTTTTTAGTATTTGTTGTTATAGCGGCAACAGAAATACAAATCTGTGAAAATTTCATACATACAGCCTGGTGACAGACAGACGGACGGACGGACAGGCAGCGCAGTCTTAGTAATAGGGACCCGTTTTTACCCTTTGGGTACGGAACCCGGAAAAGTACTTACCTAAAAATAATAAGCGTATTTTAAGGTAATGAGGTAGGTGGGCATTTTCAAAAATGTGTTTACCTACACAATTAGCGTGAGTTTTTAAACAAAAATTAACTCAGTGTCAGTTCTGTGACCGCAATTAAGTATTCAGTTTCTATAAAAAAATACTTTTCCTTTTTAATTTATAAATGATATGCATAAACACGCTATTAAAATGTGAAAAAGTTCATTTTCACATAATTTGTCGTCACAAAACTAACAACACTGAGTTATTTTTAACCGACTTCAAAAAAAAGGAGGGGGTTCTCAATTCGGTCGTTTTTTTTTTTTTTTTCAATGTTTGTTACCTCAGAACTCCGTCATTGATGAGCCGATTCATATTTTTTTTTTTGTTTGTAAGTATATGCTTCCAGGTGGGTCCCATTTTTTTGAAAATTCAATTGGATGATGGGATCCATGAGGAATTGAGGGAACTCCTCAATTATATTAGGCACGCGTGTAGTGATTTTGGTATTTTCTATTATAACTCGTGTATTTACATCCGGAAATCATAAATTGGTGGAGTGGAATTGATGATGAAGACCACAGATGACTTATGGAATTCCTCAATGATGTACTTAAAAGTACAAAAGTATATCACATATTCTGATAAGATTCCGTTGAAATAGCAACTAATGAAGTGCCAAGGGTGATGCTTGTGGAATTGACGAAAGTCCTCAAATATTATCGGGTCACATACAGCGATTGGGTTTTTTTCTATAATAGTCAACGCATTTGCTCTCGGAAATCAGTTCATGAGGTAAATTGGAAAAGAAATGTTCTCGTGGCTTGACGGAGTACTAAATTGAAGTCGGTTACAACTTTGTTTTTAAAGTAAATTATTTGTTTAACAACTCAAGCTAAACGGGTACACACAAATGATTAAAAATGCCCAGTGACGGCAGTGGCGGACTGAGTCCGTCAGAGGCCCGGAGTGGCATACCTGAGGCGGTGAGCCCTCCCAGTCTTAGATTTTGAGCATTTGGAGGCCTCCCTAGCTCGGAGACCAGCGCCCATTCCGCCCACCGTATCCAGTAAATCTACCTCTGAGTTTGCCACTGTTCTGAATAGTATTCATTTGTTCTACACCAGTACCCCCACACCCGTTATGTTAGGTATACCTAAGATCGTTTGACCTTTAAGGGTTAATCTGCGCGGTTTAATCTTAAAAATTGCTAGGGCGAGTTTGTTTATTTACTTCACCTACACTAACAGTAAATTGTAAAAAATATCTACGCTACCATAGCATTCAAGTGACATTGGCACCGACTCTATTGCAATGATAAATAGAGTCTATGTCAACATATAGTCAAGACATTTTATATTGCGTATGGTTATTATTTGGCTCGCCTCTACTTCAGATATGGTTTTCGTATAACAAAGTAAAATAACAGGTTCCCATATCTTTATTGTTTTCATCCTCGACTGTGCTTTATTTTTATTTAGTTGTAGGTAGTAATGTGACCAGTGTCGCCTGGCAAAGATGTGTTTCAAGAATTTAATTTACCTATTCAAAAAACTTAAGATTGTATTATAAGAATTGTTACGATTTTTACTAAAGATGTGTGATAAATGATAATTGTAATGAAATAATATCGGTACTACGGTTCTCAAAATTAGTCGGGAAATTCGATCGAAGGTAATTTTTAATTACCTATATATGGAAATTTTAATTTGTTATGTGCCATTTTAAATAAGATTTGCTCAAGTATCGTAAAAAAAGTAGAAGATTTAAGTAGGCCGAGAGAGTACCTACCTTAATTTTATGTAGTTAGATTAGGACATTTTCGTTGTTTAATTGATCTCTTTTAGACTAGACATTAAGATGAAGAAATGTAACACCTGCCAAAGATTGCGTTTAAAGTTCCACATTTATTATAAAAATAATACATTTAATCCCGCTGAGTTATTTATTTAATAGGGTAAATCGCCAACAACCCCCGTTCAATAACTGGCCACCTCGTACAAAAAATGAACTCTATTCATTCACCTATATTAGAATTTATTTTAAGTATAAGGTGTGAGGGTCCGAATCACTACACAGCGCTCCAAAATATGCATAGCTGATGTGGGTGTAAAAACTGCCAAGCTCAAGTGGGACGGGGTCGGCCACGTCTGTCTGTCGCATGCATCCAGACAGGTGAGGTGGGCTACTATAGCTACCAAGTACCCACTTGGTAGCCACACGACGGGTAACGCATACGGGGCCGATCTAGACGGAGATGGCGGGACGACCTGGATGTATTCCTCAGCAATTGGGCGGCAAGGGCACCTAGTAGGGACGCATGGAGACCACAGGGGTGAGGCCTTTGCACAGCAGTGAGACACTCAATAGGCCAACAAAAAAAATAAGGTGCTAATTACTGGCCACCCTTCAATAACTAGCCACGTTATAGTAAATTGAATTCTGTTTGTTGGGGAACCGAATCCTGTTTTAGTATGAGGGGGCCAGTTATCGAAGGGTGTCCAGTTATTGGCGATTTACCCTAAGCGTCCTATATATATCGAGGTTCTTTTACGGACGTGCGGCGCGTACAGCGATGCGTGGCGTGTACAGCGATGCGTGGCGCGGGGCGAACAGCGATGCGGGACGTGGGGGACCACTTAGCGCATTAAAACCGCGCACACTTGTAATTAATAATCATATTCACATGTATGTTGGTGTTTGCGCGTATTGTACCGCGTGCGCTATGACATTTTGTGTGTTAAGAGTAGTAGTACCTAAGTGCGGACGTGACATTTTGCGTACGTAAGGGGGAAGATTTTCAGATAATAGAAAGGACTATTTTTATGTTCTGATGGGATGACAGTGCAATTAAATATGCATAGATGATCAAATGACCATAAATGAACAAGGCGACCTTAGGCCCAATAGATGTACCTACAGCCCAATAATTCAGTTAGAATTACTAATGAATTACTGTACAAGTGTACAGGGAAAAATATACATAGGGAAAAATATAAACCTGTGATAATGCTTCACAAAAAATATTTATCAGATGGCAATTCACATTCAACTCAATACTATGAGTGTAAAAGTGACCAAATCCATAGAATAACGCAAATCATAATGATCAAACCATGTGGTTTAAACATTAGAGTGAGATACACTCACCCTCATGTCATCTGCATCTGTTTCCTAATATGAACCATATCTGTTATATCACGCCTCACACTGCCTAGTCTCTTGTACTATGAAAATGCTCTCAATAGGATACTGACAGCCCAACAAATGGTCCAGTGCAGCCATACTCAACCTGCCCTGGGCCACAAGTTAGGTAAATAAAAGATTTTTATACTAGGATCACTTGGTGGATAGCAAACCACTCTCAAAAGTTGGCGAGCCCATGCGGCCCGTAAGCCACAGGTTGAGTATAGCTGGTCTAGTCTGTGAACTGGCAGGAACCAGGAAGCCTTCTCAGTCATAGAGCTTTTTGCCCCTGACTAGAGTGGCCCATCGGAAATGCCTGCCCTGCTATTAAATAGCTGGTATGTCTGGCAAGAATGCGAGGTAGACCAAACCAAAGATGGGACGATGAAATAAAACAGGTAGCTTGTGCGAACTGGCAGAGAGAATCCAAAGACCGATGTCACTGGAGATCACTGGAGCAGACCATTGCCAAACTGAAGTCACAAATGCACCAAAAACACTATGAAAACTTATACATATACAACATACTTCTGTTAAGAAAGGTTATAATAATAATAATAATGTATGGCTGTAGGTTGAGTTACCTTGTTACCCAAATGCAACTCATACATTGTTAAAATTTGAGATAATTATGGCCTGAATAACAATAAGGTGAACAAAAATAACAAAATTGGGTTAAACTACCTTTTAATACATCTAAAATGCTCTTAAATTCCAATTAGTTCTCTATAAATTATGCTAAGATTGTTCTTTATTTTCTGCAGGTGGTTCCAGTTTATTCTGAAGTTCCATGTGTTTTTCCAGATTTGAGACAAGCAATTGCTGGCCCTGGTTCAGTTGCCCCACGAGGCAGGACCCAGCGCTTTGTAGAATGGAACACAGTTGACTTCTAGCCATATCCAAATTCGGTAATTTGCTGAATTCAACCAATTCATTCTTAGACATGAATCTATCTTGAATGATTCCCGCTGAAACATGAATTAAGTTATTAGAGAATGGTTACACAGGTTATAAACAGGTTCACACTACAATTTGCATTTAACTGAATTAGTTCAGATTATAAAATTGTGTTTCTTTACAAAAATACAAACCCATTATAACCAGTTGTGGAGCTTTCTTCATAATTTTAAACAATTTAGCAACATTTTCAGGTTGACCAAATATCAGTTCTTGGTGAGAGGTAAACAAATGGTTTACAGCTTCATACCGAGTTCCTTTAGTAGCCATGGATACAATTTTTTTGCCATATTTCCTCAAATGCATATCATTTTTCTTTAGTGCAGCAAATATTGGCATTTTCTCCTCCATGGATATAGAATTAATGTGAAGGAATACCACCATTTTGGATGTGTTGAACCAATTCAAGCATTCTCTGGCTAGGATGCGTTCAAATGGATTATCAATTTCCTCAGTTTGTCTTTTCTCCCCTCGATCACACAGAGCAATATCAGGCATAGAATTCTTAGGGGGTGCATACCAGGGTTGTGTGAAGTCAATTAATAGTTGCCTTTCGAAATGTGGCTTCCTAGGTTTCTGAATATTAATCTTGCCTCTAAATCGCCTGGCCAGTAGCAAAGGTGTTTGACCCTGCAGGAACCCTGTAGACGGAGTAAAATGTCAAAACCGAATTTAAGCAATCGTACAACACACAAAGAACTGCAAAACGGATACTATTTCCAAAGAAAATTATTACCTCTGTTGAATGAAGCCATTTTGAGACCTTTTTTATAATATAACTAGAAGATATTCATCTCACAACCCAATACCTAACCTAAAATAAAACAATCTTCTGTTAATGATTTCTGGATTTTGACAATGACACAGACGTGACGTGACGTTTCCTCGAAAGAAACTCTCATTTTTTTTTAGCTTATTGAACGTTTTAATTTGAAGTTGAAATAGCTTAATAGACGTAGTATTGCCATTATTAAATAACTCCCGTGAAATAAGGTAAATTTAATGAATTTATCCCTTCAAAAATATGGTCAAAATCAGAGAATAATGCAGTGAAAATACTGTCCTTCCAGTAAATTATGTGGCGGTTAAATTATTATAAGAACAGAATAGTTATTTATTATTTTATGTGATTCAAGGAAAAATATGTTATACCGAGTTATTGGGTACATTGGGTACCTATGCGAAATGGTATCCCAAAAGTTTATGAATGACGTATCGAATGAATGAAATGTGATTGAAAAGTTCACATGTACGTATGTTTTACGGCGAATTCATTTTGAAAACGTGGTATAAAAAGTGTTAAACTCGTAATAAATATTTAATTAACTGCATTAATAGTTAAAATACATATACTGCTATAAATTAAATAAGTAAGGTTAGTATTAAAAGATACATTATAATTATATCAATATCACGATTCAAAGTAATAGATGAAAATACATTCAGCACTTTTCATTTTTTCATCGATGAGCAAACCACTGCTAAGCTAACTAGACTAAAACTTGTGCATGCTAGAAATACTACTATAGTACATGCTAGAGTACGAACCTAAACATAATTACTTTCAGGATGAAAGACAATCACGAGAACACTCCGCCATCGTCAATCAGCGGCGATGAAATCGGGGGCATGGATGATGAAGCCATATTCTTAGGTTACTTAGATGAGATGGATGAGCTCATAGACGACAATATGGAGGAGGTCACTGACCAGGAAGAAGAGGATACTGACATGGAACCTCCAGAAGATCACTCCATACTTGTTTTTAACAAACATGTTGGGTCTGTCTTTTGTTGCGACCTCCACCCTACTGGAAAGTTGGCAGTGACAGGTGGAGAGGACGACAAAGCCTTTGTGTGGTCTGTACAGACAGGACAAGTTCTCTTTGAATGCACCGGACACAAGGATTCTGTGATATTTGTTGGCTTTAGTTATGATGGTGCCTATGTTGCCACAGCCGACATGTCCGGTTTAATCAAGGTGTGGAAATGTAACTTGGAAGAGAACCAGCAAGAGCCATGGCCTCTTGCTTTTGAATATGAAGCAGAAGATCTGAATTTTGGTTTGTGGCACTTTGGAGCCCGGGTACTTGTATGCGGAGCTGTGTCTGGGGATATTTATGTATTAAAAGTACCTTCTGGTGATATTAAAGTTTTGCAGGGTCATAACACCAGAGTGGAATGTGCCAAGGTGGGTAAAATATTGTAATTATATCTCTTCAATCAACAATTTCCAAATAAATTTAATATTATTTAAATTACTATGGTAGTGAGTCATGGCAGGTTGGGAGAACATGGCATAATATCACTGTTATTACACAGTCTATTTTGTTTTCAGATGTTCAAAGATGGCATACGGTTGGCAGCTGGTTATGACGATGGTGCTGTGAAGGTGTGGGATCTCAAAACAAATGCAGTGCTCCACCAGATTCAGGCCAATATCCATGATATGAGGGTAACAGCTATAGATACCCATCCTGAGAATGTTATTATGGCATCTATTTCAAGCGACGGTAAGATCAAATTCAATAAGACTGCGTGCCTATACTACCATACCTCATCTTGATAAACAGTGCGGTTGTAATATCAAAAATATTAATTTCCAACTTTAGTGTTCAAACACTCTGGGTAAAGTAGTTATTATATTTAAAAAAAATAGTCTATTTTGTGCTTCTTGTATTGATTTTGTATACATGCATCTAAAATTTACATTTGCATTGCAGGTAAAGTTATTTTGGCTACGTCAAACAATGGCAAAGTTGTTGGACAACTACAGGCCGAAAATGATTTAGAAACGGTAGCTTTCGCTCAGGATCCGGAGCTTGGATTATTTGCCTTAGGTGTGTAATTATTTGGAGCTTTATACTTACTTACTACTTGACCACACACACTTGTTCAAGCACGATATTGTTCTTAACTATACTATATTTAAAATAGAAATGATATCTGGCAAAACAGGTGTAGACTCGAAATGTATTATTTTATAACTCTAAAAGAAATAAGTGACAAAAATCCCATTCAGATATCTCAAAGAATTACGAAGCTACAACCATTTTAATATTGCTTGTTAGAGAGAGCAAAAGCTCGTAGATAGTCATGTCGCAATCTGCGAGCGTCATACATACTAAATAAAAATCATTTCATATGAAGGTGCGTTTTGCGGAAAAGGGACAGAACATACCCCCTCTTACTTAACTCACACTTATAACTGTGATTATTTAACCTCTTGCGTTGCTTTTTTCTCCATTTGACTACATTTTTAATCCTTTTTCGAGACTACGACACTATTAATTATTTTATTTAGTGTCTATACCCCTATTACGTCTACCAAAACTATTGGATAAACATAGCCAAAATATTTTTCAGGTACACTAAATGGCGAAGTTGGTGTTTGGGATACAGCTAGACAGATGGTCCGTCATCAATGCACCAAAGCTGACGATGAATCAATTGTAGGTGTCACCAAGATGATATGGGTGAAAGACCACCTCGTTACTGGATGTCTCGATGGAGCCATCCGTGTATATCTAGGAAGATCTGGTGAAAAGGTGCTCCAGTTAACAGGTCACAGATCAGAAGTTCTAGATATGTGCTTCAATGAGAATGAAAATATTATTCTGACAACTTCAGATGATAGCACTGCGAGGATATATAAATATGAAATAAATAAAGATAAGGATTAATCCTGTTGTTATTTTTAATTGTGCTGTGATTGTTATCCTTCTGTTACAATTAATATCGGTCATGTACCATCAATTTCCTAGTAACTCTACAAATCCAATTCAACGCATTGAACGCGATCCGTGCGAAATCAATAGCTGGGCATAAGTATTCATTAATTTATAAACGGATAGTAACAACCGTCGTAAGTATAAACCGACAGTCAATGTCAATCCCATACGTTTAGTAAGAAAACCGACAGGTTAGACGTGACTTAAACATCGCTTTAGCTAACCTTAACCTGCTATTTTTTTTTAAACTCCCCAGCTATGCCGTGATGGATGGTGTTTGAGAAAATGAAACCTTCGTTCTGTTGCCCTGTCCTAGAATGTGTTGCTGACTTTCGCTCTCCCATTCTCATGCTTGAGCTGGAGTCGTGAGTACCTAAACGAGAAAGGACTCCAGAAATATAGCAATAATGATTTCTATAATGGCAATGACTATTTTGGAAAGTGGAAAAGAAAGTTCGTCGAAAAATCGGCGCTACCCTCTTTCCGTGGAGAAAACCTGCGAACCTGCCCGGCTATCACAGGACGACCCGCAAGCTGTGTCGCGGCGACATGGTCTATCCGTCTTTTACTAAGCGTTCTAATTAGAAGGGTACCTAGCTCTCGGGGAAGTCTGGGTTATGTATTTAGTATTAAAACTACGTCAGCCCCTATCCGTACTAAGCAAGTCATTCGAAGAGTCCTTGTCGGGTTTTCAGGTTAAACGTACTAGAAACCTCCTCGCCCTTTGCCCCTGCGGGGTCGTTCTGGGCATCGCCTTTTCTGGGGCACCTACATAGCCATGTCCTCTGGCCCTCAAAGACAAAGTGAGCGCGTTAGCCCCCTTAAGTCCCCTTTTATGACTTGCGGGGTAGATCGTAGACCAATTCTTGCACGAGTTTACATGGTTTTTCGGCGCTACCCTCGGCTGTTTTTGTTAGTACTACGTCGGCGGCAAACAATGTTACGGCCCGCCTTATCGTAAAGGGTCGAACAGACTGCCAGCGGGACGGTAGCGGGGCTTGACGAGCGCGGGACGGCCGGTCACACAGACCACGCGCGCATCGCGCCATCAACCAGCCAGCAACGCGCGCGCGTCCCGCGCGCCTCGCGCCGGCCTCGCGCCATCGACCCGCCAGCATCACGTACGCACCGCGCGCTCCGCTGTCTGGCGTCACACTGACGCGCCGCGCACCCGTCGCGGTCGCGCGGCGCGCCCATCGCGGGCGCGCGGTGGGAGGCTAGCGGGGCGCGTTGCCGACGAGGCGCAGCCTGTTTGACCACGCTAGCGATTTGTAGGGAAATATCGCGCTGCGCGCCCGCGACGGTGCTGTGTGTTCGACCCTTAAGCGGTTACCATAGCCATAAAGTTGGGCGACTATTACACTATTATTCTACTTTTTTGTCGGCGTGAGTGATTTATATACGCATCCCGAATTAGGTTTTCTAGTAGTACCTAAGGGTTACTGAGCTATAAAGCCGCAGACAGACAGACGGACATGGCGTAACTATAAGGGTTCCCTGGGTGTTTGTGGCGCTGGAAAGGTATGCAGGGAAACAAACCTCTGTCTCTCTCTCTCTCTCTTTTTGTTTCACTCTAAGACTAGATAGATATCTAACCTTTTGAACGCCACGACCTGCCTATATCAGAATTGCAATCGTCAACGTGAATTTAAGGTAAGTACGAGTATATTACTTAAAACGGGGGTTTTAGCTTTCAAGCGGACGTTGGTACAGTCTAAAGCACCAATATGTATACATCTCAGTTTCATAAATATGTATAACTACAACGTTATTGTTACAGAAATAAGGTCTGTCTACATGTATATATTTGTAACTTTGTGGTGTATACATATTGGTGTCCATGTACCTACTTATCGTTGGCGTGAAAAAGGTTAAAATGAAGTACTTATTTTGCCTTTTCTGTAAACCACTGTTTTAAATCAATAAAATATTTTGTATTTTTTGTACTTATTGAGACCACGTAAATTCTGAATCTACAGTAAGGGAAACTGTTTCCCAATCAAGCGCCGAATCGCAATGGCTACGCAATCACATGCCTTTAAGTCATATGGAGAAATCGAAGCATTAGGCACTTGTCCCACCGCCGGCGAGTAGCGAGTACTCTCATAGTAATTCTAGCTCGCTTGAGCGAGTAGCACGTAGTAACACTCGCTTACTTGCCGGCGGTGGGACAAGTGCCTAAGCTTCTGCACTAAATAAAAGTACTAAACACACACGCGTCCAACACGCCTGGTCGAAGCCTTGTTCTTTCTTTCCTATATTTAAGAATGCAGTAGAAAGCCCTCGAGCGACGCGCATGGTAATTCACTTCCCCCCGGTCGGCAACTGACGTCCACATGGCTTCATGATACACCTTTGTGAAGCTGCTCACAAGTTATCGCACGTGGGGAGATTGGTCACGAAAAGGACGTTAATAAATAGCCAGAGAGAGTCAAAGAATAGACGCATTCAAGATCTGGTGCTAACCTAACCTAACCAGATGCACAAATGTGTCCTTGTTTTCCCAGCTCGATTTCAAATCGCGTTTACCCACTGTTTGCCAGCAACGGCAGCTTTCGTGCTCGGGACATGGAATGCGCAGAGGTTCTGATATAGTCATCATCCTAGCGTTACTTTCGGTTGTGCCCTAAAGGAACCCGGGGTCCGCTCTGACACCTATCCCCAAGATTTGACATAGGCACTAGTTTTACGAAAGCGACTGCCATCTGACCTTCCAACCCAGAGGGAAAACCAAACCTTATTGGGATTAGACGGGTTTCCTCACGATGTTTTATTTCACCGAAAAGCTAACGGTAAATACTTATTCTGTACATAAGTTCCGAAGAACTCATTGGTACGAGCCGGGATTCGAGCCCACGACCACCGTAGCTTCCGCGCAGAGGTGCTGATAGTGTAGCTAGAAAAACTGGTCGTGGTTACCGTAGTAGAAGGCAAAAGGGTCCGAGGACGGTCGCCAACTAGGTGGTTACACCAGGTTAAGGAAGCCACATCCTCAAGCGAAGTCTATCAAGCAGTGGTCTGACCCCTGGTTGCCCAACCAGGGACCGAGATCGATGGAGACATCATCAGGGCTGCGAAATTCAACAGTGATCCACGGAATGAGGGAACGACTGAAAAGAGAGATAGATACTTAAGTACCTACCTACCTAACAAAAGCACGAGTTCAGTCATAGTTACGTATGTAGATATTTACATACCTAGTGCTGCAGCCAGCAGTAGACGTTTTAAATCATTAAAATATCTACCGCTTTGTGTATGTTGGTACCTAATGATTGCTCCATCTTAAAAAACGGTAAAACAAGTCTGAAAGGTCCTAAATACTTTTAATCTGCAGTAGATAACCATATATACTTTTACCTACAGGAGCCATAACAATGGGTAGGTATAGGTAGTAATAGGTATCTTATTATGAAAGTACGGACACAGGTACGGAGTAAAATGGATATTAGAGATAATTCATTTATTATAATTCCCACAAAAACAAGTTACAGACATTAGATCTGGACTATGTGTCTTACCTAAGTGTGCACAGAAGGATTTAAAAATATAAGGTGCTAAGGAGGTATAAAGAAATAGTAAGAGGTTGCTTTTTCATGAACGGAAGATCTAATAGTCGCTAAAAATTAAAACCAAAAAACTAAAAGTCGAGTAACACAAAACAAACAAAAACAAGAAAATAAACTCTTGTGAACGGTGAGCGGTTTTATTTGCAAACAGCATTTCTTATTTTATTTTTAAATGTGGGTAAGCTGCACAATTAGTTCCAAAAAAGCATGATGTAACTTTTGAAGATGAGAAAAACTCCTGTTTAACCGACTTCAAAAAAAAGGAGGAGGTTCTTAATTCGGTTGTATTTTTTTTCTTTTTTTTTCAATGTTTGTTACCTCAGAACTCCGTCATTGATGAGCCGATTGGTAAATTTTTTTTTGTTTGTTTATATGCTTCCAGGTGGGCCCCATTTTTTTCAAAAATTCAATTGGATGATGGGATCCATGAGAAATTGAGGGAACTCCTCAATTATATTAGGTACGCGTGTAGTGATTTTGGTATTTTCTATTATAACTCGTGTATTTACACCCGGAAATCATAAATTTGGTGGAGTGGAATTGATGATAAAGACCACAGATGACTTATGGAATTCCTCAATTATGTACTTAAAAGTACAAAAGTATATCACAGATTCTGATAAGATTCCGTTGAAATAGCAACTAATGAAGTGCCAAAGATGATCCTTGTGGAATCGACGGAAGTCCTCAAATATGATCGGGTCACATACAGCGATTGGGTTTTTTTCTCTAATAATCAACGCATTTGCTATCGGAAATCAGTTCATGTGGAAAATTGGAAAATAAATGTGGAAATGTTCTCGTGGCTTGGCGGAGTACTAAATTGAAGTCGGTTAAAACTTTGTTTTTAAAGTAAATTATTATAGTACAATGTTTAGTTGTTTACATTTTATGTAGGTACTCTATCTATATATAATAGTGCACCAACTTCATGGTAGATGACGCGGTGTTACATTAGGAAACACGCTATCGTTGTTTTTCCGTAGCTTGTATGACTCCCTTCGAAATATATGAGTATTAAGAGTTGTTAAAAAAGTGTTTCATTCAATAAGACAATAAACGCAGTGACGTAGTGAGTAAACATTGGTCCTTCGAACCGGATTTGACATTCAAAGATTTTCAAACAATCCCTACACACAACGAGAAATCGAAAATGGTTTTATTAAGGAAATATGTAGATGATAGTGGCTCCTCGACACAAAGCTTTCTTATATATAGTTTCAGAGTGCTACTTCATCTTCTACCGGGCTTTTTTTCATCTGTGATGAGATACTGTAATTGTCTTTTTTGTTAATATTTATGTTATTAATAAGTAAGCTGTTGGTTCTCCTTAAAAAAAAAATGAATATTTTTACCTGTTATATTCTGACCTAACTAAATTTGCTTCAGTAGACTATGAGGTGAGTCAGCCATTTTTATTGCTCATTCTGTATAAGGTTACGGTGGATTGGGAACTTGGTTTGGATTTTAGGCGTTATCTACCACAATTCAACAGTGACGCGGTACGGATTAAAACGTCTACTAGCTACAATGCTAAGAGAAAATAATATTTATAACGAGACAATCTGTTGTCTCGTTATAAATATAGTCACAAAAATCGTTCATCAAAAAGTACCGTATAAGTACTGTCATTGATCTCAATGCTCTCAATGGAATTGTTCATATCCTGTATTAAGATACTTATACTATAAGTAATAGCACCTTTGTTGATCTGAAAGGAGCTCGAGTGTGCGTTCTTAGTCTAGAACTCAGTGCCCCAGACAGTAACCTACGGTATACCATTATCAGCAGATGAGTTATCGGTAAAAATTATGCCAAATGCTCTGTACAGTGAGCGGGAAGACAGAGACAGAACCAAAACCAGTTGCTCAAACTTGGTAGAGAATTCACAGAAATAGTCTCGCTACTATTTTAGACTTTATGACTCAGAAAGCAAGGCCTATTTTAAACGGGCGTCTGCCTCACATAAAACGTTTCACATATCGAGTCGGCCTCCGGTGCCGGTAGACGGTCGCGTTTAGTGGGGTTACTGCTAACCTTAATGGAATAGTAAAGTAGGTGTGCGTAACGTTGAACGGTCGTCGCTTCGTCTGACGTGCTAGCTCGGTTTCGTCACATTACTAGTTACTAAGCAAATGTTACGTCCCGTAGTTAAAAAACTAAATTGAAAAAATACACTGACGATCGATCGCTCATCTTTATTGAATTGGAATCGCTAAAGACTTTAACGGTGGCTGTAGAGTCGGTTTTAAAACGACCTATAACATATGTGTTGCATATTTTAACCTGTTAATTAATAGGGCATTGTCACCGCTAATGTTCGTCGCGTTATCAGTCGTGACTGTGGTTAAGCGCGGCCGCTGCAGTACTTTATCAATTCATGGCGTTTTCATGGTGTATTTCGCACGTGGTGGTTGCCGCCGCTCATTCGCCGCCGGCTCGCGCCGAGTGATGCAATGTTAGTCCGACGCCGCTCATTTTTTCAGAAAATTAACATTATGTATACAGACGCGAGCTCGTAGCCACGTGTTCTGATTAACTGAGAGACTGGATAATTCGGTTAAAATTTACTATTTAAGTGGTGATTTAAAAAACATAATGGCAAAAGTGTCGGCCTCGGAAGGACTGAAACCGAAGGCGATGGAGGTGGGTGAAGAGTCTGGTGTTGGATCGAGCCAGGGTCTACGGCTGAAGAAGGAGTTGGGGCTGATGAACGGGGTGGCGATCATCGTGGGGGTGATCGTGGGCTCGGGCATCTTCGTGTCGCCCAACTTCGCGCTCAAGTACGCCGGCTCCAAGGGCATGGCCCTCGTCGTATGGATCCTCTCCGGCTTCCTCTCTATGATTGGAGCTCTTTGTTACGGGGAGCTAGGTGAGTGTTTACATTAATATATAACATTGGGGACACGGAAGTCGAGCAAAAAAAGGCACGGCCGTACCATCTTTTTGTCGAAGCCGTTCGGGCCATTTTCGAGCCCCCGTAACTGCGTTGTGAAAACCTAGAAGCTTAAATTTGCACTAAATTTTATTTATAGCAACCAAATAAAGATCCGTTAGAATGCCTTATTTGGCTCTACGTAATATCTCACAACTTTTTACGGTGGAAGGGTTTCGAGACTTGGCCTATTTATTACATGGAATGTTTTTTATGGCATTTAAATACATCTTTTATCCGACTTCAAAAAAAGGACGAGGTTCTCAATTCGGTTGTATTGTTATTTTTTTTTATCATGTTTTTTTTCAATGATTGTTATCTCAGAACTCCGTCATTGATGAGCCGCTTCGCAGGTTGGTCCCATTTTTTTCAAAAATCTTGTTGGATGATGGGATCTATGAGGAATTGAGGGAACTCCTCAATTATATTAGGCACGCGTGTAGTGATTTTGGTATATTCTATTTATTATAACTCGGGTATTTTACACCCGGAAATCATAAATTTGGTGGAGTGGAATTGATGATGAAGACCACAAATAACTTGTGGAATTCCTCAATTATGTACTTAAAAGTACAAAAGAACCTCACAGATTCTGATAAGATTCCGTTGAAATAGCAACTAATGAAGTGCCAACGGTGATCCTCGTGAAATCGACGGAAGTCCTCAAATATTATCGGGCCACATACAGCGATTGGGTTTTTTTCTCTAATAATCAACGCATTTGCTTTCGGAAATCAGTTCATGTGGTAAATTGGAAAAGAAATGTGGAAATGTTCTCGTGGCTTGGCGGAGTAGGTTCTAAATTAAAGTCAATTAAAGTAAATTTTTACAGTACCTAAATTATATACACCCCAAACTTTCGATTATTGGTCAAGTATTAGAGTCTGCCCGTGCATTTTTTTTTTAATAAGCATTAGGTACCTATGTCCTTGGGATTCCCTAAGAAATGTTTGCTCAGCATTACTGAAAATCGTAACCATTCGTTATGCTATCGCTGTTGTACTCTCTTTCTACCGATATAATAGTATGGATAAGTACGTCAACAAAAAACCACCACAGTTAGTATTATTAAGGTTTATAATAATAATAACGATACTTATTAATAATATTATTTTGCAAGATTTGGTTAATAATCGTCATTTAGCACATTATCCTCATTTAACCGCTTCATGGGGAATATCATCCTATTAATTTAATAAATGTGACTCTCTCGTTAGTAAGTAGTAGGTATTAGCAGTACTATAATTCCCGTTTTTGAAACATTCGGCCAAAATGACAATAAAACTTTATGACAATAAATGAAATTAAAATGTTATGCACATTGCCTATCCTTGTAAGTTGTCCAATACGTATATGTATGTAATTCCATCTAGTGAATAGTTTGTCTTTAAGTTATGAATCTTTCTATGCACACACTGTTTATAATTTTAGTCCAGATCTAGACACTAACGGCCGTATTCATAAACGTTCTACAAGTCCATTTGAACTAAATTGGCGTTAATATTCGTTTGTCCTTATCTGTCACGTTGACATTTGTGTTCGTAAGAAAGGGACAAAGCACATTTTATTTAGCAGAGGCATTTTAAGTTTTATGAATAAGGGGGTTAGATTTTAATGTTACTGATGACTGTATTCATATTCATATTCATATTCATTTATTCGTAATTGTCAATATTACATGTCAGAATGTTTATAGTTATTAAAAGAAGAATATAATAATATTAGCATTACACAAAAAGTGTCTATAACAAGTTAATAAATAGTATAATTCGTTAATTATTATTATTTTAAGTCATCAACAGAACAGTATGTAATTTGTTGTGTGAGCCTAATAAAGAAATAAATAAAAAAACAACTTGAAAAAATTGGGCTGACCCCATACCGCCGCCACAGCCGCATCTCATCAAACATCTCTTTGTTCGTGATGTAGTGTAGGTTAGGTATTATACTGTTCTGTAGTAGTGTATACATATACCTAAGGTGTCTAGTTAATACGATTAATGAGAGTACCTGCCATATATACCTACGCAAACTATAACTTCATACTTAACTAATATAGTTTAAAATTATTTATACTTAGATGATTCTACGAATTACCTACCTCAACCTATGAGAGGGATAAAGTATTGTAAGGTCGATAAAGCGATATCGTAATATTTGAACATAATATAAAGAAACTAACTTCTGCCCGCGACTCCGTCCGAGTATTCACTCGTTTATATCGTAGCTCCATGCAAATTTTCACCCCCGTTTTAACCTCTGAGGTTTCTTAATTTCCAGGATAAAAACTAAATTTATCCTATGTCCTTCGGGATTCAATCTATCTCCATGCCAAATTTCATCTCAATTTGATCAGCGGTTTAAGCGTAAAGAGGCAACAGACAGACAGACACACTTTCGCATTTATACTATTAGTATGGATATATTATAAGTATATTAGATCCTTACCTATGAAATTGGCGTTTTGTATGGAGAACTTTATGAAAACTGTGATTTTCATACATTGAATTTTGCGGATTATTCAGCAATGTCAAATTCAAACCAAACAAAATTTTGGTAGGAAAGGAATATATATAGAACACTTTTAAGCTACGTTACACATAATATTTTATCTTAATTACTTAAAAATAGTTCGCCTCATAAAATTATACGTAATTGAAACACTTGAACCGGCAGCACATGAAAAGGGTAGTTTTCAAGCTTTAATTAGAAACACAAAATAAAAAATTAAAACCTATTTTTTGTATTTAAAACCTTTGTTACATAGTCAAAAATTAAAATTAAAATAGTTATTTGTTATAAAAGGGTGCAAAGTTGTATTTTACCCGCGAGTGTGGAATTGAAACACGAGCAAGCGAACAGACGCTATAGTTGAACCACGAGCGAAGCGAGTGGTTCTAAAATAGAATCCTGAGCGTAGCGAGTGTTTCAACACACGAGAAGTAAAATACATTTGCACCCGTGTGTAACACAAAACTTTTCACCTCACTGTAGCGAGGAAAGTGCAACATTCAAAACAACTTTATTTAATTTAAATAATAAGATATTTTTTTACAGTAATAATAACGTTAAGTAATATCAAGCATAATTTTGGTCAAGTGCGAGTCGGATTTTAGTTTTCCCATACATTTTGAGACCCAGCGCCTGATGAAGGCAACAAGCAATTTTTTAAAAGTTCTTAAATATTTATTTTATTCTGTTTTTAGTATATGTTGTTATAGCGGCAACATAAATACATTATCTGTGTTTTTTTTGTATTATGAGCGTTTTACGTTTTGTTATCTGTCAAAAGCTACTTAAACACGCTCCAAGGTCAAATTACTTTCCCCACTAGTGGTTAAATGCGTTTTTGCCCACTGGTTTTAAAGGATAAAAGACGGCTTTCCGAGGCAGTGAGGGAAAAACAATTTGGACGTTGCAATAGAAATTAATAAATTACACGCGTACAAAATAATATCTGTGAAAAGGACCTAAAGGACCTAATACACCAGGAACTCGCCATTTTACAGAAACAGCTGTTACAGAAATAATTGATAAGAATTTATTTAGATTAGTATACGTGTGTATACGTACCAAACTTCACTAACTGAGCTCTATCGTAGACTTTCACGCTTTCACGTAGGTTACAAATTAAAAATCCTACTAATATTATATATGCGAAAGTTTGGATGTTTGGATGTTTGGATGTTTAGATGTTTTGATGTTTGTTACTCAATCACGCCTAAACGGCTTAACCGATTTGGATGAAATTTTGCACGAAGATAGTTTATAGCCTGGATTAAAATATAGGATAGTTTTTATCCCGGGCCCACGCAGACGAAGTCGCGGGCGGAAGCTAGTAGTAAATAAGTACTTTAATTCAAATATTATTTGTATATTAGGGTACTTATACTATTTAGATAGGTAATTAACGATTGTAAAAAAAGGCCTAACATTTGTCTCAAAAAAATCTTTGAGTTTAAACGACATACCTATTTTCTTCTTCGTTTACTCGAACTATTAGGACTAAGTACATTATTAATTCAATAGGGTTGTGTTGTGATGATTATAAATTAGGCAAAGGTACATTATATATATGGGTACCGTTCGTGACGTAGTGAACGACTTAGATACATACATACCTACATGCATTCACGCCTTTATTCCTAAAAGGGGTAGGCAGATACATTAAACTTGTGTTCCAGTACCACTTTTAGCATAAATGTGGGTATAAAAGATCGACAAAATGTGATATCGCAGTGACAGGTTGCTAGCCCATCGCCCACAAAACACTTCAACCCTGTGAACGAATCCATACTAATATTATAAATGTGAAAGTGTGTGTCTGTCTGTCTGCCTGTTACCTCTTCACGCTTAAACCGCTGAACCGATTGAGATGAAATTTGGTATGAAGATAGTTTGGATCCCGGGGAAGGACATAGGATAGTTTTTATCCCGGAAACCATCCCCGGAGGGGGTGAAATTGAAATTTAAAGTTTGTATGTTGCAACGATATAAACGAGTTCCACGCGGACGGAGTCGCGGGCAGAAGCTATACGTACTTGCCTATACGTATATGTTAACAAGGGATGTGCTGTTCCCAGGAATATTTTAGACTAGATTCTGCCTGCGACTCCGTGCGCGTGGAACTCGTTTATATTATATCGTAGCTCGATACTAACTTTCATCCCCCATTTCACCCTCTCAGGGGATGATTTCCGAGATAAAAACTATCCTATGTCCTTCCCCGGGATTCAAACTATCGCCATACCAAATTTCATCTCAATCGGTTCAGCGGTTTAAGCGTGAAGAGGTAACAGACAGACAGACAGACCGACACACTTTCGCATTTATAATATTAGTATGGATACAAGATTACATATACATATATACAAAGAGAATGACCCCAAGTTCAATGGCATTTATATGTTAATATCAACGTCATAGTATACCTACTTAATGCCTATTTTTATAGATTAGTTTGGCAACAGAAGCAAAACTATTATTTCCCCGCTTACATAGTCGAATTTATTGATATCGTGTTCATATTATTGAAAACAAAATTTCAGAATGCGGCAACCTCCTGTTTCCTGTAATAAACCAATAAGTTTGCTATCTATACGATTAGTGTAATATAATATAACTGGCAGTCAATCCTAATTGGAGATAGAGAACAGCTGTCTCCTGGAAAAATTAGGCCAGTCTAACGTCCCAAAATATATATATTTCAAGATAGTCGCGGTGTCAAAGGTACCTACATCAATTTTATTGTTAGACTAGCTTCCCCCGTGGCTCTGCCTGGACGCAGAACGACTGACAAAGTTACGCAGACGGACCCATGAGATAAAATATGATGCGTAGATGTTAATACCGAAGGTCCCTTTTATATAAATATAGTAGTACTTACAAAGTCATAAACTCACAAAATGTTAGTACTTTATAGTTACTTCTTTATTAGGTATTTGTAATTAAAAAGCAGGTAGTATAGAAGACGCCGGGGGTATCTCTTGACACATTATTTCATTAGCGATATATATCACTTCACTCGACGTGACAAAGTGGACAGCCCGATCGCTATCTTATCAATTTATCTTGGCCGACAAAGCTGTACAATCAGTCATGTAAATCCTTATTTACACAACTTTCTCTGATAATAACGTAATTAATGGTTATTTTTAGGCAGGGTAAGTGGGTAACCAATAATCGATGTGAGAGTTATGATTTATGATTTCTTTAATATTAGGTACTCTTTGCCTCGAAAATAATGGTGTCAGCTTAACAGGTTGAAAACTGGCTGCGGACGCTCGCGCGCATTCGTACACAAATGCATAGAAATTGGATAGAATCTCCGAGATGCGATTGTGGAGCCGCGCCGCGGCCGAATTTGCAAGAGATTGAGCATATCATCAAGAACTGCCCGCTCAGTAAATACGACGCGAGGGCAATCCAGCAAACATGTAAAATCAAAAATCAAAATCAATTATGTATTCTGCAAATAGGCCACAAGAGCACTTTTACAATGTTCACCCTCGACAGTGACGTAATCCTATGGATGCAAAGTTTGAAAATCCTATACTTACGAATGATTAAATTCCGTACGAATAAGTAAATAATTATTTACTTCAAAAGCAAAGTTTAAACCCACTTCAATTCAGGTCTTCGCCAAGCCACATGAAAATTTCCACATTTCCTTTCCAATTTACCACAGAACTGCTTTCCGAAAGCAAATGCGTTATTGGTTATTACAAAAAGTGAGGAGACAGGAGTTCCGTTGATTTCTCAAGGATCTTGGAATTTATTCTTCATTATTTGCTATTTCAACGGAATCATGACAGAATCTTTGACGTACTTTACATTACATCCATAAAGATTTTTTTCAATCATCTGTAATCTTCATCATCAGTTTCACTTTACCAAAATTGCGATTTCCGAGAGTAAATACACGAGTTATAATAGAAAACACCGAAATCATTACGCGTGCCTATAAAATTTGAGGGTTGCCCTCAATTTCCCTGGGATCCTATCATCAGATCCTGACTTAGTGGCAATGGGACCACCTCAGGACTATACTAATATATAAAAAAATAATGTCGATAATCAGTCTACAATTGACAGAAAAATCGTTGAACATACATTTCCATTTTTCCCCCTGCTGGCCAGTTGGCCACCCCTTAGTTGTGCTTAGTTGAATGTACTACTTAACCCTCGCTTTGCTGTCGAATACACGGAGCATAGAATCTAATTCAACGGCGGTTGTCGTCAAGATATTTTTGAATCATATAATTAACCGAGGAACATGTTTCACGCACGTGTTACATGTTTGGGTGCCAAATATTTTCCAAGATTCCGACTTCCAATAAGTCGCTCCCGTGCTAGGGGTTAAAAAACTTATATGATACCTATTGAAGTATGGTGAACCAACTCTATGGTTTGGTTACCATGGATACAGTTATTGTTAGAAAAATGTATATGTCAATTACTGACACAAATCGTCTTACGTAGTTTTACTATAAATAAAATAACATTAACAATTTATACTGCTTTATTCTGGTCATAATACGGTGATCATCAAGATCCACAAAATACAAGTTCATATCGAACATTGACCGGAAGGCGCGGCGTGGGTAGGTCCCCCACAAGGTGGACTGATGACTTGCTGGTAAAGGTTGCTGGAGTCCGCTCGATGCGGGTGGCGCAGGACCGGTCACTTTGGCACTCTTTGGGGGAGGCCTAAGTCCAGCAGTGGACGTCTTTCGGCTGATATGATGATGATGATTGAACCTTGAACTTTACAAACAGTACCACTGCGGCACAGCACGATTGTATCTACCTGCTACCCAAGTGGCTTTAAAGAGGCCCGACGAGAACCTAAATCTCAGACAAGTCGGAACATCTTAGGTAGGTACTAAAGAATACCAAAGACCAATTCAGTCGGCTATTTGTGGGCTGGTCCCAAGCAATATAAATTACGATCTCTTTGTGATATAACTGGCTCACAACACAACACATTATCTGTGCAACACAACTATCAACGGAATGAAAAGGATGAGACGGATATGGATATTCAAGTTGACTATGGAATGGCACAGTAAACCAAAACAAATGAGCGCTAATTAGGTATGTATTAAGGGAACACAATTAGATATTCGTTTATTATTGTCTTGGAAATGGAAATCATTATATGCAATTTTCCTATTTATAGAACATGTACTCGTACCGATGTTATCAAGGAAGAATGTTAAATGTGTGTCAAATATGTTTTTCATTAAGTATAAACAGTGGAGGTCGAGCTTGGTTGAGACGGTCTACCTCAACAGCTAGAAGTGATCGGGTAAATGGCTAAATAGCTAACAATAGTCGGAAGTAGGTATTTTTCTGTTGTTGGTATAATCCCCAATCCCTAAGCAAAACAGTTGAAGCAGACGTAGATACAGAGGTGATTCCGTGAGAGTACCTAAGAGTGATCTGTTTTTTTTTCAATTTGAATACGAATCAAGGAAATAATTTAGTATCAGTTAATCTAGTAGATCGTTTACATTATGTAACTGTTATCAGTCTAAATTAGTTAGCTTGATCAACAAGAAAGAAGCGAGGGAAAGAGGGCGTGGTCGTCGGAGAAAGAAGATTAACCAATCCTCGATTTGCCGACGACATCGTCCTGTTCTCTTCAACACCTTTCGAGCTACGACGAATGCTTCAACATCTAAGCAACGCAAGCCTCTAGGATGGACTAACGATGAACATGTCGAAGACCAAGCTTAAGACCAATAGCACCGCACGTAGGATTGAAATTAATGGAGAATCTATAGCGTATGTCCATGAGTACCTTTATATAGATCAACTAGTTTCCTTCCGGCACAACAGGAGAAAGAAGTCGAAAGACGGACTGAAACGCTTGTAGGAGCTATTAGTCCTTGAAACATCTCATGAAGGATGATCTCCCTATTTCGTGGCAGCTCAAAACGGAAAACGGAGACGCGGCAGACCTCACCGGCGATGACGGGACGAGATAGACTCTCTTTTTAAAGGATTGGCCAGAAACTGCTCGTTATCGGGATGCCTGGAAGCGGACGGGGGAGGCCTTTGCCCAGCAGTGGGACCTAATATTGATCAACAAACGGTTTAACGTTAATAACATATTATCGTACGATATTTCGAGCGAAAATATAGGTACTTACTCGTAATACTAGTAGAACGTAATAATTGAATAAATGTCTTTATCACTTACTAAAATATTCAATTTCATACGGTACTAAATAAATATTACTATGCCATTTCAGATAACACTTATGGGAAAACATTCATGGGTATTAGATTTGCGAATGGGTAATAAACCCGATCCATACATCGGACTCTATACATAAATCGATTATTCCATTATTCGAAGATTATCCAAGCTAAACGTCCCAATGTTTACATTCACTCCAATAAGTATTTGGTACCCCGCTGTTGTTCACTTCTAGGTGCTGTTGTAGAATAAAAAATAATGAAGTTAAACAATAATTTAATGAAAAACAAACGCCTTTTTCAAATGGCGCAATGAGGGAAAATCCGAAACTACAAGAAACAGGGAAATTTGCTCTTAGTAGTCATGAAACTGATTTTAGAAAAAAAATGGCTGGATTCAAAGATTTTCAAAAAAAGGCCAAATCTGTCTAAAAATCTCGTTTTTACGCAAAATAATAGTATTGGATGTACGGAACAATTATCGCTCGTAAACCCCGTTTCCCTGTCTCTGTCTCTAGAATGATCAGTCCTGTATCTCAGGCTATACAATACAAAAACCGGCTAATTGCGTGCCTTTCTCTCTCTGCTAGTCTTTGTTACTAAATGGTGCGGTTGCGTCGGACGAATTTGAATGAATTATTCTAAGTAAATTTTAAGTTGGTTGATTATTACTCGGTAATTACTTATGCCTCTTAGCCGAGATAGTTTTCCTATTCAATTAATTAGGTATATGTGGGTAGTAACTTACCTACATATAACGCTAACTGAGGGCCTACCGCGAAACGAAAACGAACTTCGTTCGTGTATCTCCCTCTCTGTCGCACTTGCTAGTCCGAGCGGCAAAGACGGAGATACACGAACGAAGTTCGTTTTCGTTTCGCAGTAAGTAGGCCCTCAGCAACGCCTTTTTTCACATCTAGGCTGTAGTAACCATTTAGCCAGCAGGGTGTGATGGGGGGACTTGACTCGAACAATAATTGGAGCCCAATATCACGCAAACAGACCCTGATTTGAAAAATGGTTTTTAGAAACCTATAATATTTCTGAACAAGCTATCTAACGATAACCCACGACATGGGTTTAACGAGCAAAAAAAGACCGGGTTACACTCCGGGAGTGCCGGCAGAAGTGAAAACTTGCGAATTGCTTTAATTATCAGTATTAAAAAGCTTCTGTCAAAAATTTCATTTTTGGTACAAGCTTTTATTGCCGACTGTACTAGTACAGTCATGTATATCAGTGTCAGTGTATGATGGTATACAAAAGCTTTTTGTATACCATCATCAACTACTCATTGAGACGATTCTAACGAGCCAAAACTCGACGGGGTTACGTCTGTTAAGTACTGAATTCCCATGGCCACTTTCTGTCTCCATCATCAGATCAGCTCGATGGTACCATAATATTGAATTGTCATCCAAACTATACTTATACCCAAAATTTCAGCTCAATCAGTCGCCGGGAAGTGGGTCAAATTTAACTTGCAAGATTTGATTACAGACAGACAGACAGACATCACAGGTGAAAGTAAATAAAAGCTTGTAAAAAAAAAACCTCCCCTCCACTCCCTCACCCACGGCGTGATTGATTGAAATACCTTTTTATTTATTTATTCAAGATCACCAACAGATAATACATTATACAATTTAATATGTAGCTTATTCTATTCTATTTATCCTATTATTCTTATTCTATTCATCTAATTATGGTAACCAAAGTAAAGTACACATTTTACAATGGGCTTTTTTTTTAAAGAAAAAGATGCAACTAGTATAAGGGTCACTGAGCTAAGCCGCAGACGTACAGACGGACATGGCGATCCTACGAGTATAAGGAAGGGTTCCTTGTTGAATACGGAACCCTAAAAATTATGGTGGCAAGTAATGTCAGTGTCGAACCAGGACATTGTTTGTTGCAAAAAATTTAAGTCGCATACAAACGGAAATCATAACAAACTACTACAAAACGCAGATTTTATTGGTCATAACATTTAAATAACATAACACTCATTTATCACCAACACATTTGCTATAACGTTTATGTGTAGCTACTGATTTCTTTTGGCAAAACATACATTTAGTACCTATAATGATTAAAACTGATAACAACATTTGAAATAATGATAAAAGAAGGTGGCGTACTTAATTTTACTAAGTGCTTGCTATCACTCCTAGAAAAAATATGTTAATATAATTACCAAAAACCGAATCAGCGCACTCCACTTCCACGTGGTATTGTCTGTCCTATCCCTAGAGTGTATATAAAAGCCCGCGGAGAGATCTCGCGAAGGCGGTCCTGAGTTGAAATGAACTTTTTTTGGGCATTAAGAAATTTGGATTTTTATTTCGTTTACAGTAGTTTCAGAGATATTTTAAGACAGGTCAGTGTAGGTACGACGACGAGCGAAGCGAGGAGTGTTAGGTAGAACCACGACCTTACAGAGCCGAACCCTTTTTAACCGACTTCAAAAAAAAGGGGAGGTTCTCAATTCGGTTGTATTTTTTTGTCTTTTTTTTTCAATGTTACCTCAGAACTCCGTCATTGATGGATGAGCTGATTCGTAATTTGTTTGTAATTATATGCTTCCAGTTGGGTCCCATTTTTTTCAAAAAATCAGTTGGATGATGGGATCCGTGAGGACATGGAATTCCTCAATTATGTACTTAAAAGTACAAAAGTACGTCACAGATTCTGATAAGATTCCGTTTAAATAGCAACTAATGAAGTGCCAAAGGTGATCCTTGTGGAATCGACGGAAGTCCTCAAATATTATCGGGCCACATACAGCGATGGGGTTTTTAGGGTCCCGTAGCCAAATGGTAAAAATCGGAACACTTATGGATTCGTCCTGTCTGTTGTTTTCTAAACTGAATAGTTTGCGCGAGAGACACTTCCAAAGTGGTAAAATGTGTGCCCCCCCCCCCCCTGTAACTTCTAAAATAAGAGAATGATAAAACTAAAAAAATATATGATGTACATTACCATGCAAACTTCCACCGAAAATTTGTTTGAACGAGATCTAGTAAATAGTTACCATCTGTCATAGCTTGTAATGCATCACTCCTCTTACAACTTACTTTTCTTTTCATCAATGTATTAGGCGCTGTTCACCCTACGGCATATTTAAAATAAAACTGATGTCTTCGAATTTCCAGGAACAATGATCCCCAAGTCCGGAGGCGACTACGCGTACATCAGCGAGGCGTTCGGGCCGCTCCCGGGGTTCCTATACTTGTGGGTGGCGCTGTTCATCCTAATGCCCACGGCCAACGCGATCACGGCCATCACCTTCGCGGAGAACATACTGAAGCCTGGCTGGCCGGCCTGCGACCCTCCCAGAGCCGCTGTTTCACTCATAGCTGCGGCCCTTACCTGTAAGTTCTTTCATGTAAAAACACCTTCAACTGTCTAGTTTTAAAGGCCGTAAAATAATCACTTAATCAGTTAAGTAGAAAGGTTTTTATGAAACATCTTTTCAAAGGCACCTTTAAATTTTTTCTCCATCCTATAACCTATCCTTTCCTATACTATTAAACGAGCAACATTTGTTTATATTATATATATTTAAAAGCACGTTCTCGAAAACGGCTCCAAGGATTTCAATGAAATTAGAACTACGATGGCGAAAAATCGATCTAACTGGGTGTTATGGCTGGGAAAATTCATTTTCTCCGTATTTTTATTTTCTCTATTTTCACCCTAGCAGAGCTCGGTCGCCCAGGGACTATATTTTCTTATAGTATTAAATGAGCAATAATTGCATATAAACTACTACTACTATACATATCTATACATATATATCTACTATATATATCTGTAATCCCGTTCTCTAAATCCGCTCTAAAATGTTTAATGAAATTTGGAATATACTCGGGTGTTTACGGGGGCAGTAAATCGATCTAAGTAGCTGGGTCTCATGTCTGGGAAAAATCGTTTATCCATACTTTCTCTATTTTTACCCGAGTAGAGCTCGGTAGCCCAAGGACTACTAAAATAATTATATTTGTAAAACGTTAATTATTTCACTAAAGTCATAAATAAGTGGCTGTAACGCCCAATAGGATCAATACATAGCAGTAATTAATAAATGTGTCAAGAAAACAAAACTAAGTACCTATCTATGTTTTGTTAGCTTAACACATAACTTTGGATAGTTAGTAGTAGCAATTTCGATTCGAGAGGCGACTAATTGTCTGTTGTTGGGGCGGGTTCCGAACTGGTATCTTATCGGTTATTATTCTTATCAAACTCAGAGTATATGATAATTTCATTGTAATTGCAGACTAGCTAATAGACCACGTTTTAGTAGGGATAGGAACCCACTGGGCAAAAGAATGACGTAATTAAAAAATGTTGCACGTTGTGCATAAAAAAAATTGTGCACTTGATCAAGCCATGCCCAAATACTATTTGGACGCAAGTGTATTCGGCATCGTAAGATGCAAATGGCACGCAAAAGTATCGTGATGTGCAGAGAACACGTTTACTTTGCCTCATCAGTCATCACATTCCGCGACGACATGCCTCAAAAGGAACGGTGCATAAACTGGTTCATCTGCACCGGTAATTTGATTCGTGTGCTTCTTAAAGAAGTATCACACTGGTGATTACGCAAATAATTTCTCGAAAATATTCAGACATGGACATGGATCGACATTCCACGAAAAGTTATATCAAGAAATGGTTATCTTACGCCAATCATAACCACAGGGCGAGTCGTCATAACCCTACCCCGTACTGTGAATCGGTTGTACAGGGTGTCCACTGAGTGGAAAGTGGCATCATCTTATCGAAACCATGTGTTTCGATTACAGAAAGAGTCACTTTCAACATTTTATCTAAAAAATATTTACACTTTCAGCAATTTCTTTCATAATCATTAATCAATGACAGCCCGCTGCACTTTTGGAACATATAGGGTCAATTTATTTATTTCTCTAAAATTACGCCCTTTATTTGGATAACAGTAGAAACGAAAAAGGGCTTAATTTTTTTTAATGAGAAGATTCCATTTACTAAATTCCAGTTCCAGGTCACTTTAATCTTTAATAGCGTTTCATAGTGGCCAAATTCACAATGTTCAAAATACCAAAAAACTAATTTCCATATGTCCATCGCATTATTCAAAAAAACATTATCTCAAAAAACGTAATCTTCCACCGGACACCCTGTACTAACATGAACCATGGATTTACTTTTATTTGTGGTGTCCGTCATTTACATGTCATGTCCATACTGCGGAATGTGCCATACCTGTTTACTTTCGTTGATTTAGCTAGATAGATGCTTAATCCTTAAACCTAAAGATACCTATGTTATCTCAACGTCGTAACATATATCATTTTAATTGACAGACACTAATCCACTTACCCGTAGGTAGGTACCTACATTTTTCTTCCGATAGTGAACAAAAATAAACCATGTATCACACGGTACATTTCTATCATGTTTTTTTTTTAAATTGTAACCCAAATAATTATTAATCGGCAACGGCGACCCTAAGCTAATTACGAGCGTGAGCTCTAATTATGGCTTGCAAAGCCGAACTTTCTCTTAAAAACTCTATCGCAGGTAGGTAGTAAAGTTGTCAAATTATTATAAGTACTAGCTTCCGCCCGTGACTTCGTTCGCGTGGACCCGGGATAAAAACTATCCTATATTTTAATCCAGGCTATAAACTATCTTCGTGCAAAATTTCATTCAAATCGGTTCAGCGGTTTAAGCGTGATTGAGTAACAAACATCCAAACATCTAAACTTTCACATTTATAATATTACTAGCTTCCGCCCGCGACTTCGTCCGCGTGGACCCGGGATAAAAACTATCCTATATTTTAATCCAGGCTATAAACTATCGTTCTGCAAAAATTTCATTCAAATCGGTTCAGCCGTTTAAGCGTGATTGAGTAACAAACATCCAAACATCTAAACTTTCCCATTTATAATATTAGTAGGATAGTAGAATATTAGTAGGATAATTATAGGAGGGTTTCGGCCGGGATTTACGTATCTGTTTCGCGTAGCGTCTTTAAAGATCTTTACGCTCATCATAACACGAGAACGCCATTCTGGCCGCTGTGAAGCAAACTCCTCCCATTTGTCAGGTGGTGGTATACCGCAGGCAGTTAGGTGGCGCTTAAGCACGTCCTTGTAAAGTACTTTGTTTGCTTTCGTTTACCAGCTGATAGCCGGGAGTAGAAAACGGCTTTCGGTAGTCTGCAATAACGAGCGTGAACCAAAAACCGAATCAGAAATAATGTTTATTGTAGAACATATTACGTAATTCATCATTATCATATCAGCCGAAAGACGTCCACTGCTGGACATAGGCCTCCCCCAAAGAGTGCCAAAGTGACCGGCCGTGCCGGGAAGTGTACGTAATTAGGTAGGCTGTGAAATACAGAGTTATTAGGTTAATTATGTGATCTTCTATGTCTTGCCAATGGGCGTACAAACATTGGGTAGGTTAACTTTACACTCCCTTTATACCTACTGTGTAATACAAGAAAAATAAATAGTTATTTGTGTCACAAGGAAGCAAAATAATATATTTACAGCGAGGGCGGTGTATTGAATCCTGACCCTAGCGAGGAATCCTACAATAGAATCTTGAGCGTAGCGAGGGATTCTAACGTAGGACCTGAGCGCAGTGAGGGATACAAATGTTAACGCCCGAGACGAAGATAATTTTGCTACCAAGCGACACATACTATTTTTCACACCGACTATGAAGAAATTTAAAAAGATGCTGTTAAAATTACTTAACAAGCTTTAACAAATTTTCTAAATTTTATTACTAATTTTTTAATATTACGAAAAACTCATACATTTTCAAATAACGTTGTTAAAGTTAAAACTTGAAATATGTTGGTTTTTAATCGATTACAATGAAATTGCAATCGATTATTTTATTAAGCTCTGTGTTAAATTGGCATAATGCGTAAATGCTACATGCAAAAAGTAGCTTGAACAGAAAAGTAGCATTTTGATCCCTCTAGTCGTGGAGCAAAACTTACTTTTCCGAATGACAGGTGTGAAATAGTACATTACTTACCATGGGCTGTAAAAGAAAGAAAGCCCGAAATCGCAGGTATTTGTGACCCGAGCCGCAGGCGAGGGTTGTAAATATGCGATACAGGGCTTTCTTTTTACTGCCCGTTGTGAGTACACAATTTTACGTCTTCACCTGGCCACAATGCGAGTTTTACCGTACGCGCAGCGTGCGGTAAAACCCACATTATGGCCAGGTGTGACGTAAAGTAATTTAAAACACTAAACTACCTAGTCTAGCCATAAGTTCTGTTACTGGCAGTTAACAATGATTTTAAGAAAAATAATAATTCGAATTTCGAATGTTGTGTTTTGACGTAAGTACTTGGATGTTTTTGCCACCATTTATATACAATATAATATTAAAATAAGTAAATTAATAATGGAGTGGGGTGTCAAAGAAAATAGAATTGCTGTGATTGCTCTGCATAAGGTAGGAATGGAGCCGTCCCACATTTTTGAGACACTAAAAAAGTTAGAGATCAGTCGAATGTTTGTGTATCGTACCATTCAAAGATACACCAAAACGTCCTCTGTCGATGACAGTAAAAGATCTGGCCGACCACGTACTGTTAGAACAAAACAAGCCGTTAATGCTGTAAGGGCCAGAATTCGCCGAAATCCCATAAGAAAACAGAAGATCCTTTCTAAGGAAATGAAAATACCACCTAGGACACTTTCGCGTATAATCAAAGATGACTTGAGTCTTGCAGCTTACCGACGATATACAGGACATATGTTAAATCAGTCACTAAAGGACAAGAGAGTTGAAAGATCAAAAAGCCTTTTATCTCGATACGCACATGGGAAATATAAAAATATTCTTTTCACGGATGAAAAAATTTTTACTATCGAGCAGCACTACAACAAACAAAATGATAAAGTGTACGCACACAACTCTCGAGAAGCTAAAGAGATAGTTGGAAGGATTCAGCGAGGTCATCATCCCGCTTACGTCATGGTTTGGTGGGGTGTGTCGTATCAAGGCGTCTCTGAGATACATTTTTGCGAAAAAGGAGTGAAAATTTCAGCTAAAGTGTATCAGGACACGATTTTAGAAACAGTAGTTAAACCACTAAACGACACAATGTTCAAAAATGTACACTGGACCTTTCAGCAGGACTCAGCCCCGGGTCATAAAGCTCGCACCACCCAGATTTGGCTGCAAAGGAATGTTCCGGACTTCATCAAGGCAGATGATTGGCCCTCTTCCAGTCCCGACTTAAATCCCCTGGACTATAAATTGTGGTCAGTGTTAGAGGACATGGTCTGCTCTAAACGCCATGCCAATATCGATTCTCTAAAAAAATCTTTGAAGGTAGCAGTGGCAAATTTCCCAATGGATACAGTGCGTGAATCTATAGACGTGTGGCCGGATCGTTTGAGGGCGTGTATTAAAGCTAAAGGCGGGCATTTTGAATAAAAAATATATTGTTTAGAAACCTTATTAACTTACCTATAAATAAACATTTACTTATGGTAAATTCATTACATCCTTTTAAAAATATGTTTCATTTCATTTGTAACAGAACTTATGGCTAGACTAGGTATTTAACCCATTCTAAGTATACTTACTTAATATTAGGGCTCCCGCTACACGTGTAAGCCCGCCCGCCCGAATACCCGTGTTCTTAAGCCCGCGGTGCTAAGCGTCCGTTCTACACGGATACGCCCGAACCCGCCTGGTCCGCGGGCGGGTACCCGGGTACCCGTGTACCCGTACACACGTACCCGCGGGTTCTAATTACACGCGGGTTCGGACCGTCCGTGGCCGTTTGAGTTGAGGCAAATAGAATATAATTATTTCATTTTACTCTATTTGCATTAGCAACTCTATGGGTTTGGTGTGTATGATGTTGTTTTATATTAGGTATGTGACAAAAGGAAACATCGCAGGAAGCCTATGCTTACTCTATTGCGTCATAATATTGTATAAACCTAGTATTTTATGTAATGATTGCCCGACAAAGGGCACGCAAACTGTTTAACTTTTATTATAGCCGCTTAAAGATATGATAGCTAAACAAAAACAGTACTTAGCTAAGTAGAGTCAGCCAAGAAAGTGTTCTACCGCTTTTCGACTTAATTGCATGCAAAATAAGGTCCGAAAGTGGTAGACCACTTTCTTGGCTGACTGTATATGAGAGCTATTTAATTTAACCGAGCGCTTATTGTATTGTACAGTCGAGAAAATTTAATGTTTAGCACTTTTAATCCTTAATGTTATTCAAATAGAGTTGACATTTGCCAAACCTTCATTTCCTCGACCGTACATGCCATTATGGTTCTAAATAAGGGACTGAATATATGGTATCGAAATGAAGGGTTTTAATTAACGGTACTTAATAAAGGTATTGCAAGGTATACCGTTTTAAACCGCACCTTTACTCACGAGGTTGAATATGAGCACCGAATAAAGGCACTGAATCAAAACGATACTTGCAACATTACTCTGCCTACGATACCTATATAAAGGATACAGTAATCATTTTAAATGAAAGGTACTCGAACAAAACCATATTGTGACAATTTGCTACAGCTTCAAAGTTTGCCGTTATTATATATCCGAAACTAGAGTAAATTCTATCAAATGAATGCAAGTAAAATACGATTTTATGCTCTCATGATAAAGTTGTTTTCTGCTTGCGCTTTTGACAGGATTTTATCTTACAATTTCGGACGTACTGAACATCATTGATGTCGTTTAACGAAGTAAAAATAATTTGCAGCAACGAGATTATAATTTGGATAGGCATTATCAGTGTCTTGCAACTTTTTTGGGATAAACCCAAATGTCGTTGAATTCCAAAGCAATATTAAGTTTTATGCGTATGCGATAGAGTCGAGCACGAACTTCATCGTTCTAAAGCAGGTAATAATTCTTTATCTGGTATCTTCGCCGACCTGAGTTGTGGTGTTTTACCACTGAACGGATATATTAGGGAGGTGGAAGGGGTCACACAATACTATATAGTTTTAGATATGCAAAATTTAATAAAGGCAGTAAAGTTGTGTGATTTCCAAGTTGCAGAATTTTGTTTAACAAGCAAATAAAGATAATAAGAATGCCTGAGACTTGGTACTACGAAATATCAAAGTCAACGACCGCTTTCGCCTAGTTGGTAGTGACGCTGCCTACGAAGCAAGGGGTTCTAATCCCGGTGAGGGCATTGATTTGTTTGATAGGCACGAATATTTGTTCCTGAGTCATGGATGTTTTCTATGTATTTAAGTATTTATTTATCTATATAAGTATGTTTATCATCGTCTAGTACCCATAGTACAAGCTTTGCTCAGTTTGGGTTTAGGTCGATTTGTGTAAGATTGTCTCCTAATATATTTATATTATATTTATATTTATCTCACAACTTTTTAAGGTGGAAGAGTTTCGAGACTTGGCCTCTTTTTTACACGGAATGTTTTTTGTGATAAAACTTACTAGCTTGTGCCCGCGACTCCGTCCGCGTGGAACTCGTTTATATCCTATATCGCTCCCCAAATCAAGTCTTATACCAAATTTTATCTAAATCGGTTGAGCGGTTTAATCGTGAAGGGGTAACAGAAAGACACAGGCAGACAGACCCTTTCACATTTATAACAGTATGGATTCGTACTTACTTTTTTTTAAATCTGAATTTGAGAAGGCGAACTTTTCGTACTTTGTTATAATTTGTTACATTTATTAATCTGCTATTTTTATTCACAAAAAAAAGATGTTATCATTGCAAAGCTACGAACACTCATTTAGTACTTGTATGTACATTCTTAGAACTACGGGATAGTTCCTAGCTTCACACCTCAAGGACGGGTAGTACTACCCGCGTGTAATTAGCGCACGGGTACCCGTGTACACATGTACACGAGTACCCGTGCGCTAATTACACGGATCCGTTCGGACCGGTCGCTTAAACCCGCGGGCGTGTTACACGGGCACGGGTACCCGAGACGAATACACGAAACCCGGACACGACCGCGAGCCCTACTTAATATTAGCACTAAACAACTTCAACCTCACAATTGACTTTGTTTGAGTAATTGAAATTATGAGTGCGCCAAAACACCCCATCCATGAAAAAGTCTGTTGTTTACCTACACGTATAATGGATTGTCAGGACCTAATAAGTCGACCCACCGGTCTAGGTCAGAGGATATTTTATAACCGCAACATCCTTTTCGTCTGCCATTTATTGTACAGAGAAGGCGGGATGTAATATATAGCGTATATAGTACCTAGAATTGTACACCGATGACGCCCTAGATGCTATAAAGGGACTGTTTAGCGGACGTCTTAAATGAAGCGGCATCGGTCTCCGTCAGCCGAGGTGTCGAGGCCTCGTGGCCGCGTCTTTAGTCGCGGTGTCGCGCGGCGGTCGCCGGCACTGATTGCTGCTGACAGGATAATGAACGCTTCCTCCCGCATTGCCGCTGACACACACTTGTGCGGAATTATCTTGGCGAACACATACCGTTGCGTAAGGGCTCTTGTCCGAACTCAATGCCACCCTAGCTTGAAAGGATATTGGTAATCCTCGCTAGGTACGTTTTCTCATTCAAAGGCGTTTATATCGTTGTGGTGTAGGCGTTTTGATGTTACCATTTTCGCCAGGTCTCATTTAAAACCGTACACCTTCTCTCTTCTGCTCTTCAAACTTAATTTGCTTATGAAATGTATAGCGAAGCTAATACTTAATTGATGGCATGACAAGAGCTCTCGTATTGTCATAAACTTAATACATAGACATTTTCTTAACTAGTATTCCAATTTGTGATATTTACAGGTTTATTGACGATTATCAACTGTGGGAACGTGAAATGGGTAACACGGCTGCAAGACTCATTCACGGCCGCCAAGATCCTGGCGCTGCTGCTCATATTCATCGCTAGTTTGGTGCATTTGTTCCACGGACACACTGAAAATCTGCAGGGAATGATGGAAGGAACAAAAACTTCGCCCAGCGAAATTGCCATCGCCTTCTATTCGGGCTTGTTCTCCTATTCTGGATGGAATTATTTAAATTTCGTCACGGAAGAATTGAAGGATCCTTACAAGTAAGTATTTATAAACTTAAAGTCAGGTCCGACGTGCAATAGTTATATGTGCTACACTACAAGAGAGAAAAGTTTGTTTTTAAGTTGTTGCGAGTGCTGATTTTGAGTCTCGAGGAAGCGAAAGATTCTAAAATTTAATCACGAGCGTAGCGAGAATTAGTATTATTACTGATCTTTAAGAATAGATAAATAATGACCTTACTTCTTTTACAGAAACCTTCCCCGCGCCATCTGCATATCGCTGCCTGTTGTGACTCTCGTGTATGCCCTCACCAACGTGGCCTTCTTTGCGGTGCTGTCGAGCAACGAGATAATGTCGACCACAGCCGTCGCCATAGTGTTCAGTGAGAAGATCCTGGGCTCATGGGGCTGGATCATGTCTATATTCGTCGCGTTGTGCACATTCGGCTCGCTAAACGGCGCGATATACGCATCTTCGCGTCTGTTCTTTGTGGGGGCTCGTGATGGCAACTTGCCTTTGGCAATATCACTCATCGACGTCAAGAGGTTAACGCCTGTGCCTTCGCTCTTGTTCATGGTAAGGATGAGCCGTATTATTAATTGTATATATACGAGTATTAGAGTAATGGTGAATTGATACAAAATCAACTTTTCCGGCAATGGAAAATTCGTTTTATAAAAAGTACCTCTCTGAAAACATGGACTAAATTTTCCCAGAAATTAGACTTTAAATCGACTTTCGTCCCCCATAAACCCCAGCATCTAAATCTTTAGAACTGTTTTTGAGAACACGTTGTATACAAATAAACAAATATGTAGGTACCTAAACTATACTTTCGCTAGTTTAATAGTTACGATTGGATTACAGCTTAGTTAGTTAAAAATTGTTCTGTCTCTTAATTATATTTGATAATATGTAGATATACATACGATCCAATAAGCAGTTAAGTAAGTAGACAGTTTCTCTGAACATTATAATAACTTTATTAGTTTATTTTATTTCATAAACTTTACGTACTCTGCACTTAATCTAGAGGTACTTAAAACAGCATCCAATTAAAAAAATCATTAGAACAGAAAAAAAAAATATCACTACGATCACGCTTGTTACGGTCATAAGAGAAAGTAAATAAGTGTGGGTAATAGAATCTCGCAATGGGTTTCGTGTTCATGGATTACTAGCAAATCATCTCGACATTATGTATTGTTTATTTGTCGCTTTTTAACCACTTGGTAGTTCCGGTTACCGCAATATCTATATTAGTAAAGTAGGTTTTCTGTCACAACTTGTCCAGCGAAGAAAGCATCTGGTAGATTTTTTTAAATTTTGGACCAAGTGTAATATCCTTTCACGGACACATTATTAACCGCGTGACTTATATACCAGAATGGGTAACACCACATATACATGTATCGTGAATTTCAGTGTCTGGTGACGTTGGTGCTGCTGCTGTGCAACGACGTGGAAGCCCTGCTGGTGGTGGTGACGTCGGTGGAGGCGCTGTTCATCCTGTGCAGCGTCACCGGGCTGTTGTGGCTGCGCTACTCGCGGCCCCACGCTGTACGCCCCATCCGCGTCAACCTTATCCTGCCCTGCGTCTTCTTCATCGTCTGCACCTTCCTCGTCATCCTCTCCTGCTTCCAAAACCCTAAGCAACTCGCCATCGGCCTCTCCTTCACGCTCCTCGGCATACCAGTATTTTACATATTCATCAAATGGCAAAACAAACCCATGTGGTTTCTCAACGCGGTCCACAATTTCAACATCACTATATCAAAACTATTCCTCTGTTTACCAGAGGACTCTAAAGAATTATGATTACTGCAAAAGCTGATTGTGTGTGTGTGATAATTTGATCTGTTTTTTACGTGCATTTGTGCTGTTCATAATGAACTGTATTATTTATTTTAAGTTAATGTTTCGCTGTTATACAAAATGATCTGTACGCTTGTTTACATGTTTAAGTATTTTACATTCCGTCAATTACAAATTGACAATAAATTCCTAAAAAGCCTATGCAGTTGTGTTCCATTGGTTCAGCGTTCAGTAAGCCTTAGGAGTAGTTAATAGGTAGGTACCTTAACTCTCGCCATACTTACTCATAAATTTCATTAGTTCCAACCCCGTTATCGTATGTCGTATTCTGACAGTTTTCATCTATTGATACACATACGATTAATATGAATAAATTTACGAGCATTCCAGGTCTTACTATTGATATTTCAATAAGGTAAATGTCTCAATACTCGACACCTTAATGCCTAATTCTTGACACTTATTGTACACCTCTATTGTTTTCACATAAGATCAAAAGTGTCAGTGTCGGGCACCGGGACGTTTACCTTTAGTACACTTAATTCTCACAGTGTGCAAGTAAAACGGCTACGGCGCGCAAAATAAAACAAGTTTGTCGTGGCGCCATAATACAACTAAGTTTAACACCCCCTATATAAAAGGTCACGGAACAGAATGGCAGAAAACTGTCACAAAAATAACAACAACAACAATGCGAGGTTGCGACGGAATTAGAAACTAAGCAGTACTGATTTTTTGAAATCGTTTGTAGTCCCTTCGTAAAAAACAAGGCTACAAATTGACCTCTTTATGCTAGGTATTAGGTACTAAGGAAAACTGTATTTTAATAAGTAAAAAAGCATCCACAGTTACTCACGAAAATTGGTTGCCGCGACCTATAATTTAAGCCCAATTGATTTAAGTTATTGTTGGATTTTATTTCCTTTCTTATTAGGATTATAATGAAATAGGAAAAGTTTACCTCTATTTTCGGCCTTATCGATTGCTGGCATTGTTTCTTTGCTTTACCGACTCTATTCGATTAGACACTTAAATAAGACAAGCAATTTTCCAAAAATGTCTGAATGCAGTTTTACTTATTTTTAATGGGATATCTTCTCATCTTTAGCCACGTCTATGAAATAAAATAAATGTATTAAGTAAATTCAAATTTAGGAATGAATTCATTACCATATTTTTGAAATACTAAATATGTTCCGCATAAATTCTCGTTGTGGTGGTCTTATCGTTTAACTCAGGACAGGGAGTATAATTATGTATGTATGTAGGGCGGTAGTAACTATTTTAGAGTGCAGCAATTAACCGGGGTGTTTAATACCGGGAGTTTTTCTCACACGTTACCACCACTTGTCCCAGTCACCATTACTTTAGCGACAACTTACTAATATCATCCAGGTTAAACTTACTTGTCGGTATACAGATAGTGATCAAATCATAAAGTTACAATTTCAGTGACAAAAAAAATGTAATTAGTACGACTGTGAACTAGGGTATCGACTGTACTCCACGTAAAAAAATAAAAGATAAACATAAAGTACCTACACAAAACTTTCACATACTGAATAAGTTTTTTTTTGATAATGCATTTTAAAACGTGCCATAAATTAATGTAACTTTTTTAAATAATACTTTTTGTCACCAGGTGTGTCCACTAGGTGTTACCAGTGGGTAACACTTAGTGGGGCAATCCCTAATATTTTCAGTAGTAACAGATTGGACTAGCCCCTAATAATACCTCCTGGTCACTAATATTAATATCCAGTTCACGTCTAAGGAACATGACCTACATAATAATTTTAAATGTGAATAAGCGTATAATAAAATTAACATGGAATAAACAATTTGAACATGCCTGTGCTCTTATTTATTTTTGCATATTTGCTCAGATGTTCCTTTAAGGCGTTGACGTCACATGACGATTGTTTATCGATTTTAGACCAACTTGAGACGTAGGTGGGTAAGGCCGTTGAGATTATCACCTATAACAAAAAAATAACACAATCACTTTTGTGATACCGTAACACAAATGTAACACAAAAGTAACGCTTTTTTGTAAACGTTGTTTCATACTATGTAGTATTAAAATAGAGGGTAAGGAAAACGGATGATTTTTTTTAACGTATTTTTATATATTTATAATGACAACATTTTAGATCGTGATCGATCGGTATTTGACTAAATCAGTATTTTTTATGAAGATCTATTTTTTATACAGAAAGGATAATTACCTTTTCTGTATAAAAAACAGATCATCGTAAAAACATATAACAAATTGAGCACAGTCCTAGTAAAAAAATAAGTTTTAAGAATTCGTGCAAACATAAAAGAATAAAAAAAAAATAAGTTGACAATCAATGGCAGCATTTTTATTTCAGCTTCTCGTACATTGGACGAGCGTACACTCGATAGAGACCTCGTACACGTGAGTGACCTGATTTTTGACATGATATTAAGTGACATAACTAACACTTTAAATGTATGGAAATGAAAATTTAAGTACATGAAAACTCGACCTTATTACTACTTAAACACAGTTGATTGAGTTTTGTAAATACACTAAATAGCGAGTTTTGGTTGTCACCCGACGACCATACTGTAGGAATAATACGTTTAGACTGTAAGTACCTACTATTCAAAATAATAATTCGAATAAATCTCACGATAATAATAAAATGATTTTCTTTACTAATACAGTATTCTTAATCTGCATGACTCTTTACACTTGTTTTGTGTTACTGAACACAAAATTCGTGTTGTGGTTAACACAAAAGCGCCATTATATAACACAAAAGCAGGTTTTTTGCCAACGTTTTAGATTATAAAACCAAAATAAGTTAAACTAGACGCAAATGTACATGTTTCATGTAAGCTGTAAACATAAACGAAAACAACCATAGTAAAGTGAACTTCTGAAACGCTTAATTACTTGAGATATGCATAAACACAAATTATGACGAAAATATGCCATTCTCTTTAAACGGTTCTCATAGACAAACTAAAAATGGCAGTTTTTTTTTTTTTCATTGGACTTGCGGGCGTTTGCCCATAGCCATAATCAAGTTAATGAAAAGGGAAGGAAATAAAATCGGATAAGTACGGAAAGTATATATAGGAATTTGGAAAAAATAATCAAGGCAGGAAAACGGAATTGGAATACATAAAATAAATTATAATATATGAATAATACTATAATTTGATATTATTCTCACAAATAAACTTAGCTAGAATATTATAAATATCTGGATTAATAAGCAAAGAGGAAATTGCGGTGGGAAAAGGGACAATTTTAGATTGGAGCGCATCCAAGAAGACAGTACGATCGAATAACGGGCAAGATAAGATAATATGGTTTACGTCAGCTTCCTCAGCACCGCAGTCACATTTAGACTCACTTATAATATTAAATTTTGCAAGATGAAAAGGAGCACATGTATGGCCCAATCTCATACGAGTTAAACATGATATTTCACGTATAATCAAAATATTATCGGGTCACATACAGCGATTGGGTTTTTTTCTATAATAATCAACGCATTTGCTCTCGGAAATCAGTTCATGCGGTAAATTGGAAAATAAATGTTCTCGTGGCTTGGCGGAGTACTAAATTGAAGTCGGTTAAAACTTTGTTTTTAAAGTAAATTATCACCAACCAAATTGGCTTTGCACTTGTTTTTTATTTTAAAAACAAAGTTTTAACCGACTTCAATTTAGTACTCCGCCAAGCCCCGACAACATTTCTTTTCCAATTTACCTCATGAACTGATTTCCGAGAGCAAATGCGTTGATTATTATAGAAAAAAACCCAATTGCTGTATGTGACCCGATAATATTTGAGGACTTCCGTCAATTCCACAAGGATCACCCTTGGCACTTCCTTATTTCAACGGAATCTTATCAGAATCTGTGATATACTTTTGTACTTTTAAGTATATAATTGAGGAATTCCATAAGTCATCTGTGGTCTTCATCATCAATTCCACTCCACCAATTTATGATTTCCGGATGTAAATACAATAGAAATATATGGTTATAATAGAAAATACCAAAATCACTACACGCGTGCCTAATATAATTGAAGAGTTCCCTCAATTCCTCATGGATCCCATCATCCAATTGAATTTTCAAAAAATGAGACCCACCTGGAAACATATACTTACTAACAAAAAAAAAATATGAATCGGCTCATCAATGACGGAGTTCTGAGGTAACAAACATTGAAAAAAAAAATCGGGCCGGGATTTATTTGGTTTGAGAAGTGGCAACACTAATTGCATTTTCCATTTGGGAGGAATATTACCTGTCAGAAAGACAATATTGATAAGGTCCAGATAATAACCTAACACATTATCACTGGCATGAACCAAAAAAGAGTATGGTATACCATCACACCCCGGGGCGGAATCTACGACATAAGTGAGCACACTCTTCAACTCTAGCATTGAGAACGGACTATTAAAACGCTCATTCGATCATTGTTATCAACATTTGAAGAGCTTAAAAATTCAACACTAATTGAAAAAGGCAATGGAACAAAAGGAGGAGCTAACTTATTTAAGAATTTTCCAGCAATGGAAGGATCAATTTAGCCATTCGTTTCAACAAAGGCTCCCCTAAACATCCGATTTTTTTTCCAAAGTTCAGATGGGTGAGTATTAGGGCATATAGATGCACAGAAGGAGCGCCAACCCTCAAGCTTCTTTTTCTTTAAAAATTGTTTTGACTCCTTCATATCAGCTAAAAAGCTATTAAAATTTTCCTCATTCATATTATCGTTATACACTAATTCCCTCTGTTTTCTCTTTTTAACAGCATCTGTACATTAGGAATCCCACCAAGGCGGGCTGAGGATATCAAACTGAGAACCCTTTTTTCTGGACGGAAATGCTTCATCTGCTTCAATCAGAAGCTTAGCGAAAGCATCAGATGATTGTAAAACTTGGTTATGGGACACCTCAGGCAATTGGGCCAACTTCTCATCCAAATGCTCCCTAAAATGTTGCCATTTGTCATTCTGAAGTTTATATCCTAAAAGCGGAGATATTTTCATCAGTTGTTTGTTTTTGAAAGGGATAGAAATTAAAATCGGAAAATGATCGCTACCAAAAGAAAATGGAAGAACCTCCCAAAATACTGACACTGCAATTGATGAACTACAAATTGACAAATCTATGACACTAGGATTCTCATTTGGAGCAGAGCGACGCGTCGGGGCTCCAGAGTTTAATATACACAAATTAAAACAATGAACCATATCAATTATTCCCTCTCCTAAATGACTCGAATTGATGCATCCCCAGGCAGGATGATGGCAATTAAAATCACCTAAAATAATGAAAGGGGAAGGAAGGGATGATATTATGCTCCTAATTTCACTAAGAATGACTAATGAAGGATAAGGAATGTACACTGAAACTATGCAGATGTTATTTACAATGGCGGAAATAATGGAATAATCTTTATTATGTGATAATGAATGATATGAAAAACTAAATGAGTTTTTAATAAGAATGGCTACACCACCATATCCATCCGATCTATCTTCACGGAGACATGAATAGCCAGGAATTCTGAAACATGACAGACCGGAGCCATGTTTCGGAAAGTGTGATAACAAATTGATCATATTTCCTAATTAAATGAAGTAAATCCGATTTCTTATTATTAATACTATGACAATTCCACTGGAGAACTTTGGATTTGTTCGCCATCATTTAGATTGAACACTTTAGATAATAAACTAATTAATTGAGCAGCGATGTTCGGTTCTGAATTCATATTACTATTAGTATTGGAAAATAATTTAATGATTTCTAGAATAATATCCTTAGTAGATTGCTCTTTTGGGTGACTTAATAATGCGCTACCATTCCCTGAAGGGGATTGCATATTGTAGTCTTTTGTCAAATTATGATGTGACTGGTAGTCATAACCCTTTTGAGGCTTAGGTATATTTCTGGGTTTAAGGAAAACTGTCTTCTTATAAGACTGTGAAGCTGTGTTGTTGAGTGTTTGAGTTGGACAATTTATTGCAGATTGGAAGGATGGAGGAGTAGCCATGACTACATCGGCATAAGGTTTAGTAACTGGAGGATGTAATTTTGATGCTTCTGCATAAGATATTGCACTTTGTGCCATCGTCAATTTAATATTCTTCTGGCGTTCAAACTCGGGACATCGTTTATTTATCGCAAAATGAAGACCAGAGCACAACAGACAACATGCACAATCCTCCTCAATGTTACATGAAGAGCCAGTGTGCCCTTGCCCACATTTGTAACAGCGCGGCTTTGATCTGCATTGCATCTGTGTGTGTCCAAAGCGACAGCAATTGAAACATTGGATGGTGGGAAAGACATATAAATCTACAAGGAGAGAATTGTAACACATAAAAATACGTTTAGGGAGAACCTGTCCATCAAACGTAAGAACTACAGATTGAGATGGCTTCCACACTGGGGAACCCTGCACCATAACTTTGTAATTAAGTCTTCGTAGCTTTATAACATCACCGCAACCAACAGGTACACTGATGTTCTCTTTAACCTCATCCAAAGACCACTGCTGGTACGCTCTTTATTACCCCCATTCTTATTACATAAAATGATGGAATAAATGATTTGTGTTTGTTGTCAGCCAGTCTTTTGTCATTGAGAAAATTGTTTGCATCCTGGTATTTTGTAAACGAAAGGGTGACTCTATTCCGTCCAATGCGTTTGACACTACCATTAACAATGTTTTGAAAGTTAAGTTTTTTTAGTAGGTTCCCAAAAGCCATGGAGTGAATAGAAGTGCCATCATTGGGCGACTCCTGCTGTTTCTGCACATGAATTACATAAGGAGAACAATCTGACTGAATAAACTGCTTCCTAAACAAGTCTGCGGGCTGAGAAAGGGTGCCTGTATCTGGGACCGGAACCTGTACTGAATCTGAAGCTGACGATGTAGGAGGGGGTAGGGTTTGAACTTTAATGCTATCAGCATTAAAAGTAGAATCATGACAATTGCAATCATCCCGGAGTGAATCTCTATCTCTATTAGATTCTGCATTTTTGCTACGCTTCTTCTTGTTGCAGTGGCGGCATATTTTTCTAGTGACTGACTTACGTTTCCTTAACCCAGAAGACCTGGAACTGTCAGTATCCATACCATCCGATTTATTATTGTGGTCACTATAAATAGTGACCGTATGCGAAACCTCAGGGAGTAGGCCTCCCCCTGGATCATCAGGGGGATCCATGATTAAATATGTACAAAAAACTTACCTAATGGATGTTGCTATACAGGGTGTTTTTTTAAATGGGACAGTATGGGGAAATCCGAATCTAAAGGAGATAGAGGAAAAGTGACCAAGAAGACATTAGGTGTTTTTTATGTAAACAAATTTGGCTCGTTAAAATTTTTGGTCAAGCGTGAGTTGTTCTTAAAAAATTATAAAGTTGGTCAATTTTTTTTTGACGCGGGTCGGCTCCGTTTCATGTAAGGATTATTTCATTGTATGGAAAGAAAAAAATCTGAACAGCAGAAGTTGGTCAAATTTAACATTTACTCAAGTAATAAACCAACTGTATGAAGATTAGTTTTCATTAAATTTGACCAACTTCTGCTGTTCAGATTTTTTTCTTTCCATAGAATGAAATAATCCTTACATGAAACAGAGCCGACCCGCGTCAAAAAAAAAATTGGCCAACTTTATAATTTTTTAAGAACAACTCACGCTTGACCAAAAATTTTAACGAGCCAAATTTGTTTACATAAAAAAACACCTAATGTCTCCTTGGACACTTTTCCTCTATCTCCTTTAGATTCGGATTTCCCCATACTGTCCCATTTAAAAAAAACACTCTGTACACACAGAGTAATAGAAACTAACTACTAATAATATTTACAAATAAATTATCCTGCGTTGACCACTATAAGAATTAAATTTTAAGAACTCGAGAAAAAGACGCGCGCTCACCTCGAAGTTTCCCGCCCTTTTTCCAGTTTCTTTTGTTTAATATTGATTGACACCTTACGGTGTTGCTGTGCCAAAATACGTTTTTCCCCAGTGTTCTGTTAATATTTAGGGGTAATTATGCATATCACAAAAATTTGTGTCACGATAGTCAAAACTCTGCCCACTAATATAAAGCTCTATAAAATACGCAAAACAAAGTATTTAAACACCGTTCTTGTACTAACAGAAAGTTATGTGTCTAATCTTTCAAACGTATTTAAACGTTTCTTTGCAAACGTTTAAATATGAAAATAATTCATAGTTTAAAAGTACTCGGAAAAAAGCGACACGGCATTTTAGACCAAAATTAGGGGGGTTTAATGAACATAAATGCAAGTATTTTATAGAAACAACAACTTTTATTCAGTTTGCGAAATGGGGAAGCAAGCTCAATAATTGCTTTATATAATTAACTAACAACAACGGCGGTAGTGCTTACATATTTGGAGAAAACGAACTGGAAAATTTTGTTCAGACCAAAATTAACAATGTCGGCGATCTTACCCAGGTGCCATATACTAGTACTAGTAAAATGTTTCGCATGTAATCCTGCTAGTCGATAATGTAACGCATTGTCTGGTAGATTTAAATATTTTTAACCGACCTAAAAAAAAGGAGGAGGTTCTCAATTCGGTTGTATTATTATTCTCTTTACTCAGTTTCAATCTTAGGCTAGGTTTTTACAATAATTATATAAAAAGTAAAATATAAAATCTATATACAAAACATAAAATCATTATAAAAACCTAACCTAGAGTACCGCCGGCAGCGAGGCGGGGCCTAAGCTGCCGGTGGTCAGGGCGTCAGAGACAGGAACCTCCTGACTATCCGCGCAGTATCCAGGGGTACCCTCTGTATCTGACCCTTGATCCAGCCATCTAGCGAGAGTCTCGAGGTGATGGTCGAGACTCTTCGCTATTAAACCGTTCGCCGAAATGACTATCGGGACGATGATCGTCGAATCAACATCCGACATGGCGGTTACCTCGTGAGCCAGGTCTAGGTACTTGCCTGGCTTTGTCCTTCTCGGCCTTCACGAGGTATGATTATTATTATTATTTTTATCATTTTTTTTATCATTGATGAGCCGATTCGTAATTTTTTTTTGTTTGTAGGTATATGCTTCCAGGTGGGTCCCATTTTTTTCAAAAAAATCAAATGGGAGATGGGATCCATGAGGAATTGAGGAAACTCCTCAATTATATTAGGCACGCGTGTAGTGATTTTGGTATTTTCTATTATAACTCGTGTATTTACACCCGGAAATCATAAATTTGGTGGAGTGGAATTGATGATGAAGACCACAGATGACTTATGGAATTACTCAATTATGTACTTAAAAGTACAAAAGTATATCACAGATTCTGATAAGATTCCGTTGAAATAGAAACTAATGAAGTACCAAAGGTGATCCTAGTGGAATCGACGGAAGTTTTCAAATATTATCGGGTCACATACAGCAATTGGGTTTTTTTCCTCTAATAATCAACGCATTTGCTCTCGGAAATCAGTTCATGTGGTAAATTGGAAAAGAAATGTGGAAATGTCCTCGTGGCTTGGCGGAGTACTAAATTGAAGTCGGTTAAAACTTTGCTTTTAAAGTAAATTATTTTACGACAGTTAAATTGTTCTAACGCTGTTCGTTCGAAACGTCACGTTTTGAACGAGCAGATTTTTACCCCTCTATTAGGTAAGATTATCTTGTCTGTCACCTCACCTGTCACGTCACCAAACCCAGTGCGGTGATGGCTACAGGTGTAGACGTAGCACGCCGTCTCAAATATTTTAAGAATTATACTGCTAAAGAAGGGAATGTAAAGTATTATTGTGTCATTCTCAAAAGCAAATTGTCAATAAGGCGCTATTTTCATAACGACGGAATTACGAGGGCTGTTTGATAAGTCCTTTTAAAAACTATTTATAAAACCTTTTTTCTGGTAAATGGCATTAACACTGGCAGGCACAATCTTTCAAATGAAGACAAGAAATTCAGCAAAAAAGAACAAGTTTTTGTCAGTTTAAAAATTGTTTGACTGTGATAACTCGCAAATTTTCGAACAAAAACGCGAACGAAAGCGAATTTCAAAACTATGTTTGCATAAGATGAAGCGTAATCCTCGGAATTTTTTGAGTCGATTTGTCACTGTGGACGAAACTTGGGTCCATCATTATACACCTGAATCAAAACAGCAATCAAAACAATGGATGGCGACTGGTGAACGTGCCCCAAAGAAGGCCAAGACTGTTTTGTCGGCTGGGAAGGTCTTCTTGAACTTCTTCTGGGATGGCGAAGGAATCATCATGATTGATTACTTGGAAAAAGGAAAGACTATCACTGGCCGTTATTACGCAGAGTTATTGGACCGTTTTTATGCCGAATTGTTGGAAAAACGACCAAAATTGTCCCCCAAGAAAGTACTCTTTCATCAAGACGATACCCCAGTGCACACGTCAGCTATTGCAATGGCCAAAATCCACGAGTTGGGTTTCGAGCTGGTTCCGCATGCTCCGTATTCGCCGGACCTAGGTCCGTGCGATTTTACCTATTCCCAAATCTGAAAAGATGGCTTGAAGGGCAAAAATTTTTGACAAATGATGACTGCATCGCAGGTGAAAACGGCTATTTTGAAGACCTCGACAAAGGGGATCAAAAAATTGGAAACTCGCTGGAACAAGTGTTTGGCCCTCAAATGAGATGTTGAGAAATAAATGTAAATTATTTAAAAATATAATATATATTTTTAATATATATTTTTTACTTTTTAAAATGACTTATCAAACAGCCCTCGTAGAAATCGTCGTTATTGACATCGACATAGCGGAACCTTTTGTTAGGGAACGATTTAGGTTTTGTGGCCTCAGATCACTCAGCTGCAGGATCGATCGCGTATCGTCTTTGTAAAGGAGCAGGATGATTAGACAGCCATAAAAAATAAAATAAAACAAAATAAAATAGCCTTTATCTCCAGCATAACATAAAAACATTTAAAATACTTGAATATGATAAGCGGGTTTTTTTTAAATTATAATTTTATAAAAATAATCATTTTTAACTGGACGCCCATTTATGGACAAAGGCCTCCTCCAATCCCTTCCAGGTGTCTCTTTCAATCGCTTTGCGTGTCCATGTAGCGCCTGCCACTTCCACGATGTGGTCGCGCCAGCGCCGCCGCGGGCGGGTGTCCTCACGTGGGTGCCAGTGAATTACCTTCTCACTCCAGCGTCCATCATTTGATCTCACTAGGTGTCCGGCCCATCGCCATTTTAGTTTACAGGCTAATTCAGCAGCATCTATTAATTTGGTTTGGTTCCTGATATCTTTATTTATTTTCCTGTCTTTTAGCCTTAGTCCTAACATGCTTCTCTCGATACGATACGATGTTCCATTTTCAAAAGATATGGTCCGTCCTAGGTAGAGATGTTCATCCGTGTAGTCCAGTGTTCCCGTGTTCGTTACTATAGGTATTTTTGCTATTGGTCATGGCATATGTTTTGCGGGGGTTCATCTCTAAACCACATTTTTTACTTTCCTCATCTAGCGTGTTTAACATTATTTCCAACTGTTCGTGGTTTTCTGCGATAAGTACGATGTCATCTGCGAAACGTAGGTGGTTTAGGTATTCTCCGTTAATACAAACGCCAATACCTCGCCAGTCCAATCTTCTAAAAATGTATTCCAGAAGACATATGAACAGATTAGGCGAAATTGGGTCACCCTGTCTTACGCCTCTTTCTATTTTGAAAGGCTGTCCTTTTCGTTCTAACTTAACGACTGCTTGACTATTTTTATATATAATTTTTAAAATGTTTATGTATTGTTCTTCTATGCCCTGTTCGTTCAGTGCTTGCCATAATGGTTCATGATATGTAGAGTCAAAGGCTTTCGAATAGTCTATAAATGCAATGTAGAGTCGTTTTCCATATTCTTTGTATTTTTCAATTATTTGGCTGAGCGTGAATATGTGGTCTATTGTGGAATAGCCTTGTCTGAAGCCGGCTTGCTCCCCTGGTTGGTAGAGAGACAGCCATAATATCACTACTAATTACTTTGTATGTACATATGTAGCGTTGTGTTCTTGGTGGTACCCGAGGTCGCCAGAGCTCTCGAGGAATGCAGTACTCTGCTGTGACTTTGACTTGCATTTCTCTCTATTGACTTACCTCACCGCCAGTGTGACTCAGGTGTATTTGAAGGTCAGACTTACACTGGTCCATCTTACGTCTAGCATAACTTGCTGCTCAGTGGCTTCGCGCGCGAATAAGCGTCTCCAGCACGGCTAGCACGCGACGGCGCGCGAGCTCTTTCGATTTTTCTCGCACTATCAGTCTCTCTCTTATTAGAACACTTAGAAGAAGAGGTATAGTGCGATAAAAATCGAGAGTATGTCGCGGCCGTCGTGTGCTAGACGTGCTGTCCGACTCGCACCGTGTAAATTAGAAAAAGGAAGGTAGATCTTTCTCAACTCGCGTCGCGGCGCTACGTTAGTTGTGCTAGCCCCCCTGAGGCGAGTTTTCAAGAAGCATAAGTGATATTTCTGTCATGCATGATATGACACCTAAGGATAGTTATGCAATGCACAACATTTCTCTCGTCTTGACTCACAGTATCATTTGACCCAACATAATTTGATCCCAAGTCAATACTTATTACACTATTGCAATTAATAACTAAGCTTAATAGGAGGTCGCGCTACACTGGATCATCTAAAGGGCGGCCTAAGGGGGGGGGCGGTATGCTTTGTGATTGTGAGACAGTATAGAACAGAGATGTGATGTTGTACTTCGGCGATAAACACGAATAATGTTTTTTGAAAATAATATATCATCATCATCATTTTCAGCCCGTAATCGCCCACTGCTGAGCATAGGCCACCCGTCCCTATCCTGAGCTAATCTTATCCAGAAGTGACCCGCAATCTTCCTTATATCGTCCACCCATCGAGCTCGAGCTGGTGGACGGCCGACGCTCCTTTTTAAGTGGCCACCAATCTGACACCTTTTTGGTCCACCTACTTATATTATTATCATTCTGCCTGGCAAGGTGTCCTGCCCAACACCACTTCAGTTTGCAAACCCCATTTACCATGGTAATGGTATCTCCAACGTCGCGCACCTTAGTGCGACGTCGGATCTCAACATTCCTCACTCGGTTTAATACCGAACCTGGCGCGCTCCATGGCTCTCTGTGCTACTCGCATTTTGTGCACAGCCTCACCTGTTAGCGTCCATGTTTCGGCACCGTAAGTCATGGTGGGCAGGACACATTGGTTAAAGAGGCGAGTCTTCAGGCATTGTGGAACTTCGGTGAACTTGAGGATGTCGTCCAGTTTATTAAATGCCGCCCAACCCAGCTGTATTCACCTGGAGATTTCTTTATGTTGATGCTCTTGGTCAAAAGATAGTATATGTCCAAGATGTACATGTTGGTCGACCGACTCCAGCTTATCGTTTCCTACCGTTATGATTGAATTCGATTTTCCGGAGACGTTTGCCATAACTTTAGTCTTGGACATATTCATCCTGAGACCTACTCGTAATGAAGCATGGTAAAGATCATGGATCATCCAAAAAAAAAAAACTTTGTTCATACGTAACTCCCTAGTCATCATCCTCCTAGCGTTATTCCCGGAAACGCCCCTAAAGGAGCCCGGGGTCCGCTTTGACACCTAATCCCAAGGTTTGGCATAGGCACTAGTTTTACGAAAGCAACTACCATCTGACCTTTCTAGCCAGAGGGAAAATTGGACCTTATTGGGATTAGACCGGTTTCCTCACGATGTTTTCCTTCACCGAAAAGCTAACGGTAAATATTCCGTACATAACCCGGACCGAATGCCGTAGTACGAGACTGGCTGCGCCATTCGAGTTAGCGAGCAAAAGGGCGCAAACGCCATGCAATCCGCGGCGCTTACCCGTTCGGCCGACACACAATAAATTCTCACGCGCTAATTTGCAAGAGAAATAGTTTACTTCTGTCGCTACGGTATTCGTAGATTCGAAATGTCAAAATATTCAAGTTTTCACTTCTGCCGGCACTCCCGGAGTGAAACCCGGTCTTTTTGTTTAGCCGGTAGGCTCCTGTAATGCAATTACATTGCAGTAAAGGCAATGTATACTTATAGCGGCGCGATGAATTGATGGAGGGAGCCGTCCTAGCCGATGCACCGCCGACTGCGCCGAAGTGCGCTTAGCGACAATGTAACTCTGTGAGTGCGTCAAATCGGACGTTTGTATGGATTCGTTTCACAGCTTTAAGCTGTAGGTACTTATATAAATGAAAAACCGGCCAGGTGCGTGTCGGGCCACGCGCGGTGTAGGGTTCCGTAGTTGCCTGTCTGTTTTAGTTACATCGACGTGCGGTCGCTTGCGTCGGCCGAATTTGTACGAAAATTGGCCTTTTCAATTACACATTAAGTTGGTCGACTATTACTCGATAACTACTTATGCCTACTTGTTCGTGATAGTTTTCCTTTTAAATTCATTATATGTACTACTACCACGAATTTTTTCAAATTCCCAGTAGTAGCCATTTAGCCGGCGGTGTCCCCCACATGACTCGAACTAAAATTAGAGCTTTAAAGCCCAATATCTCTCAAACGAATTACTGATGTGAAAAATGGTTTTCGAAAACCCATAATATTTTTGAACGAGCTATCCAACGATACCCCAAACCATGGGTTTGACGAGAAAAAAAATTACACCCCCGCTTTAGGTGTAGGGGAGGTACCCTAAAAAAAACTTTTTCAAAATTGTATTGTACTGTTTTGTCGGCGTGATTGATTTATATATCCATGCCGAATCACAGTTTTCTAGTAGTAATGGTTACTGAGCTAAGCCGAAGACGGACAGACAGACAGACAGACGGACGGACATGGCGAAACTATAAGGGTTCCTTGTTGACTACCGGAACCCTAAATAAATGAAAAAAATATTTTATTTTATTTATATTGTCTTTACTAAGTAGTATGACGACGAACGTATCTATGAAGGACTAGCTTTTGCCCGCGACTTCGTCCGCGTCGATCTCGTTAATCGCCTTATGGCCGGTTCCAATAATCATTTCACCGATAGTTTTCCTTACCTCCAATAACATTTTGACAGATTACCCGTAGAAAAGATGTGAAATAAGCATAGCAGAAAAAGAAAATACAAGATTTTAGCAGAACAAGATCAACAATGGGAAAGTAAATACAAAGAACTGAAATTGGAAACAAAACAAGTAATCAAAAGAGCAAAAAGACAGCACATGGACGATAAAGTCAGGGAGATAGAAACACTCATAAAGGCCAGCAATTCGAGACAATTTTATCAGGAACTGAAGACTTTCAAAAAGGGTTATCGACCTACTCCTCAATTTCTAGAAGACGGACTCTGACTGACCGCAATATGAAGCAACAGCCTGTCAAATGTAAGTGGATCTCTAAAAGGAAACTTGGCCTCGACGTGGAAATACTTGTTGCAAAAGGTTATACACAGAAGTATGGTATATAATTTATATATCTAACATTTTCTCCTTTTGTAAGATATTCGACTATATAGGTACGCACGACTATGGCTCGAGCTGCAGAATATAACATGAATATCGAACATCTGGAAATCTCAAAGAAGCCGTTTATATGGAGCAACCAGTGGGTTACAAAATAAAAGGTCAAGAGGATAAAGTTCATAAGTTGAACAAGCCATATACGGATTGAAGCAAGCTCCGAAGTCATGGAATGAAAAAATGACGTTTTAACGGATAAAATTAAATTTAAACGTTCATCTTCTGAACCCTGCGTATATGTCAAGTCGAGCGGGAAATCTATGATTATAATTGCGCTATGTCGATGACATAATGCTGTTTTCTTCAGAGGATTGCCAAGGAACGGCAGATATCAAAGAAGACTTGAGAAAGGCCTTCGAAATAAAGGATTTAGGGCCCTATTAAACATAGGTTACAACTTTTGCAAGTATACCTATTTAACACTGTGTATCAAGTGAAGGTAAAGAAGTGGGTAAACAGTACGGCTACCATGAGTTTGAAAACTCGATTTCGTTAACGAGAATCGAGTTTTCTATCTGTGCATCTCTATTGCACTTTGACAGTACAAGCGGGATGCACAGATAGAAAACTCGATACTCGTTAGCGTAAGCCGTCATTGTCAAACTCATGGTAAGCGTACTCCACTTAGGGTTGCCATACGTCAGGATTTGTCCGGACATGTCAGGTTGGACTTGGCAAGTGTCAGGATTTTTAGGAATGAGCTCATAAAAAATTTTTTACATGATATATTTAAGTATTAGAAAGTTTACACAGTTTTAATGAATGAAAGGATACATCAAATCAAATTAAATCAAAACATTTATTCGTGACAAACACAACACAGATAATAATAAAAAAAAGCACATTTATTTTTTGACACGAAATGGACCCAGCTCAGCATGTTGCTAGCTTTGCAGCCAGCGCTGGTCTTCCGCAGGGTCCATTCGGTGAGAGCACGGAGAGTAACAAACAAAAATTACAAGGTAATACCTATATACTTAACTAAAATACAAACATAAAAAAATACACAAATAAGCAATGGACGGTTTTTTTTATAATATTAAATAGTAAATGTTTGTTGGCCTGTCAATAGTTTCATCCCAGCAAACCACTACGTGCGTATGGGCCTTAATGGTAAAAATGAACGCAGCCCATACACGAACAGTACCACTAGCGCCAGTGAAGAGAAGACAAACTACACATACATAAAACTAGTAAGTAATCAAGGTAAACGCGGGGTGGGGGCTACGGGTCGGGCGGAGGGAAAGGGAAAGGTAGATCCAGAATACATACAGTACGCCGCAGAGCGCAGCGCGCCGCCGGGCCTTCGTTCAAGCTACGCCTAATCTCTGTTACAAGAAATGTCAGGATTTTTAGGGTGATGTCAGGATTTTTATCAGGACATTTAACTCTTCCATATGACAACTCTAACTCCACTGGCGGCGGCGCGTGAACATTTTCGATGGGCAAAACTGTTGTGTAGCGCTACGTCGTAGTCGTAGCCGATAACTTGCGAAAAACCGTTTGCAGAGGAAAACGCCTATGAGCTCCTCGGTTCCTTAGGGCACGGAAGCTACTGAAAGGATTCATATCTATATCTATAATGACTTTTAATTAGCCTAGTGAAGTGCCTACGAAGCTGGCGGTGCCGGGTTCAAATCCCAGTAAGGGCAAATATATGTGATGAGCATGAATAATTGTTTTGAGTCTTGAATGTTTTCTATGTATTTAAGTATTTCTATATATTTATTAGATATATTTATGTTTTCGTCTACCCATAACCCAAGCTTTATTGAGCTTACTATGAGCTAGTTCGATTTGTGTATGATTGCCCCCTAATATTTATTCTAATATTTTATTTATTTAATTACTACTGTGGTAATTTTTCACTACGTCTGTCAAAAACACAAGCTAAACAAAAGCCTTATGTCGACCAACTGGGTCTCCGGTTCCGTGAGAATCCGTTGTCGTCGTCGTCTTAATTCGAACCGAGCTAGGTTTAACTATCAGTTGAAGTGCTTTTAAGAAAAATGTACTCAAAAGCAATAGAAGTACACACCGTACAGTATGTTTAAACTGAAAGTTGGTCAACTACGGTCTACGGTCTCCCCTACTTAAGCAGTCCTACCAAAATTCTGTAGTAAAGGAAATAAACGAAACGTGCCGAGCACATAAAATTAGCGCGCAAATCATGACAATAGCTGGATTGTACTTCGTAAACAACAAAAGAGCCTAAGACCAACGGAGCAAACCCCTTTGTTGTTGTGACGTGGAGGCAGTTTTCGAACGTATATTTCACTATTATGACGAGTGCGTCGTGCCGTGCGTAGAGGCTATGCTTGTTATTTCACTTAGTTTGTGTTTGTGTATCCTTTCCATTGATGCTTGGACTAAATATAGATTAACAATACACTTTATAACTAACTTTGTAACTAACTAACTAACTAGGAAGAACGAACTAATTAGTCTACGGCACCGCCGCTATTAGGCACACCGTCCTGACGGAGACTAACGCTTGGCAGATGGCTTGTCCGGGTCTAAATTTACCCACCAATTTACACATCCAATGGAGACGACGCACTTTTTCTAAATTAATATATTCTGATGCCTTAAATTACAGTTCCGGCAAGACTCGCGCCCTGCTTTTGGCTACTGCCGAACAGGAAGCCGGTCAGTGGCTACACGCCTTTCCTTCCTTCCAACTGGTACATTTTTAGATCCCGACATAGTCGCGGTGAGTCTTAGCCTAGGTGTGAGGGTCTGTGCCCCCACGGGTGCCCCTGCAGCACTTCCGTGGACGAGCTAGGCCACCACGGCCTTTCTTGCCGTCTAAGTGCAGACCGCCTTTCAAGGCACGCGGCCTTGAATTATATCATCCGACGGACTCATGCCACCGTCAACGCGCCGGCAATTCTCGAACCCAACGGCGTTTCGCGGGACGATGGCAAGAGACCGGACGGGATGACCCTGGTCCCATGGAGGATGGGACGTGTGCTGGTCTGGGATGCTACTTACGTTGACACGCTGGCACCGTCTCATCTTCCCCGACCCTCGACCAGGGCTGGTGCGGCAGCAGAGGCGGTTGAAACAAAAAAATGGGGTCCAGACGCCAGGACGCTTTTTAAAGAACTTTCAAAAAAGCTCGTTACACAACTGGTGACCAAAGGGCTGGTAGCTTCCTCGCTCAACACATTAGTATTGCGATTCAGACAAGCAAGGCAAGATGCCGCGAGGGCCTTATCTAGATGTTTTTTTAAGTTTCTAAGTTTAGTTTTAAGGTTTTGTCAATATTAATTTTAGTAGTTTTTAATTTGTCACAAGCTTTTATTATTAGCTTTTATTTATTTACTTTCACCTGTCCCGTTGTCAGTCTGTAATCAAATCTTGCAAGTTAAATTTGATCCACTTCCCGATTTCCGATTGAGTTGAAATTTTGCACGAATATGCAAATCGCGTGACAATGCAATATTATGATGACGTGGAGCTGATCTGATGATGGAGCTGGAAGGTGGCCATAGGATCTCCGTAATTAAACCACATAACCCCATCGAGTTTGAGGTCGTTAGAATCGTCTTAGTTAGTGTAGTTGATGATGGTATACAGAAAAATACAGTCGGCAATAAAAGCTAGTTCCAAAAATGAAATTTTTGACAGAAACTTGTTTTTGTGTTCATATTCATTGTTTGATATAAATAAAAGCATATATAGGTTAGGTAGGCACCACAAAAACTTGGACTAAAGAAGAAGATGTATTCAAAGCATATTTACTTTCATGAAATGTTATTCACGATTCCGTCAGGTTATTTATATACAGGGTGGAAATAGATTTTGGGTCAGTGAGGGCAGCTACCAGATCCCGTGTTGCTGGGCGAAAATGTTCTTAGGAGACCTTCCTTCGATATTAAATTAATGAAGATTGGCGTTTACAGATTTTGGAAAAAACATACAGGGTGCGAGAAAATAATCATTTTTGACAACCTTTTTTTTTGATGCCAATCGATCCCATTCCTGTCCAGGATCAAAAGCTTTCCCCATACAATTTGTACAAAACTGAAAAAGTTTTTTTTACATTTTTTTATGTCAATCGATTCCATTTCTATCCAGTATCAATAGTTTCCTCTGAGTCAACTTTCGGTAATATAAAAAAGCCAGAAATTAAAGAAAACTGTTTTCATTGGGTTTAACACCGGATAGTTAAGGGTTTTTTTTATTAAAAATGGATCATGGCCTTCAAAACGATCAATTTTCTTTATTGTAGTGACTCCGATTTCATCCCTTATATATATAAGGGGAAAACCAGCACCTCCGTTCAATGGAACGGAGGTGTTTCTGGTGATTTAGTTTTATTTGAATAACAATACAAACATTATAAGTTACCTACATCCTCACAAATATGAATAGCTTTTTTTCCTTTATAAATCCAAACTTTACCACTGTACAAACAAAACCAAAACCTGTTTCAGAATATGATACCCCACTTAGTCTAGCTACTACTAAACAGACTTGATTTGTTGCCCTCCCCATCCGTCCTTTTTAACCGACTTCAAAAAAAGAAGGAGGTTCTCAATTCGGTTGTATTTTTTTTTTTATCATTTACAATGTTTGTTACCTCAGAACTCCGTCATTGATGAGCCGATTGGTTTTTTTTTTTGTTTTTAAGTATAAGCTTCCAGGTGGGTCCTATTTTTTTCAAAAAATCAATTGGATGATGGGATCCATGAGGAATTGAGGGAAATCTTCAATTATATTAGGCACGCGTGTAGTGATTTTGGTATTTTCTGTTTTAACTAGTGTATTTACACCCGGAAATCATAAATTTGGTGGAGTGGATTAGATAATGAAGACCACAGATGACTTATGGAATTCCTCAATTATGTAAGTACTTAAAAGTACAAATGTACGTCACAGATTCTGATAAGATTCCGTTGAAATAGCAACTAATAAAGTGCCAAAGGTGATCCTTGTGGAATCGACGGAAGTCTTCAAATATTATCGGATGGGGTTTTTTGGGGTCACATGCAGGGATTGGGTTTTTTTCTCTAATAATCAACGCATTTGCTCTCGGAAATCAGTTCATGTGGTAAATTGGAAAAGAATAATGAATAATGTGGACATGTTCTCGTGGATTGGCGGAGTACTAAACTGAAGTCGGTTAAAACTTTGTTTTTAAAGTAAATTATTTATAGAAATAAAAAATATGTCTTTATATTTTTCATTTTCCATATACGTGGATTCGCTTTTTTTAACTATTCCAAATTTCGAATGGATAGCATTAGTAGATCCTGAGATATTTAACGTTGTGACAGACAGGCGGACAGAGTCGCACCATTAAGAGTCCGCAGTAAGCTCGATTCTCCATACAAACGTAGTTACGCTCTCATTTTAAAACTACGTATCGGAGTGTAACAAAACTTTGCATGTACAATGACATGAGGTATATCTATGTCTGTAATTAGTTTACGTCACACCTGGCCATAATGCGAGTTTTACTGCACGCTGCGCGTACAGTAAAACTCGCATTGTGACCAGATGAAGATGTAAAATTGTGTACTTACCACGGGCGGTAATTCGTAAAGCCCCAGATCGCATATTTATGGCAAAAACAAACAACTGCGATCTGGGCCATTCACGAATTCACCGCCCTAGGTACGTAATGTACTATTATGTAGCTTCAGATACCATTGTAAAAAAAATACAGCGCATTTAAGTTTTTCATACAAAACTTGTTTTTGCTGTATTTCGTTTGTTTTATAAACTAAAAAAAATACTGCAAAATTACACATCGAACGGAGCTGGGATGACATTTTGTGCAAAATTGATTATACGTCCTGTTTAAATTCTAGTTCTGGTCATAACCGCGCCCGACTACTGGCAGCGGCTGAACGGGAATCTGGCCAGTGGTTACACGCTTTTCCCTCCCCTCCCACCGGTACTTTTCTGGAACCTGACACCTTAAGACTGGCCGTAAGCTTGAGACTAGGTGTGAAGGTATGTACCCCCCACAAGTGCCCCTGTGGCACTTTCGTCGACGAGTTGGGACACCACGGCTTGTCGTGCCAAATGAGCGCAGGCCACCTCTCTAGACATGCCGCCTTAAACGACATTATCCGCCGTACTCTTGCCACTGTCAACACACCATCAATTCTTGAACCAAACGGTGTGTCAAGAGACGATGGCAAGAGGCCGGACGGGATGACCCTGGTCCCGTGGAGGATGGGGCGAGTGTTAGTGTGGGACGCTACATGTGTTAACACGCTGGCACCGTGCCATCTTCCACGAACTACTTCCAAGGCGGGCGGCGCAGCAGAGGCGGCCGAAACAAAAAAAGGCCACAAAATACAGGGGTCTCGGCTCTCAATAACATTTTATAGCGTTCGGTGTCGAGACCCTTGGGCCTTGGGGTCCAAGTGCTCGAAAATTATACAACGAGCTTAGTAAAAGACTTGTCGACACTACAGGTGACCAAAGAGCTGGCAGCTTCCTCGCACAGCGGATTAGTATTGCTATTCAGCGAGGTATTGCTGCCAGCATCTTTGGTACGATGCCACGGGGGCCCTTTTTAGAGATTTTTTAAGTTAGCTCTAGATTCTTCTATTTTCGTTATTGTAAATAGTTTTATATTCGTTCTCTAACCAATAGAAAGTAAAACATATTAAGTATATTACAGACATAGATATACCTCATGTCATTGTATATGCAAAGTTTCGTCACAATCCAACACGTAGTTTTAAAATGAGAGCGTAACTACGTTTGTATGGTAAGGTGAAATTCGGCCAAGCTTACTGCGGACTCTTAACACTGGTGGGTGATTGCCATTTATTTCCTGGTTAGCTTAAATTCGGGTACCTCTTATTTCCTGTAACTTTGTACATGGTTTGATCTACATAATGTATTTAAGCCAAACGTATCTTTCAGATGTGTTGTCCGTTGGTATGGTCCTTAAATAAATAAATAATAAAATAAGGGTTCCGTTTTTCATCACTTCACCAACGCTCACCCCCCGAAGAAGTATCCTACCTCTCCTCTTTTCCAATATTGGCATAAGGCTGCATAGCCGGTCGATTGTGGCCGACTGGTTGCGGTTGGTCGGTCTTCCCTTCCCATCCCAGAGCGTGTCACTCCTCACAAATTTGTGCCCCCTGGTATATCCGGCTTGTCCGGGTCAGGCTTGCTTCCTGGCTGGGTGCGGTACCTATTTTCATGTTCAATAAAATAAGGGTTCCGTTTTTATCTTTTTGGTCCGGAACCCTAATACAAGATTCCGATGAAAAAAAACCTCCTCCTTTTTAAAAAGTCTGTTTAAAATAATCTATCACACACCTACATATCTACTCCTTAATGATACACAAATAAAATATTATCAATTTATCACATTACTTAAAGCAAACTTCCTCATACCTACTAGAAAATGTACGGCGCTGACAACCCACAAACAAAATAGATAATGATAACCTTACTAGGTTCTATTCTTCAATGAAATATATACCGTAATGTCAGCGACATAGAACGATATTTGAATATAAATAATAATGCCATTAGTACGTACCTACGGTTAGTACTTGTGATATGAAAACATTATTGACATACGCTATCAACCTCGGTGGCTGGGAATGTTTGTTTTGGGCGCGGCCAGTAAATACTTTGCAAACACAAACACAGGTATAATTGCCCGTCATTCGATACTAATACTGTACGAGTATTCCGATTGCATCTGACTGAAAACTATCGGAACCTATACTTAATTATGTTGTAATAATCTCTCCTAGATCGCTGCCACTGGACAGGGTTGCTATTCTTTACGCGCTCATGCGCATCACTCCACCCACCACGCCTAACTTAACTAGACTAGACCTCTACCTACGCTTAGTTACTACGAATCGCAGCTTCAAAACATATTTGTGGGTGAGCGTTGAGGCACAGAATAAGTAATAGTAAGCTGTACTACTTGTTGAGGTGAGCTTAAAACAAATTACAGAATAGCGAGGCAGGGCAGGGTTCTTAGTTTCCTTCTCGTTGCCTCGCTGAGCGGCAATGCTAATTCACAGAGCGAGGGACGAGTAAGCCGCCCGGGACCGCATAAGCAAGTTTTTTTTTAAGTTTAATAAATTTTGCATCCAATCCCCACGGAGCCAGGGTTTCCACGGCAACCACCGCAAATATGTCACTCGCTGAGAGTCGCATTAGGCACTGGTCCCACCGCCGGCTAGTAAGCTAGAAAAATTGAGCGAGTAACAGTTCATTGCGTGCTGACCAGGCACAGTGTGATCAATCGACCTTTACAGATCCGCAATGTAATGCTACTCGCCCAACTTTTCTAGCTTACTAGCCGGCGGTGGGACCAGTGCCTTAGGAATACTGGGCCCATAACCTCTTAAATTTTTATTATTGTGTTTCAGTAATTATATTATTGAGGTGTGCACTAAAGAAACGAAAGTTTAAAAATTTACGCATCGAAAACTAAGCGCTTGCGAGTAACGTTTTGAAGTTGTTTTCTGAGTACAACGGCACTATGAGTTACGAATTCGACAGCTCGTATTTGTGAAAATCGAAATCTATTCGAAGCGCGTTTACTCGCTTTCGAGAATACTAAAGTAATGTGTGTTTTCGATAGTGACTCATGCTAGCCGTACAGTTCGCGGATTATCCATCCAATACCTAACATAACGTATACTTAACCGGATTACGATTTCAAAAGATGTTAAGGTATCACATCAGAATGTAAGTTTTATAACTTACCTACCTAAACAGGCGTTCTTATAAACGCTCTATTTATCCAAACATACAAAATATGCTTTACGTAAGTAGTACCTACGCTCTTGGTTTATCATTTGTTCGCATCCTTGCCCTTGGCTGGAGTAGTATACAAACAAACAAACAAAGATGGCGGGGCGGCAAATAATACTCCGCCGAGATCGTCGTCACGGTTCACAACAGGTTGAGGGACGGACAATTCTATAAGGGTTTACCTTAGAGTTCTGGAGTGGTCTGCTTACTTTAAGTATGGACGAAAGTCATTTCTTGCACCGCAGCAGTGCATGCACGGCAGCCGAAGTAGCCGATGTTCGTTCGTTCATATTAATATCATTTACTTGGGGTCGGCGCAGCATGTCTTTTCACTCACTTCCTTTCCTTTACGTTAGGATGCAGCTATATTGTTGTAAAATTAATTATTACTTAAAACCAGAGCGGTAAATGCGTAACTATTCGAACGAGCGTAAGAACAACTCAACTCAACTAAACGGCAGTAGAGTCTAGCCTGATCGGCCTATAACTCAGCCGTGCCCGATTTAGTGAATTAGCCCTTTGTAAGCCCGTGGTCTGTGGCAATGGCAAGCAATCATGCCATTCACAAAACATTTTATACAATTACAGCAGTAGATTTATAAACAGCTTATGTTGTTTAAAACAGATGTATGCTGCTAGCGCAGTGGTCAGTACCCGAGCACTGTAGATTAATACAATTACTTAAATGACTGAGCGGCGTCAAAAATATTGTTAGTGTTTAAGTTTAAACACTGCATTTTACACATAATAATGTATTGTACCCTAGTACATTTCCTACTATTTGCATTCAAAAATCTCATCCTAGTCACTTGAAGGTACTTCGCCTAGTCTAGTAGTTCGCCGTAATGGAAACAAGGTTTTTTGTTCTGACTGATTAACAATTGTAGCATGAAGGCTGACTAGATACTTAACTTTTCGCCAATAAATTCTCAACCGTTCACTTTCCATGTCATTACGTAAACAAAAGAGTGATACATATTGCAACCAGGGGGCCTATAGACAAGGTTACAATTGACAAGAGCTAACGCCTTTAGAAAACTAATAAAATGTATGGGAATGACAGACGTTAAGGCGATGCCTTGATTTGAGTCGAACACGCCCAGTAGACAGAGACACGCTGATGCCTTCCGGGCACGGGGAAAAGAGATGTAACACTCTTCGGGAATGGCATTTTTGGAAAAATTTCGATAAATACCTAACTTAGACGTTTTATTTAAATTTCATAAAGTGAGATTTTAGATGAGATAAAATACTATTACTCGTATTATTAACTTGATTGTGTCGTAAAATGATGTATCGTTTGAGTAGGCTGAGTAAAAAAAGAAAATACAGACCCAGCTTTGGATTTTTTTTCTATCGAGCAAATTTTAAGCAATCATGTGTCGATAAAATCAGATAAACAATCATATAGTCAAGAATCATATATCTGAAAATCAAACCTTATTGTTTCTTAATCTAGTCAGAACGGCGTTTCAAAGCACGCGATAATTTCCAATGCACAGCCTTAACGAAAAGTGTTTTGTCGGCATCTGTCATTCCTCTACATTTTATTATTTTCTATTGGCGTTAGCGCTTGTCGATTGTAACCTTGTCTACGGCCCCTGTAACAAACAGAACTGCGTTTGTTTAGGGTTGCTATCCTATCCACTACAAACCGGCTTTCTCCGGTATAATCTAATAGATATGCTATATTGTAATGTTTAATTATTTACGTCACACCTGGCCATAATGCGAGTTTTACTGCACGCTGCGCGTACGGTAAAACTCGCATTGTGGCCAGATGAAGACGTAAAATTGTGTACTTACCACGGGCGGTAATTCGTAAAGCCCCAGATCGCATATTTATGGCAAAAACAAACAACTGCGATCTGGGCCATTCACGAATTCACCGCCCTAGGTACGTAATGTACTATTATATACTATCTTCTGCCCGCGACTTCGTTTGCGTGGACCCGGGATAAGCTTTCCCATATTTTAAGGCTTTCTTATGGTGCTCCTACACTGGCTGTTATAAATGTTATATAACATTGTGTAACAAGGATAACACTATGTAACACTAAGATGTTATGTAACATTTTATAACTTCAGTGTCGGAGCACCATTACTCGAATGAAGCTTAGTAAAGTTACATACGAGTACGCGACATGAAATATCCGCTAGGCGGCGCCACGTTATCGTAATTAGAGTTCGCCAACTTTTCATAGTAAAAGCTGTGGCTGAATCTCACAAAATCGCAGTCACTTCTACTGACCATGACAGGCGCCGACAAAAACGTCTTAATCACCTGATCATTTGCTCCCCTCGAGTCAAAACCGCATTCGCAAGGCGGCTGCCTTATTTTCTGCATCCTACAGTTTACAACAGGGTTTCTAAACAGTGCGCAGTTGATGACTTCTCCTGCGCGATCCTAAAAAGCAAAGTTAAAAAATGGCTTCTTTCAAAGACATATGAACAAACAGAGGACATCACTAAAACATAAACGCACCTAACCTAGACATACACACACAAACACAAACGCACGCACACACTCCTACTCGCACTCGTACTCGCACATACACACACATCACATACACAAACAAACACAATCAATATCACATAATATATACACATGAAAATACACTTCATAGTTGTTAAGATATTTACCTACATTGTCTCTTTGCTAACTCTTAAGTTATTGTTTAAATGTAAAAAAATACTGTTAAATCTGTACCACTGGTGCCCAAGATACAGGCTGTGCCTAGTTTGGGACCAACGGATACCGTCAGTGCTGTTGTTTTCCTTTACATATAATAATACCATTAAGTTAAATATATTCGCATAATGTCTGTATGGTAAAAAATATTTCTATTCTATTCTATTCTAATTCTCCTCAGAAACGCACTAACGCACAACACCACTACATTTCACGCACACTATCTCACTTTACTGTGACAGGTAACCTAGGATTATTATTTTTTTAGTGACTAAGAATTTGAACTATTCACCAACCTCCTTAGAGACTGATATTGTCAAAACATCTAACTGGAAAATGACAGAGACTTGTTTACATTTCGTATTTTATTCCAAGTCTGTTTCTTAGATACACAGTATAGGAACAGTAGATAAACTTCGAACAAAGGTACATCGTACGGCTGCACACATGCGCGCGTGTTCGGTACGCATACACACATAGCCTTCGGGAATGATGGAGAATGCTTCAATCGGGGCCGCGCCGTTGCGGTGTTCGCTCGTTCTCACTCGCTACGTCAAAGGAAGCCGCCTCGTAGGCGTAGGTATGAAGACAGCGAGCCGCCAGTGCCACGATATCAAAAGGAGCCTAGGCTTGTATGTAACTAAGCACCTACCAACCTAGTGCAGTTTAGCAACTATTATACTTACTAGGAAATATTTTAGGCAATATTTTAATACCCCTATACTAATAGGGGTATTAAAATATTCCATGAAGTGGGAAACTACAAACACATACCCAACTATCTATAATATTATTAATTTGTGTATACATTATTGTCTATTAAACTGTAACAGAAATACTTTGCATACTTAAAAGCAAAATTAGTATTATAGGTATGCCAAACCACAAACTTGACACAGCCCTGCGCATCGAGCGAAAGTAGGTAACGAACGCTCCTAAACGGCTTCAGATTACCTACTGTATTATTCTTCTATACTGTGTTAGATACATTTCGGTGGGTGAATTAAAAAGTCAATAGTACCTACCTACGTTAAATAGACAACAAGTGACAAACTTTAAAGGCCAAAATAATGTATGTCATACGAGAACATTGAACAATTTTTGCTATGATTTTGCCAACTCCCATAAAAAACATTATTAGTGTCCAACTCTATATCACTAATTACTCATTTTGGCACAGTGGGTATATGAATATAACTGATAATAAAGGATTAATTAGATGAAACTAATCTTTATTCCACATCAGATAAAACTCACTTCACTCGTTTCGCTGCTGGCCTCGTGCAGACAGATAAATACATTAGCGAACCAATTAAATTTTGGTACGGTGTGCCCGCATCCGGTATGTGTGATGATCCTGGTTTTTCCAATTTTTGTCCAGGTACAGATGGCGTTGACGCAACCTTGCAGTCAACCATACCAAAATTCTTCAAAACCTTATCCACGTAGCTTTCCTGGTCGATTTTGATTGCAGTCTCGCTTTGGGTAATGCGAAATCCCAGAATAAATTTTGCTCGACCGAGATCTTTCATCTCAAATTTTCTCATTAGATCTCTTTTGATCTTATCTCGTTCTTCTTTGTCATTCCATAGAATAAGAATGTCATCTACGTAAACCGCGAGTACAATGACCTTCTTTCCATTCGTTTTCTTATAAACACAGGGTTCAAAAATGAACCTCGTGAATCCTATTTGTAACAACTCGCTGTTCAATTTGGTGTTCCATGCTCTAGGAGCTTGCTTTAATCCATAGAGCGAACGTTTCAGCAAACAAACATAGTCAGTTCCCTTTTCCTCAAAACCTTCTGGTTGTTTCATATATACAGTCTCTGACAAGTCTCCGTTAAGGAACGCCGTTTTTACGTCCATCTGATCGCTTTTGATATGATAAGCCGCTGCTAATGCTAAAAGCGTTCTTAGCGAACTGTGTCTTACGACCGGGGAGAAGTTCTCGTCATAGTCAACTCCGTATACTAAAACCTCGAACCACGAGACGAGCCTTATATCTCTTTCTTCCCTCCCCCTCGTCTTTGATTTTAAAGATCCATTTAGAATCAACGACGTTACATCTGTCTGGTCGTTTGACTAGGACCCATGTCTCATTTTTCTTAATCGCACTCAACTCTTCTTGGACAGCGGTTATCCACTCTTTACTGGCATTCCTTGACAATGCCTCACGAATCGTACAAGGATCCTGTTCAGATTCAGTGGGTTGATAAAGTACATAATCGGGAAACTGAGTAGGTTTTCTTCTTCGAAGGGGATACCTTCGTGTCCTCTCCTGCTGGTCCTTCTCAAGTTCTTCATCAACAGTTGAAACCGATTCACAGTCTTGAAACTCGGCCAGATCAGAGTCTTCATTTGGCTCTTTTTGTCTGTAAAGGTTCCACACTAGCGTGTTCTACTCGAGGAAGTTCCACTCTAGGAATATTCTCTTCCAATCCTCGTTCAAAGCCAAATGATGTTTCTCTTTCATCACTTTCCAATATCGGTGACCGACTGCTCTCCAGCTCTACAGTGTTTTGAAGTGATGGATGTTTCTCTAAACTATCTTCCGTCAGATTTAGTATCACCTCCGAATACTCTTCAGTGTCTGAATGCTGATGATACATTTGGTTCTCCAAGAACACCACGTTTCTTGCCTTGAAGACTGCGCCAGAATTGGGGTTGATCTATGCGCTTTAGAGTTGTCACAAAAGCCCGTGTAGATCAGTTCTCTGCTTGTAGAATCCCACTTTTTCCTCATTTGTTGAGGGATGTGCATAAAAGCCTTGCAACCAAAAATCTTCACCATGCTCAGGTCAGTTTTCCTGTATGACCACTTCTCTTCAGGTGTCACATTCTTCACCGCTATCGTTGGTGACCGATTTTTCAAGAAAACTGCATGGTGGACTGCCTCGGTCCAAAATCATGCATTGCTTCTTGCTTTCTCGTTGATTGTACGGTTCGCTCTCTCTGCGACTCCATTTTGCTCTGGTGTGTATTCAACTGTCAGCTGATGCTGAATCCCGAATTTCTTCAAATAATCGTCCATACGTTTATTGACGAATTCAGTGCCGTTGTCTGAGCGGAGAATCTTCAGTTTATTTCCACTTTGATTTTCGGCAAACTCCTTAAACTCTATAAACTTTTCAAAAACTTCGCTTTTCTGTTTCAAAAAATATGCGAGTTTTGCGAGTAAAATCGTCAATAAAAGTTAAAAATATCGGGCCTTGTTGACAGAAGGTACCTCCATAGGTCCAGATACGTCGGAGTGTACCGAACCAAGTACCTCAGTACTTCTCGTTGCATTGGTCTTCTTAAAGGGTTGTTTGGTCTGTTTTCCCATAATGCAGGGTGTACACTCAAGTTTTTTAGCACGTAAGTGCCGCTCCTCTAATATGGACGCTGTTTAAATCATCTTTTCATAGATGTAAAGGCCAATGATGATGATGATGACACTCAAGTTTAGTTAAAGTGTTGGGAAAACTTACCCCGGTTGCCATCTTATCTCTGAGTAATTTCAGGTTGTTCATACCAAGATGCCCCATCCTCCGATGCCACTGCATCAGCTGGTCACTTGCAGTTGCTGAGGAAAGCGCAGAACCCTGTGAACAGCACTTGATTTTATAGATGCCTCGTTCTTCCACTGCTTTCACTACAGCCTTTCCTCGAATCTCACATTCATCACTCTTAAAGATGGCACATCCTTTATCTGTAAATAGCACCACATGTCCTTTTTGACAATTGCATTAACACTAAGTAAATTAGAGGATAATTTAGAACATATGTTACATTGCTTATTGTTAAATCAATTGACTCACACACTACAGTACCTTCGCTTTCACCCAATACCTCGTTACCATCAGCACACGTCACTCTTAAGGGCTTAGGAGTGTCCTTTAAATTCCTGAACCATGATTTGCGATTCGTCATATGAGCCGACGCTCCTGAGTCTATGATCCAATCATCCGCATGTGGATTGGTCAATGAGCCAAACGCATAGGCCTGCAACGCTTCCTTCCTTTGTTTCGGATTCTCTGGACAGTCCTGAGCTTTGTGAGGTCCTTCACAAATAAAACATTTGACTTTTCCTTTAGTCTTCTTTTTCGGAGCACTCTTGCCTTTGTGCTTATTTGTCAGAAGTGCTGATGTTGACTGCTTCTCACAAGAGCTTGCCGAGTAGGTATCTTCCATTTGGAATAGCTTTGTTTTTACATAGTCGGTAGTTAAATTGACGTTGCTGTTTTCTGTGGCCAACCTCATGGGTTGAAATTCTGGGGTAAGACCTTGAAGAAGCAGAGCTACAAGTAGCTCATCATCAATCTCCTTCCCTAAGTCCAACAGCTCCTGTGACGTTGATAATACAGACGTCACATACGGGCGAACCGTCGCAAATTGTTCGAGCCTCATGCTCACTAGCTTTGTCAACAGCCGGCAGCGGTTGTTCAAACCTTTATCTTCGAACGCATTTTTTAAAGCTTCCCAGGCGTCCTTAGCCGTTTTACTGTTTCTTTCGTGCACTAAACAGTGGGGTCTGACCATTAAACAGATTTTATATATTTTTTGCTCTTTGGTCAAGCTTCGTCCCAGAAACGTCACTCGCCGCAGGAGTGGTACTTGTAAATTCCCACAAATCATCATGGATGAGATACATTTCGATTAAGAATTTCCATGTTGCGTAATTACTATTGCCATCCAGCTTTTCTAGTGATGGCAAGGCATTGCTAGAACTGCTGTTGCCAGAACTGCTAGAAGATGCAGTTTCTCTGTCTCCACTATCAGCCATAATTTACGTGCTTGGGCCTATTACCTATTAGTGTCTAACTCTATATCACTAATTACACATTTTGGCACAGTGGGTATATGAATATAACTGATAATAAAGGATTAATTAGATGAAATTAATCTTTATTCGACATCAGATAAAACATGACATGACAACACAATAACAACTAGTGACACGAGACATATAGATTTGAAATTAAAAAGACTATCAAAAACTGTATTCAGCCTGTTAAAATACGTAAGGCGTAACCTCTTTTATTCTAACAAACATTCCATGTAAAAAAGAGGCCAAGTCTCGAAACTCATCCACCATAAAAAGTTGTGAGATATTTCGTAGAGCCAAGTCTCATGCATTCTTACAATTAATCTTTATTGGTAACCTATCGCAATTACTACATTTTATTGGCCGAATATTGTTTAACCTAAAACTTTTCGTATTTTTATGATTTCGCCGAGTATACAATTCATTACTTTTAAGCTTCTATGTCTGCTAGATGGAGCGCGCGTGTCGTTGTAACTAAGACAGACAGGCAACTACGGAACCCTACACGGCGCGTGGCCCGACACGCACTTGTTCTTGGTATGATATGATCGACCGAAGTTTAAATTATCGTGTTTTGGTCCGTAAAAGTAACAAGGATATCCCATCAAATAACACAGTACTTCATTGTTTATTTTATTATTGAATGTAAAATAGGTCGATTTCGAATAACGTGGTCTTAATCCAGGCTAAAAACTATCTTCGTGCAAAATTACATCCAAATCGGTTGAGCCGTTTAAGTTGAGTTACGAACATCTAAACATTTAAACATCCAAACTTTCGCATTTCTAATCCTATATTGTTCCTGCTCACGGAACAGTGGAGTCCCGGAACTCTAGGAGGAGTGCGTGGAGCCGAAGTACCAAGCAAGTACCACATAGCCAACAAGTAGAGGCCCTCTCAATCTTACTAATATTATAAATGCGAAAGTTTAGATGTTTGGATGTTTGTAACTCAATCACACTTAAACGGCTGAACCGATTTTTATCCCGGGTCCACGCGGACGAAGTCGCGGACGGAAGCTAGTCATTTATAATGCAATGCAAGAGGTACACCGAGCGGATTCTGACCCTAGTCCAGTCAATGAACTGACAACTTGTATGAAAAAAATGAAAATTTTGGAAATCATTTATGATAGCTTTTTTTTCTGTAGCGGATATATTATCAATTAAATAGTTACCCAGCGACAGAATCCGACAAAATTTCAGACATTAAAAAAATGATAAAAACTAGCTGCTGAAAAGTCAGAAATAATATTAATAAATATATTTGTCTTTATTTTGGTTCATTTACATTTGCTCTATAATATTCAAGATAAATCATACAAAAAAAGACAATACGTGCTTCATTTAAATATATATGGGTAATTACTTCCGGGTGGAAAATTTGTCGGAGTTTTGAATAAAGCATCTTAGAATAACATTGTAAAATGAAATAAAAAAACGCTATTATAAATTAATGTTTTTCAAAACCGTATTTTGCCTGAAGTACCCTGTCCAGCCCCCCTATTCTGAAACTTGTGTTAAGCTCACCTCATCGCTCACCCACAAATATATCTTGACACCGCAATGCGTAGTAACTAGTAAGTAACTATAGGTAGAGGTCTAGTTTCGTGACGGGTGACCGGCGGGCTGAGCCGCTTTAGCGCGTAATAGCGAATAACAGCCCTGGCCCCCTATTCTGTAACTTGTTTTAAGCTGACCTCAACGCTCACCCACAAATATATCTTGACACCGCAATGCGTAGTAAGTAACTAAGCGTAGGTAGAGGCCTAGTTTCGTGACGGGTGATCGGCGGGGTGAGCCGCTACATTTTAACGTCGGTTCGGTTTGGGCCGCAATAAACCTTATTCTGCTAGCTGAACGGCTGAAGCCTTACTGTATATAGATGGGTCCCGACCCATCTTTATACAGTAAGGCTTCAGCCGTTATTAAAATGATCTGTCCCCCGATCAATAATGTCTGGGATCCCGATCAATAATGTGTTATTTCAAACATGCCTTGCGAATACTTAGGAAAATACAAGGTCTGGTATCGAAGACAGTATATGGTACACGGACGGATCTAAAATGGGATCCGGTACATTTATGCGAATGACTACAGTAGTAGTGTAAGCATGGGTAGTTTGGCAACCGTCTTCCAGGCGGATACATACGCCATAATTGCATGTGCACAGGGGAATATAGACAGGCAAACCAGAGGGCAGACCATCTATATACTCAGTGACAGTCAAGCGGCTCTTAAAACGCTTACGGCGCCGAAAGTGGATTCTAGACTAGTCTATAATGGCGTCCAGGCACTGAACAAGCTTGGAAAGCACAATAAGGTGCAACTATAGTTTGGATACCGGGGCACGAGGGCTACATCGGCAACGAAAGAGCGGATGAGCTTGCCAGAGGGGGGTCTACAAATCACTTTGTAGGTCCAGAACCATTTGTGTGACTCTCGCAGAGAACCATAACTTAAAGCCTACGCCAAAACCAAACACCAACACGAGTGGTGGAATGAGGCGGGCTTAAGGCACTCTAAGCTCTTCATAGAAGGAATGGACTCGGGCTGGACTAACAAGCTCTGGAAATCCAGTAGGAAGCAACTCAGAATCATATCTGGGGTGTTCACAGGTCACTGAGCTGCATCATACGCTTTGTAGAAATGATGGAGCAAGTTTGGGAGTAGGCATAAAGGAGAGGGCAAATGCAAAAAAGATCCCGCTGGGTCGAAATGCATCCGAAAGGGCCCTCATCTAGATAAGATAAGATAAGATAGGAAAATACATGGCGCTTCAAAGTTGAATAACATTCAACTTTGTTTTGATTATGGCCTCTAAATTACAAGAAGTGTATATGGAATGGACAGTCTGCGTGTCAGTGCTTCAGTATACATATTCATTTGCCGTTCACTAAATCAGTGATCGCTTAGATTCCGGAATGCCGTATGAACTCACGAGTGGACACTGGACGTAATGTCTTATCTGCTCCGCATTAGAAAACGCATGTCGTTACATCAGCATCACATTGATTTACTACTTACTGCTGATTGGTAACGAGAACTGAATACTGAGTATACGTACCTGCAATATATTTGTACATGTATTTCTCTGACTGATAATTTCTGTATCTAACATAAGAATGCATAGCTACGAGTATCTGAATGTGAATGAAGCATCCTTTAGTGACCTCCAACCACCCCGTATAGTCACCCCTTTCCTCACAGAATTTACCACCCGTAGGTTACCGCACTGTATAACATGTGTAACCGAATTAGTCTGAATATTCTGAATGTCGTATTGTTAATGTATTGTATACCAATTGTATACCCTGAATCGCTGAACTCTAATATTGCTTTACTTCGCATCATTTGTCATAGCTAAAACTATGGCGCGAAATACATAAAACACAACTAATGAATCATGTTAAAAACTCACCAGGAATCACAGGATCAAACACTAATCCATAATATAGCTGTTCGTAAGCTTACCGTCAGATAATCCGGTGTCAGTCAGGGATCCATATTGGGACCTTTCCTGTTCGGAATAATGATAAATGACCTCACAACAGTTATTAAGTCATCCCAATGTCTCCTTTATGCCGATGATTTAAAATTAGTTTACGGTGTGGAGCAATTAACAGATTGTGAGTCATTGCAAAAGGATATCAACTTGGTATTCCGGTGGAGTATGGTTAGCAAACTTCTTTTCAACTCTGCCAAGTGTTGTGTCTGCACCTTCTGCCGTGCACATACCCCGATACAACATGCTCGGAGCAGAGCCTATCAACTGTGTCTCCAGTGTTAAGGATCTCGGTGTGGTCTTCGATATGCGACTTACTTTCCATGAGCACATATTATCACTTGCTGAAAGCTGCTATCGAAGATTAGGTTTTGTGATTCGCAACCTGCGTGACTTTCATGATCCCGGGGCTATCAGGCTAAATGCACTAGGACCCTTTTTCCTGTATACTTCAGCAGGTAGAAACCTGCTTGCAGTCCAGTATAATATGTTTGGTCGTTATTCCGCCTCCATGCAGCTTAGGTTATATTTCGTTGGAGGTAAGGCGTAATTACAATTTGTTGGTGACTGCGTGTCGGATCATCCGTGCTCTCTCACTACTCAATGCGCTTTTGGCATCAGCATCAGCACCGGGGTGTGCCTTACTTGCGTGGCGATGGATGTATGAGTATGTGTGCGGTGAATGTCTGAGCTTCTGTGAGGAGATGGATGACAGGCAATCAACTGTACCAATGTAATTATATGTTTTTTTTTTGTCTTTTTTTATATCTCGTTACATGACGCATTGGTTTTACTGTAATGTCATGTTTACATGTTTTAAATAAATAATAAAATTGACACACCTATATTGACATATGGCAGCTCTGATTTTAAATTCACCGCTCACCAAAGAGTACGGAATACGGATAAAAACCGAATATTACCTATCATTTGACCAGTCGATTCTCGGTCTCATGTTTCCTTATGCACAAGCTTATATAGTTACTCATTTGATACTTAAATAGTGATTAAGTACTCTGTGACTTAAATTGCGGATCTTCGCGACACCGCACGTGCGCTCGTCCACGCGTAGCCTGACTACGTAACCATGGTGCAGGCCATACCAAATAATATGTTAATTAGGCGTGCGATACGTATGCAAACATTTTCGTACAAAGGCACTAAGGAAGTTAGTTTGTCAGTATTTTTACGCCACTTATTGTTTCAATCTTCGTAAAGAGGGATTTAAGCTCAAAAAGAACGATTGTTTACTTCATTGCGCTACGATATCTAGGTGCTAAATTATGCATTTCAGCTAAGGAATTCTTAAAGCAAGTAAGTACATATTTCCACTGATAATATTTAAAGTATTCATATTTTCAGGGAACAAGGTACAAGGTACCCCTGGGTATATCCAGGTAAATATTTATAGGTTTTTTTGCCCTTTCAGCTTTGATAAATAATAATGTTCGTAATTCAAATATTAGCAGTTATCACATCGTTCGACTAAATAACCCCTTCGACAGTATAATATAAGTAAATATGAATTCGTAATATTATTATATATATACATATATAAAAATACAGAGGGAGCAATCATTATTATTATTATGAGCAATCTTGGCCATCTCTGACGTCGAGATCTCTCGCACAACCCGCTGCATCGGCGCAGACACCAGTAGGTACCATACTATCAGTAACGGTGTTACAACCGGCCTCGGGACACGAGCGCCAGGTGAAAGTATCTGATTCGCAGACGCACACCTCACTTTGACTCAGCAGCACGTTACCGTTCAACAATTTAGTGTTTATCAAGCGCGATTTACCCAAAGTTGGATAAATAGCCAGTAAACAAACAATAGAGAGTGCGGATTCCATTGGTCTCAGCCGGTGCGTAAGCGTCGCGTCATTATCACGGCTGACGAGTGCACAAGTCTTAGCGGCTGATAGTGTCGTCGCAGAGCCGCCGGTTCGGGCGCGAGCGCAACTCAGTCTCGACCATGCTGACGACGGGTGCCGTCGTAGCGCTGGCGCTGCTCAGCGCCGCCTGCGCCGACGACGCCGGCAATCAGCTCCAACTTAACAACACGCAGCCAGCGCAACCCGCGGAGGTTGCCGAGAAATACTTCATTAACAAGATATTCGACAAGTACGGAGACAAAGGTTTAATTACCTTCGAGGTAAGTTCACTATTTGCAATTTAATACTCATTCGTTATTCAAATATCGATCAAATAAATGCAATGGTTACATATTAAATTTAATTCACTGGAGAATTGTTGTGGGTTCGATTATGCATGAGTGATGGAAAGTTAGTCAACTTTCTACATTTTATAAGCGCGCGTAACTTTACGTAAACAAATTCATAAATATATAGTCAGATTGAAGTGTTACCTATTTATCTTGAACTCGCTTCTGCACACGACTTCATATACGTTAAAAATATAGCTTAGGTATATTATGTTATTCTGGTACACTTGCTGCAGAAAATATATATAAGCGGAAAATTCCCTGTTTGGAAACAAATTGATACCTACCCAGGTATCAATTCTTTTCATGAAAGATAGTAGCAAACATACCTAATGCAAACAAGCTCACAAACTTTCGCGTTAATGATATTACACTCGTAATGTGTTTATGTTTGGCACATGTCACGCTTCAGTGATTAATTTCTAATAAGTAGGTACCCTTAGTATTGCGAGTGCAAGTTTTCTAGCGTTCCCATTCAGTTAACGGAAGTTCATCAACCTCAGGTTTACTACAAGTACTTACCTTACTACTCGATATTTTTATCGTAATCACAATCGTTTATCAATATTTAACTTTGTAGCCAGCAAAAATCAACTATCTAGGTATCCACAGATAATTTTAATGAAGCCATAATAATAACTAATACGTGCTCTCCTCCTAAAAGTTAAAATAGTTAAATTAAACGAATATAGACAATTAATATAATATAGCATGAAAAACCTCTCAATTGAGTTCATAAAGAACTGACTAATATACATAATATAGTACATAAATACATACATAATATAGTACTTTTATTGCATGGAAAAATGTCTAAAATAAAAAAAGAAAATATTGTGTGACGTGAAGGGCAGATACCTACTAAGAAACTGGCCAGAAACATGTACAATTCAAAAGCATACATATACTTAGTAAAGGTATAGCTACATCTAATTAGTAAACTATGTAAACTAAAACTGCAATCACAAAATCCCACTTGTTGGCAAGGGGAAGGTGAACGGAGATGCACCCATTGCCTTCGGCTCGTACGATAAATACGAATAGGTGCTGTACCTGAGATCTTTTTATTTTACCGCCTTAAGGTAAGCAATGTCGCATGTTCCATCATAGTATTACGGATCTTGAAACACATCCAATTCCAATACCTTATATCCGCTAACTCTATAGTACCTAAGTATAGAGTCCAACAAAAAATATCTACATTTCTGCATCTTGTCAATATTTACCTTCTGAAACAAAACAAAACTTTGTCTTTAAATAAATAATATCATCATTACTAATGGTATTATTCATTCAAAAACAAACTTTGTTCGTTACTATTGTTCGATTTGTAAGCACGTCCTACTTTATTTAGGCGTACATATTGAGGCGAGCTGCTGGCCAGTACATTTGTCGCGCCGCTAGACCAATATTACCTAACCCCTACTGAACAATATGATACTCGTTTATTTCTAAGTTAGACGGAGTCCATTAAGCGTGTAAAAATTACACCTCACTGGTATTGTTCTCACACAGAAAAGATAAACATTAAGCACACGCACACGCAGATGTTGCATTGATCCCGATCAATGAGCACATGAGAATTTACGACGGATTAAAACAAAAACTGTTTTGATCATAAAACCATACGCTAAGCAAAACTAGTAGTGATTATCTACCTTATAAATTAACCGTAGCTAGCCATTTTAATGGTTATTTCGCTCGTATACTCTGAATGCGTCTATAAAATGGCAAAGCGGAAGAGAGAGATAAGTACGCCTGAATTACCATGTGTTAACTCGCCTCAGGTGAACCAACATAACTCTGGCCTCCAATCACGCATAGTTGTTACGAATCTTTTTGGGTTCAGCTATGCATAGGTACTAGCTATGAACCAGAACCACGAGACAGGATTTCATTCGCATAGCTAAATCATACGGATACCTACTTAGTACAATTAATGCTATCATCCTTATCATCCTCCTAGAGTTTTTCCCGGTTGTGCTCTAGGGGGCCGCTTTGACATCTGACCCTAAGATTTGGCGTAGGTACGTACTAGCTTTACGAAAGCGACTGCCATCTGACAAACCCAATTCAAACCAAAGGGAAATAACTACTTTATATGGGATTTATTGGGAACCGGTTTCTTCACGATGTTTTCCTTCACCGAAAAGCCAGTGTTCTTCAATATCAAATGATATTATGTACAAAAGTTTTTTGAAAATACCTAAGTGTACGAGCTAGGATCGAACCCACGACCTCCAGATTTACATTCTGATGATTATGAATTCTGATTCATAATCATCAGTACAATCAATATTCAAACAAGAAACAAGATGTAAATAAAAATCTTTTATAATCACACCTATCCCTCAATTTAGTTTTTCTTTAGACTTTAATGTCTTCAATACCCACTATACCCAGTCACAATAAACGTTTCGCCCGCCTGTTCGTTCAGGGCTGTTATTCGCTACGTGCTAATGCGGCTCACCCCGCCGATCACCCGTCACGAAACTAGACCTCTACCTATGCTTAGTTACTACGCATCGTGGTGTCAAGATATATTTGTAGGTGAGCGTTGAGGTGAGTTTAAAACAAGTTACAGAATAGGGGGGCTGATGTTAGGTCGGCGCGCGTGGAATATACTTAGGTAAGTTATAGAGATTCTATAGTGATGGAAAAATACGACTCAAATAATCCTTACCGGTAAACGATAATGGAGCCGAATAAGCAAGTTAATTAATTTAGTTAAGTTAATTTAAGAATCAATTAAAAAAAATACCTTATTGATGTCTTGTAGAAATCTTAATAGTAATATAAAATAATGTAGAGTACCTATACATGGTAGATATTTAAGACACTACTATATTAAAAATTCAAAAATTCAAAATCCATTTTCTAGTATGCATACAGACATCGACTTCGTCGAGAAAAAGTGTGACATATTTTTCTGTTTACTAATTAGCAATTAAATTTACTTGCTTTTACGCCACGTTTCGACCATCCATTATAGATTTACGTGACGTAACAGCTGATTAAATAATGTAAACAAATAAGTTAATGATCATTACCATCCATACTCATTTTAAAAGTAGAATTTCAGAAAAGTTTTATTACTTTCGTTATTGGTAATTAATACGTATATATTGTAACGTCTTACACCCCTAAGTATATAACAGGCCCTAATTATTTTTGTGTGTTTTGCCGAACACATTTGTCCGTTGACGATTAATGAACCTCTGAAAATAAGGCTCACTAAAAACACACGCTATGCCTCAGTTGTCTGCACTTGGCTAATTTATGCCACCTCATAACACAAAAGTTTTACATAATTGTGTCTATTAGATACAGTTATACTGTTTCATATCATAAAGCAAAGCAGTAGTTGATAACTTTACGAGACAAACTAACTGAAGTCCGTTGCCAAAACAACAGTTTTTAGGGTTCCGTAGTCGACTAGGAACCCTTATAGTTTCGCTTTGTCTGTCCGTCCGTCCGCGGATAATCTCAGTAACCGTTAGCACTAGAAAGCTGAAATTTGGTACTAATATGTATATCAATCACGCCGACAGTGGTAAAATAAAAAGTGAAAATATTTTTTTTATTAGGGTATCTCCCCTATACGTAATGTGGGGAGTGTTTTTTTTTTCATTTCAACCCTAACGTGTGATATATTGTTGGATAGGTATTTAAAAATGAATAGGGGTTTGCTAAAATATTTTTTTGATAATGTTAATATTTTCGGAGATAATCGCTCCAGAAGTAAAAAAAATGTGTCCCCCCTAACTTTTGAACCATAAGTTTTAAAAATATGAAAAAAATCTCAAAAGTAGAACTTTATAAAAACTTTCTAGGAAAATTATTTTAAACTTGATAGGTTGAAAATTTTTGAAAAAAATTACAAATCATTTCTGAATTAAGTTTGTAATTTAACCGTATAAGCAGGTGTTTATTGTACCTGTAATTTCTATTAAATCACAATGAAATGACGCTCTTTCTAATAAAGTTAAAAAAACGGTGAAAATCGGTTCACGCAATAAATAATTATCTCATAAAAATCATCTTCCATACTTTAAGATCGCGCGCAATAGTTTACTTAATTTGCCGATAGATGTCGCTGTACGCGGAACGGTCGGAGCAGGTGCGCCCATACATTAGGTCGAAAATTTGTCCTGTTTTTAATCGAAATTATGACTCAAATCGTAAGATTACAATAGATAGGCACGAATGTAAATTCGTGCCTATCTATTGTACATTGTTTACAGATAACTACTATGTATTTGATATAACTAAATACAAAAAATAACTTTTTTGTTTATCTTGCTTGCTTAGGTCGCCTTTGGGCTGGATATAAGCTGAACAAGTGCCACTTTTATTCTCTAGTGCATAAAGTATTTTTTTTTGACTAAGATAATCGGGCCTAACAGCCACACGCACAATAAAACTTTGTAGAATAAATTTGCTTTTTATTTGATAAGTATGCTTTTAATCACTTCCGTGTTTTCTATTACTAAATTAAAAAATCCAGATAAAATAGAAGTGAATTATTATTTTAAAATGTATAAAAAAAATTAATGACATGTCATTACAAAATTTACAAAGTGTCGAAAATGAAACATAAAAACTTTTAAAAGTTAAGTGGCGGGAATGAGCTATTATTTTATTCAATTTTACAGATACCGATTTGTTATTTTTTTCGCAATCGAAGTGAACTTAACTACAATACTATGTAAAGGTCTCGGGTGAAATGGCTCGTTTTATGTACTTGTTGTCTAATGTATCTATCTAATCTACTATTCTCAAACGTGCTCGGAAATGCAGACCTTACGTTCGCGAAAAAAGACTGCGAAACACTGCATTACGGGCGTTACGACGTTACAGGTTCGCATAACTATAAATACTATCTTGTACTTAGTTAATAATTAAATCTTATGTCTAAGAATCACAAACGCGTGGTTGACCCATTTCTTGATTTGAGGATTAGTTGTGTGGACAGCTAGAGACAAATGCAGGTCATCACTCTCAACACGGCGCATCCTCGTGCTGGTGACCTTACTCACCTCCAGGGAAACAACACAATCAGCCTACAGAGCAAGTAGTGTTGGTTTTCTGGTCTCTGGAAAACTTCATCATCTAATCGAGCCTGGGGTCCGATTTGAAACCTAAACCAAAGATTACGGGCCAAACGCTGTGTTTCGCAGTATCTGCAGAACTTGTCCGTCTTTAGTGTGTGTCAAAACAAGCAAATAACCGCGATCAGTGGCAAATTGCCCGCGCACGTCACACTCCGCTACACAACGAGTGACAACCCAACCGTGGCGAGCGTCTCTACATTCAAATTACTATCGGTACTACCAAAATCTTTTGTCACCCGCTGGGGCTGTGAAATATTTACTTACTGAAACATAGTTGTATAATAATTCATTGCCTACGTTGTTGTGACACTGGCTCTCACTCTACTTCTGAGGAGATTTGCAAACATTCTAATATTATGTTAAGTGAATAGTTATACTTTATGGTATCTAACAAACTTTTACTTGCTTCATTTTAATTGATACGAAGCCAAATGCTTAATCTTTGCACTTTGTAAGTACCCATATGTATAATCTCTGTCTTTAGGTAACACATTTTTATCTATTTAGGAAAGTAATGTAATCCTAATCGGATGAAACATTTAGATACTAATTCTGGTCAGGTGACGGACAGTCAAAATTCAACATTCGGTACAGTTTCCAGTCAAATGTATTTCGCATCTTTGGCACAGCTAACATCTGGTTGAACTCTGAACAAGTGCATCCATCCTCGTAGCGTTATTCCCGGTTGTGCCCTAAAGGACCGGGGTCCGCTTTGACATAAGACATTATATATACTAGCTTCCGCCCGCGACTTCGTCCGCGTGGACCCGGGATAAAAACTATCCTATATTTTAATCCAGGCTATAAACTATCTTCGTGCAAAATTTCATTCAAATCGGTTCAGCCGTTTAAGCGTGATTGAGTAACAAACATCCAAAAATCTAAACTTTCGCATTTATAATATTAGTAGGATTATAACCTTAGTTTTTAAGATAATATTGTTACACCCTACCAGGGTCCATGTGGCACTCTTTATTGTATAACATCCTTCCTTACCACAGTAGGATTTGCTGTACCTGCGACTTCATTTGGTGGGAATCGACGCATTTCTTCTCTTGGACATAGGAAACATGCAGTTCTAATTTAACCTAACAAGTAAAACGTGGAACGAACCTATTTAAGTCACTCTGATATTTAAATCCGTAATAAAAGGGCAAAACATATTTTATTTAACAAAGGAATTTTAAGTGTTATTTAAATAAAAGGATAAAAGTTTAGCAGATATTTGTGGCAATAGATCCAACAGGTAGGACATTAGGCTGCCGCATTAAAGTTTATATTGAGCTACTTCTCTATACTATATTTTAACCCTGTTTTAAATAGATAATACTTTCGAGTACCTGCCCATTAAGTCTTTATACGGAACAAAAGATCTCTTTTTAATTAGATATCAGACGGCCAAATGATATAATCAAAACTCTACCTAACCACTTAAGTTCTACAACCATAACGCGACCCCGAGCCCCTTTGTCATCATTATTTTGTTTTTTTAGGGTTCCGTAGTCAACAAGGAACCCTAGTTTCGCCGTGTCCGTCTGGACGTCCGTCCGTCCGTCTTCGGCTAAATGGCTGCTATTGGGAATGTGAAAAAAATCGTGGCATAGTACATATAATGAATAACTAATTACGAGTAATACTTAGTCGACCAACTTTAAATGTACTTAGAAAGGCCAACTTTCGTACAAATTCGGCCGACGCAACCATTTAGTTGGCGCGCGCGTGTCGATGTACCTAACTAAGAAAGACAGGCAACTACGGAACCCTACACTGCGCGTGGCCCGACACGCACTTGGCCGTTTTTTTTTATTTTATTTAATGGAGAGTAAAGTTAAATGTATGCAAAGGCATATTATGATTAAAGTATTTTCCTATATGTTGGTCAATTTCTGTGTCTCTATATTGGCTGAATGTCAACTTAAGGGGATGCCTTGATTCGAGACACACCACGCCCCCCTGGGCAGAGACACACTTATGCCTCCCGCGCACGAGAAAAAGAGACGAATCGACCGATGCACTCTCTGATCGACAATATGCATATCGCAAAGGGCGGTCGACGACAGCACTGAGGTCATACGCCGAATATTAGAGGCTCGAGAGTCTAAAAAGCAGGTTGCAGTGTTGTGCTGTGACCTGTCCAAAGCCTTCGACGTAGCGGATCATGGTGTCTTAGAAGACAAGCTGCGCCACTATGGCTTTGATAATCGAGCTCTAAAACTAATGATCGACATGTTGCGTGACAGGTCTCAGAGGTGATCGTGGCAGATGGAGGACGCGTGCGCTCGGATGCCGCACGAACACATATAGGAGTAGCGCAGGGGTCTTCCGCGTCCAACATATTGTTCTTGCTCCTGCTGAACGATCTACCAGAGGCCATACACAGTGGTGAAACATTTATCTATGCGGACGATGTGGCGGTGGTCGTTTCCGCTCCTACTTGTGATGCACTGAATCATCAGTTCAATGTCACTGCAGCACTCTTATCCGACTAGTTCAATAAGGCCATTCTTATTGAACCAGTCGGATAAGAGTTATCCTGAACATTAAAAAAACACATTTTGTACACTTCGACCTACCTTACCTATTGTTGAACATAATCCAATTAATGAACCTGGGTATTCAATACACGTATAATTTTATAATATTTTTGTGACGTTATTGCACTAGAAATTTTTGATTAAAGTATACGTGATAAGTGACTCATGGTACAAATTATTTTTTAGTTCTATGAGTGACCGCCAGGGGGCGGTGTATAGATCCTCCATAGTAATAATTTACGCAGTCGCTTGCGACTATAGTAAACGATACTCAATGCAAACTCACACTAAGGGTACAGATCTCAAACGTGTCAAAAGCATCAATCCTTTGCCTGTCTGCAGCTTTGATCGTTTACGTTTCAGTTTCTGCCCCGTATACACGATTCAATATCTTCAACCTGTCTACCCGTCGTCTACCCGTGTAGTACCTAAGCATGCCAATATGCCTCTCATCCCCGTCAAGAACCAAGGTAAACGTCCCGGTGCCGGACCGGACCTTGCCTCAATAGGCACCTTGGCACCTTTCAATACTCTTGGTATTTGTGTGTCTGACCTCGTAGCGCCGAAACAGATGAACCGATTTGAATGTAGTTTTTTTTGTTTAATAGCTGGCTTTAGTGCGGTGATTTTTAGATATATTTCATCAAAATCGGTTTTGCCGTTTTGAAAATATAATACACTTCGTCAAACGAGTATGTTTATCATTTTATTTTATGGTTATATAAATACCTAATGCCTGAATACCGTCCAACTTATAAAAAAAACCATAGGACCTTTTTGTTCCAAATGTAATGCGGATTAATTTTGTCTTTGACACTTTTTTGATATCTATTATAGTTTTCCTGACAATGTCACAAAACCACCAACAGCGACACATTTCAAGGTGAGGGGGGGCCGAGCGTCAGGTGAAGGGGGGAGTGGTGAATTTTAATCAGTACACCTAGATGTATCACGCCACACATGTTTGAAAACTATATTAATTTGTTTCATTTTCCCATGCATTGATAACATAGAATTACTCTACTACTTAGTTTCATTCAGAAAGTGACCTAGCATAGCAATCGTTATAACGTCAACGACCAACCGGGCTGATGGACAATACTAGCTTATGCCGGCGACTCCGTTGCGTGGAACTCGTTTATATCGTAACTCTATAAAAACTCTATACAAATGGTAATACGTTTCTATAGTCTACGTGACATGACCTAATAGAACATTGTGATATTACAAGTGAGCTATGTTGATAATTACATCAGAGGCGGAATTAACACGCGAGCCGTAGGTGAGCGTGATAAAAGCCGAGGCCGAGGATGTAATTATCATATCATAGCTCACGCGTTTCATACGACGTTTTTCAACACATTTTGCGAGGAAAAATCCTTTTCATAAGATGAAAAATTTATAGGCCTGCCAAGTTATTTTCTTTACTTATTGATGGCAACAGGTTTTTACTCATATATTGTATAGTTTGTATACATCGCCAAGAATTTCCAGTGGTGTCTTTTCTAGTCAAACACACGTTAACAATGTTTACAAATATCTTTCTATCGCAACAGTTTTTTTCGTGAAGATTGCGCAGTGCGCGCGCCAGACTTAGCTAACTAAATAGCCAATACAAAATAAAATAAATATTTTCGTTTTAAAATGTTATCTTTATTAATTCAAGTAAAATGTTATCAAAAGTGAATAGTTTTACTAAATTAAAAGTTTCTATATCATATCCAAAAAGAAATAGTCAATTAATTAACAAAAAGGCTTTAATTTGTTTAGTCGAGTACGAATCCATTTGCCGAGAATTTAAAAAAAAGCTGTACATTCTGTAGACCCCGGTTAATTTAAGAATGCACCGTGTTCATGCATATACATCTTGCTGCAAGGTGCCAACGTGACTTAATCGGGATATAACCATAACACACGAGTGTCGTAATGTTATATATAAAATACGCGTGTTTAATATCCAGGATTATGAGCCTAATAAAAGCCACACAATAAGAGTTATGTTACGAGCAAATGTGTTCAAAAACATCATACCTATACACGTCTCGTTGCGAGTAGATAGATGGGTGGCTTCTTAGGTAGTTGTTATTCCTAAAATTATCATTTAATCCAGTCGCACCCATTGCTATATCTAATCTTAGTTTAGAAAATGTATTACTTAACTGCATAAAAAATATATCAAATTACCTATATGTGTGTATATACAACACAAACATAGATTAGGTTTTCATTTGTTTTTCCTGTTCCTAACATGTAAGGCAATGGAGGATTAAAGAACCTTTCTCGTAGTCATTTCGAATTATTTTTCAAGCTAAAACCAAAAGCTGTCAAAACTTACACGCCTGTATTCCAAAAAGAGGTAGGCAGGGGACATTACCTACATTTAATTTGACCGCTCCAACAATTATGGGACAGAGAAAATATGATATCGCAGTGACAGTTGCTAACCATAGAATAAGTAATCCACAACACACTATACCCCTAATAAGGAACAGCACCTTAAGGGATATTTTTGTTTTCCGTTCTGTTTAAGAGCGCTCTATGTAAGCCGTTTTTGCAATTCGCGGACATACTTACCTACCTACATTCATGATATGCTTATCGCTTATCAAAACCCACAAATCCCTACGTTTTGACCTTCAACTTGACTTGTAAGTCTCCGTTTGCCAACTAGTAAACATACATTTATTAACTACCTTTGCGATGGTTTGATAAAAATATATAACATATTATGTTTATGAAGTATTCAGACGCTAGAGGTGCAATTATAAAGCTTTTCCGTTTCGCTACCAGCACACCAGTACATTTCTCACCGTTGATTACCTATCTACTTATGCGTTAGTAGTTAATGCCATTAGGCCATTGTGCACCCTTGTATTTGTGCAACAAGAGAGCAAAGTTTGTTTTTGCTGCGCGTGCTGATTTTGAGTCCTGAGGAAGCAAAAAATTCTAAAATTGAATCACGAGCGTAGCGAGAGAGTTTTAATCTTGAGCGCAGCGAAGGACTCAAAAGCACGAGATGCAGATACTTTGCTCTTGAGTAACACATACAACTTTTCACCTCAGCAGTGAGAACATATTCACATTAAAAAATATATCATAGTATCACGTACCTATTCGTCTCAAGATTATTCAGGAAGAAAACTTAAATAGGCGTTCGTTACTGCTTTTTAGAGTTCCGTAGCCAAATGGAAAAAACGGAACCCTTATGGATTCGTCATGTCTGTCTGTCTGTCTGTCTGTCCGTCCGTATGTCACAGGCATTTTATTCGAAAACTATAAGGTGTATTTGAATAAAATTTTGAGGATAGGTGTATTTTGTTAGCGGCTATACATAGTTTTGTAATTCAATTACTAAAAATTTTTTTTTTAGGGGTGCACTCCACGACTGAAAGTCAAAAAAAAAAATCATTGCAAGCCCACGTGTGGCACATCAATCGATAAGTCTTTCAAAATAAATATAAGGTTTCTCAGCATTTTTTTTTATTAAGTAAATAGAGTCGGAAATAATCGCCCCGAAAGTCACTAAAATTGCCCTACCCCCCCCCCCATTAAATTTTTGAACCGTGTATTTTAAAAATACGAAATAAATCATGGGCATAGGGCTTATTAAATTCTTTCAGCGGGAATTGTTTTAAACAAGATCGGTTCAAAGGTTTTCGAAACATTTCTAAAAAACTGCCTTCCTTAAATAAAAGGACGTAAGTGCCATAAGATTTCAGTAACGCCTTTGCACACTGTTTTCACGCAGCAAAATGCGTGAAAACAGTGTGCAAAGGCGTTACTGAAATCTTGCTGAAATGCTTGCTCGAGCTGCTGAGGTCCCATATCTTAATTGATTACAATACAAAGTGATAACATACAGTTAAGTAAGTAAGTGCTGAGTACAGAGTTTTGCAACATGATCTACCTAGTTAGGTTAGCATGGCCACGTGTATGTCGGACATAAAGCAAGAGTAGCACGTATGTAGGAACGAACTCTTTGTCCGACATAAGAGTGATCATGCTAGTAGCAGGTCAGTATTAAACTGATGAAACTCGTATTATATCATCATCATATCAACCGAAAGACGTCCACTGCTAGACATAGGCACACAACACATACATTACGAGTAATTAGTATGGCACTTAATGTTGATTGGTTCGAATACTATCTATCCTTAAAATTCAGAATAATTTTCCTAACTACCTACATTTATTATTTTGTATAGCGTGCATTTCTTATACATTTAAATGACATCAGATAACACGTTTGTTACTTGTATCAGGGCTTCGAGCACCTGCTGGACAGCCTGGGGCTAGGCGGGCGCGTGTTCACCTCGCCGCACGCGCTGGCCGACCACCGCGTCAACGGCACCTTCGCCCTGCTGCACGACCTGCAGCACCGACACCGACGCTCCCCCACCACCGGTGAGTACATTGTAACTACTAAATTAAATTGTCGAGAGAAAATTAGGTATTTACAATCTGCCTCAGCTCACCACTACCTCCGGTAAGTATATCTCGACTCTTGACGCAAGTCCTCGTTGTAGAATAAGTCTATAATGGATCAAGCCAAGGTTCTCCCGCGGATATTTGTTGGTACGCGTTTATTCCTAATGATAACACCTCTCGGGCAAGCCGGTGTAAGTCAGCACGGCTATCACGAGACGGCGCGCGAGCTCTTTCGATTTTTCTCGCACTATACCTCTCTTTCTAAGTGTTCTAATAAGTGAGAGACGGATACTGCGAGAAAAATCGAGAGAGCTCGCGCGCCCCGTCGCGTGATAGCCGTGCTGACCTCAAGTTTTTATTAAGTACCTACATATATCCGGACGATCTAAAGGCTGGTTACAATTACAATGCGTCGAATAATGGTCGTGTGCCAGGCGGACTGACAGATAGGATAGGCAGAATGAGAACCTACTGATTTTTAGGGTTCCGTAGTCAATAAGGAACCCTTATAGTTTCGCCATGTCCGTCCGTCTGTCTGTCCGTCTTCGGCTTAGCTCAGTAACCATTCCTTCTAGAAAACTGTGATTCGGCATAGATATATAAATCAATCACGCCGACAAAACAGTACAATAAAATTAAAATAAAATAGATAATTTTGGGTTTTTTCAAACCATTTTTTAAATCAGTAAATCGTTTGCGAGATATTGCGCTTTAAAGCCCTAATTTTAGTTCGAGTCATGTGTCGTCGTCGTCGTCGTCGTCCCCCCCCCCCCCCCCCCTGCCGGCTAAATGGCTACTACTGGGGATGTAAAAATTCGTGGTAGTAGTACATATAATGAATTTAAAAGGAAAACTATCACGAACAAGTACGCATAAGTAGTTACCGAGTAATAGTCGACCAACTTAATGTGTAATTGAAGGGGCCAATTTTCGTACAAATTCGGCCGATGCAACCGCACCGCACGTCGATATAACTAAGACAGACAGGCAACTACGGAACCCTACACTGCGCGTGGCCCGACACGCACTTGGCCGGTTTTTATTTATGCCGCAGCCAGACTTGGGTACATATGATCGATCAGATCTTGATTGGGGATTTAGAATACAAACCGGTGGATTTTCTGTTCATACAAAACTTAATGTACGTAAATAGATAGCCAAAAGATGATTGAAAACGACAAATTCGTTCGGTAAGTACCTACTTAGTATTTACTTACCTATAACTACCGTGTAGGTACACGGAAGGTGCCTATTTGAGGTTTGTAAACTATTATCGGAAGTGGACTTTTAGCAAGGTATATAATTTTGACTGTTTTTAACAACTTTATGTCTGCACTACGGTGTCTGGCTTACTATCAGGCAGGCCCTTAGGTACCTATGATTGTTTGACACCTTCCTAGAATGAATAAAACATACATTCCTTTATGCACGGCGCAGACTCACTATGTTAAAGTTCGGTGAATGACAACTTACGGCCTTGATTAGGACCGTAGTCAAAATCCTTTTACATCATGTCATGTATATCAGATATTAACCAGGTAGATAAGCATTGGCCTTCATAGAAACAACTATACTAAGTATTACCTAGTAATATACAATTTAACTGTTATTACAAATGTAACCTGTATACGGTACAGACTAAGCGATAAGTACATATAATTTAATTCTCACCGGGTATTTACATACAGAAATTACATAAACACATCATTCATACTAAGCCCAGTAAGCCCTTTGAAACCTTCACAAATAGTTGCGATAGCGGAAGAACTATCATTTAACCTTTAGAGCCGCGGGTACCATTACTTACATAGAGGTACGTATATGAGTAATCACGGAAAATTAGATGAGACTCGTGCCAAATCTCGATTTGTATAGATAATCATCATCATCATATCAGCCGAAAGACGTCCACTGCTGGACATAGGCCTCCCCCAAAGAGTGCCAAAGTGACCGGTCCTGCGCCACCCACATCCAGCGGACTCCAGCAACCTTTACCAGGTCATCAGTCCACCTTGTGGGGGGCCTACCCACGCCGCGCCTTCCGGTACGAGGTAGTCACTCGAGAACCTTTCCGCCCCAACGGCCATCGGTTATAGTTAATAAAGACAGAATAACAAAATAGTTCTTATGTTCTAGTAAGCACGTTATTGCTACGCTACATAATAGTGCTCTAAAAATCCGGCAATTTTGGTAAAGTCTGACTACTGGGACATAAATATCTGTACAGGACTTTATGGTCAATGACACAAACACAAAGGCCTCTACAAATATTTACGTCCGTATGTATGTAGGTACGTGTCTTAATAGCCCTGACTGAACCTACAGACGATATTTGTTTATGTTATAGTATGACACAGTCAGGTGTACTGTAGGTACCCCTTTTTATTTTAATTATACAGCTATGTTGGTACAAAATCTGTCCAAGTTCCTGTATAATCAAACTCGCTCTATTCGCACTTTTTCAGCGGTCTCACTCGACTGGGCGCACGTTGTCACATACAAAAAACACAATTGAGGATACCGTTTCGTATCAAGTAGATACGCGCTATAATATAACGCGCTATGACTATGACCAAACGTCAATAATGGCCACCAAGCCACCAATCCGTTTTTCAATGGCCTTTTCAAAGCTGTGACAAATCTAGCTAGATTGCCGTTTGTCAATGCAGTTTTCAGGCTGACGTGAGGAAACAACATTAGAGGCAGCATTTCTTCCTGATCATTGTTATAATATAAAAACCTAACCTTGCTCTGTCATTCGACCTTCTGAACGCCTTTCACTTAGATATCTAAATTATAGAAAAAAGCCCTCAGATATACATTGACCAAGCACCTCTCGGAGTGTAGTTGGCCTCTCGGAGTAGGTACCTACAGTATGGGGTTCTTCAAAAAGTGTAGACATTCTTAATGGGTCGGCAACGCATATGTAACAACCCTGGAGTTGCAAGCGTGCATAGGCTATGATAACTACTTACCATCAGGTGGGCAGCTTGTTTGCCACCGACGTGCTATAAAAAAAAACAAATATTTTGGTCAATTGGTTGATCGATTAAAATAAAATATTCTAGCATTATATTCTATTCCATTGTAAGTACCTATTCGTGGTCCATGAATGTTATGATTATGATTCCCCAGCAGCCAGTATCCGTAGTAGTCCACACACGCTTAGTCGATGTAAGTGTTAAATCCGGTGTAACGTGTCCCGGACTCCGATAGAAAGTGATAGGTACGGACTATTCGCGCTGCTTTCTTTTGTTCTCTTGGGATTCGTCGCAGGGATAGGATATAGGTACCTACTTTTTCATTCATATAACGATACCATAGTTCACAATCGTACTAATTACGGAGAAAAAAGTGGTGCTCAAATCATATGGTTACAATTTCAGTGACAAAAAAAATGTAATTAGTGTGAACTAGGGTATCGATAAGTAGGTATTACGATTTACGAGACTGGAAATAAATTAATTTAAAGTTTGACTGTTCACTCTTTTTTCTGAAACTATGATTCGTTTTGACAAAAAAAACATTTTCATACGGATTTTCGCAAGTTTCCAGGCGCGGGGGACGAGTACAGTAAAGCGAGTGGCCGAGACACAATTTGAGGGTTATGTGGTTATAGTCCCACTAATTGGTTTGAATTATAGTTGAAGAAAAATACAAGTGACATCGTAAAAATGCTCTTGTTATTCGATGTCAAAGAAACGAGTATCAATCACCGAGTAGAATCGTCGAGAAACCTCAATTACTGCTGGCGTCTTAGTCAATAGCCTTGGTCACAAAGTTAGGCTATTATAGGTACTGATAAGATGAAAAATAGCTAGTCCCGGTCACTCCAGTCTCACTGCCCGTCTGAGTGAGCGACGGTACATATAGGCTTGCCAGATCGAATGACCCTAATATCGGGAGAAAAAAAATATTTTTCGGGATTTTGGGACTTTGGTCGGGAGAAATAAAAATAAAATCATTGAAGGAACTGTATTAAAAATATTAAAATCAACAACATTGGAAATTATTGTTACATACACAAACTAACATAATAAGTATACAAAATTGTAATTTTTGGTTTGCCACTTGTATTTACTATTACTTTTAACAGCTTTCAGCATTTTTTGACCTTTTTCGCTGTTTAAAGACGACTTGAAACGTAAACAGTTTTTAAATTAGCTTTTATTAGGTCCATACTCATTCGGTTTCTGTCTTTTGTGTAAAGGATTCAGTAAACTGAATACTTTTTTACAATATGCAAATTTTGGTTTTATACAATGAAGTTGTTTTTACGGGAGATTTTTAACTTTGTCGGGAGACGGGAGGCCATACAAAAATTCGAGAGAATCCCGCCAAATCCCGACCATCTGGCAACACTAGGTACATATGTGTGCGTCCAAGCGGACGGATAGTGTCATTGTCATTTTATAGCCCGCGATTATTCTATTAGGGATCTCGCTCTGGCCCGCTCGCGTAAATGCTAAACTCGATCATATGCTCTTCAATAGGGTCACAAGGAGTCATTGGCAGTTGTTCTACAATGCGCTTTTATTGCGTTTCGCTTTGCATACAGTGCCTTTTATTTATATGATATATCAACATGATATTCTTAACAAAGCATGATTATTTTAGGTATATTAGAGACTTACACGTTGAACTATTTAAAAATATGACGGGTTTTTTTTTACCTTCCAGCGGAACCAATCCTGAAGAAGTCATGCCTTTCGCCAAAAGATATACTGGAAGTATACGGAATAGAGAGCGAGCCAGGCGTCATAACTATCAATCCCCAGACATTCCTGGACATGTGCCCCGCGCTGGTGTACCAGCTGGATCAGAAGTCCTGCTACATGACCGAGGTCCCGCCTACAAAGCTGGATAAACAATGGAGTGAGTATTTGTTACGTGCAAACTACATTCTATCTCATTCCAGTAGGTATATAAGGTATATATATATATTTATATATACTTATACCAGCTGTACCTGTGACTTCGTTTGCATGGTAATGTGGTAGGAATCAACGTATTTCTTCTCTTGGACATAGGAAACATTATACAGTTCTAATTTAACCTATCAAGTAAAACGTTCAACAAACCTATTTTAGCTAAAATGCCGTTAAAATTCGTCCATAACTGTCATTCTGATATTTATTTTTGTCATTGTGAAAAAACACATTTTATTTATCAAAGGAATTTTAAGTTTTATGAATAAGAGGATAAAAGTTTAGTAGATACCTATTTGTGGCAATAGATCCAACAGGGGGGCTAGCACAACTGACGCCGCGCCGCGACGCGAGCCGAGAAAGAACTACCCTCCTCTATAAAATTTGCACGGTGCGAGTGCGACAGGAGACGCTTAGTCGCGCGCGAAGCGACTTGTCAGCAAGTTGAGCTAGACGTACAGGTAGGACTTGGGCTGCAGCATTAAAGTTTATATTGCGCTTCTTCTCTACATATTTTTAACACTGTTTTATATTAAATAAACAAAACATGTGATGAAATGGACGTGAGTCACTCCGACTCTGAGGTAAATATTTGTTTAGGGATTAATAATAGATAATACTTTCGAGTACCTACCCTACCCATTGACAGGTAAGTCTTTACGCGGAACAAAAGATCTATTTTGAATTAGATATAAGACGGCCAAATTATATTTTCCAAACTACCTAACCACTTAAGTTCTACAACCATAACGCGACCCCGAGCCCCCTTGTCATAATTACTTTGTTTATTTTTTTTCATTTATTGGAGAGTAGTGTATACAAAGGCATATTATGACAGGGGATTGATTCGAGAAATTTCGAGTCGACCACGCTCCCTAGACAGAGACACGCTTATGCCTTCCGCGCACGAGAAAAACAGATGCAACACTCTTCGAGAATGGCTTTTTTGGACTTTCGATAAATACCTAACATAATGAAGTTTTATTCATAGTAGATTAAGCGAGATTTTAGATGAGATAAAATACTATAGTATTAACTTGATTCTGTCGTAAAATAATGTATTGTTTGAGTAGGCTGAGTAAAAAAAGAAAAATAAAGACCCAACTTTGGAATTATTTTCTATCGAGGAAATTTTACGCAATCATACATCTGAAAATCAGACCTTATTCTTTCTTAATCTAGTCAGAACAGCGTTTCAAAGCACGCGATAATTTCCAATTCACCCCCTTAAAGGGCGAAGTTTAATACTGACGCGATTGATAATTCATGTTTATTACGTTATATGATTTAATACGTATACTGTTTATTGCTGATACTTAAATAAAAATACTGCTGTATCGTGACAAATGCTCAGCGTGTAATCTTGCAGAAACTCAATAAACTTAACAAATAGACTTTTTGACTGAAAGCGTCAACACCGCGATGCCAAGCCATTAAAAAAAATCAGAAAGAGAAGATTTTTGACGTTTGACGTTAATTTGTTGAAATTTGTTAAATACATTTATTTAAATTGCACCTTAATACGAATTAATCGCATATACTCGTAAGTTCATCTCCATATCAGAATCGATTTTTTTTCTGCTCTATCTTTTGTGAAGGTTTATCAGTTATCACACACCGGATCAAAATTATTAATGTTGGATAGTACCTAATAGCAAGCCCGCCATTTTGACGTCACTGAACGTTGACAGAATTATGGCAGCTAGAACTTCAAGAAGAAGAAATGAAAAATTGTATGAGGTCAAATGTTTCAGAAAATGTATTAATCTTCGCAGTCAGATAAAAACTATCCTAATCGGAAGCTAAAATAATAACGTACTTATAAAAAAAGTTTCATGTTTTTTCGTTCATGGGAAGCTGAGACCATTCGTGACAGAACAATGCTTAGTTTGATACTGGCTGATTCTTTTTTAACTCAGAGTATTATTATAAGTGAGAGATAAGAGATGAGAACGGCACCGGACCGGAACGGTACCGGAAGGCGCGACGTGGGTACGCCCCCGCAAGGTGGACTGCTGATGACCTGGTAAAGGTCGCGGGAATCCGCTGGATGCGGGCGGCGCAGTCCGGTCAATTTGGCACTCTTTGGGGGAGGCCTATGTCCAGCAGTGGACGTCTTTCGGCTAATATGATGATGATATGAGAACGGCATTTCTACCTAACCGTATATCTGTAGGTATTCTAGAGAGTTCTCTTGAATACCTACAGATATACACTATCATCAATTTCTAAATATATACTATCCATTTCTCACGAACTATTGTCTAATTATAGCTTGGATCTACGCTACACTGAGCATACTCGTGATAAGCGCTACTGGCTTGCTTGGAGTGGCGGTGGTACCACTCCTGAAGTCCGCCATCTTCAGCCAGGTCCTGCACTTTCTCGTGGCCGTGGCTGTGGGCACTCTGTGCGGAGACGCCTTGTTGCATCTACTGCCACATGCTCTCAAATCACACGGTCCTTCATCAGAGCCGCAAGAAGAAACAGAAGTCATTCTGAAATGTAGTGTCACATTTCTAACTATTTTACTCTTCTACACAGTCGAGGCTATTATGCAGACCTTACACGGAGGGCACGCCCATTCTCATAACACCGCTCATGCGCCAACCGTGGAGGAAATTAAAACCGAATCCGCTAAACAAATAGAGCCCATACCGATAGAATTAGGAGCCATGATGCCGGGGTCGCCAACGCCGCCCGCCGAGCGCCCGATGACGTCGACGGCGCTGATGGTGATCGTGGGCGACGGGCTGCATAACTTGACTGACGGGCTGGCTATAGGCGCCGCCTTCGCGGGAGACCCGGTCACCGGTTTCGCCACTGCCCTTGCGGTGTTCTGCCATGAACTTCCCCATGAACTGGGCGATTTTGCTGTGCTGCTGCGATCTGGCATGAGTATCAGGCGAGCACTGTACTACAACCTGCTGTCATCTCTCCTCAGTTTTATGGGCATGGCTGGTGGTATTTGGCTGGCAGAAGACCACGAATCTGCATCCCAGTGGATTTACGCCGCTACCGCCGGCACTTTCTTTTACATCGCGCTTGCTGATTTAGTACCAGAAATAAACGAGAACAATCACGGAAAAAGTATGAATTTATTGTTAGCTGTTCTCGGCTTTCTCACGGGAGGAGTTATTATGTTGCTCATTGCTCTCCACGAAGACTCAATACAGTATTTGTTTAGAAGTTCCGAACAATGAAGTAACTATAGGGTATGGCGTCAATATAATGTGATAATGGTACTCACGGTTCTTCAAATTGTTAGAAGGCACTTAGGCGGACATAGTGTGTCGGTAGCCGTACGTTTAAGTAAGGTTTATTAATTAGGTAATTATGTTATAATATTATAGAGCCCCTGAATCCGTCTTGTCTTAGGAAAAATTGTCATTGCGATACGTGAATAGTACCTATAGAATATTTATGGAGACATGTGTACAATACATTTCTTATTGGAGAATAATGTAGGTACAGTCGAGTGTAAAAATATAATATTTACCTAAGACGAGTGTGGTAACACTGTTCTTTATATATCGTTGCAACAAGGCTGTCGATGTATATATATTTTGGATTTTTAATTCTTAGGTATTACCTACATATATTTACACTTCACTGTACGTAGTGTAAGTACTTTAATTTTGTTAGATAGACGTACCTATTTAGTAAAACTGAGGGCTTTTGATAATTAATAAGTTAAAACCTACAGTACGTATAGGTATTCTGTAGATTTAAATGTACATAGTTAGTTAAATAAAATTAAAATAAATTATTAGGGCAGGTAGGTAGTTGTCAACAGGGTGTCAATTATTATATTAATACTTACCTAATTATAACGCTTGAAGCATACAAAGGCTCTAATGTAGGTACCTTTATGAGTACCTACATCAAAATAATTGTCCTATTAGTTAATTAATTTCTACGGTACCCTAACAAGAAAACTAAAAATCAGCCTAAGACTTTAAAGCGACCAATTATAACATTTGTAGGTATGCAACGTTACAGTTAGTAATTAATTCACTTTGACACGACATACATTCGATCGATTGATCGACTTAAGTTTTGTTGTTTGAAAAGATAAAGACATGTTTCGTTTCTGCCCTCTGATTTTTGTTAACAGTACCTACCTTCTAGTTAGCATTAAGTATTTTTAAACATTCGTAATTTAAGGTAAACGGCCCAATGCTTGACACCTCAATTCCAATAGTTAACACCCCATCTGACTACTTTATTACAATGCATTAAGATTGAAGGTGATAATGCCAACTATTTGGGCAGGGTCGGGCACTAGCACAATTAGCTACCACATGCTGACATTTAATATGTCAAATTGAATACATTGTTTGTTTACATTTTTTTCGTTTTCAACTGTTGCTTTCTTTACTCATAAATATGTCCCATAGCTCTTATGTCAACGGATTAAGGTTTTGGTACATATTTATGAAAGATGAAATCGATACATATTTTTACACTTGACTGTACCTATGTACAGTCAAGCCGTGCCTATCATCCTCGTAGCGTTATTTCCGGTTGGGCCCTAAAGGCGCTCGGGGTCGGCTTTGACACCTAATCCCAAGTTTTGCCATAGGCATTAGTTATACGAAAGCGACTGGCAGTCGCCGACTGTCATCTGACCTTCCAACCAAGAAGGGAAATTATAGACCTTCTTGGGATGAGACCGGTTTCCTCACGATGTTTTCCTTCAGTGAAAAGCTAACGGTAAAATATACCGTAGGTATATAAGTTCCGAAAAACTCATTGGCACGAGCCTGGATTCGAACCCACGACCCCGCTTGACAGCCGCGTGCCTGAATCACTACTTAGGCTACCATAGCAGTGCCGTAGCTACCCTGAAACCTAATTAAATACATAGTTTTATTTTACCCGCTAGTGAGTGAGATATCGAATAAGTAGTACCTAATAATAGATATAATGTAACTACGGTAAACTTAGTAAGCGTTGAATATTAAATAGCTGTAGGTACGTATTTAGGTTGCGGCAACTATATTGTCAACTAAGTTGAGTATTATAGGTAGAGAACTTAATTTATATACATTAATAATAACTTATTCCAAGTGAATATTAGGCATTAAAAGTAAGATTTTTAACGAAGCTCAACTACCTACTTACTTTTTCACTCTATCAATTGCCTATTGATATCTTTGCTATTTGGGTCCGATTGGCTCATCGAAAAATACTCAGCAGAAGTGCCGTATTAACGCAGATTCAAATTATCTAAAGCCAGATCAGAATTATAGGTACGCGCAGTCATACTCCTATATATATATGACATGGTAAAGGTTGCTGGAGTCCGCTGGATGCGGGTGGCGCAGGACCGGTCACTTTGGCACTCTTTGGGGGAAGCCTATGTCCAGCAGTGGACGTCTTTCGGCTGATATGATGATGATGATGATATATATAGTCCTCCTTGTCGTATCCGACGACGGCGACCCTTACAATTTTCTCTGATGAGCACGTATATGGCTCGCAAAGCCGAACTCAGTTTAACTTACTTAGTCATATTGCAGAATGTAATGCGGTATTTGACAACGGTAAAAAATAGGTAAACCTACTATTTTTACATTACCTAAGCCCCCATTAACAAAACATTTGAAAATGCTGATGTCGACTGATGTTCTTGTTCCTACAGTGTTCCTACAATATCGACAGTTACTTTACTTACTTACATAATTATATATATGAATCAAATAAACCTTGTATCTACATACAGGGCGTTTCGGCATGCCGAACAACCTGTATACATTTGGAATTGATAATGTTTAACCTTGTCGTATTGACAATATAACTTGTGAATGCAAATATACCTGTATTTCACAGTATACCTAAGTACCTTATGAGTGTTCAATTATTGCCATTGCGACAAGGTTTCTTCAGGTGCTGCATCAACCAACTGTGGATACTCGTATGTGGATAATAAAACGGCTGTTACTTTATCTAGGTAATTACGCGGAGAATGTTTCATCCACAGCGAGTATAAATGAATACAAAGACTATATTTGTACAGGAGGTCGATTTGGGTCGACTTTTCGTATCGAATACTTTTTGTCGGTCAGTAACGCGATCATCCCTAGTAGCATTTTAAGTTGGCACCACGTTGGGCCATTGATCACCGAGTTGGCCCAACGAAATGCCAACGAAAATGCTACTAGGGATGCTACTAGTTCAGCCTAGCTAGCATGATCGCGTTTATGTCGGCCATAAACAAATCATCCCGCTCGCATTTGCAGTGTACCTATTTGCTAGTAAGGGAGCAATGCTTTACGTCCGACACATAAGCGCAATCATGAAAGCTAGGACAGAGGGCCTACCGCGAAAGTAAAACGAACTTCGTTCATGCATCTCCATCTCTGTCGCACTTGCTAGTTCGAGCGACAGAGAGGGAGATACACGAACTGGACTAGCACAGTTGACTCATCTTGGAAATGGGGAGCACACTTAGAACTTTGTGTCACATATATACATTTTATATAGATAGTGACTGGAAAACAAGAAACTTCGCTACTATCTATTCCTGACAGTTAAAGCCTGGAGCCAAATTTTGGTGTTCGAATACTTCGAATAAGTCATTCACATGTACGAGCGGTCTCGACATTGGTAGTTTTGTTTGGCATGGAATTATTGATGTTCAATACTCCAGTCCTTATCCAGACATAATAATAAAGACAAATTGGAACCTAAATCTGTGGACCGTATCTGTACCTAAGTAAAGTTAAGTGATGATGAATAGATCCTAATGAGTGACATTGAACAAAGTAATAAACATGATTGATTTGTAAAGCGAATTGCCTTTTTATTTCCGTACTAACTGTAAGTACCAAAGTAGGTTTTAGGTACTTAATTTCGTTAAACAGTTTCCTAGCCAAGTCCATTGACCTTAAAAATTTAAGATGCTTGTTATCTCTTTATGTAACAAATAACTGAAATAACCATATAGCTCAAGATCAAAGAAAACGGGTTCACTTTACATAGAAACTCTATGCAAACATTGCATACCGTTCCCGTATTCCCTGCTCTTGCAAATACTTGTACCTATTTATACCGCTATTCTCAAATGTTGTATCTGCGTTTGCGTCTAATTACTACGACCATTTACGAACATTTTATATGGAGTCGTAGTAATTAGACGCAGACACAAAATTTGAGAATATTACCATGAAATGACAATTCAGGTATATATTATATACTCTCCGTATCTATTATATATTTCTCTATGGTATATAACTACCTCAGTGGGCGTAGCATGGTTGCCATTTTATCACTTACCGTTGTGGTAAAGACGCCCATCACGCTCTGACAAGTATGCGAGTGCGAGAGTGACGAATGCCTTATCCACAACGATAAGTGATAAAATGGCAACCGTGCTACGCCCGCAGAGCAAAGAATAAGGCAGAGGCCGCGCCGCGTTACAAACTAAAAAGCGTAAGTGTTGCCAGTAGAAAGAAAATATCGCTATAATTTGGGTAATTTACTTATAATTGGATTTTACTTATACATATGAAAAGTTATTCTAACCGAATTGTTATTTGAATTGGTGTTGTTTTTACAACATTTCACAACGCAGGAGACCATTATTTATTTTCTTGGTTGTCAAAATGGAAAACGTGTCAACAATCGAGCGAGCTCGCGCGCCGTCTTGCGATAGTAGGGTTGCCAACCGTACTATATTATATAGTATTTTACTATATTTTGAATCTATAGTCTGAATATATAGTACGCGAAAATACTATATTTTGAGGGATCTTACGAAGTGCTTCAACTTGCCGAGATTTTTGACTAAATAGCAACAATACGCAGCCAAGTACTATATTTTTTTACAGTGTACTATATTTTTGTCGTTTTTTATGACAAATACTATATCTCCTCCAAAATAGTTGGCAACCCTATGCGATAGCCGTGCTGCCCGGCTATCACGCGACGGCGCGCAAGCTCTCGATTTTTCTCGCGCTATCCGTCTCTCTCTTATTAGAACACTTAGAAGAAGAGGTATAGTGCGATAAAAATCGAGAATATGTCGCGACCGTCGTGTGCTAGACGTGCTGAAAAGGTCTGATGCTTGTATATGTGTGCGTGAGCGTGTATCCATAGTAATCCATAGTAATATTATAAATGTGAAAGTGTGTCTGTCTGTCTGTCTGTCTGTCTGTCTGTTACCTCTTCACGCTTAAACCGCTGAACCGATTGAGATGAAATTTGGTATGAAGATAGTTTGGATCCCGAGGAAGGACATAGGATAGTTTTTATCCCGGAAACCATCCCCGGGTGGGGTGAAATTGGGGATGAAAGTTTGTATGGTGCTACGATATAAACGAGTTCCACGCGGACGGAGTCGCGGACAGAAACTAGTCTACTATAAGGCTAGGTTTTATTCGGCTTGACTAGACTGTTCGTAATGCTCTGTCTGTATTTTTACTTGTACTCCAGGCAAAATACGGTTTTGAAAAACATTAATTCATAATAGCCTTTTTTTTGTTGATTACATATAAAATGTTATTCTAAGATGATTAATTCAAGAATCCGACAAACTTTCCACCCGGAAGTAATTATGTAGATTTCAATGAAGCATGCATTGTCTTTTTTTATACGATTTATCTTGAATATTATAGAGCAAATGTAAATGAAACAAAATAAAGACAAAAATATTTATTAATATTTTTTCTGACTTTTCAGAAGTTAGTTAACTTATCATTTTTTGATGTCTGAAATTTTGTCGGATTTTGTCGCTGGGTAACTATTTAATTGATAATATATCCGTTACACATAAAAAATAAGCTATTATAAATTATTTCCAAAATTGACATTTTTTCCATACGAGTTGTCAGTTCATTTACTGGGCTATTGGTCTGAGGTACCTATATATACCTTATATAGAGGTACTAGCTTCCGCCCGCGACTTCGTCCGCGTGGACCCGGATAAAAACTATCCTATATTTTAATCCAGGCTATAAACTATCTTCGTGCAAAATTTCATTCGAATCGGTTCAGCCGTTTAAGCGTGATTGAGTAACAAACATCCAAACATCCAAATATCCAAACATCTAAACTTTCGCATTTATAATATTAAGTAGGATATAGACAGAAAAATGCAGAACTGGATCACAATCCATACTAATATTGTAAATGCGAAAGTGTCTGTCTGTCTGTCTGTTACCTCTTCACGCTTAACCGACTCACCGCTGAACCGATTTGGATGAAAATTGGTATAGAGATATTTTGAGTCCTGGGGAAGGACATAGGATAGTTTTATCCCGGAAATCATCCCCCGAGGGGATGAAGCGGGGGCTGAAAGTTTGTATGGAGCCACGATATAAACGAGTTCCACGCGGACGGAGTCGCGGGCAGAAGCTAGTATAAATATATATACTTTACTACGCCTTCTGTGATCCAGTTCTGCAAGCAGCAAGATAGAGCAAGAAAATCAAAGTCATTCATCTGCCTATCTCGCTCTACCTTATAGCTTGCATCACGCGGCGGACTGCCATGCAGGACCGCCTGGGTGATGCTTTACTACCAAACGTAGAGCATTGGGTACAAGTATACAATTCGGACATAGTATTATTTACGTCAAAACTACTGTCAGCGTCAGTGATTTCAATGTCAATATCGAAACATTATATGCCTGTCGGAAAACACAGCGTCGCATTATGAAGAAGTAATGTGCCAACTCACCTGTTGTCAGATTAATACTCACGATTCCTGAACGGATCTTTAGTTTCTGAACGTGTTTTGTCTGTCAACGTCACCGCTAGGCGGGAAGCTGGTCCCGACCTGACATTGCGTGTGTTACTCGCCGCGATAATAGTTGTCGAAGTTTAAATATGTAAAAATTGTGTGTTTTTTCATCTAGAAAGTAAGTTTCTAGGGTGAGAATGAGTGGTGCGGAACCAGGTCAGGTGATAAATTAGCAGGGAAGCGCTGGATCTGACGCTTCTCCTGAATCGGCTTCGTCGGACTCGTCTGCCGACTCGGAGTCGGAGAGACCGTCCCATAAAAGGAAGCCCAGGGTTGCAGGTGATGCAGACTTGAGCATCAATGCCTTGCTTAACCAGGTAGGAATACTGTCACAATATATTCAACAAATACGCGGCTCGTATTTTACACCACCTCCACTAGTACAGCCGCTTGCGCAAAAATTAACTAATTAAGACTGCTGTACCAGAGATGGTGCAGATTATTCAGGAATTGCAACAATTCGGTCTCCCCTCTGGGAAGGAGGTTAGGTACTCTAAGGCGTTGCTTAATTTTACTGCAACACCAGCTTTGACGGATTTTTAAATTAATATAGAGCTCAGCTGCTTTACAACAGATAGACTACCTATTAGGGTCAGAGAAGGTTATGGCAGGACTATCCAACGCGGTGTTGGAGCAAAGATAACTGGTATGAAAGAATCTTCAGGGTGTTATAGATTGGGCATTCAGGTCTCCTAAGGACTTTAACCCTGACACATTATTCGAAAACTGGATTTTCATATTGTAGATATAATGTGCAAGACAATACTATAGACTTTTACTCTGTAAAAGTTAACACTAAGCTTAGATAGAATACAATCTGTATAAGATGTTAACATTCAGATACCAGCGAGAAACATCTCTATGCTTCCCGGACAGGTTTATACTTTGGGAAATCTGCCAAAGTGTATCCTAGAGTTCTTTCCTCTTGCATCTAAAATGGTGTTTATTCCCAATGCCTCGGAGGCTATATTCAAAAGTTGGGAGGTTCAAAAGTATGTCTACCTTTGTGATACCAAACATATTTGTTTTCCTCTTGCATCTAAATTGGTGTTTTATTCCCAATGCTGCGGAGGCTATATTCAAAAGTTGGGAGGTTCAAAAGTATATCTACCTTTGTGATACCAATCATATTTGTTTAGTTAGACATAGGCATTTAAAAATATAAAATTGCATTATTCCTAAGGCCACGGAGGCTATATTCAAAGTTGGGAGATAAAAAAGTATGTCTGACTTTGTGCTCAACAAATTTGGGCCTATAGGACCAGTTTAGTTATACCCAAAAATGTGTAGTATTCCCAAAGCCACGGAGGCTATGTTCTAAGTTGGGAGATTCAAACGTCTTTGTAATACTAAAGATATATATTATTCCCAAGGCCTCAGAGGCTATGTTCTAAAGTTGGGAGACTGAAAAGTATGTCTATGTTTGTAATACTTAACATATTTGTTTTGTTAGATATATAGGCACTTATATCTGTAAATGTCAGAGGAGATAGAGAAATTTAAAAAAGTCAAAAGTATTAAAATTAAGACTCAACCAGGTTGCTCCATGTTTCCTCTCAAAAATGTTCCTAGTGAGGATGGGAGATGGGGTAAGACCAATATTTGATCTCCGAGGACTGAACAGGTTTGTACTGACTAAGCATTTTCATTTGATTTCACATTCTTCCGTACCGGACTTCCTACACAGGCTCGCCTCCATGTTACGGTAGCTCAGTCGCACCAACCATTTTTATGTCAGCTACTTGGGAGAGATCCCTCGGATGGCCTGTCTCCCTTTTAGCCTGTCGTCAACGCCTCGTCTTTTCGCAGACATTACCTGCTGGGTTGCGGAGACCCTGCGCAGGAGAGGTTGTCGAGTTCTAGTCTACCTAGACGACTTCCTTTTAGCCCATCAGGATCGGACTTTATTATCCCTTCAAGCCGCGGAGGCTGTGGAGCTCCTGGGGTTGCTTGGCTGGCAGTTCAACTTCCAGAAGTCGGTAGTAATTCCCACTCAAACAGTAGAGTAGCTGGGAATTTGTTGGAACATCACATTGAACAATCACTCATCTTCTAGAGCTCATGGCTTCTCAGAGAGTAAGCAAGCTTCGGCAGCTGCAATGCTTTCTGGGGCTTCTCAACTTCGCTTGTTACGTAGTTCCAAGGACTACATTGTCGCCACCTGCAGATATTCTCTCACCAGTTCAGGAGAGATTCCCCACTTGGCTTTGAAAGTCATGGAATGATGGCTCGGAGCCATAGGAGGAGCCATGGTACCAATGCGCCTACCCCCTGTAGATCACCTCTTGGCGACAGACGCGTCAGGCATAAGGTGGGGAGCGCATTTGGATCAGGTGACACTATCAAGTACCAGGCGTCATCAAAGGTGTTGGCACAGCAACAGAAAGGAGATGTATGCAGTGCTGTCTGCATTAAAGACTCAGGGGCGGACCCTGGAAAACTCCCATGTGCTGTTGCAATCGGATAATCGGACTCTGATCGGCCACATGCGAAAAGAGGGGGGACCATCGATAGGTCTACTGAGCCTCATATTCCGACTCCTATCAGTAGTGGATCAATGGAATATAACTGTCAGCTCAATATCTGCCGGGCAGAATCAATACAATAGCAGACCATTTGTCTCGGAAACAACAACTGCTGGAGTGGCATCTACTTCCTGCAGCTACCTCGGAGGTGTTCAGGCTGTGGGAAGAACCCGCGTTCGACCTCTTCGCGCCCGCAAGGTCGACTATAGTCCCAGGATACGCCAGTATCGACCTAGCAGATTGTGGAGCAGTCTTCATCGACACATTCAGTCGGGACTGGGATTACAACCTGGCATGGCTCTTCCCTCCCCCAAAATTGATCCCACGAGTGTTAGGTCACTTAAACCGGGCCCAGAGCAGTTATCTGTTAGTGGCTCCGGATTGGACTCAGTCATTTTGGAGAGCGGATCTCCAGTCACGGACGAGGATGAACCTTACCAAATCCAGAACTTGCGAAAAGTACTGGCAGATCTGACCACTGGCCAGCCACTACCCATGGTGGAGAAACTAGCCCTACAGATCTGGAAAGTTGGGTTAAAATAAGAAAAGGCTTATTAAAGAAGGGATGGAGACCATCTACTATTACTAAATAAGGTAACGGGCCATAAGTTCGTGCTAGTACGTCATTTCGTTAGTTTTATTTCTGACGCTTATAATAAGCAACTCAAATATTTTTTATCAAAATTATACATTTGTAAAAAATCTCTGTTGAAATCTCTTTCCAAAAAATCAAATTCTACATTTTTAACGACTAAACTAATAGCAACACAACGCTCGAAACTGTCAGTCGGCCGAAAACAGCTGTGTGGTATGCGCGTACTGCTTGTTAACGTAAGGTGTTCGCTCCGACTTCTTAAGGAAATTGAAAGGGAAAGGCAAGTCCATTTGAATAAAACTTTTAACAATGCTTTTTTAAAGTTCCTTAACAATGGATTGAATATGGAAAAATTGTATATTTATGTATAGGAGCCCATGAAATTGCAATAAGGTGACTCACGAACTAGCGGTCATTATATTTATCGTGTGGCCCCTATTTCGTGTTACTAACGAATCAAAGGACTTTCTAGATACATCCTTGTATCTTTGTATTAAAATAATACTTAAGAAATTGTGAATGCCAATCTAAATAACAGATAATGTATTTAATGACGTTTTCTATGAGCTAAATTCGGTATATGTTTTGTTCACTAGAATTCTCATAAAATGAGTTTGAACGTGACCTAAATGTACAATTTTAAGGTGAATTCGCATATTTATTTGCAGCACAATTTTGTTTCTTGCTCGATTCCTGTAATTTATTTTTATGTTTATTTATTACATATAGCATAGGTAATGGTTATTGACCATAATTTAAAAGTGATCTGCGTCATTAATTGCGCGAATATCCAAGAAATAGTAACACAAAGAAAGGGACTACTACTTTTAATACTTTTTCCCCAAGTTCGTGACAGAGAAATCTATAGTGGTAGGTAAACACACAGATCAATTCTAGTAGGAGATAAGGTTAGGGGAATGTGTAACCTCATTTGTTATTTGATATTCTTCTTGAAGAAGTAACGTATATGATGATATTCATCATCATAGCATCTGAAAGACGTCCACTGCTGGACATAGGCCTCCCCCAAAGAGTGTCAAAGAACTTTTATAAGTATATTGATAAATTGCAATAGTGGTGCCTGGGTAAATCCCAGGACTACGGGACTTGCTATCCCGGGACCCTTGTTATTTTTACGAGATTATCTTTCTCCTAGTAGGAGATAAGGTATGGGGAATGTTGAACCTCATTTGTTATTATATTATTCTGGAAGAAGTAACATGTATACATTGATAAAATGCAATAGTGTTACCTGGGTAAATCCCAGGACTACGAGACCTGAATCTCGGGACCCTTGTTATTTTTGCGTTTTTTTTTTAAATTAAATGAAAGGTTACTTTATACCCCATTAAACAGTAAGATTGCTCTTTTAAAAGTGTGGAAGTCCCATAAACATTGCCATATTTTTCCTTAAATTAAATCATCGTTTATTTCATAAAATTTAAACTTGGTTACAATTTAAACTTAAAACAACTAGTTATGTTAGTAAATGATTTTAATTAAATACACGTGTTTAACTGCTGCTGGGCTTATGTAGCCCACAGCAGTGATTAATTTAAGGAGAGTCCGTCCTCTCAGCAATCATCGCTAGGATAGTCTTAGGTTAAACAATAGTAGAAAATCAAAACATATGTTTTTTCTCTGTTATCAACACAGAAGAAACAATAAGTAGGTGGTAGATTTATTGTGTCACTCTTTGGGGGAAACCTATGTCCAGCAACGGTTTTCTGTGATAAGTTTATACCCTATTAAACAGAACAGCGTTTACAGATGCGTGCCACATCCAAAAGGTTGCCTAGATATTTAACTTAAACGGTTTTGGTTAATATAGATAGGTAACCTATATGTGTGTTTTCAAAAAAGGTGAGGCTGTACTATTGGATAAGGTATTTAATCTTACATTTCATAAAAAAAACCCGGAAAAAGAACAAAAGTTTTGGATTTTGTGAATATTCATGTTAATTACCTCATCTATAATCGTGTTCAATATAAAATAACAAATGAGGGTGTACATTCTTTAAAACGTATCTCGTACTATAAGGTACTCAAAAAATGTATGCCGAAACAGGGGTCACAAACTCATAAACTTAGGAGCAGAGCCAAATTTTATCACGAAATGGGGTTCAAATACGAGGTCTGCAAATAAATTAATAAAAAAGTTATATTGTAACAAAAACTATATTATAATTGCATTAAATAATAGGCAAGATATCAATATTCATCACACAAAATGTTTCAAAGTGATATCATGTGTAGTAATGTGTCAAAAAAATTACCAATTCATAAGTGGCTTAACATGCCGAAACAGTGGACGTTTACCTTACCTATCAGCTATGAGACGTTGGGGAGGTGGTGTACTGACAGTCGGATTGACAGCACAGCACCCAAGGCAGAAGAGGTTAGACAGTTTTTTGGCCAGGTCATATCTAGAGGAAGGGCTTTCCTATAATACTATGCTACTTTAGATGTCAGCCATGGCCAAACGGAGGTGCTCCTTAATTTTTTCATTAGTAGCACTCTGAAAGCAATTCTGAATGTGAAGCCTCCCGCACAAGTGTCCAATTTGGGATTGCAGGTTGGTCTTAGAGGCTACTCTAAGGCTATGTGTAACACTCCTGCAGAGGACACCTTCATTGAAGCAGCACGCTGGGCTTCAGTCATACTACTCTTAGCCTCAGGTCGTAGAATCCATGACTTGACTCTGTTGAAGATCACAGAAAATCTACAAGGACTATGAAGCAATATGTACTATATAACAATATAGTTTCGGTTCAAAGACGGATAAAGGTTTTCAACATCAATCAGGATGGGAGCTAAAGAGGCATGAATGTGAAGGCATATATCCAGTGACCTGGGTCGTATGTATGTGTCAAAATGTCATGAAAAACGAGCAGGAACTTATCAAGTCGGCTCATCACAATCCGTGGTGAGGCTAACCCAGCTTCTAGGACATTGATTGGAGGTTGGGTTCACTCAGACTTGAGAGATGTAGGTATTGATGCTTCGCCAGGTAGCTGTCGGTCGGCAGTGGCCTCACTATGTTGGTTGGAAAGGCGACCAAAAGATGAAATTTTACAGAGGCAGTTGGCGAAGCCGCAATACCTTTACAAAGCATTATTGCCGAGCATTATATACACAGGAACGCGAAATTTCTAATGTCAATTTGTTTGATAATTTTGTTAGTATTTGGGATTTCATTACTCTTATTGGTTGTGACATGATCTCATTACTACTTAAGTATTATTTCTTGTTGAAATAGTTAAGTTTTGGTTTACCCAAAAAATTATTGGAATTTATACCAATACAGTGCAGCGAGACTGCTTATGTTTTTTGATGATCACTTCTATTATAATTCTTCTATTGCATTACTTAAGTACATGCTGTTTGATTTATATCATCAATGCGTGTATTTTTTAGTCACCAGCAGATAACAAACACGTCTTCATAATGCGACGCTGTGTTTTCCGACAGGCATATAATATAACCGTTTTACATAACAATAAAACGATTATTATATGCCGAGAGAAAACACAGCGTCGCAGGAAGGTTCTTCTTCTTCTTCTTCTTCTTCTTTTTTTTAAATGGCGTACTGGCCAACTATGTCGGCTCAAATTTGCCAGAATCAAGTGGCACGAGAGCTGCTCAAGTCCTGCGAACAAACGGACAACACAAACACATAACGACTACCAAACACCATTGTTAAATAAATAAAAATAAAAAAAACTACAGATTAAAAATTAATTGTAAGGGGTAAGCACCACAAACAGAGAGTTAAAGAGGTTAAAGTTTAATGTTATTCTTTTCTACGAACTTGGCAAGTAAACGGAACACTTTTTTATTTTCTGTTAAACAGATTAAAGAGGCAACATTCGAAGGGAGAGGGACATTCAATTTTGGCAGCATAGAGTAGAGATTAAAGGAGGGGGAATTACGTGGGCAGTTGAAAAATATATGATCTATAAAGCCAACCTCTTCACCACACTCACACAAAGGGGAATCTCTTAACTTGAATTTAAAAAGAAGCTCTGGCGACCAAACTCGACCAAGACGTAGTCTGATGATGGTACTGGTATGTCTTTTGAAGAGGGGACGATTTTTAAAAAACCAAGGGCGGGAGGGGATCTTTGGTTGCACAAGAGAATAAAAGCATTTTTTTGATGAATTCCATCGCGACGACCGTTTTTTTTGCAAGTTTTTGGCTGGAATGTTCACTAGATCAGAAGGTTGAATTTTGTAAAAAGAATCGAGGCCATGGAGAACTGCCTCCTTGGCGGCTTGATCAGCGAGCTCATTACCTAGAATACCACTATGACTGGGGATCCAGACAAACGATACATCAAGATTAGCTAATTGACACGAAAGGATGGATTTTTTAATTAGGCAGATGATATAATTGCGAGCACAGTTTTTAAAAGGATAGGTAGAAATCGCCTGAAGAACGCTTAAACAGTCAGTAAAAATAACCGTTTTGGGAAATTTATTTTGGAGAATAAAGTTAACAGTGATCCAGATAGCTAGACTTTCGCCCGAAAAAACTGAGGACTCAGGGGGAAGCTTGTATTTCAGAGAGAGGCTGATGCTAGGGCTGACCACAGCACAACCCACACACCCAAGATCAGCAAGCTTAGAAGCATCCGTGTAAAAATAAAGATGATTTGGATAGTTGGTGTGAACAAATTCATTAAAGGAGGAATTACAGTTAACTGTTTTCTTGGAAATACCCGTATTAAAAAAAACATTAGGAAAAAGAGGGATCGCATCATAAGGAATCGAATATAGAGGTAAGGTAGGACATCTCTGCACCGGAGCTCTAAGTGAAGAAACTTTTTCAAGACTGAGGACAAGGTTAGGCTTAGTTTTATTCCGCCAATAAGGGTTAGAAGAACAAAAGCTCTGCAGCAGTTTCAGTTTGGGAATCAAAGGATGGGACTCTAAGCTGACAGCACGGAATAGGAATCGATCTGCCAAGAATTTGCGTCTAAGGTCGAGAGGAGGATCACCACACTCCACCTGCATAGCTCTATTGGGGGATGATTTCATACCACCAGATACAATTCTGAGGGCTTTCATTTGGATCAGCTCCATCACTTTAAGCGCTCCCTTGTTACATGGCTCAAAAATAAAAGTACCAAAGTCCAGATGACATCTAACCAAAGCGTTATATAGGAGTTTTTGAGAGTAAGGGTGGGCGCCCCACCACGCACCGGAAAGAGCTCTTAACAAGTTGATATTTTTTTCGCACTTTTTAACCACGTAAGAAAGATGGGGGACGCCTTGCAGACGTCTGTCGAAAATAACACCTAAAAATTTTATGGAATCTTTAACAGGGATAACCTCATTGCCGAGATGAATATTGCACAGAGGAGAATGTCTGCTCCTTGAAAAAATAATAGCAGAACTTTTGGTTGGAGAGAGAGAAAGGCCATGAGAGGAAAGCCAAGACTGAAGAGACTTAAGGGCAGAATTAATTTTCTCAGAGGCAATTTGAGGGGACCTGTCGTTACAGTATATAGCAATATCATCGGCATATTGCAAGATTCTGCATTGCGAATTGACTGACCTATCTAAATCCATGGTGTATAAGTTATAGAGGAGCGGGCTAAGGACTGACCCCTGTGGGAGCCCTTTCCATAAACACCCTAGAAACTTACTTTCTAGATGAAAAAACACACAAATTTTACATATTTAAACTTCGACAACTATTATCGCGGCGAGTAACACACGCAATGTCAGGTCGGGACCAGCTTCCCGCCTAGCGGTGACGTTGACAGACAAAACACGTTCAGAAATTAAAGATCCGTTCAGGAATCGTGAGTATTAATCTGACAACAGGTGAGTTGGCACATTGCTTCTTCATAATGCGACGCTGTGTTTTCTCTCGGCATATAATAATCGTTTTATTGTTATGTAAAACGGTTGTATTATGGCCTATGGTCTTAGCCTGTCCGAATGGACAATTAAAAAAAAAAAATGTCAATATCATCCGTCAGTAATTTCACCTACTCGAGCAGGTTGATTTGATTTTCAACTGCACAAATATTATTAGTTATAAGACGATATTATTCATTGAATATGCTGAAAGGGCTGGTAAGAATACTCCCATCTTATGCAATACTCAGGATTCTCAGGAATGAAAATGACGAGTCTATTTTGTTCCGTGAAAATATACCTAAAGTAGTGTAAAGCAAACAAAACTTCACAAAAACACCAAATCATTCCTAAAAAACATCAACTCAGGACAAAGAAAACGTAACAATAACTAGGTACTTAAATAACTCATCTCATTTATTTTGAAATTTACGTTGTTATGCAGTATCTTGCACCTTTAAACACCTGCCGAAATTTGACCACGATAATATTTTAGGGATTATCTTATATAACAGTGTTAGAAGAATTATGCGACATTCATATAGCAAAAATAGGTATTATGTTCTGAAATTATCAGTTTTATGATATTTGCATGTTCTCGAAAACTGCTCTAACAAGGCATCTCTCTGAAATAATGTATTGTGGTGCGCTTGGGGCTCCAAAAGGCCTTGGGTCCATCCATCCATCCAGCCAACATTATTTGAAAATGAGACAGCATGCTATAAATGAAATATTTAGCCAACTTCTACCGAAAAATATTTCAAATCCACTTTACCAAATGATTATTAACTTACACTTGTTTTAAGTCCCTTCGGGTGATTTTTGCATTATTTAATCTGGAACCCTATCGCAATCCATGAATGTTCAAAACAAATTTCTACTTTGCACTGAGTAAATTTATATGATATACAGAACCTTCCTTGCAGAAAATTATAAACCACCTTGGTAGTTTCCCTTGACAAGGATAAGTCTCCATAAATTGCTGGTTCTGTAATTAAATTAACCTGACAACCACCTTTGCTTGTACAACAGGCAGTGTACAATGGATTGTCATTTGGTGTGTCTGCCGTCCAGCCATCCAAGCGTGCAGCGAACAGCATGAGCAGTACAAAGTTATAGGACAGTATGATAGGGATAAAGTTTTACCAGGCACGGGGCATCTTGCAACTGTTGACACAGGCCGAAATCACGCAGCAGTCTGCATGCCGTCATGTCAGGCAACAATTAAATTGACAGGCTGGTGAAATAAGGGTCAGCTGTTGATTATAGTTCAAAAGAAGCAGCATTTCCAAGGTTAGGCAAACACATCAATGTAACAAAAAGTTTGTGGTACAGAATCCTTCCTATTTCAGTTCCAGTAGATAAAATAAAATAAAAACCTGTTTGAAATTGGAATGTCATGAATGTCAAGTTGATTGAAGTTAAAATGATGAAAATTAATAAACATATATCAGGAAAATGTGGTTAACACCTTTTTTTTTACACAATTGCTGGATAGTCTAATGACAAAAGCCTTTTGTCATGGGTTGTGTTACATTTCTACTTAAAAATGGGGTAAGTTTACCAAGTACACATTTATTTGAAGGGATAGAAGTATAAAGGCTAAGCTTACCTAGGTTTTAGCTGTCTATGGTCTCTTAGGTGGGTAAGTCACATTTTTTTATCGAATTTTAACAAGGCAATATGTAGAGGACACTTGATTATGAAAAAATCATGATCTATTGAGCACTGCATCAAACAAAAAATTGACATAGCAACACACACATTGCATCTACCATTAATTTCGAAATTGAACCATATTCAACTAGATTGATATCACTGTGCACACCCTGACAGATTTATCCCTTTTCTTGATTTAGAACCAATGCCAAACCATACATCCACTGCAAAATTCCAAAGTAATATTTTTATGACTGGGCTCAAAAAATTACCAAATAGAATTATTCAAATAATAAGCTATATAGACACAGGTTGAGATATTTCTGAGTACCTTGTTGGCTTTCATGTAAGATAACTATTGTGCTAACTGACTCCTATGTTGTTCCTCTTACAGATAATTTTTGGTGCTGGAATGTACACAGGAGTGTATGTAGCTCAAAATTACCAGGTAAAATATAAATACCCGACATTAGCATGAGCCCTTTTATGAGTTATTACACATTTTACATGATATAAATCGCAAAGGAGGCTATGCCAACCAACTCATAACTTGTCATTAGTCTATCTGTCTGCTATAATTTTGTAGAGGTATTGTTGTATTTTCAGTAAATAATTTTAAGCATAGAATGTTTCCTGGTATTACTAGTATGGCCTCTTTTGTGGCTGTGATATGTCTGTGTTTGTTAAATCCTTTGCTATGTTTGACTGACCTTTTATCAAAATATTCCAGTTGTCTACTGGACAAGCCATTGACGACCGCCAATCTCCCAAAGAGTAGAACTTGAGGAAGGGCCTGACAAACATGAAAACAAAACCAAAAGTAATTTTCCTATTTTTCACAAAAATATTTAAATATGTAGGATATTTTGCTAACAGGTCATTCATTTACAAAGGACTAATGCTTTTATTTATTATTACAACTGATAACCTGAGCTATTTTTCTTAATACAGGGTGCTCTTATATATTTCTGTGAAAAAACAAGTAAGGCTTGTGACGATGCATTGGATGATAATAAAAAGAGATGGTTGGTTATTCTTATCTTTGTTTCTGTTTTTACTTGTATATTAACTTATGTAAGCCAGGAACCATTCTGTCATTATCATAGCTACAAGGTAGTTAATTGCCAATGCAAGATTTCTCTACATAAAGCAAAAATCCCAATAATATGTTTTTCATGTTACAGATAGATAAAGTAGAAGACCCAAAGGTGTTATTCAAACAAGTATGTGACATGGTAAAAGAGAAAATTGATGATATGAAATCTCCTAAAGACAAATGAAGACACTGGAAATGGCACTGAAGTAAATGCGTTCACTTTTGTAAATATGATTTATATAGTTATTGTTGTACAATGATAATTTAAACAATTGTAGCAATAAATACTATTTACTGAGATGTGCATTAATTTACAGCATCGATAGTCCCCCACCAATATGTTCCACTCTTGTCTGTGGCTCTTCAAATGCCAGCCAGTCGCTAGAATGTGTGGGTAGTAATCCCATACTTTGACATTTGTACAGGGCAAGAAGAATGTTTACTATGTTTCCAATGATGAACACCAGCTTCTGTCCAGCTGCTTGTGTCCCTTCCACCATCTTGAAGGTACTTTGTGTGAGGAACAGCGACTTGACAGGCCGGACAATCAACATACCCACCATCATGATAGGGAATATGGATATAGAGTTACCAGCCATGTACATGATGAAGAGGTTCATGGGCACCTGTTTCAAGGGGCCCAGTGCAACATCCCACAACTTCTTAATCAGTAGATGGTTGGAATCTGTATCTTTCGATGATTCTGTATTACTGGCACTGGCAGACTGGCTATAACCCGGGGGAGACGGTAATTCCACTGTTTGAGACTTGTTTCTGTGAATGAAATATCGTCAGGTTAAGTGGGAATATCACATCAAGATGACAAGTAACTATATAGCAGTCACATACTTAGGGTTGAAATCCAAAGCCCATTTGAACTTTTTATTCGTCTTGAGTTGAGACATAGTGATTCAGAACAAAGTATTTCCTGGCGATTTAAAAACTGTGTTCAACGAAGTGCAACGAATACTACTGCTTAGATTAATTGATTAAATTCATCAAACTCAGAATCTACCTGTCAAAGTACAATTGACATCTGACTGTTTTTTTTATTCGAACAGGCTAAAACCATGGGCCATACTGCCTCGTCTTCAGTGAATATAATTTCATTTGGTCAAATCCAATAATAACGTCGTCAGGGGGGCTAGTACGCTAAGTTTTATTATTATTATTTCAGTAAAGCACTGCACAATGACTTAAAACTAAATACAACGTCCCACAAAACTGTTTATGTCGGACATAAAGCATTCGTCCCGTTCTGGCAAATATGCGAGTGCAAGAAGGACGAATGCTTTACGTCGGACATAAAACCTAGTGTGCTAGGGGGTAGTGACATCTGACAAAATGTAAATTCTAGGAGCAGCAAATTACTCTAGAGGTACGTTCTAAAACAGTAGTTTCACGTTTATATTTTAATCGAATGTTGTTACGCAGGAGATAAGGCTGGCCACAGACGCACGGTTTCCTGATTAGGTTTCCGTATGACAGACAAAGACACTTCCATATGACAGACAGAGACAGGAACACTTTTTGACGTCATTCCATTCGGAAACCGAACGAAAACTCCGTGCGTGTGCGGCCAGGCTAATAACCAAGGTCCGTACTAGATTTTCTTTGTACGTCTAGTCACCGACTAACTAAGTCCTCCAAAACAACAAAATATGCACGTAATAGGTCCCAAGGTGTATTACAAACTACCTGAAGATATTACGATCGAAGAGTGCACAAACACCTTCAAAAATAAATTAAAAAAATGGTTATTAGGACATGCCTTTTATAATTTAAATGATTTTAATAATAATAATAATTGAATAATATGTATAAACATTTCTTAAATTTAAATGATAATATACGCAATTCTGATTCTAATAATGTGACATGTAATATTTATATAATATTATGAATAGATGAGTATGAGTATGAGTACGCGGTTACATAAAGGCCATACAAATAAGGCGACCGACCGTCGCGAGCTCGCGAGCGACACTAAACACGCGCCAACGTGTAAATACGTCGCAAGCGCTTTAGTCCAGTAAATAAACTGACAACTCGTATGGAAAAAATGTCAATTTTGGAAATAATTTATAATAGCTTATTTTTTATGTGTAGCGGATATATTATCAATTAAATAGTTACCCAGCGACAAAATCCGACAAAATTTCAGACATCAAAAAAATGATAAGTTAACTAACTTCTGAAAAGTCAGAAAAAATATTAATAAATATTTTTGTCTATTTTGTTTCATTTACATTTGCTCTATAATATTCAAGATAAATCGTATAAAAAAAGACAATGCATGCTTCATTGAAATCTACATAATTACTTCCGGGTGGAAAGTTTGTCGGATTCTTGAATTAATCATCTTAGAATAACATTCTCATATGTAATCAACAAAAAAAAGGCTATTATGAATTAATGTTTTTCAAAACCGTATTTTGCCTGGAGTACTTGCCCAAGCTTCCTTTGATGTGTTCAAAAACCGACACTAGTCCGGATCGGGCCAAGCTCACGCAAGCCAAGCCAAACACCCCCGTTTACACGCTTGCGCTTGTGGAGGCTTACCAAGCCACCGCAAGCGTGTAAACGCACCATAATAAATTGAACGTATTCTATATACCCGCGGCGCTACCACGAAAATCGAATTACGAAGTTCGGATATATCTCCGAGTCTGTCGCTCTTATGGTTTAAGGTACTCGAAAGACAGAGACAGAGATATACGAACTTCGAGATTCGATTTTCGTGGTAGCGCCGCTGGTATATTCCTTTGTGAAATGCCGGCAAGGTTTATAAAGTGAAATCACGTGTTACCGCGGGACACGTCGATTAATTGGATTTATTTGATAATATTAATACGTGAATTATTTTGAGTCAAATAATATAAATAATAGGCTAATGTCGAATACATGAACCAATATTAAAAATTAAAATAAAATTCTCGCCTAAAGTTATGATTTTTTGTTTGTGGGACATACCCACTGGTTCGTCAATTTTAGCACTCAACATTTATTTTCTTATAATAAACATATACTCGTATCAGATGCTGATGGATGTGTATGGTTTAATTCAGATTTTTTTAGCAATAACCTCACGTGTTTATACCCCGTACACGTAAAAACGCCACCTCTGAGAAATGCCCGTATGTGGCCCGATAATATTTGAGGACCGTCGATTCCACAAGGATCACCTTTGGCACTTCATTAGTTGCTATTTCAAAGGAATCTTATCAGAATCAGTGACGTACTTTTGTACTTTTCAGTACATAATAGGGGTGTAGACACTAAATAAAATAATCAGTAATGTCCTATTTTCTCGAAAAAGGATTAAAAATGTCGCCAAATAGAGAAAAAAACAATGCAAAAGTTTAAATAATCACGAATTTATAAGTGTCTAAAGTTTTAAGAAAGGGTATGTTCTGTCCCTTTTTCGCAAAACGCAACTCCATATGAAACGATGTCGCTGGTAGATCATGACGTCACTATCACTAATAGACGGCAAACGTTCCGCGCCCCATCGTGTTCGACGCGGCCCCCCGGCAGCATCCTGTAATGTGACGTCACACACTGTTTGCGTTTTCTCTCTCTAACAAGCAATATTAAAACGGTTGTAGCTGCTAATAATTTTTGACTCTACACCCCTATTGAGGAATTCCATAAGTCATCTGTGGTCTTCATCATCAATTCCACTCCACAAAATGTATGATTTCCGAATGTGAATACACGAAATATGATAGAAAATACCAAAATCACTACACGTATGCCTAATATAATAGAGGAGTTCCCTCAATTCCTTATGGATCCCATCATCCAACAAAATCATAAAAAAAACGAAAATAAAATTACGAATCGGCTCATCACGTCATTGATGTTCTGAGGTAACAAACATTGAAAAAAAAATACAACCGTTTTGAGAACCTCCCCTTTTTTGAAGTCGGTTAATAAAATAAGAAGTCTCACGCTGGTGTTAAAAATAATTTTAATAATAACATGCCTAGCTTATACATATATTTAACATCTTACATGTACCTATAACATAAGTGATTTATTTTATTACACACTAGTAGGTACTTACCTCAATAATAATGGGATCAAGATGTGAAAGGGCGTAATCGTGTAATGCATCTTATAAGTATTAATAATATTAATTTATTAATCGATCTATTTACTTTGTTTATTTGAAGGATTGTATTCTCCGAATGATCCCTTTTTATTCAGAACTGGGATGGGACACATGTCGCTTAATTTATCACAACAACCGACAGAGACGCAGGTATAGTTGGTAAGAGAAAGCAATACAGTATATCTTTAAATCTACCTATAGTTGCATCTCTGTTGTTGTGAGAAATTGGATAATTTTGAAGTGTGCTTGCTATTTATGAGAAAACTACGAAATTCCACAAACATCTTAGGAACAATTACTGGGCAATTTGGTCTGTCTATATTGAGGTATAGTGACTAGTTCGTATACTTATAAAATATCTACTTACTTATGTTTGGATCAGAACAATAAAATCCGGTTGCCATTTATTTAGGTTTTTCGGGTTCTGTACCTCAAACTGAAAAAAGGAAACCTTAAAGGTTCACTTGGTTATCCGTCTTTTCCATACTAGTAAAGTAGTAAAAATAAAATAACTGCACTATATAGGTAGGTACCGTGGGTAGGTAGGATCACTTCGTTGTCCGTCTGTTAGTCCGTCAATAATCTTTTTCAGGAACGGGTAGAGGTATAAAGTTGAAATTAAGGCGGTGCATTGGAAATGGATGGATTGGATTCTTGACTATATGATTGTTTTTCTGATTTTACCGATACATACATGATTGCTTAAAATTTCCTCGATAGAAAAAAATCCAAAGTTGGGTCTGTGCCCTAGTAGCATTTTAAGTTGGCACCACGTTGGGCCATTGATCACCGAGTTCGCCCAACGAAATGCCAACAAAAATGCTACTAGGGTATTTTCCTTTTTTTGCTCAGCCTATTCAAACGATACATTATTTTACGACACAATTAAGTTAATACTATAGTATTTTATCTCATTATTTATCTCGGTATTTTTTTCAGATTTTCGTACATATCTCGAATATTCATTAATCATTTTTATAAAGACGATCTGATGTTTTTTCTATTTCTAAATAAATATTTCGAAACCTTTATTACGAGTATTATTTCTTAAGTCGTAATTTTTATGTCTTTGTTAACTTAAAAACCCTGTAGCTGCCAAAGTATTGATCGTAGAGTAAAAATAAATATGACCAGTTTTGTAGGATCCCCTGATTTTATTAATTTTCTTGACGTATCGTTTTTTTAATTTGTTTTTTGGTCATCAAAAACCGCGCGCTGTTCCCTATGACATTTGGTCGAACACCCCTGACCTAGTTCTGACCGTTTAGCCAGGCTGTACTCTAACTTTTTACCCCGCAGGTGACTAAGCTTGCTTATCCAAAAAAAAAAGAATTATGATGAACAACTACTAAAAAACGACGTTTTCTTAAATCGACTATTTTAATAACTTAAACATCCTTGCTCCTAAAGTATCGATCGTAGACTAAAAATAAATATAACCAATTTTGTAGGAAATTTTATGGAGAAACTTTTATCCGAAGTAATTATAATAGTTATGATGAACACCTACGAAAAAACGACGTTTTCTGAAATCGACTATTTTTAAACTCTTTGTTTACTTTAACACCCTGTAGCTCCCAAAGTATTGATTGTAGAGTAAAAATAATTATGATCAATTTTGTAGGAAATTTTATGTAGAATCTTTTGTCTGAAGTTATTATAACGCTATTCGTACAGATATTCGAGATATGTACGAAAATCCCCCTCCCCCTACACCCTCAGCACAGCCCCCACCCTCGAGGACTTTTAGTATGTTTATCTGGACACCACAAGGTATAATTGTACCAATTTACAAAACTACACGAATTATTTTCCCTGATTTTATTAATTTTCTTATGTTATAGATAAACTGACTGCGACCTAGCTAGGCTAGCTATGTCGATGTGTGGAATGGGAACAACAGTTTTTCCAACCGAAAAGTTAAGTTTATTGTAGGTACTACTCAAATTTGTACGGAACCCTTTAAACGTGTCCGGTTTTTTTCCCTATATACGATATATCGAATAATTAGTTAAGTTTTGCTCTTTTGTGACCGAAATTTACAAGATTACGCCCGTAAACAATTGTATTAACAAAAGCAAGCACTCGTGAACTAGAGTTGCAGTTCTTGCACATTTATATAGGTATAGGAATCTTACGCCTCGTTTTCACAAATGACTTGGCTAACGGGCTCCACAGAAACAAAATTGCTATCAACTTCCTTCAGGTTGTCTCGCGACGCTACATGCTCTCTGCAAAACACTGCTATACGGTCGCATGCTTCGCGCATGATGTCCTCCGGAACAGTCAAAACAATCCGCATGTAATTTGGGTACTCGAAACACTGTAAATCATACAAAAAGTTGTTACAAACAACAGCATCATATGTACTGATAAAAATGTTGGACTAGTGAGTCATCTGCAGTTTTGCGTTGCAACTGACCCTATATGGACACTAAGATTGAAATAGTTATTTGTTATGCAAGGCTGCAAAGTTGTTGATTGGCGCAAGTGCTTGTATTGAAACTATTGAAAGCCGAGCTAGCGAAGGATTGTAAGATTGAACCATGAGCGAAGAGAATGGTTCAAAAGTACAATCCTGAGCATAGCGAGACTTTCAAGGCACGAGATGCCAAACAACTTGCCGAGCGAAACACACAACTTTTCACCTCACCATCGCGAGGAAAATTGTAGTGGGGTCTATACATGTCATGATTTGTCAGCCCCAATTTATCAGAAGCCGACTAATTGTCTGGAGGCATGTTGCGCTGCTGATCCAACTGTCAAACGAGTTGTACTGAGAAATTGCATGCACATGTGGTCGGATTGTTACATCTGTACGCCACACCCAATTATGAGTTCGACATGTTCTACTGACAAATTGTGGTAAAATCACGTAATCTGTAGAACCCAGAATGATGGGGTAACTCACGGAAATTAGTTACTTATTAGTAGGTAAGTACAGATATAATAAAATAATATGAAAAACAATCGAACATTTTTAGATATTTGTGCCGAGAGAAACATGAAAATATTTAAAAAGATAATATGTATACCCGCAGGGGTCGACAGAAGTCTAAATATACCCTCACGACGCAGCACCTTACAAAAACACGATGCAATGTGCCCGGCGTGCTCCGCACCATTTTACGGCGACGACGCCGCGCCCCGTGGATATACAGGTTGTATCAAAAATGGGGTGGGAACCGAGCAAGGGCATATTTGGTAGCGCATTGTAATTCCAAATATGCATTTTTTTTTTTAATTTTTGATTATTTTTGTTTACATTGTTATTTTTTGTTTTTGTTTACATTACAGGCTTTATTTTTGTTGACATTGCTTGTTTATGACAGCATTCCCCCGCGAGGGTGAACGGTAGGAGGGTTTAAATATTTATGATCAGCCAAGTTTTCTGTCAGATAATTTTGAAGTAAAATATTTAAAATATTATATCATAATTGGTTAAAGATTGTATTTTAAAGATGTTAGTGCTATAAAAACGCGTTTTATAGTCGATTTGAGTCAAGCTTTGAAGTCTTGTACTTTTTAAAAAATCAGGCTTGCATTTTACTGCGATATCTTAGGAAAAATTAAAAATATGAGACAGTGCTTTGGTATGGCAATATTATTTTTACTAAATGGTATCCCTAAATTGCCACAATTTGTCAGAAATTGGGGCTGACAAGTCAGAAGTGATAATTGTATGGTTTGTAGAGTCCATTAGCATGGGAGAGCTTTTAAGACAAGACTGGCTACTAGATCATTGTTTCTATAATGCTAAGGACTACTTTATTGCACTGGTAAGTAATTAAATTTTTACATGTTGCGATGTCCATTCCGTTTTATAATAAAATAAATTTGACATGTCATTATTTCCATTCTGTTTTACAACATTTTGAACATAATTAAATAAGTACACTAATTAAGTTTTGCATGTTGACTTTACTTTACTTTACTGATTCTGTAATTATTTTAAGACCACCAACTGTAACTTATTCTAGCAAATAATTCATTCATTTATTCAAATTCCTATGAAATATTTCTTAAAATCCCTTTTTTCTAATCTGGTTTTTTTATCGAAATCGGTACACGTGGTATAAAGAATGATCGCTGAAAAACTTACTTACTATATTTTGCAAGTTAATATTAACAAAAAGTAGATGGCACTGTACCTAAAAAAAACCATAATTAATATGGTCGTGACGAGTATCGGGGTTTGTACAGAACCGCGAGTCAGACTCGCACTTGATCGGTTTTCCTTTATTAATATTATTAAAAAATAAACAAACCGCTTCGCACATGCAACAAGAAGTTAATTTAAACATATTTACTGACCTTTCCCGGTAAACAAAACACTGATTGTTCAGATACGAGCTGCTCCACAAATTGGAGTTCGTTGTCAAATTGTGGAAATTGGGACATTTTGATTTGTATCATCATGTACATAGCTCCCTGGGGCATGACGGGTCGCAACCCTGGGACTCGACGCAGTGCTTCGTATGCCACCTTGGCTTGGCTCTGTAAATTCAAACACAAGTTATTTACTACAATTGTATACACAATCGTCTCACTGCACTAGCCCGCTGTGGAGTTATATAATAATATATTTTTCCCCTCACTGCCTCGGAAAGCAGTCTTTTATCCTTTAAAACCAGTGGGCAAAAACGCATTTTATCCACTAGTGGGGAAAGTAATTTGACCTTGGAGCGTGTTTAAGTAGCTTTTGACAGATATACAAAAATTACACAGATGATGTATTTCTGTTGCCGCTATAACAACATATACTAAAAAACAGGATAAAATAAATATTTAAGAACTTTAAAAAAATCTTGTTGCCTTCATCAGGCGCTGGGTCTCAAAATGTATGGGAAAACCAAAATCCGACTCGCACTTAATGAATTGGAATTTCTTAATTCTCATTAAAATACAACGCCGGCGGCGCTTACTAAGTTACTAACCGCTAAGTATGCGGGTGACCTGACGCGTAATTTACAACTTGCCGACCGTAGCACTGTAGGTAGACAGACCAGTTTAACTCCGACGTCGAATTAAGCATAGTTGCCACGGATAAAAGGGTCAAATTATACTAGGAACGCCGTGAGACGAGTAAACTTTATAAATAGGCAGGAGCGCAAAATATTCCACTCACCTCTAGAAACATCAACACTTCGTCGAAAAAGCTCTGCGGCGTAAGCTGCAGTATTGCGGGTAAGGCCCGTTGAATCAAGGTGTTAGGGCCAAGTATTCTCGTGGTCATATTATTCAAACCCCTCCGAACTTCTTTCCCAAATATATTTTGGCGGTCATGTATGATCACCCAGCCCATCCTCCAACCCGGCACTAGGAACCTTTTAGTAATTCCGCCACAGGAGAGCACGGGAACATCAATCGAAAGCGAGGAAAGTGCATGGAACATATTTCCAGAAAATACCATATGTTCGTATATCTCATCTGCTATTATAGGAACACGGTTTCTCGACGCAATGTCCAATATTTCAGTCAAATGTTCTTTGCTGTACACGGAACCGCAAGGATTCGACGGATTTATGACAACTATCGCGGTGGTCTGGTCGTCTATTTGTCCTTCAAGATCATCAAGATCTACTTTCCATTGTTGATCAGGCTGAAACAACGCAATGAAGTGAGGTATAATTTCCTTATAAAATTTACGCAGTAACCAAGAAGATTATACGTAAATGAGAAATATGCAAACTAGCCCACAATCAAATGGAAACTTGTTATGCTTCTAGAAACTTGAATGCCATCGGTCGTGTTTATATTCTGCTTCCACAATTCAATAAACGAGTCTACTGTGCAAATTTTATTTATAACTTTAAGCCACATGTCTTAACTTACCAACAATTTATAGTATTTTATATTAATCCCCAAGCCTTCAGATAAGGTTCTGTATATCAAGAATCCTGGGCGCGGTACCAAAATATTCTGCCCGGCATCAGCCAGCACTGTGACGGCCATTTCGATGGCGTGAGAACAGCCGCTGCACAGAATGACATCGTCTGCTGTAATGGGTCCTTGGTGAGCGCAGTACTCTGCCACTGCTTCCCGGACATCTTGGTGTCCTTTGCCTGGACCGTAGCTTCTAGAGCCTAGATTATCGATACTGTCGCGCACAGCCTGTAAAACTGTATCTGGTGGGTTAAGATTCCCAAATGTAGTCGGATCACCTAGAAAAAAAAAATGTATCAAAAAAACCTTATGACCTGGCAAATGCACAAATTTTAAAAAGGGCACATTGAATCCTTCTACGCCGACAACACTGGGCCATTCCCTATTCGAGTTTTAGACATTTGCCTTATTTGCATTCAAAGCTTGTTAACCTTGACTTAATTGCTATAAACTTCCAACTCTGCCAAAAAGCATGTTTTTCTACATGGCACGTTTACTCAAGTATTTCATTTAAAAATCCAAATAAGTAATTTTATTATTTAACTATTCGATACAGGTTTCTTCGTGACGTAAGTAGTATATTATGCTTAGCGCAAGGGATCACACTTCACACTAGATTTCTGTGGCTTCGGAGCTGTGCTCATGCGCCTCACTCCACCCGCTTCGCAGCTGTGCTCACGCGTCTCACTCCACCCGTAACCCCTAACGAAACTAGACCTCAAACTACGCTTAGTTACTATTAATCGCGGCGTGAAGATATATTTGTGGATAAGCGTTGAGGTGATCTTAAAACAAGTTACAGAATAGCGGGACTGACGACAGTCGGGCTGACCTCATCAGAGGAGAAAGAAGCGCGCAGCTCAAGAAAGAACGCAATGGAAGAGTACTGTGAATTTAATGCCTTCTGCCTCTCCTATTAGGGCAGTAAGTTAATTCTAGACGGATTAAACGTATAAACAGGTACATACTCCCTCGTTTTGATAACAATTTTACAGGGCCTTTGTTACCTGTATTAACCTTTTCTGTTTGTATTTTTACCCTGGTTTGGTAAAAGATTTCAGTACCTAAGTAATAGTTATACTCATACAATGCACTTGCTCCGAAAGTGCGCCTTTAACAACATAAACAACAAAAACCACGGGAAGTCCTATATGCCCGCACCGCAAATCGAGGCGGAGCCGTGATTTCATTTCAATTAAAATTTTACCTTTTGTATATTTTTTTATTTCCTCGCATGATGCATTGTTGTAGTGTTGTATGATACACGTGCGAATGGGTAATTCTTGTTTTCTACTTACCTCTACTTTGCGCATTTGTATCATAAATAACTATTACGATACGTGTGCGGAAAGTAGGCAACTACGTATACTTACAACTTTTTACGAGTAAATAGAAAATATAGAAGGATGAGGTAATAGGTGAAATTTTAATTCGCACACATGTGCACAATAGGTACACGCCCGAATTAATTCCCGCACGGCCGTGCGAGTATACGGGACTTCCTGTGTTTATGTTGACCCATATTTATAAAGGCACACTTTTTGAGCAAGCGCATTGTAAACATGTTTGCGTGTATCTACTTTCGCATTAAAAAGTCATTTTTAGGGTTCCGTAGTCAACAAGGAACCCTTATAGTTGTGGGTTTTTCAAAACTATTTTTCAACACAGTGATTCGTTTGCGAGATATTGGGCTTTAACATTTTTGTTCAAGTCTTGTGCATGAGCATGTGCCCCCGTATTTTTGTGGTAAATTGAGGACTTTCACAAAACATAGTCCCTTTGGATATAACCGCCATGATATTAAAGCGAAAATCTGTCAAAAATGTTAGTTATGATGTTTTTGTAAACTATCCCTCAAATGTACCTATGTGTAATGTACCTAAGTACAATTGATGCTAGATATGGACAAGGTGGACTGATGATCAGCCCCCCTATTCTGTAACTTGTTTTAAAGCTCACCTCAAATATATCTTTACACCGCGATGCGTTGTAACTAAGCGTTGGTAGAGGTCTAGATTCGTGACGGGTGCAGACCAGCGGGGTACGCCGCATTAGCGCGTAGCGAATAAAAGCCCAGCCCCCCTATTCTGTAACTTATTTTAAGCTCACCTCAACGGTCACCCACAAATATATCTTGACCCCGCAATGCGTAGTACCTAACTAAGCATAGATAGAGGTCTAGTTTCGTGACGGGTGACCGGCGGGGTGAGCCGCATTAGCGCGTAGCGAATAACAGCTCTGGTAAAGGTCGCGGGAGTCCGCTGGATGCGGGTGGCGCAGGACCGGTCATTGTGGCACTCTTTGGGGGAGGCCTATGTCCAGCAGTGGACGTCTTTCGGCTGATATGATGATGATGATGATGATGCTAGAAAAATATTTTTGCCAGTAACTGCTGCTCTTTCGCCTCCTAAAAATAAACCTCTAAATCCTCACCAAAAGAAGCTAACAAGAAGACGCAATTATCTACTGTTGATAAGTTAATTATATAACTATACCTAGATACCTACTACTACTATTACAGTTCCTGGTTCTGTTTCTTAACTTGGGAATGGAAATTCCACATAATAATCATAAAAAAATCTTAAGGCGATTAAAATTTTGTCTTGCTCGCTCGCTAATGTTAGCTCCATATGCCAAGCTGTTCACCCGCGCACGGACGAACTTACAAGATTGGAATAAAAATTCATATTGCCAAAACGAATCTCTTTCGGAACATCAAACCATCAGTTTTTACATAAATTAATTACCAATAGGTTTTCCAAAGAACCGTCAAAATACCACTTGTGGTTTTATAAGCAATATTTAGGTAGCAAAATAGTATGTTGAAAACAGCCTCAATTCAAGTATTTTTAAATATGGTATTTAATGTTCTAACAATAAATTCAAACGTGCAGATTATTACAATAATCAAAGGATAACATTTTATTTCAGATTTATTCACCAGTTCATTTCAGCACAGAAACGATCATCTTGCGTAGTGTTCTAATACGCACAAAATAAACTTACCGATAGAAAGGGCAATCAACGGTTTATTGGGGTGCGGTTCGACTTGTAAGTTCTCAACAATCTCCCTGATCACGTTATGGGTATTGCGAGCCAAGGTAGAAGCACGCACCTCCCATACCTCGTGGCACCGTGACCGCTGCGACATGGGCACTGGGCAGTACCTTGGAAAGTGTTGAACGCTGTGGTGACACTTTAGAGAACACAATCGTGAATAGTGTCCGCTTACCGATACACCTCAGTTTTGTATAGAAGCCAATCTGGTGTGTAGCGACTGGCGTGATCGGCCGGCAGAACGGGTTTCAAAATGCAGATGAGATGACGACAGTAGCGCTTGTTGTAAACATTCCACCCTTACCTCTATAAACTACTCCACTCTTCATATCATACCGATGGCCCCGGATTATACTTAGATAACATATGTTTGTATACCGCACTGAACAGTGAGCGGAGCATAGAAGTATAATGCGCAGTTTACGCAAATCGAAAAGCAAGTGTTAAGAGTCCGCAGTAAGCTCAATTCCCCATACAAACGTAGTTACGCTCTCATTTTAAAACTACCTACAATGACAATGAGGTATATCTATGTCTGAAATTAGTTTATGTAGCTTCAGATACCATAGTAAAAAAAATACAGCGAATTGAAGTTTTTCATACAAAACTTGTTTTTGCTGTATTTCGTTTGTTTTATAAACTGGAACCATATAAACTAACTAGCTGTTGCCCGCGACTTCGTCCGCGTAGAACTTGGTTGCTATTAAATTATTGTGGGCGGAACCTCAATTATCGCCGACCCAAACAAAGTTCTACCACAGTATAATAAAGAGTACTACCGTACAGTATGGACACTCCCTGCCTCCCGTTGAAAGTGCCGCCCACCCGCTCTCGGTTACCTCACAGTCACCGGCTGGCAAGGACGTGACGACGCGGTGCGCAAAGCGGAGGCCACGTAAAATATTTAAATATCAAACAAATATTTACAAATCCTTTTGTAATGGGCGTGTGTTGTGCTGTGTCCGGTTGTTTAAGCTCTATAAACGACAAAACTAGTTTTAGTGGAAAACCAACTCACAATAGGTACTTATGTTTAGTATTTATTTTATCCTATCGGTTTTAGACCTAAACCTATCAGATCACACTGAAAACAACACAATATCTATATGAACAAAAAATCATGTTTTCAATTTACGTAATATTTTGGTGGCCTGAATTTCCTTACAAAAATTGCAACGCAAAAATTGCTGTTATTTTGTCGTAAAGTGTTATGTCAGGTCTATTGTAATGTACTGTTTTGTCGGTGATGATTGTCCTGTCCCAGTAAAGTTTGTATTCCAGTGATTCTAAAATAATCTGAGGGGTATATTTTTAGTACGGGGTCCTGTTTTTAATGAGCTGATGTTTAAATGCGAGATATTGGTGAATGACGGCTGCAACTTGGTCATGTCGGTGTTTGTAGTCTGTCTGAGATATAGATCGGCACGCTCCTGTTATGTGCTGAATGGTTTCTGAGGCAGCATGGCAATGTCGACAAAGGTCTGTGGGTAAATTACGGTCACGTATAATAATATATTTTCTGTAGTTCCTGGTGTCTACTATTTGATCTTGGATGGCGATCATAAATCCTTCGGTCTCAGGAAACAACTCACCTCGTTTGAGCCACATGTTGGACGCCAGCTTGTCGACGTTGGGGTTGATCAGATCGAGACGGTGTCTGCCATGGAGTGACTTTTGGACCCATGCTTGGTGTTTTTGTTGGGGTAACAAGATGGCTTCATTTTTTTGTTTTGCCTGGTCATTTAAATTTAGTGGTGTAAATTTCTTGTCAGCTTTAACGATGGCTTCGTGTGTGGGGGAACGGGAGGGCTGGTGGAAGAACTTTCTAAGCGTACTTACTTGTCTGTTGTGCAGATTCCTGATATCAATTAGGCCCCTTCCACCTTCTGATTTTGGTAAAGTCAGTCTCTGGATGCAGCTTCGCGGGTGATGCTTGCGGTATTTAGTCATTAATGTGTTAATAATTCTTTGAAGGTTGCTAAGATCTGTTTGTGACCACTGTATAATACCGAAAGAATAGGTTAGTATGGGGACTGCGTATGTGTTTATTGCTTTAATTGTATTACGAGCATTGAGGTGAGTGTTAAGAATTTTGTGGAGTCTATTAATGAATTTCTGTTTAAGAGTAGTTTTTGTTACCTTTTGCAAACGCAATGAGTTTTGAGTCATTGAGGTCATCGAACTTGAACGTTTCTGCGCATGTTTCTATAACCTTGTGCGAAAGAATATTCAAAAACTGGATCTGCAAAACGCTTCGGTCAATAATAATCTCAGAAAATGGAGTTAAAAACGTTTTTGTTTATAATTAATTACAAGCACACAAAATAATTCGACGCCGCTATTACAAGGTCACCTCAAATTGCCGATTGCGTACCCGATTCGCGAACGTACTAAAATGGCGGCAACCCTCATGTCTTAGCGCACTCACACAAGCATGGTACGCGCTCACCTACACGAGCTTAGACTGTTTGCGTAGGAACGCATTTGTTTCATACATTTGATCGCCAGTGTCCGAGGTGTGGTTCTACCATCTTAAGGGATGATTTTTGATATAAAAACTATCCTATATCCTTCCAAGGGTCTCAACTCATCTGTACGATAAATGTCATCTAAATCCGTTCACGGATTAAGCGTAAAAGTTAACAGTGCGATGAGTTCATTAGTTTATAATGCAAAATTTCAATTGAAAACTCCGTTTTTACAAATATAATATCTTAAGAATCATCAACAGACGTTTCTGCTTAAATTGTATATTTTTTCATAATGTAGGTACCTATTAAAGAAAGCTACATGACTGGATTTTTTTGCTTAAATCCGTCCAGTAGTTTACTCACGTTAGTTCGGGCTACCTGTATAGTTTTGAACTTTTGAAAGCAAACTTATCTAATGCTAAAAGACGGAGAACTTTCCATCTCCATCCACCGTCCCCATTTAACGGTGTTAGAGAATAAATTATTTTGATTAAGCTTTACCCTCTTATTTCAACCCTGGAGGGGGCAAATAGATCTACATATTATAAAAGAAACCTGCTGTCCTGCTTTCATGTTTCTAGCCACAGTTTAATATTAAAAATCACACATTACTTAGGTATGTGAACTTTCAACCCCTATCTTAACCCCTTCAAGGGATGAATTAGGAAAATATCCCTTATCAATGTTTTTGACTGTACATTAGGAGCTTGTGGCCAAAGTTTTAAACGTCTAACTCTAAAAACGACATGATTCCTATACAAACTCTTTTGTAACCCCCTTAGGGGATGAATGTTTGTAACATAGCTTAATCATTTGCTTTGCTTTTTAGTAAGATACCTTCATACAAAGATTCAAGTCTATAACTATCCAAATGAACGATTTCCATACAACGGTTCGACCCCTATTTCACCCCCTTAAGGGTTGAATTTCGAAAAATCCTTTCTTATCACACGTTCACGTACTGTAAAGAATATATGTTCCAAATTTCATGCTTATATCGTTAGCTGTTTAGGCTGTGCGCTGTCTGTCAATAGATTAGTAACGAAGAGTTTTATATATATAGATTACAGACGACAAAGTTTCGTCACAATCAAATACGTATTTATAAAATGAGAGCGTAACTACGTTTGTATGGGAAGGTGAAATTCGGCCGAGCTTACTGCGGACTCAACAAAATTGACAATTAAAAATTTTCTAACATGGTGAATTAATAATTACTTAGTATACAGAGTGTACCAAAAAGGGGGGTGTGATCCGATCAAGGGCATAACAGGTATCGTGTTCTGATATGAAACAAGTACGTATAACAAAAAAAAATACGCGTTTTTTTTTATATTTGTTTGGAGCGTTGGCCGACTGGGGAGACCTGCTCCATACAAATGTAAAAAAACCCCGCGAAGTGCGAGGCGGACTCGCGCACAAAGGGTCCTATCCGTTGAATGAAAGGTAAATTGCGGTTTACGATTTATGACGTATAAAAAAAACTACTTACTAGATCTCGTTCAAACCAATTTTCGGTGGAAGTTTGCATGTGTACATCATATATTTTTTTTGTTTTATTAATCTCTTATTTTAGTAGTTACATAGTGGGGGCCATATTTTACCACTTTGGAAGTGTCTCTCGTGCAAACTATTCAGTTTAGAAAAAAAAATTATTAGACATTTCAATATCATTTTTGAAGACCTCTCCATAGATACCCCACACGTATGGGTTTGATGAAAGAAAAATTTCTTTTACTTTATTCTTATCAGAACACGATACCTGTTATGCCCTTGATCGGTTCATAGTTCATACCCCATTTTTGGTACACTGTATAATAGAAATGGAATAGAAAATAATATTGAACAAAACTGTATAAGTACAAATTAATCTAAAGATTCAACAAAAGTTTTTTAAACGAGTAATATTTTCAGATTTCATTATTCTTTAGGTATTAATTGGTATTTCTTAACGCCCAAAATGAATTTGTGGTATTTGGCGTCGAGGCACTATAAGTACTAGGACCGTGGGGTAGCAGCGCGCAGGATCTCTATTTCTAAAAGGTACCTACTACTTGACAAACGCGTTGGATCGCTTGGCAACATTTTTTTATGGCATTTTTTTTCGCGATTTTACTTATATATTCTTACTAATTTATAGTCACAAGGCGAGACTTAAACAGCCTTCCACTGTTCGCCACCACTTTTGTTACTCCCTTTGTAAATATATCTTTTTTTCCGGAGATCAGCGCCCTGCACGATAGGTTTTATCGTCACGTTTAACGAGACGTTTCAGTACATTTTCGCCGTAAGACGTGACTATAAAACCTATCGTACTAGCTGGGCAGAAACTTTTATCTACAGCTCCATATATCAACCAATCATATCATTAAGAGGGCGTTCAAAAATTCGTCAGGAATAAGCGACAATTACCGATTTTTGACGGTCTTAATCTAAGAAACGGAAAGATTTTTATAGATTCCGATTACTTATTTGCATAGCTCAACTCCTTTTATTGTGCGTAGCGGCCTCGGATTTAAGAAAAACTGAATATGTTGACCGAATATACCCGATTACCGACAGTAGTTTTCGGAAAACAGCGCCGAGCCATAAATTTGACCGCCTAATTCTCCATGATGTTACATGAGAACCTAGTTGTTTTTTTTTCTTTTCACTATTGTAATATGTCCGTATTATGCGTAGCGGCCTCGAATTTTCCTTTTTTTCACGTATGTATATGTAAATTGATCTCAATTACACCATATTTTGCAACAATATCGTACTGAAAACACAAGGATTTTCTCATTATTGTTGAATTATTAGTAAATTGAATCTTAAATAACATTAAAGTTCATACTTTTACCAACACAATACAGTAAAAAAAATACAACTTTTTCCAACATTTATATTTTTAAATAATCTTTCAAACATAGTATAAATTTACCGTCGCGCGCGATCTCTTGCCAGTACCGGCTTAGCCGTTGTCCGGGTTGGACCTGTACATCGTGTAATTGTGGCTATTCACGAAGGCTACCCCTCGACTAAAATATTATTTTGATCTCCGACTAGGCATAGTTGTTATCAACGTCGGGGTCAAACTATACTAGTGAGTCATTCGTGAGGCTAATCGAGACAACTTACGAATTGCATAACTGCCATGTCAATTATTTTACGAGTGATCGTGATACTTGGTGATTTTTTATAAGCTTTTATTTAGTTCACCTATCCGTTGCCTGTAATTCAATCTTTCAAGTTAAATTTGATCCATTTCCTGGTTTCCGATTGAGCTGAAATTTTGCATGCATGTATAAATTGGATGACAATGTATTATTATTATGACATAAAGCTGATCTGATGATGGAGCTGGAAGGTGGCCATAGGAACTACGTAATTAAATGACGCAACCCCATCGAGTTTGGGCTCCATTAATTCGTCTTGACGAGTACTTGGTAACCAGGGTCTGATGATGGAGCTGGAAGGTGGTCATAGGAATTCCGTAATTAAACGACGCAACCCCATCGAGTTTGGGCTCGTTTAATTCCTCTTGACGAGTACTTGGTGACCAGGGTCTGATGATGGAGCTGGAAGGTGGTCATAGGAATTCTGTAATTAAACGACGCACGCAACCCCATCGAGTTTGGGCTCGTTTAATTCGTCTTGACGAGTACTCTGGTACTATATGGTAACCAAGGTCTGATGATGGAGCTGGAAGGTAGCCATAGGAACTCCGTAATTAAATGACGCAACCCCATCGAGTTTGGGCTCCATTAATTCGTCTTGACGAGTACTTGGTAACCAGGGTCTGATGATGGAGCTAGAAGGTGGTCATAAGAATTCTGTAATTAAACGACGCAACCCCATCGAGTTTGGGCTCGTTTAATTCGTCTTGACGAGTACTTTGGTACTTTATGGTAACCAAGGTCTAATGATGGAGCTGGAAGGTAGCCATAGGAACTCCGTAATTAAAAGACGCAACCCAATTTCATCAGTCCACTTTGTGGGGGGTCCGCTGCGCCATCTGGTACGTGGTCTCCGCTCGAGAACCTTTCCGCCCCAACGGCTTTAAAGTATTTCATTTCTCTGTACAAGAAACTACAAACCACCGACATAATATGCAGGGTTGTTGAAAATAACAATATGAATAAAAAACTTTTTAACCGACTTCAAAAAAGGAGGAGGTCATATGTTTCAATTTTTTTTTATGTACGTACGTTCGCCGATTTCTCCGTCAGTTGTGGCCCGATTAAAAAAATATATTTAAAAAATGTATACTTCTGAGATGGTCCCAGCGTCACCAAGTCAGGATCTGATGATGGGATCCCAGGGAAATTGAGGGCAACCCTCAAATATTACGTATTTATTACGTGTTTCATGAATTCTCTAAAGCTTTTCAGGTATGAATTTGCGTAATATTATGCCTGCTAAATTTACGTATTCTTATTACTGACAACTTTAAAAACGCAACGAATATAAAATATGTGAACAAAAAGCAAATACGTACTTTGTTTAAGTTAGGGCACCCGGTTAGCGAAGTAATACTTACCATCTTTTAGTGCAAGTATTAATATCGGTCGCGCATTCGCTCCAACGGTGCGCTATACAGCTACAGTAAGCTTGTTGCGTGCTAGTAGTATTTACACACACACTACGCACTACGCGTCTCAAAATACCGAATCCTGAGCGAGCGCTTTTTTCAATAGCACTCTTAATCATTAAGTGAGTGGCATAAATACCTATAATTTATATGTTACTAGTCATAATGTAAAATTCATTAGCCCGCGAGCTAGCATCAGATTTTCGTGACCAATCATACTCATACTCATTTATTGATATTGATAATATTAAAAAATATTACATGTCAAAATATATCTGTTAAGATTTTTCCAGAATTAAGGGGTCGTGACGGGTATAGATAGAGTATTAAAGTTTGGACGGACACTTCCCCTTCATTTATTACTCCTCCTGCATATACTTTCGGCGAATCCAACACCTTTGACTTGGGTAGGTAACCGATAAAGGTTTTGAAAGAAAGAATACATTTATTCACTACACAAAAGACACACAGAGACAAAGGGAGTACAGATACAATACAGTAATGTGTGTGTCTTCGCGGCAGTGAATCGGTCGCTGTCTCAGCATTATGCCAAGGTGTCAGACCAACACCTACAGCGCTGATTTTCAGACAGCACCGTACGTGACCCACGGAACGCAAAAAAACATACTGCCGATACAAACGTATACACATAATAAATAAATAATTAATATACTAAATCTGTTAAATATGTGACACAAGCACAATGGGATGAGAAACAATGTGAAAAACGCGAAACGGATGGGATGTTTAAAAAATAATATGGATAAAAATTAAATGAAGCGAGAGAGCGTGAATCTAAACCGATGTAACAAAAACAGCCGGTAGGCATTTAGGTGATTTAAATATCTCCCTGCTACAGTACCTACTACCGATTATGTAATTGCCTATGCCCCATGCCCAATAGTTTAGTATTCAGTCGATTTGGAATCCACGTGGCGGTGAAATGTACCTAATTCATTCAAACTTTTAAAAGTTAATGGCCATCTAATCATTCATTGTATTAGTTCAAGTGCGTTATCGATCGCCGTAACTATCCTTAATAGGAGACGCTTCACGGGCCGATATCGGCAGGACTGCATGAAGATTGCAGGCCGCCGCGTGATTCGGCCCGTGTGGATAGGTGTCGGAAGCACGGCGGCAAGGTCACAGAAAATCTAGTATGGAGTGACCTTGATTTCGTTTGCCGCCGTGCTTCCTTTAGATGTTTGGATGTTTTTTACTCAATCACGCTTAAACGGCTCAACCGATTTGGATGAAATTTTGCACGAATATAATTTATAGCCAGGATTAAATATAGGATAGTTTTTATCCCGGGTCCACGCAGACGAAGTAGCGGGCGGAAGCGTAACAAACATCTAAATACCAAACTTTCGCAATTGTAATATTAGTAGGATAAGTATTATGAATATTGCAAGATAATGGGAACCCGTTCATTACGCTAATACGGCGGCGTCCTAATAATAAATGCAAAACTGAATACTTATAGGTGTAGAGGTGTACCCAAGTATATCCGAGGGGTAATCACGTCGAACGCTTGTTAGGACAATCCAACTGTCTTTGTTTCCATATAAAATTTTACATTTAAGTAGACTGCTGGTTTACATAATGGTATACTTATTTACTAGAATCTGAGATAGATAGATAGAAAGATAGATATCATTTATTGTCAAAACTGTGTACATAAGATCTCATGTCATGTCATACTTTAAAAGGTATCAACAGTTTGCCCATTTCGGACGTACAATATTAGAGTGAGTGTAAATCGTCGCGGACCATGGCGTCCGTCCTCGCTATGAAACTTCGCCACTACGGATCGAAGGCAAAGCGCATGCACTAATACTGGATATCCTACAACCACGGCAGGGTTTGGGCGAAGGTTACCAAATTCGGAATAGGTTTAATTCTGACTCATCCAGATTCTTATTTAGTCAGGTTCCGAAAGTGTCCAACACTTGAGGTCGTGATAGTAATAAGTTGAATACTGATTATGTCAAATTCGCTAACGAATAAATTCTGAGAAAGCCAGATTTTAAGTAAGTTCAATTAGAACGGAAACAAATTATGGCTGCGTCGAATTCATTAATAAAGCCTTTTCTGATGAGGTCAGATACTGGATACGTTTAATTCATTCATAGGCTATTTCTATTTTAGTTAGATTTTGATTACGTTAAACTCTCGTAAGTGACATTTCTAGTGTAAGTCAATTTCATGGTACGTCATGCGGATACACAGTCAACCACAAGTATTTGTAGCATATTTTAACGAAAAATGAAGCCCAGTAGCCCAGGGAAGTGGGGCAGAACTCCCAATATATAACTACTTATATCGGCCTCGAGCTTTTCCTTTTTTAATCGATAAATAGGTTTACACTGTGTCCTTATTACGTTTGTGTCATATATATATTGCGAATTTTGAGGTGTATTTTCATAACGTGAATCTTGCAGTGTGGGTTCGTCATTTAATATTTGAACGGTTTGCTGTGTTCCAGAAGATTCAGGAACGTCTAATCCTTCTAAAACCGGAGTGTTTTCCCTATTATATCGAGGATCATATTATCAGCATCGTCAAATTTCAATTTTTTCCTCCCGCAGTTTGGCGTCGGTTATGCCTTTTTTCCTAAAACAAATTTATAAAATAAATTAATAATAACTTAGACATACTTATAATTATTTTCATACAATAGAGATCCTGAGAATTAACAGAAATCAATAAAAACACGGTGTATAAACACATGTAATTTTTTTCTTTCACCCGCACCAATATTTTGTATCTAATTAGCCCTATGGTTGACTGGTAGAGAATGCCAAATGGCATTAAGTAGGCCATTTGTACATTATTTTGTATTGTGCAAGTAAGTTTAACTAAATAAATTACGATTATTCCAAAAATTAAAGGAATTATTAGTAGATGATAGATGAGATAATTATTTAGTAGACGACATGTCGTTGTATGAGTGACCTCAACGTTGTTGTCGATACCAACAGAGTAGTGTCGCAAACATCAATTAATACGTCAAATATAAAAGCGTTCGAAAAATACATCGATCGTAGTGAAATGTGACTACGTAGGTGAAATACTATAAGGAAAACACACATACAACAAATGCACGGAAAGGCTACAAGTTAAAAAGTACTAACTACAAATACAATTACTAGAGGCTATTAAAAATAGGAACTCAGTAGGTACTTACTATTGTCCTCTTTCTCCAATTTTGCCACTCTTAAGTACTTCCAATCTTTGTCATAAATGCCTAGCTCTTGTAATTTTTGTGAAATTTCCTTCCACTTTTTGATCTTCGTACTCGTATCAAATGTTAACTTGTTGACAAATTTACCGAAAAGTATGGCTTTATTTTCTGAAATTAAATTTAATATCGTAATTTTTTTGTCATATCCATTGTTATAATTCAAAATCGAAACGCTCTCTGGTCGAAATCGAATTGAAAATGATTTAGTAGTGTGAAAAACGCGGTTAATAATTGAGTTTTTTTGATGTTAACGACTAAGGGAAGTCCCATTCAGCCAGTGATACATTACAGCCAAAATTAAAAAAAAGTTATGTATAGTCTGTCAACTAAATTGTGACAGTAGAAAAAGCGCGGGAAACGTGGAACGTGGCGGTCAAGTTTTTCGTTTCTGTTACTTTTTATTATAAATTTCTAGTAATAATAGATCAGGAAAGTGGTAAATTGTATATAGTTTTCTTGTATGGTGTGTAAATATTTATTTTTTGTAGTTAGTGTATAAATTAGCATTGGATTAGGTAAGTTTTCTTAACTTTTAATATGGAGAAGGAGAAGGAACCTCCTGACCCTGGGGGGGAAGGACTTCAGGTTGCGTTCAATGTTGTCATTGATAATAACGAGTCCAGTATGGACACCGATGCTTCTGTTGCTTTTGCTAGTGGCAAATGCAGGAGTAATTTAAAACGTAAACTAAGCAATAGATGCAAAAATTGCAACAAAAAAGTTCGAAAGAGTCAGGATGGCATTAACTTTGTTGCTTGCGCTTGTCAGTCTTCCGAGATATCAATGCGCCAAGAAACCCATTCGAAAGACCAAGTGATTAAGTCTCCTGTAGTTACAGATTTGAATATAAGCAAAGAAAAATTTACAAAAGTTGGTAGAGATTTATTCTCACCCTCTGATGCAGCACCATTTACAATCCATGTCCAAATCAAGCAAACCGAACGAAACTCTTCCTTGCATCCGGTGTCCTTTGGAAAGTTTTTAATGAGGAATAAATTTAATAATATTATAAATGGTAGTGTGAAGCGTATCGGCAGGACCCGTATATCTATGGCATTCACAAAATATGATGACGCCAATGTTTTTCTGAATGATTCTCGGCTTGAAGCTGAGAATTTGACGGCATTTATTCCATCATTCACAGTTACCCGCATGGGCTTAATTCGTGGTATTCCTGCACAGTGGTTGGAAGAGGAAATCATAGAAAACATTTCTGTGCCCGCTGGGTGTGGAAAGGTGCTCAAGGTGAGACGCTTAAACCACAGAGTTCTAGTTAACGGGTCTGTTACATGGCAACCCTCAGAAACCATAGTTATTACTTTCGATGGCCAAATCCTCCCAAAAAGAGTATTTTCTTGTTACAATTCGGACGTAAATCGCCAGAGATATGTTTCCATACGTAACCGCTGCAACAAAGTCTGTAGGGAAGCAAAGCGCCTCCATATTCACAAGTCGATAGAGGAGTGTGCCCCATCTAAGTTGTGGAAATTTTTAAAGTCTCTTGGGGTCGGCAAAACTCAGCAATGTTCTTCCAATACCCTTGACATTGACGCTATTAACAAACATTTCAGCGCGTCGCCGGTTATTCTTGACCCATCCATTAAACAATCCACTCTATCACTTCTTGCCAGTATTACACACCCTGACTTATCTCCCTTTGAATTTGGTTTGATTTCACCGCAAGAGACGCTTGCCATTCTCAAATCTGTTAAGACGAAGGCCATCGGTGACGATAGCATCAGTGTGGATATGCTTATGCTCGTAGCGGATTTTATTGTTCCTACCCTTTCGGATATTATAAATTTCTCCTTGTCCACTGGAACCTTTCCGGCTTCGTGGAAGTGTGCTAACGTAATTCCTCTCCCCAAAATCCCTAATGCTGTATCTTTCACTCAATACCGCCCTATTTCTATTCTCCCAGTTTTGTCAAAGATCATTGAACATTATGTTAATCGTCGTCTCCTTTCACACCTTAACAGAAATTCTTTGTTTAATCCTTTCCAATCCGGATTCCGCCCCGGGCATAGCACGGTCACCGCTTTAGTTAACGTCACCGATGACATTCGTCTCAATATTGAATCCAAAAAGCTTACTGCCCTTGTTCTTCTTGATTTTAGCAGTGCTTTTAATACGGTAGATTTTGATATTCTGCTAGGTATTCTCCGCTCTCTTAACATTTCTGAAACTCCCTTATCCTGGTTTTGCAGCTACCTCTTTGGCAGGCGCCAGCGCGTTATGTTCGATGACAAGATGTCTGAGTGGTGCGAACTCTCCGCTGGCGTTCCCCAGGGAGGTGTGCTTTCTCCATTATTGTTCTCTGTTTTCATAAATAGTATCACCGACTCCCTAACTACATCATATCACCTTTACGCAGATGACCTACAGATTTATGCAGCGGCTACTGTGGATGAGATCTCCTCATTAATCTCAGAAGTCAATCGAAACCTTGAGTCGATACGCTGCTGGGCGTGTAAGTTTGGTTTACAAATTAATGCAAAGAAATCGCAAGCGATTGTTATTGGTAGTCCTTACTATGTAAATAAGCTTTCAGAGGTGGTGGTGCCTGACATCCTTTTTGATGGAATTTCTATTCCTTTTTCCTCTACTGTCCGGAATTTGGGTATCACCATGGATCAGACGCTTTCTTGGTCACCCCATATAGCTGAGGTGAGTCAGAGGATCTTTAGATCCCTTCACTCCCTAAGGCGTCTCCAGAATTTCCTTCCACTTCGTACCAAGTTGACCCTTAGTCAATCTCTTTTGCTTCCTCTTCTGGACTATGGTGATATTGCGTTTCTGGACCTCAACGAGGAGCTGCTTGATAGGCTGGAGCGCCTGCAAAATGTATGTATCAGATATATTTTTGGTTTACGCAAGTATGATCATATCTCTGAATTCCGCTCTAAGCTTCGATGGTTACCGATTCGCCGGCGCAGGGACGTGCATATCCTGTCATTACTTTTCAACACACTGTTCAGCCCTACTTCCCCTCCTTATCTTTCTGAGCGGTTTAACTATATGGCAGACAGCAGTGGCCACCGCTTGCGGTCGGGTGCTAACCTTACTCTTGCTGTACCGTCTAGAAAGACGCGAACATACTCCAGATCTTTTACCGCGCACGCTGTTAAGTTGTGGAATGAGTTGCCTTTGTCGCTGAGACAGTCGCGGTCTGTTGCGTCACTTAAGATGAATTTGAAGAAGTTGTGGCTTTCCAATGACTTGTGAATTGGTTGAATATAGTATTTATTTATTTATTGTATATTTGCGATATATATAGTGTGTATTATATTTTATACTGTATATTTATATATGTATTGGCATGTTTTTATTTGTCTAGAATTAATACCTATTAGGTTTTGTTTTCATTTTCTCTGTGTTTTTGTACACGGTATAAGTTTGCCTATCTCGGTCTACCTACCTTCCTCTCAATTGCTCAAAGGTTAGCTGGAAGAGATCCCTTATAGGGATAAGTTCGCCTTTGTACTTTGATCTATTGTGTGACATGTATATTCTTTAACCTGTTATTGTGTACAATAAAGTGCTTACATACATACATACAATTCCCTTCCTGTTGAACTGTACATATTCCCAACCATTCAGTGCTTTAACTGCTGTAAATTCGGTCACACAAAAACTAACTGTAGATCAAAGCCTAAATGTTTCAAGTGTGGGCAGATGCATGCTGGACACACTTGTTCAGTGGAGGAAGACTGTGCCAGTTGCTGTTTATGCAACGGTTTTCATTTTGCTACAAACATGTCTTGCCCGGAGCACAAGCGACAAAAAGATATTAAAGTCACTATGGCTAATAAATTCATCTCTTATAGAGAAGCAGTTAAGCTCCATCCATCAGTTTTCAAGTCATTTGCGGATGTCCTTCAGACTCAACCTCAGCCACAAGTTAACTCATTTTCATCACATAGTGTACCTACTTTAGCCTCAAATTCAACCACCCAGCCTAATAGCTCCAGTTACAGAAAAACTATTTTCCTGAAACCCCGTAATGTTATACAATCCACTAAGGGTTATGATGTTGCTGCTCATAATGCCTTGATCAGTGGGTATTCTATGCCACCTCCTCAAAATGGTTGTGCACTGCAAAGGATCCCTGATAAAGAAGAATCTCATTCTGGATCTGAAGATATTCAAGCCCTAATTAATCTGTTATCGAATCCGAATATTAGCTTACCGTCCAACGTTGCCCCTCTTGCTCAGACACTTTTAGTAGCCATTCAAAATAATGGACAAAATAATTCAATGGAATTGCAGAAGTGTAATAAATAAAAAACATGATTTAAGTCATTTATTAAACAAATATGAACCATTTGTTTTCGCTCTCTCTGAGACATGGCTCAAACCTAGAGCTCTTCTTAGAGTTATTGGTTATTCATGTCTCAGAGAGGACCGCCCTGATGGGTATGGTGGAGTGGCCTTACTCATCAGGAATTCCATTTCATTTGCTCCAGTTCATCTCCCATCTCACAGTGACGATTTGTCAATCGTTGCTGCCATTGTACATAACATGTGTATCATATCTGTATATATTCCTCATCCATCTTCATCTATTTTGCATGAATTTGAACAATTAATAAGTTCTCTTACAGGGCCCATGTTGATTTTAGGCGATTTTAATTCGCAACATCAGCTATGGGGTAGTTCAATTTCCAGTTACCATGGGGAGCGTATAATAGAGATTCTTGATAATCACAATCTTTGTGTGTTAAATACTGGCCTCCCTACCCGACGAACAGCACCTTCTGAATTAACAAGTGTTGTTGACTTGTCTATTTGTTCAGCTCAAATTTCATCTTCTTTAACATGGCATACTCTAGAATCAACATTTGGTAGTGATCATTTCCCAATTATAGTTACATATTCCAATCCAGTTCCCTCATCCCCTAAGCCTAGTCCAAGGCTAAAGTACAATTTATGCAATGCGGATTGGAAAGTTTTTAAAAGGCGTATTGAAGATAAATTGTTGCAGTTGCCTAGTGTGGCTGACAGTGATATAATGAGCTGTTCGGTTGCATTAGCCCAAGTCATCATTGAAGCGGCTGATGAAACTTTCCCTGTAAAAAATAGTGCATCAGGTAAAATTCCATCTCCTCCCTGTCCCTGGTGGGACATTGAGTGCACTCAGGCAATTCGAAGGCGAAAGGACGCTGAAAGACAGTACTGTCACTTGATGACAAACGAAAACTTTGAGCTATACATGCAGGTAGCGCGTGACACTAAGAAGTTATTACGGAAGAAAAAAATTGAAGGATGGAGACAATTCTGCGCTTCCCTTAATCCTAATGTTAAACCTTCCATAGTGTGGAACAATATTAAAAGGTTCCGAAACGCTTTTAATGAGGCTTCTACACAGATTCTTCCTTCTAGCTTAGCTCAGCAATTTATGGACAGATTAGCACCTGCTTCAGTTCCAGAAGAATATGTCTTTCAGCCTTATTCCTTTTTATATGATCCCGAATACAGTTGTAATTTTAATGCTCCTTTTAAAATTGAAGAGTTGAAAGGTGTATTAAGTAACTTGAAAGATACTGCACCTGGCCATGATGGAGTCCCATATTCTTTTCTGGCCAATGCCGGTGATTGCATTCATATCTATTATTTACACATTATTAATTCTGTTACACAGTCCGGTATAGTCCCAGATTCATGGAGATCTCAAATAGTCCTTCCTTTTTTAAAACCCAATAAACCAGCTTCAGATGTTTCTTCTTATAGGCCAATTGGCCCTTTATCTTCAGTATTTGCTAAAATTACAGAACACTTGATTAAAAACAGATTAGATTTTTTTATTGAAAGCAATAAGTTACTGGCTCATAGTCAGTTTGGATTCCGTAAAGGTAGATCTACTTATGATAGTTTAGCGATATTAACATCAGATATCCGATTGGCATTTTCCAGAGATGAATCAGCGATAGCTGCCTTCCTGGACATTAGCGCTGCATACGATAATGTCTTAGTTTCAGTGTTAAGAGAAAAGCTTTTCATATTAGGTGTACCAATAATGTTAAGCAACTTTATAATTAATCTATTGTCTCAAAGGTCCATTAGTCTTCTCATAGATGATAACAATAGGATTACTCGCTTTGTGTGGAGAGGACTTCCACAAGGGTCTGTTTTAAGCCCTCTGTTGTACAATATTTATACATTTGACATAGAATCATCTTTAAATGGCAGTGTTAGAGTTTTGCAGTATGCTGATGATTTACTATTATACTCACCAAATGTTTCTGTGGAACAAGCCAGTAGAACCGTTTCTTACTCATTGAGTTTATTGAAATTGTGGTTAGACTCTAATGGTTTAGAACTTTCCATTCCTAAAAGTGTAGTAGTTTTATTTACAAGAAAACTATTTCCTCCTCCGGTCACTGTAGAATATGGTAACAATCCCATCTCTGTAAAAAGTCAAACAAAATTTTTAGGTGTCATTTTAGACAGAAAATTAACAGGTCTTCCTCATTGTGAATATGTAGTTTCTAAATGTGAAAAGAATATTAATATACTTAGGTGTGTATCTGGAGTTTGGTGGGGTGCACATCCTTTTTGCTTAAAACTGATGTATAATGCCCTAATAAGGAGTGTTCTAGACTATGGGACATTTCCGCTAGAACCTGGAAGTGTAGTAGGTTTCAAGAAATTATCTAGTATACAGTCTAAAGCTCTCAGAATTATCTGTGGTGCCATGAAATCTAGTCCCATTAATGCAACGCAGGTTGAGTGTTGTGAACCACCTCTTTTAAAGTTTATCGCACAGTTTATATTTTAATGTATTGTTATGACAGTGAAAATCTTTGACAAGTTATTTTTCCGTTTTTGTATCCTAGCAACCACATTAGTCTGTTCGTTACTTTTCCAAAAAGTGGTATGCAACCTTTAACACTTTCCCTCACTAGCAGGAAAAGTTTTGTAGCCCCAAGTCGGCTGTAAGCTTGACGAGCCTAGGCTTCGGGACTGCCTTGGTAAGTAGGTCAGCCAACTGTTCAGCAGAGCTCGTTTTCTGAATATCAACAAGACCCTCTTGCACGGTTTCACGAACAAAAAAGTGTCTCACTCGGATGTGCTTTGTCCGTTTATGAAACTCGGGATTATTGGCAAGGCGTATGGCTGCCTCATTGTCCACTTTTAAGGTTGGTATGCCTTCCAAACTCGTTAGCTGGCAAAAGATTCTTTGGAGCCAGACTAGCTCACGCGCGCCTTCGCTTGCTGCTACTATTTCTGCTTCAGTTGTTGAGATTGCGACTGACGGTTGACGCTGGCTTAGCCAAGAAACAACTCCTTCAGCAAAAAGACAAGTGACTCCTGTCGTAGAGCGTCCAGTCAAGTCGTCACCAGCGTGATCCGCATCACTATAGCCTTCGATGATGGCTCTGGTACAGTTTGCATTGTATCTAATGCCATAGGATATCGTCCCTTTTAGGTATCTAAATACCCTTTTGACCCTCAGCCAGTCATCTTCGGTGGGGTTTTCTAGCTTTCTAGATACGACCCCAACAGCGTACGCTATATCAGGGCGTGTGCCCGTCATCAGGTACGTTAGTGCACCTACTGCCTCTCGGTAAGGGAATTTCTTCGCAGTGTGTCCGATTACAACTTTCCCTGATTCAGTAGTTGAATTCTTCTCTATAGGTGTTGACACTGGATTGCACTCGGACATTCCAAAGCGGTTTAAGATTTTTCTTGTGTAAGCTTCTTGCTTAATACACACAGAACCGTCTTTAGCTCTCTGGATTTCCATCCCTAGGTAGTACGATGCTGGTTTCATCGTGATTTTTACAGTTCTACCTAACTCCTCCAGGAATTGGTGTGCTAAAGTTTCATCTGTTGATGCCACAAGCCCATCGTCCACATAAAGTGTTATAAGGATTTTCTTGTTCATCACATTCCTTGTGTATAGGCAGCTGTCAGCAGTACTCTGTACGAAACCTTTCGCTAACAGGATCTCCTCAAAGCAAGAATTCCAACAACGTGGTGCCTGTTTTAGTCCGTACAAGCTTCTCCTTAATAGACAGACTTTTGATGTGCCATCGTTGAATCCTTCAGGCTGTTTCATATAGATCTCTTCCTCGATCTTGCCATTCAGGAATGCAGTCGACACGTCAAATTGCATCAGATGTAGCTTTTCTTTGGCACTGACACTTAACAAGGCTCTTATCGTAGCCATCCGGGCCACCGGACTAAAGGTCTGTTCATAGTCGATCCCCTTTTGTTGCTTGAATCCTTTTGCTACAAGCCTCGCCTTATATTTGTCAACTGTGCCATCTGGTTGGCGTTTGATTGTGAAAACCCATTTACATGGAAGCGCTTTTCTGTTTGGAGGCAAACCACATAAAGTCCAAACTTGGTTTTCTTCGAGAGACTTAAGCTCATTTGCCATGGCCTTTTGCCACTCAGCTTTGTCTTCTCTTGACAGGGCTTCATTATAGGTTTCAGGAAATCTTTCCGTGCCTACGAAACACACATGATCGTCGAACTTCTTAGGACGTTTAATGGCTGATCTGTCTCTCAGATTATAACGAGGCTCCCCTTCAACCACGGGCTCACCTAAAACCATAGGTTCTAATAGGGGCTCTAATATTTCCAATTGCCCTTGATCAGAATCAGCGTCGGCAAACTCTTCATTATCATCATTATTAGAGCTTTCCCTCGATTCAAAGCCTGGAGTGTGAATCGTAGCTCCTTCGTCATAGCTCTTGCGCTCGTGAGTTTCACCCTCTTGATCTTGGTCTTCTCTTATACTATGTCTATCTCCCTCTAGAACATGATCATGATTTTCTGCATTGATATGCTCTTGCTCCGGAATATTGTCGCTATTTCCGTCATTTCTTACTCCCTCTCGATCAAGAGTTCGTTCAGGAATTTGATAGTTGTTGTCTGTCCTTATCGACACTTTAAATTCGACTTCGCTTGCAAAAGTGATGTCTCTAGAGCGATTAGTTTTCATTCCGTCCCAAATACGGTAACCGTCATTGTTTTCGTATCCGATAAGAACACCCTTGATGGCCTTCTTGCTCAGTTTCTTTCTGCATTGTTTGGGTACATGAGCATAGCAGAGGCTACCTATTACGCGTAAGTGACATATTTTAGGCTTCTTTCCGAACCACAGCTCGTAGGGAACTTTATCCTTCACTCTGGTTGGTCCGGTTCTGTTCAGAACATACGCTGCAGTATTAATTAGTTCAGCCCAGAGTTTCTGAGGAAGTTCACCTCTGGAGTGTAGCCAGGTTCTTGCGGCTTCAACTAAGGTGCGATTCTCGCGCTCGCTACATCCGTTTTGCTCCGGTGTGTACGGCATGGTGAAACGCTGTTGAATCCCGTTTGTGTTCAGTATTTTTCTGACATCTCCATTGTCGAACTCTCCTCCGTTATCACTTAAGAGGCATTTTACTGTATGGCCTGCTATTTTTGTCTCATTAAGCATCAGTTTCAATTTGTCCTTGACTTCAGATTTGTGACGCATGAAGTAAACTAGCCGATACAAGGAAAAATCGTCTTTGAAGAGTACGAAATATTTATATTTCTGTACGCTGGGATGTTCAAATGGTCCGCAAACGTCTGAATGTATCAACTCACCAGGAGTCGTTGCTCTTTCTCTCCTTCCAAATGGCAATCTGTGAGCTTTTCCGAATATACATGCCTCACATTTAACGTTGTCATCAGGTAAGGTTATCCCGAACTCTCGTTTGACAACTGCCTTTACGTGCCTCTTATCTTGATGGGCATAACGTTCATGATACACTTGCAGCATATTTGTGCCTGTGAGTGCGTTCACTTCAATAGTGTTGGACATTTTTGAGGAAGGGACTGTCTTGAACTGTAGTTTATATAGCCCTCCTTTGAGTTCTCTTTTGCCAACAATTTTGGTTTCTCCATCAATGTCAAGCTGACAACTTGTCGCGGTAGAAGTAAACAAGCTGTTCCGCGAGTTGTCTTGTGCTGACAGCGTCGAGAATAGATTTTTTGTCAGTGAGGGTACTAGCCAGACATCTTTAAGTCGTATGGTTTCCGTTTTCTTGCCTACCATCGATTCTACCATGACAATGCCTTTTCCTAAAGCAGGAATCATTGTCCCATCTGCCGTCTTCACAGTTTGGTCATCAGAATCAAAAGGCTCAAACTCTTGGAGTGCGTCTCGCCTAGTAGTAATATGCGTTGTTGCTCCATTATCAACAAACCAACTCTCTCCGTCTTGATCTGCTGTCTTTGAACACGCATGAACAGCCATTAGTGTTATGCTTTGTACATGCTTTGAGGCTGGTGCTGAGCTGCTTGGCTTTGGTGGTCTCCCATCCTTTATCCATTTCTTGCAGTTCCTTACTCTATGTCCCATTTGTGAACAATAGTTGCACTTCAACTTCGCATCTTTCTTCTTCTTCGACTCTTGGACTTCTGGTATTGCAAGTATCTCTTGACTAGTAGTCCCTTCTCTGTTCTCTAAAGCCTTCTCATAGCAACACAGCTGGGTTGTCAGATTGTCAACAGTTCTTTCGGTCTTGTTCAGAAGTAACCAGCTGGATTTGAACGCAAAAAATCTTTCGTCGAGTGTTTCCAATATTTTACATATCAGCAACAGATCTGGGAGCTGGCCTGTTCCATAATCTGCCATGGAAATTGCAACATTTAAATTATTCCATATGTTCTTCAGTTTCGACATATGTGAAGAAACATCATCGGATGGGTTTCGTTTAAAGTTAAAGAACTCCATGCAAAGGTGGTACGACCTGTCCTCGGTCTGACCGTCAAACAGACGATGTAACTCTTTCCAGACTTCATACGCTGTCTCAAATCTCATTACTTTCTGTAGTGTTTCATCTGTCATATTCGTCGTTAAGATGAGAAGAGCACTGCAGTTCGCTTTTGTATATCTGGCTAGAGCCTGATTGTACACTAAGAGAACAGCTGCGTCACCTGCTCCTTGATTACCTTCTGGTTTATTCAACCTTCCTTCAAGCACATCCATGGCATCTGCGGTACCGCGTAGCATGATTAGGATTTTGTACTTCCAGGTTGACCAGTTCGATTTGCCTTCAAGGCTTCCGATCGAATGTCGTGGCGAAAAAAATTCCATTGCTGTACCCATAACCTTTTAAAGTTTATCGCACAGTTTATATTTTAATGTATTGTTATGACAGTGAAAATCTTTGACAAGTTATTTTTCCGTTTTTGTATCCTAGCAACCACATTAGTCTGTTCGTTACTTTTCCAAAAAGTGGTATGCAACCTTTAACAACCTCTTCATTTACGGCGTCAATTTCTGTCTGATAGGTATCTCTTCCGATGCTCTCAATTTTCAAATCACCAAATTTGGCCTATTTTATTAAACCTCTCTTTACAAATAATCTCTTCTAAATACTGGAGACATAAGAGTCCCCCTTGTTTGATTAAAAGTTTTGGAAAAGTTAAATCTATACTTGCCCCCACTTTAAGCGCTTCTACACTGCCCATCTTCCAGCATGATTATGATTCTCTCACACTTGTTCCTTCAGTTCTCTTAAATATTGGCATCTCAAAGAATGATGTGGAACAAAATAAACAGTTCCTGAGTTTCATTGGAACTGAGGGCCTGGGTGCTCATCATATTTACACAGATGCTTCTAAAATATCAGTCAATAGTTGTGTTGGAATTGGAGTACTGCATGTTCAATCCAATATATATCAAAAAGTAAAGTTGCCGCCAGAGTCATCTGTGTATAGTGGCGAGTGCTTTGGAATCCTGAAGGCAATAGAGATGATCATTATTATGCGTCTTAAAAAGACGATCATATTTTCGGACTCATTAAGTTCTCTACAATCAATTGCTAAATTTCCTTTCAGGTCCACATCTAGCAACCCAATTATTTATAAAATACGTAGCCTCTTGTTAAAATGTTCTCTTAATGATTATTCCGTTTCATTTGCTTGGATCCCCGGGCATAGAGGGATAAAAGGAAATGAAAGGGTGGATGTGCTGGCCCGTGATGCCATTGATTGTGGTGATATGTTTCCTTATGAAAATATACCTGAAGACCTTTTAGCTTTGCCCAAAGTATACTTACGAGATGAATGGATGAAACTTTGGTCATCACCTGATGCAAGGACGGGTTTACGCTACCGGGGCATACAACCGTTAATTCCTGCTAAACCATGGTTTTCTAAAATATCAATTTCAAAACCAGCAACCAGTATGGTAATCCGCATGAGACTGGGTCACTTGTGTACACCAGAGCATCTTTCAAGATTAGGCATCGTGGCCAGTTCTGCATGTATTTGTGGAACTGATCCCGGTGACCTAAACCACATATTTTTCGAATGTCAACAATACGATCGCTCAATATTATTAAACCAGCTGTCATTGCTTAAAGTTCCTTTTCCTGTATCCATTCTTTCACTCCTATTTATTAATGACTCATCCTTGTATATATTTAAGGCCTTATATTCATTTTTATCTTTAAATAATATCAAACTTTAATATATATTATTGTACCCTTTCCTGATGTTCCTTGTTATCCATATTTCCGACCTTCCGTATTTTCTTGAAATCCCTTTTCCCCGTTTTTGGCTGAATGCGCCGAGAGCGCGAAGCCATTAAAAAAAAAATAAAAAAAAATTGTGACAGCAATGTACAGCAAACTAAAGTATGGTATCCCTATGTAACAATAAAAAATAAAAAGCGTATGAAACGCGTATAATCATCTTTGACTTCCTTATGAATTATATAATATATTGAAAAGGGACGGATATATGCTAGTTATTTCTCTTTTTAGTAGGGTGGAGGTTTCCATAGATAAGATAGAAATGACACGAGAATCATTCAAATAATTTCAAAGCCAGCGTTGCTAGCCCGCGATTTTTCAAATTTGCCGCCTTTATTAGTGACAAGATTTGGTTGACCGTCTATATTTCCTTTAGTTATGCTAAACTGGGCTTCTTCTTCTTCTTCTCCGCATCCGTCCGCATCCGTCCGCATTAAAAAACAATACGCTGATAAAGGGCTTTTTTGTTCGTTGTAAAATTAAAAAATCGAACATTGAAGCAGCCAAGCAATTATTATTTCTTGTTGAATCAAAGTAAAACACTCAATGACGTGTGTATGATTTTATAAATGATAAAATTGATAAGATACTGTCGTATTTATAAGCCTTTTGTCTTGTCCTTCTCGCAATAAGTATTGCAGATCTTACGAGGCATTTAGATGTACTATATTTCCACTGAAATATGTGGCCGGCAACTATAGGTGTCCCTCTCTTACTCACACCTTAAAGAAAGAGACATTATTGTAGTAAAATATGGTCCGTCTAGAAGCCTCATTACAATGCAGTGGTGGACGCCTGTCAACAACCGACATACGATGAAAAAGTTGTGAAACAACAATTTTCTCTTATTTAGACAATACCTGTTTCACAGCCTACAATTGTCGTATTTTCTTGACAATTGTAGCACCTGTCGACTTGGTGAAATAGGGGCCTGGTCTAACTATACTTGACTTTCGCAGAAGGCTTATAACTTAGAAAATGACTAATTAAGACCTATCCTTATTAAGAATTCCCTATAATTAGATTCAGCCGTAGTAAAGAAATATACTTAATCAGATTTTGTTTTAAAAATAAACATTTCTTGTTTGAATCTCTCTTTGTTCCAATCTGACCTAATACGAAAAAACTCCCCGACCTACTGAGAATCTGACCTACCTAGAAAAAGATTAAATAAGAATTTGCTGAATATAGTATTAGAAATGTTCAGAAACAGACTGACTCCGAGTAAAACCTAATAAAAACATGATCTACCCAGAAGCTGACTAAATAAGAAGCTGGAAGACTCAGAATTAAACTTATTCCGAATTTGGTAACCTCCGCCCAAACCACGGCAGGTCGCCGCAGGTGGTAGTGAGTGACGGTGGGAATGTTAGGTCTGAACCATTATCCACCACAATGGGAGTTGCGCAGGGATCATCGATATCCAACATCCTTTTCTCGCTACTTCTTAACGACCTTCCGGATGCGATCCAAGCGGGACATATACATGTACGCTGATGACGTCGCCGCCGTGGATTGCGCGCCCGATATTAACAAGCTAGAGCAATGTCTGAATCAAGTTGCAACTTAGCTATCGACGTATTTTAAAACGAATGGTTTGGTCCTGAATTTAATAAAACTAAGTTCCTAAATTTCCATCTCGGTGGCAGGACTCCTAGACCTAACAATTTTTGTGGACGGCATCAAAATAGAGCAAGTCAAAAATACTACTTTCTTGGGCTTTAAGCTGGACAGAGGTCTTCAATGGGGAGCACATATCCAGAAAGTCTGTAGTAAGCTAGGGAGTGCCTGCTTTGCGCTGCGCCGTCTAGCAAGAGTACTGCCCATAGGTGTGGTGCGCTCGTGCTACTTTGCCACACTGCCACAGTGCATTCGCTCCTACAATATGGCGCAGAGTTATGGGGCCGCGCTGCCGACTGGGAGCGTGTCTTCATAATGCAGAAGAGAGCCGTGCGAGCAATTGTGCAGGTGGACCAGGGTAACTCCGCGAGACCGTATTTTAAGGAGCTACGGATATTGACGCTACCTTCCGTGGTAATTTGTCAGGTGGCCTTGTATGTGCGAGGACATCCCGACGAATACGTAAGGCGAGCTGACGGTCAAAGTAAGAACATGCGATATGGCCACAGAATCGTTGGCGTTAAGCACAGACTCGCGAAGTCCACCAAACTCACCCACGTAATGGGCCCGACGGTGTAAAACCGCCTGCCGGCACGAGTCACGGACGCACCCTCTCTGGCCTGCTTCAAATCCCAGCTCAAACGATGGCTTATCGAGCACACTTTCTATAGTTTTAATGAATTTGCTTTAGCCTTAGCGACCGCTTTAGCCTAGTTGGTAGTGACCCTGCCTACGAAGCAAGAGGTCCTGGGTTCGAATCCCGGTAAGGGCATTTAATTGTGTGATGAGCACGAATATTTGTTCCTGAGTCATGGATGTTTTCTACGTATTTAAGTATTTATTTATCTATATAAGTATGTTTATCGTCGTCTAGTACCCATAGTACAAGCTTTGCTTAGTTTGGGACTAGGTCGATTTGTGTAAGATTGTCCCCTAATATATATATATATATATTTACTAAGTACGAAAAAGATACTTAATTATTTTCAGATATTTAATTTGACATTAATTAATTTATAATTGTTTACTCATATATTGTATTGTGAAATTGTGATGTAGCAACGTGAATGACATGCAATATGAATTATTATTAATAAATGAATATGAATATGAATCATCAGTAATATAATTAAATATAGACATTGACAGACACCCCCAACTGCTATCTCAAAGAGCGTCTCAATTAAGTACCTATATCAGTCAGTTATAGGGTTTCGACACAATAAATCTTCAAACTACCTAATATTCTTCACATCCTCGTAGGAACCCCTGAAGAATATAAAAAGATTATTACTGTCATCAGATCAAACGGGCTTATAGGCCACACATTTACGCCAAAGGACTCCAAATGCTACCGGATCGTTATAAAAAACCTACACCATACTACTCCACATGAAGCAATCAACGAAGCAGTAGAGGCAACTAATAACAAAGTTAAAGGTGAAATTATCAACGCTCGCTACGGCCCAGATAAGACACCCACCTCGACATTCTTTGTTAACATTGAGCCTAGTGTTAACAACCCGGCAGCTAAAAAGATCGAGTATATCTATAATCAAAAAGTCAAGATAGAGGATCCACGTAAATCAAAAGGCATTGTACAATGCCAGCGTTGCCAACAATATGGCCACTCCAAGAACAACTGCATGAGGCCTTATCAATGTGTCAAATGCGCTGGACCTCACAAAAGCTCTGACTGCAAAAAAGACAGAGCTACCCCTGCTACTTGCTGCTTATGTTCCTGCGATCACCCGGCCAACTACAAAGGCTGTCAAATATACAAAGATCTTCTTGCTAGAAGAAACAAGAATTCTAGTCCTAGAGCTCGACCACCTGCTCAAAGTACCCAGGCTTCAGCTGCAATGAATAACCCGATCCCCAACACATCTAAAGAGCTTTACTGATAACTCACAACATAAAACATACGCTGAAGTTACAAATGGCAACAATGACCAAAAATACCACAACAAGCTAGAGGAAATTTTAGTTAAACAGAGCGAAAAAATGGATCTACTAATACAACAAATAGGCTCCCTTGTGGGGCTTATCACAACCCTCGTCACAAAGCTTGCAAAATGACTTTTCTACACATAGCTACTTGGAACATTAACGCCCTTGCTCCCAACAAACACTAATTAGAAATGTTCATAAAATCAAACAATCTTGATATCTGTCTTATATCTGAATCACACACAACATCACGAAGCAGAATATGCATTCCTGGTTTCTCCGTATATCTAACCCCTCACCCCGACGGGGGTGCCCATGCTGACTCCGCGGTCATTATCAAGAATAGTATAACGCATTGCCTTTTGGATCCATTTACGGCCCCCTACCTTCAAGCCACTACGATACGCGTCGAAGATCGATCTGGACCGCTTAACCTCTCCGCAGTTTATTGCCCACCACGTCATACCATAAAAGAGGCTACGTTTACCCGTTTCTTCGAATCCTTGGGCAACCGGTTCATCGCTGGTGGCGATTGGAATGCCAAACATTCTCACTGGGGCTCGAGACTAACAACCACTAGGGGTCGTGAACTAAAAAAGAGCTGCGATGTCATCAATCTAACACCTATGTCAACAGGAGAGCCTACATACGCCCTGCCCCAGCCCTTTGTTACGAATGACATCATGGACAGAACGGTTAAGTCAATGTTAAAGACTCGCGGAACAGCTGATGTATATGACATGACATTGAATATTATTTTAAGTATTTGGCCGATTATATCTAATGTTCTGTTAGTTTTAGTAAACAATATGTTCCAAACTGGTACATACCCAAACGTGCTAAAAAGTACTAGGGTATGTCCCGTTTATAAAGGAAAAGGCGATAGGTCCGACGTAAATAACTACAGACCTATAACCATCGTACCTACAATTTCCAAATTAATTGAGTCAATTTTATCATCTTGCCTTATGATGCATCTTGAATCGAATGAGTTGCTCACAGAAAATCAGTATGCCTACAGGCAGGCAAAGTCTACAACCATGGCGGCGAATAAAATTATTGATTGTATCATGACTGGACTTGACGAAAGATACAAGACAGCCGGCATACTATGCGATCTATCCAAGGCATTCGATGTTATCAGTCACCAATTATTATTATCCAAATTAAAACATTACGGTATCGAAGGGTCCGCCCATCAGCTGTTTGCATCGTTCTTAGGCGACCGTAAACAAGTAGTAAAAATGTCAACCAACGGCAAAACACTTGTTTCTGACGCTGGACAGGTCTGTCTGGGTATTCCGCAGGGATCAGTGATCGGGAATACGCTATTTTTATTATTTATTAACGATCTTCCATCGGCAGTCACGAGTGGCTTATCTGTGCTGTTCGCAGACGACACTACAGTCATAGTGAGCGCGAAATCTTATGAACAACTCGCGATGAAGATCGATGAGGCGTGTGGTCAACTGCAAACATGGTTTTCGTCAAACGGCTTACTCCTTAATCTTTCTAAGTCGATGGTAATGATTTTCTCGGGTCGGATGACTGCACTACCCCCATCTGTTGCCAATGGTCCAATGCCATTATGCAACGAGTGCAAATTTCTCGGCTTTACACTAGACTCGAACCTTAACTGGAAGTGCCATGTTGACCAACTATGTAACAGACTGAGCGGTGCTGTATTTGCCCTAAAAAGGCTGCAACCATTAATATAACGAAATTCTTTAAATCTGTTTATTTCTCTCATTTTCACTCGTTGATGTCATATGGTACAGTCATTTGGGGTAATTCAACCGATGCTAAGCGAGTGTTCTTACTCCAAAAACGTGCGCTTCGATTGCTGGCTGGAGTAAAACCCAGGCATCCATGTAAGGAATTATTTAAAACCTACCGCATCATGACGCACTACTCCCTATACATGTTTGAGGTACTAATGTTTGTGAGAACCAATATACGAACGTTTAAACGGGTGGAAGTACCAGGTAAACAGCTCAGATCCACTGGAAGGCTAAGAACAGTACCGCTTCGCATGGCACTTTCAGTAAAAAATCCTAGGGTAATTGGCCCAACGTATTACGAGCGTCTACCCGCCAAACTGCGAACTGAACCATCTGACGAAACATTCAAACGTCAGCTGAGAATCTTTTTATTAGAGCATCCATTGTATTCTGTATGTGAGTATATGGACATATAATATATTTGACATAGTTAATTTAATTTAAATTGTTTTATAATATGATAATGTTCTGGTTTTTATTTTGACGATCATTACGAGATATCAATATCAATATTTATATTCTCTATTTTGACTTTATCATGAATCATTTTGTAATATATGTCCATATTAATGTTGTATTGTACCTGTGACATTTCATTCAATTGATATTCATTATTTGACGATCATTAAATAAATTCGTGTAAATTAGCTTAAAGTTAACTTATAATGTAAATTTATTTTATGAAATAAAGAAATCTAATCTAGTCTAATCATACTGGCCAACGGACAGTCAGAAAAGCCTGACTTATTAGACTTCTACATAACCAAGAGTATTTGCAAGCAGAATACAATCGTTAAATCAAGTCTTGATGGTTCGTCTGATCACACCCCCGTTACTCTAATGCTGAGCTCTGTGCCTATGCTCCACGAGCCCTACGCTGATCACCTGCACAACCCACACACAGACTGGCTCTACTTTCGGGAATACCTCGAGACGAATATCAACCTCAAACTTCCACTCAAAAATAAAGAAGACGTGGATGATGCCTGCCTGTATTTAACAAATATTTTACAAGTAGCGGCTTGGGTTAGCACACCGGAGTTAAAAGGAACATCATCTGGCACCCCGATACCCCTCGCAATTAGAGAGAAAATTCAAGAGAAACGACACCTCCGAAGAATTTGGCAGCAGTCTCATAGGAGCAATGACAAGACCAAACTTAACAGGGCAATAAAAGAACTGAAAGACCTCCTTGCTGACTCTGTAAACGAATCCGTCAGGCAAAGGCTTGTACAGATTACTCCCAACGGTCGTGGGGCTCATAACCTTTGGAAAGCGACTAAGGAAAACCTTCAGCCACAACAATGCTCCCCACCAATTAGAACTGGTCAAACTTGGGCGCGAACCGGCGAAGAAAAATGCGAGGCCTTTGCCAACCACCTTGCCAGCATATTCAAGCCAAACGACACCGATGAGCCTGAAGACCCGGAAATCGAGAAAATCATTCAACAGGACTTCCAGCTCTGCCTACCACTGCGTCCTACCTCACCTAGAGAGGTGACTAGAGAGATTCGTAAGCTGGACTCAAAGAAAGCCCCTGGCTTCGACTTAATAACCGCAAGGTTACTAAAAGAACTCCCGAAGAAAGCTATTGTATTCCTTACCATACTCATCAATGCCACGCTAAGGACGTCTCATGTACCCTCATTGTGGAAAACGTCTGAGATTATAATGATCCATAAAGCCGGTAATCCACCTAACGAACCGTCGTCGTACCGCCCAATCAGCCTGACGCCTAAATTATGAGAACGGATCTTCCTTGCGCGACTAAATCCCTGCCTAGACATGGATCAAATAATTCCTGACCACCAGCACGTCTAGCACACGACGGCCGCGACATACTCTCGATTTTTATCGCACTATACCTCTTCTTCTAAGTGTTCTAATAAGAGAGAGACGGATAGTGCGAGAAAAATCGAGAGCTCGCGCGCCCTCGCGTGCTAGCCGTGCAGTTCGGCTTTCGTAAAAAACACTCCACCATAGAGCAGGTCAATAGAGTTTACAGCACCATAAGACAAAGCCTAGAAAGCAAAAAATACTACTCGGCTGCCTTTCTGGACGTACAGCAGGCATTCGACAGGGTCTGGCACAAGGGGCTACTCTGCAAAATCAAAAGTTAATTGCCACACTGTTTTTTCTCTCTAATGGAATCATACCTCAGTGACAGGAAGTTTCGAGTGAAGCTTGGTGATGCTAGATCTTCCTTGCTTACCTGCAGAGCAGGAGTACCCCAGGGGTCAGTTCTAGGCCCTATCCTGTACAACATCTACACTCTTGACCTACCCCAGACACCTCAGGTCTCGGTAGCCACGTTTGCTGACGATGCAAGGTGAAACTTGCCCACCCGTTAGTCTAGGCCCAGCTACCCTTCCCCAGTCGACATGCGTAAAATACCTGGGCTTTCACCTTGATCGAAGGATGACATGGAAAGAGCATATAAAAAACAAGCGTGACGAGATCAACCTTCGGTTCAGGAACTTGCTCTGGCTCCTGGGAAGACAGGCTGTACTATCCTTAACCAACAAGTTGCGAGTTTACTGCGGGATCATCAAACCAATCTGGACATACGGAATCCAACTTTGGTCAACAGCAAGCAAATCCAATACTATGCGTATACAAAGAGCTCAAAACAACATCCTCAGGGTTATATCGTCAGCACCCTGGTACGCTCGCAACTCGGAAATCCACGAGTACCTGGAAATACCGACTGTCTCTGAAGAAGCGAGACGATACTCAGCCAAGTACAAGGACAGACTTACAGCCCATCCTAATCCCTTATCTGCCAAACTATTGGAGCCTAATCCAATTAAGAGACTCAAGAGAGCCAACGTGCTGCCTGAACTAGACGAGATTTAGGACAGTGGTCTTATCTCTCCAAACACCTACCATCTACTACACATCCGCTTATAGTCTTACGACTGATCGCAGATATAAAATAATATATATATTAAAAAAAAATACCTAATAAAGAAACGGCACCGCGCTTGTGACTCCTCTGAGTCGAGGTTTCCGTACCGTACTCGCATGATTTGTTGCCGTTTGGTGCTATAGGTAGGTATTTAAACTTTTTTGGTACCAGGCCCCGTATCATGGTCGGCCTTATCACGCGATAAGTGACAAGATAGAGCGTCAGTCTCGTTCTATCGAACGGTGTCAGCCAGTGACGGACGCTCTATCTTGCCACTTATCGGGTGATAAGGCCGACCATGATACGGGACCAGCACGGCTAGCACGCGACGACGCGCGAGCTCTCTCGATTTTTCTCGCACTATCCGTCTCTCTCTTATTAGAACACTTAGAAGAAGAGGTGTAGTGCGATAAAAATCGAGAGTATGTCGCGGCCGTCGTGTGCAGGAAGTGTTTCCCGGCGTCTGTCTGCGTGTCCCTTTAGCTTTACGCTAGTTATATTCAAACAGTAATGGTATTCGAGCGACAGAGACAGAGATATACGAACTTCGAGATTCGATGCTCAGGTTTTATGAAGTGGAATGAATGATACAAAATGTAATAAGTGTATATTTTTTTCCATTTGAGGTACGGATCCATAAAAATATTACATGAAGATGAATTGTAAATGGCGGAGCCCTCTTCTTCTATTGAAATTGGTTTAGTCCTAGCGGTACGCCAAAATAAGCTGCAAATGGTGTTAAAAGCATGAAAATCGGAACGATTGATCTTTAGGCCATACGAATCAATTTGACCCGTAGCACGAAAAAAAAACAAAAAAGGAGAGGAGCTATAATTATAACGTCATCTTTTTTTAGTATGGGAAAAAAATATTTTTCTTCTGAAACCTATCGTGTGTTCTAAATATGTGTATTCTAAAAATATATCAATCATTATATTTCAGTCACTTGTTTTAAATAAAAATAAAAATCATTTCCTTAACATAACAAGTTTGGGCTCATCCAGATATGATACGGTTGAATCATTATTTGTAAAATATACTTAAAATGATATTTAATAGCCTTATATCCAACCCCAAGAAAGCAAATTTGAAAATATTTACATTTAGTATTTTTTCATAATTTTTAAAAATTGCAAACTGGTATAAAATCAATTAGTTGAAACATGTATAAAAGTTCAATTTTAGAAACTGAGGATGATAAACATGCGCGAGAGATTTCAATCATATTTCTATTATTTAATATATTAACATATTTACTTTTATGTAAAAAATAACAAAAACTTTAATTTTCTGTATAGGTAAATAATAATGGTTGATAATAATGAGCAAATACAATTGCTATAACGCCAATGTTTTATGCTTTCTTTTAAAATATTTAGTTGATAGATTGATTCCCATGGGAAAAGTTGTTCAGTATTATCATCTTATTCGCTTTTAATAATTCCGGATCATGACCCCAAAATCACCCTGTAGGTATAATATTTTCATGTCCCTATTGCAAGCTGTTAACTAAAAAAAACAATCTATCAACTAATTATTTAAAAAGAAAGCATACTAAATGTAAATATTTTAGAAATAATACCTACTAAATGTAAATATTTTCAAAATTGCTTTCTTGGGGTTGGATATGAGGCTATTAATATCATTTTAGGTATATTTTACAAATAATGATTTAACCGTATCAAATCTGAAGGAGCCCAGGGGACCGATTTTTGACTTTCGAGCGTTCGACTCTTTCACTCGAAAACTGACAAAAATTATGAAATGCTATTTTGAACTGACGATAGAAAATTTAAAAACGAGCGGTATTGACAACTCGTATTCAATTCTATCGGTAGAAAGTAAGTGCCTGTGATTGTGACACTACAATAGCATTTCTTTTATTTAATTTTCGAGCGCTCGAAAGTCAAAAATCGCCCCCCAGACTTGGTATGTTTTGAAAATGATTTTTATTTTTATTTAAAACAAGTGACTGAAATATAATGATGTGATATATTTTAAAATCGGCTTAGTAATCCCTTTCATTAGATACCACACACGATAGGTTTCAGAACAAATATTATTTTTTCCCATACTAAAAAAAGATGACTTTTCCATTGGACTTGCGGGAAGATGACTTTATTTAACTCTTCTCCTTTTTGTTGTTTTTTCTTGCTACGGGTCAAATGGATTCGTATCACTGACCTATAAATGTATAACTTAATTTCTTTCCTCATTGATTCGTATGGATTAAAGATCAATCGTTCCGATTTACATGCTTTTAAGACAATTTGCAGCTTTTTACTGAATTCCGGGGTGTACCGCTAGGGCTAGTTTAAAACAAGCAGGTAGGTAACCTTGTTATTGTTATTGTCAAGCAAACGCATAAAATTCTATTAATCTTTTGCTTCTGCGTACAAGTTATACCTATGCAGTTAAATTTAATTAATGAAACGTAGTTGTTGTTGTCAAAGCACGGTGTTGCGCGTTGTGCAAAGCTCAGGGTCAACCTATGATTTTACAGAGATACGTCGTAGGAATTAGGTGGCAGCAGTGATTAAATAGTCAGTCTCTAGTGTTGCAGCGCTTATTAACAGGATTCACAGTATTTCACAACAAACGCAGTTAACTTTGTGGCTGATATGAATGAATCTTTCTAAGCGTAGGCCCTACCAGGAAACGAAAACGAAGCTTCGATCGTGTATCTCTCTCTCTGTCACACTTGCTCATCCGAGCGACAGAGAGGGAGATACACGAACGAAGTTCGTTTTCGTTTCCTGGTAGGGCCTCTGGAACTCGAGCCTGCCCCCCTAGCACAATAGGTTTAATGTCCGACGTAAAGCGTTTGTCCCTCTTGCACTCGCATATTTGCCAGAATGGGATGAATGCTTTATGTCCGACATAAAACTTAGCGTACTAGCCCCCTGGAACTCTAGAATAGCAAACATTAAGCTGCGTTTACGCTAGGCGAGCCGAACACGAGCTTGTCCATCAATCACGTCATCTTTTTTTGTCGATTTTTGCCCCCCTATCATCATCCTGTTATTCGTTGAAATGGACCCACCCTGCCCGCGTAATAAAATGACTATCGTCACCCAATGGCCAGTTTTATTCATCTATCTCCCTCTCGGTCGCTCGAACTAGCAAGTACGACAGAAACGGAAACACGAGACCGAAGTTCGTTTACGTTTCGCGGTAGGCTCGCTGTTTTTTTACCTTTTATCTAAGATGCTGTCGGTGTGGAACCCGGTCGGCAGACTGCAGAGCCATGTGGATGTGAGGTATGGAGTTCTTTATGAACATTAAAGTGACGCTGTCGCGACCTGACAGGATGCACGGCGTCTGGCAAAACCAAGGTCACACCGACTTCGATTTCCTCGGCAGTCCACTGTGCTCGAACGTCTGGACGCGCCTAAGCGATGCAATTTATCACACCAAATTGCTATTGTACAATGAAAAGTATGTATTGCTGTCTCATTTAAGCAGCACGTTGTTGTAAGAATCCTACTATAAATCCTACTACGAAGTCGCGGGCGGAAGCTAGTACAATATAAACTATAATCCGTGCATTTTATTCTAATTTTGTTTTAGTCGATATTATGTAATCGATTATTCCAGCTGAATTCGAGTACTGGCAGCCCAGCTTTGAATATGTCAAAATTTAGACAGACAGATCGCATCGATTGACATTCGTTACAAAACAGTGTTATAACCTTAAAGGTTATAACACTAATTATTAAATTTAAATAAAATTTACAGTAGCCACAGCAGAATACAAGTCTCGTGAAAGTCGGAAACATAAAGCAAAATGTTTGTAACCAGGATACATTTAAGGAATATACTTTCGCAGACGTTTAAGGCTACGAAATACGTTAAAATACGATCGTTATCCACAACTCCCACTGCCAGTGAAGATGGAATCAATTATTGTGCAGATTTAGTGAAGTAATTTACTATTTTAGTTGATTTAAGTGTCCTTAAATAGATAAGCAACGTATTCTGGTACTTTTGTCTTGTTTTACAGATAGATTGCATGATTATGAGAACTTTTTGGCTACACTACTAATGACTAAAGCTCTCCGGTCACCTACGCTAGTGGTGAGAGCGTTTAACGTGGAAATTGCCAAGGTACAAGACCAAACTACTGACCCGCAAATTGCTATGATGCGATTGCAATTTTGGCAAGATACTTTAAAAGATATTTACAAGAAGGACCAAAGTCTTAGTAAGATTCCAGCTAATCCTGTTGCACAGGAGTTGTTCAAGGTACCTCGTTAATTATTATAGCTGTAGTTGGTAGTTAAAATTGTATTATATACAGGGGTCCTTACATGGGTTGTCATAGCCTGGGGATCTGGGAGTCATTACTAATTTTGTTTCAAATTGCTCGATAACTGATGTTGGATTACTCAATAAACTAGTAACGCTGTGTTTATGTCAAATATAGAGTTAATTGTTATATATATATAATTGTTCCAGGTTTGCAATGTCTACAAAATACCTAAGAGAAATTTACAAAAACTTATTGACTCAAGACAAAGATTAACAAGGGCAAAATATTTCGTTACTTTAGCAGATTTAGAAAAATATACAGATGAAAGTGTATCACCAGTATACTACTCTGTACTTAGTCTTGCCGGTGTGCAAAATATCCATGCGGATCATGCAGCTTCTCATTTAGGCAAAGCTCAAGGACTAGCCAATATGCTTAGGTATGTATGGTAAACACTTATGCTTAATCAAATATTTCTTATTTGTTTCCCTTAGCCAGGAAACAACATGGGAGTTTCTTAGAAAACATTTACTTTTAAAAAGGGTCCCTAAATTCCGTCAATGACTAGTAAATTATATAATATATTGACATAGTAGGAAGAGTGGAAAGTAGGTTATCTTCATACAAACGTATGGCGCGCGGCTTGTATGTGTGCGCCATAGTATCTAGATGCGTCGCCGCACGCACACTTTAACAAAATAGATACTATGGCGCACACATACAAGCCGCGCGCGGTGCGGATGTAGAAGATAACGTACTTTGCACTTTCTACTATGATATTGACATGTAAGCTTGTTGAAATTCATGTCAGGTATTTTTATTCTTGGGTAATTGCAGATCTATTCCTATGGCAAGTCACTTCAAAATGGTTTATTTACCCATGGATTTGTTAATGAAACATAATGTTACTCAAGAAGCAGTGTTAAGATGTGAGGATAGTGAAGAAATGAGGAACTGTGCATATGAAGTTGCAATATCAGCAAATAATCATCTCAAAAAGGTATTAAAATTGTGATTAGCTTTTGACAGCAACTTCATCCGTGTGGATGTTGTTTATATTGTGCCTCAATACAAACTTCCATCCCTATGTCACTGCAAACCATTTAAGTAGTTACAACAATCTAAATAAACAAATATACAAAATGTTGTATATATTTTGTATACTTAATTATTAATATTCTTTACAGGCAAGATCAATAGACGTACCAAAGATAACCAAGCAAATTTTCTTACCGGCTATAGCAGTCGATAAATATTTGAAAAGACTCCAGAAATGCAATTTTAACGTGTATGACAGTTCGTTGGTTCAAAGGAGTGCTACTTTACCTCTTAATTACTATGTTATGAGGCTCATTAACAAGTATTGACTTCTTTAATGTTTATGTGGAAAGTGTACAAAAATATTAGTATATAAAGAACTTATTAGAATTGTACTATTTATTTGTAACCCTGTAGGTATAATCTAATAAGCCATCAGCCGTCCCTTACTAGCGAGTACCTACATTATTGCGAGAGGGGCGTTATGTCCGATACACATCCGATATAAACGCGATCATGCTAACTACCTAGAGCTAGGCAGTTATAGCTATTCCAGATTAACTGAGTATTTGCACCGACGGTGCCTCGTGAGACAGCCAGCCTTCAGAATCGGGTACCCAAGCCCCAAAAATTCGGAAAGGAAAACCACTACGTATTCAAAAAGTACGGTTTCAAAATCTGAACACGTACTAAATATATGGGACTATGACACCGCCACGCCGCAGTGAAATTACTACGAATCCTTTCTTTAAGCACGTAGTGAACATGTCGGAATTGGTGTCGTCAAAAGATTAAAAATAAACATTCCGAAGAAAAACAAATCTCCCATGTTTGTATGACAAGCATGCCTGCGAGCGTGTTAACAGCCTGTATGAGCATGCGCCCGTGCCCGTGCTCGTGCCGGGCTGCATGCCAAGCTGCTTGCCAGGCTGCACGGCGTGCGTGCAGTGTTGGGCGTAATGCATTACTGACGTATATGTATACGTAGTCATAAGGCGCTTGCGCCGTTTGGTTAAGTCAGTAATAAACTAGCTCGCAAACAAGACGGTTGTTTTGTTTCAAATACCTCACTGGCGATCGAGGATTAAAAAGTACCCGCGCATAAGAAAAAAATATGGCGTTTTTTGGAAATTTAACGAATTTTGATTACAAAACTAGCGAGTGGCAGATATTTCATAGCAAATTGAATCAGTTTTTTGTGGTGAACAAGGTAGAAGAGGAAACAGATAAGCGCGCCCTATTGTTTACGCACATTACGGACGATACCTACCGCTTGTTACGGAACTTAGCACATCCATACGTCACAGTATAGGAACAGTAGATAAACTTCGAACAAAGGTACATCGCACGGCTGCACACATGCGCGCGTGTTCGGTACGCACACACACATAGCCTTCGGGAATGACTGAGAATGCTTCAATCGGGGCCGCGCCGTTGCGGTGTTCGCTCGTTCTCACTATAGTCCAGTAAATGAACTGACAACTCGTATGGAAAAAATGTCAATTTTGGAAATAATTTATAATAGCTTACTTTTTATGTGTAACGGATATATTATCAATTAAATAGTTACCCAGCGACAAAATCCGACAAAATTTCAGACATCAAAAAAATGATAAACTAACTAACTTCTGAAAAGTCAGAAAAAATATTAATAAATATTTTTGTCTTTATTTTGGTTTATTTACATTTGCTCTATAATATTCAAGATAAATCGTATAAAAAAAGACAATGCATGCTTCATTGAAATCTACATAATTACTTCCGGGTGGAAAGTTAGTCGGATTCTTGAATATATCATCTTAGAACAACATTTTCAAATGAAATCAACAAAAAAAACGCTATTATAAATTAATGTTTTTCAAAACCGTATTTTGCCTGGAGTACTAGCTACGTCAAAGGAAGCCGCCTCGTAGGTATGAAGACAGCGAGCCGCCAGTGCCACGATATCAAAAGGAGCCGAATAGGGTTGTAACTAAGCACCTACCAACCTAGTGCAGTGTAGCAACTATTATACTTACTAGGAAATATTTTAGGCATAGTATAGTGGTATTAAAATATTCCATGAAGCGGGAAACTAAAAACACATACCCAACTATCTATAATATTATTACTTTGTGTATACAATATTGTCTATTAAACTGTAACAGAAATACTTTGCATACTTAACCCACCCCCACCCACTGAGACTATGATAGAGGAAACGAGACAAGAGCAGACAGGGAATGAAATCGGAATGGATGAGGGAGAGACAGGTGAACGGGGACCGTCTGCGCACGAGTCCGCCGCGGCACCGGCGTCGCCGGCGCGTGCGCCGAGCGCAGCCGTGCCGCAATGGGCAGGCAGAGAATTCGGTACGCATATGTAAAAAAATGCTTAAACATGTTTTAAACGAAAATGTAACCACGCACCTAGTGCACGAGAAATTATTAAGTTACTTGTTTAATTACCGAAATTCGGTGCATTGTACTACTGGGGAGACCCCAGCCAAACTTATGTTCGGTAGGAAATTAAAAACTCGTCTTGATTTAATACTACCCTCGGACCGGCCTACGAGGGCGAGTGATGACAACTCGGCAACATCTGTGTGTATTCATAAGCTTCAATTTCAAGTAGGTCATATTGTCTGGGCGCGGTGGTACAGCGCGAGAAAAGTAAATTGGGAATTAGGGGAAATTATAGAAAAGATAGGTAACAAAATGTTTAAAATATTTGTAAACAAATATGATTCTTATTGTGTAAGACATGTAGACCAACTTTTAAAATATAAGGGTCATCCTATTACAAATACACATATGAAGGATAATGTAGTGTCCAATGACCGTGTACCATTGCCCTCTTTTCTTTCCCCGTCTGTTCAAAAATATATGTCAATTTTAGCTTCCGACTCTGCAATGGACAATGTAGTTCCCACTGAGACTATGATAGAGGAAACGAGACAAGAGCAGACAGGGAATGAAATCGGAATGGATGAGGGAGAGACAGGTGAACGGGGACCGTCTGCGCACGAGTCCGCCGCGGCACCGGCGTCGCCGGCGCGTGCGCCGAGCGCAGCCGTGCCTACGGCCCGCCCCATAACTGTTTCAGACGAGCCTTATTCTGTGCGTCACCAGTTGTATATGTATACGTAGTCATAAGGCGCTTGCGCCGTTTGGTTAAATCAGTAATAAAGTAGCTCGCAAACAAGACGGTTGTTTTGTCTCAAATACCTCAATTACATTTGTAATAGCATTACATTACATGTAATGCATTCGGTATTACATTCGTAATCGCATGCAGGGACATTTCAGTACTTAGTAATTTTTTTGCCTGTGAGTTTTTTTTGTTGCTATTTTGAATGATTGTTACGTACAGAACACGTCAAAATAAGCTCTAGAAAATCTCGTCTAGAAAAACCTCGTTTTTTCCGCTCTGATAAATAAAAAACTCCTACTTGTTTTAAATTAAAACACCTATACGTCATCCGAGACGGTTTTGCCACCTTTAAATGACCGACCTTTGAACCCAAATATCTCGGTAAATATCGATCCGAGAGAAAGTTTAAAGAATAAATCATGCTTATTTTTACGCATTTATAACGGGCAAATAATAAATAATTTTTATGTCCAACCCCCCCCCTTTCTTGATACCAAACCAGTGTTTCTTTTTAACCGACTTCAAAAAAAAGAAGGAGGTTCTCAATTCGGTTGTATTTTTTTTTTTTATGTTTGTTTTCTCAGAACTCCTTCATTGATGCTAGCCGATTCGTAAAATATTTTTTTGCTTGTAAGTATATGCTTCCAGGTGGGTCCCATTTTTTTGGAAATTCAATTGGATGATGGGATCCATGAGGAATTGAGGGAACTCCTCAATTACATTAGGCACGCGTGTAGTGATTTTGGTATTTTCTATTATAACTCGTGTATTTACATTCGGAAATCATAAATTGGTGGAGTGGAATTGATGATGAAGACCACAGATGACTTATGGAATTCCTCAATTATGTACTTACAAGTACAAAAGTACCTATATCACAGATTCTGATAAGATTCCGTTGAAATAGCAACTAATGAAGTGCCAAGGGTGATCCTTGTGGAATCGACGGAAGTCCTCAAATATTATCGGGTCACATAGGTACAGCGATTGGGTTTTTTTCTCTAATAATCAATGCATTTGCTCTCGGAAATCAGTTCATGTGGTAAATGGGAAAAGAAATGTGGAAATGTTCTCGTGGCTTGGCGGAGTACTAAATTGAAGTCGGTTAAAACTTTGTTTTTAAAGTAAATTATTCAACTCATATTTGCGCCATTTTTTTTAAACTGACAATAATATTTTATATACCTACTTAATTAACGACTCACAAAATTTTACGAGAATTGGTCGAGAAATGCGACCTGTGGTCGAGAATAGCCGGAAATCTGGACAAACGGACGTACGAAAGCATTTCTCCCCCAGCTGAAACGGAGACGCTTTGCTCGCTTCTTTCAATGGGTTAATAATGAACAGTTTTATTAAATCAAAGTAATTTTACTAAGTAATGCATTACAAATTAAAATTACAAAATGTAATCTGTAATGGGTAATGCAATAATCGCATCACGAATTACATTTTGTAATCTGTAATGCGATTATAATACAAATTACATTTTGTAATTCGATTACTTTTTGCCCTACACTGCGTGCGCGTGAACGTACCATGACTGCACCTAAGTTTTCTGTATCGAGTCTCAATTTACACTTTTACACTCTTATGTATGCTATCGACTACTCCACGCGTGTCTATGTGAGTGCGTCCGCGACTCCGCGTCGTATCGACGTTTGTACAGCTTCGTTTTTATTTATTGCTTGTAGTCATACGCTATAGGTATACACCTATCTACTGTGCCTCTGAGTGCGCGAGACTCGCTTTGACCGGATTTATTTAAAAGATAGTTTACCGGGTTATGGGCAGTATAGTTCCCACATAGACAAACTCTAAGGCAATGGGATGGAATTAAGTAGTGTTCGGATTTTGTCACAAATCATTGAAATTACTGGTCACGTGAATTCAAACGGCAGCCAAAGATACATTATTGGATTTAGCTCTGTGTTATGAATGAAGATTATGAAATCATATATTTAGGGATTGATATAATGATTTGTAGAAGATTTGGAGTTGAAACCGGACTATGGTAAACGAAATATTATGTGGGAGACATATCACTCTTTGCCTGGTAAAGGGTTAAGATAAAACCACTTACGAGTAGCCTTTTTAGGTAATTAGGAGAGGGCAAAACAAATGAAACATTTAAAAAAATTAGAAGAAAATTTTATAGAACTTATTTTACGCTTAAGCTTTTTTCTTCATGCAAATAAATACTTACAACAGTTTAGAGATTCAAGCAACATGTTTGGCAACCTGAGTACCTAAAAGTACCTTATAAAATATGTAGCTACAAATCAAATAACACTAGCAATAAGTTACATACTATAAAAGTGAGTTTTATTCACAACTTCATATTCATCAATAAAAATATTGCATGGTTCCTTATTCATAAATATATGTTGACTTATAAGTATAATCGAATTCAACATGCATCTATTTGAAATCTTACAATTGGTGGAAAAATACTTAAAGGTATATTGGAGATACTTAGGTTTCAAAGTGTAGTAGGTATTATATCAGTCCACATTCTGTTTATTTTATAATTCCGTTTTTTTAATAATGATGGTGATTACAACTTTGGTAGAGAAATGATCTCAAATCTTTGGCGTAATCAATTCCATAGTGATATTGATAATGATAAGTAAAACCATCTAATGACCTAATTGAATAATCACACTAACTATTGCCAAAATATCTAAATTTTTCTCAAATTCAAAACCTAGAATAAATTATAATTGGACTCAAACAATAACATAATCTGCTGCCAATATCTTTAACAATGGTAATCTTCTAAGGCAAATATTTTGTGTGAGCAAACAAATAAGTACTAAACCCTGTAAAGTACTTGCAAGCCACTAATTAGCCTAAATATGCATGACAACCTTGTGTAGAACAATCTAAGCTTGTCATGGTTTATTACATTAACAAAGCTAAGCTTACATGGCCAGTGGTGGATAGATTAATATAAGAAACAGCCTTTTAGGAAGTTCAATTTGCTTAACAAATTAGTGCTTTTTGGTGGCCACTGTACCGTTCATAACCACTAAAAACTTTCACATTTGAGTGTTTCTTATAAACAGTCCACCATTGTACTTATTATTAGAAAAATCATCCCTTTATGAAAAATCATGGAGTGTCATGATAGTTACTTTAGTATTTAAATAAAAATAGTTGCTATACAAACACAGCCAATTAGGAAATTATAATGCTTATCTAACTGGAATGTAAAAAGTTATAAAAGCTATAAATAACAATAAATCACTAGGCAGGACACTTCCATCTCAAGTCTAGCAAAAAGCTAACATTTTAAGTACAACTGCTCCCAGTGCACTCACCCCCTGAAAAGCTGCCAATAGTTTAACGCACATATGCTCTGCGTGGGTTACTCTGATGGTGTCAAATCTTTTTCAGGCTCTCCTTCAAACAGTATCTGTTGAAGCAGGTCATGTATAGGCTCAAAAGCCTTACGACAAGCTGCATTTGTAGGGATGAGATAGTCGTGCATGTCATGGTGACTGATGGTGCCATCGTTTTGAATTAATCCTTTATCTATAGTCACCATTTCCACTCTGTTCATGTTAGCAACTTTTTCCCGTATAAGTGCATTGATCTTAGTATTTTTTTCTCTTAACATATTGGGATGTTGCCCTCGTGGAAGTAAGCTCTGAAAAAAAAAAGCAAATCTGTCTTAACTTAATTACCCCCCAGGTTTCAGTAAAATCTTTTTTCCAAAAAGGGAGCTTATGGTTACTTACCATTTTGTCCATAAGTCCCATGTAAATTCTAATAAAGGTAATAATTATAAGACAATACTTACAGGTAAAACTATATAAGCACTTGGGTGTTTCTCCCTAATTGACCTGATGATTTCTAGGATGCCTTCACATACTTGTTCAGGGGTATTTTCTACATTGTTAGTGCCAGCATGCACCACTATCACCTGAAATAACATAATTATTAAAACCCGCAGAATGATATGATTATTTTATGATATTATAATAACAAACGAATAATCATAAATTTAAATTACTTTGGGATCTACATGGTCCAGCTCCCCATTTTTGATTCGCCACAGTACATTTTGAGTCTGATCATTATGGATGCTAAAATTAAGGCAGTGGAGAGGAGCAAACCATTGGTTCCATACTTCAGTGTGTTCCAGTGCTTGCAATATGGAGTCTCCTATAAAAATGACATCGCCGTCTTTGCCCTTGGCATCAGATAAGAATCGGTTATGCTGAAATACACAGAAAATTGCGTTACGGTAACTAATCTTGTTAGGAATATGTAAGTGTCCAAGTACCTACAATAAGCAGTAGTGATTAGTTGGCAAAACAAAGGCACTGGCTCGAATAGAAGGCAATCGACATCTTAAATGTGCGTACGTTAAATATTATCATTTTAGAAACTTACAATGCTATTCCATCTTCCATCACCGTCGGTGTCTTGTTGAGGAGCAGGTAAAGAACAAGGATTCATCTTCGTAAAGCAAACTAACCGCACTACTTGTAACGAATTACAGACGGTGTATATTTCACATAAATCTTTCTAAATTCTACAGTCTAGCTAGAACATAAATCTACCGGACTAGGTAATAAATAGGTATGCGAATCAAAATTAGCGAGCCGAAAACGACAACGAAAAAATGGCGCCCACAGATAATGTAAATTAACCAAGCACAAGCAGTCATGCGTGCAAGTTTTCAACATTTATCTTTTTTGTAAAAAACCCTAAAAAAGTAAGATAATACTGTTTATTCTTGTATATATTTCATTCAGCACGTCTAGCACACGACGGCCGCGACATACTCTCGATTTTTATCGCACTATACCTCTTCTTTTAAGTGTTCTAATAAGAGAGAGACGGATAGTGCGAGAAAAATCGAGAGAGCTTGCGCGCCGTTGCGTGCTAGCCGTTCTGTATTATTTAGGCCTTCGTTATTTATTCGTCGATAACTTTTTAGTTCATAATGTACAAAGATGTAAAAATTTATTTTCATAATTATGTTTCTGAACGTTGGCGCATAAGCCGAATAACGTATTCGCAACGCAGTGGGGTGCCGGCAAAAGATAATGCGGGATGGAGATACCTATGAAATACATTTTTGGTATGGCGATATTATTTTTACTAAATGGTATGCATAAATTGCCAAAGTTTGACAGAAATTGGATGCGACAAATCGGAAATGATGGGGTATACATATTATGTGATTTTACCCCAATTCGACAGTACAACATGCCGAAATCATAATTGGGTGTAGCGTACAGAGGGCCTACTGCGAAATGGAAACGAAGCTTCGATCGTGTGTCTCCCTCTCTGCCGCACTTGCTAGTTCAAGCGACAGAGAGGGAAATACACGAACGAAGTTCATTTTTGTTTCGCGGTAGTCCCTCAGATGTAGCAATCTGACCACATGTGCATACAATTTCTCAGTACAACTCGTTTGACAGTTGGATCAAGAGGAGGCATATTATGCCTCCAGCACGGCTAGCACGCGACGGCACGCGAGCTCTCGATTTTTCTCGCACTATCCGTCTCTCTCTTATTAGAACAGTTAGAAGAAGAGGTATAGAGCGATAAAAATCGAGAGTATGTCGCAGCCGTCGTGTGCTAGACGTGCTGACGATAGCAATTAGTCTGCTTCTGATAAATTGGGGCTGACAAATCATGACATGTATACACCCCATGATAATAGGGTATTTGAGAACAGTGAAAATAATTTATTTTTTCATTAGCAACAGATAAAAATGACGAAAATACTGAGAAACTAACAATCTTTCATTTAAGTTGTCAATTTTAAGATTTAAAAACTAACAATAAAGACGTTGTTTGATTATAACGTCACAAGCCTGTAATCCCTACAAATTCCATACTAACGGAACATTTTTGATGTTTCTTAAAAGAAGCTGATTTGACTTTTGACAAACAGCGTATTGTATGGTTTGTATAGCCCATTACATTATGTTCATGCCATCATGCAGTCAGTCTCAGTCATATTTTATATTATAATATAATAATAAAAAACAATTAAATTGTGACTCGAATCTCCCCTATTTTTTTTTCTTGAACTTTTTACGGCCTTTTTCCCGAAATTCCTTCTGCTACTCGTCTCTTTGAAATTTATAAAATTGACGTGAAGCTGGCAGAAATGTCTATTGACAATTGCCATAAAAAAAAAATGAGAAATTTTAGACAACATTCAATCTTAGCCTGTCCGAATGGACGAATTATATAAAAGAAAAACAACATTCAATAAATTTTGTTTATTATTCATATATTATAAAAATATCTTGAAGAGCACTGAAGATCGAGAGACGGACTCCTTGGGTATATTTTATGCAAAGAAATAAAACGTTTTCACTTAGTTCAATTTTATTCACAATTTATTTTTGCTCGGGGTTATTTGCAACTGAAACAAAATTGAAATCTGATTAACCAGATTGAAGGCTAGTAATTGAATTGAAAGATGTCTTTAGAAGAAATAGAAGCACGACACAGGAAAGAAAAGAAAGAATTACAAGCTCAAATACAGAGCATGAAAAAACTGGCGAAAAATGATAAGACCAAAAAGAAAGAACTAATAACAGAAATAGCCAAGTTAGAGTCCGAATTGGAATTCCGCCACAAAGAAGAATTAACTGCAATTGGGAGTCAGTCGGGAGTGCCTGAGGACACTGAGTCTCATGAAGATGTTGAAACATCTAAATCAAAAGTCAGTAAAGCGCAAAAACGCCGTGATAAAAAAACACAACAGGAAAAAGAGAGGGCAGAACAAATTAAAATGCAAGAAAAAGAAAATGTACAAGGGCCTCGAAATATTGAAATTCAATCCATAATGAATAAATTAAAGGAAAGGAACTTGTCCATTTTCTACATACCTTCTGATGGGGAATGCCTTTATCAAGCGGTGGCCCATCAATTAAAAACCACCAGATCGAAATCAATCTCTGTAGGGGACTTACGAAAACGAGTTGCCAGTTTTATGCAGCAAAACAAAGACGAGTTTCTCCCATTCATGAGTAATCCGAATACATTTGACATGCTCACTGAAAGTGAATTCAATCAATATTGTGAAGAAATAGTAAATACCAAGGTGTGGGGTGGGCAGCTGGAAATAAGAGCTTTATCTAACACTTTGAAATGTCCCATAAATGTGATTCAAGCTACGGGGCCAGAGAGTATAGAACAGGGAGCTGAGTTTGAAGGCCCTCCACTGGTCATAACATATCATAGACATATGTACAAGCTAGGGGAACATTACAACTCAACCCAAACAATTAGTGAAGATAATAGTTGATATTTTGGTCCTCTTTTTTATATGTAAAAAATTGGTGTTTATGTACCTACATATTAAACCCATTATGTTTGTTGGTACCCATTATAATGTTTAGGCACAGTACTGTGCCAAATGTTTGAACCTATTGTTTTACTCTGTCATATTTGTTTTGGTAAATTTTGAAATATATGCATTTGGGGCATTCATCAGGATGGTAACAATAAGGCAAGGCTATCCTTATTTTTTTATTGCTTTGAGATCTTGTATGTATGGCAAGTTGCACAATTGTATTTTATGCAATCTTTATATTATAATGTATGCTTTTTCAGTCGAGTACCATGTTAAGGCCAAGAAGGTTGCTGAGAGGCCTAATTAAGGTACAAGACTTAAAAAGGTAATGATTTAACTATTGTATACAATACCTTTTTTATGAGTCAACGTTGAATTCTTTTTAGCTGTCTAAACAGTTATGAACTGTTTTTCAGTTGAGTTAGGAGCTCCATAGATAAAAAGTGTGGGATTATAGTTTAGTGTATGAAGTCTTAATTAAAACATTAAAGTCAATGGGTATAAAAATGTTCTTGTTACCAATGCAGCAGGACTTCAAATGTTTTGCTTATTTCAAGTTTCATTTAGTTCATTATAAAAAATAATAATATTGAAATTGAAAGATACAATTGATATTGTATACTTGAAGTAGGTATATGTTATAAAATTATTTTTGGCCTAGTGGTTAAATATAGGACTTCTATATGGTGTACTTTTGTATACCACTACTACTAATAAATGCATAAAACACAGTTTTACATAATTTATTTTTAAGCAAAATCAAAGTTACTCTTATAGTAAGATATAATTATGAACCAAACATGAATAATTAAGCAGACAATAAATAGGTATGTTGTATGTTGGAATTATACTCCATTTTGAGTCGCAGGCTCAACTGCACTTCCATCTTCAGTGTTGTGTTTGTTGGGATCATCAGGCTTCATTGCTGGGAACAGTAACACCTCCTAGAAAACAAATGGATTCTGAGTTAGATACAAAGTCGAAGAATTATGTACTCATACATATACAAAAATATTGGTGGGACTGAGATCATTAATATTAGGGTGCCCTCAATACATACCAACTTTCAAACACAAAGAATGTATCATATTATAATTTGGCCTATTTAGGGGGAGGTTCAATTTGGAATAATATGTTTTCTAGTCTTTTAGACGCCAATGACGGTTAAATCCGTCAAATAGTACAATGCGATAGCAACTTAATTGCATTGACATAAGGTTCAACTCTGCACTAAATGTCATGTAAACATGGTATGTGGTTGAAAACTTTCTTTATTGGAGAGTGATGAAAAGGTTAAATTCCTAGCTGTTATATGTACTTGCCTTGATGTTGTTTGAATTAGTAAGGAACATGGTAAGCCTGTCAACTCCCAAGCCCCAGCCGCCAGTGGGTGGCAGTCCGTATTCCAGCGCAGTGCAGAACGCTTCATCAGTGGGTGGGGTTTCGTCGTCTCCGGCCGCGCGGTCCTTGGCCTGTTGCTCAAATCGCTCCCTCTGGATTGCTGGGTCATTCAACTCCGTATAAGCATTGCAGATTTCTTTTTTCATTACAAAGACTTCGAACCTATAACAGAAATGTTCAGCGTGATTATAACGTACAGTTTCAACAAGCCATCACACACTGCGATATCATCTCAGTCGTGCGTTTCGCTAACCCACCACTTAATGCGGCGCAGTCGTCAGCCAGATTCACAATACGCGGCAAACCTTCGAACATTGGCTCGCGCGACAATTGCCAGCCGACGTGTCTGAGCGCGTAGCAGCTCGAACATTGCGAAAGCTAATTGATCGTTGTCGTGGACGGCACGTTGAGTAAAAGATATTCGATGCTCGGATAAATAATAGTGTGTTCGTCACGTTGTCATTTGACTTTGGCGTCATGCTTAAATTGGCTAAAACTCAATTTGTCAGGTCTGCCGTGGTGAAACGTGCCGCGCGTAATTGCATTTTTTTTCAATATCACTTTGCAAATGGTGATATAGGTAAGTCAGGTAATTGAATTGAAGGTGCATGTTGTTTTGGTTGTATAAGCGCGGCTGCATCACGTCCAAAGTTAAGGTCGCGTGTGCGGATTCTTTTGTTGGTTTTCCACCATTGAGGCATGCCAGCATGAACAAAAAAATTTTTTTTTTAAATCTGATTGTATGACATTTAAATTTAATTTCTTGTCTCTTCTTGCTGGTGAAAAATCAACTCTATCCTTGTTAAAAAGACGCAATTCAATTTTCAAAATTTGAAAACATGCTGAAGTAACCTTTCTGTAAGTCCTGGAATATCTCTGTGATATTTGGAGAGTGGACTCATGATTTGGGGGTGGTCCAGGATGAATGTTGGGTTGATGCATTTCTCTTCAAGAAACTCTCCAACTAGTTTGTCGAGAAGCCTGGCAGTCGTCCGGGGAGGTGGACATTCAACCTGTAAACATCAAGTATTGTTAGGCTTGCATTTCATGGGGACCCATTACCCTTTCCAGTCCCATTTCAGTATTGAATAATTTAAGATAACTGTCTCATTATCCCTACATATGTATTTGGTATACATATCTTCAATACATGTTTGGACAAATAAATCCGGGGGCACGGCAGTGACCCCGACAAGTCGAGCAAAACAGCGGCACGGCCGTACCATCCCTTTCTCGAAGCAGTTCAGACCATTTTCGACCCCCTTCAAACTTCGTTGTGGATAAAACTGGAAACCTGAATTTTCAGTAACCAAGCACGCATCGTATAAACACGATATATTTCAAGTTTCATTCAATTTGAACCAGTAGTTTAAAAATTATAACTGTCACTCACTGACTGACTCACTGATCATCAAAAGTCTAAGGCACTTCTAGCATACATAGAAGTTTCAGAATATAATTAGTGTTTAGTGTTTATCAAAGGAAAACTAAAAAAAATGCAATTTTAGTCCAGTTTTCTATACACCAACTATAATTCCATATAAACATAGGGGTTAAATAATTATAATGACCACCAAAAAATGCTTTGATACCCTAAGCTCTCTTACCAAAAAAATATACTGAGCACCAAAAAAATAATTCTACCATTACAATAGTACTAGCTGTTTTAGTAACGAATGCACATTAAATTGTATTCGAAGACCAAATTTAGTAAATGATCACCAAATCTTAGCGAGCAATTAAAACAATATTTCTTCCTAAATAACCCACTATGATTGCCATCAAATGTGTGTATATTACCAAATAAAGTATAATGATGCCAAATTTACAAGTGCTACCAAAACCTGAATCAGCGCACCCCACTTCCACGAGGTCTTGTCTCTCCTACACCTAGAGTGTATATAAAAGTCCGCGGAGCCAGAAGCTCTCTGTGCGCACGTGAAACGAAGGGCGGACGAAGCGAGTTTCTGGCGGGAGCCCGGGCGGAGGGCGGGAGACTGAGTCCCAGAAACGAAAGCGGAGCTCCGTCGAATTCAGGAAATTATTTTACTATTTTTGGGTTAGCAATGATTTATTAGGATATCATTTTCTTTAATAGGATAGTAAGATGTTATAATTTGGGTTATTATTTCACATTAAAATGGAGATAGCATTTTGGTGATCTTGTACTATTTTTGGGTTAGCAATGATTTATTAGGATAGCATTTTGTTTCATAGGATAGTAAGGTGTTATCATTTGGGTTATTTCACATTAAAATGGAGATTACTTTTTGGTGATCATTTACTATTTTCGGCAGTAAAGTGTTTTTTTGACGTTATATTTTACTATATCTGGTGATCCGTTAAACATATGCCATAAACATATAGGATTACAAAGTTATATTTGCAGTGAATGGGGCAAAAAATGAAAAGCAAGAATGAGACTGCATTCATAATTCGCATGAATTGATAACACAATAACGTACAAAAAGAAGTGAGATCCCATAAAATCATTCCATGTAAAAAAGAGGCCAAGTCTCGAAACTCTTCCACCGTAAAAAGTTGTGAGATATTTCGTAGAGCATTCTTATTCATCTTTATTTGCTTGCTAAATAAAATTTTGTGACTCGGCAATCACACAATACTACATAGATTTAGGTATGCAGAAATCAACAAGCAAATAAAGATTATAAGAATGCCTGAGACTTGGCTCTACGAAATATCTCACAATTTTTTACAGTGGCAGAGTTTCGAGACTTGGCCTCTATTTACATGGAATGGTTTTTATGGTTAAGTTTATCTTTAATATATTATGTCTTATTTCACGGAAGCGGTTTACTAAACTTGTGTGCAAAGATATTCACAAGCATATAATAATAATAATCTGTGAAACAAAGTAGTCTCACCCTTTAACCATAACCCACCATGGAGCAGTGTCAATTTGATACCATAAGTCAAACTGCAAGAGACTTCTTTCATACATAGTACTGAAATAAAACATTTGTATACATCTATGATTTATCAGGATCAAAGTAACAATACCTCATGCTTAGCACATAGTTGACTAAGAAGAGTGTTGGCTTCAACAGTGTCCAATTCGTCAGCAGGCGGCAGTTTCACTTTCAAGATGCTTTCTAGAGTTGAAATCATGGGCACCCTAGCGAATGGAGGAGTGAAGTCTATCTCCACTTCTTCACCCTCGGGCCCATCGGGTTGGTATTTCACCTGTAATGGGTAATTTGGCAATATTCAGATTGGTATAATTGTGGGGTGTGGGGTTTGTTTCCAGTGGCTAGCATCAACTCATAGGCAACTCTAACAGCCGGGAATATTGATTTAATTAATATAATTCATTATATAATTTATTTTTTAAAGCATATACAAGATGATAACATTGATAACTAACACTAACTAAATTAAAATAAAACTAAGTTAAATCTAAAAAAGGCTCTCCAGGCATTGTACCGAGGATACTGGTGTCTGGTGGCATTTCCTTGCTGAATTGCAATGCTGATGCGTTGCGCGAGAAAGCCAGCTCTTCGGCCACCAGTTACGTCAACCAGACGTTTCGCGATTTTCACAAATAACTTTTGCGCACTGGGATGACCCCCCTCAATCATGTTAGTTGATTTTATTTTTCATACAGTCAGTAAAAGAATCAAGTGAAAGAATATGTATAAGTATTACATGGAGTGCTATTCACCTTGTATGATCCATGAATGCTCTTAACCATACCAGAAAGCATGGTTTCCGTGATGTTCATTAAATCATGATAATCAGCATAAGCCATATAAAATTCGCAGGTTGTGAATTCAGGATTGTGAGTTAGATCAATTCCTTCATTTCTGAACTGTCTTCCGATTTCATAGACCCTGTCCAATCCTCCAACAACCAGCATCTTGTGGTACAACTCTGGGGCTATTCTCATGAACAAATCCATGTTGAGATCATTGTGGTGTGTGATGAAAGGTTTGGCTGTGGCACCTCCAGCAATCATGTTCATCATAGGGGTCTCAATTTCCAGGAAACCCATGTTGTCCAGGAACCGTCTTATGTATGCAATGATCTTTGCTCTTGTGTAAAATGTTTGTCTAACCTGTTAGAACAAAACAGTTGTATTATTACAACATACTAATATGTCTGGGGTCACTGATACACAAATTGAATCATATTTAAGTGCAGAATTTGGTGCTCAACAGTGTTAAAAGCTGTTATTAAAATGGTGTAGGGAGAGAACCACAACCAACATTATTTTTATCATTAGTAAAAAGAATTTCTATTTCCAGCTTATACCAAAATATGGCTGGTATCAAGCTGCCTCAATGTGAATATAACAATTTAGTTTTGATCTTAGGTTTATTGAGTGGCCTATTCCAGTAATCTTATCTAATATTATTACCTTATCATTTAAAATTAGATCTAAGTATCTCTTCCTAAATCTTGTTTCCTTGTCCTTAAGACCAAAGTGCAGATGGGGCAGCATGTGCAGACACGGTGACAGGAGCTTGATGGTCTTTGGCACAATGGAGAGCTCTCCCTTCTTAGTCTTGCCGGGATGGCCCACACAGCCAATGATGTCACCGCGCCGCAACTTGTCCATGTCCGGGGCAAACTTATCCTCCGATTCATACATCTTGGCATTAGCCATCACCTGAAGTAAAACAAAGGAACCTCATAAGTATAAATAATAATATGTATCTGAGCAAGTAAAATATCTGATTTCACAAATATTCACAATCTCATTTTTACATGTCATAGTTCTGTCTCTCAGTGTGTTCATTTTCATGGACATCAACCAATTTAGAGGGAATGGGACATGGTAGAAGCCCGGAGAAATACATAATCATAAGTTATTTATTGTCATTGCCTAAGGGACGTGAAATTGGGTTTGGGACTGTGTCAACAGTAGGGTTTGCAATCCAGATACAAGTCACATCTGGATTGCAGTCTAATCAACAGTCACTTCCAAATAATTTTCTCTATGGATGATTTGATATGATGATTTTGAAAAATTACATAATTTTACCTGAATTTTAACTCCTTCTGCTCTCAGATCATAGAAGATCAGTTTGGCCCCAGACTCTCTAATTGAATGAACTCTGCCTGCCAAACTTAAGGTCACATTTTCCAGTACCTCTCCACTACCCAAGTTGTTGTATTTGTTGATGAACTCCTCCAGAGAGATCGTGACGTTGAACTTGTGTGGGTAGGGGTGCTGGTCCTTGGAGCCCTGCTTGAGGGCTGCCACGGCAGCTGTTCGCAGCTTGTAGTACTCATTTGGACTAATTTCCTCTTCAGAAATTTTAGCGGTTTTCTTTTCTGTATCAACGACTGGTTGCTGGGCGGCTTTTTCCGCCTTCTCTTTCAACTTCTGTTCGGTTTTCAAACGTCTTTTTAACTCACTGAAGCAAAAAATATATAATAATATTTAGACATCACAGAAAGATACATGAATAAATTAATGCTAACCGTTTGCTTACTGCATTCGATACATATGCGAATCGGTTGATCGCAAATGTATTCCTTTGAGCTAGCAGTCCAGTCAATGCTGCGAGAGCCTTCGTGGCGAACATGATTTTTTTCTTTGAATTGCCACACAATACTCACTTCTTTGATAACTTTTCACCTGCAGCATCAGCCATGGCTACCACTTATGATAACTTTTAAGGTAGGTAGTAAATAGCTAGCTTAATTGGCTCAATATGGTCAATGAGCCAAAATTAAGACTTTTAACCTAAAAATAAAATTTCGGAACGTCGACATGTCATGCTACGAATAACTTGACACTTGACAGAATGACAATTATTGTGCTGCCAAACTCAGGGATATAAACATCGTTAAAATCCTTAACAAGGTGAAGTTGAAATTAGCTGAGGCTTCTAAAATCACACTTAAAACCGAATTGCAAGAAAATCATAGTTTTGAGTATTTTTTCCCCCTGCATTCCTGAAATTACGCCATTTTAAGGGGAAATATAATCCTTACTGGTAACACTGTCAGCTATTTAAGTTGCAGTTTAACCTGATGTCATAACATAACTTTTAAAATCTATATTAATTTGAATATTATGCCATATATATAATAATCATTACACATATATATTATTTTAAAGAAATATTAAATTTATATAAATAATAAAAAATGCAATGATTCTTTTAAATGCAAACTTTATGAGTTTCATGACATTCATTTCACTGGCAATATTTGTATTGACATCACAGCTGTTCGTTCGTTTCGCCTGTGGTCTAGGGGAAATTGTAATAATTCAATCTGAAAGTGAGTTATACTTCGTTCTGCGCGTGCATTTACGAGCTCTATCAAACCATCAGTGCAACAATCTACTTATAAAGCAATCTTTTGTGCATCTAAGCTATTTTCATAACGTATTTCATATTTGTCAAATCTCACTTTATTTCCTTTGCTATCTCGTGAATAATAGTGCAAGTACCAAATAATGCAGTGATATTGTGGTTTTGTGTTTTTACGTAGTGATATTGATTGCAGGTAAAATCTTATGTAGACAGAATTGCTTTGGTCATCTATCTAAATCATCAGAATACTATGCCTCTTTTTGGTAAGTCACAGAAGAGCCCTGCGGAGCTTGTGCGATCTTTAAAAGATGCAGTGACTGCGTTGGAAAGGGGTGATAAGAAAGCAGAAAAAGCTCAGGAGGATGTGAGCAAGAACCTGGTACGTGAACTGTAATGTTTCAAGTATTATGTATCAGTATGCATAGGTTGTTGACGTACTGAAGCAATTTATGTTTGTGGTAGGTGTTGATAAAGAACATGCTGTACGGAACTTCGGACGCGGAGCCACAGACAGACATCATTGTGGCCCAGCTGGCTCAGGAGCTGTATAACACAAATCTGCTTCTGTTGCTGATTCAGGTACATAACCTTTATATTTATAGCCTTATTTAGATATTTTTCTTGTGAAATAGCTCATTACAGTACATTTCATTCAACAATGGGGTCCTCTTGTGGTATTAATTGGTTTGCAAACATGATTAATACTTTCACATACTATCTTAATTGATTGCTTGTAAATACAATATTGGATGACTCACGCCTAATTTAATATTCCAAATTAGATAATATCTCTGATTACTTGATTGAAAATGATACAAATCAAAGAGAATTTAATTATTATGGTTCTGTTTTGAAAATAGTAATTTGTGGAAATTCCCAATACTTTCTGTTAAGGAAGGATGGTGAGTTTTTTAGGTGTTATGTACATATTGATTATCCTTTTATTTGTTTCAATATCTCTTGATGACGTATGCTGTAATGTGGTCATAAGATATGAGTTTTATATGTAATTTCTATATTTTTCGGTGATGCTGATGGAAATTATAATGATGAATGTGATTTTGTTTGGAAACACATTCAAATAAATATACATAATTTTAAAATTAGTGTAAAGTTCCACTTAAATCCTATTAATATTATAAATGCGAAAGTTTAGATGTTTGTTACTCAATCACACTTAAACGGCTTAACCAATTTGGATGAAGTTTTGCACACACATAGTTTATAGACTGGATTAAAATATAGGATAGTTTTTATCTCGGGTCCATGCAGACAAAGGTGCAGGCGGAAGCTAGTCATGTAATATAGCACAGCAAAGTAAATATAAAAATGCAATAATCCATGAAGATGAAATAAACTATTATGCACTCTGCCTGCCAAACTTAGGGTAACATTTTCCAGTAAGTCTCCACTACCCAAGTTGTATTTGTTGATGAGCTCCTCCAGAGAGATTGTGACGCTGAACTTTGGGTAGGTGTGCTGGTCCTTGGAGCCCTGCTTGGGGCTCAACAACATCTATATTTGTTAGGGCATACTATGTCAATACACCCTATATTGATTTAAATAAGGTGTTTGCACTTACTTGCTAAAAGTTTAAGTCTTTATGTCACAACATAATATTGATTTTACACATTAAGTAGTCAATTTTACACAAATCCAACCAATACGCTCCCCATAGTATGCTCAACAAGGCTTGTGTCATGGGGACTAGACAACAGTATATTTATTAAATGATATAATTACGTAAGTAAATACAGAGAAAACCTCCGACAATGAGAAACAAATGTTCATGATCCAGGATCAACTAGGCTAAACTGGGATTCGGTTATTAATTTATATTTATTATTATTTGTTATACATTATTGTTATCTGTTGACCTGCAAATAAATGATTATGTATTCTTGTTTATATTTATATTTATGTTTAACACCAGCAATGTTTGTTTTTTTTTAAATTTTAGAACTTGAACCGCATAGACTTTGAAGGAAAGAAGGATGTGGCACAGGTGTTCAACAATGTGCTCCGGCGCCAGATCGGGACCCGGTCGCCCACTGTGGAATACATCTGCACCAAACCAGAGATTCTGTTCACCTTAATGTCTGGGTATGCACTCTATTGTGTTGTCAGCCATGTGAAAATGATACTTTACACAATTCTGTAAAATTTGAGATATTCTTTTATTTTACAAACAAAGGAAGTTATTTAAAGGGACTGATTTAATTAATTTGAAGAGTCAGTATGTTTGATTCAAAAGATGACTTTTACTCCTTGAGTAAAAAAATACATACAGTTTTATAATCAACTTTAAACATACTGTGCTATTCATATACCACAGTATGTTTAAAGTTAATCCTCATGTATTAAGCCATTCTTTCGCTGATTCAGTACCTCTAGGATGGTAACCTCAAGATTGACGGTAACCACATGACAATATTGCCAAACCGATCCTAGATCATAATATGACTACCCGCAGGTACGAGCACCAGGAGATCGCGTCCAACTGCGGCACCATGCTTCGGGAGTGCGCCCGATACGAGGCTTTGGCTAAGATAATGTTGTATTCAGACGATTTTTACAATTTCTTCCGTTACGTAGAAGTTTCCACTTTTGATATTGCCTCAGATGCCTTCTCTACTTTTAAGGTGTGTACACATATTGAATCTAAACAATCCTACACGTTTATTTGTTGTACCTATATCTATTAAGATAAGTGTTATTTATATTGTGTTTATCAATAAGCATGAAGTTAAAGGAGTTTTTAATATCTATTTCCAGGAATTGCTAACTCGTCACAAAATGTTATGTGCCGAGTTTCTAGAAGCCAACTACGACAAAGTGTTCAGCCATTACCAGCGGCTGCTGAACTCTGAGAACTATGTGACTCGGCGACAGAGCCTGAAGCTGCTCGGGGAGCTGCTGCTCGACCGGCACAACTTCTCCATCATGACCCGCTACATCACCAACCCCGATAACCTCAAGCTCATGATGAACATGCTAAAAGAGAAATCACGCAATATACAGTTCGAGGCTTTCCATGTTTTTAAGGTACCTGTATGAAAATGACATCCATATTCATGGATAAACAATTTTATTACGCATTAGCTTCCTTATATCATGAATTATGCCCTTATTCATAAACGTCCATCAAATCTATTTTAAATAAAATGGCGAATAATTTGTCTTTATCCGTCACTTGGATATTTGTGTTTGTCAGAAAGGGACAACATACATTTTAGTTAACAGAGTGCAGAGGCATGTTATAATTTAATATCAGCAATACAGTTTACTCTTAGTTACAATCCATTTAAATAGATGGACTGTTAGTGCAGATTTACCTATAGTTTTTTCAGCCTAGCGCACATGTAAATCAGAAAGTAAAAAAAAATCGGCCAAGTGCGTGTCGGGCCACGTGCAGTGTAGGGTTCCGTAGTTGCCTGACTATCTTAGTTACATCGACACGCGCGCGCCAGCTAAATAGTTGCGTCGGCCGAATTTGTACAAAAGTTGGCCTTTCTAAGTACATTTTAAGTTGGTCGACTATTACTCGGTACCTAGTTATGCCTACTTAGCCGTGATAGTTTTCCTTTTAAATTCATCACATGTTCTACACTGCCAAGATTTTTTTCACATTCCCAGTAGTAGCCATTTAGCTGGCAGGGGTGGTGTCCCCACAAATGACTCGAACAAAAATTAGGGTTTTCAAGCTCTATCTCAAACGAATCACTTGAGTTGTAAAATGGTTTTAAGAAACTCATAATATTTTTGAACAAGATATCCAACGATACCCCACACACCCATAGTGTTAAGGAGAAAAAAAAATTACACACCCTACTTTAGGTGTAGGGGAGGAACCCTAAAAAAAAAATCTTTTCAAGATTTTATTCTAGTGTTTTGTCGGCGTGATTGACACCCATGCCGAATTACAGTTTTCGAGTAGTAAGGGTTACTGAGCTAAGCCGAAGACGGACGGACGGACGGACGAATTGACAGAGACGGACATGGCGAAACTATAAGGGTTCTTGTTGACTACGGAACCATAAAAAGATGAACATAAAGAAATAAATGGAATCACCGAAATAGTCCCAGCTGTACGCCAAAAAAAGCTGCAAAGGGTGTTAAAAGCATAAAAATCGGAACGATTGATCTTTAGGCCATATGAATCAATTTGACCCATAGCACGAAAAAAAAAGGAGAGGAGTTATGAAGATCTTTTTTTTGTATGGGAAAATTTATCCTATCGTGTGTGGTATAATAATGAAAGGGTTTACTAAGCCGATTCTAAAAATATATCACATCAGTATATTTCAGCCATTTGTTTTAAATAAAAATCATTTTCAAAACATACCGAGCGCTCCTCCAGATATGATACGGTTGAATCATTATTTGTAAAATGGTAAATCAGATGTAATTCCAAATCAATCTATATTGATTGATTACCGACGAAACGTAACTTTTTACCTAATAACGACACATTTTAAGAATTTGATGTTTTTATTGCCAGTCTGTCAATTGTATTTTGTGGTTTCAGGTGTTCGTAGCCAATCCAAATAAACCAAAACCAATATTGGACATCTTGCTAAGGAACCAGGACAAGCTGGTGGACTTCCTGACCAAGTTCCACACGGACCGCTCGGAGGACGAGCAGTTCAACGACGAGAAGGCTTACCTCATAAAGCAAATCAAAGAGCTGAAGCCGACCGACCACTAACATTGATTGCATTTCATCGGCACTTCCTCGACACGACGGTAGTTACAGATGCTATTATATTTAATTGCTTAAGTCACCAGATTGGACTGCGACTGCGCGGAGGCGGAGACGAGCTCAGTTAACGTTGGAATTCGAAACGGAATTTACATTTGGTCTGTGATGAGTCAAGGAAGAAAGTATATTTGTGCTACGAGCAAATTAACATTTTTAATAAAGATTTGTAGGGATTAATGTTATTTTAATGGTTTGACTTATGTCTTTTGTAAGTTGTTTAAACCATTTTTAGTTTTTATGACGTGTTAGTGACAAGTCCGGAATCACAGTTGAGTTATATTACGTCGCATCAGAATGCTCCATAGCGGCACAAGAATATTTCTTAGAAAGAAAAAATGCAAGTACAGGCTACTAACCAAAATGTATCGTGCAGTGATTTAGGAGTATTTTGATCTACGCGAGACATGAACACAATGAGTATCTAGAATTGAATGTTTTGTATACGTTATAAAGCCGGTAGGGCCATCGTTAGTAGGAACCCAAGATCTACGGTATAGGACAAGATTTGTACGACATTTTTGGAAATAGTTTTGTTTTTAAGTTTCTTTTGTATCTAGATCAGAAGTATAAATTGTTGAACATGGAAGTATATTTTATATATGTATTGCGAGTATTGGTTGTATAATTGATCCGTACTTTCAACACTACTTTGATGTCGTAAACATTATTTATGTTGCATAAATGCTTAGTAGTATGGATTTGGATGTTTTAATAAGATATGCTAAATTGCAGATAGATCTCTTTAGTGTTTCTATGCAATTGTAAAAAAAATGTATTCAGCCATTTTCATTCAGATTCAGTGATCGATATAGTTACATACCTACCTAAACTAAATATATTTTTATTGTACCTATTTATTAAGTTATTATTGATTTTAACGTATTTCTGATTTACCTAACTATATCGTGTTAATTGATAACTAGTCACAAGATACATATCTCTTAAACTGGTGTATTAAAAAAACGTTTATATCAGTTAAAATGGTTACAAAACGGAGAGGCGAATTGTAAGTTAGGAAAAAAATAATGTACTTGAGACATTATTTTTTCCTACATAGGTACATATTTTAAATGGCTGAATTCATTTTCTAGAAAAAGTCGCATAACTGTCCTAATTTTGACATACCTAATGTAAAACGATTTTATTTTGTCAACATTATTAATGCAGTTACATTCTATCAAAACTGAATAAATTAAGATATTTATATCACTTTTATATTGATTATTTTCATCATTGTCGTTCACCTTTCCTTATGTTCGCGTTTAGCATGTAGCATAAGCCGCGTTCACATTTGTCTATCGCGTCGTGTTGTGTTGTGATGCATCAGAACGGTATCGGTTTTATACATTTAATATATGTTTGCGTTCACATTTATCTGAAGCCGTGTGTTGTGACGGCTTAAGCCGCGTTCACATTTGTTTGTCGTGTTGTGTTGTGATGCAGCAGAACGGTATCGGTTTCATACATTTAATATGGCTGTGTTTAGATTTATCTGATGCCGTGTGTTGTGACGGCTTATGTTGTCTCGTATCACAAGCGATCCCGGTCCGCGTCAGAACGGGTGAGGTGCGGGGGGCAGTGCAGCGACACGACACAGCGCATCAGACTAGTGTGCACGCGCCAGTGTTGTGTTGTGACGCGTCATAGCCACACGTGAAGTATGGACGACGAACATCCTCCTCCGAGAGCCAAAGACCGAACTGATATAAAATGCGTCATAACACGTCAGATAAATGTGAACAGCAGCCATCACGACAGAGAGCATCACGAACAACACGACAGACAAATGTGAACGCGGATTTATGTTGTGTCGCATCACAAGCGATCCCGGTCCTTGATTCCAGTCGACCACGCCCCCTTGACAGAGACACGCTTATACCTTCCGCGCACGAGAAAAGATATGCAACACTCTTCGGGAATGGTTTTTTTGTACAAATTTCGATATACAGGGTGTTTGCTCCATCGTTTGCCAAATTAAAACGGCAGGTAGGTTGGGTCACTAGCTACCTTTTCCGGCCTCCAAAAAAATTTTGTCCTCTGGTATTTTTTTTTGTATTCTCTTAAAATAATTTAGAAATTTTCTATTGTCCTACGCGTTTCAACTTAATTAAAAAAAAGAAGAGGTAGAGCCTAATTTTTTACTTTATTGTAATGTGTAATGTTGTACGGCTCTATCAAAGTCAAAATTATTTGCAAGTAACGTCTACTTATTGTTTTATTAACCCTCAAAAAAAAATTAAGATGCAAGAATTTCGTCTTGGGTAACTTTGATTAGCAATTTAAAAAAAAAACTAAAAATGATAATGTTCTTAAAACTCTTTAAAAAAGTTCTTTAGTCTATCCTCTTTCTAATTATGTTCAATAATGCCAAAAACCCTTTAAGGAACTTTATTAATTTGCCAATTTTGTGTAAGGGACGGACTAGGCTCTTAATCGGCGTACATATTTTTTGTAAACCACACGTGACACGTGCTTAGAAATGCATCAGCGGTCTCTCTCTTTCATCAAATAAACGATGCCAACCAGGCAATTAAATTCGATAAGCAGGTTTTTATGTAAATAACATACGGTAAGTAGTGTACTAATAGTCAATTTTTAATAATTTCAATCAATAAATTCGTCTTTAAAAGTCTTGCTCGAATTGATGGCCTTCATTACGAATGCCACTCGAAAACCTTTCCGTCCCAACGGCCATCGGTTCTACGTGCAATTACGGTCGTACCGGAAGGCGCAGCGTGGGTAGGCCCCCCACAAGGTGGACTGATGACCTGGTCGCGGGAGTCCGCTGGATGCGGGTGGCGCAGGACCGGTCATTGTGGCACTCTTTGGGGGAGGCCTATGTCCAGCAGTGGACGTCTTTCGGCTGATATGATATGATGATTACGAATGCACGCGTAGCATCTGTTTCTGAGTGGCTTCCGCGAAACGAAAACGAACTTTGTTCGTGTATCTCGAACGCTCGAACTAGCAAGTGCGACAGAGAGGGAGGATTCGTTTCGCCGTAGCCTTTCAGACGCGTGCGTTCGTATGATAGTCGTCAATCTTCAAGTCTTGCTTACCTACTACTCGTATTTAGCGAAAGTATGTTTTTTATCGCTTGCCGGTTACGAGCCTAGTGCGTCCCTTACACAAAATTGGCAAATTAATAAAGTTCAATGAAGGTTTTTTGGCATTATTGCACATCATTAGAAAGAGACTAAGGAACTTTTTTAAATAATTTGAAGAACATTATCAATTTTAGTTTTTTTTTTAATTGCAGGTTAAAGTTACCCAAGACGAAATTCTTGCATCTTAATTTATTTTGAGGGTTAATAAAAAATAAGTAGACGTTACTTGCAAATAATTTTGACTTTTTGATTACACATTACAATAAAATAAAAAATTAGGCTCTACCGTTTCCTATTTTTTTTTATTCAAGTTGAAACGCATAAGCTTATAGAAAATTTCTAAATTATTTTAAAAGAATACAAAAAAAATACCAGTGGACACAAAAATTTTTTGGAGGCCGGAAAAGATACCCAACCTACCTGCTGTTTTAATTTGGCAAACGATGTCGCAAACACCCTGTATACCTAACTTACAGAAGTTTTATTTATATTTCATTAAGTGAGATTTTAGACGAGATAAAATACTATAGTATTAACTTGATTGTGTCGTAAAATTATGTATTGTTTGAGTAGGCTGAGAAAAAAAGACCCAAATTAATTATTTTTTTCTATTAAGGAAATTTTAGGCAATCATGTATCGATTGGACGGACTATTTTTTTTGTAATTAGTTTTTATTTTTTCGTTTTATTATTTTTTATTTAGTATCAAAAAGAAATGTATTATAACTTAATTAAATCCCTTCATTTAACATCATAAAGTCAAGAATCATATATCTGAAATTCAGCCCTTATTATTTCTTAATCTAGTCAGAACGGCGTTTCAAAGCACGCGATAATTTCTGATGAACCAACTTTCTGACCTCCTCCCCCCTGGTGAGATGTCGTCAGATTTGGCTCATCCCCCAATCTCACGTGAGATTTTTAAAAATGTGTGTTTCTAGTGTAAATGTGTTGGATTTAAACAGAGAAAAACAAGAAATTCTCGCAGAAAGGTTTAAGCAAATATCGTTATATTTGCCCAAACCTTAGTAGTAAAAGTAACTTGAACGTATCACGTAATTAATGGACGCTCCCTTTCGGGAGTAGGTGTTTTCAACACACTTGCTCGTAATGTAGCGCTTATTACTTTTCTTTTAGGCTCATAATCCGGGAACAAGCGTGTTTTATATGATTATAGCACGCATGTTAAATATATATATTTATGATAATTTTCCACCTAAATACTCACGCCAAGGCGTATGTATGAACACGGTGCATTTAATTAACCGGGTTGTAATTTTTAAATTAAATCCCTGCAGAAGGTTTCTCGGGACGAGGACACTCGGTAAGTAAAGAAGAGCAATAGGTACATAATTATGGAATTGAACCCCTGGCTGGAAATACTTAGCGATCAACGACAGGAATGGATTTTTTCCTAGCAAGTGTGTTGGAAACGTCGTATGAAACGAGCCAATAATTCATCGAAGAAACGGGTTTCTGAATGAGGTTTTGCAATCGGGCGCCCGAATGTGACATCTAGACCATCTAGCGCATATTGTCGCACTCGAGCGTTGACAGCAACGGTTTTCGATGCACAGCACGCAATCAGATCCAGCGCTGGGGCATAGCATTATTCAAATGAAACACATTTCCAGTTATAGTTATTTATATTAGACACAAGCATTTATGTAACCCCGCTGTACATCATATATGATAGTAACTAAACATTTCTTATCATGAACTATCAAATAAGGAAATATTTACAAGCATGTCATTGAACTTGAATATAGCAATATTTTAAAAAAAACACCATACGGGTAGGGGTACTTTTATTTTAAACGAAATGTAATTTGCTTGGTTTTTTAAATGTCCTAATGATAGGTGTGTGATACATATGGGTTATATATTATCACAGTTTCCTTATTTAAGTGACCAAATATCTTTAGTTTTAAATATACAATAAGCTTTGTTAGACGCAGCGAAGCAGTCGACTGTCAAATGGAATATTTATAATCAATATTTTCTTTTGGGCAAAATACGGAAATTAAATTTGAAACTTCAATCGATTAGAGTTTGATGTTACCTTATCAGTAGACCCCGGATAGTTGTGGCACTGACGTCACAATAGGGTGATTTGGGGAGTAAATGGCACAGTATTAATTAAATTTATTAAGATAAGACAATATAAAAAATATCATATAGTGTTAATGAATACGAAATTGTACTTATTATTTGTTGGTATACATATTATTGCGAATCTTCCTATGAATTAATTGTCAGTTGATTAAAATATCGACGTTGCTCTTTCGTTAACGGACTCTCCGTAACAGATCAATAGTTGTTCTAAATGACTTGCGGTTAGGCACTTCAAAAAAGAAAAGCTTCTTTCCACTGAGACAGATGTTATTGGAGCATATTTGAAAAGTTTGCGGTTGTCAAAGTAATATTTTTAACGATTGCTTGGATTTATTTGTATTTCTTGACCGGTATTAAGTTTGTTAATGTCACGCAATGAGTTAAATCCGTAATTAATTAAAATGTAATATCGATCGATTCACTGGGATTTTTTTATTGTGACTTTATTAAATTTTATTCGATTACGTACCGTAAATGAAATTATGTTTTTCTCTGGTGAAATGAATATACATTTTTATCTTATCTTATAATTTATGTATCATTTTGTTCTACCATTCCATTTACTCCCCAAATCACCCTATTGTGACGTCAGTGCCACAACAATCCGTGGTCTACTTATCAGTATCACAACCCTGTTTCCTCCTTGAATTTGTATGAAAGAACCTTTAGCAAGGGTACATACAAGAATTTCATGCTCGGGTAGGTACTGACATTGGAACTGCCATTAGCATCGATAAAGTGTAAAGTTACACAATTATAAAGTGATGTTTGTTATTTAAAACTACGGCAAAAATATTAGTTAATCTCCCTTTAAATCTAAACTGCCGTACCTACTGTGGTGGTAATGGTTATGGAAAACAGGAAGATTATTTAATCACAGTTCATTTATGTTATGACCAGAACAAGAAATTCAATATTATCTAGCCGCGTTTAGAATGGGAATGGAGCAGACAGTTTTGCCAACACTTGCGTCAAACTGTAGGTATATTAATGGACAGCTATCCCATTCCCTAACTGGCCTAACTTATTGCAGTCGAATAATAACAAACTAAGTATCAGTCTTTATACAAGGATCATTTTGAAGCTTATATCTTAAAGTAGTTTGAAATCTTCAGATGTGTTTCAGATTAGCCGAAATTAAATCAATGAATGTACCAGAAATAAAATACATACTTTTAAGTGTATGTGTAGGTATCTACTTGAAGACAAGACATAACTATAACTTCGATGCAACCTCTCATTACTATTGTATTGTTTCTCCAATTTATGAAACAAAAAACCAAAATAAATCTAACCCGATCACAGAATTGTTTTATACATATTTGAAGATACTTAAATTAGATCAGATATTTAAAATGTGTTGGAAAGCCACTACTACAGTATTTCAGTGAAGATTAGTCTAAATATCTGTTTTATTATGATTAGTTAAACATTATGGAAGAACTAAATATAAAACTAGGCAATGCCCAGTCTCCCCGCAGTTCTAACATTGCTTACTACATAAGACAATCCAGAAACTCCACATGACAAATCTTTCAGTCTTACCACAATACAAACAGGCAGGTACTCTCCCGTGCTTCCGGCGACTCCAGCTACAGTAGTCGCCTTACCAAAATACCAACGCGGACATACGGCGATTTCTTTCATATTTGCACGATGCGATAGAAACAGCATTATACCTTCCGTAGTTACTTGGTACAGCGGCTACTTGAGTGTATTAAAACCTGATAAATACGATAAGTAAAACCAGCTCTTACGTGAGACTATTTGTGATTACTTTAGTGTCATTATTTTTATATACTTATTTAGTTTTTTATTTATTTCCATACTTTTCATATTAGGGAGCGACCACACCGGTGGGTGCTTAACGCTATGTATACGCGTTGACGTGTCGTATGCGTCACGTATTCTTCATACATTTTACCGCGTTTTACGGTGCGTTAGCGTATTTTGAGCAGCGGTGTGGTCGCACCTTTGAAGTGTCAATTTCTCGTGACCTTTCCCTTGGCCTGGATGCATCGTCCACGGTCAAGTGTTGATGTTAATTTAATATACCTAAATTTTATTTAAAATAACGACATAATAATTTCACGTACCTAAAGTAGTTAATAAATTAGTAGTATCATTAAAAATCATTAACTTAGAATAGTTTAATCACCCAAAACCCCGTGTTCGATTTCTATGAATAACCTAAAGTCAAATTTGTATCCAATATATTTCACGAGATCAAAATTAGAAAATCAATATAAAAAAAAGCACTACTCGACAATACTACTAAATAAATCTACAATACATACTAGTCCAGTAACTTTATACATCCAGAGCTTGCGTCAAATCCGGTAGTTCTGATTTTTTGCAGACGTGTTTACGATGTTGGCCCAATGATTAATCCAAGTTTCATGACCTCGAGCGCCGAACGCTGAACGGATTTGACCCAAATTACCAAGTACTTTCAGGCGACAAGGTTACTGGATTATAAATAACAGGATTACTTTAGACAACAAACGTTGAACACAAAAAGTTCAACATAAACTAGGACTTAACTATAGATTTAGAAATTTGATATAAGTCGTAAGTAGTTAGTTAATTGTTAGGCGGTAGTAGGACTGAAAGCGGCGCAGAAGGTCACCACGCCTGTGCCTCGCCTACACACATTATCAGATATTGCCTTTCGGAGTGTCAATGTTGAATCAACAGCCATTTATTACAGTCAGAAACCTAAACACGCATTGCATTATGTAAAATTAACTTCCTGTTCCATAAGGACACTGGCCGGAGACTATTTTTTGCTTTGATAATATATCGGCACGTAGCACTCTCGACGTAGTTTTAGGCTTTTCAAAATCGAAAATATTTTGTGCGCTCACATCCTTAACTAGGTAGAACAGGAAATTTTATTTACAACTTTATTCCATTTATGACCCATTAGGGAGATTAGCTAAAGTCCCGAGTCCGTCACAATATTACCTTAACGGTACCTACATGGACCACCATGTAGGTTGGGTTTCTGACATGGCTAGGCACCAGCCTAGCCATGTCAGAAACCCAAACGTCTACTGGCATCGAGGAAATGATCTCTGAAGCGATGCTTCGAGTCCGTCACAATATTACCTTGGAGCATGACGCCTGCCGCCTAGCTCATGACGATGAGCTGGCCGGTGTTGTTGGCGTAGACGAGCCCCTGGCCCGGCTGCGGCGCCCAGCGCAGGCAGTTGAGGCTCGTGAAGCCCTGCTCCCAGTTCTGCTCCAGTTCCTTGATAGGAGACAGGCCCGTGCGGCTGGAACTCTCTATAACGAAACAAAGCTCGCATAAGATTGATTGCGATTTGATTTTCCTTGGTTACTAAAATTCAAGTTATGTATGACACGAACGTGTATTTGGTAAACGAGGCATTTTATTTCCCCATCTGCTCTATACGACATCGGTATCGATGAAAATTTACTTTGGTCTCATAAATCCTACTTATATTATAGTTGAATGCGAAAGTTTGGATGTTTAGATGTTTGTTACTCAATCACGCTTAAACGGCTCAACCCATTTCGATGAAATTTTACACGAAGGTAGTTTATAGCCTGGATTAAAATATAGGATAGTTTTTATCTCGGATCCACGCAGACGAAGCCGCCGGCGGAAGCTAGTTGAAGAAAATAAGAAAACTGGTCATATTTGACCAGAAAAATCGCAAAAATCGCAAGCTAAGGCGCAAACTGATATCACTAAAGTTTTTGGTTAATGACATTGTTTGCACTCATGTCTCTTTTTAAAATGCTTTTGGAATGTTTATGTCACGATGTAACGCTTACTATTTTCTTGTTTATCGATTGCCCGGCTGCGTCTGCTTATATACTTTTCTATCGTGTGTGTAATTACTGGCTTAGTCTAGGAATGGTATCTATTATGTATTTCTTTTTTATTTTCGTGTGTCAACTGTCAGCTCTATATGATAAATCTAAAAACTATTGTACTAGACACTATACAAAAATAACTTACAAGCTTATACCTAATTTGCGAGTACCTACTACACAGAAAATTTCATTATATTACTTTGACTGGCGTCACATAACACTGCTCTGCAAGTACCTAACCCGTAGTAAACTCATCCAGATCACTATTTCTTTTAAAATTCAATTTGTAAAAAATAAAAAATTACTATTGGACTGCTCAACCCAGGGTCCCTCGGTACGCGCCACGACGAGTTTCTCGTAGCCATGGCCAGGTATAGCGTCGATATAATGGCTATTAACGAGACGTGGTTGCGTGCTGGTGAAGAAGCCCGCGCGCCCGAGATATTCCTCGAAGATATGAACTCAATGCCATTAGAAAACTTGTCCGGAAATGTAAATGAAATGGTGGAGGCATTCAATATGCACCTACTTGCGTTATTTAATGTTCATGCTCCTATCAAACGGGCATATATTAAGGAAGGCTCCTATCCTTGGATCAGGAATACTATTCGGGCAATGATGAAGTTACGGGATGAAGCACACTCCAGAAGCAGGATAACTAAACTTGATTCACATAAAAAATACTACAAAGATTTAAAAGGCATAGTTAATGTCGCAATGTTTCGTGAAAAAACCGCGTATTTTAACCGAAATATAAATTATATAAAGAATCCTCGTATATTGTAGAAAAATATCAAACTAAATGTTGCTGACTTTAAGAAAACGGAAGCGCAATTACCTATACATTTATGTAACCCTGACAAAATCAATGAGCACTTTTTGAACCTCCCTAGCATTAATAAAATCAGCTTATCGCTTTTGACATATTATGAATTCCACAAATCTGACACAAGTGTTTTTAAACTCAGTCCCGTTAATGAAGCATTAATATTCAAAATTATAAAATCCATTTCAACGAATGCACAAGGCAACGACAATCTTAATATAGATATGATTTCACTAACTTTACCAGTTACAATAACAACAATTACAGGTATAGTGAACAAATCCATAGAAACTGGCATATTCCCTGAACAGTGGAAAGTCGCAATTATTAAACCTATTCCTAAAATCCAAAATCCCAACGAATACAGAGATCTCCGTCCTATTAGTGACTTATGAGTGAAACAAAACGTTTTACTTGACAACTATATATATAAGAGATACTCTGTGACGGTTACCTTAACATTTGCTGTACTAAGATAGTCTCAAGTGTTTTAATTTTTAAATAAAGTTTTAATAGGCGATAAGCTTCTTATTTTAAACATGGCGCAGTCGGTAGCCACTAAGTTTACAGTGGTGAGTAATGTTAACTTGCAAAAGTGGTAAATAGGATATACCTGAAAAACTAAAACAACGCGTTCATCAAAGATGGAGGCCAATCCCGTAAAACTTCCACCCAACTTCGATATTAGATCTCCATCGGCATCGTCGGAATGGAGATTTTGGAAGTGTTTATTCGAAGACTATCTTGTTGGTATTGGCCAAGACGAGGCGTCAGACAAAATAAAACTGTCTTTGTTGCGCAATATGATGGGACCGGAGTCAACCAAGGTCATTCGTACATTCAAATTGTCAAAGAGCGAAAATGAGACCTATGCTAAAGTTGTGGAGGAAATAGAAAAATACGTAAATCCGAAGCGTAATGAGGTTTTTGAAAGATACAAGTTCAACGGAAGAAAGCAAGAACAAGGGGAAAGTTTCGAAAATTTCTACACAAGTTTGCGGCAGCTAATTATTTCATGTAATTATAACTGTACAACTAAAGAGACATTAGAAGATCAATTACTGAGAGATAGAATAGTAAATGGAATCCAAGACAAAGGGTTACAGGAGGCAATATTAAGAGTTGGTATTGAGTGAGGAGGATCTCACACTGGACAAGGTGGAAAGACTGTGTAGAGCCAGTGAAATACGTAGAAATCAAGTAAAGGAAATGAACCCCACTGTGGAAATAGATGCTGCAAAATTTGAAAACACCAGAAAGTTTGATAAAAGGCAAAGGTATGAAGATAGAGAAGCATCAGAGACATTTCAGTGTAGATGTCAAAAAAGGCATGGGCCTCGCCAATGCCCAGCGTTTGGTAAGAAATGTGCACGCTGTGGAATTTTAAATCACCTTGCAATCAGTTGTAGGGTTAAAAACGTACAGGAAGTCAATGTCAACCCTGTGGAATCTGACAGCGACAACAGTGTCTTCTGTGGAGAGGACGTCATCTAATGTGAAAGAGTGGACTGAATACTTAAAGATTGAAGAAAAAAACATTAAGTGTAAACTGGACACGGGAGCTGAAGTTAGCATTATGCCGAGAAAAATGTTTGAAGATCTTAATCATCGGTCAAAATTGAAATTATATGACACTGAAATAAATATTCAGTCGTTCTCAGGTGAAAGTGTGAAACCACAGGGTATGGTAAATTTAAAGTGCCAGTATAAGGACAGAATATGTTATGAGAACTTTGTAGTTGTGAATACAAACACTGTGTTACTGGGACTACCCGGCTGTGTGTCGCTGGGTCTCGTCAGGCGTGTGCATTCGGTGGAAACCGGGAAGGTGACAAAGAATTTTGTTAGGAACAATATAGATGTATTTGAAGGCATCGGAAGACTTCAAGGTACAGTGGATATACCAACAAAATATTCAGATGAGCAAATTTGTCATCCATCTCCACGATTGCCATCCTGTTTGCTCGGACCATTAAAGTTGGAATTGGAGAGACAGAAAAGCAATTGTAAAAGTTGACAGCATAGATGAAAACGCTTGTGTTAACAGAATGGTTATCGTGGAGAAACCAAATGGAAATGTAAGACTATGTTTAGATCCCTCAGATTTAAATAAAATTATTGTAAAAAAGCCAAAAATGATGCCAACGCTAGAAGATTTAAGCATAAAGCTCAAGGGAAATAAGTTTTTTTCAGTCCTTGACTTATCTGAAGGTTTTCACCACTTGGAACTATCTGAAGCATCTTCATGGAAATGTTGTTTCTCTAGTCCATTTGGTGTTTTTAGATATGTAGTATTCCCCTATGGTTTGATGCATGGCCCAGAACTCTTCCAAGATGTTACTGAAGGACATTTTGGAACCATCCCAAATGTAGTTGTATGGGCTGATGACATTTTAGTAATGGGAAATAATGAAGAGGAGCATGACAATACATTAAAACAAGTAATCCAAAAAAGCCAGGGATTTGGGTATTGTATTTAATAAGAATAAATTCCAGTACAAGCAAAATGAGGTCAAGTATGTTGGTCAAATTTTTAATGAGTTTGGCATGTCTCTGGATAAAGATAGGGTAGAGGCACTGTTAAGTTTGAAAGAACCTACAAATCGAGATGAACTAAGGCATATTTTGGGATCATTTAATTATGTACGCAGATATGTCCCGGATATGGCCACCACCATGACACCACTCTGTAAATTGTTAAAGAAGAATCTAGAATTTATTTGGTTACCTGCTCATAGGTTGGCGTTTGCAGAACTGAAAAGAAAAGTTAGCACGGCCCCTTCACTGACACCATTTGACCCAACAAGAAAAATTATCCTGCAATGTGATGCATCTAAAAGTGGTCTAGGATGCTGTTTATTTCAACATGATGATCAAAATATACTAAGGTTAGTTGCATGTACATCAAGAACAATGAATGAAGCTGAATTGAATTATAGTCAAACTGAAAAAGAAATGTTATCCATTTATTTTGCTGTAAAAAAGTTTCACAGGTACATTTATGGTTCTGATGTAAAGGTGCAAACAGACCACAAGCCTATTGTCTCAATCATGGCTAAACCAATTTGCAAGATTGGCTCACCAAGACTTAAGCGGTTAAGATTGAAATTATTGATGTACAATTTAAATGTAGTATACATACCAGGAAGATTATTACATTTTGCAGACATGTTGTCTAGAAATAGCTTACCAGTAACTGATGTATATAATGAAATGTCTTATATGGTACACTCCATTAGTGTGCACTTGCCAATGTCAGTGGAACGCAAATCTGAATTTCTGAATGAAACTAAATCTGATACCACTAAACTTATTAGAGAATTTTTATATGATTGGATGGCCTGACCAAAATAAAGTGCCAGCTGAGTGTAAGGATTATTATCAAATAAAAGATAATATTTATTTCGAATCTGGACTGAGCTTTTATGAAAATAAATTAATTCCACCCAAATCATTGAGACCTTATGTGCTAAACTTAGTACACGAAGGCCATACTGGTATTAGTAAATGTATAAAAAAAGCCAGACACCTGTTTTATTGGCCGGGGCTTTCCAAGGATGTCAAGGATTATGTGATGAAGTGCCGTACTTGTGAGAAGTTTAGACCCGCTAATAAGCCTGATAGTTTGATGTCACACAAAATCCCAAACTGCAGATATGGGAAGGTTGGCACAGATATTCTGGACTTCTGTGGAAAGTATTATTTAGTTATTGTGGATTACTTGTCACACTGGCTAGAAATTTTGCCATTAAATGACAAAACATCTTCATCAGTTGTAAATGCATTTCAAGATGTTTTCACTAGGTTTGGATACCCGGAGGAGATTGTTGCAGATAATAATCCTTTCAATTCTTTTGAGTGTCATAAATATTACAAAAATAAGGACATAACTTTCATTACAAGTAGTCCACATTATCCTCAAAGCAATGGATTGGCGGAAAAAGCAGTACATATAAGCAAAAATATCCTGAAAAAGGCTAGAGAGGATAGGGTGGATTACAGAGACTTTGTGTTATGTTATAACAACACACCATTGTCTACACTAAATGTATCTCCCTCGCAAATTCTAAACAGTAGAATAGTAAGAACCTTGATACCTACTCATTCCAAATTATTACAACCAAAAGTAGAGAAAAACATTCGTCAGTTATTATTGTTAAAAAAATCAATTAAACAAAATGAGAAACACTGGGATAAAAGAAATAAAATACGAGATAGGTGATAAGATAGTACATAAAACTGATAAAGAAAAATATTGGAGGAAAGGAAGTGTAATAGGAAAATGTAAAGAACCTAGATCATACTGGATAAAGAAGGATGGAGAAAATGTAAAAGTAAGGAGAAATATTAAACATTAAAAAAAAATCTTTTAGTGAAAATCAAAACCATTGTAATCAAAGGCATCTCAGTACTATTTTCTTATATTATACTTCCGGTTATATCAAAAATAATGGAAAAGCTTGTCTGCATACAAATGACACAGTACCTTGAGGCAAAAAACATCCTGCTTCAAAAGCAATGTGGTTTTCGTAAGTCCCACAGCACTGCAACTAGTCTTTTAGATGTGGTAGATAATGTTCTAGCTGCACAAGACGTCGATGAGGGAACAGTACTGGTTCTGCTCGACTTCTCCCAAGCTTTCGATACAATCGATACTTCTCTCCTCCTTTCTAAACTGGCTTATTATGGCTTTGACAGTCTTTCTTTGAAATGGTTCTCTAGTTATCTTAGTGGTCGGACACAGTTTGTCAAAATTTCCAATGAAGATGGTACAGATTCAGTTTCAAGCACACTACCAGTTACTAGAGGTGTCCCTCAAGGTTCTATCTTGGTCCTACATTGTTCAATTTATATTGTGCCGATATAATTCACCATATAAAAACTGTAATTATCAAATATATGCCGACGACATTCAATTGTATCTTTCTTTTAAAGCAAATAAAAATGATACAAGTATAGCTGTAAATAAACTCAATGTAGATCTATATAATATAAACAACTGGTGTCACCAAAATAATCTCCTATTAAATCCCTCCAAATCAAAATTTATGTTGTTATGCACGAGAAAACAAATTAATACTATTGCGGCGCATGACCCGCTCGTCTCTATAGAAGGTGTTCGCTCAGAGAGAGTCACAGAAGCACGCAATCTAGGTTTGATAATGGACGAAACGTTAAGATTTGAGAAACATGTCTCGGAGACGATGCGGAACTGCTTTTATAGGCTCAAAGTTTTATACAGAATTCGCGAGTGTCTTTCTGTTGATGTGCGCATACAATTATGTGGTTCACTTATACTTTCGAAGCTCAATTACCTACGGCGATGTAGTGTTCGGAGGGCGACTACTCGCCCGGACTAGTAAAGCCTTGCAGCGAATTCAAAACGCACGTGCACGTTTTTGTTTTCCCGTTCCGCGCCGTGCCCATATTACTCCGTTCTTAAACCGGTACGACTTAATGAACATGACCTCCCGTAGACACCTACATTTCGCTACATTGATTATTGGAGTGATCAAAAATAAAGTACCATCATACCTTTTCGAGAAACTGATCTTCTCTCAGCGCGCTGTCAGACACGCATCTCGACTTGCAAGTCATCCACACCGCAAGGTTGCCTTTCGTGGCAGCTTTCGTTTTGCTGCCACCAAGTGTTGGAACGATTTGCCACCACCAATACGTAATGCCAATACAGTCGCCTCTTTTAAAATGTCCTTCAGAAAATTTTTGATTGCCAAGCAGAAACATAATACTTAGGCCATCTTGCACATTTACACTCGTACTCTTGCGCAGTCACATCCACACGCATACTTAGAAGCCATACACAGAATATAAAATGTATAGGTAGGTAGTTATATAATATTAGTTCAAAAGAGATTCTAATTATTATTATTTTGTTTCAAATTTTTGTTGTGCTTAATTTGATCATCATATCAGCCGAATGACGTCCACTGCTGGGCATAGGCCTCCCCTAAAGAGTGCCAAAGTGACCGGTCCTGCGCCACCCGCATCCAGCGGACTCCAGCAACCTTAACTTAATTTGATGCTATGTCTATATTGTATAGTATGTTGTATTCTTTCAGTGCCATCTTGCTTCTTAATGGCCTCACTGAAATTCAGCGTCACGGAGCGCTTCTTGTGGCTCGCTCCGTGACACCAAGCTGAGTGAGGACCTTTTAGCGTAATATTGTGGTTAAATTGTTTGTAGTTATTTTTGCTTTTATGTACCGAAATCTTTACGCTAATAAATTCTTTTATTTCTTCTTTCTTCTTTCTTTCAAACAAACGCATACTATGCATTGGCATTGTTAATATAAGTCATATCTTTTTATTTAGTCTTATTAAATAAATTAAAAAATGTAATTCAGCTATCCTAAGTTAACTGATTATTTGTTCTAGCATGAGTTAATACCGTGCCTACATATATATTACCATTCATACAGCTTTTAGCTAATACCTGTAATATTAATTAGGAGCATTGTCTGCCAACAAACCGCACTGTGGTTTGGCAGATTTCTGTCTAGCTTTAAGCATGTAAGGAAAAAAGAGAATACACATTTATTTCATTTCATTTCATTTTCATTATTGACAATTACAAAAAAGTGCGAATATTTCATGGTTTTTTGAGTGCTGCAAAGTTAGCACAGCTCTTTCGAAGCTGCAATCTTGGATATACGGTACTGGTAGTGGTCCTAACAACATATAAAAAAATCAAAACTAGCCGTTAGCTTGCGATTTTAATGTTCGATATTGATTAGCCGTGTCCACACCGGCCGAACGGTTCGCCCGAACGGCTCGCCCGAGCCATCAAAAACGCTCGCCCGAACGGTTCGGGCGAGCCGTCAGAAGGCTCGGGCGAGCCGTCAAAAGGGTCGGCCGCAAGCGCTCGGTCGGTGTGGACGGGCGTTCGGGCAAACGCGCGCGGCTCGCCCGAGCCAGGTCGGCTCGGGCGAATTTACCTACCGATAGTTGAGCTCACGATCACGATGAAGCCGCACGTGCGCACAGCTGTCGCTGCGACGTTAAATTTGTTTTTGCTTGTTCGAATTCGAAATCGGAAGAAATGTATTTAAAAAAAAGCCGCAAAATGTGGATGCGCAAAATTTTTGACAACCGAAAAGAGGCCGGGATAAAATTATTTGATCAATTGTGTTATGATCAGAGCGAAGACGCCTACCTATTGTAATTCCTACTAGGTAGGTACTACTCAATTTACCAATCCTTTCAGCTGACAAACAAACCCATGCGTGTCGAACTCAGTTACGCAATTCCCAAATCCGCCTCAACTAGTCTCACTACCAAGTTACCATCCGCCAGTAGGTATAACTTGATCCCTAATTTCCTAATATGTAATGTAGGTATTCAGGGGTCAAACTAGTTTTGACCTTCTCCAACGCAGCGACTTCGAATGAACTTTAATAAGTTACCTTGATAAAAAAAAGACCGGGTTGCACTTGATTGGTAACTTGATTAATTTTAATTTTGCAAAAAAAAAAAAATCATTTCCTCCCCCGTCTCTCCCCCTGCATGCCAATATATCTAATAACAACCTTATTTGTAGTACGCTATAGTTCAACCTAACTCAGCAAAATTGATGGAGACGAAGAAATAAAATACCAATTTGTTTTTGCCATTGCCAAATACTTTTCAAAGCTTTATCTCTTTAGGAATAACGTCCAAATTCGAACTATTCGAATTTGCTCAATAGCAAAACGGTAAAGGACGCGTGGACAAAATTACTTTATTGCATATTCTATGCAATTGCAAAAAGTGTTTAACGGCTTTATACTCTTACGAATAGCGTTCAGTTTTGAATGAAGTCGAATCGGCTAACAGGAAAATATAAAAGTGTGATAAAACAAAATGGAATTTGCATTTACGAAAAATGTGTTACGAGCTTATAGTGTTAACAATAAAGTACAAATTAGAATAACAATACGTAGGGCAAAAATCGCCCTCGCCTTCTGTCGTTCGGCCGAACAAAACCACCGTCCACATAGGCTGAGCCGCTCGCGGCTCGGGCAAACCGTTCGGGCAAGCATTCGGGGGCTCGCCCGAACGGCTCGGGCGAGCCACCGTTTGCCCGAATCACGTCCACACCGGGCGAGCACGTTTGGGCGAACGGTGTTCGGGCGAGCTGCTCGTTCGGTGTAGACACGGCTATTGTCCTATAGTACTAACTGTTCTGCCGTTTTAATGACGATCGAAAGGATTTTTCCGATAAAAGGTCTGTTCGCGCAACATCAGAAAGTAATTACCGCGGGGCTCCAGCCTGTAGAGCATCAACAACACGTTGTTGCGTGCGTTGGGCAGCGTGGTGAAGTATTTTTAAGAGGACCGAAAGGGTGTTTCGGAGACGAGGTTCGTTGGTATCAAAAAGTATAGTCCCCACAGGGCTCCAGCCTGTAGAGCATCGCAAACACGTTGTTGCGCGCGTTGGGCAGCGTGGTGAAGTATTTTTAAGACAGCCGAAAGGAAGTTTCGGAGGCGAGGTTCGTTGGTATCAAAAAGTATAGTCACCACGAGGCTCCAGCCTGTAGAGCATCGCGAACACGTTGTTGCGCGCGTTGGGAGCGTGGTGAAGTATTTTTAAGACAGCCGAAAGGAAGTTTCGGAGGCGAGGTTCGTTGGTATCAAAAAGTATAGTCACCATGGGGCTCCAGCCTGTAGAGCATTGCGAACACGTTGTTGCGTGCGTTGGGCAGAGTGGTGAAGTATTTTTAAGATAGCCGAAAGGAAATTTCGGAGGCGAGGTTCGTTGGTATCAAAAAGTATAGTCACCACGGGGCTCCAGCCTGTAGAGCATCGCGAACACGTTGCGCGCGTTGGGCAGCGTGGTGAAGTATTTTTAAGACAGCCGAAAGGAAGTTTCGGAGGCGAGGTTCGTTGGTATCAAAAAGTATAGTCACCACGGGGCTCCAGCCTGTAGAGCATCGCGAACACGTTGCGCGCGTTGGGCAGCGTGGTGAAGTATTTTTAAGACAGCCGAAAGGAAGTTTCGGAGGCGAGGTTCGTTGGTATCAAAAAGTATAGTCACCACGGGGCTCCAGCCTGTAGAGCATCGCGAACACGTTGTTGCGCGCGTTGGGCAGCGTGGTGAAGTATTTTTAAGACAGCCGAAAGGAAGTTTCGGAGGCGAGGTTCGTTGGTATCAAAAAGTATAGTCACCACGGGGCTCCAGCCTGTAGAGCATCGCGAACACGTTGTTGCGCGCGTTGGGAGCGTGGTGAAGTATTTTTAAGACAGCCGAAAGGAAGTTTCGGAGGCGAGGTTCGTTGGTATCAAAAAGTATAGTCACCACGGGGCTCCAGCCTGTAGAGCATCGCGAACACGTTGCGCGCGTTGGGCAGCGTGGTGAAGTATTTTTAAGACAGCCGAAAGGAAGTTTCGGAGGCGAGGTTCGTTGGTATCAAAAAGTATAGTCACCACGGGGCTCCAGCCTGTAGAGCATCGCGAACACGTTGTTGCGCGCGTTGGGCAGCGTGGTGAAGTATTTTTAAGACAGCCGAAAGGAAGTTTCGGAGGCGAGGTTCGTTGGTATCAAAAAGTATAGTCACCACGGGGCTCCAGCCTGTAGAGCATCGCGAACACGTTGTTGCGCGCGTTGGGAGCGTGGTGAAGTATTTTTAAGACAGCCGAAAGGAAGTTTCGGAGGCGAGGTTCGTTGGTATCAAAAAGTATAGTCACCACGGGGCTCCAGCCTGTAGAGCATCGCGAACACGTTGTTGCGCGCGTTGGGAGCGTGGTGAAGTATTTTTAAGACAGCCGAAAGGAAGTTTCGGAGGCGAGGTTCGTTGGTATCAAAAAGTATAGTCACCACGGGGCTCCAGCCTGTAGAGCATCGCGAACACGTTGTTGCGCGCGTTGGGCAGCGTGGTGAAGTATTTTTAAGCCAGCCGAAAGGAAGTTTCGGAGGCGAGGTTCGTTGGTATCAAAAAGTATAGTCACCACGGGGCTCCAGCCTGTCGAGCATCGCGAACACGTTGTTGCGCGCGTTGGGAGCGTGGTGAAGTATTTTTAAGACAGCCGAAAGGAAGTTTCGGAGGCGAGGTTCGTTGGTATCAAAAAGTATAGTGACCACGGGGCTCCAGCCTGTAGAGCATCGCGAACACGTTGTTGCGCGCGTTGGGAGCGTGGTGAAGTATTTTTAAGACAGCCGAAAGGAAGTTTCGGAGGCGAGGTTCGTTGATATCAAAAAGTATAGTCACCACGGGGCTCCAGCCTGTAGAGCATCGCGAACACGTTGTTGCGCGCGTTGGGAGCGTGGTGAAGTATTTTTAAGACAGCCGAAAGGAAGTTTCGGAGGCGAGGTTCGTTGGTATCAAAAAGTATAGTCACCATGGGGCTCCAGCCTGTAGAGCATTGCGAACACGTTGTTGCGTGCGTTGGGCAGAGTGGTGAAGTATTTTTAAGATAGCCGAAAGGAAATTTCGGAGGCGAGGTTCGTTGGTATCAAAAAGTATAGTCACCACGGGGCTCCAGCCTGTAGAGCATCGCGAACACGTTGCGCGCGTTGGGCAGCGTGGTGAAGTATTTTTAAGACAGCCGAAAGGAAGTTTCGGAGGCGAGGTTCGTTGGTATCAAAAAGTATAGTCACCACGGGGCTCCAGCCTGTAGAGCATCGCGAACACGTTGCGCGCGTTGGGCAGCGTGGTGAAGTATTTTTAAGACAGCCGAAAGGAAGTTTCGGAGGCGAGGTTCGTTGGTATCAAAAAGTATAGTCACCACGGGGCTCCAGCCTGTAGAGCATCGCGAACACGTTGTTGCGCGCGTTGGGCAGCGTGGTGAAGTATTTTTAAGACAGCCGAAAGGAAGTTTCGGCGGCGAGGTTCGTTGGTATCAAAAAGTATAGTCACCACGGGGCTCCAGCCTGTAGAGCATCGCGAACACGTTGTTGCGAGCGTTGGGCAGCGTGGTGAAGTATTTTTAAGACAGCCGAAAGGAAGTTTCGGAGGCGAGGTTCGTTGGTATCAAAAAGTATAGTCACCATGGGGCTCCAGCCTGTAGAGCATTGCGAACACGTTGTTGCGTGCGTTGGGCAGAGTGGTGAAGTATTTTTAAGACAGCCGAAAGGAAATTTCGGAGGCGAGGTTCGTTGGTATCAAAAAGTATAGTCACCACGGGGCTCCAGCCTGTAGAGCATCGCGAACACGTTGCGCGCGTTGGGCAGCGTGGTGAAGTATTTTTAAGACAGCCGAAAGGAAGTTTCGGAGGCGAGGTTCGTTGGTATCAAAAAGTATAGTCACCACGGGGCTCCAGCCTGTAGAGCATCGCGAACACGTTGCGCGCGTTGGGCAGCGTGGTGAAGTATTTTTAAGACAGCCGAAAGGAAGTTTCGGAGGCGAGGTTCGTTGGTATCAAAAAGTATAGTCACCACGGGGCTCCAGCCTGTAGAGCATCGCGAACACGTTGTTGCGCGCGTTGGGCAGCGTGGTGAAGTATTTTTAAGACAGCCGAAAGGAAGTTTCGGAGGCGAGGTTCGTTGGTATCAAAAAGTATAGTCACCACGGGGCTCCAGCCTGTAGAGCATCGCGAACACGTTGTTGCGCGCGTTGGGAGCGTGGTGAAGTATTTTTAAGACAGCCGAAAGGAAGTTTCGGAGGCGAGGTTCGTTGGTATCAAAAAGTATAGTCACCACGGGGCTCCAGCCTGTAGAGCATCGCGAACACGTTGTTGCGCGCGTTGGGAGCGTGGTGAAGTATTTTTAAGACAGCCGAAAGGAAGTTTCGGAGGCGAGGTTCGTTGGTATCAAAAAGTATAGTCACCACGGGGCTCCAGCCTGTAGAGCATCGCGAACACGTTGTTGCGCGCGTTGGGCAGCGTGGTGAAGTATTTTTAAGCCAGCCGAAAGGAAGTTTCGGAGGCGAGGTTCGTTGGTATCAAAAAGTATAGTCACCACGGGGCTCCAGCCTGTCGAGCATCGCGAACACGTTGTTGCGCGCGTTGGGAGCGTGGTGAAGTATTTTTAAGACAGCCGAAAGGAAGTTTCGGAGGCGAGGTTCGTTGGTATCAAAAAGTATAGTCACCACGGGGCTCCAGCCTGTAGAGCATCGCGAACACGTTGTTGCGCGCGTTGGGAGCGTGGTGAAGTATTTTTAAGACAGCCGAAAGGAAGTTTCGGAGGCGAGGTTCGTTGATATCAAAAAGTATAGTCACCACGGGGCTCCAGCCTGTAGAGCATCGCGAACACGTTGTTGCGCGCGTTGGGAGCGTGGTGAAGTATTTTTAAGACAGCCGAAAGGAAGTTTCGGAGGCGAGGTTCGTTGGTATCAAAAAGTATAGTCACCACGGGGCTCCAGCCTGTAGAGCATCGCGAACACGTTGTTGCGCGCGTTGGGAGCGTGGTGAAGTATTTTTAAGACAGCCGAAAGGAAGTTTCGGAGGCGAGGTTCGTTGGTATCAAAAAGTATAGTCACCACGGGGCTCCAGCCTGTAGAGCATCGCGAACACGTTGTTGCGCGCGTTGGGCAGCGTGGTGAAGTATTTTTAAGCCAGCCGAAAGGAAGTTTCGGAGGCGAGGTTCGTTGGTATCAAAAAGTATAGTCACCACGGGGCTCCAGCCTGTCGAGCATCGCGAACACGTTGTTGCGCGCGTTGGGAGCGTGGTGAAGTATTTTTAAGACAGCCGAAAGGAAGTTTCGGAGGCGAGGTTCGTTGGTATCAAAAAGTATAGTCACCACGGGGCTCCAGCCTGTAGAGCATCGCGAACACGTTGTTGCGCGCGTTGGGAGCGTGGTGAAGTATTTTTAAGACAGCCGAAAGGAAGTTTCGGAGGCGAGGTTCGTTGGTATCAAAAAGTATAGTCACCACGGGGCTCCAGCCTGTAGAGCATCGCGAACACGTTGTTGCGCGCGTTGGGAGCGTGGTGAAGTATTTTTAAGACAGCCGAAAGGAAGTTTCGGAGGCGAGGTTCGTTGGTATCAAAAAGTATAGTCACCATGGGGCTCCAGCCTGTAGAGCATCGCGAACACGTTGTTGCGCGCGTTGGGAGCGTGGTGAAGTATTTTTAAGACAGCCGAAAGGAAGTTTCGGAGGCGAGGTTCGTTGGTATCAAAAAGTATAGTCACCACGGGGCTCCAGCCTGTAGAGCATCGCGAACACGTTGTTGCGCGCGTTGGGAGCGTGGTGAAGTATTTTTAAGACAGCCGAAAGGAAGTTTCGGAGGCGAGGTTCGTTGGTATCAAAAAGTATAGTCACCACGGGGCTCCAGCCTGTAGAGCATCGCGAACACGTTGTTGCGCGCGTTGGGAGCGTGGTGAAGTATTTTTAAGACAGCCGAAAGGAAGTTTCGGAGGCGAGGTTCGTTGGTATCAAAAAGTATAGTCACCACGGGGCTCCAGCCTGTAGAGCATTGCGAACACGTTGTTGCGCGCGTTGGGAGCGTGGTGAAGTATTTTTAAGACAGCCGAAAGGAAGTTTCGGAGGCGAGGTTCGTTGGTATCAAAAAGTATAGTCACCACGGGGCTCCAGCCTGTAGAGCATCGCGAACACGTTGTTGCGCGCGTTGGGCAGCGTGGTGAAGTATTTTTAAGACAGCCGAAAGGAAGTTTCGGAGGCGAGGTTCGTTGGTATCAAAAAGTATAGTCACCACGGGGCTCCAGCCTGTAGAGCATCGCGAACACGTTGTTGCGCGCGTTGGGAGCGTGGTGAAGTATTTTTAAGATAGCCGAAAGGAAGTTTCGGAGGCGAGGTTCGTTGGTATCAAAAAGTATAGTCATCACGGGGCTCCAGCCTGTAGAGCATCGCGAACACGTTGTTGCGCGCGTTGGGAGCGTGGTGAAGTATTTTTAAGACAGCCGAAAGGAAGTTTCGGAGGCGAGGTTCGTTGGTATCAAAAAGTATAGTCACCACGGGGCTCCAGCCTGTAGAGCATCGCGAACACGTTGTTGCGCGCGTTGGGAGCGTGGTGAAGTATTTTTAAGACAGCCGAAAGGAAGTTTCGGAGGCGAGGTTCGTTGGTATCAAAAAGTATAGTCACCACGGGGCTCCAGCCTGTAGAGCATCGCGAACACGTTGCGCGCGTTGGGCAGCGTGGTGAAGTATTTTTAAGACAGCCGAAAGGAAGTTTCGGAGGCGAGGTTCGTTGGTATCAAAAAGTATAGTCACCACGGGGCTCCAGCCTGTAGAGCATCGCGAACACGTTGTTGCGCGCGTTGGGCAGCGTGGTGAAGTATTTTTAAGACAGCCGAAAGGAAGTTTCGGCGGCGAGGTTCGTTGGTATCAAAAAGTATAGTCACCACGGGGCTCCAGCCTGTAGAGCATCGCGAACACGTTGTTGCGAGCGTTGGGCAGCGTGGTGAAGTATTTTTAAGACAGCCGAAAGGAAGTTTCGGAGGCGAGGTTCGTTGGTATCAAAAAGTATAGTCACCATGGGGCTCCAGCCTGTAGAGCATTGCGAACACGTTGTTGCGTGCGTTGGGCAGAGTGGTGAAGTATTTTTAAGACAGCCGAAAGGAAATTTCGGAGGCGAGGTTCGTTGGTATCAAAAAGTATAGTCACCACGGGGCTCCAGCCTGTAGAGCATCGCGAACACGTTGCGCGCGTTGGGCAGCGTGGTGAAGTATTTTTAAGACAGCCGAAAGGAAGTTTCGGAGGCGAGGTTCGTTGGTATCAAAAAGTATAGTCACCACGGGGCTCCAGCCTGTAGAGCATCACGAACACGTTGCGCGCGTTGGGCAGCGTGGTGAAGTATTTTTAAGACAGCCGAAAGGAAGTTTCGGAGGCGAGGTTCGTTGGTATCAAAAAGTATAGTCACCACGGGGCTCCAGCCTGTAGAGCATCGCGAACACGTTGTTGCGCGCGTTGGGCAGCGTGGTGAAGTATTTTTAAGACAGCCGAAAGGAAGTTTCGGAGGCGAGGTTCGTTGGTATCAAAAAGTATAGTCACCACGGGGCTCCAGCCTGTAGAGCATTGCGAACACGTTGTTGCGTGCGTTGGGCAGAGTGGTGAAGTATTTTTAAGACAGCCGAAAGGAAATTTCGGAGGCGAGGTTCGTTGGTATCAAAAAGTATAGTCACCACGGGGCTCCAGCCTGTAGAGCATCGCGAACACGTTGCGCGCGTTGGGCAGCGTGGTGAAGTATTTTTAAGACAGCCGAAAGGAAGTTTCGGAGGCGAGGTTCGTTGGTATCAAAAAGTATAGTCACCACGGGGCTCCAGCCTGTAGAGCATCGCGAACACGTTGTTGCGCGCGTTGGGCAGCGTGGTGAAGTATTTTTAAGACAGCCGAAAGGAAGTTTCGGAGGCGAGGTTCGTTGGTATCAAAAAGTATAGTCACCACGGGGCTCCAGCCTGTAGAGCATCGCGAACACGTTGTTGCGCGCGTTGGGCAGCGTGGTGAAGTATTTTTAAGACAGCCGAAAGGAAGTTTCGGAGGCGAGGTTCGTTGGTATCAAAAAGTATAGTCACCATGGGGCTCCAGCCTGTAGAGCATTGCGAACACGTTGTTGCGTGCGTTGGGCAGAGTGGTGAAGTATTTTTAAGACAGCCGAAAGGAAATTTCGGAGGCGAGGTTCGTTGGTATCAAAAAGTATAGTCACCACGGGGCTCCAGCCTGTAGAGCATCGCGAACACGTTGCGCGCGTTGGGCAGCGTGGTGAAGTATTTTTAAGACAGCCGAAAGGAAGTTTCGGAGGCGAGGTTCGTTGGTATCAAAAAGTATAGTCACCACGGGGCTCCAGCCTGTAGAGCATCGCGAACACGTTGTTGCGCGCGTTGGGAGCGTGGTGAAGTATTTTTAAGACAGCCGAAAGGAAGTTTCGGAGGCGAGGTTCGTTGGTATCAAAAAGTATAGTCACCACGGGGCTCCAGCCTGTAGAGCATCGCGAACACGTTGTTGCGCACGTTGGGCAGCGTGGTGAAGTATTTTTAAGACAGCCGAAAGGAAGTTTCGGAGGCGAGGTTCGTTGGTATCAAAAAGTATAGTCACCACGGGGCTCCAGCCTGTAGAGCATCGCGAACACGTTGTTGCGCGCATTGGGAGCGTGGTGAAGTATTTTTAAGACAGCCGAAAGGAAGTTTCGGAGGCGAGGTTCGTTGGTATCAAAAAGTATAGTCACCACGGGGCTCCAGCCTGTAGAGCATCGCGAACACGTTGTTGCGCGCGTTGGGAGCGTGGTGAAGTATTTTTAAGACAGCCGAAAGGAAGTTTCGGAGGCGAGGTTCGTTGGTATCAAAAAGTATAGTCACCACGGGGCTCCAGCCTGTAGAGCATCGCGAACACGTTGTTGCGCGCGTTGGGAGCGTGGTGAAGTATTTTTAAGACAGCCGAAAGGAAGTTTCGGAGGCGAGGTTCGTTGGTATCAAAAAGTATAGTCATCACGGGGCTCCAGCCTGTAGAGCATCGCGAACACGTTGTTGCGCGCGTTGGGAGCGTGGTGAAGTATTTTTAAGACAGCCGAAAGGAAGTTTCGGAGGCGAGGTTCGTTGGTATCAAAAAGTATAGTCACCACGGGGCTCCAGCCTGTAGAGCATCGCGAACACGTTGTTGCGCGCGTTGGGAGCGTGGTGAAGTATTTTTAAGACAGCCGAAAGGAAATTTCGGAGGCGAGGTTCGTTGGTATCAAAAAGTATAGTCACCACGGGGCTCCAGCCTGTAGAGCATCGCGAACACGTTGTTGCGCGCGTTGGGAGCGTGGTGAAGTATTTTTAAGACAGCCGAAAGGAAGTTTCGGAGGCGAGGTTCGTTGGTATCAAAAAGTATAGTCACCACGGGGCTCCAGCCTGTAGAGCATCGCGAACACGTTGCGCGCGTTGGGCAGCGTGGTGAAGTATTTTTAAGACAGCCGAAAGGAAGTTTCGGAGGCGAGGTTCGTTGGTATCAAAAAGCATAGTCACCACGGGGCTCCAGCCTGTAGAGCATCGCGAACACGTTGCGCGCGTTGGGCAGCGTGGTGAAGTATTTTTAAGACAGCCGAAAGGAAGTTTCGGAGGCGAGGTTCGTTGGTATCAAAAAGTATAGTCACCACGGGGCTCCAGCCTGTAGAGCATCGCGAACACGTTGTTGCGCGCGTTGGGCAGCGTGGTGAAGTATTTTTAAGACAGCCGAAAGGAAGTTTCGGAGGCGAGGTTCGTTGGTATCAAAAAGTATAGTCACCACGGGGCTCCAGCCTGTAGAGCATCGCGAACACGTTGTTGCGCGCGTTGGGAGCGTGGTGAAGTATTTTTAAGACAGCCGAAAGGAAGTTTCGGAGGCGAGGTTCGTTGGTATCAAAAAGTATAGTCACCACGGGGCTCCAGCCTGTAGAGCATCGCGAACACGTTGTTGCGCGCGTTGGGAGCGTGGTGAAGTATTTTTAAGACAGCCGAAAGGAAGTTTCGGAGGCGAGGTTCGTTGGTATCAAAAAGTATAGTCACCACGGGGCTCCAGCCTGTAGAGCATCGCGAACACGTTGTTGCGCGCGTTGGGAGCGTGGTGAAGTATTTTTAAGACAGCCGAAAGGAAGTTTCGGAGGCGAGGTTCGTTGGTATCAAAAAGTATAGTCACCACGGGGCTCCAGCCTGTAGAGCATCGCGAACACGTTGTTGCGCGCGTTGGGAGCGTGGTGAAGTATTTTTAAGACAGCCGAAAGGAAGTTTCGGAGGCGAGGTTCGTTGGTATCAAAAAGTATAGTCACCATGGGGCTCCAGCCTGTAGAGCATCGCGAACACGTTGTTGCGCGCGTTGGGAGCGTGGTGAAGTATTTTTAAGACAGCCGAAAGGAAGTTTCGGAGGCGAGGTTCGTTGGTATCAAAAAGTATAGTCACCACGGGGCTCCAGCCTGTAGAGCATCGCGAACACGTTGTTGCGCGCGTTGGGAGCGTGGTGAAGTATTTTTAAGACAGCCGAAAGGAAGTTTCGGAGGCGAGGTTCGTTGGTATCAAAAAGTATAGTCACCACGGGGCTCCAGCCTGTAGAGCATCGCGAACACGTTGTTGCGCGCGTTGGGAGCGTGGTGAAGTATTTTTAAGACAGCCGAAAGGAAGTTTCGGAGGCGAGGTTCGTTGGTATCAAAAAGTATAGTCACCACGGGGCTCCAGCCTGTAGAGCATCGCGAACACGTTGTTGCGCGCGTTGGGAGCGTGGTGAAGTATTTTTAAGACAGCCGAAAGGAAGTTTCGGAGGCGAGGTTCGTTGGTATCAAAAAGTATAGTCACCACGGGGCTCCAGCCTGTAGAGCATCGCGAACACGTTGTTGCGCGCGTTGGGAGCGTGGTGAAGTATTTTTAAGACAGCCGAAAGGAAGTTTCGGAGGCGAGGTTCGTTGGTATCAAAAAGTATAGTCACCACGGGGCTCCAGCCTGTAGAGCATCGCGAACACGTTGTTGCGCGCGTTGGGAGCGTGGTGAAGTATTTTTAAGACAGCCGAAAGGAAGTTTCGGAGGCGAGGTTCGTTGGTATCAAAAAGTATAGTCACCACGGGGCTCCAGCCTGTAGAGCATCGCGAACACGTTGTTGCGCGCGTTGGGAGCGTGGTGAAGTATTTTTAAGACAGCCGAAAGGAAGTTTCGGAGGCGAGGTTCGTTGGTATCAAAAAGTATAGTCACCACGGGGCTCCAGCCTGTAGAGCATCGCGAACACGTTGTTGCGCGCGTTGGGAGCGTGGTGAAGTATTTTTAAGACAGCCGAAAGGAAGTTTCGGAGGCGAGGTTCGTTGGTATCAAAAAGTATAGTCACCATGGGGCTCCAGCCTGTAGAGCATCGCGAACACGTTGTTGCGCGCGTTGGGAGCGTGGTGAAGTATTTTTAAGACAGCCGAAAGGAAGTTTCGGAGGCGAGGTTCGTTGGTATCAAAAAGTATAGTCACCACGGGGCTCCAGCCTGTAGAGCATCGCGAACACGTTGTTGCGCGCGTTGGGAGCGTGGTGAAGTATTTTTAAGACAGCCGAAAGGAAGTTTCGGAGGCGAGGTTCGTTGGTATCAAAAAGTATAGTCACCACGGGGCTCCAGCCTGTAGAGCATCGCGAACACGTTGTTGCGCGCGTTGGGAGCGTGGTGAAGTATTTTTAAGACAGCCGAAAGGAAGTTTCGGAGGCGAGGTTCGTTGGTATCAAAAAGTATAGTCACCACGGGGCTCCAGCCTGTAGAGCATCGCGAACACGTTGTTGCGCGCGTTGGGAGCGTGGTGAAGTATTTTTAAGACAGCCGAAAGGAAGTTTCGGAGGCGAGGTTCGTTGGTATCAAAAAGTATAGTCACCACGGGGCTCCAGCCTGTAGAGCATCGCGAACACGTTGTTGCGCGCGTTGGGAGCGTGGTGAAGTATTTTTAAGACAGCCGAAAGGAAGTTTCGGAGGCGAGGTTCGTTGGTATCAAAAAGTATAGTCACCACGGGGCTCCAGCCTGTAGAGCATCGCGAACACGTTGTTGCGCGCGTTGGGCAGCGTGGTGAACCGGCGCGAGCCCAGCCCCACGGCCAGGTGCCGCGCCGTGGGCGACAGCGCCACCGACACCGCGCTCTGCTCCAGCACGGCTGTGTGCAGGCATTGGCCTAGCCGTGACCATTCCAGCGAGTATACGCCTGCATAATCATAATATACGGTCAATTTAAAAAAACCTTACAAGACAAAAGTAAGCACGTATGATCCTTTACGTCACACCTGGCCATAATGCGAGTTCTACTGCACGCTGCGCGTGCGGTAAAACTCGCATTGTGGCCCGATGAAGACGTAAAATTGTGTACTTACCTCGGGCGGAAATTCGTAGAGCCCCAGATTGCATCACCTTCGGTTCGGGCCACAAACAACTGCGATCTGGGCCATTCACGAATTCACCGCCCTAGGTACGTAATGTACTATTTCTCAAACATGCTCGGAAATGTAGACCTTACGTTCGCGAAAACATACTGCGAAACAGCGATACGGGCGTCACGAAGTTCCAGGCCGGTAATGGGATTTTTAAAGGCAATTGTTACCCGCGGCGCCGGGTCACGCATCAGTTTTATTATTTAATTTGACTTGTTTTTATCCTAAACTTTTAATTAAGCAAAGCCCTTTAAGCGAGCATGACATATTCAAGCCACCGGACATAGATAATAACAAAGATTAAGCGACTTGTTCGGCGAGAAACAGCATTACGTGCTCTCTTCTTACATAAAACGGAACAGTTATTTCAGGTAGGTACTTATAATGATTACATGTCATCATCCTCCTAGCGTTGTTCCCGGTTGTGCCCCTAAAGGAGCCCGGGGTCCGCTTTGACACCTAATCCCAAGATTTGGCATAGGCACTAGTTTTACGAAAGCGACTGCCATCTGACCTTCCAACCCAGAGGGAAAACTAGACCATAAGGTCTAGTTTAGTTTTAGTAGTTTAGTGGGATTAGACCGGTTTCCTCACGATGTTTTCCTTCACCGAAAAGCTAACGGTAAATATTCCGTACATAAGTTCCGAAAAACTCATTCGTGCGAGCCGGGATTCGAACCCACGACCGCCGCTTGACAGCCGCATGCCTGAACCACTAGGCTACCGTAGCTCTGCTATAATGATTACATGTATTTAGGTATATTCCTAATAGAATTAGACTACTACTGGCTTAAAGGCATTTTTGTTGTTTAAGAAATCGTTGACAGTATAATACGCCTTGCTCAGCAAATTACTTTTAACATGAGACTTAAATTTACTGAACGGTAAATTAACAATTTCTGTGGGTATTTTATTGTAAAAACGTATGCAGTTCCCCACGAGCGACGTGCTAACCTTGCGGAGACGACTAGCCTTCACTGCGATCTTGTTTTTACTTCTGGTGTTGTAGTCGTGGATATCACTGTTGAGTTTGAACTCGTGAAGGTTTTTCCGCACATACATGATATTCTCAAGAATGTATTGGCATGCTACAGTAAGAATGTTTGGCTCCTTTATTTGTAGGCTTTGAAGTATCACGTTTCGGGCGCGGCGAGACGAGAGAGAGCCTGCAAAGCGACCTTCTTTTGATTCAGCACCAATTCGTGACCCAACATCGTGACGTCAGCCATAAAAAAACTTTTTTTTATTTACTTTGTTGTATGTTTGAGAAAGCACTATACAGTATACATACGTCGATTGCCAGCCTCGTATCCCTATCCGGCCTCGCCACGCTCGTCCGTCTATCTGGCAACTACTTAGCCGACAATCCCTATTTCCCTGGTGACTACGGTAGCCTAGTGGTTCAGGCATGTGGATGTCAAGCGGCGGTCGTCGGTTCGAATCCCGGCTCGTACCAACGAGTTTTTCGAAACTTATGTTTATATATTTATATTATTATATTTACCGTTTCCGCCACTGGCCGTGGCGGAAAAAAGGGGAGGCTTTTTCCCGGCAGTGGGACACAATATAGGTTAATAAAAAAATAAAAAAATTACCGTTAGCTTTTCGGTGAAGGAAAACATCGTGAGGAAACAGGTCTAATCCCAATAAGGTCTAGTTTGCTGTCTGTGTTGGAAGGTTAGATGATTTCTTAAATTAGGTGTCAAAGCGGACCCCGGGCTTGTTTAGGGCATAACCGGGAATAACGCTAGGAGGATGCTGATCCTGGTTAAGGCGGTGCATTGGAAATTATCGACGACTATATGATTGTTTTTCTGATTTTACCGATACATGATTGCTTAAAATTTCCTCGATAGAAAAAAAATCCAAAGTTGGGTCTGTATTTTCCTTTTTTTACTCAGCCTTCTCAAACGATACATTATTTTACAACACAATCAAGTTAATACTATAGTATTTCATCTCATCTAAAATCTCCCTTTATGAAATTTAAATAAAACTTCTCTAAGTTAGGTATTTATCGAAGTTTGTCCAAAAAAGCCATTCCCGAAGAGTGTTACATCTTTTTTTCACGTGCGCGGAAGGCATAAGCGTGTCTTTGTCTAGGGGGCGTGTTCGACTCGTATCAAGGCATCCCCTTAACGGGACAATGATAATATGGATTATTTTTTTCGAGACCGGTGTGAAAACCAGCTCTGGGCGTCGCAGCACCGGCTGAGACTGGAACCCTTGGCCTTCTGAATATCGTCTGTTTAGTTTTATTTGTGTTTTTTCTTTTTTTATACTTTACTTTCGTGTTTATATGGAAATAAACTCATCATCATCATATCAGCCGAAAGACGACTACTGCTGGACATAGGCCTCCCCCAAAGAGTGCCAAAGTGACCGGTCCTGCGCTACCCGCATCCAGGGGACTCCAGCAACCTTTACCAGGAAATAAACTATTTGTATTCTATTCTAAAAAATTGTTGATTGACCCACTACTACAATATTGCGCATGCTTTATCGTTGTCCACTTACCCAGCCAATGGTTGGTGTTCCTCAGTCGCGGGACCGGTAACAGAGCCACGAGCAGACGTCCGTCCTTGGAAATGTCAATGCTGGCGTCGTTGTGGATGCGACATCTCTGGACCACTACGTTTTTTGTACCTGAGCAACATACGTTACGCAGTTAATAGCCATTTCCAAACCATTCACCCGTTTGACAACTTCGTATGGCAGTTTAACCATGACGTCAAAGCGATTACCAATGTGACCAGCCCCTTGTGAGGCCGATCGTACTAACCAATTAATTTCTCCTAAACTATGCTAAGCGTTATGAAAGTGTATGTTTAGGGCGAAATATATATGCGATGTGCGGGGAATGCCATGTTGTCATGCTAGCCGAGCCAACATGGCATGTTCCCTACTCCTCTCGAATACACGTCTTTCTCGTTAAGCAAGCAAGACAAAGACACGTCGCGTCAGCTTTAAGGCGGCTTTAGTATGTCTGTTTAAGAGCCCGCCAAAGTAGAGTACAGTACGCGCCACATAAGTTTGCGACTGATGCTACTAGTAGCGTCGCAGAGGTGCCAGAGGGGTTCGACGGGTGTACGGGAGGCGACTTGAAGCTAACTTCAGAGATGCAGACTTATGTGGCACGTATTGTACAGTATAACAGTACAGCTAGGTTAAAGTACGCACTGTCGGCCATGTGTAGGGTGCACGTACTGTCGGCGATGTCGGGCGTGTTGCCGGTGTGTAGGGTGTACGTACTGTCGGTGATGTCGGGCGTGTCGCTGGCGTGTAGGGTGTACGTACTGTCGGCGATGTCGGGCGTGTCGCCGGTGGTGAAGTCCCAGGCCTGCACGCGGTGCGCGGGCGCGGGCATGGCCTCGGAGATGATGCCGGCGTCCAGGAGCCCCGCCATGCCGCTCAGGCGGCGCGCCCCCCCGCCCCCTCCACCGTTCTCCTCGTCCACTGCCATGGCATTCTGGGAACATTTTGGTCGATTCAGGGAGATCGCAATTCCCGATACACTTCCAAAAGTTATTCAGACAATTTTGGTTCTTAAAAAAATCAAAATTAGTTGCTCAAAGATGAAAGTCGAAAACTACGCACTATTCGGTCGCATCAATGGCATTTCAGATTTGTACCGCTAAAGTCTGTTAAGCGAGTCGTGTGCAGTTAATTTGAAAAATAATCATGCTGGTAACACGAAATTTATAGCGGTGTAAGAGGTACTCATAACTGACAGCTTTTTTCTTAGGTGAAATTGTACCCATAGGTAATAGGTATAAAGAATTTGTAAAAAATGGTGGACACGACCCGCTGGCCAGACTTTAACGTAAGAAGCGTGCGTGAATTTAGCATTCCTGAATACCTATGAATAAATAATTACCTGGGCCAGTATAATCGGTTGCAGGTATTCGTGAATGCGGGGCAGCCTGTGCGGCTGGCTGGGTGCCTCGTTGACGGTGAAGTCGTTGACCTGCATCAGCGGCACCGCCACGTGGTTCACGTTAACATGCATCGGCTGGACCTCCACCACACCAGCCACCTGGCTCGCGTCCTCCCCTCTGTCCTCGTTACGCGGACCAAGAATATGAGGTCGATACGCCGCAAACGGCCTCCCTCTCCCAAACTCAGACCCATTCTGCATCGGAGACCTATTCCCTGCCTGCTGGTTCTCAGAGTTGTTCGACTGCAACGTGAACATTTCTCGCACTGAAGACGGAGTATACAGACGTATAGTTTGTAAACGTCTGAAACGATTCCTCGCCGCCGTCCGCAGCCTGACCGCTTGCATATGCGCCAATCGAATCAGGTGAACCCTCTGTTCGAACTCGTCCATCGTCCGTGGCGACTCTTGCCTTGAATTTTCTGCGGAAGGGGCATTCGACGGCCCCGCGATTGGCTCGTCGGCTGCGGAAACATTTCTTGGAGTATTGAGTGCGGGGACATCTCTACTGGGCACAAAACGCATAGCAGGGATCCTATGGTGAGATATTTGAGGAACTCTTTTCTTTACCATAGGATGTGCGCCAGGATTGGACCTATGCAAAGCTTTAAGTCTTCTGCTTTCTTGATATAGTTCCCGCCTGTTTCTTGCAGTCAGAGAGGTATTTCTATTGGCAACCGATATTTGGACCGCAAGGCGACTGCTCCATTTCTGCGATGAGGATAGAGACGGGGGCGAGTCTCCTTGTATTCGACCATCTCCTGTACCCACTGATTGCGATGTGCGCGGCGGTCTCTCTCTTTCAGGGGCTCGTGCATCATTGTTTATTTTTTGTATAGGGACCGCTCCTGTCTCCGGCTCGCCTAGCAGAGTAGGGTTGTCGAGAGACATGACTTCATCGGGGCCGTCAACATCCACGTTTACTGGTCCAGAGTGTTCTGCGTTTTGAATGCGAACTACATTAGAAGAATCTACGCGAGGGCCTGAAGCCCCAGGATTATTTCCGGATCTGGCGATGTTTCTATTTGTCATCAACATCAGGCAAGTCAAAGCTAAAGCTCTTTTAAGTGTACGTAACATAGTTATAATAAGCTGGCTGAGACCTCGTTCTTCTAAGCACATCATCATCATGTTGAACATTACAGAAAGCACTTGCATAGCTCGCATTCGGATTTCGTGTCTTGTAGCGCTGATCTCGATTGCCCGAGCGAAGTCTCGGCGAGACCTGTTGTGAGGGTACCTGTGAGATAATCGATTTACGGCGGGATTTCGAGATCGCCTACGCATTTCATCTTCAGGTCGCCATCTGTAACTAGACTGCAACCGTCGTCTTATGGAGGGCGAGGCGCGCACGCTTGGAGACGGCCTCGTCTGCGGGGACCGGCGCGGGCGCGGCTCATGGCTACTCGTATTTGTTTCTGTCGAAGTGTTAAGAATACTTGCCGTCACATTAGCATTGCTTGTTGTTCCCGAATTGGACGGAACTTCACGTCTCTCCGGTTGATTCCTGCTGCTTTCGTCAGTTCTTACGTTATGTCTTGCGGTTCTTGACGAAGAACGTGACATTTCAGATAAAAACATACATCTTTCCAATAGAGATCTAGTATAATAGCTAGGTAAATCTTGTCGCCCCGTTTCCCTATGCAGAGTCAGTATGCGCCTGCGCAAGTTCTCCCACATGGTGCGCAGTTCTCGCATAGTAGTTCTGTTGCCGCGAAGCCACATGTTAGTAAGCAGCACGGCGTGTTTTTGTAAGGCATGAACACCCGACCTAACTTTTCTATAAGCCTCATCGGGAGGGACGACACACCCTCTCGTCCAGAAATTATCTCTGCTTGTAGAAGGTCGGTTGGCATTTGAATCGGCAGTGCTGGTCGAAGGTCCACTCTCTGGTTGCGTGTCTCGTTCTGGTTCCCTAGCGGGCGTTGCGCTCTCACTGTCGGCTGTACTCGCGGCGGCGGGCGTTGTCGACTGAGACCGCGCGTGAAGCCTACTGTTTGGTGACGTAACTCGGAAAGACGTCCGCCTCGTCCTGAAAATGTTAACATCTATGGAGTCATCGCTGTCGGAGTCGGAACTAGTGGAGAGCAGATCTCGGCGAAGGCTGGAGCTGAAGAGGCGTATGCGTGGCCTCGGGCGCGGTCGGTTGCCGCCCTCGCTGTCATCGGAGCGAGCGCCGGAAGCACTTCTGCGCCGCGGGCCGCTTCGCTCCACGCTGGCCAGGGTCGACAAAGACATATTAGTAATTAAATTCAATAATCTTGTTCCGGAATCTCTGAGTATGTCGCGGATCAAATCTAAACTCTCATTGATAGCTTGAGCGTCCACTGGCGCGCTTGTGGGGCTCATTTGTGTGGAAGAATTCGTCATGGTGGGCCTTTCTGTGGTTGTCGACTCGGACGTAGAGGGTGCGTTAGGGGGAGTGTCGGGGCGTGAGCTGGTGAACCGGGGCCAAGACGGGGTCGACGATGCGTCGGAAGAAGTGGAGGCGCTCTCGCTCTGCAGTGCGCTCGCCATATGAGCTATGTGTTGCCGTCTTCGTTGCGCAATGTTCGCGAACGACGTTGCTGTAAATATGCTTGTGCGAGACGAGTTCGCATGCGAAGACGAAAGTTCCGAAAAATTCACTCGACCAGATCGAGAAATCGCACTAGTTGAAGAAAACGGGTTTGGCAGCAAGCGAGTGGTGCGCTCGTTTTGATCTATTGTCCTGAAAGACCTCCCCGTACTGTCTGTCAGGGGTTGGAATGCTGACGTTCTTGATCCAAAAATGGAATGTTCTTGTTGTGGTAAATCTGGATTGAGTTGATTCCTGGAAAATGAAATAAAAAATAATTGGAAACAAAGATTAAATGACATGCTTTTACCATTAAGCAGATGAACATGTGAACCTTACCTCGGGTTACTATCAATGGACAAGACATCGAGATTCAGGAGGCGACTGCCGTTGCTCTCCCCGTCGCCGCTTTCAGCGCCATCTTGTCGCCGCGACGTGCCAGGGATCGATTGTTCTGAAGCCAGAGGATACACTTTCATTGGGCACAGCTACATATCGCTAAAGCTAAGACGAAACCTTTATCGAAAAGACAAGGGAGATTCGATTCAAAAAACATTAATTACCTATACAACATGTCCCTAAGGTCAATGCAAACCGGAAAACGAGTTATAGCAGGCCAAGTCCAGTTTAAAAAAAATATACGTTTCCGTCAAAAAGTTAATTTTTGGACAAGCTATTATTGCCGGCTGTACTTTTCTGTCATACCGTCATCAACTACTCATTGAGACGATTCGAACGAGTCCAAACTCAACGGGGTGACGTCGGTTATCCTGTCGTCTTATGCCCTTGAAGTTTCAAGTTGTAAGTTCGAACCTTTCTGGACGGATCCGGAACAAGGCATAGGTACGAAAGGTTAAGTACTGAATTTTCATGGTCACCTTCCGTCTCCATCGTCAGATCAGCTCGATGGTACCATAATAGTGAATTGTCATCCAAACTATTATACTTATACCTAAAATTTCAGCTGAATCGGTCACCGGGAAGTGGGTCAAATTTAACTTGCAAGATTTTATTACAGACACCGTGGCAGGTGAAACTAAATAAAAGCTTGTAAAAAAACCAAGTCACGCATTAATAATGTACACCCTGTAAAGATGGCCTATTTAGTACGAATTTCAAATTGTATACACTTCTTAGACTTAGTTATAATTTAATTTGTGTTAATTATCATCTTGTATATACTTGCTAGATAATTGAAAATACAAATAAATGATTATGATTATGATTATGAAAAAAACTTGTGTTGCTTTAAAGGAGTGTGGGATGCATGTTGTTAATTGTGTAATACGGCATAGGAAAATTCAAAGTTCAATTTTCATCCAGGAAATATTTTTCTTTATAAAACGTGACTTGGGGTTTTTTTCTATTTTATTATTATGAGTATGATGACTTGGCCTATCACCCATTTGCGGCTTGTCGTTGACTTTTGGGGCATCCTGTATATTCAGTAGAAATTCCTTTTGAATTATTCAAGTGATGTGTAGTTAAGTGGGTATTGTAACAAAAATGTAAAGATTACCATCGTCATTTGCAGTAGAAGTGGAGGGGCGTGCCTGGCGTGTCCAGGATGAGGTCGATAGGTCTGTTTCCATGGGGTCAGTGCCCCGGTCGATCTAACAGTCAGATCATTTAATCAGTGTTTTAAGGGTCACATTTACAATATGAAAAAAATGTGCATGCAATAGGCACATTAGATACAATAAAACTCGCATAGCAGTTCAGTATTTACAAGGTAACCGTACATAACAACCATAAATGAACATCGGCTAAGGTAAGTTAAATAGTGTGAATCATAGGCCGATAAAGAGCAAAATGTGATCCATGTCCACATAAGGTTATTATAAAAACAACTGTGCCAAAGTTCAAACTCACTGTGTTCGGCGGCGGCGGAGTGTTGGTGAGTCTATGGCGTACCATAAACAACCGCTGATAGTTCCTCACTAAGCTGTCATACCTCTGCACCAAGTTCTGGTATGAGTTAACAATCATATCTTGTGCAGTCCCTGGGTTCTCCTGAGGCCGGCTCGGGCCATCATTGGGATCGTCCCGGCTAGTTCTGTTTAGCATGATGGTAGGAGGACCGTGTTGTAACAGCGTGGTTGTAACATTGTTCGCAGGCCCGGCGGTCCACAGTGATATTCCTGTTATTAGCTTGTATCCCAAGGCATCAAAGGCTACATACCTGGAAGTCGAGATTTGAAAGTAAACAAAGTTTGTATTAAGCTCACAAAAAAATCTTGAAATCAATTAAAATAATGTCTAGCTGAAAATAAAATGTTATATAATGTTTATTATTAAATAAAAAGGGATTATGTTTACACACCTTACTTTTTCATTAACATTATTTGTGGATACCCTAGTGAAGGGTGCTGGCTGGCTCCAGTCCCAGAAGTAGAGCTCATTGTATGTGGCGATCACAAGCAGTTGCTCTCTGGGATGGAAAGCGATGGACGCTATAACTGTCTCGTTGCGAACGTTCCACACTTCACTGCCGCCCTGTATAACCAAAGGTTTACAGTGTTATCTTTAGTTGAACCCATAGTAAATTAAAAGTATTAAAATATGAGAAAATATTATTCTAAAAGTAAAGTATTTCGTTAATTTGAATTGTCTTGGCTCGGGCACTACCCGTATACTTCGTCTAATCCTACTCTGAAACCAAATAAATATTCCCAAACTAAAAATAAAACTCATTATTAGCATTTATCTCACTCATACATTCAGTTCCGGAAAACTGGAAAACAGATTACATTTGCCTAAATGATGCCTATATAATTATAGTTACGTGTATTTCACTCGAAGCAATTCAACGGTATCCATACTAATATATTATTAATAAGTTGATGACACATACCTACTACATAAATTACATATTCAATTGATGATACAATGTAAGAGGGTCAGAGTTCGATACATAAGCCTATGCATGTTATGCACATATTTCCTGTAAAATGCTCATCTTGTTACATAACAGGTATGTTCCTAGATGAAATAACTAAGAGACTCCTACTAGCAGTCCTAACTCGAGCCAAGGTACTGATTACTATTATTTTTACATGATCCTTAACAAATTTGAAAGTGAGGAAAAACATTGTGTTCCAGATTGCTAAAGCACTCAAGATGTATTTTTTTATGTCGGCTAGGTTGCTGGAGCATTTATTTGCAATAGAATTCTAAACTTTACATAGGCAGATCGAGATAGTAAAGAAATTATGGGAGAATAAGGCAGTAGTGTAATTCCAATAATGTATTTCCAAACTTACACTGGATATGTCCCAAACTCGAACTTGACCACCAAGACAGCCTGATCCGATTAATTGGGTATGGGATGGATGGAATGCAATGCACCATGGTGTGCGAGGATGCCCTTTCAATATCCTCACATGCTTGCCACTTGCCAGCTCCGATACGTACACGTTGTGGTTACCATGTGTTGATGCAACCTTGGTGCTGGAAATAGAAATAACAGACTCAATAAGCATAATAATAAGCTTTTCAATTCATTGCTAATCATAGACAGTCTTGTATTGAACAAAAAATAATCACGACAGAGATGATGGATAGCTCCATAATTCAAAATAGCCCTGGGTCACCTTAAAGTCATTTATATAGTTGTATCACCTATAGGTTTGTGTTGGTCAGGAACTAGGAACTATTGGGAATGAATTCCCATCTCGGAACGAAAAGCACTAGTTCGTCAATCACGATCTTAATCGGTCTTCGGTCTTTAGTTCAGCAGCAGGGCGAGAGTGGAACGGAACGAGTTACGGGTGACGCGACTGGGTAACATCGCGCGGGCGCGCACCGCCTAAATCAAACAGTGCTTAACTAACGGCCACTCCCTCGCTGACGTAAAAGAGCGAAGTAAGCGAAAGAACTAAAAGACCGAACTAGTTCCTCAAACCGATTGACCGAGATTGGAGCGCTCCCGTAAAAGAACGAGCAAGCACAAGCCTAATCACCTATACTGTAAATAAAGAAGAGGAATGGGCGACATTTTTGCCCAGTAGCGGGACACAAGAAAATGAATAAAAACTGAAATCCCTTTACCCATCAGGACTGAAGACCATCAGAAATGTGGACCGCGGGTATCCTGGTAAGTCACAGGACTGTAAAAAGAGAACAAATAATAACACCATTGCTATTTGCTATAAATTTTAAATATTTCTTAATTGTTGATATAAATGGTAATATGAACTTTCAATCGTAACTTATTCCATGTATTTAGCATCACATCTTTAAAATTACAATTGATCTGATAAAATGTTGTTATTTAAACATACTCTTATAGAGAGGGGTTTCTGCACTAGGATATCTTCAGCAATGTTTTCAAGCACAGTTTTGTTGGCGGGGCTGTGTGGGGGATCAAGGCCATGCTCCCGCCACTGCCAGCTGCGCACAACATTACCCACATTGGGTGCTTCATCAATTGGCTCATTCTTGATCCCAAGCCAGTCATTGTCTATGACTGGGTCCATAATTCTGTAAAATATTTGCTACTTAAACCTGTGTGATGATGGTTTAGATGTTATTCTGAAGGAACTAGTAATATGTGACTGATCACGTCTGAAATATAAGTGAGTTCTGTGGACCAACTTAATTCAATGAATTAATAGGACATTACATACCTAGGGCGGTGAATTCGTGAATGGCCCAGATCGCAGGTGTTTGTGGCCCGAACCGAAGGTGAGGGCCATAAATATGAGATCTGGGGATTTACGAATTACCGCCCGTGGTAAGTACACAATTTTACATCTTCATCTGGGCACAATGCAAGTTTTACCGTACGCGCAGCATGCAGTAAAACTCGCATTATGGCCAGGTGTGACGTAAATATCTATTAAAATATTGTCACAATGTGAATAAGGGATATAAAAGGATTTGTTTGTTGCATTTCTTTACCCTACAATCTCCAATACTTAAATATTAGTGCCCAAATCAACAATAACTTTGTTTAATTTACCTGGTTTATAATGATTTTATTATATTCTGAGGTGAATAGGCTATCTGTAAAAGAAATTAAAAGTTAAGCTTCAAGTTAAGAATAGAGAAAGAATTAGTGGTGCAAATATAAAAAATACACATCAAATCATTACATTACTTATAATTACATTAGTTAATCGACTTTTTTACCACAATGAGCAACAACTTCATTCGATTTATACATCCTTTGTGATAAATGTTTCGTGCGGTTACGTGAATGTTTATCTTAATTGCCTAAAGCTCCTCATCAGGTACTTCTAACAACCGGGTGGGCCATATTGGAATGGACAGGAATGTCAACAGGTTATTTCTTATCTCAAATACATGAAATTAGAAGCATTTTCTTCCAGAGATTAGATGACATGATTAGGACAAGCATCGATCTGCTAATAGCGGCTGCAGTTCTAGTTATACAACCTACTCATACTACAGAAAAAATAAAAGTTACAAAGATTCCTACTTGATTCATCATGTGGGATTACAACGTTTTGATAAAATCCAGCATTGGGTTTGTTGAAATCAGTTGTTTTTCATTTGTTATCTGAAAGTTTACACAAATAACCACAAATACGACTTAAAAATCCATAACAGCAACAATCCAAATGCACACAGCTGCGAACTGTCAAAATGGAAACTATTGATGAGTAACGAAACGTCGATGCAGGTTATAAAATGAATATTAAAACTTAAATCTGATTAAGTGTGAATGTGTGAAGCTAATTGTGCAAAATATAGCAATATGATTTATAATGAGTGAAACGAATAAATCTTAAAGCTGTATTAAGAATAAGATCAGCACGGCTAGCACGCGACGGCGCGCGAGCTCTCTCGATTTTTCTCGCACCATCCGTCTCTCTCTTATTAGAACACTTAGAAGAAGAGGTATAGTGCGATCAAAATCGAGAGTATGTCGCGGCCGTCGTGTGCTAGACGTGCTGAACATATAATGATGTCGGTGTTTATTATTATGTTGGCTAAACTGAAACTTGACTTATTTCATACTATAAGAAACAAATATTGAAATAGGATTTTATTAAGAGTCCGCAGTAAGCTCGGCCGAATTTCACCTTCCCATACAAACGGAGTTTCGTTCTCATTTATAAACTACGTGTTATATTGTGACGAAACTTTGCATATACAATGACATGAGATATATCTATGTCTGTAATTAGTTTATATGGTTCCAGTTTATAAAACAAACGAAATGCAGCAAAAATAAGTTTTGTCTGAAAAACTTATATTCGCTGTATAATTTTTACTATGGTATCTGAAGCTACATAAACTAATTAGTCTAATTACAGACCTGTATATACCTTATGTCATTGTGCATGCAAAGTTTCGTTACAATCCAACACGTAGTTTTAAAATGAGAGCGTATCTACGTTTGTATGGAGAATCGAGCTTACTGCGGACTCTTAATATAATAAAATACGCCGTATGTTTGAAGAATGACGTTTATATTGTGAATTTATTCCTGTATAATTTTAAGTAGTCATTGAAATGTATTTCAATAAAACAATAACATACAGGCTGAAACATAAGTCGTGAATCGAAGTGGCAAAATGTGAATCTATCCATGATTCTGAGCAACTTTTACTATGAGACCAGCTTTGTGTTATGCAAAAAAAAAACAACAATTTCATACACTGTGCTCATTTTAGACTGAAGAAAATGTGTGTTTTTTTTCATACTACAAAGTGGGTCCTATACTAAAAATGGCTCAGAACCGTGGATAGATTCACATTTTGCCACTTCGATTCACGACTTATGTTTCAGCCTGTATAGCTAAGTAATTATGTTTTTGGATTCTAATTGGCTTCCGGCTAGTTACCGGGGTTGGGGTTTCAGGCGGTTCTGGTTAAAGTGGTTATTACATTGTCCGGAATTCAGTCACTGACGAGAGGGACGCCGCAATACGTTAGATACGATACGAGATATCTCATATCGTATCTAACGTATTGCGGCTGCTGCGTCAGTCACTGAATTCCGGACAATGTAATAACCACTTAAGTTCTGATTCAATTTGATGTTGCGGTTTTTTATAGAATTGCTGTACAGAACATGTTTCAGCTTTAAAAAGAGAGCGTTAATTGTAACGCTCTCCGGTAATTGTACCGGTTCGGAATGGAACCGACAGCTCATGGTATTAGGTATCAGAGGGGCTACCGCGAAACGAAAACGAATTTAGTTCGTGTATCTCCCTCTCTGTCACTCGAACTAGCAAGTGCGACAGAGACGGAGATTTACTAACGAAGTTCGTTTTTGTTTCGCGGTAGGCCCACTGTGTGTGTAAGTATGTATGTACACGTAGTGGTTATATTCTCTTTGTATGTACCTATGAAATATGACCAGGTCAGTGTCACAATCCGGGCTACCCAGTAGTAAAAAAGCTTAAAATACACATTCATCCTGTTATTTTAGAGGGTAAATGGGTACGTAGTACAATCGTAAGAAAGATATGGGATTGGTGTCTCGTTATGTATGGTTGGCCAGACTAGTCAGACATGTATAATGTGAAAGGTAGGTGCGTATACCTACGGTTCTCTTAATTAAACATTTCCTACCTGAAATGCTCACTTAGGCACAATATCTAGCACCGTGCTGGCACACAATTAAATTAATAGTACTACTTACAGAAGGTCCTCTGTTAATTAATCCCCTAATTAGGTATGTCGAACGAGCCTAAACTTGGCCATCCCTTTCTATCGCATGCAACGCGCTGCCATAGGACGGGTGCGTGCCGTAGCAGCGCTAACATACCGGCCAGCATGTACTTGTAGCGGCGCGACGAAATCACCGAGTGAGCTGCCCCTGACCGTGGCTTAGGCACCTACCTGTGGGCCTACCGCGAAACGAAAATGAATTTCGTTCGTGTATCTCCATCTCTACCGCACTTGCCAATTAGAGCGATAGGGCGGGAGGTACACAAACGAAATTCGTTTTCGCAGTAGAGCGCCTCTGACGGCCTACCGCCTGGCGCCTACCCACATCCGTGTGCTCGAGACAGCGTTATATAGCTGTTAAGTAATTATAGAATTATAGAGAGATTAGACAAACACTACACCCGCTTCAAGCGGCCTAGTTTTCCTACCCACATATTTCATACCTACATAGATTTTTTTGTGAGCCAGCCCAGAACGGCTATCACAAGACGGCGCGCGAGCTCTCGATTTTTCTCGCACTATACCTCTGTTTCTAAGTTTTCTAATAAGAGATGTGACGACGTCCGACGCGACGCTATGCGCATGTTCATAGTGTGATTCTGGTCATAGAAAAGAATTCAATTTGATAAGACACAACACGCGTCGCGTTTCATCGGGTCGCGTCGCGTTTTAATAATGTATTTCCACATTGATTATTTTATTACCATAATTTTGTCTATTGGCCTTTAAATCTTCTTTCTGAAAACAGTAAAACTCATTGCACAGACACTTTAAGTTTTTCGGAAATGTCGGTTGACTGCATAAATCATTGAGTATTAATTTTGGGTTGTTCCACAGATATAGGTAGATTTCTGTGGTTTGTTAAAGATTAAAGTTTTGTCGTGGTTTTGTCAGTAGGTGACAAAACCACGACAAATCTTCGCGAAGTGAAATAATATTGTGGTATCGGTTTATAGGTAGGTACTTACATTGTTTGAGTCGAAATGAACAATGAAAAACATAGGTGGGTGATTGGTAGTCAGGCTGTGGATTCAAACTATTCAAAGTGGTTAATCGCTGTCAGTGCAGATGCAGAGCCTGCAACAATTAAACCAAAAAAAGCGTTTACTTATACTTATTTTCAATTTTCAATTAAGGATCCAGATGAAGAAAGGTTCGTACATTTATTATGTACATATTTATTTAATAATCAGCATTTATCTACTTATATAAATATTCTGTTCACGGCATTCAATATTTTCAGGAGAAAAGTCCAGTTAATGAACTGACAACTTAGTATGGAAAAACCGGCCAAGCCATTATCCGTTGAATGAAAGGTAAATGCGGTACACATTTTACCACTTTGGAAGTGTCTCTCGTGCAAACTATTCAGTTTAGAAAAAAAAAATTAGAAGCTTCAATATCATTTTTGAAGACCTATCCATAGGATACAGGTATGGGTGTGATGAAAAAAAAAATTTGCGTTCAGTTCTAAGTATGGGGAAATGTTTTTTTTTTCTATTTTTGTGTGAAAATCTTAATGCGGCTCACAGAAAACATCTACTTATCAAGTTACAACAGCGTCAATAGCATAGCTCTTAATGGTTTCGGAAAAAAGTGGCTTGTGACATACGGACGGACAGACAGACAGACAGACAGCCATGACGAATCCATAAGGGTTCCGTTTTTTGCCATTTGGTTACGGAACCCTAAAAAATTTCAAGTTTGGAAGTGATTAGTGATAGCTTGTATTTTCAGTGTGACGGATATATTATCAATTAAATATTACCCAGCGACAAAATTTTAGACGTCTAAAAAATGATAAATTTAATCAATATTTTTGTCTTCATTTTGGTTCATTTAAATTTGCTCTATAGTATTCAAGATAAATCATACAAAAAAGACAATGCATGCTTCATTTAAATCTGAATAATTACTTCCGGCTAGAAAGTTTGTCGGATTCTTGAATAAAGCATCTTAGGATAACATTTTGTTTTTCCTGGATTATGATCATTCCGCCCGTAGTCCTCTACGATGGGTTACTATTTTATTATAAACTAAACCTCATATAACCATATTGCAGATGCGGAGGTTAACTACGAGTAATTCGATATCGATAATGCTCTTATGTCTCATCTTTTTTTCATTCATCTCGTCGTTCTCAGAACTACCTATGCCCAAGATTTTGAGCGACCATGTTGGTTTCAATTTACTCTTGGATGATAATCTTTTCATGATTATGATTAAGTATATTTTGTAATTGACACTTTATTACAATGATTTTTACTATTAGGTATCACTTATTGACGAAGACCATACCTTGACCCATATATAAATAACCTTAGAATTTTAACGGACAAAGTCGTCTACGTTAATTGTTTCGTTTATCTAGGATATGAAAGGAAAATGTTTTACTTATTTCGATCATTAAGCGCTTTTCAAACATACGAATGGTTTTGCGTTTCAAAATGGTTTTTCTTGAAATAGCGTGACGATTAACGTACGATTTTTCTAATAGGTATAAGCCAAAATAGAAGCATCCATGGCATTCTTCGATGTGTTATTTTTTTTCTTAATAACTGATACTTTCCGGCAGGTCGTGAGTTCGTCTAACGTCATTTATGATGGCTTCGTCTGGAAAGTTAAAGGATTGGTTAAACTGGGGTTAAAGTTAAATGCATGCGGCGAGGCAGACGGTAGACAGAGAGAGACCCATTTGGGGATAAAGTTTTTAATCGATTTTTTAGTCAATCACAATATATCCTATACTATTAAACAAGCAATAAGTCTGGCCAGGGAAAGATGAGCCCTCTTTAGGGTTCCGTAGCCAACAAGGAACCCTTATAGTTTCGCCATGCCCGTCCGTCTTCGGCTTTGCTCAGTAACCCTTACAACTAGAAAACTGTAATTTGGCATGGGTCAATCACGCCAACAAAACAGTAGAGTAGAACCCATATGGACAAATTGCAGTAGTACCTACGTAGGCATGTCGTAGCAATTAACGAGGGGCAATTAATTAATAACGTAACCAGGCCGATTTTAGACCGCCAACCCTCCGTTTCCTCGGAATCTCCTCCTCCTTCTTGCATAGTTAACCGATTTCTGAATAGGTATTACTGGGTAGCTTCAGTCCAGGGTCATTCACAACGCAACCCGAATGTATCGCCGCAGGCAAACCAATAACAGTCTGATCGCCGGCCGAATAAGCATAGGTAGATGTTACGAATATTGGGGTAAAATTATACTAGCTAAGGACGAACTCAATGACGAGTGCAAAACATTTTGTGAATAGATATCTAGACGGGCCAACTCGCCGTCTGGCGCTAACGAACCAAATGCTAAACGGTAAACCTTATTTGACGGGGTGCTTCTGTTCTTCGTTAGTTAAGATATATACTACTCAAAAGAAAATAGGGGCCACAAGTATGGTGATCGTTACGTGAAAATTATATTAAACAGTAATATATATTTTTTCTAGCTTTTAGACTTGAACTCCAGCATGAAAGAGGTTAGATTCTGCCCTCAGAATACATTCGTATCCTTATACGGGAGTTCATTAATTAGCCACTCATCAATTAGTTTATGTCCAATAATTACAATGGCCCTTATTTTGTTTTGAGCAGTATAGTATCGTTCAGTTCTGAGTGAACTCTGAACAATGCTACATAGTTTTAGGTATGTAAATATTTATAAATCCAGTAAAATTGTGTGATTCCCAAGTTGATGAATTTTATTTAGCAAGCAAATAAACATTAATAATAATAAGAATACCTGACTTGGCTCTACCTTACGTAATATATCTCTCAACTTTTCAGATTTCAGACCGGTTTGATCTAATCATAATACTTAGGTACTGCATTTTAACTGAAATTACATAAATATGCCAAATTTTAGAGGTGAAGTAGTTGAAAAATGTAAAGCGAATTGAAACGGATACTTACTACAATGAATCTGTGTGCTAGTAAAAATTCTAAAGAAAAGAAACGCTGCAAATAAGTACCTAACGCGCACTAAACCTTGCATTTGTAATACAAAGCAAAACATAAAGCTACAAAGCTGTTGCAACAGGCAAGCTACGGAGCCGCTTTCACTTCAGCCTGAAGATTTGTGATTTACGAGGTTGTCATAAAATAAATCTCAAGTACGGGCCGCCATCGGCTGCTTCCGCCCCGCTCGTAATGTCCCGAATATAGTCGCAGGCATTTGCAAAAGCAACATTATGCGATACAAACTTTGCGTTTTATTTTCTTTATGGGATGGTATATTCACGTATATCGTTATAACTTCTTCAAAATACCTACTTACACTGTAGTTTGGTAAGCTTGCGGCGGCGAATATAGGAGCATTATGATTCGTAAAAATAATCCGCAATTTTAGAGTAGGAATAGGTACCTATTGGTACCTCTGTATATATTCATCATCATCATCATATCAGCTGAAAGACGTCCACTGCTGGACATAGGCCTCCCCCAAAGAGTGCCAAAGTGACCGGTCCTGCGCCACCCGCATCCAGCGGACGCCAGCAACCTTTACCAGGTCATCAGTCCACCTTGTGGGGCTACCCACTCCGCGCCGTCCGGTACGTGGTCGCCACTCGAGAACCATTCCGCCCCAACGGCCGTCGGCTGTATATATTACGAGCAAAACTTTGAAGAAATTAAAGTAATTATATTTTGTAACTCGCTATGGTATAATCTCAGATAAATCCTCTCTATTTAATAACAGCTCGCAGCTGACTGTACGAACTATTATACCCTTCCTATTCGACCACCCCCGCCCCATACGTTTTATAGCTATTCTTATCACAGTAGTTATGTAAATATGCGAATATTCGTACCAAACTAGCACGGAATATTGTTTTGCGAGTTGCCTATTATTGTCTCACCTGGAGCGAATGTGCGGTGAATCTGCAATATTGTGTAATATGTAGCTTTATTTGGATGGTAGCGATGAACCGGAATGGCACCTCATGAACGGTTACTGAAACCAATTTAGAGCCCAGCTAGAGGCATTAACGCAAATAAATACATGTCTCTAATTAATTGGGCGTTACATTGTTTATACCTACCAACTAGAGTAAGCACTTGTCTTGTTTGCGGCTGCGGTTTTTCTCATTGTTTACGTACATGCTATGTATGTAGTACAGTAGAGAGAGAGATATATATATATATATATAAAAACATAGAAAATCATAGAAAAACAGTTAAATTAAACATATATATATATATATATATATATGTTTAATTTAACTGTTTTTCTATGCCAATGCTATATATATATATATATGTTTAATTTAACTGTTTTTCTATGATTTTCTATTTCATGTATAAACCTATAGGTATACATGTATACAGTATCATTTACAGTCGAAAACAAACAGCACACGTTACGGTTAAGTTACGGAAGAGAATAAATTGTACTCCTTTAGTCTAGTCTTAAAAATAGGAATTGACTTAGCACGTTTAATTTCAAGATGTAGAGAATTTCCACAATCGAAAAGCTCGGTATGTAAAGGAACTGTTGTGTCGTGTTGTGTTATCATTGTATTTATATACATTTAAAAACGGTACGGGCACTCTACGAGTAGGTACACATGTCTAACTCTTTGACGGGCACAACATGAAAGTAGGTCATTGTTTATCTAAACAGTGTGTTGAAAGTGAGGCATGTCGCCCCTAGGGCTGAAAAGTAATAAAAAATAAAAAAAGCAATGGCAAAAACCTGGACAGCCACAGTTTCAGAAAATTGTACTGATTTTGAAAATCGTTGACAATCATGCGTTTTTTTATATTAAATATTAGGGGACAATCTTACACAAATCGACCTAGTCCCAAACTAAGCAAAGCTTGTACTATGGGAACTAGACGACGATAAACATACTTATATAGATAAATAAATACTTAAATACATAGAAAACATCCATGACTCAGGAACAAATATTCGTGCTCATCACACAAATAAATGCCCTTACCGGGATTCGAACCTAGGACCTCTTGCTTCGTAGGCAGGGTCACTACCAACTAGGCTAAAGCGGTCGTCAAAGATTATAAATTAGTATTGATTGAAAAGTAGAGTGTTTAACTCGGGGAAAGCCACCCATTTCAGCCTCGAACTATTGGTGCTCTCACTTCTTTCGAGCGCCAAAATATCTCGTCATGAATGGGTGACTTTCAACCCTCGGTTAACAATATACTAAAGTAACCAGATCAATGTTCGGAGAGTGGTAAGAGATGGTAGTCTCTTAAGTCACCATATGAAGGGATCAAAAAATAAGATTTAAACGAAGAATACAGTGCTTAATATACTTTTAGGTATTTTCATAGAAATTCCCGATTCCAGGCTCCGAAACGGCAGCTGAACATGCAACCGGGATTAGCGCTCAGGTGAGAGATAGGTGCCGGATACCGGATAGGTGAAACGAGGTTTGGGTAGGTATCGCCGAATAACAGCCCTCCAGACAAATATCACTTTAGTTAGAGCCATGAGTGCTTTGGTTCTATTACTTCTAAGTATTACCTGTTGAAAAGTAACAAGCTGAAGTAGCCAACGATAAACAGAGAAGTTAAACAATTTCGATTAAACTATAACCAAATATTTATAAACAATAGAAGTCGTATGGAGAAAGTTACCCGCCTAATAAGCACCATCTACATTCTGCAATGTTGATGGGTATACCTACCCGTATTCTTGATTTCCATAGCATACGTCTACACATCTATTTACATAATATACGTGTAAGGAGAATGATGTAGGTAACACAATTTTTCGCAAAATTTGATTCTCGGCAATTTTGCGCTCGGAATAGATTATTTTTGCGGGGAGGCGTGAGACGTTACGGGGATTCAATTTCAACCCTACAATTTAAATATTATGACACGCGGTTTTATGAGTTTTCTTTTGATGTTCATTTCGTCTAATTTCCTAAATCATTGTATACATTTATGTATGGTAGAGCATAACAAGAATAACACGCTTAAATAATATAAGCATTTTAGCATCTCAAAAAAATAACAATTATCTTTATCTTTTCAAGTTTAGGTACTTTCTTGCCATTATTCAAAAATATATGTGGGTTGGGTCACGTATTCCAAGCAATGCCAGGCTAATTTGTACTGAGTAGTTCTCTATACTACATTATCTCTTATGCCTGTACCCGCCCGCACCTTTTAACCTATTATTTTCTTGGAAATTTGTTACCATTACCAATATTTAGCATTTGCTACAGAGCGAATTCGTTTTGATATGAGTATTGGACGCAATCGCGCGTGAAATGGCTTTCCATCCTTTTTCAAGAAAACCCAACAAGATATCAGACAAGAAAGAATTTATATAATAAATTAAACGTCCATCTTATTTTGATTATTGTTAACTCACTGGGATTAACAGAAAAGAAGCATCCTGGAAGGAGCAGCGAAATAGTGTTTACTCTCGAGACAGCAAACATTGTTCCTGTCCAATTACAATGGAGCTTCGAGGCTCGATTTAGACGCCTTCTTACGACGAGCTCCTTGCATTAGATGCGCTGCCTGTGAACTGCTGAAATATTCAATGGTGACAAAAATATCGTACGCTTATTTGCAGACTTAGGTTTGAAAAAGTCTAATTTATTCTTGAGTTCTATTATATTATAGTGTGACACTGGTGTATCATCCTTGGTGCCAAACAATCTACATATATTACTGACTGACTGGCTATATCTAACATGAATAGGGGTAAGTCTCCTGGGCACGACGGGCTCAGCATTGAGCACTTACAGCACGCGGGCTCACATATTGCGAGATTATTGTCAATGCTGTTTACACTCTGTTACGCATATACTTGCCTCCTGAGCGAATGAAGACGGTGGTCATTCCTCTGGTAAAGAACCCTACAGGAGATCTCTCAGATAAAGGTAATTACAGGCCGATTTCGTTAGCTACAGTGACTGCAAAAGTATTAGATAGGTTCCTGGACACCGTTATGAGCAGACATGTCAAATTACATGATGCTCAATTCGGTTTCCGTGAAGGACTGTCAACGGAAAGTGCAATATTAGCCTTAAAACAGACAGTAAGCTATTATGTCCAGAGAAATACGCCGGTTTATGCCTGTTTCCTAGATCTGTCCATGGCTTTCGATACCGTGTCATATGATATACTGTGGTCAAAGCTGAAGGAGACAGGTATAAATCCGGCTGTGACTGGAATCATGTCCTACTGGTATAACAATCAGATTAACATGGTAAAGTGGGCTAAAGAATATTCTGACCCATATGTTCTCAAGTGTGGGGTGAGACAGGGGGGTCTAACCTCACCTAGATTATTTAACTTATATCTTAACGAACTGATTGATGGACTGAACAGCACTAATGCCGGTTGTAGAATTGATGACGTAAGTGTAAATAATATTAGTTATGCGGACGACATGGTGCTGTTGAGTCCATCAGTATCAGGTCTAAAAATACTTTTAAATAAATGTGAAACGTATGCGCGCCAACATGGTTTAAAATACAACGCTACCAAAAGCGAGTTCATGTTATTTAAAGGTAAAATTAAGTGTCCAGCCTACTCGCCCAAAATAATATTGAATGGAGTGGCTTTAAACCGTGTCACACATTTTAAATACTTAGGTCATATTGTGTCGGAGGACCTAAAAGACGATCTAGATATTGAGCGGGAGCGCAGGGCGCTGGCGGTGCGCGGCGGGATGCTGGTCCACAGGTTCGCACGTTGTAGTGTTCAAGTGAAGCTTACTTTATTTAGAGCCTACTGCCAAAGTTTCTACACGTGCGGTCTGTGGACTAGTTTCAGGCTAAAGCCCTATAGTACCCTGCGAATCCAATATAATAACATTTTCAGGATGCTCTTTGGGCTTCCTCGATTGCAGTGCTTCTGGGATGTTTGCCGATGCTAGCATGGATGACTTTTTTGCCATTGTAAGAAAGAAGACTGCAAGAGAGGGAGCACAAATAGCATCCTGAAAATGATATCAGGAAGGTGGGATTCGGACATTCTCCGCCGATACACTATTTTGCATGTCGTACGACCCAAAAAATAGATGTTTTAAATTGTAGTTATACTAACATAGTTCTTAAGTGTTTCTTTTTGCTTTTCTGTTACTAACAATCTATGGATCTGAGTTATCTGGAAATAAATATTTTTTATTTTTATTTTATTTTATTTATATATTACCTACCAATATTATACTGGATATCTATTACATTCCTAAGAGTCGTGTATTGATTAATTAGGTACTGATAGATTCAAACTGACCTTCCTATATATAAATATTCACAAAACTTGTTGTAGTATGTGATTGAGCGTACCTAATAGGAGGTCAGAATTATTCTGTTTAGTCTGTAACGAATTATCAGTAAACTTTGTAAATTGCAATTGATACGTATAGATAAAGTCGAATTTAAAAGCAGGTAAACGTATCTATTGGTGTGATCTCCCACAATTTAGGTTTTATTCACGTGGTTCAGGTATCAATTCGCCATGTAACGATACACCGTGGTAACCTGTAGGTTAGGCTGTAGCCTCGCAATATATGGAATTGTGGATTATCACATGGAAATGTGGGTATCATGCCGTTTCAGCAAAATATTTTTCGCCAAATTTCACTTCCCACAAAACTTATGGCAGTTAGTTTCATTTCCCAAACGAACAAATAGCACATTTTTGTTTCGCATTTTGTTCATTTGGTCAAAATATCATCTGGCATCATTTTGCTTCAAGTTTTATTAAGACAAAAGTTTATTAAGCAAACACTTTGTTTGTGCGTTTGGGCTAATATTGCAAACAAAACATTTGTTCAAATTGTCATTCCGCATACTTCACATTGTGAAGTGTTTGCTTAATAAACTTTTGTCTTAATAAAACTTGAAGCAAAATGATGCCAGATGATATTTTGACCAAATGAACAAAATGCGAAAAAATTCGAACAAATGAAATTAGTTGTTTTGTTATTCTGCCATTTAAAATTCATACAAAATGAATCATTTGCCAAATAATATTCCCTGAACAGTTATTTTGTGAAATAATAAAAATTGGAATGATCTGGTCATGAAATAAAATTACACCAAACAAAAACTTTTCAAATATTTGGCAAACGATTCATTTTGTATAAATTTTAAATGGCAGAATAACAAAACAACGAAGTTCATTTGTTCGAAATTTTATTACAACATTACAAAAACAGCAGTAAGAAAACAAACAACCGTAACAATTGTATTATAAGTAGGTTAGGTTAGGGTTCACTTGTGTCCCTCAGAGCGGAAATAGGCACCCCGCGACGTCGACACGCTGGTGGTTAGGTTAGGTTTAGGTTAGGTTAGGTTTAGGTTAGGTTAGGTTTAGGTTAGGTTAGGTTTAGGTTAGGTTAAAATAATTGCCATAGATAACTGAGTATGCCAACTATTTTAATTTTAAATAATAATCCTTGTAATAATTTGTATGTTAATTACAAAAGTACCCGCTTAGCAAAATATGTAATCTCACTCAAATACATTTCGTATACACTACACAAATCGTATGCCATGCAATAATTTGGAAAACGAATGTTATGCCAAATAATACGTTTAACCAAATGAAACTTGACTAATACATAAAACTTTGCCAAACAATAATTTGCGAAGTTATATTTTGCCATAGGAGATAATGCCAAGTGATAAAATGCGATACAATAATTTGACTAGTGTTTTTTTGCCAAATGAACATTTGGGAAAAAATTTTTGGTAAGTGACACTGGGAAATAATTTTTGCCCATACAATAGAGAACCGGAAATGTGGAAATAAAACTCTATTCAATCAGAAATCACTGTGTCAAAGTGCTTTATCGCGCCGAACGCTATCTATCACAGGCCCGCTAAGGTGGCAGCGGCGAGACGGCAAGTTTTATGGACTCCATCCTATGTTACAGTCACTTTGTTTGTAAGGTTCTCGTATACAAGTTCCTTGACACAGTTGTATGAAAACGCTGCTTCCTATATTTAATTTACTGGCAGTCGTAAGCCTGTCTTTAGAATGAATGTCGTCTTGGGACACTGATTAAAATGCACAGTTGACAATAGACGCTGCTCCGGATCAAACGGTTTTTGTTCTTTGTGTTTAATTTTGAACGACAATGTGGACGAGGATTCAATCTAAAACATTTTTGTTCTTTCCTTACTGTAAGATGGGCTATAAGTTTTAATGTTTGCCGAAAAGAAAACATTTAAGTTGTTAATTAAAAGTGTACGTTTGTTGGGATGTGATATTGTTGGTTTTCATTTGCAGTTCACCTTTACGATTTCGTCGTTTAAATCCTTCCTGTAAGATAGTAAGTTAAAAACCATTTGTGAAATACTTCACCACGCGAACAAGTTAAAAGAACTAAATTGAAATAAATAAATATATATATTTTAGCCTTTAAAATGTAGTTTAGAAAGGTAAGGCACAGGGGAATGTCTTATCGATATAAATACCTTGTCACTTTACTGAAAACATAACACTACTATAGTTTGGGACTACTATAGTCCCAAGTACACATTAGCTGCAAAAAAACTGGATTAATGATTCTATACAACTTAAAGCTGATTAAGCTTGTTGTACTAAGGCTGTGTCAGCGGATATATACAGCTCTTGTAATGCCTAAAGAGGCCCCAAATTACCCTGCCTTGAGCTTTTTAATGTCTGCACAGGATTACCTGGAGCAGCTGGTATAGAGCTGCATTAGAGCTTAAACAACTTCATTCTGCAGCTTATTCTCTACGTTTCAGTGCTTATAATGCTTTTATTCAGGTTTATGAATTATTGGGTCTGGATTAAGGTAAATAAAACAAAAAAGAATATGCATCTAAATTCAAATTTTAATTCTCAAACACAATGTGGATCATAGTGGACTTCGATCAAGTTAAGTGTTTATATTTTGACGGCTGCAAAATGTATTATTATTTACTTTAATTTAACATTTGTTATTATAACTTTATTGTGAATGTGCATATTCTCATTTCAATATCAATTTACAGCTAAATTTTCACGCGCCTTATAAATAGAATTTAAGGAATTACGGAAACAAAATTACGTAGAATGTTGAGTGATAACGTTTTTTAAAAGAATGGTGTTTGAAACTCAATTATTTCTGTTTTGTTGTGTTACTAAAAGAATCTAAATCAGCTCATAATAAAGAGATTTCTTCTTACATTTGAGTAAAACATACATTGTTGAATATTTGATGGTTATACCGGCCATTCAAAATGGAGTCGATTTGTTAAGCAGCTCCATGTCTTTTTTACTCCTTTATTATTCTTTCGTCCGCATACGGCGCTTCGCAACAAACCTTACACAAGCCGAAGGTTTCATAACCTGCTATGAGTATAAGTTGCGACTAAAGGCTGAACAAAACATCCGAATTAACTGATATAATGCTTAGAGACTCCTGTGCAGTCGATATCTGCACAAGAGCTTATAATTTACCTCATAAACCAACCTTACACAAGCCGAAGGTTTCTTAACCCGCTATGAGCATAAGTTGCGACTGAAGACTGAAGAATAACATCCGTACATTTTTGCCCTCTTTTGCAGCGCTTAATCAGCAAGGCTGTACAAGCCTCGAAAATCTCTCCTTTGTGCAGTCTTGAATCTTTAGTAAAGCTTAATACTTTTTAGGTTGTCTTATTACTGACACCTGTATGCTACTTGACTTCCTCACTCTCTTTATCTGCACGGCTATCTCAAGGCGGGGCGCGAGCTCTCTCGATTTTTCTCGCTCTATCCATATCTCTCTTATTAGAACACTTAGCAAAGAGAGGTATAGTGCGAGAAAAATCGAGAGAGCTTGCGCGCCGTCTTGTGATAGCCGTGCTGGTATGTACTTAATGGCAAAGGGGTACCTAAACGTGAAAAAAAAGAGAATTTTTATTTTTGAGATGCTAAAATGCGTACATTATTTAAGCTTTTTATTCTTGTTTTGCTCTACTATACACAATATACACGAGATTCAGGAAATTAGAGAAAATGAACATCTCGATTATGTGCAAACAAATGCAAATGATTGAGTCATTATTCATTAATTAAAAAGTTCTGCATGGCTGTGTCGTTGTTGCACACACACACTGTTTCATTGTGTACAAAACAGGTTTTGTTATTATAAATGAAATATTGCACAAAAAGTGAACCAATTTTATTACCATACAGCTCTATAGACGCTTTGGGATGTACAGAAGGCATTGAGATACTAAATAATACGAAAGCAAATACCATCATTTGTCAAAAAATCACCGAATAATCTGATTACGAAGTATAACTTTTTACCTTTTTGTGGAAAATTTAGAAAATGATTTGTTGTGACTCTTTCTTCCACGCGTCGCGTCCACAAACAGAGCGTGGGTTTCCTATATGTGCTATACTGTCTAGTAGGACAGTAGTAGTATATAGGAAACCCTTAATATCTAGCAACATCGGGTTTTGAAGATATTGAAGTGTTTCACTGTGCAGCAAAGTTTCATTGCTGGATAGGTGACCCTACATACGAACAGTCCAAGTTACTTAAAAGCTTGTAAAAATGCATGGGAGCTCAATACTGTGGACCATTTTTGGAATCACAATTAATTTATGTTGTTACAACTATATTAAGAACAAGTTTCCGCCCGCAACTTCGTCTGCGTGGACCCGGGATAAAAAACTATACTTAATAAATTTCATCCAAATCGGTTAAGCCGTTTAAGCGTGATTGAGTACCAAACATCCCGCATTTATAATACTAGTAGGATTATAAAGAATAGTGACAATAGTGTACATAAAAGTTGTGGGCATGGCGTAAATGCAAAGTAGCAGACAACGCCCGCGAGAGTACCTAGTTTCCGTCACGTTTAGTCTCGGGAGGGTCGTCTGAGATCGCGCACCGCTAATTGTCAGACGTTCTGTGCCACTCCGGTCCGTGCCGACTAGAAACGGTCAATATTTGTCTTGTAGTTCATATTGAATTCAAAATGTAAATGGCGAATACCAGTCTCCGCTTCTTTATAAATATATATAATATTTAGTGTAAGATAGAATGGAAGCGAGGGAATATCGAACACTTTTCCATTTGGAGAAATCATAAATCGAGCGTAATTCATTACCAGTATGAAATGTTAACGTATTAAAAGTTTCGAGCCGTCGAAAACTCAAACAGCCATTTGGCTACATACATTAGTGCTATTGGAAGCTTAGTGAAACTTGTAATGGATATACGCGTCTCTAAGGGAATATTTTGAACTAATTGTTAGTTGATAAAGTCCCTGCCTAATGTTACAATACGAAATACCTACTCATTTTGGGGTAGTGTTATGTGGACCATGAACTCAAAACGGCTTGCACGAGCTTGTCCTATTGACCAGACGTGGGCAAGACCAATCGTAGATTACTAGTTTTTATCCCGCCTGATTAACCCTTTTCGTTTCATATCGAGGGCTTCAAGCTAAAAGGGCGTAAAAGCAAAACGCTTACTTTAAAAAACTGAATAACTTTTTTCGGCATTCCCGACTTATGGATGTGAAGTGGTACTAACCCTTTATTGCACAAAAAATAAAAACAAGTACATTAGCAGAAGATACAGAAAAAAAACATTTTTACAAAGGCCAATTTTTCAGATCTTGTCCAGATAATCTTTGGGCAGCTGACCAAATTGGCATGGGACATTTAAATTACTATCTTGTTTATTGTGTTATGCTTGATTTTACGTTAAATATTATGAATAGTTTTCAGAATATTCACTTTGCCTTAACGAAAATATCCGGTAAAACATACTGGTCGTATAATTAAAAGCAATACCTATTTAATTATTAAATTGTAACTGGTATGTGATAGATCACATGCCAGTAATAATTAGGTACTAATAGATTAGGTACTATGTAAATCGAAATAATTTATTTTTACACCGATAAACTCTCAATTATATAGGTTAAATACCTATATTTTTTCAGATTTTTGTTCGCCTGTTTGACCTGTCTTAATTCACAGATAGTTTTCTTTGTGCGTGGACGTACAGTAAAACACCAGGTTGAGTTGAGTAATCTATACTTATGTATATAAAACAAAGTCGTGTTAGTTACATCATTTATAACAAGAACGGCGGAACCGATTTTTATAATGTTTGATTTGTTGAATATGTAGTATTTTAAATTTTTTCATACATTTTGTATGGCGGTACGATGTTCGCGGGGTCAGCTAGTTAGTAATAACTATAAATCCCCGTAAAAAGGGTATTCACTGTGTGCTTCGTGCGTGATCCGACCATGTACATTTTAAGTTTTAACTCAGTGTTCATTCAATTTAAGTCATGTCAATTATCTACTTATAAATAAAGAGAATCGCATATTGTGCGATGCTATTTTAAGACCAAAGTAAAATTTACTATTACCGCAGAATAAATAAATAATATTACTACCATTCATTACAATAAAAGCCAAAGAACGGTTATATATACATACGCCCCTTTGCCATGTTACAATCCGAAAACTATACTTACGTTAAAATGTATGGTGAGATACATTTTGGTCATTCCCTCTACCGAGAAATAACTTCCTTTGCGTGTGCCTTTTTAGTCGCTAAATATTGGAGACTACATAATATTAATATTGTTCCATGCCCTCTGGTACGCCCTTTTGGACTGACAATAAAATACGACTTCGAATCATTATGACACTTAAAAAATTTTTTTTTTAAATAATTACATTTTATTAATACTAAAAATAAAAACATAGCCCCACAAAACTGTAGTAACAGTTTGACTGTGGGAACGGCAGTCTCTAGGTTAGACATACATTAATATAAATAACAGTGTAATATACTGTCCATAAATCAGTTATGCATACTAAATTTTCTAGGTGTTACATAAGTACATCTAAGTAATGCATTTTTAATAGTCTTTTGAACTTTGTTTTGTTAAATTTATTATAATAGTTATACTAAAAAACCGGTCAAGTGCGAGTCTGACTCGCGCACCGAGGGTTCCGTACAAACTATCAATTAACTCAAGGTTAAGAAAATGTCCCTATATTTGACACCTTGATTCTGTAGCTAGCATGATGTGATGAGCAAGAATTGCATGAAATTTATCCACGCAGTCATCTTCGATGTAATTATTTTTAATTACGTAAGAAAAACTATCAACATCCATTCATATAAAATTTTCTCTTTAAGCTTTTATAAACCCGTAAAATATAAATTACCCTCGTATGAAACAGAAGAGAAAACAACGAATTCTAATACCTCAATGTATCAATGAGTATATTTTATTTAGTTTTTTCCTAGCCGATCCGCTTCAGTTTTTCCCGTTACGAAGCCAAAGCCCAACGAATACGACGACAAATAGACCGAAGTAAATTTATTTTAACCCAACACAACATAATTCAATTTCAAACAACGAATAACTTTTACACCAAGACCATCGAACTACCAAGACAATTGTATCACGAATTACTTTTGACCTGCTATTGAAAGATACCCGTCCCAACCCCATTCATTCTAGAAAAATCTTAACAGCGCGATGTAGAAATAGGGTCAGCGCCATCTATCGGCCCCATTTGGTACTAACGTGCAAGGGCAATCAGCTTAGTATGTATGTTGGTGTTTTAGCGATTATTGTTTATTTTATTTATTTATTTAATCTTTATTGCACAAAAGAATATCTTATAGTACAAAAGGCGGACTTAATGCTATAAAGCATTCTCTACCAGTCAACCTTAAGGCAAAGCAGATAAAATGTTTATCACGTGAACCAATCTCGATTATTATTTTTTTATTTGAAAGAGAGTACTTCTATTATAGTCTTATAGGAATTTCGAAAGAAAAAAAATACTTATAAAGTTGATTAAATTGCAAACTTAAGTAGGAAATGATTTTTGAAAATAAAACAAAAAAGTTATACTTTTCCAGTAATATTTATGTTTATCTTAATCACAAGTAATTATTTCAAATTTTTCGCTTGGATAACTTTGGAGATAAGGGGGGGGGAACGGTATTTTTTTTACATTTTCCTTCATAAATCAAAATTTTACCAATGTAGAAAAAAAAAGAAAAACTGTTTCAAAAAGTACAACTCAAGCCCTTTCATGTGATACCCCACTTGACCTAATAGTTGAATTTTTTTCTGCCCTTCCCACATATTCGTAATTTTTATTTAAATTTCTCATTTTCCATGCACGTGGATAACTCATTTAAAACCATTCCAAATTTCAGATTGATAGCTTAAGTAGTTCGTGATATATTTCACTTTGTGACAGACAGACAGACAGACGGACGGAGTCGCACCATAAGGGTTCCTGTTTTACCTTTTTTGGTACGGAACCCTAGTTATGAAAAAAATGTGCTTAAGTTACTTACGAGGGCTGCTACTTATGTATCCGGAATAGAAAAAATAATCAAACGTAATGTACGTACTACTAAATATAGTTTTATTGTTTTTCAAAATATTCTCCGTGATGATCGATGCACTTTTGCATACGTGTAAACCAATTTTTAAAGCACTTTTGCCACTGATTGAGGTATCTCCAAAACGTGTTGTTTGAACGCGTCGACCGCATCTTCACAGGTCGAAAATCGTTGACCACGTAATTTATTCTTTACATTTGGAAATAAATAAAAATCATTGGGTGGCAAATCAGGGCTGTACGGTGGGTGACCCGTTAACTCTATATTTTGACATTCCAAAAATCGAGTTGTTTCGCGTGATGTATGACAGCTGGCGTTGTCATGGTGAAGAATGATTCTGTGTCGCTGGTTGTCTTTACGAATTTCTTCAAACACTTCTGGCAAACAAATGGTCGTGTACCACTCCGAATTAACCGTTTTACGATTTTCTAGTGGCACTGTAGCCACATGGCCATTCATACCAAAAAAGCAGGCGACTATTTGCTTCAAGGTGCTTTTTGCACGAGTAACTTTCGTAGGGTTCGGCTCATTTTGAAACACCCACACTGTTGATTGCTGTTTAGTTTCGGGATCATACGCATATATCCAAGATTCGTCACCTGTGTATATATTATAAACAGCTTTTGAGTCACCACGGTTATATTTTTTCAACATTTTTTTGCACCATTCGACGCGAGCCTCTTTTTGATCCTTAGTTAAATTGTGCGGTATCCAACGCGAACAATTTTTTTTTACAGCTAAATGTTCATGTAATATCTTATTAATGCTCGTCATAGATATCCCCAGAATTGCCTCTATCTCGCGATACGTAACATGACGGTCATGCATTATAAGTTTCCGCACTGCTTCAATATTTTGTGGTACAACGGCCGATTTCGGGCGACCTTCCTTAACTTCGTCCGTAAGCTTACTACGTCCACGATTGAACTCACTAAACCAGTGATACACAGTAGTTTTTGATGGAGCTTCCATCACCAAAAGTCAAAGTTAATTGATCTATGCATTGTTGTTGCGTTAAGCCACGCCGAAAATGGTAATAAATCATAGCACGAATATTTTCACGAGTAAGTTCCATTCTTGCAACGAGATAACATTTTAAACTCTCAAAAAAAAAAGACTAGCATACTCAAGAAAAAAAATATAGCGGCCAGTATTAAAAGAAAGTTAAAATTTTACCATGGAGGTCAAAAATTGTGTTTAAGAAAGTTGGAATCCTGGATTCCGGATACATAAGTAGCAGCCCTCGTATTAGACGATGATGTCGTTAAACGTCTAGCTTGAAGCTCTTGATATGGATGGCATGCTGTAGCGCACTACGGCGTATCGCTACGAGCGTAGCGTCGCAGTGAATGACTTTATTTACTTACTACTCCTGCGCCATTCTTATGAAAGTATTTTTAAATGCGAATTGTCTCGCATTTTTAAGGAATTTCCATTCCTGAAAAATCATACTATTTTATTGTATAACTGCAATATAGGGCACAGTCTGCAATATTTATTGACTTAAGTAATTGTTGTTGGAGCGATCTCTATAGCTGCCAGCAAAGTAATAACAATTGGTTAAGTATTAACAATTGGGGCACGAGAATTCCTGGAAATTTGATTTCCGTTCGTTGCTCGCGCGCCCGGCGCACTCTCGCTCGTTGAGCGTAATGCTGCACTCACGCAGCGACAGGTTATGTATATAAGTATCTTGGGCCATGTTTATGGATAAGCGACGCGTGCGACGGAAATTGCCCAAACTCAAGTGACATTATGGTGTTCCTTATTAAGCCTCGGTCTCCGGTTGAGGCTGCCATGTCAAGTTGAATAGAAAGTGCAGTTATTAGGAGACGTGTCACAGGGTGTTGCAGATGTGTTCTACGGTTGACGTGGCGCCCGTCAACCGGAGAACACGGTCTTAGAAGTTTTTACGTCACACCTGGCCATAATGCGAGTTTTACTGCACGCTGCGCGTACGGTAAAACTCGCATTGTGGCCAGATGAAGACGTAAAATTGTGTACTTACCACGGGCGGTAATTCGTAAAGCCTCAGATCGCATATTCATGGCCCGAACCTTCGGTTCGGGCCACAAACACCTGCGATCTGCGCCATTCACGAATTCACCGCCCTAGGTACGTAATGTACTATTATGTACCTATAGGCGCGGGCGTTTCCATTGTCAACGCCAACAACATCATAACAACGCCAAAGGGTGGATTGCACCAAAGCGTCTGTAATCGTAAGCGGTGTTCGTTAGAATCTGAATGTATGGAAAGTTTGACAAGTTTCTATGGACTGACAGCTGCCGGTGCCATTTTTAGGGTTCCGTAGTCAACAAGGAACCTTTATAGTTTCGCCATGTCCGTCCGTCTGTCTGGCCGTCTTCGGCTTAGCTCAGTAACCATTCCTACTAGAAAACTGTGATTCGGCATGGGTATATAAATCAATCACGCCGACAAAAAAGTACTTACAATAAAGTTTTGAAAAATATTTTTTTTAGGGTACCTCCCCTACACCTAAAGCGGGGATGTAATTTTCTTTCTCGTCAAACCCATTGTGTGGTATATCGTTGGATAGCTCGTTCCAAAATATCATGGGTTTTCTAAAACCATTTTTGAAATCAGTAATTCGTTTGCGAGATATTGCGCTTTAAAGCCCTAATTTTAGTTCATGTGTCCCCTCCCCCTGCCGGCTAAATAGCTACTACTGGGGATGTCAATGTATGAGACTATGACGGTTAGTACAAGACGGCGCGCGAGCTCTCTCGATCTCTCTCGCACTATCCGTCTCTCTCTTACTAGAAAACTTAGAAAGAGACGGCTAGGGCGAGAGAACTCGAGCGCCGTCTTGTGCTAACCGTGCAGGGGCGCGGTTCACTCCGTGATTTGGTCGCGCCGCTACAAGTAAGTACATGCCGGTCTACCGACAGTACCGACCCCAGGGGGTATGTTAGCGCTGCTACGGCACGCACGTGTTTTATCGCAGTGCATTGCATGCGACAGAAATGGGATGGCCACGTTTAGGCTCGTTCGTTACCTTAACAGGGCATGTGTTAACAGAGAACTTCTTCTGTACGTAGTATATTATTTAAATATTATGTGCTTATGACCTCGCTTGTATAACTGTTGACATTCACACTCTTTAACTAAAGTCCAATATAATCGAAGTTAATAAGTTTAGAATTATGACGTAGAGGGTGATATTGATATCGCTGTCATCAATCTTGGGCTAGTCGGCAGTTCTGAACCCGTAGCATGAACGGCCTTATCACACGATAAGTGACAAGATAGGGCGTCCGTCACTGGCTGACACCGTTCAATAGAACGAGACGGACGCTCTATCTTGTCACTTATCGCGTGATAAGGCCGACCATGATACGGGGTCTGATCAGTAAATGGATTGGGGCCGGGATAGCCTATAGCCATAGCGGATATCGAAGCCAGAGGTTTCGGGTAGCATATAGGGTAAATCGCCAATAACTGGCCACCTTTCAATAACTGGGGCATAAATGGGGTAGCAGCCTTCTATTACGAAATTTCTATTTGTAAAAGAACTTAACATGCTTTTGTGACTCAAATAGAAATTAGGTCCGTTTTGCACGGTTTCTGTGTCATCTCGGGACGGAAACGACCCTGCTGAAAATTTTATTATCAGATATATTTTAGAGTCGGGAGGAAGGGATAGCCACGCCAGCCGGCGATTTGATCCGCGCCTCATCGTGAGGAGCCCGACATGAAATTTCAGACCCAAAATAACGAATTTATTAACCTGGCAGGTGACCCACTCCGCGTTTCATCGTGAAGTATTCATTACCAAATTGAATATACTTACATAATGTATGCATTCAGACACAAAAGCAAACACGGGTAATGAAATAATGTAAATATGCGCTCATCAATTTTGGTAACGGTCATTTCATTTGCATTTGGACTTGTGTTTCCAATCAAAGCGAAGTGTTTTACTATAGTATTGTTTGTTATCGCCGGCAGACATTGGTGTATCATTATTCCTTTTTATAAATACTGGGAATATGCGATTGCCAGCAAATACTGTATCTGCAAGTGTAGCGAAATAGACGACAGAATTTAATTTACCAAAGGAATTCCAATTAACGCCGAGAGCTTATTGGAGTGGATCATATTTTTTACTGCGCTTCGAACCTCGGCGTTATTTTGTTGGAGACATCTTACTTAACAGTTCAGCATTGGGTTTGCTATTTCTCAGGCTTGTCTGGTGAAGTGTTTACTTAAATACTTGAGATCCTAACTCTTGATTGAATCGCGTGAGTGGGAGCTCTTTTAACCGACTTCAAAAAAAGGAGAAGGTTTTCAATTCGGTTGAATTTTTTTGTAGATCAACATTCGTCAAGTTAAGCTGATAGTACTGATGTACCTATATACGTCAGTCGTCTGGAGTAGATAAGTTGGGACTAATTTGAATATAATCGTCCATCCGATGGTTTAAACTCGATGAAGTTAATAGAATTTATATGATTTAAGTACTCAGTAGATCACATTTCATTAAACAAATGTGATGAACATTTCATTTTTTTCAATGCGTTTAAGTCCGACATAAACGCGATCATGCTAGTGAGACAGACTTCCTCTGCTTTTACTTCTCACTCCGTTACAAAGACTGAAAATATTTTCAAAAAGAAATAGGGACTCGAATGACACGAACCGTCGGCGTCGGCCTTTTGCTGATTTGCCGGAATTCTGTTCGGCAGGTTCATGCAATCTGCGACTAACTGGATGCCGGCAATTGCTGTAATTTAATAAACACTTCCCTAATCGAGTGCTGCGTCAAATGCCGCTGGGACGAAAAATAACGTTAAAAGCCAGCTTTCAGTCGACGAGCTCAGCGCTACATTCGAATTTCTCATAGAATTGATTTAGCAACGAAACATAGTTTGGCCGCGTCGACTTGGGGTTTATTAAATTAAATTACCGTTTATGACATTTGAAACTTAAATCAATTACGGTCGGCTACGAGACGGAGTTGTTAATGCGAAATAAATTAGGGAGTCGTAAAATGTGATTACGTCTTATTGAATGAAAAATATTTATGAACGTTTAAGTCGGAATGATCCTGGCAGTAACAATAAGGAAGTATTTATTATGTTGTAGTTATTGTTGAAGAACGAAAGTATTTTGGAAGAATGACGTATACGTTTGTAAGCAGGTCAACAAAACGATTCATCATGGGGAAATAGACGTTTACAGCCGATAGCGACTGATTTGTTCCAAATCAAATGCGAATCCGATATTTACGTATTGTAATGACAATGTCGAAGGAATGGGGAATGGGGAAAGTATTTTTTATGTTCGAATAGATCTTACTGCTTTGCGGACCGGATATTGAGCATTTCCTCTTGGGTATTCTAATTGCCCATACCTATTATAGGCAATATGGGTATTATTTGGGGGTCAGAACTTTGTTGGCATAGAAATTTCATCGAATATATTCGTTGTTATAATAGTTGGTGGTCGAATTAGAATTTAAATGTAAATTATATTTTATCTAGTTATCCTTATTTATCGCATTTCGTGACGTTTTTCAATGTTTTGTTTTGTTGTTATTCAATGTTTGTCGTTTTGTGCGTGTCACGAATAAATGTTTTTCTTTCTTTCTTTATTTCAGTGTAAAATAGTCTGCTAAGAATTTATTGAATATGTAAGGCGTAGGTAAATAAATATATATTTCCGGTCAATCTTACAGAAATCGACCTAGTCCAAAACTAAGCAAAGCGTGTACTATGGGAACTAGACGATGATAAACATACTCATATACATTAAATAAATACTTAAATACATAAAACATATCCATGACTCAGGAAAAAATATTCATGCTCATCACACAAATAAATGCCCTTACCGGGATTTGAACCCAGAACCTTCAGGGTCGTAGGCAGGTATCCATCCATTGCGCGTTTAATTTAGGAGTATTATACGATCATCTTTCTCCTAGCGAAACCCTAAAGAAGCCAGGGTCCGCTTTGGCATCTAATTCCAAGATACTGCTATCTGACCTTTCACCCAGAGGCAGAACTAAACACTAGCTGCCCGTGCGGCTACACCCGCGAATTGCAACCCTACACTACATGCTAACTTACAAACATACAATCTCACACTTTTCCTCTTTATAGATTATCATTTGGTACTAAACAAAATGTAGCATACAAAATAAACATGTGAATACATCGTTTTGGCACGTCGATTTTATCTTGGAGGCATCAGCCTTCAACAGCTTCCGATCTGCATTCTGCGATCGATCAACATTTAATACTCAATACAATACAAGTATTCTTTATTGCTACCATTATACAAAAGAAAACAAAATTAAATTAAACATACACAATGGTAGACAAAAAACTAAAAAGTGATCTCTTGACAACCTTCAGGTAGTGGAGACGATGCAAATGAATTTAACATAAGATACTGATGAGTTTATGACCTATTTATCTGTGCGTCCCGGTCCCACTCACACAGGTTAAATCTGCATGAATCACTGTATGACTTAAACACTAATTCAATGCGTATTGAATGAGTTTGTAATGTTTGCAGAATTCAGGCACTGCTCGCGTTTGATAAGCCTCCTCCGTGCCGCCTCCGTATTGTCTGAAATTCAGCATTGTCGCGCCCGGGAGCTAGTTTAACTACATTCTAAGCGTGTCACTGATACTCGCGACCTCGTTGTCAAAATTGGTAGAGTTTAGCGGATTGTATTACCTAACTGTTTACGTAACTTGTATGTATTTACCTAACGTTATCGTCTCAAATGTACGCACCAAATAACTACAATCGGATTGATCGCCGCGCTGTTCGCAATCTCGTTAATTTTACGATATAGCTACAAATAATTCGTTCATTCAGCTTTTACTAATTTGAAAAGATCGTACCTACTTATTTTCTCATAAATTTCAATAAGTAAGACAATTATGGGAGTGAAATTTAATTGTTAAATAAATAAATAAAAATTAGGGGTCAATCTCACACAAACCAAACTAACCCAATAAGGTCAGCTCAATAAGGGTTGTGTATAGACATAAATAATAGTACATTATTTACCTAGGGCGGTAAAACAAAGAAAGTCTGGCTTTCTTTATTACCGCCCATGGTGAGTACACAATTTTATGACACTCCCTGGCCAGGAAGTGGTACTTTCCGCACGCGCGTGCGGTAATCCTTACTTCATGGCCAGGTACGGCGTAAATATACTTACAAAACATCCAAGATCAGATGCTCTAGTATAAATTTTACCGAAACAAAACTTTACGATCGCGTTTGCATTTTACCCCTAATTTGTATGGGATTTGACAGCAGCAAACGCGGTCGTAACGTTTTGTTTCGGTAAAACTTATACTAGAGCCTCAGTACTGCTAGCATGAGTCACTATCGAAAACACACATTACTTTACTATTCTCCAGAGCGAGTAAACGCGCTTCGAATAGATTTCGATTGTCAATTTGTCACAAATTCGAGCCGTATTTGTATCTCTTAGTACCGATGATCTCCGGCAACAACTACAAAACATTAGTCGCTTGCGTTTAGTTTTCGATGCGTTATTTAGCGTTACTCTCGTACTACGGGCATCGGTACCATTTGGCACAAATTAGACAGACGATTTCACTTGCAAATTAGCGCGTGATAACTTATTATTCTGTCAAGAGATACCGTAAATCCTATCAAGACCTATCTCAAATTAAAGAACGTATAAAAATAAGGGTTTTGAATTGACAACATATATCCACAAAATTCGGATTGTCACGTATTTTGTATTTCAATTGCAAATGAATGGCACAAATTCCGCCATGTTGAGTTAGAATCTCTGGAATAATCGATGCATACTAAGTTACACTTAATGTCCTTAAGCTTAAGGTGTAGGTTCCTTTAAATTTTTCCACCTATGCGGATCGCGTATTCTTTATTGAAAATAATAAAATGGTACTAATTGCATTACGTGTTTTTGTGTGTGTCTAAAACACGCACACATTTGCAACATAATATCGGTGTGGCATCCGTCACGTTCGGACTAGTATGCGTATTTAGTATACTAGTATAAGCGTCTATCGAGTAAACTATACGAACTATCAAGTCAACGATTTCGATTAAAGTAAACGTATAAGTGACTCATGGTACAAATCTTTTTTTTAGTTTTATGAGTGACCTCCAGGAGCGGTGTATCTAGGTTTTTCATACAAATAATTTACGTAGCTACCGTGTAAAGTAAACGCGACTCACTGCAAACTCATACTTAATGCTACTGAAAACAAATATTATGCTCATCACACAAATATAAGAGCGAATATTTGTGTGATGACCGGGATATGAACCCACGACTGTTAGCATCGCAGGCGAGTATGATGTAAAAAATAGATAAATCGTGATATGCTTTCATTGCCTGTTTAAGCCTAAACGAGCCCTAAAACGACGGGTTTATAACGTGTGAGCAGTTGCAACGGCCATGGAAAATTCACTAATATTGCATTGTCACTACATAGTTATGTAGTGACAATGCAATATTAGTGAATTTTCCAAATATGCCATGCCATGCCAAATTTCAACCCGATCAGATAGCAGCAAGTGGGTCTGGTTTTTTAAATGAACGTTGAATTACATACTACTTAACATTGCAATATAAATAAAAGATTATTGTTTATTTAAACTTTATTGCGGAAAACAAATATGTATAATATGTATATTCTGTAATCAAATAATACGGCGCCGGCGCTCGATCCTACCTGAAATTATTAAAAAGCTGCAAGTCGCATATTTGATCAGATTGCACCTGAACGAAGACGTGGGCAAACGGTAGGTTGCTGGATAAAACCTAGCGGAATATAGCTGGCCATGCGTGGGATGCGTACGATACGATACTACACATAAACTTTTCATCAAATTGCTGTTGGTACGGCGCTCGAAACAGCGAGCCTCTGTATTATTTTGATAGCAATAAGGATTAACGTAACGATATTGATATATGTATTGCCATTGGTCGCACATCAAATGCCACATTTCTAATACAATCTTTTCCTTTCTTAACACGTTTAAACATTCTGGAAACTGGGTCACATTGTAATTTTATAGTAATACCGAACATGGTATTTGTGTCTTTTTTACATATGACAGGCACTTCACATAGATCAAGTGGTCGTGCGTGATAGATAGCGTACCTTCATACAATTCAATAACAGACTGTCACTGCTCTCACTCTGCCTGTCGTCGCCTGAGTGAATTCGGTTGAGATAGCACCAGTCATTCCTCTTTAGGTAGGTACTCATCTTAGGCTCCTTAGAGCAGGATCCGGGGAAGTAATGCGATGACCTGCAGCTGCGAGTTGGCTTCCAAGTCTCCGACAACTTTTCCTTCCAGGGCAGGTTTCTGTCAACAGCTTCGTCGTAAATTCTCGATGGCTACTTCAGTCGGATTGGGCTAGTAGAGTCTGACCAGCGATGCGAACCACAAAAAAATGAGGCAAATTAAAAAAAAATGCTACTCGATTTGCATAGCGGTGTGATAGGTATACTTGAGATTATTTGAGTTGACAGAATTGTATCAAAGTAGAATCAACATGAAAACATTATAAGATGCACAAAATATTGAAAATTCGTTCAAGATCTCGAATACTCGGTCACGATCTCGATGATAAGAGATTTTCTGCCAAAGAGAATCTCGAAAATTCGACATGTACCCAAGTGTTTTTTCCGGCCGAGATTGTTTTGGGGGGTTTGTGTGATACCAATTACAAACATTTTTATCATGTCACTAAAGTGTCAAAGTTTTCAATCAATAGTTGCCGAACACTGACCTAGTTGGTTGGTAACACAATCCATTCATTATATCATTGACGGAGACAGCAAGCCGAAATGGGCGACGGGATAATTGTAATAGTCCACGACATTGCGGCCATAATGACCGATCATTAATCAATGTTTGCGTCCACATTGTCCGCTTCTAGTAAACATGAAATTACCGATGATTAAGAGTGCTAGTTGTGAAGATTGCGATATTAGTTAGTTTAGAACGCATTAAACAGTAATGAGAAAGCAAGGTCAATGATAAATCTAAGAACGGAGATTGACGGTTTAAGGCATCCAAATTACCTACAGAGTAGATAACTTAGTCCTGTATGCATAATAACTTATGTTATTTATTTATATAGCCCTAACTTAGGCATCATCGGGAAATCAAACCAAAACCTAAGCTTTCTAGTAAACCCCTCTCAAATAACCTCACGAGCTACGTACCACCAGAACACGAATAAGAAATAGAAAATGTTGGGAAGCAAAAGTTTCTTTTATGGTGATAATAATTTTGTTCCATATAATGGCAGCAGAAATATGGTATTATACTTCATATCCAATATTATTGCGTAGTAGTCCAGGCCTATAGAAAAATGGCTACGTTAAGATTTATCGTCGAATCGTTGGCGTTGATCCGGATTATCCGTCAGGGTGGCTCGTAAATTATCACTAAGGTTACACCGATCTGCCCTTTGACGTGTCACACATTGCCGTGAAATCAATTGCATTTTCTTTCTCTTCTTCATCTTAGTTCTTATCTAAAAATACAGATGAAATCCATTTTTAATAACGCAATACTGAATGCAGGGTAATATCCAATTATTTATCCTCAGGTAACCTTTGGCTAACTTTGCATTGGCATTGCCATTCAGCGACGTATCCAGCCAGCCTTATGAGCACCCTACCAAGTGGTATTGATCTAGGGGATATATGTCAATATAGTGTGTCATTTTAGTACTTTCATAGACATATTTATAATATATTATATACTTAGTTTAATAATTTCGTATTAAATAAATTCACCTTTGAATGTTGAAATAAAATGTGGATATGTAAGTTAGTACTTGAGTGACCGCGGTGATCCTTCTTTTATATCCGATTTAATTTACCGAATCTTAATTTGTGTTCACTAGGTATAACAGGTTACTTCGTTAGCTTTTCATCATTGTACGTACATGCTGCAAACGTGGCGTGATGGATCGGAGACCTTCAAAAGGAATTGAATGAGCACTCCTCTATTTGCAAAGTGATCGATTGACATTTCGTGTTCAAGGCACATGCAGTTAACCAATATCGTTAGATTGAAAGGATATCCTGTTGCGTATATTTTTACAACCCTTGTATTTGAGTACTTATGTATCAGTATAATCCAATCTTTCGAAAAATTTTGCAAGTAAGTATGACAATGAAATCTCGAACTAAAAAAAAAATATTATAAAAAATCCTTTTTGTTGTTCTGTCTTCGAAAGTCATATATAGATTGCTTTATTTATCTCTAAAAGTTATTAGTAAATTACTGTACAGGCCGACAAAATAGGGATTGCCGGCCCAGTAGATATAGACGGAAGAGCGTAGCGAGGATAGGGATACGAGGCTGGCAATCCCTTTTCATGCCGAGGTATTTATGTACGGTGCTTTTCTCAAAATAAAGAAAAAGACCGGGTTGCACTCCGGGAGTGCCGGCAGAAGTGAAAACTCAATGACATTGTAACAGTTTTTCGATCAGATCACGTGTCCGTCTTACGGTCACGTGACCTGTCTCGAATCTCACGTCTTACGAATCTTACGGTCACGTGACCTGTGGCGAGTTTAACAATTTTCCCCATCACAAAAAGTGTACAGCGCCGCTAAAGAAGTTTTCACTTCAAAAACCTTCAAGTTTTTTTTAAATGGCTGAATGCTACGATGTTGCAAAAGTTTAAACAAAAGAAGGTCGCTTAGCAGGTCTAACCTCCAATTTTGTATGAAATACCATTACGGATCTCTCGTCTCGCCGCGACCTTAACTTGATACTTCGTAGCTATTATAAAGAACACAACGTCAATAGTTAATTGTATGTTTGAGTAGAAGTATTTAATCTGGCTCTGCGCAGTAAGGCTGGTCAACTAGCATGTTTCAGTGGTAAGGTGGATGAACTACCCTAATAGAGATTTGTACAGGCCGGTCACAGAGAAGAGGTGGGTAACTTTTGGTAATAACATCAAATCTCAACTAGAATTACTAGAACTAAGTATAGAGGACCCTAATTTTTATTATTCTAACTTATTTAACTGTATAGAAACTGAATTTAATACATGTTTTTAAAGTTAAGCTCAAGGATAGAATAAGTTTTGATGAGTGGGCTACTCCTAGAATCCACAAATCTAGACGGGCTGTATGAACTAAATGCATTAAGAGTATTAAATAGTGACCCCAATTTCAATGAATATGTTAAATCATATAGTAAATTATTTAAAAATATAAAAAAGACTCAAACGACAAAGTTAAAACCGTGTGGAGAATTATTAGTAGTGAGACCGCTAAAGCGAAATCACGTGATCCTAATTTTGCCCTGAAAGTAGGTGATAAATTAGTAAAATCAGATATAGATGTTGCAAATGAATTTGAACGTTTCTTCACAAATACATATCCCCATTGAAACAACTAGATCGCTTAACTCAGGACGAGTTAATCGCTGAAAATATGCTAAAAGCAAATGTGCCGAAATGCTCAACTATTTTCTGCTTTAAATACGTCACGCCGGAAACAGACGTAAAAGCGTTTACGACATTAAATTTAATAAATACCGAAGATATTTGGGGCCTATCGGTAAAAGTTTTACAATCGATAGTGGGTGCTATTGCACCTCACTTGGCCATGATTTTCAATAAATGTGTTGATATAGGAGTTTTTCCCGATCTAATGAAGCACGGTCGAGTCGTTCGATTATTTAAAGCCGGATTAAAAAAAATCCTACAAATTTTAGACCCGTTTCTATCCTACCGGCAATTAGTAAAATCTTTGAAAGAATAATTCTGGATCAGGCTCTTGATCTCATCTCATCCTATCTTATAAACAGGATTCAGAAAGTGGACATAAATAGAACTAAATCGTGGGGTCTATTACTTCAATGGGCGTCCCCCAAGGATCTATTCTTGGCCCATTCTTGTTTCTCGTCTATATAAACGATATGCCTTATATAGTTAATGAAAAATATAAGTTGGTTCTCTTTGCTGATGATACATCTATTATATTTAAAGTAAAAAAGGAAAAAGTGATTTAAATGAAATAAATGATGTATTGTTGTCAATAGTTCATTGGTTTACTACTAATAATTTACTTCTCAATGTCATGAAAACTTTATAAATGCGTTAGATTCTCTTTGCCTAATGTCCAGCATACGAGTGATGCACAGGTGGTTAAAGCTGTTTTTCTAGGCTTAACCTTGGATTCAAAATTACATTGGGGTACGCACATTTCTACACTGGCAGGTAGACTAAGTTCAGCAGCATACGCAGTTAAAAGAATCCGTCAACTTGCAGATGTTGAGACAGCTGGTGGCTGGTGTATTTTGGATATTCCCATATCGTCATGTCTTACGGCATATTATTATGGGGCAAAGCCGCTGACATTAATTCAATTGTTGTTTTACAGAAACGTGCTGTAACATATATAATTTAGGAACTCGAGTGTGACTTAAAGACAAATTAAAAGAAATCAATATTTTCACTGTTGCTTCCCAATATATTTACGAAAATATAATCGCGAAGGGCGACTATGTCGCGTCGGCTGAGTGGGTGGTACGCCTAGAGCGACGGCGCACGCCACTCACCAGCCACGTAACAGTCTGCTCAGGGGCGACCCTGCAGCAGCCTACGACAGCTCTCAGGCACGGCTCCCGAGGCGTAAAGTCGGGGCTCTTGATGTGTCTCGATGGCTCGGGGCTCTTGATGAAGGGAAAAACGAACGAATAAATGAATATATTTAAACTCGTGACTTATTACTTAATACTGCCCTAAGGTGACTTTTTCCAAGTCCCTATTTCCTATCACTTTCCCTACTTGGTTTCTTGAGGACTTCTTCTAGTTAAATGTTACTTCGGCGGGAGGCTTCAGCTGACATAAATTTCACTGAGTGCTGACCCTTTTTTATTCCAAATTACGTCCGTCACCCGGTGGGGAGTTCTTATTAACTTTTATTTATTAATCCAGTTAGATTAAATTCTTGTATTTTTCTAATTCCGTGACTCGAAAGGACGTCTTCAAACAGTGGTGCGTCCGCTAACTTGATTCTAACTGAGATTATATATACATCGGGAAAGTTGGGAGCTTTTGTTTGGGCTCAAATTATACCTGGTTTTTAGGGATTTATTTATAGGTACAGTCAGCATCAAAAGTAACTGCGCAAACGAAGACGTCAAAAGTCTTCATTAGAAGGGAATAAGAGCTTTTGACCGCTTCGATTGCGCAGTTACTTTTGATGCTGACTGTACAATACAATTGCCCTACGGCTTATGGTCCTATTAACAGTTAGGACTGGTTGTTAGCTACATGGCGCTATTTAATTATCTTACCCGTATCACAATGGGTATATTAACGATCGTGGTTAATGTCTTATGTTCATAAGCCGAATTACCGTGTTTTAATGTTTGATCTATGATTTGTACTGAATATTAATAACCAATCGGCGTCTTCGCGTCACGTGATGGTGGCCGGGACCTCTCTTTGGTCGTGCCGGTCGAATATACTCAAATTGGTATGAGTTTAAGGCTATGTATTTTGGCTTATGTATTTTACAATTCTTGCTTATATACTTTATAGGATTCTACCTGAGATCGTTATATACTTTGATACGACTTACGTTATACATTCATATGTTTGTTTACTACTCAACATTCCTTATATATTTGAGGTTTAACAATAATTTACCTCATATACTTAGGTTTTCCTAGGGGGTTCTCTTTATTTATTTACATGCTTTCTTGCTTATGTATTAAATCGTCATTCTTCGGTGTCGTGGCGTGTGTCGTCCACAATAATGTATGTAAGGAAAAATATGGACATGTATAAATTGAATAGTGACACACAATTATAACACTAGAAATAAAAATAAATTGGCGATTCCGAGATTACGTTTAAATAGAGTAAATAATATTTTATGTCATTTAAGGGGGACAGTGTGCGCTTTTATAATAAGTTACCATCTAATTTAACGAAATTGTCAATGAATAAGTTCAGGTCAACTGTGAAACGACAGCTTTTACAGAAGGTTTATTATACTGTAAAGGAATTCGTAGAAGATAAGGATGCATTTATGTTAAAATAGAATATATATAAATATATATAGTTATAAGATTATAACATGTAAAAGAGCTAGCATAAGCCTATTACAGAATAAATATTTTGATTTGACTTTATTTGATAATGCTGGCACAATCTAGGTAACCTCATTGTGAAAATGGGAATATGTCTTTACTGCAAAGTATCCTGATACTGACTTTATTTGCAGCATAAAACCATAAGAGCATCTAGCATTCATCTCGCAGAAAATATAACCTATTGTTAAATTGTATGCGCAGTAATTCGATCTAAATTAAGCTTTTTGTCGGAGTTAACAATGGTTATTTGAAGCTTTCATTTTATTGGGTATACAAAGAAAATAAAACTTTACAGAGGCCCCTCAGGTGCTATTTGTGAAAAGAATATTTATAAAGTTTTCTTTGTTTTAAAAATTTATTTCTCTTCATCTTTTTCGCTTTACGGAGTAAGGTAGGTATTTACGTCTAAATGAACGGGTTCATACAATTTCCTAACAATTTGCATTTGACAATTAGGAATGAGTTTTAATGCGTTCTTAGCAATTTTGTTAACCTCAGCTTTTTTATTAGTAAGTTGTAAAATTATACCTCCATACATATTCGGGCACATAACTGAATTTAACTCAGGCTGAGATTTATGTCCTACTGTTATACGGAAAAAATAGAGACGTAAGATACAGACGACATATGGAGGACAAATTTACTGTTGTACCTAATGCCTCTCACTTTTCCCGTTACGCACCTAGCTCTAATAAATCTCTTTTATAATCAAACCGACGTTCGAAATTCCCTATGTTTTCGTGCAAACAAGTTACGAAAGTCATTTGTTTTATCTGTAGGGCTGGCCTTCTGAGAAAGGGTTGTTGATTTTCTTGCTCTGGTTTTCTGCTAGGTGTACTGCAGTTTTATCAGCCTTGTGTTGATATTGATTTCACGTTAATAGTTATTACTCGTACTTATGAAGTCTCAAGTAGGTATTTAAGCAAAGGTAGGTATTTAAAATGTTATCTAAGCTAACTTTTGAACAAGCAATATTAGTATATAATAAAACATATACATAAATATATTTGTAATCACGTTCTCGAAAACGTCTAACGATTTTAATGACATTTGGAATATATGGGTTTACCAAGGCAAAACATCGATCTAGCTGGGTCTGGGCCTGGGAATATTTCGTTTTCTCCGTATTTTCTCTATTTTCATCCGAGCAGAGCTCAGGGACTTGTAATAATAGTAGCCAATCAACATAAACATTATTTTCTATAACCGAATTTAAATTTGATTAAAAACTGTAGTCTTCCCTGTAAAAACAAGGTGAAACGAATACATGCCCCTACAACCTCGCTGAGTTCGGTTCGGGGCACGTGTGGAATATTAATAATAAAGAGCGTTGTATACTTACTTAAAAAGAGGCACCATCTAATAACAATTGTAAACCACTCTGTGACCGAATAAATGATTTATTATTATTATAAAACCCTTGAAGCAAATAGCATATTCCTTTCCGTAACAGGTAAAATGCCTTATAAATATGAAGAATTAAGGACGAAACTTTCTACTCTATAGTAGTCGTGGATATGTCATGACTCCTCTACAGTGCTGTCTCTACAGAACTATTCTCTTTCCAAAAGATCTTTTTGTATGGCGAGACCGCTTAAACATAAAACCTCTACACAACCAACACAGTATTAAGTAAGTATAAACAAGTCTGGTTAATGCCATATACCGCAATTACTAGACGTCAGAACGTATTTTACATTATGTTAAATATTCTAAAAGTCGTTTTGTCACGATATACGCGTTATAATTAAATGTATGTAGTTAATACAATGCCAGAGCCGACCGACATTTGCCGGCGTGAAATTTAATGAGATTTTCATCTCAACCGATGTAACAACATTGAGTAGATAGATTGTTATAATTGTCATTATCCTAATACCCAGACATATAAAGTCAACCGTAACCGCGGAAATATAAACTTAGTCTATGCAGAAATATTTGCCTACTTATCGCAGTGTGAGCCTATAAACTTAAAATTAAAATGTTTCTTATGTTATACTCACTCATTTCAGGGAAATAGGGACTGGCGTAAAAAGAGATTAGGAGAGACTATACCTCATTTCATATAATATGATATTGGATCTTTGACGGACAAATTCGTGACTGTTTCTTCGTTTATCTAGGATATCAAAGGGAAATATTGTACTAGTTTTACTTATTTCGATTATGAAGTGGTTTCCAAACATGACAATATAGTTTTCATTACGTTTAAAAGAATCCTCAAAATCGCATGATCATTGACGCACAATTTTTCTAATCTTGTAAGTTATATGGAATAGAGAGTAACTAAATTAAAAATAATGCTCTATGCAACTCTAAAAATAAAATTACCTATAAGTATAACTGCATTTTTTAAATACTTATTTTTATTAGTGTGATACAGTGTTTGACCTGAATTAGCTCTTTCGCGTGATTTGTAGCAACTGAACTGGGTGCTAGAGTGTGAATGTAGGTTTCTAGTCAGGAGCAGGACTCGCACTCGGTAATAAGGTTAACGAGGTGGGTGCATACTGCAGATCTGCTAACGAGGGAGGCCTTCCGCTTTTATTTAATTTCAAAAAGGCAGGAGCTAACAAAGATACTAGTAGGGCTGGCCTTCTGAGAAAGGGTTGTTGATTTTCTTGCTCTGGTTTTCTGCTAGGTGTACTGCAGTTTTATCAGCCTTGTGTTGATATTGATTTCACGTTAATAGTTATTACTCGTACTTATGAAGTCTCAAGTAGGTATTTAAGCAAAGGTAGGTATTTAAAATGTTATCTAAGCTAACTTTTGAACAAGCAATATTAGTATATAATAAAACATATACATAAATATATTTGTAATCACGTTCTCGAAAACGTCTAACGATTTTAATGACATTTGGAATATATGGGTTTACCAAGGCAAAACATCGATCTAGCTGGGTCTGGGCCTGGGAATATTTCGTTTTCTCCGTATTTTCTCTATTTTCATCCGAGCAGAGCTCAGGGACTTGTAATAATAGTAGCCAATCAACATAAACATTATTTTCTATAACCGAATTTAAATTTGATTAAAAACTGTAGTCTTCCCTGTAAAAACAAGGTGAAACGAATACATGCCCCTACAACCTCGCTGAGTTCGGTTCGGGGCACATGTGGAATATTAATAATAAAGAGCGTTGTATACTTACTTAAAAAGAGGCACCATCTAATAACAATTGTAAACCACTCTGTGACCGAATAAATGATTTATTATTATTATAAAACCCTTGAAGCAAATAGCATATTCCTTTCCGTAACAGGTAAAATGCCTTATAAATATGAAGAATTAAGGACGAAACTTTCTACTCTATAGTAGTCGTGGATATGTCATGACTCCTCTACAGTGCTGTCTCTACAGAACTATTCTCTTTCCAAAAGATCTTTTTGTATGGCGAGACCGCTTAAACATAAAACCTCTACACAACCAACACAGTATTAAGTAAGTATAAACAAGTCTGGTTAATGCCATATACCGCAATTACTAGACGTCAGAACGTATTTTACATTATGTTAAATATTCTAAAAGTCGTTTTGTCACGATATACGCGTTATAATTAAATGTATGTAGTTAATACAATGCCAGAGCCGACCGACATTTGCCGGCGTGAAATTTAATGAGATTTTCATCTCAACCGATGTAACAACATTGAGTAGATAGATTGTTATAATTGTCATTATCCTAATACCCAGACATATAAAGTCAACCGTAACCGCGGAAATATAAACTTAGTCTATGCAGAAATATTTGCCTACTTATCGCAGTGTGAGCCTATAAACTTAAAATTAAAATGTTTCTTATGTTATACTCACTCATTTCAGGGAAATAGGGACTGGCGTAAAAAGAGATTAGGAGAGACTATACCTCATTTCATATAATATGATATTGGATCTTTGACGGACAAATTCGTGACTGTTTCTTCGTTTATCTAGGATATCAAAGGGAAATATTGTACTAGTTTTACTTATTTCGATTATGAAGTGGTTTCCAAACATGACAATATAGTTTTCATTACGTTTAAAAGAATCCTCAAAATCGCATGATCATTGACGCACAATTTTTCTAATCTTGTAAGTTATATGGAATAGAGAGTAACTAAATTAAAAATAATGCTCTATGCAACTCTAAAAATAAAATTACCTATAAGTATAACTGCATTTTTTAAATACTTATTTTTATTAGTGTGATACAGTGTTTGACCTGAATTAGCTCTTTCGCGTGATTTGTAGCAACTGAACTGGGTGCTAGAGTGTGAATGTAGGTTTCTAGTCAGGAGCAGGACTCGCACTCGGTAATAAGGTTAACGAGGTGGGTGCATACTGCAGATCTGCTAACGAGGGAGGCCTTCCGCTTTTATTTAATTTCAAAAAGGCAGGAGCTAACAAAGATACTAGTGTATACCTATCCCTTAAAACATCTAGAGCGAGGGCAGCACTCTATTCTCAAAATAGTTGGAGCAAGTTTGCTATCGTGTCCGTGCGTCTCGAGAAGTTTTATGAGCCGAATGAGATAGATTGGGGATCGGATGCATTATTGGCTATTGAAGATTGATTCTATGACTGGGACAGAAAAGTTTGGAATTGGTTATAACTCGCCTGCGTACGGTGTAATCATGTGGCAGAAGGATAACATAAAATTGAAATAAGTAAATTATTATCAGCATCAGTGTTATTCGGCTACCGATGCTCGTAAAAATAACTGAAGTTGTAGTTATTCATTTTTGTAACACATGTCCCTTATCAATCTATTGGGAATCCTTCAGAATAATGGAGCCCCAGCAACTTGGCAGGAATTCATGGAGGCCCGATTAGTCGCGGGGGCCCTGAGCATTTGCATAAAGTGACCAATAGTAAGGACAGACCTGGCCTCATGTAGCTATAGGAAGTCTTTATTTGATACTAGCTTTTGCCCGTGATTTCGTCTCGGAGAAATCCCACAGCAAACTTCACTTGATTTACGTATAACAACTATCAGTGTGCCGTCATCCATATTAATTCAGCATGATCGAGTAACAAACATACAAACTTTCACATTTGAAATGTTGGTAGAATTGGTCAATACTGTTCCAGCAGGTACCTAGTTTCTTTAATTTCACTTGCAGCCCGACTGTCTCAGTTTGGTATTGCCGCAGCTGAGTCCAACGGAAACTTTGTCAAATCACCACTCTAATCCTTAGAGTGCAGCTCTGTTTACATGCAAACTGAGGGATTGGAATTATTAAGATGGAACAGGGATTGTGCTGAACTTGTCGGAAGATTGAGCCGGGCCTCATTCAAATGCAGATTTAGGTCAGACGTCGATTGACTTCGAACAGTGTAATTAAGAAAGACTTGAAAGTTAGATTGCTTGATTCTTGTTCATTGATGCGGCGTCTCATTTTCTATTAGATAACTGATTATAGACTTGCTGATCAATCGTGGTTCTTCATAAATTGATTCAAAGCCTTCAGTTGTTATTGTAAGAAAAGAATTCTTATTTCAATATTAGTTTTATTTGAGAAATAGTTTCATAACTGCAGGTCGGCATGCGGCATTTATCTGGTATATATACCTGCCGGAAATGTTTGAGGAAAGTTGAAGCGCGTCTTACACCCGTTGAGGAAAGCGCTGCTTTCAATTTAAACGTTTCCTACTTACATATCTAGGAGTGTCGAGTTTAGCCGCACCCGTTCTAATAACTTTTATAACTTAATCAAATGCACAAGTTAGTTCGAATGTACCACTCAAATAGTTAATGTTAATTTGTTTTTCATCGTTTCCACTACCCAAAGGTTGTCTGGAAGAGATCGCTTTTCAGCTGTAGGCAAGGCCGCCAGTTGTCTACCACTTTTTATTTTTAATTTTAGCATTGTTTTTCTCTTAGTATCGTTTTTTTGGAGAACACTAAAGAATATGTGTATTGTAATACTCTATTAAGCAACATCCCAAAGTATGGAAATATTAAGAGACATTCACGCATATTCCTACGTGTAAAAATCAGCCCCGTAAATATCTGAATACGAACTTATGTAAGTGCATGGTAGGTAATACAAATGTTGTACTTACATATATTTTTGAATCTTGTTTCGTGTACATACTAATGTTGTCGACACATCTACCATTAGCAACGTTTTCAATGCCGCAGCGGCCGCAGCTCGTAGCATGCTACGAGTGAATCGCGTAACGCCTTGGCCACGACTTTAATCTTAAGCGACCTGCGGCAGCGTTTTATCTGTTCATTGCGCGGTCGAGACGCGTTGGGATCACGCGCAATGAATTAGAAAAACCGCTGCCGCAGGTCGCTTAAGACCAAAGTCGTGGCCAAGGCGTTAGTATTGAAAATTCGGTATAGGTATCGCCCTGTACGGCTATCACAGGACACCCGGGAACAACTGTGTCGCGGCCAGATAGACCATCCGTGTTTTTCTAATTAGAAGTCTACGTCGCCGCGACACAGCTCGCGGGCCGTCTTGTGATAGCCGTGTTAATTTGCTTACGCATAATACGTAGTGATCAGGTTATATGTATGTAGGTACTGTAAACTGTAATGAACCGTAAGTTTAGTTTTTACAAGCTTTTATTTACTTTCACCTGTCCCGTTGTCTGTCTGTCTGTAATCAAATCTTGCAAGATAAATTTTACCCACTTCCCGGTGACTGATTGAGCTGAAATTTTGGGTATAAGTATAGTTTGGATGACCATTCAATATTATGGTACCATCGAGCTGATCTGATGATGGAGACGGAAGGTGGGCATGGGAATTCAGTACTTAACCGACGTAACCCCGTTGAGTTTGGGCTCGTTAGGATTGTCTCAATGAGTAGTTGATGATGGTATACAGAAAAGTAAAGTCGGCAATAAAAGCTTGTACTAAAAATGAAATTTTTGATAGAATCTGATTTTTATAGAGTAGAGGCAAATGTGTTTTTATGCACGCCTTGTCAAGTCTGATATAGTTTCATTTGGTAACCAGCAGAGACCATATGCCTATGAAACACAGAACACAGCGCAGCTTTGGGAGCTCTGGCGACCTTACTCACCACCAGGAAGTTTAGGAACCAATCACGTGTCTACAGAACAAGACATAAAACTATCAACACGTATAATAAATCTCAGAATAAAAAAAGGTCAGCCAGTATCATTTCTCTCAGTTTCCCATAAACGGAAGAACATGAAACATTTTTTATAGGTAGATTACTTATTATTCTGGCTTCCGCTTAGGATAGTTTTCATCTTACAGCGACAATTATTACATTTTCTTAAACATTTGACCTCATTGAATTTTAAAATTACTTTTCTTGAGGGAAAGAGCTGTAATGACTGTCAGTTGTCCGTGAAATCAACATGGCGGAATTGTTTTGATTTTTACCCATTAATGATAGCTGTATTAATTATTTATAGAACGAATATAAAACTATTTACAATAACGAAAATAGAAGACTCTAAAGCTAACTTAAAAAATCTCTAAAAAGGGCCCCAGTGGCAACGTACCAAAGATGCTGGCAGTATTACCTCGCTGAATGGCAATACTAATCCGCTGTGCGAGGAAGCTGCCAGCTCTTTGGTCACCTGTAGTGTCGACAAGTCTTTTACTAAGCTCATTGTATAATTTTCGAGCACTTGGACCCCAAGGCCCAAGAGTCTCGACACCGAATGCCATAAAATGGTATTGAGAGCCTGTATTTTGTGGCCTTTTTTGTTTCGGCCGCCTCTGCTGCGCCGCCAGCCTTGTAAGTAGTTCGTGGAAGATGGCACGGTGCCAGCGTGTCAACACATGTAGCGTCCCACACTAACACTCGCCCCATCCTCCACGGGACCAGGGTCATCCCGTCCGGCCTCTTGCCATCGTCTCTTGACACACCGTTTGGTTCAAGAATTGATGGTGTGTTGACAGTGGCAAGAGTACGGCGGATAATGTCGTTTAAGGCTCCACATTCGAAATTTTCGTGAAAATTAGTGGTTTTGTAACCGTTTTATACATTATAACGTTACATTTTTGCAGTCGGAAAAAATATATCATAATCTGCAAGATATGCGACGGGTCATAGTTTTCGTAGAAATCCATTTTAACAATAAAAGTTAGAGAAAAATAAATCTAAAGTCACCCCTATTTTTTCACTTGTAACCATTTTACTGCTCCATTTTTTATCAGAATAATATGAAATTTTATAACTTTCTTCATAAAATAATGAAAAAGGGCATCATTTTCTTACTTTCTTTATTTTCTTAAAAATTTATCTCGTTTTCTGAAATATTCCGCCAAAGTTCCTACGCCTCCCCGTTTTCGTCCATACGGTCAGTGCGGGACGAGACACGTTGCATGACGGACCTGTGTCAATTTGCTCTGCGCCGAAATTTTTAAATATTTGTGGAAATTGTGGACTATATTTGTTGCATAGAGTGGACAATCCGTTTTGTGATTCGTATAGTAGGTAACTAATAAACATTTGCGTATAGTTTAGTTTTTAGTGACAGATAATTTTGTTGCATAGAGTGGACAATCTATTTCGTGGTTTGTAAAGTAGTAGGTACTATAGACAAGACAGCTGACTGACCATCCGTGCACTTTATGTGCATTGTAATAAGGTTCTTGTATAAATACAGGATGGTCAGTTAACTGTGTTGGCGTTTGTACCTAATTAACATTTACGTAGGTATAGTTTAGATTTTGTTTTTAGTTCAAGATAGGAAATAATAATAATAATACATTCTTTATTTCAGGCCAGTTTGCCCATAGATTGTTAGTAACATACAAACTTACGATACTAGAGTCAGTACGTCTTAGCTTAGGTCTCACAAATTTTTCAATAACTATTTTGGGTCTTTGGGGTTAAATAAGCGCAGGAGGAAAATACGTAATATCAAGAAATTTTACAAGAGAAGAGGAAAAAGAATACACAAGTAAATACCTATTCTATCAAAGTATCAAATATCTAAACAGTATCAAAATTGGGAAATCGCTAAAACCAGACATTTTATTAGTAAATATATTTACAATATCTATTGCTTAGGAGAAACAATATTGTTTTATCTGCTCGTATTAATGACTGTCAAGTGTTAATAGAATAAGTTCTAATAAAAATAGTGGGCTTGGCAAATATTGTAAGTACCTACCTATGGGTTGCATGCCAACTCCAAGTTCGATACAGAGTTATTATTTGATATGAAACAAAGTATGGTTAACGTACAACTAATCTATAAGTATATGTTTACCCGAGGCCGATTTCTGTACAGTCAGCATAATATAGTTAGTAGCAGCCAAGTTAGCTTGGTTTTTAGTTCAAGATAGGAAATAATAATAATAATAATAATGCATTCTTTATTTCAGGCCAGTTTGCCTATAGATTGGTAGTAACATACAAACTTACGATACTTGAACTATTTTGGGTCTTTGGGGTTAAATAAGCGCAGGAGGAAAATACGTAATATCAAGAAATTTTACAAGAGAAGAGGAAAAAGAATACACAAGTAAATACCTATTCTATCAAAGTATCAAATATCTAAACAGTATCAAAATTGGGAAATCGCTAAAACCAGACATTTTATTAGTAAATATATTTACAATATCTATTGCTTAGGAGCATGAACAATTATAGAAACAATATTGTTTTATCTGCTCGTATTAATGACTGTCAAGTGTTAATAGAATAAGTTCTAATAAAAATAGTGGGCTTGGCAAATATTGTAAGTACCTACCTATGGGTTGCATGCCAACTCCAAGTTCGATACAGAGTTATTATTTGATATGAAACAAAGTATGGTTAACGTACAACTAATCTATAAGTATATATTTACCCGAGGCCGATTTCTGTACAGTCAGCATAATATAGTTAGTAGCAGCCAAGTTGGCCAAATATATCGGAACGTACATTCATCGAAATAGTCTTTGTTACTATAAGTAGGAGTAAGGAATGTGTTACGATATATTTGGCTACTTCGGATGCTACTAACTATCTGATGCTGACTGTACACGCCATCATCATCAAATCAAGGAAGTAGAACGTAATAAATATACCGAAAATTAGTTTAAAACTTAACGACCTTACACTTACACAAAAGGTAACGGACAGACAGACACACTTTCGCATTTATAATATTAGTATGGAGTATGGATATGAAAGTATGGATAGTATGGATTATATGGCTTTCCCGCTTACGGGACAGTGATGTCCCGGACCTTTGGGAGGCGTGCGTGGAGCTCTGAGCCAACACGTAGAGGCCCTTTTGACAATTTAATGAAATGCAAGTACACCAAGCGGATGCTGTCTCTGCCCGTGTCATGGGACGCACACAGAAACAGCACCCGCTGGGGTGTAAGAGTCTATTGCTAGTTGATGGAATCGAAATAAAACGGGTTATTGGGTGAAAATGATGGACTAGTAGCTGGGCTATTGGATGAAACATCGGACGCCTGCCCAATAAAACTGTTTCACATTTTATCTCTGGCAGACGGTGACTCGCTAACTACTAGATGGGCCCCTATTAATAGCGACATTAAAAAATGGCCTAAGGGCAACAGTAGGTATGGATTATTATTATTACTTTTATATTTTTTCGCACTATCCGTCACTCTCTTATTAGAATATTTAGTAACAGAGATATAGTGCGAGAAAAATCGAAAGTATGTCACGGCCGTCTAGTGCTAGGCGTGCTGAGGGCCTACCGCGAAACGAAACCGAACTTCGTTCGTGTATCTCCCTCTCTGTCGCGCTTGCTAGTTCGAGCGACAATGAGAGTTATTCGAACGAATTTAGTTTTCACTAGCACGGCTAGCACGAGACGGCCGCGACATACTCTCGTTTTTTCTCACACTATACCTCTCTTTCCTTATGTTCTAATAAGAGAGAGACCGATAGTGCGAGAAAATCGAGTGTATGTCGCGGCCGTCTCATGCTAGCCGTGCTGACGGAACTACACTAATCGTAAGTAAATCGTATCATAATAGTAGGGACATAATTTTTGAACTTAATCAATTATGTAATTTATGTATGACAAATATCACGTTTCAATTAAGCATGACGAATGTCACCCACCCACGTCCACCCTTGCATTGGTGACGATGCGCGATGACGCGTCTGTAACTTAATCTATGTAACGCTTAATAAACGACGGCGGGTTGTGCGACTTGCGCGGGGAGAGGGTCGAGGCTCCGCCCATACGCTCAAGGACTTTAGCGGGTATACAAGCCTTAAGGCGGCATGTCTAGAGACGCCTGCGCTCATTTGGCACGACAAGCCGTGGTGTCCCAACTCGTCGACGAAAGTGCCACAGGGGCACTTGTGGGGGGTACATACCTTCACACCTAGTCTCAAGCTTACGGCCAGTCTTAAGGTGTCAGGTTCCAGAAAAGTACCGGTGAGAGGGGAGGGAAAAGCGTGTAACCACTGGCCAGATTCCCATTCAGCCGCTGCCAGTAGTCGGGCGCGGTTAAGACCAGAACTAGATTTTAAACAGGATGTATAATCAATTTTGCACAACATGTCATCCCAGCTCCGTTGGATGTGTAATTTTGCAGGAGGATTTTGACCGGACCAAAATGTTTACACCTATTAATAATTTCGGTCCTGTCTATACTCTAATTAATAATCCCACAGTAAAGTGTTAATGTTAAGTTATGTCACTGTCAAAGTGACATATCAGGGGTCCTGAAAGTATGGATCGGTCATGCAATAATATTTAAAGATCACTAATAGCAAAATTCAAAATAAATATGAGAAATATTTATAAGTAGTACTAGTTACTAGTGAAACATTTAACTAATTGTATAGTGCATCGGTTCTTAACCTTTTTTCCGTCCCCCTACGAAACGGACCCCTATGAAATCAACCACAAAACCAAGGATTAATAATCAAAAAACAGCTAAGACTTTTTGTGGCATTTATTTATTATTGTTAAATGGTCGATCGCATTAAGAAAAATAAATAGTAAGCAACCCACAGATGCACAACCCCGGTGTATGCAGCAGTGATACCGGTGCTAAAAATATATTCTGCACATAAAAACGGTATTATCTATTAAAATACTTATGAGGGAAGAGTTTGGAAAAAAAAATTACGTCATCAAAATTAATTTGCTTTTTGTAATTAGAGTGTATATTATTATTGTTAATTATTGTAATAGGCCGTAAGAATCGGCCGTTATAAATCTCCTCATTTCTGCAAATGGTTCTTGTTAACGGCAACACCAGTGTTTACATCTTTTCTGTGGGATTATTAATTCGACTATTACTCCAGCCAAAATACGGTTTTGAAAAACATTAATTTATAATAGTGTTTTTTTTGTTGATTTCATTTGAAAATGTTACTCTAAGATTATATATTCAAGAATCCGACAAACTTTCCACCCGGAAGTAATTATGTAGATTTCAATGAAGCATGCATTGTCTTTTTTTATACGATTTATCTTGAATATTATAGAGCAAATGTAAATGAACCAAAATAAAGACAAAAATATTTATTCATATTTTTTCTGACTTTTCAGAAGTTCGTTAACTTATCATTTTTTTGATGTCTGAAATTTTGTCGGATTTTGTCGCTGGGTAACTATTTAATTGATAATATATCCGTTACACATAAAAAATAAGCTATTATAAATTATTTCCAAAATTGACATTTTTTCCATACGAGTTGTCAGTTCATTTACTGGACTATATACGATGTAGCCTTCACGAAACACATACCAAATGATAAAGCAGAAAAAAGAATCGATTCTAATATGGAAACTTATATCGTACATATTAAGGCGTAATTTCAATAAATGTATCAATAAATTCTAACAAAGTATGTAAATTAATTTTAAATTTGATTTAGTTTCGATCTTCGGTAGACCTTCACGACACGCATACCAAATAATAACGTTTTTTTTTGCGATTCTGATATGATAACTTATATGCGCCATTTTTATATCAATAAATGTATCAACACATTCAAACAATGTAAGTAACACGAATTTGCATTTTTTTTATTGGCATCGCGTTCTCGGCTTATTCAGCCTGAGTACGAGGAACGGTATTAAAAGAAAAAACGTTACCTATATCGAAAATTTGGAAGACAAGGGAAAGAACAGAAAAGGGTAGTATACTCTTAATATATATTCAAGCTTTTTATTATATAAAGAAAAAACATTATAGTACAAGGCTCTATTTTTTTTTATGTAGCAGAATTATTTTTAGTATACAAGGATGAGGAATAGAAACTGTGGGGATTTATAATAAAGAGTGTAATAATAATCAATTAAAAATATATGTTAGGAACATATATATGTGACCTTACGAGTATGGTTATGGCGGAGAGCTTCCGAGAAATTGAATGTTTTGTATGTTTTTTTAATCGCTATTTCGTATAGTTGTATTTTTAGTAAAAGTACTATGTAAATAATTGCAAGTCCGTTAATTTGGTCCTACCGTTTAGTAGAAAAGGTACCATTACAGCCGTGTGCTTAGATAATATGCAAAATAATACTGAAAAATGCCTAGATGCATCTTAGGTAATGGTGAGGTGGATCACAGAAACCAAGTTTGCGGCAGTCTATTTTTGACAAAACTCGGTGTAAGCTAATCTATAAAATCATGTAACTCAGCCATAATGGACCCTTTTTTAAACTATCCACACTAATATTATAAATGCGAAAGTAACTTGTCTGTCTGTTACCTTTTCACGTTTAAACCGCTGAACCGATTGAGATGAAATTTGGTTTAGAGATGGTTTGAATAATTGAGAAGGATACTTTTTATCCCAAAATTCATCATCTAAGGAGGTGAAATGGGGGCGAAAGTTTGTATCCCATAAAAAACATTCCATGTAAAAAAGAGGCCAAGTCTCGAAACTCTTCCACCGTAAAACGTTCTGAGATATTTCGTAGAGCCGAGTCTCAGGCATTCTTATTAATCTTTATTTGCTTGCTAAATAAAATTCTGCAACTTGGCAATCACACAACTTTATTGCATTTATGGATTTTTGCATACCGAAAACTATGTAGTATTGTGTGATTGCCAAGTTACAAAATTTTATTTAGTAAGCAAATAAAGATTAATAAGAATGCTTGAGACTTGGCTCTACGAAATATCTCACAACTTTTTACGGTACAAGAGTTTCGAGACTTGGCCTCTTTTTTATATGGGATGTTTTTATGGGTTGTCTAATGTTTGCCCGACGGTCATATTCTATAATACTCATTTGCCCGAACTTCGTCCGCCCGAATTTCATTTGCCCGAATGTTTCGTTTTCCATAATATTCATTTGACTGTATGCCAGAATCATTCATATGCCAGAAACTTTACTTGCCGTAATCTTAAATGCAATAATTTTACTTGACAGAATATTCGCGTGCCATAACAAAAACTACATTTCTGCGAGCCGTTAGAATGTTGTGAATGTTCGATACGATATTATTAGTTTTTCCGCTCTTTTATAAAAAAAAACCCTCGAAGACTATTTATTGTATTCTAACCTATCCGCGATCCGAGTCGGTTTTGCCACTAAGCCCCTGTTCCCTACTGCCTACGGTACACCACTATCTTGGCATTGGTTAATCTCAGAGAAAAGTTTATTTGATGTCCATCCTTTGAACAGGGACTTAGTGGCAAAACCGACTCGGATCGCAGATATGGTCGAGGTATTTAAAAAAAATATTATACACTGCAATACGTACCCACTTTATTACATTATGAATATTATGGATGTTGAGATGGATGGCATGTGATAGTTGTGGATTACAATGATTATTGAAAATGAGATTATTGATATTGATATTATGGAAAACAAAGATTCTGGCATTTAATTAATATGGTAAACAATGAGTATGGCATATGAAATTATAGAAAACAACATTATGGCAGTTGAATATTATGGCAGATAAAATTCGGGCAAATGAAATTCTGGCAAGCAAGAGTATACCGTTTTTATGGGATCTCACTTCTTTTTGTAGGTTAATGTGTTATCCATACATGCAAACTATGAATGTAGCCCCCTGATTGCCCTTGATTTATACACTAAACACGAATGTTTTCTAAATTTGAAGCTTCAATGTCTGCTAGAAGTGCCTTAGACTTTTGATGATCGGTGAGTCAGTCAATGAGTGACAAAATTAAGAAACTTTGACTAGTTATAATTCTTAAACTACTCAATTTTCATTCAAATTGAATGAAAATTAAAATATATCGTGTTAATACAATGCGTGCTTGGTTACTGAAAATTCAGGCTTCTAGTTTTATCCACAATGAAGTTGGGGGGTCGAAAATGGCCTGAACTGCTTCGAGAAAAGGATGGTACGGCCGTGCCGCTGTTTTGCTCGACTTGGCGGGGGCACTACCGTGCCCCCAGATGGAGCTACGATATAGACCTGAAAATTCATGCGTCACTGCACGATTCCTGGATACAACAAGGCCATTTTCTTTCAACACCGCATGATAATATGTTATGCTCATTTCCTGGGTTTATCCGCGAGTTTCATAGATATGTGCGAGTAGGCGAACATGCACACATGCAGACATGTTTCACCGCAGTAACAAGCGAAGCCGTGAGGGATCCGTGCCTAATAAAATTCCAGAGGGATGTTCTAGAGAAGAGATTACAGTCGGTGAAGGAATCGACCGTTCTATTACAGAATTTAAATGAGTCTCTCTCCATTGTTTATCGCATAAATTGTCTGACTGTAATGTCTATACAGTGTGTGGCCTGTGACAGGGGCAAATATTTAAAAGGACGCTTCCTTAGAGCATCTGTAGTAACCCCCTGAATTCGGAGTAATGTTGATCTAAAGTTATGACCTTCAAGTAATGTGTCGTGGCACCACGAGATCATAGCACAGCTGTCAATGCAGATTATGAGGTAACATCATGTAATGAGTCGTAATAGTTATTGCATTTTTGTTTTTAAGTTTTTTATTTATTTATTTATTTTTTTTATTTATATAAACTTTATAGTACAAAAGAAAACTTATCGTACAAAAGGCGGACTTAATGCCAAATGGCATTGTCTACCAGTCAAACCTTAAGGCAAAGCGGAAAAGATTGTGGGCAGTGCAAATAACAGCTAAAAAGAATAATAACATTACGGTATTCCTATATACAACATATTTACACAAATACATATACATAAATAAAATAAATACTTACATACACAAATAAATATATACATAAATATATACTACATGCATACTTACAAGCGAAATTTCAAATTCCAAAAACCTTCAGTCTACTCGGATCGGATCTTTTTAGTATTTTTAAAATAAAAAAAACTACTTGTGTCACCCCAGAAGAGTAAAAATACACGTGCTTACTTTAAAAAAAAAGCTTTTTTTATTAAAACCACCTGGAAATAATTGCTCACAAGCTCAATAGTCTACCGTTTAATTTCTTGCTCCTGTTCCAGGTCACACCCTGTAATAAGTAGAAATTTTGCAATAGATTAAAAAAAATGGGCATACTGTCTGTTGTTGTGTGTTTAATGCAATATTCTTACATAAGTAATAATGTATTAAAAATCATCTATTTTAGGCTTTTTTTTATCATCCCTAATTGTACATGGCTTTACCAATCAAGCTAATAGGCCCAGTTGTCAAGCCAAAAGCCGTTACTTTTTTATACGCGAACTTCAAATATTAACCAAAAGAGATTCATGTGAAATAGAAGAATAGTATTCAGTGTTTAAGAATGTGTGAAAGTTTGACACGAGTACAAAATGGATCGAACGCGTTTAATATCAAATGTAAGACAGTGAAAAGCATCTTTGTTTATGAGAGAGGGAGAGACAGATATCTCGTAATGAAAAACGTAGAGTTTATTGTAAAAACTCGTGCGTGATTCGCATACGGGGCGGGGGCGGGAGACACGCAGTCATGTCGGAGCCTTGTAACAAACACGCCTTTGTTCCTAAGTAACGTTTCACTCACTGCTCGGCGCATTCTGTAAAGCATAAGAAAATATTTGTGAGATATCTCCTTTGAACGACATCCGCTAGAGCACGCATTCGTCGTCTTTTCGTAGCGTTGGCGTAACATACAAATAGGGTTTGGTAGGTATATATATTTGTGTAAGATGTAAAAGTACTAATGGACCTAGTTTCTCTCATAAACGTCGCCTTTTATAAACCAACTTAACGTCATCGCGTAAAAGAATGGGCGCAATAACTTGATTACAACCATAACAAAAATCATTACGCCAAGCCATTATTTCCATCTGTTGCCGATATCGTAGAAAGCCGATTCGAAACGACTTAAGAATATTGGAAATTATATTAAAACAAGGAAAATAAACGAAAAGCTGATAGCGAAGTTTCAACAATTGAGTGACGTTTATGTTTTAAAAGGCGACATCCGTGAGTTGCCGGCAATTGCTGCCGCCACTTATCGGATTTTGTCATAAGGGCGCCAGTTAATTGCACAGACGTCTGTCAATTCTACCCAGGCCAGGCTTTACAAGTAGGGACTTGCCTATAAATTTAAGGTACTTAAGTGGGTCGCTACTTCAAAATCTTTCTGCTTGGAAGCTTCAAGCTAACTTAGTTCTATTGTGTGATATGTATATTATTTAACCTGTTATTGTGTACAATAAAGTGCTTACATATATACATACATACATTTATTGAAAGTATTCAAACAGAATAATTGTTCAATCAATCTTTGCTGCTACTTCTCGTGTATCTATTTCATACCTGTGTTAAAAAGCACCCTCTTCCATTAGCAACAATGATTTAAAAAGATAACAGGAATGTTGATTGATAGTCAAACCAGCAAATAATACAAGTTTTTAATTAACTTGCAATGTATGTTTTTCCGGGTGCAATCTTGCAACTGAATTTTGAAGCAGATATCTTTAACCGATTGAGCTGTAATTTTGGGTAACGGTATTGTTTGGATTTAAACTTCATTCGAATAAGTACTTAATAAGTATACTTCTACTAATTGTATAGGCATTTCATACTCTTGTAGACAAACATACTTGAACAAATGGTTTTTAGGCGGTCCGTACCTCAGAAGGAAAAAATGAATCCTTATAGGATCACTTGGTCTGTCTGTCCGTCTGTTAAGTGCGTTTCAAATAATACCTACTTAAGCAAGCAAGGTCTTACAACACAAATTATGAAAAAGGGTAGACTATGCACTTGTCACTGTATTGTATTGCATAAAAATACGTTTTGAATATAACCAGCGTAAAGGCCAGGGGCCCATTTCTCAAAAGCTTGTAACTTGTAATACAAGCCGAAGTCACTTTCTAATAGAAGGAGGGGAAAAGAGGCATCCGCTTGTATTACAAGTTACAAGCTTTTGAGAAATGGACCCCAGGTCTCAGTACGTCGAGATCAGGGATTTTGCAGACATTCGCATCTGCCAAAATCAATGCGGAGTTTTTGCGGATGCGGATGTAGTGCAATTCACGACAAAAAAGCAGTCCATGCGGCGCTTACCACGTGCGTTTCAGATATTTTCGCCATTAGTAAAAAACTTGTTTTCGTTTCTGTGACCAAGAGCAAACGCGTTTTTGATTTGTTCTCTACTATTGTAATTTAGTCTCAACATGTTTAATGATAGAGTGATATCATAAAATGGACGTTGTTTATTTACGGTTTTTAGTGTTTGACCCCAAAATCTGCATCCGCATCCGCATCCGCGGATGTGTGCCCTCAAATATCCGCATAAGCGGCATCCCTGGTCGAGATAACGAACATAAATCCAAGTAACTTAGGACAAGAGCCTTCCCAATCAAAACAGTCATAAACCGTACTGGAATACCTCAAGGTAGTATATTAGGACCGCTTTTATTCTTACTCTATATGTACGACTTGTATCACATTACCCGGCATCCATGTACATTATTTGCTGAAGATATTTCCATAGTAACTGCAAACAATTCAGATCATGATTATAATGATGACATAAATAAAACAATGAAGAACATAATAAAATGGCTAGAAATCAATAATTTAACTGTAAATATAAATAAAACTAAGTATACCCAATTTATACTTCAACAAGGCGCAAATAAAACTAATTTGAAATAGGCTTATGGGGACCAAACCTTAAATGAAGTAGATGAGGTAACATTTTTAGGAATCATCGTAGATAATAAGTGTAATTGAAAACCACAAGTAACTAAGGTATGTAATAGGATAAACCGTTTTGCATACGCACTCTGGAGACTAATCCAAGTAACCAGAAAAAAACCTGCACTCATGGTTTACCATGCACATGTGGGTTCCTATTAAGATACGGTGTATTAATGCGGGGAAACTCAGCTAATTTACAAAAAGCTTTTGTTTCCCATAAACAATGTATTCGTGCCGTATGTAATGTGGACCCTTTAACTAGCTGTAGGAATTTATTTAAGGAAATGAAGCTGCTAACACTTCCATGCACCTACATAATGGAAACGTGTAGGTATGTTTGTTAAGCTGCATCCTAGTTTCCTTCCACTAAACAATATGAATGTAACTTTAACACTTGATACCCGAATAGACTGATATTACCTGGGATAAGAACCAAACTATCTGTCACAAACTGTTATGCGGTGTCAGTAAAAATATTCAATCACCTACCAGTACGGCTACCATGAGTTTGACATTGTAATTTTTCGTTAACGAGAATCGAGTTTTCTATCTGTGCATCTCTATTGCACTTTGACAGTACGAGCGGGATGCACAGATAGAAAACTCGATACTCGTTAGCGTAACAAGCCGTCATTGTCAAACTCATGGTAAGCGTACAGAAGGAATAAAAAGTTTGCAACGAAATATGTTTAAAGTCGAACTGCTCAATTGACTTACATTCTATACATTACTATTTTGTGGTAAAACATTACTAAGCTTAACAAATAAAACATGTTGATACTTACAATTATTATTTTGTAAATTATGTATTATTAATTTTAGTTCTGTATAATCAAAATTAGAGTTACTTAGCGTACGAGTATAATATAATAATAAATAACTTTATGTTTTGCATGCAGATATCGGTTAAATATGTAAGTTCAAAAATGCTTGTGAAGATCCACTGTTACCATATTTAGTGCAAATAAATTTATCAATTTATCATTTATCAAGGGAGACATCAGCTACAAATCGTGTGCTCGATGCGCGAGTCCAACTCGCACTTGGCCAGATTTTTTCATATTTCCTTTCTGTACTCTCCTATATATAACATACATGATTATTAGGGTGAATGTCCACTGGAAACATGCGATGTATGTGTTTTCATATATTTGACACCTCGGATGCTTGGCGGTGAGGTGTCAAATATATGAAAACACAGCTTCGCACATCCTTAGTGGATATTTACCCTTAAGCTAACGCTATCTGACTGCACATAATTCTATCTTCATCTAGTATTTGCATATCTGTCTTTCTGTCTTGGTTGAGAAAGTGTTGATTTTGAAAGTTCGCCTTTTTTCTTGTGTTATTGTGCCAAAGTAATAGATGAATTAACTAAACATTTTTCCTTAATTTTAAGGGCAGTTGGCTGACGTCATTTTGGTATGCAAATAAGCAGCGCACCTTGTGGTCTTCTGGTTGAATAATGGATCGCAACGGCGTTAGAGGTCGGAACAAATTTATGATAGCTGTTCGTGGATTGAAATATTTTGACCCTCCATTCTTTATAAATGGAAACTGTAACCAAATCAGGTATTTTTTTACGATTTGCCAAGATGCCTTTCTGTAACTAAAATGTTATCGTAGATACAGGGTTACTTAGCTCCGGTATTGTTCCTTGCATCCAACACTATTAACTACTTTACGCAAAAAAACAAACTCCGTATTTTAGACAGATATGACCGGGTTATTCCCTGCCGTGTATGAGGCTTTTTTGAAAATCTTTAAAAGCAGTTTTTATTTTTTCTATAATTGGTCTCGTGCGTTGGCCTAGTTTGAAAAATACACCCTATATACCTTTCGTATCAATGTTATATTATGTACCTACTATTAGTCTATTACAAATACCGCGTCTGACCACAACGAACACTATACCAACTTACAAGTCTCACAAGTTACCCTCTTCGTTCGTCGGCTCGTTATGAATGAAAACGAAAACACAGTATCAGATGTGTTATGATTATTACAGTTGGCGTTAACAGTAATAAGATTGCTGGAGGAAATGCACGCGGCGTCTAGGGGTTCATCGACCTCGCACTTGCCTCATACCCCCATATTTCTTTTCGGACACGAATGTGCTTCGTCGCTGTCCTGTTGAATATGCGGCCGTTGTTCTGTTTTTTGCAATCTCATGTGTAATCTCGTCCGTTCGTCCTTATATAAACATGTATGCTTAAGAAAGAAAACACTAACCACGTCCTATCCTGAGAGGCTCTTGTTGTTTAACTGAACTGAAACTCTCCATATTCTTGCCTGACTTTATCTCCGAAGCTGCTTCTTACCAAGTGCCCAACTTTGCTTGTTTTTCTTAGAACTATACATAGTACATACATACATACATACGTATACAGTCACGCCTTTATTCCCAAAAGGGATAGGTAGAGCACAATGAAACGTATATTCCAGCGTCACATTTTGCATAAATGTGGGTATAAAAGATCGACAAAATGTGATATTGCAGTGATAGGTTGCTAGCCCATCGCCCACAGCACAATTCAACCCTGATCCCTTAGTCGACTTTTATGACACCCACGGGAAGAAAGGGGGTGGTGAAATTCTAACCCGACACCACACCTATACATAGTAACATAATTATTTATGATAGTAAGTAGATAAAGTGAACTGAGTTGGGTATAAATAAATATGAAATTGAAATGTAGACTGAAGCTCGAATTGCAACTCTTTTGTGTAAAGCCGGGTCAGAATTTTCCAAAAGTTCCAATGAATACAACATCGGGTATTGGTACTAAATCTCATTAGGTGTGAAAATATAGTTGAATCTTGTTAGATTACATATAAAGCATATGATCAATAATGAAAATTATCCGATACTGTTTGTATACAACTAAATTACACATTCCTGTCGCATTGTTAGACCTTGTTCCATGGCGCTCTAGCCACATATGATAAGCGCAGCACACTGCGCGGCTTGCGGTCACAATAAATCAAATATACAGCCCTGGTAATATAGTCGAAGTATTTATATACCTCTACAGCTACAGAGTCGCTCGGGAGCAGCCACATCCGACCTCTGGCTGTAGTGGAAACGACCTAATCTGTTATGTTTGCGCTCACTCCAGGAGGGGAAATGTATTTTGTCAACGTAAAGTGTTTAGGTGAGAAGGTAAGCAGCTTGATTACTCTAAATTGAATCCTCTTTGTTGAAATAGGTGAGGAGATTAGATGTAAAAGGTTTTAATTTGTTTATCTTGTCGTAGTGTTGTTAGGATTAAGGCCAGCACAACAGTCCAAAATAGTACAATATATTTTCAGTAGTAGAGTGAGGTATGCTACCGAATGGAATAGTTATTTCATGTTCAAGTAGTTAGAGACAAGATGACTACGACGAAACGTACCTATTATAGGAAGCACAGAATTTAGTGCGGAAAGCAAACGCCGGCAGGCGCTTTGAGCTGAATGGCGCACACAGAGCCAATGCATTGCTCGTTACTCCATGAATGTCGCGTAATTGAGACCGGAGCTTCTTCATCAAATTACTTTCTTCCGATGACCACGACGACGTAACGCAATAGAACTATATTATATTCTGCCTCAGATAAACTAATTTGTATCTACTAGTGACTGTGTGAGCTTTAGAACTTCGAGTCTGTTTAAAAAAATGTAAATTATTGTTTTTTAATTGAAAAATTGAATCACCAAAAAACTATATAAAAATTTCACGAGAATCGGTTGAGAAATGCGACCTGTATTAGAGGAGAAGATCCGGTCATCCAGATATACGATAGATTTTGTGCCCAAGCTTAAATGGAGAACTTTGTCCGCTTCGTTCGCTCGTTAGACTATCCCACCAAAACAAATGTAAATTTAAAAATTAAAAAACCCCCCGACACAAAAAATAAACTAAAAACGAACAAATAATATTTTAAACATATTATAATTATCATCGTCACATATATTATGTACCTAATTTTTTGTGTAGTGTATTTTAAAATTGTTAATGTTACCTTCCTTTTGTCCTTTTTAAAGTGATGATCTTCAAACGGCTGATCAGGTCATGGTTACCTTACCATATATTTACTTTCAATATCATTGAAGTAACACGGTACCAAATTTCGAATCGATCGGACATAAGGAAGTGAGTCATATCCCCTCATCAACTAGATCAAAGTCCAATATCTCAAAAACGGCTGAACAAATTTTCATGAAGCATGGCTAAGAACCCTCGGGATAAAATGATCTATGACACAAACAAAACTAAACGAAAATCGGTTCATCCGTTTGGGAGCTTCGATACCACAGACAGATACACAGACACGTTAAACTTATAACACCCCTCTCTTTGCGTCGGGGGTTAAAAATGGTTCCCCCTGTTATGGCATACCTATTTTTTTTTGTAAGAATTCTGTTTGACATAATCTATGTAGCCATAGTTAATTGACTGCGCATAAACTGTTTTGGCAGATTCGAGATTCTCATAGTTCGATTACGCCGAATTTTAATATAGTCCGAATATTATTTGTTCATAATTTTGATGCTCCGAATTATGTCGACGCATAATATGAGCATATTTTTTTTGTCGAATACTAATCTCGCAGAAATATATAATGGCATAACACTATTTGGGTAAATTTTTGAATAGGCCGTTTTTCGACATTTGTATGGTTTTTTTATTTTTTTGGAATACCAAATTCGTACTGACAACGTGAGGTAGGGCTTTTAAAAAGAAAAAATATGGTGCACGAGGCACCTCTCTGCTTCTAATGGTTAGCTAGATATTGATGCTTTAAAAACACCGTGCCATACCAATGTCGTCAGCGCCATACAAATGTCGACAGCGCCATAAAAAAGTCGATATAGTGCCATACAAATGTCGATTCTGCCATACAAATGTCGATAGCGGCATACAAATGTCGGCGAGTGCCATCAAAATGTCGATTTTGCCATACAATTGTTGAAAAAGCTTTAAATATTTGTACAATACTAAAAAACTCACTATTTCGATATAGTATCTCTGGTTTATGGCTTAAATATTTATTTTATCCTGTTTTTTTAGTATTTGTTGTTATAGCGGTAACAGAAATACATCATCTATGACAATGTCAACAGTCTAACTATCACGGTTCATGAGATACAGCCTGGTGACAGACGGACAGACAGACAAACACACGAACAGACGGACGGATAGCGGAATCTTAGTAATAGGGTCCCGTAGTTTTTACCCTTTGGGTACGGAACCCTAAAAAGTAGTAAGTAGGTAAGGTAGCAAATAACAAATGTGTCACGGAACCAGTGCCTAAATCGAGGCCAGTTTAATCCTTTCCAATGTCCATTAATTTCGTGCTTTACTTACATTTTGTTTTGAATCGACATTTGTACGCCACGTTCGACATTTGTACGGCCAAAAAAGCCATACAAATGTCAACATGGATGTTTTTTGGCTGTCCTTCGTACACTATTAATTGAATTCACTAATTAGTTAAACACGAAACTCTTACCCCATATTGCTAACCTTTGTTATGAAAGACACATTTTTATTTCAATCGTATATTAATAAATAAACGCCCATACAAATGTCGTCATAGCCGTACCAAAATACTTCGTATAAAGAAAACCTGTTTCCTCCGTCAAAAATACTGGCGCTCCCTCTCCTCCCGTTGGTGGTTGAAGCCCAACTAACCTATCTATCGTATCGTAAAGTACATGTAGGGGTGGGACAATAGAAAACCAGATTTTAAGGGTTTTGAGCTTGAGTCCTAATAAATGGGTCGCGCGTGGGACAACTACTGAAACACTTCACTGGTTTTAATTATTCACGCATTAATTTTGCAAGATACTTTAATGAATACGCTAATAAATCTTCTTTATAACAGTACAAGTTGTTTATTTGCACGTTACCGTAATCTATAGTTATGAATTTTTGTTTGAGTAAAACCGCAAGTGGGACACGCGAAAAAGCGGTAGATTTCGCAGTTTTACGATATACATTTTTTTTTTCAGAATCTATTAATATTTAAGGTATTGTTATATATATTTTAAGTACAATATAATACACGGAATACAAATATATATGTATCAATACTCCATGTTAAACTGACTTGAAATTATAGCCGTGGGACAGCAAAAACAGCTCGTTTGAAAATTGACCCATTTAACAGAATTTATTATTTACACAAACGTATTTTAACATATACAAGTACCTTTACCTTGTAAATTACATTACAACAACATTATTAATAATAATTCGCGCTTCTTAATTGGACCAAACAATTATTGGCTAACATAATTCGATTTACGAAGCAAAACAGCGATTCATCACACCGCATCGGTAAGAGATATAGTTAAAATTTTCTAAACTAAGCTCATGAATGGCCATTGTACTGAGCTCATGAATGCCTTTGTTTCTGGTCCGAACAAAGACGCGCGCGTACCAAATTTGCAAAAAAAAAAATAGCGCTACATAAAATTTTCTTTGAATAATGATCTTCTTTTACAATAGATTCCAAATGACCATAGCGCCTTGTACCTGGCTCGCTGGGAGAGGGTTTTTGTTATCTTTTAGTCCATTGCAAATTTGGTACGCGCGCGTCATGAATAGCTTTTGTTCGGAGCGCAAACGAAGGCATTCATGAGCTCAGTACAATGGCCATTCGTGAGCTTAGTTTAGAAAATTTCAACTGTAATGGTAATGGACGAAGGGTGAGATTTCAGAGTCCTTCCTTCTTAGTCGCGTCCATCATGAATGGTGATCAAGGTTGTGTTCTCTCCATCGATTCCGGTCCTTTGCGTTCCTCACAATATATGCCCAATTGCCCATGTCTTTAATTCGATCAGTCCATCGTGTATAGGTGGACCGGTATTGCTCAGCTTTCAGGTAAACGATAAGCATTCGTATTGAAGCTCAGTTATTTAATATTATGTATGTAAGCACTTTATTGTACACAAAACAGGTTAAAACATAAACATATTATTATAATAATGTTCTGTGGCTAAAGTAGTAAGTACAGATTTTTTTTCTTAAGTCAAATGTGTCTCGAGGCGCTATGTTTTTCAAAGGTTTGGAAAGGTAAAAGCACAGTTAACTATTTTCAATAGCTCACCAACCCGAAACGAGTCTTGTCGTCAATATGAGTTGCCACTTGTTGCGATCTAGCGGCGTTTACCACCAGCGGCGCTACCACGAACTTCGAAAGTCGAAGTTCGTAATACATGCATCCCTGTCACTCGAGTAAGGGAGTGCGATAGAGATGGAAATACACGAACTTCGACTTTCGAAGTTCGGGGTAGCGCCGCAGTTCATGGCTAATGGCTTGAAGCTCGAACACGTGGACATTCGACGACGTGGTTGCATCAACACTACGAGGTCTATCTGACTCAACGTATTCATATAAGCACGGCGCACATTCCGCGCCCGCGAAACGTATCCGCTGCTACCGCTATCAATACGTCGAATGAATTAGACCTCCATTCTTCAAAGACATGTGATTATAAATAATGCTGGGTTTGAATATTTACAAAGTATGCTTTATGTTTTTTTTATCACGTAGGAACACCTTTACCACCATTCTGTTACGAGCAAGTTGATTATAAAAATGAGCTATTATGGTGCTCAAGACGTGCAAGTAGTGCATGGTGTGTGTGGATGTTGTAGCTATGATGTGTTGCCTAATAAGGAGTTTATTTAACTTGCGAGTATACTGTATTCATAGAATTTATATACACATACATACATACATACATTCATACATTCACGCCTTTATTCCTAAAAGGGGTAGGCAGAGCACATGAAACTTGTGTTCCAGTACCACTTTTAGCATAAATGTGGGTATAAGAGATCGACAAAATGTGATATCACAGTGACAGCTTGCTAGCCGATGGGTTAGCAAGCTGTCACTGTGATATCACATTGGCGATGGCCCACAACACACTTTAACCCTGTTCCCTTAGTCGACTCTTACGACACCCACAGGAAGAAAGGGGGTGGTGCTATTCTATCCCGATTCCACACGGAGGTTTTATATACCTACCAATAATTTTACGATTCGTTAAGAGTTTCATTTACTTCCGTACATTTAAAAGGAAAATAAGTAAACATGTATTCCTTCCTCAATTAGTCAGTTCGCTTTACGAATAAGGCATGCCACCTTTTCTAAATCTTTGACAGCAGTATTACTTATTTAATAAAATAAATATATTTTGACAAAAATATCTTAAATATTGAAAGTATTCTACGAGTATGTTATGCAACATCCATCATCTACAACGTATGTATTCAGTTGCTGTAAATTTCCGCATACACAGACTAATGTAAACGTAGCGTAGCATTTCCAGGAACTAAGTACACATATATAGTAGTGTTATGCAGGAGTAAACGCAACCGTAGCATATCCCGGTGTGATTGCAGCCAACTTAATGACGAAAATCAGTTTAGTGGAGTTCGGTTCGCCCGTGACGCGTCAGTTTGCGGCTGTTTGCGCCGAGCCCGAGTGCCGTGCCCGTAGCGAATCCAATGATAACCTTCGTCATCCAATATCTATATGTCGCATATTGTCGAAATCTGAACTTTATTTGGTATTTCACAAGGTTGGTTCCTTCATTTTGTTTTGGGTTTACGTACGAGTTCGCGAAAATACGCGGTTGAAATTGTTCTGCAACATTTTCGCTCTCGTCATATTTTGTAATGGTTTCAAATATTTTCCTCACAGTGACGGAAAATGCAGCAAGCGTTCGCCTCTTGGAAGAACTTATTCGTTTCGGAAAATCGTTCGTAGTAAAGTACCTGGCTGATGTGAATCGTTTTTATTGATGTTTGATCGAGGAATATAGTTGAAGGTGACCTTACACCTGCCTCTGGCTGGAATCGAGGTGAATTTGTCGTGTAGGTACAATATTGTTGAACAGTCGAATCGTTGGAAAGCGCTGGTTTCAAAATGGGGTTTTGATAAGTGCCGTGTGCTGAGAGTACGATATTAATCATTCTGGAGCACCAGGTCGGCTAAGACAGACACGCTATGCATGTTGGGGTATCCATTATATGTATGTGCTGTGCAAAGTGTGCCAGTAACATAGCAACCATAACAGTAACAAGGAAGCTTCTACAGCTAGACTGCCTTGAGTGAAAGGCTATTGAGTCGAGTGCTCTTGTAGCAAATGAGGCTGAATGATGAAATCGCCACCGCCAAGAATCCCCGTAATTAAATACTTTGACCATTCTCGACAATGTCAAGCTCTTCACTGTTTCAAGTTTTGAGTTTCTTTTGTTTAATAGCCGTAGTACCTACCTAGCTACAGTTGCCATGCTGCTATCATTTAATGTTTATGGTATTTGTTGCAATCACCCACTTGATGTTTAAGCCCGACGGTGGCCTCAATTATTAACAACTGACTGAAAGTACTCGTAACAGTTTGCACTAAAATTTTATTTTAAAAATGATATATTTGACAGAAACTCAATTAATTTATATTTAAATGACTTTGAAATGCCTTCAGATAGTTCGAGTCGAGAACGGCCGTGTTTACTCTGCCTCCCGTTGTCGAATCCCCAGATTATCCTAAAATCTGTTTTAATTTATGAAACTATGACTAAAGATTTCTTTTTATACCAGAATTACGGCGTCTGGGTGAAGTAAATAGGTACTTACTTCAACAAATATATTTAAAACGGATAAATTAATGCGCAGAACAAAAAATGGGACACGACGCAACTCGGTCGTAAAGTATTTAATTGATATAATTGGCATTTGGGCTGCCATTAGCGAGACCTCCCACTGCCCAAGCTGTTTCAGAAACCAACCCATTTTTTTCATTTCTCTTGAAACGAAATCCACTAGTGCCTTTTTTCATGACTCCCTTTCAGAGATGTTCATTTATTCAGGGAAACCCCTTTCACAATTTGGACGCAAAAGACAAAAGTATAATGTGGCCTTTTTAACAACGGCCAAATGAAAAAAAATACCCTTAAAATCCTAACTGTTCGACAGTAACACTCCTTTTATTTTTGCTTTTTCGCTGGGGTTTATAAATAATGTTGTCCACAAACTTGTAATTTGTATCGTAAATAACATGACACATTATGAATAAAACTAAGACTTTCGCTTAACATCTGTTGCGATCACATTTGAAATACATAGTTACACATTATGAATAGACAAAGACACATGTGAATAGTTAAAGATTAAACTCCCATATTATAAACTCCTATATCAGTTCTGGTAGAATTGTAGTATTAGTAAGCGGTAGCGGTTTCCATGAGTAGGGTGAAACGGGAATTTTGTGGAGAACAGTAATAAAAGTATTCAATTGATTGCGGCGTGAGACTGGGCGAGGGCAATTCGGGGCCGGCCTTGCCCCACGTGCAATACAGATGAAAAATGGCCACTAAATCACGGCTTGCGTTTGGAGAAGGCGATTTCCTGCTCAACTACAACGAAATAAGCTGCCGGAATGTCCCGGGAGTCTTCACTAACCATACTATTCGTAACACCGCCGTTATTCTTTATTGCGTTTTTTCGTATGTACATAATATAATATATGAAATGGATTTTGGTTAAGGTAATTTATTGCAGTATTTACACTATTTTTCCGTCGGCTCAAATTACTCTCCACAGTTCATTATCCACGTGCGTGCATGATACAATTATCGTGTATCTACCTATGTACCACACTGCAACAGTGATGAAGCTGTAGGTAACGCTATCCAATTACGTTACTACTTCATTTGATCGTGTCTTACAGTTAGTTATACCTATTGGTGCCCATTAAACTTTATGAATGTGAGTAAAATAGCTACGGCAAAATAGATTGGCATAATGGTAAGGGGAGATCCGAGGCTGAAAAGTGAAGATAAGGTAGGCAGCCTTACATGATCATTATTCCAAATGGCCGCACCTTGATAAAACCAACAATAGTTGAGAAAGTATTTGTTTTACCAATGTGCAAACTAACATTCTCTTTGATGTTTCGCCATTATACTGAAACATAACTGCAGCTTGCGACGTAACAAAAGCGAAATGCAGTGAAAATAAATTGTCTATATTTGCAGTTTGTTAAAGCTCTACAATGAAGTGCCGTTTACTCCTCAAGGTTGTATTGTCTCAAAGCGGAGGTCTGAGTGCGTGCTAGCTAATTAGCACTAGACCTAACAAGCATTTTCACGTCGTTTTTCTGTGAATAGATTATACGTTTTAAAGCGACTTAGGGTTTGCGGCTGTCGGTAAAGCTCACTGTTATTACGTGGCACGGTAACATTGGATAAATAGCAAGTCCGCTGAGCACGATGCAAATGAATTTTTTTTATGTCTCCCGGTGCTGCATTCGTCTCGGCGAGAATTAAACCGTGCAACTGAAAAGGTTTAGCATGAATGAGAGCCGTTACATGTTTACAATGCAACAACATCAGAAAGTATCTTTTACGTGAATGTTTAGACTGTAAGTATTTGGTTTACGCTTTGAAACACACGTGCTTTCTTTAGCAGTGTAAAACCGGAAAGTTTATAGATGTTTTATGTAAAACAGATTAGTAGGTAGGTAAGTATGTAGTTGATACCTGCTAAAGATTAAGTTCATTAACATAACATACTTAACTAGTTTGGTATAAATATACCTAAATACAATTTAGCAGAACCCTTTGGTGTACTGCCTTTTTGCCGAATTATGTTTCGTCAAATTTCATTTGGCAACCAACTTTTCGCCGAACTTTTATTTGGCAAACCAATCCTTGGCATAACTTTACTTCGTATTTTTTTGTTTCGCGGTACATTTTTATATTGCAAAATTTTACTACGTAAAATTTTACGTGGTAAATAATTATGTAGCAAATGATTTGCTAAGGCAAATAACATATCGTCAAATTTTGTGTGGTAAATAATTGTGTAGCAAATGATTTGCTAAGGCAAATAACATATTGTCAACTAATTATGAAGCAAATGATTTCATTCATTTTTTGATTCTATTGATAATTCCGATGCTACGTAAGATCTACCCGAGACGCCCCCCGCAGTAAACAAAACCAATTGTAACAATTGTATTTTTGTTAGGTTAGGTTATGGTTATCTTGTGTCCCTTAGAGCGGAAATAGACACCCCTCGAAGCGGGGTGACGTCGACACGCTGGCGGTTAGGTTAGGATAAAATAATTGCCGTGCGTTTGTATACCCGCAAGCCTACGCAAATAAAATAGCAGATCAATGCATCGCTTAGTTTGGGACTAGGTCAATTTGTTTAAGATTGTCCGTAAATATTATTATTATTATATTATTATTTATACATTAATACTATTTTGAGCCACAAAGTATGTAAACAAAAGTTCCCTCTTAATTTAGCTGAATGGTGCATCTCCCTACCCGCTTAATGCAATAAAATCATACAGCAATTTGAACCTTGCATTGTAACAAACTAGGTTAGATTTCATAATGCCATTCAATATGTTGCCAAATCAAGTTATATGCCAATCAATATATTTGACGAAAACATAATTGACCTCTTAAGAAAATCCCGAGTAATAATTTGTCTAACAATACTTTATCAAATCATTAGTTGGGAAATGATATCAGTGCGAAACGTTGAGTTGGGAAATAAAATTTGACCAAATGGGAAACGTACGTACGTAAAAATATGGGAAACGTAGTTTGGGGAGTTAAGAATTTGCTAAATATTTTTCGGCGAAACATTAGTAAACCGAATCCTTTATTCGTGTAATATTCATGTACCTATACCGGTATTCATAACTTTGGGCCTTAGTTGCCTCATATAAATGATGATGATTATTATTATTAAAAAAAAATACTTTCTCAATTCGTAATATTTTTTCGGTAAGTACTTAAAAATTTTACGTAATATAATGACGCTTAGTTATTATAATCATGAGTCATTTAGAGCACAAAAAAATGAAATAACTAACTTCTGCCCGCGACTCCGTCCGCGTGGAACTCGTTTATATCGTAGCTCCATACAAACTTTCACCCCTCTTTTCATAGGGGATAATTTCCGGGATAAAAACTATCCTATGACCTTCCCCGGGACTCAAACTATCTTTAAACCAAATTTAATCCAAATCGGTAAGTATAGCGGTTTAAGCGTGAAGAGGTAACAGACAGACAAACAGTAGACAGACAGACACACTTTGGCATTTATAATATTAATATGGATAGTGTGGATAAGTGAGATACCAAAATTGCATACCGGTATTTTAGTGTGAAACGAATACTAGGTACGGTACGATCCCTGGTTGTAGAGAAAGAGAACTAGCTTTTGACTTCATGCGCGTAGACTCGTTAATCGCCTTGGAATGTTTACTATTATAACCTAACTAGCTTTTGCCCGCGACTCCGTCTGCATGGGACTCGTTTATATCGTAGCTCCATACAAACTTTCACCCCCCATTTCACCCTCCTAGGGGATGATCTCCGGGATAAAAACTCGATATCCTATGTCTTTCTCCGGGATTCAACCTATCTCCAGACCCATCTCAATCGGCTCAGCGGTTTAAACGTGAAGAGGAGGACACAGACAGACACACTTTCGCATTTATAATATTATTATGGAATATGGATATTATGGATAGTATGGATGAGATGTCCCAAAGACGTACTTAGTATTAATGGTTACACCACCACACTCTCATAGAATCTTCTACCCCCATGTTACACCCTTCTGGTAGGTATAAAAGTATCCTAAATATGTCCGGATTACTACTCGTAATGTTTGGGCAAAAAGCTTTTCCTGAAGTATGAAATCCCAAACTAATTTTCTCAAATTATCATTTGGCAAAGAATCTTTACATTACGCAAAACAACTTATCGCAGTTTTACAGTTACCAAATTTTAATTTGGTAAATTATTGTTTAACAGATAATTACTTTGTCATGTTTCATTTTAGCATGAACTATTTAGTCATTGAATGTATCGTTTGGCATATCATACTCTTCCCAAAATATTGCATGGCATCGTATGTAATGCACCGTGGATAGAACATCAATTTGTATAACGATCTCATTCTATAATGTTCATATAAGTAATATAACAATCAATACCCATAATAGACATTGAGTCTAACTTACTGACTATATAAGTATAAGTACTCGTAGAGTATTTTTTTTTGGCTAGTCTTCATACCTACTAGAAAAATCCTCTAGACTTTTGTAGGTACTTACATAATATGTAATGTAAGTATTACTAAAAAATGTTTGGTTCTGGCGCTTCGCTGGCCGCTGCCGCGGCACGCTCGCTTCGCTCGATCTCTCGCTTCTACCTAACACTCCTCGCTTCGCTCGTCGTCGTACCTAACTGAGACCTTCCTTAAGGTACCTAGACTATGCTATATGTTAAAAGTGCGAAGTAACTATTTGAACTAACATCTTTTTGGAATATAATATTAGCCTAAGAAAAATATTTGCCTAACAGTTTCGCAACCGGACTAAAAATGGAACAATACACCAGCACGGCTAGCACGCGACGGCGCGCGAGCTCTCGATTTTTCTCGCACTATCCGTCTCTCTCTTATTAGAACACTTAGAAGAAGAGGTATAGTGCGATAAAAATCGAGAGTATGTCGCGGCCGTCGTGTGCTAGACGTGCTGAAACAGACAGAACTCGCTAGGCGTGTAGGTTCATACGACTGCGCGCCTAGCGGGCTCAGCCGGCGGCATCTGAGCAAACATTACGAGTGCCTATACCAGGCGGGTTCTTGGTTGCGAACGTGCTAATGAACAATTATCTTTATAAAATTTGACAAAGTAACATTATGCCAAATAACAATTTTACCAAATTAATAAAATGCGATATGTAAATGTGCGAAAGGTTAACTTGGGAAATGAAACTACTGCAATAAGATTTTTGGGAAGTAAAATTTGGCAAAAAATATTTTGCCCAAACGGCAGTACACCCCTATATCCATTCCCCGATCTTAAATTAAGCATCTATTTATATACCAAATCTTGACAATTGGTTCCGTGATTCAAGCGTAAAAGGTAACGTTTCCCATTATAGTATACTTATATGTCGAGGTGTGGGCGTACCCTGGGTTATCGGGCATTTAGGGAAAACGATGGTACTATATGTTTACAAACTTTACTAAGGACTTTTCTACAACATAGTTACAAATTCAGGTGAAATACAGTGAACTGGTAATTTCGGTTCTCGTATTCCGTCACGCCATTCTCTACACGATAAATTCTCCATCAAGGAGAGCGTCCACCTCCTGTCAGGCTTTTCCCTCGATGACAGCGAACACCACCGTCCGTTAGTCTGTTTCTGATTCAAATAATACTCGTTATAGCCCTCTGTTGGCGCACGGCGGAACTAATGAGATCCCGACTTTGCCCAGACAAATACGAGTGTGTCCTTGTTCGCATGTATTTCAATGATGACATGTATAGATTGACAGTGGAGCACGTTACGACCGAAGTCACGATGAATGTAATAGAAGGCGCTGAATGAAACTTCTCCTCTCCGACATATATATATATATATATATATATAGTATAGATAATAGGTACTCTATGTCTGAAATATTTATATAGTTATATCGGAAATAATAACATAGATTTAAGAGAAATAAATGGAGCGGAACATGACGAGGAAACGTCGGAGGGAAATCAACATCTACCAACGTAAAAACTAAAACATAGCTAATAGTGCCTTTAGACATCCAATCTGCTTTGACGGCCTAGTTAACCGTACATAAAATAGGGAAGTTCTTTTTATGTTGCTATACTAAGGTACTTAAAAAAACATTTAAAAAATAATTCGGTGCCTGGATTTTCTGCTGGTCTGTTTCGTTACTAATTGTTTGCAAAGGTAGCTATAACTAATTGAAATTACGCAATTTTCTCTAACATCCGCCAACGGTAAGCTGAGTACCTAATAGATAACACGTCTGACCATAACCTAACCATAGCGGCACACGATAGCGGTATCTACGACATGATGTCATAAGGTCAGCCCGCAACCCGCGAGACACCTAAACAAGAAACGCTCACATGCACGCGTGATTACGTTACGTAGACGTCTGAACCGCGCGTCTGTGCAGGAAATGGCCCGCAGATGAGCTGTGACAGTTGGGAGCAAATAAACGTAAATATACCATGTTTCCATACATTCGATCATTTCCGTGTGTTGGATGGAGTGGGTATAGGGATCGCGTATGTCTATGCAGTTAAGAGTCCGCAGTAAGCTCGATTCTCCATACAAACGTAGTTACGCTCTCATTTTAAAACTACGTGTTGGATTGTAACGAAACTTTGCATATACAATGACATGAGGTATATCTATGTCTGTAATTAGTTTATGTAGCTTCAAATACCATAGTAAAAAAATACAGCGAATTTAAGTTTTCATACAAAACTTGTTTTTGCTGTATTTCGTTTGTTTTATAAACTGGAATCATATAAACTAATTACATACATAGATATAACTCATGTCATTGTATGCAAAGTTTCGTCACAATCCAACACGTAGTTTATAAATGAGAACGAAACTCCGTTTGTATGGGAAGGTGAAATTCGGCCGAGCTTACTGCGGACTCTTAATAAAATCCCATTTCAATATTTGTTTCTTATAGTATTAAATAAGTCAAGTTTCAGTTTAGCCAACATAATAATAGACACCGGCATCATTATATGTTCCGCTCTAATTCTTAATACAGCTTTAAGATTTATTCGTTTCACTCATTATAAATCATAATGCTATATTTTGCACAATTAGCTTCACACATTCACACTTAACTCAGATTTAAGTTTTAATATTCATTTTATAACCTGCATCGACGTTTCGTTACTCATCAATAGTTTCCATTTTGACAGTTCGCAGCTGTGTGCATTTGGATTGTTGCTGTTATGGATTTTTAAGTCGTATTTGTGGTTATTTGTGTAAACTTTCAGATAAAATGAGAGCGTAACTACGTTTGTATGGGAAGGTGAAATTCGGCCGAGCTTACTGCGGACTCTTAACCGAGCTATAGATCAGGTAACCTACCATCCTTGAAATCCAACTGTAGATATATGCTGCAAGTTAGGGATATAACTTTCTGTAAATATCATCATCAGCATCAACGTTAGTAGGTAATTGAACGAGCGACCGAAGCGAACGAAGTTCTCCGGTTTTTTTGGTATGTCTTGTTGTCCGGCTGTTCTCCTCTGCAGTCGCATTTCTCGGCCGATTCTCGTGAAATTTTGTAAGCAAGTTCGTTATAGATTTCTTTTGTCGATTCAGTTTTCGGAAAGCCCTGTATGTATGGGGCATCGGTCCCAGACACCAAATTAGTTTTTGCCAATTTATTTGCCCATATGTAAGATGCTATTTCACCAAATATGAACCCTACCATGCTGCAAGTTTTAGTGCAAATGTTGACGAAATATTTGTGATCCATCGATGCTCTGAGCTTATGTTATTTTTAGTAGATTTTAGTATATACGTTACGTGTTAGCCATTTTAAATCCAATAAATGCATGGCATATGATACGTTTGTTTTATTTTCGCTGTGTTGATCCAAGTAAATGTTTTTTGAAAACAACATATGTTATAGAATATTAGTTTATTTTATTTTTCTTGGAAACTTGCAGCATTTTAGGGTTCATATTTGGTGAAATAGCATCTTACATCTGGGCAAATAACCAACTAATTTGAAAACAACAATACCGATGCTACATACATACCATACAGGGCTATACCCTTGGATGTTTTTTTTTCTTACCTCATAAATGCTCACGATTTTTACAGCTCACAGAGCCACTAATTTATGTAGGCACAAGTATATTCGTGTGGAATTTAATTTACATTAGTTGCTTTTAATTTAGTTTTCAGATTCTGTATCCATTGGATTACGTCGCTGTAGAGAAGGAACAGAGGCCGTAGACAAGGTTACAATCGACAAGCGTTAACGCCAATAGAAAACTAATAAAATGTAGGGGAATGACAGATGCCGACGAAACACTTTTCGTTAACATCATTTTCTATTGGCGTTAGCGCTTGTCGATTGTAACCTTGTCTAGGCGTCCTGGTCTGCCGGATGGCCATCGTAACCCGTAGTAGGTAATTATACAATTTTAACTTGCACCTTACTGAGACACACACATTATTAGGAACACGGGATAAACAGGTCGATCACGTAACGCATTGTACGCATACGTTAGGTAGATCTATATGCCATATTTTATATGGAAAAGTGACTGTTGGATCTTCCTAACGCACGTTCAAAACGTTACGTGATTATGATTACCCCTAAGGTCTCGGGTGAAGTAGATGATCTGTCAAACTAAGAAATGAAACCGGAGCGCGAATTTTATGAAATATGTATTTTCCTTGGAAACTGACGCATGAATAATGTGCGAGCACCTCCGAAATATGTGATGAAATACAAAAATATGTGAAGTCACGGAGCGGCACGAGTCGCCTTAAGTAATACCTACTCTGTATTTTCTTTAGTTCTTATATGCACTTGTTCATGGATCGAGGAGCTAGTACAGATCTACGGTCGGCAACAAATATAATATAGGTACCTACTTATCCTATTTAAATAAGCGTCAAAAACACACTTTTGACATATTTTTATACGCGACTGTATTCAATATTACATAGGTCTGAAGGTATCGAATAGTTGAAAATAGTATCTGTCAGACACAAGTATACGCAATATATTTATAGGCACGTTGATATGATAGCAAAATCTTCACGTGTCCTGCCACCGAGGCAGACTTCAGATATTATTACTTCCCCGCGTTTATCGAGTTAAACGGTCGCCGCGAGTGGTCGACGGGTTTCTTAGAAAGCAGGGTACTGGGCTACCCTGAGCGCCCGAGAGTACCGCTACCCATTAGCCTGCCGTGCCGCCCCGACTCTACCTGCTATGCTATTCACTTGTTTTACCTCACTTCACCGCTTACCACAGAATGTTGTAGACGCCGCGATTCGTAATAACTGCGCGTAATCGGAGGTTAAACTTACACTGGCTCTCCACAGGCACGTGGTCGGTAAGCTGTGTGAATACCTGCCCTGCAGTTACCGTCAATCAGCGCTATCTTGCTCCCCACATCAAAAATAAAGCACCATCGCCATCAATACATGTATTTCACTATTCGTACACTTCATGTTTCTGGCCTTGGATTCATATCCAATTTGTTTATAGCTGCGCTTCGCTCTCACACTTTGGTTAACCGTGAAGGGGAATGAGAACGTTGTCACCAATTTAATTCGTAGATCTTAAAAATCACTCACAGACACGAGACGAGACTACAGTAGAGCCTCTGTTTTGAGTAACAGAGGTAGAGAATCACTATTTCACGTCGATTTCATGCTTTTCATTACTTGCATGTTTCACTTTATTCTCATGATTTTATTTCGTCCATTATTTTTTAATCGTCTTGCAGGTAACAAGCATAAAATTTCTTTTACATATTAACTGCCCTAATGGCATAGGACATTAACATTACAACCTATGAAATCTTAGAATGAATTGTCGTATGTTATTTAGTATTCTTAAGGGGTTTGAGCAAGAGTAGTTATCTAGCTTAAACACCTTAAGAATTATTTAAGCGTTTTTATAGGACTATATAAACTGTGCCCATATTTATGTGTTCACGTAAAGGTAATAAATAAGAATCTGACTGACTTGTGATTAGCAGACGTTTTGAATTAATTAAGGAAACATAACATTATACATAAAAAGACATTTAAAAATGGAAATGAAATACGACGCGCCAGCCAATGAATATGTTTCAACATATACTAGGTCGATTCACAAGAGTTGGCGCGTACTGTCTATGAAATTAATGACAGTTTCATATATTTCCCACGCCAGCTCTCGTGAATCGACCTGTACCTAGCTTATGAAATAACCAAAACTACTAAAATTCAAATTCGCCAATTTTCGTAAACTATCAAACATAGAACACGCCAAAATGGCGTTCCTCCTGCTTGAACCCTCTTAACGAAAACTGCTAGTATTGCTATGTTTCATTAAGCATGTTCGTTCTATAGGAGGAAAGTTATGAGAGACTTCCATAAGTGGCGGTGACAGCCGCCACCCTCGAAGCCGGCGCAGCGATAAAGACTCAATCACCTGCCCCTGACAGGGAATGACTTCGTACCAAAACACCCTCGTGTATCAACCATTTTTATTAACAATATTTATCTTCCATTATTATGCAAGGAGTGGGCTTTACTGATAAGACTCTATTACTTCTTTCGCCGGCTGCCTTTCACAGATTGGGTGAAGTACAAAATTTAAATCCCTGATAATAATAACATCTCTTAAAAGGGTACGTAATTTTTTTATGAATAAGAAATACTCCGTGTCTTCGCGTTTCCAGGCGATATATATTGGGTGCTGAATGAAGTTTAATATTTTGGCTAGAGGGATTTTGGTACGGGATTGATGCTTAAAATGTTCGGCGTAGGAAACAAACCAAAACCAAAACGTTTTATAAAACGTTTATGAATATGTAACAATAGCAAAATACTAATAATATAAAAGCGATCTTGTCTACTCGTTTGTTTCAATTTATTCTTGGTTTGTTTCCTAAGCCGAACATTTTAAGCATCAATCACGTACCAAAATCCCTCTAGCCAAAATATTAAACTTCATTCAGTACCCAATATATATCGCCTGGAAAATAGATTCCGATATACTCGTATTTATCTACTGTACCGCGGCAGAAAATAAGTAGAGCTGAAAGGAGTTTTGACTTTAGTCAAAATACTAATGCGCTACGCTTTTAAAGTTATACCGTTAATCAATATTATTTTTTGTTTTGTGTGGAACGTGTTTAACAATTAGTAAGTGGCCACTATTCAATTTGTTTGACGCTATTGATATTGAAATTGATTAAGTCCTAATATAAAGCTAAAATAGTACCTAATACATATGGCATTAAGTATTTAACGTGATATAGCGGCCATATCTAACAAGTATTAATCTTTGAGTTGTGCTTCAGCTAGTCGATCACGTAACGCATAGTACAGTATAGATGAATTATCGAGAACATGGAATTGCATTTGTAGTGGTTGTACGAGAAAATCGAAAATTCAAATATAGAATGCCTGTAAACATACAATACTACTACATATGCAATTCCATGCTCTCGTTAATTTATCTATAAGGTCAGTCGGGGCAAGTGCGCCACCAGGGTAAGTGCGATTTCATCAAAAATATTGAAATCTACTGATATTTTAGTACTATAGACCTCTTAGTTGATCATCGTTATCATCATATCAGCCAGATGACGTCCAGTGGCAGTCACAGGCCTCCCCCAAAGAGTGCCATAATGACTGGTCCTGTATGATAGGTGCATTTACCCCGTTGGCGCACTTACCCCGACTGACCTTACCAACCTACGCGCGTTGTGTATGGGAAAATTACAGTTGACAATTCAACGCTCGTTCGAAACGTTACGCGTGTTTGCCCTCTGAAGGACAACACATCTGGAATAGTGCATACTTAGCTGGAATTCAATGTCTTCGAAATTTATGACTTTGTTAAAAGAGTGCAACGTAAGTTCAACATGATTATGATATATGTACCTAATTATAGAATGACTATGATATATGAAAGGTGACTCATGACAAAATTCGGCTGAAAACAATAAAAGCTTTTAAGACTTCCTGAAAGTGTCGTGAAATACAAAAGCCACTTAAGTTAGAGTCTTAAAAAATTTGAAGGTGCTTTTTTTAACGCCTTTCGCATTTTGCGTTGTGTGTTGTGCGGTGTATGAGGCGCGCGCACTGCCGGCGGCCGGCGGCGGGCGCGGCGCGCGGGGCTTCATCCTTGCCAGTCGCCACTTGGCGCCCTCGCGCCGCTCAGTCAGCGCCTGATCGCGGGGGGACCAGCGCCGCTCCGCTCTCGACTCGCGAGCTTCGGGTTCGCTAACCTTGCCCATACATCGCATCTTACGTGATATATCAACAGATATATTTTTTAAAACCAAAATAAAAGACAATCACCGCCTTGTTCAGTGAACTCTGCCGAGACCGGCTTCGGACCTCACTTGTGATTGTTTGAACTGTCAGTGCGCGTGTTGTGCTTTTCCTATCGATAACATAACCTGTATGAATTCAAGGGCACAGAAGTCCCATATTTATTGGTTTTTTGAAACAGTGCTGTAGAGCCGTTCGAGCGAGTTTAGCCTCGGTGTGCCTACTTGTAAAATATAAGTGGGCGTATTCGAAAGTTTGAAAATCGATCGGGGTGACGTGCGTGCGTGGGATTGAGTTTATGTAATCTTTGTTTACCTTGGGAATATGCACTGGGCTGGCTAGTCTAGGTACCCACCTATTCCTTGTACCCGTGTATGCCCTCTGCGGCCACACGTCATCGTCTAGCGCAAAAGAACCGGTAAGTTGTTTTTTTATCGTATTCCAATATTATAAATTCATAATATTTGTGTAGTGTTGCTGACAAAAACATCTTGCTTTAATTAGATATATATATATAAATGTTGTTTTCTATAAGTTTGCTATTTTTAGGATAAGAAATTAGTTCTATGAAATGGTACGTTCCTATTTAAAATGTATATACCTACATACTTTCTGAAGCTGCCTCAAATGCTTATAACAATTGTATATATAAATAAAGATTTGAAAAAAAATCACTACCACTAGTGCCGAATACTAGGTAACCCTGTTAGAGTTTTACTGTTCCCGCATGCAAATAAATTACCTACCCATTTCCTCTTAATATTTTATTTACCTCTTACATAAAGCCCAATAAACCTTCATCTAATCCGATTTTGGCTACAAACAACACGTATGTGCTGCCCACAGGTGAGCTCGGGATTGGTCCCTCGATGCGGACAGGATACACGAATATACCAAGTCCCAATAATATATGACTTGACATGCTATAATAGAGCACTTCAATGGACAAAGCGTGCGAAATGAGTCTTCCACGAGTCACATGCAGCCTTCTGCTGTGATTGAGCTCGTAAAATAGTGCATGACGATGAACAAGACGAAGGAGTTCCTTGTTGGAAGCACGTAAAATGTTTAATAATATATGATATACCAAGTAGCCGGAGTGTTGTTGTGGGCCTTTGTCACTAAGAACGATTCACACTATGCTGCATAAATGAGTTCGGCGAGCTTTGATATGCTAATGTTACTTGAAATCAGAGCGGGCTTAAAGTACCGCTGTGATTGGGTTTGCAGAAAATATCACGTAGGTACACAAAGGGAGTGTTACAAACATTTCCAATCCAATTTCCTTTGTTGCACGCCATTATCTATCACCGAGGGAATGTAGCTGACATACCAAAGTTCATGATCGTATTAAAATTAAAACATTTATAAATTGTATAATAGAAACAAGTTTAGAAACAACTCAATATTTACAAAAGGGATATTACAGGTTTTTGAATAGGTACTATTCAATTGTATAAAATTTGTGTCAGCACGCTCGCCAACGGGCAATTTTATGAAGCAAAACTGGTTTAAAAGGAACGTTAGAACTGCTTTCGATTTGGATCAGATCACTTTTTCTAGATTCCCTAAAGACGTTCGATGTTGCGCAAACGTTCGATCCACTACTATTCAAAATAGATAGGCTGGAAAATCCATGTTTAAGGATTAGTTAATAAGAAATGGACAAAGCTATCAGCTGACTTGCATAGTAAGAAAGCGGCATTTTTAGGGTTCCGTAGCCAAATGGCAAAAAAACGGAACCCTTATGAATTCGTCATGGCTGGCTGTCTGTCTGTCCGTCCGTATGTCACAGACACTTTTTTCCGAAACTATAAGAACTGTTGAAACTTGGTAAGTAGATGTATTCTGTGAACCGCATTAAAATTTTCACACAAAAATAAAAAAACACTATACATTTTGGGGGTTTCCCATACCTACTTAGAACTGAAACTCATTTTTTTTTCATCAACCCATACGTGTGGTGTATCTATGGATAGGTCTTCAATAATGATACTGAGGTTTCTAATTTTTTTTTTTCTTAACTGAATAGTTTGCCCGAGTGACACTTCCAAAGTGGTAAAATGTGTGTCCCCCCCCTGTAACTTCTAAAGTAAGAGAATGATAAAACAAAAAAAAAATATTATGTACATTAGGTACCATGCAAACTTCCACCGAAAATTGGTTTGAACGAGATCTAGTAAGTTGTTTTTTTAATACGTCAGAAATCGTAAACCGCAATTTACCTTTCATTCAACGGATAATGGTACGGAACCCTTTGTGCGCGAGTCCGACTCGCACTTGGCCGGTTTTTTTCTTTCAGACATTCGGTTCATATTTCATGAGCAGCAGCCAAGTTACAATGGCATGGCGGCGCGATGAGGTCGACGGACGGGCGGCAGGCGCAGGCCGTCCGCTTTTTACACGACCTGTATGCTGCCGATATCTACTTTGTTTCATCAACCTTATGGTTAATTCTAAAGGAAAATATATTATTGCACCAAAGGAAAATATATTATATATATTTATTTATTATTATTTATTTATCTACGTGAATCGGGTAGCTAATTAAAGGTCAATTACAACCCAGCAGCAGCACAACAAACGGACAATTTAGGAATGATTCGTTTCTCGAGATGGAAACCGGCCAAATCAAAGTTGGACTGGACTGGTCACATCTGCTACGGGAGTTATCGGTCGAGATGACCAGGAAATGGATAGTCAAGACGGAGATACGTCAGAGGCCTTGCCGATGGTAGATGAATCATTAAAAAATAGCCTAATGCAACTTAATGTGGGCACTAAAGGAAAAAAGGAGGATTATACTATGACCAACTTTTTATATCTTTGAATTACCATAATAATTCAAAAAACGGGCCATGTTGAAGGTTTCTGAAATATATTTTACTAAAATAATGCCTTAAAGCCAGAAGACAGAGCTCGTAGGTATTTTGGCAAGACGTGTTTTAACAGTTGGTTGCCCGTTATGGTGGCTTGGTTGCGTTGCGGTCTCCTTACGGAACTCCCATTATAATGGGATATTATAATGGGAGTATAGATACTTAGCAAGTCCAATGAAATAGGTAAGTTAATTTTCGTTGTTAAATGGATGTTAATTAAACGTGAGCATGTCGTCTCTTATATTACAAAACACTTAACATAGTAATTATTTTTATATCGACATGGTGGACAGACAGAGCCATAAAAATATGGCAGTTTATAAATGGCACGTTAAGTGCTTACGTTTCAAGATAGATACCACAACCGAAACAGAAATAGATATACAGAGCATCATTATACCCGAGGGAAATTCAAAAGGAATTAGTATGTAGCATATCAATCTGTTGGTTCTGCTTTTACAAGTGTACTATGTATACACGGATACGTATACAACCACGATCAATGAAGCTGGTGGAATTTTAGGTCGACATCGGAAAATGTATGGTATGTTATAGATGCAATGCCAAGAGCTTTAAATAGAAGTACACATTCATATTAGTAAACAATCGCTGCCGGCTGCTAACGAGATTTGAGTACTCGCGTTGAGTCAGACTTCTGCATACCCAGTGACGGCATCGCCTAGAATATCCTACTTGTAATATGGATTGCGTAACGCTACTGGAGAATAGGAAGATGATAACAATAATAAAGGCTAATATGACGTATAATAATAAGATTTGATGTGACATGGGACGGAATTCCGCGGCGTCTGAACCACGTAAGCAACCGAGCCCTCGGCTATTAATGTGCGCCGAATTTGCTAACTTGCTATACCTGCTTCCTGCTGTATATATGACCAAGTTGATTAACTAAGGGAACTTTTCACCGACTTTGCAATAAACCGAGACGCGGCGCAGCGTAGCGTGATTTTAACGTATAAAGTATTACGCTACCTCATATCTGTACCTTGCTCGATTCTCTAAACCTTAACACACAATCGTGTTTGCTAAAATTATGTGCTAAAAAAGTGCAAGGAAACAAACTTGTGCCTCATTTTCGCAATGTATAACGTAGATACACAAAAGGATTAAGTGATTTGTTAATACAAGAGTCGTTGTACGATAATAAACGAAATCAATAGTTTTGGGGTGATCACCCCACATGCGGTTTAATGGGATAGAGGGGTCGAAACGAGATCAACACAAATCTACAAGATTTAGCTTAACGGGGGCGATATTTTCTCTATCATACTTACTCTCTACCACGTGATGACCGTAAGACTGCCAAGTGATTTTATCAATGGAAAAATTTAGGTATTTATATTAACAACAGTCAATTTTAATTATTACATCATAATTGGTACTTGCAAGGTTTTAATAACTAAAACAGAAGTGACGCAACTGGTAGGTAATTCATACGTCCGGCCTCGAGTGCCAGTAATCAAAATGTTAGATATAGGTATATAACTATATACCTACTAGCTGAAGACCGCGGCTTCACCCGCGTTGTTATAGGAAAATGTAACATTGAATTTTCCCGTGGGAATTAGATGTTTTCCCGCTGGAAAAAAGTAGCCTATGACACTCTCCAGCTTCTAAACTATCTCCATACAAAAAATCACATCAATACGGCGCTCCGTTGCGACGTGAAAAAAGGACAAACATACACACTTTCGCATTTATAATATTAGTAAGGATAATATATTGACGTTTGTAGGACTATCTTTATAAGTCTCTGAGTAGCTTTCGTACTTAAAAATAGTATTTGTTATTTTGTGTTCGTTTTACAAGCGTGAACGTACAAATTCGGCAGTCAGCACCATAAGTTACGGGATAAAACGATGACCGCCGCTTGCCAAATCTCATTATTTATGCCTCAAAGGGACTCTTCCGCTATCTTCCTCGAAAAGAAACCTTTCACCTAGCCAGGTATTTTATACCTTTCAGTTTTTAAGATTGAGAAAACATTTATTATATTAGGGAATGGTAAAAAAGGGCTTTAGAAGTTGGTAGATCTTTGAGTAGCTAATGTAAAAAAAATATTCTTTATAAAATAGTAAAGTGACATGTTACGTATGTACAGTTAGGTAGGTCCAACTTTGAGAAAGAGGTCAATCGTCGAATCCGACTCGGCTGGGCAGCGTTCGGGAAGCTACGGCACATCTTTTCGTCCAATATTCCGCAGTGTCTCAAGACGAGAGTCTTTGACCAGTGTGTGTTGCCAGTGATGACATATGGCACTGAAACGTGCTCGCTTACTATGGGCCTCATAAGAAGGCTCAAAGTCACCCAAATGGCTATGGAGAGAGCTGTGTTGGGAGTTTCTCTGCGTGATCGCATCAGAAATGAGGCTATCCGCAGCAGAACCAAGGTAACCGATATAGCTCTCCGAATCGCTAAACTTAAGTGGCAGTGGGCGGGGCACATAGCACGTAGAACCGATGGCCGTTGGGGCGGAAAGGTTCTCGAGTGGCGACCACGAACCGGAAGGCGCGGCGTGGGTAGGCCCCCCGCAAGGTGGACTGATGACCTGGTAAAGGTTGCTGGAGTCCGCTGGATGCGGGTGGCGCAGGATCGGTCACTTTGGCACTCTTTGGGGGAGGCCTATGTCCAGCAGTGGACGTTTTTCGGCTGATATGATTATGATGATGATGAAAGTGACATGTATGGATTCAAGTTTATGTTTATACACCGAAGGTGTATCTGCCCTTCTAGAAGTAGGTATTATTGATGAAAGTTTCCCTAATTAGGTACATGTAGTGCCTATAGGAGATACATAATTATATTTCTATTTAAAAATTCAACTTTCAAACGTCATTACTAACTTTTAATACAACAAGCATAATATTCTGCGCAGGACTAGCTTGCTATGTCAGTTTAAGATCATAAGGTTAATTGCGTTTAATTGACTCAGGTGCAGCTAGGTCATATCGAGCACAGGGTTCGAGGTTTAAGTAATTACTATGATAATTAACTAGGCCCATTACCCATCGGCGCAAATATTTTACAGGCAGGTAACTACTAAGTTAGGTACCTACCTACTAAAACAACCGCTCAGTCGGGCCAGGCGCGTGACACTCCGCGATTTCGTTCATCGGTACCAGTACATGCCGGATCCCCGTTGTCAAAATAAATAAAGTAAGCTGCACTTTTTAATTATATGAACATTTATTTATGTAATTCAAATTACAATAAACACATCTTCAGTAATAGGATTATTTGGACCGAGACACACCGGAACCGAGGCGCGCAGTGGAGCGAGCAGCTCAAGGTCGCACACGTTAAATAATTCAGAACAACAAGACTATGATTCATAAACATAAGTATGCATACATTATACAAGGACTAAAACTCATGTACTTAAACCTGAATAACAAAGAGAAACAATATATATACTTACATCGATCAGTTGCCAACGTCACGGGTAATCTTCGCGGACAATCGGAACATTTCTGTGAATTCGTTATTTTGTACACGGAATAATAATAAAAAATGGAAGCCGTGTTAAAATAAGAACTTGGCAAGAGCTATCTTATTCACTTGCGTATATCTATAGTTGGCCTGAGAGTGAATGAGACCACAATCCTTACTCGGTTTCACATTTTCGTAGGTTGTCTTGCCACTAAAATGAACTCGGGGAAATACAAAAGTATCTCTTTTAGTCCAGCAAAATTAAATATGTCATCATTGTTTGCTACTAAGTGTTCATAACGTCCCAACTTAACTTGTTCGCATTATAGTCGACAAACGGACCGTCTCGGAGAAAATTAATTATTTTGTGTATTGTTCCGCCGTGAATGATTTAAATACAGTAAAATTTACGTTTTTTTATAGTTTATTGTTGTAAATAAGCAAATGTCATTGAAGGTTGCACGACCCATGCAGAACGAAAGTTTTAAAGATCTAAGCATACAATAGGGACAGACAGCGGGAAGCGACTTTGTTTTATACTATGTAGTGATGATAGAACTTCACATACGTTCGTTTTATCATGAGAATGCATTAATAATACAGAGATATGATGTGTTTTTATTATATATTTGACGCCTTGGATGCTTGAAAGTTACCGGTAACATATTTATGAAAACATAGCTAAAAAAGTAGTGTTTCCACATTAATTTGACGCATTAATCTCTTGCACCTGCAGACTAAGGCGGTCATCACACAACCGCCGCACGCCGCTGCGGCGTGCGGAGCGAGAACTCGCAACGTTTTTATGCCAGTACCTCAGTTTGTTGGTATATAAATTCCGCATGGTACTTCACACAGCACCACATCTCCGCCCGGCGAAATTTGTACGCGGCTCCGCACGCCGCAGCGGGATGCGGCGGCAGTGTGTGATGTGCCTAAATACAATAGCTACGAAATAATCCGTATGATAGCGGTCGGAATCGTTTCGTAATTGGTTTTTCAGGTGTGTAACAGTGTATTTCTTGGGTTGTACTTCATCGATGCATGTAACGTTACCAGGCAACACGTCTATGTGATGTTTTCGTACAGAGACGCGCGTATTGCGCGGTTCCCGAGTAGAAGTATATATGAAAATAGCCTTTATCGCGCAACGGTGAACAGTGAACCTCTATAAATCTCTTTTTAGAGATAAATAAATCTGATCTATGGATAACTAGATCCAATCGATGTAGCGTGACGCAGTAACGGCCGACTCCGCTCGGCGCAGTGTGGGTACTCATAGTGCTGTTATTTATAAATGTCTGCACATGTAGTCTCTAGAAGTCGTTGCCATGTTGTCATGTGTGATCAGGAGTCGCATACCCAATTTCGTAAAGATGTCATCAAAAACCTTATGATTTTAGTCGAGTTATGATAGTTGCCTTGTATCTCATCATAAGTAAACCAGAATAGCTAGTGCCAAGATGAGCACTTGCGTGACTGCGCTCTATTGCGACGAGATTTCTCCTAGACCTTGTAAAAACAAACCGGTTTTATCTATTTTTTGTTCCTTACGTAGAGATCTTCCAAATCATTCCACTAAACCATCTTATTATTTTGGAGAAAAAACGTTTATCGTGCAGTTTTGGATTGTTTGAAACTGTCAACTTCCTGTGATTCTCACAATCAGAACGTGCGATAATCAAACTGTAAAGTGCGACATTTTCCGAATATGGTGTGCAGACGGAAGGCGTTTAGAAAGTGAAAGTGTGGCGTGCATCAAAATCAGTAGGTACAGAGTCAGACGTCGTAGGAGGCTGGGATTTTTCCGTTCGACGGTGACTAAACCTCCAGCAATTGAACACAGAACACGGTACCTACCTCATTTAAATAGTTTTTTTTGTATGCGTTAGAGTTCTATCTTATGTAGCAATTTTTTTAGTTGGACGCATACAGGTATATAGAAACCTGTGCGACCTAGGTACGACTTGTATTATTGGAACATAATTTATATGTAGGTACCAGCTGCGCCATAAAGGTGCTACCACACCGCTGCTCCAAATACGCTAACGCACCGTAAAACGCAGCAAAATATATGAAGAATACGTGACGCATACGACACGTCAACGCGTATACGCGGCGTTAAGCACCGGTGTGGTCGCTCCCTAATATAATTATGTAGCACAACGGAATCGGCGTCGCATCGTGAGATCAATATCTACCTACGTGGTACCTACTGATTTTTTTGCCCTACAATCAATGAAAACATATAACGTACTTGAATATAATAAGCGTTGAATATTATATCCTTTAGCTGGTAATAACAACAAAAGGTGTCCATTGCATTTCAGTGTGGTAGTTTTCAAATGAGACTTGATAAAATCGAAATATATAGGTATACCTACGTTTTTCTACTAGTCTAGTGCAGATTCGCTTAAAAGAGGTTTAAGGTGAAAAAGTAAACTTTTCTGTGATAGTTCAGATACCACCGATTTTTGCGTAAGTTGTAGTTTTAGGCAGATATAAATTACGCTAGAAACAACCAGTATTTATTGAGGGCTTTATCACCCTTTTATTGGAAGGATCTTCCTATAATCAATCACACGAGCAAGTGTGTATACATAACCATAACAGACTCTGTAGCAAGTATCGGATTTGAAAGACACCGTTGTTTGTCATGGATAAATGGCTGAATTAGATCGCGAGCGCGACGACGTTCAGTACGGTGCGTATTAGGTATCGATCTGGTGAGCGCCTCAGCTGCGCCGCCCCACATTTCACGCTTGTCGACAATCGTAGCCAGCACGCTCACTTAGTCGTTCTGCTACGTGGCCGATCTTATATGCGGATCATAACATTCGATACAATTACACTAGAATGAAATGTTGAATGTTTCCTCTAACGTTCTCAAATTAATCTTATCACATCACTATGCTAATATTGTAAAGTTAATATTAGGTTATTAGAGGACGTTTATGCAAATCGTGTGAGGACGGTTTAGATTTTGTACGACAAAATTAGCTTCGAAGGGCTAATCGATATAAATGATCCGATAGCATCGATGATAAGCAATCCAGTCTCGTTCGAGCCCGGTGGCAGTTTACGCGGCTTGCATAATCACCAGATGTGCCTGACTCACTAAGAGTAGGTGTTAATATTATCATAACAACCGTCCTAATCAATTATTTATTCATTAATTTCTAAGAAGAAATAGAGGCGACCCCTTAACTAACCAGATTGTCTCTACTAGTGCCTATACTATAACTTAAACTTATAAAACACGCAGGTTCGACCAAACAATAATAAGAATTTAAAGGTTAAACGTCGAAATAGTAAGGTATAATCTTGAAATAAACTTTTTTCTTTTTTAGTCTAATTGGATCGACACGGTAAGGTAACACGTAAGATACGGTACGGTTTTATTCGCCCCAAATCAAGCCAACATAAAATTACTAGGCTGAATGAATCTCTTTGATTTTCTTCCGTAGAATAATCGGATACCTTAGTAATGAGTCAAGGAACAACCATATTGTCTATAAACTCATATTACACGTAATATGTAGCTTATCGACCGTGAGAAATATTTGCAGGAAATTGCCTTACGCCATTACTGTCGTTCAAGTAACAATAAAGTATCGACTCTGTAACATTATCCGCGATTACGCACATAGTTTTTACTTGCATTCGCCGCGTGTTGATCGGTTTTACGAATCGATTAGCTAGTAAAAGTTTCACGTATGTAATACGATTGTTATTTAGGCCGTTGAACTAGCGGGAGTGCGGTCCACGTGTCGTGCTGGATTATCGTGACCGGCCTGCGCTACACTTAGCTGTAATGGCAGTGCACTTCAACCAGCCGTCATTTATTACGAAATGATGTGATTTAATAATGCAGTCTTATATACTTTCCCATGTGATTTGATTGCGTTGCATGTCTGTAAATGGTGCTTTTGGCCTTTCGTGATTTGTTCCGTATGTTGAATAGTTAATGCTGCTACTAACCTTTTCATTTCAACAACTTTCACGCTAATATTGTTAAAAATGTGACTAATGGCATTTCACATAATCATTGTGCACCTAATAGTGACCTAACGAGTGCTCAATTTACTTACCAGCGATTTATGTTCAAGAAGTAAGTTTGTTGGTTTGTGCTTATTACACATATGTTAATAAATGTATTTGCTTTACTTCGACACAGTGCTTGGTACATTTATATGTTATCCTGTATATCGGTTTAACGATATTCGAAAAAAAAAATTTTTTTTAGCTTTCATACAAAATAATTTAATATTTACTTGCATTGACAGCTCAGTAATAAATTTAGCTCACTGGTAGTGCAATTGCTTATTACGTTCAAGGTACGGGGCTTGGTTATGAATTAAGAAGATTTTACAGTGGTTTAACTTAAGTTATAGTGATTAAATTTCGATTTGAAATATTTTGAAAACGGTGCGAGTTAGGACGCACGTTTCTTTGAGATATTATCTACATAAGATGTAAAGAATCTGCCCTAAAAATTAAAGAAAATGAATAAAAACACCCTGTATACGCAAATCACCTATACGTACTTCGCAAGCAAAATTATATGCTACTCGTATACACCTTACCTACTAAGTTAGATATTTATGAAAAATAAGAATATAAATATCAAACAAGTAACTTTTATAATATTAAAAACTTAATGTGGCACTGAAGTCGGCGTCATTGACACAAAATAGTAGATTGTATGACAAGGGTCTAAAATGAGCCATGTTACCACGAGATGGTTATTTTACCAAACGAAGTGAGGGGGTGTTCGAGAGGTAATATGGCATTTAGACCAGTACGGCTACCATGAGTTTGACATTGTCATTTTTCGTTAACGAGAATCGAGTTTTCAATCTGTGCATCTCTATTGCACTTTGACAGTACGAGCGGGATGCACAGATAGAAAACTCAATACTCGTTAGCGTAAGCCGTCATTGTCAAACTCATGGTAAGCGTACTGTTATAAACTCTACTTTTCACTTCGACTGCGAGAAAATAGTAAAAGCATGGATTATCCATCCACAATCAATAATAAAATCCACGGCGAAAAGATTGTACAATTTGGCGGTATGTTTTTTTTAATAAACTGCTTTGACGCAGATACAAAATATTATTATTAATAATAATAATCATCATTTTATTTCGGATTAAATCCATATTTGGTTAATTACAATTTTGTTAAATCACTTTACATACTTACATATATTGCCAACATGAAAAACGCCACAGACCGTCTATAGCCGCGTCCAAACGACCGATCGCGGCGGACAGCATACGGGGCATAAGATAAAGAGAGATAGACGCAAACTGTTTGTTTGAATTTAATATCTGTAATAAGGAGACGCTACACAGGCCGATATAAACCGGGATGCATGCAAGTAGACACGTGATTCGGCCCGTGTGGATACGTGTCGGAAGCCGGCCGGCTAAGGAAATCAAGGTCACTCCATACTAGATTTTCTGTGACCTTGCTTGGCCGTCCGCCGATATCGGCCCGTGTAGCGTCTCCTTTAGTATGTATTAGCCTAGCTGTATTCTGGTTAGTTCATAGCAAATCCAAACGTTTTTCTTTTAAGATATGATTGGTGGATTTAATGCGGTGAAGTATTTTGATAGGTCATATTAAAATGTTTTCAAAATCATAAGAATGTATACATATTTTTCATAAATGTACTACTTTAGCCGAATAGTGAAAAAAATAAGGCAAATAACAACGATAAGAAGAATACCTGGCAAATAAGATACCTGCCCCCCTTTTCTGTAACGTGTTTTAGGTTCACCTCAACGCTCATCCACAAATATATTTTGACACCGCGATTCGTTACGTAACTAAGCGTAGGTAGAGGTCTAGTTTCCTTAGGCGTGTCGGGTGAGGTGAGGTGAGGTGAGGCGCAGGAGCACGTACAGCATAACAGCCCAGTGGCAGGGAGGGCGCGAGGCTGAAATAAATTACTGTTACTTCCTCTAACTCGTATCCTGCTAAACATTTGCCAACTTACCCTTCCCTCGTTATGTATTACAATACAATTCAATATAGCTCGAACAACATGTGGTTGGTAAGGTTGGTGGCAGCAGTGGCGATCGGTCTTATGGTGGCTTTGCCCAAACCACGAATAATACCAGCATTGTTTGGACGATTTTAATTAAAATCGATCGGCGACAAATCATCGCAGACTATTCTTGGCATTGTTCTGAAAATCTTTTTTCATTAAGGAATACCTATGACTTATTCAGGTGAGATGATGATTTGGATTTAATTATACATATATACATTCACGCCTTGATTCCCAAAAGGGGTAGGCAGAGCACATGAAACTTATGTTCCAGCGCCACTTTTAGCATAGATGTGGGTATAAAAGATCGACAAAATGTTATATTGCAGTGATAGGTTGCTAGCCCATCGCCCACAACACACTTCAACCCTGGTCCCTTAGTCGACTTTTACGACACCCACGGGAAGAAATGGGGTGGTGAAATTCTAACGCGACACCACACGGGGGATTTAATTGATTTAGTGAAACACACATTTCATAATGAATGAATTTGAAAATGAACAGCTCCACTGGTATTGGCGTACGTGAACACAGAGCGGTACCTACTTAGCAAGTAAGTTTGTGTGAAAACTTCAATGGCTACATGACATCATGCGTACAACTTGAGGCTGTTTACTTGATGACCAAAGCGACAATATTTACAAAGATATCTTAAAATGTATAGACTTCGATTTAGTCAACACGACGTAAAAGTCGCGGCAAGGTCGAAGTCTGCCCAATGATATATATCATGATGTAGCCCAATCAACCGCGTATTGTGTATGTGGTGACTGACGAGTGATTTGCCTACCGGCACCAGCATCGTCGGCTAATGATGTTAAATTAGAAAAGGGATTATATTGTCCGTGTAAGGCGTTGGCGTTGCGCGTTGGTTGTTTTGCAAACTAATTTGACACAACGAACTACTGCATTGTCGGAGAACAAAGAATCTTAGACATTTTCACTTACAAGTAGGTACTATCATTGTGTAACGAAAAGTAAATGAATCCTAAACCTTATTTTTTATATATATTAAATTAGCTTCCGCCTGCGACTTCGTCTGTGTTGGCAAATGGGACAAAACTCTCCTTTATTTTAATCCAGCCTATAAACTATTGTCGTGCAAAATTTCATCCAAATCGGTTAAGTCGAAGTGTGATTGAGTAAGAAACATCTAAACATCCAATCATTCGCATTTATTGGATATTATACCTACACTAGCTGGATGTGTTGTTACAGCGTAATAAAACACAACCTCCATGTAGTACCAACCCCCATTTCAATAGGACACTTTACGCTCGAAGTTGTAGACGATTATATATACCTTGGACAGACTATTCAGTTAGGTAGGTCCAACTTTGAGAAAGAGGTCAATCGTCGAATCCGACTCGGCTGGGCAGCATTCGGGAGGCTACGGCACATCTTTTCGTCCAATATTCCGCAGTGTCTCAAGACGAGAGTCTTTGACCAGTGTGTGTTGCCAGTGATGACGTATGGCACGGAAACGTGGTCGCTTACTATGGGCCTCATAAGAAGGCTCAAAGTCACCCAAAGGGCAATGGAGAGGGCTATGTTGGGAGTTTCCCTGCGCGATCGCATCAGAAATGAGGCTATCCGCAGCAGAACCGAAGTAACCGATATAGCCCTCCGAATCGCTAAACTTAAGTGGCAGTGGGCGGGGCACATTGCACGTAGAACCGATGGCCGTTGGGGCGGAAAGGTTCTCGAGTGGCGACCACGTACCGGAAGGCGCAGCGTGGGTAGGCCCCCCACAAGGTGGACTGATGACCTGGTAAAGGTCGCGGGAGTCCGCTGGATGCGGGTGGCGCAGGACCGGTCATTGTGGCACTCTTTGGGGGAGGCCTATGTCCAGCAGTGGACGTCTTTCGGCTGATATGATGATGATGAATAAAACACAATCATTACATATTCATAGTAGTTACAATACAGTGGATCCGAAAAAAATTACTAATAAATATTTATTACAACAGGTAAACGATTCAGATTTTACGACGAAACATAAAATCGATCGATATATACAGATAAAACAAAAGGGATTTACTTTTATGGGATGACTCGATACGTGAATCATAAACTCAATAAATGTAATAGAATCCTTTCATGAAAAAATCGGCCAAGTGCGTGTCGGGCCACGTGCAGTGTAGGGTTCCGTAGTTGCATCTTTCTTAGTTACATCGACACGCGCGCGCCAACTAAATGGTTGCGTCGTCGGCCGAATTTGTACGAAAGTTGGTCGACTATCACTCGGTAACTAGTTATGCCTACTTAACCGAGATTGTTTTTCTTTTAAATTCATTATATGTACTACTGCCACGATTTTTTTCACATTCCCACATTTACTCGGCGGACGACGACGACACATGACATGACACATCCCCACTTTAGGTGTAGGGGAGGTAAGTAGTACAAAAAAAAACAAAATTTTATTTTTCTCTTTTGTCGGCGTGATTAATTTATATAGCCATGCCGAATTACAGTTTTCTAGTAGTAATTAATGGTTACTCGGCTAAGGCGAAGACAGACGGACAGACGGACGGACAGCCAAACGGACATGACGAAACTATAAGGGTTCCTTGTTGACTACGGAATCCTAAAAATAAGGATTTCATTAGTGACAGTATTCTCTTACCCAGAAATATATATTACTTGAATCAAGAAATAAATTAGGAAGACCGCCAATGGCGTCAATATTTTGAATTAAGAAGTAAAACATCTTAGCTCAAGTGAATTTCGTTTCATTGGAAATTATGTGTGTGTAGGTTCTAGAATTTTTACATCTGCGTGGGTAGGTGAAGTGCATAACACCGACACTGTTTGTAACTGTCCAGTATATTCGTAGCCTACTATACGTATACTACTATACTAGGCGGATCAGCCTTTACGAATTTGCAACAGCTAAAAAATAAGCATAGGTAGCCAATTCCATATAACTTATTTGTTTGAACATCAATAACATGATTTCATTGCTGTTTCTGGCCCGTCATTAGCAAGGTGATGCGTGTAAAGGCTACCGGTACCGATACCCGCCGCCTTGTGTCAAATATTAATGGTCTTATTGTTATTATATTATATTACATTGGATAGGAGTAGGTAAAGCGTTCATTGAAAGCACACGGGCGTCATTCACGGCGTGATTGACAAATTGCCGTCGAACCCGGCGAGTAGCCGTCACGCGTCACGCGGCCAACAATGATTAACCCCCAACCTGCTGCCGCGGTCCTGAGACACCTTTTTACATTTCTCATGCGTAACCGCCCGAATAGCACTTAGTAGGGTCACAAAGCGGCATTCTACCGCGTAGCAGGCCATTACATTAAACATAAATGTAATACCGCTCAGGACTCATATTCGGTTGCCTTGGAGTAAGTAGAACAATTGCGAGGCATGACCTTCGCGATCAGCATGCGTATAGCGAAAGTATCAGTCGAATATGTATATAATTAAACATTTATTCAAAATATCAGGCTTATATTTCATTTGAACTATTAAGCCTTGTCAATTTAGCGCTGTAAATAATTAAAGGTACCTATGAACCTATATACTATACTATACTGCATTGAAATGTACTTTTAGTGTTCCTAATTGATATTTACAACGAGCACTTTATCTTGAGAAAGCCTCGACATTTCAATTTAATTGTAGCTTCTTTTTCTTTCAAGACGTTTAGTAATGAAATAATCCAGTAACTAGCTAAAAACTAAAGTGGATTAATCAAAAAGGCAATGATGTGGTGGATGGGCCTTTCCATATGCATGGCATGATGCCACTTTATGCCCGTATGTATGTATGTATGCGTGCTTACCATCAGGCGGGCCGTACGCTTGTTTGCCACCGTCGTTGTATATTTTTTTTAAATACTTTATTGTACAAGACACACACACAGGTAAAAATACAGACAATATAGGTTAAGTTGGTACCACCTACAAAGGCGAACACCCTGTAATGCCTCATTTATATTCAGCCGAAGTGAGCAGGGGTGTGGGCAGGGAAGTGGGCAGGACGGGCGTAAAATGCGGTATTACGCCCGTCCTGCCCACTTCCCTGCTCACTTCGGCTGAAAGTCAGGCATAAGGGGTCTCTCGAAATAACCTTTGAGCAATTGACTGGAGAACAGGAACTAAAAGAAGAACTAACATCTGTACGTGTTCAGACAGATGTACCTATTTACCTCTATGCTACAGAAAACTATGTAATCTTAATACATATATTCTACAAGCTAGTACAAATAAAATAAAAATACTTCGTTTTCAACACTTCTATTTCTTAGTGAGATTTGTTTGTTTTACAGTTAATTTCCGTTTTCTGTTCGTACTATGAAATATAGAGATAAGGACGTCAGTCAAGGAAATTAATGCCGAGCGCCATCTAGCGTTTCGTCTCGTCAACAGCCCAAGTACATGCATACATATATATATCCTTTTTTATCTTGCTTTGCACAATGTTTTGAACTGGAAATTTGGAATCCTCGCCCTTTGATTGCGCTTAATTGACACAAAATTCCAATTCAAGACACTCACTGTTTAATTTATCAACATCTTGTATTCGAGGTACAGATAATTACAAACACGAAATACGAGCATTACTGATATCGTAAACGAAAATAGACTAGACCTCTACCTACGCTTAGTTACTACGCATCGCGGTGTCAAGATATATTTGTGGGTGAGCGTTGAGGTGAGCTTAAAACAAGTTACAGAATAGGGGGGCAGGTCCAACCGATCGCAGCACTCGTTGCACACGACAACAAACGATAAATAATAACGACAGGCAAATATGAAACAAATTTCAAAGTAACAGTGACAGTCTGACAATGACGGAAGGTTGGGTTGCTTACGTTTCATTTCATGTAAAATTCTCTTACTGGAATAGTTCAGTTTTAATAATAATTATCTATAAATAGTATGTTTTTTAACCGAATCAATTGTATACCGAATATACTATCGTGCAAATGTAGTCTCAGATACAATCAAATTACGTAAAATTGAATTTGCCTGAATGTGATACTTAAATAGTCAGCCCCGCTTCCGCTTCCGCTTTGGACTGCCATCTGACGAATCATAACGGAAACCTACGATAGTTCTCGCTGAAACACGCTGCGATTTTGACTTCATAAGGATTATAAGGAAGGTACTGAAAACACCGTGCGTGGTAGACTCCAAGGAATTGGTCACAATAACGCTCGCATTGTGGTCGTGCACCGATGCTTGCGCAAAGGGGAGCGTGAGAATTCCCCGACTGCATTACTAAACTGCTTTTAATTGTTTTCTATTCGCATACTAATATAATTAATAAAACATTCCTAGTTCACGGTGCTTTAGTTCTGTTGCGTGTATTTTGTGCGTTGCAAACATAAACTAAATTAAATTAATTTTTATTACCTATGTAAAGTGTTGAAACAGTAAAACTAACTTAGAACTTTCACGTTTAGGTCAAGCAATACAGAAATAGTAGATTGTATCACAAGGGTCTAAAATAAGCTTTATTACCACGAGATGGTTAATTTACGCTACTTACACCTAAGCGAGATAGACAGCATAGTCCAGTAAATGAACTGACAACTCGTATGGAAAAAATGTCAATTTTGGAAATAATTTATAATAGCTTACTTTTTATGTGTAACGGATATATTATCAATTAAATAGTTACCCAGCGACAAAATCCGACAAAATTTCAGACATCAAAAAAATGATAAATTAACTAACTTCTGAAAAGTCAGAAAAAATATTAATAAATATTTTTGTCTTTATTTTGGTTTATTTACATTTGCTTTATAATATTCAAGATAAATCGTATAAAAAAAGACAATGCATGCTTCATTGAAATCTACATAATTACTTCCGGGTGGAAAGTTTGTCGGATTCTTGAATATATCATCTTAGAATAACATTTTCAAATGAAATCAAAAAAAAAAACGCTATTATAAATTAATGTTTTTCAAAACCGTATTTTGCCTGGAGTAGCAGCCCACCTCGCTAAATCTAATAGCTTACCTATGCCATGTATGCAGTCAACCACGCTTGAACGATTGGACGCGGCTTTAGACTGTCAGAGGCGTTAATTTTAAAAAATAATTGTGACTTAAGGAATAAAAAAACCGACCAAGTGCGTGTCGGGCCACACGCAGTGTAGGATTCCGTACTTCCCTAGTTGCCTGTTTGTCTTTGTTACATCGACACGTGCGCGCGCCAACTAGATGGTGCAGTTGTGTCGGCCGAATTTGTACGAAAGTTGGCCTTTCCAAGTACACATTAAGTTGGTCGTCTATTACTCGGTAACTAGTTATTTATGCCTACTTAGCCGTGATAGTTTTCCTTTTAAATTCATTATAATATATGTAGTGCTACCACGATTTTTTTCACAATCCCCAGTAGTAGCTATTTAGCCAGCAGGGAGGGGGACACACATGAATCGAACAAAAATTTAAAGACCTAATTTTTTTTTAAACTTAATAAGGCTTTAAGCCCAATATCTCGCAAACGAATACGTGCGTTGTTGTTGATGGTTTTAAGAAACTCATGATATTTGTGAACAAGCTATCCAACAATACCCGATACTATGGGTTTAGCAAGAAAAATAAAATTTCATCCCCACATTAGCTGACGGGCGGTATCCCAAAAAAAAATTTTTCAACATTTTATTCTTCTGTTTTGTCGGTGTGATTGATTTATAAACCCATGCCGAATTACAGTTTTCTAGTAGTATTGGTTACTGAGCTAAGCCGAAGACGGACGGACGGACGGACGGACAGACGGACATGGCGAAACTATAAGGGTCCCTTGTTGACTACGGTACCCTAAAAACACCTAATGTTTGAAAATAATTATGTTTCCAAATTGGTTGATTTTAATAACTAACTGTATTCTGGTTAGTTGATAGCAAACTTTTGATTGGTAAAATTAAAATGTTTTAAAAATAATAAATATCTATGCATTTTCCCTAGGGGCTACGTGTACTACTTTAGCCCTGCTTGCTAAGTCTAATATGACACACTCTTTGAGCATGACAAGTGAAAACATCCAAGCATACTGGCCTGAACTGTCAAACTTATAGAAAATTTACCGTAAAACAGTGCTTATAGCTAATTGGAACTTGATACAATACCGATTTGTCACCGTCAACAAAGTACCTACATTATTATTTATGCTATACATGTGTTCTATCTTAAAAAGTGCCAATTAAGTATGTCAATATAGTTTATGCAATCGTTTACCACGTTTAGGCCACGAAGCTTGCTGAGTGGCCTAATTAAGGTACGAGACTTAATAAGCTAATTATATTATAACTATTGTATACTCGTACAATACTTCTGAACTTATTAAACAAACTTGGTATCTATTGAAAATCTAAGCCCTGCTGAAACGAAGCGCAGCCAACGGCTTTTTCTTTTTTGTCGTTCTTGTCTTTTCTATTCTCCTATTGGTCAAATTCATTATAGTTCAGTAAAGGCACCACGTGATTGGTCGAATTTCATTTTAGTTGTCTAAACAGTTGTATCTACAATTTTGAGTTGGGACCTCCATATTAAAAAGCAAATATGTCATTTTAGTTTGGTGTACGAAGTTTTAATCAACGAGTATAAAAAAAATATTTATCAATTAGGTACTTAAGTATACCTATCTTGTTTCAGATTAATAAGTTCCGTATTTTATTCCTTTCTATTTTACGCCGTCTCTTTGTATAATCTCTTCGTTTGCTATTATTAGTATTCTTTGAAGTTGTAAATGAATTGCATTTGTAATTGAATGCATTCGAATGAATTGATTTGTCGTGTGCTAATAATTTTAATAGCACTTCACTTTATAAAGAATTGCAAGCGCTCGTGCGGAAAAACTGTCACGAGAAAATAAATGTTGCAGTTTTACGATGAGCTCTGGAAAAAGCGATATTTCACCTGACAAAAATATTAAATGATTTATTCCGTCTACCCAAGCGTATTAAACGTTTTTATTCATAATCTCCTGTAGACAGACCTAGCGTGAGTTAGCGGTTTATGAGTAACATTTCGCGCTGTAACTTTAGGATATAATTCACAGTGGCCTTTCATGCGATAATAATATGAACTCAATTTGCGTAGAAAATCTGTACCAGTTTTTACAGTTTTAATCGTTCTTAGACCTCTATCTAGCGCACATTGATTAAATAAAAAACACTGAGAAACGTTCAACTAAAAGAATTGCTCATAATAATGTCAATTTCCCTTCGCTTGAAGAAGTAAGCAATATTTTAATATAGTTAATACATGCAACTCTTTCTTACATCCGTAATCCGATCTAGAGCTCAACAGGCGCATACTATCGCAACTGAGCAACGCACAAGTTCCTATGCTCCCATGAGACGTCAGCTAAGTTGATGCGAGATATGAAATGGAATGAAATTGCGAGCACATAAGGGCAGGCGTTCGCGGGCTGAATAATGAAGGATCCCGTTGTGCACATGAAGCGGAGGTCACGTCCACCGCCGCGCCGCCCGCACAGCAGTTCGACGCCCCAGCCCACTCCTGCAACTTACACAATACTATACTAACCATTCATTCTTAACACAACGTAGCAGAATCCATTTTGCGACAGTTCTGACCATATGCAATCCTACACTTAAATAGGCGCCGCTTCCCGTTGAGTTTCGAATGAAAGTCACAGGTTCACCACTAAATTTAATTCGAATTAAATTGCTAATTACCGTTTTCATGAATATTGAAGGAGAAAGTATTTTGTTATGCGCGGACTGAGGTTAATAGGGCGCTGCTCCTGCATGCGTTTAATAAAAATTTATGTAAGCAGAAACTGTTTTGTTATTTCAGGCACGAGTTAGAAATAGTAAACTGGTTTCATTACTCGTTAGGTGCAGTTAGTCAGTTTTAAAAGAATTTCGAGGTCCGAAGAAGGCAGCTGTTGGTTCGCATTGGCACCTCTTTTGTTGCGGCGTTGTTTTTGCCGACGCGGCACTCCATCTTCGTCTGTGATCGATAGAGGTAGAAAAAGAACAAAAAGTGCCCAGTAATTATCTTGGTGCAACGATGGGATCGATTGTTTATTGCCTTCTCCGCCGGATGTTTCCATTCCGTTCACTTTGTATTCTTGTTTCCTTTTAAGATGGTGATGGTTATCATTAAGCTCCATAATCGTAACTATTTTAGGAAATCTTGAGAGCGCATTTTTAACGGTAATATCTTATGGATAATCCTGAATGCCTGAGACACTTAAATATGGATATTTTTAGTCCATTCATGAACAAAATAAGTTCCTTTATATTCTATCAATTCAGAACTTTAAGGGGCTACCTGAGGTTTTCATCGATTATTGACAAGTTTTGATCTCCTACTTTTGCACTACAGATAGAATTATAAATCAAACGGCTATCGGTTCTTCAATCTTTTATCTCCATTTTCGTCTACCGGATTTTGAAACAAATGAATACTTAATTTTGTATGATTTTTTTAAACATTGTCTAAAAAACACTTATTTCGTATCTCTATTGACGTGAAAGATCTAACATATCGTCGGGGATAGTGCAATACCGCGTAACTAGCACTGGTAAATACTGCGTATCTACACAACAGCCATAGGGCAAATTTGATGCCAAATATCTCGAAAACAATGAACTTTGAAATAAATATGGGATACTAAAGACTGTATCGTTTAGTATAAATACAAATTTACTTAGTCGTTTTTTTTGGTACAAACGACAACGCTGTTAACTGACTGTCCTGTGTTTATATAGAACCTTATTACAATGCACTAAGGTGCACCGATGGTCAGTTAGCTGTGTTGTCGATAGTACCTATCACATCTTTATTTAAAAATTACACATGTGTTTAATTAGTGCTTTAATAAAGTACACATTTCGTCCTGGGAGCTCGACGTAAAGCATATGGTTTAGAGTCTAAACTTTAGACAAAATTTACTCATTTTCCCCGAGTAACAATAACGATTTCGGACAAATACTATACAAGAAAATTTACAATGTGCGATCAAAACGATATTACACCAAAAAAAACGTACTATGCGAGCCGCAATTACACATGATTCGTAAAGCGAAACATCTGGATATAGTGTAATCATTTCTTTTAGTTAAAAAAAAAGGTTTGTATCTGTGCATGGTGGCCTTTTAGAGAATATGGTATGTTACTTACGACAACTTCGACTTTGACATCCTATATAACTATCATGGAGCGTTTCTATCGACCTGCTCTAGTGATTTTTCAACGCCATGAATGTCCGTTAGGCTTTGATTTTTAGCTGTCTCCCTCATTTCGCTTGCATCAGAAATTGAAGGGAATCCAAAACGTGGGGTGAAAAATCATATTTATGTATAAATAAACATTCACCACAGCTATTCCGCAGCTGCTCAATTGAGCAATCATGAAGATGACACTTAGATAACATGTTTAGGCAGCTTACTAACCTTTTGTTTCTTTAAATCGTACCAAGGAGTCAGTGAAAGAGTCTCAAATGAAGCTCGATAGGCTTGTCCGAAATGAATTTGCTAGACGATATTGAAAGCATCATAAAATTTAAGGTAAAACCTTATATCAGATATGGTTTAAAAATACCCTCAGATCAAACCCCTAGAACATAGTAATACAAAATAATACACATATCAACAATTAGACCAGGTTTTATCTGTATTTATACTAAACGATACAGTCTTTATATTGCTTAAAGCCGTTGTTGTTAATATAATAAGCTACAAAAAACATTAGAAAACTAAGGGATTCAGATCGAAGGTCATGGCGTACGGGAGCCCCTTAACTTGTAGCTTAAATATATACTAGAATTCTAGATCATATATGAATTAGTATCATGTTATCTATTGGAAAGTCTTTTTGCTTCAACGAGATTTAAAGCTTCAAGAGACGCCGGGCGTCTGGTTACACTTTCTAGAGAAACCCCCTTGGACGACACCCGCGCGCCCGTGACCTCGCATCCATGTCAGTTCAGCTTGTCGACTAAGTATAAAGTAATCAGACACTTGGAACATTGCTAAAATTTCCTCGTGGATGAGAAATCGCCCCGTAATTTATCCGAGGGTTGGGTATATGTTGCGAACGTAAAGTAAAATTCTTACTTTATACGCTTTTTGTTTTTTTTTTATTTAATCGGTGTTTTATGAGATGACATATGATTATGTATGTTGTACATAGGTATGTTTTATAGGCACAGTCAGCTGCAAAAAAAATAACGGCCCTTGAACAGAAAGTTCTGTTAGGATGCAGAGAAGTGAGTAGTGTTTAAATTGTTTAAAATAAATTAGAACGAAACCTGAGCTCCTTTGGTGACTTAACATGGAATTATACACGTGGAAGCATGTGAATCCATTGTCCCTTAGGTATCTACTTCCAGAACTTGACAACAGCTCGTTTTTGAGACGTAGACTTATAGTAGGTATTAACCGATTTTAAGTTTCTATATTTTACTTATAAAAGTATGTTTCACTATCACGATTTCTATCATCGAAACAAACCCATCGCACTATTGTTAATATTGTTAATATTTCTTTATTCATGTACAATTCTAGCTCATGCATTCGCCATCACTAAAACGCACTGGCCTGCACTCCAACCATAATGCCACTCGCGGCGCTGTCTAGTCCGACGTTATTTTTTGACGTATCAGCGTTTATAAACGTCGTAGATTATAAAATAGCTAACAGTACTTACTCTAACCTGCATCCCTTGTGCCTTTCGCGGGCAGAGTGCTTTTGCCAATTAAGTCACAGGTCTAGTTACCAACCCGAGGAACTTTGTCATGCGTTCATGTTATTGATCTTTGTATTAGATGTTAAACGGATTACGTCCTGCCGAGGTTCGAGTCCTGCCATATTATATTTGTTTTCGTTCTATTTGATATTTGTTTCAATGAGAGTTTCTATAGTTACAGGACATTACTAAAAAGTTAGTTGCGCCTTTGGCACGTGACAATCCTACTAATATTATAAATGCGAAAGTTTAGATGTTTGGATGTTTGTTACTCAATCACGCTTAAACGGCTGAACCGATTTGAATGAAATTTTGCACGAAGATAGTTTATAGCCTGGATTAAAATATAGGATAGTTTTTATCCCGGGTCCACGCGGACGAAGTCGCGGGCGGAAGCTAGTCTAACAATAAAAGGTTCCGGTGTTCAGTGGTGCAGTTGATCTGCCCCATGTGGATCGTGGACAGCCTCGGGTCGGGCTGGGAGTCGATAGCGGCCACTTGCTGTGCGTCCCCGCGCAGTCACGACTGCTCGCACTTTCTCCTGCACGACTGCCCTATTTAGCACTTATGAAACTAAGACAAATCAAACTTTCATCACAATTGGAAATGAATGGTAGTTGCATTCATTCTTATTAATAACTAATGATGGGTCACAGCAGCACTTAAATCTACTATTTAATCTCAAGTAGACTAAACAAGAATATTACAAGATTAGTTCATACTATTGTATTATATCTACACCAGATGGTTAAAACGAGTTTTTGTCTAGGTACCTATAGATGCACCTACACAGGTTTTCCAAATTTAAGCGCTATAATGAAAACACAAGTGTGTAAAGGAAATAATAAGTTAAGCTACAAAAATATTTTCAGGAAACCGGGCACATGTATAAATTTATAAAGTCGGGCACGTTCTAAAATCGGACGAATGAAAAGCATAACGCAGTGTTTGTTATTGGATTCGGTTGACGCCTCCGGGGACAGTTTTATCTTCAAAGATAACCAGATCCATCGAGGTCATTGACCTGTGAGGTGAGAATGAACAAGTTCGTGGCAGTTTTATGGAATAGTGACTATCGTTACATTGAACTATCAAGTCTCAGTTCGAGTGAAGTACACTTGTAGCGCATATGCACCGTATGCATTTGAGGTGCAGTCGTGCAGTGTGGCGCGATCAAGAGCGGGGGACGGGACGCATCCTCGCTCCCTGGCTATGCCATGTGTAATTATGTGTTATTCGCCCGCTCATTGCTCTTACACTGCTCAACCACATAGTTAACTAAACTACCCATTTCATAAGTAAGGTTTTTGCGCCCTACTCGCATGAGAACACTTGCGCTTTCGCCCGATACAACTAATTACTGTTGTACAACATGTGGCGCGTTATTTCACGCTCGGAGTGACCGATATCTTTCCGGCGCACCCCGCGGGCCGGCTATGACTGTTGCTACGGAAAACACACGATTTTGACATTTTTAGCCGCGTCGCATTTTGCGTCACTGCTTTGAAATGCCGCGCTCGTGGCGCGTGTCGCAATGTTGCTTATATTGTAACTCTAACCTAATCCTTTTATAGAAAGCTGTTAGCTAGATAAGTAGCGAATTGAAAAATTACACCAAATGTTATGAATTTTTAAATGCTATAGCTATTTCATTTAATATTTTTAGAATTATTACCTATAATAAGTACCTGAGTAATGCACTGCTGCTTAAGTTCGATGAACTAAAACTGTAATTGATTGATGCATGCTTATTTATTCTAGATGCGTCTGTTTTTAATGGCGCCAAGTAGTCATAAAAAGATTAAGCTGACTGTACATAACGGGACGATAAAGATTGGTGGCGGCGAGGTCCCTCCGGCATTTGCGGTGAACGATCGAAGGCATAGTTTTTTCATCGCACATCGCATGTTACATCGCGAGCACAATAATCGTAAAAGCTGTCCCCTTGTCGAGAAGTGCGCGAACTGTCCGCGCGGTGATAAAGGAAAATGCATTACTTCCCCTCAGAGGGCGAGTGAGAAGTTTTCCTCAAAGCAGCCCTTCAAAATGGCGGCGCAGGTCATTAATGCTCGGCCCAGGCGCTACCTAAATTTAAAAGCCACTTCCAACTTAGTTACTACCGAGCAACTGCAACGTGGAGACAAAGATGAGGAAACGGCAGAATGCCATTTAGAGCGGCCCGAATTTTGGAGGACGGTTTATGGCACTCATGTCAATTAGACAAAATAAGTCTAGTTTTTTTAATAATACTTCTTTTTATTTCGACAGATCGTCCTTACCTTTTGGATGTATAGATAGGCGGTTATTTACATTTCTGGGTAAACTCAGTTTTCCCAAAAGGTGGCTGGGGTAACGAACGATATTGAAAAGGTTAAGAGTCCGATTCTATGATCTCATGCACTTCGAGTTGTTAAATTTAGCTGCCTGCTTCTACATCACCGCCATATCTTTTTTTGCCATATCAAAAGTTATCATTAACATGTCGTGAATACGAAGGCTACTGTTAAATAATCATAATAAAAACACAGCGGTGGTTTACACAAGGGGTATTATTATTATTCATTCCACTATCCACGAGTCGTTGAAGCAGCGTTTTTGGGTTATGGGTAATAATTATTTTATATTTAAAATAGCCGTTTATTCATTTATCGTACAGATCTCGATACGAAAAAGCATAAATGATATTCTACAAATTGGTAAAATGTATCCCAGTTGACAAAAGGCGGGAAAAACGCTAGGAGTGTGATTGATCGTGATGGCGATGAAATCACCGCGATGTCATTTTGAAATTAATTATAATCGCGGACAAGTCTGCAAGATTAGACCGACAAATTGATTCAGCCTAAAATAAAATTATGAATCCTCTTCCGTGACCTATACAATCAATATGTACCTGAGATGCGGTCATTCTCATAGATTGGTGACTCGCTTAAAACTTGTTTCTATATGAATCACCTCTAGCCTAAAATAGGTTCCAAAGCTTTGACCGCCCGTTCTCATGTAGCCGTTATATTTTATGCAAAACCTTACTCAGACTTTATTCACTTTATGCAAGGCTTAGATACCTTAACGGGGAAAGCAAAACATACATAAATCGTGTGTGATCTGTCCCCGCTGTTTCGGTAACTTGGAGGAAATATATTACGAAGGGCGTACCCACCGGCCGGACGTGGGTCCAATGTCACATTGTTGATATCTTCTATATACTATTCCATTCCTTACGTTGAATGGTTAATAGGGTTCCTTAATGGACTATTAAAACATTTTATTTCTAATAAAGCTCAAAACATTGACGAACAACGATAGAATTATCGTTAAGTGCGTAAATCGAGTTTGTTTTGAGTAAAATACATAAGTATACGTTTGTGTTTAGTAAAAGTGCATGATGGAATTTATCTTCCCTGACATTTAATTGTAATACAGATAGATAGATAATAACTTTATTCAGCCGCAACAAACAAGTACGAGTATAGTGGTACAAACATATAGAAAAAAAGTAAACAATTTTATAACCTAAGACATTCAGAAAAGTAAAAACTTAGTCGAGGGTTGTCTGTTGTGGTGTAGAATAGGTGCTGACTCAGCCTTACTGCTGCGGAGTCCGCAGCGCTGATCTTCCGCCAGAACCTATCGAATTGATCCAACGACCAGTGCAGCGCGAACCAATTTTATCGATCATCAGTGTATTATTATTATTATTGTCAATAGGTAATTTATATTTAAATATTAACATGTGTAAGTAAAATAAATAAGTGTTTTGTGTTAAAGTGTAAAGTATAATATGGATGGCAAAAAGCGAAACTGCTGTAACCGCCACTTGGCCAGAAATTTTTTTTTGCATATTCGGAATCAGCCAATTTTTCTGCGTCGAATGGTCCCATGGCTCTACGACGCTTAGAAAAGACTGGACTACGTCACAAAACGAATGTATTTTCTTGACGATGCCTTCTTGTAATTGGTATAAACACCAAAAATTTAGATTTTTTTGAAACAAGTATACTTACGCCAATTTCGGTTTTAAATAATTCAAAGAATTCGGTGATTACAGCATTTGAGAAATTCAGTTCCGAGGCGGTTACAGCATTTATGCATATTACAAAAAATTACCCCAGACACTTACTGCATATATGCTCAAATATTATTATCTATGATCAACGTTTACTACATTTCATTAGAAATTGATATAACAAACATACCACAGTTACGCCATTTTTAAAACGTCGTGAAGTATGCACAACTTCACGTTACCGCCATTGAAATATGCGCAGGCGGCGATGTTACCGGTGGGTAATACACACGAAACAGTCGGTCGGCGGTCGCGGAAGCGTCAGGTTGTGCGTAGTGCGCTTATTATTAAGTTACGAGGCTGGCAAAGAGATTTTATTTCAGTTCTTAAGACATTTTTTTACGGAAATATCATAAACCTAAGATAATGTTATTCTTGAAAAAGTTACAAGGCTGAGAGCAATATTTAATTTGAGTTCTAAAAGCATTATTTTCTACTGAAGCATAGATCTTATATCATTATTTGAGTTGTAGTTGTATGTTTTGAGAATATAAGACTATAATTATTAATGTTAATTTTAGTATGTCCCAAAGTTATAGTGAGATTAGCCATAACAACGTTTTTATTAGTCTATTTATTGTTAGGTTTTTAAGACCAACTTTTAACGGCTTTTGAGATTTTACTAAGCAATTTATAGTGACTGTATGTTATATTTCTATGGAGAGACATTAAGGCTAATAAGAGGTGGCGATTTTAGGGCTCTGATTGCCCTTTTTGAGTTTTTATTGATTGAAAACCTAGATGTAAACTATGCTAACATTTTTAAAAAGTGGCTATATAAAAGCCGATTGATGCTTAAGTCGTTTTAATTTTACGGTCCTTTTTTGACGATGGACAATTAACACATTTCTGCTAATCCTATTACAAATTTAATGGCACATACGTCAAGATATAAGATTACTTCAAATAAATATGCATCAGGTTACAGCATTTATGCTTTATATAATTTGTACTGGGCCAACGATTTTAGTACATTTATCTTTTTCCTTTAAGCGTTATGAAAATATAAGTGCTATTGCTGTAAGCGCCACTAAAATGGAAACGACGCACTTTCATTACATTTTGAGAATGTCAATTGAAAGCAATCTATGAAGTATGTGGTTGATCTAATTTTCAAGTATTTCTGTTTAAAAACGATGAAGTTATGATTATTTTTTTCAAAAACGAAAAGTTTTTTGGCTCTGGTGTAAAGTTTGCATTTTGGCGGTTACAGCAGTTTCGCTTTTTGCCATCGATATGTATGTAGATGTAGGTTTTCGAATGTACCAATTATTAGTACTACCTACCTATTAGTTGTGGGTAGGTGCAAACTAAGACGGTATCTTTTATAAAAGGCGAGTTTATGTAAAGTAAAGTAAGTAAGTTTGTATAAATGGAATACATTTTCATAGCTAAATTTCAAATGTGTGTTAACTTATATAAAAGTAGTAGGAGCAGAGTTTAGGTACTTTGCTTTTGCGTGTTTAGGAAGTACTGTCGTAATTTAAATTTAAATAGAGTTTTACTTTTTAATGGCCGAATTGGTGGAGGTATAATATTCCAGCACTTAGTAGCTTGGTACCTAAAACTCCCTCTAAAAGCAGCAGCACGATGTCTTTGAGCCTGCAATACGAGTATAAGCGGGGCTCTAACTGAATGACAAGTTCTGTTTGTTGACCATTTCAGCTTATGGAACAAGTAACTTGGGCTTTGTGTATTTATTGTGTCAAACAGCAAGCACGCTAACATTAGATTCTGGCGTGGCAACATTTTGTAATATGAACTTAGTTCAGCATTCACGGGAAGTTTCTCACCTTGGAAATGAACGAAACCGTGGAAGTATATAGGAATTGGGGAGGCCATACCTTCAGTTTAGGAAGAGGGCGAGGAACGTGACGAGTGTTTATGATGAAGACAATCAAGACCGTGAATGCGGCCCGTGACCCGTCCATGCCCGACGGCTTGGCGGCTGGCGAAAACATGTTCGCTGCTTAGGGGTCGTAACAAGGTTAGCTAACACTACATTCGGCCTTAGTGGAATTTATTGAATGCTATTCAAGCTAACCGGTACAAAAATATAGCTACGAACTTGAACTTTCATCTGGGCGATAGGTATCTGAAATTTTACCTAAAAGATAAATCCTCACATGATATTTTTCATACGTTAGCCATATACAAATACATATCCGCAAAGGTATTTTTGATTCTGCAATAAGATATATTCAAATTCATTCGTCGGTTAATATACTGCTGAGTTTTCCACTAAAATTCGTCTTACAAATTCTTCTCGGGAAGTGCTGTAATTATACCATTTCCTTTACAAAACGTAGGTAATAATGGCACCTTTTCAAAACTTTTATTGGGGTTTTTTCATCTCACACGAATGACGGGAAGCTTCGCTTAGATTAAGACTCCGTTTCACCGTTTTGGTCTCTTTTTTCGGAAGTTTATTATTTATGTGTGATACGCGATACAAGTGTGCTAAGATGATCATTTATTACCTACTCCCGACTCCCGAGGCGGATTAAAGCTCACGCGTTTCAATACGTTGTTATTTGACATACCAGCGAGCAAACATCCATTCTATGGGATGAATATACATTGTTGTAGGTTGCTAAATATTTTTCTTTAGTTGTTAATGACAACAAGTTCTTACTCACATATACTTATTGTGCATCACTAAGTATCGCGGCGGCGTCGTCTCGTCAGCGCTTCTTTTCTACTCGAGTTTTAATTTTTGACAATAATCAAACATACATCGACATTGCTTACTAATTCATAGATAAGTGCGCGAAGTAAATTTTTAGGTGCACTTTGCGCATACAGCTGCCTAGTCCAACTTAAACCGAGTCCCCCAACAGCCAAATTAAAATAAGATATATTAATGCCACATGAATCCTTTTGCCCGTGTTAAAAAAAACCATTTAAAACCGCTTAGTTAACAACAAAATCATAAAAAAATCAATAGCGGTACACCTATCTAATCTAAACACAAACGAATGAATGAACTATATCTACTTACTTATTAAATTAATTCTAAGACGAATTTCTTACATTTTCTCACATTATGAGAAGCTTGTCCTGTCAAAAGCATAAATTATCGGGCATTCCGATGTATGATCGCAAGGATAAATTTGCATTTTACATATCTACTGTGGTTAAATTTTGTTCAGATTCGTTATTCTCATAAATTTAAAATTCGGTTAATTCAAGAAAGCATTCATACATTACACCATGCTGCAAGGTAACTTAGTCGGGATTACAAACGTATCTTAATCGGGATATATAAATATAAAATACTAATAATATATATATTCAATAACAAGGTTTATTCACTCGCACATTAGTTTACTAGTGCGGTAATGTTATCATTATAAAATAAAACACGCGTGTTTATTATCCTGGATCATGCGCCTAAAATCAACTTCATAAGCGTCTCGTTACGAATAAGTAACAAGTACGTAGCGACACTGTAATATGGAATATTAACGTGGAGGAACTCTTATTTTTTTTGCTCGCACTTTGGTTTTCCATTGTTTGCGCGCCCGACGTTTTATCGTTTAAAGAAACAAATTTCAGGGGTGGGGGCTTGTAACAACGAGACCCAGCGTCAAGTGCTGAGGTATATACTGTACATATGTATTTCGCTACGGATTCATACTAACTGTTTTCGTAACTAGGAGGACTCTAACAACCAGGAAGTTATGTTAGTCGAATTCCACGTATCTATTGCTCGTAAAATGGGGCTTTAGCACAGTCGACTAAAAAAAGATGCATCCATTTTACCACCATGCAACGAATGTCGTCTTACAATGTATTAAGGCGTAAAAGTGGATAATAAAATATACCGAACCTCATAAATTAATTAGGAGGATTTATTAAAGGAATAGTACTTAGTAGTTATCGTTACTTATACTGTTTCGTTAATGTATTATGTATGAAACATTATCCGTGATGTATTGTAATTTTATGTGTGTACAAGAATTAATATTACAAACTTTCTAATATGACACATTATTCACTTCCTCATCAGTAAACCTACAAGTTTACTGCAACATTCAGCGCTTTGATTAGGGGCTCTATTGCGGAACGTATTTAGATAAATAGGAATTCTACTCATATTGGTCAGCACGTCCTAGTTTGCCCAGCGCGATGATGTAGGGATGCGATTCCAATATCAGTGCGTCATGTTTACGTTATACAATTGAGTGTCTGTAACATCGTTGCTCAACCGTAGAGCGTTGCCCATGCGCCGGCGCAACAGAGATAGCTAAATAAATGGGTTAACGTGCGAGCATCGATAAAACTGTCACTAGCGGGAATAATTTCCTGCCTGGTGAGTGAAATGAAGAAAAAAACATTTAGGAAGTGTCCCTTACATGTTTTATGGTTCATTTTTGTCCTAGCTACGTAGCATCCGTTTGTTAATGTGCGTTTTACATCCGTACCAGTGTTGGGCGTAATTAATAACTTTTTGTAATTTAATTACAAATTACACAATTATTAATTCAATTACGTTAATTAAATTGAATGTAATTAAAATTTCATGTAATTGAAATTACTTTGTAATTTGTAATTGTAATTACATTTATTTTTAAATTAAATTACTAAATTACTTTGTCAACTTTTATTAAAAACAATGAGAAGCATACGTGTTTACTTGGTCTGATTGCAATGATGTAATAATCAAAACAATAAATGTGTGTACCTATATTTATATTTATCCGTGTAAACCGTACCTAGTCTAGCCATAAGTTCTGTTACTGGCAGTTAACAATGATTTTAAGAAAAATAATAATTCGAATTTCGAATGTTGTGTTTTGACGTAAGTACTTGGATGTTTTTGCCACCATTTATATACAATATAATATTAAAATAAGTAAATTAATAATGGAGTGGGGTGTCAAAGAAAATAGAATTGCTGTGATTGCTCTGCATAAGGTAGGAATGGAGCCGTCCCACATTTTTGAGACACTAAAAAAGTTAGAGATCAGTCGAATGTTTGTGTATCGTACCATTCAAAGATACACCAAAACGTCCTCTGTCGATGACAGTAAAAGATCTGGCCGACCACGTACTGTTAGAACAAAACAAGCCGTTAATGCTGTAAGGGCCAGAATTCGCCGAAATCCCATAAGAAAACAGAAGATCCTTTCTAAGGAAATGAAAATACCACCTAGGACACTTTCGCGTATAATCAAAGATGACTTGAGTCTTGCAGCTTACAGACGATATACAGGACATATGTTAAATCAGTCACTAAAGGACAAGAGAGTTGAAAGATCAAAAAGCCTTTTATCTCGATACGCACATGGGAAATATAAAAATATTCTTTTCACGGATGAAAAATTTTTTACTATCGAGCAGCACTACAACAAACAAAATGATAAAGTGTACGCACACAACTCTCGAGAAGCTAAAGAGATAGTTGGAAGGATTCAGCGAGGTCATCATCCCGCTTACGTCATGGTTTGGTGGGGTGTGTCGTATCAAGGCGTCTCTGAGATCCATTTTTGCGAAAAAGGAGTGAAAATTTCAGCTAAAGTGTATCAGGACACGATTTTAGAAACAGTAGTTAAACCACTAAACGACACAATGTTCAAAAATGTACACTGGACCTTTCAGCAGGACTCAGCCCCGGGTCATAAAGCTCGCACCACCCAGATTTGGCTGCAAAGGAATGTTCCGGACTTCATCAAGGCAGATGATTGGCCCTCTTCCAGTCCCGACTTAAATCCCCTGGACTATAAATTGTGGTCAGTGTTAGAGGACATGGTCTGCTCTAAACGCCATGCCAATATCGATTCTCTAAAAAAATCTTTGAAGGTAGCAGTGGCAAATTTCCCAATGGATACAGTGCGTGAATCTATAGACGTGTGGCCGGATCGTTTGAGGGCGTGTATTAAAGCTAAAGGCGGGCATTTTGAATAAAAAATATATTGTTTAGAAACCTTATTAACTTACCTATAAATAAACATTTACTTATGGTAAATTAATTACATTTCATTTTAAAAATATGTTTCATTTCATTTGTAACAGAACTTATGGCTAGACTAGGTATTCTTAGCACCGCCGGGCTTAAGAACACGTGCATACGTTCCGGCGTTTAACACGGATACCGGGAGCTCTAATTTGTATTGGTACCACAAAACTAATACTGTTGTTAGGTTAGACCGGACCGATATAAAAATGTAAAATTAGTTGCAAACAACACGTATCATTTTTTTTCTTCATTTCAAGCTAAACCTTGCAAAGCTCTTCGAAAACAAAGTTATTACACTCATACACTCTTTACAACTTTGGGGCTCCGCTTACATATCAGCTAACATATTTCGGAAATGAATATAATAAGCTAAGCGTCATGCCTCATGAAGGAAACAGATACCTAAAATTAACTGGGAAATCTAGGAATGCTGACTGTCCAAAGAAATTGTGAATGTTACAAAATAGACTAAAACACCACACTTACACACACACACCACCTTGCCTATGACCGTCACATCTAAGTCCTAATTTTAATAAAATAAAACTTCTTTTTGCCTTTTACATAAAAAACACTTCACTCAAGCATGCCATGCCCCATACCTATCCGGCTTTCGTTTCACCGATCGTTTATTTTATTCAAAAAATAAGTGATAAAAAATATTCTATAAAACAAAAGTAATTTGTAATTTAATAAGTAATTAATTGCAAAATGTAATTAATAATTACATTTTGTAATTGTAATTAAAACTTATAATTACAATTTAATTTTCCCTGTAATTGTAATTTGTAATTGCAATTACTTTTTGTAATTGTAATTATTAATTAGTAATTCAATTACGTTTTGCCCAACACTGATCCGTACACAACTCGTAGACAGCCAAATTGCTAACTGAAGGTTGAGGTTACTAGTTGTAGTAGTTGACTTTCTAATAAGTTGCTGTTTTATTCTTAATATCTAGGCGCTTTAATAGAATTTATTTTGGTTTGATATACTTATTTTTAATTAGTCAACAATCGTACAAAACGGCATTATTTCTGACATAGTTAATTTTCTTTATTTATTTCAAAGCGACTGGCCAGAATTGGCCTATTGCCCAACAGAGAAACAATACGTAGGGTAATAAACAAAAAGTAAGACCACTTGCCATATTTATACCGCTTGAACAAGGAACACACACAGGTGGAATGAAAAAGCAGTTTTTAAAGCCACGTCTCAAAAAATGATCTCCATTAAACTGTGTCCTGTTTGCGGCCATGCCAAATCTGATGAGATTCCAAAATATTTTCTTAATTGAATGTCGGTCGGTGTTAATAAATCCCGTTATATTAAAGCGGGCATGTGCTGCAGCGCGCACATGCAGCTATCCAGTAGCTCCGTTTTGTATTCCACTGGCCTCGTGCCATCAAGTCATGAGACAATGACTACTAAGACAGTCGCGGAGTTATTACTCGACTTATTAAAGTTTTGGCATGCCACTTGGCTTGTTATTCAACCGATCGATAGAAAACTTTGAAATTACTTGACATACTTATTCTAAACTAGCTTTCGCCCGCGACTTTTTCCTCTCTCTCCTCCATACAAAATTTCTTCCCCCTTTTCACCCCCTTAGGTGATGAATTTAGATATAAAAATTATCCTTTGTCCTTCCACGGAATTCAAATAATCTTTACACCAAATTTCATCTCAATCGGTTCAGCGGTTTAAGCATGAAAAGGTACCAGATAGACAGAGTTACTTTCGCATTTATATTATTGGTATGGATGGTATAAAACGAAATACATTATTTTATAGATTATTATTTATTTGCTTGCTAAATTAGGTACACAGAAATCCATAAATGCAGGAAAGTTGTGTGATTGCCAAGTTACAGAATTTTATTTAGCAAGCAAATAAAGAATAATAAGAATGCCTGAGACTTGGCTCTACGAAATATCTCACAAGTTTCTACGGTGGAAGTTTCGAGACTTGGCCTCTTTTTTACATGGAATGTTTTTTATGGCATTTTATTTTAATCTCGTTCTTCGTACTTTGGCTGAATGCGCCCAGAGCGCGATGCCATTTAAAAAAATACTATCTCGTGTTTCATATACTGTTCGATTTTGCTGATGTATTGATGTTCTCATATCAGATTTAAATCTTTTTTTATGCTTTATCATTTCGTGAAGGTGTATTAGACCGGATCGAAATTATTAATAGGTAAAAGAGCAATTCCACCATTTTGACGTCACTGACAGTTGACAGCTACACGGCGATTTCCCTAAAGAAAAATTAAATTAAAAACTCAACGAGGCGAAATGTTTCGAAAAATGAAAAGCCAGAATAGTAATCTATAAAAAGGTTTCATGTTCTTCCGTTCTGAGATCCTTCGCGACAAAACAATGTTTTGAAATGATACTGGCTGATTCTTTTTTCTTTTTATTCCGAGATTGATTGTGTACGTAAGTGTCAGTTATTTTACCGGTTTACTTTAGTGTATTCAGCAATAACAATGTAATCAACGTTATGGTTTTTATCTTTAACCTGACATTTGGGCGATTTATGTAAAATATGAACCTTAAATGGGACAACAAAATTCTTCGTGCACCGGGCGAGAGCGTGGAGCAAGTTGCGTCCGTTTACACGAGCGGGCTTAACGCGGCGTATTCTGCGTTCTCAAAGGAAATTTTCCGCTTATCATCCTTGACACAGTTGTAAACTCGAGGCGCCAGGGTCCTACCGCACACAGGCTATCAAATATAAATACCGGGTCGCGTTAACGATCCTAGATTAGGGTTATATTTAATTTATCTTTAACTTTGTTGCTTTAAACACTTTATTACGCACGAAAACGTATTAGGTCACTGTAATATTAAAGTGGACATGGAGTTTCCGCGTCATATCACAGTAATAATTTGGCTGGTCGGTGACTGTGGTGACAGATATTGATGAGGTCCAGCTTGCTCCCGCGGCCTCCCTTCCAATATTTGTACGGTACATACGCACCACGGCCGGCTAATGGGCTGGGAGTTTTATTTATGTGACAGCCTCATAAAGACGAGTCGGCGATAATATGATCGAAATTAATGGGCGGTTTCGGTAACTTTATTTCCCCTAAAACTGATTTTAAGAACGTACAGTCGCCATCAGATATATCGGAGCGGCCAAAGTGCTCACAAAAATCTGAACACGTCTCTAATGCCTAAACAATAGAGACGTGTTCAGATATTTGTGAGCACTTTGACCGCTCCGACATATCTGATGGCGACTGTACTAGCTAGTTGAATACTAAAATCCGTATAAAATAACGTTAAGAAAAGTTCTACTACCTACATGTTGAAGGGCCTTTTTAGGGTTCCGTAGTCAACAAGGAACCCTTATAGTTTCGTCATGTCCGTCTGTGTGTCTGTCTGTCCGTCTTCGGCTTAGCTCAGTAACCATTATTACTAGAAAACTTTGATTCGGCATGGGTATTTGTATAAATCAATCACGCCGACAAAACAGTACAATAAAACCTTGAAAAAGATGATGGGCTTTAAAGCCCTAAACGTGTCGTCGTCTCCGCCCCCCCCCCCCCCCCCCCACCTGCCGGCTAAATGGCTACTAGTGGGGATGTTAAAAAAATCGTGGTAGTAGTACATACAATGAACTTCGATGTAACTAAGACAGACAGGCAACTACGGAACCCTACTGCGCGTGGCCCGACACGCACTTAGCCGGTTTTTTTATATCATAGGAGGCAAACGAGCATACAGATCACCTGATCGTAAGCGATTACCGCCGCCCATGGACACCTGCAACACCAGAGGTGTTGTGAGTGGTCCACTAATGTTAGACCAAACAACTTTTAGCCAAATGTTTAATTTGACAAAAGTTTAATTTGACCTAATGCATTTTTTTCTTAAATGGAAAGCTTTATAGGATTATTATAAAACAAACCTAACCTAACCTAATGATTTCTATTTGATGATATTCAAAGAATACCCGAAAATACCACTGTTTTGACGAAAAATGGATTAGGTCAAATTAAACATTTGTCAAATGATACATTTGGCTAAAAGTTGTTTGGTCAAGAGACAGGACCTCATTGTGAGTGCGTTGCCGGCCTTAAAAAAATATGTTTTTAAATTTAGTGTACCCAATTAGCGTGAGTGGTAAGTATAAAAAGAAATAACTCGTGTTCGTTTTGTGACGACAATTAAGCACATAAAATATGTAAAAAGTAACTCTTTTCACATTTAAGTAGCGGGTTTACACATATTATTTGTTATACACACATTTCTTTTTTACTATTTGTAAATTGAAAAGAAAAAGTAAATTTTCATTCAAACTGAATACTTAAGTGACATTAGAAAACTGACACAGTAAATTCGAAAAAAACATCTACTCTGATTGTAGGTACACTCATTTTTGAAAATGCCCTGAATACCAAGACAAAATTGTCAGCAATGTAGCCGTGACGGCAGAATTTTACGCACAATCAATTACGTAACATTAGTTATCTCCTTACTTTCAAGTTATCTCGTTTCCTCGAAGGTCTCTCGATGTCAGCGAAAATTTTGACCCTCGGATTTCCGAACACGAAATGCTGGATTTTGTTGAGGAGAGGAACCCAGGGGTTTACGGGGTTATTGTAAAACCTATTAAGTCAGTAGTTCGAAACAAGGAAAAATATCAGTAAAGTCGCTGTCAATGGAATTTGCTAACTATGTAAACAAACCGCCATAGTGACAGAAAATTTCAATATGGCGGATTGTTTACATAGTTAGCAAATTCGATTGACGGCGACTTGACATGCACGTAAGCGTGCTTAGTCACTTGTGTTGTCGCCTGCTAGATTCCTGCTGACCCTTGAGACTAATTGTATTAATGACAAAAGATATATTTACATACAATTACAATTACACACTATTTGCACATATCTACGAGACCATCTGTAATTTTAGAGTTAGGGTGTTGCACCAACTTCCGATTACACATCGATTAACACTAAATATGGCGCCGGCTGTCAGTCCATAGAAACTTGTCAAGCTTTCCATACTTTCAGTACGCTTACCATGAGTTTGACAATGACGGCTTACGCTAACGAGTATCGAGTTTTCTATCTGTGCATCCCGCTCGTACTGTCAAAGTGAGAGATGTACAGATAGAAAACTCGATTCTCGTTAACGAAAAATGACAATGTCAAACTCCTGGTAGCCGTACAGATTCTAACGAACAGCGCTTACGATTATAGACGGCTTGGTGCAGCCCACCCTTAGAATGTATCAGAATCATGACAATGTATCTATTATTGTTGCAGGTTTTTGCTCGACATTGGAAATACTACTAAGGTCAGTATATCTATATTTACCATTACTAATACTAATCTATACTAAAAATAAAGAATTCTAGAAAATGTCTATGAAATCTAAGGGGTAACCTCCGTTAACTACTCATCCCGTTCCAGCACCTGCGCCTCTCGGACCAGTACCCGTAGCATTGTTTACCCAATGAATAACTAATTGATATTTACGATGGGCCATCCTGACCCATCATACAGGACGCAACTATGCGTTAAAGGGAGTAAGACATTTATGTCTCGTTCTACCGCATAGCTGCGTCCTGTATGATGGGTCAGGACGGCCCATCGTGTGGAGCGGCCATAAGTGGTTGCCGATAAAACAGCGGAGAGAGAACAGCCGTGGCTCGTAGCTGCCCGCAGTCCTCGCCCTATTGTTGCGAACAGCTGGTAAGTGCGCTATCTCACTTGACTTCCCTGGTATATTTTTTTCCACAAGTTCAGTTGTTTATTTACAACTCGTCGGCAATTTAGCCCCGTTTCGCTTTTCCAGTGTGGCGAGCGCCATAATGGACAGAACTAGGTTAGAGTGAGATAATAGCTGACGTCGCGTTTCTTCCTGTCCATTGCTGTTGCATCCTCCAGCCGCCGCTTGTTGTTTCTAGCTAGGTTATCATATTGAAAAAGCCTAGGTGTTAATATAGGTAGAACGTTTAGCCTTTAGCGGGTAGTGCTGAATGAATTGTTTACAATGCCGCGTCGGGTGCAGCAAAAGCCCTGTTTATTTAAGAATGTAGTCAAATTTTATCAGATTATCTAGGCGCAGGCTTTTATTAATACATATTATCTAGATGGTATCCTATGGCAATCAGTAAATCTCATTTCCCAGCTGTATCGTTTGTCCGAATTTTCATTCCGGTATAAATTGAATTTTCTTAAATACCCCTAAAGTTTTTTTTTTAATACTTATTGTGTAGAACTCATTAGGTTAGGTTAGTTTTGTTTTATAATAACCCTGAAAATGTCTGGCTTCAGAGAAAAAAGCTTTTAGGACAAATAAAAATTCGGACAAACGATACAGTTAGAAAACAAATTTTAGTCTTCAGATAGGTAACCGATTAGATACTTAACAAGCCTGAGTAATCAGCTTTATATTTTGCCTTAGCTAGCAACGTGGTCTATGATTACTCTTTCAAAATTTCCTTTTTGTATAAAGAAGCATATTTTTTTAGCATGAAGTTGAGCGAGACCACCTCTGGAGTTAAATTAAAGTTTGTTTGTTGTCCGGGCGGCGCGGCGTCGCGTGGGGCGGAGACGCTGATTTAGGGGGAAACTTGGCTTGTTTTGCATTTTACGGGAGCGCGGGGAGTCACCCCTGAGATTTGAATATTTCAAAAGGAACGCAACTTCGCTAAGCTTCGTCCCTTTATATGACTTTCGTACAATTGCGACATATACTGTGATAATAAGGCACACAACCATATAAGATTTTGGTAACTTAAACACATTCCTATCTACAACACTGTAAAATTTCGGTATTTATAATTTATTAAAACACACACGCAAAGATACAGATATTTATAATTTAGTAAAACAATTCAAAGATAAAATAGTTATGGGTGAACTGTCTGCTTAGTATAGCACTAAAATATGTTTGTTATATTAGGTAAGTACCAGGATTAAACTTTCTTTTAGTATCAACAACGAACGGTTCTTTCCCTTAAATGTTGATTTGATTTGTAATTGAAGTAGGAACTATCGTCGAGGTGACGTGTCAGTGACTTGCAGGTCGATCACGTAACGCATTGTACGGTCGAGGTCAAAATTATGTTTACACTTTTGCACCTTATTACAAGGCAATAAGATGCAAAAGTGTAAACATATCTTTGACCTCGACTGTACGTGAGTCACGTAGATCTAAATGTCACTTTTCATATGGAATAATTTACTTTAAAAACAAAGTTTTAACCGACTTCAATTTAGTACTCCGCCAAGCCACGAGAACATTTCCACATTTCTTTTCCAATTTACCACATGAACTGATTTCCGAGAGCAAATGCGTTGATTATTAGAGACAAAAACCCAATCGCTGTGTGTGACCCGATAATATTTGAGGACTTCCGTCGATTCCACAAGGATCACCCTTGGCACTTCATTAGTTGCTATTTCAACGGGCTCTTATCAGAATCTGTGATATACTTTTGTACTGTTAAGTACATAATTGAGGAATTCCTTAAGTCATCTTTGGTCTTCATCATCAATTCCACTCCACCAATTTATGATTTCCGGATGTAAATACACGAGTTATAATAGAAAATACCAAAATCACTACACGCATGCCTAATATAATTGAGGAGATCCCTCAATTTCTCATGGATCCCATCATCCAATTGAATTTTCAAACAAAAAAAAAATTACGAATCGGCTCATCAATGACGGAGTTCTGAGGTAACAAACATTGTAAAAAAAATGATAAAATAAAAATACAACAGAATTGAGAACCTCCTCCTTTTTTTGAAGTCGGTTAAAAATGACAGTAAAATTGTCCCAACGCGCGTTCGAAACGTTACTTGATTACCCCTCTGTAATCCATCGAATGTGGGTTTTGTTTATACTTAGATTTTTTTTCATAATCATTACCTCGGATAGTAATCTACTTGAACTATTAGAAGTGGAAAAAATGGAGCGGAATTGTTCATTGTGACCGAGCGCTTTTTCTATTTCGCTCTGTGGCTATTCATTTAGGTATTCGCTTTGTCGTGTGCGGCCCTAGTAGCCATCGACGTCGAATGGCGGGCCTTTGTCTCCCACTGAAACAGGTTAAGTAAATAACCAGATCGTGTTCCATAATGGACGAATGGAATTTCCACGTTCGAACGAATAGAGTTTGCACGTTATATCTGATTCAGTTTTTAATTAACCTCGATTCATTCTTTAATATGTTACCTACGCGTAGTGGACGCTCTTTTTTATGGTACGGCTCATTATTATTATACCTATAAATGCCGTTATTGCTTCTTTATTAACGGGACAAAAACTTCCCCACAGCGGCGGGTATTTGCTGAAGAGTCCGCAGTAAGCTCAATTCTCCATACAAACGTAGTTACGCTCTCATTTTAAAACTACGTGTTGGATTGTAACGAAACTTTGCATAAGTCATAAGTCATAAGTCATATCCATGTCATAAGGTATATCTATGTCTGTAATTAGTTAATGTAGCTTCAGATACCATAGTAAAAAAAATACAGCGAATTTAAGTTTTTCATACATGACTTGTTTTTGCTGTATTTCGTTTGTTTTATACACTGGGACCATATAAACTAATTACAGACATAGTTATACCTAATGTCAATGTATATGCAAAGTTTCGCCACGATCCAACACGTAGTTTTAAAATGCGAGCGTAACTACGTTTGTATGGGAAGATGAAATTTTTTACTGCGGACTCGGACGGTATGTGAAAATACTGCCAGGACGCGAGGAAAGATAACTATTATGATCATTATTCGGTTATGATCATCTGATCATATCATTTGATAAGTTGTTTTACGTACTTAACACACACATAAATGCAATGCTCTTTGTATAGTAGATATAACTGTAAAGAATTATAAAAAGGGAGATTTCTGCTTCAACACAAGTTATTCAATGATTTGCTGAAATAATAAATGTGTTATTTCAGTTCAATACGTTTGCTCAGTATTTGGGGCGAGTAAATACGGATGCTGATATTACTGATCGATAACAACAACAACGAGGCAGACGTTACAAATAGACATGCTTTTAACGAACAAAAATGGACGGAATTCGATTGCGGCCTTCGATATATTTGGGCCAGTGGAATCCTTTGAAGCTTCAAGGGGATGAATTTGTATATAAATCTACTCCCGTTTGCTTCAAGACGTCATAGTAATCCCATAAAAATCTCGAAACTCTTCCACCGTAAAAAGTTGTGAGATATTTCGTAGAGCCGTCTCAGGCATTATTATTAATCTTTATTTGCTTGCTAAATAAAATGTTGTGACTTGGCAATCACACAATTATACTACATAGATTTAGGTATGCAGAAATCCATAAATGCAGGAAAGTTGTGTGATTGCCAAGTTACAGAATTTTATTTAGCAAGCAAATAAAGATTAATAAGAATGCCTGAGACGTGGCTCTACGAAATGTCTCAAAACTTATTACGGTGGAATGTTTTTTATGGGAGCTCACTTCTTTTTGTACGTTATTGTGTTATCAATAAATACGAATTATGAATGCAGTCCCATTCTTGCCTGTTCATTTTTGGTCCCATTCACTGCAAATATAACTTTGTAATCCTATATGTTTATATGGGATTACAAAGTCATTTATGCAGTTAACGTATCTAGAAAACTGGACTGAACTTGCATTTTTTTTAGTTTTGCCTTGATTCATACACTAAACACTAATTGTATTCTAAATTAGAAGCTTCTATGTCTGCTAGAAGTGCATTAGAATTTTGATGATCGGTGAGTCAGTCAGTGAGTATCAAAATTAAGAAACTTTGAGTACTTAGTTATAATTCTTAAACGACTGGTTCAAAAATGAAATTTGAAATATACAGTGTTTTTATAATGCCTGCTTGGTTACTGAAAGCTTCTAGTTTTATCCACAACGAAGTTATAGGGGGGTCGAAAAGTGCCTGAACTGCTTCGAGAAAAGGATGGTACGGCCGTGCCGTTGTTTTGCTCGACTTGGCGGGGGCACTGCCGTGCCCCCAGATCTACGAGTTACGGTCTATATACTGTATGATGAGATGAAATCCAATCCAATATTTAACACCTTGTTTAAGATAATTACCATCATTATCATTACACATACACATACCAATATTTACAAGATTCAAGTATATTTATTTTTACCTTTACTCGTGAAGTCGGGTATGAATGTAACTGCAGCCTGTCTATATTTGAAAATATGATCACTATTTTATTTCATGTTTTTCATAAAATTGTTAATTCATTTTTGCGCGCTACTAGAGGGGAAATGTTACTGTATTTCAGTCCCCACGGTATCGGTATCTGTTTCCGCGTCAATTGCTTGGTTGGTTTTTTGTGAACCCGGCGACATCCGCAACGAGCTTGTTCTGCTTGTTTTCTTTACGGCGCTCCTGGTTGGCGCAGATTGCTGACGTCGCGTCGCCCACTGTTAGTGTTCTGAGGCTCTAGTATAAGTTTTACCGAAACAAAACTTTACGATCGCGTTTGCGTTTTACCCTCAATTTGTATGGGATTTGACAGCTAAACGCGAACGCGGCCATAACGTTTTGTTTCGGTAAAACTTATACTAGAGCCTCTGTTCACGTTTTTTTATTTACGTCACTAAGTTTTCTAGTTTTGTTTTGAATATTTACTTCATTGTTAAATATTTCTATGATTCAGCATAATTATGACAGGTACTATTATCGACCTTAATCTACATCTACACATACCTGATATATTCAACTGCAGGTGCCGGCACCTTTGTTTTTACTATTGTCCCTGATCTTAAATTATCCCCTTTTATAAAGCTGTAGGTTCTTGCCTTTAACAATAAAATAAATACAAAAGTATTATGTTCTATCAAAACATGCCATGCGTATTTCAGATGTCATGCAATGTTTTATTTCGCAGAGATAGAATTTTGATAAAGTTAAGTAACCTAAAGTACCTACTGTAAAATATCATCAATTTACAATTCGTTAGGAGGATTTACAAATCCAAATACTTAACGGTTCCAGAGAACCATAGATTTCTACGAAATGAACATTCTGCAAAACATACTCGTTACATTACTACTTAACCGTGCCTGAAGGTAGTTTCATCTGTGAGGTAGAAGAAAATATAGATAGTCCGTGTTAGGCTGGGTTTAGAGTTATGTACGTATTCAAAGAAATGGTTTAATGCGAATGTCATGTCTTATTTATAAATCTACGAGTGTAAGTATAATAACTAATAATAAATTGATTTGTGTGCCAGTATCAAGTTGCCACATCCCACCGCAGTACATTTCTTCTTCATAGAATGACAAAAAGTAAGGGCTCCCAGAAGGGTTAACCGGTTACAATTTAACTTTCCATATTTTCCGCGACTAATACAAATGCATAATACCTAAATCATGAACACGAACAATTTTACTAGATTTCCAAATATTATTACTATTTATACTTTGTTCAATCTACGATGGGTCAGTGGTCCACAGAGAAACTAAAGAAAATACATGTTGTGGCTGGCACATTCTCTCACGTTAGCGCATGGCCAAGTGAATAATGTGAGCCCGACGCACGGATTGTAATAATTTGTAGCGAAATGGTGGCCTATTCATTAAATTAATCATTATTCCTGACGAGACAACCCTATTGGTGCAATGTAATCCGGTTAGGGCGACCGCACGCGCGCGATCGCCGCCGGAGCGTCTGATCGAACCGTGCAATAATTGGGAATTGGGATCCTCACTGCCAACCTGGCGGTCAATCTGACTCGACGTATCGCTTTACAATATGATGCCAATGTCAATATCAGACCGAGCGCGTGCTATCCATTGATATCATATTGGTATGCTTTATGTTGAGATCGTCCTCCTGCTGCCGTAGCTCGAGTTGCGTCCATAGCTGAAGCTAATATTAGACAATACATAATAATATAAGCAATATTTTTTTTTTTTTCTACCTACCCTTTATAAGTACAATAAATTTCATTTTATGAAACTTGAAGTCGTAGAGTGGACCTTGGTCCCAACAGAAGGTAGGGTTCACCTCCTATAATAAAAGTAGGTACCTATTTAATGCTTTGTTTTGCCATCACCTACCCGAAAAAGGAAATTATCATGATGACACGCTAGGTGTCTTATTTGTGCATCCAATAACAGTACGTCTAGCACAACTTGCCGCAGTCGCTTCGCGCGCGACTGAGCGTCTTCTTCTTACTCGCACCGTGCAAATTAGAAAGAGGAGGTTAGATCTTTCTGGACTCGCGTCGCGGAGCGGCGTCAGTTGTGCTAGCCCCGCTGGCAGAACCAACTTACAATATTTAGTACCTACTTTGGGTAGCAATCATTGGTATTTTGAGTTGGTACCCACTGGTGTTGGTTCTTATTATCTACAATTGTATCGTTCCTTGTATCGTTCCGGACGGCTTAGAGTTTCCGCGGTTTAATCTGTTTTCAAAATTGTTTCCATTTAGACGAATAATACCGCGGAGATAATTGTTCTTCTAATAGATAGCTACTAAAATAAATTGCAGATTAAGCTACGGAGCGTCCTCTGGCAGTTTTCAATTTACCAAGTAGACAATTGGGAGAGCAGCGCCTCCGTAACAAAATAAAAGTTAGTCTGCTTAATAAATCCAGCGGCTGCTTTTCTACTGCTATTTCGATCATCGGACTAGTTTATGGAAAATAGGTTCTAGCAGTTTCATATAGTAGAAGAATATCTATTGTATTGGTTTTCTAGAAATCGATCACAAAATAAATAAAAAGGCTTTCTACTGTAGCCTGCTCTGATACTGAAATTATACATTGTATTAAAGTACCGTTTTGATAAAATGATACCTCGCAGTTTTTTTACGCCGGTTTTTATGGAACATGCCTAAATCCTACTAATATAATAAATGCGAAAGTTTGGATATTAGTTACTCAGTCATGCTTAAACGGCTCAACCGATTTTGGTGAAATTTTGCATAAATATAGTTTAATGCCTGGATTATAACCACGGACGGAGTCGCGGGCAGAAGCTAGTATATTATATACAAATTCATTGATGCCCTTTTGTTATAATATGGTATAATACGTTTACTTTCCTGTTCCAGCGCCCCACGCTTTTACAATCAAATATTATAATTAAAAGCACATGGTTTACACTTCAGCCCAGAAATAGAGACAACATGAACGATCCATAATTTATTTTTGGTTTTTACGTGCAAAGCAGCGTGTTTTTCTAGTGTTTTTTAAACTATTCATTTGTCGTTTATTTTCTATATATTATCGATCCTAAGCGACCACGAAAATATGCCATAAGGTACCATTAACTATTGTACCTATTTAACAGGCTAACGCGCTGTCGGAAGTTGTGCTCATGTGATTTCTATAGCAGCGTATTTGGGGTTAGGTCGACATGAGCCTTTTAATCCACCGGCATTTTATTGATGAATGATATTAGTAAATAGTTGACAAATAAAGAAGTAGATTAGTCATTTTGTTTCATTTAATTCTGCGTACGTAAGTGACAGTTGTTTGTACAATAACTACATATGGTCCAATATGTAATACCAAGTAATACCAATATCAAGAATCATTTCAAGTACCTATGTTGGTTGTACACAAAATACAAAAGTGCCCATGATGGGTACCTTATTAGAATATGTTGGCATCGAAACTGTGCCTACCTTACCTACAGAAACATGTTGTTAAATAAGCATTTTGCGGTGATATCCTTGTATTTTCATACATATGCCCATATTTTTGCTCTCCGGTGAGCTAGGTATTTGTGGTCATAGTTAGAAATTATGTACAATTTTATACCTTTTTAATAATACTAGTTTGGGGACCCAACTTCCATACAAAAGTGCCCATGATCCTCATCGAAATCGATTCAGTGGTTAACAAGGTGTAGTGTAGATGAATCAAATAGTGATTCAATTTAATGAATACATCATAACTCATACGTGTTTTGTTAGCAAATGGATATATAATGCCTAGTTTTATTGTAAATATCTAGTTGTTATATGTCGCAAGAAATCATAACAATAATAAATTATACCAAGTTCAAATTACTGCGTTGAAGCGAGATAAATGCTATAATTAGGACGGAGGCTCGCAGCATGAGTAGGCTGTTCGTGAACTTAATTGTCCAATGCACCGCGCCCTGCGTCTGTTATTGCTGAACTCCTTCGAATCTCATTCTCGAATTTTACAATCGGTTGAGAAATGCGACCTGTAGCGGAGCAGCGGGACAGACACTGGACCCGGACACTGGAACTTTATTGCTGACTAAGAAAACTTAACCCATTTACTGCCAGAGATCGCTACGCGCTACGCTCGTAGCCGATCCCGTGGTGTCCCGCTAAGTAGCGGAAAGCGGCTACGGCGTAGGCGGCCGCTAGGCGGATTCCTGGCAGTGAAAAGTGCGATTTACTTTTCTTCATAGACTAACTAAATAGGTGGTATTAATGTACTCTTTAGATGATTATAAGATTAGTCATGGCTCACTAGTTGGCACCTATTTGGCCTACAATATGGCAAACCACTGATTATGATTAATCCGCAATTGCACATCGAAATCGAGGCGGAGAAAAGTTCTTTAGGCACAATGTGTACTGTTAATGACATGCATTAGTTAGTTGATATGTTTATTTTGTGTTGACCAGCGGGTCGATCACGTAACGCATTGTACCTACGTACACAGAAGACCTACGTACAGCAGCAGAAGTTGCTAAGCGGTTGTAGTGCTCAAAATGATCTACACACCAACTCTCATATCAGGGGAATACTTAATGATCTGTGTAGGTCATTTTGAGCGTGTTATTTTGCATAGCTACTTCTGATGCTGACTATACCTACGTTAGGTAGGTATCTAAATGGCAATTTTTATATGGAAACAACAGTTGAATTGTCCTATCGTGCGTTCGGAACGTTACGTGATTACCCCTCAGGTGATATATTTTATCCGGTTATTCTATACACTATATTTAAATCAAAAATTGTTTTAACAAATTACTTTAAATGTCAGCGTATCTTTAAACGGACATTTTCTTGAGTCACATTTATGACTTTTTTTAAGAATGTTTTCTTTTTGTTTTATACTGAGTGATCAAGGCTCCAAACCCACAATCATTTCGTTTTTTTCCATGTTTAAGCATAGTAACAAATGGATTTTACACAAAATATTTGCGTCTCTTCCTACGAATTACTATTAGTCAATGGAGTTTCATTAAAACATGCCAGTGAATAGAAGGGAAATAAATTATATTTTCTTACATTACTTCTACCTATTGAGTGATCAAGGCTCCAAACCCACAATCATTTCGTTTTTTTTCCATGTTTAAGCATAGTAACAAATGGATTTTACACAAAATATTTGCGTCTCTTCCTACGAATTACTATTAGTCAATGGAGTTTCATTAAAACATGCCAGTGAATAGAAGGGAAATAATTTTGTTTTAAATGAAAATAAAAGTACGTTTGTAAACTTCAAGACACTTTCAAGGAAATCCAATGTAACAACCACTTTTGAGTACACTCACAATACATGTTTCTTAGGCTATGAAATTGACAGTCAACTAACACATAGCACGCATATTGATAAAGTTTGTAATAGATTGGCATCGGCGAATTACGCATTGTTGAAACTAAAGCCTCTAGTTAACCTAAAAACTTTAAAAACTGTATACTACGCCTATGTTCAAAGTGTGCTAACTTATGCGATTACCATCTGGGGAAATGCAGTGGATGTAAACCGGGTATTGATTCTACAAAAACGCTCGATTAGAATAATATGCGGGGTAAATTGGCGCACATCTGCGAGGTCCTATTTTATGAAGCTTGAAGTGATGACGGTCATATCATTGTTTATATACAACTCTGTGTTAGAAATTCACAAAAAAACAAGCTATCTACTTAAGCGTTCGGATTGCCACAATTATAATACGAGGAACAATAGCAAACTAATACTTCCATCATTAAGACTAAAAAAGTGTCAAAAACAGGGATTTTTTATAAAAATAAAGCTCTTTAATAAGCTGCCCACAGATGTCACGGACTTGCCTTTTAATCTATTCAAAACCAGAGTCAAGACCTTTTTTCAAAACCATGCCTTCTATTCGATTGCTGAATATTTTTCATTAAAAAATATTTCAATTGACGCAAATTGTAAGTAGATTTTTATTATTATTAAGTGTATAATCTGGATACTAAATTTATACTTTATAAGTATAATATTGTGAAATGTTGACTTACCATGTAATGATCATGTTACATTATGGTTAATAAATAAACTAAAACTAAAACTAATTGTATTTTCTTACATTACTTCTACCTATTTAAATAGGACGGGTCCATATTGACTGTCATAAAATTCGCTGTTCTATTTTTTATTATGCTAACGTTTTGTATTCATAATCATCACCCGTCATAATTTTTTTCATCATAACTTTTTGTTTCTAAATTTTTATAACTATAATGGGAAGTCATAATGGTTAGTTTTCTTAAAAAAAAACTCATCATTTCATTACTAAGAACAGGCTTGAAGTCATAATTTTGTTCGACATAACAGTTTCCTTCATAAGTCATAACGGACATACATCATAATTATGTTAGTCCTAATAATGATATTAACACCTACACTGCGAGTGCGCGGGCCGACACCCACTTTGCCGATTTTTTAATTATAATTTACTTAGCGAAAGCGTTTATTCATTAGGAAAAAAAAATGAGTTGAAGTATGTTCTTAGTTATGAAACTAATCTACTGTTTTGCCGGCGTGATTGATTTACATACCCATGCCGACTTACAGTTTTCTAGTAGTAAGGGTTAGTGAGCTAAGCCCAAGACGGACAGACGGACATGGCGAAACTATAATGATGAAAAAATAATGAAACGAAATATTAGGATATGAGAAATTTATGATTATTATCATTATGAATTCGAGTGGTTATGAGTAACGTTCGTTATGAATAAGAATTATTATGACTAATGATTATTATGGTGTAAAATTTTATGAAGAACATTTTCGGAGTTCCAATAAATAGGACTTAAAAAAATTTGGTGATGAAAGGCGCCCCCGATTCGGACACTAAGAAGAGCTTTGTTCTAAAGTTTGTGTAAAACAGTCGGCAAAAGTTTAATTATTTTGCTTTGTCCTGCAATGTATACTCTCGCCCGTGTTTGGTTACAGGTAGTATTGTAACTGTCATTCGCAGAGCTTGGGATTCAAAACTCTGAGCCTTGTACCAGTCATGCTGAGCGAAACAAAGTCAAATTGAAACGTCACTCTTCCAAGCGGTCGTGTTCCTGTTGCACTATTGCCACATTTGAGATGTTCTAGAAATGCTTGTACAAATTAAATTAAGACTGACTTGTAACTTTCCTTTGCTGTTACCATTTTTTTCAATGACAATGAATGAAATTCATTGCTACATTTAACTATTAAGATTCTATTCCTCGTAATATTGCATTACAAAATGACTTACTTACTTAAAAAAATGGTAACAAAAAAGGAAAATTAAAAATACGTAGGTATTTTTGCCGTGCTAACTTTGTACTTACAGAATTTCTGGAATAACTTATTTATATCCTTTATGATATGCCAACAAATGTATTGCCAAAAGACTATGTATACACACATATTAGGAATAAATCGCTCCTAGTTATAGTTGTAAATGTAATTGAAATGTATTATGACACTGATCTATTTGTTATTTACTAGTACATGGTGAATTTACCTGTTGATAGTCCGTGGAGCTGCAGGAATTAACTTGGGCTTCAACATCTCAGAACTGAACTCATTAGCTACGTATAGTGAAAACGTCTTGGATAGCTGTTTTTTCATTGTTTTGGATATGTATTAAATATATCAAATGTATGGATGTGTCAAATAAATATATTCTGTTGCTACACGCTTTTTAAAGTATAATTATCTGCGTCTTGGCTTGGCGTGATTGCAACTTAAATCCATCTTTAATTGTCCAAGGCGTAAATTATATCAAACAATAATTAATAGAGTTTATTATTTCATCTCAGAAAGAAAAACCTTATTCCAATTTAGTCGAAATGAGCCTCAGTGTAAAAAAGAAATACATTGTTAAAATCTGTCAAGCATAATAAAATATCATAACAGTGCACGTTATTATGAGAATCGGTCTCGGCGTCCTGTGAGAAACTCTTTGACTTGACTTCGCCATTAGAGCTCTGCGCCCGTAACTAACTAATTTTTATGGCACCTGCCTCTACGGAGATGCATTTAACTGGGATTGACAGTAATTTCCTGAAATCAGGAGCGACGCTCGCCCGGAACGTGCTGTTAATGGACTTGGCGAAAATCTAGTTAAGATTCTGACGTGAACCAACTGTACCACCGTAATTAAATGCAACTTAGACGGAAATGATTACTCAACACTAACAGTCTCCCTCAGTTTTTCACGAAATTGGAATTTGCTTCATAATCTCTCGTCCACGGCGAGCCATAGTCTCCTCTACCGTAATGTCCGAAATATGAATAATGTCTATTCATTTGAAAGTCAGAACAGGTACCCATCGCTCTACCATCCTTTATGAACTGTCTTAATATAAAGGACAAAGAGTAAAGTAAGATAAAGGATAAAACAACTTTAAAGTCTTTATTTGGTGAGTGGTTTTTGAAAACGTATATTTGTTGTCATTGTGGTATTCCTGACGAGTACGAGCAAATCTTATAACAGTTTCAACAGACTGTCTAGGGCCGATAAGAAATCATTGTGAATCGTTGCATTATCGCCCTCAAACATCTCTGTTCGTGTCCTACTTCAACATGCACAAAAGGCTCCGATGAAAGGGCGCGAACGCCGCGTGCAGCCTCTTACCTTTACTGAACCCCATCGCTGGCCGTAAACCCGGAGGACACGCTTCTGTCGAATGAACGTTCTCAAGCCTTCATTTGATAGAACATTACAGTTCAGTGTCACAGACGTCACAATACGACCTCGGAACATCGTTCTAGGCCGGCTTTTTGTGAACGCTTCCGAACCGTATCTATAGGTACGGTCTAGCTAAGGAATGCCATCACCAACCGAGATTGACAACTCGAGATCTCGCGTGAAAAATCCGAAGTTGACATTAAGGTAGTCATTTGAATTATTTACACATTTACTGCCATAATGAATCGCTACGCGCTATGATCGACGCTCGTAGCCGACCCCGTGGCTTTTCCGGAATTCCGGATCCGGCAGAAAGCGACTAATGCGTAGGCGCCCGCTAGGTTCCTAGAGAAAGTGTTAAGATAGGAAGTGGACTCCGAAACTGGGATAATACTGAGATAAGGACGGGGCACTTTTGTTGCTGTAAGAGGGATGAGTATACCTAAATGAAGTAAACGTCATCCGAGGGTCAAAGGAATAGAATCTAAGATACGAGTTAAGCATGTGAGTAGTCTGTGTTGGTTCAAGTTACATATATATCCTTGATCGTATAGCAATTCTACCTGTTATCTCAAATCAGATGACTGATAAATAAAATAAACTTTTCAAAGGTATCTATTAGCTTTATTCCAATGGTAAAATATTATTTATTGAGACTTGCAAATGTCGTGCTCTTCATATGATGTGTGGTCATCGGTTGTGCTACTGAAATAAAACCATAGACCCAAATAACAAGGCAATTTGAAAAAGAAAACGTCTGTAAATTTAGTACACTACAATACTTTCCCTTGTGCAAACTCTTCATATCAATGTTGTTTTTGTAGGATGACGGTGACAATACTGACAATCATGGATTCCGGAGCACTGAATGCGTAATAGTACCTCACAATATAAAATTATATTTTTAATAATAATTATAGGCTCGCAGTCCAAACAATTTTCAGTAGAAATTCCATTATGCAGTTGCGGGTTCGTGAAATATTGTGTTTGGTAACGAAGAATAATCCGTGAACTCGTGATGGATCACACTAAGGTGATTCTAAAATAGCAAATTGCGGTTTAGTTAACATCTCTTTAACCAAGTTTGTTGAGCCAGTGCGGTGAGTTCTCCGCTGCGACGTAACGCTGCGAATGTAACGTCAAATCGTGAAGTCTAACATTCCTTACTTCTGTGTTGCTGCGATGATATGACTAGTGTTTTACGCTCGCATAATTATGTGCCCCATATGTTGCCTGTATGTGCATTTCATTTGCTGAAGGGGTTCCCCTTCGACACATACATAGGAAAGGATCAGACAGCGTCCGATTTTCAAAATACCACGACAATCATGGCATGTGCTATTACTTCACTTTGGGCACCTTTCTAATATACCCAATGAAACATATTTGGGACAATAATCGGCAAGAAAGAGCAGATTGCAATTTTTTTGCTGCGTGTTTAATTGAATTACATGCCAGTTCGCAATTGTCATTTTACAAGAAATACTAACCTTATTGAATACCCTCGTCTCATCCGTATTAATCGGTTTCATCTTCAGTGTATCCTATTTTTCTCATCAGCCTTGACGTCACTGTCAGGTACATCTTGATTTAGTCGTAATATCTTTGGCTTCCACACCACTACAAACGAAGTAGTGTTTTGTCTTAATTAACTTAATGTTTTATTTAATACATTTTAATAAAATTTGATGATAATGATTTAACAAACCTTGTTTCCTAAGTAATTTGTTAAAGTATTGAGATAAATTTTCTACACCGGGTTTATCTGAAAATTATCAATGTTAATAATATGTATTAATTATTAAAACCTTCAGTTTCTTAGCTATTTACTTTTCAACAGTTCTTCTATACTAACTTTTTACCTTTAATTTGTATGAATATAGATGTGTGTACAAACATAATATAATATACTACAGGGACGGGATGGAGTTGGTATCAAGCGTGCCTTCGTACTACACTGACGTCATTTTGTTTCGATCAAATCCATAGACTAGCAGGCACGCAACAGATGTTTGACTAATGTATCTAGTAGCAGAGCGTTTTTTCAAATCGGTCCGTGAGTGATCAAGGGATGACCCACAGGCTAATAACGTAACAGTTCGAACGAGCATTATACATAATTTTTTTGAAACAGAAAATGACGGGTGTTATGTCTTCGTGTTAATTCGAAAAGTTACTCAATTACTCTGATAGACACGAAAACATACTCTTGTCCGAGTCGTGGCAAATTAAAAAGTTATGACAACATTGATATAAAGATTAAGCAAAAGTAAAAACGGTTTCTGTTAGAACAAATGCTTTTAATAATATTTTATTATATTTCCGGTAAATACCTTAATGTAAATTAACTTCACTTAGTCACTATTTAGATAGTCTGCAATCCCACTCCCAATATACCTACGTGTCATGACAACATGATGAAATGCGTGGCAGCAGGTCGAGCAAGTTGTGCAGAGCAAGAATCAGTAGATTTTCTCACCTAAAATTGGCCGAACGTTTGAGAAAATCCTTCACTTGCGGCCAAATTTTAAGGGTATCTTTACGTCATGTGAGAACAGTACGACACATGTGGCATCATTTAGCCCTTTAATAGTAGAGAGAGAAAACCTAAGTCTGTCAGTCCTGAAATGGCTGGAAGTACTTCCGGCCACCAGAAGAGAAATTTATTGTCGTCAAATATATGTGCAAGAATTAGTTTTAGGTAAGTAGACACATCAACACAAAGAGATACACACGGGTTTCAATAGATCTTACACATAATTGACTGTAGGCGAAAACTACGCCGGGATACCAATTTTGAACTCTGTTCTTAAGTTTTAGAAAAAATCCCACTTGTTGTTTTTCATTCTGTATATGACACAAGTACGACGATGTCATGATGCGACTTTGTGTTGTAGAAATCTGTGGTAACTAACGATCAAATCTTGCCCTACCTTGTTACTTTACACGGCGAAGATTTCCACGACATGTCGTCAAATATGCATGTTGATTATATTAAATAATAAAATAGATTTTTTTATTCTATCCGATTTTACGAGAAATTATTAATAAATATCCGAAATAAAACGAAAGACAGTGTTAAAGTAACTGAATGTGTCACTTCACAACATCCTCGCTTGCGAGCAAACTTACGTAAGCGTAAGAGTATCAATAATTCAATCAACATCTTGCTGCACGGGCTTTTTAAACAAGCAAACTAACTAACAAGATATTTTGTTTCTGAATATGTTGTTTGGCGTGACAACGCTAGCTAATAGATCTGTTTTGTTTCAAATTCGAGTTGTATGGAGGTGGTTGTTGATATTTAGTCTTCTTAAATTTCAATTACACCTAAATTTACTTTACATAACGATAACATAATAGATAATTTGTTCCCATATGTTATTTTAATTAAATTTTGGCAGTTTAATATGGCAGTTTAATAAGTAATGTTTAAACAGTATTTTTTCTAAAATGTAAATTCTCTTATTGCAATGTTTTCCTAATCACAGTTCGTCGACATTGTGTCCTGCAATAAAAAAATCCTCTTAATTGTGTAGATAGAATACCTACTCTTCATTTTAACCATTAAATCTTTAGAAATACATTTCTGTCATCCCTATGTTAATATTATACCTACTGCTATAAAATTATTCGGTAAGTGTATAGATGTGTATGTGTGTGTGTATTTTTTTCCATGTACGGGTTGTCATTCATACTCGTATCTTAGTAATAGTCCAGTCAATGAATTGACAGCTTGTATGGAAAAAATGTCAATTTTGGAAATAATTTATAATAGCTTATTTTTTATGTGTAACGGATATATTAACAATTAAATAGTTACCCAGCGACAAAATCCGACAAAATTTCAGACATCAATAAAATGATAAATTAACTAGCTTCTGAAACGTCAGAAAAAATATTAATAAATATTTTTGGCTTTACTTTGGTTCATTTACATCTTCTCTATAATATTCAAGGTAAATCGTACAAAAAAAGACAATGCATGATTTATTGAAATCTACATAATTACTTCCGGGTGGAAAGTTTGTCGGATTCTTGAATAAATCATTTTAGAATAACATTTTAAAATGAAATCAACAAAAAAAACGCTATTATAAATTAATGTTTTTCAAAACCGTATTTTGCCTGGAGTATAATGCGACGATGTTTACTCTCCTCCTCACAAGATTCAAAACATGTTATCGTGAAAGGAAACAGATATTTATAAGTCTTTATTATTAAGTAAAATAACGTATGTTATAACGTGACAGATATTTTATACTTATTTGTATTTTTCTATTTCACCAATTCGGATACTTATCAATTGGATCTTGTAAAGAAAAGTCATATTTTAAACATTTAAGTGTAATTCGCTTGCATGAGAGATTTTGCCACAAACTGTTGTGATTCTGAGATAAAAACGTACTGTATCGCGGGACGAGATGTAGGCAGGACTTCATTACGTGAGTACTTGGATTCCACGTGGGTCACTATGGCTAATACTTATAATATTAATAAACTGGCTATATTACTTACGTGTTTTGGATCTAGCTACACGCAAGACTAGCGCGCGAGCCTCCACTGTAACATATTAACATTTATAGTTTACCTAGTCAAAAGCTTAAAACAGTAGGTTCGCTTAGTTATGGTTGGTCTGTAAGTTTTTTATATTTTAATTAATAGCTTGGAATTTAACAGAACGGGCTTATAAAATAAAGGTCGGTGTCTTTACTTGGGGAAAAAAATATTTTTGCGTATTTAAGTGTATATTTAAATAGTGAAGGGCCAAATTAGTTTTTGAGAAAAAAATATTTTGTGATAGGTTGATCCAAAATTGATATCCATAGTAAATTTATGAGGGGAAAAATAAACATGCTCAGATTCGAATGAAAAAAAAAGTTGCAAATATCGTTTATTTCACAACGTTTTCAAAGAAACTTACCAAAAAAGTTTTCGTTTTCCAAATTACTCCATTTTGAAAAAAATGCTAAATCTTCATTCAGAAAAATACGGCACTATATGAAAAGAGAGATAGGTAGTTTAATCAGTTTTTTTTCACAGACATATTGGGAATCGAAGCAGTGGCTTCTTTACAATTATAACACACATGAAATTTTTGGCAAGAAACGAGATTATTTTGTTTCGCCAATATATTTTATAATGTGCTTATTATCCCTACTTATAGAATATTACAACACAAGCAGGAATCATCTCATCATTATGAGTCAAGAAAAGTGAATATTCCAAAATATAAATTAGATTTTTGAAAAATCTGTTCATAGAATGTTCTTGAACTTCACATAATTATTACAGTTAAACACGCTTTTTTTGTAAAAAAAAATACTTATTTGTGTTATAAAATGTAAAAATACTTCTACTTTGATTTCCAATTAGTCTAAGACAAAAAACTGACTTAACCATCTCTCTTTTCACATCAATTATCAGATGGAAAAAAATTACAGGAGTGCCGCAAAGAAGGATTTGCATTTTTTTCAAAGTGGCGTAACTTGGAGAGCAAAAATTTTCTCGGCAAGTTTCTTTGAAAAAGTTGTTTAATTAAACGATTTTTATAACATCGAAATATTTTTATCTCAAAAACTATATATTGAAAGTTTTAGCCCCTTCACTTTGGCTGCTGGACATGGAATGGGAGCGGTGATGAGGGACAGCGAGGACAAGTGTACGGGAGGTGCGGAGTTCACAGCCTGGCCTCGCAGTTACAAATGTAAATTTAGAATTAAGATATTAAAAATACACCAGGCTTTTTTGCTAGGTCGGTGTCCTTTACAGTAGGTACACAATTACAGACACTCAGTACGCCCATTAAAAAAAATATTATTAAGTTATAGTGGCCTTGAAACAGAAAAAATATTTTACTTACTGATTTTCTCAACTTCTTCGTCTATGGACGATATACCAACTGTCGAAATAAAAAATATATATTAAATAGAAGAAATTTCGCTTTAAATAGCCTCTTCAACATTATTTGGCTTACTCATTCTGCGAACTCGCTGCCGTGCTTTCTCTTGTTCGGGATTTTTGCTGTCGTATCCCGTCTCTCCCTTATTTGGGCAAAAAGTTTTGAGTCGGCAAGTGTCAAGGTCTCTTGGATTAGGACATTGAAATTTCCATCGACATCCCTTTAGTTCGGCTGAAAAATGTTTATGACAATGTATAAATTATCCATTCGTTGTATGCGGCCAACTACAATAAGAGCAAATAAAAATACAATATTAAGAGTCAAAGTTAAAGCTAGTTTTGAATAAAATGATAATTTTGGCAATAGGATATATTACAAGCTTTTATTTACTTTCACCTGTCCCGTTGTTTGTATGTAATCAAATCTTGCAAGTTAAATTTGATCCACTTCCCGGTTTACGATCGAGTTGAAATTTTGCACGAATATGCAAATCGCGTGACAATGCAATATTATGATGACGTGGAGCTGATTTGATTATGGAGCTGGAAGGTGGCCATAGGAACCCCGTAAGAAAACCACATAACCCCATCGAGTTTGGGCTCGTTAGAATCGTCTCAATGAGTAAGTTGATGATGGTATACAGAAAAGTACAGTCGGCAATAGCGCCGGGGACCCGGCGATAGCATAGTTTCGTATTTATTCAAAAAATGAGCCGCTAAATCTATACCTGGCTTGTTCTTTCTTGCAAGACGCGTTCGTGAATAAATAAGGATGGCGTATAATATAATAACTGTCGCGACAACACTTTCATGAAAATTTCGTTAGAAATTCCTCAGAGAAATTTTTGACCGCGCGTGTGTCAGTTTTTGAAAACCTCGTAGCTCGTAGTGTAAACATATTCTAAGGCTAGAGACAATAAAAATATATTAAAGTGTAAATAAATGTATATACTTGTAGATAGACTTGTATTTTCTACAATTAACTGTTTTATTCCATAGTTTTAGTTATTTTATACAAGAAAATGGAAATATTTGGATATCCAAAAATTCATCAAAGCTAGCCAAATTCACATAAGTACATGGAACGGCCTCCGTTATTAGATAAAGGTTATAGGCCATTTTATGCTGAATCCAACGATATAAGCTTATAATAAAACATCCATAATGTTTTTTTTTTATAATGGTCATTTTTCAAACGTGCACCGAATTCGCGATGACCACACGTATGACCCCTGCCACTTGACGGTAGTTCGCCAAAAATAGCCGCGCCACTAGACAGATAAATGACAACCGCCGGGTACCCGGGTACTTAATATTAAAAATGCGTAAGTTTAGATGTTTGGATGTTTGGATCTTTGTTACTCTATCACGCTTAAACGGCTGAACCGATTTGAATGAAATTTTGGACGAAGATAGTTTATAGCCTGGATAAAAATATAGGCTAGTTATCCCGGGTCCACGCGGACGAAGTCGCGGGCGGAAGCTAGTCTAGAATAAATGTAAACAGAAGTCTATCACGTTACTAATTCATACTCGTATTGTTTTTTTTTTTATATTGTGTTTCTGAAACAGCAGACAGTTCACATACTATATTTTAGTAAAAATAAATTTAAGATAATGATAGAATTACTTATAAGTAGATTTTTCGTAATCCATACAAATTAAGTAAGTGATTTCAAGCTTTTATTTTCAAAAAAAAAACAAGGTTATGATCACTTTGAAAGTAACTCTGAAATATAAATGGACGCTAAAATAAGCCAACGGAGATGTGTTCCAGATTTGCAAACTATCGATATTCTATCGATAGACAGGGTTACACGAGCTATTTAGCGAGGGCGGAGGACGCGTTCGAGCGGACAGATCGCCCGCCCACGGCCGGGGCGGCGCGAGCGCACTACTTTTATTTCAACAACACCTCAACAGATCTAGTATAACTCTGACCTCTGATCACGCATAGTTGTTATGAATTCCAGAGTCAAGTTATACTAGGGACTAGTGGTTGCGTGCAACTGGTTGTGTTTAGTAAAGCAGCTGATGGCCCGCGCCTCCATAATCAACTCTATTCGATATTATTATTCATCATCATTAAGCTTGCACGGAAAAATCACTGAGTCAATATTTTTTTCAAAACTATCACAAGGGATATTTAAAAAAATTGCCTGGGTAAGCTTATTTTTTTGATGATTTTTATTTCAATGCTATTTAATCTAATCTAGCCCAACTATTCTCGCTTAGCATCTCAGTATTTCCCGACATAGCTCTTATCTTCTATAGGTCGATTAAAAATAGTGGTAACTCCTGAATACACCCCGGTAGTGGAAAAAATCTAGCAGAATCTATACGTGGTATACTACGACATTTCGTTATCTATAAGTATTCGAATGACTAAAAAGAACAACATTATCTAAAAAAAAGGTGTTTGAAAGCTAGTTTCCTTTTGCGTTTCCTCCTATTTTATAAGAAGAAGAAATGCGACTTGTGTAGATTTTTGCTCACCTACTCTACAAAATTTCTGGTGAGAAACGTCAAAAGCCATTAATAATATATTTTTTAGTTGCAAATTAAGAAACTATTACTATAAGCCTTAAATATCACTGATCGAGGTTTGAACTTTGTAATACGGTCGAAAAGCACGAAAATTTGCCATCCTTATACAAATAAAAAAAAACATAATTAAGTTATATCTTCGATCGGTTTTTTCTATTCCCGATCATTTCGGTGTGAAAACATGCATAATACAATTTATTGCTATAATACAATTACTTACCATTTTTGCTGACCGGGACATTTTTTGGTGGCTGTGAAGTGACCACATTCACCTGAGGATTCTTATAATAAGTATTTTCATCTGCAAATGATGTAAACGTTCTGCGTTATAAGAGTTCATTCAACTAACAACAACCTAGTAAATATGTCAAAATATTAAAGATTGTTATCATCATGAAAGAATAAATCAAATGACCCGCCAATGTCATATCAAAGTATCTTCTTAAAATAAATATAAAAACCTGCAGTTCCTGGTGACAGTTTTATTTCTTTTGGTGTATTCAAAAATAAGAAGCGTAATTTCAAATAGCTTTTACTTGTTCATAGTAAATACCTTTATTTGTTTTTCTATTCTTCGATTCGTCTTCATTATTTTTGTGTTTACGACCAGAATTTACAACTAACTGTCGATTTTTTCGAAGTTTTTTCTTTAGAGCGACTGAAAATTTATATAATATTAGTTTCGAAGTAAGCCATTTATGTAGTACCTACTTATTACACAATAAGCATCAAACAAGTACTTGAATACTCTACTTCGACTTTGTGGTATCTCGGCAGCTTCTCTCTTTTTTCGGTTATTTGGAATACTATTTACGCTTTTATGTATGCTTGGTTTCGTCAGTACTGTAAATGAAAAATTCTTAATTATTAGGTACTCACTCCATGACCAAAAAAGCTACCTAACCATAATGATTCTATACTGACGCTTGTATATGCTCTTTCTAGAGCCAGGACCGTCTGAAATAAGAAGTTTATATATTAAACTATCTATTTATCAATCATGGGAGCTATATATTTTATACTACAACTTACTAGGGTAACACATATTGTTATCCACGACTGTAAAAAAATAAAATAAATATCAGTAAACGTTCGTCTCATTCTTATTTCAGGTATCAAGTTATAAGCCTTATAACTTTATAAGAAGAGAAGAGATTTATAATATATGGCATTCTGCTTCTAGTAGTAATCGAAATATTTGGATTAGGTCAAATAGTCATGTAGTGACGGAAAATGGATTTTAAGTAATCAAACACATGTTTTCACAATATTTTATTATGTAATGTTAAACTAGGTAATCATTCAGTTCAATATTATAATTAAAAAACACATTGTACAACCATACTGGCTACAACGACACGTCTTTCATTAAAAGAACATGCAATAGGTGAAAATTGGGTGAAAACATCAAAGTACAGTAAAAAAGGTCAGATTTTATTTACTTACCTCCATATTTGTCTAGTTTATCGACGTAACATCTACCCCCCTTGACACTGATTAGTTTCAGATTACTGTGGATACCTTCCAAAATACAATACATTAGTTCATAGGTATATTAAACCAAAATAATAAATCAGCCTATACAAGGTGTAACAAAAATGGGGTATGAACCGATCAAGGGCTTGACAGGTATCGTGTTCTGATAAGACAAAACAAAAAAAAAATCTTGACGCGATTTTTTTTTACATTTCTATGGAGCTTGTCGCACCAGTCGGCCAACGCTCCATACTGAATTAAAAAAAATATCGCGTCAAATTTTTTTTTTCTGTTTTTTCTTATCAGAACACGATACTTGTTGAGCCCTTGATCGGTTCACACCCCATTTTTGGTACACCCTGTATATAAGTCCTACTGCTGGGCCACTATAGCCCCCCTCTCAAGAATGAGAGGGAACGGGCAGTAGTAGCTGGCCCAGTGTGGGTCGGGAACATTAGTACTTAGGTATATGTAAACTTAAAATATAACACGATAATATGATGGAATATGATGTGTAATATACTCACCTTCTCCGTCAAGGGCTAAGGCCTGAAGGGCATCGAGGCCAGCTATATCATATTCTGTAATTAAATTGAAAAATTAATTTTGGTGTGAAATATATCCTACTAATATTATAAATGCGAAAGTTTAGATGTTTGGATGTTTGGATGTTTGTGACTCAATCACGCTGAAACGGCTGAACCGATTTGAATGAAATTTTGCAAGAAGATAGTTTATAGCCTGGATTAAAAATATAGGATAGTTTTTATCCCGGGTCCACGTGGACGAAGTCGCGGAAGGAAGCTAGTAATAAATAAATATTAGGGGTCAATCTTATACACACATCGAACTAGCCCCAAAGTAAAGCTCAATAAGGTATCTGTTATATGTAGGTACGGTCGCGTTCTTTAATTTATGACTCTTTTTGCTAAAATATTCTTTGTATTCCTATACAATTTGACAGGATTGTGAACCTTAAGTGGGTCCCAAATTAAAGTTCGTGACTGTACTAGACTACGATCAATGTAATAATATAATATAAATACTTAAATACATAGAAAACATCCATGACTCAAAACAAATATTCATACTCATCACACAAATATTTGCCCTTACCGGGATTCGAACCCAGGACCATCAGATTCGTAGGCAGCGTCACTAGCCACTAGGCTAACCGCGCGTTCAAATCTATGATCTGAGAATATACGTAGGTACCTACTCCTAAAATTAAGGGATCTCGATGTGAACAAATAGGTTTTACTCACTGGTTAACTGCATTATGCTCCGGCCTCCCATAACTGCAAACAAGTGTAATCCAAGTGCATGTTATAAAAGTAACATAATTACAGATATGTAAATCGACATTTAATTACACAAATAAGTACTTACAAAAATTATGATATAAGATCTCCGCCAGAAACTCGGGACTACGCGCTGAGCTGACTATTCCAGTGCCTTCTAAGTTTTCAAATAAAAAATGGAAAATTACTATACTCAATCACATTGCAATTGATCGTAAACTTGGTCTTATTGTAATTTACTACTTTATTACGTCACACCTAGCCATAATGTGAGTTTTATCGCACGCTGCGCGTACGGTGAAACTCGCATTGCGGCCAGGTGAATACGTAAAATTATGTACTCACCACGGGCAACAAAAAAGAAAGCCCTCTATCGCATATTATCAACCCTCGCCTGCAGCTCGGGTCACAAATCGCAGGGATTTTGGGCTTTCTTTCTTTTACAGCCCTAGGTAAGTAATGTACTATTTACCTGACCAATATCATGGTGATGATTGTTACGTACCTCCTGGTTTCCGAGTGTCAACTGAAAATAATATATATTTATTTGTAAATACTATGTAGCCATTTTAGTGTTAATTATTTTTAGGGTTCCGTACCACAAAAGGAAATAGGAACCTTTGTAGGATCAGTTTCTTGTTTAATTAGATACAAACCTTTAGACATTAGTCTTTTGGCTAACGGTAGCAATTCGGGCGCGGTGAATATGTCACCTGTGAAGAATACGAAAAATAGTCGATGAATAAAATTGCTCATGAATCTCACCTCACCATTTTGCTCATATCTTATGGAAGATAAATCTAATAATTATATGAACTAGTTTGCTCCACATTCACTATGTTTTTATGCAGTAGTACTTTGGTGAAAATATAAGGTTATTATGGTAATTTTCATTAACTAGGTATACTTTTATCACGGAAAATTTTCTTGTCCTTATTCTCTCTGAATTGACGATTTTTAACTAATCGAACATCCATCGAGTAATTTTGTATACCCGACCCGACTGATCGTTGCTCTGCAGGTACACTAATGCTCTGTTCGAATTAAGCTTATTCTGTTACGCAAGGTCCCTTTAATATATCAATGTATTACCAGATTGTAGAGGTCGTCGTTCTTTGTGAGATTCATCGTCAGTTGCTCCGCTTTTTTCGGATTCTTCATCTGACCTGCTTTTTGGTTGATCTTTTCCAAACGAGTCTTTGTGATTACCGTGTTCTTGGCGACGTCATTGAAGTTGTAACAGAGAAAAACAACATGGAGTAATATCTTACACATATAATGGTACCTATAGCTTATCTACATCAATAAAAAAAACACCTATGAGTGTATTATAGTTAGTGGTTTATTTTTTGGCGAGATACATACCCGAAACCCAGGCAGCGCAAACCTAATAAAACATCATGAAGTGTTAGAGCACTATCTTCTATTTACACAAGAGTCACTCTGTTAAATGTCTTAAAATGACGATTACTATATTTTTGAATTGGTACCCGCCCAACCTTTTATCATCGTAATGGTTAGAAAGTTTATTTGTTGAACTGTATTGCAAATTTCTTCATTTTTTTGGTAATGCTATTGAAATATCAAAGAAATCAATGGTACAATAATCCATGGTATTTTCTATGAGTCAAAACTGAAACAATGTTAATGTTTATGCAGGTACATAGGTAATTGATAAATGATAGTGATGCAGGTAGCTGTATTTTTTCTTTTTCTGACATTAGTTATATAACTAGCATTTGCCCGCGACTTCGACTGCGTGGACCCAGGATAAAAACTATCCTATATTTTAATGTAGGCTATAAACTATCTTCGTGCAAAATTTCATCCTAATCGGTTTAGCCGTTTAAGCTTGATTGAGTAACAAATATCCAAACATCTAAACTTTCGCATTTATAATATTAGTAGGATATTATATAGTAGGATTATTAACTTACTGAAATATATAAACCAATGGTTATTAAATACGCTAGTAGTCTTCCCATTCTTGGTTAATATTGATCCACGTACTAGTGGTTTACGGGGGAAATGATTGCAAACGTTATTTGTAAATTTAATTACCATATCTAACTTTACAATTTTCATAGCAATTTTACATTTTCTCATTTATTTTAATAACTTCTACCTACTGTACAGTCAGGAATTTAATTCCGTACTTCCCCATTTCGTTGAGATGTCGTTAGACATTCGCAATTCAATAAGGTCGAAAATTCAATTTCATTAATAGTATTGAAGCTTAAACATCGCTCCGCCATACAAACTTACCCACCTTAAGCCCTTTTTTAGGGTTCTGTAGTCAACAAGGAACCCTTATAGTTTCGCCATGTCCGTCTGTCTGTCCATCTTCGGCTTAGCTCAATAACCATTACTACTAGAAAACTGTATGTAATTCGGCATGGGTATATAAATCAATCACGCCGACAAAACAGTACGTACAATAAATTATTGTTTTTTTTTTTTAAAGGTACCTTCCCTACACTTAAAGCGGGCATGTAATTTGTTTAATATGTACTTGGTAAGGCCAATTTTCGTACAAATAAGACGGACAGGCAACTACGGAACCCTACACTGCGCGTGGCCCGACACGCACTTAGCCGGTTTTTTTTTCATTCTCAAGACAGTAGTTTCAGCTCAATATTCATGAGCAAACTCAAAATAATGTCGCGTTATTATCCTCTGATTTTATCATGCTGCGAAGTGATGTCGTGGTATTATCATGTGATGATTTACTCGAGCAAACATCTTGAATGAAGAATACATGTGATTATAAATTTGTGACCGAAGCCAAGGACAGTTCCAAGTCCAAAAATGCTTCCATATAAACATTCATGAATATTTAATAATGCTTCAAGGGATTCTCTTTATATTTCTGACCGAAAAGCCAAATCTCAAATTTTATAGATGTGCCTTCAAAAATAACGGATTTCCATACAACGTTTAATTCCCACTTTCACTTCCTTAGGGATAGAATTTCCATAAAACCCGTCTAATTTCATGCTTCTTACCTTCCGCGGTTAAGGCTGTGCGTTGTCTGTCACTAGTAAAGGTCCTATTTTATATTCTTATGTAATAAGTAGGCAGATATATTGCAATTTCCTTAGACCTTTTGTCGGTAGTACAATCGAAATGTACTTATTGAGACACTGCACATCTACACATTTATAAAACCAAAACCTGTTGTATTGACATTGACGACTAGCACCTTTTTAACCCCCGACGCAAAGAGAGGGGTGTTATAAGTTTATAAGTTTAACGTGTCTGTGTATCTGTGCGTCTGTGTATTTGTGTGTCTGTTTATCTGTCTGTGGTATCGTAGCTCCCAAACGGATGGACCGATTTGAATGCGGGTTTTTTTATTCGAAAGCTTATGTGATCCCGAGTGTTCTTAACCATGCTTCATGAGTTCAGCCGTTTTTGAGATATTGAACTTTGAAATGAAAATGTCGGCGGTTATTTTACTTTTCTAAGTTGTAGTTATTATTGAGTTTAGTACCTAAATTCAATAAAACAATAAGTAAGGTATAATGAAGTGCAATGAAAAGGCGTAAGACATTTGTATGTAAATTCTATACAGTCGGTCTCTTGTGTATAAATAGGCAAAACTTTAATAGTTAGGACAAGTATGTTATACTACATTGGAATTAGGTTTCTGGTTAAATAGCTAGATCAAATATTCGATTTCGAAGTATGTAGTAGTAGTAAGTAACTACACATTAAATTTTAGGTAAACGGGAGCTATAACAGCTCGTTTAATTCGTGGGCACATTCTGTTCAACATGATATCTTAATGCCGAGTAGCGTTCTAAATCCTGGCTAATGCCTCGCCAGTCGCCAGGCTCAGAAAGGCTGCTATTGTACCAAACAACCGTTGCGCTGTTTTTGGGCCATCATTCCAAGAAGGGGGACTTCCCTAGGAAGGCTTTCTTTCATGTCATTGTCAATCTGATTTTGAAAGTGAAGATATAAAGAATGTCTTCATCTGAAAGTGGGGATATCCCCAGTCCGCTATTCCGCACAGAGGAGGCAGTCAATTTTCAGGACGTAACGAGTACTGAGACTTTCGAAAACTTTCGTTATTATCCTGCAGGTACCTGTTTACCTAACCAACAAAACTTCGGCGATTACTATCTACACCCAAGCAACAAAATTATCCCAGTGCGTAGGTATTTTATAGACCTACCGCACTAATAACTCTCTCTTAATGGTTCTAACCATGCTTATAATAGCACACATGAAGTTTGTTTGCGCTTCTAGAACATCTGTTCTTATAGCTTAATATATATAATCTCTTAGCTATAATCACTAATTGGCTTAAATTAACGGCAAATTATAAGCTAAGGTGTCCTATTAAGGTATTGAAAAGGCGGAAACGCGCTTGAGACTATTCGCTCTGGTAAGCAATATTTATACTTTAGTATGCTTATACGAGCAACAAATAAAACCAAAGGTACTGGAAACCATTTGCACTTGTTACTTACATTTATAATGGTTTATAAGTCTACTTTGTGGATCCTTTATAAGTAAATTAGTTCTTTAAGTGCTTATTCTAAGAGTAAGTGTAGTTGTTCTTATTGAGCATTATCGAATGCTGCTTTAATCTTAATATACGTATATATATAAAACTCTTCGTTACTAATCTATTGACAGACAGCGCACAGCCTAAACCGCTAACGATATAAGCATGAAATTTGGAAAATATATTATTTACAGTACGTGGACGTGTGCTAAGAAAGGATTTTTAAAATTCAACCCTAAAGGGGGTCAAATAGGGGTCGAACCGTTGTATGGAAAACGTTCATTTGAAAACTTATAGACTTGAATATTTGTATGAAGGTATCCTACTAAAAAGCAAAGCAAATGATTAAGCGATGTTACAAACATTCATCCCCTAAGGGGGTTAAAAAAGAGTTGAAAGTTTGTATGGGAATCATGTCGTTTTTAGAGTTAGACGTTTAAAACTTTGGCCACAAGCTCCTAATGTACAGTCAAAAACATTGATAAGGGATATTTTCCTAATTCATCCCTTGAAGGGGTTAAGATAGGGGTTGAAAGTTTACATACCTACGTAATGTGTGATTTTTAATATTAAACTGTGGCTAGAAACATGAGAGCAGGACAGCAGGTTTTTTTTAATAATATGTAGATCTATTTGCCCCCTAAAGGGGTGAAATGAGGGGGTAAAGGGGCTTAATCAAAAATAATTTATTCTCTAACACCATTAAATGGGGACGGTGGATGGAGATGGAAAGTTCTCAGTATTTTAGCATTAGATAAGTTTGCTTTCAAAACTATACAGGTAGCCCGAACTAACTAACTACTGGACGGATTTAAGCAAACATTTCCAGTCGTGTAGCTTTCTTTAATAGGTACCTACATTATATTTAAAAAATATACAATATAAGCAGAAACGTCTGTTGATGATTCTTAAGATACTATATTTGTAAAAACGGAGTTTTCAATTGAAATTTTGCAATTTAAACTAATGAACTCATCGCACTGTTACCTTGTACGCTTAATCCGTAAACGGATTCAGATGAAATTTTTCGTACAGATGAGTTGAGACCCTTGGAAGGATATAGGATAGCTTTTATATCAGAAATCATCCCTTAAGATGCTAGAACTTTGTTTGGGTCAGCGATAATTGAGGTTCCGCCCACAATAATTTAATAGCAATCAAGTTCTACGCGCACGAAGTCGCGGGCAACAGCTAGTGTGTTTATAAAGGTTTAATGAATTACCATTATTATCCAAAATAATCTTCATGAAGCCCGTAAAGGAGTACAATCGTTTTTAATGGTCTTGCTAATTCTATTATGGTCTTATCACAGGCATGTTGAATATCTGGTGCTAATTTTAAAACAGGCAAAGGACGTATTTTTTACGGTTCCGCACAAGATAGTAACAATGGAAATTCATGACATAATGTTATCGATGTTTCTGGAGAAAGGATTTAGATTAGACCACGAGGAGAGTATTAGCGATGAATCTTAACACGATGACGAAAGTGATACTGAAGACCATTCCAATTAAAAATACGTACCATTGCAGGATAAAATATAATTAAACTTTTGTAATCAAAAAGATGTCCTGCCTCAGGACGCCTCAACGCTTATTGTCATAAATAATATTTTTATTGACAATAGCTATTAAAAGTCCTCTTTATAATACATATTAGTATAGATTAGTCTTTCCTGTGATATTGAAGGTGTTTGGACTTTTGGAGTACTTTAATGTATACCTGCAACTTCGTTTGCATGGTAATGTGTTGGGAATTAATGCATTTCTTCTCTTGGACATGCAATGCAGTTCTAATTTAAACTATCAAGTAAAAAGTTGAGCAAAAGTTGTCTGTCTGTCTGTCTGTTACCTCTTCCCGCTTAAACCGCTGAACCGATTGACATGAAATTTGATATGAAGATAGTTTGGATCCCGGGGAAGGACATAGGATCCCGGAAACCATTCTCGGAGGGGGTGAAATTGGGGACGAAAGTTTGTATGATGCTACGATATAAACGAGTTCCACGCGGACGGAGTCGCGGGCAGAGTTGTTTATAAAAGGCCCGTTCTATACTAATTTAATACCTACCGTTTATTGCTGATTTATTTATTTTATTTATTTACTGATAAATATAACTACTGAAAAACCTGTATCGTGTAACGTGTAATCTTGCAGAAACTCAAATAGACTTATGGCTGAACGCAAAAACAGCGCGATGCCAAAAAAAAGGAAGAGAGTCAGACTTTTGACGTTTGACGTTATTTTGTTGAAATTTGTTGATACATTTATTGAAATTACACCTTAGTACGATTTTAGCGCATATAAGTTTCCATATCAGGATCGATTATATTTTTATGCTCTCTCGTTTAGTATGCGTTATGTGAAAGTCTATCACACACGCCGGGTCGAAATTAATGTTGGATAGCTATCTATCCGACTGCAACGAATAATAAATTTTCCGAATGTGGTAGCTAGGATTTCATGAAGAAGATTTTTTTTTTTAATCAGGTCAAATGTTTTGGAAAATTAATTATTCGTTGCAGTCGGATAAAAACTGTCCCAAGCGGAAGCTAGAATAATAATGTACTTGAAAAAAAAGTTTCATGTATATCCGTTCAGGGGAAGCTGAGATCATTCGTGACAGAACAATGCTTCGTTTAATACTGGCTGATTATTTTTTAAATTCAGCGATTTATTATAAGTGTAGATGTAGATTATAACGTAACAATATTTGACACGGCCAAAGCAATATGGGCAGTGCGAATTATACGAAGTACCTAATAAATAAAACCGGAGAGTGTGGGAGTCGGTCTTGCCCACCGAGGGTTCCGTACTTAATGAACAATATATAATTTTCAGATTTTTCCCTATACTTGTATTAAGTATAAGACGATATTACTTGATGTTTTTTGCGGCATAAACGGCCGTATCTTTAATTTACGTTAACTTAGCAGTTTGTTTTTTCTTAGCTACAAGGGACTGTAGACCTGAGTATACGCTTTTAATTTAAAGTTGATAGACGCATTCCCGAGATAAACGGGTCTTGACAGACATACAACAACGTGATCCTATAATGGTTCCGTTTTTGCTTTTGAGGTACGGAACCCTAAAAACGACTGATTCGGACACATCAATTCTCGTGTTGGTATTTAGTTAGGTAGGTACCACTGGTTGATTCTGCTTACTCATTAGAATGACTGCTGTTTATTCGCGGTTCGCCCGGCCACACAATTAAGGGCTAGACGCGGCACAAAACGGGGAGCCTTTGTTTCCGATCCCATTTAAGGCGAGTGATTTACATGGACGTCCTTTTAGATTAATTAAATTATGAGCCGTTACTGTTTCAATTAACATTATTTTTGTTGTGTTTATTCATGGGTTAGTTAGGTTAGCAAAAGAAGGTATAAATACTCTTTATTGCACCACGGCAGGAGATAAACATCTTACAAAAAAATTGCTTAATAAATAATGGTAACAACAGGCGGTCTTATCGCTTTAAAGAGATCTCTTCCAGACAACCTTTGTATAGCAGGAAACATTTAAATTAGAATTTTAAACAGGTAGTGCAGGAACTCATCAAGAAGAGCATACTAACACATCAATCTTTCAAATATTACTAAACAGGACACATTAAAATACATACCTAATAAATTAATAAATACGCAGACATATATACAACCATACATAGATACATACATACAATATACATACATACAATACATAAAAGGCAACTTAAGGAAGAGACAGGTAATATTGTTTCAACAGTTTTTTTTAAATAGGAAGAGATTTTGCACACCTTATATGCAACGTCAAAGCATTCCACAACCGAACGAGGTATCTGTCGTGAGAATAGTAATGGTGTTAGGTCCCTATGGCAGTTTATAAAGTATTGATTTTGATTATATTATTATAGTGTTGGGGAATTTTCTGAGCATTAAATGTTCTACGTTATCCTCCTAGTGTTTTACTGGTTGTATCCAACAGAATCCCGGGGTCCGCCTTGGTACCAAATGCCAAGATTTCGCGCACTCAGGCACTAGTTTTACTAATCAAGCGACTGCCATACCATCTGACCTTCCAACCCAGAGGGAAAACTAGGCCTTGTTGGGATTAAACCAGTTTCCTCACCATGTTTTCCTTCACAGAAAAGCTACTGTTATATTATATAAAATGATATTTCGTACAACCTAACGTTTTCTTAGAAAAACTAATGACCAAAGGATTGAAAGTCATTTGCCGCTCTCGGCTACAGCACCGTACTTACATTCCCCTATTAAATGTTACTTGATGTATTAAACACAGATGGGTTTGTTGTTTATGTAAGTGTATAATAATTAATAATCAAAACATTGTTTTCTCGATTTACAATGACAAACTTAAGGTTCCCGGATATTCCAGAACTGGAAGGTCATTTCCACTAGTCATTTTGATTTGGAAATGGTTTTGATTTAATCGCGCTTCAGCGGGCGTAGTATGGTTGACATTTTATCATTTATCGTTGTGGATAAGACATCCGCCTCTCTCGCACTCGCATACATGTCAGAACGTGGCGAATGTCTTATGCGTAGCGATAAGTGATACAATGGGAACCATGCTACTCCCGCTGAAGCTTTGATTTTGATACATTAGTCGCGCGGCGATACGAACGCATACGCCTGACGAATACATAACTGATAACTATTCAATACGATGGGCGCCATTCTTCTTTAGGTATGGTAAAGAAAGATACCGAAAACTTGTAAGTAATTTGTAGCTTTACGAGTAGGTGCTATCGAGTGAGAACCTATTACGGCATGTATGATTGAGAAACTTGATGCGATAATTGATTTAATGGCCGTCGGAGAGGTTACGACGGGTCGGGTTACTCGCATCGCACGTCATTTGTCGGGTGTGGAACCTCGGTGAAAGGTTGTGGCGCGCGATGACCCCGGCAACTGCCATAGCGCGCACGCAGGCCGGTAGCAGCCGCTCGCTCTATACTATTGTAGACTGCAGTTTCGCCACTTAGTACACTCTCACCGTAGATGCTAAACCCATCTAATTGCTATACTGTTTCGTAAAGAACGCATTGTCCGCTTGATCTAGATTCCTTTGTTGCTCTCTGCAAGTTGTTTCTTAGAAGTTATCTGAAGCGACCTCTATTGTGATGAAAAGAAAGAAAAAGTGAGAAAACGTAGCACGTAACATGCTTTATCTTATCAGCTTATGTTTTAAGACCTTCTATTCAGGAAATTGTTTGTTTAAAAGGTAAAGTTTAAAAAATAGAAACTCATTTTTTGACTGTTCGCTCTTTTTTCTCTCTAAGTGAAAAATTTCTTAGCATGTATATGTAAGTCAAATCCACGAACGTCAAATCCAATATTAAACTAGCCAAAATAGGTTCCTACCATGAAGACGCACAAGCCAGGAATCTTTCTACTCATGTCACTTAAATTGCACCTCGTATTTTGTATTTTGCCCGGTTAGGTAAGTATTAGTTGTACCTATACATACAACATTTCGTACTTAATCTTATTGCAATTCTATTCCATTCAACTACCTAAAAGGAAATAAGAGCGGGAAAGGTATATTGCATAACTCTAAGTTTTTGTTATTTGCTACCATAATAACTATTTGAAACGGCTACAATACCTTGTTGCTCTATTGATCAAAAGGTTATTATATACACTATTTCCGAGTTTGCTTGATGCTGGTTCGTGCATGTCTAAGAGTTGTACAGGTTTTGTAATAAATTATAGGAAATAATCGAGTAAGGTTGGAGTTTAGGCGGATATCCCAAGTTTACATCGCCGCCCACGTCACATAATTTTACAGCAGCCGATAGGGATCCACCAAGCCGCCGCCGCGCCGTCTAGACGCGACACCCGCGCCAGACAAGTTCGGCGATCGCTCCAGCCTCCGCCGAGCGGGCTGCCTGTCGTGCAGACCGATCCGCCGAACCGTCCATACACTCCTACAGGTATACTAATGCAACTAAGATGCAATTTTCGATTGAGAAATCCTTCGAGGAGAGCTGCCAGGTAAAGGCGTCTGAAGGTGATTGGATGGAATCGCATTTCCAAAGCCGGCAGTTTAAAATCGTTTCTCACATTAGCGTCACGACGTTGCGCCGTCACCTTCCTGTTGTCACTCTTTAGCTAAATATATTCATTAGTGCCCCTGTCGATTACCGATGCTGACCTTGACTCGACCCCTCGCTAACGCGCAACAACTATTCACGGATGAGCACGATCATCAGTTAACTCAATAGGTAGAACAATGATGCGAGCCATGGAAAAGAAGCGCTAGAGACGCACACATTATGCTAAATTTGTAGTTGAATAAATCAGAACAGATAGTTTAGTCCATTGTAACATCTTTATCGGACAACATGGTATTAGAAATTGAAGCATTGTTATAGAACAAAACAACTCAATCCATTATCTACAACTGAATACTTCCTTTCACTTTACTAACACAGAGACGTCAATTTGAGGTAATCTCCGGCCATTTACCGCAAAAACAATGAACCATTACTTACACACGCTCACTTAACATCTATCTGCTCGCACGACTCCCCTTTACAGCCATCGTATATTCTAAAATGGGAACGTCAATTAATTTACTCGTAAAATTTTCGATTTATCAATCTTTTAATACAATTGAATTGTTATTATATATAACGGTGTGTACTTTGCTTTTTCAAATTGGTTTCACTAAATTTACAAAAGCTACGAAGCTAACGAAGCTACGGTAGCCTAACGGTTGGGCAGGCATGCGGCTGTCAAACGACGGTCGTGGGTTCGAATCCCGGCTCCTATGTCAATGAGTTTTTCGAAACTTATGTACGGAATATCATTTGCTTAACCGTTACGTTTTCGGTGAAGGAAAATCGTGAAGAAACCTGCATATATCCACGATGAAATTCAAAGGTGTATGTGACGTCTCCAACCCGCACTGGGCCAGCGTGGGGACTACTGCCCGTTCCCTTTCACCCATGAGAGGAGGGCTGTGCCCAGCAGTGGGACGTGTATAGGCTGATTTATTATTATTGTTATTCACCAAATTTCGCTTGTCCAAAAAATCACCGTGACTAAATAAATAAACATAAATGCTAAATTGTAACTTTCTCTTTCTCCTCGTTTTCCTTCGTCCTTTTCTATGATTTATAAGTTTACTTTATTTGCACGGAATATTCAGTTTCTATTTACCAGCTTATGAATGATCACATGATTGTTTACTATTGAAATGCTCGATCTCGAACTTGATGTTCGGAATCAAGTGTGGTGGGGTGTGATCCACTCTAGACGTGCGGTAACTTATTTGACCGCCGGCAGGCGCATCAGGGATATCGCGAGTGTTCTCGTCGAAACGTTTCTATCTCCTCAGCACTCTTGACGAAGCGGGCTGGAGCCCGCAAGCCTCTTGTCAGTAAAGAGGGGCTCACGGTGGCTTAACGCGATCCGCAGCGCTGACTGAAGTCTTCACACGGAACAGCATATCAATATCCGGCTCAACGCCACAACAGCGAAATGCCATAAATCTGATTTTGAAAGGCAGATACAATAAAGTCATGTCCCCTTATGTACCTATGCAAGAAATACTGGCCTGGTGAAATTAACTGTTCTGAAAAGTCAAAACGATTTACTACTAAGTATGACATTTGTAAACAAAAGACGAGCAACGATTACTGACCACACCACCATGAAGTAGCCTCTTTTTTTATTTAGGTATTATACTAATATGAATTTTGTTGTGTTAAATTTATTTTATGTGCAATTTTATTTGTAGTATCACAGCAAGAATTAAATATAATTCTTGCTTTGAAACCATTTCACTTCTCTACCTATAGTATTGAGCGGGTATTGTTGTTGTTAATTGAAATTGAATAATATTAATCCTCATTGTACCGTTATATACTGTAATCCAGCAGGTCGATCGCGTAACGCATTATCAAATGTCAAAGTTTATATGGAATAATGTCAGTTAAACTGTCCTAATGCGCGTACGAAACGTTACGTCATTACCATTCAGATTATCAGTTGATAACCTGAATTACCAATGGTAGTGTTTACTAAAAGTCCCGCCAATAGAGTAAAAAGTAAGCCAAGTTCATAACCGACACGGGCGTCAGTGGCCGCGAGGGCGGCACTTTCCCATGCCCAGCTGCGTCCGGGCGGGGCGGTGACGTCACGGCTTATGTGCACTCCACTTGTGTACTGTCAACCGCCTAACACCAACTGTACACATCCTTGCTGAGCAATTTATAAGCAAACATTTAAACGCGACACAAGAAATACGTACAGTCAGGTATATTAATATACGTACATAAATGGATAAAGACAAAATTCTTGGCCTTATATATGAAAGTTTTCCGTTGTGACACAAAAAATACCATACAATTGTATGGTTAATTTTCGTGTCACAACGGATCTTTTTACTTCTTCAGTTTGTATGGCTAACGACCGACTAACCAGGCTAACTACTGGCCAAGAATTTGGTCCTTACCCAAATAAGGACATGTACACGCCTTTATGACATTGACAATAGAGTCCTATACTGTATTCAACAGAAATATAGAGGCGATGTTCCGGCGGTTACTATGCCTGCCTACTATATATATTTATAATGACTCCGGTAGCTAGTTACGAGAGATCTACTTACATGTTTAATTAAATGATACAACAACAAGTTTATATGTCCTTTTTTATGTACTTATATTAATACCCCTGACTGTACAGTGTGTCAAGTGTTCGAAAAGGTTCGAATTATTTTTATATTATAGAGTTTAAGAGGGAAGTATACCTTTGGAATACTACGTACTCGTCCATACAAAAAGAGAGAACGTTTTTCCACTTCGAAATATTTTCCGAACTCAATGATTTTTAGTACGTTATTGACACAATGAAAGACTAGTTTTATATGTTTTCCTTTTTTCAAAATACTTATGCAATAAATTAAAAATTATAGGCACCGAAAACTATTTTTTAAAAAGCGAAACCTACATTTTATTATGCTAAAGCGATCGACATCAAAATCAAAGTTCGCTCGATATGGAAATTTCATATCAAAAGTACCTATTGTCAGTCGCGAGCTGCTAGCTATAGTTCCCTCATATACTATATGGTAAGCAATTTATTAGTCAAACTATATAATCCGACTGCTAGCAGAAAAGTAGGTTAGATTCAGTTAGAACCGCGACCCTTACAAAACCGAACAGCTACCAGAAATTCAGGTTAGGTTAGGTTCGAACTGCGATGCTCCTAGAACCGAAAAGAAGGTAATGTTTCATTTAACTTGCGTATCATTTTGTTAATTGAAAAAGTTTATTTTGGATAACAGCTAGTTGTATAAATAAAAGGCTGACGGCAAAGAATTTGAAAATCCCTCGATGTTATACAGGCGTAGCGTGGTTGCCATTTAATCACTTATCTTTGTCGATAAGACATCCGTCACTTTCGCACTCGCTTACTGGTCGGGACGTGGCAACCATGCTACGCCCGCTGAACTGAACGCATTAGGAACTAGCACATAGCAGGAATGATTTTGTACAGAACCACGTCTCCACTCTTCTTCTTCAGCGTGCGCCCATGTGGGGTAGGTATGGTACGCCTGCCCAATTAGCCCGATTTGCTGCAAGTCGCCCCGAGATTGGCCCTGCGATCCTAACCTACTCATGTCGTCTAGCTATCTAGCTAGGGTCTGTCTACCTGTTTCTTGGAGCTTGCAGCACCTAATTATTCGTTCAAACCGGGTGCCGTTCAGACGCCATAAAAAAATGCATAATTTCAAGTAGCATACGTACGGAAATCATAACAACTATTATCATAATAATAAAATATGTATAAATAATCGAATTTAAACTTTTGTGAGACATTGATATAATGCTAATAATTTTAACGGTTCAACTTACGTATTAACGGGAGTTCTTCTTCTTCACATGGTATTGACTGTCCTACCCCTGCAGCTCGCGGACCAAGGACCTCATGAAGGAGGTCCTGAGTTGAAATGAACTTGGTGTTTTTAATATTCGGAATTTTAATTTATAGGTATCACAAAAATCGGTTTTTTGATTAGATCAAAGTATTTTCAGAGAGACTAAGGTGTAGATACGACGACGAGCGAAGCGAGGAGTGTTAGGAAGAACCGCGACCCTGATACTTACTTATTATGTAAGTACAATTTGCAAAGCGCGATGTTTCGGACTTTTGTTTAATATTCGGATTTATTATTGGTCGGTGCAATGATATTCGTATTCTGAAAATCGTTGTTCTACGGGTATAGTAATGGGAATCCGAACTTTTGATATTTCATATTCATATTCAGTCGGACTTCTTATTGTTCGGTGTGTCGAAATTCGGAATTTAAAAACATTATGAGTACTCGTACGACATATTATACAGAGTGCCGTTTAAAGCGTTTGTTCATTATACGATTGGAAATTATTATAATTGATAATTATAACCGATGAAATTATACAAATATTTTTTATTCATTTTGTTTTTATGCAGTTTTTCGAAGCCGTAATTGCTATTCGTTGAAACCCATCCTGTAGCAAATAGCAAAGTGCCACGCTACCAATAGTGTGTATGTTTGCTCGCTCACTTTTTATTGATATGCAACTGCGCAGTGGCAAATAAAAACTGACATGTCCGGCTTATTTTCAGTGCACATGGTTGCGAATAAATTACATTTGCTCGCGTTTGTCAATTACGTTTTGTTTCCTGGTATTATTTTTGAATATTATAAATAATGTACCCTTAGAAGACTGTATATACGCAAGTATCTAAAATCATAACGATCTTCTTCGGTCTGAGTGCGGATAATATTAATCAAATCAACCAAATGTACCTAACCTAATCAAATGTATGTTTATAAAATTAAATATAACTAAAATATGGGAAATACATATATATATTTTTTTAATATATTTATTACTAAAATAAGTTACATAATATAAATTTAACCTTATCTGCTTTGGCAGTTTGCTGCATAACAGTTTGTTGGCAGAAAAATGACCCTCAATTATTACACTACGAAGGTGTTATACCTCTATATGTACCTTATAAATCGTATAAACTAATTAGGTATATTGAGATAATATCTACTTAATGCATACTCGGACAGTAGATGATTGTGTATATGTATGATATGTGATGCTAGATACAAATTTAAATTTATTATTCAATAACAGTTTTATGGCATGGCCAAGTAGAGAACTTGCTTGGCACTGCGAAGGGCTAGCATAAACCGCGTAATGTTTATATCTTTTATTTTTGTATACCTTAGCTTATATTCCTAACATAGTTCTTAAGGTTCTCTGTACTAACAAAATATAGATCAGTGGTCTTAAATAAACGATTTCAATTTTTTTTTAATTTATTACGTAAGTTGTCAAGCTGGGTTATGCAAGACACACAAAAGTACATACATAGTCGTGCATTTAAGTATTTTGTTTATTCATTTTTATTTTATCAAGCAGTTAATTGTTTACATATTCAATAATCTTTTGCTTATCACCGTTTTGTTTGCCTCCTGATTTGAGAAAGTCCGTTCAGTATTGACCAAGTAATGCAAATAAATCAATCAGTTGTTTGCTTGCGGCAGGTTCGTGCGTGACCCAGCGGACTGAACAGTTCTCAGGGAGCCGTGAGTCAGCACCTTTGCGTTCACAGGCTTTTCAATGATTATTAAATACCCGATATAGCCCAATATGAGATCGAAAATGACCTGTACCTAACTCAAGAGCGAGATTTTTTTCTAATCGGTCAGAGAAAAAGTTTCATTGCGTAAACGTAAATAACTTACGAGCAAACATTAACAGAGTGTGGTTTGTGGGCATATCAATAAAAAGCGGCCAAGTGCGTGTCGGACCACGCACAACGAAGGGTTCCGTGCCTTTTAAAAAGGTCGTATCGTTACTGAAATCTTTATGGCTCTTACGTCCTTTTCTTTAAGGAAGGCAGTTTTTTAGAAATATCTCGAAAACCTTTGAACCGATCTTGTTCAAAACAATTTTCGCTGAAAGAATTTAATAAGCCCTATGTTCATGATTTTTTTCATATTTTTATAATACACTGTTCAAAAATTAGAGGGACACAATTTTAGTGACTTTCGGCGTGATTATCTCTGACTCTATTCACTTAATAAAAAAAAATGCTGAGAAACCTTATATTTATTTTGAGAGGCCTATCGATTGATGTGCCACTCGTGGGCTTGCAATGAAAAAAAAATTTGACTCAGTTTTATGTATGGAGTGCAAAATTTTTTTTTAGTAATTTAATTACAAAACTGTAGCGGCTAACAAAATACACCTATCCTCAAAATTTTATTCACATACACCTTATAGCTTTCGAGTAAAATGCCTGTGACATACGGACGGACAGACAGACAGACAGACAGACAGACAGACATGAATCCATAAGGGTTCCGTTTTTTGCCATTAGTAATAAATAGTACATTGTGATACAAGTGAGCTATGTTGATAATTACATCAGAGGCGGGATTGTTCACCGCCACCAGCCGAGGATGTAATTATCGAAGCTCACGTGTTTCATACGACGTTTTTCAACACATTTGCGAGCAACAGGTTTTTACTCACATAGTTATTGCACATTGCAATTTCCTGTGGCGTCAATTCTATTTAACACTTTTCTATCCACCACGATTCAACATTTTTCATAATAACCAAACACGCATTAACAATGTTTACAAATATTTGTGAAATTACCTATAATAGTGTGCAACATTGTATTTTTTTGTGAAGTTTACGCAGTGCGCTCGCTGCCCCCCTATTCCCTATTCTGTAACTTGTTTTAAGCTCACCTCAACGCTCACTCACAAATATATCTTGACACCGCGATGCGTAGTAACTGAGCGTAGGTAGAGGTCTAGTTTCGTGACGGGTGACTGGCGGGGTGAGCCGCATTAGCGCGTAGCGAATAACAGCCCAGGTGTTAAAGCCAGACTTAGATGAAATTTCTAAACAGCCGATACAAAATAAAATAAATATTTTCGTTATAAAATATTATCTTTGTCAATTCATGTAAAATGTTAGCAAATGTGAATAGTTTCACTAAATTAAATGTTTCTATGTCATATCCAAAAATAACTAGTATTAATGATTAACATTAATGAACAATAGGCATTTAATTTGTTTAGTCGACTAAGAATCCATTTGCCGTGAATTAAAAAAAAGCTGTACATTCTGTACCACCCGGTTAATGCATACATCTTGCTGCAAAGTGCCTACGTGTCTTAATCGGGATAAAGCCATAAAACACGAGTGTCGTAATGTAATAAAACACGCGTGTTTAATACCCAGGATTAAGAGCCTAAAAGTGACGTGATAAGAGGCACGTTACGAGCAAATGTGTTGAAAAATCATTTTGCGATGCATGTTTTCATATAACTGAATGATAATAATATAATATCTTATATTACCCTACCATATTTCATATATTAAAATTAGAATACGACTAAACGGAAATTTGATAAGATTACCACTCAAGGGGGTGCCTTGATTCGAGTTGACCACGCCCCCTTGACAGAGACACGCTTATGCCTTCCGCGCACGAGAAAGAGAGATGCAACACTCTTCGGGAATGGCTTTTTGGAAAATTTCGAAAAATACCTAACGTATTGAAGTTTTATTTATATTAAGATTGTTTATACTGATTTTGTCGTAAAATAATGTATTGTTTGAGTAGGCTGAGTAAAAAAAGGAAAATAAAGACCTAACTTTGGATTTTTTTCTATCGAGGAAATTTTAGGCAATCATGTATCGATTAAATCAGATAAACAATCATATAGTCAAGAATCATATACCTGAAAATCAGACCTTATTGTTTCTTAATCTAGTCAGAACGGCGCGGCGTTTCAAAGCATGCGATAATTTCCAATTCACCAACTTAACATATTCTCGGTAATTGAAGTACCAATTCATCTATAAAAACTTTATCATGTAAGGTTGTTACGCGATAAAGATATGCCGAATTATCGACCGAATTATCCCAATTCCCTCGTGCCTCTATTGTGCCCTGATAAGCAGGATGAAACCTCTCGGCGGTCTCCTGAGAGGGTCTCTCGTGCTGAAGGAGCAATTGCATCGACTTGGGGCTCTTGGCGACATCTTGATATTTGAGGCGCTATATGTGCCCTACAATATTGAGGAATAATTTCTGGATTTTGCCGTAGTAAAATATCAATAACCCACTAGTCCGTATTTCATCGTCGGCCGATGTTAAGTAGTACGAGCCATTTGTATATATGTTACTAATTTCTAGTAGGTAGAATAGAAAGGATTTGAACAGTCGTACCTTATGAAAATTCAAGATTTTGTAGCAAGTTTACCAAGCCATAACACCAGGAAGTAACTCCGGCGCGGCCTCGCCTTCAAATTTACTCTGCTATTACAATCGCCTGTTTATTAGAGTCGGATTTCCTCCCCAATTTTCTTTTACAGCGACCTAATCACGTAAGCATGGGCACGCTTATACACTGTCCTATCATTTAGACTTTCATTACAGCTCATTTGTGTTTTTTTTTGTGTTAGTTACTTCATAGCTATATCATAAACATCGTATATTATGTCTACTTCTTTACAATAAGTACTTAGGTTTTATTTGAGAGTCTTCCCATTGCTTTCACCGCATTCATAGTTTTAGTAAACTTAGAAATGCAACGATGTTTTATCCTACAGTTTTTACTTGTCGTGTAAAATAGAATACGAGTTGGTTAAGGAGATTGGCCCGACGCCAGCCGGAAGCCAATACTGGCAGAGTCAGGACATTTTGATATCGCTAGCTTTATGGCACTGTAAAAAGATAAGTAAATCTGAAGCTATATATACTTGTACACGACGCTTGTTATTGTATGATAAGCTAATAATTCGATTAAGTATTTTTATTACGAACGACATTTTAGTCAGGACAAGATACCAGTTGGTATAATTTACGTTTTATTACAAAATTTACAGATTGCTCGGTATCCAAGAGCTAGAAATATTTATTTCATTACTAGTTATGGCGTAAGAATGTATCCTATTTTGTTTTATATGTCGATATAGGTGACCTAAGATGACGGTTTTACGACAAACGCGGTCCGGCAGCATTGGCGGAGTATCAAATATCAAGTTCATTTTATGGACTCTCCCGTAAATTGATGGAGAGCAATTATGTCATAAACAGCGCTTGATATCCCCGCTCACGCGACGTGCTACGGAATCTACGGATGCGTTATTTAATCACGTTTCGTAGATATATAGGTAGATTAGGTTCCGGTATCCTATCTTTAATCAATACACTCTCATATCGACTCGCCCCTTAATTGCTAAATTTGGGCGACGTCGCCCTCCACAGCCGACTTACATCTTACTCGCTGTAAAGGCGTTTAATCACGATGTTCCCCGTTCATTAAGCCGGCGAAGCGGAGACATTTTGTCACACGTCTGAAATGCTAATTTACCCTTACACCTAGCAATATACGAGTAGGCACCGTTGTTGTACCCTTTGACCGCCTTTTTACTGTCACGCCCGAATTTCGGCAGTTAATTTAGGTTGTTTGCGCTTGTCTGTATCTGAATACGCTAGCAGACCTTGACGTGCCTTCTCTGTTAAGTATCCGTATAAAAAAAACATGGTGTTATAATAAAGTGATTATGTTAACGGGTAATAGTACATTACTGCAGAGGCCGTGAAGTAATGGATTGCTGGGCGAGTTTGGAGTAGACGGCCGAGTCGTAGACGAGGCCGGATACAACGTGTCCAGCAATCCCTGTTCCGGCCGAGGAATGTATAGTGCTTTTCTCAAACGATGTGAGGAAGTATTTAAATTGAAATAAATACAAGGTAATCAATTAAATAATAGGTAATTTGCCGCCTTTTTTATTTTTAAACATGCTATTTGAACAAGCCGTTCGAGCACCATGTTTAACCGCACATAAGTATAGTACCATAGATTTTTTTTTATGTCGAAGGTATACTTACAGAGTCTAGTGGTGGTTGGCAGTATGTAATGTTTCCTTTGTTAGTTTAATATTAGTAAAATAAAAAGTTAGAGTAGGGGACAATAATGGTTTTACTTAGGGTTTTCATACATTACTTCTTGGCGTAAGGCCAAGAAGAAATGTAGGGAGCCCTAAACAAGAAACTTCATGTCTTCATTTCGTGATATTAACGCATACATTTCCGAGCATGTTTGAGAAAATTTATATTTCTATACAAAACTAATAAATTCGTTTAGTTGCATCTTAGGAAGATTACCATGGCAATACAATTTTACCAGCGATAAACGATGACGAATTGTTTGAATGAGTTAATTTTAATCAACGTACGATTTTAGAAATTATGTTTGTGCCTGGTCCAGCACTATGTTAAGCAAAGAAATGAGAAATCATCGAAACGAGAAGAAGAATAAGAAACGGATCAACAAGAACCTTCGTTGCCGGAAGTAAACACCGCTTTTTTAACGTGGGCAATTGTCGTCGGAATCCGTGAAATATTCACCTTCTTAAAAGAAACAATTGACTCGATTATATAAACAATGGTCGTTAACATTAACATTATTATTCTTAGTACCGAAAATATTAAAAGATAATGTGGGTAGTAAAACTTTTTGGTTGACAACTCAACCCGGCGGTGGCAGTTAACTGATGCTACGAGAATGGAGAATGTCATTATTTTAAACTAAGTGAAACCCTCTTTACATTTTAAAGTAGATTAACAGTAAACTGTCATTACCTTTCAGTTCGCGTTTTGTTGCAAATAATACTTGTTCTTCAGTGAGTTTTATTTTTAAATAATATATGGGCCACGAGACATTTATATAAGGATACTGTTACAATGCATTTCTTTGAACTCGTCTTTATTGTTTCAGATAATGGCTGTTTTCAATTGGGAATTATAAGAGCCGCTTCATTCAGGTAATGGAAGATTATAAATTATGCAACACTTATTTCAATTCAGAAAAACATCATTCGTTTAGGTTCTAATGGATGGCACATTATGTGATATTGCCACCTCGGTTGCGTCGGCCGAATTTGTACATTAAGTTGGTCGACTATTACTCGGTAACTACTTATGACTACTTGTTCGTGATAGTTTTCCTTTTAAATTCATTATATGTACTACTACCACGAATTTTTTCACATCCCCAGTAGTAGCCATTTAGCCGGCAGGGGGGGAACATGACGCGCAAACGAATTACTGATTTGAAAAATGGTTTTAGAAAACCCATAATATTTTTGAACGAGCTATCCAACGATACTCCACAGCATGACGGTTTGACAAGAAAAAAAATTACATCCCCGCTTTAGGTGTAGGGGAGGTACCCTAAAAAAAAATCTGTTTTGTCGGCGTGATTGATTCATATATCCATGGCGAATCACAGTTTTCTAGTAGTAATGGTTACTGAGCTAAGCCGAAGACGGACAGAAAGACAGACAGACGAACATGGCGAAACTATAAGGGTTCCTTGTTGACTACGGAACCCTAAAAACCATAAAGCCACATTATTTCGCGGGTAAAAGTAATTCATTACAAATTTGCAAGGCTGGGTAATAAGGGCAACGTTTTTATTTACGTTTCTAGCAGAGGCACATTTATCTTCTGACATATAAATTAAATGTGTCAAGGGCGGGAATCTACATTACAATTCAAAATGTTTTAGATTTTACGAAATTTATATTCTAACTTTTCTTTGTGGAGTTTTCTATACTTAATAACCAAGCAATAATAGCAGGTACTTTCATCTTTGTAAATATGCTTTTAATTAACAAACATATTAAGCAACCGAATGCTGTTAAAATTCTCGTACATTAATCCGTCTTCAACTTTTTTTTACACAGCATCAACTGTATTATACTTATACGGTAAGTACCCGCAATACCCGCATTATAGACCAATCAAATTATGAAAACCTGGACATAATTCGATTACTGTCATTTTCATTTTCTATGATATAAATTATTGTTAGTTATAGTTAAAATAAAAATAATTAAATATTTGAAGGCTCCGCGTTAATATAAAAAAAACCAAAACGCTACATTTTAAACACATTTTGATATCATAAGTACAGCATAATAAATAACTTTGTAAAATGACCTCTGTTATGATATGTCGCTTGCATTCCAGTTCAAGAAATCAAAATTAAACTAGTTAATCACGGACTATCATTAATAAATAAGGTTCATTAAGTTACACATTTTCTGTTTCAACCATTTATTCTGAATAGTATATTTTGTGTGTTGATAAATTATTAAAAATTAAACAGATTCTCTTTGCAGATTACTAAAGACATAAATATTGGTAATTCTTAGAAAATCAAAACACTTTACTACTTCAAAAGTGTTTAATTTATGCCGTCAACATCAACATACATATTATTAGTACTATACACCGTGGGCTGTTTAAACCCGACCGATTTCAACCACATATTCCTGACGAGATTTCAAGTAAAAAATGTTATATGAACATATGTCCAATTACGAGTTTATATTTTTTTAATTTTTGAAACAAAGTAAATCAATTAGGCATCGCAGTTCACTGTGAACGAATCTTTACTTTGGTCACAAAAATAATTTTAGACATTGACGTTATTGACATTATTTAAGTTCAATTTACCGGCCAGTTCTATTATCGTAATGTACTATGTAGGTATAATAGGTTGCACTCTAGTGATAATTGATAAAATGCAGAATCTAAACATAAGTCTAGTTTAGCGATAAACGTGTATGTGATAAAGAAAAGATAATAATTTGATACATAATACGAGTACTAACTACACTGGCACTCAGCGGTAAATGGCGTGTTCGTTATACGTAAAATTACATTCCGTAATAAAACCTTTCTGTAATTGAACACCAAACTTAGGAACAAGATACTGGCCAATAATGATTTTTGTGATTCTGCGTAGAAAAAATTAAGTGCAAATAATTACGTCACATTCTTAGGGTGCGTTATACTTGAGATTATTCAATTTGTTAAATACTTAAAATTGCGATTTTCTAAAAAACTATGCATTTTCGGACTACATGTTGTACGACTTTTTTTACTCTATTTTAGCTAAGGAACCTATGGTTAAAATCGGTCGGGCTTAAACAGCCCACGGTGTATAAGAAACAAATTAAACTAAGAATATCTACGATTACTAATTAATTGATATTGTTTCTTACTTACGTTTCAATATGAACGGTATCTCTAACAGAATAAGGTCGTCATTTCATCTAAATCGGTTCCCATTTGACTTTGGCACTTATGATATAATATTAAATTATGGATATGAAATACGGATATGGATACGGATTTATGGATGTATATGGATATGGATAGATAGGTGGATCAGATGGATGGATGGATGGATGGAAGTGTGAATATCATAACATAAGTGCTACCGTAAAAGGCCCAGGCAGATAATTTGCCTGCAAATACCCCACAACGGCAATACATAATGCGACGACGGGGTTGTAACAGTGCCGTTTCCATGGCGATACCACGTCAAGGTATTTGAAAAATCATCAGTCATCACGTTCGTACTAGGGCTCCCGCTACACGTGTAAACCCGCCCGCCCGAATACCCGTGTTCTTAAGCCCGCGGTGCTAAGCGTCCGTTCTACACGGGCACGTCCGAACCCGCCCGGTCCGCGGGCGGGTACCCGGGTACCCGTGTACCCGTACACACGTACCCGCGGGTTCTAATTACACACGGGTTCGGACCGTCCGTGGCCGTTTGAGTTGAGGCAAATAGAATATAATTATTTCATTTTACTCTATTTGCATTAGCAACTCTATGGGTTTGGTGTGTATGATGTTGTTTTATATTAGGGATGTGACAAAAGGAAACATCGCAGGAAGCCTATGTTTACTCTATTGCGTCATAATATTGTATAAACCTAGTATTTTATGTAATGATTGCCCGACAAAGGGCACGCAAACTGTTTAACTTTTATTATAGCCACTTAAAGATATGATAGCTAAACTAAAACAGTACCTAGGTAAGTAGAGTAGGCCAAGAAAGTGTTCTACCGTTTTTCGACTTTATTGCATGCAAAATAAGGTCTAAAAGTGGTAGACCACTGTCTTGGCCGACTGTACATGAGAACTATTTAATTTTAACCGAGCGCTTATTGTATTGTACAGTCGAGGAAATTTAATGTTTAGCACTTTTGATCCATAACGTCATTCAAATAGAGTTGACATTTGCCAAACCTTCATTTTCCTCGACCGTACATGCCATTATGGTTCTAAATAAGGGACTGAATGAGGTATCAAAATTAAGGGTTTTAATTAACGGTACTTAATAAAGGTATTGCAAGGTATACCGTTTTAAACCGTACCTTTACTCACGAGGTTGAATATGAGCACCGAATAAAGGCACTGAATCAAAACGATACTTGCAACATTACTCTGCCTACGATACCTATATAAACGATACAGTAATCATTTTAAAAGAAAGGTACTCGAACAAAACCATATTGTGACAATTTGCTACACCTTCAAAGTTTACCGTTATTATAGTAAATTCTATTAAATGAATGCAAGCAAAATACGATTTTGTGCTATCATGATAAAGTCGTTTTCTGCTTGCGCTTGTGACAGGATCTTATCTTACAATTTCGGATGTACTAAACATCGTTGTTGTAATTTAATGAAGTAAAAATAATTTGCAGCAACGAGATTATAATTTGGATAGGCATTATCAGTGTCTTGCAACTTTTTTTGGATAAACCCAAAAGTAGTTGAATTCCAAAGCAATATTAAGTTTTATGCGTTTGCGATAAAGTCGAAATTTCAACAAAAAAATTGAAGCTAATTACTTACGTCTTAAGACAAGGAGTCTTTTTTGTTTCCTTTGTTTGTTTTGTTCGTCGCCTGCCGGCGAAAAGGGTTTAACAGGTTAAATAGGCACGAACTTCATCGTTCTAAAGCAGGTAATAATTCTTTATCTGTTATCTTCGCCGACCTGAGTTGTGGTGTTTTACCGCTGAACGGATATATTAGGGAGGTGGAAGTGGTCACACAATACTACATAGTTTTAGGTATGCAAAATTTAATAAAGGCAGTAAAGTTGTGTGATTTCCTAGTTGCAGAATTTTATTTAGCAAGCAAATAAAGATTAATAAGAATGCCCGAGACTTGGCTCTACGAAATATCTAACAACTTTTAAGGTAGAAAAGTTTTGAGACGGCCTCTTTTTTCGATGAAATGTTTTTTTATGGGATACTAATATCATTTACTACATTTGGTTTAGCTATTTACTATGCTTGCCACATTACAATGATCTGCAATATATATTTATACCTGTTCTGTTCAACAGTTGTGATTTAAAAAAATGACATCATTTTGTTGCGATTTTCTTCGTTTTTTTTGTCAGTTACTGTAGTGTTATATTTAATTTGTGATATTGAGTGTTCGTAAAGGCCCACACAATCTGAAATAAATGTGACCAATTCTTAATAGATACATGCTTTTTATTAACTGATTCCTTCCCTTTAAGAGGTTATAAATAAATGGTCGTGCTAATCTCATTATTATTTCTAATATCTACTATTAGAGCTGGTGGTCTAAAATTGGGACCGGCCAATTTTAAACCACCAGCTTCGTAACTATTCTGGTTCAAAACCAAAACTAGATTAATGCTAATACATTATTTTTCACATTTTAAGCTCAAATAAAAATCTGGGGGCACGGCGGTGCCCCCGCCAAGTCGAGCAAAACAGCGGCACGGCCGTACCATCTTTTTTCGAAGCAGTACAGGCCATTTTCGACCCCCCCAATAACTTCGTTGTGAATAAAACTAGAAGCCTGAATTTTCAGTAACCTAGCCGGCATTGTATAAACACGGTATATTTCAAATTTCATTCAATTTGAATCAGTGGTTTAATAATTATAACTAGTTAAAGTTTCTTAATTTTGTCATTCACATACACACTGACCGATCAACAAAAGCGCTAATTTAGAACATAATTTGTGTTTAAATCAAGGTAAAACTAAAATATTTTGCAAATTTCGGTCCAGATTTCTAGATACGCATAAATAACTTTATAAGTCCATATAAATATATAGGATTACAAAGTTAATTTGCAGTGAGTGGAAGAAAAAATTAAAAAGCAAGAATGAGACTGCAATCATAATTTGTATGTATTGATAACACAATAACCTACAAAAAGAAGTGAGATCTCATAAAATAACATTTCATGTAAAAAAAGAGGCCAAGTCTCGAAACTCTTCCACCGTGTGACTTGGCAACCACACAATTCTGCATAGTTTTAGGTGTGCAAAAATCCACAAATGCAGTAAAGTTGTGTGATTGCCAAGTAGCAGAATTTTATTTAGCTAGCAAATAAAGAATAATAAGAATGCCTGAGACTTGGTACTACGAAATATCAGTCAACGGCCGCTTTAGCCTAGTTGGTAGTGACGCTGCCTACGAAGCAAGAGGTCTCGGGTTCTAATCCCGGTAAGGGCATTTATATGTGTGATAAGCACGAATATTTGTTCCTGAGTCATTGATGTTTTCCATGTATTTAAGTATTTATTTATCTATATAAGTATGTTTATCGTCGTCTAGTAGCCATAGTACAAGCTTTGCTCAGTTTGGGACTAGGCCGATTTGTGTAAGATTGTCTCCTAATATATTTATATTATATTTGTTAAAAACAGAATTAGAGAATATGGAAAAATTAAAAGTTATAGAGAAAATTGAAAAGCCTACTGATTGGGTTAATTCCATTGTGTTAGTCGAAAAAGCAAACGGTACGCTTCGCGTATGTTTAGATCCACGTAACTTAAATGAGGCAATAAAGAGACCTCATTATACATTCCCTACTTTTAACGATTTACGATCAAACATAGCAGGAGCGACAATTTTCAGCAAGCTAGATGCTAGTTCGGGATTTTGGACAATACCTCTAGATGGAGAGAGTAGTGATTTGTGTACGTTCAACACACCTCTAGGTAGATAGAAATTCCTTCGTTTGCCATTTGGAATTAATTCAAGTTCTGAGATATTCCACAGAAGCATGGTACAATTATTTGGTGATTTACCAGGTATTCCGATTTTTATAGATGATTTATTAGTTTATGGAAAGACACAGGCAGAACATGATGAACGACTAGAGAACTTATTCAAAAGATCTCGAGAAGTAAATATTAAATTCAATAAGGCGAAATGTCAATTTAATATGTCCGAAGTATATTATGTAGGTCACATGTTCAACAAGGATGGAATATCCCCAGACAAGTATAGAGTTAAAGCTATAATGGATATGCCTAGCCCCACGAATGTCAAAGAACTACAAAGATTCCTTGGGATGATTAACTATTTAGGTCAGTACATACCCAATTTGTCTGATGAAACCAGTATTCTTAGAGACTTGATTAAAAAGCAGAATATTTGGCAAGTCACATGAAAAACAACTCGCTAGATTAAAGTCGCTAATATGCAAAGCACCAGTTCTTACTCACTTTGACTTGAAAAAGCCATTAAGAATGTCTGTCGATACTTCAAAATGTGCTGTCGGAGCCGTAATTTTTTATGGTAATAATCCTATAGCATATGCGTCGAAGTCCCTAACAAAGTGTCAAGAGAACTATGCTCAGATTGAGAAAGAACTTTATGCTATAGTGTTTGGAGCTAAAAAAAATCATCAATACTTGTATGGTAATATTGTCCATGTAGAAACAGATCATCAACCACTGGTTACATTATTCAAAAAGTCTTTATCTGAAGTACCTACTAGATTACAAAGGATGATGATTACTCTGCAAGCATATCACTTAGTTGTCACATATACAAAGGGCTCAGAAATGTATGTGTATGATACTTTATCTAGAGCATCTGCACATAATGTTTCTGATAATTGTCAATTCAATTTTAACGACTTAGAACAAGAGGTAGAAATTCATGTGAATTTACTTACTTCACACTTAGCTATAACTAAAGAGAAACTAAATAAGATTCTTGAACACACTAATAAAGACGAATCATTACAGAGATTAAAACTTTATTTTCAAAATGGATGGCCTAACTCTAAAAACCAAATAGATCCTATTGTTTCTCCATATAGGAACATTAGAGATGAAATTCATGTCATAAATAACTTGATATTTAAGAATCAAAGTGTTATCATTCCCATGTCATTAAGGTCTGAAATACTGTCTATTCTACATGAAGGTCATTTAGGCATAGAAAAAACTAAAGGTCAAGCCAGAGGCACAGTTTATTGGCCGAACATTAACAATGATATTGAATCTAAAATAAAACAGTTTGAATATTGCCTAATGTATATGAATAATAAACCAAAAGACCCAATTATGTCACATGAACAACCTATATATCCTTGGGAGAAAGTTGCTATAGATTTATTTGACTATAAGGCTGGGAAGTATTTACTTGTAGTAGATTTCTATTCTAACTACATTGAAGTTGTTCATTTGACAAAATGCAGCGACAGCAATGCTGTAATTGCTAATTTGAAGTCTATATTTGCGAGACATGGTATTCCATTACAGTTGCTTAGTGACAATGGCCCCCCATTCAATTCTCAAGCATTCAAAGTATTTTCTTTGAATTGGGATTTTGAATACATAACTTCCAGTCCATACTTACTTAGAATGGTCTCGCTGAAGTATCTGTCAAAATTGTCAAAAACATATTCAAAAAATGTGAGGAATCAGGCACGGATCCCTATCTTGGTTTATTGCACTACACTCGCGTGCAAAAGTATCGAATCACTTTGCATTTTTTCGTTTGCATCAGATATCTTTGTAAATCGGTTAATTCTTCTAAATTATTTAAATGTAATTATGTTTGTTGGAATATTAGCTTTATAAAAAGCTATGAAACATGAGCATTGGCCCTAGATTATTCAGATTATGGCCAATCTGCCGGTTTCCCGTGTTGTTGCGGCTTCTAACACCCACAAGTTGCACCCTTGACCCCTATAAAACGGGGGTGGTGGGGTATTTCTTATCAGTCACTTACCAGAAGTCGACCTGCACACATCTCCGCATCTTATCCTGTGAAGAATACCCTGAAAAAATGGAAGCCACCGAAGCTCAAGTCGCCGTAGTCGTCAAGCTCCTGCAAGAAGGGCGTAGTCAACGCTCAGTGGCTGCCGAAGTGAATCTGAGCCAGTCCACAGTCTGTAAACTGTACCAGAAGTTTCAGCTGACAGGATCACTTACTGCAAGACCAAGAAGCGGCCGCAGAAGGTGCACATCGGAGAGAGACGACCGCTTCATTGTGTCGAGGGCTCTTCGAAATCGTCACCAGACTGGAGTTACCATCCAGCAGCATCTGCGGGAGGTGCGAGGAGTGGTTGCCAGCGAGTGGACCGTGAGAAAAAGACTCAAGGCGACGACCCTGACACCCAGGAGGCCTGCGACTGGGCCCAGGTTGCTGGCAAGGCACCGCACAGCCCGAAAGGAATTTGTCAGGATTCACAAAAATTGGACCCTTGACCAATGGACCCCGATTCTGTTCTCGGACGAGTGCAGAATGTGTTTGAATTGCGACCTGGGCCCTGGAACCTGCGACCGAAGAGGAAGAGTCTACAGGAGGCCAGAAGAACGCTACGCTCAGTGCTGCTTCTCCGAAAGGGTCGCCTATGGAGGTGGCTCAGTCATGTTCTGGGGCGGCATCTCGTACGATGCACGGACTGAGCTGGTTTTTGTACCGGGTGGTGGTCGTGGCGGTGGATTAACTGCTGCCAGGTACATAACGGAGATTTTGGAAGACCACGTCGTCCCTTATGCTGGTAGTTTTGATGAGGGGTTCATGCTAATGCAGGACAATGCCCCCTGTCATACCGCAAGGGTCACCGCTCCCTACCTCCACGAGGTGGGCATCGATACCATGGCCTGGCCTGCGATGAGCCCGGAACTTAACCCCATTGAGCACATGTGGGACCGTCTTAAGAGGAACGTTCGGGCCCGGAATCCTGCTCCAGGCACTGTCGACGAGCTGAAGATTGCCTTGCTGGAGGAGTGGGAAGCGATTCCTCAAAATTATATCAGGAAGTTAATAAAATCAATGAAAAATCGTTTACTTTGTGTCGGTAGGGCTAGGGGGGGTAATACCCGTTACTAGCGTATTCATAATAAATTGAATTTTATTCTGAAAAAGCCTTTTATTTCGAGTTTCCCTCGTTGATTTTAAAGCCATTTTCGAGCTACTTCCGGTATTCGAGTTTTTTTCAGCCTTTGGATCTGAAATATTATTGAGTTGGCACATTTTCCAAAGCGTTACATTGTAAGCTTTCATTTGATACCATAATTTTCAGATTCGAATGGGAAACTACAAAGATATCGGATGCAGACGAAAAATTGCAAAGTGATTCGATACTTTTGCACGCGAGTGTATAGAAACACCGAGAGGAAATCTTAGTTCACCTGCTCAATTACTTATGTCGCGACAACTAAGAACTAATTTACCCGCTAAGGGCACAGGCACTGTCGACGAGCTGAAGATTGCCTTGCTGGAGGAGTGGGAAGCGATTCCTCAAAATTATATCAGGAAGTTAATAAAATCAATGAAAAATCGTTTACTTTGTGTCGGTAGGGCTAGGGGGGGTAATACCCGTTACTAGCGTATTCATAATAAATTGAATTTTATTCTGAAAAAGCCTTTTATTTCGAGTTTCCCTTGTTGATTTTAAAGCCATTTTCGAGCTACTTCCGGTATTCGAGTTTTTTTCAGCCTTTGGATCTGAAATATTATTGAGTTGGCACATTTTCCAAAGCGTTACATTGTAAGCTTTCATTTGATACCATAATTTTCAGATTCGAATGGGAAACTACAAAGATATCGGATGCAGACGAAAAATTGCAAAGTGATTCGATACTTTTGCACGCGAGTGTATAGAAACACCGAGAGGAAATCTTAGTTCACCTGCTCAATTACTTATGTCGCGACAACTAAGAACTAAATTACCCGCTAAGACTACCAATTTAAAGCCTAAGGTAGTGAATTTCAAGCTTCATTCTGAACATAAGAAGATAAGAAGCAGAACTTAGAGAAAACTAGACTACTATAACCAGCATGCCAGAAAATCAGTTTCTTTGAAATGATTTTGTCTACTTCAAAAAGAAACCCAATGATAAAATATGGAGTAAAGGCACTGTAGTCTCTGAAACGAACTGTCCCCGTTCTTATATAGTTAAGGATAGTGATAATGTTTTGTATAGAACGAATCAACAGCATATTTTTCTTCCAGAAAAAAGGGACAGCATGAGTAATTCAAGTTGTCAGAGAAGTCAGAGAAGGCGAACTTTACGTACTTTGTTATAATTTGTTACATTTATTAATCTGCTATTTTTATTCACAAAAAAAAGATGTTATAATTGCAAAGCTACGAACACTCATTTAGTACTTGTATGTACATTCTTAGAACTACGGGATAGTTCCTAGCTTCACACATCAAGGACGGGTAGTACTACCCGCGTGTAATTAGCGCACGGGTACCCGTGTACACGTGTACACAGGAACCCGTGCGCTAATTACACGAATCCGTTCGGACCGGTCGCTTAAACCCGCGGGCGTGTTACACGGGCACGGGTACCCGACACGAATACACGAAACCCGGACACGACCGCGAGCCCTAGTTCGTACATGTAAATCGTAATTGGCTCGGAGAGTCAGTTAACCTAGGTTCGATTCCAGCCATAGGCATGGAGTATTTGTAAGAGTGAAAAAATGTTGTTTATAATTATGATATTGGACTATGGGATACTGAACGATTTTTTTTACTTAGTTTGAATTAAATTTAAGTTATGTTAATTATCATAGTACTTTAGAAAATAAAATCAATGTAATTCTTTGGGACATATTGGGTACTAAGCATATTTGCAAAATATGACGAAAAGTAAGAACTAAGTTAGTTAGTTAAAATCTCTTACTAATATTTAGATTTGTTTAAACATGTAGTGGATATTGATGACCCATATTAAAGATATAATATTAATTTCCGTTCCGTTTTTAACTTTGGAATCATTTATGGCAGTTGTAATAGAAATCAATGACCATATAATATCATTTGACGCCAGTTGTACCCTGACGGCTTTATTGTATCGTTCTACTATATATAAGTAAGTAAGTACATTACATACTCGTATCACCTAAATCACAGAATCAATAATAGGATAAATCCTTACGAATATTATAAATTTATAAATGCGAAAGTGTGTGTGTGTGTTTGTCCTTCTTTCACGTTGCAACGGAGCGTCGTATTGATGTGATTTTTGTATGGAGATAGTTTAGAAGCTGGAGAGTGACATAGGTTACTTTTTTCACCGGGAAAACATCTAATTCCCACGAGAATTCAATATGTTACATTTTCCTATAACCACACGGGCGAAGCCGCGGGCATCAGCTAGTAATTCAATAAATGTATCAACAAATTCAAACAATATGAGTAACATGAAATTGTATTTTTTATGGCATCGCTATCATGGCGCTTTCAACCAAAAGTACGAGGAATGGGGTTAAAAGAAAATAAGGATCATAGATCGAAAATCTGGAGGACAAGGGAAAGATCAGCACGGTTAGCACAAGACGACGCGCGAGCTCTCTCGAGCTCTCTCGAACTATCCGTCTCTTTCTAAGTTTTATAGAGAGCACGCGCGCGGTCTTGTGCTAACCGTGCAGGAACGGGTAGTATAATATACGTATTTATCAGTTTGATATTACTCAAAGACAAAAAAAGGCTTTCAATAAACAAGGATGCGTCATTTATATACAGGAGTGAAAGAATAGATATCTACAGCAAAGAGTATAATAATAATAATATATGTTAGGAATATAAAATTATGTGACGTAAACGTACCTAATACCCAAGTACTATGGCGGTAGTTTCGGAGATATTGAATGTTTTGCAAAAGTTGGTAAAAACGACGAATTTTTAATCGCTATTTCGAAAACAAAAGATGTAACATTTATTGACGTAGTTTAATTTTTAGTATTCGTAATTACAAGTTCGTTCATTTATTCCTATGGTTCAGTAGAAAATGTACCTTACGCCCGTGTGATAAAAAAATATGCTAAATAATACTGGAAAAACCTACAAACTGCTAAGCTTCTGCGACCCGCCTCATCACAATAGATGCATTATGATGTGGTGGGTGGTGGGTCAAAGAAACCAAGTTTGCGGCGGAGTCTATTTTTGTAAAAACAGGCGTTCGGAGTAACCTAATCTTTAAATCATGTAACTGCCATAAGGACTCTTTTCGTTTCATACAATCCGTAATATAAGTATAATATTTATAAATGCGAAAGTAACTCTGTTTGTCTGTCTGTTACCTTTTCACGCTTAATCCGCTGAACCGATTGATATGAAATTTGGTATTGAGATACTTTGAATTCAGGGGAAGGACAAAGGATAGTTTTTATCCCATAATTCGACACCTAAGGGGGTGTAAAGGGGGGCGAAAGTTAACGAACGAGTTCCGCGCGGACGAAGTGGCGGGCAAAAGCTAGTATATAATAAGTTTAAATCCTAATATTATGTCGAAACGGAATACATATGTAATAGGAATGTGAGTAATGTTGTGTGTATTTTCATTTACATAATGACTGTAGTTTGATTGAACTTATACTATACCTGTGTAAATATTTATGTTAGGTGACAAGTAAGTATACACCGTGGGCTGTTTAAACCCGACCGATTTTAACCATAGGTTCCTTAGCTAAAATAGAGTAAAAAAAGTCGTACAACATGTAGTCCGAAAATGCATAGTTTTTTAGAAAATCGCAATTTTAAGTATTTAACAAATTGAATAATCTCAAGTATAACGCACCCTAAGAATGTGACGTAATTATTTGCACTTAATTTTTTCTACGCAGAATCACAAAAATCATTATTGGCCAGTATCTTGTTCCTAAGTTTTTTTTTTTTGTGATTCGTGAAGAGTCGTACTCTCTTTCTCGATAAAGGACATAATTTTCTTATTCACACTCTCAATTAAAGATTCGTTCACAGTGAACTGCGATGCCTAATTGATTTACTTTGTTTCAAAAATTAAAAAAATATAAACTCGTAATTGGACATATGTTCATATAACATTTTTTACTTGAAATCTCGTCAGGAATATGTGGTTGAAATCGGTCGGGTTTAAACAGCCCACGGTGTATTCAAAATATAAAAGAAAATAAAAAACAATTTGAAATGACACTCATATAGTTGGCATCAAGATACGACGCCAGGACTCGACCGCCCGAGGGTAGAGGTTTTTGTATCTGGAAGGTGTCGCTTTAACTTTAATTTGAAACTGCTCAAACAAAATGAAATTGATATTGTGATGCTTTTTGCAAACATTTCTTTAATTGTTGTTCTCATAAATTCTATAAATAACACCTGAATGATTGTGAACACTGTTTATGAATGCATTGATAATCCTTGGCTTTATTGATAGCGGCGAGCGGCGGTCCTGTCTGTCTAGTGTTAATAGGCTTTCCTGCCAGGTCACCTGTATTCTCTTGAATGTAGGTCTCGCCCAGGCTCCCGGCCCATTGTCCAATCAATAGCATATGTGCTACACGTTGAGCAAGTTCTTTGTTCTTGATTTCCATATAAAAAAGATTGTTATTCTTAATTCATACAATATTATTGATTCTAGAAAGTAATAGTCTGAGTAAAAATGAAAAATAGAAGTCTTACCTAATAGGATTCTTGCATAATAATAGACAGTGATAACTTTGAACTAATACAATTCAAATTATGAGTTTTAAAGAAAAATGCTTCCATCAATTACGACAACCTTTCCTTTCGCACAAGTTGAAGATTTAGTATTCCTCATTAACAGAATTTACTTAACCAGACGGAATTGTCTTACGGAACTTGAGAATTGTAGGTATCCTGAATAATTTAGTGTCTAAATTGTAAATAAATAAATTAGTTAATTTACTGATTGTAACACGAAAATGCAAACATAACTAACAACAACAAAGGACAAGTTCTTCTCGAAAACGAAACAGTGCTAAAATATGTTGAATAATGTTATGAAACTATTAATATTTAGCTACTTAGCTTTTACCTGTACTCGAAAGTAAAAGTGCCGCGAATAACTTTATAACATAGTGGCAAAGTTCAAAGCATGCAGGTAAGTTATTTGAACCAATTTACAAGTGAACAATGCGTGCATTGTTTCCGTCCCCTGATTTATTTGCAGACCGCTTTCACTCGGAAAAGAACTTTCTTGTGCGTGGCCAATTTGAAAACAACCTTGATTTGTATCTGCAGCTTTTGTTGTGCTGGGCACATCTCGCGGTCTAGCGCGCGTAAATATCGCCCGGCTTTTATGCGTACCGTGTAGTGTATTAACGCGCCCCTTTATATTATGATAAATTAACATCACGCCTCACGGTAGATACCTACTTGGTGAGCTCGGCTCAATGTTTTACTGATTATACATTTCAAAAATACATAAGTCACAATTCCGAAGCTATGTCGGCCTCAGACGCGGCCTTTAATTGATATTTATATCATATCCAGGTTGGTCTAATGGGACCCTCGTCTTGTCAGCCCCACTTCCCCAAGTTAGGGCTCGTCGCGGAAATTCTTCGTTTATTATTCACAGTGAATTACTCGAGTTCTGCATTTTTTTGCCCCAACGGAGCTTTCACGCTATTTCATTTATTCAGCACCGCCCCTTATTTAAAGGGATACAATAATTCCTGTACATCCATACTTAATATGGGCTGGGAATGGGATCGCTAACTTTCTCTTTATTAATTTGCTTAGTGAATACATATTCTTTGATATGCACATCACACAGTCAAGGTCTAAAAAGTGAAAATATCGTAATTAGCAGGTAATAGGTACTATGTGTCATAATTTTTGGAGAGTATTATTTCTAATACGAATAGTGTACCTACTGTGTCACTGGGACGGAGGATGTGAAGAAAAATCAAGTATCTCTTCGACTCATACAAGTTTGGGATCCGGCAAAATTCGCAATTCTTAAACTTAATATAAATAATATAAATAAATATAAAATTCGTTGTATGGCTAAATAAGTATCTACCTAAATTTTTGACGTAAATTCAATTTCATAATGAGAAGCGTAAATTTCTTAATGTATTCCTGAGCAGATGTCAATAATACGAACATCCTTCTCATCTACTAAATAAATTTGTTACACGCGTGTTCACTTACAATATTGAACATTTTCTCATTAATGCACGAGTATCGGTGGTCTATTATTTATGGTGTACAGTCTAACTCACTTTTTCGAGATATATACAATATTACATAATTATTAGTCAGAATGAATCCGAGATAATGCCAGTTAATATTGTGCTAGAAGCAGGCATAAATATACACTAAACAATAAGTGGAAAGACAGGGAATATTTTACGTTATAATTTTAGTAAGGCAAAACCAAAGACGAGCGTACGTTCATTGGGGCAGGTTGTTTATCATTAGATTATTAGAAAATGTTACTTTATAATAGAATTTCCATTCCACCCACTCAAATTAAATTTATTTAGCTCATTCAACGAATGACGTGAGTTTCACGCAAGGGCGCACGATCCACACACGTGGTGGCGGTTCGTCCTCAGCCCCGCGTAACTTCGTATTTAATTCGAATATATTGCGTGGAGCTTTAATTTCGTAATGGCGGGAATTGCTGACGCGTGCAGATGTACATTTTGACTTGAGGTTTTCCTTTTGCAAATGGAACGTAACCCGTTGTTGATACCAAATACCTGAAGCCAAACAAACACTCATCAAGTCAATGCCCGTAAATCGACCAGGATTATTTAGTAATGGTTTCGTTTAGTGATACTTACGGTCATTCGATCTCAATTATGCTTAAATGATTTAATTCGGAATTAATGCAAATTATCTAGATAGTTATAAAACTACACTGTCGGCAGTTCGACATGAATTTATTACAACGTAGTCATTAATAGAAGAATAAAAGTTAAAAACGCGCCTAAGGAGTGTTTGAGATTCAAACTAGGTAGGTACCTCAGCTTTAGGTCCACTAGCTAAGAACTAAGAACAGCTAGACTCAAAAAAAAATTATTGGTAATTTTTTTTGGTATGTTCTTACTTTATTCTTTATACTTTTGGCTTAGCAGGTTTTCGCCTTATTGCACCAATTTTTACCTGATTAGTTATGTAAGTATGTGGACAAGAAAATTCTATTTCACGGGGTACAGTCCAAACGACTTGATAGATTTTGACATATGATGTGTCGTTGGATTCCTCATAGTCGTGTGAGTGACATTTATTTGAAAAAACCCGGCCAACTGCGTGTCGGGCCACGCGCAGTGTAGGGTTCCGTAGTTGCCTATCTGTCTTTGTTACATTGAATTTGTACGAAAGTTCGCCTTTCCAAGTACCTAGACTGTTACTCGGTAACTATGTTATGTGCACTTAGCCGTGATAGTTTTCCTTTTTATTATATGTACTACTGCCACTTCACATTTCAGTAGTAGCCATTTAGGCGGCAGCTCGGCGGGGGGGGGGGGACAGTTGACGCAAACAAAAATTAGGGCTTCATATCACGCAAGCGAATCACTGAGTTGAAAAATGGTTTTCCCATGATATTTTTAAGCTATCCAACGATACCTCACACGATGGTTTTAAAGAGAAAAACAAACATCCCCAATTTAAGTAAAGGGGGGTACCCAAAAATTTTTTTTGCAAGATTTTATTCTACTGTTTTGTCGGAGTGATTGATTTATATACCTATGCTGAATAACAGCTTTCTAGTAGGGAAGGGTCACAGAGCTACGGCGCAAACAGACAGACGGACATGGCTTCCTTGTTGACTACGGAACCCTAAAAAGCAGTTGGGTTTTTTGAAAAATCTTTTTATTTCACTTGTTTTATTGAAACATTTATCAATGCTAGGAAAATGGCCGTTGGGGCGGACAGGTTTTCGAGTGGCGACCACGTACCGGAAAGTGCGGCGTGGTGGGTAGGTGGACTGATGGCCTGGTAAAGGCTGCGGACTCCGCTGGATGCGGGTGGCGCAGGACCGGTCCCTTTGGCACTCTTTGGGGGATTCTATGTCCAGCAGTGGACGTCTTTCGGCTGATATGATGATGATGATATAGCAGCGTCGCCTGCCCGGTCCATGCGTGGTAATTGGAGGAGGAGCTCCAGAACTACCAAAACAAAAAAAAACAAAAAAAATGTAGCGTCGCCTATTTTTTAAATATATGGTAATGAAAATATCCTTACCTTTACCATGTACGATTATTAGGTATAGGTAAATGTGGTTTACCCTTTTCGGGCGACGGGCTACAAAGAAATGGGTTCTCCTTTATATTTAATTGGAACTAAGTAGCTATCTGAATTGTTTGTGCTTTTATGTAGCAACTGGAAACATTCGTTTTTTGACATACCTATTTATTGAAGTTAGTTTACACGTGCCAATTCCAATGTTTATTACCTGCCGCTACTGAACGCTGTAGCAATGATTTGGTGGAACAAGTAATAACAACTATTATATAAAGTACGTAGGTATATTCAACAATATAAATGTAAAACCAAATAAATTGGGAGGAAATTTTCGGATATATTGTAGTTTATCTTGTTCTATTACATCTTCAATAATACACCCACTAAAGCCCTAAAAAACAACGGAATTAATGTTGATTAGGTAAATCTAGCAAGAGACTCCGTAGGATAATTAATAATTATAATAATAACAAAAGACATTATACAGTTAGGTTCAATAAAATAATATAATAGTGCTAGGTATACAATGTTACGAATACAAATGGACATCAAATAACATTCCTGTGCCAAAATGCGGGTCGCGTACTCGCATTTTGGCATTATTAGTTCCGGGAGCGTTGGGCGCCGCGAGACTGTGACCAGAGGGGTAATCACGTAATGTTTAGAACGCGCGTTAGGACAGTCCAACTGTCAGATTTCCATATAAAAAATGACATTTAGATCAACCTAACGTTCATACAATGCGTTACGTGATCGACCTGCTGGTCACGGCTACCGCCATGATTTGATTTACACGTGCATCCCTACATTTTCATTTCATTTTTTTAATTTATTCATTGTTGTCACATATGGCACATATATACAAGTAAATCATGGAGACAGATGGTAGGTCTTAATCTAAGTCGGTTCCATATGGACACCCTGCAAGGGCACCACATATACTTAAGCCTAGGTATACAAAAAATAAGTTTCTGTCAAAAATTTCATTTTTGGTACAAGCTTTTATTGCCGACTGTACTTTTCTTTATACCGTCATCAACTACTCAGACGATTCTAACGAGCCCAAAATCGATGGGGTTATGTGATTTATTACAGAGTTCCTATGGCCACCTTCCAGCTCCATCATCAGATCAGCACCACGTCATCATAATATTGCATAGTCACGCGATTTGCATATTCGTGCAAAATTTCAGCTCAATCGGAAACCGGGAAGTAGATCAAATTTAACTTGCAAGATTTGATTACACACAGACAGACAGACAGACAACGGGACAGGTGAAAGTAAATAAAAGCTTTTAAAAATTATGATGATTATTATGTATGTCATATTTAGTATCGCATATAAAATACAATTGGATTGAAGTCAAGTAAAAAACGAAATAATAGTATTCAGTCGATATTATTACATTTTGTTAATGATTAGAAGAAAATAAAATTAGTATTATTAAATTACATTACGGCATGTCCTATTCAGTCTTATCGCCTATATAAGATTTCACCTTACAAAAAAGATCAATTGAATGGAAGTCAGGTAAAAACTAAATAATGACATTCGGTCAATATTATTAATAATATACATTTATTTGAGGTTGTTATCTGTCAAATATTCTTCAATAGTATAATATCATATTAGGTACATTATGTGATATATCGAGGAAAATATTGACATAAGGTATCTGTTCCTGTTCCAACGAAAACTTGACTCGGCAGATGGATTTATTTAAGAGTCCGCAGTAAGCTCGGCCGAATTTCACCTTTCCATACAAACGTACTCACGCTCTCATTTTAAAACACATAGATATACCTCATGTCATTGTACATGCAAAGTTTCGTTACAATCCAACACGTAGTTTTAAAATGAGAGCGTAACTACGTTTGTATGGAGAATCGAGCTTACTGCGGACTCTTAAGTTTCTATTTTGGCACGTCTATAATATTTAATTAATATACGTCTCTACTTTGTATGGTTTTAAGTAAAAAGTATGATTCTCTATTCCATGTCTAAAATGTTATTTTATGTCGTAATCTGCCACAGCATTCGTTGTTTTAAAATAGCGACTACGAGTCCCAAAGAAAATTATTACTAAAAGTTATTATCTGTTTTAATCGAGTCGAAGAAAATTAATTTCCTTCCCCATTATCGGAGAGAAGCGTCAGTTTGCCGATGTTGAAATCGAAATAACTCGAATTGCTGGAGCGAGAGGCGAAGGCACCGAAGTAAATAAGTTTTTGAGTCAGCAGAGCGGCTTGTGGACATCTGATAAGAGTTGCGGACTGCGTAACATTTGCATTTCCTACCGTTGAATACCTACGGTATCATTAAAATATTTTCATGCTTCATACATTCTAACTTCCTCGACTATTAAACCTGTAATCATTACATTCTTTATTAGGATGCTATATTAATGAACCGAGCTACGCTTTATAACTTACGTATAAATTATAAACTTAAAGCCGCACGCTTTAAGTTTATTTGCCTAATGTTTACGGCAAAATTATTTTGTCATATTTTGGTATAATTTTGTACCTAACCCGTACCAGCCATAATATATTTTTTTGGAACTTATGTATGTGGTTCTTTCGCAAAAGATTCTTAAACATTTTGAATAAAACGTGTTTTATATAGGTAGTTATATACCTAAGTACAAAAGAAACGTGTTCTCAATGTTTTGCTACCAGTCTCCAAGTTGTTAAAAGATTACTACTTTTAATAGATATACTGAAAATTCCGTTTCTGAAGTCTGAATGAAGTCCGAATGTTAAAGCAAATATGCATACAGTCACCGAAAAGTAGAATGGCCCATTGCAGTTTATCGATAGCAAACAACCAAATAGTACTGCGTTATTCCATAAATCTATGAAAGTTTAGTATGCTAAGCATAGAAAAATAAAATTGCAAAGTTATCCATAAATTCATGGAGTTGTTTCTAGACTATATGCGCGTAATGTATTCAGAGACGTTTTCCATGCTAGGCAAGGGCATTAAATTGTGCAAAATGCCGGCAGTATTCCTTCCTGCACTGTTGACGCCGGATCCGCAAATCAGATTGTGGCAGCAGCGCTGCCTGCTTCTTGCAGGACGGCATGATAAGGCGCTGCGCGGTCGACGCGCGCTGCGCTCCCAAGTCCCAGCCCTCGATATTTACCCAATATTTATTATTCAGATAGTAGGTACCTACCAAAACCGGGACCAGAATTTACCTAATTGAAATATTTATTAAAGGAAAACCACTGACCTATGTTTATTTATTTAATATTATTATTTACGTTAACCTAGTATTATACATACGACAGTAAAATAATAAACCTATGAACCACCTCGTAATTAGGTATGTCTCAATGTCTATGTTGTAAAAGCTTTATTTAATAACGGTTACAAAAGAATAGACATCAGATAAGACTTACCCAAGGATAATCGGCAACTCGGAGAAATAAACTCCTAAGTCCTCTTTTATTCTTGGAAATGAGAGCCTCCCTGGCTTATTTAGTTGATTTATTTTTATTATTCAACTGTTCAGTGGACAGTTTCTGATTTCCACTGAGTATTGTTGGCACGGTAAATTATATTTTATTGGTGGCGATAAACAGGGCTTGTAGAAACTGGGGCAAATGTTTAAAGTCGTCCAGGAATTACTCCTGTATCCACTGACCTGTATGTTGCAATGAAATGGCCCTCGGGCGAATTGAACAGATAATCAAAAATGCGCAATTGCGCGTTCGGCGATCCTTCTAACCTGTTTTATTTATTTATTAGGTCTGCCAACAGGGGTTACAACCGTACATATATACAGCTATACGGTTTTATGTTTTCTTAAACTTAATAATTATAGGCAAAGGCCACACTTATCATTGTTATTATACTGGGTACAACCATAGAAAAATAACGTAATAAATAAATAATTAAATCATTTATTTCAGACTCATAGAATCCATATTACATACAAGAAGTAAACAAAACAGGGTCCTATTATTGAATTAAATTGAAATTCCGATCAACACTGTAAAGAGCAGGGCTCCCCGTCACAATTTCCACCCATGCCACTGCATAGGGCAGTCCATACGTCGAATCCTTCCAACACCTTCAGTACATAAATCCAAAATACTTATAAATCTCTACGGTTTTTATACAATAACGAGCGAAGTCTTGAAAGTTGGTAAGAACGGTTCGGACAAAACTCTAGGTAGTATAATCGTCTGTTCTTGTGCATAGTGAACACATGTACTAATATTCCACTAGGAAGGTAAAAGATGCTTCAGGACGCTAATATACTCGTATTTTTTGTAAATATATGAGCGCCCTGAAGCATCTGGCTTGAGTGACTAAGTGACCTCCTAGCACGCGCGGGTTCCATTCTCGTCGCCGCGGCGCTTCATTCTATATTCGTTGAATAGGTGTAACTTTGTTCATCAAACAAAGGGAATGAAACTGCTTCACACACATCGATTGCAGGAATTACAATCAACACAGGCAACTATCTTCATTGTTCCAATTAAACTGGAGCAACCGGCAGAATGTGGGACGGCACGTCGAGGATTTATAGGTATAAGCAGCAAACATGCCCAACCAAGATTAACATTCCTATTAGTTTGGGCTAACATAACATAATTGATTCTAGTTAATTCTCACGCATGATTCCATTCTGCCGGTGAACCGTTTGCGTAATTGGCCAATTGTTAATGTTGTACAATTGTACATTTTACTACGTTAATAATAAAGTTCCTCTTGAGCTTATGTTTAGGGATTTAGAGAGCGAGTGGGTTTATGGGGTCCCAGGGCTTAAGAGGAAACACAACGGCCGTTTTTTCATAGAAACGTAGTCCCCTGTTTTCTCCCTGGATAATGGCAGTAGAGCAATAATCTTTTTTCCATAAATCTATGGCTACTATTGACATGTTCCTATGTTTTCCTTTTTTTCATAAAATTATTGTTAAAAGAGATATTATAACCTTCAAAAACCTAAAAAAATGCCAGATTTTCCGCTGTGTTCATAAAACAATTTTGATTAGATTATTAAAAAACGAAATACATAGGAACACGGCCAAAGCCTTTCTTTTTTCATAAAAAGAATAGTTAAATAGGTCAAGTTTTGGAGAAGAAATCAGGGGACTACGAAACGTTGATTTTATGTAAGTACTTTTAATAGGTATTTTCGGTCCAAGCTGCAATTGTCTCTATCGCGCTCTGCGGGCCAGGCTTGAGATTGGCGCGACAGCAATACATTTTACAAATACCTATTTCTCAATTATCTCGACCTTAGTGTTTCCTCTTAATAGGGGCTGGAAGATATTCTAGTTTACACCTATTAGGCTTATCTTGTGATTGTGACCGACCGTTTGGGCCTGGCGTGTCGTTACATTAGCCTTCGTAGTCGAACGGGGGCTCGACTACGAAGGCTACAAGGATCTAATAGTTCTAATTACCCCGAATGTACGGCAAATTATTGTTATCAGGTGACACTCGTAAACTTGTGTTGCCCGTAGTGACATTTAATACGTGAGTTGAACCGTGTTATTGTTGAAGTTAACGTATAGGTAGGTATAGGCTTTGGCAGCACGCACGGTAACAGCACCCATATTGTTCGCGGGTCCACGATGTAGGTACGTACGTAGAGTATCTAGTCTAATAATCTGATACTAGTGATACCTACTGTTTGTTACTATTAAGATGGACGGACCGACGGACGGACAGAGAGACATGGCGAAACTATAAGAGTTCCTTGTTGACTACGCAACCCTAAAAACTAACTTAGGAGCATAGTAAAACTCATCATTAAACTATTTTAGAATAGTACATTGTGATAAAAGTGAGGTATGTTGATAAACTACATCAGGGCCGGAATTGTTCACGCGAGCCGCAGGTGAGCGTCGAGGATGTAATCATCAAAGCTCACGCGTTTCATACGACGTTTTTCAACACATTGCGAGGAAAAAAACCTTTTCATAACATGAAAATTGAATAGGCCTGCCAACTTATTTTCTTTATTTAATCATGGCAACAGGTTTTTACTCACATATTCTACAATCGCTAAGAGTTTCCAGTGGCGCCCATTCTATTTATTATTTTTCTAGTCCCCACGAGTCGTCATTTTTGATAATAACCAAATACGCATTAACAATGTTTACAAATATTTGGGAAATAACCTATAAAGGCGCGCAACAGTTTTTTTTCGTGAAGTTTGCGCAGTGCGCGAAATCTCTAAACAGGCAATACAAAATAAAATATTTAGTTCGTTATCTTTATTTTATTTTTATTTATTTATTAAGTACTACCACATCATATATATTACATTTCACTTAAAGCTAGTATATTCGGAGGTATTTATTTCTGATATATACAACAATTACGGAAGTACATAACATTGGCTACGCATGTTGCAGTGAGATCAATAAAAGTTATAGCTTATACAATACAAAATATGAACTAAACAGCTAAACTAATAATAACAGAATTTATATGTAATTATCTATAAAATGAATAACAGTAACAGAATTATTTTGCTTTTGGCAATAATGCCGATTTAAACTTAGGTAGGCGGTCGTGGAAGATGTAGATGGATTTATTTTGGCTGACAAAGTCGTTAAAACTCGAGAAAATTCTTACCATGGGATACTGCAATCCATATCTTTATTAATTCATGTCAAATGTTATCAAAGGTGTATAGTTTTACTAAATTAAACGTTTCTATATTGTATCCAAAAAGAAATAGTCAATTCATTAACAAAAAGGATTTAACGAGTGTGGTAATGTTATAAAACACGCGTTTTTAATACCCAGGATTATGAGCCTAAAAGCGACATAATAAGAGGTACGTTACCAGCAAATGTGTTGAAATAGCATATACATAGGTCTAATATTGACGGACAGGGGACTACGGCGGGTCATGCAGTTTTCTTAGCAATGTAATCGAATTATCAAAATAATGGTATATGCAGGTGCATCCACCAATAAACACATTCAGTACTTAATACTAAACCTATGAAATCGCTTGCTTTGCTCTGACAGCAAATACACACACGGTAAATGCAAGTTGTTCATAACAATCATCATCACAGATTCTGAAAACATATGTTAGCCTGTAAATAGATTTACGACTCAGAAATGCTGAATCGTTTAAAACTTCGTGTCACCCATTTTGTAAGCTATAAAGCATTTTATTACAGCCACAGGTGTGGCGTGGAAACCCGCATTTGAGAATGATCGTAAACAAATGTTTATGTGGCATCCTCGGCGATTCGAGGGCTTATCGACTGTCAGCTTCCTCGGCGACTCGAGGGCTTGCCGATCGACTGTCACCTTCCTCGACGACTCGAGGGCTTGCCGATCGACTGTCGCCTTCCTCGGCGACTCGAGGGCTCGCCGATCGACTGTCACCTTCCTCGGCGACTCGAGTGCTTGCCGATCGACTGTCGCCTTCCTCGGCGACTCGAGTGCTTGCCGATCGACTGTCGCCTTCCTCGGCGTCTCGAGGGGTCGCCGGCGATCGACTGTCACCTTCCTCGGCGACTCGAGGGCTCGCCGATCGACTGTCACCTTCCTCGGCGATTCGAGGGCTTGCCGATCGACTGTCGCATTCCTCGGCGACTCAAGGGCTCGCCGATCGACTGTCACCTTCCTCGGCGTCTCGAGGGCTTGCCGATCGACTGTCGCCTTCCTCGGCGACTCGAGGGCTCGCCGATCGACTGTCACCTTCCACGGCGACGCGAGGCCTTCCGATCGACTGTCACCTCAACGCCAATCAACGAGTCACTAATCCTGACTATATTTCTTCCGCATACGCTACTGTAAGGGACATTACCTAGACCACTCCAGATTATTCAAATAATGTAAATGGTTATATTAGAACTAGTGTCAAGTTTTAAATATCAGTACCATTCATAAAAAAATACTGGTGACATTGCTACGTAACATAGTCCTAGTTAACTGTAGTATTCCTTAGAATCGAGCATTCGGTCGAGTGAGTGGCGAGTTTCAGGTTTCAGGACGAGTCGAGAGCGTTATCCGGCCGTTCATATGGGTCACCTGAATCCGTGTTAACGGGCGGGCTCCGGACGGGCGCACTCGCCCTCAATATCGTTTAACTGGAATCGTTTGAACGTATTCGCTTTATGTAATAGTTGTTACATGTTACGGTTTATTGCCGCACCAGAATCAAGTTTTATATTCTTGGCCTATTTGAACAGATTTCGTATATTAGCAAGAAAATGCATTGCGGGATTTATACTCGTCGAACTGGATGAATGGTAAAAAGAATATGAATGAATGATATTCAATTAAACTTGTCTGCAGTGGACGGGCCGGCAGCACGGTTTTTCAACATGTTCTTATCAGTGCATTTCATTCCAATATTTAAAATAGGTACCTATTATTTTTATCTGCGAAGGCTTTAAATATGAAACGGGTGGCGCACTCGGATATGAAACAAATGAAACATTAAAACTGAAGTTCCGAGTGATAAAACGCCTGCACGGGGCTCGAATGTTTCATTAATTCTTTGTCTGATTCCCACATGTAATACAAGCAATGTTATTACATTTTATCACAATCATTAATAATAATAAAACATCCACAATTTCATAATGACTATTGTTGCAATTTCCAAAATGTTTTGAATGTAGGTATTTACGAGAGGGATGTATTCAACACTATCTAATATTTAATAACTAAATATTAGGGGCAATCTTACACAAATCTAACTAGCCCAGGGAACGAAAAAGCCATAGAAGTCTAAGTAGCGACGCAAAATGGCCCCACAAAATAGGTGCCATTGCCTTTATGCGGGGTTGGGGGCGGGGTGTCAAAACGATGCCAGGCAGCCGTTTAGTTCGAACACGTCTGCACACCGGGTTTTGGCACGTGTTTGTATAGAAATTTGTAAGGAGCTCGCATTCTATGATAAGTATATTTGTTCGCTGAACTAGCCCGATAGTTAAGGTCTTGAACACAAGCCGACTTTTATACTTGATAATATTCAAGTTTTCACTTCTGCCGGCACTCCCGGAGTGTAACCCGGTCTTATTTCATTTTTTTATAACTTCTTGGTCCTGCGAGTGTTATTAATTTCAGATACCTTCCTTTTCCTAGAGGTCTATTTTCGCGGTATTGGTTACTAAATATTTCAGCACTTACCTACCTTCAATTAGGCACATTTGAATGGGCCCGACCACGTCCAATGGTTTGGTCTGCCAGTGTTCAATAACTCAGGCCATTAATTGCTTTTCAATTCCAAATACTGGCACAGTAGACGAAAATCCAATAGGTAGGTACGATAGGTTTGAGCTATTCCATTACAAAATTACTTAAATTATAGAAGAGGCTACATTAACTAAACTGCAATTGTATAAGCACACTGGATGAAACCTATAACTTGTGAATATTCATCTCGTTTTAATTGCATTTCGTGAAATGACTGTGAGGCCTATTAAGTCCTCCACACATCGAACGCGGGTCGTGCGCGGCGCGAAGCGGGCGCGGTTGAAGCGGTATATTCACGCCGTAGCGTAGGCGAGGCGGGCGGCGTGTAGTAACGCGGGGCCGCCGCGGTAGCAACACGTGTCCAGCGCGGTAGCAACGCGGGCCCGCGTTACTACCGCGTTGGACACGCGTTGGTCCCGTATTCAAAGAGAACACAAATACTGTTGGAATATATACCCAGCGTAAATAGACACTGACGCCGCCGACCAAAACTCATTTAAATAGTTTAATCTTAGAGGAAATAGGTATACCTATTTTAATTTGTTTTTAGATTATGCTGACGTTATCACTTGATCGAAGTTTTACCAAACTAAAGGGGACATTGTAGTACTTAAATGCGATACTCTTTCCTTGGATTTACAAGGGTTGCTGAGAAAACGCTGAGAAACCTCTAGATCAACGTCAAAATTCACTATCTTTTTTACTACTATAGTACTCATTATATTATAAATATCAACAACAAAAAATCGCGCTCTAGGAAGTTATCGAAGGTGCATTCATTTTACTTACGGAACTATCACAGCTTGAACCGCGCTTGAACCGCTTTGCTTCCCACCCGCGCCGCACCCGACCAGCGCCGCGCCCGACCCGCGGCCGCGCTGTCCGAGCTGTCACATAAGCCGGGGTTATATTAGAGTCACGCCACGTGTCGCAAAGCAATCGGTTACATACATTTTGTATAAGCGTGGTTAAATTAGCTCAGTCCCGCGTGTCGCCATGTTCAATACAAAGTACGCGTTGCGACACACGGCGTGGCCCTAATACAACCCCGGCTTTAGCGCCGCGGGCCCGCGTTCGGACCGCGTTCGATGTGCGTTTGAAGTGGTTTCAATGTTTTACAAATTGCGCGGGCCCGCGCCTGACCCGCGTTCGCCCCGCAACCGCGACCGGTGTGTGCAGGCCTTAAATTCTGAGGAGGATAGTCAACGGGGACCATGTTCGATGTGACGATCTAGAAAAATTGATCCATTCGAAGTTGGATTGTGTGTCTATTCGACCAAATAAAATAAAAAATATTCGCCAAGAGAGGAGCTGAAAAGCCCGAATGACGCCTCAGATCTTAGAATTTGAACTTTATTATCATCTTGTTGTTTCAGATATCTGGAATGGTCCAAAACAGAAAACGGCATTACCGACCACCCGATCGAATGTCCAGGTAATTATTTAATTAACTATGTTAAGTATAAAGTATGCCTATTCTCAAAGCACATTTAATAAAATAACACCCAACGTAAATTGACTGAACGGGTTTTAATTAGAATAAAGAAATTCAAATTTGGTAAGACCCTTCTTCTGAAGGGGCGCGTATGTTGCTTAGCGACCGGAAAATGGCCCAAGGGGAATCCATTATCAAAAACCTAAATAAAAAGATCATTTCTATATGTAGGTAGGTAATTATAATGGATATCAGGGAAGAGTGTATTCAATAATAAGAGAATCCTGCTTGTTGATGTTTATTGTTTATTAAGTAGGTATACTAGCGGCCCGCGCAGCTCCGCCCTTAATATACAGAACGCAAGAGCAGTCACGTGATAAAATAGTCAATGTCCACCCCGAAGGTTATATAATTATACCTGTATAATTTGGCAAACGATGGAGCAAACACCCTGGTGTTTGCTCCATCGTTTGCCAAATTAAAACGGCGGGTAGGTTGGGTCATTAGCTATCTTTTCCGGTCTCCAAAAAAATGTTGTGTCCACTGGTATTTTTTTTGTATTCTTTTAAAATAATTTTGAAATGTAGTATTTATAAAAATATATTAATAAAGAGTTTTAAGAACATTATCAATTTTAGTTTTTTTTTAAATTGCAAATCAGTTACCCAAGACGAAATTCTTGCATCTTAAATTTTGAGGGTTAAAAAAAAATAAGTAGACGTACATGCAAATTATTTTGACTTTGATGGAGCCGTACAACATTACACATTACAATAAAATAAAATAAATGGCTCTACCACTTCTTTTTTTTTAAATTGAAGTTGAAACGCTTAAGCATATAGAAAATTTCTAAATTATTTTAAAAGAATATAAAAAAAATACCAGTGGACACAAAATTTTTTTGGAGGCCGGAAAAGATAGCTAATGACTCAACCTACCTGCTGTTTTAATTTGGCAAACGATGGAGCAAACACCCTGTATATACATGCAAACAAACGCTACACCCTCACAAACTTAACCACTTTATAATACTACTAGTATATTTCGTGGCATAAATTTTAACTAAACAAACGATATCTGTATTAATAATTCCGTCGAGTTTACAATAGTATCGTAAAAGTTCAAATAGAAAATATTTAAATGAAAAGGTAGTATAACATAGTCATCTCAACAGGGTGTCACACCCGGAACATGATGCTCGAGTTGGAGAGCGCGGGTTGGGCGCGCTGCGGGGCGCGGGGTAATGCTGGGTTGGCGTGTCCGAACAGATTAACACTTTTTCACTCTCTCTATGTACACTAAACTATATGAAATCTAACGAATCGAGTGAATGCGGCTACTCGCACCGTGCGTGCTTGAATAAATGAAGCGGCATAAACTTATATGTTAACAGTTTCTAATTATTTAATGGATAATAACTAACCCCCTAATCCATAAAACTTAAAATGCCTCTGCTACGTGTGATGAATGTGCTTTGACCCTTTCTTGCGAAAACAAATGTTAAAGTATAATACATAAAGACAAACGAACTTTAACGCCAGTTTAGTTAAAACAGGTTTATAGAACCTTTATGAATACGGCCGTAAGTAATTTGGCAGCTTGTATATTTTTTAGAGACGTCAATTATATTTCAATAAATTAGCGTTCACCTACTCGTACGAGGGTCATGCCAAAAGAAATTAGATACTCAAAAGTTACAGTTTATTTCTTATTACAGTTATGTATTTTTTCGAAGTATTCACCGTGAACACATATACACTTTTCCATCCGTCTAAACCACTTCGAAAATACTGATGACCACTCTTTTTTAGACACCTCATTATACGCAGCCAGGGCATCTTCTTTGTTCTCAAATCGCTTTCCTTTTAATTCTTCTTGAATTTTTGGAAAAAGGTAAAAAGCAAAGCGTGCTAAATCAGGGGAATATGGCGGGTGGGGCAGAATAGTAACGTTTTTTGAACTGAAAGTCAAGTGTTCTAGCAGAGGTGTGCGGGGCAGCGTTGTCGTGGTGCCAGAGCAGGTGCTGGGTTCCTGACTTCGGCCGCTTGTCACACCAAGCTGACAATACTCTTGGGGCACAAACTGTCACATACCATTCTGAATTAACTGTTCTTTGATCTTCTAGCACTATCGTAGCAATATGTCCCGTCTTGCTTCTGCATCATTTTTCTAAATAAGGCAACCATTTGTTTCTGTGTACTTCGTGCTCGGCGACATTTTGTTAGAGTCGGCTCATCTTCAAAGCACCAGACTGTGGACTTTCGCTTTGTTTCAGGATCGTAGTTATATAGCCATGTTTCGTCACCTGTCAGTATATCATAAACGTTTTTTTTTCTCGCCAGCGTCGAATTTATTTATCATTAATTTGCACCAATCCACGCGACGGTCTTTCTGCAAATCGGTGAGTTTGTGCGGCACATATCTTGAACAACGCTTATGAAGGAACAGTTGATCATGAATTCATGAATGATAGTTTGCAATGCTGCTGATCCAATGCCCAGTTCACGCTCGAGCTCTACTTATGTAATTCGTTGGTTCCCACGAATATTTTTTTCCACAGCTTGCACATTTTCTTGAGTGACTGCGGTTGGCGGCCGTCCTGTCTTCGCCTCATCTTCAAAGCTCTCCCGTCCTCTTTTATTTAAATTCAGCAAACCAATTAAAAACAGTTGCACGTGAACACGCAGACTCACCAAAAGTCGTGACTAAAAATTCAAAACACTTGAGGTTTTAAACCTTTTTTAGTCATAATAAATCATAAATCATAACACGAAAATCACGTCGAGTGAGCTCGATTGTTGCGGCAAATTCCCCCCAAATTCAACCCGAAAAACAATATTTTAAAAAATAATACCATGATTTTGCGAGTGTTCACTTTTTGAATTTATAAGCAAATAACCAGCCTTTACAATGGTGTATAACTTGCCAGTGTCAATCAAGTGACCATGGAGTATCTAACTTCTTTTGGCATGACCCTCATAAAGTCAAGTGCAAAAATATTGTTTCGATAACATACTCTCATAAATAAGTACCAAAACCTTAATCCGCTGACATAAGAGACATAAGTATGGTACATATTTATGAATAAGTTGTATGCACCCATATTTTTACACATGACTGTACATATGAGGCTGATGTTGAATTACTTAACAATCATTTAAGTACAAACCAACCTAAAATTTACCTTTTTGATATAATGTTGTACTCAGCAACAAATTAAATTAATGAAAGCACCTACTCAATAGTGGGAATGTAATTATCAATGCTATCGATTGCAAGCCCATTTGGCTTCTTACCGCCCCTTTACTTCGGTGACTGCTGGATGGATTGCTCCATTATGAAGTAATTATTCAGTCCACAACTAAAGCCCCGGATACACTAGGGGGCAAATGGAGCAACATGTTGCGGAACCTGTTCCTCAACAACTATGTGGAATGTGCCGAGATTAAATGTCGCGGAACATTTTGTAGGTCACACTAGTCAGTGTTAATAGAAATGTCGTACTGTGTGCTGCGTACATAGTAATTATTTCGGATGTGTTGGGACGTAAGAGAAAGAGAAGATGGTGAATACGGAATTTCTTACTACAACGAGAAAGAAGAGTTTTTAATTTAATTGCGTCATACGCAAACCATGCACTGGACTTCACGTCCTCTCGTCCGCTACCAGTAGTTTTTGAAGATTTCACTTTCTTCCTTTCTCGGATAAATTGCGAACGCAGGATATGAACTTTGGCTTCTATTTTATTTCTCGGCAGTTGAAGCGCGTTGGCAATATCGTCCCACGCGTCATTTTTCTTTATTTTATTTCGATAATCACGGTTTGAAGTAGCCCACAACAATCCACGACATTCGTATAGCTCAAGAAGTAAAAGCACGGTATCGTTTCCCCACACTACAGACATATTGAGTGGCACGTTGCGTACGCGACTACACTCGGTGACAAATGGTGCGACACTGACGCGGGACGCATGCGCTCGCTCTCGAGGCGGGAGCAAGCAACATGCCCCGCGTCACGTAGAATGTTGTGGGGCATGTTGCGGGACCCTATGCAACGTTGCAGCGTGACGTAGATTTAATGTTGCGCGTCATGTTGCGGAACAAAAATATTCCCTAGTGTATCCGTGGCTTAATACATGTCTGAGAGGTACTTACTCTGCCACTTTTCGAAATATTAGCTTCCTTCATATTACTTTTAAGTTAGGATGTCAGGAACTGTAAACAGAAATGTATCAAAAAAAATGATAATTTTTTCAAGCTAATTTGTAAGTTATTATTTCCTAGCGGCACAGAATAGATAATAGTACAAGTAGCTCTTACGAACTACTGATACTGATATGGTATAAACTTAAAAATATAAAACCTTGCGAATCTCTCTTTCAAATGTGAACGAGAAGTGTCAATAAACGTTATGCCCCCGTCAAACACGGATTTAACGTAAGCCATAGAAGGCGGTATGCACTAGCTTGCGTTAGTGTCTGCAAAGTCGCTTTCTTTTAAGAAAATCCGTAAGCTGTATTCAAGCACATCCTGAGATACCTAAGTAGATATCGAAACTATCGCATTGCGATAAAAAGTTATAACGGGATCGCAGTTCTTGTGACAATTCGAAAATAGACTGCAGAGGAGTCTCAATAATATCGTTATCCCCTCACTGCCTCGGAAAGCCGTCTTTTATCCTTTAAAACCAGTGGGTAAAAACGATAAAATGCGTTTTTACCCACTTGTGGGGAAAGTAATTTGACCTTAGAGCGTGTTTAAGTAGCTTTTGACAGATAACAAAACAGAATAAAATAATATTTAAGAACTTAAAAAAAATTGCTTGTTGCCTTCATCAGGCGCTGGGTCTCAAAATGAAAGGGAAAAGTAAAATCCGACTCGCACTTGACCAAAATTCTACTTGATATTACTTAACGTTATTATTACTGTTAAAAAAATGAAAAATTTTTATTATTCGAATTAAATAAAGTTGTTTTGCATTTTGCACTTTCCTCGCTACAGTGAGGTGAAAAGTTTTGTGTTACACACGGGTGCAAATGTATTTTACTTCTCGTGTGTTGAAACACTCGCTACGCTCAGGGTTCTATTTTAGAACTGTCTAATCCATACGCTTGCTCGTGTTTCAATTCCACACTCGCGGGTAAAATACCACTTTGCACCCTTGTATAACAAATAACTATTGTGACATAGCGTCTTCGTAAAGAAATACCCCCTTATTCATAACAATGTTCATAAAAATGCCTCTGCTAAATAAAACGTGCTTTGTCCCTTTCTTACGAATACAAATGTCAAAGTGACAAATAAGGACAAACGAATATTAACGCCATTTTAGTTATAATTGGCTTGTAGAACGTTTATGAATACGGCCGTTAATAATTAAGATATTGTTTTTTTTTTTTATGTAAACATGTATGCTCAAATCATATGATTATTTTGCATCGTCTCCACCACCTACATGTTGTCTGGAAGAGATCGCTTTTAGCGATATGACCGCCAGTTGTCTACCATTGTGTATGTTTTATTTATCTCTGTTTCTATTATGTACTATTTCTGGCGAGCAATAATAGTACATTGTGATACAAGTGAGGTATGTTGATAATTACATGGCGGAATTATCACGCGAGCCGCAGGTGAGCGTGATAAGAGAGCCGAGGATTGTAATTATCAAAGCTCACGCGTTTCATACAACGTTTTTCAACACATTTTGCGAGGAAAAAATCCTTTTCATAAGATGAAAATTTGATAGGCCTGTCAAGTTATTTTCTTTACTTATTGATGTCAACAGGTTTTTACTCACATGTTGTATATACATCGTCAAGAATTTCTAGTGGCGTCCATTCTTTTTATCACTTTTCTAGTCACCACGAATCAACATTTTTGTTAATAACCCAACACGCATTAAAAATGTTTACAAATATCGCATCAGTTTTTTTTGTGTAGTTTGCGCAGTGCGCGCGCATTAGATGAAATCTCTAAACAGCCAATACAAAATAAAATAAATAATTTCGTTTTAAAATGTTATCTTTATTAATTCATGTAAAATGTTATCAAAAGTGAATCGTTTTACTAAATTAACCGTTTCTATATCATATCCAAAAAGAAATAGTTAATTAATTAACAAAAAGGATTTAATTTGTTTAGTCGGGTAAGAATCCATTTGCCGAGAATTAAAAAAAAAGCTGTACATTCTGTACAACCCGGTTAGTTTAAGAATGCACCGTGTGCATGCATACATCTTGCTGCAAGGTGCCAACGTGACTTAATCGGGATATAACCATAACACACAAGTATCGTAATGTTATTAAACACGCGTGTTTAATATCCAGGATTATGAGCCTAAAAGCGACACAATAAGAGGTACGTTACGAGCAATTGTGTTGAAAAGAATATTTGTATTGTATGTTAACAAGGTGTTGAGTTGTTCATAGTTTAACCCATTGATTGCGTATGATTTGAAACGAGTACCACGTCAAGGCAACAAAGAATCACACGTTGGTACGTATATAGGTATTCAGGCACGCACAATATTTCCGGGCTATGGTGTCGCACACGACTAAAAGTTAACTTGAAAAGGTACCTAACTGGAAAATAATCCATTGTTGACTGTCCAGCAGGTCGATCATCATCATCAGGTTGATCTAAAAGTCACTTTTTAGGGTTCCGTAGTCAACAAGGAACCATATGGTTTCGTCATGTCCGTCCGTCTGTCCGTCTTCGGCTTAGCTCAGTAACCCTTACTACTAGAAAACTGTAATTTGGCATGGGTATATAAATCAATCACGCCGACAAAACAGTAGAATAAAATCTTTTAGGTTACTTCCCCTACACCCAAAGTGGGGAGGATGTAAGTAATTCTTTTTTTCTCGTTAAACCCATAGTGTGGGATATCGTTGGATAGCTTGTTCAAAATTATTATGGGTTTTTAAAACTATTTTTCAACTCAGGGATTCGTTTGCGAGATAGTGGGCTTTAAAGGCCCTAATTTTTGATCGAGTCATGTGTCCCCTGCCGGCTAAATGGCTATAACTGGGGATGTGAGAAAATTCGTGGCAGTAGTACTTACTACTATATGTACTTCATATGAATTTATAACTACAACTTAGAAAAGTTGAAAAACTCCCGACATTTTCATTTCAAAGTCCAATATCTCAAAAACGACTGAACAGATTTTCATGTAACATGGCTAAGAACACTCGGGATTACATCAACTTTCGAACAAACCGCATTCAAATCGGTCCATTCGTTTGGGAGCTACGATGCCACAGACAGATACACATATACACAGTCACGTTAAACTTATAACACCCCTCTCTTTGCGTCGGAGGTTAAAACGGAAAACTATCACAGCTAGTAGGCATAACTAGTTACCGAGTAATAGTCGACCAACTTAAAAGGCCAACTTTCGTACAAATTCGGCCGACGCCACCGCACCATTTACTTGGCGCGTGTCGATGTAAATGTAAAAAACACGGACAGGCAACTACGGAACCCTACACTGCGCGTGGCCCGACACGCACTTGGCCGGTTTTTTTACATTTTAATTTTGTTGTAGTGCACAATAACGTATTTAACTATTTACTAACTACAAGTACTACAACCAATTATTAAAATACCACATTAAAAACTCTTATTGATAAACAATTTGTAAATTTAAAAAAGTAAGTATAGGTACAATTGGGCAGAAGTTGGATAGCATTCAATAAATTAAATGCAATGTCATAATTTATAAGCTGATGATGATCTTCGTGTTGGTTGAAGCATTAAGAGTATGTTCTTTATTTTTGACTTAATTATTGGCTGAAAGACAGTACAAGGTACGTAAGTTTATATAGAATCTCAGTGGCATAATTGCAATCAATTTATATGCCTGTAAGTGGGAAATATGTTCGAGTATTGCCTCGAAATACAACATACTCAAATACACCGTTCTGATCTTATTATCGTTTTTATTTGTTGAATTTTTTTATTGGTGCACAAAACAACTTACTTTCTACCTATTCAATCGTCGTCCTTTATTCACTTAGTCACTTAGGTTTAAATAATGTTACTTACAAAATACATAATAAATAATGGAGATGTAAACCTGCCACTTTGTTCGTATCGTTCGACGGGAGCACGGACTGTTATTTATTATTTCGTACTCGTAAGGCGAGCTCGCATCTAGTGTGCGGTATTTTCGCTATATTATACTTATTTACGAAATCTCTTAAGTTCTTTTTTCTGGAAAGCCTGTTTTGCAATGTGGAGTTTAACGTAGACGATATTCGGCAGGTTTAGCTACTAAACGCTCGAGTAAGATTCTAGGTTTAAAACGTTAACAGGATAGTGGATGTACGTAGGCGAATTGAAAAGTTTTGAGCCTAAGGTCGAATAAAAAATAAAAAACAAATAACGCTGGCAGGTTATACGCTCATATTTTTTCATCATTTTGCTATCATTTGTTTTTCTCCTGTCACAATTGTAAAAATGTGATCGGAATACTAAACAAGGTTTGCGATTTCCTCAATAATGGACAAAATTTAGCACCATTCCGTAATCAAGTACTTCGAAAGAAGTGTTTCACACCAAAGGAAAATTTCGAAGACGTGGGTCAGACGTAAGGGGAATCCGCTCCATCATATGCCACAGTAAAAAGATGGGTCGCGGATTTCAAACGTGGTAGAGAAGCCGTTCAAGGTGACCAATAGGAGTGGCAGGCCATTAACGGCTACTACAGATGAAAATGTAAATAAAATATTAGAAATGATTATGCATGATAGGCGATTGAAGGTCAGTAAGATAGCGGAAGCAATAGACATCTTCTATGAACGAGCACAGAATGTCATCACCAACGTTTTTGGATTTTACAAGGTGTCTGCCAGGTGGGTCCCTAGGTTGCTTTCAGCAGAAAATAAACGAACACACCACACGATGTCACAGGATAGTTTGGACTTATTTAAACCTCATCCTCAAGACTTTCTCAGTAGTTTCGTAACTATGGATGAGACTTGGGTTCACCACAACAGTCTAAAATACAATCCAAGCAAAGGAAAAGATCAGGGTCACCACATTTTAAGAAAGCCAAGGCCATTTTGTTAGCCAGGAAGGTGATGGCTTCAGTTTTTTGCGACAGCAGCACGTCTATCATGGGACGGCCGCGATATATACTCTCGATTTTTCTCGCACTATACCTCTTGTTCAAAGTGTTCTAATAAGAGAGAGACGCATAGTGCGAGAAAAATCAAGAGAGCTCGCTCGCCCTCGCGTGATAGCCGTGCAGAGATATATATAGTGATAGAATTCCTTGAAAAAGGTTATAAATTCTGACTAAATTGTTCCCTCTTACGACGTTTGCGTGAAAAAGGCCTGGTATGATATCAAAGAAAATCTTGTTCCACCCAGACAACTCTCCTGTCCACACAGCACCGAAACCAATGGCAGAGATTCGTAATTGCGGGTTCGAATTGTTGCCGCACCCACACCCTATTCCCCTGATTTGGCCCCTTCCGAATATCATATTTTCCCCTACCTAAAAAAAACACTTGGGAGGTCAACCATTTTCCACGGATATGGAGGTGCAAGGAGCTTGGAACTGCATATTATGATGACCTGGAAGATTCTTTTTTTATATACGGAATAATGAAATAAGAGGCGAGATGGCAAAAGTGTATAGATGTTTTTGGAGACTATGTAGAAAAATAAAATTGTTATAAAAGGTATAGTTTTTCATTTTAAAGGTAAGGCTCAAAACTTTTCAATTCACCCTCGTAACTACTGAACATACTGTTTGTTCGTTGGATAAAGTTTGGTGCCATTTGTGTTTTGATGTGCATATACTCTTTATGTACTTATGTTATTTTGATGGTAATGCTATTATAATTTCTTAGCATATGTACATTGTTGCATAAATATTTTACAAAATACAAACTATATGTAAAAAAAATAACCGGCCAAGTGCGAGTCGGACTCGCGCACCGAGGGTTCCGTACAAACCTGTAGGTATATAAGTAAAAAATAACTTTAAAATTATTAAAAATATTTTATTATATGATTTAACTAAAAATTTACGGTTTTCGCAATTATTCCTTTATCTGTGCTATAAGACGTTGCTTCGTACCAAATTTCAAGATTCTGAGTTCACGGGAAGTACCCTGTAGGTTTTGATTCCCTTGCAAGTATCGAAAATTTGCGGAAATTTGCGGCATAAACGGCTGTATCTTTTGATTGCGTTGGCTTAGAAATTTGATTTTTCACAGCTCCAAGGGACAGTATACCCTGAGTATTTGGTATAAATTTTAGCTTGTTACCTTCACGCACGGACGCACGCACACTTCAAGGACGGACGGACGGACGGACAACAAAGTATTCCGTTTTTTTCTTTTGAGGTACGGTACCCTAAAAAATATGTAATTTTTATAAGAAAACTTTCAGATTCCGCAGACAGAGGATATATCATAATTAACACAACGAGAGACGTACAGAATGAGACCTAGCTACGAGGGACGGCTGAAAAGAAATCTACCTAAGTATGAAACAAAAGACTGTCATCTATGATTTTTTTTTATTTTTCAATATAGTCCCCTGCTAGTGAAATACACTTATTACATTTGTCAAATATTGACATTAACCCATGAAAAAAAAAATCTTTCGGCTTCTCGTCAAAAAAGTCACTAACTGCAGCCTTCATTTCGTCATCGGTCAGAAATCGTCTTCCTCGGAGATCTTTTTTGAGGTGTCTAAATAAAAAATAGTCGCATGGGGCTAGGTCTGGACTGTAAGGTGGATGGTTAACGGCATCGAACCCTAATTCCTTCATGGTAAGCGTCGTTGTGCGGGCGGTATGCACAGGTGCATTATCGTGTAAAATCAGGATCCCTTTGCTAAGTTTACCCCTCCTCTTTTCTTTTATCGCGTCTCGTAACTGATGCAGTAAGCTGGAATAATATTCAGCATTCATTGTCCTTTTTTTTGGTAAATAATCTATTAGTAAAATTCCTTCTGTATCCCAAAATACGGTAGCCATAAGTTTGCCTGCCGACGGCCTGACCTTAAACTTCCGAGGAGGCTTCTCATCCTTGAATTTCCACTACAAAGACTCTTGTTTGCTTTCGGGGTCCCACTGTCGAATCCAGGTCTCATCACACGTCACCATTTTAGAAACAATTTCTTGCTCATTACCTCGACTCATTTCCAAAAACTCCTCACAACATTTGACGCGTCGGTCCTTGTCAAACGCCGTTAACATTCTGGGGACCCAACGTGCACTCACCTTGGACATATTCAGATGCACATGAATTATCTCATTGACTCTTTCTTTACTGATGCCCACATCTCTAGCAATCTCCCACTGCTTCACTCGTCGGTCTTCTAAAATTATTTTTTTAACTTTGGCTACATTTTCGTTCGTAACGGCAGAAACCGGCCTTCCACTACGAGCGTCATCTTCCAAGCTCTCACGACCGAGTTTAAATTGTTTAGACCAAAACTTTATAGTAAATTCGGAAGGGCACGAACTACCGAACACACACATCATACGTTCTCGGATCTGTGAGGGAGTATTTCTTTCTTTTGTTAGAAATTTAATCACTGCACGATGTTCAATTTTAGCAATATTCATTTTTTCAACCGATATGTCGCAAACATTCGAGAATTGTAGAAAAATGGAACAGAAAAAACAAATGAACGTCAAATAATTCAAAAAAAGAATAACCAAAGAACAAGAATGCATTTCAGCCAGTATCATTTTCGCATATTTTTTTAACCAAGGAGATTACTTTCCAGCCGCCCCTCGTACTTTGACGTTTGTTTTAAGTTAGTATATGTAGATTTGAAAACAAACAGCAACTTCAGTTATAACTGGCTGTCGAGTCTGAAAGAGCTGCGTTAATTAGTGCCTTGCCGATCTACGCAAGTACGCACCTGTATGCAGTTTCTTGAAGAAGTAGCTTCGTGAAACACTGACTTTATGGGTTACTGTAGAACTCATTAGTCTTACGACGAAGCTGCAGGTACTCCAACTAATCGCAGAAAGAAAACACAATTGATTCTCATTCCAGGTGTTTTCCCTTAACCTCTCTTAATCCCCAAACTGTATTTAAGTGAGAAATAAACAAAATGCAGCATTCATTGCGTAAGTAATGAAATAAAGTTTTTCCTCCACTCAGGGAACGGCTCGAGTAAACCGTGGTCCAGTAAGCCTTGTATTTAGCGGGTAAAGACTCGGAAAGGCCCTGCTTTCTCATGGACACAGCTCATTATACAGAAGGGCCACTCCTCTTTATAGGAGATTATAATAATCACAAATTTCTGATGAAATCTAAACAATTTTCTCTTTAATTCAAAATGTAGCGGTCCTGGATTTAGTAATGCAATGATATTGGTTGGAACGGTTTGACTAACCTGATTGGAATCCAAATTTAGGGTAGGGTCTAAGCATAGCATCAGTCAGTGTATGACTCTGATGCCTACAGCTTCGATAAAAAAATTGCGGTTCGATTTATCAACTCGTGATTTGTATATCTGGGTGATGATCAAGAAGTAGGGACAGCATCTTCATTCAAGATTTATTCAATAGAAATCCGTTGTGTACGCAACTTTACGATGAAGTTAACTATAGGTGTTTACTTTGCCCTAACAGAGTCCATGTTGTACTCTATACTCTTGCAATATCTTGTAATACCATGTTTGGCAATAAATAAATGAATTATGAATTATATATGAATGTTTATTTATTACACAATTGAGCTAATTTGGTTTTGTCGTTCTGTACTATGGCTTACGCGCTAACGATAGTCCAACTTTTTGAACTGCACCCAGTGATCAAAACTGAAGTAGCGTGTTGTATAGATTGAAGTGGCTGTACTTAATTTATTTAGTTGGCAATTCACTAGCTAATGGCTGTGTTTTTGTGCAGGGCGCGGGCGTGAGATGGCACGCGCGGGCATGCTGCACAGGGGAGGAAAAAATGGAGCCGAGTGAGTACCAATCCAAACTGCAAACGCAACCGGCGAATCGAGGAGTGTGCGCTGCACTTTATATACGCGAGCGTGACGCGACGTTTTCGTTTCGAAACAGCTACTTTGTATATGTATATGTACTGCCACGCGGAGGGGTAATCACGTAACGTTTTGTACGCGCATTAGGTCAGTACAACTGTAATTTTTCCATATAAAAATTATTATTTAGATATACCTGACGCGCGACAATGCGTCATATATGATCGACCTGCTGGTATAGGTACATGGCTCAAAATCACCAAGGTGACGAATTTGGAAATGTGAAATTGTGTGAATTTGTTTGCGTCGTACAAATCCACAAAATAGTTACATTACAATGTACACCAATCAATAATTGCACTGCAAAAGAAACGAGAGCACGCCATCTGTCCCGATCGTGCGCAACTTCTTGCCAGTTGCCGACTTGAAGATGTCTCAGATCTATCTACTTATTGCTTACTAGGTTCTGCCCGCGACTCCGTCCGCGTGGGACTCGTTTTTATCGTAGCTCCATACAAACTTTCAACCCCCATCTCACCCTCTTAGGGACTGATTTCCGGGATAAAAACCATTCCATGACCTTCCCCGGGACTCAAACTATCTCTATACCAAATTTCACCCGTACAAACTTTGCACCCCTATTTACCCCGCTTAGGGGTGGGTTTTTCCAAAATCCTAACATTGCTTTTCTTGTATTGTAATAAGGATACACAAAGTTTCAAGTCTCTCTCTTAAAATTTTACACCATCCCCAATTCCCCATACAAACTTTCAACCTTAAAAAAATCCTTTTTTAGTGGGTACTTACGTTAAATAAAGTACCTGTTGTGAAAAAAACAGTTTTCTAGGTTCAACGGTTTCGGCTGGGCGTTGATTATAAGTCAGTCAGTCAGGACTTTTACGATTATATACGTATATAGATTATGATATTTAATCTTAATAATAAATGAAGGGGATATAGACCTTCTATTCAATTTTGGTTTTTGTTTTGCTGTGCTATAAATAGTATAAATAAATGTTTAGTCCTACCTAACCTAAGCTGGCGAATCGCATTTATATTTTACTCTGTACCTCGGATACAGTTGTAATCCTCCGTTTGCCTATTTACGGCTGCCCCGAAAGGTGTTTTTCCTCTTAAAGCTTTAAGTACTTGAGTTTATAGAAAATTATTACATTCCCAAAACAGAAAACAACTGTCAAAGTGATTTTCAATTTTGACAAATAATATAGGTATAATTGTTTTTGTCCGAAACAACGAAGTGTTGGTATAGAAAATCTCCAACGTTCACGGGGGTGAGACGTATGCCCTACGACGCATGACGATTTCATGATGATGCTTGAATGTAAAAAAAACTTTTTTTTGTGTGTGTGAATTTGCAATCGGTCGTTAGATCTTAAGCGAATTTGTTGTGAGTGCACATCAAGGGACGCCGCTGAACAGTACTTTTTGCGTTCCAAGCTCTGTCTAATCGTGTGATATACTCGATGAACTTGTTCGACCGTGAGTGATACTTGCGAAAACCAAACTGATGAGATGGAATAACAACCGCAGTCTTATATCCTCTCCCAAAGTTTAGAGAGTAGGGGTGTTAGGCTTATTGGCCGTTATGATGATGGTTCATGTTCTGGCTTTCCTGGTTTATGAATCATCACATCACTACTTGTGAAATTTTCCAGGGGACCGGGAAGTGGGAGGTTCTAAAGATTGCGTTGAATAGGCATGAAAAAAGGACGATACCCTTTCTGGTCAGATTTTTCAATACAGTCGGGGTGATCAGATCATATACTGGTGCTTTCCCGCACTCTAGCACCTTTATCTTCTTAGCAATCTCCCTCGGTGAGGTTGGGGTTATTGAAAGACACATATGTAGATCTTGGTAGAAGATAGCGTCGATGTCAGACTCATCGGCTGAACTCTCATTTGGCGTAAAGACTGCAGAGAGATGTGCTGCAAAAACCTCTGCTTTTTCTGAATCAGTCCTGGCCCAAATGGAGTTCTGTAATCTAATCGGAGGATAAGATTGTTGTGGTTTGCTTAGTTTTTTTGTCGTACAATTTGTTTGGAAATAATGTATGTGCCATAAATAAATGGTCCGTATGTGCAAAAGAAGGAAGAAACGTACAGTACATAAAACCTCTTTAGCCACTTCAAATAAATACGACGTGATATTTTCAAGCCAAGGAGGAGACAAAACAATAACCAGCGTTCAGATTCAGACGTCGACGACGAAAGGACATACAAAAAGTGTTTCACAAATTGTTAGCGCAGCGGACGAGCCGCAACAGCCTACATGAGTTAGCACTTAACGTAATTGGCGCACAAGCAACTCTTGGTTAACGCCTTTCATGATTACATTTTTGTGGACTTTTGCGGCATGTAGCGTTACGAAACCAGGGAAAAAGGCTCTCGAATAGGGCTATGGATATTGTTGAAGCGTAGGTATATATTATCTTATTATCTCTCATATTTTTATCCTCGACGCAAAGGACTTTTATAAGTTGAACATGTGTATCTGGTTGTTTGTTTGTGGTATCGTAGCTCCCAAGGGGATGAACCGCTTTAAATGCGGTTTTTTTTATCTGTCGAGTTCGTTCATAGCCATGTTTGTTGCGTCAGGATTTTTTATATTCACGTAGAAGACGGTACGTCTCTCACATATACGAGTATCTCGTAAATAGGTAAGTAATTGTTATAGCAAGTTTACGTAAGTCTCCAATGCAAGAAATCTAAGAATTCGCTTTCTAAAGTGTAATTCTTACCGTCAAAGGATATTATAACACCGACGCAATCAAATATGCAGCTCGAACAACCTCATCAACACCTAAAGAAGATCATAAACGAGAGAAAAAATTAAAATTCTCGGAGCGATCACACAACTGCCATTATGTTCGCTCGAAGGGCTCGCGCCGCCCCGCCGCGGGCATCAGGTGCAAGCTGATGGAACAATTACTTATTTTAATATTTTTAATGCTGGCCTCCGCCGACTCTTCTCAAGCCCGTGATACAAATTCTATGATTACTGCCACACCCCAAATATATTAAAACGCGTATACAAGGAGCTCTTAAATCTTACTAATGTGAACATACTTTTGAGAATAATACCGGGCTCCACGGAATTTAAACATTCCACAGAAAGTTTCAAGTGGACACTAACAAGACGAAATGGTCAAACGGTCGAAGTAAGGGACGGTTACTTGGTTGTTCCAAGTCTAAGTTGGCACTATACTACTGTTAAGTTAAGTAAAATATATTCTTGATCTTTATTACGTCTGGAAACTTTACCTTTGTATGCCTATATGAATTCAAATAGTTAAAACGTTATCTTTGAATCTTCCAAAACTAAAACCTGTAGGCAAGATAGGTAGGTACTCTAGTCGTCAAGAACTGATCAAACCCGTAACCAGCGTAACGTTTTGGCCTCGAGTTGTTGGCGATTCCCCCCACGATTTATTTCCGGATCATTTTAAAGTCGTAATGAAGCAGAGCGGATTCTTATCTGGAATATCTTATTGAGGCATCTTATTATTTAAATTGTTCGTGATTTGTTTTGAAATTATTGGAATCTTCAATAAAACTCATTTACATTATTTCCCTGACAGTTTTCTATTCCTAATTAGGTACCTAATAATATTGACGTTATTGTTATTAGTGATCCGTAGCAAAATTGGTCAAAATGGGACTTTTATGAAGTCGCCTTGGAATGTCTATGTTTACGGAGTTCCAAATAGCAGGGCAATTGAGCACTTTCCTCGCAAACCGAGAGAGCTTCGCGCTAAGTCTCCGCCGCACCCACAGGACGGACCACGAGCTTAGTCGCGGCGACATTGACTATCCGTCTCTTTCTAAGCATTCTAATTAGAAAGACACGGATAGTATGTCTCGCCGCGACCCGCGGGCCGTCCAGTGATAGCTGTATACAGTTTGTGTCGTCGTGGTTGCTTCTAAAACGCCGCGTTTACGCACAGGACAGGCGTAATGCCGCGCGACATTCCACGTGAGTTAAAAGGCGAGTATGGCGTTTCCCACATTCGCCGTCGGCGGCCAAAGTCGCCTGACATTCGCGTGTCGTACGACATTACGCCCGATAAACGCGGCTTAAGTGGATGTCACACTGCGACGCATCAACGGACGGAGGTACGTTTCTCGTTGTATGCAAGCACCTCAGTTTGTATATAAATTCCGCGTGGTACGACACAGGAATTCAAGGTGCTTCCGCTGAGCTGCAACATCCGCTTTGTGGAAATGATGGAGCGAGCTTGGGAGTAGGCATAAAGAAGAGGGCAAATGCCCAAAAGATCCCGCTGGGTCGAAGTGCATCCGAAAGGGCCCTCATCTACATAAGATAAGATAAAAAGATAAGTACTTTTTGTAGTAGGTACCTATAGTGTATCCATTTTCTCGCGTCAACATTTTGTATTCTTTGACGTTTCTGGTTACTACATAATAATAAAAATTGTCTTAATATATAGTAGGTACAATTAACAAGAGTCTTTAGAGAGACTCGTATATTTAGATAAACGAGTACAACATTGATACCTAGACTAGGTGTAATTTTACCTGCGTTTTATCATAGAGAAATACTTTCTACATATCATACACTCCGATGTTATAAGTTATATTTATTCCACGACGAACTAAGCCTTACAATATAGATTGGAAAGTTTAGAAAACTTGCTAAAAGTGATAAATTACAGTCGATTTACAACATAATATTCAAGTTAATTAACACAAGCATTAGACGACATGCATGAGACACATTATGGAAACCTCTCCGTTAGACCGCGCTCGGTTAAGTTAGTTTGCGCAAGTTTATGTATCGATGCTGCAAGTTAACCCTCCCAGTATCACCCCATTGTCTCACGTCACCGGCCCCCTCCCCGCCGCCCCCGCACAGCTCTCACCTGCTCCGGACCAACTTTAAATTGTAAGTCGCAGCTTTGCTTCCCACCCCACTAAACTTTATTTGTTTCTTACTTACTATTTCCAACTTCTGATGACAGTTTTCTGGAAACCCCACTTAAGAGCTCCTTTATTATTCTTGGCACCGACCTAAGGGCAGTTTCCTTTATTTTACGCAGTTCTGTTGAGCGAGCTGGCACCGTGAACAGCATTTCTGAAAGACTAAAACAGACTATGTTATCGATTCATTAATTTTCACTTTCGTAAAAGTTATTTTTTCCCATCGAGTTTCTGTTGTCACTTACCTTAAAAGTACATGCCCAACCCTGTGCCTAATACGTTATGAGTTTACGCTCGTTTTTGTGAGAAAAATCCTTTATTCTTTCCGTAATGACTGAGCATTTCTACTGAGAATGCTTGCTTATGAGTAAAAGACCCATGAAAGGCTAAATAAAGTATATACGCCGAGAATCATAGTGTCAATCGTCTAGGGAATGATGGAGAAATATTTTAATACGGAATGAGGGCGCCGCGCGGCGAGGCCGCCGTCACAGTATACAGACCACTATCTAGTAGTTACATTACACACACTTTGACGTTAACTTGTTGCAGGTATTTAATTTCGTATGCACGACTGGGATGTTGTTTAAAATACACTATACCATGAAAACACTTCTTAAACAATCCTTATGTTATGTTTCCCATTAACTTCGAAATATCCTGTTCGACATAGTCTGTGTTCTATACTCTATACTATACTATACATTAGTGGATGTGGGACTTGTACCTAATGTATTTCGGGGAACGCGGCACTTGATTTCGTCTCAGCTCCTGATCCGTCACAGCGCATTCGAATATTTATTTGTTTATGCATCACAATATATCCAATGACCCAGCAGGTGTAAACTTAGTACAATACTCAGGAAATATGAATAAATCCTAAAGTACTTTGTGAATATCTAACTACAATGGTGTTAGTGGTGCGAAATTGCGCTTATGGCTACTTGGGCATGAAATCGCCATTATAAGCAATTCAGTCCTTCATTTTGGTTATCAGCTTTAAATATACATATATATACTCGTATGCATAAGCTGAGCGGTGTTCTAAGATATCCATGGGCAGAGTATGCGCGTATTAATTATGTTCTATATTCTATGGTATTTTGTTCCGTGTTCATGTCTGAAGCCGTCGTCTTTGTTCCCCGCAATGTCTGGGTATTCAATTGATGCCTGAATCGAATCGACAACATCAAATATTTGCAATGTTTAATACAGGTATGTGGACCAGAAACTCAATATGCGGTTTAAAATATGCAACCGTCACAGGTTACGTCGGCGAAAAGTCGATACATGCGCAGCACAATGAGTAAACACCTTTTATGTTAGTTGTAGCACCGGCGTGTATCATATTCAAAGAGCGGGGCAAGTACCAATCGTGCGGCGGCCATTGTAAGGCCATTATTTACGAGCGACCGCGGCCACCATAAATCAGTATCTTGCTTTTACGCGGTAAGGAAATAGCTCATAACTTTGATTGGCCTCTTCGTGGAGGATCACCTTCGCCAGTCGCCACCACAGGTCGCTGAGCATTACCTTAATGCATGTTCTACCTCTACACAACAAAGTAGATTTGAATGCAATACAAACAAAATGAATCGTCGCGATAAAGGATCTTTTACTTATGTTAAAACAAAACATCCTTTATGCAAATTCTGTAATGAACTGCTTACATACCATTATTCTAGGAACGAATAATTTAGCTCCATTAAAGCCGCTTGTCTAAGCGCATTATATGAAATAAGTATTTGTGCTTATTGCGTGCTTATTACGTTCAAATTAAAAAATAATTACATATAAAGGGGTTAAGAAAGTGAAACCATGAACATAAGTCAATTAACGGCAGTACAAGTTACCAACAGAAAGTGAAGAATCCCGTGTCTATGACTCATGATGATCTGCTGAAGATGAATAAAAAATATATAAATTAAATAGCTAGAAGGAATGGATAGAACCTAATATTAAATTATTTACTCAAGCGACGCGTCACTATGTAACAGTAGATATATTAGCTATACCTACTTAGCCACGGATTAGAGATGGATCTCTTGTCATATTTATTTTAAAGAAGAAAGGCAACTTTTGTGGGTTGTTTAGAAGTGGGTCAGTGTCCCGTGAAAGTTTCCGCGAATGTGGTCCGCCAGCCCCATTACCGCAGCCGATCAAAGCGCCGCTCTCAGCGAGAGGACCCTACACTACGATGGCTCTCTAAAATCATGCGTTTGTTTTTATTTCACTAATATTTTTTGGTATAGGTACACGTGTTTTTTGATATTTTTCTCACGTGACAAAAATATCAAATATCAGGCATCTTGAAATTCATGAAGTTCGTACGCGATTTAATAACTACTCCCGGTCCCGGGTCGCGAGCGTCCATTCCTTACACTAAGATGTCCGCTGACCATCAGGCAGGGCGTAATGTGATGCCCGCCATCGTGGCAAGCCTCAGGTGTTATGGATAATATATACTTAATAACATGAAAAAAGGCAAAAGATCACATTTTTACTTAAATAACGGTGCATTGGGTTCTACTGGGGACACCCGTATATTTATAAAAATATTATTGTTAGTTTAAGCTATTTGTCCTCTACGTAGTTAGGTAAGTTACGAAACTTGAACCTTGACCACTGTCTAGTTTCAATTTTCATACCTAAAATAATATTGATTGCGTCACACTTGCTCGTAAATGGCGTTATTCCATGCCTGTATACAGAAGGACAATGGCCTAAATATTTCCCACGGGAGTTATGGATTTTCATAACTCTAGGGAGTTATGAGCTTGTGTGTGATCAGATTTGTTGCTAATCTAGTTGGCCGCGCGCCACTAGAATTCTGCTCTGTGATTGGTTGAAAAAATCTGGTTGGCCACGCGCCGCAAGAATACTATTGTACTGCTTTGTAATATTTGAAATATTGAAGCTGCGCCCTCTACTCGCACTGATCTGGAAGTGACGAAGTTGTCAATTTCGTCAATGTTTGATTGGTGCGGTTGTATGAAACGTCTTTTGTAGTTACTTTATTATTTCCTCGCAAATGTAATGAAACACATTGTGTATAATAAATATAACACGGGCGTAAGGCCACATACGCCCCTCGTTAAACAATGTATATACTATTATATAACGAGCGTCACATCCTTAGAACTCCAAGCGTCTGGTCTGCGTACCACCAGGTGGCTCGTATTGTACTTTTTTTTACTACCGTTGTACGGAAAATCATAGGCCGCGCTAAATGGACGTAGGCAGCGTAAGAAGACCACCCTCAAACGCTTTTAAAAGTGTACACGTTGCTGGGTGGCGGTTTCGAGTGGGCGCTGCACTCCCATGAATGAAATGACAACGCTGATTGACTGGAGGGCTGAGTGTGGGTCGGGCCCTAGTTAGGTCTAAAATTATATGCTCGTGGTCTGGCAGGTGTCTAACTGCCTACAACTTTAGATGTGTAAAGCTAATTTGAATGTCAGGGTAATACTATTTTTGGCGTTTTCGTGTTCATGCTTGTATACTGTTCGGAACGGAACACACGAGCAAGTAGATGAGGATGTACGCATTGTACGCTGCGTGGCGTGGAGAGCTGGGTACCGATTTTTGACTTTCGAGCGCTCGAAATCAAAAGCGAGCGGTAGAAAATATTCGCACTCGATAATTTATCACTATTATTTTCGCAGGAACCCAATAATAGCTATTTTTGAAATCATCACTCGACAGCTAGTGATTGGATATCGATACTTTTGCGTTTCGTTGTATGCAAAAAGTAGATAATTACCGGTTTTTCAAATTTGAATTTTCAACATACCTAATCTATAATATAGTAAATTGATTAATTTAAAATATATTATGCGTTTCATAACAGAAAAAAAAACAAAAGTTAGTAGTGAGTAATTCAGAGGTCGGCGGGGATGAGCTGTTTTCAGTTTTTGCATAACACGGACATACCTTGTCATTCAATGGTACATGGCCCCATGTGTAATTGTTAACTAATGAAATGATTTTATTTAGGCTGCCTTTCTACTACGAGCTTTAAGTCGCCATCAAAACGAGAGAGCGTCAGAAGCAAAATCGATAAGAGTGGCGCAAAGTACTACACAAACTGAAAATTTACGAAATAACCTAAAATATATTTTTGAAAATTTTCATATAATTGAATTTGCCCTAAAGAAATTCCAAGATTCTAAACTGTCTATTGTAGATGCATTTTTAACTCTCGATCAAGTGAGACCTGTTATAAACTGGTGATCTGCTTCTGTCAGTCAGAAATTAGAAGATGTCATCTCTAGAAACCCAGACTTAGATTTTTTTAGGGAGTATGCCGAAAAACGTTCGGAAGCAACAGAGGTGGACAGCATTTTAATATACAATTTCACTCCACTCACTCAGATCTTTCTACATCCACTATTGGTGCACACGTGGCACACAGAGGGTCCCGTGGGTTCCGTACCTTTTGGCAGGGGTAGCGTTGGTGAAGAAATCAAAGACAGGATCCCAATATATGCACCGATATATTATAATAAATATATGGAGCAAATACAGTCGTCGGATTGTTAAAACTTACTGATAGTATCTTGGATTAATTTAGATTACTTGGGACGACACAAAGACGGACACAAGTTACACGGGCAGCATTCAGAGCGAAAGAGGAACGGTGACAGTTCGTGCATAGATAATAACTAATCATACATGGCACACTATACAGCCCGATTAAGTTTAAGGTGCATACACACTTCACAACTCTAATACTTCCCCTTATGCACATTAAACTTATGTGAAACACTACTACAATAGATCTTTACATTAACATTCACATACTCAGTAGGTACATAACGCAAATACATGTATAGGCTATGGCCAACAGGCACATTCATATAGATTAGACATTTTAAATAAGCATCCAGGATCATTCTACATTATCACAGTAACAATTCATTAATACTAACAAGGCTTCACACACAAATCGTGCCTAAACACACTATGTTGTCTAGAATTTAAACACTTTGTTAGTACATCTGCAAACATTTTCTCTGTACATAAATATTTAACAGTCATAAATCCCTTTTGTACTAAATCTTTAATAAAATGGAAGCGCACATCAATGTGTTTTGTTCTCTTGTGACTAACATCTTTATTTTCAATAATTTTATGAGCACTTTGGTTGTCATTATACACAATGATATGCACCTTTACATTGGGTACTATTTCTGTTAAAAGTTGCTTAACAAAACAAAGATCCTTGGATACATCAGCAATAGCCATATATTCCGATTCTGTGGAGCTTAGTGCGACAGACTGCTGTTTTCTAGATTCCCAATTGATTAAATTCGATCCTAATTTAATTGCAAAGCCTGTATATGATTTCCTGTCAAAACAATCATTGGCCCAGTCGGCATCAGTATAAGCACTTAAAATCAATTCCTTACTTTTTACAAAATGTAAACCGTAATTAATTGTACCCGCCAGATACCTTAGCAAACGTTTAGCAGCTAACCAATGAGTTTTTCCAAAGCAGTTATTAAACTGACTTAATTGGCTACAGGCAAATGACATGTCGGGACGACTGCAAACAGAAAGATACATTATTGAGCCAATCAACTCTCTATACTTGTACTGCTCGTCTTCCAGACATTCATTTTCCTTTGACAACTTATTATTGGGAGCCATTGGAGTGGATACGGGCTTACAGTCCAGCATGTTAAATCTTTTCAGGATATTTTGTATATACACAGACTGATCTAAAGTTAATGTTCTGTTTTTCCTATCCCTACTGACACGAATGCCTAAATAGCTTTGTATTGGACCCAGATTTTTAATGTCAAATTCTGATTCCAATACTTGTAATAATTTATGTTTACACTGGCTATCCTTGTTATAAAACAAATAACAATCATCCACATACAGTGCAATAATAACAAAATCATTTTGAGACTTAATGTAATATACACAAGGTTCATTTTTACTTTGAATAAAACCATTGTCACATAAGACCTTATGTATACGGGCATTCCACATGCGACTAGACTGTTTTAGTCCGTATATGCTCTTTTGTAACAAACAAACTTTATCACTATTTACACTAAAACCTTCAGGCTGCTCCATGTAAATGGTTTCATTCAAATTACCATTTAGAAAAGCCGTAGTTACATCTACATGGTCAATATTTAAATCAAATTCATTTGCCAGACTAAACAATATTCTAATGGTTGGGTGACGTACAACAGGACTGTAAGTATCATGAAAATCTACGCCTTCTTTTTGAGTGAAACCTCTCGCAACTAAACGAGCTTTATGGCGTACAAAGTTGCCTGCTGCATCACTTTTCACTTTATATACCCATTTACACTTGATAATATTAGTATTTTTTGGCCTATCAACCAACTTCCATACTTTATTTACCATTAGTGACTCATACTCGTCTTTCATAGCCTTCTGCCACTCGGTGGCCTCAGGACTAGACATAGCCTCTTTGTATGAAGTTGGTTCAGAGCCGTCATTGACCATCAGCGACCAATCAGAATCACAATACCTCTTTGGTGGAACAGACCGAGTACTGCGCACAGGACGTCCCGAAGACGTAAGCATCGGGGCAGGCATCTGCGTCACAGCTTCCCCTGGAGCGAAGCCCGCGCCCGGTGACCAGTCCGCGTCATCGGCAGGACAGTCAGCGAGAGAATCGCTCTCGCTCACCGTGCAGTAGTCGTTGTCGTCTCCCGATCCTGAAAATGTCAAAGAATAATCGTGTTCATTTCTGATGTAACTATAATCGTTGCTCTCGTTCGCAACGTTATTTGTATCATCGTTTGTGGTACTATCATTCCCAACCGAATTATCTGAGCCCTTCATGCTACTCTCATTTGCATGGGTTAAGTCATTGACAGTACTATCATTCCTATCAATGACACTGGCATCAATTGTAGTACTCTCATTCCTACAAGTTTGAATAGTGCTACTCTCGTTCACACATGTTAAATCACCAACAGTACTCTCATTCCTGTCAGTACCAAACGCATCCATTGCAGTACTCTCCTTCCTGCAAACTGGAATAGTGCTACTCTCATTCACACATGTTAAATCACCAACAGTACTCTCATTCCTGTCAGTACCAAATGCATCCATTGCAGTACTCTCCTTCCTGCAAACTGGAATAGTGCTACTCTCATTCACACATGTTAAATCACCAACAGTACTCTCATTCCTGTCAGTACCAAACGCATCCATTGCAGTACTCTCCTTCCTGCAAACTGGAATAGTGCTACTCTCATTCACACAACAATCATTATCATTATCAACGACATTAAATTGATTAAAAAATCCAAAATTAAAATTCACATTATTAATGTCATTTTGATTAAAACTGTAAAACTTTCGCTCTAAGAATTCGACATCTCTAGATATAACAACTTTCCTAGGGTCATTACAGTCAGCCAATCTATAACCTTTTGAGGTTTCGGAATACCCGACAAACACATGTGGCCTACTTTTTACATCCAGCTTCCTACGCTTTTCTTTCGGTACCTTAGCATAAGCCATGCAGCCAAAAACACGAAGATGACTGAGGTCCACCTTTGACCCAGTCCACATCTCCTCCGGAATCCGACCACCCAAGGCTGCTGTGGGAGACCTATTTTTAAGATATATAGCAGTCGTCACCGCCTCTCCCCAGAAGCGCCGGTCCAGACCCGAATGCTGCAGCATACACCTGACTTTATTCATCAAAGTACGGTGAGATCGTTCGGCTACAGAATTCTGCTGAGGACAGTAAGGTACAGTAGTTTGATGCAAAATACCCTTTCTTCTAAAAACTGAGAAAGTTGTTTATTCACGAATTCTTTTCCATTATCTGAACGCACTGTTACAACTGGCAAACCCATCTGTCTTTCGACCATACTAACAAAATCAATAAAACGTTCATTAACCTCACTTTTCCTTTTTAATAAGTATCCGAAGGATTTCCTTGAGTAGTGGTCCGTTATGGTGAGAATATACTTTGCGCCCCCCAGGCTGACTGGAAGCGGGCCACACACATCAGTATGTATTAGGGCTAGGGGCTTGTCAACAACCTTGCTTGGTCCCTTCGGGAACGGTTTGGAAGGCAGCTTGCCCTCCAAGCATGGGACACATTTGGTAATTTCCTGCTCATCCTGTAACAGAGAAAGATTAGGCACCCTATCCCTAATGCTCTGTAGAGCCTTATTATTGATATGTCCTAGACGTGTGTGCCACAAATCCACATCAGAGACTGCGGAATTCGTGGCTTCTTGCCTCTGCAAGAACCTTGAATTCTCCCTATTGCACAAATACTCACCCTTACAATTTGTCGTATTAAGTCTGTACATACCATTTAGTAACACAGCAGAACCTATTTGTTTGCCTTTATAACAGATAACGCCGCCAGCCCTGTTAAAAGTCACCACATAACCATTCTCTATTAATTTGCTAACAGATATTAAATTTGTGGACAATTTGGGAACATATAAAACATTACTAAGTCTGTGCTTTTCATCTAAATTTATAAACATTTCACCAGTACCAACACAGTCTAACTCCTCATTATTTGCAACTCTAACTTTACTGACATAGGGTCTTAAATTCAGAAAATTGTGCTTACTATTGACCATGTGACTTGTTGACCCCGAATCGAGGTAGAAATTGTCTTTTGCATGAACTAACATCGCTGAGGCAGACAAAGCTTGATCCACGTTCTGCTTCCTGTCACGTTTCCGCTTGAAGCAGTTCCGTTGAAGATGACCAGTCTTCTTACAGTAATGACATCGGGCCCTGATGTCTTTCTTCGAAGAAACAAAGGCTGTGTTGTCATCAGTAGATCTTCTCGTCTCCTCTTGTAGCAGTCTAGCCCGCACCACTTCACTAGTAAGCGTGCTAGTCATGTTGGCCGTTTCCAAGTTTGACACCAATGAGTCATATTCTGAAGGTAGGCCGCTCAGAAGTATTTCAGCAACCTCCTTGTCTTCTATGCTCTTCCCAATGTCTCCTAATTGTTGCACTGTTGTCATGACTGACTCTATATACTCAGCCATACTGGTGAAATTAGCATATTCCACACGGTGTAATTGGCGGAGCAGCAGGACTCGCCGTACCAAACCGGAGTCCTCGAATACGTCTGAGAGATTCTTCCACGCCTCTTGAGCTGTTTGTGCGGTTCTTACGTATTGGTACATCGTGGGTTTCACCGCCAGACATATACGGGCAAGGGCGCGCTGGTCACGCACATCGCCCGCCGGTGCTCCGTCTTCCACCAATTTCCATAGTCCATCGTGCATCAGCGACATGCGCACGGCAAATTTCCAGGCATAATAATTTCGAGCGCCTTCCAATCGTTCATATTGAGCGCTGAAGGAGCCATTTCCTGACGAAGTTGGCGCCTCGTTAGCCATATTTTAGGTTATGTGAGTGAATCTTACTTGTTTCATTGATCCTGGCTTTCTCGTTGCTTCTTTGTGTTCTTCACAATGTTTACTGGGCCAGAATAACCTATTGGTGCACACGTGGCACACAGAGGGTCCCGTGGGTTCCGTACCTTTTGGCAGGGGTAGCGTTGGTGAAGAAATCAAAGACAGGATCCCAATATATGCACCGATATATTATAATAAATATATGGAGCAAATACAGTCGTCGGATTGTTAAAACTTACTGATAGTATCTTGGATTAATTTAGATTACTTGGGACGACACAAAGACGGACACAAGTTACACGGGCAGCATTCAGAGCGAAAGAGGAACGGTGACAGTTCGTGCATAGATAATAACTAATCATACATGGCACACTATACAGCCCGATTAAGTTTAAGGTGCATACACACTTCACAACTCTAATATCCACATGTAAAAAGATCTTTTTCTATCTATAAATGGATATTGAACTCAAGGCGAAACTCATTAAAAAATTATAGATATTTATTGCAATAGCACAGAAATTGTATAATAAATAAAAAAAGGTTAATTTTACTCGTTTTGTAATGCATTTTCATTTTAGGGTTAATTATTAAAATTTTGTCTTCTTTTAATATTTCTTTATGGAGACACCTTATCCATATTCATATCTACAAGACACAACTACACGACATTAATGACGTAAAAATAGCTCACCCCCGCCGACCTCTGGATAGTAAACGAAACGCTTATTTTCCCGCAAATAGTCTAACATTCTTCGTTTTCAAATGGTTTTCAACCACAAAATTCGGCAAGTAATTAAATATAATCATCGTACATCAGTCAATCACTTATCATCTAATCAATATATTTTATTTGAATATCTGTCTTTTAAATTAAGAGTCAGCCCAAAATTAAATAGGTACAAGTGAAGTGTCAAAATTTTCTATCGCTCGTATCGTATTACAAAAATATCATTTCATCGTTTTTGACCGTTTTCAAGTGAAAGAGACGAGCAATGGAAAGTCAAAAATCGGTACCCTGTAAGCCGCGCGTCTGCATAATTATTACAGTGTTTGCTCCCCATTAACGTCAACGGGTTCAGTTTCAGGTTGGCTTCAGGCGGCGCGCTCGCGCTTCTGAAACCGCAAATCATCATCAAAGGCTTAACGATTTTATGTCGTAAAATCTTTGACAAGGTTGGGGGCTACGGTCATCTTTAAAACACCCTTAATTATTAGTTAATCGATCAATTTGATATCGATCCGCTGAATATACTCAAGAGTAGACTAATTCGTATATCTATTTTATACTAAGATTAGTATTAGTAAGACTAGTATAACATAGATATACGGAGTACCAAGGTAGTTAGGTACTTTACAAGTTGGCAGGATCTATCTACCTATATTCCATTTAAACCGACAGCCTTGTAGATTTGTAATACGGGCTGTATGATTTCCGCAAATTTTACCCTTAATTGCGGAACCACTGCGCTGCGTAATCCAAATTCAATTACGGAGTTTAGGAGTTCCTCAAATAATAATATACATTTTTAGATGTTAGCCAGTTGGTATTTTACTATGAAGGACTAGGTTGATGTAGCTCATTTAAGAATGAATAATAGCTAGGCCACCTTTTCGTCGACTAGATAATAAACTGCTATCGTGTAGAAGTTTATACTTTTCTCGTCGACTGTACCGTTGCCACTCCAGTCTGTAAGTATTGGGGCTTTCACGCGTTCCACCATTGAAACACTCGAGATGGATGTAAAAGCGCCATTGCTTTTCTTTTATACCGGCTGCCTAGCATCAATATGCGGATATTTCCATATCTAACGGGCCATGTAGTGGAGGGGCTTCGTCGAGGAAACACCGAGGACGGTACCCGCACTGATTGGCATTTATTGAACTGGAAATAAAAATAAAACATTGGGATTGAGCTAGAAACCAATTGCCGTCGTCGTGCCAATGTATATTCACTTGCAGATGGACTGTCCCAGTCAAACAGAGAAATTGGGCCATGCACCGTTATGCAATCGAACTCGATATGGCCCGACAACAATGCTATAAAATATTCATTACACAAACACTAACATTGTATTGGCTTCGCTATCAATACTCGAAACTAATACTTGGATGAAGGGTTGATTGCTAGTAACCAATGTTGCGGTATAATATCAACATCAATAATTAATGAATACTGGCGCGATTCATTATTATATCGCATTCGTGGACAGATTAAACTACTCGTACCAATAATCCAATACATTTTGCCGACTTCTTAACAGTCCAACTGCGAACCAGTGGTCGTAAATGGTATATAGGTAGGTAACCGGCGTATGCTTCACACGTCATCGAAGCGATCAGCACGGCTATCACAGGACGGTGCGTCTAGATTTTTCTCGCACTATCCGTCTCTCTTTTATTCGAACACTTAGAAAGAGAGGTATATTGCGAGAAAAATCGAGAGAGCTCGTGCGCCGCCTTGTGATAGCCGTGCTGGCAGTATTCCTAAATTTCGAAAAAATATTGTCACACATACTACACTGACATACCGACAATATTCTCAGGAACAGTGTCTGTACAACTCTGAAGTTGCAAGCATATATAGGCAAACAGGTAGACTTGCCGACGTATGCTTCATAAGTTTTTGTGCGAAAACCCAACACTCCCAGGGGAAGCGAGGACACATCACAAATTGTCGCTTCTCGAGAAATAAAAGCACCCGAACAAAATGTACCGAAGCAATTCTGCTATAAAAGAAAATAATGCTCGCCTCGGGCCCGTTTCAACAATTTGCTTAGGATTCAATATTGTGTCGTGACCGCCACACTAGCGAGAGTAGCGAGGAAACCGAAAAAGCGGAATGAAAAGCCAAATCACTAACTACCTAGTTATTTCTTCCGAAAGCAAATGCTGTGATATCGACTGAGCAAGAAGTTTTAGAATAGGCTTGTAAGGCATATTATATTCTTCAAATATCAAAATTCCTGACACATTTACAGCCAGCTCACCGCTAGCCCGGTTCTTTGTACAGTCCAAGCGGAAAACGCATGCCTAGTATCGACTACGCGACAGACTAAAGTGTTAACGTCTTTATAAGAAATCAATACCAAATACACCTAAATTCTTCTTTACAAGCTGCTGTTGCAACGACGTTTGCTGATACAAAATTAACTAAAAAGATACCGCAAACTTTCATAATCAAAAGATATGTTTATTTGCACGGTATGGAAAAAGGCAATAAAAACATGAGTTTTCTCATCTTGATGGGTTCCGTCGATTTGCTTAGAATCTCTTCAACGGGCCTGTTCTTTATTCTTTGAATACTTTTCAATGGGTTAAATATTTGCATTCAAGCAAGTAAGCATATAAGGAAATGCCGGTTTTTACTTTATATATTTAAAGGTATACCTTGGTATCAAAACAATTTACAACAACCATACGCAGCTTGGGTCTTCGTTTATCTATCACACGAGAAACATTCTTTCACTTCTCATGTTCAAAAAGTGCATCATATTAGGCTTAGCAAGCGGGGCTAAAGTGGTACATTTAGCCCCTAGGGAAAATATGTGTGCATCTTTATGATTTATAAAACATTAATTTGACCAATCAAAATCCAATCAATCAAAAAAAAGGTGTTTTTTTATTCCCTCATTCACAATCATTAAAAAAATAAACGTCTCTGACCGACTATAGCCGCGCCTAAACGTTCAAGCGTGGTTGACTGCATATACATGACTTATGCTATGAAAATTGAGCGGGGCAAACTAGACTGCTGTCTATCTCGCTTTATCGTATGCCCCGTATGCTGTCCGCCGCGCTCGGCCGTTTGGACGCGGCTATTAGACGGTCAGAGGCGTTTATTCGTGGTGTCAATATTTTGTATCTGTGTCCGAGCAGTTGTTAAAAAAAGGATGCCGCCAAATTGAGCAATCTGTTCGCCGTGGTATTTATTATTGATTGTGGATCTTTGTTTTGTCTATTTTCTCGCAGTCGAAGTGAAAAGTTGAGTATGTAACTCTGGTCTAAAAGCCATATAATCCTCGAACTATTTCCCCTCATTTTGTCGGGAAAATAACCATCTCGTAGTAATATGGCTTACTTCAGACCCTTATTGTCATACAATCTACTATTTATTTTAGTCTTGTTAGTCGTTACTCTGCTTACAAAGCTGCAGGATCCGGATATTCCAGATTCTATTCCCGGTAACGACATCTATACTTGTGTGTTGAAAAGGAATATTTTATCCAGTATTTTATATTTGTTTGATTGAATTTCAATAATTGATGACTTACCAGCAATTAATATTTTTTCTGCAGACTATGACTACAACAGAAGATTAAAAACAAAATAAAATAACCAAACCTTGTAATATCGTGTTTCAAATTCGGTCACAAAGATCACATAGTCGTAACCCGTATATCACCGTGTCCCAATAAAATGTACCCTAAAGTGTTCGGCTAATCCGCGTAATAACTCGAGACACGCCCGGCATATTTTAGGGCGTGCTTTGATTTGCGACCACTTCCTTAATCACAAAAAGTGTTGTAATGCATATAGATAAGGTGGATCCGGACTAACCTGAAAGCTTTTCATGGATGACTAGCTGGAATCGATAATAATATTAATAACGACGAACGGTTTAATAGCGAAGGATCTCGACCAACACCTTAAGAGACTCTCGCTAGGTGGCTGGGTAAGTCGGATAGTCAGGAGGTTCCTTTCTGTCGCCCTGACCACCGGCAGCTTAGGCCCACCGCCCCGCTGCCGGCTAACCTAACCTAAGGTAGGTTAGTTTTTTATTGTTTTTATATTTTGTATGTTTTATGTTACATTTAGTGAGTACATTTTTATATTTTACTTTCATGACAAGATTGTATTGAATTGGGAGTAAATACCTAATATAGACGAGATTGAATAGAGAAAACTGTCTTGACTTGCTAGTTGGAGATACAAAAACGAAGTTCGTTTTCGTTTCGCGGTACGAGCTCTGATGCATACTCACCCTAACCACCGTAGCGCTACGCCGTAATTCGTAGCAGGTTAAACTTCATATGCACCGAAAAGCAGTAAATCGTTTATTTTGTCTTATATTTGGTACCAGGAGTGCTGTTTTCTGATAAGGTTATCAATAAGAATCAGAGTCAGAATCAGTAGTGCTGTCATGCGTACCATGAAGGCCATGATGATCAGTAAATAATGTAGTTTTTACTACTTGATTAATCTTAATTAATTTAAAAATCGACAACTAGGTCCTGGGTAAATTAAATGTGTAGGAGATGTACACCTTATACCTACGGTGGGTACTTACTGCCTATTTGAGTGAGTGTCGCTTTCTAGTGAAACCAAATGTCCGCACGTTTTTCATTAAAGTCCCAATCAGTCGTAAAACCTCTTCACTTCTCCAAATTAGTTTAGTGAACGACCTGTTTCGGTGTAGCGATTGGCGCATTACCGATCATCCCAGTTTATGTTCCAAACAAGAGTCTCATCAGTGATGCTTTGTTGCTGAACCATTTGAATATGTAAACTAATTCAAGAATAAAATTGTATCGTATTGAGTATTTAATCTTCGTCGAATGGCGTTGATACATCGTTTCGCTTCCGGAGCACACCCACTGTGAAACTTTTATCGCTCTCGATAAAATCACGTGTACGTATAGGTCTTTCCATCTGTAGTCTGGTCTAGGCGCAGCTCCCCCATCCTGTCAATTTCCATAATGGAGCGACGTCGGCTTTTCGCTGACCAGCTGTTATAATACCATAGCTACCTGCAAAGCCCATTGTAATCCGACGTGGGATAAAATGATTCCACCAAACGGCTATTGTGATCAATTGAAAAGATATTTCCATATTGCAAATGAGCTTTGTAAAAGCGCGACGTTATAATCGACATTCTGTTGCCGCGATGTTCCTAAAATTGGTTAGTTCTTTTTTTGCTGCGGAAGTCAAATAATCCTATGTCCTTTTCACATTAATCACTTACGTTTACTTTGTATTACTTATTCGATATTTTCGTGTTAAATGACAGTCGACGTGATACACCACAGATATGTGTTTGAATTTATTTCTAGTCAAAATGAAGGTATAGGTATAACATACGCGTATCTAAATGTCCGTCATACGTATTAGATTTGGCAGTAAATGGCATTAAAGAACACACCATTCAATTGATGAACTAGTGATTAAATTACTGTTTTATTGGTTTATGGCTACGTATTCAATTAAAACAGTTGTTTGTTTTTCAATTAAGTTTACTAATATTGGCAAGCTTTCCCTCGCCTCGTCTAATTGCTATAATATGTTAACTCATTATAGGAACGTTAAAGACGGCAATACTCGTATGTGTAATTTAGGTGTTTAATGTTTTATTTATAGTATCGATACTAAAGAGATTGATCAGTCGAGTGAGCGCGAGGCGTGCACTCGGCGCGGGAGACGAGCTCGCTGCGGCGCTCGAAAGTGAAGGTGCCACCCACGCCCCCCCGGCACGACCGCAGACGGCAGGGAAAGTACTCGTGCCGCGATATTGATATTATTATCTTTGATGTGTAACAGGGAGGTTTTTTCGACGCGTGTTTTGCTAACGAAAATGTTTGGCTTTTTATAACATTGTCGGGGGTTTTCCCGTGTTGACACGAAGTATTTTAATCATGTTTTTACTTTAAATTACCAAGGACGGGGAATCATTTCCGCAAAAGGATAGGCATTTTATCTCATATGCCTTACGCTTGACATGCAAAATCATAAACATGTGTTTACGTTGAAGTTTTATTGCAATAAAAACCACATTGCATTTAAAGAGAAATTTCTAAGTAGAAAAGCTAATTATCAGCAAACAGTGGCCTTGCTGATATTGCTACCATGATGATACGGCCACAGAAAGTTTTTGGGACATTTGACGAACCAAATATAATGCTTAGCTAGTGCCCAGATGAAAATAACAATCATTTTCCGCAAGACTTTATTTTTCCTGTTGTGGATAACAAACAGGGAACTACGTGACTATTCGTGAATCGTCAAGGGAAAATATAATTTCCCTTGGGTTTAATTTTAGAGTTGAGTAAACACCAAGTTCACTCATACTTAAATTGAAATATTTTTAGTAAGTACGTGGCGTGTTTTAAGTAAGTTACGCACGTAAGTACACCCAGCGGGCGGCGGCGGCGGCGTAATTTGAGCTCTCGCACTAACGAGCCGGCACCCGCGAGCCTCTCGTGCAGGTTGCTGCAAACGAGCTGATTTCCTGAGTCCTGGCATTCCTAGAGCAGTTTAGATGCATGCGACATTATGATTCATGCCAGCTAAATTTCTCGCGCTCCCCTACAACGCTTTGTTGTCTCGGAATCCAGCGATGCTGTTACTTTGATGGTTAATGTTTATCCACTGTTACCTAAATTCAAAATATTACATGGCAGGTATACATGATAAAATACTGAAATACACTCATTAAGGGAGGTCTAACATGTCTGGCGCGGTTTTAATAGTTACCTGTAGGGAAGGCCGTGTTGACCGCGCTGATAGAGATATTTTATATGGGCAAGGATCTCGCGGGGGTAGTGATGTGAGCAAACAGCGTCGTCTGGCGCTGCTAGCTAATTACTAGGGGGCGCGACGGAGCGACGGTGCTCCTCAATGGGCGCTTGCACTCCAGCACACATGTCAACTTGATGGAAAAGTCACTACCTACGATGACATGCACACATTTATACTTCTCACTTACTCATCTATATGCACACAATAGAAGAAAAAAACAGGGTTCCGAACTAAAAAAAACCGACGATTTCTTTTAAGATATCTATCAAAGGAATGTTGATGTCAAATATGACAAACAGGGTCTGACTTATTAATTTTATGACAGGCTTTAGAAATATCGTAGCGCCAGTTTAAATTAGCACCTGCCCGTCAAAGCAAGTGTGATTAATCTAATTTATCCGTTTGAAGCTGGTAATTACGCTGCTGGGATGTAGGTGGGGGAGCCATTCTTTCTGCTGCTTAATGTCCTGAAACCCCCGAGGCTGTCGTCGTCACTCGCCTTAATAATTTACAACACATTAATTTCTACGTTTAGTGTTCTGTGTTTCCTAAGGAATCGCGATTAATGCTCTTCTGAGACGTTTGAAACTCATCGAATTCGTTTTTACGGTGCTAATGACGTCAAAGCCTTTTTAAACGTAATCTGTAATGTTTCGTATAAACCAATTGGGCCGCATCTAGAAATGTACGGATCGATTGGCTTTCATTTTCGTTGGGTTTAATTAAAACTAATTACAGAGGCTAAGCGGTCCGATAGGTCCCGCTCGAGTTCTCGGTCCGCGCTGACTAGGGGAGAATATTGGCACCCGTCTTTCCCCTTTCTTTCCCCCTATACGCAGATAATTAACTGCAGATAGGTACACGTTGCGTTGCGTGGAGACATGGTTTAAAATTTTATCCACAGCAGTAATTTCAAGAGCGTTGTGAGGGCGTTTGGAGTGAGCCGCTACACCTATAGGGTTGGGACAATTTGCAGGGCTACTGGCTATGATTATATTGAACGACCGTGATTATATTGATTCTAAAAGTATGAACGACATCGCTGTCACCAACCCCTTTTTGATTTACGAGCGAGCCTTCATTATTTCCTGTAACGCTTAATATCTATACTGATATAACAAAAAGCCTACTTCCTATGCAAATACAATTGCGCAGTCAGGATAGGTGAACGTCAATAAAGATATCTCGACACTAAGCGACTACGTTCGGGGCCTACTCGCATTCAAACGATCCCATCGGAATAATCTCTTTTGATATGTTACCCTATGGTGCTTGATTTACATATTTATGCCATTAGGATGTTATAATAAGTTGTATCGGATGAAAAAGACCAGGGCTGTGTGCATTGTTTGCGGAATTAACACGAGACTAGCGCGCCCCGCGGCCGCGCCCGCGTCGCGCCGCCAGACGAATAAATCACGCGTTAATGCTGCCGCATCCGGCGTCTCCGTAGCCTCCCAGTACCACGCAGCCACCGGCGATGGCAGATCGATCACTGACTACACCAAACTCAAACAATGGATCTACAGTGTTTTGTGAAAACACAAGCAAGCGTTCTTAACTACATTAAAACTTTCATTATTTCGTCTATCATCTATATTAAATATCATATTTTGCGCTTCCATAAATGGGAACTATAAGGCGTGTGTTTATGTGTTTTTCTTTTCATAGTGTAGGTACTAAGCTCGTCAGTATGCTAGTCACGTTTGATTAAAATCAATAAGTATTACATCAATTTTAATTTTCAAATTGAGTCACAAAGGTGGCAGAGCCACGTTTTGCTTGTATTCGGTCTCACGGCGTACGGGACGAGGGCGATGCCGCCCCGCTGCACTCCCAGACGAAGATGCCAATTCAGACTCAGCCTACATTCGCAATTTACATTAGGACTTTTTCAAAGGACGCTAGAATACCTGGAATGGATTAATTAAGTCGTTTATAAAAACCATTAAAATTTAAAAACATATATATAATAAGAGTATCAAGAGGGAGTTAATACGCCTTTTAATGAACGGCTTTGCAGATATTATCAATTTAAATGAGACAACTTGAACTTGAAACATTAACATTAGTTTATTGTGCTACTAAAGCAGAGATAAAGTATACAGCTATTCGATTTATCTGAGGAACCATAAAGGATGTGGCCTACTCCAATATAGGTTCAAAAGGAATCTCTTCTCGAATGTTCATGAACTTCTCGTTTGGTATTGTAAGTACGGTTCAGCAATATCACGTGGGTTACATTGTGTATGCGGCGGTCCTGAAACAATCCGGTTTTTTGTTTTCTTTTTATTTTTATGATTTTGTAACTTTTTTGGTTTCTTATTTTTATTTTTAATTAAGTATTTCTTATTGAGTTTTTATTGTATAATTATTGTCGCATAATTTTTGTACATGTTTGTTTGTTTTAATTGTTAAATTTACCTACCAGAATTTTTTGCTCGTGACCGGAAAACTGAAAACCAGCGCTGGGCTTTCTGCTCAGCACATGATGAGACATCATGACCCCCCTCACAACGGTAATCAATAATCAATATGTATTATCTAGTATAAGTCTTTGTGGCGATAAAATATTTGAAGTTTGAAGTGAAGTAATTATTAGCTCCGCCTGCGCGGGACGTCCTGCGGGCGGACAGCGGTCACTGAATGGGATGTGAACGCAATGCACTCTGTGTTTGGTGGACATACATACATGAGCATTGCATGTGTTATATTTACGTACACTCTATGTATACGCAGAGCTCAGTTACCTACGTCCTACGGTAATAATGATACCTTTCATATTATTATTTTGTAAAATTCCATAGCCTGTATTTATCAGGGCGTCCGTTTGTCTCTTGGATATTAAGATCACTGAATTGATCGTTTAAAAGATAGTAAAATAATGTAATTGCGAAATTCTTTACGAGCTCTTTTCAAATTGAATTTCAGACGATTAGGTTGGGACAAAATACCACCTTCTGTATCATCTAAAATAAAGTGCTCTTCATTTCAGACAGTGCAGTTACATAGAGTATTTTATTGAGGTTATAAAAAGAGAGAATAAGTCAAATTATATATGCCTAACTTACAACCCTGCTGACGCCATCCCTTAATCGTCGCATCCGGAGATAGGGAAGTATAAAGAAATTTTAAAAATAGGGGAGTATAGCCGCTAACTGCGGGAGCCCAAAATCGCTTGTTAGCTAGGCGCTGCGGGGTCCTGCCACAACAAACAAGTAAAGTTACTTATAGGCTTTCACTGGTACCGTTAATTGCATGAATGGATATAGATAGATAGTAGTTCAATAAAGTATTAAAGCCGGTCCCGACTTCATGTTTCAGCGTTAGGATATTCCAACTGTCATTGGCACCTTCAAAAATTACAGTTGACATCTTAACGAGCGTTTGAAAAGTAACGCAATTGAAAAATAAATAAATTAAAATATAAACTTTCGACTAAAAATACTGAACCTAATAGGCATATCGTAGTCGCTTTCATCACGAGGCAAGATATAAACATTCGTGGCTTTTTCTGCGAGCCGATTGCATTACCTCATCCGAACCACGGGATAAACGAGACAACAATAAGACTGCAAAAATAGATTAATTACTTTAAGGCTCAACCACGTTGACTGAGATTGAGAATTCAAGATCAATTATTACCTGTTTTGGTGTAACCTTCAATTTTAAGTTTTTCCTTAGTAACAAATAATATTTTCAGTGTGTACTTGTATTAATTCGATACTTTTTTCTTTAATATTTAAATTATTTCAGCGCGCGCTAACCTTTTCTGGAGGGTCCTCTAACGTTCAATCTCCAAATTGACCAGGAGAAAAGGAGTATCTACCAACTTGGCCGGGACGGTGATTAAAATTTCGCCGCTATTTTAACCATTTATGAAATGAAAAATCATCGTTTTACAGTACCTAGTGAATATATTTTCTAAGTATGCTGCTGAAGGATGGGTTCATACAAGTATGGAAAAAATTCAAACTCGTGCTAGAGATTTGGCCAACCTCTTATGTTGTTACACAAATTAAGAATAGTAGGTGTGAAAAATTTCATGAAGATATTTCTACTGGATGGGGATGCTCATTGCAAGAGAAGTTATGAATTTCATTCAAAAACATTAGTTACTATTAGTACCAAGAAAACAAAATATATTCATAATTAAATGACATATTTTCAATTATTGCAATCAGAACATACAATATTACTATTAGACCATAACAATTCTAAATTAAACTATTACAATTATTTATTTTTAATAGCATCAATGAGTGACTTTTTGGTCGTTTGGGTGGGTATCATCTTTCTATTATTTTCTATCACATGAGGTATTATTTGCTTTTCTTCTTCATTTTTGAGAGTATCTTATTGTAATCTTCAACTAATTTAACAAATCTCTGCTGTATCGTTTACAATTTATCTTTGCCTTGAAGGTATTCAAAGTTCTCTTCCCAGGTTTCTGGGGGCAGCTGTAAGAATGAATATTTAATATCAAAAACATTCAGTGTTTGCAGTGTTATTTTTGTCGCAAAGTTTCCTAAGGTGGTCTGGTTTGATAAAATAGCAGCATTTCCTCGAACCAAGCGAGGTCCAGCTTCATTTTGCATAGGTTTTTGTGATACAGAAGCATTTCTGGTCTTATTTTTTATTCAAGGGAAGCCACTTTTTATGAATTGTAACCAATTTTTCAATGCAATGGTTCTTCTGTTTAGTAGGTATCCAGCCTTTTGCCAAATCTCAAGCAACTCCTATATCAGCAAATTTGCCGAGGTCTTAACATTTTTCTCATGTTTTAAGAACTCGTGAAAACGTCGAAGTAGGTACTTGGCTTAGTGTTGGAAGCTGATTTAATAACGACAATGGTTCAAGTTCTCCAAAACCAATCAAATTTTATGTCATTTTTATGCCTGGAACTGGAAGCCATTTCCGAACAAATTTTAATGAATATCTCTACCTATATACTTCACTGTACTCAAAATGCACTCACAACAGTCTTTGAAGTATGTAAAACGTATTTTCCTTTATTTTTTTCTTTAGAGACGTTGTTCTCTATAATACCTACTTTCGTATAAGAAAACGTGAGTAGGTATTATGAGAAAAACAATGATGAGTACCCTCATTGAGAACCCTCTTGTGCTTATCTTAGGAAGCTGAAATTCTGCACAACTAAGTATTTACGTAAATATAGGTAATAAAATGAGAGGGTGGCCGAAACGATTTTTTTTTTTTTTGTACCACCTGTGTCAGACTTAGCTGGGAAATTGTTATCATCATATCAGCGGAAAAACGTCCTGTGCTGGACATAGGCGTCCCCCAAAGAGTGCCACAATGGCCGGTCCTGCGCCACCCGCATTCAGCAGACCTTTGCCAGGCGATAGCTTTAGCGATAGTAATTAGGTACTAATCAAAACTTCCTGATATCTCATTCAATATGCAGCTTATCAATCCACTTTCGAATGCGCGCATCACCTGACTCACAGCTGCCGTAAAGTTAGCAGTTCGCGACTAAGTACAAGATGAAGCCCAAATTGGACAAAAAGCATAGTTTTTCATTCGCGCCGCCGTCTGCCCGCCGGCGGCGGCGGTCGATACTCGTAGAGGCTGCAACTACAGAAGCGAACTTTAAATACAAAGTTTTGTCCAAAACGTGGACGGCGGCGGCCACTAACTAATATTCAAATGAGGTTCCGGCAATGGCTGTTATTTTCGACACCTTTATAGAATATATTTTTATTTTGGAATGCATTTTGCGCCGGGAATAAAGCTTCTCAAATTCAGCGGAAAGGCTTAAATATTTGTTGTCATCGGATGATAAAGCCCATTCAGTACATAGGTTTTTTGATGAAAATGCCACCCTTATATATGAGTTTTACCTATACTCGTGTTTGGCTATAAATTGTAATATCAGGCACCCATCGAAAGGATGTAGACTAATTGATTTTGCATGCAGCATGACACCAGCGAGTGAAATGTTACGCACTCGTTCCCCGCCGGCCCGCTGATCGCACACACAACCCAGATGACTGTCCCCTAATGATTTAGAGCTCAAATTAAACCTTCCATGGCTTCCCGTTCCCATTATCACGAAACGCCACGATTTTGGGGTACCGTAATTAAACCGCGAGAAGCCCTTATACTTTCGTTAAATCCGGACATCTACAGCCTCCAAGCACCTCTTTAGGGAGAAATATTTTTGTCGGGCTTTTTTCGATTTATTTAGATACGAAAAATAGCAAAATTGGGTTTACTTGTAATTAATATTCAGTTTCAGGTAACTTTTTCAAACTGGCCACACGAAACAACAATGCTTCAACTTTCTCAAATCATTTTGTGCCTTTACTGAAGTTGAATTCAAAGTAATAACTTTTTGGGCCCAATGAAGTAATTACCCGGCTAAAGCTCCCAAGTTCTAAATTACTCTCAAGTACGTATGCCTTGGCTTTGCTCGGTCCTACTCCAACGGAACACATCGTCCCCAAGAGTTGAAAAGTTCAATATTGACTCGCAAAATTGCTTTAAGCCGCGCTGCAGTCGATAATAGTTAAAGCTCATTTGGAATGTCAACCTTAGGGCCTTTGGCGAAGATTGCAATTAGCGCCGCCGACGTCGGCCGAGGTGTTGTTACAGCCGGCTGCCCTTATTGGCTTGTCCTCAAAGCTTCCTTCCGAGACCGAGAGAAGACGAATGATTTTTCCGATAAAAGTCGACCATCTAATAATAACATTATAGATTTTCATTTGTAAGAGAAATCTTATTATGACTACGGTAACAATTAAAATAGGATAGACTGTGAAGGGATTGTTAAGGAAGTGCGCTACACGAAGTTAATTATTTGATAAATGAGAACCTGACAGTTGATATTGTTTTTAAACTCTTCTTTTCTAATTTTTATTGTTTTGCCGATGGATTGCAGAGAATTTTCATAGCCGGTAGGCAATTCAGTGGCGTGGAACCGCTTCGGCATACGCGGTGTATCAAATTTCGCTGTTATTGTTTTAGTGGCGAGGCAATAAAAACAGGGCCACCTGGCGCGCTGCAGTTCCCGGGATTACGCGGGAAATCCAACTACTACTACTTGCTCCGCGTAATTTGTTAGTGTAGATGTTACCCCTCACCCGGCCAGGTGGAGTGTCGAAATGCGCTTAAGTTGTTCGTTATTAACAAACTTGCTCCTGTTTTCGTGCGAGCTCGTGGATAATTAATGGATACAAGTTGGACGCTACTTACTGACGCAGGGTAACGGTATCGTTGAGAGTAAAAAGTTGCATATCACTAATCCATGTCCAGTCAGCGTCATATAGTTAGTAAGTAGCAGCCAAGGTAGCCAAATACCTCATCATCATTTACCATCAGGCGAGATAGTGGTCAAATGTGTACCTATACGGAATAAAAAAAAACATATATATATATATATATATATATATTTCGGTACGCGTCTTTATTACTGTAAGAATAAGGGTGTGTTACAAAATATTTGGCTACTCTGGCTGCTATTAACATGACGCTGACTGTTCATTAGAGATATACCTAACCATGACCACCTTACCTTTGTCTAATATATTTCTTAAACGCGCATATTTTATCGTCAATTATTGGACTGTCTTGTATCAAGTATTCATTTATATATCTTCATTGTCTGTTTCCTACAGGAATACTTCCCTTTATTTATTTATTTTAACTTATATATATAGCCTCAAAGTATTATAACATAGGTAATAATGCTAATAAGCTTATGGGGATAAAGTTCACCTGTTTTATCACTATGTAACTGGCGTCTCGTGTGTGAAAAAACGCATGTTTAATACATACTACAAACATACCTGTACCAAACTATCAACATGGTGAAGCTAAAAAATATGTAGCTCTCAGTTGTAGAGCAAACTTTCCCTGGATCGTCGGCTAAGCCGTCCGATTACATTGCCGTCACGTATCCGTGTCGGCCCATGACCAGTGTCACAATGCCCACCGTTTAATCTTCTCATCTAGGTCGTCGTAAGAATCCAGGTGATCAATAAATTGACCACCTGGTTGATCTAAAGATTGACATTTCGTATAGATTCTGATATCAATGTTTTGCCCTTCGTCTAACCTGTAAGTTGACGTAGAAGAGCGCGCAACGCGTTGAGACGACATTGATGCGATATTTCAAGTCAAATAGATCTCTAGTGCGAAGGTATTTCTTACCAGCACGACTATCACGCGACGGCGCGGGAGCTCTCTCGATTTTTATCGCACTATTCGTCACTTTCTTATTAGAACACTTAGAACAAGAGGTATAGTGCGAGAAAAATCGAGAGTATGTCCCGGCCGTCCCATGATAGACGTGCAGATGTAGAAAGATAGGCGACTTTTCTCGTTCTGTATGTTTGCTTGGTTTGTTATTGTTTTCTACAAGGTAAAGCCAGAGCTAGGCACCGTTAATCAAATGGTTAAGTTTGTTAACCGCTAATCCGTTACATAAAAATGTTAACTTCGTTAATCTTTAAAGCGTTAAATGATTGAAATCACACAAATAAATTCCCTTACCGGGATTCGAACCCAGGACCTCTCGCTTCGTAGGCAGGGTCACTACCAACAAGGCTAAAGCGGCCGTCAAAATGATGATGCTGATGATGATATTAATGAATTTTAATAAATAAACTTAATTCATATTGTCTCAATTGACTAAAAACGTTGATAATAAAATAGACACAGGTATAATTACCTGTGTCTACACACTAGTACTAATGTACTGGCTAATTTTTAAAGTAATAATTGTATACGTACTTACTGACGAATTTGGCGTTTTTTATAAAATGTGTTTTCTGTGTAGGTACTTACTAAGAAAACTAAAACGCAAGGTATGGGTAGTCGTTCGAATAGTCTATGATAATATACTCAAATCTTATTTATACTCATATCATCCATTAAAAATCCACGCTGTTAAACGACAACATACAATAGTGCGTAAAATAGAGGTCATAGCGACACTATACGCCTCATTCTAAGACATATAGCTGTGTATATCTCAACACTACATTTCTATGAATAACGTTCTTCGTATGAATAGCAAAGTATTTCCTATCCCTAATCACGATAACTAGGTACGTAAATAAACATAAGGGCACTATATAAAGTTTTCGTTTAAATCTAGGAGTTGGATTAACGGCGAGGCATCTGCAGCTTCGAACTAATTGGACAAGTTTTGTGCACTAAAAACCGGCCGAACACCGGCCGCTGGGATCTTTTGGCCATTTTCAACTTTCTGTCTTTGTGGCTGTACTGTACTCAATTAACCCTATCCTACAAAATAAGGACTTTAAAAAATAACACATATAGGTACTTACACAAATTATATATAGTAGACAAATATATAGTAGCACATTCTTACTCTTACAGTAATAAGCGTGTACCGAAATATTAGGCTAATTTGGCTGCTACTAACTATTGATGCTGTACGTAGTATTTATTGTTGGTCATTGTCATTTCATCAATGTTGCCAACATTGCGTTTGGCTAAATAAAACATTAATGATACTTAAGTATGACTTGGTTATAAATTTATGTGCGCTAATTGATGTGAAATATATTTTTATAGAAAAGTGACCAGCATAAAGGTTCGCCCCGTAGAGCACACAAACTAATTTCAGCCATTGTATGAACCATTGGTGGCCCACGCAGTTTGACCGAGTTCTGAAAAAGCGTAAACTCGCGGCGTATTTTAATGAGTAGCTCGTGTTATAAGCACGGTAGGTGGCAGGACGTAAGCACAGTTCATTAATGAAAATCAGTATTTTAACAAGAAAACGGCGCGGCTAGCAGGTGGCCTATTTAGGTATAGTTTATAACTCTTGATTCCTGTATTTGCTCTTACATATCTTTGGAAAAAGTTACTGCCGAAATGTTTATGAAATGATGCTATATTTACGTGTTAAAACATACCTATATATGTCTAGTAATTATGATTATTACAATTTATTTTTATGGTTCCGTACCTGAAAGGAAAAAGACGGAACCCTTATAGGATCACATTGCTGTCGGTCTGTCTGTCTATTTGTCAAGACCCTTTATCTCCGGAATGCGTGGAGGGTATCGAGTTGAAATTAAAACCATATACTCAGGTCTACAGTCCCTTGAAGCTGTGAAAAAAAAAAACTTCTAAGTTAAAAAAGACGGCCGTTTATGCCGCGATAAAATTTCGACACTCTCAAGGGAATCAAAAATTATAGGGTGCTTTCCGTTGACCTAGAACCGACCGTCTTATACTACAAGTACAGGGAAAAATCTGAAAACTATAAATTTGTAATTAAGTGGGCGAGTCCGACTCGCACTTGGTCGGGTTTTTTACTTAATGATCCAATTCATTTTCAGCGTTCATCATAATAATTTCTTCGTATACTAATCTACGAGCAAATTACTAAAATAAAGTAAGATTGTATTAATATTTATCATTATTATTTATTTATTATATTTATCATAAGCTCATATCTTATACGCCCCACTGCCTGGCACAAGGTGAAAGAGGACTGTCATGATTTGGAGGTATGGTTAGAAAATTGTATGCATTGATACTTTTTAAAGCGAAAAGGCACCTGTTCTATATCTATATTTAGTACAATAGAGAGTAGGTATAGTATGGCTTAGCGTTGCGCGACTTCGAATGATTCGATTAATCGAATAATTAGCCATTACTAATATCAATAATCGATTATGACATTAGTATTACTAATGTTGAAAACCGAATGACGACTACTAATTAGTAACTACTAATGTAAGCTATAGATAAGCTCGTCCTGGTTGCGATTTATTTTAGTCTCTAGTCGACTCCATTCAGTTCAACTACTTCAATTCGACTTGGGTGCTTTGCTACTAATCTTTTACGCCAAAACTAAATTAAAAAACGGTTCCCATAGCAGAGAACGAAATCTAGATACTGGTAAATACTTGCGCTACGGCACAAGGTTCGTAAGGGTGTGCGTGCGCGGGGTCGTCGGCCGCGCCGCGCTGCACTTCCGACTCGCTGCTCTCATTTCCGCATAAACAGAACCCGGAGATGTAGGCCTGCTATGCTACGATTAATCGCGACTTCACTGCTCTAAAAATACACGGTTTTTTTACAATATGCGAATACGTATGCAATTTGTAAAACTTAAAGGTAAAGTAGGTGTGGTAGTAGATTAAGTTAAGAGAGCTCGTTAATTCGTTAAATATTACATCTTGCCGTTTTAATACATCTTGGGTGTTTTTTTCAATAACACCGCTGAACATTAGGACACGACTATAGGAACTTAGAGGCACACACAGAGTTTTCGTGAATTGCATATTAATGAATAATAGGGACGGCATTTATAGGTTATGGTCTCGAAAATACTGGGTAGGTGCTCTTTTCGTGGAATCCGCAATTTCTACATTTCAAAATACGAGTAAACAACCCAACCAACGAGTGTGTGTAATCTTCTACCAACACGTTTAAAAACTTCGCCGACAGTTGAACTAACGGACTAAACTTCATGAAACTAATCAATGGAACCCAAGCATTTAAGAGTAGCAACGCAATTGAAGACTCCTTAAAGTTTCAAAGCGGAGGAGTGTGGGTGAAATAAAACAAAAGCGGGCACGCGCCAGCCGCGCCCTGGCACTCATGCTGAGTGCTCTGCTTTGTGGCGGCTGGCGGGACAATGTGATGCCTACCTACTGAGCACGGATACGCGTAGCTACGCGTACCCGCGATCGCGTCGTCGTCTGTCACTCAATCAAGCAAAAACTCGCTTCGACTCTAGCGCCTTTTATGTCTTAGCGACTGTCACTTTCTCAGATTCTTATTAGTCATATTCCTTAGAAGGCGTTCTGCTGGGACCTATTAGCACATAAAGACACTGTATGTATTAGGCATGACGGATCGATCGTTTCTCTCATTGTATCTGAATGCAATTACATAAAGTTGAAACGGTTGTGGATTTCTACGTTTTCCTGTCAGAGGAAATTCCGATGTTCTTCAAAAGTAGTATATTGTCTAATATTAAATGAAAAGTGATGATTGAATCTTATCATTGTGAATATTTTGCCCGTGTAGTGTATGAGGAGATCATTAGTGAGGTGCGCTAATGAACACTCGATCGAAACACGAGATCGCTGCGGGAGACAAGCCGATAGCCGGACCCTCGAATTATTGAGTTTTCCTCGCCACGAAATCATGAATAACGTGAATAAGTCACAAGAATCAGTGTTGGGAAACCTAAGCAAACGTGAAGTACGAATCAAAAAGATTAATTAGACTGATAAGACATTCTTTTTAAATCCTGTATAAGTACCTACCCCTATCGAAATTTTTACCATAGGTAACCTAATAATATGGCGTACCTACCTACTTCACTGCGCTTTCCTATATTTATCGCCATAACGAAAGCATAGTGCTCACTATAAACTTGGACTGTGAACGTGTTAAGCTAACGGCAAGAAACATTGAAATGGTAAGGTGAGCCAGGTTGACTTTGGGAATCAAACGACGTAATAAACCGCGGTTTACGACAATGAGACGTCGCGTTATCTACGAACTATTTTCATTTCCGCAGTGTCGTTAAGATCATAAAACCCGTTGGTCGCTTTATCGAGCAGGCAAGTACACCGTCCCTGCCCCTGCCAGCGAGAACTTATCGAGGACCGAGAGCATGCGCCTCTTCTCTCAACAGGGTTGCTTTGTGCCGACCACTAGAACCACTTTGTAGCGGTGAGGACATGCTGCCTTGAAAAATAATGAATTCTCTTAGAAACGATAAGCTACCTTCAGTGGTGCATGTAAAAGCTGTATTGGAAATGTACAAAACTAATGAACGGTCATAAATAATCGATTGTAACGTTGTGCCTAGATTGTGAATACAAAAACGGGTGAGGGTAGAAAATTAAATTTATCGCTTTTTTTACCCTCTCCCGTTTTTGTATTCCGAGGTTCCGTAACTTTTCGTACGCACTTTAGGACAATGTCATTTTCCCATACACAAAGTTACAATTAGATCTACCTGACGTTCGTACAGTGCGTTACGTGGAAACTAAACAAATGGAAACATGCAAACTACATTTCATTAGGTTAAAAACTATAACAATACCCAGAATATTTAACAAATTACCATCGTCAATTTTAAAGCTAGATATATCAGTCTTTAATGTATTTGTAATATGGGCCTTGTTGCCTGATTTAAATAAATAAATAAAATAAAACAAATTAATTAATTAATAGAGTTTAAGAAAACATTGTATACCTTTTTAGCATACACGGCTTATTACACAACTCAAGAATATTTAAATGACATTCATTCTTAGTACCTAGGGATTGAACTTAGTATTGTAACAACTTGTGCATGCGATACACATGACCATGTTATATTTGCATGTCTGTATGACGAAACATTAGATATTTACAACATATAGATCTGTATATTTTAATTAAGTTACCTATTTTGTACCATGTTTTGAGCAAATAAAGTTCTGATTCTGATTCTGACCTGCTGCGGGGTAACTACATACATAATTTCTCGAACGAACGTTAGAACAAATCAACGGTAATTTTTCCATGCAAAAAATACGTGTTTATATTTACCTTACTTACATACGAGGCTTTACGCAACCGACCAGCTGGAGATATTAGGTTTTTAATTAGGTGCCTATGACACTTTTTAGGAGAGTTAAAGATATACTATTAGTCTTATTACTAATTGTAACCGAGTGAAATGCTCACGCCTGGACATAAACACTTCGAAGTGACGCCACAACACAATTATGTTTGTGTGTGCGCATGTTCCGACGCGGACTCCACGCTGCCGATCGCCCCGCTATTCCATAAACAGACCCTCAAGATGTTTTTAAAACTTTATGTATGTATGTAAAAATGTACTTTATTGTACACAAGGCACCGGAAGAAATACAGACAAAATAACTTAAGTCGATACAAAGACGAACTTATCCTTGTAAGGGATCTCTTCCAGTTAACCTTTGAGCAATTGAGACGAGGTCATGAACTAAAAGATAGCCAAATAAACACGAGTTCAGAGACGCATTTCCATTAGTAGACTCCCTTTAGTAGAGCAGGCCCTTTATCCAGCTGACTGTTCCATGTAATTACAAACATACTATTAACGGCACTGGCAGTTTACTGATTACTGATAGCCGTTTTCCTCAGACATTGTCTGGTTGCCTTTGGCATAGGCCGCCCCCAGTCTTCCATACATCGGCAACCAATCCAATGGTAATTATAGGTATATACCTACTTGCTAAAGATATATTTAGTACCGACCCATATGTATATCCCATGTATAAGTCAATTATAAAATAATCATTCTTAGGTACCTTAATTTCACACTATACTAGACGATTTCCTGAATTTTCTTGATAAGAAGATTTAAATGGACAAATAAGAACATAAGTAAGTAAATGGAGCAGTTACTGGAATGGATTGATGTGACTATATCGTTATCCTCTAATTCTGTTCTAATGGTGCAGTTAAGGAAGTGTTCTCGAGCTAGAGTGCCTCCGAGTAGGAAATGAGTTCAATTTACTATTATCTCTGGACATGTCCCGCGATGCCGGTGCCAGCTCGTCCAACCGATCTATCCATACGACATGCCGAATAGAATTACATTGTCTAGGTGAAGTATTAGTTTCATTTCTCGTAGTTTTCTATTAGAAAATGAAACTAATACTTCACCTAGACAATGTAATTTATCCTTGAATTATCCTATTATACTTGGTATTTGAATATCTTTTTCACTTCATTGTCTATTCAAAGGTTTAAAGAGGCATCCGTCTATAGGCAAGCTTTATTCTAAGCGACCGAAAAAGTGTTGAAACAATTGATTGCACGATCAATATCGTTGGAACTTATATAATTCATTTCGCTACTTAGGTACGATTGTTAGAGTAACAATTACATTTATAAGTATTAAGTGTATCGTGATTCGTGGTATTTTAATAGCCATGTTGAAGATAGCCTTCCTACATTTGAAGATAAGGTAAAGGTTTACCTGTCAGTCTAATCCCATCAGGTGGCAAATAAAGATGCACCCCTGTTATTTTGATGTGAATACAAAATGAAGATTATCGCTCCCATCCGCCGTTATCCCTATTAGAGACAAATGGGATTTATTTATTAAAGTCCAGCTGTTCGTAGTTATACCATCGCTGGGTTGAACAGGTACTGCTCATCCTCTTAGAATGTGAATTTGACCATGCCAGAAGAGAGTTTAAACTACGATTAGGTGGTTCTAGGTTTCGAGTCAATGACGTGAGCGCTAAACGTCTGCGCGTTAGTGCTGTGCTGACTTAACAAACAACTACCTATTGTGTTGGACATGTTTAACAAGCAATCGAAATAGCCGATGATAAGTAAATATTTATGTTTCCAGAGGGTGCGATGACGTGCAGCGTTCGCTGGAGCTGCTGGACCAGGTGCTGAGCGAGTACGACGAGGGCGAGCCCCGGTCGCTGGAGGCACGCGCGTCGGCCACGGCCGCGCCCGCCACGCCGGCCACGCCGGCAACCCCCGCCACGCCTGCTACCGACGACGACTCGCCACTCGCTGGACACACCTCCGAGGACGATGGATACATGAGCATGAACGGGAGAAGGTGAGAGCTTTACTTGAGGCGCAGCAGAGTCGCCAACTCGCCACCCATAATGATTCTCATTATGTTTATGGTTCGAGGGTACATTACGCGCCACATAAGTTTGTGTCTCTAAAGTTAGCCTGAAGTCGACTCCCGTAAACCCGTTGAATCCCACTGACACCATACAGACGTTACTCGTAGCTAACATCAGATACACAGACTTATACGGAGCCTACTGTAAGTATCGTAATATAGTGTAGCCGGTCACGATTTTTTCTTTGACAACTCGTCGCTTGACAGACACTCATTGGAGGACGATTAATAACACGACTATGGAGGTGTTTATAAAGGCATCTTGAAATTTAAGCAAAGCCCACTCGTGCTCTTCACTTCACACCAATAAGTTTGCGAGTGCATCATAGTAAAACTTCTTCCCACAGTACTTACACGTCGCGAAGGAACAGACATTGAAAAACGATGAATGTAATATCAGAAATCACACTTTACCCAACTCCGTAACAAAGATATCGAATCTGAAAAGTAGCTAAACATATATTTTTAATGTACACTACGAGTAAACTAGGTCTACTAACAAAAAAACATTTGAATGCTGAAATAATGCAGAAGGACTGAGTGGCAGATATTTCTAGTGGCGTTGTTCTGATTAGAAGCTAACTTTGCCCCAGGCGACGCCCTAAGCCGAGCTATAAAGTGCCCTTAGCCCTGTTGCATTCCCCTTTCATAGCCCTAAGCGCCTGCCCTCTGCCTGCACAGGCCAGTATAGGGCCAACGGCAATTATCCTCACAAAAACTCAATGGCGAGGTAATTAGCGAGCTTTTACGCTGTTCAAAGCCGGTAACGGTATGCGTGCATGCCTTCCCTTTTGGGAATTTAAAATGAAAGTGCGTTCCATTTAGCCATACGTAACGCCCGCTGCACCGCGCCACCGGCAATAGCGATGAATCACGTCACATGCAAATAGTTCGGATAAGATACCGGCAACCCTGTGGGGCTAGTTAATAAGCGCAACACATTTTCCTACATGGGGTTTCGTTCGTAGAACGTGCATCGCGGTCGCGAGTTCGCAATAGGCTATTCTACGATTTTTTAATATATCTTAAAATGCTCGTATAACTGGTATTTTTATTTCCTCAAAATAATATCGCTTTATGCAAATAAATAATGCTTGATATTAGGACGTTATATATAGGTATTCGCGCCAAAAAGGCCATTATCGTGACGTCATAACTGCAACACCAACAGACCACAGACTACTAAGAATATACTATTTGCAGAAGCATAGAAACGTCAAATGTGCATGTCCTTCTTATTCTACGCCTTCTAATTTTTACATTTGCTGGTCCGACGTCACTCACAGAAAACAGAAAATGGCGGTCGGCGTTTTCGGTCATGTTATGCCTGCAACACACTGGCGCGGCCTGCGGTGGCGGACAATAGTAAATTTGACAGCTAATGATAAATTTACTATGGTCCGCCGCGGCCAGGCCGCGCCAGTGTGATGTGGGCTTTACATAGGTACCTACAGATAATAAAACTACGATTTATATTTCAAATTAAAAATAAATCTTATGTTCTTATAACAAAATATTGTTATATTCGTATTTCTTATGATAAAAAACATATTAAAATTACTTTGATAATTTAAATTTGATAGATGAAAAAAACCATATTTCGCACCATTTTCCACACACTAGTCCATTTGGTTTATTTAGCAAGTAGGTTTGACAAACTTCATTGCAGTGGATATAAGCTTACCAAACAATTAATGGGAGATAAAACAGCGACGTCTGCTTCTTAAAGTACGCTTCCCTCGCTCTAGCTAGGTCAAGCCAGGACGTGGCTAATATTAGGTAATTTTACTAGAAGCCGTCAAATATTAATTGTAACTACTGCCTACACATTTCCGGCCCAGTCCGGTCGCTGGGGTTCGAGACAGTCTATATCATTTTATTAATCACTAACCAATACCTTGTCACAATTTCAGAGCGAAATTTGCCCTCGGCTTCCGTCCCACAGAGGAGCGCGAGGAGCCATCGCCGCCCGACCCGCCGTCGCCGCGCTCGCCGCCGCCGCCCGAAGAAGCCCAGCGAATCATCTCGACCCTCTTGCCCAAGTAAACTTTGTCATTCTTAAATGAACCCATTATCTTAAATTACATCTCAAAACTTCAAAGCAGCTTCGTTAAGTCCAGTCAAAACTTATCGTAAGTTCGGGGAGTTGGACAGGCTTAGTCGCGAAGTGCTTTCGGGGGTAGCCTACAATTGATAAGTGTTTAAGGTAGGTATAATGTTGTACTGCAGTCTCTCCTACACTATTTATTAAGTTAGTTATTTTAGTGCGTTAATGTGCCTACAGTTTCATTTAGTGTAATACCACACATTTTATAACTTATAAGTATATAGACTAACCTAACGTATTGAGAAAAAGAAGTCGAACAGTTGAAAGGTGCACTCCCACTCGTTAAGCTAACATTTTTTATTGGCCTTGTTTATAATCATGCAACGTTGAGGAGCAAGTTTTGCTTGTTTCACTTATTTATATTAATTTCCAGAGTGTCTCCGGCAAATTCGGCAAAACGCTCGACGTCAGTGGAGCAGCGCGTGCCGGGCGAGACCTTCGACTCCATCATCAGCGTCAATGGAATCACGACAGCTACACAAACCACGTTTGTAAGTAGCGTTTAAACCCTTTTCAGTAAAATTTCAACTAGTTCTGAGTACCTACTAAACTATAATTATGTATATCTCGGTGAGCTGTAGAACTCGCGAGAGGGTGCATTTTGAAATTTCGAAAAACTGAATTCTAATACTCACAAACTTTCATGAGAATCGGTTGAGAAATGCGACCTGCAGAGGAGAACAGCCGGGCTTCGGGACATCTGGAAGTTGAAACAGACAACTTGGTTCGCTTCGCTCGCTCGGTCAAAGATATTAGGTATAACATTTAACAGTAAATCAAAACCGTATAAACGTCCGCAGCACTCACACAAACACGAGTCGCTACAATAAACTTTGGTGCAAGTCGGGGTAGTCGGCGGTAAATTGGTCCGAGTGCTGCGTATGTGTGCGTAGAACTGGTTTGAAATGGACCGCAGGTGTAAAAGGACTCTAGTTGATATACTGCCTTAGCTCATAATTATTGTATCAAAGTTTAAATTAGTCACGTGAAATTTGCTGTTTACAGCCAAAAACAAGACACCAGCGTCCATACGGCTGGGAGAAGGACAACGAAAGGAACGGTTTCCAGCTGCAGCAGCCGCCGGTGCCGCCGTACCGGTTCGCGTCGCTGCAGCACGGCGCGCGGCCGGGTGCGCCCGGCAGCGCGCCCAACGACGCGCCCGGCGAGGCGCCGGCCTGGCTGCCGCCGCGCGTGCCCGGCGACGCGCCCGGCGAGGCGCCGGCCTGGCTGCCGCCGCGCGTGCCCGGCGACGCGCCCGGCGAGGCGTCGGCCTGGTTGCCGCCGCGCGCGCCGCGCTCCGCCACGCCCAGCAAGTCGCCCGGCCTCGACAGCCCGCCCGTCTTCCCCTTCATGGGCTTCTCCAGCGAGTTCGGCGACAAACCCTACAATGAACACCCCGTCACCATCTACCCCGGCCCCAACATACAGTTCGGCCGGCAACCCCACTCCCCCACCTACAACGTTCAGAAAATATCGCCTTCAAACACGAAGAATTTGGACAGAAACAGTGGCAGCGGCAGATCCGACGGCTCCCCGTCGGATCTGCCTTCGCCGAAGAATAGAGTGCCTCCGCGGACTCTCGCCGGTTCTATGGAGAGACATAGAGAAGTGTGTAGAGGATCTACGGAGGAGATGATGGAGATGTGTAAGACGAGAGGATCGAACGGGAACAACGATGAGGAGCACTTTTCTGATGATTCGCTGGAAGAATCGTTCCCGCCGCCGCCGCCCGCAGCCACCACGCCTTCGAAACGCAATTCCATAGCTTGGGAAGTGTCTCTCGATGGTGATGACCCTCTACTCACTCCAGGGAGCACAAAGGTAAGTATCTAATATACCTATATTTATAAATAAAGTAGACTATCTTCAAAAATGGGTTCATAATATATTTCTCCCAACATGTTTTTTATTTTATTTTATTTAGTTCATTGTTTAAGGTGTTTATTTGTATGTGTATTTTTTTTCTAGGTAATAGGACGACGAAGAAGAAAATCAGGTGATCTGTCACATTCAAGCACGAGTTCGATACCACAACGAGTAGACGACGACTGGGGCGAAGAATACTGGCCTCCGCCGCCACCACTGACGCAGTGTGAGCCCCTCGCCTCACCCATTTCTGACGCCGAATCCGAAGCCCGACGTGCTCAAGACCTCGCGTCTGGAACGTATGTCATCCGAAAAGGCAAAAATCGAAAGCAGTTACCGAGCTTTAACAAGAATACTAACGGCAAACCCGCCAACACGAGCAATCTGCTCCAAAATCATAATCTAAATAGAAGTCTAGATACTGACAAGTCTATGGACGGCTCAAGTATATCTATTAGTGGATCAGGATCCGTTGGCTCATATAACTCTAGACCGAGCTCAGATTTGAGCATTCCGCAATCTCGATATAGCGTCGACTTAAATTCCCGATTGAGTCGGGAATTAAACACACCAAATTCTAGATACAGTGTAGACCTCTGCTTCCCGAATTCAAGACTGAGCAAAGAGATGACGTCACCAAAATCAAGACTCAGTTTAGATCTCAACAACGGGCAGGATAGGTACAACAACCAAGAATATTTCGGCCATAGCCCCAAAAGTAGAAAAATGCCAAGCGAGAGAAATACGCACTCGTCGAAAAGCAACGTCGTTCAAAACAAATTATCTCCACAAAACAGGTTCACCGACTTTAAAAAGTATTCTTCGACTTTCGATAACATTCAGTCATTGATAAAAGAGGGGAAAGTAGAAGAAACTCCGCAAACGGAATGCAATGAGACGGTAAACGAACTGTCGACAGTGGCTCCTAATATAGTACGCGTGGTGTCCCTGCCGAGCCTGGGCGAGGGCGAGTGCAGCGCGAGTCGGCAGGCGCTCATCACCACGGTGGAGGAGGAGGAGGAACGAGACCCGGAGAGCGGCGAGCCCGGCTCCAGCGGCGACACCTCGCCGCTCAGGAAGATCGAGAACAACATTAGCGCTATACTAAGTCAAGGTCGGGACCAAAAACATTTTACACCCTATATACCTAAAGACTGGAATATCCATAAGGATGAATACTGTGATGAAGTATCTAAAGATATATTAGAATACAATTTCCGTTATAGTTCTAGAGAGAGACAAAAGAGACACGACATACAGAAGTCGTCGAGTCATAACGAGATCCAGAACCAGAGATCGATAGACCGCCGCGACCGTTCGGCGGGCCGGCGGTCGAATAGTATGCACAAGTCGACGAGCGCCAAGGACGTTCCGGTCAGTCTGATTCGTCAGCCGTCGTCGTCGGACTCAGCGGTGTCGAGCGGCGGGGATTTCCCGCTGAGCGTTCAGATTGTGGAGCATGGGGCGCCGCACCGACTCGACCGACTCGAGCGGCACTACCCGCCGCCGCCGTCGCCCGCCCGCCAGCTCGTCTTGGGGCCGCTGCCGCTCACCCCAGACTCGCCCAACTTCCCACCCCTGCCGCCTTCGCCTGTACAAGAAGTCGAGGACGAGTACACGGAAATTATGCAGCCGTCTGAAAAGCGGCACGTCAAGAAAGCTGATACTCTGCCTACGCCTACTATGGAGTCAAGAAGAAGGTATGCATTTATCGATTATACTTAGGTATAATTATTTAGCCTTTCGTATGTGGTGGGTTCAAGCTCGGTTGCACCGTACAGAGTAAATAAAATTAATGAAAATAGGTGACAAAAATGTGCACAGGTTCCTCAACAACACAGACGAAAGGTTAAATCTGAGGGGCTACCGCGAAACGAAAACGAACTTCGTTCGTGTATCTCCGTCTCTGTCGCATTTGCTCGTTCGAGCGACAGAGATGGAGATAGACGAAAGAAGTTCGTTTTCGTTTCGCGGTAGCCCCTCTGTTACTACGTCAGCTTTGTTTTAGAAAATATTGCTAGGTTTTCATGTTTTACTGCTTAACTATTTGAATTGCTATTTTTCCTACTTCTTGGCCCCTGCGTTACGTTCCATTACGATTCGGGCGGTTAACTGGTGATGAAGGTTTTGCGACAAGGGTTAACAGGTCAATAAAGGACATAAACAAATTACATAAAAAATACACTAAAAACTGCTCTGCAAATTTTCTCACGTCCATGTAACGTCAGATTTAGTATATGTCCTTATAACATTTTGGCTATGGACAATAATGTATTCTCCTATGTAACATTTCTCGGAAAATCATACTACTGCTGCATTGCTATTTTTATTGTTGGAGACCGACACATTTATTCTAAGCGCAGCTGTTGTAATTTGTGTTAAGGTTAACATAAATGTTTGCGTGTGCGTTCCAGGCCGTCGGAGCCGCCGTCGGAGCCGCCGGCGGTGCCGCCGCACCGCGACATCGCCAACAGCCTGCAGACGCGCTCCATGGAGGCCGGCTACAACAAGAACCGGCGCAGCACCAACTTCAAGAGTGGCTCCACGGACAGAAGAACACTGCCCACAGGTTCGTACTGCGAAGGCGGTATACCTTTACAATCTAGGGCCAGCTTAAACAGGCACGTAATATTACATTGTGATACAAGTGAGGTATGTTGATAATTACATCAGAGGCGGAATTGTTCGCGTTTCATACGACGTTTTTCTACACATTTTACGAGGAAAAAATCCTTTTCATGAGATGAAAATTTTATAGGCCTGCCAAGTTATTTTCTTTACTTAATGATGGGAACAGGTTTTTACCCACATATTGTACATATCGCCAAGAATTTCCAGTGGCGTCCATTCTATTTATCACTTTTCTAGTAACCACGAGTCAACATTTTTGATAATAACCAAACACGCATGAAAAATGTTTACAAATATTTGGGAAATAACCTATAATTATATTTTCGTGAAATTTGCGCAGTGTGCGCGCATATTAAGCCAGACTTAGATGAAATAAAATTAATATATTCGTTTTAAAATGTTATCTTTATTAATTCATGTAAAATGTTATCAAAAGTAAATAGTTTTACTAAATTAAACGTTTCTATATCATATCCAAAAATAAATAGTCAATTAATTAACAAAAACGATTTAATTTGTTTCGTCTAGTAAGCATCCATTTGCCGAGAATTTTAAAAAAGTTGTACATTCTGTACAACCCGGTTAATTTAAGAATGCACCGCCGTGTTGCATACATCATGCTGCAAGGTGTCAACGTGAATTAATGGGGATATAACCATAACACACGAGTGTCGTAATGTTATGTAACAAAAGACTTGGGATCATTATTGAAATGGCGACGCTAAAATATTATTTATTTATTTTATAATCGGAAAGCCAACAGGTTTGTAATTGACATGCATTTTTTAAGTCTTCTAAGACATAGATTCTACGAGGACTATTCAAGGACGAAGAAGGGGAACACAGAAAAATTCCGAAGATTAATTTGTCCGAAAACACGATTATTCTCAAATTTACGCCATTTTCCGGTAAACGAAAATTTGGACGCAGATGGTTTAATGAAATATACATAAAAATATGTTAGGTTAGATTATTACATTATCACGTTCTGTAAAATCTAAATTCCTTTAGCGGAACATCGTTTTCGGAATCATTAAATTCGAAAAAAATATACCTTCGAACAAATGACTCTTCGGAATTAAGTGGTCCCACGTAGACGAAACAAACGAAGAGGAAACGTTTAGTAACGTCGAATATAATGTTTATACTTTTAGAGCTTATTGCGTTTACGACTTTTACGACGACTGAGCACAAACTAGGTTCCCACAAAAAATATCGGCCGGCCGTCTTTTGCTGCCAATTGATTGCCAGCGGAGACCATCCTTGGACAAGTGGTTATCCGACCGTCGAAGCGCGTGTCCAATGAATCGCCATTTCCGTTCCAGGATTTCTTGGCCTATGGGGTTTTGGTCAGTCATCTGCCATAGTCTCGCGTTACATATGGTTCATGGCCAATGGGCATGATTCCTACAGTTCTTTTTTCGGTGCTTTTAGAGAGGAATAGATGTTTGTATGAGAGCAACTATTACCAATTAAAATCAGCGGCGCTACCACGAAAATCGAATCTCGAAGTTAGTATAATCTCTGTATTTGTCGCTCGAGTACCATAAACCATAAGTGAGATAGAGGCGGAGATATACGAACTTCGAGATTCGTTTTTCGTGGTTATAGCTCAGAACATTGAGTCAATGTCGGACCTCTGGTGGGAGCCGAAACGATTCATACTAATTGAACCAGAAATATGACATCACCGTTTTAAATTTTTGCTAATCGTTATAATAATAGAAATCAAGTAAATTGCCGTTTTGAACGTGAAGTACTGCGTTTAGGTGCATAGTTGTCATTGTCACACTTTTTTTATCAAAATGTAAGGACCACATTGGCAGTATTAAATTTACTCTTGGACGATAAAAACAATCCCATAAAAACATTCCATGAAAAAAAGAAGGCCAAGTCTCGAAACTCTTCCACCGCAAAAAGTTGTGAGATATTTGGTAGTACCAAGTCTCAGGCATTCTTATTATTCTTTATTTGCTAGCCCTTTATGTGGCCATTAAACCCTAACTCTGTACCAAATTTCAGCTCTGTGAGTTTATGGGAAGTACTAGTTCTATTTTGATGATCATGAGTGAGTGAGTGAGTGAGTGAGTGAGTGTCATAAATGCGAAACTTTGCTTTCGCTTAACTTCGGAACTAAATGACTTACAGACTTGAAATGGTTCCAGTAAAGGATGGTACGGCAGTGTTTGCTTCGCGCTCGACTTGGCAAATACCTACATATTTTTCTGAACTTTCAAGTTCCATATCTTTAAATAGTTTTGTTTATATTTTGCACTCTTTATTGCAATAATTAGATGGTTTACTAGCTATATAGCAACACAATACGGTTATAAATTGTGACATGAGAAAACTACCCTACCTATTCACCAAGAATGCGCCGCAGTAAATATGTTTATAAACACCAATTATAAACACCTGGAGCTAACATATGGAGTTCAAATTGTGTAATGTGTAGGGAATTATAGTGTACATAGTTCGATAACCTTGTAAAAAGTGCACTATCGACGCGTGAACATTGTCAGGTATGCTTATCAATGGTAATGTTACCGGTCCGACAATCTACCTAAGCAGAGTGTATTCACGTTTCGTGTGTATTATATTATACCTATTATTAATAGCGTTAAAGAGTCTCTAAATAGCTTTAATGGTTATGTAGTTTCCTGTTAAATTCAAATGAAGCCACTATTTCATTTATTTATTTATATACGTGACGAGTAGCGGAACCAACAGCTGCAATAACATGATTACTCGTACAGTCCTAATCAACAAATAAATATGGGATGAGTTGTGTACTAATAAGAGTTCATTGTAAGTTATTGGGACGGCTGAGTGGGAATTCTGTATCTATGCGAAACCGTAAGCGACAAACTAATCTTGTGTTCTGACTTTGAGGTAGTTTTTGGCGTACATTTTTTTGTTTACTTTTACAATTTCGGACGTAGGTACTGTAACATTAAATCAGTGTACTGACTAATGACTCAAAATCATGTAATTCTCTCTCTACGTATCTACTTTACCTAAAGAAGGGATTTCAATCATAGTCCATAAATAGAAACGAGCCATTCTAAATCACTATTTCCCGCCAATTCAAAAGAAAATTTGGCCTCAGTGAGCAGCTTCTACTGTCTACTGTAATCTAAGGCAGAAGCCACGTTGATGCGCCGCGTTTTGAGTCTAATGCTGGCGGGGATGCCATGACGGTACCGTCGGTTGTGCCAAAATGGCAACTCCCGGTTATCACGTTTTTGGTCTTCGCGGACGTAAAAGGCGCTGCGCTAACGTGATTTTGCTTTTACAACTAGGGGGGCGTTAGACGGTCAACAGCACCACACTACTCGTATATGATACCCTTATTTACCTGATAACCCTAAGTAAGCAAGTCCCATACGGTTTCTTTAATTTCAGACATGGGTGCCAGCGGCGCGCGTCGGCGTACGCTACAGCGGCAGAACCGCGACGCGCGGGGCCCTCTCCAGACCTCCGCCAGCCTGCCCGAGACGCCCGTGTTCGCGCGGGGCTGCGACGTGCCGCGCACCCCTCCTAGGAACTCCACTGGGCCCCCGAGGAACAACACCATGAATTCCATTCAGTCTATAGGTAACTACTCCACTCATCCCTATTTTAACTGCGGGCCGCGTTTAGGTACAAAGCGGTAACGCACGGCGACTTTTTACAGCACTACAAACGCGATACAGTATCGTGTACAGGTGAATTATGGTTAGTGTCGCGCGACAGTCACGCGTTCGTGAAACGCGCCTTTGTGTCGCTGAAAGAAGCGGTTCAAAACTGTTCTAATAGATAAAAGGATACATGAAAGATGCGTCCAATTTTATTTATGGGGGATCTGCAGAACCGTTAAAACGCTTGATTAATTCGTACGTAGAGGTCTGAGGGGCTACCGCGAAACGAAAACGAACTTCGTTCGTGTATCTCCCTCTCTATCGCTCGAACTAGCAAGTGCGACAGAGACGGAGATACACGTTTCGCGGTAGCCCCTCAGAAGTGTAAGTATGGTATGGAGTTGTACATACCTACTCTGAAAAAATAAATGATCTTTTTTTATACAATGACGGTGGCAAACAAGCGTACGGCCCGCCTGATGGTAATCGGACACCGCAGCCTATAGACGCATGCAAATCCAAAAGGAGTAGCATGGGCGTTGCCGACCCTTGATATGTTTAAGGATTCGCCGTGTTGATTTTTCTCGTCTTACTACAATAAAATTTAAAGCAATGGCCGCTGTAACTCAAAACCTACTGGGCCGTTTTGCCCGGTTTTCTGTAATTCGTAGGTTTATTCTGGTGAGTGGTTTTAATGAAGTTCTCATTTATCCCTAGCTTGATTGAGGGTTGGAATGTACCCGAACGATAAAATAGGAAACATTAACCACTGTGACCACGTATTCGTTTGTTTCCCTTTAGGCCCATTTCGTAACCAATTATTATTTTTTAAACCTCTTCGAAACAGAATACTTTTAGGCTACGTAATCTAAATTGCCCAGCTTCAAAAAAGAAAATTAAACCAGCAGTGAAAATGTTTATTAAATGTTTTTTAGCGCCAATCTCTGGTTGAGTTGAGTTTCATTATTTAGAATAGAATAGAATAGAAGAGAAGAAAAACTACTTTTTAAAAAAATACTACTATTTCATACACATACATATCAGGGCGGTCCTTAAAAATCGAAAAGTTGAAATTTCAGTGAGGCCTCTTATATTGCTCTGATACGTGAAAAAATAACGTATGTTTTTTTTTATTTTTGGATAAGATTTAGGGGCCCGAATTTTTTTTAAATCTTGCATTTCTTCATACTAAGGTTTTTTTTAACATTTTTCTACTTTTTTGAACTACATTTGATAACAAGGAATAAACATTCCAGAAAATACGAAATTCTTTCATCAAATGTTCGACACTTATTTTAAATAAAATTTATTATTATACATATTAGCACAATAAAATTATTTTTTGAATTTATGACTGAAAAATTGTGATTTCTTTTTTATGTATTCAAGAATATTCATTTCCTTTCATCAAATGTAGCTCAAAGAGGTAGTAAAAAGTTGAAAAACAATAATAATCTTAGTATGGAAAAATGCCGAGCAGAATCATTCAGGAGTCGCGAAGTCGACTTGGCACCGTGTGTCTCCTACCCCATAACACCCCAGTGCTATAAAGATCTACAACGAGCGGGATTTACCTCTATTAAAGTACCTAAATATGAGTTACAAAATACACGCGACATCTTCCGATTACTTCGTTGTTATACTGATTGAGGTAACCGAAGCGAATATTATCCTATACCATTAAGAGTCCGCAGTAAGCTCGGCTGAATTTCACCTTCCCATACAAACGTAGTTACGCTCTCATTTTAAAACTACGTGTTGGATTGTGACGAAACTTTGCATATATATGAGGTATATCTGTCTGTAATTAGTCTATATAGTTCCAGTTTATAAAACAAATTAAATTCAGCAAAAACAAGTTTTGTGTGAAAAACTTAAATTCGCTGTATTGTTTTACTATGGTATCTGAAGCTACATAAACTAATTACAGACATAGATATACCTCATGTCATTGTATATGCCAAGTTTCGTTACAACCAAACACGTAGTTGTAAAATGAGAGCGTAACTAAGTTTGTATGGAGAATCGAGCTTACTGCGGACTCTTAAACGAGCAATGTTTGTATGAATATACTTTCAATCACTTTCTCGAAAACGGCTCGAACGATTTCCATGTAATTAGGAATATTTAGAGGTTTACGAGGGTGACAAATCGATCTAACTAGGTTTCATGTCTGGGAAAATTCGCTTTCTCCGTATTTTCACCCGAGCTAAGCTCGGTCGCCCAGAGACTGTACTTTTAAACGAGCAATATTTGTATAGATTTTTTTTATTATTTATTTAGAAACACAAACAGTCGCATAAACAAATATATAAGGGGTAGGTACACATAGAGTACCAACAGACATAATGCTAAAGACCTGGAGGTTCATTAATATTATGATAATTGTGTTAACAAAAAAAACTTAATCATGCAACTAAAAATTAATGTAAACATTTTTCGGTTAGAATACAAAGAGATCTGAAGAGTAACATTTACATTAGGTAATTACAAATACAAAATAAATACAAATAGTTTATTTCTCAAAACATACTTAATCTATTACAATAATACTGACCCCCACACTAGGCATTGCCTGTCCCGTGGGGGGACAATTATAATACTCCTGGAAGAACTAAGAAAATAACTTACATTTAACTAACAATTTGAGACTTAAAAATGATTGATGAAAAGGATCAATATCGATCAGATACTTAGGTACTTATTATAAAAACTAGGGCCTAGTCTGAAAAAAGTATGCCGTGAGTAATTTTTGCGGGCAAAGCTGATATGGAATAGAGGGGATCCTGTCTCTTGACCAAACAACTTTTAGCCAAATGTATCATTTGACAAATGTTTCATTTGACCTAATGCATTTTTCGTCAAAACAGTGGTATTTGCGGGTGTTAGGTATACGGTTAGGTTTGTTTTATAATAATCCTATAAAGCTTTCTATTTAAGAAAAAAATGCATTAGGTCAAATGAAACTTTTGTCAAATGAAACATGTGGCCAAAAGTTGTTTGGTCTAACATTAGTGAACCGGAATAGAGATCTAGGACGTAAGGGATGATGCGGGCAACTAAACGTAACCAATTCTAAGAGGTGCGGACAGTTTATCACTCCTTTTAGAATTTTGAACAAGAACATCACATCTAAAAATTGTCTCCGGCTATGAAGGGAAGGAACGCAGAAATGCTTCGCAGCTGACGCGGAACGCTCGAAATAATTACCTGTTCTATAACACAGTGACTTTAGGAAAATATTTTGGATCCTCTCCAAACGGTCAATATGGACTTGATACTGAGGTGTCCAAACAACGCAACCAAACTCAAGGATACTCCTAACGAAAGATTTACATAATAATTTATAAGTATTTGGGCGCCTGAAAGGCTGTCCGATCCGAAGGAGCATCCCTAACTTTTTATAAGCTCGCTTACATAAATTATCAATGTGTATTTAATATATTTTAATTGTGAGTCCAAAATAACACCTAAGTCCCTCATAGATGATACCCGAGCTATGTTATTACCAGCTAAGGTATAATTGAATATTATTGGGTCATTTTTACGGTTAAAACTGGTTACAAAACATTTTTCCGCATTCAAACGAAGACTATTATTAGAGCAGTAAAGGAAAGAAAGTCCTGCTGTAATGCATGAAAATCCGCTTCCGAGGATATAGCTTTACAAATTTTTGTAGGTAAATTTGTAATATATAGGTATATTTGTAATCGCGTTCTCGAAAACTAATGATTTCAATGAAATTTGAAATATAGGGGTTTATCTCTGTGTATAATGTCTGGGAAAATTCGGCTTACCCGTATTTTCTCATTTTCACCCGAGCAGAACTCGGTCGCCCAAGGACTGAACTTTGATTGATGCTAATTATGTATGTTAAATTGTAAAACAGGCAGCAGCGCAACGCTGGGCGGCTACGGGCGCGGCTCCGTCATGGGCCCGGCCGTCAACACGGGCGCCGACCTGCTGCGGCTCGGCGGGCCCCCGCGCGGCTGGTACCCGCGGCAGCGCCACCGGTGAGTACCTACACACACCGCATACGGGCGCGGCTCCGTCATGGGCCCGGCCGTCAACACGGGCGCCGACCTGCTGCGGCTCGGCGGGCCCCCGCGCGGCTGGTACCCGCGGCAGCGCCACCGGTGAGTACCTACACACACCGCATACGGGCGCGGCTCCGTCATGGGCCCGGCCGTCAACACGGGCGCCGACCTGCTGCGGCTCGGCGGGCCCCCGCGCGGCTGGTACCCGCGGCAGCGCCACCGGTGAGTACCTACACACACCGCATACGGGCGCGGCTCCGTCATGGGCCCGGCCGTCAACACGGGCGCCGACCTGCTGCGGCTCGGCGGGCCCCCGCGCGGCTGGTACCCGCGGCAGCGCCACCGGTGAGTACCTACACACACCGCATATGGGCGCGGCTCCGTCATGGGCCCGGCCGTCAACACGGGCGCCGACCTGCTGCGGCTCGGCGGGCCCCCGCGCGGCTGGTACCCGCGGCAGCGCCACCGGTGAGTACCTACACACACCGCATACGGGCGCGGCTCCGTCATGGGCCCGGCCGTCAACATGGGCGCCGACCTGCTCGGCATGATTTTTTTTATTGTCTGCTTTTCCTGTTGGACGGTTTTCCTGTGGGTCTTTTAATCCTTTAATTACACCCTGTTTGAAACTATTGTGAGCATATGTTATATTGAACTGTAAATTTGTATAAGTGTGATTAAAGTTGATTTACTTGTTAAATCACGTTTTCTTGTTGCAAAGGGTTAAAATGTTAGTATTGAAGTCGTGATATTTTTTCGTGGTTTTGAAGGTACAGAGTGTAGTAGTGTTATGGGCATCCGCTTTAAAACATAGAACTTTTCCTAGTCCATCACATCAACGATATACAACCCGAATCTCGATACTTTTCTCTATTTGACACTGGTTTCACACCAGGTAAGCTATGGCCAAATAATGTAAAGTATTCGCCTTCTTCATGCTAAGGGCTCCCCACAGCTATTGACGCGGAATCGGTTTTAGCAGAGGCTTTTACACCAAAATATTCCATACACACAAGGTAGGTAGGGTTCCGTCGTACCATTGTCCATAAAAACGGCAAAAAATAACGTTTGTTGTATGGGAGCCCCTTAAATATATTTTTTATTCTGTTTTTTAGTATTTGTTGTTATAGAGGCAACAAAAATACATAATCTGTGAAAATTTCAACTGTCTAACTACATATCACGGTTCATGAGATACAGCCTGGTGACAGACGGACAGACAGACAGACAGACAGACGGATGGACAGAGGAGTCTTAGTAATAGGTCCCGTTTTACACTTTGGGTACGGAACCCCAAAAAGGCGAGTAAAGAATTTATTCGGCAATTTTGCTGAAAATATAACTGATCCATTGTGTAACGAATTTTTGACATTCATTTTAATTTATATGAATAACTAACTTCCGCCCGCGACTTCGTCTGCGTGGACTCAGGATAAAAACTATCCTATATTTTAATCCAGGCTATAAACTATCTTCGTGCAAAATTTCATTCAAATCGGTTCAGCCGTTTAAGCGTGATTGAGTAACAAACATCCAAACATCCAAACATCTAAACTTTCGCATTTATAATATTAGTAGGACTAGCTGTTGCCCGCGACTTCGTCTGCGTAGAACTTGTTATCGTCGTAGAAAAAATATGTTTAATTATCGCTGTCCCAAACACACTTCTACCAGGGATGATTTCCGAGATAAAAACTATCCTTTATCCTTCCAAGGGTCCGAAATTATCTGTACGGAAAATTTCATCTAAATCCGTTCAGGGATTAAGCCTAAATTTTAACAATGCGATGAGAACTTTAAATCCCCTTAAGGGATGAATTTAAAAAAAAAAATCGTTTTCTAATAGAGTTATGAAACGACCTGATGCCCTTTTGTTTTTCAAAAACGGAGTTATTCATTAATTTACTTGCCACCTGTGCTTGCGTCATATTTTAAAACAAGCGCGCTAATAAATCATACTTGAGATACAAGCTTACCTGAAAACAAGAAAACGAATTATCAATCATCTTACGGTGATACGAGCACCTATGTATGTACTGACAGGATTAATTTATGCAATATAATGAATAATGATCTTATGATACACTTAATATGTACATAGTTTTTACTTTGGTTACAAATCACTTACTATAAAAAAGGTTGCTCTCTATACAACCTTCCAACCCCCTTTTAACCCTCTTAGGGGATGAATAAAAATAAACGCTGAAATCGTTTTCTAATCTTAAAGATTAGACAAACAGTCCAAAACCTAAGTTTAAAAATCTCTTACTTTAAAAATATCTTGCTCTCCGTATAAACTTTTAACCCCCTTGGGGGATGAATTTCAAAAAACGAAAATTTTTATTCGGAGGACAAGATAATTTTAAAGTAAAACTTTTACTTTAAATATTGTCTTGATCTATACGAACTTCGAACCCCCTTTTAAAACACTCTTAGGGGATGAATGAAAAACTAATGCTGAAATCTGTTTTGTAGTCTTTTAATAAACAGTCTAAGACCAAAGTTAAAAAGTCTCTTACATAAAAAAAATACTTTTCCCTCCATACAAACTTTGAACCCCCTTTATTTAACCCCACTAGGGCATGAATTTTAAAAAGATACTCTGAATCAGTATTTTAGTCTTTTAACATACAGGCTAAGACGGACATTACAAATCTCTTACTATATTTTCTTGCTCTCCATATAAACCTTGAATCCCGTTTTAACCCTCTTAGGGATGGAATTTTCTAAAACGCTGAAAGTAATTACTGTTTTTGTATTCTAATAAGTAATCTTTCTACAAACTTTCAAATCTCTACCTCAAAAAAAGTGGTTCCCACACAAACCTTGCATCTCTTTTTTCTTTGCACCCCCATTTAACCCCCTTAGGGGTGGATTTTTCCAAAACGCTTAGTAATTTTTTGTATCCAAATAAGTAATCTGTCTACAACGTTTCAAGTTTCTAGCTCAAAAGGAAGTGTTTTCCGCATACAAATTTTGCACCCCTATTTATCCCCCTTATGAGTGGAATTTTCTAAAACGCTTAAAGTATTTTTTTGTATTCAAATAAGTAATCTGTCTACAAAGTTTCAAATCTCTTCCTCAAGATAAGTGTTTCCCATACAAACCTTGCACCCTTTTTAACCCCCTTGGGGGTGGAATTTTCAAATACGCTGAAAGTACTTTTGTATTCTAATAAGTAATCTTTCTACAAAGTGTCAAGTCTAGGTCAAAAAATAAGTTTCCCCTATACAAATTTGCACCCCTATTTAACCCCGTAAGGGGTGATGTTTCAAAAACGCTTGAAGTTATTTTTTGTATTCAAATAAGTGATCTGTCTACAAAGTTACAAGTTTCTAGCTCAAAAGGAAAAGTTTCTCTCATACAAATTTTGCACCCCTATTTAACCCCCTTAGGGGTGTAGTTTTTTGAAACGTTGACAGTTTTTTTTTGTATTCTGATTAGTAATCTTTCTACAAAGTTTCAACTTTCTAGCTCAAAAAATAATGTTTCCCCCATACAAACTTTGCACCCCTATTTAACCCCTTTAGGGGTGGAATTTTCTAAAACTCTGAAAGTACTTTTTTGTAACATAATAAGTAATCTTTCTACAAAGTTGTAAGTCTCTAGTTCAAAAAATAATGTTTCCCCCATACAAACATTGCACCCCTATTTAACACGCTTAGGGGTGGAATTTCCAAAAATCCCGTCTTATCCCTGGCCTGCGTCATAAAAGGAAGTTCTAATGTAAATTTCAAGTTTATAGTCCCAGTAGTTTCGGCTGTGCGATGATGAATCAGTCAGGAAGTCTTCTTTTATATATATAGATAATAATGATTTATAAGGAAGAATTACCACTTTCTGTGGCGTGTAGTTAAAATATATTGGTCATCATCAGTTGTTATCTATGTATAAGCAAGGCATTATATCTGACTTCATAGGAATATCGTTTATTTCTTGGAACTTCTTTACGAAATGTAAATATTTATGCGACGGATTACTGAACATGCTACATACATATCCGGCTATTGTCAATGGCTAATAAATAAATCACTTTTATATCTGAAAAATACAAGATACATCCCGAAATATTACATTTATAATTTATTGAGTCAGGCGATACTTTGCGGCAGTCCATGATATGTTACGAGAACAATATTCCTTTGCTATTCCGCTAAAAAACGTGCTGGTCTGTCAGTGAAGATAACATGCAACTATTTGCGTATAAACATGCAAAAAATTACAGCAAACAACCACCAATAATGACAAAACCTCGACACGTGTTTCGCCTTTACGAGACATCATCAGAAGATCAGATGGCAGGCAGGAGATGTTGCTTGCGCCACGTCCACTGAGCCACAGCTCATCTTCACTGCATCTTATCTTCGCTGATAGATAAGCGCGTTTTTTAGCGGAATAGCAAAGAAATATTGTTCTTGTAACATATTACATTTATATCTGGCCAGATCTTAAGACGTACACACTAGTGTTGGCACACACTATTTGCTATATCCTATAACTAAAGCCTGCTCTATACAGTGGGCCATCACGACCCATCGTACAGGACGCAACTATGCGTTAGACGGAGAAAGACATCGCCGCGCCATAAGCCATCTGACACCACTACCCTCTCTACACGCTGGCCCATCCTAGTGGGCCATTAGGATGGGCCATCATGTAGAGGAGCCATTAGACAACGCCAATGTGATGTATTCGCTATGGCCGGCCGGCACTATATAAACAACCGCCTTCAGTCAGCTATATCCAATACAATAGTCAGTTCTATATCAGGCTGCTAGTCACAGTATGTGTGCTGGGCATCAACCTACTGTTTGCCACCAATCATTTTACAGCCCGTAAGCATTTAGAATAGGATTCGGATCTATATTTCTCTCTCGCTTGCTCTTATATACACGTTCTTATGACAAAATTAAACGAGATCGCCCGAACCCGTATGACTTTGTAAGAGCTTACGGACTGTAGGTAGATAGGTAGGTATAAACGACAACACTGTTAACTGACCATCCTGTGTTTATATAGAACCTTATTCCAATGCACTTAAGGTGCACCGATGGTCAGTTAGCTGTGTTGTCGATAGTACGTAGTTTTTGTTGGCGTATTTATTTTCATATTTATAAAGCTGACAGTTTTTCTAGAAGAATGCTCTAAATTGTCTAGTGTGCTTGCTTCCTCTTACGTCCATCTTAGTCTAGCATTAGTACACGTGTGAAGGATCATCATTAAGATAATGACGCAACGCAACGTCTCGGCACTAGTTGGCGACGACTTCGTTCGTAGTCCTGTGTTGCCATCATTGCCATGGCTACCTGTTTGGGAATTTGTTTCTTGTTAATTATTTAAATGTACTACCTATATCTAAACTTAACAAAAACACTGATCTAACATGTAGACGCATGACAAGGAAAATATACTGGCATTTGTTTTTACTAAACTATGCAGCAACGTAGGTATAGTAGATGAGAGGTGGAAATAGCGAAAGGGAACCACTTTTTAACGTAACCAAGCTTGTTACTTGTTGTTGTTGCACGCTATCATAACATACAACCATCCTTCAACCATAAAACTCACTACAATACAGCATTACAAATCGACGGAATCAAAAAAGAGGATTACTACTCTTCCTACTCTAAGTCCTACTGTTTCTATTACCCTAACACATTAATAATCCTTTTTGTAAGTGTATATAATAGTATCTCTATCACAAACGAGCTAACCTCAGTTTGCTTGACGGCAGGCCGGCTTCAATCGAGCACCTGGACCGACTAACCGCGTCGTCGAAGGCGGCGGAGCACGCGGCGGCGGCGCCGTGGGACGGCGCGGGCGCGGGCGCGCGCAAGCCGCTCACGCTGCCGCCCAACCTCACGCCAAAGTTCTTCCACAAGTCCCCGAGAGAGGCACTGCGTAGGGTCACCAGCTTATTAATACGAAAAGGTAAGAAGCTATTTAATATACCTGTGATACTAAGAAATGCTCAGCCAGCGTGCGCATTCAATTCTTTATTTGTACATTGATCTTGGTGTCGATAATTTATTAACAAAATTATAGAATATTTCCACATAAAAAATATGAAACCAAAGAATGATTAAAAAATAATTGCTGTTTCATAATTGTATCTGGACGACTAGACATTCAGGGGCACACTACACTCATAACGTTACGCCGTAATCCATAGCAGTTTAATGTCCATATGTAGAGAAAAGTGCCCGTAGCGCTCTGACGCATGTGTGTGTCGTGATTGGCTCTGAACGGGTTAGAAGTTACTCCAAACATCTTATCTCTTCCTGATCGACGTTTATTATTATTGTTATAGCGGAAAACTTAGTTGTTAATAATGGCAGCGATACCTAATAAACCAGTAGGTGTTCATATATCATTGTTCATCTAGATTGCCTTTAATTTTATCTCAGTTTTGCTAACTACAGCCATCCTTCACTAAATACCTTGTAAGTATTCGTGGAGCATGTGTTAACAGTGGGTAATAATAGCAAAAAAAATGCTTCAATAAAGACAAAACTAAGTAGGTATAGATAGGGTTATACTCACGTAACTTGGACCAGAAATATAATAGGTAGTTAATAGGCAGGTATCGACATACCGATGACGATGTCTAAACCCTCAGTCAATTAAGATGTAATTAACTTAAAGAGTCGCCAGGAGGCTCCACTCTCCATACAAACGTAGTTCGGTTCTCATTTTATAACGGTGTCTGAAAAACGTTCATATAAAGCGAGTCGAGACGTTTCACGTTGGCCACCCAAGCAACCCTTCTGAGAAGCAGAGAGCCGACGGTGCGGGCGCACTCATCGCCCATCAATGTGACGTCAACTGGCATGCTGAGTGTGTGTTAAATGAATGTGCTGTGTCGAAATTCTCTGTTAGGTTAATTATAGACAACCAAATGTGTTTCAATTCATTGACTAATGGCAGTTCTGTTAGCGGTTAGACCACATGCGTACATTATGTCCGAGCATATAGTTTCATATTTATCCTCCTCATTATTATAAAACCGATGTAGGTATGCTTGCTGGAGGAGCAGTTTAAAATTGTTTATTTTCCTTTTATATACATACATACATACATTCCCGGCTTTATTCCCAAAAGGGGTAGGCAGAGCACATGAAACGTATATTCCAGCGCCACTTTTAGCATAAATGTGGGTATAAAAGATCGACAAAATGTGATATTGCAGTGATAGGTTGCTAGCCCATCGCCCACAACACACTTCAACACTTCCTTTTAAGTATTATAATTAAGAAGGAAGAATTAATAAATATAACTTAGGTAGCAATTTAACTTTCACCTCACTAGCTCGGAAAACCCTTTTTTATTAGGTTTCGCCATGTTCGTCTGGCCGCCCGTCCGTCCGTCCGTCTGTCCGTCCGCTACACTGCGCGTGGCCCGACACGTACTTGGCCGATTTTTTAAACAAAATAACATGTAAAGGCTAGCCCAGAGCTCCAGACAGGACAATTTTCGCCCACGTTTCTTTTACAATCTTATCTTATTTAGTTCCACCGGTCCCGGTGTCTGTAATGGAATCTTGCAAGTTAAATTGGAGCTACTGCCCGGTGACTGATTGAGCTGAAATTTTGGATGACAATTAAATATTATGGTAACATCGAGCTGATCTGATGATGGAGACAGAAGGTGGCCATGGGAACTCAGTACTTAACTGACGTAACCCCGTTGAGTTTGTGGGCTCGTTAGAATCGTCTCAATAAGTAGTTGATGACGGTGTACAGAAAAGTACAGTCGGCTATAAAAGCTTGTACCAAAAATGTTTTTTTGACAAACTATATTCTTTTATGTAGTACTAGCTTCCGCCCGCGACTTCGTCTGTGTGGATTCGGCGTAAAAACTATCCTACTTATATTTTAATCCAGGCTATAAACTATCTTTGTGCAAAATTTCATCCAATCGGTTGTACCGTTTAAAAAGCGTGATTGAGTAACAAACATCCAAACATCTAAACATCCAAACATTTAAACTTTCGAATTTATAATACGAGGGGCACACTGAAATGATCGGGAATAGAAAAACCCGATCGAAGAACATGCTACATACATGTTTTATTAATTATGTTTTATTTTAATTTTTAAGTAGGTATATATCATGAATATTATGATGATATGAGCGCTTTTGTCTACCATAAGACATTTTATTATGACAATGAATCAAGGCTGAAGTTGACATTAAAATGATGGCTAGGTACGTGCTTTTCTGCCGTATTACAAAATTCAAACCTCGAATCAGTCCCGGATAACGTGATATTTCAGGCATCATTTTATTTTATTTTAATTTTTTTTTCTATAGGTAGTACTTAATAGTTTCTTAATTTGCAACTAAAAATATGTAATTTTGTAGAGTAGGTGAGCAAAAATCAACAGAAGTCGCATTTTTTCTTCGTATAAAATATGATTGAACGCAAAAGGAAACTACCTTTCAAACACCATTTTTTTAACGCTGTTCCTTTTAGAGTCATTCGAATACTTATAGATAACGAAATGTCGTGTAGATTATACTCTATTTTTTATTCCACTACCGGGATGTATTCAGGAGTTACCACTGTTTTTAGTCAGCCTATAGAAGAAAGAGCTAGGTCTGGAAATACTGATCTCAGTATCAGTAGCATCTGCTAGCGAGATATTGTCGTTGGGCTGGAATAGATTGGTACATTGACACTGGCAAAATCTTGAAATAACCCTTGTGATAGTTTAGAAAAAAATATTGCCTCAGTGATTTCTCCGTGCAAGCTCTCGATCATCCTTGCAGACTTTAAAAACGTAAACAGATTTTTAGTAGAAATACTAGAAATTAAACAATTTTTATTAATTATTTGAATGCCAATATGGTTTCAAAAGTCCAATGTTAACGTCATAAAAGAAGATTTTCAGATAACTAAATCCTAAGTTTTACATCTCGTGTGTTGCAACACTCGCTACGCTCAGGATTCTATTTTTGACCCACTCGCTTCGCTCAAGATTCTATTTTCAAAACATAGAATCCATTCCCTAGCTTGTAGTTCAACCTTAGAATCCATTCGCTAGCTCGTGTTTCAATTCCACACTCTCGGTTAAAATACAAATTTGCACCCTTGTATAACAAATAACTATTAATATTAAAGATTTGAGGCTTATACTATAAAACATTGAATAAGTAGGAAAAAAACGTCATTGGCCTTATACAATCGGCTGCAACAGCTCTATACTCAAACTGATTTTTGAAAAAAAAGGGCGGGAAACTTCGTACATGGCGGACGCGGTTTCTTAACTTTATTTAAAATATTAGTTGATTTAACGCACAGAGGATTGGTTTTAGTATTTATTGTACATATTTGTAGTAATAGTGTTGTAAATATTGTAGTTAGCTGTTTTAATAGGTAAGTACTTATATATTTTTCAAAATTTAAACTCCTTGCATGGGGGATCAGCCCCCCGATCCTGGAGGGACGGTTCCTTTCCCTCCAGGATCAGATGTTCCATCTAAGATGGATATATTGGTTGCGGCAGTTGAGTCTTCTATGGACACAGACACGTCCGTGGTTTCTGCGGACAACAAGCTGAAAAGGAAATTGTTCCCACGTATTTGTGCAACTTGCCATAAAAGAAAAAGGAAAGTAGGACAAGAGGGAAAAGAAGACCATAACGGTTGTAAATGTGATCGTACAAATAAAGTTACTTATTTAAGTCCCCCTATTCAAAACCAATATGAGTCCCTAGAACACACCACACAAAAAAAAAAACAAATGCTTGTTCAAAATAAAGATCAAGAACACACTGTTTCCAATTCGTCTTCGCTGAGTCCCGCAGTTACGAATTCAACTCCCCTGCATGTGCCTGTGGGTCGGGTTCAATATCAACAATCTGATATTTCCCCATATGTTGTCCATGTAACTAAAGAAGCTAGTTCTGATGGTACAACCCTTCACCCCATTACCTTTGGTAGGTTTTTGCGGCTTAATAATATTAAGGGTATAGAGAATGGTACATTAAAACGAGTGGGTCGAAACCGAATTAGCATGGCATTCACTACATACACCGATGCCAATAATTTCTTAGCACATCAACATCTTGAACAGGAAAGGTACAAGGCCTTTATTCCCACCTTTAATGTCACACGCATGGGCGTCGTAAAAGGCGTTCCAAATGATTGGTCTGAGGAAGAGGTATTGACATGCATAAGTGTACCTATTGGTTGTGGACCTGTATTAAAGATTAGGCGGATAAAAAGAAAAGTCACAGTAAACAATTGCAGCCAATTTATTAATACGGGAACTGTAATAGTCACATTTGATGGACAAATACTACCCACTAGAATTTACATGTGCTACACTGCCCTACCAGTTGAACTATACATTTATCCTACTGTACAATGTTATAATTGCTGTAGGTTTGGCCACGTTAAAAATCAATGCAGATCAACACCAAGGTGTTATAGGTGTGGCCAGGGCCACTCTGGTGACAATTGTAACATTGAAGAGGATGGTTATTGGTGCTGCTTGTGTAAGGGAGCACATCAGGCCACCAGTAAAAAATGCTTAGAATTTGATAGACAAAAGGCGATAAAGGAAACCATGAGCAAGAGTTGCATATCCTACATGGAGGCAACCAAAATACATCCACCTGTTTCTAAAATCTCATATGCTGAAGCCTTACTTGCAGTGCCAACATCGTCCTCTCCATCATACATGCAACATGGACCTCCCAATGTTAGTCCACCTTCTACCTCCAATAACTTGACCCACTCATATAAAAAAACAATATTTTTAAAGCCAAAAACGTACACTAAAACATATAAAGGATATGACCGTGTTGCTCATTCGGAAATCATCAGAGAGCCTGTATTACCAAAAGGTAAACCTATCTTTAATAATAATAATAATGTTAATAATGACCACAACAATATGAGTACCTCTGACATTATTGAAATTCTTATACAGTTATTATCCCAATCAAACCAAATATCACCGTCCAACGTTGCAGCAGTAATTGATGCTTTATATAGAATCCCCACTAATTATGGACCAGAGAGCCAGACTGGTACAGTGGAATTGTCTCAGTCTCACCACTAGAAAACCAGATTTAATTCATGTTATCAATAAACATGACCCTTTCCTCATCTGTCTCCAGGAGACTTGGCTGAAGAAGGAGTCATTGTTCAAAATGCCCGGGTATGTTTGTCTTCGTGAAGACAGACCTGATGGGTATGGTGGAGTGGCCATACTCATCAAAAACTCAATGCCCTTTACATCTGTCTCACTCCCTGTACATAGTGATAGCTTGTCTATTTTAGCAGTAATTGTAAATAGTATTTGTTTTATATCTTTGTATTATCCTCGTCCTAGCATTGAGATTTTTAATGAGATTAACAACATTTTTAGTATGTTGCCAAAACCTTTTATATGTTTAGGGGATTTTAATTCCCATCATCAGTTGTGGGGCTGTTCTTCATCTACATATTATGGGGAACAGTTATTGGAGTTAATTAGTTCACATGATTTATGTATCTTAAATAATGGGTCTCCAACACGGCTAGCACGCACTCCAAGTGCACCTGATTTATCCATTAGCACAGCTGATCTTGCTTCATCTCTGTCTTGGTCACCTGCAGAATCCACTTATGGTAGTGATCACTTTCCCCTTATTATTACTTTTCCATTCACCAAACCTACAAAGCAAATAAGGCAACCACGTATTAGACACAAGTTAAATGATGCGGAGTGGAGTACATATAGGGAAGTGGTCCAACAAAAAGTAGAAAATTTACCTGAGTTAAACAATTCAAATATTTTAGTCTGTTCTCAATTACTAGCCACTGCATTGATAGAATCTGCAAATGAAACATTTCCATTAAAAAGTAGTGGCCCAAGTCTGATTCCATCACCACCTTGGTGGGATTCAGAATGCACCATGGCAGTCAATCAAAGAAAGGTAGCGGAACGGTGCTATTGTCAAGACATGACTGATGATCATTTTGACAACTACTTAGAAATTGCTAATTCTACTAAAGAGTTACTTAGGACAAAGAAGTTCGAGGGATGGCGTAGATTTTGTAGGTCGCTAAGTCCTAACGTTTCTCCTTCTGTTGTCTGGCAAAATATTAGAAAGTTTCGATCGGCATTTAAAGAGTCAACCCTAAATAAATTATCTCCAGATCTAGCAGAGCAAGTCATGGATCGTTTGGCTCCTCCATATGTACCTGAGCGTCCCATCGCTTTACTGTCCTTGTCTAATAACAACCGCATTGATAATGGTGATTTAAATTCTCCATTTACACTTTCTGAACTAAAAGGTGTACTGTCATCGACTAAAGATTCCGCGCCTGGTGAGGACGGAATTCCATATTCCTTTTTATCAAACCTTAATGACAATAGCTTATTACCTTTCTTTGATTAACAATGTTATGATTTCTGGCTGTATTCCGCAACCGTGGAGGACTCAAACGTTAATTTTGCTACAGAAGCCTAATAAACCGAGTTCAGACCCGACCTCATATAGACCCATAGCGTTGTCCTCCGTATTAGCTAAAACTGCCGAACACCTAGTAAAAATTCGACTAGAATGGTTTTTAGAGCATAAAAAGTTATTATCAGTTAATCAATTTGGTTTTAGGAAAGGTAAATGTACTGTTGACAGCTTGAGCATTTTTACCACAGACATAAGATTGTGTTTCTCCAGGAATGACTCTTTGGTTGCTGCGTTCCTAGATATAAATGCCGCTTACGACAACGTCAACATATCGATTCTAAAAAATAAATTGATAAAGCTGAATGTTCCTAATCTATTAATTAATTTTATTGTAAATATGTTGTATGAAAGATATGTTAAATATTCATTAGATCAGTGTGGAAACGAATTTATTAATAGAACAGTATGGAAAGGTTTGCCACAAGGTTCTGTTCTAAGCCCTATACTTTATAACATTTACACGTATGATTTGGAAATTTCTATTAAAAGATACGCAACTGTTCTTCAATATGCGGATGATCTATTATTGTATGTTTCCGATCGATCTTTAGATGCTATTAGCGAGTCCTTATCATGTTCATTGGATGCCTTAAAAGACTGGTTGGATAACAATGGTCTAGATTTATCCCCGTCTAAAAGTTCTGTTGTAGTGTTTTCCCGAAAGCGAACTATTCCTCCAATTCATATTAATTACAATGGTCTTGCTTTACCACATAAAGAACAAGCGAAATTTTTGGGCGTAATATTAGATTCTAAGCTTTCTGGAGTACCTCACTTTGAATATGTTTCATTAAGGTGTGAACGAAATTTAAATATTTTAAGGTGTCTTACAGGCGTCTGGTGGGGTGCCCATCCGATCACAATGAGACTGCTTTACAATGCTTTGATTAGAAGTGTATTAGATTATGGCACATTCTTGTTACATCCAAGTAATATAAGCGCAGCTAAAAAGTTAGATTCCGTTCAGTCTAAGGCTTTAAGATTAGTTACAGGAGCAATGAAATCGAGTCCAATAAATTGTTTACAAGTCGAATGTTGTGATCCACCTTTGAGCTTGAGAAGACAATACCTTTGTGACAAATTCTTCTTTCGTTCATTCCAACTAAGTTCCCATCCACTATTTCCTAAATTGAGACAACTTACTGATCAGATTGATACTTCTAGCTACTGGGCTCACAAAGATGCTCCCTGTTTAGTAAAAAGTTATAGAAAATATGAAACATTGGAAGCACCCACCTGTCGTAATGAAATTTTGCCTCTATACCAATACAACTACAACAGCCTTACTACAGTTCCGCAAATTAAATTTGACTTAGGAATATCAAAGAACGACATAAACCCAAAACTTGAATTTACTAATATTATTAATAATGACTGGTCTGACTGGCACTGCATATATACGGATGCCTCGAAACATGTGGATAGGAGTTGTGTTGGCGTTGGGGTTTACCACCCACAATATAAATGTGTACAGCAAATTAAATTACCACCTGAAACTTCTGTTTATACTGGTGAATGTTATGGCCTATTTAAAGCAATTGAATATGTTCTCATGGTCAAATTGCCTAAGACAATAATTTTCTCTGACTCCCGAAGCTCTTTAGAAGCTATTATGAGGTTTCCGTTTAAATCCCATAAACAGTCCCCGACTGTTTTTGGGATTCGCAATCTTTTATATGAATGTTCACAGAAGGGTTGTACAATCGTGCTGAACCACGTAATCTTTGGCTGTGCACTGTATGACCGGTCTGATTTCTTTTCCAGTCTTGAGGCTTTAAGCATTCCTTTTCCAACATCGATAATTTGTTTACTCCATACTAATTCTTATGATATATATAAAATTTTAGCAGTTTTCCTAGAAAAAAATGATATTAAACTATAATTATGTATTTCTACTGTACGTATAATATTTCTAAAAACGTATGTATTTCCATTAAACCCGATCCTTTGTCTTTCCAAAATTCCGTTCATTTTATACCAAATTCCTTAATCCTGTTTCCCTAACTTTTAACTACTCAACGTGACTTTGGCTAATCCTAGAGAAAGCCAGATAAAAAAAAAAAAAAAAAAACTGATTTTTAGGTACACAAGATTTTCATCTAAGATAGAAGAGACCTAAGTTAAAACCGTATTTAAAAATTTAGCCATTTTAAGTGCCTATTAATGTCTGCTAAAAAAACTCTCAAGTTGAAAGCTTAGTCATAAAAACATTATAATTAGTACAGTAATTAGCCGATAGCGGTACTGTGGTATATGGCTCATAAATTAAACATATGCCTGAACTCTGCAGCTAGCTGAATTATAAACATTTTTCTGATCAAATTTTAACTATCACTTTACAAAGTACTACCTACAAATTCACAAAGACTGATCTGCGTTTTGTTAGTGAAATTTACTGGGGTTTAACGGATTTTTTTTACAGAAGTTGGCACGAACCTGAGCCCAATACGATTACATTTGCCTTGCGGAGGATAACACGAACCAGATCACGGTATTTGATACGTAGCCAAAATCACAATTTTTACGCACGTTTATGCTTGGTCTGTTAGGAATTAATTTTACGAAGAATAATAGCAGTATAAGTACCGTCATTACTCACCTAGGGCGGTGAAACAAAGAATATCTCAAATCCTAGCAATGAAGATCGCAGGTATTTGACTTTTGAGTCGAAGGCAAGGATGCCTACTCTTTGTTTTACCGCTCCAAGTGAGTAATGCAATATTTTGCTCCACTTCTATTGTAATTTTTTATTAGTTACACACTGGCTATGTTAATCTATCAGTCATAAATATCATGTCCTCTACTGTATCTCGCCCACGGGCAGATAAAAGTAGGGGTATTCAAACAAAGTGACAGTTATAAAGCGATTTGACTAAGTACGGAAGCAAAGAGATTGTATTAGTCGCGACACTGACTCGCTGTAGGTACCATTAATTAAGGGCCGGTTTACACATTGGTTAGTGATTAGTGCAAGTACATACAAAAGCTACTCGCACTTGCAGCAAATGTATGAACTCGCAATAATCACTAATCATAGGTAGTGTAAACCAGGGATGTAGCGGATGCGATTTTTTTGACATCCGCGGACGCGGAGGCGTATGCGGATATTTGGGGGCACACATACGCGGATGCGGATGCGGGTTTGGTGGACAAACACTCAAAAACGTAAATAAACAACGTCCATTTTATGATATCACATATCACGCAATCATCAAACACTTTGATACCAAATTACAATCATTGCGAACAAATCACTCTGCGTCTGCTCTTGGCTACAGAAACGACAAGAAGTTTTTTAAATAATGGCGAAAATGTCTTCTAAATATCTACTTGTCGTGGTGCAATAAAGAGTACTTATTTATTATTATTATATTAGAGTTTTTTTCTTGTCGTGAATTACACTACATCCACATCCGCAAAAACTCCGCAACGTTTTTGGCGGATGCGGATGCTGATGTTGAAATTTGTGCGGAACTTCCGCGGTTGCGGATGCGGATGCGAATGTCTGCAATATCCCTAGTGTAAACAGCCTATAAGGGTTAGAATCTATATACATACAAACTTACAGTGAAACCCTACCTACTTAAAAGGTACGAGGGGCGGCTGGAAAGTAATCTCCTTGGTTAAAAAAATATGCGAAAATGATACTGGCTGAAATGCATTCTTGTTCTTTGGTTATTCTTTTTTTGAATTATTTGACGTTCATTTGTTTTTTCTGTTCCATTTTTCTACAATTCTCGAATGTTTGCGACATATCGGTTGAAAAAATGAATATTGCTAAAATTGAACATCGTGCAGTGATTAAATTTCTAACAAAAGAAAGAAATACTCCCTCACAGATCCGAGAACGTATGATGTGTGTGTTCGGTAGTTCGTGCCCTTCCGAATTTACTATAAAGTTTTGGTCTAAACAATTTAAACTCGGTCGTGAGAGCTTGGAAGATGACGCTCGTAGTGGAAGGCCGGTTTCTGCCGTTACGAACGAAAATGTAGCCAAAATTAAAAAAATAATTTTAGAAGACCGACGAGTGAAGCAGTGGGAGATTGCTAGAGATGTGGGCATCAGTAAAGAAAGAGTCAATGAGATAATTCATGTGCATCTGAATATGTCCAAGGTGAGTGCACGTTGGGTCCCCAGAATGTTAACGGCGTTTGACAAGGACCGACGCGTCAAATGTTGTGAGGAGTTTTTGGAAATGAGTCGAGGTAATGAGCAAGAAATTGTTTCTAAAATGGTGACGTGTGATGAGACCTGGATTCGACAGTGGGACCCCGAAAGCAAACAAGTCTTTGCAGTGGAAATTCAAGGATGAGAAGCCTCCTCGGAAGTTTAAGGTCAGGCCGTCGGCAGGCAAACTTATGGCTACCGTATTTTGGGATACAGAAGGAATTTTACTAATAGATTATTTACCAAAAAAAAGGACAATGAATGCTGAATATTATTCCAGCTTACTGCATCAGTTACGAGACGCGATAAAAGAAAAGAGGAGGGGTAAACTTAGCAAAGGGATCCTGATTTTACACGATAATGCACCTGTGCATACCGCCCGCACAACGACGCTTACCATGAAGGAATTAGGGTTCGATGCCGTTAACCATCCACCTTACAGTCCAGACCTAGCCCCATGCGACTATTTTTTATTTAGACACCTCAAAAAAGATCTCCGAGGAAGACGATTTCTGACCGATGACGAAATGAAGGCTGCAGTTAGTGACTTTTTTGACGAGAAGCCGAAAGATTTTTTTTTTCATGGGTTAATGTCAATATTTGACAAATGTAATAAGTGTATTTCACTAGCAGGGGACTATATTGAAAAATTAAAAAAAATCATAGATGACAGTCTTTTGTTTCATACTTAGGTAGATTTCTTTTCAGCCGTCCCTCGTACGTACGGGGAAAAAGGAAAAATTGCGGTAGGAACTTACAAAGGAAACAAAATATTGATGAAACAATATAAATTAATAAAACCTGTCATCCTAATAAACCATGGATTAAAATACAACCTTGTTAGGTACGTGCAATTTCCAAACGCATGGAATCAATTAAATATTGTAATACTATGTTTTTAAGACCTTTTAGATACATGTACCTACAGTCAGCGGCATATAGTTAGGTAGTAGCAGCCAGAGTAGCCAAATATTTCGTAACACACCCTTATTCTTACATTAATAAAGACGTGTACCGAAATATTTGGCTACCTTGGCTTCTACTAACTATATGACGCTGACTGTACTACCGTATTTTGAAAGGAAAATATTATACGAGATTAGTTCACTGTGCGGATAACAGATGGCGTAACTAGTACCCAACAGCGTGAGTAAATTCCGATGTTTAGTCATAATGTGATACATGAAGTCATCAACAAAGTACCTAACGCTAACAAAATACGTATAAGTATATTGTCTTATAACTAGTTAAACGCGCCTGTATCTACAATTCGGCAATCGTCATTAACTCATTAATCATTAGGTATGTGATAAAATGAGTTAAGATTAAGTGAAATAGGTACTTTTGTCACAATGATTTTCATTCGAACTATTCGAAATGTTGTTTTTATAAAGATTAATAGGGAATGATAATCAGGTTTTAACAGACATAAACAAACTAATTGTAAAATACCGTCACAATAATAATCCTTATAATTAAATATAGGTACCACTTATTCAAATAAGATTAGAAAAAATGTGCGTTAAAATGTCATGCGATTTCAACGAAAGCCATTTTGAAACGCAAAATTTAGTATTCAAATCAAATCAAATCAAATCAAAACATTTATTCGTGACAAACACAACACAGATAATAAAAGAAATAAAATAAAAAGCACTTTTTTATGTTTGTAAAGCAATTAATGATCGAAATAAGTAAAACGAGTAGGTACACCTACAATATTATTTCCCTTTGATATCTTAGATTAGATGAGACGTAGACCAATTTGACCGTTAAAATTCTAATATTATATGGAATGAGGTCACTTAATCTCTTAACAGGAAATAGTGAAACATTTCAAAATTGACGACATGTGTTGTCCACTTATTCATATGAGGCACCGCGACGACGTTTATTGCTGATGCACTTTAAATAGTTCGACTCGTCCAAAACGTGCAACAATAAGGCACTAACAATCGCCGCGACGGCCTAAAAAGTTCAGCTGCACAATAGTGAATAGCATACAATAACGATTCTGTTACCTGCGACATCAATTATTATGTGCATAATCGCATGGCATGGCGCGGTGCAGTGAATCACGCCGTTGCCTGTGAGGACCACGGCTGTTACTCTAATCGTATTTATTCGCCTCACCTCGCCCGTCACGCCTAACGAAACTTAGAACTCTTATTATGCTTGGTTACTACAAATCGCGGCGTCAAGATATATTAGTGGGTGACAGGTGAGGTTAAGTTAAAACAAGGTTCAGAATAGCGGGGCAAGCGTGACTCACCCGAGGGTGAATGGGGGCATACTAATCTTCACTAACTTCATGATTAAATACAACATATATATGTCATAACAAAGCTTTATCTCTCTCCGCTCTAACGAGTCCACGCGACCTTTGTGCGTCATTTGGCCGAACCGACTGGACCGGATTCACGATAAGCCGGAGCTCAGATTGAACGCAAATATTAGAACGTTAGAAAGTATCTACCTATCTGAAGTTCCCAGTAAAGTGACCCGGCAGAACCGGTCGCTGCCAAAGACGGCAACCGGTCATGCCACGGGGCCAAGAGCGAGCCTCTCGCGCCCGTCAGCGCTGCGCCCTACATGCGGCCTCACCACACGGTAATTTATTTATTCACTGATTATAATTAAAACCCTTCATTCACACGATTTCTACAGTGAAACAAACAACTTTTAAAAGGTAGTGTCTTTTTCTTATCTTTTTCTTTTTCACCTATTTCCAGTGTAATCTGGGACACGATGAAAATAATCAGATTTGAATTAAATAGAAAAGTGCTCAAATTAAGAAAATATACGATTATATTAATCGGCTAGTGTTACGTCGCCTCAAAGTGGGCTTTCATATTTTCAGCTGCATCGAAAATTCTTCGGAACGTTGCCAGTTAAACTAAATTATTTTTAGAAAGTGTTTTTCGTAAGTATATTTCGAAATTTGTAACTCTTCGCCAGTTATTTTAAACCACCCTCTTGCTAGCGTTAGGTGAACTTGATAACATCATGATTAGAGCACCATTGGCAATAGAGCACGGTTAATGATTTTGGAGCACAGGCATATGTTAGGTACAAAGACATTGGGTTGCGAGCGAGTTTCACCACGGCTATCGAAATGTCGCTGATAGCGTAATCTACTTATACTTGCTATCATCGTATCTGCTTTGATAACGTGTCATAATCAGCAAACTATATCTTAATCGTCGTTATCTTGACCGGTTACATATGTTGTCGAATAAAGGAGTGGTGAACTATTTCGGTTTGATCTTTTGTCAAACAGTTTTGAACAATAGATAGCTACGAGGTTGTCAGCCTGTTTACCTCAGAAGAGAGATTTAATAGGTACGGACGTAAACATCTATTGTGTGCTAGCAGGTGCACCCATTCGTATATTTTTACAGGGGTACTTATGCCTTTAACACGAAGTCTTGATCTAAGAAATACGTACTTGCAGAGAAAAAAAACATTTCTCAAACCAAGAAATTGAATATTGTTACGGAGTTTTACAAAATATATTCTTGGACTAAGAATGTATACTTCAATTAACAGTTTCAGGTTTATTCAAAGTAAAAAAATAAAATGTCAAAGTTATTTCTTGAATCAAGTAAATTAATATTACATTAAGACAATTATATGCTTGAGGTAACAATCTTAAACAAAAACATACTCCAATATATTCTTTCAGATGAATACAACAATGTTAACAATATATTATTTTACATTTGAAACAATATTGTGTTCCTTATATGGAAGACAAATTGTCTTGGATCAACGATATTTGCATTGATTTAAGAAATGTTTTTTTTCTGTGTATACCTATTAAATTGCCGCATTGTTAAATTTTCATGTTTGTACAAAATTCGACCACTTAATAATGAAGATAAGATGAAAATCGTTTTACACGAATTCACTAGTAGGTGTGGTAGCCTCTGTAGGGTGTTACCAATTGAACTAAAGACTGCACCAACTGTCCTTAGCGCTATAGATACATGTGTGTAGGGTTGCCATGTGCATGAATTAAATGTCCGTATATAAATCCTGACATCACTCTAAAAATCCTGACATTTCTTGTAACAGAGATTTGGTCCTTTCATTCATTAAAACTGTGTAAATTTCGTAATAAATATTTCATGTAACCTTTTTTTTTGAGCTCATTCCTTAAAATCCTGACACTTGCCAAGTCCGGCCGCAATCCGGACAAAGGGTCAAAAATCCTGACATGTCTGGACAAATCCTAACGTATGGCAACCCTACCTGTGTGCAGTGCATTAGGTAACGGCTGTAGCATGCAACAAAAAATACTCTGGACCTGAGGTGTTGTGTTGTGTGTAGTGTAATAAGCTTACCACCCTTTGCCGCACGCAGTCCAGCATAACTATGTCCTCCGACTAGGATTTCAAAGAACTTTATAGATGTTTAAGTACTTAATTTTATCAACAAATAAACTGATTCCATTGTGTAACAAAAGATACCCATATAAATTCAAAAATAATGTTGGTATATATTTTTTCCGTAACATAACATCCATCCTACTAACACTTAGTTGCTACGAGTCCATGATAAACAAGGTAGGGACAAACTGTTAATGATATAAGCTGACTGGGACATGTCTGCCGACGACAAGTTTGCCGTGGAGTGCGGAGGGCCTTCTTGGAGTTTACCTAAGGGCGGGTTGCACCAACTTACGATTACAGACCGCTCAAGGTTAATTATGGCGTCGGCAGCTGTCATTTCATAGAAAGCTGTCAAGCTTTCCATACATTCAGATTTGAACGAAGACCGTTTACGATTGCAGACGGCTTCGTGCAACCCGCCCTGAGTTACTTTTACACAGGAGGACCGTTGTCATTGTCATCGAGCCCACGGCGTGCATGCAAATGTCTGTACATCCGTCTTCGCCCGAATCTATGTACCATACCAACCTACATCCGGTGTGGATGGCATCAGACACACATACTTCCATCACAATTCTATTGTTTTTACTTATTCATCATTGGATTGCATTCATCTTTGGAATACCTAAGCAACTATAATCTATAACGTCAACTTCATGCAAGCAAGCAATCAGCAAGTATCTTCCTAGGTGCCATAAAAATATAATATATCCCTATTGGTTTATGTTATGTGCGTCATAATTTAAAGTCTCTTTTCCGAGTAATAAATCGAATAAACGCCGAACTTAAAAAAAAATATTTTGATAAACCACACTTTTCTATGGTAAATATACCTACATCTGCTGTTTAATAAATAAATATTACATACAAATCATTTATTTCGTGTAACAGGACACATAACTATGTTAGTAATAGTTAATCAAACGAGGTCTTATATTTTACCTACTTGCTTAGTATGACTTTTCTGATCGAGGAGCTTTGTGACATATTACAATTATGTTAAGTTTCGGTTTACACTGTATTCTATCTTCAGGACGAATGACCTTAAAAACATAAGATTCCTTTTATAGTATGAATGCGTCGACAGCCATCCGTGGTCCATACCATATGGCAGACCGTACAGTACACTTGTGCGCAACAGTTTTATCATTAAAATTAAAACTGTTATTAGTTTTCTTGATTAACAGAATGCGTACAGACTTCCAACCCCGATTCCTCGCACTTGAACGCTGAATCCTGATAATAATGTATCATATATGCCCTTTTCGGCCCCTTGAGGGAAATTTTAATGAAAAATCAGCATTGTTAAGGATATTCACGTTCGTATCTTATAGTCAATATTTCTTGCTAATCGTATCAGACATTTTAAATGGAATCAATTACGTTTATACTTACTTCGGTTTCCGCAAATTCAAATATAATAAAGACATCGTTTTGTGGACGATTCTAATTGGTTCCTTTGTGTAACGAAAATTAGTAATTGAACGTGTGTGGGTAACTATCATTGCACAATGTAATCATTTTCATTGAAGACGAAATTAAGTCCTTAAATATGTGTATACTATTAATCCGTCCATGATTAATGAAGATGAGAAGAATATTTTTCTAAAAATACACAAGTACCACCTAAACTTAGTATCATTTAGTTTAAAGACTTACTCGTAAGTACCACAGGTGTGCACCTACGTGTGTGTATGTAGTGTACTGTATCTATCTATAACGTGACTTTTGTGGCGTGACTTGAGCCAGGAGTATACCTACCTGTTGAACACCTGCCCTTATTATCTTGATCTCGGTTCGCCCTCCGTGCACATTTTGAGTTTTTACACCCTCTTCTGATACCTCTTTGCGCAGAGTTCTCGACTCAGTGCTTAAAAGGTTGCAGGTTGTTAATCGATCTAATCCCAATATATGTTCTTCAATTCATGGAAAGCATCCAAAAGTCGTGCTCTTTATCTTTCGTTATATGAATAGTTGCTCTTAGGGTCATTGGAATCCAGGTTGGACAGCTAAATTTGCAGGCAGGGCCGGCCGCTGTCAATTACCTATACCTAATTGGAGGTTAAATGAAATGTTGCGATGCATATCATATTTTTTCAAATACTGTATCGTTAAATTCCGTAAATTCGTGCTATTGCGCGTAACATTACACGCCCTAGCTAAGGTACAGTGATCATCACATTTATTTATGAACAAGGTATTCACTGCTCACAACATTCAGATGTTTTGAGCTGAGCATCCTTGCAGGTTACGATGTATGTGACGACGACTGTACCTTTCAGTAGCACACACATGAGTACGACCTCGTAGTAATCCAATATGGTCGTATACTGTACTACACTCGGGTCTGATTGCCTCCTCGACTAACTTGTTACCTACCTACTAGATGTAAGATACTCGTAGTATCATGTTCTTATTCTGAGAAAAACTCCCAATGTCGATGTCGCATGTGTATGTAATTACTGGGAGAATCGACATATGTCTAACAATATTCTGTTCAAAATTAATACGAATACATTAGAATATTTGTTTCTACATTATCGCTTTTGTGTGTTAAACTCAATTATTATTAGGTTTTTACAATACATATTCAATTACAACATCATTTATCAATATTATAGTATAATTAACGTCCAACAGAGGCCGGAAAACAGGAAAACATTATGCTACCGTAGTTGTATGTTATGTAGTTACGTTGCGTTATTCCTCCTTTTTTTATAAAAGTATGACTGGCATGGCAGTGCACCAGTAGCTACCCAATCCGGCACTCGCGAGCCTCGTCCGGCAAATATATGGTATGGTGGCACCCGGCAAAATCGCGTATAATTATAATAAATGCCTAACGCCTACACTATTTGCCTGCAGTTAGGTAAAGTATGACATATCATTATTACGGGGGTTAGCCCGGGCACAACCCTGGCACGGCCCGGGTTCGGCATGGTGAAGTATGAGTCATCCTTTAAGTTATGCGCTTATGTATCCATTCCAATTTATTGGAGGATAGGAACATGTTTTCTGTAACGTATTGTTTAGAACCAAATCAATTCGACACGTGCAGTGGGCCTACCGTGAAACGAAAACGAACTTGGTTCGTGTATCTCACTCTTTGTCGCACTTGCTAGTTTGAGGGACAAAGAGGGAGATACAGAACGAAGTTCGTTTTCGTTTCGTGGTAGCCCCTCAGGTCTGTAGGTACCTAGATTTTGTTTAACGGAGCAAACTCATTCTAGTTTTCCGGCCGAATCGTTAAAACGGAACACTTATAAATATTTTCGGTGTTTATCTGTGCCCAATAGCCGTCTTACATAACAGATGTTTCTTTTAAACTTTTAAAAACTTTGTTGCTGTTCACATTAGGAGATATCGTGATAATAAAAGTTCAAAATAAAACACTAAACTCAAATATAGCGGGATAATTACCAAGATGATATTAAAAGTAAAACGGTGTCAACTGTTTTCAGATAGATACAATAACTGCCCGAGCTGCGACTCGCACTTGGCCGATTTTTAAACGTTAACGACGCCCCTTACAAAAATAACACTTGTGGAATTGCGTCATCCCTGATTATAGATTTACAACATTCTGGTATAAAGTGCAATCATTTTATGACTACATTTATTATCGTCATTTGTGTTAAAACGTATAATGTATTTGCTTCGTGTCTGTCCGTTCCGTGTAACGTTCGTTGAACTTACGGAGTTGCGCTTATAAGTTATAATAATATATAACCATTGATGTTGATTTTCCTGCCAATTTCATAATAATTTACTCTATTCAAAACAATTTAAGTAAGAAACGCTAACCAAGCTTACATTCAGGCTCTATTGATTGACTATTATGTGTTACAAGTGGCACGGCGATTTATTAAACAACGTTACTTGCAATTCAAATAATCTGCGTGATCATCATTCAAAGTTGGTCCACATTGCCACAAATGAGGGGCGTTAAGGAGCATGGAGACACGAGGTGTGATAAGCGGACTCGTGTGGTTCGCTTGTATATATAATGTGCCTACCTATGGCGGTGGCATGGCGCAACGGTTGGTCGGGATTTGATGCCGGCCGAGTCATCGCCACTGCCAAGGTCGCCGCGTCCGCCTCCACGTCAACCTCACACAATTCGCAAGTTTAGGTTCGATGCAATCGACTCGCCATGTGCAACTCTACTGCCCGATAATGCAGGGAAATATGGCTGCCGAGATAGGACGTAATTGCTTTAGGTGCAGATAACATCGCGAAAATAAGATAGATATAGTTGTCACTAATGACGCATGTTGGCTACGACACATTAGCTACGGAACGGTCCTTACATAAACTTCTAGAAAGAATATCGGGACTTAGTGTAAGGCCTGAGTGGACACCCCGCTCAAAGCGAGGCGTGGAGCGTCCATATACATTGCATTTGTTTTCTATGGAGGCTACACGCCTCGCTCTGAACTCTGCCTTACACTTAGGCCGCCTTTCTATCTGAGCCAAGCTTAACTCTAATTCCATACAAATCGGCCAAAATCATCTAGGAAGATGTATGTCAATTGTGTGGAAACGTACCTGAGGTCTAGTTGAAAAGCAGCGTCCTGTGCTTGTTTTCTTATGATAGACTTGTAAGGGTGTAATGCTGGAGCAGGCAGAAATGGCAGAATAGAAACTGCGATTGGTCTGGTGTCAGACGGTCGCGCCGGGCGACGGCGGCGGCATGGCCCGGGTGAACGCTCGCGCTCGGAACCGGTCGGACCGCGCCGCGGCAAAAAGGATCCTCCCGGTAACATACCTATCTCTGACGCGGCCTATTCCCGCTCTATCGACGACCAGATATTTCCGGCTCTAGTTTAGGTGTCATTGGTTTAACCCAACCCAGTTATCGAGCGATGTATTAAAACAACAGGAAGTCGGGAAATCGCTGATAATGTTGTGTTGCAATTGACGATAATTGTCAAGAGGAAAAAATCATATATAGGCGAATAGGTTCTGGTTTCGGTAGCATGACACATTCATTTCCAATCATTATTCAGTATTTTATGTGATTACATATGAATTCCATTAAAGTTTGATTACAATTATTTTAATAACAGTACACGTCGGTTTATTTTCAAACCTACTTATTCATATTGACAGCGTGGCGATAACATTGATGACAATCATAAAACAGTATATGGTATACTAGCCACCCGCCCCGGCTTCGCACGGGTACTATATATACATATAAACCTTCCTCTTGAATCACTATCTATTAAAAACCTTAGTTTTAAAGATGTAAGCAAACATAGGGACGGACAGCGGGAAGCGACTGTTTTATACTGTGTAGTGATGATGGTTGACGATTATAATTAGCACCGCTACGCAATACAATTTGTTCGAGGTATATATCGGTGCTAATTATATTTCCTCAACTAAGCATACCATCTACGATGTCTTTTTCGCAGCAGGTTTTTGTTTTTAAATTACCGTACAGTCAGCAGCATTAATAAATGCCACAACAAAGCGCGCGTAAATATCTGAAACGACTCTACACTATATAATTAACGAACCTGCTCACAAAACATCACGAACTCGCGACAATCGGTTGAGAAATGCGAAATGTAGCGGAGAACAGCGGAAAAACGGGACTATCTCTAGGGCTACAAGTCACATATTTTTGCCGGCTTTTTTATGGCAGAAGTAGATAAATGGGTGACTGATACAATAATGAATTATATATGCCTCGTACCAGTAAGTATAGCTATAAATTTATGATGGGATGGGATGGCTCTGGGACACAGCAAGATTTAACAGTGACATTATGTAGCTGGTCATGTCATGACGTGGCTCTCATATCGGCTAAACACGTTCTAGACAATTAGTTATATCAATCACTGTTAAAGTCAAAGTGTGCCAAGCTCAGGACTCATCTTTAACTAACCAAGATCACAATATCAATAAAGAAAGAAAGAAGACATTCATTCACTACACAAAAGACACAGAGACAAAGGGAGTAGAAATACAATACTATTGACACAAAATGTGTGTCTTCGCGGCAGTGAATCGGTCGCTGTCTCAGCATTATGCCGAGGTGTCAGACAGACACCTACAGCGCTGATTTTCAGACAGCACCGTACGAGTACGTGACCCACGGAACGCAACACAACATACTGCCGATACAAACGTATACACATAATAAATAAATAAATAATAGAATAAATGTGTTAAATATGTAACACAAGCTCAACGGGGTGAGAGACACAATGTGAAAAACGCGAAAAGGTTGGGATGAATAGATTATCCTATCAGAAAAGGGTCCTATAAAGTCCACGTCTTATGGCCGCTCCACACGATGGGCCATCCTGACCCATCATACAAGACGCGGCTATGCGGTAGAACGAGACATAAATATGTCTTACTCCCTTTAACGCATAGTTGCGTCCTGTGTGATGGGTCAGGATGGCCCATCGCGTGGAGCGGCCATTATACTTCTAGGTAAGTTTTATGGCGCTTAGGAAAGTTACCTATAAGGACAAGTTATTTATAATGTCATGTCATGCAATACGATATTATTAATTTACGTAGCTCCACTTGTACGTTGACACGACCAACGCAGTAATTAATAACGACTTGATGAGTTTACCGACTCTTTCATTGTGTTGACTGATTGATCCCAACGAAATATTTAATTTAGAATTTGGTAGACAGTAAATTCTTGGCACAGTTGGTCATACATTCTAATGATCATCGTGGAATGAAAAATTGTATAACATAAAATTAAGTCCACGGTGATCCATCGGAGGGTCATCGAAAGGTGTCACCGCAAAACTACATGGAACCTAATATTATTTATTGTTACATCTTCATTGATCATTTGTATCCTTTCAGGCCATTCAATATCTAATTGACTCAACAACGTACCCACTTCGCACGTACTAAGTAATACAAATGTATGTCATTTTTTGAATATGCCTCCTGTTTGTGGTTATGGATGGTAGCGAACGTGCCAACATACTAATCTTCGACATAACATATGTGGTCGAACACCTATCAATAAATCTAATTTGTTACAGGGAACAATGGAAAGGAGAAGGAAAACGCCCGAAGCAAGGAGGCCACGTCACCAGCGGCCCGCTCCGCTAATGGTAAGTACGGCACAGGACCCTGGCTCTCATTGACCGTCGAGCTACGACGTTGCCATGACGACTATCTTATGTTGGAGCCTGAATGAGTGCTTATTAATCGTACTTTCGAGGGGCTGCGGTGAGGTCTGCAAGGGGAAGGAGAGGGTTCCACGCTCCGCGTCCCTAGGGCTCCGGGCCCGCGCAGCCGCAGCCGCCACCCTCGCGCGTACCGACTCACCCCCCGCGACCCTCACCCCTCTCTGCAGGGGCGACAACGGCTCGCACACCCCATCCCTCACACATTTTTGTGGAAATTGGAATCCTCCCTGAAGATATTTTATACCATTTATCATACGTAAATATCACATTACAATTTTTATCACATATTATCATTATTATTTAGCGAGGATTCCTCCTAGTATCGAATATCGAAGTATTAAGAGTCATAAAATAACTGATAGTGATAACATTTATTTCCCGAAATGATAACGTTTAGTCATTACGATTACGGCAATTGTTTTCCCCTTTACCAATACTTGGTCTCGCAATGCATCAAAGTTTTTCAAAAAATAAGTAGGTACGTTTATTTGTTTCATTGTGCGTGCGTGTAGGTACATTATTTAACTGTGAGCTTATACAAATATTCACAGAGGGTAAAATATTAATAACTTATCAAAATAATATAAAATATCAAAATAAAATAATATGTGAGAGAATTTTGTTCCAGTAAATCTTCGCTAGGTCGTAACTTAATAGCATTTATCCACATTTGCGCCCCTCCCGTAGCCCGAACCCAGCGAATCCCAGCACAGGGAAGCTATTGATTGCTGCCATCTTCCCGACAGGACCACAAAGTAAAAGCAGCCGCTTCAACACGCAAAACGGACAGTTTTCGATCCGTTGTTTTCACAGCCCAAGACGTTGTTTAAATGCAATCCACGTGGTTATAATAACCGTCATAACGATACGCTGCCTAACGCTAAACAATGAACTCGCGTAACGATACAGTTTACATAACGACTCACATAGCCGCGTCGTGCTCTACACATAACAATAATTATTATTATTCGCCGCCACAAAGCTTCCCAACTGATAATAGAAAGTCAGTACAATGTCAACATGACACTTTATGTGACATATCAATAGGACGTATAAGATAAAACGACATTTGTGGTGTATATATTAGCGACGAGCGACTTTTGTACTAATTTAATAATGGACATAGCATAAGATATGGCTGATAAGTGATCATGTAATTATTTACATACCTACTTACAACCTGCAATAAATCTCAAACGAAACATTAACATGATGATTACCTATGTGTTATTACAGTCACGAGAATTTGTAGTAGCAAGGACCTTAGATCGGACCCAACTTTTTTGCGTACCTAGGTATTGTATTGCCATTGCAATTTTATTCTATGTATCATTTATAATCTTGTGCAATATATAACGAATATTTCGGCTCACACGATCGTCTATTATTTAGTTTTAGTCGCTAATTAAGTTTTCTACAAATGAGTATTGTTGACCGACCTTCAAGGAGTTCAGGACTATTGTCCCACGCTATCACTGGCGCTTGGATAGTTATCGCCATGACGTCACCAGAGACCCTCTGGACGCGAGGCCACTCACCAGCTCGGCGGGGAAACGACTTGTTAATTGTTTTGTGACTTGTCCAGTCCATTACCAACGCACTTATCGGGGTATGCGCCGAAGAGGAGCCAAGTGTGGTGGCATTCGTTAATTGATGTTCTGGCTCGCTTTTATTTTATCAGTTGCTGCTCGGCTACAAGCTACTTAGCAACCACTTTTTCTGTTTCCTGTGCATTATCCTCGTGCTAGCCGCGATAAAATAAAAGCTATTTTGTGACTATACTTTTTATTTTGCGATTTATTTCCGATAATGGGCTTGCAATTATAATTTTCTAGCAGCTTGGAGAGAAAGGCACCATTACTAATTAATTTTACAATTCCAGTTTATAAATGGAGTTGGAGTCGTACCGAAGCAGACTAATCTCTAATTTAAACAAATTACCAAAGAGCTGAATGAATTCGATAGGCCAAAACAACATTCCACGCTTTCCAAAGTGAGGTTAACGTTAACGCGGCTGGCCTGGGAGCCATACGGTACCGCCTCGGCGCTGCTAACGCACTTTTTTGCTTGTTATTTAGCCGATCTGCCGATCGCCCGCGCGCGTGTGCCACCGACGTCACACACTGCCTACAGTAAGGTTTAATTTTATCTTAACATGGTGTGTTATTAGACCTGATCAAGAGTCAGTTTTTAAACTCCCAAATCCAATGATATCTGTTTTCACAAAAAGCTGCCCACTACAAAGAATATTCTATAGAATTTTTAATTTAAAACTCCATAACATATTTCCTTTTTTTACTAGCTTGAATCCAATAACTCTTTTAGCAATAATTAGTGTTTAAAAGCGTATTTTTATTAAATATGATTATTATCGCTGATGTATTTCTGACTTTGTTTCCGTTATGATTTTATAATTATTCCGAAATTTGGCTTCGAAACAAGAGCGTCATGTTTATACTAACATTAATTGGAACTGTTCCAGTATAAATCCCATGTCCAGTGTCATGTCCATGTGGTTAAAATCCAGACGTTATCAGTTTTATGCATAGTTTTATGTTTTATTTACTCGATTTTTTGGCATTTGTTTATTGGACTCTACAATCTACAGCTATCAATTAGTCATTATAAGTGTCACCTGCCTAAAATAATAAAAAATAACATTTTTATACTCCTCGATTTTAATGTTTGAGTTGACTTCGTTCACCAAACTAAAATCACATACTTTTTACTATTGAGGTCCCAACCCAACTCAACATTTTACAACTGTGTAGACAACTAAAATAAATTAGACCAATCACATGGCCTGTGACGTGGCACCTTTACTGAACTAAAATGTATTTAACCATTAGGACGCCGTCATAAGAAAGTCAAAATTAGTAGACATCAACGCACAAAAAATAAAAAGCCGTTGGTTGCACTTCGTTTCAGCAGGGCTTAGATTTTCAATACATAAATCATAAACCAAGTTTGTTTAATTAGTTCAATTGACTCGTAGAAAAAGTATTGTACGAGTATACAATAGTTATATAATTAGCTTTTTAAGTCACGTACCTTAATTAGGCCACTCAGCAAGCTTCGTGGCCTAAACGTGGTACTCGACTGAAGAAGCATACATTACAATATATACGATTGCATAAAATACTATAATTTATCCAACTAATAAATATTTTTAATCCGTTATTCGATTTATTTGATAGAAGAAAGGGGGAACTTTTGAATTTATTAATCAATGCTGTCGCTGCGCCGCAAGTGTGAGTGCATGATTAAGAATCACGAGGAAGCGAAGGATTATAAAACGATTGACTGTCTGTGCCTCTACTGTAATGATGTTAATGGGTATACCCCATTTATAGCTACAATATTCTTGTTTTTTGTTCTTATTCAAGACTATAGTTAGGTAAGTTGGACTCAAGTAAATACACTCAATTAAATTACTAAATTTAAAGTACCTAGGAATGTTTTCAAGCAACCATTACATTTTAAACAAAATACCACTATACAAATAACAAAATAACTAACAAATGTCGTGAAATATTAATCAGTCGCTTTTTATTTTCCTACTTAGGTACTTACATACTGCCGTATATCGGTGTAAGTACTAAGTTGAAGGATCGTTTAGGTAAATTCCACCCTTCATATAGGTACATATTTAGTATAAATTATTTACTAGCTTTCATAGAGTTAAAGATGTCTCAATTACTTAATACCAATTCCAGTTTAATTACTTAGGTACCGGTGCCAAATAATTTTCAGGTCTATGTAATTATATACCTACGAGTATTTCAGACCACAATTTTAATTGCAGTCTGCCTAGAGTACGACAATGATATGCCACTAATTTAGAGCTGAAGGCGGTCAGCGAACTAGGTTTGTCTATGATTAATAATTCATTCTGTAATGGCGGCGGACCGTAGACAGATTTGGCGAGAGGCTTGCGCTTTTTCCACGCAACTTGTCGTGCATGATGATTCCGCACCTCACTTATTATAGTACTTATTTATTTATTTTTCTGTTGCACGATGATGCATTAACATGATCTTTAGGTTGTACTATTAAAACATGATATGAACTCCTTGTAGTTTCCCACTCAGCATCTAGTTGTGCAACGTTAATAGAACGAGAGCGCGAAACGAAAGTTGTCTGCTTCGTTTTGGGCCAAAATTCTTTCGTTTGTCTGGAATCCCGGCTGTTCTCCTCTACAGGTCGCATTTTCGATTCTCGTGAAATTTCGTGAGCAGCGGCGCTACCACGAAAATCGAATCTCGAAGTTCGTATATCTCTGTCTCTCTCGTTCGAGTAGGTACCATTAAACCAAAAGGGCGATAGAGACGGAGATATCCGAACTTTGTAAGTCGATTTTCGTGGTAATAGCCCAGGTTCGAAAATGATATAGAATTTTGTTGACGATTTAGTATATATACACCCTAAATTAAATAACTGCAATAGGTTTTTAAAATATTTAATACTTGTTTTATTTACATAATATGCTATTCTTTACAATACTCAACTGTATTAACAATTTCCTGGATCCTATCATAAAAATATCGATATCCAAAAATCACGATATTTGCGATATCTCGCTCCGTTAACTTTGTTTTTTTTCATGGGTTTTTACGAGTCCGATTTAAACCTGGTAACGTTATATTTTTTACTGTTATTAGCAGTTTATATGTTAATTTAAATAAAGATCATGACAACCTCTTACGCACTATTTTAGGAAATATGACGGTATTTTACCGACCCGTATTCTTTGCCCGCGAGTGTATATAGAATTTTTCTAAAATGTTTTTTCTAAATAAACAGACTGCGAGTTCTACAGTACATAGAGCCACTAGTATGTATACTTGTACAGTCAGCATCATATAATTAGTAGCAGCCAAAGTAGCCAAATATTTCGATACACGTCTGTTAGTGCAAGAATAAGAGTGTGTTGTTACGATATATTTGGCTAATGTGGCTGCTACTAATTATACGATTCACATTTTGTTATTAATAGAAAATGTATCATATAGGTACAGTCGACAAAGACACACATTTCACCTTGTCACAAAGGAATATACGGTGCAAACGTGTAAACATTATCTAAGACGCCGAGCGTACCTACCATAAATCTACGATCATCATGTGCGCCGTCGCGTCGCAGTGTGTTCACGCGGCTCGCGTGGGCAAGTAAGTCTTAATGACTTGTAGGTCAATCTTATGCCCATATGCCGCGTGCACTTATCCGTGCTAGACCAGGTGCACCCGAAGGTCCTCGAGCCGACGCGACGGGGACGGTTCCGCGTCGGCGCCCTTATTAGCACTTATTACCAGACGAACGTGACTCGCGCCCAGCAACTGGTCGTTAGTTAGCTGCGGTTAACCGTTCGCTGACTAACTTTAACAAATGAAGCGCACATACTTTTTGCTTTCCCTCTGATTATTTCACCCGCAACGTTCAGTCCCAACTGCACTGGTAGTGTAAAAACTGCACAATTGCACACGGCAATTTAACTAAGTAGTTAGGCTAGACGTATGCCTATATAATAAAATGTAGGTATAGGTAGTAGATTAGTCATGTGTTCATGAGATCGGATAAGCGAAGTCAGCCCTTGAAGCCCGTCGCTGGATTATCTTGCATCTAGCTCAGGACGCAGCATAACCGCGCCACCGTATCGAACGCAGACCCACACCTTGACAAGCCGAGAAACACTTTACGATCGCTGAGAAAAGTATTACCTGAGATTATGTACCGGAAATTTATAGACTGCTTCTTGAGTTATGATATGCCTTTGATAAGTATATATACACGCGATATATGTATCTACACGCAACCTTCAATAGGTATATTTTTTCGCATAATATCTGTGTCAGGACTTTTCTAACCACGAACTTGTAACAAAATGCTTATACTTAAACGCTACCACACATAATGATGTTTGGGCATATTATTATTATGTTTAAGTAGTTATATAGCAAACTAATGAGTAGGTTATGTACCTAATCGAATTTGATCTGACACGATGACTTGGATGTTTTTATGTGTAACTAGGGTAAACCACCCTAATATCGGCCCCGTCAACGTTTTTCTGACTTCAACTACACATAATATGTAAACCAGTTAAATTTCGTGTCATGTAATTTTTTTTCCTAGTGTGATATTTAATTGGCTTTCTTTTTGTTACATAATATTAAAAAATAACTTTGTCACATAATTATTATGATTTATTTTATCAAGCCACACCGCTTTTCCCTAACATCGGCCCACGTGTGCCTAAATCCGGCCAGATTTTTGCCTTATATCGGCATATGCAAACAGGATGGTGACACACTGGTTCCAAACAGTGGACAAAATTGGAAATTCAAATTAAAAAATGTGCGCTGTAAATACAATTGTTTATTTTTACGCTGTATATAAATCAGTCTTGAAAAATTCTTGGCATTATTGAGATAAAAAAATAATGTCAACAAAGTAATGTTTCTTAAAAAAATCAACAAGAAAATAGCTTTACATTATTAATACAGAACACTAATAAATAATATAATTTTAAAATCAGCAACAAATAACCGGCTTTATATTCTAAAATGATTGAGATCAACAAAAATACGCATTAAAATTATACGCAGCATATGTTTAAATTATCGATTTTCATAGGAACAAAATATGGTTTAGAGGGGTCTAAACCCAGGGGCCTCCTTTGATTTTCAGACTTTTTTTACCACACTGAACTACACTGGACAAATTTAGAGGAATGAAAAAAATTGTTTTCTACGCTATTTACTGTCACAGGTACCAGGTATAAAAACCAAATAAAAGAAATTAAAAAAAGATTTTGGTTGTTTTTATTCTAGAATCCACATTTTGAATAAAACAGCTTTAATCATCAAACATTATTTTGTCTTTCCTCTAAATTTGTTCCCGAGTGTATAAGGTCTACAAAATAAAGTATCTAAAATCAACAAGAAAACAACTTCTAACATTAGAATCATACTATACAACAAAAATAGTGCTTCCAATATCTAAAGGTTACACTTTATACATAGAATAGCAAAAAAATAATAATTTAATAATCAACAACAAATAACTGGTTTCGTAGTTTAAAATTATTGAAATCGACAACGATATCCACAATTATCTATTTTTAATACTAGTGGGTCGCCCGCGACTACGTCCGCGTGGAACTCCTTTATATCGCGGGGGAGGAGGGGGGGGGGATAAAAACTATCCTATGTCCTTCCTCGGGGTTCAAACTGTCTCCATACCAAATTTCATCTCAATCGGTTCAGCGGTTTAAGCGTGATGAGGTAACAGACAGACAGACAGACAGACACACTTTCGCATTTCAAATACAAATACAAATACAAATAACTTTATTGCCCAAACACGATACAAAACAGCAATACAGAACAAAGGATAGGTAGATATTAAAACTAATTAAAACTAATTTCACTACTAACTAGAGATTGTACAGTTACATGAGACACATTACTGTTATATCATGTTGGCCATGGGTACCAACCTCAGCGTATGCTGGGCTTAAGCCCAGCGCTGGTTTTCAGTTTTTAATATTAGTATGGATTTTACAGCTAAAGCATACAAATCAATATAATGTATCTAAATCAAATTAATTACATATTGTATTGTAACCCAAAAAACAGCAACGAAAGAAGAAAAATATGATTTTGACCTCAAGTATTCACTTTGACCCACTGTGCATCACAGCTGATTATTATTGCTGTCAAATATCAAAGGAAGCCGCCCCTGCCGGTTTTAGGAATCGTGGGAAAAATATTAATTTCTAATACCGGCCGGGGCGGCCGATAATTAGATTTAGTACCAAAACCTGAGGCCTAAACCCGGCCCCTTAAAAATCACCATTTAGCATGAACATTTTAATGAAATTAGTATGTCAAATGATTCTTTGTTTCAATATCTATCGAAAACAACCAATAAACACCACGTCAAAAGAATATAATACAGCCAAATCGCTTACCCAAGAATGTCCTGCGCAGTCGGGATAGAGGTAAAATTTTGGCGAATTATGACATGTACGGACCTGTCCACGTTCAACGGCCGACTGAAGTCTCGTAAGTGCACCGATCGGCCGCCGTGCCGGTATTGTCTATGGCGTATGAAATAAGGTCTATTTTGGTACATTAATAGCCTAACATTATTGGACCTTTTATAATTTATGCCACGATTTGTGAGACACGGCCGGTATTAGGAGGGGGCTGGATTTAGGGTGGTTTACCCTATATAATTAAGTATATAATAAATAAGTCAGCCTATATAACCTATTGCTGGGCACAGCAATTGCCTCCTCTCATGGATTTATTTTTACACATGTATAAATTTCACTTGTGCACATAATACTACTTTATCTCGCTGGATTTGATCTTATTCTGGCTGTAGCAACTACGTTTAAGCGGCCTTTAGTTAGACCTGGCTAAATGCAGTGCACTAACTGGGGGAGGGGAGATAAACCATCTCGCTCTATTCAGTGAGTGTGAGTGCAGTTAAGGCCCTGCATTTAGCCAGGTCTGCAGACCGCTACTATAATATTATCTTATTTTAGGTAGTAAATAGTAGGTACAGCCCGTTTTAGCTAATGGATCACAACGCTATAACAATCGCTCTCGCATCCGACCGCATCTTTGTCGTATTTCCAGGAGGCAATGGAAATTGCCCATAGCGAGAAGTTCATATAAGCATTTAGGTATATGAATACTATGAATTCCTTAACAAAGAGTTAGTATTATTCTGTTTTACCCGTTTAAATTTGTTTACATACACCTGTTTTACTCGTAGATTTAGTTTTTTACCTAGTATAAATTGTTAATTAAAAAATATATCAAGCTAAGTGTGTCGCACACGCCGCGGGCGAACCGTCCGGCCGGCCGGTCCGTTACTCCAAGAAAGTAGTCTCGCATGTTCTACTGCATGTGACACTCCCCTGCGTGGTAGTCGGTGAAGCCGGTTCTTTATGAAACCAGTGCCAAGTTTATACACTAGCGACTCAGTATACCAGAAAGCAAATAGTACTCCCATGCACCCATTGCGGAGCCTTACTGTCCACGGAACGAACGATCGAACGAATTTCTCTTGATCGGTCAGCTGTACGAGCGAGTATGAATGAGTAATAGTTTTACAAATATTAAACGTAATTAAATAACTGTCTAATCCACTATTCTTTACCCGGTGTGGGTAAACCACTTGATGGATGTATGTATGTTTAAGCACTTTATTGTACACAATAACAGGTTAAAGAATATACATGTCACATAATAGATCAAAGTACAAAGGCGAACTTATCCCTATCACGTCAACATCCCAACGCCAGTAACATGCGTAAGGTGAAGGCTAAATATAATTCAGCGTTGTAATAAAATAACACAACTACATATAGGTAAGTATATTATATCATAATATTCATAATATTGAATTATGTCATTGCTCAGTTTCAGTTTATCGTTATCCGGATGTCAAATATAGGTAGGTACAGTCAAGTGTAAAAATATGGGTTCATACAACTTACTCATAAATATGTCCCATAACTCTTGTCAGCGGATTAAGGTTTTGGTACTTATTTATGAAAGGATGTTATCGATACATATTTTTGCACTTGACTGTACCTAACCTTAAGAGCAAAATAAGAAATAATACTCGGTTGCCACTACAACTAGAAATGAATTTTCCGCCTAGTCTACTAGTTACCCTAAAACATCGGTTCCGAAACTGGCAACACACACTGAACAAAGATGGTATCGAAAGTGAATGATTATATTATAGGGGGTGGTAATAAGTTAATAACGGTCGTTTCAATTAGGGGTAAAATCTTATTCCCTACTAGGTCACGGGGGTAATGATATGGAAAAGGTTAGGAACCACTAAGTAGAAGAAACATATTGGCAGACCATGCTATGGGGCGTCCCTTTGGTAGGTAATGTTCGACAGCTAACTATAGTAGAGGGAACTTTCGCCACTTGTTATCTTGATTACATGTGGCTTGGCTCCGACGACGCTTAATATTCGCGAGTGAGAGCTCTAGGTATGTAGGTAAACGAGTGATATGACCGGTCTGACGCAGGCGCAAGACACGGGATACGGCGGCGCCGGCGCCGCGGTCGCTGCGGCCGGTTGGGCAGGTTGCGTTACCAAAAATCAGAATATTTATCCACTAGTGGCTCTGAACAGGTCCTCACGCGACTGTCCTTTTTTTTCGAAAATCTGAACCGACGAAAAAATCTATAATACTAATAATTTATTTTTTTTGGGATATAGCGAAGAATAATTGCTCACAAAATCTGACGAGAATCGGTTGAGAAATGCAACCTGCCGAGGAGAACAGCCGGACAGACATACAAAAGAATTTTGGGCCAAGCTGAAACGGGGAACTTCGTTCGCTTCGCTCGCGCGTGCAACTTCAGGCTCGGTTGTTCGGAATGCCATAAATATTTAGAGGCCCGATGTAGATGTAGCAGGCCGGGTGCGGAGAGCGGAGGCTGTGCGATCAATACGGCGCGCCGCCGCCGCGCCGTCGAAAGCGAACGCACCGACCCCGCGGTGCCCTTCACCGCAGAGTCGACGACCTCTGCACCCCTCCCTCTACCCCCAGTTCGCACCAACCCTATACTGCTGATTCCCTCAACTGTCTTCCTGACCCGATTATTAACCCTTCCTCTACCAAATGGCCGCTATATCGGCACCTTTTGTCTCCGTTAGCTCCCGCTGACACATATGCACAACTTACTTTAAACCCAATTATATTATTCATTAAATTCAAATTTAAACAAAAACATGGAAACGTTGGTTGTTAAATACCCAGACACACATATAAGTCGGTGGGAGAGGAGGGGCAGTAGGATTCCGGTTGCATGTAATTCGAGCCATATACCTAATTAGATGCTTACTATGCAAAATAATATTCGCATTTCCTAGTTTTGGTTTATGTTTTCACATTAATTGTACTGGCGCATCGCCTCGAAATGTCCTAAGAATATCATGTGGAAACAAAGGTGCATGATTCACCTAGTGAATCATATTTACCTGCGGAAGCAATAACTTGTGAGGAAGTAGGTGTCTTTATCTGTTGTGATTCATGTACGCGAAATAATTTCTAGAATATTGAAGTCACGACTGTCATTCACAATCAGAGTCGTCAGCTATTATATTAACCGGACCGGATATGTACCGAAACGTTCCATTACTTAATATTCCGGCAGTACAAGGCCCGTTCAGTCTCCAGAAATTATCTATCTTAGATATTAAAGGATTGCACTTTAATTCATGTGGCTGAGGCATTCTTAAGTATACTTACGAATGCCTCATAGGTTTCTAACTAATATACAATTAAACTGAAAATAGCCATGAAGACACGTAATACTTACAACGATCTATGTGGGGAGGGGAGTCTAGCCGTTGAACTTGAATCTGGCGACCTCCGCTGCGCGCGCTAAAATAGACGGGAGCTAAGTACCTAATTGTAACACGTTGCATGCTAAGATATCAATCTTACTGTTTAAAGTTGTATGTATACGCTAACGACTCGGTACTAAAACGATACCCAGCCATTCGTTTAATGTCAATTAAAAAAAACAGTGATACTGGCTATACCTAACTACCTACTTTTGACCAAGTTGAAAAAAACTATGTACCAAATATTTTACGACCAATATACATAATAATTTATCCATTCAACGATAGCACGGGGCTCCTCGTTATGACGCCACAATTAGCTGCTTATTTGTATGGACGTTTTCAGTGCCGCTTGCAATATCTGACTTTTGAGTCTAATTTTTGTTTTTTGTTCTCTGAAAACTGGTTCGAATGACATCGTGAAAAAAATTGGAAAATTGCCTAATTAAAATAACTTTATCACGCTCGGAGTATCTGTATCAATGTTTCGAGTTAGTACGTGTAGTGAGTGAGTGAGTTCAGTCCTTATTACTAATTCAACTCAACTCTATTGGTAATCACAATGCAGTGTCGTCTGAGAAGAAGACACATAATCTATACCACTGAAATTTCTGACTGACTCTCATGTATGACTTGTAGCCCTTGCAGGGTTTTATAAGCTTATTGCTACTTACATTACCTCTCATCTAGGAGTGGAGGCCTGTACCCAGCAGCAGGGTGTGGGATTGATGACGATGGAAGGAACTAGCACTACTGGCCGCTAGATACTATTCGTGTCGCGTTATCTGTAATTTTTCCCACTGACCAAAAGGGATGCTAAACATTTGTCACGTTATCGTGACAAGTCACGCGCGCGGTCAGTGGTGCAGCCCTACGGCGCGGAGTCAGATGTCCAAGAGTCACGCGCGCGGTCAGTTGTGCAGCCCTACGGCGCGGAGTCAGATGTCGGGCGGCAAACCTCGCTGACTATTTTTGGCAGCACGCGTGGCATGTGGAACGATCGCTGGAAAATAGCTACCTACTTTATGTTCTATTCTTGGCTGCCCTACTAACGTCGTACTCTTGTTTCATCGACGAATATTTATGTAGCCCTCATTAATGAATCGTCTACTAATATGTTTGTTGTCAATTTACTAAGTATTTTCAAAGTTGTTCTCTCATAGGCGACTGACTATCGTATACAATTGTATTAGCCAGGTTATATTGAATTATTACAGAAATATTTCACGGTCTCATTAGCTTTAAATTAATTAACTTCAATTCACTATCTAGAACGAGTAAGAAAAAACTACAGCTAATTAGATTTAGCCGAGCGGACTAGCAGAAGTATTGTAGACATAAAAGTTAACGTTTTCAAGTAACGTTGCATGCAATGAGTTTGCAACGTGCCTAACTGTATTCTAGCCTAACGTTAAGAACGCTCTTCTAATCAAACACTCTTTTTGGTCACTGTAAATGAGACCTCAAATATGTCCCTTCAAGTTTAAAAATTCGTCTTTTTCAAATATACCCTCGTGATCAGCCACTTAATATTTAAATTGTGTTAGAGGATGGGGCGGGTCCTGTCTCCGCAGGTCCGCCATACTTGGAACGCCGCGTCACGGCGGGTCGGTGCTCCGGGTTCGTATCGACCCGCACGATGCGGCAGCCCCTCGTACACTTGACATTCGCATTTCCTTGCCCTCAACACAGTTCATGATCACAATGTTCAAGATACTTTTAGTGGTATGGTATCCCATGAGATCATATTTAGCAATGGATACTAATGGATAGGTGTTACAACAAATCAAAATCATTTCGTTCGATCAATCATGGCCTCGGATATGTGCAAGTTCCACGTATCTACAACAGTTTAAAAGGATGTGATATTTCGCGCGTGGGTGGGGGAAACGGTTATCACTATCAATATTCCAACGAAAAAAATAATTTCAATGTATAGTAGTCCCTCACCAGTTTCGTTAAACGAGATGGTTGAATGACCCAATAATCTGCTAAAACACAAAGTATATACAATCTCCCTTACAGCCTCTCCTTGTAACCAATCTAAGGGATATAGCTACCCCGGATAAAACCGAGATAAACGAATTTTAAATAATCAATCTATCTTTTTGTTACCAGGTGATGACCATCCAGGCCAAAAACAACGCAAAGGATTCTTCAGAAGCTTTTGGAAGAAATCTCGTCACTACTCTTTAGAACATCCGTGAAGAACCAAAACCAACCAACGAAAGACGACAATTCCCAATAGGAATGCACAATGAGCAGATAATAAACATTTGGCAATCCGTTACGTTCCACTCAGTAAAAACTAAATGCGAAAAATGATAATGTTAATCTTAAATACATAATACTTACTGAACCCCTGCACAAGCTATTAAAACATGTTCAAACGATTAAATACGTTTTAGTAAAGTATTTTGCTATACCCTATTTGGTTAGGCATTTAACTAAATGTAAACAAAAAAATCCACGCGACTTGGTCATTCAGCCAATAAGATAATACCTTAGATACAAAAGGTTGCTAAGATAGGTTGAATAACCAAGTCAAGTGGTTTTTTATTCAAATTTAGTTAAATATTTAACCAAATAGGGTATAAGCTTAGTCTGTAATAGAAACAAATAGATGACTTACTGAAGTACACGTATTATATACATTATACAAAGCCTGACTTTTATAACTTTTAAAATTCGAATAGACTTCAGAGAATGCTGTGTACTGAAGAGTTCGGTTAAAGTGACGTTTATAAACAAATGCCACATGTATAGCGCTCGTTACTAATCAATTAATACATATTGTAAAATAACTCTAATTTATTTGTAAGTTAATAGATTATGTACTGTATTCTTATTTTTACAGCCAGCATAGGATTGTAGAAATGTAGATATATCAGAAATAGAAACATTAAGTACATAACTATCCAGATTTTCACTACTGTAGTCAAATTGGATTGTTATCCAAATATTCAAATTACCATAGTTCTTGTTAACAAAAACGGATCATGAATATTGATCACGATAATGTCGCTATTTTGTAGGTTTAGAACTTGTGAAGATTCTCGTGCGTGTAAAGAACCAACATCAGTTAGGTAACTCGTAAGCTATTGATACAAGTTTACATTTTATACCAATCCTTGTATTCGAATGTACTTAATTCTTAAAATTGTAGATTTTGTCAAAAGAAAAATAAATTATGTTCATTAGCATTTCTGTGCGTTTTAATATATTTCCTATACAGGTTTCAGACTGGTAAAATAAACATATGGTGTATAATACAAATCATTTATTATTAGATAGACACAGTTCCCATCGCTTATCAGAAACAATGTACAAAGCTATAGTAGTAATATCAAATATTAAACAATATGCACCCTTCGTTTACTGCAAGCCTTGTTGGAGGATACAGGGTAATTGAGCGCTTCTAGTTTCTGCAGCTAAGAGTAAGTTAAACAAATATTTGCATAATTTATTCTCTACACAAGTTATAAATGCGGCATAATTAAAAAAGGAAGCATAGCATAAATTTACGAATCGCGGGCGCATCGGCCCCGCTGCCTAGAGCGGGCAGCGGTGCCGGGCCTCCGCCTCACTAACCGAATACTCTCACGATGGTTCCAGTGGGACTAGAGATTTTCAATTATAATCGTAATACTTTACTTGGGTTACAGTGTCTTTCAATTTGTAACAAGCCCTTACACGAATGCATATTTGTAATTATATATATATATTTGTATATTGTTACAGTAATTTCATTACGTGGTATTTAAACTCTGCATTTCTCACCAAGCATCGATCTGCACTCCGGGCTTCGTAGATCGATCAGTAATTAGCCTGGTTACATAATATGTTCGAGTCAAATCGGTTCAATTATTACTACGATTGATCACACTGGCACAGGCGAGGATGCTTGAAGAGAAACACCCTTAAAAAAATCTCTATACATCATGCCATTGTGACCTCATTGCTAAAGCGAAATGTACGCCTCGCTACAGTGGTCGTCAAAAGCAAACATTTTTAAAATACAAATTTAAACCATTTTACAGTAACAATTACATTGTGGAAGCGGTGAGCGTGTAAAAAATGATCCAGAATCCGCAAAGTAATTGTACCTGTACACAGTTACTACACGCATCCAACACGATGGCGCCATAATTCATCGAATATCAAAACAAATGAACGGTCCTTATCACTTTATAGAATATACAAAATGCAGTTACTTATTTCCCTGTGGAAAAAATATTAATCTTATAGTATTCTTAGATCACGGGCGCGCATCGATCTGGAAGAGGAAAAAGTTTTCGGTCAAATACTTGCACAGGCTAAAATAAGATGACAATAAATTTCTTAATACTGTAAAACTGGCCATCAATTTAAATGTAAAATTACTTAGCGTTTCGGACGGATGGCGAGCTTACATTCAATTTATACTAATATTATAAAGTCGGTGAGATCGTAGCTTGGTAATTCTGTATGTAGGGGATAATCTCCAGAACCACTAATCCGATTTCAGAAAAACTTTGCAGAGTATAGTACCTATGGGGTTTCTGGACGGCCATAGGCTAGATTTTATGCCGAACCCGGGCAAAGAGCTAGTATTTTACAAATACGGTTTAAAAAAATACCAATATAGAGTTGCGCATCACTAAATAATACAGTCGATGTCATGTGCCATCCAAAAACCAGTTGAAAATGAGGACTTATGAGTTGGGTACTTTCCTGGGAAAAAAAAAATAATTCTATTTAGTCCGTCACTTAGATTATCAAAAAATATTGGACACGTATTTTTTTGTTCGTGAATTACAACACGGAACTCTATTACTTTATCATTATTTAATTCACGAATAAAATATTACGTGTCCAATTTTATTTGATAATCTAACTGACAGACTAAATATATTTTTTTAGGAAAGTACAACTACTAACTTGGTACAACTTCATTATTATGTTACAACTAAACTCACCTCTAATAACCACAGGTAATTAAATAGTCTCCTAACTTCTCAACTACGGATGCGGCTTGCTGGGGTTGAATGGGTTCTTCATACAGAGAGATGACGACGGCTGAAACAAAATATTCACGTCAAAAACCAGTCAAAGACAATTGAAAACGATAATGAAAGTCAGTTAATCAAATAGATAATAAGTTTTTGTCAAATATTCATTTTTGGTACAAGCTTTTATTGCCGACTGTACTTTTCTGTATACCATCATCAACTGCTCATTGAGACGATTCTAACGAGCCCAAACTCGATGGGGTTATGTGGTTTTATTACGGAGTTCCTATGGCCACCTTCTGTTTCCATCATCAGATCAGCTCGATGGTACCATAATATTGAATTGTCATCCAAACTATACTTATACCCAAAATTTCAGCTCAATCGGTCACCGGGAAGTGGGTCAAATTTAACTTGCAAGATTTGACGGACAACTTACATACTTTTATACTTACATACGAACAAGTCAAGTTAATATAAAGCTTGTAAAAAGCGGCCTCCATTGAGATCTTCTTGTTACAGAACAGACAACGTTCAAAACCAATATTCGAGCCTGAGGGGTCATCAAATAATCCATTCCTCGAATTAAAAGCGTTCGCGAGGCGTAAAAATGGCATAAGCGGTACACTAAAGCGGCGTGTCGAGCGACAGTCAATACATTCGATCGAGTTGAATCTATGAACGCTCGCCGGTCGCCCCGATACCCGCAGGTGTCCAGTCCGCGGCCTAAGGACTTCTTCCAGAGAGCCACTCATTTTAGGAAACAGCATTCCTAATATCCTGAACACGACATTGAGGGCTTATGAAAAAGTGCATAGTCGCCCTCGCCATCATGAAATCCATATTACACAGATACTAGAATTTAATAATTAAGACCGATGGCTATAATGCTAGTTAATTTTTCTTATGATTTCTAATGTATTAATTAGCCTTTTTGAACTTAATAAATGTGATGTAATTATGACCATTGGAGACGTAATCAATCAGATATCACTTATTCAGATTCAGTTAACAATGGATCGCCATTTCAATACAATAGTAATTATAAGGAATAAGAAAGGTTTTGACCTCTCTGACCGGACTATAGGAATAGATGTATGAAACATAATTATATCTTCAGAAGCTGCTGTTGCTGTAGCTCCGTGTGACGGTAATAATTATCACCGGTATAAGAACCAAATGACACTCGAGTTCGCTCAACTTTGCATAATCCAAACTGAATTCTTCTTGTAAGGGGAATCCTCACGGCGCGGTACGTCACGTTGATACTTCGTGCGTTCGGATAGACGCAAGTGCGGAAATACACGTTCGAATATTTCGAATACAGTTCACTTTCACTTCCAAGAAAAAAAACTAATATCTTCCAAGTCCAAACATGAATCATAACGGCGTTGGAAGCATGTCGCCGCAGCGTACAATAAATGGAAATGTTTGCTCACCTTGCTGCGTCTTCATGCAGTGCACGCCGACCTTGCCGAGCTTTGCGCGTATGATGCGGTCTGAGCCACTGAGGTAGATGTACCGCGTGCCAGCTATCGTCACGCCGCCACTTGTTAGGAGCGATTCGTTTTCAAAACCGGCCACTATCTTTGCGACTTCATCTTTTGATATCTACGAAAAGAAACACAATTTGGCATCAGATCATGTTTGCAACGTATTGAAACGTAACCGGACGAAGCGAGAGGGAATCAATATTTCGAAATTACATAGGTATGTTTTTAACAACATTCGCTTTATATGAATTACTAGCTTCCGCTCGCGACTTCGTCTGCGTGGACTCGGGATAAAAACTATCCTATATTTTAATCCAGGCTATAAACTATCTTCGTGCAAAATTTCATTCAAATCGGTTCAGCCGTTTAAGCGTGATTGAGTAACAAACATACAAACATCTAAACTTTCGCATTTATAATATTAGTAGGATATGATAGATATCTTCGATGTTATAATGAATGGAAAAGATGCATTTGGACCAATTCATTATTTTCTGTCGCTATTTGCAATGGTTACATATTCTAGGTCACTTTTTTAATGTAATTTATGGGGTATTTATGGGGTTAAAATCCATAGTAGCCCAAGTCGCAAGCAAGTTTATCGATTTGTCTGTGGACTACCCAGGGTTTAGGCAAGTTATTACAGCTGCAACAACTTGAACAATACCTACACTGGGTAGCACAGTAGCTGGGCACAGTAGTAGCTAAACCTTGAAAATTAAATGTGATGTGATATTAATATTTTGGTTATACCTGAATTGATTTCAATTTCGACAACTGATTTGCTTACTTTACCTATACCTACTCACAATTTAAATGGCATTGCATGTGGTAACAGGGAATAAAATATACATTCGTGGTTAATATCAATTAATATACACTTGATTATTACGCCATGATTGCTGGGTTGAAAAATTTGTTAACCATCAAGCAAAGCGGCTATAAGACATCTCTAATTGGAAGATCCAAAGTCAGATTTGACAAAATTAGAAGAAAGACTGTCTTAAGTTAAACGTCAAAATTTACCCTAAATAAAATAGGGGAGAGAATTGAAGTATCTCGTTCTAACGAGTGAAATGGTTGACTTTATCTAAAGGTCGCTTCGCCTCGTTGGAAGTGACCTTGCCGGCGAAACTGACGGTGCTGGGTTCAAATGCAGGTAAGGGGCTGTGCCTGAATAAGTGTTTTATTTGTAAGTTGTATATGTATCGTTGTCCGGACAATCCCATAATATAACACATGCCTTATTTTTGAGCTTAGCCATTACATTGATTTGTGTTAGATTATCCCTTAAGGCGGTGCGTGCATTGGAAATTATCACGTGCTTTGAAACGCCGTTCTGACTAGATTAAGAAACAATAAGGTCTGATTTCAGATATATGATTCTTGACTGTAATATGATTGTTTATCTGATCAAATCGATACATGATTGGCTAAAATTCCCTTGATAGAAAAAAATACCAAAGTTGGGTTTTTATTTTCCTTTTTTACTCAGCTTACTCAAACAATATATTATTTTAGGACACACTCAAGTTAATACTACGTACCTTTAGTATTTTATCTCATCTAAAATCTCACTTAATTAAATATAAATAAACCTTCGCTAAGTTAGGTATTTATCGAAATTTGACCAAAAAAGCCATTCCCGAAGAGTGTTGAGTCTCTTTTTCTCGTGCGCGGAAGGCATAAGCATGTCTCTGTCTAGTGGGCGTGGTCGGGTCGAATCAAGGCGTCCCCGTTAACATATATTTATTATTTTTCGCTTGCTTTAAATAATAAGGTTCCCCGCATTTTCTTTTCATTGATTACACTGCAGCCTCATTTGATATAGACTGCCGAAGAAAGTTTCACAGGAAATCACCATCAATGTTCGGATCAGCCTATCTCAAGTACTTAATTAAGAGCTTTCTCTTTTTACGCTAAATGCCTAGGAGATAGATTCTTCAATACCGTATAATTTAAAACTGCTTCGGATTTTTTTTATAGATGTATTCGACATTTGATGTTTGACAAAAAGTATAGTTTATGTCGATTGGGCTTGACACTTCTGCCACATGTCGGGAGACATTGTAGGCCACACAATTGCCAACACTGTCCCGGTAAACCTCGCCTGCATAGGTGGGCGTTAACACGTGAATCCGTTAATTGACAAAGTTAACATTTTGAGTAACGGATTAACTTTAAGGTTACCTTTAACACGTTCGCAACGAAGAACCCGCCTAGCAGGCACTCGTAATGTTTGCTCAGATGCCGGCTGGGCCCGCTAGGCGGGCAGTAGTATGAACTTACACGCCTAGCGAATTCTGTCGGTTTCTGGTGACTGTTTCCATTTTTAGTCCGGTTGCGAAAGTGTTAAAAATTGTTAACGGACTTATTAACTTCCGTTATCTATCCATGGGTCCGTTAATCGTTAGTCAAGTTCTAAGCATGCGCCGCGCAGTGTGGGTCAAATCTTGGAGGTAAAATTTGACCAACTACCTGAAGTCCAATCGAGTTGATATTTTGTAAACCTAGTAGTCTATAGTGTAGTCTAGTGAGATTAACTAACGCAACTCTTATGACGAGTTAACGGTTAACGATTAACGTAAACTTCCATTAAAGCTTCGAAAATGTAACGCTTTAACGATTAACGAAGTTGATGTTTTTATGTAACGGATTAGCGGTTAACGAAGTTAACCATTTGATTAACAACGCCCAGCTCTGCTCGACTGCAATGGAGGGATGAACTTGAAGTTTTTAATAAAGACTAGCGAGTGGTGTAAGTGGACGTACAACACAACACACATACACACGATGTGACACAGGTAGGATCCAAGGTTAATCAACGAACGTATAGTTTCTATCCGCGAAGGCTTATTTTGCCCTAAGCGCAGAAAAAATACAAATATATCCTTAGGAAAAAAAATAATCATGTCCAAGTGAAAATACCACCCCTTAATATCACTTGAATAGTGAGAACACACACACACACACAATTTATTTAAGATCTGTAGATTTATTTTATGACTTCCTATGTCTACCTACTCTTCCGTGTTTTGCTTTTATTACGATATGCAGAGTTGAGTATGGTCAAGGTGAAGGTCGTGACCCATGAAGGTAGAGCGCTATAGGATTCAACAAATCTTTGTGAGTGATACAGTTATGTTTGAAATCATTTAAGGTGACGCGACATTTTACAAAACTCATTGGAATCTGAATTTACTAGCTTGGGCTGCAAAGTCGCTTTTTAACGGATTACTGAACTATACTATATAAAGTATACCTACACACACACGGAGGATGTCAGGTAACACCTAGACACCCACCAAATTTTATACATATTATTCAAACTAATTTTAATAATAATATAAAAATAATTTTAATTATATTTCCAATCGGGTCGTTTATAAACAGTAAGGGAGATCGCGCTTTGCTCCAGTTTAACGACTGTGACTCTTGTCAACATAGCAACAACCGTAAATTTGCATTGGTACACCCTCAATATTATAATCGTACGTCGTCGTTGCAGGAGCAACATGTGTACAAAGTGCACCATTACCATCAGTACGATTATAATAAACTAGCTTCCGCCCGCGACTTCGTCTGCGTGGACCCGGGATAAAAACTATCCTATATTTTAATCCAGGCTATAAACAATCTTCATGCAATGTTTTATCCAAATTGGTTCAACCGTTTAAGCGTGATTGAGTAACAAACATCCAAACATCTAAACTTTCGCATTTATAATATTAGTAGGATTAAAATGTAATAACCCTAAACACAATTAGCATAGCTAAGACCTATCTCAACAGACAAGACTTTCGATTTAAAAACCCTACTCCAATAGGTTTATCCGTTTAGGAGTCACGATAAAAATAAATAGTCCCAAACTAAGCAAACCTTGTACTATGAGTAAGGTACTAGACGACGATACATATAGTTATATAAATAAAAAAATACTTAAATACAAAGAAAACATCCATGACTAAGATCCCTCGTTAGCATAGAGGGTTAAAAAGGTATTAAAATCTTCGTGAGTTTGTATGTCAAGGGTAATCTCGCGGTATTATGATTTCGAAAATACCACCAATATTCTTAAGGCCTCTAAGACCCACCGAACGCGTGTCAGGCGCGGTTGAAGCGGTATATTCACACCGCAAGCGGGCGGCGCGGCGTGTAGCAACGCGTTAGCAACGCGTGTGCAGCGCGGGCCCGCGCGGGTCCGCCGCGTCATGCCTCCCTCACTACCAACACCTTTAATATGTATCTCACTGTCTCTATCACACTTAGCAGCGGGGCAGCAGCGCGGGCCCGCGCGTCATATCTCTCTCACTACCAACACATTTAATATGTATCTCACTATCTCTATCACACTCAGCTGCGCGTGCACGCCCGCGCTTCACACGCGACGCGCACGACACGCGGCCGCGCTGCAGAGTTGTAACTAGCGCCGCGGGCCCGCGCGGGCCCACGTTCGGACCGCGTTCGATGTGTGTTTGAAGTGAAGTTTCAATGCTTTACAACTTGCGCGGGCCCGCGCTGCACACGCGCCGCGCACGAGATGTAAAATATCGATCCTAGAAGAAAAATTGTGAGGACCAAACTTGTAGAGAATCAAATTTCCTACAATTTTGTTCTCACGGTTTTAATGTAAAGTCAAAAATGGCCGAGTTATTCAAGAAAATTTGATTCTCTACAAGTTTGATCCTTATACAATTTTTCTTCTAGGATCGATATTTTGGAAGTTAATCCAAAAAAAAGGTGAAAACCAAAATTGATCAGAATTTGATTCTCTACAACTTTGTTTCTCTTCATTCGTGCCGTAAAACGTGGAACATATGAGATAATGATAATATTTTTAATTTGTCGCGTTTACAGGTTTAATTTCCAAAATATCGATCCTAGAAGAAAAATTGTGAGGACCAAACTTGTAGAGAATCAAATTTCCTACAATTTTTATTCTCACGGTTTTACTGTAAAATCAAAAATGGCCGAGTTATTCAAGAAAAACCGTTTTTCGAATATACGCAGGAGCCTGATTCAGTCTACTTTTTTAATTTACACTCCCAATGACCCCCCGAGGGACCTACGAGAAAATAATCCAAGAACCAATTATTCACGGGTAGGGTCGGTTTTTTTGGATATAATGACTGGGCTATTACCTACCTAAAAGGAAGTCCTAATCACTGCAGGCACTGTACATGCTAATCAAGGAAAATAAACAATTTTCATTTTCATTTTTCATTTTCACAAAAACGTACTGATGATAATTCATATATGACATTATTTTTGTTTTCCAAAAAAATAATGTTTGGGTAGCAGAAATTTTGCATATTTATCACCCATGTGGACCCTTTCATAGAAATTCAAGCCGAAGCTACTGGCAGAATCATTTCGTTTACCCTGGCAAGCCTCTCATTTTAAAATTTATATTCTGGATTACCCCACGCGAATTAAGCTTTCAACATCGCCCCTAACATTCAACAAACTCTTTACATCTCAGTTATTTTATTTTATTTGACGCTGTAGACTTTACATCTCCATTATTATTATTATATTTCATTTTGACGCTGGAGACTTTACATCTCCTTATTATTATAGAATAAGATTATTGTGATAATGGACCCGGAGACTCTAATACATCTCCCGGAAAATGTGTGCCCAGGGATTGTCTATGTTTTCATTGTTGCTATGTATTAAATGTCATTTCATGTTAATTAATTGAATTTGTAAGCTCGGACATGTGAAAGAGCCCTTGAGGCCTACTTACAGAATAAATGTTTGAATTTTGAAATATCCTCTTATTTTACCGACATCAGAATACCTATGTTCTATACTCTTATCTTTGTTTAGTTACGTAAAAACATCAAATTAATATCCATTTTTGCCCGACTACGGCAAAGGCGAAAGGAAGGGATATCTTTTTAGCAGTCAATGATTGTATTTCCGTGTGTTCCACTACCGTAGCGTTCAAGATACTGAACCCATTTTCATAAATGAGGTGTCAATGGATCCGAAATTAGCTCCAGGTGACATTTGTATGAAAAGAATACCATTTTTTCAGTTACGTTTCCGTCTTCGGGTTACAGTTATTTGAAATGTTTATGCTTGTTTACTTATTTATTGTAATTTAATTAATAGCGACACAGTATAGAACAAGAATCAGAAATTTTCATAATGAGACGTAATAAAATAATCATGCAGATTCCTAGAACTTTTTGAACATACTCGGGTGTGATTTCACGAATACCGCATACATTTTAGCAGTAGCAGGCGAACTTTGACTATTTTAGACCGGTTTAGTGTAACGGTTTATTTTTTTTTTGTGAAAAATTATGTAGGTATCCCGAATAATGACAGCTCCAGCTAATGCGCAGTGTTACATGATAACTTGAAGGCATGTCAACCATCGCCACTGTTTAACTCTGATCTGAGAAGTCACATGGCGCGAAGGGCGGGACGCGGAAACTATAGGTACGAACTTTGAGTTCACGGCCGGTCACGCCCGTCGTGCGAATTTGCCAGCTACACCAACCCATCATACCTACTATACCAATTGCATGTGCATATCAGATATGAATTCCAAAGACTAACCCTAGCAAATACAAGTTTGTTCAAAGAACGAAAGTTTAATCGTATATTGCAGTTTTAGGTACACAACATAAAACCACACAAAAATAGGTGAAATTTTGGATAAATACGATTGTGAATAATAATTAAACTTAAACTTTTCCATGATAGATTTTTATGAGTTTGGCAGATCTGTTAATTAATCTTTTAGAATCTTTTACATAAGGTCACTTGCCATTGTTGTTTCATGAGCACTAGGATCCTACCTGTTAGCAATCTAGAGGAGGGGAGGTGAAGCAACGAGGATGTTTTTAGAAATAGATTATGTAATTCAAGGAATTTTAATTTTAGATTTTATGCTTAGGATGTTTTATTATGGAAGGTATACCCTACCTACTACGGGTAATTCACAGTGAAAATTGCAATTTTGCTAGTATAGGTACTAAAGCCCCTTATTCATAAAACTTAAAATGCCTCTGCTAAATATGCTTTGTCCCTATCTTACGCACACAAATGTCAAAGTGACAGATAAAGACAAACGAATTTTAACGGTATTTAGTTAAAATAGGCTTGTAGAACGTTTATGAATACGGCCGTAAAACTTTAGTTCGCCAGAGCTCCCGAGGATGCGCTGTGTTGAGAGCGAGGGAATTTGATCCTTCAGCTGTCAACACGGCGTCTATGACGGCGACGTGTCGCTGTCTACGGAAGGTATTACATAGAAGTACATAGAAACCAGTGGTGTCGCTGCGTCACGTCGTCTGCTGCTGCTGTCTGCGGTCGGGTTCCAACTTGTACCTTAAACCGCTGAACCGATTGAGATGAAATTTGGTATGGAGATAGTTTAAATCCCGGGGCAGGACATAGGATAGTTTAATCCCGGAAATCATCCCCTGAGGGGATGAAATGGGGGATGAAAGTTTGTATCGAGCTACGATATAAACGAGTTCCACGCGGACGGAGTCGCGGGCAGAAGCTAGTATATTATATGTGTGACATAATGATATAACAGAATGAACATGAAAGGAACCATTTAGAATCCCTAAAAATTTGTTTAAAACAAATTTTTAGGGTTTTATTTAAATAATTAATGAATAATGAGGTAGGATCTTCTGTGGCTGGGAGTTCTTATTGAAACCAGATTTGGAGTTGTTACGAACATTTATCATTCCAGCACACTGTTATGTGTAGGTATGCTATCACAGTAGTTTTTGACTAAAACAAGGGGAGGCCCTTGTCCAGCAATTGGGGCTTAGAAAAAACTGTAGTAGTTTCCAGAAAAAAACAATCTAAGTTCAGTTAAGACCTTATGCATCAGTGATGCACTGCTCATCTTTAAAATGCACCTACTAATTAGAACCGCTTGATAATAAGTAGGTACAATCTTAATTTCGACTAAAAAAAGCCTCAAATCGATTCAACCATTCGGAAGCTCAAGCAAGGAGCAATACTTAAAATACCCCTTGTTTTAGTTGGGGGTTATAAGAACAAGTAGGTACCTAACATCTTACAAGTTCGAATCATACTAGGGACTCCTTAACACGCTTTTGTTAGGTCGATGTATGTAACTAACTATGTAATGGAATCTAAGGTAACTAATTTAACCATCTTCCAAGGATCGTAGCATCATGAAAATTGGCAGCTGTATGTAGTTCTGATGACAATACAATAATATGGTACTGTGGAACTGATCTGATGATGGAGCCGGAAGATATGAACTGGAACTTCATGATTGAACATCATACTATAGCTGTGTTTGGATTTATTAGAATAGTCTTGTAATGAACTTTGACCACAATTAGGTTTCAAAGTCTGATGATGAAGCCGGAAGATAGGCACTGGCATTCCATGATGGAATATCGTATCATAGTCGTGTTTGCACTTGTGAGAAAGGTCACATAATGGACTTTGAACACGATCAGGTTTCAAGGTTATAACAAACCTATTATATAATGACTAGACTAGACTAAAAAGTATAAAATAAATTAATAGTTTAAAACACTAGAAAAACACGCTTTTATAAAAGCACGTAAAAACAAAAAAAAATGGATTGTTCAAGTTGTCTATTTCTGGGCTGAAGTGTAAACTATGTGCTTTTCATTATATTTGATTGTAAAAGCGTGGGGCGCTAGAACAGGAAAGACTTTAAATGTTGAATATTATGCTCTTGTGCAACCTCATGCAGCTTCCACCAGGAAGTTAGTATTAGTATTTGTTTACAAGAAAGTCTTTCCTGTCCTAGCGCCCCACGCTTTTACAATCAAATATTATAATTAAAAGCACATAATTACACTTCAGCCCAGAAATAGAGACGACTTGAACAATCCATAATTTATTTTTGGTTCCTACATGCATTTATAAACGTGTTTTTCTAGTGTTTTTATACTATTTATTTTTTATTGTATAAAGCAGAAAGTTAAGTAATCCTTGTATAAAATTAGTGTCGCAAGATTTATCAGTAGTAAAAAATATACTTAATTTAACTCTTCTTTTTACCATCTGATAACACTACATTGGAACATTTCCAATTAGAAACTCAAAACATGTTCTTCATTTCATATACGAATATATCTCTCTTATACATTTTCACGCTTATACCGTTAAATCAATTTAGATACAATTAGGACATAAGTTGCTTTTAGTCCCGGACAACATTGGCATCGCAGACAAAGCAAAGTACATGCATATAATATCAAATATTATATTTGTATTTCCAGCAACTAATACGAACATGCGCGAGTTAAAAAATTGTGACGAACGATGGTTGATCGTATTTTACTGGAAACATAGCTTCAGTTGAACTTGTGTTGTTTAAGGTGAAGAACATAAAATTCCCTACAAATGTGTTGACGCGCCGGCCGGCGACTTGTAAGCTCGGTGTCCCGTATTTACCATGCTATTAAAGACTACCAATTCGGCACATTTTAGTGCGGAACGCTGAACATGATAAACAGAAATGTTAAAATATTTCCTATAAGGACAAAAATCACATTTAGTTTCCCATAGGCTACCCACATGTCGCCATCTTGTCAAATGAGCCGGAAAAAAATCATCATCCATTTACTGAAATAGGTAATCTGATGCACTTTCATCACTTTCTATGCACTTAACGCCACATTATCACAGAACAAAAGGTTTAACTGCAAATCACTGACACGTAGTAACTTTGCCAGAAACTTACTTCGAAGCCATCCGACTTTGCCCAAAGGTTCCCATCGTGACCGGCAATCGCTGCTTTTGTCACACATCTGGATGCCATTAACTGTTTATCGACGTAATCTTGCCAGCTCATTTTGAATGTTCGATTAAATTTAAACCTACAGCACTTGACTACTACACAATTAACTCTTCGCAACGAGCAAACGCTCCACACGAACAAAAAGCACTAAGCACTACCGTTTCAAAATGGCAGCGTAAGCATAGACACGACAGGAAGTTATCCCGGTGCTGCCAACGTACCGGACAATGTGGCGTAGACAAGTGGATTAACTTTTTGTACAAAATCGTCAACATGGTTTCAGCGGTTTAAAAGCGATAAATTATGCATGACAATATGTATCTTTTATTTAATACTACGTTCAAGACTCACTTTTAATAAAATAATTTTATAAAATATACCACTGTAGAAGCAAATGTATATTTTGTCACTTTTTAATATGTAATTGTAACTTGGGCAATGATAAAAATCGCGCAGTTCATACCGCGAAATCTGCCGTTGAACAAAGCGGTGGAAGAGGCTATAAATCTTGGGTTTTCCCATAAAAAAAAATTTGATTGTAATATCTCTTATTATTAATTTATAATCATCTGTTACCAAAATACATTAAAATAAAACCCACTTTAAAATGTATTAAATCTACCTTCCATAATTTTTGATCAGTAACCATAGACTACTACATACAGTTTTCTGGAAATACTAAAAATAATCTATTTCTTTCTAACTAATGCCACTTTCGATAACGTTTTCTCGCTCTAAGTCAAATTGAAATTTCTTGTCGGAGACGTACTTCCGTTGTTTTATTTCCCAATAAAATAGTATTACTCATCTTCTCGTGATACAGCACGCTTTCAAAATTTAAAGCTTGTAATAAATCCTTTAAAAATATAATAAAAATATATTTAACACTAGTGACCGCCCAAGCACCGCTTATTCAATTATTAAAAAAAAGCTTCTGCCCATCAAACTCAACTTGACCTTGCTAGTTCTTTTCCGTTCAGCTACCGCGATTGGAACATGTCTTATTCACCTGAAAGAAGGTAAGAGTGCTTTCTGTGTTAATTTGGGCTTTATTTGTTTAATTATCAAAGTAGCAATATGCAGTTTTCAAAGTCCAATTATATCATGTATTGGGTCATGCATAGTTTTTGCACAATTATTCAATACTTGCGCCCCTTCGTGGTCGCCGATTGCCAACATGGCGCTGGCAGGAGACCATGTATTATAAATTCAGCATAGTGCACGTGTGTAATGTAATTCGTTCCACCGTTCTATATATCACTAAGAATAATCAAATTATTGCAATTCTGTAGCTATTTTTATATTTCATTGTCATTCAGAGCTGTGGCTAACGACATAATGCCATTTTGACAGTAGCATAACTGATGCGAAATTTTAATGATTTTTACTTATTCATAGTCACTACTTCATGAATATAGGCTGAAACCCCTTTTCCTTTTATGTCCCTACCACGGGTAAATCATAAATGCTCATTTACTTACAGATCAGAAGATTGGCCGGAGGATTCAAAGAATGGGCCATCCAAGGAACCAGTCAGTTACGACGGGCCTCCGGGCATGGAGCCCGAAGGTGCGTTGGACACAAATTGGCATCAAGTCGTGGAAAGCTTTGATGACATGAATTTAAAAGAAGAATTACTGCGAGGAATTTACGCTTATGGTTTCGAAAAGCCATCTGCAATCCAACAACGCGCTATCATGCCCTGCATTCAAGGACGTGACGTTATAGCCCAGGCTCAGTCTGGTACTGGCAAAACGGCTACATTCTCCATTTCAATTCTCCAACATATTGATACTAGTATTCGTGAATGCCAAGCTCTTATTCTGGCTCCAACCAGAGAGCTGGCCCAGCAGATTCAAAAGGTGAGAACTCAAATATTATTGTCTAAATTGTTATTTTCGAGTGCATTAAGTTTTGTGGTTAATCTTGTTTGTGATTTATTATTAACAACATAAAATAATTTTAGGTGGTAATAGCTCTTGGTGATCACTTGAATGCTAAATGCCATGCTTGCATTGGAGGCACCAACGTGCGTGAGGACATTCGTCAGCTGGAGAGTGGTGTTCATGTGGTGGTGGGTACCCCTGGGCGCGTCTACGACATGATTACCCGCCGCGCCCTTCGCGCTAACACCATTAAGTTGTTTGTGCTTGATGAAGCTGATGAAATGTTGTCTCGAGGGTGAGTCATACACATTTACTCTCATTGACCTAGGTCAACTAAATTTGCGAAATTTGATTTTGTAAATCTGGAATTGTGATTTAGAAATGTGGTTTTAAAGGTTTAAATATGTTTTTATCTTGACTTTCAGTTTCAAAGACCAGATCCATGATGTATTCAAGATGCTGTCCGCCGATGTCCAAGTTATTCTGTTGTCTGCTACTATGCCTGATGATGTGTTGGAAGTGTCTCGATGCTTCATGAGAGAGCCTATACGCATTCTTGTGCAGAAGGAGGAGGTAAGATAGCTTTCCCTTTCTTAGTAGACCTAGGAAAGTACCCAGAGTCCTTTGACATCTATAGGTGCCATAGGTCCTGCTTTCTCTTGAAGTACAGTACTAGATCCACCTTAATATAAGTCCTGAAGATTTTAAAAAAGTACCCAGAGTCTTTTGACATCTATACGTGCCATAGGTCCTGCCTTCTCTTGAAGTACGGTACTAGATCCACCTTAATATAAGTCCTGAAAATTTTAAACAAGAATCTGAGTACATATCACCAACAAACTGCTACACAGTTGGTGTATCTTTAATTAAAGGCAGTTTCAACTAAAATTAAAGAACTAAATATGAAATGAAATTAATTAATTTGTTGAATGTAATTTAGTTGGTACAAAAATACCATTATGTATATTACAATTCACCATATCCTACTGAAATAAGCATGCAATTAGCAGCAGTGCTGTTTAAAACATTAGGAAATTTACTAAAATATTTTTTATAGAATCCATGTAAACCTTTACAAACTAACTCTATATGATTGTGCATGTTTATAATATTGAACTGATAATTTTTAACAAATGTCATTAACTCAATTTTCATTTTGCACATGTATCCAATGTCTTTGTTGTAAAGTAGTGGTAAAAGTGGTCTGTTTGGGGCATTTGACAACAGTGAAAATAAATAGATTTTTCTTAAGGAACAGATAAACATTACGAAATTTCTCGGGAAGTATCAATCTTTCATTTAAACTTGCTATTTTAATATTTTTAAATTAATTATAATGATCAATAAGGATGTTTGATTGTGATGTTACAAGCAAGTGATCCCTAGAAATTCCACACTAACAGAGCGATTTTCATGTTTCATAAAAAGAAACTGATTCGACTTTTGTCAAATACAGTATTGCTGCTAACTGAAAACACATTTTTCAAACAGAGAGATCCCTTATAAAACAACATGTCATTCTGTAGAAACTTGTCAAACACCACTTACAATTCCAGACAGTGCAACCCACCCCGAGATAATGTATTATTTGTTTATGCATTGTTAATTGTTTTAGAGATTACCTCCTACATACACAAAACACAAACTTTTGAAGTCTCTATGATATTATAGTATAGATGTCTCTAAAGTATGTCTCTATAATAGTATAATAGTAATTTCAATCCACATTCAATTTTAGTCCTTAACCATGCCTTGTGCTCACTGAATGCAAGACAAGACTAAGTTAATTACCCATTATCAAGTTTTTTTGGTAGACATTAACAAATGAAATTTAATTGGTATTAGTTATGAAGTTATTATTTCAGTGCCATCAAAAAATGCTATGGTATCATCATACCTCAATGGCATTCATTCTTCATCTAAATAACCCCTGGATTAAATGGCTTTCGTGTGTATTTTTAACCAACTTCAAAAAAAAAGGAGGAGGTTCTCAATTTAGATTTATACATACGAGGGACGGCTGAAAAGAAATCTACCTAAGTATGAAACAAAAGACTGTCATCTATGATTTTTTTTTATTTTTCAATATAGTCCCCTGCTAGTGAAATACACTTATTACATTTGTCAAATATTGACATTAACCCATGAAAAAAAAAATCTTTCGGCTTCTCGTCAAAAAAGTCACTAACTGCAGCCTTCATTTCGTCATCGGTCAGAAATCGTCTTCCTCGGAGATCTTTTTTGAGGTGTCTAAATAAAAAATAGTCGCATGGGGCTAGGTCTGGACTGTAAGGTGGATGGTTAACGGCATCGAACCCTAATTCCTTCATGGTAAGCGTCGTTGTGCGGGCGGTATGCACAGGTGCATTATCGTGTAAAATCAGGATCCCTTTGCTAAGTTTACCCCTCCTCTTTTCTTTTATCGCGTCTCGTAACTGATGCAGTAAGCTGGAATAATATTCAGCATTCATTGTCCTTTTTTTTGGTAAATAATCTATTAGTAAAATTCCTTCTGTATCCCAAAATACGGTAGCCATAAGTTTGCCTGCCGACGGCCTGACCTTAAACTTCCGAGGAGGCTTCTCATCCTTGAATTTCCACTGCAAAGACTCTTGTTTGCTTTCGGGGTCCCACTGTCGAATCCAGGTCTCATCACACGTCACCATTTTAGAAACAATTTCTTGCTCATTACCTCGACTCATTTCCAAAAACTCCTCACAACATTTGACGCGTCGGTCCTTGTCAAACGCCGTTAACATTCTGGGGACCCAACGTGCACTCACCTTGGACATATTCAGATGCACATGAATTATCTCATTGACTCTTTCTTTACTGATGCCCACATCTCTAGCAATCTCCCACTGCTTCACTCGTCGGTCTTCTAAAATTATTTTTTTAACTTTGGCTACATTTTCGTTCGTAACGGCAGAAACCGGCCTTCCACTACGAGCGTCATCTTCCAAGCTCTCACGACCGAGTTTAAATTGTTTAGACCAAAACTTTATAGTAAATTCGGAAGGGCACGAACTACCGAACACACACATCATACGTTCTCGGATCTGTGAGGGAGTATTTCTTTCTTTTGTTAGAAATTTAATCACTGCACGATGTTCAATTTTAGCAATATTCATTTTTTCAACCGATATGTCGCAAACATTCGAGAATTGTAGAAAAATGGAACAGAAAAAACAAATGAACGTCAAATAATTCAAAAAAAGAATAACCAAAGAACAAGAATGCATTTCAGCCAGTATCATTTTCGCATATTTTTTTAACCAAGGAGATTACTTTCCAGCCGCCCCTCGTATATATATTTTTTTATCATATATATTTTTTTAATGTTTGTTACCTCAGAACTCCGTCATTGATGAGCCGATTCGCATTTTTTTTTGTTATTGTTTGTAAGTAAAGTATATGCTTCCAGGTAACTTTTTTCTTTTCAAAAATACAGTTTGATGATGGGATCTATGAGGAATTGAGGGAACTCCTCAATTATATTAGGCATGCGTGTAGTGATTTTGGTATTTTCTATTATAACTTGTGTATTTACACCCGGAAATCATACATTTGGTGGAGTGGAATTGATGATGAAGACAACAGGTGACTTAAGCCGCGTTCAAATTTGTTTGTCGTGTTGTGTTGTGATGCTCTCTGTCGTGATGGATGTAAAATTGATATTTTATGAATAAAAGATTGAATTTATAAGATTCCGTAATTCCTATTCCATAGCAACTAATTAAGTGCCAAAGGTGATCCTTGAGGAATCAACGGAAATTATGGGATAGAACATTGCATCTGCATTAGCCATGGTGGTGAACCTGCGCCACTGGCCCTAGTTCATGGAGTGCCTATCAACCATCATTGATGCAAACTAATTTAGTTCGGCTTTTGCAGACCTGAATATTCCATTAAATATTAAAATAGTCTATTAGGTAGGTTTTCAAACACTGTTCAAATAATATTTTTGTTTGTCTGTGAGTATAATTATGGTATTTAAACAGTGTCACTCATAGTAAAATGTATGAAATTCATGTCGCAAAATTGTCGAGACCTCATATAGCATACAGGCTCCTGTTATTTAGTGATCCCAGTCTGCCTGTCCAGACATAGGCCTAGTTAGTCTGCCACTGCAATATTAGCTAAAAACTTTAATTTCACTTTGCAGCTTACCCTAGAAGGTATTAAGCAGTTCTTCATCTCTATTGAAATAGAAGAGTGGAAATTGGAGACCCTGTGCGATCTGTATGATACTCTCTCCATCGCTCAGGCTGTTATTTTCTGCAACACCCGTCGCAAGGTACACTATGCAATAATATTATACATTGGTTAGAGGTTATTAATATTCCTTTGTTCATTAAAATGTAATGTACTTTTTACATTTGCAGGTCGACTGGCTGACCGAATCTATGCATGAGCGCGATTTCACCGTGTCTGCCATGCACGGTGATATGGACCAGCGTGAGCGCGAGGTCATCATGAGGCAGTTCCGTACCGGATCTTCCCGTGTGCTGATCACTACCGATTTGCTGGCCCGCGGCATTGACGTACAGCAAGTGTCTTGCGTCATCAATTATGATCTTCCCACCAACCGCGAAAACTACATTCATCGGTATGTTAACCTAAAAAAATATCACGCGTGTTTAGTTGTCATGTTAGATTCGTCTGCACAATTGAAGATCTCGTTTAAATTACTCTTTACTCTGATAACGATTTTGTAAACATAACTTCATGAGTTTGACATTTTATTCCAGAATTGGACGAGGTGGGCGTTTCGGCCGTAAAGGGATTGCCATCAACTTTGTTACTGAATCGGACAAGAGAGCACTGAAGGACATCGAGGACTTCTACCATACGACTATTACGGAAATGCCCAGCGATGTGGCCAACCTCATCTGAGGTGCCACTCGTCCCCGGTTCATACTTTGTGTCCTGCATTCTATTGCGATATATATAAGGTGTGAGTATTGGGAGAAACCTCCTAAGTACTGCTGTGCCGATTTTTTATTGGAACTCATTTAATTTGGACCGTTACTTGCGTTTTAGTTAATTTAATAAACGTATAATAGTATAATAGACGTATCAATATAAGTTTAATATATATAGAATAAGACCGGCACGGCCGGATGGCCCCCGTTCCGCGCAGGCCTCTCTGCCGCCTGCAGAGAGGTCTCATCGGGTACTGGAGAGGCTATTTCAATCACAAAAGTACTAGAAGAAAGCAACAATGTATTGTAACTTTTTTTTCCAGTTGTACATAATATGGTAACTGTTTTTTGTAATACGATAATAAATATATGAAATATCGTAATTGTATTGTTATTGATGTACTTGAAAATGTAGCGCTCCATTCCCGATCGGAACCTTAATTTCTATGAATTATTGTACTCAAACGCAAATTATTTGTTTTCCAGAAGATCTGCCTACTGAGCCTGTTATGAAACGCACTTTGGACACATCTATGTGGAAATAATAAATCAAAATTTCCTCTATATTACTTTCTATTAACGGGTCCTTATTGTATCCTAAATTCCCTATTGCTATTGCATTCTACTATGTTTTCTACATGGTTTTTACATTCATTTCGATTTTATTTATATTTTTGGAATAAATTTTGTTTCTGAACATTAGTCTTTTATCGCGATGGCGATTAAGGTTCCTTTTACTCTGATCTTATACTATATTTAAAGAATTCATACATTACATATTTCGAAATTAACAATACTTTGGTTTCATGCTTAAGGTTTCAAACATTTGAGCATATTAATTAGTAATGAATGGAACTCTACACTCATCTATTTTAATTTTTTTAACAAATGGTAAATCCATATTCCTGCTTTTTGACAAACAGCGAGAATGTACTTACCACAATTTTTCGTAAAACGGTAATAGTACATTACGTACCAAGGGCGGTGAATTCGTGATAGGCCCAGATCGCAGGTGTTTGTAAATATGCGATCTGGGGCTTTACGAATTACCGCTCGTGGTGAGTACACAATTTTACGTCTTTACCTGGCCACAATGCGAGCTACCGTACGCGCAGCGTGCATTAAAACTCGCATTTTAGCCAGGTGTGACGTAATAGTTATTTACGATACAAGTGCCAAAAATAGGAAATTCGCAACGAGTGGTGATAATTAAAACACGACCGAAGGGAGTGTTTTAAATCGACACTAGTTGCGAATTACCTATTCGCACGTGTATCGTACAACGTTTTACTGTACATATGGCTCTTTAAAGTTTCGACATGCACGAAAAGTGCTCTTTTCCGCACTAGTGCGGGAAAGTAGCACCATATGTACTGTAAAAAATATAGTACAAAAGTGATAAACCTTGCGATTTTTTGCCAGAAGACAGGATGGTTGCCATTTTATCAATCACTGTATAAAACATTGTCACGTTCTGACGAGTATGCGAGTGCGAGAGAGACGGATGTCTTATCCACAACGAGCAGTGATAAAATGGCAAGCATGCTACGCCCGCTGATTCGGAATATACAAGGGCGGGGCAAATAAATATTTCGGAGACCATGAAAATAGCTGATCTAACATTAAAAAAAATATTTGGTGGCCATTTCGCTTTGGCAACCACAAAATGTATAGTGCCTTATTCACTATTACCCCTACTTTTCAAATTACCATGGGCTCATAATACCTAAATGTCAAGTTCTCTCATTCTTAAATTGAACGAAATTCATAATGATTATGTATGACTGACCTAAAATTATTCTCTAAATACCAAAAGATTGAAATGCACAATTCCTTCAAATACCGAATGACAAAATATTATAATAACAAACTGAAAACACCATGGAAGAATAATGAAAACACAAATGGCAAAAAGCCTTTTTTTTCACGTCTGGTTCGTTGGAAATGGTTTGATATTGCGACTTCAGTATTACTCCAGGCAAAATACGGTTATGAAAAACATTAATTTATAATAGCGTTTTTTTTGTTGATTTCATTTGAAAATGTTATTCTAAGATGATATATTCAAGAATCCGACAAACTTTCCACCCGGAAGTAATTATGTAGATTTCAATGAAGCATGCATTGTCTTTTTTTATACGATTTATCTTGAATATTATAGAGCAAATGTAAATAAACCAAAATAAAGACAAAAATATTTATTAATATTTTTTCTGACTTTTCAGAAGTTAGTTAATTTATCATTTTTTTGATGTCTGAAATTTTGTCGGATTTTGTCGCTGGGTAACTATTTAATTGATAATATATCCGTTACACATAAAAAGTAAGCTATTATAAATTATTTCCAAAATTGACATTTTTTCCATACGAGTTGTCAGTTCATTTACTGGACTATATAGTCCCTGTCCAAAGTGCGCCGCAGGCGTTAAATAAAAAAATATGTTGACATTTGGTTGATTTAAGCATAAGTTGTTTTGCCATGAAAGTGTTTGCAGTTTAGGCACTATGAGAGGGTGGGTTGCACCAAACAGTGTAATCGTAAGCGTTCTTCGTCAAAAGCTGAATGTATGGAAAGTTTGTAAAGTTCCTATGGGATGACAGCTGCCGGCGCTATATTTAACGTTGATCGGCCTGTAATCGTTAGTTGGTGCAACTCTCCCTAAGGGCGGGTTGCAAACCGACTGTAATCGGTACAATACATTTTTACGGGACGAGCAAGTATTTAAAAAACGCTTACCAACTCTCCACATAATCCAGTAACCTGAAAGTACGGTGTATTTTGCGTCAAATACGGTAGTAGTTCTGATTTTTTGCAGACTTGTTTATGATGTCTAAAATGGAAAATACCGCGAAAACCATAAAGGACTACTTTTTGATTGTACCTTCTCGGGACGTTTTTAAAGGACTAAATTTGCTACAATATGGGACTATTCGTCTTTGTAGACCCAATAGTTTCCAAGAGAAAGCTTTTCGAAATTTATATTTTTTCGAACTTAGTAATTTATTTGCAATATTTTAGACGTCACTCGACCAACTAGCGGGATTAAGTTCAAGTTCCAATTACTTACCCCTAGGGTTTGCAAGATCCGCCAATATTTCGGATCCGGATATTTCGGATATTTAAATCGAACGGATCCGGATATCCGGATTTTTCGTATAAAACGGATCCACAAGGTTATTTTTGGTATTAAGTAGGAATTGTAAGGCCAAACTAAGAAAAAACTAAAAACGGCTATACCACCGTATTTATACACCTGAAAGATTTTAAATAGATACGCATTCCCATATCGGTCATAAGGGGTATAAAACTATTTAGTTTCAACTTTTAACTTACGATTACAAACTAACTAGCAAAGTTAGTTCAGTCACTGAAAGCTGTCACTTGAATAAGTACAACCAGGTCGCGTTAACTCCGTACCTGGTGCTCGTACATACATTTCAATGAGCTCTCTGTATACAGTTAATTCGATAGGGTTGTAATAGAAATTGACATGATGACTCGGACGCCTTACTCAGTAATCGATTGGAAGAAGAGCCAACACGGAAATCGTGAAAATCAAGGGAAGAGGTGTTTGTTTAGCAAGGGACATTCCATTAGGCTAATAAGACTAGGTATGTCTAGATATGGCAAAAACGGTGATCTATATATCGCTATATAGTTCACCACTATTCTTATTTTACATGATCATATTATAAGTCAAGACCATGAAACTAAAAAAATATTACAATAATAAAACGTAGGTATTGTTGCTGCTTTTACTTTTTACTTCCTGTGTCAAATCAAAGACTACAATGTGACAAATATACTTCTTAAATATTTCTTTAGGTACATCTCAACTAACTCTTTAGTAAGTAGTAGGTACATATAGTCTAAGTAATATTGGATTTATATAATTACTTAGTGCCTACGGTGGATTAGTGCATTTAAACCAACGCCAACTTTCGACATCAAATTCCGCAATGTTGTGACTAATAAATTAAAAACAAAAATAATCTGATCTGGGATGAAGAAGTGGCGAATAAAAATATTTAGAATTATCTACATTATATCATTCCGTTTTTAGCGTGGACTCGGTACAAACTTCATTTTGTAGCGGTATTTTCGGTTTTCATGGTTGTATTTTAAAGATCCGTAATATCCGAAAAATCCGGATCCAGGAGCCTGTCAGATCCGGATCTGAAATTTGGCGGATATCCGAATTGCAAACCCTACTTACCCCCGACGGAGTGTGCTAGTGTTGCGAAGTTCGAAAAATGATAAATTTGAAAGGCTTTATCTTGGAAACTTATTGGGTCTACACTACAGAGACAATTGTAGCTCATATTGTACAGTCGAGGTCAAAAATATGTTTACACTTTTGCACCTTATTACAAAGCAATAAGGTGCAAAAGTGTAAACATATCTTTGACCTCGACTGTACCAAATTTAGTCTACTTTAAAAACGTCATGAGAAGGTTACTATCAAAATCGAATCCTTTTAGGGTTACAATAAAAACATTCGCGGTATTTTCGATTTTTGACAAAGTTGCGTTCGGCGCTCGAGGTCACAAACTTGGAGTTTTCATTGGGCCAACATCATAAACAAGTCTGCAAAAAATCAAAACTACCGGATTTGACGCAAGCTCTGGATGTATAAAGTTACTGGATTAACGGCTTAGGCCCACGTCTACAGATTCTCATGTTTACATATTCGCAATTCTACAGATTCTCATGTTTGCAGATTCCCGATTCTACAGATTCTCATGTTTACAGATTCCCAATTCTACAGATTCTCATGTTTACAGATTCCCAATTCTACAGATTCTCAGGTTTACAGATTCCCAATTTTAAGGCAGGTCCGTGTAGGTACGACGACGAGCGAAGCGAGGAGGAGTGTTAGGTGTACTGCGACCCTACACCCGCGAGCCGAGCGAGCGAAGCGAGCGCGCCGCGGTAGCGGCCGGCGAAGCGCCAGAACCGATTTTTAGTGTTCTGTAGTCAATAAGGAACCCTTATAGTTTCTCATGTCCGTCCGCCTGTCCGTAAGAATTTACGTGTAGGTACTAAAGTTGAAATGATTATCAGGAGAACACGTAACCAGTAGAATTCAGAATCTGTAGAATATGGTAATCTGAAGAAATAGAAATCTGCAGAATTCAGAATCTATAGAATTGGAAATCTGCAGAATTGGGAATCTGAAGAATTAGAAATCTGTAGAATTGGGAAGCTGTGGAATTGGGAATCTGTAGAGAAGGGAATCTGTAATGGAAATCTGTAGAATTGGGAACAATTCGGATTAACGGGTCGTATGAAGCGGCAGCGTTGTCGCCGATGACGCCGCCGTGTGCATCCGCATCGTGGCCGTCTACAGCACAAGCTCCCGTAGCAAACAGTACATTTTTACAGCGAAGAAACGTGACCCGCAAAAATATCTGACACTGCAAACAGCCGTCGATATCAAGCGGTGTAAACGATTTCGTAGCTACTTACACTTATAGAAGTGCAGTATCAGTATCAAACCCCAATAGACTTCTGCAACTATTGGCTGTAGTCATTGATTTTCTACTTGTTTTCTATTCTCTCAATATCCGTATTTTTATATCACGATGGTAGGAAACAACGACGCAGCCAGTCGAATAGACTGGACAAGTGTTAACTAAGCGTAGTGCCATGCGCGTTGCCAACCCTTTTGAGTAATCGTTTCGAGGACATTTTTACCCCATAACCGTTTCTAAGGAGAGAGAAAAATGAGAATCGGAAGTGGGCACCGCGGGCCGGGAACGAGGACAGATAGTAATAAGACTAGGATAAATTGTTAATAAAAGAAAACAATACTCTTCACAACAACTAACAGTTTAACACATTTACTACCAAGAATCGCTACGCTCGTAGCCGATCCCGTGGTTTTCCTCGTATGTAGCGGAAAGCGACTACCTACGGCGTAGGCGCCCGCTAGGCGGGTTCCTGGTAGTGAAAGTGTTAAATAACAACAGCATATATTCATACCTACATAATTAAAATTAGGTCTGTAACTGCCACATTCAGTCACTTAATAAACCACTAGACATGCTTCAATCTGAAACTATTGACAAATGAATGCTAGTCAAATGACTAAGAGAGTGACTGGTACTAAGTAATCTATCACGTCACAAGTAAATTAATATTAAGTAGTTTACATCTAATAAATTAATATCACATTTTTGGAAATGTTTGTTTTCACTATCAGATAATAAATAAAAACTAGAAACATATATCATAAAAACGCAAATAAAATTATCAACATAAGGACAGTCACTGGAAAAAATATATAAATGGACATCCTTGGATGGCAAACTGATGTCAATATAGAGTAGTGGTCGTCATTATTAGACAGCCTATCCTCTGTAGGCACTTCTACAATTACCAGTTCATCGCTAAAAAATCCTACATCAAATACACATTCTGTTTTATTAATACATACTTTTGAATCTGACATGTTAGTGTACAGAAAAGTTGGTTTATAAATATCAAAGATCACATGAATATTATTTTTTACAAAGTCATTGTCACTGTAAAATATGTAATAATAATATCCATCTACAAATATATCATGGGTTACTTTTAATGTAGTAGTCTTTCCCAAGTCTCTTGTACTGTTACAAACAGCTTGGTATGGCAATTCGCGGTTGATAATAATGTTATTATCATAACATTCATGTAAACTCATTTCAAAGCTAGAAATAGACTTGTCTTGTTGCCCGTCCGTGCTGTTAAAACCATTTCCACCGTGGTGTATACCAGCATCCAGGACAGTTTTGGGCTGATGAACAGGATTATTTTTTATATTTCTTTTAAATCGTATTTTGTTTGAATCTGTCATGTTATTTTGCTCCATACTATCCTGAATAGTGTCAGTCTTAATCTTTATTTTTGTTTCTGAATGTTCTCCCTGCAGGGTGCTTTTCTGAATGTAATCTGGATTTTCATTTGTTATTAAAACAGATGGAGGCAGGTAATCTTTCTTTTCATCAGGATCTGCCAAAGTCACAATTACATGTTCCTGATTATCAACATGCGGAAATTCTTTCTTATATTTATTTCCTTCTAAAATTCCACAGGTATGGAGTATTTTCTCACCTTTCACAACTAATATTTTAGATCCCTCATACCTGGAGCATGCCTGAAGTTCAACAGAAGCACCTTTGAAGAGATAAAACCCCCAGTACTCCAGTGTGTCATCACGAAGAGTCAAAGATTTCTTGAGTCTTATGTGCTTTTTCTTATCTGCTGATAGTTCAGGTTTGCCCGTCATTTGGAATGCATTAAATGTAGTATTCATTTTTAAGGAATGTGTCTTACAAAATACTGAAGACTGTCCTTTATGGATTTGGATAACATCAGAATCTGATATCTTATACATAACATCAGCATACCTCGTATTTCGTAAGTAAAGTGGAATGATTATGAGAATTGTAGGCAAAACTGTAGTTAGTAGGCAAAATGTTATGACTCTGCAGGATCCATGCATTTTACTCCCTCCTGTAACAGGAATATATGATTGATCACAAAGTTAGACACATGGGAACCTGAGGTTGCAAACATTTTTATTGTTCTATCTTGGATGTTTGAGAAAATCATTACAATTCTTATTTAATGAAGTATGGAAAGTTAATGTTAGTTATCATCTTCTATATACATAAGGAAATAAATGGTTTATTTGTATGTGTATTGTAATCAATAGTACATATAGCAGTGTTCATGATACATGCCTAGCTTGCATAGTTATATAAAACTTGGAAGTTGACAGTATTTTATTTATCTTTGTGTCAACATGAGATAATTTTTATCAAAGTATGGAGATATTTGATACTATTTCTTTTTTCATAATAATAAACATTAAAAAGTTTTAACAAATTAACAGACATAACAAAAACTAGGTAAGTACCTACATAAGTATTTTATACATGAAGAAACTACTTACAAAATCTGTGCTTATTCAATGCAGGATATTGGGCATAAGGGGCTTGGTATTCTTAAATTCAGTGGATCATCTTATCTTAATGATTAATTGAGATTGATCGTCGGTTTCTGTTAGCATTTGCTGATTACCTACGGTGATCCAAACGTTAAGTATTTATAATTATAACATTTTACTATCTTGGCAATAATACATATACTATTAACACGGTTGTTTACCAAACAATAATTTTCCATTAAAGTAAGGAATTGTATTTAGCAATGCAGTATGAAGTCGGTGTTAATGACATGATTGCAAATATTGCAATGCATGCATGCAGTTTTTTATGTACTTTTGTTTTGACATTTCTTGACAGCTGACTGACAGCTAAGCTGAGGTCACACAGATCAGATGTATTAAGAATACTTTTATATTTTGATTGTTAAACGTTGTATCCAACTAATACTAAAAGTTAGACGATCAATCTAATTTAAAATCCGCTTCTAATTAATGACGGCCAAATATTCATCTGCTTTGTTTAGATAAAAATCTAGGGTCGCCATATTTGATATTTATTAGTACCTAAGTTCATTTAATCTTTAGGTACTATTATCAATGCTGCAATAGCATAGTTATAGTTACCTATCATTTCTGAGAAATGTTAAAAATAATCACTAGGCATTAACGCACAATACCTCAAATACATACTAATGAAAACCTACTTTTTACCTTTATATTTCCATGCTATAATTTCTAATAAGTAGGTACACAAATCTATATGACGAATCAAACTCACCAATATCTCTATTTTGTATCGCCGCATATTGATAATTATAATCATGGTACATCTCGACTTATCTGACTGGTTATTTAATTGCGCCACAACTTAAGTTCATTAATATTTTTACTGTAATGAGAATTCACGTAGCACTATTCGTTATGCTCCATACTCAACAAGAAACGTTGGGTGCAATGCGGTTTATCTTATCACACTGGCGTGATACGAATTACTTATACAATAAATAAAGTAAATAGTTAAGTTACATTAGTAACGCGCCAGTCTACATAATTTGATTTGTTACGTCATTTATACCTGCGTCGTGCCGAGCCGTTCGTGGTAGGTATTACTTGTTTGCAAATATTATTCGATGTGTATATTAAATCAATTTGACTACAACCTTAGTAAGACGTTTTCGACACCATTTTTTAAGCAAGTATAATGCATGTTAGTCTTGTGAACGGGTTCCTGCTGGACATAGGCCTCCCGGAAAGAGTGCCACAATTTGTCATTAGGCATATTTTTTGCCTTCTTTCTTTTGGAGTAATAATAATTTTCGAGTCTACGAGTACACCCCTATTGGTCCTGCACCACCCGCATCCAGCGCACTCCTGGGACCTTTACCAGGCCATCAGTCCACCTTCCGGTCGCCACTCGAGAACCTTTCCGCCCCAACGGCCAGTGGCGGTGCTAGTAGAAAGTGTGTAGTAACAAAAATTAAAGCTCTTACGTTTTTTCTTTAAAGTCAACGCAAGCAAATAGTGGAAAAGGCTGTTTGCTACGCAACAAAAAAGTGTGAGGACTTACTTGGACATTTCGATTGAAGGAAGGAGGGGAAGGGAAGGAGATTTAGAAAACGTATGTCTGGAGAAATGCCCCGAGATGCTGGACTTACATTACCAGAGAAGCTGCAGAGAGCAATGTTATGCCGCGTTCACATGCTCGCGTTCAAAGCGACATTCACGGGCACGGACGCGAGCGTGTGAACTGCCTGAATGTGCACACGCCCGTGCCCGTGCTCGTGAATGTCGCCGAAACATGTCGGAATTGAAAGTTGTCAGAAGATTAAAAATGTTCAATTTTTAATCTTCTGGCGACTCCAATTCCGACATGTTTACTAATGCACGCAAGCGTGTGAACAGGTACACAAGCACGAGCATATTCACCCTTTGATCTTTGCCGCGTTCACATTCACTCCGTGCAGCCTGGCAATCAGCAGCAGCCCGTGCACAATTCTGCGGCCCAAGCAGGCTGTTCACACACTTGCGGGCGTACTTGTCATGCAAACATGGGAGAATTTTTTTATCTTAGGAATATTTATTCTAAGGGTCTCATATTGTTGGGTCCCACTGGTAACCCCCCAGAAAGAGCAAAATTTATTTCTTTGACTATTTTTAATCTTCTGATGACTCCAATTCACCCTTTGATCTTTGTCAAAAAACCGACAGTCGTCCCGATCGGCGGCTTGCACGAGCACGGGCACGGGCGCGTGCACATTCAGGCTGTTCACACGCTCGTGCTCGTGCCCGTGCACGTGAATGTCGCTTTGAACGCGAGCATGTGAACGCGGCATCATGGTCAACTATATATATATACTAGCTTCTGCCCGCGACTCCGTCCGCGTGGAATCGTTTATAACGTAGCTCCATACCAACTTTCACCCCCCCCCCCCCCACTTCATCCCCTTGGGGGATCATTTCCGGGATAAAAACTATCCTATGTCCTTCCCCAGGACTCAAACTATCTCTAAGTATACCAAATTTCATCCAAATCGGTTCAGCGGTTTAAGCGTGAAGAGGTAACAGACAGACACACTTTCGCATTTATAATATTAGTATGGATACTGAGATGTTGTTACAACTTTCTTAAGCTTTTCACAAGTTATTGAACTTTCGATCTTTTAATGGCAGTATGGCCTAAAGGCTATAGGCCTTCCCTGGTAGACAAACATTAAAAAAACCATCTAGTAACTAGTTTTGCTGTCAAAATGACAGCGTAATCACAATCAATATTCAATCAAGTCAAAAATAATAATAATAATAATAGTGATATATTAGGCAGTGATTAAGAATTAAACAAAAAGTAGCTTTTTAAGGATTGTATTCACAAATAAGGAAAGGCATGTTTCCCGTTACTAATTAAGTTAAATAAAAATGACATCTAACGTTGTTAAGCCGGAGTTGGTGTGGATAGAAGGAAGGTGTTACAGAAACACTGATTCATCTGTTGAAGTAAATAGCTTCCAGGAACATGATTTGTATGAGAATGGTAAGGTACATTTTTATGTTATTGTATTTATTTGGAGTCTTAAAATAAACATAACCATATGTTACTCATTAAATTGTACATACTTATGCATTTCAGAAACTGTTTACAAGGATATTAGTGATGACAATGATGAAGATGACGACATTGAAGTAGTTGCCCTCGACGATTCTAGATACAGCACAAGTTTCCATGTTTCCAAGTAATTTGTTTTGTTTTTTCAATTGTATGTGAAATCCGCATAGAATTTTCCTAAAAAAAGTAGTTCAAACTTAACTTGATGACGGTATTTTGGAAAGGCAATTATTTATATATTTATAATTGTATGGCGATCTGTACAATAGGCGAAAATCCATGTGATATAAATCATGATTAGTATATTTATACTATCCTTGATTTTCAAAACTTATTTACAGACATTACCTTGGTGCAATAATTGGGAAAAGAGGATATACAAAGAGCAGAATTGAACATGACACTAAAAGTGAAATTAAGATTCCAAGGCATGGCAAAGACGGGGATATTACTATACTAGGACCAAGTGCTGCGGTAAGGTTTACCAACTATACATGAGACATTCCTGATGGTTACCTGTCATCTTAATAAAATTTGTAGGTTTTGATAATACAATCTCAACAATGGTGAGTTGTTAACTGTGGCTTACTTGTGGGCCGGCGTGGCAGGAACTAGACTGACTTTATACTTGACAGAATTTATGACCCAACTATGACAATCATTGGTTCACCAGATGGTACTGTATTGTGTATGTTTCGTGCTTTGGAAGGCACGCTAAGCAGTTGATCCCGGCTGCTGTCTATGGCAGAAGCTGTTAAGCCGAGTTAGAGGCCTTTGGGCGGCTTAAGAACTTCTAACAGTTAAGTTACCCACTCACTTGACAAAGAGGGGACAACTGTTACTCGCGTCCGCAGGAGCTACCTGCCACAAGCCTGCACATGTCCCCTGGGTGATGAAAGAGTGACAAAGGCCAAAATAATGTATGATTAGATTAAATTAATTTATTTCATGACATAAATCACAGTACAAAGTTGCCTAATTCAATATTATAAAAATTTACATCACAATTGTCTCAAAATAACAATATTCAAGATTATAAATACAATGATCACTAATAAAATTGATGAGACATCAGATTTTATGTTAGCGGGTAGGTGGTTATAAAAAGTTGGGCCTATTGTACGTGGGTTTTTAGTCGCTAGGACCATTCAACGTGGAAACGAGATTGTGTTCCAGGTTCGCTCATACATTGCCAAATTTTTTCTCACAAACATGATTACTTCATGCAATGAGTAGTGGCTCATGATGCCATACGATTAAAAAAATAACTGTATTAAAAAGGCTACAGTACCATAAAGTTTGTTTATGTACGCTCATATCATTAGTGCTCTTAAATGCGTTCGGAAACTACGGTTTCGGTTCCTACGGGAAATTACCACCATTATTAGAACCAATGTTACTATGAGAACTTTCTTATCTGTGGTAGTAGGTAAAATCTGTAGGTACTTTAATGTTATTATGCTGCATTTACACGCTTGCGGTGGCTTGGCAAGCCTCCACAAGCGCAAGCGTGTAAACGGGGGCGATGGCTTGGCTTGCGTGAGCTTGGCCCGATCCAGACTAGTGTCGGTTTTTGAACACAGATCAAATGAAGCTTGGGCAAGCGCTTGCGACGCATTTACACGTTGGCGCGTGTTTAGTTTAGTGTCGCTCGCGAGCTCGCGCGGTCGGTCGCCTTATTTATATGGCCTTTATGTATAACCGCGTATCGACCATGAGTGATGTATGGTCAAACGACCAAACCTTGGTCTTTCTCGAGGCATACCAAAGCGAATCCTGCATATGGGATGCAATAGCTGACACAACTTCCACGTCTGCCATTCTTGCCTATTCGGACCACACTAACGCACTCGCAAGCGTGTAAATACCATCCAAGCGTTTGAAGGCTTGGAGCTTGCGGACGCTTGCCAAGCGTGTAAATGTAGCATTACAGTATCGATTTTTGTAAGGTTATGACTGTTATGAGTTTAAAGGGGTTTGGGTAAAAATGTTGTCATTTTTAGGGTTCCGTAGTCAACAAGGAACCCTTATAGTTTCGCCATGTCCGTCCGTCTTCGGCTTAGCTCAGTAACCATTACTATTAAGAAAACTGTGATTCGGCATGGATATATGAATCAATCACGCCGACAAAACAGTACAATACAATTTGGGAAAAATATTTTTTTTTAGGGTACCTCCCCCTACACCTAAAGCGGGGATGTAATTTTTTTTCAGGTCAAACCCATGGTGTTACTGCGATACATGGGGTATCGTTGGATAGCTCTTTCAAATATATAATGGGTTTACTAAAACCGTCTCCCAAAGAGTGCCACTATGACCGGTCCTGCGCTACCCACATCCAGCGGACTGCCGGCGCGACCCTTACCTGTTATGGGCATTTAATTAAAATTTAGGCATGCGCAATTCTTGTATCAAATATAAAAACCTCAAAAATACTGAAATCATAATTATATTACGATTTAACACGATAACATCACCTGCCTAATGACTGCGAAGTCAAAAATCTGCATAGAATGGTAGTAAAAGCGTGAGATAAAACTGAATTCGGAATCTTTAAAACACTGATCTGGTCGGTAGCGGTCCTAATGTAATCAGTGCTATGCTAGCCACGGGAATGGTCGTTGGTGGAGTAGATAAAATTCAATATTAGGGGACAGTCTTACACAAACCCAACAAGTCCCAAGTTAAAAAGGCTTGTGTTAAGGGTCCTAGACGGTAACCGGAATTTAATATCTATTAAAACAGTTATTATCGATACGAAACGTCAATTTAGTTTTTTAAATATAAACCGCACGACATTTGACCTCGCGTGACATGAGAATAGCACTAGTACTTAGCAATGCAGGTCATTTCCCTGCAGCTTCTGAACCCATCTTAAAGTACTTATGATATGTGTGTAGATAGAGTAGTGTATGCAACTGTACATTATTAGGCCTTAACCTTTTGACAGCCACAGTCGGCTATGCCCGTCGACGGAAAGTCGTGCCACTGTAGCCACGTCGGCTACAGCCGACCATACATTTTGAATTAATATTATGTAATAAAAAGCTTTACAAGTAACTTAAGGCATTTATTTTAATAGTTCATAGTAGGTACATCAATTTCAACATATTGGCATGTTAAAACTTCTGATATATATTTATAAATATTGATTTATAAATATATATCAGAAGTTTCATTTTATTAATATTTTGTCAGGCTATGATTGACTGAAGTAAATAGCGCGGCTCTCTGCGCCACGAGCGGCCATCAACGACGCATAGGGATGTGCCCGCCAAACAAAACAAAATTAACTCACAGTCTATCCTATCTATAATAGTTAAAATAAATGGTCCTGATCTACCACAATTGTTCAGATATTTTATAACCATGCTACCCCATACACATAGCAAAAAGAAATGAATAGTTATAGTTCATTTTGTAGTTAGTAATAATAATCGACACGACGAGTTTTGCACATCTCTAACAAACAAGCGCTTTCTAGATAGATATAAATACGAATCAAAATATACCCCGCTTGTTTGCATTCACACAAAACAGCGGGGTCACTTCTTATCAATCGGCAAATTCCTTTTTATTAGGGTTCCGTACCAAAAAAGGTAAAACAGGAACCCTTATGGTGCGACTCCGTCCGTCTGTCTGTCTGTCACAAAGTGAAATATATCACGAACTACTTAAGCTATCAATTTGAAATTTGGAATGGTTTTAAATGAGAGTTATCCACGTGCATCGAAAATGAGAAATTTAAATAAACATTTTAATTTTCTATTAAATATTACGAATATGAGGGGGGGGGGGGGGGGCAAAAAAAAAGTTCAACTATTAGGTCACGTGGGGTATCATATGAAAGGGCTTGAGTTGTACTTTTAGAAAAAGTTTTTCTTTTTTTTTCTACATTGGTAAAATTTGGTTTATGAAGGAAAATGTAAAAAAATACCATTCCCCTCCCCCCCTTATCTCCAAAGTTATCCAAGCGAAAAATTTGAAATAATTACTTGTGATTAAGATAAACAGATATTACTGGAAAAGTATAACTTTTTCTATATCTAGCGTATTTTTCGTTTTATTTTCAAAAATCATTTCCTAGTTAAGTTTGCAATTTAATCAACTTTATAAGTATTTTTTTCTTTTGAAATTCCTATAAGACTATAATAGAAGTACTCTCTTTCAAATAAAAAAATAATAATCAAGATTGGTTCACGTGATAAACAATAATCGCTAAACACCAACATACATACTAAGCTGATTGCACGTTAGTACCAAATGGGGCCGATAGATGGCGCTGACCCTATTCCTACATCGCGCTGTTAAGATTTTTCTAGGATGAATGGGGTTGGGACGGGTATCTTTCAAGAGCAGGTCAAAAAGAATTCGTGATACAATTGTCTTGGTAGTTCGATGGTCTTGGTGTAAAAGTTATTCGTTGTTTGAAATTGAATTCTGTTGTGTTGGGTTAAAATAAGTAATTGAACAGGCGAAATTTACTTCGGTCTATTTGTCGTATTCGTTGGGCTTTGGCTTCGTAATGGAAAAAACTGAAGCGGCTCGGCTAGGAAAAAACTAAATAAAATATACTCATTGATACATTGAGGTATTAGAATTCGTTGTTTTCTCTTCTATTTCATACGAGGGTAATTTATATTTTACGGGTTTATAAAAGCTTAAAGAGAAAATTTTATATGGATGTTGATAGTTTTTCTTACGTATTTGAAAATAATTACATCGAAGATGACTGCGTGGATAAATTTGATGCAATTCTTGCTCATCATGCTAGCTACAGAATGAAGGTGTCAAATATAGGGACATTTTCTTAACCTTGACTTAATTGATAGTTTGTACGGAACCCTCGGTGCGCGAGTCAGACTCGCACTTGACCGGTTTTTTATCTTTACCTGCACGTACAACAGCGACCAGTTATTTATTACCTGCCATTCAAAAGGGTTTTTTTATTATTATTATTTCATCATTACCTTTCTAAAAAGAAAACATTTAGGTTTGTAATTATTGTTTCTTAATTTAGTCAGAACGGCGTTTCAAAGCACGCAATAATTTTCAATGCACCCCCTTAAAACACTCGTGTTATCCTATTATGAAATTCGTTGATGCTCGTTTCCTAAAACCACACTCGTGTTTTAAGGCTAAACTAAACTACTATAAAACTCTTATCAATCTCATACACTGCTAAGATCCCTAAATGTGAGATAGAAAATATAGTTTGATGTTGATATTGTGAAGGGATGCCTGGTCGATTTTTGCGTTCATTTTGCCCCATTCCCTAGGGTTGGAGCCTCAGGTTACTGTCCCGGCAGCGTTCCCACTTCAAACTCTTCCATTCTTCTCGTTTTCCTGCAGAACAGAAGGACATCTTTAAGGCTGACATCCCTCAATTCCCTCTCCTCTAACACTTTACCGAATGTATTAAACCGCAGTGCCGCGTACATAATATCCGCTAATACATTTCCTCCCCACAGTGTGGGCAGGAAGCGTCGCCACTCATACCTATTACATTCAAGTGTCTATTTAGAGTATTGTGACCAGTTACGATACCAGTCAGCAACCTCAGGTTGTTCTTACCCAGTTTTAGCAGATACCTGGTTCTTCTGTGGTCCATACCTTTGTCTGTTGTCTGTCTACATCCAGATGCTTCTCCATTCTCTCTCTCCTTGTACTTTTAGCCTTTCTATGACCCCCATTGTGACTTGAGCCGACAAAGGAAGGACCGGTTCTGGGCCTATAAATTCCCTGCCCGCGCCCTCCTTAGTCAGTTCATCCACGCTCTCGTTACCCGCTATCCCATGATGTCCCGGCACCCATGCCACCGTGACCCCTGTGTATACGAGGGGTGGCTGAAAAGTAATCTACCTAACTATGAAAGAAAATACGTAATTGGGTAGTTTATTTTTATTTTTCTATACATATACGGCCGTATTCATAAACGTCCTACAAGCCTGTTTTAACTAAAATGGCGTTAAAATTCGTTTGTCCTTATCTGTCAGTTGTCACATTGACATTTGTGTTCGTAAGAAAGGGACAAAGCACATTTTATTTAGCAGAGGCATTATAAGTTTTATGAATAAGGGGGTTAGTCTCCTTCTACCGAAATGCATTTATTGCATTTGTCAAATAATGACATTAAACCATTAAAAAAGAAAACTTTCGGTTTGTCGTCAAACCGAAAGACCTATCTTTCATAGAAATAGAAACCGAAGTCGAAAAGATTCTTTTTCAGGGTTCCGTAGTCGACTAGGAACCTAAGGGTTCTTAGTCGACTACTACCTAGTCTAGCCATAAGTTCTGTTACAAATGAAATGAAACATATTTTTAAAAGGATGTAATTAATTTACCATAAGTAAATGTTTATTTATAGGTAAGTTAATAAGGTTTCTAAACAATATATTTTTTATTCAAAATGCCCGCCTTTAGCTTTAATACACGCCCTCAAACGATCCGGCCACACGTCTATAGATTCACGCACTGTATCCATTGGGAAATTTGCCACTGCTACCTTCAAAGATTTTTTTAGAGAATCGATATTGGCATGGCGTTTAGAGCAGACCATGTCCTCTAACACTGACCACAATTTATAGTCCAGGGGATTTAAGTCGGGACTGGAAGAGGGCCAATCATCTGCCTTGATGAAGTCCGGAACATTCCTTTGCAGCCAAATCTGAGTGGTGCGAGCTTTATGACCCGGGGCTGAGTCCTGCTGAAAGGTCCAGTGTACATTTTTGAACATTGTGTCGTTTAGTGGTTTAACTACTGTTTCTAAAATCGTGTCCTGATACACTTTAGCTGAAATTTTCACTCCTTTTTCGCAAAAATGGATCTCAGAGACGCCTTGATACGACACCCCCCACCAAACCATGACGTAAGCGGGATGATGACCTCGCTGAATCCTTCCAACTATCTCTTTAGCTTCTCGAGAGTTGTGTGCGTACACTTTATCATTTTGTTTGTTGTAGTGCTGCTCGATAGTAAAAATTTTTTCATCCGTGAAAAGAATATTTTTATATTTCCCATGTGCGTATCGAGATAAAAGGCTTTTTGATCTTTCAACTCTCTTGTCCTTTAGTGACTGATTTAACATATGTCCTGTATATCGTCGGTAAGCTGCAAGACTCAAGTCATCTTTGATTATACGCGAAAGTGTCCTAGGTGGTATTTTCATTTCCTTAGAAAGGATCTTCTGTTTTCTTATGGGATTTCGGCGAATTCTGGCCCTTACAGCATTAACGGCTTGTTTTGTTCTAACAGTACGTGGTCGGCCAGATCTTTTACTGTCATCGACAGAGGACGTTTTGGTGTATCTTTGAATGGTACGATACACAAACATTCGACTGATCTCTAACTTTTTTAGTGTCTCAAAAATGTGGGACGGCTCCATTCCTACCTTATGCAGAGCAATCACAGCAATTCTATTTTCTTTGACACCCCACTCCATTATTAATTTACTTATTTTAATATTATATTGTATATAAATGGTGGCAAAAACATCCAAGTACTTACGTCAAAACACAACATTCGAAATTCGAATTATTATTTTTCTTAAAATCATTGTTAACTGCCAGTAACAGAACTTATGGCTAGACTAGGTATAAGTAGTTTCGCTTTGTCTGTCCGTCCGTCCGCGGATAATCTCAGTAACCATTAGCACTAGAAAGCTGAAATTTGGTACTAATATGTATATCGATCACGCCGACAAAGTGGTAAAATAAATCGACGACGCTGCAGCTGACGAGGGTACTGCACTACATGGCAGTCGCCATGAACAAGAAGGAAGCCACAGTTGCAGTGCTCCTCGACATGGAGAAGGCGTTCGATCGCGTATGGCATGAGGGCCTGCTTTACAAGATCTCCATCTCCTCAGCACCCCGGCGCATCGTCCGTGTCCTCGCGTCGTTCTTGGACCAGCGGTGATACCAAGTGGCCGTAGAAGACGCCCTATCTACCGAACGCCCGATAGCGGCGGGCGTCCCACAGGGCAGCTGCTTATCCCCGAGCTGCTAAGCACGCTACACCGACGACATCCCGGTGCTAGGCGACGTCCAACTCGGGCTGTATGCGGATGACGCGGCGTACTTTGTCGCGTCCTTCAAGCCCGCACATGCCGCCGTAAAAATGCAGAGAACGCTCGACGCCCTGCCCGATTGGCTCTCCCGTTGGAGGTTATCGGTGAACGTGGGCAAGACGCAGGCCCTGCTCACTGGGCAAACAAGGAAGCTACCGCCGCCACTCTGTCTCCAAGGACAGGATATCCCGTGGTCCAACACCGTGAAGTACCTGGGCGTCACGATAGACAGAGGGCTCACAATGAAGAGTCACGTGGAAGAAACGGCACGTCGAACAAAAGCCGCGAGGACGCTGTTAAGGCCAATTCTTGCCAGCAGCCTCCCCATGCCAACCAAGTTGGGGATATATAAGACATACCTGCGGTCCCGCCTATCGTATGCGGCGCCAGCATGGTATGGACTTGCAGCAGAAACCAGCAAAAAGAAGCTCCGTGCGCAGGAGAACCAGGCCCTGCGCACCATCATCGCTGCCTCCCGTTTCGTCAGAAACAGTGTGATCCAGCGCGACCTCCGGTGGGAGACACTGGACGCCTTCATCAGCCGCCTCGCCCGCGCCATGTTCGACCGTGCCGATAACTCTAGCTTCCCGCCTCTGCAAGGGATCGCGCCGCTGCACGCGCGCCCCCCGGACCGACGCTCACGTGCTCTTCCAAGAGAGCTCGCGCCCAAACAAGACGCCCCTGACACGCCCAGGTATCCACAACGCCAAGACCGGCCAACGTGACCCCAAAGCCGCTGATAGGCCAACGGACCACTAAGCCAAGACTGGCCAACGACGCCGCCTAACTCGGCCCCCGAAGACCGGCCCGTAATCACGGGCTGTGAAGAAAACCGCCACATAGGGCCAATGCCCTGAAATGGCAACCTCCACACCCAGACAGGTGTGTGAGAAGGCGGCAGACGACGATACATTAGGTCGAAAATTTGTCGTGCTCGAATTGTCTTAGTTGTCTTTGGTCGTTCGTTGTCTAATAATAAAATTGTTCCCTAAGTATTGCTTGTATTGTGTCTGTCTATAATACATGGTCGATTTGATTTGGGAATTTGAACTCTTGCTCATTGTGAACCGAATGTATGAACATTCGGTTCACGGAACGGGCTACGGAACCCTACACTGAGCGTGAGTAGAGTAGAATGGGGGGTTCTGGCCCACTGTTGAAGTATAGTTGAAAAAGTGTGGTGGTGGTGTAGTTAGTGGGTAGATAAGGAATTACCAATAGCAAAATCATATTTTAACTTTGTAAATTGAATATGTTTGTGGTTTCTAGGCCAGCGTTAGCAGTGGCGTGCACAGAGATTTGAGACTGGGTAGGCAAAAAAAATATGAATGTCGACGTAGCCGGCATCATTCTATACTGTTTTAATGTTTAATAACAATAAACACGCGAAACAGAACAAGCGATAGCTATGGGCGCAACCCGTAAGCCTTTTAGTACTAAGCAATTTCAAACACAATATTGTATTGTTTAATGAATAAATGAAATGAGCCAATAATACGAATCATATTGTTTCGGATTGAATTTGCGATTTACTTTACCACTTGTTTGTGTTAACTGCAATTCCGGTGTACATCGGCCCTTTTCGATCACTTATTTTTTCTTGCTAGAAGAAGCTTTGAACAAGCATAATTTTTAATAGTCTGTACACACACAAACCGTACAACTTTCTCAATTTAAAATATCCATTTTTTTCACTAATCACAATTATTTGCCGGCCGGCAACTGTTATCTCACCAAAACAAACAAATAACATATTGCGGCCGAATAAAAAATGTAAATAGACTTACCCAAATACAGTAAACGCATAAAAGAATAGTCTCGTGTTTGCACTAAATTACCATAAAAAATGCTATTCTTTAAAATAGTCACGTAATCATCGCATCGGAACTATTCGGAAACCTTCGGGCGTCGTCGTTTCGGACGGATTGGCACGAAAGACGCTGCCTTTCTGCGTCTAATTGTGTGCGTTACTTGTATCATTGTGTGCTCGTATTTATAGGAAGACCCACTACAGTGTAACCGCGTAACTACGACTCGCGGAGACGCACACATAGAAAGGTTTAGACGGAAATGTTTTCTGCCTTTGCCGTGCAAGGCACGCAGCGGCGCTAGTGCCGCGTGGTGTAAACTTCGTCGCGATACTATAGATGATGACTATTGAGTCTATCGATGACAATGATCAACCGGTAGATGGAGTGCTTATTAATTTTCAGAATTATGGATTACTGATAGTACGATCAAGTATAAATTAATAAGTAGTTTAAAAGGATAGGTATCGGAATTATAGTAGGGTAGGCAGTGTCTTTTTGTCTTTATGAAGTGCACGCCACTGAGCGTTAGGTATAGTTGATAAAATGTGTTAGTCATATGGTTACTCCGTCCCCGTTGACCCGTCCTTTACAACATTTGTTTCGCCTTTTCTAAAATAATGAACAAATCTGTGAACGATGTGCCAACACAGACTGGAGAGGTGAAAAAGGAAAGACCGATCTGTGTTGTAAGCCCGCTACAGGTTGTAAGCCCACTACTTTCATCCACCTTACAACTACGGTTGGAGCTTATGCGATTGAGTTCGAGGTCTCGACGAGACGGTGAAGAACCCTCTACTACAGGTCGCAATAATCAAGTTGTTGACAATGAGGATTGGGATGAGCTTTAAAGGTGAGTAAAATAATTAACTATTAGAGTAAAAAAAAAACTTTTATTCAATTATTTCACAATGACCCCATGCTTTTGTATCTATATAGTTATTATTTAATATATATCTCTTTTCATCTTTACCGCAAAGCACTTTTTATCGTTTAATTTGAGTGTGTAAGTATTAATTTTCTCTAATCTCGTGATGTCGGAAAAAGTTACAGGGCACTTTATGCGTTTCAGTTTCAAGACATTACTGTAGTGCGGATATGACGATATGCAATCGTTGTGTTTGTCTGTTGGATAGAACGCGCTAACGATCGCCCAAAAGAAACATGCGTTGTCATTGTTCTTCACATTGTCGCATGCTTTCTTCAACTGCAACGCTCTCGGGAGGGGTAGACCCTTTGAGCGATGCGTACTTGTTGATGTTGATGTTGAAAAATTCAATTTTCTCGAGCGCCCATCCGCTGTCACGTTCTTGAAACTTCACACTTCTTGGTGATGGTCAGTGCAACGTTTTCAAAGTACTCTGGGAAGTCCATCACATTGAGATGCATAGCCACGTTCTTGGTATTGAAGGATTTAAAATCTCGCGTCACTCCACCATCACTATCCGTCTTCACAAAGGTGCAATGCAGGCACACATTCACCTTGATATGTTTATGAATTTGTAGTTCTGCCTTGAGCACGCTTTCAAACTTTTCTTGAATTTTGAGGAGGTAAATTTTAGGTTCGAGTATTTTAGCAGTACCGTTAATTCTGTATGTTATAATTCTACACTTGAAAGCACTATTAACAATATAGACAGAGTAGACAGAGTCTTTATCTTGAGCACATAAGATTTGATGTTTTTTAGTCTTCGAGTGCTCCGCCAATCCGTTTGACGGCACATCTTCATTGCAGTAGTTGCAGCGGTGCGTGAACGGCTTCATCACGTGTGCGTGTGAGTAGGGTAATCAAGATGATAATGTTTAGATGCGTATGCCACTTTCAACCGCACACATTCGACTTTTATATCAAATATATTTACGTATGAAATAGGCGATAGCGATAAACAGCGTGCGAAAAAAAAAAGTTATGATAGTGTAGAGGTTTGCGGTTTGATGGTAGAGGTAAATGGCGTCAAAAAAAAACAACAATTCAAAGCGAAATGTTTATTTCATTCGGATAAAAAGAAATAGGTGTTGTATAATAGGTCTGCAACACAACATTTAATTTCACAATCCACAATATCGTTTTTGTTACACATTGCATCGAAAATGTGGTGGGCCTCCTCCAATATTTGGGGGCATCGCATTTTGAAAATTCTCCTAAAATAGTTGAGTCGGTTTTCATACGTAAACTTTATCCTCTCCAGTTGATTTATTCGTAACTATACCTAACGCTGGCCTAGAAACTATAAACATATTCCATTTACAAAGTTAAAATATGATTTTGCTATTGGTAATTCCTTATCTACCCACTAACTACACCACCACCACACTTTTTCAACTATACTTCAACAGTGGGCCAGAACCCCCAATTCTACTCTACTAGCGTGGCCCGACACGCTCTTGGCCGGTTTTTTTTTCTTGAAATCGCAATAGGTAGTCATGATCATACTACAAAATGAGCCTGAGGTAATTTGGACTTCTTGGTTTTTTTTAAATAGATATCTTAATAAAAATATGTATGGAGAATAAAGGTAAAACAGGTACATATGCGTATAGTAACAATTATTTATGATTTTTTGATATTATTGGAATTTATCCCCTGGGTGCACTTAATTTTTTTTTTTATTATTTGAAAATTGTTCTGTGTTTAATTGTGACCTTGAATTTTTTTTCAGTCAATTCGTAAGAGAAACGGATAGTCTATTCATTATTTTTATTTAATTTTCTACGGAGTTAATATGAAAAATAAGGGATATCTAGTAAACTACACAAAGATACCTCTATTTTCTGTCAAGAAGTATAGTCGTACACGACAGCGATTGTGCGGAGTAGGCTTGCAGGCATGAGATGACAGCCCCTGTGGTGCTTGTTTGTGACGGGAATCAGTGCGTATACGATACGTCTACCCCAAGACAGTCGCTCTTGACTATCCGGGGCAAACTACGCACGTCACTTTCTCTCCACTTCAGAGTCCGGGTCAGAGCAGATGTCCGTTCACTCCAAGGGCGTCGCTATGTGACACCCCGGAGCTCCCTTCTCCCCGCCCTTCCCCTTCCCCCAAACACACCAAAGGTCCTGTCATCCCTCCCCTCGTCCGCTTGCAAGCCCAATCCGCACCACCCCCCGCTGCCCACAGCCGGCTGTGAGGGCCCTCGGCATGTCCTCCCACCTTGACCCTGGGGGTTTGGTGCGTGTTGCCATGAAGGAGAGAACCCCTCGATGACAACACGACCTATGCTCTCCTCTTTTACCCGGGCTTGTGACCGGCTCCTAGCAGACCACGTATGACCTGACCAGCAGGCAGTTAAAATAAAAATATAGTTTAAAATGATTTATTCCCAATATCCAACCATCCCAAACCGTGTAGAAATCAAAAGTAATGGCAAAGGCCATAGCAGAATAAGGGAAGAAAACATGCACTTTATAATATACAATGTTTTTTGTTTCTAAAGCTACTTTATTTCAAGTATCAAACGAATATGTCTGACAGAACGTTGAATAAGGCTTATTTAGAAATGAAAAATAGAGTTACACCAATGTCAAAGATGAAGACTATTTTCTTTCAGGACATAAAAATTAAAATAATAGTGATTCAGAGAGTAATGCTATAGTTTGAAAAGTTGCTAGTACACAGCCCCATATATACTTAATATAATCTTTGTTTCAGAATGTGAAAGCTGCAAGGCGACGAATTAATATGATAGTCATGTCATCTCGAATGAAGCAAAAGCCTACCCATTTTATTTCAATACCTATGAACAAGCCCGAAATTGTAAACAATTTCGTTCGATTCCAGGTATTATTCTAGTTTTAATATTTTTTATGAAAAATGGCCAAAAAGAAATGATTTGAAGACATTGTAGATCCATCCTCGAAATTAAGTACTTAATTTGCCCTGGCTGAAGGACATCCTATGGCCCGAATTTACTTAATGCACTAGAGCAGCATTCGGCCCGCCAGCCCCTTACTTGCGGCCCGCGAGCCTCCCTAGCTGGTTTGTATGTAAAGGTCGTTTTATTCAGAATGTTGATTGCCGACCCTACAGCATAAAAAACCATATTCAGCCTACACACCATATAAAGACTAACTTTACGAGCACGACAAGTGAAAGTCTTTATATACCTGTGATTATTATGTTTCAGGAAACTGTTCTACATAATTGCCAGAGTCGCGGCGTGGAAGAGTCTATTTTTATGAAACCCAACAAAGTGCATTTAACACTGGGAGTTATGTGTTTAATGGATAATGATGAGAGGATTTTAGTTTCCAAAATTCTTACAGAGGCCAAGGAGAAAGTTGTTATGTTAGTTTGGTTTTCTGTTGGGTTAATTTTAGGTAATTTTTATTGATTTATTTCTGTATTTTATTCCATTCATTATTAATATTTCAGGCCTCTGCTCCAAGGTCATATGCCTCTAAAAATTCGAATTAAAGGATTGTCCTACATGAATGATGATCCCAAAGATATAAACGTCCTGTATGCTAGTGTGGACGAATTTGAGTCTACACCTGGTATCCTTCAGCAGTTAGCTGATGGAGTTGTGGATCACTTCAACCGCGAAGGTAACATTAACAGATGTCACTTGTTCATCAATCAGACTATAAATAAAAAAGTAACACAATTTATCTGCTTTGCCCTATTAAGGTTGACTGGAAGAGGATGCTTTTTGGTATCAAATCCGCCTTTTGCACAATAAATTCTTCTGTGAAATAAAGATTAGTTAATTATTATTCTGGATGAGTCGTAAATCCTATGGTTACGAAGGAACTCTAGTTTAATTTATCTGTGAAATTGAAAACAGGACAAATGTGCGCTTAAAGAAATTCAATTTGTAGGTTTAATGAAGAATCAAGAATGGGGCCGAGACAATGTCAAACTTCATGTAACGTTGCTCAATTCGAAGTATAGGAATGGGTCTTCTCAAGATGGAGGTGCTCCAAAAGGGAAAAGGGAGTCCTTTGACGGATCGGAGATTCTCCAAAAATTTGGTGACTTCGAATTTGGTGTTATGGAATTGACCGAAATTCATTTATCTCAGCGACACGCTATCGGAACAGATGGGTATTATCAACCTACTTTTGTAATATCTATTCCTTAGTTTTCATTGAATAAATGTTTATTAAAAAGAATGGTTTTGCCCTAACCCATTATTATCGAAAAACGTCCATGACGTACGAGTAGGTCCATCTATCCCATACCAACACGATCCCTTGCCGTCCTCATTACCTACTCTGGCACCTTCACTTCACCAGATCGTCAGTCTATCTTGTAGGCATATTTTTTGCATTCTTTCTTTTGGAGTAATAATATTTTTTCCCCCTCACTGACTCGGAAAGCCGTCTTTTATCCTTCGAAACCAGTGGGCAAAAACGCATTTTATCCACTAGTGGGGAAAGTAATTTGACCTTGGAGCGTGTTTAAGTAGCTTTTTACAGATAACAAAACGTAAAACGCTTATATATTGTTGGAACGTAAAACGAAACGCAAGGCTTCAGCGGGGACTGCGGAGGGACGGGGGTACAACCACCGTCTTTTAACTTGTCTCTGAACATCGCCTGTGACCAGACAAATTTTGAACTTCCAACGAACTACTGATTTTTGACCTATTTTGTATCCTGTAAAGGCATTACAGTTTTTTTTTCTAATTTTCAACGATTTTTCATTCTACACGGTCCTTCACACAAGCCAAAACATGGTCCTTCGAGCCGGATAATAAAAAGAATCAGCGAGCTACTACGAGCTACTGGGAAAATCGACTTGATGAAATATTAAGGACGTCTACCTACTACGGCTGAGAACGAGAAGAAACGCATCCAGTGGAGGATTCCTGCGCATCCAACATTCTGAGGCTTAATTAATCCAGTGAGGAGTGCAGCTAGAAGCATCCCGTGCGGCCTTAACCTCACCTCAGCTACGAAGTACCGACCACCTTCCGACGAGATTCTATAGCCAGTGAACAGGTTTAGAGCAAGCAGTGAGTCCGTTCCTTATTATTTCCCTATTTTTCCTTATCGGTACTAATTAAAACTATTAATTTTAATATTCGTTCTATTTGACACAACTAAATTAAATTAAGCACTTTAGATCTTTATAGAACGATTATAAGCGTTTTAAATTCTTACAATATAAACTAAGCGTACAGAACGATAATTAATTCATCAATTGCATTTGCACATAAGTACATAAGGCAGCGAGCGCAGATAGACCGTTTTTTTGCTAAAGATAACGGGTCACCTGGCACCGGCCGCCGTGGCTGTCCCATCATACTTTAGGCGACCGGCTAGTTGTAAACAACATTCGATTGCGAGTAATTATAGTGTTAATCTTATATTTATCCGTAAGATTTGAGTTGTAAATAAGTTGTGTTGGTAGTTTTAGTGGAACAAAGTGTTAATTTGAGTTCAAGGTAAATACTAAGTGCAGTCTAAAATGTCTGAAACATCAGCTAAGGAGTTAATTAAAAAGCGCGGTCATATTAAGGCACGATTGACAAAATTTTCAGGTTATTTACGAGAAAAAGTGGATATATCATTGTGTGCGGCTCAGATAACGGAACTTAAACTACGAATTGCGAAGATGGAGTCTTTGTACAACACGTACGACGAGATTCAGACCGAGTTGGAGTCGATTATGGAGGATGACGAGGGGCAGTTGGATGAGAGGTCAGAGTTCGAGAATGAGTACTACTCCACGGTCGCGGCGGCTAAGGAATTGGTAGCTATGCATGCAAAGCCAGCGGTTGACCATGGGTGTTCCGAGAACAATACACGGCGTCATTCTCAAGTAAAATGTAAGTTGCCAACTATTTCTTTGCCCAAATTTGGAGGCGCGTATGATACATGGCTTGAGTTTCGCGATACATTTGATAGTTTAATCAATAGTGACGACTCCATCGATGATGTAAACAAGTTTCACTACTTGCGAGCTTCGTTACAAGATAGTGCCGCGTTAATTATACAATCATTAGCATTATCTAGTAGTAATTATACAATAGCCTGGCAGTTATTATGTGACAGGTACAATAATAAAAGATTATTAGTGAATAACCATATCACGGCAATATTCAATATAAACCCTATTACCAGGGAATCGCCGACAGCTATTCGGTATCTTATTGACACGTTATGTAAAAACATCCGCGCGTTAGCGACCCTTGATGAGCCAACAACATACTGGGATACATTGTTGGTGTACATAACATGTCAAAAACTTGACCAGGTTACTAGACGAGAGTGGGAACAGTTTGTTCCTAGGTGCGAAACAGTTACTTTTGAGTCCCTCATAAATTTCCTCAGCGATCGTGCCGACCTATTGGAAACGATGGCGATGGATGGGGCGGGACGACGCGCGTCCTGGCCGCTAGCGCCCGGCGCCGGCGCTGCCTCCGCGGCACACGCGCGTTCCGCTGTTCGACGGGTAAAAGAGAGGTGTTACGTGGGACTAGACGCCCGTGAAGACGATCCTGTGAGTAGCCCACTATTTACCCCTGCATGTCCATTATGTAGGCGTGGTCATTGGTTATTTGAGTGCCCCTCCTTTCTCGCGCTGTCTAATAAACAACGTGCAGACGAAGTACAAGGGATGAAAGTATGTTTCAACTGTTTGAAACCCGGACACATAGCGAAATATTGTAGGCGTGGTCCGTGTCGGTCATGCTCATTACGTCATAACTCACTTCTACACGTAGATGGGATGCCGACGGGGGCTCAGGTGGCGGTACCAGCGATCGAAGTCACTCCTAGCACTCCTAGCGAACCCGATGAGTTGGTAGCTGCGGCCAGCTGTAGCTCAAATAATAGCGTCTTGTTGCCAGCCCATCCCGTGTTACATGGCCAAGTCCTATTGTCTACTGCGTTAGTAGAAGTGTACGATCGTCACGGAAATGGCCATATAGCACGCGCGTTGCTGGACAACGGAAGCACCTCTAGTTTTTTGACAGAGAATCTATATAAAAAACTTAACTTACCAACTAGGGATATAAATGCTTCTGTGTCAGGGATAACTAACAGTAATTCTAAATTAAATAAACTGTGCGACGTTAGGCTCGCATCATTAGTAGATAAAAGTTTTAGTATACAAACATCCTATTTTATATTGCCTGAAATTACAAGTGTCTTACCCTTACGAGAGGTAAATGTATCAATGTTGGACATACCTAAACACCTAATCCTGGCTGATCCTAAGTTCTACTCGCCGGCAGCTGTCGATCTTCTTATTGGCGCCGATGTCTATTGGGAACTTTTAGGACATGGTAGACTGACCTTGGGACGGAACAAGCCCACGATCTACGAAACCAAGCTAGGTTGGGTGGTGTCTGGATCTTATGCAACTAATCCTAACTCCAAAAGTGTTCGTTGCCATTTCGTTCAAATGAACAATGGGGATGATGAACTGACGCGCTTTTGGAAGTTAGACGAAGCAACAATTAAACCCGCCTCGGCTTACTATACCAACGATGAGAAGGCTTGCGAGGAACATTTTGTGCAAAATACCACCCGGTTAACTGACGGTAGGTTTATGGTGCGATACCCCTTAAAGCAGCCTTCATCCTCATTAGGTGATTCGTACGAGCGGGCGAAACAATGTTTTCTGTCACTAGAGCGCAGGCTGCAACGACAAGCGCAGCTGAAGTCTATGTACACAGAATTTATGACCGAATACGAGACTTTAGGAGACATGTCCGAGGTTGCTGCCAGCAACGAGGGGGTAGGGAACTGGCTGCCGCATCACGGCGTGCTCCGACTTTCAAGTCTCACAACCAAATTACGCGTTGTGTTCAATGCTAGCTCGCGCACGACAACCGGAGTATCACTCAACGATATCCAGCTAGTAGGACCCTCTATCCAGGACGACCTCATAGCTATCTTGTTACGATTTAGACAGTATCGTTTCGTGTACACGGCTGACGTGGAAAAAATGTATAGGAGGATAGTCGTGCATCCTGACGATAGACCTCTTCAGCAAATACTTTGGCGCAAGGATCCTTCTGAGCCTCTGCGCACCTATAAATTAAATACCGTTACTTACGGAACCGCAAGCGCGCCGTTTCTCGCGGTACGTTGCCTTAAGCAACTGTCACTGGAATGTACAGACCATCTACTTGCTGAAATTATTGCCCGTGACTTCTATATGGATGACTTTTTATCGGGATCTGATACTGAACAGGAGGCGGCTAACACCATATTAGGAGTCAGCGAATTGTTAAGAAGCGCCGGTATGAACCTTCGTAAGTGGCGCTCTAATGAGCCTCGGCTCATCAATGAAGGTACTGGCGACTCAAGAGATCTTAACTTGGGCAATCTCGATGAATCCAAAACTCTAGGGCTAGGTTGGAAAAGTAGGTCAGATGAACTATTTTTCACTATTGATTTAGAAAAAATGCCGGAGACCCTAACAAAACGTTTCATACTCTCCACCATAGCTAAAATATTTGACCCCTTAGGGCTCTTATCGCCAGTCGTCATAAAAGGAAAAGTACTGCTGCAGCAACTTTGGCTATCAAAGGTATCTTGGGACGATGAAGTTCCCCAAGATATTGCTCAGCAATGGCACAACATTACAATTTCTTTACCTGAACTAAACAATCTATGCATCCCTCGTAGCGTTGTAGGAATTCACGTATCGCGTGTGGAGTTCCACATATTTACAGATGCGTCTCAAACTGCGTACGGAGCTTGTTTGTACGTACGCACGGTTACCAGTATGGGAATAGTTACTAGGTTGCTTATGGCAAAAAGCAGAGTGGCACCGATAAAACCAGTCACTATCCCTAGGCTGGAACTTTGCGGCGCTTTGATTGGAGCTCAGTTATATCAAAAGGCACTGACGTCACTTCGTATGACAGCCGACAGATGCACATTTTGGACCGATTCGATGATAGTGATAGGATGGCTTAAGATGTTACCGATGCAACTAAAGGTATTCGTACGAAATCGCGTGTCCGATATACTCGAAATTACTGGCAGTTGGCCTTGGCAGCACGTGCCAACTACTGACAATCCTGCTGACCTTGTATCCCGCGGACTCAATGCGGATTCAATAGCTACAGCCGACCTATGGTGGGCTGGTCCGCGATTTCTGCAAGGTGATGAACAGGATTGGCCTACGAATCTTAACGCGATCGATAATAGTGACGAGGTAAATGTCGAAGTGATTTCTGCCAACATAGCTAGCGAGGTCACATTTACCCCATTACATGTATTAAATCTAACCAAGTTTTCAAACTTTACGAAACTCAAACGTGTCACCGCTTATGTTTTACGATTTCTCCACAATACACGATCGAATAGTGTTAAATGTTCGGGATCTCTTACCACTAAGGAACTACAGACGGCTATGAACACTCTAGTTAAACTGGCACAAAGAGAATCATTTCATACCTACGGCGATATTAAGAATAAAACAACACTTAAAGCTACTGATCCGCTTACTAAATTGAATCCCTTTGTGGATGCTGATGGACTCATGCGTGTAGGCGGAAGGCTAACTAATGCACCCTATAACTTCGATAAAAGGCACCCTGCCATCCTGCCAAAGGGGCATTTTATAACAATAACATATTTCAATTTCATTCACGTCATATTATTACACGCCGGACCTCAAGCCATGTTGTCATACATACGGTCTACCTATTGGCCTATCGGTGGTCGTGCTCAAGCTAGATCGACTTACCATAAATGCGTTTTATGTGCTCGTATGCGAGGTGCCACGGTAGCTCCACTCATGGGCAACTTGCCATCGACACGAGTAACGCCAGGCTTTCCCTTCGAAGTGGTCGGCGTAGATTATGCAGGCCCGATAATGGCTGCATCGCGAAAAGGGCGCGGCAGTCAAACTATAAAGGTTTATATTGTAATTTTTGTGTGTTTTAAGACTAAATGTGTACACCTGGAGTTGTGCAGCGACTTATCTGCGGAATGTTACATGGCAACTCTAAAGCGGTTCATTAGTCGCCGCGGTTTACCCTCTGACATATACTCTGACAATGGTACTCAATTTGTTGGGGCGTATAACGATTTAAAACGATTCCTTGCGAGTCAAGCGAAGTCGTTATCTGAGTCTGCAGCCAATGAAGGTATTAGGTTTCACTTTGTTCCACCATACTCACCACATTTCGGCGGTTTGTGGGAAGCTGGGGTGAAATCTACAAAGCATCACCTAACTAGAGTCTTAGTTAACTGTCACTTAACATTTGAAGAAATCTATACAACATTGTGTCAAATAGAGGCAATATTGAATTCGCGTCCTCTTACCCCTTTGTCAAGTGATCCTTCTGATTTGCTACCACTATCTCCCGGTCACTTTATTATCGGACGATCACTCACAGCTCTTCCGACACCCTGTCTGGCAGATATTCCTCATTCAAGGCTCACCAGGCACCAGAGGATCGAACAACTAAGACAACATTTCTGGGCTCGATGGTATAAAGAATATATTTCCGAACTTCAGGAACGAACCAAATGGAGACAAGCCAAAGGCCAGCTGACAACCGACACTATGGTTGTCATTAAGGACGACAACCTGCCACCTCTAAGATGGAAGCTCGGCAGAATAGTCAAGGTCATCCCTGGAGCAGACGGCATTAGCCGCGTGGCCGACATCCGGACCGCGTCTGGCGTCACTCGTCGTGCGTTTAGCAAGATATGTCCACTACCAATAGAAAAATAATCTTCGGTTGAAAGACCAGCCTTTCAACGCAGGCGGGCATGTTGGAACGTAAAACGAAACGCAAGGCTTCAGCGGGGACTGCGGAGGGACGGGGGTACAACCACCGTCTTTTAACTTGTCTCTGAACATCGCCTGTGACCAGACAAATTTTGAACTTCCAACGAACTACTGATTTTTGACCTATTTTGTATCCTGTAAAGGCATTACAGTTTTTTTTTCTAATTTTCAACGATTTTTCATTCTACACGGTCCTTCACACAAGCCAAAACATATATAATACAATAATTTCACAGATGATGTATTTCTGTTGCCGCTATAACAACAAATATTAAAAACACAATTAAATAAATATTTAAGAACTTTTAAAAGATTGCTTGTTGCCTTCATCAGGCGCTGGGTCTCAAAATGTATGGGAAAACTAAAATCCGACTCGCACTTGACGAAAATAAAATTATTATTATTTAAATTAAATAAAGTTGTTTTTCATGTTGCACTTTCCTCGCTACAGTGAGGTGAAAAGTTTTGTGTTATACACGGGTGCAAATGTATTTTACTTCTCGTGTGTTGAAACACTCGCTACTACGCTCATCGTTCTATTTTAGAACCACTCGCTTAGCTCGTGGTTCAACTATAACATCCTTTCCGCTTGCTCTTGTTTTAATTCCACATTCGCGGGTAAAATACAACTTTGCACCCTTGTATAACAAATAACTACCTATTCATATTAAAGATTTTGAGGCTTATACTATAAAACATTTAATAAGTAGGAAAAAAACGTCATTAAGTAATGATAACAAATAAAATAACTATTGAATTTACACCCCTATTGTAGTCACATCATAATAAAATTAAAATTATTTCCAATAAACCGTTTTTTATTTCTCAACTATAAATTATAATAGTAGATTGTATGACAAGTGTCTAAAATAAGCTATGTTACCACGAGATGGTTATTTTCCCGAACAACGAAGTGAGGGGAAATAGTACGAGAGGTAATAAAATATGGCTTTTAGACCAGAGGCCCTACCGCGAAACGAAAACGATTTTCGTTCGTGTATCTCTCTCTCTCTCTGTGGCACTTGCTTGTTCGAGCGACAGAGAAGGAGATACTCGAACGAAGTTCGTTTTCACTTCGCGGTAGCCCCTCAGAGCTATCTACACTCTACTTTTCATTTCGACAGCGAGAAAATAGTAAAAACAAAGAATATCCATCCACAATCGATAATAAAAACCACGATGAAAAGATTGTTCAATTTGGCGCCACATTCTTTTTAATAAACTGCACACACAAACAGACACAGATATAAAATATTGACACCACGAATAAACTCCTCTGACTGTCTAATAGCCGCTTTCAAACGGCCGAGCGCGACGGACAGCATACGGTGCATATGATAAAGCGAGATAGACAGCGTCTATCCCGCTCAATCTCATAGCTTATGCCAATATGCCATGTATGCAGCCCCTCCTTGCCCGTGGTCCACCTAATCTGTTCACCTGGGTGGACCACGGGAAGTTTTTTCTACCCGTGGTCCACCTAGGTGGACTAAGGTGAACCACGGTCATTTTTTTTTACCCGCTTTGCTAAAAGACCCCTTCTTTCCCACCGTCCACCTCCCGAGACCTCCTCGGTGAACTGTTGAAAATTATTTTTTCCTACCGTTCACCTTTAATTATATAGTGTAATTTATATTGGTGACCGTCCACCTCTGAAATTTAATACTGGCTGTTTTATTATATCTATGGATTTTTTTATGTTTGCGTGAAGAATTTGTCTGACAGGAAATACGCACCGAAAATGTGTTATTTCGCTTTCTCATATTAAAAGTTCGGTTCTGGCGCTTCGCCGGCCGCTGCCGCGGCACGCTCGCTTCGCTCACTTGGCTCGCGCGCTGTAGGGTCGCAGTACACCTAACACTCCTCCTCGCTTCGCTCGTCGTCGTACCTACACTGGCCTGCACATTTTTCGATCTGAAGAGTTCTGATAGTATGTAGGTTCGCTGTATTGATAACAAGGTGTACGGTGGAAATTAAAAAAAATCCATTGTACACACAAAAAGTACTACTGTATACTATATTAGTACATTGTGATACAAGTGAGGTATGTTGATAATTACATCAGAGGCGGAATTATCACGCGAGCCGCAGGTGAGCGTGATAAGAGAGCCGAGGATGTAATTATCAAAGCTCACGCGTTTCATACGACATTTTTCAACACATTTTGCGAGGAAAAAATCCTTTTCATAAGATGACAATTTTATAGGCCTGCCAAGTTTCTTTACTTATTTATGGCAACATGTTTTTACTCACATGTGGTATACATCGCTAAGAATTTCCATTGGCGTCCATTCTTTTTATCACTTTTCTAGTCACCCCGAGTCAACATTTTTGTTAATAACCAAACACTTATTAACAATGTTTACAAATATCTGTGAAATAACCTCAAATGGCGCGCAACAGTTTTTTTTCGTGAAGTTTGCGCAGTGCTCGCGCATGAGATGAAATCTCTAAACAGCCAATACAAAATTAAATAAATATTTTCGTTTTAAAAAGTTTTTTTTATTAATTCATGTTAAGATGCTGCTGCTGCCGCTGCCGCGGCACGCTCGCTTCGCTCACTTGGCTCGCGCGCTGTAGGGTCGCAGTACACCTAACACTCCTCCTCGCTTCGCTCGTCGTCGTACCTACACTGGCCTGCACATTTTTCGATCTGAAGAGTTCTGATAGTATGTAGGTTCGCTGTATTGATAACAAGGTGTACGGTGGAAATTAAAAAAATCCATTGTACACACAAAAAGTACTACTGTATACTATATTAGTACATTGTGATACAAGTGAGGTATGTTGATAATTACATCAGAGGCGGAATTATCACGCGAGCCGCAGGTGAGCGTGATAAGAGAGCCGAGGATGTAATTATCAAAGCTCACGCGTTTCATACGACATTTTTCAACACATTTTGCGAGGAAAAAATCCTTTTCATAAGATGACAATTTTATAGGCCTGCCAAGTTTCTTTACTTATTTATGGCAACATGTTTTTACTCACATGTGGTATACATCGCTAAGAATTTCCATTGGCGTCTATTCTTTTTATCACTTTTCTAGTCACCCCGAGTCAACATTTTTGTTAATAACCAAACACTTATTAACAATGTTTACAAATATCTGTGAAATAACCTCAAATGGCGCGCAACAGTTTTTTTTCGTGAAGTTTGCGCAGTGCTCGCGCATGAGATGAAATCTCTAAACAGCCAATACAAAATTAAATAAATATTTTCGTTTTAAAAAGTTTTCTTTATTAATTCATGTTAAGATGTTATCAAAAGTGAATAGTTTTACTAAATTAAACGTTTCTGTATAATATCCAAAAAGAAATAGTCAATTAATTAACAAAAAGGATTTAATTTGTTTAGTCGAGTAAGAATCCATTTGCCGAGAATTAAAAAAAAAGCTGTACAATCTGTACAACCCGGTTAATTTAAGAATGCACCGTGTGCACGCATACATCTTGCTGCAAGGTGCCAACCTGACTTAATCGGGATATAACCATAAACACACAAGTGTCGTAATGTTATATAACACGCGTGTTTAATATCCAGGATTATAAGCCTAAAAGCGACACAATAAGAGGTACGTTACGAGCAATTGTGTTGAAAACTAATTTACTGGAAAAGTTTACCGAGGTGAACCACCACCAATAAGTTTTTACCATAGTCCTTCTAGGTGGACCACGGATAGAAAAAACTTCCCGTGGTCCACCCAGGTGAACAGATTAGGTGGACCACGGGCAAGGAGCTTATGCAGCCAACCACGCTTGAACGTTTGGACGCGACTATAGACGGCCGAAGGTGTTTATTTGTTTTAATTATTGTGAATGAATAAAAGACGCCTAATAATATTTGAAAATTATTCTGTTTCCTGATTGGTTGATAATAATAATTAATATATAGCTGTATTCTGATTAGTTGATAGCAAATACAAATGGTTTTTTAAATAGTGCTTGGTGGACGGACGTCGATTGGCCGGCACTAGCGGGCAACAACCCGCGCGTTCAAGGTCGCTCCATTATTAAATTTAGTAGGCATGAAAAGCGTTAGGTATACTGTTGGTAGAACTATTATATAATCTATGTTATTGGTGTAGCTAAGATGAATATATCTATGCTTAAAACGCCGATCGATGAAAAGTCTGTTCTTATCTTATCGTATTATCGTTCCAATTTTACACTGGCAACACAGCACTGTGCTGGCAGATCTTACCCGAAAAATAAAATGATCACTTTGTAAATAGCACACCGCACACCTGGGCATCGTGTTATTAGCCAGTGAGTGGGTAAGAGCGTTGAATAATTTTTATTTTATCTTTTACATGTGCGTATGGAAATATACCTACCTATTTAGATTAGTTAATAATACTGAATCGTATTTCCAAGTTTAAACATGAATGCGTGTTCGGTATGCCTGAAACAGACTGAGGATTTTGTTACCTTTATGCGTCTTAAAAATAGGCACCTGCACGTCTAGCACACGACGGCTGCGACATACTCTCGATTTTTATCGCTCTATACCTCTTCTTCTAAGTGTTCTAATAAGAGAGAGACGTATAGTGCGAGAAAAATCGAGAGAGCTCGCGTGCCGTCGCGTGCTTGGCGTGCTGCTGCGTCATTGCACTGCGATTGCGTGGAAATCGTGTTAATGGAAACTAGAATACTATTAGTTCACGTTGAAACCTTTGTAGTTTTCCCATAAATACGACTTTTAACTCTACTACTAGGTAAGTTAGTTTAATCATTATCGTAATAATTCAGTCATTTAATCAACCTGTATAAAATAATATCATATCGTATATGAGTATGATAAGATAAGCGTGGACCTTCATTTTGCAACTAACAAATTCATTCCAAATCTATTTGAATAAGTATCTGTACATCATCGCGCTAACTCCCTATTGGTTGTGCGTTAAGGCAAGGGAGCGCAAGAACCAAGCCAATTAATTTGAATATATCATTTTAAACGCGTTTCGCAATTGGGCTCAGCACGGCTAGCACGCGACGGCGCGCGAGCTCTCTCGATTTTTCTCGCACTATCCGTCTCTCTCTTATTAGAACACTTAGAAGACGAGGTATAGTGCGATAAAAATCGAGAGTATGTCGCGGCCGTCGTGTGCTAGACGTGCTGCTCTTTCTTAGGTTTTTTTTGCACTGACGTAGAGTGGTTCAGCGGCGCTACCACGAAAATCGAAATTCGAAGTTCGGGTATCTCCATCTCTATCGCACTTACATTACTCAAGTGACAGGGATGCATGTAACATACGAACTTTGAGTTTCGATTTTTGTGGAAGCGCCGCAGATTGTGTGATGATTCATTAAACGTTGTTTGGAATATCTGGCGCTTGCTCTTATAACAGAACTATCCACACATCAGTACAGCATTTTAAGGATCTTCACGAAGATAGAGGTAGGTACTTAAAACTTTTTAGGTACCTAGGTTTGACGCCACGCCACTGTTAAATAATATTAGCATTAGGTTCTTCGGCCGCCTACAAAACCGGTGTTTCATAACTAGTTTCGTCCTAGGCTTTTTTCTTCTTGCAGATACATAACTGATATTGATCAAGTTGTAATGTTTCCTTTGGTCGCCTACGTAACCGGAGTTTTGAAATGTTTGCAAACTTTACACTTATCCCAAGATAGAAGCTCACCGTAGGTTTTGGTCCACTGGTGATTCCTTGATTCCTAAGTGTCCTCTTTGTCTCAATATTTTTTAATCTTCATCTATCTTGTCCCAAAAGTTTTTCTTCATTGAATATTAATCTCTTTGCTGACAGGAACTTAATAAAAAATAGCATGGCTTTTTAGCACTGACACTACTACAATCTAAAACATAAATTAATTAAAGCAGCTAAGATAAATTCTATCGAGATTAAAATAAATCTGTGACGTAGGTACCACAGATAACCTCCAATGGATAGAGCCTATAGGACGACGTGCGGTCACGCATATATGTTTTTGCACTGATAACCCCCCACTACCCCGCGCCATATTGTCAGTATCGACCAGGTACGCGATCTATACGTGCGTCAAACAACCAACAAATTAAAATTGATTTTGCGCTATAAAAATAGTTCTTGCCGTGTGAAGTGGTGTGGGAAAGTCTCCCGAACTTTAATTACACAAACGACGGAATAACATTTCACAGGTAAGTTAAATTTATCATATAAATGTAAATTTCATTCTGTCACGCGGAGTTCATTTTACACTGGTCGATAAGAAGTAGTGAAGTATGCATGTCCCTTTTCATCAAATGGGAATGACAATATCTTCACCTATCAAATTCTCACGAAAGCACGTGACAATCTTAGTGTTTTAGCTTATTCACCAAAGATTATATTTATATCCTTGACATTGCATTGTCGAAATTCTTTTGTTAGAAATCATAGCTAATGTATACGATGTACGTAGGTTTAAACTGCACCAAGAAGGTGCTGCACGTGGCGGACTGCAACCGTCTTACAAGCTATGAGGTAGAGGGAGACGTAGTAAATTACTGTCTCGCTCTATTTTATAGCTTCCGGAACTAATGAACCGAATATACGGTCGCGTTCTTTAATTTATGACCTTTTTTGCTAAAATATTCTTAGTATTCCTATAGAATTTGACAGGATACACCTTAATGGGTCCCAAATTAAAGTCCGCGACTGTACCTACAGCACGTCTATCATGAGACGGCCGCGACATACTCGCGATTTTTCTCGCACCATACCTTTTGTTCTAAGTATTCTAATAAGAAAGAGACGGATAGGATAGAAACACAAATCAATCAATTAGGTACATTAATATACATACATATATCATGCATACAATATAAACTTACTTATACATACTTAAATAATTAATTATATGTACCCGAACAAAGATATCAAGAGGTTCATCAATCTTTAATAGTTAAAAAGAGATGCTTACGCAACTTGCGTTTAAAGGAGAACTTGCCCTGAGCTTGTCTGACGGTAAGAGGGAGATCATTCCAGACGAATAGCAGGAAACCAGTACGGTGAAATAAGACAGAGAGTTTTAAGACTCCTGGATGTACGTAGCTTGCAACCAGGACGGGGTATAACATTTTTTTTTTTTTTTAAGATATTCCGGTCCAGCTGGGTCGAAAAAGATGGTATAAAGTGTGCACAGAATTTTGAATTTATACACCTTACTTTGCATATGTACATACTGTCTATTCAGGTTTCCTCATGTTGAGATGGGTATTTAAATTAAACTTAGTAAGATTTCTAATTAAACTTGTTTTATTTCTCACAATCACAATTATTTACCAATAATGATGCTGAGGATTATCTATCATCAACGATATAATTTTATCACATATAATAAATATATGTACTTTTTTATGACATCGTTTTTATTTGTCTTCCTTACCTAGGCTATGCCAATATTAAAATAACATGATAATAATATAACAGTGACAGCCGTTCAAAAATTTCGACCATGTTAACGGGTACCGTACCTACGCCATGTAAAATATTCTACTAACAATTAATTACGGCACCGCTAAAAACCGTTAGCGAACAACGCGTCCCATCGCTACGCTTCTGGCGCCATGATGTGACAAAGCGCGGTACTTTCGAAACAGCCAATCGCAGCGCCGTCACCGACCTCCCCGCAGCCCGCACCTACCGTCAACTGTGGTGACCTTTGCATCGAACTAAATCGCTTATAGGCTCTATCTATTGGAGGTTATCTGTGGTAGGTACAGATAAAAAAAACAAGTAATCAAGTAATCAAGTATTTATTGCAATCATGTTGTTACAGTATGGTACATAGTTGACATATGTTACATTAAGTCTCAAACATAAACCCTGTGAGGGCATCGCAATGGTTCTAAATTGACTTACAACTAAATATATTTATAACATAAAACAGTATAGATCGATATAGTTAACAGAGCCCTAGCTCCAACCTTTTTTTTTTTTTTTTTTTTTTTTTGTTTAGGGGGGGAAAATGCGTTACGCATACCACCCGGGTGCAGGGGGTGACCCGAGTGGTTATGTGGGACTCCCGTATGAGCTTATGAGACCCACGGTGTACCCACTAAAAACCCCCCCACTTGCCGCCTCGCCGCCATGTGGCGAGGTTACGGGAACGCTTGCGCACACATCCGCAACCCCGCCGGCGGCAGCCGCCCACAAGCGGCTCCTCACGGATGCCCTGAGGCCCTCCACGTGAGGCGCGCCAGATGTTAGGACGCGCCTGACTGCTCGATCTCCACCTGTACAGTAGCGGATCCCCCCTGAGTCCGCTACGAGGAGATCGTGGGTGCAGAAAAAATCCAGCACCCGGTGGCGGATCAGGTCTGTGGTTCCGCCACCGACCACGTCTCGGCCGCAGAGGATAGGGAAAGCGGCGCACCGTAATACCGGCATTCCTCTTCCTCTGCGGTCCCACCAATGCCGTTTCGGCGGAACGGCCCCGCCAAGTTCGCAGGGGGTAGGGAGAGTGGCGCACCGTAATACCAACACGCCTCTCCCCCTGCGATCCCGCCTCGGCCGCAGAAGATAGGGAGAACGGCGAACCGCAATACCGGCACTCCTCTTCTTCTACGGCCCCTCCCTTACGCATCCTAAGCGGGCTTCGCTAAGCCCGCTAGGAGCGCCCTCCTCGGGCCAGCCGGCGGCCCAAACAGGCCGGCCCCGGGTGCCTCTTAGCTTCACCGTGGGTGACCAGTCCACGGTTACTAAGCCCCCCCGCCCCAACAAGGCGGGCACCCTCGGGGGGGAGCCCTAGCTCCAACCTAACCTAACTAACCTTATGCCTACATAAGGTTGGTTATGTTGTTGTATGTGTATTAGTGTATCGTTGTGTATGTGTTTTTTATGTATATTTTTAATTATGTATTTCCTTATTATTTAAATTATTAAACTTATATATATCGATTTATGAGTAGTAGTAATGTTTGTGTTGTTGGAACCAGTTCGGTACGTAAGTAAAGTAGGTAGGTTAGGTTAGTTTAGGTTAGGGTTACCTACAAGTAAAAAAAAATGCTTGATCGGCACCAGTTATGTACAAGTACAAAAAGCCTCGGTCGAAACTAGTTTCGAAACTTCCATGTCATAGGCGACTGAAGGGGTGTATAGGTAATGATTACTACTATTGTGTACTAATAGTATTTTTTTATTTTATATGAAGATATTTTTTTTTTATGAAATGCAGTGCAATGCTGTTTCTGTAATATATATATATTTTTTATTAATTTTGTAATGTTTCTGATAGTTTCGCGCGTCTTATCGTCAGATACCTGCCTAAGCGGTGGCCCAATAACACGTTGACAAAATTAAAAAGTAAAAAAAACCGCCTAGGAGGAGGTAAAAAGAGGACAGTAATAAGGACTCCCAGGCTTCAAAACATTATCAAGAAAATATTTCAGCGTAATCCACGGACTAAAATTCGAAAAAGGCGCGGGACCTGGGGATAAGCCGTTTGACGGTGCAACGTATTTATAAAAGACTTCAATTTGAAGCCGTTCAAACTGCGTAAGGCACAACTTTTTGAAGATAAAGATAAAAACTATCGCCTCGAGAGATGTTGTCTAATTAAGAAGCGTGCCGCAGACTGAGAAATGGTAAACACCCTTTTTCAAATGAAAAACTGTTTTCCATTGAACAGGCCCATAATCATCACAATGATGGACTGTTTTATTCTAGTCGTCCTGGAGCAATCGCAGTGATTCTTCACCGCCAACAGCTGGAATCCGTTATGGTTTGGGGTGGTACCTATTTGCTCTACAGGCAAAATGCCTATTATTTTTATAAATACGGAACCCTAAAAAAGGTGTCAAAATTAATCAAGAAATATAAGGAAAAACATCTTGAAGCTGTAGTTCTACCTTGGAGCCAGCATTTTGGCTACCAACCGTGGATATTCCAGCAAGGCTCTGCTCCATCTCACAGGGCCCGTAGTGAGCAGCAGTGGTGTAAGGACAATTTTCCAGGATTCATAAGCTCGAAAGAATGGCCGTCGTACTCACCTGACCTAAATCCAATGGATTACAGTTTATGGGAGTACTTAGAGTCAACGGCCTGTGCCACCAAGCACAAAAATATAGACGCTAAGCAACACTTACGAAGGAGTGGGGAAAAAATACCTTTGAGGAGCTGCGGCATATCGTCTACAATTTTAACAAACGTTTGCGTCCATGGATCAGTGCAAAGGGAGGTATTTTGAACACAGATATTTTTTTATTTCAAGTTAGTGCAGTTTTAACATTTAATGTCATTCTAAGAATTTGGTGTAAGTAATATATTTTTCATGTGAAAAACTATGATTCTTACTTTCCGACATATTTATAACAACGTTATACTATTTCTGCGGACCCATAACCTAATATATTTGATAATTAAACCACATATTTATAAAAGTATAACAGAGTTTATTCAGCACATAGGATTAAGAAATATGACATTGACAAGAGCGACAAAAACAGTTAAGTCACAATACGGAGTTGGCCAGGATTAAAACAAGGTTTATATCGGCTACAAAATGAAACCTCCAACAGTAAGCAATAAAAAAACAGATTATTCTATGTCACCGTATTTCTGGGCTACCGTGTTACTATATTGTATTGGATCACTAAGCACGCTCAATTAGATAATTTCTGCAACTAAAACCATTATAAGTACTTTTGATCCCGACTTCTCGGGGCCCGATTCGAGATGACATAATGTAACGTTTCCGGCATGTAATACCTAAATAATGAGAATAAGGATGGATCTGTATGTAAAGCCCGGCCAGGAAAATAAAAAACTTCCCCATATTGCGGAAAACTATAGGAACTAATTTCTTCAACTGGCAACAGTGACTTTGAAGACGTCATTAATGCCAATTGTCAATCACTGTCAAAGTGAGGTGTCGTTTTTACGTGGTGTATTTGTCGGATATTGTGTGTCTGTGCGTTAAAATGCCGAAAGCTATTTTAATATAATTTACAATATTACGAAGTATTTGTCGGAGAGAAAGTCAGAAGGTTTAGACTATTCCTCTAAATAACATCACCGACCTTGTTGTCAACATGACTGGTAGGTACATCATATAATGTGTGCAATAGAAATTAATTAGTGTTGCCATAATTAATGCTAATTTAGCGCCCCCAGAGCAGGCTTTTTATTTTCCTGGTCGGGCTTTATGTATTTCAAATTTAGAATGACATTGACAGTGACATTCCAGATAAGCGATATCTAATGCTGTCTACACACCAAGCCAACGAACGCCAACGAACGATTTTCAGTGTTGGCTGTCGCACGTTCATTGGTTCTCCTTCAGGTGCGTACACACCAGGGCAACGAACGCCAACGAATGGGTTTCGTTGGCCTTCGTTTGCTGTGTCTGGACGGATTAACAAACGAAACGCCAACGATTGTTTGTTGGCGTGTGCCGACGATCCGCAGCGAGGTGGCAACATCAAAGGATTTGAAGCAATCGTCCCAACGTGGTGTGGATTGGATGCCTATTAAGGCCAACAAACGGAAGCTCAAACGAAGCTGTTGAAGTACATTCGTTCTTTGGACGCATCTTCAAGAACCAACGAACGTAATATATCGGTGCATATATTGAGATCCTGACTTTGATTTCTTCACCAACGCTACCCCTGCCAGAAGGTACGGAACCCACGGGATCCTCTGTGTGCCACGTGTGCACCAATAGTTTCGCTGGCCTTCGTTGGCTGTGTCTGGACGGATTAAAAAACGCCAACGATTGTTTGTTGGCCTGTGCCGGCAATCCGCAGCGAGGCGGCAACATCAAAGGATTTTAAACAATCTGCCCAACGTAGTGTGGATTGGATGCCGAAGGCCAACAAACGAATGGTCCAATTGTATTCAACAACCACTCAAAATCTTCAGAAGACATTCTGATAAAGTTGTCAATTAAACGATACTCTTTTTCTGCAATTATTTTACTTCCACTGTAAACATTTCTGCTTGTAAAATATGTCGTTGTCCACCATCTCCGCCTTCATTTCTGGTTTTTTCATTTTGTTAACTTGTTAAGATATAGAAAACTAGCAATTATATCACTGTGTCGTCGTCCATGATCAATATGCGGTTATCAAACCTGTTCGACTACTAACATAGGCTAGAGCATGACGCATGTTCGTTCTGGACGCATCTTCAAGAACCAACGAACGTGCGGGAGCGTGCGGTAGCCAACACCTCAATAATCTTGCCAATACCTCAATAATCTTTGCCAACACCGAATATCTTTAGTTGGCGTTCGTTGGTCGGGTGTGTACGCAGGCTTCGCCTGCGTCAATGATACCGCCACGCAGCGGATTGCCGGCACACGCTAACGAATGATCATCGAACCGAACGGTCGTTGGCGTTTATTGAGTTGTCCTGAGCTATTACCACGAACATCGAATCTCGAAGTTCGTATATCTCCGTCTCTATCACACTTATGGTATATGGTACTCGAGCGACAGAGACAGCGATATACGAACTTCGAGATCCGATTTTCGTGGTAGCGCCGCAGGCAGCGCCAACGAAGGCCGGCCGGCTGGTCCAGCACGTCTAGCACACGACGGCCGCGGCATACTCTCGATTTTTATCGCACTATACCTCTTCTTCTAAGTGTTCTAATAAGAGAGAGACGGATAGTGCGAGAAAAATCGAGAGAGCTCGCGCGCCGTCGCGTGCTAGCCGTGCTGACCAACGAACGCCAACGAAAGATATTCGGTGTTGGCTACCGCACGCTCCCGCACGTTCGTTGGTTCTTGAAGATGCGTCCAGAACGAACGTGCGTCATGCTGTAGCCTATGTTAGTAGTTGAACAGGTTTGATAACCGCATATTGATCATGGACGACGATACAGTGATATAATTGCTAGTTTTCTATATCTTAACGAGTTAACAAAATAAAAAAACCAGAAATGAAGGCGGAGATGGTGGACAACGACATATTTTACAAGCAGAAATGTTTACAGTGGAAGTAAAATCATTGCAGAAAAAGAGTATCGTTTAATTGACAACTTTATCAGAATGTCTTCTGAAGATTTTGAATGGTTGTTGGATACAATTGGACCATTCGTTTGTTGGCCTTCGGCATCCAATCCACACTTCGTTGGGCAGATTGTTTCAAATCCTTTGATGTTGCCGCCTCGCTGCGGATTGCCGGCACAGGCCAACAAACAATCGTTGGCGTTTTTTAATCCGTCCAGACACAGCCAACGAAGGCCAGCGAAACTATTGGTGCACACGTGGCACACAGAGGATCCCGTGGGTTCCGTACCTTCTGGCAGGAGTAGCGTTGGTGAAGAAATCAAAGTCAGGATCTCAATATATGCACCGATATATTACAATAAATATATGCAGCAAATACAGTCGTCGCATTGTTAAAACTTACTGATAGTATCTTGGATTAATATAGATCACTTGGGACGACACAAGAAAAACACAAGTTACACGGGGCGCGCTTCAGAGCGAAAGAGGACGGTGACAGTTCGTGCAAATTAAGGAATATGGGTCAGAAGAAGAGAAAACAAGAACTCTACTTGTAAATGCGTTTATTACTCTTAAGCCTCATCTCAATCTCAATGACAGTTCCTCACCACCACAGATAAACAACACCACTAGTGATAGGATATAAAGATAGGGATGTCACATTGCTTCTTTCTATAACACCTTTCCTCAATGTAACAATCCCTTACTAAACAATTTTGTATGTGTATTTACACATACAAAGGAACTTTAAACCTTATTCTTAATTTAATTCTAAACTTCAGTTCAACATATCAAATAACAAGTGATAAGCTTTTACTGCCTCATAGCTAAAATAACTTATTCCTACAGTTTTCAAATTTTAATTTGGTCAACGACAGAGTACACAAATCAGCAACTTGGTTTTCGCTTTCAATGTATTTTAACACAACAATTCCCTCTTGAACCTTCTGTCTTATAAAATGGTATTTCAAATCAATATATTTTAGCCTATTATGGTGCTCTGGGTTCTTTGCAATATAAATGGCAGACTGATTATCCTCAAAACAATAACTTTATCGCATTTAAGGCCCACTTCATTAAATAAATTTTTAATCCAAATTCCCTCTGAAATACCTTTAGCCAGAGCGACGTACTCGGCCTCCGTCGACGATAGCGCCACACACTGCTGCTTATTTGATGACCAAGAGACAGTACAACCATATACCTTCATTACATAGCCTGACGTAGACTTTCGGTCTCCGCTATCGCCACCCCAGTCTGCATCCATATAGCCAATTAGTGGCTCATCTGCACCCTTCCTGTATATTAACTTAAGACCCAATGACCCTTTAATATACCTTAAAATCCGTTTCAAGCCCTTCCATACATCCTCATTTGCACATCCCTGAAACCGACTTAGATAACTTAATGCATAGCATATGTCAGGCCGAGTGCCTAGCATAGCATACATAAGGCTTCCAATGAGCTTTCTGCATCTTTGTGTCATTTCTTCATTTTCCAGATTATTAATCTTCTTAATTTGTGTTCCTGGCTCCAATGGTGTAGATACCGGCTTACATTGTTCCATATTGTATTTCTTTAGTATTTCTTTAAGATAATCTTCCTGATCAATTTATATTGTGTTCTCCCCTTTTTTATGTTGCTTCCTAGGTATTTAGAGACACCATTCATATCTTTCATATCAACATTTTCATTTAGTCTTTTTCAATTTATCGATTTCTGTACAATTTTCTGAAAGCAGTATGATATCATCCACGTACATAGTACATAGAATTTAATCCCTTTCTTATAGTACAGACAGTTATCACAATTGCTTCGATGAAATCCTTCATTAATCATCAATTTATCGAACCTCTCGTTCCAATATCTTGGAGATTTTCTTAATCCGTACAGCGATTTATTCAGCTTTAGTACCTTGCCATCCATAATTGTTTTCATGCCTTTTGGTTTCTCTAAATACACTTCTTCGTCTATGGTGCCATTTAAGAAGGCACTTTTCACGTCCATTTGTTGCATATTCAAATCATACTTGCTTGATATAGCGAGTAATATCCGTAACGTTGTAAGTTTAGCAACTGGAGCATATACTTCTGCATTATCAAACTTGTCTTCCTGTTTAAAGCCCCGCGCCACAAGTCTTGCTTTATAAAACTCTTTATTGTCATCACCATTCTTGATCTTAAACACCCACTTGCTGTCAATTGCCTTCTTCCCTTCAAGTAAATTTATCTCCTTCCATGTATTGTTTCTTTCTAATGCTTCCAACTCCTTCTCTATTGCTGCCAACCATTTCTTGCCATCTTTTCCGTTAATAGCCTCATCATAGGTTAAATTTTCTTCTCCTTGTGCCAACAAACCCGTTCTTCTATTTCGCGTTCTTGTTTCCCCTTCCTCAGACTGAACCTTTTCTGGACTAAACCACTCTTCAAGATATTCTTCATCAAGAAACTCATTTTCACTCTGAAACCTCCCACTATTTTCTAATACTTTTTCTTCCTCTGCATAACTTTTGTCTTTCTCTACCTCTTCTGTTTCTTTCTCTTCTCTTTCAACCATTTGTCCATTATCATCTGCCTTCTTCTGTTCCTCTTCTTCGGTAAGTTTGCTCTCATCTTTTGTTTCATTTTCATCATGGTCTGTATCTACTTGCAGCGTTACACTTTTCTTCTTACGTGTATGCCGTTCTTTATTTTCTTTATCTTCCACTTGCACTAAAATGATATCCCTGTAGGTTTCCACCTCTCCTTCATTTTCAAACTACACTCTATATCCTTTTGTTGTTGTTCCGTATCCTACAAACCTTCCCAACTTCCCTTTTGGATCCCACTTGCGTCGTCTCTGTTTTGGTACATGAGTGTATACTTCAGCTCCAAATATTCTCAATGTGTTAAGGTCAAAGCTCATCTTGTACAATAATTCATATGGCGTCATATCCTCCTGACTGCTGGAGCCTGTTCTATTAAGTGTGTATACCGCATTATTTACCGCTTCAGCCCACAGTTCCTTGCCCACCTTTGCATCAATCATCATAGTCCTAGCAGCTTCCACAATCGTACGCATCTCACGTTCGATCCGTCCGTTCTGTTCAGGGGTATAAGCTACTGTGACCTCATGTACGATCCCTTTCCTTCTAAACATCTCTTCCAAATCCTTATTTTTGAATTCACCACCACCATCTGAACGCACTTTCTTTACCTTGCAATCAAACTCATTTTCAAACCTTTCAATAAATTCTAACAATCTTTCCTTCGTTGTTTTTAAGAAAATACACATACCGATAGCTGCTGTAGTCATCCTTCACCAGTAAGAAATATGATGACCCGCCGAGTGACTTATTCTCCATGGGTCCGCATAAGTCTGCATGAATCAGCTGGCCTGGACACTCTGCACGGCTGTCATGAAGCACAATTCTTGGCCGTATGGCCTGTGTTTCCACACTGGTAGCATTTTACTTGCTGATTGCAGTTTGTAGCTAGGTGACCGACTTTATTACACTGGTAGCACTTTCTTTGTTTACAGTCTCGCTTCAAATGACCCACCTTGCCACACAAAACATTTTCTTACACTATTGCTGTCCTGCTGTGCTCCATTTCTGCTTCTCGATACAAACGCTGATGATGTGGTAGCCTGCTCGGACTGTCCACCCCGCTCCTCTTCGATAAGTAGTCTCGATGTTAATTCCTTTAAATTTTGATGATCGTCTGGTACTGATTCCCATGCACTCACAAAACGTTTGAACTAATCAGGCAATGACATCAATATTTTTGTTATCATCATCTTTTCCGATGGTACTTCATTCAAGTTTCTCAGCTGGTTACATATTTCCTCTAAATTAGATATAAACTTCATCACCGGTTCTTTTTCATCAAATGATATGTTGAAGAACCGCTGTTGCACTAGGTGTACACTCACTTTTATCGCAGGTTCGTACAATGTGGACAATCTATCCCACATGTCGTGGCTGGTCGCGCACGATGACAGGTAGGAGAGGACCTGCTCGCCCACACGCGTAACAATAATTTGTTGGGCCTTGCAGTCCTTGCCAACGCTTAACCTCAAAAAAACCCAAGTATGCCGCTTTACCGCCGACAATATCTTTCTCAACAGAACTGACTTTTAAATTACGTTTTCGACCCTGGGCCCATAACCAATTAAGGAATATGGGTCAGAAGAAGAGAAAACAAGAACTCTACTTGTAAATGCGTTTATTACTCTTAAGCCTCATCTCAATCTCAATGACAGTTCCTCACAACCACAGATAAACAAAACCACTAGTGATGGGGGTTACCTATCATAAACTCGAAAATCGTATTACCGAATATTAAAATCCCGAAAACGTTTCCCTTTTTATCAGTTGGCTGAATTTTTGTTTGCCCGAAATTTATTTTCCCATATTATTATTTTCCCAATTCTCAGTTCGTTGTAATTTTATTTCGCTTATGTATCGAATAGACACTTATTAAGATTCCGAAGGATCATTTGCCAACTAGTTTTAAGTGCCGAAAAGTATTAAGTCCGAAATATTATTATCCCGCTATTATATTAAAAGATCGAAATTGTAGCATGTCGATGCAAATCCTCGATACATTGGTTTGCTATTTTATCAGCGTAGGCGTCAATATTAATTGCTTGACCCTTAGTGTGGGTAAGTGAATACAGACACTTTAACCTAACCTAAACCTAACCTAACCGCCAGCGTGTCGACGTCACCCCGCTTCGCGGGGTGCCTATTTCCGCTCTAAGGGACAGAAGCTAACCCTAACCTAACCTACAAATAATACCATTTTTAGGATCATTTGTTATTTTTTTACTGCGGGGGGCTTTGCCCCCCGAGCCCCCCCCCCCTTATGCACGTTTTGAGAACTCGTGCAGCACTCTTGTACCTTGTACCTAAATGTTTGGACCTAAGCGCCTTTTCTATCAATTGTTTATTTTTTAAGGTCACAGTTTTAAATGTAACCTAACCCATTTATTAGTCAAAGTTCATTTTCGCATTGCAATTTTAAAATGCACTTCTTTAGGGTTTTTAGCATATCTGAATGTTTTTTTAATCGTTTAAAATGAGATTTCGATTTTACGTAGCATCGGAATTATGAAAAGGTGGTAAACAATTCGGTTGTCAAATAATAAAGTTGGCAATCGTTCGTCGGATTATTGAGTTTCGGGAAAACGACCATGTGGGAAAACAAACCAGCGATATTTCAAAAGTATGGTAAACAAAGTATATGGATTATAAGAATTCGGTTAACCGTTTTCGGACAAGTGAAAATCGGGCAAGTGTTTTTCGAAACTTCTATAGGTTACCCTAGTGATGGGATATAAATATAGGGATGTCACATTGCTTCTATCTATAACAGTGCATAGATAATAACTAATCATACATGACACACTATACACTATACAGCCCGATTAAGTTAGGTGCATACACACTTCACAACTCTAATAGAAACCCATTTGTTGTCGTTCGTTAGCCTGGTGTGTACGAACCTGAACGAGAACCAACGAGCGTGCGACAGCCAACACCGAAAATCGTTCGTTGGCGTTCGTTGGCTTGGTGTCCAATGACCCACCATTATACAATTGATTCGGCTAAAAACATACTATTTATAGATAATTATTATTAAAACTGAACTTTGAACTTCCGGTTAGAGAATTTTACATGAAATGGAACGTAAGCAAAGCAACCCAACCTTCCGTCATCGTCAGAGTTCAGTTCAGACTGTCACTGTTACTTTGAAAATTGTCTCATATTTGTCTTTAATTATTATACTGTATCGTTTGTTATCGTGTGCAACGAGTGCTCTGATCGATTGGACCCTTTGAGTAGTAACTCAAAGGTTGGACCTGATGTTTTCTCGTCTGGACCTTGATTTGGTGTTTGTAATTGTCTGGATCACCTCGTATACAAGATGTTGTAATTCAAATTTCGTTTTTATTATTTTCGGTTGATAAATTACACAGTGAGTGAGAATTTACAGTTCAAAACATTGTGCTATGCAGATAAAAAAGTATATTAATAAGTATGCATATATAGGTAAAGCGTATACGTATACGGCTATAGCTCACGCTTGGCCTGTTGACAAGACGAAACGCTAGATGGCGCTCGGCATTAATTTCCTTGACTGACGTCTCTATCTCTATAAATTCATAGTTCATAGTACTCTTTGAGCGAGAACCTATAAGACAAAATCTAATTGATCCAATGTTAGTGCAGTGCACCAGTAGGTATTTGTTATTATTGTCAATAGGTAATTCATATTTAAATATAAACATATAAAGTAAGTAAAATAAATAAGTGTTTTTGTTAGTGTGAAGTATAATATGTAGATAAATGTGTTCGAATGTAGCAATTATTACTAATGTTAGATGTGGGTAGGTGCAAACTAAGACGGTATCTTTATAAAAAAGCAAGTAGTATGTAAATGGAGTAAAATTTCAAATTTCAAAGAGTGGTAACTAAAAATAAAAGTAGTAGGAGCAGAGTTTAGTTTCTTTGTTTTTGCGTGTTTAGTAAGTTACCTACCTATTGTCGTAATTTTAACTTTAATTGAGTTTTATTTTTTAATGCGCGAATTGGTGGACGTATTATGTTCCAGCACTTACGATTAAAATAGTAGAACTATCGCGTGTCTTAAGGGAGCAAAATTCTTAGTGATGCGAATGATTCGTAAATGAATATTGAGCGTAACGAACGAGGGATTCAAGTGTTTACGCCCAAAACGGGAATATTTTTGCTACCGAGCAGCACATATTGCTTTTCACACCTTTAGTGAGGAAAATTTAAATGAAATGAAAGAAAAGTAAAACTGATTTTTCATTTGAGGGCAACAATTACTTTTTTTGAATAGCAGGTGTGAAAAAGTTACATAACTAATTATTATAATTTGCTCTCACGGTCTAACTAATTAGGTTACTAATTCATAGGTCTGTTTTACTAACTCTCTCCGTTTGACTTGCAACTATGTACATATAATAGGTACATGCATACAAACATTCACGCCTTTATTCCCAAAAGGGGTAGGCAGAGCACATGAAACTTATGTTCCAGCGCCACTTTTAGCATAACTGTATAAAAGATCGACAAAATGTGATATTGCAGTGATAGGTTGCTAGCCCATCGCCCACAACACACTTCAACCCTGCTCCCTTAGTCGACTTTTACGACACCCACGGGAAGAAAGGGGGTGGTGTAATTCTAACCCGACACACGGGTACGTAAGTACTCGTCTACAAATTGCCTCTCTCGGCCTCACGAAATTATATAATTTGCACTTTGCACCGATTTCTAAAAACAATTTCGAAGTCAAAACGGTGCAAAATATATACCTGTTATGTATTTCATCAACGTTTATACATCCTATTAAATGCAGATCATTTGGGAACATGCTCTATGAGTTTATTCTGATTTCTGACATGTATCAGGAATGACACCGTCGCTATTTATCCGTCTGAACAATGGACTTTTATCACAGTTATGCTATATTGTATTCATATTCTTAAATGTTTAATATTGAAGGTGTTCTTTTTCAGAAATGGCGGCTGACGTTGGTGACCTCCACGATCTTAAATGTTTAATATTGAAGGTGTTCTTTTTCAGAAATGGCGGCTGACGTTGGTGACCTCCACGACTACGGCACAGAAATAACAAAGACCGATGATTCCCGATATAGCACACATTTTCATGTTTCGAAGTAATTATTCTAATTTATGTCCGTTATAAATATTAATTACCTATTTATTATTAAATTAGAGTTCGGAACAAGGTTTTTTTTACACAAGCGTTCATCTCAAAATTTTCTGATCTGTCGAACAGCAATTTATCGCCATAGTTAATATACCTACTTTTTCGTCGTTGCGGGGTAAACTTTGCACTGCACTGTTGAGAAATATTAATTGGTATAAAGGTTATCTTGCCTAACTAATAGATAGGCCTATTACAAATACTCCTAAATTCACTCTACAACGCAATATTGTGTCAACTATACCATACCCTTGACTTCCAGAAAATACCTGGGAATAATAAATGGAACCAAGGGACACACAAAAAACAGAATTGAACAAGAGACCAAGACGGAACTGAAGTTGCCGGGACACGGTGACGATGGGGATATCGCTATACTCGGACCTACTGCTGCTGTATGGTTTTACTGTTCAGCTTAAGGGGATGCCTTGATTCGAGTCGAACACGCCCTCTAGACAAAGACACCCTTATGCCTTCTGCGCACGAGAAAAAGAGATGGAACACTCTTCGGGAATGGCTTTTTTGGTCAAATTTCGATAAATACCTAACTCAGAGAAGTTTTATTTAAATTTCATAAAGTGAGATTTTAGATGAGATAAAATATTATAGTATTAACTTGATTGTGTCGTAAAATAATGTATCGTTTGAGTAGGCTAAGTAAAAAAGGAAAATACAGACCCAACTTTGGAATTTTTTCTATCGAGGAAATTTTAAGCAATCATGTATCGGTAAAATCAGAAAAACAATCATATAGTCAAGAATCATATATCCGAAAATCAGACCTTATTGTTTCTTAATCTAGTCAGAACGGCGTTTCAAAGCACGCGATAATTTCCAATGCACCGCCTAAGTACAAATGTCACCGAGAGTTAAACAATAGTTATTTGTTATACAAGGGTGCCCAGATGTATTTTAACCGCGAGTGTGGATATGAAACACGAGCTAGCGAATGGATTCTAGGGTTGAACTACAAGCTAGCGAATGGATTCTATGGTTCAAAAAACGAATCCTGAGCGTAGCGAGTGTTGCAACAGAGACGTAATATAACTGGACCCGTGTGTAACACAAATCTTTTTACCCCACTAAAGCGAAGAAAATACTAAGAATATAGTACTTAAAGAAATATCTATAAGAAATTCTATAAGAAAAAATCAGTTTCCGTCAAAAAATCATTTTTGGTACAAGCTTTTATTGCCGACTGTATTTTTTGCTGTATACCGTCATCAACTAGTACCTAATTGAGACGATTCTATCGAGCCCAAATTCAACGGGGTTACATCGGTTAAGTACTGAATTCCCATGGCCACCTTCTGTCTCCATCATCAGATCAGCTCGATGGTAGCATATGATATTGATTTGTCATCCAAACTATACTTATACCCAAAATTACAGCTCAATCGGTTAAGTGTGTCTTTAACTTGAAAGATTTCATTACAGACACCGGGACAGGTGAAACTAAACAAAAGCTTGTCAAAAAAAAACTGATGTGTGAAAATTGTCCTGTCTAGACTGGCCTTTACATGTTATTACGTTTAAAAAAGTTACTAATAACACGTTCGGATTTCTAAAATTATTCGCACTCTTGTGGATAAAATGCAGTTTTGCTATCAGTTTTTAAAGAATAATACGGAACCCTAAAAAAGGGCTTTCCGAGCTAATTAGATTATTATTTAAGTTTAAGCACACTTCCGCCGCACTCCGCTGGGGCGATGCGGAGCGACGGTTCGCAACGTTGTATGAACAGATATAGATATTGCATAGATCACGCAAATGCATGTACTTCGCGTGTCCGAATTCGGTCTCCGAGTTGGCACTCCGACTGACATTCCGCGCGCGTCTGTTGTGGTAGCCGGTTGTCCGTGAATATTAAGTAAATGCTTTATTGCAGAATCGATTTTGCGCGGACAACGGGGAATTCACATCACTAATTCGCCCGTTAGGTAGAAAAACCGGCCAAGTGCGTGTCGAGGCACGCGCAGTGTAGGGTTCCGTAGTTGCCTGTCTGTCGTAGTTACATCGACGTGCGGTGCGGTTGCGTCGGCCGAATTTGTACGAAAATTGGCCTTTTGAAGTACACATTAAGTTGGTCGACTATTACTCGGTAACTACTTATGCCTACTTGTTCGTGATAGTTTTCCTTTTAAATTCATTATATGTACTACTAAAACGATTTTTTTCATATCCCCAGTAGTAGCCATTTAGCTGGCTTGGGCACACATGACTCGAACAAAAATTAGGGCTTAAACCCCAATATTTCGGAAATATTGGGGTACCCCAATTTTTTATCAAGATTTTATTATACTGTTTTAATGGTTACTGAGATAAGGCGAAGACGGACAGACAGACAGACAGACTGACATGGCGAAACTATAAGGGTTCCATGTTGACTACGGAACCCTAAAAAGTGACACGGTCGGTTTTAGTTAAGGTAGTTTAATAACTTAAACTACCTTATCTAGTGTATATCTATATCTGTGGTTGTATGCCAGTACTTCAGTTTGTATATAAATTCCGCACGATAAATACTTCACTCACACTGCACCGCACCTCCGCCCGGCGAAGTTTTTACGCGGCTCCGCACACCGCAGCGGCGGCAGTGTGTGATGCGCCTAATTGTCATATGCTATACAAAGCTGTAATGGTCTGGGGCAATCTGAGACATACCTACGTTTCATATTTCAAATTGGAATACGAAATGTGTCTCAGATTGACCCTCGTAATAATGATGAATAACATATTAAAACGTTTTTTAGAGCGTGAAAGATGCAAAGCGGCAAATTGATATGATAGTCGTGTCCTCACGGATGAAGCAGAGGGCTACGCATTTCCATTCAATCCCTATGAATAAACCAGATATTATGGAAAACTTTACACGTTTTAAGGTATTTATCACCATAAATCAGACTTTTATCTAACTTAGGAAATGGTTATTATAATCGGTATCAATGATGTAATATTTAATATTACATCATTGTTCGGTATACTAACTTAGTTCCATGTTTTGCAAATATAAATGACTACCGGTTAGCCTAGTGGGTAGGGTAGTGACGCTGCCTGCTAAGCTGAAGGTCTGGGGTTCGAATCCCGGTAAGGGAAAATATTTGTATGGTTTCTTATCCTTGATTGTTTTCTGTGTATGTAAGTTGTAAGTACTATATGTATGTATTAAATATAGATATATCATCGTCTAGTACCCATAAAATAAGCCTTATTGAGGTTACTATAGACATTTGATATTACCATACCACCATACTATATGGCATTTGTATAGTTATATGGATATTGTTAATAATTCTTTAACCTACCGGTAGGTCCGTTTGGAAGTCTCTGTTTGGCCCTATGGTGGTTTGGTAGAGAATGCCTTGAGGCCTTATACTCCAGGCAAAATACGGTTTTGAAAAACATTAATTTATAATAGCGTTTTTTTTGTTGATTTCATTTTAAAATTGTATTCTAAGATGATTTATTCAAGAATCCGGCAAACTTTCCACCCGGAAGTAATTATGTAGCTTTAAATGAAGCATGCATTGTGTTTTTTTGTACGATTTATATTGAATATTATAGAGCAAATGTAAATGAACCAAAATAAAGACAAACATGTTTATTAATATTTTTTCTGACTTTTTAGAAGCTAGTTAATTTATCATTTTTTTGATGTCTGAAATTTTGTCGGATTTTGTCGCTGGGTAACTATTTAATTGATAATATATCCGTTACACATCAAAAAGAAGCTATTATAAATTATTTCCAAAATTGACATTTTTTCCATACAAGTTGTCAGTTCATTGACTGGACTATTAAGGCGCTTGCAGTTGTTTGTTTTGTGCAATAAAGTTCAAATAAATTGAGTTTAAATCAATATTGATTTAAACTCACGATTCTTGTATAGGTAGAAAAAGTTGTCTTTTCTGTATAGAGAAGACGGTCATACATAATTAAACCGGATATTCAAAAGAAGGTTTATTTAACCGACTCCGCACCAATAACGACATACTTGCGTCAGATCGCTTTTTGCTACTTACATAAGGATAGATTTTCCCCTGTAGCCCGGGCATTACCTCTATCACTACCAGGGTATGCGCTACGCTCGTAGCCGGGTATTACACAGTGTATAAAACAAAATTCGTCTCTCCTGTGGTCAATAATTAAGAGCTCACGTGCATATAAATAATATTGTTATCGCATAGTAATATAGAAGAGGAGACGCCGTTTATGCGGATTAAGAGTTCAACCAAAAATTAGGCAGTAAGCTTCGTACCCAGCCGATCCTGTTGTTTTACCGCTAGCGGAAACCGGCCACGGCGTAGGGCCCCGGTAGGCGGGTTCCTGGCAGTGAGTGTTAATTGTCCAGGACGTACGGAAGCTAGTCCGTTTTGGGTTGCACAGCCATAATAGTACATTGTGTCTTAAGGGATCATAATTATATATTTACGGCGAAGGCGAATTCAATATACCGAATCTGGATTCGACTCACTTTGGAGTGAAACGAAAGATTTTAATTCAAGTGTTTACGCCCAAGGCGGATTAATTTTTCTACCAAGTGACACTTACTGCTTACCACACCATCTATGTCTATGAGGAAAATTAAAATATCTCATTTGCGGACAACAATTACTCTTCTCTGAATATAGAAGGATCAGGAAAGAAAAGTACAACTTTGATCCCTCATGCGAGGACAACAAGGATTATTTTCTGACTAGCAAGTTCAGGGAAGAAAAGTACAAATTTGATCCTTCAGGCGAGGGCAACATTGATTCTTTTCTGACTAGCAGGATCAGGGAAGAAAAGTGTAACTTTGATCGCTCATGCGAGGGCAACAGTGACTCTTTTCTGAATAGCAGATGTGAAAAATAAATTCCCTTTCAGCTTGACACTGTCTTTTAGGTATAGTCTGTAATATGCTGAATCGTGATTAATTTAATTTATAATTATTTATTTATCTCTCTCTTTAATGTTTCAGGAAGCTGTTCTACGTGACTGTCCAGCCCGCGGGTTGGAAGAAGCCATCTTTATTAAACCCAGCAAAGTGCATGTGACCATGGGAGTTATGTGTTTAACGGACAACGAGGAAAAGCTTTTAGCTTCCAACTTGCTTACAGACGCCAAGGAGAAAATCATAATGTTAGTCTAAATTTGTGTATTTTGATGACAACAAACATTAAGTTTTTGCCTATAAGTATAGGTATTATCTTATAAATATTTCTCAATTAATATAAAGTTATTATTTCAGGCCTCTACTCCACGGTCATTTGCCTCTGAAAATTAGAATTAAAGGGTTGTCCTTTATGAATAACGATTCCAAGAACATACATGTGCTCTACGCTAAGGTTGAAGAAGTTGAGTCTAAACCCGGTATCCTTCAGGAGTTAGCTGATGGCATCGTGGATTACTTTAATAAAAAAGGTAACGTTTTAACCATATTTTTCAATTAACACATATTTGGTATGCGAAATGTTTGCGTCAGATTTAGCAACTGCAGTCGCCAAGGCCGTAGCAGCTTAAGTCTCATATGTAGCGAAAAACGCCCGTGGAGACAACAATTGTGTGCTAAAGGCCTGGAATAGGTAATTTATGAACCATGCACTATTGTTAAGCGAATGAAAGTATCTATAAACAGCAAACATCTCTTTTATTTACTCGAGCCAATTGAAAACTGTTACATATTTTCTTTTCGTTATATACGGGCGATCATCCTTGGATTCACTAGATTTGTATGCGAACTGACCTAATACGTTTCTCAAAATAAACAAAAACAGAAGCTCCATGCCATACAAATCATACAATATCCGATTTCCAGCTATTTTCATTCGGCTCATTGTGCTAGTATAGCGACCGCGATGCTTTTTGACAGACGATTTATGTGTTTTAACACAATTTTGTTTTATTATCAGCCATTTTTTTTTGTATTACAATGCAGACAATTATTATGTTTTATTCCAAAGATCAAGTCTGGTTAAATGACCTAGCCCAGAGCACGCGCGTCGCTGGGTTAGTTTTGTGGTTATACAATGTGGGTTTGTTATATTTTCCTTTCAAATTTAGGAACAAAATAATTTGTTATAATACCACGTTAAAATTCAATAAAAATACTAGCAAACAAGGCCACTTCTGGCGCTACGAGGGGCCTACTGTGCCCATGTGTTCGCTCGCATTCTCTTTGCAGTATACAGTTGCACGTCGTCTCCGGCGAGATATTGCACATACGGGCGGAGAATCCCCTTTATATCTACTCTATCTACAAATGCAAGTATACCCTGAACCAGGTGATGCCGTGCGTGGCATTGGGGCCGGCAATATTGCCTCTATTCAGTTATGTAGGCGATATTTGAAAGTAACAGAGAAATGTTTACGTACCTATACATCGTATAGATATAGAAAAGTAATTCGGTATGGGTAAATTAAGCAATTACGCCGACAAAATGGTATAATAAAATCTTGAATAGGTACATTTTTTTAGCGTCCCTCCCCTTTACGTAAAGTGGGATGTATATATTTTCTTAGGGGTATCGTTGGATAGCATCTTTCGTATCAGGGATCCGTTTGCGTGTGAATTGGGCTTTTAAGCCCCTATTTTTGTGAGTGTTAAGAGTCCCCTTGTGGATAAATCTTTTTATGTGAAAATAAAAATGGCTGTAAAACTGTCACGGCTAAGTAGGCATAACTAGTTAAAGAGTAATAGACGATCAAATTTAAAAAATGTACTTGGATAGGCCCACTTTAGTACAAATACGCGCGATGCAACCGCAACGTTTAGTTAGCGCGCGCGTGGCGTTGTGACAAAGACAAACCGGCAACTACCGAACCCTACACTGCGCGTGGTCCGACACGCACTTGGCCGGTTTTATTGAGTGATCGTCATGCTCTTACCCATAATATATTGCAATGTGTTTATGCAAGAGGGAGCGCATGAACCAAGGCTTCGCATTCTATTCGAGGGGCACACCGAAATGATCGGGAATGGATAACTTAGGACTAAATTACATGAAAATCTTTTATAAAGTTAACATTGGACTTTTGAAACCATAATGGCATTCATATAATTATGTCCTTTATTTAATTAAAAAAAACATTTTTTTTAATCTGCAATGATCGAGAGTTTGCACGGAAAAATCACTGCGGCAATATTTTTTTCAAAACTATCACAAGGGATATTTCAAAATTTTACCTGGGGAAGCTTATTTTTTTGATGATTTTTATTAAAATGCTTAATCTAATCCAGCCCAACGACAATATCTCTATAGGTCGACTAAAAATAGTGGTAACTCCTGAATACACCCTGGTAGTAGAAAAAAATAATATTGCATAATCTACCTGTGGTATATTACGACATTACGTTATCTATAAGTATTCGAATGACACTAAAAATAACGTTATCTAAAAAAATGTGTTTGAAAGCTAGTTTCCTTTTGCGTTCCCTCATATTTTATATGAAGAAGAAATGCGACTTGTGTTGATTTTTGCTCACCTACTCTACAAAAGTTCTGGTGAGAAACGTCAAAGCCAGTAATACCTAATATATTTGTTAGTTGCAAATTAAGAAACTATTACTATAAGCCAGAAATATCACGTTATCTGGGACTGATCGAGGTTTGAACTTTGTAATACTTACGGTCGAAAAGCACGAAAATTTGCCATCATTTCAATGTCAACTTCAGCCTTGAATCATCGACATAATTAAATGTTTTATGTTTGGCAAAAGCACTCATATCAACAAAATGTATACTTAAAAATCTAAAAACACCATAATTAAGTTACATCTTCGATCAGTTTTTTCTATTTCCGATCATTTTAGTGTGCCACTTGTACTATTAAATGAACAACATTTTTATATTTATGAATTTGTTTGTTTGTAAATTGGTTCACGAATACGATGTAAATGTCGATCAGATACATATACAATACTATTATAGGTCTTATTACCGAGATTAGTTTTCTCCGTATTTTTACCGACCAAAGCTATCCTACTAATATTATAAATGCGAAAGTTTGGATGTTTGGATGTTTAGATGTTTGGATGTTTGTTACTTAATCACACCTAAACGGCTTAACCGATTTGGATGAAATTTTGCACGAAGATAGTCTATAGCCTGGATTAAAATATAGGATAGTTTTTATCCCGGGTCCACGCAGACATAGTCGCGGGCGGAAGCTAGTAGGTATATAATACGTCCAAATTTCGATCCGGAATCAGGCCCCTGTTCGCAGTTATATAACGGTGTTTTCCAGGAAAAATGGCCGGTAGGGTTACTATATGGAAAATCGTTTTCATTAGTTATTATTACTAACCCTGCCACACATGTGCTTTTTTTAGTGTTTGTTTGTACCTGCCTTGTTTCTAGGTTTAATGAGGAAGGAGGAATTTGGCCGAGACGGCGTCAATCTGCACGTAACGTTGCTGAACACTAAGTACAGAAACAAATCTTCTCAAGATTTCAGAGCATTTATGAAGAAACGGATACCATTTGATGGGTCGGACATACTGGAAAAGTTTGGTGATTTTGAATTCGGTGTGTTGGAAGTGAGCGAGATTCATTTGTCACAGCTTGGCGCCATTGGGGCCGATGGGTATTATCAACCTACTTTTGTAATTTCTATTCCTTAGTTTCATTCGTTGTGTATGCTACACCGCAGTACGTAGCATGCTTATGTCACAGGTAGCGGGAAGTCAGGCGTTGGAAATTGAGCTGCTGGCTGATCATGGGCGCTAAAAGGGTTAATGTAATTTTATATAACATTAAGTAGTTTTAAACGTCGTAAACGTGCAATACTAATATTTTACTTTCACAATTTTTCTAAGGGAATAAATTAAATATACAAATACAAATGGAAGAGTTTCATTGTAATAAAAGGAATCCCACATTGATGAAATGATCCATTATATGTTTTTACTTCTGAATCAAATATTGCAATTGTTTCGCTTCTGTTTGTTACGTTCAGCTGTTTATTGAAAAAGTTGTGGAAATCCACTTAGGGAAGAACTCCTTGTTATCGCGTGACTTTTTTTATTTCAAATTCAATAAAGTCTTCAAGTGACATAGGAAAGTTTTATATCGTACGTGACTCTGCAACGCTCGCGCTGGAATTGTCGGCTCAAATACTTCAGTCTCTCCTCTCCTCGCAACGCAATAATGTTACTATAAAGTCCGACCAGGAAAATAAAAAACTTCGCCATATTGCGGAAAACTATTGGAACTAATTTCTTCAACTGGCAACAGTAACTTTCTCTCACTCTTAAAAAAAACACAAGTTTATCTTTAATATTCTAGCGAGTGTTTTACCATTTCGAAATTCGGACTAAATAGGCCTTGTTTTGAAGCGACTTTGCCAAATTAGTTAAGAGGGGTGAATACTACGTATTCGTCCATACAAATAGAAAAATGTTTTTCCACTTCTATATATTATGCTGAGGCGATCGACATCACTTTAAAAGACTAATAACTATTCTCTTTTGATAACATTTTACACGAATTAATAAAGATAACATCTTAAAACGATAATATTTATTTTATTTTTTATTGGCTGTTTAGAGATTTCATCAAAGTCTGGCTTAACACATGAGCGCGCACTGCGCAAACTTCACAAAAAAAAAACTGTTGCGCGCCATTATAGGTTATTTCACAAATATTTGTAAACATTGTTAATGCGTGTTTGGTTTAAATCAAAAGTTATTGACTTGTGGTGACTAGAAAAGTGATAAATAGAATGGACGCCACTGGAAATTCTTGGCGATGTATAATATGTGAGTAAAAACCTGTTCCCATCTTTAAGTAAAGAAAATCAGGCCAAAATTTTCATCTTATGAAAAGGATTTTTCCCTCGCAAAATGTGTTGAAAAGTGTCGTATGAAACGCGTGAGCTTTGATAATTACATCCTCGCATCTGATGTAATTATCAACATACCTCACTTGTATCACAATGTACTATCACCAAAATTGAATCCTGACCCACCATGGAACCTTGTTACAATAAACTGACATATTAACGTCATAAATATGATCGTACGTATGTTCGTTAATTGTAACAAGGTTCTATGGTGGGTCATGATTCAGTTGGTTCGATAGTACTATTAAACATGTCTTGGATTATAATTTCTTGTTAACTGTTATATGATTATATTATCCGTTTTCGGCCTGACGTTGACTTTTGGGACTCTTTGTATATTGTATAGTTAAGTACGGTAAGTAGTGTACTTTCCTTAGTTACCTATACAACGACGTGCCCCAAATTTTACGACCTATAGACTTAAGTACGCAAAAAAAAACTCAATTTTATTCTATCACCTAATTTCAGATTTCTAACAGAATGTGTCATCAACCGCGGACAGACGGGCGAAACATTAAGGATTTCTTGTTGACTACGAAACCCTAAAAAGGGATGTAAGTAGGTTAATCAATACAGGTTGTTTGATAATTAATGGATAATCCGTGACTTGCCTAAAGAATTAGGGCTTACTGAGGTTCTTTGAATTTAAAATTTAAAATCAGTATAACAATATTATCACGACTTCCTATTTGTGACTTGCTTGTTTTTGTTTTGGTGAATTTTACAAAGTAAATTATATGACGATGATGATGTGATTTCAATAGCCCCTTGAAAGTGAAATTCCATCTAACCCCTACTAAGAACAGGATGATTATTAAACCGGTTTAAATGGCTTCAGCGGGGCGCGGGCGCGGGTCGCCCTCAAAGACGGTAATCCCGCACGAGCTTATTCCAGTTTACGGACGAATGGTCTTTATCGGCCGGTTTCCCGGCTGCCGATGTCGAAAAACACATAACAAGAGGCGGAAAACTGTTGACTTAAACCCTGTTGGTTTAGTCTAGTTATCCGCTTTGTTAAGTACATAGTTCCGTTTGTTTTTGGCTGTAGATTGTAGAAAGACCGTTAATACGAGTACCTAACACTTTAATAGAAGAACTTTGGACGAAGTACCTTTTTGGTATTTCTTACCAACTTACAAGGTTTTTTAAATTACCAGGAGAAAATTTTGGTTCGGCATTTCTCATATAAAATTATACACGCAATATCAACTAGTGGCTCTGAGCTGTAGACTTCGCGGGTTTGTTTCAAAACGGTTGAATTTAGTAATTTTATACCTTTTTAACCCATGGGGGTTGAATTGAAATCGTGGCCATTATCAAAAAAAAACGTCGAAATGTCGAGGTAATTAAATAAACACCTTTTTGAACGCGATTAAGTCCGATTTTGTTATATTCATGTGTTAAAATCGTGGCCATTTGAACAAAATCGAAAATTGATGTGACAAAACGAAATAATTGTACCTATAAATTATTGAACCTGCTTACAAAATTCCACGAAAATCGGTGGAGAACTGCAGCCTGTAGGTGAGAACTGCGGGACATTCGGACATCCAAACATACGAAAGATGGATTTTGGGCCAAGCTGGAATGGACCGGCTTCGGTCAATAGTCTCGATTGGTTCCCCTTTCTAGTAATTTTTTACGTTTTCAATCCATGTCTCCGCCGTTTTTTAAAATTTCGAAAAACTGACTCGACAAAAAAATCGGTATACTTACCGAACCTACTCACAAAATTTCATGAGAATCGGTTGAGAAATGTGAGCTCTAGGCGAGAACAGGGGGAAATCCAAACATCCGGATTTGAGGAAATAAAAATCGGCCAAGTGCGAGTCGGAACTCAGCAATTAGTGTTCCGTACATTCAGCTATTTTAAATGATTCATACTTTATCTCCTGATTTTGAAGCTAACTACTACTAACTTAACTGCTTGATTTATTGAATGGAGTTCAATAAAAATTATATTTATATTATTGCAAAAACTTCACAATCGTAAGTGAACGACTGGGAAAGATTTCCGGGGCTTATAAGGAAAAAGTTTCGACAGAAACTGCTCCTGCACTGGCGACAAATCGGTGTACAAACTATCATATATTTTTAATTCACCATTTACAAAATGAACACAAGTCCAGTGTCCAACGTCATTAAATGGTCGGTTCCCGGGAGCTTTCGGAAAATGACTTGTAAATGGTCTTCTCCCCGAGGCACAAGTTCAATCAAGTGCAGAGCCTGCATTAAAAGCACGTCGCGCGGACGGTAGCTTGAATTTTCTGAAAGTATCCTGTCAAATGTAGTTACGCATTCGTCTTCAATATATTCATGTCCCAGTACATACGAGAAACGAGTCATTTTAATGTTTTAGGTCCTCGCCTTTTTTTAGGTGTCGGGTTCAAAAGTATTATTTCTGTGTTTTAGTAACCCAAACAAAACTGCAATTTCAAAAGTTTTTTTTTTAGTTCTCAACTGAATCGTTTTATTACAAAATCCAAAATGATATCATCAAATCCATAATTATATATTCATCGATATTGATGCGTCATCATTATATCAGCCGAAAGACGTCCACTGCAGGACATAGGCCTCCCCCAAAGAGTGCCACAATGACCAGTTCTGCGCCACCCGCATCCAGCAGACTCCCGCGACCTTTACCAGGCCCCGTATCATGGTCTGCCTTATCACGCGATACGTGATAAGGCCCATGACCATGATACGGGGCCAGGTCATCGGTCCACCTTATAGGGGGTCTACCCACTTGCTTTACACTTTACTTTACTGTGTTGTGTTGATAACTTTAAATTTGTCGAATCCGCGAGCGATAACCTCAGACCAAGAAAAAAGATAGAGCATTACGAAAAACCTAGTGAAGCCGGTTTTCAACCAAGCCAAATAAGGGTAGCGCACGCTCACGCGCACTTATACAAACAAAAAAACTGCACAAAACTGAATATGGGAACACTAAATAATGTGAAAACTATGACGCCTCTATTTGGTTTATTAACCTTTGGTCTATGTATCAGCTTTAAGTATGGAACACTATAAACAAACATTCATCATTTATTTGAATTGCTATAGATTATGACAACAATAAATCTTATTTTTACTAGATGCAAATTATTCGTCGGATTCATTCGGAAATATGGAAATATAAACTATTCACAACCTATCTCTAAACTACCACTCACTCTAGTATATAGTGACTCTCAGATCCGCAACAACTACACCTAATCGAAGGTCAGACTTTAACTGGATCGTGGGTAATTGTTGAAAACACCAGACCTGCGTTGTCTAATTACTTGACATCGGGTATTTTTCGGTTTCGGTCGGAACAAATCGGAAACAGGAAACAACACGAAATACAATGCTGTGTTTTCATTATATCAATATTCATTTATCAGACTGCGAAGTGCAATGTACGTCACTAGGCACGGCTATACTGAAGAACCAGCGTAAAATGAGACGCTATACCGATTTTATTGACTTTAATTTGTAAATATAATTTAAACTATTAAAGCTAGCGTCATGTTGATAATTTTCCCGTCGTCTACACACAATTTCCGTTATGCATGTGTATTTCCAAGACTTAGTTGGGTATAGTTTTTGAAATAGAGCTGGGGACAGCACTGTATGAAATAAAGTTACTTTGGTCATATTTAACACTAGTAAGAGCTATCGTAAAAAGAACTCAAAATGTGTATACCGTCTCAAAATTTTGCGAGCTTTCGAATGATACCCCACACGTTCCTTACAATCCAAAAAAAATTGCGTAACCCCTTATTACCCCTCAAACTGCCCCCTTTATTGGGATTTACACCTTTTCGACTTTATTTATGTAATTAGGCCATAAATCTATATCTATACCAAATTTCATCTTCCTATGTCAAACGGTCTTCGAGAAAACTGGCTGTGACAGACGGACAGCCTCCGAGTGATCGCATAAGTGTTCCGTTGGACCAATTTTGGTGCGGAACACTAAAACGATTTTTCGTCCAAGCTGAAGCATAGACGCTTCGCTCGCTCGATCGACTAAAGTAAAAACATACTGACCACTTTAATGGGCGCCGCGCCTCTTTATTATCTCAGAACGAGAACGGGCAATATATTGACATTATATCGATACCCTAGGTAGTTAACAATCGTATTAATTACGGGGCAAATAGGGGTTTGCATGATTATTGATAGTGCACAAATAAAGTTACAATTTCATGCCAAAATAATGTATTTAATGTATTTAGTACGACTGTGAACTAGCGTATCAATATGTCGAACCAAATTGGCCTTCAGTTTGCAAATATTGTTTATTTTCTTTTCGCTGAAGCCGCGACAGGGTTGTAATTATGTAGCCAGCTAGGAGATTTCCCTAGTTTTCCTAGCTCTACGTCATAACTGGGCTGGTATTCACCGTGGTCACCGACAACCCGTCTCAGGCTGTTTGGCCTCTGGCTACGTATAATTTATACGAAGTACAGTTAAGATATACTGGGTATGAGGGTTGGGACGGGTCGAGGGAGGGCGTGAATTGCATAGCTGGCAGGAAACGGCTGGCGGGGTGGCTCCGAGGCCCGGCGTGCGGCAGTAGCGGCCCGTTGCCTACGCGACGTGCTCGTTTCGACAACACCCTGTATCTACCTATCCACGATGCCAACCTTGACGGACACTGGGCGAAACTAGAAGATCGTAGATAATATTTTGGACGAGATTTTTGGAGACGTGGTAAGTTTCTGTTCGATTCATTTCGTATTATTAAGCACGATGCTATCGTAAAAATAAGGAAATATTATGCTGATTGCAGATTACCATGTGTAATTTAAGGAATAAATTAGTCGTATACTTACCTAATGTATTCAGTAAGGGTATTATTTAATTAAGAAGGTAACATATTCAAATATACCTACCTAAGTTCGTACTTATACATAGCTAATTTACTTATATGTATGTCAATCTTGGGCTTGACATTTGTAGTTTAGATGAAAACTGTACAAATGTTGTGCAATTATAAGTCTGAGCGTAGTGGAATGTTGGATGGAATAAATGTGATAACTGGGAATGAATAAAAGGAAAGGGGGAGGCGGTGCGGCCGCGGCCCGTGGAGCAGTCAAATAAATCGTAGCCGTAAAGCGTAAAAAGAAAAGGCTTGGTTGTTCCCCAGTTAAGGCGATTGAGACGTAAAATAGCGTAATTTCGAAGGGTCATTACCTGGTGAGCACTGAACAAAAGTATTTTTTTTTACTTAATTACCAAGGAGAATTCTTATGCCCAGTCATAAACGTTCATCGAAACTACATCAGCTAATGTGCCGTCAAAATTCGTTTGTCTTTATCTGTCATTTTTAACCGACTTCAAAAAAAGGAGGAGGTTCTCAATTCGGTTGTTTTTTTTTATATTTTTTTTTTAATGTTTGTTACCTCAGAACTCCGTCATTGATGAGCCGATTCGTAATTTTTTTTTTGTTTGTAAGTATATGCTTTCAGATGGGTCCCATTTAAAAAAAAAATTCAATTGGATGATGGGATCCATGAGGAATTGAGGGAACTCCTCAATTATATTAGGCACGCGTGTAGTGATTTTGGTATTTTCTATTGTAACTCGTGTATTTACACTCGGAAATCATAAATTTGGTGGAGTGGAATTGATGATGAAGACCACAGATGACTTATGGAATTCCTCAATTATGTACTTAAAAGTACAAAAGTATATCACAGATTCTGATAAGATTCCGTTGAAATAGCAACTAATGAAGTGCCAAAGGTGATCCTTGTGGAATCGACGGAAGTCCTCAAATATTATCGGCCCACATACAGCGATTGGGTTTTTTTCTCTAATAATCAACGCATTTGCTCTCGGCGGGTTTCATGTGGTAAATTGGAAAAGAAATGTGGAAATGTTCTCGTAGCTTGGCGGAGTACTAAATTGAAGTCGGTTAAAACTTTGTTTTTAAAGTAAATTATGACATATATGTTAGTGCGAAAGGGCCAAGTTTTATAGAAATAAGGGATAGTCTTCTCTTGCAGCTTATGAATAAAATAACAAGATTAAATACTTACACCGCAGCCAACCCCTTTCCTGAACCGTGTAGTGTTAGGAATTCATAAATACATTGCTTACATAATAAGGCTTCAGTTCTGTTTGACGGGAGTCGGTATTTGTTTATAGCATCAAGACGGAAAATAATTTAGAGGGTGATTTCGAAAAGAAAACCAGTCGACATTGATTGTTACAGTAAATGGTTCCAATTACAAAATTCAATTATATTTAGCTTTGAAGTAAAAATAAATGACTTCTTTGATAAGGATGGCCAACTAGAATGATTGCGACATGAATTTGGGAGGTTGTGTTCCGGATAATCGGAAAGACCTTAATTACGCGAGACAGATTTATGAGCAGCAGCAGCGTGGCAGCTCGCAGCAACACGAGATCATCTCAACATCGATGTAAGCGTGTAACAAAGAATTTGGAAGGAACTAAACAAAATACTTGGTTTAACTTTTATTTTTATAGTTATAACGAGTGCATGAGTCCGCAGTAAGCTCGATTCTCCATACAAACGTAGTTACGCTCTCATTTTAAAACTACGTGTTTGATTGTAACGAAACTTTGCATATACAATGACATGAGGTATATCTATGTCTGTAATTAGTTTATGTAGCTTCAGATACCATAGTTAAAAAAAACACCGAATTTAAGTTTTTCATACAAAACTTGTTTTTGCTGTATTTCGTTTGTTTTATAAACTGGAATCATATAAACTAATTACAGACATAGATATACCTCATGTCATTGTATATGCAAAGTTTCGTCACAATCCAACACGTAGTTTTAAAATGAGAGCGTAACTACGTTTGTATGGAAAGGTGAAATTCGGCCGAGCTTACTGCGGACTTAAAAATCGGTGTGGATGCGGCGTGCGGTCAATCTAGGAAAAAATCCATTAGTATTTTTCGATGCAGCGTCGAGAGAAAAACATGTTTTTTAAGAATTCTATCAGATAAAGGGTTTAGCTAAAATTCATGATTACCTTTTACCGCGTTCAAGGCGAAAACTCTCGTATAAGTCATGCCTCTCACGAGCGATTCCGCTACAAAGGGGCAAAATGCTGCTACGTGCTACGGCGTAGCACACGTCGCGTTGCCTGGGCTCGAATAATTCTAGTTTTAATTTCATAAGTTTGATGACAGAGGTTATTATCGAGTAAATACATTTTATGTAGGAATATAAGCTTATTAATGTTATTATCCTCCTAAATTGCGTGTACGTGCAGGTCCCACAATAATGACCACGCCAAAGCCGAACTGTCGTCCTTTTGTACAGTTGCAGCCATATTTTATATTAACGCTTTAATTAAAAAAAATCGTGTACATTAAGGGTCTTGCTCAACTCAAGTGACGTCAACTGTTATCCTGCTCGTATTGCAGCATTGCGGAAGACATTTGGACACTATATCGCGCGGATACACACGTCTTTATAAACGTGACTTGTGGCTGTAATCGAAAACCTCTTTTAATTATTTTTTAAGAGCCATAACATCTTTGTCTTATTGCATGACTCAGTATTCTTATTCTTATTTATAAGTAATTCAGCAGGAATAGCTTGTTGTATGGAATCAGTTCAAATTTACATCAATATTTAGGCAGGCTGAATGACGAAAGTCATTATCTTGTTGGTAAGCCTCGGCCTCATAATATATTTAACTTTCATCATCAGCAAAACAACGGTCCTTTTACTCCCATAATGAACGGGCAGGGACTGATGAGTTTCCGCCATCAGACCGGGCGGAACCATCAAAATTGGGTTACGTGGCAAAAGTTTCAGACAAAAACCTATTTATATTTCCTTAATATTGTCCGGCCAATGTTTTCGACACGGCGGGTGCTCACTAAATGGCCACTCGAGAAGGTTTGTGTGTGCTATAAAAACAACGCTATATGGAAACCCCCTACCAGCATTCATTCATATAATGATAATTCGGTTACCTAGGCGCGTGCCAAGTTCAGAAATAATTTTACGTTGTCCAGTTTTCCTAAGTCGTATAATTACTTAATTAAATAGAGCGGTAAATCAGTGTTACGGGTTCACACCTCCCGTTTTCGCTCCCATGTCACATTCCTTTTCGTACACACATACCGTGTGAAAATAATATTCCGAGCTTATAACTTAAATAAAACGGCCAAGTGCGACTCGGGGGTCACTGGCAGTATAGGGACTGTTTTAACAACGTGCGCGGCAACGTGTGCGCCAATTAACAATCACTCACTAAACGTTGCGGCTGCGTCGCCGTGAACGTAAACATCGTTTTTTTTTATATGGTTCACAAACCTCATAACCTTACGCAACGAACAATTTCGTCAGTCATCCTCTATGAAACTTGTACAGTTTGCTTTTCCAAGTACATTTTTAGAAAGTTGGTTTTTGTCCATTAGATTTTCGTTACGAATAATATTGTAAATTTGGGGAACAGGAAAAAAATAAAAAAGGCGGTCAAACAGTTTCTCCAGCCGGGTGGTCAAATTGAGGATAGGACCTTCCTGACCAGAATCATTTGGACTACGCGTATACAGTGTCACCGAAACTTGAATTATGGACCTCCGCTATCTTTTCTCATCTTAAGGGTTAAAAGCTAAGCCTAGTATAATCATGGTCGTTGGACAGCACAGAAATCTCACTAATCCAACGCTCACAACGATTTCAAATAGTATAGTGTATATTCAAGTAATTCCGCTACGGGGTGAAGGGGTCACGATATTGACACCACACCACAGACCTAATGCGGGACCCGGCTCCATAGGAGCGCGTAATTAGAGATTGCCGGAATGTAATGTTTCGCCGAATGTAAGTAACGCCCGTTGCGATGTGTCCTCATTTGAGCAGCCTGATTTGATTTACAAGACACGTGAGGAATCTCAAGAATCGCGCTGTTGTAAATAAATAACTATCATTGTACAATACTGGAAATCAATCTGACTCGATATTTCGCATTCTAATATGATACCGCAAAGTATTAGGTATAGCTGTAAGTAACAATACACAATGCGATGAGAGTCGAATCTAGCTGGGCAATAAGGGTCACGTCATTTCGTCACATCCCCGAAGGTCCGATTCCAAAATATTATTGTCTATCTAATCTCATATAACTTATTAACTATGACGAAGCGTGTGTTAAACACTGTCATTGATAGTGAAATCATTCGGTTGTTTGCGCTTCATTTGTCAGCATTCCATAACGAGTACAAAAAGGGTTGTGTTACTTTTAGTCATGGATCGTCTACGTGAAGGTTAACCTATTACATTGCCGAGAAAAATCGAGTGTTTCCTTTTTTTGTGTAAATTTTGTGTATGATAGACAAGAAAAGGGATGTCCCTGGGCTGGATTTAAAAAAAACGATAGATGTTTATGCTCTTCAGTTTAATGTTATATTAGAAACTGCGTGCTGATTGATGCCTGTTCTCGGCTTTTTTTTTGAAAACGAACTGTCCATACCTAGGATGGAATTTTACGAATAATGGCTAAAACACCACAAAAACGGTAAAAACAAGGGTCTTTTTGACTATTTTTCGATCGACTTAATCAGAGCTAAGGAGAAATCTTTAAGAAATTTGAATATTAATATTTCTCGGATTTCGGCAAAATTTACTGAAAAGTGGGCTGTGTGCGGAAGAAAACGGGAACAATTCGAGGCATTGCCAAAAGTTTCATTTACCCCTTAATATTGTAGAAAAAAGATGAAAAAATAGTATCCATTTCAAATTAGTGTAGGTACAAATAATCTTTATACAGCTTATGTCCAATATAAACTGACCCCGGCACTCGTAATTAATTCCTATACCGGGAGCTCAACGTATGCTGGTTTTGTTTTTACCGTAAATATGGCTCGGTTTTTGTTTCTATTTTGGCATCATAATATTCATAATATTATGTTTACAACCAATTTGAGCCTTAAATAATATTGTCCAGGTAGTCGAATCTACCTGGACAATACCTATACATCGCACTGTGCATCATTTCGGATGAATAGCCCGGAAATTAATGAACTAACATTCAGGTTAGTTTGCTGTTTAATGCTATCAGTGGCGTATGCGGAATGGGACGCATCTTCGTGGATCGAACGACCTACCTATAGACGTTGGTAGGTATGTATAATGTATATCAAAGAATAAGGTTACTAATACTGCCGTCATAACAAAAAGGGCACATCTAAAAAAAAATTGAAATTGAGTTAGATACATATTCGAAAAGCGGAAAAAAAGGCCTACCTAATTATAGGTAGATTAGGTTAAAATATTTCGGCTGTAATTTCATCACGCAAGGCAATGCCCATGTCATATCAGCGGGATCCTCATCAACTAGGTACGGCATGTGAAATTAAATTAAAGCTATGTGGAATTGTATCCTAATTTACCTGTTCAGTGATCGGTCGTGGCGCAGCGCTGATAGGTAATGGCCGCATTTGTATTCGCAATGCCAGCTCTTCGGACTCGCAACTGCGATCTCGTCCCGACTCCGACTCACTATCGTGCACGAGCCTGGGGGTTATCCTTTATTATTACTGCAAACTACTATTTAACAACATATATTTAAAATATTATGGTGTGTACCCATTTTACCCATTAATGTACCCTACGTTATTCGTGTTGGGCATGGTAGGGTACAAAAAGTTAGAGGTTAGGAGGGAGTTGACTCTGGTGTCCTACATGTTCAAACTTTTACGCGGTAAGGTTAGTAACTCTGGGGTACTGGCTACAGTGGGCCTGTGCCGCTGCTGGCCGTGCCGCGCGCGCGCACCGGCCTGCTGCGCGCGGCGCCCTGGCCAAGGGGCTCTGCGCACGCTCAATCAAGTTGCTACGCGGGTTGATGTATTACACTGCTCTCTGAATGAATTCACTAAAGTTACTTTGTATGTTTTATGTTATTTCAAAACTTAGAATTATGTAGTATGCACCCTATATTTGTCTGTTGTGTGTTAATAATTTGCTACGCTATCGCATTGGGAGACTGTAATGATAGACGTATTGTTATTATAAATAAATAAAAATATTACTGACGTCGTTTCTATCTGATAGACACAGAGGACTAGGTACTCGAATTTATTTGAATGGTATATTGTTAATGGTGTATTGTTAGTCTCAGTTATGAGGATATTAATTTGAATAAGCAGTCGGGGTTTCAAAAGTATCTTCGAAGTTATTATGTTTCCACTGATACGTGACTAGTAGGTACCTACTGTTATTTATATTTAGTGGCATGAGCTTAATGCTTCATCATTAGTTTGCAAGCAAGTGAAATAGCGTCGTTAATCTAAGCCGTAGGTATTTAAGTCCATAAAGAAAACAGCTTAAATCTGAAACGTTAAATTCTATTTCAGTTACGTAAATATTGGAGCTTAGGTACCTAAACTAAATGATCTGCCTAGCTTACCCTTATGACTTGACACTGGCCCAATACTTGAAACTATCAGCCTTGATTCAGAACAATAGGTGTCAACTATTAGACATCAAAAATTGGAGAGTTGAATTTTATATTATAAATAGGAGTGCAGATATTTATATCAAAGAACATCGTCCCTTTTTAAAACTGCCGCGCGGTCTTGGAATTTCAATAGGCTGAAGTAGGTACGAGCGAAGCGAGTGGTTCTAAATTAGAATCCTGAGCGTAGCGAGTGTTTAAACACACGAGAAGTAAAATACATTTGCACCCTTGTGTAACACAAAACTTTTCACCTCACTGTAGCGTGGAAAGTGCAACATGCAAAACAACTTTAGTTAATTTAAATAATATTTTTTTTTATTTTTTTTAACAGTTATAATAACGTAAGTATCAAGTAGAATTTTGGTCAAATGCGAATCGAATTTTTGTTTTCCCATACATTTTGAGCCCCAGCGCCTGATGACGGCAACAAGCATTTTTTTTAAAGTTCGTAAGTATTTATTTTATTTTCTTTTTTAGTATTTGTTGTTATAGCGGCAACAGAAATTCATCATATCTGTGAAAAAATTGTATTAAGAGCGTTTTGTTATCTGTCAAGAGCTACTTTTAAACAATCTCCAAGGTAAAATTACTTTTGGGCAAAAACGCATTTTATAAGCCAGTGCTTTTAAAGGATAAAAGACGGCTTTCCGGGGCAGTGTGGGGGGAAAAGTTGTTTTAGTACTCCGCCATAATAAATTGCAAACATTTACGTCTCATTTTACCAATATTTTGCCCTTATAGGTACAAATTATAGACATGGTTTGACTTACGCCTTGGTATTTAGTCACAACCCGGCCGCGAGAATGCTAATCATAAAGAACTCCCGAAGGATCCAAGACATTACGTCGCGTGCAGTGTCAATAAACACGTGATTGTAGACATGACTTATGATAATTGAAATTGAATAATATTTTACCTTTTGAACTGATAAGTCTATACAAATGCGTATCATTGTCATGGTATCAAAGGCGCGTTCAATTTTTGGGTAAGTACTATTGTCTTATTTAGATTTTCGGGTACCTTGAACCCCCCTGCTATTAAATATCTTGTGGTAAAAAAGTAACCCCAATTAACCTAGTAGGTTTCAAGTTTAAAACTAACATAGTGGTCTAAAAAACTGGGAGTATGAGGAAAAAACCAATAGTAAGTACCAGATTCTGAAGGAAAAGTAACTGTGCCCAGTAGAATTGGCTTCATGCTTGCTGCTCATAAATTTGCTTTCACGCAGTGGTAGTGCGTGAGAGCGATATTAATACTTATTCAATCCGTATCTGTTTTGAGCATTGTGAGAGTGAGCCTAGACACACAAGCCACACGGCATCTAATCCATAGGTCTGCACGTAGGTATCATACGGAACAATAATCGTCATCAGTAAATTGGAGACATTTACACATTACCTACTCGTACTAACGAACGTAGTTTTTACGAAGTAGGTACCTATCTATATTCACAGGTAGGTATGTACGTAGGTAATGCAAGCGGATATAATTATACAATAAGGATGTCGGCAAGCGATTAATTATCGATTAAGGCCAAATTGTTTCAAACGCATAGTCAGGTACCTACATTGACATGACTTTAGACATAAGATGTGTCTACACGTTTTCCAATTTTGCGCGTAAAATGTAAAAGTGTACCTAGGTACCTAAGTTTGGAATTTCGAGACCCCTAACCCATTTTGAATAGAAAACTGTTTTTTTTAGCTGGGTTGTAAATTCATTGTTACGAACGTGGATGGTAGGGTAGAGTTAATTACACAACATTAGATTTATTCTGCGATTTACACAGGGCAAAGTTCACTGAGTCCACACATACTAACACTGACGACTCAATTAACATTTAACTCGCACAAGTGACTGAGTTCGCGCTAGTACTGACAGCTACACTTTATTATTACTTGTTTCAACTGTTCTTCTTCTTCCAGTTCTCACCCGATACTACTCACTTAGTATCTCTCTTTGAGAACCCCACTCCGAAGACTCCACTTCGATCACTAACTTTAAGACTCTCACTTGACTGACTAGACTGACTTGTACCAGGATCGCGATCGTGGTCCCGTTATATACCCCTTTCCGAAGTTCCTAGACCTTAATTTCGTTATTCATTCCGATCTTAATTTCATTACTCATTTGTTTTGAGTACCATGGGCTTTTCCAGATTTAAACGTGCTTCGTTCCCGTTTCTCGAACATTCCAAGCCCATAGATCTGTCTATAAGTTTTCGTGAGCATCGAATGTTCTATTTGCTTAATTTCTCTAGAACATTCCATGCTACTCGGCGTTCTGAAAATGTACTCATTTAAAACACAAAAAGTGTAACAATATTACGAGTGCTTAAAATATAAACAAACCTGTTTTTATTATATTCTGAATAACGCACCGTCCGTAAGGCGTCCGCGTCCCCCTCACGCCACTCCCGGCTACTACCGACGTTACAATAATGTCATTTAGTCACGCAAAGGTTCTTTTTAAAATATGCGATACGATAACAATCCTTTCAACCCGAAAATTATAAAACAAACAGTTGCGCGGGTAGATATCAAGACCTTATTATCACTTTCAAAACAAATGGGTCGTTAAAACGTGATTTGCATGAAAGTTGAAAGCGGCCAATTTTATGGATGTTTTCGCGGAAATTTGCAGGCTGGCGCAAAATCGTCTATGAATGGTGATTCGGGGTCGAGCGATGAATGGGCGCTTTTCATCGATCTGCCCGGCATCCCGACGTCAGCCTATTTGAACGACGTCCTTACATGGCCGCCCTTTGTTTTAGCTAGCGGCAGATATCATAATTTATATGAAAAGTGCTGTTTAATTACATAACGATTTTTGAATTTATAAAGCCTATCTTGATACCAGTAGCCTACCTTGCCATCATATTTGGCAAAGCAGAGCGCTGAAATATCTGACGTCTCTAATTTTGTAGAGCCGTTAGAGCGTGTCCGATAAGATAATATTTAGCGTTTTTAGATGCCAGATATTATTGCCTGGGCCCATTTCGCTATAGATAACCATTAAAAGGAATAATATACGCTGGTTACAAAACACCTCAACAAAAAAGAAATAAGTAAAATGCTAGCACATAGTCTGGGACTGCGTATCCTGGTAGCTAAACATTATTTAATAGTTCGGCCATCTCATAAATTCGTTTTAAAATACTTATACATAACACTTGGAATTTAAACATTAAATAAGGTACAAGTAGGCACGGGCACAAAACGTTATATAATTAAATTAACTCAAATTATATAAAAAAATTGGCAGTCATGATTTGAACTTAACACACGCTTTGTGAATATCAGTGAATATAGAGTTATCATTGAGCTTTATAGCGTGTTCTATGAATGTTACATTTCGGCAAAAGAAGCATTAAAAAATATTTAAATGCGATGCACTTCGAACATATTCATATCAGTGACATCTAATAAAACCTAACCCACTTCCAGATGACCTAGAAAGTTGAAATTTGGTGTCCAGCTGGGTAATTGTATGTATACAAATAAAAAAGTCAAACAAATGGGGAATTTTTAAGTAATATTTATTACTAGCTTCCGCCCGCGACTTCGTCCGCGTGGACCCGAGATAAAAACAATCCTATATTTTAATCCAGGCTATAAACTATCTTCGTGCAAAATTTCATTCAAATCGGTTCAGCCGTTTAAGCGTGATTGAGTAACAAACATCCAAACATCCAAACATCTAAACTTTCGCATTTATAATATTAGTAGGATTATTATGTATTTCCGAAATTCAGGGGGCGTACCCCGGTTATTTGGAAGGCGTGCGTGGGGATATAGATCCAACACGTAGAAGCCTTTTGGAGACGAAGTTTAATGTGAACCTATTAACGGGTACATAGGCAAAAATTAGCCAAGTCAAGTCTTGAGCATCAATTTATCCTAAGTTATCTGGTTTGTGTAAATAATGCGACTGTTCAAATTTAAGAAGTTATAATTTTTTTATAGCGAATATTGTAGAAGAAATAAGTAATTTGTTAAAAATACATTTTATTTTAGGATTAGGTATCTACTGAACTTGGCAACCATTTAGATTTCAATTCTTTTGTCGGCGAAGTTGACAACCACGCATATTCTTAATATTGAACTTGGCTCCCATTTTCACATTTATGTTTTTGGTGGGATATTAATTACCCAAATATGCATTGCAATTGTCTTTGTGATGTGTGAATCATAAATTAAGTTCATAACTCGTCTTATTTTGGCCAACATCTCGTTCTCCACATCGCATATTTCATGCTAATGTAAATACAACATAATCTAAACAAAAACCGAGTATAAACTCCAGAATTCAGATTTGTAATTTTCCACTTATGACGTAATGAGTTGGCTGTGTTGGGCTTATGGACAATTTCGGGTGTTCAAAGTTTATTCCACAGAGAGCAATCCACTCAGGGTTGTTCAGCGGCCGCGCAGAGAAGCCTATTCTTTGTTATGAAAACGCCTCTACTGTGATTGCTTTTAGCGAACGTGCCAGCTCCACGAAAGGCATTGTCTTTTTTTCTATTATTATTTGTTGATTCGGGGATTTTATGTGCGTGCAGACTGTGATTCCCACACTAGGACTAGACAAACATTTTAACAATCCAATTTATACGGTGAAAACCCTTACCGTTCGATATAAATTACAACAGGTATATAGAAAGAAAGAAAAGAAAAGAAAGATACATTTATTCACAAACACACAGGACACACGTGTAAAACACAGACACATGTCAAAAAACAGAAACAGATAAAACATGAAACAAGCGTGTCTCTGCGGCAGTGAACCGGACACTGGCTCAGCATTATGCTGAGGTGTCAGACACCTGCAGCGCTGATTTTCAGCCAGCACCGTCAGTGACTCACGGAAACGTCATACAAATATAATAAATAAACTACCTACAGTATTGGGACAGGCGAAAGAGAAATAAACATAAATAAAAAGTGAGATAATGCATGTACATACTACCTAGATGCAGCTTCAATAAAATATTTATATTTACAGTACACATTAAAAACAAAAACTAGATAAGAAATGAGAAATTGTCATATCTATTGGTGTCACAACTCACAGTGCTGGGGATTAGGATTTTGATTTCTGGAGCGTCAACAAATAGCCTTTAAGCATACGCTTAAAGGTGTATCTGCTAAGCGCCCTTTGGATAGGAGGAGGGATATCATTCCAGCACTTAGACGCCGCAAACTTGAAACTACCTCTGAACGCAGCGGTTCGGTGCATAGGTATAATGGCCATTGCCTTAAACCTGCGCGCACTTTTGGACCGCGAACATTATTATTTCAAAACAATCTCATACTGGCAATGAGTATCTACTTTTCAACATGAAAATGTCTTCAGTTTTAACTGTTCTCTACCTATGAGTACAAGATACCTTCGCGAAGTTTAAAGTAACATTGTTGGATACGTACGAACAATACCTTCATGACAGCGACCTAATTAGAGCGCTCGAGCCACTTGTCACTGCCGAGGGGAAACCTAGAAACTTTGAATGGGCGGTACAGCGTCACCGGACAAAACACGAGTGTTCTCTATTCTCTATGAGGAGTGGGATGGGGCGTGTATTTTTATTCGTGGCATTATTTTTGCTCAAGCTGCGTTATTACGCTGGTACCTACTTCAGACTAATGGTCATAGCCTGAACCTATGTTACTGCCGAGATACATCATGTATGCTACGCCGTAGCCGTATAGTTTTATTTTTCCACAGGTATTGCAAATCCTCCATATACACTGAAAGGGTTAATCTTCATTTAGCAGGCATTGTTGAACAAGTTATTTCATACAGGTAGGGCACAGCGGGATGTCACTTCGCTCACATTTGGAGCTGCCCACAGGTACCTCCTCCTTACAGAAGACTTACGCAGTCATAATAACACCACTAAGTACTTGATTTATGACTTTTATGAGATAAGATTGATAATTCATTTAAATAGCTTTTGCACGCAGCTTTGTTCAATATGTTTGAGTGCAACGTCAAGTATAAGTAATCTGTATAGTAGTGGTCATCCACGTCACACATTGTCAAGTTCATGTCCAAATTGTATACTCACTCAAATACGTAAAGATATGTCTACCTTCACCTACGGGTATCTACCGCACATATGTGCGGTCGGTGTGCACATCCCGAATTAATCCGTCGTTGGCGCTGAACATATAAATCCGTCATTAGCATCTAAAATGTTCAATCTAGTTTCTTTATTTGTTAGAAAAGGGTTCGTTTGCCCATTTTTGTACCTACGGACAGTAATATGCTTAAGCGTTTTCACTGAAATGGCATTTTTTGCGTTTATACTCAGAATTGAGACATTGTGTTTTTAGGTTTTCTTACCAAAAAGTTAAAATGAAGCCTTACGGTGATACTATGCTCGTCTGTCCGTCTGCCACGTTAACCCATTCAGGGCCAAGAATCGCTACGCGCTACGCTCGTAGCCGATCCCGTGGTTTTCCTCGTATGTAGCGGAAAGCGACTACGGCGGTCTGACGCATATGTGTCGTCAATTGCCCTGCCTGAATGTGTTAAATATATAAACTAATAAAGCCCGCGCATCACACTGGCGCGGCCTGCGGTGGCGTTCAATTGTAAATTTGACAGCGGACGACAAGGTTACTGATCCGTATTGGTACATAAACACACATACACACACAATTAACATTGTCATTTGTCATGAGTCCGCCTGAAGGGTCGATATGATTATTATTTAAACTATGGGTATTATTAAAAAAATAATTTATCGTACCAAAGGCTGCTTGTTCACGATGTGAAGAAGAGACTTTAAGGCCTCCCACAGACTGGCGCGGCCTGGCCGCGGCGGACCATAGTAAACTTGTCATTAGCTGTCAATTTTACTATTGTCCGCCACCGCAGGCCGCGCCAGAGTGTTGCAGGCCTAATGTGATTCTAACATTTCCCGAAGACGATGTGTCGATACTCTAAAATGCTATTAAAACTTTTTATACCAATACGTTATGTGCCTCAAATAATGTTCAACTTAGAGAGATGGATAAAAAAATATTTACAACGTCGTTGGACGCAAAATTGTGTGTCAAAAACGAGGGTTAAATTTATATTTAATGCTATAAAAAAACAGTACACGGCCACGACTCAGAACGGAACCGGCCGCGGCAGGTTGCACCATAGGTGAGAGCGAGATGCTGCATTCTGATCTCTCGCTCACACGTAAACCGCGTGTACGTTCCTGACAAGAAGGGTCTTGACAGCTAGTCAGATAGCAAAGTACAAAAAAAAAACTAAATCGTAGTTTAAAGTTTAACGCTTCTCACACACTGGTGAAAGAAATCGATAAAACATGTATACCTAACCTAAGATACGACTTGTTTGCCTTCACATTAAGGTCGTGTAACAAATGAGGTGGATCAAGATTTCTCATAATGTCAGGATTAAGTGTTGGCGCACATCGCTCAACTATCATTACTTAACGAACAATTTAATCCATTACCATTCTATTGGGTTTAGCCGTAGTCGGGTAAAATGATAATATTAATGTAGTTCAGAATATCTTCTTGTTTAAATCAAAATGGATTTGGAATTCTCTCACACTTGAAATTCGGAGAATCTTCCCTAGAAGGACATTGAGGGAAAATCTCACATGTGGATGCATTTTTCGACACAAAGACACGTTTTCTCATCAAAGTTGTGTTGGTACTACAAGCTTGTGCAGAATTTATTCAGCTTTAATGTTGCTTTAGACCATGTTTTCAAAGAGCACGTACTTTTCGAACTAAACCTGAATTTCTAACGAATGGAGTACATATTCCAAGATAGCGGCCGTTCTACGAGGTCTTGACCCGCGGACTTTTGGGAGACGAAAACAGGGCTCTCAAAGAACATTCGTGCCAAATTTCATCAAGCTCAAATCCTGGGGTTTCGAGGTTGGACAATATCGACTGAAGGTACTACAATATTAGGATGAATGGGTCTACTTACCCTTATTTACCTTGTTACAAGTTTACCGCCGTTGCTGACGTTTGAAAAACACTATTCCGGTTTCAACTTCCCGAGGGAAATAGTTTCCAAAAACCGCAAACGTAATTGTGGAGCGAGGAGTTAGTAAAAAGTAAAGCAGAAAACGGGACGGATTTTCCCGTTTCACAAGACAAGTAAGTTAGAAACAATTTGTGATTGAACGTCACGGAATGGATCGGACTTTAGAAGTTTTCCCGAGAGAAGTTCTAGCAAGGTCGCGCGTGTATTGGTACGGCGCTGTTAATTATCTATCCTATCCTATCCTGGGCCAGCGTTGGGAATACTGCCCATTCCCTCTCACTGATGAGAGAAGGCCTGTTCCCAGCAGTGGGACGCTGATGATGATGATGATGTGGTATAACGTGTTACTTTACTTATATACAGGGGAAATGTATTCCATCGATTCCAGAGAAATGTTTCAACGAGGAAGGTAAAAAAAAGCAATTTTAAGAAGTCTAGCAATTTTTGAAAAGCTTTAAAGAAAGTAGCGGCTAAAGGTACAGCGTCCACAGGCCTAGTTAGTTATACTGGCCCCTTTTCCGCAAATATATAGATAGATAAATCCTTTATTCTTTTCCACAACATACACAAAAATATTTAAAAAAAACAAAGAGAGACATGCAGCTTAGAACTAAATTTAAAACAAGTTCAATACAAAACCACGTGTCGTGGCATAGAATGGCAAATCGACATCCAGTGTGCTTATTTGCGTCCTGGGTCCCGTAGTGTGTCTGAAGAGCCTAGGTGCTTTTTCCTGTATACTTCTACCTGCTTGCAGTCCAGTAGAATATGTTTGGTCGTTTCTTCCGCCTCCATCATGCAGGTTCTGCACATGGGCCTGTCAACAGGCCTAATTATAACTAATTATCTGAGAAAAAGAATAATTGATAGCTTAAATGTAAAGTTATTTAGCTTTTAACGTTAATGACCAAGAACCCGCTCTAGGCTGCTCGTAGGCGCTTTTTCCTCTACAAACGGTTTTCCCGTGTGCATCGAAATTGTTGGCAGTGCATGTGAGACAAAAAATGTTAGACTTAGTATATTGAAGTTATACGTATCTACAGTGGAAATTAAAAGCAGCCGACAAAGCATACAGTTACCTTCAATCGATCAATCACAATGACGGGATTAAAATGTCTACTTTGTGACTGGAAAAAGGCTCAATTTCCGTTCCTGAATCTTGCTCTCATTGCTTATGATCAGACGTCCGCTAAGCTCGGGGTACTCGTATCTGCATAAATTAGTGGACAAGCGAGATAATATACCTAATCGCCCAATAACTTTTGTTTAGTCGTGGTTCTTTGGTCAGACAGTGGTGGTGAAAGACATTTTTTTTCTTAACACCTCTTCGGTGTTTCTCATATTATTTTCCATTTCCCCGGTCTTCATTGTTTTTAACCGACGTCAAAAAAAAGGAGAACCAATTCGGTTGTATATATATTTTTTTTTCAATGTTTGTTACCTCAGAACTCCGTCATTGATGAGCCGATTCGTAATTTTTTTTTTTGAATTTGTAAGTATATGCTTCCAGGTGGGTCCCATTTTTTTCAAAAATTCAATTGGATGATGGGATCCATGAGGAATTGAGGGAACTCCTCAATTATATTAGGCACGCGTGTAGTGATTTTGGTATTTTCTATTATAACTCCTGTATTTACACCCGGAAATCATAAATTTGGTGGAGTGGAATTGATGATGAAGACCACAGATGACTTATGGAATTCCTCAATTATGTACATAAAAGTACAAAAGTATATCACAGATTCTGATAAGATTCCGTTGAAATAGCAACTAATGAAGTGCCAAAGGTGATCCTTGTGGAATCGACGGAAGTCCTCAAATATTATCGGCCCACATACAGCGATTGGTTTTTTTCTCTAATAATCAACGCATTTACTCTCGGAAATCAGTTCATGTGGTAAATTGGAAGAGAAATGTGGAAATGTTCTCGTGGCTTGGCGGAGTACTAAATTGAAGTCGGTTAAAACTTTGTTTTTAAAGTAAATTATCTCCTTAGTATATACTGTGTTGAAAAATATAGCAGTCTCTACAGCGCCATCTACTGAAGGGTAACTTGCACGTTTAACCTTTTCCGTGCGGTGGAAAAAATATCCGTTGAAGCGAACCAAGCGACATCTGTATTTCAGCTGGTGTTCTTCTAAGAAACGTAGCGCAGAGTATTGTTAAGTTTACCTGTATTCTCTGCAGGCAGCGCTAGTTGCACATAATTGTACTCAATGAACGAAAACCAATAGGTGCGCGTAGTAGGTAGGTTCCCACGCTATGTAGAGTACAAAACTATAATACCATTTGTAGTATATCGTATTAGGGATAGTATATAAAGGCTCCGGTAAGCCCGGTAAATCCAATTTCGTTGGCTTTTAGAGCAAACAAAACGTTTCTTTTAGGAGTCCGCAGTAAGCTCGATTCTCCATACAAACGTAGTTACGCTTTCATTGTAAACTACGTGTTGGATGGTAACGAAACTTTGCATGTACCTACAATGATGAGGTATATCCAGGTTTGTAATTAGTTAATGTAGCTTCAGATACCATAGTAAAAAAATACAGCGAATTTAAGTTTTTCATACAAAACTTGTTATTGCTGTATTTCGTTTGTTAACCGACTTCAAAAAATAGGAGGAAATTCTCAATTCGGTTGTTTTTTATTTTTCAATATTTGTTACCTCAGTACTCCGTCATTGATGAGCCGATTCTTAAATATATTTTTTGTTTGTAAGTATATGCTTCCAGGTGGGTCCCATTTTTTTCAAAGATTCAGTTGGATGATGGGATCCATGAGGAATTTAGGGAACTCCTCAATTATATTAGGCACGCGTGTAGTGATTTTGGTATTTTCTATTATAACTCGTGTATTTATGCCCGGAAATCATACATTTGGTGGAGTGGAAGTAATGATAAAGACCACAGATGACTTATGGAATTCCTCAATTGTGTACTTAAAAGTACAAAAGTACCTACCGTCAGAGATTCTGATAAGATTGCGTTGAAATAGCAACTAATGAAGTGCCAAAGGTGATCCTTGTGTAATCGACGGAAGTCCTCAAATATTATCGGGCCACATACATCGATTGGGTTTTTTTCTCTAATAACCAACGCATTTGCCCTCGGAAATCAGTTCATGTGGTAAATTGGAAAAGAAATGTGGAAATGTTCTCATGATTCGGCGGAGTACTAGATTGAAGTCGGTTAAAACTTTGTTTTTAAAGAATATTTTTTATACACTGGAACCATATAAACTAATGACAGACATACATATACCTCATGTCATTGTATGCAAAGTTTCGTCACAATCCAACACGTAGTTTTAAGACGAGAACGAAACTCCGTTTGTATGGGAAGGTGAAATTCGGCCGAGGTTACTGCGGACTCTTAAGCCTTAACCATAACATCATTTACAACTGATAAAAATGTTATGCAAGATGCCCGTTTAAGAAAAAATATTATTTATTAAAAAACTGTTAATTTCCGTTCTAAACAAAGTTAGAGTCACATTATACAGCGTTAAAGCATTTAATCTTATTGTTTTTTCAGACTCTACTACGCAATATAGTGGAATAAAAAAGTAGGCTAATCTAAATATTATGAGTAACCAAACTTCGCTACAAGGTGAAAAATAAATGCCACGTGCTACGGCGTAGCAAAGCTACGTATCGCTGCTAGTGGCCTCGAATGTACACCTTGGTCCTTATTATTCACTTTCTATTATTACTATTAATCTCATTTTTTACCTACTAACCTATAGATTAGATTAGATTAGATTCATTTATTTCATATTGAAAAATTATATTATAAATTATAATACTATACTGCTCAATCTAAATTATCAATTGTCAGTACAAACTAGTATGTTACAAACTGTATGTAGAATGAAACTGTGTCATATTAGATGTTCCTGAAAACGCTGCAATTTTGGCTGGAACAACGAGTTTCCCAGCTGCCTGGATGCATACCTAGATACAGTGCATTTGGCGCAAGCGCTTTGTCCGGTTATGCCACAGATTGCTCATTCTCCACGTGAAATACTAGGGTAGTGTGAAAATATGGGTGCATACAACTTACTCATAAATATGTCCCGCTCTTATGTCAGCCGATTAAGTTTTCGGTACATATTTATGAGAGGATTAAATCCAATTAATACTTTCCATCATTGTATAAGTATAAGATATTTCTAAATATGTAAAATCTAAAATTGGCAGCTTGAAGGTTTCTGAATACATATAAAGTTTCTTTTGGATATTTGGGTTTATTTTAGCATTTTAGCACAATGTTGAACTTCAAACCAAAAGTTCCCATTCAAGGCCAAGAAATTGTGATACATGTGCTTAAAACGACATAGCCCGTGGAGGCTAAACACTATCACCTGCACTCCCAGGAGCCCGATAGGGTCTACTAAGTGCGTTGTACTAAGAACGTTCTACTCTTAGGTGCTTTCTTCCATGCTAGTGCCAGGAGTTATGGCTGTAGCGCTACCGCGACCTCCATCCCGACCTCGTAATCCCTTAACGATCGCTGTCATTTTGGAGATATATTATATTATAATCCGCTGTCGTAATTTATTAACTATCGAATTATTAATATAAGAGCTTTGGTTAACGTACTACGACGTCGAAGGGAACTACGGCGTCAGTGATCGCTATCGCCATGACTCCCGGCGCGTAGCGTATACGCATGTTATCGGCTACGAGTGTAGCGCTACGAAGTTGTTGGTACTGGATGTGTTAACACATTCACTGCCAAGAATAGCTACGCTTGACGCTCGTCGTCGATCTCGTCATTTTTCCCGTATGTAGCAGAAAACGCCTGTAAACAGGTTATTGTTTCGTTGTGATTGTTTTATACATGTTCTTATCGGTTTTTATAGTATTTTTAATGTTAATTGGAGTTATTGCCGAGCGATATTCCTATTGAATATATGTATTCATCATCGTCACCGTCATCATATTTACATTTCGGTATAGTACCTACATACTTAGGTACTATCGACAAAATTGAATCCTGACCCACCATGGAACCTTGTTACAATTAACTGACATATTAACGTCATATGATCGTACGTATGTTCGTTAATTATGACAAGGTTCTATGGTGGGTCATGATTCAGTTGGTTCGATAGTACCTACTCGGACACAGCAAAAAAAAGTGTTACGGCATGCGGCTACGACGTAGTAAGCTTCGTTTATACGTAGCACAAATCCGTAGTTTGGTTAAATTCAAGAGTCTGTTCCATTCGCGCCACGCCTAATGAGGAACAGCGAGAATTTCATGTAATCAATAGCATTAGTATAATAATCCTTATTGCGCCCCAATGGGATCTGTTTGACGGTTGCCAGCGCCATTGGAAAATATATAAGCATTCTACGTACTAACTTTAGAAGACACTGATGGGATGTACCTACATGTAGATACATGTATCCAGACGGAGACGGAGCACCAGTACCATAATATCGACCTTAGTCAGCTTAGCTTGGCCCATTCAGTGCTAACCACAAAACCCATGCGTTAGAGGGCTATACGGGCGATTTCCGCTACATATGGAGACCAAGCTGCTACGCACTATGGCGCAATGTTACAAACGTAGCTCGGTAGTGAATGAGCTAAGAAGTCATACCTTTGATAAATTATGTACATATACTTATAAGTATATGTGTTATTGTGTTGTTTCATTGTTGCTGACAGGCCTCCTCCTATGGATATTCTTAACCATAATTCTTAAAAATTTAGTACACAATGCTCGCAGTCGTAATTGTAATAGAAATGGGAACAGAGGCATTACTGAGTTAGCCTTGAATAATGTAGCTGTATGGAGATTCATCTGTTGTTTTAATATTTACTGTAGATGTGGGTTGCGCCGAGCGGGCGAGCCTGCAGCGGGCGCGGGCGGGCGGCGGCGCCACGCGATCATTTCTCAGAGCAAGGCGGGCGGGGGTGCACGTCTGGAGCCTTCAAACTGCGCTGTCCGCCTGCGCCTGTATTTCTTATACTATAACCTCGTTAGTCCAAGTGACGTGAAGCATACTTATACGTTGCCGTGTACAGTGAGCGCGTGGGTCGGGGACGGCCGGCCGCTGCACCCGCTGCCAGGATTGTTGGAACATAAAAGATAACCTTGCCCGCTGCATTTATTATTCAGTGACTGCGCTAAGCTATAGCCAGGATGGCGCCCTTTACAGGTATGATTCTTAAATAAATTGCAGTCGTTCCTCTCAGTTTCGATTTAGTAGCACACTAACCTCGCTACACTGGAACTAACGGCTTTTATTAACTAGATAACGTAGCATTGGTCTAGACTCAAACGTCTCACATAAGGTAGCATGTGTGTCGGTTCACATATTTCTGCTGCGTTAGTAGCGGCACTTAAACACCTGACAGACCGCACAAAGGCCTTGTTTATTTATTAATTAATTTAATTACGGTTAAGGACCACCAACGGATAACACATATAAACAATAAGGCTTAAATACAAAAAATCTAAGTAAGATGCTTAGCCACTTATAGATGACCACAGCGTGCACATGTTTGAAATAAAGAGTAACAAAAAAAACATCATAGAAAATTACATGAATGAATGATTACTTCTTCTCCTTGATACATGAATACTTCTTTACATTAACCGCGACCGCTGAATAACGGCTTGCGTGACTTGTTACTTTCACAAGGTACAATAAGAGCTAAATTAGAACTAAGGAAATGAAAACCTTTTTCATGTTTGCGTAATATGCGTCAGTTCTCACAGCAGAACTTTTTAAAAGTAGTATTCAGAATTCAAAGGCAAAGTAGAGTACCTAAGCAGAGTAAACATTGAATTTGTAATGTAATTTTATACGAGTCAATATAAGGGAAGGTTATTGGGTCGTAGGTAAGAATATCCGCAATAGGATGGCAAAACAAGCTATTGAGCAGTGTGGGCACTGTGGAAAGGGCCACCGGGTGCTCGTAAGCGCTATTTACGGCGCGAACGGTTCATTTGCCGTCGGTCACTTTATTGCTAACATGAACTTTACTTAATTCCTCTCCAAATACCGTAGCTATCATTACCTACCGAGGAAAATAAAAGAGCATCATTTAGCTTCTGGGGCAAATGTAATCACGATGGCATTCATTAAAATGTAAGTCACTTTTTTCATTTATACCTACTTACTACTTAAAGCTTGAATTGAGCTTGCATTCATTCTTTACGTTATACGTTTGAACACGCAAACATAAATATTGTTAAGACCTAACTAAATCCATGTGTTTAATGTACATGGGTGCAGTATGGGTGTGTCCCCTTCACTTCGACAACAGTTATACCGTTTGATATATAAGTGCATGTTGTTATGTCACTTTCGTATACCAGCGCCATCTTTTAGTATGTTGTTAGGCATGTATCCTGGACTCCAAAACTGCCGGGAGACAATCTCTTCGAAGTTGGTCTCCCCAGTAATAACGTCATTAAAATCGCCGCTGCCGCGTTTGGAAAAGTGTAAATGACATCCAAACCATGCAACGTGTGGGGGATTAAATGAAAGTTAATTAAATTTTCTATAATTCATTCATACATTACCTACCCAAGATTAAGTAGGTACTTACTATTAGCAAAAAAATCTAAGGAAAATCTAAGGAATTCAAGACTGCGGCAAAACTAGAGAAGATACACGAAAGTAATGTCCAACACAAATGATAACTAGTATTTCAGCTTTACATTCCAATTACCCGAACCATGTAATATATATAATTATGCGAGTTATATTACGTGAAAGTCAAACAAAATAATTCTTCCAACATTGTTTTTAAAATATTCATAAACTTAAGAGGAATTTGCAGAATAGTAGAAAAAAAGCCTGCTAACTTTCTGGAAAGATAGACATTATGCAAAAATTTTATGTACTACTTAACTATCAAGCTACCCAATCCATTTTTTTTAAACCTGATGAAAATTGTAGAAGTTAATGGCACAATAACGACGATGACAGTACTGGTGAAAATTTGCCCCCGCTCCCGCTTTTTGCTGATGCAATTTACTTTTTTTTTCACCAAGTTTACCATTGTGGCAATATCCCGGAAAGGTACGTAAAAGGAAAAGAGGTTTGAAACAATAATCCTTTAAAATTGTTTTGTAGATACTAGTAAAAATACAAAGGGATTGTACCGAAAAATTCCATCTTTTTACCAAGGCCTCCAGTTAAAATAAATAAAATTGTCTCAAATCTCAATGTCAGTGTAAGTGTATAGTAGCTTGCTCACGTACACTTAGAGCCATGCACGTTTGCGCAAGAGTTCAAAGTGTCACTTTTGATTTCAATACGTAAAAACACGCCTCAGACACGGTATTTGCCAATAGTAAAAATAAACAATAAACAAAACTCGCGAAAATACTCGGAAAACACCATAACCTATTTCCATATTTAATATCAGAGCGTTTTTGACGTTTCATAAAAAATTGAACATTTGATTATCAGTCAACATCCTTATATTGTGCCCCGGTGTTGCTCTCACACGATGAAACGAATATTTTCAAAGGACTGAATCAACGAACTGGAAGCATAATTCAATTTGCTAGTGCCAATATTCCTACAGCTACTTGTACCGCAGCGTTGAAAACTAATTTAAATATGTACGAGTAGATACAACTTTCAGATCAGTAATATTGAAAGCATATCGATAGTCTGGCTGAAAAGAGTAGAAAATAATAGGTGCGCCACCTATCGCTCATATGGCAACATGAAAAGTATTTGGTTCCTAATTTAGAAAAATTACATACAAATACATATTGTAATAGACATACAAACTCACAAACATTACCTCTATAGCATGTTTAGTTAGACAGAATGCTAGTAATTTAAATACAAGTTTTGTTTACCAATTTTATTTAATAGTACAATATACAGTTTCTTCTTCCTCTAAATATTGCACTTTGTTACAATTACACTTAATTAAAACACTTAAAATTCATCAAATATATCGCAAATACCTAGTTGGTTTTATGTAAACATAACCTCTAAAATGTATTATGTAAACCATACGAAAATTACCAATTTACTGTAATTCCAGCGTTAGGAATAAATAAAATTAATATAACCTTTCATAATTTAACACGTATTAGTAGTCTACAATAATTAAAAACCTGTCATTCCAGCAGTTCATCTACTTAAGTATGTATAAACATTGTCAAATTCCGACAAAATTATTCGGGCTTGATATTCCGCAAGACGTCGCTTATATATATTATAAATTACTTTCCGAGTGGAACGGCGTATTGTCTTGCTAATTGTATGAAATTTTTATTGCATTTGGATGCTAAATCTGCGAAAAATAATAAATAGTAAAATAAATTAGTTCCAATAAAAACATGACTAGGGTCTAAAAGAAACCTGTCAGGCTATAATGGGATTTACTTACTTACTTCCTGACCCCGTATCATGGTCGGCCTTATCACACGATAAGTGACAGGATAGAGCGTCCGTCACTGGCTGACACCGTTCGATAGAACGAGATGACGCTCCGATGCGATCTTTACGCTTACCATGAGCTTGACAATGACGGCTTACGCTAACGAGTATCGAGTTTTCTATCTGTGCATCCCGTTCGTACTCTCAAAGTGCAATAGAGATGCATAGATAGAAAACTCGATTCTCGTTAACGAAAAATGACAATGTCAAACTCATGGTAGCCGTACTTGAAAGCGACACATCAGAGTCTTCGGAGTCACAATCGGAAAAATACTTAAATACTAAATACTTAAATATCGAATACGTACTTGGAACCAGATATGATTTTAGAGAAAAATCGAGAGAGCTCGTGCACCGTCTTGTGATAGCCGTGCAGGGTTAAATAGAGACTTGTCGGGCTATACATATCATCATATTTGTCTATTTTTTTATCAACGATACGCTAAGGAGGTCATTGTAACGAGTTACCATAGGTTGACGTGTCCGTATTGCACTTGTACTCGTATTGCACGATGTAAAATGGTGGAAAATTCCGTTCAATCGTTTTTAAATTACTATTTCGATACTAATTTGGAATTAGGAATTCGAAACTAACGGGAGAAAAAGAAGAATAAATGAAAATATTTACAATAAGGTAAACGCAGGAATTAACGACCCCCATTAACGCAATTTTAAAATTGACCTTGCTTTTTTAGTGTATATACTGGTTGCCATCACATAAAGTTTACTAATGTTATATTCTAGTGTTAAGTATAAAAGTTATATTTACTGAGTCAAATGCGTATAAATATAGAATTACCTATCTCATTAAGAGTCCGCAGTAAGCTCGATTCTCCATACAAACGTAGTTACGCTCTCATTTTAAAACTACGTGTTGGATTATGACGAAACTACATATACAATGATATGAGGTATATCCAGGTCTGTAATCAGTTTATGTAGCTTCAGATATCATAATAAAAAAATAAGTACATCGAATTTAAGTTTTTCATACAAAACTTGTTTTTGCTGTATTTCGTTTGTTTTTTAAATATAAAACTAATAAGATTTATTTATTCTATTGGGGTTGTGGCATAATATAAGTATATACACGTATACAAACAACATACAACCATTTATAAAAATCGCACTAGTATTTTGGCGAGATTGACTTCATTAAAATAAAATATTTAAATTAGAAATAAGTTGCTAAAAATGAGTTCTTATGAATCAGATTGGGAAAATGTACATCTATCGTTATTGGGAAAATGTACATCTATTGTTTTTCTTTTCTGTTTTGCCATACGGTTGACTGGTAGAGAATGCCTTGTGGTATTAAGTCTGCCCTTTGTACTTATTATATTTGTGAAATAAAGTTTAAATAAATATAATACAAAACTAATTAAAATTGCAATTACGAGCAGTTACCAAAATATACCTATTTACTGAGCATTTTTATTTATACATGCACGGGGAGAGCCAACAGCGTGATATATTTCTATACGCTACGATATCATTACAGAGCCAATTACAGGTTCTCACATATAACTCATCTCACAAATAACAGCCCAATTAAATTGCACACACAAGTACCTACAGCATAAGGATAGGATATATTATTATAATATTTATAATTATAGTCATACCACAAAATCGTCTCGTCGTCCTCTACGTGTGAGATGATCTAAGCCGTCATTCGATAGGCTTGCGTGGGGATACAGATCTAACTTAGATCTGTATCCCCACGCACGCCTATCGAATGACGGCTTTAAAACCCGTGATTTAAAAGGAGTCACAAAATACAAACAGTAAAATCAGTGTGTAATTTTTTTCAGGGTAATTAATCTGTACATCATTGGCTTACACTGCAGCTTGTTTGTGAGTAGGTGTAGCCTATCCATCATTTTGGGCCATTAACGCGAGCGAGGGCTCCGAGGGTCACGCACGTCACCGTCCTTTCTCGAAATTATAAGTTGGGCATAGAACCCTCGTGTTACATTGGCTCTTCGTCGGTGCTGCCTTTAAGATGTTTGGTTTGGTTCTGGGATGTATTCACTACTTCAGTCTAAAGTACCTAATCCTATGTATTTATATTTCCCATTGTAGATTTTAAAACTTTTTGATTCGAGGGACACTAAGTACAGTCGACTACAAAGAGATCGGTACGGTCAAATTTACAAAAATATGTATACACTACTGTATTGCCTTAACATTAAGGCCGTGTTATATATTTTTGTAACTTTGGCTGTATCGAGCTCTTTGTAGTCGACTGTACCTACCTGTTCTACTGCAGTGTATGTTTGGGTATTGAATCGAACTCATTTAACCCGGACTTAGTTCCCATGATTCTATTGCTAGGAATTGCTTCGTATGTACTTACTCACAATTCGCTCTTTTGTGTTTTTTTTAAATTCCGAGACCAGAATTGACAATTAAAACCATAAAAATATCCAACGTGCTCACAAATTGATTGAGAAATGTGAATGTGACCTATGGGGCTTGCAAATATTAAGTGCTATTGGTAGATAAGTTATTATAAAATAATAACCAGCCAAGTGCGCGGGCTCAAGCAAGAGGGTTCTATAGGTTTTCACTAAAAAAGTAAATAAATATTCAAGTAATATGAAGTTACAGTTAATTATAGTATCGCCATGTCCGTCTGCGGCTTTGCTCGGTGACCCTTACTACTAGAAAGCTGTAATTCAGCATCAAATCAATGACGCCAACAAAATGGTAGAATAAAATATTAAAAAACTTTGTGTGTATGTAATTTTTTCTTGGTTTTTCCATGGTGCGGTTTATCGTTGGATAGCGTGTTCAAAAATATTATGGGTTGAATGATATTGCGTTATAAAGCCCTCATTTTTGATGAAGTCATAGATTACTACGACGGGGTATGTGAAATAAATATGGCAGTACATATAAAGAAATTTAAAAGGAAAACTATCACGGCTAAGTAGGCATAACTAGTTATCGAGTAATAGTCGATTAACTTAAAATGTACTTGGAAAGGCCAACTTTCGTACAAATTCGGCCGACGCAACCACACCATTAATTTTCGTTGGCGCGCGCGTGTTGATGTAACAAAGACACACAGGCAAACAACTACGGAAACCAACACTGCGCGTGGCCCGACACGCACTTGGCTGACTTTTATTAACCTTAGTGGGTAAAATTTCTGCTATTATTCTAGAACTTAATTTTTATACCTAACTTTAATTAAATCGTAATCGATTTTTGGTTGGCACAAGTACCTATCATCTTTCGTAATTTTATTCATATTTCGAATCGTTATTTTGGTGTCCGCGGAGTAGTTAGTCTATTTTCACAGGCAGGTTTTTTAACACTTACTTTTCAACCCCGGTGTGCGAAAATGAAAAAAAATCGACCGGTTTCGCACTCAAACGAATGGAATCCTTCAGAGCACGAGGAATTAAATTGTCATCTTATGTAGCTACTAACACAGAATAATTAATAGTACCTAACGGTACAGAAGGTCCACTGCCTAAGTAATGAGTAAGTTGAAAGTTGAAAGTAGACACGATATGGTCATTTCAACGAGCCGTCGTTTCGTATAATTATTCATCTTATCACCGGCATCACTCTAACTTGAAATAGTTGATAAAATTTTAGTTGAATGTTAATTTTATGGTTTCATTGGCTTAACTCCATCTCTACCACAAAACTGTAATTGAATGTTTTAAATCTGGGTATTATTTGGAAACGAGATGGTCCTTAGGAGACGTCACCCTTAAAACCAGCAAAGAAACGTAATAAATTATCAATCACTGTGACTCTTTCACTTGAATGGAGATTTTATCTGACTCGTGAAAAATGGAACTTGAGGGTTAATGCTCCGGGCAGACGACGGTCGCCGGAGCCTCTAGATATTTTAAAAGCTTTCTAAATAATAGTTTCGTCGTCATGGCCACTTTTTTTTTGGGTTACGGGTTAATGTTCAATAAAACACAGATTACTTTGTCGTTATAGATAAACAGACTCTTTCAAATAATAGGCAATTTGGTTACCTACCTTAATTCATTACCTACGTCCCTGATTTTTTCAGTAAATATCTACAGACGGAACGGACGGAGCAAACATATGATCAGATTGAAATGGGATTTCTTTGTGTCCTGTGTGGTGTCAGGTTTATCCTATTTACTTAGTAGTATATATTACGCTATTATGTAAGCCCCGTACTAAGTGATATGATAATTCTTAAGACAGTATGGACTAGAGTTATTTCTTTCAGGTTTCCGAAACCTCCAGTTCTGTTATTTTACCTTCACACCAATGTAACATCTATTTATATGTCACGCCTATAATATCGCGTCTGCCCGTTTCGGATCAACACATATAATACAGGGTTATAGGTTTAAGGCTACGTGAAAGGGCCGAGTCCGCTGGCGTAAGAATGTCTATATATAAATATTTAATACGGAAGCGAAAGGCAGACCGCGCGTTGAGATAGTTACGAGAATCAATAGCAGCACCACGACTACCACTATTCTGTCCCACACATTCTAAAATAACTCGGATAATAACCACCCTGAGGTAATTCTATTCCGGGTCCGTTACGGGCTGAACGCTGCGTTTATTTACCTACAGTTATTACCTATAAGTCACACACTGTGTATATTTACACAAGTACCTCGCAAAGGGAGTCGTAAGACAGCCTGCAAGTTTTATCGATGAAACAATTTTGTGCTTGTAAGTATCCACATACTTACAAGCAAAATTTTCATTCATTACATTCATTACGGTGTAGCAAGTGCTAGCCCCAACGGAATTACATTGATGAAATTGAACCGCATAGGAGTTTTATTGATAAAATTGAATCGTATATTCTCGTACTTGGCATAGCTAATAGGTACTATTAGTATGTTTCCGAGCGATTGTAGGTAGTATTATTATACGAATATGTACCTAAGGTATATTAACATTGCTAAATATTTTGAGTGATCATCTGGAATATTCTTTCCCCAGTCTTGGATGTTTATCATACCTAATTAGAGTTTCGATACTCACCCTAAGTTATCTATAATATTATGATATATAAACTATATTTAATTAAAACAAACGTGTTAAGCATTCTGACATCTTTATTCCAATGACCACAGATCATGCTATTGCATGAGACCAACCATAGATTAAACATATATTACATCCCTTTTTTTCTAATTAAATGAAAAGTAATAAATCTTCTAATCAGTAACATATTCTGACAAATACCTAGGTTTTTTTAACACTTCTACCAACTTTCGACCTATACACTTTAGTATCACAATTTTTTGGAGTTGATAGGTCAATATTGCTTTTCGGTAAATTGTGAACTGAAGTATCAAGATTTACATCAGCATTACTTATATCATTCATTAAATTATCATTTGGATTTACAGTACTATCATATACAGAATCAGGGCTACGGGTGTTTTCATTAGCTAAGTCTCCTGGCCTGTAATAGCTATTCATTTTTTTTACATTTACATCCGACTTATTATGTACTAAATGCCTTCTGTTCCTGAAAATTACATTTCCTTTCTCCGTTCTCACAACATATGCGTTAGGTCTCTCGTCACGACTAATAACTTGACCATACAGATTGGGTTTTCTGCTTACATTATCCTTAATAATAACATTTTGACCCTGTACAAGCTCAGGCAACTTTCTGGTATTCCTGTCATAATAATATTTTTGTTGATTAGCATTCTTGTACAATCCACTTTGAACATTTCTGTTCTTCTCAGGTTTTTCACTTACAGGCAACAATCCCCTAGTTTGTCTCCCCATTAATAATTCTGACGGAGTCTTAAGACCGGCATCATGTGATATTGGCGTATTTCTTAATTCTAATAATGCTAAATCCTTATCTTTATGTTCGTAGTCAGCTTTCCTAAATATATTTTTTACAGTTTTTACGAACCGTTCTGCAAGACCATTAGACTGAGAATACAGTGGGCTGCTGGTTTTATGTTCAAATTCCCATTCCTTAGCAAACTCTTTGAATTTATAACTAGAAAAATTTGTACCATTATCCGAAAATAATGCATCTGGTATACCATGTCTGCTGAACAAACTTTTTAGTGATGTTATAGTATTTTCTGCTGATAGATTATCCAACTTGGCGACCTCCACATACTTACTAAAATAATCAACCACAATTAAATAGTTATCATTCTCATAATGAAATACATCACAGCCTAGCATTGACCATGGTTTATCAGGAAAATCTCTTATTGTCATAGGTTCTTTACAGTTATTTTTTCTGAACCTGTTGCAAATATTGCATTCAGCTACCTTATTTTCTATATCTACTGTCATTCTTGGCCAGTATAAGCATTTTCGGGCCCTTGATTTACACTTGTCTATGCCTAGGTGGTTATAATGAATTTTGTCTTAATGATAACGGAATAAGGCAATTGTTTTTGTATATTAAGTCATCGAATATGAACAATTCTTTAAGTTATTAGGTACATTTTTAAGGTCAGGCCATCCATTTCGTATATATTTTGTTAATTCAGTCAGTTCCTTGTCCTTTGTAATTTCAAGTTTAATTTGTTTATATTTATCTGGCTGGATTTTTAAATTACACCTAATCATACTAACATGTGGTTCAACAAGGTCATCCAGCATTGTATCATCATCTTTAGAATTATTAAAATTACGGGATAGGGAATCTGCTAACAACAATTCTTTGCCTGCTTTGTACTTGACTACTAGATCATATTTCTGCAACTGTAACCTCATTCTTTGTAATCGTAATTAAACATCACAGAGGGGTTTTTTAAATATAATTTCAAGCGGTTTATGGTCTGACTCTACTTCTATAGTTTTGCCATAAATATACTGATGGAACCATAAGCAACCATAGACTATAGCAAGCATTTCTTTTTCAATTTGTGCATACATCTGTTGCGTGGGCGTCATTGCTTTAGATGCATATGCAACAGGAAGGTCATTTTGCAGTAAAACTGCTCCTAAAGAATTTTTTGAAGCATCTACTGACAATTTACAAGCTTTGTTAGGATCATAAAACTGCAATACTGGTTCTGAACATAAAATATCTTTCAACTGTTTAAAGGAATCATCTTGTTTTTTAGTTCAAATAAAATCTACGCCCTTTCTTACTAACTCTCTTAGTGGATGACAAACTTCTGACAATGACGGAATAAACTTAGCTACATACGTGATCATACCTATTGCCCGTTGCAGATCTGCTACATTCTTTGGTTGCTCTAGGTTTAATATGGCTTGTACCTTTCTTGGGTCCGGTTTAATGCCATGTTTTGACAATATGTGGCCCAAATAAGTGATTTCTGAAACACCAAATTCACACTTTTTAAAATTAAATTTAACACCATTGTTCTTTGCAATTTTCAGTACCTCAAGTAATCGTTTGTCATGTTCATCCTTAGTTTTTCCATATATTATTAAATCATCAATAAAAGCCTCACACCCAGATACTTCCTCAAATATTCGACTATATTGTCTATGAAAAATTTCAGGCGCCGAGGCCAATCCGTATGGAAGCCTTAAAAAACAGTATCGACCAAAAGGAGAGGCAAATGTGCATAGTTTAGAACTATTTTCACTGAGTTTGATTAGATAAAATGCAGTTGAGGCATCTAACTTACTAAACACTGTAGCACCAGACATTTTGGCCGATAGTTCATCAAAAGTTGGTAATTTAAAGTGCTCTCTTTTAATACAATTATTTAGATTACTAGGATCAAGACATACTCTTAATTTGCCATCTGGTTTTTTTACAATTACAATGTTACTGACAAAATCTGTTGGTTCAGAATTTTTTTTAATCACTTGTAGCATTTCCATTTTGTCCAGTTCTTTCTTGAGTGACTCATGTAATGCCATGGGTACTCCTCTACAGGGCTCAACTTTAGGTTGATAATCATCTTTTAATTTTATCTCATACTCTCCATCCTTCAGCAAACCCAACTTCTCATCAAATAAATCTATATTTTCTCTAATTATGTGATCATAATCACTATTTTTATCTAGAGTAATCTTGTTCAAATACTTGCGTTTCAGTAGTTTCAGTGAAAAAATTGTTTTATAACCAAAGACTGCCGGAGATTTTTCATTACCGTCAACCACCTGAAACAATATTTGAGTAATTTTTCCATTAATTAGTTGACATTTCAACCACACTCGTCCCACACAATTAATTTTAGAACCATCATAATTACTGAGCCTTAGACCATTATTGTTAATTTTCTGTTCTAGTGACAATTTTTTTAAGATATATAATGGCATAACATCACAATCACTGCCTGTGTCTAGTTTTACATCAACAAATTTATTGTTAATCTGTAAAGACTCATACAATTGTCTGTCCATGGATTTATTAAAATCATACTTCACCCTACCTAGTACAATGTCCGAGTCATCACTGTCTTGTAAGTCTTGATTCACCGCATGTACTGAGGGAGTCCTGCACATTTTTGCATAGTGTCCGAAACGGTTACATTTTTTACAACGGTATCCAAATGCAGGACACTTGAAGCCATGATAGTAGCCGCACCTCATGCACTGCTTTTTTCCAGCCTGGCGACTGTCCCGTGCTTCTTGTGAGTTCTCTTGAGTTTGCTTGGGTTGTGCTGGGTGTGTATGGGATATTTTGCTAATTTTATTTACTTGCATCTCGGATATAATTTTTTTACATTTTCATTTGCCAATTCAGCCGCTTTACACACTGACACACTTGAGAAGATCCAGGTCTGCATCCTGTAGCAATGCTTCTTGTAATTTGGTATCGTTGATTCCTCTTATAATTTGGCTTTTAATTAAACTATCCTTTAATTTCTCAAAATTGCAATCGCAACTTAGTGTTTTCAGCGCCGTTATAAACTCGTCAAACGACTCATTTTCTTTCTTCTCCCTAGTGAAGAATAGGTGACGCTGCATGGTTTCATTCTTCGCCGGCGAACAATACTCTCGAAACTTCGTTAAAATGCTTGTGATGTCAGACTTCTTCTCGTCAATTTCAAACGTGTTATACACCTCCAAGGCATCCTCGCCGATAACGTGTAGAAGCAGGGCATTTTGACTTGCCTGGTCCAGCCTTTCTTCAGCTCCCGACGCTTTAAAATACAGCAGAAATCGTTGCTCCCATCGTCTGAAATTCTGCGATATATCGCCGACCAGAGATAGCGGAGGCGGCTGCTTTAACATCTCCATTTCTTTTCACTAACTGCTTTCTTTACCTGGCTGCGCCATATAATATTATGATATATAAACTATATTTAATTAAAACAAACGTGTTAAGCATTCTGACATCTTTATTCCCGTGACCACAGATCATGCTATTGCATGAGACCAACCATAGATTAAACATATATTACATTATCAATGCGAATCTGAGAGGACTAGAAAATTTAAAGCAGCGCTATTTATACTAGATAGAGAGAATGAGAGGTTTCGTTGATTGAACCCGTAACTGGGACACAACTGCTATTGTGCCGAAAGGCACAAAATTATAATATTTTGACACAGACAAATTCAAAGCTGTTTTTACTCCTCTTGAAAATTAACAAAAAGCAAATAATTTATTATTTCCTTTGTCACCAGAAATGAAGCCTGATTTCAATATCTACTTTTAAATATTCACTTTTTATTAGGGTATGGGTCCCTTTAACAGACCAAGTTTATAACGTAGTAAATTAATTAATAATTTAAGTCTTGCTATTGTATAGGCCTAAAAATTCTGCACCATAAAAAGATGACCTTAACAAGTGGTAATTTTTCCCATGAAATTTAGATAGTACCCGATTAAGGGATAAGGTTGGAAACAAACTTAACTTTCCAACGGCAAAGTTAAGAGCGTGCAAACATTTCGATACAACTCGACAAAGTCGTGATCGCCTGCGAGCGGCTATGATTAGCAACCCACACTACGATGTTTACTGTGTGCGTGCGGTTCGAGTGCTGCCGTGCTGTTGGACCGACCCTTCTTGATCATTGTTATACTTTCACTTTATAGTGAGGTAGGAAATAAAAATCAGTTTTAGTTGTAGTTTTAAATGTTTTTATTTAATTAAACTTAGGCACTTATTTACTTACCATAAAACTAGTGCCTATGCTAAATCTTGGGATTAGGTGTCAAAGCGGAGCCTGAGCTTCTTTAGGGCACAACCGGGAATAACGCTAGGGGATGATGATGACGCACTTATTTTCTTATGTCATAATACGGTATAGTTTTGTATGGAGACTCGACTGACTCTAACAGTGTTTAAATTACAAACACAAGCCGTACGAATATTGGTCCGAGTAAATCCGAGCCACTCGTGTAGTTTATTATGTTCAAATTATTATACCTATAGACGATCTTTTAGTGAATCCATTTTATTTTTGATGTAAAATAAAATAATCATGTTATTTTCTAAAATAAATAAATGAATCTATCTATATTTTAAGTTTCTCCTAGGTAAGTATGTGCCTAATTGACATTGACCTACTTTCCTCCCATCAACCATTTCATTTCTTTCAATATTAATTTTGGCTCTATCTTCGCCTTCCAAAACCAGTCATCTTTATTCATTTTTGCAGTCTTACAGCTGGAACTCTTCTTCTGTCCACACCGAACTGGCATTAAATATGACAACATATATTCCAAAAGAGCTCTTTTTGGAGTTCCTTGATTGTCTTGTGTAATATCCTTTGTTTTTGCAGTATCACATATCATCATCATCATCATATCAGCCGAAAGACGTCCACTCCTGGCGAAGAATTTGGTCCTCACCCATTTTCGACGGTTTTTCTAATTTTTTTTCTGTCTGAAAATAAAGATCATCTTTACCACAAAAATTAATTACCAAAAACATTGATTTCCCTTGAAAAGTACATTTTCTAAGTTTTATAACCGTAGGTTTAAATATAACGTTTTCCCACTCAAACTTCCAACCCCTTTTTCAGCATTCTATGGGTGGAATTTTCTAAAACAGTGAAACATGATATGTTCTTTTATATCTTTTGGAGAGTATTTACCAGTTATATGATCGTAAGTTTAAAAAACAAAGTTTTTAAATTCAGAATTCCACCCTCTTCTCATCCCCTATAAATTTAGCTTTATCCCTAGTACAAATCATAAAATAATCCTCTATGCCTAATTTCAGCTTTCTATGCGTAAAGGTTTGGGCGCGGCGCGCGCCGCAGGCTAAGATGATGATGATGACGAATTTTATAAAACGATTACTAACTCGAAAATATTTCAATGGTTACATAATCCCTAGGCAAGTGCGGTATAAACATAAATAATATGAATAATATTGGTGACTTAACTTTTAACTTGTCTGGCCGTACGTAGTATTATTGGATTTTTTCATCCCAAATAATTTTCGTTTATTACCCATTTCTATAAAAAGTTATATCACTTTAGTGCTTTGTGAAACAATAAACTAAATAAAGTTACTTAACATTTAAAATTACTTACCAAGTATCAATCAGTAGCGGACACACTACAGCTAGTCAGGCGCGTGTCGGGTACGCTCGGTCACCGACCTTTGGGCAGCGACGAGAGCGATACGTTCGTTCTTTGGGAAGGCCCGGCGCGTAATGAATTGAACAACGTTTTCGCTCGCGGCTATATAGTGGTTTTAAAAAAATGGGCTAAATTAACTGGGTCACCTATAAGCGTAAATAAAAATTTTGATTTCCAAAACATCATCAAATAGGTGAATAAAAAAATGTTTAAACTAACCGAATTAGACATTATGTAGTGCTATTTTTTAATAGGAAAAACTAATATTTTAGAACTAGTGCGATTGGTATGTACTAAAAGACTATATATTCCATTGTAAAAGGCAAACATCGATACATTTTTGAACGTTTAAAATGGAAATATTCTACCTGAAAGATAGCTCTGACGCGTATTTTTGCAAAACACTCCGACAAAAACCTGGTTGTTTTAAATAACCGTTTATATAAATAGAATTATAGCAATGGTATGGTTTAGAATAAGAGTTTATCCATACAAAACACTAGTTTACTTTAACAATGCGATCATTTGAACGAAACTATGGCCTTTGAAAAAGCCTTACGTTAGCTAAAATACGAACTCTTTGCACGCTCTTAGGTATGTCCCAGTAGAAACAGCCTTGTAACAGGTGGACGGACGGATAGCCAGCGAAGCCTAAGCAATAGAATTCCCATTGAGACCCTTTGGAGCACAAAGAAGATAACTCTGTACGTTGTTACACATTCATATACTTAACTAGGTATCTCTGGTTTATAATGTTTATTTTCTAGGGTATATACAAGATGATAAGTTAGTCTCTTTGTTTGATAATTAATTAATTATTATATGAAGAGAGTTAAGTTGACTATGTAGGTTTCTTAATCAAGATATTAATTACTCTCTTGACGTCGAACATACAGAATAATTTAGCGGTATTGGAAAATAAATTTGTAGATAATACATATTTCTCGATGGGTAGCATATATGATTTCGCTCGAGCTTATTAAAAACGTATACTTAAACAGACAAAGCAACGCGATATGAGTACTATTTGGCAACAAACTGTTATGCAGTTTGGCGTAAATTTAACTGTGAATTATGCTGAGTAGTGAAGGTACAAAAAATACAAAAAAAATCGCCATGATTTGAGTATTTATTTTTATCTACACTCAATTGTTTTTGTTGTTGTTATTAATCATTTCACTTGCCACAAAGCATAATAAAAAAAAATCTTGTGGCATAATAATCTTGTTTAAAATATTATCATTTACATAAAGGCCCTCCCTCAGCGTATCGGGTGGATTCTCGCCGTAGCGCGATGATAAATAGCCCATATTACTCCCTAAGGACTGGGTCGTGTATCTTATTAATTTAGTTTTTTACACAACTTTCAGTAACAGTATATGCTTTTAAGATTATAGACAATAGGTATGGGCAACATTAATGAATGTTGTTGCTGATAAAGATAATTTGGATGATATTTTGTACTGAAATATAATATACGAGGGTCATGCCAAAAGAAATTAGATACTCAAAAGTTACAGAGTTTATTCTTTATTACAGTTATCTATTTTTTCCAAGTATTCACCGTGAACACGTATACACTTTTCCATCCGTCTAAACCTCTTGGAAAATACTAATGACCGAGTGGTCTTTAGACACCTCAGAAATTTCATAATTATACGTAAAATCGCTTTCCTTTTAATCTTTCTTAAGTTTTTGGAAAAAGGTAAAAATCACAGGGTGCTAAGTCAGGGGAATATGGCGGGTGGGGCAGAATAGTAACGTTTTTTGAACTGCAATAGTCAAGTGTTCTAGCAGAAGTGTGCGGGGCAGCGTTGTCGTGGTGCCAGAGTAGGTGCTGGGTTCCTGACTTCGGCCGCTTGTCACACCAAACTGACAATACTCTTGGGGCACAAACTGTCACATACCATTCTGAATTAACTGTCCTTTGATCTTCTAACACTATTATAGCAATATGTCCCGTCTTGCAGAAAAATGAGGCAACCATTTGTTTCTGTGAACTTCGTGCTCGGCGACATTTTATTGGAGTCGGCTCATCTTCAAAGCATCATACTATGGACTGTCGCTTTGTTTCAGGATCGTAGTTATATAGCCATGTTTCGTCACCTGTCAGTATATCATAAACGTTTTTTTTTTCTCGCCAGCGTCGAATTTCATAAATTTGCGCTAATCCACGCGATGGTCTTTCTGCAAATTGGTGAGTTTGTCCGGCACCCATCTTGAACAACGCTTATAAAGGAACAGTTGATCATGAATGATAGTTTGCAATGCTGCTGATTCAATGCCCAGTTCACGCTCGATGTAATTCGTCGGTTCGCACGAATATTTTTTGAATTTATAAGCAAATAACCAGCCTTTACAATGGTGTATAACTTGCCAGTATACATCAAGTGACCATGGAGTATCTAACTTCTTTTGGCATGACCCTCGTATTTAGTATCTCATGAATACTTTTTTTAAAGGTGATCTTGTAACCCCGAAGGATAATTTCCACCAACCGGCACGCATAGCATCGGACCGGAACGGATATTGCAATCTTTAAACGAAATTAAATCATGTACACAGTATTAAAAGTCTATATTATACAGTCGCAGCATACTTTCGGCTACGATCGCCTATCGCAGAAGACGCCCGCTGTCAAGACGCTGTGCGCGGCTTGGTAATATGGACTTAAAATACTGTGTACATGATTTCATATAATTTAAAGATTGTAAAATCCGTTCCGGTCCGATGCGATGCGTGCCGTTTGGTGGAAATTATCCTTTAGGGTTAATCTTGCTTATGTTATCTGTTTCCGAATGCTAGAAGCCTTTATACTGTTCAAGTTATCGTGGCAGACTAGGATGTTATTTACATGGCTACGATTAAATTAACTATGACTCATGGCTCATACCATTATATCCATGAAGGTTGCGTGACGTTATAAGAAATACATATTCTGATATTGAATAGGTTAGGTAGTTTAAGTTTAATTATTTTAGAAACGTTATTAAACTTTCATGAAGCTACGGTCTCCTAGTGGTTCAGGCATGCGGCTGTCAAGCGGCGGTCGTGGGTTCGAATCCCGGCTCGTACCAATGAGTTTTTCGGAACGTATGTAAAGAATATTTACTTTTAGCTTTCGGTGAAAGAAAACATCGTGAGGATTTCGGAACTTATATAAAAAATATTTACCGTAAGCTTTCGGTGAAAGAAAACATCGTGAGGAAACCGGTCTAAACCCAATAGGTCTAGTTTTCCCTCTGGGTTGGAAGATCAGATGGCAGTCGATTTCGTAAAAAATTGTGCCTATGCCAAGTCTTGGGATTAGGTGTCTAAATAAGAACAGAGAACTCGCCTAGCGGGTTGCAAGAAGTGAGCATGTAAGTAAAAATTCCAAATAAAAGTATTATACCTACCTACGTATAACATTTTTGATTAGATCTACATACAGTTATGGTCCGTTTTTGATATATTTAGGTATATGATATGTCATTAGATTCGCCTATCACTGTAGAGTTGCATAAAAATCTTTAATTTTTATTATTAAAAAACATTAATTAATATATATATATATATATATATATATATATATATATATATACTAGCTGTACCTGCGACTTCGTTTGCGTGGTAATGTGGTGGGAATTAACGCATTTCTTCTCTTGGACACAGCACACATGCAGTTCTAATTTAGCCTATCAAGTAAAACGTTGAATAAACCTATTTTAGCTAAAATGCCGTTCAAATTCGTTTGATATTATATCTGTCACTCTATTATTTAAATAGTAAGAAAGGGACAAATATGAATAAGGGGGTAAAAGTTTAGTAGATGTTTGTGGCCATAGATACAACAGGTAGGACACAGGCTGCAGCATTAAATGTATATTGATCTTCTTCTCTACATATTTTTAACACTGTTTTATATTAAATAAATAAAAAACGTGATGATCGAAATGATCTTGAGTCACTCCGACTCTCAGGTAAAGATGTATTTAGAAATTAATAATAGAAAATCCTTTCGAGTACCCATTGACCGGTACGTGTTTACGCGGAACAAAGAATCTCTTTTTAATTAGACAACAGAAGGCCAATTTATAATTTCCGAACTATACACCACTAGGTAAGTTCTACAACCATAACGCGAGTCCGAGACCCTTTATTTTCTATTTTTATGCGGTATAATAAATTGTTTAACGCAACTAAAACCGGTAAAACATTATTTTTATCCATTAAGGGGTCCCTTGTACTAATAATAAACAGGTATAAATAAGGTCTGTGAAATGTAATGTTGTAGCTTGGTAAGTTTGTGTGTTGGGGCTAATCTCAAAAGCTACCCATCCTATTCTTAAAAACCTTTCTGTATATAGAGTCAACCTTCGGGGTTAGTGTTATATTTTATCCCGTCGTTACGCCTGGGTCGTTTTTATTGTATTTTGTACATTTGTAATACTTACGCGGGCGGAGCCGCGCGGGCAGCCAGTTGTTAACAAAGTGCCCTGGCTGCAATGTCAGTTACCTTAAAACATTATTATGATTTCACATGGGTGCATAATGCCAAGCGTGAAGTAGGTACCTAAAGGAATATTTAATTTATCCATATAAAATTTTGGAGATGTCCATTAAGCGCTCTTGAGGGGCTACCGCGAAGTGAAAACAAACTTCGTTCGAGTATCTCCCTCTCTGTCGCTCGAACTAGCAAGTGCAACAGAGAGGGAGATACACGAACGGAATTCGTTTTCGTTTCGCGGTAGGGCCTCTGGATGTACTCCAGGCAAAATACGGTTTTGAAAAACATTAATTTATAATAGCGTTTTTTTTGTTGATTTCATTTTAAAATGTTATTCTAAGATGATTTATTAAAGAATCGGACAAACTTTCCACCCGGAAGTAATTATGTAGATTTCAATGAATCATGCATTGTCTTTTTTGTACGATTTATCTTGAATATTATAGAGAAGATGTAAATGAACCAAAGTAAAGCCAAAAATATTTATTAATATTTTTTTCTGACTTTTCAGAAGCTAGTTGATTTATCATTTTATTGATGTCTGAAATTTTGTCGGACTTTGTCGCTGGGTAACTATTTAATTGATAATATATCCGTTACACATAAAAAATAAGCTATTATAAATTATTTCCAAAATTGTCATTTTTTCCATACAAGCTGTCAGTTCATTGACTGGACTAATGTAAATTCGGCTGTTTTCTAATTTCGGCATTATGGAGATGCGAGCACGGCGCGGCACTGTTTGTTCACATGAATTGACTAAACAAAGATCGTTAAGGCCCTACAATTAACAATTATAAACCTGAATTGCTTTATTCAGAGCTTTCGTGATGGTCCAACATTAGCCACAGTTTACCCAGTGGAAGGCCTCTTTGTACAATTGCCTTACTTTGTATTAATGAAGGGAACTGCCTCGATGTGCCTGGATATACGTACGCTTTCCTGCTAACAGGATTAATAATAATAATAATAAATACTCTTTATTGCACCACGACAAGAGAGAAACATCTAACTAAAAATTTACTTAATAAATCATTATTTATTATAACAACAGGCGGTCTAATTGCTTTAAAGCGATCTCTTCCTGACAACCAGGATTAGTTCCCGAGTGTAAGCAAAAAATCAATTTGTTGGCAAGAAGCCATGCCCTCTACGCCGTGCCGGCGGATGTGCGCCGTGCTTCGTACTCGTATTGTTCCAATCTTGGTACCTACGTGTTTCTTCTGCAACTGAAACTAAATTAAAACATCATTGGGTCTTATGATTTAAAAACAAAAACTATACTATATGGATTATCCACTTAAAATAGCCGATATATTTATGACAATATTTTGTGGCATGTGTTTAGATGACAATATTCCAAAGCCCTTACTTTTCGTACACATCAGGACATATGTTTTTCTTTTGTGCAATAAATATTAAAAATCAAAACGTTCAGAATGCTTTCCAATCATGAAATTTGCCAAGGTCATTGTCATTTGATTAAAAGTCCACAAAGGAGAATGCCAAAAAACGTATGTACTAAAAACTCAGAATCGATTAAAATGAATCTTAAGTACATGGTTAGGTCGAGCATATCCAACAGGCCATAAATATGTAATTTGTTTTCAAGAAACCGATCCCCAAGTCTTAAAAACATGAAAACTCCGTATTTATATTGAACCTTATTGCAATGCATATAATGTGCACGGACGGTCAGTTAACTGTGTCGGCGATGGTACTCAGAATACATATAATTCTTATGCTGCCATCCACAAACAAATGGCCTCTCTCACTTCTGAGCCATGTCTATAAGGTGTTTTCAAGAGTCATTACGAATTGTCTCGCACAAACGCTTGCTCCTGTTACCAACATAGTTTGGAAAGGTAATAACATGTGATTCAAAGGGCTACGAAACTGGACTGCAGCGTATAGATTCTTGATGATGGTATTGTGGGAAACTAGTTATATTATTTGAGACCTGATATTTATGCTTGACTTATTAGACATGACTTGTTTTAATCGACCCTGGGTTTTTTTGGCATTGTCCTTTGTATCAAAATGTTATAGGTTTAGAGTATGAAAACCTGAACAAGCTATCAAACGATACCCATTATAGATAGTTTAACGAGAAAAATAATTACATCCCCACTTTACGTGTAGGGGGAGCGTTCCATCATTTTCTTGGGTACCCATGCCGAATTACAGCTTTGTAGTGGTCGTGGTGCTGGTGGTGTCACTGAACTAAGCCGCAGACGGACAGACGGACAGATGGACCACGGACAGACGAACATGGCGAATCTATAAGGATTAAAAAGAACCTAACATAACCCTACAAAGACAAAATGAAACCCCGTTAAAATCTCAATGAGTTAATTTAAATGATGAAAATGTTCAAAATACGTCGTAACAAAATACTAAATAGTTCCTAATGGTTTCTCTTTCAAGGTCCACAAATTTTTTTAGTTGTGGAAAATGAGCACATTTGTTAACCCGGAAAACTACGGAACCGCGGTGAAGCCAATAGAACCAAAACATACACCGCTTTCTGTATTAAGCCACACCTTCTACACCACACAAAACAACCTTATTTGCAAATGTTACAACTTGGTTACAAATGTTTAGCCTTGGGTGTATAATTTCCATACTTCTGCATATCTACTACACGTGGAAATTAAAAAAGTGCAGCCCACAGAATCTGAATTGACGAGATATCAAAGGTGAAATGCAAATGCTACGGATTTCAGGAAACGCGAATTTAAGACCGTCTAGACTCGAAATCGTTTCAATATCTGTTTACAGAGTATCTAACAAAATGTGCTAAAGTTCTCTGAGTCTCAATCTTGCCATGTTTCAGTTGACTCTGCGATTTAACTAAAGCCAATCCCTTGGATTAGATAGCTGTCTAAAGCATACCTACTCGTAGGTATATCTACACGATACAGAACAGAATACAATAGAAGTTGGTGAGAATCGTTATCTCGACTACGTTGCGTTGGTACTGGAATTGAAATTAATTAAATCCGCTGCTTATCTCAGGAGTTTCTTATCTAGGACATAAAATTGAAACTTTTGTGCTCGGAAAAGACTTTGGAGTTGGGTAAAATAAGTAAAGAGGGTAGACAGGACAAGAAACAATTCTGACTGTAGATACATGAACTTGCTTTTTTCAGAGTAATATTATGTAGGTATTTTATGAGTTCTATTCATTATCATTATCTTATCATCGCGGGGGACCCGAAACGGTTCTTGCGACACTCGTTTACCAGGGATATACATATATATCACCTTGCCAAATATGAATCTAATATATTTCGGTACATTTTTAAATGATGGAATTGCGCTTATTTCAGATCAGCTATCGCAAACACAAACCTGTCACTTGGTACACCCTTAATGACGCGACTGAGTCTACAATTTAACTCGGTCTGAATCCCAGATGGTGTGAAGTGTGAAGGGATAAGTGGTAACTGCCCCACAACGAACATTGCCCTTAAACTGTCAGTTGGCAGAATGTGTAACTTTTGCTTTTAGAGAAGTGTTTTACTGTAATAATGGCAGGGCTGGCTGGTAGCTTATCGGGCAGTAGGTATAAACGGATTGAGGTCGACGCCGCGTGCCTGTCGCGGCTCGGAAGCGCGAGGACTAGGGCGCGCCGCCTACAATATCCGGATCCGATCTGCAATATCGCCCGTTATGGATTTAGGACATAAAATATAATGATAATAATATAACCCAGATACTTTAACAACGGTTCCTAGCCGGATCCAACAAGGGAATATCATGTATTTCTTCCTCTTATCTAAACCTACTTACCGAAACTACCGAACCGTAGAGTAGCCTTGTAAAGAGTCGCACTTGACATGATGCATTGTTGTGTCACGAAGGATCTCCGCTTCATATGAACGGAAGAACATGAAATATGTTTTATAGGTAGATTATCATTCTGGCTTGCGCTTAGGATAGTTTTTATCCGACTGCGACCATTAATACTAAATTTTTCGAAACATTTGACCTCATTGAATTTTTAATTTCTTTTTCTTCGGGGAAAACGCAGTCATAGCTCTCAGCTGTCAGTGACTTCAAATGGGGGAATTGCTTTGTCTTTTACCGTTTATAAATTTTGACCAGGTCTGCGATAGACCTTCACGAAACGCATGACAAATTATAAAACATAAAAAAAGATTCGATTCTGATACGAGAACTTATATGCGCAAATTGCGTATTAAGGTGTAAATTCAATAAATGTATCAACAAATTCGAACAATGAAACACGAATTGGTAATTTTTTTAAGTTTTTTTTAGCACCTTGTGCTCTTGGCGCTTTCAGACAAAGTACGAGGAACGGAAAGAAAATACGGATAGATCGAACATTTTTGAAGACAAGGGACAGACCAGGAAAGCGTAGTATAATCCTATACTATTAAACGAGCATTATTTGTATATGTATAGGTATATACTTGCAATAGCGTTCTCCAAAACGGCTCTAACGATTTCACTGAAATTTGGAGCGTAAGGGTTTACGGGGGCAAAAAACCGATCTAGCCTGGTCTGAAGTCTGGGAAATTGGTTTTCTCCGTATTTTCTCTATTTTCAGCCAAGTAGAGCTCCGTCGGCCACATTAGTTTGATATTATTTAAAGACAAACATATATAAAAGGCTTTAAATATATATTAGGTACCAGGATGTGTCATTTAAATACACCGGAGTGAAGGAATAAATACAGGAAAAGGAAATGTAAGGTGGCACACTGGCGCGGCCTGCGGTGGCGGTCAATAGTAGACAGCTAATGACAAGTTTACTATTGACCGCCAGGGCCAATAGTTATTTGTGTCGCAAGGGAGCAAAATAGTATATTTACGGCGAGGGCGGTGTATTGAATCCTGAACGTAGCGAGGGATCCTAAAATAGAATCTTGAGCGTAGCGAGGGATTCTAACGTAGGATCCTGAGCGTAGTGAGGGATACAAGTGTTAACGCCCGAGACGAAAATAATTTTGCTACTGAGTGACACATACTATTTTTCACACCGACTATGAAGAAATTTAAAAAAGATACTGTTAAAGTTAATTAAGAAGTTATAACAAATTTTCTTAATTTATAATATAAATGAAGAAAGCTAGTAATATAAATTTTATATTACTAGCTTTAAAATATTACGAAAAATTAATAAACAAAAAAAAGACCGGGTTGCACTCCGGGAGTGCCGGCAGAAGTGAAAACTTGCGAATTGCTTTAATTATCAGTATTAAAAAAAAACCTCGGTGCCTATTTCCGCTCTAAGGGACACAAGCTAACCCTAACCTAACCTACCAAATGATATAATTGTTGCGATCGTATGCTTTTTAGTGCGGGGGGCTTCGCCCCCCGAGCCCCCTCCGTGGCAATCTCCGCCCCCCGTCCCCCCTTCTTTGGTTGCCCTAACCTAATTTACCGCCCTTGCCTACCGATCTACCTAACCGTGCATTTTTTTAATTTAAGGGACCGTGCCGTTTTAATAATAGTATTTTAGTAAAATTTCATAACCCAATGAAATGTGATTTTTTGTCTATTTATAGTTTGCCATATCATTAACTTGACTAAATGTTTATTGTCTAATGTTTTTGCCTTATTAAAGCATTTGCTAAAAGACCAAATGTCATAATGTAATTTTTCGTAGTATATTTTGCTGAATGAAAATTTGACGTAATGAAAATATTCGTGTAAAAATTGTGACAAAGTTTGCATTGGCAAACAAAATAGTTGCTAAACTTTGTTTGGGAAATGAAAGACCAAAATAATTTTGGTAAAACAACAGGATCCCGGCCGGGATGGCGGCAATCGTGATGCGCGACCCGCCCGGGCCACGGATCTCAGAGATTAGTTAGAAACAGGGCGAAACTCGCTAACTTCGTTCCGGAGACCTACCCCATCCCTCCCCAAGCCAGCAACATGAGTCGAACTTCCAAGGTGATACCTACCGTAGCCTCACCTCCCGATCCTTTAACACACAATGCATTCTTAGATCAACTCCGTGACAGGCGACAGGGGTTTCCTTGTGAATTATTTTAGCTTTTTGTTACAGGTAATCATGAGAATCAAACAGGTCACCGAAAATGGTAATGTGGTCGCAGAGAATGGTCACGATATACTTTCACACATAAAATCCGATAACAGTAGCTGGCTCGTACCCAACATCACGAGTTCAGATTGTTTTTATAACAACATTAACAGGACGGAACATTTGCAATTTAATTCTAGCTACAATCAGTCGAGCGTTAACGTTAACTCTAACTTGTTCCGTAATAATAGTGTACAAAATAAGAATGTCACAAACGAACATTCCAACTTGACCTCTGAACCAGCAGTGTGTAATAACCTGTATAGGCTGACCATACAAAACAACAGAGACATCTCGAATTTGTGCAATAATACAGAAGGAAGCAACCTGGAGGGTGCCACGGAAACTTTCTCCGCTCCCCGTGAAAGCTTTCTAGGTACGTGTTACTTATAAGAAACCTTTAATCTCTCCCCAAGTCGCGTCACGCGTTGATTCTGTTACACGCAATAGTAAACATTTATTGCGTTTTCGAAACGTTATGCCCTTAGATATTCATAAACGTTCCTCAAACCAATTGGTTCCTTAAACGAATTCGTTTGACATTTGAATTTACCAAAAAAGGACGTATGAAGTAACCACCTACTATCGTATGATAGTAGGTGGTTACTTCAACAGAAGTTTTTTAAGTTTTACGAATATAAGGTGTTTTGACGTTGATCGTTTTTGTAAACGGCGTCCATTTCGTGGTACCTAGGTTTCGTGCGTCTAACGAGCGTTCGAAAAGATACGCTTATTTCCATAACAAAGCGATCGTTTGAAATGGTAGGTAGGTGTTTGGATGAGAATTTCAACGAACAAGCATAATCCACGCTACAAGTAAAGATAACTCTGTCTGGGTCCCTATATGAATTCGGGGTGAGAGAGCTATTTTTTGTCGAGGCTTTTAATTATTCAGAAGGTTAAATTCGTGGGTGAATGAACGTTATAAATGGTGTTTAACTAATGGCATGTGAGCGTAACAGGTGATAATCAATATTTCAGGAGGTAATGTTTCTTCAAACACGACCCCAATCGATGACGAGCGGCCGTTTGATCATTCAGACACAGATGAGATGTCGGAGGTCGGGAGTCACCGGGTGCCTAGAGGAATCGTGAATCCAAATTATCCCGGTTTTCAGCATTTGGCACACACGTTGCAGGTGAGTCAAGTTTCCAGGTGGCTCAAGGGTATGTTCTGACCCAGATTCTGGACTAACAGGAAGCCTCATTATTTTCAACAGACTTACGAAAAGGTCATCAATTCGATTGTAGAAGTATTTTCTGTAGTTTACTAAATAACTACCTATATTTAATGGATTTTCAAACTTTACTATGGTTTGCGCTTATTCTTGAAAAACTAGAGTTGACTATGGGCTCCTGGAGAATTCGACGGTAATTCTTAAAATAATTTAGCGACTTTTCTTTACTCGTGTGTTTTCGTTTGGAAAGTGGAAACCATATCGATGAAAGTCGGTCATTTATTTTACATGTTAGTGAAAAAGAGCCTAAAACACTTATGTTTTGATAAATGAATTGTTTCCTGATTGATTGATTTTAATAAAGTTGTATTTTAGTTAGTTGATACCAAATACTAAATTGTTTTAGTGAGAGCTGGTGAGGAAATAAGTGCATGCTTAAGGGTCCATATGTTCTTAGTTTATATTAAGTTTTCTCGTTTAAAGAATATTGTATATTTTAAAGAATATATATTTTTAAGGAATAATAAGTGACTATTTTGGCCACGTTTAATTTAATAAACCAGATAGTTGATAACGTAGATAAAGGTCAAACAAACTGTTGCCATTTTCTTTGATATGAGCAAGGCGTGTGTGACCATGTATCACATAAGTAACTCCTAAAAAATGCGAGGCCTATGGCATGAGAGGACTGGCATACTCGTGGCTTGAGAGCTATCTCACAAATCGACGTCAAATAATAGAAGTAGTAGGTAGGAAAATATAGTACACCGTAAAATAATATAATACTTGGCTGGGTATTGTTGCTATATTTAGTAAAAAAACTCGGCAATTTGAAGCACTTCGTAAGGTTCCTCAAAATATAGTATTTTCGCGTACTATATATTTCTTCAACAGTATACAGAGTCAAAATATAGTACAATACTATATAATATAGTACGGTTGGCAACCCTAGTTACAAATCACAGTTGTACCCTATTTGCGGACGACATCTCTATTGTTATATTTCAGCCATGAAAAGTTAAAATTACAGAATGTTATTAATTATTATTATTATCAGAAAGGTATATAAGTATTCTTATTAACCCTAGGGACTAAATGTAGTGCAACTTCGCAATTACAATTCGGACTACTTTAGTCCCGCTGGAAAAGCCTAAGTAATATGATACACGTGTCGAGCATGTGAAGTGAAGAAATTGATTTATAACAATCATCATTTTAAATAACTTTTCCCAGGAGACAGGCCATAAAAAGATTTGAATTTCCAAAATATAAAGTGAAAGAATTCTAACAGAGAGAAGTTGAATTCTTACGTATTTTATAAGATTGTAAACACAAGAAAACTGTAAATGGTCACGAAATTTCGTTTGTTTTTTGTTGTAAGATTTTTTTAACACATGGGGATATTTAAATACTTACAGAAATGATAACTTATAATCCTAACTCTTTTTCAGGATTATTCTTCAAACATTGAAAATTTTTACCATTCCGAAAATGATATGACAGATGACGATATAGATATAGAGATAACGGAATCATCACACGAACCAGAGCTTAACTTAACAGACATCACAGTTTTATGTAAAAATATTAAGAATAATAACAATCAAGAGGACTTCAAGAATTCTAAAATATTGGCTACTCCTGATGACATTTCAAAAACTGCAACTTTAGACAGTCATTTACAAAGCGATATTCCAGATTTGATAAAAACTATATCAGAAAACAACAATAACATCAACCGTAGTGACTACGACATAAATTACACTGATACAGATATAGAAAACAATTTCCACACCAAAGACATAATAGGCGATTTCAATAAAGAAATTGAAGACGAAATAAAACAGTTGTTTAATTATAACATTAATATTCAAGACGATTTAGAGGAATTAAGAAAAGATATCAAAGATACTTTTGCAAAACCAATTGAGAATACTATTAACAATATAAGTGAAGTAGTGAATCATGTTATCAAGAAACTTGTGGAAACGCATGTGGATGAAAGTGAACCAAGTTCTGATATGGCAACGAGTGGAACAAGTAGTAAAGGAGTATTTAATAATGAAATGAACGATATTAGAGAAAACGACGCAAATACAATAAAAGAAATAAAGCTCAGTAGGCCTACATTCTTATTGATAGAAAATGATACAAATAGTAAAATAGCCGATGCATTCTTATCGGACGGCAAGGACGAAATCACTATTTATGATAACGAATATGATGCAAAAAATATGAGCAATAATGTCGAAAACACAATCAAACAACTCAGCACTGAGTTAAGAAAAATAATTCCTAAGTTAGATGAAATGCGTGAACGTGATAGATTATGGATAAGGAATAAAAAGGAACCGCCTGCAATCCTCACAGATGGTAATTTCAATGAAGTAGCAAATTCGTCTCGATTTACCGGGGATATCAAAAGTGGAATCATCCCGGACTCACTCTCAAGAACATCAATCAAAACGACTCACGTGTAAGTACCTATCCGCCAATCTAATGGCCTAAAATGTTTTTTATTTATTTATCTATTCTATAGGGTAATTGCCTACGGTTGGGACTTTCTTACTCCGAATCATGAGCACTCTTGATTCTGAGAAATGACGTGACTCGAACAAGAATTAGGGCTATAAAGCCCAATATCTCGCAAACTTATCATCACTGATTTGAAAAATGGTTTTAGGAAACCCATACTATTTTCGAGCTATCCAACGATACCCCACACTATGGGTTTAACGAGAAAAAATGAACACCCCCGCTTTAAGTGTAGGGGAAGGGCCAAAAAAAAATTATTTGGACTGTTTTGTCGGCGTGATTGATTTATATACCCATGCCGAAGTACAGTTTTCTAGTAGTAATGGTTACTGAGCTAAGCCGAAGACGGACAGACTGACAGACAGACAGACGGACATGGCGAAACTATAAGGGTTCCTTGTTGACTACGGAACCCTAAAAAGTGTGCTTATCGTGTTATTTTGCTATTTGTCATTATTTCTTAAAATGTGTGGGTGTATATTTGTTTCGATCTTTTAGGAGTTAGATAAGTTATATTTTTTTATGTCAGATATTTTGTTGTCTCTAGGAAAATAATGATATACTTATTATTATTAATGATATACTTATCCGTTAAATAGAAAAACACAGCTATTATAAATAATTTATATTTTTTAATTTTTTCCATGCTAAGTGGACTCAAGGGGTATAATCTCTGGAACCACTTCTTCAATTTCAAAAAATAGTAATAGAACGAACCTTCAGGGTAGACATAGGTATTAAATCCCGCGGTTCCGCCATCTTTTTTTTTTAATCTTATTTTATGGAGCTTGGTCGTTAAACGAGCATGTCGCTCCATACGTCCGCTAGTGGAGGTATAGCTATCTCATACACAATTTGTAGGCCTTATAAAATGATTTCGCTTGCGCTGAATCAGGATCAGCCAGCGCCGTATTACAAAATCCGGTGTGGTAGGTGGCGCGGAGGGACCCCCGCCGGTGCCTTCCGCCAGCGTTCTCCATAGGTACCTAAAATGCTGGCTGAGCCACGCGGGTAGCTAGAATTGTACATATTTAATACGTACAACTACATTGTAGGTAAATATGCGCATACGCACACAGGGTGGGACCTGTAACATGCAGTATCATCGTAACTAAGCCTCGTTTGTTGATGAGCCACCTATATTTGTCGCCTATGTAGAATTTGAGACTTGTCATTAATTGTAATGTGACTCTTCTGGAGATGCTAGCGTCCATGAGCATTTTTTTTTTCTTGAACCTTGATTTTTGCGTGTCCACCTGTGGTCAAGCCAACTTCAAGTAACGATTCGAAGTATTAGGACTTGTATCATAGTAGAAAGAGTGGACAAGTAGGTTATCTTCATACAAACGCACCGCGCGCGGCTTGTATGTCTGCGTCATAGTATCTGTGCGTCGCCGCACGCACACTCAAACAAAATATCGACTCGTTTCTCAGTGCGCCAGTCGGGTTCGCTAGTCACGGCTTACCGGCACCGCTAAATTGATGAAAAATGAGTGATTATCGCAGGAGAACTTATTGCTGTGTGTTTGGGTGTCTAAATAATTCATAAATTCCAGAGTTGTCTCTGTTCAGATTACCTACTGAACAGGAAAGTTAAGCAGGTCACTTATTCTAGCTTAAGTATAAGGGCTCGTCCAGTAATCATGTGATCATAAATTTGGCCTAATTTTGACCACCCCCATGACGATGATGTCATTATAACGATACCCCCTCCCCCCATTCAAGATCACGTGTATTTTTGGGACTAAGTACGAATTAAGTTAGTCAATTAAAAAAACGCACAGTGAGCCACGATGTGGGGTGGGGTCAACGCAGGTCAAGGCCATGCGCGCCGATGCAAGGTTTTATTATTAATGTTTTAAAGTTGGTAAGTACAATGAATAATTATTATTTTGGATAAACACGATCAGAGCGGATTATTTTGCTATGAGAAAATTATAGAGTACTTTGCTTATTTTTTGACAGACAGACGAAGTAGGCAGGCCTACTTTCCCACTATAAAGTAGTAGGTACTTTTGATCTGTCAATTTATATGCCGCTATTGCTTTGCTTTGTTTACGTTTAGTCATGCCGATTTCTCAATATTGTAGGTAAGTATAGTAACTAAGTACATCATCATTATCATCATATCAGCCGAAAGACGTCCACTGCTGGACATAGGCCTCCCCCAAAGAGTGCCACAATGACCGGTCATGCGCCACCCACCCGCATCCAGCGGACTCAGTCCACCTTGTGGGGGGCCTACCCAGGCTGCGCCTTCCGGTACGTGGTCGCCATTCCTTTGAGAGAGAAGAGAACCTTTCCGCCCCAACGGCCATCGGTTCTACGTGCAATGTGCCCCGCCCACTGCCACTTAAGTTTAGCGATTCGGAGGGCTATAGCTATAGCTTAGCTAAAAGCATGCTAAAAGTGACAACCCTGAGACAGGTAAGTACGGTAGGTAATTATATCGCGGATTGGGCCGGAGATAGCCTAATTGTCCACTCTTTCTACTATGCTTTTATATTGTCCTGGCAATACTTGTTTCTGATAGTGGAATACATGAATTTTCTAAAATCAACCTTAATATTGAATTCGCTAAAGTATTTTTTTCATAACTAAAATTAATCTTGTTCAGTGATTTTAGAAAAGTGGAATTTCCACATTTCCGTCACCATGATTTTGTGGGAACGAGATATTTTTATTACCAAATTAGGTGTTTATTTTCATTTAGCGACACATATCGTTACGTAACATCATTTGTTTTGTTTACAAACTGTCAGTGTAGTGGCTAGAAATCGCGCAGCAACGGTGTGTTGACTTGTCGAGTGGTGGTCCAAAAATAGATTAGAGTACGTAGGTAAGTCATTATTTTTCTGTTATGCGACTCAATTACCTTAACCTGCCATTATCATTGAACATGATTTCAGTAAAATACTATTACAATTGTTAAAAATAGTATATTAAACACGTGTTTTAATCTGCGAAGGATTAGCTTTGTTACTTCCATTTCTTAATGATATTTGTGGTAATGTTTAAGTGTACCATAAAATCCTACAACTTAGAAATGTTGAAAAACCACCGACATTTTCATTTTAAAGCCCAATATCTCAAAAACGGCTGAACAGATTTTCATGAAACAGCTAAGAACACTCGGGATCACATCAGCTTTCGAATAAAAAAAACCGCATTCAAATCGGTCCATCCGTTTGGGAACTACGATACCACAGACACATACATAGATACACAGACACGTTAAACTTATAACACCCCTTTCTTTGCGTCGGGGGTTAAAAAGCAACGGAATGGACGCCTAAAGACGATCATATCGAAGTTTTGTATTAAAAACTTAGTAAAACTATACATTTTAACTGTTTCAATCATTTGAAGGGTGTCGTTTAACACTTTTTGTATAAGTTCATGTATTTTACTTTTGAAACACAGATTAAACGATTACCAAAAAAACTATTATCGAAATTTTAGTAAGCATATATAGCACTCGAATAATATAAAAGTCATATAAGTATATCTGAACAACTTTTGCCATCACGTTTATACAGCATAAAATTTTCAAAAAAAACAAACAAAAATATTATATTTATTTTTATGCATCTGAATACCTATTTATGACAAGTGCATTATTATACAGTGATAACGTTATTCTCGATAACGATAAACTATCTATAACGTACAAGTGAGAACAATTTGGTTAGTTTTCGTTGATAAACTCTTTATAGTGCAACAGCCATTCTCTATTACGAAGAAATGTGTTCTCTCTCAAAGTTAATATGAATAATTGGTATTGTTGTTTTATGTTATCTTATCAGGTTACAAAAGATGCCGACAAAACCTTTGAGGCCCGAAATTTCTGAGCTCGTAAACAGCCGTCATGCTTTTATTATTGTTAAAATAATTGCCTTGAACACGTGCATCAAATCATTACGCTTGGTTTGCTTGGAAAGGGTGGTCTCGAACTAAACACATCTAAATGATCCAATAAACTGTGACTTTTGCATTTTTTTAATAATAATAAAATCCTATTTTAGTCTGAGCGTGGTTTCAAATACTTAAAAAAGTGCCTTAATAATGGTAGTATTATAATTACGCTAAAAATGTTTTTATCATACGTATAAAACAATAAACCTTCATAATTAAGTATATTGTTTTTATTACACCTCTTTTTCACTGAATATGTCCCCGTAATATAGGTAGTACTCGGTTACTAACTCGTCAACAAATTGACAATATAAGTATTAGTGTAAAATAACCATATCTATATCCCTTCTTTTGACTTAACTTATTTTGTAACTTAATGAACATAATAGCAGCGGCTTTATGATTTCGTTACCGTCTTTTCCGTAACTGTCCATTTTGTAAATTGGCGTTTTATTGGATTGGCGTTAATTTGTGAGATAATAATATTTGAGGTGCCCCAGGCCTTATATTATTTGATTAAAAATGAAAATTGTGAGCCATTTTTGCCATTTAGTAACGGAATGGTTTAAATAACTCAATTTTTAACCCCCGACGCAAAGAGAGGGGTGTTATAAGTTTAACGTGTCTGTGTCTGTATCTGTCTATCTGTGTATCGTAGCTCCCAAACGGATGGACCGATTTGAATGCGGTTTTTTTTATTCGAATGCTGATGTGATCCCAAATGTTCTTAGCTATGTTTTATGAAAATCTGTTTAGCCGTTTTTGAGATATTGGACTTTGAAATGAAAATGTCGGGGGTTTTTCAACTTTTCTGTTGTAGTTATCTCTAGATATTCAGTACTCCCATAAAAACTTTAGTCATTATCATAGTTTAACGTCTTTATAATTGAATAAAACACAAATACTTGATAAGTCAGCTTTCGTATAATTTATACAAACAAATGAATGTTGTTCACGGAAGGGAAAATAAAACGGGGTCAAGCTGCATTAAAAACGCTATGTTTATTAAATTTGCTTAATTAAGATACCTTAGGCTACAATTCACGCCCTATGCAAATCAAAGTCTAAGAATTGACTAAACAGAAAAATCATCTCTTCAAATTAAATAGTACACTGAAAAAAAATGCCCCCATATGTTACAGTGTCTATTTATCATCATGCAGGCCGTATGCTTGTTGGTAACCGCCATAGTATAAAATATTGTATTCAATAGGTATTCATTTATTATTTAGGGTAGGTTTGTATTGCAGAAACTATAAACAGCGTGATTTAGGGTTTCGTAGTCAACAAGGAACCCTTATAGTTTCGCCATGTCCGTCTGTCCGTCTGCGGTAAGCTCAGTAACCCTTAATACTAGAAAACTGTAATGGGTATATAAATCAATCACGACAATAAAACAGTAAAATAAAACCTTGAAAAAACATTTTTATTAGTGGAGCTCCCCTACACCTAACTTGGTGATGATTTTTTTTTTCTCTCCAAACCCGTAGTGTGTTTGTAAACCGTTTTTCAACTCAGTGATTCGAAAAATACAGTTAAGTTATGGATTTTAGACAAATGTTTCTATACTTAGTTTAAAGGAGTAAGGTAAACGTCCGAGTGCTCGACGCTGTAGATACTAGTATATGGCATGGGCACTCTATGTCAAAGCAATATTTTTCTTCATTTCAATTTAAGCCATGTTGTCACTTTGACATAGAGTGCCCATGCCATATTAGGTACTAGTACACCGTCGAGCACTCGGACGTTTAACTTACATGGAGCTTATATAATTTGTATAATGCTTTTATTCTATTTTTAATTATTTGACATGGTTTGGTAAAAGTTTTATGCAAAATTGTTGACATTTTAAATTGCAAGTAACTATTTTATTTTTATTTTATGCATAAATGTTGATATTTTAATTGAAAGTAACTTGATTAATTATTAAAATAAGCGTGTACGCCTGTCAAGGTAGAGTTCAGTGAAACTTTCTTTAAGCAACTGTATCTGCACCTGTACTGTAACCTGGATTCCTTATACGTAATAAATTTCATTTCATTTCATGAATTTAAAAGTAAAACTAGCTAAAGCCGGCATAACTTGGAAAGGCCAACTTTAGTATCAATTCGGCCGACGAAGCGTACCATTTAGTTGGCGCGCGCGTGTCTTTGTAACAAAGACAGACAGGCAACTACGGAACCCTACCTACACTGCGCAGTGCTTGTGGTCCGACATGTACTAAGCCATTTTTTTTTGTTTTATAATTTTTTATTATTATTTGCTTCAGTCCTGTTACAGCCTTATAGACCAGGGGCCTATACCACAAAACTTTACAAGCGTACATTTGACAAAATTGACAACTTTTTCTATGGAAAATTGTACAATTTTGTCGAATTGTAGACTTGTAAAGTTTTGTGGTATAGGGGCCTGCACCTAGTATAGGTATGTAGATACTGCATAAATATATTACCGGGTTAACGTACCCGTTTCCTATGCGTACCAATTAATTAATACGTTTGCTAATGTAATTGAAAAATAAATACCTTCAATGTTCCCGCTATCTATATGGCACGGTCAATTTTAGTACAACATAGATTTACCGTGCTTCTAGTAGGCGTTGCTTAAAATAGATTTTACAGAGCAGTAACTCTTATGTATTCGAGAAAAGGTATGACAGACTGGTTGGTACAGCTACGCGCGGCGCGGTTAATCAACTCAAATTGGACAGAAACATTGATGCGGCGTTTTACGCCAGCATAATCCACTTACAGTTAGGTGTGGCATTTGAGTAAAATTTTATTCAAAATATAGTGAACTAAACTGTACATCATGTCTCAATTCAGTGAAGCAACTGCACCTAAGGATCAACAGAAGGAATTGGCTCTGGCGAAGAAGTATACCAGATCAGCTCAAAGCAACTCATCCGTCCGAAAAAGTGAAAATGTAGACAAATGTGATTTAGGTAAGTTTCAATAGGATTTACTTACAGATTCCATAAATATATTAATAAATATTACCTACCTACCTAACTACTTATATCTGGGTTTGTTCACTAAAATATGTTTTATATGTAATACTTAGGTATTAGGTATACCTACTTCATATATTCTGAAAATGTAACCCCAAATTTACCTATATTACCTTACCTAAATAAAATGTTCATGTAGTCTGATTTGTAACAAACCATAAACTCATTTTCAAGAACTGACACAATTTTTTTGTCAGAACTGATAATACCTAAGCTTAGACTTTTGATTGACTTAGTACTTCAGTTAGTAGGTAGGTATTAGCAACATCCCATAAATTGGTTCCCTAGTAAGTTAGATGTACATATTGTTGAAACTAAGGTACCTAATGATGATTTTATTTTACTTCATTATCACTGGGTACGTAACGTAGCGCCCAGTGTTCTAAAATTGGAATTAAGTATTTCCTCCAAATACCTAAGTAGGCAGGCTATTCATCGTTATTTGCATCTTTATCTATGCGGTATTTAGACGTAGGCACAGGCACCAACATTTTATTTATTGTCTGATTATATTTTTCAGGAACCTTTGATGTCTACAACATAGAAACTGCTCTACCTAAATTAGACTTGGATGCGATCGAAAATCATTTGAGGGCAGCCAAACAAGAAGAAAGACGGGTACGAATTAGTTTATAATACAAATAATAGAATCTATAAGTACTAGATAATGTTAGCATCTTTATACACTTACATATTATATCAGTTATATCATTATAAGTAGGTAAGTATATTTAATTTGGCGCGCCACGCCGCGTACTCAAGTAACGGTACTAGGTATAAGTACGTCTGAACCACGTCTACCGTAACCATGTGTAAAAATTTGATAATTATCAATAAGTAGTAAGTTTAGCTTTCTACCGGTGATTCAACGACGCGGGCATATAGGCAGCCAGTCTCGACCAAGCCACCATCACAAGTAAAGGCGCGCGCAGTGGCAGGCAGTGTTCAAGTAAACTACGGTTATTTTTTTGTGCAAATAGTTCAAGTATCATCGAAAGTGATGGCATCAATGCCATATTTTAATTCCGAACAAAGACATTATAAAAAGGATACAAGATTTCTTTTAGATTTATACACAATTACTTATGATAATCACGAATCTCTGGATAATGTGTGTTGCCTTGTAAGTGTTCTGCAATATTTGTTTTATTATTAATCGATTCAGAGGATTAAGGACACTGGAAATCGATGAAAAATGGAACGTCTCTCGTCCTTGCCCTATATGTCAAACGGAATGACAGCGAGAGGGACAAACAATGTTATTTTTTGCTGTTTTACCGTAGTTAACTAGCGTAGCTTAGTTTCTTTGTACTAGAATAGGCTGTGCCATATTATTGCCAAAAAATAGAAGACTGTTTTATAGTTTAAGATGTTTGAGGGTCTATTCACTAACATTAAAAGAAGATTTAGTAAAACTTCCTTGGATATACCTAACGATGGAGACCATCATGTAGAAATATCGGGATTCAAGCGAAGTCTACATTTGCTCAAGACAAAATTCGTCAAACAAAATGTGCAACCCACCAATGATAATTGTGATAATACAGCTTTAAGTCCAAGAGCTATTGGTACCATCGACACCGCTGAATGTGCCGAAACAAAGTTCGAGTGGCCGATTTTCACGGAGAATGATATTTTAGACAAATTTACTAGGATAGTAACCATAAATGAAGAATCTACAAGCAAATTAAACGTAGAATCTATTTTATTTCATTTTTGTAATTCACTTTGTATAGTGATTTTCTTGGTACAAATGATTTATTTATTTGCAGAAACGCAATGACAGGGAGGAGATCAGAAAACGATTGGCTATGGGGGTTGACAGTGAAGAATATTATAGTATGGGACACACCGATAGGCCAGGAAAGAAGCCAAGTCTACACTCGAGACTACAGAATGGTGAGTTTACTCGCAAACTTTATAAGTACCTATATTAGTTTTGGGTTAATTTAATTATTCATATCTGGGTTACTATGATTGTGGCTTGGTGATGGTTCATGAGTGGGGTGTTAAATGTGGATCATTATAGTACATTATAGTACGTACCTAGGGCGGCAAATTCGTGAATCGCAGGTGGTTGCGATCGTTTCGATAAATATGCGATCTGGGGCTTTACGAATTACCGCCCGTGGAAAGTACACAATTTTACGTCTTCATCTGGCCACAATGCGAGTTTTACCGTACGTGCAGCGTGCAGTAAAACTCGCATTATGGCCAGGTGTGACGTAAAACTTATTGTAACTTCATGTTTGGTTATACCTATTTGCGGGATCTTATTATAAGATGTCAAGTGGCTGAATTTTTCAAAAGATTTCTGAGCCAATAATACATACCCCAACTGATGTTGATATGAATGAACTTTTATAAAACTTTGATTTATAGTGCAAGTTACAATGCTTACTATTAGCCATTGAATAGTTTCACCTTCTGGCTCCATCATCTGCCGTACTTTTTTAAAAGGCAGTCTTCTTCATACAATTTACTTGTAGATGACTGCCTTTTTAAGAATGACGGCAGTCATCACATCCACTTGGTTGTACCAAATTATGGTATTGTCATATATTAAACATCCTTCTAAAGTTTCAAATCAATACAACTAATAGAAGTGGGTAAAACTTATCTTGCAAGATTTAATTGCATTGATACATACAAAGAAACATATTTACAGTTGAAGTTTATTCAAAGCTTATAAATTTTTCAGATAGTATTATAAGTTACTTAAAACTTACCAATATTCTAGTCATATTTCTATCATGGGTGTAACCTATTTCATAATGTGGTAGTGTTTTCTAATTATCTGAGTAATGGGCTATTTTGTGTTGTATCATTAAAATGTGTTATGTTGTGGTGTGGCTATGCAGGGAAGAATCTCCAAATATGTTTCATGAATGAAACAGCATCTGACAATGAGTCCCAGTCTTCAGATTTGGACAGAAATGTCAACTGTGGCTCCAAAAACCTTTCCCGATCAAGCATTTTCAGCAAGTCAAATTACAGTCTCAATAACCATCCATACCAGACGAGGCCACTGTCTGTTAGCATTACAAAACATGACAAAATTGGCATTGTTCCTTCTGGTAAGTACATAATGTATTGTTTTAGTTGAGTGTTAAATTGATTATTTACATTACAATGGGTAGAACTAACCATGTTGTTTTGTCTGAGACGTTTCTCTTGATGTCTCATGGTAGTTTCAGTGTTGGTAATTTGTGTTCTATATTGACTAAATAGATAGCGATGACTCATTTACTCTGTCACTTTCCTTGAAATAAATAGACAATGTTTACTCCTCAATTTTCAGGTACTAAGTTACGCCCTACAACTCTGTCGCTGAAAACACCCAAGTCTCGGTCTTCACAGTCTCTTGGTCACATTGAGCTAAAGGAATCTGATTTCTATGCACTCCAGGCAACACTCCAAACTGAGGCAAGAATCGCCCTTGCCCAGGCTAAAGAGATGGCCCGAATTCAGATGGAGGTAGGTACATTAAAACCACATTATCAGCTAACTGCAACATATATTCTATTCTGTGTCACTGGAGGATAGTTTGAAGAATACAATAATTCTAGTGTACATAAGTAAATATTAGCTTACATTCATGTAAACAGACTTGTTTATTTCTCGATATGACTAGAAATGTACTTAAGGCTGTGCATTGGAAATTATCGCTTGCTTTGAAACATCATTCTGACTAGATTAAGAAACAATAAACTCTGATTTTCAGATATATGATTCTTGACTATATTATTGTTTTATCTGATTTTATTGATACATGATTGTTTAAAATTTCCTTGATAGAAAAAAAATCCAAAGTTGGGTCTGTATTTACCTTTATTTACTCAGCCTACTCAAACGATACATTATTTTACGACACAATCAAGTTAATACCATAGTATTTTATCTCACCTAAAATCTCACTTTATGAAATTTAAATAAAATGTCTCTAAGTTAGGTATTTATCGAAATTTGTCCAATAAATCCATTCCCGAAGAGTGTTACATCTCTTTTCCTCATCTGCGGAAGGCATCAGCGTGTCTCTGTCTAGGGGGGCGTGTTCTACTCAAATCACGGCATCACTTTAATCGATAATAATAGAAGTAAGCGTGAATAAGTGACCAAATAGGCATAGTTCCGCAAGAGAATAATGAAAAGCATGGTATTTCAGCGCGAACGGCGCGGCCGGGGAGCGTCGCCCGTGACGGAGATGCTGCGCAACTCCATGCGCAAGGCCAGCGCGCCGCTCGCGCCCGACCGCCGCCGCGTGTCGCGACAGCTGCTCACGGATATGAACGTCGCTCAGTTGCAGGCAAGATACTATATTATTATTTATACTACCACGGGTCACGTCAACATAAAACCAATAATTTAGGAGAGAAACCGTTTTGATCAAAGTCACCCCTCGAACCAAAGTAGCCGCATTAAGTAATACTGATAGGAAGTCCGCGAGCGGGGCTCCTTCGACGCGCTCGTGATCGGCACGTGGATGCCTTTTAATGGGTTCCTAGGCTATGTTTTATTAGTTCGCGTTGGTTCAGTCCATTATTTATGCAATATGATAAGTAGGGCAATCATTTTTTTTTGTCTCTTGTTGCCTTGGTTACATCTGAAAAACTTTAAAACTGATTTTCTTAGTTTAAATCCAAACATGTGTTTTTATGACAATGATAGATATTCATATTATAATACGAATCTGTCATTGTCACAGTGTCGTATTATAATATGAAAACTCGAAATTTATTGACACAACCCTAATTGTAGAGCTGATAGACCTTATTATTGTGTGGATGTACTTTTAGTATTTGACAAAACAGCCCAGAATTATAATTATTAATTGAAGACTGGTTTAGTCTTAGTGGGTAGCCCTGCCTTGCCTACGAAGCTGACGGTCCTTGGTTCAAATCCCGGTAAAGGGCTACTATGGCTTGTTCAATTTGTGAAAGATTGTCTCTAAATATAATTTTATTTACATTCCTTAAAGCTTTTTTACAACACTATTTTTCAAATCAAGTGTTCAATCCATTCTGCTGAGCACTCGTGGATCACGCGTCCTCGACTAGTAGGTGGTCAGTCGTGAAGGGCAGAGCCAGAGGCATGGACGTTCATCAGTCACCGAGTGGCGCGATGACCAACGGGAAAGGCGGCCTGCGGGTACAGTAGATCAATAATCGCATGCATATTGCGGATGAACCTAACCTAGGCAACGAGCGGGTTCTACCAAGTGTGTAGACAGTGAGCTGGGTGTAGACAGCGTTACGGTCGTGGTTCTGCGATTACCCACCCTTACTATCTGGCCCCTATTTCACCAACTTGACAATTGTCACCTGACACTGACATTTCGCCATGCATTGCTTGTTCTAGAAGTCAAGGTGGTTGCTAGGTCGCTTGTAGATCCAGCAATGTACGGAGAATTGTCGTTGTGAGGTGTCAATTGTCGGGTTAGTGAAATAGGGGCCTGATAACCAGCACTATTTTACACATTGGCACGTCAATAAACAATTGTCACTTGTTACTGAGGTACTATCGACAACACAGCTAACTGACCATCCGTGCACTTTATGTGCATTGTAATAAGGTTCTATATAAATACAGGATGGTCAGTTAACTGTGTTGGCGTTTGTATCTACTATGAATATAAAAAGAATATTATTTTATAGAATTGACAGTACTTACCTTCTTACATAGAGTTATGTCCTGTGTCAGCTGTATCCCACTCTCACTTTGGCCCGAAATGCCATTTATTTATGTAGGTCTAAATTGTCAAGGTTATTGCAGCGCTGACTATCGCATTCGCAAACCGCCGGAGATATTTCCGTTGTGCTGAAAAGGCGAAAGACTTCAAAACATTGATGAATAGGCAATCATTTTTACCCGCCTGCCTCAGAAGGAGGGTTATGTTTTTCGAGCGTATGTGTGTGTGTGTGGACAAGTAAATTCTATTTCACTGGATACAGTACAATTTTATAAATATAAAATTTGATAAAAACCAGTGTCTAGTAACCACGCTTGTTCCATGTTACCCCATCCGACTGTAATACAGCACGGCTATCACAAGACGGCGCGTGAGCTCTCTCGATTTTTCTCGCACTATCCGTCTCTCTCTTATTAGAACCATTAGAAAGAGTGAGGTATAGTGCGAGAAAAATTGAGAGAGCTCGCGCGCAGTCTTGTGATAGCCGTGCAGAAGCGTCGAACCACTGCTAAAGAATGACCAAGGTACTCGCGAAAAAGCCCGTGCCTACACTAATGCCTTACCTACTTAGATTATTATGATTTGAATCAAGTTAATAAGAATCGACAAGTGGGATTTGAACGAATTAATCCGGAAGTATTACACCGCATTGTTGAAATGTACTCGCAGCTACAGTTATGATAAGTCTTTTGTACGTTATTGACCTTGATTTGGTTCTTGGCGTGCGCCGGCTCGTAAAAATAAAACAATAGGTTTTTTTGTTGCGTGTTTCCCAAGTTTATATTGGTGTCACGTAGACTTCTGTTTTTAAGTAACAATTTATTACAAGAGGTTGTTTATTACCCAGATATAATTTGGTTAGAAGTAGTACTTAATTAAGTTGCCTTATTAAGTTTTCCTGTGCTATCAAGGGACTAGTTCGACTACATACTTCAAATCGAAAGAAAGATGACATTTATTCACTACAATCAATCAATCAATCAATCAAATATTTATTTGCATAAAATACAGTACAAGTGGATGTCATAGTATTACGAATAGTGTCATGTATTAAGCCGGTTCAGGCGTGCAAATATTCAATACACTCTAAAATTAATTTTACATCATTATTTACATTATACTTATATTATTATTTACATTTATATTACATGTCAAAAGGAAGAAATAATTCATATAATCATAGTAAATTAAATTTTAGGTCTATAATTAAACAATCTTATATGTCTCCAAAAATAATCTTATACTATAAAAACATTTATCCAGCAGCCAGCTATTCAACTTAGATTTGAACAGGTTACCCTCTAACTTCTTTAATTCCTCGGGCAGACGGTTGAAGATGGCAATACACATGTTAAATGCGTTCCGCTTGTAAACATCCTTGTGACATTGTGGTTTCAGGTACAGGTTTTTCCCTTTAAGTCTAGTCTGCCTTTGCGAGTTTTACACAAAAGACACACAGAGACAAAGGGAGTAAACATACAATACTATTGACACATATTGTGTGTGTCTGCGGGCAGTAAAATCGGTCACTGTCTCATCATTATGTTGAAGTGTCAAACACCTACAGCGCTGATTTTCAGACAGCACCGTTGGTGACCCACGGAACGCAGCACAACATACTACCATTATATACATATTGTATATAATTAGATATATTGTACCTACAAGTGGGACAGGCCGTCTGCTTATACTGAGCCCAGCTCGAACTCGCTATACAATACCCTCAAAATCTTGTGTTTGTTCTACATTCCATTAGGTTTGGCGAAGGGCAAACGCAATAGGGGTGTAGACACTAAATAAAATAATCAATAATGTCATATTTTCTCGAAAAAGGATTAAAAATGTAGTCAAATGGAGAAAAACTCAACGCAAGAGGTTAAATAATCACGAAGTTATAAGTGTCCAAAGTTTTAAGAAGGGGTATGTTCTGTCCCTTTTTCGCAAAACGCAACTTCAAATGAAACGATGACGCTTGTGACGTCACTAATTGACGGCAACGTGCCGTGCCCCATCGTGTTCGGCGCCGCCATCGACGCGACCTGCCGCGCGCGCGGCACGCTCTGCGGCAGCCTCGCAGATTGTGTCGTCACAAACTGTTTGCGTTTTCTCTCTCTAACAAGCAATATTAAAACGGTTGTAACTTCGTAATCTTTGAGATATCGAATGGGATTTTCGTCACTAGGCATATTTTTTTGCCTTCTTTCTTTTGGAGTAATAATTTTCGATTCTACACCCGTCCCTATCCCATTTTTTATAAAAAAAAGGATATAGTTTATTGCTTATTCGCTATATTTCTATGTATCAGGTGGTAGTGAACGAGCTGCACTCGCAGATTGAGTCGCTGAACGAATCGCTGGTGAAGCTGCTGATGGCCCGCGACGACCTCCACATGGGGCAGGACTCCATGCTCGTCGACATCGAGGACCTCACGCGATACCTGTGAGTACCACTGGTAACTACCGACCGGAGTATCGCAGATCCAGCAGGGCTAGCACAGCTTACACCTCGACGCAACACTTGACCAGAAAATCACCAAACCATCCTCATTCTAATTTGCACAGTGCGCGTGAGACAGAAGTAGCACTTGGCAGCAAGTTCTGCTAGCCCATCTGTCGATGAACAAGTCGCCGTCGCGAGTAGGTATTAAAGCGTGCTACACACTATGCAGATACGGTCAGATTTTATCTGCGTATACATGGATTCCCCGGTTATACGCAGATAAAATCTTACCGTATCTGCGTAGTATGTAGCACGCTTAACCGTAAGAACGACGCGACAGGTGACATCCGTCTGTATCAGAATACGAGGGCTGCTACTTATGTATCCGGAATAGAAAAAATAATCAAACGTACATTACTAAATATAGTTTTATCGTTTTTCAAAATATTCTCCGTGATGATCGATGCACTTTTGCATACGTGTAAACCAATTTTTAAAGCACTTTTGCCACTCTGATTGAGGTATCTCCAAAACGTGTTGTTTGAACGCGTCGACCGCATCTTCACGGGTCGAAAATCGTTGACCACGTAATTTATTCTTTACATTTGGAAATAAATAAAAATCATTGGGTGCCAAATATGGGCTGTACGGTGGGTGACCCGTTAATTCTATATTTTGACCTTCCAAAAATCGAGTTGTTTCGCGTGATGTATGACAGCTGGCGTTGTCATGGTGAAGAATGATTCTGCGTCGCTGGTTGTCTTTACGTATTTCTTCAAACACTTCTGGCAAACAAATGGTCGTGTACCACTCCGAATTAACCGTTTTATGATTTTCTAGTGTACATTCATACCAAAAAAGCAGGCGACCATTTGCTTCAAGGTGCTTTTTGCACGAGTAACTTTCGTAGGGTTCGGCTCATTTTGAAACACCCACACTGTTGATTGCTGTTTAGTTTCGGGATTTCTGTGTAGATATTATAAACAGCTTTTGAGTCACCACGGTTATATTTTTTCAACATTTTTTGCACCATTCGACGCGAGCCTCTTTTTGATCCTTAGTTAAATTGTGCGGTATCCAACGCGTACAATTTTTTTTAACAGCTAAACTTTCATGTAATATCTTATTTATGCTCGTCATAGATACCTATCCCCAGAATTGCCTCTATCTCGCGATACGTAACATGACGGTCATGCATTGTAAGTTTCCGCACTGCTTCAATATTTTGTGGTACAACGGCCGATTTCGGGCGACCTTCCTTAACTTCGTCGGTAAGCATACTACGTCCACGATTGAACTCACTAAACCAGTGATACACAGTAGTTTTTGATGGAGCTTCATCACCAAAAGTCAAAGTTAATTGATCTATGCATTGTTGTTGCGTTAAGCCACGCCGAAAATCGTAATAAATCATAGCACGAATATTTTCAGAGTAAGTTCCATTCTTGCAACGAGATAACATTTTAAACCCGCCTAAAACAAAAGACTAGCGTACTCAAGAAAAAAAAATATAGCGGCCAGTATTAAAAGAAAGTTCAAATTTTACCATGGAGGTCAAACATTGTGTTTAAGAAAGTTGGAATCCTGGATTCCGGATACATAAGTAGCAGCCCTCGTACAACTCATAGATATTCACCATCGGGAATGTTTATTCTCAAGAGTAAAGTTTGGTGTGTACTGTGTGGGATGCGTGGTTGGGCAGTGTGGGTTTTTCTGTTTCTTTTGCTTTCGTCTTTCGCCGCGGTTCGTAAATTGAATCATTTATTTATAAACTTTAAAGCACAGTAAAAAGTTACGAAGACAAAAGGCCATAAGGCATTCTCTACCAGTCAACCTTTAGGCCAAACAGAAAATAATCATATTTGGTGCGGGATATGAGAACAACCTAGAAATAAAGAAAACTGACAAATTACAGGCCCCTATTTCACCAACTTGACAATTGTCACCTGACAACGACAATTCTCCGTACATTGCTGGATCCACAAGTTACCTAACGACAACCTTAACTTCTAGAACAAGTAATGTATGGCGAATCGTCAGTGTGTGACAATTGTCAAGTTGGTGAAATAGGGGCCTGGTGTGTTATATAAATGTATTAGTTACATATTTACGTTTTATGATTTAATATGTAATATACAAGTGGATTTTTTATGAGTATGTATTATTAATTATAAATTACAAAGTGCGGAATATTACCTGACAACAGTGATAACCTAAAACTTGTGCCTACATCAAATACATACATAAAAGCCGCAAGTTTATGAAAATTATTTGTAAGTAAATATACTTTGTAAGTAAATGAAAAACATATCTTCAAAGTAGAATTAGTTATTGACTAAGCATAAACGTCAGCTTATGATATAAATGTTTAGAAAATCACATTACGTAATTTACTGTTTGTAAAAGTGTACTGTTTTTTTATTCGCGGTTATGATATAACTAAATAAGTACAACGATAATATATTAATTGAAATATTTCGTAACTAATTGACGACGGCCTACAATATCTTTGAGAAATTCACGCCACGTTTAACCTTCACTAAAATGACTTGTTACATCGATTAAATCGATAATATTAATTTAATTTGTACTAGCTATAGTGAACACGTTCGTAGTCTTGTCGAGTAGATCGGTAGATCGTAGACAGAAGATTTCATGTAGGGTTGGCAATGGTGTGGTAAGTGTGAGATTAGTCAGTTTATTAATGGGTATTGCAATATGTTTCAGGGGCGTGAAAGAACAAACCAAGAGGACCAAGGGCTCGAGCAAGTCCGGCGTGCGGCGACTCGCCTCGCTCGTGAACAAGTAAATGCGACTTGATTGTTCTTATACACCCCGATCTGTATACCTACCCATGCACAGTCCGTTGAATGTTATCTGACGGTTCCACTACAAGCTTGAGTGAAACAACTATTATTGGGACCTCGAAATTCCAGTCATTCTCAGCCAATTGATGCAGGATCGTTGCCACTGTTGCCTTCAAGTATGATTGAAGGTGTCAATAATTGGAGAGGGGCCAAAAATGGGTGTTTTCCCTATAGCGCTAGAAGTGCTGCGCCTGTGTGCTGAGTGGTTCATTGTTATTTACCACCCATTTGACCAAACAGGAATAAAGACTTGAGAGGAAACACAAGGGCCGCTTTTCCATAGAAACGTAGTCCCCTGTTTTCTCCCTGGATAATGGCAGTAGAGCAATTTTTTTCCATAAATCTATGGCTACTATTGACATGTTCCTATATGTTATCCTTGTTTTCATAAATTTATTCTTAAAAGAGATATTAACCTTCAAAAACCTAAAAAAATGCCAGATTTTCCGCTGTGTTCAAACATCGAGAAAACAATGTAGACCAAAGCCTTTCTTTGATTTTTAATAAAAAAAAATAGTTAAATAGGTCAAGTTTTGGAGAAGAAATCAGGGGACTACGAAACGTTGATTTTGTGTACTTTTAATAGATATTTTCGGTCCAAGCTGCAGTTGTCTCTATCGCGCTCTGCGGGGGGAGGCTTGAGGTTGGCGCGACAGCAATAAATTTTACAAATTTAATACCTATTTCTCAATTATCTCGCCCTTAGTGTTTCCTCTTAATCTGAGAATAATCGTCAAATTGGTAGTGTATAATCTCCGGATAAACTCTATAATGGTTTTGGTCGAATTGACACGGTGGAAACTCGACAGATAATATTCAACTGACTATATTGTTACATTTTATTATCAGTCAGTTATTTACGACAGCTATGGTCATTTGTGAGATAGATTAATAGTTGTATTCATAGTAATAGTAAATTGCTGCAATAAGTATTGAGATGACCGTTTGGGATCCAATAGCCAAATATATTGTTTGTATCATGTTCTTCATTCTGTAGCTAATATTTTTCTTATGTATACAACTAAACACACAAGTATGAGTGAGACTGTCATTTACATATAGTTAATATTCTTTTGTTTATTATAATCTGTATAATTTCTAAAGAACTATGATTATTACTAAACATTCGTTCAGGAGTGTTCCCTTCAGCGGTATGTCTATCGATAGTTGTATAAAACGTTTCTCATTGGTATGTGTAACTCCGTCGCATTTTACTCTCTATGCATTAAATATATGTGTAAACTATTATTGGAATTGTATATTCACATACATGTCCGCTTTATAATAGATAGATATTTTTAGCCCACCTAGACATATTTAATAATACGTGATTATTCGCAAATTAGAAAGAAAACTATTTTTTCAGAATAGTGTTCATTGTTAGAATATTGTTATATTCACAGTAATAGAGGCGTATATCGTATGCACCGGCGCCGGCGGGAGTCAGAGTGATATATCAGAGGCTTATTCTTTAAGAACGTAGGTAGTGCAGGATTACGAATGCCCTGTAGGCAATGAAAAATATGTTAACGTATATCCGTTGGAGCCCACAACAGACTCGGATGCGTGTAACGTAATTGATACTCATATTGTTATAGCAACGTTTGGAACTGTATTTTTATGTATAGGGTAAACTTCGCTCCACTCTTTTCATTATGAACAATCTTGCCGTACCATCTATCTGACCACTAAATCACACATATATTTGCTTTTATCGTTTTGTGTCGGAGTACAGAGAAATAGACAGCATGTGTACCAACAATTTGTGTGCAGTAAAGAAAACAACTAACATGCTCTAAATGCTCTCTGTAGCATGAGATATGTATGAAAATAGTGGAATGAACTACCTATTCCCACAGTATTGAACATTAAAATTCTGTTCATAGTTGTTCACCTAAATTAGAATGTCGGGCAACATGTAATATAAATAAATTAAACCCGTGTCCGTTCGTACTATAACTAATCATGAATTTTAACTGTCACAGTCCTAACTAATCCTAATAATCACATTTGTAACTCTTATTGTCAATCATAATATCATTCACACACATAATCTCGTGTTCTAGGCGTATATTCAGGTGTTCGGATATTACCTAGGAAGGAAGGAGCAGTGTAGTCGATTAATTGCTTACTTTTGGTCCGATATTGTCCTTGATTTTGTCATCAGTGATATATGATATTTATACCATGTAAACCTAGGAATGAAGCCTAGGTACATGTGTATGATATCAAAAATCCTACAAGATGAAACAAATTGTATGCCAATTTGCCCTCGTTTTAATCATTAATTTATATCGAGATTTAGAAAAAAGTACCTTTACGCTTAACCTACCTTAGCCTACTAGCAGGAAATATTATTTATTTATTCCATTATCAAACGACAAATATGATATTTCCACAGTATTACAATAGAGGTGCTTTACGGTCCAACCGCAGTCAACCCGCAGTACAAATCCTACCCTGTCGCTTTTTGTTCCCTAATGGAATTAATTCAAGTAGGCGACATGCTATTGCAGTAGACGTTACAACACATTACGCAGTTTATACATCTATTAGTAATTTAATGTCATTATGGGAATAAAGGGTGTTGTGCGTCGTATTTAAACATTTACTTACAACTTGTCTACTGCGAGGGGTTAAATAAAGCAGTGTAGGTAGGCCGCGTAACCAGTTGTCATGCAAAGTGGACCGAGCTCAGGTGCTATCCTGTTCAAATACGAACTTAATGAATTTACCCGGAGGCTACTATTATAAAATCCGACACGCATCGGTTTAATGACATCAAAATGAAGATTCCAGGGGAAAATCGGCAAGTCTGTTTCGTTTTAAGGTAAAGCTATTATAATCTGCTTAAAGTATAGGTATTGAAAAAGGAGTGTACTCTCCTCGCTTTTCCCCTTCAAATCTTTGAGAGCTGTTGTCGCGTAGTCGATAGTCTGACAACAACAGAGCGATCTCATTTTTTCCATACGTGGGTACCTTTTGCCTATTTCACGATATTCGTATGTTCCTTATACTGTTTTTTTATTTGTGTTTATTTTTAAACTTACCTCAGTAGTTACCGTTTAGGTTTAAGGAATTTTTGCTCCCTTGTTTAGTTTTTAGAAAGGGCAAATTTAGTATTCGGTGAGGAGTTAGCGTTAGTGTCATTGTATTGATTCAGCCTATGTGCAAATTTCACCTTCGATAATTATAATTATGATATTTCCATGACTTAACGCAGGGAAAGTATATATATTTTAGTATTATGTACCATTAGTTTTATATGGAGCTATGGCATCTGATTTACTTACTAAGAGCTATTTTTGAAATTTTGAGGTAATTTTCTTAAAAGCTACGTTGGAGCTTTTTTGAAGCAGGGAGCAAAATATAATTTCATTTCTTAATGTAGTGGTCATGAAACTTGTTAGTCATAAACACACTAGTGCCGCCCCTTGTCTTATGTCGACTTGTATCCCCTTGAGGTTTACAACACTGCTTGCGCGTTGCAAGCAATTCATTCCATTTAATTCGTGGCCACTTGAAACTCTTCGTTACAATTATAACATGACATGTTATAATTGTAACGAACAACATTGTGTAACTTACAAAGCGCAATGGTATTCTAACTATTCTCTAATTGACCTGTAATTAAAAGTGGAGGTATCGCAAATGTGAAAAAAAAACTACTAAAGAATAACAAAGTACCTTCATTGGTCACAGCACTTTTAATTCATGTCCAGTTCACAAGCTATACATAAATGTTCTCTATAGTTGTCTTGCTCACGCCGCGCAGCTGCAGTCTCCGCGCAGCAAACTTGAAGCCGGAGGTGGTGAACACAGCACGCGGTTATGACATATCGGTGTCTAGGCTGTTATGATAACTGCTTACATGACATTTCTCGGGACGAACGCTGCTGCGTTGGCATTTGTCAAGTTTTTTGCATAACATGTGTGTATGTTAATGTTGGCCGGGGCTCGCGCGGCTGCCGTTTAACCGCTCGGTCAGGCCCATTGCAGTGGTTACCCATACTTATTGTACTTTTTACTTGGCTGATAAATGCGGGTCGCAGTCGCGCCGGGCCTCGTTAAATTTTACAGTTGCGAGTGTGAACTGTTCTCCGTAAAGAGAATGTTTAGCGTGCTTATCTACATACCTACCTATTAAAATTTGATCAGACATGTGATAATACTATTGAGTTATTCTAAATAAATGGGAAAGTGTTTAATCTGCTTTTTATTTCACCTCACACAGGAAAAAGCTCCATACAGCCAAGGCACTTAATATGATATGTTTGAAGTGTTTCTTTATATTCAATTTGGTAGATAATGTCGTAAAAGGGACGTTTACGGGTTTACACAATTAGGTAGGTACTTTTCGTAAAGAAGGAGAATAATATTGAGCTCCGCTATATGAGTTGTTCTCAATAATAATTTAGTTGACCTCATGATTCAATGCAAGCACTTGCACTCGTGCAAGTAAAGTAATAGTATTTTTATGTAGGTACACAAAGATTTACAAATATATCATATTTGGAATATTCGCATGATAATCGCCAATAAACCAACAAATCGATGAAACCAAAGTGCCCTAAAACAATAGTCATCGCTAATTCCCACAGGCGCATCGCAGCCCCGTTCACCTGCGCGCCCAGGTGCGCGCGCAATTAACAACCTCACTAATATCCTCATCGCACTTTATTTGTTTTATGACCCTTATCGCACTTCACTGGGGCTCTAGACCATTTCCTTTCGCGACATAGATACTGGATTAAAACCTTAAATTTATTACATAATCTAAATAGAAATGAAAGAGAGTGGAAATGGAGGGGTAATGTATTAACTGTGTGAATGCGCGCATTTGCAATCTTATCTTTATTTTATAGCGCAGTGTTCAGGGCTAATTGATTTCCTGTGGGAAATAAAGGACTATTCGATTGAAGGTTAATTTATAGTTATTAGCTACTAATATATACACCTACTTATAATACTTGAGGTGAATTCGAACATTGTTTCAATCTTATTATGGGTGGGTAAGGATAGGATGTCCCAAAAGTCACGCAAGAATATATAAAAAATGTTTTTTTTTTTACAATTCAACCCTTGCGTGACTTTTGGGCCAAATACCTACTTTAAGATATAAAAAATCAGTTCTACAAAAATTGCATTTTCTCCATAAGTACCTACTACGCTTCTGACCCCGTATCATGGTCGGCCTTATCAAGCGATAAGTGACAAGATAGAGCGTCCGTCTCGTTCTATTGAACGGTGTCAGCCAGTGACGAACGCTCTATCTTGTCACTTATCGTGTGATAAGGCCGTCCATGCTACGGGGTCTGAAGAGTTTAGTAGTAATTCTATTTGGCTTTATTATATTAGGCGATCAAGTCTTCCGTGGAATCAAGTATCAGCCCTGCACCTAGCAACTAGTACTATCAATAATAGAACATAATAAATTCTCATTGAAACACTTGAAATTACGTACGTTCTACATACCGGCCTGATTGCATGCCATATATTATTGTACCCCCCTCTGCTCGGTTTTATTACGCGCAATCATGTGTAGATAAGCGGTGACGTCCGTCGTAATTGCCAACTGCGTCATTGGATCCTTTATTTTCGGAGCGTCGTGGGTCGCGTTATCGCGCGGGCTATCTGTTGTTTGTATGTATGTAATAGTGTTACTGTGGAGAAGCATGCAAATCACCGCGGGCATGCGGTATGCGGGTGCTAGGGGAGGTGCGGGCCGGTGGGACCGTTGGCGGTAAAGGGAATGTCTTCTAATCAATACTCCCCGTGCTCTTGGGAACTCTTCTTTTTATTTTATTTATTGAAAAATACATTTACGTGACATTACAGTAATAAACAATGCGTCACGAAACTAAAAACAACAAATAATACTATTTAGGCGACGAAACGGCGTGGCCCCGTTGCATCGTCATCTCCGGTCTAGAATTTATGGCCTTCTGGCCAACTAACAAACAAACGGTACAATACAATCATACGATACCCAAACACCACTGTTCAAATACTACGAGATCTATCAATCGTCTGCAGTGAATAAAGCGTGCCAACAACTAACCTCAAATTGAAGCGTTGATGGGTTAAGTAGTTCGTTCACAGTTCGCAAGCATACGCGACGTCAGCCGCAGTCAGTTACTGGATGGGTGGCCATAGTGGTTGCTACCTGAACTGTCCGTGCTACGGAAGGTGAGCCGTTGTTCCCGACTAATGTCTAGCACAGCAGGGCTGTTGTCCTCTACGCTTCGCTTCATCTCGCCCCAGGCTAAAGGTTGTAAGTCAGACGGCTGATTTCGCGTTAGAGATCGAAAATTCTGATATATATGTACCTAAACATTGGCTGCGGCGTGGTTGGTAAGTTGTAGGTCAGTGTAGATTGGAACTTAATATAAAACCGGCCAAGTGCATGTCGGGCCACGCGCAGTGTAGGGTTCCGTAGTTGCCTCTGTCTTAGTTACATCGACGTGCGGTGCGGTTGCATCGGCCGAATTTGTACAAAAATTGGCCTTTTCAATTACACATTAAGAGTTGGTCGACTATTACTCGGTAACTACTTATGCTTACTTGTTCGTTATAGTTTTCCTCTTAAATTCATTATATGTGCTACTACCACGATTTTTTTCACATCCCCAATAGTAGCCATTTAGCCGGCAGGGGGGGGGGGCACGACTCTAACTAAAATTAGGGCTTTAAAGCCCAATATCTCGCAAAAGAATTACTGATTTGAAAAATGGTTTTAGAAAACCCATAATATTTTTGAACGAGCTATCCAACGATACCCCTCACCACATCCCCGCTTTAGGTGTAGGGGAGGTACCCTAAAAAAAATTTTTTTTCAAATTGTATTGTACTGTTTTGTCGGCGCGGACATGGCGAAACTATAAGGGTTCCTTGTTGACTACGGAACCCTAAAAAGATGCTCATACAAGTTCCATGGCTTCAAGATAGATACTAGGGTTGAGCAATAAGGGGAGTTGGAACAAGTTGTGAATAGCATAGCAGTAGTTAAGAATATTCGCCCTTAGTGGGATTTCAAACCAAGGAAGTAGACCCATCTGGTTGTCGAACAGCTAATTGGATCAAGAAACAGATACGAACGCTACTGAAGATACTTGCCTTTGTCAATCCTCACTCTGCGGCCCTGTACGTAACCTGCACCGTCAGCTTCTCACTAAGTAATAATAATAAAATAAATAAATATTAGGGGATAATCTTACACAAATCGACCTAGCCCAAACTAAGCAAAGCATGTACTATGGGTACTAGACGACGATAAACATACTTATATAGATAAATAAATACCTACTATACATAGAAAACATTCATGACTCATGAACAAAGATTCGTGCTCAATCACACAAATAAATGCCCTTACCGGGATTAACCCAGGACCTCTTGCTTCGTAGGCAGGGTCACTACCAACTAGGCTAAGCGGTCGTCAGGTCAGATAGGTAGTGAAGAGCAGTGATAAAGGGCACACTATGTATTGAATGTATATTCAAATTGATTGATTGATAGATTGCGCAAGTCTGTAATCAATTATTCATGTTTTAAGAAACTACCGCAGAAAATATCTCCGATTCCAAAAACATCTCCCTGGTCTCCCCAGCTCCAACGCGCAGTTCAATGTCAATGGTAGGGCCGCGGTTGACGATACGGGCTCGCTAGTTCACACTTCGACACCAGTTTATTACTCCACTGTTTGCTTGATTCATTTTATTTTTAAAACGAATCTAACTTTGTTGATATGGGCTGGTTTGGAGATTGTTTTGGAGGAGAAATGGAATGTATTTTGGTGCTCAAATTCGGAGCAGTCCAACTGGGGAAGAACCTACACCTACAAAGGCTACAAACAAATAGCACTATTGACGTTAGATGTAAGTAGCGTTATGTTCCATCACAATCCACGCGGACCGTGCGCTCGTTGCCACACATATGTATGTCATATTTAAAAAAATGTTTATAGGTAGGTACATTATATTCTTAACCCCTGAAGCACACTGACCTGACGCGGCCTGCAGTCAGAATCAGAACAAGATTTATATTGATAAAACACATTATTTTACATGTCAGGCAGGATACAGAGTAGAGTAGGTACAGTCAGCGACATATAGTTAGTAGCAGCCAGAGTAGCCAAATATTTCGTAACACACCCTTATTCTTACAGTAATGAAGACGTGTACCGAAATTATATTTGTCTACCTTGGCTGCTACTAACTATATGACGCTGACTGTACATAGTTTTTATTACATGTCAAGGTAGTTTTCATTATATTCAATAGATATATTATTAGATATTTCTAAAAAATAATTCATTGCCATTGTAAACGACAGTGGCGGTCAAGTTTACTATGGATCGCCACGCCACCGCAGGCCGTACCAGTGTGTTTCGTACTCGTTTATTTAAATCAAAAAGACATCAGTTACTAAACAGTTTTACAGGAATTTTTCGTCAAGGGCATGTCAAATCAATTTTAATGAAAAGAAAATAATACATGTTGGTACTACGAGGGGCACACCGAAATGATCGGGAATGGATAACTTACTTGAAAATCTTCTTTTATGACGTTAACATTGGACTTTGGAAAACATATTGGCATTCAAATAATTATTAAAAATTGATTAATTTTTATTTTTATTTGTTGTTTTTTATAATCAGCAATGATCGAGAGCTTGCACGGAAAAAATGACTGAGTGAATATTTTTTACTAAACTATCACGGGTTATTTCAAAACTTTGCCTGGGTAAGCATATTTTTTTGATTATTTATACTTCAATACTATTTAATCTAATTCAGCCCCACGACAATATCTCGCTAATAGCATCTCAGTATTGATCGAAGAAAAAATGCAATGCGACTTGTGCTGATTTTTGCTCACGTACTCTACAAAAAATATTTGCAGAAACACACGATCAGTTGACGGAATTCATTTTAATCAACGAATTGGGTTTGAAGATCAACATAAAGAAAATGAAAACGCTGACCACCGCAAAACACTATTCACACCACCCACCAATAGTTGTAAACAATATACCCATACAACGTGTCGATAGTTTTAAATATCTAGGCAGTCTGATAACAAGAGACTCCAGATGCACACCAGCTTGTCGCTGGAGTAGCCATGGCGAAAAAAGCTTTTAACCAAAAGAGACAAACTCTTAAGATCCAGTTTGTCATGTAGGAGCAAAAATTTGCTAATAGAAGTGTACATTTGGAGTATTGCCCTTTATGGCAGCGAAACGTGGACAATGACACAAAGGGACTGAGAAAGACTGGAAGCGTTTGAAATGTGGTGTTGGAGACGGATGGAAGGTATAAGCTGGACTGAGAGAGTTACAAATGAGGACGTGTTGAGAAGGGTAAAAGAGAAGAGATCGACCTTGAACACCATCAGCACTAGAAGGGGGGAAATGATTGGTCATTTGATACGGCACGACAACTTCTTTAAAGCCATAATGAAAGGAAAGATAGAAGGAAGGAGAGGCAGGGGAAGACAACGACGCAGTTATATAGACCAAATAAAGGAAAAAGCTGGTGGTCGTGTCGTATCAGCAAATCAAAGGGCTGGCGTACGACAGAGAGAAATGGAAAATACTCCACTGACAAGAGGATAACTCTTAAATTAAGAGAGACTCTACAAAAGTTCTGGTGAGAAAGGCCAAAAGCATTTTAAAATATTTTTTAATTGCAAATTAAGAAACTATTACTATAAGCCTGAAATATCACATTATCTGGGACAGATTGAGGTTTAAACTTTGTAATACAACAGAAAAGCACGACAATTTGCCATCATTTCAATGTCAACTTCAGCCTTGATTATTTGCCATAATAAAACGTCTTATGTTAGACAAAAGCGCTCATATCATCATAATATATACTTAACAATAAAAACAAAACAGAATTAAGTTACATCTTCGATCGGTTTTTTCTATTCCCGATCATTTCAGTGTGCCCCTTGTAATTTAATATTAACAAAACGAAATGCAATTAAATGAAAACCATGTGTGGCCATAGCCTTCAGCCTCCCGAAAATGATTTGATGATTGAACTACTAATTATATTATTATGTCTGTATAAAATATGTACAACTTACAAGAAGAAATAAAGCTTCGTGTTACTTGTATGCAAACGTCTCTGGTGGATGCGCTATGTGTATAAGGCACAGTAGGAGAAGTTATACTTTTTTACATAATATTTGTACTCTTAAAATTGGCTGTGAATATTATAATCCGCATAGGGCGGCGCGATGAGCCCCATCAACCGAAAAATGATTAACAAGCGATTACAGTGACGGATGACGCCACACACTGGCTTCCCTCGCCATAGACTTATGAAATATCAGAATTAACAACTGATCGAATTTAAAATTTTCGTGAGACATGTTGAAACAATACTAATAATTACACGGTTCAACTCAAGTATTCAATGTCATTACGGGCGACATGTTTCGAACTCTTCGGGAGTTGTTCTTCAGGATGTGTTTTCGCGGGGTGTGTAATTGGTATAACAACTTTTGATATATTTTCACTGGATATAATATAACAACATTTAATATACTTCATTAGATATAATCACTCAAGGGGCATAATAAACTTTTCATCACACTTGCTCGAAACGGGCTTCATAATGCGCAGACATACAGAGCTGTAATAGCCTATGTTACGCCCACGGGCGTAATGTTTTTTTTCTTAAATTGTATCTGTCACTCATGCGGCAGTTACAAAGCAAAGAGGTTTTATATCAAACGTATTTATAAATAAATTTAAACTTAAAAACAGAAAAACACTAGTAAAACATGTTTAACAGAATCATTTACAGATTGAATATGTTGTTATTTAGTGTCTATGTAAAATGCTTTTAAGTGTTTTCAAATCGTGGCTGTATACCGAAGGGTCTTTGCCATACGCGCCTCACGTCAAATTCAACAAAATGGACAACTGACATGTCGCAGTTTTTATTACGATTTGTATTAATTTCCTCGCAAATGTGATGAAAAACATTGTGTATAACACGGGCGTAAGAACTTACGCCCCTCGTTAAACAATGTACCATTTGGTATAACAACAATCAGTATAATTTCATGGCGTATAATGTTCAAATAGTATGATACATTTTTGAATAACGTTTAATAGATATAATGTAATGTACATTGGACATACTGGGTAGCCCGGGGGTGTACTCGTACACCCGCGGGCTACCCAGCGGGTGTCGGTCCTTAGGAGAGCGGAACACCTGCCTCATCTTGGTATGAGGGCGGAAAGTTCTCGGACTCCCGAAGAGTTCGAAACATGTCGCCCGTAGTGCCATTGAATACGTGAGTTGAACCGTGTAATTATTAGTATTGTTTTAATTAACAACTGCTTTAGGGAACTATTCTAAACAGACAAACGAATTCAGCTCATCCGTAATTGCGATGCCTCTCTAATAATAATTATTCATAATTATTAAATGGAGAATTAATAAATTATTAATCTGCTAAACGCACACAATAATTATTGGAGACAAAGTTAATTTATAAGCTTTATAGAAGGAGGAGCTACTATTTTTGCATTTTTGTTTATCGACTGCAAGACGACTCTAATGTGCCCGAAAACGACAAGTAAAATGAGCAATTTAGGAGTTTTTAAGACTTCTTTCCGTATCCATTATCACTTTATTAGATGCTCGTAGTTAGGTATAAATATGCAAAGTTTCAGTTTAATTGGGTACCGATGAGTGGTAGGAGAATGATTGTCAGAAACTTATATACCTAGAAACATTGCAAGTAATAAAATATTAAATTAAATTATGGTTTCCAAGTTAAAACTATTCGTATCTACTAATTTGAGAAATCCATGCAAGCTAAATGATAATAAATATAGTAAACCCTTATGAAGTTAAATATGAAGCTCTAGATGTTTAAATATTACCCAAGTTCTAATCACGAGGGTTAGGGTTGTTGGGTCTACATTTGCGCTTCATCCCTGAGCGAGCAGCGCGCGATGCGCCCGCGCACGTGCCGCGACATATGGCGGCGCCATACTGTTTGTTTGCCAATCATAACGGACATATTTCATCAGATAACGGCTCACCGACATATTGCGATCTAAAACAATGTGTAACAATTAAAATTTCGGCACTCTCTGCCGTGGTAACGCGTTGATTGGATGCGGGCATCATGGGGATTGTAAATATCTGTGGGGCGTTTAGCGAATGGTCTGCTGTTTAGCGTTGCTAACTAGGTTTGTCATGCTATTCGAGAGCTCATCTAGTTGTGGGCTACGACATTAATGCGTTCAACATTCATCACAAAAAATATATAATTGGAACTTTGTAAGCGTCTCTAATTTTAGACCTTTTACCAATAGGTGTTTGATAATATAACCAGTCGTAATTAGGTATTAACAATTTCGAATCTGTGAGTATGTGTTTATTGATACAATTTACAGACTAATTATGATGGTCCTGATTTGGATTGCAATATTCTGTCTTCTGTTTTATTTTACTAGATTTCTATATTGCCGAACACGAAAGACTTAGTAAAATGTGAGCAAAGGTGTATTTTATAAAAAAACGATTCTTCATTGCCTCTCTGTTCCCTCGCCAAATTATTGTATTGAAATTAATTTTGAATGGACTGTAAGATAATGTAAGGATTTTTGGATTGATAAAATGTAGAAAAGTATAATACGTACAGTAGGTAGATATAACTAACTATAGTTGCGATACGAATGATCGAATCAGACAAGCATAGCCTTTTGATGCACTAATATCATGGTTGGTAATGTTCTAGCTAGATTCAACGGACATAATGGCAAGTGTAAAATAGCAATAAATCGTGTACCTACTTGTGAATACTTTTCTATAGATTTGCACGCAAAGATGTATAGTGCGTTTGTGAACATATTTGACTGAGTTTGACGTACAAGAGAGAAGACTGTCTTGCCTTTTTTACATATCAGTTCAAGTCTCGGTGTGAAGGATATCGAATACATTTTCTCTCGGAAATAATTCCGTGAGGTGGTGAAATGGGGAATGGATGTCATGTACAGGAGAAAGAGAAACTAGTTCTAAGTCGCGGGAAAAGCTAGTACCTAAGTACTTATTAATGATGAAAAAACGACCTTCATATGTACCGACACTCTTACATATCTATATTTCAATGTTTCTATTATAAAGGAGGAGAGATAAACTTTGTGGCTTATTGGGGACAATCTCCGAAACTACTCTAATTTACATTTTTTTTTAATTCTTTGGTATGTGTGTTTGGGGTGTTTTGGCGTCACTTTTTCGCTTACCTGCTCAAATGTTAGCTGTAAGAGATCCCGTTAAGGGATAAGTTCGCCTGTATACGGTCGAGGAAAATGAAGGTTTGGCATATGTCAGCTCTATTTGAATGACGTTAAAAAACCAAAACTAAAAGTGCTATCCGTTCAACTCCTTGACGGTACAAATGTGTTTTTAATTTATACTTTCTGTTATGTACTTGTTTTTATGTGCAATAAAATGTTAACTACTACTACTAATTACTACAATGAACCTTTGGGCTATATTTTATTCCGCCGTCCGCGTCCATGCGGGCGGAGCGGAGCGGTGGGCACTGCTTTTTACCGAATAAAGTACAGATAATAGTTATTTACGATACAAGTGCAGAAAATAGGAAATTCGCAACGAGTGGTGATATATTAAAACACGACCGAAGAGAGTGTTTTAAATCGACAAGAGTTGCGAATTATGTATTCGCACGTGTATCGAACAACGTTTTACAGTAAAGGGGACCGATTTATTTTTGACTTTCGAGCGCTCGACTCTTTCACTCGAAAACTGACAAAAATGATGAAATGACGATAGAAAATTTAAAAACGGGCGGTATTGACAACTCGTATTCAATGCTATCGGTAGAAAGTAAGTGTTTGTGATTGTGACACTACAATAGCATTTACTTTTATTTAATTTTCGAGCGCTCGTAAGTCAAAAATCGGCCCCCATATGGCTCTTTAATTTCGACGTATGGACGGAAAGTGCTCATTCCCGCACGCGTGCGGGAAAGTAGCACCATATGTAATGTAAAGTAATTTACACAGATCTTCTTCATCGTCATCATCATTATCAGCCGGTAGTCCAGAGCCCACAGCCTAGCATAAAGCCTCTCTTCGAGTACGCCATATATATTTTTACACAACCTATTTGCCCTTATGTTAATAGGCCACCTAAGTATGATTGTTGTTTTAATCGTGTCGCTCCGAACCGTTTTATTGAATGAAAGCGATAGAAATAACCTGCAATTTGGGCGCGAGGCATGTGCGCTGCCATATGGCGACTCGCAGCTAGTCGCGGCGGAACCTTACCGCTGATCTAAACTGTCTGGAAAGGTCAGTATTCTTATTCACGAGTTTTGGGACTAAGTGCTATTTGTTCGACATCTCTGTTGTTAACCTACGCATGTTCAAATATACTACTCAAAAGAAAATAGGGGCCACAAGTATGGTGATCGTTACGTCAAAATGATATTAAACAGTAATATTTTTTTTTTCTAGCTGTTAGACTTAAACTCCAGCATGAAAGAGGTTAGATTCTGCCTTCAGAATACATTCGTATCCTTATACGAGAGTTCATTAATTAGCCACTTATCAATTAGTTTATGTCCAATAATTACAATGACCCTTATTTTGTTTTGAGCAGTATATTGTATGCATGCTACGATTTTCTTCCCGCATTGTTGAAAGTTTTATTTCTAGTAGAAATCAGATCGTGCAATTTTGTTAATACATCCACCATCTATTTTATACACACATACCTACATAGATTCACGCCTTTATTCCCAATAGGCGTAGTCAGATCACATGAAAGTTATGTTCCAGTGCCACTTTTAGCATAAATTAGGGTATACCACACCAAACTTTAAAAAAAACTTAAGCTGTTTATTGCATAAAAAAAGCTTAATTCTACGTTACATCTATAGTTGCAATCTTTACATTTAAGATTTTATAAACTATGATGTGAAGGGGGAAGCTCCCATAAGATAAGACTATGTTTATATATGTTCTATATTCATATATATATACTATGTTAAGTTATTCAACCCTGCTCCCTTAGTCGACTTTTACGACACACACACGGGAAGAAAAGGGGTGGTGAAATTCTACCCCGACACCAGACGGGTCTCAATTTTATATTTCAATTCAATTCAGTTCAAAAATGAACTTACGTGGCGCGTTCTGTTCGTAGGTTTTATTTAATTTCTTGCTATCATTAACTCTATTTAGTACCATTATTCCGTATTCCGTATTTCTGAAATCGTTCCAGAAAGGTATAACTCGTTACATACAAACTTATATATAACATAACATGAGACACACAAAGTCACCAACTCTTGCAGTAGTGTAGACTATACTACTAAGTTTATAATTAAAATAATGAAACATTCATGTGGTTCTGATGAAATGAATAAATGTCATTTCCAGTTGCGATATACAATATTTTAAGCTAACGGCTTCTTACCTTCACCCCACAACTTTTTACGTTAAAGAAAAACGTGGATTTTTTAGAATATCATAAGGTGTATCATAAAAAGCGACGTAGTTTTATTTTACATACGGTTTTCACGAGGGGAGAAATTGGAAGCCCAGGCTGCGGAACGCGCGCCATGCCGTTGATGTCTTTTGTATGCCCGTATTAATAACCTATGAATAATGATTTTATTACCATGAATCGATTTGCGTTATTACTCCTCGAGGGTATTCCAGTGCACTGTATTCTTAGTTCAAATTATGCTGTTGAATACGACATTTATTCTGCGACTAATAGTTCACTTTTTAGTTGGAAATTAATATTGTATAGGATCATGGCAGTGTAAGGGTGACATTCGATCGTGAGTAGTTAGATATATTAGTAAATCATAAGAGTGGTGTTATCGTACAATTACGTATATATTGTAAGCCTGAATCAAGTATCGTGCGGGTAAGTTACTTTCAGTACCTAAATCTTTTACATTTTGATTTCTAACATGTTAACACTAACGTTTGTATCGTATATTATATTACAAGAACGTTATTTGATTATGGGTAAGGTAGTTCTTATATATGAAAAACTATATGTTAACTGACAATAATGTCCTGTTACGTTTGTATTCATTATTTTTATAAAATGTACGTGTACGTACTTGTACACGTACCTTCTTTGTGTACGTCTATATAAAAGTTAAAGAAATCCTAGCTATAATTTTTGAAACGTGGCAATAACACGTTTTCCGTTATAAAACAATGACATTTTTGAGCGAAGTCGTTACAAAACCGTCCAATAATGTCATTATTGGCAACGCGATTTATTTAACAAGGAAATATATAATAATTAAAGGGCGTTCTCTTTGGATATTAGCACACATTAATTAGCCTCAATATCCATTTGCCGAAGTTCGAGTGTGTTTTCTTTTGCGGGGAGTGAATTAGGCATTAGAAGGCTTTTAACTTATTGTGCACTATAGACGGTTTAACCGTTTCCAGAAAACCCGTTGAGACGGTTGGCCCGGATCCGGCGCCGCACCGGCTCGGCAGAGCCGCGACCCGTCTTCAAGTGCTTTTACATGTCCACGACACGTGCGTTTTACCCTGTTTTTATGTGTTTTGGAGAACCATTATTTTTTTGATTAGTATTATAATATATATGGTATATCCCGAATTTTACTTTACTTCTTTGCCTCATCAATTATGCATAAAGAAAATATGAAGCAATGTGTTTAGTTTTAAAATACCTTTCCAAGGTACCGAAGGCGCAGCTTTTTTCTATTCAAGTAATTGAAGTATAGGTTTATAAAACTAAGTGTGTTCTGTTTCTGGTTCTAATTGCATGTTATTCAAGTGAATAAAACAATTTGCTACTGTCTTGTTATCGTTGCGTTATAAAACTTTTTAAAGCAATAAGGTCACTCGTAAGATTTATTTGTACTGCGTACTTATGCAGTATGTAGTCTGGAACTACACCCGGCCCTTTCAATATCAGAATTTATTTCAACTTGAGGCAGTCGTACATACTTATAAATGTTAATTAATCGCCTTGTCTAGTTTATAGGCTGGACAAGTGAAAAATAAATGCCAGTTTGACATAACTTAGAGGGCTGTTTATTTTTTATTTGCGTTCGGGACTCGGGAGGTTAACGAAAATCCATAGTTCAAGCCTTGGTGACGCAGGACAGCCCCAACGATTCTGGTCAGGCAAAACATACAAAAAGACGGCCAAAGAGTTTGTACAGCCGGATGGACACTGCCAAATTAAGGGTTTATGCTGTTGTTGTTTTTCTTGTGTCGACTAAACGATTGTTATTTGCCGTAAGATTTGACTAATGTAACAACATTATTTTGACATGTTAAAAAAATCCGTTAAACGATGCTCTATCAATATTTTACGATACCTACTGCCGCGCCCGTAGTCCCGCAAACTATCTAATCTTAATCCGCCTTACGAGAATTTATAACAGGCTATCGCGATGCGACTCCCGCGCACACTCCGTCAATTACCCCCTCCCGTCGCCCCCTGCCCCGCGCCCCGGCGTCGGCTAGAGCCACCACTTACCGGCTAACCCATTTATACGCCGTCGCGATGAAAACAGGCCTAAATGAATTAATGCAAATTTATACTATAAAAATTGTCGCAGGTGCACCTCGGACGAGTTCCAGCCATCGTCGGATTCGATTCAACGCGCTTGCGCCGCAAACGTTTTATTTATAGCCGCGAATGCATCACGGCGATTACACCGCGTGAAGCTTGTAATTTTGTGAAAAATATGCTTACGAGTAGTTCAGGTTGCGACTTGGACGAATTTATAGCTTAGGTGCAAATAAATTGCTGTGTTCGCCGTCACCTGTTCAATTGCGAGGGTTTGGACGCAATCGCACTTCCTAATGTGGATTTTATCAATTGTAAAGCAAGCGATAACTAGAAAACCATTCTGAAATTACATTTTATAATAGTCACTTAAAGAAAGACGTTTATTTTCAAGCCCGTACATCATCAGGACTCTTTATCAAGTCGCAGACGTTCTTTATACATGGAAACACCTTACCTTATTCTGCAAGATTTTTTTAGGAGACATTCTTATCCTATTTCGAGTGGCGATGACGACGGAGACTCAATAAATTTAATAAAGATGTTTCCGATAAACGCCGGAGCCGGTTGATTACCGGCGGTCGATTGCAATTACGTGTCGACGCGCCCGCCAGGGCTGCTCCGCGAGATGTCAATCCCTCGCTCGGCTCGATTTTTCATGTCTGTTCAACGTATTTTTAACAGACTTCAAAAAAAAGGAGGAGGTTCTGAATTCGGTTGTATTTTTACTCAATACGCTTTGGTATTTATTGCATGCGCTCGCGTTCACGATCCAACTGATTAAAGAGCGGGCTGAAAATAAAATACCTATCACCTATTACCTACCTACCTATTACCTATCACTATATTCAGTCACATAGATCCTTAGGTTTGTAATACTGGGGGTAGAATTTATCCCGTATTACGTATTAGCTCTATATACCTATTAGTTGTTCTGGAAAATCGCTAAAGTTCTCACTGATAGCTTGTCAGAAAACTTGATAGGTACAGACAGTACCTACTCCAAATTATCAATTGGTATTTAAAAACATCTCGCATCAAATATCTTATGAACCAATAAGGTATGATTATTTAATTTAAGTGCCTATTATTACGTTATACACCGCGTAATAATAGGCACTTAATTAAATAGATCTAAGTCAGAGAGTGGGAAAACGATTCTACGTTCGATCGTTCCTGCCCGTTGCAGTATATGGGCAGTCGGCATGACCAAAATCGGCCAGGCGCCGCCATCATAATATTTTTAATGTCATGTAGGTATGTCGGTATTAGTGTTAAGAGGGTAATACTAGAAAATAATGATGTACATATATGGTATAATATGAAACTTGGCTATTGCATTGAAGCGGCAGCCCTACAGCGACGACAGAACTACAATCCGCGCCCAGTGACCGTGAATTTCATCTGGTTATGATTGTGACAATCCGCCCGACCCGCTGAGACCAGTGCCCGCCACATCTGCTTTAGGTGGCCAATAAACGCACTTTATACGACTATTAAAGCCTCTATACATGCCCTCGCCTCCCTTAAAGATTACGGCTCAGAACGGGTTAAACAACGCAGAACATGTTAAAAAAAACGAAATATTCACACGTTTAATGAATACACAAAAACAAAGTGAATTATTGCTTCGTTAATAAGAGTGAATTAAAACTAAAAGCATTGGAAGGTACCTACATAGGTCTTATTTCTAAACCCTTCTGAAGATTACTATAGCAACAATATTCTTTCGCTATTTCGGTGCAGCACGCACTGCTGCCGCTGATGCGGGTCTATTATAGTGAGATGTACCTACTTACGTAGGTATTTTTGCTTTCCTGTACATACTGGACTTACTTTTGACGTTAACTGTACCTTCCTGCAGTTAATTCTTTAGAGGGATTATCCGATGTTTAGGTCATTATTGTTTCTTCCTATTCGCGATTCTGCACAATATGATTTCCACACAGCTGACTTTTATCACATGCGCTATTCTTCACAATCATTAATTCTTCACAATCTTGTTTCTTCCTATTCACGATTCTGCACAATATCAATTCCACACAGCTGAATTTGATCACAGGCGTTATGCTTCGCAGTAATTATTTCTTCACAATCTTGTTTCTTCCTATTTGCGATTCTCCATGATATGAATTCCACACAGCTGAATTTTATCACATGCGTTATTCTTCACAGTAATTATTTCTTCACAATCTTGTTTCCTCCTTTTCGCGATTTTACACAATATGAATTCCACGCAACCGAATTTTATCACAACAGTTACTTAGGGATCATTCTCGCATTGAGACCGCTCTCAGAAGGGTTGCTTTGGGCCTTTCCAACAAAACTCCAACAAACAACTTTGGCCTGGGATTTCGTTTGGAAATCACCTGGGCATAGTAAGTGTACGTGGGGGCTCGCTCTGAGGCCTTCGGCCTCGCTTGCCTCGCCCCTCAACTCCGATACTTTGGCCACAGGTTTCGGTTGCAAGACACCTAGGGATTGTAAGTGTCCGTGGGGTCTTGCCTTCGAGTCTTCGGCCCTCGAGCTCGCCTAGGGAGCGGTCTCTAAAAGCATGCTATAGCCTTTCATTCCTACGAAAAGCTCAGTCTTCGGCTTCGCTTGCCTCCCCTTTTACCTTCGGAAATTCGGGCCTCAGATTTTGCTTGCAAGACACTCGAAGATAATGAGTGTCCGTATAGGGGCTCGCATTGAGAACGCTCTTTAAGAGATGCTTTGAGCCTTTCATTCCAACGTAAAGCTCGGCCTTTGGCCTCGCTGCCACCTGGGGATAGTAAGTGTCCGTGAGGCCTCGCATTGGGAGCGCTTTCTTAAGGCTTGATTTGGACCTTTCACGCTCACCTTCGGATCTTTGGTCTCCGGTTTCGCTTGCAAAACACCTGGGGATAGTAATTGTCCGTGGGGGCTCACCCAAGGGCTTTCAACCCCCGAGCTCGCATAGCGACCGCTCTCTAAAAGCATGGCCTTTCATTTCTACGAAAAACTCAGCCTTCGGCTCCGCTTGCCTCCCCGTTTACCTTCAGGTTTCGCTTGCAAGTTAATCGGAGATACGGAGTATCCGTGGGGGCTCGGCCTCGGGCCTTAGACCCTCGGGCTCGCATTGAGACCGCTCTCTGAAGGATTGATTTAGGCCTTTAATTCCAATGAAATGCCAAAAAATGTAAGCCTCGCCGCTCACAAGGCTTGCAAGACAACTGGGGATAGTGAGTGTCCGTGGGGGCTCGTCCTCGGGCCTTCAGCCGTGGGGCTCACATCTCAGCGCTCTCTAAAAGGGTACTTCGAGTACCACGTTTATGCGGGTGATCATTTAGATTCGAAGGGAATTTGAACTCACAATCCATGGAAATTAAATCTATAATTTAAAATTTGTCAGTACTATGATTAAACATAAGAATATTTTGTAAACCATAATTTATAGGCGTACGAAGTCGCGGGCAGAATAATAAATATTACGGGACAATCTTACACAAATCGACCTAGTCCCAAACTAAAGCAAAGCTTGTAGTATGGGTACTAGACGACTATACATAAATAAATACTTAAATACATAGAAAACATCCATGACACGGGAACAAAATATACGTGCTCATCACACAAACAAATGCCCTTCGGTACCGGGACAGGAACCCTGCAGGACACCCTTTGCTTCGTAGGCAGGGTCCCTACCAACTAGGCTAAACCGGTCGTCAAAGAAGCTATACAATATATTAAGCGTTTTTTTTTTGGTTATTTATTTTTAAAACGTTATCTATTAGGTATGCTTCATTCAAGAATCTTACAAACTTCCCACCCAGACGTAATAATATCAATTAAAAAGAAGTATTTACTGTTTTTTTTTGTACGATGTATCTTGTAGGTAGCAAATGTAAATTTACCGAAATAAAAACATTGATTCATATTTTTTCCTACTTTTCAGCAGCTAATTAAGTGATATTTTTTTGTTGTCTGATATTTTGTTGGCCTCAGGGTAAGGGCCAATTTCTTGCCTGGATAGTCGGTAGTTAGCCATACAAATTGAAGAAGTGAAAAGAAGTGAGTGAAGTTCCGTCGTGACACAAAACAGAAAACTTTCATAGAAAATTTAATTGAGTGAGTTAAGCTGGCCAAGAATTAGACCCTTACCCATTAATGTATCTAATTATTTGATTGATGGGATATACCATCAGCTTTTATAATAAATTATTTCCACATTTGACATGTTTTCCATACTAAATAATTGTCAATAAATGACTGGACTATAACAACTAGGTAGTTTATTGCGGTTATGTACAGTCAGGGGTATTAATATACGTACATAAATAAGGATGTCAATTTCTGTGACATTGACAATAGTCACTGGACTATTGTCAATGCAGATATTTATGTAGGTACGTATACAGGGTGGTCCAAACAGCGACGTCAATATATATTTTTGGATTCCACCCACCCAGGGGTACCGCGCGTTCCGCGCATTTTTGTACTTTTCAAGTTATGATTTTTTTATGATTTCATAGGAAGTTCTCGTAGTATGGCCTTTAAAAATAAAATAAAAAACTGATGCGTTTTTTGTGGTTTTGTTTTACTAAAACATAATCTTTATAAATTGCTCTATCACATGCACAGCAATTAACTTCCTAGCATTACTGCATGTTGCAACAATTTTGATCAGGTCGCTGTTTGGACCACCCTGTACAATTACCCCTGACTGTCCCTATCACTTACCGCAGTTATTTCAGTTAATCACATGATTTAAGAACAAAGATGAGCAAAAAATACGCCATATATGATAATATGAATCATTGAAGTAACTAGCAGCAAAAAGCATTCGATATGAATAATATAATTTAACATAGCATTAGCATAAGTAAAGCAAGTATAAACTTCAATTAGCATAACTAAAGTAAGTATACTTACACTTAAGGCTTGTACTCCCGCTAAAGTCCTTGAGCGTATGGGCGAAGCCTCGACCCTCTCCCCGCGCAAGTCGCATAACCCGCCGTCGTTTATTAAGCGTTACATAGATTAAGTTACAGACGCGTCATCGCGCATCATTACCAATGCAAGGGCGGACGTGGGTGGGTGACATTCGTCATGCTTAATTGAAACGTGATTTTGTCATACATAAATTACATAATTGATTTAGTTCAAAAATTATGTCCCTACTATTATAATACTATTTACTTACGATTAGTGCAGTTCCGTCAGCACGGCTAGCACGAGACGGCTGCGACATACACTCGATTTTTCGCACACTATCGGTCTCTCTCTTATTAGAACATTAGGAAAGAGAGGTATAGTGTGAGAAAAATCGAGAGTATGTCGCGGCCGTCTCGTGCTAGCCGTGCTAGTGAAAACGAAATTCGTTCGAATAACTCTCATTGTCGCTCGAACTAGCAAGCGCGACAGAGGGGGAGATACACGAACGAAGTTCGGTTTCGTTTCGCGGTAGGCCCTCAGCACGCCTAGCACTAGACGGCCGAGACATACTTTCGATTTTTCTCGCACTATACCTCTGTTACTAAATATTCTAATAAGAGAGAGACGGATAGTGCGAAAAAATATAAAGGTAATAATAATAATCCATACCTACTGTTGCCCTTAGGCCATTTTTTAATGTCGCTATTAATAGGGGCCCATCTAGCAGTTAGCGAGTCACCGTCTGCCAGAGATAAAATGTGAAACAGTTTTATTGGGCAGGCGTCCGATGTTTCATCCAATAGCCGCTGGGCTAGTCCATCATTTTCACCCAATAACCCCTTTTTATTTAGATTCCATCAACTAGCAATAGACTCTTACACCCCAGCGGGTGCTGTTTCTGTGTGCGTCCCATGACACGGGCAGAGACAGCATCCTCTTGGTGTACTCCTTGCATTTCATTAAATTGTCAAAAGGGCCTCTACGTGTTGGCTCAGAGCTCCACGCACGCCTCCCAAAGGTCCGGGACATCATTGTCCCGTGAGCGGGAAAGACATATAATCCATACTATCCATACTTCCATATCCATACTCCATACTAATATTATAAATGCGAAAGTGTTTCTGTCTGTCCGTTACCTTTTGTGTAAGTGTAAGGTTGTTAAGTTTTAAACTAATTTTCGGTATATTTATTACGTTCTACTTCCTTGATTTGATGATGATGGCGTGTACAGTCAGCATCAGATAGTTAGTAGCATCCAAAGTAGCCAAATATATCGTAACACATTCCTTACTCCTACTTATAGTAACAAAGACTATTTCGATGAATGTACGTTCCGATATATTTGGCTAACTTGGCTGCTACTAACTATATTATGCTGACTGTACAGAAATCGGCCTCGGGTAAATATATACTTATAGATTAGTTGTACCTTAACCATACTTTGTTTCATATCAAATAATAACTCTGTATCGAACTTGGAGTTGGCATGCAACCCATAGGTAGGTACTTACAATATTTGCCAAGCCCACTATTTTTATTAGAACTTATTCTATTAACACTTGACAGTCATTAATACGAGCAGATAAAATAATATTGTTTCTATAATTGTTCATGCTCCTAAGCAATAGATATTGTAAATATATTTACTAATAAAATGTCTGGTTTTAGCGATTTCCCAATTTTGATACTGTTTAGATATTTGATACTTTGATAGAATAGGTATTTACTTGTGTATTCTTTTTCCTCTTCTCTTGTAAAATTTCTTGATATTACGTATTTTCCTCCTGCGCTTATTTAACCCCAAAGACCCAAAATAATTATTGAAAAATTTGTGAGACCTAAGCTAAGACGTACTGACTCTAGTATCGTAAGTTTGTATGTTACTAACAATCTATGGGCAAACTGGCCTGAAATAAAGAATTTATTATTATTATTATTATTTCCCATCTTGAACTAAAAACAAAATCTAAACTATACCTACGTAAATGTTAATTATAGGTACAAACGCCAACACAGTTAACTGACCATCCCGTATTTATACAAGAACCTTATTACAATGCACATAAAGTGCACGGATGGTCAGTCAGCTGTCTTGTCTATAGTACCTACTACTTTACAAACCACGAAATAGATTGTCCACTCTATGCAACAAATATAGTCCACAATTTCCACAAATATTTAAAAATTGCGGCGCAGCGCAAATTGACACAGGTCCGTCATGCAACGTGTCTTGTCCCGCACTGACCGTATGGACGACAACGGGGAGGCGTAGGAACTTTGGCGGAATATTTCAGAAAACGAGATCAATTTTTAAGAAAATAAAGAAAGTAAGAAAATGAGGCCCTTGTTTATTATTTTATGAAGAAAGTTATAAAATTTCATATTATTCTGATAAAAAATGGAGCAGTAAAATGGTTACAAGTGAAAAAATAGGAGTGACTTTAGATTTCTTTTTCTCTCCTTTTTATTGTTAAAATGGATTTCTACGAAAACTATGACCCGTCGCATGTCTTGCAGATTATGATATATTTTTTCCGACGGCAAAAATGTTACGTTATAATGTATAAAACGGTTACAAAACCACTCATTTTCACGAAAATTTCGCATGTGGAGCCTTAAATGCTATTTTATGTGGGGAAGTGCAGGGTCGTATTTCGGGCTTTTACAAATATCCTGTGGTCTTCTTGGTAAGGTACACGTCCTAGTCCTCGGCGTCGGACTAGCGTACGGCATAGCATGGGCACTCATGGGTTGTCAAAGTGACATGGCTTAAGAGTCCGCAGTAAGCTCGGCCGAATTTCACCTTCCCATACAAACGTAGGTACGCTCTCATTTTAAAACTACGTGTTGGATTGTGACGAAACTTTGCATATACAATGACATGAGGTATATCTATGTCTGTAATTAGTCTATATATGGTTCCAGTTTACAAAACAACCGAAATACAGCAAAACAAGTTTTGTATGAAAAGCTTAAAATCGCTGTATTTTTTTACTATAGTATCTGAAGCTACATAAACTAATTACAGACGTAGATATACCTCATGTCATTGTATATGCAAAGTTTCGTTACAATCCAACACCTAGTTTTAAAATGAGAGCGTAACTACGTTTGTATGGAGAATCGAGCTTACTGCGGACTCTTAAATACGAATGAAGAGTAATCATTCGTTCGAATTTAATCCTTATCCTATATTGCTTTGACATAAAGTACTCATGCCATTAAACTAGACTAGTGCAACGTCGAGTACCTTCTAGGACGGTTACGTTACTGCTTTGAACGAACTATGCAGACTACTAACATGTAAGTACTCATGTAGGTACTTTACACATGGTATTCTGCATAACGTAAGTTACGTTACGAATACTTTAGGGCGATACTTGCTTACTTTGAGTCCATTCCCCGGGCTGATAAATGAGAACGTTTTAAAAAATAACTGCCATTTGATGCATTTTATTTAAATGCTGCATCGCGTGACCTGGGAACCTTCGCCCGACAAAATAATATAAATAAACACGTGCACAGAATTATTTTAGGTTCACATATACCATAATCTATAACATAATTAGAAATTGTGAGTAAAATGTGTCTACATATTATTACTCCCGGCGGTTTTTTTTTGTAATAGAATACTGCCAACGGAATGCATGTCAAATGAACTACCTATAAGAATATGATAATACGCACTTGTCTCGTTTCTCCGTACAATGTAAACGTTCGTGATAGGTTAGAGCTAAGCTAAGATGCGGTACTGTACGGTAACATATTCATAGTTTAGCTTGAATAACTTGTATTATCATACCGCGTAGCCCAGAACTACGCTATTTCCCATCCTAAATTGGGCTTACTGTCGCTATTATTAAAACGACTGTTGGACATTCACAAATCGTTTCGTCAAATGTCCCCACTCAATATTATCTCACATGGTACCCACACGTTACCAAGGTAAAACCAGTAAGATATTTAAATACAAACTATAAAAACTGATTTAACAACGAAGACACATTCCTGCCTAACAAAAAAAACGCAATGACACCGCTCAAACCATGTTCCTGCGACTGTGACGTTACATTGTATGTAGTCGTTTAAGTCGTTAAACGCCTGCTAGGAGCTATAAGATAAGGAGAGTACACACTCGCTAGTGACAGGCGTCTTGTTTCAGTTCACATAGAGACGCAGCGGTCTAAGTAATTGGTTCGCAAAGATTCCACAAATACTCGCGCATTCTTGATATGGTGATTACAAACGTCAACCGGTATTTTTTGTAGCCAATTGCTACCAAAGGATGAAAATTGTTGAAATTAAAAGTGGGGTTAAGATATAGGTGTGCCTGCGACATGTAAATAAAGACGCTTCAGTGACTACTGATGGAGTAATGACCTGAATGGTGTAATTAAGTTCTTTTATGTAGTTCCGATGAAATAATCTTTACAGTGTACACCGTAGATCATTTGTATTTATTTTTATTGAGAACAGCTTATAAATTAGTACCTACAGGCACCAGTAAGTAATAATATCTGCCGTAATAAATCAAAGCGCGCATTAAAATCTGACACAACTCGATTTCTAGGCGAGAGGAGGTGCCAGATATTTTTGCTCTCTTTGTTATGGCAGATTTTAATGCTGGTCACAGTACCAACCTATATTTTTTAACCTTAAATTAACCATTTCGATTTATATTTTGGCTACAAGGTAATTTCAGTATTACACTTTAAATAAACTTTTTAATTACTATCGTACAACAACTAGTCATAAATACCAAACATTAGTTCCAACAAGTCACATTTGGTACAAAGTTGCTAAATAGACTAAGAACAGACAGAGTAAGGTAGAACGCTTTGTGAAAGCTTATAACTTACCTACCCTTTGTTTACAAATTTGTAATTATTTTCACGAAGTATTAATTATTCGATAACGGTACTCGAGCGCGGTGGCGGCGCGCGAATCAAATGTCATTGAAGCGGGCGCGCGGGCGCAGGCAGCGCGGCGCAATGTGCGCGCGCGACCTTTTGCGGTAATTATTAGACGCGTGCCGGCACACGCATCGCATAACCTATGCTTTATCGTTTGTATGCATATACGTTGATATGGAACTCAATATGACTGTTATGCTTTTTGGATAAATCTAGAGAAGGCTCTACAAAGTGGGAAAGGTTCTTTTTAATTTGTTAATTTGAAAACTATGAGAAAGTAAAAAAAAATACAGTTACAGTTTTTTCCGCCAGATAGCAGAATCGTGCATTTTGTAAGTTTTATCTACGAAAATTCCACTCCAAGTAAAAGGTACGTTGTGAGACCTCCTTATTCAGCGATAAAACGCTAAGTTTTATTCAAAGAGTAGGTAAAGTAAGTATATTATTCATTCATTAGGTATAAAACAAATCTGAAGCGATGTTTTTAAATAAACACAATATACATATAAACGTTAAATAATCGTACACACACACTTGAATGGAAAGTGCTACTTTGCCGCACACTCGCCCTTTGATTAACGTTTTTTTCTAGATTTTAATCGCTCTAGTTAATTAACGTATTTAAACTGTCAACCCCAACCGCGCTGGTGTAATCATGAAATAGAACAACACATCTTGCTAATTAGATGTTTATATTCATTACAATACCGTAATAGTACTTAATGATATCGTCTACGGCCAGTAAATACTCGTCAGATATCCTATGAAAAGGTTTCAATAATTATAAGTTGTTTAATTGAAACCGCTCAGAAAGCTCAAGGTCAGAATATACATCGTCCTGCGGTCATTTTCAGTTATTATAATAATGCTTACTGTAAAATCGGCTATAAAATGGATGCGCTTGCGCAGAGGAAGCGGTCGCGCGCGGATTAATGGGCGCAATTAAATCGGGGCTTCGGCGCCCGCCGCGGTCGAACGCAACTTTCTTAGGGGCCCGCAGGGCGCAATTTCGGAAACACATACCTACTTGGCAAAAATACATTGACAATCAATAGGCATGATGCCTCGTGTTCAAATTGATAACGTAGTGATGCTTGATGGTAGTAAACCATCAAGTTATCGTAATAAATTATAAATTAAAAAATATATATATTAAAGTATTATGGGGACTTTTGCACCAGGAATGGCTGGGGGCGATTAGAGTTATAATTAGGTAATTTGGGGTTTTAATATTGTAAACTTGTTTATTTTATTGTTTATATTAATGCATATAATAAATAATTATTGAATATTTAAATATATAAAATATAATTAAAACCATAAAAAGATATCAACCATGAAAGTTTACAAAAAGTATGCATGTTAATTATTATCCAAGATTAAATTTAAAGCTACCAATCCGAACGAATCCTTACGCTTTTATAGAAGCAAAATTGTATGACTTGTACTTAAAAGCAGTATTTCGCGACCGAAACAACAATTTACCTGATTTTCCATACAACGATTAGTACAAATGTCAGTTGTGACGTCATACCTGTGCGTCTATCAGTATGAAGCATTTTGCGCTGCTGCCAGCGGGTTAATCTTTGTCTCAAATTCCTGGGTATTTATGTTCTTTAATTGTAGTTGCTCCCATACAAACATTTGTTCCTCTCCAAAAACTGGTTCGAATGACATCATAAAAAAATCTTAGTCATCATCCCTATTATGTAATTACTAGAACTTAAGCCGAATTCAGAGGGGATAAGGGGAAAATTTAAGGGATTTCGGATTTAAGGGACATCATTATTTTTACCTCGGAGAATAATTCTGCTTCTTTTTTTACACCACTTTTAAGTGGTGTAAAAAGATAAGTTTCAATTTAATTTTTTGGGACACCGCTATATTAATATTGCCTAATGAGGATGCGTTAACCTATTGAGATTTTGAAATTAGATTAGCATCGTATGGCTTGATGCGCTCTCGTTTGTGCTAGCGCGTTACACTGATAAATAGATCGAATTTACATAATAATTTGAATTAGATACCTATGTTGTAGCTAATATGGACAAATTGTAAAAACACTAGGGCGCAAAGATGTATTTGAACCGCGAGTGTGGAATTGAAAAACGAGCTAGCGAATGGATTGTATGGTTGAACCACGAGGGAAGCGAGAAATAGATATAAAAAGGGTAGATAGAAGAATAGAAAGGGCTTTCCGAGCAAGAGAGGTGAAAAATAATTTGTAACACGTCTCATCCAGAAGGAGGGCGAGCGACCAATAAAAACCGACTTCAATTCAAATCGTTTAGTGCAGTAACAAGTCACCTCTGAAGCATCAAATGTTCAATATTGTACATAGTGCACTGCATACCTATTCATTGGGATTCTATCGGAAATCATGCCTTCGCTCATTACCTACGACGGCGGCGTAGCGCACGTAGCAAGCCTACGACTTCGTAGCAATTATGAATAGACTTTGTCTATCGGTTGTACCATTACTATTTGTCGTGTGTGCAATAAAGGATTTCCAGACATACCTATACACTACAGCATACAATTCGATCAATCTGTGTTTCTCGTCCGGCAATCCGTCCGAGAAGCCATCTGCGGAATCCGGAGAAGGGAGTAAGTTGCGCTTGCCTAAACGAGTTATTTGTGCAAAAAAGCACCTCGGCTCCCTGATTAAGAAGCTTTGGACAGCAAGCGTAACGTACTGCGCGTTTATATGCACTACGCCAGTCTCTTTAATTATTAACTTAATTTAATCGTTTAACTTATATAATTGTTTTAATGCTTTTAATTCGAATATCAAAAGAATTAAATGCCGGAGTGAGTACTTAAATTTAAAAAAAAATGGTATTATTGTTCCATAAAAGTATCATTACTTATTGGCCCCATTTAGACCTTCCACATGAAAACTTATCCTCACGAGTAGGTTTATCAGAGAAGATAAAAATCCGTACTGTATCAGAGTCGAGAGAAGAGAAAAATGAGTTTATAAATTTGTTTTTTTATATGTTATGAAATATTGAACATTGATTAAACATTGATAGCTGAGGTGCACCTACTTTAGTGCGCCAAAAGGATTCCGATTGAAGTCTCTGTCATTCCAATTTTAAAAGACAGAGACATGAAACAAAGTTGATATATTAGCGATATCCTGGAGACGTGCCACGACACGCATTCTTTTTTATCCTATATATATTACGATGAATGCATTTGTACGTTTATTTGTTTGTGAATGGGTTCTAAAAAACGGCTATAACAATTTCGATGAAATTTACAATTTGAGGGTTAACGGAGACAATAATCGATATATCTAGGTCTTATTCTTGGAAAAAAACTTCTCCTCCGGGTTATCACTCAAAGCGACGAGGAAACTTCAAAAAAGGCTTACAAGGGCCTAAATAATTAACGGAGCAGACTGAAAGTAATTTGCGGCAAGCTCCGTCAGGCTTTAGTACTAACATACCGCCTAGACCTCTATTTTATTTTAACTATCCAGTAATTCGTACTTGTGGTTCAAGCAAAGTGTTACTTACCAACGTTATGGTCAGCTGTTAATTGTTAAGTATGCAGCAAAGTGGACTGTGTTCATAGTGAATTATCGGGGGTCTTGCTTCAGATTGGAATCAATTAACTGGAGGCAAGGCGCCCGGCCGCTCCCGGGCCGGCCTCCGCGGCACCTGCCCGCGTCCAGGCGTATTATTCACAACGCATCGTCTCACCTCACCTCACATGAACCAGTCTAAGTCAAACCTCCCATCACACATTGCTATTACGAATCCCGGCGTCAAGATATGCTTGGTGTGAGCAGTGCGGCGAGGTGAAACAATTTGTTAATAGCATAGCAGCACAGTTCTTCCAACCGATTTCTTCAGTGTTATTAATGACTAAATGAACGAATACTCGCAGAGGACAAATTAGTGCTATCAGTTACACATGACTTAGCCCGAGGAGTCTCACGAAGGCGCAGCGCCGCGGGTGCAGGAGCTTGAGGGGAGCCCCCGCGCGCACGATTCGGTCCACTCGGATCCACTCGGCAACATTGTAACAAGCAAAAGGATCATACTTTAAATTTCTCACTCATTATAATGAATAAAATGGATGGATTTCTCCACAACTTAAATATAACGTTCGCTACACTAATCAATCTAATCACCCACGTAATGCTTCACAAGCAATTTTATGAGTATTAATTATTCTAAAGAGGTAAATGTCCGGGATTGTTATAAAAGTATCGTAAACTTACTTACCTAATTGGAACAAATTTAGAAAAAACTTTAGAAGGTAACAATTTCAGCGAACAATACATACCTTTTGCCAAAAGCTAAGAAAAAACTAACTAGAAGGCGAGACTCTATTTCATCCACATTTAACTGAAAGGTTAATTTCAGTATGTTATACTACTACTTTGCATTGCATTGCTTTCGACTGTCAGCATCGTACAATGTAAGTAATAAAAATTTCCGGCTTATGCCAAGATGAGGATATTTATTCGAAAATGTTTAAAATTGTAATAGTATTTTATGCAATCGTTATATAATGTATGCTTTTTTGGTCGAGTACCACTGCTGAGTGGCCTAATTAAGGTACAGACAGCGTCACATACATCTGTACTCTTCAGGGTGTTCAAAAATATCTGACCATGCATCTCAATGGCTTTGACAATAAAATCGTGTACAGATGTTTGTGAAGGCGACTGTACGTGACTTATAAAGCTAATTATATAACTATTGTATACAATAGGTACTTTATCTACGAGTCAACTGAACGAATTAAACAAACTTGGTATCTATTGAAAATCTAAACCCTGCTGAAACGAAGCGCAGCCAACGGGTGTTCCTTTTTTGTTGTTGATGTCTTTTACTTTTCTACTGTACTCAAGACGGCGTCCTATTGGTCAAATTCATTACAGTTCAGTCCGCGTGATTGATCGAATTTATTTTAGTCGTCTAAACAGTTGTAAAATGTTGAGTTGGTGGGACCTTCATAGTAAAAATAAGTATGTCACTTTAGTTTGGTATACGAAGTCTTAACTCAATCAAACATTAAAGTCAACGAGTATAAAAATAAATTAGGTGTCTGTCATTTTGCGATTAAGACTAAGAGACATTAAGTGTGAAGGTAAATAACATGTGAAGATGAACACATCTCACGAATATGAAACCGCATATTTCAACAATAATGAGTTTTTTTCTATGATCAAATTGCAGGGTTATATAGCTACGTAGTTAGTTACTTATAGTTAAAGTATAAATTAGAATCAGACAAAGCATAGTGACACAAATATCCGAAGTCTAATATTTCTTCATGCGACCAAAACTTAAATATTATTTTTTATTGCATATATACATTGCTACTTGTATGCAGACCACATTTCCAAGCCTTGATTACGGTCTCTGTTTACGATCTCCATTCTGCAGTTTTATTTTCATCTCAAGAGGCACTTAGGCAAGCTCCGGGCTTCATGTTGAATCTATTCCGTCGCTGGAAACCCCTCATTACGGGTAGCATGTAGGGCTAGAGTACAGTGAGCATGAAGGACGTGGGGTATGATTTAGCTGCAGTAGTTAAAATACTCATTAAGCGGACATGAGCGGCGCGGCGACCGCAGGACCGCCGCGGGGCGCGCCTTAACTCGCGCAGACATCTTCACTGCGCTGCGCTGTGTTCGCGCTCGCACTCGCGCATTCTCGTCGACCATTTAGCTGCCGCCACACATGCTCTTTCAGCGCACTTTTTAATTTAAAACTATCGTGTTCAATAATTTACTCTACACCTCTTGTTAAATTATCAATTATTTAGCATAGTATACATTCTTTAACTTGTATAAAACACTTATGGTTAACAATGAATACCGTAATACTGTAAGATTAAATACATTAAAATGGCGAAAGGTTTTTGTATGGTCAAGAATAAAAACTGTATATAAAGAAGCTATACACCTTACCAATCAATTACCAATAAATAGCGTATAACATAAGCTAGGGGCATGGTCGCGGCGACGAATTCCGCGCCTCACGCTGCCTGAAGCGTGCTCCTACTTTTTGCAAAGGCAGGTGCGCGCGCATATGCTATTAAATTGTCAAAGACCCGTGTACGCTCCTGATAGCATGGAATAATCAAAAGTCAAGTAAGTATTTATACCCTCCTTCGAAGCAGTACTTTTGTGATTATTCGCATCGCGGTGGCTACCGCAACTCGTAACTGCCGTGGATTTATTTTTATGGCGAGTTAATATTGATTAATAAAAGTTATAAAATAATATAATAGCGTAAACGTGAGGTTTCTGTTCGGAGCGTACGTAGTAATTACGCGTGCAGTAATCGAAAACCACAACATAGCAGCAGTCTGCGGCCTCGGAGTCGGCAACATGTGTTCAGTCAATATGGGAGCGCGCAAGAATGACCGCAATTAGCGCAGAAGAGTTACCTTGTGCAACGTGCGCGCGACACAATGCAGCTTTGTGCGCGCACCAAGCGCGTGCGCAAGGTACCCTCGGCAATCTTTTACGGTTTCTGTTCTGTAGACTCGCGCCGCCCGCCCGCCATATGACTCCGGCTAACTGTTCCCCCTGGGACCTTCAATCCTATAGCACGACTTCGTAATTATATTCCATTCCATTCTTAACCCAGCCTTTGTGGCTAAGTAAACCTGAAAACTGTATTAAATACATTAAACTGGCGTTGATAAAAGAAAGAACTTGAAATAGATCCGTATAGTGTAATCGCAACAAAAAATGAAATGTTCTTTGGTACACTACAGATATTGTTATACATATTTTGTTGTATCGATATACGCATCGACATGAGTTTTTGATAGCATCGCGGGTCGATACATGGCAGCACAGCGTATCGTGACAAAATCAACAAGGCCAAAGGCCAAAGCATATAAAAACAAGAAATGCACGCGACTTTGTATCTTGTTATAACCATAAAATTATACAAAACAGATCCATATTCCAATCTTTTTTAAAGTAGCTTATGTGTAAATTCAATAAAGTACCTACTTGTCAGTACTTGAAAAATTAACTAGGCATGAATCAATTTGACCTAGGTAAATGTATACTTACTTCAAAATATCATCATCAATTTCGGCCATTCGGCCTGTATCTAATCTAATCACCCTCTGCTCAGCGGAGGCCTCTCATTAACGTCACTTATCCCGTGCCTTCACTTAGAACAACCCTAAACGTGAGTTTATTTTATTTTACTTATAATCAAAGAAGTTTGTTCAGTCAACAATAACTAACAATATTGGCGCCATCGTCCCTTAATCATAATTCAATGAGTTGAAAGATGTAGTGATATATTATATATATTATATGCGGCTTCTAATCAAGTTTATTATTGATATATACGATTACAACAACCAGGCACTTAGTATATGCCGTGATTAATTTATTATAAGTAAATCATTGCTCAAGCAATTTAAAATAAATCGACGGGTAATATTTCACCAGGTACTGTAATGTAGGCAGCTTTAATAAGAATAAATTTTATAATAATGCAATAAAAGCCAATGGCGCTTCTGCGCGATTCGATCGTATAAATCATGACTGTTTACTGGTTTACCCGTATGTCTTCAAACACAGATATAGGGCTTGATATCTGCAAGGAAGATAAAACTTTATAACGTTTGTATAAAGATTCAAACATCCTTGGACATTTTAGCGGGTGTTTGAATGGGTGCTGCGGCGCGGTGGCTTCGCATCAGACTGGACATTAAACTGGACACAATCTCGTTCGACGGCAATCATTGCCGATTAAGCTATAACAGCGACTGATAATAAAATAGTAGATGCATGCGTGCCTTGTGTTTAAGGGTCTTAACCCGTAATAAGCACAAATTCTGTGTTCAGACTCAAATAAGTTTAAACAAGTAGGCCTCAAGGGCTCTTTCTTACACAATTCTGATTCTACATGCGCTGTCAAGGAATTCTATTTTGAGTGCAGTAACTTCCTTAGACAGCTTACCGTACTTACAGGTAAATCGGTTATTTAAATCAGACCGGGTCGGTATGACAGGCATCTGTGCGGCACGCGACCCGTAGACGTTTACATAAATCCGTTAAGGGTGCACATGCCGCGAGCGAGTCGCGGGAATCTTGTCCGTGTCTACCGAGGGTGCGCGTAGTGACGTTCTCGCGTTGACTCGATGACGATGCTTTCACTTTCTAAGTTCGATTCTTATGATGAGCACTTATGGATGCGGTTGCGAATGTGGTGGTATTTTGTTTGTATGTTAGTATAGTTCCATATTTGAACTAATTACGCTTTTATAACTTATGTCAAGAAATGCTTATCAGTTATCACACACAACTCCAATTATCTACATATTTGTTGTGCCTGGCAGCAAGTACAACCTCAGTACGAAAAGCACCACTCGAATGCTTCATCATCGTCTTGTCGCATCGACACATACACCCATTGCGATTGCGGGAAGACTATTGTATAAATTAGTATAAAACCGAGTAAAATCTGCGCGCCTGCGTGAGTAGACCAGCGCCGACAGGCCGGAGCAGCAGCGCGGGCGCCGCACTAGGCCGCAGCCACCTGCCGCCCGCACCCCCACGCTATATTTTATTCCACTTAATCGTCCTTTCCGTTATATTACCTGTTTTTTATCCCGTACTTAAAGCAAATATCTCTTTTTCTATAAACTACTATGTCCGAGCCTCCTATTAACTATAATAGACACTTTTAATTGAGAATCTATAAAAGGTTTCGCAAACTGGTGGCCTTATAAGGTAGAAATATTCATCATGGTAGCCGTGGCTCTCATCTGCCCAATTAATAAAAGTTGACTGCGAGGAATGGCGCGCGGCGACAGCGCCTGCGCCGCGAGTACCGGTTTGCCCGCAGCTGAAACATACCCTCCAAGCGTTTTATTTTGATTTACTTATCTAGTGCCTACACTTAAAAGTATTACGGTGTGCTTTTTGCGATGCAATCTAACGAACCCTGTCAGATTAAAAGTCTGAACAAGTAAAAAACGTTCATCTTTCGCTTCTAGATCGTGAGAAAGTAGTGTTTAGTACCCCTATACTGGTACTAATATATAGTATAGGTACTTAATCTATAGTCATATAAGTTTTAGTGATAATTTAAAAACGTGTGTCACCTTTTTATCTGAAGAAAGAATCACAAACGCAATCGCAACCGACCCAGAGCTTCATTAATGTGGAATCGAAAAAACCGATTTAATTCAAAATTCGAACAAAGGGAGAAAACAAAAACAGAAAAAAGATGATAAAAACGCAGGCGCGTGCCGGGGCGACATGTGCACGCGCCGAGGATCCGCGCTAACGGGCCGTGACGCCCCCTCCCCCTCCCTCGCCGCTGCCCCGACGCGACGCCTGCGCATCCACGCGACCCGCTCGCCGTTATGACACACCGTAGTTAGGCGATCAGTCATTCTGCGTTATCACATTTACTTGTATGTTCGATGTCAAAGAACAAAATGAACGTAAATTCAGCGTTAAGTAGTCCACTCAATATTTAGGTAAGCTAAGTAGAATGTTTACCTTTGTAGTCTAATATTTCATTTAATAAATTATAGCCCGTGTGGTGTCGGGTTAGAATATCACCACCCCCTTTCTTCCCGTGGGTGTCGTAAAAGTCGACTAAGGAAGATGGGTTGAAGTGTGTTGTGGGCGATGGGCTAGCAACCTATCACTGCAATATCACATTTTGTCGATCTTTTTTATACCCACATTTATGCTAAAAGTGGCGCTGGAACATAAGTTTCATGTGCTCTGCCTACCCCTTTTGGGAATAAAGGCGTGAATGTATGTATGTATGTAAATTATAGCCAAATTATTTTGCTTTCGGGAGTTCAAATACCGCGAGCCATCCGGTTGCCTCTCGGACACCGAAATTACGCGTCATTGCTTCAACTAATATAATAAATATAAAAAAAACATAAATATCAGAGATAGATGTTTTTTACAGATTAAACAAAGTATTGAACACGGATCTCGACCAGTGTAACTCTGGCGTCGCTAGTCTGCGGCGCACCCTGCTCGCGCCGGCTGAAGCACCTCCCCCGAAGCCTTACAGCCTGTAACGCAACACGATGCAACCAAAGCAGATTAGTCGCCTAATTGAATTTCCCGAGATTGTCATTACAAACAGTTAATCGACTGGATAATTACGTTTTACGCTGAAACTGTCGTTGCGTCGTGAATACTCGCAAATCCGCTTTCAGAATTAACATGGAGGTACATGTATACTTCTTCATAGTATGCAATATTGATATGTATTAGAATATATAAAAATAGTAGGTACACAAATTACACGCAGCGTCGTAACTCTTTCCTATACTAACTAGTGCATCATAAAGAATTACAGCAAATATGAAAGTAGCGTTTAAAATTGGAAGGTGCAAAGGATTATACTAGGGAACAATTACAGGCTTTGCTATCAAGAACCAGTTGTAAATCCAAGTTTTTTTATCTCTTATTATCTTAAGGCTCTTTGTGTCTTACCTAAATACTCATAGGCAAGTACCAAGCAAAAACAGAAATGTAAAATCATTAAAACATTCCTATTTGTTTCTCTAGCGTAAGATATGTATGTCACGTATCTTTGTACACGTCGCTTTACAACGGCCGCGCCAATAAATAAGGCTTGGTCAGCTGCTCTTGAGGCCGTACGAGCCCTTCTTTCCGTACTTTTCATTATTGAAAAATCGACCACGCTGCCAGGAGTTGAATCCGAAGAACTCTAACATTTAATCTATTAGATTATTAACGAATAACTAGAACTGAAATAGGAAGTAATCGAAAAACAATACCAAACATGTCAAATGTAACAAATCACAGCTCATTTTCACGGTGTTTTTCTAAGTCAGATCTAACCTCGCCCCGCCCAGCGCTAGACGGCAGCCAATGCGGCGCGGTGGGCGGGGCGCACCGGCGAAACTAACGGAGCTTCCCGCGCGCCCTAAAATCCTCTAATCTCGACATACTATACGATTACAGGACACGGATTTAAGGATTACCCCTGATTACATAGGTATATAACGACCTACACGTGCGGTATTACGGGCTTCTCTAACGATTAATGCGGCTGAAATAAACATACGAACGTGTGCAATGTGTTGAAATCATTTCAAAAAATCAAGATACCTACAAAGGTGCTAGCATACCTTGTTCAACTGAATTGCAATTTAAAAACCTGCTTCACTAGTTAAATATACCTAGCAGTTCAAAATAGGGAAACTTTAATGTCACAAGCGCAGCAACCGCTTATTTGAGGGCATTAATGTATAAAAACCATTTTTCAGGGCTCCTCTTTGCCGCCGGCGTACCTATCTAAGTGCAACCAATAATTAACTGGTGCTGGATGCGAGCGCGTCGCGAGCCACCTGTCAAGTGGCCGTTTCATCAAATCATTTCTTTAATGCGCAGCCTCCCCGACCTGCTCGTTTTTTATTAGCAGAGTTTTGAAAAAAGAACGTTATAGTGGTACTGTAGTCGGGTAGGTCGGGGCGCCAGCGCGAGAGCCTCCACTCAGTCAGGTGCCGCGCGCCGCACGGACCGCACGGACCGCACCTCTAGCGCCCGCCGACTGCGCCGCAGCCTGCGCGCTCGCGATACTCTCGACACCCCGACTTCATTCACAATCTCTAGTTATGATTAAATCAAAAATTGTTAATTAGTGCCTTTTAAATCAATTCTTAATATATTGAAGTCAACTTATAAGTGGAATCAACAGTGAGTGCGATAGGAAAAACATTTGCAGATTCCCGCCCAATTGAAGTAAGTCCGCCCGCCCTTCTTTGCTTAATATTTAGTAATTAAAGTTATTGATTACTAAATACTAAGCAAAATCTGATGATTATAAATCAATTTTGATTTCATAAATCAACCAGAAGCTGTTACCTGACACTATAAATATATGAAAGAGACTGTTTGTAGTGCTTAAAGTTTTATAATTGAGTTTTTTTTTATTATATGCCTTCTACTGAATATCACTAAAAGCTGAATAAATTTTGATCTTTTTAATGATTAAGTATATATTTACCGACTATGAACGAACTTAACTAGAACACAAAAATATCATTCTTTGAAATAATCAGCAAAAATATGGCCCCGATCGGTCTGTTCAAGAGCTGCTATAGCACGTGTAGACATACAGACGCCGGAAGGCTTGATCCGACACCTTTCCCTGCACTGTGCACAATTGGAAAACCTTCCAGGAATTCCTTCGTTATTCGATAGCTGATACGCCTAATAAATCCTAGTGTAAAGTAAATAAGGACATACATATCTGGTACACGCCTTTATGACATTGACTATAAATTCCTGTACAAATATTTATGTCCTTATTTATGTGCGTATATTAATAGCCCTGACTGTATATTAGCACAGAAAAAATCCTACTAATATTATAAATGCGAAAGTTTGAATGTTTGTTACTCAATCACGCTTAAACAGCTCGACCGATTTGGATGAAATTTTGCACGAAGACAGTTGTCTGAATTAAAATATAGGAAGTAAGCCGTGAATAGTACCAAATATTACGTACCTAGTAATATTTGGAGTAAATTAAAATGGTTTTCTTAATTACGTATTGCTTGACTTTTAGGAGAGTAGTTACTTATAGATGATGGGAATATAGAGTAATTAATTATACTTCGATATCTTTATTGTATTCTTTATAAGATATTGTCGATCATAATAATGGAAATATGTGAAGTCGATATTTAATTGGGGAACGAATGTATTTTAACATGCCGTTTCATTCTTATGCCTCAATAAAGTCTACACATGTGTTTTAAAAGTAAAACAATTGAGCTGATGCTGGGCCGAAAACACTCGTGACCTATTCAATACAGATTGCCAAGTCATCGAACACATCAACCTTACGTATGTATTTATCCGATTGGTAACGAATAGGTAACGGAGCGTTAGCAAGAGTACACTGAAATAGGTCCCTAAGGCGGTCATCGATCCAAAAATAACTTGTATGAAAAACGCTCTAAGAAATTAATTTATGCTTGGTAGAGTCAAGAGATACCTACACATGTAATTCTGAGAACATGAAAAAAAACCTGAGAATTCATTATTTATGCCGAAATTTTAAAATCCCGAATGGCAATTTCCACTAAAGAAACGAAAATTTGGATGCAGATGATTTGAGCATTTCCAGAAAAGATGTTACATAGTTAACACGTCAATTAAGTTAGGTGTCACCTGTGTCAACCTTCTATTCCTTTTTTGATAGCATATTTTTCAATAATGTTATATGGACTAATATTGCTATTTTTGGTAATTAAGATTCCGTTATCCTTATACTATCTTAATTATTTACCAAACCTTTATCTTAAAAATTATATAAGAAAGGAATATTTAGGGTTAACTAAAGTGTGTTGTATGCTAACTTATTTAAAAACTTTTTAAGAAATGCTCATTATTATTTATAAATCACCTACCGATTGTCATGAAAAATCCAAAAAAGTCCTACAGCGAAACTAGATTTTCGGAATTATTAAATTCGGAAAAAAATATGCTTTCGGACAAATCACTATCTGAAATTTTTTATTGATTTTGTATTTCTGTTGCACTAACTACTTCGTACAAACAAAATATTGACTGAAAAATTAAAAGTAGTACCTAGCGACGGCAGAGTATTATTTATTCAGTCCTACATTCCGCGCTACTATCAAGTCATATGCTGCAAATTACACTCAAGTGGGTACCTAATTCTATAGAGCTGGCCATCGTGGTTATGACATTAGAGAACAGCAGTCTTTAGAAAATAGGTACCTACTTGAATCGATATCATCAAAATGTTTGTGATTGTCTAATGGTATCTTCAGATAACATGTAATTATAATAAAAATCTGCCAAGTGCGAGTTGGACTCGCGCACGAAGGGTTCCATATCATTATCTATAAAAATGGCAAAAAAATCACGTTTGTTGTATGGGAGCCCCCTTTAATATTTATTTTATTCTGATTTTTAGTATTTGTTGCGGCAACAGAAATACATCATCTGTGAAAATTTCAACTTTCTGACTATCACGGTTCATGAGATACAGCCTGGTGACAGACGGACGGACAGCGGAGCCTTAGTAATAGTTCCGTTTTACCCTTTGGGTACGGAACCCTAAAATCGTATATAAAACTTTTTTTTCAACGCACTTGCTCGTCACGTGGCGATTATGATGTCGCTTGGTCTCATCAGTTCGGAACACACGTGTGTATATCATGTATACATCTCAATTAAGATACCTACGTTAATACCCCATAGCAAGGCGTATATTGTACCTACGGATTTGGAGAATAAACTAGTTGAACAGATTTTTTTATTAATCTCGGGAAATTCTCACCCGGCAAAAAAAATGGGCTATTCCCAGTTGCCCGCAGTGCGTACAAATGGGAAAATATTTCCTAGTAGTCCGCACTCGCGACATTATTAAGTGCGGACTAGTGGGAATTGGCATTCTCATGGTATATTTTCCCGGACAACTAGGAATACCCCAATTTTTTTTACGTTTTTCGAATAAATAAACTATCCGTCTTAAATAACATTTAATTAAATGTTTCATTTTGTTCTCTTATTCATTTTCGTCAACGTAGGTACTTATAAATTTGATGACAACGCAATTTTAAGTCACCACCGAGCTGATCTGTCGATGGACACAAGATGATGGTCTTTAGCCGACTCTGAAGCCTTACGAAGAATATCTTTATGGCATGATATTGTTGTTTTCAATCGTACAGAAATGATATGGTGGCATAGTTAACTTTTATCACACTTACTACTCGTAAAGGGCTTCATACCGCGCAGGCAGCATACAGAAGCTACAATAACCTATATTTCGCTCATGGGCGTCATAGCTTTCTCCTTAAATTGTATCTGTTACTCAGACTTCAGAGCAAGGAGGTTTTAACTCAAATACAGTGTTTGAACGTTCTCAATAAATAAATCTAAATAAAAACATCTTTAACTGACTTATTTGGAAATATAAAAAAATAGCATATTAGTGGTTGTTATAAATGTATTTAACATAAAAACAGCCACCTGTATGCCGAATATCGCTTATTTTGTAAGACGCGTAAGGGAAAGCCCTTACGCGTCTTACAAAATAAGCGATCTAGACAATAGACATAGTGAATTATTTTATTGCGATTAACTAGTATTATTATTAATAATAAAGTATTTACACAGATGCGTTTAAAAACCTATATAAAGACCATACAATACAATACAAATACTCCTTATTGCACACCTCACACAAACAAAGCAGTTAAAAAGAGAAACAATACAATAACATAGGTAGAGGTAGACAACAGGCGGTCTTATCGCTGAAGAGCGATCTCTTCCAAACAACCTTTTGGTATCGGATAAAGATATAAAACTAGATTATGTAGTAGGTGGTGCAGAGATTATAATCAGCCAAAAATTAAAATAATTATATAAATAAACGTACATAAATAGCTCTATATATAAACATAATACACAATCATACATATATACAAATATCACAAATAAACATATTACATAAACAGTCAGCCAAAAAATAATAATAGTAAGACAATCAGGGTTAGGGGAGAGACAAATAATGTTCTTTAAGAAGAGATTTGAAGTTTTCGATAGATTTTGCTTGTCTTATATCAAGAGGGAGAGAGTTCCACAGTTGAATAGCCTCAAAAGTGAACTACTGTAAAATTTGGAAGATAACGAAGGCACAGTTAATAGCAAATTGTTAGAAGATCTAACTGAATTAAAATAACTATGTAAAACGCTCTTTGAGATAGCGGGCAGTTGCAGGGTTAAAAAGGACACTAAACAGAAGCGAAATAATGTCAGACCATCTTCACGACTAATCGTTATTTGTTATGCCAGGCCGCAACGTTGTTGTTTGGCGCAAGTGCTTGTATTGAAAGCCGAGCTAGTGAAGTATTGTAAGATTCAAAAGTACAATCCTCAGCATAGCGAGGCTTTCAAGGCACGAGACGCCAAACAACTTTGCTACCGAGCGAAACACACAACTTTTCACTATGAAATTATCTATTGTTGTTATATCAAAAGTTTATTATGCCCCTGAATGATTATATTCTATGAAATTTAATAAATGTTATATCCAGTGAAAACATATCAAATGTTGTTATACCGATCATTACACACCCATTTTCACCTCACCACCGCGAGAAAATTGTAAATGTAATGAAAGTCATTTGGACCTTTTACTCATTTTCAATAAAGGATTGTCTACATATCATCAAGATCAAAGCACCCTGCCTAAAGGGCAAAATTTTGATACATTTTTCTAATTGTAATTTATTATAATTAGTTTAATATCATTTTGTATATGTTTACTTTAGTAAATAAAGCTTTTTTTTAATCAAGATCAAAGCATTTTATAATTATTAGATGTGACATAAACATTTTTGCATCTTTAAATAACTCCATGCTTACACCTACATTATTAAAGTCAAAGTATTTTTGGATACTCACGGGTAAACTAAGGCTCAAATACGCATATTTTGCTTTTTCCGCTAACTTAGCAGGCATTCAAATTCATATTTACAGTAAGTATATCTTCTGCACTAAAATCTGTAAATAACTTCCATTAATTTGATTTTACTGTGGCTTTAGAACAAAACAAAACAAAATTAAATGCATATGAGTTTTTTCTTAAAATAACTTATAAAACGATGCGTTCCAAAATTGCACGAAGCGAAATATTTTGAAAAATAAAACTTCATTTTAAAATTACTTATTTTATTTGTATTGTATCCTTATAAGACTAATTATTCATATTAAATAAGTGCTAAGAAAGAGTAGTAAGTAATCATTTAATTTGATCAAAATAATAACAATTAGTTTATGGCATAACACCATAAGTTACTCAACGCAGTAATTATGTATAGAAAAAAGTTGGATCTCGCGATTGACCGTCACGTTCCAAATTCAAAAACTCTTTCCACGCAATGTTCCACGCTAGCGGATATGAGTATAATGGACTTTTGGGCGCAGATTTTTAGCGATAAAGCAAGCCTTTTTGAGCCGGTGAGGTGAAAATAAATAAATCACAAATATAATTTCAAAATCATTTATAATACGACACAGCGCCGACCGATTTTCTGAACACTTGCGCGAGTTCCCACTGGACACGCGGCTGGAAAAAATATAGCAGCAGTCGGCGGCATTGGTATAATTGCCACTCGCGACCTAATGAAGGCAGCTTTATTGAAACAAGAAATTGCGATACACAACCCCTTCATAAGTTCACTTGTTAGCCAATTAGCTGTAATAGCTGAATCAATTACCCCATTTGTAGGACAAGAAATGAAATTACACAATTTGCTTCATAAATAAGATCGTTATCGTATATGGACCTTTACAACTATGGTGCACATTTACCGGAATTACTAACTTAGGTGTAACTACCACATACGTATCACTCTATGTTTGTTTGTATCCACATTACTTTAATAACATAAAATTGGCAAATCATTCCTGAAAGTCATTATTTTTGATTTGGTTTGACGGTTTAATATGAACGAATGATATCTGTCACGTTAATTTCTAATGGGAATATAGCTACAGTTTCCCGTAATTGATGTTTACGTAAGGCACTTTCATCGGTCAAATGGGTGGCTAAGGTGCGTTAGTTTAATGAAGATTGTTTTGCTGAAGTGTGCATTATTAATGCGCCTACGCAGAGGGCGCCGCGTCGCACCATTATTCTGATTCTACATTTACTTGATTGAGCTTTTAATGCGATTTGCTGTCAACACAAGCGAATGGATTAATCAGGGCGAGCGGTGTCGACAAATAGATGGCCACCGTAATGACGCCGGTCACGTGAAAACTACGATGATATCGCCACTTTAGAATCGTTCACTAATGCCTGTGAAATCTTGATAAATGTGCTTTGCTGCTATGCTTACGCGTGTCATGCTGTCAACGAAAGAGAATACACCAAGTATATTCATTAAGCTAAGCGCATCATTCTCCTTATATCCATTTGTTCAATGGCTTCAGAAATGTGGTTACTCAGTAATTTCGTTTCAAATGCAGATTTTTATTATACACCTGTAAAAATGCATATTCTGTAGGTAATTATAATCCTATCGGTATTGTAATCCTCATATCTTTATTCCAGGATGTCCAGGCACGTACTTCTCTCTCGGCTGGCGGAGCAGTTCCAGCTGGCCTCGCCGCCACCCGCGCACCGCTTCCCTTCTCCCGAACGAAGCGTCTCGCCTCAGTCACCCTCCTCTCCCCGCTCACCGCCACAGTCGCCAACTCTACCCCACCACTTGCTGCAGCTTGGAGACATTGAGATAGCGGGCAGAGCTTTGAAGCAATATGCTAGAGCCACAGGTAAGTTTAGCTAGGACACAACAACAACGTTTCATCTTCTTGTTGGCTGCAGCTACGATAATCTAAATCATTGTTCATTGTATACAGAACTAGGGGCATTGATGTACTGCAGTGGTCTTGGAGCCCTGTATGGTGCGGGAGGAGGAGTCTGGCCGCTGCTAATGCCGCGACACTCGCCGCCGTACCCACGAGCTCCTATCGAACACGCCAGACACACGCCACCTAGAGAAGGTACATATATATGTATAAGCTATGTGCTATGATATACGATCTCATTTTTCCAGTGGTACGTAGATTTCATATTAAGTAAGTAAACATTTTGCTGAACAAACGAATGAAGAGCTGTAACGCCTGTACACGCCTGAAAATATTTTATTTTACCACGAATCAATTCTCTCGTGTAACCTAAATCCCTAAAAAGCAGTTGAAAACCTGTAGTGACATACGCTCGCCGCTTCGGCCTCCTTACAAGGCTTCCTCTTTCGGTTCACGCCTCATTAGAATAGCTATCAGTGTAAGTGAGGTGCTGATTAATAACTCGTACGATACGTCGTTGTTTAAATGTCGTTTACCTCCTCGGCGAAAACCGACGATTTCTACACCGAGGTAACTTACGCATGGCCTGATTACGTATTCAAATTGTCGCGTTTTAGTACCTATCGGCGCCGGTGAACAAACTGAAGATCCAGCAGTAAAGATAGCTGAAACACAATGCTAGTCATAGTTACTTAGCAAGCATGCTGAATTTACTTACAAAAAATAGTGCAACTGGGGAATACACAGTGTTTAAAACAAAAAAAAATGTCTTGTGGTCTATAGTTAGAGCTTACGTGCATATAAATACCTAATGTTTTTATCGCATAATAATTTATAAGAAAAGACGCAGTTTATGCGGGTTAAGGTTCCTACAAAAAATTAGGCTTCGTAGCCCAGCCCTTAATTATGTCAATGTTCACAAGAAAGACGTGAACCTAAATCCGATTCTAGACAGACAGACGATGCTTGTCAAGTGTAAGCGAATACGGAGAAGAGAACCGTAGACAAAGACGTAGGTAGGTACTTACAAAGTACAGTCAATCCCACTTACTTTGAATGCTCAGCTACATTGAATGTGACCAAAGATATTATGGATGTAATATTTCGGGGCAGACTAATTCATTTAATCTTTGTTGTATAAGCTCCTTTAAATAATACCTCATAGGCCGTTTGTTGTTACCTACCCTATCATTTACCTAATGTTAATAGAATTCAGGTTCATTATTTATGATATAATATGTGTGGATAAAAAAAATGCGGTAGAATTGAAAACCCCTCATTTAGAAATCGCATTTTTTTCTGATTTCTTGACACCTAATCTCATCTTAATCGAAATAAGTAGATCGGACTTACAAAATACGGTAAATTACAAATCCGATTTAGTAGGTATGTGGCCAAATAGGCGATATATATATATTGTACTTGGCCTTAGGTATACCTAAGGCCAAATACAAGTCAACGGGGGTACATTATACCCCAGAGCTGGCGCTTACCTCTCGCAACGAATTTCCATTGCGATTCAGAGAGGTAATGCTGCCAGCGTAATGGGATCCATGCCGCAGTCTGACCTCCTAGAGGCGGTGTTCCTATTATAACTTACCTTTTTATACTTTCATTTTTAGTTATAGCCTATTTTGTTTTTTATTGTTATGATTATCTTATATGTATGATTAAGCTAGCTTTAATTTATATAGTAACTATTAAGTATGTACACTAATATAAATATAATACATATATCTCATATAATCATAAAGAGATATGGGCATTCAAATCTAATTAGTAATTACCTATCCTTTGTTAAATCTCCTGTCTGCTTTGGAAGAAACGAGAAATCTGAATGTAGGTTGCGTTTACAATATTTGATTGCTCAGGTGCATCATATATTTATTCTGACAAAGTGATATTTGCGCAACTTTAAGTTCACCTCTAGGTAGGATGTCATATATAATTATCGTATTGTCATGAAATGTATATATTTTACCGTAAAGTAATTAAATAGTACGTACTTGTTAACTGTCTCATGTTGCTTAACTATATGGATGATGCATAGGAACATTCATGTTTTGAAATGTTTAATAATACTTATTACCTATAATTTGGGAAATCGAATGGACCTTTAGGCCAAAGGCTAGGACAAAAACTGTAGGAATAAATGCTAGCATTTAGATGAGATACGGCTTTTCTTAATAAACACATTTAACTATGACGAGAGTATAATGACAGATACATTTTTAAAAGCTTTAGGAACTTTTAATAAATACTTATCTCAAGACGCGCCAGAGTTATTTTACCTTTAACTACTACCTAAATGAATGACTTAAATTTACACTGACGTCGCACTCCGTAAACATTGAACAGCTGTAGAGATTTTAAAAGTCTTTCAGACGCTCCCTGCTGTGACCTGCGTTTAAAGTGGCGTGAAGAACGGTCGCGTGACTAGCACGTTTGTTTACAGACGACGAGGAGCTGCCGTTGAATCTGTCCACAAAGAACCGCCAGATCTGGTCCCCGGGCAGCGCGTGCGAGCGCGAGCGCGGGCCCGACTCCCCAGGGCGCTGGGAGCACGACCTCGACGCGCCCCTTGAGCTGGTGAAGCGTGGCCGCGCCAGCCCCGACGCCGACCGCGGCTCCACTCCCGACCCCTGCCGCTGTCCCTCCACCCCGCAACATCAACCCTACGCTGCCCTCCAAACGCCTACGGCCGATCTTAATTTCTCACTCATCTCCAAGAGCGAAAACAGGAGCGAAAAATCATTTCAAGTAAGTCCTTCAATTATTACAATTTATTGTCCTAATTATGAGATATACCCACCGACAATGCAGATCTTACACATTTAACGGATTTTAGGAGATCTTAGCGTTCTCTTGTAATTGCCTGTTATAAGTATGCTCAGTACTTATACCAACATTCTTGGTCTATAGCGGACGAAACGACGAAAATAATCTGCAGCTTTGAAATCAGCAAAGCGACATCCTGTTGGTCCAGAATAACCTGTAAAATAACTGTCCAGTTTCCGTTGGAAATGTTTTTAAATAGCAAACCAGTAGCCGGCCGTTTGAGTCTCTTTAACAAATCAAATAGCAAAAACTGCCCTTGTCTTAATAAGTAGTCGCGCTTCGAAACGGGTCGCGCGGCGCGGCCTCTTGCTCGTCTTCTCGCCATTTTTGTACCTTTCGTTTTTTCCACGCTGCCATTATAAAAATCCGCATCGGTTTTAATCAAAATTCCAACTTTTAATATCACAGCGCGGTTGTTTATAATTGGAGGAATAATTACCTTGTGTCATACGGCGATAAAAATGTTGCACCGCCACTCAGTGTGCGTTGTCCACACTTTATCATTAAATTAAGTGGTAGCATTCACACGGCAGTGGGTATGCATCGATGTTCAGACGGATACGGCGACACTCGACGAATGCATACTTTCGTATAAAACTAGGAAAGTACATAGTTTTATACGAAAGTATGTATGTAAAGTAAGTACTTGCAGCCAATCATATTAGCAGTGCCTGATGTTCATGATTACAATGAATGCACCCAAAGCTATTTACTTACATTTAGGAATTACGTGTTAGTCTTGGGGAGCTGTTTGCGAATGCAGTCGAACGAACCGCATTGTAATTTTGATAAAATTCCGCAATGGCCGGTCACATAATTCTGCTCAGGCTCTTCTTAATGATTCCACGAGCAATTATCATTCAACTAAAATTAATATCTTAATAAAGGATTGCAATATATTGGCTACTGCATGTATATTGGCTTCTTCAATTTCACCTCATATTACCACAAGTGTGAGATTTAGCAAAGCTCCATTCGGCATTCGTGGCCGTCAGCTCGCGGCGCTGCGGGCGCGGGGCGCGTGGCGCTCGCGTGCCTCTCGACTTACGATCTAGCTAAGTGTTTAATTAATCCAATACCAACCTTTGATTACAATGTGATACGATCATGCTTATGTTTTATCTAAACTAATGTTATAAAGAGGTAAAGTGTTTACTTACCTACCTATCTAACTACAGAAACTACACGTACGATTTCAAAAATTCTAGTGCATAGATTGGACCTCGACGACCTATTTTTTTTTCCCGCGGCTCTGCCTACCAATACTGCAATACCGCGCGGTCAGCTCGTATTCGAATAACGAAGGCCTCCTATTGTATTATTAGATTTTACTTAAATTAAACAGCTTCTTTAAGTTGGTGAATAAACGTTATTTGTGGTGGAATGCACGTCGTATTTTCCATTTATGACGTAGATATTTTGTAAATTTTGCAGTAAAATAATTAAAAAAGTAATTTGTTTCTCTGATTCTTGCGCCAATCAATAATACTAGCTTGCCTATAATAAGAAATCCTACTGTGTTTTAACCATATGTGGACAGTCATCCCCTAGCACCTGTGTTGTTTATAAGAGAGTGCATCAAAAAGGCGGCCAAAAAAGTATCAGTTTTTGTGCGCGCGAGTGCAGGCAGCTGCCTGGCCAACTGTCACCGAGCCCCGCGGGCCGCGGATTGCCGCTCCACGCTTAACTTAGCGGCTAACCGCCCGATTAATGCCCACTACTCGCTCCTCATTACACCTTTCGTCGTACGACCAAAGAGGCTAAATACAATAAATTTTTGCGGCTTCATCGCAAATTCTTGTCAAATTTCACGCCGTTACTATCGCCGATGCAAGATTACGGAGATTCAAAAAATTGAAAACATGAGAGCGCTGATTTATATTTTAGTCGAATGCCTATTATACCATATACCTAACCTAACCTAACCTATTGATAGTTTGCATGAATGAGAAAATATAATAAAAAAGTACAGGCACTAATTGTATAAGATTTAGAGGTTCAAGTGATTAAAATCATTAATTTGAAATACACCTAAAGAAATCCTCCACTCACAATGGGATTTAAATATTATTTGGCCCGGATTTATTTTACAAAAGCGAAGTTATGAATACACACAGTTACGCAATTATTCCGTGGCATACCAAACACATCTGTTCAAATAAATCTAAAGAAAACGTATTGTCTAACACAGAACCAACAATCCAGTAGCAACAGCGGCAAGAATTTGTTTGCTGAGAATTTATATTCATTTGGGTCCAACTTACGTGGAGAGGTGGCGCAATAGATATTTGAACGATTATTTTTCCAAATATTTTTACCACTCTACCATCATCTACTTAAAATAAATCTCTGAATTAAAAAAAAAACAGCCAGTATCAAACTAAGCACTGATCTGTCACGAATGATAGCTTCCCATGAACGGAAAAACATGAAACTTTTTTTTATTAGTACCATATTATTCTAACTTTCGATCTACTGTCTACTACTCTATCCTTAGATAGTTTTTATCTGACTGTGACGATGAAATAATTTTCCGAAACATTTGAGACCTCATTAAAGTCTTCATTTCTTCTTCTTGAAATCCTAGCTGCCAGCCATATCTGTCAACTTTCAGTGACGGCAAAATGGCGGGCTTGCCTTAACTATCCAATATTAATAATTTCTATCCGGTGTGTGTGACCCTCACAAAACGCATACTAAACGATAAAGCATTAAAAAAATCAGCCAAGTGCGAGTCGGAACTCAGCAATTAGTGCTCCGTACATTCAGTTATTTTAAATGATTCATACTTTATCTCCTGATTTTGAAGCTAACTACTACTAACTAAGCTGCTTGATTTATTGAAAGGAGTTCAACGAAAATTATATTTCTATTACCTATTACGAAAACTCCACAATCGTATGTGTTCGTTTGTTGCTGCACGACTGGGAAAGATTTCCGGGGCTTATAAGGAAAAAGTTTCGACAGAAACTACTGCAGTGGCGACAAATCGGTGTATAGATAAATTAACGAGAGCATGGAATTGCATATGTACTTAGTAGTATTGTATGTTTACAGGCATTCTATATTTGAATTTTCTATTTTCTCGTACAACCACTACAAATGCAATTCAATGTTCTCGATAATTTATCTATACAAACTATCATATATTTTTAATTCGCCATTTACAAAATGAACACAAGTCCAGTGTCCAACGTCATTAAATGTTCGGTTCCCGGGAGCTTCTCGGAAAATGACAAATGGTCTTCTCCCCGAGGCACAGGCTCAATCAAGTGCAGAGCCTGCATTAAAAGCACGTCGCGCGGACGGTAGCTTGAATTTTCTGAAAGTATCCTGTCAAATGCAGTTATGCATTCGTCTTCAATATATTCATTTCCCAGTACATACGAGAAACGAGTCAAACAACAAACACAACACACACACACAACAAAATAACGTCAAACGTCAAAAGTTTGACAATCTTCTCTATGTGTTTTTTTTAATGGCATGGCATCGCGCTGTTCACGTTATCAGCCAAAAAGTCGGAGTTTCTGCAAGATTTCACGCTGAGTATTTGTCACGACACTGGTTTGTCAGTATTTATTTTTAATTAACAGCAATAAACAGTATCTATGTATTAAATCGGTATAGAACGGGCCATTTATAAACATTAACCCCCTTATTCATAAAACTTAAAATACCTCTGTTAAATAAAATGTGCTTTGTCCCTTTCTTAGGAACTCTAATGTCAAAGTGACAGATAAAGACAAACGAATTTTAACGGCATTTTAGTTAAAATAGGCTTGTTGAACGTTTATGAATACGGCCGTAAATTATCAATCGCGTCAGTATTAAGGCGGTATTATAACTTCGTATACTTCGCGCCTTTAAGTTGACATTCAGCCAATTAGAGACATAGAAATTGACCCACACACAGGAAAAGTTTTATCATAATATGCCTTTGTATACATTACCCTTTACTCTCCTATAAATGAAAAAAAAAACCAGAGTAATCAAACAATGGGGCTCGGGGTCGCGTTATGGTTGTAGAACTTATGTGGTTAGGTACAGTTTGAAAATTATAAATTATCCGTCTGATATCTAATTGAAAAGAGATCTTTTGTTCCGCGTAAAGACTTGCCGGTCAATGGGTACTGGAAAGTATTATCTATTATTAATTCTAAACACATCTTTACCTGGGAGTCGGAGTGACTCACGTCCATTTCAGTCATCACGTGTTTTATTCCATCATCATCATACCAGCCGAAAGACGTCCACTGCTGCACATAGGCCTTTTGTTTATTTCATGTAAAATAATTTTAAAAAAAATCTTTTATTGCAGACCAATGATCCATAGGATGTTAGTAACAATTTTAACTTAACGACTATGTTAGTAGGTACAAAAAATAAATAAAACAAGATAAAACATGACACAAAAACGTCAAGAGCGACACGCTATCGGTCGTGGCCACACCCTATTTGGCCCTACCGATGGCCACTTCGACCCAGCACTTTGTGATGGGGCAGTCCAGACTCTCCGACAATACCCTGAGGAGGCCATTCCCGCTGCCACGCACTCACCTGAGTAGTGATCCAACACGCTTGCGTATGATTGCGAAAACGACTGAAAGTAAAACAGTGTTAAAAATATGTAGAGAAGAAGCTTAATATAAACTTGAATGCTGCAGCCTATGTCCTACCTGTTGGATCAGTTGCCACAAACATCTACTAAACTTTTATCCTCTTATTCATAAAACTTAAAATTCCTTTGATAAATGAAATGTGTTTGTCCCTTTCTTACGGATTTAAATATCGACAGACAAAGACGACTTTTAACGGCATTTTAGCTAAAATAGATTTGTTAAACGTTTTACTTGATAGGTTAAATTAGAACTGCCTGTTTCTAGGATGTCCAAGAGAAGAAATGCGTTGATTCCCACCACATTACCATGCATACGAAGTCGCAGGTACAGCTAGTACCAGATATTTTGAGTTAAAATTATATAGGTACAAACGACAACACTGTTAACTGACCATCCTGTGTTTATATAGAACCTTATTACAATGCACTTAAGGTGCACCGATGGTCACTTAGCTGTGTTGTCGATAGTACTTTGTACTGAATTAATTAACACGAAAGAACATCAGTGAAAAATTGTAGCTCCATTTTAAATCCAACATCGGGTTTCACAGTGTGTAAAAGACATGTAATAACCCGTTAATAGAAACTAATTACTGGGCAAGGAAAAAAATGTTTTTTAGCCATCACGGGTAGAAGGAAATCAAAGAAAGCTAGTGGGGTGAGGTCTGTAATTAGTTTATTGCGGGCTGTCACCGCGGAAAGTGATGGACACCGACAGCCGCGAGGCTGCTCGTCAAATTAATAATGAACGTATGATTTGTGAAATTAATAATGAACACACATTCTCTTTGTTTTGCATAATTGTGATAACTTTTTAACATAGGTTACGTACACTGCACTGTCGAGTAATACGGGTGCAGACAAGATAACCACGATACTTACATCATCTAAGGCTAAGGGTAGATATCGTCGTCGATCATTTGTTGCGTGATCAGATTACTTAATCGTACCTCGTACCACAAATTTTATTTGCTATGAAACTAGCAGTTTATGGTCTTCCAAAAGGAGCTCTACTGTTAATAGCATAGCTGCCGTGAAACATGGAAAACGTGTTAATGAAGGTTATTACTCCTGTGAAGTCCAATCTTAATGAGCTTCTTTTGTCGCAGTGTAAGCAGTGCGGCAAATGTTTCAAGCGGTCGAGCACGCTGTCGACGCATCTCCTCATCCACTCGGACACGCGGCCGTACCCCTGTCAGTACTGCGGGAAGCGCTTCCACCAGAAGTCCGACATGAAGAAGCACACCTACATACACACAGGTCAGTCTACTGGAATATTAACACTCATAGGTCTCCATAGAATGTTAACACCCCTTGCAGGTGACGGAATTAATCGAAATAATTGACTTTCACGCACTTTACATTTATTGTGTTAAGTACTTAATTCATTTTTAAACCCATTCGAGGCCACGGAACGCTAGGTCAGGAACGTTTTTCTGCTTTAGAGCTTTATAGAAATCCAACGTAGAGGCATACATCATATTGACCTTTTTAGTGTCATATTACTTCGTGTACTAATTTTGTAAATGTACTGAGTGTTTGTACATACTTTAACGAAACTTTGGAATCATGAATGTATAATTAATGACATTAAATAGTTTTCCTATCCAGTTACTTACGCATTCAATAATGACATAAACACAGAGCAATTGTATAGTTTGAAACAATTTAACTAACTATCCAAATTATGACACCCCGCGTCTCACCTCCCTACTCAAAGAAGGACACGGGACATTTAAACCATGATATGTTTTTTTATGAATTAACTTAAAGTAGTGTCATTCTAATACTGAAAGAATCTCGCCAGTGGCCACTGCATTCTCTGGATACCCATGTGTCCTTAATTATGGATATAGATAACGTGACTTCTAATATTATTTTAAATAGGTGTATGCTTTTAATACCCACACCATATTAAAAGTAAAGATCAAAATATTTTAGTTTTTGCACAAACCCCCGATACTTATAATGATATTATTGATAATATTATTAGACGTGACCTCCAATTACGACGTCGGCAATGACATTCGATAACAGCCCTCTTTACCCGACTGTCACTACAACTTCGCCTCACCCTGTTATTTCCAATTCAAACTTTCCCGATGGGAGCTCGTAGGTATTCCGATAACTTGAATAAGTGATCAAAAAAATCTTTAGTAACAACTATTACGAGCCATACTGGCCCTACCTTTTTTATTTAAATATATATAAATAGCTAATTATTAAATTATGCATATTTTATAAATAAGACGACAATTGGTCATTATTAAACCGTTTTCATCGCTTTTAACGAGCCGCTTGGGAACATGATAATGACCGAATTGCACCTCTTCCGAGACAAGTTCATTAAATCGAAGGTGTATCGCATCGCAGCCCTTCATGTAGGTACACCAGGGATGCCGCGGATGCGATTTATTTGACATCCGCGGATGCGGAAGCGGATGTGCGGATATTTGGGGCCCACATTGGCGCATGCGGATGCAGATGCGGATTTTGTGGTCAAACACTCAAAAAACGTAAATACACAACGTCCATTTTATGATATCACGCAAACATCAAACACGTTGATACTAAATTACAATCGTTGCGTACAAATAAAAAACGCGTCTGCTCTTGGTCACAGAAACGACAAGAAGTTTTTTTTTTACTAATGGCGAAAATATCTAAAACTCGCGCCGTAAGCACCGTTTGGGATTTTTCATGTTGTGAATTACACTACATCCGCATCCGCAAAAAGTCCGCATCAATTTTGGCGGATGCGGATGCTGAAATATGTGCGGAAATAGTCTCACACTTATAGTACTTACAGCATTAGGCGCGATATTTCTATCAGATATTTCTACCAAACGATGACTTGTCCCGATTCAACTAAGACAAAATAGCTAATATTATTAGATAGCTAATATTTAATATTAGGTAATAGATACGATTCCTCTAAGATATCTCTCTATTTAGTCGTTAAACGTTCGCTCATGGTTCTCGTTTTTGCATTTTTTTAGTCGCATACCCATTCTTTGTTCCCAATATGGGCCACTGTAAAAATACATTTCTACGATAATTAGCTGTGGGTACTTATTACAAAAACTACTAGTTGAACCTATATAAATCTTATACTGGTTCTGGTGGTTTATTTATAGCCGGCACTTAGCGCTATCTACGTGAGCAACCGCAATCGAAGCTGCAGCGATCAAAGAGGATCGTTTTTTATAACGGGCTGACAACTTCCAGTAAACTCAACAAGACGAATTACCTAAAAAATGTGACGGACATATTTGTCTTGGCCGGAGACGTCTCGTCACGTCGCTGCTCTGTTCCCAATGATTTACGGCGGCCCTACATGGCTCTCGTCCTCCCGATAAATGCCTCATCATCAATATTCCAAAATGCGGCTCGGCCTGCAATTAGCCGCGCAGCCTTCACAGGCCTTCACGTGGCCACACGGTCCGAACTGGCCAGCAATCGGCAAAAACCTACCTTAAATCCTGTTCTATCTTTACAATACATTTTATTCATTTTGTTACCATGTTTCAACTTATGGGCAGCATATACACATCGCTTGAGTGCTGCTGAATTAAAAACAGGTAGAATGTAACCGCTTAGTTGCACAAAAATAAATCTAACTAAAATAAAATCAGATGGCATGCATATGAAATAGGTAAAAGTGGCCATAATTCAACCATCGATTCTTCGGTATTTTTCCAGCTTACGATCAATGAAGGCTAATAAATGTCAGTGTACCTTTAACGATTCTGCATATTAAATCAGTTTGAGAACTTCACAATAAATAATAAAGGAGGCTATGATTATGACAAGTAGGTAGTAGTTTGCTTATAGAAGCCTAATTACGAGGTGATGGCACGCCATCGTCAGTAGGCTGCCTCGTATGTTGTAATTAAATACTTACAAGTCGATATTCGAAATCATTTCATACTGTCTCAAATACGAAGGTTGAACATTTTAGCTTTAAATTACTGTTTTATGAAGACGGTGATTTTAATATAAAATGCTTACGCTAAAATGCTTATGCTAGTTATGCTTGCTAAGGTACGAGTATCTAAACTTATTGTACCACAATAGGTAATTATTTTTACTATATGTATATCCATGACGCGGATATTAAATCAAATGGGTTGATCAGTCGGTTGGCGATTTAACTGCAATAGGTAATCAATTCCTTATGTATTACGTAGGTACCCTACGCTCTAAGCCATTTGTGCTATTTATTACTCCTACTCCTTAACTTCTATACGCCGAACACAACACGCAGAGTCGACCCTTTCGATAATTTAATAGTATTTAGACGCTCATTAAACAAACATTCATAAAAAGCCCCCGACACAACAAACTGAGCTAAAAAACCATATAGACAAGACTTTGGATTTAAAAAAACAGTTCATCCTCTTGAGAGCTACGAGTACGATGCTACCGACAGACACACGGATATGTTAATCTGATGACACCCCTCCCTCGCGTCGGGGTTACAAATATCACGACTGATGCCGATATATCTATAACTGTACCTAAATAAAAGAAAAAAATGCCTAGGTAGCTAAACTACTCCTTAGTATATCATTTTTAAACACGTTTACCCGTAGATCTATATCCCCCACATGCAATTATGTGTAATTGAATATTTACTTATGTTGTCTCATTTGTTGCAGGCGAGAAGCCCCACAAGTGCGTCGTATGCTCGAAGGCTTTCAGCCAGAGCTCTAATTTGATCACGCACATGCGTAAGCACACCGGTTACAAGCCCTTCTCCTGCGGGCTCTGCGAAAAGGCCTTCCAGCGCAAGGTGGACCTGCGCCGGCACCGGGACTCGCAGCACGCCGCCGCCGCCGCCGCCGCCGACGCGCCGCCCGCGCCGCTTCGCTACCGCTACTGCGGGGACGAATCGCCCACACCGCTCGCGCCTATTGTCACCAATTGAACTTTGTCTGACCCTCATCACGATCTTCGGCAATCTAAGTCAGTAACAACCAAGATGGCTTAGTTTCAATGTCTTTGTTACCAACGTTTACTGGCTAACCAGTTCGAAACTTAATTGTCAAAGTTTTGTTTTTGTTTAGCGACCAAAGATGAACTGTCATTTTATTTGATCACAATTTGAATTTATTTTTCATAAGCACAGTACATACTTTGTACCTGAATGTCGATGTTATTAACTTTGCGTCCCTAAAACGTATGTGATTCTGGGAATCCGAAGCTGCTTATTTATATATTATCAACAATTTGTGTTACCCTAGATAGCTTAAGTTGAGTGGAGGTTAATGCTGAAGTGATATAATCGTCGAGTCATTTAGTTAAAGCAATGACGCGTAGTTGCAGTATCCAAGAGGCAACCGGACGGCTCGCGGCATTTCAGCTACCAAAAAAAAATTGTTTCATTATATAAACAGCGTGCCTACTTTCAGGCAACCGCTGTTTCAATCGGCTGCTTCGCGACATTTTTTTTTTCAACCCTTTCCCTTTGATCTTTCACCGGATCCACAACACTTCGGGAGCTCAAATACCGCGACCCATCCGATTGCCTGTTGGATAGTGCAACAGTTTTGTGCAACTACGCGTCATTGATCTGAATAGTTGTCAAAAGCGTGTCAATTAACCTAATCGGTCAGTGTATACACTGAACAAGATCACTGTTGTATAAGAGTTTGTACAAGCTAATTGTCCGAAATCAATTAATCCGTCCTTTATCAACGTGATAAAATGTAAGAGTATAATAAATAATGTACATACAAGTTAGTTTTAAGGAGTGCATACCAGAAGCCTGTTAAGATACGCGCAGGTAGACCATTAAATGTAAGAATAGTCTATTAAAAACCAAAGTAAAGTGTCTTAGTTTTAGGTGAGTGTGAAACGCTTTATTTATTTAGAGTAAGCTGTTACAATAGTAAGTGCCTATGCCTTATTAATTAACACTTATGCTAAAATATTTCATTGTACTTATCACACCAGACAGGTATTCACGTAGGTATACCTAAGCACCAACTTTATAGTCAATGATGAGTAAAATGAACAGGATATTAAATAACAATTTAATATTATGTATTTGTATTTTCTTGAAACGTATATATTTCTGACGATATATATATACTACATATCTTATCATCTAATGATACTCACATAGCGGTCTGTGGCCACTACACATTGATGGCAATGGAGCCGAAATATAAGTAGAGCTGGTACCTATTGGTCTGTTACCGTTTATATTTATTTTCGTCACCAATGTTCGAAATAATATTATAGTAGCATTGCGTAGTCAGACATTTATTTTTAAATAAAATTCATAGATATATACCTCCAAACGGCAATTTTAAAATTAAGCATGCTTCCTATTTCTTGTAATTTAGGCAATCATGAGTGAGTTAAAATAGATGCGCATAGTGATAATTCATTAACCAGAACACGTGTTTGCAAGTCGTGCATTTACCAACTTAGTTTATGTTTAATTTAAACTTAGATACAAAAAAACCGGTATGTCCAACACATTTAAGTAGTTTTATTATAATTTCTAAGACTGTTTGACGTTATCACTTGAATAGGTACGTACGTGGTCGTTTGCACTCGCATTTTGCGTCACTGCCCTCTGAGTCTGAGATTTACAAAATGATAGCGGCAGCGTGGCTGTTAAAAATACCTACGTTTAGCTATGGTCTATCAATTATAGACATATTTATCTTTAAGGTACCATGTTCAATATTTTCATTATTCCTTTGTGCAAATTTAATTGGTAAGATTCAGAAATCTATGGATATACCTTCATGTATCACATTATACGTTACTGTAGCAATAATGAGCACCTGATGCAATGGTTTAAATGTACGCTTCTTTGTTATTTAAGGGTAATTTATTTGAATTAAGTATAATTTTATAATAAATGAGTGTTCTCATTGCAAGTGTGGCGTCGCGTAGAATCTGCACATGGGTGAAGATAACGGCTAGAACACCAAAGAGTACCCGCTACGAAAAGTACGAAAACTCGTCTATACTACTGTCAAGCATTACAATACAGGGTGAAATTTAATGAGCGTCCAAATTCAAGGATGAGATTCTCCAGCAAAAATTATAAAATATGTTTTTTTTTGTTTCATATTGTTCAGTACTAAAATGTTTAGTAATTGCTGCTTAAAGTTATCCCAAAAAAAATTACCGCGGGGGCACCTCAGCGGGTAGTAAGGTTTACACACGGCACGCCTCCCCCTCCCCCGCCCCGCTCCGCGCGGCACTGAATGCCGAGTAACCACGCTGTACTGATAATTCTTTTGGGATAGACCATTTATAATTAAAAAAATACCTATCAGTTTTTGTTCAAAAATGGAGTCTATTAGAGATACCAGATGCCTACAAAAAAATTTGGACTCTCATTAAAAATTCACCTGTATATTTGTATATAGAATGCAGTACCTACTCTACCGATGATAACTTTTAATACATGTTTTTAAACTGCACGTCTAATGATATTTTCGGACTCTAGAAAAAAAGTAGTATACCTACACAAAATATATTGTATTTTTAAATAGTGCGGTCAAACCGTTTAGTTCACCTTTAACACAAGCACACTTGCTTGTTGATTGGGCAAGTGTTTTCTTCGCGGCAGAGCCTTCGCTCGTTTTTATATGGGTTGGTTTTCTCGGGAACAACAACGCTTGCCTAATAAGTAAGTACCTAGTGCTATGAAAATAATCGTAGGTATTCTAAGTAAAATTGCATCAGATATGTTTAGGTACTGATGAATGCAATCAATCAAGCAGGAGGCGGTACTTACATTTGTTTTCAATAAGTAAGAAGGAACATGTTTTTGTGTATCTTATCAAAGGACTTGTAATGTAGGCCAGTCTAATATATAAATATGTACCCGTGTTCTTTTTTCATTTTCTGGAATCTTTCTACGTGCCACGACGCTGACAGCAAAAATATCTAGGTAGGCCGTGTGGGATAAGCTTTAACATATGCTAAAACAGATAAAAGAAAAGTAAGTTTTCCCCCATCAAAGTAGACATAAGCTTTAATTTTTATTTGGCCAGTGGATAAGCATTTTAATTTAACTATCATCATAATGAGAAGATGATTTAAACAGCGTCCATATAAGAGGTGCAATTAACTATACCAACCTCTATAATGTCGAAACAGCACTCAGGACATTAAACATTTTCGGGAATTCTGCCTAGCGGGGTGAGGACGTATAAACACGTAGTAAGTACTGGGCTGTTATTCGCTAGGTGCTAATGCGGCTCACCCCGCCGGTCACCCGTCACGAAACTAGACCTCTACCTACGCTTAGTTACTACGCATCGCGGTGTCAAGATATATTTGTGGGTGAGCGTTGAGGTGAGCTTAAAACAAGTTAAATATGGGGGCAGTGCACTCGACAGAGCCCAGTGTCGGGACCTTGTCACGAACTAAGCCTAACCTAACCTAACCTAATACAAACTGTCCTAAGTACAGTCAAGTTCATAGATAAATGTAGATGTGCATACGCTGCCAAGCTTCTGACCTAATATTTATAAGTAGTTGAGGAAATTGGAAGTCATTCATTATTTTTCGGAATAAAAGGCGACTGTGTTGTCTTTCTACGATGCAAGTACTCTGAAATAGGTACTTAGATCCTTCGCGGACAAATATAATTACCTAAGCACCTAAAAGTAGAACCGCTGTCCTTGTGCATGAATAGTGCAATGTCTGTCGCACTAATGGCTATTATTACTACGACAGATATTGCACTAGGGTAAAGGCAGGTATTAACGACACTCTTTAAGGCAATTTTAAAAACGACCTTACTTTTTAATTATACTGGTTGCCATCACATTTAGTTTTTTAATTTTATATGTTAGTGTTAAGTATAAAGATTATATTTGCTCGGTCAAATGCCTATAAATAAAGGATTATCGGATAAAAACTTTGCTTGGGTTTGGGTCGTTAATAAAATATGTAACGACAAACATAAAATGTATTACCGACTCATAAAAAGTAGGCATTTTTTATTAAATCGACCTTCTGACTACAAAATCGATTGTTAGTGATGATATGACAAAAAATATGAACAAAATAATACGGCTTTAAATGAGAAACAATCATTTACGAAGATTACTATAAAATATCGATCTACCGAAATTATCATAATTTTGGTTAAACTGACAACGCTAAAATAAGAAAAATGGACAACAATTTATGTGTCGCTAATAGATTTTTACAAAGACTAATTGTTTAGCTTCAAACTAGTAAAAAAAAACTTGTGTTATAATGCAATATAATAACATAAAAGAGAGAAAAACTAGACATTACTTTGCGGCCATTACCGACTCAGGGGTCGTTGATAGCTGCCACAACAAAAACTGGCGAAGCTATGACCGTCCTTTTTCAATTTATAGTTTTAGCGTTTAAAATGGTTTTATTTTCAATAAAATGTTGTAAGAAATCAAAAGTTGACTCTTAAACGGATATAATTAATAATACACGATAAAGTATAGGGTTCACAAATTCGTATAAATGTCTTAAGCAGAAAAGTCACGTACTTACTTGGAGGAACAAGAGCCAGTATGGCGCGACCTGCGTCCGCGCTTCCCCCGCAGAAACTGACCAGTTTTATCTCTTTTGCCCACTGCTACACACACTAAAGTAAAAGTATACGATGCTCGAGGAACAAGTGCGTGTATAGCTTTCCCTACTTATAGCTAGAACCGTTCTGGAAACGTAAAAATAACGAATAACTATAATAGGTCGGTAATACCTTCCGATTTTCGATGGGTCGTTAATAGCTGCGTTTACCTTATATTAATATTAATTATATATGCTATATGTACCTACCTCTAAATTTAAGTAGGTAGGTATAGATGTACTGAATGTAACATAACTGTTCATCGCATCAATATGGCATCATGCAATCAGTATAGAAGGAATCTTATGATAATAAACAGACATTCACTGAAAACAAACAATCTATTATAATGGGGCATCACCCACGTGTGTACTGCCAGTGACATTTACACCTAACCCGCGTACAACAGCGTTCCGACGGTCATTCCGAATTAATGATGTTTGTTACCGCGTTTTCATTTCATTTTGTCGAGTAATGTAGTAATGAAATCAAAATACGTACAGCACTCGCGTGATACACATCGATTTAATATAGATACGGAGCACTAAAATATTTTTAATACCATATTGGACTGATAACAAGTCAAATAGATTACCTACTTATTACTATACACGATTGAGAATTGTCCTGAGTAAATGTGATGTTTATAGTACCTACATTGTTTAACGAGGGGCGTAAGTGCAATATTCTTACGCCCGTGTTATACACAATGTTTTTCATCACATTTGCGAGGAAACAAATACATTTTCGATGAAATTAATACAAATCGTAATAAAAACTGCGACATGTCAGTTGTCCATTTTGTTGAATTTGACGTGAGGCGCGTATGGCAAAGACCCTTCGGTATACAGCCACGATTTGAAAACACTTAAAAACATTTTACATAGACACTAAATAGCTACATATTAAATCTGTAAATAATTCTGTTAAACATGTTTAGTAGTGTTTTTAAGTTTAAATTTATTTATAAATACGTTTTCAGACATCGTATTTGATATAAAACCTCTTTGCTTTGTAACTGCCGCATGAGTGACAGATACAATTTAAGAAAAAAACCATTACGCCCGTGGGCGTAACATAGGCTATTACAGCTCTATATGTCTGCGCATTATGAAGCCCGTTTCGAGCAAGTGTGATGAAAAGAAACAAATGAATGCCTTGTGCGTAAGTAACAACTTTAAAACCCGCAGGTGGGTAGTTCTACTTACACATTATGGACTTTTAAGCGGTACATCTGAAAAATCACAGCATTAAGGCAAGCATATTTTTAGGGTTCCGTAGCCAAATGGCAAAAAACGGAACCCTTATGGATTCGTCATGCCTGTCTGTCTGTCTGTCCGTCCGTATGTCACAGCCACTTTTTTCCGAAACTATGAGAACTATACTGTGAAACTTGGTTGTATTCTGTGAACCGCATTAAATTAAGATTTTCACTCAAAAATAGAAAAAAAAAACAATACATTTTGGGGGTTCCCCATACTTAGAACTGGAACACATTTTTTTTCCATCAATCCCATACGTGTGGGTATCTATGGATAGGTCTTCAAAAATGATATTGAGGTTTCTAATTTTTTTTTCTTCTAAACTGTGCGAGACACTTCCAAAAACTGGTAAAATGTGTGTCGTCCTCCCTGTAACTTCTAAAATAAGAGAATGAAAAAATTAATAAAAAATGATATTACCATGCAAACTTCCACCGAAAATTGGTTTGAACGAGATCTAGTAAGTAGTTTTTTTTATACGTCATAAGTCGTAAACCGCAATTTACCTTTGATTCCGGTATGATGGTACGGAACCCGTTGTGCGCGAGTCCGACTCGCACTTGGCCGGTTTTTATTTATATACTACGACGGTGGCAAACAAGCATACGGTCTGCCTGGTGGTAAGCAGAACACCGTAGCCTATGGTCACTTGTGATTCTAGAATAGGGTTGCCATAAATATGGGGACTTCAATAAATAATAAATATTAGGGTTCCATCTTACACAAATCGACCTAGTCCCAAACTAAGCAAAGCTTGTACTATGGGTACTAGACGACTATAAACATACTTATATAGATAAATAAATACTTAAATACATAGAAAACATCCAATGACTCAAGAACCAATTCTTGCTCATCACACAAATAAATGCCCTTACCGGGATTCGAACCCGGGACCTCTTGCTTCCTAGGCAGGGTCACTACCAACTAGGCTAAAGCGGTCGCCGAACCAGGACAATAAAAGAAAAAGTAGCGTAGGTGAAAATCAAAAAATTTGATCGACAGAATAATCTAGCGGGCGTAGCACGGTTGCCATTTTATCACTTATCGTTGTGGAAAAGGCTGTGGGAAAAGGCATCCGTCGCTCTCGCACTCGCATACTTGTCAGAGCGTGATGGGTGGTCACTTATCGCTGTGGTCTTTACCACAACGATAAGTGATAAAATGGCAACCATGCTACGCCTACTGGTCGACGCGCGATCATCATCATCACCATTCAACTGCAGTTTTAATAACAATGTTTCCAACCTGGAAGCATATACTTTCAATTTAAAAAAATTGTACGACTCGATTCATAAATGACGGAGTTTCGACCAAACACACATTTTAAAAAAAGTGTTAATAAAAATACCACCGAATTGAAAACCTCCTCCTTTTTTTGAAATCGGCTAAAAAAAGCCATGTTCAATGACAAGTCATGCCGTTTCATTCCACGGGCTTCCGCGGTGCGCCATTGCACCCGCGTGACGTATGGGTCACTGTGTCGAGGCATTATGATTGCTAAACCAATTGAAATAAGGTTGAAACTTGTGCAGCGGTCATTTCGGTTAATGGGGCGCAGTCCGGTCGGTGCGCGGGGGCTAGGGAGGGAGAAGACGCACTGGCATGCCACGGGATGCCACGGCATGCCACGGGACGCCGCGGGATGCCGCAGCACAACCTGCCGTGTCATGCCGTGCCACGCCGTCAGTGAGCGCCGGTCCTAAATCTCTGTCTGTCGCTCGAGTACCATAAACGATAAGGTGGTTTAACTATTTAAAGCGAACTGTGCAAACTACTTAATACTTAAATACCTACGAAAGGAACACGACGCGCCTATGAAACAGCCTCCCTGTCAAAATTCGGCAATCTTCAAACAGGCTAGTCTTCAAAAGTCCTTACAAAATTTATTTGCTGGCAGAACTAAAAAATAATTTATCTGATTTGTAAGTTTCATCTATATTCATATGTATGTGTGTGTACCATCAGGCGAGATAGTGGTCAAATGCGTACCTATACGTACTAAAAAAATAATGTATGTATTAATAGGTATATTATTATATTGTTATATCATCCTTATAAATGCGAAAGTTTAGATGTTTGGATGTTACTCAATCACGCTTAAGGCTCCACATTCGAAATTTTCGTGAAAATGAGTTGATTTGTAACCGTTTTATACATTATAACGTAACATTTTTGCAGTCGGAAAAAATATATCATAATCTGCAAGATATGCGACGGGACATAGTTTTCGTAGAAATCCATTTTAACAATAAAAATTAGAGAAAAAAAATCTAGTCACCCCTATTTTTTCACTTGTAACCATTTTACTGCTCCATTTTTTATCAGAATAATATGAAATTTTATAACTTTCTTCTTACAATAATGAACAAGGGCATCATTTTCTTACTTTCTTAATTTTCTTATAAATTTACCTCGTTTTCTGAAATATTCCGCCAAAGTTCCTAAGCCTCCCCGTTTTCGTCCATACGGTCAGTGCGGGACGAGACACGTTGCATGACGGACCTGTGCCAATTTGCGCTGCGCCGAAATTTTTAAATATTTGTGGAAATTGTGGACTATATATTTGTTGCATAGAGTGGACAATCCGTTTTGTGATTCGTATAGTAGGTAACTAATAAACATTTGCGTATAGTTTAGTTTTTAGTGACAGATAATTTTGTTGCATAGAGTGGACAATCTATTTCGTGGTTTGTAAAGTAGTAGGTACTATCGACAAGACAGCTGACTGACCATCCGTGCACTTTATGTGCATTGTAATAAGGTTCTTGTATAAATACAGGATGGTCAGTTAACTGTGTTGGCGTTTGTACCTAATTAACATTTACGTAGGCACAGTTTAAATTTTGTTTTTTAGTTCAAGATGGGAAATAAGCGCAGGAGGAAAATACGTAATATCAAGAAATTTTACAAGAGAAGAGGAAATATACAATAATAAATACAAATACAATCATGATATAAAAGTAACACCGGTGGTCAGGGCAACAGAGAGAGGAACCTCCTGACAGTCCTGACTATCCGCGCATTATTATTTAATAGCTTCTGCCCGCGACTCCGTCCGCGTGGAACTCCATTATATCGTAGATGTCGTAGGTATCGATACAACTTCTCACCCCCCATTTCACCTCCTTTGGAAATGATTTCCAGGATAAAACCTACACAAAGCCTTTCCCGGGACTAAACTATCTCTAAACCAAATTTCATCTAAATGGGTTCCATCCAAATTTTTACCCTCTATTTCACCCCCTCAGGAAATGATATTCGAGATAAAAACCCTATCTCCTTTCCCAGGACTCAAACTATCTTTAAACCAAATTTCATCAGTAGGTATGGGTTCCATCATTCAAATCGATGCAGCGGTTTAAGTAGCTCCATAAAAATCCCCCCCTTTTCACCCCCTAGGGGATGATTTCTGGGATAAAAACTATCCTTTGTCCTTTCCCAGGTCTCAAACTATCTCCAAACCAAAGTTCATCTAAATGGGTTACATCCAAATTTTCACCCCCGAATTTCGCCCCCTTAGGGGATGATTTCTGGGATAAAAACTATGCTTTGTCCTGGGACTCTAATTATCTCTATACCAAATTTCATCCAAATCGGTGCAGCGGTTTAAGTAGCTCCAAATAAATTTTCACCCCCCATTTCACCCCTTAAGAGATGATTTACGGGATAAAAACTACCCTATGTCCTTTCCCGGGACCCAAAATATCTCTATACCAAATTTCATCTAAATTGGTTTAGTGGTTTAGGCGTGAAGAGGTAAGGGACAGACAGACACACTTTCGCATTTATAATATTAGTATGGAGTATGGATATGGAAGTATGGATAGTATGGATTATATGTCTTTCCCGCTCACGGGACAATGATGTTCCGGACCTTTGGGAGGCGTGCGTGGAGCTCTGAGCCAACACGTAAGGGCCCTTTTGCCAATTTAATGAAATGCAAGGAGTACACCAAGCGGATGCTGTCTCTGCCCGTGTCATGGGAGGCACACAGAAACAGCACCCGCTGGGGTGTAAGAGTCTATTGCTAGTTGATGGAATCTAAATAAAACGGGTTATTGGGTGAAAATGATGGACTAGTAGCTGGGCTATTGGATGAAACATCGGACGCCTGCCCAATAAAACTGTTTCACATTTTATCTCTGGCAGACGGTGACTCGCTAACTACTAGATGGGCCCCTATTAATAGCGACATTAAAAAATGGCCTAAGGGCAACAGTAGGTATGGATTATTATTATTAACTTTATATTTTTTTTGCACTATCCGTCTCTCTCTTATTAGAATATTTAGTAACAGAGGTATAGTGCGAGAAAAATCGAAAGTATGTCTCGGCCGTCTAGTGCTAGGCGTGCTGAGGGCCTACCGCGAAACGAAACCGAACTACGTTCGTGTATCTCCCTCTCTGTCGCGCTTGCTAGTTCGAGCGACTATGAGAGTTATTCGAACGAATTTCATTTTCACTAGCACGGGTAGCACGAGACGGCCGCGACATACTCTCGATTTTTCTCAAACTATACCTCTCTTTCCTAATGTTCTAATAAGAGAGAGACCGATAGTGCGAGAAAAATCGGGAGTATGTCGCGGCCGTCTCGTGCTAGCCGTGCTGACGGAACTACACTAATCGTAAGTAAATAGTAGGGTAGTAATAGTAGGGACATAATTTTTGAACTTAATCAATTATGTAATTTATGTATGACAAATATCACGTTTCAATTAAGCATGACGAATGTCAACCACCCACGTCCACCCTTGCATTGGTAACGATGCGCGATGACGCGTCTGTAATCTTACCTAACTTAATCTATGTAACGCTTAATAAACGACGGCGACGGCGGGTTGTGCGACTTGCGCTGGGAGAGGGTCGAGGCTCCGCCCATACGCTCAAGGACTTTAGCGGGTGTACAAGCCTTGTGAAACGGCTGAACCGATTTGAATGAAATTTTGCACAAAGATAGTTTATATCCGGGATTAAAATATAGGATAGTTTTTATCCCGGGTCCACGCGGACGAAGTCGCGGGCGGAAGCTAGTATCACATATTATATTGTATCGTATTCTACTATATTAAATATTATTCATCCCATCTTTAGACATGTTAAAGAGTTTTTGTTGAAATTAAGTTGCACTGCCCACATTTTATCTGCTTGACCTTAAGGTTGACTGGTAGAGAATGCTTTATGGCATTAAGTCCGCCTTTTGTACCATAAGATATTATTTTGTGCAATAAAGATTAAATAAATAAATAAATAAACTACAACTTCTCTAAATATACTAGAATAGGTATAAGTAGGTAGGTAGGTACGTTTATGTAGGTATTAGTATATATTCATACAACTTCATTGTATGTCCACACAGCAATAGTCTGGCTTCAGTGTACCCTTTTACTACCCTGGCATCGCGATTTTGTAATACAATTATGTAGATTGGTAAATAGCAGGGCAGCGTACGGGAACTGAAACCTTATAAAGACCTGCACGCGCATTGGAAAATCCATAATGAGATTTGCTATGTACAACATACTTACCTACTTGCTTGGTTACACAGGGGGCGTTCCGGCCAATATCAACGTTTTTTTACCTATGATGAAGATAATGTTAGTATGAGAGTAAATCAGGCCAATCACGAAGTCAATCGGACACTGGTGTTTCGCATTCCAATTTGATAACGTTACGCACGCTATCACCGCTTCGCAATGAAACATACTTACGGACGCACAAAAATAATAATGCAGACAAGTATATAAATGGAGGTATGAGCCTATAGATACCTAGCTGTTGCCCGCTACATCGTCCGCGTAGAATTTGAAAAAACTATTGCTAATAAATTATTTTAGGCGCAAGCTTAATTATCGCTCAGGCCGTGGCCCAAACAAACTTCTACCCTCTTAAGGGATGGTTTCCGAAAAACAACTATACTAAATCCTTCCAAGTTTCAAAATCCGGTACACAAAAATGGAGATAAAAGATCGAAAAACCGAGTTGTTTGACTTATAATTCTGTCTGTAGTCAAAGATTATTGAGAAGTCTGTAGTGTAAAAGTAAGAGATACGATTCAAAACTTGTCCAAAATCGATGAAAACCTCGGGTAGCCCCTTCAGCCTGAAAACGTAAAAGACAGGCAGAGTTACTCTCGCATTTATTTATTTGATTAATGATTAATAATTGTTTTTATTGAGGCCTTAGCATACGTGACCCTATTAAACCAGGAGAAATCTTAACAACGCGAAGTAGGCATGTGAAAGCGCCATCTACTGCAACAATAACTAAATCATTGTCTTCGTAAAACTACATCTAACATAAGAATTGTATCTCAAAGTCACTGGTAGCACGGCTTAAACGTAAATAATAATTTTATTAATTAATCCTACGGACATGGTTATAGCCCGCGAGCTACGTGCAATTTTTTGTCAGTCACTTCCCCCGGTCAACAACTTGTGAGAAGCTTAAGAAAGTTGTATCATGAAGCCCCGTGGACGGCAGCTGGGGCTCCGTCGGTGGGTTGACCAGCAGCAGCCTCCCAAACACGTACAAAATAAAAATAAATTTTGCCATTTACCCCCGATTGATTTTATCATCAAACGATAGTTAATCCAATATTATGACTCAAAACAATCGTCAGCTGACTGTACAGTGGTGGAAAACCCGTCAGCTGGTCACATGAAGATGTTAAAATACATTCCTACTATAAAAGCGCGGTTAAAGCGATGATGCGATAATTTGCCATACACTTTATAGCAGGCGTTAATCTGCTAAACGCGCGGTTAAGCGACGGCGCGATACTTTGCCATGCACTTTATAGCAGGCGGTAATGTTCGTGTGACCAGCTGACGTGACGTCCACGGGGCTTCATTATACATCATTCTGAACCTTCTCACAAGTTATCGCACGGGGGTCGATTGGTTACGAAAATCTGTTGCTAGCTCGCGGGCTATTACAAATATAAAAGTTATTCCTGATACATTTTGAACTGTATACCCCTATACAAGAACGCGAGCAAAGAAGTATCCACTTCAATAAAACCAATACGTAGGTACGTTACGTACGCCCATAAAACAAAACGGTAAGTAGCTACTCCTACCTTACTGCATATTTTAATTTTTAAGGGTTTAACTGTTTGGATTGCTGATTGTATTATAGTTACCCTTACTTCGATAGACCTCGTAATGCAGTGAACGTGGTAAATCAATTTAAATAATAAAGGTAATACGTTTAAAGAACGAATTTGGAAGTACATATAGGAAGTACATATAGGCCATATAGTGACTAATAGGTATATTTTTTTTTTTTTTTTTGTTTGTGAGACGCCTGAAGGGCCAAAGACGAGAGTCCTTGCTTTTGTTTACGATTTTTTAAAAGGATGTATAGAGTGCGGACCGAGGAAAATCCATCATGGACGACTGGGAAGGGGACCCAGACAGTGTCGGACTCTTACCGACTAAAAACCTCGGTCATCACTCTCTACATCGCTCTCGACTTGCTCAAAAATTTCGGAGGGGATAGAAGGGGAAATTGGGAAGAGGTCTTAAAACTACCCGCGAGATCCTTACCTCAGCCAGTGCTGGAAGGCCGGGAGAGAAACATGCTTTCTCCCGTTTGGTTTCTGCGGGGTGCGCTGATCGGACATGGCGATGCTGTTTCCAGCCTTTCCTTGCTCGACCGTCGCCCGGTTCTTAAACTACTGAGTCGTTGGGGCGTGGGGATTTCTGATGCATGCATTACTTATGAACTACGGGCTGCCTCTCTTTTGCCCGCCGGTGGAATGGTGGGTCGGAGATCTTTTTGGACCGCTTGTGTGGCTGTTGATACCATCTTTAAGGGGGGGCTTCCCTGCAAGGCCTGCTCTTTTTGCCTTGGACACTTTTTTCGCGTGTCTCCTCGCGCTGCCCTCTTTTCGTTTCCATTCCATCGGTAGTTACACTGCTATAATTAAGGGGGGGGGGGGGGGACAGAAGTTTGTCGGACGGACAAACACTCACACGTGCCTTCAGGTCGACCCTCGACCGGCTTTCAGCCACTGCGGGCCCCGGCAGATCCTTACCCCAGCCAGTGCTGAAGGGCCGGAGAAGAATTTCATTCCTCCGTTTAGGCTTCTGCTGGGGTGATCCGCGCGTGGCTTGCCGGCCGGTGAGTCTTCCCCCTTGCCGTTACGTGCTCCTTCTGTCCGACAAACACCCGTCAGGTGAGGGAGAATGCTTGCATCAGAAATTTTAATGCTAAATTTTTTATACATGCATACAGGGTACATAGAGTTGAGAAAAGAAAAGAACAAAACAATTTACTGAGTTAGAAAAAGGGGTGACTTAGTTTTAGGGTTTTTAGTTTGGGGGGGAGGGTATGAAGTTATGCTAGTTTTTGTGCCTTTGTGTGTACTTATATACTTGGGGTTCCGGGGGGGGGGGGGGGAAGGGGGGGGGGTGGAAGTGGAAGCGACGTTCGGTGTGTGCTGTTTCAGCCGCGCAGCTCTTTCTCCAAATCTTCCGGTTGCCTGAACTGTGGTAGTTCCGGCCGCCGGACTATTTGTTCCTTAAGCATGCTACGCGGACTACTTTTTCTACGAACTTTTCCGTGTTTCCTCGGTTCTCTTCCGACCCCAGCAGTTCTCTCCAGCTTGTGCTATCCGGAGTGACTTTCACTCCGGTCTTTTGCTCAAGCTCGAGCCTTTCCCTGCAGAAGCGCGGGCAGTCGCACACAAGGTGCCAGATATCTTCGTCAATGGCCGGGTCGCAGACGCATGAGGGTGCGTCTTTGATTTTGAAGCGGTGTAGGTAGGCTGCGAATCCTCCGTGTCCGGTGAAGGCTTGAACCAAGAAGTTTGTGAGTTTGAGTTTCTTTATTACGCTGTTTGCGTCCCTCACTCGTGGAAAAAACTTCTTGGTTACTGCTCCAGTTTCGGAGGCGTCGTAGCGTGCCTGCCACTTTTCGACCGTTTCGTCTCTTATCGACCTTTTGACGTATGATATCGGCACCCTGTCGTACGCGGGCGCGGTCTTTTTCTTCAGAGCTGCTTAATAATTAATAGGTATATTGCATTTGGCTCGCTCATTTGACATTTCCAGGGACCGGCCCGCTATCCCTTATAAAGGGTTTTGTATGGGTTTTGCATAAGGCTTAACTCACCATACCCTTTGCCCGACGAAACCCATTCATTTTGCTTTTAAAGCCCTTATATAAACGCTAACCCATATGGGTAGCTTATTAGGTTAGCTCATATGAGCAATCGGTATCCCAATACCCTTACAAAACCCTTATCACCCGCTTACAAATACCTTATAAGGGTTAGCCTTATAAAGGGCTTCCCTTTTAGCATATGTAATATTAGTATGGATAATTAAAAACATAAAAAGATATGACCTTGTTTATAGAGACAAAATTGTAGGACAACCATGTACCTACTTAAACGCAGTATCTAAATATTTCGCTACCGAAACCACAATTTACCGGATTTTCCATACAACGATACTTACAACTACTTTGTACGAACAAATGTCAGTTGTGACGTCATACCTGTCTGTCTGTCAGTATGAAGCGTTTTGCGCTGCCGCCAGCGACGTCAATCTTTGTCTCAAATTTTTGAGTATTTATGTTCTTTAATTGTAGTTGCTCCCATACAAACATTTGTTCCTCTCCAAAAACTGGTTCGAATGACAAATTAAAAAAATCTTAGTCATCATCCCTATTGTATTATTTTAAGTTTTGTGCATAATTTGTTATGAATATTTTAAGTGTATTTAAGACCTATAATTATTATGATTATTTTCTATCGAGCGAAAATTGCTTAATCATATTTCGAATCACTGATCTCGCTGCAGAAAAGCCTCAAGATTACTATTCGTATTTTTTTGAAACCTTATTATTATAAACAGAAGCATTAGGTATATTATATTGTTTCAAAAACTCTGTTCGCTTAACTTCGCTGAACCACACGGCGCTTTAATACCAACTGATAACTATTTGTTCTTAACTAAACTAATTAAGATAAGTAATTAGCAGTTTTTAGGATTCCGTAGTCAACAGGGATTTCTTATAGTTTCGCCATGTCCGTCTGTCCATTTGTCCGTCTGAGGCTTAGCTCAGTAACCCTTACTACTAGAAAACTGTAAATCGGGAAGTGCATATAAATAAATCAATCACGCCGACAAAACAGTAGAATACCTACAATCTTTAAAAAAATGTTTTTAGGGTAAGTACCTCCCCTACACCAAAAGTGAGGAAGATTTTTTTTTTCGTTAAACTAATAGTGTGGGGTACCATCGGCTATTAAAAAATATTATGGGTTTCTCAAAACCATTTTTCAACTCAGTGATTCGTTTGCGAGAATGCGAGATATTGGGCTTTAAAGCCCACATTTTTGTCGATGTAACTCATTTACTTAACTAAGACAGACAGGCAACTACGGATCCCTGCACTGCGCGTGGCCCGACTCGCACTTGGCCGAATTTTATGATTTCGTCTGTAGTCTTCCTCAATAGTTGATGATATCGCGTTTGGATGTATGGATGGATGTAGGTACGTTCCAATTAATCTCAAAAACTACCGGACGAATTTTTATGAAAACTTTTATGAAAAACTTAGCAAAAAATAAAGCTAGCCCTTTGCAATTGCTTACTGCTATATTATAAGCCTTGCAATCCCTTAATAAGGGTTACCCTTATCATTTAGCGCTTTTTATAAAGCTTTTCCCTTTAGTAATGTCGTAGTTGAACCTTGCGTAGACGAGACAGGATTAGTGTTGGACGCTAGTGTATGAAAAGGAAAGAAAATACGTGCCTAGGGAAGGGTTTGTAAAATTAATTTGTTCGCCTACCATACCTACTACATACTAGTACGATTACAACCACCTGTTGATGCGCTTACTATCGGATTCGGAGTAATGTGTGCTTTATAAACAAGGTAGACGATTTAAATTAGCTTGCTTAATGCGAAAGTGTGTCTGTCTGTCTGTCTGTTACCTCTTCAAGCTTAAACCGCTGAACCGATTTAGATGAATTTTGGTATGGAGATAGTTTGAGCCCCGGGGAAGGACATAGGATAGTTTTTATCCCGGAAATCATCCCCTAAGCGTGTGAAATGGGGGGTGAAAGTTTGTATGGAGCTGCGATATAAACGAGTTCCACGCGGACGGAGTTGTGGGCAGAAGCTAGTCCATACTAATCCATATCCATACTAATATTATAAATGCGAAAGTGTGTCTGTCTGTCTGTCTGTTACCTCTTCACGCTTAAACCGCTGAACCGATTGAGATGACATTTGGTATGGAGATGGTTTGAATCCCGGGGAAGGACATAGGATAGTTTTTATCCCGAAAATCATCCCCTGAGGGGGTGAAATGGGGGATGAAAGTTTGTATCGAGCTGCGATATAAACGAGTTCCACGCGGACGGAGTCGCGGGCAGAAACTAGTATTATAAATGCGAAAGTGTGTCTGTCTGTCTGTTACCTCTTCAAGCTTAAACCGCTGAACCGATTTAGACGAAATTTGGTATGGAGATAGTTTGAATCCAGGGAAAGGACATAGGATAGTTTTTATCCCGGAAATCATTCCCTGAGGGGGTGAAATTGGGGTTGAAAGTTTGTGTCGCGCTACGATATAAACGAGTTCCACGCGGACGGACTCATGGATTTAGCATCACTACGTTATCAATTTGAACATGAGGCATCATGCCTATTGCTTCTAAAAATCGGCAATATCATGTTTGAGAGAACTCAGTGATTACTTTTTTATTTATTTAGATAAGGGCCGATTTTTCAATTCGCAGATAAAACTATCTGTCAGATAAATGTTAGCTCTATCCTTTTCTTTCATATGACTTAAGAAAAAGATGGTGATAATTTTAACTGACGGATAACTTTATCTAGTGATTGAAAAATCGGCCCTAAAAGGCCAAAAAATAAAAATTAAAAAACATGATATCCGCGCTTCAGAGCACGCCCTTCCATCTCGCTCACGCTTATGCTCAGTGAGAGGGAGAGAGGACCATGGACCTACGGCGCCTTAATATTAGCATCTCTTGGCCAAGATGTCGACTATCGGATATATAGTGAGTGCATTACTATTAGCGTTATGACAGAGCTGTCATTCCAGTACAATAAATAAACGTCAATATTGACTGCTGACGAGCCGAGAACTGCTGCAGTTGACGGTGCCGTAAACCTTGTATGTTGGCAAAAACGGAACAACCCAACCCCTCTAATTTTCGAACGGTGCACGGTGTATCGAATCAATTTAAAAAATCTTCCTCTGAAAAATATTTTCAAAAAGATCGGTTCACAGATCAAAGGTTTTCGAGATATTGCTGTAAAACTGCCTTCCCTATAGAAATTATAGAAAAGGACGTAAGTGCCGTAAGATTTCTATGACGATACGACCTTTTTAAGATGTGATTAGCATTCATTCACCTGCCCAGCACGGCTATCACGCGACGGCGCGCGAGCTCCCTCGATTTTTATCGCACTATCCGTCTCTCTCTTATTAGAACACTTAGAACAAGGGGTATAGTGCGAGAGAAATCGAGAGTATGTCGCAGCTGTCCCATGATAGACGTGCAGCTAGCACGGTTTTATCGTCACATTTTACGGCGAAAATGTACAAAAACGTAACGATAAACCCTATCGTGAAAGCTGGGCTGGTGTGTATATTTTCAGGGTGTCCCGCGGCCAGACATGATGGGAAAGTGTCGTTTTATTTTTAATATTTCTTATTCCACTTATTTAAGAGCTAAGCTCTTGTCGGTGTAACTCAACCCCTAGGCCTTCCATCTACTCCGATCCAAGGCAACCTCTTTGACATCTTGATACAACCTAACATCAACTCTGCATGCCTTATAGCATTAAGTCCGCCCTTAGTACCATTAGATATTCTTTTGTGCAATAAAGATTAAATAAATAAATAAATAAACTCTCTTTTTGAGTTGCTCTAAGTAGTTTATTCTAGGTCTTCCTCTTCCTCGCATTCCATCCTTTCCTTCAATTATATTGAGTATGAAATAGTCATGTCATATGAGGTGCCCTATCATCTTCCCTCTTCTATTTTCTAAGTTTTAATATTGGATAATTTCATTACTGATTCAGCCATGGGACAACCTGCATACTATCATTCATTCTAGCAAGTTTTATCGGCAAGTGAAAGAGTATAATTAGCTTGCATTGCATTGAAATAAAATATTATTATTTAATATGTAACACAACAAGTCTCGTCTATCAACCTTCATATTACAGATAAGCAAACATTGACCTTTGCATCAGCTAATAAATTTGTATTGAAATTATGTTTTTGGTGGTACTGAATTACCTTTACTCAAGTTCTAGTTTAAAACTTGTTCAGTGAATAAAATTACAATTTGGTGAAAGACTTTAATAAATCAATGCTTTCCATCAATAACACCCATACTGTTCAAACATTTGTACATGTAAGGTAAAAAAAAACATAGCATAAAAAAAGGAAAATCTTTATATTTATAGTAGGTACTTGTTTATAGTGTATGTGACACTATTATCACAGGATTTTCATGGTTGTAACACTAACAATCATATATAACCATTTGATCCTTAATCGTCCCAGTTGACTTGGTGACCATCATGCCAAACAAAGGTGCCCTTTTGGGTATGAGGAGCTTCCAACGCCAGATATAGTGGTGCGCGGGCACCTCTCTCGGGGGTAAAGTCTCCCATTCCTTTTGTCATATCAGTCTTGACAAAGCCAGGGTGCACACAGTTTATGGCTACATCCTTTCCCTCTTTTAGGAACTGCCTTTGCTGAACAAAGGTTAAAGCTGACATTGCTACTTTGGACACTTTGTAATCTCCATAATGACCTGCAAATGCTGCAAATGAATTTTTGCCATTTTTCGCTGCATGTAAGAAATCATCAACAAATTGTAAAATCTCTTCAACAGTGAGGTCGTCCTTTACCAAGGTGTCAAGCCAAACTTGTTTTCGAATATTGGAAAGTAAACCCCAGTCACTGCTGATGTTTATTATTCGAGCATTGTTCTTTAAGTGGGGATATAATATTTTGGATATGGTTAATAAACTATAGAAGTTGGTATCCATAAGTTTCTTCGCATCTTCATAGGATGAAACAGATTTATCAAAGTCCAGGATTCCAGCATTGTTTACTAGAACATCTATGCCCGTGTGATGCGTGGAGACGTGCGCCGCGAACTGTTGAACACTTGCTTCACTTGTAACGTCCAAAACATGGAATAATGCCTTCAGGCCGAGTTCCTCGAGCTGTTTAACGGCTTGTCGCCCTCTCTCTTCGCTTCTAGCTGTAAGGTACACAGAACCCTCGAACTTCGCACATAACCCTTTAACAATCTCGAATCCGATGCCTCTATTTCCACCAGTGACTACTGCTACTTTGGTTTCCATTTTGTACATAAATTTTTTGAATCTTAAAATACTACGTTAAAAAATAATATTTATCACCAAAATGACATTCCACCCTACGGCCCCGGTCATTCTTATTTATTCTGACATTGACGTAAGCTGCTAGCAGACGTTCAAAAACAAAAGAGCACAGACTACTAATGCCGCGTTCACATGCACTCCGTGCAGCCTGGCAATCAGCTTGGCATGCAGCCCGGCAAGCAGCCTGTGCACTTCTGCGGCCCAAGCAGGCTGTTCACACGCTCGCGAGCGTGCTTGTCATGCAAACATGGGAGATTTTTTTTCTTTGGAATATTTATCCTAGGGGTCTCATATTGTTGGATCCCACTGGTAACCCCCCAGAAAGAGCAAAATTTATTTCTTTGACCACACTAAGTTTTATGTCGGACATAAAGCATTCGTCCCTTTCTGGCAAATATGCGAGTGCGAGAGGGACAAATGCTTTATGTCAGACATAAAACTTAGTGTGCTAGGGGGTTAGGTAGGTACAAAATGAAGTCATATTAAGTCCTCAATTTACTATTTAGGTGTGCGAGAATCTAATGGGGTGTATACATACATTATTTGTCAGCCCCAATTTATCAGAAGCTGACTATACTACGTAAAATATAGCTTCATCCCTATGACAGCTGTCATCTCAGTACATTTTTACGTTTTAAGTTTAAGGTTATAAATTGTACTGAGATGACAGCTGTCGCAGGGCTCAAGCTATATTTTATGTAGTATTATTGCTATCCTCTGGAGGCACGTTGCGCTGCTGATCCAACCGTCAAACGAGTTGTACTGAGAAATTGCATGTACATGTGGTCGGATTGTCTGCTACATCTGGACGCTACACCAATTATGACTTCGACATGTTGTACTGACAAATTGGGGTAAAATCACTCGTTAAAAAACTCGTTTTTCTGTGGATTGGTTTTTATTACTTTTAAACAAAATGCACACTATGGTCACTGTTAAACTTTTTGGGAATGTTTTTTGTCCTTCAGGCGGTCACGTAATCGGCGCCAACGACTTCCCAGGAAGGCCCTCGAGCCATAGTTTCTACTATGCTGGAGCTGTGTCGTGGCGACATAGGCTATCAGTCTCTTTCTCGGCGTTCTAATTAGAAAGAGACGGATAGTCTATCTCGCCGCGACACAGCTCACGGGCCGTCCTGTGATAGCCGTGCAGGTTACGTTAGCAAGATAAAAACAACCAGGAATAATATACCTGGGTGACTTCACTGTTAATCATATCTCAGCACGTCTATCACGGGACGGCCGCTACATACTCTCGATTTTTCTCGCACTATACCTCTTGTTCTAATAAGAGAGACATTCTAATAAGAAAAATCGAGTGCGAGAAAAATCGAGAAAGCTCGCGCGCCGTCTTGTGGTAGCCGTGCAGAGGGGCTACCGCGAAACGAAAACGAACTTCGTTCGTGTATCTCCGTCTCTGTCGCACTTGCCAGTTCGACCGACAGAGAGGGAGATACACGAACGAAGTTCGTTTTCGTTTCGCGGTAGCCCCTCAGGTTTTTCTAGCAAAGCCTACATTTTAGTGTTAACATGTCAAAAACTACAGATATTAAGATACAGAATATAAATTATTTTTTATTACAAAAAATAATTTCTAAATGCACATAATATAATGAGAACCTACATATATTATTTACACAACATAAATCTTTACCAAAACACTTGTTCTTTGTGAATCAGATCAACACAACAAATCATAAATTATCATTCAAATACAAAAATGTACACACATAAAAATCATTAAAAAGAAGTATACTTAATCCTTATGTCTAGTCAATCTTCACTGCCCCGTAAATTTTCTTAATAAATGTATAAGCCGCGAAAAACCCAATTGTGCCAGTCAAAAGCCAAAACGTCAATACCATTAGACCTGAAACATGACAAAATATTTATTTTACTAAAATGTTAATGTCCAGTAAAAGATAATTTCTTATTATAAGATAATACTTAGGTAGTGGTAAACTGCACTTTGGCCATTCAACTTGTCGATAACCTAATGGCCCACTTATCCGATTTCAATAGTTCTTCTACTTAACAATTTCAATCAAACCATCCAGGCTATACATTATTTATTTTATATGGTTTAAGATTTAAGATTTTATTATCTCATAAAGAATTTACAAAATTCACTTACATGAGATACACTTGTATACAAAAACATTTTAAAGGCATGCATAGCGTGCAGTTTACTATTGTACTTTGATAAAAAATTACGTTGTGTGTAGGTACCAATATACTATTTAAATTCTTAAATATACATATAAATACCGTGGCTCATCCTACTTTTTGAAGTGAAAACTTCTTTAGCGGAGCTGTGCACTTTGTGATGGGGAAAAATTGTGAAACTCGCCACAGGTGACATGACCGTAAGATTCGTAAGACGTGAGATTCGAGAAAATGTTACAATGTCATTGCGTTTTCACTTCTGGCGGCACTGCCGGAGTGCAACTCGGTCTTTTTTTTCAGCGGCATGAGCTTGTTCTGCTAGTAGACTATCATTTGTACGCGTACGAAGTACGTGAATACCGACTGTATAATATATAGTAGGGTGAATCGCCAATAACTGGCCACCCTTCAATAACTGGCCCCATCATACTAAAATTAACTCTGTTCCCTACAAACAGAACTCAATTTAGTATAACATGGTCAGTTATGGTAAGGTGGCCAGTACTTAACATCTTATACTAAATATGAATTCTATTTTACGTGAATATAGTTCATCTTTAGTATGAGGCGGCCAGTTATAGAACGGTGTCCAGTTATTGGCGATTTACCTTATATGGTAACAAGTTTTTATGTTATCTTTACCTGTGTAGCCAATATAAAGCAGTGTAGGTATAAATTCTGTAATTTCCAGTTTGGTAAAGAAATAGAACACTGAATAAATTAAAATGTAGACCGCTGAGCCTCCAGAGACAATAAAACTTTTCCACCACCAGTGATAATCCTAAAACATGTAAAGTATTATGCATGTTAATACACAATTGTTGTGTGTAACGTTCCAACTGATCAATCAATCAAAAATACATAGTACATAATTATTAAATTTATATACATACCTCTCCACATAATTGGAAGTACACCATAACAATGGAGATTTGTGAGACTGATACCACCAAAATGCAAAATACCAGGAACAAAAATCCAAATAGGTAGTAAAATTGATTTTCCCATAATGCATTGAAAATGAAGAACAATTCTATGAACACTGCTCCAAATGGAAGAATACCAGCCATCAGTACACTGAAAAAAAAAGTATTTGCTCTATGTATACAAAAAGACCGGTCTCTCAGAGACCCATTTTGGGACTCCAGATATACAAGATATCAAAATTACTAGAGAGCCGTACAAAGTTGATTTCAAAAAGGACCTTTGGCTTATTCCTATAATGTTTAGTTCATTGTAATGGTTAAAATAATACCAACATACCACACAAAAACATTCATGTACCAGACCTGCTCTGGTACCTTCCTTGGAATGAAATTGGTCCTTACAGGATGTTGAAATACTTGATTCTGATGACATCCAAAATAATAGCCGAAATAAACCAACGGGAGTGATATGCAGAACCACAAACATAACAAAGCCATCATTGTTGAAAAGGGCACAGCACCACTGGAGTGTTTGCCCATGATGAAGAAATTTAAAAAGAAACAAGTGCCAAAAACAATAGCAGGGTAAAGAGTAGCCGTTAAGAAAGCAGCTTGCTTCCATTGTTTGCCCTTCATTGTGCTGTATAGGCGAGCAGAATAGTATCCAGCAATCAGACCCATGAACACATACAGGAATATGGCAGCAGTCATCAGTGCACCTCGGCTAGCTGGTGAAAGCATACCCAGCATGGCCACAACTGCAAAATTAAAAATACATATTATACAAACATGTTAATACATGGATTCATTTTCAGAAATACTTTCTATAACTCCATACAAAAATTTAAACTATTAAATTAAAAATGATTAGACTTAAAATCAGATTAAACTAAGTTATATAACCAGTAAACAGAAAATAAATGCATACAAAAGATGAAGAATAATGTTATGTGATTACAAATTACATTGTGTAATTTGTAATGCGATTACAAATTACATTGTGTAATTTATAATGCATTTAGTTTTTGCCCCACACTGGCATCGATAATATTGTTCATAAAGCCGGGGTTATATTAGAGCAACGCCGCGTTTCGCAATGCGTACTTTGAACGTGACGACATGCGGGACTGCCACATTCATACAAAATGTTTGTAATCGATTGCGTTGCGATACGCGGCGTGGCTCTAATATTCCCCCCGCTTAATATACTTACAGATGGTAATAAGTGCCATTAAAAACACTTGAATGCCACTGCCAATAACAGCCGCAAAAAGCATTCTCTTAGGTGGAGGTCGAAAAACATCACCATGAACTAGCTTCCAGCCCGTCTCCTCCATCATGTCATCAATGCTCTCATCAGAATTATATCGGGCAATATCCCTCCGCAGTGTCCTTACCATAATCATAGTCAATATACCTAAAATTATATCATATTAATTTATCTGCATTACATCCCTTTGTATGTATAAAGCAAAGTCCCGGCCATCTCTGGAATACTGCCTATGCACAAAATTAACTATCAATTTTATCTAGTTTTAACAAAGATAAAATTATCAAATGAATTACAAGAAAATGTTTAATAATGTAAGGTGTTCTTTCAAATAAGTGATATTGAAGTGTTACAAACTCGTCCTAGTCAAAAAAACAATACTTTAATAATTAACTTGTATACTAATATCACAAAGTGTTAGTAACTTTGTATATTGGGGGTAATCTCTGGAACTACTCGATCGAATTACAAAAATATTATTAATTACCAGCAAGCTAATAGTAATTTAAAAAAAAACATATTGTGGCTCTGTCTTCTGTTATATGGTGTGTACAATTTTATGATTTAAGATAATAAAAGAGAATAAATCTCTAGGTTCAAGTACCTGACAAGAAGAATAGAACAACAATAGAGTTGACAATAGAAAACCAGTGAATTTGTACATCTTTCATGCCTAAATATATGTCCCATCTTGATGCCCAGCTTATGTCAGATTCTCCCCACTCTACAGAATATGTGAAGTACAATTTGGTGCCAGTGTCTTCATTCACCAGCTGTGACTTAGGATCTGAAGGAAACTGGCAAGAATCGTCCAGAAAGGTATATTCATCTTTGTCTATTGAAACAGTTTCAACTTCAAAACCAACAACTCTGTAGGAATCTCTGAAAAAATATTGAAGGATGATATATTTTATATTCAAGTAAAACATATTTAGCCTAAGATATAAAATAATTGTTTACTTTATAACTTACTGACTATGCTTGTGGTATTTCAAGAGCAATTTCAAGTGATTGTTGATATAAGCCTTTCCTTTGGACATGAAACCAAGTCTGTAGCCTTGTTCAATGTTTCTCTCTGAAGTATCCCTGTTTAGTACCTTTGTAGCCACTGGTAAATTATCGACTAACCTAAAATTTATTAAAACAGATCATTTTTTGTCAATTTGAGTAGTCATTTATCAGTAGATAGATCAACAGAAAAGAAGCTTACAGGTGAACGAAGTACTCGTGTTCAATGCGGCTTGCTACTTTTTCAGACTCCTCAACACTCCAATTTATTGGATTATGCTTTTGATGGCACAACAGTCGACACTTGATGGCTTCTGCCATATGGACTTCATATGGTGTATTTACTATACGGTCACCTCTTAATACCTCGCCCAAATTTTCTGATTTATATACGAATGTACCATTCTTTGGTAAACACAGTGGCAACGAATAATATTCGTACGGCAATTGTGTGTGAATACTAGTCATTTTAACTGCTTTCACTTCAATTCTTTGACCTTTTTTGAATTCGACTGGGGCTACTCCCGGTACATAAAATCCATTACTAAAAGGAATTAGGCCGATTATGATCGCCATGTAATGTACCTAAAATAAAACCAAACAATATATCAAATATTAACCACATACGTAAAATTACTAATAAAGGAAAGTACTTACTATAAATGTTTTGTCCATTTTTCTAAATATTTATTGATAAAATACATGAAATGACTATACACTGACATTCCGCATTCATACCGCAGTCAAACTAATTTACCATAGACTCAACACTGCCTCAACATGCAAGAACAATATATTTTTTCACCGAGAATTTAAATGCCGCGTTCACATGCACTCCGTGCAGCCTGGCAATCAGCTTGGCATGCAGCCTGGCAAGCAACCCGTGCACTGCAGCCCAAGGCCTATGTTTGCATGACAAACACGCCCGCGAGCGTGTGAACAGCCAGCGGCGCTACCACGAAAATCGAAACTCGAAGTTCGTATATGTATCCCTGTCACTCGAGTAATATAAGCGCGATAGAGATGGAGATAGCCGAACTTCGAGTTTCGAAGTTTGTGGTAGCGCCGCTGCTTGGGCCCCAAGCAGGCTGTTCACTCACACGCTCGCGGGCGTGCTTGTCATGCAAACATAGATTATTTTATATTTGGAATATCCCACTGGTAACCGCCCCTCAGCACGTCTAGCACACGACGGCCGCGACATACTCTCGATTTTTATCGCACTATACCTCTTCTTCTAAGTGTTCTAATAAGAGAGAGACGGATAGTGCGAGAAAAATCGAGAGCTCGCGCGCCGTCGCATGCTAGCCGTGCAGAAAGAGCAAAATTTCTTTCTTTGACAGGAACAGGTATACAAGCACGAGCACATTCTCCCTTTGATCTTTGTCAAAAAACCGACAGTCATCCCGATCGGCGATTTAAAATTATAATCTACAATGTTTTAATTTTATGCGCCCGGTCTAGAATTTTTGAATCATACATGAGACGGCGGCGATATATTGTCAATTTTTCTCGCACAATACCTCTTGTTCTAAGTGTTCTAATAAGAGAGAGACGGATAGTGCGAGAAAAATCGAAAGTATGTCGCGGACCGTCTCATGATAGACGTGCAGCGAATATGCAGCCTGCAGGGGCCTTTAACATAGACAAGAACAAAACAATAAGAGAATTTTCTGACTTATTGATGTTATCGATAGAGTTCAATTTTGTATAATCTTTGAATTTTGAACACTGAGTACTATAGTCTATGGGTCAAATCAAACAAAACTAAAAAAATATAAATCCATAAACAATTAAACTAACAAACACGGTGGTGCGCGTTGGTCTCACTTTTTCTTTTGTTATTAATTTCGAGAATCTTGCATGTTATAACACTATTTTCAAATGAATAGATTTAGTACCTGGATGACTGCGTTTAGCTAGTGAAATAAGTATTTACATCTGTAACTTCAGTTTTATATTGTAAGAGGTTATTCAAGCCCGCAGCAACATGGTTCAGGTGAGAAAATAACATCAAATGCAAATGATTCTTATTATAGTATTATTGATTCTAATGGCGACTGCTGTTTGTTATAACACGTTAAATAATTAAGGTAAATGCCAACATTTGTTAGTGTAATGTGTACACTTTAGCACATCAAACTAAAAAATCCGTAGAAATTGCATTCTTACAGAAGTATTCGGCAGAATTTACATATCAGTCGACAGTATAAATATCTTGGGAATTTACTTAGGAATTTTAAAATAATCAAATTAATAAAAAAAAGGTACTTATAACAAAAATGTAACTAAATACTGTTGAGTAATTAGCCAAATCTCATCAAGAGATAACACAGCCTGCATTGTAAAGATCACCACCACCGGATCTGCAACAGTTGTGCAGTCAAGCTGCAGTTCCAGAAAGATTTTAAGTTTTTCTAATGCAGCTCCAGGTAGACTTAAAAATTTGCATCTGATCATGATAACCATATTTTTTTCAGGCGGCCGAAGAAACTGAGCAGCCTGATCTGCCACAAGCTGTCAATTTGTTGAACGAAATGAACATGAATGTGCAACAGGTCTCACAACTTGTGGACAACATGCTACTCCGTGTCAAGACTGGAGAAATGACCACTGACAAAGGACTGAGTTTCTTAGAGATGAAGTACCAAATGCTTCTCAGCTACTTGATCAACTTGACTTATATTGTATTAAGAAAATGCTCTGGTGAGAAGATTGATTCAGATCCATCAATTGATAGGCTTATCGAGATTCGAACTGTTCTTGAAAAGATTCGTCCTGTAGATTCTAAACTAAAATACCAAATTGATAAGCTTGTCAAAACTGCTGCAATAGGCTCTACAACTGAAGAAGATCCACAGTCATTCCGTGCAAATCCTGCTAATTTAGTTAGTAAGATTGATGAAGATGGTGATGATTCTAGTGATGCCTTAGAAGATGATGAAATGAAGAAGGAGACAAGTAAGTCCAATATATATGTCCCTCCAAAACTGGCAGCAGTACACTTTGAAGAAAGTTCTTCTAGGGTTGATAATGAAAAGAAAAATAAAGAACGTTCAAAGAAACAGTTCCTTAATTCAAGAGTCATGAGTGAACTCCGTGAAGAATATTCTGAAGCGCCATTGGAAGTTACCACAGGTAACCATATAAAGCACTCAATATCCAAACAGGAACAAGAACGCATTGAATACGAGGAAGACTACCTTACAAGACTTCCAGTCACTAAAGCTGAGAAAAACCGCAGGAAAAAGTTAACAACAGTAGGCATGTTGGCAGAAGAGATCACAGGGACCAACAGTAATCGCTCTTCAAATAAACGTAAATTAAAGTCCAAGAAGGGAAAGAGTTTTAAGAAAAGGCGTACTCATTAAAAATATTTTTAAGCCTTTTTAAGTTTAAATTATTTTTTTTCATATTTTTACATTTGTAGGTATTATACTTTAAGGCCTGCCTTACACGACCAGAATACCTGTCTTAGAGCAGGTTGCACCAACTTACGATTACAAACAGATCAACATTAAATATTATGCATGCGCCAGCAGCTGGCATTCTGTAGAAAGCTGTCAATTTTTTCATACATTCAGATTTTAATGAAGACTGTTTACGATTAGACGGTTTGGTGCAACCCACCCTTAGGGTGAGCATCTGTCAGAGATGTGCACTATGCTTTCATACAAGTGATACAAAGGCCCACAAGAGACGGTGAAATGCAACTGCAACTTCTAGTTACTTATGAGCGCTCATTGCTAATATACCGCATTCCCGAAATACCAGATTTTGCAAAGTATCGGATTATCAATATATCACACTTTGGACTTACCATATTCCCGTTACACCAGGTTATAAAGTTGAAAAGTACTTGTGGAACTATGTAATTATATTGAATGTCCTATACTGCAAATTTGGTATATCGGTAATGTAATAAATCAAGAATGTGGTATTTTGCAAAATCTGGTATTTCGGGAATGCGGTATATTAGCAACGAGCGCTTATGAGTTACATTTGGGTTTATGACAGACTTCTTTGAGAGACCACACATGACGCAACCATTTTGAAACTGGTTTCAAACCGAGTTTCTATAAGTTGTAGTTTAATTCCGGTTGCATTTCACCATCTGTTATGACTTAAGGCCTCAAGCATGCAACATGTCAAACATGAAAACACAGCTTAGCATATCCCTGGTGTATACTCGCCTTTAACAATTCACCTGACTTTTGTATTTTTTCTGATTGATGCATTAGAAAGCTTTAGATAGCAACAGCTCACACTGGAATTGGATTATAATTTTGTATGAACACTTGAGTCTGAAAAGAAAGATATGTTTTTAGGAATGTGCCAGCAAGTGAGATAATTCCGATTTTCAATGAGCTATTTTGGCTGGCCAGCCTCAGTTTTATAGGTCTAGAAAAGATTTTGTTTTTATCAAAAGGAAAGAAAAGAAGTTAGCTTTAGCTCATAGAATTCTTTTGGTTGAAATATAATTCTAATTCTAATAAGTTTCAAATAATTGTTTACATTTTACTTTGCTATTTAAAGTTACGGCATTACCTCGAGTTAATATTACAATTTTATTAATGTAATGTAACAAGGTATAAAATGATGTCATACCTAAAAATATGACACACGAAAATACTGTTAGTTCCCAAAATACCACATATGCAATTCTGAATTCCGAATGAATAACTTAATTGCTGCCTAGGTAACATGATCGCGTTTACGTATGTGCGTCAACCTCAGACCAAGAAAAAAAGATAGAGCATCACGAATAACTTAGTGAAGCCGGTTTTCAACCAAGCCAATTAACTAGCACATGCTCACACACACATAAACGAATTAAATTGCACAAAACTCTGAATGGACGGTCTTGAAAGCATTACGACTTGCTAAAGAGTTTTGTGCAGTTTTGTTAGTGTATGTTTGTGTGAGCGTGTGCTAAACTTATTTGGCTTGGTTGAAAACCGGCTTCACTAGGTCATTCATGATGCTCTTTTTTCTTGGTCTGAGGCGTCACCACGCTACCTAGGCTGAAGTAGCCTTTTATTTGGTAGTACTTTTAAGTAATGCAAGATGTGTGGTATTTTGATTGATAACAAGCAAAAATTACCTACTTGCAGTGGCCTTATTATTATTATGTTATAATAAAACAAATTGTTAACTTCTGGATGCCTAAATTCCTTTCTTAATTAGTCTATAATATCATAATCAATAATGATTTTAATAAAATAATTAATTATGTTGTGTTTTTCATCAGAAGATAAATATGTTGCCAAACTTGAAAGTGTAGTAAATATATTACAGAAAATATAAAAAAAACTATGATTTAAACGTGAAAGCTACATAATGTTATACTTTGTTGGATTCAAGTTTTTTTGTTTGTGTTTATTAATTTCATATGCATGTTCCATTACGAAGCTATTATTTTTTGTCTTGACATAAAGTGGTTTGAATTATTTTTGTGCGTTGTCATTTTTATCCAAGCTGGCTTTAAGAGTAGGGAAGTCCTGGAGGCAAGTTGCTGGGTCGAAGGACTGGTATCGGAACAGTCTGAGCTGGCGGATGTGCCCGATGGGGGTGTGGGTGTCGAGGCACTGGTAGTCGCCGCGCGGCGGCGCCGTGCCGTGGTTGTGCGTCAGATCTGATCGGATCACGCGGTTCAGCAACCACGTTGGCGTTGGCATTGTCAACTGAAACGAGCACTCATTTATAACGGGTTTATAGAAATGGGAGTAGGTTCGAGAAACTAGTCGGCGTATATATAATTTAACATAGTGTTAGGGTCCAATTAATGTACGGCCCAAAAACTCGCGTCTCTTTCTCTCTCTCTCTCTCTCTTCTCTCTTTACGCATACAGTGAATGCAAATTTTTGGGTCGTACTTTTAACTGGACCCTAGTCGTGAAGCCGACTTTGTTTCGATCACCTTGAAAACTCGTATCAGACACCTATAGACAAGTCGACTACATAGACTCGCGCTGGCAGTCGTTTACGGGAAACTAATGCTTAATTTGTTATTCGGTGGTTTGAATTAATTTTGTGCATTGTCATTTTTATCCAAGCTTGTTTTAAGAGTAGGGAAATCCTAGAGGCAAGTGGCTGTCGTAAGGTCGTGAGGAAACCGTTCCAATCCCAATATGATCTAGTTTTCCCAGAAGTTCTCAGAAGTTGGAAGGTCAGATGGCAGTCGCTTTCGTATAGTATAACTAATGCCTATGCCATATCTTGAGATTAGGTTTTTCGATCAGGTCACGTCTCAGACCAAGAAAATATATAGACTGAGCGTTACGAACAGTCAAGTGAAGCCAAACAAAACCAAGCTACATCAAGTTTAGCACACGCTCACGCACACATATTCAAACAAAATTGCACAAAACTCTTCAGCACGTGTCGCAATGCTGTCAAGATCATTTATTTCGAGTTTTGTGCGATTTAATTTGTTTAGCATGTGCTAAACTTATGCGGCTTGGTTGAAAACCGGTTGGCTTCACTAGACTGTTCGTAACGCTCCGTCTGTCTTTTTTTCTTGGTCTGAGGGTCACGTGTCCGTCTTACGGTTCACGTGACCTGTCTCGAATCTCACATCTTACGGTCACGTCACGTGACCTGTGGCGAGTATAACAATTTTTCCCCATCACAAAAAGTGCACAGCGCCGCTAGAGAAGTTTTCACTTCAAAAACAAAGGTTTACGTGAAGTCCCCGAGGTGGGGCCCCTATGTGGGCCAGCGAGGGGGCTACTGCCCACTCACTCTCACCGATGAGAGGAGGCCTGTGCCCAGTATTGGAACGTGAGATTAAAACAAGTTACAGAATAGCCGGGCTGATGTGTTTGTGAGTACATAGGTACGAGGGCTGCTACTTATGTATCCGGAATAGAAAAAATAATCAACCGTACATTACTAAATATAGTTTTATTGTTTTTCAAAATATTCTCCGTGATGATCGATGCACTTCTGCATACGTGTAAACCAATTTTTAAAGCACTTTTGCCACTCTGATTGAGGTAGGTATCTCCAAAACGTGTTGTTAAACGCGTCGACCGCATCTTCACGGGTCGAAAATCGTTGACCATGTAATTTATTTAATTACATTTGGAAATAAATAAAAATCATTGGGTGCCAAATCAGGGCTGTACGGTGGGTGACCCGTTAATTCTATATGACCTTCCAAAAATCGAGTTGTTTCGCGTGATGTATGACAGCTGGCGTTGTCATGGTGAAGAATGATTTTGTGTCGCTGGTTGTCTTAACGTATTTCTTCAAACACTTCTGGCAATCAAATGGTCGTGTACCACTCCGAATTAACCCTTTTACGATTTTCTAGTGGCACTGTAGCCACATGGCCCATTCATACCAAAAAAGCAGGCGACCATTTGCTTCAAGGTGCTTTTTGCACGAGTAACTTTCGTAGGGTTCGGCTCATTTTGAAACACCCACACTGTTGATTGCTGTTTAGTTTCGGGATCATACGCATATATCCAAGATTCGTCACCTGTGTAGATATTATAAATAGCTTTTGAGTCACCAAAAAATATACATTTTTTCAAAAAATTTTTGCACCATTCGATGCGAGCCTCTTTTTGATCCTTAGTTAAATTGTGCGGTATCCAACGCGAACAATTTTTTTTACAGCTAAATGTTTATGTAATATCTTATTAATGCTCGTCATAGATATCCCCAGAATTGCTTCTATCTCGCTATGCGTAACATGACGGTCACGCATTATAAGTTTCCGGACTGCTTCAATATTTTGTGGTACAACGGCCGATTTCGGGCGACCTTCCTTAACTTCGTCCGTAAGCATACTACGTCCACGATTGAACTCACTAAACCAGTGATACACAGTAGTTATTGATGGAGCTTCATCACCAAAAGTCAAAGTTAATTGATCTATGCATTGTTCTTGCGTTAAGCCACGCCGAAAATCGTAATAAATCATAGCACGAATATTTTCACGAGTAAGTTCCATTCTTGCAACGAGATAACATTTTAAACCCGCCAAAAACAAAAGAATAGCGTACTCAAGAAAAAAAAATATAGCGGCCAGTATTAAAAGAAAGTTCAAATTTTACCATGGAGGTCAAAAATTGTGTTTAAGAAAGTTGGAATCCTGGATTCCGGATACATAAGTACCTAGCAGCCCTCGTATCTAGTAAGTAATAGTAGGAAGTTGCCACTTAAAGCACTGTCCATGGGCGCGGTCGTAACGTTAGTAAGTCGAGTTCTGCCTGAACATAATAGGAAATACAATTACCGGTTTGGTTACAGATGGGTACGGGTTCCTATAATCGTCTTGTTGCGTCGTCATGTAGTCCATTACGCCGAACTCTGGCGGTAACTGCGCCAAATTTGCTTTCTTCATCTGCCTATTTCTACCTGGAGTGCTGAAATAAGCGCTGGGAATTTAGGATCAAACAAATATCATGTGCAGCTACATTAAACTCAAATATAACATATACATTAAATAAAAAAAAAAGGTACCTAGCAGTTAAAAATAGATATCGTACGTACCTACTTTTTTGCGATATTGTTTATATTTATATACCTACCTACTTAGGTACTTAATACCTAACCTCCTGGCCCTCCTGCCGAGCTAGCCGAGCAGTAGGTATAAGGACTAGCTACGTAGGCGAGCGGTGAGGCGCGACTTTCAATCTGGAGGTCGCGGGTTCAAAGCCCGGGTCGTACCACTAGTCGTTTTCAAAAAACCCATGTACGAATTAGGTATCATTTGGTATTTAACAGTGGCTTTTCGATGAAGGAAAACATCGCAAGGAAACCGATCTAATACCAAAAAGGGCTCGTTTTCCCTCTGGGTTGGAAGGTCAGATGGCAGTCGCTGTCGTAAAACTAGTGCCTACGCCAAATTTTGGGACGAGGTGCCAAAGCGGATTCCGGGCTCGTTAGAGCACTAACGGGGAAAGACGCTAGGAAGATGACATAATAATTGTCTGAGCACACTTAACACACTCACTGCCAAGAATAGCTAAGCTCGTAGCCGATCCCATGGGTTTCCCGCTAAGTACCGGACAGCGGCTACGGCATAGGCACCCGCTAGGCGGAATCCCGGCAGTGAAAGTGTTAATGATTACACCCGGTACCTCTCTACCTACTTTATAACACCAAATTAGGTGGGTAGGCTACTACCTAAGGTACATCCTACGTCTTTGAATTTGACTATTAAGTCACCTGAGGGGCTACCGCGAAATGAAAACGAACTTCGTTCGTGTATCTTCCTCTCAAGCAAGTGCGACAGAAACGGGGATACACAAACGAAGTTCGTTTTTATTTCGCGGTAGGCCCTCTGAAATAACAGATGTCCGCAAAAATATCTGACACGGATTAATGGCTCAACTAAATAGAGCTGTTGTGTCGGTTATTTGAGCACTCCTTAAGGTGTTATTCGGAATGAGCTATGTGCCTCACCCGTCACGCCTTAATAAACTAGATACAAGCCCCGCTATTCTGTAATTTGTTTTAACCTCACCTTAACGCTCACTCACCAATATATCTTGACGCCGCGATTCGTAGTGACTAATAACGGTAGGTAAAGTAGTTTCGTTAGGCGTGGTGGGTGGGGTGAGGCGCATGAGCGCGTAAAGAATAACAACCCCGAGGTCTAGTTTCATTAAGCCTGCTCTATACAGTGGGCCATCACGACCCATCGTACAGGACGCAACTATGCGTTAGACGGAGAAAGACATCGCCATAAGCCATCTGACACCACTACCCTCTCTACACGCTGGCCCATCCTAGTGGGCCATTAGGATGGGCCATCATGTAGGGGAGCCATTAGGCGTGACGGGTGAGGTGAGAACAATTAGCGCATTTCGAATAACAGCCCTTATTGGATACGCTTAGTTACTACGAATCGCGGCATCAAGATGCATTTGTGAAAGAACGGTAAGGTTAAACCAAGTTACAGAATAACGGGGCTGGTCATGGTGAATATTCGCGCAGGTGACTGCAGCTGTCTGTTTATTTGTTCAAGTATGTACCTTACCTACCTACTTTACTGTTTATTTGTTTAAGTAGGTGCCTTACCTACCTACTTTACTTTATTTTACTTTACTTTACTGTTACTTATAAAGGAGGTATTTCGAACTTACTCTGTACAAGGATATGATGTGAAATTAACCAGCGGTTTGAATGGATACACGGGATCTTCTCTAGTGAACACTTGCGCGAGCATGTGCCTCGTCTCCGTCATGCCCGTGCCGATATCCTTATTGCCCCAACGGTTGTATGTACTCAAATGGTTGCTCAGCTGATCGCGGTATACATAATTATCTTTTTTCTCAGCATCCAAGGCAAAGTCCCAATGCGCTACTTTCACTTTAGGCGGCACATATGTATTTTTCGAGAACAAAATTTGTTCGGGCTTTTTTGCTGTAGCGTGTTTACTCCACTTCGTCATTGTTTGTATAACAATATAAACAACGGATAATAATCAATTAATTTGTTCAACCCTGAAAGCAAATATTTTAAATGAAACGTCTAAAAGTCATTATCGTACGTCAATTTTTTTTTAATTTTAGGTAGGTTCTACACATATGTTGCACCAAAACGTCTATAAGTGCTCGTATAGTCTGGCAAATAGTTTAGAAAATAATAGGGGCCCCCTATCGCTAATATGTATGGCAACACGAATTGTACGACTTTATTAGAACGGGACTCTGACTCGCTTTATGGTTGTAGAACTTAGGTACCTAGTGGTTTGGTATAAGTAGTTTGGAAAATATAAATTAGCCGTCTGTTATATAATTAATTAAAAAGAGATCTTTTGTTCCGCGTACAGTGCGATACAAAAGAGTAGAAATTCAATTAAATGGAACTAACAAAAATACCATACTAAATTGTTGCCATGTTTAAGCATTTTAGGTAAGTCAAATAATGTGACAATTACGTAGAAAGTTGGCGCCCTCATTGTATTTCTACTCTTTTGTGTCGCACGGCCAATGGGCCCTCTAAAGGATTATCTATTATGAATTCCTAGACATCTTTACCAAGCCACGAGAACATTTTCACATTTCTTTTCCAATTTACCACATGAACTGATTTCCGAGAGCAAATGCGTTGATTACTTATCAGAGAAAAAAACCCAATCGCTGTATGTGGCCCTATAATATTTGAGGACTTCCGTCGATTTCACAAGGATCACCTTTGGCACTTCATTAGTTGCTATTTCAACGGAATCTTATCAGAATCAGTGATATACTTTTGTACTTTTAAGTACATAATTGAGAAATTCCATAAGTCATCTGTGGTCTTCATCATCAATTCCACGTTCCACCAAATTTATGATTTCCGGATGTAAATACACAAGTTATAATAGAAACACAATAGAGAATACCAAAATCACTGCACGCGTGCCTAATATAATTGAGGAGTTCCCTCAATTCCTCATGGATCCCATCATCCAACTGAATTTTTGAAAAAAATGGGACAGCCCTGGAAGCATATATTTCCAAACAAAAAAAAAATACCTAAGAATCGGCTCATCAATGACAGAGCTCTGAGGTAACAAACATTGAAAAAAAAAATATACAACCCAATTGAGAACCTTCTTTTTTTAAAAGTCAGTTAAAAATATGTAGACAAGCTTAACTAGCAGCTATTTAATGCTGATGCAGCCTGTGCCGTACCTGTTGGATCTATTGCCACAAACATCTACTAAATTTTTATCCTCTTATTCATATAAACTTAAAATACCTACCTCTGATAAATAAAATGTTATTGTCCTTTTCTTACGGATTTGAATATCAGAGTGACAGATAAAGATAAACTAATTTTAACGGCATTTTAGTTAAAATAGGTTTGCTCAACGTTTTACTTTGATAGAACTGCATGTGTCCTATGTGCAAAAGAAGAAATGCGTTAATACGGGTGTAGACTCGAAAATGATTATTACTCCAAAGGCAAGAAGGCAAAACAATATGCCTAGTGACGAAAATTCCATTTAGATACCTCACAGAATTACGAAGCTACCTACAACCATTTTAATGTGTGTATGAAGTCACACTATGCGAGGCTGCCGCAGCGCAGAGAGAGCCGCGCGCGCGGCAGCCCGCGTCGACGGCGCGGCGTACGTTGCTGTCTATTTGTGACGTCACAAACTACAAGCGTCCTCGTTTCATATGAAGTTGCGTTTTGGGAAAAAGGGACAGAACATACCCCTTCTTAAAACTTTGGACACTTATAACTTAGTTTAACCTCTTGCGTTGATTCTTTCTCCATTTGACTACATTATTAATCCTTTTTCGAGAAAATATGACATTATCGATTATTTTATTTAGTGTCTACCTATAGTTTAAATTATTTGAACTGAGCTCATGAATGGCCATTGTACTGAGCTCATGAATAGCCTTTGTTTGCCTTTTTCTTTTGAAAAAAAAATGTTACCGCCACGTAAAATGTTCATGAATAATGAACTCTCTTCTTTTACAATAGATTCCAAATTAGCTACGAGATAAAATACCACACACAGCGCTTTGTACCTGGCTCGCTGGGAGCGGGTTGTTTTGTCTTTTAGTCAATTTTGAATCTATTGCATAAGAAGATAGAGTTCATTGTACAATGAACATTTTAGGTGGCGCTAACCTTTTTCTTGCAAAAAATGGCACGCGTCCGACCACACAGCTACTATTGTTCTGAAGATAAGAAGATCAGTCCAGTTCAGAAAATTTCAAGTATACCTATACCCCTAGTTAGCCCAGTACAACTAACTAACTAGTTAGTTGTACTGGGCTCTTTTCCGCAAGTCGACATCCAGTGTGCCTATTTTGCGTGAAATCACCATTTCACGCAAAATAGGCACACTGGATGTCGACCCCCACCGGGTAGCGCTACTCTAACCACCCCAGCTCCTCTAGAAAGTTGGTGAGTGCCTTTGTGTTCCTGACTGCGTTCCGTAGTGTGTCTGGAGACCCTAGGTGCTTTTTCCTGTATAGGTACTTCTACCTGCTTGCAGTCCAGTAGAATATGTTTGGTCGTTTCCTCCGCCTCCATGCAGGCTCTGCACATGGGGCTGTCTGTGATACCCATGTTGTACAGGTGTCTGTTCAGGGTGTTATGTCCCGTTATTATTCCTACTATCTTGCGTAGTTGGTTTCTGTGTGTCTTCAGTAGTGCGGTTGTGAGTTTGTTGTCGCGTTTTGACAGAATCTCTTTGGTCTGTCTGCATGTGTCTATATCCTCCCAGTATCTTTGGTGTAGGTCTTTGGTGTATAGGTCAAGTTGATTGTATATGTAGCTTTGTGTATGTACGTATACCCCTATTCCCAACACATTACCATGCAAACGAAGTCGCAGTTACATATCCGCAATAAAACGAACTCCGATTTTTAGACAAATTTGACTAGGCTCGATACCGGTCGTGTAAGTACCGAGGTACTTATGGGGTTTCTTTTAAATATTTGAATGTAGTCAGTTTTTAGGGTTCCGTAGTCTACAAGGAACCCTTATAGTTTCGCCATGTCCGTCCGTCTGTCTGTCTGTCCGTCTTCGACTTAGCTCAGTAACCATTACTACTAGAATACTGTGATTCGGCATGGATATATGAATCTATCACGCCGACAAAACAGTACAATACAATTTGGAAAAAGATTTTTTTTAGGGTACCTCCCCTACACCTAAAGCGGGTATGTATTTTTTTTTCTCGTCAATCCATGGTGTGGGGTATCGTTGGATAGCTCGCCCATAAATATTATGGGTTTTCTAAAACCATTTTTGAAATCAGTAATTCGTTTGCGAGACATTGGACTTTAAAGCCCTAATTTTAGTTCTAGTCATGTGCGTCGTCGTCGTCGTCGTCGTCGTCGTCGTCTCGCCGGCTAAATGGCTACTACTGGGGACGTGAAAAAAATCGTGGTAGGTAGTAGTATATATAAGGAATTTAAAAGGAAAACTATCACGAACAAGTAGGCATACTTAAGTAGTTACCGAGTAATAGTCGACCAACTTAATGTGTAATTGAAAAGGCCAATTTTCGTACAAATTCGGCCGACGCAACCGCACCGCACGTCGATGTAACTAAGACGGACAGGAAACTACGGAACCCTACACTGCGCGTGGCCTGACACACACTTGGCCGGTTTATTTTTTCTAAAATCGGCCTTCTGGCTCTTAGGGTATGCGCGCACGAGCAACTTTTGTCGCTGCGACAGTAAGGTACGTTGGGGTAAGTTGAAAAACGGTGTAAGATAAAAAACCGTCCGTGATATTTTTTTATCCTGACATCTTTGACGAAGATGCCATTTTATTGGCCCCTGCTTCTCAGTTATCGCCGTTTGCTCAGTGAGTGCGCACGTGTGTGGTTGGCACTTTTCGACAAGGTGAGTTTTTCGATGTAAAATCTACATTTTTAATCTTACCCCATGCATTGTAACTTTTTAACAATTAAGCTAGAAACATTTTATGGAGATATATATGCTTGTTATTGTTATTTTGATAACCAATTAACGTGGACATCCAATATCTATCTTACTTTTCGAGTTTTTATTCCTTTCAATCTTGAACCGACTGATTTTAGTGGGGTAAGACGGTAATATGTTTGTTTTTATCCTACACCACTTTCACAATTCATAGTAACAGAAAGTGGTTCTCAAAATGTAGAGGTATACTCGTAACTACTGTCATGCTATTAACTCGCCAAACTAAAGGGAAATTAGGGGAAACAATTGTTATATAAGCGGTTTTGGCGTAGTTGTAGCGAATGGTGCTTATTAAGATATTTTTTTAGTATGGGTCACCGTTTAATTATTTTTTTTACTAATAAACAGACTTTTATGCCAACTTGGTTGGATTGTTGCAACTCAGATCCTTGGGGGAAATATTGATAGTGAAATAACTGTTTCAATGAATATTAATTTATCGTCGTAGTAAAATACAGTACCGGACAATAATATATTCGTATCTTCCTGTATTTTTATTATCTTCGTATAAAATACGGGATAATAAACTTAATTTGTTAAATTTGACACCTATTCTTATTGACGTGTACCTAAATTTGTACTAATATATTAAGTGATTGAATGTAATAATTACCATGTAAGTAAGTGCTTTGGTTTTAACTGTAAACTTACATTGTATTTGAATAAATAAATAAATATATTCGATAAAGGCTCCATGTGTTTCTATTGAACTAAAAAAAAGAGATTTTTAATTTATTTTGAATTTATAAAGAGAGTTTGAGAAAACCCTTGTCTACTACGCCTCAAAGTGGGGTAAGATTGAAAGATTATTTTACAGCAGGTAACATTTTTGGCGATAATAACGGTTTCATTTAAATGAGGTATAAAGTTTTAAACTACTGGTGTTGCTATACCGTTAAATATATGTATCAAATATACCTAAGACGCCAGTACATCATTTTAAAAACTATATCCATCTTACCCCGTTACCCTTTCATCTTGCTTTCATGTTTTTTTTTGTTATATGTGTATTTTTATTACAACTTTTTCAATAGTTATAGCAGTTTTAACTGCATTATTTTTATTTAAGCATAAAATTACATATCTCTTCTTTTCCAAAAGCATAGTTCCTTGAACCCGATCCTGATATCATTCAAACATTGAAGCTTTTAAAAGAACATTGGTTATCTCGCCTAAAACTCGTTTGATCTTACCCCAACGCACCTTACATCTCTCTTTATCTCACTGAGTGTGCAAAAGAGACAAATTTAGATACTGTCGCTGGCGACAAAAGATGCTCGTGCGCGCATACCCTTAAACACAAATGTCCGTCATATCTTAAGGCCTGCAACACACTGGAAAGGTGTATATTGATAGGCAGGTTTGAGCAATAAAACACAATGTATTTTCATTTACATTTTTTAATTGCCACAAGGAACAGCTATAGGTACTTGTTTCCCTACATAAGCTACCTACTACTTTCCTAGTGGCAAAAATCCTTTAGAAATTTTAGGAAAATGAGTTTGCGCGGAGGCATCTTTGAACGCCTTTCGTGTCAGTCGAATACTTTCCTCAGTGCACGAGATGAAGGCTTCAAAAAACTCAAAAAATGTTATTTCGACGTTCAAATCCAATACGTTATTGTTCCCAAAGACGTGCGGAAATATTTTAGCAAATATTTTTATTATGTCTTTGCAGGACAAGTTACCGAAATTGAAGAGCGGTACTTGTGACGTGTCTGCGTTTAAGCCTTCAACCTCACACTCTTCTATGTCTCCCTCTGAAAGTTAATAAGAATAATAAGCTTAATAAAGTACGAAAACAAGAGAAATTAAAACATTGTTTTACACCTGACTGTGTAGCGGGATCCCGAAGGATGTCGATTGCCTAACAAAACAAGCATTGAAAGTGATAATTGACTTACAGAATAAAAATATACGTGTTAAAAATTCAGTGGATTCCATCTCATGTTGGAAGCAGAGGGAATTAGTTAAATTGTTGATTCTTTAATGAGTATTTTTCCTCATCATGAGTGTAATACCTCTTTAAAATATAAGATAACTAGCTTTCGCCCGCGACTTCATCTGCGTGGACCCGAGATAAAAACTATCCTGTATTTTAATGCAGGCTATAAACTATCTTCGTGCAAAATTTCATCCGAATCGGTTGAGTCGTTTTAAGCGTGATTGAGTAACAAACATCTAAACATCCAAACATCTAAACACCCAAACTTTCGCATTTCTGGGGGCCCGGTAGTGCCCCCGCCAAGTCGAGCAAAGCAGCGGCACGGCCGTACCATCCTTTTCTCGAAGCAGTTCAGGCCATTTGGGACCCCCCTATAACTTCGTTGTGGATAAAACTAGAAGCCTGAATTTTCGGGTACGTATTTGAAGATCGAAAATTGAAATAAACAGTGAAAACATCGAAGTACCTACATTAAAATATCGAAAATCTAAATATCGAACGATCGAAATATCTAATGTCGAAATATCGACGACTAATTGGTCTAAAACACAAATGCCGTTAGAATATCGAAAGTACAGGATAACAACAATTATGCAGGCGATATATTAAAATTTCGAATGACAATATATCGACCATTGAAATGGCGACGCCCAAATAATCGAAAAGTAAAACGTCGAACCATCAAAATAACTAATATCATATGTTCTACTTGCATACCACTGGTGAAAATATTAAAATTATTTTTGACGGAATTTCGGGAGCGTGTTCCACCTTGCCTATTAGTAGGTATTTTTAGCAGGAACGAAACTGGAGTAATTCTCTTTAAAAAAACACAAGCAATTTACTACCTTATAGCTTTATATTAAGCTCATATGGTCCATTATGCATTGCGTATACCAACTGTAATATGTAACGACATTTTAAATATTATTCAAATTCTATATTATTCAATAATATCTGGTTACCTCTACTTTATATCTACTTGTTCGTAGTAGTTTCAGAGAGACTCTAAGGCAGGGCGGTGTAGGTACACTTCCTCATATTAGAAAATCCCCTGGACTTTTGTACTTACCTATGTAAATATTACAAAAAAAAACGGTTCTGGCTCTTCGACGGCCGCTGCCGTGGCACGCTCGCTTCGCTCGCTCGGTTCGTGCGCTGTAGGGTCGCAGTTCACTTAACACTCCTCCTCGCTTCGCTCGTCGTCGTACCTAACGGAGACCTGCCTTAGCGTAGAATATAGGTAGGCTACACAGCCCGCAGCGCCGGAGCTAATGCATGAAGAAATTACGTTATAGAACATTACTATAATGGGACACGTAATTTGACATCATAAGTATTGGGTATTTAAGAGAATGTGCAATCGATATTCTTGTTGACTTTCGATATTTCTTATGTAGATAATATTTCGACAATTAGGCAGTCGGTCTTAAATCATTCGGTTAGCTAATACTTTCGACGTTTTTAAACTATGACCTTTTGAACTTTCGATGTTTTAAATTCCATATTCTCAGTTTCGAAATGGTTATTTCGATGTTTTAATCGGTCGGTAAATTGAACTTTCGATATTCTGTTTTGAATTTCGACCATTCAACCGTTCGATATTAAGATTTTTGATATTTTGCATTTCGATGTTTTCACTGTCGATGTATCAATTTTCGATCTTTAAATACGTACCCAAATTTTCAGTTACCAAGCCAGCATTGTATAAAAATGGTCCATTTCAAATTTAATTTGATTTGAACCAGTAATTTGAAATTATAACTAGTCAAAGTTTCTTAATTTTGTCACTTACTAAGTGACTGACTGACTGACCGATCATCAATACTCAAAGGCACTTCTAGCACATAGAAGCTTCAGATTTAGAATACAATTGACAACATTTCAATAGTTATTTGTGCAACAAGAGAGGAAAGTTTGTTTTTGCTGCTCGCTACGCTCGTGATTCAAAGTTTGAATCTTGAGCGTAGCGAGGAACTCAAAAGCACGAGATGCAAATACTTTTCTCACGTGTAGCACATACTACTTTTCACCGCAGCAGTTCTCACTGCTAATATGTTCTCACATATTCACATTAAAAAATATATCATAGTATCACGTACAAGCAACTAATAAAGAGCCAAAGGTGATCCTTGTGGAATCGACGGAAGTCATCAAATATTATGGGCCCACATACGGCGATTGGGTTTTTTTCTATAATAATCAACGTATTTGCTCTCGGAAACTATTCGTCTCGTGATTATTCAGAAAGAAAACTTAATTAGACGTTCGTTACTGTATACTGCTTGTTTTAAGCGCCGCGCCGTTAGTGCCGCGAGACAAGGCGCGAGAAACCAAAGGATATTTTAGTATCGATACGAGTCTCGCGTGACACTAACACATCACTAAAAACTAACCGTATTATTGTTAAAATTCACAGATTTTACTTATATTTTCGAGCTATTTTTGAAATATTTATAGATTAGCGCTAGAAAGAGAAAGGCACAAATTAGCATATTACGTGTATGTCACGTGCTCAACAAAAACCTGCCGAACTGTTGTTAAAATACTGCCTTTACTATACTTCCTAGTTAGATCGAGAACTTATTTAGCCTAGTAGTTTTTATGTTTAAAACTAATATCAATGACGCAAGAATGAATAATAATATACCTAAAATAATATCTGAAACAAATTAAAAGCGCGCAACTTTTTATAAGGGGCGGGGCGCCGCGCGTGCGTTCGGAAACCGCATCTGGTATACGTGCATAAAATGTATGATTGTTAAAACTAGAATTATTCATCAGCTCGCGTAATATTATTCATGTTTACCTTTATTCTGACATGTATTTATTTAAATATTCTTCAACTTGATTAAAATTTCCTTTGTATAATTATTTGGGTAATTTAAACAAACTTGTTAATTTGATAGTTTTCGAACGTGTTACTTGTTCGCGCTTTTTTGGGGGTCTACTCAGAAATTCGATGGTCGCTATTTTCTTTTTTGAAATGAAAGGGACAGAGCTAATTAATAAAGGTAAAATATTCTAAACTTGTATAGACCCCATACGATGGAATGTCAGTGCTCTGCATCATAATTAAAAAGCTACTTTGTCTCACGGAGTGAGCAAAATCGCATTTTGCACACTGTTTTCACGCAGCAAAATATGCTTGTTCGAGCTGCTGAGGTGAATAATATTTTATGAAACCTTAAATTGAAAACCATTTGACGACCGCTTTAGCCTAGTTCGTAGTGACCCTGCCTACGAAGCAAGAGGTCCTGGGTTTGAATCCCGGTAAGGGCATTTATTTGTGTGATGAGCACGAATATTTGTTCCTGAGTCATGGATGTTTTCTATATATTTAAGTATTTATTTATCTATATAAGTATGTTTATCGTCGTCTAGTACCCATAGTACAAGCTTTGCTTAGTTTGGGACTATGTCGATTTGTGTAAGATTGTCCCCTAATATTTATTTATTTATTATTATTATTATTCTTATGACTGTAAACGGACAGGACTCCACAAAAATCAGTAGCCTTAAGAAAATTCAAATCACTTCCGGCTCTCACAAATTTCAAATTAAGGTGTCAATTGTCAGTGTGATTGTGCCATTTCTGCGTTTGTCAACTGTCAAAACAGTTTTTTAAAAATAAATTAGCAAAAGTAATAGTCTAACAGCCATAATGATGACGTCATAATTTACTTACGACCTTTAGGAATTAGGTACTTTTAGATTTAATATTTTTGAATGAAAATTAGGATTTAAGAGTTGAAAAAAACACGTTTGTACGTTAAAATCTCGTTTTCTATCGATCTAGAAGATAAAATAACCCACTTGAAAATATAAAATGTTGTTAATTAGTGTTTAGTGTATCAATCAAGGGAAAACTAAAATATTTTGCGATTGTGGTCTAGTTTTCTAGATACTACAACTGCATAAATAATAATATATAGGATTACAAATAGTTACATTTGTAGTAAATGGGACAAAAAATTAAAAAAGCAAGAATGGAACTGCATTCATAATTGGTATGTATTGATAACACAATAACCTACAAAAAGAAGTGAGATCCCAAAAAAAACATTCCATGCAAAAAAGTGGCCAAGTCTCAAAACTCTTCCACCGTAAAAAGTTGTGTGATATATCGTAGTACCAAAAAGTACCAAGTCTCAGGCATTCTTATTAATATTTATTTGCTAGCTAAATTAAATTTTGTGACTTGGCAATCACACAATACTACATAGTTTTAGGTATGCAAAAATCCATAAATGCAGTAAAGTTGTGTGATTGCCAAGTTGCATAATTTTATTTTAAGAGGTTCGAGACTTGGCCTCTTTTTTACATGGAATGTTTTTATGGGACATAATATTAACTAGTAGGATATAGTAGGATAAAAAACTCCTGACCGCTTCATTACATATCTATTTCATGTCACTCCTACGACAAAGAGGAATAGTCCAGTCACTGACAACTTGTATGGAAAAATGACAATTTTGGAAATAATATAATAGCTTATTTTTTATGTGTAACGGATATGTTATCAATTAAATAGTTGTCCAGCGATAAAAACCGACAAAATTTCAGACATCAAAAAAATATAAATTAACTTTTTTTGTTACTTTATATTTTTTTATTATATTATTAATTAATACTAATAAGTATTTTTGTCTTTATTTTGGTTCATTTACATTTGCTCTATAATATTCAAATTAAATCTTACAAAAAAAGACAATGCATGCTTCATTTAAATCCACATAATTACGTCCGGGTGGATAGTTGCACTGACCGTATGGACGAAAACGGGGAGGCGTAGGAACTTTGGCGGAATATTTCAGAAAACGAGGTAAATTTTTATGAAAATTAAGAAAGTAAGAAAATGATGCCCTTGTTCATTATTGTATGAAAAAGTTATAAAATGTCATATTATTCTCATAAAAAAAAGGAGCAGTAAAATGGTTACAAGTGAAAAAATAGGGGTGACTTTAGATTTTTTCTCTAATTTTTATTGTTAAATTGGATTTCTACGAAAACTATGACCCGTCGCATATCTTGCAGAGTATGATATATTTTTTCCGACGGCAAAAATGTTACGTTATAATGTATAAAACGGTTACAAAACAACTCATTTTCACGAAAATTTCGAATGTGCAGCCTTAAGCTATACGCTACAGTGCGTGTTTACAAAATAGACCAAGTCGGTTGTTACGTATACAATTATACAAACAATCGAAAAACAAACAGTGGCGCAATCAGGTAATAGGAAAGATTATTATCTGCAGCATTTATAGACGTTTAACTTACTTAAATGAAACTATCGACAAAATAAACCTACCAACAATGAAGGTCATATCATCTTCAAAAACATAGGCATTAACGCCGATCGGAAGGCAGTAGTCGGGCGCATCGACCACGGGGTGCTGCGGGTTCGCCAGGTCGTGGTGCGGGCGGAGCGCCGCGCACAAGAACTGGCGCACCGAGTGGGGCTCGCCCAGGCTGCGGAACAGCGCATACAGGGCCTTCAGGGGCACGTACATGCCGCAGCCGTCCACGAGGTGGCCTAATACAAACAAATCATTTGTGGGTAAAGTGGGTAAAGTGGAAAGAGTGACTGGGCTACGGAAATCAAATTTGGATGGGTAATAAGACTGGGTTATTGCAACAAGGTCCGGACACCTCCTAAAAATTGTACATACTTAATCTATATATATGTCGCAGGGAAATGGCCAAAACAGAGATTTGAACCAAACTCTAAGGGATATGATCAAATCACGCAGGATGTTAAAATGGCGAATCCATTTTATCATTTGCCTAGAAAAAATCAGTCATTTGATCAAATCTCTGAATCTGTTGAGTGAAATGACGAAATCGGCCAAAAAAGGCAACTCGTTTTTTCATTTCACTAGATTTGTTTAGTGATTTGATAAAGCCCCTGAAACGCGTTAGTGAGTTGACGAAACAAACTCGCAGAGTCAACTCGTTTTATCATTTCACTAGACACGTTTAGTAAGAAAATCTCAACTCTAGTACAGATTAAGTCGCTCGTGCGGTCGTGTTACCTCCCTCCTGCACCTTACCGCTCCCCGGTTTCGCCCTTGCGTGTTAGGCACCGGCCGGCTTAGACGCAATTTATGAAAGTTTGTTACATACGTTTCTTAAAATATCACGCCGATACCCCGAGAATGTCAAAGAACGTTTTGTATGCAAAGCAAACCACCTTAAAATGATTATATTCCAGTAGTAGGGATTCGCCGGTTCTGCCCCCGGGTTCTAGGTCACACCCACTTCCCACACCGGCCATAGTCCAAGCGCGGTCACAGTCTACCAAACCTAAAAAAAAAAAAAAAAAAAAAAAAAAAAAAAAAAAAAAAAAACAAATAGGCCCCCGTTTAAAGCGTTTGCGCTGGGTCCTGGAACTCTACGACCACTCCTTCATGCTTTTACGTAATGTCGTTTTCACACAATACACAACGATGATGACCCTTTGCTCGGATTCCTATTGTTAACACCGCAGCCTATTGTCCCATTGTTCCCGGTCGCCACTGTCCGGCGCGTGCGTATACCTGCTCGCCCGTGCTCGCCCGTTCACCTTTTTTTCTACCCTTCATTGCTACCGGTAAACGCTACAATATCTTATCGTATTATTACGTTGTATTGAGTATATAAATATGGATACTTCTTTTAATCTTAGGTTCCATGTTCTAACCTAACCTAACCTAATTTTCTGGTTGCCAGTCAGTTGCGTGGGGAGTGCGGTTAACTGAACTTCCGTTTTCTTTTGTTTACGTATCAATGGTGCAGTTTAATTCACACATTTGTATTACTTTCTTACATACTTGTTTTAATCTTAGGATCAATGTTCTAACCTAACCTAACCTACTTTTCAGGTCGCGAGCAGTTGCGTCATGTGGTTTCTAAACCTAACTTAAACTCTCGTATGTTTTGTTTAGTATTGTAGATGCACTTTAATTCATATGTTTGTATTTGTTTCTTCACATACGCATAAAATATATCTATTTCGAAGTTTTCTGATGGGAACCACACAGAACAGGAGCATTAAAATGTAAAATTAAGTGAAATGCACCATGAAATTAGCGGCGGTTAAGACCGTTTCTGTTACGTATGTCGCTCGTTAAACTAACGGTATTTAAGTCCTTTTTTCCTTGCATACTCTGTGTAGTAGCACCAATTAATTATACAACTCAATTTTTTTATTGGCTAAACTATTGTTTTTTTATTATTCATGCTCTTGATTTTGGGTGATAATTATACAACAAGGGCGATTCGTTCTCAATTAAATAGTTTTATATTTTATCTTCAAGATACCTACTCGCTGAATATTGATAAGATTGGAAGCTGGTTTTGACCTGTTCAATCTTGATCGAATGCACGTGCGTGTTCTGTAATGTGACATCTGATTTATTGTGGTATTAGACCCACAGCCGTTTTTTGGCGTCATGTGTGGTCACGATACATGTTTGGACAAGATACCAGGGACTGGATGTAACATGTTTGTCAGGCTCATTCGATGGTTGTAGGATGCTTTGTTGTGATTTTTTGCGTGATAATATTCATATATAAGGAGCTTCTCCGTGGCTTTACTTAAATAGTTATTTCGTGTCCTCCGTCAAGGATAGTGTTCCAAAATTATAGTGTTTGAAGTTTCCATTTGGTCTGTGAAAGTCTTTTCTCGAGTGAAGTGATTATCGAAGCTGCATAATGGATGTAAGTATGTCACTTTATCTCATTAGACAATTGTGTTATTAATTAATTATTTACTTACGTGTTTAACTAAATGGTAAATGTTGTTTCAGTTCTCTGAAAATACTTTCAAGAATTTCTATTACCCGGATAATCACGATAACTCTACCGATGAAGAGGGCACGGTAGGACTCAAATTAAAGCAAGCACTTGCAAAGAAAAGACCAACCAATAACATAGATAGTTTCTTCGAGAGGCCCAAGAAGAAAACAAAAGCGAAAGTTACATCTTCGAACGTATCGAAAACCACAAGTGATGGAGTCACATACTTATCATCTGGTCAAGAGGATGCAGGCTACGCGTCACACCTCATTAAAATTGAGCTCTACGATATGGAGAAAATAAGAAATATGACTCCAGCAGACCATTGGAAGCACTGTGACATACGCCTCAAATATTACTCGTGCAGTGACGACGATTCACATATCCAAAGTGTTCGTGACGTTATTTTTAATATTACAAAACAATTAGCTTCGAAAGAAAACAGTGTTAAATATTTTATAGACACTGATAAGAATAAGTGATACTCGTACTCAATACTTGTAAATTTAGTTTATTTTTTACCTTTAATTGTAACATTTCAATGTAGCTCTATAAATATATTTTTTATGAGGTTTGTTCGTCTCTTTGCATTGTAGACAATATTGTATGTGAACATTCCATAATTTTATTATGACTATCAATAAATAAAACACCAGAAATATTTTTTATCAAATTGTTTTATTTTATAAAAACTGATTTAAACAAAGTTCTTAATACTAGATCGTTACATAAAGAATTATTAGAAAACAAAGTTAGAAAGTCATACATAGTTTTTCCTTGATACTTAAAATATAGGTACACTAAACAATATTCTCCACAAAAGGAGGTAAAATGGTTTTGAAGTGATTTGTAGTTATAAAACCACCTCTTTGTGTTTCTTTTTAAAAATAACTTATGGTAACCAGTGGGTTTTCTGCCGAAGGAATCAAAGTATTCACCTATTCCATTTACATCAACGTGTATGGCAACCCAATGAGAGCCGGGCTTTGTGTCAGGGTCTAAATTGCTTATTATAAAAGCAGGTAAATTAACCCAAATAGGGATTTGATTCGCGGCAAATACATTTGTTTTAAAACTAGAACTTATTTTATTCATACATAATTGCATTTCATTTGTATCCATTATTAGATAAAAATTATTAAACACATTTATTGATGATTTTGCTGCCAAAGATTAGCAGCTAATGAAGTAAGTAAGTAAAAACATTCTATTTATTTGATTATTAACTGTTATAATCTACTGTAATATCTCGATTTTTGTTTATTTCTATTATGTTATCAAATTCAGCATAAACAATACAGTTTATAGTAGTACTTAAAGATGACTCAAATCTAACTTCTATACGAACAGAGCCATGTCTCACAAGATTCCAATGTGAAGTTGAACTAGCAGACAAATCAGGTGTCAAATCAAAACATAGCAAACAATTACCCCCGCCATAATTTGTTCTACTTATTGCATTACCTTCATTATGGAAATGAATTCCAGATCCCGAAAATAATGTATGATATGTCGATGCTATCAAACCAGTATTAAATGAAGGTTGTAATGTTTTAGAAGGTATTTCATGACCGTCAACATACAAACTAAATGAATTCATATTAAAATGTTGAAAGTGAAAAGGATTCAAAACTAAATTACCATTAAACGCTGAGTTTGAAACGAAACCAATAATACATCTTTTAGGTACTTGTCCAAGAAATATATTATCTAACGTTTTTCCCTGTATTCCTGCTGGTAATGTTAGGACCTTAACTTCCGCTCTTGTGATTGGATACTTTGCTGTTGTTGATGCTAATACTTTTTGATGGGCCAACAAAACACTAGGGTTGATTCTTGCTCTTCTTATTATGAGACTAGCATTCGTTATTTGCACTTTAATTTTGTGATCTTGGTGACAAATTAAATTAAATGATTCTTTAGAACGTGCTAGTTTAACTCGCATTTCCACACCATTTATTAAAAACTTCTCTTGGTTAAACATATCTCCATGCAGGTGGCCAATCATTTCTACTTCCTTACTTTCTTTAGTGAATTTCATCCTTTCGTGAAATCCTTTGTTATTTGAATCAATGTTATCCATATAATGCGGAGTATCTTCGTACCATAATCCACAAGTGAGATGGGATTCTTTGGCTGCTGGACCATAATTAAGTAGATTCTCCATGTAGGCACGGTAGGCGTATGTATTATTTGGGGGTGATATGAGTTTTTGATTTAAATATACATCGAGTTGGTTAAAAAGGGAATGTAACCAATTGTTGACGGGTGCAACTTGGACATCTGCTTTTAATTTGGTTCCATCTTGATTCAATATTTTAGCATTGATATGTAACAAGGTATGTGATAGATCAATATAGTCATCACCAGATCCAGGTACTTGAAACTCAATGGGGCCATCATCACTTAAAGATGAAATTGGTTTGTAATGAACCCATTGTCCACTTTCAATACTAGTTTGTGTAGATGGTAGTGCAAATAAGTCTAATTCAGATTTAGCACACTCACATGAATGGCTGTGTAAAAAAGACATAATTATTTGTTTGAAAAAATATCCTCAATATTGTACTTTTTATTTTTTTTACCTCCTCTTCGTCGCGAGGCTTTCAAGGCAATGAGCGGTTCCCGTCTCTTAGTTGACGTTTTATACCCTGACCCCGACATTAAAGAATCTATTTTTTCATCAGCTTTTCTTTTTAAGTTTGAACTTGCTTCTTTAAAACGAGATCTAATAGAACTCTCCATAGGACGTGAATTTACCATATCAGATATCAATCCCATTCCTGCATCTAAAGTTTCTCTTCCCACAGTTCTCAAACCACTGGACAATAAAGGAAGAACAGATCTAAACAACCCTCCTAAAAAACTACCGATTCCATGTCCACGTTGAAAAGGGACCCCTTTATAGACAATTCCTACACCAGACCCTGCTTGATGAGAATAATAATGTTCATATGGACAAGAGTTAGACGATCGCTTATGATTCATTTTATTCGTTGAAAGTGTAGCTTCACGCAAGAGGATCCAAACTGAAATGGTATTTTTGCTCCAGTGGTTGATCTTATATCAATTTCAAGAGTGTCGAACTCTCTACGTAAAACAGGAACATAGTGAGCAGGTGAAAAAACATGCATTTTATAGGCTCCATAAATGAATTTTGTGGGGTCTAAGGGTATTATTCTTAGTAATGATGTTATAACATCCCCCACCACTTGTGGTTGAATGATATCAGTATACACAAATATTTGTGATGGTAAACCTAAGTACAAATTTGCAGGATGTTTCCCAATAGACATTTCTTTTAAATTCGATCTTGGTTTGAATCCCAGTTGTAGACTTAATATAGGCGATGTTGTGATTGATATTATCTCATCATTTGTTGTTAGTGCAACCATTTTAGTAATTGTATCGTGTCTAAATTTTGCTTTATTCTTAAGCTGTGGGTTTTCGTTAAGTGCTTGGAGAAGTTGATCAATATTATCATACGAAGTGGCAGGTATGTGAGTTTTTACATCGATGATTTTATATTTCTCTTTAGTAGACACTGCATTTTTTTTTTAAATATAGATTATATTTTCATGATCCTGAACATTATACATGGAACATGGGTATTGGAATTCCACTAATCCAACAACCCACTCTCCCTCCAATTTAATGGTCCTCGGTAATTTTGTTAAAAAATGAGCTGTAGTATTATCGGTGTAGTAACTCGATGAGCTGTTACTCAACAAAGTTAAATAAAAACTGTCTTCACTCATATTTGTTCTAAGTTAGATGCAGGTATCCAAGAGTTAAATTTATTTGGATAACCTTGCCACTTAACGAACACTTCCTTTCTGTCACCAATACGACGCGAGCGTATTATTTTATCAATTTTATGCCTCATGGAGGGGCGGTACGTAACTTTTTGTAATTCTTTAGAATAAAATGTACCAATAATGTTTTCTCCTTCTAAATCTTTTAAAGTATAAACAACCCGTGGGCTTCTTTTAATAACTGAAGCAATTATAAATATTTCATCACTCCAATTAGATTCATAACCCTTTTGAAATATGTGTTTATATTTAGTTATTCTTACATGATCACCCACATTAAGCATTGGGAATTCCAATAAATCTTTTTTTTCGATTGTATAAATTACACCAAACAGTCATAATATTATCAGAGTTAACATCAATTGGACACATTTTTATACTAGAATGGTAGCTATGGTTATAAGAATGAAGTAGGTCTTGCAATACATCAATGTAATTGTATGTATTCTGATGAGTGAAGTAACGCCACATTTTCGATTTCAGAGTTCTTTGAAACCTTTCCACAATACTTGCTTTAATGTCAGGATTATTTGTGGTATAATAATTAATGTTTTTGCTTTTAAAGTAATTTCTTACCGATTTTGAAACAAATTCTGTACCTTTGTCAGATTGAATGTGACGAGGGGTGGAATTGGCTTCTGTAAAAATGCTATGAAAACACTGTTTAATCGTTTCTGAATCCTTCTTTTTCATAGCCCTTGCAAAAGCATATTTACTAAATACATCAATAACACATAGAATATATTTATATCCATCGTTGTATTGACTATAGGTACGAATATCACTAAGATCAGCTTGCCATAGTTCATTAAAGTTAGAGAGGATGTATCTGTTTCTAATAAAACGTTTATGAACGGGTTTATGCAGAGTGTATGCTTCCTGTGATGATAACCATTGTTTTACTTCCTGTTTGTTCATTCTTCCTTTCATTTCTTTTACTAAGCTGTTTACACTACTGTAACTAGCAGGATTTGATACATCGTAGTAGATCCTATTTATCTCTAATAGGGGGTCCATCTTTCCCAATCTAATTTCTTTTTTGATTGATTGGGAGATTTTGTTGATAGAGGTGTAGAAGTGTTTTTTTCTTTGACTGATGAAGTGTACGTGTTAGTAGATTCTATCGAAGTGTTAGGATCGGTAGATTGAAGTCCTTTCATAAATTTCAAGTTCGTAGGGTTACCTATACATGATGTAGGAACTCTTATATCATGTAAAATACTAGCAAAATCTTCCCAGCCTATTGGTTTTGAACGTTTAAGAGGTCTAAGCACATCGCCTACCAGTTCGAGAATATTACTGTTTGGAATGGTACGATTGTTTATCACTACTTCACCGTTCTCCTTCCACCAAATTTTTGGTTTACTTTGAACCATACATTCCAATAAAGTCTTACTTTTTGTTTTATATGACTTCGGTATTACATCTACAATATAAGATGGGGAATACTGCTTTGGTAAATCAGATTTCGATCCTGCAGGTGGTGTTGCATATATGTTACCTTCTAGTTCAGGCAATGCCACGTTTTCAACTGAGTTATTATTAACATTTTCCTCCTTTTTATAAATTCCCGGATTAAAGTCATTCTTCTCGTTAGTCAGTTGAACAACATCATCTACTAATGGAATTTTAAATGGTTGTCGATCTGATCGGGTAAAATGTAAAAATCGTTGTAGTGCTTGAGAATATAATGCCCACTTTTCACGATCATTCATTTTAGTTTTGAGGATTTTTTGCATCTCACCATCTAGACGGGATAATGAATTTTCCGGTACATTATCACTGTGTTTGAGTCTTTCAATTAAATCTGGTTCAACTAACAACATTTTCTTCATGTTTTCCATTTCGTTTATGTTATAGAGTTTACTAAAGCACTTAAAACGGCACCTAATACAATAGGTAGAAAGGCACCACCCTTCTGGATAATAACGGTTTTTCGAAGCTTGTGTTTTCCCTTAGACACTAATTTTCGGAGTGTATCCTTATATTTTCTTAGTTTTGATTTATCTTTTTTTTCTAAGGGAATTTTACCCTTTAATACATTGTAAATACACTCGCAAATAATATTAATCTCCTCGTCATCACACGATTTAAGTAAAGCCGTGCGATATTTTGGTTTAAGTAAATGTAGCGCTTCGAGTAAATGTTTATATGTGTTGACCCTCGCGTGCATCATTTAGAACTGACTAAAACATGATGATTCTTGTTATATTTAAACCCTTTCTTAGGGATATATACTGTACAATGACCATCAAATGGAAATATTTTAGTCTTAAAACGACACATGTCATCAGTTGTTTGTTTCAAATCAATCATCAGGTAACCGTGAGCCTTTTCAGTAGCATCCTTGTAGGCTTCATCAACGAATTTTGAATTTTCTGGATAAACTTGTCGAGACAAGTAACGTATTTGAGTTTTATCACGGGGATTCTTAAAATATACAATATAGCTCGTATTTAAAGAGATATCACGTTGACCTTTGCCTTGATGAAATATATTTTGTGTAATATAAAACAGACTAAGGTTTCTGTGGTGACTACCTTTTGTAAAAATGTCTACGATCCTTCCATCTGACTCCCTCATCAAATCATCTATTATAATGAGTTTAGGTTTTTTCCCGTCAAACATAGAGATGTCTGGAATCCCTTGATTATAAGTTACATTTTCTAGATTGTATAAAGGCTGCATTTCATCATAACACCAAATTATTTCATCAAATATGACATTACACACTTCATTGGAATGATTTAAAAAATTTGTAACAAAATTGGTTTTTCCACATCCACTAGGACCCGCTACAATGGTGGTAAATGGATGGTAAAAATGAATCATTGTGAACCAACGTAATGTGTGTTGATATGGAAACGTTTAACTTTCAAATGACCAATGTTGTGAAGGTTACTACCATTTAACTAAATCGGATAGGGTACGTAGTAATTGGATGTTATAATTAAAACCATATGTCATAAATAAAGTAATCTATATTTTGAGGCAAAAGAATCACACATGCTAAATTATTTACATTAATATTATTTTAATTACATCTTATTCCATAAAAATATATGCAGCCGCCAAACGTAAGTATTGTTAAAATGTTAATCTGAAAGGTTGAGACTGATAGGTGCATCAACACCTACGAGTACTATGAGGAGTCAACCATAATGTTTATGCCACCTACGGTAGAATGTTTTTTTTTTTTGTATGTATCTCCAATCAGTCACAGGACAAGCCCCGGTCATTTGTAAGGCATGTGTGTGGATACAGATCGAACACGTAAAGACCCTTTTGGAGACAAAGTTAATGTGATGTAGTATATTTGCTACAACCTATTCACAGGTACAACAGTTATTTTTTTTACTACACACAAACCATAGGTAATTTATTTTCCTTAAAGTAACAATACTAATTTATATACAAATTTTGATTTTGCCAAGATCTCTTAATGTACAAAAAAAAAAAATACATAACAAAAAAAAATATTTAAAAGTTTCTAAAAACGATATTTACAACATTATTTTGTAGATCCATCTATTTTATACAAAAACTCACACTTACAAATACATGCACATACAAATCACTACAACTTATTTATTACTTAAAATAATAAGTTCATACTTCTTTATACAGTTTTAACATTGTTTTTTTTTTTTTTTTTTTTTCTGAAGCAGTACAAAAAATAATATCAAATAATTGAATGTTCTGTATATGTACAATGAAACTTAAGGAGAAAGGTTTGATATTTTATAATGACCCCAAGGAAGGGTATCAGTGCAATTGTCTAGCAAAAATCGTTTTGTATCATTATGGGACAGAGATATTTTGTTAATTTTTTGTGTGAAAAGCAAATGTTTTATTGATTTAAATCGCAACATAGTATCACGTTTAATATGTTTATCGAATAAGCATTTTTTATAAGAATCGAGGGTGAGCTTTCTAGTTACACATTTGTTGACCCCTTTGGCTTTTGCTACCAAATTTTGATTTTCAACGTCAATCGCATACATTTTTGAACGAAGACCCACAAATTCCTTAAAGATTTTCCCATTGTTCTCATCTTTAAAAAAACCCAGCTGTTTTTTATTTACTCGCGGTAAACCATATACGTTGTTGATGGGGTAATCCGATGTATCAAAATATGATTCAAGATCAGGTTTTATGTCCTCATAATAATTTTCAGTAAATATCTCATATATGAGGCTGTCGGTGTCTGAATACAGGAGTTTTAGATTGTTCTGGTATTTAGTTTTCATAAAATTATAGTGAAATCTATACATCAATGTCTTAGATAAATCTAAAATACAAAAACCGAGGTAAATTGGTTTGTTGTAAAAAACTTTAGTTTTTTTCAGTTGAACCGCTACCAAATTCTCTGAAAATATTGATAAACTATGAAACTCGGGTTTTGCAATTAAAGATTGAACTCCTTGAGATTTACCATTGTTGTTCCAGTGATTTAATAATTTTACATTGACTCGTTTCAAAACATTCTCCATGGTCTTACCAAAAACGGAATTATTCATCAATTTATAGAAATCCTTATCAAAATCAGAAGATGCTTGTGATCGTAGGTAGGTATTTAATTCTATATAACTTTTTAACCATGGAGATTGTTCGAACTTTAAAATTCTATGGATTTTAACTAATTGTAATCCATTTTGCAGGCATTGTTTGAGGTTTCGGTAGTGGATTACGTAGTTCATTTTTTTATTCAAGTTTGGTATCAATTTTTTTTCTTTAGAATCACCAAAACATTTATTTTCGGGGCAAAATGGTAAATCAGAATGTAAGTCATGTAAATCGATAGGGTACTCTAAATCAACTTCTAAAATAAACCCATGCTCGGCATCGTCTGAAACATTAAAATCTGTGTCTACACCCACCCATTCAAATCCACCGGTGGGAAGACACTGAGACATGGCCCAACCGTATAGGTTGTTAGCATCTAAATACATTAGAAAAGATGACGGAACGCTGGCGTCATATTCTTCCATGAATTTATTATTTGCTTTTGCATATCTGTTGCTACATTGGGATATACCCCCTCGAATATTTTTTGATATAAAAGTTATCATATCTATGTCGGTTAAGAGTGCTAGATTAATTTTTGTGACTCTTAACATTGCGTCCCAGCTTAATCCAGGGGCAGTATAATAATGCGCGGGATCCAAACCATATGTTTTCAAACATACGTTCCTAAAATTTTCGAACACATCAGTCAATAATAGGACATCTGTTTTCAAATAAAGATCAGAATATTCCCCCATGTTCTTACAATGAAAGTGTTCCCATACATCTTCAGCATGTTTGTAATCATTTTCTGATACGTGACTGTCGGTTAAAGAACTATAGAATTTATCGCGAGAGGGAAGAGATGTTAATTTTAATGAATCAAACGATGTCATATGTTCATATGGGTAGACTCCTTTACGTATTAATCGCTGGAAATCGGCTTCTAGTGGATAACTTAATTTTAATTCACGGAACTGATCAGGTGTTAGATTTTTAACTAGTTTATCTAGACTACTAGACATAAATTTAAGTGAGTCCACAAATCTTAACTTCATAACCCGATTATTAACATGCAAAACTTTTGTGAATGAGATGTACTTTTCTTTGTTCTCTGGGATAATTTCTATGTCACCGTCCTCAAAATTAAGTCCATGCACTATAAAATGACTATCATAATTGCTTAAGTTGTGAAGAAATACGGGTACAAAATTAGGTGATCTGTATTTATTACAGCAAAGTTCATGTGCAACCCCTTCGTAAACACCAGTATGCCAATTATGGGAAATAGAGATATCTCCGTTTAAATCTTTATCACAGATGTAACAAAGATTACTCTGTGCAATGTTTTCTTTGTTTTCAGATGTCAAGGGTAAAGGAGTCTTTACGATTGTATTGTTTTTGCAAATATTCTGTAAATCGTTTTTAAGAAATTCCATGAAAGTTTTTTCACAATTTTCACCTTTATATGTTCGATAGATTGATAACTTGTCATCATATGAACATTTGACGTAGTATCCAAAACTATAAACTTCATGTTTCTGGATATTAGCTGTTGAGGATGTGTTTGGATTATTAACACACGATTGAATCGGATTTAAGAAACTCTCAAAATCAGCGTAGACAACGAAGGGATGGCGTAACTTACGATCATAGTTATCAAAAGTAAGTTCATTGGAAGGAACTTTTTTATTAAACCAATTGTTTTTTTTATCCCGTTCGGAAGGTAAGTTAGTACACACATGAAAACAATCGTTTTCTTGATGGGTTACTAGATTATCACTTGACGTAAAACTTGTTAAGCAACCATCGCATATATGAGCAGCACGTTGAGTGTTTGTGAGTTGAGATGATACTAATCGAGACAAATTATGAATAAGACAGTAATGTCCCTTGCTACCTTCAGTGATATATAACAAATTAAAATGAATTGTTTTTTTACATTTTGTGAAGTGCAGTGGTCCAACAACAACATGGCGTTTACTCTGGGAATTGTATTCTAACCCGAAAACGTTAACACTTACCTAGTCGGTCCCAAAGTTCTGTCACAAATGAAAATAATGATAAAAACAAAAGTAGCAATAAATTTTTAATAAATTATATACCGATTTAAAGTACATTTAATAAAGAATTAAAATTACTCAAAATTATTCAAAATTACCTCCTTTGTTTTTAATACAGGCCCTTAATCGGTGCGGCCAGTCGTCTATCGCAGCACGCACCATTTTCATATCTATCTCAGTGACTGCTTTTCTTAAAGATGACTTTAGGCTCTCCAAATTTTTATGTGGTTTAGCACAGACCTTCCCCTCTAAGACCTGCCAAATTTTATAGTCCAAAGGATTAAGGTCCGGACTAGAGGAAGGCCAATCTTCGTGTCTTATAAAGTCGATTTTTTGACGGTCAAACCAGGCTTGAGTGGTCTTGGCTTTGTGTGCTAGCGCAGAATCCTGCTGGAACACAAAATTATGTCCCGAAAATAGCGTGTTGGGCAGATCTTTGACAACCTTATCCAAAACTGTCTCTTGGTATACTTTCGCACTGATTTTGACACCTTTTTCGCAAAAATGAACCTCAGTTGGCCCGTAATAAGATACACCCAACCAGACCATCACTGATGATGGATGATGCCCATGTTGCACCCGCGGAACTCTTTTTCCTGCTTCTTCAGAGCTCCTAGCGTACACTCTATCATTCTGTTTATTGTACTTCTCTTCAATATCGAAAATCTTTTCGTCTGTAAAGAGGATATCACGGTGTCGATTTTTCGCGTACCGCTTTAAAAACTTCCGGGATCTTTTAAGCCTTATTGTTTTTAGACGGGCATTAAGTAAGTGCCCACGCTTTTTTTTGTATGCTCGTAGACTAAGATCTTCGTTTAAAACCTTTTTGACGGTTTTTCTACTGACACCCATCTGCAAAGCCATCAATTTCTGTTTTCGGACAGGATTTCTTGCTATGCGCGCCTTGATCGCTTTGATCACTGCTGGTGTTCGTACGGAGCGAGGCCGGCCAATTATTTTCTTGTCCTCAACACTGGAGACTTCATTGTACCTATCAATAGTACGGTACACAAACCTAAGCGTTATTTTTAAATTTTTGAGCAACTTGAAAATCGTACTTGGCGAGTGCCCACAGCGGTGCAATGCTAAAACAGCTATTCGGTTTTCTTTCTATGTCCACTCCATCGTGAGAAATTGCAACGAATGACTGTTTTTTGTTTTAAAATAATTGTCAAACATTCAAAAATGGAATGCAATAAAATTTTCTTAAAATCATCTTCTAAATTTAAAAATAATATGCCAGTGACAGAACTTTGGGACCGACTACGTAAATCATTAAGTTTCTCAAATTTATGTATATCAGTTAGTTTTAAAGGGAATGGAAGATTTCCAAAGTTCAATTTGTCTTTATGGTTTTTATATGTACTAACATTGTGTGCACGATTATTTGTATCCGGTGGAAATAATCCTGAGAGTATGGCCCAGCGGAAACATTCATAATCATTATTTTGAACGTTAATTACAGCTTTTTTCAAATGTATATCACGAGGTAACTTAATATATGATGATCCGCGTAATGGATTATATTTATTGACATTGACATCCATATAATTCACGTTTACAAAAGACCACCCACTATCTTTTCTCTCAAAGTTTGTTAATCTCACCGAAATTTCATTTACAAGGGATAAAAAAAGATCATTTTTATCACTGCTAACGTTAACGAGATTATTACTCAATTGAAAATCAAACACATTATTGAGATTTTTTGTCTCTTGAGTAAAATTCGCGTTTAGTATAAAATTTACTTTTAATGAGCAATGATTTGCTATTGAACGATCCAATAACGTAAAAATTGTATCTTTACGTTTTTCTAAAAATGTTTCAGGTGTTTCAAGACAATGGTGATCATTTGTATTGCATGATATTCTGTACGTTGCAACTCTGTTTCGAAACGCGTTTTCAATTAATTGAACGTTAATTAATTGACTATCGGAACTTAAAACATTATTTTTATGAATGTTGCTGTTAAAATGATTTGATAAATATCTCTTTGCTATGAATATATGACACTCAGAACATTCAACTTTATCATTATCTTTTGTACTCACATGATTAGTTGGTTCTTGTACTGATGATATTCTCGAGATGTCACGGCTGGTTGAAGGATGAATTCTCTTAGCAGATTGTTCCGGGACCGGATCTCCTGCTGACCGCTTCACTCCTCGTCCAACTTGTGAAGACCTATAAAAATAACAAATTTAAATAACTTATCACATTAATTATAATGAAATCAAAATAAGATCTTTAAATTTGGTTCATAATACTAACTTAAATCGTTTTTACATCGCAAACAATATGCTTGCATTGGTAACACCCCGTCTATCTCATCGGTAGTATGTGATGATAACACTACTTCTGGTTTTGTTTCTATATGACCTTTGCATGGTGTATAATAAGGCTCGATTTCAGGATCCTCGAGAAGCGCATCAGGCAGAACTCCTTCAATATACCACAACCGTATATACTTGTGAAATTTACGAAGGATGAAACCTTTACTTAAACTGGCTATTTCACTTCGAGCTAGCCTATGCCCAAGATAAAACGTAAACGCCATTATTAAGACAAACAACTCACTCAAGTTACAAACAACAATGGATACATTCAACGCCAGTGAGGGTTTATATATTATAAAAAGGTCAACGCCCACTCTCCAAGTCCCCCACATAAAAATATTAACGCCCACTCCCCACTTAACTAATACGAGTAATAGTTGCACGTTTCAACTGGATTAATCTGAACTTGTTTTAACAAGTTATGGACGAACACGTTAAAACCTTGGCTAACACTTGTGGAGACAGGTTTTCGATAAAAACGGATAAATGAGATGTAGCATAAAAAAGTTTCATGAAATACTCACGATTCCTTCTGCAGTTGACTAACAAGTTCTCCGGCGTTGTATAATTCTTCATCTTCTTCAACGGTTTTACAAGCTTTGACTAGTTGTGGGTTATATCGATCACAGTTCAAGCTATCCATAGCGAGGACGTAGTGTAAATGTGTATTCTCATGAAACTGTTATGACTTTAAATAGTTTCTCCCAAGTAAGTTTTTGTGACCCCACTCCATTTTATTGAAAAGCATTAGAAAGTACAAGATCTTTTCTTCACGAAGATAAATATTTTTTTAAACAGTTACACAATACTAAATGTCAACTCTTAGAAATCTCTAAGGCATAAAATACAGAATTTTGTATGCAACCATTATATCTAAAGTCAATAAATTACATGTTATACTTTCGTCTTACAGTCTAAAGACCTTTGTCTAGAAAATACTGCTTACAAAGAGTTACCAATTGACAATTTTACTTTTAGTTCCACTCAAAAATGACATACATTTTGAGTTTGGTTTATTATAAAGAAAAAAAAGATGACCCGTCCATGTTAAAAAAGGATTTTACAAACAAAGACCCATAAATCTCACGATGTTATGCTTTCTTCATCGAATCTACCTGTCTGTGACCATTACTTATACAATACAATACAAATATTGTCTACAATGCAAAGAGACGAACAAACCTCATAAAAAATATATTTATAGAGCTACATTGAAATGTTACAATTAAAGGTAAAAAATAAACTAAATTTACAAGTATTGAGTACGAGTATCACTTATTCTTATCAGTGTCTATAAAATATTTAACACTGTTTTCTTTCGAAGCTAATTGTTTTGTAATATTAAAAATAACGTCACGAACACTTTGGATATGTGAATCGTCGTCACTGCACGAGTAATATTTGAGGCGTATGTCACAGTGCTTCCAATGGTCTGCTGGAGTCATATTTCTTATTTTCTCCATATCGTAGAGCTCAATTTTAATGAGGTGTGACGCGTAGCCTGCATCCTCTTGACCAGATGATAAGTATGTGACTCCATCACTTGTGGTTTTCGATACGTTCGAAGATGTAACTTTCGCTTTTGTTTTCTTCTTGGGCCTCTCGAAGAAACTATCTATGTTATTGGTTGGTCTTTTCTTTGCAAGTGCTTGCTTTAATTTGAGTCCTACCGTGCCCTCTTCATCGGTAGAGTTATCGTGATTATCCGGGTAATAGAAATTCTTGAAAGTATTTTCAGAGAACTGAAACAACATTTACCATTTAGTTAAACACGTAAGTAAATAATTAATTAATAACACAATTGTCTAATGAGATAAAGTGACATACTTACATCCATTATGCAGCTTCGATAATCACTTCACTCGAGAAAAGACTTTCACAGACCAAATGGAAACTTCAAACACTATAATTTTGGAACACTATCCTTGACGGAGGACACGAAATAACTATTTAAGTAAAGCCACGGAGAAGCTCCTTATATATGAATATTATCACGCAAAAAATCACAACAAAGCATCCTACAACCATCGAATGAGCCTGACAAACATGTTACATCCAGTCCCTGGTATCTTGTCCAAACATGTATCGTGACCACACATGACGCCAAAAAACGGCTGTGGGTCTAATACCACAATAAATCAGATGTCACATTACAGAACACGCACGTGCATTCGATCAAGATTGAACAGGTCAAAACCAGCTTCCAATCTTATCAATATTCAGCGAGTAGGTATCTTGAAGATAAAATATAAAACTATTTAATTGAGAACGAATCGCCCTTGTTGTATAATTATCACCCAAAATCAAGAGCATGAATAATAAAAAAACAATAGTTTAGCCAATAAAAAAATTGAGTTGTATAATTAATTGGTGCTACTACACAGAGTATGCAAGGAAAAAAGGACTTAAATACCGTTAGTTTAACGAGCGACATACGTAACAGAAACGGTCTTAACCGCCGCTAATTTCATGGTGCATTTCACTTAATTTTACATTTTAATGCTCCTGTTCTGTGTGGTTCCCATCAGAAAACTTCGAAATAGATATATTTTATGCGTATGTGAAGAAACAAATACAAACATATGAATTAAAGTGCATCTACAATACTAAACAAAACATACGAGAGTTTAAGTTAGGTTTAGAAACCACATGACGCAACTGCTCGCGACCTGAAAAGTAGGTTAGGTTAGGTTAGAACATTGATCCTAAGATTAAAACAAGTATGTAAGAAAGTAATACAAATGTGTGAATTAAACTGCACCATTGATACGTAAACAAAAGAAAACGGAAGTTCAGTTAACCGCACTCCCCACGCAACTGACTGGCAACCAGAAAATTAGGTTAGGTTAGGTTAGAACATGGAACCTAAGATTAAAAGAAGTATCCATATTTATATACTCAATACAACGTAATAATACGATAAGATATTGTAGCGTTTACCGGTAGCAATGAAGGGTAGAAAAAAAGGTGAACGGGCGAGCACGGGCGAGCAGGTATACGCACGCGCCGGACAGTGGCGACCGGGAACAATGGGACAATAGGCTGCGGTGTTAACAATAGGAATCCGAGCAAAGGGTCATCATCGTTGTGTATTGTGTGAAAACGACATTACGTAAAAGCATGAAGGAGTGGTCGTAGAGTTCCAGGACCCAGCGCAAACGCTTTAAACGGGGGCCTATTTGTTTTTTTTTTTTTTTTTTTTTTTTTTTTTTTTTTTTTTTTTTTTTTTAGGTTTGGTAGACTGCGACCGCGCTTGGACTATGGCCGGTGTGGGAAGTGGGTGTGACCTAGAACCCGGGGGCAGAACCGGCGAATCCCTACTACTTATTCCGGTTTACAACTACCTATTCTTGTACTCGATTAAAAAATCTGATTTAACAAACAATTTTATTACCTATTTTTGACATTTTATTTTACCATTTCACTAAATCATGTCAGAGATTTCAACAAATCTCTAAGAGATATGAACAAATCACACAGGATGTGAAAATGGCCATTCCATTTTATCATTTGCCTACAAAAAATCAGTTATTAGATCAAATTCCTAAATCTATTTAGTGAAATGACGAAATTAGCCAAAAAAGGCATACTCATTTTTTTTCATTTCACCAGAATTGTTCAGTGATTTGATAAAATCCCTGAAACATCATGTGAGAGATTTGATCAAATCACCTACACCATGTTACAGTAGAGACATTATCATTTCACTAAACGTGTCTAGTGAAATGATAAAACGAGTTGACTCTGCGAGTTTGTTTCGTCAACTCACTAACGCGTTTCAGGGGTTTTATCAAATCACTAACAAATCTAGTGAAATGCAAAAACGAGTTGCCTTTTTTGGCCGATTTCGTCATTTCCCTTAACAGATTCAGAGATTTGATCAAATGACTGATTTTTTCTAGGCAAATGATAAAATGGATTCGCCATTTTAACATCCTGCGTGATTTGATCATATCCCTTAGAGTTTTGTTCAAATCTCTGTTTTGGCCATTTCCCTGCGACATATATAAAAGAAGACCCTGACTGATTCATCACCGCACAGCCGAAACTACTAGGACTAGAAACTTGAAATTTACACCAGAACTTTCTTTTATGACGTAGGCAAGGGATTTTTGGAAATTCCATCCCTAAGGGGGTTAAATAGGGGTGTAAAGTTTGTATGGGGGAAACATTATTTTTTGAACTAGAGACTTGAAACTTTGTAGGAAGATTACTTATTAAGATACAAAAAAGTACTTTCAGCGTTTTCGAAAATTCCACCCCTAAGGGGGTTAAATAGGGGTGCAATTTTTGTATGGGGGAAACATTATTTTTCGAACTAGAGACTTGAAACTTAGTAGAAAGATTACTTATTAGAATACAAAAAAGTACTTTCTGCGTTTTAGAAAATTCCACCCCTAAGGGGGTTAAATAGGAGTGCAAAGTTTGTACGGAGGGAACTTTATTTTTTGAGCTTTTTATAAAGATTATTTATTAAAAATCAAACAAGAACTGTCGGCGTTGAGTAAATTCCACTCCTAAGGGGGTTAAATAGGGGTGCAAAGTTTGTATGAGGAAACTTTACCTTTTAGCTAGAAACTTGAAACTTTGTAGACAGATTACTTATTTAAATAAAAAAAAAGAACTTTAAGCGTTTTGGAAAAATCAATCCCTTAAGGGGGTTAAAAAGGAGTGAAAAGTTTGTATGGGGGAAACTTTTCCTTTTAGCTAGAAACTTGAAACTTTGTAGACAGATTACTTATTTAAAAACAAAAAAGAACTTTAAGCGTTTTGGAAAAATCAACCCCTAAAGGGTTAATTAGGGGTGCAAAGTTTGTATGGAGGTAACTTTGTTTTTTTAGCTAGAGCATTAATTTTTTGTAGAAGTTTACTTATCAGAATAAAAACAAGTTCTCTCCGCATTTTGGAAAAAATCTACCCCTAAGGGGCTAAGAAGTTATAGTAAGAGATTTGTAACTTCGATCTTAGCCTGTATGTTAAAAGACTACAAAACTGATTTCAGAGTTTTTTGAAATGCATCCCCTATTAGTAAACATGTCGGAATGAGGGTTTCCAGAATGTGCTTGCAGCACCAGCCACAATGTCACCAGCTGGCAGCACCGTGGCGAGAGGTCTAGGTGTCAAAATCCACCAATCATATTTAATCATCATGAATTTGATTGGTGGATTTTGACACCTAGACCTCTCGCCACGGTGCTGAAAATGGTCAAAGAAAGAAATTTTGCTCTTTCTGGGGGGTTACCACTGTTACCAGTGATAAAACACGCGTGTTTAATACCCAGGATTATGAGCATAAAAGCGACATAATAAGAGGGTACATTACGAGCAAATGTGTTGAAAGTAAATTACAATGCAACATGCGAGGAAATTAAAAATTATACATAAAAGGTGAAATTTGAATTGTCCTGAAATCTCATTCTCGCACGTGTGTGGGAATATCGAAATCCATTCCCGCACGGCCGCCCCCCGGCCTGCCCCGCCGTGCAGGCATGGAGGGCTTCCCGTGTTTATGTTGACCCATATAAAGGCGCACTTTCAGAACAAGTGCATTGTCAAGTAAATAATATATTATGGGTCTTAAAAATAATTGAGTTATTCATTTGAATACCTACGCTTTACTGATTGCACACACGTACGCTTACCCTATAGAACTCTACGTTTCAAATTATTGAGATCAAGGTTTCTTCGTTATTAATATTTTGAACAATATAGGGACATAATATCTACCTTTATGGTGTTTTGAACCAGGTAAGACATCGTTATCCATAAATGTTCTGAATGCACTTGCCAAAATCGTGTCCGGTTTCGGTCCAGGAAATTGTTTCTTGGCATATAACTTGCTCGCAACCGTAATAAGACTATGCTGAAATTGCCAAAAGTATATTTTTTCGAATGGGTTGTGTGGTGTCAGAGCGATCCAATCAGAGTTTTTAAAGAATAAATTGTCTATTTGGACCAGGGTTAGTTCTTTCTCGTGTATGTTACAATCGAAATAAAGCTGCCAAAGATATAAGCGAATTAGATTCGGAGTAAAACTGATCTCTTCAGTGTTACATATCTTCGCGTAATGGAAGTAAATGTTCCTCAACTCAGTTTCATAGCATCGTAAAGCTTTGCGAAGAGATGTTTCCTCGAAAGAAATTAAATCTTCTATATTCAGGTGCTCTTCTTCAGGCGATTCGTCTTTGCGTCTCGCATTGACATCGAATTCATGATATTTATTATCATCAAAAAACTTTGCGATGATACCCGCTCTTACTTCGGCTTGGCGATCAATATTATTCAGAGCTTGGTGGACATGATATATGAGGCCCAGATTTGCATCACATAAGTCGAATTGAATCGGTTCTTGCACTTGAGGCTGTTTGGGATTAGGAGCCCGGCAGCATTCGCCTTCAGATTCGTGTGGTCCGAGATTGTCGTCGATGAACAACGCCTTGTGCTGAAAGATCTGGCCATTATTCGTGACTAGTTTGCCGTTGCCGTGTTTCAAATTATCGTTGAACCCGCCTTTGTAATGAGAGCCCAGGCCGAAGCCAAAACTCAGGACACCATAGCCATTGCGTTTGCCCTTGTACCATTCGCCGCGATAGATATTGACCGACGGCATCGACATCGAGTTATTGCAATACATATCCCAAATATAAACACCGAACCCAGACATAACGTTGTTTTTCCAATCACCGCTATAAAACTGTAAAGCAATAAGTAGCATGTTAGGCAAGGAATGTACCTAACATAAAATAATCGAAAGAGCGAGCAAAGCGAACGAAGTTCTATGAAGCATAGCAAGCTTGGGCCTAAAATTCCAATTTCCGGATGTCCGGCGTTCTCCTCTACAGGTCCCATATTCTCAATCGATTCTCGTGAAAACTTGGGAGCATAATCAATAATTTTATCGTTTTTTTTTGTCGATTGAGTGTATCGAAACCATTTCATTTTCTCGCGAGTCCTACAGCAGACAACAACTGCATAAGGGAGCGACCACACCGGTGCTTAACGCTGCGTATACGCGTTGACGTGTCGTATGCGACACGTATTCTTCATACATTTTGCTGCGCTTTACGGTGCGTTAGCGTATTTTGAGCAACGGTGTGGTCGCACCTTAAACCGTTATAAAGATGCTTTTCTTTTGTTTTCTTTTTCATCTTGGTTGTAAACAGTTGAACCCCTTATTGTTACGGCCAAGATGCTTAGGTGAGAGAACTTATTCTGGTCTTTCAAGAATGGTTACATCATGGTATATCAGTAGGTAGACACAAAAATAAACTTACATCGTGGTTAGGCCATATCATTAGACCTTTTCCTTCTCTCGTGTAAGCGTCCCATTCTCCTTTATAGCCACTATCGTGGCAGTATTCGCGTGAACCTAGTCCATGTCTAACATTCTGAGGGAAAATTAAACTTTAAGTAGGAAGAAAAGCTCCTTGCCCGTGGTCCACCTAATCTGTTCACCTGGGTGGACCACGGGAAGTTTTTTCTACCCGTGGTCCACCTAGAAGGACTATGGTAAAAACTTATTGGTGGTGGTTCACCTCAGTAAACTTTTCCAGTAAATTAGTATATAGTATACAGTAGTACTTTTTGTGTGTACAATGGTTTTTTTTTAATTTCCACCGTACACCTTGTTATCAATACAGCGTACCTACATACTATCAGAACTCTTCAGATCGAAAAATGTGCAGGCCAGTGTAGGTACGACGACGAGCGAAGCGAGGAGAGTATTAGGTGTCCTGCGACCCTACAGCGCGCGAGCCGAGTGAGCGAAGCGAGCGTGCCGCGGCAGCGGCCGGCGAAGCGCCAGAACCGAACTTTTAATATGAGAAAGCGAAATAACACATTTTCGGTGCGTATTTCCTGTCAGACAAATTCTTCACGCAAACATAAAAAAATCCATAGATATAATAAAACAGCCAGTATTAAATTTCAGAGGTGGACGTTCACCAATATAAATTACACTATATAATTAATGGTGAACGGTAGGAAAAAATAAATTTCAACAGTTCATCGAGGAGGTCTCGGGAGGTGGACGGTGGGAAAGCAGGGGTCTTTTAGCAAAGTTTACATAGGTGTACCACGGGTAAAAAAAAATGACCGTGGTTCACCTTAGTCCACCTAGGTGGACCACGGGTAGCAAAAACTTCCCGTGGTCCACCCAGGTGAACAGATTAGGTGGACCACGGGCAAGGAGGGGGAAGAAATGGTTATGAATGAAATGCGCCAAAACTGCGTCAATCGTAAAAAAACATATTAAAAGTTACAAGGTATGTATCGTATGTAAACTGAATTGTCCGATGCTTACCCGGCTGTCAGTAAAGCGCTTGACCTAATTCTTTTTACATCTCATGGCAATCATGGCATAAATCGATCATTCAGTCGAGAGTAGCAATTTTGGCAATGGATACTCTTAGCTCTGAATTAGAAAACTGCCTTAAGTTTGTAGCTTTATTTTCTTCAAAAGCTATCTAATCAACATAACTCTTTGACAACTGGTTAGCCTAGTGGGTAGTGATTCTGAGGAATCTGAGGTAGTTAGTGACGCTGCCTACGAAGCTGAAGGTCCTGGGTTCGAATCCCGATAAGGGCAAATATTTGTGGGATGAGCATGCATATTTGTGTCTGAGTCTTGGATGTTGCCTATGTATAGAAAGAATTATAAAGTAAGTAAGTAAGTATTAGTAAGTATTTATAACTCGTAAATTATACGTCGTTTAGTACCCATATCACAAGCCTTATTGAGCTTACTATGGGGCTATTTCTTTATTCGATTTGTGTAAAAATGATCTAACATTATTTATTTACCTTCTTTAGGAATATATAATGCTCAAAAAAAATAATAGGGGACACAAGTATGGTGATCGTTACGTGAAAATTATATTGAACAGTAATATAAGTATATATTTTTTCCTGTTATTGGACTTAAACAACAGCATGAAAGAGGTTGGAGTGTGAGCCACTTTTCAATTTATTTAGAAATATGTAAGTAGCAATTATTGTGTTTTGTTTGAACACTATATGTATCAGTTAAGGTAAACCTACTTACGTGAACCCATTGGCCGTCATATGAGTTAGTGAAGGACCGCGAGTAGTATATGGCGCCGATGCCGTGCTTGGTGCCGAAGTGCCAGTCGCCGACGTAGGAGCCCTGCGTGCGCGAGTTCACGTACAGCCCGCGGCCGTGCCTCAGGTTCCCCATGAAGTCGCCTTCGTACCAAGTGTCGTCCTTCCACTGAATCATCCCTTTCCCGGCCATTTCGTTGTTTTTAAAGTGCCCCTAGATTAAGAAAAAGTTTCAGGTAATGCCACTGTAAAAGGTACCTAACACGTTTGTTTCCTGAGCCACTTTAATAAGTTGAACACAAACTGAAGTTGAGCACGGATAGCTACTAGTTTTTCTATGTATTCGAATGTATGGCACCAGAGCCACTAAAGGAACCAAGTCTTTGTATAGTCGATTTCCCCGATATCTATACAGACAGCCTTTCAAAAATATCTAGACATGCGTCTTATAAATCTCAGTAACAATAAAGACTGTGTATAGATATTTTAGAACGGTTGTCTGGATAGATATTGGAGAACTCGACTGTACAAATTAGGCAGCTGCCTCTATAACTAGCATTGGTTTTAAAAAAAGGCAGTTGATTTGTAAATTTATCTAAGGAAGCGAGATGAAACTAATTTCATCGTCTATCTCTAATTAGGACAGTCCATACCAAATAAACTGTACCGTCGGCCCATTGAAAGCGCCCTTCCCCATGCATGCACTTCATGGATATATTCCCTTCATAAAGGTTTCCGTTCCTGAAGCGAATGATCGCGCGTTCATCTGGTCCGGACCACCATGGGACGTTTAATGGCTCTATCTGAAGTATATATACGAAAATTATGTCCCTATAGGTTTCATTGAACATATTTGATAATGGTCTCATTTTGTGAATAGGTACTGTACCGGAACAGAACCCGACTTCGACCTTCGACTATCCACGGCTTTAGGCTTCGCTGATTTCACTGGAAGCAATACATCATTAGTATAAATTTATAATAACCCTAACCTAACCTAACCTAACCTAACCCTTGTAAGCCCTACTTAAAAATTCAAAAGTATGTCCGGCTTTTAAGTTTTTAATTTGAAACCTTGTTTTATTTCTTTCTAGTTCTAAATTTAGATGTAAATTTTTACTCGTATAAAGACACGAGGACTTACGAAATTCCTTTTCATATAGGTAGGTACAACGGTTACAAGATTTATTTGGGTTGAAAATTATTTTATAGTAACTATATATCCATAGGGATAGTTTGTGGCCCATGGAAGATGATAGGGCAGTCTTTATCCGGGAAATCATCATTCCCTATAAAATTCAAATAAAATTTGGTCTAGAGATATTTTGAATCCGTAATGCCGTTTTCATCCCTTATAGGAAGTTTTTAAGATGGAATCAATATTTTAAATATGTACCCCCTTATTCATAAATGTCCATCATACCTACGAGGGTAATATTTATTCATGCTGGTTACTACTACAAAGAAGAGGATAAAAGGCACATGAACAAACACTGAAAGTGGCAGGTGTAGGTACTTACATTAAGTCAAAAACTGTTTTTCCCATGGACAACTATATGTGGCGTGCTCACGAGTCTCAAGTCCACAGAATCTTCACGTGTTAGCAAAGGACGGGAAAACAAAAAACTTACTTTACAGAAACGTGTTAAACTAAATAATATTTTTTATTTAGAAACAAACGGTCATTTACAAAATACATTTTAACAATGAAAGGTATTATATTAAACTAGACCTATAGTTTCCTTACTTAGTAAATTTACATATAAAAGTGGGAACATATGTATGATTATCTGCTTAGATATGACATGATCTGGGTAGCTGTATTACCAGGTTACCATAATATGTCGCAGTTACTAATCATTCATTTATCTGTTCATTAAATTCTGGATGTACGCATTATTGATGATTGCAAATCAAAACCATCATTTTCTTTTATTATTTAAAAGTAAGCAATGATAAAAAAACAGCTTGGATAAAAATAAGCTACTTACCCAAATTACTAATTCTATGCAGACGAAGTCGCGGGCAAAAGCTTAGTAGTTTATATTTCCGTATTTCTGAATGAACCCGACGAATAATTTGTATCTAGTAAAAATAAGATTTATTGTTGTCACAATCTATACCAATTCAAATAAAAAACTCCGTACTTTATGAATGTTTGTTTTTAGTGTTCCATATTGAAAGCTGATACATAGACCAAAGGTAGTAAATAGAGGCGTCATAGTTATCACATTATTTAGTGTTCCCATATTCAGTTTTGTGCATTTTTTTGTTTGTATAAGTGCGCATGAGCGTGTGCTAAACTTATTTGGCTTGGTTGAAAACCGGCTTCACTAGGTTTTGCGTAATGCTCTATCTTTTTTCTTAGTCTGAGGTTATCGCTCGCGGATTCGACAAATTTAAAGTTATTAACACAACACAATACAGTAAAGTAAAGTAAGTAACTAGCCCTTACACAACACACAACAATAAGTGGCAGTGGGCGGGACATATTGCACGTAGAATCGATGATGGCCATTGGTGCGGAAAGGTTCTCGAGTGGCGACCACGTACCGGAAGGCGCAGCGTGGGTAGACCCCCTACAAGGTGGACCGATGACCTGACCCCGTATCATGGTCGGCCTTATCACGCAATAAGTGACAAGATAAGAGCGTCGTCTCGTTCTATCGAACGGTGTCAGCCAGTGACGGACGCTCTATCTTGTCAATTATTGCGTGATAAGGCAGACCATGATGCGGGGCCTGGTAAAGGTCGCGGTAGTCCGCTGGATATGGGTGGCGCAGAACTGGTCATTGTGGCACGCTTTGGGGGAGGCCTATGTCCTGCAGTGGACGTTTTTCGGCTGATATAATGATGACGCATCAATAACGATGAATGATTTGGATTTTGTAATTAAACGATTCAGTTGAGAACTAAAAAAAACTCCTATTGAATCTTCTTATATGCGGTTTTGTTTGGGTTACTAAAACACACAAATAATACTATGCTTAATAATGGCTTCAGATTTCAACACTACAAGCAGCTTTTGGAGTTCTATATTTTAACAGTTCTACATATTGTTGACTCTATTTGGTTCAAATCTAGAAACAAAATAGCATCAAAGTACGAGGTTCTTTATTTGATTTAAAATTGGAATACCGAGCTGTAGTGGTGAATCGTATTGTTGCCTTATACCATTCAAGTTTGAGAGCTTGCTGCGAAAATTTTGAACCCGACACCTAAAAAAAAGGCGAGGACCTTAAACATTAAAATGACTCGTTTTTCGTATGTACTGGGACATGAATATATTGAAGACGAATGCGTAACTGCATTTGACAGGATACTTTCAGAAAATTCAAGCTACCGTCCGCGCGACGTGCTTTTAATGCAGGCTCTGCACTTGATTGAGCCTGTGCCTCGGGGAGAAGACCATTTACAAGTCATTTTCCGAAAGCTCCCGGGAATCGACCTTTTAATGACGTTGGACACTGGACTTGTGTTCAGTTTGTAAATGGTGAATTAAAAATATATGATAGTTTGTAGTACACCGATTTGTCGCCAGTGCAGGAGCAGTTTCTGTCGAAAGTCTTTCCCAGTCGTGCAGCAACAAACGAACACATACGATTGTGGAGTTTTTGCAATAAAGAAATATATTTTTTGTTGAACTCCGTTCAATAAATCAAGCAGTTTAGTTAGTAGTAGTTAGCTTCAAAATCAGGAGATAAAGTATGAATCATTTAAAATAACTGAATGTACGGAACACTAATTGCCGAGCTCGCACTTGGCCGATTTTTTTGTATGATTTATCTTGAATACAAATGTAAATGAACCTAAATAAAGACAAAAATGTTTACTTATTAATATTTTTTCTAACTTTTCTGAAGCTAGCTAATTTATCATTCTTTTGATGTCTGAAATTTGGTCGGATTCTGTCTTTGGGTACTTAACTATTTAATTGATAATATATCCGTTACACATAAGAAATAAGCTGTTATAAATTATTTCCAAAATTGATTTTTTTTCCATACATAGTTGTCAGTTCATTGACTGGACTATAATGTAACTTAGTACCTACACCTGCTGGAAACCGTGCTGGTTCCAACAACCGTTGGGGCTATTTATTATTATTATTATTTTGGTTTGCTTAGCTTTTCTCTCATAGTGGAGGTAATTTTACTTCTATATTCACGGGCTTTTGCCCAAACGAATATGGAAGGCATTGTTTAATAGATAGAGCCTACGGATCTAGAGCTAGGAATTTGCGAACTATTCTGCATGTATTCATAATAACGGCCTTTTGCAGGAGAATATAAGTAAGCGGATGAATATTATTAAGGGTTTTCAGACTGGCGTGCAGAGTGCAGGGTACAACTCCTGTGGATGAAATCATTATTATTACCTGGTGGTTCCTTTCCTTTCTTTTTAGCAGATACTACTGTAGTTTCGCTTATTGCTTTTTCTATATTATCCACTTCAGGTTTATCCGGGATAATAACTTCCCAGGACTCCACGATGTGTTTAAGCATTGACTCGAAAAGTAATGTGACCAGTTCTCTTTGAACGGAGCCCTTGGGGCGAACGTGGTTGATGGAGTTTGCGGATTCGCTGCCGAAGTGCGCGCTGGATTGGCCGCGAGCCGTGAGCAGGGAGTCTCCATCCGGAGAACTCCTGGCGGTGGTTACTAGGGAGCTGTCTCGCCGTGTGGTCGTCCTTTGAGTGTCGATGTAGAACATCTTATCAATACGTTCAGGTAGGAACAAATATTTCACTACGATTCTACCGTGAATAGAGGATTAGATTAGATAAGCTATCCTTTCTTTATGAACTTAACTGTAGTCAGGGGGGGGGACAGTGACATACCCGTTGACGTTTGATATCGATAGATCTACCATCTTCTGGTGCATCCATAAACCTACTATTGCGCAAAGTAGATTTTCGGTTACTTAAATAATGTCACAGGATGTCGCTACAATATCCATGTAAAATTATGAGTCATAAATTGTTATAGATATTATTCGTTAAAAGTATTTTGCATTGAAATAACATAACATTATTTTATAATATAATTTTAATTAATTCAGTTATTTGTTGTATTAATTTTATTTTTCACTTGGCCACATTTGCCTAACCGACCGCTATGGTTTTGATAGTCTTTGGTTTTGACGGCAGCCGCCAAATTGAATTGTCGGATGTGATTTTTCGTCGGAGTTTTTCTTTTCGTATTGTGGTTTAATAAGAATAAAAAACCCAGGTAATACTCCAGGAAGTGCGTTACGTCGAACTCAGTGCTCCTTCGCCTTGCGGTTGAGAGCTTTATTTTGTTACTGTGTTGTTTTGCGCGTAATGGACGCTATATATTTTGTTATATAAAATGCCCAAATTATGTGCTTTTGGCTGTAAAACCAATGGTAAGTTTATATTTTGCGTATTACATGATTCGTTAACAACAATAACAGTCAAACTAGATGTTAACTTGTCTTAAACCACGGACGTTTACTGTTTCAGATATACTAACCCATCGTTTCCCAAATCCCCATAAGTTTTTTGAGCAATTCAAATCTTGGGTCGCTCGTGTTGGTGGAAAGTTAGACATCATCCGATTATGACTATTATAGGAAGAAAATCATTTGTGATAAGCATTTCACAGATGCTGACAAAACCCATCATAAGAACTGGTTAAATAGATTAGCAGTGCCTTCGCTTTATTTACCTGGTAAGTTTCAGCTGAAATACGTAGAAAACCTTCTTTATTTTATTGGCGCGACCAGACCAGTGACCGTGGCGACCCTCGACGTGATATCGGCCCCAGAGCCCATTTGACCTTCCACGGCATAGGTCTGCATGCTCCTTATTAATCCTTGATGACGCTTATAAATGCGAAAGTTTGGATGATTGTTACTCATTCACGCTAAAATGGCTTAACGAGTTATGATAAATTTTAGTAGGTATACAAATAGTGTATAGCCTGGATTAACGTATATAATACTTTTTATCCCGGAAATCCTCCCTGAAAGGGATGAAATTGGGGGTGGAATAAGGATCCACGAACCGCAGTTTTTCAAATCCATTTAAGTCATTCAAGGATTTAAGCGTCGAGCAGTTAGCACTACAATAGCGTAAAAAATATACCTTTATTCAGTATTTGACGTATTGAAGACAAGACGACGTTTCTATTCACAAAACCTAAGTACAATTGAATGTTTGTTACGCCATTCCAGGAAATATCGTTCTAGGGATGGAGTCTATTAAAACAAACTTTATAATTTTTCAGGAGTAATTCAAGACACGGCTGCTAAAATTCGTGAAAGTGTCATCAAGGAGCACAACTACACCGTGATAAGCCGACCAAAATGGACAAACACAAAACGTAATACATTATATTAAGCTTTTATTTACTTTCACCTGTCCCGTTGTCTGTCTGTCTGTCTGTCTGTCTGTAATCAAATCTTGCAAGTTAAATTTGACCCACTTCCCGGTGACCGATTGAGCTGAAATTTTGTGTACGAGTATAGTTTGGATGACGATTCAAAATTATGGTACCATCGATCTGATCTGATGATGGAGATAGAAGGTGGTCATGGGAATTCAGTACTTAACCGACGTAACCCCGTTGAGTTTGGGCTCGTTAGAATCTTCTCAATGAGTAGTTGATGATGGTATACAGAAAAGTACAGTCCGCAATAAAAGCTTCTTCCAAAAATGAAAATTTTGACAGAAACTTGTATTTATTACCCACAATGCCCGCGCGTGGAATTCGGTCTTTGTCGTCTCATAATCGTCATCGTCACCCATCGCTCCATCCCACGCGGTGGAATAAAAGAAATTGTTTTGCATGTCCGACTTTTTCACTCCTCGTTATGCCAAATTTCATTAAACTGTAGCCGTCAAAAAGTGACAGACATATTTAGTTACTTGTACATTTAAGACAGAAAGGCTCCTAAGCAGCTAAATTTAAATCCTTCCTCCTCCTTTTAAAGTCGCTATACTACTTCCTATATTACTAAGTTATTTCTATTATTACTGTTTTAATTTATCAATAACATGATTTTAAAATGAACCCAAGAGGGTGTTCCTTAAGATTACCATAATATTTCTTTTTGCAGATGGTTTAACAACAAAATCGGCTTGCACCAGCTTAGTACACCCACTACGTACAAAAATCAAGCGCCTACGTACGGAAATCTCAAGGCTACACAAAAAAGGAAAGTCATTTGCAGCGAGACTAGCAAATGCCGAAGACTTAGCTAGCAATACCGCATTTCAAGATGTCATCAGAAACATGACTAAGCCGGCTCGGCTTTTTCTTCAAATGCAGAAGCAGGCATCAAAGAAATCAAAAGGAAGACGTTTTACAATTGAAGAGGTGCTTTCACTCTCTATATATAAAAAAAGGACGAAATGCTATAAAAATACATTTATCAAATCCAAAGAATATAGCACAAGGCGATGGCTATGCTATCCTAGCGAAGATTTTGTTAATTGTTTCCACGACATACAAAATTTAACAACATTTTTACGAAAGAATGTTCCTAAAATTAACGTTAAATAAGACATTACAGCAATCACAGATGTGTTGGTCAAGTACCCTTTAATAACTAGCGATCCGCCCCGGCTTCGCACGGGTACTATATATAAACCTTCCTCTTGAATCACTATTTAAAAAAACCGCATCAAAATCCGTTGCGCAGTTTTAAAGATCTAAGCATACATAGGGATAGACAGCGGGAAGCGACTTTGTTTTATGCTATGTAGTGAATGTTACGTGTTATTTAAGTGTGAAACAAGTTAATTTTGACATAAATGTTAATTTTTGTTTAAAAACTCCGATTTGAGGTTTTTTCCGAACCGGTGGCAGTTTATCGACATTCATCGGTGCATGTAATATGTCTAATTTGATGAATAAATAACTTTGACTTGAGTAAATAACGTAACTTTGTAATACAAAAACATGTCTGGTATTTGTTTCATTGCCAGTATTTGCCGGTTAAGTCAGGTTTAGACGAAGCCAGTGAGCCAGCACTGAAAAATAGGCCGGCGCTCTATATTCCCGCCAGCCAGTGCTATACATACAATTTCGTTTTACTGGCGTGGCGGCCAGCACTAGCTTCGTCTAAAGCTGGCTTTACGGTACAGAGAGTTATACCTTAAACAATATTATATGATAATGTTAAATAAAATTCGTATCAGTCACAGCACAGAGTAGGTATGTAAATTTGTAAATTCACTAGTGATATTTGAGATTATTATTATTGAGTTGCTTTTTTATATACCTACCTACTATATTTTGCCCCCGTGTGGTGTCGGGTTAGAATTTCAACGCCTCTTTCCCGTGGGTGTCGTAAAAATCGTCTAAGGGAGCTGGGTTGAAGTGTGTTGGGGCGATGGGCTAACCACCTGTCACTGCGATATCACATTTTGTCAATCTTTTATACCAACTATTATGCTAAAAGTGGCATTGGAACATACGTTTTGGGAATAAAGTCGTATTATGTATGTATGTATATTTTGCGAATGAAATATGTTGTTTGTAGGAACAACAGGATAGAATCAACCAATCACTATGGTAGAATTCTTGTAAGTTGGTAATTTATGCATATATTGTAATTTTTTCGTGAAATAAATGAAGAATCATCTGCTTGACGACATTTTATCCAATATTTTATTTGTTCGTGTTAATATTTCACTTACACTGTCACTTTCGAATGCATTTTCTACTTTGGAGCTAAACATGTCGATGTAATTTCTTTCGGCCACAAAAGGATTTGTGGTTGGAATAATTAAAACCGACTTGCTCTAAAGCTTATCTGCACGGCTATCATGAGTCGGCCGCGACACACACTTTCGATTTTTCTCACACTATACCTCTTTTTCTTAGTGTTCTAATAAGAAAGAGATGGATAGTGCGAGAAAAATCGAAATTGTATGTCGGGGCTGGGCCGATTTCTCTATCCTTGTCGATTTCAAATTTTCGGCAGAATTTGATGAAATTCGGTAGGTTTGAAGAGCTTTTGATTCTAAGAATCCCATTGAGTTAAGAATATCCCATACGATTTGTGACTCAATGTAGGGCATTGTACAGAATCACGAGCTCTTACAACCTATAAAAGATTTATCCAATTCTGAGGAAAAAAATCGACAATGATAGAAAAGTTTGCCCAACTAGTAGTAAATTATGTTTTGCATGTATGTGTAGGTACTGGTTCTACACGCACACATGCATAGTTAGTTTCGGATGCAATTTAAAGATGGCGCTGTCAAAAAGGTTTCCATTAAACGCTTCAAGAGGGCACTCTTTACCTATATACTTACTTTACTCTTTGACTGTAGTATAATGCTAATGACAAGACGTCAATTTGACACGTAAATAGCAAATATTGAATACGTCAAGGTATTTTTTTCTACGAAGATGTGCATCAGGCTATCAGCACACCTAACGTATAAGTAGGTATATATTGTACTCTTTGCACCTAAATAGGTAACTAGGGGCAGTGTAGACCTCGCCGGTTTGTTTCAAAGCGGTTGAATTTAGTATTAAAATAAATTACCTAGATAAATCCAAATAATATAAGTATTTCAAAATTTTGAGATATTCGAAAAAATGGAACGCAAATTTATTTGTGGTTTTATAGATTATTTATTTGAAATTCGAACATAGGAAACCATCATTATTTAATCGGAGTTCAAGATACAGTGGACGGAACATAAAATTTGTACCAAGTCAGTAGTCAACGGTCAGCGTTGACTACTGACGGTACAAATTTCTTGTATTTTTTTACGTTTTCAACCCATATCTCCTCCATTTTTCAAAATTTCGGAAAACTGACACGTCAAAAAAATTCTGTATACTTACCGAACCTACTCACAAAATTTCATGAGAATCGGTTGAGAAATGTGAGCTCTAAGGCGAGAACAGGGGGAAATCCAAACATCCGGAGGAAACACGATATTTCGTCCAAGCTGAAGCATAGACGCTTCGCTCGCTCGGTCGACTTAGGCCCGCCCACGGTATTTTTTTCATTACTTAACCATTTTTGTTTCAATCGTTTTCTAAATATTTACCTAGTTTTTTTTAATTTTTATCTTGATGCATGCATGTGCTTGACCGAAAACTTAGTTTTAAATAAACTTGAATAAAATTAAATAATAAAAAAAATTGAACAAAAGTGTAAACTAAAAAAAACCGGCCAAGTGCGTGTCGGGCCACGCGCAGTGTAGGGTTCCGTAGTTGCCTGTCTGTCTTAGTTACATCGACGTGCGGTGCGGTTGCGTCGGCCGAATTTGTACGAAAATTGGCCTTTCCATGTACACATTAAGTTAGTCTACTATTACTCGGTCACTACTTATGCCTACTTATCCGTGATAGTTTTCCTTTTAAAATCAGTAAATGTAAGTAGGTATGTACTACTGTCAAGATTTTATTCACATCCCCAATAGTAGCCATTTAGCCGGCAGGGGAGAACAAGCTATCCTAAAATTAAAATAAATGATATCCCGGACGGACGGACAGACAGGCAGACATGACATGGCGAAACTATAAGGTTGTTGACAAAGGAACCCTAAAAAGCAAGTATGTCTATATCAAAAACAAAATATTCCTATACAAATCGACGATCTCAATTATAATTTACTTTAAAAACAAAGTTTTAACCGACTTCAATTTAGTACTCCGCCAAGCCACGAGAACATCTTTTCTAATTTACCTCATGAACTGATTTCCGAGAGCAAATGCGTTGATTATTATAGAAAAAAACCCAATCGCTGTATGTGACCCGATAATATTTGAGGACTTTCGTCGATTCCACAAGGATCACCCTTGGCACTTCATTAGTTGCTATTTCAACGGAATCTTATCAGAATCTGTGATATACTTTTGTACTTTTAAGTACATAATTGAGGAATTCCATAAGTCATCTGTGGTCTTCATCATCAATTCCACTCCACCAATTGATGATTTCCGGATGTAGATACACGAGTTATAATAGAAAATACCAAAATCACTACACGCGTGCCTAATATAATTGAGGAGTTCCCTCAATTCCTCATGGATCCCATCATCCAATTGAATTTTCAAAAAAATGGGACCCATCTGGAAGCATATACTTACAAACAAAAAAAAATTTTATGAATCGGCTCATCAATGACGGAGTTCTGAGGTAACAAACATTGAAAAAAAAAACAAAAAAAAAACAACCGAATTGAGAACCTCCTCCTTTTTTTTGAAGTCGGTGAAAAAGAGAGCGGATCAGCGGGGCTAGCACATACCTAACGCCGCGCCGCGACGCGAGTCGAGAAAGATCTACCCTCCTCTTTCTAATTTGCACGGTGCGAGTGAGAAAGGAGACCCACAGTCGCGCGTAAAGCGACTTGTCAGCAAGTTGTGCTAGACGTACTGCAATGAGATACGTATACGTTTCTTCAACGTTTTCTAAAAAAATATGGAAGAAATTGTTAATTGATGGGATACTGTCGATAATGTGTGGTTTACTCATACTCATTTCTTTTCAATCTTATTCAAACCAAAACCACCATTTTCTATTTTCTATAGTTCAAAAACAAAAAGAAACAGAAAAACTGTGGTTGATTGTCGGTTAATTTTGACTATTAATCAGCTGCTTTCGTGTAGGTACTTACTTTCGATTCGTGACATCCAGAAACCTCGTAAAAGGCATTCTGTACGAGCCATTTTTTGAACTCAGTGTTAGCCGTTAAGCATGAATGTATTATTAATGTATAATTCGGAAGCCATATATAAAAAAAAAACTCTTATGTTACTTTTTTAACCAGAATAGTTCAAGCAAAGGTCGTAAGTGCCACTTACGACATTTTTGTCTGAGCTTGTTATACTAGAATATGTCGGATGTGCCACATCCGACGTGAATGTTTGTCAGTGCAAAAATGTCGTAACTGGCAGAACCGACATTGTTGCACGGAAACTCCTATTTAACAATTTCATACAGAGAAAGTTAACTTGATAGGTAATTTAACACGCTGTAAATAACATAGAAAAGTAAAACAAAAAACACGTAATAATATACCGTATTATAGTAGAATCCTTGAGGAATTCCATGAGTCACTTGTGGTCTTCATCAGTTCCACTCCACCAAAATTGAGATTTCCGAGGGTAAAATACACAATTTGAGGGATGCCCTCAATTCATCTTCTTTCTTTCTGGGATCCCATCATCAGATCCTGACTTGGTGACAATGGGCACACCACAGGAGTATTCTTTCTAGAATAATTTTTAAAATTGGTCCACAATTAACGGTGAAATCTATACCACACCTTAAAAAACCTACATTGGAACATAGACCCTCCTCCTTTTTTGAAGTCGGTTAATGAACCTGTGGGCGTAGCATGGTTGCCATTTTATCACTTATCGTTGTGGTAAAGACGAGCATCACGCTCTGACAAGTATGCGAGTGCGAGAGTGACGGATGCCTTATCCACAACGATAAGTGATAAAATGGCAACCGTGCTACGCCCGGATGTCAATCGATATAGTACGCTATATTTGTAATGTTTCGTAGATATCTTCATAATGTTATACGAAACCACATCATTAATATAGTGGTATGGGGCTATTCAACGGATGCCAAGCGAATATTTATACTAAAACTACAAAAACGACGTACTGGCTGGAGTTAAACAAAGATACTCGTGTAAGAAACTTTTTGACAGTAACGGTATCATAACACACTATTCACTGTACATATATGGTACCTGATGGTACCTATTAATGTTCGTGAGAAATAATTTGCCAATGTTGAAGCGTGTTGAGGTCACGGGCAAAAAACTCCGATCAAGAGGGAGACTAGAACGGTCCCGCGTCGCATAGCTAGCACTTTCATCACTTTCATCAGGTAGGAACAGGAACCCTCGAGTGATAGGCGCAATCTATTAAGAACATCCACCTACCCGCCGAATTGCGAACGGAGTCATCTGACGAAACATTCGAACGCAAATTGAGATATTTTTATTGAGAAACCCATTATATTCAGTAAAGGAATATCCCACCAAAAACATTACATGTAAAGTGATTACTGATTGCCAAGACTCCCTAGCTCATATATAGCTTTCAGCGTTAAAAAGATATCAGATCAAAGTAGCGCCAAGCTTCCTATCCTACACAGTGTAACTCTACCACTACCAGCCACGCTCTTCAAATTCTACATCTTGGCTAAAAAGTATAGACCCGTCGTTTATTAATATCTTATTATAAATTCATACTGTATGCACGCGTGAGAGTCTATGCGGCGAACGATTTTTATAAATTTAAAGCGATAAACATTCCTACTCCACATGGCTTAACTCTACCAGCCATGCTCTACAAATTCTATATCTTGGCTAAAAAGTATAGACACGCGTGAAAAAGCATAGAAACAAAGTTTGTTTGTTGGGCACAGTTTGTTTGTTATCTGACGATCTTAAGAGGCCTTACGCCTACAGAAACAGAAGCGGAAGCGTATTTTGCAAAATGCTTCCTTTTTCATTCAAGATTACGACGTAACTATTAGTGATGTCGTAATCTTGAATGAAAAAGCAAGCATTTTAAATACGCTCGTCTGTAGGCGTAAGGACCCTTAATGTGATATAAGTAAACTTAGTGAACTTAGTCCTATATTTATTTTTGCCTGGGCATTAATTAATTTACTGTATTTGAATCTTATGTAAGTTGTCGTTTTATTATTATAACAATTCATATTCTATTTGACGATCATAATATAAATTCATATAGATTAAGTTAGCTTTAATGTATGTTATTGTAATTGTATATTATGAAATAAAACACCTAAATCTAAATCCATCATCATCAGTCCATACCATACACGCCCCACTGCCGGACACACGCCTCCTCTCATGGATAAGGTAATGGAATGGAATTAAACAAAGCAATAAAAAAATATAAACTTTCAAATTGGTGTATTTTAACCAGGAATTTTATTTTATTTTTTATTTTAGGCCTTTTTTGGTCTCGATGGAACATGCCGTATCTTCCGTAACCGCTCTTCGCGTTTTCACGGACGTCTTCGTTTAGCAAATTGCGACCTACCGAAGTAAACGAAAGCCAGTTTAACAAAACGTTATGTAAACATTTACAGAAATAAAGAGAAGAGGTGTACAGGTGACCCAGGAGACGTAACCAGAAATACTTCACAATTGATCGCCTTTTTTATAAGTTAACAAACAAACTTCATAGGTATTCAAACTCATGGTCACCCTATTACTTTTAACCCATGTATGGGGAATGAAATACATCGGTGAGGTAGGGTGACCAAATCGTATAAAATAATGAATAAATATCATAAAAAAAGATTACAATCGCGGTTGAAACCTGATAATCAACTACACGAAGTGAATATTTCAATCATTTATTTCCTGTTCACCTCTCCAAAGTCATTCTGCATGACCGAGACGGTTACCCCAATTCCATAATTTCCATGGGCGCCAGAATTGCCAGATGGACGAATCTTGGTCGAGGTCAACGTTGGAAGAGTTATCGGACGGTACGATAGCTGCATCTATTTGGGCCACGATTTCTTGCGAGGATTCTTCTGCCCAGGAATAATTTAACAGGCCGAGTGCGGTATACAACACCACCACCTAAGCAATAAAAATGAAATTATAGTGAGTGAACATAAATGAGTCCGTGAGGGAAAATCAGAAACTAAAAAAGAGAGGGAAATTTGTAACGTAGGAATTATGACGTATCAACAAATGGTGACAACTCGTGTGGGAGGGCAAGACACGCTTTGGATCGCTGAGCCAATACAACTAGTTTGTTTATTCGTTTTTTTAGGAATTATGACGTTGATTCTAGAATTATAAAAAAGTACGTATTTCATGAATATTTTAGACAGAAAGAGAACATTAAAGACCGGCCGTGTCGGGCGACGCGCAGTGTAGGGTTCCGTAGTTGCCTGTCTGTCTTAGTTACATCGACGTGTGGTGCGGTTGCGTCGGCCGAATTTGTAGGAAAATTGGCCTTTCCAAGTACATATTTGGTCGACTATTACTCGGTAACTACTTGTGCCTACTTGTCCGACAGTTTTCCTTTTAAATTCATTGTATGTACTACTACCAGGAATTTTTTCACATCGCCAGTAGTAGCCATTTAGCCGGCAGGGGGGGGGGGGGGCACATGAACAAAAATTAGGGCTTCAAAGCCCAATATCTCGTAAACTAATCACTGATTTGAATTTTTTTTTTTTAGGAAACCCATCATATTTTTGAACGAGCTATCCAATGATACCACACACCATGGGTTTAACGAGAAAAAAAATTACATCCCCGCTTTAGGTGTAGGGAGGTACCCTACAAATCGGCGTGATTGATTTATATACCCATGCCGAATCACAGTTTTTTAGTAGTAATTATTAATAAGCTAAGCCGAAGATGGACGGACGGACAGACGGACATGGCGAAAATATAAGGGTTCCTTGTTGACTACGGAACCCTAAAAACTGCATTCATGGAACAAAAAACCCATGGCTACACGACCGGGAATCGAACCAGTAGGGCGTTTGCGGAACTTTAGATTATAAAAATACCTATAGGTACATATACCTATACAGTGGTTTGTCAAATCTGTTAAAAACTCTAAGAGGTTTTAAGTATTCCGCAAATTGAATGAAAATAAATATTACTATGGAACCCTGTATCAACGATATCGAAAAGTGCGGTTAGGTATATTTCGTAATTAATTTGTGAACGAAAAAGGAATAAGGTAATTTAAATTAGACGTGGTCGTTTTTAAGTTCAAATTAGTCTTTATAAATAATTACTTTTAGTTAGTAACTTCCCCTCGCTGTAATAAAGGCATCCATTTTTTCATAGAATTTAACCCTAGGTATACCATAGAGATTTAACTAAACTTCTAAATTATGGTGAGAATACACAGGCTGTACCAAAACTGGGATGTGAACCGATTAAGGGCATATTTGGTAGCGCGCATTGCGATTCCAAATATGCATTTATTATGTTCTTTTTTTGGTTATATTGATATTTTTTGTTTACATTACCGTTTTTATTGCCATTGCTTGTGTACGACAACTAAAGGAAATTTAATAAAAGCTGTGTTCTGAAAACAAATGTTTCGTGTATGTATTTATTGATACAAAGGTGACGGCTTTTTCGTTTTTGTTGTTATGTAGGTACCTACACAACCAACGTAAACAAAACCAAACTGAACTGTAAATATAAACAAAAATTTAAATGTAAAAAACCATAATAAAAGTTAAATAATAAAAAATATTAGAATGCATTTTTGGAATACGCTACCGAACAACATGGCCTAGATCGGTTCACACCCAATTTTCGTTACAAGTTGTATTTTTCAATAATGGGTTAAGTGTTTATTCGAGTGTAGGCACGATTTGGTCTATCCGTAATGAATAATGATTTATTCTTAATTAAAATTAATCGTCAACTCAGTTGGAACAAAAAATATGAGCGATACATAAATACCCACTAAGAAAACTTAACCCTTGTAATGCACATGATACCTATTGATGAGTGAGTGGTCGTTGTTATGAGTATAGTTTTTTTTTCAACCGAGCCCATGAGTACCCATTATTTGTGGTCAGCGAGTGCCATTTTTTGCACAAAAACGTTACCGCCACATAAAATGTTAATTGAATAGATAAGAAATGAACTCTAGATGAGTAAGTAAGAGATAAGTACTTATTGAACTAAGTACTGGCATATCCACCTTCACCATAATAGGTTTTTTTTTAATAAACAATTTATTGAGGTCAGTACTTTAACTACTAATAAAAGATTTTCGCTAGCAACAGTGAAATATATGTATTATCAAAACGAGGCGTAACTGTGAAAATAGACCAAGAATATATTGCAATTATTTATGCAATAGCGTACCTTAATTAGGAGGAAGGGCGATGGTCGTCCTTTCAACAAAATGGGAACTTGGTCTATTATCACACTACAATTTTGATTTTTCGCTTTGCATTCGCTTTACCTTTAAACTCATCCTTTTATCGGATAACCAGTACTAAGACCACTTAACTCGACTATTATATCGCGTGAATGCGCGGAAAATTGAGTTTTCTTCAGTTTTATTAACTTCACACTATAATTGGAGCGGATATTTCATACTTACTGTGTATTGGCATAATTGTGTACACCGATTACAAATAGGTAGGCCCTATAGAATATAGAAATTCTCAGTGAAGCATGGCGACATTCGCGATTATGATTGATTGATTAGTGACCCATATTTTAAGTCAATGACTTTAATATCTTTATTAGCCAATTAACCGAATTAAACGTGGCGTAAAATACCTACTTCACGCATGAATGGTAGGGATTGCAATCCGGTATCATTTTTAATCCGACCGTACTGTACAATTTCGTTTCTAACGTTTTATTGTTTTTTTCGGGATTATCATATATTTGCAGACTACGGCAGAGCCGCAAGGAAGGGATATGATTTAAGCAGTCTGTGATTGTATTTATGTGTGTTCCAGTTCCACCGCTGCGTTTCTGTACTGTGGTTACTGAACCGATTTTGATGAGATATCAATCGATTCGAAACTATGCTTCGGGCTGACTATTACCTACTAAAAAAACCGAACAAAGTGCGACTCGTCCACTGAGGGTTCCGTACAAATTTCCTCCTACCTGCACGGCTATCAAAAGACGGCGTCTCTTTCTAAGTTTTCTTATAAGAGAGAGCCGAGTGCGAGACAATTCGAGAGAACTCGCGCGCCGTCTTGTGATAGCCGTGCTGCACGGCTAGCATGCGACGGCGCGCGAGCTCTCTCGATTTTTCTCGCACTACCCGTCTCTTTCTTATTAGAACACTTAGAACAAGAGATATAGTACGATAAAAATCGAGAGTATGTCGCGGCCATCGCAGGCTAGACGTGCTGGATGATTGATTACGTACTTTAAATAAAGACTTTATTTTTTATGGTCTAATAACCAATGTTTAGTTTTCAGATCTTTCCCTGTCCTTGTAGTAGGTAAGTATAAGAAGATATTACTTAGGTAGGTACTTGGCAAATTTCATAGTTCTAGGTCAACGGCAAGTACCCTATAAATTTTGATTTGCTTTATCACAGCCGAAAGACGTCCACTGCTGGACATAGGCCTCCCCCAAAGAGTGCCAAAGTGACCGGTAGTGCGCCACCCGCATCCAGAGGACTCTCGTGACCTTTACCAGGTCATCAGTCCTCCTTGTGGGGGGCCTATCCACGCCGCACCTTCCGGTACGTGGTCGCCACTCGAGAACCTTTCCGCCCCAACGGCCATCGGTTCTACGTGCTATGTGCCCCGCCCACTGCCACTTAAGTTTAGTGATTCGGAAGGCCATATCGGTTACCTTGGTTGTGCTGCGGATAGCCTCATTTCTGATGCGATCACGCATTTTTGATTTGCTTGAGTATGCCGAACTATTATAAGGTTTTTGTGGCATAAACGGCAGTGTTTTTTTTTAATTTAATGATTTGATGATCTTTGCGAGTTGGTCCACTGTAGTGTAGACTAGGTAACAACACCAACACCGTCATTTTGAACGCATTTAGTTACGTCCTTTAAGAAATTTAAAGCCTACCTATTTTCAATTGGATTTCACGTATCTGCCTTACCAGTTAAGTATAAAAATGGAAAGAAAATGCAATGAGCACGAATCATAAACACTACAGTCATGGAAACACAAACAAAATTCACTTTAACTAGAAATTTGCACCTCTTAAACAAATTATCCTTCCTCGGTTATGTTAGGGTGGTATTCCACTTTTCCAAGATCGTTATACAATGTGCATTGCGTCTCACTAACTCTTTAAGCAAAATGTGAGACGCAAATACACATTGGACAAAGATCTTGGACAAGTGGAATACCACCCTTAGTTATGTGCCTTGCGGCGCAGACGCCACCTGCTTGGTTCGTTCATCATTGTGCATAAGAAGTGACGTAGGGTCATAAGAAACGACAGGACTCGAACTAAAATTAGAGCTGCCCAATATCTCGCAAACGAATTACTGATTTGAAAAATAGTTTTAGAAAACCCATAATATTTTTGAATATTATGGGTTATCTAAAACTATTATAATATAAATAAAAATATAATATAACCGAATATATTATAATGCTATCCAACGATACCCATGGTGTGGGCAATAATGAGAAAATGTGAACAATTTTCGTCTGTGGGATTAGTTTGAGATATACCTTTAGGTTGTTGAAAGGAAAAGTATCACTGCTAGGTAGGTAGTATGACCTACCCACCTCTTAAACGGAAACAAATAAATGTTCATTTAAATTTAAGGGATTAATAATGAAAATTCATGTTCCGTCTATAGACAATTTATATATTAGGTACATAAATATTTTCCAAATGCACGCATTTTCGTAATTAAATTATACTTACTATTCAACTTAATAACTAACAGAGAACAATAAAGAACTATATAATTGTGCTTATGTAAACAAGAACGTTAACACTCTTTTACATTCTCAACTACTTCTACGTCTTCAATAAACACTAGATTGTTACTAAGGTACTTACATCTTTGTCGGTGTTAATTCTAATAATTTCACTTTTTATCACAGTTCCATAATTATTATCAGGAGCCGGAAAGGGTGGGCTGTTTTGAAAGCTTGCAATCATGAACATACTCGGTTATTAAATGTAATATATGTCATATATACATCATTTGCTTACACGCAAATGATTGCCTCAAAAATGAAATTATTCCGTCAAAATTCAATAACTTTTCAAACTATAAGTGGACAATAGGTAATTATTTCTAACTATATATAGGTAGGATCTACAGGCAACTTTAATGACATAAGAATCACACGTCCTTTCCGATTTCTGATAATTATACATCTAAATCAATTTGAATAAAATATATCGGCCAAGTTAAAAATATGAACTGGGTAGAATGAAAAGACCAATTCCATACGCTTTACGCTACATTTTGCCTAGTCTAGTCTTGGCACATCGTCAGCCTCTTACTAATAATAATAAACCTTATTCAAATGTTGAGCTTTATTTAGGCCTCGTTCTTTATATTGAAGTTAACCTTATTTCAAGGCAAAAGTGGTTTACAATCCAGTAACAGCTGGCAGCAGCAGCTGGCACTATAGTACTAATACTAAATGTTCTTTTAGCTCTAGTAGGCAAAGGGTTCAATGCGCCGGGGTAGGTTGTACCGATGAGAATATCTTCAAGAGGAAAAAATATACACACTAGCTTCCGCCCGCTACTTCATCTGCGTGGACCCGGGATAAAAAGTATCCAATATTTAATTCAGGCTATAAATTATCTTCCTGCAAAATTTCATCAAAATTCGTCGAGCCGTATAAGCGTGATTGAGTAACAAACATCTAAACATCCAAACTTTCGATGTATATAATACTAGCTTCCGCCCGTGACTTCGCCTGCGTGGACCCAGGATAAAACTACCCTATTTTTTTATCTAGTCTATACACTATCTTCGTGAACAATTACATCCAAATCGGTTGAGCCGTTTTAGCGTGCTTGTGAGTGAAACTTTCGCATCTATAATATTGGTAGGCTTAGTAGGATTACTGATCGAGAAATGCTTCACCTCCGCGAACAGTCAGTAGCTATTTTAGCTGCGTCAGCGTCGCGGACTAAGTGGGTAGCAGGCACGTGCCTCAACATCGGCACAAGCCGCATCTTCATAGGGATCAATCATGCGTCCCTCGGACTTTTTCTATAAAATAAACCTAACACGTTCGCAGACAGTAGGTGTCAGTGATTGTCATAGACTAAACAAAACAAACGATGGCCCGAATGCTATAGCATTCGCCTCCGCGAACGTGAAAACTTATAGACGCGCACATTCGGTGGCTATTTTAGTTGTCAGCACCGCGGACTGAGCAGCTCAGTCACGTCAGTATCGATACAACCCCTGACTTTTTTAAGAAAATGGCTCGTTTTAATCCAACTAAACTTAATAAATAACAGTATATGGTTATAAACAGTAGGTATTTTAAATTTAACATAGGATAGGTACGTCACTGTGTATAGCATAGGTGATATCTTGTGCTATAGTGAAATTGGTCCGTTGAACCCCACCCTCCCCTTAAAACCTCAGAGTTATTGAAAAGCCATTTATTTTAGAATGATTTAAAATTAGACTACAACTATACAATTTGGGGACTATACTAGGTAAACACTTGAAACAATTGGCAAAGAGCAAAACGCATTTGCGCCACGGGTTCCGGTACCAAACAAAGAATTATACGAGAAGAAGGTAAGTATGTGAACATTTCAATACGCAGTAAAGAGCAAGTGTCCAATATGCGTGTATAATATGTCGTGTATTTAGCTCCGAAAAGTTGCTTAAACGTTCAGCTAGCAATTTTAATTTTTCATCCAATTCCCTAGTCTTAAACAGAACGTGTCACCAAATTAGACACAATAAGGAATCTATTGTCGGCACAAGCTTGTTTCAAGGAAAAATTGTGAAAATTCTACAAAATCAGGGTAATTTTACGCTAGCTAATAAAAAAAGAGAAACTATTTGTACTCCTCCTCCTCAAGAAGTTTACACCACAGGGATCTATTACACCGTCCGACCTTCAAACGGTCGCATGAGGCGTATCTATTGAACTGTAACAGCCGCATTAGTTAACAGTTGGTTTACACGATATGCGTCATTGTGGTGGGTTACCTATCAAACGAATGGGGGAGAGGTGTGGTAATACGTTATTTACGATCCAAAGTGTCGGACACCTCAGTTTCGAGCAAACCTCAAGTTTCCTTTTTTTGACAAAAAAAGGCAAACTTAGCAGACTTACGAGTAATTCGCACTTAATGCTTAATACGTTAACATGGTCTTTCGAATGCAATATTAGAAACTTGAACAATACCCGCACTATTTTTAGCAACATGATATCAATCACACATTCACTTGATTGAGAGTATGTTCCGCATAGCTGTGCGGCCTCCCGTGTATTTAAAACTGATGGTAATTCACGATCAGGCGTCTGCGTGGAAGGCGGCGACGAGTGCCTCCCACGTTCAGGGCCAGTCGCCAAGGTCACGAGTCGTACTGCAGCCGCTGGCAGTGCGGGAGCACCTTGAGCTGTGCTCAGATCCACGCGCTGGCGCGGAAGTTGTCGACGATGCTGGCGCGTCTGCGGTGGACGCGCGTGAACGGCTCCAGGGCCAGCCGCCAAGGTCACGAGTCGTGCAGCAGCCGCTGATAGTGCGGGAACACCTCGTACGGCGGCACGTGGAGACCGAACTCGAGGGCGACCAGCACCGCAAATTCGAATTTCATCAAGTCCTTTCTGTTCAGTCTGAACGTTGTTTCGACGCGCTGTGAAAGAGTTATTTTTTATTAATGTTCAATGTTTTCTGAGTAGGTTTTAATTTATTTTATTAAACTGCCGTGAAATTAGGCAAGCACTGGTAACACCGTAACAAATAAACACTTTCTTTTTGAGGACGGAAGTCTACTAATTCTTGCATTCATCTTCCAAAAATACTTGCGTTAGGCAGAACCTAGTGGAATTGCCACTATCTTGGAGAAATGTCTTTCATTCGTAAGAAATTCAAATTTAGTTCAAATCAAAATTCCTTTCAGCGCTATTTTACAAGCTTTTATTTACTTTCACCAGTCCGTTGTCTGTAATCAAATCTTGCAAGTTAAATTTGATCCACTTCCCGGTTTCCGATTGAGCTGAAATTTTGCATGCATGTACAAATCGCGTGACAATGCAATATTATGATGACGTGGTGCTGATCTGATGATGGAGCTGGTAGGTGGCCATAGGAACTCCGTAATAAAACCACATAACCCCATCGAGTTTGGGCTCGTTAGAATCGTCTCAATGAGTAGTTGATGACGGTATAGAGAAAAGTACAGTCGGCAATAAAAGCATGTACCAAAAAAGAAATTTTTGACTGAAACTTTTACGTTTAAAGATATCGACTATTAATGACGTGTTATTGACAAAGCAAAGTTACCTCGATTAGAGCCTTCAATAATTCCCCTTTGACGTCGTTCAGTTTGGCAGACAGTAACAAGCAAGCGCCGGCACACAACTTTCTATTATCCTTAGTAATGAGATTCGCTAGAATCAACTTTTCGAAATACACATACGCTTGAGCGACAGACAATAAGTCGATGCCGCCACTGTCATGTTTTGCTATCTTACGCATCTCCTTTTTAAGGCTGAAATAATAAACACACACTGAAGTTGTAGTACTAAAAGAAAAGGTGGTTATCTATATTGTTTATGCTAAAAACTAAATGAATTTCTACAACGTGGTCCTTGTACTGTGGTAGTTTGTCAATTAACTGTAACGAAACTTTAACTGTAATGATGTAAATCTATGAATTGTATTACCTATTTTAATTGATATTATGACTTGTAAATGTATTTAATTTTACCAATAAATAGCCTGAATCTGACTTCGTATGAAGTTGGTGGCGGCGAACGGGTTAAGAAATATCAGATCATGAGATCAACAATGTTACATCATATCAGCCGAAAGATGGGCTACCGCGAAGTGAAAACGAGCTTCGTTCGAGTATCTCCCTCTCTGTCGCTCGAACTAGCAAGTGCAACAGAGAGAGAGATACACAAACGAAATTCGTTTTCGTTTCGCGGTAGGCCCTCTCACCGGTTTATCGGGTAACATTGTTGTTGGTTACATTGTATTGAACAATGACTCGACCAATTAGATCTGCACACGCCACACGACTCGGCAGTCGAACTCAATCCTCTATCTATTACTTAATTTCTAGCCTATACAATAAATTACCTTCTTAATTTGCTGAGAGTTAGTTTGAGGAGCGGGAACTTTTCTCTAAATTTGTCGTTGAGCTCCTTTTTGAGGTCTTGTGGACGGACGTAGTCGATGATAGAGGTCATGTACGACGTGAATGTGAGCAACGTCCTGTGCTTGCCTGCGATTAGCTCGGGGTCGTCGAGGACGTTGGGGCAGTACTGTACCTGTGAACAAAACGTCAAGTAACATCATAGTCAGGGCAGCTTGTGGCGAGCTGTTGGGGTGCAACCTCCCCACGGACCCGAGAGTCGGTCAGGGCCTCCGTCTCTGGCGTGTCTTCGTCGGTCGGAGTGGAATCCGGGGGAAAAGGGGGCCCGCGGGACTCTCAGCTCTGGCTTGCCTTCATTGGCCGTCCAGAGAGGAGTCGTCAGAGCTATATAGCTGGAGCATATGCTCCAGGGGTGGAAGAGCTAAAGGGCATAACGCCGCGAGTAACTACGGAGAAAGTTGACACCGGTGTTCCCTTGGCCATCTTTATGATGGCGTATTCAGGGGCCCATCTAGTAAGCGATCTACCTAATCTACCTAACAAACCATACTATAAGGTACCAAAAAATACCAATGAATACGGCAAATGAATACACAATAGATACGTACCTTGTATACTAAACAGCTTCCCTAGTCAAGTTATAGATAAAATATTACAAAAGCCAAATAGAACCAAAAATATAGTTAAGAAAACACTCACAAATATAGAATCATGGTAAGTACTGAACACAAGATACATAAGGTATAATAAATAACTTAACATAGTATATAAATATAGAACATAGAAAAACATAGTCTTATCTTATGGGGGGGGGGGCTTCCCCTTCACATCATAGTTTATAAAATTTTAAATGTAAAAGATTGCAACTATAATGTAGAATTAAGCTTTTTTTTTAAATGCAATAAAAAGCTTAATTTTTTTTAGTGGCAAGTCACCGCCTACCTCGATGACATATGTTATATAATGTTATGGTAGGTGTCCGGACCTCTTTGCAATAGCCCAGTCACTCCTGCCCTACAATACGCCTACTGGGACCGGCGCCCGGGTATCTATCGATGTACCCGGTGTTAAGAGTCCGTATACAGCCGTTTGCTGAATTCGCTAAACTTTTTGAGGTCATATCTCACTAAATATTCGTTTTCCTACAGATTTTATTGTGTAATATGAACGATCATTTCAATTTAAGTTGAATAAGTGGAAAGGTTGTTTACATTTAGCTCTCAATTTACCATATTTTGGCTCAGTCCAACAGCTGTTTTCTCATTTTTCGCTCGGAGACGTGTAAAACGACTTAGGTTCGAAGAACTATTTGATTTCAAACCGACATGAAACAAATAAATATATATTGGATTGATAATCTTCTTAGGAATAAGTGGAAAACATTTTATTACTTACATATTAAATTGTTGAGTAAAACCGTATTTCCATTCAACAACTTTTTAGTAAAAACAAACGAAGAATCACCAGTATTTTTGGCCATTTAGCACATTATTTCAAAAATTTGAAAACATAATAAGAAACTCCAGTTCAAGCGCTATTCGAAAATATAAAAATACATTTTTGTGTAGAAGTAAATTTTGGCATAAAAATATAACAAATCACCCTAAAATTCGTAATAAAACACCGTGCACGGCGCTCGATGCGGCAGTCTTCCACCCGTCTGACTGCGTTAGTACAGAAAGACGGGTGGCTCCGATCCAGATGTTTGACCGACCCATCCCCTGGGTCAACGAGGCCAAATATCTTGGAGTGACCCTCGACAGGAGACTGACTTTCCGTAGCCACATCCGCAGGGTTCGCAACCGCGCGTTGTTCGTACTAGGAAGGCTTGGGCCGATGATCAACAAGTTTAGTAAAATGTCACTTAGAAATAAGCTCACTCTACAAGACTTGTGTTCGTCCAATCATGACATATGCAAGTGTAGCATTTGCTCACGTGCCTATGTCATCGCTCAAGCCGCTTCAGGTCATTCAGAATCGTTTTCTCCGTAGGGCGACTGGTGCCCCGTGGTACCAATCGAACCTCAGCCTGCACCACGACATGGGGATTAACACCATGTATGGTTTCTTTAAGCAGGCTGCCAGACGTTATTTTGACAACGCTCCCCACCATAGGAATCCGTTAGTTAGGAAGGCTGCTGATTACGTTCCCATCCCTCCCCCCTCTGTCGTTACTCGGCGCTCACTGATTAGGGGCCGCACGGTCCGGCGTCCTAGGCACACACTCACGGAACCGGACGACGAAATCACAACGTCCATCGAAAGATGGAACGCTGCGCTTTCGGCGTCCAACACATCGCGTACACTTCGGCGTTCCCGCCGGCGGGGACGTCCACCGCGAGATCGCGACAACACAGACACATACAGTCCCTATTCGTCCCGGTACCGCCGCATACCGGGTAGAGTCAGTCCGACCCAAGTCGGGCCTAGCTGAGTTTCTTGCTGGACTCTTCTCAGCTAGGCTAGGTTTTAGCGAACCAGCGATAAAACTCCCAGTAGTTCGACACCACTCACACCCCAGATTCGGTTGATACCGTTCAACCAATCTCACTGGAGCGCAAACTCGTAGAGTATTCCAGTGCACAAACTTTCCCGCGTGGTCGTGCCGGAGGCTCCCCCTGGATTTTCCCCAGGCTACCCTCCAACCACGCAATTCGACCGCTATATTGGGTTCGTCCTATTATAGCAACAGTCAGGTGCAAAAAAAAAAAAAATCGATGCGGCAGTCTCCGCCAAGCGGTTCGAGGGAACGGTCACGTCGCTCGTCGATTTCAAGGTTACGTAGCTATGGGCGCTTGGGCTAGCGGGAATTATAGCGCGACGAGGCAGTCTTGATCATTTCTTAAGTAATGGTTTTTGTTTCGTTTGACTTTTTATATGAAATTGCATTTGTACAAATGGAAATATTTTCATTGTACTACTAAAATTTTTGACCTATGTTCCATAGAAGGAGATTCTTAATTATAATTAGTCTTCATGTTTTATCTATACAGGGCGTCCCAAACTTATGGGACATGAAGGGGAAGTACCTTAAATATCGTAGATAGTGAATTTTGCTCAAAGAAGACTTTATGTTATTTTTAAAAGTTAGTAATTCTGCATTCATAGATTTTCTAAAAATTACTTGCTTCGTCTGGGAATCGAACCGACTAAAATGTGAAAAAAAAATCACCCTTTTTTTATGATGCCAATCGAAAGAACAGCTAAAAAATAATAACTCTGCTTAAGTAACATAGTATTTTAAAATAAAGGAACAACGTGAAATTAATCATTTTAATCAAATAAAAAACATACATGAAACTGCCGTAGTCAATTAAGTAGGTATTTTTTTGTAAATTAATTAATTAAATGCTCAAAATGTGATCCCTCTTGTCTTACGCAAATCGCCAATCTATTTTATTAGATGGCCGGCCAGATCCCCGGACCTCACACCATTAGATTTCTTCTTTTGGGGATACGTGAAAGATATGCTATACAAAAAGCGATACGAGAACGTAGGCGAGTTGCAAACAGAATTGTGCCATATCACATCGAGTGTTCACCATAAAATGATTAGAAAATCAACAGGCAGCGGGCTTATTAAAAGATTGGCGATTTGCGTAAGACAAGAGGGATCACATTTTGAGCATTTAATTAATTAATTTACAAAAAAATACCTACTTAATTGACTACGGCAGTTTCATGTATGTTTTTTATTTGATTAAAATGATTAATTTCACGTTGTTCCTTTATTTTAAAATACTATGTTACTTAAGCTGAGTTATTATTTTTTAGCTGTTCTTTCGATTGGCATCATAAAAAAGGGTGATTTTTTTTTCACATTTTAGTCGGTTCGATTCCCAGACGAAGCAAGTAATTTTTAGAAAATCTATGAATGCAGAATTACTAACTTTTAAAAATAACATAGTCTTCTTTGAGCAAAATTCACTATCTACGATATTTAAGGTACTTCCCCTTCATGTCCCATAAGTTTGGGACGCCCTGTATATACATTTATCAATAATTCTAAAAGTACGTCATCGAATTTTCATCATCATCAGCCTATATATACGTCCCACTGCTGGGCACAGACGTCCTCTCCTGAATTAGTTGGACTGTTCAGGATGTTATTTTGCAGTTTCTTAATTTTGACAGCCGTTTGTAATATTGATACGACGGCGGGGTCAATAACAGTGGTTGTCGTAGTGACACGCCGTCAAGGGATTTCGAAATTCGCGGTGTTGTCTAAGACATCTGTAGCCCAGCGGTACAAACGGCGGTCGAAGAGCCAATGTGCCCGGGTTCGACTCCAGTGACCGACATGCACTTTTTGTATGTTTTAAATTAATGGTGAGTACATTTTCAAAACGCCGAGTAGCATGGAATGTTCTAGAATGGGTAAGCGAATAGAACATTCGATGTTTACGGAAAGTGTATGGGCTTTGGAATATTCGAGAAATGTCGATGTAGCACGATTAACTGGGAAAGCCCATGCTACTCAGAACAAATGACTAATGAAATGAACAACGAAATGAAGATCTGAGTCAGTCTTGAAGAGAGAGTAGTCTCTAAGTGAAGAGAGAGAGAGAGAGAGAGAGAGAGAGAGTCTCTAAGTGAAGAGAGAGTCTCTAAGTGAAGTCTTCAAGAGAGTTTGGAAAGTGGAGTCTTCGGAGTGGAGTTCTCAGAGTGGGATACTAGGGGAGTAGTATCGGGTGAGAACTGGAAGAAGAAGTACAGTGAAAAGACCACTTTTCACCAATAGTGAAGTGGTCTAGTGCGTAACAGTAAAGTGTAGCTGTGTCAGTACTAGTAGGCGCGGACTCAGTCACTTGTGTGACTTAATTGAGTTGTTAGCGTTAGTACGTGTGGATTCAGTGGACTTTGCCCTGTGTAAATCGCAGAATAAATCTACTGTCGTGTTAAAAGGTGTTTAACTCTATCCTACCCCCCCACGCTCGTAACAATATTTCCAATTAACGGAATCTTATTCCTATTGCCTTTATCTGTGTGATACAAACTGCTTCCTGCTGTCCTGGTGCTACTTTTGTGGCCTTTTTAATCATTTCCGGTTTTAACCATTATTTATGCAATTTTACCTAACATCTGCTTCGATGACAGGTCTCAACACACATCTGTGTCACATGTATTATCTCCATTTTTTTTATCGCCCATCTTTTCCTTGCTCAGATTCTTACTATTCATGTCGCTGAAGTAGTATACTATAATACAATATTTATAAATTGATCGGTTTTATTATTTTAGATTCAAGTATGGCGCCTAGGAAGACAAATCGTTCATTTGGTAAAGTAAATAGAAAAAATATATTTTGTGGCCCTAAAACATTAAAACCAGACTATAACGAATTCAGCGCAACGCTGGAATCTGGGAAGGTTAACGAATTATTCTTATTTATCTGGTGATGAATCTTACTGTACTTCAGGAAAATTTACTGTAAAAAAAAACTGTACCTTAATTTCTAAATTACCTGGTATTTTATTTCAACATCTACACTAAAACCAAGAAACGAATAAGTCAGGTAAAAACTTTTTACCTAGAATTTGACAAAACTGGAAACTGAAAACTCTAACAGTAATTAATTATCGACCGAGTGAGCGGAAGCGAATAAGGTCTCCGTTTCAGCTTGGACAAAAATGCTTTCGTATGTCTATCCGGATTTCCGGCTGTTCTCCTCTAGAGTTCGCATTTCTCAACCGATTCTCGTAAAATTTGGTGAGCAGATTCGGTAATAGGGTATATTCATGCATTTTTTTATTTTTTTAAACTATTCTATAAGTAATTATATAACCGGAAAAAATATAACACTTTCACAATATTATTGAATGAGCTAAAAAATAATAATTAAAACTACTATCATTTTGGGACGATTAAAACGCCGCCATTTTGGCGCGCTCATTTTGTGACGTCACCGTGCACTTAGAATAAATAAACAACGAAGTGTTTGATTCACAGTTTTAGTAAAAGTGAGTTATTAAAGCTTGTAAGATCAACTTATTGTAACGGAAGAGCACACAAAAGCTTATTATAAATATTGTATTACCCCTATTTGTGAAAATAACACTAAAACTGCACCTGACATGATATTTTCATATGCCCAAAGATGCAAAATATAAGGAAAAAGGGGTATAAGGCGATGAGGAGATATAATGTATCGTGTTTGAGTAGTTTATATTGTTATGAACATCATTTCGAAGTGATTATTAAATATGTTTGTACCTAAAATATTTGTATTAGGACTCCCGGACAATATAAACAATAACCTAACCTAAAAATGTATATATATACTTATTCATAAAACTATTCTGATTCCCATTTTTTTAGTTATTAATGTTACAAAATATTATGATTTTTGTTGATCAACAGCTGACTACGAGTGTTGATTTTGATCACGAAACGTTTTAGCTAAGTTTCTATGATTGCACTGTTGATCGAAGTTGAAAGAATTTAATCCTTTCTACTGAGTGTCCTACACGAATTTGTTTTATTTATAAGCCTTGACGAAAACAACATAATTTGTTAGGTTTATAAAGATGTTCTCACCATGTAACATTCCAACATATCTTTGATTAGGTATATAATGAACATATTTACTAGTTTTTGTATTCCACTTATTTAAGAAAGACACCTACGAGGTACACAACACATCAATTTCAGGCAGATTATCCGACTTTGCCTTGACAAAACCGCTTCCAGTCATCGTGGCGAGTCTTTTTCACAAGGAGTCACTGCTTTCAGTTAATAATTCCCAAAAAACACTGATTGTTTATCATCAACAGCGGCAAAACAATGCGAATAACTTTCAATAATCATACAAACGACCTATTAACAGTAGACACCGAGTGCATAGTGACGTCACGATTCGCTCGGCCAATAGCGTTGCGTTTTGAAAATTTGCGAGGGAATTTGAAAAATACTACTTTTAAATAATTAAGTTTGTTAATAGAAACATGATCATTTGTAAAAATAATCATGTGAGTATATTTATTAAGCAATAAAGATTACTCATGATTTTTTTTGGCCATTTCTGAATCTCATGCATATTCCCTATTAACTATATAGAATTTTTTGTCGAGCCAGTTTTTGGGAATTTTTCAAAATGGCGGAGTTATGCAAAAAGACAGACTCGCGAGGTCTACAGCTCACAGAGCCACTAGTAAATGATATAAATAACCTAAGATGAGTAAAGATAAAAAATAATAAATGTTGGGGACAATCTTACACAAATCGACCTAGTCCCAAACTAAGCAAATCTTGTACTATGGGTACTAAACGACGATATACATACTTATATAGATAAATAAATACTTAAATACATAGAAAATCAATATCCATGATGACTCAGGAAGAAATAAATGCCCATACCGGGATTCGAACCCAGAACTTCCAGCTTCGAGGCTAAAGCGGTCGTCATACAAGCAAGTACTTAAATGAATTCTGAATTTGTAGTAATTACATAAATATATTATAATGAACGATACAGTTCCAAGTTACCTGATATTTTATTTAAATAAATATAGGTACATACAAATGTTAAGAAACGAAAAAGTCAGATAAAACGGTTAAGGCGCCGTAGGTTCGGCGAAGTTAAGCGAACAGAGTTTTTGAAACAATATAATGCGTCTGTCTATAATAATGGTTTCAAAAAAATACGAATCGTAATCTTGAGGCTTTTCTGCAACGAGATCAGTGATTCGAAACGAGAGAAAAAAATCACGAACATAGGTCTAAAATACACTTAAAATATTCGTAACAAATTATGCACAAAAATATTAAAATTGCTTCTAAAAATCGGCAATATTTTTGAGAGAACTCAGTGATAACTTTTTATTTATTTAAACGGCCAAAAAATTTAAATTAAAAACATGATATCCGCGCTTCCGAGCACGCACTTCCATCTCGTTCACGCTTATGCTCAGTGAGAGGGAGAGAAGACCATGAACCTACGGCGCCTTAAAGTATCAAAACTACTCTACGCCGACCTAGCCGCCTCGCTCGACCCCCACTACAATACCTGCGCTGGCGCACTCGGAGGCGGGTAATAATACCTACAATCGAACTTTTTCCGGGCCGATACGGACTCTTAATATTTAAACTGTGCCATTATTTCTTGTTGAAGTTGTTATGAGTTTATTTTAGTTTCTTTTTAATTTTTTATAACGTTACCATATGTGATTGTGTGTGATTTAAATTTAATTTCTTGTTAAAATTTTGAAGCGAAACTTGGTATAGGTATCACATAAGTGATTTGGCGTTAAACTGTAAATTTATGTGTGAATGAATAAAAATAAATAAATAAATAATGGGTTCTAGCCAACATTACATTAAACTACTCCAAAGGGCCTCTACATGTTCGATCTGTATCCCGCGCAAGACTACTAAATGATCTGTACGTAAAGACCCGAGATCAATAGACACAAATGATAATAATATTCTTTATAGCACTATTTTTCAAGATCAGGCAAAAAAAATAATGGTAACAACAGGCGGTCTTATCGTTTTAAACCAATCTCTTTTCGATAAGTTAGATAACCCTTGGCAAAGATTATTGAGAAGTATAGATCGCTATCTCCATACATTGCTACAAGGCACGCGTAAATCTTTTTATCGTCGCCGGTACCTCGTAGTTCATCTTTTTATATCAGATGGCGTTGTTTCAATCTACACTTGTGCCATCTATCGAGTTAGCGGTGAAGCAGGCTGTTAAGTAGTCACCTCTAACATAAGATTCATAATTTCGGGCCGTGCGGCCATTTGATTTTGGTCGAGTGGTTCGGGTGTTTGATTCACAAGTCTGAGTACTCCGGTTCGCGTCCCAACTCCTGTAACCTGTTTTTGTATTTTTTCTTGCCACGATCAAATGTGCTGGCCCCGCTGCCCGTGACGCGTTTGAATTATAGCGTAAATTAAGTACCTACTTTTCCGCGAGGCTATCACAACTGACGCTGCGACGGTTTGAATTTTTTGTCCCATTCACTGCAAATATAACTATATATTGGTCTATGATCTTTGCCCTTGGGTAGCAGAAATATTAAATAATCGTAAACAGGCAGTGCAATTGAACGTGTAAAGCGGCCTTTAGAGTGTACCAACTGCACCCACGGATTAGAGCAAGATGGCTTATCTCGCCTCCTCCAGTTAGTGCACCGCATTTGGCCAGGTCTAAAGCTAATCGAATAGGACCAATAACGAACGTGCCGTGAAAAAAATTACGAATAACGAGTGAGTCTGAAAACAACATAGACTAACATTGAACATGCCTAAAGACGATGTTAACGAATACCGAACTAAGCCGGAAGAAGATATAGCCAAATATCGAAAGTGACGAATGAAGAATGGGTGACGAAAGCAGAAAGCGACGAATTTAAGAACATGACAAAAAACGACTGAGACGAGCCAAGAGTATACCGTAAATTCGTCTATGTTTCACTTTTAATTTTGTAATTCATTGTAATGTACAGTCGACGAAGAGATCGAAACGGTGAACGTTACAAAAATATGTACCTATAAGCAACCTTAATTGTTAAGGCAATTAAGTCGTGTTTAAATATTTTTGTAACTTTAGCCGTATCCATCTCTTTGTAGTCGACTGTACCTACCTATTCGACACAGTTAAGAATTACATAAATGTGAATATCAATATTTAATAAGATACTCACATATTTTGGTGGGATCAGTGCCGCATCCTCCCAATCGAACGTTTTGCTGTCGACCGTTGTCAGGGGCGGCGAGGCGGCCATCGCCGGCCTCTGCGACGACTCGTACGAGAAGCACCTACAATTTCAACTATTGTGAGCGACAGTACAACATAGAAATATAAATTAAAGGATATTCTTATTCCCCATGCATGTTTAGTAAAAGACGCATGCACTTTAATAGTATTAAAATGTGTAAGTAATGCAGTGTCCCAGTCCCAGCGTAGTTTATTCGTAATTCAAATCATATAAAAGGAGTTCCGACGGCGGTACATTTAGTAAGGCGCTCGAAGTTCTTTCTAGATGCGTTGACTTATATGAACTAGAAACCATAAAATAAAGATAATTATGCACAAGGCTTAAGCAGCAATTACATGACGCGCACTACGTGCGGCGACCGCAACAGTGCAAGGACGGCGGTAGTCGGCCGCATTCGGAGACCTGCGGCTGCCATCGCAGAATAATATGAAGATTACAGTCGTTGGCCGAAGTAGTTGACAACAAGTTTGGCGACCGAAGCAGTATAATCGCCGCTTTATGTAAAGCTCTTCTAGTATTAGATGGATAGTTTGATATGATATGACTCAGGCTATTTGATGATGAAACAGGCTAAAAAGGCATTTTTTATAATACTAATGGTAATTTATTTGTGAATATTTTGTGGAACAATTCTGTAAATATCTTTATTTATTAGTTTACAACAAGCGCAGCTTATATAAAGGGGAAAAGTATATGTTAGGATATGTTAGGCGCCTCTTACCATATGTAGTTAGGAAGGGTTTAATTTATGTCGTTATTGAATATGTTGTTATGTGTTTTACACATTCAATAATTTCATAAATTAAAAGCATGAAAGCTTCAATCTTCATTTAACTATTACATGCATATTCCCTTTAGCTAGTACAATATCATGACATGTGTTGTATACCATGTATTATTTTATTATGCAAGTATATAAATATAATTACATAATTATAATTACTACAAAAATACCAAAATAAACTAGGCAGTATATTTATCTCAAAGGCACTAATGGCATATTTTATAGCTATAAATAAATTTATTATGGGTACTGCATAGCATAAGAGAATCATTTCATTATTTGTTTACCATTTTTTATCCTTGTGCCTCGTCAATAATTTAGTCCTGAAATTTAAATTGGTTAGTGATGAAGTGAAGGTATGCATGTTGTTGCGTTGAAATGTAGCTAATGTAATTGTAGACGCAACTCATTTTTATAAATCATAATGTGATATGGTGATTACTTAGATGTCTGTTTTTTGTAAATAATTTATGAGCAACAATCAAATGTATTACCACAAAAAGAAAACCACAAGTAAAACACTCCCAAGTGAAACGAAATTGTTACATGAAATATACTTAGTAACTATTCATCTTGGCAGTTACGAGGGGTGGCTGGAAAGTAATCTACCTAAGTATGAAGTAAAAAACTGTCGTGGCTAGTTTATTTTTATTTTTCTATATAGTCTCCTGTAAGAGAAATACACTTATTGCATTTGTCATAAAGTGACATTAGACCGTTAAAATAATATTCTTTTGTTTTGCTGTCAAAATGCTCGTTTACTGCAGACTTCATGTCTTCATCGGTCAAAAATCGCCGCCCTCTTAGGTCTTTTTTTAAAAGCATGAACAAAAAGTAGTCGCAGGGGGCTAAACCTGGGCTATAAGGTGGATGATCCAGCTGGTCGTAGCCGTTTGCTTTCATAGCTGCCTTCACAACTTGAGCGGTGGGGGGCGTTGTCGTGCAATATAAGAATTCCTTTGGCAAGTTTGCCTCGTCGTGTCTGTTTTATTTTTTCTCGGAGCTGATATAATAAGTTTGCATAATATGTACCATTCATCGTAGTATTTTTTTGTAAATAATCTATTAATAAAATCGCCTCGGCATCCCAAAAAATTGTCGCCATCAGTTTGCCTGCTGACGGACGGACCTTAAACTTGCGAGGAGGCTTCTCACCCTTAAATATCCATTGCATGGACTCCTGTTTACTTTCAGGATCCCATTGGCAAATCCAGGTTTCGTCACAAGTCACTATTTTAGAAACAATTTCTTCCTCCATACCTTTGCTCATTTCTAAAAACGCGTTGCAGCACTCGACACGTCGCACTTTATCAAACGGAGTCAGCATTCTGGGCACCCATCGAGCACTGACCTTGGACATTCCCAAATGTTCGTGAATAATTTGGTGCACCCGTTCTTTACTAATGCCAATATCTCGTGCAATCTCCCACTGCTTAATACGGCGGTCTTCCATAATGAGTTTTTTGACACCGGCCACATTTTCACCAGTAACCGCTGAAACAGGCCTTCCGCAGCGATGATCGTCTTCAAGGCTCTCGCGGCCATTTTTAAATTGTTTCGACCAAAACTTTACGACAAATTCGGAAGGACATGAATTACCGAACACCGCCAACATGCGTTCTTGGATGTGCGATGGAGTATTACCCTCCCGAGTGAGGAACTTAATAACTGCACGTTGCTCAATTTTTACCATTTTACTTTTTTCTTCCGACATATTCACCAATTAATGCTGCCAATTCAAAGCAAAATGTAATAAACAAATGAATGGCGGCAAATTTAAAAAAGGAATAAACACATTTGGAAAACATAGTGGCCAGTGTGACTTTCTAATTGTAATAGACAAAGGAGATTACTTTCCAGCCACCCCTCGTATATTTCGCAAACTTGTAATGTGGTAATAAAACATCTAAGAGCATGGTAAAATGACTTTTATGGCTGACTTGAGAGTTGGAAACAGTATGTTTAGAAGATTAGAAGTTGAACTACCTGGCTATGACATGAGGGTGGCGATGCATAATCTTCCAGCTAGCTTTGTCACTGAAGTCACCTTCATACATCTTTCGGTATTGTTCTCGGGTACACACTCTGGATGGTACAAGCAGTTTTGAATAAGAAATATCTTGGCCATTTTCCTCTTTCTCCAAGCCAAGGAGGTCAAAGGGATCCACACCATTGTCAGTAATGGCTGACAGTGGTCGTGCACCAGAAGTATTGCGCCGACGGACACCGTCTTTTCTGTGGTCAGATCTATAAAAATAATGAAAAAAAATTACCAACACTGAAGATTTTATCTTTATAAGGATACAAAACTGTACATACCGTGCATTTCTAACAGTTTTAGAGTACGGTATAGTACTGAACACAACACATGGCACACCAAAACCAGGTGTAAATGCTAGCCGCTCATCTCCAAACGAAACTCCCTTAGCTGAGGGACGTATTATGCGCAATTCCTTTGTATGATTTTCTGGGATACATGTACTGCTGGTGCGGAAACGACCTGAACAACATATTATTTCATTATTTCAGTTCTAATATTCATCCTTTGTTATAAGTAAGATTTATGTTATCTGTCACTTATAGCATAAAAATAAATATCCTTCTCCTTATCTTAGACTGATTGCATCCTCGAGGAGTCTGGGATTGCGGAAGCAACTGCTATCTGACCTTCCAGCTCAGAGGGAACTAGACTTTATTGGGATTAGGATATATTTAAAAAAAGTATGTGATTGATTTCAAATATACAGAAGCACAGTAGTAGAAGTAGATTCATAGAGCTAGTTGATTATTACTTAAGGCACTATTTGATTATGTTAGTGGAAAGGATGTATTGGGAGAAACCAATTTGAGCTGGTTTACTTACTGGTTATTTATCTACAATTCAGTTCTTTTATCTATCACTACACTTGATAGAAATATGTTGATGGTAAAGTATTCAATAGTTTTATCATCTGTGTTGATCTAGATAAGATTAGACAGATAAGATAATTACCAAAATTTAAACTTTCTGAGCTACTTTTGTCATCAATATTTATCCCCGTGAGAGAAGACAGGTGCACTCTTTTCGTCCGGCCCGCCGCATGCTTGTCTTTGAATAACTCCTGATTCCCTGATGAGCATCTAGTGACAGAAAAGACACATTTATTTATTAATGGGTCATTTTCAATTCTTGGTTGATAATGTACTGTTATCAGCTCGTCTATCTCTAGCAACTAAAGAGCAGAATTATCATATTAAAATGGAAATGACATATGGATATAGAACATTATAATGATTAATAGACTTTTCCTGTTATCTAACCAAGAATTTTAACATTTGACCTCTCTGATAAGCAAGTTGAATCTCCATATTTGTGTCACTTCATTTTCATATGTAATTTCCATTGTACTATCTGAGAATTACTTCTTGGCAGCCAATAAAAGTATTCCACTACTACTGACCAGGGCCAGTACTTTTCATTCCGATGACATCAATTTGACGTCACACTGCATATAGGTAGGTACCTATTAATTATTCCATGTGTGAATAGATTAAAATGCTTGACAACTTATGATTAATAATTACAATAAAACTATTTGGGATCATCCTATATGCAGTGTGACGTCAAATTGATGTCATCTGCATGAAAAGTATGGGCCCTGCTAATGACCATTCAATTAAAGTTCCAATAAAGAGAAAGTTGTGTTCATAAAACTAACAAACACTTAAAACTTGAAATTAAGTTGGATTATTTGTCTCATTCCGAAATTTGTACTTTAGATTCTGACCTAACACAGATAAGGACTACAAAAAGCTCCGTACAATATCCAAGTCATTACCAACAATTATTATAAGCAAGTTACTGCATGTCTATCAAGGGACGGCCGCGACATACTCTCGATTTTTCTCGCACTATACCTCTTGTTCTAAGTGTTCTAATAAGAGAGAGACGGATAGTGCGAGAAAAATCGAGAGCTCGCGCGCCGTCGCGGGATAGCCGTGCTGCACTTTTAGGTTAGCATACCTTTCCCTAAATAAATGGTTGGTAGCAGCCTTAATTGGAGTGAGGCTGATGTTGGGATCCGAGTCCGAGCTCGAGTGGTTGTCGGCGCCGACGCGGTGAGCGGGACTCGACTGCGGCACTTTGCGGCGAATACTCTCATGCCCTTTGTCCTTCTCAAACCCATTCAGAAGCTCCACGGCCTTGGTGTCGCATTTCTCACTAGTCTTCTTAACGACGTGACATAATTCCGTATCCTTGAACGTCCCGTCGAGAGATATGTTCGATAGAAAAGTCACAGCCGCCAGACGTCTTCTTGCTTTTTCGTATTTATTACGATGGTTGGGCATTATGGTCAATAAATGACAGAACAAAACAATTATTACATTAATTTCAATTCAGCGGAAATCTTAACTGCGCTAATAAATTAAAATGATTTCAAACACTCATGAATACATTAAAGCTCATCGTATTACAAAATCACTTAATGTTTTGGTTTTCCAGTTACACGTCCTCCGCTGCTGCCAAATTACAACGTCTTTAATCTGAATGAAGCTCAAATCTTAAATTAATCGGTGGAGAGGTCAATGAAATAATTCTTAATTATTTTCGTCTGAAAGCTGAGCTATTCCGCAATTTCCGCAAATAAATTTGACGTTGCTTTTCTGATTCCATTCGATTTTTCCTTGCCGTTGTTGACAGCTCTGGTGCTGCCAGCTTAGGATTAAATAAATGCTAAAATCCCTGTGACGTAACTCCAATATATATTTTTAATAGCTCTGTATGAAATTATTCTTATGATATGTATTCTTGTAAATTCTTGTTGTCGATCAATACTTACGCATTACGTACAGCATTTAGCATTTACGCATATGTCGTTGCCCGATTGAAATAAATAAATTGATATTATAATAAAAGCAGAGGGGCTATGGCAGTAATAATTTATTTGGGAGAAACACACATTACACTGATTCTAAACATTAAATACGATTTAGACCAAAACGTTTTGTACAAAGCTATCAACCGGAATGCCACATTTCTGACGTTAAGCCAAGTTCACACGGGGGCAGAACAGTGAGGCAGAACAGTAGGACAGAACAGTTTGGAAGAACAGTATCGTTTAAATATAGGATTATAGGATAGTCGGGACAGTCCAAGAGCGATGGAGCGTCGACGACGAAAACGGCAATATTTGGGCCGTTTACTAATACCAATAGGCTTTACAGCCTATTTCACACGGGGTCAGAAAAGTGAGGCAGAACAGTGGGCAGCACAGTAAGTACTGCTACTGTGTGAACGCAAAGAAAAGTATTGTCTTGACTATAACCAAGACAGAACAGTTAATAGGTCTATTTTTTCGGTGTAGTTTGCTTCCCCCACCACCTTTCTCGCTCGTCTGGCTTGTGGTTGGACTCAGGGATGCCGCGGATTAGACTTTTTAGACATCCGCGGATGCGGAAGCGGATGCGGATATTTCGAGGCTCACATCCGCGGATGCGAATTTTGAGGCAAAACACTCAAAAACATAAATTATAAGCAACGTCTTTAGGGTCACGCAGGACTCGAAGACGTTGCGACTGATTTACAATCGTTGCAAACCTATCACATCACCATCACCGCGAATACGGCTAATCGTCAGATTACAGAAACGACTCATTGACTAATGACCAAAATTCTGAACACGCGCTTGGCACGTTGTTGGCCCCTATCTGGTTGCGAACTGTACTACATCTGCATCCGCAAAAACTCCGCATCAATGTTTGCGGATGTGGAGGCGGATGTTCAAAATCATGCGGAACAACCGCGGTTGCGGATGCGGATGCGAATGTCTACAACATCCCTGGTTAGACTCGTGTGAACGCAAGGGCAGTGCAGTATAAAGAGCAGGACAGAGGGTGCGCGCGCGTTGTGACTTGTTTTGCATTTGGTGTGGTTTGTTTTACTTAAAATTTGTTTGTTTTTATATTAAAATGGCTCATCTAGAGCTATTTGTGCAGCAATTTTTAGTAAACGGCGCAATTCTTGCCGATGTCGTCGTCGATGTTCCATCGCTCACTTGGACTGTCACGACTTTTTTTTTTAAATACAACGTCGGTGGCATACAAGCGTACGGCCCGCCTGATGGTAAGCGGACACCGCAGCCTATAGACACATACAAGTCCAAAGGAGTAACATGGGTGTTGTCGACTCTTGATATGTTTGAGGATTCACCGTGATGACAGGTGAAGGAACAAATTCCCTCGCTCTCAACACAACTCATCCTCGCATGCTATTAAACGAACACCATTTGTACATTTATTTGTTTGTTAGTAAATGGGTTCTCAGGAACGATTTCGATGATATTTACAATGCGGCGGCGGTTCACGAATCACGACGGTGAAAAATCGATCAAATTCCCTCGCTCTCAACACAACGCATCCTCGGGAGCTCTGTCGACCTTGCTCTCCTCTAGGAATACAACACTACTACAGAGCAATTAGTTGTGTTATTATGGCTGTGGTCTTCTGCAAGGCTGAGGTACTTCCCCAGTTGGGCTGCTCCAAATTCGAGCGGAATGACATTTCGCTGTACCCTACCTCAACGGTATATTCCTATAATCCTATATTTACTACCGACTATCCTATAATCCTATATTTAAACGATACTGTCCTTCCAAACTGTTCTGTCCTGCTGTTCTGCCTCACTGTTCTGCCCCCGTGTAAAATAGGCTTGACAGCCATGACATAAACTTTCAAATACTGCCCGTCATGCGCAGACGATTGCCAGTCAAGTATAGAAAACCAAGTATAGCGTAGTAGCGGACGTCGGCAAACGAATAACACAGTTAAAGTGGAGATGGGCGGAACACTTGGCGCGGGAGATGGACAAAACTGGTTACTGAATGGTGGCCAAGGTCATCGAAACGGTCAGCAGGCAGACCACCAGGTCGATGGACCGATGATATCTGCCGAACAGGAGGAAAACATTGGATGAGATTAGCACAGGACCGAGGAGACTGGCGTAATAAAGAAGAGGCCTATACTCAACAGTGGGTGGATACGGGCTGAATAGATAGATAGATAGATAGGTACTTATTTATCTATTCATATATTTATATATTTGCTTTGTAAGGGGAAACCTCTCAAACTACTCATTCAATTAAAAATAAAACTCATAGGTTATAAATGTTATAATTTTATCCTATTGGGGATTTTGTAACATGCAAGCAGAGCCACGGGCAGAGTTAGTAAACTATATGTACAAAAAGTAATTTTGTAAATTAAACGCTGACACTACAACGATATGAAGAACAAGACCTATAATTATCTTTAAAATTGAGAAAAATAACACTGGCAGCACAAACACTGCCACACTATTCAAGATTGAGTTATAAACGCCGTGGTATACTTTTTACCATCAGCACGTCTAGCACACGACGGCCGCGACATACTCTCGATTTTTATCGCTCTATACCTCTTCTTCTAAGTGTTCTAATAAGAGAGAGACGGATAGTGCGAGAAAAATCGAGAGCTCGCGCGCCGTCGTGTGCTAGCCGTGCAGTTAAGTATTGTGCAGGATTTTGAACGAGCGTAATTTGACACGGCCGTATTTCTGAACGGGATGTTATTGTCAATCGTTTTGACGTTGACGTTATTTAGTTTAGATATAAGTTGATGAGAAAAAAAGCATCAACTCTGTATTCATCCCGACTTTTAATCTCAAATTTTAGCTGAAAAGTTATACGTCATAATGGAGCCTAGTGTTCCAGGTTCTTCTACATCCTCTAGAGCTACTAGATTTATGATGGAAGGCGTAGGAGCTCGTGTTATACGAGGTCCAGATTGGAAGTGGGGCAAACAGGTGCTGCATAGATGTTTATAGTTGACTAATTATTTGATATACGATATCAACTTAACTCTTGTACGGTTGAGATGTACAGTAAATGAAATCTCTTTAATGCTATCTCTATTTTTCGTATAAACCTACCTGTTAACCGTAGGTTACAAATTATGAAAGTTATATATTTATGATGAACTTCGAAATGTCTTTATAGTCTGTTATTGTATTATTGCTAATTTAACTCTTTTTTCTGAATTTACTGTATTACAGGTATATGATGCCTTTAAGGGCTTTTTTCAAAACACATTATTGGACTTTTATATAACTTCATTACAGGATGGTGGAGAGGGCCATGTTGGTACAGTAAGAAATTTTGAATCTCCAGAAGAGGTTGTGGTGGTGTGGGACAATGGAACTGCTGCAAATTACAGATGCTCTGGAGCATATGACTTGAGAATCCTGGACAGTGCTCCCACTGGTGTCAAACATGAGGGAACAATGTGTGATACATGCCGGCAACAACCTATATTTGGTAATTATCTATAAAAAAAATCTTTTTTATGATTCATATTGGCACTGGTGATTAAAGTTGATATGAGTGAGTTTTAGGTATTCCAAGAAATAAATGGGTATGGCATACTAAAGAACAGTCAACTTCTTAAACTAAATATTTTCATGTCTGTGACTTATTCAGCGTATTGATGCCTGTGTGCATCCACCTCTTATGTTGGACTGTGGCTTCAGGTGACTTCAGTACTGAAATTGTGGCACTAAATAATAAGTGGTCTTTTTTTAAATGTTTTCTTTTTTAAGGTTGCTTTTTTAAATTGTTTTGTAAGGTGGTAATGAAAATGTTTTTTTTTAAGTTGGGGTTTGCCTATGAAAGATTAATTTTATATATTATTTAGCAGTGTGAACCTGTGTTAAGTGAACTTTTATATTATATTAACAGTTTCTAAGAAAAAATACTATTTATTGGACTCATACCTTGCTTAAGAGATGCCCCACAATGCGATGGGTTTACTAATATATGTTTAGTGGACATAAACATATTGACTAGCCCAAGTGGTCAACTTAGCATACAAATGACTAGCTTCTGCCCGCGACTCCTTCCGTATAGAACTTATTTATATTGTAGCTCCATAAAAACTTTCACCCCCCATTTTACCCCTCTTTGGGAATGATTTCTGGGATAGAAACCATATTATGCTATTATATATAAGCCTGGTTAATCGGTAGTAGTTAAAATTTTCCGTTGTGACTCAAAAATTAGCCATACAATTCTATGGTTAATTTTTGTGTCACAACAGAACTTTTTAACTACTAGCAGGCTAACTACTGGCCAAGAATTTGATCCTCACCCTTTCGCATTTATGATATTAGTATGGATATGAAATGAAATATGAATATGAATTATAATCCTGGTATATGCGACCATAGTTTCGATGCATGACTTCAATCGTTGCTGATTAAAGAATTCCTGGCTTGTATCATCAAACATAACTTTGTGAACTCCATTATCTCTATGGCGAAAGTATTTATTTGTTTTAATTATTATGGTATGTGTAACCCTAAGCTAATAAGAACTAAATTTAAACATTTTACTTACATTGTCTAGGTATACGCTGGAAGTGCGCCGAGTGCAGTAACTACGACTTATGTTCCGTGTGCTATCATGGGGACAAGCATCACCTGCGCCACAGATTCTACCGCATCAGCGCACCAGGGGCCCAGCGCTGCCTGGTGGAACCTCGGCGTAAGAGCAAAAAGCAAGCTGTGAGAGGCATATTTCCTGGAGCTAGAGTTGTTAGAGGGGTAAGTGTGAATCATGAGGGCCATTATCTACCTTCAGCTCCTTCGGTGATTAAGAAATTTACCGCACCTGTAAATGCACACAATTATCACTCTTGGGATTGTCAATTTGGGTACTTGGTTTGGGGTATCAAATATTTTATGACTGTTGGGTTAAGTTAGGTTAGATGTGTCACTTGAATCATCGTGAGTCTGCCAGGATCCTGGCTGGGCTCCTTTAGGGTATGACCGGAAAAAACGCTAGGAAGATGATTATGGGTGTATTGTGTCACTGACATATTAATATTATTATGTATAATTTAAAGGTTGACTGGCAATGGGAAGACCAAGACGGCGGGAACGGCAGGAGAGGGAAGGTGAACGAGGTCCAAGACTGGTCGGCGGCCAGCCCGCGCTCGGCGGCTTATGTGGTCTGGGACAATGGAGCTAAGAACCTATACAGGGTTGGCTTTGAGGGAATGGCCGATCTAAAGGTAATAAAGCGCACATATTATTATGTTTTTATTACCTCTTGTATATAAGTGGATTTTCTCACACTTCCTTAATCCTGGCCATGTAGATATAGTGGCAACATTACATAAGCAAGTCTGTAGAGTATGAGTTAGTCTAACGCTACCTTTTGCGCGCGACTTCGTCCGCGTGGATCTCGTTTATATCGTCCAAACTTCCGCTCCCTTTCGATTTCCACCCGCTTAGGATCCCCTATGCGGACACTTTTTATCCCGTAAGTCGGATGACTTACGGGATAAAAAGTGTCCTATGTCCTTCTCTGGGATAAAAACTATCTCCATAACAAATTTCCCCTCCATCGGTTCAGCAGTTTAAGCGTAATAGCAACTTATACAAGTTGAAAAACTCCCAACACTTTCATTTCAAAGTCCAATATCTCAAAAAGGGCTGAACAGATTTTCATGAAACATGGCTAAGAACACTTCAGCTTTCGAATAAGAAAAACCGCATTCAAATCGGTCTATCCGTTTGGGAGCTACGTTAAACTTATAACACCCCTCTCTTTGCGCCAGGGTTAAAAAGGTTGTCACCTTTCAACAGTTATTTTCTCATTTATAATATTAGTATGGATTGTATAGATTTGTCTACCAAGACTTATTTTGGTCTTGAACTATTCAACTCTGTAAAAAACACGTTTTGTTTCCAGGTCATGAATGACGTAAAAGGACAGAATGTATATAAAGAGCACCTACCACTTTTGGGAGAGCTAGGCCCCGGTCGCACGGGCCCTCATGGGTTGCAAGTCGGTGATCAGGTAAGAGACACATTTTTTCTATAGATGCTTGCATTTTTAATGTGTAGATCTTGCTGATTGCAATTGTTGTGTCCTTTGTTGCATTTATCATAAGATCATAACAGACCCCGTATCATGGTCGGCCTTATCACGCGATGAGTGACAAGATAGAGCATCCATCTCGTTCTATTGAACGGTGTCAGCCAGTGACGGACGCTCTATCTTGTCACTTATCGTGTGATAAGGCCGTCCATGCTACGGGGTCTGGTCATCTTGGAAGCAGTACTGTACTGAGTAGTTTTATACGAATCTATGTATAACAATGCAAATATACAGAATTCAACAGAATTGAAGTGAAAAAATGAGTTCAAATTGATCTAATATACGTTTATGAATCTGCAATTAGAATTGAAATTATTTGCGAATATAATGGCAGCTGCACAGTTAGCACAAGACGGCGCACGAGCTCTCTCGAGCTCTCTCGCACTATCCGTCTCTCTCTCTCTTATTAGACAACTTGGAAAGAGACGGATAATGCGAGAGCGCTCGAGATAGCACGCCGTCTTGTGCTAACCGTGCTGGAGGGTCTGCAAAAATTAACAACATTCAAAATAGCTACCTTTAAGGGGGTGTATTTGAAATTATCGCGTGCTTTGAAACGCCGTTCTGACTAGATTAGGAAACAATAAGGTCAGATTTTCAGATTCTTGATTATATGATTGTTTATCTGATTTAATCGATACATGATGGCCTAAAATTTCCTCTATAGAAAAAAAATCCAAAGTTGGGTCTTTATTTTCCTTTTTTACTCAGCCTACTCAAACAATACATTATTTTACGACACAATCATGTTAATAATATAGTATTTTATCTCATCTAAAATCTCACTTAAAATTATAAATAAAACTTCTGTAAGTAAGGTATTTATCGAAAGTCCAATAAAGCCATTCCCGAAGATAGTTGCATCTCTTTTTCTCGTGCGCGGAAGGTATCAGCGTGTCTCTGTCAAAGGGGCGTGATCGACTCGAATCAAGGCATGCCCTTAAACTGACAAAATGTGTAAACTGCTAAATGTAGAAATAGTATGAAATGATAGTCTGGCAGATAAGCTTTTCTGCGTATTTTTTGACGTGCGGTCGGCAAATTAGGTATGCGGTGTAGGCATAGGCTACTTTGATGCGACGCGTCATGCGTCTGTGTTGCAACTGGCTAGATGGTACTGCAAACGGACGCAAAACGCAACGTAAATTTGGATTTCGCTTAGTGCGCATCATGGAACCTATCATGTTAGTTACCGTCGTTCTTGTTTATTCTACGACTTTTGAATTGTATACTACAGGTGAACGTAGACCTAGACCTGGAGATCGTGCAGTCGCTGCAGATCGGGCACGGTGGCTGGACGGACGGCATGTTCGAGTGCCTCGGCACCACCGGGACCGTCGTGTGCATCGACGAGGACCACGACATCGTCGTCACGTACCCCAGCGGGAACCGCTGGACGTTCAACCCGGCTGTCTTGACGAAGGTTTGTTTGAAATGTGAACTGGAGCTTACCGTTGCCTTGCAGTCGGCTGAACAGACGGCACGCAGACGGCGATCGGTGGATCGTAAGGTATGGCAAAGCCGGGAATTTTTTAGGGAACAAATTAATGGACAGCGACTTCAGACGATTGCGCGGCTGGAATTGTCGCGCTACACGTGGTAACAGACTGTGGTGAACAAGATTGCTTCCTTGCGAATGCCCGGTTAAGGCTGAGTACTGACCAGAGTTGTGCGAGGCGGTAAGCGAGGAAAAAATGCGTCAATAAGAAGCGATGCACGAGCGCGCCCTACAACGCTATTGGTGAATTCTTTCCTGGCTAACCGCCTCGAAACCTCGCACATCTCTAGTGGATACCGTCAATGTCGTGTTTAGCCTCCCTCTATGAGAGAAACCCTGTACAGAAGTTAAGAGGAAAGTATACCTTAGGAATACTACGTACTCGTCCATACAAAAAGACAAAACGTTTTCCACTTCTATAAAAATAATAATATATATTTTCCAATCTCAATGTTTTTTAGTGCGTTATTGACACAATGAAAGACTAGGTTTATAGGTTTTCTTTTTTTCTAAATTTGCAATAAATTAAAATTTATAGGTTCCTAAAAAAAGCGTATTATTATGCTGAAGCGATCGACATCAAAATCAAGGTGATTGGTTAAGATTTAGTTAGTGGAAAACGTTTTCTCCCGACATGGAACATATAAAAAGTACCTATAGTCAGTCGCGAGCTGCTAGCTATGCCTACTTCCCTCTTAAATGTTTGATGTTTGTGACAGGTATGCAGCGCGAACATAAGCGCGTCGGCGTCAGGCAGCGGCGCGGCGGCCGGCGGCTTCGCGGTGGGAGACCTGGTGCAGGTGTGCGCCGACCAGGAGCGGGTCAAGGCGCTGCAGCGCGGACACGGCGAGTGGGCCGAGGCCATGGCGCCGGTCAGTATACGAGTACCTACGGCTACGGGTTGTTTATACTGCGATAATGGCTAATCGTTCATTAGTATTTTACTTCAAAAGTAAAAATCCCTTGTAGCGTTTTGCCTAATCGCATTTCACCTCAATCGTATATTTAATTTTCGCATGGTGTCTCAATCGTGTATTTTTTTGGTCGCTCAAAGATTTAGTCGCGTTTTACCTCGATGCGATTAAAAAATAGCGGCATCTACAGAGTATTGTTGTCAAACATCAATACGACTAATAAAATTACGTTCCAAACATTCATCAATCGCAACGAAATGCGACTAAAGTCTAAGATGATATTCGAGATCAAAAATGTAAACAAACAACTGTCAATGTCAAAGTGGCATTTCGGACATAGATAGAGCTATAGGCCGAAAGACTTTCGGATATCTATAGTATTTTGTCAGGAATACAAGGAGAAAATAAAACATTTAATATATGTATATTTTATTTATTTAGGTAAAATACCATAAATTTCTCATAAACGGACATAGAACTGCGTGGTCTTTTCTTCGGCGGCGAAAGATTGTCCTTTATATTTGAAGGGTCTGGAATCTGGATGAGGTTCCACAGACCTTGATTTCAAAAGAACACGCTCAAAATAGAAAATGTACAACAAAATAAAACCATAACGTAAAACACTTAACAGCAGAACACATGCTAAACGAAAAGGAGGACATCTACAAATCAAATATCGTCTACAAATGTCAGACAGAAAAACTAAAATAAAATGGCTGTTATGACATGACACGGTCGGTCTACGCATGCCTATGTTGTATGTTCAGAAATATTTAACGATTTATCAATCACTATGAATATTTCCCAATTAAACTAATAGGAAACCGTTAATTGTTTTAATTACTAACCAAATGTTCACAACTTCTTCTTCAATTAAAACTCCACATATTTTATTAAACAAAAAAAAAAAATTTTGCTTTTTAATTTAGTAAAATATATTTGACTATTCATACAATATTAATATTTATGAGTATTTCAATGATTTTAGACTGTGGTTAATCTAAAATCATTGAAATGCTTGTGTTTACTTTTTTATGGTGGCAACCCATCTGTTTACATTTTTGATCTCGAATATCATCTCAGACTAGGGTTAAGTAGTACACGGTAAATAAGTCGTTACAAATTAAATATGCTGATGTTACGCGTTACATTGCTTCAAGTAAAAAAAAAACTATGGAGATTTTTGTTCTGTCGAGGTGAAATACGAATAGGTCAAATGTTTCATTTTTGCTTTTGTGATAAAATACTAACTGTTCCTTGCGGAGATGGTTGAATGAAAATCTGACTCCAAATTTATATAACAGTGTATTCTAAGGTTCTTCAATGAAAGCCGCGGCCGGATAATTGCATAAAATAAATGAGTGGCTCAGACGTGCGCGCTTGACGGCGGTCCTGAGAGAGTGGCTAGTGATGGGGCAGCGTCCGCGCCCCCGCGGGTCTCGTAAGGCGCTAGTGATGCGCCGGAACACTAACAAACGTCGCAAATATGAGTATGGTCTGCCTTATTGTGTGAGCAACATGCATGTTGCTGACCTCATTTATTTGAACATTAATTGTGTTGACAATAAGAGACAAATGCAGGTTCCTTACTCTCAACAAAAACCATCATTGGGAGCAAGAGTAGAGCTAGTAGTGTCATTATGCCTTCAGTCTTCTATAAGGTGGAAGTTGAGCTCGTCGAAATAGGAGATGACAAGCCACGGTGCCCTATGTCTACTTCTATGCACTACACGTGACGCCGGCGTGCATAGATGGTCATCAAGTCATTATGCATTCCCCTGAACAAACACCGCGAACGGATTGTCCAATAAGACCTGAGTCTGAAGCGTGCAATGTTTTCATTAAATATGGAGAACGCTACCGCCGCTCCAATCTAGTTATGTAACTCCTAGCTGCCAAGCATGTGAGGTGGCCAATATGCAAAAACACAACTGAGCACATCTCTGATGCTTACTCACCCTAACCATTTAATATTCTCTATTCCTCATTGAAATGTTTGCTACAGACGCTCGGGAAGATTGGTCGCGTGCAGCAGATCTACCACGACAACGATCTCAAAGTGGAAGTCTGCAATACTTCGTGGACCTACAACCCTAATGCCGTCACCAAAGTCTCCTCAATTGGCACCATTCCGGAAAACTCTTCAGGTAATTTTTTGCGCAACTTTTGCGGGCAATATTAAGAGGGAAGTAATCAAGCAAGCAGCTCGCGACTGACAATAGGTACTTCTTATATGAAATTTCCATTTCGAGAGAAAACGTTGTCCACTAACTAAAATTTTTAGGTGCCTACAATTTTTTGATTTATTGCAAACTTTGAAAACAGGAAAACATATAAATCTAGTCTTTCCTTGTGTCAATAATGTACTAAAAAACATTGAGATTGGAAAATATTTAGAAGTGGAAAAACGTTTTCTCTTTTTGTATGGATGAGTACGTAGTATTCCAAAGGTATACTTTTCTCTTAATAATACAATGTTAGTCGAGAACCAAATGTAATGTTGATTTCTGCGGACTTGCTTTAATCAAACAGGGCGTTTGACAATTTATTAAAATACATAATTGGTAGATTGTTAGTAAGATGGAGATTAGATTAGGTAAGTATTGCGCTGTATAGATTGGTGAATCTACACTGAAAGAAAAAGGGCCCGCGTCGCGGAGCTCCGTTGACACGCTTTTGGGAGGATTGTTTGGTTACCTACCCTTCTTTGTAAAGAGAGAAGGTAATAGTAATGGGTGCAATAATTATATAATAGGAGCCCCGCGTCGCGGAACAATTGAGGCACTCTTCGGAGGAATGTTTGAAGATGCTTTTTCAATATAAAATCACTATGTAATCTATTTTAATGCAGGCGAGCGCCTGTCGGCGCTCTTGAAAAAGCTATTCGAGACACACGTGACGGGGGACACGAGCGAGGAGCTGGTGAAGGCGGCGACTAACGGCGACGCAGCGCGCTGCGCGGACATACTCGCGCGGGCTGAAGCGCCCGCTGACGTCAACGGCGTGTTCGGCGGGCATACCGCGCTGCAGGTAGCTGATCGGTCCTTCTGAGACTGTTCGAGATGTGTGTAGACACGAGCGAGGAGCTGGTGAAGGCGGCGACTAACGTCGACGCAGCGCGCTGCGCGGACATACTCGCGCGGGCTGAAGCGCCCGCTGACGTCAACGGCGGTTTCGGCGGGCATACCGCGCTGCAGGTAGCTCATCGGTCCTTCTGAGGCTGTTCGCTGCCCGTCCGTCTGTCTGTCTGTAGGTATGTCCGTCTGTCCGTCTGTCACCAGGCTGTATCTCATGAACCGTGATAGTTAGACATTTGAAATTTTCTCAGATGATGTATTTCTGATGCTGTTATAACAACAAACAAAAAACAGAATAAAATAAACATTTAAGGGGGCTCCCATACAATAAACGTGATTTTTTTGCCATTTTTATAGATAATGGTACCACGGAATAACAAACCACTGGAAGTGGTGAATGGGCGTTCCCGTGTCGCCCAACATGAGCATAAATAGGCTCACTTCTTGCACAGATTATTGTCATTCACCTGCCTAGCAACCGCACGCGGCGAATGACATGCGTACAAATATGAAAAAATATATGTTTATTATAGGAAAATGCTGTGTTGCGCTGTTAGAAGCTGCTCAAATAACAGCACAATAAAAAATGGGTCTCTTGGAGAAATTTCTTATCATCGGTACATATTATTTTAGAATATATAGAAATAATAACATTTTCAATTTATCAGACGCAGTTTGCGCCAGTAGTCAAGGGAATGTCAGTTGTTATTCTCTAGCATTAAGTTCATAATCCTGCGTATTTTTTCGCTATTCTGAACGTTAAGTTCGAGAACGTTCCGAGGTGTGCTACTCAAAAGCTGTGGCTAAGGTCGATAATTGTTATCGATTAATTGAAAACTCAACATTTAATAGTTTGAAACTTTTATGAACTTAAGTAAGGTAAACGTCCGAGTGCTCGATGCTTTACTAGTATATAGCATGGGCACTCTATGTCAAACTGACATGGCTTAAATTCGAATGAACAACAATTCTCTTAGTTTGAATTTAACCCATATTCCTTTGACATAGAGTGCCCATCCCATGTACTAGTACAGCGTCGAGCAATCGAACGTTTACCTTAGTATCTAAATAATATACCATATAAAATAAAATAATAATAAATTTATCGCAACAACATTCATAGTAATAGTAAGTACATTATTGCAGAGGCCGGGAAATAGCAATTCGTGGATAAGTTCAATGCGTAAAAAGTACATATTTTAAAAACGGAAAAACATTAAAAATCTTTTACCTTGATTGATTGAAATAAATGATTACGTATTTTTTTAAAATTTGGGTTTAAATCTTAACGAATTTATTTTTTCGTTTAGAATTTTATTTTGTAACCAACTAATGTATACGTCACTTCTGCCACTTGTACCTACACGAGAAGAGTTTAATATCTATGCCAATTCAAAAAAATAAGAATACGTGAAAAACTTAAAGCACACTACAATGGATGCAATTTGTCACACCAACTTGCTATGGTTAGAATCAAAGGTAGGTATTATTGTTGTCTCATTTCAACTACTACAAGTTGTTGTGACAAATTGCTAGGTACGTAATAGCCTGTAAATTTACGCGCAAATGCGCCTAAACACGCCGCGCCGTGCGCGTAACAGCCAAATGGGTGTTTGCAGTGTTTTTGTATTAGTTAAAGATTGTAATGAAATGGTAAAAAAAGAATATAGTAATGTAATTTCATAAATTTCTTTACAGTACATATGTTGCTACTTTCCCGTACTAGTGCGGAAAAGAGCACTTTTCGTGCATATGTCGAAACTTCAAAGAGCCATATGTACAGTAAAACGTTGTACGATACACGTGCGAATAGGTAATTCGCAACTCGTGTCGATTTAAAACACGACCGAAGTGTTTTAATTTATCACCACTCGTTGCGAATTTCCTATTTTTGGCACTTGTATCGTAAATAACTATTGTAGAACAGTAATGATTTTTAACTTTTGAATTGACGAAAACTTTACGTACTATTTTTGCTTCAATAAGGCAATCATTTCAGAGTATATTGGAGAAATACAAATAATACTATAAATTGTATTAATAATTATATACTTAATAAACAAGATCTTATTAGGAGTAATTTGTAACTAATTAATAAGTAACCTTAGTCTTAAATATCGATAGGCCAAATCATACCCACATTCCTATTCCGTTATAGCCAAGTAGTCGTATCTTCATACGCAATTGTTTCAAAAACTCTGTTCGCTTTACTTCGCTGAACCTACGGCGCCTTAAATTAGGTCTATGAGACTTCGGTGTAACGCGATACAACAACAGTGCTCCAAGTCTGGCTAACTGTAACAGCCTTGTCGTTCCAAGTTGACTAGAGCCGGAGCTTATCATAGGAATTAGGTGGTTATGAATAAATATTATAACATTTATAACAATAGTACTCAATTACTCGATCCACAACGCAGGGTTCGACCAAAATACACGATAAGCATCCGCAACAAAATTCGTCCAGTCCTAGCGTTACTAACCTTCTTTTGATATCATATAGTAACAATGTTTTTATACGTTCTAGTTCTAGCAGTTAAAAATACATGATAGTATAACCGCACGCGTAACTGACTTTATTACGTGTTACACTCAAAATGGGGAAAAGTTGTCACATTAGCTGTTTACAAGGGTAATCAGGAATTTATTGTGTGCAACTCAACAAGTGCATGACTCTTACACTGTCGTTGGCATAAAACCGTCGCGTCCACGTCCTGGAACTACGGGTATCTTGTTACTGTGTTGCGTTTACGAGATGCTAAGCTCTAAAGCGGTAATTTTGTGCAAGTCCTTTCTTTTTCCACTTGTTAGTTCGTAACAATGCTTAAAGAGTAGCGTGTCTATGCTACAAAGTACACCGCTCATCATGTATTTGCAAGACTGTTACCTATACAATGTTTCACGATGTTACAGGCTTTTGTCTAACTTGCAGTGTAAGTTTGTTTAGATCAATTCTTGCAAGTCAAATTTGACCAAGTTTCCGAAGTCTAATCAAGTTGAAATTTTGTGTCAGACGACAATGCAATATTATGTTTCCATCACGCTGGTCTGATGATGGAGATAGGACGTGGTAATCGCAACTGCTAAACTACACAAGATAAACCCTTCGTGTAGGGATCATTAGAATCCGCTCAACCGGTACTTAATGACTGCATTTAAAAATAAGTTTTATGAATAAAAGCTTGTACCAAATTGTGAGGCTGTGAAATTGAACTGCACTGTGTAATATCGCGAATTATTCATAAATGGTGTTATTGAAAAAATCACAAGAGGAGCAGTCAATATAATTTTTACGTTTAGGCCGCACAGCATTGGAATTAGGTACACATACGTCGAGACCTGTACTGAACTAGGTACACATACAGTAAGAAAACATTCATGCAATTATAATATGTAGTTTCCGTCGGGAAAGAGAACCTCGCCCACAAACCATAACCTATTTATTTTCAATAGTGGTGTACACAATAAATAGAATAAACAATAATGTCGTATTTTCTCGTAATACGATAAAAAATGTAGTCAAATGGAGAAAAAAACAACGCAAGAGGTTAAATAATCACAAAATTATAAGTGTCCAAAGTTTTAAGAAGGGGTATGTTCTGTCCCTTCGCAAACGCAACGTCGCCGCTTCTGACGTCACTAACTGCGAGGGGTTTCTCTCTAACAAGCGTTTTTTAAACGGTTGTAGCTTCGTAATTCTTTGAGATATCTGAATGGGATTTTCGTCACTAGGCATTTTTTTGCCTTCTTTCTGTTGAGTATTATAATTTTCGAGTCTACACCCGTATTTGTGATATTAACTTGAAATTTGTACGACCCAGGCGGCAGCTCAAAACGGCCACCTGGAAGTGATCCGAGCGCTGGTCGAAGCCGGCGCGGACGCGGACGCGGAGGACCGCGACGGCGACCGCGCGGCGCACCACGCGGCCTTCGGCGACGAGCCGTCGGCGTTGCGCGCCCTCGCCGCCGCCGGCGCCGACCTCAACGCGCGCAACCGCCGCCGCCAAACACCGCTGCACATTGCGGTCAATAAGGGGCATCTTGGCGTCGTCAGGACGCTGCTGCAACTCGCTGTGCATCCTAGCTTGCAGGTTAGTTTAAGCTATCTCCCCCTATAGCCCCTGAACACCGCGACGGAGACCGCGCGGCGCACCACGCGGTGTTCGAAGGTGACGCGTCCGCGCTGCGCTCGCTTTATCGCTGCCGGCGCGGACCTGCGCGGAACGGACGCGTATTCAAATATCTTACACTATTTTAATTAGCTGAAATACAAAACTACTATAAGTGACAACAAACATTGAATACTCGTTAATTGTATGGAAACAATACCCGTATTCAGTCCCTGCCTGCACAGTGATGTCAACTAGAGACACCTTAGTGAAATCAGGATGGTGCTTCATTTGCTCTTAGGTGTTGTCTGTTAATTCTAAAGTAATCAAAAAACCGTCACCGACATCGGCATATTTACGTGGCCACTCGAATTAATTGAACTGTATGGCACAAAACAGATAAGTACAAAAGGGGGACATAATTGATTACGTGTTTTTTTTCTGTCTGGTATAATATAAACGTTAAGACGTTAATATTTCGCATAAATAGGGTAGAATTATGAAAAACATACCCGCAACTTTGTTAACTTTTTTTTATTTTTCCGCTCTGTTTCATTTTGAAGTTTTCGATTTAGGTCGTTATTTTAAAATCAACATGCATCATGAGCCGGCAGTCTAATTGGCAAGCGTTCGCTCGGTGCATTAATACGTGCCCCAGTTGACAAGTGGGGCTGCGATGAGATTCAATCGCAGTGTCATTTGTCCATATTTACACTAGAGAGGTTTTTAAGCTGAGGTCTACAATAGTTATATGCATCTTTTTTATTACGACAATCAAAAGTATAATCCAGTGGCATATCGACTGTAGCATTACAAATTTCTTGTGATTTTATTTTCTGATGTGAAATCTGCACGCGCGCCCACCGAAAACGCTATATTAAGATTAGATTTAGATTTAGATTTATTTATTTCATAATATACAATTTACAATATAAATTAAAGCTAGCTTAATCTATATGAATTTATATTATGATCGTCAAAGAGAATTAAGAATTATAATAAAATGACAATAAAATTCAAATTATAACCACAGTAAATAAGTTACGAAGATATCACATAAAGATCGTCAGATAACAGAGTATACATTAATAAACGAAAAATAAAAATAAAAATACAAATAACGATATAATTTACGATGTCAAAAACAGTGATAATATTAATGTTTAATGTCCATAAATTGCTTTACCAAATATAACCTGTTTTTCAATAAAAAGTTTCTCAGTTTGCGTTCAAATGTTTCGTCAGATGACCCTGTTCGCAATTCGGCGGGTAGTCGTTCGTAATAGGTTGGGCCTATCACTCGAGGATTCCTACGTGAAAGTGCCATGCGACGCGGGACCGTGCTGAGTCTCCCTGTTGATCGGAGTTGTTTGCCCGTGACCTCAACACGTTTGAACATAGGCAAATTCTTTTTCAAAAAGTTTCTTACACGGATGTCTGTGTTTTACTCCAGCCAGTATTCGGATAGCGCGTTTTTGGAGTATGAATACTCGCTTTGCGTCCGTAGAATTGCCCCATATCACTATACCGTATGATATTAAGGAGTGGAAATGTGCAAAATATACGGACCGCAACGACTTTCCGGATATTACAGGCTTCAGCTTTTTTAGAGCAAATACGGCACTGCTCAGTCTACCACACAGCCGGTCGACATGACCCTTCCAGTTAAGGTTTGAATCAAGTGTAAAGCCCAGAAATTTACACTCGTTACATAATGGCATCGGACCATCAGCAATGCACAGGGGCGCTGCAGATTTACGACCTGAGAAAAGCATGATATTCGATTTAGCGACATTCAAGAGTAAGCCATTTGAGCAAAACCACGTCTGCAGTTGGCAACATGCTTCGCAGATCCTTTCAGCAAGCTGCTCATGAGTCCTCGCGCTAACTACGACAGTTGTGTCGTCTGCGAATAATACAGAAAGGCCACTCGTGATTGCCGATGGAAGATAATTAACAAATAATAAAAATAACGTATTGCCAATTGCCGATCCTTGTGGAATACCCAAGTGTATAGACCCAGTATCAGAAGTGAGCATTTTGCCGTCGTTAGAAATTTTCACTACCTGTTTGCGATCAGACAGGAATGATGTCAACAATTTGTGGGCAGGATTTACAATACCATAAAGACTTAACTTTGTCATGAGCAATTTGTGATCTATAACATCGAAGGCTTTCGATAAGTCACACAGTATGCCAGCCATTTTGCACCTATCATCCAGACCAGTCATAACACAATCAATGATTTTGAGTGCCGCCGTTGTGGTGGATCTATTTTGTCTGTAGGCGTATTGGTGGTCCGTGATCAAATCGTTTGTTTCTAAGTGGGTCATTAGAGAAGATGAGAGAATGGACTCCACCAATTTCGAAATGGTAGGTACAATAGTTATAGGTCTGTAATTTGTTACATCATCCCTGTCGCCCTTCCCTTTATATACCGGACAGACTCGCGTACTTTTTAGCGCACTTGGGTATACTCCATTTTGAAACATGGCATTTATGAGAATTATTAAAATGTCAGATATAATTGGCCACACGCATAATATAATATTTAAAGATATGTCATAGATGTCAACAGTTGTACGGGTCTTTAGCATTGATTTAATAGTTTTATCCATTAGTTCACTTGTAACTATAGGAAGTGTGAATGTTGGGATATCGGAGCCACCTAGGTACCTACTTACGCACTGTTTGGATCGTGACTCGTCGCTCTGTAGTGTGTACTGAGCAGTGATATTCAGGAAATGTGTATTAAATGCATTTGGAACTGATTCGGAGGATATGTAGTTGATTGAATCTTGTTTTTTCAAAGATATATTTTGAGACTTTGTTTTGGATCCTATCTCATCATTTATAACACGCCATATTTCCTTGGAAGGATTTTTACTTTCCTTGAGCCTATTCTCAATGTACGACTGTCGAGCTCTCAGTGTCTCGGATTTTATGAGATTAGAATAATGCTCAATGCAATCCGATATAAGGCGAGCAGATAAGAGTCCGCAGTAAGCTCGATTCTCCATACAAACGTAGTTACGCTCTCATTTTAAAACTACGTGTTGGATTGTAACGAAACCTTGCATATACAATGACATGAGGTATATCTATGTCTGTAATTAGTTTATGTAGCTTCAGATACCATAGTAAAAAAATACAGCGAATTTAAGTTTTTCATACTAAACTTGTGTTTGCTGTATTTCGTTTGTTATATAAACTGGAACCATATAAACTAATTACAGACATAGATATACCTCATGTCTTTGTATATGCAAAGTTTCGTCACAATCCAACACGTAGTTTTAAAATGAGAGCGTAACTACGTTTGTATGGGAAGGTGAAATTCGGCCGAGCTTACTGCGGAAATTTATATAAATTTACCGAAAAGTCATTAAAAAAAATTGGTTGTCTGTAAAGTCAGTTTACGGGCGATAATTTTAGGTGATAACGTCACAAGAAAACATTGATGAAAAATGACATCCTTTTATTAATTGAATTGAATTATTATCACTGAATTATCACTATATTGTTGTACGTTACAAAAAAACATAAAAACGACAACAATATTGAGATTTTGACTTTTCAACCCCATCGCACCCCAACAGGATTTTAAAATCGTTGTTTTTTTGATTTGTTAGATGGCTGCCCCGAACGCATTTTGCCCCGGAGGTTTTTTATCCCCATACGCATTTTGCCACGATCGTGTTTTGTCACATATGCTTTATACTTTGGTCGTATTTGCTCCTTTGAGTAATCAGCGACCCGTAAAAACCACAGAAACGATACCCATGTTGATTTTCAGACTTTGTCACCACATTTCCCCCTTTTAGGGGTTGAATTCTCAAAAAACCTGAAACACGACGTATTTACTCATTTGTGAAGTTTTGAATAAAATAGTCGATCATACTCATACTCATACTCATTTATTTATAATGCATAAATACATCAATAATAATGGATCTAATCTTGTTTCCCCATACAAACTTTGGACCCCCATTTCACCCCCTTAGGGGGAACAACGGTTTTTTTTCTTATAAGGCACTTGTCATTTCTTTGTCTAAATTATTTGCACTCATTGTGACTTTTAATCTTATGAATATTCAACATGTAAATGTTTTTTTTAATGGTGCAGTACGAATGCATAAAAAATATTCAGATTCGCCCTATCACACTTACATGCGTTAACAAAAATTACCGTGATTTTTAATGAAACTGTGAGGATTTCTATCGTTTGTAGGGTTCCGTACCCAAAGGGTAAAAACGTGACCCTATTACTAAAGCTCTGCTGCCCGTCCGTCTGTCACCAGGATAATGATGTGTTTCTGTTGCCGCTATAACAACAAATACTAAAAACAGAATAAAATAAATAGGTATTTTAGGGGGCTCCCATACAACAAAAGTGATTTTCCCCCCGTTTTTATAGATAATGGTACGAAACCCTTCGTGCGCGAGTTCGACTCGCACTTGGCCGGTTTTTTGTTAATTAAGAAAGTACTTTTCTAAAATTTGTTTTATTTCAACTATGGGAATATTCCCAATGTTACTGGGAACATTCCCCGAAACACTGGGAATATTCCTGGGAACATTGGGAATTTAATATCACAGACAGTTACAGTCTTTAATGTCTCGGTAAAAAGTTTAAGGGCTTATGTTTTGATAGAATCGCCGATATAACAAAAAATGCAGACATACACAATTTCAAAATTCCCCTATGTTCCCTTTGCGTGGGAATATTCCCACCAAGGGAATATTTCTAGGAACGGCACATCACTAGATGATAGTTCGGAACGGGACAATGACGTTACACCTTTTAGTGCGTGCAGCCGGCGTTCATCAAAATAGTCTTATTTTAATATTTCTTTTGTACTATATTTCTACGTATAATATCCCGCATGATTGATTGCAATTTATTTAAAAAAATTGTCGGATGTGTGGTGCAGCCTATACGTCTATTTATTATTTAATCGTATGGCAAACAGGATGACGAATATACGTAATGTAACATACATAATCACTATAAATTAATATTAAGGCTAATCAGCCACTTGATGACTTCGTCGCTAAGGAAAGGACGATCAGGTCTGCTGGAGGGCCACGGGCGTAGGGTACGTCTATGAAAAGATGATTTAAGCAGCGTCCATATTAGAAGTGCAGCACTTACGTAAGTAGCTTGTAAGGCCGATACGTGATCGACACCCACGACACAGAGACACGTAAATGTCCTGGCCAGGGAGGAAAGGGGAAGAGCAGCGTGCCCGTGTCACAATTTTTAATTCTAGCCGATAAGATAAGAGCACAGCTTTTGTAACTGAAATATCGATTGCTTATTCTATTCGTTGCTTAACTCGAACGCGAGCTGCATCGGAAAACAAATCTGGAAAGGCATAAACTTTTAATCCTACTAATATTATAAATGCGAAAGTTTAGATGTTTGGATGTTTGTTACTCAATCACGCTTAAACGGCTGAACCGATTTGAATGAAATTTTGCACGAAGATAGTTTATAGCCTGGATTAAAATATAGGATAGTTTTTATCCCGGGTCCACGCGGACGAAGTCGCGGGCGGAAGCTAGTGAAGCTATAAACGTGCTTTTGATTCATCAGTTTGTATTAAAAATCTTTAGATAACTTTCATGCACACTTAGCAGAGTCGGAGGATATCAACTACTACTGCTCTAATCAGTCTCATTATGTTTCGGTAATATACTCGTATGTATAGTGTGAACAATCTAAACCAGTAAGTGGGGAGAACCAGTAACTTTACGAGGTAGAGATAGCACACACACATACATATAGGTACATAACTATGACGTCGAATTTAGTATAAATAAAGTCTGCATTCAAGCATTCTCCACTTGAATTAGAAATGACACAAAACTTTCATACACGGCCGAATACTCCAGGAGAAATACGATTTTGGATAACATTTAATAATTATTTAATAATTTAATATTAATTTAATAATTTAATAATAATGTAATAATAATTTAATAATTTAACAATTTATAGTAGCGTTTTTTTGTTGATTTCATTTTAAAATGTTATTCTAAGATGCTTGATCCAAGAATCCGACCAACTTTCCACCCGGAAGTAATTATATAGATTTAAATGAAGCATGCATTGTCTTTTTTGTATGATTTATCTTGAATATTGTAGAGAAAATGCAATTGAACCAAAATAAAGACAAAAATATTTATTCGTATTTTTTCTGACTTTTCAGAAGCTAGTTAATTTATAATTTTTGGCTGTCTGAAATTTTGTCGGGTTCTATCGCAGAGTAACTATTTAATTGGTAATATATCCGTTACACAGAAAAAATAAGCTATAATAAATTATTTCCAAAATCGATATTTTTGAAGTGAAAACTTCTTTAGCGGCGCTGTGCAATTTTTGCGATGGGGAAAAATGGTTAAACTCGCCACAGGTTCCACACCATTCGTAAGACGTGAGATTCGAGACAGGTCACGTGACCGTAAGACGGACACGTGACCTGATCGAAAAACTTACAATGTTATTGAGTTTTCAATTCTGCGGTCTTTTATTATGTCTCCTAAGGGGCCAATCATAAATTACGTCATCGTTTTTTGACGTTTTTTGACCCCCCCATCATCATCCTGTTATTCCTTGAAATGGACCCTCCCCGCCTAATAAAATGACTATCGTCATCCAATGACCCTCCCCCTATTTTAAAATGACGTAATTTATGAATGGCCCCTAGCACAGATAAAGGAAAAATTGAGAAAACCGTAAATATTTGTTAGTTACATAATATAATAAAAGTATTTTTAATAATTAGAGGTTTGTACAGAACCCTCGGTGCGCGAGTCCGACTCGCACTTGGCCGGGTTTTTTTCCATACAAGTTGTCAGTTCATTGACTGGACTACGAAATTCGAAGACGGAAGTTGTTTTTTTTTGCGGTCATTGTATAAGTAGGTAATTATTAATCGACGTCTTAAGTCCTTAGTGCAAATCTGCTCACTGATCCATTTAGCTTACTCTGTATACATTTAATAAGGGCGACGAAAACATGTAGGCATATTTTTCAACGGTTATATTCGATTACAGGTAGACAACATGTAGGTATATTTTTCATCAGGTATATTCAATTATAGGTAGAAAACATGTAGGTATATTTTTCATCAGGTATATTCAATTATATGTAGAAAACATGTAGGTATATTTTTCATCAGGTATATTCAATTATAGGTAGAAAACATGTAGGTATATTTTTCATCAGGTGTATTCAATTATAGGTAGAAAACATGTAGGTATATTTTTCGTCAGGTATATTCAATTATAGGTAGAAAACATGTAGGTATATTTTTCATCAGGTATATTCAATTATAGGTAGAAAATAAATACTGTTAGCATTCATTCATTAACAAGTTTATAATTTGTTTCAAAGCGGCTTATGTCGATAAAGTTTTTGTCGAGGGCTCACCAAACTAAATTAAATCTGAGGACGGATTAATAACTTCAACTGCCTCGTTTATATAAAGGGACTTATTAACAGGTATTGAATACAAAATTTTATGGGCTGCTTTGACGTAGAGCTATAGTTATACATAATTTCGTAAATCAATACTGAAACAGGACAATAACGTTGTACATACAATAATTAAGAATGAATATTGTTAACATAATCTGTTATTTGCTGGTATTCCTACAGTTAATATATAGTCGGTATCAATCAGGTATTATCCACTTTGTAGCGAAAATCATAGTGCGTTCACAACAATTCTATGCTATTAGCGCAGAGCTGACTGACAGTCTATGTAACTACTGGTTGGTATTCCATGAGCCTTACAATAAATTTACAAAACTTTAAAACAATTGACTATTAAATTTGATATATATTGACATCTTTTCGTCCAATATTCCGCAGTGTATCAAGACGAGTCTTTGACCAGTGTGTGTTGCCAGTGATGACGTATGGCACGGAAACGTGGTCGCTTACTATGGGCCTCATAAGAAGGCTCAAAGTCACCCAAAGGGCAATGGAGAGGGCTATGTTGGGAGTTTCTCTGCGCGATCGCATCAGAAATGAGGTTATCCGCAGCAGAACCAAGGTAACCGATATAGCCCTCCGAATCGCTAAACTTAAGTAGCCGTGGGCGGGGCACATTGCACGTAGAACCGATGGCCGTTGGGGCGGAAAGGTTCTCGAGTGGCGACCACGTACCAGAAGGCGCAGCGTGGGTAGGCCCCCCACAATGTGGTAAAGGTCAAACCTGGTAAAGGTCGCGGGAGTCCGCTGGATGCGGGTGACGCAGGACCGGTCATTGTGGCACTCTTTGGGGGAGGCCTATGTCCAGTAGTGGACGTCTTTCGGCTGATATGATGATGATTGCCAGGGAACGAAAAAACCATAGAAGTCTAAGTAGCGCTGCAAAATGGCCTCACAGAATGGGTGCCATTGCCATTATGCGGGTGTGGGGGCGGAGTGTCAAAACAGTGCCTGGCAGTCGTTTAGTTCGAACATGCGCAAACCGGGTTTTGGGCACGTGTTTGGGTGGAAATTTGTAAGGAGCTCGCATTCTATGGTTTTTGCCTTCGCTGTTCGCGTGTAGCGGAAATTTTCTGCTTTGTACCCAAAATCCTACACGAAGATGTTACGTTATAGGCGCAGAATGGAATGACTGATGGTTTATGTACCTACTCGTATAACCTGTGACTATCCAAGGACTAGGAGCACTGATTAGGAATTACCGTGATGCGTTATGTTATGGCGTTATCCAGCTCATTCCACTTTGATAACGTTGATTACTTCCGTCCAGTTGAACCGTTGTAATCCGGTGTAAGTATCTCAGAAATTCCCGGTCAGTTGTGTCAGCATTAATCCCCATCTCATCCACCGCGGAACCGCCGTGCCGGTTCCCGAGACCCGTGTCTCTTGTACTTTTAATCTAGGCGCGAGTTTCACTCTGTAATGAGTGTTGCGACGCTCTCAGACATGCGGTCGCCATAATTGCCAAACTTCGCCCCATCCGGCGCCCCGTGCCCCTCTAACCTTCACTTGTCACGCTCTATTGTTCTCATGGTAACGCGTGTGCTGGATGCCTTTACGATACTACTAAGAGGCGCTGTAAATCATAACTTAAGCAGGTGACGTTGTTATTACGTGTAGTAGCGGGTAATTAAGGCGACCGTCTGGAACCCATACATTTTCATATACCTGTTAAATCATTGTACCTTTCCCTGATCCCTTGAAGTTTACGACAACTTTACTTGTGTGAAATAATTCAAAAATAATATGTTATTTAGTTTACCTACCCACTGTTATGCGTCTAATTATATTGCTTACAATCTACTTGTATAGCACCGCAATCTCTGGTAGTAGTATGAGACAGAGCGGGTTTAATTTAGTTAGTTAAACTCAGTATTTCAAACAAACGCTACGCTTGGCATCTCTAGGAACGCTGATTAACAGGGAAGCGGTGTTCCCCGTCAAGACTTTAGCAGATATTCCAAGTGTCTAGAAGTTAACCCCGGCAGAAGCTTTTCATCCTGTCCACCTTTAACCCCAGCTTTATGCGGGACTATACTCGAGTTAAATCATAAAAAGTAAACAGCATTGTTTCATTAAACTTTCTCTCAAATTAATTACCCTAAAATTTGAAATTTCTTAATTGACTCCGGTATTCCTGCTGTGAAGTTTCTCAGAAATCTTTGTTTAATGAAATAACTATCGGGGCGAGCTAGCGGCATATTGAAGCGCAATTGGGCGTAAAGCTATTTAAATCTGAATAGGGCATTGTGAAGGCGCGTCACCTTGATTCAGCGATGGCGTCTCGTACTTATTAAGTTAGAGTGGCGTCGCCCGTCGCCCGCGGAGCCTCCGCCCGCGCCGGCCGCTGCCTCCGGCCCCGGACTCGAGCGCTCACAATCAACCTTAACGGGCTAAATACCCTCCTGGCGACTCTGTTTGTACATCACTGCCTACACCACTCCTCTTAACTTTAGACGTACCTAACCGCTCTATTCGACATTTTAAATCAGCCATTCATGAAAAGGTGTTGAAACAATCTTGACTTATGACAAAATCGTCAAAGATAATTCGGGGATACTTTATAAATTATTTTTTTACTATGAAATAATATGAAAAATAAAAACATATGAACGAATGAATGAATGAATGAAAACGTTTAATTCAGAACCAGGTCCGTATTGGTTAGTAAATATCATTTTATAATATAATGTTAATTATTTAACAAAGACAAGTTTAAATCATTAATATTTTAAAATTAATAGATAGTTATAAACAACTGGAATGTTTGGCCGAAATCCGTCCAGTAGTTTTATTCATGTTAGTCCGGGCTACCTGTAACTATAGTTTTGAAAGCAAAATTATCTTATGCGTAGACGTAGAACTTTCCATCTCAATCCCCAGTCAATTCACAAAATAATTCGCAGGTTTAATCAAACATTACCTTCTTTTCGGTTCTGGGAGCATCGCAGTTCTAACCTAAACTAACCTACATTTCTGGGAGCTGTTCGATTCTGTAAGGGTCTTGGTTCTAACTTTATCTATCGTACTTTTTGTCAAGTTGGATTTCGCATTTTATGTCTCGTTCCCGGTACAAACTTCCAACTCCTTTTAGCCCCTTTAGGGGATGAATATCGTTTAACCACCTTATGGAATCAATTTCAAACAGTCTAAAACAGAAGTTACTAATCTCTCACTTTAGGGATGAATTTTAAAAAAACGCTATAAATTGTTTTCTAGTTTTTAAACAAACATTTTAAACCTGAAGTTACAAATCTCTTACTTTAAAAAAGGTCTTGCTCTCTATATAAACCTCAAACTCCTTTTTAACCCTCTTGAGGGATGAAAAAAAAATACTGAAATCGTTTTGTAATCTTTAAACAAACAGTCCAAAACCTAAGTAAAAAATCTTTCTTAAAAATATCTTGCTCTCCGTATAAACTTTGAACTCCCTCTTAACCCCCTTGGGGGATGAATTTCAAAAAACGTCGAAATTTATTTTTTAGTTTTGAACAAACCATCTAAAATCGAAGTTACAAATGTTTTAATTTAAAAATTGTCTTGATCTATACGAACTTCGAACCCTCTTTAAACACTCTTAGAGGATGAATGAATAAATAACGCTGAAATCTGTTTTGTAGTCTTTTAATAAACAGTCTAAGACCAAAGTTAAAAAATCTCTAACTTTAAAATTTACTTTTCCCTCAATACAAACTGAACCGCTTTTAACCCCTAATACATGACCTATATAAGGCATGAATTAAAAAAAAAATTTAATCAGTTTAGTAGTCTTTTAACATACAGGCTAAGACTGACATCACAAATCTCTTACTATATTTTCTTGCTCTCCATGCAGTCTCCATATAAACCTTGAATCCCTCTTTAACCTAAGAATTTTTCCAAAACGCTGAGTCTTTTTTTTATTTTAATAAATAATCTTTCTACAACATTGCAAGTCTCTAGGTCAAAAAAGTGTTTCTCATCCTAACCTTGCATACCTTTTTAACCCCCTTATTGATGGAATTTTCTATAACGCTAAAAGTACTTACTGTTTTTATATTCTAATAAGTAATCTTTCTACAACTTTTCAAATCTTTACCTCAAAAAAAGAGTTTCCCATACAAACCTTGCACCCCTTTTTAATCCCCTTAGAGGTGGATTTTTCCAAAACGCTTAAAGTGCTTTTTTCGTATTCAAATAAGTAATCTGTCTACAAATTTTCTAGCTCAAAAGGAAAAGTCTCCGTCATACAAACTTTGCACCCCTCTTAGGCCCCCTTTAGGGGTGGAATTTTCTAAAACGCTGACAGTGCTTTTTTTGTATTCTAATAAGTTATCTTTCTAGAAAGTTTCAAGTTTCTAGCTCAATAAATAAAGTTCCCTCCATACTTTGCCCCCTATTTAACCCCCTTCGGGGTGGAATTTTCTAAAACGCAGAAAGGCTTTTTTATGTATTCTAATAAGTAATCTACCTACAAAGTTTCAAGTCTATTTAAATTTAAAAGTTACCCCCATACAAACTTGCACCCCTATTTATCCCCATAGGGATGGAATATCCAAAAATCTCGTCTTATCCCTTGCCTACGTCATAAAAGAAAGTTCTGGTGTAAATTTCAAGTTTCTAGCCCCAGTAGTAGTTTCGGCTGTGCGTTGATGAATTGATGTACAGTTGATATATTCTACAGTTGAAATCAGTCAGAAAGTCTTCTTTTATATATATAGATTAAATAGTTACCCAGCGACAGAATCCGACAAAATGTCAGACATCAAATAAATGATCAATTAGGTAGCTTTTGAAAAGTCAGAAAAAATATTAATAAATATATTTGTCTTCATTTTGGTTCATTTACATTTGCTTTATAATATTCAAGATAAATCATACAAAAAAGACAGTGCATGCTTCATTTAAATCTACATAATTACTTCTGGGTGGACAGTTTGTCAGATTCTTGAATAAAGCATCTTAGAATAATATTTTAACACTTTCACTAACAGTAACCCGCCTACGCCTACGCCGTAGTCTCTTTCCGCTACATACGAGGAACCACGGGATCGGCTACGACCGTAGTGCGTAGCGATTCTTGGTAGTGAATGTGTTAAACAAAATCAACAAAAAAAATGCCATTATAAATTAATGTTTTTCAAAACCGTATTTTTCCCGGAGTACTAGTATACTTGGGATTCATTTGCTTCATGGCTTTGGGTTCCCATTCACATTTCATTGTTTCGCGTGCGTTTTGCTTTAGCTTGACGCAAGTGGAAGCGATAACGCGAAACACATAGCGAATAGGATACGAAGTGAAATCAAAAAGGTTATTTAAGCGAGCGTAGAATGGAATGTGAAATGTACATGTCACATTGACCTCTTGTTGTCAGTGTAGCCAGATTTAATAGAATTACATTTCGTATAGTTACATGTTTAGTTTCCGCTACGCCGTAGCTGTCGTAGCCTGAGCTAGATGTACAAACGCGAGGCGCAGCACAATGCTCAGCGATCTGCGATACGACTTCTGTGTGGCGTACGAACTTAACATTTACTTGGTGAAGATTTGTCTTTACCTACTTACTATGTACTTCTTTAACCGTAAAGTAAAAGGCGATGCCAGTCAGCAAAGGCGCCTGTTACGTAAATATCTGCTCGGCGTGTTGCGAATTGGACAGAATACGCGATGAGGGGTGCCGTGTACTCCTAACTATATGTTGGAAAGAGAATAACTTACGTTTCCAATTTCTATACGTGACGGACAGCTTTATGGTAACGTCATCAGAATCCTTTTAAATGATTGAATTAATCCACGTTGTGTTGTTTTCCTTTGTTCTGATAGTCTGAATAGTTAGTTACTAGGCTTAATATACTCCTTTGTATGCGTGCGAGTCTTCAATTCAAATATATATAGTAAAAACAAGACCGGGTTGCACTCCGGGAGTGCCAGCAGAAGTGAAAACTCAATGACATTGTAACAGTTTTTCGATCAACACGTCTATCATGGCCCGGCCACGACATACTCTCAATTTTTCTCGAATTATATACCTCTTGTTCTAAGTGTTCTAATAAGAAAGTGACGGATAGTGCGATAAAAATCGAGAGCTCTTAGATCTTATGAATTTTCCTTCTCTGAAATCTTACGGTCACGTGACATCTTACGGTCACGTGACCTGTGGCGAGTTTAACAATTTTTCCCCATCACAGCGCCGCAGTTTTCACTTCGAAAACGTAAAAAGTGTATACATATACATACGGCATTTATTCTTTCTTGACACCGTACAAGAATTTTACATGAAAAATAACTTGATTCAAATACTTAAGGTAAATGGCGCCTTTGGCGTGTGTAAATGTAAAGGCACAATCAAAATGTTAATAAATGTGTCGTGCCTCTACGAGCGATTTTCGCTACAAAGCGAAGAACGCTACTTCGCGCTACGGCGTAGCACATGTGGCGTTGCTTGGCCTCAAATAAGAATAATATCGTGTACGAGCGTTTCTCAAAAAAAATGCCACTACACTTTTTCGGAGATTTACCGCAACTTTTTTGTTATTTCTACTCAAAATCACGATGTCTTTCCATCCCAATAGGATAAAAAAAGTGTCCCAAAATGTCCATACATTTTTGAACTTTCCTATTGTGTTACCACCATACAAAGTATAAGGTAAATGGTAACACAATAGGAAAAATATCTCTGGGACAGTTTTTTTTCCTACCAGGGTCGAAAGTGCTCCTGATTCTGAGTGGAAATAGTTAACATAAAATTCCTAGATGTACAATTAATAATAGTGGCATTTTTTTTGAGAAACGCTCGTACACATTCAGTGCCAACAATTTCGTAGCACTACGGTCTTACCCGATGCCGTGGTTTTCCCGCAAAGTAAAGTAGGTTAAGCGCTTACGAACATATTGCCCAATGGGCGGGTTCCTGGCAGCAAAAGTGTTAAGGCGATCGTAGCAGTCGCGAATGATTGCGATTGACTGATGTCACATTGACGTATAGGTCGCACTTGCGTAGCATGCGCATGCGGCGGACTAAACAATTTTATCGTTCTATAATGCAGCAGACTGAAAGATACTTATTTTCTAGTACCTAACATGTAATGTAGAGTTCTAGACTGAGTTAGCATGATAAATAAATAAATAAATAAATATAAGGGAACAATCATACACAAATCGACCTAGTCCCATAGTAAGCTCAGTAAGGCTTGTTATGGGTACTAGACGACGATATATATAATAGATATAAATACTTAAATACATAGAAAACATCCATGACTCAAAAACAAATATTCATGCTCATCACACAAATATTTGCCCTTACCGGGATTCGAACCCAGGACCTTCAGCTTCGTAGGCAGCGTCACTACCCACTAGGCTAACCGGTCGTCAAATGATGCATTAGAAAACATATTTCAAACTTTATCTCTCAGAGCAATCGATTAGGAAATTGTCTTGAACTTAATAATCCGTTAAAGTGGATTTAGTCTCAAGCAAATGTCTGCCAGCCTCACAATATAAGATAAAGTGTATTTGTCTGCAAGTAATAGAACCGTAACGGCAAAGGCTTCCTCCCCTAAACTGCTGGGCCCATAACTGATTAAAGCATTTTCTAGTTTCGTTAACCAGGTTCTTTCACTGCCAGGAAGGCGCCTAGCGGGCGCCTACGGCGTAGTTGCTTTCCGTTACATAAGAGGACAACCACGGGATTGCTACGAGCGTAGCGTGCGTATTCTTGGCAGTGAATGTGTTAAACAACATTATAAGTAAACACTGCGAGGCTGCTTGCCACCAAACGGAAATTCACAGCCTTTCCATTTCTGGTTATGCGTCGATTTATATTCTGCGCCCACTCGCCGCCTGAGAAATCTCATGTTGGAGGTGCTCTTTCAATTTGAATCGGAACACTCGGATCGGGGAATAATGTATTTCGATATCGACCCTCCGCTCGGAACGGATCCTCCTGTTTATCGCCGCTCTCATTTATTCGGGCGTCGTCGCGCCTTTATTTTTTCAACACAAACTCGGTGTCGCGCTGTTTATCCGCTGCGCGATACTATTAGCAGGGTCTTTGTTTTGAGACACAGTGAGATTGCGTCGCTCTGGCTAAAGGATAATTGAATTGTCACATAATACAACGTACCTACTGAGTTTTTATTTTAGCCAGTTACATTTTTTGTGAGGTAAGTACAGTCGAATTCTCCAATATCTACACAGACAACCTTTCAAAAATATCTATACAGAGACTTTATTGTTACTGACATACGACACGTGTAGATATTTTTGAAAGGTTGTCTGTATAGATATTGGAGAACTCGACTGTACAAACAGGTCGCTGTCCTATTTGAGTTCCAACCGATTTCGCTTTGTTTTTACTATCATCGCAGTTTTAAATGCATTTTATACGTTCAGCACTGCAGTCGTCTTTCCCTAAATACCGTGCTCCGACATTGTGTGCAGGTAAAAGGCCACTTACGATAGTCGATTGTTACAAAGCAGCCCGGGTCCGAGTTTTCCATGCTTTCGTCTAGGCAGGAGGAAGAACTACATTTCCTCCTAGTCGTCTTTGTCGAGCAATTGAACGGCAGTGTATACTTGCACCCTACATGTCGATGGAGTACGTTACATTAGCAGGTACTCAGGTTGGTGAATTGATATGTCTTATTCTTATATAAATAACAATAATTTAATTTTGTGCGATTATTACTAGAAATTGCTGATTGGTGTTAAATGTGCCTTGTGTTAACATTTATTTATTTATTCTAAACAATGAAACAGCTATAATTTTCAAATTAACTTAATTCGCAGTCAAATGTTATAGTAGTATTACAATTTAAGACGGTATTAATAGTAATAAGGCAAAATAGCCGTTCGAAGCGAGTTTGTTTGTTTTCTCATCTAGCATTCGAGTCGCGACGCGGACATCCTCGGGCCCTCAACCCGCGCCCTATTCCTCCTATTCCGAGGACTATTTACGTCGTTTTGTTTGATAATCTGCTATTGTTTCGTAGGGCCTCGCGGCATCCCTGTGAGAATTACGCTAGCTATCTTTTGGGAACGTGTATAGCGTGCGAATATCTAATGGATCTGTAATATTTCTTGCCCATTCCGATCGATGGACGAAAATAACTGGCCCTTTACATTTTATAAGAAGATTTTAATAGTTTTGCCGTCTTCAATATTATTCCGAATGATTTCGTAGGTAGCTTTTGTAATGTTGCCTTTGCATGAAAAATGTCCTCAGATTCATTCGAGTTTCAAAGCCATTTCATTTCCGTTTATACGCCTATTTGTATTCTCTCTTCTTTCGCGGCTAGAGAAATCTCTATACTAAGACGCTCTTTCAATTTGAATCGGAACGGCCGAATTGGGGAATAATTTATTTGGAAGGCGACCTTTTTATTCAGTACAGCTTTCTATGTTTAATGTCCGTTGGGTATTTTCCTTGTTTTTGTTAGCTATATTTCCTTCACAATTTTTAACCTAAGTTTATGTGGGTCGTAATCCGGGGCCATTTTTCAAGTCAGGATACTTACTAGAATATTAATGTAAATGCTATTATGTTTTTTCCTAACAAAACATCATAGATAGATTAGATATTTCAACCACCTACATTCGCTTAGTACCAACGAGTTAAACCGAACTCACTGCTGTCATGTATGACATGTTATCAAGAGCCAGATATACATATGGGTAGAATGTAGAACGTAGTAGTGTAGTGTAATCTAGCAAGCGAGGATTAGATATTCGACTGGCGTGTGTACGGCAGTAGGGGCGCCGGCTCGGTGAGGCTTGGGCTGCTGACATTGCATTAAAAGGAGGAGCGTGACCGTCTGCGCATTGCCCGGCTCTGGCTTAGATTTGTTCGTCGCTTCGACTCAAGCGTCTTATTGAAATCTAATTTTCGTTAATCCCCGAAACGAGTCCAGCCAGCAAGGAGAAGCATGGCCAGCAATATTGTTATTGTTGTTGTATAATGAAATGTGCTCGCTTCATCCTAGTCGATACAATATTTTTAACCTCTAGCAGAACACAATAAACTTTAGCAAACTATACAATAAAGATAACCGTTATTGGTAATGAAAAGCGCAATGTTTACTGATTGTTACAATTTATGTTAAGGAAAAACAAACAGCCATTGTACCTATTGTCGGTCTCAGGTGATTAATTAAACATTAATTGCTAGTCTATCGACAACGTTCTCGTTAAAGCGAAAGCTTTCAGGGATTAGTCAAATAGGGATGTTGTGTTTTTGCAAACGTTATATTGCGGTGATTGGTTTAATCTGGCGATGGCGCTTGGAGCAGGACGTACGACAGGCGCTTAATTCACCCGCGGCGTTGCGTGCCGCTCCGAGCGGTCTTGCGGCGCGAGGCGCTACAGTCTGATTTATGTTATTTGCACGTAAAGCGGAATTAATGGCTTTATTACTCTTCTCTGTTTGCTGATCTCGGAGGCTGACGCCCGCCGCTCGACGCATTCGCCTTCGCTTGTGACAAGTGCTTTTGAATGACTGAACCGAGCGAACGCGTAATTTATTACGGTTTCCACTAATCCTGGGGAGTAGCTGTTTTGCAATGTTTCAAGATTAGGTTTACTAAAAGCTTTTCAGTAAAAAACAAACGGGGTTTAGCCGAAAGGATTTATTTTGGACAAGAACAACCTTCGCTTTGCTGAATCTCGTTAGGTAGCATACGTATATTTCGTGTGAATGTGTTCGGTACTCTAAATACCGAAGTTCGGTTTTTCATATGCTTCACGAAACTACTCCACCAAACTCACATATCCGTTATAAATTTTAACCCCCTCGCAAACTCGTATACACATTTAAATGAAATATTTTACAAATGAGCAGGTTTACACGAACAATATATTTGGTAGTTACTTGATATTTAACTAGTCTCCTATTATTACATACTCAAGTAGCAACATGTCTCAGTATGCGTAGGTTGAGGTAGGGTGTGCAGATTCTATTACAATAGCCCTGTTATATGAGCCGAGCATCGCTCCATTGAGCGATTTTCTTGGAAACACGAAAACTTCTAATATCCATAATATAAAAAGGTTAATAAGTTGGCTCGGGGCTAGGGTTTCATTACAGAACATCATAATTCTTGTGTGAGTAATATCGTGCGGCACACACTTGCCCCTCGTATTATGTCTGGGCTGCACCCGCAGGTGAAAAATTCCAGCCCCGCCTCGTTGCGAGCTTAGTGTTTTATCTCGGCTTAGCGTTACGAGGATTTGTGGCTCGCTAAGTAAGGTTTTATGTCCCTGAAACGCCTGCAAGTTTGCTCCCCTGATAAAAATGTATCTTCGATGCTTCGCTTAAATTAGCAAGTTTCAACGAGGAGCAGTTGAATAAAATCTTTGCCCGTATTTATCCACAATGCATTTTCTTTTACGTAGCGTTAGACTAATGTTTCTGATATTTCAATCGTAATACGGTATTTGACTAATATCAAATCGGCTTCTTTTTATGAAACGTCGAAAACGCGCCGTTAGTATGGTACTTGTAGGGATTACTTGCTTGAGACGTCACTATCAAACAACGTTATAAATGTTATTATCAGTGATCGTAACTTTTGTAGCATTTTTGGTGCAGCGTAGTGTTGTTAACGGAATTGGTATAGACAATATCAATCAAAATTGTTAATTAAGTTTAATATTAACGTTATTAACGATAATTCAGCATTAAGGTTGAAATTCTTTATACCAATTCCGTTAACAACACTACGCTGCACCAAAAATGCAACAAAAGCTGCGATCACTGGTTATAGTTGTACCTTATTAACAATTTAAAAATCTTAAAATATCAAACATGAGTAACCTTTTCAAGGTTGATACTGTTAGAGTATTTTCGTAATGTTTTTAATTATTTATTTATTTTCGCACAAAAGAGAAACTTATCGTACAAAACGCGAACTTAATGCCATAAGATGTTCTCTACCAGTCAAACCTTAAGGCAAATCGGAAAAGATTGTGGGCAGTGCAAATAACAAATTTAAAAACAACATTACGGTACTCATAGACAACATATTCACACAAATACATATACATCATCATCATCATCCTCCTAGCGTTATTCCCGGTTGTGCCCCTAAAGGAGCCCGGGGTCCGCTTTGACACCTAATCCCAAGATTTGGCAAAGGCACTAGTTTTACGAAAGCGACTGCCATCTGACCTTCCAACCCAGAGGGAAAACTAGACCTTATTGGGATTAGACCGGTTTCCTCACGATGTTTTCCTTCACCGAAAAGCTAACGGTAAATATTCCGTACATAAGTTCCGAAAAACTCATTGGTACGAGCCGGGATTCGAACCCACGACCGCCGCTTGACAGCCGCATGCCTGAACCACTAGGCTACCGTAGCTCACACAAATACATATACATAAATAACATAAATACTTACATACACAAATAAATATATAATAAATATATAATACATACATATTTACAAGCGAAATTTTCAAAGCTGATACTTTAAGACTTCTCGGATCTGCCAGCAAAGAAATAACGATCAGATTTCTTAAAAACAAATTTGCTCCAATGTTTAGGATCTGTTACCAATGAAAAATATATTTATTTTCACAGTTGTCAAATACCCTATTCTAATCATAATACCTAATCGTAATAGTAAACTGAAACTTTGATTACAATTTAGACTTGACCAATCATTTTGAATGGGGATTGGTAACAGTAGGTACTTTTAATGTGAATGAAAATAAAAAGAAAACGATAAGCTACCATCGTACGCCTAATCTAAACATCGAGCTGACATGCTCAATTTAACATTAAACGGATGAAGAATGCATCGGCAGCGAGGAGTCGGGCTAGATTTCCTGCACTGTCCCCGCTACGCCGGAATCACGAGTCGTAAATAACGCGCCACGCTTCTTCCTGTCTTCTGCTCCTGGGAGCAAACCTTACGATTGTTCGCCTCTACATATTTCATCAACATGTCTTTCAGTCAACGTCGAATAAACGTACCCGCTCTATAGTACGTCAGATACGTACGTCGTATATGAAAACAGATTTTTCGCTCTCGTTTTGGACGGCGCAGCGAGGCATAGTATATTTTATCTGTATACGCGTGAATTCGGGTGGTTTGTGACACGATGGGACGCCGCGGCAAAGGATATAGATAGTCAAATGTGCGGCAAGAGGTGTTGTATCGAGGCAGTAGAATGGAATGTAGGCGGCGCGCCGCTCACTGTTGTGTGTCGGCGTGGTCGGTCGGAGAGCGCGCAGGCGGCCAACCAAGCCCTCTGCAAGCGCACGCTCGGAATGCGAAATACTCTCCGGTACACCTCGCATCGCCCAAATAATTCATACGTGCGCAACTGTACCCGCTGCAAGTGTTAATGGACACGAGTTATTGTTTTGCTCAAAAAGACATAATTGTAGTATAACGCTGAAATTTAATATCAGCTGGAAATTCTTTACTTGAAGTACTTTATAATCTATCACACTGATATTATAAATGCGAAAGTTCGTATATGTGGTCAGAGACATAATAACAAAAAACATTGAAGTAAACTGTATTTATACAACAGATATTAAAAACTTAAATAGCGCGATGTAGACATCACCAATTTCCAGATTTTTGTCGGCGTCTATACTCCGTCAGACCATATGAAACGTTTAAAAAAGTTTGATGGAGTTAAGATGACCCGCAGACCAAATTTGAGAATAACCGATTGGATCAAGTCGTGTATACCAGCGCCATCTTTTGTTGTCAAGTGGACGCCGCGTGATGGCGGCGATGACAGCCAGTATATTGTTCGTGGCAAATTTTAGCAAAAAGTATTGAACAAATTGTGATAACTTTCTAATATTGTAGTTTAGACCTCAGAATAGGACGTAGCGTGGCGTTTTTTGTGATATAATTTCTTCAGAGGGTGATACCCTTATATCAATAATGGTTGAAAAAATTTATTTAATTAAATTTTCGAGATAGACACTTGAAACTTCGTAAAAAGGCTCTTTAATAAAATACAAGAAAAGTAATTTCAGCGTTTTTGAAAATTCATACCCTAAGGGGGTCAAAAATGGGTTAAAAATATGTATGGTTTTTTTGAGCTAGGAATTTGAAACTTCGTAAAAAAATTACAAGTTTTTTTTTTTTGCGTTTTTGAAAATTCATCTTCTAAAGGGATTAAAACTGAAAGTTTGTACGTAGACATCCAGAGTCAAGAATTCCATAATCGATGGCGCCACCGGTCTGCGATACTATTAAACGAGCAATATTTGTATTTTACGTCACACCTGGCCATAATGCGAGTTTTACTGCACGCTGCGCGTACGGTAAAACTCGCATTGTGGCCAGATGAAGACGTAGAATTGTGTACTCACCACGGGCGGTAATTCGTAAAGCCCCAGATCGCAGGTGTTTGTGGCCCGAACCGAAGGTGAGGGCCATAAATATGCATATTTATGGCCCTCACCTTCGGTTCGGTACGTAATATTCCGTCCAATACCCTAGGTACGTAATGTACTATAATGTACCAGATCTACCTAACGTTCGTAAAATGCGTTACGTGATCGACCTGCTGGCTTCTCGTCACGGGTCTAGGTCAACGGGAAGTGTCCCGGGAGCTTTTGATTCCTTTGCGAGTGGATTGCGTTGACTTTTGAAATTTTCTCAGCTTCAAGTGGTTGCAACATAAGTACCTCCACGTGTTCCTGAGAACAAAAACTGATGGACAACGAAGTCATCCTATAAGGGTTCCTTTTTCCTTTGAGGTACCTACGGAACCCTAAAAATGAAAACGCAAAAAATACGAGTCGATAATAAATAGATCCCCGGGAAACACGAAACCTCGCACAATTAGTTTTACCGTTCTGTTCTACTGAGCAAAGTAGTAGGCGTATCGCAGGGTCCCATTTGTTGTTCATCCACACCCACTTGCCAAGAGTCCTATAAATCTGTGGCTCACTCATTTATTCCTTCCGACCGAACTACACGCGCTTCGATACTTGTTACATTGAATGTAATGGTCGGATTGACACATTCAATTAAAATCCGACAACTATACATTCTTGCCTTTGCCTACAAGGATTTATAACAACGCCACTGTACATTTTTGACAATAATACTTTAAGTATGTGTATAACGTTCTTAACGATTAAATATTCGGCAACTGAAACGGTTCAATTCAAAACTATCCCTCTGCTCTGTGTATGTATTTGTGCTAGCGCTGCACAATGTAACCTTTGTAAACTGAAACTAAAGGTATTCATGAATTGGTATGCTCGTATCTGGGGAGACAGACGTTCAACTGCTTTTTCAAATAGCCTATGTTCGAATGTAGACGGTTACAAAGCCTCGACAAACTGAACATCGCGCGGGCACTCTTTGATCTGCAGAAAATTGGAATTGTCATTCAAAAACATGTCGAACGTCTCGGTGCCACATATCTCTGTTAGGGCCCCGTATCATTGCTTTATGTAGTCCTGTTTGCATCTTTCGATTATCGTTGACCCAAAATTTTGATTTTTCTAAGCTTTAAGGATTAGGTATTATGTTTAACTTCGTACTCCCATTCCTAAGAAAAGAGGTCTTGACAGACAGACGGACAACAACGAAGTGATCCCATAAGGGTTATTTTTTTCTTTTGAGGTACGAATCCCGTATTAGTACTCGTTTGCATTAAGAACTTATGTAGAGGACGATTTTTATGCACGCCACTTCAGTTACATTATTCATTATTCATAGCTTATTAAATTTACGCGCCCTTGATTCAGTTTGCTTGTGTTTGGTCCGGTGTTACAAGATATAATAATCATATTTGTCCGGTCTTTGTCTCCGATGCTCTGTTGGCACGTCGGACGCGGATCGTTTGTGTCGATTGTTTACTTCGTTAGTCGATCCACCTCTACTCGTAACACTATTTCGACGAACTTTGATCCCCTTATGCTGGTACCGCGTGTTATTTATATAGAAAAAAAAAACAAGTTACGAGGTTTTCTTTGTTTGATTTTGTAATGCTGTATTTTTGTTATTTCCGACGGGGCCCACGCAGTGTGTCGCTAAACATGTGATTTGTCCCTCTCTTCAGCATGATATTTTAACCCCCGATGCGTAAAAAGGGGGCGTTATAAGTTTAACATGTGTATCCGACCTGAGTGTTGATCTGCGGTATCGTTTAGTTCCCAAACAGATGAACCGTTTGAATGCTGTTTTAAAATAAGTAAAAAGTTTTGTTTATTGATATATTTCATAGCTATGTTTGATGCGTCGGGGGCTATACAATACCAATTAATATATACAGTACCTACTCTCGAAAAGTTAAAAAAGGTAGACTCTAAAGGTGTGATTAATTGTATTTCTTTAGCCGCTTACCTGTACAAAAATCTCAAACAAACTATGTACTAATGTCAGAAATTGTAAATCAACCTTAAAAAGGAGCATAATATTTTCAAGAATAGCAAGTAAAATGTTATTAGCAATATATAAAGTAATAATGAGGGTGTAACGTTTCTTAGTCGTAGGAGTAGGCTGAAGTAGCTGCAGTGCCTGCGCCACCTGCGTCCGGTAAACCCTCGCACCGTGCAAATTTATGAACGCTTTCAATGCTTTCAACGTGTGCCACCTGACCCGCCGAGCGACATTTTGCCGGACAAATGCCTCCCTGTCCCTGTTTAGATTGGATACTTATTCTAACTCCTTTTGTCGGCTTTTGTAAACTGCGAGGATGGATAATAAAGCTCAACCTTGCTCTTTGCGCAAAGCGGCTGTCTTTATTGCTTGGGGTTTTGCGCTTTTAGATTATTTAATTACTTAGGCAGTTTCATTCAAGTATACATTAGAAGCCCCTTTAATGTTGAGTTATATAAAAAACTAACTTTTAAAATGATTTAAATATTTAAATTATTTAGACGGGCTACCAGTGGAGCGTCCATACAAGACGATTCAAAACGGCTTGCCTAACATTTGTATGTGGTTCATCGTTCATTGGTATATGGATCATCAAAAAAAACCATATTTTTGGCTCCGGGTTATCCAGGGAAAATACTCGCGCGCCGCCACTGCGGGCTAGATATTTTAGAGTAATGGTATTTAAATTAATATTTTCCTTGTTTTGTTGCATCTGCTAGACGGAGACGTTGGGTAAGTATTAAAATATTCGCAACATGTAGGTACGGACGTCTCCAATGCGAAGTATCGTATATCGGTATCGATTTTCAAGAACCGCAAGATATTGCTTTTGGCTGTCGTATAAAGGAATCTTTCCAGATTGCAAAGTACAGAAGTAAAAAGAATACGTCTAATTGTAAAGGAATCTTTGCCCGCTCCGTGGACTGTACCTACTCCTTATAGAAAAACTTTTTTAATATCAAGCGTTACGCTGCAGCGTGTCCCTTCGATTGGAAATACCTAAGACAGTGAAAACAAAGGACTTTTTATATGAAAGATTTACCAGAAGCGAGTTCAGGGGTTCTGTGGATGAAATTAATAGCGAAATGTAACGTCGATGTCGTCCTGGGGGATATGTCTCGTGAGGCCAGACGCCCTCCTCTGCGCGGCGTTACCGTGTTCATAACCCACTCTTATTTAAATCAATTAAATCCTATACTATTAAACGACCAATATGTATAAACGACAACACTGTTAACTGGCCATCCTGTGTTTATATAGAACCTTATTACAATGCACTTAAGGTGCACCGATGGTCAGTTAGCTGTGTTATCGATAGTATGTACCTACATATATATTTATATTTGCAAACACGTTCTCGGTAACGGCTCTAACGTTTTCGATGAAATTTGGAATAAGGGGTGTACGGGGGCGAGAAATCGCTCTAGGTAGGTCTCATGTCCTGGATACATTCGTTTTCTACGTACTTTCATCCGAGCTGTGCTCGGTCGCCCAGGGACTTAACTTTACATACTAACTTAATGTCCCAACAAAAAAATATGCATTGATATTATAAGTTTAGAAAAAAAAAATCAATGCTAAGATTTTACTTCAAACTTAATGATGGGTACCGAAGTAACAAGCTTGCAATTATGGTTTCGAGATAAAACTGGGAAGGTAAACGAGACAGGTTTCACAAAATCTGGCAAGAGCAGAGTATTGTTCTAGTGCTACAGTCGTAGTCGGTGCGTGAAACAAGAGGTACTAATGACAACACAGCTAACTGACCATCGGTGCACCTTAACTGCATTGTAATAGGGTTCTATATAAACACAGGATGGTCAGTTAACAGTGTTGTCGTTTGTACGGGGGACGCGGTCGCGAGGCTAGCCTGCCGGGCAGGTGCAGTTTAGAGACGCTGGAGCTCCACTCGAATGTGCCCCTCGTATTCCATGCCTGGATATAAATTATCATACCAACAATCCACATTTCGGGGCACGGCAGTGCCCCCGCCAAGTCGAGCAAAACAGCGGCACGGCCGTACCATCCTTTTCTCGAAGCAGTTCAGGCCAATTTCGACCCCCCTATAACTTCGTTGTGGATAAAACTAGAAGCCTGAATTTTCAATAACCAAGCAGGCATTATATAAACACTGTATATTTAAAATTTCATTCTATTTGAACTAGTAGTTTAAGAATTATAATTATTATTATTACTCAAAGTTTCTTAATTTTGACACTCACTGACTGACTCGCCAATCATCAAAAGTCAAAGACACTTCCAGCAGACATAGAAGCTTCAAATTTAGAATACAATTACGGCCGTATTCATAAACGTACTACAAGCCTGTTTTAACTAAAATGGCGTTAAAATTGTCCTTATCTGTCACTTTGACATTTGTGTTCGTAAGAAAGGGACAAAGCACATTTTATTTAGCAGAGACATTTTAAGTTTTATGAATAAGGGAGTTAGTGTTTAGTGTATAAATCAAGGGAACACTAAAAAAAGTTGCAATCTCAGTCCAGTTTTCTAGATAAACTTATATTTGCAGTGAATGGGACAAAAAAGGTACTGGTAAAGGTCGCGGGAGTCCGCAGGATGCGGGTGGCGCAGGACCGGTCATTGTGGCACTCTTTGGGGGAGGCCTATGTCCAGCAGTGGACGTCTTTCGGCTGATATGATGATGATGATGATGGGACAAAAAATGAAAAAGCAAGAATGGGACTGCATTCATAATTCGTATGTACTGAACACAATAACATACAAAAAGAAGTGAGATCCCATAAAAAATACATTTCATGTAAAAAAGACGCCAAGTCTCGAAACTCTTCCACCATAAAAAGTTGTGAGATATTTCGTAGAGCCAAGTCTCAGGCATTCTTATTAATATTTATTTGCTTGCTAAATAAAATTTTGTGACTTGGCAATCACACAATACTACATATAATTAGGTATGCAGAAATCCAGTAAAGTTGTGTGATTGCCTTGGCAACAAAATTCTGTAACTTGTTACAGAATTTTATTCAGCAAGCAAATAAAGATTAATAAGAATGCCTGAGACTTGGTACGAAATATCTCAAGTTTTTACGGTGGAAGAGTTTCGAGACTTGGCCTCTTTTTTACATGAAATGTTTTTTATGGGATACAATATTCTATATTACACTTTGCCTTGCATTATTTAACCACATTCTTCGCTGGGACATTCTTACACATTTTGTTCAGAACTATAAGGGAATTTGCCTACTAATGTTTATTAATCTCAAAAACAGTAGACTAATATTATCATATTTCTTAAAATTTCCGGAGGAAATTGAGCTCTATGGATGCTACGCCATTGGCGAATACTCATGTCAAGGTGCCACATTTATACGTGTGCCAATAGGGTGCAGCAGGCAGTTTCAACTCAGTGTACGTTTATATGTAACAACATACATATAAAAACACATCTGAACCTCACCTAAAACCTTTCAACTAAGAATGTATCCGAATGGTCAACAAGTAAAAACCTCACTTCTTTTGGTTCATTCGTTATAGATACTTACAAAAACTAACATGACTAAATGTGATATCTAGATATAATGCTAAAGTTTTCAACATTATAGTAGTAAGTATGACATTTACAGTCGCCCAAGCTATTGAAACGCAATATGCAATTAAATATTTTACAACCGTACATTTAGGACGTTCAACGAGTGAAGCAGAGCCGAAACAACCATTTGAAAACACTCAGGCGATTTAACATTCGGGCCGTTTGCCAAAAATGTATAATATTTAGAGTTCGCGCACGCATAAGTTTATAAGTAAAGTGAGAGAGGCGTTGTTTTAAGTATTCCCTATCGAGTTGTTGTTGGCGTGGGAGAGGCGAGGAGGGCAGCGCCAGCCTCCGACTCCGACACCGGATCGCAGAAGTCGCCCGAGAGGCCACAAAAACTTCGCCCCCGCTTTGTTATTACTGCAATGCTAATTAAAATAGCTCCGAATAGATAATGGACAACTTCTGGCAGCGGCTGCCTAATGCGCTGCCTTTACGGCGTCATGCTTTATGCCTCCGCCCAACACTTTATTTTTATGAACTTCATTATTTTCTGTTTTTTCCTTAAAGTAAAGTTTCACCCATGGATTGTTAAGTTGCAGGTTACAATGAAATGCAGATTTAATGCAGATAATTAATCGTGTCACGTCGAAATGTAAACATCGTAATTAGATACATACATTGAATACCCGAGGACATTTCGGGAAATCAGAATAATTGAAACTGGCCTAAATTAAATTTGACAAAACCGTTATTTGTCATTCAATTGATTACTCACAGACACATGTAATGTAATAAAACTCGGCTATGACTCGGCTGAACAAACACAATATTACTTTTCCGATAATTGTATAGGTGGTCACAAAATGATAATAATATAATAATCCAGTTTCATAGGCGGGTGATAATGGCGCGAGCCGCTCGTTAGCTTCAGGGAATTACCTATTGTTAATGTTTTAATTTGTATCCGCCCTCGCCGCACCAAAATTGTAGCTTTGTGTTTACTCATCTAAAATATTCGTAACCCGCTTTCTTGTTTGGTAATTATACCTTTACTTTTACTTATCCGTTCAAAGGACATATCAATTTGAACCTACTCTTAAGAAGCCTATTTTAGTTGATTATTCTGTTAAGACGAATAGTTCAATGAAAACCGTTAGCTAAACGAGTCATAACAATAAAGTGAGAACTATACAAAGTCTCAATCTTTTTAGTGCGTTGCATTGGTAAAAGGTCCTCGTAAGCACTGGCAAATTTTGGCGCGCTTTTATTATTACGGTTAAGTAGCATGTAGTGTACACGTGTTGGCGAGGGTTTCGGGCTCACGTAACTTTGCCTTTTCGCAGGAGTTCTCACTGAAAGCCACGCGGCCGGTCGCTGCCCCCCCGGCCGCAAACTCACACCCTCCCGTTTTCATTGCAACCCTTTACTGCTAGTTTTTACACAGGTGTTGAGCTTTATTTCATTCGAATATCTTTACATTGTAGCCGGAGCAAGGCGGTTTGCGATAAGTCTTCAAATTAGGTTTTTACACTTAGAGATGTCGGATAATGTTAATTTGAGGACATGTAGGACTATTCTAGTTACTAATGTTGTCGATATGGTGTTCAGTGTGCACGAGGCTGTTGGGCAAAAGCCTAAACCTAAAGATGGTCGGCGTGTTGTATAGCGTCTCGACTCTAATGCTATTAATATGCAACGTGCTCCATGCATAGCATTGTGCATAGTGCGGAACGTTCTCCAATAACATTGATCGCTCCGTGCAAGGCCCTAAGTCTCATCTGCTAGTTCGCAGTGACGAAATAGAGTATAAGCCCATTTTCCCGAATTCTGTCCTCTCTGTTTTACTGCTCGTTTGTTTATTTCAGGCGCCTGTCTCGTAAACTCTCGCACTAAATTTAAGTTCTCCTTTTGTATTTTCCTTGCGTAATATTCTTTTGCAATGTCATGGAACGCTTTTATTACTTATGTATTTATTAATTAAATAAACAGAGTATATAAACTTAAAATAATTAACAGGGACCCACAAAACTGTCGGAACAGTTTGTCTGTGTGATCATAGACTTCATAGTACAGAGTTAACTACATGTTACATACAGCTATGCCTTAGGGGTTATTATACTTAAGTAATATCGTTTTAATTTTCTTTTAAAGTGGTTTTTTATCCTTTGACGGCTGATCGTTTCAGGTAAACTGTTCAGAAGATAAGGGATACGTTTTTGAGCGTTCTGTCACCATAATAGTTTGTAACCGTCGGTACGCACCGTTTACCGTACGTCATAGCCCTAGTAACATATTTATTATCGACTGTTTTTAGGGTTCCGTAGTCAACAAGGAACCCTTATAGTTTCGCCATGTCCGTCTGTCTGTCTGTCTGTCCGTCTTCGACACATGGCTCGAACTAAAATTAGGGTTTTAAAGCCCAATATCTCGCAAACGAATTACTGTACAATGTAATATATCTTAGTCGCTTTATCATGTTTTTTGGCTCATTACACCATACTTTATAAAGTTTATCTCTCTCGATTATCATTTTCTTTAAATTATCATTTAACCAAGGTTTATTGTTTCTGGTATTGTTGTGTAGGTTTGATTTAACTATGTAGGAATCATCCTACTAATATTATAAATGCGAAAGTTTAGATGTTTGGATGTTTGTTACTCAATCACGCTTAAATGAAATTTTGCACGAAGATAGTTTATAGCCTGGATTAAAATATAGGATAGTTTTTATCCCGAGTCCACGCAGACGAAGTCGCGGGCGGAAGCTAGTTGTATATATTTTAATAAACACCTGTGATAGGGCGTTGTATTATTCTATAGGACAATTTATTGATAACATGTCTACGAAAATGGTTTCTAAAAGCTTTTCTCTAACCGCTCGGTTATCAAGGACACGTTGCTTGCTCAGGGATGGATCACTCGTGTTGCTACGAGTATGAGTGCAGGCGGCGTTAAAAATTACGCGTTAAAGCGTGATCCCATTGCAGCACAGTTGATACATAGTAATGATCAGATATTTTATGTTCGATTACAGCCGAATAAGTACATGCCCTTGACATAAAAGTTCTTCAGTAAATATGATCTATACAAGATTCAACTACTTTACCCATAACAATTTCCTTACGAGTTTTTTGATGAATGCACTAACCCAGATTCGTTCGTATAGTTCAGATAGTTTCGTATTTTATGACATGTCTGTTCGGTTTATTTAATAAATTGATGTTTATATCCTTTTTTGGAATACTTTTAAGTAACAGATATAAGACTCCTAGAAATTCTTCCGTTTAAGCTTGTTTGACTATTTTAGGCGGTCTATAAATACATAAAACGTGAAAAAGTTCCTCGTTGCTAATAAGTGAGATGGAAACACATTCGGCTGAACGTAGATTCGTCGCGGGGGTAGGTTCAGTTATAACTAGACATCAATATATCTCTGAAATTGACTTTTAGTGTTAAGAGTAACTCCGCGATAGTTTTCCTTATAGAGCGAATATTTATATGAAGAATACATAATTGCTTATTGAAATGATATAGGGAGGACCACCAGTCGTTAAAGCGTTGGACTTTAACCGCATTTATTGAGTCTTCGGTTATGGACTCAATATTACTCAGATCCGCGAATGTTAGTGCTAGTTAATTATAATAAGGTAGTCAAAAAATTAAGTAAATAAATAATATTACTAGGTCGCTGATATCGCTCTCCGATCTTATACAGATGGTCTTATCCCCTTCAGTCTTCTTTGCGTAAACTTTGCCGTTTGAGACCCATATACATTTATAAGCATTGTGAAGTTTATTTTTCGCGTTCCATATCAAGGCACGGGTCTGCTTGGGTAAGTCTTCGTTTATGAAGATTCTGTGCACCTTAGCTCCGTTTGTCACTATGTCGCTGGTTATGGTCGAGACCTTGCGTCGCTGAGATAGCCATGCGTCACGGGACCCGGTGCCACACGTCTTGAAGCCAATAATGATGGGGGCTGGTTTATTATCGTCATTTGTCTTGCATCGTTGGTGGCGATGTGCAAACTCCACATCCACGCTGTTAACATTCAGAATTTGACTAAGTTCATAATATTTTCATTTGGCAGTTGTTCGATTCCAACGATTTCGATGTGTGTACGAGAGCTTTCGTTCGCTAACATTTTCTGTTCCAAAGCAATGTAATTTTTTTCTAGATAAATGCACTCATTGTTTATGATGGAAACAAATTCGGTTTTCTCTAGTACATTTATTTTATCTTTTGATCTAGCGTGTTCTGTAATCAGGGAGTGATATTTGTCACATAGTACGCTTATGCTTAGTTTAATGGAGTTCAGTTGCTTTTTGAATCCTGGTATGGCACTGACCTTCTTTTGTATATCTTTTAAGATTTGTTCATAGTCCTGGTCAGCTTTGTCCATTTCCTCCACTTCTGAGTCGTCATCCTCGCAGCTATTGCAGTGGATGCGGTTTTTACCAGCTTTCATGTCCGCTGCCAGGCCCTTGACGTAGCTTCGACGGAATGTCCCTTGGCAGGGACTCTGACATAAAAAATGTGCACCTTTTTTTGATAGTACTTTCCTGCATTTCATGCACTCCATGTTTTTATTGATAGTCAATATTTGCAATATATAAATAATTAAATTGTAAATAAATATAATTATAAAAATAAATAACATTGTCAGATGCCTTTTTTTACCTCTTGACTGCATAATAATTAATAACCATTAAGTATTGCAGCGTAGAAGTTCAAATTTGATGTGGTTGATACTGGCTACATGCTTCTATGGTAGCTTAGAAGCGCGCGCTGTTTAAAATGCAGGTGAGTTTCTTGTCTCGTATCATTTATTTAGAATTTAAATAAGTGTACTCGAGATGTGTCGGACAGTGAGTGATTCCCGCGCAAGATAGCGACCGCGGCTGAAGTGCGCTCGGTAGCGGTAGGTCCGTAATTTACGGCCCCGGTAATGCCACCACCACGCTCCATATCCAAGGCGTTATTGCCAACTTGAAAGCAAGAATGGCATACACATTTACCTTACATCTTTTAAATTTAAGAGTCTACCCCTTATAACACAACATTATTTGTCTTTTCTTATTTCTTTTTCGTTAAAATACGTCGAAAGTATAACAAAACCTGAAAGAACATATGTTAAAAGTTTGACGCACATCCTCAGAACAACATTCATTTAGACAGAAATTTCAAAGGTATTAACATTTCTTGAATTTTAAAGAACTGTATTTTGTAAACTTTTTTAGTATCCTAAAGATGGTTACTTGAAATAAATATAAGCTATCCTCCTCTAGTTCGAGTCCTAATTAATATGAAACTTATGGTTTATGACTTATATGACTTATCACGGAAGTTTTCTATATAAAATGAAACTTATGGTAAAGAAATTGTCAGTGTTTTCGTGATGGTGGGAGTTCGGAGGGTGCACGCCGACCGGGGACGTGGCGTGCACTGCACACGTGGCGTGTATGATACTTTTATTACGCGCAGCTAGCGAGAGCTGCGAGCGAACGTTTTGTCACCTCGCTTCGAGAGGCTTCGCCGCAATAAGAAGGGACGCTATTTTTCATGACTTTTCCACTCGGCTGCATTTCAACACTTCGGTTCAATGGGCTTCGCTACTAAAGGTACAAACCTTTGTGGGTTATAAAGATATCAAAGTGCTTTTAGTTTCCGCGCGTGCACTCTAAAAGCGATTTTGTAGAAAGAGTTGAGAGTACTGAAGGTACAAATCTTGGTCCGTTTTCACTATTAAAATACGTGAATGCGGTTTTAACTTCCTGTCTTAATTACTTCTAAGAGCGAATATAACTTGGTAATATAAGCAATTAGAAACTTATTTGACGCTGCCGGTCCGCTTGCCGGTCTGCCTCGGGCGCAGGAATCGTGGGATGAGCCATTACGTGCTTTCCAAGAACTTTTCCTTTTAAAAGTCGGCTCTTACTCTTTTAAAACTTATTATATTGGATAATTCGGCTGAAAATATGAATATGATGGCCGCAACTTTAGTCATTTTAGCAGGGACGCCGATTATACCTTGAAAAACGATCTCCTACAGCGTTTAGGCAGGGGCCGATTAGCGCTTTGTGAAAATAGCTTTTCTTATTAGCTCTTAGGTACATTCAGTATATTTTAACGTACAAACTCGGATCTTATTTATCTCTTTGGTGCTCTTGCTAACAATGTTATCTATTACAAAGAGGCTTTCCGACGTGTAAGTACCTACACCGGCGCCATAAAACATAGCGATGTCGGCGAGATGAACTCGGTCCCTTCAAGCTAACTACTGGTACAGTGAAATATATGGCGACTGTCATGTGGCCGTGTCACGTTACTTCACGCGGCTTCCGTCGGGAATGGTAATGGGCGCGAAATTAACTAGTCATAACTGGAGGTGACTTTTATCATAATAGAGCAATCGTTTTAAGTGCTGGATGAGGACGCTACATTACGAAAAATGTATATAAGTATCATTAACAACCTGTTGTTAAAACAAAAAAGTTTCTGTCAAAATTTTCATTTTTGGTACAAGCTTTTATTGCCGACTGTACTTTTCTGTATACCATCATCAACTACTCATTGAGACGATTCTAACGAGCCCGGACTCGATGGGGTTATGTGGTGTGCTTGGTTTTATTACGGAGTTCCTATGGCCACCTTCCAACTCCATCATCAGATCAGATTTGCATATTCTTGCAAAATTTCAACTCAATCGGAAACCGGGAAGTGGATCAAATTTAACTTGCAAGATTTGATTACAGACAGACAACGGGACATGTGAAAGTAAATAAAAGCTTGTAAAAATTAAGTAATTCCACACTAAGATTCCATCTGCTCCTTCAACTATATATTTAAGGTGGTCACATTTCTATAACAAAGAATACTTAAAGCTTTCCTGAGTAATATATACATTAAGGAGAAAGGAACAATTAAAAAAAAACAGGCCATAAAAGAAATGGTACTAATACTTAACTAATTTTCTCACAATCCTACGGTGTCGTAAATTTGGTAAAGACAGTTCATAGGACTATCACACGGCCACCAAATACAATTAAAGTTGGTAAGGCAGCGTGGGTCTTATTCGAAATCCTGCTCGTTATCGAATCGCAAGTTAGGACCGATAAATTCAGGCCGCTTAAAGGTATTAAGGTCGCAAGCTTACATCTTCCTGTACTGCCTTCGCAGTGCACAGCCATTTGATTCGCTTACTTGCGGTTTTAGACTTAATGTGAAAGTAGGTAGTAGTAAGACAGTCGAAGTATAGTTAACTGGTCAAACAGAAAAAATACTTAAGAATAGATGCGTAGAAAGAATACGTATAATTTAACAATCGAAATGGCATTTAATGTCGATAGGTAATAAATAGAAATACATTTGTGTGGATTTTTCTCTTCATAACATGATGTACCGACGTATAATAAGTATTATAACTTAATTAAGAGCAGCCACTTTCTGCAATCTGCAAGTAGACACCAAGTACGGTTGATTCTCTCCTATCCGTGTAGCTACTGTATTACCAATTATGCAAAGCGTCTTCGTTGCGGTGCGCGGGCGGCAGGTCGGGGCAGGCAGGCGGTTGCTGTCGCGCTCTTTCCTCACTCGTAGCGAAATAACGACCTCAATTTGCATAACAATGCTCGTCACCCCTTATTCCCTTCCCTACAGTGACTTTCGCAGGCTGCGCGGCCGTGTCCCACCGGACCCGAAACTTTTTTGCTTGTGAAATGTGTCCAGTGTTTCATTGACATTTAACGATTAAGGCCTGTTAAATAAACTGGTACCTAAACGTCGGAGAATTATTAGCCGTAAAGGTCAACAGGACGTATATATATTCTTACGAGCTCAAACAATAATAATTTAGCACAGAATACGAATTATATAGGTTGTCACATTTGCCCAGGCCTTGCATTTGATTTATTACGCGGGTACAGTTTGCCGTGGAGCGAAAGTTCGACCTGGAGCCGCGACACCATCAGGTTTCACTTTTGATTTAGCGATTGCAGTGCGGTAAAAGCATGTGGCGCCGCGGTCGGGAGCTGCGGGCCCGGCGCCGCCGCCGCGCCCGCGCAGCGCCGATGCCTGCGCCGGCCGCGCCCGTGCGGCGCTCTCCACTCTTACCGTCACCGCATCGAACACTTTCGGCCGCGCTCGTAACTTCTTCCTCCAACTTTCTGTTTTAATTGAATCAAAGTTTTCGGCTTTTTGTGGCGAGCGTGTCAGCCACGCACGCTTCCCGAACTCCAATAAACTTTCTTTATTAAATTATTGGAAGTTGAGAAACATTCGCCTTTGAACGTGAATTCTGAAACAAATTGAGTATAGTCGTGACTTCCAAATGAAATGAATCTATTCAGCAACCTATATGTGCTCGATGTGTTTAGGTAGACTTAAACACATAAACCACTGACTTTTTGTAAATTCAAAGCAAGACCAGTTAACGAAATACCTCGATGTATAAAGTAGAGCATGGGATAGTTTTGAGAGGATGTGGGGGTCTGTCGGGGGAATAGTTCATACCTATAAAGACGTACGGCTCTCTTTGCGCAGGCATTCGTCCGTCGGCATTGTTTCGCGGCGTAGCTTTATCTGGCACAGAACAAGTTCGTTCCAGTAATTTATAGATCTTTCCCCGCCCCGGGCCTGAACATCAGCACAACGAACACATTACTACAGTAAGTGAACTTTGTTGATGATGCGAAATTCGCTGGAATTGGATTCGGCTTATCAATGTAACCAGTTTGCTTTACCTATTTAAGGCTTATGGCGAGGTATACATGACTAGGGGGAGTTCCGCTACGTAGGGAACAAAATGATGCTACGGCGTAGTATACACAGAGCGTTGGTCGGCCTCTAAAGGGGCTAATGCTTCGTGACGTGTGCTACACGTGCTCGTAGCATTGTTTCCGTTATGAGTGAAAATCCTTTGTTGACGATATGTGCATCATCGCATGTGTGTCATGCGTGTAATAATATAGTAAACATTAATGGCGTTGTTCATAAACGTCAATCAAACCTGTTCTAGTTCAAATGCCGTTAAAGTTCGTTTGTCTTTGTCGATCACCTTTTGTCATTTGTGTTTGTGAGAGAGAGATATTGATTAATTTTGTATTAAGCAGTAGTTTTGTACTAACGAAATTATAAATTTTAAATTTAAGGAAAAATTGAAAAATTGAATGCTCCGAGCCGGATTAGAACCCGCGACCACAGGCATTCATGGCCCGTCGCTACTAACCAACTGAGCTCTCGGAACAATCTGTCTCGGCCACTAAATCTTTCAATCAGTTCCTTCCTACAACGCCTTAGGGAGGCGTGCAGCGACATCTACCAGTAGACTTAGGCTTTGGTTAGTAGCGACGGGCCATGAACGCCTGTGGTCGCCGGTTCGAATCCGGCTCGGAGCATTAAATTTTTAAATTTTTCCTTTAATTTAAAATTTATAGAGATATTGATGCCCTGACATTTTATTAAAAAGTAATATAAAGAATAATGATACAATTTATACAAAGAATACACTGATTGGACTAGTAATAGCCTTAATTAAATCTCACGGCCAAGCTGAATACATGTAATTAGCTCCACAAATTATACTCGTGCTGACTCACTGTCGAATGACTATATTCATATCCATCCGGGTTCATTACAGGGACAAAAATCCAAGTGTACATGAGTGAAATACGCTCCAATTCTTCGTTTTCATAATTTTTAGCGTTTAGTAACGTATGTAGCATATACGTTACAAATGCTGGAGATATCCACTCATTACCATGGCAACCACCTTCAACTATGACCTTGGATCTATAATGAGACAAATCAATCAAATTATCATGCCTTGTAATAAAATAAAATAAAATGCAGAAACTGCTGCGTCTGATAAAAGGTTACTTTAGACTGAATAACTCTAAAATACATTTAGTCAAGTAGGATGGCTCCAAATTATATAAAAGCAACCAGCACTGGTAGCATCATCGCGTTATAGTAATACTAGCTTCCGCCCGCGACTTCGTCTTTAATCCAGGCTATAAACTATCTTCATGCAAAATTTCATTAAATCGGTTCAGCCGTTTAAGCGTGATTGAGTAACAAACATCCAAACATCTAAACTTTCGCATTTAAAATATTTGGTATTTTATATCATGAAATAAATAAGCTAATCTATTGCTGCCATTTTACCGAAAACATTAACTACAGATTATTACGTAATGTAAGGTAACGGCGTTCATTAATACTCTTCGTACATTGTATCACTTCATAAATATTGCTAGCAACGTCAGTTTGCTCTTAGAATTTAATGGCATCTCTGTGCGATGGGAGAAATTGCATCTAACTCTGATTTACTGTGGGTAGTTTGTTTGTGTCGTGTGAGGTATTTTAGTTGAGGAGCAGGATCGCCCTTGCTGGGACGGCCATGGCAGCCTGTCTGAATGCTATTAACGGTCACGTAATAGACTGCCCACTCCGCACGTCCCGCTTCCAAATTTGAGTAAATATGTCGCCGCAGACCCCCGTTATATTGTGCTGTTCTGTTGACATTCACTTTGGGTTGTTCCGAATGTCTACGCGAATATTGTATCTCGTATGTTGTAACGGTACCGGACAAAATAACATTTTTAAAAGTTCACGCCGGTTTGCGTTACTTAATTTGATTGTGATGAGAACACAGTTTTTTTTATAGGTGACTTTGTTTCATTTAAGGGTTTTTCTGTTTTGATGTAGCATTGTTTTTTACATTTTCGCCAAGAATTACACATCAGAGCGCTACGTGCGATTTTCGCTACATATGTGCATTAACCAATTTAAACCCAGATTAAGCATACTGTATGGGTTAACTGTCCCCAAACGCGTACAGCGTAAATGAGTTAAGCTGATACGGACTACGGTGTAGCGCTACGATCGTAGCTTAGCATTGAATGGCAAAAACGAGTGCCTACGGATTACAGTAGTAAGTGGTCGCCGGTTTTTTACGATGCAATTGACCAGAGAGAGACCATTATATTCAATGGAAGGAAGTAAAGTTCGCATGTTCGAGTAGGTAAATATATTGTAACAGAGTAGAGTAGGTAAGTATATAGGCTGTAACTGAAGCAAAAAACCACCGCTTTTTTTTCCCTATAGAATAAAATACCAAAAGTAGGGCCATAATTTCACAAATTTTCAGTGTAGCTGATCACATTCTTATCAGATTAAATTTAAAGATGGCAATTCTGCAAAGTACCTACTGGAAATAGTAGTAGTATCTAAGGAAAAATTTACATTTTCTTACAGAAATATGTCTTGGAGGTTAATTCACGACGTAGTAGTAAGTTAGTTTTTCTTCGACAATTTTATAAATTACTGTGATTAATTGATTATACTTGTGTGTGTCGTGACTCGTACATACAATTTTATTATTCGATATCTCAAACAAATTAACGACAATCCTGTAGCGTTCTATTATCAATATTATCACTTCTTCTTTCTTCAAACTGGAGGCTTCCCCGCAAACGAGTATTTATATTTATGACACAGATATTATGTTCATATTTTGGTTAGCTCAACATATTTTTTTATTTTTTTTATTTTTTAGATTTCTTTGTGTTAGTTTATTTCTATAAGTGAGAACCTGTAATTGGCTGTATGGTTTTATTATTTTGTCTATAAATATGTTGCGCTGTTGGTTTTCCATGTATCAATAAATAAATAAATAAATTTGACCTTTACTTTTTTGTCAGTTTCTACATTACACTACAATTTATATGTTTTCGGGGTTAAACGCTTGTTCCATTTTACCCGACACAGCGAGAACTTTACAGCCCTATGCCCTGGGAATCTTTACAGTCGTAAATTAAAATAATTCAAAAAAAATATAATAAAGATTTACATGTAACAGGTGCATAGTCCGTTAATAACTTATAGATATAGTTATTTATTTATCGTATGGCATACAAGTTTCTCTACTTATATATAATACCCATTTAACAGAGGTAGATAATAATACATTTACAATGCATGTGCTCGAAAAGAGCGTTTACCAAGCACCCAAATCGTGCGGAAAGTGTAACTTTTTCGAACTAGTGCTGTTTACTTTTATTTTTATTTTTTATTTTTAAGTCCGTCGTCAGCCCGATGCAAAGAGTTTTTATTACTTGAGAAAAGTTTTACAAATATTTCGATTACTTTTTTTCTTTCATATAAAAGGTACATAAATACTAATAATGTATAAAATTATTTTATTAATAATTTTGAATTTTGAATTTGGTCAATTAATTAATTAATTTTAAATATCCACTTAATGTGTTTGGCTGTACTCATATCTTTCTTATGCCTTTTGCGATACGACAGTATGGCTACTTGCATGAGCACACATGTTGACCGCGCATGTATTTAAAACTAAAAAGCCCGCCATTGTTGCGATTGTTGTTTACTTCGGAGTTATTTTATGTAAAAATTTCGAGTGAAAGTGATTAATCAATAATAGTGTCAGTATGTTTTAGAACTACGACGGTACAGCGTCTTTTTGTTGTGGAATATATTGAGTTACTCAAAATTAATTGTGTTCCAAAACCAACAATGCAAGTGTAAAACAAGTAAATAAGCTTGACAGTAAAAGATGTGGAGAAGTTGTTAAATGCAGTTCCAGATAATAAGTAGGTACCTGACAATTTACCTAGATTATTCAATTTTAACCTACCTATTTTAAACTGACATTTCAACATTTAATATTTCCTCGTTTTGGATTATACATTCGCTCGCTTCACTCGCTCATGTATAAAAATGACACACGTCGGAAATCACCTACTTTCCACACTTGTAGCATAAATAACTATTTTCACCGCATACGTAGAGGCCTGCTCTACTCCTTAGTTCGTAACACTAGAGGTGTAAATCCGGTAATCCTCCCACGACATGGATGTGCCACGCGTCCCGACAACATTGGTAGGGATCGACCACGTGAATCCGGTAATCCTCCCACGACATGGATGTGCCACGCGTCCCGACAACCTTGGTAGGGATCGACCACGTGAATCCGGTAATCCTCCCACGACATGGATGTGCCACGCGTCCCGACAACCTTGGTAGGGATCGACCACGTGAATCCGGTAATCCTCCCACGACATGGATGTGCCACGCGTCCCGACAACCTTGGTAGGGATCGACCACGTGAATCCGGTAATCCTCCCACGACATGGATGTGCCACGCGTCCCGACAACCTTGGTAGGGATCGACCACGTGAATCCGGTAATCCTCCCACGACATGGATGTGCCACGCGTCCCGACAACCTTGGTAGGGATCGACCAGTAGCAGTATAACTACAACCAAATTTTGTTTGAACATTCAATATCAAGGTAAATTAAGAGTCAGTTTAAATCTGCCCCTTCAATAGATACTTATTAACGCTCTTAAGGTAACCGATATAGCCCTCCTAATCGCTAAACTTGAGTGACAGTGGGCGGGGCACATAGCACGTAGAAGCGATGGCCGTTGGGGTGGAAAGGTTCTCGAATGGCGACCACGTACCGGAAGGCGCGGCGTGGACCACAAGGTGGACTGATGACCTGGTAAAGGCCGCGGGAGTCCGCTGGGTGCGGGTGGCGCAGATCCGGTCACTTTGGCACGCTTTGGGGGAGGCCTATGTCCAGCAGTGGACGTCTTTCGGTTGATATGATGATGATGAACGCTCTTAAATTACAATTGGTAACACGTAGTAATTGCACTCTACATGAATAGGAGATTAATTAATTTATTTTTTTGGAGATACTACAGAAACATAGAAATAAAGATCAATACCGGTAGAATTTACGTAGGTACAACATAGATTAAGATGTTTCCTTAAACATATCTCACTGAGAACATAGGTCGTCAAATTTAAACTTTCGTGAGACATGTTGAAATAATACTAACAATTACACGGTTCACCTCACGTATTAAATGTCACTACAAACATGTCGCCCGTAGTGACATTTAATACGTAAGTTGAACCGTGTAATTATTAGTATTATTTCAAAATGAAGTTGTATTGAAGTGTAAAGGTAATATTAAACAATTACCAAAAAACCGGCCAAGTGCGAGTCGCACGAAGGGTTCCGTAGATACCATTATCTCAAAGGGGGCTCCAGTGCGTTCAACATGAGATCTTGGAGTCCCCTGCATGAGAGCGCAGATGCAGGGCACCGTGGAGCTTTTAGTGGATAAAAACACCACATAACCCAGTCATCCCCCGGTGATTGGGTACCTGATTCGCAGGTTTTCTCCACGAAAAAAAAAAAAAGGTACCATTATCTATAAAAACGGCAAAAAAAACACGTTCGTTGTATGGGAGCCCCTTAAAAAAATATTTTTTTCTGTTTTTTAGTATTTATTGTTACAGCGGCAATAGAAATACATCATCTGTGAAAATTGAGACTGTCTAACTATCACGGTTCATGAGATACAGCCTGGTGACAGACGGACGGACAGCGAAGTCTTAGTAATAGGGTCCCGTTTTACCATTAGGGTACGGAACCCTAAAAACTACAACTTCTCTGTTATAAATATACTTACGACTAAACTTCATTGATTATTGGTTACTATTTGATCTATTTACTCGTATTTGACTACGGAACCCTAAAAAGAAAAAAAATCTTCTGTACCATCTCTGCTTTATCGGTCTAAGTAGAAGATTAGTAGGAGAATAAGCTATATCCACGTTTTTATTTTATTATTGCATTCAAAAATAGTTTATAAATACGCCTCAATTTACAATTTTGATAACGTTGCTAGCAATTAGTTACCGTGCACAAATAAATGTCATTCAGAAGGATTAATGAGTCCGTTGCACAGCAAATTCAACCCGAGCTTTTGTACCTAGCTACTCTCTAACGTACTATTTTGCCTAATAATTAGTATGAATAACAGCTCTATCACTGCGGGGTAGAGTGTACTTCACAATGATCCGTGCGTACATGCAAAAGCCGAGAGTCAATGTATTTTAGTTCACTAATTTGTAACTGATGTGAAATAAAGGTACAGTGGATGGTATTCTCATTAGTTGCTATGTCCTATTTACCAGTAATAAAATGAATATAACAATCAGGTTTTAAAAATCCACTCGCTTACCCCACAGTAATTAATTTATTTTTTTGACCAACGGTTTAGTCTGGTCTGTGGTAGGACCTGCGAATCTGTCAGTCCTAGGCTCAAATCCCCGTAAAGGATTTTTTTTGATGATTATAAATTTTTATTTCGGATTCTATAAATCTAAGTAATTATATATGCTGTAAAATATATCGTTGTCTAGTACCCACAGCACCTGAGACGCTCTAGTAAAAATATATTACCAAAACAATACGTTACGATTGCGTTTGCGTTTGACCCTCAATTTGTATGGGATTTGACGGCTAAACGTAAACGCGGCCGTAACGTTTTGTTTCGGTAAAACTTATACTAAAGCCTCTGGATCTTATTCAGCTTACAGCTAGGGGGCAGTACGAGTCGTGTGCCCTAATATTTATTGATATAACTTAGTATAATTTATTAATAAGTTAAGTAAGTAATATTTTGTTGTGTTTTTTTAGTTGTATTTTGCAGTTTCGGTTAAAACGTGCACCGAATATTATACACTAATATTGTTGCGAAGATTTATACATGAGGATGTAGTTTCTGAATCCGATCGGGGCGGATATTGGGGATTTACTTAAGTGTCAGCGGATCCGGAATAGATTTTTATGCTGACAGTGCTCTAACTCAGACTTAGATGCTTTCAATGAATACATTTAAGTTTTTATAATGTTTTGTTCAAGAGAGAAGGCAACTTGAGTGTTAAAAGTTCTTTAGCCGCCCGAAGGCCTCAAACTCGGCTTTAAGTCTACAGTCACAGACAACAACCGGGATCAACGGCTTATTGTGCCTCCTGAAGTAAAGAAGCGTTTAGTTAATAACCACTCAAAGCGGCCACACGTGGGGATCGATCTGTGCCAATATTGCTTAGTCTGCGCAATATTGCCTAGTTTGCGCAATATTGCTTAGTCTGCGCAACCGTTATGATTGTACAGGCTCCGTAAGGCTATGGGCGTTTCATAAAAAAACTACACGACGATATAACATACTTACATACATAAATAAATACTTAAATACATAGAAAACATCCATGACTCAGAAACAAATGTTCGTGTTCATCACATCACACAAATAAATACCCTTATCGGGATTCGAACCAGGGACCTCCGGATTTGTAGGCAGGGTCACTACGAACTAGGCTACAGAGGTCGACAAATTATTTTGAATTATAACATACAAAAAAACAAAAATTTCTGCATTAAAAACAATATTTACGTCAGCAATATAAAAACATAATCCTACCTAGTGTAAAAAACACTAAGTACCTATATAAAAAAGTGCTTTCGTAAGTGCTATAAAAGTATTCAATAAGTTACCGGCCGAGGCCGAACTAAAGGTTTTAGAAGAGAATAAATTTAAAAACGAACTGGCTGCTTAGTGAATAATTCGCATCTTAGCTGTAAGTTAGTTTATTTAAGTATGCAGATTGTTGTATGCCCGATCTCGGGTAGCTGTTGAAACCGATTCTGTCACATCAAACTTAAGTACACAGTTATACAATATTCTATTCTATTCTATTCTATTTATACCTATAAACGAAGCCATGCACCCTTTACACAATGCCTAACTCTTATTACAAAATGTTGATGGAAATAATGCCAGTATCTGCTCTAAAGTGTTAAATTAGCCTCGTAAAAATAAAAAGCTACAATAGAGTTAACGGCAGGGTAAGTGCAGGCGGCAGGTATGTTGGGCGATGACAGTGCTATGAGTCCGCTGGGAGCGCCGCGCCGCCGCGAGCCTCGTAAATTGCGAATATTAGATTATAAGTGCGGACCGCGGCGGCGGCGGCCGGGCCGGCACTCACGGCGCAGGGGCCATCTACGAATATCTAACTCGTTCGCTGCTTTACATAGCGCCGTGATCAGAATCTGCTTTCTACCAATTCCCTATTGTGCCGTTTTTACCATTCTTCCGATATTCTGAATATTTCTATACAGAATATACGCACCTCCTTTGCGAGGACACCGCTGGCGTATTTTGCATAATAAATCCGTTTGAGTAAACGTACGTCTACGTACCGTTATCTCTTATATATACTGTTTTTTCCAACCGTTAATAGCAGGAATCAATTTGAGACTGCTTTAACAGATTGAAACCTGTTGAAACTTTGAAGTGAATTTACGCTTCAAATATTGCGGGCATGGGCATTCCAAAATGTTTCCCAAGTACTTATAACGTCGGATATCGTTCTAACTGCGATTGTTGCATTAACACTCGCGTGGGATAATGCAGTATACGTAGCTAGTGTAGGAAAAGTTTTAAAACAGATCTACGATCTGCTTTAGACAGTTTTATAGCACGATTCTCGAGTCAAATCACAAAAAGCTCTCAGAGGTAAAGTTTAAATCTCGTGCAGTCGCAAGCGGAGCAAGCATGACTAAGACAACCTCACCATAGAGTAGACCATTTTATTAAGACAAACCATTGCATTTCAGTTTAGTTAGTACACGTAGAGAACGCTCTACGTGTACTACTAAACTGAAATGCAATGGTTATGTGTGCCACTCGTTGTATCCATTTGCATCAGCTTCGAAGTGTGAAGGTTTCTTATTCTATAATCGAAAGGATTTGAGGTTGTAAGTTTGTATAAGTAGTAGGGGATAATCTGCGCACCAACTTGTCCGATTTCAGAAATACTTTCACCAGTATAAAGAATGTGCGTTCAGGGTGGACATATAGGCGTGCTTAACCCGCGGCTCTGCCTGGGTTCTCTGTAAAATAAACTCAAGCTTCCTTCAGTATTTTCTCTTACCCGTGTCGACATTGCGATTGTAGTTATGTAAATCGAAAGGTACGAATGTGTATCAATTTATTCTACGATCCAAGTATGAGTCACATTCATATATATTTTGCAATCCTAGTCTTAGCATTTAATGAGATGGTTTTAATACATGATATATAGGAAGTTTCTATCGATGTGGAGACGATATCGCCTACCGCTTCGTTACGAGTGCGACGTCGGCGTCCCGGCCCCCAACTACTCTAATAGCAAGCTTCGTATGTGCAAACTTCGCTCTTCGCTCATTCAAATCTCTAACTGTTCGTATTCAATTAAACTTATTCAACTCAAAGTGCTTTATAAAACTAAAATAATATATTATGCTAAAATAAAATAAACGATGTAAAGTAGATAATAGCTTATAGGACCATGAACGCCCTTTTCTTAAGGGGCTCCCATACGCCAATGACCTTCGATCTGAATCCCTCCGATTTCTAATGTTTTTTGTAGCTTATTATATTGAGAACAAGTCCTTTAAGCAATATAGTATCCCATATTTACTTCAAAGTTCATTGTTTTCGAGATATTTGGCATCAAAGTTGAACAATTTTAGGCCAAAAAACTGCTTTTCTGGCCATAACTATTGTGTTAATTTGTTTAATATGAAAACCCTAGACACGTTTTTAGAGACGTCATAGACGAACCCAAATATGTAGGTTTCGTATATGTTAGATCTGTTACGTGAATCATACAAAATTAAGTATTCATTTCTTTCAAAATCCGGTAGGCAAAAATGCAGATAAAAGATTGAAGAACCGGTAGTCGTTTGGCTTATAATTCTATCTGCAGTGCAAAAGTAGGAGATACGATTCAAAACTCGTCAAAATTCGATGAAAACCTCGGGTAGACCCTTAAGAAATTGATTGGGTTTTGTTAAATTGCATTTGTTATGTTTTTCTTTGATATAGGAACGCAGGCCTACTTGTATTTCCGTACATTTGCCAAAGTTTTTCCCTTTACAATATTTATCACGGGCTTAATTGGGTTTATCGTTTTCACACCCTAACCGCGTTTCAATGTGTTTCGCGCGTGAGAGGACGGACGCGTTAGAGAATTCGCGTATACATACGTTCAATGTGTTATAAATCCGCTCCTAACGACTTACAACCGTTCTAAAATTCATTATATTGATTTTATTTTGCGTTAAAACGCAAATTTCTAAATAGATCTAAGTAAATTTGCCAGTTTTATGTTCACGTATAAAACTCCGCGCTTTTTAATATCTGTCAGCGGATTGCGGTAATAGGATTCAGTGAATGACTAAATTGTTACCTGATGAAAGTTTGCTGGAGAGATCTTGCGTTAAGTCGTGAGGCGGCGAACATCGGCAATGCATTACGGCCGCCCGCGCCGCTCCGACCTCGCCACCTCGCGCCCTTTGTGAGCACCTCCGTGTAATTACTCTGGGACTATGGGAAATAGCTCACCCGGCGTTTAAATGCCTTTGTATTATTGTACTAAATTAATACTGATAAAAATCTACCCAAATACAACCGTAACTTACAATGAAATTTTAATTGGATCGATCTAAATAATAAGTTAGTTCGCCAATTGAGAAATTATTGTTTTTGCTCTCGGACTACAATATGATATATGTGTAGAAAAACTAATAAGAATACTTGTTTTTATGCTGTCTTTATTTTGATTTTGTATTCTACAAGCGATAGCGATAGCGAATAAAACCATTATACGCTTGTACTTAAGTCTCTCAAACTTGTCATCATATCGACAAGGAAAAGTTTTACAAAGACAAATCGAGGTGGTAAATACGAAAGTTTTATGATATGCACAGTTATTAGAAGTGCTCCGAGGCGGCAGTGGAGTTTACGCCGGTTGTATGTCTACTTATTCTGTAGCATTATTTCCCCGTACACCTATGAAATGTTATTTGTAGCTTTTGTTATTTTTCTCCCTTAGCTAAATTAAAAGACGTTTGTCATTTATCAAGAAATTATTCTCTCACTTATAGGTAAGTACTACAAGTTCTTTTTCTTAAAAAATATCGGCAAAGTTGACTCGAACGAAAATTAGCCCAATATCTCGCAAACATCACTGATTTGAAAAATGGTTTTAGTAAACCCATAATATTTTTGAGCGAGCTATCCAACGACAACCCACACCATGGGTTTAACAAGAAAAAAAAATACCCGCTTTAGGTGTAGGAGATTTTATTATACTGTTTTGTCGGCGTGATTGATTTATAAACCCATGCCGACTTACAGTCTTCTAGTAGTAATGGTTACTGAGCTAAGCCGAGGACGGATAGACGGACATGGCGAAACTATATAAGAATTCCTTGTTGTCTACGGAACCCTAAAAATCAGTACGTGAAGTGCATAGTTTCAGGTCAGTCAAAAATTAAAAAATTAAAAACCTTGCCGGTTCGACTTTGCTCGACAACAATGTTGCATACAAATTCAATTTTTTTTTTAAAGTTTGTACCTCGGTACAAACTATATACAAACTATACAATTTATACTATATTATCTACTTAAAGTACTTTTAGAGTAATAACCACCATATTCGTGAATCTAAATTTGCTTTGCTTAGTGAATACACAAATGAAAGCAAACGAATTTTAACTCACCAAAAAAACGTACGATCGTCGTGAATGAACAGGGGTGTCAGACATGTTTCGTGTACTTTTTAGGGTTCCGTATCCGTGTCCAACAAGGAACCCTTATAGTTTCGCCCTGTCCGTCCGTCCGTCCTCGGCTTAGCTCAGTAACCATTACTACTAGAAAACTGTAATTCGGCATGGGTATATAAATCAATCACGCAATCACGCCGACAAAACAGTAAAATAAAATCTTAAAAAAAATCTTTTTGGGGTACCTCCCCGACACCTAAAGCGGGTATGTAATTTTTTTCTTATTAAACCCATGGTGTGGGTAGTCGTTGGATAGCTCGTTCAAAAATATTATGGGTTTCCTAAAACTATTTGTCAAATCAGTGATTAGGTTGCGAGATATTGGGCTTTAAAGCCCTAATTTTTGTTCAAGTCATGTCGACCACCTTAATGTGTACTTGGAAATCATAAATCATTTATTTGCTTAGAACACATGGTATACATAGGTGGATAGTAAAATTTATTTAAGTCACATGCTTTGTCTTATAGATGACATGCAAATTTGCTTTTTACATTTTGAAAAAAAAAAACAATAAAAACAGACAAAAATACAAGAATATACAAATCACTATGTCAGTGCTATCATTTTTAAATTTAATTTTAAATTTATAAGCTTACAATTAAGAGATGCGGCGAATTTCTTTCCGCTTCAAAAACTCGTCAATAGAATAGAAACATTCGTTCTGTAGCCAGAGAGTCAATTTATTTTTAAGTTCCTTAAGAGACAGGCTTTTAAATTCTCTTGGGAAGTTGGGAGGGCATTAAATATTCGAATAGCCATTGGATAACAACTATTTTGGAATAATTTAGTTTTGACTTTAGGTAGGGTGCTGGTTATCCGGGTACCGACTATTAAATTTGCAAACGTCTCTGTTTATTATAAATAAATCTTAAAGGGATTTTATAAAAACACAAATTTCGTATATGCATATTGATGGTACAGTTAGTAATTTTAGACTGTTGAATAAAGGTTTACAAGATACATACTGTCAGACATCACAGATGCCGCGGATGCATTGTTTCTGTGCGATAAAAACTCTTAACATGTACCGAATTTCCCCATATTAAAATTCCATATCTAAGTACAGAGCATACATAGCCGTGATAAGCTTGGATTGCAGTTTGTTTATTCGTTACCTTTCTTAAGCACCATAGAGCGTATGCAAACCGGTTAATTCTGCCACATACTCGTACCCTGTCGACATGTGACTCCCAGCTGCACTTATCATCCAATAGTATTCCTAAAAATGGAACCTGATTATTTTCTGCAAGGGTCTTGTTGTCGTGTTTGATACATAAATATTGTTTCTTGCCATTAATATTATGAAATTGAACATATGTCGTTTTATTAATGTTTAAATTCAAATTATTATTACTTAGCCATTATATTATTTTATAGATTGTATTATTTATGAAAGGTCAATTTTCTTACAAATTCGGCCGACGCAACCATTTAGTTGGCGCGCGCGTGTCGATGTAACTAAGAAAGACAGGCAACTACGGAACCCTACACTGCGCGTGGCCCGACACGCACTTGGCCGATTTTCTATGTATTTATTTATTTATATAAACAACACAAATTTAAAAATAAAGGTACAATTGGCGGACTTATGGCATTCTCTACCAGTCAAACATTGGGCTACACAGAAACTTTAGTGGTGCAGGATCCTAAATACTGAGACTCGAATGAATTCGATTCTTCACTATTAAAAATCATATCCTATATATACTATTAAACGAGCAATGTTTGTTTATATTCATTATTCATTCGTGATCACGTCCACTAAAGCGAATCTAACGATTTTGATGACATTAGGGGTTTGCGGGGGCGAAAAATCGATTTTACTAGATCTCATATCAGTTAAAGTTATTTTTTTCCTCATTTACACCCAGGCGCTATTTGGTGGAATATACCTTAGAATTACAAGTTTTATTTCGTATTACTACTGCCGACGTGTGCTTATTAACAGCAATAGTCTGTCAAGCGAACGAAGTGGTCAAAAAGATCTTCATACGACTCTATTGGTAAGAGAATAAGGCTTGTGCACATTATTTTCAACATATTGTCTGCGCAACTTCTGCTGCTGACGGTACCAAACATGCAAGTCTATTGCCATCTATTCATCGTCTATTACATGCAAAACCATGAACCACGCATTTGGCTGGAACAAATCCTTAATTAGCACTGATTGATTTAAATTAAATTATATAAATATAATCTAATATGAGCGGATCAATATGTTGACAAATTGGTTTTTAACCTCACGAATGTGTGTTGAGTGAGCCGAGTCATCATCGTGGGTATTATCTTTGAAATTCATTGATTGCCACGTTTCTAATGATAAAACACACGGGACACACTATATAGAACACTTATCGATGCGGAGCCAAAGTACTGGAAACTTTTGTTTACTTTTTATTATTTACAGTTGACGGATCAAAGAGTTATTTCTTGAATACCAAGCTCTTAAAAATTCCTTTTACATACGCCAACCTGGGAAAAGTTCCACTTAGTTTCGTCCATCGTCGTACAGAGTCGTGTTAGAAACGTAGGTACTATACCTTACTTAAGTAAGACTACGCGAGTGGTTCGAAAGTCCAGGGACGCTTTTAAGACGTTTCCATAATAAATGTCGGCTGCAAGCGGTTCCTTGCATCTTGAAGAATTCCACGGGTTGAATGATAGAAGGCATGGTTATTTATCAAGATGAGACCGGAATTGTTATTTAGAAATATTTCAGATGCCGCTTTCAGTAAATTGAGTATTTCTGGTGAAGAAACTCTCTTCGTTCCAGGCTAGTTTTTACAAATAGTCCGTAAATCCGCATTGTCTAATTGGACTGCGGTTTTGTCGGATCTCGCATATGGACTGTTTCGTTCATTGAGTTATATTACTAGAGCAGACATCACCTAGCACACGTTTGCGCATGTCACCTACTCCCATGTCATGAGAGTACCTTGGTTTAGTCTGTGGCGGGCACTGCGCTATTGCTTCAACTACACACACAACAAAAGTACGGGAATCACTTATCATCGGTATATTCACGGATTTTCTAAAACACGTTTTTTTTTCTTTTCATGTAGTATCTATAGTTTGGTACCTTGGTGCAGGAAGTCACGAAGTATTTATTTCTCCAGCTGGGCACTTAACACAGCTCATAATTTATGAACCTTTTGCTTGAAAAATAGTAGTCATTGTTTGATGGTACTTATATTGATATTTAGTTGTTTTTTCATGTGTATTTATATAAATACACATGAAAAACCAACTAAATATCTCAACTGTTCTGTACAATATTTTATTGTTAAACAATAAAATATTGTACAGAACTAAACACCCTATAACAATAAAAAAATACTTATTGATGGAATGCTTTTATTTTGCCATAACTGGTTTCAAACATTAAGATTTCCCGCCATACAAAAAGTTGCAGAATATGAAAAACCTTTCAAATGACATATGGCTTGTCATTATTGGTTTTTAGGCCAGTGTCATACAAAACTGCCCATCATCCTTTATAAGATACGAACCATAATGGCGGCCATTATTTCAAAGATTAAAAATGTAGAACTGCCACTTTTAGCATAAATGTGGTTATAAAATATTAATATTAGGTGTCAAAGTGGACCCCGGGCTCCTTTAGGGGCACAACCGGGAACAACGCTAGGAGGATGATGTGGTTATAAAATATCGACTAAATGTGATATGTGTAATGGAGCATTAAACTTAACAAATTGACTATTTGAAGCTTTAAAGATCGTAATGTTTGCGCCAACATAACACTAACCATTTGCTTTTTTTAATTTAATAGTTTTTATGAATTGACAACGTTAAGTTGCATTTATATCTTACATTCTACTCATTTAAATCCTAAGCCAATTCTCTTATACAAAATAATGTACGCGGTTTGAGTATGGTCTCCGAATATGAACCTAATAGCAATTTAGGAGAATAATAAATATTACCCCCCATCCATTTTAATTTCCAATTGCTTTCAAAATCTATGTCTGAGGATCCCGAAGATTTTGTTTAGTCCTGCTGCGATTGCTATCAAAATAGGTATTTGAGATCCGCATGGACCTTAAATAGGACTTTGTCATCAAATCTGACACAAATTGCACCAACACAGTGCATCCTCGGGCACTATATAGACAACCGGTAGAAAAGAAAAATACCAGCAAGTTTCGATGATGTGATTCGTGATTTTATCAATAAGTAGTTTTTTTGGGTACGTATTTGAAGATCGAAAATTGTTTCATCGACAGTGAAAACATCGAAGTACAAAATATCGAAAATCGAAATATCGAACGGTTAAGTTGAATGGTCGACATTCAAAATATCGAAGGTTTCATTTACCGACCGATTAAAATATCGACTTAACCATTTCGTAAATGAGAATATCGAATTTAAAACATCGAAAGTTCATAACGCCGTAGTTTATAACGTCGAAAGTATTTGCTACCGAATGATTAAAGATCGACTGCCTAGTTGTCGATATTATAAGAAGATCGATAGTCAACAAGAATGCCGATTGCACAATCTTTTAAATGTATATGATGTAAAATTAGGTGTCCCATTATAGTAATGTTCTAAACTTAATTTCTTCATCATGCGGGCTGTGTAGCCTACCTATATTCTACCCTAAGGCAGGTCTCCGTTAGGTACGAAGCCGAGCGAAGCAAGGAGGAGTGTTAGGTGTTCTGCGACCCTACAGCGCGCGAGCCGAGCGAGCGCAGCAGCCGGCGAAGCGCCAGACCCGATTTTTTCACATAGGTAAGTACTAAAGTCCAGGGGATTATCTAATATGAGGAAGTGAAATAAATCATTTTCGGTTCTGGCGCAGGCGCTGTAGGATCGCAGTACCTAGTACACCTAACACTCTTCGCTTCGCTCGTCGTCGTACCTACACCGACCTGCCTTAGAGTCTCTCTGAAACTACTATGAACTAATCAAAAAGAATAACTAGAGGTAACCAGATATTATTTTGTTAGTATACCATTTGAATAATATTTAAAATGTCATTATATATTAAGAGTCCGCAGTAAGCTCGATTCTCCATACATACGTAGTTACGCTTTCATTTTTAACTACGTGTTGGATTGTTACGAAATTTTGCATAAACAATGATATGAGGTATATCTATGTCTGTAATTCGTTTATTTAGCTTCAGATACCATAGTAAAAAAATACAGCGAATTTATGTTTTTCATACAAAACTTGTTTTTACTGTATTTCGTTTGTTTTATACACTGGAACCATATAAACTAATTACAGACATAGATATTAGCAAAGTTTCGCCACAATCCTACATCCGTACTTAGTTTTAAAATGAGAGCTTAACTACGTTTGTATGGGAAGGAGAAATTCGGCCGAGCTTACTGCGGACTCTTAAAGTTTGTACACGCAATGCATAATAGACTATATGAGCTTAATATTAGGTAGTAAATTGCTTGTGGTTTTTTAAACAGCATTACTCCAATTTCGTTCCTACTAAAAATAGGTATTTTTACCTATTAGTACCTACTAATAGGTAAAAATACTAATAGGCAAGGTAAAACACGCTCCCGAACATCCGCCAAAAAATAATTTTAATAATTTTACCAGTGGTATGCAAGTAGAACTATGATATTAGTTATTTGGATGGTTCGAAGTTTTACTTTTCGATTATTTGGGCGTCGCCATTTCAATGGTGGATATCTTGTCATTCGAAATTGTAATATATCGCCTGCATCATTTTTGATATTCTGTACTTTCGAAATTTTATTCGTACGCCTTTTTTTGTTTTAGACCAATTAGACGTCGATATAATAACATTAGATATTTCGAACGTTCGATATTTTGTACTTCGATGTTTTCACTGTATCCGAACTCAGGAAATGGTCGCATCTACTGCACGTTCACATACTCTTTGATATTTCCAAGATGGCGGCCTGATAGATGTTAAGAAAAAAATCCTAGGTTGCCAGTCTATCCATAGTAAAAAAACAAGTCAGTAAGGTTTCGTTATGTTGTAATAAATAGCAGCGGCACCCCAATTAGGACCCGATTTTTTTTGCAATTCCTAGTACAGTTTTGTCTAATAGGTTTTGTTAATGCTCTAACTAGTACGTTTTTCGTTTTGTTAGCAGCAGAGACGTGACCCCCCGGTATACAAACATCACCTCATCTTTGCAGCTGACCGTACTTTACTAATGAAAAATAAGTTCATGTCGCTTTAGACTCTCGCACTTTTTACACTTATTAAAATAATTGTTTTTCACGGGTCTAACGCCATATTTATTTACCTTTATTTCTGACGTTGGGACACGGGTTTCACCGGTCATGGTCGCAGATGACTGTCGTCTCGTCTCATCTATTTGACCTGTGAAAAACTATAATTTAAATAATTTCATGTACTGTGGTTGTACTGTTAGGTATCCTATAAGAAAATGCGTGCAGTTTTACATAACATGCCAGTGTGTGTTTATATGCCAACGGATTTTTGAAAACAATTACAACTTATCCAATTAATCTGCGGCGGGGCAGTTTATATCAGTTGCGTAAATTAAACCTTGCCTACAATATGTCCGATTACTGTTTCCAATTACCAGAGCTCTGCTTATTATCGTCAATAACTCTTGACGATTGTAATCGAATTTGTATGTTAATCCCATTTGTTTGATGAATATTTTGATATTTATCATGAAAATGAAAATTTCCGTGTTTCCACTTCACTGAACCAGAATTCTCTGTTCTGCTTTTGTTGCTAAGCCCGTAAAGTTACTGCTTAGCTAACTATATCGTTAAGGTGGTTGTCGTGCGGTATGGTCGGGTGCCAGCAGCGGCGGCCGGCGGCGGCAGCACCGGATCCTGGGCCGCGCCCCATCTCCAGCCCAGCGACCCCACTCCCCGCCCCGCGGCGCCCCGCATCGCCGCGAGCATGAAAGCAGACTCCAAGAGCGTAGAGATAAAACGTATGTTCGTTTTATTTTCACATTTGTCAGCGTTCGTTTTGTGCCCACTAACATAAATTGGACGTGGAGGGAAACCTCGCAGGTGAATGTAAAATAGCCCGGTTTTCCCAAGATAATACCGCCGAAATTTTACGACACCATTAAGGGATTTATTGGTCTTGTCACATTCAGAAGGAATAATATTCCGAAAGCAATATTTAAAATATCTCTTTCGACCGAGAACAATCAAGGTATCGACTTTCATGGTGAAACAAAAGCCAAGGGAAACGCTTTACGCTCTGTTTATTTAAATGAGGATTTTTGTGCTGTCCGGACTTGGTAACCACGAATTCTGTTAATGACAATTCTATTGAAAAAATTACCGATTTTATTGACTACAGTGCTCTTACGGCTGGTATATATTTGTATCGTAGTAATGGACGCTAATGGTATGTGTAATCGTAGTAGTGCTACGAACTCGTAGGCCGTAGCGGTTTTCGACATGCTCTGGTGCGCGATCTGAGCTCGGGGCCGGTCGGCGTCTGCTCACTGCCAATAACTGTTGTCCTGTACCCTAATGGGTGAAACAGGCGTTCAATTAAACGTGCCAATTCGGGCCGAGATAGCTCTGTTAAACGCCATGCATGAGGGACTCGACTGAAATTGTCTCATTTTGTTGTTACAACCAAAACTTGTATATAATATTCGTTGAACAACATATATGACTCAATGATATTTACGTCATTTTATTAAATGATTATTAGCGCCGATGTTGTTGATATCATATGGTATTTCGTTAGGTTTACCTAGCTAGGTTTAATTAGCCCCGTGTGGTGTCGGGTTAGAATATTACCACCCCCTTTCTTCTCGTGGGCGTCGTAAAAGTCGACTAAGGGAGCAGGGTTGAAGTGTGTTGTGGGCGATGGGCTAGCAACCTATCACTGCAATACCACATTTTGTCGATCTTTTTTATACCCACATTTATGCTAAAAGTGGCGCTGGAACATAAGTTTCACGTGCTCTGCCTACCCCTTTTGGGAATAAAGGCGTGAATGTATGTATGTCGACAAGTAGTTATGAGACCGAGTATACAATATTACCATTAACTTTACAGACAAGCGTCACCGCCGATATTTTATCTCTCTAATAATTAGCTAATGAAAATCGGGCCCGTCTCTACTCTACTTCATAAATATTTTCCTTATTGCCTGTTACCACGACCTGTCGATAAATTTATGGAAGGGCCGGCGTCACCTGAAATTTTATGGTTTCTTTCTTCGCCACTCGTTTCTTATATTTATTACCTGCCTATTCAAGTTTTTACATTTATGAAATAGTAGAGTTCCGATCTCCTCAGCTTTACCAATTTTACTGACCTTAGCCACATACACGTTTATCATTGTTTCATGTTGGCGTCAAGACTGCATTGTCGGATGGATGGTTCTTTTTGGAAATAAGCTTGCAATTTTTTTCAAGCTTTAATTACTAGTTTTTATTAAGTCATCCTGTATATACGACACTAACTCGTATGTAAGTTGTCATAAAAAATTGTAAACGTTTTTTCAGCCACTTACCGGTATCCGATTGAGCTGAAATTTGGCATACTCATGTTAATTCGGTCACCGTGCAATATGATACCACTGAGCCGATCTGATGGTGGAGGCTGAACGCGGCCTTGGTAACTCTTCCTAAACTACACTAGATGAACCCGTTGGGGTACACCCGATTACGGCGAAAAACACTAGTACCAAAAATTATATATTTGACAGAAACTTTGATTTAACTTGTAATGTAAATTTAAGTAGTGCCTTACGTTTGTTCGGGTCGAATATTGCCAAGTAAAATTTTACCAACTTCCCGAAGTCCAATAAAAAAAAGCTTATTTCCTATTTTCCCAAGATGATGTGGGGATATCAGAATTCTACTCTCACGGGACACTGGATCGACCGATGATAAAAATGTAGAGATTGATTACCGTTGTGATATTTAAAAAAACTTATAACTCCGCTTTATACTTTTTATCTTATACTTTTATTAGGGATGTTAAAATCCGAAACCGTTTGCTGGTATTTGAAATATTGTAGCAATTTATATTGGGCCGAGCAAGCAATTTCATTAGAGATCTGATCGAACTACTAAACGTCCATGTTACTATAACATTGGATTTGATATGTTAGGCAGTGATTGTAACTTTTGTTACATTTTTGGTGCAGCGTAGTGTTGTTAACGGAATTGATGGTAACTATAATGTTATAGGAATAACGTTAATATTACCCTTAATTACCACTTCCGTTAACAACACTACGCGGCACCAAAAATGCTACAAAGGTTACGATCACTGGTTATAAGTTTACTGTATAGAAAAAGGACACTGAAAATATAAAAATACGAATTCATTTGGTAAATTCTGAAGACTTATTCTATATTCTGATTCGTGAGTTGATTTTTGACCGCAAATTCGTACCACGTTGCCGGCACCTGTGCGTTAGCCGCAGCGATAGAAAAAGTTCTCTTGTCGTAATCTCGATCCGCAAACTCGCACCTTTGTAATATTATTCTAATAAATACCTTCCCTAAAATGTCGACACATTTCCTGAATGTTCGTAAGCTATTCTTTTGACGGTTACCTTACCTTTATTATTTCTGGCAACTTCTTTTTATCCAAGTGTTAATGCAAGCGGAGCAAGTTGAGGAATGCGGGTTTAAATCTAAATCAGTGTTCTAAAAGGAGGAATTTAAAATGTGAATGGAGGTGCGCGCTGGGTGAACGCGAGGCACGACGCTGGCAGTTCTCGGTGCTAAATCTCGTAGAGTACATTAAACGTTTTCCGATATCGAAAGCACAAGCTCTCGCCGCGGCTGCGGTCCAGTTGAATAACAAAGAACTGCGTAGTAAGGCTATTGAAGCACTAATGGACTGCGGGATTTATGAAGCTTTCTACAAGCTTTGTCGCACTGCTCTCATATACTTACATATTTATAAGTGTCCTTCGAATTTCGGCCCGCTGAATGAGTATTGCGAGAATATACAGCTTATGCGACTCCGCCCGCGGGCTTAATTCCGCATTATCAATCATCATACGTATACTTAATGTTCATAACATTTCATCATAGAATAACTGTCCAATATTCAGAATGATATGAAACTCTAAATTAATTTGGTATTAGGTACGCATTAACGATTGCTAACGAAAATTATAAATGTCAATTGTCAAATTAAAGGAATCAAATTGAAAATTCGTCTCTCGGTCAGTTGGTTGACAGCGATGTGTTGCAGCATATGACAGAAGGTCGCAGGTTCGAATTTCGAATTGAGCGGAGCAAATAAATTTAAACGTTTCTCTTTAGTTTTAAATTTATAATATGAGTAATAAGACACTCTAGTTACCGTGAGCTTGTAATGTGATGCTTTAGACCAAACTGACGAACGAGCATTCAATGACTTGCTTTTGGTAACAGAAATAGACGACCATACCATGCTGGAAAATATTCGTCTACTTAGTCTAGACCGTACCTATTATATTTTGTTCTAGTGTTGTTATTTATCTATCATTCATTTCACATACCCACATTTATTTGTCCTATATGAATTGAACCCCTGCTAATCTACGTTATTTATTAAGCTACTCGGCAATATCTCAAGCTAACGGGATAACCACGAGTTTTACCCAGTTTGACAGTATGATCCTACGGTGGGTTTAGTTTTACAAGCATTGTCAAGTACAAAAAAATATTTAGCAGTCAAATAAAGATTGATAAGAGTGCTGAGACTTGGCTCTACGAAATATCTCAACTTTTTACGGTGGAAGAATTTCGAGACTTGGCCTCTTTTTTACATGGAATGTTTTTTATGGGATCTCACTTCTTTTTGTAGGTTATTGTGTTATCAATACACACAAATTATGAATGCAATCCTATTCTTTTTTAATTTGTTGTCCCATTCATTGCAAATTAAACTTTGTAATCCTATATTATATTATAACATATTCATTGCTAAATATTTTAGTTCTTTCCTTGATTTATCAACTGAACACTTATTGTATTCTAAATTTGAAGCTTCTGTCTGCTCGAAATGCCTTAGAGTTTTGATGATCGGTCAGTCAGTCAGTGAGTGAGTGACAAACTTAAGAAACTTTGACTAGTTATAATTCTTAAACTACTTACTGGTTCAAATTGAATGAAACTTGAAATACCATGTTGCATTGTATATGCCTGCTTGGTAATTGAAAATTCACGCTTCTAGTTTTATCCACAACGAAGTTATAGGGGAATCGAAAATGGCCTAAACTGATTCGAGAAAAGGATGGTACGGCCGTGCCGCCGTTTTGCTCTACTTGGCGGGGGCACTACCGTGCCCCCAGATGAGTGTTCGTGGCTTAGTTAAGTTTTAAAAATCTATAATACAGGACATCTGCGGGGAGGAACCGTTATAAGAAACTCTTCATATTTATATTTACTAACTATTTACTCTATGCTAATATTACAAAGAGGAAAATCTGTGAGATTGTATGTTTGTAAGTTTGTATGTAGGGGGTCATCTCCGGAACCGCTTATTCGATTTCAATCCGCGCTATCTTTCATCCTGCAGGTTTACCTGTGCTTTGCAATACGCAAGCGAAGCCATGCGGGCAGCTAGTACTTATGTCAAAGAGGTAAAGCGTGTAGTTTTTTGTAAGTTTTTCAGTTTGTATGTAGGGGATAATCTTCAGGACTGCTCATCTATTTCACCAGTGTACAGCTTGAACAAAATAAGCAATTTTCAAGAACATTTTATAAGTCTAGAACACGTAGTACTTGAAATAATATGTCATGTAATTTATTTATTTATTTATTTATTTATTTATTTATACAAGGAATTCCAACAGCTATGAAATATTCGCTAAACTTTATAAATAGCAATACAGAGCCAATTATAGGAACTCGCAAATAGAAACTGAATATAATAATATGTTACACAGTACACGCTATATGATAACATTTGCACAGTATGTGATACAAAATGTTACAGTATGGAATATAAGTATCAAAATAACAATATAAAAAGCAAAAGAAGAAACAAATCCTATATAAGCAAAGAGTGAGAACATCTCTAGATGTACAAATCACCTATAAATGCACAAATACAAATGTACACCGAAGTGAAACAACTTAATATTTAATAATTTGATGAACAACATGGACATGGATGGATGGAATGTAAGTTATTGAGGTACCTCCAAGTATTTACGTAGTGGATAGACAAATCGCTATATTCGGCTTTTGTTATTGAAACAGGGAAATATTTTGCTGCGATCATAAATAGGGGTAGTGTTCAGCGAGGCCTTCTAGTTCGTTGCGCGTGATGTATTGTATTGGAACCAGATTCAGATGGAAATCGGTGTGTATATAGGCCGATGTAATGGCTGATGATTTTAATAATGGCAACGGTGATCCTTGTAGCAACACTATCCCGTTCTTTCTTTGAGATTGCCTAACACTTACAGTGGCTCTCATCACAATCATGTTTAGAATGAAAATACGCTTTGTTAAAGAAAATTAAAGAAATAAAGATACATATATTCACAAACACACATGTGAAACAATAAAATAAACAATAATTTACTTAAAAACAAACTTTTAACCGTGTTCAATCCAGAGGGGCTACCGCGAAACGAAAACGAACTTCGTTCGTGTATCTCCGTCTTTGTCGCTCGGACTAGCAAGTGCAACAAAGAGGGATATACACGAACGAAGTTCGTTTTCGTTTCGCGGTAGGCCCTCAGTTCTTCGCCGTATTTGAAGAGCTTCCTCGATTTCTCCACGATCCCAGCATCAGATCCTGACCTGCTGACCACGGGACCACTTGAGAAGGATACCCTTTTGAACAAAATAATATTTTCCCAAACCGGTCCAGGCGTCTCCGACGAGTAATCGGGGAACACATAAAAAATAAAAGATCCGACGAATTGCGAACCTCCTCCTTTTTTGAAGTCTGTTCAAAACACATAAAAGATGAAACAAGTGCGCAGGCAGTGAACCGGACCCTGGCTCAGCATTATGCTGAGGTGTCAGCCACGTAGTTTAAAGTATAGTAAAAACATTATTACAATAAAATAATAGTATTTGATCTTTATTTTTGTAGTGGACAGCAAAATACAACGCCGTTGTACCGTTTAAATGCCGCTGGATATATTTCTTTATATTATTTACCTTTTGAAATATTTGGTTAAGCCTTGATAATATGGTGTTGCTGACAGGTTGCAACAGCCCCCAACCAAGTGCGCCATTTATTTTGAAGTATAGCTAATGGTATCGTTGCTTATCGTGTTAGTTTGATTAAGGTGAAATTATCTTGCAATGGAGCTAAGTGCGACCGTTTTAGGACGCGCGGAGCGACGTGCCGCGCGCAGCGGCCCCCGGGCCCGGCATCAACGAGCTCTGATGCCGCGGTATATGGCCCGTGAATAATCCTACCGTAATACCCGACTTAATGGGTTGGAATTTAACAATTAGTTGTTTTATTTCTGCCTCGACAATGATGAAGCTTCGCCTGGACGCCATCGATTAACCATTTTCAATTTTTAATTTGCTCTAAACCTGATTTAAAAGCCTTTAATATTTATTTAATTGTTATACAATGTTACATAAAAATCTTAAAAGTAGGGGTAAAAAGGTATTAGTCATGCTCTAAACCTGATTGCTTAACATGAATATAAATCCTCCAGGTTTGTTCATGTATACTGCAAGATATTTCTTTTATTTCTGTATATGACCGTTTGTTTCCTAAAAAAAAAAATTGCATGTCATGATACTATAATTTAATTTTAATATCGTTTTTACTTCTGCATATATTTTTCTCACATGTTATTAAATTAGAGGTGCTTTATTATCTTTTGTACGAAATAACTTTCCCCATAATCTCGTTTTTGGTGCCTCTTGAGCGTAATTAGTAGGCCTAAATTGTCATGAAATGTTCATATTTGCTGGAAACACTGGCCCCTTTTGATCTCGTTTTTCATGAGCCGCACTTACTTTTAGTACTTACATTATTTCCGCTGATAAACCAGTCACCCTTTGTTCGTCAACAATAATACGAGGACTGCTTGGCATTTTAATCAAGGCTGACGAATTTTTAACGGCGGTCGGGCAGGTACCGTGGTTCGCGAGGCGATGCTCGCGCGGCGTGATATCTGCCTCGCCATCAGCCCGTAGCGCCCAGCCGCGCCCGCCTCGCCTCGCCGGGTCGCCCACTTTAGTTCCCGGCTTGCCGCGTTGTTCTTATCTTTGAGTAATTACCTTGTTGTTTTGTGTTTGTTATTTCCAGAGAAGCGAACCGCTTGAGCTTTTATATTTGTGTGTGGAAACCGTATAAACAGGCGGCCACTGCCCCCATTTTACAATGCCTGTTCCAAATACGTATTTTAATGAATAAGGGTGCGACCACACCGCTGCTCAAAATACGCTAACGCACCGTAAAACGCAGCAAGATGTATGAAGAATACGTGACGCATACGACACGTCAACGCGTATATGCAGCGTTAAGTACCGGTGTGGTCGCTCCCTAACGTGAGCTTCGATTGTTTTCCGTTTGTCATGGTATAATTTGCGCCGTTTCCTCGAACAACTTGTAAGGCGAATCGGTGCAAATTATATTTAGTCAATTATACTCGTTTTTGTTAACTTTCAATTGTTGTTTTTACGGTAGTGTCATCTATATTTCTAGCATATTTAGTATGAAAATTCTGGACCGCCATATGGCTACGAAATTTTTTCAATTGTCAATTTCTTTTTTACACACACACAATGAGAGTTGTATGTTTATAAACACAGGCCATATATTAGGTTTACTGGTCTGTGTTTATAATACCTATTTTTATAGTTATGGTATATTTTTAGATGTGTGTGTTTTTACAAGTGAGGTATGTTGATAATTACATCAGAGGCGGAATTATCACGCGAGCCGCAGATTAGCGTGATAAGAGAGCCGAGGATTTAATTATCAAAGCTCACGCGTTTCATACGACGTTTTTCAACACATTTTGCGAGGAAAAAATCCTTTTCATAAGATGAAAATTTTATAGGCCTGCCTAGTTATTTTCTTTACTTATTGATGACAACAGGTTTTTACTCACATGTTGTATACATCGCCAAGAATTTCCAATGGCGTCCATTCTTTTTATCACTTTTCTAGTCATCACGAGTCAACATGTTTGTTAATAGCCAAAGACGCATTAACAATGTTTACAATTATCTGTGAAATAACCTATAATGGCGCGCGTTTTTTCGTGAAGTTTGCGCAGTGCGCGCGCATTAGATGAAATCTCTAAACAGCCAATACAAAATAAAATAAATAATTTCGTTTTAAAATGTTATCTTTATTAACTTATGTAAAATGTTATCAAAAGTGTATAGTTTTACTAAATTAAACGTTTCTATATCATATCCAAAAAGAAATAGTCAATTAATGAACAAAAAGGGTTTAAATTATTTAGTCGAGTAAGAACCCATTTGCCGAGAATTAAAAAAAAGCCGTACATTCTTTACAACCTGGTTATACATCTTGCTGCAAGGTGCCAACGTTACTTAATCGGGTTATAACCATAACACATAAGTGCCTTAATGTTATAAAACACGCGTGTTTAATATTCAGGATTATGAGCCTAAAAGCGACACAATAAGAGGTTACATTACGAGCAATTCTTGAAAAATATTTAGAGCCAATTTTCCTACCGGCCCCGGCGGCAGTACCACTAAAACCATACATAGATGTATAATTAAATAAGGAGCATTGCGTTACGATACTACATACCACTACGCTAAACAGTACCTGCGAGTACGCACTTTCAACACGCTACGTACGCACGTAGCGTGTTGAAATTTTAATAATATACTCGTATCGTAAGAGTATGATTACAACTGGCACATATGTTATGGATGTAAATTAAAATTTCCTCAACGCGAAGTGTTATGATGAGACCGTAAAGGGCCATAATTTACGTAGCGCTGTCGCCAGAGCGGTGCTGGTGGCTGCAGCTTATATGCACCTGCGGATATTGCCTTCGGCGTAAATCAAATTTCTTATTTTGCCGCTGCACTTGTTACTGCCTCGTCTCTGTTTATACGAGTAGAGAGCGCGCACAGCTGCGTTCAGTGACTGCATGCGCAAACTAGCGTTAATTACGACACTTTTGTTGAGCTTTAAACTTTGATGTTTTTGTTCTGAGCGTGTTTGTACAGATTTAAGGTTAAAGATAGTCAGCAGTTCTGTTGAAAATAGTTCATTCATGTAGCGTTTAGCATCACATTTGCTCGTAACGTATAGAGTTTCATAACATGCAGGCATCCTGAGGTACAAAACACTTTATTAATGAGCGTAAACCTTCTACTTGGCAGAATTTTAAAAAAGTGTACCGGAAAGATAAAACTACGAAAATGATGTAGGCATTTTGCGTTTTAGGCACAATGATCGGTGGTCAAACTGCAATGTAGGCAAAACAACACACTAGTCATTTCGTGATCTAGGCAATCCGAGATCATCAGGTTAAATACGGTAAGCCCTTAACATAAAGTGTAACATAAGTGTGATTATCTCCGAATATATTCAGTGAATCAAAAAAAATATGAGTGACCTGATATTTATTTTTGAAGACACATCGATTGATGCTACATGTTGACCTATAGTGATAAGACTGATAAGTATGAAGGTATAATATAAGGGTTCTGTTTTTGCCATTTTGGCTACGGAACCCCAAAAAGTGGGTTTATGCGTCGGTTGTGCTGTATAGAGCAGATAAAATTGTTCTTGTAAAGGTGACCAAAAATGTATGAATCAAAAATACACTGTAGTATAACGTGTTGATAACACGGTGTCGGAGAGTTATCTACATATAAATATTTTTTATACAATATGCTCGGAAATGTTCAATTTTCTGTAGCAAAAATAGTACGTGAAAATTTGCGTTCGTCAGGAATTTTTGAAAGCCCAAATTTTAAACGTATAAATCATTTCGGCACTATCGCGACGGACGAGGCAGTGTATGCAATTTCTAGTAGAATTCCTTTTGCCTTTTAATAAAATGTTTCCACTAAGACAAATAATGTCGATTGTTTTTTTATTAACGTTGAGAGTAAGCTTACTTTTATAAGTTGAATGGCAGTGACGTACCTACTATTTTCACTTCTCACTATCTTTAGTATTTTCACACAAAATCGACGAGCACAGTAAGTGACTTAGCGAAAGGCAGAGTGTATATTTCGTGGATAAAACTCATTTTATCCTCGACGTTATATCGACCCAAGACCCTTGGCTCTAATCAATGGCTTTTTATATGGAATTGTTGTACAATCTCTTATTTCATCACAATTTGTCGTAGATGATTCCTTAACACTTTCACTGCCAGGAACCCACCTAGTGGGTGCCTACGCCGTAGTAGCTCTCCGCTACATACCGGGAAAACCATGGGATTGGGTACGAGGGTAGCGCGCAGCGATTCTTGGCAGTATTAATAGATTATTTAATTAAAATAACCGATTATCGTAGTAATTTAATAATAGGTTATTTAATTGATTACCTTGTATTTATTTTAATTTTAATATTGCCTCAAATCGTTTGAGAAAAGCACTATACAATCATCGGCCGGAACAGGGATTGCTCTCGTCTACGACTCGGCCGTCTACCCCAAACTCGTCCAGCAATCCCTTACTTCACGGCCTCTGCAGTAATGTACTATTTTTAATTAAACATGCATACTTATAACGAAATATTCTTAACGAAGAACTTTAGAGGTTAAAGAGACATATCTATCTCAACATTAACTTTCAGAACCCCGTGGTATTAAGTAAATAAAATCTCTATACCCATACTCACCATTGTATATTAAATTACACAGTTGGCTAGGCAGTCCTATAACCACGTTGTTGTGTACATGCTTATAACTTTGTATTTCACTTCTCTGTCTCTCGACGTTAGAAAACCATGAAATAAGTTAATGTTTATTTTATGCCAATGTCATAAAAAAACTACTCTCATAAAAAAGTATATCGTTGTCATACTCGCGTAATGGTATATCGGTCTCTCAATATCAAGTTAAGTTAGTGGCAACCAATATTGCTGGATAATATTACCCTAACTATTGTTGATCCCACTACTACTACGACAACAAGCCCATATTGGAGATTAGACAGGCATTTATTTGCTACTATTGTTTATAGGCATGTCAATAATATTCTCTGCATGTTATGAAGATTGCGGAGCATGAACACAGTGAATTACAGATTGTAATGGCCACCTATGAGCCAATACGATTAATATTTAATGCTGCCATTCTGCGCGAAATTACTCCATGTCTGCGGTCGGGCTTGCACTGAATTACCTACGGCCGTGTGACGTGAATGGGTGTCATATCATATGCTTTGTCATTTCGCTGATGCATAGCAGGAATGTAACATCTATTGAGAATTGAGTTGAGTATCTATACACAATATACAGTTGGACTTGAAAACTTCTATACGTTCAGTACGACAGCCATTCCAAATTTTCCCAAATAACTAAGTACCTATTTGGGCTATATACTGAACGTATATAGTTTAATTTTATTTTATATAGATGGCGATATTTTATTTTAGTACCTAGCTAGTACCAGTTTAAGTAAGGCAACCTTGCCAGCCAGCTTTTGCCGAGGCAACCTAACACATTAATCATCATCCCCCTAGCGCTATTCCCGGTTGTGCCCTAAACCAGCCCGGGGTTCGCTGTGACACCTAATCCCAAGATTTGGCATGGCCCTAGTTTTTACGAAATTGACTGCCATCTGACCTTCTAACCTAGAGACCTTATTGGGATTAGACCGGTGTCCTCACGATGTTTTCCTTCACCGAATAGCTAACGGTAAATATTCCGTACATAAGTTTCGAACCCACGACCGCCGCTTGACAGCCGCAGCCCACTAACACTTCAGTAGGGCAAAAAAACCTTTCAGTGCATTACTATTTCTTTAAACCGGGCTAACTTTATTTTTCCTATTCCTTGTGACACAATACATGAGGGTAGTCAACCCAACAAAGTTACTCAGTATTTATTTCATGTAACAGCTTCGGTTTTGATTTCGTTAGACACAACCCTTGTATGATTTATCAATCTCTGTATTATTAAAAATGTAATTTATGCCATTATCGAATCACTACGTTTTTGCAGCTAACATAAGACTGCAATAGTATGTTCGCATCCTCCTGAAAAACAAGTAAATCTGAGCTTTTTTCACAGCTTAATTTGATAATTAACCCTGATGGGTTGCACGGTAAGACAGACATAGAGTTGATATTAACATCAGTGTGTATACTTCAATTTTATTACCAGTAACATTAGTAACTTATTTATTTATTTGACATTTTGGAAGAGAGTTATCTGTAACATTCTCAGAACCGAATTAGTTTTGATATCAAAGCTAAGAAAATATGATCCATTTTAAGCATACTAGAAATTTTCAATAAACTCTTATGATGAAAACAATGGTTATATTTATTTTTTAGAGATATGTTTGCGTATTTGACAGCCATATCTGTATCTAGATGACAAACAAAGAAAAAACAAACAAACAAAAATCTGGTCACAAATTTTTGAGTCGTATAACAGTCGTACAACTTGCGATATTTTCATCCATTCCCAGTTTTATTTGTAAACGAAAAGTTATATTTTGATAAGTTTGACAAGTTATCACTGTAATTAATTACAAAATAGTGAAGACTAAAGCTACTTATGAACCATAAAGGCACGCCAAACCGTGTTTATGGGCTACCTATATAGTTTCCACTGACTTATTATCAGTATTTGCGTTCGTGACTATACAAATGATAAATAAAAGTTAGTAGAAAAAAAGCTTATTAAAATAGCTCAAAAACTATGGCGGAAAAAACCCTTCGCAAAAAAAAATTGGTGAAGTATTTTCTGTACGTACATTAACCTGAGTTTGTCTCATTAAAAAGAAATGTTTTTTTTAGTTCTAGGTATGATTACGGGTTTTATAAACATTAACGTGCTACCACAGTAGATAAGCTAAAATGAACTAGCGTATTTGTCATACAACCTCAGTACTTTTTGTACCGAGACTGACTGAAATAGCAAGACACGTTCGTACGTTGCCGTGAAAATACGTTGAAAAATAATTATGTACACGTCCCCATATATTACAATTTTCTTATTGCCCGTGCTGACCGTTCAGCGCGACCTGCGATGGTACAGTTCAACGAGGCTTTAATCAGGACTCCAACATTGTTATTCATCCTCTGCTTGAGCTATTCTGAATTGGAATACCCATCGGATTATCCTACTAATACCTATTATAGATGCGAAAGTTAGGATGTTTGTTACTATTGACTTGTTGAGTAACAAACATCCGAAATTTAACTCCACATTCTTCTTTTCATTCCACGATTTGGATAAAATTTTGCACGAAGATAGTTTATAGCCTGGATTAAAATATAGGATAGTTTTTATCCTGGGTCCACGCAGACGAAGCTGCGGGTGGAACGCGCTTCTTCTCTATTGTGATTATATAGGTGTGTGTATATATATATATGCAAACGAAAATCACTCATCAGCCCCTAGCAAATGAATAGCGGCATGACAGAGCACAACGCTCCGTTCTCTTAATGCTCACTCACAAAGCGAAACGGCTTGGGCGGCACCGTAGGCAGGCAGCGTGCGCGGTACGCAGCAGCGGCGGTGATTATGATAATAACGCGGTGGCCGCGCTTTTTGCGCCGTCCTATATTACGGAACTCGACACCATTTCTGATTTCACCCGCTCGCCCGGCAGCGCCCGACGCTGCAACCAAGCGGTGAACGCTCGGCTCTGCTCGCCTTAACCACTCTCGGATACTTATAAAATATGCAAGTCGCCATAATCCACGCCCTAAACGTCTTCTCCGACGCCTTAATTATTCATTCGGGCGGTTTGATGTTTTAGAAAATTGTCGCGGTGCTGGAAACGGGCGATGCTTCATAATTCAGAAGTCAAATACTGTATAACAGCTGCCACCAGATTGATAGTGTAGATGAGGTCGTTGTCTTGCTTGCAACCACTTAGCGCTTGGTCAATTAACTAATACGAACACATGTGTGCAAGCATTGATTATTGGTATCAGCTAATTATCAATGTTCCTATTGTTTTAGGACTCGGAGGGAGATACCCCTTTACATGATGCAATCTCCAAGAAACGCGACGATATGTTGACGCTACTGCTGGAGCATGGAGCTGACATGACTCTCACCAACAACAACGGGTTCAACGCGTTGCATCACGCCGCGCTTCGAGGCAATCCAAGGTAAGTACTTTATCCAATGAACAAACAAAAACACTGACACATGATATACCACTTTAGAAGTGATATTAAATCATCGCGAACTGGCCCGGCAAAGTTATATATTGTAGGGGACGTAGTTATCGACGGGTAGCTTTATAACTTGGACTTTATCTGAAATAAACATAACATCGCATGTTGTCCGGCTCCGTCCCCGAGAGAACGGGTAGTTATGAGCGAGCCTGCCGCACAATAAAGTGCTTAACGGGTCTAATACCGAGCTCGGAGAGTGTGGTCTGCGCCTTATGTGATGTCTTTATTACAGTACAGCATATGCGTAAAGTCAGCCAAGGCTAAATTAGTCACATGAGCTGCAAACGTTATTTAACTACTGAAAAGGGTTGTTGGCGTGGAGTCTTTACACGTAGGTATTTTAAATGTCTTAGTTGGTTCAGTAATACAATATTGTGTGCAAAAACGCAATATGACGATTAAAAATTAGGACAAAATAGAAAACAGTATTTTCTGTAATAATAGACTAAAATTATGAATTTATTGTATATTGTTTTGATTGCCTTGAAACTAAACTCCATTTGCACCCCTTACTTGAGGTAGACTAGGGGTGAAAATAGAATCGAAGCTGGAGCCAATTGCTTTTAATATCTGAAGTTTTAAGTCTCCGAATAATGGATTCCTCTAAGCCAAGAGCAAATGGCATTTAAAGTAGTCATTGCATGTGGAATATTTATGTTTCATATTGTGTTAAATTTACAGATATAACGAATTTCAACTTAAATGAATTATGTTCCTTATAATCTGTATATCGTAGCGTAGAAATTTTCACCCCCAATTTCACCCCCTTAGGCGATGTTTTCCGGGATAAGGAATCTTTTCATAACGTTTTAATTTTGTAGCTCAAAAAAAAGTTTCCCCCATACAAACTTTGCACTCCTATTTAACCCGATCCTATTTAAGGAGTACATACACAAAGTTTCAAGTCTCTTACTTAAAATTTTACTCCATCCACATACAACCTTTCAACTTCCTTTTTACCCCCTTGAGGGTGGAATACTAGTAAAATAATTTTCATACGACTTAATGCCATATGATTTCATCATCATAACCTTAACAGCTGGGCTCTTGTCGGTGGAATAATTGCCATTTTGTTCTTCCTTTGCCATATGCTTTAATATTCGAAAAAAAGAGTTATTTTCTTATTCATTTGTGTATATGTTTGGAAATACTGAACAAAAGCACTGTAGAAATAAGAAGTTTTAAGTTAGGTAGTTTCCAAGATATACGTTAAAAGGTGTATGTTTTTAAAAGTGGTGCGGTAAACGCAAGGATAATGAATCTCCGCTGGTGAATCGTGCGTGAAGCGGTTTATTTGCGGAGGGTCGGAGGAGGCGAGGCGAGGCGGAGGCGCCGGAGCCGCCGGAGGAGCGGCGCCGCGGCCTCGGCCTCGGCCGCGCACCGGCCGCCCACATTTATTCAAGTCACGCGACGCGTCCCAGGGAAATAATACGAAATGTGGCTACGTGACCGGTTCATTATGCGGCGGCGCAAAGCGGGCCCTCGCGGTCACCTCCGACGCCGTCGGCTACTTTTTCATGTGTCCGTCCGAGCCGCATATTACAAACAGCCGAACGTGCTACGGCACGCGGACCTTACTGGATTCCTTTTTAAATCACTATTAGTTCATGCTCTTGGACCCCGTTCGGATTTATTCAGCCACTAGAAAACTACTTGGAAATGTCTTCGCACAAAGTGATGCGAGAAATGCTCATTTAATGATCGTGTATTTTGTAAGAAGAACTATAACTAATTTTGGTTTTGTCAACTGGGTGAGCAGCACCGGCATATAATTTAAATTGTTACGTACCAAATAAATTAAAACAAAATTTAAGAAAAAGTCGTTTAAATTCTTAGATTGTTGTTTAACAGCAATCGAATTTAAAATTGCCGTAAAACGTTCCAGATTTTATCGCGGAATGAGAAGTCGCTCGCGACTTTTCCCATTCGACAAAAACGTTCGTTTCCCCCTTGAGATGTAAAATCGTTTTATTTTATTACTTCCGCAGTATATCGTTATATCAGTAGCGCCCATCCTCTTCGGTTGAGAAAGTTCTTATAGTAAAAAAGACAGAGGAGTTTACTCCGACGGCTTTGGAATCTTACTATAACCAGAAGTTCTTTATGACTGAAAATAAAATACTGCAGTTGGTTTTTGTGATACTTACATTGTTTTTTAGCAAGGATGAAATGACATGCACTGTGTTAAATCACGTTCTCATAGCTTACACTTGCTGAGCGAGTAATGAAATCAAATAAAGGATAAGGCGTAGGCGACAGCAGCCGAGGCAGGCAGCGAGAGCCTCGCGGCAGAGCGCTGCGCTCCGTCATTACGTCTGATTAGAAACAGTTATCTCGTGCGGTTATCGTTACAGCTCCCCTAACGAGCCCTTGTAAAACTTCTATGGCAATTTCGCGATACATTACCGGAATACGATAAGCTTCCGGTTAAGTATCCTCGTAAATTAGCTTCGTATCTAACCATACGAATACGGAGCGTTGATCACGTAAACTTGGATTGCTTGATTTGCTGCTCTGTGAGGAGGTTCTAATTTGAGTAATCGTTAGGTTTTTTCTTACACGACCTCCTTTAATTGCTTCACATAAATCACATACTCATATATTTGTCACCTACGTTCATTCTATTTAAATAAATAAAAAATAAAAAATTGATACTCAGAAAAACCTACCTTAAAATTTGTTAGGTGAGCGTGGCAATAAAATAGATAAACTTCTAATTTTAAAATATATTATTTTATTACCACACTAGAGTTTTGCCAACACTGCTCCTGACTTTTAACAAAATCTCCTCCCATTGAAGTGACTAAAGACTGTGTTTAGCTAGAGGAAAATATATATATATATAATTTTTACTTATTCAGTGTATTATTAAATAGTGACACAATATGACCAATAATCAGAAAGTATCATCATGAGACGTATACATGCCGATTCTAACAAATTATTGAACACCGTAGTACTATTGGGTTCTTCAAAAAATTAGTATCCAGGTTTTTAAAGCTTCGACGACGTAGGTACATGCGAGAACCCTAGACTTGCAGGCGTTCAAAGGCTACGGTACCGGTACCCGGCTTACTATCCGGCGGGTCGTACGCTTGTTTACCATCTACGTTGATGGTAAACAAGCGTACGACCATTAAAAATACTTTTTTTTTAATGAGAATCAATGTGTGTATGAAGCCATTTGCAATTAGAGATAACAAAAGTTATAAATGGAAGTCAAAATCAGACTCAACGTTAAAACGCGACGTTTGTAATTGATAAATAACAATGTGTGTCATCATAGAATACACTAAGAATTATCCTAATACCTACTGCTCGCGATTGTTACTTATATTTATATGAAAAATATGGGAAGCATAGAACGGCCATGCCATTATTTATACATCTCGATATTTTGAAAACTTCATAGCTCTCGCGCTCACAGGGATCGGGTTCGCTACCCAGGACAGATAATATATTTTATGTCCAATTAAATTATGTTAACTACCCACTAAAAACCAAAATGAATGCCTATCTGCAAGTCTATAATGTGACGGCCGCGACATACTCTCGATTTTTCTCGCACTATATCTCTTGTTCTAATAAGAAAGAGACGGATAGTGCGAGAAAAATCGAGAGACCTCGCGTGCCGTCGCATGATAGCCGTGCTGGCATGGACTATCGGTAGGCTCATAAATCTCATAATACAACATTATCGTTGGGGCGCGGAGGCGGACAGGAACGAGTTTCCTGACAAGGTGGTTGGCACACCCAGATTTGCCGAGGCCTGCCAAGACATTAGCCAGGCAATCACAGTTTCCACCAAGGTGAATAAATCAACTAAATGTCTTATTTCAACTAAATCAACTAAAGTACAGACCATGATGTGAAACTAAATAATAGCCTTTAAAACAACTCGTAGAAAAAATGCTCTCAGCTAAACCAAAGTAAAAATATCAGCGCGTTATTAGTAAAGATCGTTATCAACGTGTACTTTTCGTAGCACAGGGTATGGTTGGCAGAAAAAGCAAATACATTTGAATATTCACTTTTGTTCTTAACTATAAAATAAATACTTACCTTCTTAAGATTACACCTCTAGATATAATTCTTTACGGTACAAAACCTAATATCCGCCCTAATATATTTTTAAAGCAATGTACGTCAAATGACATTAAATATCATAAAAATACATCTCTAGTTAAAAAAAATGCTGCTTTATATTACAAGAAATATTATAATGAAATCAAGACGGTGATCAATGCTTTAGATTCACGTGAAGCAAGAACAATTGTCGACGCAAAGAAAATTTTTCGTGATCGCAATTTAAAATCAGAGTTATTGTTCGTTGACACAAACTTCAACATTATCGCAAAGTCGATTCAATTGCTGGAGGATCCAAAACTAGAACTTAAATGTTCATTAAAAATTGTCTCTGACTTGATTAAAAAAAATGGCAAAGTTGCGATTACATCCCACGGGCAAGGAAGTTTATTTGAAACTAAAAAATGTCCTGAAGAAAAACCCCGGTTACAGTACTGTAAAAGTCGTGCAGCAGCTGATTGAAGGCAAAGAGGTGGATATGCCGGAGGGCGTCAATAAACATTGTGTGCAATATTTTAAAGACTTAAAGTACCTTCCTGTGACTTCTGTTAACGTAGAAAGGTCATTTAGCAATTTAAAATGGATTTTTTCCAATCGACGTGAACGACTGGCAGCCAAATCTGTTGAACAAATTTTAGTCGTTTATTCGGTATAATTTGGATAAGTGTTTATAAATATGTATATAAATGGCATAATTTGTGAAAGATACATCTAATGTTTATAAATTATAATACTTGTGTATTTATTTTTTTGTCAACCATACTTTGCTACCAATACAGCACGTTGATAACGATCATTGGTTATTAGTTATCAAGTAGGCCGGTCACCAAACACTTAAAAAAAAGTACTATACACGGTGATTTTTAATTCGTGATCAGGAACCAATTGTTCTAATTCAGTTGTCGATGGCAAACACGATGAACTCGTATTTACCTAAAGCTAACGTTTTTCTTTTTCCTGAATAAAACTTAATTAGGAATTACTTTTTCATTAATAATATTTTTTTACCCTAACGGTAGTTCAAATCTATCAAATTAAACCTCCATGAAACATTAATTTCATAAACCAACCTCAAAACCCTCGTGTCCAATTAATAAATGAAGAGTAATAATCTGTCAATTATCACATGCATGATAAGTAGAGTTTATGACGTAAGACCTATCAAATTTCCCGCCAAAGCGCTGAAATATAGGATGACTGTAAATTCAGCTTTTGTTAACAATATAATAAATAAAAAGCTAACACTGAAACACACGCGAATTGCCAGCGGGCTTCTTTGGCTAAATGTAATTTTTCTTTAATGGTATCGATTTAGTGAGTACTATCAGGGTTTCTCATGTTTAACGCGGCGGAAATAAAATAAATGGTTTTTAATACGACAATTTTACTTGTAGAATTATAACTTATTAAATGTGATATGGCACAAATTTTTGCCCCTCGTTTTGCGTATTCGTACCAGACTAAATGTATTTTTTCGGAGCCTGTGTGTAAAAATAACAACGTTACCCAATCACACATAGTTACTTCTTTTTTTTTAGGTATTTTTGTTTTCCTGAAACTGATTTTTATTTGTGATTTGTATAAGTGTTATAGCAAGCTTCCTGTCCTAGGTACATAATACTTACGAGCAAGTCTCAACCTTACAAATCTTACAATCATTAATGTAAAGAGAAGTCAGATATAGAAATGTGTCAGTAACAAAAAAACACACATACACACCTACTCGTCGTTTCCTTACGACTGTCTCTGGCATGGCCTCGAAATAAGATTGAACGTACGCATAATTGGAACGGGACCGACAATAGCTAGGTTTACCCTTTGGAACAGTTATGAGTTTTCGTAGATCCTCTACGGCGTAGCCTACAATACCCAATAATACCCGCGTAGCATCTGCGTGAAACTCATTATATCCTTGTGACTCGAGTCGGCCGGCGGTAATAAAATTATATTAAATAAATGTGACCGTAAACATGTTATATCTCTTAGGTTTAAAGTGTTGATAACATGCTGCCTGCTATATTCCTATCTAATATAGGATACATCTACTTTCTAAGCCAAGACATGTAGGCGCCATGTTCGTATAACGACCTAATTATCGGCCAATGTAAGGGTGAATATCCACCAGCATGCTTGACAGCTAGGTATCACTTCTATGGATGGAAAAACAGCTTATCATGTCTTTGATGAATACTCACCCTAAATTAGTCATTTTCGTCCCCGGAGAAAATCTTCTTTACATTCCTTGTAGTGCGGTCGATATTGTCTAATCTCGAAATCCCGAAGTTTGATGAAATTTGGTATGAATTTCGGGAAGCCCTGTTTTCGTGTCCCAAACGTCCCCGGTTCAAGACCTCGTAGAACGGCCGCGATCTTGGAAAATGTACTCCATTCGTAAGAAATTCAGACCCTGTTTTCATAGAGCACGTAGTTTACGATCAAAACATGAATTTATTACGAATGGAGTACATTTTCCAAAATAGCGGCCGTTCCACGTGGTCCTAACCCAGGGACTTTTGGGAGACGAAAACAGGGCTTCCAACGAACATTCGTACTAAATTTCATCAAACTACCCAGGATTTCGATGTTGGGCAATATCGACTGTACTATTCTCGCTTTGTCCATTCACAGGCATCCCAGGCAACCATTTCAACTAAATGAATATTTTGTATGTAAGTTATATTCGACATACAATAATCCTTTAATTAGTTCATGAAAAAAATGTACACTCAAAAATCTCCGACATTAATTGTTAGCTAGTTGTTTGGTTAGCGTTGCTTCGTAATTTGTCGTGATTAATTTGTTGCGGAATCCAGCGCTGATCGGCAGTCTGCGCAGCTGCGCTCGCTGCGGCGCGCGGCTCCGCAGATAAGACGGGCATTCGCGATCCGCATTAATCGTGAGCTTAAATATTTTAACGCGTCGTAACATTGATTTATTCGGAGCGTAATCTCAACTCGCGGCTTGTTTGTTCTCCGGCTCGAGACGTATAGGTGAGATTAGGCAGCGGCGTCGCACCCCCGAACGCCGCCGTCCCACCCGGACATTACTCTTTTTCTTACCGACATCATCAGTTACAGATATTAATTATCTACGTTTTGTTTCCGCTGAGCCGACATCACAATTTCTTTTCAGCCACTAAAAGTTTATCATAGCCCGCAATGCACAACAAAGTTACCTATGTATGTAGAATGCGAGAACGAACGGAGCAATCAGAGAAGATTTATATGGTCATTGTGCAGCGTTAATTGCTGCGAATGGAGCGAAGTACGATGGTATCGTACCGTCCGGACGACAAATGTTATTCGCCGCACTCACTGATACGATTCTGGTGCTACATACTCGTCGGTAAACGTACTTACCACCATTTCAGCATTCCTAGATGAATCCCCGTGAAACACTACGTACCTAATGTATACATTTAACTCAGGTTTCTTTATCTTAATTACTATCTAACACGCTGTACCATAAAGAAACGTTGGTAATGAAATGTTCTGATAATCCCTGCAACCTTAGTACGGGTACGGTACTAAAATTGATAAATTCCCGTTACGTTGGTGTGCGTCGTGTGCCGTGAATAATGAATGGTCTGCTATAAAAAGGGTTTGGTGTATACAAAGTAAAGCAGATAGCTGTTGGATGCCTGTCGAACGATTGGTTTTAAGTTGATATGAAGCAGGGTTGACATTGAAAGCTAGTGGCATAGATATCGAGGATATCTGTTTAGGGTAGTGGCTGGAGCAAAGTACATTTCTCTATGGCAGATTTATGTGAACCGCCGGGCAGAGAGGAGAAGGGGGCAGTGGTCAGGAGCGCGCAGGGAGGGGTCCGGGAGGGTCTGTTATTGTGCGACGTTTGATTTACGCACGTAACGCTATCACCCTTTTGTTAGGCCGGATACCGACTGCTGTGCCAGTTCCGCTGGCCCGAATGCACTGTCTCTTTACTGCCGTGTAGCCTTCGTGCATGCGTCCAACTTGTATGTTTTGTTATTTTTGCTACGTAGCAAACTCGTTTGTTATTCCTGCACGTTTGATTTTGGCTGTAAAGGTGAAATATACAGAATTCGCACCTTCTGCATTGTATGGCATTATGCGAACATAATGCCATACAATGCAGAAGGTTTTCCAGTTGTATGTATGTATGTATTACTTTATTGTACATTAAAAAATGCATAATGAAAACAGAAACAAAAAAAAATACGTACAAAGGCGAGTTTATCCCTTTAAGAGATCTCTTCTAGCTAACCTTTGAACACGTGAGTTGGCAAAATATATATAGTCCTCCTTGTCGTATCCGACGACGGCGACCCTTACAATTTTCTCTGATGAGCACGTATATGGCTCGCAAAGCCGAACTTGGTTTTAAATGTCCGGTCACATTGTGTGCAGTATAACTGGCCCTGGCCATTGTAAGTATAAGTATAGGATGGTTTGGGTCGAGTCTTCCGTAAATGGCGCTTTTGGTCCAGGTGTTCAAGTCGCTAGCCTAAAGTCAGGAAAGGTGTAGCTACTTCAAAAGCAGCTACACCTTTCCTGACTTTATTACGCCATTCCGGTGTCATAGACGCCACCTCCTCCCAGCCCTCAGCAGGTATATCGCAGGCTTTGAGATGACGTTTTAATACGTCCTTGTAGCGCAGAAACTGCCCCCCACGATTACGCTTTCCATCCTTGAGCTCGGAGTAGAAGACAGATTTTTGGAGTCTGCAGTCTGTCATGCGACTAACGTGACCACTCCATCTCAACTGGCTTTTCATCAGTATGGCCTCCATGCCGGGCATGTTACATCTACGTAAGACGTCCATGTTGGTCACACGATACTGCCACTGAATGCGGAGAATACATCGTAAGCAACGCAAGTAGAGGGTGTCAAGCTTTCTGATATCTCCCTTGTACAAGCACTAGCACTCAGCAGCATATGTGAGTATTGGGAGCACCATAGCCTTGTAGACAGAAAGCTGGGTTTGAAGTTTCAGGTCGTGCGATTTCCAAACACGTTGGTTCAGTTTGCCAAAGGTGGCGGCAGCTTTGGGTATGCGTAGTGGGATCTCTGAGGATAGGCGATTATCACTTCGGATTTGGCTGCCCAGGTACTTAAAGCTGGTCACTTCCTTTAGCACTGAACTGCCCAAAGTAATTTGCGCTGTGTCAGCATTGCACCTTCGGGGTGGTTGCTTAAGTACCTGAGTTTTGGCGACGCTTATAACTAGGCCAAATCTGTCACACGAGTCACTCAAAGACACCATGGAGCCCTGGAGTGCGTCTAAGCTGCTAGCCATCATACATACGTCATCGGCATACAGGACTTCAAGCATCGATACCTGGTGAATTTTCCCTTTTGCTCTAAAACGCGAAAGATCAAAAACTCCCTTATCTGATCGTACGTGGAGCTGAATCGGTTCGCTGTTTCGGCTAAGCGCGTCTCTCATTACAGCGGAGAAATATAGAGCAAATAATGACGGTGCCATCACGCATCCTTGCTTGATACCACTATTTACCGGATATGAGTCCAAAAATTCACTGTTGTGCTGAACCTTGGCTGTCATATTGACGTGAAATTGCCTAATAAGGTTAACTAGCTTAGATGGACAGCCAATTTTCTCTAAAATCAACCAGAGCCATACGTGGGACTCGGTCAAAGGCCTTTTCGAGGTCTACAAAACACATGAACAGAGGACGATTTTGCTCAATGCACTTCTCTTGTATTTGTTTCACAACAAATATTGCATCCACCGTACCTCTACTCGGCCTGAAACCACATTGGCTCTCTGGAAGAACCTTCTCTGCTAGGGTGCAGAAGCGGGTGTTGATTATATGCGCTAGTACCTTACCAGCAGTGGAGAGAAGAGATATTCCTCTGTACGAGCTACAGTCAGCTACATCTCCTTTGCCTTTATAAAGTTTACGTATAGAGGCATCTTTCCATTCCTGCGGCACTATTTCTGACTCCCAGATCCTAAGTATCAAGACAAAAAGCCTGTTTAGAACATTAGGTCCGCTGTATTTGTAAACCTCTGACGGTAAACCATCCGAGCCAAGTGTCTTGGCGTTTTTAAGTTTCCTCACTGCCGATACGAACTCTGTAAAAGTTGGTGGGTCTGCAAGATTCTCGTCGACCGGCAAGCTTATGAGGGCATTGATGTAATCGAGGTCCACCTTTGTATTTCGGGATTAAGGACTTCGTTAAAGTGTTCTGCCCAGCGGGCAAGCACTTCGCCTTGGTTAGTAAGGCGGCAATCCCGACTACGTGAATAGATGGGTGCGATTTTCCTAACTCGTGGACCAAAAACCGCCTGAATGCCCTGAAAAAACTTGCCGGTTTGATTCGAGTCCGCAGTGTTGCAATTCTTCCGCTTTGTTATGCCACCAGCGGTGCTTAAGCGCACGCACTTTTGCTTTAAATTGCAAGTTTAAAGACTTTTGATTAGCATTTGAATGTCGCAGGGCGCGTCTGTGGTCGTCAGCGAGTTTCTGGATGTCCTCCTCAGAAAAGTCAAACCAGTCTTGGTTTTTCTTCGGTGGTTTCCCTATAACTCGCTCAGCGCTCTCATTCAGCCTCGTTGAGTATGACTTCCATGCTTCATCAACGGTGACATCATTTACATCTACAAAATGAGTGCCGAAATCGTCATCGAAAGTCTTCTGCAGCTCTTTTGAGTGATTCAATCTTGGGTAAGCTAGTTTTGGGGTTTTATGTTGTGCTCTTTGTGGTGCTTTGAGCTTAATACGTAGCTTAGATCTTACAAGCCTATGATCAGTCCAGCCCTGTGCTCCTCTCATGGCCCTCGTGATTAAAACATCGCTGACATCTTCTTTGCGAACAATCACATAGTCTAATAGATGCCAATGCTTGGACCTGGGGTGCATCCACGAGGTCTTGTATTTTTCTGGGAGACGAAAGTAAGTGTTAGTGAGGCAAAGGTTAAATTCTGCACATAATGTCAGAAGATCGAGGCCATTGGAGTTGCAGTTACCAACTCCATGTCGTCCAAGAACACCTCTCCAAGCACTGAAATCCGTACCAACACGTGCGTTAAAGTCACCCAGTAAGACCAACTTATCCTTCGAAGGAACACTTTCAAGGACATGGCGCAGCTCTTGGTAAAAGCGGATTTTGTCTTCATCTGGTGAAGGCAGAGTGGGCGCATACACACTTATGAAGTGAATGTGTTTGCCGCAGGCTAAAGGAAACCGTAAAGTAATTATACGGTCATTAATTCCTGCTGGTAACTCTTGCATTGATCTTGCAATACTGTTTTTAATGGCAAAACCTACTCCATTTGCCGCTTTTTCGTGTTCAGGTTTCCCACTCCAGTAAAATGTATAGCCCCCGAGTTGCTCACAAAGTTCCCCGCTATCACTCAGATGGGTTTCACATATTGCTGCAATATCTATGTTGTATCGGGACAATTCACGGGCTATAATGGCAGTTTTTCTTTCTGGACACAAGTTGCGTTCGCTGTCTTTCAGAGTGCGGACGTTCCATGTTGCTATAATTAGATTTTGACATATTTTACTTTGTGTTCTTTTTCGACCGCGTGTGGTTGATGTCCAAATGGCCGCGGTTTGCCACTTGGTGGAAAGGTGAGACGGACTATGTTTAGGCCACCTTTTCTAGGCCCCTCCCCGGATTGAGGAAAGCAGAGCGATCCTAAATAGGGCTGCTTTGTCACCAGACGTGCTGCCGAACCTGTCCTCCCGCCTCTGTCGAGTCCAAGGAGCGACCACTCTCGTCTGACCGCCTCCGTGCAGAGTGCCAACTAAGGCCCAGATCCATCCAATCCAGAACCCCACCGCCAACACTCGCCGCAGGGCTTTTATCTCAGAGTCCAGTAACTTTGCAAGGGTCATCTGCGCGTGATGGGATTAAAGTGGATGAACAGTTGCGCTGCTGCAAACCCACTCTCTCGTTCCCTGCCACCTGGTATCAGTGGGTCGAATGATCGATACGACTGATGGTGGCAAGGAATGCAGTAGCTGATCACAGGAGATTTTATTTCAATCTGTCACAATATGATCCCTTAGTCGACTTTTACGACACCCAAGGAGGACATAGGTTGGCGCTATTCTTGACCGGCAACCACGCGGCACAAAGAAGCACGAGTTGGCAAAAACAAACAAATCGAGTGATGTATGATTCATCAAAATATCTCGCCAGAAATGGGAGGTGTAGGGGAGGTACTTTCTTTTCATGGTTTTAATCTACTGTTTTGTCGGCGCGATTGATTTAAATACCCATGCCGAATTAAAGTTTTCTAGTTGTAAGGGTTACTGAGCTAAGCCGAAGACGGACGGACGGACATGGCGAAACTATAAGGGTTCCTTGTTAACTACGGAACCTTAAAAATCACAACTAGCCGTTAGCTTGCGAATTTAATGATCGATATGATTTTTAATCCGTAAGTAGTCTAAAAACCAGCCAAAACAGATTTCAATGGATAAGGTACCATGTAATTTTTTACATCACTGTTTAGTTAGTTAAATTTAAGAGATACATACGTCAAAGGCCATGCCAGGATAAGCTAAGTGAATCTGCCTCCAGCGAGTTTTGGCTGGATTTTTTTTGATGATACTGTGACTTTCTTTTATTAATAATGTATGCAAAATTTCAGCGCTCCTAACTTTATATTATATTGTAAAAAAAAGAAAAGAGATGATGTTTCTTCAATTTTTTTTTCTAGCTAGCCGATTTTGACGTGCGTCACTTATATTGTGCATTTAGTAAAGACAATTATATGACATCAATTATAGGATATATTGGCGTAAAAAAAAACTTTTTTAATACTTTCACGTCAGCGACACCTCTAAGTTTTACACCAAAGCTAGCCTCTTTAATTCAAATAATTTTATTTTCAGATCATGTCCATACTTGTTAGTAAAATTCATAAGAAAAACTTAATTCTAGTCTTAGTAAAGAAAGAAAGAAAGAAAGAAAGAAAACATTTATTCACTACACAAAAGACACACAGAGACAAAGGGAGTAGGTAGAGTTTTAAAATGTTAAATGAAATAAAATGAATGCTTTATCAAAGGTATTCAAAAATATTAAAATGTCATATATACAAAGCCCAACGCGATCAGAATAGCGCATATATACTAAACGCGACTAATAAAACAAAGGCTGCTTGGCAAATTATCAATGGGAATATGAACTTACCTCCAAAACATCATACTACTCATATAAAATGCAAATCTCGGGCACTAAATTACCCTCGGGACATTGCAAACGCTTTCAATGATTTCTTCTTGGATTCTGTTAATGAAACCCATCATAATATAAGCTATGCATGTAGAGATGACAATAAGACAGTTACAAATTCAGTATACCTTAACCCTACTACTCCTGAGTATATAAACAAAATCATACAAAATATGAAAAACACTGCTAGTGTGGGTTATGACAACTTTTCAAAAATTGTTATAAAACACTGTGCTGAGCTACTTAGAACACCTTTATGTCACAATCATCAAAAAACAATATTAAAACCATTACATAAAAAAGGCGACAGAGAATCATGCGAAAATTATAGACCCACTGCACTTATTCCGGTTGTATCAAAGATATTTGAAAGACTTATTTTTAATTCATTATATAATTTTCCGGAAAAAAAAATTTTTTTAACTAAAGAACAGCTTGGCTTTAGAAAGAACAGTTCAACTATCTTGGCTATCCATAGTCTACTAAACACCATTACTAAATGTCTTAACTCAAAGAAACTAGTCCTGTCGGTGTTCATGGATATGTCGAGGGCAGTTGACCTCATAAAAAACTGTTGGCAAAAATATATTCCTATGGAATAAGAGGTGTAGTGTGTGACCTAATAAAATCATATCTATATCAGCGTCATTTTAATGACGAGAAATTGGAAGTGACAACAGTGTCTAAATCAAAAACAGTAGAACACGGCGTCCCACAAGGAAGTATACTGGGACCGTTATTATTTATAATATATATAAAATGATCTACCATCTGTAGTCCAACAACAAATGGTGCCTTTTGCTGATGTTTCAACACTTATAGTTGAGTCCAGTAATATAGAAACATGAATCGCACACAAACAGCGGCGTTAATAGCATCATACAATGGCTTGACAATAACAGTCTTAAAGTAAACCTAACAAAAACCAAAGTAATGCAATTTTATTTCCCTCAATCATTCGAAAAGGACATTACGTAAATGTATAACGGAAACAAATTAAAATTTTTAGGTATTACTATAGATTCTCATGTTAGCTTGAAATCACCCATAATAAATATTTGTAAAAAAATTAGTCGATATATATAAGTTTTAAGAAATTTGTCAAACACGGTTTCACAGGCAAGTGCCCTAAATGCCTATCACGAATATGTTGCGTCATACTTAAGGTATGGTATAAAACACTGGGGAAATGCTCATGCATCTTATCAGCAAAAGCTATTATGACATAAAATATTGTTTTAATGACAATATTGACATTGCGTGAATCATTATTTTTATGTTATTATTATTGAATGTTAGTTCTAAATTCATTTTATTCTAGTTAATCTGTACCTAATGTTAATTTTCTATTGTACGCCTAATCGGCAGGTTATAATGATCAATCTTTCCTGAACACCTGTATTACCTACTTATAACCAACAATACAGATTTGTGAATTAGTATTAAATTAAATTAAATAGAAATGTCAACTGACACGCACAAGCAGTAATCAGCTTCCCAGTCAGGTTGACCCAATTCCTGCATATGCTAAAGTCATATCTATCAGTGAATAAATTCAGAATGCTGTTGGAGCTGCTTCTTGCTCGATACATAGAGAAGAGAGATGCCACGCGCTTACGCAAACATCTTCTAAGCACTGCAGAACCAAGGCAGCATTCTGAATGCATTATTATACTGGGTACGGATGGCGTTACGGGAACGCTGACTATACCTCTCCTTACCCACAGGCTACTCGTGTAAAATCTCTGACTATATGCTTCAACAGCGTGATTTTGAAACTGTCCGTACAGCGAGCGAACCTGCGACCAAACATATTGCACGCACCGCTAACGCCCTTCTTTCTCTCTCAATGTCCATGTCGTCTTTTTGCTCTAATGTAACAATGTGCCCCAATTACTTAAAATGATTAAACCATTTATGGTCATTTACATTTAGCCTGATGGGCGGGATATTACTTGGACATTTTTTACCGGCCTTGAAAATCATAACTTCGCTCTTAGCGGGGTTATATCTCAGCCCGTAGGCTTCGGCATGCCTCTCGCAGATTCCTACTAGTTTCCTTAAGGCACTAATCGACGCCGCCAGCAACACAATGTCGTGTTGTCTGCATTACGTATGCTAATTGCGGACTCGCAGTGAAGGAACGACGACAAGCGAAGCGAGGAGGAGCGTTAGGAAGAACGAACCGAGCGAGCGACGCGAGCGTGCCGCGGCAGCGGCCGGCGATGCGCCAGAACCGAACACTTTTTTACAACCTAACTAACATATTATAAAATAAAATAATATTATATGGACCCTCCAGGACGTTTAGGAATTATGAACTGTAGTCCAAAACTCCAAACAGCATTAATTAGTACATCTAATATTAGGAATTGTAAAGTTATGCACATGTAGTGTTCGATAATTCAATGTTCGATACAATAAACGTTATGCGCAACAATAATTATTACAATCGATATTATTAACGATTTCGACGAAAAAATATTATATACGCACAACAATTATTAGGCCTAACGTTTGTAGGTGAAAACTTGTTATGCGACAAGAAAATAGAACAACGTAAAATTATGCCTTCCGATATAGACCCCTTTAAAATCCCTAGAAAAAAATGACACACTAATTAGACGCCCTGGGTTACGCATAACATTGAGCTTCAAGGGCTGCTAGCTCTTCCGTCTTGCGATGTAAGAATTCACTCAATGTTAGAAGATATGATCACAATTTGATTAAACGGCCGAAATCAAAAATTTCGTTCCTGTGTCTCGTACATCACGAGCAGTCAGTTTGACAGCAACATAGAAAACCTTATGTTAATCATATGCTGATCGCTTGAAGCGACAAGTAAGCGTAAAAAATGTTAACATTGTAAACAACCATTTATGAGCCGTTTAATATAAAAAAGACATGATTTTGAAATGTTTTCAGCGATAAAATACTTTCCAATAACGTACTAACGTACGATTTTTTCAGTTGCACCCAGTCTTTTCTGGTAACAATGTGCAGTGTTTTGATTGAGACCGGCTTGTTGATTGCGTGACGCTTCGTCCAGCACAAGCGGAGCGGGTACTGAGGCGGGCGCGAGCGCGAGCGCGCGCGGTGGCGGGGGCTGCAACGTGTAGCGCGGGTGCTCGTTACCCGCAATTAGCGGCTCTGCACTCGCGGATAATCCGCACCGCGCGCGCCGCGCCGCCCGCCCACACACCGCACACGATTGCACTACAGATTCAGCGAATAAATTCATTTGTACGCAAATTGTATCGGCGCTTGCAATTAAAACTTTGTTGGCGCTCGAGCTAAGATAAATAACACTAATACATTCTGCTTATTGCGGGGAAGTTTCCGGATACAGAGGATATATTAATGTTGTTCCTAATTTGTTTGGGCATAATTGTTGCCTTTTCAACATTAACATGATCCCTTTATCCCATATCAAACATTTGTTATTTGTCCCGACCCTGGATATGGTATTATGTGAAAATATGTTAATTCGAATGGATTTACTGGTCTTATTATTTCCAGAAAGCATAGTGAAAACGGTAATTTAACTCGAGATTCACTTTGTTCATTAAGTTGAGCCCTGGTCCTTAAACGTTATTTACTAGACTGCAGATAAAGCTTAGCACCTCTTTAACTTACCAAGTGTTTAATCTGAATATTTATTACCTAAATTTTGTGTAGTTGTTTACAATTTCAATATCTTACAAGGATAATATGACCTGCATTAAAATAGTTGTTAATAATATGAGCAGATACGGTAACATGTCTAGGGGCTCAGTGTTTCTGGGAGTTTATATTGCTTGGAGACCGTAAAATATTTTAAGGTGTCTAAGAGAGTTACGTAAAGTTAAAATTTTACAGAAGTTGAATTGTATCTGGTGGATGCGGGAGTAGGTGTACATAGCACGTAAATACGGGCACGTAGCGCCCTGTACAAATGGTGGGCCTGCGCCTCGCTGACGGCCAGATACGTTAGTCGGGATGTTCCGGTTCTTTGTGTGCTCAGCCATTGTTCCACTCGCTAATGTTGTTAGTGCACTTTTTCAGCGACTACGCTAATTTAAATACCTCGCCTTCCTTTTGTGAAGAGACTCGTCTTCCGTTTTCCGCGAGTGGCGCTCCCTTTGCGTTTGAGACGTCCGCGTCCGCGCCGGGAGACTGCATTTAAATGAGACACTTAATCACCAGAGTTGGCCTCGCGTTTTGTAAAAGCGTCCCTTTTATTTAACAATTAATTACGTGGTGGTTACCTATTAATTTAAAGAAATAAAATCATTCAATGTATTCTATATATACCTTCCCTAAAGCAGCTTATATATTGCTAATATACGAAGGATCACATTTTTTGGAAACTCGTCTTAAATGTCACAAACCTAGTTTATATCTAAGATAAAAATTGTATTTACAATAAAATGAGATAAGACATGTTCATTCCATGAACGCTTCATATATTGTATATTCTATTTCATCTGTTGATCCGAACTGAGAAAATGATGTCAAACACCATTTGATTTTTTCTTTCGGAATTTTAAAATGGATCCTAATGTGCCTGCCTGTGAAATATGTCGTCGAGGCTCGCGCGCCTAGACCGCGAACACCCACTCCAATTGTGCAAATATGACTAGGGTAATAAACTGCCGACGAACTCGGATTTGCCTGTTAAAGTTGTGTACGTGCATCCCCCCCAGAAGCCATCGCGCCTTCCTCTCATGTCTCGCGTACATACTAAGTTTTCGTCTTAGAATCAGCTACCCTCCTCATCCTCGTCTTATGTATGCATGTAAGTTGCTTTACCGAATTCACTTCTTCTCGATTTTCCTATTTGGCAACCCACGCGTTTGTAAATGGGTGAAATACGTCGGCAAAATTGAATATGATTCCCAATTTACTTACCACTTTTAACGTTTGTTTATTGCCGCCTTTATAGAAATGTTATCGCAGCTGATGTTACTGACAAGCTGAGTTATTAATACGTAAATTTATAATTCAGCCCTGTGTGCTCGAATCTGTGTTCGGTATTGTGATGCATTTAATGAATATGTATTTTTTTTATCTCTGGCCTTTGTCGCGAGGTACACGCCATCACATTTTACGTATTAATATCTATACTAAGCCGAGTGGATCATGCCGTCGACATGGCTCTCTAACACAGCGCGTGATGCATGGCGAGGCTTTATAAAGCTCTTTTAATGAAATATTCGTGGCCGGAGTGAAATATATTCCACATTCAATCACAGGTGAAGTTACGGCACTGACCAAGCCGCTTTGACGGATGATTCACTGATCTAATCATTAATACTGTTCAATAGACTTAATACACATTGGAATATAAATTATTTGTACTCAATAGGTACTGTATTATTAATGTAAACGATTATGTTCAGTTATAAGTATATGTGGCTAAAAAGTATACTAAACTTAAAGAGAAAACATAAAATAAGAAACATAGACATAAGAAAAAAAAAGAAAAATAATAGATGCTTTGGAATATTCTCAAAACCAGAAACGGAAATGGGCAGGGCATATAGCACGCATGGATAACGAAAGATGGACACAGAGAGTAACTACGTGGCGAGGACACCAACAAACAAAAGAAAAAGAGGAAGACCGAAAGAAAAATGGGTTGATGAAATAATAAGAAAAGCTGGAGAAAACTGGCTCGAAAAAGCGAAGGAAAGACAAACGTGGAGCAAAATGGAGGAGGCCTTAACCCGTTGAGGGGTCCATATCGATTTATAAATCAATTTAATTATGCATGAAATATTTTATTTATAACTATAATTACAACCATCTATTTAATTTACAATTTTATCTGTACAAAACATAGACACATCTATAAGTTACTTAAAAGAAAAAATAAATAATAATAATAGAAAAGAACTTTGTATAAACAGAAAAAAATAAGTATTTATTAATGTATTAAATTCTAATAATTATGTTGTGCATGCATAAAAAGTATAATTAAGATATGTTTTTGATAAATCATTCGTTACGGAAATAAAGAGGCTATAATAATAATAATAATGTGGTCATCTTGCTAACGGCGAGTACTTGCACAGCCATAACCTTGTAGCCAGAATTATTCACCAGCAACTTGCTCTGCTATACGGTCTTGTGGTCTCCGAAGTGCCCTACTATAAGTACACACCTGCGCCAGTTCTCGAAAATGGTCGTGCCACGCTCTATTGGGATCGATCTGTCATCACGGCCAGGACTATTCTTGCCAATAGGCCTGATATCGTGCTGACAGATCGATCGAACCCGCCAGCCGCAGTGAACGCCAGGCAGTGCTCGTCGACATCACCATCCCCCATGACGAGAACCTCGTGAATGCCGAGAAGGACAAAGCCAGCAAGTACCGAGACCTGGCTCACGAGGTAACCGCCATGTGGGATCTTGATTCGACGATCATCGTCCCGATAGTCGTTTCGGCGAACGGTTTAATAGCGAAGAGTCTCGACCATCACCTCAAGAGACTTTCGCTAGATGGCTAGATCAAGGGTCAGATACAGGAGGCGGTACTCCTGGATATTGCGCGGATAGTCAGGAGGTTCCTGTCTCTGGCGCCCTGACCACCGGCAGCTTAGGCCCCGCCTCGCTGCCGGCGGTACCCTAGGTTAGGTTTTTATAATGATTTTATGTTTTGTATGTATAGTTTTTATATTTTACTTTTTATATAATTATTCTAAAAACCTAGCCTAAGATTGAAATTGAATAATAATAATAGAAAAGAACTTTGTATAAACAGAAAAAAATAAGTATTTATTAATGTATTAAATTCTAATAATTATGTTGTGCATGCATATAAAGTATAATTAAGATATGTTTTTGATAAATCATTCGTTACGGAAATAAAGAGGCTATAATAATAATAATAATAAGTATACAGAGTGAACCAAAAATGGGGTGTGAACCGATTAAGGGCATAACAGGTATCGCGTTCTGATAAGAAAAAACCAAGAGAAAAAAATTTTTTGCGCGTTTTTTTTTTCTTTTCTATGGAGCGTTGGCCGACTGGGGCGACCTGCTCCGTACAAATGTAAAAAAAAAACGCGTCAAAAAAAAATATTTTAGCTTTTTCTTATCAGAACACGATACCTGTTATGCCCTTGATTGGTTCACACCCCGTTTTTGTTACACCCTGTATGTGTGCAGCGCCATCAAACTGCTTACTACAGCTTGGCGTAATTATTGTAAAACCAATGTGATTGTTCCTTAACTGAATAAATGGTTTAATAATGATTATTATTATTTTTATAACTTTTCCCGCGACTTTTCATTTTGCTTGCAATTTTTTCTTACCTGTAATAAAACCTATGCTACTTTTCTTCCTTCACTAATTTCTGCTAAGTTAGAAGTCAAAGTAAAGTAGTAATCGTTTCATACTATATGTACTAACACAATTATTAATACGAAGAAAGAATACGTGACGAAAACCCTAAAATAATCAGATATAAAATGATAATTATAACGAAGTTTCCACCGCTAATGTTAGCTGTTGATGGACACATTTAGTCAGTAGGGGTAGAAGTTCAGCAAAAAGGAACCAAGCCCTGTCCGCTGTACATTCCAATGATCTAAACAACACCCCTATAATAATTACTCTATCGATTGATAAATACCTGAAAGCCGTGGAAGATACGAAGGGGATCAAGGGATAAACGGTTTGCTACTGACTAACGGGTCACGTAAATACCATAACTTTGTTGCTAACGTTATTACGTCAGACGTGAAAACAGTAACTGAGCAACGTGACCGCAATACCAACAATCAATCGGCCTGTGTTTTATTACTCGCTACGCTAGTTTTCTTCTGAGCATTGATTTTCTTAACGGGATTCTACCGCGGCAATTGATAATGTAATAACGGAGCTTAACTTAATTCAGAATGATATACTGTACTACCCAAACTAATAAACGTAACCAATATTAGGAATGTATAGTAGGTTTCTATAGTAACTAACGTATCTTCTTCTAACATTCTATGGCTAAAATAAGAATGTAGACGTACTTAGACAATACGAGTAGCTCAGGTGTTTCAAGGAAATATATTTGTACAGTCCATAATAAACAACTGCCGTTACAAAAAGTGTGTATATGTAATTTACAATGGTTTTTGTTAAAAAGTACCTGAGTGCTTTTATGCGTTTTCCATTAAAGTAGCACTAACAGTAGAAATTGTATCCACATCAATATGTTTTGTCCTTAAGTCTGGTTTGCTTGCATTTAGATTTTCCGTAAATTAGACTACGGTAGACGTCAGTAAAGTGAGATGTTATTGTGCGTTTTATAAATGGGTCCAATTCAATAATAAAACGAAATATATTTGTCACTGAATATCAAGATGGCGATGCCCGTTCAAACCTTAGGCATGGCGTGTAACCACCGGTGTTTAAATGTATACGTGTATAAAAAATTATAAGTGAACACTGAAAACTTTTTCATCCATCGCCACTCTTCAGTATTGTCATATTTCGAAGCATTTATCGTTAATGCGTACCCATTCCAATATGATCTATCTATCTATATAAAAGAAGAAGTCCTGACTGACTGGCTCATCAACGCACAGCCGAAACTACTAATGTTAGAGAGTTGATTTTTGCACAGTAGGTTACTTTTATAAAGTGGGTAGGGATAAGACGGGATTTTTGGAAATTCCACCCCTAAGGGGGTTAAATAGGGGTGCAAAGTTTGTATGGTTGAAACTTTTTTTTGAGCTAGAGACTGAAACTTTGTAGAAAGATTACTTATTAGAATACAAAAAAGTACTTTCTGCGTTTTAGAAAATTCCACCCCTAAGGGGGTTAAATAGGGGTGCAAAGTTTGTATGGGAGCAACTTTTTTTTTGAGCTAGAGACCTAAAACTTTATTAAAACATTACTTATTAGAATACAAAAAAACAACTGTCAGCGTTTTAGAAAAAAATAACCCTAATGGGGTTAAAGAGGGGTGCAAAGTTTGTATGGGGGAAACTTTATTTTTTTAGCTACATTTTTTAAGTAAGAGGTTTGTAACTTCTGTTTTAGACTGTTTAAAATTGATTCCATAACGGGGTTAAAAACATTGATCCTAAAAGGGTTAAAAGGAGTTGGATGTTTATACGGGGAACAAGACTGTTTTAAAGTAAGGGATCTGTAACTTTGGTTAAAGATTAGCGGCCGTATTTATAAACGTACTACAGACTGTTTTAACTAAAATGGCGTTAAAATTCGTTTGTCCTTTTCTGTCACTTTGACATTTGTGTTTGTAAGCAAGGGACAAAGCGCATTTTATTTACATAATCCGACTGCTAGCAGAAAAGTAGGTTAGGTTCAGTTAGAACCACGAGAACCGAACGGTTACCAGAAATGTAGGTTAGGTTAGGTTAGAACTGCGATGCTCCCAGAACCGAAAATAAGGTAATGTTTCATTTAACCAGCGGATTGAATTGTTAATTTAAAAAGTTTATTTTGGATAATCAAAATAATTTATTCTCTAACACAGTTAAAGGGGGACTGTGGATGGAGATAGAAAGTTCTATGTCTTTTAGCATTAGATAAGTTTCAAAACTATACTGGTAGCCTGGACTAACGTGAGTAGTTTTACTAGACGGATTTAGGCCGAAATTTCCAAAAATGTAGCTTTCTTTAATACATTATGATATTTTTTTTATTATAATATAATATACACGTGGATTTTTCATCCGTGATCAGGAGTCGAAAAATATCAATAACCATTTAAAAGGGATTGTAATGGTATCATGCAATTACATCCATCACTGTTTTGTTCATTATAATGATAACACGCCTTAAACCACACACATTAAATACGAAATATTCTAGCAAATAATCCTAATGAGGCTTCAGTAAGAATAAAATACAAAATGTAGTAGCATAGGTTTTTATTTAGAATAAAAGTAAAAAAATAACACATATCTACGGAGTAGATGGTCTCCCCACATTTCTTGAAGTGACGTTGATACATACCTACTTCAAATTTCAGCGCATAATTACCCGCCAGGTAATTTGATAGATCTTACGTCAATACACTCTTACATCTACTTGCCATGCTTGTGACTATTGACAGCTTATTACTCATAATTTAATAAAAAGTTTACACAATATTGTTTCGGTTGATTTAGGAAAAAAATGTTTCAAAGTTTTAGTTTCATAGATATAAACTACCGTTTGGCTGACAGTGATTTTTAATCAAAAACCAATTCCTAAAAAAACGTTTGTTTTACGTTAAGAACTACGGGTTAATCGTATTAGGCATCGATTAGGTACTGAATTGTAAAAACTGGTTGCTGATCAGTGATCACGGACATGTGTCAGATTTTGTGGGTTATTTAATAAATAGTAAGCATACCCAACATTTTTTTCAACTTCCTCTCCATTTCCTTGAGTCTTTAGCACTATGTATATAGGTAAATAAGTTTATATTGATATGTATGTTAGTCTTTAAGGTATTTGTAATACAGGCCTTGTTGCCTGATTTAAATAAATAAAAAAACTTTTTACCTACTTGCATGTGATTACATGGACTGTTCGAATAGACATTTATTATGTTTGTGCAAAAAAAATGAAATACGTATAATGTCAATCAACCGCCACCGCGAAACGCACACTTCGCTCGTGCATGTATCTCTCTCTCTGTCGCCCAAATATGCAGGTGCATAGAGATAGACGAACGAAGTTGTCGTTCCGCGGTAGGGACATAACACAACATACGAGCGGAGCCTTGTTTAAGTTTTACCTATACCCAGACCCACCTCGCTCGCCGGGAACAAGGATTGCATGACTTGCATATTCCTTATGCTTCGCTGATACTCAGTCTTTTTAAACCCACGCGAGTCGTCGAGCCAACAGACTTAATAGAATTGTCAGCCACGGGTATAGCTATTTTGATAATAATGTGTTTTATTCGTATAGATTACTAACTGCCCGCCCGTCTCCATCCGCGTATTATATACAAATAACACAGTCGGAGCCGCGGAATAAAATATAGCCTATGTGTATTTTTTACATTGGTGAAAGAGACGATGAGTAGTTCCTCCTGAGATTACGTACAAACTTACAAAGCTACAACCTCACAAACACCTTCGTATTAGTAGTAAGTATTGAGTAAGAGTTATTTAACTTATCAATCTATGATTTCGTCGCGACGCTACAGGTACAAACGCCAACACAGTTAACTGACCATCCTGTATTTATAAAGAACCTTATTACAATGCACATAAAGTGCACGGATGGTCAGTTAGCTGCATTGTCGATAGTACATGCCGGTCTACCAACTTAGTTGGTACGTTAGTGGTTGCCGCGCGCTGCTGCTGCGTTATTCGCTAGTAATGAATTCGTTTCGTCAATGCAACTTTTAACATTCTCTGTCGACAATGACTTTATAAATGAATTTTAGCAAAGAAACGCCAACATTCGCTTGCTTCTATACCGTTATGGACGATTAGCACCTATTAAATTTCCTTTTCGGCACCTAATGGTAAATTACATAGCTTTTGTGTAGGGTCTTAAATAAAATTTAAAAAAAAACTATTGTTAATACGCTAAATAAAATATTATACTAATGTATAATATAATAGGTTCTTGCTGGCGGAAACCCTAGCACAAAGGCGTGGCCACCGAAAAAGCGCGTTGCATGCGACAAAAAGACATGTCCACTTTTAGGCTCGTTCGCATACTTAAACAGGGGATTTCTTAACTGAGAACCCTCTGTACGAAGTAAGTACTAGTATTAAGTATATAGATTTATTAGTCGATACAGTTTTAGGTTTGAAACACGACATTTTACACTTACAGATCACAGAGCCACTACTAAATAGGTAAGTAGTTTTTAGAGACTAGAGCATGCAACTTGATTGCCTAAATGTAAGTGTATGTCTATATTCGTGAGGCTATTATGTCGTGGTATGCTTGGATTTGGTGGAACGCACCTTCAGGATTCCTTTGTGTTATCCGTGTAATAACGGTCCGACTATGAAAAGCCTACAATAGCTCTTGGCATGCAGAGCGGAGCATGACGCGGGCGTTATTTTACCATCAGTCAAGATGACAGTTGTATTTTTCGCGACCAACGGCCGCCACTCAGGCGCCGGCTCAATGTCGTTTATCATCGACTCCACCACCAGTGCACAGGACCCTGGTTATTTATGAATACACCATATAATAAATAACCTAATTAATTTGAGTGTTTCCTTGTAACATTGCACGGTGAACAAAGTTAAATTTTGCATTTTAGGATGAGTGTGTATAGGTTACATTGTATGAGATTAGTTTGAGCAGAGGGTGTGTATCTGTCTACTCATAGCATTAGAAGAGGTTGCAGTCGCCAGCCGGCGTCAGCAGTACGTGCGGCCGTACAGCGCTCCTAGCCCGCGCCACGTTTATTATCGAGTGATTGCCTGCCTGCGTGATTCGACTTGCCAACTATCTTTTCAAACGACAGGATGAAACTTGGCTCTAGATTAGCTACGTAGTTTTATTTTATCGGATCGAGTCGGGCATACTAGTCGGAGAATCGATACTTGATCGTTTCATACTGACATTACAATTATAATTTTCCCACATGAATAATAACATCTAGATCTATCTGGTAGTAGGTACAAACCGTAACACAATCGACCAGCAGATTTTCACAGTTATTGAAATAATAATCGATAATTCGACGTAATTCTGAGATTCTCCTGAAATTGTAAATGTAGAAGTTTTTCGGACTGTTTCAACTTTATCTTGTTCAAATACGAAATGTTGTGATATGTAGCTCTTACTTTGCAGACACCAGCATTCATAGCTCTCGTCGACACTTTGACAGTTAGTAGGGGCAAGTCTGAAATATCGGCGTGCGCGGCTTAATCGCTCAGCGTGCGATATTGGCGTTACATCATGTTGTCAGCGGAGAGAAAAATTGCCGCCCTTTCCCTCCCCCCGCATCCTTCAACCCGCGCACCCCCGCACGCTTCGCTCGCCGATGCCGACAGCGCGTTTATATTACTTGGAGATTTATTGTAGTTTTACGAACGCACATTTATCTGTATTTCATAGGAAAGTATTAAGAATTACGGCGGTTCGTGACTTCGTAATTGACCTTCATATGTCATGAATGTCAAGTGCATTACACTATACAGTTTGAACGTAACATACTAGAAATACAGCAAATAGAGAATATTGTGTTGTGTTATATGGACACTCCGAGTTTAGTAAATAGGGAATTGGAAAGAGAACGGGCATAATGCGCGCAGTCGTCAGCGCTCGGCCGGGCCCCTGTTTCCAGAGTCTGTAATGTAATTACACAGTTCGTTACTTTCCGAAAGAAAGAAAATGAGAGGAAAATACTAGCGCGATGGGTGGTCGCAGGGCGTGACCCACCATATCTAAAATTCTTGTAGTTTATTTTTAAACGTAATATTTATTTAAAATGAACACGCGATTTCTGGATAAAAATACTGAACTACACGGTGGAATAAACGACCTGGACATGCGCATGAACTGCTAAATAGCTAATTATACTGAAGAAAAACATGATGTTACAAAATTTTAATAACTTTGCTATGTACAGTCAGGGGTACTAATATACATACATAATTAAAAGAGATAAATATGGAATTCTATTGACAAGGTCATAAATATCACAAGTCAAAGGCGTGTTCAATTTATGTACGTATATTGAAATTAATATTAATAACCCTGACTATACAGTAAAAAGTGAATCGAAGCATCAAAAATGCAAATAGATCGTGTCTTTAATTTTACAGTTTTAATTTAAACTTATCATTTAACTACTCAATTTATTTAGTCTACTTGCGTGTGTTTCTTTCATTAGATATGCTTGGTAAGTTAGGTGTTTAACTCCCGGTTCCTGGTAAATAGGTGAATACTGTTATTCCTATTTTAAAACAAAATAATGTTTATAGTCTTAACTATTTTCATCAGTTCCATGGTAGTTCAGTATATTTTGGTGTATGTATTGGTAGTTGCCTTTGCTGGGGACTAGTATCCACATGATTACTGCTATAAATCTTGGATTTAATTGAGGTGTGGGTCCTTAAGCTGATCTATAATTCATGTGCTTTACTGTGGGCTTTCAGTTGCATACAGTTTGAACTTTGTGTAAGTGATATTTTTATTTTGTATACCTACCCTTCGGATTTCCATTTTTAACTAAAAAACACACCCGACTATACAAGAGGGCGTGCATGCACTAAGGAAATTCCATACGACATGAAGTCAATTCTTTAAAAGTATGTTCTGTAATGGCAAGTAAGTTTAATACTCGTGAAACCATAGCGGCGACTTCACTGAGACACTTTAGTTACTCCTTACACATAACATAATCGAAGATGTAATTAAGAGTCTCGTTAGCCGTACCGCAGACATGCGACATTGCACGTACAGAGTTAACCTTTTCACCGCCCGACGGCGAAGCAATACCCTGTGCCACTGACGCCACGGGGGCAAAATTAAAATGGGTAAAGAAATAACGCCACCATAAAAATGCGCCGTTTTTCAATAGGTATTCATTAAAAAAGGTTTGTCGGCCAGCGCCGTCTCTGGCGTCGTAGTCACGATTTTGCGTTGTCGGCTATGGCCGACTGTGGCGGTGAAAGGGTTAATATAATTTAAATGCCAAATAAATAAGCCACAGTATGTCTATGAAAACTTAGTTGTTTCTTTCTTTCTGAGACTAGATGAGCAACAGGACTTGTTTAAGTATTAAAGCTGTAGGTTCATGATTCATGTCAAAGTTCCCAATCTTCATCCACTTTCATAAGTTAACATAGCTTGCTGACATACTCGCAACCGGTTCAAATCGAATTTCAAAGTTAAGACTGTAGGTTGCTCCGTAGAGTTTGTTTCTTTTTCCTTATTTTCCCCCGTACACAGGAAGTTCACTGATGAACGACAATCAGGATTATCCTTTCTAGTGTACCTACTGCGTATCGTGAAAGTATGCCCGATACTTGTCATAGGCTTTACTGCAAATAATGGTGTATGCCAGACGTTAGACGCTAGAATGAAAAGTTAGGATTCACCTCTGATCCGCATATCACCGCTAACAATACATGCGGCACAATACACCTAGTACACGAAATCCAAACAAAGCGTAAATATTAGACGATTACACTCTCATCCGAGCCGGAGCGTGCACGTAGTAATTCTGAGTTAGTACTAAAGCATAAATTTCGGTTGAATTCGAATAGAATGAGAATTCCAGCTATCGATTGCACCGATTGAATAGAGTCGAGCATAAGAGGCGTTTAGATGTAGGTATCTGTATTGAGTAGGTAATTGTACTAGTACATGGTCGTGGTCGAATGTTCGGCATGGTCCACGTGGCACAAGATTGCGGAGGCGGTGTTTGCTCTTTGGCGAAGCCCGCAGCGGGCTTCCGGTTCAGCGAGCCGTGCAGCGCCCGCGCGGCCTCTCGGGTCGCGTCTCCGGCCAAATTGAAATATCCCTGTGTCCCAGCTGCCATGACCTCCGACGCTTGCACACAGCCAAGCCGCGCCTTTCAATACCCGCTCACACCAATAACGATACAACCAAAAGGTTAATTTCTGCCTTTCCTATCGCAAAGCCAACTTGGAGATTCCGTGCGGTAGAAGTTTGATTATCGGGGTCACATATTTATGTGATATATGTTTTGTAAACTAGGAAACGTGATGGTATCAATAATCGACACTTTAATAAGGCTGTGTATTTTAGTTAAAAAATAAAATCTATTATAGTATACTTTAACGTGTAAACAATAATAATTAGTGAACAATATAAAATATGTCTAAGAAATTACATAAGTATTAGCTTTTTAAAAAATAAGCGAAAATATATGATATCTTCAGTTATCGACAGCCAAGCTCCGATAGTCGATTCCCACATTATTTGAAAGATATTTAGGGTCGGTTCGCCGGTTAGCGACTACTTAGCCGAGTTGGTCACTTTAGATTAGTAAATATATTATATGTACACGCATAATGGATGGCATTCGTATAGGCCCGGAGTATAGTCAAGTTTTGAAACCAACAATAAAATATAGCACTTTCATCCATAGATTAGTCAAAAATATAGAAAAGGTTCCAAAATAGAGAATTCACTAGATAGCGACCGTTTTCGTCGGTTTGCGACCACCTCTTAACTGGTTTGCGACCATCTTTGAAATAGTACATTGTGATACAAGTGATGCGGCTCGCGTGAATAATTCCGCCTCTGATGTAATTATCAAAGCTCACGCGTTTCATACGACGATTTTGAACACATTTTGCTAGGAAAAATCCTTTTCATAAGATGAAAATTTTATAGGCCTGCCAAGTTATTTTCTTTACTCACATATTGTACATCGCCAAGAATTTCCAGTGGCGTCCATTCTATTTATCACTTTTCTAGTCACCACGAGTAATTGGTTTTTATAATAACCAAACACGGATAAACAATGTTTACAAATATTTCTTGAAATAACAGTTTTTTTTCGTGAAGTTTGCGTAGTGCGCGTGCATGTGTTATGCCAGACTTAGATGAAATCTCTAAACAGCCAATACAATATATAATAAATATTTTCGTTTTAAAATGATCAAAAGTGAATAGTTTTACTAAATTAAACGTTTCTATATCATATCCAAAAAGAAATAGTCAATTAATGAACAAAAAGGTTTTAATTTGTTTAGTCGAGTAAGAATCCATTTGCCGAGAATTAAAAAAAAGCTGTAAATTCTGTGCAACCCGGTTAATTTAAAAATGCACCGTGTTCATGCATACATCTTGCTGCAAGGTGCCAAATGGGGTATATACATGTCATGATTTGTCAGCCCCAATTTATCAGAAGCTGACTAATTGCTAACGTCTGGAGGCATGTTGCGCTGCTGATCCAACTGTCAAACGAGTTGTACTGAGAAATTGTATGCACATGTGGTCGGATTGTTACATCTGTACGCTACACCCAATTATGACTTCGACATGTTGTACTGACAAATTGGGGTAAAATCACATAATCTGTATACCCCATAACACACGAGTGTCGTAACGCGTGTTTAATACCCAGGATTATGAGCCTAAAAGCGACATGATAAGAGGTATGTTACGAGCAAATGTGTTGAAAATAGTGTATAAGTAGGCACCAGAAGACACATCAAAGCCTTCGATTGCGAAGACGGAGTAGAAATTCTAAACTAAGCAAGATTTTACAACCAACCTCTCCCTCCGCCCCATCTTTTCTTTTTGTCATTGCCGTCGTCACTCCATGTTTGCACATTTTCTTTATGACACGAAATACAATACATAGCTAACAAAATGATTATCTACTGTTGCTTTTTTTTTGTCTGTAAAATGAGGGGTATGGGAGGATAATATTTGTTTTTACTATATGTTACTAATTACCATCGTCAGTTGTATTAATTCATCGTCCTCCTTACAATATTCCCAGTTCCATCATAAAGAAGCTCGGAGTCCGCTTTAATGCCGTAACCCAAGATTTGGCGTAGGCACTGCACTAGTTTTACAAAAGCGACTGCCATATCAATTTTCTACTCGGAGAGAAAGGTAGACCTTGTCACGTTTTTTAATGCGCTTATGATGTCTATATGAAATGATTCAGCTATATTCCACCGAACTGAAGTCGAAGGTGAACTTACACTTACAGTTAGTTAGTTAGTACGTGAGTTACAGTACTTAAGTTAATACTTTTAATCATCATAGGCGCTATCCACACTCACAGCCACAGTCCACTACGTAAAAGCATTGAAAATGACACTTGGTTAGAAAGGTTAAAATAATGTCTGGCTTTTAAGTATCTGTCCTTCAAAATCAGAATGAAAGAGACATCAATCAAAGCGATCTTCTAGAGATGGCCTCTTCTGTCAAATAAGACAAATGGAATCGTGGCCCTGTTTTTCGCTCTTGTAGGTGAAGTGAGACAGCGATACATATTTTTCATTCCGACCATAGCAAGTTGGTGTGACAAATTGCATCGACTGTAGCGTGCCTGAAGTAGTTCCACATATTATTTTTTCTTGAATGCTATAAGCTTTACTCTTCACTTTTACACGTCGCAGAAGTGGCGTATTTAAAATTGTCTCAAATAGTTTCAAATAGGAAAAAAAAATCACAAAACTGAATTTAAAATGAACTGAGTTGTTTAGATTTAAATCGAATTAAAAATACATTTATTTTAAATACCAACATAATTAATAACTTAATAAGCACCCATCTGAATCAATCACGGTAATTGATTTTGATGTATTTTGTATTAAAACATTATTTCTACAGGAATTGGCATTATGAATCAGGCCGTGCACTTTTAAAAAATAAGTAGGGACGGAAGGGAGTTGGATGTTTTGATAATTTGAGGTTGTAGTGAAAATATTTATTGATTTCCTCGCCTTTTTAGAGAAAAACACTAACTATACCTTGGCCTTGGCGGGAATGGCAATTCAAGGATTCGTAGAAAACTAAGTGATCGCTATCTAACCTCATACGCAATTATTCATTTGGGTTACCGACCACCCTATTTTACTGAAATCTATTATTATAATATGCCGAAAATTAACGAAATCCTAACCGTAACTAAATCATTTAAGCAATGAAACTACAAATTCAGTTTTCAACACAATTGCTCGTAACGTACCTCTTATTGTGTCGCTTTTAGGCTCATAATCCTGGATATTAAACACGCGTGTTTAATAACATTACGATACTTGTGTGTAATGGTTATATCCCGATTAAGTCACGTTGCCACCTTGCAGCAAGATGTATGCATGCACACGGTGCATTCTTAAACTAACCGGGTTGTACAGAATGTACAGCTTTTTTTTTAAATTCTCGGCAAAAGGATTCTTACTCGACTAAACAAATTAAATCCTTTTTGTTAGTTAATTGACTATTTCTTTTTGGATATGAGATAGAAACGATTAATTTAGTAAAACTATTCACTTTTGATAACATTTTACATGAATTAATAAAGATAACATTTTAAAACGAAATTATTTATTTTATTTTGTATTGGCTGTTTAGAGATTTCATCTAATGCGCGCGCACTGCGCAAACTTCACAAAAAAAATTGATGCGCGCCATTATAGGTTATTTCACAGATATTGGTAAACATTGTTAATGCGTGTTTGGTTATTAACAAAAATGTTGATTTGTGGTGACTAGAAATGTGATATAACTTCGCAGGCCTATCAAATTTTCATCTTATGAAAAGGATTTTTTCCTCGCAAAATGTGTTGAAAAACGTCGTATGAAACGCGTGAGCTTTGATAATTACATCCTCGGCTCTCTTATCACGCTCACCTGCGGCTCGCGTGATAATTCCGCCTCTGATGTAATCATCAACATACCTCACTTGTATCACAATGTACTATTAATACTAAAATTAAGTGACATATTTAACTTACCGTTGCGCGCCAAATGTCGCTTTCATTTTTTTACACTTTCACTGCTCGTCAACACGTTACGGAGGCCATGTGAAAGTAAAGTTTTTTTTTATCGTTTTGGTTTAAAGTGTCGGTTTTAAAGAAATAATATACTTAAAATTGAACTATTCAAAAATAATTTATAATTGATACTTTATCTTATTGGTTTGTAGAAATGATAATATCTTTAGTTAAGAAGCCTAGTCAGTCAAGTGGTCGCCAACCGAAGGTGGTCGCGTAACCGGCGAAACAACCCTATAGCAATCCATAAAATAAACAAAAATTCAAATATATTTTATAGTAATTATATGCTATCGGCAAAAGAGTGCACTTACTCGCTTAAGAAATCTTGATGTTGTACACAAGCGCCGACACCACTTAACTTATAATTCACCATTTTGAAACGAAGCCATCGATCTCAATAATATTGTACTGGGTTAAAAAAATACTTGCCTGTACTTATTTTCAACGGTTAAAGAAAAAAAGTGTCGTTTATTGGTGTCATTACGTTACTAGTATCGCATTATCACGAGAAATCTGAAGAACATATTTTCACGTCAACTTGAGATATTTTAGATCGTCGTACTTATTATTGAATTTGAAGCAAGGTTAAAATCTAGATTTTATAACATCCCATCTGCTATTCTGCAGAATAAGTCTCATACCACCGCTGTGGCATGATTTAATTTTCATTGCATGGATATTCCGGTTATGAATTTATTAAGGGCGCACCGCGGTGGGCCTGTTATCCTAAAAATTATATATATTGGCATAGTTCTCGAACGATTCAATTTCCGCGCGCAGACAGGAGTGGAATTTACGTGCGCACATTTACATACCAACGAAATTATTTGCAAACGTACCTTCTCAAGCGATTTATTTCGTGATTCGCACTTTAAGGTTTCAATTTGAAATGACATTATCGCCTCGTATTTCATTTGAGAATTTCAAATAGGTATTTTACGGGGATTTTTTTTTAATTCGTCTTCTGTAGATTTAGTTGCTCTTTGTAGTATGTAAATAAATATGATCTACAGGTTACACTATTAAATACTACTTTCACGTATTTGTTTAACACTTTTCTACTTTCAAATCCGTCCCACTATTGCCTTTCCTTGCCTTGTGTAGAAATCTAATTCCACGTCTGCAATGAGTTACTTTTGATGTGAAGTGTGCCAAAGACAAACCGCAATAAAAAAAGGTCTGAACTGACGCGTGCACACAATGTTGAAATCGATAACCTTTGTAGAGGTGGTTTCCTTACGAAGCCCCTTCGCAGGTAATCCTGCCCACTTGGAGTTATTGCCGCCGAGGGAAGGAAAGATTACCTCGCCGGGAGATAAGGAGGTCGACGGGGCTTCGAGTGCGATTGTCCCCGAGTCAGGCGTCGAATTGTGTCAAGTGAAGCGGCAAATTGAACGGCCGAGCCTTCTACGCTATGCTCACTAATCGTCACATAAACTGTCGCCGCCCAAACGTTTAGTTACGTAACACGGTTACTTTTCCATCTCCATTAATAATCATCAAAAACAACTTTTTAAGGTTCCATAGCAAAATGGTAAGAAAATAACTTATGATGCGACTGTTCGTCTATCACAGCGATCGATTTGGGAATGTTGTTGGGGATGTTTTCGATTTGGGAATAGCTGTAAGAAAGGCAGTCCTATGAGTATTGAAAATGAAAAACTTGAAAATTACTAATATGATCCCTCATAACCGCTCACTTGATTTCGGATTTTAAAAAAGATAGCCTACATTGCTTCTAATTTTTCCTTATCAAAGAAGTCCATACCTCGCTTGGCAACCACAGTTGCCACCATCAGTTTAGGGTTGCGCGAAATTGGCAACTGTGGTTGCCAGAAGCAAGTGAGTCGATAACCACAAAATCACCACCAAAATAAATCTAGGAACAAAGTCAACCGGGGTATACATATAAAAGTGAGAAAATATCGGAAATCCTTTATGAACTAAATTTCTATTATAAGACTCGCCCTTATCCGGTTTTTAAGGTTATTTAGTCAACAAGGAACCCTTACAGTTTCGCCATGTCCTGTCCATCTGTCCGTCCGTCTGCGGCTTAGCTTAGTAACCTTATTACCTTCTAGAAAGCTGTAATTTGGCATGAGTATATTAATCGGTCGGGCCGCCAAAAGAGTATCATAAATTTTTTTTTTTATTCCCTTACTTCTAAAGTAGTAGGGATGTAATTTTTTTTTCTCGGTAGGACTATGATGGTATCGTTAGATAGCTTGTTTAAAAATAAGATGGGGGTTTGAAGGCCATTTTTCAATTCATGAATGCGTTTGTGTGATATTGGGCTTTAAAGCTTTGATTAAATGCACCTATGGAATCTGTCTGGAATAAATAATTTTCATTTCATTTCATTTTCATTTTCCATTTCAAAGCCCTAATTTTTATTAGACTCATGTGTTGTAAATCGTTACTACTGCTACTGCTGCTACTGGGTAGTGGGTATATGAAAAAAAAATCATGGCGGAAGTAAATATAATGAATTTACTTCGAAAACTATCTTGGATAAGTAGGCAAAGCTAGTCAACGAGTAATAGTCGACCGACTTAATAAATGACACTTGAGAAGGCCAACTTTCGTTCAAATTCGGGCGACGCAACCGCCACATTTAGTTGGCACGCGCGTGTCGATGTAACAGAGTTTAAAGTCAGACAGGCAACTAATGGAACCCTACACTGCGCGTCGTCCGACACGCACTTGGCCGGTTTGTTAAATATATTCCAGGCAAACGTTCAAACTTGGTTTAGTAGGTGCAACTGTGTTATGCTTCGGAGTGAGACTGTAGTCTATCCGACTAAGATTAATCATATAGTCTTGTAATCGGTTTTTAATTCTGGTGTGCCCTCGTCTGATATGTACCAGGCTGCAGGCGAATGTGAACTAATTTAATTTTACTAATATTATAAATGCGAAAGTTTGGATGTTTCTATGTTCGGATGTTTAGATGTTTGTTGCTCAATCACGCTTAAACGGAAAGCAGTTACTTAATGTGGTGAAATAAAAAAGAAATGTGGAAACGATCATTTAAGTGGTGGTCGGTTTTTTTCTTCATTTATATAATCCTACTAATATTATAAATGCGAAAGTTTAGATGTTTGGATGTTTGTTACTCAATCACGCTTAAACGGCTCAACCGATTTGGATAAAATTTTGCATGAAGATAGTTTATAGCCTGGATAAAAATATAGGATAGTTTTTATCCCGGATCCAACCAGACGAAGTCGCGGGCTTTTACTTATAAATTGCGGTTGTTCGGAGCGCTCATTTTTTAGGTTACTTGAGATAACTTTTTAATGACGACATTTTTCATGCACAAGAAATCATATATAAGAATATATGATTTCTTGTGCATGACTAAATAACGCAAATTCTATCTCAGCCTTTGCGTTTTGTACCCACTATAAATAAAGTAACATGGCAAATAACATGCATAAGAGCTGTTTCTTGCTTGGGTAATTAGCATCTACTCAGCTTTGGTAATCTGGCTAAACCTTAAACTATTAGGTTTTCTGGAATAAAATAAACACACAATATAAAGCCATTTTACATTGTCTGTCCTATCATAAAAACAATATTATTGTAAAATAACTAGACATTTGTGATACTTTAATATCGTCATTGCGCGCGCCCGTCATCCATACTAATATTATAAATGGGAAAGTGTATGTGTGTGTTTGTTTGTCCGTCTTTCACGGCAAAACGGAGCGACGAATTTTTTAAGTGGAGATAGTTAAAGGGATGGAGAGTAACATAGGCTACTTTTTGTCTCTTTCTAACCCCCCACTTCCCTAAAATGGGGGGTGAAAGTTTGTATGGAGCTACGATATAAACGACTTCCACGTGGACGGAGTCGCGGGCAGTGGTTTATAGTTTTGTGTAAAAATGAAGCGCACGATACCTCCTACGCGTAATAGTCACGGTATATCCTCCGGTCCCTACGGCGCCCAGCAAACACCGGACCAGCAACACGCCGCGCGTTTTATCTAAAAAGTTCTTGCAAGATTGACAAGTTTTGCGTCATTGGTATATTCAAATCAAATGTTTCTTGATGATTATGCGTGATTAATAAATCACTACATTATTGTTCAATTGATTAGAAAGCTATTACGGCTGTATTAAGTCTAAATATGTATTTATTGCCAATCTCAAATACAAGCTAGTCCTGACCCATTTTCATGTGAATCGTCATTGTAAACGCCGTCATTGGAGGCGAAAACGAAGTAGTCAACAATGACGCGTGTAGACTAAAATAGAATAAAATATCCTGAACTCAACGATGCATTTTAGGGTTCCGTAGACAACAACGAACTCTTATTGTCTTGCCATGTCTGTCTGTCCTTATACGGCTTAGCTGTAACCCTTACTACTAAAAAACTGTAATTTGGCATGGGCATATAAATCAACCACGCCGACAAAACAATAGAATAAAATGCAATTTTTTTTAAACCATTTTTAACTCATTAATCCTTTTGCGAGATATTGGGCTTAAAGCCCTTATATTTTTGTTCGTTTCAAGTATTCCCCATCCCGTCAAACGATGTAACAAAGACAGACTGGCAACTGCAGAACCCTATACTGCTCGTGGCCCGACACGCACTTGGCCGATTTCATTTATTTGGTATCGCTTGAATATATTCCGAAATACAGTACATAAAAAAATCATAATTCAAAAACTGTCACAAGTAGGATGTTGATTATTAACATAAATATTCTTCACTATGAGAGGCCGGTACTCACAAAAAAACCCGAGTTCATTTAATGTAAGGGCTGGCTTACTATGGAAACCCGACTATGGCCTTTTTCTATGTATTCTACGCAGTCGGCCGAGAATCTTAAGAGCAAGTCTTACGCTTTTCACTACATATGTGATTTAGCCCATTCATTGCCAATGACTGACATACGTATGAGTCCTGCTTCTACGTGCGATTTTAGCTATAAGTAGAGCGGAAAATGCTGCTACTCGCTACGCCGTAGCACATGTAGCGTTGAGCGGCCTTGAATGAGTTAAGCTGCTACGGACTACGGCGTAGCGCTACGAGCGTGGCGTAGCAATAAATGGGTGAATGCATGTGAAGAAGCTGTTGCTAAAAATTGTGCCTGAAAGTATATGCAAAATTAGATATTCTGGGGCTAACGATCCATACAGTGATTAAAGCTTATAAATCTCGGACACTTTTATAGTCCGCAGCGCATGTAATTTATGCTCCTGTGATTTATTATGATTAAACAAAATAACCATTTATGTAAATTATGTTACGAGCAGTGGTTACGATCAGCCAAAATGCAGTATTCTGCGAGAGTGGGCGGTTATGTGCAGATTATTTCATGTCGGTATTTTAAAACTGTTTCCTTGCTTTGCAAGGTACGTTAAGGCGTTGAGCGATTGTAAAAATTGTTACAGGCCTGCCTACTCGACATCAGGTCCATAATATAAGGTCAGATGGCATCCCGTGCTACAAAAATATACGACTACACTCATTCTTGGGAATGGGTACCCAATCGGAGTCCGGGCTCTTATAGAATGCATCTGGGGTAACAAGGATAAAGATTTAAATTGTTATAGCTGGATAAGGCTCGTCAAATCAACTGTGTTTAATGCTTATTTTTAGATAATTCTACACCTGTACGAGCGTGGATTTCGCTCGATACACGATCGCAAATTTTGAAACATTTTCCCGTACACGTAATTGAAACTCACCGCAATGCGAACACACTGCTAGAATTGGTTCAGTTAATGAACTCTGAAATTCATGTCGGTAATGTGGAGCCCTGTGCTACGAAATCGTGAGTGACGCTAATGATAGCACGCTCAGCAGTTGTACGGGCTGAGCGTCTTTCCAATTACGCTCACTGGCCGAGCAGGCGGCGGCGGCCGGCAGCGGAGTCACGCTGCGTTTCGCTCGTTATCGTCACGTGCCGCTAACATCTGGATCCATCCGCCCGTGACAACTTCTTGCTCCCAGCTCTAACAATTTTCTCATATTTCTTTCTTATCGTTTTCTGAAAAAATTTGATCGTCTGTAAAAGAAATTGAACACTTGCTACTTACCACTTTCTATCCGCCAATTATTTAGTTTAATAGTTACAACTTATCTAATCATTAATTATAATTTTGATTCACATCAAACTACCTTTTAGCTATGGCTTTGTTTCACTCCTCTGGGAATTGATTTCCAGAATAAAAGGTTTTTAGCATTCACATGATTCAACATTATCTGTATCCCAATTTAAAATTTCCTGTTCGGTTTTTTTTTCCGATTGAGTAAGAATTATCCAAACGTATCTACAATCTTTCACATTTATAAATGTTATTAATAATGGATCCTCAAATGACTATATAGATAGGTACTTCAAAGGTTTTAACAGCGATAAACTTTGTTAGTCAGTGAATAAAATTAGGATCCTCAACAAAACACTCCACGTGGAATTTCGTGATAAGGTGAAAGTTTCCCCTGCTCGCAAATTACACCCAAAATTTTCAGTGATAGTCAAACTTTGTTCAAATGAGATCACTTCACCGGTCTTTATGGCATTTCCCTATTTCACTTTCTGTGTTTTCGGACAGGAGTTGTGGAATGGCTACTTACTGTTTCGATTAGATACTTTGTATATTACTTGGTAACGTCAGAGGTGTACACAAAAACCTTAATTCGATATGAGATATTAGTGATATCCTGAACTTTAACATACGAGTATGTACACAGCATCTGTTTATTTCAATTGATCCAATTTGAACTGCCGTATTCTCGCCACATTGCATCGATGACATCACCGGAATGTGTCAAAATTATACTAAAACAACAAGGAATATAAAGCAAATATCTTTATTCCTTACTCAATACTAACATAATGTAAGGTTGTTCACGAGAGGCAGGGGTATAAGTATAGTAAATAATAGAGCTGTTCGCCAATCGTTCAGCGTAATAGAAAGCTATCTAGCGGTTAGCACCAAGCCTCCACTACGTGAATGTAATGCAGTACTCGCACTCACATCTGAAGCCAACTGGTTCCATTATGGGATTGCCCTTTGAGTGAAGTTTGTTTTCATTCCTATATAAAAGTAGATTTTTTTCCACAGCGTTTTACGAAGCGTGAAAAGTACGTAATGTAACACGTGCATTTTCTATGCTCTCCCGCTTTCGATTCTAATTCATTTTAATGTTTTGTTTCTGGTTTGTGTAATGTAATAAAACTACATATTTGTGGTATGTTCTCATATCGAATAGATTTCTTTATGAAACGAGTTATGTTATTTCATTTATTTTCCTATAGATCGGGTTTCTATGGTACAGATTTATTAATTTGATTTATGCGCGCCTTACTCCAACATCAACACATAAAGAGTGGATTAAGCTATTAGCTGAGGGTCTCTTTTGCATAATTGAGTTTAACCTATAATACGTTAACTGGACTTATTATAATTAACAGCCTCCAAGCAGCACCTCCCTTTTAACCCTTTGAATTTATCCTCCAAGACGTTCGGGGCGTCTAAAACTGAATTTAGGTCTGACATTACTATGAAATATCCCGTGAGTGATATTCGGCGTGCCTTCGAAAGGCATACTACGTCGTGACGTGTAATACTAATTCATCGATCGGAGCAAATCGCTGTCTGAAAACCGCGACAAGTCCTATTGTTCTATAAAATCTGCAGGGAACATTGTCCCTTTGTGCCAGAAGCGTTCGGTTAAGTCGTCAATCAGGTACATAATTGATGGTGTGACACTCGGGCGGCGTCACAGCCATTCAGCGGCGGCTCGCTGACGTGGCCGGCGCACTCGAAGCGTACGTGCCGATCACCGCTACTACACCACGATCATATCGCCACCGTTACACTGATGACACGACTCTCTATAACAATACGGCTATCTGTCTTCTACTACGCTTCATTTGTGCATATTTTTAATCAGCATAGGTACTTATTCAACATAAAACTTCGGCAAATCCATCAGACATTTTTACTAAGATGCTAGCGTGTCGAAAAATACGTCATCTGAAGAGAAGTTTATCTTTATGAACATGAGATAGCTTCAAAAGAGATCATATTATAGCTATAGATTTTTACTCGGACACTACTGGACCGTTATAAGTCTCTTATTTAATCACCTTTAAAACACCTTTCCGATAGGATGTATTATTCACCGTTTAGTATAACTACTCGTATAGCGGCTGGCCGTAAACTGAAACTGACTAAGTTAACGAATAGTTATTATTTACAATAACTTGCCGCGGCTCTTGAAGTGGAGAGTCATGTTAGTTCAATTACCATGAATTATGAAAGTACCCAACAATAAAATTATTCAAATTGAGAAAGTTAGTAGCAACAAAAACAACGCGTCGACCCCTGTATCGCGAGATATGTTGGGGGCGGTCCGTGAGCGCGGTGCGACAATTATTTCCTTATACCATAATCCTTGTGTTCGGAGGTAGATAGTCTCGGGGGACACGTGATTTGGTCCGGTCGGCGGCTACGGACACCACGCCGAGCGCTCGCCTCGTCACACCGTTCCCGGAAAACTCGTATTAATGTAAATTGGAGTAATCTGCCCTTGCCCTTCCCGTTCCCGGCGCGCCCCGCGCTGTCTGCCCGTCTGCTCGAAACAAAGCGCCCGCTACCCTTCGCCTTTTATCACTACTTGTTTTAAGATTATCTAAATAGAAAACAAATACGTTTTAATATCGCGTGTTTTGTTTACGTGTCCGTAGAGTAATATAAAATTTAGTTAGATGAATCAGATATCCATTATACTAATTACTTTATTTCTTTTCCAGGTACATTTTCGTTACCGCATCCTATGAATTACATACCAAAAGTTTAACAGTGAGTATATAACTGAGCGAATATTGTTTTGAAAAATAATTCCATCAAGTTTATTATTTATCATGATTTCTAATTGAAAAACTATACCTAAATATTTGACCGAGTACTTCCGTTTATTTTGATTAATTATTTCACTGTACATTTAAGAAATACATTGTGACCGGAAAGAAGGGTCATATAAAATTAAAGTTATAAAATTGGCATTAGTTCCTGTCGCAATTCCCCAAGACACGCCTCCGCCGTTCGCATGAAAGTCGTAAAGAGAACGGGGGACATTTGATTTTAAGCCTCGCGGACTATAAGTGTTATTTCTCAGAGAGAAGTATTATTCTGCGAGAGCAGCGCAGCTTCGCCATCTCGAATGCTCCATTTAGTTCCAAAGTTTTTCTCGTTTATCACCGTTGGGCTCTCAGAGGCGGAGATTTTTCCTTTAGATTTGTTGTCACGCCAGACCTTTTTAATGTACCTACCTTCCTTATCGTGCCGTGATTAAGAATAAACTTGTTTTGTTATTTACTCGAGCTATTTCAACATAAATTATTTACGCCTCGATAGTTTTATTCGTCTCATCGTTTACCACCTTGTATTAAATTTTCAATTAAGGTAAATGGGAAAATATCTTTCGTTTATTTGATATGATTTTTCCTCGTCGTGGAAAGGTAATATTTTATGATAATTAACAAGATGCGTATTTTCTATGTGTCCACAATCCTATTTGGGACATCACCTTATTGCTCGAGCTAGTAAACATGTGTAGCGCTTAGCCCTATAACGCGTACAGTACCAAAGTGCACAAACAGATATGTCGTTCAGTGCTAATCACCACACATTGATACAATTCATTATTTATTTCTCGTAGCAAACTGGCGCGGTGATTGAGTTATACTGTTGCTATAGTTGTTTATACGTTCCTTACCTACAGCGTCTAAGACGCGTTAGCGATTAAAGAAAAGGGCAAATTAGAGCAGCAACGGAGCACGATCGGCCAGGCGCGCGGGATGCGCCCGTGCCGTGAGCTACAGGCTTCAGGCACGCTCGTCGCTCGCCTCACCGCGTGCTGTGCAAAGATAAAAGGATTAGCAAAAACCCTTTCCATTCGGTTTTGTATCACACTACAATTACTCTCTTTCCAACTTGATTCCGCGCATCTACAAATACGATACATCATTAACGACTCCTTGGAAACATTAGTGTTTTTGATCTCTACCCGTAATGGAGCTGGAATCAATTTGAACAAGTTTCAATAAGGCTCTTTTTTGCAATAGCTGTTTTCCAATAGCCATAAAATGAAACAAGCATTTCGGAATGCGCGGAGTCATCAAAAACTTTTTTGTTATAGCGAAAGCAAGCTACCCAACTTTCATTTCTGAATTCGCTTCCCGGAAAATTTATCACCGTAGATTCCTTTCCAAGGTAAATTTCCAATTTATTGAGGACGATTGCTTACCGTGGATCGGATTTCGGCGCATCCTTGTTTGGCTTTAATTTATTGCGTCTTGAAATAGGCTCACTAATGGGATAACTTCGTTTACTTTGGCCCTCTTCACCTTGATCTAACGTACTTCGATAACAATATTTAAGTGTTTGCTTTGTCGACAGGACGAAACCCTTTAAGGTAACTTTTTAGTTTACAAGATAAATGTACAATGTGATGTACCTACCTACGAGGGTGAATCAAAAAGTTCTTAGAACTGCATAGTGGTAAAACCTTTTTAAATGTAGGTTATTTTTTTTTTATTTGGCTCTCATTATGACATAATTATGGCGGCAAATTGTATTTGATTGCTTGTACCATTGCGACCTAATTAATTATTTTGTGAAGATAATCGCTCAAAATTTTGCATTATGGAGAAAAATGAGTTACGTGCCGTGATTAAGTATCTGTGTCTGAAAAAAATGTCCACTAAGGAAATTCATTTGGATATCCAGCAGACTATAGGTACTAATGCTGTACCATATTCCACGGTCGCTTACTGGGTTGCCGAATTCAAGAGAGGTAGAGCCAACTGTGAAGATGACCCTCGCTCCGGCCGGCCTTCCACCTCTGTTACTGATGAAAACGTGGCGAAAATCGAAAAATTGGTATTGGAGGATAGAAGAATTAGCATTCAACAGTTAGTAGAGATCCTACACATTTCTTTTGGTAGCGTGCAATCAATATTGACGGATGTTTTAGGGTTTAAAAAAGTTTCGGCAAGATGGGTTCCGCGAATGTTAAGTGAGGTTAATAAAGAACAGCGTGTAGAGGTTTCGAAGCGGAATCTCGAAATCATCGAACGTGACCCGGATGCATTTTATCGTCGATTTGTAACCATGGACGAGACTTGGCTCCACCATTTTGATCCCGAGACGAAAAAGCAAAGCATGTCCTGGAAACGACCATCCCCTCCACCTATTAATAAATTTCGAGTTTTTCCGACGGCGGGTAAAATTATGGCCTCTGTATTCTGGGATGCGGAAGGAATCCTATTCATTGACTACCTTCCGAAAGGAAAAACCATTACAGGTGCCTATTATACAGAATTGATCCCGAAAGTGCGGCAGGCGATCATAGAAAAACGCCAGGGAAAGTGGTCGTCGGGCGTGCTGTTTCACCACGACAACGCCTCGGCTCATCGCTCACAATTGGCACTCGCTGCCATCCGCCAAGCTGGCTTCAAGCTGTTCTTCCCGCCATATTCTCCGGACTTGGCTCCTAGTGATTTCCACCTATTCCCGAAATTAAAGGAGCACATCCGCGGAAGAAACTTTCCTGATGATGATGCCGTAGTGGGTGCTGTGGAGGAGTTTTTCGAGACCCAAGGAAAAACTTTTTTTATGATGGAATAAAAAAAATTGAAAAACGATATCTAAAGTGTATAGAACTCCAAGGAGACTATGTAGAAAAATAAAATATAAGTAAACGATTTTCTTTTGTTTTTCACCCTTATTCTAAGAACTTTTTGATTTACCCTCGTATAGTAAAGTAAGAAGTCTTTTGTTACATCACATCATAGCAATGCGTGTCCTTAATTGAACTAAATGTTGATCGACATATCTAAATATATAAAAGAAGAAACTGACTGACTGACTGACTGACATATCAACGCACAGCCCAAACCGCTGGTTCTAGTGATTCCAAATTTGGCATGTAGGTTCCTTATAAGGCCTAAAGGAGCACTAAGAAAGGTTTTTTCAAAATTAACCCCCTAAGGGGCTGGAATGGGGGTCGAAAGTTTGTATTGGGAAAACATTATTTTTTGAACTAGAGACTTGAAACTTTGTAGGAAGATTACTTATTAAGATAGAAAAAAATTACTTTCATCTTTTTAGAAAATTCCACCCCTAAGGGGGTAAAATAGGGGTGCAAAGTTTGTTTCAGAAACTACTGGGACTAGAAAGTTGAAATTTACACCAGAACTTCCTTTTATGACGTAGGCAAAGGATAAGACGGATTTTTTGGAAATTCTACCCCTAAGGGGGTTAAATAGGGGTGCATTGTTTGTATGGGGGAAACATTATTCTTTGAGCTAGAAACTTGAAACTTTGTAGGAAGATTACTTAATAAATACCAAAAAAGTACTTTCTGCGTTTGTGAAAATTATACCCCTAAGGGTGTAAAATAGGGGTGTATCGTTTGTATCCTAAACTACTGGGACTAGAAACTTGAAATTTACACCAGAACTTCATTTTATGACGTAGGCAAGGGATAATATGGGATTTTCGAATTCCATCCCTAAGGGGGTTAAATAGGGGTGCAACGTTTGTATGAGGGAAACTTTTCCTTTTGAACTAGAAACATAAAACTTTGTAGAAAGATGTATAAATGACAAAAAATAATATAAATCAACAAAAGATATGGACATCCAAACTTTAGAAAGAAATAGCATTTTTTTATTGTCCCAGAGTAAATTAAAAGCTACCAATAGAATCCTTACCTATATTATAGAAACAAAATTGTACAACAGCTATGGACCCAAACAGCAATTTACTTGATTTTCCATACAACGATTAGTACAGATTCAGAGGACAGATTCTCATTTATCATGATAGTAATTTTAATTTTAAAAAAATAGGTACCTACGTAAAAAAGGGTTAGGCAGAGCACATGAAACATGTTCCAGCGCCACTTTTAGCATAAATGTGGGTATAAAAAATCGACAAAATTGATATTGCAGTGATAGGTTGTTAGCCCATCGCCCACAATACACCTCAACCCTGCTCCCTTAGACGAATTTTACGAGACCCACGGGAAGAAAGGAGGTGATGAAATTCTAACCCGACACCACACGGGCATGAAAATAATAGTAAATAAAGAATAATTTACCATAACGGGTTTTGACGAAGGGTTATTCATAACGGAAGTAAGTAGTAAGTAGGCCGTTGCCGGCGTCACAATTCAAAAACTATTGCAAAATTACACTTACTACGCGGGCGAAGCCGCAGGCAAAAGCTAGTATATTATACTTGTTACGTGACTTTCACGTGATTATCTTCAGCTTAGCTTTTTAAAATTATAAAAATAAACCTTTTACTTCCACAAACTCTTTAATGACGTAAAAACTCCGTTATTAAAACAAATAGGAAGCCGTAATCCAGTCAACACCGGAGTTTAATTGAAAAGTGTTGTCGTTATTGTTTGACATGTGATGTGATGTTTGTGATGTGCCGCGGAGGTGAGATTGTTTCCCGACAACTCGGTGCGACATAATGACAACCCGCCTCGCCCTTTGCCCAAAGATGAAAATGCTTCCACAACTTTTCTACTTAAACAGAAAAGTAAACGTGTAAACTCCGTTACCATCTCGATGGCTTAAGGGATATTTTATTGAATTAGTCGAGGCAAGAGTCTAAGAAGATTGCTGGATTAATTAATTTCGAAGTAAGTTATTTAAAATGATGTAAGGTATTCGGTTAATTACGAAAGGACTTTGGAAGAGTTGACATCTATATTTTCATTCACCAGTCAGAATTGGTGGAGCTTGTGCTTACGACGTCGGTTACTTTCTTTTTACAAGCTTTATATTAACTTGACTTAATAACTTATAAAAGTATGTATGTAAGTAAGTTGTCCGTCAAAATTTGCAATCCATTTTTCAGTCACTTGCCGTTATCCGATTGATATGAAATTTTGGATATTAGTATAGTTTGGATGACAATTCAATATTATGGTACCATCGAGCTGATCTGATGATGAAGACAGAAGGTGGCCATGCGAATTCCGTATTTAACTGACGTAACCCCGTTGAGTTTGGGCTCGTTTGAATCGTCTCGATGAGTAGTTGATAATGGTAAACAAAAAAGTACAGTCGGCAACAAAAGCTTGTACCAAAAATGATTTTTTCTCAGAAACTTATTTTGAACATAAACCCGAGAGCTTTGGTTCAAAGACTTTTACAAATATCTTCGGAGCTTATAAATTTTGAATGATGGTATGGTTTTGAACCGCAAACATTTTTTTCTTTGTAAAAGGGCAAATCTGGAGTTGGTATGTCGGGTAATTCCGAATGACATACATAAGTGCGGATTATTTCGTTCTAACACAATATACAGGGGCAATCAACTGTTTCTTGTTGTTATTCTGTTCCGGTAAGCCAAGGGACAACAGTGGCAGAATTTCTTAGAAAAAATAATGTAAATTGGACTGCTCCTATCACGCTAAGGGGATGCCCCACCATAGAATGGTTACCTGGATTTAAACCCCATAAAATCATAGTTTTTAAGTAACCCACATGACATAACCATGGCAACGAGCAGCAAAAAATTGTTGATTGGCCCATCTAATCCTTTTTGTTTGGAGTTCGGTAAAAATTAAAAATTATCGGAATAACCCGATTTTCGGCGTTAGCCGAATGCACCGAAAAGGGCGCATTTTGTTATGACGAATGTTTAGTTTTTAACATTTTGATATTTTTTACAACGATGTTTAGTAACACTAATGGCGTTGATTATACGTGTGTTTTTTTTATAACTTGCAAGCCGTTGTGGAATTCATTAACTTAAAAAAAAACATTTACGTTTCGTTAGCGTTCTAGCTGGTGGTAAAATTATCATAAAAATATAGTTAAAATGATTTGTGTTGTATGAAATGTCTGCTTTTCGGGCAAGTGGCGCTGTAAAAAGTCAGTTGCTCGGGATAGGGAGGCTCGCGTAAACAGCTCGGTAAATCACGAAAGTGTGCGCCACGACGCGACTTGGACAATATTTGTGCCAATAAAATCCTCCCTAACAAAGCTGTTGTTGTCAACGGAAAGCCGCTTGACCTGTTTTAGTCTGTCACGGATTTGCCGGGATCGTGTTCGAATCTCGATAAACACAGTTCAAAGTATTTTTTCCGTGCTGACAGTAAAACATGCTAATCTTCTTAGCATTTCATTCCAAGATACTTACAATGTTTTATTTACATTTCAGATTATACGTATTTCTAAAATATTCGTACGATATAGTAGTTACAGACAGTCATTAATAAATGTCAAACAACTAGCACTTACGCTTGTTGGATAACGAAACCTATTAAAATGTACGCTTCCACTATTAAACATACATGTTTGGAACTGTATGCCCCTGTTTGCGTGGCACACTTGCAAAAATACTAGTTTCCTGGGTTAGTTACGTGGCACGTGCTCTGCAGTAATTTATGAGTGCACATCGCGCTAGGCACCTAGTTCGTTGGACGGAGTGTGCCAGTTAGGAGATATCATTGTTCTGCAAAGTTGGTGAGTCTTGTATCTTAGTCGGAGAGTGCTGAGGGAGTTGGGGCCTCGCGCCGCCTGCCGCTTCGCCGCCTCGCAACCCTCGGGCGGGTCCCGCGCGTGCTATTGCACCATAACGACGCATTTGCATCTATGTTAATAACTCGCCCGTTTATTATTCCCCTTGTCTTACATCTTCACAAATTTCAGTATTACTCAGTTACCGAACTTAACTCAATTATCTCCCGATTTTCGAAGAAGATGAGATAAAACAATGCACTTTCTTCATCGATCACGCTAAAACCAAATTATTATTCTACTATGTATTACGTTAGTTAGATCATGTGTATAGAGATTACAGGACAAATTAACAAAAGACACGATGCTTCCTCAATAACTGTAAAAACTATCATTGGCAGTTCTTGCGGGTGGATAGCTAATAAAGTAAGTTGGAGAGGAAAAGTAAACTAATATCGGATGGTTCTGCGGGCCGGGTGACGGTAGCCGCTGGTGAGCGTCGTCGGGACGTCATCTTTTCCGCAGATTTATTACTTTCAATATGGGCACTGTACTCGCCTTTTACCTTCTATGAATTACTTTCACGGTAAGAAATATGTTGGCGTTTGGCGAGAAAAGTCCGTATTTTTTAATTAAAAAGCATCACATACCGCACAAAAACATAATCGTGGTGAAAGCAGTAATCTGAAAAACAAATGATTCGCTCATAAATAACAAATCAAACAATTATCATTAACACTGTCCTGACTTCCTCAATTCAAAAGTCGTTTCGTTTCTTAAAATTCGTAAAAAAGTTTTGGTACAAATTAAGAGCGAATTTCACTCCGTCCGTTTGGCCATTAGTAATTTCAAAGTTTTAATGAATTTTCTTCTCTGACATTGAAGAATGAATTCAACCTTACTCCTGCTTCTAGGTGCCACTGGTACTCTGGCAAAAAGACTGAATTGATCTGTGGTCACTACGATGCCGATCATTTACATCAGCACTCATATTTTACAAGTGATCTCTTTTTATTGTCCTAAGACAGCTATAAGGTTTTTAACCGACTTAAACAAAAGATGCGGTTCTCAATTCAATGAGACCATCATTGTGACAAAATAAAGCTCTGATGATGGGAACCGGATTTCCGTACTTTCTATTGTAACTGTATTTACTTTCGGTAACCACAAATTCAGTGAATTGGAACTATTGATGAAGACCAGAGATCACTTGTGAAACTTTTTAATAATGTAGGTACCTACTTCCCAGATTTTTCATGAGATTCCGTTGCCGTAGCAACTAATGATGTCCCAAAGGTGATCCTTGTGGAATTAACGGAACTCCTTAAATACAGTCGGTTTGCATATAGAGATTTAGGTATTTTCTGTAATAACCAACGCATTGGTCTCGGAAAGCAGTTACTTAATGTGGTGAAATAAAAAAGAAATGTGGAAACGATAATTTAAGTGGGGTTCGGTTTTTTTTCTTCATTTATATAATATTTTATATATAGAGAATAAAAAGGTCGTATTCAGAGAAAAAAGGGTACGTATTGCAGTCTAAAATTAAAAAATCTAGCGTAAAATAACCTACGTTCTAAATACCTAATGATTTTAAATACCTAAGCAACTAACAACTACCTACGAATTACCTAAGTTTAAATCGATTGAACTAAATATCTAATGTTTAAAATATCAACAGCTATAACACCAACACAACACATAGTCCAATCTAAGGCAAGTCGGTGTAGGTACGACGACGAGCGAAGCGAGGAGGATTGTTAGGTAGAACTGCGACCTACAGCGCGCGAGCCGAGCGAGCGAAGCGCGCCTGCCGCGGCAGCGGCCGGCGAAGCGATACATCAGACTTTTTTATATTATACTTTTTTATTAATTTACTAGGCTACTACTAATACTAGGTTAGGTTACTAGGTACTTTATTACCTTCCTTTACAGAATTTCGTTTCATACTAGTAGAAGGTTTCATACAAGTAAATATACATGTAAATAAGTAACCTCGTAACTTAATAAAAAAGTATATTAAAAAAAAACGTCGGATCTGGCGCTTCGCCGGCCGCTTCCGCGGCACGCTCGCTTCGCTCGCTTGGCTCGCGCGCTGTAGGTCGAAGTTCTTCCTAACACTCCTGCTCGCTTCGCTCGTCGTCTGACGTAAAATAACCTACGTTCAAAATCCCTAAAATCTAAATACCTAATTATTAAGCATTCGGTATTTTGAATATAAGTGAAAATATCATTAGGTATTGAGGTTTTAGGGATTTTGACGTAGGTTATTTTATGTTAGATTTTTAATTTTAGACATTGCAATACGCACCCGAAAAAAAACATGATTTCATACAATTTGGTCATCGTACGCCGCACTACGTTATGTCATTACTCATGCAGCATACTCTGTTTAAAGTGATAGGGTGACTATGGCATGAGTTTTCAATATATTTTATCCCAAAATTTTATAAAAAAAGGATATTATTTGTTTTCACATAAATAGGTAGGCACTAAATTATATATATTGCATTAAATTAACGCTTAATTATTGATTCCGTAGTGTGATTCCTGATTATGTCCCCAGAATCATTATGTATAGTTAAGTGTTTAAGAAACAAGTGACCACGTCTGACAGTATCGTAGCTTTGCAGTTAAAATTTTGTTTACACGAGTCAATAATTGCATCTCAGGCGATGGTACTGATTTGAATACCTAATCACAAAATATGTGAGCGAGAAGCCGGGAGTAGATAGAGACGAGGCGGCCCCCGCGCCCCTCATTACCCGTAACGGTGCCCCATTAGGCGCACGGGCCGGAGTGCCGCGGACCGTAGTTAATCCACGTCCTCATTCACTGTTATTTCGAAGGTCTGATCTAATCTAAACGGGGCTTAGGATCCTACAATGCCAGTATTTCGCGCAACTCGTCCCTTTTATGTATTTGACTATGCTCATACCCGGCCCCGTCGGTCGGTTGACGTTTGCCTTTGCTATAAAAGGAAATACCACTTCCGAAACTTCCGATGTGACGCCGTGTTAATGCCTTTGTATGAAAATTAATTTGTGTTACTCGACACTGGCATAATAATTGCGGGTACACAGACGAGATTGAGTCGGGAAGTCGTTTTGAATGGGGCTGTTGGAAAATGTACGATTATAGCTGAGCAGGTGTAGTGTACTATAATGCTGACGCTGGCAGCGGCGCGGTGGCGGTCGCAAGCTGAACTGGAAGGGTCAATTTGGAAGCTATTATACAGGGGCGGTTAGAGGCCTACTTCCGGCGGCTGCACTAAGCTGCCCTGTACCAAATCCACCCGCTCGATTTCGGCCTTTCTGCAGTGCTGTTCAGCTTTTACACGTTAAGTTTGTGTAACCACATTTGGCGATAATTATTTCGCTTGAACATTCCTTCCTTGCGACAGGATAGACACTGTCAAATCTACCCTGCCTGTCTATATCAAAGTCGACTTCTTTATTAACATTGGGTCCTTATTTCAACAAAATGGAATAAGCAAAAATTGATTGAATCCTTTTGATGAACCGGTTTAGGAAATTGCTTTGGAGGTGAAAATGTTTAAAAATTCCCTCGGCCGTAAGCCGATTGCGGATTACCCTTTTGTATTTTATGACTGTGGAGAAAATTTAAGACTTCAGTATAAAGTAAGTTTTATACATTACAAATGTGAAATGCTTTGAAAAACTGGTTGCGAATTAACAAAAATAGATGTTGAAAATATTTACATTAACCCAGTTTAAAATCCAATGTTTGTATACTGAATGTTCGTTTGTTGTATGCAGTAGGTATGTGAGGAAACAATGCGTGATTTACACTATATGAATTGACAACAAGGCATCCTATTCTCAAATCACTAAAATCTAATTGAAGTCAACAAGGAATAAAATTCGCGACGACGCTCTGGTTCACGTTTTCACGTAATATTGAATATAAATATGAGTTAAATATGAACTGATTTATTTTTGGCGAGGAATGAACAAGCGGCATAATATATAGTTTAATATACGAGTACCTAAAATATAAAAGGTATTGCACTGTGACGATAATAGGTAGTGTCAATTGACCAAATCAAAAATAGAGATTATTATGGTTCCGAGATTAGTCCCTAAAGATTTGATTTTGAGTTTTCCTTATTCTGGTTTGGACGCGCTCTTGCCCTTTTACCAAACCCAACTCGATGAGTATCTTTCCAAAGGATGAGCTCGTAAACTATAAAAACTAAGCGTTTGAACGGTCCTACGGCTGAGGGGTGAATGCATCGTCCGTGTAGTGCTAGTGGAAAAGCGGTGTATAACATTGTAGTGGCGGCGGGCGGCAAACGAGGAGTTATGACGGCTGCGGAGGATTACGTGAGTGGATGTCGTAATAAAGCTTGCGATGAAGCCGTTACCCGAAGATAAACGTAAATATCTCCGACCGTAGCTGTCGGCTGTCCGCTCGCGCCTCGCTTGCGCCGCGCCGCAACACGCTCGCCCCTGCCAAATGGCAGGCATCGCCGAGCCGCGCCCATTCTCTTCTTACTAATATTATATTTTTAGGACAATATTTCAGAAAGTATTTTCACATAAATATGAATATTACCCTTCTAAAAACTATCCCGAAGACGTAACACATTTATCATCTCTAATTAAGTATTAATAATTAAAATACACTTTATGAAATGTATGTAGGTAATATTTACATTCCTTAATAGAGGTGATCAGGACACTGAGCAGTGAACACAGCCTACTCGCAGTCTTTCAAACTGGACACGACCGATTGAACATTATGGTATCCATATTAATAAGAAACTAGTGTAAATCGTTTCAGCACGGCTAGCACGCGACGGCACGCGAGCTCTCTCGATTTTTCTCGCATTATCCGTCTCTCTCTTATTAGAACACTTAGAAGAAGAGGTGTAATGCGATAAAAATCGAGAGTATTTCGCGGCCGTCGTGTGCTAGACGTGCTGGTAGATAGTCATTGTAGATATGTAGAGGTACCATATACTAGTATCGCACTAGCCTTTGTGTTCCATAACGTATGTGTATTCTCGAGCCGGCTCTTATCAGTAATTCCCCTAAATTAATTACATAAATCTTGTTTGCATACGTCTTAAGCGTATGACACCCGCCATAATTCAACCAGAGCGCGTAGATTTACACTGCTAATGAAGGCCACCTACAATGGCCGCGAGACGTATAGAGGGTGCATTAAACTATATTTAAATTATACCTACCTACTTACCACTCTTGTTAATCAGTTCAAAATATAGTATACACAAAAAAATATTAGGGTAACAACATCATCATTGCGGCAGTATAATTTGGTAAACTTTTGCGGGTTTTTTCCAAAACATTCATTCATTCTGTAATGTTCCTTATATGTAGTTATTCCTTATAAGCATTATATTAACTTGAGCTGTTCGTATGTATTTAAGTTGTCCGTCAAAATTTGCAATTTAATTTTCAGTCACTTGCCGTTATCCGATTGAGCTGAAATTTTGGGTATTAGTGTATTTTGGATGACAATTCAATATTATGGTACCATCGAGCTGATCTGATGATGAAGAAAGAAGGTGGCCATGAGAATTCAGTACTTAAGTACTAAATCGATGTAACCCCGTTGAGTTTGGGCTCATTAGAATCGTCTCAATGAGTAGTTGATGGCGGTAAACAGAAAAGTACAGTCGGCAATATAAGCTTGTCCCAAAAATATTTTTTTTGACAGAAACTTATTTAACTTTATTAAAGTCCATTATATGATCCCTATTTTAACTGCAATTGTGTCAATGACTACTGCGTTACCGTTACCCGGGCGTGTTGTGGCACAACGTTTCTATTTAGGTTGAAGAGACGCTAGTGATTTCCCAGGGCGTTCGGTGTCGCGACTTCATCTGCCGGCACTGGACTATCTTCCAAACATGCTGGACCTTATTGCTATTTCAACGGAGGTCGCGCCACTTTGGCGTACAGTCCACGCGTTTTAAAATTAAGCACGTGATTTGCGTAACATTCTTTAAGAAATTCAATTATTATCAAATAATTATGCATATGGCTCTTTAAAAAAAAATTGGTATACTTACTTTCTGTAAACCTTAAATTGTATAAGCGCTTTATTGTACACAAGGGCGAACCATTAAATTTATTCAAAGAAATTGTTGATTATTTTATATCACTACTAGCTGCCCACTCGGCTTCGCCCGCGCTTTACAAAAAACGCAGGTAAACCCGAGGGATAAAACATAGCCTATGTCCATCCACAAAATCCATTCTATACACAGACGTGAATGAATTTTGAAATCGGCTTATGAATGAATGAACGAATGAATAAGATTTATTTTGAAACAACAAAAATTAAAGCAGTGTACAGAATTCTTATATCTAAAAGTATTAATTAGTTGTCTCAAAAAAGGAACCCACTCAGCATGAGTCGAGGCAGAGGGGGCCCCGACGCTGATTTTCAACATAATCTACATTATCCCCAACATACAAACTTACAAAGCCACAATCTTACAGACTCTTCCTCTTAATAGTATTAGTATAGTTATGCTGCTCATTTCTTTTCGAACGCATCGTACAGGTAATTGGCTTTTAAGTTACCGCTAGTTAGATATTTGTTTTCCGTCATCCCTTTTATTCAGGTGTAGAGGCGGCGCGACGTCAGTGATTTCCCAAGGCGTTCGGTGTCGCGAGCTCATCTGCCAGTGCGGGGCTGCGGGCCCGTCGCCCGACGATGCTGCGGGCCCCTTATTGCACTCTCGCACTCTTCACAGAGACAGAGGTGACACCTCATACAGATGGGATCAGTACTTCATTCTTTATTTAATACTACTTTAATACCCTCTCATGTGTTACTGAACATCAGTAACACGTGAGAGGGCTTGGGTGCAGTTTCTAAAACTATATTTTTGTTATGGTAACAAGGCTATTTTAACTCTTTCAATTATAACATAATTGGGTCAATCAACTTTTTCTCATTGTTGTTCTGTCCCAGTAAATGAAGAGGCAAGAGCGCCGATCACTTGCCCCTACATTGTTTAGTAAAATTTCACATTACTCGCAATTATATGTCACGCAGCAGCTGCATCGTTATTATTTAAAAGGCAAGCAATATATTCTACGCGATTTTGTTATAAGAGAAAAGTTAGTTTTGCCAAAGTTTCCTGCTTTCTTAAAAGCTCTACGGAATAGATAGTTTCTATGTCGCTTTCTTATTTAATAGCTTCGTCTTTTGGATGGTATCCAAAAAAACTTACCCGTCGCCGGCACCGAACGATTATCATAGCTTAGCTCGGTTTGTAAAAAGGATTAAATTAACTTAAATTGGAAAAAGGCAACTGATATTGGCCTTTAGTTAAGCGTAGGGGATTCGAATCAGGAGGAAACGGTTTGTGTGTCTGTCGCGTCTTCCGAGGCTGGGGTAAATGAAGAGAGCCTTCGTCGTTGAATTACAGTAGAGGGCGCTGCACCGAGCCCCGGCCGGCTCCCGGCGCCGGAGCCCGCACCGCGTGGTAATCAGCTTTTGTGCGCGGTAATTGGGTGTCTGAGCTGCCAACCGAAGCATTTATTCCCGATAAATTGAAAACTGCTTTGTGCCTGGAATCACTCGAAGATGCCGGCAGCGTTTTTCTAACTTTATAGAAAGTCCACGTGATCAGACTGAACCACATGTATTACTACGGGGGCGGTGTTTTCTTCAGACTTTCCATTACATTATAAAGGTTTGCAAGCGACTGACTGCTAATTGAATTTTTGCTGTAAGTTCTGTAATGGCGGTAGGCACGCACACTTAATAAGTTAGTCACTGGATTGTCACCTATTGGTATTGACCTTGTTTTAGGCCATGGTTAATATCATTACCATCATTATAAATATTATAATCTACTGTTGATCTACATTCATATTATTATTACCTATCCTGTTTAGTTATTTATGTGTGCCATATCCAACTCGCGGATGTTATCAGTGTTTCCATCTAAATCTAAACCTAAAGTGGCAATTGGTTATACAGGTTAACGGAAAAAGGGTGTGTTTTTTAAATGAGCGGTTATTTTTACCTCTTGCTGTTTCTGGGGGCACGGCAGTGCCCCCGCCAAATCGAGCAAAACAGCGAGCGGCACGGCCGTACCATCCTTTTCTCGAAGCAGTTCCGGCCATTTTCGACCCCCCCTATAACTTCGTTGTGGATAAAACTAGAAGCCTGAATTTTCAGTAACCAAGCACGCATTGTATGACCACGATATATTTCAAATCTCATCCAATTTGAACCAGTGGTTTAAAAATTATAACTAGTCAAAGTTTCTTAATTTTGTCACTCACTGACTCACCGATCATCAAAAGTCTAAGGCACTTCTTGCAGATATAGAAGCTTCAAATTTAGAATACAATTAGTGTTTAGTGTATAAATAAATCAAGACAAAAAAAATGCAATTTCACTCCAGTTTTCTAGATAGACCAACTGCGTAAATAACTTTGTAATCACATATAAACATATAGGATTACAAAGTTATATTTGCAGTGAATGGGACAATAAATTAAAAATTAAGAATGAGATATTGATAACACAATAACCTACAAAAAGAAGTGAGATCCCATAAAAAAACATTCCATTTAAAAAGAGGCCAAGTCTCGAAACTCTTCCACCGTAAAAAGTTGTGAGATATTTCGTAGTACCAAGTCTCAGGCATTCTTATTTTTCTTTATTTGCTAGCTAATTAAAATTTTGTGACTTGGCAATCACACAATAGTTACTACATAGTTTTAGGTATGCAAAAATGCATAAATGCAGGAAAGATGTGTGATTGCCAAGTTGCAGAATTTTATTTAGCTAGCAAATAAAGAAAAATAAGAATGGCTGAGACTTGGTACTACGAAATATCTCACAACTTTTTACGGTGGAAGAGTTTCGAGCCTTGACCTCTTTTTTACATGGAATGTTTTTTATGGGATCTCACTTCTTTTTGTAGGTTATTGTGTTATCAATATCTCATTCTTAATTTTTAATTTATTGTCCCATTCACTGCAAATATAACTTTGTAATCCTATATGTTTATATGTGATTACAAAGTTATTTACGCAGTTGGTCTATCTAGAAAACTGGAGTGAAATTGCATTTTTTTTGTCTTGATTTATTTATACACTAAACACTAATTGTATTCTAAATTTGAAGCTTCTATATCTGCTAGAAGTGCCTTAGACTTTTGATGATCGGTGAGTCAGTGAGTGACAAAATTAAGAAACTTTGACTAGTTATAATTTTTAAACCACTGGTTCAAATTGGATGAGATTTGAAATATATCGTGGTCATACAATGCGTGCTTGGTTACTGAAAATTCAGGCTTCTAGTTTTATCCACAACGAAGTTATAGGGGGGGTCGAAAATGGTCTCAGGCTCATGGTCAGTCAGGTCAGGCTCAGTCATCATTGATTCATTTTAATACGTACTTACTTCACAAACCGTGTTCCCAAGTAAGTTGAAATTGTCGGTGGTTGACACTTTAAATGAGTATTTCAAGAAATCACCACAAAACTGCGATAGGAGTAATAATATCCGTAATGAAAATATTGTGTCGTTAGAGAGATCCTCCCTGGCAATTGTAGGCTCCTACCTGAGTGCGCAATGAAACGGCATCATTTACATATTTTAATAAAATAATATCGCAACTGAATCGTAACGGAGAACCTGATTTAAGTTCTTACCGCGATGAATGTAAATTCGCCACCGCCGCCGCCGCAATTCCAGATTTCAATTCTGGAATTAATGGCTGCCGTCGTGGGCCGGAGCTCGTCTAATATTTGCGTTACTTCCGGAGACTTCTCATAGGAATGGAATAAATTAGTGCCAATCGGCGAGAGAATCGTGCGCTACAATGAGTCTCTCAAATCAAAAATTGGAATACGTACAGTGGTTGAAGCACACTCAGATATCGATTGTGAGTATTCACACGCATTGAGTTCCGCACGCGGTGAAATTGTTTTATTTTCGCAATATCGGATAGGCGCTGCACGGCGTCGCTTGGCCCTGCTAAGCGTGCATTAATATTGTCAATAGTTGGAGTTAGTGGAAGTGAAGTACGTGTCCCGCCTGCCGCTATCTACGGCGCAGCTCGCGCGGTGAATTCGAATGGCTTCTCACACCGCCACCCTCCCGCGCCCTCCCCGCGCCCACCTTGCGCCCTCCACCCCGTAACGCCCCATAAACTCGCGTCTTAATTTTAACTTTATTTCTTACCGCTACCGTGTTCCAAGAAAATTAAGTGTGAAAGTACAATTGGAGGATTCACAGGGGTTTTTATCATAAGGATTTTTACGCTAAAGCGGCAACAACCGCGGTCCACGTACGATCTCGGATCAACCTTATATCATGAAGAAATGATCATGTATCATATTTGCTCAATAAAATGCGAAAAACAAAGTAGCTACCTACCAAACACCGCAGTTATTAATAAAATTATGAAAGTACAATTGGGGGAAGAAATATATATCATAAATGGCAGGTAAATTGCTTGCATCACGATGACATTAATTTGTGATTAAGAAAACTCAAAGATAATCGAGGACTTGGTATACGACATTGAAAAACTCCGATAAAGAACTTGGTGACACATATTGCTGATTTTTGATAGGAAGGTACTTCCTATCAAAAATTACCTGCCTGGAAAATTTGATATTTAGGCAAGTAGTAGGGGCCAATGTATGCTCTATTCTGAGAAAATAATCTAGAGGTGTCACTAATTCACAAGCACATAAAAAGTATATCTTTTTAGGGTTCCGTAGTCAACAAGGAACCCTTATAGTTTCGCTATGTCCGTCTGTCCGTATACGGCTTAGCTGAGTGACCTTAACTACTAAAAAACTGTAATCTGGCATGGGTATATAAATCAATCACGCCGACAAAATAGTAGATTAAATGCTATTTTTTTAAACCATTTTTCAACTCAGTAATTCGTTTTCGAGATATTGGGCTTTGAAGCCCTAATTTTTCTACTCTAGTATCCCCGCGCCCCGTCAAACGATGTAACAAAGAACAGACAGGCAACTACGGAACCCTACACTGCTTGGGGCCCTAACGCACTTGGCCGATTTTATTTATTTGGTATCGCTTGAATATATCACGACATACAGGTTTATGTAGGTACATAAAAAAATCATAAGTCAAAAACTGTATAAGAGGCCGGTACTCACAAAAAAACCCGAGTCCATTAAAGTAAGGAGTAGGAGCTGGCTTACTATGGAAACCCGACTATGGCCTTATTATGCATTTTTCATTACTATGCATTCGACGCAATCGGTCGAGAATAATACGAGTAAGTACATTGCTTGTCTAAAGTCTAATTCATGCTTCCTTTAAAAAAAAAAACATTCTATTCCTTGGGTCGTCTCTACTTCTACCCTGAATTCCCTTCTTGGAATTCGTAAACTTTCAAAACTTAGGAAGCCAGGAAATACCGATCGATCGCACGGGAAATAAACCATCGAAACTATATAGTACCTACAGTCACTGTGGTAAATCATCCATTACCGGTTAAAATTGCAGTAAAAAAATCGTAAACGTAGTATAACATGTTTTCTAATATATATGTCATTGCCCAATACCATCAAGTACCTACTAAACTAAACCACCACATGACAAAAGAGTTTGTAAATAAATTACATTATTATTATTATAACTTATTTGGTAAAACATGGGTGCGGTGGAGAAATATAACTACAATTGTTATCTCACGAATGAGGATCGGTCATTATTGTAGGGCAAGATGTACAGTGTTTGTCTGTAAGGCAGTTCAGTAGGTACTGTTCCAAGATCACGCACAAAAGACAATGTACGAGTATCTGTGTAAGTAGTTACTTATTCGCACACGATAGCAGGCGACCCGCAATTTAAGGTAAAACAACTTCACCAAGTTTAGAACACAAGACACTCAGTAGAGAGTATTTTATTTAGCTCGAACGTACGATGTTATACACCTATACATTATTTATGGTTTTAGTTAAGAATGTAACTGAACTAATGTTGATTAAATATTTCCATAAAAATATCCATATTCATGTTCCCGCGAAGACTGCAGGCTTTATTACGCAACAGAAGTTGCTATCCGTTTGGTTTCAATTGCTATCGTTTGGTACGGAGAACTATTAAATTCTGTGTGGTGTCCGTTGCTAGATAGATGTTAGAAAGAAACCTTTTACTACAAACATATAATGTTCAAAGATATTTGGAGTTGGCACTCGCTCTATAACAATACCAATTACAAAGTTATTCCTATAATATAAGACGGCTTGATAACGCAAGTTGGGTTAGCGGGTCCGCAATTGGCCCATCATTTCGGCCTATCGCACTGTCACAATACAATTATAACGAACAGTATACAGTCTTAGTTCAGTCATATAAAGTGGTAAAGGCGGTTTTTGAAATAATATCTTTAAGTAATAAGATGATTTTGAGATGCTGTATTATGCGTGTGGATTCGGACACTTGACTGCAAGTGGTATACTGGTTACGATACTTTTATTATAGCATACTGTTCGGCAACAACAATATGGGAATAGATTGGCAATTCCGGTGGTTACGTATCTGGTTATTGCGAGTTTACATCGAGAGCACGTCGGAGCGTTCGGAATTTTCTCAAAGGTAGAAGTTTTCTCGGGCGCATGCAATTTCAAAGTTGCACAAGGGGCCGCCTGGCGAGCGCGAGCGCGGCACAAGCGAGCCGCGGGCGGCGGCGACGGAGGCGGCGAGCGGCGCGGGCTACTCGTGGCCGCTACTTGGACTAGCGGCCACGTGTAGCCCGCGCGACGTCGCTCGCCGGACCCGCGCGCCACCGCGACACAACAGCGGTTATTGGGGCAATCGGGGAGCCCCGTGTGACCGCCGTGATGCAAATAACATTTCGAGGAGCCCGCGAACGGACAACGCTGGTCTCGTTATTATTCGGCTCTCGCGGAATTGCTTTTATGTCCTTAATGGAAAACTGAGATATTTATTTCGAGTAGGAAAAAACCTGCCATTTACGTTTTCCTCGTTTTATCTGAATTTTTATAAAATATGACAAAATTATACAAGTTGTTTTAGTAACGTTTTTGGTAAAGAATTACGATAAGTAAATACATATACAAAACGCAGTTCCATTATTTATAAAACCACGGTATAAAACACACAATACATTTGACTAGACGTCACAAACAATGAAATGTACGAGAACGGAACGTGCCATGGCGCTATTTGTAATGGCTAGAAACTAGGTATTGTGAGGATAGGGCAGTTGATGGACATTAAGTCATAGGTGAAAACCTTAAGAAATGTTTTTGTTTAAAATGAAAAACAAATGAATTCGAACAGACCACAATTACATGCAAGAGGTCTCTCAGGGGTTGTAGCTGTTCAGCGGCTACCATTATCCAATCCTGAGCAGTCGGGGTGGGAGAGGATTTAGTTACATCGAGAACTCATTTGCTTTCATATAAAATATATCACCTCATCTATCACCTCACCGGCTCGAAAAGGCTTGCTTTATCGCTCAAATTCAGCGCCCAAAAGCCATTCTGAGAAAGAATTATGTATTATCAATTGAATTTTATAAAAATAATAACAATTAATTATTGGCATAACACCGTCAGTTTTTGAACGCAGGATAATAACCTTTCATTCTATAGAAAAAAGTTGGATCTCGCGATTGACCGTCACGTTCCAAATTCAAAAACTCTTTCCACGCTAGCGGATATAATGGGCTTTTGGGCGCAGATTTTGAGCGATAAAGCAAGCTTTTTCGAGCCGGTGAGGTGAAAATACTATTGCATTCCACCAATGACTATACAAATATGTACTACCATAGGATTTCTAAGTTCTCCTGAGAGGTCACCCCCGGTGCGTCCCTTCGGGACACGGTCCATCCGTAGTCAATGGAGTTGAGCTCCAGAACTACTAAAATAATAATAAACAATAAAATAAATCTCCTGAGAGGAGTGCGAGTATATCGGTGCATTTTAGTTTAGACCCTCGAAACTCGTCCATTAAACTTCTTCGCATTTGGCGTGCAAATGAGAAAGCTGACTGTTTATCAACGCATTATCATCGAAAACTAAGTTCGGCTTTGCGAGCCATATAAGTGCTCATCAGAGAAAATTGCAAGTGTCGCCGTCGTCGGATACGAAAAGGAGGACTATTTGTATAAGTAAATATATTATCGATGGCATAGCGATTGCCTGCAATAGACGCAAAGGCACGTTAATGTACATTTACGAGTACGATAAATTAATTACGCATGACGCATTTGTATCAATATTGAATTGGCGATTTTTGTAATTCGTTTTATGAATGGGCACGGCGCTTCGGTCTGTCCTCTAAGAGGATTATTCTGGTTGTTGCGCGGCTCGGTGTCGTTATTTCATTAACCCATCGGCGACACTCCTCCACAGGCCATGCCGCGAGCCAGTCCCGCGTGCCTCCCGCCGCCACGAACTGAGAATCTCTAATAAGCTACTCACCATTCTGTACCTACAAATGTTCTACAAGTTCGTTAACGAATCCACTCATTCTTTATTTTTAATCAGAAACCAGAAGAAACATTGCTAACAATAAGGTTAGTAATGAACAATGATGCCACTGGCTTTCTCATCGATCAATATTGATGGTATTTTGAAATAAAACTTTCCCGGGCTCGGATTGTCATAAGCCGATTAATAAAATGAAGTTCACGTCTATCTAGAGATATGAGAGAGTTCCACTTTGCTATCGGTTTTGTTTTTACAAACCGTGTCGTCGGTTTAGTCTCGTATCCAAATTGCGTATACGGGCGGTTGTGATTTGATATAATTCGTTGTAAAACCATCTTGAACTAAAAGCGTCATGCCATACTGTTTCCAAACAGATGGCGTCAGTTAGACTTGAATGAATAACGCGCGTACGAAAACTAGTACGAGTTAAAGTTAATGTAATTGATGCGGTGGTGATTATAAATAAGTTCTACAGTTTCGCCAGTTGGTGCGAACTGCCCCTTTAATTATGAAAATGTATGCGAAGCACATGAAAGTTTGTGCAATTATGCCGTAGCCGCCGTGCGCCCGGCGACGTGCAGCGGCCAACCGCGTCCTTAACTACCGCACACTGCCGTCTACCATACTATTCAATTACCTCCCGCCCCGCGCTCTGGGCTCAAATTTAAAGATAGACTTGCTACAATTTATTTAAGTACCTTTTTACTCTACTTTACTTTATTTGGAGTAACACGGTTAGAGTAAAAGTTTCTCAGTAGATATAATAACAAAGACAATCAGCCATGATATAATATCGCATCGTCTTGATTAATAAATATTATATCTATAAATAAATCTTTTACACAAATCGTAATAGTACGAGCCTACGATATATTTCATAGATTAATACTTAAATACATACTTAGAAACCATCTAAGATCCAAATATGCATGCTCAACAAACGAACATTTGCCCTTACCGAGATTCGAACCCAGGGCCATCAGCTTCTTATTCAGGCACTACCCGCTAGGCTAAACCAGTCATCGAGAATGAAACAAGATGTAATGAAACATTGTGCTCCTGTTTGTGGCTAATCCCACAAAGAGCCCTGGCAACAATATAGCTACTATAAATAGCGAGCTCCGCAGGTTATTTATCGCGGGGTCAATTACGCCGCAATAAAGTTTTTAGTGTTGCACAAATTGTCGATTTGGACTCGCTGACGGATGGCCGCGAGTCTGGCGCCGGCAAATGAGCACACGATAAAATTATCGTTAGCGGTAACGACATGAATAAATGCAAGAGGGTGGTCTACGGAGCAAGAGGAGCGAGAGCAGCCCGCCTCGGCACTCGTTAGGGCTCTTGTGACGACTGCAGCTGCAGCCTGCTGCCGGAACCGCGCCGCGTTTCAAATCTCGACGCTTCGTTAATTTTCTTTACATCGGACTGCTGCTCGGCCCGCTCGGGTTCCACGTGTGCCGCTTACAAATAATATCCGTGTTTCTTATGTTATGCCATTCGTGCAATGCTTATTTGAATTATTGATGTTGCTAATTGCATATAAGAGCTTACGTATATATATTATACGCTCATAATAATGTCAAAAGTTTAGTTCGAACATGCGCTTACCGGGGTTTTAGGCACTTGTTTGGGTAGAAATTTGTAAGGAGCTCGCATTCTATGGCTTTTCGTTCGCGGCATGCTAGCTAATTTCCGTCACCAAGTGGACCCGGGTATGTCCAAAAAGGACCCGGGTATGTCCTAAAACTACGACCAAGACCACCGGGGGGTGGGCAGCAGCATCCCTGGAGTTCGGTGGATATACTGCGATCGCCAACCGCATGCCAAGCGTGGCGATTATGGCATATACCCCCTAATGCAGAACACAACAAAGCCACGGTACTAGCGGTCAGGTCAGGTCAGGGGTGCTGAGAATCTCCGGCGTAGATCCGGCTACCACCACCGACGACCCCTGGCCCTGGCAACATACAACACGCGCATACTGCGCACCAGAAATTGCGGTGGGACGTCATATAACCTTTACCACTTACTTAGATGTAGGTACCACTTTTACCATAAATGTGATATCGCAGTGACAGGTTGCTAGCCCATCGCCCACAACACACTTCAACCCTGTTCCCTTAGTCGACTCTTACGACACCCACAGGAAGAAAGGGGGTGGTGCTGTTCTAACCCGACACCACACGGGATCAAAAAGCATGGCAAGCATTTCTACTCTTTTATTTTCAATAAGTTACGCATCGGCAGTCTAGAAAATCCTCAGTCTGAGACTAATTTATATTTATCATGTGTTACCAAGGACCGCTGGAGCTGGCGTCGGCAATTTGATGAAAGCTCCAAAACGATGATTGTGCCCTCATCAAAATATTGTTGTGAAATGTATTGAAAGAAAGCATGCAGCGAACACGCTGTTGAGCGGCTGTAAACTTACCCCTCCTGTCACATTTAGCTCCAGACGTTCTTCGCCTAAGGTATTCCAAGAACATGTCAACTCGCTCGCATATTCACGTTGTATTTCAAAAAAACTGGTATGTTGTACATTTGTATGCTGTTTTGTATCGGCGTAACTTGTGAACAAGACAAGCCAGATATGCGCAGTAACCAGTATTTATCTACAAAACGGCTGTATTTGGTTGCTTTTAGAAGTGTTCACAAATTAAATCTTTATGAACAATAGAAGTTATTACACATATACAATAAGTGTGCTCCAACTTAACATAAACAAAGATAGAAATACTACAAAAACGGCTTTATTTGGTGGCTTTTGGAAGTGTTCTTAGGTTTAAGGTTGACTTTTTAAGTGTAGTATTAAAAAAAAGCCCTGGTCGCTTAAATCGTACAGTCAAGTGCAAAAAATGGGTGCATACAACTTACTCATAAATATGTCCCATCGCTCTTATGTCAGCGGATTAAGGTATCGGTACATATTTAAGAGAGGATTAAATCGATACTTATTTTGACACTTGACTGTACCTTTTTCAGACTGGTTATTCGTACCACGACGGCTGAAGTATCAAAATTTTTGATAAATTCATGGTTCATGATCTTGGTAAATAGTAAATATGTCTCTGGAAGATAGTAAAAGCCATGCGATAGTTATATCCCTATAGAAATAGTTATATACCGGAAGATAGGTATAACATAACGTATCACGGTTATACTATCTTACTGCGACAAAAATATTAATATATTTAAATTATAGGGAAAAAAAAAAAATTCATGCTCCGAGCCGCATTCGAAGTGGCGACTCGAACAAAAATTTGTGCTTTAAAGCTATCCAACGATACCCCACACTATGAGTTTAACGAGAAGAAAAAATATGTAGGGGAGGTAACACATTTTTTTTTTCAGATTTTATTCGTTTGTTTTGTCGGCGTGATTGATTTATATACCCATGCCGAAATACAGTTTTCTAGTAGTAATGGTGACTGAGCTAAGCCGTAGACGGACGGACAGACGGACGGACGGACGGCCAGAAGGACATGGCGAAACTATAAGGGTTCCTTGTTGACTACGGAACCCTAAAAATAATTAAAATAAACACCATGAGCTTCAATTTACATTATATTATTATGTATCTACATATAAGCTAGGTAAATAGCTAACATATCAAAATGAGCGCGCGAAACGTACTGAAATGAAATCGGAATGCGTAACAAATGTCACAAATTGACCCTCTGAAGGCATTAACTATGAAACGGCTATTCTATTTAATTACTCGCACCGATACAGTCCGAATATTATCACAATATGTCTGCGTGTCTACTCCTAGCGTAAACATAATTGAAGATAATCAATTCGGCAGCCTTTCATACAATTACATGCGTAGCGTACACGAAAATCATAGGTAGGATTGGTACGTACTTAGTTGTAAGACTTGCCCAGTAATACTCACCTGTGGCTCTAGTATAAGTTTTAGCGAAACAAAACGTTACGATCGCGTTTGCGTTTTACCCTCAATTTGTATGGGATTTGACAGCTAAACGCAAACGCGGTCGTAACGTTTTGTTTCGCTAAAACTTATACTAGAGCCTCTGATAATTTTACAAGCACTAATCGTTTACACTTCTATGAAATTAGTTACCGTGCTACGCCGCTTTAAAAATCCAGTTCACACCACCCATAAATATCAGCTAAACCAGCACCTAAAATATTACACGCATGAGGATTTCGCGTAAAAGAGTAATATTTATTCCAAAAGGGGTTTTTACAGCCGAGGGGTGAAAGTTTGTTTGGTTTGGTTAATTAATTGATCGAACTGTATTTTTGCTATTGGAATACCTTATCGCAATTCAAATATGAAGCTAATATCGTTCCAAACTGACCAGAACTTACATTTGAGTTGATTTATGCCGGGCTGGCGGGCGGCTGCAGGTTCGTAATTTAAAACGTCACGCATTTATGATGTATACTTGCAATTTTCTCGCGGGAGCACGGACTGATAACCATTCGTGTATGTTTAACTGCGTAGGGCTCTCATGCAAGCGCTTTTATATCAGCACGTTATGGAATGACCCTGCATTCATATAATATTTGTATCATGTTTTATTATCGTTGATATTATACGTAGGACTTGTCTGCTTTCATGTAACGGCTTATTGTGTAAGTGTGCAACTATCCGCCCCCGCGATTACTCAAAGCTGTGATGTAAGGCCGCGTAACGTAAAGACGCGATTCCGAGTCGCACGTCACGTCACGTCTCGCGACCCCCGCCCGGGCCCGCCTCGGCCCTGCTCTTAATCGCGTCGTCATCGCGAGAAGGCTACGCCCGTGGCCCGTGTCGCTCCGGTTCGCTACTGTCATAAATCAGTCGACACCATGTGATGGATGATGCATCTACCTTGAAAAAACAGTAGCTAGGAGATGACTTTATCTCGTATTATCGCCTACAATCTACACCGAGAATATTTGCAAAAATGGGTAATCTTTCATATTTTGGATACACCTTGCAGCAAAATAATTATTATCATAGCATATTTTTAATAAAAGCTTTTATTTTACTTGCAATGTACGAGTATGTAACTGAAATGTTCGGGTGGAATCTTGAAATCAATTAAGAAAGCAGATATCTCCAACCGATTGAGCTGAAATTTTGGATATAGTTTGGATGACCATTCCATATAAAGGTACCATCGAGCTGATCTGATGATGGAAACAGAAGGTGGCCATGGGAATTCAAGACTTAACCGACGTAACCCCGTTCAGTTTGGGGTCGTAAGAATCATCTCAACGGTTGGCAATAAAAACTTGTCATTGAAATCTTTGAAACTTATTTCATGCTATTCATCAATATAAAAGGGCGCAGGAAAATTTACTGAAATATAAAACCAATAAACATATGTATACTAGACTAGAGGTGCTCCAATCAAACCGTTCGTTCATGTGTTACTATCCGTATACCGTTACTACTATGTTTTGGGAATGGGTACGCTTAATTGTATTGATAATATTGATACCCTTTTCGTAGCCCAAATGGTAAAAACAGTACCCTTGTATTGTTTAGTTATGTGCGTTTGTCTGTCTATCTACCTGTCTGTCCGTTTGTCACAGACTTTTACTCTTTTTATTTTGCCATCTTTTAACACTTTCACTGGCAGGGACCCCCCTTCTTATCGATATAACCACGAGATCGCTACGCGCTACGCTCGTAGGGATTCTTGGCAGTGAATGTGTTAAGGTGACATCTGAAATGAGAATTTACTTGTCACTAACGGACATATTTTTAATTTACATCAATGTTAAGCCCACCATTTAATAGGTAGGTAACACATATCCAAACATAAAGACTTAAAAGGAACTTACCAATAGGATCCTGATTAGTTAGACACAGCCTAGAGTAGAGCGCTGGAGCTTTTAATATCAAGCAGATAACAAGAGACAGAACTAACTTATATATAATATAAGGCCTTTTTATGCAAATTGAGTAGCGTCTTAAATATATTATCAACAAATATATAAGTAAATTTTCGTCCGTCGTGTTTGATGCTTCCGACGCTCCCGCTGAGCTAAGGTAATTTTGCGCGACACGAGACACGCGATTGTTTGACATATGCATTTTAGACTGGAACCGTATTGGTAAGTGCGCTATTATACACATACGGCTAAGCTCTGGAGTAAGCGCTTGGCATCACAGAAATTTGCCCCCTAATTGTTCTTCGTAATACCAATTCTACCTATTGTTTTCAATGCTGCGTGCGCTGGGTATATTTCGCTTTGTGAACTAGTCGCATGATGGGGTAGTGGGCTGTGTATTGAAAATGCACACCCGCTCGTTAGGCGCGGCCGGCGCAGGCTGCGGTCCGGCGCGTGACGTCACGTCCGCCAGTACCACCCGCCCTCATTAGCATACATTATATTCGCCATTACGCCCAGCGCCGCTTGTGGCTTTTTGCGATGTTTTTGATGATACGCCCCGTACTTGGACACTGTTGCCGGTACATATTTTACCCATACGAGGGTTCGTCGCTGTTTTGTTTTTAATTGGGTAGGATAAAAAAGTGTATGTTTTGCCACATATATATGTGGTATAAAATAAAGTGCGTGTTGAATAGAGGTGGCTCAACGTCGAAGCTGGTGCCTGCCGACGCCTACACGCGTCGAGCGCAGCGCTCCCCCGCGGCGCGCTGATTTACGTGACGGTCGCCTCTCGCGACACCTGCCGCGTCGCTCCAACTCATATATCATTACTCGCATTATTATACCTCTGTTATGGTCCTCACTAGAACTTATTTACATAAAACTCCACATATCTGCATCTATCACAACAATCAACAATTACAATCAATATAATTTAATTTGCTCGCGTTCATCGTTTTCCAGGCTGCAGTTAATTTTTAATAAGCGATCGTAATTGCATAACGTAGCGTCGCAACACGGGTAAATCACCAGCCTGCCGGTCAGCGAGCGGTGCAAATATTTGCATATCGCGATTGATGCGAACCAATCAATACTGCAAATATATCACATGAAATCTCCAAATAGAATTTCACGTGCCGATTATTTCAATTATTCTTTTAACACATTTCTTACGCTGGGAAAAGCTTAAAGAGTATATTGTTTTCAGGATGGTCTTTTTTAATACCTATTGTATGTCACTGAAATGTGAATTAAATTAAATTAATTTAGTTTATTATAAAATATAGATCTCACATGTCATATAGGTAAAATAAATATAATACATTTGCAGAAGTATTTCTAAAAGTGAAGGCCACGAAGTGTAGTTTTGGGGTTTCCGTTCTTCCACTTTGCGAAACCAACCAATTTAATTCATAATAACTAGTACAACAATGAATTAGCTGGACAAAAAAATCACGATTGAACAAGTGCCGAGAAGAGTAGCGCAGAAAAATAAACTGTAGAAACGATAGAAAATAGGAGAGGGTTTTTTTTTACGATTAGCCGCTTTTATAAAAAACATTATATATTTAGAAGACTAGCGAAGAATGGGAAGACCAAGGATAAGCTACATGAAACAAATCAAGGAAAAGGTAGCAGTCACATCCTATAAGGAAATCAGGGAAATGGCCCTAGATGGTGTCAAATGGAGAGAGCTACACCGACAAGAGAACTATTCTTAAATTTATGAAAAATGATATCAAGAAGAACAAACGAATAAGAAATACTGTATATTTGTGGGTTTGTCCTTTTTTCGCGCAGTAACGGAGTGAGCAACAGATTGACGTGATTTTTTACCAGAAAGATATTTCTTAGAAAGTATAGTGAGATAAGCGAGCGACGTGCGAAATAAGTTTTAGTTTTATAATGGGTACGTATTTGAAGATTGAAAATTGATAAATCGACGGTGAAAACATCGAAGTACAAAATATCGAAAATCAAGATATCGAAAGATCAAAATATCTAATGGTATTAATATCGAGGTCTAATTTGTCTACACTACAAATGCCGAAGGATTAAAATATCGAAAGTACAAAAGATCAACACTGATGTAGGTGATATATTAAAAACGTCGAACAATCAAAAAAACTAATATCATAATGTTCTACTTGCATACCTCTGGTAAAATTATAAATTTTCATTTTTGGCGGGTTTTATTACGGAAGCGGATTTCACCTTGCCTTACTGCCGGTACTTTTATTTTATTCTCTTTAAAATAAAACACGTGCAATGTACTATCTTATAGTCGATTTTTGGTTGCGTTAATTTTGATTAGTTCAAATTAGTTTCGGAGAGACTCTAAGGCAGATCGGTTTAGGTACAGTCAAGTGCAAAAATATCTATCGATCGAGTAGGTATCCGCCGTTGAACAACAACTTCCTAGGAAATATAAACGTCGATACCAGACCTAAATGCCATACCAGCCTTAATGCAATGTGTAACTTCTCTACTCCAAATTCATTGTGATAATTTAAACGGGTACATTCTAAAGGACTCACAGTAAAATGATGGATCATTAAAAAATCATCAATCAAAATTTATTTCAATTTAAAATCTCAAATTCACCCAATAATTAGTTGATTTGTTTGTCCTTTTTCATTGCCGTCATCGTTGCATAATTGCATCATAAAATCCCTTGATTAAACAAAAACAGCACGCATACAATCTGGTATTTCATTAGCATGTTCGTAAAACGTAATATTGTCAAGTATCACAGCATCAAGGCTGTATGCTCTCAAGAGTGGCAGCTCATTCCGTGCACGGTTTAATTTCCGGAGCAGGGATCACTCCCGATGAGACAACTCGGCCTATTATCTACGACAATATTAGGCTCATGTAAACTGCTCGTGAAAAGATATTTAAGCTACACTGGAAATCCCCTCGTTTGTGTCATTGTTCTCGAGTTTCACAACAGTGGCATAACTGTAAATGGGGTATGCGTATTTACGCAACAAGATACGTTATTATACCCTCTCCGGAGACGGTGGTTCTCCGTCACGGAGGAAGTTATTATGGCAGTGGGGAGGCAATATTCGGTTCTCATCGGAGTCATAAATATTTTTTATAAGCGCCGAGGAAGCGGCCGTACAAACAACCACCGCACAAAAGCGGCGCAATCAAAATAACACATCGGCGGCGCGCCGTCCAAATTGCTGTGTCAGAGTGTTCTCGCCCTGATTGCTCCATTCTGCTCCGGCTCCCGACTTCTCTTCATTCGCTTACTCTTGCTTATTATTTACTGTCCACTTAAACCGCTCCCATAACACCCTAATTATTATAGTCAAAATTTTATAAAATACCTACCGTTTTCAGGACAATACCTGCTTCTGCAGTATAAGTTCAAAATACCATTCATATTTAGATGTAATTGTTGTTTCTAATATCAGTTAAGGAGTTAAGTTCTCTGATGTATAAGTCAGCAAACAGACCTTTGCCTCCGTTTTAATAGTTTTACTTTTAGTTAGATTTATGGGTACTAGCCCCCACCACCACCTTTGGTCAGGCGCCAAATTCACTCTTACTAATTCATGCTATAAATTACGAACAATGTTGTGTGCGTAATCTGTTGAATTTTTTTCTCTGAAAGCTAATATTGCCATTATATTTACGAAACAAAAAAAAAAACAATTGGATTCTTTCAGAATGCAAGTTTCTTTCAAATGTTAAACATGAGACCCGTATTTATTATCATTGCCGATTAATTTTCCTTCATTTTTGCATGGCCATAACTACCAGTCAAGAGAAATCTAATAAGCAAGATTTCAATGGGTTACGCTATTTTATTGACGACTAGCGTCTGCCTGCGACTTCGTCCGTGTGGGACTCGTTTATATTATACTTCCTTATTATCTTTCGCCCCGCATTCATGCCCTTCCCAGGGTCTAAAACTATGTCTATACCAAATTTCATCTAAATCGGTTCAGCGGTTTAAGCGTGAAAACGTAACAGACAGACAGACTGACTTACTTTTTCATTTATATTATTACTAGCTTCTGCCCGCGACTCCGTCCGCGTGGAACTCGTTTATATTATAGCTCCATACAAACTTTCATCCACCATTTCACCCCATCAGAAGATGATTTCCGGGATAAAAACTATCCTATGTACTTCCGCGGGATTCAAGCTATCTCCGTACCAAATTTCATCTCAATCGGTTCAGCGGTTTAAGCGTGAAGAGGTAACAGACAGACAGACAGACAGGCACACTTTCGCATTTATAATATTAGTATGGATATAGTACTCGTATATTATAGTATAGTATTACGGTTCCATCACCAAACCAACTCTATGATATATGTTGCGTCTTATATGATATGATATATGTTGCGTCTTATATGATATGATATATGTTGCGTCTTATATGATATGATATATGTTGCGTCTTATATGATATGATATATGTTGCGTCTTATATGATATGATATATGTTGCGTTTCAACAAACGAACATGTTTATGTCAAATGTCTGCTTAACACCATTCTGACAAAAAACATATTAGAAGGCACTTTAAAGATGTCTCTCTAATATTATTATAAAGTGTATTTGAATATTTCATTATCGCTTCGCAAACATATAAGTACGCAAAATTATGATCAGCTTGTAAGAATTAGCTGGTACAATATCGTAAGCGTAAATGCTGGGGCTCAGCAGGGCGTGTCGCGGAACGCATACTAGATGGGGAGAGCAGTCAGCTCGCGACGACGCTGCTCCGCTCCGCCCCGACCTCTATAGACGCTGTCTCTAATTCAATTTCTGATACTCGCTTAACAATCCACCAGCTAAAATGTCTAAGTAGACGGGTCAGGACCCCGGATTTGGTTTATTACGAGCCGCATTAAGTGAGCAATTAATCCGCATCCGAAGCGAATAGAACTAGGGACGTAAGCTCAGTCTGCGGGCAACTTTGCGACCTAATCAATTTACTGAATTAGCACAGTTGACGAAACCACCGAAGAGTATAACGATGTAAATCTACGTCTCGGGGGGAACGGGGGTGCGGTTGCAGTTAATTGGCATTCAGGAGATTTTAAGTACATACATACATACATACATAGGCAGAGCACATGAACGTATATTCCAGCGCCACTTTTAGCATAAATGTGGGTATAAAAGATCGACAATATGTGATATTGCAGTGATAGATTGCTAGCCCATCGCCCACAACACACTTCAACCCTGGTCCCTTAGTCGACTTTTACGACAACCACGGGAAGAAAGGGGGTGGTGAAATTCTAACCCGACACCACACGGGCAAGATTTTAAGTATTTAAATATTATTAAGTACGCCGAACATAATTATTGACTACGAGTACATATAGTGATTTCTACAAGGTAGAAAATGATAATTAGTATACGGGATGGAAAAATTTAACGCCGCATGACTAAAAATGAAAGTAAGTCTTTTTGCGAATAATTGGCTATTTTCAATATTTAACCCATTCAAAGCCCATCATGTGAGTCATTGGTGGGCAAATGCCGGGTCTACTACACGTAGCATTGCTTGACCTCGAAGGGCATTCTATTGTTTCACACTCTATTGTATTCTTTTTCTACTAACCTTTATTGAAACTTTACTGATTATGAGGGTCATTAAATAAAGAAATGGAAAAACATTCGTGACACACACAAAACGACAAACAGTGAAAAAAAAAACACGTCACTAAACGGTCCCAACTTAGCATACATCACCGCAATTGATGTAACTTTCTACTGGTAGGTCACGTGCGACGTAGGAGGGTTACATGTGCTACGCCGTAGCGCGTAGCACCATAATTTGACTTGGGATAATAATTTTCTATAATAGACGTACAAGTAATACTAACCCTCGAGTGTCATGTATATTCAATAATAAGTACTTACTCATAATTGTTACTTAATTTTGTAGCCAGACATTATATAATATATATATATATATAGTCATTTAAAATAAAAATAAAAAAAGTATTACGGTTACGGGTACGGTTAAGATGGTTCGACGACCATACAAAGTTTTTTGACATTCGCAGGCTAACGGCGTGATATTTTAAGAAATTTACGTAAATTAGCTTTCCATTTGCGCGAAATTCCCCATTTCGTAGAATAAACTTGTATAAACTAGAATAATTTGCGAATAATCGTTTTCCCAGAGTATCACGTGACAAACTAATTTCTCAAATTATTCTAGTTTATACAAGTTTATTCTTGTGAATGTCAAAATATGTCTTAAATTAGTACTTTTCACCATCTAAAAACAAATAAAAGGAATGTAAATGTATTAATCACTTCTCGAGCTACGCCGCTGAGACGTGTATTGTTGGAATACTTTGAATCTGAATGTCCTTATTGCTCGATATGTGATATGACATAATTAATATAGACCCTCAGAATTGCGTTAGTAACGAATTCATCCAAAATTAATTTATGGTCAATATAGTATTTTATTTGATTTTAATTAAACTATTGAATTAATTAAATGCTTGTCCTTAACTGTGGGTAGCAATGAGTTTAATCCTGTTACAGCAGGACACACATTGTGCCAGAATTGTAGCGGTGGCTCTGGTCTGTCGCCGGTCCCATCGGCTTGTTGGGACTACAAACCGGAACCAAACCTTAACAGAATTAAACATGGTTTAATTTCCCTACTGAAGTTTGTTCGGAAAGGCTCCGTCTAGTCGAAACACAACTATGCCGGGAGGAAATAAAATAGCAAGGGAAGTGATGCGGGCGTCGGACGAAGCGATTATGCAGTCGAAAATAATGGGCGCCGGTCCACATGCACGTTTTTGTTTGTGGTCTGTGACGCGATTTATACGAGAATTTCTACCATCGCTAAAGTGAGCACTATTCACAATAATTGCTTGGAACAAAATTCCCTCCCTCGCTTCCTTTTGTTCACGCTCACATTGTCCATGTAGTATATGTATCTCCACAAACGAGTTTAATACGGATTTCTTTTTAACCCCGACGCAAAGAGAGGGGTGTTATAAGTTTAACGTGTCTGTCTGTGTATCTGTCTGTGGTATAACTAGTAGCTCCCAAACGGATGGACCGACTTGAATGCAGAACTTTTAGTTTGCCCTTGTTTTGTATTTACCCTAGTTTTGTATTTAATTTTTTCGCATGCTCTAAGATACTAAAATAAACTGTGGTTACCTATAATTAGATGAACATCAACCAAGAATGTTACCTAAGCTACATATTGAATTGTACGATGTATTGTCTGTTGGTTATCCTAAATAAATAAATGCGGTTTTTTTAATTCGAAAGCTGATGTGATCGAGATGGTTCTTAGGTACGTTTCAACAAAATCGGTTCAGGCGTTTTTGAGATATGAGATAAATTATCTTTGAAATGAAAATTTCGGGGGTTTTTCAACTTTTCCAAGTTGTAGTTATTTAACATTTTCTTATCACTTGTAAACGCGTTCATTCAAAAGTATTCATGCAAGTTACTTTAAGAAGACTCTAAATATCTAAAAATTTAAACAATTCTATTTAAAGCTAGAACATTCCTTCGCTTCGGCAAACGACATTATAGCAGCAGTAAACGTTAGATGCGCCTGTGTTATTGCAATCCCGGCATCTTTTCCTTCGGTCTTGTTTCTCCGCGAACGGTTTCCCTTAGTATCGGTAGGAGGTATCTGTATAATCCAGCCGGTGGTCTGTGAGCGTAACTTTTAATAGCCTTATCAGTACTCGGGCAGACCGCGCCGCGCTTGATCTCCCTCGCCCGGGCTCCAGACGCCGCGCCGCACCACCCTCAACCTTTATTAACGGCTACAAAGATAGGCAGGTCAATCTTCTTAGCTTTATTTTTTTATACAATTTATACATGCCGCCTTTTAATTAAATGTTCATCACAAGTGATACGTTGTCGATATTTAGTTATCTTCTCCACTAAGAAATATTCACTTTATATTAGACCCATTGGGTATCCTATCATTTGAAAAACATCGTTAGACAAAAAAAAACTGTGCATACATTTAAGTAATGTCATTTTGATTTAATTTAATTTGCAACTTTAACTATTTTTTATTATTCATACAACAACAGTATGTTGTTTAATTCGGCATAAGCCTACACCCTTCAATAAGTAATAAAATTGGGCCCTTGTCCTTCAGACCCCTTCAGCATTGGTACATCTGTACATAACAGGTCATCGTTCTGTCGTACGCACGTTAAATGTAAGCAGATTTGTCCGCGCGGCGCTGCAAGGACCACTTTACGGCATCGGTAAAAGAGTTCACTGCCGTTAAATCTGCCATAAACAATCAAATTTGCATTTATTGGTCGTCCACGGTGTCGTAAATTCACGGCGAGCGATCTGCCAACGACATTTTGAGTGAATGTCTGGTGTCATTAACTATAGTAGCAACAGCGCTCCCAATAGTGGCGTTTTGTGAACTCACCGATGCACTTTAATGGAAATCGCTGGTCAATTAAAGTCGGTGCCGCTGCCGTAGTGAAAGCCTCTACGCAACAGTGCATCGCGCTACACGTGCAAGCGCACACCTCCACGCCAATTTCATGTAATTTGTTCACACAACCACCTGTCACGTCATACAGGTTTATAGCCACACCGGGGAAACCTTTTTTAAATCCTTTGTCGTGAACAATGAAATATATCCTCGTTTTTATAGGTTGTATTGTTCCGTTTTCATAGACTCAGTTATGAAAATATTATTGATTTAAGGAATTGCATGCCATTGCCATGCAAACAAGAACTACACTTAGCACTTACGTGGAAGAATAAGTGGGTGCGTAAGTCCAATAATTTAAGGGAGCGGGTGGTCGTAATGTTAGAAATTTTCAGCAGAGTAGGTACGCCTCGCAAAGTTAGGCTCTCATGGGTCCGGCAAACTAGCTAGCGACCCTTACTAAATTGTGTTGCGGCCATTACTACATAAACACATTTGTATTTGCTTATCTTACTTTAGATCGTAATAGTTGTTAGAATAAAAGCATTTTTTTGGAATAGCTAGTATTATATAACTAAGGCCAGCAAATCCACGTAGGGGCACCACATGCGCATCGGTAAAAGGAGCCAGTATTATATAACTAATTCCAGCAGATCCACGTACTATCGACAACACAGCTAACGTCAGTCGGTGCACCTTAAGTGCATTGTAATAAGGTTCTATATAAACACAGGATGGTCAGTTAACAGTGTTGTCGTTTGTACGTAGGGGTACCACATGCGTATCATTAAAAGGAGCCAGTATTATATAACTAAGGCCAGAAGATCCACGCAGGGGTACCACATGCGTATCATTAAAAGGAGCCAGTATTATATAACTAAGGCGAGCAGATCCACGTAGGGATACCACATGCGTATCATTAAAAGGAGCCAGTATTATATAACTAATTTCAGCAGATCCACGTAGGGGCACCACATGCGTATCATTAAAAGGAGCCAGAATTATATAACTAAGGCCAGCAGATCCACGTAGTGGTACCACATGCGTATCATTAAAAGGAGCCAGTATTGTATATCTCATTTCAGCAGATCCACGTAGGGGCACCACATGCGTATCATTAAAAGGAGCCAGTATTATATAACTAAGGCTAGCAGATCCACGTAGGGGTACCACTTGCGTATCATTAAAAGGAGCCAGTATTATATAACAAAAGCCAGCAGATCCACGTAGGGGCACCACATGCGTATCATTAAAAGGAGCCAGTATTGTATATCTAATTTCAGCAGATCCACGTAGGGGTACCACTTGCGAATCATTAAAAGGAGCCAGTATTATATAACTAAGGCCAGCAGATCCACGTAGGGATACCACACGACTATTATTAAAAGGAGCCAGTTTTATGTAACTAAGGCCAGCAGATCCACGTAGGTGCACCACATGCGTATCATTAAAAGGAGCCAGTATTATATAAATAAGGCCAGGAGATCCGCGTAGGGGCACCACGTGAGTATCATTAAAAGGAGCCAGTATTATATAACTAAGGCCTGCAGATCCACGTAGGGGCTCCACATGCGTATCATTAAAAGGCGCCATCTTTATATGACTAATGCATGCCGTGGATTTCCACGTAGACGCAGCACATGTGTATCTTTCAAAGGAACTAAGAGGGCCAAGCTTTACTCGGCGTCTGATGTTTTCTTTATAACAGCTTATCCAGATAAACTCGGAATATCTTCGTTTTTCCGAGTTTACCTGGATATAAAATACTTATAAAATCAATTATTCTAATTGCACCCTTCACCATCATTATCATACCAGCCCAAAGACGTCCACTGCTGGACATAGGCCTCCCTAAAATTACATTTAAAAAAATTACCTTCCCTTCTGGTAAGAAAGTACCTACTTAACATAAATTATTTATAATCTCATCGCAATTTTTGACTCGCGGCCTTCCTGGTTGTAGCCCAAGCCCTTGTCACTGTGCTATTGAGGATATACAGCGTGAATTATGCTTTGAGAATCCAAACCCGGAGAAAACGAATTTTCCCGGAAACGAGATCTGAGAGCTTGATCGATTTTTCACCGTCGTGAACCGCCGGATTGTAAATATCAACGAAATCCTAACTGAGAACCCATTTACTAACAAACAAATAAGTGTACATACAAACGTTGCTCGTTTAATAGCATAGAATAGGATAAGCGTATCATTCGCATAACGTAAGCGCTGGTTCATTAAGTGTTTAAAATGTTGGTCGTCTCCTTATTTTTCTCAATTTAAAGCTTCATGTACGCTTAAGGCTTGGCCAGATACACGGCGCGACGCAGCGCCACGCTCGCGCGGCGGTACGCTGCGCCGCGCTGGGTCACATCAGTCGGACGTTAGGAAGCACGCGGTGCGTAGTGCGAGCGTAGCACTATATTAATGTCGTAAAAGATCATAAAGTTATATATATGACTGATCTATGGCTTCGGAAGGAAAGAGCGACCCTCCGCGCGCGCATGCTGTATCCGGGCGCGAGTCACGCCCGCATCGCGCCGCGTTCGCGTGCGCGATTAGGGCGTGTTGAGAGCGCGAGGCCGGCGCGATCCGCGCGCGCCCTGTTTAAACAGGCATCGCGCCGGCATTTCGCGGCGCGGACGTCGCGCTGCGCCACGCCATGTGTCTGGCCAAGCCTTTAGAGTTAAAGGCAAATAAAATTTTAATTCTTGTATATTACCCGTGGCTTACTGAAACTTGACTGTTAATGAGATTTATCCAAACGACAATTTGTGGAAATAGTCTAGGCTACAACACTTTTACTGCATAATATTTGCAGTAAAAACCAACTGCCATTAATGTCCTTTTGTTATTCTTGAAGACACTCTCCAGATTCAGGCCTGGCAGTTTCATCTCTTTATCAAGTTTAACTGTGTGTAAAGTGTCGTAAATGTACTGGCAAACTTCTAACCATTCAAATTTATGATATGCCATTAGAGTCTTCTCGCTTACCCGTTTCCTCAGGTGTCCAATGTGGGTGGAGGTATATCAATTTATTCATGCCCGTTTATACCTCTATCTATTTTCCTAATTTACATGCCCCGTCGAAGGAATAGACTTAACTTGGAAATCATTATCAGTTTATTTAAAACTTAAAATTACTTACCTGCTGAATATATATTATTTATTACTATTATAGTAGAAATGTGAATTTGAAATGAACGCGTGATTCATTTATTGGTTTTTGAATACATGATTTATTGCGCGATCAGTATAAATTGAACAATGCCGTTCTGTTCGTAAAATATTATCTGCGCTATAACCTGCTCTTTGTGATTTAAAATTTAGTGGGTAGTTTATAAACAAAAGGTATTAAGTGTTCGAATATTACATGTACCGAGATTGGTGGGATCCTTTCAAGGCCTATGACTCACATGTGAGTCATGACTCCACAAGCGAGTTTCGCTTCAAAGTGGAAATATACAGTCACGCGCTACGGCGTATAACGCGTAATGTTGCTAGGTCTTGTATGGAATTCTGCAAATGCTGTTGCATTTGGGATATTAACGCCAATAGTTGACTCTTTGAAAATATCATATCTAGTTCACAGTAGGGTGGATACTTTAAAGCTATCTGAGACCACAGATTTCGAAGTAAGTACATGATACGTGTTTAAGAGTCCGCAGTAAGCTCGGCCGAATTTCACCTTCCCATACAAACGGAGTTTCGTTCTCATTTTAAAACTAAGTGTTGGATTGTTACGAAACTTTACATATACAATGACATGAGGTATCTGGGGGCACGGCAGTGCCCCCGCCGAGACGAGCCAAGCGAAGCGCAACGCAAGGGCACTACCTACCTTTTCTCGAAGCGGTTCGTCGTTTTTTTCAACCCTCGTAACTTGGGTTTGGATAAACAAAATTCTCGGGATATGATGTCAATAGTGGACTTATCAAACATATAAAGTTTCAGTAACATAGCTCTTATACTTAAGATTTTATTGATATCTAAAAAACGCCGATTTTGTCACTGACTCACTGACTCACTGACTGATGTTCATCATCAAAATCTCTAGGGTACTTCCTACAGTTCTAGAAAGCTAAAATTTGGTTTGTAAGCTAGTATTAGTACACAGTCAACAAAAACAATCAAAAAATGGATCTTCTACCCCCCAACCCCTTAAAGTAGGGGATGGAACTTTGTATGAGACTTTCGCAAATTTTGATGCTAGGGTCTGAAAAATTATATAGGGACTCCTTGTTATAAATAATAAAATAAGTATTTCAGGTTTTTTAGTAAATCACCCCCACCCTTTAAATTAGGGGGTTGAAGTTTGTATTTTTCCGCAAATTTGGATAGGGATATAAAAAAAATATTAATATTTCAGGATTTTTAGCAATATTCCCCTACCCTTTAAATTAGGCGATAGAAGTTTGTATGGGTTTTCCCCCAAGTCTCCCCTATGCTCTTCGCCTCTGCGATGATCGTCCGCCGCCAGGTCTGTTTAGGGCGGCCACGTTTACGCTTTCCTTGGGGATTCCAGTCCAGGGCTTGCCTCGGTATGTGCTCAGGGTCCCTTCGGAGCGTGTGGCCGATCCAGTTCCACTTGCGGCGTTTGATCTGCTGTTCGATGGGAGTCTCACCGCAGCGTTCCCACAGTTCTATGTTGGAGATTTTCTCGAGCCAGTAAACACCGAGAATACGGCGAAGACAGAGGTTGAGGATGACCTGGAGGCGGTGCGATATGGTCTTTAACTTCCACGTCTCACATCCGTACAGCAACACGGTTTTTACGTTGGACCGGAATATTTTGAGCGTAACTCTCCTAGTCAGTTTCCGCGATTGCCACACAGGACGGAGCTGTGCGAAGGTTGCTCTTGCCTTGGCGATTCTCGAAGCGATGTCCTCTTCGGTCCCTCCAGTTTCCGACACTACACTACCAAGGTAAGTAAATTTGTGGACCCTTTCCACAGCCTCTGTGCCAATGAGCAACGGCAGAGCGCTTGTTGCCCCGAACCTCATTTCCTGGGTCTTCCGGGTGTTGAATTTCAGTCCCGTCTCCTTTGCCTCTCGTTGTAGGTCGTCCAGCTGGGCTTGCATGACGGCGCATGTGTGGCTCAGCAGGCATAGATCATTGGCATAATCCAGGTCTTCTAAGACGCTGGACAGTCCCCACTCTATGCCGCGGCGCTTGTTGCTTATTGTAGTGCTCATGGTGACATCGAGAACAACAAGGAATAGGAGAGGTGAGAGAAGACACTCCTGTCGTACACCCGCATGCACCGGTATGTCCTCCGAGACGAGGCCGTCGTGTGTCACTCTACAGGAATACTTCCCGTAGATGGCCTTAATCATGTTGGCTATTTTCTCGGGGACCCCAACTTCACGCAATCGGTCCCAGATGCAACTCCACCTCAGCGTATCGAAGGCTTTTTCGAAGTCGACGAAGGTCAAATACATTTCCCTCTGCCATTCTGATGCCTGTTCGAGAATTATGCGCAAGGTATTGATCTGCTCCGTGCACGACCGGTTGGGTCGGAAACTAGCCTGCTCTTTGCGAAGAACCGGTTCAACGGCCCTCGATAATCTGTCTAAGATAATCTTGCAGAGCACCTTAGACGGGATCGAGAGCAAAGTGATGCCTCTGCAATTGCCACATACACTGAGGTCTCCTTTCTTAGGTACGGTGATGAGAAGGCCTTTGTTCCAGTCGTCGGGTAGCTCTTCGGCTGACCAGATGTTCCGCAAGAGGGGTGTCAGCGCGTTCGCGGCGGTAGGCACGTCAGCTCTCGGCATTTCCGCCGTGGTGAGGTCGACTCCTGGCGCTTTGCCGTTCTTGAGTGATCAGATGGCTTTCACTACTTCCTCTCCAGTGGGGGGAGACACGTCAATGTCGAGGCTTTGTGCGGGCAGGCTGACAGCAGGTGTTGTAGTAACGGGGTCGTTTGCTCCCGCCAGCGTTGAAGCTGTCCCTCCGATGTCACGATTAGTTGGCCTGCTTTGTCTTTTAAAGGCTTCTTCTTCCTCTGGTTCCGGTTCCCGGCTAAGGTCTTAGTCGCCTTATATATCTCTCTGAGATTACCGGAGTCAGCAGCACGCTGGGCGCAATCCGCCACACTATCCGCCCATACTCGCCTATCGTGGCGGGTACTGCGGTAGATGTTCCTGCGTATCTCTCTATACTGCAGCGTCAGATCTTCACGCACTGCCGCATCGTTGGTTGCCAGGAGGTGAAGATGGAGTTCGCGCCTTTCTTCAATGAGGTTCCAGGTTCTCTGTGACATCCAGTCTTCGCGTGTATGTGTTTTATGTCCAAGAACGACGGAGCTGGTCTCTACGTAGGCCATTTTGCTGTGGTTCCACTCCGCGTTGACAGAATTAGCAGAGTCCGTCTCAAGGGCGGAGAAGCGATTTCGCAGCCCTAGTCTGAAGGCATTCTGTGTATGACCCAAACATATTAAATACGTACGTATTGTAATAAGCTTTTTTTGGCAAAAAATTACAGACTGTTGAGTTTGTTTCGGCGATTCTTCTTAACAGTGGTCTTCTTTTTCAGAAACGCTGGTAGAATTCTGACTTGTAAAAGTGACATTACGGCCTACTTGCAGAATAAAATTCATTTATTTCATTTCATTTATTTATTCTTTTATTCTTTATTATATTGTAGTCATTGTTCATAGTACATTGAGGTGTTACAAGCATAGATGGTAGGTACATGACACCCTGTAAAGGGCACTCAATATCTGTTGATCTTAAATCTAGATTCATATAATTAAATGTATTGAGAAAATTATTTATACTGTATCATATTAACTTCATAAATTACTTAATTCACGTTAAATGCTTACGTTGAAATAGCATTAACATAATAAGAATTTTGATTGTAATTACATGAGAATGTCAAATTGATAGATTCTATTAAAAAAATAACATGGTGTTGTTGATCCATACTTATACTATAGAATTATCAATTATTAATGGAACTAAATTAATGTCGGCAGAGAGATTATTAACAGGATTTTAATATGTTTACAATATTATCACTAGAGTAACAATAGGTATGTCAATAAGGTGAACTATATAATGGATTTGCCATTTAGAAACTCATCTAACTATGTAATGTTTGCTAAGAATGCAGGTCCAAGGCAATTCCCGTTAAATTTTCTCATGATTTTTCAATGAAGTTTCATAACCCAGTCAGTCAAATATCTCTTAATGTATGCGTTTTGCTAAGTAAAAATTTCCTGATATTCATTTTATTTACTTGATTAATTCAAAAGTTCTATTATACATGTTTTCTTTACAGTACAATGAAATCATTGGCCAAGTTTGTTTTACCTATATATCTTTGACTCCGTGATTAATTGTATTTACTTACTTCTGTTATTGTAATAGTTAACTATTTTTTAGGTTTTGCATGTAGGATTTAAGTCAATGATAGAAATTGAAAGTTTGAAAATATGGATATCTTAGCTTACTCCTTTACTCGTACTCCTATTAACTGGTGGTTTTTCAGGAATAAAAAAATAAAGGTCTCAGTACATACATAGGTACCGAGGAGAATAACGGCAGTTTTCCCACTCTGGCAAGGCTCGGCGACGTGGTGGTGGCGAGAGTGAGGCCGGAGGTATACGTACAATAGGAGGATGGCGCGACGACGACGGAACCGGATAACACCTATTGCCGGCGCTCTTGGAGGCGATAAGAGCGGCCGCGCGGCGCTCGACGCTCGGCGCCGCCCGCGCCGAACCTGCGCCGGCCCGCCGAATCCCGGCCCCCTGATTTATGTACGACGTGTCTCCTTTTTAATGAGTTCGTAAGAAGATATCTTACACAATAAATTTCCGAGCTGTGACTTGCCAAAATGCTTTCACGTCGATATCTGCAAACAAACGCAATCCCTTTCCGTTAATCGGCCTTGCGAGCGTATCGCCTATATACATAAGTCGTGGTTATCTCGGGTAATGGCCGTCTATCTAGTTGATCTGCCAGTTTTATTTATAGCCATGTTTTCCTTTACGCGCTCCTTCCAATTTGTGGAGAGTGAAAGGGATTGTTATGAGGCTGCCATGTTTCATAGCAATAAACATGTGTATCCAAAGTAAGGACATTAACTATTTTCTTTCAGTGTGTTTTTATTTCACGTGACTATTGTTTTCCTCTAGCATTGTTACTGCTTTTTTTGTCGCAACAAAGAGCAAAATACACCACCAGTATTTCCAGATGATATTACGACGGTCCGCTTCTTTGTGGGAATTTTAGGTTTGACGATAATGAGTATTTTATTCCGAAAGTATGCTTTCGCTTGTATTGGTATGGTGTATGACAATATTTATTTATGTTACAAGTGTGGAAAGTAGGTGGTTTCCGACGAGTGTCATTTTTATACATGAGCGAGTGAAGCGAGCGAATGTATAATTCGATACGAGTACAAGAAATCATCTTTACGCGCGTGTATCATATAACGTTTTAGTATGCCTAGTGTGAGGAAATAGATTAAATATTGAAATGTCCGTTTAAAATAGATAGGTTAAAATTGAAGAACCTAGGTAGATGGTCAGGTACCTACTTATTATCTGGAACTGCATTTAACAACTTCTCCACATCTTTCGCTCTCAAGCTCATTCACTTAAAAGTTAGAACCATTGTGTATTGTGGTTTTGGAACACAATAAATTTTAAGTAATTCAATATATTCCAGAACAAAAAGACGCTGTACTGTCGTAGTTCTAAGAAACATACTGACACTAATGAAAAGCAATAAATCAGTACTATTATTGAATAGTCACTTCACTCGTCATTTTTAACATATTAACATAAACAACTCCAAAGTAAACAACAATCACAACAATGGCGGGCTTTTTAGTTTTACATACATGCGCGGTCAACATATGCGCATGTGCAATTCGCCATACTGTCTTATAACAAAAGGCATAAGAAAGATTATGCGTTCAGCCAAACACTTTAAGTGAATATTTAAAATAAATTAATTTATTAACCAAATCCAAATTCAAAAAACAACATTTAATAATACATTATTAGTATTTATGTACCTTTTAAAGTAACTCCCGTTTGCGTCCCGCTCACGACGGACTCAAAAATTAAAAAAGATTGAAAAGTAAAAAGCACTGGTCCGAAAAAGTGGCACTTTCCGCACGATTTGGGTGCTTGGAAAACGCTCTTTTCGAGCACATGCATTGTAATAGTTATTTACGATACAAGTGCCAAAAATAGGAAATTCGCAACGACTGGTGATAAATTAAAACACGACCGAAGGGAGTGTTTTAAATCGACACGAGTTACGAATTACCTATTCGCACGTGTATCGTACAACGTTTTACTGTACATAGGGCTCTTTAAAGTTTCGACATATGCACGAAAAGTGCTCTTTTCCCTACTAGTGCGGGAAAGTAGCACCATATATACTGTAAAATAACAAACGTGTGTGTAAATAAGAGCGTTGGTAGTGTAGGTAAGTTTGGTATGGTGATGTTGTGTTAACAGTAGTGGTCGGTATGCTAACGATATGCGGGCAGGGCAGCAATGTTTGTGAGGGTTAACTAGTATGGGCGTCGGCGCGGGCTGGCGGCGGCGGCGGCGGCGCGCGGGTGCGCCTCGCGGCCGCGGCCCCTCGTTACGGCCACCGGCGTCCGCGCTCGTTTTGTGTAAGTAGTGCGTTCATCCTGTTAAATTTATTGCCGCTTTTATATCAGCAGTTACAGAGAGGTCCCCTTTCGTCTGTATCGGACCGCGCGGAACCCAGCTTAGTGAAGTCGCAATTACGTTTTGCCGGCTTTGACTTTACCGAAGGCGACTTTTGCCGCCCATCGAATCGTAATGGAATTAGCTAACCAGAGATCTTTTTACTTGGCTTTCGTACTCGTCTCTAAATAATATTAGTTTAGATCTGCACCTTTAATACATTTGGCTAAACTTGAAAAGGAGCGAAAGCATTGTTGCCAATTCAAATATTTGATTCAATTGTATTTTAGAATAGAATAGAATAAGTTATTTCTCCGAATATGGTACATTTGTTGGTATGTTTTGCACATGTCAGTTTCACATATCCTGCCGACATCGGCGTGGAAGTAATATTAAAATTAAGTAAATCAATACACACAATAAACATACAATACAGCAAATTAATGCTAAAAAATAGTAAGATTATTAATAGTAAGACAATTAATAGTTCATAAATTCGTTTATAGAATAAAAACAAATGTGATGCAGGATTGTAGGCATTTTCTGTCACTGAAACATAAAAACGATATAGAAAGAGCCAAGATGAAAACTATCACGAACAACTCCAAACGGATACTGTTCCATATTTATAATTAAGTTGTAACACAAAAATACAGTACACGTAGCCTTTGCGGTTAACCATTTTCAACAATCAGCTTTTCATCGTTTAAAATGCCTCGCGTAGCGCGGCGCGTAGCAAAGCGCTACGCCCGTAGCAATCAAGTATGTTCCGAATTGCTACGATCGGACGTATATCTGTGCTGTACGCGTTCCATGCCTGCATTCTATTGCATTTGTGTACTATTCATGTTAAAAAATGGGCGTTATGAAAGTGATAACCGACTAAACAGAAATGTTATAATTTCAAATTTAGTTTTAACTCTCAAATTATGTTATCTACAGTGATCTTGCTCGTATGGACGTCACACCGACACCGCTAAAACTGCTATTTATGTTATCATTTACATTAAAAATACAGTTAAGTCCAATAAGTTCAATGTTGACCGAATATACAAATGAGGCTAATTCGACACATTTTAATATGTGATATGGTGCCTTTTGTCATATAATGTTGTTAATAGTGTAACTAAACCACATCACCGAATTGTATAATTGAACATATGGCATCGACAGTTAAAAAGTGATATCGCTTAATTGGACAGGCTGAATGACCACGATCTTGCAGTGATGTTATTGCTAACAACCCGGATGTAGCTGCCGTATTGCATAGCAGTATTTTCCACTACATGCCTTGAAAACGTTAACTATTTCAAGAAACATAATTACACAAAAACTGTTTCCTATTAGGTACTTCAAAAGAGATGTCAACTCAATTCAATTTAGATAAATATTTAAATACGGAACAATTGGTCCAACAGCAATTTTATAATGATGAATCAGGTAACCGTTGAAGATTGTTGTGCTCTGTATCAGAGCGAAATTGCAGTAGGTGCAGTGCATTAAAAATAAGGCGTCACCTGTACGGCGCGGCTCATCCAACATGCATGCGCGCCTAGCGGCGACGCGAGCAGCTCGCATCTCATTATGGCGGACAGCCGGGAAATGTAACATCACCTAGAATCACACTTTATTCCAAACTTTTACGATTCCAACTATTTCTAAAGCTCTGAGATAACTGGGGCCCGATTAAGGTCTGGAATAACTGGGGTACCTATTCGACGTTCTGACACGGTGACAATCAATAGACCTAATTAACAAATTTAGTATGGTAAGAGCTTGGATGACGACCTGTCAGTTACTTCCGAATCCATATCAGACATTCGCATTGCCTGTACATGTTTCAGGTAAACGCTATTTATCATAATTAAATTCACCTCAAAAGATACGTTGTTAAGTGTTAATACGTTGTTGTATTGTCTTCAGCCGCGGTTTTTAGACGTTATGTTTAATAATTGCCCTAATTTTCTCTTAAATGCTCGAAGGAAACATAATTAACAAAATTACCACATAATTACCAATGGTAATGACTATTTGCTATATATACAGCGTGTAACGGAACGATGGAATTTCCCGCAAGAGGGGGATTATTGAGCGCTAGTACGTCACATTTTCCAGATAAACTATTTTTTTTGATGCGTTTTTTTTTACATTTGTATGGAGCTCGTCGCTCCAGTCGGCCAACGCTCCATACAAAGGTAAAAAAAATTGCGTCATAAAATATAGTTTATCTGGAAAACGTGACGTACTAGCGCTCAATAATCCCCCTCTTGCGGGAAAGTCCATCGTTCCGTTCCACGCAGTATATATATATATATATATATATATTTGTATTCATGAATTAATATTTTCGTAATTACCTTGCGATTCAGACATAATTCGCCATTTATTTGTTGTAGTTATAGATAAATCAAGAACGTAATAATGGGCAATGATTTAATCCGATTCGGGAGCGGGGAGGACCTACTCCACTTCCAGACTGCATCAGTTGACACTAAGCAATTTTCTTTTATGCTCGCCTTTACGATATTACAGTACTGTTGCTTGCATAAAAACTTATGCACTTCCTAGCATCCTTCGAAAACTACTTCCTGTTCCTAATTACAGTTGCAATAGCTTCCAAAGTGCCTAACTACGGATACTGTTTATGTAAGTTGAGTAAGGATCTCATTTGAAAAAAAACTTGATTGCAATGATTAGACTAAATATAAACCCATGCCCTTTTGTTGAAAACCGACTTTACGCCGGCTCTTCTCGTGGCAGATTGGTTCATGTAATAAGCCTAGATGGAAGAATAAATAATTAAAATGACTTTCTTTAAGGCTTGTCTTTATAATGTTAGTGAACATGAAAATAATCCCATACTTGGCGGTTCTTTTTCATTGCCGAACTGTGAAATAATTCTAGTTATTAACCGACTTCAAAAAAGGAGGATATGTATGTCCGCGGATAACTTCGTCGTTTATGAACCGATTTTGATTATGCTTTTTTTGTTGGAAAGGGAGTATCCCAAGGGTGGTCCCATGGTAAGGAAACCAGGATCTGATGGTGGAATCCTGAAGAAATTGAGGGAAACTCTCGAAAAAATTGTCTTTCCGACTAGTGTGTTCCTTAATATTATTCAATATAAAGAATTTTAAAGCCCTATTATTTTCCCTAATAATCAACGCATTTGCTCTCGGAAATCAGTTCATGTGGTAAATTGGAAAATAAATGTGGAAATGTTCTCGTGGCTTGGCGGAGTACTAAATTGAAGTCGGTTAAAACTTTGTTTTTAAAGTAAATTATATTTACTTTACAAAACTAGTCTACGACTCGTAGCGTTCAACTAATGAAATAATCAATTTTCTACTCGGGATTAGCTTTATGATTAAGGTCCTTAGACATGTGCGATGCTTTGTTTCACAACGCAGCCCCCGGAGACGCGCTGATTTTGATGAATGACGTGCTACGGCAGGCGGCGTGCCGTCGCCTCAATCATGTAAGAAAGTATGTATAATTTAGCTAGTGAGAATTACAGAATTCGGCGGTGGATGGAATTTCAGCTAAATTAATGAGCTATTTTAAATTATAGAGATTTGATAAAACATTTTGTAATGACTAGTGTAATTAATCTTCTGTTCCGTACTATTTATATAATTGTATAAATTCAATTTAAATAATAAATTTAAAAAAAACTGTTAATTTCAGAGAAAAAATAAATATGTTACATTTCTAGCGATAAAGGCTTAATCTTACTATTTTAAGACTTCAATTCAATTCATTTATCGCAATAATCATGTTCATTATACAATGGATGTCAAAAGTTATAATAAGTAGGTACATGTTACCCTGCTAGGGCACTGCAATTTCTTACATTCTAATATTAGGTAATTTCTAGGTATATTATAATATTAGATACAACCACAAAAATTTAACTAATCCACACATTAAATTAGTGTTATTAACATGTATACAGGTACTTGTGGATAAGTAGTACATAGTACTCGTGAGTAATAATAGTAGCAATCCCCATCCTCGTGTTCTTAGGGAACACTAGCATCAAACTTGGTATCGGACGGACTTACTCTATGATTAAACTTTGGACACCAACGACGACTGATAAGTAGTCATTATCATCATATCAGCCGAAAGAGGTCAACTGCTGGACATAGGTCTCCCCCAAAGAGTGCCAAAGTGACCGGTCTTGCGCCACCCGCATCCAGCGGACTTCCACCAGGTCATCAGTCCACCTTGTGGGGGGCCTACCCACGCCGCGCCTTCCGGTACGTGTTCGCCACTCGAGAACCTTTCCGCCCCAACGGCCATCGGTTCTACGTGCTATGTGCCCCGCCCACTGCCACTTAAGTTTAGCGATTTGCAGGGCGATATCGGTTACCTTGGTTCTGCGGCGGATAGCCTCGTTTCTGATGCGATCACGCAGAGAAACTCCCAACATGGCACTCTCCATTGCCCTTTGACTGACTTTGAGCCTTCTTATGAGGCCCATAGTAAGCGACCACGTTTCAGTGCCATATTTCATCATTGGCAACACACACTGGTCAAAGACTCGTCTTGAGACAGTGCGGAATATTGGACGAAAAGATGTGCCGTAGCTTCCCGAACGCTGCCCAGCCGAGTCGGAATCGACGATTGACCTCTTTCTCGAAGTTGGGCCTACCTAACTGGACAGGATAGATAAATAGTTATTAGTGGTTATTATGTTCATTAGTGCATGAGGCTAAAAAATAAAGCCTTTAGCCCAACTAAGAGTTCCAACTTCTAGCTCCATCATCAATTTAATACGATGGTACTCAATTATTGTATTGACATCTATATTGGCATCCCGATGCCGGGAACATGGGATCCGATTCTATTTCATGTTCCTGGCATCCGCATGCCACAGGAATGTCCCCAATTCATGGCTTGTTTTTCGAAATCAGAACGTCGGATTAATTAAGCCAATGTCATATCCTAGGGACGCCGCCCTGACCGATTAAGGCTATGGCGACGGTGTGCACTAAATGTACGGTACTTTTAGCATTATTAAACGAGCGAGCAAAGCGAATTAAGTTCTCCGCTTCAGCTTGGCCAAAAATGATTTCGTATGACTGTCCGACGTCCGGCAGATGTACGGCAGTTCTCCTCCACAGGTCGCATTTCTCAAGCGATTCTTGTAAAACTTTGCGAGCAGGTTCGATAACTACAGGGTGGGCAACTGAAAGGTTCTCCGGATTCTTAATGTAAATATCAAGCGAAGGGAGGGCAAATTTATTACGGGACGTTTTAAGCTTTAGAAACATTTTATACGTATACACTGTGGCAATATTGAAAGAAACGTTTTGAAGTCAACAAATTAAAAAAAACTCGTTATATTGACTGACGCTCAAGGTCGCCCAATTTGACTTTCTCTGACTTTTGTATAAACCTATCTAATAAAGTGGGTATGGTAACATATTAAAGAAACCTGACAGAGTAAACGCGCGAAAGTCGAGTGGCTGTAAAATATACCTTTAGAAATGCTAAAATTCATGCATAAAGCCATGGCAATGCTTCGAAATTTCCCACGTGGCAAAATAGAATATTTTTCGTATAATTATAATCCGTACATTAATTAATATTAATCATTGCCAAGTCTTTACAATACATATATTACAAAAAATGTTTGGCGTTTATCACTTACTTTATTCCTTATATCGGTTCAAAGTTGTATACCTCTTACTTACCCACCCTGCATATGAAAATTGAGAAACGTATTTTTTTAACACAAACGGATTCGCGAGGTACCAGAGCCGCTAGTGTATTAGTTATAAATGCACAAAGAACGTGAAGACCACAATTAAAATACCTTTCCTAAAATAGTGTTGAGTATGAATTCTGCCAATGTTTCATTTTATTATCCCATCAAACTACTAAACATATTTCTTAGTAGTTACGCGATACGTCTTAATTCTAAATATGCAAACAATTTTCCGGTATGTAACATCGATGTCGTTAAATTTGCGACCCCGCTACCGGTGCATGAATATTCGACGACGGTTACCGAGAAAACATTTTTCATCTCAAGACGAACGGCTAACCTCTATGATATTACTCTTGTACCTGAACTGAACGCCCGATATATTGCTATAACATTTATCTTAAATTGATAGACGCGTGCATTGTTGTTAATAAGCATCCGAATATACCGAACCGGGGTCCAAACTCGCGTTGGATAAGGCAATTTTATGGGTTTATTGAAAGGTATTCTAGGCCTGCACACCCCTAAGTGATGAGATCCGGCCGAACCCCGCTCTTCATAACGTCTGTAATACCGTTTTACGACCAGCTTAGGACGTAACTTATACATATTTTGAATAACTTTACGCGTTGCTTCTGAAAAGAATTACTACCGCCCGGGCTCGTGGAGATAAGCTTACGACAATATAAAAATGTGTCATTCTAATAGTAGATTATTTAACTCGGTGTTATAAGATAACTTTAAACATAGTAAAAGCTTTCCCTGATTTGCGATTTTATTTTATCAGAGTCAACGGGGAATATACTTATTTTAATTGAGTTAAGTGATTACTCCCTATTTTATCTTATACCTACACGTTTAATGATCCTAGTTGTTACTATATAGTACAAGTCCTTTAATGGGGTCAGGGCTCACATTATACCTCTCGACTGATTGGATCTTAACGAAATAGTCGCGCGTGTGGCAAGCCCCGAAACCTCTGATACGCATAAAAGTCGTCGTACCAATAAAACGATGTAACTCTAATACAGGTATCGCGTGTTCCCATATAATAATAAAAGGCAATATTTGTAACAACCCGATCTTAGCTTGCCGGCATTTGTATCTAGTGGATAGAAATTTTGCGGGTCAGCACACGTGATCCGCACATACAATCAGCCGTTAGGGCACACCGTGACACCCCTAAAGCGATTTGATTAAAGTCATAAAACTCGAGGTAGGTGCCACCGCCGCGCTGGCAGCGAGAGCGGCGCGGCGCGGGCGATAGAAAGTACAAGTTATATGGCGAGCCCTGCCCTGCGGCCGGCCCGGCCCTGGTGCGGTCCGCCCGCCGCTTGCCGCGTGCGCACTGGGAGGAACTCGCCGCTCGCGGCCCGCCATTTATTTTTAATAACACAACACAGTCTGGTGCTAATCCGACTCAGCCTAAAACAATTTTGAATTGATATACTTATTTGTATAAATAAATTACTAAAAATAAATAAATAATAGCGCTCATTCTATTATTTATATATTTTTAATACATTTAATTAAAACTTGGGAGCCAAAATCCAAAATTAATTTTATGAAATAACACTAGTCCTAGTTCATAATAGTGGTTCGTGGCGGTGTTCCTCGTCTTGTAAAATGTAAATGCTGTAATAAAAATGTTTCTCTTGAGTGTAGTTTGATGAAGACGTTAAGTAGTTTGTCAGAAGGGTACTGTTTGTATAATTATTCATGCTGGTCGTTTTAATCTCATTATGCATGCTTATCACTTGCATCCACATGCAAGTTATAAGATTTTCGAAGCACGCGTCTCCGCTTCTCTATTGGATGTTGTTACCAAGTATCGAACCCTGAGCTTACGGTGCGAGCGCGAGCACGTCAAACTTCGCTAACCGCCCTTAAGAAAGTTGGTAAAGTTGCCTCCGTTCACAGTAGGGATGTGTTGTGCCGGTGCCGCCCCGCCACGTTCCCGACCTCGTGTAAACTGTAATCCCCACAGATGATGCTAGGATTTACCAGCTTTATATTAGGTACCTTCGTCGAAAGTTCTTGATAAATGATGTACTTAACAGTAAAAGATACACACCGACAGGATCAATCAGCGTGGTACTTAACGCCAATTATGTTGAACATTGAGTTAAATTTACAGTATACGATGTGCTTAAACATTTGTTTTGTTCAATATTTTGTATGTAGTGCATTTTAATAGTATTTTTAGCTAGGCGTTCGATGCACACGGATGGCAATAGTAGAGTTTGCGTCCTCGCACTTGATTGCGCATCAATGGCGCTCGCGTCGCATTATCAGCCGTCACTTCGCTCGACAGGTGTCGACTTCAGCCAACTCGAGAGTAAATTACTTGCTTCGAAGTCGCTGAATCAGCCTAACTCCCTAATCGATTTTCCTACCAGTCGCTCTAAAAGTTGGAAACACAGTTGAGTATGATAGACTGCCGCAAGACGTATTACGCATAGTACCTACTTACATGTTTTATACTTAAAGGACTTTTACAAGTAATGTACAAACTTTGGTCTTAATGTGCCTACAACGTGTATAAAATAAGAATCCACGGCATCCAATAGACATTATACTCACACAGCTTTGCACAACACACGCGTACACGACTCGAGCCTTAAATGAGATAACATAAGCTGCTAATACTGAAATTCGATAATAATTAGAACGACGTATGTCAGGGTAGGGTAGGCAGACAGATAAGGCTCGTGTAGAAGTGAATAGCAACATCTTGCACGCTAAGCGCAAGCTACGAGCTCGTTTTCGTATTTAAATAGGGAAATGGGAAACAGACGCGGTGAGTCGACGTAGCACTGGTGCCGTGGTATTGTTTTAATTAAAGTAATTGGAGGAGGCACGTTGAGTGCCGAAGCTCGGTTGGCATGATCTGCGCCTTGAGGATTTACACCAATTGAAGGCCGTGGCATCAGTTAATGGTTGTAAGCAGAAACGAGACTCAATCGCACTAACTCTACTCCGCATATTTGCTATAGTTCGCCAATAAAAACATGAAACACATTTTGTAATGTAGGTATATTTTGTAATATCCAATATGGTAACAATCGCTACTGTTTTGTATTATTATTAACCAATTTCAAAATACATGAGGTGTTACATGAACGTTTTGTACAGGTTACACACAAGTACTTGAAAGATAACTGTGTGACTGCGTACCTAAGTTCATTTTTTTATAAAACGTACTATTTAAACATATTTCTGGCAATGGTCACCATGACAACTGAAAAAAGCAAGTCTAATGATTCGTTAATTAGCCTTTTTGACTACAAGCAAGTGCAGGTAAAACGAATAAAAGATGGATCTACTGCAATTTAAAGCTGCAATTAATTAAGGATTCGCGTTTATTGCTGTTTGCAGGATCTGGGCGTTTTTGCATGATACAAAATACATTTTATTTGTATGCTTTTTAGGGTTCCTTAGTCAACAACCCTTATAGTTCGCCATGTCCGTCTGGCCGTCCGTCTGTCCGTCCGTCTTCGGCTTAGGTCAGTTACCATAACTACTAGAAAACTGTAATTCGACATGGGTATATAAATCAATCACGCCGACAAAACAGAAGAATAAAAGCTTGAAATAACCTACCTACACCTAAAGTGGGGAAATATTATGGGTGTGTCGTCGTCTCCCCCCCCCCCCCCCCTGCCGACTAAATGGCTTCTACTGGGAATGTGAAAAAAATCGTGACAATAGTAGGTACATATAATGAATTTAAAAGAAAAACTGACGGCTAAGTAGGTATAACTAGTTACCGAGTAATAGTCAACTTAAAATATACTTAGAAAGGCCAACTTTCGTACAAATTCGGCCGACGACGCAACCATTGTTGATGTAACAAAGAAAGACAGGCAACCTACGGAACCCTACACTGCGCGTGGCCCGACACGCACTTGTATATCTTTTCACTACATTAAGTCAATTAATCAGCTTACCAGAGTAACTTGATTTAGGAGCCAAAGACTCGGCATGGCATAATTGAGTCCGAAAAAGTGTCTTCAATCATTATTACCTCCTTCTTTAAGTAATTATACATATCTTAAATAGTAAAATCAAAATGTCTGCCAGGTGGATAGTTCGCTAGCTGAGCCAGAGTGTTCTTCGAATGCGACAAATGCAACGGCGGAACATGAGAAAAGAAACGAACGAAACTGACACTAACAAAAAACAACCATAAGATAAACGGAAACGGACTCGCTCACAGAGAAAAGTAGAAACGCTCATGTGAAAGAAAACTTTGCGGTAATCATTCGTCCAATACTCTTTATGGTACGCTGTTCTTTGTTAAACTTTACAGACCGCAGATACCTATCTATATTTGGTGTTATTGTATTTTAGTTAATTCATTTAGAATCTCGCATTACCAGCAAGTCCTAGACTAATTCTATTGACGTTTGCAATTGTAAAGTACGGATGGTAGACACGGCTTTGGAAGAGATGTTAGCGGCGCTCTTCATGAAAGACGCCGCCGTCTCGCCTTTAATCAAGCAAATGCTGTCTATTTCGTTAGAAAAGATAGGATAACCCTTTTACGTTTGTCCAAGTTTCCGTAAAGTAATTAAAGGTCGAAGCTATTTTAATAAAACATATTTGGATTGTTTCACAACTCTGAAAATGTTGTATTTTCTCACATATTAATCAAAAGCATTGAATCTGCCAGAATAGATGCTATATTCATACTGGATTACAAAAGTACCATGAAAATACATATTTTTTGCCATAATTGCCAACGTAAAACCCAATTACAATGTTCGGCAACTACCATCACAGCTTATCACCGCGACTTATATTGCAAACGCACGTGTTGTGCCAGACATTGTGTCTAGCCCAAGAAATAGTTATTCATGTATTAAGGTTCCATTTAGAATGCTTTGTAATTTGATTCATTTGTTAAACTGCTCGTCAGTGTTCATAGATTGTTACACTGTTGGACAAAACCTCTTTATTTCAACTCTTCTCAGTTCTGATGTTCAGGTCATCATGCCATCTGTGCGCCTGCCACGCCGTCCATGTTACGGCACCCACTCCTTACCTAGGTTAGCCCACCTCTGTGGATATATTCGGCCAGCTCATTTCAACTTCAACGGCGAAACAATGATTTATTAATCTGCTATTACCCGATAAGTATAACTTCACCCACATATCGGGTCGAAGCTTTGAAACACTTATAATAATCCAGAGTGCTTGTAAAGAGTTAAGGCGATAGTGTGTGTATTTACTATTTAGTTGGTGTCACAAAGAAATTAATACATGTGTTTATATAACGGAAATGCACCAAAATGTGTGCCACTCGGCATATGCCAGCAGCAATATATGGTAAAGACGCTGGTTTTCAGGACACCCAGAGAGAGATACAGATCTTAAAATATAACTTATAATTATAACGTATACGAGTACCTAACCAAACTTTATAATTGAGAAGGAGAGGTTGCTGGTCAATTAATTAATTCAGAGCTAAGTGTTTACAAGTGGTGGGGCTGACTTTTGAAATACAAGCGTATTACTTGATGATGGGCTTTTGCGGACCTGAGTGAAGCTTTTTACAATATCTGGTCTATGCAAATATACATTATGTCGTTTTTGTAAGTTAAGCTATATCTATTTACTTGTTACGAGCATGTGCTTGCTTTGGTTGAAATGTTTTTGCTCGCCGGTCCAAAATTATATTAATTTAAGGACGAATGTTGGAACTGTGCTACAAAATGTTGTTGTTTTATTGAATTAATTGTGTAAAATAGTGGGTATTTTATGCTAATAAAAAATAATTGTACATCACAAAAAAGTAATGTATCATTTTGGCGTAATTTGCTTTAGAATGAAATCTTTGCTCAGCATACGAAACAAAAGTTTGTCTAATAGAAGCCGCACTGTGAAGTAACAAACACTAGCGGCGGCGGCGGTACGGCGCGCAACCGAAAATGGTGAATAATGCAAAGGCTTACGAAACAGATCATATTTTTTCCGAGAAAATGTGGAATCGCGAAGCTCGAAGTGGCAAAACAGAATTTAATATTCGTAAAAGGGTTGACGTCAGGATTGGACCAGGCAGGGCGGCAGTTGACGCGAGTCGGCTCTAGGAGTTTTTTGGCTACTTTCCAAAATCGATATCTTCGGATACACTGCCCGTCGCGCATTGTGCACTAATATGCCCGAAAAAGCAACTTGCAGCTCTCATAACTATTCCGATTTGTTATGGTTGGCAGCCTGAATAAAAAGCTGTTGCAACATAAGTAAAACACTTGCGTTCATTCTTATTTTCAGAATTATTCAGCAGAGAGTCCCTCTCTCGATTCTGATTTGTAACATTTTGGTTACCTAATAAACGCAGTATGTTACCCAAACGAGATAAAATTGCTTCCCGCTACAGTCTTGTATAATTAAATCCCAACGCGCAAATAAACAACGTCTTTAATTTAACAAAATTATATTTTTATGGGTCAAATATATATTTCCAGGGAATACAATTTAAAGGATTGCTTAATATTAAAATTGTTATCTCGTATGAGTACTGTTGGATCTTTGTTTAAATAAGAAAATACCTAATTTGGAGCCATACCCGCGGTTAAAGATATGTTCAAGTTTTTTGTATGCTGTCAAATAGGGCTTCTTACCTCACATATCAAAAGAGGTTTACGACAAATATCATTATCGCACCGCCAAAATATCACGTTGAAATGAGAATGCTCCAAGACACGTAAATGAATAATACATGAAAAATAAATCTCTTCTCAGGCGTTCTTTTAACCAGTACCATTTACAGCAAGCAAATATTACTTAACTTACTTTTTGTGAAATATACCAACATACATAGAGATAATAGGGTTTTTTTTTCAAGATTTTGTATTTGTACAATTTGGACTGCTACAAAAAAAATGAGGTATATAAGCATCCTAAACGTATCCTAAACCTAGTTCTTGAAGTGTGAAATTTGACTTTTCAAAAAATAGCTCCAGACCTGCAGCATATTGATATTCAATTAAAAAGTCTTGCGATGTCTAAGAGGAATAATCGCTTTGAATCAAATTAACAGAGTGTGGAAGTGGCATGACGAAGCGGCGCTGCGCGGCGCGGCGGAGAGGGCGCAGTCGGCTGCGAAGCGATGCGCCGTGCTCGAGAGCTCGCTTCATTTAAAGGCACTTGTCTGTAATTGCTGCGCCCGTCTATGTCTACCTCCAAGACCTGTCGCCTGAGCGGCGGCGGGCGTTACCAAACAAAAAGAAGTTTTAATGCCCTTTGTCGGGCGTCTATGGGTTTTTGTTTAACTAACTCAGTTGCCGCTCCCCGCTAATATCACCTTACTATTATTTTTTCCCTATTTATACGTTGGGAGAGAGTTCACAAGTAGAAAAAGTAATCATACATTTCAGACGGCTGATGATTTATTCTTGCGAGCTAACAGAAATCACATTAGTTACGTAGCATTCGAGAAGGGCTTCTATTTTTTGTTTGTTTTGTTGTATCTGCTAAGATTTGTGGTAGGTATTTACTAATCTAGGCAGTGCCCCCGCCAAGTCGAGCAAAACAGCGGCTTGGCCGTACCATCCTATTCTCGAAGCAGTTCAGGCCATTTTCGACCCCCCAATAACTTAGTTGGGGATAAAACTTGAAGCCTGAATTTTCAGTAACCAAGGAGTGCATTGTATAAACACGGTATATTTTTTACAGTAAATTTCATTCAATTTGAAGCAGTAGTTTAAGAATTATAACTAGTCAAAGTTTCTTACTTTTGTCACTGACTGACGACTAACTCACTGACCAATCATCAATAGTCTAAGGCACCTCTAGCAGACATAGAAGCTTCAAATTTAGAATACAATAACAGCCATATTCATAAACGTACTACAAGCCTATTTTAACTAAAATGGCGTTAAAATTCGTTTGTCCTTATCTGTCACTTTGACATTTGTGTTCGTAAAAAAGGGACAAAGCAAATTTTATTTAGCAGGGGCTTTCTAAGTTTTATGAATAAGGCGGCTAGTGGTGGTGGTGGTGGTAATCAAGGAAAAACTAAGATATTTTGCAATTTCGGTCCAGTTTTCTAGATACACCAACTGCATAAATAACATTGTAAGTAATCCCATATAAATATTTCCAAAGTTACAATATAAGTTAATGGGACAAAAAATTGAAAAGCAAGAATGGGACTGCATTCATAATTTGTATGTATTGATAACCTAAAAAAGAAGTGAGATCCCATAAAAACATTCCATGTAAAAAAGGCCAAGTTGCAAAACTCTTCCACCGTAAAAAGTTGTTATTATTCTTTAATTTTGTGACTTGGCAATCACACGATACTATATACAAATACAAAACAAATACAAATACAAATAGTTAAGAGCTAGTGGAGTGGCATAGTTTCAAAGCAAAAATCCATAAATGCAGTAAAGTTGTGTGATTACCAAGTTGCAGAATTTTATTTAGCTAGCAAACAAAGAATAATAAGAATGCCTGAGACTTGGTACTACAAAATATCTCACAACTTGGTGGAAGAGGTTCGAGACTTGGCCTCTTTTTTACATGGAATGTTTTTTATGAGATATAACAATTATCTTAACAACTTATATTTTAACCATATATTTCGAAAGCATTTACAATCTTATCAGTTATCACTCTTATCAGTCAGGCAAAGCAAAGCGTACCTACTTGAAAATCTACTCACAAGCGCCGAGTTCTCAGTGACCAATGCCTAATATGTCTTTCAATTTACTCAAGCTAATGCACCTCTAGGTTTGATTTTCTCTTGTCGATAGTTTTTAATGGGATGTTGCTTAACTTTGTATTTCTTAACTACCTATTTATAGTCAAAAGCGTTTGTACCTACGTATTAATTAAAACACTTGAGACAAGCATTCAGTTAATATAACCTTACTAGCTTTTGCCCGGGACTCCGTCCTCCAGACAGACAGACTTCAGGCATGCGGCTGTCAAACGGCGGTCGTGGGTTCGAATCCCGGCTCGTACCAATGAGTTTTTCGGAACTACGGAATATTTACCGTTAGCTCGGTGAAGGAAAACATCGTGAAGAAACCGGTCTTATCCCAATAAGTTCTAGTTTTCCCTCTGTGTTGGAAGGTCAGGTGTTTCCGTCTATTGAATATAATTTTACAAAAAATCTTGGTTAACGGTTGCAGTTTGGTCGGAAACGCAATAAATAGCTCGGGCGGCGGCGCTTGACCCACTTCCTGTTACACGCCGAAACGCCCGCGATTTAATCGTGCCCTGCCCCACTCCCTTCTTCCGCCTAGACCCCACACGCTTCGCTACTTTGCCGCATAATTATTAAATCCATTCCGAGTTCGCCAAGAAAGGGGCACTCCCGGTCCCGGTTACTTTTTGCCTTTCCGGCATCTATATCCGGAGATGTCTACTTGAGTAGTTACTGTTTGTTTTCAACATGACCACACTTATCACTGTTAACTTAGTAACCTCTATAAAAAAATACGTATGTGGGTATTACACAGTGTATAAAACAAAATTCGTCTCTCCTGTGGTCAATAATTAAGAGCTCACGTGCATATAAATAATATTTTTATCGTATCCTACTAATATTATAAATGCGAAAGTTTGGATGTTTAGATGTTTGGATGTTTGTTACTCAATCACGCTTAAACGCTCAACCGATTTAGATGAAATTTTGCACGAAGATAGTTTATAACCTGGATTCAAATATAGGATAGTTTTTATCCCGGGTCCACGCATACGAAGACGCGGGCGGAAGCTAGTAGTAATATAAAAGAGGAGACGCCGTTTATCCGGATTAAGAGTCCAACCAAAAATTAGGCTTCGTAGCCCTTAACTTTGATAATGTCCACATCAGGAAAGACGCGAAACTAAATCTGTGTATGACCAATGTAGGTATTGTTCGCTTCGCACATATTAACTCAGAGTTGAAAGCCTGAAAACTACTAGCTAACGTAAACCGAATCGTAGTCTACGTTAAAAGAGGCATTTCCTGTGTCCTGTGACCGTCATCAACATTTACACTAATATAATTTATAAAAACGAGCAGTCAGTAATTCTGTATTATTGAAATCCCACTGGTTTGCTATGAGTGATTCAGGGTCACATTTATAAGGTTTTATCGAGAACTAAATACCTAAAACCTATTTTGTCACAAAACTACTCTAACGAATTTGACCGATGTGGTTCTCTGCGGTATTTACTGAACATGCAAACAATATCAGTATCAAGTTGTGCCGAATCCTGAAAAATGTTTAATTGTTTTACGAAACATCTGTCTTTTCCATGCGGCTCGTTGTAACAGTGCGTTCGGTCGAGTTCACACGGTGCGCGGCGTGGGCGACGCCGGCTCGCATCTGATAGCACCGCGAGGCGGAAATTGCGCAGAGTCGCGTGCGCCGAGCGCGTGTACGTGACGTGCACTCCATTCGTTCGCTATTTTATTTCGCTCCGCTTCTCGCTGCATCGCCGAAATCTTTTACACCGCAATTTACTTCTTCCCTTTTGAATTTACTTTGCTTTTCCATTGCAAACTAACATTTAAGGTTTACGATAGGTACACATTCGAGAAAGGATAGCATTGCACGTTCTCTTCACACGATTAAAGTGAAGCCGTAAATGAAAATGCTAACTGAAATTTACCGGACAATGAGTGCGGTAAGCCCGAGCAACTACATAGCGTGGGGGGTAAGAAGAATAATCTATGTAATATAGATGGCGTCGTTGGGCTTACTTAGGTCGATACACATCAATATACAAATTCAATCAATAAGTATAATTATACTCGATTATACGCGGTTTACTAAAAAGAGCAAGTGTCTTCCCCGGGCTTACCAATTTGATTACCATTTGCTTGCCCATTTAAAGCCAATTGAGTCATAAATTTTTACCGGACTGCCGAAGGAGGGGAGGGTTATTACTACAACTGTTGAAGAAATTGTAAGCCAAATTAGCTTTGGCTTGCCGTCGGACAAGTTTGACGCCGAGCCACTGGTGAGAATAGGTAACCCCGTGCACTTCCTATCATCGCTTTCCATCCGCGCTTAGAAGAATGCTTCAATTCCGCGTCGACGCTATGTGTACATGTAGGTACAACTCGATGTTGTAACATAACAAAGCAGACGCGTGTGCGCTCAGAAATATTTTTGTGAAAGTTTCATGAATATATTAGCCATAAATGTGACTAAAGGAATCTATTCCCTGTTACGGACCGCCTCTGCGCCTCCCGAGCCCGAGCGCATGAATAGCTTAGCTACACAACTGCGTCTATTATATTCAAAATGAAAACCAGCAAATGACAAAAAGTCTCCGTTTTTGCCTTTATATTTTGTGAAGATTGTATGAAACTCTATTATCAGTAGTTTCCAACGACTAGTCGTTTTACCAAGTGGCCCTTTTGTCTCAGAAATACTTGTAGAACAAGCAGGTTTAATCTCAATTATTTTATCCGTCACAAATTCCGTTTGATTAGATTTTATTGGAACTCCTTTCCGGTCCCAAATTCCTACTGCCGCCGATCCAAATGGAATCTATCCAGAATTAAAAGCTATGGGAGCAGTATCCGTTTTACATTCCCAGCTTATGGCCGACGTTCGCCTGAAAGGATTTTAATAACAGGTATGTAATTGTGTAATTGTCGTAAATTTATTATTATTTGAATACGTTTAAATGTGGCAAATATTTGTTTTGTCAACTAATACGCACACTTTTTTGGAAGTAGGAGAACGAGTGATCCATACATATAATTTTAAGGCGTAACTTTGTCCACTATAACAGTCAGGGGCCCATGCATGATATTTAAAAAAAGAATCACCCAATTTTGTATAGACGAGTAAAATACCTGCTTGACAGGAACGCTAGCTTCGTAGTAAGTAACGTTTCTTTTAAATAAATAAGGTCTTTTAAATAAATAATATTGGTCACGGAATAAGCGGAAAAATACTCTTCCACGCCAGTGAAGTCGCGGAAAACATAGAAAACTAATAAGTAATACCGAAGGATCCCCTTGTTTTGATTGAAGCTAAATGTATCGTTACACGGTCGAGTTTGCCTCATTTATCCCGTCCGCTCGGCTATGAGCTGAGGCTCTAGCGCTCGTAAAATACAAGTTATACCATTATATTTTTACGACACCAACAAATGTCAACTTTTCGAAGAGAGACACCCGCCGACCGCGCTCCGCCGGCGCCGCGGTATTTGTTATCTCGGAGCGTGCGGTTAGCACTCTTCGTGATTTTTCATGAACGGTGCTAGTTGTTTAGAAAGAGGGCGGCTAGGGAAACGTACAACTCGCTTGGGATTACTGACTAGTATTGAGACTTGGGGTTTCTTTCTCACCCAACATCGTCAACTTGGAAGTGACTCTGTCGGCTTGTAGATTTTCAAATATCCCGTCTTCATTTTCGTATTGAATTAATGGAACTCTGGCGAATAATTTACACATGTACATTTCCAGTATTTTAAATCTAAATACTTGCATTGAAGGCAACAAAATGCGAATGCGGATAAACATCAGATTTATAACCCCTCACACCGCGATTTACTTGCCTTGCCTAAGCTTACCGGCTAGATTTACTATAATGCCTGTTAATTGTGCCGTTGGCTGGAAAAAGAGACCTTAGTATTAGGTGTACTAAGGTTCCTTTTTCGAGAGGTTGGTCCTATTTGTGCTTCGAATGCGTAACTAACAAAAAGTTGAACATCTTAACACAGGGTCATGCGCTCTCGCTCTTACATTCACGTTGTTGGGCTGTATTTTTTTTTTTTTCTAGACTAGAATATATTATGGCCGTTGACCGATCAAATTCACAGCATTTTGTGTGGTGGGTGGACTGGGTCCCTGGTTCTTTGTGCTGCAATACTTGTAAACCATTGACCATGAGTCCATGACTGATGAGATGAGTATCATCAACGATATTCCATTAATTTAATATATTTGTAGGTAACACTAATATACAATAACCAAACGAGCAAGTGCCTGATGGACTATATGCGTGCATGTATGTTTTATATTTGATAAGTTATATGTATAATTAATATTTTATTTGTACAAGCATACTCACCCAGAGATGTGCAATTTCTCTATCGGGTGCATATTTAGCTGCAAAGGAAAGGGGATCGATTAGTTTGCAGATGAGGGCACGGTCGCGTGTACAAGGGCCATAGCCGGGCCGGGCGCAGCGCGGCGGTGGCGTTCGGCGCGGCTGTGCCTTCCGGCGAAACGCGAGGAATGTTGCCGATAGATTAACTTCTGATCTCTTTTCCGATATTATAGCAAAACGCTTATGTAAGGAATTCTAAGCGCTTCAATCTGGTTTAAGACCAACAACGGCGTCCCGGGAGCGTGTTTTAGATAAATCTATATACCTGTTTTATTTACTAATACTAATGTTAACGCTAGTGAACTAATCTGGTGGTAACTAGGCTCAAAATGGTTCGTGTAATATAACACACGGCTGCTGCGTCGTCAGTTTTTTTGGCTTAGAACTTGCCTGGAAAAGCTACCGCGTGTCTAGATTATGATACAGATACAGGAAGGCTAGAATAGTGTAAAGTCGTTTGTCATTCTGTACTTATACGGGTAAGGACCAAATTCTTAGCCAACTTAACTCACTCAATTAAATTTTCAATCAAAGTTTTCCGTTGTGACACGAAAATTAACCGTACAATTCTATGGTTAATTTTTGTGTCACAACCGAACTTTTTTCAGTACTTCAGTTTGTATGGCAACTAGAATTTGGTCCTCACCCATACAGCTTGCCTCTGACCATGGCTTTAAATGCGAGGACCTATTTAGCTCCTCAAGCTGAATTACTTTTTGTCAGAAACTTTTGAAAACAACTTGATTTGTAAAATGTATTCGAATTTAAATTTATATTATTAATAAATAACTCTACATAGCAGCATTTGGTGCGTTACTGAGCTGCTAGACGACGTCTATTGAATGACTTACATGGAAAATGCTATTTTAATAGTTAAAGGGTTGTATTCCAAGAGTCGTTTAGTTTTAGAGGAAGAATCTATCTTTGCTTTTTATTTATTTTTAATTCACCGTCGTTCTTGTGTAACTACGCATCCAAAGAATATAATGAATAATATAAAGATACATTAAATAATTAAAGTAGACCTTATTATTTTGCCGTGATTCTTAAAAAGGCAGTCATCTGCAAGTAAATTGTATGAAGTCGACTGCCATTCAAAAAGCCGTGCAGTATTCATATGTCAACTGAAGTTTAATTAAACATATTAAAAGCCAGATAAACGTTTGTGCAAGTCACGGTAGTAAGTAATATGTACGTAATCGATTAAGCCAAGAGTACAGAAATAACATTCCGTCCGGGAGTCTCGTATCGTTACCTACTTACCTCGGCAGAGTACGTTCAGGTGGGACGAGGGCGTTCTGCGGCTTGTTTACATACAAGTGAATTCCATTAGATCCAGCCTGTGTAGCGTCGCCACAGCCTCCAGCCCCATTCGCGCTTTATTCATATCCCATTAGCAGATCGATTCACCTAAAATACCAGCCTCCTCGTGAAATACACCGGTTTACACATAGTTTCACCATGTATAAAAGCTGATTAAACACAACCATTTCAATTATTAAAATGCGTTTATTACAGTTTAAACTGCCTGCTTAAATAATATTTGACGAAAGGTCGATATCACCATGTGTGATATTGAACCTTACTAAATATTGCATTATCTTCGGGTCTACACTATGCACATCAAACTTATCCAACCACTGAAAGTAGGTGTAAATTTATTTTTTACTTTTTGAAGAGTTACGCCGAACTACACCTGGCTCATCTCCAGCTTATTGTCTCCAAAAGTGAATTAGAATCATTAAAACAAATCAAATTAATCCAAACACGAGCATTTAACTAGTAACCATTCCATTATCCACTTCATAGTTTGATCATAAGACCATAGTTACGTGGACACACGATATTAGTAGATATTATAAGAAGGAAAATCCAGTCAGATTGTTGCTTTCTAAGTTTGTACATACCTATGTAATGAGTAATCTCCTTAACCACTTATCCGGTTTCAAAAAGTCCTGCAACTGTGTATAGAATATATTTTCTGGATAGATATAGTATATATATGTAGATCCCGCGCATTGCCTGGGCTCTCTGTAATACGCGGGCGGAACCGCGCGGGCACCTATAGTTTAATATAGTTAATTATCCTAATTATCCTCACTCATATCCATGACTGATGGCATGAATTAAACGTCATGAGACATATCCATGTTATCGATGGACTTAAGTATTTAGTTATCTATTTAAGTTTATCGTCGTCTAGTACCCACAGAACAAGCTTTGCTTGGTTTGGGACTAGGTCGATTTGTGTAAGATTGTCCGCAAATATTTATCTATCTATATCTAATCTTTTTTTTTTATAGTTGATTTCTAAAAATTACTACCTGCTTACCTATAATATACCTAATTATGTTGTATTAGATAGAATTAGTAATTCGACTGAAGCAAAAGGTGTCATTCAAGGCTCGTATGGTGCCCGAAGCACTTTTTGCATACAGTTTAGAAGTGCAGATCCTGGAAGCACACGTCGCCGGGAACCGAGTTATTTAACACTGGACAAAGGTGAGTGTTTGAATGTTTGAGGAATTGATGCTTTCGGGCTTGCAATATTATCAGGACTATTTAGGACAATATGTAAGTAGATAAAAACAGGTTTGCTTCCACAAGCGACCAAAGTCATCTAAATTCGATGGCCATTTAAAGCGTTCCACTATCCCAAGTTCTGGCTACATCATCAGATCAGATGTGTTCAATGCCAAGTTATTGAACTATCATCTAGATTACATGCCTCAACTTGCTTGGAAAGTTTAGAAGCGATACGACTGGGAATTTAATTTAATACAAATCTTGTAAAAATATAATGATTCTGCATAGACCCACAGCCCACAGTACCTACCTCTCACATCAATAAAATTGTTTATTCCGTTATACTCGAACGTTACATTTTTTTATTGTTTTACTATGGTGCACGGCTATCAAAATTCAATGAGCATAACTTTAACGGAATGTTGTGTCAGAGTATTTTATGAATGTGATGCTATTAGCAAAGGGGCCGGACTGTGTTTAAGTTGATAATTATGGTAACTCGGCATGAAAATTCATTTAATGTCACAGAAATGTACTTTGCTATTTAAAAGTGTATTCAGCTGTAGCTGTGGAACAATAATTAAATTTTCCCCCGGCTCCGAGTGCAGAGTATGTCGTTTCATCAACCTCGCACTAACTCGCGAGAACTGCGCACCACCTGAAATATTTAATTCAGACCTGCCATTGTGCCGCCTGTAATCTAACGGAAATTAAATCTTTCACTATTTTATACCAACTTTCACAAAACTTTAAATATGAAACAAAGTATTCCATTGAATTAAAACCCGATTTGCAACCGCCTAGCTCAACATTATGCGTAGCATTGCAATCAATAATTATTCATAGCATGCTACACGAAATGAAAAGCAAAGATGGTTTGGTGCGAATAGCCTAGATGTACTTGCGAACGCACAAACGAACCTTGTGTAGCGTGACTATTAAGAAATTAACGAACGAAAAATATGATAATCTGGGGTCACGTACCTATACAAATTATGACGGCCAAAATGTAATGATAGGTACTTTTCTTATTGATTAAAATTTATATAGCCGATAGATGTAAGTTCGTAACCGAGTATAAAGTCGTTTCATAATAACCTCAATATGTTAATTGGTTTTGTTCAAAAATATACCTTATAAAATATAAAAATTATGTTGAGTGAACTTTTTACACCTTTTGAAACTTCTCAGAGACGCTGCAGCTCATTAAGATACGAAAAACGAAAAATATCTACTTACTAATTATAATAAAGGTTACTGTAAAGGCACTGCTAAAAGTCGAGCGCAGTGAAGTCTCGTGCAATTACGCGGTGCAATTTCCATAACTAAGGCATAGAATTATAGAAATTATTGACATTGGAACTCGAGCCAGATCGCTTGATCTAATCTTCTAATTTTCCAGATGTATTTTTCATTTTAAGAATCTTTAACATTAGATTGAAATATGTTCTAATGATTCACAGCCAAAAAGATTACTATATATCTACAAAATAATGCATAAACGACAAACGTACAGTATTCTGCTAAGTCTTTCTTTTAATATCAGGGTCTTATTGTCTTGAAGACGGGCGGCAGCGCTGGGGCTGACAGAGACGTATGTTCTGAGCCTGGGAATGATATATTGAACCCGAATGCATTCCTCGTGCTTGTCTGCACTGTCAAAAGTTTTCATTGATACCAATTTTACCTTTATACTTATTAGAAAGTAATAATCAATTATTCGGATACTTAACATCTCAAAGTGCATGGACGCTGTCGAGTTGCGAATAGCAATGATTGGCGGGGATTCTTTGGTCTAATTTTTATCTTTCCTTTATATTAGAAAGTAATAATCAATTATATTCGGGTGTTTGACTTGTCAAGTGCATGGTCGGTGTCGAGTTGCGAATAGCAATGATTGGCGGGGTTCCTTCGCCGGCTTATTTCCATCTTATTACTGGCGCGAGTGATATTAAATCCGGTGCTGCCGCCCGCGTCTCCGCCCTGTCTTCGCGTCTGTGAATTAGGTTAATGGCCTGCCAGGTGATTTCCTTCTAAGCCGTATTTCGAGTAACGCGCGACCACCTCAGCACGCTAAAGTCGTTGGAACAACTTCAATTGAAACACGAAAATTACCAACAGTTGAATGTTTATATTTAGAGTAGACAGCCAAATTGCCTGAAATCGCTGAATTCTTTACACAAGTGAATTTTGTTAATTGAGCATGTATTTTTTGCTTTCTTTAATGAACATTTTTCTGTGCCTGTTTTTAGATGATTAAATTGAATCTGCACAGCACGATCATTTTGGAACATTTTTTCCTGTTGTAAAACGCTGTGGTTAGTTAACAAACTTTATTGGGCCAACATATTTTCACAACGCCTTCTCGATACTCGTAAAACGCGGAGATTAGTTTCCGGAGTCATGCTTTAGTATTCATTTGAGTATTATCTTGTGTAAAAAATGTCGCAGTGTTTTATACTTAGTTTATGTGATGGGAGGGTCCCGCGGGGGCTTTTGATTTATGGCACAAAGTCGCGGCGCTGCGCCGCCGGCTGCAGCCACTGCCTTTAGCGTTTTTGCGACCTCTCGCACAGCGGTCACACTCGCCCGGCAAATTTAACCAGACTTTACAGTGTTGGTACGTAGTCTATGTACCTACACGTTTATAAGGATGAGGGTCGTGTTATTGGCTGAAACGGAATACACACTGGGTAATTAAAGCTTGAAAGGCGATTAAACTGCGAAATGTTGAAAATTGTGCATAACAGGTTAGTGGCACACAATGCAATATATCTAATTATTTATGCTATCAGGATAGACTTAATATGAAGACAAAGCTTAAAAACTATTTTATTGCATAAGTGTCAGATAACACATATGAAATGTTTTATTAGATATAGATCGAATATCACATAAATTTATCTAATTCGAGCTTTAATTGAAGTGCATAAAATCATAGAATGAAGAAGTGAACATATGTAACTAACAATCACTTCACCATTTGATAATGTCCATACATGTCCACTTGCTGGGTGAGAGGTCCCCACACCGGCCAAATTATATCGTAACATGAAATTGTCACAAAATCGGTAATGTGTAATTATGTCAAAAACAATCTGGATTCCGCGCTTATTATCAGACCCAGGTCAGTCCAAGGCAAACATTCAAATCGTCTATGTATTTAAGTACATATATAGGTATAGACTCACTTTATATTTACTCAAAACACAAGCCTTATTAAACTTAATATGGGTTTGATTTATTTAAGATTGCCCACTATTGTTTATTTGTAATGTTTTCACTTAAAACTATTTCTAAAATGTACATATACTAAATATTACCTGTACAGTTTTTCACATTTTATTTCAAATCCAATATCCGGTTAACGTTCGTTGCTTGCATGACGCACATTTAGGTACTGTACAATCAAGTGCATAAGTATATATCGAAGAATCCTCTCATAAAGATGTACCATATTACCTTAATTCGCCGACATAAGAGTCATAGGACATATTTTTGATTATGTTGTATGCACCCATATTTTTGCACTTGACTGTACAGGGTAGTTCTCCAATACCGATACCTTTCCGAAACACTTTATATACAGTATTTATTGCTACTGACAGAAGACGAATGTTTAAATAGTTTTGAAAGGTTGTCTGTATAGATATTGCAGATACTATGAGCATTTACACAGTGTGATTTGACCAAAGTTAGTGGTTTGTGAGCTGCTTCCATCTTTTTTAATTAGTGTTCATTATCTTCATTAGCTCCAACTCATCGCGTCATGATGCGAAACTAACGCAAATCCTTTTGGCTTAAGAGCCGCTGGATGTTTTAGTAGGTAGCGAGTAGTAGTCAAACAGGCCCGTTAGCGGTTGCTCGAGTAATCTCGTTATAATATCAAAGTGCGCCGCGCGTTACGATCCTTCCCTCGCGTGCGGGCTCCAGAAAGCTTCACTGCCTTCGATCGATATCACTATATCTGGCACAAGCGACTTTAAGTACATGCCTCGGAAGGCTCGTTTTCCTAAAAGAAAGGTCGGCTCTCGCTAAAAAATATCAGCTAAACCTATCAAACCGTTAGCGCAAAAGTCGGCACCGCGACGACCTGGGAGACACAATAGTTAAGGAAACAAACTTGAGACACAACATTTTAACATATTTTTTCCTGCCGTGACTTTAAATTATGTATATAACTCGAATAATTGTAGATATGTATACAAAAACCACAATGATTTTAAAATCCTACATATTATTTGTGTAGATGCTCAGTCATTTATTTAAACTTGCACAATAATCAAAAAAGTTAAGTAAATGCTTTAAAAAAATACCAGAACCTTGTAGTTTATGTGGATATAATTATTGATTCGCTTTGGTCTACGTTATTTTTCTTTTTTGTTTTACCCTCCTATACGCATTGAGTACAACATATAACGTTCGGTTGGGAGGTACGCGTGTGGAAATGATACTGTCTAAATTCGTGCATTATCTTCTTACGCTTATGTTTCTGTACGCTTTCTTCTTACGGTAGCGTAAAGTCAAGAGTAGAGATGCATTTTGCGTCATGGGGGCTCCTTTTGTTGACAGCTGTACTAAGAGGATTAGCGTTTCAGTCTACTCTTATTTTGTACTAGCTGCCCGCGCGGCTCCGCCTGCGTACATATTACGAAGAAAGCGGGAGGCACCGGGTTCTATATACTGGTCAAAGAATATACTGGAGATTTTCCCCTAGATACAAAATTGCAGGAGCTTACTAGTCTCAAACTTTACCCGTTTAAAATATTGGTATAGAAGTATAGATTAAGTCCTAAATTGACAATTCGTACCCAACCCAACCCATACGAGTACATATTAATTACCTTTTTTTTGAGAGTGATATGAGATAATCATATATTAATTAAAGGATGACTGTTGTCTAGACCAACTCTAACTTTTATTTCCTTTTCTTTGATATTGAAAACTCCTCAATAAAATCTGTGCAATTGTGTTGGTATAAAAAATAAGCCGCATTTCGTCAAACAAAAGTTTTTTGTTTATTGAAGCAAAATTAAAATAAATTTAACACATTATAAATATGCTCGTAATACGTACATACTTTTACACTTGACTGTACGTTAGTTTATATGTATTTCCTTCCCTTATTTAGACTTCGGAATTTTGCAAAACAGCCGTTGGATTGACGTAAATTGTAAAAAAAAAACCATTTAATATAAATATATAGAAGCTTATTAGGTACTCAATGCAGTATAAATTAAAACAATATATAAATTAAATCAATCAAAGCTGTCAGAAATACTGTTATTCTAAGAAAACAACGTCAAAAAGTTCAGCAAATTCACGAAACTTCGTATACGAGCTCTTAACTTGTTATGTTCGTATTTCATCAATCATTTTTCTAGCACTTGCTGGTGTGGCGATATCTGATTGAGCTGTGACATTTTTGTGTAAGGTGAGTAGCAAGGCAATATTATGTTACCATATAACTAATCTGATGAAGTGGTGATGGAGACGGGAGGTATCCACAGGAATTCCTAAACTACACACGATAAGTTAGTCGTGTTAGTACTCGTGACAATCGTCAAAAAAACAGTCGGAAATAAAAACTTGCCCCTAAAAAGTGCCAGAAAGTCATAGTATGCGCCTGTTACCAAAGATAATCTTTTGAGATACATGTATTTAATTATTAATATAATATAACATGTAGATGTAAATAATGAATGTTTATTGCGATTTTACACAGAACAAATATCTGAACAGGATATGTTAAGGTTTCCCGATTTAAAAATAGTACGTTATTACCGGCGCGGAAAGTAGGGGATGGCCTGGCTTGGTGTTTGACAAAAGATGAGTCAAAGCAATCCCGATTTCCACCAAGCCAAAATATAAAGAGCATTTTTCAAACATTATTTGGATAGACAATGACGACCGCTTTAGCCTAGTTCGTAGTGACCCGCCCTACGAAGCAAGAGGTACTGGGTTCGAATCCCGGTAAGGGCATTTATTTGTGTGATGTGCACGAATTTTTTTTCTTGAGTCGGATGTTTTATATGTATTTAAGTATTTATTTATCTATATAAGTATGTTTATCGTCGTCTAGTATCCATAGTAAAAGCTTTGCTTAGTTTGGGACTAGGTCGGTTTGTGTAAGATTGTCCGCTAATATTTATTATTATTATTTATAGGTATAATACAAAACGATTGCAGAATAACATTTCGTGACCTAATATCGCAACTATATTTTTTTCTACGACTGTCCATGAAAACAAACTGTTTTAAATTCATCATACGTAATATATTTAGTTTATTTCGTAGGTACTCAATAAATTCAAATCGCCACAATGGATTTTTTTATAACCATACTGAAACAGATTAGTTTTATAATAGAAGGATATATTGATGAATACTGTGGTCCAGCATCACAGTATCGTACATATTTAAGCGATATTATGTTACAATTTTAGTGTTATTCGCCCCTACTATAAAAATTTCAATTGAAAGTTCACATAAAATATGCATATGCGACTTTTCACTCTACGTAGGAGTAGATTTCTGTCACTATCAGACTTACATTTTCTACAAATGTCTATTCTGTTTGCAAAGTAGTTACGCTTTTGACGTGGTCGCAGGTTTCTATCCATAACTAAGTAAATCAATTAATTCAAATTAGTCAGATAGAGTGTGATCAAAGGATCCGGATATACCCGTCTAAAGAGACGGGTATATCCGGCACTGTATCGACTGCACTGAATGTTTAGGTGATTAATATCCTACTAATATTATAACTGCAAAAGTTTGGATGTATGAATGGATGGATGTACGTTCCATTTAATCTCAAAAACTACTGGACGATTTTTTATGAAACTTTCCAGTTATTTATTTATTTAATCTTTATTGCACAAAAGAATATCGTATGGTGCAAAAGGCGGACTTAATGCTATAAAGCATACTCAAGGTTGGGGTTTCCTAAAAAGTAAAGACTAAAATTGGTTCAAATAAATAAAATAATACAAATACACTGATCGTTGATTGGCTTGACGACGCGGACAAAGTCACGGGCAGAAATTAGTACTTAATATAAATAATTATTTACAATGAAATAAGTACACGTTCAACGATTATTGTTTTTGTAATATTTATATATCGACATATTATCAACTCTTAGACTTGACAGTTACATCTGAGGCATACCCATTTTATCAGAAACAAGATGTCGTATCAAAATTATAATGTAGTCCTGCTGTAAAAGTAAAGAAGTGTAGCTGGCTGGTCTTTTCTTATACATGCATCAAACGTAATAGGGGTATAGACACCAAATAAAATAATAGTCCGGTGGCCGACTGCAAAAAACCCTACCTGATAAAAAAATAGAAAATACCTACTCTGTAGGTGTAGCTGACTTTTAGTAGCTTTAACTGCTCTTGGTCGGCCGTGGCTTAACTGGGCAAATTTTGCGCAAATGGCAAAAAAGTGGTACGAAAATTCATAAAAAAATAAAATGAAACTTGTATTGCAGGATAGAGGCCTTTGAGGACAGTAAAAAAAATGGTCGGCCAAATCCTGTGTTCGCAGGTTCCTGTGTCCGGCCGAATTTGTGTGTCACGTGTACCACGTGACAGCTGCATAACACCTCTTCGATAAATTGAATGAAAATAAAACGGATCATAATAGCTAAATTAAACCTGTTGACGTATGTCTTGGTCGATCGTCACCTTAGCCTGGCAGTTATTGCAGTCCGACCACATTTGTATACACGGTGTTCCCGAGAATTTCCATAACTTCGGCATATTCGAATGTATGTCACATTTGTCTAAGATACTGCGAGACGATGGATGTTTAAATATTATGGTTTTTTCTTTTTCTTTTTCGGTTTTTACATGTTAATAATTATAAATTGTACAGTGCTTTGGTTTCTTACTGTCAACTGTATAAATTTTGTATGATTACATAAATAAATAAAATATTGCAGACATTCACAGAAACAAATTAACATAATAATTTTCTGAAAAATATTTTTTTTTATTATAAATTAATTTTATGTAGCATTAAAGGTCATTGTTTTATTGTACAAGGGTCAAGGGTGAAACACGGGAACTAAAAAAATTGTACCTCCGAGTCTGTTCGAGCCTAATATCGAACGAATTCACTTTGTAAACCTTCTTGCAGTGTATAGGAACCATACAAAATTTAAAAAGCTGTTATGACGTCACAGTTAACAGCCATTTACACTGGTTAAATCTGCTAAACTGATTAAATTAAAATATTGAATATGTTGATAACAGTAAGAGTTAAGATACTACTGTCTTGGAGAAATTAACTTTATTTGATCTAAACTATGCCCCCTTGCAATTAACGGAAATTGTGAAAATCACGTAGCATAAAAAGAAACAATATTGAAAATATGGTTTCTTCATTGCTTAAAAAGAACTAATATAAAAAAATAACGATATTGCAAATATGGTGAATTTTCGTACCACTGTTTTGCCATTTGCGCAAAATTTGCCAAGCTAAGCCGCGGCCGACCAAGAGCAGTCGAAGCTTCTAAAAGTCAGCTACCCCTACAGAGTAGGTTTTTAACAGGTAGGGTTTTTTGCAGTCTGCCACCGGACTATAAGCAATGTCCAATTCTCCCGAAAAAGGATTAAAAATATTGTCAAATGGAGAAAAAAGTAGAGCAGGGGGTATATTCTGTCCCTTTTCCGCAAAACGCGCCTTCATATGAAACGATTTCTCGATTTAGCGTTTTCTCTCTCTCTAACAAGCAATATTAAAACGGTTGTAGCTTCGTAATTCTTTGAGATATTTGAAAAGGATTTTCGGCATATTTTTATGCCTTCTTTCTTTTGAAGTAATAATACATTCTGAGTCTACCTACACCCCTAATGCCTGAATGACAATACGGGAGTACGAGTAGACTGTATGGTGTCAATGCAATTTGCTTGTTTGACTCACATTTATTTATTCAAAGTTGTTTGGGTGATTTCACTGTAAAGCACCAGAACACCACTGATCACAAATGGGCATTTTTAAAAATTCGTGTACCCAATTAGCGCGAGTTGTTAAATAAAAATTAACTCGGTGTCAGTTTTGTGACGACAATTAAGCATTCCAATTATGTGAAATTGAACTTGTTTCACATGTAAATAACGTGTATATGCATAGCATTTATAAATTGAAAAGAAAAAGTTAATCACAGAACTGACACTGACTTAATTTTTATTTAACAACTCACGCTAATTGGATACACGAATTTTTAAAAATGCCCAGATACGGTGTAAGTAAATTGGAATACTAACAACGTACTTGTAATTAAGCTTACAAAATCATCAAATAAGCTCAATTCATCTCTATCTATCTCTATGGCCACATTGGCCACTGGCGCATTGACCCTAATGCTGAATTTGCAATGGATTATTTTGTAGGATTGGGGTCAAAGTGTTTCGTACACCAAGCACCCAGTACGTCTAGCACACCTTGCTGCCATTTTGCCTGGCGTGCCACTCCTGCACTCACTCGCACTGTGCAAATTAGAAAGATGAGGGTAGATTATCTCGTCTCGCTGTCTAATTAAAAATTCGACTGAGTTTAAAAAAAATGTGACAACAATGAACTATTTAACGTTGTATTAAGTTTTTGCTTAGTATTAAAAAAAACTACTAAATTTGAATTATGTTTGCTCCGCAAAGTTCATGTAGAAAATTATGTATATATTCATTTATACTAATGTAATAGAGGAATTGTATGTTAGATTGTAGTCTTGTAAGTTTGGGTTGAGGATAATCTCCGGTCTACTCATCCGATTTAATAAATGTTTTCACCATTGGCTCTGCTCCTGTTCTGTACAATACAGGAGCAGAGTTGCGCGGTAGTAACATAATAAATCTAAGTAAATAATCAGCCCAAGGAAACTACGATGAGGCTGTTTTTTTGTAAGATTTGTAATAATGGCTTTTGCTGATCTTCAGTAAAATGGCGGTTTCCTTTTCAATAGGTTGCGGAATAGCTTTTTATATTTTAGTGTATAAAGTCTATTATGATATTAAATAGAAAACGCTTGACTATTAAATCTCTTAATCAATCTGTAGAAATAATTATTAATCACGGAATGTATTTACGTTTTTAGCTGGCAAACAATTTACACGCTGGAAGTAAACATAAATTACATTACAGTCGGTGTTAAAATAAACAGCGCACAAGATGCAAACCGGTCAAACATTCGTAGCAACCAACACCACATCAGTCATATTGCGTTATACGCAAGATTTATTTAATCGGTTCTCGTAGTAACTTGTCACAGGAGTTGTAAAAGCAAATCTTCTCGGGTGCGCTAGGAAAGCGAAGCAGATGTCAACTACAGCTGGTTGAAGGGGACCAAATGATATAATAATTACAATTTGACCCGAAGTCAACCAGCTAAAGCGAACAACGCTAACACTTTCATGATTTCCCAACCTCTTCGTCTTCAGATAAATTGTATTTGATAACTAAACATCTTCCATTCCGCATAATTTAATTCTTCATCTTCAGCTGGTCTGTACAAAATGCACAATGATCTAGAAATATTCATGTAAAACAAGGTGCGTCGAGATTTTATACAATAAAAATCTGTGTAATTAAAATTTCGTGTTTTGTTGGCATCATAGACACGCTTGCTGGATATATTTAGAAACGAGTAAAATTTAGCGTGTATACTGTGAAACAGATGAGCCCGAAAATAGCTTTTCGTGTGAGGTGCGAGGGCGGACGGCGCATGAAGCGGCGCGGCATGTCGCGGCGGCGGCGGCGGCAGCGGCTCTCGCGACGGGCGGCGGCGGAGCGCGCCTCCTCCACATATAGGGCCGGGCTCAGCTCGCTACAATCAGACGCAGTGTAAGCTTACCCCAGAGCCGCCGTGGCGACCAGCCGTGGCCCAGCGTGCCGAGCGCCGACATTGACGCGTCGCAGCGCATGTAACCGTACACGCCGACTACCGCTATTTTAGTCTCGTCCGCTGCACTAATTCGGGCAGGGTTAACGCCGCGGCCTCGCTGTTCTCTGCCACTCGTTGCACACTTCCGTCTCCGTACTTTGTAGACACTTGAATAAACCCGGTATAAAATAGTGATAAATTGTCCCATTTACTAACCACATTGAGACCGGACCGACTTAATTTCGAAACCGTTTTAATGTACTTGACTCGAATTTATTTTAAGACGTCATCAAACCGGCGACCTCGACGTCATCGACCTGACGTAAGCACCTGATGAAGGGTTCGTTGACACCTAGTCAGGTTCGACCTTGCATCTAGTTTCGCCTGACCCAATAACAATACTATCCAACTTTTGAAACGGTAATAATGAACTCAAAATAAAACGGGAAAATAGTGAGAAACTATTTGTTTAAGTCAAGGATGGGAGCCAGGTGAGAAACGCGACGGCACCTTAGGTCACTGCTTTACGTCCGCGAATGCATTCCGACCGACAACGACGCGACATCGCGAACCTACTAACCCCGCGTCGCGAGGGGCCCTGCGCCCCGCGACCCTCTGAATCCGTCAGCCCTCCCGCCCCCCTTCCGGTCCATCTGAAAGCTTCGAAAATACTTAACGTCTATAGAGTCGCGTGGCGCTACGGCGGCGGGGATAATCTTAAAGAGTTTCGGACGGTGATAAGAAAGTATTTATTTAATTAGAAAGGTAGGCTTTGATCGAAGTCGAAAAGCAATATGAAGGAGTCTAGTATCGCGTGGTTAATGTCGCGGGATGAGCGGCAGGCGTTCGGGCGGGCGACGCTACGGGCGGCTAGGGCGGGCGGGACTCGCGTCTCGACTGAGAGGCGCGCAGCATCGCGGCGGCGCGCCGGGCGGCCCCCCGCGCCGCCGCCGCCGCCGCCGCTCGCCGCACTGTCTGCGCCGTCTGCAGGCTCGACCGACGCCCGCACCTCTACGCTCTACTCTCTTCGCCACGCTCAAGCTCTATGCTCGGTGCTAAGCTGCTGAACGCTTGCCGATCGGCGTAATATGCGCATGACACTGCCTCCCGCATATATATACAACATATCGGCGTACAACAATTATTATTCCATTCAACATTCATATTTTCATCTCAAGCAAAAGGGGTGACAGCATCTCCGAAATAGAACAGATAGATTTTTACATATCTAAATTATGTTGCAATAATTAAGTATTTGCTTAACGTAAACAACATGCAAATACAGCAAACATAGTAAACAATACACTTATGATTGATTTTTTTATGACTTGATTGATAAAAGGTATGTTTTTGTAATCCTGATAGATTTAAAACACATCTAAACACACAAACAGTGATTGTTTGTTTGTTTAGATGTTTTTGTGTGAAAGATATTTAGATCTCTGGGCATTACAAATTACAAAAATATTTGTATGGAATTGGGCAACACAAGTAGTTCATAATCTGTATTAAAAGATCGGATACTATTTATTGCGAGAATATTATTATTCCTATTAACCCTAAGGAGATGAAATATCACATTAACGAAGTTGCTAGCGTAAGCTAGTGATTAATAAATGTCTATTAATTATAAACAATAATCAACTGATATATCCATCTAATAATTGGAAAAAATATATGCGCCTTACAATACATTACTTACGATTAACTGTTGTATTTTGTCACCTACTTGTGAAATATTTCGGTAATATTTGAAGCATACTCTTAATGTAAAATGAGACCAACCTTCGTCAGTTGGGTCATTTTGCTGTTATGCTGCTGCTTCTCTGAAACAAATTTTACCTGCAATATACCTGCAGTATGTTGTGAACTTAGTAAAACGCTCGTCCAACCCTAGAGATGAAAGAAGTATTCTTGTCTAGGTATACCTAGACAAGAATACTTTAAACTTTAAAATCGGACTTTAAAGACACCTTATTTCGTAGACAGTCGAGTAGATTTCACGAATCGTCACGTCGAGCACAGAACCTGCCGTAAATTATACGGAAATCCCACTAAAACTACCTTAAAGCGGCCATTCGTGATGTCTGTAGAGTTTGGCAATGCTAGTGCGGTTAGTGCCACTGAGAACTTAAAAAGTCTCTCGAACACTAGCCGAAGATTTAGGTCCAACGATTCTAACTGTTGATTTTTTGAAATAACCACCATGGTCTGACACACACACGATCTGACATCGGGGCCGACTATTGGAGTATTTAGTTTCAAGAGTGTTCTTCATATGTAGTTACTTATAGTGAACTTTTTACTATGAGAGTTAGATATTAATTATAATAGTTTACAAATTATTCGATCGGGAGTCCCTGGTTTTGCCGACATACCTACTGTTGTATACTGTTGTATACCTACTGTTTATCGAATATTGTTTCATGGACAATCAAAATCTTATTTGCGTATTTTCGTTTGGCGTTATTTTATTTCATCAAAAATTCATTTAAATTTTTGTTGCTTGCTAGAAAAAATATTCAACGAATTCATTTTAAGTGTCAGTACTACTTATACATCACTGTTTATTTATTATAAGGCATTTTTATATTATATACTAACACACTTAAATGCATTTATTTTCAAATCATTTTCAAAATATCTATTTAATTATGAAATAAAAATCCGGGGTAAATATTTTTATATAATCGATTACTCATTTGAAGCGATTCAGTTCTTATAAATTTAATTTTACATGAAAGGTAATTGACAAGGTTAGTTAAATTACATTCGCACTAAAACGAACTGTATCTTCATGCTAACTAAGGCAGGTCTTTATTGGGTAGGACGATGAGCGAAGCGAGGAGGAATATTAGGTATAACTGTACCCAACAGTGCGTGAGCCGAGCGAGCGAAGCGAGCGTGCCGCGGCAGCGGCCGTCGAAGCGCCACAACCGAACTTTTTTTACTGATATTTAAAAGAAAAACGCTTATGGCGATATTCTATGAGACTGACTGAAAAGACTTATACTCTATTAGAAGTTTGTCGATTAATCAAGGGTAAACCTAAATATTCAATGAAAGTAAGAATTATTATAAAATAAATAAATAAATCAGCCTATATATAGGTACTCGTACGTCTAATTGTATCGTATCGTTTTAATTGTATAAATGGTTTATTATAAACAAGAAAAAAACGTTTTTATCGCTCTCTATGAGTAAATTTCATTTTTCATTTATTGTTATGCATTTTACTAACTTCACTTCTGAATATTCGATTGCATTTAGTTTTACAACTCGAACAATTTTGTAGACGAAATGTTGCATATTGAAATAATTCTACGCGAAGTCTGTCTTAGATGATATAAACTGATATGAAATAATGCATTGCGAAAGTGCTTCCGTAATATTATAATCCATCTACTAAATTACTCATTTATTAAATGAAAAACCGTGATTCAAATTAACTGTATCGATTGTTCTAGGAAATGAATTCAATCGTTTTCACAAGTACAAAATGCGACAGATTTTATACAGTGTACGCTTGATGTTTTAGGAAATGTTTCTTGTTTATTCATTCCCGCAAATCACCAACATTAGACTTTCTACAAGTTCCTTTTATTAGTAGGTATCTCGTTTTTTAAGTAAAGCTACTTTCGTTAGAACTTTTGGAATCCATCCAAAGATGCCAATTGAAAGCTCCGGGAATTACCTTTTTGGTTATTAAAAATAACAAAGATAAATCTTATTCAACTTCTCTCCATTGTCATCGTGTCGTGGTTGACAAAACAAGCAAGTATCTTAGCAATTACGATTGTTTTCTATGCCTGAAAAGTCGTGCTACTCCTTCTTTCATTCGTTTGGACTAAAAACTAAATCAATGTACCTAATTGGGTGCAATAAGGACCAGAACTGTTGTGTTCTTAAGATGGCAAACGCTTTTATGCACAGAGACTACTTAGCGCAACTTATAGGAACGCAGGGAACTTAATAGTCGCTACCCGCCGTTTAATAATTATTGTTATAGCATTTAAAACTTCTTAAACAACACTTATGTAATGGCAAAGGTACTTATCTCATCAAAAATGCACTTATATATTTTTATGTTCAGGATTCAAATAACGTGATTGACTAAATACAACAAAATAATCTAAGGTTTTAGCAAATTTGTCCGACAAACGTTTGTATGATTCATCGAAACCGTTACCTTACAGCTGTTTGCACCAAACGGCAGTCGCAACCAGCCTGTGCCTAACTGCACCCGCAAATTCATTGATAAATTACACAACTGTAATTATGTATATATATCCCATGAGGGAATGCATATGAAGACAAATATTATCAAGTATAGTCATACATTTAACTTACCATACACGACCAGCGTCGTTATCATAGCTAACACTAATTAGAACCGTTTCGCAACTCTTCAGAGGTCAATTAAGAGACGAGTCGTTATAACTACATTTAGCAGATATTTAGTTTCATTTTGAAACTCAAGTTCACGCGCGTAAAATTATTCCTACCATTGCATTCAGTAGAGACGTACCCATTAAAGTCACAAAGATGCTTCTGTGCAAACATTATTAGTGAAGCTTTGTTTTAGAAGCCTTGAAAGAATAAAGCCTCTTACTCTGAAATGTTTCCGTTTCCATAAAGGTTTCAGCTTAATATTCAACATCAAACAATTCCAAGATCGCAGAGGTTTTCTAAGATTTGGCTTGGAAAAGCTTATAGCCCATTCAATTAAAAATAATTATAATCCAATCATTCCATTTGTTATTAACATAGGTAAAGGTACTAACTACTCTTTGCGGAATCGACTGGCATCCTACTTAGCAATCCAGAGGGGAAAAGTGAAATGAAACGATGTTAACGTATGTCATCCCCACGACTACGAGGAATGTAACGACACCTAGGATATGAAAATTCATCAAGCCGTTTAAGAAATAGACGTGCATACACTCGAAAACCATAACCCTCCTTTCTTTCTCCTCCTGGCACTGAGACTTATAGGCTGTTTACAATTCAATATTTAGAATTTGAGTTACAAAAGAACGACATTCGAATGGATAACATTTTACATCGAGCAATTAAAACCAGGACAGCAGACACATGGATTTAAATCCTTGAGTTGGAAATCAAAATTAATAGAAATATTAATCAAAAATGTTTGAAAACTGTATTCGTAAGGAAAATATTTTTAACAGAAAGCAAGGCACTCGTCGGAGCCGATGACATGTGTAACGTGTGAGATTAATACGCGCGAATGGGCACTACCCGTTGTCACAATTCTCGTGATTATTTCCACGCGAACGCAATTAGAGAGGAGTGCGAGCCTCCTCCTGTTTGTTTTAATTACGTCGAAATACCCGCAGCGCCTGCCCGAACCCCGCCGGCCCGGCGCTGGCTCGATCCACTTTCATTGCAAATTGCAAATCCTATTAATGATAAAAAACAAACCGATCTGCCGCCGAAACACACAACACCCGCGCTGCCTATTGCTGTCGGTAAAGTTGACTCTGATTCGCATTTTGCTATTGCGAACACTTTATGTACCTGCATATACTTAACAAAAAAATAAAACTGGTTTTAAAGCCTATATTTCATTTAGTCTTTAACTATTTTCTATCAAAGTTAAAATTTACCTACCTACTTCCAAAATTGTTGGGCCCAGTTTAAGATCCGTTAGACCTATTGTCAATAAATAATGCACTAGGTTAATAATATTTGGTCTCGCATAAGGTCTAAAGTGATATTTATAAAACCGAGCTCATAAGCATAAACCCAAACCAAATGTATTTATCAAATTACAAGCCCTGGTTTTACCGGAATAATATTACGAGTACATTTTGTGTTGCCTTACCTCACTTACCAACAACCCGTGTTATTTCAATATTGTTGCTGCAATGTCTCAATTACATTTTGTGTAATTTCAAACTTCATGAAGTTAAATCCAGAGCTTGGCTGTACCAAAGTACCTTTAATATAACTGTTAATAATTCACAGTTTTGTAGTATGAAAAAAATATTTGTGCCTTTTAGTTTTAGTTGCACACTTTATTTATGAGAATAACAGAAACTACTTTTGTGTGATAGTCGTCAATGTATGTCTAAATAAGTTAAGATTTTAGGAGATATTCGGTGCTGTTGTTTGTTGGCTAACTGCCCGTAGCTTGGGGTTCGGCTCCTACACCGCCAAGACAAATGTTTGCACCCGCGAATCAAATAATAGAGGTGACTGCAGCTCTGCCTCAACACAAGATAGAGACACTATGAAAATTGCTGTTGATCCTATTTAGTGTATATCTGTTTAGTTCTTAATTTACGACCCTGCAACTGGCAATATATTACCATTTTCGCACTGAGTTGCCTCTACGGCGCGGCGTAGCACGAGAAAGTTTTGTAGCAAGCGCGTAGAAAATACGCTACGCGCTTGCTACAAAACTTCCTGCATCCCTACATGTCAGGGGGCTCCATTCCGAAACGTGCTAAAAAAAGTTCCAATTTCAGAACGCGCTTTTGATATATTTAAATGACATGTGCGTCGTCTCGGTGAGTGCTCTCCCTCTTCCCTTAACGTATAATAAAGTGTATAATATAACATATAATACATTTTGTAGTGAAAACTTCTTTAGCGGCGCTGTGCACTTTTTGTGATGGAGAAAATTTGTTAAACTCGCCACAGGGCACGTGGTCGTATGATTCGTAAGACGTGAGATTCGAGACAGGTCACGTGACCGTAATACGGGCACGTGACCTGATCGAAAAACTGTTACAATGTCATTGAGTTTTCACTTCTGCCGGCACTCCCGGAGTGCAACCCGGTCTTTTTTTATTTTTTTATTATGCTCTTAGCGTATTCCGGAGGAGAGCCTCACTTACATATGGTTTATGGTATTCAGGGCAACCGAAGAATATAACCAAATTCAAATAACTATTTTCATTGGCATACTTTGCTAGGTACAAATTTTTTCCAATATCTGTCAACAACCTCAACCAAGCGTGGACGACTTAGCGCTGAGCGTTGGCTCTAAATATGCGAGCATGTTGTATATTGCTAAAATCCCTATGTTTGTAATGTAAGGAGTACCTTTTTATCTATTGAGTTATAATAAAAATATAGGAGCATTATCGGTTCTAGTGTGTCGCATTCAATTATCTGTCAAAGGGAGCTAAACTAACGCTAGCGCTATGATGACTTACGGCATTACTAAATAGTTTCCGTCAGTCTAATAATGAAACTACAAGACAGAAGATTCGATCAGGAGCCCAAAAAATGTACCGAGTTAGTAATGTTTTTTGACATCTTGTCTAACGTATCTTTATAAAACGGGGCGATGGGACAGGTTTGTCGACTTCTTCAACTTTTATTGCATATACATAATTAAATATGACTAGAAAACATTGCAAGTTAGCGCAGTTAGTTTGCCGAGAAGGATCTAATATTAACGATGCTTCCCGTACCTACGTGCAAGTTGTACACGAGGCGGCACTTTTTGCTTGCGTGGTATCGGCAGACGGAGCAGCTAGCAAACTTCTTCCACGTACTCTCGCACGGTAAGCCTGCTCTAGCTAAATCCTTGTTAAATATTGTTATTATTGCGTTATTTGACTAACTTCTCCAGCAAAAATCTCAACAAACTATAAAGGTAAATTTTGTCAGCCTAATTTCAGGACGACCAGCAATGGTCTAGTACCTACTATATAATCAATCTTGTAAAGAGTTAGAGATTATTACATAAATTTTAATAAACTGTACTTAATCGCGTATAATTAAGTTATTTATTTAAGTCCCGTTTAGTAAAAATTATGTATGAGAACCGTGAAAGTCTAAATCAATATAGTTAGAGATTAACTTTTAAAAATCACGTTTTACATATATAAAGAAATTATATACTTATTGGACTAATTTAAATTATATTATAGTTATATAGCATTGTCTAGACTTAACTCATGCACAACCCATTTACATATTATGATGCCTCAGCCGGCGATAAGTAGACTAATAAAACCCCTACCTACCTACTCTGTGATTTTTTTTCTCTTATATCAAATGATTTTTGACACATCATAACACCCATGTAATGTTTATTGACATGGCTAAACCAAATTAAAAATAAAAGACACAAAATATTTTTAAAAAAACGTGTACTCAACAAAAAGCAAACTGCAAACAAAAAGTTCGTATTTTAGCTAACGTAAGGCTTTTTCAAAAGCCATAGTTTCGTTCAAATGATTGCATTGTTGAAGTAAACTACTGTTTTGTATAGATAAACTCTGATTCTAGACCATACCATTCGCTATAATTCTATTTATATAAACGGTTATTTAAAACAACCAGGTTTTCGTCGGAGTGTTTTGCAAAAATACGCGTCAGAGCTATCTTTCAGGTAGAATATTTCCATTTTAAACTTTCAAAAATGTATCGATGTTTGCCTTTTACAATGGAATATATACTCTTTTAGTACATAACAATCGCACTAGTTCTAAAATATTGGTTTTTCCTATTATAAAATAGCGCTACATAATGTCTAATTCGGTTAGTTTTAACATTTTTTTATTCACGTATTTGATGATGTTTTGGAAATCAAACATTTTATTATAAAACTACAGGACTTGTTTAATATTACGTGTTTTTTTTTTACGCTTATGGGTGACCCATTTAATTTAGCCCATTTTTTTAAAACCACTATATAGCCGCGAGCGAAAACGTTGTTCAATTCATTACGCGCCGGGCCTTCCCAAAGAACTTTTTTTTTACGCTTATGGGTGACCCATTTAATTTAGCCCATTTTGTTAAAACCACTATATAGCCGCGAGCGAAAACGTTGTTCAATTCATTACGCGCCGGGCCTTCCCAAAGAACGGACGTATCGCTCTCGTCGCTGCCCAAAGGTCGGTGACCGAGCGTACCCGACACGCGCCTGACCAGCTGTAGTGCGTCCGCTACTGATTGATACTTGGTAAGTAATTTTACATGTTAAGTAAGTTTATTTATTTTATTGTTTCACAAAGCACTAAAGTGATATAACTTTTTATAGAAATGGGTAATAAACGAAAATTATTTGGGATGAAAAAATCCAATAATACTACGTACGGCCAGACAAGTTAAAAGTTAAGTCACCAATATTATTCATATCAGTCCACCTTGTGGGGGGCCTACCCACGCTACGCCTTCCGGTACGTGGTCGCCACTCGAGAACCTTTTAGCGATTCGGAGGGCTATATCGGTTACCTTGGTTCTGCTACGGATAACCTCATTTCTGATGCGATCGCGCAGAGAAACTCCCAACATAGCCCTCTCCATTGCCCTTTGGGTGACTTTGAGCCTTCTTATGAGGCCCATAGTAAGCAACCACATTTCCGTGCCGTACGTCATCACTGGCAACACACACTGGATGCGGGTGGCGCAGGACCGGTCATTGTGGCACTCTTTGGGGGAGGCCTATGTCCAGCAGTGGACGTCTTTCGGCTGATATGATGATGATGATGATGATTAAGTTTATACCGCACTTGCCTAGGGGTTATGTAACGATTGTATGAAATATTTTCGAGTTAGTAATCGTTTTATAAAATTCGTCATCATCATCATCTTAGCCTGCGGCGCGCGCCGTGCCCAAACCTTCACACATAGAAATCTGAAATTTGGCATAGAGGTTTCTTTTATGATTTGTACTAGTGGTAAGGCTAAATTTATAGAGGATGATAAGGGGGGTGGAATTTAAAAAAAAATGTTTTTTAAACTTACGATCATATAACTGGGAATATACTCTTCAAAAGATATAAAAGAAGTTTTTAGAAAATTTCACCCATAGAATGCAGAAAAAGGGGTTGGAAGTTTGAGTGGGAAAACGTTATATTTAAACCTACGGTTATGAAACTTAGAAAATGTACTTTTCAAGGGAAATCAATGTTTTTGGTAATTACTTTTTGTGGTAAAGATGAACTTTATTTTCAGACAGAAAAAAATGAGAAAAACCGTCGAATATGGGTGAGGACCAAATTCTTCGCCAGGAGTGGACGTCTTTCGGCTGATATATGATGATGATGATGATATGTCATACTGCAAAAACAAAGGATATTGCATATGACAATCAAGGAACTCCAAAAAGAGCTCTTTTGGAATATATGTTGCCATATGTAATGCCAGTTCGGTGTGGACAGGAGAAGAGTTCCAGCTGTAAGACTGCAAAAATGAATAAAGATTTTGGAAGGAGAAGATGGAGCCAAAATTAATATTGAAAGAAATTAAATGGTTGATGGGAGAAAAGTAGGTCAATGTCAATTAGGGACATACTTACCTAGGTGAAACTTAAAATATAGATAGATTTATTTATTTTCGAAAACAACATGATTATTTTATTTTACATCAAAAATAAAATGGATTCACTAAAAGGTCGTCTGTAGGTATAATAATTTGAACATTTTAAACTACACGAGTGGCTCGGATTTACTCGGACCAATATTCGTACGGCTTGTGTTTGTAATTTAAACACTGTTAGAGTCGATCGAGTCTCCATACAAAACTATACCGTATGACATAAGAAAATAAGTGCGTCATCATCATCCCCTAGCGTTATTCCCGGTTGTGCCCTAAAGGAGCTCAGGCTCCGCTTTGATACCTAATCCCAAGATTTGGCATAGGCACTAGTTTTATGGTAAGTAAATAAGTGCGTAAGTTTAATCAAATAAAAACATTTAAAACTCTACAACTAAAACTGATTTTTATTTCCTACCTCACTATAAAGTGAAAGTATAACAATGATCAAGAAGGGTCGGTCCAACAGCACAGCAGCACTCGAACCGCACGCACACAGTAAACATCGTAGTGTGGGTTGCTAATCATAGCCGCTCGCAGGCGATCGCGACTTTGTCGAGTTGTAACGAAATGTTTGCACGCGCTTAAATGAATATTTGATTTTATTCTAGCTTATATAGTGAAATATTTCGTGTTGAAATCAGATAAGTGGAGGACGACTTTTTCTTTTTAATTATAGTGATGCCATCGTTCTATTGTGTAATGCCTGAAGAGCTGTCTCACTCATTCGCTCAACCAGACTAACAAGTCTAAGTTGGTTAGTGGCCTTAGTCTAAGTTATACTTGTACTTGTCGGGAAAATGGTTTGTCAGACATGAGATGATATTCCGATGTAAAAAGATGACAAAAATGTAAGAAAGAAAATTTGCTTTCTTCACTAATGACAAAAACGAACACTGAAATTTGAGTTTTTCTTAAATGGAATTAATTTGAATTTTCATCAACTGACACGGCCTTTTAGAAGGCGCGTGGGCGCCACGAGGTTAAAATATAGTTCGGCTACTGACAGATAAATTCGTCTTCTTCCCTTGGGAAGTATGTAGAGCAGAATAATACCCAGCAATATACTTTTACCTAGTTAATAGCAGTTAGGCTTGACATGAAAATAGCAACTAAAAGAATAAAGAGATGGTTTTATGAGAAAATTTATATTTGGCGCGAGGAGGTACTTGTACCTACCGTATCTTGTGCATAAAACTGTGATTAGCTGTACATTAACACACCTTCTACGAATTTGATCAGCCCAACAATGTTGTGGTAGCCATAGGGCGCTGGGTGCTGCAACAGTTTTATTACAAAGTTTTAGAATTTTGATTGTTTTTGTTTTGAAGCTACTAAGCTTTTTAATTTCCAAGCATTTTTTGAGGAAATACATACATTTTGATCGGAACTAGATATTGTCTGCCTCGTATTACTATCCGTGACTTGTTCATCTATTACCTACTTTCTAGCCTCCACAACAATGTACTAGTTTAGCGGAGGATCATGAGCGTTCGTCGCATTCGTATTCGAAATATTATTCCATGCCTGCTGTAAAACGAACTCTTCGTGGAAATTACTTCCCAATGCTTATAATTTTAATTAAGACTTTATTTTTTATGATTTAATTACATATGTATAGTTTTCATATTTTTCCCCGTACTTCTAGTATAATACGATATTACTTGCCAAATTTCATAGTTCTAGGTCGACGGAAAGTACCCTATAAATTTTGATCCCCTGGAGAATGTCGAAACATACATTTTTTTCGGCATAAACGGCCGCTTTTTTACGTTAACTTAGAAGTTTGATTTTTTTCACATCTTCAAGGGACTGTAGATCTGAGTATATGGTTTTAATTTCAACTTAATACCACCACGCATTCCCGAGATAAAGGGTCTTGACAAACAGATAGATGGATCTGTTTTTTCCTGTTGAGGTTACGGAACCCTTAAAATTAGCTCGACCCTTTATTACCCCTAAACCTGCCCCGTATATTTTAGTTTACTTCTTTTTGACTTTATTTATGTGATTAGGTCATAAATTCCTATATCTTAACGTAGAAATCTATGCTGCGTACGACTAATAAATGAAACGTAAACGATGTTAGGTACTTATCTATTTTTTTAATCAACAAAAAAGAAACAATTTTGCTAGCAAATTCTACGAATTCTTCCATCTCGAGGTGTTTACCATTACCACACAAGCTCTGAAATAAATAAAATTAGAATGTCAGTTCCATTCCTTCGATTGTAAGTACCTAGTTGCTTTATAATTATTAATTAAAATAAAATAACAACTTAAGGGGCTCCACGCGCTATTTGGCTAGGTTTGACGAGTTTTGAGTTGATATTCCTCAGTACAATCTATAGATTTATTTATGGCACAAACACTTATCAGCTCTTCAATCCTTTATCTACATTTGCACGTTGTTTTTTCATGGTTTATTCAACTATTGTCCAAAAAAGATCTGTTTTCGATATTAGTATGTTGTTTATGCACTTTTATGTATATGAAATATACATATAACTGTTTCTTATTGACGTATCTAACAACCCACTAGAGATTTTTATTTTTAAGTCATTTTAACAAAAGTTACGTCCAGAAAACTGGTTTATCGGCCTTAATTTGCTGAAGTATGGTACCATATATCCCGAGAACTGAGTTTTAAAGTAAATATGAAATGCTTTCTACTATTTCGATAAATATCGTTGTTGTTAATACGATAAGCCATAAAAAACACGATAAAACCGACAGTTACAGGTCGAAGGTCATTGGGAGCTAGGCTAGGCTAGCCCCTTAAAATTATTTTTATTAAAAATATAACTTTTCAATACTGTGTAAATTTCGTAGATGTGTACAAAAATTAAATTACCACTATGTTTACTTACTTATGCACTCAGCATCATCATGAAATATAATTTCTTGACTTGATTTTATAATCTTGAAAGAAGAAAAATATGCGCCGTGGTATATTATTAGCCTATAATACCACAAACGCAAAAAAATATTTTCGTGTTCCGAGTTTCCTCGGAACTCGGAACTCGGCTCGGCAGTTTCGGTAGTCGTAACTTTGTTTTAAGTATAGTTACATAGTTTATAATGATGTTTGGTTTCGGTAAACTACGAAAATTATGAAAATGTAATGATATAAAAATAAATTAAATAACCAATTATGAAATAAAAATAACCGATTATTGATACGACTGAAATAACCGATTATAACCGATTTTTTCGGTTTCGGCTATAACCGAGGCACTATTCAGTTTAAATTGCCTGTTTATGTGAAACTCTATAGGTACTTTCAGCTATAGATAAATTAACGAGAGCATGGAATTGCATATGTAGTAGTATTGTATGTTTACAGGCATTCTATATTTGAATTTTCTATTTTCTCGTACAACCACTACAAATGCAATTCCATGTTCTCGATAATTCATCTATAATAGTTTTAATACTATAAAAACACATTAGGTACGTATGAATAAAACTGTTTATCATTATGTTATTTTTCTTGTTTTGTAAATGTTTTTCTTATCTTATGTGCAATAAAGTGTCTCACATGCATATATTCATTTTGTGAGTCTGTAGCTTTGTTAGGGTGTAGCTTTGTAAGTTTGTATGAAGGAAGTCATCTAATTTAAAAAATAATTCACCTTTATAAAGAATGGTCCTTCGGATATATGCTATACTTTGTCCTGCGGCTTCGCTTGCGTTTTTTGTAACACCAGGCAGGTGGAGCCGCGTGGGCAGCTAGTTAGGTATAAAACAGACAGACAGAACATCTGATAGACGACGCAAATTAATGACATATATTCTACTAACTTTTTCCAGCCAGTTTCGTACGTAGTCATTATCGTCTTATATAACATATTAATATGTTGTATGACGGTTGTGATAGTACCTCTACACGTACAATTAACATATTTAAGAGGAAGCCTCTATTCTTGTAAACCGCGCCCCCTTGTAAGATACACTATGTCTTCCGCGCACAATTACTTTACTATACTCTACGGAAACAGCTTTATTGAACTAAAGTTAATGGTAAAAATAAACAATTTTGTTTTGACTTCTGACAAAAAAAACGTTATTTTATTAATAGTTCGGATAGTAAAGAAAGCCATTGAAAAATTACATAATGATCGTATTCCTCCGAAGCGAGCGCAGTCGAATTCACGTCGGGCCGCTGATGCGTCCGCTCGCCGCTCACCGCCACTCGCCGAGAAAACACATTTCCTGTCCCATTGTTTCCTAATTTTTCTAAGGTCCCTCTAGTCCGCTCATCCGCTTTTCCTCTTTTGTTTCGTCTCTTCCTTCCGGAGTCGTTCCGGTTTAATTGTCACTTTTATTATCCCTCTATGAACGGCGCACCTTTCGCAGCCTCCTTTAATACGAGTATTCTTACTAATGAATCACGTAAAAAGAAGTTATTCACTGTAATATTCATCGTATAGCTATGTAATACTGTTATATTATTCTGTGATACATAGATTAAGTACTGTAATTAATGGCCCGCATAATGGTCACAAAAATAAGAACATTGCTATCTGTAAATAAGTGCCACGGGTAAATACAATGTGATACCATAGAAATAAACAACTCCCCTGATAGACATTCTCACGTATTGGAAATGTTATTGTCCTCTAAAACAATATCTCCAACCCATGTCTTCATATGAGTTTACTACCTTCCTTGTATTATATGTATATATATATATATATATATATACCTATCCTTTATTTATTCTTAATAACAATACCTTAGACCTATTGGTAATTATATGTTACTGATTCAACTAACGAACTTCTGACTTGGTTAAACCAATATGCTGATTGGAACGAGTCGGGTCGCAAATTATCTGTAAATACTTGCTTGTCAAGGTTAATTTGACATCTTCTTCGCCTCCATGAGATCAAAGTCTGAAAAACAGACGCCGAGACAGTTAACTCTTGTTTAATTAAGTGAACAAGACTAAATACATACATAAAAAAAGTTTTCCGCTTGTTATGTGTTTTTGACCGAGTGGAAACGACGCATATTCTGTTTTTTTTATTAGTTAAACTATCAGGGTTGTGAAGCACGTTTTAAAAACTGGCGTCTGTATTTTATTATGACTAGTCTAGAAAACTTCCGTGAGTCTCAGACATTAAAATATTATGAATATTATTTTTTATTTTGTTTATTTTATAATGTCAGACAAGATTTTATTATTATTTTTAAACGCGCCGGCAACGCATGTGCTCATGAATAGGGACCGCGAATCGTTTCGAAACATGTCGAGCGATATTTGGCCTCTTAGACTTGAGTGACCCGTTTCCTAATATTTTATTATGACTAGTCTAGTGTTTGTTCATTTTTATGGGAATGATTTATTCCGAAAATATTGTGACAGAGTAGCCGTACAGAGTGTACCAAAAATGGGGTGTGAATCGATCAAGGGCATAACCGGTATCGTGTTCTGATAAGAAAAATACGAAAAGTTTTTTTTAACGCGTTTTTTTTAAATATTTGTATAGAGCAGGACGCTTCAGTCGGCCAACGCTCCATACAAATGTAAAAAAAGGCCTATTTTTTTCTCTTAGTTTTTTCTTATCAGAACACGATACCTGTCACGCCCTTGATCGGTTCACACCCCTTTTTTGGTACACTGTATGTAGCGGAGACATGATGATGGATGAGTAGGTATCCACCCTGACCAGGCACTGTTGTTTGCAAAAAAGCTATTTTACATACAAACACTCGGTCTCTGCTGGGTAAAGACGAATTTACAGATTTGTTGGTATGGATAGATGAGTAAATTAAAAAAAAAACATGATTAATTAGTTAAAATAATACAATCTCCGGGTGGGCTAAATATTAAGATGACATGGTAAGGGTATGATAGATAAGAAATAAGAATGATCCACCTAAGTCCTAACCCACCTAAGTGCAAGTGGTCCTCCGCTATGTTAAATTATTAATTAAAAGAATAATTGTTAATGAAATTTAAAAACAAACATGCAGGAAGGTTTAGTATATTAACCCTATAAGGCAAATTATAACTAGTGGCTACAGGTGCTGAAAGTCAGGAGAGGTTTCGAATACGCACTTATGTCTAAACAATAAGCATAAAACATCTTCACATGTACACTGACTCATGGGTCTTGTTTATACCAATGAATCATCATCTTATCAGCCGAAAGACGTCCACTGCTGGACATAGGCCTCCCCCAAAGAGTGCCAAAGCGAACGGTTCTGCGCCACCCGCATCCAGCGAACTCCCGCGACCTTTACCAGGTCATCAGTCCACCTTGCCTACCCACGCCGTGCCTTCCGGTACGTGGTCGCCACTCGAGAACCTTTCCGCCCCAACGGCCATCGGTTCTACGTGCTATGCCCCGCCCACTGCCACTTAAGTTTAACGATTCGGAGGGCTATATCAGTTACATTGGTTCTGCTGCGGATAGCCTCATTTCTGATGCGATCGCGCAGAGAAACTCCCAACATAGCCCTCTCCATTGTCCTTTGGGTGACTGAGCCTTCTTATGAGGCCCATAGTAAGCGACCACGTGTCAGTGCCATATGTCATCACTGGCAACACACACTGGTCAAAGACTCGCGTCTTGAGACACTGCGGAATATTGGAGGAAAAGATGTGCCGTGCCGTAGCTTCCCGAACGCTGCACGAACTGACTTTAAAATAAAATCCGCCAATGACTTTTGCATTAGACTACTCGCTATCATAGTCACTTGCTACGTATTGGCGATATGACCGCGGTCGCGACAGATTTATCGTCCACTCACATCGTTTTGATTTCGAACTAGTCGATAGTCACTGAATCGAACATAATAGTTTCATCCCTCTTGCACAAGTGAATGCGTCCGCAACGGGTAGCATTTCCTAATCGTGGGATTAGGCTGCGGCCGAGCGGGCACGGCTGAGGCTAGATGACACGCTCTGCCTCTAGACCAACGGTAATATCGCTCACATATTGCAGCTAACCATGACCGCAAGATACCAGCCGTAATTTAAGAAACATTGTTCTCTTTTTTTCGTAATATTGCTAAAGCGATGTCGAAACAGGAAAAAACTCCCAAGTGCCAGTGGCTGTGACATGTTCAACCTGTCAACTCTATCGATGCTGTGACATCCCGACGTCATGAAATCAGTCCTGTGGGCAATAAAACTGTCTACAAGATGTATTTTATTTAATACACAAAGTGACAGTTTTTTGTTGAGTTACCAGTTGAATAGTTGGCCTTTATTCATACACGACAAGAAATCTTTTTTCATTTCCAATTAAGATTTACCATCTATCCTATCCTATACTATTGAACGACCAATATTTGTATATATATTTGTAATCACATTCTCGAAAGCGGCACTAACGATTTCGATGAAATTTGGAATACAACGGGTTTACGGGGCCGAAAAATCTATAATTTGAGCTCGGTCGCCCAGGTACTTATTCTTAAGTAGCTTGGAGACCGAGAATTGCCCGGCCGTCTATCGTGTTTTAGGAGGTTACGAATTTACCCGGAAATAAGTTGTTGGATCGATTTTTGTCCCCGTCGGTTTTGTATATAAATCTCATCAAGATCGTTAGAGCCGTTTTCGAGAACGTTGGTTCCTTGCAACTTTCCTGAGTCATGGATGTTTTCTATGTATTTAAGTATTTATTTATCTATATAAGTATGTTTATCGTCGTCTAGTACCCATAGTACAAGCTTTGCTTAGTTTGGGACTAGGTCGATTTGTGTAAGATTGTCCCCTAATATTAATAAAAAATAAAAAACTTTAAATTTTACCGGAAAAACTTATAAACAAAATAAGTCCGCACTAAAACGTTACTAAACGAAATTCATAGCCTATACTCGAAATATCTATATACTATAATATATGTAGATTTTAGCTTTAGCAAATATGAATGTAAATACGAGTAAAGGTCTGCCTTTAAATACTCATTTTCTATAAAACCTTACAAACGTATTTAAAATTAAAATTCTACAACTTTTAGTAAACAATGTCGATATCAATTCCAAATCCTAAGAATATTTCTATTGACCTATCTTATCAGGAATACGATACATCTTACTTCGGATTGTTGGCGGTGCCTAATAGGAGCTTTTTTGAAAGTTGTGTTACGAGTTAGGTGGGTGTAGATAGAGGTGGTTTTAGAAGATCGTCGTCGGGTGAGTGAGGGTCGTTTAACGGGCTAATTATCAAACGGCTAATGAAGTTTGTATTCAGCGGGCGCGGCGGGCACGGGCGGCGCGGGCGCCGGGCCGCGCGGGGCGCGCTACGTGCCGCGACTCGCAACTTGCTCCACCTGATCGCTCCCTGCCCCCGCCCCTACGCGCCGCGCCGCCTACCGCCGACCTCCACGGAAAAATTGCAAAGAAAAAGTTTCATCGCAGGGGAACGTGAATGAAATGAAGAATTGTGTCGGCCGCTTTCGGGAATATTACCAACATAGAGTTCCTGGAGAACCTTTTCTGTCTGTTTCAATTCATCAAGATGTCTCTTTAAATACGAAACGATGTAGTGGCCCTTTTTGTTACGGTAAAGCTGTGCACAGGCTGTTGCTCTGGTTTTTTGTACAATTTATACATCACTGTTGGTTTAAATGAACATTCGGAATGGATTTATTTAAATTGTACGAAATCCCTCTTTTCCATGTAAACTAACATTTAATTTGTCACAACGGGCTAGTTTCCTATTTTTGTTCTCAGGATGCCATTCGTACCAGTTTTTGGTTTTAAAACTATAGCAAAACGAGAGAATTAAATTTACACTTTGCCTGTGGTCTTGAAAAGGGCACTTTCTTAATGACAGCTAATTGTGACGTTGTATTGAAAAACAAGCAAATTTGTTTTTCCATGAGGAAAAACAGTTTTTTACAATAAGTGTTTTATTAAGATATAATAATTTATCCTATTGGTCGCTCTTAATTTACTTTTGGGTTAAAAATACTAGTTTAAAAACTAAAATATGTTGACTGTGGTGATAATTTGATGATTTACTATCAATACAGCGACACTCTCTGTTATAAATGGTATCACGAGGAAACTTTTCCTTCTTCTAATATTAATATATGTGCGTTTAACATGTTGAAGTTTGCTGATGCCACAGCATATTAGATGTCTTTCTGCCCAAACCTTGTTTGTAGATCGTTTGTCACTATTTGCGTAGGCATTTCGTTTTCGGACAGTAACTCAAGTGGATGGAAGTTTGTAGTTATTCAAACATTATCCCGATGCCTCGCTAAATGAACACAAAATGTTAAAGCAAATTAGGAGTAGTCAGATGCATTGTGTAGCATCGCGAATGCCGGGCACCGAGTAACTATTCATGTAGCTGGTTACTTTACGTACCTACGATGCCGGAGTTGCGAGCTTAATTAACTCGAACATATGCGCATATGTATGTGCCACTATCATTACTGAAACGGCTCAAAGGAGCTGATCCTAAAGTAAATGGAAAACAAAATGTGCCACCCTCCGTGCCCATGCCCATCCGCGCTGCTGGGTGCTATTATAGACGGACAACTCTTCCTCTCCAGTTTATTCTCAGGAGAATTATTATTATTTTATTACAGATACTGTTTCTAACTCATTTTGAAGCGATAGATTGCGATTCGAGTATTTATATTAACCTGATCGTGATAAACCAACTTAGTTTATTGTTCGTAAAAGCGGTTACTGTTATGCAATTAATTGGGACATCGGAGTGCCAGTGAAATAAATAGTTCTTTATAAAAGCTTTTCTTAAGGCGCATTTTCCCAAATATACCAATGCCATAATATCTAAGTAGACACATATATATCTATATTTTCCTATTTCCGTTGTCCTAGACACAATCAATATTATTTTTATTTATAAAGTACTAGCTTCCGCCCGCGACTTAGTCTGCGTGGACCCCGGATAAAAACTACCCTATATTTGAATCCAAGTTATAAACAAATCTTCATGCAAAATGTGAACCAAATCGGTTAAGCCGTTTAAGCGTGATTGAGTAACAAACATCTAAACATCCAAACTTTCGCATTTATAATATTGTAGTGATGCATATCGTTTCATTCAAACTGACATGTAATTGTTCGGAAGGCATATAGAAAATTACTGCAAAGTTGTGTGCCATAAAATAAAGGTCTAATGAGTGTATAAAGGAAGTATTTTGTTGGGCAATAAGTCTTGGCTAATTGTTTGAAAAGATAATTTTGGGTGTCGGTTTATTATCCGTCCGGCGGCGGCAGGCGCGGGCGGAGCAGTCCGGCCCAGGCGGCGCATTACTGATGGCGCGGGGCCCTCCGCCCGACCACACATGCTGCTAATTACTCATTTAAGATTGCCCACTAAAAGTATTCTATTAATCTCTCGAACCTACGTCATGCCCTTCTTCATTTTACGAAAAAACCAAGTTTGGATGAGGTAAACATGTCTGGAAGCCGTCGCATTGAATAATTTATTCATTGGTAAATTTAAAATAGCGTCAGTCGTAGTGCATTTCTATTCATCTTTCATAATTAATGATCCGTTTAATTTAAGCCCTGTGATGACGCCCTCGGACTTAATCAGAGGTCATATCTTTAAGCACTGGGCCTGACTGAAGTAATCTGTCCTCCTAGCAGCATTACGTTCTAAGAATACGTATTAAGTATTCTAAAAAAAAACCGGCCAAGTGCGTGGGTTCCGTAGTTGCTTGTCTGTCTTAGTTAAATCGACGTGCGGTGCGGTTGCGTCGGTCGAATTTGTACGAAAATTGGCATTTCCAAGTACACATTAAGTTGATCGACTATTACTCGACTTATCCGTGATAGTTGTCCTTTTAAATTCATTATACTTATATACTACTGCCACGATTTTTTTCACATCCCGTAGTAGCATACATACAGTAGTAGCCATTTAGCCGGCAGGGACACACACGACTCTAACAAAAATTAGGGTTTTAAAGCCCAATATCTCGCAAACGAATCACTGAGTTGAAAGTAGTTATAAGAAACCCATAATATTTTTGAACGAGCTATCCAACGATACCCCACACTATGGGTACTTTTAACGAGAAAAAAATATATCCCCACTTTATGTATAGGGGAGGTAACCTAAATATTAACTACAAATCTATAAACGAAAACCGTCAAGAGTGCGTGACATTGTTGTCAATCCGTGCCCAGTCCAGGGTTAACTCTAGGGTAGGCATTGTCCACCTATCCACCTTCTGGCTTCATCATCAGATCAACTGGTATTGTAAGAATTTTTCGTAAGTACTGTCATGTGTATGTTATCCAGCCTACCTAAGTATATGTTACATACCAGTATGTGCAGGTTTCTAATATATTATAGGTATATACATATGTGAATAATATCGATGCTTAATACCAGTTTAATTCCTTGCTGTTTGTTTTACCTGCGGGTAATAAGGGCTGTCGGCTAATAAGGCCTAAGTAACCAAAATTGTATTAAATACGGGCGCTCGCGCTCATTCCCCGCTTCCCGCTGCCAGGATTGCTTCATACATTTCGGCAGGTGAGCGCGTGGCACGTGGTACAAAAATCGGGCCGAAACAGACGTGAGTATTCATTGTAAATGTAATATTACATTAATAATGTCAAATTTTGAACTCAGTTTTTCTCCCTAATTAACGCTAAATGTGATACAAGTTTCAATAACGTATTGTGATGCCAATATTTTATATATCGTTTTATTTATACACGTGGCGAATAAGGCCTACAAAATTTACCTATAGGCCTTATTGCGCTCTATGACTTGGGATTTCTTTAAGGCCGTATTATCCTCCTACTTCATATATCGAATTTCGGCATTTTAAGTTATACTACTAACTTAGTGTGCATAATTACTTACTTACTTGTTATATTTTCAGTGTTCGATCACGATGCCTCCCAAATGAGCATTGTGGTCAGAAGATGCCCTAGTGTCTGCAGTTCCTATTACCTATACTATAGTATAATATGGCCTACAGTAAAATAAGGCCTTTACCTACCTACAGTAAATATTTTTTTTTATAGCAGGAATTGCTTTTTTCATTATTTTCTATGTTGGTTAAATTAAATTTTTTCTATACATGTTAATTTGTTGCTAGTTAATATAGAGGAATATTCGGATATAACTTTGTACTAAATATCCGTACAATGACCCATATTATATCTCAATAGAAGAATATAAACGCATTTGTTATAGTTTAGGGATTGTTGATCTCGACAACCAGTTTGTTTTAATTATTTAAGTACGTTAAGGTTTTAGGCCTTTTTATACCACCATATTACAATAAGGCCTATTAGTAGGGTTTTAAAAAACCCGTCACTGCATGTCTCCTTATGGGAATTACCGCCATTTTTCATATTGACTGTATACTAATTGAAATTAAAGACTGATTCATATATAACTATGTTAATGAAATATGCTATTTTACATTTTATTGACATTCTCCCTTAGCTAGGCCTTATTACCTGAAAGTCTTAGTGCCGAAGCCCACTTAAAGTATCCAAAACGTACTAATCATTCGTGAAAAAAAATATATTAGTTAAGTTTTTAGTAATAAAAGGTAAATAAGTACGCTCAGCTCACGTAGCCAGAATTATCATAAATAAGGCAATGGGTCTCCTTCTGTCCTATCCACTCACCTTGGAAAAAGGTTACACAAGTACTGAAATATTTTTGGGTCACGTAAAAACGGCAACAAAGGTACGTCCTTCCGTTTGACCATTGGCTAAAGGTTATTTTATTCACTGGCGGCGTCCTTGGAAGTAATTCACAGAGTACACGGCACATGCTTTACGAAAAAATTACCGGTGTACCCTAAAATCTGTTTTTTTAGAAAAAACATGTTTGCTTTTTTTCATTACATTTGAATATAGGAATTGGGTACTTAAAATCTTTACGTACTTATACTGAATAGAATATAAAATGCTTTTTAAAAATGTATCCATCTAGATTTGTTATTTGCCAACAAATGTACCAAATAAATATCTCAATTATCCGTATTATTAAAGTGCCAATGCGTAAAATTCACCATAGAAATTTACAACATTTCTTTCAGCCGATTAATGAAGTTTTTGGGTTCCATTTAATAATTTACGCCGTATGCTACGGATCTTTTTCGCCAAACGACCTAATTCCATTTGAAGTATGACCAATACTTTCTATATTTGGTTGTTAATGACTGCCGAAATTGATGGCAGGCCCCATATAAACAAGTCCTAATCCTTCTCACTAAAAGTATCCCCAATTCTAATTATGTACTTAATAAAAGAAGCTTTACAGCGCCATCTGTCGCTGCCAGTTGGGATAACGTAGGTTTAATTCGACCGTAATAGTCCCTCGCCTTGCCGCAGCATTCTCCACACGCGGGATGTTACATTACAACACGTGACTCCTGGAACAGTTGTTGTTCTAAATCACAGGAGGGCGCTAATACGCGGCGCGGGCGCGCTTACAACACACATTTAGGATTTATGACAAAAAAAATAGTATGTACATAATAGTTTTACACGATATTAAATGAACAAAGGTGGAACTAACTACATATTGAATTTATTGTGTTCGTACTTATTAAAAAATACAACGAATAATTTGGTAGGTACGCCCTGAATGTATTTGATTACTTAGACATTTTATAGAAATGGAGAAATTGGAACGGAGTCACATCTTGTTCGAACATACAATAATAAAATATTTCACTTCTATTTGTGGAGGTGCAAAATAGGTTGTGTGTTATGTGAATAGATATATTTCCTACCTAACTTACCTACTTAATAAGTATTTAGATTCGGTAGATACCAATGTTTGAATTATAATTTGAATGCACTATAGAGCTTATAGGTATCTAAAGTGTAGCTAGCCTAAACCGTGGAGAGACTCCGGCTCTCTTTGGAGCTCTGCCAAAGATTTGTCTGGTGGTTATTTTTGCGCGTCATCCTCTAATTTCAAGCTATCGGCGTAAAATAAGCAATATTGCAGATTTTACGTACAGAAGCGTAGTGAAACGTTAAAACTTTGCGTTAAGCCAGCGGCATATAAAGTTCCACATTGATGATTACAGTTTTTATTCCTTTAATTGAAAGCAGTAGTTAGCGTTACAATAATGACTCACCATGGTGACCGCCCGCGTTCCAACATGTTGTCTGCTCTCGTAAACTCACCATTACAGTATGTTAAATGCAAAATAAGTCATTATTTAATAACCTCGATTTGTGTATTGCTTACATACAATCTAATTACTTTATGGTAGTAATGTAACTTTAGAAAGTTCAACATCTAAATCTGAGACGTAATATTTGGAACTATAGAGATGAATAAAAATCTTGAACGGTTTACAGTTTTGGATTCTTATCTTTGTCTTCAGCAGTTCAGCATATTCTCTGTTTGTGTTTTAAAATAACACAAAATAATTATGCCAACAATATCAGTATCTGGTAATGTCATCATTAATACTAGTCTGGAAAATGGAATTTCGTAAATTGGAATATTATTATTTTTCTTTTAGTTAAAAGTTATTTTTGGCAGACAATTTTGGTCCTAGGTCCTAAGACCTAGGACCAAAATTGTCTGCCATCTGAAAACCTATTTACTATCTTCTTTGTATAAAAAATGGAATATCTTAATAGGTTTTATATTAATTAATAGAGAACTAACTAAATTCGGTACTTTTTAACTGTTTACATAGTTTGTTTCTTTGTTAAGATAATATATGGCCAGACTTAATTAAAGTTTTCGTGATATAAAATAGTATTGAAAATCGCAAACCCGGCTGAGCCTACCTCGCCTTAGTAGTACAGTCAGCGTCATATAGTTAGTACCAGCCAAGGTAGCCAAATATTTCGGTACACGTCTTTATTACTGTAAGAATAAAAGTGTGTTATGAAATATTTGGATACTCTGGCTGCTACTAACTATATGACGCTGACTGTACATTGTGATACAAATGAGGTATGTTGCTAACTACATCAGAGGCGGAATTCTTCACTCGAGCCGCAGGTGAGTGTGATAAGAGAGCCGAGGATGTAATTATCAAAGCTCACGCGTTTCACACGACGTTTTTCAACACATTTTGCGAGGAAAAAAATCTTTTCCATAAGATGAAAATTGTATAGGCCTGCCAAGTTATTTTCTTTACTTAATGATGGCAACAGGTTTATAACCACACATTGTACATCGCCATGAATTCCCAGTGGCGTCCATTCTATTTATCGCTTTTGTAGTCACCACGAGTCAAGATTTTTGATAATAACCAAACACGCATTAACAATGTTTGCAAATATTTGTGAAATAACCTATAATGGCGCGCAACAGTTTTTTATCGTGAAGTTTGCGCAGTGCGCGCGCATGTGTTAAGCCACTTAGATGAAATCTCTAAACAGCCAATACAAAATAAAATAAATATTTTCGTTTTAAAATGTTATTTTTATTAATTCATGTAAAATGTTATCATAAGTTATCAAAAGTTTTACTAAATTAAACGTTTCTTTATCATATCCAAAAAGAAATAGTCGATGAATTAACAAAAAATATTTAATTTGTTTAGTCGAATAAGAATCCATTTGCCGAGAATTAAAAAAAAGCTGTACATTCTGTACAACCCGGTTAAGAATGCAACGTGCTCATGCATACATCTTGCTGCAAGATGCCAACGTGACTTAATCGGGATATAGATACCAATAACCCATAACACACGAGTGTCGTAATTTTACAAAAAACGCGTGTTCAATACCCAGGATTATGAGCCTAAATGCGATATAATAAGAGGTACATTACGAGAAAATGTGTTGAAAAACTTATTTGTAGTAGTATGTATTACCATAGATGTTATTTTTACCTTTTTGCCCAACAGTTGCATAATAATGAAGGATTTACAATATTCTCGTCGATTTCTCAGCAGCGACATTGTCCCATTATTTAAGTTTCATGAATGAATGCATTTATAAATCCGGCATTTTTCAAGTTTTAGAGTATCATCTATCAACGTCTCCATGCCAGCTTATTAGACGTTTTACATGCCCGGGCCAAGTAATCCGATGCATTTGACGTGTGCCAGAAAACGGACACACGGTTCTAAATCGAGCCAAGATGTATTCGCACGCGTATGAATATCATCTTCTTGGATAATAAATAATGTTTTATGTACACCTAGGTTGCTAGGCCAGCAGAGGGGGAAGGGGTTCGATTCATTTTCCAGAACAAACATTTACATTAGATAGAGCCGTATTTGCACCGGGTACCGGGTCGGAGACTCAATCTGTACGCAAATCAATATATTTAATGAGGTATCTGCATTAAAATATATATAATTATAGATAATCTCTTACAGGGATAAGATCGCTTTTGTACCTTATATATCATGTTTATGTTTTTACCTGTTTAGTGTACAATAAAGTGCTTACATACTTACATAATGTCTTTTTATGACAAGATTTAGAAAACTTATAAATTGCTTTACTATTGCCAAATACATATCCTGGAAGAGCAATTTTTTTCTGTAATGGGGTACTCTAACGTCGTTTAAAGCTGACGGTACTATTTCCTTTCATTTAAAATAGAGCTCTATCAGAAAATACAAGGTACACGGCGTGGACAAGGCGTTAAAGAATGAGAACCATTCAACGTATTGAACAAAATCGCACGCAAGCAACTTTATTAAAATGGTCTGTCTAGCATTCATTATACCCCTGTCTAGTTTTCAATTCTTTTGTTGGCAATGGTCGTTGCATGGATGCATGAATAAATTGTTTCTGATTTGAGAGTGGTAAAAAACTGGTAGGTCGAGATCCCTTTCTCATAGAAAATCTTTTGTATTAAATATAGTAAAAGGCGGACTATTATAAAGGGCGCGAATCAGGTCTGTCGTGGATGCGATAGTGCACGGTAGCCGACGCAGTGGGCGACGGCGACCCCAGCTCTATCATAAAATGCTCAATAAAAACCAGTCAAGGGCAACTTACTATTTATTCGGATCATGCCGCATATGTCCAATGATTACTATTTCGTAAGATCCTGAAATCATTTTAACTCATGAAATAATGAAATGTAAGTTCAATCATACGTTACGTAGTACTCAATAAAATGTTTTCATTTAATAACTTGGAATTTCCGTTTATTTTTATTTATTTTTTTATTGCTTTTATAGTCTAGGTATAGCAAAACAACTGTGTGGGATTAATCTTAAGTGGTAGACTTAAAAGATACTCAACACCGTACAATATAGGTTGAAGTGCATGGAGTGGATGCAGAAACAAATTGTTATATTTAGTCGGTAGCATCGGCCCGGTCGCGCCTCATCTTTATTTGTTGTCGGAGAGTAATGAGAGTGCGTGCGCGCTGTCATCGCCCGCGCCGCCGTCGCCTCGCGCGCGCTCCGGCCGTTGTTATCGGAGAGTAATGAGAGTGCGTGTGCGCTGTCATCGCCCGCGCCGCCGTCGCCTCGCGCCCGCTCCGGCACATTCACTGCCCCTAAAACAATACACGAGTACGAGTAAGAAGGTACCTAATCATCAAACCCGGGATAACTCGGGGCACTTATACTAAAGTGACGTAGCAAAATATTTATCCACAATTAAATATATCGATGTTACCGTCAACATTTAAATGTTCTACAAAATAAATATATTTATACAAAATCGCTTTTTATACGGCTTCTTAAATTCTAAACAGGTGTTTTTACTAAGAATTCATTTTATTTTTAAACCAGGTCAGTTTATTCACATTGACACGAAATGTTTTATTCTAATAATTTTATATAGACTTTTGACGTCTTCGTTTGCGCAGTTACTTTTGATGCTGACTGTACATCCATTAGTTAAAAGAATATTCTCTTGGGCGTGACTTTTTCTTGGGTGGCATGAGTATTTTGGACTCCGTAACAATCGTAGCGGAATATTACCTCATATATTATTAGCTTACCCTAGCATATGAATGGCACTGACAGTAAATTGTAATTTTGTTTGAAATGACATCCGCATACATTTATTATCTTAAGAGATATCAGGTGTGATATCGAACCTTTTTTTATATTAATCGAGAATTTTCAATGAGCACATTTATTATTATATATCGACAGCTTTTTTATCGATATCAAATCCCTAGAATGTGCCCCGCGTTATCACAGGTTTGCTAATCATTCACTCTTTCGTGTCCTTACGATTTTAATAGACACTCTAATAGCTTTTATATTCATGGCGATGAGTCTTTTGTGTAACGGCGCTACTATACGGATATTGTTTTAATATTAAATGTTTAAGTGTAGTTTTTATTTTATTTTTAATAATCTGTTGTAGTTAACTTTTCCAGAAGCTAATGTTCTAATACCTTAAAGCTCAACTCTTTATACGTCGATAAGAAATTCGATTATCAACGTTATTCATAAAAACCGGCCAAGTGCGTGTCGGGCCACGCGCAGTGTAGGGTTCCGTAGTTGCCTGTCTGTCTTAGTTACATCGACGTGCGGTGCGGTTGCGTCGGCCGAATTTGTACGAAAATTGGCCTTTTCAATTACACATTCAGTTGGTCGACTATTACTCGGTAACTACTTATGCCTGTTCGTGATAGTTTTCCTTTTAAATTCATTATACGTACTACTACCACGAAGGGGGGGGACACATGACTCGAACTAAAATTAGGGCTTTAAAGCCCAATATCTCGCAAACACCATGGGTTTGACGAGAAAGAAAATTACATCCCCGCTTTACGTGTAGGGGAGGTACCCTAAAAAAAAACTTTTTCCAAATTGTATTGTACTGTTTTGTCGGCGTGATTGATTCATATATCCATGCCGAATCACAGTTTTCTAGTAGTAATGGTTACTGAGCTAAGCCGAAGACGGACAGACAGACAGACAGACGGATATGGCGAAACTATAAGGGTTCCTTGTTGACTACGGAACCCTAAAAACGACTTAACATTCATATATGAATTGGAAGCTCTTTGAATAAAATGGTCAAGAGCGAGTCGGATAAATACTATGTGTAGGGTTCCAGTATGAGAAAAAACGAATGTTTTTTTTATATTTTTTCTCTATAAGTTAACTTTATAAGGTTTGATTGCATAAATATTTGAAATAACTAAACCGTAGAAAAACAATCAATGGCCAAGAATGACTAAGTACTGACTTTCATTGTATCATTGTTGATTGCTATTGCTACTCGTAATACCGCTGGAAAAAAGATTGATTAAATGAAGGTCACAAGTGACAAATCATACAGATGTACCAAATTTGTGCCATGTTTGAAGTTTTTATTTATACCTGTAACCCATTTTTTTGTTTTCTTGTGTTAAACTAGGTCTTTTACAAGATCCATAAATAAAAATTGAACGCGTAAAAGTTCTATAGACACAGGACTGTCATCACATAATAACAGCATGTGTATTTATAATTGTTACTTTATACAGCTAAACGCTGAAGCGAGAATGTCAGTGCACTTGTTATTAAGAAAAGGATCGGTACAGTATATTTTTGTAGTATGTCCAATATTCACATATTATATTTACATTACAATGTCAGAAGAGAATTCAGATTGGTTAAGCAAAATACTAAGAACATGATCAATCTTAGACAATAACAAATTGTGTAAGTGCAACGAATCAGTGCACTCCCTAATTGTTCGGCATTGTCGTGGGCACGTCACGGCGCGGGTATGGGTCCATTCAGCCGCGACCGCGCCGGCCGCCATAATGAGATGCAGTGTTCCCTCCAGATGTGGCGCAGGCGCGGCCCAACACACCCGCTTTTTGTTTCAAACCCCCTTTTTTGCCATTCGTTTTCTTTACAAGCGGACGCTAAGAACTATTATTGATAGCATAAATTACTATTCTTTTAATAAAGTACTCTAGAAATACGGTACCTACGGAACTACTTATTCACTGACGCAAATGCCGATTACTCATGTCGCAACATTCGTTTCCGAATTATATTTTCCAATCGGTAAACCTACTATCCGTCACTTCACGTACTTACCTGATATCGAAAAGCGATTGAATTTGATACATCAACCCGAAACGAGGGCGCTATAACGGGATTATCGAATAAGACATAAAACTTACTGCTAAGTACCTAGATCTAATAATCCTTAGTAGAGAAAAAAATATGTAATCGTTATACTACCTATTCGGTAACCAAGTTAATTTGAACGATAGGTACTTACATGTAACCCAATCTAAATGTAGATCGTAGTTTAAATTTCAGGCAATCCTTAAATCTTCTCATGTAGAAGATTTTTTTAGCTCTTTTTCTGTAGGTAGGTAAATCTAAATATAAGTTGGAATGTGATGCGGAGCACGGCTAGCTTCCCTGGTTAGTCGCGTTTATTTATGTTGCTTTAGTCAAGACTTTTACCTACGCCCGCGCCGCCACACGTGCGTTTACGAGTACTCGCCACCAAATAATCATATTTTTTTACACCGGTTTCAATAGTTTTGTCTCGAAAAAAGTATGTTTCTCAGATAATTGAAGCTATAAAACTTAACAGAGTTGCAGATGGGTATAATAAATCACATAAGAAGAAATATCATTGATTACTATCAATGCAATAAGCGTTAAATAAGCAAACGAAAATTTGGTCTCGTAGTGTTTTTCTATACCCTATCTTCACTTTTTCGCGAATTTCCGCTATACCATTATTAAAGCTAAATAAGTAAATAAGTACACTCTGGAACACAAATAGGCAAATATATGATCCTTCAAGATGCTTCTGTGACACATGTGAGTCGCGATGATGTGATTTCCGGACCGGCGGGCACGCCCGCGCAGCTCCATACTTCTTTACATTCCATACGATAATAAGCACTATGGGAAGTAAGGAAGCACGGAACTCGCGCAAAGCTTCTTTTCTATCTTGCTTCTTGGGTCGTCTTCACTCTTCACAATTTGTAGCTTCAGTCCTTGGTAACAATATGCCGGTACACAAATGTTTTACACGTGACGCCAGGGTTAAAGTTATGGAAACCACGACCGATACCCACCCAGCGGCGGCGGAAGGGTGGATCGCGACGCAGCGTGGTGGCAGCTCGCAGAGTACTGGCGGCGCGCGCGCTGCGCACGCGCAGACCAGCTCTAAAAATGGAGTCAACCGCCGGCTTTCGCTCACGACTGGCGAGTACCATCCATTCCAAATTTGTATTTTCCCGAAATAGACCCGGCGGCGGGCGTTCGTCGGATCGGTTTCCCGAGTGTGCACCGGCTTCGTTGCAACATGCGGTAACTGGACGAGGTGCACGGGAGCCGAGGGTGGCTGCGGGCGCGCTCCTCGGAGGTTCTTATGTAAGGAACACCGTGGCCCGCGTTACCGCGCCGCGTGACGACCGCTTCGAAAATAAACGTCTGCAGGCCGAGTGCGACGTCGACGGGCGCCACATGTGCGCGCCCGACAGCGTTCCAATGGTCGCGCGCTGGAGGGGAGGCTATTATTAGTTATACACCATCCACCACTGTCACCTCCCGCGGGGTAGCCAGGCTATACATAGTTCCGATCATGAGATCTGGCAATCCTCAGCGTTCACTGAACTTCTGAAACAACACCCAGCTCATAAATTATACTAATACACTGTTAATGTCCATTTTATATTTAAAACAAATTTAATTAAATCTTAGTTCTTTGAATCCATTACTTAGTTGGATGTGTTTGCTCTAAATGTATGTATTTAATTATGTTTTGTGGTCAAGAATTCTGCAAGAATAAAATAGTGATTGGGAGTAGATACATACCTACTTTTTCTCGTAAACTAGTGTGCAAGCCGTGCCGCGCACGAGGAGAGGGCGAGTAGTGCACGGATATTCCCACCGCAGCCTGTAAACCTCGGCACTCGTTCACTCGCTCAGTCAATAAAAGAATTTTGGCAAACTTTCGCAGACAAGCTTGTGGGACGCCGGCCAACTCATCTTTTGTCTGCTTGAAGGGAACAAAATAGTAAGCAGGAAATTCTCATCATATTACAGACCGTGTAGCTAAGTTAGATATTTTATTTTTCACCAACAATGAATCACTATCCGATATAGGTACTTAAGTATGTATACTTAAGTATTGTAAGTATACGAGCTTTTGTGGAGACGGTGGTAAAGAATTGCAGACAAAACTAATCAAACAGTTAACTGGTCAGAGGCTCTAGTATAAGTTTTACCGGAACAAAACTTTACGATCGCGTTTGCGTTTTACCTTTAATTTGTATGGGATTTGACAGCTAAACGCGAACGCGGCCATAACGTTTTGTTTCGGTAAAACTTATACTAGAGCCTCTGATTGATTTCTCACTAATCCGGATTCGTATTAGGTTAGAATTGATACGCGTATTATATATTATGCATCGTAGTATTATTATGTCAAAATCATAAACAATATTGTGTTTAATGTCATGTAACATAAGGGTTTGAGAAGTCTCTAGATAGCGTGGGTGAAGGGTGTAGGGATACAAAATAAGAAGTAATGGTATTTGTCTTGTATGTAGGTATCAATATTTTTGGAATGCTGGATTTCTCAAAGAAATTCTTATGAACCGTACTTAAGTAGTACAAGTCTAGGTATGTATTATTTTATAGCGATATAATCGATTCTAGAACGTTCGCTGGCAATCAGTTTTTGTTGTTTTTTTTGTTATCTTGTCGAGACCGTCTATACGTGCGCAACGTCAAAATAAATTAACTATTTTTTTTCTACCAGGTATATTTCAATAACCTGGACCCAGCCAACAATTTCGATTTACGGCATAATTTACTCCAAATGATCTAACTGGAATTCGGCCAATTCAGCGTTTGAGAGTTATAAGGTAATAACATTCGTGGTGGTGAACATGGTGAACACTTCTAATGCTTTTTCTTTACGTTGAAAAGGATTTTGAATGATATATATGTAATCCACATGATATTTCACTCTATAATATTTAAGTATTAAGTACTGACCATTGACCAATTATGATTGTCTGATATGGACATGCGAACCATATGCGAGCCTCGGTAAGGAGGTGGACTAGTAAGCAAAGTAAAGAATCGCGGCGAAGCTGGCTGCAGAGCGAAGCAACTGAACGTCCAAAGAGCGTCTGTTGAATATTAATGCAACATTGTTATTGGCCACTAGTGCCCGCTGCCCCGCCGCCCCAATCGCACATTTCCATAACTTACTATTCTGGATCCGTGGGGAATCAGCTCACTGTTGTAGGAATATGATCACTTGGACCACTCATATCTGCCCAACAAATTCAGTCTTATCTCGAGGCTCGGCCCTGCATCTACATAATCTACAACTGTATCATGTAAGCGAGCATGACTGCCGGTGATTCCGACAATCGCCGCTGAGTTAATAAACGATGATTCACAATAATGCGTCGATTGTTTTTCTTTCCGTGAGATTTGGCACCGACATGAGCATAACGCACCATACTTCATGATGAAGGAAGGTCCATTTTCGTATACGCTACTCACATGTTGAGATTGGGTAGGAAACGAATTAGTTTCATACGCTCGCTCGCCTTAGCGCTTAGCCAATTATATGAGAGCGCGACGGACTGATAGTCAAATTTCTTTAGGTCAAATTTGATTCATCATCATCATCGTATCAGCTGAGAGACGTCCGCTGCTAGACATAGGCCTCCCCCAAAGAGTGCCACAATGACCGGTCCTGCGCCACCCGCATCCAGCGGACTCCCGCGACCTTTACCAGGTCTTCAGTCCACCTTGTAGGGGGGTCTTCCCGCGCTTCCGGTACGTGAACGCCGCTTTCCGCCCCAACGGCGATCGGTTCTACATGCAAATTTGATTGGACGGCTCTTATAATCAGCAGTTAATAATGTTATATTGGAACTTCGCTAAATGCAGGCCCATGATATTCCTTAATCTTCTACCTAATTCTCCGACGGAAATGCTGTTGTTAGTCTTAACCGTGTTAAGTTAAGTGTTAATGTAACTACGTATACATTTTGATATTTTAGCTATTTAAAACTCAACTAATAGTTTTATGACTAATAAGTTATTTCTAAACTAAACTCAGTCATTCAACTCGTATTCCTGTAAAACGGGTCAAACGTCAGAATGCGCGGTAGGGTTGTATAGTTCGACAGCACTTACCAAAATATATATATATAAAAAAAAACACTTAGAGCACTTAAACATAATCTTCTCAAGTTGAGGGGTTTACAATCTCTTATTTAACTGGCAATGTTCGTATGTTTCCTACATTTGTAATATGTATAAATAAGTTGTGCTTCAAAATTTGCATTCCATTTTTCAGCCACTTGCCGGAGCCTGATTGAGCAGGAATTTGGAATACTTAATTGAATACTTGGCGGCGTGTAAAAATTTTCGACGGGTAACCCAAAACAAAAAAAATATAAAAGAGTTAAGAGTATATAACTATAGGCTTGCCTAAAAATAAACGGTGTGAATCGGCTTGTATAGACGCTCCGCCACTGATACATACAGAGTGTACCAAAAATGGATCTGTTATGAACCGATCAAGGGCATAACAGGTATCGTGTTGTGATAAGAAAAACTAAGAGATTTTTTTTACATTAATATGAAGCGTTGGCTGACTGGGGCGACCTGCTCCATACAAATGTAAGAAAAAAAATCGCGTCACAAAAAAAAAGACCGGCCCGGGAGCGCCGGCAGAAGTGAAAACTTGAATATTATCAGTATAAAAAAAATAACCCGGATGAATGTGAATGCACATGATGCACCCGACGTGTCTAGGCTCATTGGAACCCACTCAACGAGTAAATGATAGGTGGGCAAAAAAAATACAATTACAATAACAATGTTTAAACATCATTGATAATTGTAATGGCGCTTTTACACGGGCTATACTTTTCCCGAAATGTGTTGCCGGCAACTATAGCCCTAAAATGCACGCAACTGACATGTTCTTACTAACTACGCGGTATCGCAAAATGTGCGTTAATAACAGTTAATTGCTTTATTAACTAGGGAAAAATTACTTGTCAACAGTACAAGGTGATACAAGTGAGCGTTGTTGATCATTATGTAAAATCGAGGTGGAATTATTCACGTGAGCAGCAGGCGAACGTGATAATGATAAGAGAGCTGAAAATGTAATTAGGTATCAATGCTTACGAGTTTCATACGTTATACAAACACCTTTGCGACTTACGAGGAAAAAACGTTTCATAAAATAAAATTGTAATAGGCTCCTAAGTAGAATAGAATAGAATAGAAAAACTTTATTCAACATCACATGACAATTCAAGTTACATGGGAACCTTAAAAGTAGACTTAACATATAATAAGTAATTTTCTTTAGTTATTAGTGGCAACAGGTTTTTACTAACAATTATTACATAGCCAAGAATTTCCAGTTTTCTATTCACCATGATTTCAACATTTTTGATAATAACAAAACTAGCATCAACAATGTATACAAACATTTTTTTCCTAAAATAAAAGTTAAACTATGTACGCGAATGTACGTAGGTATGTGTATATAGATTTATTTTATTTATCTATTCAAATACATATTACAGAGATAATCTCTGAGATCGTAGCTTTGTATGTTTGTATGTAGGGAAAAATCTCCGGAACTACTATAGTTAGTTTCGCGCGGGCAGCTATATAGTTTAGAGGTTATTTGTTAAATTTCAGGATGTACTTATAATGTTTCAGAATTGACTGTACTTCATTAAAATAATGAAATAGTTAATGGAGTTTTTTTTTTAGTTTCTCTATAACTAAAACCCGTAAGGCAATTTTTAAGCCTAGAACAATCTAAATGAAGACAGTTCGATAATGATTTTGTTAATATCATTTGCGCAAAACAGCTGACTTTTACTTTATAAATAAATAAAATAAATATTAGGGGACTACCTTACAGAAATCGAATTAGCCCCATGGTTAGCTCAATGAGGCTTGTGTTATAGGAACTAGACGATGATTATATTGAAAGGTTTCAAATTGCATATATATTAATTTCCCAAGTGAACAATAATTTCGAAGTATTTTATTTCTCATATAGAGCTTCTTAAGTCATTAACGTTTTGCTATAGGTAACTACTTAAGTCAATCCAGGAGGTAGGATTTGGCCATTAAATGTTTTCTAAAAATACCTTTTTAAGTCGTTTACAATATGAATGCGATATGAGAAATAGAACATTGCGTAATATATTTTTTTGGGAACTTAAACCTAGGCAGTGTCTGGAAAGATTTTCAGCCTCAAAATAGCTATACCAGCGGGCGTAGCACGGTTGCCATTTTATCACTTATCATTGTGGTAAAGACGCCCATCACGCTCTGACAAGTATGCGAGTGCGAGAGTGACGGATGCCTTATCCACAACGATAAGTGATAAAATGGCAACCGTGCTACGCCCGCAGAAGATTATCGAATACACAAGCACCTAATATAATTTTCGGATGTGTTGATTCCAATATTTCCAATTAAAAGGTTCAATCATTTTGAAAGCTGTCCAAAATGAATGAAAAATAATAAAGAGCGGGGGAAAAATAAATTCAAAAGTACCTACCTATACTTAATGATATCATTACATTACATCTATACTAATTTATACTTCTGTAGTAATATAATATATGGGAAAAGTCTGTGGGATTATAGTTTTATTGGTATGTACGTGGGCTAATCTTTCACCGGTATATAAAATATACCTTCAGACCCCATAGCATGAACGGCCTTATCACGCGATAAGTGACAAGATAGAGCATCCGTCTCGTTCTATTGAACGGTAGAAAGACCTGGACCACCTAAGAAGTTGGTTACATGAACATTTTGTGACAGTGTGATTTAGGTATTTTAGTTTTAGTTTAGTGCTTGTAGGATTTATAATACTTACGAAGAGTATTTGAACAAGCGAGCGAAGCGAACGAAGTTTTCTGACTTGGCTTAGCCAAAGATTATAATTACCGTATAGGTATCCGGACTTTCGTTCGTCTGTCCGACTGAATTAAACAAGTGAGCGGAGTGAACGAAGTTCTCTGATTTGGCTTGGGTAAAGTTTATATCGTGTGTTCGGATGTTCGCCTGTCCGACTGTTCTTTTCTGCAAGACGCGATTCTCATCGTGAAATTTTATGAGCAGGGTTTAGGTGCTTTAATGATGCAGGTCCTTAAATAAGAAGGTTTGTCCAAATACTTGTTCGCGTATTCTACAGCTCACAAAAGCATTAGTTATAAGATAATGGTATCGGATTGGATCATTAAATATTTTAGTGTTATGATATCATAATTATTCAAGTTGGGTTTTAGTTCACTTACCGAGGGGCAGCCTGATTGGAATCGTAGATAATCCATGTTTGATTTGAGGTCTCGCTTGAGTGATTCAGTTAAGTATCTACCTAAGTATTTACTAACCTATGTAATTCAGGCAATTACTAGGAATGTGTTTAACAATTTTCGATATAGGGTTTATGACTTTAGGTCGTAACACAGAATAAGAAATAGTAATAGGATACAGCTCTATTCTGCAAATTGATTTAGATTCGTCTCAGTGTAACCAGTATGTATTGACACCGGGATGCGTAGTAATTAAGTGTAGGTAGAGGTCTAGTTTCGCGACAGGTGGCCGACGGGGTGAGCCGCATTAGCGCATAGCGAATAAGAAGTACAGGATAATCTACTCCGTACGTAACCACGTAGCTGTCAATTTTACGACATAAATAATATCTTTCCGTTTCATCCGCCAGTTCCTTTCCTTTCGTCAGCCAGTGACGGACGCTCTATCTTGTTACTTATCGTGTGATAAGGCCGTACATGCTACGGGTTCAGAAGGGACATAGGGTTCTAAACGCGGTGTCGCGCGGGCAGCTGGTATTTAATAAATTGCCAGGTTTATGAATATTTGAAAACATAGTATTAATGTTAATGTTTTTTTTAAATCCTCTTGCTGATTGTAAGAAACCTCACACTTGTAGATCATGTTATTAATCAATAAGTGTTCAATCAGTTAATAAGTCCTTCCTGCTCTTAATCTTACACATTTGCTTATGTTTGAGAGGGAAAAGGACTCAATGATAAACAGATTGAGAACGCAGACCCTGTTTCTCGCCGTTTTAAGATTCTGTAAAGGATAGGGTTTTATAAAGAGCGGTCTAACAATGAACAATTTGTCTACTCCCTGCTCTAAGCCACAAGCTCTCACCTTCACCCACTAGAACTTTTAAACTGCTATTTCGAATTTGCCGCTTATAGTGCAAGTGTTGCGAATAAAATGCCTAAAGGGTGAAAAGGTTCTGAAGACAAAAACTGCGGCTGCGGTTCCGAAACCGACGCAAACCGTCGGCGAAATTTGCGAAAATATTTACGAGGAAAAGAATATAAGTACCGTTTTTGTCCCAATGTTTTTCAACATGCGATTTACGAAAGGATAACAATGGGGTTTGCTGTTTACTCTCAAACTACAGGTTCATGGCGTAGTTTCCTCTTTTGATCAATGTCATGTATGATAAGATAAGATTAATGAATTGATTGCAAGTTCCGGAAGAAGTCATCCCTCCGAAGCTGCTGAAGAAGCTGCCTCCATAGCTACTATCAATAATGCCTAATAAGTGTGAGTTTGGCACCATAATCTCAATGATGTCGTCACGTTTCCAAAGTATGAAGTACATATTAAGGGGATGCCTTCATTCCAGTCAACCAAGCCCCCTTGACAGAGACACGCGTATGCCTTCCACGAGAAAAAGACGACAGTTACTGAAGTTTTATTTTTATTTCATTAAGTGAGATTTTAGATGAGATAAAATACTATAACTTGATTGTGTCGAAAAATAATGTATTTTTTGAGTAGGCTGAGTAAAAAAAGGAAAATAAAGACCCAACTTTCGATTTTTTTCTATCGAGGAAATTTTAGGCAATCGCGAATCGATTCAATCAGAGAAACAATCATATAGTCAAGACTCATATATCTGACAGTCAGACTTTATTGTTTGTTAATCTAGCCAGAACGGCGTTTCAAAGCACGTGATAATTTAAAATAAAATATTAGCATATGTATAAAATATTAGCATATGTATGACTCAAACATGTAACTCATATAAGCTCTTACTAGGCTTATATACCTTCTCGTAATTTTGGCCAAATCACGTCATGTTGGATTGAGGCAGCCTCGAATACATCCCATTATTATAACTATTTCATCAAAGTGGATTACATTGCGGTAGTGTTCCTACATTTAGATGTAGGAACACTACCGCAATGCTATGTAACTTACTGTATACATATTAGTATGAATATGTATGTATAGTGCATCTCTACTTGATGAGCGTGGATTGAGTTAAGCGCTTATTGCCAACTGTATTTTTCTAGACAACTAGGCGAAAGAATTCTAACTAGTCTGTTACCCCTAACTCTAATCGACACGTACACACATGTATTAAGTTATGCCAAATTAAAGTTTACAGTTTAACATCCACAATATCCACATATTCCAATAAACCAGCAGTAAAGTGAAATAAAAGCGTGTTATATATAAAGAAACGCTTTTTATAATACAAGTAGAGAGCTCAATTTCAGCGCGTTATCATGATAATATAGGGGTTTTATTGTCCTTGTGAAAGACAATCCTGTAATGGTGCGCCTACCATTAGGTGAATATGTAGGTCTGCTTTACAATTATAATAACTCTTGTCCCCGGCGTGCAGCGGTCGCCCGCGCCGCGCCGCCCCGCGCTCGCGCCCCGGCCCCACGCCCGCACACTGTGTCAATATCGTATAATTTGTGTTCGGCACTCGCCACTCCAATACCATTTTACTATTATACCGATTTATGGCCTTTACACGATATAAAGTTAGCCAGAAACTACGGGACGCCTCCCTCAAACAAAATAAAATTCAGAACCGCAACATAAATCAGACACTCAAAATAAACAAAAGTATCGCGTCCTTAATTGCAGCTTGCGGAAAAGTTATTATTTTGTTTTCTCTGTTGCTCATTCATAATCATAACTGCTGGCCAGAGAATGATGTAGAGAAAGAATAAAATCAAATTAATTTTGTTGGTGACCGGACCGGAAGCCGCTTTCCTATTCCTTTTGTTTGGTTCAGATAACTAGCAGACTTGGTGTTGCTTTGCTCTGCCATCAATTGGCATAGACATTAGACACTTACTGATACGCGAAAAAGCATACTGGTGTTCTGTTAAGTTCCTTTTGGTATGTTTGACTTTCTGGAAATTCCATTCCACTCACCGTGACGTGATGCCGAAAGGCATTATCCATTGGTTTGATCCAGACACTTTAAAAATCACTTCATTCTGTATTTAAAATATTTCACCAAGTAAAATGCATTGAGCCGTCTGAATGTATATTTATGAAAAACGCGGTCTGTATAACATTGTAATTCATATGAGATGCACGGATTTCTTTGTAAAACAAAATGTAACTGTCTGAGAGTGCGAGCTTCTTCGTTGCGGGAGCGTGTTGGATGCGGATTGATTGCATGGTGAGCACGGAGCGCGCGCGTGGTCCGGTGGCGAGGCCCGCACTCGAGGCGGAGGCCGAGCGCTGCGCGCTGCACGCGCTCCGCCCGGCACCGACGCCCGGCCTCGTTTGACCTTATTTAATTAGTTCGTTCGTTTTTACTCTTTGAACGTAACGTGGCATATTAAAATGTGTACCGCTTAATTTATTGTTTCCATCCATTCAATTGTCCAATAGTAGGTTCAAATCCGAATCTTTTGAGTTTAACAACCTTGCCGCCATCGGCACCGATTGTAAATTACTTTACGAAAAAATTGAATTTTCGTAAAACTAACTTGTTACCTACATACTAATTTTGAACCTTTAAAGTGTGAACTACCTACCTAAAAAAAAAGATAACCGTTTTTTCGTACGTGATAAATCGGTTAATCTAAATGATATGCTGGCTTCATCCGAAGTACATTGACTAACAAATGTCCTGAAGCACGATCACCATATAGAACTTAATATCGTTAATGTGAATATATTAACGATACCTATCATCACCATATAGAACTTAATATACATTCACATTAACGATACCTATCTTTGGATTTTAGAACGTTAGATATATCACAATAATCGTGTTCAATTCTGATCCCGAAACTTGTGATGCCGCGATCTCTTGAGTTATTTCTGGTTCGGTTCAACCACCCCGAGACTTCAGTTCTGCTCGGAGATTGTAAATCGAGTGCATATATTGGCGGCTGCGACGCGTATATTTACCATTTTAAAAAGCAATATATACACTTTTGCCATGTTCATCATGTCATGTTCGAGCGAATAGAACCCCAGTCCAGTTAGAAAATCTAGGGGACCCACCCATTCCCTGACATCCTTGTATGTTCTTATTGTCTGGAACTTATTTTATTAAATAATTAACGAAACATCCGAGATTATATTAGACATAGATACTCGTATCTATTTAAACAGTAACCTAACACGCGTCCCACAGAGCAGATAAGTCTTGTCAAGTTATAAGTTTAGTATAATATTATTTGACTTTATACCCACGCATCAATTAGCTACGTGCTAATTTATTTCAGAAGCCCGTTTATGATTTACACAATCGAGCTTTATCCCTCGTAGGCGGATGCCAAAATTGACTAATCTGATGATAACTTTGATATTTCAAACAATAGGTTCCATGAGTTATATATTTGTTTATAATAATAATTGTTTATTCAGATGACTGATCCACTGGTTAGTAATTACAAAATCTTACAAAACTATTGTTAAAGCATACCTACACTACATTATAAAGAACTTACAAATTAAATTATTTACGTTCAAAACAAAGTTTAAATCGACTTAAGAGTCCGCAGTAAGCTCGATTCTCTATAGTTACGCTCTCATTTTAAAACTAGGTGTTGGATTGTAACGAAACTTTGCATATACAATGACATGAGGTATATCTACGTCTGTAATTAGTTTATGTAGCTTCAGATACCATAGTAAAAAAAATACAGCGATTTTAAGCTTTTCATACAAAACTTGTTTTGCTGTATTTTGGTTGTTTTGTAAACTGGAACCATATAGATATACCTCATGTCATTGTATATGCAAAGTTTCGCCACAATCCAACACGTAATTTTAAAATGAGAGCGTAACTACGTTTGTATGGGAAGGTGAAATTCGGCCGAGCTTACTGCGGACTCTTAAATTCAGTACTTCGCCTTGGCAATTGGCTTCCAAGGAACACACATTAACATTTCCTTTTCACTTTACCACATTAACTACTTCCCGAATGCAAATGCGTTGATTATTACAGAAAAAACCCATTTATTTCGGTATATGTGGGCCGATAATATTTGAGGAGTTCCGTCGATTCTTCAAGGATCTCAAAATCACATTTGACACTTCATTACTTGCTACTTAAACGGAATCATCAGAATATGTGACGTATTCGACTACATTGAAAAGTTCATCATCAGTTCCACTTCATCAATTTCCGAGTGTAACACGAGTGTGTGTTTCTGTGTGTGTGTGTGTACACGAGATATAATAGAAAATACCATGCAAAATCACTACACACGTGCCAAATAAAATTGAGGAGTTACCTCAATTCCTCATGGATCCCATCATCCAACTGCCTTTTTAAAAACAATAGGACCAATCTAAAAGCATACACTTTCAAATAAAAAAAGAATTGTACGAATCGGTTCATAAACGAACGAGTTCTGGGTAACAAACGTTAAAAAAAATCATACGGCCGAATTGAGAACTTCCTCCTTTGTTTGAAGTCGGTTAAAAATACACTCTGTCAACAACTTAATCATTGCCAACCAGTTTTCTATTGGCAATCATCAAATTGTTGACACGAAGATATATGGGGAATTAGGTTTTGCAGCAAACATTGTTGGAGCAACAATGTTATTGGAGCTGCTCCGCATCCTACGCACCATTGATGCGGACCTCTTCCGTACAATGACGTCAAACCCATGTGAGCTTCGGCAAACGTTAGTGATCCGCTACGGAAGCGGGGCAGCCTCAACAAAGCCCTAATATTGTTATATTGGACTTTGAGGGCACCAAGCGATTGTTCAGTACAGTTAAGCCACAGAGGCTGCTCGTGTTAAAACTCTGACACTACGCCTAGAAAAGGGTGATTTTTACTTGGGTGGAAGAACGAGCAAAACTGCGGGCCAACATGTTGCTTCTCACCGCCAGTGCCCTGCGTTCTCTTTCGTCGTCGGTAAGATAATGCCCTAGATACTTAAAACCGTATACCCTTCGTAGCGGCACGCCATTAAGAATAACAGCTGGCACATCATCCGGTATCTTTTCGGGACGTTTACCGTGGGCCTTAAAGATCAAAATATTCACTTTTATTAACATTATAGCATAACTCATGTCTGGGTGCATACGATTCGAATATATTCGTATAAGCTTTTTCAGTGGGCTCAGTTATAAATTCATGTGTGGTTTTACGGAAATGTGAATTTTTGTTTTAGAACTGTTTTGTGAGCAGCGAGCAGCTTGGGGGCGGGGTGTCAAAACGATGCCAGGCAGCCGTTTAGTTCGAACATGCGCATACCGGGTTTTAGGCACGTGTTTGGGTAGAAATTTGCTAGGAGCTCACATTCTATGGTTTTTTCGTTCGCTGGTCTGTGAGCAATATCTGTGAGCATTGTCATAATCATGTGCTTCCAGTTTGGGTAGTTTGTCGTGGTTTTCTTTGTGTTCTGTGTTGCCTGCTTGGGATCGTTAAATTAGATCTCAGGACAAGACATTATATATCGATAATATAAAAATCTATGCCACAGACAACAAAACATTAGCGAGTATACATTTTAAGCAAAATCTTATTATTGTTTCAGTGCCATGAAGATAATGCTTGGTAAACTCCCCCGTCCGTGGATAGTGGACGACGCGAAGGATGATGGCTACACCGCACTCCACCTGGCCGCGCTCAACAACCATGCGGAGGTGGCAGAGTTGCTGGTGCGCGGTGGAGCGCGCCCCGACCTACAGAACGCGAACTTGCAGACTGCGTTGCACCTGGCCGTGGAGCGGCAGCACACGCAGATAGTGCGGCTGCTCGTGTCGCACGGGGCCGACCTTAACATCTGTGACAAGGTAATAACAACAACGCGGAGTGTCGACCTGCGACCGCAAACTTACATCATACAACATTATTTCCATGTTTTATATTAATTGTATTTCGTTTTACAATAATCGTTTATGTAAATTTTGACAAAAACTTTACATTAACGACACGCATTCGCTTCCACGCAAGTTAATTGGGGTTACAAGCTGACCGAAGTTTAGGGGATGTACGGAAATTCGATTTCTAAGTTAACATAAGCAGCTCATAGAGAAAAGTCAGGAGTATAACCGACCCCTGTGCATGGCCATTGTCGATTACGAGAAGACCTTCGACAGCAGTGTCGAGCACTGGGCCGTGTTTAACTCTCTCCATCGCGGCTCAATCGATGCTCGCTACGTGGACATGCTTTGGGATAACATTGCAGGTTAGGCTCCATAAACTGAGCGCCCCAATTTTAATCCGGAGGGGAGTGCAGTGTGGAAAGGGGATACCATTTCGCCCAAGCTTTTACGGCTTTTTTGAAGGACGTCATAAAAACGCTTCCTTGGGATAGGACCGGTATTAATATCAATGGTATATTTTAGTCGTACTTGAGATTCGCCGACGACATGGTTTTATTTGCAGATACCCTGGAGAGCTTCATAATATGATCCAAGATCTTTATCATGATTTCTTGCAGGTATGTCTCAGGGTGAATATGTCCAAAACTAAGGTCAAAGCGAGCGTTTCCGGTGACTCGAATTCAACTATAACGGTTGGGAACGAGTCCCTAGAGATTGTCGAGCGATACGTTTATCTTGGTCATATTCTACCCTTTGATAAGGAGCATCAAAACAGAGAGACATCCTCAAATCCATTGACGTTCCACAATGCCTAAAGACTCGTCTCTATACTCAGCGTGTCCTGCCCACAATGACGTATGGTGATGAGACATGGACGCTCACAAGGAAGGCTGTGCAAAAGTACGGGTACGACATAGAGCCATGGAGCGCGCCATGCTCGGTATTAAGCTACAAGACCGAGTAAGGAATATTGAGATCCGACGTCGCACTAAGGTGCGGGACGTCGGAGAAGTCATAACCAAACTCAAATGGAGTTGGGCAGGACATATTGCCAGGCAGCGTGACTGTAGGTGGACCAAAACGTTAACGGATTGGTGGCCACTTACAGGATAAAGAAGCGTCGTTCACGCGTTGACGACGTACCGATATACGTGGCGTACTCGAAGAGGGGCCTATGCTCAGCAGTGGGCGACTACAGGCTGATGATGATGATGACAATGATGACGATATGCCCTTTATAAAAGAGTAGATTTTTGTTGTTGTTCTGTCCCGTATGCCACGAGTGACACAGTTTCTTAGCAAAAATGGTAATTATAATATTATATTCTAAGTAATTACCACAAGAACTCGGGTGTGATTAATGGTAGGTACCCTACAACGCTGTTTTAAGGGTCATAACCCAAGAGACACATTTATGGCAACGAGCTACAAAAACGTTTAGGTATCCTGCCAAATGACTAAAAATAACGATGTATCTTCAGGACGGCGACACGCCACTGCACGAGGCGCTACGCCACCACACGCTGCAGCAGCTGCGCCGGCTGCAGGACGCACGCGACACTGCGCTGCTGTCTGGCCTGCACGCACACGACAAGAAGTCATCCGCGTCCATCGCGTGCTTCCTCGCTGCTCACGGGGCTGATCTCTCCGTCAAGAACAAGAAAGGTATTGACTCACTAAACCCTGCCACCCCACGGTGCGGCGGCTGCAGGACGCGCGCGACACCGCGCTGCTCTCCGGCCTGCACGCGCACGACAAGAACTCCTCCGGCTCCATCGCGTGCTTCCTCGCCGCGCTCAGGGCCGACCTCACTGTCAAGAACAAGAAAGGTATTGACATACTAAACCCTGCCACCCCACGCTGCGGCGGCTGCAGGACGTGCGCGACACCGCGCTGCTCTCCGGCCTGCACGCGCACGACGAGAAGTCCTCCGGCTTCATCGCGTGCTTCCTCGCCGCGCTCAGGGCCGACCTCACTGTCAAGAACAAGAAAGGTATTGACTCACTAAACCGTGCCACCCCGCGCGCGACACCGCGCTGCTCTCCGGCCTGCACGCGCACGACAAGAAGTCCTCCGGCTCCATCGTGTGCTTCCTCCCGCGCTCAGGGCCGACCTCACCGTCAAGAACAAAAAAGGTATTGACACAGACTGCCGTTGTACTGAATTCGTTCCGACGGTAGCTGCAGGTGCTGACAGCGTTCGCAGTGTGCACTAGATTGAGTTCAGAGTTGTAAGATCCCTCACAACGCAATGAGATATTATTTTACAAGGTTTTATTATCAGTTTTGTCAAGATCAATCTAAATGAACTTCGCACCCGTGTTTTACTGATTTAGTTTTTCTGGGCAAAAGTATCCTTCGAAAGCACTTTGCAGAGTTGAGAAAATGCTTTAATACCTATATCTTTATAAATTTTAATACTAGTGCATTATGAATCATAATGCACTAGTATTCAAATTTAAGGGACAAAAGTATTACGGGACTAAGAAAATTGATGAGTATGAGTATGAATATGAATAAAAAATTTGCTTTAATATCGACTCTACAGTTTTCTTTCATCTCACCATGCGATGAAAAATCCGACCCCTGATTATGATGATATTGATGATATAGGCTTGGCATAGACCCGTGGCGCTCATCACACGGACCCAAATATAAATTATAACGAACATTCTACGTGATTTAGCGACTTGTGTAATTGTTGGTTTGAAAGGCTCTTAAAGAAAGATGTAGTAAAAAGTAGTTTTTATCACTCATATAGACGTTTACTGATTAGACTCGGGGTTTTCTTAAATACTCTAGTTAATTAGTATCTAATCTAAACTCGTACTACTTGTATTTAATTAATTAATTAATATTAGGGGACAATCTTACACAAATCGAACTAGCCCGACAGTAAGCTCAGTAAGGCTTGTGTTATGGGTACTACACTACACGATGATATAATTCAAGACCAATGAAACTCGTATGTGTCTGCCCTTGTTGTTTGCGAAAAAACGACAAAACACATTTTAGTTAACAGAGTATTGTTAAGTTTTATGGATGGTTTTGAGAGTTAGAGCCATCCATCGAGTGTTCCGTGCTAATTTTCTACATTTCCATTAGCTGCTGGGATATACGGTTTTTAACTTTTTACATTGTAGTTATTATGAGTTAAAAAAAAACTTGGTCGACTGTAGTAGGTATCTCGTAAACTACACCTGTGTTTTTATTTTCAGTAAGAGAGGGAGAAAGCCTCAAAATAGAACATTTTGTTGATTTTTCCGGAGTTGCATCTTAAAAGTTATCATGACTGGCAATACAGGCATGCAATTCGAGGAAAACAAGTAGATGTTTTTGATTTCGTAATATTTTTTTCTACAAAACCTGGAAAAGAGTGCACCGCCAACAAACTTTTATACAGTTTGGCGAAATTTTTTAAACTGTACATGTACGTGTCTCTGTCATAAAAAAAACTTTGATGGAAACCCAGGCAGACGGGCGCACGAACTAAGCTTATCTATAGGGTCCCGTTTACGTCGTTTTAGCCGTATACATAATCATAGCATAACTACCCTCTGGGAAAAATTTTGCTCATCTGTGGGAGAAATAAGCTTGAAATCATGCGACAATGGAAGCAGACATTATCTTTTTTTTATTCTAGGCCAAACGCCGCTCGACTTGTGTCCGGATCCGAACCTGTGCAAGACGCTGACAACATGCCGAAAGGAAGGCACGGGCAGTGACATGACGCCCGATAGCGAGACGGCAGCGGGGGCGGGAGCGGTGGCGGCAGCGGGGGCGGGAGCGGGGGCGGCGGTGGCTGCGCCGACTCCTGAAGAGCCACCACACTCGGACCCCACCGCCGATGAGTGCCTCGTCTGCTCCGACGCGAAACGCGACACGCTTTTTCGTCCGTGCGGGCACATTTGCTGCTGCAATGTTTGCGCTGCAAGGGTGCGTATGCTGTGTCCATTCCTTTACTCCATCCAATACTCGTATCACGGGTTCATTACTTGATAAAACGAGATACATTAATTTTATTTATTTATATTATTTAAATCCCCTGTTCATGGGATTTAAACGCATACGTTTTAGATTCTGGTCTTAAGCTCGGGGGATTGCCGGATGAGGTTTTGTACAATGCAATACCTATCATGGTACCATAAAGCTGGTCTGATGATGGAAGAAGGAAGGTGACTATAGCATCTCCTCCGTTACCTACACAAGACAAACCCGTCATGTATGGAACGTAATGCAACCCTCTCAACAAGTGCATAGTTGCTGATTGAACAAAAAAGTATAGACGGTAATAAAAGGTTATACCAAAATTGAAAATTTTGACAGAAAGTTCATGATATCAGCCGAAAAACACCCACTGCTGGACATAGGCCTACCCCAAACAGTGCTAATATGGAGGGTCCTGCTTCACCGTCATCCGACGGATTCCCAGTCCACCTAATTTACCCACTGACAGAAAGTTATAGAGGTAGATATTTTAAACATGTATTGCAGGTGAAAAAGTGTCTAATCTGCCGCGCGAGCGTGGCGTCCCGGCAGCGCGTGGGCGAGTGCGTGGTGTGCTCGGAGGCGCCGGCCACCGTGGTGTTCCGGCCGTGCGGCGACGTGTGCGCGTGCGCCGCGTGCGCGCCGCTCATGCGCAAGTGCGTCGAGTGCCGCACGCCGCTGCAGCACGCCGCCCACATCGACCGTACGTCCCTAACATGCTTATTGAGCAAACCCAAAATGCCGTTTATGTTCATTTGTCTTTATTTGTCATTTTGGTTGGTGTCTAATATGCCGCATATATTTATCCCCCTGAGAACCAGAGTACGCTTTTGATTTTGGGACTTTTTGAGATTCTCTGACAGTTCAAATTTAATTTTACGTACTTTGTACAAATATTTTGATCAAATTGGGAAGGAGGTTCAAAGTTGAAATACTGGCGTTACTCGCAGATACATTATAAGGATCCATTATATTTAAAATTTAACATACTTTTAAAATTTTGTTTGTGACGAGAGCGAAGCAGTATAAAAACTTTGTATAATTTCAAGCAGTATACGTTCGAAACACATTAAATGATTACTTAGAAGTTTAAAAACAAATATCATATTTTTACTTAACATAATGCTCATATAATATAAAACTCATTTACCATAACTAGCAACATTCTCTATACGGCTATTGCTGTATAAAAACAAACGCTTCGGCCGCGTATGTAACCGGAGTTTTGTAACCAGTTACCGAGAAGAAAAAATGATCGTCATAGGATACTGGTATCCAAGTAATAGGATTTTTACCTTTACTAGTATCCAGTTAAATAATACTCTTATGAAACCATGAGTGATCCGGACCCATGCTTTACCTAGGAGGCTTAGGCTCACGTCTACAGATTCCCAATTCTAAGGCAGGTCCGTGTAGGTACGACGACGAGCGAAGCGAGGAGGAGTGTAAGGTGTACTGCGACCCTACGGTAGCGGCCGGCGAAGTGCCAGAACCGATTTTTAGGGTTCCGTAGTCAACAAGGAACCATTATAGTTTCGCCATGTCCGTCCGTCTGAAGAAAATGTTGAGTGCCATGATATCAAAAGAGGTTGATAATACCATACCTACCTGTCTATCTTTCAAGCAGTTACCTACGAGGAATATAAAGTACTTTCTCGTAATCATTAGGAAGTTTTCCTAGGTTGTAACTCGGTTACGTGAAAGGAAAAAAATATATCACTTGGATACCAGTATCCTATGACAATATTTTTTTCTTCTTAGGTAACTGGTTACAAAACTCCGGTTACATACGCGGCCGAAAGGAAAAAAAATTGCATAATTTGATAAAATTTACGCTATTTTTTAAAGTATCAACTTGATTATGACCACAGATGATTGTGACGATCATGAAATTAATCACTTTCACAAAATAAATTATGTAATTCATATTTATTCAAAATTAAACTATATGTTTCTATACTAATAATTTCACAGCCATTTAAAACCTGTGTACTAATTCAGCTTTATGACTAAATTTCAGTGGAAAAGGAGGGTAGCAGCAACCTAGCCCAGATACAAGTAAACAAGGGGCAGCCGGCGCCAGCGCAGGTGGGCCCGCACCACATGAACAACGGCTCGCGGCCCGCGCCCGCGCCCGCCGCCGCCTCCGCGGCCGCCTGTGCGCCCGCGCCCGCGCCCGCGCCCGCTCCCGCCCCCGCGCCCGCGCACGTCGCGTCGCCGCCGCCCGCCGACGTGCAGAAGCTACAGCAGCAGTTGCAGGATATTAAGGAACAGGTATGAATTCATTTTTGACACTTCAGTGCCATGAACCCGCTACGTGAGCGCTCGGGTCGTAAGCTTCTAATTAGCGGAAAAACGACAGTCACAAACGCGGGTCACAGGTTCGAGTCCTATCTAGGGCAACAGAAGATGATGGTTTATTTTTTTCCATTATATTCGTTTTCTGTATCATATCATTTAAAAACATAATCGTGGTAACTTCCACGTTGAGTTGACACGAAACATAATATTTAATAAAATTATTTGTTTCTTTAAGAAGTGCAGCGAGTTGATGGGGTAGCTTTATAAGGCTTTTTAGTTGTAACAAATAAGTTATCGATAGCGCCCCTGATATCTTTTGCGATCTGTTGAATCATTTTGCGATTTGGCATGCTTTAATCTTTTGATCCAACTAATCAAATTATTTGAATAGATATACGATAACTTTCCACGCGCTAGTTGCCGCGCAAACGTAAAGAATGACATATAGGCACGATTATCTATGGAGCTAGAACAAGCATAGGCGAAGACGTCATTTTTTTTTCATTGTTTATAAATTTGAAAGATACCTCCAGGGGCATTTCACTCACTACACTACTTAACAGATCCCATACATTCAAACTTGCATGTTTTAGTGTGAACGTAGCTCGACAGATGGAGCTATTTCTAAAAATTTAATTAGTATTATTAAGATGAGACCTGATTTTAAATTCTTATTTTATTTATAAATAAATACATAATAAAAACACAATAAGACGTTATTGGGAAATTATGAATTATGACAGTAATTTTGCATTTCTGGCAACCTTAGGATATAAAGCACAAATTAGATTCGTTTACTCGAGCATTGGTCAATAGATGGCGCTAGTACATGGAGGAAGCTGATGACTCTATCTCAGTACATAATAATTTCCTCTGTGGATACCTCTAAAAATGCTTTATGTTGCCTAGTAATACAAAGATACAACGTTGTAAATTATATGTCAAGAACGAAGCACTAATATAATAGGGAAGATGCAATATTTTCGTTCGTTTTGTCTTTCATTTGAAAGAATTGCATGTAGAAGAGAATAGACCACGAAAATATAAAAAAAAAAATATAATTTATAACCAAAAATTCCTGTTACAAATTGTGAATTCAAACTTTCGCGCCTAAACGGTGTGTTACTCGCCCATGGCTCTATGATACTCAGGACAGGCTATGGTAATAATTACACCACGTGCGAGCGAGCTGATAGCATACAAATCTCGATAAGTGTGACAGAAAGGGAAATATCATTCGTTGTCCTTCTCATAGTTCCACTTTTTTTATTTGCCACAACTGATTTAGTCACAAACCATTACCCGTCCAAATTGAGTAGGTTGTTTATGGCAAGTCATCAGCCATTTTAAGACCAGTTCTTAATTTAGCTGCATAGGAGCTTTTCCGTCCCTCGTTGTGGCATCACGTATAGCCTGTCCTGAGTATCATAGGTCCATGCACTCGCCATATTTGTTTATCCCTTGATGTCATAATCATAGATTTGCCTAAATTTGACTTTTGACATATTTTTTTGAATAAATAAATCAAAGCACTAACACTGAATAAATTACGAAGTATCACTGTGATTTCTACAACATACCGTAGTAGTTAATTAAGTTCTTTTCATTTCTACGTTTGAATACTACTTTCTACAAATAAATACTTTCAACAAAATAATTTAGATCTAGTAAAGCCTACTTCCATTTTTATTAGAAAACTGCTGCAATTTTTTTAAATGCTTACAAACTTTGCTTGCCTTTATAATTAGGAGTGACGTCACCAGACGCAGATTAGTAGATTAACATTACTTCAAATCGTTGTTCCATATAGGAGCAAGAAGATGATTAAAACTCTGGATCTTCGAAAAGGCTTATAATTTCCTTTAAATTACAGAAGTTGTATGTCGTTCGTCTAGGATTCGGAATGCAAGTGTCAAGCGCGGCGTGGCTGTGACGTATGTTTGTTACGTGTGTGTGAGAGTGTCTGTGATTGGTTAACTACAAATATGTCGTGATATCTGAGTGTATCGATAGGTGAAAGGAATACAAGCCAAAGTGAACGTTAATACAAGGGTGTAAGTGTCATTTTTGTGTACTTAAGACTAAATATTAAAACTAGTTAACGGAGCGGCGCGAACATCTTCCCGCCCCTTGAAAGCTCCTGCGAGCTTTCTAGCTCAACTATCGGCGGGCAGCAAACATAGGCGGTTGAGAGCTCGGCGTATGGTTCCGTTTGCGGTTTTGACGTCTGCGACTCGTGGCACTCCATCCGGCCCGGGGAACAGTTTGCTGACTCGTCCTAGGCGTCTGTACAGAGGAGGAGACTCATCTTTTATAAGGACCAGATCATCCAGGCGCAAATTTCGTCTTTGGACTCGCCATTTTGCACGCTGCTGCAGCTCTGATACATATTCGCGCGACCAGCGGTTCCAAAAATGTTGGCGCATTTGCTCGACGCGCTGGAACCTGTTGCGAAGCGGGGTGCTGCCGTCGTTGTAGCTTGGCGTTGGCGCTGTTGGCAGTGATGTAAGCGGCCTGAAGATCAAAAAGTGAGCCGGTGTGAGCGGTTGGAGATCGTTGGGTGATGGACTGAGGGGACATAGGGGTCGGCTATTTAGGATAGCTTCGACCTGTGTAAAGAGGGAAGACAGTTCCTCGAAAGTCAGGTGAGTCTGTCCTAACATGCGTTTGATATGGAATTTGGCCGACTTTACACCGGCCTCAGCCAGACCATTGAAGTGAGGAGCGTACGCGGGAGAAAATTTAAATTTAATGCCTCGCTAAGCTGCAAAGTCACAAATGGAGTCTTTGTGGTTTTTTATGAAATCTTTTATCTCCCTAGCAGCTGCCACATAGTTTCTGCCATTATCGCAGTATATGACATTGGGCTTGCCTCTACGACCAATGAATCTAGTAAGAGTTAAAATGAAGGCATCCTTGCTCAACTCGCTCACGGCTTCCAAGTGCATACATTTATAACGAAAACATATGAAAATGCATAGGTAACATTTACTTATTTTACACCCACGGCCCTTTCGGTCCGTGATTAAAAAAGGGCCAGCAAAATCGGTGCAAGCTGTAATAAAGGGATAATTCGGTTCCACGCGGTCAGAAGGCAACCCACCCATAATATTGACCATGCCGCTACCTTCAAATCGACGGCATTTGAACCAATGTTTATAAACGTCCTGCGCAAGTCTGCGACCACCTATAGGCCAGTACTGGTCACGAATACTGGTAAGCAATAACTGGGGTGGGGCGTGTAGCAAACGTACGTGTTCATATTTAAATAACAATTTTGTTAGAATATGATTTCCTTTCAATAGAATAGGGTGATGTTTATCATACGGATAATTTGAACTATTTATTCTGCCCCCGACACGAATCAAGTTTTCTTCATCGAGAAATACATTTAATTGTTTCAAATTCGACTTATGAGGCAATGGTTTTTTATTTTTTAAACATTGCACTTCAATTGGGAATGATTCAAACTGAGCTATTTTAATAAGATTACTTAGAGAGCTATTAAGCTCGTCTACTGACAATATGCCTGAAAGTTTATTTTGCGGATCTTTAGAGTTATGTATAAACCTGAGTACCCAAGCTGCTACTCTCTGCGCTCTGACAAGCTTTGAAAATCTGGTGACGTCTATGAAGGACACCGAAGGTGTGGGCTCCGCCACCAAAGCAGGCAACGCTTTCAACTCGGGAAGGCCAAGAACTTGAATCATTGTGCCGAGTTGCCACGAAGCTTCATCCTGCTTCAGAAAGGCTGGACCGTGCCACCAGATGCTGGACTCACTGACATTCTTGGGGTCCACTCCACGAGAACACAAGTCAGCTGGGTTCTCGGCTGTTGGCACATACCGCCAGCATTTGGGGTCAGATAGCTCGGTGATAGCGGCTACTCTGTTAGCGACGAAAGTCTTGGTCTTGCTAGCCGTTTGGATCCAACCTAATACCACCTTCGAATCTGACCAGTAGACATGACTATCTATTTTACAACGCAGAGCTTGAGTGACAGCTGAGCTTAATTGAGCTCCTAACAAAGAACTGCAAAGTTCGAGTCGAGGAATTGTTGTTGGTTTTAGGGGTGCGACACGGGCTTTGGCGCACAACAAACTCACTTGTGCATTGCCTGTCGCGTCAATTGATCTGAGATAGATACAAGCACCAAATGCACGCTCTGAGGCATCAGAGAAGGTATGCATTTCGATATACTTGGGTTCATTGATAAGTACTCGTCTTGGTACTTGAAGAGTGGAGAGTAAACTTAAATTTTCTGTAAATTTCAGCCAAGACCCTTTGATGCTAGGCGGAACTTCCTCGTCCCAATCTAATTTTAGTGACCACAAGTTTTGTAGGAGAATTTTGGGCTTGATTGTTGTGCATAAGGCCAGTAGGCCAAGAGGGTCAAATATTTTGAAGGTGGATGACAATATAGACCTTTTGGTTAAAACATTTTGTCTGTTGACAGTCTCTAACACATTAGCACGATTCTTTAAAAAATCGAAAAATTGTTCTAAAGTGGGAATTTCCGGCAGCGTGGTCCTTGTCTCCTCCCATTTATAACACGTACTACTATCCAATTTAGCTGTTACCATATAAATAACAAGGATGTCCCATTGCTCGACAGGCAATCCCAAGGTGCGAAGAGCTCGCAAGTTTTTATTTACATGATCGACAATAAACCGAAGTGATTTCTCGGTCTCCCGCACTGTTTCGATGCTAAATAACGCCTTTAAATGATTGTTAATTAGTTGCCTTTTATTATCGTAACGCTTACAAAGGAGTTGCCAAGCCTCTGTGTAGTTCGAGCCAGTCACTTCTAAATTGCAAAGAACGCGAGCAGCTTCTCCTTCCAAATAGGAGAGGAGATAATGGAATTTATGGATGCTCTTAACCCTTTCATTTTCATGAACTAAGGAGGTAAAAGTTTCCTTAAACTCGAGCCATTTAAAATATGTGCCATCAAATGTGGGGATTTTTATGACTGGCAATTTGAAACCTAGGCCGCCACAATTATCCTGATTGCATTGCGAAGCGCTCGAATTTGCATTGCAAGATGAGAAATCATCTTTAGGGGCCGAATTGGAGTCTATGAAGGTTTGTGCTTGTGAAATATAATTGTCAAACTCCTGCTCAAACGAATCGCGAATATCTAACTCCTCGGCTTGATTACATCCTTCACAAATCTCCAATTGACCTTGCACCTCATCGAATTTACTCAACAATTCTTGTATTCTCGATAATTTTAACGACAATTTACTTATATCCAAGGGCGTAACATTCTCTAAACCCGAAATATCATCGAGATGGTTTTTAAATTTCGTTAAACGCCCTTTGATATTACTACGCGTAGCTTTTAATTGTTTAGGTTCAGCCATAGTAGAAAATCACCGAGAAACAAGCACGAAATAAACGTAAACAAGTGAAAAAATAATAGGTACGATACGCTCCTCGCCTCAAGTTCAAGTTCACAGCTGATCGGCACGGTTTGGCTCCTTATCGGCAAGCGCAGCTGCAGACAATAGATGCGCCGCCGTCGCCGGGCAGCAAGCAGGCCTCGAAGTATTTAGGTATAATTTCTGCAAATGCACAAAATGCGCACGCTAAAATCACTCGGCTAATTATATCACGTCTATATAACGTTATTGTAATAATAAGGACCTTTTGGCTCGATAGATGAATTTAATTTCAAAATTAGGTTTAGAAATGTATAGATTTTGTTGGAATATTATAACATTCCCTACTGCAATAATAGATGTGGGGATGGCGTAAACAGTAGGCAATAGTTATTTGTGCAACAAGAGAGCAAAGTTTGTTTTTGCTGCGAGTGCTAATTTTGAGTCCTGAGGAAGCGAAAGATTCTAAAATTGAATCACGAGCGCAGCGAGTGATTCAAAGTTTGAATCTTGAGCGCAGCGAAGGACTCAAAAGCACGAGATGCAAATACTTTGCTCTCGAGTAACACATACAACTTTTCACCTCAGCAGTGAGAACACATTCACATCAAAAAATATATCATAGTATCACGTACCTATTCGTCTCACGATTATTCAGGAAGAGAACTTAATTAGGCGTTAGTTACTGCTTGCTTTAACTCCTCAGCGTCGGCCGCCTCGTTATTCAATACTAGAAAGGCGAGACAAGGCGCGAGAAACCGAAGGATATTTCAGTGAGTATCTAAGTACCTATACGAGTGTCGCGTGACACTAACACATCAATAAAAACTAACCGTGTTATTGTTAAAATTCACAGATTTTACTTATATCTTCGAGATATTTATGAAATATTTATCATTATCACAAAGGGCACACATTAGCATATTACGTGTATCTCGCGTGCACACCAAAAACTATCCGTACTGTTGTTAAAAGACTGCCTCCGTCATGTCACTGACTTCACTATATTTCCTAGTTAGATAGAGAATTGATTTATCCTAGTATTTTTTATATTTAAAACCAATATCAATAATGACGAATAATATACAGACTAAAATCGCAAACAAATTAACAGCGCGCAACTTTTTAAAAGGGGCGGGGCCCCGCGCTTGCGTTCGGAAACTGCATCTGTGGTATACGTTCATAGAATTTAAATTGTTTAAACTAGAATTTTTAATTAGCTAGCATAATAAAATTCATGTTTTCCTATTTGTTATGAAAAACTGAGTTTATTCTGAGATCTTTTATCTAAATATTCTTCAATTTAAAATTACTTTGTATAATTATTTTGGTAATTTAAACGTTTTAATTTGATAGTTTTCGAACGTGTTAGTTGCCCGCTTTTCTGGGGGTCTACTTTGAAATTCGATGGTCGAACTATGGATCGACCTATGTCTGCCATTTTCTTTTTTCGTAATGGAATGAAAGGGACAGTGCTAATAAAGATCAAATATTCTGAACTTGTAGGTAATAGACCCCATACGACGAAATGTCAGTGCTCCGCACCAAAATTAAAAAGCTACTTTGTCTCACGGAGTGAGCAAAATCGCATTTTGCACACTGTTTTCACGCAGCAAAATATGCTTGTTCGAGCTGCTGAGGTGAAAAATATTTTTTTACTTAATAGTTAAACGTTGACTTTGCATTCGCCTTTTTTATGCACTTGGTGGGTAATGTGAATATAGACGCCTTGTTTACGCAATGAATCTTTCGGATGGTTGTAATTGAACTGAACTTGTTTCTACTAGGCAACTTGAATATTATTGTAGGATATATATAAATGGATGCTATTAAGAAATACCTAGGTAAAGACAGACCAGAACATTCGAGAAACTGAGATCACAATCCACACAAATCAAAGAGGAATTAACTAGGAAGTAGACAGGAACGGGCTCACTTGATATAGGGCAGGCTGATCCACTTGTGCACTTTGAGGAGTGCTCATGATGATGACTGCGACGTGGGCCCGCGCGCTGGTTAGCGCGGCCTGGTCACGCTCGGGAGTGTGATGATCCGGCTGCACGATGTAGGCACCTAGGCGCAGCTGATTGCCTTGGTGTTTGCCCAGGAATCTAGGCGCTGCGCGGTGTTCTCGTGGCGGTGACCCCTTGCGGCCACTCGGGAGCGATGGTATCTCGTGATAGAGACTTCTTTTCAGTTAAGGAATGCTGCAGGTCCTGTTCACGGTCGCCACTTTGTTCCATATAGGAGCAAGAAGATGATTAAAACTCTGGATCTTCGAAAAGGCTTATAATTTCCTTTAAATTACAGAAGTTGTATGTCGTTCGTCTAGGATTCGGAATGCAAGTGTCAAGCGCGGCGTGGCTGTGACGTATGTTTGTTACGTGTGTGTGAGAGTGTCTGTGATTGGTTAACTACAAATATGTCGTGATATCTGAGTGTATCGATAGGTGAAAGGAATACAAGCCAAAGTGAACGTTAATACAAGGGTGTAAGTGTCATTTTTGTGTACTTAAGACTAAATATTAAAACTAGTTAACGGAGCGGCGCGAACAATCGTAATTAGTGTTTGAAGTTAGCATAAACTAAAGTAAAAATGTTGCAGTAGCTATTATTTTATGGTTTTCTAACATTTTGTTCAGAAAATAATGGTAAATATTATAGCTGCATCTTCCCTATCGTATAATATAGTTAATTTTCAGCACTTCTCTTAAGTAAAGCTACTAAGTTAGCGCATAACATAAGTATGTACATATAATAGGAAAGGTATGCGCTTGTGTTGCAGACCATGTGCCCGATCTGCCTGGACCGGCTGAAGAACATGATCTTCCTGTGCGGCCACGGCATGTGCCAGATGTGCGGCGACCGCATCGCCGTCTGCCCCATCTGCCGCAAGCAAGTCGAGAAACGCATCCTACTCTACTAACACTACGCGCTACGCTACGAGGGCCTGGGGAAAGACTTGAGGTTCACGCACATGTGTCAACTGCACCTGATCGATGTTTCCTCAACGAAATGAAACTCCATGCATAGCGAAATTACTACAGATGTTCAATTTATGCAGCTGGCATTATCACAGGCGACGTCGTGAGAAGGCGAGTCTATCGGAGCGGGACGCATCATAAATTGACCCAAGATCATCGCCTCTCCTCAGGTTAAGCTATTGTTCAGTACAAATGATCGTAACTGCACTTACATCGGTCGCCGCTGCGCTTGCGCCGCCCGTCGACGTGGAGCTTTCTCCAGATAGTAGTTAATAATTTACTTTACTGAAACGCACTTGCGTCTTCCGCTAAAATTCTAATTAATGTAAAAAAATATTAAATAATTATGTACTGATACTCTTAATGAAACAGACTGGAAACACGATCTCGATCATTTACATTAGAGCAAAATTCGGCAAAGATTTTAAATGTATTTTCAGAGGCGTAAAGTCTTGATTCTTGCTACGATGTAAAGGATCTCGGCAATTCGGAAAATGCAAGTGAGTTTCTAGCCTAGCTGTAATTTCGTTTAATTTTAAGGTTTTCGTTTCTGTTATTCGGAGCATACGTTGTCCAGAATTATTAGAAATCGACGTTCTTGAATACTACATGTTATTAGGCATAAGCATTATTTAACAAATATATTACTTAAGCAGGCAGGTATGTAAGAAACCTTGGCCATCCTCCCAGGCTGACTTCGACCGTTAAAGAGTACCAATAAATAGCAAGAGATACTGTATCGTTACAATATCGTTTTTAGTATAACGTGTAACATCTATGAGTAAGGCCTGATTCGGCGTGGCTAGTTAATCTGACAGCTAGAGACAAGTTTTTAATCGACCGCCGCAGCCAGCAGCACTACATCATAAATCGAAGATGTATGTCGCTTGAATATGCAAGTCCGACAGAGATAGAAACAGACGAAAGAACGAACGAAGCGTTTCATAGTAGCCAGGCCTGAGGCTAGGGGATAGGTGTTGTTGTCAAACCAGTGTCGCTTTAAAAAACAAAATTTGGTGCTTAAACTTTGTTATTTGAGCCCCTGGATCAGCGTTGTGCCAAAAACAAACAAGGGGCGATTTTTAACTTTTGAGCGCTTGAAAATTACAAATGGTCAATACCACTCGCTTTTAAATCTTCTATTGCCATTTCAAAAACGGCATTTCATCGTTTCTAACCGTTCGAGTGAGAGTCGAGTGCTCGAAAGTAGTAAATCGCCGCCTCAGTGAGTAATCCACATTTATATTTTATTTATTTGCTAATTTTAATTTATTATTTAAGTGTCTTTCAGATTCAAAGTAGACAAGTGAGCCATCTCATGGAGCTACAACAGTTTAGTTACAATTTTTAAAGTGTTCACCCGCTACTCTGGTCACATGGCCATTTTATTACGTTACTAGCTTCTGCCCGCGACTCCGTCCGCGTGGAACTCGTTTATATCGCAGCTCCATACAAACTTTCACCCCCCATTTCACCCCCTTAGGGGATTATTTCCGGGATAAAAACTATCCTATGTCCTTCCCCTGGACTGAAACTCTACCAAACCTCTATACCAAAATTCATCTAAATCGGTCCAGCGGTTTAAGCTTGAAGAGGTAACAGACAGACAGACACACTTTCGCATTTATAATATTAGTATGGATTGGTTGAGCGCCTCAAGGTTTCCAGTCGGCACTTGTAAAATTATAACTTCGTGAAACAGGTTAGCAGATATTAAATCCAACCCGACGCAGAGTGGTTACACACCGGTGTGACCACGGGTCATTTCATCAGCAATATTCGCTTCCATTTAACTGATACAATTAGATATGAAGTACTTACGTTTTAATGCCTTCATTGTGCATAAGTAGCGAATGGCTAATTGTACCTATTACATTGTGCCTTTCAAAGCTTAACCTCGTAAGGCCCAATGTGCATTACAAGGTACCTACACTCAAGTTTCAATAGCATTTGTACCTTTCATAAAACAAAGTGGCCTTTTGGTTTCGTTGATTATTCGAACAAACGAAATTCAATCCGATTGCCTATGCAACTAGATTCAAATTACCATAGCTAACTTTTTCTATATTGGGCCTTACGAGGTTAAGGCCGCGTTTACGCCTGCGCAAACGCGGCCTAAGTTATACATATTAATTTCGTCGTTATTTAATGCATTTATTAACTTTTGATGAATTCCATTAAGTATTACTATTTGTAATCTATTATATCATATAAATTGTTTACCCATCCTATTTAAGTATATACATTTACGAATAAGATTTTCTTGTATCAACACTTTTGTTAAATAAAACAAAATTATAAAATAAACTTAATAATTTTCATTACTAGAACCCGTTAAAAAAACTTAGTTACATTTGAGCTAATTAGGTTAAGCTGAGCTGTAAGCTAAAAGATCAGATAGAATTGTTTATTATAAAAATATATTTAATACGTAACTACCGCCTAGGTAGATGATCGCCAGAAAGTTGGACACAAAGACGTAACACAGTTTTACGTACTTGCTACTTTAAGGGACGATTACATAAATGATGTCAGGCAAACGTGACCAAGCATGCTAACTAGGCTGACATGCTCTTAGGAAATAGCGATAAAAAGGGAAATGTTGCCAGGGAAACCAAACATGGCTTAATTTTGGTTTGAAAGACCCAAATGAAGTTACTCTGGCAACAGACAACTGGAAAAAGTTGATAGTTCTTAACCTGAGTAGCTAGATATGAGATCCTCAATGGGTGGTTCTTTAGGTAGTTTCTCGGGCTGGCGGCCAGGCTCGGCCGGCGCGGCCTCCAGCAGCGCGCCGCGGAAGCTGCGCACGCGCCCCTCGATCATGCGCCGCGACATGTCCACCAGCCGGAACGCCAACTGGCAGTCCATCGCCAGCTCGCTCTCTTCGCAGCGATTGCAGTTCTTGTGGTACATAGCAGTCAGACCCTCTAGCTTAGGCGAAGTAGCGCAGTATAGAGGCGTGGCAGCGGCTTGAGGCTGTCAAACAATACCATAGTTATTAGAGGAAATAATGTCATCCTCCTAGCGGTTTCCTGGTTGTCCCCAAAAGGAGCCCGGGACCGCTTTGGCACCTAATCCCTATATTTGGCGAAGGCCCTCGTTTTACGAAAGCGACTTTCTTCAGCCCAGAAAAAAATACCTTGTTGGGGCGGTTTCTTCACATTTTATTTCACCGAAAAGCTACTGTTAAATATCAATGATACGAAATATCGTAAGTACCTAAGCTTTTTTTTGCCTAGTGCCGGGGTTCAAACCCACGACCTCCAGATTGAAAGTTCCATGCCTTACGATTCGGCTACGGTAGCTCAGCCGCTCGGCTACAGACCACGCAATTTTTCTAAGCAATATACCGAACTCTATTAGTGATTAAATTAGAAATTGATCTAATGAAATGCCAATCACTTACAATGGACTTATTAAACGGCTGCATGGCTAGGTAGAGCAAATCGTATGCCCACCAGTTGCTGCTAAGTTTTGTTCTGATGAAGGATCCAGGAGACGCGGCGAATACACCCCTCTTCGTGTCGAGCCACCGGTACGCCAGGTAGTGCATCGCGAAAATATTACACAACTTGGATACGTTAAATGCCTTGATTGAGGTATATTCCCCCGCTGGAAGCGAAAGCATTTCTTCGGTGGGAAGAAGCCTTTTCTCTGGAGGCCAATGCACGTACCTGAAAACGGAAATATTTATTATTATTATTTAATCATATAAACAATTACAAAACACAGTACAATAAATGCGCCAAACTGGAGTGACCAGTTTGTTGGCGCATCGCGCTCAAGTTACATCCCTTAGATAATAATTGTTTACACGTGTGTTATTTTCTTATAACTTGTTTAACTAGGGCATGCATATTAACATTAAGATGTGGTTATAGTAGATTGTATGCACAAGGTCAAGGGTCTAAAATAAGCCATATTACCACGAGATGGTTATTTTCCCGAACGAAGTGAGGACGGAGTACACTCTACTTTTCACTTCGACAGCGAGAAAATAGTAAAAACAAAGAATATCCATCCACAATCGATAATAAATACCACGGCGAAAAGATTGTTCAATTTGGCGCCATATTTTTTTTTATAAACTGCTTTAACACAGGTACAAAATATTGACACCACGAATAAACGCCTGACCGTCTAATAGCCGCGTCCAAACGGCCGAGTGCGGCGGACAGCATACGGTGCATATGATAAAGCGAGATAGACAGCGTGTCATGTATGCAGCCAACCACGCTTGAACGTTTGGACGCGGCTATAGACGGCCGAAGGTGTTATTTTTTTTAATGATTGTGAATTCGGGAATAAAAAGCCTAATTTATTCTGTATTCTGATTAGTTGATAGCAAATACGAATGGTTTTTTAAATAGTTCTGATTGGTGGATTTGATACGTTGAAGTGTTTTGATTGGTCAAATTAAAATGTTTTAAAATCATAAATATGGTTACATATTTTCCCTAGGGGCTAAATATGCTACTTTAGCCCCGCTAAATAAGCCTAATATGACACACTTTTCGAGCATGACAGCATGAGACGTTAATATTTATTTGTGTCACAAGGGAGCAAAATCGTATATTTACGGCGAGGGCGGTGTATTGAATCCTGAACGTAGCGAGGGATCCTACAATAGAAACCTGAGCGTAGCGAGGGATTCTAACGTAGGATCCTGAGCGTAGTGAGGGATACAAGTGTTAACGCCCGAGACGAAAATAATTTTGCTACCAAGTGACACATACTATTTTTCACACCGACTATGAAGAAATTTAAAAAAGATAATGTTAAAGTTAATTAAGTTTTAACTATTTTTCTTAATTTTTATTACTAGCTTTTAAATTTTACGAAAAATTTATAAATTAATAAAAAAGAACGGGTCGCACTCCGGGAGTGCCAGCAGAAGTGAAAACTTGCGAATTGCTTTAATTTTAGTATTTAAAAAAACCTCCCCCTCTAAAGCCCCCGCTACCCTCCCCCGCCCCCTCCCTTGAGATTCTTCTGGAGTAGCGAGCGTCCATAGGCTAAGGTGTCTACTTACTTGATTTCAAACTATAATTGAATAGATTAAATAATGTTTTAAATAATTAAATGCATTTTTCTAATTTGGGCCAAATTTATTGCCGATGAGGATATATAATTCTAATAGTGTATTTTTTAGCTTATGTTTAAATGTTGCATTGCTAATAATATCGTTTCCCCGTAGAAAGACGTATGTTATTAAAGATTCGAGGAGTTAAATAGTGCAACGTTCTCTCACCATAATAGTTACAACTTTTTGGTTCGACATAATGCGGTCTCATCAGGCCTGAGTGACCTACGGTCGTATTCATAAACGTTCTACAAGTTTTAACTAAAATGCCGTTAAAATTCGTTTGTCCTTATCTGTCACTTTGACATGTGTGTTCGTAGGAAAGGGACAAAGCACATTTTGTTTAGCAGAGGCATTTTAAGTTTTATGAATAAGGGGGCTAGTGTTTACGTGTCTAGGCATTTTTTAGTCGTTGCTGTCGTATTGATCCACGGCTATAAGATACCTAAACTTTGCTTGCCCTCCCCGTGCAAGATAAGTTTAGGTATCTTATACCTTGCACAACCGATATAGCTGGTCATAATTATTTTTGTGTTTAAGTCTGACTTTTTTACTAACAAGCTGTTTCAAAAATCTTATTTGTAATGACTTAACTTTGCCGATATAGGAAGGAAAAGTCCTCCCATATACACTGAGACCGTAACCAATCAAAGATTCCACTAACGCATGGTAAACTACAAACAAGGTTTTTTTTGTTGACTGTATTTTTAAGGTGGTAGAATTAAAACACACACACACACACACAGCCTTATTATTATGCAGACAATTGTAGGTATGACCAATAATTGATATCTTAGTGACCAATAATTGACTTGAAATATGAGAATACCTTTAGGTTAACGGCTCTACAAATACCGAATATGTTAAATCAGATACTTTGAGGGCGTTGTCTAATCATATATATGTTATATCGTATATTACGGGGATTGCAGGTGACTCGGAATACATTTACGATACTAGTACATCATTGTTATTCACCAACCTGTGCGACTCGGAGGCAACGAACACAACACGGGCGTTTGGTGCTAACAGTTTTTCAATATTCATGAGCATGTATAAGTGACTCAAATAATTGACTTGAAATATCGTTTCGAACCCGTCTTCTGTGAGAGTTCGTGGAATTCCAAAAACACCAGCATTTAATATCACCATGTCGAAAGTTCTGAAAAAAATCATATTTTCGGCAATGAACAAAAAGGTCTACTTTAGGTTAGGTTAGGTTAGGTTAGGTAAACTTGTATGAACTATGTACCTAAACCTACTCTCCTAGACCTTCTCAGACACCTCGGAAATTCCTCTTGAAAATTCATGGTTTACATGATGTGTGGAGTATGTAATAAGAAAACTCCAATACTCACCTTTCTTCTGCGACTAGTTGGTCTGTGAAATTCTTTACTGATCGAAACGAGGCCAGGTTGACTTCGCCGATACTTAATCTGTCCAAGTTTTTACAAACTCTCTTGCTGACGATATTGGCCATATATGTGTTCCGGCAAGCCATTAGAACATGACAATCGCGAGCGTTAAGGCAGCGTGTTATCTCTAGTCCGATCCCACTGTTCGCGCCCGTGATCAGGCAGTTCTTATCTCCCAAATCCATATCTTGAACCATCTAGAACATTATGTTTTTGACATAAAAAATCATGAAATTAGCAGCAGAGCAGCAGCAAGTTCGATCTAATCGTCCTCTTAAGTAACCAAACTTACCAAATATACAGGTACTTAATTTTGGTAATCATATTTATTAATAAAGCTAGGTAGAATACGTTACCTCTTCCGCTGATGGTCCAAACAGTTTGCGACTCGCTTTGTTCAACAGAGTCTTAGCTTTATTCTCAATCAACGGATATGCTTGAGGTACTAATGTTCTTATTTGTCGAAAAAACAAGTTCCCAGAAGGCCTAAAAGTATTATAATGAACTAGTGATAAAGCTGTATTCAAAGACGGGATTAGGATTGGCATGGTAGGGTCATAGTGCCGGTCACGCGACCGGCTAAAGTGAGTGACCAAGTGAAGGACAAGGTTTCGTCAATTAAACAGCCATATACATTTTTTATATATGTAATACTAATTTACTATAAACACGAAAAAATATTTTTAATACAGTTGCTCAAAAAGTGCTACATTACGTACCTGTTTAGCGTGCGGAAAGTTGTTTTCGCGAACTAGTAGATACTTTTCACTTTTCCCACTCAATAATTGTACAAATTGTACCATTAATGATTATGTTAATAAAAAATAAATAAGATAGAACTGTAAGTATTAAAAAAATGATTTTTGACTTCATTATTATTCACCTGTATTACAATGATGTTACAGGATTAATAATATAAAAATTCCTTAAGTACTTGTTGTTTTTCTTATTTTTTGCAACTGTATTAAAAAACGTTCGATACACGTGCGGAAATGTCATTCTTCACTCATCCCGAGTCTTGCTATATCTCGGTGCTCGTGACGCAATGACATACTTTCCGCACTAGCATCGAAATGTACTATTCCAGTTCCCCAATTCCGCAAAGCGGCACACTAAATTAAGTGGTACCTATCTACCCTATCGGTCGGTAGCGCAGTTGAGAACGGAGACCCAAAAACAAGGTGTCGTAAACACAAAAAGTTTTTTCTGTGGCATCTTGCTTCTGTCATGTTGTGGCATGCTACCGACCATACGTAAAAAAACATCATCATAATAATTTATAAATAGCCTATAGACCCGGGGGCCCACAGCTCCCACAAGGCTCTCCCGCAGAGCATTAGTTAGTTGATTACCCACACGCGCGACAGCTATTTAGCTAGAGTTCCGGAATTTATTACATAATTGACCATTCGTTACCAACCACATCCTACGAAGACAATTAGTAACAAGCATGATTTTATAAAAAAATACAAGTACTTATTAGTTATTATTTTTTCACTATCGTTCGAGATAAAATGTGTCAAATTGTTGTAATATGGGTTGTTTTAAGTAAAGCTGTCACCGAAAAACAAAAGAAAAATGAAAATACATTGATTGATAGATGCAAAGAGTATTTATTTACAGTCGAGGGGAAATTATTCTCGCGTATCGCAGGCGAGCGTGATAAGTTAATATAACCCGTTAAGACCCGAAAATTTATAATGATAATGCCCAAAGCTCACGCGTTTCACATTTTTCAACACATATGCGAGGAAAATACTTATGTTTATAAGATGAAAGTGATAACTAGCCTGTTTTATTTTATTAATCCTACTAATCATACTATCATACTAATATTATAAACGTGAAAGTTTGTGACGATGTATGGATGTACTATCGACAACACAGCTAACTGACCATCCGTGCACTTTATGTGCATTGTAATAAAGTTCTATATAAATACAGGATGGTTAGTTAACCTTATATAGGTATCGTAATAGGACATAGGCTATAAATATTTTCAAATTTCATTGTTTTAAGAGGTGAAAAGAGGGGTGTAAGTTTGTATGGAGAACAAATATTTTTAAAAGTGAGAAGGGTATAGCCAGGACCGCCGGGGGCCGTCGTGGTGGAATGTTCGCGATCCCAAGGCGTTCCCTCAACGGCAATGCGGGTGACGCCGGTGTGTTTTTAGTGGGTATGCTCCTCCAATCACATCACTGATGGCGGCGGGAGGAGAGTCCCACATAACCCCCAAATAGCCTTCCCCGGGCCGGGGGTATGCGTAAAACATTTTCACAGCGTCAAAAAAAAGGTTTAGGTTAGGTTAAAGTATTTAATTCAATAATAAATTATGTTAAATAATGTTATAAAGAAAGAAGAAAAGAATATTTGGGGACAATCTTACGCAAATCGACCTACTCCCAAACTAAGCAAAGCTTGTACTATGGGTACTAGACGACGAAATACATACTTATATAGATAAATAAATACTTAAATACATAGAAAGCATCCATGACTCAGAACAAATATTCATGCTCATCACACACCTTACCGGGATTCGAACCGGCTTCGTAGGCAGGGTCACTTACCAACTAGGCTACAGAGGTCGTTATGCCATTATATATTTCTGCGAAAATAGTGTTCGACAAAAAAAAATGCTCATATATTTTATGCGGAGCATCAATGTTAAGAACAAATAATATCGGACTATTGAAATTCGGCGTAATAAAACTATGCGAATCTCGATTCTGCCAAAACAGTTTATGTGCAAAGTCAATTATGGCTACATATATTACGCCAAATAGAATTCTTACAAAAAAATATGCCAAAACAGGGGGAACCTTAACAAATATGCAAAGAAAATTACTCAAGCTTGTTTTTTTTTTTTTTTTTACTTTTTTTTGTCCCAATGAGGACAGTTCCGGTATCAATATCTGCCTTTTTCTGTAATCTGTGGAAGGTAGCATACAAATCTCTATAAGTGCGACAGAAAGGGAAATATCATTCGTTGTTCTTGTCATAGTTCCACTTTTTTTAATTTGCCGCAACTGATTTAGAATGATGTTGCGGCAAATATAATTTGGTGAGGTAGGGCACAGCGAAATGTCATCCCGCTCGAATGTGGAGTAGCCCAACTGGGGAAGTACCTCCGCCTTGCAGAAGAACACAGCCATAATAACACTACTACTTGCTCTGTAGTAGTATTGTGTTTCTGGAGGTGAGCAAGGTCGCCAGAGCTCCCGAGGATGCGTTGTGTTGAGAGCGAGGGAATTTGTTCCTTCAGCTGTCAACACGACGAATCCTCAAACATATGAAGGGTCGGTAACGTCCATGTTACTCCTTCGGAGTTGCATGCGTCTATAGGCTGCGGTGTCCACTTACCATCAGGCGGGCCTTACGCTTGTTTGCCACCGTCGTTGTATCCGCTATCCGCCCAAATAAGTAGGTTGTTTATGGTAAGCCATCAGCCATTTTAGTACCAATTCCTAATTCATTTAGCTGCACGGCTATCATGGGACGGCCGCGACATACTTTCGATTTTTCTCGCACTATACCTCTTGTTCGAAGTGTTTTAATAAGAGAGAGACGGATAATGCGAGAGAAATCGAGAACTCGCGTGCTGTCGCGTGATAGTCGTGCTGCATAGGAGCCTTTCCGTAAAATACGTATCGTACTAGCTGACATGCAGCAAGTTGTTGTGACAAATTGTTAGGTGTGTAATGTCCACAAGTTCTAATTCAATTGACAGGTACTGTCTGAGACCTGTCATGTCATGTCAGCATCATCCTGTCATCTCGCGTCTTTTACATTGACATGATACAATATACACATTTTTTGCCTTAAAATCAAATAGTAGTGCTTTCGTTGATCTTGGTCCAATGTAGATAGTAATTACTAACTAAAATGAGTACTAGTAAACGTCGCTATTCATCCTCTGGGAGTGATAGCGCTGAAGAGACGCGTAAGAAGGACTTAAAGGAACGCGATGAGTTCGCTACACGACTCAAAAAACGCGATGAAGAAAAAGTTAAAAAGGTGGCTGAATCTTCTAGTAAAAGGTCATACGAAGAAGCTGCGAAGCGTCTGAAATTAGAAGCCGAAGACCGCGACAAGCTGCTGCCCAAACTGCGTGTGCAATCCCGCCGCAAGTACTTAGAGAAGCGGAAGGATGACAAAGTCGTTGAGCTGGAAGCCGACATCGCAGATGATGAGTACCTTTTCGAAGAAAGCACGTAAGTATATTTACTAATTAGTATCTGTATTTTATCAAATTTACAATTAATAATATCTATGGATCTAATAAATAATTTGCCACATTATCCACAGATTGTTCATGTTATGTGTCATTTTATGATAATATATGTCTATATATATTATATGGGTGAATATTTAGCGTTTTTAAGGCGTTTTTATTTCGTCATTGTCATACAGCAAATACTATTAAAAGTTACGAGTATCAGTTTACTTTTGATGAAGATGTTAGCCAATACCAGTACTGAATCTTTTTTGATTAAAGGTTCTGTAGTACGTTTTACATCTGATTAAATAATCTTGAGCCGACAAGGACATTGAAACCGAGCGGTTCAAACACTTGGAGATTTGCCCATCTTCATGACAGTTGTCAAGTTATTCCCGCCGTGTATGGATTTTTCTTTAGGTTTATAATATCATTATGTACTTGATTCCAGATTAACAGAAAGGGAAAAGAAAGAAAGAGAACATAAAAAGACTATTCTTCAATTGGCTAAAGAACATGAGAAGGCCAGAGAGCTGGAGAATGTCCAGAGATACCACATGCCTCGCGATCTGGGCAAAGGAGAGAAAGGTAAGGTTAATTCTAATCAATTTTTTTGAGTACCTAAATATAGTATATTACAACAACTCTTTTTTATTTTTATTTTATTTTATTTAATAGTATGTTTTATTAACAGCTATTCCCACGATTCAATTTCCTAATCCACCCTTTCGTAATAGGTGCATTAATCAAAACAGGGACAGGGACAGGGCACAGTCATTTGCACTTACTTAGAAAATAAAGGAGTCTGATATTTTATTTTATAATAATTTAGCTCAAGGTTAAGTAATCCATAATCTACAGTAGACAGGAATTCACGGCGTAAATATGTATTCGCGGAAGTCCGGGAGAGGATGAAGGAACTGTTCCCTTGCACTTTGTATATAATGTAATTTGTTCTCAGGAGAATATCTTGAAGTTGATGACAATGAGAAGCTGCCTCACTCTGAGCAGCGCAAATGGGAACAGGAACAAATCAAATCAGCATTCTTTAAATTTGGAGCAAAAGATGCCAAGGCTGAAAATGAATATGAACTGCTACTGGATGAGCAGATTGACTTCATACAGGCCCTGCAGCTGGAGGGCACTAAAGAGAAAAAAGAAGAGAAGGAGAAGTCGGAGTATCATAAAATGCGCATGACAATTGAGGAAACTAAAAAATCATTACCTGTTTACCCATTCAGAGAGTCATTGATACAAGCCATAAGAAATTATCAGATCTTGATTGTAGAAGGAGAAACAGGTTCGGGTAAAACAACACAAATCCCTCAATATCTGCATGAAGCTGGCTTTACAGATGATGGGAAAAAAATTGGATGTACGCAGCCCAGAAGAGTGGCAGCCATGTCTGTGGCCGCAAGAGTTGCTCAGGAAATGAATGTTAAGCTGGGGAATGAAGTTGGCTACAGCATACGATTTGAAGACTGCACATCAGATAGAACTGTAATTAAATACATGACAGATGGAACACTGCACAGGGAATTTTTGTCTGAACCAGATCTGGCCTCATACAGTGTGATGATTATTGATGAGGCACATGAGCGCACATTGCACACAGACATCTTGTTTGGTCTAGTCAAAGATATAACCAGATTTAGACCCGATTTGAAATTACTTATATCAAGTGCAACTTTAGATGCTGAAAAGTTTTCAAATTTTTTTGATGAAGCACCTATTTTTCGAATACCTGGACGGAGATTTCCCGTAGATATCTACTATACAAAGGCACCCGAGGCCGACTATATTGACGCTTGCGTAGTGTCAGTGTTGCAAATTCATGCTACTCAGCCTCTTGGTGATGTTCTGGTATTCCTCACAGGACAAGAGGAAATTGAAACTTGTGTGGAAATGTTACAAGAGAGAACAAAACGACTTGGAAAGAAAATTAGGGAATTACTAATTTTGCCAGTTTATGCCAACCTTCCAAGTGATATGCAGGCAAAGATTTTTGAACAGACGCCTGAAGGTGCTCGAAAAGTGGTATTAGCCACTAACATTGCAGAGACATCACTGACAATTGATAACATTATTTATGTTATAGACCCAGGCTTTGCTAAGCAAAACAATTTTAATTCAAAGACTGGTATGGAGAGTTTGATAGTTGTTCCAATTTCTAAGGCATCTGCTAACCAAAGAGCCGGTAGAGCTGGGAGAGTAGCACCTGGGAAATGTTTCCGACTGTACACAGCTTGGGCCTACAAATATGAACTAGAAGATAACACAGTGCCTGAAATTCAAAGGATAAATTTGGGGAATGCTGTACTTACATTAAAAGCCCTTGGAATCAATGATTTAATCCACTTTGATTTCCTGGATCCTCCTCCACATGAGACACTAGTGTTAGCATTGGAGCAGCTTTATGCTCTAGGAGCACTCAATCATCATGGAGAATTGACAAAAGCTGGAAGGCGAATGGCGGAATTTCCCACTGACCCCATGCTTGCAAAAATGCTCTTAGCCAGTGAAAAGTAAGTTTTTGAGTGTAACAATTGATGTAATTGTGATTAGCATTAAGTACTTAAAATTATTATGTTTCTTTTTCCAGGTACAAATGTTCAGAAGAGGTAGTTACAATAGCAGCCATGTTATCAGTCAATAGTTCTGTCTTCTACAGGCCTAAAGACAAAATAATTCATGCAGATACTGCAAGAAAGAACTTTTTCCATCCCTCAGGTGATCACTTGACACTGATGAATGTGTACAGTCAGTGGGTTGAATCGGACTTCTCAGTGCAATGGTGCTATGAGAATTTCATTCAGTACCGGTCCATGAAGAGAGCCCGTGACGTGAGGGAGCAGTTGGCGGGGCTAATGGAGAGAGTTGAGATTGAAATGGTGTCTAGCATTTCTGAAGATTCCAATATTAGGAAAGCAATAACTGCTGGCTATTTTTACCATATAGCTAAATTTTCAAAAGGTGGACATTATAAAACAGTAAAACATAATCAAGTAAGTTTAATACTTTAATAATTTTGCAATAAATACCAAGCTAGAAAAATTATAATTAAAAAATATGATATCCTACTTCCTAAAAATTACTTTCATTGATTTATACTATTCAACAGAATTAAAAGCTGATCTAAGTAGAAATTTTAAAGAAAAATACTGTACTAACTACTAACAAGTAAACATTGGTACTAATAAGAATGTATTTGGTTATTTCAGACAGTTATGATTCATCCTAATAGTGCATTATTTGAAGAGCTACCTCGCTGGGTTATCTACCATGAGCTCGTGTTCACTTCAAAAGAGTTCATGAGGCAAGTTACAGAAATAGAAAGCAAGTGGTTATTGGAGGTGGCACCGCACTATTACAAGTCCAAAGAATTGGAAGACTCAACTAACAAGAAAATGCCTAAAACTGTTGGAAAATCTGCTAATAGTCAATAAATTATTATCTGTATCACACTGCAGTGTTTATTAAAAATCTGATACTCGTCCTTTTCTTTCCCAGTCTCCATATCTGGTTGGTTCTGGTCCCTTTGGTCCTCCAACCTCCCCCGTATTTGGGTTGGTGTTGTCTGGCCAAGCTGCCAATGGATCTGCTTTTACATTAGGGTCAAAATCGGGTTGATCGCCAAGGTCATCAATTGGAGTAGTCTCTCTCAATTTCTTCCTAAATTCAGCCAGTCGTTTAGATTCCGCCTTTTTAGGTTCTTCTGCTTGCGTACTAGCTTCAGTGCTTGCAGTATTCGACTGGTTTCTTATGGTTAAAACCGAGCAACCTGTAAAATTATTGCATGAATACTATATTGAGGGAAAAAATTAAACAGTCAAAATAACAGTTTTTTTTATATTTCTACCTCTAATTGACAATTTATTAAACATATCGATAGCGCAATTACGCAACATGCTGTAGGTATAACAGAAAAACTGGCGAAATATTTTTTTACTAACGTTTTATTTAACAATATTTTGAAATAAAGGATATGTCAATGTCAAAGGTGCCCAAATCCAAATGTCAGACCCAGTGTTGCCAGGTCCCGTCCAATCTAAAAAAAAAAAACAGTATATACATGTCCTAAAAAACCAGCCAAGTGCGAGTCGGACTCGCGCACCGAGGGTTCCGTACAAAGCTGGTAGTCATCATCATTTCAACCTATTGCAGTCCACTGCTGGACGTAAGCCTCCCCCAGGGTTCAAGCTGGTGGTATATAAGTAATAACTTTAAAAAATATTTTTATTATATGTAACTAAAAATTTACGGTTTTGTATTTTTTCCTTTATCTGTGCTATAAGACGTTGCTTCCTACCAAAATTCAAGATTCTGAGTTCACGGGAAGTACCTTGAAGGACTACCGTGAAGAGAGAGAGATACACGAACGAAATTCGTTTTCGTTTCGCGGTAGGGCCTCTGTAGGTTTTGATTCCCTTGCGAGTTTCGAAAATTAGCGGCATAAACGGCTGTATTTTTTTATTGCGTTGGCTTAGCATTTGATTTTTTCACAGCTCCAAGGGACAGTAGACCTGAGTATTTGGTATAAATTTTAGCTTGATACCTCCACGCGTTCCTGAGAAAAAGGGTCTTGACAGACGGACGGACGGACAACAAAGTGATCGTATAAGGGTTCCGTTTTTTCCTTTTGAGGTACGGAACCCTAAAAACAGGATATTTGAAATAAAAACAGTAGACAAATTTTATACCATATATTTTACTGCTTATTTGTGTTATTCCTCGATTTATTCATTTTCTGTTTAACTGACACACTTTTTTAAAGCTAATGTCAAGTTTACTATTGACCGCCACCGCAGGCCGCGCAAGTGTGATTCAATTCAGGTCTTAATGATTACTTAAGTCCTATCAGTTCATACAAACAAAATCTCTACTTAGGAATGACTTATTTGTTTATGGATTCTTTATTCCGTGATAACAATATACAAAACTTGTAATGGGTTATACAGATTATGTGATTTTACCCCAATTTGTCAGTACAACATGTCGAAGTCATAATTGGGTGTAGCGTACAGATGTTTAAGACCGCTCCACATTCGCGTGCGATTCGCAGGCGTGAATCGCGGCGCGAAAAATAAGCAAATCGGCTCCACATTCACGTCTTCACGCGTTCGCGCGTTAGCGCGAGAATCTGGAGCAGCCTTAACGAAAAATTAATAATCATATCGATAATCTAGAATTAAATATTAGTGACTTTTTAGTAGTTCATTTAAAATTTAAAGCATCATTATTTTTTTTACAAATTTCGCGGATGAATACGAACGTACGTGCTTCTTTAGTCTATGCCTAAATCATATGATCAATGATCGTCCGACTGTTTCGTTCTTCTATCTCTGGGTAGTAGGAGTTGCGAATCACAGGAAAAAGCTAAACTTCGATTTAGTACATCAAAATGAAGGGCAGCCTTTTCAATATCGATTCTGGATACTTGGAGGGATTGTGCCGTGGTTTCAAATGTGGAATCCTCAAACAAGCGGACTACTTAAACTTGGTGCAGTGCGAAACATTAGAAGGTTGGTTGGTTCAGACTTACTATGAGCTCTTTACATTTCCAGCAGATTCTCTAGTTATCTTGTCAAGAGCATAATCAAACATAGTAACTTGCCGCTTTTCACAAGTAGACCCCCTGTCGTACGTAATTGTTTGTAAACTTGTCAACCTCCTGGTATCAAGTAGGTAGATGTTGATCACATGCTCAATTTAAAGTAGAAGGTTACATGGAAGATTTCAAGTAGAAGGTTACATGGAAGATTTTTAATGTATAAATCTTACGCTTTGAACAAAACTAAAGCTCTTGCTCCTTGTACAAATACACCGGAATAGCCACCACCTACATTATAATTAGCTCTATAATAAATTCAATACTATAGTATGTTACAGACTTACAGTGTTAAATTCTGCCACAGTGGCTAGATACCTCCTCCTGTTCTTATGTTTAATTATTTTTATCACAATTTTGAAGCTTCTTTGCTATGCTAGTGCTGATGGACTAGTAATCAATGTTAAAATAGTTTTGACATCCTACCTAAGTATTCAAAACTCTATACTACGGTTCATGAAAAAACTATACGTATAAGTAACGTAGTGTAAATTACATTAAATATAATAATAAATCTATTGTGGCGCTTCCGTTTCCACTGCTGCTGAATCGTAAGCGTAACTTTATTAGGTTCTGCGCCCCACCGGAAAAGCGATTGCAATGGATTTTTCTACGAAAATTGAACTCGGCAAATTAGCAGGAAAGAAAAACTGGGCTACCTGGAAATACAAAATTTCCATAATGTTGGAAGGCACAGAAGGTGCCATGGAGGCAGTTGAAGGAACGCTCAGTAAGCCGGTCCTTGCTGCAGGAGCAGGTGACGCCGCAACCAGCGCCTATAATACTGCAATGGCAAAGTACAGGCGGACTGTGACTGGCGCTCTGCTCATGCTAACAACTAACATGACCGAGGATACACTTAAGAAGGTTATGAGGTATAGAACGGAGCACGACGTTTGGCAAGAGCTGCATAGGCTATTTGATGGACAAACGGATGACAGAGCGTATAATTTATGCTTAGAATTCTTCGGTTTTCGTCATAGGAAGGAAGATGATGTTCCTACTCATATGTCGCACCTCAAGAATCTCTAGAATGAATTGAAGGCGGAGATTACTAAAATCGACGCTACCGCTAAGTTACCTGAATTGTTCCTGATATGTAAGGTCTTAGATACACTTGATGACCGGTACTTCAACTTTAAGTCAAGTTGGCTAATGCTCAAACAGTCAGAAAGGACTATCGAAAGTTTAACAACGCACCTTTGCACGTTCGAAAGAGATTTAGGTTGTCAAGAGAACTCACAGCAGGAGGCACTAGTGACTACACCTACTGAACGTCAAAATAAGAAGAACCCGGACGAGCAGCTTATCTGTAACTACTGTTCTGGTAAAGGACACAGAGTTCGGAAGTGTAAGAAGTGGATTAAGGATGGGAGGCCGCCTAAGCCAACTTCGGGCACATCAGCGTCTAGCTCAAAGTCCAAGCAAGTGCAACAGATTTCCCTAATGGTAAATGCATGCTCGATGAATAAAGTAGAGGATCGCGAGAACTGGTACATTGATAACGGAGCAACGGTACACATTGCAGTAAGGAGGAATTTCTTCACCAATTTTCATGAATTCGATTCGGATCACACCGTGACGACGGCAGACGGAAGTACCATATCTGCTTCTGGAATGGGTTCTGTAGTGGTTGAATCAAATGTCAATGGACACAATGAGAAGATAACCCTTAATGATGTGTGGCTAGTACCATCTTTAACGAAAAACCTGTTCTCGACGCTTGCGGCGCAAGATAAGATGCAGAACAGCGTCTTCACTTCCACGACTAGAGAGTGCAAGTTAGATATAGAAGGCACAACTAGAGTTGTTGGAAGCAGGGTCCATCATGGCGGACTATATAAGTTGGATTTGAAGACAGTCATTCCAACACCGCATTCGACTATTGAGGTCAACGTTTTAACTGGCTCGAACATGCTACAGCTATATCACGAGCGGCTAGTACACCAGGACAAAAGGCACGTCATTCGTGTAGTAAAGCGCGAGTTAGGCATTCAGCTTAGTCCAGACAAAGTGACATGTGAAGGCTGCATTTATGGAAAGTCTCAACGGAAGCCGTTTGGGATCAGAGAAAGAGCTAAGGCAGTTGGAGAGCTGATTCACACAGATGTTTGTGGCCCCTTTACAAAAAGCATCTCGAAGTACCAATATTACGTACTATTCAAGGATGATTATTCGAGCTATCGCATGGTTTACTTCATTCAGCAGAAGTCAGAAATAAAAGATAAACTTCTTCAAATGCTTCAAGAAGTAAAGAACGCTGGGCATACTGTCAAAACTATACTGAGTGATAATGGCGGTGAGTTCGTTAATGGAGCAGTTCGACGAATATTAACAAGTCACGGTATTCAGCATCGGCTAACTATGCCTTACACGCCTGAACAAAATGGTTGCAGTGAGCGTGAAAACCGTACTTTAGTAGAAGCTGCAAGGTCCATTATGCATGCGAGAGGAGAGCTGCCTCAAATACTATGGGCTGAATTAATTAATACAGTTGCATATGTGCTAAATAGGACAGGTCCCACAAGAGTGGACACTAAAGTACCATACGAACTGTGGTATGGGAAAAAGCCAAAGATATCCCATCTAAAGATTATTGGAAGTACGTGTTATGTACATGTTCTAAAGCAAAATCGAAAAAAATGAGCAAGAAAGCTATTAAAGGCATATTAATTGGCTACGAGAATGATGACGGCTATCGAATCTGGGACGGAGTCAAGACGTTGAAGTCGCGGGACATAAAGTTTGAGTCTGACGTAGAATTCAAGACTACCGTCAACATTCCTATTGCTTCAGAGGGAGTAACAGATGACGGCTTCAATGCAGAAGATCTTAAAGAGAACTTGGAACATGAGCCAGAGATTTTGGAACCTCAGACAATCCAAGAAGATCACGTTTACGAGTCTGATATCTACAGAGAGAACTTAGGTCATGAGGGAGAGAACTTGGATTCTCAAACAGTCCAAGAGGACTTGGAACCTGCACCAGTCCGAGATCTTGAGAGAGAGAACTTGGAACCCCAAACAGTCCAGGAGGATTTGGAATCTGCACCAGTCCGAGATAATGTTCGTGAACCTGAGCCCCTTCGTGATGACATTGATGACCCCATAGATTTATTTTATGATGCAGAACCGTCACGTTACAATTTGCGCAATCGTAGCGAAATACGAAGGCCTGAACGACTCGACAACTACGTGTGCATTACAGAGGCATACCCGTCGAATTTTGCTGATGCAGTGAAACGTAATGATTCTGAAGAATGGCGGAATGCGATGGAAAGTGAAATGAAGTCACTAAAGAACCTCAAGGTGTGGACGGCCTGTGATCTGCCGAGAGGGAGAAAAGCACTTCCTTGCAAGTGGGTTCTTCGAACAAAAAGAAATCCAGACGGCTCAATCGACAGATACAAAGCCCGGCTTGTCGTGAAGGGCTTTAAACAGAGAAAAGGAATTGACTATGATCAGACCTTCAGCCCTGTCGCTCGCCTAGCAACCGCCAGAGCACTATTGAGTGTCAGCGCACAGGAAAATATGTACCTCGTTCAATTCGACGTAGCTACAGCATTTCTTAATGGAAAACTTGAAGAGGAAATTTTAAATTATGCAGCAACCCGAAGGATTTGACGATGGAACATCTAAAGTCTGGAAACTTAATCGAAGCTTATATGGCTTAAAGCAAGCTCCCAGGTGTTGGAACTCATGCTTTGAAGCAATACTATTAGAAATGGGCTTTAAACAATGCGAGGCTGACTATTGTCTGTATACCAAGCAAATGGATGACAACAAATTACTAATCACATTGTATGTGGACGATGGATTAGTAGCAGCAACCTCAGAAGAGTTAGCGAATTCTTTTTTAAATGATTTGAGAAAACGATTGCACATTACGACAAAACCTGCTTCGTATTATTTAGGATTAGAAATCGTGAGAAAAGAGGATGGCTCTGTCTTTATAAATCAAGAAGCTTACGCAAAGAAGGTCCTGGAACGCTTTGCAATGGCAGAATGCAACCCTGTCACAACACCAATTGAAAAAGAAACTTCTTATTCAGGGAAAGTCCAAACTGAAAAAAAAGAAAAGTTTCCATACAGAGAAGCCGTTGGTGCCTTGGCTTATTTAATGGTCGGAACTCGTCCGGATATTGCTTATGCCGTGGGCGTTGCATCCCGAAAATTGGAATCACCCTCCAATGAAGACTGGCTTAGGGTAAAGAGGATACTGCGTTACGTCAAAGGCACGAGCTCCTTTGGAATCCAGTATAAAGCGCACCAACCCTCAATACTTGAAGGTTTTAGTGATGCGGACCATGGAGGAGATCGTGACACCAGCCGATCTACTACAGGCGTCGCATGTCGCTATGCAGGAGGCATTATATCTTGGCTCAGCCAGCGGCAAGCGTCGGTTGCCATTTCTACAACCGAAGCAGAGTTAGTTGCAGCAAGTGAGGCAGCTAGAGAGTTGGTTTGGCTAACCAGAATAATGCAGAAACTGACGAACTTTAAGCATACTCCGGCACTGTTTGTGGACAATGAAGCAGCTGTACGATTAGCTCATAACCCAGAATTCCACAAGCGCACCAAACATATTCGCATCCGGCATTTTTATGTTAGAGAACAAGTTGCTGAAGGTGCAATTGAAGTTAAGAGGATCGGCACAACGGAACAAGTCGCTGATATTTTGACAAAAGGACCGCCGCAGCCTAGATTCTCATCTCTGTGTCATTCCCTAGGAATTAGAGTGTTGAATAAGGGAAAGTGTTAAAATAGTTTTGACATCCTACCTAAGTATTCAAAACTATGCTACGGTTCATGAAAAAACTATCAGTCAAGTGTGTCGTGTCAAAACAAGTAACGTAGTGTAAATTACATTAAATATAATAATAAATCTATTGTGGCGCTTTCGATTCCACTGCTGCTGCATCGTAAGCTATTACTTTATTAATCAAATCATATAATGATATCAATGGTACTTTACACTGAAGTAAAATGATTGTTGGGGTTGATTGCATGTTTAATAAACAAATTAAGGGACAAGTCATGTGTCTCCAGATCAATGAGTTGAACATAGTAGTAACAAAAGTTTTGATCATGATTTAAAATCATGTAACGGATGATTTATTTATAGCTTTTTTTAGTAATGTGTTGACTGGGTCAAGTAAAATAAGAATATAGTAAAATTAAGATTATTTTTGTCCTTTCTTGATTGCATATATACATACACAGGGTGTTCATGGGAAGATCATCAACATATTGCGGTGTACAGTTGAGGTCAAAGCTTTGTTTACACTTTTGCACCTTATTGCCTTGTAATAAGGTGCAAAAGTATAAACATATTTTTACCTTGACCGTACATTAACAGGAACAAAGTAGCATAATTAATTACAAAAAATAATAATAATATATATACAATGTTTTTTTTAAATGGGACAGTATGGGGAAATCCGAATCTAAAGGAGATAGAGGAAAAGTGTCCAAGGCGACATTAGGTGTTTTTTTATGTAAACAAATTTGGCTCGTTAAAATTTTTGGTCAAGCATGAGTTGTTCTTAAAAAATTATAAAGTTGGTCAATTTTTTTTTTGACGCGGGTCGGCTCTGTTTCATGTAAGGATTATTTCATTCTATCGAAAGAAAAAATCTGAACAGCAGAAGTTGGTCAAATTTAATGAAAACTAATCTTCATACAGTTGGTTTATTACTTGAGTAAATGTTCGATGTGGCCGCCGTCTTGTCTTATGCAGGTACGAGCACGCTTCAAGACACTTCTAGTTGCATTTAACAGAGACTTATGGTGAATTGTGTTTAAAGTGTTGTAAACAGCATCTTTTAATTCTTGTACGGAGTTGTATCGGGATTAATAAATTCGACCCTTAAGGTAACCCCATAAGAAAAAATCTAATGGTGTTAAGTCGGGCGATCGTGGGGGCCACTTTATCGGCCCATATGTACCCATCCAACGGTTTGGAAACTGCTCGTCCAAACACAGTTTACTTGCCCTACTGTTGTGGGCTGGTGCACCATCTTGTTGGTAGATTATAAAAAAAAAAAACAAATCACAGCTGCAGAAATAACTTACGTTCGAAATTTGAATTCTTTTTTTTATAATTTCAAGACTATCGCGTGCCATGATGTTTACGAAGATTAAAAAAAATGTTCTTCTCTTGAATCATCTGGAGCTCTTATCGATTATCGAAATTTAAAAATGGAATAATTTTAAATATTTTTTTACACGCCTAGGCACTTGTAACAATATTAAAAGGCGAATACTGCAATTGTATGAAGATTAGTTTTCATTAAATTTGACCAACTTCTGCTGTTCAGATTTTTTTCTTTCCATACAATGAAATAATCCTTACATAAAACAGAGCCTACCCGCGTCAAAAAAAATTGACCAACTTTATAATTTTTTAAGAACAACTCACGCTTGACCAAAAATTTTAATGAGCCAAATTTGTTTACATAAAAAAACACCTAATGTCTCCTTGGACACTTTTCCTCTATCTCCTTTAGATTCGGATTTCCCCATACTGGCCCATTTAAAAAAAAACACTGTATATATGTATACGATATTATATATATATATCGATATTATAATATAGATATACCTCATGTCATTGTATATGCAAAGTTTCGTTACAATCCAACACGTAGTTTTAAAATGAGAGCGTAACTATGTTTGTATGGAGAACCGAGCTTAGTGCGGACTCTTAACTAAGCTAGCTCGCAATTAACAGCCATTGTCAAGAACACATTGTATATAAGACTATATGGGTTTCACTGAGTATAAATACAAACATTCAACCAAATATTAAGTTCAGCTGTTGCCTACATCGACCCTCTAAAGTAAATGGTAAAAAATTATGTTACATAATAACATTAATAAAAAAAAATAGCCTTAAATGCTGAGGTTTACAATTTGCAAAACTTATACTACTTAAAAATATAACGTATTGTTTACTGCGTTTCCTTTACTTTCCATCGACAACCTCAACTTGTCCTCCGACAAAGGCCTCTTCCAAAGCTTTCCACACCTTGCAATCCCTCGCGTCCCGCATCCGCACTCCTCCATCATTTCTTATAAGGTCATCTGACCATCTTAGAATTGGTCTTCCTCTTTTCCTTTTAGTTCCTCTTGGATACCACTCAACTACTTCTTTTATCCATTTATCTAGGTTTTGTCTGATCATGTGGCCTATCCAGCGCCACTTTTGTTGTTTCACGATCTCCCTAATTTTTTTGCTCTTTGATTTGGCTTTTATTATAGACTAGCTTCCGCCCGCGACTTCGTCCGCGTGGACCCGGGATAAAAACTATCCTATATTTTAATCCAGGCTATAAACTATCTTCGTGCAAAATTTTATTCAAATCGGTTCAGCCGTTTAAGCGTGATTGAGTAACAAACATCCAAACTTTCGCATTTATAATATTAGTACGATAATTTAACTCGGTCTTTAAGTTTTATATTTAGTACGCTCCTTTCCATGTGGTTTTGACATGTAACAAGTTTCTGGTAGTGTTTTTTTGTAAGTGCCCAAGTTTGACATCCATAAGTTATCACCGGCATAATGCACGTGTCGAAAACCCTAAATACATTAATCCATTTAAAAATAACAATTTGACAGGGGCAATGACTATATTACAGACAATCACTTCCACAAAGATTAGATAAACATTCGGCATTTCAACCAAATAATTTGGCTTAATACTAACATTCAAAAATTTGCGGAACACCGAATAAAGAGAACAAAGATTATATAGGTGATTTCATTTTAATTCTAGACATGAAACTATATAGGTGATATCATTTTTATTGTAGACTTGAAGCTTCACCTGCAAGGTACTGATTACGGCACATTCCTGTCCAACGAGCCGAGCCCCCTGGCGGTCTCCACTATTGATGACAAGCTGCGTGAAAAGCTCGTCATCGAGTTTACGCATCTGAGGAACCACTCAGTGGAGCCACTGTCCACTTTCTTGGACTTCATCACGTACAGCTACATGATTGACAACATCATACTGTTGATCACCGGCACCCTGCACCAGCGCCCCATCTCAGAACTGATCCCCAAATGCCACCCTCTGGGCTCCTTTGAGCAGATGGAAGCCATCCATGTGGCTGCAACTCCTGCTGAGCTGTACAATGCTGTCCTGGTGGACACGCCCCTGGCTCCGTTCTTTGTTGACTGCATTAGTGAACAAGATTTGGATGAGATGAACATTGAGATCATCCGTAACACTCTGTATAAGGCATACTTGGAAGCCTTCTTCGATTTTTGCAAACAGATCGGTGGGACTACCGCTGATGTTATGTGTGAGATTTTGGAGGTAAGCATAACACTAGTTGTTTTTTAGGGTTCTGTAGTCAACAAGGAGCCCTTATAGTTTTGCCATGTCCTGTCCGTCTTCGGGTTAGCTCAGTAACCTTTACTACTAGAAAACTGTGATTCGTCATTCAATAAATCAATCACATCATCAATCATATATAATCAGTTTATAAAATCTTGAAAATATCTATTTTTTCGCGAACCTCCCCTACACCCAGTGGGGATATATATTTTTTTCTCGTTAAACCCATAGTGTGGGGTATCGTTTTTCAACTCAGTGATATGTCCCCCCCCCCCCTGCCGGCTAACTGGCTACTACTGGAAAAATGAAAAAACAGTAGTAAATATAATTAATTTAAAAGGAAGGCTAAGTACGTATAACTAGTTACCGAGTAATAGTCGACCAACTTAAAAGGCCAACTTTCGTACAAATTCGGCCGACGCAACCGCACCATTTACTTGGCGCGTGTCGATGTAAAAAATACAGACAGCCAACTGCCTGTCGACACACGCCAAAACTACGAAACCCTACACTGCGCGTGGCCCGACACGCACTTGGCCGGTTTTTTTTTTTTTTTTGCATAGCTCTACGTAAGTATTACAGTAATATGTAATTTTGTTGCTGATTATGATAGAACATTGTACAGTCAACACTTAACTCAGTAACATATTTTTTTTATTCTGGTTGATTTTCTAATATAGTTTATTGAGTAGCCTTATGAAGTGGTATTTCTTAGAAGTTGTTTGACAGTGCATATGAAAATCCATTAAGTCTTTCATCAAGGCTACAGTATGTGCAGCACAGCCAGCTAGTAACTGCATAGAAAATACTGAACCTGACTTAATGAAACTGTAACATTTAATGATTGATTATGTTTGTAGTTCGAGGCAGATCGCCGCGCGATCATTATCACCATCAACTCATTCGGCACGGAGCTGTCGAAGGACGACCGCGCCAAGCTGTACCCGCGCTGCGGCAAGCTCAACCCCGACGGGCTGGCCGCGCTCGCCCGCGCCGATGACTACGAACAGGTTTGTCAACTAATATTTGGCGACACCGTATGGAAAATGCAATTTTGTGTAGAGGCGTAGCACCATCGCCAGTATTATTTCTGTGCTTTTTTTCCATTGTTCTATTTGTTTTTTGACCAGGTGAAAGCCGTGGCCGAGTACTACGCCGAGTACCAGGCGCTGTTCGAGGGCGCCGGCAACAATGTTGGTGACAAGACCCTTGAGGACAGGTTCTTTGAGCATGAGGTATTTATTGATGATCATTTCGTACTTCATATTAAAAAGTCTAAAGTAATATTGGTATCTAATTTAATATGGCAGTGGGCGGGGCACATAGCACGTAGATCCGATGGCCGTTGGGGTGGAAAGGTTCTCGAGTGGCGACCACGTACCGGAAGGCGCGGCGTGGAAAGCAGTGTTGCCAGATCGTCCCAAAAAGGACGGTTTTCCGTCCCATTTAATGCCATACCGTCCTGTTGTCGTCCTTTCCAAGGTGCCGTCCCTTTTGGCAAAATCATGATCTGGCAACACTGGTGGGTAGGCCCCCTAGAAGGTGGACTGAAGACCTGGTAAAGGTTGCGGGAGTCCGCTGGATGCGGGTGGCGCTGGACCGGTCACTTTGGCACTCTTTGGGGGAGGCCTATGTCCCGCAGTGGACGTCTTTCGGCTGATATGATGATTTAATATGTCTATAGAAATGTATATCTATTTAATATGAACAATGCCATTTAACCTTTTCAGACCGGAAAATCAATGCCCTGCTAACAAACATATAACGAAGATATATTGTCATCACACTATCTGTGACAGTGTAGTTGTAGCTCCCAAACAGTATCTTTTGTTAAAAATCGATAATGTCAATTAAACACTAGAAGAAAATTAAGCCGAATATGGGCAATCAGGGGAAATAATTCGTGTAGTTTTGTAAATTGGTACAATTATACCTTGTGGTGTCCAGATAAACATACTAAAAGTCCTTGAGGGTGGGGGCTGTGCTGAGGGTGTAGGGGGGGTTGAAGGTACCTTTTTTCAGATTTTCGTACATATCTCGGATTTTTCGTTTGTTTATCTGGACACCACAAGGTATAATTGTACCAATTTACAAAACTACGCGAATTATTTCCCCTGATTTTATTAATTTTCTTATGTAGATGAAATCAGTCTAATTGAGTATTGTTTTGTTTTTACAAAAAGAGTGTATCAGGTGACATAATTCCGGTGTCCAGGTGAGCCTCAACGTGCACGCGTTCCTCCAACAATTCCACTTCGGCGTGTTCTACTCGTACCTGAAGCTCAAGGAGCAGGAGTGCCGCAACATCGTGTGGATCAGCGAGTGCGTCGCGCAGAAACACAGGGCCAAGATTGATAACTACATTCCCATTTTCTAAAAAGTATTATTATTGTGTTTTGTTTCTCAACTGACATCCATGAGACGCAACATTATGTAAATATAAATAAATTGCTTTCAAGTAAAGCAAGGTAAAATTTACTTCTACTAAACAAGAGCATATTTTAAATGTTACCAATGTTCATTTCAATAAAGACAAATAAATCTACTTCTGATAAATATTTATTTCCTCAGATTTTAAATAATCATTTATGTAACTACATTGTAATATGAATAAATTAAAAATGAAAAAAATCATTTCAATACGGATGTATTTAAATAATTTTCATAATGAATGGTTAACTATTGGGTTAACCCAAAGCTGTTATGTAAGGATTTAGATGAAATTATAACCTATTTATTTACACATTTTAAATTAAAATTCTTGTATGTTATAATTAAACATCTAATAACGGGGAAGCAATGGTCGAGCCGCCATTGCATAATAATTTGAAATTGGCGGTTGGGGGAATTTCTAAAATGTTCTCCTACTACAGCTGAGAGTTGCCTAACTTTGAAAGTATGAATATTAATTGTATTAGAACGATTATTAAACTGTATAACTGTTAGCAATGTATTTTATTGCATCCTGACAAAGAATCCTATTTGATGAAAAGATGTTGGTGTTTATGTGCTGTTTAGTACGCCAGACTAGTGGATATGCCGGATTACCGACCTCCTACTGTACGTTCGTAGCTGATAATTGATTTTCGAGATATTCAATGAAATAAATGAATCTTTATTCTGCAAGTAGGCCATAATGGCACTTTTGCAAGTCAAAATTCTACCAGTGTTTCTGAAAAAGAAGAAACGCCGAAACAAACTCAACAGTCAGTCAATTTTTGCCAAAAAAGAACATTACAATGATAGTTCTTAACCTACTTAAAATGAGTCAAACTAAATATGAATACAAAGAAAAAAAACATCATAATGCGTTGTTCTACAAGAACACAGTCATGTTGGAAATGGGATGTCACACCTAAGGTGGGAAACCCCAAAAAAGGTTAGCAACTCTAGTTACAACAAATCAGCTACACAATTTAATAATTTCAATCTTTATTTATTATATTAATTTGTTCATTAATTATATCTGTTGTTGGCCCAATATGTACTAATAATTCTTTTGGCCTGTCTAGGAATAAACTAGCATGTGCTTTCCAGAAGTTATCTTTGAGCATATCATCATGGACATCAACTATCACAGACATCTTTTTTTGTGAGCTGTCATCATTTCCCACCATCATAGTTTTTCTCAGCAATATGGTGCCTCTCTTGGATATTTCTGGTTCTTTATTATAGTTTATGTTAAACTCCTTGAATAATATTTCATTTTTGTCAGCTGACACTGTGCCACACAAACGCTGCTCAGCCTGTAACAATGAATGTTTAACAAACAAATAGTGTAATTGTATTGTGACGAAAGTTTGCATATACAATGACATGAGGTATATCTATGTCTGTAATTAGTTTATAGGATTCAAGTTTATAAAACAAACGAAATAAAGCAAAAACAAGTTTTGTATGAAAAATTTAAATTCTCTGTATTTTTTTACTATGGTATCTGAAGCTACATAAACTAATTACAGACATAAATGAGAGTTTCTTTAAAAAAATGCCACTACATTTTTTCGGAGATTTTCTGCAACTTTTTTGTTATTTCTAATCAAAATCACAATGTCTTTCCATCCCAATAGGAGAAAAAAGTGTCCCAAAATGTCCATAGATTTTTGAACTTTCCTATTGTGTTACAAAGAACAAAGTATAAGGTAAATGGTAACACAATAGGAAAAATATGTATGGGACAGTTTTTTGTCCTACCAGGGTCGAAAGAGCTCCTGATTCTGAGTGGAAATAGTTAACATAAAATTTGTAGAAGTACAATTAATAATAGTGGCATTTTTTTTTGAGAAACGCTCAGATATACCTCATGTTATTGTATGTGCAAAGTTTTGTTACAATCCAACACATAGTTTTAAAATGAGAGTGTAACTACGTTTGTATGGAGAATCAAGCTTACTGCGGACTCTTAAATGAAATAAATGTAACTATAGATGAAAAGATGTGAAACTCTAAGATGATTATCGAAAGGACTTCTTCTTGCAGTGATTGTGATCATACTCTCCACTAGATTAAAACTTAGATAAAAACGAATTTATGAACAGCAAACCAACCTGACTTGGAGTAAGATGTCCTTTTAAAACTAAATTCCAGAATGTTGTATTGTAAAGGTTGTTGATGTGCACATCAGCCTGTCTCCACTTCATGTAATCTATCAAGTTTTGATCAGATGGATATAATACTACCCGGCCATCAAATGTTGGTGGATATTGTAGCTTTTCATCGCCAAAAAACTTTTTCCAGTAATAAACATATGAGGAGGAAAACTTGCTGTTAATTACAGTTAAAAGTTTTGCTGCGCGCCGTTTGTAAAGCGTCGCTTGTCTCTTAAAAACGAATGAATATTCATCACTTTGGCCAAACCCCATCAATATCTCGTTAAAGTCTTTCATAACTCGAAATGCAACATAATTCATCAGCCTGAGTGCTCTCATGTCGTTAGGTTTTGCAAACTGATGGTCATCTGAAAACTTATGAAAACACTTGCCGTCTAGTCTCACAACAATCCAGGAATTGGGTAGTAGCGTGTCATCAAGTTCGAATTTTTTGACGTATTCAAAGGAGCTTTTAGCCATTGTTTTAGTAGGGAAAAACCTAGGTTTCAGTAATGTTTTATTGAAACTTCCTAATTTTATAAGCATCTCGCGAATTCACGCGACGTGCCACCAACCACCACACACACTAGTGACAGTCTGACAGTCGTGCTCACTTTAGTCCAAATCGTAGATTGAAAATGGACATTACTAACCTAGCAATTTGTCACAACAACTTGCTTTAGTTAAAATGTAAAATATGAATTGCTGTCTCATTCCAATTATAGCAACTAGCAAGCTGAGGGCCTACCGCGAAACGAAAACGATCTTCGTTCGTATATCTCCCTCTCTGTCGCACTTGCCAATTCGAGCGACAAAGACAGAGGTACACGAACTAAGTTCGTTTTCGTATCGCGGTAGCCCCTAAAGCAAGACGATGTTTCATATAGTTGTCTCTGTTACTTCTTATGGGCAGCTAAGCTGTTAGAATGAGACGAATAGTACGGTGGGCCATGTGTGTACGCCGGCTCATCTTGCCAAACTACATATCGTGGTCAAACTTGTGTGCATGTGGAGAAATTGGAATAAATGTTTCTGGCGCACCGAGGTGCACAGCATTAAGTTTTTAACCATGTGATGTATGAGTACAATATACATTTTGACTTCGCAGCGTGGGCCCTCCGAACAAGGAAGATTAGATTAACCCATATGGCCAACACAATACCTTTTTTTATTACCTTAGGCTTTTGACAATATGTATGTGTGTTTTGTTTGTATGTACATACAGTACATACTTATGTAATGTGTGTAAATTTTTAAAAAAAAGTCACGACGACTTGTAAGATTGAGTATATTAAAACAATAGATATTTTAACAGTTTTAACCATCTTCCTAAAATTAGCAAAAATACCGTGATACATGCTGATATTCAATCATTTCTTTATAAGTAAACATTTGAATGTAAAGTAATAAAAATCTGTATTAAATTAATATATGTACCATAGAAATATGAATTATACAATTATGTTATGTTACATTGGTATTACAGTAAAATGATGCAAACTTTCATTTGGATGTTATGTAATAACAGCTGTCAATTTTTTTTAATGTTTTCCTATATTTACATAAGAAGTTTATTGACCTCCTCAGGAGTTCGTTTGACAATGTCTTGAGGATTCACATATCCATTAGATGGACTATAAACAGCTTCATACAGTTGCCCATAAATAGCCAGAATTACTTCAAAGGATCGCTTCTTAACAACTAATTTATGATTGTGACTCAGGAGTAAATTCAGTTGAGGCAATGTGTATACTTCAGGGGATACTATAAACATATCAAATTTACTTAAAAACATTTTCAATGTTGCTGTGTCCATGCCTGGAATGGTTGAAAGGGGCCCACTGGTTTTCTCCTGGAGTATAGTATAAATGGGACCCAAGTTTAAATTTGCAACAAGGAAGCTTGCCTGCTCTGAAGTTAGTGTGTCTATTTGAGCTTCTGACTGAGCTTGCAGCCTTTCATTATATTCGTCCATGATTGTGTGGAGTGATAGGGTGCACTGTATGTGGTAAATGCAGTTCAAGGTGTAAACTGACATGTCTGAAGAGCTGAGGTGACAGGCAGTTTCATTGATAGCATGTAGTAAGGGATCCAAGATGTGAGTTGTTATAATTCTTTTATCCAAATTGTTGATGTTATTGGTGGCATTAATTGTAGCCAGCAAATCTCTCAAGAAACCCACTAAATTGGTGACAACTACAGAAGGGTTCAGGTCTGAAGGAGGAGCCTTCACACCATGGCTCAGTTCTCTCTGTATCTTGCTATCCAGGGTGATGATAAAGACTTCTTCACTTTTGTGCAGTAATTCTGTAAAGGTATCAATTAAATGGCCCTTAGGTGTGACAGCCTGAATCACCTCTTTATAGTGGTTTATTAAATTAGAAATAGACCACAAGACCAATGGATCCTTGTCAGGTTTTAAGATAAGTTCTGCTCTTACTTTTAACAGGGGACATAATGCTTCTGTAATGGTGGTTATGGCCTGAGTTATTTGTTCATTTTTATCTGGTATGTCACAATCTTTCAGTAATATTGAAAGATTCTCTTTCTCTATAGGCATTATTTGATACACCCATGTTAAAATGTCTCCAACATATCTCTTTGGGTCATTAGCATAAAACTCTATAGGCTTGGAGCCACTATCTGCCCCCTTAGTGAGAGCATCTATAAACAATTGCACAATGGTTGCTTTCCTAGCAGTGCAATATTCATCTATTATGTTGGAGAATAGCACTTGGCGGTTCTGGAGCTTGGCCAGAGCTCTAGGCACCAGGGCATTGTTGGGCGAGTCTGTACTGCGGCAAGCTCCTATTGTCCAGTGATAGAGCTTCTCAATGGCCACCTCTTGTTGGATACCAGTTATCTCCATTATATCAAATGCTGAAGTCTGGTACCAACATTTAACAAGTGTTTTGCAATTATCATTCAGTTTCTCAATTTGAGCCAGGGTTCCAAAGAAGTCTGATGTAAGTGGTGTTTTCACAGACACATTGTAAATGTACTCATTTTGTTCTGGAGAAATATGAAAGTTCTGGACAAATGCATCCACCCAAACTAGTTTCTTCTCAGTCTTCTTTCTTTCGTCTTTTAGTTTGGTAGTTTGTGCGATTAAGTGGTGTGTTTTTGTTTTAGAATCATGTAACTTCTTTGACATATCCTTAACTGCCGAATCTAGAGAACTTAGGGAATTCAATAATATCTGAAGCTTTTCACTAACTTTATTATATTCGATTGAAATAGTTTTGTTTACTAACATATCCCTTTTTTCTATTTCATTTACCAGCATCCGTCTCGTGTTGGAGTAATTCGAAGTGCACAGTCCGGAGATTGTATTTAAAGCCTCACTGTTATCAGTCAATATGTGACTATCAAAAATTTTATTGATTCTTTTTCTAACAGGATTATTATAAATTGTTTCCATGATGCCGGATACTTTACTTGCTTATCAGCACTTGTAAATCTCAGAATTGCAAATACACGAACGAAAACGCGTACCAAAGAGTAGTAATTATAACGCGTACTCGGATCGGACTACTCGGAACACTCGGATCGTCATTCATAATTCACAATACACGACACGTAAATAAAACGTAGGTACTAAACGTAGTTTACACAGACTAATAAGAGATACTAGTAGTTTACGTAGTGGTTATATTCTCTTCTCTTTGGTCATAATATCAAAATCATAGACAAGACAATGTTTGTTTTATAATTTGACAGTGACGTTCACACGTCGACATCATGGGACGGCCGCGACATACTCTCGATTTTTCTCGCACTATACCTATAGCTCCTGAATTATCTTCGTAAATATTTACAGGTTTGTTGAATGTTATAAAAACATCATCAAGAATACTACTCAAAAAGCTTAATTTAGTTACAGCTTCTGACAACGCAATGTATTCAGCAAAAGTGGATGACTTCGTTGCCTACCGTCGTTTCTTTGACTTCCAATACACGGCGTTACCAAATAATCTAATCACAAAACCAGAAGTAGATTTACGATCTACAATGTTTCCTGCCCAATCGGCATCAACATAACAATCCATAATATTCACCTTTAAATTCTGATAATAAGTTAGCTTAAGGCTTTTTGTCAAATACAAGTATTTTAAAACTCGTAATGCATATTTTATAGGTAGTTGTGTCTCAGAAACAGGACTTAACTAGGTAGTTAAGGTACCTATGCCTGACAGCCAAATTATAGTGATTCTACTAAAATACATACTGTATATTAGTAGTATACTGTGGATCTTGTTGTCTGAATAAATAATAATAATTATTATTATAGTATAACACACACATCTTTATTGTTTAAATTTCTTGTAGAAAAATGTTATTATAATGTTCTAGATTACCTTAGTATTAATTAAATCTTATTAGACATAACAATAATTATAGTGTTACACTTGACATTTCGCAAATTTATTCAATGTTTTAACTGCTTGCTTACTATTTAATATCATTAGTATTTTAGGATTAAGTTTGTGACATTGTATTTGTAATTTATCGTACGCCGAAAGGTACATCATGGTTGTTCCCTTTCTAATACCTATCACCTGTACATAACCTACCTATGATGACGAAATAAATGATTATGATTATGATGATTATGATTATGATTATGACACCTATAATTATGCAATAAATGAATTCTATTCTATTCTATTCTATGGTTTTTGTTTCATTGTCGTAAATGTCGTAAATTACATTTGGTATACATGTATTGTATACCTGTGTTAAATTGTATCTCAATACAAATGGAGATACAATTTATTTACGAATGACGAAAATATGAAAAGTAAATATCGATGTCGATATCTTGTAACAAAATATCTTTTCGCTACACTAAATCTCGAGCGAGCGAGAGAGCGAATTACATCGTGCGAGCGAGAAAGCGGAGACAATGACGTAAGAAGACCTGACAGATAACATGGTTCTATCCCTTTCTTACTCGTCGTTCAGTACGTAAGTGAGAAGAGATCGGATGTATAGAAAACGTTCAATTTATAATGCCCTATCTGCCTTTTTCTGTAATCTGCACGTCTAGCACACGACGGCCGCGACATGCTCTCGATTTTTATCGCACTATACCTCTTCTTCTAAGTGTTCTTATAAGAGAGAGACGGATGGTGCGAGAAAAATCGAGAGAGCTCGCGCGCCGTCGTGTGCTAGCCGTGCTGTGCACCTACAGAAACCAAAATAATGTTGCCATAAAAAAAGCAAATGTCACTTTGTTTTATTTTGAGTTTTGACGTTTATGCTTAACCTATAAAATACTCTGGAGTGCGCTGCGCGAATCGAGGAATGAATTAAAAATTCGCTCCTGAATCTATTTCTGACAACATGGGATCTCGCCAAATTACCGAGAAGTCCCTGTCTATGATAAGATCACTACCTCGAATATCACTTGGAAATATACGTGATAATCCAGGATCAAAAGTCACAGTAAGCATTATAGTAATATTACTAGTATTATAAGCTACAATTGTCATGAACAAATGATGTTCTACATAGTAACAGACTCGAAAATACATGTGTGCTTATTTTTGCAATTTGTTTACAGCAAAAAAGAGGTCGTGGGCAGCATGGTGGTGATAAACACGGCGCAGGAAACAAGGGATCAGGACAGAGACAGAATTACATGCGCCTGGGCTATGAAACTGGCAACAATCCCTTTTATCTGAGGGTCCCCCAGGAACATTACTACAGAGGACACCAGTAAGCGACTAACATTCTTTCGGTATATATTTATTCTTTCTTATAGTTTCTGTTTCTCTAAATATTTTTCTAATTTTCAGTTTTCGAAGGCAGTACCCACCACTCTCCTTACAAAGCTTACAAAGTTTAATAGATAGAGATCGAGTGGATATAACAAAGCCCATTGATATAGCAAGTGTCATAAAATCGGGTTTGTATAATATTTACCCAGATCAAAAGCATTTCGGTATAAATTTAACTGATGAAGGTGCAGACATATTTTCTGCAAAAATTAACATTGAGGTACAATGGGCCAGTGAACAAGTAATAGCAGCAATTGAGAAAAATGGGGGTGTTGTCACTACAGCATATTATGATCCTCACAGTCTGTTACTGCTGAAAAACCCTAAAAAGTTCTTTGAATCAGGCCAGGCTATCCCTCGACGTATGATTCCTCCACCAGACGCCATAGAGTATTACACAAGTGCACAGTCAAGGGGATATTTAGCTGACCCTGGAAAAATATCGGAAGAAAGGTTAAAATTAGCCCAAAAATATGGATACCAATTGCCCCAATTGGAAAAGGACCCCAAATATAACATGTTAAGTCTTAGGAAAGATCCAAGGCAAATTTTCTATGGTCTGGAACCTGGATGGGTAATCAATTTGAAGGACAAATGTATTCTTAAGCCAAAAGTTGAAGAGTTACTCCAATTTTATGCTTCTTAAGACAGTTCATAATGAAACTTAGTGATTTGTAAGATATATGTAGGAATGCACCATTGTTGCATATATATGCAACAATGGCCTGTTTGTTAAAACCTAAACATACCCAACCCAACCTATACTAACAATAAGTCATTGAAAACTTGCAAAATTAAAATAGATTCTAATTAATGGTCGGTTTCAATTATTTTCCCCTAGCATCTATTTATACCCTATTTCAGATAGGATTATACTAGACAGAAGGAAAATGGGTTCATCAAGCCTCTCACAGACTGGCTGCTACGGTCAATAGTAAACTTGTCAGTGTTGTGTTGTAGCTGTCAAATTTACTATTTACCGCCACCAGCAGGCTGTCAGGACAAGCTATGGTAATAATAATACCACGTGCGAGCGAGCTGGTAGGATACAAATCTCGATAAGTGTGACAGAAAGGGAAATATCATTCATGGCCCTTGACATAGTTCCACTTTTTTATTTCATCATATCAGCCGAAAGCCGTCCACTGCTGGACATAGGCCTCCCCCAAAGAGTGCCACAATGACCGGTCCTGCGCCACCCGCATCCAGCGGACTCCCGACTTTTTTATTTGCCACAACTGATTTAGTATGAAGTTGTGGCACATAAACCATTACCCGTCCAAATTAAGTAGGTTGTTTATGGCAAGTCATCAGCCATTTTAAGACCAGTTCTTAATTTAGCTACATAGGAGCCTTTCCGTCCCTCACTGTGGCATCACGTACAGCCTGTCCAGAGTATTATAGGTTCATGGAATGAACTATAGGGGTCCAATAAGGCCCTCATACAATTCTTTCTCCTATTTTTTATAACACTAACAATTTGTATTCTTAATCATCATCATCATCCTCTTAGCGTTAATCCCAAGATTTGGCATAGGCACTAGTTTTACGAAAGCGACTGCCATCTGACCTTCCAACCCAGAGGGAAAACTAGACCTTATTGGGATTAGACCGGTTACCTCACGATGTTTTCCTTCGCCGAAAAGCTAACGGTAAATATTCCGTACATAAGTTCCGAAAACTCATTGGTACGAGCCGGGATTCGAACCCACGACTACCGCTTGACAGCCGCATGCCTGAACCACTAGGCTACCGTAGCGCTTGTATTCTTAATCATCATCATCACTGCAATATGTTTTTCGGAAACTCGCCCGAACGGCTCGGGCGAACCACCGCTCGCCCGCATCACGTCCACACCGGGCGAGCACGTTTGGGCGAACGGTGTTCGGGCGAGCCGTTCGTCCGGTGTGGACACGGCCATACCTTTTTTGTTTCTAAATTTCTATAACTATCATCGAAACCCATAATGGTCAGTTTTCATAATTTTTTTCTTCATAATTTCATTACCAAGAACAGAGGGCCTACCGCGAAACGAAAACGAACTTCGTTCGTGTATCTCCCTCTTTGTTGCTCGAACTTGCCGTTTCGCGGTAGGCCCTCAGCACGGCTATCACAAGACTTTCTAAGTTTTCTAATAAGAGAGACACGGATAGCGCGAGAAAAATCGAGAGAGCTCGCGCGCCGTTCTTTGATAGCCGTACGGCTTCTTATTTTGTTTATACATACATCATAATTTTGTTACTTCTAATATCATAAATAAGACAATACTTAAACTCATAATTTTCTTTTTCCTAATGAATAAACGCTTTCGATAGAATAATTTACATTGATAACGCTAAGTTTAAAATTATGAAGTTATATAATATAGTACGGATAAGTAACATTTATGATGAAAAATCTATGAAAATCAATTTTAGTATTAAAACATGTATGATTATTGCCATTATGAATTTGAATGGTTCTGAGTTACGATCGCTATTAATAAGATCTATTATGAATAATGATTACGAACTATAGATTCAACAAAAAAAAACAAAGTAATTTGTTTCAAAACAACAGCATTTATTAGTAGAATTGGTTTAAGTTTATAGACGAGTTCTGAAAACACTTGCACTTATAATTATATATACCCATTTCATTTAATAATCTGTTCAGCACTTCAGCAGTCAAAGGTTGGTTAAGATTCTTGGGAATTTAAATTATAAAATAAGTATACGGCCAGGCACTCAAGCATTTCATTTTAATCCGGAGCCCTTTTAAAAATATTTAGTATCTGTAATGGTCTGGCTTGTATGGCCCTTCAACAGGAACACCAATGTATTTGGCTTGTTTGGGGGTCAGCTTGGTAAGTTTGACTCCGAGGTGGTCCAGGTGAAGAGTAGCTACTTCTTCATCAAGTTTCTTTGGCAGTGTGTGGACTCCAATAGGGTACTGATGACTGCTTGTCCACAGTTCAATTTGAGCCAATACTTGATTGGTGAAAGAATTAGACATAACAAATGAGGAATGGCCAGTGGCACAGCCCAAATTAACCAGACGCCCTGCTGCCAGTACAATAATATGGTTGCCATTCTCAAGTTCATAACGGTCAACCTGAGGCTTGATGTTCACTTTCTTTGCATTGTTTTCCAGCCAAGCAACATCAACCTCACAATCAAAGTGACCAATGTTGCAAACAATTGCATCATCTTTCATTCTTAAGAAATGATCTTTGACAATAATGTCAAGGTTGCCAGTTGTAGTCACGAAGATTTGTCCGACCTCTGACGCTTCCTCCATTGTGGTGACTTGGAAACCTTCCATTGCAGCTTGGAGTGCATTGATAGGATCTATTTCAGTAACTATAACCCTGCCTCCAAATCCTTTGAAAGCTTGAGCACATCCCTTACCGACATCGCCATATCCAGCTACCACACAAACTTTTCCTGCAACCATGATGTCTGTAGCCCTTTTGATTCCATCCAGGAGAGACTCCCTGCATCCATACAAGTTGTCGAACTTGCTTTTTGTGACAGAGTCATTTACATTAATTGCGGGCACTTTAAGTATTCCTTCTCTGAACATCTTGTACAGGTTGTGAACTCCCGTGGTAGTCTCTTCTGATATACCCTTGATTCCTTCCAAGTACTGAGGGTATTTCTTGTGAACCAGATTTGTCAGATCACCACCATCATCCAAGATCATGTTCAAAGGCTGGAACAATAAAGATAGCTTGTATTAAAAATTACATCAAAATCCAAGAAACTATGTGTACCTCCAACCTCACTCATATAACAACCTCTTTAGATAGCATTATAAACGCGTGAACCACATTTCATACTTCAAAATACATGAAACTCCCTCTTCCAACCTCAGTCATATAAAACCATTAAGTGAAACGAATACATATTTATTATTCTTCTTTGAGATTGACACTTTGTAAGTATTAGTAAATATTTTTTACTAAAATAGGAGTAGTTTCAATGTTATAAATAGGGAGCGGGCTTTTGGTCCGATGCTAAGAAATTAACCATACATGAAGTCAATATTGAGATTAAAATGCACTCATGGTTCTCGATCCTGTAATTCTTGTATTCATAATGTAGTTTTATTATATACTCATTTCTTTAAATAAAGTATGAGTATTGGGGTTGCATTTTAATCGCTATATCAGCTAACATGTATGGTTACCATGCGATGTAATGTCCTTGTCCCCTGGTTATGAAAGATATACAAATATAAACAGACACCTACTAAAATCCAAGTAGACTTCAAATGTAAATAGTAAGTTCACCTTTCCATCGGCGAAGACAAGTGTTTGCTCTATGCACCAGATGTATTCATCTTCGGTCTCGCCCTTCCACGCGTAGACGGGGATGCCGCGGGCGACCAACGCCGCAGCCGCCTCGTCTTGTGTGCTGTAGATGTTGCTGCTGGACCACTGGACCTGAGATCAACCAAATAGATCAACATTTAAAGGACATTTCCCATTTAAGGACAAGTTCAAAAAAGTACCTACATAATTAAATATTATATTAATGACTAAAAACTCAAATAAAATGTTTGGTTCTATTATGTGACAAAAATGAGTAATTATAGTACTTATATAATCAAGCCCTCTTAGATCCATAAAATGTTTATCGACTATTTTGCATATCATGTATACAATAAGATTACAGTATATTTAAAATGTATACACTATTTCATCATACAACATGATTCAGCATTTCCTACAATCAATATTTAAAAAAAAAATGATGATATCTTACTTCATGAAAGTAATAATAACATATTGTTCAGTATATATTTACATAACATGAATTACAGAGAGCAAAGGTGACAAACCATAATAATGATAACTTGTTATTAAGTCCACAAATATGATAATGAAACTATACAACATGACAAAGGTATTTGCTGAATATAACTGTTGCAATATGAATTAAAGACTTGTCACATGTCCATCAATTGCCCAGATAGGTAATTTACTGCGGTACCGACGTAATATATATTACGTTTCCGAGAACGTGATTGCAAATATATATATATATATATATATATATGTATACATGTGCAAATATTGCTCGTTCAATAGTATAGGATAGGATTAAATGTAAGCATGTATGGAAATCCAAGACAAAGGTAAAATAACGGAGAGAACAAGTAAAACAGGTCTTTTTCCATTACCAGTATTTCTGTGCATGTCTATAATTGGCTGTGTTATTAGCTATTAAGTTTTGTATTTATTTTACTGTAATGCTGTTGATGCCCCGAATAAATATAGGCCCAGCAGCTCTTTATAATGCAGAAAAAGTGTATCTGTGTGCTAGCTGTACATATCCCGAATAGCTGTCGCCCACACTTTGTTCGTTACAAACTATTAACACTGCCCTGCATTTATATATTGCAAACTCTCTTTGTTCGAGAAAAAACATCTATTTAAATTAAAACAGGATAAAAAACAACTAGAACACAGTATAAGAATAAACTGCAACTTCCAAATAGTCCTGTATAAAATAGCCCCTATTATAAATGTATCATAATCTATTACCTATGTAAAATCGGAAAACTAGAACGGGATAAAACACGAAGGAACGAGCGAGATAGCGCTTTACAAAAAACACGATCTCCAGCGTCACGTTTCTCAAAAACAACGCAAGTAACACGAGAAATTAATTTTAGAATAAATTTCCTGGATATTACCTTGGAATAAAAGCATAAAGGCTCCCAATTCTGTTGCGTATTGTTTCTACAATCACGTAATGGAATCTCGATAACATTGACAATTTGAACCGTCGGCCATTGTTCGGAAATGTTTCGGCTAACGTTCGGATCGGTCTCGCTTAATACCTTACGTTTAAAGTAGACGCATTTGGTCTCTAATAATACCTTAAGCCCTGCTTAAACTGTAATACGGTTTGTGATCAAGGCGCCGTAGGTTCAGCGAAGTTAAGCGAACAGTTTTTGAAACAATATAATGCGTCTGTTTATAATAATATGGTATCAAAAAAAATACGAATAGTAATCTTGAGGCTTTTCTGCAGCGAGATCAGTGATTCGAACATGATAAGTAATTTTCGCTCTATAGAAAAAAAACACGAACATCAAACGAAAAGCCACGACGAAAAGCGTCAATACACTTAAAATATTCGTAACAAATTATACACAAAAGCTAAAAATATTAAAATCGCTTTTAAAAAACGGTTATATCATGTTTGAGAGAACTCAGATATTACTTTTTTATTTATTTAAACGGCCAAAAAATTAAAATTAAAAAACATGATATCCGCGTTTAAGAGCACGCACTTCCATCTCGCTCACGCGTATGCTCAGTGAGAGGGAGAGAAGACCATGAACCTACGGCGCCTTAATGAAACGGATTAAAGGGGTGCTCCGTCTCTTTCGCACAAGTGCAATACGGAGCTATAAGTATCTATTAACTATAAGTGAATAGAGTTCATTTTTTTAGTTTGAGTTGGCCAGTTATGAAACCGGTGGCCGCAGAGTACAAGAGGTTTTAATTACTTACAGTACGATTACTGTTAGTTAAGACCTGACAGATGGATTGCCTTCATTAATTTTCAACTTTAATTTCATATAGATAATGCATTTTTCAGAATACTGTTACCCACATCTACCGATTTAGTAATAACTATTTTATTTGTATAAGATTAAAGTTGAAAATTAAATGAAGGCAATCCATCTGTCAGGTCTTAACTAACAGTAATCGTACTGTACCGAGCTTCATGTTGACATTTTAATAAATGTATATGAGAATATATATTCTTTTTTATTTCCATATCGTTACGTTGCTAATCAGGGCTCATGAACAAAATACAATTGTGATAAATACATTCATATAATTCATTCAAGCGGGTGGAGCCGCGGGCATGTCTAGTAACTAATAAGATTACAAATTCGATTAAGGCTTGTACACCCGCTAAAGTCCTTTAGCGTATGGGCGGAACCTCGACCCTCTCCCCGCGCAAGTCGCACAACTCGCCGTCGTTTATTAAGCGTTACATAGATTAAGTTAGGTAAGATTACAGACGCGTCATCGCGCATCGTTACCAATGCAAGGGTGGACGTGGGTGGTTGACATTCGTCATGCTTAATTGAAACGTGATATTTGCCATACATAAATTACATAATTGATTAAGTTCAAAAATTATGTCCCTACTATTACTACCCTACTATTTACTTACAATTAGTGTAGTTCCGTCAGCACGGCTAGCACGAGACGGCCGCGACATACTCTCGATTTTTCTCGCACTATCGGTCTCTCTCTTATTAGAACATTAGGAAACCTTTATATTTTTTTCGCACTATCCGTCTCTCTCTTATTAGAATATTTAGTAACAGAGGTATAGTGTGAGAAAAATCGAGAGTATGTCGCGGCCGTCTCGTGCTAGCCGTGCTAGTGAAAACGAAATTCGTTCGAATAACTCTCATTGTCGCTCGAACTAGCAAGCGCGACAGAGAGGGAGATACACGAACGAAGTTCGGTTTCGTTTCGCGGTAGGCCCTCAGCACGCCTAGCACTAGACGGCCGCGACATACTTTCGATTTTTCTCGCACTATACCTCTGTTACTAAATATTCTAATAAGAGAGAGACGGATAGTGCGAAAAAAATATAAAGGTAATAATAATAATCCATACCCACCGTTGCCGTTAGGTAATTTTTTAATGTCGCTATTAATAGGGGCCCATCTAGCAGTTAGCGAGTCACCGTCTGCCAGAGATAAAATGTGAAACAGTTTTATTGGGCAGGCGTCCGATGTTTCATCCAATAGCCCAGCTACTAGTCCATAATTTTCACCCAATAACCCGTTTTATTTAGATTCCATCAACTAGCAATAGCCTCTTACACCCCAGGGGGTGCTGTTTTGTGTGCGTCCCATGACACGGGCAGAGACAGCATCCGCTTGGTGTACTCCTTGCATTTCATTAAATTGTCAAAAGGGCCTCTACGTGTTGGCTCAGAGCTCCACGCACGCCTCCCAAAGGTCCGGGACATCATTGTCCCGTGAGCGGGAAAGACATATTATAATCCATACTATCCATAATTCCATATACATACTAATATTATAAATGCGAAAGTGTGTCTGCCTGTCCGTTACCTTTTGTGTAAGTGTAAGGTTGTTAAGTTTTAACTTATTTTCGGTTTATTTATTATTACTTCCTTGATTTGATGATGATGGCGTGTATATTCAGCATCAGATAGTTAGTAGCATCCAAAGTAGCCAAATATATCGTAACACATTCCTTACTCCTACTTATAATAACAAAGACTATTTCGATGAATGTACGTTCCGATATATTTGGCTGACTTGGCTGCTACTAACTATATTATGCTGACTGTACAGAAATCGGCCTCGGGTAAATACATACTTACGGCCGTATTCATAAACGTACTACAAGCCTGTTTTAACTAAAATGGCGTTAAAATTCGTTTGTCCTTATCTGTCACTTTGACATTTGTGTTCGTAAAAAAGGGACAGAGCACATTTTATTTAGCAGAGGCATTTTAAGTTTTATGAATAAGGGGGTTTTAGATTAGTTGTACGTTACCATACTTTGTTTCATATCAAATAATAACTCTGTATCGAACTTGGAGTTGGCATGCAGCCCATAGGTAGGTACTTACAATATTTGCCAAGCCCACTATTTTTATTAGAACTTATTCTATTAACACTTGACAGTCATTAATACGAGCAGATAAAACAATATTGTTTCTATAATTGTTCATGCTCCTAAGCAATAAATATTGTAAATATATTTACTAATAAAATGTCTGGTTTTAGCGATTTCCCAATTTTGATACTGTTAAGATATTTGATACTTTGATAGAATAGGTATTTACTTGTGTATTCTTTTTCCTCTTCTCTTGTAAAATTTATTGATATTACGTATTTTCCTCCTGCGCTTATTTCCCATCTTGAACTAAAAAACAAAATCTAAACTATACCTACGTAAATGTTAATTAGGTACAAACGCCAACACAGTTAACTGACCATCCTGTATTTATACAAAAACCTTATTACAATGCACATAAAGTGCACGGATGGTCAGTCAGCTGTCTTGTCTATAGTACCTACTACTTTACAAACCACGAAATAGATTGTCCACTCTATGCAACAAAATTATCTGTCACTAAACTATACGCAAATGCTTATTAGTTATCTACTATACGAATCACAAAACGGATTGTCCACTCTAGCAACAAATATAGTCTTTCCACAAATATTTAAAAATTTCGGCGCAGCGCAAATTGACACAGGTCCGTCATGCAACGTGTCTCGTCCCGCACTGACCGTATGGACGAAAACGGGGAGGCGTAGGAACTTTGGCGGAATATTTCAGAAAACGAGATAAATTTTTAAGAAAATTAAGAAAGTAAGAAAATGATGCCCTTGTTCATTATTGTATGAAGAAAGTTATAAAATTTCATATTATTCTGATAAAAAATGGAGCAGTAAAATGGTTACAAGTGAAAAAATAGGAGTGACTAGATTTCTTTTTCTCTAATTTTTATTGTTAAAATGGATTTCTACGAAAACTATGACCCGTCGCATATCTTGCAGATTATGATATATTTTTTCCGACGGCAAAAATGTTACGTTATAATGTATAAAACGGTTACAAAACAACTTATTTTCACGAAAATTTCGAATGTAGCAAGCCTTAAGCAAGAACCTGTTAATGCAATATTCAAAAGGAAGTTAGAAAAAAATTATAAATGCTATATTATTCGGATAAGGATTTCATAAATGATAGTAATTTATAATTTTAATCGTATTACTTATAAATTATAATGTATAATAATTTTTACTTAATTTCGAATGTGTTGACTTGCCCGTTTCGTTTTCATTACGTGTAGTTAATAAGAATTTATAATTAATTTATTTTCGGTAAAAGTATAGGCTTATTTATAATGTATTTAAACAAGTTTTTAATCAATTTTGATTTCTGTATTATGAATTTTTGTCAATTAAATATTTATATTTTATTTTTAGGATATTATTGTGTGCCCTTATAGGGCGTCATGGACGACTTTTTAAAACTGTAATACCTTCATAATTATGCATGTACATGACTACAATTAAATAAATAAAATAAAAAATCCAATAAATAAAATAGGTAGGTACAGAGGCGAACTCATCCCAGTAAGGGACCCATCTAACCATCTCTCTCTAAATTTATTACTCTCTAGTTTTCTGATTAAACTACAGTTGATTCGGCATCAGGAGTATGAGGACATATGACAAATTGAAGGTTCAAAAACAATTTAACATAAAATATTCCATTGCCAACAAACTACAATTTTTGAACTTTTCAATTAAATTGATGCTCAATTAGTCAGCTGTACCCATGGAATCATCTGAATGGGTTTAAAGATTTTATGTCTTAGAACTTTCGATTTCAAATGTCAGTAGTTTTATTTATTTTTATCTACCTATCGGGTGTACTGCGCATCTATGAGTATATAGACTGATAGTAGATCGTTTAACTAGCTCTACCTTGTATAGGTGATACTTAGATAAATAAAATAACACATTCTGTAAAACATCAGATAACATTGACAATTGACATACCTACCTAGCTCAGATGTAAAAAGATAAGTTACATTGACACTCAAATACATTCAAGATAGGATAACAATAACTTTGATTAGATATAGTACCTATAAGTAGCAAAGATAAAAAGCACGTTTTTCATGGTCCATGGTTATGGTTCAGATTAAACCTACTGTTCATAAAACTGTCATTGGAATTGAATCTTCTATGTTGGACGGTAGAGCTGCTTTTTGAATGGACTACTTTGAAGCAATTTCAACTCAAATAATCTCAAGTATAGATAAATGGTTTTCCACAAATTACTGAAATGGTTGAGTTATTTTACAACTCTTGCTCAAACCATTTCTTACAAACATACATATGTACATATGCAAGTAAAATTACTTGAAACAAATGTCTTGCTTTATGTCTTTTGTTAGTGAGAAGTACACCACCTAATTTCATGTGCCAGTTCACTCACACACTTTAATCACATGAACAGAAAAAATATTGTCTCGTTTTTTTAGTGCAGCCTAATGTAACTACAAAAAATGCATAAGGCTGACTGTTTCAATAGGGTCTGTGGAATTGATGTTGTCTTCAATTGAAAAAACCTTGGCCTTCAGGTGGTCACATAGCCGGCATGTTGCCCTATGTTGTGTAATAACCAACTACAAAGTTTATAAAGGGATGTTGTGTAATAACCAACTACAAAGCTTATAAAGGATAACTTACTTCAGCACCCAGTTCAATGAGTGTCTCAATAAGTACTGCAGTCTGGACGGTCATGTGCAGGCTGCCAGCGATACGGGCTCCCTTCAAGATCTTGTGAGTGGCATATTTGCGACGGCAGGCCATGAGCCCCGGCATCTCTTTCTCGGCCAGCATGATCTCATTGCGGCCCAGCTCGGCAAGCTTCTCATCAGCTGAAACACATTAATGGCATTGGATTAAAAATGTGTAGCAGTGATACAGAACAGTATTTGTTTGCTAAATAACATGTCACTGAATAATCTTTGTTGCGAAAAGTGCATAAAGAGAACAGAAACAAAGAGCCCTACCATATTTAAAGAAAGTTTACAGGGTAGAATAGAAATACAATGTGTTGAAAGATAAGGATGACTATTCCTAAAATGTAATAAACAATTTCACCATGATAATTTGATATAATATAGATAACTAATAAGGATTAACCAGAATGATTGCAAGTAGATTATAACATAAATTATAAACAAAGACGGGGCAACTAAAAAGGCGATTAGATGTGTCTTATGTTTGTGATCCTACATTTTCATTTCAGTAAAATTAGCCTAAATAAATAAGCATGTTAATAACATAACCTATAACATTCAGTTCGCTTGCGTTACATGTTGAATTCTAATTAGCGGATCAAATTAATTTTATACACTTCTAGAACGTTAGGTATTCACACATATTTATAGTCTAGAAATGTAAATTACTAGTAAAAAATATAATATACACTTCCTTACTCACCGATTTTATACGGGGGCTTCATATTAGTTTATGCTGTTGCTAAACTTATAGGAGAAACTAAAGACGGTCTTTTTGTATTTCCGGAAAACGTGATGAAATACGTGCCGAGCGCGTAAAAACTCGATTATAAAGAAATGCCTGAATGCGGAGAGTCGTTGCCGCCGCACTGTGAATCGAGTAGAACATGCAAATGGGACAAAAACCCTTATCAAATATCCAAAAACTCATTATGGTAGGTCATTACTAATGAGTATACATTAAGAGTCCCACGTGTTATTTTTTCCTGCAACCCCCCCTTACATGAGTAATTAAGGTGACTATATAGGATGAGTGCAAATTTACTATGCATTCATTTGCGTAATTGCTCTTGGCTTAAAAATAATTGTGTGCATTTCCAAGTTATTTGTGTTTATTTCATTATTATGGATTCCAATTTGGAGGGTAAGTAGTATTTTTAGACATATATTGATTATAAAAATATTCATTGTATTTTGTAAAACATCAACATGTTTCCGAATAATCATTGGAATTTTACCCTAACTTTGACTTTCATGGTCAAGAAATTACATGTCGGCATCTGTCTACTCTGTGAAATTTATATATAATATACTTATAACTATAAACCGTCATATTGAATAAACTCCCTATCCAACTTTTGAGTACAACTATTTTTTTTATTTTTTCTTTCAGAATTCGATTTTTGCATTTCAAAAGTCAATTTCTTCGATGTATGGCAGAGACATTTGAAGGAAGCGAGAAACAACGAAATATATACATTTATATCATCTGAGCATGATTTAAGTGGAATAACCGAGGACTCCCAGAGACAAATTAAGGTAAAGATATCCCAATTTTCATCCAGGATAGCTCAGAAGTGGGATGCTGCTGGTAAATGTAGACAGCGATTTCTCGAGAAGAACTCTGACTGGCTTCATGGTGAACCTATCAAGTTTGAAGTTCATAGACGTACGACGATGCCGTCATCATCCACTGAAGCTGTAGCAGGCCCTGGAAGGCCCCAGAAGGAATTCTCGGACTCTAGCCTGAAGACTAAACGACGACGAGTAGAGAATTTAGTTCAATCTACAAGTTCCGAGGAGTTATTGTTTGCAGCAGAAATTTCGTCACGTCAATCGGGCTCCAAGGAAGTGGCTAGAAGAATGAAGAACATAATTGAAGATAACAAGAGCGGCGACACCTCAGGCAACAAAGAAAACACCAAGTCATGAAAAGAAAACGCTAGATGTTTGACGAATGAAGAAGCTTTGGCGTGCTATATAGATAGCAAATTGACTACATGCACATACAACATCATAAGGCAGTCGACTAGTAAGGTAGGGCATACCGTATTTCCATCATTGTATTGTTTAAAAAGGCTAAAGTTGCATGTTATCCTCCTGAAGATAGCTTTTTGATTAATGAAACGCGTGCTGAAATCAACGTTCAGGCAGTTTTAGATAAAACCGCTGAACGTTTGGTTTTATCACTGGAAGATGTTTTAGATAATTTAGTGTCCCCTTGTTCATCATTCAAACTAATTAGTAAATGGGGTTGCGATGGAAGTTCCGGTCATAGTACATACAAACAAAAGTTTACGAATAGTAATGACACTGATGAATTTTTGTTTGTATATTCGTTCGTTCCGCTTCAATTACGGGATGATGCTGATAATGTCGTTTGGCAGAATCCACGCCCGTCATCTACTGCATATTGTCGTCCAATAAAGTTTATTTTTTCCAAGGAAACAAAAGAATTGACTATTGCCGAAACAAATCGAGTCTTGGAAGAGATAAACGCTTTATTGCCAACATTATGCAAGGTGATGGGAAGGGAAGTTTCTGTTGAACACATTATGCTTTTTACCATGGTTGACGGAAAAATTTGCAATACTATGACCGAAACTTCTTCTGCTCAAAAATGTTTCATTTGTGGAGCTACTCCAAAAGTTATGAATGATGAATCTAGGGAATATATTGCAAATAATGATAATCTTGGTTTTGGTTTATCAACTCTCCATGCTTGGATTAGATGTTTTGAGTGTTTACTTCACATAAGCTATCGCCTTGAAGTAAAAAAGTGGCAACTTAGAGGAGAAGCCGATAAAGCGAATGTAAAGAAACGCTCACTAGAAATTCAAACTAGATTTAAAACGGAAATGGGACTGATCGTTGATAAACCAAAACCAGGCTTTGGTAATACTAATGATGGAAATACAGCTAGAAGATTTTTTGAAAACCCGGAGCTTAGTGCTGCAATTACAGGGTTAGATGTATCACTCATTAAAAAATTTGATATAATACTTCGAGTTCTATCATCGGGCTATGAAATAAATTTAGAAGCGTTTGAAAATTTGACACGGGATATAAGAAAACATTATTTAAATCTCTATTCGTGGTATTACATGCCTGTTACAGTACACAAATTATTGATTCACAGTAGCGACATTATCCGATCAGCACTATTGCCGATTGGACAGTTATCCGAGGAAGCACAAGAAGCTCGAAACAAAGATTGCAGACGATTTAGGGAACATCACACACAAAAACGATCTCGTCAAGCCACGAATAGAGATTTAATGAATATGCTGTTGATTACATCTGACCCTTTAATTAATAGTTTTAGAAATGTACCAAGGCAAAGAGTAAACTCGTTGTCTTCTGATGTTTTAGCATTGTTGAAACCCCCTAGAGTTAATGAAACTAATGTAGATGTAGTGTCTAGTTTGTTTAGTGTAGATGATCATGACACGTCAATTAATGATTCGCAGGATGAAGATGATGACGGTGAAAGTAATTAATAAAATGACCGCTGTAATTAACTCTAATTGATTTATATGTACCTACTTAAGAATCCTATGTAAATGTAGTTCCTAATTAGTTTTACTTTTCCTTGTAATGGCATGATAATGTTAAAAATGATGTTGATTAAAAGATTACTGCAACAGTAGATTTAGTATTTTATGTGTACATGTAATAAAATATATAATTCATTATTGTACATTCACTTTTATAATATTGTTTTTTCTGAACCCCCACCCTGTACCAAAGTACATAAACTATACGTATATGTATATTCATACATAATGAGCTCGTATAAGCTCAAAAAACTACTAAAATAATTTTGTCCCATATGCTTGTTCTACTCGATTCACTGTGCGCCGACACGCGTGGACTTGGTAGATTTCCCCTCCCCTCCTCTTTCACCTTACCCCTCTCAGCATCCAATCGGGAACCTCGCCTCGAGAGGTCGTAGCTAAGGCCATTACACACCTAGCAATTTGTCACAATAACTTCTAATAAGCGGCCAAAGCAAAACTTTATAAATAAATAATAATATAAGTGGACACATACCGAAATAACCCCATAGTAAGCTCAATAAGGCTTGCGTTAAGGGTACTAGACGACGGTATATTTAATTTATAAGATTTTAAAATGTGAAATACGCACGGCTATCACGCGACGTCGCGCGAGCGTCTCTCTCTTATTAGAATTTTCGTAAAATTCACAGGGTGTTAAATCACGGGAATATGGCGGGTGAGGCAGAATAGTAACGTTTTTTGAACTGAAATAGTCAAGTGTTCTAGCAGAGGTGTGCGGGGCAGCATTGTCGTGGTGCCAGAGCAGGTGCTGTCGGCCGCTTGTCACACCAAGCTGACAATACCCTTGGGGCACAAACTGTCACATACCATTCTGAATTAACTGTTCTTTGATCTTCTAGCACTATCTTAGCAATATGTCCCGTCTTGCAGAAAAATGAGGCAACCATTTGTTCTCTGTCACCCTCTGTCACTCGAACTAGCAAGTGAGACAGAGATGGAGATACACGAACGAAGTTCGTTTAGGTTTCGCGATAGGCCGCGGAAGGCTTCGTAGCAATATGTCCCGCCTTGCAGAAAAATGAGGCAACTATTTGTTTCTGTGTACTTCGTGCTCGGCGACATTTTTTTGGAGTCGGCTCATCTTCAAAGCACCATACTGTGGACAGTCGCTTTGTTTCAGTACTTGCTAGTTCGAGTGACAGAGGGAGGGAGATACACGAACGAAGTTCGTTTTCGTTTCGCGGTAGCCCCTCAGGATCGTAGTTATATAACGATGTTTCATCTCCTGTCAGTATATCATAAACTTTTTTCTGCTGTTGTCCACGTTAATCCCCTAGCCTGCACGGCTAGCACGCGACGGCGCGCGAAGAAGAGGTATAGTGCGATAAAAATCGAGAGTATGTCGCGGCCGTCGTGTGCTAGACGTGCTGATCCCCAGAGGCCCTACCGCGAAACGAAAACGAACTTCGTTCGTGTATCTCCATCTCTTTCGCACTTGCAAGTTCGAACGACAGAGAGCGTGATACACGAACGAAGATCGTTTTCATTTCGCGGTAGCCCCTCAGGGGAAAAACGGTTAGTTTGTTATGCTGGGGCCACACTAACGAGAAATGCCATTAATTATCGCGATAATGGACGTTAAAGGTACGGCCACACTACGATTATCACGATAATTAATGGCATTTCTCGTTAGTGTGGCCCCAGCATTAGTTGAACTGCGAACCTACGGCGCGCGATGTCCGAGCGAGCGTGACGCGGTAGCGTCTGGCGAAAATCCATAACCGAACATTATAATTTTTTCCTAGTTGAATATATAATAACTGCCGCTAATTCCCCTGGGTGATCGGGGTAGGTGATGAACGTGAACAACGTGTTTTTTCTCGCCAGCGAATTTATTTATTATAAATTTGCACCAATCCACGCGACGGTCTTTCTGCAAATCGGTGTTTTTGCGGCACCCATCTTGAACAACGCTTATGAAGGAACAGTTGATCATGAATGAAAGTTTGCAATGCTGCTGATCCAATGCCCAGTTCACGTTCGAGCTCTACATATGTAATTCGTCGGTTCGCACGAATATTTTTTTCCACAGCTTGAACATTTTCTTGTGACTGCGGTTGGCGGCCGTCCTGCCTTCGCCTCACCCTAGGTCAAAGACATTATATACTATGGACAAAAACGGTTTGAAACGAAAAAATTACCTTGAATGACGTCACGTTTACCTGTCATCTCTTTCTAGTTTTGTGATGTGTTGCTATAACTTGAAACACACACAATGCGACGTTTTTATAAAGACATGCTCTACGCTATTAACCCATTCAATGCCGACGCCTCATATTTTTAATCATCACGCAGTGCCGCCGCCTTCTACGCTACGACGCGAATTCGCGGCCACGGCATCACGGTAACATTTCAACGGACGCGAATTCGCGTCCGCGGCATTAGGTTATATATCACACTTGAAGGACGCGAATTCGCGTCTGCGGCATTAGGTTATTTCACACTTGAAGGACGCTAATTCGCGTTTTCGGCATCGTAAGTGATGTTTTTGCGTCTAAAAACAGTTTTTGTCGAAAACGTATTCAGTATAGACGTGACAGCCGTAGACTGAGCCGCATATATGTTTTTTTTATTGTATAGTTAGATTATAATAAAGAAAGTGTTAAAAGCAAATGTTGACGGCTATGCCCTTTTCAATCGATCCTTCTTACTAAATGAGTCTAAACAACATATTCATCCGTTTGGCAAGTAATGTTTACAAGGTCCAAATGAAATGGGTCAACCAGCAATTTTGTAATCAGGGTGGTATGGTTTAAACTCTTGAGAGTGGTGCCTCGCCAATTATGATTACATGATTAGACAACCAATGATACATAGCCATTATAATTGTCGGCGGGGCTCCCTCACATTAGTTTAGCCAAGGGGTAGAATATTTAGTAAAACAAAGTAAAATAAGTACTCACTCGTATATTGTCACAAACCTCACTTTAAACTTACACAGAGTATTTGACAAGTATCTTCACTTTTGCACTGCTTAACGACCAAAGATGAACTGACTAAGTTGGCGCCATGATGAATATTTTTATAGTGAACAGAAATGGCGGCAACCGGAAGTTCATATTTTGTCGTGATATTAACAAATCAAAGGAGAGGATTTCAATGACTAATTTTATGGTGTAAAAATCTTAAATATTTAAAAGACATTTTAAATAATTGTTAACAGTCGGCCATCCAAATTTAAGATGTACGACCTCGTAATAAAGAAGTTACGCACAAAATGCCTATTTAAAATAAATATAAACCAACTCTAACTGTAGAAACCAAGATCATAACTAGCCACATTGTATACTTTAGTATAGTGGATCTAATTGTACATAACAATAGTTCCGTTTGATCATTTATAAATCGAGTGAAAAAGAAACAGGTCAAACTTACATACAAATCAAACAATTGACAACAGGCCCCACACGTCCTGAATGCCTTACAAAATTTTGTTGACAACAGGCCCCACTACGTCCTAAATGCCTTACAATATTTGGTTGACAACAGGCCCCACTACGTCCTGAATGCCACAATAATCAATGAAATGACAACTGGCCCCACTACGTCCTGAATGCCACAATAATCAATTAAATGACAACAGGCCCCACTACGTCCTGAATGCCACAATAATCAATTAAATGACAACAGGCCCCACTACGTCCTGAATGCCATACAATATTTTGTTGACAACAGGCCCCACTACGTCCTGAATGCCACAATAATCAATGAAATGACAACAGGCCCCACTACGTCCTGAATGCCACAATAATCAATTAAATGACAACAGGCCCCACTACGTCCTGAATGCCTTACAATATTTTGTTGACAACAGGCCCCACTACGTCCTGAATGTCAATAACCCTTTGCGTGGCAAATGTCATGTTTTAGTTTTTTTTGTTAGTTAAGATTTAAAGTTAAAATCACATCCACCACTTGATCACATGACTTGCCCAGCGAAGGGTTCATTAAGATTCTGTGGATAAAAAAAATATTTAATTATTCATTAATTTCATCAATATCACTAATATCACTTGATGACGATATATCTTCTGTATTGCCTTTTAATACGTAGCCAAGGGGCAATTTTATCTAAGGGCACAACTGTGGTAAAACGTCGACCGCATTTCTTCGTCAATGGAGTGTCCTCCGCTTGGAAGCGATCATTGTCTAGAATAGCTGTAATTTTGTACGGTCCCTGAAACCGTGGAACTAACTCTTTACTCTGACCAGTGGCAGATACCTGTCCTTTTATTCTAACTAAGTCGCCTACCTCAAATTTAGGAGGCTGACATCTCTTTTTATCATACGATTTATTTTGTTGTTGCTGGTATGATTCAACATAAGTATTGACTTCGTCCCTTATTTGGGATCTGTCGCTATCTACATTATTGATGATATCTTCGGCCAACTTAGCTTGTTACCTACTATCACACTCGCCTACCGGTCTTATACCGAATAATGCCTCAGCAGGACTACTGTGTTATTCTTACCCCATTGGACATCGGGCAGGTAGTCATCCCATTTATTATCTGGAGTACCCACAGACTTGGCCGTAAGAGCATCAATAATTACTTTGTTATATCTTTCTTCAGCCTTCTCGGTACTCCAAAAAAACGCCGAAATACTCATTAAATACTCTGATAGAGGTACTTGACTTAGTATTCCTAACAGGTTTCAAGAATACGAAAGCGTCAACTATGACCAATATGTGCACGTTTCCCCGGCTACTCCGAACGATTGGACCAACGTGGTCCACATGGATTGTATCAAAAGGATTATCAACATTCTTTATGCGATTCAAAAATACTAGCTGCTTACCTCACCTTGATTTAGCGTACATTCTAAACATACTCGAACGTACTTCTTTACAAAGTTTCGCATCTTAGGGAACCAGTTAGCAGCCATGATTTTCTCCAAATAAATAAATCCATCAATTATTTATTCTGCAAATTAGCCACAAGGGCACTTTTACATGTCAAACGGTAATTTACAATAAAATCTTACACAATAATAATTTAAAATTTGCAGATTAAGGACCGATATAAACGGTTAACAAACTAAATGTCACTAAGTTAATGAAAACAAAACAAAATTGCAAAATATGACCATTACATTCGATATAGGGTCGATATCAGCATTAACAAGAAGTTAGTAATATTAATTCAGTATTCCAGAGATGTATAAGGTCTCTAAGCGAAGCAAAGTTTTGTCAACAGAGAAATGACCAATGTCGTCATGGTTTTGCTGGACTATCTGCCAGCGAACGCCTTTTGGTACAACCCATCTGTTCCCTTGTGGTGTAACCCTAAGCAACTTGTCGCCTTTAAACTTGTAATTGTTTTTGAGATCGACCACATTGCCCAAGTCTGGGTTTTTGAGAATACCGACAATTCGTTGAATTTCTGAATCCGCATTCTGAACAGTTATTAGCCCACCTGACTCGCATCCCGAAACTGACGATATCACAAACTATATGAGGAATGTTGTGCATTGGGTTGCGACTTAGGGCGTCAACATGTGCCATAGCCACACGCGGTCTATAATCAATGCTGAAATTAAATTCTTGGATTTGTTCCCACCACCGCGCAACTCGTGAGATCATATCATTTTTCTGGAAAGTAGCTCTTATGGAATTGCAGTCCGTTATAACCTTAAAAGGAATCGACAAGATAAACAAAATTTTTTTTTATAAGGCTGTAACGACCACGAGCGTTTCCAAATCGTACGATGAGTAATTTTGTTCTTCTAGCGTCGTCTGCCTACTGTAGTTGGCAACCGGTTTCAAAACATTATCGTCGCGTTGGAGTAAGATTGCACCTAGCCCTAACTTACACGCATCTGTATGCACTTCAGTCTGAGCTTGCGGATTGTAAAGCGCCAAGGAAGGCTTTGTCACAATTTTTTCCTTCAGGGTCCTAAAAGCGGCTTCTTGTTTAAGATTTGTTAGGGGTTTAGCAATGATGGAGAGTCCAGGTATAAACCTCCGGAAGAAACTGGCTAGCCCCAGGAATTACCTAACGTTATGCTGACTAGTAGGGGCCGGAAATTTCTCAGCAGCTTCTATTTTCCGCGAACCAGGGCGGATACCACCGCTTGATACGTCAAACCCTAAGTAATCAACTGACTGCCCAAAAAACACGCATTTGAATAGCTTAAGGGAAAGACCCGCATTAGAAAACAACTTTAAGGTGTCTTTTTACGGACAAGAACCACAGGGCTAGCGTAAGGCGACGTGGAAGGACGTATTAGTTATTCCATAGTCAACAACTCCGTGACCATGTCACGAACTACCCCCTTCCCATGAATCGCTAGCCTGTGAGGCCTGTAAAGCACAGGCTCACTATCATTTAATGATATGGACATTTCACCGACCGATACAGTGCCTAGCTCGGACAAGTTGAAAGCGAAACACCTACTATAGCTATTCAATAGTGCAAATAGTTCTTCCTTTTGAGATGGTTGTGAGTGTAACTTGTTCGCCTACGCGGACATTTGTAACGTCAATATCAGGTGGCGTATGCTCATTTACAGTGGCCACTCGCATCGAATGAGAGGAAGGGACTTCAGTATCTTCGCTAGCTATTCGGCCACGTGCCAACAGTGAACCTTTGCGCAATGAGATGAAAAGCTCACATTAAGTATTAGAGTTTAGTCTCAGGCCACCTTCAATATATACATCTCCAGCAAACGACGGGTTTGTATAGATATCAACAGTCGATAATACAGCAAGATCAATATCGTCTTTACAGAACAACTTTACTTTGTGACTAATTATTTATCATTTATCTCATTCAACATAATCAACTGTTCATTATTTTTGTAAAACAATACATGTGGTTGTTCTGTGAAAGACTGCCCTATCATAAGAGGTACATGCATCGCACAGTCAGGAATTATTTAGAGATCTAGATCCGCTTTTACCTGATCGACTGTAATACTAACCCTACACCTGCCAAGCGCGTGAACGACAGAACCACCAAAGCCCTTAAGCGATGGTAGAGAATCCGTGTAAACTTGTGTATTGATATTTTGAAATTGGTTGCCCTAAATGGTACCCCATCACATCAACAACAATGTTTTTTATATATTTGTTTATTTTTTAAATGTATTTGATTTCTCATTTGTGCTTGGGTGGTTGGTTGGCACTTTGGAATAATTGATCAGCGTCGTGGCCTAACTTCAGACATATGGTGCATTTTTTTATGGGTAAAGTACACTGAGAGGAAACGTGACCATCTTGTTTACAATTGTAACAGCGGGGCTTATTTAGTCGAGTTGTAACGTCATTAGGCTTGGTACCGATTGTGTTTTTAACTACTTTATGATCAGAAATTGGTTTTATATTGCGTGTGTTACGAAAGTTTATCAGGGTCATCAAACTGAGCCGCTTCAGCTCCTAATCGAATAGAACGGTCGTCTATGCCGAGCATTATACATTCCACGGCGAGCTTGCCTGTTATCGCTTCGGTATTTTTTATAATTAAAGTACTCCTCAAGTGTCTCCAAAGCGGGCTCGCCTAGTAAGCATTTCGCTAATCATCTGTCCATAATTTTCCTTGGAGGGAAAGGCTGCCATTAGTTTTGATTGCCACTCCTCCCAAGAAAATAGGACCGATGACAACCCCTCGTACCATCTCTGCCCTAGCCCCCGTAAATTTGGTTAAGCGTAATGTACCAACTGTTTTTCAGTCCTACCGTATATAGACGCGCACTCATTAACTTTATGAAGCCACATTGTTATTGCCTGTTCCTTCTTAGCGGGATCGAACTCAGGAATAGTATTGTGCATATTTCCTATTTTATCTAAAGAATCATTACGTCCTAACGTTTTGAATGCATTAAGCAAAAGGTTAAAGTTATTATTGTCAGAGGTATTACAAGTCGACTCACGTTTATCAGCATTGCCACCCACCGGCTTGTCCATCCGGTTGTCCGAGCGGTAGCTCGCCCGGCTGCGCGAACGGCGGTGACTGGCTCTGTAGCGCGAAGGGCGGCGGCTGGCTCGGCTGCGCGAACGCCGACGGTTGGCTCGGCTGCGCGAAGACTGGCGGCTGGCTCGGCTGCGCGAAGGCTGCGGCTGGCCCGGCTGCGCGAACGGTGGCGGCTGGCTCCGCTGCGCGAAGGCTGGCGGCTGGCTCGGCTGCGCCAACGACGGCTGCTTCGGCTCCGTGGCCGGCGGCTTGCCTGCCCGCGTGACCGTCGACTCGTCCGACTGCGCGTGCGCCGACTCGCTCTGCTGTGCGGGCGATGGCGCTCACGGCTACGCGGTTGACGGCTCGCCCGGCTGCCCGAACGACTACGCGTTCGGCTGCGAGACCGATGCTTCACTCAGCTGCGCGACCAGATGTGTCGGTGCGATGCTCTGCGAGATGCTACCCACCTTTCATGACTTCGCGACCGCCGCTCGTTTCGGGTGGGACACGAAGGCGTGTATAACCCTGGTTCATTGGTTACATCATCCACTGAAATTTATCAAATATTCTCGAACAGTTTATTGATCATAAAATACAGTAGGTAGTACATGTTAATATTGTTTTATTTTAATCAACAGTCCTACGGAAAAGAGTGCACCTGTTTAAAGGGTAAGCAACAAGTAAATAACCCCATAATACTATAAGCGCGTCAGTTTGTAAACAAATATCGTAATTTCATAAACCAAATTGTACTTACTACACTACACTATACTACAACAAAATTGGTAAACTAAAGGAAAAAAGTCCGCTAGTAATAATAATTACAAATTTAAAACTTACTGGATGAGTTAACCGTTGTAATCATTTTAATCTTTTATTTGAGCACGTGCAGCATTCAAATAGAATGAAGATCTTATCTCCCTTAAATAAAACTTTTCTTTATAAAAGGTTTATAATATCTACCCGTTAAATACATTTTAAGAGTCCAAACGGCCCAAAAAAAAATAGGTTCATCCCACTTCTGAAATGTTGACGGCTATGCCCTTTTCAATCGATCCTTCTTACTAAATGAGTCTAAACAACATATTCATCCGTTTGGCAAGTAATGTTTACAAGGTCCAATTGAAATGGGTCAACCAGCAATTTTGTAATCAGGGTGGTATGGTTTAAACTCTTGAGAGTGGTGCCTCGCCAATTATGATTACATGATTAGACAACCAATGATACATAGCCATTATAATTGTCGGCGGGGCTCCCTCACATTAGTTTAGCCAAGGGGTAGAATATTTAGTAAAACAAAGTAAAATAAGTACTCACTCGTATATTGTCACAAACCTCACTTTAAACTTACACAGAGTATTTGACAAGTATCTTCACTTTTGCACTGCTTAACGACCAAAGATGAACTGACTAAGTTGGCGCCATGATGAATATTTTTATAGTGAACAGAAATGGCGGCAACCGGAAGTTCATATTTTGTCGTGATATTAACAAATCAAAGGAGAGGATTTCAATGACTAATTTTATGGTGTAAAAATCTTAAATATTTAAAAGACATTTTAAATAATTGTTAACACGTGTTTAGATAATGGACAAAAATGGTAAGTATTTTGATATTTTTTTGTGAAGTAGTTAACAGTTCAGTTATTAATAGGACCATTTTATATTGTTTTTTTTTTTGTTTTTTGTCCAATTTCAGAAATCGCATGTGTATTTTATACAGAATCTCGAGCACGTTCGATCCCAATAATGAAAAAAAAGTGTCTCATAATTTTCATACATTTATTGCTATTTCCACTGAGTTACGGACGTGAAAGTCTATGGAAAAATCGTAACTAAGTGGAAAAAAGATGAGAGGATCGAAAGAGCTCGCAATTCTGTATAAAATTCTCATTCAAGTTTTCGAAATTGAAAAATAAAGTAAAATCGAAAAAAACATCTAAAATGGCCCAATAATATATAGAGATAGGTAATAGGTAAACATATTGTTAGTACATACACTTATTTTATTAGACTAATAAAATGACATGTTTTTGCAAATTAGTATCAATATTTAAAAAAGAAAACAGTGGTTCGCAACCTTTTGTTTTTATATATATAGTTATTAATTTATAATACGTGCATATATTTTTAGGGTTCCGTAGCCAAATAGCAAAATACGGAACCCTTCTAAATTCGTCATGTCTGTCTGTCTGTCCGTCCGTATTTCACAGCCTTTTTATTCCTAAACTATAAGGCCTATACTGTTGAAATTTGGTAAGTAGGTGTATTCTGTGAACCGCATTAAGATTTTCATACAAAAATGTAAAAAAAAAACATTTTTGGAATTACCCATACATAGAACTACACTTCCAAACACATGTTTTTACTTGTTTCTAGTATACATTCTAATATTTAATATTTTGCTGGTTTTAGATTAAAATTCGGGAGACATCGGGAGATTAAAAGTAGGGGTATTATTCACCGCGTTCAATTGTTCAAGTCAGGTGTCGGCGTGTCGGCAATGAATGGGTCAAAAGGATACTTCTGTCTTACTATTAAACCATTAAGTTTGTTTTCCGTTTAGACTTAACAAGGAGTAAAGTTATAAAGTTAAAATCGCGTATTTATGAACTCGCAAGTGGCTGTACCATATTGTTTGTAGTATTTTTTTATTAGTAACTAAGTATTTACAACACCTAGTAAATAGTAGATAAAAAGAAATAGTCTCATCTTATTTGATTATTTCCATCGCACTTTAAATATCAAATGCAACCCGTTTTATTATAGCTAAATATACAGTCGAAAATGTTTAGTACCCCTGGACGTAAACACGACTGCGTATCTAAATAATTGTAGTAGTTTATATTATTAATTGTCTCAATCCCTTGTAATGTAAGTATATAACACCTGATTAAATTACTTACGATAATAGGTAAAAGACATTTACCTATAAACATAATGGGACGGGAATCCGCCTCCGGTTCACCCGAAATGAAAATGTTACAAATGTGTCTATTTTAATAACCGGTAACAGTATACAATTTGTCTTAAAATTTACCTCGGGAAAAGCTTTTTTAAATAATTGTTTTTCTAGCAACATCGCGACTTCGTGTCTTCCGCACCCGAGACAGGAATTATAAAAAATTACAATTTCATTAAATCCAGAAACCAGCAACAGTATATGTAATATTATCCTTCATAAATAACATTTTGGTATCCGATTTTAAGTACAGTTGTTTTCTACAAAAAAAAAGAAATAACTCGAGGACGCGAATCCGCGTCCTCGGCATCACGTTTACGCATACACAGGACGCGAATTCGCGTCTTCGGCATCCGAGATAAGAATTATGAAAATTACAAATGCACTGAATCCAGAAACCAGCGACGGTATAATATTATCCTTCATAAATAAAATAACATTTTGGTATCAGCTTTTAAGTACAGTTGATTTCTAGCAAAAAAAAACAAATAACTCGAGGACGCGAATTTGCGTCCTCGGCATCACGTTTACGCATATACAGGACGCGAATTCGCGTCCTCGGCATTGAATGGGTTAATGTTATATTTGATTTCGTTATAATTTTACAAAATTAAATGCAAAAGAAAATTAATTTACTGAAATAAAAATGTATTGACTTTTCTATATATCACTCCAAAAATACCAACGCAACCAAAATGACTTTGACGGTATGAAATCATGAATTGTATAGTGAAGCATTGTAGAAGTACATGGATACCGAAATCAGATATTAAACTACACAGGTAAGTGGGTATTTTACGAAAACATTGGTAAATTTTACGGCAGGACATTTTGGGCTTATATCAGTAAATTTTGTTATTTTTCTATGCAACAAACGCGCATAAAATTATATTTTAACCTTTGTTAGTGTACTTGTTGTTTATTTAAAGTTAAAAACGAACTTTATAGACTAATTGAAATATGTGTAACGATGCAACTAGGGTGACCATTCTGTTCTCTTGCGAGGTATTTTTATTCGTATTGCAAGGAGCAAAATCTTTAATATTATCAGCGTTTTACCATCCAATAAAACGCTTATTAAACAACTTACCTCATTCGAAGCCTAAATAAATGAGAGTGGCAACACTGATTTCCTAAACGATGACGGTTGAAGTGCCTTATTTCAGTACTGGTCACCCTGTTTCCTGCGTTTCGTTCCCACCCAAATACCCCACCACCAGCTCGGCGCAGCGTTAGCCTTCGAGGTTGTTCCGAGGCTCATTGCGGCTCGTTTACACCAGGCAGGGATAGAAATAGGCTTCGAATGAGGTAAGTTGTTTAATAAGCGTTTTATTGGATGGTAAAACGCTGATATTAACCAACTGTACCGTCATTCGAAGCCTAAATAAATGAGACGTGTCTGTTATCGCCTGGTGGGGTATTTACTTGTATGATTATTAGCCAATGTGATTGTCTATTTAAATATATATATATAGACAACGTAACAAATATATGTTAGGTATAGGACTACACATCAATGACCAAGAATCACAATCATAGGTAATATTATAGTAATATTAAGTTATCCTCATAACTTATTGTTACTACTTTTAGTTAGTGGCTGAGCTAACAATAAAATACATCAAATTATGTTGTGTTTTTTATTTCACCATACACAATATTAGTAAATGTTAATCTACTACATTGGACACAGAAGTGTCAATAGAAATACACTTCAATTACCTTTATTATTAATATATGATTTACTGTGCATAAGGAAAAACATTCAAGGTTTATTAGTAATCAAACATTGACTATACTTGTTCTTAAATAATTAGGTATCACACATAATCCCATTGTTCAAATATTGTATCAACCTAGAAATAGATCATTATTTTATATATATCTATTTTTATTCAATTAACTGAAAACCATACTGTTATCCAATCAACAAACTCAATTCTGAAATGATACATCAATGAGATAGTCTAGCGTCTAACAAAAACCTTGTATCAGTTACCCAAATGCAGCTAATATTTATATCAGTACAATTAAACAAATGTCTATGCAGACATAAAATCATATTATTGATAGCTTTGCACTATTTATTCAATTCCTATATTACAATAAGCATCAGTAAGAGATGAGCAAAGTTATAACTATTTCACAAAAATAGAACAATAAAATAAAATACATCAGTTAGAAACTAGAAAGGGGTTTGCTATTTATGTATCTTTATGTGCATAATTAATCAGTTGGGAATAGACGGCTACATGACCGCTACATAGGAATGAATACCCCAGATGTTTGGGCAACAGTATCCGAGGATACTTTGTTGTTTGGTTGAATCTCACGGCAATAAAATTGTGCGAAAGTATTCTGGCTCCGCCAGTTACCTTGAGCCAAGATGTCATCCAGAGGCATCTGTGCAATCCAGTTTTTTGATGCCACAGCAGGGCGAATGCTTCCAGGGCTAGCTTTTATACCAGCTTCGTTTAGAGTCCTTTTTACCCAACCTGCAATTATTGTACGAGAGGCGGGCTTTGGTTGACCACAGGCAGTGATGAATAAGTTATCACTTTTGCAGATCTGTCGCCTATCTTTTGACAAATGTATAACTCGATTTATCCAGTGAACTGGGTCAATGAAAATATTGTGTTTGTTCCGCAACAAACGCCAGCCAGATTGCCTAGCATTTTCGTAGTCCGTTTTTGAACCAAACTTAGGCCAAAATGTAATATGGTCGTTTTCAATCACGCACATGTTTTGATTAATTGACAACAATGTCAGGTCGTGAACTCTGCGACCTGAACATAGCAACAAAAGTGTTGCCGTCTTTTTGGAACATTGAAATAAATTATTCTCATCACATGTAGTGTTTATAAGATAGTTCTTTAGGATATCAATGTCCCAAATAGGCGGTTTACACGATTCGCGTGGTTTTTGAATTGCTATTGATTTCAAAATTTTCTTTACTAAAATATTTGAACTCAATCTGTCTGACACATCGGGATTACATAAAGTGGCTATAGCAGATTTGTATACCATAATAGTGCGATGTGATAAATTATCTTTTTGAAATAAATCTGATAGAAATCTAGCAAGTTGTGACCCATTAGGATTATGGGGAGAAGATACATTATTTATTAGACACCAATTGAGCCACTTATTCCAAGCATGCCTATAGGTTTTAAGAGACGATTCACGCCACCCTGACTGTAGGAGTAATTTCTGCTCAGGGGTCCAGTCAGTCAATTTACTTGCCCACCCCCACATTTCCATACCTGGAGGGTCATTTCGTGGACTTTCTTTGGGGGAAGACCTGTTACTGTGTCCACCAGAACCTGGTGAAGACGAAATATTGTGAAACGTGGGCCCTGTGCTCGATTCCTTATGTCGGGCTTCCAAAATACTTTCTCCCATCTCGGGACTACAATGAGGTAGGTCCCTTTCGCACGGTTTAAATGAGACAGTACTTTTGGAATCAGGTAAGGCGGAGGAAAGATCCAGGCCAGTCGGAAATCCCAGTCTCGACTGAAGGCATCGTGAAACAGCGCCTTCTGATCCAATATGTCCAGACTGACATACTGGGGCACTACATGGGCAGTTCTTGAAGCCATCAGATCGATACATGGTACTCCCCATTTCTGAAATATGACTTCCGTCGCCTCGGGGAGCAGATGCCATTCTGGGTTGGTTTTGAGGCGAGACGCCTGGTCCGCCTCCCCATTGAATTTCCCTGGTATGTGGTGAGCCGTCAGGTGAATATTGTACCGATCTAACAGCTTGAATACTTTCCTGGTAATGCTCATCAAGTTGACGGATTTCGAGCCGCCCTCTTTCCTTATATACGCAACTGTTGTCTTGTTGTCGCATTGCAACATGACAGACGAATTCTTTAGACAAGGACCTCGTTCGTGCAGTACGTGAAGCACAGCCAGCATCTCCTTCTGATTGGAGTGGAGACGGCTCTCGTGTTGGGACCAGCTGCCCGCTAACTTCACTTGATCCAGGCGGGCTCCCCACGCCAATCCGGATGCGTCCGTTGCCAAAAAATGATTGACCGGTGGTTTGTGTAGGGGTGATGGGCATTTGTAATGCTTTAGCCACCACTTTAATTCTCTTAGACTCGATCGAGGGATCGTGAAGCGGCGAGAAAAATTGTTGTCTGGCAGACTCAAAGAAAACTGAATCAGCTCGCGATGGTTCAAGCGGCCTCGTGGTACTACAAAACATGCGAAGTTTATGAGGTCTATGAGGCTTTGAATCTCTTTTAGCCGGACAGACTTCAAAGCTAATACGTGGAGTATCTTTTCTTTCAACGTTGTTAATTTCGCGAAAGGAAGGCTCTTTATTCCAAGCCAAGGGTCCCAAATAATCCCTAAATACTCCAGACTTTGTTGTGGAGTCAATATCGACTTTTTTAAGTTTATTTGCCAACCTAAACCTTCCAGGAGATTTACAGCTTCGGTGGCTTGTGCCGATAGGACTTGTTTGTCCTGGTGGGCTAAAAGGAAGTCGTCCAGATAGACTATCACTCTGAGACCTCGTTCTCTTAGCTTTTGAGTGACCCAATTTGACAAGCTGGCAAAAACCTTTGGTGCCGTTGCCAAACCTAGAGGCAGACACGTCATCTGATATAATTTGTTGCCGAACATTACTCTCAAGTACCTCCTGTGCGACTCTGCAACGCGAAGGTGAAAGTAAGCGTTCGATAGGTCGATTTTTAGTAACCAATCATGTGGTTGTAGAAAATCCGGTATTTTCTGAACATTTATCAGCCGGAATTTGGACACGATCAGGTACTTGTTCAGGTTGCGCAGATTGAAAATCGGACGCATTGTCCCATCTGATTTGGGGACTAAAAACATAGGGGAGATATAGCTTCGGGATGGCAACACCGGCTCCAGTACGCCGATTTTTATTAATGATTGTATAGCTACCCTCATTTGAACAGAGAATTTCGTTCGATAAATGTGATCGCTCTTTGGCCAGCAAAGAGGTACTTTTTGTTTGAGCGGTAATCGATACCCTCTTATTATCTTTAATAAGGATTCTGGCGCTTTCATTTGTTCCCAAACATGTATGAACTCTAGAAGGCGACCAGCTTCGAAGGTCTGCGAGACCGAGTCAGAATTTTCGCTTGCCGCGAAAATTTTTATTATCATGAGAATTATTTGAATTATTATTATTCGACGAATACTCATCGTATCTAGACTTATGGCGAGATTTGTGAGAGTTATTTTTGTTGTTGTGTTTGCCTTCTCGATTTTGCGCAAATCGCTTTGGCGTGTAAAAGGTAGGCGGTTGTAAAGGTGGGTTCATGTAATATCCCTGCGGAGGATACGAATAATATGGTGCACCATGCGCTGGTAACGCTGGCAGAGCTTTTCCAAGATAAGCCCTATTTTGGTAATCATGCAGGCCCTGCGCGGGCTGTCTAGCTTGAGAGGGTCCGGCTTGCGCAGCCGACCAAGCAGGCTTTGTTGACGCATTATTACGTAACGGCCAAAGAGTTTTCGCAACTCCCCCGTTCTTTTCCAACTCAGCCGCTAAACTCTCTTTATTAAACAACCAATCACAAGTAGGCGGGATCTTCCGCAATGTAGCGCGAGTGAATTTGTCTTTAACATATCTCAGAATACTATCACGTCGCTGCTGAATTAAATCTGCCCTATGACCACATGCCATTTGAAGAATATCACTAGATATTTTGTTATATGCGCCATCAATGAATATTTCATTTAACTTTTCTTTCAAAGAAGTTACCGTAATTTCGTGGTCACAGGACGAAATCCAAGTCAGCAAAGACTCCAGCCCAGATTGCAATGATTCCTTCTGTTTCTGTGACGCTAAGAGAAGTAGTTTTGTCATAAGGTTTTAAATCATCGTTACATTCGGTATCAACGAAACCTGGGGCAGAGCAATAGGTTTTTTGAACCTCTGCATATCGTACGTCGGCCCAATCAGATGAGCCAAAATGTTGAATCGTGTTTAAAAATTCAATATGAGCCTGTGAAGATTTTGGTATAGTCGGCTCCTTCACAGTCGTGTTAAAAGGCAAATTTATACTCAAATCTATAGATTCTTTGGCTTTATCTACACTTCGTACCCCATCGCCCGGAAACAATTCACCGCTTACATTGAGACTAACATCGTCTTCCGAACTTTCACTCAGCCTAGATGAAAGCACCGGCACTGGCTGTGGGGCACCCGGATACATCATCGAGGATAGAATTCTTTTTACTTCACTTACTTCATTTGCGAGCTTAACTATGTCCTCATCGGATTGCCGCTTTCTCTTCGCATTTGAAGATTTGGGGCACGCCTTCCTTTTCTTTTTAGTAGATCCAGGCATCGCTGGCTCTCCAATATGTGTGCTCTCGCCAGAGCAATCCGAAGATGATGAATTGCTACCATTGTCCCCCATAGTACTGAAAATCAGAAATATAATTAATATATATATAAATCCATTACGAACGGTTACACCGTTTTTTAAAATAGTTGTAATTTAGGCACTTAGGTTACCAGATCGCAGTATTTTCGGACGTGCGCTCTTGGACAACCGTAACGTTTCGAAAATCAATAGCCAATGAGCCTCGGAACAACCTCGAAGGCTAACGCTGCGCCGAGCTGGTGGTGGGGTATTTGGGTGGGAACGAAACGCAGGAAACAGGGTGACCAGTACTGAAATAAGGCACTTCAACCGTCATCGTTTAGGAAATCAGTGTTGCCACTCTCATTTATTTAGGCTTCGAATGACGGTACAGTTGGTTAATGTACAGTTTCTGTCTTCATTATTGAATGTATAGTCTGTAATATTATAGTTTTAACTTGTATGATTACCATTAATCTTTTTTATACTGATAATTACAGATTTCCAAAGGATGTAGAAAGGCGGGGGCATTGGTTGTCAATAGTGCCTATAAAGGGACAGTTGAAGGAAAGCTCAAGAATTTGCAGCTTTCATTTTAAAGCTGAAGATTATGATAGAAAGAAACCAGGACACCTAATCAAAAATGCTATGTAATAAAACTTGCGATTTCGTTGATAGATAATTCATATCCTGAACCATCTCAAAAGAAAACATGAAGTTCTTAACACATTCTTTCAGAACACTTGAAGTTTAGTTAATAGTAGGTATATTATTGCAGAGGCCGGGAAATAGCACTTCGTGGACGAGTTGATTTTGTCGGATGAAGCGAAGCTGAATCCGACAATAGAAGGAATCCAGGAATTTCCATTTTCGCCGAAAAATTGTGCTTTTCTCCAAAAATGCGAAAATAAAATAATGTTTTCAGTCGTCCTAAAACAGCGTGTATGTCATCAACTTATCAAGTTCCCCCCAACTAATTTTAATAAAAGTATGTACACTTTAATTTAGGTATTAGTACGGCCAGTATTTTTCAATCACACCCGATAGAAACATTTCAGCAAAAAGTTTTAATGTAAAGTAACATGTTTATGACATAGGTGTATACATATTTTCGACTTCTGTTGTTCACATATATATGGCAAATATGTGCATAATGTAATAATTTAATTTCTTTATTCGGACAACATGAACCACAGTTTGTTAGTAGTTTGCTTATTATAAAGGTGTTAGTAAATATATGTAGCTAGTGACAAAGTATTTTTAATTAAGTGTTGCATTACTGAGCATACATATTCGTCTAGATTTTTTTTTTATATTTTAAGAAACTTATGTAACACTTTCATAAATTGCCTTTCCATTTTTCAACGAATTTCTCAAATTATTCTAGTTTATACAAGTATATTCTAGGAAAAAGGGAATTTCGCGCAAATGGAAAGGCAATTTATGAAAGTATGTTACGTAAGTTTCTTAAAATATCACGCCGTTAGCCTGCGGATGTCAAAAGACGTTTTGTATGCTCGTCGAACCACCTTAAGGGTAAACACAATAAATTGAAGGTTTTTTTTATCAGGTCTGTGACGAAGAGGCACCACCGCCGGCGAAGCGACGCTGTTTAAGAGACTTTAACGTGCAAGTGAAAATTAAATCACCGCGTGAAGTTGAAAAATTAAGCAACCGCTTAGTCATGATTCAAACATTGAACATTGTAATAGTATCTATATTACTATAGAGGCCTGGAAACGAAGGGTTGCAGGCCAAGTAGATATAGACGACGCTACTAGGTATACGCGGCCGGCAACCTCGTTTCTCGCGGAGATTTGTATAGTACTTTTCCAAAAGTGTAATGAAATAATAATAAAAAGTACTTAGTCAATTTGTTTTATTCGTAGGTTAACACAACTAAATAATACGTTTCTGAACTGCACCGCCTGCACCGCCGCCGCCGCGCCGGCAGCTCCGGGCCCGCGCCCTCCGCCGCGTCACCTCGGTGGCAAAACAAAAGAAGGTTGCTTTACAGGCCTAGGTGTGTTAGGCTTGAAATTTCTTTACATATCATCTTCTCTCATCGCAACGAATACGAATACGTATTCCGGACCTAATTTGAAGTATGTCAACATTTCATTGCAAGTTTGACAAAAATGTATTTGAAGATAAGATGCCTAACTGTCGATTACTTATTCATCCTAGGTAGTAGGATGATGTACTGAGAATAAATTGCATATTATATGAGTATCAAGTATCTTAAAATTCCTCAGTTATTCCTAACGTATGCAGAATCATGGACACCCTAAAAGAAAGAGATGACAGGAAGACGTGACGTCATTCAAGGTCATTTTTCTTGTTTCAAAACATTGTTTGAATGGCAAAGTGCAGTATGTATATAAGGTTTTTGCCCTAGGTTCATGGCCTCACCTTATTTTTTTTATTGGCAACCGTCATAAGACATTTCTGCCAGCATCAGTGATGCTGCATCACGTCAAAGAAATGAACTGGAGGAAGGGAGACGTAAAGGGGAAATAAGAAGACGATTTGGCCAGATATTGTTGATAGATATAGAATAGGGAAATAGATAAATAGTTCATAATAAGATAGATAACTTTATAGAATGAAAGGAAGGGTTAAAGTTTAAATTGATTAAGGGAGAGCAACGAGATCAGCCGGAAGACAGCAGACTCCGTCTCATGGTCGGCCTTATCACGCGATAAGTGACAAGATTGAGCGTCAGTCTCGTTCTATCGAACGGTGTCAGCCAGTGACGGACGCTCTATCTTGTCACTTATCGCGTGATAAGGCCGACCATGATACGGAGTCTGCGGAAACAGAAGGGACAGTAGATGGGTATGCAGGGGGATGTTCCGAAAAATGAGGCCAGCGTATAGGCTGGAATGGTCCAGACAGGGCAAAGCTCTCCCGTCCTTTTAAATTCAGCAAACCAATTAAAAACAGTTGCACGTGAACACGCAGGCAGACTCACCAAAAGTCGTGACTAAAAGTTCAAAACACTGTTTTAGTCATAATGAATCATAACACGAAAACCACGTCGAGTGAGCTTTTTGCCGCAACAATCCATTGTTGCGGCAAATTCCCCCAAATTCAACCAGAAAAAAAATTACTAAGATTTTCAGTGTTCCATTTTTGAATCTATAAGCAAATTACCACTGGTAATTTACCAGCCTTTACATTGGTATATAACTTGCCAGTATCAATCAAATGACCATGGAGTATCTAACTTATTTTGCCATGACCCTCGTCTCTCTGACCACATATACGAACTTTCACATAATATCAGTTAGATTGTACTAAGACACAGAACCTCAACTTCCTTATGATGACTATTAGCTGTCAAATTTACGCCGCAAACAACACGACAATATGATGTTATCGACCGATCAATTAACCCTTTAACCAACCGCCATCGTCTGTTACAATTACAATATGTTAGACAAAGTAGGTAGGTAAATGACATCTTCTCTTTTTCTTTATAATTTCTTACTTCGAGCTTCGCTCGGCAGCCAAACCCTTCTTTCCCGGCTTTTACAGTAATGTATGTACCTCACGCACAGATTCAGTGACCTCACGTGTACCTGAGGGGTAATCACGTAACGTTTCGAACGCGCGTACGGACAATTCAATTGTCATTTTTAGGGTCCCGTAGTGTACAAGGAACCCTTATAGTTCGCCATGTCCGTCTGCGGCTTAGCTCAGTAAACCTTACTACTCAGTACTTTACCTCACTAATTGCAAGTTATCTTAAGATTCTCGTTTCTTAAGATTCTCATTTCTTAAGATATCAAACTTCAAATACGAGTATTTTATTGCCACAAAGACTTATAATACTATACTAGATAATACATATTGATTACCGTTATGAAGCAATAGGTCTCAGTCCAGCATGTGCTGAGCATAAAGCCGTGCTGGTTTTCAGACCGAGCTCTATATATTGGTATTAGGAATGCATTATAGATAAAAAACCAACACCTTTAACATCTAAATGTTTTATTTACTATAGAACAGTTTACAGAATAGTATTCAGAGTCAAAAGAAAGTAATTAAATAAAATGATGTAACAAAATAATTTTAATCGATTTTCGCGCAGGAAAAGTGGGTGGTATTCATCGACTCGATGCCTTTGATTCTAATTCAGAACCTTTCATGGCATGGCACTAGTCCTCACACATTCTCCTATCATACTCAATTAAAACAAACATTTTCCTTTAAATATGATGCATTATTTGATCATTACAAATAAAATATGAAGATCAATAAAACACACAAAATAATCTTGCATAATTCGCGCAAACATCATCCCTGTCAGTGATGCTCACAGACTAGCAGACACTCCCAAACTCGGTCGGCATTCACGTCCCGGTCGTGGTCGTCACGTACCAGTCCGGCCTACACACCCCCTGTATCACAAAAAGACGACCACTTCGTCATTGTGAACTCGCAGACTTGTTATCAAGCCTGTACACGTGTCTAAAATAAACAGCAACGAGGCGCATATTATCGTCGCACGTATGGTCCGGTACAATTATAGATATAATGATAAGCGGTACTCATTTGCAATGGTATTAAATCTAACATCAACAACCGATAAGATGTATATTTTGTTTTAGGAAGCGTCACGAATTCGTACATGTAAAAGGCACTTAAGTCAATCGACGTTTATGGCAACAATATCCAACTGCGAATTTTACATTAACTGAAGGATTTCAACTCTTATTTAAAAATAAATAAAAAGGTATTTCAAAATCATACCCGCGCAATGCTGCGACCTCCACCGTTTTGTTTCTAATTCAGTAGTAAAATGAGCATCGCTTAATTAGTTCTGTATTACTCATAAAACTATGTAAACAACCAAGAATCTACTTATTTCACGAAACATGTAAAACGTCAAGTGCCTATAAAACTAACCAGTTTATGAAAAAATCAGCAAGCTAACAAACAAGACAGAATCTCTACAAGTGAATAGGTGGTGCACAAATGAGCGCATAATAATGGCATTTGCGAGTCTACATTATTGAAATTGTAGCTGCGTTTTCCTTTCGTGCAGAAGACAATTAAATTAGCTGACGTCCATTTCAGTATCTGTAAAAAGCACACAAACTTATATAACCATGTATCTGAACCGACAATGCAAAGTAAGTTTTGCCCCATTCATCATTTCCAGTATACGCACAAGTAGCACCATTAAGTTACGAATAACATCCAACATTTTATTAGTTAATTATTGCTTTTAAAATTACCTGATGAATTAATGCCGGTAGACCGGAAATGTAACAACGATATTGGGATAATTCAGTTCGAGTGATTTCTATAGAAACGAATTGTGAAATGAAACATTAAACATGAAAAATTATCGAACATCAACAATTTGCGATTCTTTTATCAAAGTTTGTTTGAAAATAGACACACGCCAAGGACAAACAAAAGTTATATCTTATATTTAATTATGTTACTTCGCTGATATAACAAAATAATTTTGCTTAGTACCAAATTGAGCTGATTTCACTGGTATAAAATCCATGGTTTTCATTTACTTTTTGTGATTAAACTCATTCTATTTTATATTTTGATATTACTATTCTTAAAGTTTCGGTTTCAGTAGTTGTCAGTCGCAGGGCCAACAATAGATTGCCACTGAATGTCGTAAAGGAAACGATATAATTACATATGTACAAATAATGTAAGCTCGAGACCGGAAGGCAGTGTCTACTTGCCCATCACAATAATTTTTCAAGCATCAAAAAATGTTAATTGAGGTTACAAATTACATCTCAATTATACTTTATAAATAGATTGCTTTCGTTATAAAAACCCTTTGTTACGTTTCGTTATACCTTATGCTGTTTAGCAGTTAAAAGTATTGTGATGAACAAGTAGCTATCACCAATATGGCGGCCTTCTGTCCCAATAAGTTGATGGAACCTTATACAATAAACCATCTCTCCATTAAGATCGACACATGCCTTAGTTTACAAAACATCTGTGATAGTCATCCATGCATCTCCACTACATACATTCTCAATCATTCAGACATCTTTTCATACTGTTTACAAAACACAATTAGTAATAAATTTATAAAATTCATAATCCCTTGCACATGTGCATGCCTACAATAACATCCCTCATCTTACATACAATCACACTTTCAAATTATATTCACTATCACTTTTTTCTCACATAAGTAAACATACCACAGCCACTGTCTGTATTTAAAATACCAAATAGGAAAAATGCTTTAACTTTAAAGAGTAATATGGAAAGATTAATAGTCAGGCTTAGTTAAATTACTCCAAATAGTACACCGTGCCAAGTGCACTGTTCGCGGGCGTTGTCGGCCATTCACCGACTTCATATAATTTACTACGTACACTTATTTATCCGGAAACAATTTCATTTGCATACTCTACTGGGAAACAAATCTCGTTAGAGTCTACTTAAGTAGAATACCATTAATATCGGGGGGGTTACTATCAAAATTACATTATCGTCAAAGGACCATTTTTGCTAGATGACATAAAAGTAAAATACAAAGTCAGCAGAGAGTCAATTTATCTGGACGAAATGAAAGTAGTATAGCTGACTCCCTGCTCACTGAGTATTTAGCTGGACGGCTCACAATTAGAATGAGCAAGTAGCCAAACGTCTGGAAATATAAATCATCCGTATGATTAGAATACCTAATTAGCTGAAAGTACAATTAGTGAATTGACCTGAACATAGAACGAGTTAGTAGCAAAACGTCTGGAAATGTAATAGTCCATATCATTAAAATAGCTAATTCGTCGAAAGTTAAATTAGTTTATTGACATGAACACAGACCGAGTTAATAGCAAAAAGTAGTGTGTGTAACGTAACGATAACGTAGGACTGGTATGGATTCGATTGTGGAAATGAGTTTTAATTATCACGTGTCATATCAACACGATTTGAAAGTGCTTCTTAGTAAGAAGAATCATTATTCAAGTAGGCCTAGTAGGCCTACTTGAATAATGATTATTTTGAGTTGAGTTTGAGTTAACACTTAACATTTTAACATCCAGACATTTTGCTAACGGGACATTTGGCGTTTATTACACAATCCAGACTTTTTGTTTATGGACTGTTTAGTGTTCATATCTGTTTAGTAATTAAGACATTCTAAGATACAAACGTTTCGTTACCGGGCCATTATAGCGTGTATGTCTATTAAGGGGGTGCATAGGAAATTATCGCGTGCTTTGAAACGCCGTTCTGACTAGATTAAGAAACAATAAGGTCTGATTTTCAGATTTAGGTATTGATCGAAATTTGTCCAAAAAAGCCATTCCCGAAGAGTGTTGCATCTCTTTTTCTCGTGCGCGGAAAGCATAAGCGTGTCTCTGTCAAGGGGGCGTGGTCGACTCGAATCAAGGCATCCCCTTAAGTTAAGACATTCTAAAATAAAGGCGTTTTGCTGCTAGAGTATTTTAAATGGTAACATTCTAAGATCCAGACGTTTTACTAAAGAGGCATTTAGTGTTCATGTCTGTATAGTAACAAAGACATTAAACAGCCCAGATGTTGGAGCTATATTGTCCTTTTTCGATAAGATCAATTTGATAGTAACCTATATCGGTTAACAGTTGGGAACTATGAAAAAATGAGAAAAAGATAATAAGTTTGAATTATAAGAAAGTTCCCTGATATTCATTGAATCCCTTAGCTCTTTACATAGCATACTACGTAAAACCAAACAGTTATTGTAACAACTTGGCCTAGAACGTAATCACTGCCTCATAAAAAAAATGAATACTTTGTCGCCATGCTTTGTTTGTTGTTTTTCTTATTACATGTTTTTTTTCTTATTGTAGTTTGTAATCAGTCTATTTATTATAAGTGATTCAAAAATCTGCCACTCAATTCGATTTCGCGCAAAGCAATTCAAATAGCCTACTTTGTCAGTAGAGAATTAATAAATATTTAAGTGTTGAGTAGTAAATAGGGTTTGCAAGATCCGCCAATATTTCGGATCCGGATATTTCGGATATTTAAATCGAACGGATCCGGATATCGGATATCCGGATTGCAAACCCTAGTAGTAAATTAAATTGTTGCCTGAAAATAAAAGTTTCACTAGATTGTATTAATATTCGAAGTCACAGCTCCAAACACAATGTATGGGTTTGCAACATCTTTTAAAACGCGTACGAATTTGATGCAACCTAAACCGCCTGCGGCGTGCGCAAGGTAAGTCGCGTGGCACCCACCTTTATATACGAAATCAAGTGAAACTGCAATTTAGGTGGTACATTTGACACTATAATTGACTGATATATGGTATTTCGAGAGCAGAACCAGCTTTGAGACTTAATTTCCCAAAATAGTATGCAACTTAGTAAAATTTTACCGGAAGGAAAAAAGCCCGGAATCGAATGCACCTAACGACTTATGAATAATGACATCAAAGACGCTACACAAAACCTGACATACACTTGAATGGTTTTTACCAGCAGCAGGTCGTTTGGAACTGCATCACGTCGCCGTTACATCGCGCTTTTTCAAATCTGGAAACAAATAATTCATAAAATATTAACTTCTGAGGTACTTCGACAAAGTTGATTTCCTGAATGTTACAATGTATGTAACCTAATAAATATTGAGGGTTCTCTTCTAGATAATAAACTTTCCAACTATCATCGCCGTGAATTCGGCGCGTAACCTGTCAGTAATGTGTTCAACTAAAGCCACGACGATTGACTACTCCGACAGCCCCTAAACAGCAGAACCGCTGTTATAATCAGCGCAGGTGCACGCTGACATGCCAGGAAAACCAGCCTTAGGAGAGATGAGTTGTGTGGTACTGACCAGCTGGCAGGAGGCGCCTGCTGCTTGAGCTTGCGGATCTCCTTGGTGGCCCAGTTGGCGAGCGTCTTGGTGCGCGGCGTGCGCGAGCGGCGCGCGGCGGTCAGCAGGTCCAGCAGCGGGCGCTGCTCCAGCAGCGGCAGCACGCGCGCGCCGAACACCGAGCACAAGTCGCCCGCCAGCCCCGCGATCACCGACATGTGCCCGTCCGTGCGCTCCGGCTCCATCGCTACCGTCATCATGAAGTTTACGATCGCGGGCACGTGCGGCTCCACCAGGGCCACGTCCGCTCGCACCTGCGCAACCAACGTATACACTTACATATCTGAAACCAGTGTACTAATATAAAAGAGAGGTAGATCATAAAAAATGGCCACGCTTACGCTAATCATCATAGTGACAAGTGAAAGCAAGACGACCTCCTAATTTTTGGGAGCGAAACTGAGACAAGTATATGGTGAGCTTGGTCAATTAGGAGTCCGCAGTAAGCTCGATTCTCCATACAAACATTTTATAACTATGTGTTGGATTGTAACGAAACTTTGCATGTACAATGACATGAGGTATATGCAGGTCTGTAATTAGTTTATGTAGCTTCAGATACCATAGTAAAAAAAATACAGCGAATAACTCTGCCTTTGACGGTCCTAAGCCCGTATGAAAAAAGAGGAGGGTTGGCTGAGTGAAGATCTGACCAGCCGCAAAAGATCATCGTCGAGCATCGGGCGACGTTAATTAACCCGAAAAAACCCTGGCTTAACAAGCCAGAACCTGCTGGAGGTACGAAATTACCCCCACAACTCGCAACTCTGTGCATCTACAGAATCGAGGGCCTTGGCTTAGTCGCCCGGGCCACGAGGTAGAATGCCTCTTTAAAAAGTTACCCTACTCCTAAGGTGAGACTACGTGCCGATGGGATGCATGGCTTGCAGGAGGCAAGTTCTAAGCGCCAACCTCGGCGGACCCGGCAAACGCCGTTGTATTTTGCCCTCTTGAGGGAATGGGCGTCACCCCTCTTGTGACGTGTTAAATCGACCCTACTCGTGGGAACAAAAACAGAATGAGCAATAATAACAATAATAACCCTGAAAGTGAAAACGAACATAAATCATCTGATTTATGTTCGTTTTCAGGGTTATTATTGTTGGGTCATAGTTTTTGCTTTAACTTTTCCACAAAGGAATGTTCATAAATCGCCCAAGATCAAGTTCCTTTAGTGGAACAACTAATCAAGGGAACATTGAACTGGCAGATAAAACAGCTGAAGAATCTAGAGAACAGCCGTTCACAGAAGTGCATTATGGCAAAAGGCAAAGATCCAGTCCAGACGCAGTAATGCGAAACCAAAAACAGACAAAATTGAATTACTGGCTTGCAACACCAGCAGTACTAACATCCAATCGCTTCAAAGGGCTCGACGATATAGAGCAAGCAGACAAATCTGAAATACAAACACTGAAGCCCACAAGACCCCCTCCGCTATTTATTGACGGAGTCAAGAATATACAACCTTTACTGAAATTATTAGAAGACTTAGCAAAAGGAGAATATGAAATCAAGGTATTACGAGGCGACAGAGTTAAAATACAATCGAAATCAGCCGAATCATACTCCTCAATAGCTATTTTTATATCCTCTTTGTCTGTAGATGGGTGTAGATTTTTTAGCACAACTCTATAACTGCGGTCTTGTTTTGGCTGGTAACTATAAAATTCTGTATCTTTAGCCTTTAGTTCTTTCTACAGACAAAGAGAATATAACAATAGCTATTGAGGAGCTTCACCATAAAGTAATAAATGTCTGGAACATCCAAAACTCAAGAACAAAGCAGGCGTTATCAATGTGGAACATCGCACTAGAGCCTCGTGAAAATAATAATAGTACATTACGTACCTAGGGCGGTGAATTCGTGAATGCTGCAGATCGCAGGTGTTTGTGGCCCGAACCGAAGGTGAGGGCGATAAATATGCAATCTGGGGCTTTACGAATTACCGCCCGTGGTGCGTACACAATTTTACGTCTTCTCCTGGGTGTGAAGTGAGATTTGCCGCTGCGCCCGTGGGCGGTATATCTCACTTAGCGCCCAGAGTGACGTAAAGACATATACAGCGTTAAATATCTACTACACTGTCGTATATCATTTGAAGCACCCAGACCAAGGCGAGTAATCCCTCAATGCACTAATTGCCAAGACTACAATCATACACAAAAGTTCTGCCATAGAAAGCCCAGATGCGTCAAGTGTGCAGGTTCGCATCACACTTTAGCTTGCTTACGGAAAGATAGATCAAAAGAGGTTAAATGTGTCCTTTGCGAGGGAAACCACCCAGCTAACTACAAAGGCTGCACAGTACAAAGAGCTGTTGAAAGTCCGAAATCCCCCTTGAATCACCAAAGTCAGAAAAAAACCCTGGATATAATAGAATAGAATGTTTTTATTGTCCACTGTGTAGGTATACATATAGATGATCAATACAGAAAATGGTATCCGCAGCCGCCCTCTGCGAACATACAATATAAATCAAAAAAACTACTTATAAACTAAGCATATGCTATATTAACTGCATTTACATTCTGTAGCTGCATGCATCGTCAAAAAAATCTTTAAGATTGTAGTACATCTTCTCAATCAGCCATTTCTTTAACTTATACTTAAATATATTACCTTGCAGCATTCTTAATTCGTTAGGTAATTCATTAAATACACGTATTGCCGTTAAAAATGTGCTTTTGTAATACATTGTAGTGTTAGCAATTGGACGCAGTAAATTAAATTTATATTGTGACCTTATATTTTCTCTTAACGAGTTTTGTGTAGCAAAATAGTCTGGTTTTTTTTTTACAAATAGACATAATTCCATTCCATTATGTATATACCGGCAAGAGTGAAAAGGCCCTTTTCTTTAAAAATACTTCGAAGCGAATGTTGGTAATGTAAGCGGTATATGGTGCGTATACATCTCTTCTGCAAAATAAAAGTAGACTGTATGTCAACAGAGTTTCCCCAGTAGATGATACCATATTTTAATAATGGATACACATTTCCGAAATAGGCATTTCTAACGATGTTTTCTGAACATGTTGCAGATAATATTGACAAGGCGTAGCAGTTGCTAGAAATGCTATTATTAATCTTTTTAATGTGAGCTTTCCAACTCAAATGGGTATCAATAGTCACTCCCAGAAAACTAATACTCTCAACTTCTTGTACAGAAACTCCAGCTTCGCTTATGTTTAATGATATGGGAGTTGATCTATTGCTTCTAAACTGCATTAGCTTCGTTTTGCTTAAACTGACACTAAGATTGATACTAGAGAGCCACTCTACAACATTTTTCAGCGTTGAATTAATATTCTGTTTACATACACTAGAAAGGACCAAGAACCTACAAACAAATCAACAAATAACAGAAAATCGTATGCACAAGCCACAACAGAAGTCCCTGAACAACCTATGACACAAACAATGAACACAAAGGCTGAAAATCAAAATACTAATGAACTCAAAACCATTACGGAAACACTTGTTGCCCTGATGAACCAAATGTTAATTATGACCCAAACGCTAACAGATTTAATTTCAAAAATGCCATCACATTCACAGCTCTAAAATTGTGTGTATGGAATGCTAATGGCTTGTCCAACCATACGGATACGGAATATTAAAATCATTTCTCCAGCATTTCATAGGGCTATTTCATAGGGGAAGCACTGTCTGATCCTATAAAACAGGAGTTCCGCAGGGCAGCGTACTGGGTCCCATACTCTACTTACTCTTTACTGCGGATCTGCCGACATCTGAATCATTAATTACTGGAACCTTTGCAGACGATACCGCTATACTAGCTACACATATTGACCCAAAAATAGCCTCACAAATACTCCAAAAAGGGCTAAATGACATATCCCACTGGCTCAAAAAGTGGCGGATAAGAGCAAATGGAACCAAATCTGTAACGTAACATTCACCTTAAGAAGAGACTCCTGTCCTCCAGTCACACTTAACAACATCGCGGTCCCACAGGCAGATCATGTGAGATACCTTGGATTGCTCTTGGACAAGAGACTTACCTGGCAAAAACATATCTTCACTAAGAGAAAGCAACTTGGTATTCAAACGCGAAAACTTTACTGGCTCATTGGACGAAAGTCTCAACTGTCTCTCGAAAACAAAATACTTCTGTACAAGGCAATACTGAAGCCCGTCTGGACGTATGGAATCCAACCGTGGGGTACCGCATCCCATTCAAACATTGAAATCATACAAAGGTTTCAAAATAGTGCTTCATTTTGAAACCGCATGATAACCAATGCCCCCTGGTTCGTACCTAACGAATTATTACACCGTGATCTACGCCTGCCCACTGTGAAACAGGAAATTGTACGCCATACCAGAACCTATAAAGAGCGCATCGAACGACACCCAAATACTCTGGCCTGCCCACTTATGGCAAACCACAACAAAGCGCGACGTTTAAAGCGTAAAATACCTCAAGATTTAATACAATCACAGTAAACACAGCTACTGTTTAACAATGAGGATGTGGCACAGGCCCATACCGAGCGCGCCAACGATAGCACCAACCAACATACTGCTGAATGTCCCACAAAGGAGACAGATTGTAGTAAATAAAGAAAAAAAAAGTATATGCAAAGTTTCGTCAGAATCCAAGTGTAGATTTAAAATGAGAACGAAACTCCGTTTGTATGGGAAGGTGAAATTCGGCCGAGCTTACTGCGGACTCTTAGCCAAGTTTTAGTGTGCCACATTCGGAGCGCGTATAACCTGTCTACCTCTTTTTTATATTACAGTATTGTCTGAAACGATGTTTAGCTGTCATCGCAATTTAGTTTGCGACCCACGGTCTCCAATTCTGACCTGAAGCGCATTATGGATATGGATACACCAAACTAATATACCTAAGTAAACCTTTTATACCTGTCGCGCGTTCCTAAAATCGACTACTGCGCAGCGTTACGTACCGCGGATTATTATGTTTCGGGCATAAACGTTAAACCGAAACCAGCTGGTCACCCAACCCAGTCAACGACCGGCTTTGGCCGACGTTGCATAACCTCGCGGACCACTGCGGATCTACGCATATGTAATGCTCTTAACATTTCGGATGTGAAAGAAATAACATCTAGATAAATTTAAAATGTGAATGTTAAAATGGACTTACCTCTCCGCCGGCACCCTTCAGGCCTTGAATGATCCCGGTGTATGCTTCAAGTACACTTTCGCGCAACTCGCCCAAGTACTCTACCATGGCGAAGTCGTTACGGTCCACTTGGGCGTTGCTGGCCTAGAATGAAACGTTTACAGGATAAAATTTATAAGTTTCAGTATTGGGTTGTCAAATCAGTGCAAGAAGTCAGCAAACCAAAATTATCAGTTAACCATGGCTTACCTGCAGCAACATTTGCATCACGACATCGAAGTATTTGGCGAAATCAGGTCCAACACTCAGAGCAATGTCTCCAAACACGGACAAGATCTGTGGCTTCACCGAGCGATGAATGGACGGGTCACCAAGGTTCTCCAGTAGGAGAAGGATGATCTCGTCACAATAGGGAAGTGCCTACAACACACCAAAATACACAATTGAATATCAGGTCACAAATAAGCGTAAGATTTGAATCTAACCTTTCAATACGTACCTCCACATGGAGCTACTAGTGCAGTGGTTCTTAACCTTTACAATATAGTTAACTCTGACCTAACCGGGAAACTGATTTTACCCCCAATTTACATACATACATTCACGCCTGTATTCCCAAAAGGGGTAGGCAGAGCACATTAAACATATATTCCAGCGCCACTTTTAGCATAAATGTGGGTATAAAAGATTGACAAAATGTGATATTGCAGTGATAGGTGGTCCCCCAATTTAAACAACCGCTAATACCCTTTATCTATTCATCCATTTTAAATATCATCTGTTACCCCCAAATAATTGCAGTTTTATCCCCCATGGGGATAACTACCCCCCAGGCTCAGAATCGATGGACAAGACCATGTTGAAAATTTACCGAATTTTGACAGAAATAAGTAACCCAATAGCTCTCCTGGAAGCCACAGGATTCGAAAGTTTAACTCACCTTATTTTTCAGTACTCTGCAAATATCTCCAGTTAATCCCACAGCAGCTATGCATACTTGATATTCCTGATGATTTTTAAGGCCAACATAAAGATATCTTTTGAAGGCATCCATGTATTTTATGAAGCCTTCTCCTAAGATTTCCACCAGGGTAGATACGGCCATGAGGGCGTCCTCTTGTACGCCGCCCGCTTTACCGGCATTGCTCGCGAACATTGTGAGCAACGCGGTCATTATCGCGTCCGATATCTGTGGCGCGTCCTCGGGGGTCACTTTGCGCAAAACCGATTGCAGAGTGGCGCACAGAAGGCTCTGGAGGTCATTGAATTGCGAGCGGTCCGCTTGGCTGGAGATATGATTCTCCATCTGCAGTACCTGCTGCAGTCGCTCCAAAATTACCATTGTAGTCTTCTGTACAGTGACGTAGCAATCTGAGGGAGAGTTCTTGACCATTTCCATGAGTGCCTCGTAGGCTGCAGATCTCAAATTGTGTTGGGCGGCGTCCTGACGGTCAGTGGTCTCTAACAGACGTTGAATGATGAAGTCGAAATAATTTGACATACAGTAAGTTTTAGGCTGGTTGGAGTCCTCGCAATCGGCGGCTTCGTAGGCGGCCTCCGCCAGGCCAGTGAACGCCCAGCAAACGTTGGCCGCAACACGCGGTTCAGCCTTTAGTCCGTTTACAAGACTCTCCAGCAAGGGATTTAGGTATGTTTCATTAATAGCTGCCTCAGGTACAATTTCGCAAATTCTTCCAAACGTCCACGCCGCCGTGTCCCGCACGGCCACACTGGAGTCATACATGGCCTCAATCAAGGTTGGCATAGCCTTTTCAACAAGGGGTTTGAGAGTATTAGACTCGAGGCCTCCTAATATTGAGCCGAACGCCATGAGCGCGGCTTCCCTGAACCGCCAATTTTCATGTTTGATATTAAGATTTATGAAAGGCAAGACATGAGGGACAATTTCATCTTCACAGCAATTGGACAACAGCATCAGACAGACTGATGCAGCCTTTGAAGGGTTCCATTCCAATTCATCATCAGTGTCATCTTGTTTGGTAAGTTTTTGCATTAGAACGGGTGCTAAGTATTGTAGAGCACCCCTCGCATAGAACCTAGAGGTTCGCACTGGCGGACGACCTATTGTAAAGTAATAAAAATTTATAAACGCGCATGTTACAGCAAGTAAGCATCGAGTACAATCCACAAATCAAGATAGTGATGGTATTAATGAAGAACAATGAAAAGCTGCGTACGAATTTGAGCAGCCTCGGGTTGAGGCAAGCACGGCTCAACTATTTTGCTCTAATTCATTCGCGCTGTACGCGAGCCGCCTAGAGTCGGTCTTTTGACCATGCCCAAAGGCGCCTCAGCGTAATTTGGACGTGTATCCGAGCGTGCCGCGGACAGAACCATGTAATTTGGTGAAGTGGTGCGCAACTGTTTCATCCACCACCGAGGCGATTTTCTCTTCTTTTTGTTAATAATTCGCTGAATTACGATAAACGCAGCCGACGCCATTTTGAACGACGCACAATGTCGGCTCGTGGCTCGCGAGCAGCTCGTCGCGCGGGGCGAGCATGCCTCAGGCTGAGCCGCTCAAATTCGTACGCAGCTTAATGCGTTATGATCACACTGTTAGAATATATCAAAGTTTCAAAAGCTCATCTAAGTAAAATCTACTATTTTCTTTTTGGGCAATTGGTGCGAAACTGTGTGATGGAGTTATGAATAGTGTGATTAGAGAAATAGTAAATGTTAAATAATATATAAATAGTTCAAGAAGGTCAAGAGTTGCTTGCCGAAAGATGTCCTGCTCCTGTCTAATCCTACGAGAAAAGTGTGAAAATTGAATAGAACATATGCACAAGTAATCATAAAAAAGTATTACGTTAAATGTCACCATTTCCAAAAAGTGATCACACTATTGTAAAGGCTACGTTGTTTATTCTTATCGAACTAAACTTGATTTTTTCAAATTAATATCAGATTCTTAACTGAGAAGTATAATTAGTTTTTTTTAATACAATGTTCTGAATTTAATTACACAAAGACAGCACCCATGCTCAACAAGGGGAAGCTAATCGAGCGAGTTGGAACGAATGGACGATAGTGCAGGAATGAATGCGATATGGAACAGTGAATTGAGTGGAACACTTCGCCAATAACGAGAAGTATTAAATGAAGGTTCTTCATATCAAATGTGCCATGATGTAGAGCCTGGACCATTTAAAAAGACTTAACGATTAAACTCCAGGTGTTTGTGTGCTTACATTAATTCTAATTTCATTTTAAGTCTAAAATTGAGTATAATATACTGTTAAAATTCGTTAGTCTGTCACTTTAACAAGGGATAAAACGAAATTTTGTTAACAGTGGTTGGTTAAGTTTTATGAACAAGGGGACTATTGTTCAGAATGCTATTTACCTGCATCTGCAGCCTCTGCTTCCTCAATAGCCAGGTCTATTTCTTCATCACTGACATTGGACCAGAACTCAATGCCTTGCAATGATATTTCGTCAATATCAGACTTCATAGCCTCCAGGGTGATGGGGAACAGTGCTTGTCCCATGTATGGTTCCATGAATTGGTAGTAGAGAGATAGGATTTTGACCTAAAAAATTGGTAGGACTATTTATGTGTTTCTAGAAAATAAGTAATACATACAAGAGTCCTCTATTTTCGAGTAGACTGGTTATACTTACTAAGCACTGCAGTGCTGCGACACTTATCCTCATATCCGTTGACTGTGTAGCTTCACATACAACTTCCATAATAAAGTTCCTTTCATTTTCTTTATCAAAATTAGCCTTTGTGAATTCAAGTGAGTTAAGCAGAGCTTGTGTGGCCGCAAGCCGCACATGGTTGCTGGGCTCCGTGGACCGCATCCCGTGGATAATGGCTGTTAGGATGTGATTACTCTGCTCTGTGAGAACTTCAGCGTCAATGTCTTGGCAGATGTAACCTGGAATTTTATAAAATATGTATAACGTATGCGGAATTAAATTTGCACAAAGTTTTTATATATTATACAAAATTGTAAGAGTAAATGATTCGATATTTAAAACTTGATATTATCTTTAGTTTTCTGTATTATCTGTCAGTGTTCTACAAACCATTCGCTTGTAGGATTTGTGTAAAAAAATATGGCAAATCTCGAAGAAATGCGTAAAACGTGTGTGATTTTCGCAACACACATCCAGATTGGCCGAAGTCGAGGATTGTTAAATTTCAACTGTCTAGCTATCGCGGTTCTTGAGATACAGCCTGGTGACAGACGGACGGACGGACAGACAGCGAAGTCTTAGTAATAGGGTCCCGTTTTTACCATTTGGGTACGGAACCCTAAAAATTACGGCATGTCGGGTAGCTAAATCCTACAGAGAACTCGTTTTTTTTTAACTGATGGCAAAACAGTGAAAAAGTATCTACATGCTAATGGGCATTGCGAAACGAGCAAGAAAAGTAAAACCCACCGTGTCTGAAAACCAAAAACTTACCCAGAAATTAAAACTTTGGTCAAAAACATAGTCTATGCAAAAAACGGCATAGAGTGCATTATGGACGATGAATCCTATTTCACCTTAGACGGCAATGAATGGCAGGGTAACTATTATTTCCAAAACGCCAATGACCCAACTGAAGAATCAGTAAAATATGTGGAGCACACTAAGTTTCCAAAAACGGTTTGTTATGGCTTGCAATTAGCCCTCGCGGCATGTCGAAACCGGTGTTTTTTGAATCTGGTTTAGTAGTCAATGCTGAACGATAAATCCAGGGTTGTTCGCCGATTGTACGTGATTTTATGAAAACACATCACAGAAGAACTAATGTTGTGGTTTGGCCCGATCTAGCATCCAGCCATTATTCAAAAAAGGCCCCCTAAAATGGAGGAGCTAGGAATCCCATATGTACCAAAGGCTTCAAATCCACCTAACGTACCACAACTTCGCCCGATCGAAGATTTTTGGGCTAATCTAAAAAGGTGTTTATGCGAATCATTTCCGCCCAAAGACTATACAGGCTCTAATTCGAAAAATTTAATTAGAAATATACAAAATGCCAATTTCGTCTTACACAACAGCCATGGATAAAGTGCCAGCAAATTGTCGAAAAGCAGCATGCATGGGGCCAAATTACTTTTTACATTAAAATTTGTTAGTGGTTTGTTTATAAAAATACATAACACTATCATTATATTAAATTTTTTTTTATTAGCCGTGTCTACACCGGACGAGCTGCTCGCCCGAACACCGTTCGCCCAAACGTGCTCGCCCGGTGTGGACGTGATTCAGGCAAACGGTGGCTCGCCCGAGCCGTTCGGGCGAGCCCCCGAATGCTTGCCCGAACGGTTTGCCCGAGCCGCGAGCGGCTCAGCCTATGTGGACGGTGGTTTTGTTCGGCCGAACGACAGAAGGCGAGGGCGATTTTTGCCCTACGTATTATTATTCTAATTTGTACTTTATTGTTAACAGTATAAGGTCGTAACACATTTTTCGTAAATGCAAATTCCATTTTGTTTTACCACACTTTTATATTTTGCTGTTAGCCGATTCGACTTCATTTAAAACTGTTTTGCAATTGCATATTCTGCAAATAAAGTAATTTTGTCCACGCGTCCTTTACCGTTTTGCTATTGAGCAAATTCGAATAGTTCGAATTTGGACGTTATTCCTAAAGAGATAAAGCTTTGAAAAATATTTGGCAATGGCAAAAACAAATTGGTATTTTATTTCTTCCTCTCCTTCATCAATTTTGCTGAGTTATGTTGAACTATAGCGTACTACCAATAAGGTTGTTATTAGATATATTGGCACGCAGGGGGAGAGAGGTGGGAGGAAGGGATTTTTTTTTGCAAAATTAAAATTAATCAAGTTTTCACTTCTGCCGGCACTCCCGGAGTGCAACCCGGTCTTTTTTTTATCAAGTTAACTTATTAAAGTTCATTCGAAGTCGCTGCGTTGGAAAAGGTCGAAACTAGCTTGACCCCTGGATACTTACATTACATATTGATATTGGGAAATTAGGGATCAAGTTATACCTACTGGCGGTTGGTAACTTGGTAGTGAGACGAGTTGAAGCGGATTTGGGAATTGCGTAACTGAGTTCGACACGCATGGGTTTGTTTGTCAGCTGGAAGGATTGGTAGATTGAGTAGTACCTACCTAGTAGGAATTTCAATAGGCAGGCGTCTTCGCTTTGATCACAATTGATCAAATAATTTTATCCCGGCCTCTTTTCGGTTCTCAAAAATTTTGCGTATCCACATTTTGCGGCTTTTTTTTTAAATACATTTCTTCCGATTTCGAATTCGAACAAGCAAAAGCAAAATTAACGTTGTCGCAGCGACAGCTGTGCGCACGTGCGGCTTTATCGTGATCGTGAGCTCAACTATCGGTATTACCATCAAAAGATCGGCTCGGGCGAGCCGCGCGCGTTTGCCCGAACGCCCGTCCACACCGACCGAGCGCTTGCGGCCGACCCTTTTGACGGCTCGCTCGAACCGTTCGGGCGAGCGTTTTTGATGGCTCGGGCGAGCCGTTCGGGCGAGCCGCTCGGCCGGTGTGGACACGGCTATTTTAGAAGGTTGCAAACATTGTGCAAATTTCATTCCGCATATAGGATGTGTGTGTATTTAGGATAGTAAATAAGAAATTGCAAGCACAGGCTATTAGATGCCAGAAGCAAAGCTCAGCTAGCAAACAAGACACAATATTTTTCATCAACATGTGTGCATGATGAACTCTCAAAACCTTTTCATAATTTAGGTTGTTGTAACAATGAAAGGAGTTGTTATTCATCCTTCCAGGAATAGCATTTAAGAACAAGGCCATATGACTTTTCACTAATTTAAAATTTGTTAAAAGCCTATATTGAAAAAAGCACTACTTATTACAGGAAAGTAGCCTCTGTTCAAGCAAGTGTATTGTAACAACATTATCAGAATCCAGTCAAAGTTTGTTCCCCACTAACATTATTTATTATCTACTTTTGGTGGCTGTGACCTGTCTGAGCTTCATATAACAACATATTACTAACTTAACTAGTTACTCTCGTGACAGATCACTCCACAGTTTAATATGTTGTTTCTCATCATTTACTCAGTTCCCCTCAAAATTAACATTGAATTTGTCTAACAAATATTATAGTATAAGAATATAAGGACAACTTACCAATGGCTTCTAGTGTAGCTTCTTTCTTGAGTTCCGTGGATTGAGCATTAACAACATTTTCTACCAAGTTAGGGATTAAATCATTCCACTGGCCCACCGGGAGCTCTGCCACTGCCACATATGCAACACACTGTGCTGCAGAACTGGGCCTAGTGTCTTCAGTACCAGTTGCTAATAAGATCTAGAAACACCATATGCAACATGTAACATTAGTTTATAAAAATAATCAAAGATGACATATTTAGAGCACATTCCTAAAAAAACTAGCTGTAAGTATTTTTGATTTGGTGTCTTGTTATGAATCAAGTTTTGGGTAGACATTTTGTTGCATACTGCAGAAATTATAACTACAATTGTATATTATATTGAAAATGATAATACAACATACACAATTGAATCAATAGAATATGAACAGCAAAGCAAATGGTGGACATAATTGCAGTTGCACTGGGCAATGATACAAAAAATCTTACATTTTTCTTAATATATTGCCTAGTTTCCTCTGGCAGGGCAAGCCACCTCTGCTGGTGCTGCAGCTTGAGGGAGACATCCTTGGATGTGAGGTGGTTCTTGAGCTGCAGGCCGGCCGCCATGCGCGCCACCCGGCTGTTCCCGCCCTGGGCCAGCACATCAGAGAGCATCTTGATGAATGTGGTGAAGTTTGTATTTGCTGCATGGTCAAGGTATTTCTCTGCTGCTTCCAACTCATTTCGATCTGGAATTTTAAAACGATCTCACGTAATTATTCTGGAACGTGAACGTTTAGGGTTAATGTCTGATATTCCTGTTAATAAGGCATCTTATCAAGTGAGGTTATCAACTAAGTGATAATCGGTAATGCCTAATTTTCCACGGAAGCTAATTATTCGAGAGCAGTGTTAACGCGCACATAACGTCAACTTTCCAAATGTTGGACTTTAACAGCATGTTTCGTTTGCAACGAGACAAGTAAGTGATTTACGAACTAGAAGATTCTATCCTAGACATAATAAATATTTACAGCCTTAAAGAAATGTAATGCGAGCGCGTCGCCGAAAAGCCGCATTCTACTACAACATGGAATCAGATAACTGAAATGGTTTTGTTCATTGTGTCCCAGGCAAAATTAGGCGTTTATAGTCGGTTGACATTACAGTGAAACGCCATGCTCATCGTATTGTAAGAAATATGATTACTTACCAGGAGATATTGTCTTTTCCAATATTTGTATTAGTTGTAACATCGGTTCGGTATGCATCATGTATTAGCGTTCTAACTTAAATTCAAGGTAAAGATAAATATGGGAGCCGAAAATCTGAAGAAACCGGCACACGACGAAAGAACACTCACTTTTTGATGTTGCTACACTGAAATAAAATTCAAAATTGCAACATGTAACTGAAGAAAATTTTTATTTCACAGTGAAATTTTCTATTCATTGGAAATCTTTACACAATGAAGATAATAATTATTATAATACGACACTGAGGGCCTATCGCGAAAAAACGAACTTGCTAGTTCGAGCGACAGAGAGAGAGATACACGAACGAAGTTCGTTTTTGTTTCGCGGTAACCCCTCTGATAAAAAGGAGAAGTATTTAGTAGGATATTTTAAGCCATTTCATATGAATACTAGTAAAATGATTAGCTGCTGATACTAGACTTTTATTTTGTTTTTATGCTGATTGGATCAAATTTTCTCCGGAAAATTCTCGTTTTAATTAGAAATAACTTATCACTGTACTTTGCCGATGTAGGTCGTATATATGATAGTGAGTAGTGACTTAAGTTAAAAACCATAGACATTTATATATATTTTTAAATTGGCAACATCGTATTGTCAGATTTGACATCTTTTTTGACATTTTTGTTTGACGTTCTTTTCATGTTGTTGTAAAGTGCTTGCGGACGTTTGGCCGTAATAATTCGCCGAAATGGTATATAATCTTCAAAATACTTGTTAATCGTGAAGTGAAAATTGTTAAATTTTGATTGCAGTTCCGCTTTGGAAGTGTTACGATGTGTGTCTATACATATTTCCCAGATTACTCAAATAAATGTATTGTTGCAGTCGCTCGTAATTCCGGACAAGTTTCAACATATTCTTCGTATTATGAATACGAATATCGATGGCAAACGTAAGGTTATGTTTGCCATGACTGCCATCAAAGGAGTTGGCCGCAGATATTCAAACATCGTCCTGAAGAAGGCCGACATTGACCTCGACAAGCGTGCTGGAGAGTGCACCGAGGAAGAGGTACCGTAGTCTTGCATTTTGTTTGTATGTACTTTTTATCCATACATCTTTTGGTAGCTATGTACCGGTTATCAAATGAAACTTACAGATGGTTTACCTCTAAAGATTAATTTCCTTTCAGGTCGAAAAGATTATCACTATCATGTCAAACCCACGTCAATACAAAATCCCTGACTGGTTCTTGAACAGGCAGAAGGATATTGTGGACGGCAAGTACAGCCAGCTAACCTCGTCCAACTTGGACTCGAAGCTCCGTGAGGACTTGGAGAGGATGAAGAAGATCCGCGCCCACAGGGGCATGCGTCACTACTGGGGCCTGCGTGTGCGCGGTCAGCACACCAAGACTACCGGCAGGAGAGGTCGTACTGTTGGTGTGTCTAAGAAGAAGTAAACTATAAAATAAATCTACATTTCTCCCAAACCTGCATTTTTATTAAACTGGTATTATCAAACCACAATTAGAATAGAATTTGATCTGACAGTTTTTCCATGTAAATATCAAATGTTATATGAACTAACAGCCATTCCTAAACTTTGTCAACATCATGGCATTATGCTTAATTGAATGTTGCAATGGGTATTAACTTAATTTTTCTTTTTCACATATCTTCCTGGAGTTAAACCCACTATAATATGCATGGACGCCGGTGCATTGGTATTAACTTATACTGCAATTTCAATACCACACTGGCACAGCATTTGGATGCATAAGGATAGCATTAAAATGTTGCTTCAGCCTAAGGATTTGAATGGTCATTAAAATAGCAACATACTGTAACTATAACTTCTATAACATAAAATTGTAGGTTTCTTAAAAATCCCCTGTACAGTATGAAGCCTAGTCTTACTAATATTGTAAATGCAAAAGTTTGTATGTTTAGATGTGTTACTCAATCATGCTATGGCTCAACCGATTTGGATGAAATTTTGCATGAAGATAGTTTATACATACGTACATATATACAAAAAAACATACGCAAAATAGGCGCTATTATGACGTCGAGTTGCAGAAACCTAGCCCGCGGACACCTATATACATACATACATACATTCACGCCTTTATCCCTAAAAGGGGTACAGAGCACATGAAACTTTTGTTCCAGTAGCACTTTTAGCATAAATCTGGGTATAAAAGATTGACAAAATGTGATATCGCAGTGACAGGTTCCTAGCCCATCACCCACAACACACCAACCCAGTTCTCTTAGTCGACTCGTACAACACCCACAGAAAAAAAAACTGGCTTTTAATGCTATCTTTCTCAACTTTAGTTGTTATGAGTCATAATCATAATAGTGGTTATTCCTTTGTCAATGATAGGCCTATGCTAATGGCTGTAATGCCAGTAGGTGCTGGGGAAGATTAGACATGTTTTGGACTTGGTGTAGTAACAGGTGGTCAGATAATGAAGTTAGTGTTTTGCTATTCAAATTATATTCAGGGTAGTTAAAGTAGAAGTTTAGTATTTATAAATCTATTTTTGTGCAAAAATAGGATTTATTAGGGGATGAAATATTTAGAGTATAAAACTTTTGGGAATTCACAGAAAGGTGAATCAACTTTTTTCTGCCACTAGTTACGTCTCAGTGTCACTTGTAAGGGTTAAATTCCAACAAATGTGGGGTATTCTTGTAATTTTAGACCTTTTCTTAAAAGCCATCTTCCCAGCTTGTTAGTTGTCCATGTCGTAACAATTTCTCTCAGAAACTCATTAACATTGGCTCTTGGCTTGCAGGACAGAATAACAACCAGAAACGTTTGATTGACCCAGGTACTAAAGATTTGCCAGATTCCCTTTTTATTACAAATATAGCCTACAGCAATTTCATCTGCTTAAGCTTTATTTTATTTCAAATTTTGGATAAAATAAATAAATAAATATTTGGGGACAATGTTACACAAATCAATCTAGTCCCAAACTAAGCAAAGCTTGTACTATGGGTACTAGACAATGATAAACAGACATATAGGGACAGGAACAAATATTCGTGCTCATCACACAAATTAATGCCCTGCCCAATTCTGCACATTTTTCTTAATTAATTAATTGCCATCCATCCATACTTAATAATTATCCATTACCACTTATTATGAGGCTGCTTCTTTTAACTTTTAAGATAAGATATGATTTATTTGCAACCAAGTACTTAAAACTAAGATACATGGACCCTGGAAGGGTGTAGCAACAATCAGGTAACTTATACTATGTAGTTATTAGTTATTTGTATATTACTCACGGTTTCGAAAAAGGAAGGTTGTCATAATAAAAATCATAATTGTGATGTTTTGAAAGTTTAATAACAGTGTAAATTGGAATATATTAAAATTTACACTGAAATGACTTATATCTACTCATATTGTGCAATAAGTACCATCATGTACACTCCAGCTAGAAGTGCAACAATTTCTTTTATAGACTGGGACAGTTTGTTTGCCCCTTCCAACAACTCTGGAATAACAGAAACTGTGGCAATGTAGATGAAACCACCCGCAGTAAAAGGAAGTACAAGCTTTGATACTACACTGTCCTCATAGCCTTGTAAGTAAATAGAGATTACAGTTCCTGATATTGCCCCGAAGGCTGTCAGCAGCTGCAACATCATTGCCTTCCTTCGGGAGCAACCAGACTGCACCAGAATAGCAAAGTCTCCGATCTCATGAGGAATTTCATGGAGCAAAATGGTGACAGTCGTGATATATCCAATATTCTTCCCAGCAATAAATGATGCTCCAATAGCCAATCCATCAGTGAAGTTGTGGGTGAAGTCAGCAGCAAGGTTCAGGTATCCAGTTATTTTGATCTCAGACTCTTTCTTGTCCTTACCTTTCTTTTTCAATTTTTCATCACTTTTTTTCTTCTCTGTGCTGTGGGAATGTCCGTGTCCTCCACTGAACAAGCGCACACTCTTCTCGACGACCAGGAAGGCGATGATGCCGCCGAGTACGCCGAGGCCCACGCTGATGTCGTGTGGCTCGTGCTCGCCGTCGTGCGAGTGGCTGTGGCTGTGCCCGCCGCCCTCAGCACCGCTCGCTGCCAGGGCATGTGGTATCAAGTGTAGAAAAGCATCTCCCAAAAGCCCACCGGAAGCGAATGATAATAATATCTTCAGTAGTGGTTGTTTCTCAACAGTTCCATCTATAGGAATGAAGAAAAGTATAAAGAAGGGCACTATGCTTATAAAGACCGTGGAACTTAGGGCGTTCACGTACAAGTCGTAGTTTGATTCTGGTATCTTTTTTTGTTCTGGCTTTGTTTGTTGTTGTTCGTTTGCGGCTTTCGAATACTTGAACGACGGTGGCTCATCGTGAGAATGAGCGTGTGAATGGCCCAATACTGCAACTACGGCAAATGCTAAAAGAGCACATATTAACATTGATTTATTAAGTTTATACATTTTTAACGAAGACGTTACACCTACAGTTCTCACTCAATAGGAAGCGGTAGCGTGATATAAACTATTGTACACAACAAGATGATGTGTGCCTTGCTGACTAGATTGACAGGACAAAATGACACATGTCATTGTCCTCGACGCTGTGCGTCAGTGTTGCCTGCACTGGAATTCGATTCGATGCGATCAGCACGTCTAGCACACGACGGCCGCGACATACTCTCGATTTTTATCGCACTACTCTTCTTCTAAGTGTTCTAATAAGAGAGAGGCGAATAGTGCGAGAAAAATCGAGAGAGCTCGAGAGTATGTCGCGGCCGTCGTGTGCTAGGCGTGCAGAGGTCTGAATTATCCGAAATCGGACCAAAAGATCTGCACCGGCAACACTGGTGTGTGTATACAGATAATACACACATACACGGAGAAAAAGAAGCCGTGACGCGCGAACCTTGTGCGGGCTTAAGTGGTTATTACATTGTCCGGAATTCGAGATATCTCGTATCGTATCTATAGTATTGCGGCGTCCCTCTCGTCAGTGACTGAATTCCGGACAATGTAATAACCACTTTAGCCCCCACTGGCGCACTGAGAAACGGGTCGAGATTTTGTTTGAGTGTGCGTGCGGCGCCGCATAGATACTATGGCGCACACATACAAGCCGCGCGCGGTGCGTTTGTATGAAGATAACGTACTTTCCACTCTTTCTACTATGTCATGGGTACCTTTGAGCCGGGTGTGAGCTTTAGTCATTATTTATCTTTATGATTATGTATTTTTTATCTTTTAACTAGTTATTATAGTTATCTTTATTATTGGCAAAGTAGAAGATCAAGTCCATATTTTGATATAATGCACTAGGTTTAGTTGTGAAAGGCAAATAATGTTAGGGATACTTGCTGAACCTATGTCTGACCCCCTAGCACACTAAGTTTTATGTCAGACATAAAGCATTCGTCTCTTTCTGGCAAATATGCGAGTGCGAGAGGGACAAATGCTTTATGTCCGACATAAAACTTAGTGTGCTAGGGGGTCTGATGATGCCATGAAAACCTATATGTTCTAAGATATTAAATGCCTAGAAATAAGTCCTAACTGAAAGGTACTGAGGGTGTGTTCTCCTATGAGGCTGGCATTGTCACCACGAGTGTTCAAAAGCCTCTTTAAAATATAAGATTTAAAAAAATCTTTATTATCTGTGTAATTTGTGTTTTTATTCAATTTCAATTTGACAGCACAAATCGTTTCTGAGATATTTAACGTTGTAACAGACGGACAGACGGAACATATTGCAACTGATCGAAGTCTGGGCGAGGAAATGGTGTAAATAAAAAAAAGAATTGCGCATTTCAGTATACTTCGTATTATTTAAAACCAATAAGTCATTCTCATATTTCCGTCAATGTCTCTCTGGGTTTCTAAAATGCTAGCTTGTCTTGTCAGTTTGCGCATCGAACTCCGTCTTCTGGTCAAAAGTTCAGGCACCTGATCTTCCATTAATGGAGCCTGGGTTAGTTCTAATTGATCCAGATTTTCATACGATTCTGAGTCTGCCACAGCCCTGTAACAATAACACAATTATTTTTAAGCGACATGAAAAAAGGCGGAGGTTCTCAATTCCTTGGAATCCTTTATTTTTATGTATGTTCCCGGTTACTCGAGACGCCAGGACCGATTTCGAAAATTCTTTTTTATTTGAAAGTGCTGCTTTGTATCAATAGTTAAGCCTAAGTATTTAACACAGCAGACAGAATCAACACAGTTGCATTAATCGACTGTTAAGGAAAAACTGACCTGTCTGGACCTCACAACGGAGCATACGCGAGGAGAACCCGTATAATAGCAAACGCGGACCATACGCGGAATCAACGCGGCGCGCCGCCGACACACAACGGTTTAGCACCGTCGCGTGTCATGCCCAGAACGTACCACATGCAAAATAAGTATTAATGGCGAGAATAGCCGAGTTGACTAGGGGCACATATAGTTCTGCAGGAGGAGTTCTAGACATATTCGAATATGTTGTGTGATGTGCAAAATTTATGAAGCACGGTACTAGGGGTGCATAATATGGAGCTGGTTGTTGTAAGAACTTTAGTTGATTTTTAGTGTTCCGTACCAAAATTGGTCCAACGGAACACTTATGCGATCACTGTATGCACTGTCCGTCTGTCACAGCCAGTTTTCTCGAAGACCGTTTGACGTAGGAAGCTGAAATTTCGTATAGATATAGAAATGTATGACCTAATTACGTAAATAAAGTCAAAAAGGTGAAAACCCCATTAAAGGGGGCAACTTGAGGGGTAATAAGGGGTTTCGGATTTCTTTTTTGGACTCGTTAAATTTTGAGACGGTATACACATTTTGAGTTCTTTTTACGATAGCTCTTACTAGTGTAAACAACGACCAAAGTAACTTTTTTTCATACAGTGCTGTCCCCAGCTCTTTTTCAAAAACTATAGCTCAATAAGACTTGGAAATACATACGCATAACGGAAATTGTGTGTAGATGGCGGGAAAATTATCAACATGACGTTAGCTTTAATAGTTTAATTTATATTTACCAATTAAAGTAAATAAAATCGGTATAGCGTCTCATTTTACGCTGGTTATTCAGTATAGACGTGCCTGGTGACGTATATTGCACTCCGTAGTCTGATAAATGAATATTGATATAATGAAAACACAGCATTGTATTTCGTGTTGTTTCCTGTTTCCGATTTGTTCCGACCGAAACCGAAAAATACCTGATGATTACTTCAGTAATTAGACAACGCAAGTCTGGTGTTTTCAACAATTACCCACGATCCAGTTAAAGTCTGACCTTCGATCCGGTGTAGTTGTTGCGGATCACATTATTTAGTGTTCCCATATTCAGTTTCATGCAATTTTTTTGTTTGTATAAGTGCGCATGAGTGTCTGCTAAACGTATTTGGCTTGGTTGAAAACCGGCTTCACTAGGTTATTCGTAATGCTCTGTCTATCTTTTTTCTTGGTCTGAGGTGACCGCTCGCGGATTCGACTTTAAAGTTATTAACACAACACAGTAAAGTACCTAAGTAACTAGCCCTTACACAACACACAACAATAAGTGGCAGTGGGCGGGGCACATTGCACGTAGAACCGGTGATGGCCATTGGGGCGGAAAGGTTCTCGAGTGGCGACCTCGTACCCGAAGGCGCAGCGTGGGTAGACCCCCTACAAGGTGGACCGATGACCTGGCCCCGTATCATGGTCAACAAGATAAGAGCGTCGTCTCGTTCTATCGAACTGTGTCAGCCAGTGACGGACGCTCTATCTTGTAACTTATCGCGTGATAAGGCAGACCATGATACGGGGCCTGGTAAAGGTTGCGGGAGTCCGCAGGATGCGGGTGGCGCAGAACTGGTCATTGTGGCACTCTTTAGGGAATGCCTATATCCTGCAGTGGACGTCTTTCGGCTGATATAATGATGACGCATCAATATCGATGAATATTTTGGATTTTGTAATTAAACGATTTAGTTGAGAACTAAGAGAAACTCCAATTGAATCTTCTTATAAGCGGTTTTGTTTGGGTTACTAAAACACACAAATAATACTATGCTTAATAATGGCTTCAGATTTCAACACTACAAGCAGCTTTTGGTGTTCTATATTTTAACAGTTCTACATGACTATATTTGGTTAAAATCTAGAAACAAAATAGCATCAAAGTACGAGGTTCTTTATTTGATTTAAAATTGGAATACCGAGCTGTAGTGGTGAATCTTATTGTTGCTTTATACCAGTCAAGTTTGAGAGCTTGCTGCGAAAATTTTGATTGACAACGTTTTTAGCAATTTCCCAAATTCTTTACTTATACACGTCGTAGAAATTTTTTTAGCCATCACAAACTTTGTATGAGAATCGAAGATATAAAAATATATTTTCTGTTGAACTCTGTTAGTAGTAGTTAGCTTCAAAATCAGGAGATAAAGTATGAGTCATTTAAAATAACTGAATGTACGGAACACTAATTGCTGAGTTCCGACTCGCACTTGGCCGATTTTTTATAGCGCGTTGGACAGCGGCCACACAGGGTAATGATAATGAATTGCACAGTAACATTTAGATTGATGTAAATATTAGAAGTACACTCAATTTTATGTATATGTGAGTATCGCGTAAGTGCATGTGTGAGAGAGTGAGGTAATGAGCGTGTAAAAGAGAAGCATTGAGTTTTGACTAGGTCGGGTCATTGTAGTAGGAGCGCATATCTTGCACGTATTTATTTTTAGGTATGACTTGAAAAATAGATTGACTAAAGAAATTATTCTACTGTAACTAGGAACGCATGAGGGTGCAGGAGCATATAGGTAGTGAGGTCACGTGGCCGTAAGATTCGACAGATTGAAAATTCATAAGACGGACAGTGACCTGATCGAAAAACTGTTACAATGTCATTGAGTTTTCACTTCTGCCGGCACTCCCGGAGTGCAACCCGGTCTTTTTTTGCATGTGCCTGTATGGTTACGGTCATGGTATGATACGGTCTAGTGGGCATATACCGTTCCGTAGTCGACTAGGAACCCTTATAGTTTCGCTTTGTCTGTCCGTCCGTCCGTGGATAATCTCAGTAACCGTTAGCACTAGAAAGCTGAAATTTGGTACTAATATGTATATCAATCACGCCGACAGTGGTAAAATAAAAAGTGTTTATTTTATTTTATTAGCGTACCTCCCCTATACGTAACGTGAGGAGTGTTTTTTTTCATTTCAACCCTAACGTGTGATATATTGTTGGATAGGTATTTAAAAATCAATAGGGGTTTGCTAAAATATTTTTTTGATAATGTTAATATTTTCGGAGATAATCGCTCCAGAAGTAAAAAAAAGTGTCCCCCCCTTCTAACTTTTGAACCATAAGTTTTAAAAATATGAAAAACATCTCAAAAGTAGAACTTTATAAAAACTTTCTAGGAAAATTGTTTTGAACTTGATAGGTTGAATAGTTTTTGAAAAAATAACAAAATAATTTCTGAACTATGTTTGTAATTTAACCGTATTAAGCAGGTGTTTATGTACCTGTAATTTCTAAAAAATCACAATGAAATGACGTGCTTTCAAATAAAGTAAAAAAACGGTGAATATCGGTTCACACAATAAAGAGTTATCCCATAAAAATCATCTTCCATACTTTAAGATCGCGCGCAATAGTTTACTTAATTTGCCGATAGATGTCGCTGTACGCGGAACGCTCACATTGGACATGGCGCTGTTAAGATTTTTCCTGATTTAATGGGTTTGGAGTAGGTGCGCCCATACATTAACTTACTGTGACGGACGAAAAACTACGGAACCCTACACTGAGCGTGGCCCGACACGCTCTTGGCCGGTTTTTAGATTTTAGCTCGGTGATTGTATGGCGAGTGTAGTTATATGCATGCATCTGGTCTTTGAAAACTTTATAATAATTCCATTGTCGTGTGCCCAATTAGTTATACTTTCAAATTCCACTTGTACGCACTTTTGTAGTTGCTGTATCTCCTTGGAAGCATAAAACAGACACATCGTCTGCATACATAAACACGTGACACCCCCTGACCGCTGTTCACATGCATCGGGTATCCGACGGGACCATACACGGAGCCGGTTGGCGCCCCTAGGGGCTAGCTAGCTCCAGGACCGCCTCATCCCCCGTCGCACCCGCGATGCATGTGCGTATCTTTCTATTGGTCAGGAAGTTGGGACCGCGTATACCACATTCATCCATTGCTTGCAGTAATACATCGTGATCCATGGTAAGTATCAAAAGCCTTTTTATAGTCTGTAAAAAGTGCAATTAGCTGTTTACGTGTAGTCCAAACTGGTAAATTTGGCTTACCTTTGTTCACCGCAAACCATGCAATCTTTGTAGCTCCAATCCTTTCCAAATTGTTCTCCTTCCTCAGCGGTTTGAGGCAACGGGGCGTTGAGTGTTTCCGGCAGTCGCAGGGCCGTCAGTCCACCTACGACCGACAGCGCACCCATCACCACGAGAGGCAGTACGAGGTTACTCGAACCCTAAACAGGAAGAGTTCTACCTATACCAAATTACTAAAAAAAAGAGGTTAAGTTTGTTAATTCCTTGGGATGGGCTATAGGTAATCCCGCGGCTCCAAGTCAAAGTCAAAGTCAAAGTATATATTATTATATATTATATTTCTTTCAAGTAGACTTACAATAAAGCACTTTCAAAATGTCAATTATACAATGTAAAAAGAAAGCAATAATTATAACAATATAAGAAACACTAGTTGTTAACTAGGTACTAAACTAACACAACATAATAATTATAACAAATACAGTAAATACTCGTAGTAAAATACCTAAATGCGTAGAACAATTCATTCCCAGGCATTTTTGTCAGTCATATAGTCTTTAATGTTGTAATATGCTTTACAAACTAGTTTACGTTTAAGATAGCTCTTAAGTTTGTTAATAGGCAGACTAGTTACACTACTTGGGAGTTTATTATAGAACCGTATACAATTACCCTTAAAGGATTTTTTTATTTTTTGCAGCCGCGTATAAGGCACTGTGAGCTTATCCTTATTTCTGGTATCTATATTGTGTATATCATAATTTCTTTTAAAGTTGTCAATATTTTTATGAACATACATGATATTTTCATAAATGTATTGAGAATGCACTGTCAATATATTAATTTGTTTAAATGCCGCCAGAGTTCTCCAGAATACGCGGGCGGAGCTGCGCGGGCCTAGTTATGAACATCGCAAAATTACCCGTCGCCGTTCGGGTCACTTAACTAGGCCAAAGTATTTTTGAAAGGATAAGATGGGAATACACCATGTCGCACGATTTACCGGGGATGGGGCCAAGTCCGATGATATGTTTTTGAAAGTGTTTCTTACCAAGTAGTTAATAAACGGTATTACGATGAGGCCCAGGCCGCCGATGTAGGCCGAGGTGCCGATGCCGACGCCGCGCAGTTCGGTTGGGTACAGCTCCCCGGCGTACGGGTATATTATCAGAAAGGATGCGGAAATGAAACATTTGGATATTAAGTACAGGACGAGAGTAGCCGTTTCGGCATCTGGAAACATACGTAGCTAACTTGTTACGGGAATTAAAACAAAATAAGGCCCAACACATGAAATAATTGCTAAGGTAATTTGAATCCAGTTCCATAGGTAATTGGATTGCATGTCATTTGTTCGAATAATCAATGGAACAAAATTAGGTACAAAGTTTATAATCTCATTGAAACAGAGTTGTACATTGTAATGCACATTGGGCCTAACGAGGTTAATAATATTTATCTGTTACATTAGCTGATTTATAACTGTGGTAGGTCGTTATGTTGGTAAACTTCATAATCTTGTGGTACTCAGTGTTAAAATACAAAAAGGAAGTCTAATTTTGTTCGTTGCTTCGCCTGATTCATATTTTAATATGTTTCGCGCGATCACTTGACGCGTGCCGTGATGATATGTCGGAAAGAGCGCGCGGCCCATATTGAAATTAGAAACAGATGTTAATGTGATGGATAAAATAGTAACTCCTATATCGATTGAATGATTAACTCACCGTTGGGCAATAACACTGTGGCTATACAAAAGAATCCGCTGATGACCATTGATAAACAAAGGGGCCATCGCCGGCCGATGCGATCCATGAGGACCCAGCACACCAAGTAGCTCGGTATTTCCACAGCCGACGATAGAAAGAAGCTCATGTACTGATTACTGCCTATAGCCGGTCCATAGTAACTCAAACCAACGTATACCATTTCTGATGCACACCAGTTTAATGTAATCAACAAAGTTTTAAGTCGCATATTGGGTGTGCGGCACAAAGCGAACACGCTGGGTGTTGTGACCTCCTTTTTCCCCATTTGCTTTTGCTCTAGCACTTGTTTTTGAAGCCTCTCGGTATATTCTACAGGCATTTGTTTTCCATTAACTCTGGCTATTAATTTCAGTATATCGTTAGCCTCTTCAAAACGTTCTCTCATTAATAACCATCTAGGGGATTCCGGTAAAACGAACCAGTACAAATAGTAAAATAGAAAAGGTACCGATGTAGCCAAGGCTAGTGACCGCCAATCACGTAGGAAGAATGTTACTAAGGATAGCAGAATGAGCCCCAATGTGTAAAATATGCACGTCATTACAGTCACGAATGACCTGTAGTTAGGGCCTGCTAGTTCAAGCGCTGAAAACAAGATAAACAGAAGCAGTTAGTAGATATACATAGTCAGAAAAATGGTTAAATCAAAAATATCTCTACTTTTACGGAGCAAGACTAAATTATTATAAGTAAACGGTATTTAATCGTGTATTTTTTTACGTCGACGTTTCGGATGTGTCGCAGCGTCTATGATCTCGAAAACACTGAACAAACTTGTATATAAACATATTCTTCCCGAAAGTGCTTCTAGAATATATTGATAATGATTTGCTATTATTCTCGAAACCATGATACCTAGTCACGAAACATCCGTCCCGTTAGTCAAAAAAACGAGTGAATGATCAAAATTGCCACTGCACATGCACAGTGCAACGGTAGCAATTACACATGAAAAATTACAAATTAAACTTACAGATTATGAACGGTATTTGATATATAGCAGGAATAGTTAAGCCAACTATAATCCTCGCCAGTACCCAGACCCAGTATTCGTGGGCATAGGCGGTGGTGATGCTCCCTACCAACAGTGTGGTCAGACAGGTGAAGAACGATTTCTTCCGTCCGATTCGATCGTTCAATAGCCCGAATCCGTAGACCCCTATCGGCCCTCCAACGTTTAGGGCGACAAGGCCGAGTGTCGGATAAACGTCGTACTCGCAGACGAGGTTAAACTGAAATGCAATCTACACTTATACTCGTAATAAATCTATGAATTAAAAAAAGAATCAGCCAGTGTCAAACTTAGTATTGTTCTGTCACGAATTATCTCAGCTTCCCACGAACGGAAAAACGCGCAACTTTTTTTATTAGTAACCTTATTATTCTAGCTTCCGCTTAGGGGAGTTTCATGCGACTGCGACGATTAATTAATTACCCAAAACATTTGACCTCATTACATTTTTCATTCCTTTTTCTTGAAATCCTAGCTGCCATATCTGTCAACTGCATCAAAATCTGTACTGGATACTTTTAAACTGAGGAGAGGTAATTGTCCGCCAGTCACACTTGAAAATGCCATACTTCCCCACCAGGACCATGTTCGATATCTAGGTTTACATCTTGACCGAAGACACCTGGAATCATGAGATCATACGTAACACAACAATGCTTAGTTTGATACTGGCTGATTATTTTTTTAATTCAGAGATTTATTATAAGTGTAGATTAAGTATTCGTTCCTAAACCCATCTTTACCTGCACGGCTATCACAAGACGGCGCGCGAGCTCTCTCAATTTTTCTCGCACTATCCGTTTCTCTCTTATTAGAAAACTTAGAAAGAGACGTATAGTGCGAGAAAAATCGAGAGACGTCGCGCCGTCTTGTGATAGCCATGCTGAGAGTCGGAGTGACTCAAGTCCATTTCAGTCATCACGTGTTTTGTTTATCTACAGAGTGTACGAAAAATGGGGTGTGATGTGATCTGAACCGATCAAGGGCATAACAGTTATCGTGTTCTGATAAGAAACAACTATAAGATTTTTTTGGACGCGTTTTTTTTTACATTTACTGTATGGAGCAGGTCACCCCAGTCGGCCAACGCTCCATACAAATGTAAAAAAACGCGTAATTTATTTTTTCTCTTAGTTTTTTCTTATCAGAACACGATTCCTGTTATGCCCTTAATCTGTTCACACCCCATTTTTGGTACACCCTGTATACAAACATATTGAACAAAGTCGCCGGCCGCGTACGTCTATGTATGTTATTGATAAACTCGAAAACTACTGGACTGATTTTAATCCCGTTAGCACGAATGCGTAGAGAATTTTACCGTGGTGGTTGTAGTGTAAAATTTATCGAAGTCTTGTTTGTGATTAATCAGCTACAGCGATTTATTCCAACCAACTCAGATGATTTGGGTTTTGGGGGGATTTGGGGATCGCCGAAAATTGTATGGCCGATTATCACTTCCCAACTCACGGTCACGTTTCGCGTAATTTTATTTCGCCGAACGTTCATTTCCCAACTTAACAAATTTATTTGTTTTATTTGCCAACTTAACAGTTACCCACTCAACATGTGGTCTGTGTTTTATAATGTCATTTTCCAAAACGCCTACTTTCATGTTGTATAATGTTTACATTTGGTTGTTTATTGTTTACCAAATGATTTATTGAGTATGTTGTATTAGGTACTTAGATCGTCGTAGGATAAAAGTCCCTGCTGTTCCTGTTGCCGTTGTTCTTTGAAAAACTTGAGCGGTTCGCTACTGTTGTTGATGTAAAATTACTTGTTATCATCCCTAGTTAGTTTGTTTTGAATTTTATGAATTTTGTAAAATTCATTTTGTCACATTTCTATTTATAAATTTAATATTTCCAACAAAAGAATATGCTAGTATCTTTTCTTATTTGTATCTTGCTTAATGTATGAAAAGGGAACTGTTGCATCAACTAAACGTTATTCGTCCAAGAGTTGTTCGACCAAGTGAAAGATTTGACAAATGATGAGTCTGCCAAAAGTGTAAAGGCGTTATAATAATCCGCTTTATAATAATTCTGCGAATTAAAAAGTTGTTATATAAAATTTTGGTAATCGTTAGTTGTCAAAGTGAATCGTCGGCGAAACGTTAGTTGGCAAATGAAATTCGGCGAAAAACAGTTCTGCGAAAAGGCAGAACACCAGACTGATGGCCTTATTCATAAAAGCGAATCAAACCTATTTCAGCTAAAATGCCGTTTGTCTTTAGTGGTCACTTTAACATCTGTGTTTGTGAGAAAGGCACAAACACATTTTAGTTAACAGATGCGGTTTTTAGTAGTAGTAGTAGTAGAGTAAGTAGCTTCCTACGGGATCGCCGCTCTGCCACCGGGCCACACTACTGGAAGACGGACGAACTGCTCATTCTATCTTCAAAATTCCGACTACAGCGACGACCCTACCAGCAAATTGTAGTATTGATAATGGTAATTTTAGTACCGCCAAATTGTTACATGACATACTTTAATAGTATGGGACAAAGCGACAAAGCAGCTGTCGAAGCATTAGATCGCACGATTGTCCAATCGGCGGTTGCACACTTTCGTCAAATCCTGTCTGTAGTTACAAGAGGCACACGAAGCTTTAAAAAGATCCTAGCTCATACAAGAGCTCAAGACTAACACGCGAGTCCTGCAAGATCAAAAAGATCAACGCGATTTTGCCGACTTAGGGTAAACGCAGCTATTAACGACCCATCGATAATCGGAAGGTATTACCGACCTATTATAGTTATTCGTTATTTTTACGTTTCCAGAACTGTTCTAGCTATAAGAAGGGAATGCTATACACGCACTTGTTCCTTGAGCATCGTATAGTTTTACTTTAGTGTGTGTAGCAGTGGGCAAAAGAGATAAAACTCGTCAGTTTCTGCGGGGGAAGCGCGGACGCAGGTCGCGCCATACTGGCTCTTGTTCCTCCAAGTAAGTACGTGACTTTTCTGCTTAAGACATTTATATGAATTTGTGAACCCTATAATTTATCGTGTATTATTAATTATATCCGTTTAAGTGTCAGCTTTTGATTTCTTACAACATTTTATGGGAAAAAACTATTTTAACCGCTAAAACTATGAATTAAAAAAGGACGGTGATAGCTTCGCCAGTTTTTGTTGTGGCACGTCTAGCACATGACGGCCGCGACATACTCTCGATTTTTATCATCGCACTATACCTCTTCTTCTAAGTGTTCTAATAAGAGAGAGACTGATAGTGCGAGAAAAATCGAGAGAGTTCGCGCGCCGTCGCGTGCTAGCCGTGCTGAGTCGGTAATGGCCGCAAAGTAATGATTAGTTTTTCTCTCTTTTATGTTATTATATTGCATTATAACACAAGTTTTTTTTTTTTACCAGTTTGAAGCTAAACAATTAGTCTTTGTAAAAATCTATTAGCGACACATAAATTGTAGTCCAGTTTTCTTATTTATAGCGTTGTCAGTTTAAACAAGATCGGTAGATCGATATTTTATAGTAATGTTCGTAAATGATTGTTTCTCGTTTAAAGCCGTATTATTTTGTTTTTATTTTTTGTGATATTAATCACTAACAATCGATTTTGTAGTCAGAAGGTAGATTGAATAAAAAATGCCTACTTTTTATGAGTCGGTAATAAATTTTATGTTTGTCGTTACATATTTTATTAACGACCCAAACCCGAGCAAAGGAGTCGGTAATAGCAACCATGAGAAACTATTACCGACCCATATGAGTCGATAATAGCAACCATACGAAACTAGCAGCGATAAGAAACTATTAGTAATAGCTTCTTATGGTAGTTATTACCGACTTCTATGGGTCGGTAATGGTTTCTTTTGGTTGCCATTACCGACTCCTATGGGTCTGTAATAAAATATGTAAGGACAATGTATTACCGACTCATAAAATGTGGGCAATTTATAGTCGTAGTTTTAGGACATACCCGGGTAACGATCGGTAATAGCTGCATAAAAATCGTTAATAGATTCACAGCCGTTATTTTAGGACGGTAATAGCAACAATCGACTTCGTCACTTCTTATATTTTTTTAAATACGATAATCCTTTATTTATAGGCATTTGACCGAGCAAATATAATCTTTATACTTAAGACTAACATATAAAATTAAAAAACTAAATGTGATGGCAACCAGTATACTTAGAAAGTAAGGTCGATTTTAAAATTGCCTTAAGAGGGTCGTTAATACCTGCGTTTACCTTACTTACTTAAAATTGGTCAGGTCGGCGAATATTCAGCGTTTTGAAGGCGTTTTTTTTCGTCACTGTCGACTATTAAATGATACGAATATCAGAGTCCACTTTTGATGAAAACGTAAGCCAATGTCGGTACTGAGTCTTTTTTGATTAAAGTTTCCGCGGTATGTTTTACCTCTGCTGAAATAATCTTGAGGCGACAATGACGCTCGAACCGAGCGGTTCAAACGCCAGGAGATTCGCCCATACCAACGATGGATAGGAAAATCAGCTTCTACAATCGTGGTCTATTAATATGTCCGACGCTCTTTGCGTTTTGAGTACGATGTTCAATGACCTTAGAAAAGCGTTCGAGCGAGTTGGTCCAAAGATGAACACGAATTAGGTAAATGTTACGTCAAATGACCACGTAGTAGGTACCACTATTATTACAATCGGACACTTTACGCACAAAGTTGACGATTATATATAGGTACCAAAGACACACTCCATAAGTCCTCTCTTGCGTAATAAAGTGTTACGAAACGATTAACGCTGGCTCTGATAGGTGAATTGGCAGGTTTGTCGTATTTAATATTAGGTAACAGAGTAAGAAAGTCATCTTGCACCACCCGTGCGAGGCCGGGGCGGGCAGCTAGTTTAATATAAAACAGTGTTATCTCTCACTTATAATAAATCTCTGAATTAAAAAAAGAATCAGCCAGTATCAAACTAAGCATTGGTGTGTCCGGAATGATCTCAGCTTCCCGTCCTAATATAAACTTTAATGCTGCAGCCTATGTCCTACCTGTTGGATCTATTGCCCCAAATTTCTACTAAACTTTTATCGTCTTATTCATAAAACATTAAAATTCCTTTGATAAATAAAATGTGTTTTGTCCCTTTCTTACGGATTTAAATATCCGTGACAGATAAAGACGAATGTTAACGGCGTTTTAGTTACATATAATGTTGACGTTTTACTTGTTAGGTTAAATTAGAACTTTATGTTTCCTATGCCCAAGAGAAGAAATGCGTTGATTCCCACCACATTACCATGCAAACGAAGTCGCGGGTATTTCAGCTCATTCGAATATCAGGAAGTTTGTTACTCACATACGAACATGGCAAGTTAAACAAAAGCCCCCCCTGAAAAGTTGACTGCGTGAACTTGGAAGATTATTTCACAGCTCCAAGGAAGCTTTGATATAAGGTACCTAATTTTAAATGGATACCTCCACCCGTTTTGGAGAAAGAGGTCTTATTCTCAAGACTTGCTTGACAGACAGACAACGAAGTACTCATATGTGGGAGTCTTTTTCCTTTTGAGGTACGGAACCTTACACATACTTTAATTAAAATATTCCAATTTGATATCAATTGCGATAAAGTAGATAACCTAACTTATTAGAACAACCGCGAAACGCAATACGAAACGTCTGTCTAACAGTGGCCCCCTGTTATTGTTATTGCACCTATAGGTGCAATAACAATATACTAAATGATGTCTGTACGTCTAGCACAACTTGCTGTTAAGTCGCTTCACGCGCGACTGAGCGTCTCTTGTCTCACTCGCACCGTGCAAATTAGAAAAAAAAGGAGGGTAGTTCTTTCTCGACTCGCCGCTAGGCGCGGCGTCAGTTGTGCTAACCCCGCTGGACAGAGTGGTGGAGAGTTGTAGTATATTCTATTATATTATAAACGGTTGCAGTTACATTACTTAGGTTAGATGACATGCTAGACGCTTCTGTAAAAATAGTTCCTACGCCAACAACTTAGGAACCATTAGCTGATTCCGAATGAGAATAGGATAGTAATTTTACTATACTGGTACTAAGGTATACTTACATCAATGACGATAGACGACATCACTTCAGTTGTATCATACTCGTAGCCTTCTAAACACGGTTCGATAGGCCAACTGCTGTTAGTTTCTAACTCTTTTCCGGATTCGATCATTTCTGTCCAGTTAACTGAATATCTCATACATTTCTCAAACGTAACATTATCCTCCTAAAATATTCAAAAAAACATTAAGATACCTATGATTTTACATAATACATAGTACATTGTGATACAAGTGAGGTATCTTGATAATGACACCAGAGGCGGAATTGTTCACGCGAGCCGCAGGTGAGCGTGATAAGAGAGCCGAGGATGTAATATCAAAACTCACGCGTTTCATACGACGTTTTTCAACACATTTTGCGAAGAAAAAATCCTTTTCATAAGATGAAAAAGGCTTCCTAAGTTATTCTTTACTTAATGTTGGCAACAGGTTTTTACTCACATCGCCAAGAATTTCCAGTGGCGTCCATTCTATTTATCGCTTTTCTAGTCACCACGAGTCAACATTTTTGATAATAACCAAACACGCATTAACAATGTTTACAAATATTTGTGAAATAATAACCAAAAACCGGTCAAGTGCGAGTCTGACTCGCGCACCGAGGGTTCCGTACAAACTATCAATTAACTCAACGTTAAGAAAATGTCCCTATATTTGACACCTTCATTCTGTAGCTAGCATGATGAGCAAGAATTGCATGAAATTTATCCACGCAGTTACGTAAGAAAAACTATCAACATCCATATAAAATTTTCTCTTTAAGCTTTTATAAACCCGTAAAATATAAATTACCCTCGTATGAAACAGAAGAGAAAACAACGAATAATACCTCAATGTATCAATGAGTTTATTTTATTTAGTTTTTTCCTAGCCGATCCGCTTCAGTTTTTCCCATTACGAAGGCAAAGCCCAACGAATACGACGACAAATAGACCGAAGTAAATTTCGCCTGTTAAATTACTTATTTTAACCCAACACAACAGAATTCAATTTCAAAAAACATTTTTTCACACATTGTATCACGAATTCTTTTTGACCTGCTTGAAAGATACCCGTCCCAACCCCATTCAATCTAGTAAAATCTTAATAGCGCGATGTAGGAATGGGGTCAGCGCCATCTATCGGCCCCATTTGGTACTAACGTGCAAGGGCAATCAGCTTAGTATGTATGTTGGTGTTTTAGCGATTATTGTTTATCACGTGAACCAATCTCGATTATTATTTTTTTATTTGAAAGAGAGTACTTCTATTATAGTCTTATAGGAATTTCAAAAGAAAAAAATACTTATAAAATTGATTAAATTGCAGACTTAACTAGGAAATGATTTTTGAAAATAAAACAAAAAATACGCTAGATATAGAAAAAGTTATACTTTTCCAGTAATACTTATGTTTATCTTAATCACAAGTAATTATTTCAAATTTTTCGCTTGGATAACTTTGGAGATAAGGGGGGGGGAATGGTATTTTTTATTACATTTTCCTTCATAAATCAAAATTTTACCAACGTAGAAAAAAAAAGAAAAACTGTTTCAAAAGTACAACTAGTAGTATTAAGTACAACTAGTACAAATGCCCTTTCATATGATACCCCACTTGACCTAATAGATGAATTTTTTTTTTTGCCCCCCCCTCATGTTCGTAATTTTTCATAGAAAATTAAAATGTTTATTGAAATTTCTCATTTTCCATGCACGTGGATACCTCTCATTTAAAACCATTCCAAATTTCAAATTGATAGCTTAAGTAGTTCGTGATATATTTCACTTTGTGACAGACAGACAGACAGACAGACGGACGGAGTCGCACCATAAGGGTTCCTGTTTTACCTTTTTTGGTACGGAACCCTAAAAATGGCGCGCAACAGATTTTTTTTCGTGAAGTTTGCGCAGTGCGCGCGCATGTGTTAAGCCAGACAGATGAAATCTCTAAACAGCCAATACAAAATAAAATAAATATTTTCGTTAAAAATGATATCTTAATATATATATATTACTTATCTTTATTAATTCATTTGTTTAGTAGAGTAAGAATCCATTTGCCGAGAATTAAAAAAAAGCTGTACATTCTGTACAACCCAGTTCCACAGACCGGTCTGTGCCCAGCTCATTTAAGAATGCACCGTGTTCATGCATACATCTTGCTGCATGGTGCCAACGTGACTTAATCGGGATAGAACCATAACACACGAGTGTCGTAATGTTATAAAACACGCGTGTTTGATACCCAGGATTTTGAGCCTAAAAGCGACATATAATAAGAGGCACGTTACGAGCAAATGTGTTGAAAAGTCTTGAAAGAAGTATTTATTAGATACCTTCTTAGGTATTGACAGTGTTTTCCGATGTGCTTCGGAGATGTTGTGCAGTTCGGGGACCCTGCACCAGTAATCGGGCACGTCGGTCATGAAGAGCTGGTTGAACGCGCAGAACCCACAGGGCAGACACGCGGGCAGGCACACCAGCCACAGCAACAGCTTCTGGTACACACCGAATTCGCCGATCTTCAGCAGCAAGTCGTCCAAGTCGATTGCATCGTCACTTGTTTCGGTGTTCTAATTTTAAATAATGCAGTTATGAAATAAATCTAAATCATCGGGATTCAGGTGCTAATGTGTCATTCCTTCCAGGTAGTTAAGGAAATGTGAGCATCAGATAGTTAGAATTTACACAACAAAAATTATGTAGGGTCAGTGTATCCAGTGTTTACACACTGACACCAAAGAGAATGTTGAATGACTGACATTTTCACAGCTTACAGTGAATCTGACACTAACATTTCACATACCAATTTGATACAAATGTTTTTGCGTAGTTCGGCGGCACGTGATGAAAGTTAACCACGCCTCCTTGCAAGAGACACACTTATGTCCTGCGCGCAAACTGGTGATGGTGTTGATGGTTCTTTTGCGACAAATATATATTTCGTGAAGTTTAATTGATATTTTAGATTAGGTAAAATACCATGATTTTGACTTAATTGTGCAGTTTATTAGTTATACTATATAGTATTAACCGACTTCAAAAAAAGGAGGTTCTCAATTCGGTTGTATTTTTTTTTCAATGTTTGTTACCTCAGAACTCCGTCATTGATGTGCCGATTCGTAATTTTTTTTGTTTGTTTGTAAGTATATGCTTCCAGGAGGGTCCCATTTTTTTCAAAAATTCAGTTATATGATGGGATCCATGAGGATTTGAGGGAACTCCTCAATTATATCGGTCGATTTTGGTATTTTCTATTCTAACTCGAGTATTTACACCTGGAAATCATAAATTTGGAGGAGTGGAATTGATTATGAAGACCACAGGGGACTTGTGGAATTCCTCAATTATGTACTTAACAGTACAAAAGTACGTCACAGATTCTGATAAGATTGGTGATCCTTGTGGAATCGACGGAAGTCCTTAAAATATTATCGGGCCACATACAGCTATTGGGTTTTTTTCTCTAATAATCAACGCATTTGCCCTCGGAAATTCATGTGGTAAATTGGAAAAGATATGTGGAAATGTTCTCGTGGCTTGGCGGAGTACTAAATTGAAGTCGGTTAAAACTTTGTTTTTAAAGTAAATTATTTATTATGTCATTGCCTTCTGTACACCCCAAAGCGTCTATGGAGCGGTATGTCAATAAAAATGCTTCACTTTTAATGCCATTTTTCATTGATAATCCAAACAAAAACCTAGTTTGTTCACAATGACACAGCATGCAATGAAACAGTGTGTGTGCAACAATGACACAGCGATGTAGAATTAAGTAAAAAGTATTAAATGCAAACAAACGCGATACTAATAACACTTTTGCAATGTAATCTACATTCTTACAATTAATCTATTCCTGTTTCATTGTTAACATTCAGGTGTTTCATTGAATACCATGTATATGGACGCACTGGAACAAAGCTCATTTTTCTTATAATACTGTAACTGTAAAAGTAATTATATCTTTGTAATACGACGTGATTACTAATTAAATAACCTATCTTGGTGCAAAATATCAGACTAGTAACTTTAAAAACGTTGGAGAGGCTTTGAAATTTTGGTGTTTCATTGATGGACAAATTGGACAAGTTACTGTAGTAAAGAATCACATCTGTCTGAAAATCACTTCTTATTGTTTCCTAATTCTTTCAAGGACCGCGATATATTATTTATTAATTCCTGCCCTTAAATAGAAGCGAGCGCGCGAAACATCCAGTATGTTTAAACCAAAATCAGCTTTTTGATTTAATAAAAGTGATAAGTTTGACGTCCTTGCCCAAATAACAAATTATATATGTACCTATGTTAGGGTGACCGTTTAAAGAGACTTTTTTTTTCGTTTTTATGACCCGTATATAAGTTTTTTTAATTATCACTGAAGATTATCAATCTTTTATTAACTCTTCATTACTTTCTATGTAATTTAGGTATATATCATATTTTACCGTAATTTTATCCTGCGAGCGGTTTAGTGATCCACACTTAGAATTTTTTGTCATCCTGGTTACTATTTCACAATAAACACATACATAGTACACAAGCGGAACAAACTCGGACGTCCTTTCCCTTCAAGTTATTAAGCGACTTTGTGCCGAAGAAGCCTTATAGTATTAATCTAATTGATCAACGTATAGTTTGTGTTTTCCTTATAGGCATATTTAAATTCGACTAAATGGGGCTTGCCATAATTAAATCAGGTCAGTAGGTATTTATATAAACTACTATTAGTAGGGCACACGAATAGAGGCACGACCTTCCACCACCTGTTTAACAGATTAAAAGTATTTTATACTAGCTTCCGCCCGCGACTTCGCCTGCGTGGACTCGGGATAAAAACTATCCTATATTTTAATCCAGGCTATAAACTATCTTCGTGCAAAATTTCATTCAAATCGGTGCAGCCGTTTCAGCGTGATTGAGTAACAAACATCCAAACATCAAAACATCCAAACATCTAAACTTTCGCATTTATAATATTAGTAGGATCGAATTTAGTATGTACCTGGCTACCTACAATTAATAAATGCCACGAGCTTATTATATTTAGATGGAGATTGCTTTACGAACATTCGTTTGGAACAAGAAAAAATGACCTTGAATTACGTCACGTGTCATCTGTCATCTCTTTTTTTTAGGGTGTGATGATTCTGCATACGTGAGACCTATCTTTCCCGCCAAAGTCACCCCATAAATTGAAATCTATTTTGGCTGGTTATTAATATTTCTCGATACACATTAAAAATATTGAAGTGCAAATACGACGCCCGGCGAATATTGGGCTCAAAGTTTTTTGAAGTGAAAACTTCTTAGCGGCGCTGTGCACTTCTTGTGATGGGGGAAAATTGTTAAACTCGCCACAGGTCACGTGACCGTAAGACGGACACGTGACCTGATCGAAAAACTGTTACAATGTTACGGAGTGCAACCCGGTCTTTTTTTTAAAGAAAGGATTAAGTAGGCTTGCTACAGGCCTCAGCGTAGCGCTACGCGCAGTGAGAGAGTAGGCACAGCCCGGCCACGTTTTTGCGCGGCGGCGGCAGCGGTTTTTCTAATTGATTGCGTGTGATCCCAACTAACCACAGTGCGTTGCGCGTCTCGGCCGCGCAATGAACAGATGAAAAGCTTGCCGCGCCGCAATTCGCGCAAAGTCATAGACGGGCCGTTAGGTTCTGTCAGATGCATGTAGATGCGTTAGGAACTTCTATTCTTCCCGCCTATGGATTCGGATATTGGGAGGCAGGGCGGTTAGTAAAAGGATTTCGAGTGCATTTAGTCCAGACTTTAACCCATTGAAGGGCAACGCGTAGATCTAATACGCCGAAGCTGTGACATGTCAATTATATGTTGAGGAAAAGTCCACTAAGTGGTAAAATGATCAATTAAGATTAGATTGTATTCGTATTGGTTTCAATTAGTTAGGTACAATTTCATGCAGCAAAAAAGTATGAATTTTTGTTAAAATATTTTATTTGTGAAACGTAGATAAAATTGATACAAGTATTTTAAATTCTTAGAGATATAACTTATATTTTTACACAATAATGAAACCGTGAAATTTGTCTTACGAAGTTGTTTGTCCTCGAAACGAATCACAATGCATATCCTTCATACGCGTTCGTTGTATTTAAAAACGTAACATGACCAGACTCCCTTAGGCTAACGTTTGTCGCGGACGCAAAGCATTCGGCCTTTAATATATGACAAATGAAGAAGCGTGACGGGACGCATGCTTTGCGTTCGTGATAAAAGGTAGAACGGTGGAATTTGGTGCAGTAACCTTCGACAGTCTCGCACGCATCCACGCGCACCTTCGACAGTCTCGCACGCATCCACGCGCACCTTCGACAGCCTCGCACGCATCCACGCGCACCTTTATTGTCCCTCGCAGTGAGAAGGAACAATATTTTATACAATATACGTAGGTACCTATCTATACAAATTTTCGATTAAGAGAATTGACGTCATATACATAGAAAGTAAAAGCTTTCATATATAACTTAACTATTCAACATAAACAGTTTTACAACAGAAAAGCTCATATAGGTAACATTACTTTCAGAGTATTCATAACAAGCAAAATAACATATTTAAATCTTTTTAATCTAAAACGTTTAAAAATGTATTACATATTTACATATCCTTGTAGGTAAGTAGGTACTTAGTATAATTTGTGCTTTAACAATCACTCAGGTTACATTAATTGTACGTGAGCTAACAACCCTTTGGACTGCTTACCGATTACCGAATGAATTTGTCACCCTACCCCTTTCAAGGTATAATAAATTTGAATTTAGCATCATTATCAATATAGGGCACATAGTTTTATGAAAGCACCACGTCTTATAATTTGACTAGTCGTAATTGTACTCGAATTTAAAATTTTGTATTATAATCTCGATTGAGTTCTTAGAAGGATAAATTTCCGTTAATACCAATAAAAAATCTTAAAATGTATATATTCTTACTAGCACCCTGATTCTTATATCTGATTGCTAATAAAAATATATTCGGATTTTTAGTACAAAGATTATTTTACATGTTTGGAGAATTAATGCTTTATTTATAACTGTCATGTTTTGTTTATTTAAAATTGGCTTTAAAATTGTCCTTTTACAATACTTTTAAGCATACAGTCGCTATAGAAGTTCACTAAAACCTACAATATGCAGGCTGTGAAAGATTAAGTATGTAGGTAATCTCGTGCTCCTTATAGTATACAAAGTCCATGTTCCCTGGACACAACGCCGCACGCCGCAGACCGGGCGGCGCGGCGGAGCGCGGGCCGACTGGCCGGGCCGCGGCCGCTCCGCAACACACTTACACAACGTCAAAGAAAAATACACTAGCAAACCGAAGTCCTCATTGGCTACAAGTAAATACGTAGGTATTTATTTAGGATGTTTCAAAATCTCGTATCAAATTAAGGCTCGGGTAGGTAATAAAATGTATACAATTTTGAACATTAAATGTTTGGCTATTTTTTGGTAACTTTTAAAAGGCGTTACACATTGTATATACAATGGTCGCGTATGCACGTAAGAGAGGGCGCGACGCGCCGCCACCGCTGCTACGTGAGCAGCTTGAAGAACATGATGCCCAGTGAGATGTTGATGAACAGCACCAGGATCACCAGCTGCTGCCGCGAGAACCAGTCCTGGAAACCACATCCACGCTTTCAGTAACCTGCCCACACGTTCCAAATTCAGAAAAGTTACAACATTCCACAACTAATTTAATCGATAATACACCTCAATCAACATTGTAGTCAGCACCGGCCCGGGCCCGAGATGTTCTTGGGGCGCCGTTTGAAGCTTTCAGTTCATAAGCAATTTTTTTGCTTGATTTTTTCGGCTTTTGTCATTTGACGCCCCTTGACATCTGAGGCCCAGAGCGGCCGTTCTCCTCCGCTCTACGCTCGGGCCGGCCCTAATCGTAGTACATAAATCTCACCTTGACTTGCGGACTGACCAAGTAGAGCAGGGGATTGGCCCTCAGCTTCTCCGTCTCCTCGTGCATGCGGCGGACCTCCTCGCGCCGCGCAGACCCCAGCATGGAGACCTCCTCGCGCGACATGGCGCTGTTGGGCGCCATCGGCATACCGGCCACGTCGGGGAGGGACTTTTTGCGTTGGAGCGTCTGGGGCGTGCTTAACATCTGAAACATACGGAAGAACATTCTTTATTCATTCTATCATTAAAAATGTAGGTATCTATGTATAGTCAACACGCAATATGGACCCATATACGACGTCATTTTACAGAAACCCCGCCCGCGAAAACCTCTAGGTACAGTTTAGATAGGTATGTCAAGGTGTTAGAAATATTACCTAAATTCTGACAGATAGTTTGCTTTTGGACCATCGCCTACCAACAACATCTTGTACGATAGTGTACATCACACGATCACAACTTAGTAATGTATACTATCGTACAAGATGTTGCTGTCCTACCATACTATGATAAGTTACGTGTCTTTACTGGGATAGTGACGGGTTTGATAATTTCATTACTCGCGACTTGACCGCGGATGACATTTAAGCACTTATTTATACGCAGCATTACCTCCACAGGAGGCACGTTAATCCAGCTCTCCGACGCGCGCCGCGCCAGGATCGCCGGCGAGCACATGAGGTCCTCGTCCTCATCGTCATCCCCTTGATACCACATCATTCTATTAACGTCTCATTAATTCACGAACCGATACCAATACACCGTAAGTTTCACATTTCACCATTCCAACAAGATTCTAGATTCGTCTCGGTACATCTTAATTAAAATGGTAAGACTAACGGTTTAATTTATATTTTTAACGGGTTTGAAAGTACATTTTATTTGTGTATAATTAGCAAGAGGTGATGCGCGGAAAGCGGCAGTGAGCGACTGTCTCTGGATATAGAAATAGAACCGGGCTGAGCTGAGTCGCGGGCGGCGCGCGCCGGCGCCGCCTACGGGCCGCATACGTGACCCGCCGCGGCGCTGCGCGCACGCTCGGCGCCATGTCCCGACGACGCGCCCCACATAAATATTACACAGTACACAGTTTATTCCAATACTAAACTATACCGACCTAGTGGGTAGTGACGCTGCCTACGAAGCTGAAGGCCCTGGGTTCGAATCCCGGTAAGGGCAAATATTTGTGTGATGAGCATAAATATTTGTTTCTGAGTCATGGATGTTTTTCTATGTATTTAAGTATTTATATCTATTATATATATCTTCGTCTAGTACCCATAACACAAGCCTTACTGAGCTTACTATGACTAGGTCGATTTGTGTAAGATTGTCCCCTTATTTATATTTATATTTATATTTATATATATTTATATACGAGACTGAAATAATCTCAAGACCAAACCAAATTCGACCTTTTCGCCTAATCAGTAACTTTAAAAAGTCTGTTATTAATTATATCAATTGAAAGGAGATCAACATATCTTTGATATTTTATTACACCTATATTTTAACGTAATTTACTTGTGGAGCTGTTCTCATTCTAGACATATGCATTACTGTTGTTTGTTTTCACTATTTACGATTCGTACCTACTCCGTTTTTATATGAAACTGAGCAGGTACGGTAATAATTTGCGTTACGTTGTAGGTAAGCAGTATGTACTCGTAAAAGAAGGTCAACGACTTTGTTAGTGCACTAGCAATATATTTTACAAATAAAGTGCCCCACGCATCCCACTTCCAGGCCAAAGCTGGGTGTAAAATTTTGTACTCGCTACTGGCGGTAATAAGGAAAGCTTCTGATATCATATTTGTCTCCCTTATGTTCGGCTCGGGAGAAAATTGGCTGCAATCGAGACATTCCTTTTTTTCCGCCATAGATCAATAAAGTCCCCATACTACTATACAGTCCCACGCCTATGCCACATGGAGAGAAAGTACCTCGAATATTTTAGATGGAAGATTTTACTAAAAGAAGACATTAATTTACTTTAAAAAACCTTTTAAACTGCTTTCATAGATTTTTATATAATTACATGGTTGAACCGGGAATCGAACCCGCTACACGAGAAAATAAATTACCATGTAGTTTGTGTTGTAGTCAAGTAGTTTTATCATAAATATCGAAAGGCTTGATCATAAGGATAATATTTTGCTAAAAACATAGTGTCAGAAATCAAAGGAAGACCATGAATTTTAACATTTATTGTGAAATTTTGTTCAGAAAAATGAAAGGCTGACACAGCCGTAAGGTCATACAACTGACATTATCATTCTAAAGTACCTACTCGTACTTATTACTGATGAATTTAGTTTACAAGAACCAGGATGAAAGTGTCCGCGACCTACAAGCAGAATACTTAGACATATTATTCTCAATATCCACCACATGATCAAAAAATCGACAGGGAGCGAAATAATCAAAAGAGTGCGACTTTGTATTCAACAGAATGGGACTCATTATGAGCATTTGCAAAATTAAATTGATTAATTTTTAATTAAAAATATTAAAATTCACGGTCTTCCTTCTATTTCTGACACTATTTTAATTAGCAAAAAATAATCCTTATGATTAAGCCTTTCGATCGGTATGATAAAGCTAAAGGATTTTTTTCTCTAGTAGCGGGTTCGATTCCCGGTTCAACCAAGTAATTATTTAAAAATCTATAAATGCAGTTTGAATTATTTATTTAATTAAAATAATGTCTTCTTTTAGTAAAATCTTCCATCTACAACATTCAAGGTACTTTCCCTCCATGTGGCATAGGCGTGGGACGCCCTGTATACTATTATAGCTGCGTTGCCTATACAAATAGGCAACGCAGCTATAATATGTGGTATACAGGGCGTCCGAGAGGGCGGTAGAGAAAATCCTGAAGTTTCTATTTCAGCCTACCTACTAGTTACCTAGTCACGTCACGTATTATCATACATTTCTGATCACGACCCTGCTGTCACTTTGTTAGTTTTACGAGCAAGTATGTAATTGCGAGAGGGACGAATGCTTTATTTCCGACATAAACGCGATAAATTGTAAGATCTTGCTTTAACCCTTTTCCAGGCGTAGTACGTTTCATCGACCACATGAAAAAATTACGTTTTTTAGAGATGTTGAGTATTTTTTGAATTAACTTCCACTTTATTTTATTACTTATTTTTGTAGCTTTTATTATTAGCTTAACTTTGTAAATAAAGATTTCACAATTTCCAAAAAACAGTATTCAAAGTATGTGGTCACTCAGTGCCCTACGCCTGGCTGGGAGTGATAACTGATAAGTGATAACATATGGGAACTGTTTCCATTAACACTTTTTCAGAGCTCCATTAGTAGAGATATACTAAACATATTTTACTAGCTTTTCTTTAGTTTCACCTGTCCCGTTGTCTGTCTGTCTGTAATCAAATCTTGCAAGTTAAATTTGATCCACTTCCCGGTTTCCGATTGAGTTGAAATTTTGCACGAATATGCAAATCGCGTGACAATGCAATATTATGATGACGTGGAGCTGATCTGATGTTGGAGTTGGAAGGTGGCCATAGGAACTCCGTAAAAAAATCACATAACCCTATCGAGTTTGGGCTCGTAAGAATCGTCTCAATGAGTAGTTGATGACGGTATACAGAAAAGTACAGTCGGCAATAAAAGCTTGTACCAAAAATGAAATTTTTGACAGAAACTTATTAAAGCATAGGTACCAAACTGATTATCTGGCCATAACTTTTGTGTTAATTAGTTTAAAATGAAAACCCTAGGCACGTTTTTAGAGACGTCAAAGACGAACCCAATTTCGTATATGTTAGATCTTTCACGTCAATAGAGATACGAAATAAGTGTTTTTTTAGACAATGTTTAATAAAATTATACAAAATTAAGTGTTCATTCCTTTCAAAATCCAGTAGACAAAAATGGAGATAAAAGATTGAAGAACACTTAAGTCATCGCTAACTAGTCTTATGTGCCAGTTAATCTCGAAAGAGGTCATAGGTTACAACAATCATTTTATGATATTTTGTTATAAATAATAGGTTCAATGGAAACAGTTACTATCGCTACACATTCTGTGCCAACAGGCATAGGGCATATAATGAGCACATAGTTTTTTTTGTAAAATTTAATATTTATTATAAATAGATATTAGAAATACATTCTTTAGGTTAAAATAAGGCCGATGTGATAAATAAATACAATTTTTACCCGTTGGAATAACGGGGCCTGGAAAAGGGTTAAAATTGAGAAGCTTCGTGTACTTCACATAAACCCATTCATGCCAATGGCTCGCATATTATGAATAATGCCTGTACGAGCAAGCGATGCTTGGCCTCGACTGGGTCAACACTTTCAATGCCAATAACCCGCAAGGTTGGCGCTCTGCTCATTATCATTTTCCTGTGCGTGCTACGAGTGTAAGGCCGGCCCTAACCTACAATAACTTTGCACAAATTTTCATGGTGCAATATAATTGGACTACCCCTTGCGATCAAACGATCAATATTTTCACGCAATAAGATTGCGCAATAATTTTGAGGCGTCTGCCGCTGCCTTCATAATATTGAGCAATACTGTTCCGAGACGGTAAAATATAAAAGATGGTACAATAAAAATTAAACTTGCTCAAACTTTTGTTCAATCATTGCGCAATCTACCAACCCTAAACGGTCAAAAACATTGCACAATTCGTAATGGACTGTCCTAACGCTACGAAAACGTTGGTAGTGAAGTGCGTAGGTACCTACTTGGGGGGGAGTAGGTAGTTTTTCGTAGCAGTGCTACGAAAGAGGCTACAAATATACTACGAACACTGTAGACTTGCTGTGGCCCACATTCGAAACGGGTTTTAACACTTTTAATACCAGAAACCAGTTATGGTTTTCCCATGATATCGGCTACGAGCGTACTTAATACTACGAAATCGTTCGCAATGAATTTGTTAAGGCTCTAAATAATGTTTGAATTGTCTTGGGCTTCAATTCGGTTCATCTCTTTTACATCCCAATCGCATGTTTTTTTTGCCTGTCGCACGTAGAAGCGAAATGGCGTGCCACATTAAAATTTAAATGTCTATACCAAAGTACAGTAACTATAGGAACACTGCATATAGGAGACGCTACACGAGTGGATACGTGTCGGAAGCACGGCGGCCATCCAAATCATGGTCACTCCATACTAGATTTTCTGTGACCTTGCCTTGCTTGGCAGTCCTGCCGATTTCGCTCGTGTAGCGTCTCCTTATGTTAGATGGACAGACGCTTGCTGCACGTCTACCATGAGACGGCCGCGACATACTCTCGATTTTTCTCGCACTATACCTCTTGTACTAAGTGTTCTAATAGGAGGCGGACAGTGCGAGAAAAATCGAGAGCTCGCGCGCCGTCGCGTGATAGCCGTGCAGCACACAAAAATCGAGAGTATGTCGTGGCCGTCTCATGATAGACGTGCTGGAAATATATTTCATATGTATTCCCATCCCGCTTTATCTTACAGCTTCATATAGCACGTGCAGTCCGCAACGCAGGACCGTCTGGTGCTCGTTACAGGCTGTCAAAATTGACTTGACTTTGAAATAAAAACAGCAAACAGTGTTTGCTCTAGCGCATGGATTCCTATGTGATCTTAGAGGATTCTGATAGTGATTCTGATTTTATATGATTAATATTATATCAACTAGCACGACTCTTTCGTAGTTATTGTTATTCCATCAACAACCGGTTTAAAAAAATGTCGAAACATTTTAACAGTACAGTGTAAAATATTTAAACTATATTCTTTAATATATATTTTTTAATTTTGATTTAAATTTATTTGAATGAAATTTGTGAGAAAAAAACACTTGGCAGATCATGCAAATTCCATGGTCCAAATTGTGATTTTCATGCAATTAGTCAGGACAACTCGTTTGACAGTTGGATCAGCAGCGCAACATGCATCCAGACGATAGCAATTAGGCCTGCAACACACTGGCGCGGCCTGCGGTGGTGGACAGTAGTAAATTTGATAGCTAATGACAAGTTTACTATGGTCCGCCACGGCCAGGCCGCACCGGTGTGGTGTGGGCTTTAGTCAGCTCCGGATGAATTGGGGCTGGCAAATCATGTCATGTATACATCCCATAACAGCGCGCATTTTTTAAAAGGGGTGGGGCGCCGCTCTTCCGTTCGGAAACATCATACGTTCATAAAATTTAAGATTGTTAAAACTAGAATTAGCTAGCGTAAGGCCTGTCACGGACTGGCGCGGCCTGGCCGCGGCGGACAATAGGTAAACTTGTCAGTAGCTGTCAAATTTACTATTGTCCGCCACAGCAGGCCGCGCCAGTGTGATGCATGCTTAATAAATCTCATGTTTGTTTATCTCATTTATTATGAAAAGCGGAGTTTATTCTGAGAGGTTTTTATTTAAATATTCTTTAATTTGGTAATTTAAACTTGTTAATTTGATAGTTTTCGAACGTGTTACTTGTTTCGCGCTTTTTTGGGGGTCTACTTTGTAATTCGATGGTCGAACTATGGATCGACCTGGATGCCATTTTCTTTTTTTGTAATGAAATGAAAGGGACAGAGCTTATAAAGTTCAAATAGGGTAATAAATCAGAATGCCAAGTGGTTTACGTCTAATGGCATGCTGCTAAATATTGATAAAACTAATATGATGCATTTTCAACTGCGGAAAATCAATATATGCCAATATATTTTCCAAGAACCTGGAAAACTGCCAAGGTCATAGCTCTCAAAAAAAGCCTGGCAAAGATGACACCACACCTATGAACTATCAGCCTATTATATAATAGCCTACTACCTGTACTTGGTAAATTATTTGAAAGGATTCTCGTTTCTCGCTTTACACTTCTATTCTAAAGACAAAATTATAAATGAAGAATTAGGATTTTGGTCACAGCACTCAACAAGTTTACAAATAACTAGAATAATTGAACATATAGCTAATAGTTTCAATCTGAATAAATCAACTGCTAATTCACAAGCTAATCTCGTTTGGAAGCTTCGCTGTTCACAGCTAGAACGGCTACCGCGAAACGAAAACGAACTTCGTTCGTGTATCTCCCTCTCTGCCGCTCGAACGAGCAAGTGCGACAGAAAGGGAGATACACGAACGAAGTTCATTTTTGTTTCGCGGTAGGTGGATGTCACACTGCGCCGCATCTCCGGACGGAGATGCGGAGCTCGTTGTATGCAAGTACCTCAGTTTGTATATAAATTCCGTGTGGTACGACACACTGCACCGCACCTCCGTCCGGCGAAATTTGTATGCAGCTCCGCACCTTCGTCTGGAGATGCGGCGCAGTGTGAGTGTGACATCCACCGTAGGCCCTCTGACGACTGCAGCTGCGATAATGATATCGCACTAAACAGCATAATAAAATCCCCGGTCGACGCTTCGACCGCTGCGCCCCCGCGTAAAGCCCAAGACACGTTGGCACCTTGCAGTAAGGTGTATGCATAAACACGGTGCATTTAGTACAGAATGTACAGCTTTTTTTAAAATTCACGGCAAATGGATTCTTTCTTACTCTATTAAACAAATTAAGTAAATCCTTTTTGTTAATTAATTGACTATTTATTTTTGGAACTGACAGAATCGTTTAATGTAGTAAAAATATTCACATTTGCTAACATTTTACATGAATTAATAAAGATACCATCTTAAAACGAAAATATTTATTTTACGTCACACCTGGCCATAATGCGAGTTTTACTGCACGCTGCGCGTACGGTAAAACTCGCATTGTGGCCAGATGAAGACGTAAAATTGTGTACTTACCACGGGCGGTAATTCGTAAAGCCCCAGATCGCATATTTATGGTCCTCACCTTTGGTTCGGGCCACAAACACCTGCGATCTGGGCCATTCACGAATTCACCGCCCTAGGTACGTAATGTACTATTATTTTGTACTGGCTGTTTAGAGATTTCATCTAAGTGGCATTAAAACGACACGAAAAAAATTTTTACGCGCCACTAAAGGTTATTTCACCAATATTTGTAAACATTGTTAATGCTTGTTTGGTTATAATCAAAAACTTGTGGTGAATAGAAAAGTGATAAATAGAATTGACGCCACTGGAAATTCTTGGCGATGTACAATATATAAGAACCTGTTGCCATCAATAACTAAAGAAAATAATTTGGAAGCCTATAAAAAAAATATCTAATGAAAAGGATTTTTTCCTAGCAAATGTGTTGAAAAACGTCGTATGATACGCGTGAGCTTTGATCCTCGGCTCTCTTATCACGCTCACCTGCGGCTCGCGTGAACAATCCCGCCTCTGATGTAATTATCAACATAGCTCACTTGTATTACAATGTCCTATTTTAATTTTGAGACCGAAAACATGTTTAGAGATATCGTCTCAGCCACAGATAGTGCATGGCGCAAACAGCATAGCACAAAAAAAAGACCGGGTTGCACTCCGGGAGTGCCGGCAGAAGTGAAAACTTGAATAATTTTAATTTTGCAAAAAAATATATCTCCAGAGCTACAACTCAAATGAAAAGACATTAAAAATTACCTAGGTAAAATTAAAGGAGTTATATACCAAGACATGTTGAAACAAACACCAAAGAGGGAACAGATAATGAACTGCATTGTTTCACAGACGCCGCAAAAGACTCTTATGCAGCGGTAGTATACTTACGATCGAGTGATGGTTCCAAAGTAAACATATCTCGCTCGTTCGCAGCGTGCTGGAGTCCACATGAGATTAAATACACTCTTATATTGGAACAGGTCCAGAAAATGTTCTTAAGGGCGCTGTACAAGAGGATACACTTTTATTACCCGTACATGTACCCTACCTTATTCTTACAAGGGCATTTAGGCTACGACTCACTACAATTACGTCGCTTACTCTCCTTAGCTTTTAGCATCGATCTAGTGCGAGGGAAGGTCGATTGTGTGGGTCTCATCGATGCATTCGTGCGTCTCTTTGTCCCTGATCGGTACGTTCGCGCGCGAAGTCACCCATTGCTGGCCGTGCCGGGCGCGCGCACGAATTGCGCGCGCGTTAGCGTTCCTCAACTCCGTGCTCCAAGCGCACCCACAGAGTGATCTGTTTGCGAGTTCGACCGCGCGACTGATTATTGGATGCAGGAGGGTGGCAGAATGCGAGATGCCTGCGAGTACTATAGTTTAACATACTTAAGAGTCCTTTATGTTTTTCTTTTTCTTAATTTTACTCGCTGCATCAGTGATGGCGGGAGTACCACAAGCCTTACACTGCGGCCTTGGGGTAGCCTAGTCTATTTACTTATTATTATTATTATTATTATTTGAGGTTTTTTATTTTTATTTATTTTATTTATTATTATTATTTGACATTCTAAAATTGTGTAATTATATTGTTATTTAACTTAATTTGCACCTATGGACTCTGTCTGGAATAAATAATTTTCATTTCATTTCATTTCATTTACATATTTATAAGTTTGTACCGCTTTGGCCTTGCTGTTAAGGTATAAATGGTAACATTTAATATTTATAGTAATATAAATAAATAAATAAATATAATTTTTAATGTCAAAAAGTAGAATTGTTCCTTTAGAAAGAGGAAAAAAACCGGGATGGGGGGAAACAGAGATGGGAATAAACATAAAAGATGGCTCACAATTCCACAGTTGGAGCTTCTTGGCTGCGTCATTGGTAACCGCTTGTTGACATATCTAAAACACACCATGGAGTTACCCATCACCAGACAATATTTGTAGACTGACAGCTTACTTGCTCTCAGCTGGATCCGTTCAATTAAAGCTTCTTCCACCATTCATAGCCAATAGAATAGAAGAAATTAAGCGGAATGTTGGCGTAGAGACATACTATGTAAATACAAAGCATAATGCGGCTGATATTGAGACCCAACCGGAATTCTGGATGCAGAAGAACATATGGTTAAGAGGACCGACGATCTTGTCTAAAAATAAAAACCAATGGCCTAAAGATATCGATCTCAGGAGTCACCAACACCTGGCATTCCTTTCGGCAGCGGCGGAGGGTCTGGACGGACAGTGTCCAGATTATATACCCTTGAAAATGACTAAAGATGACGAACAAGAACAGCCTCCAGATTATATATCCTTGGAACTGGATAGAGATGACCAATCAAAGCCAGTCTAGAATCCAGTGGGTTCTCAGGTTAAGGAGATAAAAAACCTGCAACAAAAATACTACCTAGAAGAGACGAAAGGCAGGCAAACCAGTTTGAGTAAGAATCTAGGACTATTTACAGATATTGACGGACTGTTGAGATGCAAAGGAAGAATGATGCATGCCAATTGGTCATTCGACATGAAGTATTCGATTTTTCTGCCAAGAGCCGGTGAGTTCACAAAGTTAACAAGAGTTCATGTGATAAGAGTGATACATGAGAAGAACTACCATGTAGGACCGCCTCATACTTTGAGTTTAATCCGCCAACAGTACCGGATCCCGAAAGGAAGACCAATAGTGGAGAAATTAATAATTAGAAAAGGGGGTCAATTATATGTATTATTATAATACTGAGGAAATACGTTGAGAGGTTAACTAACAGTAAGAGTAAACGGTGGAAGCGGGAAATCTATGGGGACGGAGGAGGACCATCCAGGGACCTGCGGGTCCCACAGATTATGGTGAGAGAGGAGGCTCCGGGGTGGCAAGGAATCGAATTACATCATAGAGGACCCTACCACGACGAGTTACTCTTGATTTGATTCATGGTATTAGCTACGGCTCTCACCTGTTAGACAAAGAAGGCTGATAACAGCTTGGAACCTCTCAACGTAGGTTGATCAGGACTACTTATGACTATTTGTAAGATGATCATTATGTAGACATTTAAACTGGGCACGTTATGTGTTAGGTATAAACGAGTTCCGTAAAAGGGCCACAAATACAAGATGCAACGTGCAAAATGCAAAAGTATTGGTTTCAGAGCTTGATCGAGTTCTGGGTTGTATCGTGGCACGTACCTAATCCGTGGCCATTTCCTATGTTTTCTTGCACCCATTATGATAAATATACCTATCTGGAGTTTAGTTATAATTTACATACGGCAATCATTATTGGTGTCGAGAGACTGAGCTAAATATCTACTTACTACATTGGCAAGGGTAGGCAGAGACCCAGTCGAACATCGGACTAAATCTCTCCTGGCGCCCATTATTTTTAAGCTAGGTTTAAGTATTTTAGTTAATAAACAATATCGTTAGTTATTTATGTTGTCTTTGTCTTTCATCGCCTTGTCAACCCATAACACAGGATTTTGTTTAGCATGTTGAAGTCCACCTACCTTTCGTCCACCACCGCCGCCGCCGCCGCCGCCGCCGCCGCCACCGCCACCGCCCCTCATTATGGGTGGGGGCGGCGCTGGAGCCGGAGCCATGCACAAACTCTCCGTCCGCTTCGGCTGATACGGCGAAGGCGATATGTCTTGCCCCAGATTTCGTTTCCTCATAAGCGACTCCTCGAAAGGCGTCTCCCGCGATATGGAACCCCGGCCGGAAGCCAGGTGGCCGTTGCCGGCCGCGGGCGTGGCCGCGCGCGACGCGGGGCGTGAGGCGGCGGCGGGCGGCTGCGGCGCCGTCGAGCCGGCGCGCGACTCCCGCGCGGGCGCGCTGGGTTCCACCGACGGTTGCCGGGACCTGCGCCCGTAGCGATCGACGCTCGAGTCTCTACTTGGCGGCCTTTTATAATGATCGAAGTAGTCGATAGACGTGCGGCCCGGTTGCCGTTGGTTGGGCCCGTTAGTTGCGTCGTACTCCGGAGCCGTCGTTTGTCGGTACATCGACTGATCGACGCCGGCTTGGCGGTACATTGAGTTTTCCCTTTGTTGTCTATGGTCAAGAGGCTGCTGATATCCTTGCGGTTCCGTGGGCTGATGGTATTGCATAGGATCTCCGCCCAGTCGATCGTGCTGTCCTTCTGAATGTACCGTGCCAGTTCTGAGCTCGTTTCTTCCGTAGTTGGCGCCGCCTGCGTCAGCATACGTAGTGTCTTGGACGTATTGAGTGGGTTGGCCTAGAATACTTTGCCGTCTGTTTCCTGGTTCCTGCGAGGAGTTCCACTGTTGTGGTCCGGGTCTCTGATTGAGATTGAGGGCCGGTCTCATTGCTGAAGAAATTCTACGTCCTTGGTTGGTAAATTGTTGACTACTTTGATCCATTCCCGATGTTTGTTGAACAGCATCCTGTCTATTTAAGACTCTATAACTAGAGAGTGGTCCCGGCGGTCCAATTGGGCCGTAGCCACCTATCTGGTCTGATTGTGCGTACTGCTGTCCTTGTGATTGCGTATTTTCCCAATTATCTTGATTAGAATTGTAATAACCTGTTCTGTCGTCCGTATTATAATTGGAACTATTCGTGAGCCGTGGATCTAAAGGTTGCGTCTGTTTATTCGGGAACTGGGTAGAGGGCCGTCTTGGGGGCACTCCATAAGGAACTTTGTTAGCTTGAGGAATCTGTTGATGCATCGGAGGGATATGATTTGGAATGCTCTTTCCTTCCAAGATCTTTTCAGATTCTGGTGACACAGGCGTGGTAACCTGTGAATCGTAAGGTTTTTGTCTATATTTATCTCTTAATCCTATTTTGTCCAATCCAGGATGCTTAAAATCTGGGGCAAACTGCTTTGCAGTCATTTGTGCTAATTCACAGTCTTCTTTAGCTTGGTCTGCAAACTCGTCGGCTTGTTCAGCTTTCCCTCGAGCTGTGGCGGTCCTGTAACATAATTCATGCTTAGATGTAGAAAACTGTTACCAAATTTGACAGGTCGGGGTTTTTCATTTTATTGGGACTGTTATTTTGTTCCTTCCTATCAACTATAATATATACGAGTGAGAGGGACAAATTCTTTATATCCGACATTAAACGCGATCATCCTAGGGTGCTGAGCATTTAAATCAATTTAATTAGTTGTTCAATACATAAATATAGACAAGATTAATTCGGGCTTCTGTTTTTTTCATTTTTATTTATTTTATTTAGGTAAGCAAACAGCCACGACAAGGGGTACTTATGCATACTTATATAAAAAGTAATGATTACAAATTGTGTGTCCCACACCGTTTACCACATATTAGAAAACATGTATTTGTCATTCAGGGTCATTCAAAGCACATTTAGTCTTAAGGACAGTCGGTGTCAACAACAACATAAAAACGTGACTACTTAAATCCTTTTATGGATCTATTTATTTTGTTTATCATATCGAATCGTTTATATTAACAATTAGTGATTAGTGCTTAGATGTTAGTACGTCGATGATTCGTTTTTTATAAACAAACACTATTTCCAAAAATGTCTACTTTGCAGAGTCTTTTGTTATATGTGTCAGCGAGTATGCGCTGAGGCGCGCGCTCACCGGCGTGTGTCCGGACAACACATACACACACATTACACATGTACATTACTTACCACGGGCTGTAAAAGAAAGAAAGCCCGAAATCGCAGGTATTTGTGACCCAAGCCGCAGGCGAGGGTTGTAAATATGCGATAGAGGGTTTTCTTTTTTACTGCCCGTGGTGACTACACAATTTTACGTCTTCGTCTGGCCACAATGCTAGTTTTACCGTACGCGCAGATATGAATGTTGAATGTTTAGAAAAAATATGTTATTTTTTTATTGTCCAAGAGTAGACCAGTATTTCACGACCGAAACAACATTTACCTGATTTTTCATACAACGATACATGTAGGTACTTTGTACTAAGAAATGTCGGTTGTGACGTCATACCTGTCGTCTATCAGTATAAAGCGTTTTGCGCTGCCGCCAGCGTAGTCAGTCTTTGTCTCCATTTTTTGGGTATTTATGTTCTTTAATAGTAGTTGCTCCCATACAAACATTTGTTCCTGTCCAAAAACTGGTTCGAATGACATCATAAAAAAAATTTAGTCATCATCCCTATTATCAACATATCACAATGTACTATTGTACTAACTCGAGATATTTCTTGTAATAGGGGTTCCAAATTGAAACGGAATGTTCTAGTTGGGACCGAATTAGTGATTTGAACAAGTCTAACGGCCGTATTCATAAACGTCCTCTAAGCCTGTTTTAACTAAAATGGCGTTAAAATTCGTTTGTCCTTATGTGTCACTTTGACATTTGTGTTCGTAAGAAAGGGACAAAGCACATTTTATTTAGCAGAGGCATTTTAAGTTTTATGAATAAGGGGGTTAATATGTACTAGGTCTAGGACGACGAAATTCGGTGCTGCGGCGCGGCGCTACTACGAACTTCGAAAGTCGAAAACTTTTTTTACGCCAATCATAGAATCTTTTTATTGGAAAATAGTTCTTATTGTGTTAATTTGTTAATGGTAATAATAATATTAAATATGTAATGTTTGTTAATTTGTGTTTATGAAAATGAAATATGTTTGACATTGTATATTGATTTGTATTTAGAATTTGTTTCTAGTATTGGTTGTGATTTTTATGTAAAAATTTGACGAACTTTTTTTGGAATGCCTATTTTAGTTTAAATTAACTTCTGTATTGACATTCATATTTTGTTAACTTTTATTTTAAGTTGAAGTTTTTTATTTTATTTGACGATCATAATATCAAGTCGTGTAAATTGACCTAGGGTAGGTAATTTATATTGCATTTTCATATAATGAAATAAAGAGATCTAATCGAATATTTAGTAAATTTAATAAGTTTACATTTATTTACGTTAAATTCTAATTTATTGCAGAATAGTCCGAGAAGCGACAGCGTAATTCGCCTAGCCAAAACAAATGTTAGGGTACCTCTCATAACTGTCATAAATATATATATATATATATATATATATATTTATAATGGGTAAGTTCTCTCTGTTCTGTCTCAGAGCGCAGGCATATGACGCGCGAGCAGAAGGCAAGGGCGAAGAATATGCGATCTGAGGCTTTTTTCATTACCGCCCGTAGTGAGTGCAAAAATGTCTCACCCTGACCATGAAGGGGAATTTTTCGCACGCGTAGTGTGCCGTAATTGCCATTATTGCCAGGTATAACGAAAGTTTTTGTATTTAGTTAGGAACTTAGTACACATAAAAAAGACCGGGTTGCACTCCGGGAGTGCCAGCAGTAGTGAATACTCAATGACATTGCAACGGTTTTTTTCGACCGGGTCACTTGTCCGTCTTACGGTCACGTGACCTGTCTCGAATCTCACGTCTTACGAATCTTACGGTCACGTGACCTGTGGTGAGTTTAACAAATTTTCCACAGCGCCGCTAAAGAAGATGTCACTTCAAAAATCGCTTCCATTTTGTAGTACTATTTGTTTTAAATGTATATAAAACGCATGTGCTCGTATAAATATTTAAATGTAAATAAATTGAAAAATACTAAAGGCATCACACACCTGGATATCGCAATGTCAGATTTTTGGACTGCTATCTTGGCCGCGCGCTGCGCCGCGGCGACCGCCGACTCCACTCGTTCGCGGAACTTGGCGGAGCGCATGAGGAACATGTGCCGCCGCTTCTGACTGGTGATCAGCACGTTGTTCTTGTATTTCCCCTGTTCGCTGGTGCCGTCTCGGAACGTGGTGACGCCATAGCCATTCTTCTTGTTCCCGCACCACTCGCCCTCGTAACGGAGGCCGTCGCTGCGCTCGCTCACCCCGAACGCATTACGTTTGTCGGATTTCCATTCGCCCATGTAAACTTCTGTGACACCGGCTTCTAAATGTTCATCCTGAAATGTTATATGTATTACATTAATATGTATACATACATTGAGAAATTAACAAAACATAGACCGATGGGCCTGCTCTTTGCAACCGACGAATCGCAGGCAAGTCGAGGGTTGGTAATTTTTTTAATTGCTGGAGCTAATTGAGACAGCATCACAAATACAAATGTATCCGACAAAATACCGTGGCAATACATTAGGCATTCACTATAACTATTTATATCTGTACTCAAAAATCGGTCGCTCTATTTGTATTAATAATGCTTTTTAACTCGCCTGAGACCCTCGGAGCACTGCGGATCTAATAGGTTCCCTTTATTCATAAAACTTAAAATGCCCCTGATAAATATATAGATATGTAAATAATAAATTAAGATGACATGTAAATTAAAATATTTTATCAAGAAATAAATGAATGAATGAATCATAAAAAAATGTTTTTTGTCCCTTTCTTACGAACACAAATGTTAAAGTGACAGATGAAGACAAACGATTTTTTACTGCATATTATCTAAAATAGGTTTTATGAACGTGTACTTAGTATAAATTTAAGCTTTAGTATTACTAGTAGTCGTTTTTAGTGATTATTTCGATGATAAGTTAAGAGCTCAATTAGGGTGGGTATGTACTCCGTACCTAACCAGAAATAAATAACGTTTACTTATTCATTAGTTGTTACTGTGAGAACACGCATCCGGAAGGATTCGAGACAAGTCACCCGTATTGATAATTAATATGTAGGTATATCCGTGTAGTAAACCGATAATTAACCTCAAGAAAATAAGTTTCCTTATTCTTAACTTTCGGGAAGAGGACTGAAGACCGTCTTTATTACGATGATTACAAGGGGGTCAAGCGGGGGTCCATCTTGATTACAATGTGTTTCGCGCAGTCGTTGCACACCTTGAAATTTAATTGGAATGCGAAACCGAGCTGTGCTACTTCGCTCGTGTGGCTAAGTTACCCGCATTGACGTCTTAGATAAATCTCCACATTCCTAATAAAACATTAGGTGGACCGCAACAGAGCGTGAGGGTAGCGGGTGGTACCCTGTACCCTCGCGCCACTGTCGCATCTCATTTAAAAGGTACGCCTAGGTAGTACTGGTACCTCAACAAGGAAACTAGCGTTAGAGTCGGTGTGCAGCGAGCCGTGCGTCATGGCGGAGTGGGTGCTGTCCACGGAGGAAACCCAGGACGAGCCCGAGCCGCCCGAGCCGCCCGAGCGCACCGAGCTCGTGCCGCGCTTGTCCAGCTCGCCCGCGCTTCGCTGCTTGCGGAGCTTCTGTAACAGATACGAGTTTACGTTGAATCGGTTATCGTTTTCTAAAGTGTGTTAAGGGACATACCTATCCACAACAAAATGTATTGTTGTAACGTTTCTACCCCGGGCATCTGAAGCTACCTAGCAAACCTACCTAATGCTTCTCGAATTTGCAAGTGCTGGTTTTGTAACTCGTTTATGTACGGGGAGAATACGAGTATAAGGTGGTTTTGTGTTGTAACTACAAGGTGTTTTTTTAACCGTCTTAGAGCCGAAGCCCAGTTAATGTATAAATTACAAAGAATTTATAAAAAGGTTTTTTATTTTGTTTTTGGAGTGAAAACTTCTTTAGCGGCGCTGTGCACTTTTTGAGATGAGGAAAAACTGTTAAACTCAGCACAGATTTTTGTCACGTCAGATGCGTAAGGTGAGATCTCAGGAGGTCACGTGACCGTAGGATGGTAAGAGATTCGTGACGAGGCTTGGGGGCGGGGGGGGGGGGGGGGGGGGGGAAATAGTTTGATGTAAGACGTACGGTGCTTGGGGGCGGGGGCGGGGCACATAGTTCTGAAATTTATGAAGCACGGTACTAGGGGTGTATAATATGGAGCTGGTTGTTGTATGAACTTAAGTTGATTTTTTATAGCGCTTTGGACAGCGGCCACACAGGGTAATTCATTGCACAGTATGACCAGGAACATATAGATTGATGTAAATATTAGAAGTACACCTAATTTTATGTATATGTGAGTATCGCGTAAGTGCATGTGTGAGAGAGTGAGGTAATGAGCGTGTAAAAGAGAGATGCATTGAGTTTCGACTAGATCGGATCATTGTACTAGGAGCGCATATCTTGCACGTATTTATTTTTAGGTATGACTTGAAATATAGATTGAGTAAAGAAATTATCCTACTGCAACTAGGAACGCATGAGGGTGCAGGAGCATATAGATGGTTGCTAACTATAAAGTACGATCCATAAAAGTTTGCGAGGCACCCGGGCACCATAACACATACAAAGGTAAATTCTGATTTCGGTGGCTATTTATCATAAGTATTATGGCAATTACAACTCTCTAGTAGGAAGACACTGAATAACAGTCACTTATCTCTCAATGAGCGGGCACCGACACTTCGGAGATCACTGCTGGTGTGGCGAGGGAACAATCTTCTTGCCGTCTTCCTCAGGGATGTTCATTCCCGAGCCGAGTTATTTGAGCTTCGCTGGACACTAATATCCAAAGGTCACGTGACCGTAAGATTCGACAGATTGAAAATTCATAAGACGGACACGTGACCTGACCGAAAAACTGTTACAATGTCATTGAGTTTTCACTTCTGCCGGCACTCCCGGAGTGCAACCCGGTCTTTTTTTAAATGTAAATATAAATATTAGTTTTTTTGTATTAATATTAATTTTAATAATCTAGCCGAGTGACCGCAGTGACCGCTAGCCGCCATCTTATGTATCTACATAAGATGGCGGCTTACCTATCTAGGTACGAACTCTAACCGGGTGAATGAACTTCGCACCACGCGCCATACAGAATTTTTCAAACTTCATTACCTTTTATTATATTATATTTCATTATTTTTATTTTATTATTTTTTTCACGAATGATTAGTACGTGTTGGATACTTTAAGCGGGCTTTGGCTCTAAGACGGTTAAAGAAACACGTTGTATATATATTTATTATGCACTAAAACAAAATACGTGAGTGACCCGCACACCGAGGCTCATATTTCTGGGCGGTTTGCTCTTCGGGCATCTGAAGCTACCTGACAAACCTAACCTACCTCGTGTTTCTCGAATTTACGAATGCTGGTTATTTACGGTGATTTGAAAAAAAAACTGTAAAACAAAATTCGTGATCGTAACCAGGTTACGTGATTGACTCCTTAAGAATCCCCAGAAAGCTCGATACAAGTATAAATAGATACAGAAAAAATAGAGAAAAGAAGTTTAATATGAAAACCTTCTTCTGTTTCTATTTTGTTTCTATATTATAATTTCTAGTAATAGAAACTAGTTTCCGACCTAGATATGGCGGATTCCATAGTACATATACAAAGTCGCATGTTAGTCCAGCATGCCGTTCTAAAATAAGGACTAAACTGTATTTGTATGGAGTTTCCAACTTCCCTTAAGCATACGTATTTTAAAGGTATACTGCCTTTTCGGCGAAATATGTTTCGCTAAATTTCACTTCGCAACCAAGATTTCGCAGAATTTTCATTTGGTAAACCTAGTTGGCATAAATTTACTTCGCACTTTTCTTATTTGGCAACATTTTTATAATGCAAAATTTTACTGCAATAAACTTTTATGCGGCAAATAATTATGAAGCAAATGATTTACTTAGGCAAAAAACGAATCGTCAAATATCATTTGGGAAAATATAAGCTTTGCTTTGGAATTATGATAATTACTATTATTATTAACGTACAGTATAATATTTGCCCGTGTGGTGTCGGGTTAGAATTTCACCACCCCCTTTCTTCCAACCAACGTGCCAAAAAACTGTCCTGCAGTTTGGCAGAAGAAAATACTGTAAAACAAGGGTTGTTTAAGTGAATAAATTTTTCTTATTCTTATTCTTACTCTTATTATTCCCGTGGGTGTCGTAAAAGTCGACTAAGGGAGCAGGGTTGAAGTGTGTTGTGGGCGATGGGCTAGGAACCTATCACTGCAAGTTATGCTAAAAGTGGCACTGGAACATAAGTTTCATGGGCTCTGCCTACCCCTTTTGGGAATAAAGGCGTGATTGTATGTATGTAGTATAATATTTTTTGGTAGACTCTAAGGCAGGTCGGTGTAGGTACGACGACGAGCGAAGCGGGGATAATATTTTTTGTTAGACTCTAAGGCAGGTCAGTGTAGGTACGACGACGAGCGAAGCGAGTAGTGTTAGGAAGAACCGCGAACCTACAGGGCGCAGCCGAGCGAGCGAAGCGAGCGTGCCGCAGCAGCGGCCGGCGAAGCGCCCGAACCGAATACTTTTACCTGATACTCACATAATCATATAGTATTCAATATTTTGCTAAAATTATGGTATGCCAATCGATACATTTGACGAATAAATAAATGACATCTTAAAAAAGCCCAGGTCATAATTTGCCGTACAATAATTTATCAAATCATTAGTTGGGAAATAATATCAGTGCGCAAAATTGAGTCGGGAAATAAAAATTCGCCCAAATAAAAATATGGGGTAAATAGTTTGAGAGTTAAAAATTTGCTAAATATTTTTCGCCGAAACATTAGTGAACCATTTTAATACTATTACTCAATATTTTCTACAAAGTAAGGTCAGTGAACGTATATATAAATTAATATGAAAGGATGTGTAACGATAGGTACATCTTGATTTATTTGTATCCCCAACATAAACGGGATGAATGAGACATAGCAGCGGATGGACTGAATCAGCGCGGAATGCAACACAGTAAACATGATTTCAACGGAATTCTGTATTTTTAGTAGTAAGAGAATCCCAGCCATCTCGCTGAATGGGGTCATCGCTATTGTAATGCACAGAGGAGCACGGCGTCGTCGTCGAACGAGTGTCAAGATTGCTGATTAGCAGTTTTAACAAATTTTAATCATGTGTTAGACTATTTGATAGGACAAGGCGCGTAAAAATATTTGACATAATCCTGTTTAAATGTAGAGCACGGGCGGTAGAACCGTTTGAGCGTGACCGTGACGTTCTGTCTGACGAATGGTGGAAGGTGATGATAATCTGTAATATAATTAATAGTACCTAACTTAAGGCGCCGTAGATTCAGAGAAGTTAAGCGAACAGAGTTTTTGAAACAATATAATGCGTCTGTTTATAATAACGTTTCAAAAAAATACGAATTGCAATCTTGAGGCTTTTCTGCAGCGAGATCAGTGATTCGAAACATGATTAAGCAATTTTCGCTCGACAGAAAAAAAACACGAACATAGGTCTAAAATACAATATTAAAAATATTAAAATTGCTTCTAAAATCGGCAATATCATGTTTGAGAGAACTCGGTGATTACTGTTTTATTTACTTTAAAGGCCAAAAAATTAAAATCAAAAAACATGATATCCGCGCTTCCGAGCACGCACTTCCATCTCGCTCACGCTTATGCTCAGTGAGAGGGAGAGACCATGAACCTACGGTGCCTTAATACAGTTATTGAATACTTTACCCGCATAATAGGTTTATGTGCTAATACTTACATTCCTATAGATCTTTTAGAAATATAAATACAGTTAGAGATTAAAGATATGAATCCTATAAAATTGATGACATAAAAATCAATGAGGATTTAATCAAATAATGATGAGTGAGTTGAAAACATTTACATACGAAAGATTAAGGCGGTTATCACACTGCACCTCATCTCGGGACGGAGGTGCGGATCGATGGTTTTCTCTATGTATGCATGTAAGTACTTCAGTTTAAATATAAATCCCGCATATCACTCACTAGTGGCGAAATTAGTACGCGTCTCCGTAACCCCGTCCGGCGGAGATGCGGTGCAGTGTGATAACCGCCTAAATACATACTTACTCGTGTATCCGAAAATCATGTGTGCATTAGAGAATAGCATCGGATTCAGTTATATTTGAATTGGATTTTAACTAGTTAATGCGAGATAAGACAGCTTAGTAATTAAAGTTAAGACAGATTAGCTTTATAATTGAGTATAAGTATGAATTTTGCTTATATGTATATGTTTTCGTGTTCAAACGGACATTGAAAAGCACCCACGCAGTGCGTAGGCGCAGAAAGGTGCATTATCTGCCTTTAGTATTTTAGTGCATAATTCGCAGAATGTCAGATTCAGGATGAATGTTCCGCAAAAAAGTCTACGAGTGGGTAAAGGTTGGTTGATTAATATTAAGCATTTTGAAAACTTATTTAAATTCCGTTCATACTTAGCTTTTGATAATTCTCACTGTCACACGCCGTGTTTTTGTGTATTCTAGTTTGATTCTTGGACAGTAAGTAAAATCTTTATTTAAAAGGATTATTTTGTTGCTAATTTCCTTTTATACGAGTAATGGGCAGTAGACTGGGTAGTAAGCAGTAGTGAAACCGACGTTGGAGGAAATAATTTGTAGTTCCTACTAACGAAATCAAGTTACTTTTTAGCGAAACTGTTCCTGTATTTGACATACCTAGTGAATTATTTTCTATGAAACACAGGGCATGTCAGGATAAGACCTTCAACAGATTTGGTGGAAAATTTGTTCTTATTAGAAATTTATAGTAAAAGAGTGATCTTACTTCGACTTGCCCTACTATACATTTTTAGTAGGTACTTACTTTCACTATATCTAGTTCTTCTAAGATAACGGTTTGTGCTACCGGCTTGCAAACAAAATAAAAATAATTTTAGTAAATCTGCAGTTTATTTTATTATGCATGCACACACTGATAATAAACATATGTTAATGTTCCAATGGATTAAGCATGTCATATAAAACGTAACACAAATTAAAATATAGCTGGCAAAGGTACCCTACAGCTTGGCAATAAAGTCTAAACGTAACTACTTTCTTTCGACCCTAAACTTGTCATAGATGCTAGTAGGTACATTGTCATCTGTGTTATTTTACCGTATTTATTAAATTTCGCGGATTTATTAGCATTAAATTCTATACAAAGAGCAAGACATACGGGAAGTAATTTATAATGTACCTACAAGCGATGTCTTGCGGAATATCAAGCCGGAATCATTTTGTCGGAATTTGACAATGTTTATAGATGAACTGCTGGAATGACGGGTTCTTAATTATTGTAGACTACTAATAAGTGTTAAATTATGAATGGTTATATTACATTTATTTATTCCTTATGCTACAATTACAGTAAATTCATAATTTTCGTTTTGTTTACATAGTGCATTTTAGAGGTTAAGTTGTAAACCAACTTGGTACTTGCAATATATTTGATGAATTTTAAGTGTTTTAATTAAGTGTAATTGCAACCCAAGTGTAATTTGGAGGAAGAAAAAACTATATATTGTACTACTAGCTTCCGCCCGCGACTTCGTCTGCCTGGTCCCGGGATAAAAACTATCCTATATTTTAATCCAGGCTTTAAACTATCTTGGTGCAAAATTCCAATCGGTTGAGCCGTTTAAGCGTGATTGAGTAACAAACATCCAAACCTCTAAACATCCAAACTTTCGAATTTATAATATTAGTAGTATTTCATAAAATAGGTAAACAAAACTTGTATTTAAATTACTAGCTTCTGTCTACTTATCTAAACATTATATAGAGGTAATGTGTGTGCGTTTGAATGTTTATACCGATGTGTATTTGATTATAATTTTCCTATATTAGGAACCAAATTTAAATTATGTCCTAGTAAAAAGTGGTGCTCTAAGTCGTACTATTCGTGTTGCCATATATGGCAACACGAATATTACGCATATATGCGCCCCTATTATTTTCTAGACTTTTTTTACCAGACTATACTCGGCACAGACGTATTCATATATTAGTATCAATACGTACCTATATAAAGTAAAATAAATATTATGGGACAATCTTACACACATCAAACTAGCCTCATAGTAAGCTCAATAAGGCTTGTGTTATGGGTACTAGACGACGATATATTTAATAGATATAAATACTTATAGGTATACATAGAAAACTTTTACTTTTATACAAATATTTTTGCTCATCACACAAATATTTGCCCTTACCGAGATGCGAACCCAGGACCTTCAGTTTCGTAGGCAGCGTAACTACCCACTAGGCTAACCGGTCGTAAAATATGAAAGGAGTAAACATTTCTGAACCTTTGACATTGTTTATACAAAAGTAATGAATGTACACGCATGGCATCCTAAAATAAGACGAAAGTCTGATGTAATGGCGAGTGTGTTTAGTGTGAATTTACTATTATACGCACTCGTTATGTCAACATTACGGTGAGTCACGCTTGTAATAAGCCACACATGCGTAGGGCGGAATGAGAACTCACTGAGAGTAGTCCTTTCTTAGTCTTTTCGACGAGGGAGCCACGTCGCCCCGTGGGCTCGTCGGAGTTGCTCTTGAGGACGAAGCCGCCGCGGGCCTCGTCCAGGCGGTGCGTGCGGCCCTCAGTGGGGTCCGGCGTGCCCGCCTCGGCCAGCGACGACACGGAGCCGCGGTGGTCGCGCGCGCCGCCGCGGTAGTGCGACGCCAGCCCGAACGGCGCGGAGGTGCGCACGCCGTACCCGTACCGCATGCCGCGCTGCCATTGTCCTTGGTATGTTCCTGGAAAGCGGTCAAGGTGAAAACGTTAATTAAATAAGTTCACACAGCACTATACTAGACAGGTCCGCTTTTTCTCCTCCTGCACGTCTAGCACACGACGGCCGCGACAAACTCTCGATTTTTATCGCACTATACCTCTTCTTCTAAGTGTTCTAATAAGAGAAAGACGGATAGTGCGAGAAAAATCGAGAGAGCTCGCGCGCCGTCGCGTGCTAGCCGTGCAGATGGTGAGTTTCATGAAGCCAATGAGTCAAATAAGGCCTGAAGCTCAGGCGTGCCGCGACCAGCCGAAGCCGTATTACGTATTGTTATTTCAACTGCCCTTCGAAAAGGAGTGAGATTCATTCAGGGCCAAGAATCGCTACGCGCTACGCTTGTAGCCGATCTTGTGGTTTTCCTCGTATGTAGCGGAAAGCGACTACGGCGGTCTGATGGATATGTGTCGTCATTGGCCCTGAATGTGTTAATGTTGAGCTTTTCCTACATAAAATATCCCCAATTTTTCATACAGTAGATATGTTTACATGTCCCTACTATTATGAAAAAAAAACAGGCCAAGCGCGTGTCGGACCACGCGCAGTGTAGGGTTACGTAGTTGCCTGTCTGTCTTTGTTACGACACGCGCGTCGCGCGCGCCAACTAAAAGTTGCAGTGGCGTCGCCTGAATTTGTACAAAAGTTGGCATTGGCAAAAACTTACATCCCCACTAAAGTGGTACATAAATGTACAAAATTTTATTCTACCATTTTATCTTCGTAGTTGATTTATATACCGAGGCGGAATCACAACTTTCTAGTAGTAAGGGTCACTGAGCTAACCGGCAGCCAGTATCATAACATTTGAAAACCGCAGTTCTTTAATCATGATTTTTTGCCGTACTTTTAGTTAGGGATACATACAGTGGGGCCTCTTAGGGCAGTTTTACTTCAGCTCAGTAAAGTACCGCAAATATTTATTAATTAATAAAAAAAACAGTATTTACCTATGATTGGTTGTTAAACAAGTAAAACGCCTAATTTCTTCAAAAATACTGTCAAAATTTGTTTTTTCTCTATTAGAAAATTATAATGTGCCATATTAAAACACAACACAGCTCGGTTTATTTGTATAATTTACTTTAAAAACAAAGTTTTAACCGACTTCAATTTAGTACTCCGCCAAGCCACGAGAACATTTCTTTTCCAATTTACCTCATGAACTGATTTCCGAGAGCAAATGCGTTGATTATTATAGAAAAAAACCCAATCGCTGTATGTGACCCGATAATATTTGAGGACTTTCGTCGATTCCACAAGGATCACCCTTGGCACTTCATTAGTTGCTATTTCAACGGAATCTTATCAGAATCTGTGATATACTTTTGTACTTTTAAGTACATAATTGAGGAATTCCATAAGTCATCTGTGGTCTTCATCATCAATTCCACTCCACCAATTTATGATTTCCGGATGTAAATACACGAGTTATAATAGAAAATACCAAAATCACTACACGCGTGCCTAATATAATTGAGGAGTTCCCTCAATTCCTCATGGATCCCATCATCCAATTGAATTTTCAAAAAAATGGGACCCACCTGGAAGCATATACTTACAAACAAAAAAAATATTTATGAATCGGCTCATCAATGACGGAGTTCTGGGGTAACAAACATTGAAAAAAAAAAAACAACCGAATTGAGAACCTCCTCCTTTTTTTTGAAGTCGGTTAAAAAATGGCAGCGCCCTTGATTAAATACAGAAACGCACTTTTGTTTGTGACCGTACACGCATGTGCACCCGTAAACCTTAACTGCGAGTTTTAAAGGTTAATAAGGAGGCGGCTTGATGCACCTACCCTATAGGTAATTAATAATGCCTCATTTCTATGAACGAGTTCCACTGAGTATTTTTTACCGGAAGGTACTTTTTATGCGGTAATGCATCTTGCATAGGTACGTTGCACACTAATAAATGTAGGTATCCAATATTGTAGTGTTTTGAACTCTTCGGGAGTTCTTCTTCAGGAATCATGTCGCCCGTAGTGCTATTTAATACGCGAGTTAAACCGAGTAATTATTACCATTAAAATCTTGTTCATTATTTTGCGATCTACAATAATCACAATGAAAATAAATCTACGAGGATAGACGTCATTGCGGCTGATTGATCCACATTGACTAACTGATAGTCACTAACTCATTCACTGCTAAGCTACGCTCGTAGCGCTACGTCGTAGTCCGTAGCAGCTTTATGCCTATATGTTGCGAAAATGCTGTGATTAGCGCTGAATGGGTTAATGTAAAACAATAACAAAACGGTCCAGTGCGAATCAGATTGCTGTCTGAGACGGAGTGGTGCCTGCACCGGGGGTTCTGTACAATTTGTTGGTATATTAATAGTTCTTCCGTCACCGGAAACGAGTCTCGAAGATTTTCCCTTCTTAATTGAGAGACAAACTTAACTCTGCTGTTGGAAAACCGTTGTCCTCATACATCGATATAGTCGCGATTATTTTACCATCTCCAAATAAGCATATACCTAATCGCAAAAAAATTATGTGATGTACACATACATGAGTGAAATATATGATGTAATTACCAAATTTCACAGTTTTCGGATTTATTCCTGCAGGTCGATCACGAAACGCATTGCACGTAAGGTACGTTAGGTAGATCTAAATGTCAATTTTTATATGAATAAATGACAGTTGACTGTCCTAACGCGCGTTCAAAACGTTGCGTGATTACCCTTCTGTATTTATGCTGTAATACTAAACTTGACAAATTGTATGATTCTAACTGATAGGGAATAATTTATCGACCGTTAAATATTGTCGGCGGACAACGAAGTGATCATATAAATCAGGGTTCTTTTTAAGGTACGGAACCCTAAAATAGTCAATTAAGCTTGCACAAAATTATTCGCGGGGTTTAAAATCAGGAACAAAAAAGGCGTCTTTTCTGTGCCAAACTAATAGATAAGTGTAAAAAATTGGCCAAGTGCGTGTCGGGCCACGCGCAGTATTAATAGGGTTCCGTAGTTGCCTCTTTCTTAGTTACCTACATCGACACGCGCGCGCCAACTAAATGGTTGCGTCGGCCGAATTTTTACGAAAGTTGGCTTTCTAAGTACATTTTGTGATAGTTTTCTTTTAAGAGTCCGCAGTAAGCTCGGCCAAATTTCACCTTCCCACACAAACGTAGTAACGCTCTCATTTTAAAACTACGTGTTGGATTGTAACGAAACTTTGCATATACAATGACATGAGGTATATCTATGTCTGTAATTCGTGCATTTCGTTTTTACGTGTAGGGGGGCATAAACACGTGAATTTATTGCTAAAAAAATCTGAATTAAATCATACAAATCCATCAGCATCTGATACACCTGGACAACTAGTAAAATATTCCACATCCTACTAATATTATAAATGCGAAAGTTTAGATGTTTGGATGTTTGGATGTTTGTTACTCAATCACGCTTAAACGGCTGAACCGATATGAATGAAATTTTGCACGAAGATAGTTTATAGCCTGGATTAAAATATAGGGTAGTTTTATCCCGGGTCCACGCGGACGAAGTCGCAGGCGGAAGCTAGTAGTATATATATATTATAAGAAAATAAATGTTAAGTGCTAAAATTGACGAACAGTGGGTATGTCCCACGCCCAGATTTGTTGAAACAAAAATCATAACTAAAGGCGGGAATTTCATTTTAATTTTTAATATTGGTTCACGTACATTAGCCTATTATTTATATTATTTGACTCCAAATAATTCACGTATGAATACTATCAAATAAATCCAATTATTCGACTTGTCCCGCAGTAACACATGATTTCACTGTAATATATACACCTTGTCGGCATTTCACAAAAGAATATACCAGAAACGCCGCGCCGTGTGCGCAGGTAGCTTCAGTCGCGCCACGTTTACCGGCGAGAGCGGACGTCGGCTCTCTGTCTACAAGCGGATTTTCTAAAGGTGTTTTCGGCATTCGGTGGGTTTGGTTACGTGATTTTTTGAATTCGGTGAAGCAATGCTTGTGATTTTTTCGGTTTAATAGTGTGTAAAGCCACCCTCAGAGGTATGTGAATGATGTAGAAACTCGTTTTCATACTATGAATTTTATTTCTGTAATTATTTAATAGCGATTAAAATTGAATTCAGTGGGTGTGATTACCGCGGATTCGGTGGGTATTTTGACCACCGAAATCCAAAAATAGTCCACCGTTGTCAGTGTTTACTATAAAATGTTCATTATTTTTGTATGTACTATACATTATACAAAGATAATTTAATTTGTTTATGTTAACATATGCTACTAGTATGTGTATATTGTGCATGCCCCAATAAATATATAATTTTGATTGTTAAGCTGGTGTCACATTTATTGTATTTATTTATTTATAGTACAATCTGTAATCTAATATGAACATGCGTACAAAAAGCAGTTACTTACTTTAGGAGTAGGGTAGGTACCCCAAAAAAAATTTCAATCACAGTTTTCTAGTAGTAATGGTTACTGAGCTAAGCCGAAGACGGACGGACGAACAGACGGACATGACGAAACTATAAGGGTTCCTTGTTGACTACGGAACCCTAAAAAGGGATAAGTAAAGGGTTCTGGATATTAACCCTTACAATATAAAGTTACAAATCTACAACCTAACAGACTTTTGCTTTATAATATTAGTAGGTACAGACAAAGCTCGTACGTAGAAGTACTTAACCTACTTTACCGAGTGAAACTATTTACGTTTGACACGTATACCTAATATCAATTAGCGTTTAATTTATCAGGCGTAGATAAGGCTGGCTGCAAACAAGCACGAGCCTCGCGGGACTGCTCGTCGCGGATATTATTGATAATAGCTTTTAGCTCACGTCCTTGACCGTTTAGTAAATAACTTTAAGTGTAACTTAATTTGCTTCGTGAGTTAATATGATCTAGGGAAACTGGGTAAAACAGCCATTAAATCGCTGCCAAATTACCAGTTATCTATCTGGATGTTCTTTCAAGAAGTGTTTCACGTTTCTCAAACATGTTCGAAAATGAAGGTTGCGGGCGTCAGGAATTTCCAGGTACCAGGAAATAGGCTTAAAACCTTATCCCTTATTCTAAGGTCCTTTTTTCTGGAAGCTTCCATTAGCGCCCAGTTTTTACACGATCACTGTTATCTTATCAGTTATCATTATGTACATACATATTAGCTCAGAGGTTGAACCTGCCAATATTTCATTGGGATAATGCTGGTAGGTTTAACCATCGTCTAATTAAATTACATTTGCTGCTCTATAACATCCAAGCCGTTTAGTTAACTTGTTTGAAGATTATTATTATTATTATTATTAGTGTGAGCCTGTAGTGTCCCACTGCTGGGCAAAGGCCTCCCCCCACTTTTTCCAGTGCTCCCAATTCTGAGCAGTCTCTGGCCATTCGTTTAAAAAGGAGTCTAGCTCGTCTCTCCATCGCCGACGAGGTCTGCCACGTCTCCGTTTCGGGCTGTCGGGCTGCCATTCAGTGGCGATCTTGGCCCACAGTTCACTCGGCATGCGGCAGACATGACCAGCCCAGTCCCACTTCAACCTGGCCGACTTTCGAGCTACATCGACTATTTGAGTTTTGGATAGCATCGCACGTAGGATTGAGACAAACGGAGAACCAATTACATATGTTCATGAGTACCTTTACTTGGGCCAACTAGTTTCCTTCCAGGCGCGACAGGAGAAGGAGGTCGAAAGACGGACTGAAAACGCCTGGAGGAGCTATTGGTCCATGAAACATCTGATGAAAGGTGACCTTCCATTATCACTTAAGCGGAGACTCATGGACATGTGCATTCTTCCAATTCTCACCTACGGTGCACAAACTTGGTCTCTAACGTCATCTCAAAAGTCCAAACTCGGGGTTTGCCAACGAGTCATGGAGCGGAGCATATTAGGTATCAAATTAGTGGATCGCATCCGGAACACCACGCTGCGTTTGAAGATTAGATAATAGAAAATCATAGTATGCCATTTAAGGTCTTTATCGAGATTTTTATTGTACGCCCCGGTCTGAACTGAACGAGTGGTCGACATTGTGTGCCGCAGGCGAAGCGGCGAGCGCGCCTGGCTATATATAACACGAGGGCCGTGGACCGGGGCGGCGGCTGCAACGCGGTCGGCCGTCGCCGCACCGAATCTTGTCCTACCTACCACTTATTAAACCAAAAAGCTTTTAGCAGTTATAGCCGTGCCCTGTTTTACTATCGCAGATATAGTACGCTTACACTTTTATAGACTTAACGATTAGTTAGAATTCTCATAGCGTTTCCCCGAAGAACAGTTAGGTATGCGTGATGATTCAACTTTACACATTTAAGGCCGTTGTTAGTGATCACTGCATCCAAGTTAGACACGGCTCTCAAGTTGATACTCGTCTTCGATTACTTCCCAGACCCTGTTTTTTCTAATATTTTTTTGTAGAGTATCCTTCGTTCGATACGAAAGATTTAGTGTATTTTAACAACACAGTCTTAAGAGGGAAGAATACCAGCACGGCTAGCACGCGACGGCGCGCGAGCTCTCTCGATTTTTCTCGCACTATCCGTCTCTCTCTTATTAGAACACTTAGAAGAAGAGGTATAGTGCGATAAAAATCGAGAGTATGTTGCGGCCGTCGTGTGCTAGACGTGCTGTGTACTCGTTCATACAAACAGAGAAAATGATTTTCCACTTCTAAATATTTTCCGATCTAAATAATTTTTTGTACGTTATTGACACAATTAAACACAATATAGGTTTTCAAAATTGATTTTAAACTTATACGCTCCTCAAATATATTTTTTTAAACCTAAGCTTAGAAGAAAATTTTATGCTGAAACGTCGACATCAAAATCAAAGTGATTTGTTAAGATTTAGTTAATGTTTCCTTCCGACATGGAAATTTCATCAAAAAAGTACATAATAATATTACACCACTACAAGAGAGAAACATCTTACAAAAATTTTGCTTAATAAATAATGGTAACAACAGGCGTGCTTATCGCTTAAAAGCGATCTCTTCCAGGCCACCTTTGTATAGCAGGAAACATTTGAACTAGAATTTTAAACAGGTAGTGCAGGAATTTATCAAGAAGAAATTCATCTACTTAACACATCATTCTTTCAAATATTACTAAACAGGACACTTTAAAATACATACCAAATAAATGAATAAATACGCAGACATATATACAACCATACATACGAACATACAATATACATTCATGCAATACATAAAAGGCAACTTAAGGGATAGACAGGTAATATTGTTTCAACAGATTTTTGAAAAAAAGAAGAGGTTTTGCACTCCTTATATGCAACGGCAAAGCATTCCACAATCGAACAGCCCGAAAGGTAAATGAGCTATTATACAATTTGGTAGATGAAAGTGTTGTGCCGAGAATATGGTTTTGGGAAGATCTGATGGAAGTGAGACGATTGAAACGCTCTTTGAAATATGGAGGAGTAGAGGTAACAAAAAGTATTCTGTAGAGTACCGCAAGAATGTGAGAATCACGGCGGAGATGAATTGGAAGCCACTTGAGCTGAGAACGAAAGGAGGTTTGCTAGCGCAAACCAAATATGAACCTAACAGACAGATTTTGAAGGCGCTCAAGTTTGTTAAGCTGGTCCTCAGTAAGGTCCAGATAGCAAACACCAGCATAATCTAGAATGGGAAGAAGGAGAATTTAGCTAGCACAATTTTAGTGGCGAGTGGAAAAAAGTTACGAAGTCGACGAAGAGAACCGATCGAAGCAAACATCCTCCTGCTGACCTCGCTCACCTGAGGTACCCAAGATAATGTGCGATTCATTATGATACCAAGGTTACTTACCTGGTGCGAATATGGAATTTGAACACCATTGAACATTACGGCTGGTAAGTAAATAAAATCAACCCTAGTAATGAGCTTCGGACTGCCCACGATTATGACCTGGGTTTTAGCAGGGTTTGCCTTAAGCCCAAAACGTTCACTCATGGTAGAAATACTCTCCAAGTCCTTATTCCGATGTTACTAAATAATAATGGAATAAATGAAAATTGAAAACAGAAGAGACAACACGCCACCTTGCGGGACGCCGGCAAGCGTATTGCACCACGACGAATGGGAAGAATTTACCTTTATTCGCTGCTCACGACCATGTAAATAACTATGAAACAAATCAATCACCACAGGAGATATGTTAAGAGGACGTAATAAACTAAGCATAATATCAAAATCAACAGTGTTCCTGTTCAAGAAAGATGTCAGCTGTTGATGAACAAGGCGTTCCAGGACTTTTGATAAGAAAGGAAGAATGGAAATAGGACGATAGTCAGAGAAAGAGAAAGGTTTGGATGTTTTGTTTTTTGTACATATTGCCAGTCGGGAGCTGCTAGCTGTTGCAAAGCTATTCCTGCCTCTTAAATGACCGCTGCGGGCTGATTAGGTACCTTGGTACAGTCAGGGGTATTAATATACGTACATAAATAAGGATATAAATATCTGTACAGGATTTTATTGTCACTGTCATAAAGGCGTGTTCAGATACTTATACCCTTTAAATAAACAAGGAGCATAATAACGAATCTAAATTTAAAACGTAATTACCAATGTACATGTACTAGACATCATTTGGAACTAAATAGGCAAGAAAGTGATGGAAAAACTCGCACATCTGTTAGGAAATTCTAAAATGGGGACTAAGGAGATGACGTCAGCGCGGCAGCCGCGGTCGTCGTCTAATTTTCGATTGCCAAAAACCGCAAAACCATTACAACGATGCAGTAGAGTTCATTATTTCTAGGTAGGTATTTTACTAGTTATTCTAATTTTGAATCGAGTACAGGTTCGATACAAACTTGACTTTGACATTCGATGCTGAGTAACTATTACCTACGCTATAATGTGTCAATTCGCAAGGAATTAACATTATACCTTGTGTATGGTGCATAAGCTAAAATATTATGCTTCGATGTTTTATGGATTGATACATTATTGAATAACCGTAAAAGCGTCCGTAAGAATTGAGATTAAAATGAAGGAATGCCAGTCTAACGATATATTATTTATTACAGGGAGATATATCTTGATTTGAGCATTTAAAACTTAGGTATTTATGACTCGCACGCTGCGTATATAAATAGCCCATTCTGATGATTACGCTCCATTACTGGTTTTTGAAGTGAAAACTTCTTTAACGGCGCTGTGCACTTTTTGTGATGGGGAAAAATTGTTAAACTCGCCACAAGCCACGTGACCGTAAGACTCGAGACAGGTCACGTGACCGTAATACGGACACGTGACCTGATCGAAACACTGTTACAATGTCATTGACTTTTCACTTCTGCCGGCACTCCCGGAGTGCAACCCGGTCTCTTTTTTAATCAAAACCCGTTCATTTGTATTTGCGATTAAGAGGAGCGTATATCAGCACAGACTTTCAAGTTTAGAATATTCGTGCCTGTGTCATGTATCAAAATGTTAACTCTAAGATCTTGCTTAGAATACTCGATTCGAGTACTCATTTCTTACATTGGAAGCCTGCACATGTACGCTCTTTTATAGAGGTTATTAGCAACTATATGAACGTAACAGTAAAACCGTGAATGGCTCCTGCTACGTGCGGCGCGCGGCGCGACATGAATGGAGCATTTCGTGGTAGGGCAACATTCTCACCGGATGAGCTACGTATTATGGTGACTAATGTGCGACAAAAGTGTCATAAGTCGTAATAACTTTGGTGAATTTATGAATGACCATACTTATATACGTGAGTCGTCGTTGGTGTAAGAATGGCGTGACGTGGTTTCATGGTGTCGATCTCTCATGAAATATCTTTTCGTTATTTCAAGGCTGAATTAATCCTAATTAGTTTCAGACAATGGTAGTTGGCACGATATTCGAAGAAAATAATAGAATAGCGATATTTCTCAATGCGAGGATTTTACGGCAAAATCGTCGGCCGCGTCACCGCGTGTGTCTGTGCCCGAATGTCTCTCGCGTGCACGTGTTGGCGGGCGCGATGAGATCTGAGGAAATTAGTTCGTCGATACTTCACTACAGCTTTTATTGTTTGAATTATTTAACGTGGACGTGTTCGCATTTTGTTTAATTCGCTAGAGCTGATTGCGGTTGCCTGATACCGCTATATATATATCTATCTAATATGTTTTAAACTTTTTTTACATAATAAGAGATTTTATTTCGGTGTGTATTTTGATGATGTGGATGCCTTCGCAAACGTACTGCAAGAAACATATCGATGTTGGTTCTTCTTGCGAAAGTTTAACTCATCCGAGCATTTTTGGTCTGAAAACGTCATCTGTTTCTTAACGACAGACGTTACTTTACGAGTATTACAGTCTTAGAAGCTATAACTTAGAGCGAAAACCTAGGGTCATTCGTCTTCCTATCTCTCTCTATCGTCACGCAGCGGACTGCAAGCTGAATTTGCCGCGCAGGACCATCTATACTTGCGCCGTCAGGCAAGCCTTTACCGCATTTCTTAAAACGTTACAATTTCAACCCACAAATTCGTGTACTTTTTTCTTTTATCCATATCAAAAGATAAATATTGTACTAGGATTACTTTTTTTATATAATACAATATGTTTCTGCGATTTGGTTTTCCTCATGGACCTATAATACTCAGGACATACGTGTTGCCACAATCAGGGACGGAAAGGCTCCTATGCAGCTAAATTAAGGACTGATCTTAAGATGGCTGATGACTTACCATAAGAAACCTACTTAATCTACGCGGCAATGGTTTATTTGCCGCAAGCTCATACTAAATCACCGTTAGCTTTTCGGTGAAGGGAAACATCGTGAGGAAACCGGTCTAATCCCAATAAGGTCTAGTTTTCCCTCTGGGTTGGAAGGTCAGATGGCAGTCGCTTTCGTAAAACTAGTACATATGCCAAATCTTGGGATTAGGTGTCGAAGCGGACCCCGGGCTCGTTTAGGGCACAACCGGGAATAACGCTAGGAGGATGATGAAGCTCATACTAAATCAGTTGCGGCAAACAAGAAAAAGTGAAACTATGACAAGGCCAACGAATGATACTTCCCTTTCTGTTACACTTATTGAGATTTGTATGCTATGCTACCATCTCGCTCAGACGTGGTATTATTATTATTACCATAGCTTGTCCTGAGTTCCATAGGTTTTCCTTGAAATCGCATGACGCATGATTTTTCTAATCTTATAGGTTACTTATACACAAGACCATTTTTGCATGGAGAATAGACAATGACATCGTTTTCGATTGCAGGCATCCCGGCTGCCAGTAGAGTATCCTATTTACTACTTAAGAAAGTCAATAAGACGGAAATCCGAATTGAATTATGAATAACACTACAATGTTATTTAATTCCATCAATCCGAATATTCCGAATGTAATACAGCTTCAGGTTAATAAAAATAAATATTTAAAGCCGTTGAAGCGAAAAAATATAACGTGTGAATAGAGTCAAAGCGAATAGAAACTTTCGGAACAACCCTCTAGGGTAATCGACAGGTAACATACAAAACTATCTGACCTACTTTCACTCATGCATGACTCATTTTCACAAAGTACGATGTACTTGACTCAGGCGCTGAAAAAAAGAATATTATATTTGGAGCACGTGACTTGTGATTGTGACTGTTATGTTGTTTGAATTGCAGTAGTGTGAATCAGTGTTTTGATTCAACCATGACATATATACTTGTTTCCCGATACGCTGTGCGAGAGACAGTTGTTCGCTGGAGAATTTAGTTAGACATTTCTCATCCCCAAAAGTCCTGACCAAGCTCACTCTAAAGACCTATTATTTCTACAAGAGCATTCAAGCCTGGAGAGCTATACCAGGCCCCTATTTCACCAACTTGACAATTGTCACCTGACAACGACAATTCGCCTTACATTGCTGGTTCCACAATTAACCTAGCGACCACCTTAACTTCTAGAACACGCAATCGATGGTGAATTGTCATTGTCAGGTGACAATTGTCAAGTTGGTGAAATAGGGGCCAGGACTGAAACATTCCAAGGCGCTTATTAGAGCCTGTAGCAAAATGTGATGTGATGCTTTGAAGTTTGAAGTTTGAAGTTTGGCGCTAAGCAGGAACCGCTACGCATGTTGGTAAGGGTGCTTACAGGGCATTGTCGCCTAAACAAGCACAAGCAAAGGTTAAGATTGTGTGACACAAGCCAGTGCAGACTCTGCCTTGAAGCGGAGGAGACGCCTACACACATCCTAACCGATTGCCCCTGCCTTATGCGCAGCCGTGACTCCTTTCTGTGCAAACACATTACGTGCCCGGAGAAGATTCTTGAGATCAACAGTATCCTGCAATTCTTCGAGTTCGCAGGACTTGACCAAGAATTGTAGTAAGTGGCGATCACAATAGATCAGCGATGGTCGCAGTGATATAAGGGCTCTCACAGTCCGGAAGCCACTACCAGAATAATAATAATAATAATATTAGATATTTCTCATAAAAATTGAATATGAATGGGTTGGGTTGTGACACTAGAGTGGAGCGCGCGCAAGACATTCATATCACTATGCAAAATGCCTTTATTAAATTGAGCCATAAACTGTTTGAACCCATCCGAGGCTACGCAACGCTACGCGTGCTACGTCGTAGCTCGTAGCAATATTTTACCGCTTGTAGCGAAAATTGGCTCGAGCTATGCTAGCGGGTAGATAGCGCGTCGAGCTAATATTAGTTCTACAGATTACGTGATTTTACCATAATTCGTCAGTTCAACATGTCGAAGTCATAATTGGGTGTGGCGTACAGGTGTAACAATCCGTTTGACAGTTGGATCAGCAGCGCAACATGCCTCTAGACAATAGCAATTAGTCAGCTTCTGATAAATTGGGGCTGACAAATCATGACATGTATAGACCCCATAACGTGTCAGAACGAGTGTGCGAATAACTGTGAAATCAAATTAAACTCAACTTGGAATGCGCAACGTACGTTTTAGTTCAGAGGGGTAAATTAATAATTTAAGTCATTAATACGAGTATATAAGAAAACTAAATATCGTAACTAGTTCTACTATTGTAAAGGCTCTTTGACTTGAGGTAGCAAGGTAAGTGTGGCTTCCTCTAGCATATTAGTTATTTCTTGAGGAGTTAAAGATGTTTCGTCACTGTCACTTCTCATTTGCTTAGTTTTTATTTCAACTTCTTAAGTTTAGCTTTGAAAAGAAAAGTTATCACACCACCGGCGTCGGTAATGTTCCAGTACCGTGCTGTGATTGTCTAAATACTAGCCACTAGCCAAAAAACTACGCTGTGTTTTTTTTTTATGCCCTGGATACAGCAGCAAGTTTAAGTAGATTTTTGACAGATGACGCGACGCTGCTACGTTCCGAAACGCCATAAATTGGCAATTTTGTATCGGATGTAACAGTCTCCTTAAAGAAGTAACATAGACTACGAGTATTCAACGATGAAAAGAGTGACGTTGCAGTATTCTCTATGAAATCTTAATACACAGATTTTAATCGACGAGTACAAAAATATTTATTTCATTTTGTATTGGCTGTTTAGAGATTTCATCTAATGCGCGCGCACTGCGCAAACTTCACGAAAAAAACTGTTGCGCGCCATTATAGGTTATTTCGCAGATATTTGTAAATATTGTTAATGCGTGTTTGGTAATTGGTTATTAACAAAAATGTTGACTCGTGGTGACTAGAAAAGTGATAAAAAGAATGGACGCCACTGGAAATTCTTGGCGATGTATACAACATGTGAGTAAAAACCTGTTGTCCTCAATAAGTAAAGAAAATAACTTGGCAGGCCTATAAAATTTTCATCTTATGAAAAGGATTTTTTCCTCGAAAAATGTGTTGAAAAACGTCGTATGAAACGCGTGAGCTTTGATAATTACATCCTTGGCTCTCTTATCACGCTCACCTGAGGCTCGCGTGATAATTCCGCCTCTGATGTAATTATCAACATACCTCACTTGTATCACAATGTACTATTTCGAGAAATGTTTGTATTCTCCAATTACTCCAGAAACCGTTTTGACGTTTCATAAATTGTTTTAGAATAGTAGGTTTTTCTAGGGATTTTGGGGAATTACTTTTGGAGAGGGAAAACTCTAACTATTAACTTCGTACGCGTACCTTTATTATTGCGAACTTTTAAATTTGAAACTTCTTGAAGTCGTGATACCTAACCACCAAAAGCATGTATTTCGCGTCTTCGTGATGGTCACCTACGGAGCGACCAACGGCATCTTAATAGCCATTTCATATTGCCCTACACGTTATTCTTTGTCTTTTCTGCTTAGGTAAAGGGCGATCCCAAAAACCGTTTTATTGGAAATCAGTACTTTGAGTATACCTGCAGGTCGATCACGTAACGCATAAACGCACGTTAGGTAGATCTAAATGTCAAATTTTATATGGAAAAATTACAATTAAACTGTCCTAACCCAATGAACAGTTGAGTTGACATGTTAAACTATTATTATTACCTATTTAAATTTGTATAAATATGAATTGTGTCACGTATTTTCTGATGTAATATTGTAAATTTGAATGACGATACCTAGTGATTGGTAGGGTATTCCTTCGTTTTCCCGAATTTCATAAGCCATCAAGATCGTTATCAACGTGCTGTATTGGTGGCAAAGGATATGGTTCGCAGAAAACAATACAATACATCGCCAAGAATTTCCAGTGGCGTCCATTCTTTTTATCACTTTTCTAGTCACCCCGAGTCAACATTTTTGTTAATAACCAAACACTCATTAACAATGTTTACAAATATCTGTGAAATAACCTCAAATGGCGCGCAACAGTTTTTGTTCGTGAAGTTTGCGCAGTGCGCGCGCATGAGATGAAATCTCTAAACAGCCAATACAAAATTAAATAAATATTTTCGTTTTAAAATGTTATCTTTATTAATTCATGTTAAGATGTTATCAAAAGTGAATAGTTTTACTAAATTAAACGTTTCTATATCATATCCAAAAAGAAATAGTCAGTTAATTAACAAAAAGGATTTAATTTGCTTAGTCGAGTAAGAATCCATTTGCCGAGAATTAAAAAAAAGCTGTACAATCTGTACAACCCGGTTAATTTTAGAATGCACCGTGTGCACGCATACATCTTCCTGCAAGGTGCCAACCTGACTTAATCCCGTTAGATGACAAGAAGACATAATTTACTTTAAAAACAAAGTTTTAACCGACTTCTATTTAGTACTCCGCCAAGCCACGAAAACATTTCCACATTTATTTTTAAATTTACCACATGAACTGATTTCCGAGAGCAAATGCGTTGATTATTAGAGAAAAAAATCCAATCGCTGTATGTCGCCCGATAATATTTGAGCACTTCCGTCGATTCCCCAAGGATCACCTTTGGCACTTCATAATTGCTATTTCAACGGAATCTTATCAGAATCTGTGACATACTTTTGTACTTTTAAGTACATAATTAAGGAATTTCATAAGTCATCTGTGGTCTTCATAATCAATTCCACTCCTCCAAATTTATGATTTCCGGGTGTAAATACACGAGTTATAATAGAAAATACCAAAATCACTACACGCGTGCCTAATATAATTGAGGAGTTCCCTCAATTCCTCGTGGATCCCATCATCCAACTGGATTTTTGAAAAAATGGGATCAACTTTGAAGCATATACTTGCAAACAAAAAAAAATTGTACGATTCGGCTCATAAATGAGGAGTTCTGAGGTAACACAATGAAAAAAAATATTATAAAAATAAAATAAAAATAGAATAAAAAAATACAACGGAATTGAGAACCTCCTCCTTTTTTTGAAGTCGGTTAAAAATTTAACATTTTCACTGCCAGGAACGCGCCTACGCCTTAGGCGCTTTCCGCTACTTAGTGGGAAACCATGGATCGCCTACGAGTGTAGCGCGTAGCGATTCTTGGCAGTGAATGTGTTAAAAGGGTGATTCAGCTGTCACAAATTGGTTATGTTATATTCTCAGCCTGCTTTTTTGTACATGCCACATCGTTTACAAATACGATGCATATGTTGTGTTAAATACTATGTCCGTCACTATTCATGAATATACTAAATAAGTAAAAAATGATAGTATTAATTTGTTTTCCCCTCACTGCCTCGGAAAGCCGTCTTTTATCCTTTTAAACCAGTGGGCAAAAACGCATTTTATCCACTAGTGGGGAAAGTAATTTGACCTTGGAGCGTGTTTAAGTAGCTTTTGACAGATAACAAAATGTAAAACACTCATAATACAAAAAAAACACAGATGTATGTTGCCGCTATAACAACAAATACTAAAAAATAGAATAAAATAAATATTTAAGAACCGTTAACCGAAGGTGATGGTGGCGTAACCGGCGAAACGACACTGATGCTGAGGCGCGACGCGAGACGAGAAAATATACTATTACTAATTTACTTTAAAATTCATAAAAAGGGGGGGGGGGGGCATGTCGCAGGGCAGGTCTTTTGCGCCGCGGGCAAGAAGCACCGTGCTGTGAAAAAGCAACTCTACCGTCCACGGTAAAAGGTTCAAATTCCAATGGAAATGTATATGCACCCGAAATTAAGTGCATTTCTTACCAGTTAACTAGTTATGTCTATGGCTACTTAACTGTGATAGTTTTCCTTTTAAATTGTATAATATGTACTACTGCCACGAATTTTTTCACGTCACCAGTAGTAGCCATTTAGCTGGCAGGGGGGGGGGAGGGACACATGACTCGAACAAAAATTAGGGCTTTAATGCGTGATTGGTTTATATACCCACGTCGAATTGCAGTTTTCTAGTTGTAAGGGTTACTCAGCTAAGCCGAAGACGGACAGACAGACAGACAGACAGACAGACAGACAGACGGACGGACATAACGAAACTATAAGGGTTCCTTGTTGACTACGGAACCCTAAAAATCAGCCAAGTGCGTGTCGGGCCACGCGCGGTGTAGGGTTCCGTAGTTATTTGTCTTTGTTACAATTGGTTACATCGACACGTGCACGTGCCTGCTAAATGGTTGCGTCGGCCGAATTTGCACGAAAGTTGGCCTTTCTAATTACATTTCAAGTTGGTGGACTATTACTCGGTAACTGTTATGCCTACTTAGCCGTGATAGTTTTCCTTTTAAATTCATTATATATATTATGTAATACTGCAACGATTTTTTACAGCCCAATATCACGCAAATATTTTTGAACAAGCTATACAACGATACCCCACACTATGGGTTTAATGAGAAAAAAAAATACATCCCCACTTTAAGTGTAGGGGAGGTACCCCAATTTTTTTCCCCAAACGAACAAATAGCACATTTTTGTTTCGCATTTTGTTCATTTGGTCAAAATATCATCTGGCATCATTTTGCTTTGTCAAGCTTTATTAAGACAAACGTTTATTAAGCAAACACTTTGTTTGGGCTAATATTGTTTTCCAAACAAAATATTTGTTCAAATCTTCATTTCGCACACTTCACATAGCATAACTTTGGCTTTAAGAACTTAGAGCGGTCCAAAGTTGCGAGTTCGACCAGTTATTGGGTCGTGCATTAGGTATCAGGGCGGACAAAAATGGCTTGTCATAAGCAAACTCTGTCTTAGGTCGGTTAGTTTAGGGTTCACTTGTATCGGGGGGCGTCGTGGTGGAATGCTCGCGATCCCACTGCGCCCCCATTAACGGCAGGTATGGAAACGCCGGAGTGGTTTTAGTGGGTAGACTCCCTCCCCCTTCTGTTTAAATACAGTTGGCTGGAGGGCGAGAGTCCCACATACCCCCCCATTATAGCTTCCCCGGCTGGGGGGATGCGCGTAAGGGCATTTCCAATCCGTCAAAAAAAAAAGGTTCACTTGTATCCCTCAGACCAGAAACAGACACCCCGCGAAAACCATAAGGCAATTGAATACTTTTATTCTGATGCAAAAGTTTATGCTCTATGGACGATCGAAATAATTATTATTCAGTTTTACACAGACCTAAAATGAATTTTGCCCAATCACGAGGCTCGAATAACAGAAAAACATCAACGCGTTAAAAAAAAAAAGCGGTAGGCTGCACTTCGTTTCAGCAGGGCGATTTTCAATAGATACCAAGTTTGTTTAATAAATTATTATTTCCGTTGTCTCGTAGAAAAAGTATTGTATACTAATAGTTATATAATTAGCTAAGTCTCGTGCCTTAATTAGGCCACTCAGCAAGCTTCGTGGCCTAAACGTGGTACTCGACTGAAAAAGAATACATTATATAACGATTGTATAAAATACTATTGATATTTTGTTTGAAAAAAGGTAACTATCTAGGTGGTTTTACCGTTAAACGTTTCATCAAATGTTTGTTTCGCAAAACTTTAATTTCATCGGTAGATTTTTTTTTCAGAAACAGTTCGTTAACTTTTGCGTATTCTTATAAAACAAACCTCACCTACCCTAATGGGTACTAGAAAACAGTCTTAATAATTTACTTTACTTTACAGTAAAATACAAAGTTTTAACCGACTTCAATTTAGTACTCCGCCAAGCCACGTGAACATTTCCACATTTCTTTTCCACTTTGCCACATGAATTGATTTCCGAGAGCATTGCATTGATTATTAGAGAAAAAAACTAAACCGTATGTGGGCCGATAATATTTGAGGACTTCCGTTGATTCCTCAAGGATCACCTTTGGCACTTCATTAGTTGTTATTTCAACGGATTCATATCGGAATCTATGTCGTACTTTTCTAGTTTTAAGTACATAATTGAGGAGTTCCATAAACATCGTCATCTGCGGTCTTCATCATCAATTCCACTTCACCAAATTTATGATTTCCGGGTGTTATAATAGAAAATACCGAAACCACTACACGCGTGCCTAATATAATTGAGAAGTTCCCTCAATTCCTCATGGAAAGGCATATTTTTGAAAAGAATGGGTTTTACCTAGAAGTATATACTTACGAAAAAAAGAAATATTCTTATAATACTCCTCCTTTTTTAGAAGTGGGTTATAGGTGGTTTCTGATAAAACAAATCAATGAAATGAACATTTTGCGAAACAATTAATTCCGTGAACGTTTGTTGATGAAATTAGGGGATCTTCTACTTGTTGGTATGTAGCCGATCTATTGTGATGAGATGATACTAGAGATGCTGAGTTCATTCCTATTGTCGCACAGATATACTAGATTTAGTTTTTTTATTGTCTGTTTAGTATGTTTTTATGTTTTGTTGTAGATACAGATATCTGGTATGTTGTGTGGCAATAAACTACTATTATATTATATTCTATTCTATTCTATACTATTCTATTCTATTCTATTCTATACTATTCTATCCTATTCTATTCTATTATATTCTACTAACCGCCATCGGCGTAAGTCTCCGAGCCGTAGCCGTCCTGCAGCCCGTTGGCCCAGGTGCCCTCGTACTTGGCGTTGCTGGTGGTGCTCTGCCGCACACCGTAGCGCCCCTTGTAGCCCTGCGTCCACTCGCCGCGGTACAGCCACCGGCCGCGCGTCTCGACGCCCAGCCCGTGCCGTTTGCCGTTCTGCCATTGCCCCTCGAATGAACTTCCACTGTAAAAAAAACAAATATTTGAATTGGGAATTACATCTTTCCAATTTATCCTCGTAAATTTCGTTGGCGGCGGCACGGGCTCATTATTAATGACTAGCTTCCGCCCGCGACTTCGTCTGGGTAGAAGCTATCCTATATTTTAATCCAGGCTATAAACAATCTTCATGCAAAGTTTTATCCAAAACGGTTGACCGTTTAAGCGTGATTGAGTAACAAACATCCAAACATCTAAACTTTCGCATTTATAATATTAGTAGGATTTTATTTTATTAGTAGGATGAAAATAAATACAGCCTCATTAAATTAAATGACCCTACAATTGGACACAAAATCACCAGTCGTGAAATCTTTAACTTAAGTGTGGGTAAAAAAAAGAAAACAAGTGTTTTTATTGCCGTCTGTACTTTTTTGCACAGCCCGGGAATACCTTACGTCACTGATGCGGCGTGTACACGTTACGTGTTGTGTCAGGTAAGACGCATAAGGAAGGCCCCTCTTGTCTATATGTAGTTAGGGCCTTCTCGAGTATGCATTTGTATTGTTTGTGTGACAAATATTTTCTCGAAAATAGTATGAGATGTTCAAGTTAGTATCCGAAAGTGGCTCATCCTGGATAATTACTAGAAGTGTCCAGGAAAACGCAAAACTGACCAGGAAGTAAGTATGTAAATCCCAATATATATCATTATTTTTTATTTTTTATTACACAGTCATTAAATACTGATGATCCACCCATATCACAATCCGGATCACATGCATATTGACGTGTATCACAGGATTGTATATATTGCATAATATCCGGATGATTTTGAAATCCACACCACACCCCACCATTCGGCTTGGTGGATTGGTATGAGCGGAACGCAGCTATAAGATAGAGTGAGATGAGGATATGGAAGAAGCAAAACTACCGTCTGGCCAACCTTTAATACTGACGCAATAAATAATGATCGTTTAAAGCGCCATTTAATACTGCTTCCATACTGAGTATTGCTGCAAATACTGGCAAACCAGGATCGTCAGTATTTAATCACCATGTACTATAGAAGCTACCATAGAAGTTGACGTTTCTGTATTGCACTTGTACTTATTGCACGATGTAAAATGGGGGAAAATTCAGTTTCGATACCAATTAGGAATTCAATACCAACAGGAGAAAAAGAAGGATAAAATAAAATATTCAGAGTAAACATAAAACTAATAAGATATTTATAAATGTATTTTTCTATTGGGGTTTGTGGCATAATATCAGTATCTATTTTTTTTTTCTGTATGTTGTTTAACATACAGAAATTTAAAAAAAAGTCACACTCGTATTTTGGCGGGATTGACTTCATTTAAATGGTTGGGTATTGCACAATTATGAAAAAGAAGTTCATTAAGTGGAAAGCGTAACATTAAACTACAATATATTGATTTGAACTTTCACGAGTTTACTAAACGTAACAATAATCAGAGTACAAATTAGTCAGAAAATGTGTTCATTTTAGAGACAGCGATATACAATTCTTCGACCATAAGTGCCATCCTGGCCTCGTATTACAGCCATATACTTAGTTCATAATAAGTCATACTACAGGTCTCTGCGGTAACTGCCTTAAATTTTTAAACCACACCACTGTATTCAGAATTTATTGAACATCAGCAAAGTGTAACAAACAATCAGGCGGTCGGTATTTAACTATTCTCAAATCAATGTTCACTTATTTGGTTGAGCTGCAGTCGTTACACGTTATTTACAACTGAAGATAGCAGACGTACACCCGTACTTAATTCTTAATCTGGAAGTTTAAAATAACTGCTGAAATAACGAAACTAATACACTCGTATATTGTCTGGAGGTATAGGTATTTGTACTATTCTTCCAATTGGTAGGCAATCATTTGAACATGCATAAATGTGCCGCGAGAGTCGCTTTCTTAGAACTATAAAGACCTTTATAAACACCGCATAAACATGACAGGAATGACGTAGTTACAGAACTACTAAGTTCTTTGTTTAAGTTGTTTGTTTTACCTACATACTTAATGTAATAAATTTGTATTTACAAGGAAAATGGTCAAACGTGTATCTAATAACCAGGACATATATATCGACATTAATGGCATCCATATCGTAGTTAACAAGTCGTTTATAAAACCGTACATATTTAACAATTCTTTATGTTTTTTTATTAGTTGTGCTGCAAGATAATGGATTGGTCTGTTCCCCGCTCGAGAACGTCGGACGGAACAAGCGAGCTTAACCTCTATTTATATCGCGCCTGCTACACATTCTGTGGTAACGTAACTGAATATTACAAGTTAAATCAACAGACTTCAGTTGTAAAGAACCGGCCTTGAGTTCACCGACGAGGACGAGTCTTTAAACGTATTATTGTAACAGAACCTACACTTCATATGGCCGCTGAATTGCTGCCTACAGGCTACGGTATTTAATGCAAAATGTCTGATAGTGAAACAGGCTGGTCTATCGATCGTTTATCCCTGTTATAATCTTGAATAGAGGTCACACAATAGGGAACATAACTACGTTGCTTTCGCTCCAAGGTTATTTAGATTTTTTATTGAATTGTTTTAAAGTGTCAGATACCTACATGTCGTTAATGAAATAATTTGTATATGACGAATCGTCTGTAGTGACGAAAAAGAGCTAAGAGACAGTCGGCCCGTGCACTGAACTGATTCTGAATATAAATTCAACCGCGACTGTTGACTGCTGGCCGTCGCAAAACCCGGCCGATGGATATATAAACGTGTACCTACAATCTGTAGAGAACACTGCCATTACGTTATTATGATTCAAGTTTTATGCTTTTGTCACAAACATAAAGTACCGATATATTATATTTATACGTACGTTTTGTCTAATTTCCGTAAGAATTAGAATGCTATAAAGAGCTGACTGTTGGCAGGTAGTTAGCAGCCATGTAATGCGTATTAGTAATGGCTGGGTTTAGAAATCTTAACAGCTGGCGTCGGAGTTGGATTGATGAGATATAAACTGACGCTTGACAAGATCGCGTGCCGAGCAAAAGCAGGGGGAGGCTCATGGCTGTACATTCACAAAACGTAGTGCACTCGTCCGTGAGTTAGACTATACTATGAATTGACGCTTAGATTCGTAACAGCAATGCACATTCGGAGGTCAAACATATCTTGGTTCGATGTGGCGATAAGGTTCGTAAGTTTGCTGAATACGGACCGTGGTTGCACGAAATGTAGTTCATTTTTTATTCAAATAACATAACACATTCATGCTCTTTCACCATTTGTGCCTTGGATTTCTTCAAGTGCATGTCAATATTTTGTACAATTCATAACAAAACTATCGATTAATTCGACTAGAACAATCGACTTGCGTAGCAACTCACGCCGGGTCCACGGGGCGCATCAAAGGTCCTGAGGGGTTATCACGTAACGTTCAGAACGCGCGTTAGGACAATTCAACTGTAATTTTTCCATATAAAAAACCGCCCAAGTGCGTGTCGAGCCACGCGCCGTGTGGGGTTCCGTAGTTGCCTGTCTGTCTTAGTTATATCGACGTGCGGTGCGGTTGCGTCGGCCGAATTTGTACGAAAATTGGCCTTTCCAATTACACATTAAGTTGGTCGACTATTACTCGGTAACTACTTATGCCTACTTGTTCGTGACAGTTTTCCTTTTCAATTCATTATATGTACTACTAAAAGGATTTTTTTCATATACCCAGTAGTAGCCATTGAGCCGCGGGGGGGACGACGACGACACATGACTCGAACAAAAATTAGAAAGAAAGAAAGAAAGAAATATATTTATTCGGTGTGATATCATGTTAGGTATACATGTGTGGGAAACCCCAATATTTTGCAAACGAATTACTGATTTGAAAAATGGTTTTAGGAAACCCATAATATTTTTGAACGAGCTATCCAACAATACCATGGGTTTAACGAGAAAAAAATACATCCCCGCTTTAGGGGTAGGGGAGGTACCCTAAAAAGAATTTTTTATCAAGATTTTATTGTACTGTTTTGTCGGCGTGATTGATTTATATACCCATGCCAAATCACAGTTTTCTAGTAAAAGTGTAAATTTCGTACATATCTCGAATATCTGTACGAATAGCGTTATAATACCTTCAGACAAAAGATTCTACATAAAGTTTCCTCCAAAATTGACATTTAAAAATTTGCCTCGGGGTAAAAAGTTGGAGTACAGCCTGGCTAAACGGTCAGACCTGGGTCTGGGGTGCTCGACCAAATATCATAGGGAACCGCGTGCAGTTTTAGATGACCAAAAAAAAATAAAAATAAAAACAACTTAAATTTCTTAGATTATTACTGTTCGAGTCGTTGTCGTCGAGATTATTCTCGAAATATGCTCAGATGTCGAACCTGTTATTAGGATATTCCACGTAGCAGTCCATTAACCGGGAAACCTCACAAGTAAGCGAGTGGTCACGAAGTTCAAGAAATATTTCAGTTGCGGAAACTTTTGAACTCCGACCAAGTTTGCAATTTTTATGCTTTATAAGGTTCCTTTCTAAATAGAAAGGAACTTTAGAAAAGCCCAAATGGGCCAACCAACTTTTTCCTGTTGCTAGTTGTCATGGGCACGTAACCGGTCACTTTTGAAAACGGTGGTTTTATGGGTGGTAATTATTTCAATAAGTAGGTAACTTTCTCGAATCCTTCATAACATGATAATCGTTTGACAATTGCCGTTATCTTTTCGGTGAAGGAAAACCACGTCAGGAAGTCTACACACGTCTGCGAAGAAATATATAGGTGTTTATAATGTCCACAACCCGCGTTAGGGCCAATTTCCATCTCATGGATACATGTGCCATGCAATAAGAAACTTGGAACTTGTATAAGCAGATGATGACTATAACGAAGTTAGAAGTAGCAGAGCATCGATTTTTTTCGTAACTAGCACAAATGAAGAGGTTGAAAAGTAATATTTTAAGTTGGTTTACAACATCCCTTTATTTAAAAAAGTATGTTTCGTCGTTATTTACTACAAAAGAGCGGTTTTAGCTGTTGACTTCAGTACTCACTGACATAATTATAATTAGATAAGTGTTCTATGATGTCACCAAAAACACAGTACCTAATACATTGTATTTCTTATAATTGTCTACATTTTCGATTGACACTGCATCTTCAGTGGAGATGCCTTGTCTGAAGCCATGTTGACTGTCCGACAGTATTTTAATGTTAAGGTTGTTTGTTAGGGTAAGATGTATTTATAAGTTTGTGTAATATTTTCTAAATTTCAGGTAAAACGGATATAGGTGTATAGTCTGATGCAATGCACTTTTAAACACACACAATAGCTTGTTTTAAATAGTTTGGGAAAACACCGTGTTTAATTAAAGCATACATTGGCGAGGTAAGTTATCAGGGGAACCATGATGCCATTCGCTAGGAACTGGGTTGGTATGTTTGAGGACTTCAGGTTTGAGAGAATTACATAAAGAACTAATGAGGTCGCATGCTAGTTAGAGCAGCTGTATTACCTAAATAGTGATTAAAATAGTTTCAGCAAGAGATTTAATTTACCGATGTTTGAGAAAAAGTGGTTGATTGCATTTGCAGGTTCACGTGGTGAGGTATTAATATCGAATAATTCCAGGTTTTCAGTTCTAAGTATAAGTTTTGTTTATTTGTTAAATTATTTACTGCCTTCCAAAGCGTTTTCGATTTTTTACTAGCTTTAAGTAATTAGATTTTTACAAAAAATTCTGTGTCTTCTATACGTTATTTTAAGTATAATGTTTTCTGGGTCAGAATGGAGTTTGTGTCTGCATACTATTTCTATTTCTTATGCATTGCAGAATTTGTAAGGTGATCCAGGGCTTCATTATTCGGTCGTTTCTAGGTCGTTTCTTTCTAAACACTATTGAAATGAGAGAACTCCTAATTATACGAGTATTGATCCATATAGTTCTGCTATGTTTTCATTTGATAGGCTAAACTACTTATTGTTTTTACAAAGTTCATGTATGTATTTTAGTTTTCTGGTAAGTTTTGGAAATTTTAATTCTATGTAACTTCATTAATACTATAGCGTGATCCGTGACAGTCGTACTAGTATAAGGATATTAGCGTCCAAGCTGTCCTTATCTTATTACGTTATTACACTTTATCATGACGTGGTCAAGATACGTTTTATCCCTGGCGGGTAGAAGGTGCCCTGGGAGTAGTCCATGCATTGCCAACATAATTAAATAATTAAGCCTATAAGCTTCGTAAGACTGCTCACTGGTACTATGGATAAGATTAATGTTTATACTCGTATCTCCAGAAATTACTATACTTTTACATGATTGTGTAGATTCCAGGTGTGTATTCAGGGTACTTACATATAAAATTTTCTGAATTTTTATTCAACGGTGATCGATATTATGCCGAGAATTTTGGTCTCAATTTTTTTTTAAAGCACGACGCGTGTGTTAATGTAATTTCTGTTACTTTATATCTATGTGTGTTTCTTACGTAAGCAATTAACGCCTCCGTCACTTTGATTGAGGTGATGAGTGGTAGAAAAGGTTGTATAATTATTTAATGATGGTATAGGTTTGTCAGGGTGTAATCTGCATTCACTTAAAATTATTAAATATGTCAACGTTAAATTTGAACCGTGTTAGAATGACAATCAGGTTATCTAAATTACAACAAAGTGAGTTTACGGTATTTAATGTGTGATTTTTGCGCGGGAGTGATAGGGTGGATACTTAATTTAGGTGTGTGTAAATGTGAGTTACGATTAGGTAGTTCCATGACGAGTTATGCTTATGTGATGCGTGTATTCGACAATCATAGTAACATTAGTAATCAACTGTAGATAGAGAAAGACAAACCATCAGTAGGTACAGATAGGAGTATCACATTACAGCCAGACAGTATTTGGTAGAACAAATACACAAAAATAATAGCACAGATAGGTTGACTTCCTGAAATAGACTTTGAACCTGCATCTCTGATTTAATCTGAATTATACGCGATGTGGTATTCTTTCTTAGGAAAACACGTCTAAATATGGTCCAACAAAATTGATATCCTTTTGATTTAGTATCAAGATCGAACATCATACTAATTTTACAATGATATTACTGTTGCCAACAAGTTTTAAATAAAAATCAGGCTCATCTTACATTAGCACGAAAAAAGTCTAAGCGCCTAAATTTTTAATCACAAATATTTGTAAACATTGTTGATGCGTGTACAGTCGAGGTCAAAGATCCGTTTACACTATTGCACCTTATTACAAGGCAGTAAGGTGCAAAAGTGTAAACATATATTTCTCTACACATAAATAAATACTTAAATACATAAAAAACCTCCATGACCCAGGAACAAATATTCGTGCTCATCACACAAATAAATGCCCTTACCGAGACTCGAACCCAGGACCTCTAGCTTCGTGGCCAGGGTCACTACTAATACCAACTAGGCTTAGGCTAAAACATCGCGTCGGTATTAAAAGATGATGTTGTCTATCTTGATTTTAAGAAAGCCTTCGACAGGGTTGATAACGACGTACTGTTAATGAAATTGGGCAAAATGGGACTTTCTCCCCGTTTACTGAAATTGTTTACAAGTTAAGGTAACGGGCCATAAGTTCGTGCTAGTACGTCATTTCGTTAGTTTTATTTCTGACGCTTATAATAAGCAACTCAAATATTTTTTATCAAAATTATACATTTGTAAAAAATCTCTGTTGAAATCTCTTTCCAAAAAATCAAATTCTACATTTTTAACGACTAAACTAATAGCAACACAACGCTCGAAACTGTCAGTCGGCCGAAAACAGCTGTGTGGTATGCGCGTACTGCTTGTTAACGTAAGGTGTTCGCTCCGACTTCTTAAGGAAATTGAAAGGGAAAGGCAAGTCCATTTGAATAAAACTTTTAACAATGCTTTTTTTAAGTTCCTTAACAATGGATTGAATATGGAAAAATTGTATATTTATAAAATTGTATATGTATAGGAGCCCATGAAATTGCAATAAGGTGACTCACGAACTAGCGGTCATTATATTTATCGTGTGGCCCCTATTTCGTGTTACTAACGAATCAAAGGACTTTCTAGATACATCCTTGTATCTTTGTATTAAAATAATACTTAAGAAATTGTGAATGCCAATCTAAATAACAGATTTAATGACGTTTTCTATGAGCTAAATTCGGTATATGTTTTGTTCACTAGAATTCTCATAAAATGAGTTTGAACGTGACCTAAATGTACAATTTTAAGGTGAATTCGCATATTTATTTGCAGCACAATTTTGTTTCTTGCTCGATTCCTGTAATTTATTTTTATGTTTATTTATGATATATAGCATAGGTAATGGTTATTGACCATAATTTAAAAGTGATCTGCGTCATTAATTGCGCGAATATCCAAGAAATAGTAACACAAAGAAAGGGACTACTACTTTTAATACTTTTTCCCCAAGTTCGTGACAGAGAAATCTATAGTGGTAGGTAAACACACAGATCAATTCTAGTAGGAGATAAGGTATGGGGAATGTGTAACCTCATTTGTTATTTGATATTCTTCTTGAAGAAGTAACGTATATGATGATATTCATCATCATCATAGCATCTGAAAGAAGTTCACTGCTGGACATAGGCCTCCCCCAAAGAGTGTCAAAGAACTTTTATAAGTATATTGATAAATTGCAATAGTGGTGCCTGGGTAAATCCCAGGACTACGGGACTTGCTATCCCGGGACCGTTGTTATTTTTACGGGATTATCTTTCTCCTAGTAGGAGATAAGGTATGGGGAATGGGGAACCTCATTTGTTATTATATTATTCTGGAAGAAGTAACATGTATACATTGATAAAATGCAATAGTGTTACCTGGGTAAATCCCAGGACTACGAGACCTGAATCTCGGGACCCTTGTTATTTTTGCGTTTTTTTTTTAAATTAAATGAAAGGTTACTTTATACCCCATTAAACAGTAAGATTGCTCTTTTAAAAGTGTGGAAGTCCCATAAACATTGCCATATTTTCCCTTAAATTAAATCATCGTTTATTTCATAAAATTTAAACTTGGTTACAATTTAAACTTAAAACAACTAGTTATGTTAGTAAATGATTTTAATTAAATACACGTGTTTAACTGCTGCTGGGCTTATGTAGCCCACAACAGTGATTAATTTAAGGAGAGTCCGTCCTCTCAGCAATCATCGCTAGGATAGTCTTAGGTTAAACAATAGTAGAAAATCAAAACATATGTTTTTTCTCTGTTATCAACACAGAAGAAACAATAAGTAGGTGGTAGATTTATTGTGTCACTCTTTGGGGGAAACCTATGTCCAGCAACGGTTTTCTGTGATAAGTTTATACCCTATTAAACAGAACAGCGTTTACAGATGCGTGCCACATCCAAAAGGTTGCCTAGATATTTAACTTAAACGGTTTTGGTTAATATAGATAGGTAACCTATATGTGTGTTTTCAAAAAAGGTGAACCTGTACTATTGGATAAGGTATTTAATCTTACATTTCATTAAAAAAACCCGGAAAAAGAACAAAAGTTTTGGATTTTGTGAATATTCATGTTAATTACCTCATCTATAATCGTGTTCAATATAAAAGAACAAATGAGGGTGTACATTCTTTAAAACGTATCTCGTACTATAAGGTACTCAAAAAATTTATGCCGAAACAGCAGAGCCAAATTTTATCACGAAATGGGGTTCAAATACGAGGTCTGCAAATAAATTAATAAAAAAGTTATATTGGAACAAAAACTATATTATAATTGCATTAAATAATAGGCAAGATATCAATATTCATCACACAAAATGTTTCAAAGTGATATCATGTGTAGTAATGTGTCAAAAAAATTACCAATTCATAAGTGGCTTTTAACATGCCGAAACAGTGGACGTTTACCTTACCTCAGGGACAGGATGCAATGCGTAAAGTATGGCCCATATCTCCCTGAACCATATCACACGCGCTCGGGTATAAGGGATCTAGTTTAGGGCCACTGCTGTTTTTAGCCTTAATAAATGATCTCCCTGAAGCGATAAATAAACCATCAGTTTTGCTCTCTGCCGACGACGTAAAATTAATCATGCCTGTAAGATCCCATGCGGATTGCGACGCACTACAAGAGGACATCGACGCAGTATACAGATGGAGTCTGGAAAACAGACTACTGTTTAACATTGACAAATGTGAAACCATGACTTTTTCCCTCTCTCCATCGCATCTCCGCGATGTCTACTATATTGCAGGGAAGGCTTTGGGCTGCGTCGATGAAGTCCGAGATCTTAGAGTGATCTTTGATTCGCGGCTCAGGTTCCGGCCGCATGTCCAAAGCGCCACTAGCAATGCATTCCAGAGGTTGGGTATTTGTGCTACGCAAATCTTCCTCGTTAACTGTTCCGACAACGCGAGCTCTGTATGCAGCACTTGTTAGGAGTATTCTCGAGACCAACGCAGTGGTGTGGGGCCCTCACGAGAAAAAATGTATACTCATGCTGGAACAGGTATAAAAAATATCTTCGAAATTTGTATAGGAAAATACACCATCGCTACCCTTTTATGTACCCAACTCGGTTTCTACAGGGACAATTTAGGCTCTGATTCACTGGAGCTGCGTAGAAACCTGGGGCTAATCAGCTTTACTATTAATATTGTGAGGGGTAAGGTGGACAGCACTGGACTTCTGGAAAAAATTGTGATACTTTCGGTACCTGAAGAGTACTCAAGCAGACGGAGGCGACCCCTGGCTGATGCTGCGCGCGCTTACGATTACACTCTCCTGTTCAGCGCGCAATTGCGCTCATCAACTCCCTACTCACGGCAGCTTATGGATGTGACTTGTTTGTGACAGGGACAGCAAGGCTGATGACGGAATGGAAGCGAGTGCTTGAGATGAAGTAAGACAGGTATCCTGTAGACGGACCCTAGTTATATTTAGATATTAAGTTTTTAGCTTTAGTATCGAATCTTTGTAACGCTTTGGCATTTGCTGTAATGTTACATTTCCTATGATTCAAATAAATAAATAAATGAATGTAAAGTCCTAACCTAACCCAACCCAACCTGCATTGTCCAGCGCGGGGACTACAATACAATACAATACTTTATTGATAACCTCATAGTTACAAGTGAAATTATTACTTAATGTAAACAGTAATAAGATAATGATTAATTAGGTCATAAGCATAAGTTATGTGCACGGTAGTTTAAGAAACTCCTCGACATTGTACAGAGAGTTCTGTTCCTCTCTATCTATTCCTGACTATTCCCCCATCCTTGAGAGGAAGCCTGTGCCCAGCCCAACAGTGGCACGTTTATAGGCTGATAATGACGATCTGGTGAAATAGATCCCTTATGTTTCGTGGTGGTAGGGTATGGCCTAGCATTATATTATACCGAATTTAAATGCAAAATAAGTAGGTAGATAAACAGCCAAGCGGATTTGACTAAATCGCGTGAAAGCGAAGGCGTAAGACAAATACAAATCCAATTCCAAAACATAACGATGAGTGAAATATACCTATCGTTTGGTTTTAAATGAAATATTAAACATTAACATTATTTCCAAACCGTGCGTTAACTTTTAATCGTGTTAGTTCCACGACATTCGCTTGTTTTAGCCAGCACGTTCCTGATTGTTTCCAATGAATGGGAAGTTTGACGACCATTAAAAATTAAGAAAGCAGCGAGCGGGTTTCAAGCAACTTGTTGCTTCTTTAGAACGTGAGTTCGACGGGGCTAATGTCGCTCACGTGCAGTCAACTTGACCTGGAAAGGGTTCACAAACAGCCTTACCCTGCCGCGGTCACGCGCACCTGTGTGTGTAATTAGGCCATTCTAAGAGAAGGCTACGTTGCGGTGAGGGCAAAATATGAAATTAAGAGCCACGTCAAGACTACTAACTTATGTGTCCTGTTATTCAACACAATCCTAATCGGTGACATAAGCACAACTTAGACCGACCACCACGAAGAACGTTAAAAGACTCGACAAAATCTGCCATAAAGTTGGGATAAAATAATTCAATGATACAAAAGTTGATAGTTGATAGGTACTTAGGTATCCAGAAAACTTCTGTGAATACATGTGACGTCAATTAATAATATTACTGAATACCTTGTATGTAGGTATCTAATAAAATTGGGCTTCATTCCGTAAAGTTATAATACAAATAGGTTACTAAGGTACGGTAAGCCTCACAAGGGGCTTAACACCTTTGTACCGTGTCGCATTAAACGTCATGTTAAACTGCCATATGAAGTTGTCAAACGAGTGAAAACGACAAGGTACTTAGGTGTTCAGCAACTTATGAGGCCGACGGTACGCATTCTTAGATAGAGTGGAGAAACGATGTATGAAGTTGTTTCTGATCTTTTGGAACTAAAGATGACTGCCATAGATGAATGATGTAGGTTCCTAACTTTACAGAACGAATGGGCACTTTACAAGCAACTACATATTGCTTATCATTTCACAAATTTCAAAATGGGACTGGCAATGAAGCATCGAAGTTAATTATGGGATCCTTGAGGAATCGACGGACTCAAATAACAAGTTGAGATATTTTCAGTGGTAACCAACGCGTTTGCTCTCGAAAAGCAGCTCATGTGGCGTCTCCATTAGGATTCAAATTATAGATTCGATTTTTTATAAATCAGGTAATGTAGATACATTATCTTTAGTTTTCATATAATATAACATACGCGATTATTATGATATATATATTAATTTTGAATCAAGCAAATGGCGTACTGAGAGTTTTAATTTACTTAATCGTATGTTTGACTGCGTTTTTGAAATGCCATAAATGATTCCTATTTATATTCATATATATTTGTCTATTTATTTTCAAGATTACATTATCTTCGAAATAATAACTTCTATTTTTCTAAATATTATTTCCACAATTTTTCAATGATTTCATGGTAGAGATAATAGATCAATTATATTTACTTACAAACAATTACAGCAGCTTGTGCGAGTAAAGTATGACAGTGGAATCAGCCCCAACCGCCATGTATCAGACTCCTGCTCCTCCATCTCGAAATAATAGCTGCGAGCAGATGTATGTATGTAAATACCTATAGATACAGCTCATAGTTAACTGCCTCTGGTAAATCAATCTGCAGTAAACAATATCCTTAGTGTGAGGCAATAATACTACTAACGCTCTCAGATTACCGTTTAATATCCGATATGATGACGTACCCACATGGCATTGAAACTAATCGAGTCAATAATAATAGTATCTTATTGAGAAAATTATGTACTTCAGGAAGAGTATTAGTGGTGTCGGGAAATCCCATGATTAGATGGATCAATGACCTGACGAAAGTGGGTTGGAGCAGTAGTCGCTAGCTGGATGAAACAACCGGAAGGCCTGGCACTGAGACGCATTCTGACAGAGCCATACAGTATCGGTACGACAGCCCTTACCATCGTATGCTTAATAGTATTCAAAATAAGGATAGTAATCAATTCTTAAAGATGCTTCTGGGTAGTATTTCTATGACATAACTACTTACAATGCCCTGCCCTCGCAGTAAATATATAGGAACTTGCTAAATCATTTAATAATGAGAACGTGTAACGTTTATGATATTTTGACTATGAATATGGCAATAACTACGTTACGAGTATATTATAATCAAGACAAATGAAGACACCTGTCAACGTTACTAATCTATGCTAAGCATTGTTTTTACCACGTTAGTAGAAACTTTGTTCCTCCTACCTACAGCGTGTAAAAAGAATCATGAGCTCAGCGAATGGTTTCAAGACTGCAGCAGAAACGCACGTGCTAAATTGTTCTCAATTAGATGTACTTAATAAAGTAATGATTTGTGCCATGACTTCCATTGAACCTGTAATGGGCATGTCTAGCGCGAGTATGACAGCTAGTTAATTGGTAATGTAAAGCAAATACGAGTCGATAAGTGTTTCGTCGATAGGCACCTCTGTTATCACGTGTCGCTATCAGTCTGTACCTATAGCTATATGTAGAGCGATATGAATATTTTGGCCGCTATTAGGCCATGAGGCACTTTCACCACCGCTACACGCGTTTTCTAGCGAAACACCGAACTCAATTATTAATAGCACCCTATTTTTGGAGCGGCTTCGGACGCCGATTCGCGCTCGGGCATGTGCGAGGCCCGGGCGAAGTCACTCTCTCACCTGGGCCAGGTGTAGACGCCGGAAACTTCGAATCCGAAATGCCAGGAACCGGCGTAGGCGCCCTGACCCTTGGGGCCGGTGCACACGCCGTGGCCGTGCGCCTTGCCATCATCCCAATCTCCACAGTAAGTGCCGCCATCGTCAAAATCGAAGCGGCCGCCGTTGAGGCCACGCTGCGGGGGGTTTCCGCTAGCGGCGGGCGCGGCGTCGGCTAGCTCGCTCGGCTGCATCACGCGAAACCGTGGTGCCGCGGAGGGGAGGGCCTCCCGCGCGCGCCCTCCACCGAGCTCGTATTATAAATAAACATCAGCTGGGCATGTCGCGCCGCGGCGCGCCGCCGAGTGAACACCGCTCCCGTCCTGCGCGAGGCGGACTGCGTCTCCGAGCGCGCGCGCCCGCCCTCCGCCCTCCCAGCCCGCCGCCCGCCTTGCGCACTGCGCTGCTCATTGTACTCCGCGTCCTATGCTCTGCTGATTCACCACAAGACATCACCCTGCTAGCTTTCTCGCTTCTCTTACGTACCCCTATCGACTCCTAACTACTCACTTCTACACAACTATCCCCAGGACAACTATCACAGATGCCCTTGAGCCTCTATGTCTGAGTAGGCATTAGTATAGGATATGGCCAAAGCTTTCAAGATCTTCTAATATATAGAAAATGTATGCATTTTCTATATATTAGAAGATCTTGAAAGCTTTGGCGGCAAATCGTTTTCAGAGAGTAAAGGTACCTATACGTATACGCAAATTATATAACGCTAATAGGGCCAGAAAGGGACATGCCCACTGCGGTCAAATATCCCGGAATGGAATAATCATGGAACAACCAACCCAATTAAGACACATGACATGTACTAAGCGTTTGATTACGTATGATTGGAAGGAGGTCGTGTCGTGCCTACCACACAATCACCACCAAACTTTTGACAAGGAAATCTTCTCACCATAGACGTAAGAAGTAGGTACTACGTACGTAGCAATTCAAATGTTTCGCGTCGCCTCGCCTACCCTCGCCGGTGGATCAGCAACTTAATAAGTCCTAGCCCATCCAAAAATATTAGGTATATATTAGAACTAAAAAAGGGAATGGCTTCGCAAAGTTGTTACTATTATTATATTAATGATGCCTTAATACGACCATAAACAAAGCGGGCTACAATTAGAGGAAAGGCACAATACAAATAAGGAGCATTTCCATTGGTCCAGCGGGCCTTAAGAGTTACGGGAGATTTACATAAGACCCGCGCTCGGGCAACCGTTTTCCAAATGCATGCCATAGGTAAAGCTACGTAGCCTAGTGGTTCAAGCATGCGGCTGCCAAACTGCGCTCTTGGGTTCAAAATCCCGGCTTGTACCAATGAGTTTTTGGAACTTATGTGCGGAATACCATTTGATATTTACCAGTAGCTTTTCGGTGAAGGAAAACCTGCATACGATACCTACATACATCTGGGAAATAATTCAAAGGTGTATATGTGAAGACCCCAACCCGCACTGAGAAGAGAATGAAGCCGTTTACACTGGTCGATAGCAGCGGACGTAAGTTTTGATGTACGTAAAGGTAGAATCAGGCGGTTTAAATGAATGTTCACTCGAGTGAATGCTTCATTTTTCTTTAATGTTTTGTTTCACTTTTCGCTCAGACGTGTCACTTTGAGTGAAAGATGCAAGATGAAACAAGTAAATGAAAGAAAAGTGAACCGTCTGATTCTACTTTTAACGTTATGCTTTGCCTATGCGAGGGTATATACGTATGCTCTCTCCCTAGTACGGCCCCCCTAGCACACTAGGTTTTATGTCCGACATAAAGGATTTGTCCCTCTTGCATTCGCATATTGGCCAGAATGGGACGAATGCTTTATGTCCGACATAAAACTTAGCGTACTAGCCCCCCGGGTCTACACTCTCGCATGCTTTTAATCGACTTACAGCTTCCACTGGTCGTTATACTACTGTGCTATTGACTCGTCAGTCAACCAGTCAGTATCGATTTCTATATAATTACTTTCATTAGTCGTTGTCGAGTCGGTGCTGTATATAGACCGACTAAATGACCAATTAATAAATAATAATAATAATAATAAAATGATTTAACCAATCAGTTCATGTGTATTCAAATGTTGTAATTTTTATATGACATCTTAATACGCAACAAAAGGACTTTACAAAAAATATAGTGTAGGTATGTTTGTCTATTTCTTTAGCACCGTTCACAACTTAAGCAGCTTGACGGATTTTAACATGTGAGGAGTCGTTAGATGTCCCTTAGGCATGGGAGTGACATAAGGACATATAGTGCTATAATAGTCGAATATAAACCGCCACGTTTAATAATTTACTTTAAAAACAAAGTTTTAACCGACTTCAATTTAGTACTCCGCCAAGCCACGAGAACATTTCCACATTTCTTTTCCAATTTACCACATGAACTGATTTCCGAGAGCAAATGCGTTGATTATTAGAGAAAAAAACCCAATCGCTGTATGTGGGCCGATAATATTTAAGGACTTCCGTCGATTCAACAAGGATCACCTTTTGCACTTCATTAGTTGCTATTTCAACGGAATCTTATCAGAATCTGTGATATACTTTTGTACTTTTATGTACAAAACTAATTGAGGAATTCCATAAGTCTTACGTGGTCTTCATCATCAATTCCACTCCACCAAATTTATGATTTCCGGGTGTAAATACACGAGTTATAATAGAAAATACCAAAATCACTACACGCGTGCCTAATATAATTGAGGAGTTCCCTCAATTCCTCATGGATCCCATCATCCAATTGAATTTTTGAAAAAAATGGGACCCACCTGGAAGCATATACTTACAAATAAAATAAAATAAATACGAATCAGCTCATCAATGACGGAGTTCTGAGGTAACAAAGATTGAAAAAAAAAAAAAAAATACAACCGAATTGAGAACCTCCTCCTTTTTTTGAAGTCGGTTAAAATAATTCATTGATGGTTATTTAGACTACTTAACCTATTTACAAATCGTACACTTCGGTTTTTTTTTAGATGATTAAGGTATGTTTTTTGTTGCACATTGATGATCAAATGGAAGTGAGAGCTTCTTGTAGATCTTTAATACAATATTTAGGTGCATTGAGATCGCAATGAGTTATTAATTTAATGAAAAAAAAATAGGTACCATGTTCACTAAGAAGAAGGATATTGTAGGTATTTAAAGAATTTAATCCTTCGACTTCCACAAGATGAAGAAAAGTTTATCTTTCGATAAACTTTTGTTAGAAGAGAATAAACAAAAATACGTTTAAAACACGTACCAGAAGTAGTGAAACAATTAAAAAATGACATCTAAATTGATTTGTAATTTACCCTTGTATAATTGTGAATTCTTGGATGTGACATGTGGCACTGTGATTTACACAGAGTTTAAAAGACGGAATCCAGAAAGTTGAATTTTGATGCCTTTATTTTGCTTTTAACTTCTCTTTTTTTAATCTAAACATGGTAAATGGGAATACGCCAGTAGAGCGGAGTTCAAATGTCAGAGGATGATTCGATAACAACGGACGATCGGATTCTTTGTCAGTTGATGACAAAAGTCTGGGAGAAGCGATGGTGGCTTTCCTTGGTGATGAATTAGAGACCGTCTGGTGGAAACTGAGAACCGAAATTGCCAGTTCGCTGTATTTGTTATGATATTTGTAACAATGCTGAAGTAGAGCGAGAAGCAGGTAATGCTTGTAAAAGTAACGTGTGTTTATCAATGCCCGAGAATCCAGGAAATGATGGAATCATTTTTCTTAGCATACGCCCGATTATGGCACATACGTAAATGGGCGTTTCTTACTGGTTCCTAGTAACTGCTACACATAATTTAGGGAAACCATTTGCTTTGGCTGCCAAATTCATCAATATTTACGCTTTTTATTGTAATTATTTCATCATTGAATTAAATTTTGATGGGATAAAAGAGATATTCGAAAATTATTCGTTTTATTCGGATATCAAGATTGTTAATATTCGAAATATCCGGATAGCAAAATAGGGCGAATATTGCAAGCCCTAGTTAGTAACCATTTCTTCACCATACGTTAAATTAAAATGCGTCTTTAGGTTAATTAATCCGAAAAAGACAAAAATTATAAGCTCTGAAAAGCTTTTACACTGGAAAGAAGGTAGGTAACTAGGTATGTTAGTCGTACGGCTTCGGCTCAAACATGATGGAGTTTATTTTTTAACACTGAGTCAGGGGCGGCTCACTCTGTGATTTCGTCGCGCCATTACAAGTACATGTTAGCGCTGCTACGGCACGCACGCGTTTCATCGCAGCGCGTTGCATGTTACAGAAAGTTAAAGTCATTCGGCATGGGTATATAAACACCCCGCGCCGGCTAAATGGCAACTGCTAGGAAAGCGAAAAAAATGTGGCAGTAGTACATATAATGAATTACATAAAAGGAAAACTATCACGGCTAAGTAAGCATAACTAGTTACCGAGTAATAGTCGACCAACTTAATGTGTACTTGGAAAGGCCACCCCACCATTTTGTTGGCGCGCATGTCGATGTAACAAAGACAGACAGGCAGTTCCCTTACGGAACCCTACACTGCGCATGGCCCGACACGCACTTGGCCGGGTTTTCGATACTCGAATGAGTCGTATGAACCATTGTACCTATAAGTAGAGGCCGGTTACACGGCGGTTAATATTATCATGCAATACACCCATACCTATCACAATTATTGAATTAAATTTTACTTTGAATTTTGAGTACCATGATTGTAATCGCCGCCATTAAAAATCTTTTTTTCGAACACGCAATATATCTAGTGACGTATTGATATTTGATTGCAAAATCGAATTGGTTGGTTCGTAATGTAGGAGATATTTTATTTGTTTTAAGAACTGACTATTAATAATCATGCTACGAGTATAAAGAAATAAAAATATTATTTTACGAAACAGGTACTTACCTATTTTTAAATAAATTTAGTTTAACTTCGAAATTATCAAGATCAAATTCTTTCCATTGATATACCTAGTCTATAATTTTAAGAGCCCCCGCAGACTGCAGACTTTCAGTCGGCCGATAGTTTGGTCGGGCTCTTAATCAGTATGGAGATCAGTATGCGCACTACCATTCATCTCCATACTGATTAAGAGCCCGACCAAACTATCGGCCGACTAAAAGTCTGCAGTCTGCGGGGGTTCTAAAAACATCGACAAAATATCACATTGGATTTGTCGTCGCTAAAACTAACGAACTGATATAATTTTACCCAAACATCCAGAGTTTAAATAAAAACCTAATGAAGAAGTCGCTTCCCTTCCGTCATTAAAATGTAAATTACAAGACGGGTAGTTTCGTGTCACTGGGGGTTTGTCAATAGGTATATATTTCCGCATACCTCCACCGATAAGGGCGAGGGCTGACTCCCCTGGGAGCTCCGCTTCCCATCACGCCATTTGACGGCGAAGTACTTATTTACGCAGCCAAATGTACTTTTTACCCGACTGCCTCCGAAGGAGGGTTATGTTTTTCGAGTTTCGTATGTATACAAAGAATGTAGACAATAAAATTCCGTAAAAACTTTCATACACCATACCCATCACGACCCCTTTTATTCTTCAACAATTTTAACAGCTCATAGTAGAAGCTACCGTTGTACAGCGCCATCTGCATTTTGGTACTAATGACTTGCAAACTAGTATGTTTGATTTTCAGCGATAATTCACGTGGACCTATCGATTTCTATAATTATTTCTTTATTTGAAAGAAGAGTTAAACAATATTCTCACAGGAATTTGAAAACAAAAAAATGGGAATCCATAATTTTACTGAAAAAGTTCATCGATTATCGTTTCCTATAACACTATCTATTCGCAGAATTATATCATCACTTAGGAATCATTCCTCGAACTTCGTTAGATCGCTCATATATTTCCTCGAATCTCCTTTAGGTACACAAGGATCAACTCATCGAATTTTCCTTCATTGTTTTATTTGCCCATCGACAGTCAGTCATCGAACCGCCTTTACTATAGTTTTGGTCGTTTGTTCCTGATTCGTCATATTCCTGATTGGTCATATTCCTTATCCCACATTTTCCTAACTGGTCAACACTACAACACTAACATTCCTCACTCGTAAATCGGATTCCCAATTCTAAGGCAGGTCCGTGTAGGTACGACGACGAGCGAAGAGTGTTAGGTGCACTGCGAGCCACGCCCGCGAGCCGAGCGAGCGAAGCGGGCGTGCCGCGGCAGCGGCCGGCGAAGCGCCAGAACTGAATTTAATAATGACAATGACATTAGCTTCATGAATTTCATGATAAACAAGTAACAATCATCTATTAACTATCTAAAAAGATTTCTATAATTTTGTGCAGGCAAATAGGCAAATATACATGGTATGATGAATTATGAATGTGACTTAAACGAGTTTCACACGGACGGAGTCGCCAGCAGAAGTTAGTATAAGTACTTATAATAATTAAACAAAATAAACTAAGTTTAAAAAACTACACATAATAAGTAAACTTCGGATAGATAAGGGGAGGAATAGTATATTTTTCACCATTATCCTACATAAATCAATCCGGTCATTGTGGCACTCTTTGGGGGAGGCCTACGTCCAGCAGTGGACGTCTCTCGGCTGATATGATGATGATGATGAACCTACATAAATGAAGATTTTTAGCAATGATGTAGAAAAAAAGGAAAATCTGTTTTAGAAAGCGCAACTGAAGCCCTTTCGTATAATACCCCACTTGATTTACTGACTACTAGACTTTGAATTTTTAACCCCCCTCATATTCGTCATTTTCACAGAAAATAAAAATGTAGGTACCTATATTTTTAGGGTTCCGTACCTCAAAAGGAAAAAACGGAACCCTTATAGGATCACTCGTGCGTCTGTCTGTCCGTCCTTCACAGCCTATTTTCTCCGAAACTACTGAACCAATTACGTTGAAATTTGGTACACATATGTAAGTTTGTGACCCAAAGAGGAACATGTGCGGAGAGACGCGCCCTCAGGAGCGCGTGAAGTTCGGGTTCCTCTAAAGGAGAAGCCCCGCGCACCGATGTGGATAAGGAGGGTTTTACAACGGTGTCGAGGAAGCGCAAGCCGCGCAAGAGTCAGTGTGGTACTGCAGAACCGGCTGGTTCCGGTCTGCGGGTTGCCACACCGAGCAAGGCGCTATTAGTATCGCGGCTGCATTACACCGCTACGGCTGATGATGTGGTGGAGTACGTTCGTCAGAAGACCGGCTTCTCGCTGAGGGTGTTCCAGCTGCGTTCGCGCCACTATGTGCACTTCAGCTCGTTTGTTGTGCGCGTGCCGCGACCGCTGCAGGAGACCATCGCATGTGCTGACTTCTGGCCGAAGGGTGTCGTGTTTCGACGGTTCCGGGGCAATCTGCCGAATCCTACACCGGAGATGACGATGCAACGGGGCCACGCCGTTTCGTCGCCTAAATAGTATTATTTGTTGTTTTTAGTTTCGTGACGCATTGGTTATTACTGCAATGTCACGTAAATGTATATGTCAATAAATAAATAAATGTAACGCAAACAACTGAATTTTAAACATGGGGGCCACTTTCGGGGGGAAATGAGAAAATTAAAAAATAAAGTTTTGCATATACTATCGTGTTACATATCAAATGAAAGAGCTCTGGTGTGCATCTAAAATATATTTATTTTGTAATTTTAAAATGATTAGTTTAGAAATTATTTAAGAAAATAGCCGTCTCATCTCCGAAACTACTGAGTCTAAAATTTTGAAAAAATACACAAAATAGTTCTTTACCTACAGAGGACAGGAAAACCTATTAGAAATGTGCAGTCAAGCGTGAGTCGGACTTAATACGGTATTTGACAAAAATCAAATCAGCTTATTTTTATGAAACGTCAAAAACGCTCCGTTAGTAAAAAAAATGTTTAAAATCTTGTGATGTGCGGAACCCTTGCAACGCGAGTCCGACTCGCACTTGGCCGGTTTTTAAAAATCAGTTACCATACCTACACGTTTAGGCTTCTTTACAATTGGTCAAAATTTCAAATTGATAGCATAAGCTATGACGCGTAGTTGCAGTGTCCAAGAGGCAACCGGATGGCTCGCGGTATTTGAGCTCCCGAAGTGTTTTGGACCCGCCCTGTGCAACCCGAACTCGGCCAACTTGGACTGGAACGGAAATAAAAAATGTTACGTTTTTTTTTGTCGTGGGGTAGCCGATTTGCCTGAAAGCGTGCACGCTGTTTATATAATGAAATGCTGGGCCATAGCGAATACTGACTTCTGGCCGAAGGGTGTTGTGTTTCGGCGGTTGCGGGGCAACCTACCGAACCCTACATCTGAGCTGACGAAGCAGCGGAGCCACACCGCTATGTCGCCTAAATGATATCTTTAATATTAGTTTTTATAACTGTCTTTAAGGTATTTTATATATGGGCTATAGATGCCTGAATTAAATTAATTGTTATTAGTCAATAGTCAAGTGTTTATTTTGTATAGGTACCTACATCAATTAGAGATGTATAGGTATAGTAAGAAATATCGTTCCACTATGTTTTGCCTTTCTGCATACAAAAACATGGTACTATCGACAACACAGCTAACTGACCATCGGTGCACCTTAAGTGCATTGTAATAAGGTTCTATATAAACACAGCATGGTCAGTTAACAGTGTTGTCGTTTGTACCTACATACTAACTTAATATTATTGTACAATAAAAAAACATAATACAGAAATATATATTTTTAAAAGTCTACATTCTACAATAATTTGTAATAATTTATTTTATACAATTATTCAATATGTCAAAACAATACATTACTATTTATACTTTCGTATAAATTCGACTGACGCAACCGCAACATTTAATTGGCGCGTGTCGATGTAACAAATACAGACAGGCTTCCGTCCGTAGTGGCCCTACCCTACGCATGGCCCGACACGCACTTGGCCGGTTTTTAATGTTTATTGTTACCTCAGAACTCCGTCATACATGAACCGATTCGTAAAATACGTTTTTTATTTGAAAGTATAGGTACCTATGCTTCCAGATTGGTCCCATTGTTTTCGAAAAGCCAGTTGGATGATGGGATCCATGAGGAATTGAGGGAACTCCTCAATTTTAATAGGCACGCGTGTAGTGGCTGCGATATTTTCTATTTCCTATAACTCGTGTACCTATTAACACACGGAAACCACAAATTTGGTGAAGTGGAACTGTTAAGTACGTCACATGTTCTGATATGATTGATTTGAGGGTAATGAATAATGATAATTTCAAGGCGTTCTACACAATGGGCCATCATGGCCCATTATACAGGAGGCAACTATATGGTAAATGGAGAAAGACGTATTCCCATCGCATCACACAATTACGTCTCTGTTGTTGTGTAGAGAAGCCTTTGAAGGGCTCTACATACGTTTGTCACAATAACTTGCAATAAAGAGACGCTACATGACGCTACACGAGCGAAATCGGCAGAACTACCAAGCAAGGTCACAGAAAATCTAGTATGGAGTGACCTTGATTTGGTTGGCCGCCGTGCTTCCAACACGTATCCACACTTTGGCTTTGTGGAGGTACTCAACAGGGTATAGCCTGACAAGTTCCTATTTAGCCCTCGCTATGTTGCGGATTTTTAGTGGAACTAATTTATTTTAATGGCAATGTTTTTTTGGACAACAGACGTTGGAAGTCATTGGATGTCACCGATGTAAACAAAACTAAAATAATTCGTCATATTTCAGAATAATATAATCGATTTTGCATTCAAATTGCTCAACAAAAGTTCACCCCGATACAAATAAATACATTTTAAATACATTCAAATGGTTGCGGCAAAAAAAGGACGAAGGATTCAGCAGCATTCCAATAAACAATGTTTTGAAATTAGTTTTTGACATGACGGGTACTGATATTCATAGTGCGGTTGTAATGAACTGGTTAGCTTGGTACTCAATATGTCGCAACCAGACCTGTCGAAGCTAGACGACAATGTTACAATGCGCGGCAAACGTAAACAACCAGAGACGGACTGTGACTGCAAACAAGAGTTGGAATATCTGGGACAAAAGATGCAGGATATGTTTGAGAAATTTTCAGATACACAAAAACAATATTTTTCTTCAGTGCATGAGGACATGATGCTGATTAAAACCAAAATAGACAATATTCAAACCACAACGGATGTTCTCGTTGCAGAACACACTAAAATGTTAACAGAAATATCAGAACTTAAAAACAAAAGTAATGCAACTGAAGACAAAATTAAGCATCTAGAGAGCGACATACAAGCCCTAAGTGATGGATCAGCATAGATTAATTCCCAATCATCCGCTGAAGAACTTATACATGAAATAGCAGATCGATCAGAAAGGCAAAAAAATGTCATTGTCATCGGTGTCTCTGAACTTGAAGAAGGTACTCCTGAAGTATACCAGACAAGGGACAAGATAGAAATAGTTAACATTCTAAAATCTGTCCTAAGGACCGAAACACCACCACAGCCATGGAAGCTACAAAGAATCGGAAAACAAAAGTTGGGAGCCAGTCGACCTCTTAAACTATGTTTCGATACAGGAAGTGTTGCAAAAGACATCCTGAAGCACAGGAATAATGTTCTAGAGCAGAGAATCAAGATATTCGCCGATCAAACACCAGCACAGCAATCGTATATGAAAAAGTTGCGTGAAGAGCTCTCAAATAGGCTGAGAAATGGAGAGAACAATTTAACAATAAAATATGTTAAGGGCCAGCCTAAAACAGTAACCCTATCAAAAAACGACATGCACCTATGCGATCAATAAGTAACCCTGAAAATAACCATGACAGCAATAACCTCTTATCCTATCAACTACTTCAAAGTTACGATGACTTAGACTTCAAAGAAAACTCAATTAACTTCTTCTACACCAATATCAGGAGTCTGGTTAAGCACGGAAAGCTGGATGAACTAAAATGCATTCAAAAGCTAATAAGTATGGAACTCCATTTGATACTCCTCACCGAAACCTGGATTAAATCTGAAGAAGAAGCGACTTACCTTAAAATCCCCAACTATTTACACTATTACAGCTATAGGACAGATACACGTTTTGGAGGAGTATCTATCTATATAAACAAAAATATAAAGCACAACCTACTAAGGGCGAAATATATTAACGGAAATAATTACCTTTGGATACACATCAAAAAATTCGACATCAATGTTGGAGTGATTTATAAACCGAGAGATACACACGTTTACACATTTATCGAAGACCTTGAAATACAACTACCTCGAAGTAAGCAAACGATAATTTTCGGCGACTTTAACATTAATTTATTAGCAAACGACAGGAACACTCAAGCGTACACAAATATGTTGCGCGAAAACGGATACAACATAATCAACCAAATAAGTGAAAACTACTCCACTCGAACTACAGCTACGACAAAAAGTATACTAGACCATGTAATTACAAATATGAAAGATAAAGATATCCATGTTGCCCTAGCTGATTCTTCGCTATCAGATCATGGACAGATAATCACTGGAATAAAAAATCACAAAATAAAAACACGCTTAAAAGTACAATATGAAGCAATCAATTATGACAATCTACACAGGTTAGCTGAAGAAAACGTATTCAGTAATGCCGATAATCAAAGCTACGACGTACTGCACGATTCCATAACGGCCTGGGTAAGGGACAGTATAATCATAAAAACGAAAGTAGGCAATCCGCCAAGACAGGATTGGATCAACAGAGACATAATTAAAATAATAAACCAAAGAAATGAAATCTGGCAATTATTGAAAAAAGATTCACAAAATGAGGAACTCCAATCTAAATTTAAAAGCGAGAGAAATGCGACCACGATTCTAATAAATAAAACCAAGAACAAATACTATTACGATTGCTTTGAAAAGTGTAAACGCTGTCCAAAAGAAATGTGGAATTTAATAAATACATTATCAAAAAATAAAAATAATTCTAATTGTGCTCCTCCAAATCTCTCGACTCCGAATGGAATTATAACTGACACCAAGGAAATATGTGAATATTTCAACAATTTTTTCGCCCTAAATTGGCAAACGAAATTCCAGCTAAGTATCGCGATAGCTCAAGTACAAACTCTAAGACACTCACTATTCACTTTGACTGCTTGTTAGCAGATATGTTGCCCTGTAGTGAAGAAGAAGTCAGTAATATAATAAATAACCTAGATCAGAACTGCAGTTTAGGCATAGACCAAATAACAACCAAATCAATTAAACGTATTAAACGCTTTATCGTTCCAAAACTAACGCAGTGTATTAATTATTGTTTTGCAAATGGCACGTTTCCGGATGCATTAAAAGTAGCCAAAGTGACACCGATTTACAAATCTGGGAACAAAAGTGACCCTGGTAACTACCGACCGGTATCTGTGCTGCCAGTCATGTCCAAAATTTTTGAAAAAATAATATATAATCGCCTTAACAATTATTTAACCCAATTCAATTTTCTTTTTGATAGGCAGTACGGCTTCGGGTCTCAATCAAGTACATTGTCTGCATCAATTGACTTGGTAACCAAAATCAAATTGAATATAGATGCAAAAAAACATCTGCCTTGGGGTCTTCATCGATCTTAAGAAAGCATTTGATACTGTATGTCACCCAATACTTCTACAGAAACTAAGAAACATAGGTGTTACAGACAATGCTCACAAAATATTTGAGTCATATTTAAATAACCGTGTCCATATAGTAAAAATTAATGATATAGTCAGTTCCCCCCAACCAATCACCTGTGGCGTCCCCCAGGGGTCAATTCCGATAATTGTAATAATTCCGCTGCTATTTCTGACTTATATCAATGACATAAGTGAATTACGTTTAAATGGTGAGGTAAGTTTGTTCACGGATGACACAAGCATATTCTATTTCGGTAGTACCGTAGATGAAATACAGAAAATGGTTCAAGAAGATCTTAACACGTTGCATAGCTGTTCCAACGTAATTTACTCACGATTAACGCCAGTAAAGCGAGTTACATAATATTCAAGGCAAGAAATAAAAAAATAAACAACGATATTTCTCTGAGCATTAATGGTCTCTATCTCGGTCTAATTCTGGATAACGAACTTACGTGGAAACCGCATATACAGAAAATTCAATCTAAATTGTCATCTTTACGTGGTTGCTTATTTAATATAATCCAATGTCTGCCTCGTCAAGTTCGTTACACCATTTATAACTCTCTTGCTAAATCTCACTTGAACTACCTCATAGAGATATGGGGTAGTGCTACTAAAACCGCACTAAAAAAATTGCAAATTACTCAGAATAAATTAATAAAATCCCTATCTCAATATAAATACTTAACAGCCAGCCGAATAATTTACTCTGAAACTAAAATTATGAATCTAACTCAGCTTTATTTTAATAATACATGCATGTTAATTAATAAAATTATTAATAAGAAAATCCACTCTCAGTTAAGCTTTGAAACTAAAGCCGAGCATGGAATCCGAACGCTGCGTAACGCGAACGATCTTTGTTTAAAGTCAATGCGGACTAAATGGTAAGAAAAATATTTGTTTTGAAGGGGCACAATTTTACAATAAATTACCGAAATCTGTAAAAGACTGTAAAAGTTTAAACAAGTAAGTAATTAGTAATGTTTAAGTCCGGTCCTGGGAGTTGTCGCTCGGAAACAAAGTAATGTTACGGCTAAGCTGGTTACCATTCGATTGCATGGAAGCATCCTTACCAATGTGGACTTAGTGTAGCACGTTAAGACTGAAAAAAGCAAACTTGTTCTGTGTTGTACTACTAATAAGTTATTAGACTTTTGTAATGCTACCCGCAGTATACTACCTACATAATTGTAGTACCTAACTAATTACAGTGGCACTAAATGTCTTCATTTTTTTTAAGGCTTAGTATTCTGTATCTTGCGATGCTCACTTTTAAACTTTGTTTTAGTATAGATTCACATTAAGTGAAATGTATAATTTCTTTTGAGAAATAAAGTTCTTTAAACAGAATATGTATATTAATCATTAAATTAATTTGTTTCCTCATTCAAGGCGTCTGTAGTGCTACAATCTAAAATATATACAAAAAGAATGAGCTGTTACCACCATTGCCACCGATACCAAAAAAGAAACTACCAAAAAAATTATACAAATTTATAGACTTCGACAAATGCCATAAGGCACAAAATTCATGCATTGTATGCTGTGCGAAAGCAAGTACCAAGTCTCAAAACTGCTTACCGAACTGAAAAAAGATATTGGTTTTACCGGTAGTACTTGCGATTAAATGCTGCGACCACGTAAAAAAAATAGAAGACGGATATAGATGTCGATGTATATATGGATGTCGAATATTTACAATCGAATTTTGACGGATAGGTAATTATTCATATTTAATTATCAACTAGATAGACATGCTCTTCCGATTACCTGAAAACATAGTTTCACAATCTAGTACATAATTGTATATCTCACTCGTTCTTGCACGATGCCAATACACACTGTCCCGATTATTCATGACGTACACGTATTATTGCCATATGTAAGCTGTTTGTAGCGACACTATATCAGGACTAAATATGAACTTGTCAGGCTATACAAGCCATCCAGTCATATGATAATCTGCCTCACTCGAGTAAATCCCAAAATCCCCCGTTGGGCTCCCCTACGGTGTGTCTTACATTAAGTAGGTGTGACAAATTGCATCGTTTGTAGACGGTTTGTAGCACGGTAAAATCACATAATCTGTATACCCCATCTCTTTGGTAATTGCGCGTTCGAATATCATACTGCATTCACGTCGTTCCTCATTAAACTTTGGTAAATTTTTCGTACTAATTTTTTTATTGAATCAAATTAAACTACAAAATTAAGGAAAGATATTTTTGGATTCATGGCGTGGGCAAAATGTCATGATCTTAGATTGAGTCCAAAAACTATTGTGCGAAAATTACTTTGCGTAGGTGATATCCGACCGGTTTCAGTTGGGTTATCAGTGTCATTCTGTCATTGTCATTTTGTATATTGTACTGTGAACTGTGCTCTATTGCGATATACTATTTACATTTTAATTTTATTGTGCTCATACCAGCATCAAGGAACGTGGTTTGTTTATTGATTGATCCATTCAATGATTAGTCCCTTTTATTATCAATATAATGTAATCTTGTCTACATCCCTCTCGTAATCAATGCTTTTGTGTCGAGAGTGAAATAGGATACGCTCCCAGAATTTTTACGTGGTGTCGATAATGTGACTGTGATGTTTTATCAATGTGTGGAGTATTATTACATTTAGTTATTTGTTAGTGACTCAGAGCTTTGTCTCATTGAATACATAACATATTGCAAAACTGGACCACTTATCTTGTAAGTAATTTAAATTTATAATAATTCATTTCATTTGTATGTTTTCGTTAAAAACGCATAGGCGTAATGAGTACATACTTATTGTGATTTTTTATAGCATGATGGAGAATCCAGAGGCTAGTAGTAGCAGGACAGCTCTGTCTACTTCATCTTGGTGTCATCCGGCCAACAGGGTGCATCGCTTTTATGCATTGATGTTAATGTGCTTCCTATGTTTTGGTAAGCTAATCTATTTATATGATATCTTTATCATTTACAATATTACTAATCTGTAGAATATTGACTATGATTTATTTATTTAAAAATGACAGGCTGGAGACTGTCTCTTTTGGTTCTTGCTGGAGGCAGTTCACTGGTTCAATAATTCGCCTTTTAGTGACTTAGATCATATATTTACAAGCATATAACAGTTCATGAAACTTGGCTCTTTTGTTGGAATGAATAAATCATGTTATAATAATGATAAAAATGTTTGTAGGTTCCTATTTCTGCTATGACAATCCAGCGGCTCTGGCAGACAAGTTTAAAGATGACCTGCACTTGAACACATCCCAGTTTGCTCTGGTGTATTCTATTTATTCTTGGCCAAATGTAATATTATGTTTTATAGGAGGATATCTTGTAGATAGGTATGTGTACTTTGTTTTCTATGCTGACTCATAATACTGTGTAAACAAACATCTGCATTATGTTGAAATGTGTTGCTTGTGACCTGATTTGCTGATTTTTGTTACATGAGCCAATGACTCAGGCCTGTTAAATTATTAACATTATTTTTCAAAAGAGTGTGTCAAGGCAATAATACCAACAATATTTTATTTTTCTGTGTGGTGGCATGTTATTACAGTCAGAACCGTATTATATAACAAGGGACAGCAATATTTGATATTTAATGTTGGTAGTTTTATATAACTCAACATAATTTAAATGTGGACATAGCATGTTTATCTGGAAAGCCCATGCTACTCAAGCAAATGGGTAATGAAATGAAGATCGGAATGAATAACAAAATTAATCCTATACCACCCCCTCAAGCTTGTAACAATATGTACAAAGTTACAAAGCTACAATCTGTCAGACTTTTCCTGTTTATATTATTAGTATAGATAAAAAAACATATTTAAATTTTTTGTACGAAAATTGGCCTTTTCAATTACACATCAAGTTGGGTGACTATTACTCGGTAACTACTTATGCCTACTTGTTTGTGATAGTTTTCCTTTTAAATTCATTATACGTACTACTGCCACGAATTTTTTCACATCCCCAGTAGTAGCCATTGTAGGGTTCCGTAGTTGCCTGTCTGTCTTAGCTACATCGACGTGCGGTGCGGTTGCGTCGGCCGAATTTGTATGAAAATTGGCCTTTTCAATTACACATTCAATTGGTCGCCTATAACTCGGTAACTACTTATGCCTACTTGTTCGTGATAGTTTTCCCTTTAAATTCATTATATGTACTACTACCACGAATTTTTTCACATTACGACGAACGAATTACTGATTTGAAAAATGGTTTTAGAAAACCCATAATATTTTTGAACGAGCTATCCTACGATACCCCACACCATGGGTTTGACGAGAAAAAAAATTACATCCCCGCTTTAGGTGTAGGGGAGGGACCCTAAAAAATTATATTTTTCCAAATTGTATTGCACTATTTTGTCGGCGTGATTGATTCATATACCCATGCCGAATCACAGTTTTCTAGTTGTAATGGTTACTGAGCTAAGCCGAAGACGGACAGACAGACAGACAGACGGACATGGCGAAACTATAAGGGTTCCTTGTTTACTACGGAACCCTAAAAAAGGTATATACAACGTGTTAATAAAATAACGCAAAACCTGTAAACAGTTTGTTCAGAATCGAGAGTACACCGTGGAAAAAAAGTTGTTTTTTCGACGCGATTAATTTTTTACATTTCTATGGAGCAGGTCGCTCCAATCGGCCAACGCTCCATAATACAAAGATTAAAAAAACACGTAAAAAAAACCTATTTTTTCACATTCTACTGTCGATTCTGAACAAACTGTTTTCAGGTTTTGCGTTATTTTATTAACACGTATAAACATCTAGAAAACTTTAGCACATCAGCGGGCGTAGCACGGTTGCCATTTTATCACTTATCGTTGTGTATAAGGCATCCGTCACTCTCGCACTCGCAAACTAGTCAGAGCGTGATGGGCGTCTTTACCACAACGATAAGTGATAAAATGGCAACCGTGTTACGCCCAATGATTTCAAAGTAGTTATTTATATGCAATTATTTTTAACATCCATAAAAGTAACTTTTTTAAAAGATTTCGATTGTCCTACATGAAAAGATATGAATGCTTGATTTATTTATGCAAGGGACAATACTTTTGCCAGAGTTCGTAAATTCTGCATTAATTGTATTTTAATGAAATTGAAATATGCAGGTACTTTGGTGTGAGACTGGGGACAATAATATACATGACTATTGTCTTCATTGGAGCCATCGTATTTGCAGCAGGAGTGTTCATCAATGCATTCTGGCTGATGATCCTTGGAAGATTTATATTTGGGTAAGGCATTGAAGCTTGGTTAATGCATTCCCACACTTGTAGAAATATCGTAATAGCTCTTATATATGCGTAAACATTACAGTGACCAACATTCCTACAGGTCGACACGTAAAAAGAGCTCTGGCGGCCGTACATTCAATATCGCGCGCAGAGCTCTTTTTACGTGTGTCGACCTGTATCAGTCTAACCCCTAAGGTAGGTATTTTATAAGGATTATTATTCTCTAAAAACACTTATATTTGTTACTACCAATGGTTAATCAATATCCAACCACAGCTCATGAAAAGCATTACTATGTGATGGATTTTATATATATATATTTATTTATTTTAACATGAAAATATAAAATATGTGTACCGTAAATACATCATAACGCCAAACTGCGGAGCAGTTTGTTGGCGATGAGCTCGCTCGTTTTATGCCAAAAGTAGGTATACATAGAAATTGCACTGTACTACCAGCCCGACGTAGCCCATTCATAACTCATAACATGTTATTTTCCATTAAGTGAAAATAAGATGACTGAGCCACTGAGGACAGCAGTACAACGGTGCTTATAAACTACCTTGATTTGAATGCTGTTTTTTTTTTTAATAACTAACTAGTTATACTAACAACTCGTCACCATACATGAGGCCAGAGGCAGTGTGACTGTAATTAATCTTTACTACAATGTAATACTAACTTAACTTATAATAGTTACTTACTGCTGTTGTTTTATGGAGTTATCGAATGTATCTAATAATATTTGTTTAAATGTTTCTTTCAAGCTACCTATTTTTAATTTCGGGTTATCAAGTAACCTAGGACTCTCATTATACATTTTGGGAATCAAGTATTCTTGAGTTCTTCGTCCATAATAATTTTTGGCTACAGGTTGTTTTAATTGTACTATTTTAGAGGATCGAGTCACACGTTTATTTTTCTTTTGTACTTTAAAGTCATCTGCGTAATACGTATTAATTACATTTAAGTAAGTAACTTTACAATGCACTGGGAGAATTTTACAAATTGAGAACAGTGAATCATACTGGTGTTTATACCTATTCCTCGTGTTTCTTCCTACTAAATATTTCATTAACCTAATTTTATGATGTTATTGATGATACAACTAAATTATACCTACAAATACATATTACATACATGCTCAAAATCACGCCTGTATTTCCAAAGGGGGTAGGCAGAGCACATGAAATTGAATTTTTAATGGCTCTTAGTAATTGTAGGTTTAAAGATGGGGAAAATATGATATCGCTGTAATAGGTTGCTAGCCCGTCGCTCGCAACACACTGCAATCCTATTCCCATAAAGTGGTAAGATAGGAGACAGTGTTATTCTAACATGACAGCTCAGTATTTGTGTGTAAGTATTAGTAAAAGGCCCAAGTTGTGTAATGTATTTCTATTTAAGAGTCCGCAGTAAGCTCGGCCGAATTTCACCTTCCCATGCAAACGTAGTTACGCTCTCATTTTAAAACTACGTGTTGGATTGTGACGAATCTTTGTATATACAATGACATGAGGTATATCTATGTCTGTAATTAGCAGTGATCGGAATAGGCAGAGTATATTTACCTACACTTGGTAGAACATAGATAAAAAGTGGAGACTTCCTTACGACTAAATTTTTTGCGGGATAAAGTCCCGGGAATTTACCGAATAATTAATATTGTTCTGAATAGTACAAAAAACAATACAAACTGCTTCAATACAATAAATAGGCATAAAATAAAACAACCAATATATAAACGAATTCTTCTATATTTATTTTTAATAAACTCTCTCTATGTACAAAATTATTATTATTTTACTAAATCTAAATATAAATAACATTGCAACTTAATCTACAAATGCAAAATTATTATATTGATTTAAACTAACACCATTTTCACACATACCTATTATTAAATGAAAACGGGACTTAATCGCGTAACACTTATATTTATATTTGGCCCAAGGTTTCGGATGTCACATTACGTATTACGTCCGTAGTCAGAGGCATACTGGTAGGGAGTTGTGTCAACATTTTCTAACTATACGAGTTTTTGGAATTACCCGCACTTGATTTTCATTAGTTACTTTTATGCTAGGGTAAGTGCTACGCGATTAAATCCAGTTTTCATTTAATTTACAAAATTATTCGTCACTATCAGAATCAAATTCATAATCATAACCTTTATTCATTTCAATACTATCATTATTCTCCTGGAGATGATTGAAATATATTACTATAATTTTTTCCACATTTTCAATTTTCAGTCTATTTCTTTTCACGCTTAAAATCCACTTGTATGTAGAAAATGACCGTTCAACGTGTACAGATGTGAGTGGTGCAAAATTATAAATCGAATCATCATCTGCATCGATCCCTTGAACAATTCTCTCACTTTTTTCTCTTACAACGTCATAGTCAGGATTGCGTTCTATAACTTTCTCTAATTTATTTTCTATTATTTCGTTCGACGACCAGTTCAAAACACATCTAACGTTGTCAATAATATCAAAATATTCTGCTAGCGATAATTTAGACTCTTGTAATTTTGTAAGTGCTACTTGAATTATTCGATAGTTTTCGTGAATATAATTTAGTTGGGATTGAATATTTTCTTTTCTAAACGCGGCGTTTGCTTTTCTTATAGATATTGCTTCATTGCTATTAAGATTACCTACAACATCCGATATTTGTTGAAAATGTTCCGCATAGTACGACGTTGCCTTTAGCCATGTACCCCATCTAGTAATTACTGGTTGAGGAGGTAGCGGTAAATTAGGGTACATATCCTTAAGTAGTCTTACTCTGTTAGGTGATTTTAAAAATATCTTTTTTACATTGGCTACTAAATCATCAACGTTTTCGTATTGAGAACGTATTTGTTCTGCCACTCTGTTAAGGGCATGTGCTAAGCACGTTACGTGCAACATATTTGGAAAATCGATTTTTAACAAACGTCCGGCTTTTAACATGTATGCCACGCTGTCAGAGCATAACATAAGCACATTGTTAGATTTTTCTTCAAATGATTCTCCCCACATTTCGTTTAATGATCCGTTCACAAAATTTGCTATAGTTTCCCCGTTTACCTTTTGTAGCACTTTACATGCAATTAAATACGGTCGAGTCGCTACATTTTTTATTAAAGGCATCACTAATAAATGAACCACATATCTTCCTAAAAAATCAGTTGTTTCGTCAAGAGATATCCAGACCTTATTGTTTCCTATTGTGTCGTATATATGTTTCAATCGATCTTTATAAAATTCATCTAGATACTTTTTCCGTAATATTGATTCAGATGGCACTTTCTTTTCTACGCACACACAACAACCACTGTAGCAAACATATTTGCCAAAAAAAGATTGGAACGCAGAATTATTAACTTGCGACCAAGGGATGTTACACAAAATTAAAAAATTCGAAGTAGTATTCTTTCTCAGTATTTTGTCGCCTGCCTTGATGTATGGCTCCATTGATGTGCCGATCAACGTTGCCTTTCTTCGTGGCTTTGAAAGAGGTCTCGCATTTGGTGCAAAATATGATACCACTTGCTTCGTCATATACAAGTTCCGGATTATTAACAATCCAACTAGTGACTATCGAAATTCGAATATCGAAAAAACACAGTACCTACACTTCCGTACGTACTCGACAAGGGATAGTAAGAAACTGATGTCAACTTTCTATTTAAGTAATGCATAAAAAGGGTAGCAGGTAACAGCGATAAGTGATAACGACATCTGCTTTGTCTTTTAGACGATAACAATGGAAAGTATGTTAATTCTATCTCTTTCACTTAAACACAGCTGGTATTGGTGTAAAAGAGACGGACAAGTTTGAAATAATATAAATACAATAATGTTATATTATCACCTGTAAACTAGTACAAACTTGTAGTGTTATGGTTACTATTTAATTTAACGTACATTGGGGATACATTGTGAGATTTTATTTATTTTACTGATTTTTAAATCCGGGAAGTCCCGGAAAAAAAATTTATCGCAAGGAAGTCTCCACTTCATGACTTTGTTCTACCAAGTGTAGGTGAATATACTCTGCCTATTCCGATCACTGGTAATTAGTCTATATGGTTCCAGTTTATCAAACAAACGAAATACAGCAAAAACAAGTTTTGTATGAAAAACTTAAAGGTGTATTTTTTTACTATGGTATCTGAAGCTACCTAAACTAATTACAGACAGATATACCTCATGTCATTGTATATGCAAAGTTTCGTTACAATCCAACACGAGAATCGAGCTTACTGCGGACTCGAATGTTTCAAATCCTTCATGGTCTACACCGCCACAATTGCTGTCTCGAATCGAAATGTCGTTAATTACACAATATACACGATATAATGTATCATTACATTAAAGATGGCGCACATGCAATCTTATCTATATTATGTCGAGGTAATTCAATACATGGACATGCAGTCTTTACTTGGATTACAAATTTTAAAGATACCAGCGCTGCCCTTGCTTTTCCGCCCACATATTACAAAGAACCCAGGCGGAGCCACGGTATAATAATAGCCTACACCCGAAAGTACATGTGTATGTAGTACAAGGGAAAGATTAAAAATCGGATAAGAAGTTTCAGGGATTACAGATCTGTTGACTCACGAAGTCGCGCCCCCCACGGCTAATTACCATTGATGTGCAATGTGCTGTGGAGGGGTGCTACTTCATAAGTGTACAGTACTGTACTTACCGCATTATTATTATATTAGTATAGATATAGACTATGAGTCCGTAATAAAATATGATCAAATGTATCTAATTAATTTGGATTGGACCTTAATTTAAAATTTATTACTACAATATTAACTTAAATTAAAATTGAAAATAAATTTCCCATACTTACGTAAGTTACATGACAAAAGAACTGGTAGTATCATGGCTGCTAGCATGATAGGTGTTATGGTCACGTTTTACGTGACGTTTTAGTACATTTCGGAAAACTTGAGCATAAAACCTATCGTGCTAGCTCGGCATGAAGCTGATTTTATGACATTCAGAATTTTGAAGTGCCTGTTCCCCCATTGAGTTTGCCCTTGTGAAAGTCGTCTTAAGTCGTCTGTTCAGGAATTAAATAATGTAATGGACAGAAACTCGCTTTACCACTAAGGGCGGGTTGCATCAACTTACGATTACAGGTCGATAAACGTTAAATATGGCGCAGGCGGCTGTGATTCCATAGACACTTGTGAAACTTTCCATACTTACATTCCGATTTTAACGGACACCGCTTACGATTACAGATGGTTTGGTGCTTCCCACCCTAAGTAGTTAGCAGTTACGTTATGATAATGTTATGAATTGAAACCGACACAAATACCTATAAGTACTTACATTGTCACATTTTTTCCAGAATTGGTGGAGAGTCCCTACAGGTGGTGGTGAATAACTATGTCGTGCTCTGGTTCAAAGGCAAAGAGCTAAACATGGTGTTTGGCTTGCAGCTGTCCTTCTCCAGATTTGGTAGCACTGTCAACTTCTGGATCATGGGGCACATCTACAAATGGGTCTCCACTTACTTTATTGGATATGAACGACTTGGGGTGACATTGTTTATTGGTATGTTTTATTTTAGAAATAATATATATCAGGATGGTTCAACCTTTTCTTTACCAACAATAATTTTGACAAGTAAATTAGATAATCAGTGATATACGTATTTTATTTCTAAAATAGTAAACACTTTTTTACTTTAATTTCAGCTGCCCTCACGTGTCTCATATCTCTTATTTGTGGTCTCATTCTCGGTTGGATGGACCATAGAGCCGAGAAGATCCTGGGCAGACTGGAAGAGTCCGAAAACAATGAGCCGTTCCGTATGAAGGACATTCTCCACTTTAAATCAGTATTTTGGCTCGTTTCTGTGATATGTGTGGCATACTATTTGGCCATTTTCCCATTCATAGCTCTCGGAACGTATGTTGCTGTTATTAATCACATTCTACGGATTAACACATGATAAGCGAAAGTGTCAAGTAGTATTTTTTTTACAGGCTATTTTTAGAAGGAAAATTTGATTTTATACCTCAATCCGCAAGCACTGCCATCTCCATGGTATACCTCCTATCAGCAGCATTAAGTCCGTTTTTTGGCGTGCTAATTGACAAAACTGGCCGAAATGTAATGTGGGTCATTATAAGTAACGTGTCTACAATAGGAGCACATTTCTTGTTGGCATTCACGTTCTTCAATCCATACATCGGAGTGGTAAGTTATAATAATTTACTTTAAAAACAAAGTTTTAACAGACTTCAATTTAGTACTCCGCCAAGCCACGAGAACATTTTCACATTTCTTTTCCAACTTAGGTACCACATGAACTGATTTCCGAGAGCAAATGCGTTGATTATTAGAGAAAAAAACCGAATCGCTGTATGTGGGCCGATAATATTTGAGGACTTCCGTCGATTCCACAAGGATCACCTTTGGCACTTCATTAGTTGCTATTTCAACGGAATCTTATCAGAATCTATATATATATAAAACTCTTCGATACTAATCTATTGACAGACAGCGCACAGCCTAAACCGCTAACGATATAAGCATGAAATTTGGAACATATATTCTTTACAGTACGTGGACGTCCACTGAGAAAGGATTTTTCGAAATTCAACCCTTATGGGGGTGAAATAGGGGTCGAACCGTTGTATGGAAATCGTTCATTTTGAAAGTTATAGACTTGAATCTTTGTATGAAAGTTTCTTACTAAAAAGCCAAACAAATGATTTAACTTTGCTATAAAAAATCATCCCCTAAGGGGGTTAAAAAAGAGTTGAAAGTTTGTATGGGAAACATGTCGTTTTTAAAGTTAGCCATTTAAAACTTCGGTCACAAGCTCCTAATGTACAGTCAAAAACATTTGATAAGGGATTTTTTTTCTAATTCATCCCTTGAAGGGGTTAAGATGGGGGTTGAAAGTTCACATAAGTAATGTGTGATTTCCTAAACCGCTAGTTATAAGCATGAAATTTGGAATATATATACTTTACAGTACGTGGACGTGTGCTAAGGACGGATTTTTCGAAATTCGACCCTTAAGGGGGTGAAATAGGGGTCGAACCGTTGTATGGAAATCGTTCATTAGGAAAGTTATAGACTTGAATCTTTGTATGAAGGTATCTTACTAAAAAGCAAAGTAAATGATTAAGCGATGTTACAAACATTCATCCCCTAATGGTGTTAAAAAAGAGTTGAAAGTTTGTATGGGAATCATGTCGTTTTTAGAGTTAGACGTTTAAAACTTTGGCCACAAGCTCCTAATGTACAGTCAAAAACATTGATAAGGGATATTTTCCTAATTCATCCCTTGAAGGGGTTAAGATAGGGGTTGAAAGTTCACATAACCAAGTAATGTGTGATTTTTAATATTAAATTGTGGCTAGAAACATGAAAGCAGGACAGCAGGTTTCTTTTATAATATAACCGAACAAAATAGTGAAATAAGGGGGTAAAGGGCTTAATCAAAATAATTTATTCTCTAACACCGTTAAATGGGGACGGTGGATGGAGATGGAAAGTTCTCCGTCTTTTAGCATTAGATAAGTTTGCTTTCAAAACTATACAGGTAGCCCGAACAAATGTGAGTAAAACTACTGCACGGATTTAAGCAAAAATTTCCGGTCATGTAGCTTTCTTTAATAGGTACCTACATTATGAAAAAATATACAATTTAAGCAGACGCGTTTGTTGATGATTCTTAAGATATTATACTTGTAAAAACGGAGTTTTCAATTTAAACTAATGAACTCATCGCACTGTTACCTTTTACGCTTAATCCGTGAACGGATTTAGATGAAATTTTTCGTACAGATGAGTTAAGACCCTTGGAAGGTTATAGGATAGTTTTTATATCAGAAATAATCCCTTGATGGTAGAAGTTTGTTTGGGTCGGCGATAATTGCGGTTCCGCCCACAATAATTTAATAGCACTACGCGGACGAAGTCGCGGGCAACAGCTAGTCTGTGATATACTTTTGTACTTTTAAGTACATAATTAAGGAATTCCATAAGTCATCTGTGGTCTTCATCATCAATTCCACTCCACCAAATTTATGATTTCCGGGTGTAAATACACAAGTTATAATAGAAAATACCAAAATCACTACACGCGTGCCTAATATAATTGAGGAGTTCCCTCAATTCCTCATGGATCTTATCATCCAACTGAATTTTTGAAAAAAATGGGACCCATCTGGAAGTACTTAAAACAAAAAAAAATTACGGGCTCATCAATGACGGAGTTCTGAGGTAACAAACATTGAAACAAAAAAATACACCGAGAATCTCCTTTTTTTGAAGTCGGTTAAAAATAACGGAACTAGAAAAAGAAACGCATTTTATTGACATAACCGTGAACTACTTTTTCTTTCAGGTGTTGTTGGGAGTTTCGTATTCGCTGTTAGCAGCTGGACTGTGGCCGCTGGTGGCACTTATTGTCCCTGAAAATCAGTTGGGAACAGCATATGGCATGTGAGCAGAGCACTCTATCTTTTTAGTAGTAACACATATATATATTAAATATTCTAAAAACTTTGAATTATATTTTTTGCAGTTGTCAAGCTGTGCAGAACTTGGGATTGGCTACTGTAATTCTATTGGCTGGAATTATTGTTGACAAATATGGATATTTAATGCTGGAAATGTTCTTCTTAGCTTGTCTCTTTGGTAAGTTTGTTTTTAAAATAGATAGTGGTCAACTGCATAAGGTGGAGTCTTGTAATTACAACTAGGTATCTGGTTATCGCAACTAAATGTAATAATTCCCTCTAGGATCACTGTAATAAACGACAGGCTTGATAATTTTCTTCTAAAAATCTTAATGAACAAAGTTGATAGCGCTGATAAGTCAAGAACTGTTGTATGGACAGGGTTTTTTGGGAAACCGGCATTTTTTGTCGGGTCGACACCGAGTACACGCGGAGCGTTTATTGGCATAAAAATCTGCTTTAGTGGTTTTCCGAAAATTTTTCACAAGAAGAGTGATTGTGGCTAACTATGAAATGTAAGTAAGGCTCAGCTAATTGCATCAAACGCATACCGTCAGACCGTCACTGGACCACTAAAATGTTAAATAGGCATGTAGACACTAAATAAAATAATCAATAATGTCGTATTATCTCGAAAAAGGAGAAACATGTAGTCAAATGGAGAAATAAGCAACGCAAGAGGTTAAATAATCACGAAGTTATAAGTGTCAAAGTTTTAAGAAGGGGTATGTTCTGTCCCTTTTTCGCAAAACGCAACTTCATAAGAAACTATGACGCTCTTAGTTGGTGACGTCACAAACTGTTTGCGTTTTCTCTCTCTAACAAGTAATCTTAAAACGGTTGTAGCTTCGTAATTCTTTGAGATCTGAATGGGATTTCGTCACTAGGTATATTTTTTGCCTTTCTTTTTTTTGGGAGTAATAATAATTTTTGAGTCTACACCCGTATTCAGAAAGTACTTTGTTGTTTCAGTTTCCTTGATAGCGGCTGTACTAGTTTATATCATAGATTCAGCTAACAATGGGGTACTTAACTTATCTCCTAGTGTAAGGGAAGCAATAAAACCGTGAGTATGAATAAAAATATTATCAAACTACTGGCATGGCGTCTAAATAACTCAATTACCACGAGCATACATACACGAGTACCATTTCCTGGGAGCAGTGTCTTGAAGAAAATACCTATAAGCAAAAGTTTGCCTGCTGATATTGTTGGTCGCCAAACCACTGCCACCTTCCCATGTATTTTGAAAGTTTCACATCCAAACTTACCACTACTTTTCCTACACTTCTGCAGTTGGGTGTTAGAATTCCATGTCTTTGGACATACAGAAATAACAAATGTTAATACTTACTAGAATGAGCTGTTGAATATTTTTATTTGACTTTTAAGAACGGAAACATTTATGGGAGATCAAGATCTGTCATAAAAACACCAATTTTATTTACAGGACTAAACCAATTGACGAAACTGCTAACCTCTTGGATAATGAAGAATACACAGATCAAGAGGAAACTGACTCAAGACCCCAAGAGTGGGATGATGACCAGCCTCCTGCAACACAAGACATTGCACAAGTTCAGTCAGACAGGATTCGCAGTAGATACCTTGCACAAATATTACCTAACTCTAACATTCCTGACAGGCAATAACTAACATGACAGACATATTGTTTTTGTAAATAGATTTATTTTCTAGATAAAAATATGTAATCTCACAAACATATCATGTGTCAATCATAACTAATTATTAGAATTATATTTTCAATAAGACTAGTATAGGTATCAATGTAATTAAATATTAAAAAGACAAAGCTTGTGATGACTATTATTCTATTAATGAATTTAAGTAGGGTACCACCATACTCTTAGGCACAAAATTCACCTTGGCATCTTGGTTTCTTGAGTAAATTAAACTGATGATTCATTTATGCTTATCTTCATCATGCCACTGTATGCCATCACCTGGCAATGGGCTCCGAATGAATGGCAAAATCCATGTCAAATACCATCTTGCACCAAATACTTCTATTATGTTCCCTTTCCATCCTTTATTGTAAGTACACTCCCTTTGTTTCCTTTCTGGTGTAGTTTGACCTTTTAAAACATTGCTAAAATGATAGTAAACTAAAAACCCCGTAAACAAAGCTACTACGAAATTGATAACAACTATGAAAATATACAGACTTTCATAGCCAAAATCTACCACAAAGTTGGCTAGCGGAAAAATAAATCGAACAAGCGCTAATCCATGGTTCCATGATATGAATGTATCCAAAAATTGAATATTATAATATAATGCATACACCATAGCAATGAATATATCAAGGGTCAAAAGTATAAAATATCTATAGTTGAAATAACCAACGCATTGAGTGAGGTAAGTGCAGTGATGATCTCTTTTTAAAATGCATATATCACAAATGTTGCAGTGCCATGCCCGGGGAGGACGCAGGCATTCACACACAGAGCACAGGCTCCAGTCAGAGCTTTGTTTGCTATCTAACATTTTTCCTTGAATACTACTATTGGTAAACATTCCATATATCAAATTTCCCATAATATTAAGTAACAAAAAGAATGCCATACACAGATGGATTGCTTGCCTTGACATATCATTTTCAACAGTTGGTAACACAATGCATAATTCAAAATACACAAATGTTGGAACCAAAATGGATATTAACAAAAGATATATAATGTGGCCCAGAACTCGTTTGACAGGCTTATTTGTAATAGAATCAAATTTGATTAACATATTTTCTTAGTAGTTATAGTAAGTTTAATTTAATTCATATACAGCAGTATAATTGTTTGATGATTGCCTAATGCAGTTGCAGTGCAGTTGGTTTAATTACATCCATGCAAGAATAAAAATAAAACCATGAAAACTCAACATAGGTAGATAACTAAAAAATATTACAAAAATCTACTCAAGCTATGTTTTTTTCGGGCAGCTAATAGCTATTGGTCCTTAGGCAGCCTTACAGGTCGAAGGAAACAAACTAACCTGAAAGAGAGAGTTTATTTAAGGGGAAAAGCAAAGATCAACAATACACTGTAAGGTTTCTAGTTTTCTACTACACAGTATGATCTTATGAATGCCGCAAGCATCTTACCTTGATTAAAACAAGAAATTTGCCTTTCTTAGAATGTAAATAATCGATTTTGTGATCAGGGTTAAGTTAAGGCACTACTGATAACGTATGTGTTCTTCGATTCAATAGGTCTTGTATGAAGTCGAATGATTTTATTTATTGTTTTTCAGATCGTCAAGTAGATTGATTTTCTTCTTTATATACAATACAGTCAGGAGTTTGAATTATTCTCTTTGAATAGTTTTAGTCAACATCAACAAAGTGATTGACCTTTGTGATTGACGTTTGGTTTGTTGGTCATAAAATGACAGCCAAAGAGAATATAACCACTACGTTTCAGGCGGAACTTCATACATTGTTTTAGGATTCTCTTGTCTACTACCAACGTAAAGAAAAAAGAAGTGCACTTTATTGCCTTGTAATAAGGTGCAAAGTTCTGTGTTTTGTTAGGTTGGCTAAGATGCGTGAACTATCCCGTACATTTTTTCATTCTATATGAGTTTCCAACACAGACTACTAAGAAGATACTACGTATGTTTCCAAAGGCTGATGAGATGACAGCTATAGCAGAGGGCCTACCGCGAAACGAAAACGAACTTCGTTCGTGTATCTCCATCTCTGTCGCACTTGCCAGTTCGAGCGACAGAGAGGGAGATACTCGAACGAAGTTCGTTTTCACTTCGCGGTAGCCCCTCAGGCCTAAGGCCTCTCACAGACTGGAGCGGCCTGCGGTGGCGGTCAATAGTAAATTTGACAGCTAATGACAAGTTTGCTATAGTCCGCCGCGGCCAGGCCGCGCTTTTTTTTTTTTTTTTTAACCTGACTTGCAATAATAGGACGAACCCAATATAGCGGTCGAATTGCGTGGTTGGAGGGTAGCCTGGGGAACAGGGGGAGCCTCCGGCACGACCACGCGGGAAAGTTTGTGCACTGGAATACTCTACGAGTTTGCGCTCCAGTGAGATTGGTTGAACGGAATCCGGGGTGTGAGTGGTGTCAAACTACTGGGAGTTTTATCGCTGGTTCGCTAAAACCTAGCCTAGCTGAGAAGAGTCCAGCAAGAAACTCAGCTAGGCCCGACTTGGGTCGGACTGACTCTACCCGGTATGCGGCGGTACCGGGACGAATAGGGACTGTATGTGTCTGTGTTGTCGCGATCTCGCGGTGGACGTCCCCGCCGGCGGGAACGTGCCGCGCCAGTGTGATGTGGGCCTTAATCCGTGACCTATCCCCATCCATCCCACTGTGGTGCGTTTACACGCTTGCAGTGGCTTGGCAAGCCTCCACAAGCGCAAGCGTGTAAACGGGGGTGTTTGGCTTGCCTTGCGTGAGCTTGGCCCGATCCGGACTAGTGTCGGTTTTTGAACACAGATCAAATGCTATATTTACACGCTTGCGGTGGCTTGGCAAGCGTCCGCAAGCTCCAAGCCTTCACAAACGCTTGGATGGCATTTACACGCTTGCGAGTGTGTTAGTGTGGTCCGAATAGGCAAGCATGACAGACGTGGAAGTTGTGTCGGCTATTGCGATCGGCTGGCTTTGGTATGCCTCGAGAAAGCCAAGGTTTGGTCGTTTGACCATACAGCATTTATGGTCGATACGTCTAGGCAGTAAAGAACGACTTCTGTCGTCTAGTCACCGACTGACCAAGTCCTCCAAGACAACAAAATATGCACGTAATAGGTCCCAAGGTGTATAACAAACTACCTGAAGATATTACGATCGAAGAGTGCACAAACACCTTCAAAAATAAATAAATAAAATGGTTATTTGGACATGCCTTTTATAATTTAAATGATTTTTAATGAATAATATGTATAAACATTTCTTAAATTTAAATGATAATATACGCAATTGTGATTCTAATAATGCGACATGTAATATTTATATAATATTATGAATAAATGAGTATGAGTATGAGTACGCGGTTACATAAAGGCCATATAAATAAGGCGACCGACCGTCGCGAGAAACACGCGCCAACGTGTAAATACGTCGCAAGCGCTTGCCCAAGCTTCCTTTGATCTGTGTTCAAAAACCGACACTAGTCCGGATCGGGCCAAGCTCTCGCAAGCTCACGCAAGCCAAGCCTAACACCCCCGTTTACACGCTTGCGCTTGTGGAGGCTTGCCAAGCCACCGCAAGCGTGTAAACGCACCATGACAGTTGGATCAGCAGCGCAACATACCTCCAGACAATAGCAATTAGGGTATGCGCGCACGAGCAACTTTTATCTCCGCGACTATTTTGTCTGACTAGGGGTTAGTATGGAAGTGCGCACACGTAGCGACGCGACTCCGTGTGCGCAGTTCCATACTAACCCATAGACTTGATGTGAGAAACAAAATAGTCGCGGAGACAAAAGTCGCTCCTGCGCGCATACCCTTAGTGAGCATCTGATAAATTGGGGCTAACAAATCATGACATGTATAAACCCCAGAAGGCCTGCAACACACTGGCGCGGCCTGTGGTGGCGGACAATAGTAAATTTGACAGCTAATGACAAGTTTACTATTGTCCGCCGCGCCAGTCTGTGAGAGGCCTAATAAGGGCTGTACAGCGCTATGGCACACAATGACGTTTCATATAATACTTTTGCTTTATGTGCGCTTGCCCATTATAAGTATGTAAGAAAAGGAGATGGTGGATGCTTAGTGTGCACAAAAATAGAAAATTCAAATAACAGTTGACAGGTATCTGACACGAGTCACACGAGTGAGTTGAGTGGAAGCATGCGCTCGCGCTCGTTACTCGCCACTTACTCCAGGCAAAATACGGTTTTGAAAAACAATTTATAATAGCGTTTTTTTTGTTGATTTCATTTTAAAATGTTATTCTAAGATTTATTCAAGAATCCGACAAACTTTCCACCCGGAAGTAATTATGTAGATTTCAATAAATCATGCATTGTCTTTTTTTGTACGATTTATCTTGAATATTATAGAGAAGATGTAAATGAACCAAAGTAAAGCCAAAAACATTTATTAATATTTTTTCTGACGTTTCAGAAGCTAGTTATTTTATCATTTTATTGATGTCTGAAATCTTGTCGGATTTTGTCGCTGGGTAACTATTTAATTGATAATATATCCGTTATACATAAAAAATAAGCTATTATAAATTATTTCCAAAATTGTCATTTTTTCCATACAAGCTGTCAATTCATTGACTGGACTAACTTTGATCTTTGTTCAAAATACCGACAAGGAAGCGAGCGGCGACAAGCCGAGGCGAGCGCGCACGAGTCTACCCGAGTGCGCCCTCTTCACACTCGCCTCGCCGCCGCTCGGCGAGTGTGAGATGGTAGCATTAAACGTACTGCGATACAGTACGTTGTAACTTTTTTTGGTAGGCATATTTACGAGGCCAACGCGCGGCAACCACTAATAGACCGTTTAAAGATGGCCGGCCGGTATGTACTCGGAATAAGGATAAGGTATGTACTATCGACAACACAGCTAACTGACCATCGGTGCACCTTAAGTGCATTGTAATAAGGTTCTATATAAACACAGGATGGTCAGTTAACAGTGTTGTCGTTAGTACTTGTATCACTGAGTGAACCGCCCCTGCTTGCAAATACAGATAAACCAGGATGATCAGTATTTAATCACCGTGTATAATGGCCGCCATTGTGTAGCGAGCCTTAAAAAAATTGTCCCTAAATAACTAGCAAGTTTGTAACTTCGAGCGGGATAAATGTTGTGCCCGACATATAATATACGCGATCACGCCGATCACGCTAGCTAGGCTCATATCGTATGTTGCACTTGTAATATAAGAGGCGCTACCGCGAAACGAAGTTCGTTTTCTCTCGATCCAATACGCAAGTGTGACAGAGACGGACATACACGTAGTTCGTTTTCGTTTCGCGGTAGGGCCTCAGTCGCGTGGATCCGCTATAAGCCATTCATTACACGCCTTGTAAAATGAAAACCGAGTTCGCTCGTTCCATGATCTCTGATCAGTGCTCACAGAGCCCTGCCAGACTTCTTTATTCGTTCTCCTGTCAGTACTTGTGCCCCTGATGACGCCAGGCGTTATTTAATAAAAATAATACCGTATATAAAATAAAATAATTTAATAAGTTACAACAATCATGCAATATATATTCATCAATTTAGGAAATACTGAAAACAGAGCTTTCTTTTGTATACAATGATTGAAGTTTGATAATATGATTGAATAGCAACAATTATATAATCAAAATAAAATATTCCAAATTCTGGGTTTCACTTATACAAACTAGTTTACCTAATTTTATCAACTATCAATATCCTCGACCATTCGTCACTGTGTGTCATGAACACAAAATCTCTGGCAATCTACTCATTAAAAATCAATTTAAATTGGCAGTTACTTGTGGAATTTCTTGCTCGGGTCTTTGGCCATGTCTACAAGGGTTTGAGCGGGTTTGAATGGTGCTCCATAGTGTACTTGGTATTCCTCCATCTTCTTCACCAGTTTATCAGCTCCAAATTGGTCGACCCACCTGAGAAAAAAAAAAATATTATGCACTTACAAGGAAAGCTTACTCCACCAAGGTTCCATTATCGGAAAAACCAACAACACAGTGGTGACATTCGATTTGCGACACAAACGTGATAGTTACCTGAAAGGTCCTCCAGTGAAAGGCGGGAATCCAAGCCCGAAAACGGCGCCAACGTCGCCTTCCAGAGGGCTGTGCAAGATCTTTTCTTCCAAGGACAATACAGCCTCATTCACAAACCTGTTAAAATTATTATAATTTCAATTACATATCAATTTAAAATCAAAACATCTCACGAAGGGAGCAAAACTTATGAGAATAGTTACCTTGACACCATTCTTAATTGTTGATCCTCAACGGTGTTGGCTCCAAGAGGTGTCAGTGAATATTTCTTCACGAGGGCAACAGCATCTTGATTGATTTCCTTGTTTTTGGAGCCCTTCTCGTAAACGTAAAAGCCCTTGCTAGATTTGCGTCCCATGAATCCGGCCTTCACTAAGTCTTGCATAATGTTGATGTTGCCACCACTAATGCGGTCACCAAATGCCTGAAAAATTGTGGATTCTAATATTATAACTATTATGACATAAATGGTCCAGCACGGTTAACACAAGACGGCGCGCGAGCTCTCTCGCACAATCCGTCTCTCTCTTATTGGAAAACATATAAAGACACAGATAGTATAGTGAGAGAGCTCGCGCGCCGTCTTGTGCTAACCGTGCTGATAAATCTTCATCATCAACCTTGATATGTATGTCGGGTATGCACTCATGTATGAAATGGAATGGGTTGTAGGCCTAGCGCGGATGTGCCGTGAAAAGATTTGGATATCAATGTGTTATAATTATAAGTATAATATAACACATTTCTATGCAAAATCACTTCGCGGCACGTTTAAACAAGAACGACCATGTCCAATCTCCTATAGTGTCTCTCTGTCCCATCGTAAATTGACCAAGGAATAGTTTTTGGTAAAATAAATTTGCGACGCACTTTGGCGAGATCTGCCGCAATGTGTGACCCGACGTCGATACCGACTTCATCGGCCAGTGTCGCCGCGCCGACGGGGAAGCCAAACTGCGTTGTCATTTTGTCCAGGGCTTTAGGGTCCACTCCTTCCTGGAGTAGCCTGAATAAAAAAAAACTCATAGAATATATGAAGAAAATTGTGTAATGTGTTGTTAACACTAACATTCTTAAAGAATTTTCAATTTATTTCAGAAATCAGAATCAGAAATTTTCATTTGTCAGAATACAATTATAAAAGGTTTTTCAGTATAAATTGTCCTTGTATTCAACATGCAAGCATGTGTACAAATACTTAATAAATTACGCTAGAATACAATATTGATAGATGTCACTGAAATAAAAATAATGATAATAATAAGGTAATCAGTCAGTAAGATGTCAGTAGATTTTTATAATTTAGATATTCCCTTACACTGTAAAAACATTTATTTATCAGCCATTTCGTCAACTTATGTCTAAATATATTCCCCGATAATGCTTTTAAATCATTTGGTAAATGATTAAAAATAGTATTAAAACATTTCTTTTGTATGTCCTTGTGACTTGAGGTTTGTACAGAAGGGACATAAGATGTGGTCTTGTTCGTCTCTCTATGACTTCACTCCGTAACTTGAAGTATTCGGGATGTTCTTTGACAAAAATACATATATCCCTTATGTACAACACACACAAACATGGCAGTGGCAAAAAGTTGAATTTTTTTAAAGGGACATCTATCATTCATCCAGGCATTACTCATCACCCTAATACATTTTTTTTAATTATAAAGATTCTATCAGACTACATGTTACCCCACCAAATCAAGCCATAACAGATAACCGAGGACACATAGCCATGATAAGCCGTCAGTGCAGCTTCTAAAGAATCTATTTAAAGACCAACGACAAATATGTGACCACCGCTTGGAGAATGAGTTGGCCATTTGCCTTTATTTGCGTTGTGATTCTGGAGCGAACTTGGTTTGATTTATATACAATAGGGATGCGGACCAAGATTTTTTATGATGTCATTCGAACCAGTTTTTGGAGAGGAACAAAAGTTTGTATGGGAGCAACTACAAGAACATAAATACCCATAAATTTGAGACAAAGATTGACGTCGCTAGCGGCAGCGCAAAACGCTTCATACTGATAGACACCCACGTATGACGTCACTTGTACAAAGTAGTTGTATCATTGTATGGAAAATCAGGTAAATTGTAGTTTCGGTCGCGAAATACTGCGTTTAAGTACATAGTTGTCATACAATTTTGTTTGTATAAAAGCGTAAGGATTCTATTGGTAGCTTTAAATTTAATCTTGGACAATAAAAAAAATGCATATGTATATTTTCAAAATTTTCAAGGTGCATATCTTTTTATGTTTTTAATTATATTTTATAATTTATACTTTATTACGATAATTTGATGGTTTACTATCCATTTAGCATCACTACGTTATCAATTTGAACATGAGGCATCATGCCTATTCAATCAGTTGGCTTGGATTCTGGAAACTATGAAGTAATTGTATAACCAAAGAATTTTTAGCCTGGTCTCGATCGGGATGAAGCCTCCTTAAGTATAAGTCGCGGGACCATTCCCAGGTTCCCTTAATGGAAGAAAAGAGTAAATAATTTCACTAATACAAAGCCATCTTTTGAAGATGTAATCTGTTCAGACCTTTAGAGTGATCAATAAACTTTTTTTAAACCAGGCAAACTTGAGTAAGTCGAGCGTGTTTTCCTCGGTCGAGGCTCGTCCAAAATGCCCGAGCATTCGCTACGCTGTCCAGTTCGGATCAGAGGCGCTGTTACAAAAATCGAAGTTCGCAATTTCTCCCTCTCTGTCGCTTGAATATGCAAGGGCGACAGAGATAGACGTCGACGAACGAACGAAGTTGGCGTTTAATAGTAGCCGCTCAGTTTGAGTGTTAATCGGTGTCACATATTTATAGAAAGTCCTGTATACTGCATACCGAATAGCCTCGCTGAGCATGGTGGAGAGGATGCGCGTGGTGTAGAAGCCGGGCCCGTCGCCGACGGTGATGACGACCTTGCCTTGGCGCAGCCCCACCGCCACCGCGGCCGCCGCCGTGTCCGTGCTCGTGCCCGGGTGCGTGATGATCTCCAGCAGCTGCATCTTGTCCACCGGGGAGAAGTAGTGCATGCCTGCGCCAAATACCATCCATAAATATCTACATATCGATACTACTATTATTGGAAAAGGCTGCAAATCATGCTATGGACGAATAGTTTGTCTAGTTATATGTTCGCATCACGCTCGGATACACATCACCATTACGCGAGCTGCAAACATCGAGGCGCCTCGATCGAAATTGAGCAAATAACCTTGTCTTTTCAAACTCGTATGGACCATAAAATATACTTTTGCTCTTAATAAGGGCCACAACCAGAACTTGTTATTTTATTTTAATTATAAGGTGAAACGCCCCCGTTAACACGACACGGTTAGAGTCCGTTAACACGATTACCTAGGAGGTGGCATGCACACGCACCCCCAGAACGAACGTACAACAGTAAAAAGTTCAAAAAACCGTAACACGACCACGGAAAACTGAAAAAAAAAAACTTAGTCTATTTTCATTCATAATGTATCCTATGTCACCTGAAGCATAGTTTCGAATCGATTGACACTTTCATCAAAATCGGTTCTGTATCTTATACGCTACAGTGGAACACACATAAATATAAACAAACTACTAAAACATATCCCTTTCTTTCGGTTCTTCCGTAGTCGGCCAAAAAACCGAATTATCATCAACATACCAATAACTTTCTCTGGCCTGCTGCTTCCGGCTGCGATCTTCGTGATGGGAATGGCGCTAGTGTTGGTAGCGATGATGCAGTGGTGCGGCACCACCGCCTCAAGGTCCTTGATCACCTTGTGCTTGACGTTGATGTCTTCAAACACCGCCTCGATCACGCAGTCCACATTCTTGAACTTGGCGTAGTCTAATGTTGGCGTCAGGTTTCCTAGGATTCTGTCTTTTTGGATGCTGGAAAGAGAATCGAGTTCTCAATGATAAGGATATGTTGTATCTTGTATTAGCTATGATAGATATTAATTTCATATGTTGCTTTACATTCATGAAACAAATTAGTATCATGACTGTGCTTATTTGTGTTGATACCTCTGTTTTTTTTATGTGTAGGATAAATCACGAGAAGAGCATGTAGTAATTCCCACACAGACGGGTTTGATTTTTTTAGTTCTTTGTTTGTATCTTTTTGACATACTAAAAGTCTAGAAAAATCGAATTGTGCAAAAAGCGTTCTTTTTACCACCATCTTACAATAATAAATAAAAACTAATATCTATCTATTTCATTTCGGGGTCATTGACTCGAAAATCTCGGAATCACAAAAAGTGACGAAGATAGTCATACTGAACAACTTTTTCCATGGTATCCCAATATATGACCCCAAAGGCTAAATCTCCTCTACCAGTAAGTATAACAAAATCCCTTGACCGTCTACTACGCAAATAAATTGCTTCACAAAATACAAAGCTTTGAATGTAGACAAGTATAAACATATGTCATATTTCGTTTAGAAAATTGAAGTGGACAACTTACGCTGACATCCTCTTCCTCTTAACGGCGTTGGCCAGCCCAGTTTGTATCTGTCCCACGCCGCGGTAGAGGCCGGCATTGGTAGCGTCCTTCATGACAACCTGGTAGCCTTTGTCAACGGACACGTGGACAATGCCGGCTCCCATCAAACCTGCGCCTAGCACGCCAATCTATAACAAAAAAAAAACCTATGTCAAACTGCTTTCTATTTACATTCAATAACATGAGTTTTTTTCATTTCTCGTCAGACACCTCTCTGATTCAGTCTTTATTCAGGGGTTGCCTGTTGTACCAAAATTTGGCGACACCCTAATAATGTGATCTCTATCAGGACATGATAACTAGTCAAATTTTACGTGTTCAGCAATATCGGTACTTACCATACTGACGTAATGTTCTCGGAAACATAATTTAGTCAAGTCAAGTAGAACTGATGAAAGTCGTTGTTTATTAATTTTGCCATAATCATAAAGATGTTCACACTTCGTACAGTAATGCACACAAAGATAAACTAAGATAATTATGTTCAACTACTTACAGTCTTGACATCAACTTTAGATTTGCCGAATCTGTTTTTCTTGCACTCGGTTTGTCCTCTGAAAAGGCCAATCAGACCTTTGCTCTGCGGCGTCATGGCCAGCTGCCCAAACCCTTGAGCTTCGGCTTCGTAGCCTGCTGCGCGCCCTTTGTCCACTCCTGTCCTGACTACTTCCAAGATCTAAAGAAAAACATTGCAAATAATTATTTTCCAAGGTATGGTAAACTTGAGCATCTTTTTATTATGAACTAGCCACCCGCGTCTTGTAAAGAACGCCGGCAGGCAAAGCCGCGGTATAAAATAGCATGTGCCCATCCAGAAAGTCCATTCTATACACAGGTGACATCATTAGGGTTCCGTAGTCAACAAGGAACCCTTATAATTTCGCCATGTCCGTCTGTCCGTCCGCGACTTAGCTCAGTAACCCTTACTACTAGAAAACTGTAATTAAGCTTGGGTATATAAATCAATTACGCCGACAATACAGCAGAATAAAAACTTTGAAAAAAAAATTTTAGGGTATCTCCCTACACCTAAAGTGGGAATGTAATATATTTTTCTCGTTAAAACCCTGGTGTGGGGTATCCTTGGATAGCTGGTACAAGAATATTATGAAATAAATGATCTTTTATTCTGCAAGTAGGCCGTAATGGCACTTTTACAAGTTAAAATTCTACCAGCGTTTCTTAAAAAGATGACCACTGTTAAGAAGAAACACAGTAAAAAACTGAACTGTCATTTTTTGCCAAAATAAGCTTATTACTTAAAATAAGTCAAACTGCATAAGAATATAAAGAAAAAAATCATCATAATGCGTTGTTCTACAAGAACACAAGTCCGAATAAGCTATATGGATGATTAAGCTATCTTGGGCTCTGGTTTGGGCAATGCATTTCTGTCAGTGAGATATTCCTTAACCCTGTAATAAGCCTTTGACATCAATGTTTTTTCAAGTAATTTTTAAGAGCTGGAAAGGGTAGAACCAAAAATTAATTAGGTAATTTATTATAAAAATGGATACATTGACCCGAAAAAGACTTGTATACTTTACGAACACGAAGCTTTTTGGTTGCTATTTTATTTTTATTTCGTGTAGGTATTAAAATTATGGGTCTCAGAATTTTTACAGAATGAATCTATGTTCTTAATGACAAACAATGTTTTCATAAATGCATTGGGACGCTACTGTTAAAATGCTAATTTCTTTAAAGAATTCTCTCACGGATTTTCTTGCTCTCAGGTTATTATTATTATAGCTTTATGTATCCATACATTTTTACACGTTTAATATTTTTTTTTTCTTAGGTTATATACATATAATTAGTGTGTGGCCTGAACAGGAGCAAATATTTAAAAGGACGCTTCCTTAAAGCATCTGCAGTAACCTCTTGTCTATTTTTTTAATTCGTAGAAATGTTGATCTAAAGTTATGACCTCCAAGTAATGCATCTTGGCACCACAAGATCATAGCACAGCAGTAAATGCAGATTTTGAGGTAACATCAAGTAATGAGTCAAATTAGTTTTTGCATTTTTGTTTTTAAAAGATATTTTTGTGATTACCTATTACATTCTTTTGTTAATTTTATTCGTGTTTTAAAGTAAAAAAACTACTTGTGTCACCCCAGAAGAGTAAAAAATAGAGGTAAACTTACTTTAAAGAGAAAAAAGTGTTTTTTTTTTTTGTCAATTAAACCTGGAAATAATTGCTCACAAGCACAATAATCGACCGTTGAATTTTTTGTTCTTATTCCAGGCCACACCATGTAGATAGAGAAACTAAGTTACCTTCAGTGGAGCAGGGTACAGGCCGCGTGAAGCCTTCATCACTTGTTCCTTGGCTTTGTTGAAAATCATGTTTTTGACCATGTCCCATCCCATGACTGTGGCAGTAATATTATTTACGAGGCCAGTCTTGGTCCTGTCTACCTTTATCTTACCCGTCGCAATGTCTTTTGCGATTTGAATAGCTACTCTCTCTAAATATTGCATTGTGTTATCAGCAGGCAGACCCAGACCTAGAAAAATATATTAATTGTATAATAAATGTATATATACCTATGGCACTAATTTTTATAAGAGATTTTGAGCAACTTTATTTTTATTTCTACTCAGAATCGCGATATCTTTCCATTCAGTGACCCAATTTTTTCACACATTTTTGAACTTTCCTATTGTGTTACATACAAAGTATATGGAACAATATGGCTGCTCTACGAAAAACAAAGTAACTAACATTTTAGTCAAAATCGGTGTTTTTACATCTTTGCCACTTTTAGACAATAACGGATGTTGCTACATTCTTGAAATCATCAAAAAAGCTTTTGTTTTAGAGATAAAATTTCGAGAAACAAAGTAACTTCAGGCACTTTTTCCAAAGATCTACAGAAAAACAAAGCAAAACACAATTGCAAAGCATAAATTAAGCAATTGCATGTCGATTACTTTGTTTTTAAGTTGTACTTGGTCTTTCGTTTGGTATGTTTTTATTGATAGGCACTTACTGAAAATTAGCTAAAAAGAAAGTAAGTAGTACTTCATTTTTAGGGTTCCGTAGTCAACAAGGAACCCTTATAGTTTCGCCATGTCCGTCCGTCTGTCTGTCCGTCTTCGGCTTAGCTCAGTAACCATTCCTACTAGAAAACTGTGATTCGGCATGGGTATATAAATCAATGACGCCGACAAAACAGTACAATAAAATTTGGAAAAAGATGTATTTTTAGGGTACCTCCCCTACACCTAAAACGGGGATGTAAATTATTTCTCGTCAAATCCAGGGTGTGGTATATCGTTGGATAGCTCGTTCAAAAATATTATGGGTTTTTGTGAAACCATTTTTCAAATCAGTAATTCTTTTGCGAGATATTGCGTTTTAAAGCCCTAATTTTAGTTAGTAATGTGTCCCCCCCCCCCCCCCCTCCGGCTAAATGGCTACTACTGGGGATGTGAAAAAAATCGTGGTAGTAGTACATATAATGAATTTAAAAGGAAAACTATCACGAACAAGTACGCATAAGTAGTTACTGAGTAATAGTCGACCAACTTAATGTGTAATTAAAGAGGCTAATTTTCTTACAAATTCGGCCGACGCAACCGCACCGCACGTCGATGTAACTAAGACAGACAGGCAACTACGGAACCCTACACTGTGCGTGGCCCGACACGCACTTGGCCGGTTTTGTTTATTGTTTTCTAAAAAAGTGTCATAATTACCAATTTATCTACGCAAAAATGTTAGAGGAAAAACAAAGTAATTGAATGACACTTACTTTCTTTCACTTATTTCATTTTGGTATTTTTAATTAACGCTGACAACCCCTTCCCACCACCTGATCGATTTAAAATTTGTTTTGGGTGCACAGGGAGTACAGAGCAACTGTTTGAAAAAAAAGTTGCTGAGCCCACATTTCTTTTCTTTTTTTTCTACATCCCACTACATCCGCACCCACCGCCCGCGGCCTGCCAGCACGAAGATTATCGGAAAAGGTTGTTCAGGGAAGTAGCTAACGGAGTTTCAATACAGCTGAAGCCACATGACCGATTTGGTTGCTAGCTCCCCGTCTATAAACCTTAATTACTGCCAATTTAGTCTGACATGGTTCCTTTTTGGTGATATCTTAATAAGAATGCCTATAAACTAATTAAGAAGATTGTCTGACTAACAATGGCTACAAAGAAGTGTGGCCAAGATCTTGTTTTTGTGATATTTAATAATTGCTGCTATCAGTAGATAAGTGCCGTAGTCAGAATAGCTATTTGTTTTTGAGTTGATTCTAGCAATAAAAATGTTACAATTTACACCTATGATGTTTTACTGTAACATATTGGTACCTACAGTAATTTAATATCTTATTACACTTAGCAACCCGGGTCCCCCAGATGAAGATCTTAAGGCCGAAACGCACTGACAGCGGTGGCGGACCCCGCGGCGCGGAGGCGGTACCGGTTGTAATGTTCGAACTAACTAATATGAAAGGATCCACACAGAATACCGCACAAATTCAATATCGAGTTTAGAACTCTAATGGAAACTACTAGAGGTTTTAAATTCAAAATCCTTACTATGATTAGGAATTATGGGACTTACGGGGTAAGTAACTATATCAATAATACTCACCAGGACCTAGAGGAGAGACTAATAAATCTACAATTCCAAGTTTCTTTGCTTTATCTGCTTTTACTGTTTTGCCTGTAAGTGCTAGGTCCAAAGTCGTGGGAATGGAAGTAAGAGCGGGTAATCTGAAATAAATAGAATAGGTTAACTTGTCTCATTGAATACATTATAACCTCAAGTTCTTACAAATTTAGAAGGTTTTAAGTAGGTACCTCTGAGTGCCTCCACCACCTGGCAGAAGTCCCAGCATGACTTCAGGAAGCCCAAATCCAGTCTTCTGGTCCTTGACAGCAATGCGGTACTTGCATGCCAGAGCAGTCTCTAGCCCGCCTCCAAGGCAGCTGCCTTGAATAGCAGCAATAAAAGGCTTGCGAGAAGCTTCCATTCTTCTAAATATTTCATGGCCTGAAATTTATGTCAAAAATATTGTCACCAATAAATCATTCTGGAATTACGTGCAACCCAACCAAGCATATTTTTTTTAAATTATGCAGTATTGACTAAGTAAAATTAAATACAAATCAGCTAAAATGAAATGTAAAGTTAAGCCTAAGGACCAGAACTGTTATATTATATTGAGCCTGTTATGTCCCACTGCTGATCATAGGCCTTCCCTCTTTTTCCATTAATTGTGGATGTGAACAATATCTGGCCAATCTTTTAAATGGTTATTTATCCCACCATCCCATGAACCCTTTGGACCCATTTGGCATGCGGTACTGCTGCACTTTAACTTTCCTCACCTTCTGAGCTGAAATATCTTTCCCATGGCAACAGCTATATTGCTAAAGCTAATTGTTTAAGATTGAATATCTAGTTGGAACCCAAAATCATATTCCTAACACTGCATAAGTTTTGGCCACATGCCAAACCAACATTGAGGTACTCACTTCCTTAATTTATTGGACTTTCATCAATGTGATTGATTACATAAATTGATGATGTATGGTACACAAAACTAGTTACCTCTTTTTGATAAATTAACTACTTCCTCTTCTGTTTTGCAGGCTTCTATCATAGAAATATCAGCACCGGCAATGAAGCACCCGGGCTTGCCGGATATCAGCACAGCAGCTTCAATGGACGGGTTGGATTCAACTTCATTCAAAACATTTGTTACTTCATTCATCACCTCCGTGTTAAGGGAGTTGACCTACAAATAAAGTTGTTATATCAAAAAAACAATTTTATTAACGTTAAATATCAGTATTTGAATAACAGATTAACTATTACCAGTTGTTAAATCTTAACTTATGTATTACATGATAACATAATTATGATTACAATATTTGTATGATGTCAGTGAACGCTTACTTGAGAATAAAGATTGTAACAATGCTTGAATCTATTAAAGGAATAAAAGTACAAGTCACATACATTATTTTGTTTTATTTGAAGTTACTGTTGGTACCGACCTTAACATTAGGGGAGTCCAATGTCACGACATACACGCCGTTGACTATTTTACACTTGGTGTGCACTTGATTAGCTGCTGCCGCTGCATAATTACGACATTGGAAGCCTACACAAAACAACAATTAAAAAAATTCTTCCCAATTTTCCATAAAAAATTTGCTTGCACTCGATAACTTTTAAAGTCATAAATCTGATCTTACCTGCAAGAAACTTAACATCTTTTCTGTTTTTCAGGATCCTTAGGGCGCTAAGTAACTTATGATTGGCCATATTGGAACTACCTAACTTAACAATAAATTAACAAAACTAAATTACTATTAAATAATTTTAGGCCAGACTTTGAACCTAAACTTTCGTCGTGGAATTAGATGTCGGAGGGGTATTCGAGCGGGGGGCGGGGAAAGCGGTGAATTGAATGAAACATTGGCCGAGCGAGTGAACAAAACGAATGAAATGAGCGAATCCATGAACCGAAGAAACGTCAGAATCGATCGTCAGACATGTTTGACATAAATCGATCGTGTACACACACCGTAAAGCAAATAATTATTAGTATAATTTGTTTAATATTTAAAGTAACAAAGATCTTATTTAATTTTTACATATCATGCAAAAAATAAACTACTAAAATGTCACACTATGATGATTTGATGACGTTAAGCAAACATCGAAGTTGTCTCGAACACACTGAAATGACGTCACGGAGAGTCACGGTTGGACACCTCTTTAGCGCGAGTTTCAAAATATTTTTCTGGGAGGATTGGGAACACAAATAAAAACTGAAAAGTCATATGTCGGAAATTATCATTATTACGAAATTTTAACGTAACTACCGAGCGCTGTTTTCCGCTAAGGTCATATTTCAGATTCGATTCAGATTTTTACCTACTTCCGTAAGTTGAGAGGAATCGATCAAGTTGTAACCGAAATAAATATGATATGAAAAAAATAGACATTCCTAGAATTTGAATCAGAGGGCCTACCGCGAAACGAAAACGATCTTCGTTCGTGTATCAAGCAAGTGCAACAGAGTCGGAGATACACAAACGAAGTTCGTTTTCATTTCGCGGTAGGCTCTCAGAATCAGAAATTTTTATTTGCTCCGATCATTGGCTCTGATACAGTTCACATTTAAATTTAGGTACATTGTATCAGCCCGCGAGCAGGCCTGCAAATAATTAATATAACAATTTAAGGATAACATCAAAAATAGTTATAATTCCAAATAAATAATTTCATGTCACACAATTCAAATTAAAAATTAATAATTATAATAGCATTGAGTAATTGATAAAATAATTAAAGGCATTATCGAGGCGGGAGTAGGTAAGTAATAATCTAATAATTGTATGTACAATCTAATACTGTGAACCTACGTTAATTACAATTGTATGAAAATGAGGGGTGTATTTAGGTATTTAAGGGGCTAGCCGAGGTTTTCATCGATTTTTGACAAGTTTCGAATCGTGTCTCCCTACTTTTGCACTACCCTCGTAAGTCCCCGCGTACTTGTACACGTACAAACTAAGCATAGTAGTTCAGACCTGATAATGAAACTGCATAGCACGAATAACTGCCTAATGTACTTACCCAAGTGCAAATTCTTCATTCCCCATGTACCGGGTATTTTTTTTTATCTCGGTCTGCCCCCTAGCACACCAGGTTTTATGTCCGACGTAAAGCATTCGTCCCTCTTGCACTCGCATATTTGCCAGAATGGGACGAATGCTTTATGTCCGACATAAAAATTAGCGTACTAGCCCCCCTACAGCACTATTCTTGGTTTGTAATTGGTATAGTACATCCAGCAGATATGAATACTGCTATTGAAAAAACACAGGACTTACGAGGCTACAGATAGAATTATTTAAGTCTATCGGCTATCGGTTCTTCAATCTTTTATCTCCATTTTTGTCTACCGGATTGTGAAAGAAATGAATACTTAATTTTGTTTTTTTTTTAAATTGTGAAAAAAAAACTTACTTATTTCGTATCTCTATTGACGTGAAAGATGTAACATATACGAAATTTACATATTTGGGTTCGTCTTTGACGTCTCTAAAAACTTGTCTAGGTTTTTCATTTTAAACTAATTAACAGAAAACCGCGTTTCGTGGACTTGGAAAAGGCTTATGATAGAGTGATGAGGAATGAACTATGGTCGGTGTTGTGCACGTATGGAGTAGACAGCCGCCTCGTTCAAGCACTGAAATCTTTATATAAGGATTCCAGTGCTTGCGTGAAAACGGGTCTTATACTGACTGGTTTAACATCGAGAAGGGTGTTAGACAGGAATGTGTAGCGTCTCCGTGGCTGTTTAATCTATTCATGGACAGCTGTCTGCAGGATCTAAAAGGTGATGAATGTGGTTTGAGAATGGAAGGGTTACGCGTCAAATGTCTCCTATATGCTGACGACCTTGTACTACTTGCATCGTCCGCTGAGGAGTTACAAATGATGGTAACAAAGATTAATGAATCTTTTGAATGGAAAGGGATGAAGATGAATGTAAGTAAGACGAAAGTTATAGTATTTGAAAAAGATGAAATTATGACAGACTGCGAAATAATGATTGGTGAAGAAAGACTGGAACAAGTAAAAGAGTTTGTGTATTTGGGGACGTTATTTACTGGAGACGGAAAGCATGATAAAGATATTGAAAGGAGAGTGAATGCGGGGAACCGAGTGAATGGGGCACTGAACGCCTTTATGGGCAGCCAGAAAATATCACAAAAAGCACGTGTGGCTGTGCATAGGGGAGTGTTGGTGCCCACACTTATGTATCGTAGTGAAAGTTGGGTGTGGCAGAAAAGACATCAAAGCCGAGTGAATGCAGTAGAAATGAGAGCGTTGAGAAGTATGTATGGAGTGAAATTGAGTGATAGAGTCAGAAACAGTGTTATAAGAGATAAGTGTGGAATTGATGGAGATATAGTCACGAAATTTGAGAAGGGTATGTTAAGGTGGTTTGGGCATGTAGAGAGGATGGATGAAAGAAGATTAACGAAGAGAGTGTATATAAGAAGAGTGGAAGGGCACGTTGGAAGGGGAAGACCTAGGCGAACTTTCTCCGATCAAATTGGAGAAATCTTACTAAAAGGCCAGGTCAAAAGTACCCTAAACCGACGAGCATGTATGAGAAATGTTATGAAAGTGAGTGAAGCGAAAGTGGTTTGTCAGGATCGTAGCAAATGGAGATCCGTGATCTCTGCCTACCCCTCTGGGAAAGAGGCGTGATTATATGTATGTATGTATGTATGTAACAGAAAACCAGTTTTTTGGCCTAAACTTGTTCAACTTCGATGCGAAATATCTCGAAAACAATGAACTTTGAAGTATATATGGGGGTATGCTTAAAGCCGTTGTTGTTAATGTTATAAGCTACAAAAAACATTAGAAAACTAAGGGATTCCGATCGAAGGTCATTGGCGTATGGGAGCCCCTTAAATAAATGGTTCACAGTTATTTAACTACAAAAGCAACTGCACATCTTTGCAGCGCTCGTGGTCACAGGGTAAGTAGACTGAATACATACGAGACATTATTTTCCAGTTTAAAGTGACAAAAGGATTCACTATTATTTATTACAATTTATCACTAAAAGTGACGATTAGGGATTACTAAGTTATTTATCAACATGGTACCTTAAAGCTTTTTCATTTGAGTGAGCCTTGCGTTTGTAAATGTACCTATACTTATAATTGTGTTTCAAAATCGTGGGCGGGACACATCTGCGCGTTGCCGACCCTTTAAAAAAATACACTTTTTTCTTGAAGAATCCCATACTGTAGGATTCAAATATCTTAGGGATCAATGAATTAATATAAAAAAAGGTAGATAAGTTGTCTATACGAAAGTCCCTGGCCACCACATCTGACAGCTGAGACACGTTTATACGTGTCCATTGACGACGCTAAACTGAGGCAAGTTCGTGCAATTGACTCAGTTTTAGCGTGCTACTTTTGGAGCGCTTATAACCTAAGTATCTACCTCTTTTTAGTGTTCCGTACCAAAATTGGTCCAACGGAACGGAACACTTATGCGATCACTCGGAGGCTGTCCGTCTGTCACAGCCAGTTTTCTCGAAGACCGTTTGACATAGGAAGCTGAAATATGGTATAGATATAGAAATTTATGGCCTAATTACATAAATAAAGTCAAAAAGGTGTAAACCCCAATAAAGGGGGCAGTTTGAGGGGTAATAAGGGGTAACAATTTTTTGTTTGGATTGCAAGGAAAGCTCGTAAAATTTTGAGACTGTATACACACATTTTGAGTTCTTTTTACGATAGCTCTTACTAGTGTAAAATATGACCAAAGTAACTTTTTTTCATACAGTGCTGTCCCCAGCTCTGTTTCAAAAACTATAGCCAACTAAGACTTGGTAATACACATGCATAACGGAAATTGTGTGTAGACGGCGGGAAAATTATCAACATGACATTATAGCTTTAATAGTTTAAATTATATTTACAAATTAAAGTACATAAAATCGGTATAGCGTCTCATTTTACGCTGGTTCTTCGTATAGCCGTGCCAGGTGACGTACATTGCACTCCGCAGTCTGATAAATGAATATTGATATAATGAAAACTCATGCAGCATTGTATTTCGTGTTGTTTCTCGTTTCCGATTTGTTCCGACCGAAACCGAAAAATACCCGATGTCAAGTAATTAGACAACGCAGGTCTGGTGTTTTCAACAATTACCCACGATCCAATTAAGGCCTCCACCCACCGAACGCGTGTCGTGCGCGGCGCGTGTGCTGCGCGGGCCCGCGCAAGTTGTAAAGCATTGAAACTACACTTCAAACACACATCGAACGCGGTCCGAGCGCGGCCGTGCGTACACGCGCAGCTGCCGCGCTGCTAAGTGTGATAGAGACAGTGAGATACATATTAAATGTGTTGGCAAGTGAGAGAGGCATGACGCGCGGGCCCGACCGGGCCCGCGCGTTCACACGTTGCTACACGCCGCCGCCCGCTTGCAGTGTGAATATATCGCTTTAACCGCGCCCGACACGCGCCGCGCACGACACGCGTTCAGTCAGAGGCCTTTAAAGTCTGACCTTCGATTAGGTGTAGTTGTTGCGGATCTGGGAGTCAATATAAACTAGAGGTGTGGTGTGTGGTAGTTTAGAGATAGATTGTGAATAGTTTATATTTCCGTTTTTCTGAATGAATCCGACGAATAATTTGCATCTAGTAAAAATAAGATTTATTGTTGTCATAATCTATAGCAATTCAAATAAAGTACTCCGTACTTTATGAATGTTAGTTTATAATGTTCCATATTTAAAGCTGTTACATAGACCAAAGGTTAATAAACCAAATAGAGGCGTCATATTTTTCACATTATTTAGTGTTCCCATATTCAGTTATGTGCAATTTTTTTGTTTGTATAAGTGCGCGTGAGCGTGCGCTAAACTTATTTGGTTTGGTTGAAAACCGGCTTCATTAGGTTTTTCGTAATGCTCTGTCTATCTTTTTTCTTGGTCTGAGGTTATCGGTCGCGGACTCGACAAATTTAAAGTTATCAACACAACACAGTAAAGTAAAGTAGTGTAAAGTAAGTGGGTGGACCCCCTACAAGGTGGACCGATGACCTGGCCCCGTATCATGGTCGGCCTTATCACACAATAAGTGACAAGATAAGAGCGTCGTCTCGTTCTATCGAACGGTGTCAGCCAGTGACGGACGCTCTATCTCGTCACTTATCGCGTGATAAAGGCAGACCATGATACGGGGCCTGGTAAAGGTCGCGGGAGTTCGCTGGATGCGGGTGGCGCAGAACTGGTAATTGTGGCACTCTTTGGGGGAGGCCTATGTCCTGCAGTGGGCGTCTTTCGGCTGATATAATGATGACGCATCAATATCGATGAATAATTTGGATTTTGTAATAAAACGATTCAGAACTAAAAAAAAACCCCTTTTGAATCTTCTTATATGCGGTTTTGTTTGGGTTACTAAGACACACAAATAATAGTATGCTTAATAATGGCTTTCATGATTTTTGAAATCATTAGTTACACCATAATGGTCCATCTCCATATCACAGATATGGAGTGGTTCAGTAAACCATGTTCTAAACGTAACAAGAAATCTAGTATCATCACATCACATCACTTGAGTCTCTTCACCCATTCACTCCTGCTATCGTAAAGTGTAAGCAGGTGCCAATACCTTGATATTGTGTTAAATTTTTGGACAGCATACAGTGACCCACAAGTACCTTCCAAGCGAGGGAAAATATCAAATGTAGCATACAACAACAAGGCTAGATACTCATTATCTTGCAATAAATGCCAAACATTTTCCATTTCAATTTCCCTAAGACCATGAATCTGTGCATAATTAACATATGACATTCTCTGAGCATCAATGGAATGTAACAAAATATTAAATTTCAGTTTAACATTTGTAACAATCATATTTGAAAAATCTAGTTCAGAAGGATAAATCTTTTTATTAGAATTGTCTAACCAGTGCAGCACCTCATGATTTGATTTTCTTCTAGGTAACTTGAACACCACACTGTGGTTGCCTCGGATTCCTGAGAACACTGTTTCCTTGGCCGTATATGAATTGTGACAGGAAATGGAAGATATGCTGTCCGATTCACAAAGTTCACTACAAAGGTTGCCGACGGAAGTTCCACTTTGGTGTATTTCAACACTACAAGCAGCTTTTGGTGTTCTATATTTTAACAAAATAGCATCAAAGTACGAGGTTCTTTATTTGATTTAAAATTGGAATACCGAGCTGTAGTGGTGAATCGCATTGTTGCTTTATACCATTCAAGTTTGAGAGCTTGCTGAGAAAATTTTGAACCCGACATGACACCTAAAAAAAGGCGAGGACTTAAAACATTAAAATGACTCGTTTCTCGTATGTACTGGGAAATGAATATATTGAAGACGAATGCGTAACTGCATTTCACAGGATACTTTCAGAAAATTCAAGCTACCGTCCGCGCGACGTGCTTTTAAGGCTGCACATTCGAAATGTTCGTGAAAATGAGTTGTTTTGTAACCGTTTTATTCATTATAACGTAACACTTTTGGTGTAGGAAAAAATATATCATAATCTGCAAGATATGCGACGGGTCATAGTTTTCGTAGAAATCCATTTTAACAATAAAAATTAGAGAAAAAGAAATCTAGTCACCCCTATTTTTTCACTTGTAACCATTTTACTGCTCCATTTTTTATCAGAATAACATGAAATGTTATAACTTTCTTCATACAATAATGAACAAGGGCATCATTTTCTTACTTTCTTAATATTCTTAAAAAAATATCTCGTTTTCTGAAATATTCAGTCAAAGTTCCTACGCCTCCCCGTTTTCGTCCATACGGTCAGTGCGGGACGAGACACGTTGCGTGACGGACCTGTGTCAATTTGCGCTGCGCCGAAATTTTTCAATATTTGTGGAAATTGTGGACTATATTTGTTGCATAGAGTGGTCAATCCGTTATGTGATTCGTATAGTAGGTAACTAATAAACATTTGCGTATAGTTTAGTTTTTAGTGGCAGATAATTTTGTTGCATAGAGTGGACAATCTATTTCGTGGTTTGTAAAGTAGTAGGTACTATAGACAAGACAGCTGACTGACCATCCGTGCACTTTATGTGCATTGTAATAAGGTTCTTGTATAAATACAGGGATGGTCAGTTAACTGTGTTGGCGTTTGTACCTAATTAACATTTACGTAGGTATAGTTTAGATTTTGTTTTTAGTTCAAGATGGGAAATAATAATAATAATAATAATAAGGCGTAGGGATGTGACGGCCCCATCGCCCACCAGATTTCTGGTGCAATCAGTCAACGTAAGGCAGCTTGTGGCGGGCTGTTAGGGCGTAGCGACCCTACGTACCTGAGTACTCCTGGGGGTGTCCTGTGGTCAGGTTGAGCCGACCGGGTGGATGGTTGGACAGGCCCCCTGTCTCTGGCTTGCCTTTACTGGCCGTTCAGAGTGGAGTCGCAAGAGCTGTTGCTCGAGGGTTGATGTGGACACCTAAGTGGCGAGTTGGCTATATGTTTAAAGTCCAGTGCCACCTCTCTTCCCCCCAGCTTTCTGACCGGTGTTGCCCTTAGGCCATTTTTTAATGTCGCTATTAATAGGGGCCCATCTAGCAGTTGGCGAGTCACCGTCTGCCAGAGATAAAAAGTGAGACAGTTTTATTAGGCAGGCGTCCGATGTTTCACCCAATAGCCCAGCCACTAGTCCATCATTTTCACCCAATAACCCGTTTCATTTAGATTCCATCAACCATCAATAGGCCCTATACTCCTCAGCGGGTGCTGTCCCTGTGTGCGTCCCATGACACGGGCAGAGACAGCATCCGCTCGGTGTACTCCTTGCATTTTATTAAATTGTCAAAAGGGCCTCTACGTGTTGGCTCAGTTGGTACTTTGTAGGTACCTAGCTCCACGCACGCCTCCCAAAGGTCCGGGACGTCATTGTCCCGTGAGCGGGAAAGACATACATAATAATAATAACGGCGGGCTGTTAGGGCGTAGCGACCCTACGTACCTGAGTACTCCTGGGGGTGTCCTGTGGTCAGGTTGAGCCGACCGGGTGGATGGTTGGACAGGCCCCCTGTCTCTGGCTTGCCTTTACTGGCCGTTCAGAGTGGAGTCGCAAGAGCTGTTGCTCGAGGGTTGATGTGGACACCTAAGTGGCGAGTTGGCTATATGTTTAAAGTCCAGTGCCACCTCTCTTCCCCCCAGCTTTCTGACCGGTGTTGCCCTTAGGCCATTTTTTAATGTCGCTATTAATAGGGGCCCATCTAGCAGTTGGCGAGTCACCGTCTGCCAGAGATAAAAAGTGAGACAGTTTTATTAGGCAGGCGTCCGATGTTTCACCCAATAGCCCAGCCACTAGTCCATCATTTTCACCCAATAACCCGTTTCATTTAGATTCCATCAACCATCAATAGGCCCTATACTCCTCAGCGGGTGCTGTCCCTGTGTGCGTCCCATGACACGGGCAGGGACAGCATCCGCTCGGTGTACTCACAAAAGGGCCTCTACGTGTTGTCTCAGTTGGTACTTTGTAGGTACCTAGCTCCACGCACGCCTCCCAAAGGTCCGGGACGTCATTGTCCCGTGAGCGGGAAAGACATAATAATAACCATTTATAATGACCATTTGCCAACGAGTCCGGCGGAACAAAGGGGCCTTCTCGGCCGCTTGGATTGACTACAAGAAGGCCTATGATTCGGTGCCTCATTCATGCTTACTTACTCCTTTGGCGTACTAAGGTGGACTCAGACTGAGCTGGATGCCCTGGACCGAAGAGTCCGAGTACTGCTTACTGCGCATCGCATGCTACACCCACGCTCGTCTGTTATGAGACTGTACATCTCGCGGAAGTGTGGAGGTCGCGGCTTTTTAAATGCCAAAGACCTCCACAACCGCGAAGTGTGCAGTCTCAGGGATTATTTCCTAAACAACGAATGTGGGATTCATCGCGACGTAGTAGCAGTAGACGGAAACTTCACCCCGCTCTCCTTGGCAAACGAGAACTGGCGCAGACTTAAAGTAATGAGCGCCGAGGACCGCAGAGCCGTGTGGAGAAGCAAGGAGCTACACGGGCGGTTCTACAAGGCCCTCACAGGACCCGATGTAGATCTGCTCGCGTCGGTGAACTGGTTACGTTTCGGGGATCTCTTCGGGGAAACCGAAGGTTTTGCCTGTGCAATTGCGGACGAAGTTATCATGACGAACAATTACCGGAGGTATATCCTGAAGGACGGTACGGTCGACATTTGTCGGGCATGCCGCCGTCCCGGGGAGTCACTCAGGCGTATTATCTCCGGTTGTGGTCATCTTGCTAACGGCGAGTACTTGCACAGACATAACCTTGTAGCCAGGATTATTCACCAGCAACTTGCTCTGCTATACGGTCTTATGGTTTCCGAAGTGCCTTACTATAAGTACACCCCTGCGCCAGTTCTCGAAAATGGTCGTGCCACGCTCTATTGGGATCGATCTGTCATCACGGACAGGACTATTCTTGCCAATAGGCCTGATATTGTGCTGACAGATCGATCGAAACGCCAGGCAGTGCTCGTCGACATCACCATCCCCCATGATGAGAACCTCGTGAAGGCCGAGAAGGACAAAGCCAGCAAGTACCTAGACCTGGCTCACGAGCTAACCGCCATGTGGGATGTTGATTCGACGATCATCGTCCCGATAGTCGTTTCGGCGAACGGTTTAATAGCGAAGGGTCTCGACCATCACCTCAAGAGACTTTCGCTAGATGGCTGGATCAAGGGTCAGATACAGAAGGCGGTACTCCTGGATACTGCGCGGATAGTTAGGAGGTTCCTGTCTCTGACGCCCTGACCACCGGCAGCTTAGGCCCCGCCTCGCTGCCGGCGGTACCCTAGGTTAGGTTTTTATAATGATTTTATGTTTTGTTTATAGTTTTTATATTTTACTTTTTATATAATTATTGTAAAAACCTAGCCTAAGATTGAAGTTGAATAAAGAGAATAATAATAAATTCTTTATTTCAGGCCAGTTTGCCCATAGATTGTTAGTAACATACAAACTTACGATACTAGAGTTAGTACGTCTTAGCTTAGGTCTCACAAATTTTTCAAATTATTTTGGGTCTTTGGGGTTTAATAAGCGCAGAGGAAAATACGTAATATCAAGAAATTTTACAAGAGAAGAGGAAAAAGAATACACAAGTAAATACCTATTCTATCAAAGTATCAAATATATAAACAGTATCAAAATTGGGAAATCGCTAAAACCAGACATTTTATTAGTAAATATATTTACAATATCTATTGCTTAGGAGCATGAACAATTATAGAAACAATATTGTTTTATCTGCTCGTATTAATGTGATGTTAATAGAATAAGTTCTAATAAAAATAGTGGGCTTGGCAAATATTGTAAGTACCAACCTATGTGTTGCATGCCAACTCCAAGTTCGATACAGAGTTATTATTTGATATGAAACAAAGTATGGTTAACGTACAACTAATCTATAAGTATATATTTACCCGAGGCCGATTTCTGTACAGTCAGCATAATATAGTTAGTAGCAGCCAAGTTAGCCAAATATATCGGAACGTACATTCATCGAAATAGTCTTTGTTACTATAAGTAGGAGTAAGAAATGTGTTACGATATATTTGGCTACTTTGGATGCTACTAACTATCTGATGCTGACTGTACACGCCATCATCATCAAATCAAGGAAGTAGAACGTAATAAATATACCGAAAATTAGTTTAAAACTTAACAACCTTACACTTACACAAAAGGTAACGGACAGACAGACACACTTTCGCATTTATAATATTAGTATGGAGTATGGATATGGAAGTATGGATAGTATGGATTATATGTCTTTCCCGCTCACGGGACAATGATGTCCCGGACCTTTGGGAGGCGTGCGTGGAGCTCTGAGCCAACACGTAGAGGCCCTTTTGACAATTTAATGAAATGCAAGGAGTACACCAAGCGGATGCTGTCTCTGCCCGGTCATGGGACGCACACAGAAACAGCACCCGCTGGGGTGTAAGATCCTATTGCTAGTTGATGGAATCTAAATAAAACGGGTTATTAGGTGAAAATTATGGACTAGTAGCTGGGCTATTGGATGAAACATCGGACGCCTGCCCAATAAAACTGTTTCACATTTTATCTCTGGCAGACGGTGACTTGCTAACTATTGCAGGCCCCTATTAATAGCGACATAAAAAAATGGCCTAAGGGCAACAATAGGTATGGATTATTATTATTACCTTTATTTTATTTTCGCACTATCCGTCTCTCTCTTATTAGAATATTTAGTAACAGAGGTATAGTGCGAGAAAAATCGAAAGTATGTCGCGGCCGTCTAGTGCTAAGCGTGCTGAGGGCCTACCGCGAAACGAAACCGAACTTCGTTTGTGTATCTCCCTCTCTGTCGCGCTTGCTAGTTCGAGCGACAATGAGAGTTATTCGAACGAATTTCGTTTTCACTAGCACGGCTAGCACGAGACGGCCGCGACATACTCTCGATTTTTCTTACACTATACCTCTCTTTCCTAATGTTCTAATAAGAGAGAGACCGATAGTGCGAGAAAAATCGAGTGTATGTCGCGGCCGTCTCGTGCTAGCCGTGCTGACGGAACTACACTAATCGTAAGTAAATAGTATTATAATAGTAGGGACATAATTTTTGAACTTAATCAATTATGTAATTCATGAATGACAAATATCACGTTTAAATTAAGCATGACGAATGTCACCCACCCACGTCCACCCTTGCATTGGTAACGATGCGCAATGACGCGTCTGTAACTTAATCTATGTAACGCTTAATAAACGACGGCGGGTTGTGCGACTTGCGCGGGGAGAGGGTCGAGGCTCCGCCCATACGCTCAAGGACTGTAGCGGGTATACAAGCCTTAAGCCAGACTTGGATGAAATCTCTAAACAGCCAAAACAAAATAACAATATAAATTGGTTTTGATTAATTCATGTAAAAATGTTATTAATTAAAGTGAATAGTTTTACTAAATTAAACATATTATTATTAAAGGTTCTATATCATATCCAAAAAGAAATAGTCGAATAATTGACAAAAAGGATTTAATTTCTTTAGTCGAGTAAGAATCTATTTGCCGAGAATTAAAAAAAAAGCTGTAGTAGGTACATTGTGTACAACCCGGTCAATTAAGAATGCACCGTGTTAATGCATATGTCGGCGGCCGATCGTATAATACGCCAGATCACGAAATTCCTAGACATATCGTGAAACGCCGCCATTTCATGATATGGCTGAGTGACATCCGCCATATCGTTCAAAATTCACCATTTAACGATCTGCCTAGTGACGTTTAGGTTAAGAAATTCCTAGGCATATCATGAAACGCCGCCATATCGTTCAATACCCACCGTTATACGTAAGTAGGGTGTCCAAAATTGAAGTAGGTAAATGAAAAAAAAAGGAGTGCGGACTCATAATCTCCAGCAAGTCGAGTAGCGGGGTGTCTATTTCTGGTCTGAGGGACACAAGTGAACCCTAACCTAACCGACCTAAGACAGAGTTAGCTTAGGATAAGCTATTTTTGTCCGCCCTGATTATTGGCTCCCAACAAAAACGGCCGCCATCGCATACGCAGCGCCACCAGTGGCCAAGAAAGAATAGTACATTGTTTAACGAGGGGCGTAAGTGGAATATTGCGAACAAGAGTCTATCAGAACAGACGATGTCTGAAAACGTATAAATAAATTTAAACTTAAAAACACTACTAAAACATGTTTAACAGAATTATTTACAGATTTAATATGTAGTTATTTAGTGTCAATGTAAAATGTTTTTAAGTGTTTTCGAATCGTGGCTGTATACCGAAGGGTCTTTGCCATACGCGCCTCACGTCAAATTCAACAAAATGGACAACTGACATGTCGCAGTTTTTATTACGATTTGTATTAATTTCATCGAAAATGTATTTGTTTCCTCGCAAATGTGATGAAAAACATTTTGTATAACACGGGCGTAAGAATATCACTTACGCCCCTCGTTAAACAATGTACTATTGTGTAACGACAGTTTAGCTTAGTCGACTCATATACCATACGCCAGTCGTTACCGGGGGTTCAACCGTGTCCCATGTAAATCTGTTACTGAATTAATACAAGTATTCTAAAGTGATTATAATCTTCTTATTCATCTCGTTAGTTAGTCACCCCCCTGGTAGCGTACTCAACATTTGCTTTGTAACTGCCGCATGAGTGACAGATACAATTTAAGAAAAAAACCATTACGCCCATGGGCGTAACATAGGTTATTACAGCTCTGTATGTCTGCGCATTATGAAGCCCGTTTCGAGCAAGTGCGATGAAAACTATTTTACGATGTGCCCGGTATAGAGCTAGGAACATCGACGAATGCGTTGCTCCAATCGATCTGCCGTATTGTTTATCAGGCACATCGTGATAAGTCTGGCCAACTTTTAGGCATATCATGAAATGGCGGCGTTTCACGATATGCCTAGGAATTTCGTGATCTGGCGGATTTTACGATCGGCCGCCGACATACATATTGCTGCAAGGTGCCAACGTGTCTTAATCGGGATATACCTATCCATAAAACACGAGTGCCGTAATGTTATAAAACATGCGTGTTTAATACCCACCCAGGGATATGAGCCTAAATGCGACGTAATAAGAGGCACGTTACGAGCAAATGTGTTGAAATAGTACATTACTTACAAAGGGCTGTAAAAGAAGGATAGCCCGAAATCGCAAGTATTTGTGACCCGAGCCGCAGGCGAGGGTTGTAAATATGCGTTAGAGGGCTTTCTTTCTTACTGCCCGTGGTGAGTACACAATTTTCAAGTTAGTACCGTACGCGTAGCGTGCGGTAACACTCACATTATGGTCGTCACACCTGACGTAAATAAACTTTTTGTATAGAATAACCTAGTCTCGTCTGTTGAAATGTTTCATAGGTAGGTACCTATGTTTGTCGTGTCGCAGATATTTATTATATTGTTAAAAGTACCAATGCTTTTTTTATCATTAAAAAAAAATTGTAGGTACCTACTTCTACAGTCTTTCGTACGAAGTTATACGCTTAGGTAATTACCGCCGTGACACGAGACCACTCTCTGCTTTTGACTTCATAAGGGCGTGAAGAGCGGCAGTCAGGAAGTAGGGGTATTTATTTACACGTACCGTCAACTCACCATAATACTTTAAACCAGTTTATGCCACACCTGCAAAAACGAGTAGTTGTTATGAATCTATGGGTCAATTTATACTAGGAAAGGTTGGTGAAGTGAGGAGTCAGATTGTGAATACCATAGGGAGCACTCTCCTACGCCCACCCACTGGTAAGGGGGTTAAATGGACGGACGGTTGCCAGGCAACCGTAGTAGGGAGGAGGGCCCACCGCTTCAAAGGCCATTGCAACAAGTGGGAAATCATGATAAATGTCAATTGCAGTGATTTAATACACCCTCTGTTGAATCCGATTTTATCTTGTTCCTATTGTGGAATCTGTAACGTATAACGGAGGTTGTTATTATTTTATTTACGATCCTGGCTGATAAAGGCTTGCGCTTGTAATTAAGGTGTTCTCGCATAATATCCCTAACAATGATGTAATATAAAAAATCGGCCGGAGTGCGAGTCGGAACTCAGCAATTAGTGTTCCGTACATTCAGTTATTTTAAATGATTCATACTTTATCTCCTGATTTTGAAGCTAACTGGTACTAACTAAACTGCTTGATTTATTGAATGGAGTTCAACAAAAAATATATTTCTATTATTGCAAAAACTCCACAATCGTATGTGTTCGTTTGTTGCTGCACGACTGGGAAAGATTTCCGGGGCTTATAAGGAAAAAGTTTCGACAAAAACTGCTCCTGCAGTGGCGACAAATCGGTGTACAAACTATTATATATTTTTAATTCACCATTTACAAAATGAACACAAGTCCAGTGTCCAACGTCATTAAATGGTCGATTCCCGGGAGCTTCTCGGAAGATAACTTGTAAATGGTCTTCTCCCCGAAGCACAGGCTCAATCAAGTGCAGAGCGTGCATTATGGCCGCTCCACACGATGGGCCATCCTGACCCATCATACAGGACGCGGCTATGCAGTAGAACGAGACATAAATATGTCTTACTCTCTTTAACACATAGTTGCGTCCTGTATGATGGGTCAGGATGGCCCATCGCGGACGGTAGCTTGAATTTTCTGAAAGTATCCTGTGAAATGCAGTTACGCATTCGTCTTCAATATATTCATTTCCCAGTACATACGAGAAACGAGTCATTTTAATGTTTTAGGTCCTCGCCTTTTTTTAGGTGTCATGTCGGGTTCAAAATTTTCGCAGCAAGCTCTCAAACTTGAATGGTATAAAGCAACAATGCGATTCACCACTACAGCTCGGTATTCCAATTTTAAATCAAATAAAGAACCTCGTACTTTGATGCTATTTTGTTAAAATATAGAACACCAAAAGCTGCTTGTAGTGTTGAAATACACCAAAGTGGAACTTCCGTCGGCAACCTTTGTGGTGAACTTTGTGAATCGGACAGCATATCTTCCATTTCCTGTCACAATTCATATACGGCCAAGGAAACAGTGTTCTCAGGAATCCGAGGCAACCACAGTGTGGTGTTCAAGTTACCTAGAAGAAAATCAAATCATGAGGTGCTGCACTGGTTAGACAATTCTAATAAAAAGATTTATCCTTCTGAACTAGATTTTTCAAATATGATTGTTACAAATGTTAAACTGAAATTTAATATTTTGTTACATTCCATTGATGCTCAGAGAATGTCATATGTTAATTATGCACAGAGTCATGGTCTTAGGGAAATTGAAATGGAAAATGTTTGGCATTTATTGCAAGATAATGAGTATCTAGCCTTGTTGTTGTATGCTACATTTGATATTTTCCCTCGCTTGGAAGGTACTTGTGGGTCACTGTATGCTGTCCAAAAATTTAACACAATATCAAGGTATTGGCACCTGCTTACACTTTACGATAGCAGGAGTGAATGGGTGAAGAGACTCAAGTGATGTGATGTGATGATACTAGATTTCTTGTTACGTTTAGAACATGGTTTACTGAACCACTCCATATCTGTGATATGGAGATGGACCATTATGGTGTAACTAATGATTTCAAAAATCATGAAAGCCATTATTAAGCATACTATTATTTGTGTGTCTTAGTAACCCAAACAAAACCGCATATAAGAAGATTCAAAAGGGGTTTTTTTTTTAGTTCTGAATCGTTTTATTACAAAATCCAAATTATTCATCGATATTGATGCGTCATCATTATATCAGCCGAAAGACGCCCACTGCAGGACATAGGCCTCCCCCAAAGAGTGCCACAATTACCAGTTCTGCGCCACCCGCATCCAGCGAACTCCCGCGACCTTTACCAGGCCCCGTATCATGGTCTGCCTTTATCACGCGATAAGTGACGAGATAGAGCGTCCGTCACTGGCTGACACCGTTCGATAGAACGAGACGACGCTCTTATTTTGTCACTTATTGTGTGATAAGGCCGACCATGATACGGGGCCAGGTCATCGGTCCACCTTGTAGGGGGTCTACCCACTTACTTTACACTACTTTACTTTACTGTGTTGTGTTGATAACTTTAAATTTGTCGAGTCCGCGACCGATAACCTCAGACCAAGAAAAAAGATAGACAGAGCATTACGAAAAACCTAATGAAGCCGGTTTTCAACCAAACCAAATAAGTTTAGCGCACGCTCACGCGCACTTATACAAACAAAAAAATTGCACATAACTGAATATGGGAACACTAAATAATGTGAAAAATATGACGCCTCTATTCGGTTTATTAACCTTTGGTCTATGAAACAGCTTTAAATATGGAACATTATAAACTAACATTCATAAAGTACGGAGTACTTTATTTGAATTGCTATAGATTATGACAACAATAAATCTTATTTTTACTAGATGCAAATTATTCGTCGGATTCAATCAGAAATACGGAAATATAAACTATTCACAATCTATCTCTAAACTACCACACACCACACCTCTAGTTTATATTGACTCCCAGATCCGCAACAACTACACCTAATCGAAGGTCAGACTTTAAAGGCCTCCACCCACTGAACGCGTGTCGTGCGCGGCGCGTGTCGGGCGCGGTTAAAGCGGTATATTCACACTGCAAGCGGGCGGCGGCGTGTAGCAACGTGTGAACGCGCGGGCCCCGTCGGGCCCGCGCGTCATGCCTCTCTCACTTGCCAACACATTTAATATGTATCTCACTGTCTCTATCACACTTAGCAGCGCGGCAGCTGCGCGTGCACGCGCGGGCCCGCGCGGGCCCGCGCTTCACACGCGACGCGTACGACACGCGGCCGCGCTCGGACCGCGTTCGATGTGTGTTTGAAGTGTAGTTGCTTTACAACTTGCGCGGGCCCGCGCAGCACACGCGCCGCGCACGACACGCGTTCGGTGTGTGGAGGCCTTAACTGGATCGTGGGTAATTGTTGAAAACACCAGACCTGCGTTGTCTTATTACTTGACATCGGGTATTTTTCGGTTTCGGTCGGAACAAATCGGAAACGAGAAACAACACGAAATACAATGCTGAGTTTTCATTATATCAATATTCATTTATCAGACTGCGAAGTGCAATGTACGTCACCTGGCACGGCTATACGAAGAACCAGCGTAAAATGAGACGCTATACCGATTTTATGTACTTTAATTTGTAAATATAATTTAAACTATTAAAGCTATAATGTCATGTTGATAATTTTCCCGCCGTCTACACACAATTTCCGTTATGCATGTGTATTACCAAGTCTTAGTTGGCTATAGTTTTTGAAACAGAGCTGGGGACAGCACGGTATGAAAAAAAGTTACTTTGGTCATATTTTACACTAGTTAGAGCTATCGTAAAAAGAACTCAAAATGTGTGTATACAGTACAAAAAATTGTTACCCCTTATTACCCCTAAACTGCCCCCTTTATTGGGGTTTACACCTTTTTGACTTTATTTATGTAATTAGGCCATACATTTCTATATCTATACCAAATTTCAGCTTCCTATGTCAAACGGTCTTCGAGAAAACTGGCTGTGACAGACGGACAGCCTCCCGAGTGATCGCATAAGTGTTCCGTTCCGTTGGACCAATTTATTGCGATTATTGCGATTTAGTGCGACTCAGTCCGCGTGGAATTCGTTTTTATCGTAGCTCCATACAAACGTTCTTCCCCCATTTCACCTCAGGGGATGATTTCCGGAATAAATCCATCCTATGTCACACAAAAAATTTCACCTCAATCGGTTCAGCAGTTTAAGCGTGAAGAGGTAACAGACAGACTTTAATTATTAAATATTAAACAGATGGGTGAAGTTCATGCCTCTACTCATATATTTAGTACCTACCTAAGTATCAAGTTTTTCACTCGTGATGACTATTCACATTTTACCCTTCAGTGTGTTGTTTTTACTAAGTAAGTACGGTCCACTTTTCATGGTATTATAGATTGTAGGTATGTCTGAAGAGGTTGAATTGAAGTAAGGGGGAGTCGAGCCTCCCTGACCCCATCCGGCTTGCTCAACCCGCGGGGAATTGAATCAATTCCCTTCCCTTTAAGTCCCGACAACTCGAGTCAATTTTATCAATCTGCAAAAGTGCTCAATAAAAGGCATTAGAAATATTACCATGCCATTCATCCTTTTGATTTCATACACGTCATAAATATAAGAACAAACGAGGGCTGTAATAGTTTAAGAACTTAGTTATTAAACGGAATAAAAAAGGTTTTTTTTTTCTGCTTTTCAGTTTTTTTTCGGCTGTTTAATTTTTTTGTTAATTTTTTTATTTTTCAATTTTCTATGGCTTACTTTAGTTAATTACTAACTTAATTACTAGTTACATGCAAATAAGGTATTACACAAACCTCACGATGAAAGAGCTTTAGCAGAAATGCAGAGACTGAGAGGTCTACACACACAAGAGACTGACAGGTCTAAAGTTCATTCATCGTGAGGTTTTGCACACGACAACACACACACACACACACACACACACACACACACACACACACACACACACACACACACACATGCGTTTCATACATTTCAATCAGTAAGTGAACAATCAATCATCCCCTGTTTTCCTACCCTTAGGGTTGAAATTTTTATTTAAAATTTATGTGGGTATACCCTGTCTAATTAAGAAAGAATTATCAAAATCAGACTACTCTGTAAAAAGTTATGCGTGGTCATACATAAAAAAATATATATATACGCGTTGACTTGAGAACCTCCTCCGTTTTTTTCGTCGGTTAAAAAGTCCTCTCAGGGCTCCTTGACTAAAGATGTCGGACTATCAGTCCGCATCCTGCAAGTTAATATTGAAGGCATAAGTTCAGCCAAAAGTGACTATTTGCAAAGGCTTTTGCACGAGATGAACATCGACGTGGTCAACATTCAGGAAACCCACACGAAAGATGACCCATATCTCGAAAGAAGAGGCCGATTACCGGGGTAAACCTTATAGTTAAAGCTGTTTACCACCCTAAGTATGGGATAGCCACCTACTCTAAGTCGAGCTTATAAGCGGCGTCCAGCTAGTAGACTCCAGTGACCAAGACCTTATCTTTACAATCATGATTCGAGTCAATGATCTTACGGTGACTAACGTGTACAAACCACCAAACGTGATATGGCTACTGCGCCATATTGGGATTCAAAAACAATTGAAGTCCACTGCAGTCTTTATAGACCTAACTGCAGCTTATGATACTGTCTGGAAACAAGGGCTCATATACAAACTTCTCAAGATAAGCCCAAGCAGAGAAATTGCAGACCTCATTGCCACTATGCTTAGCGATAGAGAATGTGAGGTTCACCTGGGAGACGCTAAAAGCCGTAAACGAATACTGAACAATGGCCTGCCACAGGGTTCAGTACTCGCCACAATTCTCTTCAATCTTTATATTCACGACTTGCCGCCTACTGAGTCTACCAAATTTATGTACGCCGATGATATAGCACTTGTTTACCAAAGTAGAGATTTCAAGTCCGGTGAGGAAGTGTTGTCATTGTCATCCGATTTGGAGAAGTTCAATAAGTACTTCAACGCGTGGCGTCTAATACCAAGCGCAAGCAAGACGGAAGTGACCTGCTTTCACCTTAACAACCGACTCACCAGTTACCAGCCAAGCATCTCTTTCAAAGAAGAGTTGCTGAAGTACAACCCATTTCCGAAAATACCTTGGGGTGACCCTGGACAGAACTTTGACATATAGGGAACACCTCCAGAAAGCGGCTCTAAAGGTTGCCTCGCGAAACACCATCCTCCACAAACTTTCTGGTACTACGTGGGGTGCATCCGCTGATTGCCTGCGCACGTCGGCTATATCGCTAGTCTTCTCTGTCGCCGAATACTGTGCGCCAGCGTGGCTGGGTAGCACACACGTAGGAAAAGTAGAAACTAAATTTAATGAGGCTATGCGATGTGTATCAGGCACAATTAAATCCACCCCGCTTCATTGGCTACCGGTTCTCAGCCATATTGCTCCACCACGACTACGCCGACAGCAAGCGCTGAAGAGAGAATCAGACATGATAAATTCGCAACAGTCTCAGCAGTCTCAGCAGAAAGACTGGTGAATAGCTATTCACCAGTCTTTCTGCTACCCTCCCGCACATAGGCTTAAGTCTTGACATCCTGCTTGCGTTGCGGCACAAAAGTTGAAAAGTTTTGACCTCAGACAGAGTTGAAAGGTCGAGTCAGAAAGGGCGAGGCAACTGGGGCTGTCCTGCAAGCCTGCAATCCCTCAGCTAAGCCTGACGGCTTCAACATGCCACGCAAACTCTGGTGCCGCTTGAACCGATTGAGAACAGGACACGGACGGTGTAACTATTTCCGGCACAGGTGGGGCTGGCGGGACCCCGCGCTCTGTGACTGTGGCCAGGAGGATCAAAACATAGATCATAACATACACCGCTGCCCCCTGCACTCATACTCAGGGCGTCCAGAAGATCTGTATAAGTTAACAACTGACGCTATCACGTGGCTCGGACCCTGAATGTGGACTTATATTTTTTATTGCATGAAACGTTTATGTATACACGCCATACGATTAAATAAAAATTATAAATGCGAAAGTGTGTCCGTCTGTCTGTCTGTCTGTTACCTCTTCACGCTTAAACCGCTGAACAGATTTATATGAAATTTGGTATAGAGATAGTTTGAGTACCGGGCAAGAACATAGGATAGTTTTTATCCCGGAAATCATCTACTAATGATGTGATGAAAATTTGTATGTAGCTACGATATAAACGAGTTCCACGCGGACTGAGTCGCGGGGCAGAAGCTATAGTCCATACTATAATATTATAAATGCGAAAGTGTCTCTGTCTGTCTGTTACCTCTTCACGCTTAAACTGCTGAACCGATTGAGGTGAAATTTTTTGTGTGACATAGGATGGATTTATTCCGGAAATCATCCCCTGAGGGGAACGGGGGGAAGAACGTTTGTATGGAGCTACGATAAAAACGAATTCCACGCGGACTGAGTCGCACGAAATCGCAATAATCGCAATAAATTGGTCCAACGGAACGGAACACTTATGCGATCACTCGGAGGCTGTCCGTCTGTCACAGCCAGTTTTCTCGAAGACCGAGAGCATGACGTTTTGAAAGCGCAGCTCCCGCTTTTTGTATTCGCGCGCATCTGGCAATTAATTGTCACGTTTTATGGCAAAAATGTACTGAAACGTCACGTAAAACGTGACGGTAACACCTATCGTGCTAGGTAGGCAGGTATAGATATAAACTTAACTTTTTTTATGGGAGAATGACTGTTGAGATAACCAAGCCTTAAGTTACGTGATCAGTGATCAGCATGTACCAAATGATTCTTGTTTTACTGCGAAATTGAGAACCGAAACGACACTTCACACTGCAAAATTTGAAAAAACTCCCAAGAAAACTCATTTATTTTAGGTATAGAAAGAGAAAATGAAAATTTGAACTGTTTTAGCTTTAGCCCCTAGTTTAAGAAAGTACGTTAAGTTTTTGAATAAATGCTAAATACTACTACGTCGTAATCTTGAATGAAAAAGGAAGCATTTTGCAAAACACGCTCGTCTGTAGGAGTAAGGACTCTTAATAATAAATGAGTGCCTGTAGTGAATTTAACAAGGCTAAGTAGGTACTATTTATTGGGTACCAAAGTACCACTAGCGAGATAACGACCACGAGACTAACAAAATTATGCATGTGCATCCATTACAGATATAGATGGCGTAGCGCCTGTCTTCTAGTTTGGTGTGGGTAATACTTATCAGCATTTGTTGCATGGTGGTTTTGCGGGAATTTATATTTTAGATAACTTCTTTCTTTGTTGTTTATATATGTTACCGGCCAAACCCGATTTTAGGACAAACTAGTTTCTCCTAGGCCAAACCAGTTCATCACAGAACCGAAAATGCGTTATTTCACTTCCTCATATTAAATGTTCGGTTCTGGCGCTTCGCCGGCCGCTCCCGCGGCACGCTCGCTTCGCTCGCTCGGCTCGCGCTGTAGGGTCGCAGTACAACTAACACTCCTCCTCGCTTCGCTCGTCGTCGTACCTAACCTAGCGGAGACCGAACTGGTTTAGCCTATTAGAAACTAGTTTGTCCTAAAATCGGGTTTGGCCGGTAACATATACAAACAGAATGGTACAAACAAAACAGTCACAGGTCTATGCGAACAAGGCCTCAAAGTCAAGGACGTTATAGCGTATAGGTCCTATTTTTTTGTCACGTGATAACCCAACGTTTGTATATTCTATAGGCTTGCTTTCTCTTCTTCTTCTTTTTCTTATTTAAATAAGAGCTAAGCTCTTGTCGGTGTAGCTCAAAGTAGGCCCTCCATCTACTCCGATTCTACGCAACCTCTTTGACATCTCGATACGACCTAACATTAACTCTCTTTTTGAGTTGCTCTATGTAGTTTATTCTAGATCTTCCTCTTCATCGCTTTCCCTCTATCTTTCCATCAATTATATTGGGTATGAAATGAAGTTGTCATGTCTTAAGAGGTGCTCTATCATCTTCCCTCTTTTATTTTCTGTTTCTAACTTACTACCTGGTTTGTCCCACTCTATTCAACACTTCTTCATTGGTTACTCTCTCTCTCTCATTTTTCACTTCCGTACAATAAATCTTTCGATATTTTTAAAGTTAATATATTTTTTTGCTTTGGAATACTAGTTTTATTTTTTTAGCCATCCCATTACAAAATAATCGAAAATGACGTGTATAAGTACGGAGTTTAAATCTATCACGAATTGCAAAATGCTCAATGCGAGACTGAAACAGTATCTTTTGAAAAAATCTTACTATTCCATAGCAGAATTCGTGCAAGATCAATTGTAAATTAGGGATAATTAACGTATTTTTAATCATGACACCATTATGTAATTTGTGTAAAATAATTATTTTTACTTATATCATAATATTCATAATATAATATAATCTTATTTTTAACTTTGACATTGTTACCTGATAATGAAAAGGGAATTTGTTCTTAATTAATTTGTGTAATTAATGTAATTTTACCTTTATGATTGGATTCAACACAATATCCATTGCTATGAATAAATAAATGAAATGAAATGAAATGTACGTGGCCTCAACACGAAACAATAAAGTTTTTGGAATCATATTGGGGAGAAAGCGCAATATGTAAATATTAGGTAAATTGCCGCAGCGGCTAACGCTTGGACGTCCATCTCGCAAAATGATTCGATCACAACTGAATGTCGCCATCGTGTAATGGCGTTCAACCATCGCATGGTCATAGCGCTGGGCCATAGGATGGGCCATCATGTATAGGAGCCATTAAGCTCACCTCAACGTTCACCCACAAATATATCTTGACACCGCGATGCGTACTAACTATGCGCAGGTAGAGGTCTAGTTTCGTGACGGGTGACTGGCGGGGTGAGCTGCATTAGCGCGTAGCGAATAACAGCCCCGGCCGGTATGTTAGCGCTGCTAAGGCTGATTTTAGTGTCACGCTGACCGTCGGCGCTGACAGGCTAATATGTACGATATTGAGGGAGCGTTTTAGAATAATGCTGAGCGGTGAGCGCTGACGATCGTCAGCATATCATACATCAGCTGCGCGCCGACCGCTCGGCGCCGACGGTCAGCGTGACACTAAAACCAGCCTTAGACACGCACTGGTCTATTGCAGCGCGTTGCATGCGATAGAAAGTGATGGCCAGCTTAAGCTCGTTGGGCATACCTAAACAGGGTATTTATTAACAGAGAACGTTCTGTACGTAGTACTATTATTTATTCAGAGCTAATACTGAATTCAAATCAGTTCGTTCGATTCCCAGCTGGTCAGCCAATATATAGTAAAACTTTGAATTTAAAAATAAGGGCTCGGTAAAAACGTTACTAAGTAATAATCTGCAGTATTAAACGCACCTTCCTTTAATGACGCATAACTGTAGTTTTATATATAGTAGTAGGTAAATAAAAAGGCAAGCAATGCTGGGCCCATAACCTGATAGGTGTATGTATATTGTATAAGTAGGTATAGTAGAAGCGCACGTGGGCCCATTTTTTTCTGGATTGGCAGTTCTTGTTAATTTTCTCGTTTTGCATGGGGGACAGAAGATGTAGTAAGTGCTCGAAATGCACACGACTAATATATTGTCAAGTTTATAAGCATCTACGTTGCCTAGGTATAACACGACCTCTATATTAGCCCCGCGGTTAACGACGCTGAAACGGTATATGATGGATGTTGGAGGCAGCTAGAAGCTAAATCGAATAAAGATAAATAGTGTAGGCATTTTCATATTATACGGCCGAAGATATGTAGGTATGTTCAGTCACCCAAGAAAGTGGTGTACAACTTTTGAAGTTTACATTACTTAGATATTTATAATTATAGTGATAATACGGACATACCTACGAATGAATTTTGGCCCAAGCTGAAGCATACAATTTCGTTTGCTTCTCTCGCTCGTTCAATAAAGAATTTTGTATTAACAACCTAACGAATGCTAACTTATATTAATAAACATCCTGACAAGATAATGCTAATGATTACACGGTTCAACTCACATTATTAGTAGGTATTATTTCCACATGTCTCACGAAAGTTTAAAATTCGATCATCCTGATAAGAATTTAAATGAGCGCGCCGATATATCTAGTTCAGAAATGTAGGATTGTTATTATTAAGAGGATAGACCACTGGTCATTTTTCCATACAAACGTTCTCAACTGTTTCCTCCGAGGGTTTTAGGGTTCCGTAGTCAACAAGGAACCCTTATAGTTTCGCCATGTCCGTCCGTCTGTCCGTCTGTCCATCTTCGCCTTAGCTCAGTAACCCTTACTACCAGAAAACTGTAATTCGGCATGGGTAGGTACTTATATACTTAAATCAATCACGCCGACAAAACAGTAGAATAGAATCTTTAAAAAACATTTTTTTAGGGTACCCTCCCCTACACCCAAAGTGGGGATGTATTTTTTTCTCGTTAAACCCTTGTTGTGTTGGGTATCGTTGAATAGCTTGTTCAAAAATATTACGGGCTTCATCGCTTCAACAGACAGGCAACTACGGAACCCTACTCTGCGCGTGGCCCGACATGGACTTGGCCGATTTTTTGTTCATTTTATTTGATACTGATGGCGTCCTACTTTTCGCATTTTTTGAAAAACAGCACTGCCGGCGGTAATAGCAATTCGTGGATTAATTATCCACGAATTGTTTTTGTACTAAGTATATTACGTAACGATTGAGAAAAATGCTTCTGGATAAAAAATAATCTAAGAACTAAGTATTCGCAGAAGCATGGAAGAATCGGGTGGATGAGATTCCGACCCTCTTATCAGATTTAGTGTGGTCTGCTATAATATTAGTATTCGGGTTGACGGCTCATGCGCGCGGCTAATCTTCCTGATGGAGTGAACTATATAGGTGCTCTACTGGCGTTTCTGCGAGGGTATATAAGGCTGGCAAGGCCCGCGACGCAGCGTAGTGTAAAGGTGGCGGTGCTCGTGACCCACGGCTCGCTGCGCGAATAAACGATCGCACGAAGCCAATCAAATCAATTAGGCACCTACTTTAATTTTCGTAGTAAATTGCCGAGGTGAAGGCTGTGTTTTTGTTTGAAGTCTTGTTTTTGTGAGGAATTATATTATAGTTCTAGGTAAGTGCAACAATTGAGATTTGATATTATAAAGGCGATTGTTTATTAATTTTACGAATGTGTTTGATTAAGTATTAAGTACTCAATGAAGTAAGACAAGTTTCCTGAATCCAGTTTTAGAATAGGCAGACACTTTTAATAACACAAAAGTATTTTTTTTTCTCAATTATTTATAAAAGAAATACAGAACTCGCATGAAGAAGTTTAAAAAAAAAACTTTTTTACGGACATAAACATATCACGATACGTGTACGATACTTTGAACACTAGTCGCATGGAAAATAGAATAAGGACCCATAAATCCCATAATACAATATTAAATTTTAGGGTTGCAGGAGGATCTTATACTTATTACAATAAAATCTTTCGAGTGTCAATTCCACCATACAGGAATATATTTATTTAGTACACCAGTCATTTAATCTCAGATTATATTATTAATCAGGGTTTGGTAAAATTAGGCCTCAGTAGATTTAATATGGGTACTACTAAACTTAGACTCGCAATAATCATTTTCTCTGTGTTTTTGTACACGGTATAAGTTTGCCTATCTCGGTCTACCTACCTTCCTCTCAATTGCTCAAAGGTTAGCTGGAAGAGATCCCTTATAGGGATAAGTTCGCCTTTGTACTTTGATCTATTGTGTGACATGTATATTCTTTAACCTGTTATTGTGTACAATAAAGTGCTTACATACATACATACATACATACATAATCTACCTAAAATCGTAGGTTTTAATATTTCATGAACTGATTAGGTACCTTCCCTACTATACCTACTAACTAAAGTGATCGGCGTCACGAGAGATTCAAATTACATTAAAATATTTTATGTAAAGTGATTGCCAAGACCTCCTGTTAGCTCATATTTGATCATACTTTCAGCATTAAAAAGTTATCACTGTTGTCAGATCGCAAGTAGCGCGTAGCCTCCTATTCCACACAACTATCATACCACTCTACAATTTCTAAATATAGGCTACTCATTTCATTTATTCTTTTATTATTCAAAACGTATATTATTTACAGAATGATGTCTTAATACTAATATATTATATTAAGGGATACATTTTGAGAGGCCCTGAACTAGGATACCCTGTGTTCAGGCAGTAGGAAAGATCAGTATAACTATATTAAACACACTTGCAAAACATTAAAAAATCTACGTTTAAATACAGTACAAAACTTAGCCATTATACAAATAGTATTTATAAAAGTGCTTGGGCATATCCCGACTAAAGATTGCAGATAACTCAATTGGTCTATGGTATGTGTGCTAATTCTAGCCAGCATACTACATTTTAGCTTCCTAATAAGTATAACTTCAGGAATCCATTTAACGATTTCGACTGTTTACTGTCTAAGCCTACGAAATAAAGCCATGCACGAGACAAAAAGAGACACAATTATGCCTATTAGGATCCTATAGGTAATAAAGTAATCATTATATCCTCGACTCCACCTATAGCTAAAGTGTGGTATTATAACATAAGTACACACACAAATGGAAACAAACCTACAAGATAAAATATAAACTAAAACGACTTTAATACAAAACACCGATCGTAGTTAAAAGATACATAGTCGCCTCATTATACCTACTACCTACCACTAATATTTTTGATGCAACCTACGCTTGCGAACATTCGAACTTGCGAAGAAAGTTCGTAAAACAAGAAAACGGCACGTTCCTGTTCCGACAGAAAGAAAATCGCCGTGTCTGCAAAAAATATCGCGTTATCTGAGAACAAACTGAAGTGAAGTCTCAGAGATAACGCCAAAATCCCTTTATTAATATTTGTCTAAGTAAGGAGGGAAATCGTACAAACCTGTTTAAGTGTTTACATTACTATAGTGATCAAGATATTATCAAAAATGTAGGTGCCTTTAACTACTCGGGTAATGTTTACAAGAGCGGTCAAAAAAAAATCATTTGTTTAACTAAGAAATTGAGTGATGGATGCAGTCATCCATGATGTTGAAATTTTCGCAGAAAGATGTTGCTTATACTGATAAGCAACATCTTTCTGCGAAAATTTCAACATCATTTTTAGGGTTCCGTAGAAAAGGAACCCTTATGGTGCGTCTCTGTCCGTCACAACGTTATATACATACTTAGGTATATCAGGAACTACGTATGCTATCAATTTGAAATTGCACACACGTGTTAGTGAGAATGTGTTTTTGTAATATATTTATATTTTCTGTAAAAATGACTAATATGAGAGGGGGGTTAAAAAATTCAAAGTAGCTTAATAGATCATGTGGGGTATTATATGAAAGGGCTTCAGTTAAACTTTCTAAAACCGATTTTTCTACATCGAAAATATTGAAATTATTACATATGATTAGACATATGAGAAATTAGATAATTGTTAATAAAATCCAATCCAAAACATTTATATCGACCAACTGGGATCATAGATAAAGTTAGTTACAGTTTCTTAGCCTAAAGTTAGCAAATATTATAACCTAATACATATAAAATAAGAACAGCACTTAGTAGGGCTTGACTGTGAGTGATCATGTGACAATGATTCAGATCTTCGCGAATTCTCTCCGCAAATGCCCTCAGGATACCACTAGAGCTAGCCCGAACCCTGCGCGCCAGGGATGTGCAGGGTTTCCTCATAGTTGTGTAGTAACAGTCAACTCTGGCATCCGCGAACATCCCGGACGCACTACAGAAACGGGGCAGCCCCAGTAGCACCCTGAAAGCATTATTGTACTGTACACGTAGGGCGTTGTACTATTTTTGCGTATAAGAGTCCCACAGACTGCTAGTGTAGAGGGTCGTACAGAAGGCTCTGAATAGTTATTTTTACCTCACCAGAACAACTGATTTTCAGATATATGACTCTTGACTATATGATTGTTTATCTGATTTATCGATACATGATTGCCTAAAATAGATCGATAGAAAAAAAAACCAGTTGGGTCTTTATTTTCCCTTTTTTACTCAGCCTACTCAAAGAATACATTATTTTACGACACAATCAAGTTAGGTAATACTATAGTATTTTATCTCATCTGAAATCTTACTTAATGAAATATAAATAAAACTTCACAAGTTAGGTATTTATCGAAATTTGTCCAAAAAAGCCATTGCATCTCTTTTTCTCGTGCGCGGAAGGCATAAGCGTGTCTCTGTCAAGGGGGCGTGGTCGTCTCGAATCAAGGGATCCCCTTAACCAAAAATATTTTTCCTGTGTAGACAATACTACGTAAATCTTAAAAAAAGGAATACACATGGCGCCAATAAAACTGATTTACTAGGTTAGTCCAAGGTCTTGGTCAACTTTCGAATGTCATTAAACTGGTCTTTATCACGGCTACTGTTTGCCCTTGGCCGACAGAATTGCCATATCTAATCAATCAATCACATGCACTTATTAAATATGCTCTAATGTAATATTTACGTTGACTAATGCTAGTTTTGCGACATAACTTGCTTGTGCAAATGAATTGATGTAAATAAGACTCATTTTTTGACATTCGGTAGGTATTATTTTAAAGTAAATTAGGTATTTTTTCCTGATTTACTACAAATTTTGTAAAATATTTTGTGTCTTAGGAGGATAATGTGTAAATCAATAATGGTTATTCACTAGTCAAGTAGTCACTGCCTATGCAATAGGTACCTAAGTACTTACCTACATAAGCAACTACCTTGGTACGAAATACTGGATTTTGTGTTGCAATTACTTATCTACTTTCAATTTGCCAATCCCATCGCCCGAACTTTTAGTATAACTGATCTTAATTTCTATTGAAGTTGTATAAATAACAGGCTCTAGAAACTCATTTTTTAAAAAGAAAGAGGTGATGTTTAGATAAACCTACCTGAGTATCCCACCTGTTTTACTTACATAAGCGGTGGAAACCTATGGTAATGCGGGTTTTATACTTTAGTAAATTGAGGACAATACCCTAGCTATCTAATACAAGGAAAATGAGTCATAATTACCTGTTACCGATAACAGAAATTCACATCGGGGACAGGGGTTTTCCTTCCAAGGTTTCACTTTTAATTACTGGGCGTTATTAGGAAGGCGCACTAGTGCCTCACCTCACCCGTCACGCCTAACGGAACTAGACATCTGCCCCGCTATTCTGTAACTTGTTTTAAGCTCACCTCAACGCTCACCCACAAATATATCTTGGAACCGCGATACGTAGTAACTAAGCGTCTAGTTTCGTGACGGGTGACCGGTGGGGTGAGCCGCATCAGCGCGTAGCGAATAACAGCCCAGATTACGCTTAGTTACTACGAATCGCGCCGTTATGATATATTTGTGAGTGAACATTGAGGTGAGTTTAAAACAAGTTACAGAATAGCGGGGCTGGATAAAACCGAATGCCGATGACGGTGGAGCGGCGATGAGATGACGCACGGGCGGCTTACGGCAGGTCACGCAGTGAGATATACTTACTCGTATTACTTATTTCTTAATGGAGACGAGGGATTGCCCCGTCTGGAGACTCGATCTGTGCCGTTTTTTGTAATTTCCTGTTAAACTTAAGTGGTTATTAAAAATAAAAAGGTCCAGTAATTAGCTAATTAGAGATATGAATGTGTTAGTAAAAGAAAGCCATACTTGCTTAATCGAGAGACAATCGAGAGACTAGTTCCGTTTAAAAACAGGATAGATTATTTGCATCTATTGTATTTATTATGTATACCTTAAACAGGTAGCAGGAAATTCAGTTGTACTGAAAAAAAAACTAGGTACACTCCAGCGTAAATTAATTATTTCATATTCACCAATTGCTAATGGTATCTACCGATTATATGACACATACACAAGATGTATTATTCAAACGGGCAGTGAAAGAAAATCTGAAATTATAAGAGATAGGAACGGAATTTGGTTCTAAGTAGTCACGAGGCCGATTTTAGTAAAAAATTAAACCGCACTTTGGTTGAGAAAATACCTTATTCCACTAAAAGCATTATATGTAAAGTGATTGCCAAGACTCCGTAGCTCATATAGCGTTCAGCGTGAGAAATATACCAGATCGCAATTAGCGCAAAGCTTCCTACTCCACACGGCTTCCACAAATTCTACATCTTGTCTTGGCTAAAAAGTATAGCATTTTTGGCCACACCCCGGTCGCCACATAGACTCCTGCGCGTGCATACGATATGAATTTATGATGATACTAGCTGTTGTCCGCTACTTCGTCCGCGCAGAACTTGTGACTGTCTTAGAAAAATAATTGCTATTCAATTATTGTAGATGGAACTTTAATTATCGCCGACCCAAACAAAGTTATACCATCTTAGGGGATGATTTCCGAGATAAAAACTATCCTATATCCTTCCAAGGCTGTTAAATTCACCGTACGGAAAATTTCATCTAAATCTGTTCAGGGATTAAGTGTAAAAGGTAACGTGGCAAGTGCGATGAGTTCATTAGTTTAAATTGCTAAATTTAAATTGAAAACTCCGTTCAACAGACGTTTCTGCTTAAATTGTATATTTTTTAATTATGTTTTAAAGAAAGCTACATTACTGGAATTTTTTGCCCTCCAGCGGGCGTAGCACGTTTGCCATTTTATCACTTATCGTTGTGGATAAGGCATCCGTCACTCTCGCACTCGCATACTTGTCAGAACGTGATGGGCGTCTTTACCACAACGATAAGTGATAAAATGGCAACCGTGCTACGCCCGCAGTAGTTTTACTCACGTTGGTAAGGGCTACCTTTATAAATTCTTATTCTTATCTAATGCTAAAAGACGTAGAACTTTCCATCCCCATCCGCCATCCCCATTTAACCGCGGTGTTAGAGAATAAATTATTTTGATTATCCAAAATAAACTTTTTAAATTAACAAAATAATCCGCAGGTTAAATGAAACAGTATCTTCTTCTCGGTTCTGGGAGCATCGCAGTTCTAACCTAACCTAACCTACATTTCTGGTAGCTGTTCGGATCTGTAAGGGTCGTGGTTCTAACTTAACCTAACCTACTTTTCTGCTAGCAGTCGGACTATGTATTTTGACTAATGGCTTACCGTATGGTATATGTATGACCTAAGAATTCCCTTACTTCAAAACTTACTTGTTACTCATACATATTTCCAACCCTTAGAGGAACAATTTTAAGAAACGCTGTAATTAGTTTCCTAGTCTTTAGCCAAAGTTACAGATCCCTTACTTTAAAATTGTCTTGTTCCCCGTACAAACATCCAAGTCCTTTTAGCCCATTTAGAGGATTAATGTTTTAACCCGCTTATTAAATCAATTTAAAATAGTCTAAAACAGAAGTTACAAATCTCTCTTTAAAAATGTCTTGCTCTCCATGAAAACTTTGAACCCCCTTTAACCCCTTACAGTGGATGAATTTCAAAAAACTCTTATATCAGTTTTGGTCTTTTAATATACAGGCTAATACCGAAGGTACAATCTTGATGTCCATGTAAACCTTGAATCCCGTTTTATACCCTTTAGGGGTGTAATTTTTCGAAAACGCTGAAAGAACTTTTTTTTGTTCTGATAGGTAACACATCTTTCTAGCGTTTTAAGTATCCAGCTCAAAAAAGAGTGTTTCCCATCCAAACCTTGTTCCCCTTTTTAACGCCCTTAGGGGTGGGTTTTTCCAAAACACTTAGTTCTTTTTTTGTATTCAAATAAGTAATTTGTCTACAAAGTTTCAAGTTTCTAGCTCAAAACGAAAAGTTTCCCTCATACAAACTTTGCACCCCTATTTAAACCCCTTAGGGGTGGAATTTTCTAAAACGCAGAAGTACTTTTTTGTATCTTAATAAGTAGTAGTTTGTATCTTAGTAAGTAATCTTTCTACAAAGTTTCAAGTCTCTAGTTCAAAAAATAATGTTTCCTCCATAAAAATATTGCACCCCTATTTAACCCCCCTGGAGGTGGAATTTCCAAAAATAACTTCTTATCCTTTGCCTACGTCATAAAAGGAAGTTCTGGTGTACATTTAAGCCAAGATATACAATTTGTAGAGCGTGGCTGGTAGAGTCGTGTGGAGTAGGAAGCATGGCGCTAATTGTTATCTTATCTGATATCTTTTTCACGCTGAAGGCTATATGAGCTACGGTCTCTTGGCAATCAATTTACATGTAATGTTTTTAGTGGGATCTCATTCCTTTTTGTAAGGTAATTTTTAAAGGAGTGAATGGGAAAGCCCATAAAAAAACTTCTCCCCTAATTTAAAGCGTGGGGGAGATTTACTAAGAATTCTGAAATATGTATTTTATTATTTATAACAATGAGTCCCTACCCTTTAAATTGGGGGTCTAGGACCCTATCCCTATATACATTTTCAAACCCCTAGCATCAAAATTTTCGGAAGTCTCATACAAAATTCCATCCCCTAGTTCAAGGGGTTGGGGGGCAGAAGTTCTAAGTTTTTGGATTTTTTTGTTGATTGTGTACTAATACTAGCTTACATACCAAATTTCAGCTTTCTAGGACTTCAGGAAGTACCCTAAAGGTTTTGATGATCAACGTGAGTGAGTAAGTGAGTCAGTGATGAAATCGGCGTTTTTAGATATCAACTTAATGCTATTAAGCAGTCAACTTAAGGCAAAGCGGATAAAATGTGGGCAGTGAGCTAAGAGCTATGTAACAAACTTTATATGTTTAATACTCGTAAGTCCACTATTGACCGAGAATTTTGTTTATCTGGTATAATCCAAACCCAAGTTATAAGGGTTCAAAAAAATGACGAACCGCTTCGAGAAAAGCTCCGCTTGGCTCATCTTGGCGGAGGCACTACAGTGCCCCCCGATACACCGGCCGGATATCAAAACCGGTAAAATTTGTCTACTAATCGGAGTTCGTTTTATTGCGCAAATTAATGGTGTCCTCGCTGCTACGCATTTTAAAATGGTATTTCCTTAAAAATTCCCTAATTGTAATACTTTAGGCAAGCTTTTTTTTAACTTTCAGTTTCCATGTAATGTAGATTAGTAAGTATGTAAGTTATCCTTCCAAATTTGAAAACCATTTTCAGCCACTTGCCGGTATCCAATTGATCTGTGGCATAACTACTTACCTATGTAAGTTCGGTGACAACGCAATATTATTGCACCATGGAGCTGACCTGACCTGACGAAGGATACAGAAGGTGCTCCTCAACTCCTCAACTACACAATACGTACACGTACACGTCGTGTTTGTTTTAGTTGTAGTATTACTCGTAGTTGACAATTGTACAATCTGCAAAAGCTAATAGGTACCTAAGAAGTATCAATCAAACAAGAAAATCTCGACGAATCTTTTCAATGAAATTTATTTCCAACAAGATTGGTCAAAATGCTTTGAGTTGCGGTCGAAAAACCAATGTCCGCTAAAACAACAAGCAAAAAAAGTTTAAAAAACTGTAACCCGATTACGGAAAACTAACTGAAAAAAAAAAGTTTTTTTTTTCATACAATAGGTAGCCTTTTCGGTTTTGGCATAGTTGCGCATAAAGACTCTACGAAGAGTACGACACAGATTGCAATTGGTTTAATAACGTCAATTAACGCATTGAGTACCTGACGAGACCGATGTAATAATGAAACTCAGCTATGTTTTAATAGTACATTGTGATACAAGTGAGGTATGTTGATAATTACATCAGAGGCGGATTTATCACGGGAGCCGCAGGTGAGCGTGATAAGAGAGCCGAGGATGTAATTATCCAAGCTCACGCGTTTCATACGACGTTTTTCAACACATTTTGCGAGGAAAAATCCTTTTCTTAAGATGAAAATTTAATAGGCCTGCCAAGTTATTTTCTTTACTTATTAATGGCAACAGCTTTTTACTCACATCGCCAAGAATTTCCAGTGGCGTCCATTCTTTTTATCACTTTTCTATAGTTGCCACGAGTCAATATTTTTGTTAATAACCAAACACGCATTAGCAATGTTTACAAATATCTGTGAAACGTGCTGTGAAATCCTACTAATATTATAAATGCGAAAGTTTGGATGTTTGGATGTTTAGATGTTTGGATGTTTGTTACTCAATCACGCTTAAACAGCTGAACCTATTTGAATGAAATTTTGCAAGAAGATAGTTTATAGCCTGGATTAAAATATGGGATACTTCTCATTCCGGGTTACGCAGACGAAGTCGCGGGCGGAAGCTAGTAACCTATAATGGCGCGCAACAGTTTTTTTTCGTGAAGTTTGCGCAGTGCGCGCGCATGTGTTCATCCAGACTTAGATGAAATCTCTAAACAGCCAATACAAAATAAAATAAATATTTTCGTTTTAAAATGTTATCTTTATTAATTCATGTAAAAATGTTATCAGAAGTGAATAGTTTCACTAAATTAAACGTTTCTATATCATATCCAAAAAGAAATAGTCAATTAATTAACAAAAAGGATTTAATTTGTTTACTCGAGTAAGAATCCATTTGCCGAGAATTAAAAAAAAAGCTGTACATTCTGTACAACCCGGTTAATTTAAGAATGCACCGTGTGCATGCGTACATCTTGCTGCAAGGTGCCAACGTGACTTAATCGGGATATATAACCATAACACACAAGTGTCGTAATGTTATAAAAAACGCGTGTTTAATATCCAGGATTATGAGCCTAAAAGCGACACAATAAGAGGTACGTTACGAGCAATTGTGTTGGAAATCAATTTCCCAATAGATCGCGTGCAAACCTTCCGACTGCCTTGGCATTCGCCCTTACTAAACCGACAACGAGATTTAAGAATGAGAATCTGTAACGTATAAATAAATAAATAATGACAACTGAGATGGTTTACTAATTTTAAATTCGGTATACTATTGACACAATAATCTCAATAGGTACAATTAGAGAGACACGATCGAATTTAGTATTTAGCGAATCAAATCAATCCCGCGATCTATGTTGATGTTCACCAAATTTTTACAACACTAAGTAGGCCCGCGCAGTTTCGTACGCGTATTGCAAATAACGCAAGCAAACCCGCGGAATAAAATACAGCCTATTACCATCCAGAAAGTTCATTCTACACGCAGATGAAAAACATTTTTAAATCAGATAAGTGATTTTGGAGATTACCCAAAACATATAACTTTACCTCCTACCTTAGCTTTTTCTCTATTGCCTATGTAACTCACGGGATAAAATATAGCCTATAAACATGCAGAACGTCCATCCTACCCGTGGGTTTTATTACAAATGATTGAAATTGGATACTTAAAAGTGGTGTTGGAGAAACATATTTACAAGTTACAAACTTACACTTTACAAAGCAACAATCTCATAGACTTTTCCTCTTTATAATATTTATAGATATAGAATAGATGGATGACATGATACTATAAATATTATATCCTACTAATGTATGAACGAGAAAAAATCTTCTGAACGGATTTATATAAGAATAGTCATTTTAGCGTTTCTGAAAATTCATACCGGGGTCGAGAAAAGCTTGAAAGTTTGTACAGAGAAAGAGTAATTTCTGTAGTGTGAGTAGCGGGTTGGAGTACTATCTTCTCGTAATAATTCAGTGAACGTTGGAGAACATGGAACGAAATTGTATTAAAACTGATATAACGTTGCACAAAGGACCGGATATGAGGTTGGCGCTCAAATATACGAAGGAAACTCAATTAGGGCACGACTCGTAACATAAACTAATTAAGGGGATGCCTTGATTCGAGTCGAACACGCCCCCTAGATAAAAACACGCTTATGCCTTCCGCGTACGAGAAAAAGAGATGGAACGCTCTTTGGGAATGGCTTTTTTGATCAAATTTCGATAAATACCTAACTTAGAGAAGTTTTATTTAAATTTCATAAAGTGAGATCTTAGATCAGATAAAATACTATAGTATTAACTTGATTGTGTCGTATAATAATGTATCGTTTGAGTAGGCTGAGTAAAAAAAGGAAAATACAGACCCAATTTCGGTTTTTTTTTCTATCGAGGAAATTTTGAGCAATCATGTATCGGTAAAATCAGAAAAACAATCATATAGTCAAGAATCAATGAAAAATCGGACGGACGGAAAGAACTGAAAATCAGACCTTATTGTTTCTTAATCTTGTCAGAACGGCGTTTCAAAGCACGCAATAATTTCCAATACACCGCCTTAAAGAGTCGATTCATGTAAAAAATTACAAAGACAATAAGGACTCACTTAACTAGAATCATCCTCCTAGCGTTATTCCCGTTTGTGCCTTAAAGGAGCCTGACCTGGGGTCCGCTTTGACACCTCATCCCAAGATTTCGCGTAGGCATTCGTTTTACGAAAGCGACTGCCATAATCTGACCTTCCAACCCGGAGGGAAAACTAGACCTTATTGGGATTACACCGGTTTCCTTACGATGTTTTCCTTCACCGTAAAGCTAACGGTAAATATTCCGTACATAAGTTCCGAAATCATTGGTACGGGTCGGGATTAGAAGAGTGTGCGTGCTCTTGGAAGGGTATCCACGGAAGACCAGCGTCAAATTAATTGGGTACTCACAAGGTACCTTGACATAAAGCTGAGTAGAGGCAATTTCAATGACTATTTAAAATTCTCACAACTGTTACTTCTCTTATGTACTAGGCTAAGTTTTAAAACGTCATGAATAAAGTTAGTTTCGTTCTTCTTCTTTCTTTCTTTCTAAAACTACCTATTTAGCTCTCTTCTCGATTGGTATTTATAGTATATCATGACAAATTCGGGTTATTTCCACCGGGTACCGCCAATCTGTTGTCGCTGGGAATGGGTAGTAGTACTACTTTTAGGATAAATAATTATGGTGACAACTATTCTACGCGCGAGCTTATGAGAATGATACCCCACAATCTGTCTGCTTTGCCCAAAGGTTGACTGGTAGAGAATGCTTACGGTATTGAGTCCACATTTTTTACGATAAATGCATCTTTTGGGCAATAAAGATTAAATATTTAAATAAATACTTGCAACACAATAAACAATTAAATTGATAAAATCTTAACTAATCTTTATGTCTTATAGGTATCAACGATAACGTAAGAAAAAACCCAATTACAAAGCTGAGTAGTTACGATATCGTTGGACAAATAATAAGATTGGATAACTAATGTTATCCTTTAGTAGACTGGAATATTGTTGGCAAGCGCGTTCCGCGCGTTATCCGTACGGCGAGGTCTACGCATAACCTCGCACCACTTGCCCACCGCCCGGCGTTGCGCAAGCGCCGTTCTCTCGACATTGAGACAAGGACCCACCAATTTACCTGAACTTTGTGACTTAGGTAATTACGTAGCTAATGTTTATTATTGTTGGGTCGAAATTAATTTTTAGTGATTTTTAAAGGGCGACGTGCAAAGAATCTACGCTAAAACATTTTGATATCGCCAAGACCCCCTTCACCCTTTTCCTACGGACCCTTTCAACGTATTGTCATACCCTCACAGCGTCCTTGTGTATTGATATTTAAGCACGTATATTCTTAAAATAATACGAAATGGACGATGTCCAGCCAATCTAACAATGCATAATTAAGTTTCAAATGCATTTTAAATTTAATGATGATGATAACAAAGTGATTAGGTTAATTATTAAGTACTTTAATAAATGGATTAGCCCGGCCTAATAACATAATATCACACGTAGGTAGGTACATTAAAGCAATTAGTAGTTTCAATGTAGGAACCTAATGTTGTTAAAGCCATCACTGTATATACCTTTTCATTAACTCTGTTATAAAGTACCTTACGTTAACTTCTAGGTGGAAACATGACACACCAGGATACGTCACTCAAATTCGGTTCGTCACTGGTTTTGATAACAAATCAACTGCTTGTTGTTCCTTAGTTCTGCTGGCATTTTTGTAGTTTTATTAGTGGTAGGTAGTTACCTATTTTCTTCAAATTATGCTTCTAGGTTTGCCTCCGTGTTATCTGCAGTGTCTTATATCAGAGATCAAGGGATAACTGACTTACTTATTCAATTTGTTTTAGTGTTTGTACTTACAGATACTGTGGGTCTTGCATTTCTGCAGATTAGGTGTAGTGCAGGTAGTTTTTTATTAGTAATTATTGTTAAATTTTAGTGAGAACTCGAACAAAAATTAGGCCCAATATTAAAGCCCAATATCTTGCAAACTAGTCACTGCTGCAGCTATCCAACGATACTCCACACTATGGGTTTAACGAGAAACAAATTACATCCCCGCTTTAGGTGTAGGGGAGGTACCGTAAAAATATTTTTTTTTCAAGATAAATATACGGTTTAAAAAGGAATGCTGATAGCGATATAACCCAAACGTCCCAGTGCTCGACACAGACCCAATACCTGAACCTTCCATCTGAACACAGCTATAAACGTGAACAATGGGCTGTCAATGATTGGAATAAAGGTGACAAACAATGGAACGTTTACCGTACTGTTGTTATTTCCTACAGCGAAACCGTATCTTGCTCGGCCTATCATGCTTGTATCCTGCTACCTATGTTTGGTCAGCTTTTTAAGAGATTTTTATATCTATTCTCTTTTGTATGTTGATTTATGTGCATGTATGTGTTGTTGTCACGAATACATGTTATTCTATTTTATTAAAGTTTAATTTGCCATTGGATAATTCTTGATAAACCCAAATTGATCATAGGTATTTTGGTAAGTATTTTTTTTAAGCTTAAGTATTACTTATTTTTCAGAAACCATGGAGGCGGGTGATTTCAAGGATTTCGCGAAGGCGATGACCGATTACATTGCGGAGTATTTGGAAAACATAAGGGACAGGTCAGTAAATTATCAATACTTGGGTTTTTGGGAGTACACCGAATAGACGAAACAGTCCATTTTATAAATATATCCCACCACCGGTAATCGATTTCAGTTCAGAATCTATTAGACAGTAAAAAGTATGGTGTAGCGCTATTCTGCCGGTAGGTAACTTTAGAATATTCACCAAAGACTACAATATACACACATATTCACCTTCGTGAAGGATCTTTGACGACCTTCATGATGGGAGTTCTGGTCATCAAGTGTCATTTTCCGGCGATTAGGTACGTGCCGGTTACTTCGAGCCCGGCAATATCACCATTGCACCATTTGCCACTTCATCCATCATGCGCTGATTCTTGTATTTTAATATTTAAAATATCAATACTTATTCGTTTTTAAGTTTTTTACAATACTAGTGCGACATTAGTATCGACAGAAATGCAACACTTAAGTTAGATTAACAGTATTGTATTGGCCTGAAGCGCAACACAAAGTGGTTACATATATATATATAAACCCCTCCGTAGTTAGACATGCCTTCCACAACATATGGTCTAGTCTAGGGAGGGGATGGCTGAGTTTCGCGTCATACTCGCGAACGGGCGCTGTTTGTGGAGTCCGGTCAGTTCATGAGTTCATGTTTGCAGGGATTTGACTCACTCAAATCTTACACTCTGTTCGCTTATTATTTTTAACCGATTTCAAAAATAGGAGGAGGTTCTCAATTCGGTTGTATTTTTTTCAATGTTTGTTACCTCAGAACTCTGACATTGATGAGGCGATTCGTATTTTTTTTTGTTTGTAAGTATATGCTTCCAGGTGGGTCCCATTTTTTTCAAAAACTCAGTTGAATGATGGGATCCATGAGGAATTGAGGGAACTCCTCAATTATATTAGGCACGCGTGTAGTGATTTTGGTATTTTCTATTATAACTTGTGTATTTACACCCGGAAATCATAAATTTGGTGGAGTGGAATTGATGATGAAGACCACAGATGACTTATGGAATTCCTCAATTACGTATTTAAAAGAACAAAAGTATATCACAGATTCTGATAAGATTCCGTTGAAATAGCAACTAATGAAGTGCCAAAGGTGATCCTTGCGGAATCGACGGAATTCCTCAAATATTATCGGCCCACATACAGCGATTCGGTTTATTTCTCTAATAATCAACGCATTTGCTCTCGGAAATCAGTTCGTGGTAAATTGGAAAAAAAAATTGGAAATTTCTCGGGCCTTGGCGGAGTACTAAATTAAAGTCGGTTAAAGCTTTGTTTTTAAAGTAAATTAAGTATATTAAACTTAGTTTTGACGTACTTTCTTTTTTAACCGGTTCCAAAAAAGGAGGAGGTTCTGTTCCACTTATGCATTTGTTTTTTTTTCTGGAAGTATGTTAACCGATTTATCTGTCAATTGTGGACCGATTTTCAATATTAAATTTTAATTCTAAAGAGTAAAACTCCAAGAATGGACCCATTGTCACCAGGTCAGTACCTGATGATGGGATCCTAGGAAAATGTATGAAGTGCCAAAGGTGATTCTGAGACTCTTGAGGAATCGACGGAACTCCTCATATATTAACGACCCACACATAGCGACTTGGGTTTTTTCTGTAACAATCAACGCATTGCTCTCGGAAAGCCGTTCAAGTGGTAAATTGGAAAGGAAATGTGGAAATGTTTATGTATGTGGCTATTTCTGGCTTGGCGAAGTACTCAATTTAAAACTTTTGTTTTTAAAGTAAATTATCTGTTGTTCTTTTTGACATGTAAACTTTGTAGTACCCACTTAGTTAATATTGTTATGAATGATGTGGCTACTATGCGTGTATAGATATAGTACGTGTTGACTTATAAAATTGCCCTTGTGGTATTTGCAGAATAAATATTATGATTTTGATTAATGTGTCAAAAAACAATTTATTGCTATTAACGAATTCGCATTACAGGTCCATTACTTTAATATCCAAATGCAAATCAAATTGCAGGCGAGTGGTGCCGTCAGTGAAGCCCGGATACCTGCGGCCGCTGGTGCCCGAGCAGGCGCCGACGCAGGCCGAGCCGTGGACAGCCGTGATGGCCGACATCGAGCGCGTCGTCATGACCGGCGTCACCCACTGGCACTCGCCGCGCTTCCACGCCTACTTCCCCACAGCCAACTCCTACCCGGCCATCGTCGCTGACATGCTCAGCGGCGCTATCGCTTGCATCGGATTCACTTGGGTGCGTTTATTGACCTTCTAAAGTTATTAGCTTAAAATCAAACAAAACAAAACTTAACTTAGCCGGACTCGAAAAGGCAGTCAGCCACAAGGCTCTGTGGCACCCCTGGGGCATCTGAATTCTTCCAGAGACCGTGGCGGTTTGCAGAAAGCGTAACGCTCATCGGTGTTGTATGGTCGAACATTTGAAAATAATGTAGGTACAGTCACGAGCTTTAATTTGGGACCCATCTAAGGCTGGATATCGTGGAGCAAACTTAAGCTATTTAGAGCTAATATTTTAACGCAATGTCAATGTCATAATGTTTACCATCGACAACATTACGTTTCTATGGGCAACCGTGCAATTACGTCAACTGGAGCGAGGGCAAACGATCATTTCCGATGTTTTCCCATTAATTGTTACTTGGGTAAGGGGGTTTTTGGTCCTGTCTTCAATCTGTTTTCTTCACTGACACTGACACGACATATGTTCGTAATTAGAAAACCGCAGTGATAGCGTTTTGCAAAGAGGTTATTATTTCAAGAGTCGATTCGATAAGACATTATATGTCATAACTAATGTCTTAACTTGACATTCAACACTATCAAACTAAAGTTTCGACCTTATTGCATTATGAATGGTCTAACAATATTTAATGGAAATGGACCCCAAATTAAAGCTCGTGACTGTACCTGTACCTGCTACCACTGAAACTATAAGTAGTGTAGAAATGGTGCCAATACATCAGCGAAACGGGGCAAAACAGAGCGCGAAATTTCATTTCGTGGGCTTTGTTTATAAATACTAAACTTATCCACTTCTCATGACATTTTATTAATAATTAAATCGTTAAAAAATAGTAATAGTACTGGCTATGATGGCATCAGCACGAATGTTGTGAAAGCTGCATCACTTATTATTTCTCCAATAATGAGCTATATAATAAATTTATGTATTGAATATGGTGAGTTTCCGGAAAGACTAAAGATAGCTATCATAAAGCCTCTCTTTAAAAAAGGTAATAGGGAAGACTTGGGTTGCTACAGACCGGTGGCTCTACTATCAATTTTTTCAAAAATCATAGAAAAATACATTCATAACTGTATTTATAACTACTTCGAAGGCAACTGTTTATTTGCTAAAGAACAAAAGGGCTTTCGCAAAGGAAAATCTATAGATATGGCCATTTATGATTTTATGCATTTAGTTTTAACAAATCTTGATCGTAAAATCCCAGTAGCGGCTCTTTATATGGACATGTCTCGTGCGTTTGATTTTGTTGACCATAAAATACTTTTGGACAAATTATATACATATGGAATACGGGGAAACATACATAACCTGATCAAATCTTATTTAAGTGACCGTAGACAAGTAACTCAAATCAATAGATTAAATAGTAAAACTAAAATCGAACTTGTCTATTCATCGAAATTGCGACACATTCGGTGTGGTGTCCCACAGGGGAGTGTTTTAGGTCCATTATTGTTCATTATATATATAAACGATTTACCAAGAGTAACCGAGTCTCCCATGGTTCTCTTTGCAGATGACAGTACAATAATATTCACCGGCAAAGACTTGAAGACTTTCGAAACTGACTTTCCCGACCTTTAATAGTACACGTCTAAGGAATAAATTAGTCGCAATGTCCTGTAAAACCGCTCTGTGTCGTAAAAGTGTGCTTGGTACAGCACCTACAATGTACAACAAGGTTCCAAAAGAAATTATTAATATAGAAAGCACAGCTGATTTTAAAAAAGCATTGTTTAAATTTCTTGTTAGTAAAGCCTATTATAAAGTGACAGATTTCTTAACAGACACCATGTAGTTAGTGGAGATGTGTACCACACGGCCTCCACCAAATTACACATAAATTTTGTATGCCTGAGGGCCCAACATAGTGATACTGTATTTAATTTTTAAGACCCTAATGTATTTTAGCACCTACCTTGTTGAACAAATAAACAACAAATAAATAAATAAATTATTAGGCATGTTGCAAGAAAATGAGAAGTGATGATACTACCGATGACGTTGCCAGTACCTAGTACCTACAATGTTTTTTAATCGTTCCGTTTCATTCGTGATGGTATTGCTTGGGAACATTAACAAATCTGGGTCATGTCATGGCCAGGTTTAAGCATAATCAATTATTTAAGTGGATCCGTACCACAAAGAGCCATGGGAACCTAGACGGACGTCAGTGTCACATAATAATTCTTAAGAACCTAATCAAATAGAACCTGCTGACTTAATGGAACTGCAATTCACTAAACTATCCGCTCGTAGAACTAAGACCATTTGTTACGAATGTAGGTATAAGATTATAAGAGACGAGCTCTCAGAGTTCCAGAAGTAGATTTAAGAATAGAGGGACCGATTGTGAGAAAAACCTTTTAAGACGATAGAAACAGTTTGAGCCAGCGGGAACAATAAAGCCAGAAATTCATGATAGGAAAAATGTCTCGCAAGTCTCGCGACACGTATCGTCACTAATCGTCAGCGACGTCGCACGACATATCTAGTGAATTCTGACTAGATCTAGGTATAAGCAAGCGCCTACATTTTAACTTTATTATAAAGCCGTGTTCTATTTAGCTACTTGAATTGAAACGTATGAATTTATTCAATGCCAGTGTCAAGTTCACGATACGAAACGCGAACAAGGAAAACCGGTTGCCATGGCATAAGTAGTCATTTATATTATATTATAACACAACAAAAGCTGACTTTTGTTTACTTAATCGCGCGTTTTTCATACAATTCGTCCTAAAAGGTGCTCACCATACCCCGTTATCAGTGTTGCAGATCCATTGAAACTAAAGTCATAGGGTTGTCGCATAATATCTATTTTATTGTCAATGTGACATGTGACATTTTGGTATACAGGCTTTTGCTTGAAGAATCTTTTTACAGGTAAAATAACAGATTTATAAAAGATAAAGATAGTTTATTTTTAAGTAGGCATATTACAATGCACTTATGAACGTCATACGAAGGTAAAATCTTTTCAAAAACAATATATCTTATAACTAACAAGCATTAAAGACATGCCTACCTACACTGAGTAAAATGTGGCACTATAAACTTATGTGATTGCACATCTTTTTGACCAATAGTGCAAGCACGTAAAATTACGCTGCCGGCTGTGCACAAAAAAATATGATTCCACCGTGACGTCATCAATTTAGTGACGTCACAAGCTCATTTGCAGCTCGCAATATAAAAGATAGTGCAAGGAATCATAACATATTGCCTTAAGCAAGAAAACGTATAGTGCACTGCTTTAAAATACTTATTTTGGAGGCACTTTATAGTATAATGCATTGCGATAATTTATAGTTCCGCATTATGCTATTATGTGCGTTTGCATTTTACTAGTTGGTGCCTATCAAGTCGTGCCCCGTAATATTTCGTGCCTGCTCATGACGGAACCATGTTTTTACATGCGAGTGCACTAAATGTTTTAGTGCGTTTCTACCTCGGCATCATCCCATTACGTGCCCGAGCACAATACAGAAAAAATGTGCTGGAATTCACAATACCTGTAGCAGTATGCACACAAACGATATAGGCTATATAGAGGCCAGATAGAGGGTACGTGAATTAATAAACATTTTTTTTAAATTATTTTAACATTTATTTTTCGTAAACATACGACACTAAATAAAAAAACAGCACTTCGGGTAGGCTTCCAGAACCCCCCCTGCTTGCAGCCAGCGAAATCTTGGTAAAGGCAACCCAGCAATATTATCGCACCAGTTATAAGCATCCTCATCATCTGAAAAAAACAAAAGCACATAATGAAAACTCAGTTTTCTGAATAAATTCTCAGAATTAAGGACGGCTATACGTTTGAAACGTTTCGATTTCCTTCAAATAGTAAGATAACACATACGTGCGGCTCACGTTCCGTGGGGTTGTCTCCGAAGTACATCATCAGGTCCGCCAAGTTGGCTGCGCTATATCCTGGCTCATCTGCAGGAGATCATGGTTTTCAGGCAGCTTAATATTTTCGTCAGCCGGCGTTTGCTGCGTAATTAAATACGCACACAGCTGGTTACGAAGTTTGGTCTCCATAGGCCAGGTCTGGCTTGCCCTCTGGCAGGCTTTTAGTATAGCCCTCCTCTAAGGCGTCGCCTCACAGTGTTGCAACCTGAAATATATTAAATTTATTAATTTAATTGCTAATGCAACCACACATTCTATGGGACAGAGAAGTAAACCATACCATGATTCTCCCGGCGTCCATAGGTTTAGGAGTCTGCAGTGGTAGTGGGAAGGTATCGGCTGGTGTGTTGAACGATTCCTCCAGCATTGGCAGCTAGCGGGCTGTCCCGCCCTTGTGGTTAGTTGTGACTCTAGGGCTCAGTCAGCTTCTCCAAGTGAATTAAGGGAGTCAAGCTGGTTTTCCACCGGAGGGGCGAGACGAGACGAGACGATGCGAGAATTGAAATCGGACGGGACTTACTACCTATTTGCACCGCGCGCGCGCGCGCTCGGAAAACCAGCTTCACTCCTCGATTATCTAAGTCAAGGAAGTCCTGCTTTTCTCCTGCCTAGAGCAAACCGCAATAGCGACGAAGGGTCGGAATAGCTGGTACTCACCTGAAATACCAAAAAAATTGATGTAAATTAAACAATTAAAACAAAACTTATGTTCTCCAATCTACACCGAATGTAGTTTCTATGTCTAACGCATCTGGGCTATAAATCTAGGATATAAAGGTTAGAAACTTTATTATTACTTTTATGACACTCTATGGGAGATATGTATATGATATGTATCATAGTGTTGAATAAACTATTTTAACATTGACTTTACTTTTGTTTGACTAACCATTCAAAAAAAATGGTAAATAGGTACTTACTAGCAAAGCGTTCGACCACTTCTTCATCAAATCCCATTTTCTAAGGAGGTCTCCCATTTATTAGATCTCCCATATATTAGACCGACACTGAATAAACACGCACATCACACAAGGACAAAATGTGAACTGCACACTGCCAAATTGCCCATCCAATCCACCCTTGTCCCTTGTCCCCCTCGCCCGCGCCCCGCCCGAAACTTTTATGTGCATATGCACGATTTAATTATGGCTTTGCTCTATCAAACTTGCTGCATAGTTTGAAATATATACATGCATTGCACAAAACACCATGGTGCCACTTTTTGAACCATAACTTTCTACGCAAATAACGATATTTTATGGTGCATTTGTGACGTCACTAATTTATCGTGCATTGATCACTGTATATTATGATGCGTTATGTCTTTTTGGTGCCGTGTGCATAATATTGTATGCTACTTGCACGATAAAAGATAAGGCACTTGTACCTTATGTTTTGGTGAGGTTTCTTGCACAATGAAGTTCAATTCTAGCAGAATAGATTTAGATTCGTGTCACTATTTAAAGTGTTGCGCACTGTTTTATTAGTGGCAAGCAGTGTATTTTAGAATGTTTGCCATATATTTTATTACGTCGTCTTCAATCCATTTTTCTCAGTGTACAAGTATACTTTCATTAGTTGTCTGAATAAATTATTAACAGTTTTTCTAGGTTAGCTGGAGTTAGATCTTGTCGTCTATTACCTACTGTTTATCCAATTTAAATATGAAAACGATCGCTCCACTTCTATAGATGTAATTGGTACATACTTGTACTTCAGGCAATTATAATTTTCCACGGTGTTTTTGTTCATGCATTTTGTAATGTCAGCTTCTCCATTATTAAGTAACTTCAAAATCAATTTTGACAAATAAATGACGCAACCACCTATTATGGAGTGAAAAAAAGAATAAAACCTTTTTTAATTACGGGTTGATAAGAGATTTGATTTTGTTAAAAACTTAGTTTATATCGATTAAAAAAGGTGCATTAAATTATATATACCTAGAGGCACATGTTAAATATAATATACGTGCAGTGCCCACCCTAGCGATTTCAATGATTCTGCAACACTGATAACGGGGTATGGTGCTCACATTTGGAATTTCTGAATTTGGGAACCAAACGGAACCGAAACCAACCCGAATATGTGCGGCCCGAAACGAACAAGTTCGATACGCCAAAACAAACGTTTGCGGCCTCAGAACATAAGGTCGGAGGGTCGGTAGGGCTACAAGCACGATACCTACATATAAGTAAACTGTGTTGTTTAATTATTCAATGGTCACTCGCAAAATTTTACAATCACGTTGCGACAAACAACCATTCTGTGAAAAAACCACATAGGTATCATGCGGTTAGCATACAATATTGTCCATTGCTTTACTTAGTTGGATAGTTACGTACGACATTTCGCAATTTGTCCGTGACATGTTAAAAAACGTCCTTCAAATATTTGAAATAGGTACTATGGCTGGTAGGTATTTTTAGAAAACTGTGAAACTTTTATAAATCATATGGCCGTTTTAAATGGTGGCCCTACTAACGTCCGAATAACGTGCAAACTAAAAAACAAAAGCAATTTTTTTACTCAGGGCGAGTGGCGCGGATTGTCGCACGACACTCGAGTCCAAACAAACAGTGTATGCTGATATTAACTACGTATCCCGATTGACACAATAGCAAGTCACTAAGGTGGATTACGTCAAATCGTCTGTAATTGAAATGAAATGAAATAGTTTATTATTAGGGCCATTTTAGGGAAAGTTGTAAAATCGACATTTTTTAATTTTGATATTTTTGGGTTTTTTCTATTTAGAATCGAGAGCACTTTCGAACGTAATAGGAGAAAAAAAGTGTCCCAAGATTTTTTATTCCATTCCGTTACCGTTTCCATACTAAGCTGTATGGTGGTAACGGAACGGAAAACCGAAAATTATATGTAACATTATGGGCAGTATTTTTTCTCCTATTAGGTTCGAAAGTGCTCTCGATTCTGAGTAGGAAAAACCCGATAATATCAAAATTAAAAAAAAAAGACGTGTACAACTTTCCGTAAAATGGCCCATTAATAGTTTAATTGTAAGCGGTGTTCGTTGAAATCTGTATTGTATGGAAAGTTTGTCAAGTTTCTATGGTAAGACAGGTGCTGTCGCCATACTTAATGGTGATTGGTCTGTACAATCGTTAGTTGAAGCAACCCGTTCTTAGTCCTATCAGCTATTACATCTATACATTACTTACTCGTGATAATGATGTGCATTTAGGCCCGTTGTTGGACCCGATCAGTTTCGAGCCAGACTGCATCTGCTAGAGACCCGATCGACGGTTATCAATTTCTATGGGTTTGTTGGGTTTTCCTTCTCTAAGTCTGTTGTCCTGCTGAAAAGAATGATATTTCTGTTAACAATGATGCATTGCGGTTAATTAAGTAGACAAGTTTTATTTAATTAGCTAACTAAACTAAACTAACTAGCTACACTAAAAGCAAAGCAAATGTATCAGCCAAAAACTCAACGTCCGAGAATAAACGGTAAAACGGTACCTCATTCATTCATTGATTAAGTACAAACAATCAGAAAACTAATAGGGACAACGACGACAAACAGCAGTCCACATTTATATCAATTACCTATTGATGCCTCAAGAGCGCGTTTTGATTGATTCGGCTGCTATGTACCTACAGTCGAGTCCTCCAATATCTATACAGACAACCTTTCAAAAATATCTATACATATGTCTTATGTCAGTAACAATAAAGTCTCTGTATATATTTTTTTGAAAGGATGTCTGTGTAGATATTGGAAAACTCGACTATCGTGGTCGTTGGAACATTACAGCAAAGCTTCTAGACTAAACAGAGGGCACCCGTAAAATAATACAGGAAGCAAATGTAGCTATTATACATAATGGTAGAAAACTATAGCCTAAAGGAGGAGTTCTATCCGAAGAAACCAATCGGTTGACCGCTTGTTACCGCTTTTCCGGCGGTTTGTAATAAAAGTTTTGTAATATTAATTAATACTTATGTTATATGGTCTGTAAAGCAAATGTAAATAATTAAATTAAACACCTTCCAGATCGCGAGTCCCGCGTGCACCGAACTGGAAGTGGTGATGCTTGACTGGCTGGGTCAGATGCTTGGTCTGCCGGAACCGTTCCTGGCGCGTTCAGGCGGCGAGGGCGGCGGCGTCATCCAGGGCACGGCCAGCGAGGCTACGCTCGTCGCTCTGCTGGGCGCCAAGTCCCGCGTCATGCAACGCGCGCGCGAGGAACACCCGGAATGGACTGAATCGCAGATACTTTCTAAGCTTGTGGGATATTGTAACAGTGAGTAAAACTAAACTAAACTAAACCCTTTATACATATTTTAAACGAATAAAACTTGTTATTAAGTCGGAATAATAATAACTACGATTTCCGCGATGACGCTTGACAGTGACAGAGACGTAAACCTATGGAATAATAGATATCTATGCCACGCGGATCCCAGATAAATAGGATAAGGGCAAGCCACGGGCAAGCGAATGATGAATCCCCTCAAATCCTACGATTTCCGTTTTTGGTATTTTGGTGATTTTAACCCTTTACCTATTTGACTAAAACTAGCGAGTGTCCATGAAGGTCCAGGTTCACAGTTCTAACGATTCTGGTCAGCAAAAAAATACAAAAGATTGCCAAAGAATTTGTCAAGCTGTCTGAAAAAATTAGGGCACGTATAACACTGAAAAAATATACGCAAATAAACATAGGGAAGGTGAATAATTTTCCTTAGAAGGGACCACCCAGTTTTGTTCTAGTTGCTCTCCAACTCTAACCCAATCACAATTAGTCATTCATTATAGTTTCCATTCTCGCTTATGTCGACGCATACTCTTGCTCTCTCTCTTTGTTTACGTACGAGTTTTACGAGTATATCTATAAACGGAAAATCCCCGTTTCAATATGGCTACAGAAAAGTACAAATCTGGTACCTACTTTAAAATTAAAGGTTGTCGCACACGTAACCGCTCGGCACCGGACCGGCGCCGCCTCAACTCGAGCCGTCCAGTTATTCTTTGTAAAAAAATTACATACTGTAACGCACACATATCGGCATTGGAGGCGATGCTGTTCCGATGTCGATATATATGCGTTACAGTAGGTACCTATGGAATTTCTTACAAAGAATACTTTATGGCTCGAGTTGACGCGGCGCCGGTCCGGTGCCGAGCGGTTACGTGTGCGACAACCTTAAAACATCAGTAACAACACACGATTCCTCGGGCCGCTTTATTAGCTATCATATTGTGCTTAGTCTATGGACATAATTTCAACCAGCAATATCTACAATTTATTTTGGTGAGGTAAAAAAAACTGGAAGTTATTCCCACATGTGATAAAAAATGACGTTTCCAGAGCAAGCGCATTCTTCGGTGGAGCGTGCCGGCCTCCTCGGGGGAGTGAAGCTGCGCTCGCTGCAGCCGGACGGCAAGCGCCGTCTCCGCGCCGACATCTTGCGCGACGCCATCCAGGAAGACAAGAAGAAAGGACTTATACCTTTTTACGTAAGGCTTACGTTCTCGAAAACTGCTCTAACGATTTCAATGAAATTTGGAGTATGGGAATTTACGGGGGCGCGAAGTTGATCTAGCTGGGTCCCATACATACATACATACATACCTTCACGCCTTTATCCCTAAAAGGGGTAGGCAGAGCACATGCAACTTGTGTTCCAGTGCCACTTTTAGCATAAATATGGGTATAAAAGATCGACAAAATGTGATATCGTCCCATGCCTGGGAAAATTCGTTTTCACCGTATTTTGTCTATTTTCACCGGAGCAGAGTTCGGCCGTCCAGGGACAAAGCGATCTAGGTCTTCCATTAAATAGGTATAAATAAAAAAATGGGGACAATATTACCCAAATGTAAGTATCTAGTCTCACAGGACGCTCAATAAGGTTCGTGTAATGGGTACGAGAAGAAGATATCAATATTTATACTGGGTGTTCCAAAAGTCAAACCGCAAACGGGTGAAAGCCCCAAATCATAGTCATAACAGTCATAAAATAATACGTTTCTGACAAAAAAATCATTTTTGTTACAAGCTTTTATTGCCGACTATACTTTTCTGTATACCATCATCAACTACTCATTGAGACGATTCAAACGAGCCCAAACTCAACGGTACCCCGGTACGTCGGTTAAATACTGAATTGTTGATTCATGTTTTAAGGTGTGCCATAAAGAGTATTTGTATTGTATTGTATCAACATACCTCACTTGTATCACAATGTACTATATTGTTGTTGTTACAATGACAATACATATGACAAGTTTAATGAAGTTAACAGGGTCGAAAAAAATGAGTTTCGTTTCTAGACTTTTTTGCCAAGCTGTAGTTGGTCAACGATCATCAGTAAATTTTTGGGAAAAAAGGTAATTTTATTTAAAACGGAGGCACTTGTGTTTTGTGTCTTAGTTACAGAAAAGTTATTCACGGTAACATATCAATAAAAATATTTAAGAAAAATACCTAAAGATTTGTAGCCTAAACATTTGTAGATTAGTACTTACTTAAAACGTGACCACTGTGTTTTAATTTTTGAATGCGTGTATTTTTGGATTGGATCTTTTTTTTTATAACTGTTATGACTTAGGCTATACCCCGTTTTCTGCTTGACGTTGACTTTTGGAAAACGCTGTACCTATAGAAATACAGTCGCTTCTTTTAAAATGTCCTTCAGAAAATTTTTGATTGCCAAGCAGAAACATAATACTTAGGCCATCTTGCACATTTACACTCATACTCTTGCGCAGTCACATCCACGCACATACTTAGAAGCCATACACAGAATATAAAATGTATAGGTAGGTAGTTATATAATATTAGTGCAAAAGAGATTCTAATTAAAATAAAAAAATAAATATTAGGGGACAATCTTACACAAAACGACCTAGTCCCAAACTAAGCAAAGCTTGTGCTATGGGTACTAGACGAGGACAAACATACTTATATAGATAAATAAATACTAAAATACATAGAAAACATCCATGACTCAGGAACAAATATTCGTGCTCATCACACAAATAAATGCCCTTACCGAGTTTGGAACCCAGGACCTCTTGCTTCGTAGGCAGGGTCACTACCAACTAGGCTAAAGCGGTCGTCAATTATTATTACTTTGTTTCAAATTTTTGTTGTGCTTAATTTGATGTTATGTCGTGTATGTTGTAATCTTTCAGTGCCATCTTGCTTTTTAATGGCCTCACTGAAAATCAGCGTCACGGAGCGCGTCTTGTGGCTCGCTCCGTGACACCAAGCTGAGTGAGGACCTTTTAGCGTAATATTGTGGTCAAATTGTTTGTAGTTATTTTTACTTTTATGTACCGAAATTTTTACGCTAATAAATTATTTTCTTTCTTTCTTTCTTCTTTCATAGATAAACACATATAATATATTCAAGAGAGAGAGAGAAAGAAATACCTAGTCAAGCGCATCACACAAAATATTTGCCCGTACTGAGATTCGAACCATGGTCCACTAGTTTTTGCAGGAAGGGGCACAGACACCTAGGCTAAAGTGGTCGTGTTACGAAAGGATCTACTTTTAAACCTATGTATTGAATTTTTTACAGGTTGTCGCAACTCTAGGCACAACGTCCTCTTGCACTTTCGATGCGCTGGATGAGATCGGTGACGTGTGCGCGGCCGACGACAGCCTGTGGCTCCACGTGGACGCCGCCTACGCAGGCTCGGCGTTCATCTGCCCCGAGTACCGCTATCTGATGAAGGGCGTCGAGAAGGCAGACTCCTTCAACTTCAACCCTCACAAGTGGATGTTAGTTAACTTCGATTGCTCGGCCATGTGGCTCAAAGAGCCGCGCTGGGTCGTCGACGCGTTCAATGTGGACCCGCTTTACCTGAAACACGACCAGCAGGGCTCCGCTCCAGATTACCGCCACTGGCAAATTCCCCTGGGCCGTCGTTTCAGAGCCCTCAAGCTCTGGTTCGTTTTGAGGCTATATGGAGTGGAAAATCTTCAAAAACACATCAGGAAACATATTGCGTTAGCTCATCTTTTCGAGAAACTCTGCCTCGAAGACGAGCGATTTGAGATATTTGAGGAGGTGACGATGGGGTTGGTCTGTTTCAAATTAAAGGAAAGCAATGAGGTTAACGAGGAGCTCCTGAGAACTATTAACGGCCGCGGCAAGATCCACCTGGTGCCGTCGAAGATCGACGACGTGTACTTCCTGCGCCTCGCCGTGTGCTCGCGCTTCACCGAGGACCAGGACATCCAGGAGTCTTGGGCGGAGGTGAAGGCTTGTGCTGATGAAGTCATGAAAAACATAAAAAAGTAAATTCTGTACATACTTATTAAAACTAATCCAATCGTAGGAGTTACCTAACCAAAACATACCTAAGTAGATTAGTTGATAGGTACTGAAATACCAAAACCCTATTTATTTTATTATTGAACTATAATGTCTAAAATGTCACTGAACTACCATCTACGACTAATATCCAGTTTTAATAAAAAAACAGTGTGCTCCCAACAACGATCAACCGTGCCAACTTCCTTGCTCTCTTATTATAATTATAAACACAGTACTTATTTAAAATATGTAGGTGCATAAACTACCTAAATGTAAAATGTTTAATGACTAATGAGTAGTTAAAATACTATTTACCGGCTATTAGCCTAGAAGTAAGTCAAAAGCAGTGTTTGCGTTTATTATTTATGTATGTGTCGTGTTATCTTTGTTATTTATGTACTTATATTAGCAATCACGTCTATACCATTATATGTTACGAGGTGCTCTTATAATATATTTCAAGATTAAATTAATAATATAACTATATCTTATGGGACCATCAACAAGAGATGACTATATTCATGCATTAACATTTAACTACTTAGGTACACTCACAAAATTACATGATGTATTTTCAGTATTTTATCCTAATATGTATTCATAATTTTGTTCAGTCATACCGATAGATTATTTTAGCTTCAAAAGAAGTGTTGCTAATGAGAAATTCTGAAATTTGTTATGCAATAATTTACTAGGTATAAGCACATACATGCTCGATCGTTTATAAATGTAATAAGTGTTTAGTAGAATAGAATGCAAGCTACGCGTGTGTTGTGACTGATGTGATGTGACCCAATAAACAATTGATAATGTACAATTACCCTGTGTGTTGTACTGTACCTACATACCCACGTTCGTAAGGTACATTCGTAATTGGGTCGTTCTCTCATTTCGTGCAAATCGAGGCATTCTCTCGAGGTTTTCTAATTTCTCAAAATGTAATACTATTAGGTTATTTTGTGGTTGTGATCTCACTTATCAACAATTTTGTGCTAAAGGCACCTTGATAACATTTTTATTTTTTATATAATAAGACTATCGGTGATGAAGTGTGCGCTGGTAATGAAATGAGCTCAGATGGTAATGGTTACTTAAGGAAAGGAATGAAATGAGCATTGGATGGTAACTTTGCCGGGAGACGGTAATGAAACTTTATATATGATATCACATACAAAAATAGTACTTCGAATTGCGATGTTAGAATGAAGCCTTGCAATGAACAGAAAACAATTTTGTAACTTCGTTTATTTTGTTGTACTCGGGCTAAAATTATAGAAAACCTTTCGTTTAATCTATCTTTTTACACTTTTTAAAATACTATCAATCTATATTTTTTTAACTTATTAAATTTAACAACACAAAAGCTCACTAGTGGCTTCTTTCTGAAAGGGGAAAATGCAGATAATTATAAGTTCAGAAAAAAGTTAGAGACCATATCTACGATCACCTGTAAAGTCACTTTCTAAAGCGACAAACATAAACCTAAAGGAGGAAAGAGAATATCTAAAGAAGAAAACAGTGCAAAGTGATATCCCAGGTGAAGCGTGGAAGTGTCTAGGAGACAACGGTGTTGTATTACTGGCGAGTCTTTTCAAACACATCATGCAGGAGACCATTCATATGCCGAAACAATGCAATTGGGGCTAAGCAATATTTCTTCCTCAGTATAAACATAAAGGCAGTTGTTATGAATATAACAACTACAGGGGCATTACCATGAAGTTGTACAAGCCAGTTTTTGATGGCCGATTACCAATGGAAAGCACACTCTCTAGCAACCAATACCGGCTTTATGCCATCCATGACTCAATGTTTGCTTTCAATATCATCGCTGAAGAATACCGAGCTAAGAACAAACCAATGTATGTGACCTTTCTCGAAATGGATAGGCCTTTTGACCACGTACCTCGTGGTCAAAAGGACTATCCAAGACGGTATGTTATGGTGATGTCTTTGGACTAGATAGTAATATCCCGAGCATACATCACATTATTAGCCGATATGTACTGGGAAGCCAGATTAGTGATCAAGCGTGGAAGTAACGAACCAACTTAATACCAGTCACCGAAGGTGAAATGCAATGTTCCTGATTCACACCTCGAGCCAATTTTGGTAGACAGGCTAGAAGTAGTGCAGTAAATATAAATTACTTGGGAGCATCATGTAAGACTGGAGACAAACATTAACCACAGCCATTGCGGCAGCCTGGTTTAAATGGATGGAGGTGACTGGTGTGACCTGCGACTGTATAATATATATTATTATAGTATAACAGTTATAGTAAAACATTGCCACCCAAGCCATCCATGTCGCAGAGATAAAAACGCTGTGGTGGCTGTCTAGCGTTTCAAGGATAGACCGATCAATAGAAGAGACATTGGCCAATAGCTTTAAGGAAATTGGTTTTGATGGTTCGGACTTATCAAAGAATACGTCGGCACTAGAGCACTTAGGCCTATTGCCTCGCTTGGTTCTCGACGAAGAGGCAATTTTAAGTCATGCTGGCTCAATGTCGTCACGTCACTAAGAACTTGAACGCCTGGTGGCTGGATGAAGGTGACGTCCAGATTGGAAGAAAGTGGAAGTAGAAAAAGAAAAATGCAGACCTCGTCATAAGACGACCCAAAACCTAAGAAAATGATGAGGACACACTGGCATGCTGCTCATTGATGGATTGATGGTATTCATTGTTATGTGGATTACAGTACTAGGGATACATATTACACGGACCGCACTCACATTTGCTCTTTTGTAGAGAAGAGTCGCGGACAACTTGTGTCCAGAATTGAGAACACTATATCCAGAGTCTTTGCCTAGGGGAAGAACAATTTGGTCCGATTTAACCCCCTAAGACAAAATTATCTGCATTCACCGCTAAGAAAATCTCTTTCAATGTAGCCCCAGAGTTCGAAGAGAAGTTCTATCTTTCAGATTATTAGGATCCTTGGTGTTGACATTTCTAGCGACCTCCAGTTTCAAAGCGGTCGGTGTGCTTAACAGAGCGAAGTGGCACTTCTCCCCGGGACAGAGACTTGTTATATGAGTCTCAAGTCCGTCTCCACATAGAGTATACTTGTCATCTTTGGGCGGGAGCACTAGGCTTACCAGCTTGGGCTTTTCGACTCGCTTCAGAGACGTGCTGTGCGAATCGTAGACGATCCCAAACTCACAAGCGGTATGGAACCGTTAAGTCTAAGTTCTATTCTTGTATAATTAATGGGTTGTACTCCGAAGAACTGTTCCAATACTGTATTATCTCAAGAAAACCTCAGCAGGTTTTCCTGAGGGACTACAGTATGGGATTCTTCAAGAAAGAACCCCCAAACGTGGGATACAAAGAAAACCGGTCGTTAAACACAGATGGGTCAATCTTGGTTCACTAATGTTAGACCAAACAACTTATGGCCAAATGTTTCATTTGACAAAAGTTTCATTTGACCTAACGCATTTTTTTCTTAAATAGAAAGTTTTATAGGATTATTATAAAACAAACATAACCTAACCTTATGACTTCTATTTGATGATATTCAAAGAATACCCGAAAATACCACTGTTTTGACGAAAAATGCATTAGGTCAAATGAAACATTTGTCAAATGATACAGGACCCCGTCAATCTTATATTAAGTAGTTGATGTCCATGATAACATGACAGAAAAGGCGGTTAAAAACAAAGCCAGTAGTGACATAATAAAGTTGATATTTGCCCACTTGGCTAGGAGCCAGGAGATAACATGACATAGAATTTGGGTAAAAGCTGAGCTAGTTGTGATTAGGCATCGGCGGCTTGTGGCGTTTTCTAGTAGTGATATTAACAACTTTTAAGTCGGCATCGGGAAAATAGAGAAAAGTTTAAGAGGATTTTACTCGTAAACCCATAATTTATTGTGTTACTACGCATAATCTAATTAAAAACGCATATAACAAACTTAACATTATGAATGATGTCCCACTCTTTCCATAAAACAATGGCTTTAATATAAACATTCATTACCTTCTTAAACTGTTAATTACCATCCTTCTTAAAATTGGAAAGAAAAGGAGGTAATGATCACGATATGAATGAAATTTTCAATGTTTATTTCGTCTAACTCGTTTCGTAATTGACCTTGAATCTATAAAATTATTTGACAGAACCGTCATTCAAAATAGCACAAACAGACAATAATATAGAATTTTACATGCAGTACTTACTGAATGCGTTACTGGATGGCGATGAAAACCAAACGATACCAAACCTCTTTTACACACGCGAGAACGCAGGTATCTCCGTCGGGAGCGCCGTAGAGGCGTCTCTCAAGGCAGCTAGCGGTTGACCGAACTACTAAAAATGTTTTGAATCGACGGTAGGCACTGCCCGGATACGCTATCTAGCGATATATACCTTATCCATTTCCCACGACGGTAATGTAGGGATCAACAGTGACATACACTTTAGAAGCTGTAATTTATTTTCTGTGATAAATAAAAAATCATAATTTAACACTTCAAAACATAACTATATTCCCTATCGATTGAACATAAAACAAAAACTCAGGGTTGAGTATTTAAGGTTCAACTGAAGGTCAGTCATACCAACATGCATTTTGTGTCGAGATGAATGAAAAAAACGGATCTTAATTGTAAATATAAAGAAAACAACATGTTTTCTACGGTAGTTTTTTCGATGCCTCTATACCTTTCATAAAACGCAATAATCCTGCATTCATAGATTTTTGAAAATTCCAGTACTTTTTTTTAAATTACCAATAATACCGATTTGTACGAAATGAGAGAACGACCCAATTACTTACTTACATATAATTATATATGAAAGTAGGTACATACTATCTAATACAAATATAATAAACTACGACAATAATCTAAAAACTTAGTAATGTAGTAGCAATCTTCGTAAAGTTAGCAGAATTTATGTAGGTATTATTATTATAATATTGGTCTATGATTTCTTGCCACGTTTAAATATTAAGTCGCCAACTAGTTATGTATATATATATTATATCTTGTTGTACCTATATATTATGTATGCTTGAGGTCCAGGTTATTTTATGGATGCCTACTCTATAAAAGACGTAAGTAATTATATTTTTGGATATTGACTATAACATATTAAAGTAGGTACTTATACCTAATTTAAAACCGGCTTATTTTGTTCTTTAATCTCCCGATCCATACTATTATATTAGGCCCCGGTCTTGACGCCTGAGGGCAGCGGGGCGTCGAGCCCATGAGGTATTTATTTATTTATCTAGCTTCTGCCCGCGACTTCGTGCGCGTACAAGGGTCAATTTTCAAACGAGCTGTTTTTGCTGTCCCACGGCTATAATTTCAAGTCATTTTAACATGGAGTATTGATACATATATATTTGTATTCCGTGTAGTATAAAGTACTTAAAATATATGTAACAATACCTACCTCAAATATCAATTGATTCTGAAAAAAATGATATCGTAAAACAGCGAAATCTACCGCCTTTTCGCGTGTCCCACTTGCGGTTTTTCTCAAACAAAAATTCATAACTATAGATTACGGCAACGTATAAATAAACAACTTCTACTGTTATAATAGTACATTGCGATACAAGTGAGGTATGTTGATAATTACATCAGAGGCCGAATTATCACGCGAGCCGCAGGCAGGGTTGGGCAGTATTTCAATTACCTACATGTATTTGAAATACGTATTTGAAATACAAATACGTATTTTGTATTTGTATTTCAAATACTAATTGGCGAAGTATTTTGTAATTGGTATTTCAAATACCGCACTCACATGTATTTAGTATTTTGTATTTCAAATACTTTACTTTTTAAAATACATTTGCACTAAAATACATTTTATTTAATTCTATACCCGTATAATGGACCGTTTTTTAATATAGTTAGGGGCTTAGGGCACTGTGGCAACACTTTACTGTAAGTGTCAACGTCAAACGTCAAGTGCCAACTGCCAATTTAGTTCAGGAGGCGCGGAGAGGAATTCAGTTCGGAGGATTTGAATCGGATAGATCTGAGTCTGAAGATAATGGATTTCAATTCACGTCCATCTACATCCACGTTGATAATGACGATAGCGATGGTTACAGTGAAAGTTCAACAACTGATTAGGGGGGGCAGTAGGGGTTAATATAGCGCGCCTCAAGTCTGCATCTACCCTCGAGGCGGGAGCATGGTTGCACGCGCTACCCTCCCCCCACATAGGCACGCTGTTGGATGACGATTCCCTTAGAATCGCGGTTGCGTTGCGGTTGGGGTGTAAGGTCTGTGAGACGCACCGTTGCATTTGTGGGGTGGTGGTAACGGGCACCATGGTTTGAGCTGTCAGAGGTGTGCGGGGCGTTTTCCGAGGCACCACGCCATAAATGATTTGGTTCGTCGGGCTTTAGTTTCGGCCAATGTGCCTTGTATCCTGGAGCCTCCGGGGTTGTGCCGTACGGATGGGAAAAGGCCGGATGGTCTAACATTGGTTCCGTGGCGGAAGGGGCGGTGCCTCTTATGGGACGCTACATGTGTAAGCACATTTGCCCCGTCCCATTTGAGCCACACCATCACATCCGCGGCGTCGACCGCCGAGACGGCAGCTCGGCTGAAACATACAAAGTACTCCGCCTTGGAGCCAATGTACGACTTTGTACCAGTCGCGGTAGAGACTGCGGGACCTTGGGGTACGGAGGCCAAAGATTTTATACGGGATTTAGGGCGGCGGCTTAGGGATAGGGGCTGTGATCCTCGTTCCGGATCGTTCCTGGCTCAACAGATTTCTTTGGCCATTCAGCGTGGCAACGCCGCCAGTGTCATGGGAACTTTCGGGCCACCAACGATCCGGGGCGGTCCTTTTTGTTAGTTTAGGTTATAACGTGTTATTGACGAAGCCTGTTGCGGATTCTATCATTGTTAGTTAAGTACCTACCTAAGGGGATGTTTTTTGTACGAAATTGACGAAGCCTGCGTTGCGGATATTTTTATGTACCTACCTGATCATTCTTGTTTCGTAAATAAAGGATTATTTTTGTACAACTGATCCACTAATTCTACCCGGCAAATACTACAAAGTGACGACGGGCTCGAGTGTCCCCCTCCCCGGGGGTAGAAGCCAAGATCCAGTAAATTGAAGCATCTTGTTGTGCTCTTCCAGTCCATTTCATTGGCTGGATACATTCATTCACCTAATAGACGGAACTTATCTGACAATACTTTTAGGAATTTAGTTTTTATGAAAGGAAATTCCTTCTTCATTTATAAAAACGTGTAAAAATTGTTGTGAGATAGGTTTCAAAGAAGTTCGATAATGTATTTTGTATTTTGTATTTCAAATACCTGTAACCAAAGTAGTTTGTAGTTTGTATTTCAAATACATTTTTACATGTATTTTGTAATTTGTATTTCAAATACAATGAAGCCAGTATTTTGCCCAACCCTGGCCGCAGGTGAGCGTGATAAGAGAGCCGAGGATGTAATTATCAAAGCTCACGCGTTTCATACGACGTTTTTCAACACATTTTGCGAGGAAAAATCCTTTTCTTAATATGAAAATTTTATACGCCTGCCAATTTATTTTCTTTACTTATTAATGGCAACAGCTTTTTACTAACATTTTGTTTTTCAGTGGCGTCCATTCTTTTTATCACTTTTCTATAGTCGCCACGAGTCAATATTTTTGTTAATAACCAAACACGCATTAGCAATGTTTACTGTTGATAATAAGGTAGCAAGTAGTCTCCTCAAACGTTACATATCAACTTAAACACATGTTGATCTAAAATTAACTTTTTAATTGTCTATTGACATGTGTCACTCTTTCTCTTTGATACCGGCGCTCATGCGAGCAACATCGTTTTTCTTGTTTCTATTCAGTAATCGTTCATTATAAACATAATCATAAGGATTGGGCTTGTTGTATTGTGATCAATATAAACTACTCATTATCCATATCTATCATCGTATTTTATTTCACTCCAGCCATAACCTAACAACACCACTGACGCCAAGTTCCTAACATTTACAAATATCTGTCTGTGAAACGTGCTGTAAAATAACCTATAATGGCGCACAACAGTTTTTTTTCGTGAAGTTTGGGCAGTGCGCGCGCATGTGTTCAGCCAGACTTAGATGAAATCTCTAAACAGCCAATACAAAATAAAATAAATATTTTCGTTTTAAAATGTTATCTTTATTAATTCATGTAAAATGTTATCAAAAGTGAATAGTTAACTAAATTAAACGTTTCTATATCATATCCAAAAATAAATAGTCAATTAATTAACAAAAAGGATTTAATTTGTTTTAGTCGAGTAAGAATTAATTTGCCGAGAATTTAAAAAAAAGCTGTACATTCTGTACAACCCGGTTAATTTAAGAATGCACCGTGTGCATGCATACATCTTGCTGCAAGGTGGCAACGTGACTTAATCGGGATATATAACCATAACACACAAGTGTCGTAATGTTATAAAACACGCGTGTTTAATATCCAGGATTATGAGCCTAAAAGCGACACAATAAGAGGTACGTTACGAGCAATTGTGTTGAAAAGAAGATTTATTAGCGTATTCATTAAAGTATGTTGCAAAATTAATGCGTGAATAATTAAAACCAGTGGAGTGTTTTAGTAGTTGTCCCACGCGCGACCCATTTATTAGGACTCAAGCTCAAAACCCCTAAAATCTGGTTTTCTATTGTCCCACCGTTACATTTACTTTACGATACGATAGACAGGTTAGTTGGGCTTCAACCACCAACGGGAGTGGAGGGAGCGCTAGTATTTTTGACGGAGGAAAACAGGTTTTCTTTATAATACATTATGGTTTACATGATATTCTTATGTTTAACCATTCTACTCCCTGTGCCAAAAGCCAAATTCCACCACCACACCTAAGAAGAAAATATTCACTGCTGAGGGAGACTCAAGTCTCGGCGCCCGGCATACGCAGCGGCAGTGTCACTCAGTCAAAATACCTTTGACATGCAGCGGCTCTGGTAACAAGATGGGATGAAGCAAGGTCACGGAACCTCAGCCGCAAATCTCGACCTAACGGTCAAATATAAAGGGTCTGACCTCCCCAGGAGACAATGGTGCCGCTTAAATCGCCTAAGAACTGGCCATCAATGGGCGATGCAATTTTATCCGGGGTGTGTAATGATGGGTGTAAAAATAAATAATATAATTTCATTCAATATAATAACATTTGATATAATTTCAAAGGATATGATCACTCAGAAGATGGAGGTGGCATCTTCTGAAGATTGTCTAACATGACGCCAATCATCCGTCCGTTCGTTATTTTATTACCACAGTCCATCTACCGTCCGTTCTTTTATTTTGTTTTATTTTACTATAGAATATATGTACCTATATTTACTTATAATCACTCATTGTATATAATAAACGTTTGGTATAATCTCAAAATATATATGTTTATTTTGTATAACTATCGTCTGGTATAACACTTATTTGTTATAACCATAATATGGTATAATTCTCATGTAACATAAGTAACATAACTGTCAAGTACAACAGCTTGGTAACGCCAATAAAGGAAGGAGCTTTGGTCGACCGGGAGCGTAACCTCTTAGCGTAATATCGGACTCGACGTCGATAAAGGCCACATTCCCGTGTGGCGTTTGTCGGTGCCGGGTCTCTTAGAGGTTAACTGAATAAGTTATCTTATCTATTACCTACTTTTTCAGGGTGGAGCTGAACGGAATTAACCACACCTACACCTACACCTCTTGCGCTCCCTGCATGCAATGTCGGACGATTTTCAATACCGGTATTGATATCCAATATTGGACCTCAATACCGGGATTACCGGGACTTCGATATTAATATCGAAATTTGGGTTACACTAAAATTCACTTACTTTAAAATTTACTTGTAAAAATAGCTAAGGAATTAAAAGTGTAGTAATATATTCTTGTTTTTGCCATGACTAACCATAAACAATTTAATATAATACAAAACATTTTTTGCATTTTTTTTACTTATTTGTTAACTTTGGTTCACCTCCTATGCATTAGTCGGATTTCTAGATTATAGGGAAGCTTTAAAGTTTTAGTTTGTTCGTCAAAAAAATACATTGCTATTGGTATATCTATATATATAAACTATTAGCTGTACTTCGTCCGCGTGGAACTTGAGAAAAATTATTCTTTTATTTTCTTTTAGGCGCAAGCTTAATTATCGCTGTACCAAACAAACTTCTACCATCTTAAGGGATGATTTCCGAGATAAAAACTATCCTAAATCCTTCCAAGGGTCTAAAATGATCTCTATGCCAATTGCCAATGTTCATCTAATTCCGTTCTGGGTTTAAGCGTAAAAGGTTTAAATAGGTAAACCTAAAATGAAATGTCCGTTTTTTAAAATATAAGTACATATTTTAAGTATAATTAACAGACGTGTTGACGTTTCTAAGTACTTAAATTGTTTATTTTTTCATAATGTTCAAAGGATTTTTTTTACGTTTTAATAACGTTAGTCCACGCGACTTGTATAGTTTTGGAAGCAAAATTATCTTATGCCAAAAGACATAGAACTTTCCATCTCCAACCCCAGTCCCCATTTAACGGTGTTAAAGAATAAATCATTTTGATTAGCCAAAATAATCTTCTTAAATTAACAAAACGATTTTAATCTAACAGTATCTTGTTTTCGGTTCTGTGAGCAACGCAGTTCTAACTTAACCTAACCTATTTTTCTGCTAGCAGTAGGATTATGTAGGTATTCTAAATTAATGGCTTACCAAATAGTATATACTTATATGTCTGACCGAAGAATTCCCTTATTTCAAAAACTACTTGTTCCCCATACATACTTTCAACCCCTTTTAACCCCAACCTTAGAGGAAGAAAAAGCAGTAATTCGTTTGCTAGTCCTTGAGCGAAGTTACAGTTCCCTTAATTTAAAATTGTCTTGTCGGCCTATAAACTTCCAACTCCTTTTACCCCCTTTAGGGAATGAATCTCTTTTAACCTCCAATTTTTTTTTCTAGTCATCAAAGAAACAGTCTAAAACCTGAGTTATAAATCTCTTACTTTAAAAATGTCTTGCTCTTCATTCAAATTTTTAACCGCCCTAAGGGCTGAATTACAAAAAAACACTGAAATATTTTTCTAGTTTATAAACAAACAGTAAAACCGAAGTTACAAATCTAAACTTGTCTTGCTCGCTATACAAACTTCGAACCCCCTTTTAACCCTCTTAGGGGATAAATAAAAAAACCGCTGAAATTCGTTTTGTAGCCTTTTAACATAAAAGTTACAAATCTTTTACTTAAAAATTTTCTTGTTCTCCATATAAACTTTGAACCCCCTTTCAAAAAAAAGTACTTTACACAGTGTTTAGCGTTTTAGAAAATTCCACCACACAAAAATATATTTCGCGTTCTTGAAAATGATTCCATAAGGGGTTAAAAGACATTCATCATGGGAACAAGACAATTTTAAAGTAAGACAACTGTAACATGACCAGAGTATTTTTTTAACCATTCTCTGAGGAGGTTAAAAGGGGTTGAAACTGTTGAAAGTACGTATGTATGGAAAATCGGGGTCCTAGGGTATAGACTGCCGCAAATAGTGACCGGACATGGGTGCTACGGTCACTACCTGCACAAAATAGGGAGGAAGCCGAGCCCCGGTTGCCACCACCTGTGGTGACTCAGATGACACGGCGCAGCACACTCTCGAGGTAGGTGATACGTGGGCAACAGAGCGTCACTCTCTAAAGACGCTCATTGGGACCCCTATTTTTCTGTATTGGCCATACTGCACAGCCGTCTACCAAGTACTTCCGGCCATTTAAGGACTAACAGACTTAGGTTTACTCTCTATTTTCAACCATTCGGCCAATTTTAGGTGCGATGGTCTTCTGATTCTTGCTCGGCACAACTTGCTCGACCGGCTGCAATGCATTTTATCGTGTTGTCATGAGACGTAGGTTTATGGGGGTGGGTTTACGGACTATTACAGATAGAATAAGTTTCTGTCAAAAATTTCATTTTTGGTACAAGCTTTTATTGCCGACTGTACTTTTCTGTATACCATCATCAACTACTCATTGTCACGATTCAAACGAGCCCAAACTCAACGGGGTTACTTCGGTTACTTGAATTGTCATCCAAACTATACTAAATTTTAACTACCCAAAATTTCAACTCAATCGGATAACGGCAAGTGACTGAAAAATGGATTGCAAATTTTTACGGACAACTTACATACTAACTTTTTTTTTTTTTTTGACGCTGGGGAAATGTGTTGCACATACCTCCCGGCCCGGGGAAGGCCATAGTGGGGGGTTATGTGGGGATCTCTCCTCCCTTGACCCCCTCCGCATGAAGCGGAGGGAGGGGAGGAGCCTACCCACTAAAACCCCAGCGGCGTCCCACGACGCCCCCTTAACGGCAGGAGAGGGTTCTCCTGCCGTAAAGGGGGCGTCGTGGGATGCAGCATTACTTACCACGACGACCCCCGGCGGCCCTGGCTACTCCCGCCAGGGCACCCGCGCCAGAGGAGGGGAAGGTCAGAGACGCTTGACGTAGCGACCCTAGACGTGTAGGGCCATGTGCAATGTGGGTCCCCAACCCACTGGCCCTACTGGGGGAAGACGCGGCCCGCGGCAGCAAACCGCGCGCGCCTTCGACCCCTCCGTCTGCGCCGGAGCGGGAGCGCATCCGCACTGTCTTCGCGCTCCCACTCCGCGGCCTCCTTCTGCGATATGACGGCTTCGCAGAAGGAGGCCACCGCCTCCCAAGATCTCTCGCTGCCCAACATGGCCGCCACTACGCTGTGCAGCGAGAGATCATCCACGCCGAGGGCCAACACCATCGTGCGGCGCTCTTCGGCCCAGCGAATGCACCACTCCAAGGTGTGCTGGGCCGTGTCGTCCTCCGCGCCGCACTCATGGCAGGTGGGGCTAACTTCTCTTCCTATCCTGCACAGGTAATGACCGAAACAGCCATGTCCGGTCATCACCTGCGCAAGCCTGTACCCCACCTTGCCATGGGCCCTCTCCAACCAACCTTCCATCGACCCGAGGAGTGCCCTTATGGTGCGGACTCCATAGGGGGAGTCCTCGAGGTCGGCTTTCCATTTCTCCCTCATCCTCCTCTGGGTCTGTCTCCTCGCCTCTCTCACCTCCTCGGGAGCGGGAAATTCCCCGGTGGCTCTCCACCGCACCCGCTCCCTGTGCGCCTCCGCGTCGAGCTCCCACGGAGGAGTGCCAGCCAAGGCGCACGCTGCCGCCCACGCCACGGTCACATAGGCCCTGCATATCCGTATGGCCACCACTCTCTGTGGCCTTCGGAGCAGGTCCTTATTTGCCTCGCTGAGCCGGTCAGCCCAGATTGGGGCCCCGTACAGGGCCATGCTCCGGGCGACACCGGCATAGAGGCGGCGGCACGCGACGGACGGCCCCCCTACGTTGGGCAGCAGCCGCCCCAGCGCTGAAGCCGCGCCCACTATTCGGGGAGCAAGTTGGCGGAAATGCTCCCCGAAATTCCACCGCTTGTCAAGGATGAGGCCCAGATATTTAATGTGGGGCCTCACCTGGACCATCTCTCCGCTCACTCGCAGCGCGGCACCCGCAGGTGGCTGCCACCCCCTCCCCTTGAAGATTATTGCGTCTGTCTTGGGGAGGGAGACCTCCAATCCCAGCAGCCGTATGCGGGTGACAGCTAGCTCCGCGGCCACTTCCGCCTGCCGCAGAGTCTCCCTCATCTCCGCCCCCCGGACAGCCACCATCGTGTCATCTGCGTAGCATATGACTGCCATCCGGGGAAGGAGATCACCCCTGATGGCCCAGTCGTACCCCAGGTTCCATAGAAGGGGTCCAAGAACAGACCCCTGGGGCACGCCACAGGCCATAGGCCACGCCCTCCTTACTCCTCCTCTTTCCTCGTAGAGCACTACCCGCTGCGTGAGGTAGTGCTCTACTATGCGCCTCAAGTAGGAAGGCACCCTGTGATACCGGTGTGCCTCCCCTATTACTGTATACGGGAGGGAGCCAAACGCGTTGGCGATGTCGAGCGACACCGCCACCACTCCCTGCCCCCTCCCCTGACTTACATACTAACTTACATTAACTAAGTAACTTACATACGAACAAGTCAAGTTAATATAAAGCTTGTAAAAATAATGTAGGACAGACAATAACAACTAAAATGATTGAGATAAATATAAATACTAAACTTGATTATTCATTCCTTTGTAATTTTCTTACGATAACATGCAAGTTTTATAATTTTCAATTAAAAATTAATGAGACTTTTTAGTACCGGTATTCCGATATTGGTCCTTTTGCATCCCGGTATTAGAATATCGAAAAAATCGGTCCGAGATTCCGGTATCAATCGGTAGGATTTAATTTAGATTTAAATGCTAGTCATACCCATGCACGCACTGTTTCTATTATCACGTTTGTCCGATTTTAATGATTATTTTATGTGTGTTACCCTCGGGTTGATCCAAATAGGTACAAGTGGTTAAGATCTCATACAATAGGTACAATACCGATACATACAATCGGCGGTTTTCCTCAAACTCTTCTAGAAACTTAGTATTAGCTCTCGAAAGCAACAAATGTAGTTAGGTAAGTACCTTATATCTGATGAGTGATGATAAAGAACACAAATATTTGAGAAACTCATCAATGATTAGTAGGTGGTAGTACCGACTGTTACACATGCTCCTTAGTAGCATTAGCATGCTTGTTTGAGCATGCTTAATTATTGTTATTTGATTTCACATGGATTTCACAATCAATGGGGAAATAGGCATTAGTTAATTATAAACTTTTTTAGTGGTAAACTGTCACTTTTATCTGGCCAGACTGTTATAGCCTCTTCTAAGTAAGTACTAAAATGCATCATAGTACTCTTTAAGATTCTCCTTTTATGCTTGACAGGTGTCTATGGAAACAGAACATGCTTCCTAGGCAGTCAATATTATAATGAAGTTTGAACAAAATTAGAAAGCGTTAATTAATATATCGATAATGTAAATATAATTCAAAATCTTTTGTTTAAAGTTCAACTCCACGACGATGAAGTCGTCACGTTTGAAACCCTTGTTTACTAAAGCCCGTATCACAGTAAAAAAGCTTCTCACAGGAGATGATTCAGAAGATGCTAAAGGCTTGTCAACATTTATGCAGCGAAGGCTGGCGAGTGGTGCTGTCACTGTAGTTGGCCAGGAAAAATGCATGATGGACGCCTGCAGCATTGGGCCCTGCTGTCAAGAGCCGCGAGTTGTCATTGTCGGCGCCGGCATGGCAGGCCTCTCCGCAGCTTACCGCCTCAACCAATGCGGAATTCGTAATTTTATGGTTCTCGAAGCCAAAGAAAGGTATTGAAATACATTTCTTAGTATAATACTTGGTTTTGCGCTCAATCTTTATATTTACTATATCAGTATAATTGTTGCAGACCTGGTGGAAGAATCCATTCGTGTTGGCTCGGAGACTCAGTCATAGAAATGGGCGCCGAGTGGATCTACGGCGCTTGCCTTCCTAATTCAGTGTACACTCTTGCATCACAAGATAGACTGCTACAAATGCCTTTACCTCGCTTAGACCCATCACGTGGCCTGTTTTGCACTAGTGAAGGTCGAGCAGTTGATTTGCCAGTAACTATAACAGCTTATCATACGTTTCGACAGATAGAACAGCAGGCAGCAAATCTTTTCAGACTAGGCGGCGACCGATGTCATGGCACGTTGCTTAATTTTGTCGGCTTGCGTATACAACAAGAACTGCATAACTTCCCAGAAGACCAAAGGTATGACGCTGCTAGAGTGATGTTTGGTTTGAGTAATATCTTACGGAATAGGTGCGGCGATGATTTGTCTCTTGTCAGTGCAGATCAATATGGTAGTTATATTGAATTACCCGGAGGAAGTGTTAGAGTTCCATTAGGATACGTAGGCGTGATGGCTCCACTACTTCGAGGTCTACCAGATAATTGCATACGCTACAATAAAGCTGTAAATGTGATACGGTGGGGTGAAGGCGCTACAGGACCTGGTAGAACATTGGTCAAATGCTGTGACGGCGAGGAAATATCAGCAGATTATGTAATTGTTACAATTTCTCTAGGATGCCTTAAATGCCAGGCTGACAAATTGTTTTCGCCGCCACTTCCTGTATGTAAATTGGACGCGATTTGTAATTTAGGGTATGGGCTCTCAGACAAAGTGTTTCTCGAATACGCGGAGCCATTCTGGGTATGTCACGAAGGTAATTTAAAACTGGCTTGGTCTGCCGAGGAATTGCAATGCCGATGTGATTGGACTCGCGGCGTGTGTGCTGTTGACGAACTGCCTGGCAGTAAGCATGTTTTGTGCGCTTGGATCTCAGGACAAGAGGCCGCGGCCATGGAGTCTATGGTAGACAACGACGTGGCAGAAGGACTAACATTATTGCTGCGACGCTTTACAGGCAATCCATGTTTACCTTACCCACAAATGATGCTACGATCACGATGGGCTTCTGACCCTCACTTCTGCGGATCTTATTCGTACATGAGCTGCTGTTCTACTGTGAGCCACCAATGCGAACTCGGCACGCCCGTGCCTGGACCGTGTGATCCTGTGGCACCGAAATTGTTATTTGCTGGTGAAGCAACAGTCCCTGGATTTTTTGCGAGTGTGCACGGCGCAAGATTAAGTGGCATCCGCGAAGCCGAACGTGTCGTGCTTCTGACGAAAAAGTTTGAAGGACCACCTCGATGATGCGTAATAAATGGTATGATGTATAAGTATCAATGGTGTGGCGTCTGTGTGTATAGTTGGGCCCGAGCTATACTTATAGCTACTTTTCTTTAATTATAATATTTTGTGATAAGTATATAAGCTGGCAGAGATCTAATATATATATATATATATGTATAGTCGCCTCGTCACTGGTTGCCTTTTTCTAATAACTTTTAGTATTGTCTGGAATTAAATTTGTGTTCATAAACTAATATAAAACACAATCTCTAGTCTTATTTACAAACCCTATTACGTCAACATCGTATTTCTTTATATGGGTGTAATGCATTTTCTCCGAACTTTTCTTGTCGAATTTCACTTACCAACCAACTTTTCGCCGATGATTCACTACCCAAGTAACATTTCATTCGGGCCTTGGTCGTAAAAAGCGACCAAGTGCGTGTCGGGCCACGCGCAGGGGTAGGGTTCCGTAGTTGCCCGTCTGTCACAGAATGCGGAATTGAAAGGGGCTTTTGGGGTTTTTATTATAGCTTACCCTCGTAAATATGATTATTTTTATAACACACCAATGTATAGGGTCATTTCGCTGGTTCGCGACCACCTAATTTCATGTGCCGGTTAGCGACCACTCAGTTGTTAAGGACTACAACTTCTCAATTGAAATAACGAGGTCAGTAGGTACATTAAGTTTTTTCAAACGATATGTAGGTAATTAGGTACTTACACAACTTTAAAACTAATCGAACCGCAGATCGCAAACTTTTAGCAGCAACAGGTTATTTACGTAAAATAATTACGAAAATCTCCGACTCTCTCACAGCATCAAGCCGCACATCACAACTAGCCGCGCTCGCAAGAAGCACCGTGCCGTGAAAAAGCAACTCTACCGTCCACTTTAAAAGGTTCAAATTCCAATGACAATGTATTTGCACCCGAAATTAAGTGCATTTCTTACCAGTTAACTAGTTAACTGTGATAGTTTTCCTTTTAAATTCATTATATGTACTACTGCCACGAATTTTTTCACGTCCCCAGTAGTAGCCATTTAGCCGGCAGGAGGGGGGGAGGGGGACACACATGACTCGAACAAAAATTAGGGCTTTAAATCCCATTATCTCGCAAACGCATAACTGAGTTGCAAGTAATAGAAAATAGTTATAGAAAACCCATAATATTTTTGAACAAGCTATCCAATGATACCCCACACTATAGGTTTAACGAGAACAAAAAATACATCACCAATATGTACGTAGGGGAGGTACCCTAAAAAATGTTTTTTTCAGGATTTTATTCTACTGTTTTGTCGGCGTGATTGGTTTATATACCCACGCCGAATTGCAGTTTTCTAGTTGTAAGGGTTACTGAGCTAAGCCGAAGACGGACAGACAGACAATGAGGTAAAATGCAGATGTCATGTGGTACAGTCAGCGTCATATAGTTAGTAGCAGCCAGAGTAGCCAAATATTTCGTAACACACCCTTATTCTAACAGTAATAAAGACGTGTACCGAAATATTTGGCTACCTTGGCTGCTGCTTACTATATGACGCTGACTGTACCACAAATCTGGTCGGACTCTGACACCAGACACCTGCTAACAGGATTTGTCCGACCACTTTTATTTTACTGTCCTCAAAGGCCTCTATCCTACTATATAAGTTATTCTATTTTTCGAAGAGGTTTATTTTTGATAAATTTTTGTACCACTTTTTTGCCCTTTGCGCAAAAATTTGAAGCTACTAAAAATCAGCTACCCCTACAGAGTAGTTACTTTAATTTTTTTATTAGTTAGACCTTTTTGCAATCGGCCACCGGACAAGACTCGCTGTGGGTCGCTGAGCCATCAGTTAGTTTCTAGTTAATAACTGGTTATGGATCAGTGAAAAAATCCTTATTCATAACCAGTATGAAATCTTAGTTACGATAAATGACGGAGGGAAAGAGCCCCTCTTAGACATAAATTAAAATGCTTTGGACATTCTTGATTTCTTTATTATGGCATCTTTTTGATTAGGTACAGTACAATGATCCAGTTGCAAAACTAACATGCATTTCCTTTAATTATATTAAACGAGGTAATTCCCATTTGTTCCCGCCTTTTTGTTACTGGGACTAAATGGGAATGATTCGTTCCCAGTTAGCCCCGGTGGTAACAGATGGGAATATTTATTCGCATTCGTTCCCAGGGGTAACAATAAGGGGGGAACAAATAGGAATAGCCCAATTAACCCCGTATCTACTTAAAATTTGTATGGGTGTCCCCATACAAATTTTAAGTAGATAGGTAGGTATGTGAGACTGAAAAACAACCATGCACATTTGACAACATAGTTCAATTAGCAAGTATAAGTATATACAAGCGGCGTTTAATACTTATATAGCGAGATGTTTTAAAGATGTCCGAATGGTCATAAGCAGCTTATCTTTAGAACAATGCCTTTGTTAACATCGACTGCTTATCAGTTCAAAAAGAAGTAACATGATAACGCACACGAATAGCTACCTTCCGCAGTAAGATATAAGGTTCAAGATGTCATATCAGGTCATAAGGAACGGTACTCCGGCCGCGGTATATTGATAGGGTGGTGGAACCAAAAGGTGAATGTTTAAGCGACTATCCCAGTTTGTACATACTATATTTTTTATCCGATTAGGTATATAGTCCAGATTAGATTTGACTATTATATAAGACGACCGCTTTAGCCTAGTTGGTAGTGACCCTGGCTACGAAGCAAGAGGTCCTAGGTTCGAATCCCGGTAAGGGCATTTATTTGTGTGATGAACACGAATATATGTTCCTGAGTCATGGATGTTTTCTATGTATTTAAGTATTTATTTATCTATATAAGTATGTTTATCGTCATCTAGTACCCATAGTACAAGCTTTGCTTAGTTTGGGACTAGGTCGATTTGTGTAAGATTGTCCGCAAATATTTATTTATTTTAACCCCTCCTATTACAATACAGTTTTTTTTTAATGGTTTTATGTTAAAGTACCTATGTGCCTGTTTGCCCAAAAGTTGAATGTTGTGCCGAATTCACTTATTCTTTGGCTCCAATAGTTGAACGAAGATAACGAATGACCGTGCAGCCTTCCAACTTTGGCCATGTTGTAAATTTGCCCACTAAGTAGGTATAATTAGCCTTAGAAACGCCGGGCAAAGTTGCCAAATTTTATGTACTTTGTTATTACGTGTTAATTGTACTAACCCATACATTTTGTTCGTTCATCTATTGGGCACGATAGCAAAGGAATGAACGAAGTAAAATCAACAGAGCGTTCACTCATTGGAATCGAAGCCAAAAGATGAACTAATTTTATTCGTTCATCTTCTGGGCACAGATTCTTTGTTGAACGGTGGTGCTTTTCATAGTAAAACAAACCCCAAAATACCGTGTTGCGAATGGATAGTCACGTCCAACTTTTGGTTCAAAAATCAAAGGTTAAGTAACGATTCATTTAAGCCATACAAGTTTTATTTACCTTTTCAATAAGATATCCTATTAATATTATAAATGCGAAAGTTTGGATGTTTAGATGTTTGGATGTTTAGATGTTTGTTACTCAATCACGCTTAAACGGCTCAACCGATTTAGATGAAATTTTGCACGAAGATAGTTTATAACTTGGATTCAAATATAGGATAGTTTTTATTCCGGGTCCACGCAGACGAAGTCGCGGGTGGGAGCTAGTAATATAATAATATATCAGCCTTAAAAAAACTATGCCTTGACCGGTAGATGAACGCCGATCATCTATCTATTACATAAAGTTAGAACCATTAGTTGAACGCTAAATATATCTTAAATTAACAATAAGTATGCAATTTGTGATAGATAATCCATTAAAGGCATTCATCAATAATTTATATCACGCAAAACAATGCATGTTGTCGTTTTATTCATTTTTATACGTAATTTACAGCTTAAATTTGAGAGCGCTTATTTTAAGTAAATCTCCATACGAACGGTGATTTTGGCGCGAGACCTCGACGCGACGATCGTCCACAGCCACGTGTGTGTGGCAACTGCCTGGGAGTTTAAATGACAACCTCGGCATAGCGATGACGCGATGGGAAAAAATATCGCGAGTGCGTAAAATGTGTCGTGATTTTTTTATTTCAATTTCTCGACAAAATTTTCATCCTTTGGGTGGCGTTCATCTTTTGGTTCCACCACCCTACTCCCGCTCTCAACATTTCATTTTAAACTGATAAGTACCTAGCTAATGGTAACAATAGGCACTAATTTATGGTCATTCGGACATCTTAAAAACATCTCGCTATAACAATAGTTCAAGTCATCTTTGCGCGCGGCTGTCCGATGTTCGTCCGCTTCTAACTGCCGCTGTGTTGGTGCGTCACCGTCACCACACAAACAAACGTGCATACATACTCCAGGTGAAGGAAAACACCGTGAGCAACCCGGTCTAATGCCGATAAGGTCTAGTTTTCCTTCTAGGTTGAAAGGTCCAGTCAGTCAGGTGGCAGTCGCTTTCGTGAAACTAGTGCCTATGTAAAATCTTGGGATTCGGTATCAAAGCGTGATCCGGGCTCGTTTAGGAAACTACCGGGAAAAACCCTAGGAGCATGACTCGATGACATAATATAGCCGCGCGCAAAGATGGGTTTAAAATTGAACTATCTAACTGCTAATGGCCATTCATTATGCCTCTATCACAGGACTTAAGACATCTCTACAACCATGAGTATGATGCTATTATACAAGCACTGTAATAAATCGATTATTTTCAATTACTTCGTTTCACATGCGCGGTTCGCAGGCGCAAGAACATTAGGTGTATATGGATATCGTAACAATGCATTGACAATAGAATCACGTCATCATCGCGGCGCGGGTAGTATTCGTCAATGTGTTAACGACTAGGTAAATTTTAACATCGTGACGTAATAAGGAAATGCCTTGTTCCATCACGCGTGTAGCAACTAATATATTATCGACTTATCTATTAACATTTAGAACTCTGAGATCGTGAAAATCGAATCTATCTCTTATCGCAGTTGTCAGTTTGTGAGGCAGAGACATGGGCATATTGGGCATTCGTTTTTGAACACCAGCCACTGCCGTGTGGATGTCTGGAAAAGTCATCATATGGGTAGGAAAGCACGCAATACGCAGGTTTTTCTTAGATTTTGCGGTTCATTCCCTGTCCTGAGCGTAATATAATATCATCACCAAATAGATCGATTAATCCACGATAGCGTACCCTAATCTTCATTGCGTACTAGTTTTACCTTTGTCCATAGCGTAGAGGGGCGCTTCTTCATGGATTGAACGATCTTTAAGATTGTACATCTAATATCAGTAGCATTAATCAGATCTGCGTTATAATTATAAATAGGAACTACAAACTAACACATTAAACACATTCAACGCGCAGCAATACTACGCCGTAGCGCGTAACACAGCATGATTTGCCATAGCCTTGTTGATTTAAATCTGGCGTACCAGTCGCCGAGTTACGCGCGCTGAAAGAGTTGTATTGCACCATGCAACATTACACGACAAAAAATGATGAATACGGTTGAAATTATTAATACTGAGATTCACAATCATAATACAAGCTTCTATGTTAACAAGTATTACATTACAGACAATATTTTAAACCTCCAAGGAAACTTCCGCTAGCCCTAGCAGTAGATGACATGTCATCAAATTCAAAACTAACTTTATGATCACTAAATACTCGATCGCGGTATTCAACAACATATGTAATTGCATCAAATGTTTGAGACCATTGGAAAACAATTTTATACCATTTATCTCGTTTTATAAAATATGGCTCAGAAAACTCTATTTCAACAGAAGAGTCATAATCAACTGTGTTCATGAAGTTGGTTAGTTTAGTAATACTTTTGTTAGATTCACACTGTATAGTAACAAAGAACTGCTCAGAATAAGAATTACCTATATTACTCCGGAAGTTGAGAACTGGGGCCATTCTTGTAGGTATACATAGAGAGTTGATGAAAACAGACTTATTAACTTTGATCCTGCTGTTGATTATAGTGTTATTAGAGTCTATGACAATGGGAGCTGATGAGCGCAGAGGCCGGCGGTGGCAGAGGTCCCACTGCAGCTTGATTGGGCACCGTGGACTTGAATTCAGGCTGCCAACTTCATTATCATCATTTTTATTCCCCTTAATAGTACTACTTATATCTTTGGATTCTTCAGATAGCAGAATGTTATCCTTATTTTCCAGAATTTCATCAAATTCGCTAAGTGTAAGAGTCGAAAACCTAAGCAACTTAAAAAGATCCTTCTCTATCAGGATATTATGTCTAGTTTCCAGATCCTCAGGGAGATTATTCTGTTTGCAATACTGAAGAGTCCATTGAAAAACGTGTATAATCAGTGACTTCTCTGATACATTCATTTGGTTGCTTTCTAAAATTGTTTTCATACATGAATGTGATATCATGTTTTTATGTTCTTGCAATAGGTAATTAGCATGTTCACAAAATAGCTTCAGCGAAAATTTAACTAGCTTTTGATCCTGCATGTAGTCAGGATAATTCAGGACTCTGATCACATTGTCAGTGCTGATGTTTGCTAGTATGAATGCAATGCAAAGATCTGACAAGTGTTCCAGTAAATATTTCCTGGAGGCGTATAATAGCTCAAAGGCTTCTGCTATAGATGGTATTTCCACTTTATCAGTATAGACATAATTCAGAAGCAGTTGGAAAATATCTGGTTCAATGTCAGTTATTGCTATTTCTTCATTAGTGGAAAGCGGACCATAAAACATTGCTTCAAAGACGGGACTACTGATGCCTAAAATTAATTTATGTGCTTTGAAGTGCTTTCCTGCCACAGCAAACTTGCAGTCACTCCATTCATACGAAAGAAGTAGCTTCTCCACACGATCATACAAGCTACTATGTCTGAATGCACTACTTTGATACACCATCTGCAACAAATTAGATCGTTATTGTGAGACACCCTACAAATGTTGCATTATTCAGTATACAATCGGCAAGAAGCAACTACTTGAATGGTAATAATGGTACTAATTAGTACACATTATAATGTTTGGCAGAAAAAAATAAAGCAAATTATAAACAGCGGAATTATTTATTATGTTGCAGCTACAAATTAGCGAACATAAAAAGGGTACTTAGAACACAGTTTGAGGAAGTAACGTCCACCCATCAATTGGTGGGAGTTGAGTGCATCCTATTTACATTAATGTGTTGATTAGTATTCACATTCAGAAGTACGTGTAATGCTTTTCACAAGGGAAGAATGTTAAGAATTATTCGTTTTAGATTACTAAGTATGGTTAGGTTATACTAACGAAATGTTAATATATAGGTGGAAGTGTGAGGTATACTAAAGTGTGAAGTACATACTAGTGTGAAATTGTGCACAGTAATAACAACACAATACGTGATCAATCTGACAACAAAGTAATAACAATAATAATAATAAAAAATACAGCAGCTAATACAGACCCTTTGTACTGTAGATGAACTAGCTAGTTAGCCTTGAACTTGAAAGGCGATCTCAATGACAGATCTCAATACTTCTACGATGAGAAACGATTGAATATTATTGCACTTTTCTTCTTTATAGCTACTACTCAGGCTTCAGGTTTCAAAAATATAAACCACTGCACAGTATTTAATAAGGACAATAATATTGGTAAGCCAGGTAGACCTAGAATTCCAATTAGCGACAAAACCGATAACGCGTGCCTGTAGTGTTCATAAAAAAACTACCTCACAGGCTCACATCAAAACATATGAACAGCACTCGCTTGTTTTGTTTGTTTTGCCGTACTTCATAGCATAGACTTCGCCCGATCACCCGCCTTCCAACCCAATTTTTTTATAGCGCGCGGCATGAAAAGCGTGACAGTGTGGCCGTGCTTAAAAAAAACACCGTCTCACGGGGTATACAGATTATGTGATTTTACCCCAATTTGTCAGTTCAACATGTCGAAGTCATAATTGGGTGTAGCCAATTAGTACCACTTGTGCATGCATTAAGCCGTGGTTATATTAAAGCCAAGCCGCGTGTCGCAACGCAAATCGGTTACATACATTTCGTATGAACGTGGTTACATTAGCACAGTCCCGCGTGTCGCCACGTTCAATACAAAGTACGCGTTGCGACACGCGGCGTGGCTCTAATATAATTTTGCCCTTAGTCAGGACAACTCGTTTGACAGTTGGATCAGCAGCCCAACATGCATCCAGACGATAGCAATTAGTCAGCTTCTGATGAATTGGAGCTGACAAATCATGATATGTATACATTCATGCATGTGCACATTAAAGCGGAGTTGTCGATCGGTTAATTTGTGGAATACGTGTCGGAAGCACGGCAGCCAGCCAAATGAAAGATAAAGGAGACGCTACACTACGATAGAATTTTGCGGAGTACCGTGCTTCCGGCACCTACTCACAAATTGACGTATCAGATTGACAGTGTATACACGGCACGGGACTGCTGATAACGACCCGTACAGCGTCTCCTTATCTCAGCCGCCATGCATCGGCACTTAGGCTTTGGTCCCACCGCCGGCTAGTAAGCTAGAAAAGTTGGGCGAGTAACGGTTTTTGCGTTTTGGTAATTGCGTGCTGACCAGGCACAGTGTGATCAATCGACCTTTACAGATCCGCAATGTAATGCTACTCGCCCAACTTTTCTAGCTTACTAGCCGGCGGTGGGACCAGTGCATCGCGTCTCACTCACTCTTTAAGCAAAATGTTGTTAAATTATATAAGACCTTGTGTTTTGCATTGAAATATAATTGACAGTAAAGGATAGAAAGACAGTTCGATACAACATTCAAATAAGTATTAGAACCTCTTCTTAACAAATGTGAGACGCAAATACACATTGGGCAAAGATCTTGGACAAGTGGAATACCGCCCTTGGCACCCTTATCCAGCCAGCCGGGCCGAAATCACACGGCGGACTGAACATATACTTATTAAACTCTTTGGGACTCTTTCGTTTCGCGGTAGCCCCTTTGAACTACCGCGCTCGCTCGTCGCGTGAAGGCGGCTTAAGTGGTTATTACATTGTCCGGAATTTAGGCACTGACGAGAGGGACGCCGCAATACGTTAGATACGATACGAGATATCTCATATCGTATCCAATTTTTGACGTTTGTTAATAGACAAGAAACATTCTATCTTTTTCTTCTTCACAATGTGGTGGAAATCAATACAATTTATTATAATAAAATTAAAATAGTGTTGTCTATGAGTCCTTGATGTTTGCCGGGTGTCGTGGTCTAATAATGTAAATTGAGATGAAAATGTGAAATTAGGGCTTGTAAACGGTCCAAAAGTGAATAGGAAACATTGTTTACATCATGGCTTCTACAATGGATGACTGTGTGCTAGATTTTGATATTGATATGTTACAACAATTGCCAAAATACGATGTGGTAAGTTAGGTTATGATCAAAATATTGTTTAACGCGACGCTATGCATTCATAATAATACATTTTGAATAACCATCTTATTTCTGGCATTAGTCAAACAAGGAATATGGTAGAATAATAACTATAATCTTGGCCAACAACTGCCTAACCTAAAGTGGTTCCAGGTTTTATAGGCGGCAAACATAGCCCAACATTCAGTCGGGATATGTCTGCTGACATTTTATCTAAAATACCATCTTGTTGGACAAGAGCGTTTACTGCAAAAGATGGGGAATTTATGAAAGGAAATGAATGCATTTGTTTTATATTTTAGTGATGAGCCATTCCTGAAATTCCCTATCCCACCAAAATGATTATTATATTAAGTTATTGCAAAGACTTCCCCGCTAATATCACTTTAATTGTTCTAAAAGTTCTCAGAAGTAGCATCAAGCCCTCTACTCTTCACAGCTTAACTCTACCAGCCCTAACTCTAAAAAATCTACATCTTGGCTAAAAGTAATCAATATAAACAATTAGTAGTGGGATCTCATTTCCTTTTTGTAAGAAATTAGGGTATTTCTTTTATATTTCAGTAGTACATGTCCTACTCTCTATCATTACTATTTTTCTTGATCGCAAATTGCAAGGCAATTTAGCTATTGACCAGTACATGTAGGAATACTTGCAGTTTAATTCATTTACTACTACCTGTTCCCTCTCATCTATAAGAGGAGGCCTGTGCCCAGCAGTGGGACGTATACAGTCTGATTTATTATTATTTAAATTAATTTTATTTATTTATTTACTTAGAATTTCAACAGAATTCACAAAACATTTTTACAGGTGCGCCAAAGTTCATATAAAATTGCAACTATGATTATTGGATTTCTGAAAATTTATCTCATACAATTTTATATCATAATGTATTTGTGGTTAATAACTATTGTAACTCCGAATTGTCCATATTCATAATGCCATTCAACATAAGTATCTCTGTTATTACTATCTATATTTATATACTTTTATATCATAACAATTTGTTAGCAACATTATTTAATATCATATTTATTTCTATACATACATATAGATACTAATAGTTATTGCTAAATTTTGTATTAATAAAGAACAAGTGTATAACATCATGAATGCGAATAAGTATTATGGCCAGTTTATACATAATATTAAGGGTCTAAATCTAACACAACCACAATTTTTTGATATTACCTTCCTATTCCATTCACTATGATAAGCGAAGCAAGGAGCAGTGTTAGGAAGAACTGCGACCAGAAACCAACCCAGAACCATTTTTTTTTAAATATATTTCTATAGGCTTAATATTTTGTCTGCATTGGATCATGCGTTTTCCACGTACCGTATACCCTTGCAGACGTAATATTTTAATATCTTACAACACATTATACCATTATTATTACCACGTACCGTATACCCTTGCAGATGTAATATTTTAATATCTTACAACACATTATACCATTATTATTATTAAATACAAACAAACATTTTTGTTGTTTCAATTAGGTAACCTATGTCAAGGTGCGCCATTATTCACAAAATTAATGCTACATAACAATTATTCTATGTGAAATTCAATTTCAGCCCTCCTTTTTTCTCCCTCCGCCTCCATGATTAATTCACTATACCCGCTGAGTGAGATAGCAGCGCTCAACGGGCATACCCACAAAAGTTACTGCATACTTACCCACAGTTAACAAATGTAATCACGATAACGTTCCAATATATGCTCCATTCAATATAACTATTAATGATATGAGTTCCAAGACCACTATAAAATAACTTTATTCATAAAAATAATATTTAAAACAACATTATGTGAACCAATGTAATATCGGTGATGACATTATGAGTCGAAATTTTCTGAAAATTCATTATTATTAATAACGATGGTAGTGATGCAAACCATTTCAAACAAAAATTATGAAGAGATGATTATGATCATTAGGCAGTCTCACTAGATCCAATATGGACCCCTTTTTACCAACAGTTTTTTATACTATACAGGGTGTCCCGGAACTCAACGATAACCTGGTACCGGGTGAGAGGCCAAGGTTACCGGGTATGAGTTTTAGGAGAATATCAAAGTGTTACGATAATTGATTTATTTATTTTGACTACGTTTTCCTTGAGGTCCCTTCGCAAAAATATGGAAATAGCTCTTTTATTGGCAAGATAAGTGCAAGTGTTGTACCATTTTGAAATCTAGACTAAATAGGCCATCTTTTAAAATAACTTGCCAAGGGTAGTATGGTACATTTTTTTTCAACATGTAGTGTCAAAGTTGACTGACAATAATTTTATAAACCATAACTCTTCAAAACTATTTTTTTTTACTTAGTTAAGAATGTTTATTACTTTGATTTGTGGTTGCAAATAATAGCACTGTTATTTGAAATTACATTATTTAAAAAATCACTGTAAAATTGTGAAAATTGTGATCACAGTATTTAAAATGCGACCAAGGGTATCAAATTTTCAACTTTTTCGGAAAATGTCTATTACCGCTCGATTAAGTAACATAGTTTTTTTTTCATTTTTTTTCATAACTAGTATACCTTGGCCTCTCACCCGGTACCAGGTTATCGTTAAGTTCCGGGACACCCTGTATGCATAGCCAATGACAGAATTCCCTTGAAAATTATACATTATTAGGTCTGAGAGTGGACTTAAACTTGATTATTCTTTTTGTATTGTTATTTTATTGTACAATCTGTGTAAAAAATGTTAAACTGATAGTAATTATTAATTGTAAGAGATTAGTGAACAATCATATACTAGAGACTACAGCTGATGTCGATGAAACGGTTGGTTTAAACTTACTCGGCTTTTGTGAATTGTCAGGTGGTTTCTTTTTCTTCACCTCCAAATGCCAAGGGCTTGAACACTGTCCCAACACTGGTGGCACCTAAGCAGAGGTGGATAAAATGTGGAGAGCACCCTAGGCAAGCACATCATTGGTGCCCCTCTAGCAGCTATAGATTAAATTTATAACAATATAAAAATGGCGCCTCTTTCGAACCTTGCGCCCTCGGGCACGTGCCTACTAATTTAGTGTTAAAATGTAGATTTATAACTAATTTATTTTTTGTTTTTTAGGAAAAGGCACACAAATCCATAGTAGTTACAAAAACCAAAGTAACTTCCACAAAGTAAGTATTCATGAAAACATAGTTTATAATTTTAAGAGTTGAGGCACACATCAATTCTGGCACCTCAACCTTGACACTTCATTGGCAATGGAGCATGCCCCATGTGACCATGCCAACAATGTTCTTATTATGGACAAGTGTGTAAAATTGTACCAGCGTTTCTGAAAAAGTAGACCACTGTTAAGAAGAAAGGCCGGAACAAACTCAACAGTGTAATTTTTTTACAATGATAGTACTTAACCTACTTAAAATAAGTCAAACTGAATATGAATAAAAGAAAAAATCTACCATAATATTATAAATGCGAAAGTTTGGATGTTTGTTACTCAATCACTCTTTAACGGCTTAACCGATTTGGAGGAAATTTTGCAAGAAGATAGTTTATAGTCTAGATTAAAATATAGGATAGTTTTTATATTGGGTCCATGCAGACGAAGTCGCGGGCGGAAGCTAGTGAATGCGTTGTTCTACAAGAAAACATGTCCGAAACTGTGTTACATAATACAAGGCAGAGTTTAAAAAAAACGAAAATAATGGAAATGCAACTATTAACTAAATCCTCGGGTATGCTTTCTTGTAGAAACTGTGTCACCTAGCTCCCTAAGCGTGATACAATTACTATTAAATGACTAATGATTAAGCTATTTTAGGGTCTGGTTTGGGCCATGCATTTCTGTCAGTTATAGTCCTCAACCCTGTAATAAGCCTTTGACATCAATGTTTTTTTTCAAGTCATTTTTAAGAGCGGGAAAGGGTAGAGACAAGGCACACAGGGGACAGGGTCATTTCATGAGGTAATTTATTATAAAAATGGATACATTGACCCGAAAAACCTTGTATACTCTACGAACACGAAACTTTTTAGTTGCTATTTTATTTTAATTTTTTATCACAATTGACCTTTGGTGCTAGTGCATTAATGATTTTTTTATATTATTTCAGCTCTCTGCTTAAGAAGTACTATAATAAAGGAGTAATCTGCAAATCACTTGAAAACTATTTACTTGCTACAAAGGAATCATATAAAAAAGTTTGCATAGAAAGAATAGAACTTCGAGAAAAATGTGCGACATTAGAAGAGGTAAGTCATGTAGAATTATAAATAATATAATCTTGATGGTTGAAAGCCCCGGGGGTACGCGGCAGTCACGCGTAGTGTGGATCCGGCAATTTCGTTACACACATCAAGATCTTCATTTACACAGAAAAATATACATAGGTATATACGGACCGGTTAGCTAGTCACTAGGCTAGGCCCTAGTGGGTAGCGACGGTGCCTACGAAGCTGAAGGTCCTGGGTTCGAATCCCGGTGAGGACAAATATTCGTGTGATGAGCTTGGAGCTTGAATATTTGTTTCTGAGTCTTTTAATATATTATAATAATATAAATCACGATGGACAACAAATATGCGTATATTTTTTTTATATATAATTACATAATAGCGTATAATTTAACCTTGGAAAACAAATGTCTTTCAACGCAAATTGCAATGAGGGAGAAGTAGATAGAAGAATGAACTGCAGCTGGTAGAAATTTTAGGCACACATTGGGGATGCATTTATTCTACCTAGCCTGACATTAGGGGAGCCGATCCTGGACATACATAAATAGAATTAAACTTAAAATCTCAACATGCCAACAACCCATGGAGAGAAGTTTATTCAAGTTAAGGAGAATACAAAAACAGATGCACTTCACCAAGCACTGTGCCTTAAATGGAAATGGGCAGGCCATATCGCAAGATATAAAGAGAAAAAATGCCCACTGGAAGCAACAAAATGGTCAGGGCCGAAAGGCAAAAGAAGAAAGGTAGACCACGAAGACGTTGGACACATAACTGAGGTCGCCGGACCTAGCTGGATGCATTTGGCCAAAGACCGAGAGAAAAGTGGCATGAGATGGAGGAAGCTTTTACCCAAATGGGGTTATATATAGGTGTATGCGGGCTGGTTTTCCGCAACTCGACGTCATAATAGCGCCTATTTTGCGTATGGGTTATTGGCACTATTGTTATTCGTGCCAACCCAGTTTCACCAGGGGGATGTGAAAAAATCGTGGTAGTAAGTAGTACATATAATGAATTTAAAAGGAAAACTATCACGGACAAGTAGGCATAAGTAGTTACCGAGTAATAGTCGACCAACTTAATGTGTACTTGGAAAGGCCAATTTTCGTACAAATTCGGCCAACGCAACCGCACCGCACGTCGATGTATCTAGGACAGACAGGCAACTACGGAACCCTACACTGCGCGTGGCCCGACACGCACTTGGTCGATTTATTTAAGTTAATGTAAGGTTCCAACGTTGTTTATTTGACTTTATTTTGTAAGCCTACTATGGGGTTAGTTCGATTTGTGTAAGATTGTCCCCTAATATTTATTTATTAAAGAAGTAATCCTATTGCAAAATATGAATTGTTTTGTAAATACTAAATGTGTATTCATGTATTTTTTTACTCAATTCTCACTCGGGTATCGTATTTTTAATCATCACATCACATTATTATTCCAAAAATGGATGATTATTTCGATAGCAAACAGAAACTAAAAAAAAAGAAATTTTGGATCTTCAGTTATATAGTCCGTCATCGACAACCCATCACACTTTATGATTGTCTATTGACAAAAAGTGACAGCCAACGTCATCACTTAGGCAGTGGACCTTCTGTACCTTTAGGTACTATTAATTATTCTGTGGTATCAGGGTATAATATTTTTGTACTATGCATCTTTGTTTCTTTTACAGGAAGTTAAGAAAATGCATGAAGCAAATAAGGAATTAGAAGAAAAGTATATCGCTGCTGATAACAGATATGATGGGATTCAATCATACTCAAAACAGTTAGAAGTAAGTTTTGTAGTATTCACGCCTACTTTCTGTGTTATTATATTACTAGCTTCCGCCCGCGACTTCATCCGCGTGGACCCGGGATAAAAACTATCCTATATTTTAATCCAAGCTATAAACTATCTTCGTACAAAATTTCATTCAAATCGGTTCAGCCGTTTAAGCGTGATTGAGTAACAAACATCCAAACATCTAAACTTTCGCATTTATAATATTAGTAGGATTTATGGTGTAGTTTGATCTAAATTACCTAAATTCGAGTTTGCGAAATGGATTAACACTTTCTCAATTCTTGTAGCTTGTTACCATGGTGACATGACCTGGCTCACATTTTGTGTTTGTTTAAAACTATCCATAGTTTTATTTGGTAATTACAAGGAAATTTTATTACAGGCTTTACATGTGCATGTTTCTAATGCCGGGTGTGTACACTGACCCAAAAGCCGCTATCTTTCTCACTCTGTGTCAAGGTGGTTTTCCACCGGCGAGGCGAGGCGGAGCGTGGATGGGCGAGAATTGAAATTAGTACGGGACTTACTACCTATTTGCACTGAGCGCGCGCGCTGGAAATAGGTAGTAACAGGGTGGCCACTTTCTGGAAAACCGGGAAAACCGGGAAAAGTCAGGGAATTTCGTTGGTCATGGAAAAGTCAGGGAATTGTCAGGGAAATTTAATGGAGGTCAGGGAATAAAATTTGTCTCTGTATGTACCTATTTAAAAAAAAACATCTCCAAACATTATTATGTCTACTATAATAGCTTAATAATAGGTAAATGCGACCGCGCGGCACTGTACTACTCGGAAATCGCCGTCGGTTTTATTTACGTTCTACCTTCTTCTATACTACCTATTCTGCTATAGCCCCGCGTGACGTGAAAATGCAATGTTTTCAGGCTCGATTTCCATTAAATTTTGTGCAGTACGTTGGCTCGAGAACTTTAGCGTTGATGATCGCGCCACTAAAATTATACCCAACGTTGAAAAATATGTGCAGGGAATCAAAAACGAAAACAAAGCACCTGACAGCGCAAGCTTTAGTAAATGCTGCATTGGAAGACAAATTATTAAAGGCTAAATTGGCCTTTTTTCAATCGGTGGCGGTGCAAGTGGAGCCATTTTTAACATTATTTCAATCCGACGCACAACTTGCTCCACTTTTGTACGAATCACTTTTGGCCACACTGAAAAAAATCATGCAAAGAGTTGTTAAAGCGGATGTATTGGATTCTGCCACTAATATTGACTTGAAAAGGGAGTCTAATCTGATAAACGCGAAAGAAATCGACTTGGGCTTCACTGTCCGTAAAGAATGCTCTTCGAAATAGCCGCGATATCAATGATATCGATATCTTGCGTTTTCGTCAAGACTGTCGAAAGAATCTGATAGAATTTTGCGTGTCATTGTGCCAAACATCCCCACTTTCGTATGCTTTGACTAAGGGAATATCTTGTTTCGATCCCGCAATCGCAGTCAATGCAGAATTCCGACGACGACAGAGGCTCGATAAAGTGTTGGACATATTTGTCAAAATAACCGGGTTTCAGGATATGAGCAGATAACGTCAAAAGTGCCTTCAATGATATTTGTGAACGAACCTGAATTTATAAAATTAATGAAACAATTTTCCACAACACAATTTTTTACAACGGATGGTCACCGATTGGATGATCTTTGGCTCGGTTTGATAAAAAAAAAGGAAAATAAAGACTTGCAAACTTTAATAAAAATGGTCATGGTGTTTAAAGTGAGGGTGGCTTTTCCATCAATAAGGAGATATTAGTGGAAAATCTTTCGCAAGAGTCTATAATTGCGCAAAGACGCGTTTACGATGCTATATCCTACTACGGCGGTATAGACAAAATAAATATTGAAAAAAAAGATCCACGCCGCTCGTAATGCTCACTACTTGTACACGGAGGAGCTACACAAAAAAAGGAAAATTTAAGTTCAGAGGCGAAAATCAGAGCAGAAATAAGAAAAACTGCGGAAATGGTCAGAGAACTAGAAGCAAAAAGGCAAAAAATTCTCGAAGGAGCTGCCAAGAAGCTGCGTTATTGAAAAAACGGATTACCAAGTTGCAATAGATTTTGTTATTAGTTTTTCAAATAAACATCTAATAAACATGATAACTGATGACTAGGTAGTTCTGTGTCAGTTATATCCAAGATTTTTAACCGACTTGAAAAATGAGGTCTCTCAATTCGTCGCTTTAATTTGTACCATAATACGCAAAACGTTGAAGTATATAGTACTTAATAATACGGTTAAGGCCCGTATAAACTGTTCCCTTTAGTATTTCTCGCTGGTTTATATTATATGATACATTTAACGTATCCAATAAGCCTGCATGGAGGCGGAGGAAACGACCAAACATATTCTACTGGACTGCAAGCAGGTAGAAGTATACAGGAAAAAGCACCTAGGGTCTCCAGACACACTACGGAACGCAGTCAGGAACACAAAGGCACTCACCAACTTTGTAGAGGAGCTGGGGTGGTTAGAGTAGCGCTACCCCACCATTTCACGCAAAATAGGCACAATGGATGTCGACTTGCGGAAAAAGCCCAGTATAACTAACTAACTAACTAACGTATCCAATAAATAGAGTAGTCAGAGGTACTGTTTTAATTGGTTTTTCCTGTACAGCTTTTAACAAAAATGGTCAAAAATTCAATGAATTATTGGGTAATTGTGGAACTGTCTGATAGCAAATTACAATTTATAAATACAATGAAACAATACAATAACGTCACCTGACGTAAGATGTGAACCCACGACTTCCGTCTAACGATGCTTTCGCTCTTAACTACCAACTGAGCTATTCAGATACTACTTCTTATTATTTCCGTTTTTGTAATTTGCTAGCAGATAATTCTGCAAAACTCAAAAATGTATCCCAATTATATACTTTATATTTATTAAATTTAAGATTATGGTCAGGGAAAAACTTGAAAAAACGACTGGAAAACCGGGAAAAGTCAGGGAATTTTAGTTGTAGTAAATAGTGGTCACCCTGTAGTAAGTTCCATACTAATTTCAATTCTCGCCCATCCACGCCCTGCCTCGCCTCGCCGGTGGAAAACCACCTTTACGCTTCACATTCGTTTTTTAGTGTGAACCCTGCATAAACCACTTATTTTTAGTTAAAAAAAGTTTACAAAGAATTTTTTTATGTTTATAACATAGAAAAATAATCATTTACATTGACTCTCGAGGTTGAATATGTGTTTCGTCGCGTAGCGATTTTGACAGAACTAGATGGCGCTATAGGATGCCAAAGTCAAAGTCAACTTAAAATGTATGACACTGCGGCAGCGGCACCACCTCTAAACCCACCGTTTAACCAAGACCCCCGCCCGCCTTCCTCTCCCCCTGTGACGGGACAGGGGGAGAGGAGAGGCGTCAAGGGGCAGCAATCGGCAGAGCCCGGCCTCCTGGCGTCTCAATTAAGCGTTCGACCTTATAGTTCAGCTGCTAATATATCTGAACGAAAAATTATTAATTGCGAAACTCAGTCTAAGTTTATTTTTTGTAATAATATTTTTTACTTTACCATATTTCAGCTACTCATCAAGGAAAATGAAACCACAATTAAATCACTGAAGATTGAAAACCAACTAGAGAATTCAACTTCTAAAGACTTCGAGAAAAAGTATGGAGCTCTCCAGAAAGAAAATGAATATCTTTTAAGAAACATTTGCCGCGTCCGTGACGTCGTCTTCGGAAAAAGTAAGTCCTTTAATTATGCCAAGCTTATCTAACTTACACTGCCCCTATGTAAATTGTCTTTCGAATCATCAATTGAGTTGAAATTTGGCACACTTATATAAGTCAGGCAATATTGTGGTACTGATCTGATGATGGAGGCAGAAAGTGGCCACAGCAACTCCTAAACTAAACAAGATATACGGATTTATCTTGTTTAGTAGTGTTTGGGTACAGTTTGCAATAAAAGCTTGTACCAAAAATTCACACATACAAAGAATGATAATATAATTCCAGAAAAAGCAACAAAGGAAGTTAAATCCTTTTTAAATAAACATGGAAAATCGAGTACTGGCAATGCAGATCAGGGGGAAAATAGCTCAGACGAGATTGATGCTTTCGACGAGTGCCTATCACCTTTGGATTCGGAGGTATTTAATGATGTAAGTTCCATTTTATTGTTATAATTATGAATTATTTTATTTATGGTATGTCACAGGAGAAGAGCTAAATCGAACTCTATTGACGGGTGCGAAAATCGCTATTGATTTGATGCTGCCACTGGCGTCAAAACAGGGCTGTGCGTCAACAAATTGCAAAAAACTAATCCTCTTTGAATATAGGCCTGTTTGTTGATGTTCTTCATACCTACAAAGCAGGGAGTCCGCGCATAGAATAGGTACTAAACATGTACAAACATAATTATTGGATAGCAATCATTGAGAGACCTCGAAACACTTATACTACGTACGAGAGTCATATGAACCTTACTTGAAAGCATGAAGGTTACTTTTAGCATATATGCTATAACATCTATATTATTCTTATTTTATTTTATTCTAATTTTATAGGTTTTCTTAATTTTGTAATTGTATTTTTATTGTTTTACTTATAATTGTATCCTTGTGTTGTATGATCCTAGTTGGTCGAAATAAATGATTATTATTATTATTAGTCATTCTAGGCGCTGTGGGCATGACAATAAGCCACATCTTTATGGGTTCTTGACATTGAAAGGGATATAATATGTACCTATATGAAACCAAGTTTTATTTTCTTAATGCCTACTTAATATTTTTCAGATTTTGGCATCACCAGCTGATAATAAAGAAAAAACTGCACTCAAACAACAAAGTAATAATATCAATGAAGGTAAGCTTTTAAAGTTAGATTTCATTCTTGTTACGTGTAGGTACTTAATATTTACTTAACTGCTCAAAGATCCATGTGAACCTATGGCCGCAATCATATATATTTGAGACATATTCGTAAAAGGGTATCAATGAAGATGCTCTAAGAGGAACTAAGGGGCTGTTCGGATATACCCATTATTAGAAATACTCAACATTAGCCTTTATCACTCGGTGCATTCGTTCAGTCATTCTTGAAACTACCTCATACATATTATAAATGATTCTACTTAAAATAATTCTTAGCCATTTCTTTTAATTATTTCAGAGAGTATAAATAATGATTCGGAAAGTAGTAACGAAGTAGTTAGTACAGATACTGGCAGGGGCTCATCCTTGGAATTCTCTGACAGTGATAAGTGCTCACTACTGAGTCCAGAGTATTACACTGATCACAATCCTCCTAGTGCAGAAGTTAGATGTAGTAAAGATAAAGGGTTGGTTAGCGTTGCTCCAAGCCCCATTTCAACACGAGAGTTTACCAATGTTGCTACAAGTCCAATCATATTTAAAGACTTTTGTGACCACATGGAAACAGAAAATCCGGAACCATCAAATACAGACAGTTTACAGGATAAAAGGAAATGTAATGGTCGCGGTCCCATTATAATGATTGATAGAGTAGTAAGCCCTATGTTTGCTACTCACTATGTTGATATGTCAACAAGCCCTGACAGAAATGTAAATACTGATGTAGGCACTAGTCCACTCAAACAAGACGATAAGGCATTCAATTGCAATTATGCCAGTCATCACAGTATTCAAGAAAAGGAGTGCTTGGGTATAAATAATATAAGCAATATAAGTAATCTTCTTGACGATAGCAGCAGTGACGGTGAGATTCAAATGATTTTTGATACGATGCGGTTTAACCAGAAGTTAATAACGCCCATTCCAACTACACCTGCAAAGCCACGCTCCGAGGTGTCTTCAAATATTGCTACTCAAACTTTGTTACACACTGGTGGTGTTTGTCCTGATGCGGCTAAAATTAAAGAAGAACATCTTTCCCTGCAAGTTACTGTTGCTAAACTCGCAGAAGAAGTAATGAACATCAACAATATACTAAATAAATGTTGCCCATCAATTATTAACAAACTCACCATAAACGACGAGGCACAAAAATTGTTACAAGGTAAGTATTTATTGGAGGAAAACGATGGAATGAACTTGGGTCGTCAAGACGGTCATAAAACTACCCCTATTCCAGTCCCCCCCGTTCAAGACAAGGAAGTGTGTTTGGATACACAGGGCGCTAAAAAATCATTAAGCTTTAAGGGGAAAATCACGAAATTTAGAGAATTGTTTGATGACTCGCCAGTACTCAGTCAGACTGACTGTCTCTCACCGCGACCACTGATAACGGTGCTGCCCCGCTCACCGTCGCCTGCGCCCGCGACGCCACTGTCCCTCTCACCGCGCCACTCACTGCCCCACTCTCCGCCCCGCTCACCTTGTCACTCGCCGCCCCGCTCACCTCGCCACTCGCCGCTCCGTTCACAACCCCAATCACCACTGAGCAACCCACCACACCTACCGCCGCGGTCATCACAATCGCCATCGCCCCCATCACCGCGACACTCACCGCCCCGTTCACCACCCCACTCACCGCTACGCTCACCACCGCACGTACCGTCGCGGTCACCACCATCGCCGCCGCCCCGCTCACCGTCATCGCCGCCATCTAGTATTTCAAACAACAATAACATAGAGGACTTCAACAGTTTCAAATCTAAAGAAAGGTTATACTTCGAGGATCCCCTGTCCAATGAAGAATCGTTGTCAGATCAGGAGATATATGAACATGAAATAGTCGTCGAGTTAACGCCAGATTCTCAAGACTGTGATAGACATAGTCTGCACGAAATTTTGAAGGAGCAGCAGTTGGAGAAGCAGTCGAAACTTGAGAAGAGACCCATCAAAAGATCGCCTAGATCGAAGAAAATGTCGCAGTTAGAAAAACTGCGGAAAAATATGGTGCCGAAAAGCAAGATCAAGGGAGCAAAATTACAAGAAGGAAAGGCTAGAGGAAAGTTACGCATCCAGCCCAAACGCTTGACAGTGAACAGAGAGAGGGTACTCGGCTCGGCTTGCGCCATTGATGACAAAGCTGCTTATGAAAAAGCCTGCAAAGTTATGGCTGATTTGAAGTCTAAAGAAAAAATAACCAGTACTGCTTGTTTTACCACTCTCGAAAAAAGTACTCAAAATGAAGTTGATGTTCCTAAGAATGATGAAAGTGTTATCCATGATAGTTTTGTTGTACTAGATGAGATGTTGCCAAAGCTTTGCACTGTGGAAACTGGTATTGGACAAAAATGTGCCGAACAAGATAAGCAACATAAAGGCCTTCTGAAGAATTCCTCAAAGCCTACTGATACCTCTAAATGCGACTTTCCAGGCAAAGAATTATCCTCACCAGGAATCAGAAAATCTCTTAGAACACGAAGCATAAGTAAATGTACTGATGATATTGAAGAGAAAGCAACCAATTTTAATACAAACCACCTAAAATCTCCAGCTCTTAAAAGATACGGTAGAAATAGATTAACTATCAGAAATGAAGCCGATGCAGCAAATAATAATAATACAGTTACTCGGTGCTTTATACAACACGATAATCCAATGATAACAGAGGAAGAAAATAATAGTTGTGAAGGACTAAAATCAGACGCTCGTAAAAGATTAAAACGGCCGTCGGTCGACAAACCAGATATTATTCCGAAAAGGATATTACGTAGTTCGTCAATTCAGCAGGCACAGACTGAGGATTATTCTGATCCTACGTCTGCCCATGATTTCGCTTTCCAGAAAAAACAAAATGAAACTGAAGTTTGCAAAGCGACTGTTAGTTATGATGATCTGGACATATTTTGTGATATTGAAGTTGAAGAACAAGCTAAACCTGATCAACCAACACTAAATATTAATTGTGGATCAAATAAACATCCAGATAACCCTAGACACGGAATATTATGCATCTTCATAGATAAATATGGTAGTAAGAAGATGAAAAGAATTCCCGACATTTCAGGTAAGTTTACTGCGAGTAGATAATTTGCTAAAGTAAACCTGTGTTAACTTTTGTATTTAATAGTGGTTGCACTACTCTCAGTGTGGTCATAGCTTAAAGGACAATGCCCATTGACCACCAGCGTGCTTCTCCGACTGTAAATAAAGTTAATCCGCATGCCAAGGGAAGGGGGCACTGTAACTGCAAATGTAACTGCAAATGTTAACATTAATTACCAACCGTCAAAGAAGCTTCGTCAATGTGTAATTATCTTCTTCCTCTCAAGGCGACATAACTGATTTAGAAAATTTTATACACTTGCTCAATACAGGCGATACAGGTAGAGATATTTGAACTTCAATCTTGACAATATCGGCATTGCCTCACTAAACTTGTATTATTTATTTTCAGAGAATGCAACCAACGCAATTTGTAAATTATTAGAAGACAGTATTAAGGAAATACAGAAACTTCCACCTAAAGACACAAAACATGCAATGGACACATTAGTTAAAGATTTGCAAACCCGTTCACCAAACAATCTGTTATCAGGACTTATAAAGTTCTTGAAGGAGCCTGCAAGAAAAATTGAGTCATATAACCGTATTAATGTCCCACCAGCACCACCTATGACCAAAGTCGAGCAAGTACTAATTTATGTAGTGGCACAACTTAAAGTTTTCTGGCCTAATTATGGTATTGTGGACAACATACTCAACTACATTGAATATACGTTATTCATGTTGAACAGGACACCAGAATTTGACGTCATTGAAACTTTGTCTCATTTCTATGCAGTTTTGTGTAGATATAATAAGAATAGGAACCGGCTGAGATTATTTATAATAGATGCGATGTATTGCCTCCAGTATAAAGCTGTTCCGGTTATCAAGCAATGTTTAGATGTGTGGATGCACATATTACCTCTAGCGCACCTGGGACTAGGTATGTTGGCGTTTACATAGTGTTGCTTTTAGATACTCTACTTATTACTGGTAAAGTCCAGCTTATGAACAATAGATAAATAATTGTACTTTTTTTTCAGCTAAAAATCCCTTAGTCATATGTCTCGTTTACCTGCTGCATTTCTATAAATGTGAAGATAAATTCAACAGAGTCCAAGAAATAAGAAATATCTTACATAGAAAATATTTCTATGAAGTCTCGGAATGGAATGAACCTGGTATTCTTGAGATGATCAGAAATTATATCCTGGAATTGAGAGGTATTACTAAAATATTTTGAATATTGATTTAGGAGATAATTATTCGTCATTTCAGTTCCTGATAGTGAATGAGATCACATTAATGGAAACATCAGTCATTCCGTGACAGATCTAACATTAAAATGGAATCTAACCTCAGCAAGGGTCAAGCCCGCAAAAAGGGCTCTAGACGCGCCTAACCAAAATCCTGGGTCAACCACTGTCAGAGCATTTGATACCCCCAATTATGTGACAGTGTCCTGAACTTTCAACCATAAGCGTAAAACCATAGTAGAAAGAGTGGTTAGTTTGAGAGTGCGTGCGGCGACGCATAGATACTATGGCGCACACATACAAGCCGCGCACGGTGCGTATGTAGAAGATAACGTACTTTGCACTCTTTCTATTATGGTAAAACTGTTCCGTGTTATAAAGATTGGTTTACATAGGCGATAATCAAGGTGCGTCTCACGAGATATAACAATATATATAATTTCATATTAATAACGTTCACAAGATATAATGAACGTTAGCTATAACAACAAAACCAATACTTTTATAAGGAATAACGGTCAATTGACATAATTTAATTTCGTATAACATACATAACGTATTATTTATTTATTTATTTAAAACTTTATTGCACAAAAGAAAACTTATCGTACAAAAGGCGGACTTAATGTCAAATGTTATTCTCTACCAGTCAAACCTTGAGGCAAAGCGGAAAAGATGACGTATAATCGTTCATAACACAGTAAATTTTCGAATAAGGATTATAATACAGAAAATTAGGTTAGGGCAGCTAGAAAAAGGGGGGAAGGGGGGGGGTGCCAATCACAAAAGGGGCTCGGGAGGCGAAGTCCTCCGCAGTAAAAAAACAAAATATACTCTTAACAATGGTATTATTTGTATGTTAGGTTCGGGTTATCTTATGGCCCTTGGAGAGGAAATAGACACCCACGAGAAGCGGGGTGACGTCGACACGCTGGCGGTTAGGTTAGGCTAAAATAATTGGCGTTTGATTTCAAAAAAATATTTAATTTCAATCTTTCAATTCCTTAGGTCTTATGAATATTATGCGCTTTATCCATATATCAATTGATATTATATCTAAAGTACGTTATACTTTACGAAAATATATATTTTGACATTATACCTTTCGTTCATTATGTGCAATGAACGTTTAAACAAGCTTATACACAGTGACCGTATATATTATGACCGTTATATGATAAGTTGTTATACCTCGTATTACTTACCCCGATAATCAGTCTCTTAGAGAAAATCTTACTAATCTGGTGTTTTTTTCAGATGTCGCGGGGGAGAAGAAAATGCTAAGAATGTGTCTTATAATCCTTGCAAAAAGGAATGGTGCGCGATGGTGCCAGAAACACATGATCAAGAACATGTTGCTGCCGATTATAGAACAAGCTGACGTACCTGATAGAATCAAACAGTTCTGCGTGGCTTTGCTGGGACCTCTGCTGAAGCCATATCCTATGGATATGAAAGTCAACTGTGAAATAATTATGAATCAGCTATTTGATATGTTGGAGCGAAATCGTAAGTATTAGTTTAAAATTCTAATAAAAGCAATCCTCCTATTAGCAAGTATGCAAATATGAGAGGGGCGATGCTTTATGTCCGAAATAAACGCGAACTGGTGAGCTTTAAAAACTCATGTAACGCCATCGTAAAATATCAGTGGAAGGTAATTGTTGTCCATTGTTATTGATAATTTACCGTAGTTTTGCAGAAAGGGGCGAATGCTATTTTGTTTTTACGTGTTGGTCAAAGATATATCCGTGAAATCCAATGAAGTAGAAATTTTGTACACTGTAAGTCAGGTGACAATGCAATATTGTGCTACCATCAAGGTGGCCGTAGCATCTCCTAAACAACACAAGATAAATCCGTCGTGTTTGGGCCTATTGGAACCCTCTCAAAGAGTAGTTGATGAATGTGCAAAAACAGTACAGTCAGCAATAAAAGTCTAAACCAAACATGCCTTTTTGGGCAGATACTTATTTTATGCGTAAGGCAACTACATTCATATGACCTAATAAAGGTTTGGCAGCTTTCTGTATAACGATAGTCAATTAGCGGTAGAATAATAATGGATTTATTATAAATATTATGGTTGAAGTGTGTTGTGGGCGATGGGCTAGCAACCCATTACTGCAATATCAAATTTTGGCGATCTTTTATACCCTCATTTATGCTAAAAGTGACGCTGGAACATACGTTGCATGTGCTCTGCCTACCCCTTTTGGGAATAAAGGCGTGAATGTATTTATGATTAGCGGTAGATGATAGGGATTCTAACTGGCCACCGCTCATTGGCGAGGGTCTAGCTGGAGTCAACCCGATTGTTTGGTATTTATACAATACTGTATAGCAGTCTGAGGCAGTGCATGCAAGACATACCTACTGGATCTCGAGCGCGCCCAGCGCGGCGTAATTAAGGTCATGTTAAAGAAGCCTTTTCGCTATCCTACCAGTTCATTGTATAAAGAAACAGGACTTCTGACTGTCAGGCAGTTGTACATTGTGAAGGCAGTTGGTCGCACCCATAACCTCATCTATCAATCTCAACTACATGAGCATTATTAAAGAAAAGAGTATGTCGTGCACCTCTTCCGGCCGTTAGATCGGTATTTGCAAAGCGCTCCCCATTCTTTGCGCACCTCTATATTTACAATGTGCTAAGCAAGAACGTGGACATAAAACAATGGGGACATGTCCGTGTAAAGAGATCGGTTGGAAATGGCTGGAGACGCTACATACTCAGAAACGGAGAACTTGCTCTCTCCATGTACTTAGGTTAACACACACCTACGCGCGCGCGCGCGCACACACACACACACACACACACACACACACACACACACACACACACACACACACACACACACACACACACACACACACATATATACACGCACTCAAACATAAACACTCTCAAACATAAACACTCTCTTACACTCACCCATACACACTCACGTCATAATTTCATCACGAGCTTTTAAATTAATGATTATTATTTTTAATTGTTACTTTTCCTTTCTTCTTTTTCAACATATGATTATTAATGTCCTTCTAAAGTACTATGCACACTGTAACTCGTTTTGTAATGAATACCAACTCGTAGGGCGCCCAAGATACAGGCCCAGCCTAGTTTGGGGCCCGCTGTACAACTATATTTATGTTACAATCTTTCCTTTCGATGTTTTCCCACCGAAAAGCTAATCTTGTATCTGGTTTCGGAAACCCGACGTACGGAGTTCCCCTTCTAAACATCGCGTTATAAAAGTTTCTTTTTTCAGCTACACCGCAAATGGAGGAAGCAATATACACAAGTTTAGTTTACATGAGTCGACACAATCAATATCGTGTTATCAAGGCGTTGCTGTGCTGGAAGCCAGAGAGTGTCTCATCGGGATTTGAGGACTTACTTAAGAATTATGTTAAAGAAAGGCCCGTGAAGTCATGGAGACAAGTAGTGTCGAAGATCTTTATTCACAATTAAACTACCAAACCCAGCGGGAAAGAAAATTTTTACTATTTAAAATCCTGTCTCAAATGTTACGACCACATTTTTATTTTATTTTCCGAGAAACTCTTTTTATTTACGACGCGCTTCGGTGTTTTCTATTGTTAGTGAATTTATGATTGGCTAAAATAGTGAGTCAAACTTGGATAGTGATAAAGTTTTCAAAGATTGTCGTAGTTAATGTTGCATCGCGTATTGGTGACGCGGCCAGTTAAGGTATCGTGACCAACCTAATTAAGTATAAGTATGTTAAATAAGTAACTAAGCCTAGCTTAAGGCTCTTCAGTCATGTAAATAGTATCTACTGTTAGACTACATCTGTGATCGAGTAAGATTTAAATTGTCTACTTCATTTTAGAAGTGGAGTACCTAAAATGAATGGTAATAAAATAATATAAAACAGTACTTAATATATTTTATTTTCATCCTTCGCGGAGGCGAGGTCAGTATTAGGCTGGCCGCACATACACGGTTTCCTGATAAGGTTTCCGAATACGGAATTCAGATTCGGAAACCTAAAAGCAAAGCGCACGCGTTCGTTTTTTAGTATTACGTTTTTTTCTGCCAGTTCTAGAGCGACGGTTCTTGAAAGAGCACGTATAGACATGGACGATGAGTTATTGCTTTTATATAGCTTTTATACATTTTATACTTTTCCCATATACAGGGATATTTTACGACAGTCATTATTAAATTTTCGACGTCACCCATGTTGATTACAGTCTATCACAAAAATGACGTATACGTCAACTTCGTACGGTGCTCGCGCATTTCTGACTTGAAATTTCCGTTCGTGTGCGGCTAGTGAAACAAAATGTATGCAGGGACTGCGTTCGGGATGACGACGTCATTCGCTTTTTCCCGCTCTTACTACCCGAACGCACGGCTGTGGCACGGAACGAACGTCGGGTTTTTTCCGTTCGGAAATTTTAAGAACGTGTGCGCCTTCATCTAAGATTACTATGAAACATGCGCATTCAGGTTTCCGAATCTGAATTCCGTATTCGGAAGCCTTATCAGGAAACCGTGTATGTGCGGCCAGCCTTAGGTAGACCAGTGGACGAAATTTTTAATCTGTACTGCGGCCCTAGCACACTAGCAAAATGACGACTTTTATGCACATGTTTTATGTCCACAACCGACGTATAAAATTTTACCGTCATGAGCTAACATGGTATACCGTCATCTACGTAAAATGTGACCATTTATATGTCTTGCACATAAAACTATTTTTTTTACGTCAAATGCTAACATGCTCTTGATTTTAGCACAAAACGTGACGATATGAACCGTTGATGGACGAAATTTTATGTAGGTCACTCGAGACCCCAGATAAATTTTAACACTATGAAAACGATACAATTGGCCGCAGGATATTTGTCAAATTTCTGTCGCAACACACGGTTTCAGTTTCAAAACTTAAAACTTATTATTATTCGTTTGCTGTTTGGATTGATTACTTTTCTACGACTTTTCGCTTGACCATTGGATTTCGATATCGCATATTAATCGTACCCCGTGTTTACGTATTTTGGACCTTGTAAGTTCCGGTGCGAACTAAGGAACGCGTAAGGCCTACGAATACATATAATATGGCCATCTTCAAGAAACCTGACCAACTCCTACATTGATTTCAGGGTGGCATCACCTTACATCAGTTACCTAATATCTCGGTAGGCCGACAAACAGGCAAGGAAGTTGCACCGGCGTCAAATACGCGATGCCTCCAACCCTTTCGAGTGGCCGGAGCCGGAATTTCGACACATACGATTATAACAGAACTTAATACAAGAGTACAACTATTTCGTAGCAGTGCAGTGCTTATCATTACTCTTTAATTAAGTAGTATTCTATTGGGTCTCTAACCATAGACTACGGTTGAACGAATGAAATGAATGTAATAATTGGTAGAAATTCGGTTGTACATATTGGCAACAATATAGTGCACTAAACTCCTTTTTTCTACATATATTTTACGCTATGGCATAAATATATGTTGCGAGATTATCATGTTAGCTAAATAACGTAAAAATGGGCACAATCGTAAAGTTATACGTTCGAACATAAATATATGGCCGATTAGTGTGCTAGCCCGGCTGGATAGTTAAAAAAATGTCTATAATTTTCATTTTTGGAGAATAAAGGTACGCTCGCACGAGCAACTTTTATCTCCCCGACTATTTTGTCTCTCACCCAAGTTAGTATGGAAGTGCGCACACATAGCGACGCGACTCCGTGTGCGCACTTCCATACTAACCCATAGACTTGATGTGAGAGACAAAATAGTCGCGGAGACAAAAGTGGCTCGTGCGCGCATACCCTAATACGCATCCTAACCAGCACCTCTAGCACACGACGGCCGCGACATACTCTCGCGCCGCGAGCCAGCTCGCTCGCGGTTGCGAAATTTCTCGGTCGCGCTGTCAGTTTTCTCGATTTTCGTAGCACCACTTGGCACATCGAGAAAACCGGCCCAAGCGAGAGAGCTCTGTCGCGGTCGACACAGTGAGTGTCGCCATTTATCTGAAAAATAGTCCCTGATGCCATATTGCTGTATGGCAACACTGAATCGGTAGTAAAACATGCAGTAAAGAGTGAATGGCAAGCCTTATACTAGCAACGTCCCTAATCACGATAACTTTGTCTCTTTCTCTAAAGCTACAAAATGAAAGAGAAAGAGTACATGACGATTAAAAATATCCTGCGGGAAATAATTTGTCAATGTTAAAGAAATGTGAATTGTCAAAATAAAATATATAATATTATCTAGTATTTTAAACAGAAAACTCCCGTGCCGTGACCTAAGAATATAATACTCACATTACTCACTGCCGTGAGATTCTCGTGCTTTCTAACAATGACTTTTAAAACAGAAGAGTTATTTAATGCGTTGCTGTAAACGGAATCGGAATCGAAATAAATGCAGACAGCCCAAACAGGATAATACTTTGCTTCATTTCGATGATTTCGATCAGTCTGAATCGAGGAACTTAGAGAACACAATATAGTCCGTTAGAATAATAATATTCTCCATGAAGAGCTGCTGGATTTTCGCCGAATACGAACACACATGGAACAGACATGGAAACATGGTAGAAGGTAACGTGAGTTATTAATTGTTAGGGCCGCTTCAGACCGGACTGGCAGCGGCGCGGCGGGCACTTTCCGTGTTAAATAATTTTAAAAGTATGTAGATAAAGTTTAAAATTATTTGACACTGAAAGCGCTCGCCGCGCCGCTGCCATTCCGGTCTGAAGCGGTCCTTAGTTCCTAGATGGTTCCTAGGAAGAAAAGTTCATCAATCACTTTAATCTAAAATATTGTCGTAATTAAGTATGTTTGGAATCATAAGCAATGCATAATCAGCGAGTAAGTATCCTACAAAAACTATGTCAACCTTCCACAACTAATTGACCTCAAACAGTTATTATATTTGGACAACAGTTTATTCATTGTATTTACCAAGATTTCTAACAATACTCAATTCATTCCAGGGACTGGTTGTGGAGTCAAAAGTCAAGAATATAGTGCCACTGTGGAAGCAGACATTATGGACACCAAAAACTGTATCTTATGAGGCTATTCACTAATGTATTTTAAAGATGATCAGTGTTGACTATTATACCAAAAAAACCTTTATCTTCCTCTTAAGTATCACTATCGGTTAAGCTTAGTGGATAATGAAACAATGGCTGTAAAATGGTAAGGGCAATTATATTGATAGTATATCATATATGATTACATCAATGGCAGCGTTCTCGCACAGACTTGCCAAATTTAGAAAGATATTTTTAGTTTTTGGTAGGTTATTTTTGTTAATTTTAATTTGAAATCTGGTTTTAAACGTATATTCGTATTCTATCGTATTTTTAATGATTATATTTTTCCTCAACACTATGACATAAGTACCAAACCATATAATCATTGTCTAGTTACTCATAACACAAAACCTTAATAAGCTTACCATGGGACTTATTCAATTTGTGTAAGCATGTCCTCTAATACTACCTACCTGCCCATACACTCTCATCCATGAGAGGAGGCCTGAGCCCAGCAGTGGGACCTATATAGGCTGATTTATTCTTTTTATTATTATTATGTCCCCTGGTACCTACACATCTATTTTCTTATTAACTTAATTTAATTTTCTTGTATGGCATACCTAGTCGGTCCCAAAGTTCTGTCACAAATGAAAATAATGATAAAAACAAAAGAAGCAATAAATTTTTAATAAATTATATACCGATTTAAAGTACATTTAATAAAGAATTAAAATTACTCAAAATTATTAAAAATTACCTCCTTTGTTTTTAATACAGGCCCTTAATCGGTGCGGCCAGTCGTCTATCGCAGCACGCACCATTTTCATATCTATCTCAGTGACTGCTTTTCTTAAAGATGACTTTAGGCTCTCCAAATTTTTATGTGGTTTAGCACAGACCTTCCCCTCTAAGACCTGCCAAATTTTATAGTCCAAAGGATTAAGGTCCGGACTAGAGGAAGGCCAATCTTCGTGTCTTATAAAGTCGATTTTTTGACGGTCAAACCAGGCTTGAGTGGTCTTGGCTTTGTGTGCTGGCGCAGAATCCTGCTGGAACACAAAATTATGTCCCGAAAATAGCGTGTTGGGCAGATCTTTGACAACCTTATCCAAAACTGTCTCTTGGTATACTTTCGCACTGATTTTGACACCTTTTTCGCAAAAATGAACCTCAGTTGGCCCGTAATAAGATACACCCAACCAGACCATCACTGATGATGGATGATGCCCATGTTGCACCCGCGGAACTCTTTTTCCTGCTTCTTCAGAGCTCCTAGCGTACACTCTATCATTCTGTTTATTGTACTTCTCTTCAATATCGAAAATCTTTTCGTCTGTAAAGAGGATATCACGGTGTCGATTTTTCGCGTACCGCTTTAACAACTTCCGGGATCTTTTAAGCCTTATTGTTTTTAGACGGGCATTAAGTAAGTGCCCACGCTTTTTTTTGTATGCTCGTAGACTAAGATCTTCGTTTAAAACCTTTTTGACGGTTTTTCTACTGACACCCATCTGCAAAGCCATCAATTTCTGTTTTCGGACAGGATTTCTTGCTATGCGCGCCTTGATCGCTTTGATCACTGCTGGTGTTCGTACGGAGCGAGGCCGGCCAATTATTTTCTTGTCCTCAACACTGGAGACTTCATTGTACCTATCAATAGTACGGTACACAAACCTAAGCGTTATTTTTAAATTTTTGAGCAACTTGAAAATGGTACTTGGCGAGTGCCCAGAGCGGTGCAATGCTAAAACAGCTATTCGGTTTTCTTTCTATGTCCACTCCATCGTGAGAAATTGCAACGAATGACTGTTTTTTGTTTTAAAATAATTGTCAAACATTCAAAAATGGAATGCAGTAAAATTTTCTTAAAATCATCTTCTAAATTTAAAAATAATATGCCAGTGACAGAACTTTGGGACCGACTACGTAGTTGTATTAAAACATATAATGTAAACAAGTAGTCAAAAGCAATTTAAATACCTTTGTAATAATTGTAGGTCAACATCAAGTATTCCTCTAGCTACTAAACTAATAAAAATGTAGGGATATTTTCATAATTAAAAAATTAAAATATATCAAACTCATAGTCATCATAGTACTAAGTATTATAAAGCTTAGAAAGACAATTCTTGTTGAAACGGTCCCTAATTTTAGTCTGGTTCAAATCTAGAAAGGACTTGTCATATTAATTTTAACCTTTCATAGTTTTTACACTAAGTATAGTATAGGTAGGCATACCTTAGTAGTTAAGTTACTTAAAACCTATTGTATTGTTAATGATGTGTATGATCAGATCAGTAATAAAGCATAAGAAAACACAGGTTATTGTTATTATTTGACTGACACTAGGGGTAAGGATAGGTAGTTTAGCTAACAGATGTCTATTATTTCCTTGTAATTAAGTTATTGTTATTATGGATTTATTTATATGAACACTTCACTATTATTAAAGTGATATAAATTCTGTTTTTATTTTTTATTTAATTTGCCTTATTAGTTTGTATGTTTGGGTCATGAAGCAGTTACTAAATATACTTTTTATAAAGCAATTTGGCTGAAATTTGCTATACTCATGTAAGTGTAGTGACAAGGCAAAATTATGGCCACACCGAGCTGAGCTGATGGTGGAGACTGAAGGTTGCCATAGCAACTTCTAAACTACACTAGATAGTCCCCCGTCGTATTTGAGCTCATTGGAACCCTCTTTAGTAGTTGACTGTTCATGACTAAAAAAAGTACATTCAGCAATAAAAGCTAGTATTTTTTGAGAGAAAATGATTAAGTAATACCACGACGGTGGAAAACAAGCGATCGACTTCACTGTGTTGTCCGCCAGAGACGATTGTCGGACCCTCACTTTCAAAACAGCGGGTTCTCGGGTGCCCTGCCCCCTTATTCTGTAACTTGTTTTAAGCTGACCCACAAATATATCTTGACAACGCGATGCATATTAAATAAGCCTAGGTAGAGGTCTAGTTTCGTAACGGGTGACCGGCGGGGTGAGCCTCATTAGCGTGTAGCGAATAACAGCCTAGGTTCGTAACACAACACAACACCCACAGGGCAAGTAAGTAGTCTGCGGTTTTCTGCAAGCTAAAAGTCGGAAGTTGATACCTACCTCCTTCCCCACATGAACTGCTCCTTCATTAGATTGGATTACATTCAAACCAAAAACTGAAAAAGAACTTCCAAGATTATATTTTATATAGATATGCACCTGCATATGATGCTTTTGTAAGTAGGTAATACCTCACCTCAATTCGCACGTAAGTCCTACTTATCATTTAGAAAGAGGGCTGTCGCGTCGGAAAATTTAATGAGTAACTGCAGATAATTCCATTACTTTAGCGAGAAATTGTGCATCATCCATAATAATCCTTATTAATTTAGGTATATATCATACGACTTGTGATGGGAAATAACTAATCTAAGCAAGCAATTTATTATACTTCCTAAAAGTACCTAGGTAAGTATACCTAGCCTAATAATCTATACCTAGTCAACAGCGAAAGTAAGTTAACACTTTTACACTTGATTTTGAAAAACTGTTAACATACCTACTTCTGCTATTGACTATAGGTACCTACCTAAGTAGGTAGCGGATCCAGGCAAAGCATCTGAGGGGCTACCGCGAAACCAAAACGAATTTCGTTCGTGTATCTCCGTCTCTGTTGCACTTGCTAGTTCGAGCGAGCGAGTGAAATCTGACCACAGGTCCCCAAACGGTGTCATGCCCCCCAAAGCATTATTATAATTCTGAATCTAGACAGTTGTTGCTCTCTCACAATATTTTCTTTAAATATTTTACAAGTACAAAGCAAAATTATTAATAGTTTTCAAATTTAATCAAATTAGGTATAGGTATTAAAAAGGACACTAAATATCATTACATTTACGTATGTGTCCCTAATTAACTTAAAATTAATAAAAAAAAGTGTGCTCTTGTTCCTTGTGAGTTCAATTATCAAGTTATTATCGCTGTCGCGGTCTCCACATCTCGAAGACAATGTCTCGCATTTTGACGTTGAGACGCGAATAAAGCGATATATTTTGTCGCTCTAAAGTGCACTTGTGATACGAGTTTCGAGAGTCTATCGCGTCCAACTGTCAGCGACAAAAAAAAATTCGCTTCGACATATGACCGCGAGACAAGAAGCGTCTCGTGCTACGGATTCGCTATGTCGCTCCTTGTATCGCATTTTGACGCGCGAGAGAGCTCGCGCGCCGTCGTGTGCTAGACGTGCAGAAAGCATAGAAGTCAACACATAGTTTGAGAGATCTTACTTCGAACATTTGACAGCTGTCATCCCAGTACAATTTATGTCGTCATATGTCATCATTGACGTCTATTGTACCGCGATGACAGCTGTCAAATGTAGGAACTAGGAAGTAAGATCTCACTACGGACTAATACAGACGCGCAGTATAAAGCAAGAGGATGTTTCATATAGTTGTCTCTGTCACTTCTTATGGTCAACTGACGTGAGTTAGAATGAGACGAATAGTATGGTATTTTGAGTCTATTGACGACTCTCGATATACTGTTCACCTAAGTGTTAAAATAGTAAACAATTTTGCCAATTTTTTTTTTAATTCGTCCATTCGGACACACAATTTTGTCAATACGTCAACATCAAGTTGAGACATTTAGTGTTGTAATTATTTTAAAGTTATAAGTTATATTCATCGACATTTTATCGGCGTGAATTTTATGTAGGCGAGGCGTTTGGTAAGTTTGAGATACCGAGAAATAAAGATGTGAGTGAGCTGGAGGATTATTTTGCTACTCTACTTCCGGATACCTACCAGATTAACTTGCACACCGTTTTGAAATTTAATTAAATTGAATTGACGTGAAACTGGCAGAAATGTCTAATGACGAATGTCATAAAAAAATGCAAGATTGTCTGAAGAATAAACTTTTATTTTATATTGCGTTTTGTTAAAAACTATATGTAACGTTTAATCAAATCGGTGAAAGCCTTTCCTACGTGTTTTTTGAGCTAGAATTTTCGTACATCGAATTTCGCTATGTCGGAAACAAACCATATGAAGGATGTAATAGATAAGAATTTAGAAGATTTTGAGATCCAAGAAGTTCTCAACAATGGAACAGATCTCAGAGAGTACGCCTTGCAAGTTGACAAAGGTATAAAGGAGGCGGAAAAAAATTCTGTAGTTGATTATTTGAAAGAAAGTGGAAACATTAGCTCACTTCACAACCAGATCGAGGAATGTGATGGCATACTAGCTCGCATGGAAAGCATGCTCATGGTGTTCCAAGTAAGTACCATATTTCCTCTAAACTTTGTTGATTATGCAGTTAAAGAATTTATTTGTTACCTTCTATGTGTTTTTATTTAATTTACACAAAACATGATATCCTTAACTTATTGATTGCCAGCCAATTTCCCATTGAGGCTATTGTTATTGACATAAGTTGCATGTGTAGGTATTTTTGAAAGATTGTCTATATAGATATTGGTGAACTCAACTGCACAATGTCAACTTGGTTTCCTGAGAACTTGCCCCGTTTAACGTTGGTTGGATAGGTGCAGGCAGGGCCTGATTTACCCACAGGCTAATAAGGCTAGAGCCTAGGGCGCAAGGACTGAGCAAGGGGGTGGAGTGGGGTGCGGCACTGAGCTGAGACTTAGTTACATTTTATAGTTAGCCTAGGGTGGTTAGAACTCTAAATCAGGCTCATAGTTGGCAATGAAGTAGGTAAAAAATGTATAAATCTATCTTTATTATGATTACAGAATGACTTGGGTAGCATCAGTAATGAAATCATCATTTTACAAAAACGGTCTGTCAGCATGTCAGTCCAGCTGTCTAACAGGCAGGTCCTGAAGGGACCATTGTCCTCATTTATTGAAGATATGGCAGTTTCAGAAACACTTATCTTGTAAGTAATAATAATTACTACATCTCCTATAAGCAGTGTTATCTTGCTGACTTCTTTCTTCTTATTATAATTTTATTTTCAGTGGCATCAATAATGTACCAGTTATGGATAAAGAGTTTATGATCCAGTTAGCAATTTTAAGCCAAAAACTGAACTTTGTCAAAGAACAAGACTTTAAGGAAACCAAAGCTTGCCATGATGTGAAGGATGTGCTTGAAAAACTAAAAATAAAAGCTGTGGCAAAAATAAGAACTTATATACTGGAGCAGATTTACAAATTTCGGAAACCAATGGCCAATTATCAAATACCCCAGAATGCTATGTTGAAATATAAGTTTTTCTTTGAGTTCATATTAGCCAATGAAAGGAATGTTGCCCAAGAGATTTGCAATGAGTATATAGACACATTGAGTAAAGTATATTACTCATACTTCAAATCATATGCATCTAGACTGGACAAGCTGAAGTATGAAGAAGCTCCAACTAAAGATGATCTCATGGGAATTGAAGATGGTGTGAAAGGGAGCTTCTTTCAAAAGTCAAACTTAAAAAACAAGAGCACTATATTCACTATTGGTAACCGTGGTGATGTTCTGGCTCAACAACTGGAAGCCCCAATCATAGTGCCTCATGTTCAACAGAAGACAAAGGTAAATTATCTCATCTAAAAAAAACGACTTATTCAGGGTGGGTTAAATCATCGTTTGCTTGCCATTACCCTATATACCAGGGGTTAGTGCATGTATGTTTCTTCCACATCTCGTTTTTGCCCACTGTGTTTTCACTCACTTCCTTCCCATGCATGTAAGACTCATTCCTACAATACGGCTACGGGAGACTCGAAACTTATTATTAGCAGATTTTTAAGAAGGCAATATTGCCTATTGACGAAAATCCCATTCAGATATCACAAAGAATTACGAAGCTACAACCGTTTTAATATTGCTTGTTAGGGAGAGAAAACGCTCGCAGTGAGTGACGTCACAATCTGCGAGGCTGCCGCAGAGCGCGTCGCGCGCGCAGCAGGCCGCGTCGATGGCGGCACCGAACACAATGGGGCACGGCACGTTGCCGTCTTCTAGTGACGTCACTAACTGCGAGCGTCAATCGTTTCATATGAAGTTGCGTTTTGCGAAAAAGGGACAGAACATACCCCTTCTTAAAACTTTGGACACATACTTCGTAACTTCGTGATTTAACCTCTTGATCCTCTTGATTTTTTCTTCATTTGACGACATTTTTAATCCTTTTTCGAGAAAATAGGACATTATTGATTATTTTATTTAGTGTCTGCACCCCTATTGCTAAAACTGCCTCTTGAAAATTAAATTTCATGTGATCTGCCTACCTGCCTAAAATAAACATATTTTCTTCAACTTTTTTCTTTCTAACCCTTTTGGGAATGCAAGTGTCAATGTATGTAAACTGGTTTCAGTATTCTTATGAAGCTTTATTCCGAAGTTTACAATACGCCTTAGTGGACAACAGCTGCAGGGAATATCTGTTCACAACAGAGTTTTTCCATGTAAAGGGGAGCCACGCCCAGGAACTTTTTGACAGAATACTTGGAAAAACTTTGTCATTGCTTGTGGTAAGCATCACTTTAGTTTGCGTGTTTTTTAAAACAAAATCTTGACTGCTGAGATGTTTTTATTTTATTTTATTAAAGTAGATCTTGAAATCTGATATAAGTAAAAGAAATCCCTCTCCCTACATCCGAACTTACAAACTTTACCACTTATTAATTTAGCTACCTTACTTTTCAGAAAAATGTTGAAAACTATGTAATTGAATGCTATGACTGCCTTGCACTGTTTTTGTGCATTCAGCTCATTAACAGATACAGATGGATGTGTCACAAGAGAGCAGTGGCGGCTCTGGACAGGTAATATTATGTTACATTACTACGTTACTATTAAGGATTATACCGCGTATGACTGTTTATCGCGGCAAAAGTATGACGCACAGTAGACAGTGTTATATCGTAAAACAAATAAAATGTGGCAGCTTTTGACTACAACTTCGTTCGTTCGACATACCAGCCATATATCAATTCGTTATTTCGACCCCTTGGGGCATGATTTCCGGGATAAAAAGTAGGGTAAGTCACTAATAACTGGCCACCTCGTACAGTCAAGGGCGCCAATATGTATTCACTCAAAGTTTCATAAATATATATACTACAACCTTATTGTTGCAGAAATATTTTTTAGACTGTGGTGTAGGTATACATATTGGTGCCCTTGACTGTACTAAAAATTAACTCTATTCACCTATAGAGTTAATTTTAAGAATAAGGTGTTAACTGTTAATTACTCGCCACCCTTTCAATAACTGGCCACGTTATACTAAGTTGGATTCTGTTTGTAGAGAAACAGAGATCATTTTTAGCATTAGGGGGCCAGTTATTGAACGGTGAAAATTGGCGATTTACCCTATATATATTTCCGTGCATGGCGTGAAGAACTTGATAAGTCCAAAATGGCAATTTTACAGGGCAGCGATTTTAAAGTTTGTCATTCTCTCCAAAATCCGTTTTCATTTTAAACTGATCTTTATAGTTTGATTTATGGATAATTTTATGCGATCATTCAAATTGTTTTACGTCTCGTAAAATCTGCTTATTTTGTAAGATATTTAGACTTATCAACATACCTACTGCCCAGAGACTTATCAACTCATTCCCCATGCATTGCTCAAACCAGTGAAAACATTATTTAATTTAAGTCCCAAAAATCTAATTTAAAAATTTATATAACGGTAATTTTATGTGGTTTTTCAAATATGGTTATCTTTTTCTTTCCTATTATCTTATTGTTCATAATAATTGACTTATCAAGTTACGCATGTTTTATCAGTAGTTGAGTATAAGTAGATTAACGGCCATTCCCAATAATCAATCCACGGATAGTTTTCCTTACCAGCAGTTACATTTTGACACATTTTCTACGGGTAATCTGTCAAAATGTAACTGCTGGTAAGGAAACTATCCGTGGATTGATTATTGGAAATGAACGTAAGAAGATATATTCATTTGTTAACGTAATAGTGTGTTAGTCGTCGCTTTGATATCTTGTTTTGTCAATTTACGTACGCTAGGTCTGTTTTTGAGTATAAATTGATATAAGGATATTACTATATTATAATTTATTTGTGACACATTGCGTAGACATCTCGTTAATTCGTTAAATAAAATACGCAAAATAGGGACATATAAATGTCACAGGCACTACCTCTAGAAGTTACGTAGATATCGAGTTGTCAATTTTTGTCCTGCAAAACCAATGCCGTAGAAAGCCATTGCGACGATAATTAAAAAATCGTGTAATTCGAGTCATCAAGTTCTTCACGCCAGGCACGGATTTAATCCTTGAGATAGACTAAACATCTAAACATTCTTTCACATTTATAATATTAGATATCGAAATAAGAACTTGTTTCTCAGTGTCTCGTAAAGGTGAATTTGAGCTTTGGCTCACCCATTTGCTCAAAAATACATAAGTGCCGCACGCCGTGCGCGAGCTGCCAAGAGTCAGTTTTTTTACCAGTATGTATCCGAACGGCGTGCTGCGGAACGTCACGGTACGGTCTTGCAACTTGTTTGACTTGCTGAGCCGGACGTGTGGTGTGTAAAATCGCCGTTAAAATTGTCTTTCACTATGGCGGTTTGTTTACATAGTTAGCAAATTCTATTGACAGCGACTTTAGCCGCCATTGTGCTGCCTCCCTTACCACCTCGCCGCGCGTGGCGAGGCTGCCTCTGCTGCTCTGGAGCACACAATAAACATTGATTTTATTTTTTCAGTTACTGGGATTCCCTGCATAGCATATTGTGGCCAAGATTAGATTTTGTTTTGAAACTAAACATCCAGAGTGTAAGAGAATGTGATCCAGCCAAAATATGTAACAAAGAATTGGGGCCTCATTATGTAAGAACCTTTCATATTTTAAAACAGTTTACTTTGTTTTTTTTTAATTATTCATCTGTTACCATTATTTGTTTCAGATCACTCGTAGATATGCGGAATTTTCGGCGGCAATGCTAAGTCTTAGCGAACAATTTCCTTCGGAGGGCCTTAGTAACCTGCTCTTAAATCTACAAGATGAAGTCAATTGCTTCTTGCTTAAAATGGCGGCAGAATTCTCTCAGCGTATTCAACAATTAATATTTCTGATAAATAATTATGACATGATATTGAGTATTTTGATGGAAAGAACCAGAGATAATACCAAAGAAGCAGAAAACTTCAGAGATCAGTTGCAAGCCAGAAGCGCAGAGTACGTAGAAGAGATATTGAGCCCGCATTTTGGGGGAATGATGCAGTTCGTGAAAGAAGGGGAGGTTCTCCTCGAAAACGATAAAAAATCTGAATTACTAGCTATGGAGAAGAAAAGTCTATCTCTTGTAGCGTCATTCAGCGCCAGCTGGAAACAAAGTCTCGAAGAAATACACAGAGAAGTACTTGTGTCGTTTCCTAATTTAGTGACGGGGTCTGGTTTGCTGCAAATGGCTTTGACAAACTTTGTACAGTACTACAATAAATTTGTGAAACTACTGACTCCTAATGCTCGAACACAACTGGTCAACATTCATGTGATTATGGTTGAAATCAAAAAGTATAAAACTAATTTTTAGACTAGTTTAATTTTAGACGCAATGATTATTGGACAAAGATCTTAAACAAGTGGAATACCACCCTGAGTTATGGATGTTTTTTTATGTGTTTAAGTAAATATTTATGTGAGTTTATATGTATGTTTATCGTCGTCTACTACCTATTGTACAAAGCAAAGCTATCGGTCGATTTGTGTAAGATTGTCCGCAGATATTTATTTATTTATATGTAGGTATTTTAAGTTCGACTGTTATCGTAATTATAATCTATCTTTTTTGTGTCTAATGTTAACTTGACTGTCAATCCCAGGCTTCTGTAGAATCATTGGTGGTACGATTTGGTAAAGCGATCTGTATTGTAATAAAATATTTACGCTATCATAATATAACTTAGTTTTTATTGGTTTCAGTGGCGCAGCTATACCAGTCGCATCCTAACCATTGATTTTAGACACTTCCTCAATAACGTAATATGAGTTAGCTAATGACTAAACACAACTCTAAACGCGCCATCGACGAACTGTCAAAAATTAATCGTTAGAATCAGCGAAATAGACGGAGAGCTAGCGACCAAATCGGTCATGTGGCTTCAGCTGTATTCAAACTCCGTTAGCTACTTCCCTGAACAACCCTTTCCGATAATCTTCGTGCTGGCAGGGCGCGGGTGGTGGGTGCGGGTGTAGTGGGGTGGAGAAAAAAAAGAAAAAAAAGTGGCCTCAGCGACTTTAATTTTTTTTTCAAATAGTTGCTCTGTACTCCCAGTGCACCCAAAAAAAAATCGATCGTGTGATGGGAAGGGGTTGCCAGCGTTAATTAAAAATACCAAAATAATAATAATTTTCATGTGCGCTCAGCTGTATTGGTTTTTTTTCTGACGCGCCTACTACACACCCGCACCCACCGCCCGCGGCCTGCCAGCACGAAGATCATCGGAAAAGGTTGTTCAGGGAAGTAGCTAACGGAGTTTCAATACAGCTGAAGCCACATGACCGAGTTGGTCGCTACCTCTTAGACCAAAAGTATTAACACAAATCGAGCTCCTTACAAATGCCTACCCAAATACATGCCTAAAACCCACAGACTAATACAGTCCCGCAGTATTACGCAAGACGATTTTTCATATAGTTTTCTCTGTCACTTTTTATGGTCAGCTGAGGTGAGTTAGAATGAGACGAATAGTACGGTACGGTATTTTGAGGCTATTAACGACTTGTCTCCATATTAATACCGGGACGTCAACGTCAAGGCGACACTTATAGTGCTGTAACTATTCTAAAGTATATATTTATCTGGGGGCACGGGAGTGCCCCCGCCAAGTCGAGCATCGGCACGACCGTACCATCCTTTTCTCGAAGCAGTTCAGGCCATTTTCAACCCCCCTATAACTTCGTTATAGATAAAACTGTAAGCCTGAATTTTCAGTAACCAAGCACGCATTGTATTAACACGATATATTTTAAATATCATTCAATTTGAACCAGTAGTTTAAGAATTTTAACTAGTCAAAGTTTCTTAATTTTCACTGACTGACTGACTGACTCACCGATCATCAAAAGTCTAAGACACTTATAGCAGACATAGAAGCTTCAGATTTAGACTACAATTAGTGTATAAATCGAGGGAAAACTAAAAAAAAATGCAATTTCAGTCCTGTTTTCTAGATACACCAACTGCATAATAAATAGTATAAACATATAGGATTACAAAGTTATAATTGCAGTCAATGGGACTGCATTCATAATTCGTGTGTATTGATAACACAATAACGTACTTACAAAAAGAAGTGATCCCATAAAAAACATTCCATGTAAAAAAGAGGCCAAGCCTCGAAACTCTTCCACCGTAAAAAGTTGTGAGATATTTCGTAGAGCCAAGTCTCAGGCATTCTTATTAATCTTTATTTGCTTGCTAAATAAAAAACTTGACAATCGCACAACTTTCCTGCATTTATAGATTTCTGCATACCTACATCCATGTAGTATTGTGTGATTGCCAAGTCACAAAACTTTATTTAGCAAGCAAATAAAGATTAATAAGAATGCCTGAGACTTGGCTCTACGAAATATCTCACAACTGTTTACGGTGGAAGAGTTTCGAGACGGCTTCTTTTTTAAATTAAATGAATAAATCATCATATCAGCCGAAAGACGTCCACTGCCGGACATAGGCCTCCCCCAAAGAGTGCCACAATGACCGGTCCTGCGCCACCCGCATCCAGCGGGCTCCCGCGACCTTTACCAGGTCATCAGTCCACCTTGTGGGGGGGCTACCCACGCTGCGCTTTCCGGTACGTGGTCGCCACTCGAGAACCTTTCCGCCCCAACGGCCATCGGTTCTACGTACAATGTGCCCCGCCCACTGCCACTTAAGTTTAGCGATTCGGAGGGCTATATCGGTTACTTTGGTTCTGCTGCGGATAGCCTCATTTCTGATGCGATCGCGCAGAGAAACTCCCAACATAGCCCTCTCCATTGCCCTTTGGGTGACTTTGAGCCTTCTTATAGGCCCATAGTAAGCGACCACGTTTCCGTGCCATACGTCATCACTGGCAACACACACTGCAAGTCTAGCACACGACGGCCGCGACATACTCTCGATTTTTATCGCACTATACCTCTTCTTCTAAGTGTTCTAATAAGAGAGAGAAGGATAGTGCGTGAAAAATCGAGAGAACTCGTGCGCCGTCGCGTGCTAGCCGTGCTGGTCAAAGACTCTCGTCTAGACACTGCGGAATATTGGACGAAAAGATGTGCCGTAGCCTCCCGAATGCGGCCCAGCCGAGTCGGATTCGACGATTGACATCTTTCTCAAAGTTGGACCTACATAACTGAACAGTCTCTGCTAGATATATATAATCGTCGTCTACAACTTCGAGCGTAAAGTGTCCGATTGAAATGGAAGTTGGTAATATATGGAGGTTTGACATGATCTTTGTCTTATCCATGTTCATCCTTAGACCAACTCGCTCGGAGGCTTTACTGAGGTCATCGAGCATCGTGCTTAAGTCCTCCATCGTCTACAACTTCGAGCGTAAAGTGTCCGATTGAAATGGGAGTTGGTACTATATGGAGGTTTGACATGATCTCTGTCTTATCCATGTTCATCCTTAGACCAACTCGCTCGGAGGCTTTACTGAGGTCATCGAGCATCGTGCTTAAGTCCTCCATGGTCTCAGTAAATGAATAAACAAATATTAAATATTTTTTGGGGACAATCTTACAAAAATCAACCTAGTCCCAAACTAAGGAAAGCTTGTACTATGGCTACTAGACGACGATATACATACTTATATACATAAATAGATACTTAAATTAAATACATAGAAAACATCCATGACTCAGGAACAAGTATTCGTGCTCATCACACAAATAAATGCCCTTACCGGGATTCGAACCCGCGACCTCCAGCTTCGTAGGCAGGGTCACTACCAATACCAACTACAGAGGTGTCAGGTCGTCAAACATAAAAGCGGCCAAGTGCGTGTCGGGCCACGCGCAGGGTAGGGTTCCGTAGTTGCCCGTCTGTCACAGAATGCGGACTTTTTGGGTTTTTATTACCTCTAAATAATCGTAAATATGATTATTTTTATAACACACCAATGTATAGGGTCATTTCGCTGGTTAGCGACCACCTAATTTCATGTACCCGGTTAACGACCACTCAGTTGTTAGGGACCACAACTTCTCAATTGAAATAACGAGGTCAGTAGGTACATTAAGTTTTTTTAAACGATATGTAGGCAATTAGGTATACAACTTTAAAACTAATCGAACCGCAGATCGCAAACTTTTAGCAGCAACAGGTTATATACGTAAAATAATTACGAAAATCTTCGAACAGCATCAAGCCGCACATCGCAACTAGCCGCGCGCACAAGAAGCACCGTGCCGTAAGTCCGCCTAAGTTTTAGCATTGCCATGGGTGGGGGGGGCATGTCGCAGGGCAGGTCTTTTGCGCGCTCGCTGCGGGCAAGAAGCACCGTGCCGTGAAAAAGCAACTCCAATGACAATGTATTTGCACCCGAAATCAAGTGCATTTCTTACCAGTTAACTAGTTATGTCTACTTAACTGTGATAGTTTTCCTTTTAAATTCATTATATGTACTACTGCCACGATTTTTTTCAGGTCCCGAGTAGTAGCCATTTAGCCGGCAGGGCGGGGGACGACGACATTAAATTCAAATTCAAATTCAATAAATCCATAATATTTTTGAACAAGCTATCCAACGATACACCACACTATAGGTTTAACGAGAAAAAAAATACACCAGCAATTTACATGTAGGGGAGGTACCCTAAAAAAAATTGGTTTATATACCCACGCCGAATTGCAGTTTTCTGGTTGTAAGGGTTGCTGAGCTAAGCCGAAGACGGACGGACAGACAGATGGACGGACATGGCGAAACTATAAGGGTTCCTTGTTGACTACGGAACCCTAAAAAACATGGAATGTTTTTTATGGGGTCGACATTTTATCGGCGTGAACTATTTATGTAGACGAGGCGTTTGGTAAGTTTGAGAAACAGAGACGAATTACAGAGAGAGTGAATGAGCTGGAGGTTTATTTTGCTATTCCGTATACCTACCATATTAACTTTTGTATTGTTTATTTTAATAAATAACCAAAACTATATAGATTATTTTTATAGTTGTTAAATACTAGTTATTGCATTTTTTTTAAGTCCGTATCAAGTACCTAGCTATCTAAACCTCACGTAGGTAATAGTTTTGGTTTTTAATGTGGTAAATACCGTAAATGTAATTTTATTTACTATGGATATATACAATGTATTTACGAATGCCGCAGATTACGAATATATGAACAGTAAATATCGATGTCGATAACTTGTAAAAAAATATCTTTCGCTGCACTTGAGAGCGAATTACATCGTGCGAGCGAGAAAGCGAAAACAATGATGTATGAAGACCTGTCAGATAACATGGTTCTATAGCCCTTTCTTACTCGTCGTTCGTACGTAAGTGAGAAGAAATCAGATGTATAAAAAACGTTCCATTTATTAGGACCTATCTGCCTTTCTCTGTTATCTGTGTAATACACAGTAATTTGGCGCCATTTTTTTTAATAAACTGCTTTGACACATACAAAATAGTGACACCACGAATAAACGCCTCTGATCGTCTAATAGCCGCGTCCAACCAAACGGCCGAGCGTAAACAGAATGACAACGTCTATCCCGCTTGATCTCAGCTTATGCTATGACCATGTATCTATGCAGCCAACCACGCTTGAACGTTTGGACGTCCAGTACCTTATAAATGTGCACTAGATGAACCTGCGTTATCTTATAGCTTGCAGTTTGCCAAGCAGGTCTGTGAGTGTGCGGCTTTATCGCCATTTTTTTAAGGGAAAATAAACGAAAGTTAGGCCATTATACACATAGCAATTGGAGAAATCAACCTAGAGACGCAGCTATAAGATGGAAAGAGACAGCAAACATTCAATTCATTCGCTTTGAAGGCGGTTCTTTATCAAAGAGAATATAACCACTATGCTTTATATCCAAAGAGTACAACTAAAACCTCAAGTACACCATAAATGCTGAACCATATTCACGAAACCAAATATTAGGTGACACAAAAAAGTTATATTTAGGTAATTATGATTTATTAAAGTCGGATATCGATACGATATCATCAAATCAGGCTCAAATGGCTGAATGGAAGAAAAAAGGCGCATTGCCAGCAGTGGGAGAATACTTATGTACATCTTCAAAAATAGAGAGGATTGTCTACAATATTGACTATAACATGTGTGCCCCCATGCGATGCCCGACCATGTAAAAGGATGAAGGTAAATAAGTAATCTTATATATGCGTATTTCAAAGTACTTACCAATGAAGAAGGTATCCATACAAATGTAGCTTCAGATACCATAGTAAAAAAAGACAGCGAATTTAAGTTTTTCACACAAAACTTGTTTTTGCTGTATTTCGTTTATTTTATAAACTGGAACCATATAAACTAATTACAGACATAGATATACCTCATGTCATTGTATATGCAAAGTTTCGTTACAATCCAACACGTAGTTTTAAAATGAGAGCGTAACTACGTTTATATGGGAAGGTGAAATTCGGCCGAGCTTACTGAGGACTCTTAACGGACAAACCGTGTAGTGCTAGTGAATCGTACAAAAATGTTTTTTATCCGTCATTAGTATGAAGTATAGCTATATAAACTATAACTAGGAGTTTATAATAAGGGTTTCCTATGCATTTTTTACCTGTTTAAGTAGTGCTACATGATTGGTTGGGCGACAGGTAAGTAGGTATTTAATTTGTTATTGTTCTTATGTGAAATATATATTACTAGCTTCCGACCGCGACTTCGTTTGCGTGGACCTTGGATAAAAACTATCCTACATTTTTAATCCAGTCTATAAACTCTTCGTGCAAAGTTCGTGCATAATATCTATTATTAATAACCTAGATCTTCAGTATTTCTTTGTATTGACCTTCTAAGCTGTATTTCTTGACATATTATTACATTTATTACTATATAATTTTAGTTTAATAAATTTTATTGACTACTAGCTTCCGCCCGCGACTTCGTCTGCGTAGACCCAGGTTAAAGCTATCCTATATTTTAATCCAGGCTGTAAACTATCTTCGTGCAAAATTTCATTCAAATCGGTTCAGCCGTTTAAGCGTGATTGAGTAACAAACATCCAAACATCCAAACATCTAAACTTTCGCATTTATAATATTATAGTAGGATGTATTTCTTGACCTGTTACTAATGTGGAATGATAATCAGCAATTTGACTAACAATCATTCATTTTCGTTTTTTTTGTGTTGTACCCATTATTAAATTTGCCAATTAGCATGTAAGGTATAACTGATAGTGCTAATATTAATGGTAAGAAATAAATAAATAAAAGTTTCATCCAAATCGGTTGAGCCGTTTAAGCGTGATTGAGTAACAAACATCTAAACATCCAAACTTTCGTATTTATAATATTATAGTAGGATTAGTAGGATGTAATGCCACTAACTTCAGCCAGGTTGTACTCTACCGATCCATTTATTTCCGCGTGCCATCCGGCGATAATGACGAAGTGTGCGGCGATGACACTAAAATTAAGTTAAAGTGGTCATTATCATTACTGTCATTAGGTACTTACACTTTGAATCTTCTCACTTTCGCCCGTAATATTTGGCGAGATATTTGGGTTCAAAGGTCAGCCATTTATGGGACTTAAAAAATTCGGTATCGTGAACAGACTCGGATTTTTAGACCTAATTTTTTTGGTTATTTTTTATTTTCTTTTCCTATCGTTATAAACGCGTAAAAATAAGCGTTTTATTTCTCTAAACTTTTTCTCTCAGATCGATATTTACCGAGATATTCGGCTTCAATGGTAGTGTCAGTATGCCAAGTTCTTAAAAATAGGCCTCGCAGAGTCTTCCTGGCTTACCTGCACTACAGCTCACAGATCGCACGGCCCTTTTTGGCATCTGAAAATACGCTGCCAGTCGGCGGCGCGCCCCCACATCGCACCGTACTGCAATTCTAAGAAGACGGTAGCTTCCTTTTGTTCTACGCAAATGCCATCAGCTTGGACATTGAATGACCTCGGCGCGGGCGGCCCCCGACGTGGAAATATATAAAATGGGTTTTGGTGACATCTTGTATCTTATGTAAAGCCTTTCGGCAGGTATGTAGTTGTGACCTGTTCGAATAGTTGTGACTTAGATACCTAAATATTTAAAAATGGTAACCCAAACAAAACAAATGTCTATTCGAACAGTACACAACTATACGTACACAAGAAGGGCTTTATTAAAGCTTTTTACCCATATAGCTGTAGCTGGCGCTCGCATTAAATTGAGTTTAGCCATTTCCACGTGATGCTGTTCTTACATTAAAGACTAAACTTTTGAGAATTAGAGCTATTAGAACTTGTTGAATTAAATGAATCCCTTCCCATGCAGCTAGTATCTCTACATACAACTGTATGTAGAGATACGGGGTGAAATTTAATTCGTGATACAAAATAAAAAAATGTGAATCTATCCCAGTGGGCGTAGCATGGTTGCCATTTTATCACTTATCGTTGTGGTAAAGACGCCCATCACGCTCTGACAAGTATACGAGTGCGAGAGTGACGGATGCCTTATCCACAACGATAAGTGATAAAATGGCAACCGTGCTACGCCCGCTGATTCCGAGATACTTTTCCGTACAAAGTGTACGAAATAGCTGGATTGTTTGTCATAAAATAACAAAGCTGGTCTATGCGACCAACGAAACCGGCTGACTGACGAAACTGTATGAACACATTTTTTTGCCATAATACAAAGTTGATCCCATAGTAAAAGTTGCTCAGAATCATGGATTCACATTTTGCTATCACGAATTAAATTTATAGGTAAGTACTTACCGTCAGCTAGCGCCGGCTCTCGTGAATCGACCTGTACTTACTTTTCCGTTTCGACCCATGGCAGCTTCTATGTCCATATATGTTGAGGTAGGTAGGTACTTAGACATGGTTTCAAAACCACACCTTTTGCTATCTTTTTCTACCGGATGTAATTAAGTTGATTATTCGTTTTTTTGCGATTTCATCAACTGCTGCAAACATATCTTAACTAGGTACAATTTAACACGCGCAATTTTTAGGATGCATGTTGGTATCAATTTACTTTTGAGCATTAATATACTAGTGAAAGGATTCTCGCATTTAAATGTAGCTTAACTAAATAGAGTGAACAACGTTTAAAATTGATAATTCTGAAGTAAGTTGACGTTATTTTATCTACGCACATATCATTAGTGCTCTAAAATGCGTTCAGAAACCGTAGGAAAGGACCAGTATTATTAAAACCGATTTTACTATGAGAACTTTCTTGTCTGTGGTAGTAGATAAAATCTGTACTTTAATGTTATAACAGTACAGAACTTTGTAACGTTATGAGTTTAAATATGGAACAGCTGTCAAAACTCGTGGGTCTCTAATCTAGTATCCATAGATACTAAAACAGTTATCGATACGAAAGCTCAATTCAGTATTTTTAATATTTACGCACGAAATTTGATCTCGAGTGACATGAGTATAGAGACTTCGTTCGTCTATGATTAAAAAAAAAACATTCGTCTTGTCGGAGGATCGAATTGCCGCCATTGCTGTTGTCATTTTTTTGTTGGTTTTTTTGCTAATACGAAAGTAGAATTGTGAACCCACCTTAGAGTACTACTTAGGTATGATATGTGTGTAGATAAAGTAGTGTATGCAACTGTACATAATTAGGCCTTAAAACACTCGTGTGATCCTATTATGAAACTCGCTGACGCTCGTTTCATAAAACCACACTCGTATTTTGAGGCCTCTGATTATGTATCAGTTGCATAATAGTACATTGTGATACAAGTGAGGTATGTTGATAATTACATCAGAGGCGGAATTATCACGCTCACCTGCGGCTAGCGTGATAATTCCGCCTCTGATGTAATTATCAAAGCTCACTCGTTTCATACGACGTTTTTCAACACATTTTGCGAGGAAAAATCCTTTTCATAAGATTTTTTTTTATAGGCCTGCCAAGTTATTTTCTTTACTTATTGATCGCAACAGGTTTTTACTCACATGTTGTATACATCGCCAAGAATTTCCAGTGGCGTCCATTCTTTTTATCATTTTTCTAGTCACCACAAGTCAACATTTTTGTTAATAACCAAACACGCATTAACAATGTTTACAAATAGCTGTGAAATAACCTATAATGGCGCGTACAGTTTTTTTTCGTGAAGTTTGCCCAGTGCGCGCGCATTAGATGAAATCTCTCTCAAAATAAAATAAATATTTTCGTTTTAAAATGTTATCTTTATTAATTCATGTAAAATGTTATCAAAAGTGAATAGTTTTACTAAATTAAACGTTTCTATATCATATCCAAAAATAAATAGTCAATTAATTAACAAAAAGGATTTAATTGGTTTGGTCAAGTAAGAATCCATTTGCCGAGAATTAAAATAAAGTTGTACATTTTGCACAACCCGGTTAATTTAATAATGCACCGTGTGCATGCATACATCTTGCTGCAAGGTGCCAACGTGACTTAATCGGGATATAACCATAACACACAAGTGTCGTAATGTTATAAAACACGCGTGTTTAATATCCAGGATTATGAGCCTAAAAGCGACACAATAAGAGGTACGTTACGAGCAATTGTGTTGAAAACTACTATTACCTACGAGTAGTACGGTATTATTCAACGATCGTTTCATACAATTCCATGTTGAATTAGTTAGCTACATTCATCTACACTAATATTATAAAGAGGAAAGTTTTGATTGTTGGTTTGTTTGTATTGAATAGGCTCCGAAACTACTGGACCTATTTGAAAAATTCTTTTACCATTAGAAGCCGACATTATCCCTGATGAACATACGAGTAGGCTACTTTTTACCGCGAGAAAATGCTTTATTCCTACGGGTACCTACACTAACCGTGCGAAGCCGGGCCGGTCAGCTAGTATTATATATATACAGCACGGCTATCATGCGACGGCGCGCGAGCTCTGTCGCTTTTTCTCGCACTATGCGTCTCTCTCTTATTAGAACACTTAGAACAAGAGGTATAGTGCGAGAAAAATCGAGCGTATTTCGCGGCCGTCCCACGATAGACGTGCTCTGCTGGGTTATTGGTCATTCAAAGTAGCTATTTCTGTTAAGTGGTTCTTAGAGGTTGATTGCAACTTTTTTGACCCTATAATGCATTAATATGCAAATATGAACCACTTTAAAAAATATGAATAAACCTAACTTCACTAGCTTCATTAGGGTGTCGTGAAATTTGAGAATTGAAAAGACCAGTTTATTTCAATAGACGCAACCGCATCAGTATAATTAGATATTTCGAAATATTTACAAGGAAATTAAAATGTGTAACGTACAAACAGACATAATAACAAAAGCATATCATCTATTCCGAAATAAAAAAGAAATGCATGGCGACATGGCGTGTATCGGTGTTATTTCAAATTTTATAAGACAAGAAAAATAATACATGTAACATACCTACCTATTTAGAATCCTGAACGCCTGCGTTAGCCACATATGATTATGATCAGGTATTAACGACTATTAGATACATTAACATGACGGAGTGTTTTATTGTGTCTAGACTATGTGCTCTAGAAATATTTTAGACAATTATCACGAGTAAGTGCATTTTTACATTTAATCATCCATGCAGCTACGACAGGCGTGTATTGATTGACGAGTAGGTACTTTTCAGTAAGCTGTAGTTATACACAAGTTTCTCGAAGGTGTGTCAGAGGTAAAGCTAACAACAATATTCGTGAAGCACAACCAAGATTACTTAGTTACACGAAGGCGGCTGCGCTAGACAATGGGACGAATCGTGTATGCTCCGACTTGTACCTACTTACTTAAATATCTATCGAGTTAACTAATATGTAGACATGAATAAAAGTCTTGCCTGTCGAGTAAAAAGTCCAGCATTAGAATATCCTATAATTATATGTACCGACATTGTACAAAATTATGAACTTATATGCATTCTTAGACTCTTACTTCCTATTACCTACAATGTTACCTTCCAAGCATAGTCATAGAAATATCTTACTACCTATAGGCAGAAAGTTAACGGATGTTCCACACACATCGTCATAGGTTGTTCTTAGTTTTAGATTATATACGAAAATCTATCAAGGCAACTTTCATTCTCAACACAAGTACGGTAATTTTATTAGGTACTTGTGGTTCATAAAAAAATAATTAAGTAGGTACTTACGCTTCGTGTTAACATTATGCCATTCCATGAATTGATTTGTATTGGTCCAGTGAATCTTTTACACTAGTTCTTCCAAATCTTATTTGGTTGAATATGAATACCAATATCATTAAAAGCTTTTATTTTTTAATTTATATCTACTTATGAGTAGGTACGATTGGTTAATTCGTATTTTCGTATCTCACAAATCGTTTACTACTAAGTATAAAGAGTTTAATTTAATGTAACTGGAAATATTTTTTGAGTGAGCCCAGTTTTTTTCTCATGATTGACAAGATATTAGCAGTCTTTATGCAAGGTTTCGTAAAAGTAATGCTCATTTCGAGACTAAGTGATATGTTTTTAGGGTAAAGATAATAATATAACATACATATATAATATGTATGTACGATTTTAAAGCTTATTCAAAGTACAATCGTACACAAGAAAACAAATAAGTACTCTACCATAAAAGGTACTCTTTAAGACACGTTGGAGTAAGGAGTCATATTAGTGATGCTGAACTTTCTCTCTGGCCTTATTTATTGTAACAAAACTACCTTAGCTGCCTAGCGTCTAAATATTATTAAATAGTTTAAACCTAAAAGGTAACTTCCAACAATTTGCTCTTCCGCCACGACACACGACGTCGCGTCGACGGCGACTCGGCGTCGATACGTAGCGCTCCAACAACACTTAGTAACAACAGGACACAAACAATACACATATCAAATGCCTTTAGTTATCATTCGTAAAGTAACCTTTATTAAATTTACTATAAAAGCTCGAAGATCACGAGCCAATTATTGTAACATTTCTAAGTCTTTTGACTAGATTATTCGTATCTATATATAATACGCAAGTAAATAACATAGGAATATTTTGTACGACAAGATGCCATCGATCACGAGCGGTAACTCAAATGCAGACTACTATTTATAGGTAAATACATATAACGACAAAGTTTTAACAAAATCACACCCAAATAGACTACCTTCTACATTTACAATAAATTAAGCTTACCTACTTAAGCGGTACGATTGTCTTGTTTGATCAAAATATTTATCATATAAAAGGTGTTTAAAGGATTGAAATCGATACCGGGAGATCGAGTTCTATAATGTTCAACTATACTCTAGAAAAATATATTATATTCTAATCTAAACACTTATAAAAATAATAGAGATGATGGATTTTAATAGTAGCTGAAGATTCATTTGAAGGCTGGAGTGGTCCTCGGGGAATTTGTGCGGGCGGCAGGGGAAGCCCGTCTTTAGAAAGGCAGGCTGGCGCGGAACATGTTCTCGATGAGGGGTGGCGCGGGGACCAGGTCCTCGAGCTTCAGGTAGAAGATACGCTGCAGGCCCTGCACGGAGAGTGAGCGCAGCTCGGGCAGCGCGCCCAGCACGCGCGAGAAGTGCGGCGCGCCGCTGGTCGCGCCGCTGCCGTTGGGCATGTGCGCGCGCAAGCAGCCGATGATTCGCATTTGCAGCTCCTCCACGCGCCGCGTATCTTTCAGACCGTGTCTCTCTGTAACAAATGAAAAGTTTCTTGACTAATGTGTTGCGTCCACTTTTTTTGCATTCATATTTGTTCAAAAATATTTCTTTACAACTTTAGGTACTTAATAGGTAGACAAATAACTACGAAATATTAAATTAATATTCTTTGTTTTTTATTGCTATTCGCGTAAAGTTGTGAATAATATTCTCCTGTTTTTAAAGTCGGTTAAAACTTTTTTTATTAAGAGTTCAATCAAGTATTTATCTAGGCATAGGTACTGATATGTAGAGCTGTGAATCTAGTTATGGTATTAAAAATAGTAGAAATATAATTACCTGTTATCAGAGTAAGCGCGCACAAACACGCAAAGGTCGAAATGTCAATGTCCATTGAGTGCAGTGTGTTGCTGAAGTCGAGCACCGCATGCAGCCAATCTCCAAATGATCGTTGGCACTGTCGCTTGTCGAGGACTAAACCATTGCAAAAAGTTAGCTTTGTATCTTCTGGCCTCGTGCGGTAAGCAAGTCGCAACACAAATAATTCAAGTCGCGCTGAAGCGAAGAGTTGATCACGATCTTCAGCGCACAGCTCAGCATAACCTGGTACCTTCTCAGCGAAAACCTTTATCATATCAATCGATGATGTCAGGATTGAGTAGAATTGCTGAATCACTTCTGAGTCGGACATCGGCGGTTCCATAGGGTTAGGTTCTCTGTACTGAGAGTAATCCAGATTAGAAAAATCTGGCGAAGTATCAACATGCGCTCTTACAAGGGCGGTAATCAGTGAAATGGGCGGACTCGGGGGTGATTCTTGAGGGCATTTTGGCTTCGAGGGTAATCTCCCACGTCTTCCTTTTAAGGAATCTGTTCTTACGACTTCCTTGACCATGCCGACGGTAAGACATTTTTGGAATCGACAAAATTGGCATCTGTTCCTTCTTCTTTTGTCCACAGGGCAAGATTTTTCGGCTAGACATACGTATTTTGACCCTTTTTGAACTGTTCGCTTAAAAAAGCCTTTGCATCCTTCGCAAGTTCTAACGCCGTAGTGCTGGCAGGCGGCGGTGTCCCCGCAGACGGCGCAGAGCTGGCTGGGCGAGGGCGGCGCGGCGCGCAGCCCGGCGTCGAGCGGGGCGCCGCCGGGTGAGCTGGACGCCGAGCTCGGGGCCGACGCCTGCATGCAATGCACCTTCGGCCCGTGTAGCTTCGGGCTGTCGTTTGAACTATTCGATTCAGATCGCTGTACCGGCAGTGAAGCTCTTCTTTGCCTTGCACTCTGGTCTGTAGACACGTGCAAATCGACGGAATTTGAAAATGAGGGAAGTGAATATGAATCTTGATTGTGGGGCACGCCTCCAGTATCAAACGTAGGACTGCATTGTTGCGGCGGGGCGTAATACGGCGAAGGAACATAAGGAATGGAAGGTTGGTATTGGTATAACACGTGCGGAGATGCGTGTCCCTGGTGGGAATAAGCGCTAACGTTGTAGCAGTCCTCTTCCATTTTTAAACCAAACTCGGCCATTTCGGGTTTCGGATAACGAACTGAATAAGTCTCTTCAAAACTAGGCAGGGCTGGGCCGAGCGTAGGCGAAGGAGTCTCACTCACTGGAGTTGTTCGATGCGATTTGATTTCAGGTGGAATCGGCGCGTGAAACTCGACGTCCGGGAACGGATCTAAGTTTTCTTCAAAGATCTCTGAAGAATCCTCTTGGTATTGGGGTGAAAGTAAATCAGTGAAGGACGACCCGTAGTTGCTCTGCAATAAAAAATGTGATCGATAATGGAGGCGTTGCTGAATAAGTAGGCGGTAGGGCGCTGTTCAACCAATGGTGGGCGTTGTTTCTGTATCATTATATAAACCTACTTAGGTATATCATGATACATTTATATTTAGAAATGACAGCATTGATTTCCATTGACTTTTACGTAATTGTTAGTAAAGATATGTATTTCATCCTGTTTCTTCAAAATATTAGTTGGGATTGGTGTGAAGGTTTTTGTCACTTTTAGTAACAAATATTTGATGTGAATATCTCGTAGTTTTATTTAAAAAGTTGTATTTACTTACGTGTGTCTGCAGCAGTAGCATGCTGGTAGAGTTGGACGTGAAAGCGGTTGGCGAGCGCGGCTCTATGGCGCTCGGCCCTGTAACAATTAAGCATTTCACTTCAGTCAATTTATTACTTTAAAACTAATTCTCGCTGCTTCTCGGTTACTAATATATATTTATATTAATCATATATGTTAGATAGCATTATTAAAGTTATGAAACCACGAAGACCCAAGGTAACGTTCATCGGACAGAAAGAACGAAAGGGCTGTGAGCGGGAGCGGGCTGGAGCGGCCGGCGAGCTTTGAACTATCACGCTATACAGTCCATGCATCATTTATATTTACCCTCGGCGAACATACTTTGATTCTTCCTTCAACACAAGCACTCGTAATTGCCTAATCGATATCTACTCTCGCGGACTCCACCGGTATCAACGCTCGCTACCCTTCTACGACGAACAATGACGGCGAAAAAGAAAGGTCTCCTAATTTATACTGCAGTTTTAGCCGCCGAATATTAGCGTTTGAATACATCGTGTCACGGTGCTTGATTCGCCACGCCCCGAAAATTGAATCCTATGTATACACCTAGCCCACAGTAATAATAGAAACGACGCTAACGGTCTTAGTATGCAAAGTATTTTAACTTCTATTACCGATGGTGAGAGTATTTTTTTGATAAACTCGAGAAGTTGATAATTTTTAGGGCGAAAAGGCGATGGATCCCTGGGGAGGTTATGAAATCAGTGGCATTTGCAGTGTCTATTATGTTAGGAACCATTAATTCCAGTCTTATTAAGTTATAAACAAAACGAAGCTTTTGTTGCGGAAATTCGTAAATTTTCCATAGAGTTGAGGTCTTATTCGACATACGCGGGGGGAGGGGGAGGGCTACTCACGCCGCGCCTACCGGTACGTGGTCGCCACTCGAGAACCTTTCCGCCCCAACTTCCATCGGTTCAACGTGCTATGTGCCCCGTCCACCGCCACTTAAGTTTATTCGGATCGCAATTCGGAGGGCTATATCGGTTACCTTGGTCCTGCTGCGGATAGCCTGATTTCTGATGCGATCACGCAGAGAAACTCCCAACATAGCCCTCTTCATTGCCCTTTGGGTGGCTTTGAGCCTTCTTATGAGGCCCATAGTAAGCGACCACGTTTCAGTGCCATATGCCATCCGTCACTGGCAAAACACACTGGTCCAAGACTCTCGTCTTGAGACTGCGGAATATTGGACGAAAATATGTGCCGTAGCTTCCCAAACGCTGCCCAGCAGAGTCGGATTCGACGATTGACCTCTTTCTCGAAGTTGGACCTACCTAACTGGACAGTCTGTGCTAGGTATACATAATCGTCTACAACTTCGAGCGTAAAGTGTCCGATTGTAATGGGAGTTGGTACTAACTACATACATGGGCATTTGACATGATCTTCGTCTTATCTATGTTCATGCTCTGTCTATAATGGTGGACTAATTTCATCAACTCTCCTAAACGCTATATGTGTCGGCAGGATAGTTGAAGCGAATGATTGATTACACTAGAGTACTAATTGCAAAAAAGGTAGTGGATGAACGAATGAGCAGGTAAATGTGATTTAATGCACGTTTGATAAATATATTATTCGCTTTGGTTTTTAATACGATGAATATATTTATCTACCCCATGGACCTATCCTTTATTCATTCAGATACCTAATATTCATTGAAAGAAAACTGGCGTATATTTTCGGGTACATAAAATTATGCAGCGTGTGACATCCATTAGAACATAAATCCAAAAGAACGATTAAGTGCTGAACGAAGCTTAAAGTGCTGTGAACCGTTTTATCGAAAACAATGTAACAATTACCTTTTCTAATGGAGATTTTTTTTTCTCGAGCAGCAATGTACTTCTAACATTGATTTGAAAGGCAGAGATAGTTTCATATGTTTCTATCAGTTGTTAACTTTGTTACCGACACATTGCGTGCCGATTTTTTTTTTTAAAAGACCGGTTTGCTGCACTCCGGGAGTGCCGGCAGAAATGAAAACTCAATGACATTGTAAATTTGTAACAGTTTTTCGATCAAGTCACGTGTCCGTCTTACGAATTTTCAATCTCTCGAATCTCACGGTCACGTGACATCTTACGGTCACGTGATTTGTGGCGAGTTTAACCATTTTTCCTAAGCTCAAAACAAAGTGTTTCCTATACAAACCTTGCACCCCTTTTTGACCCCCTTAGGGGTAGAATTTTCATAAACGCTGAATATACTTTATTTGTATTTTAATTAGTAATCTTTCTACAAAGTTTTAAATCTCTCTCCGCCCCCCCCTGTAACGCTTTTAGGGGATGAATTTCAGAAATCGCCGTAGGCATGTTTGACTATATAAAAGGAGCCTATGTGCAAAGTTTCAACTCTCATTTTATGTTTTCCATATGTCCTTTCTACCCTACGGAATGAATTTTGATGAAAACTTTATGTCAATTATCTGGTTTATAAATAGAAAACGTATATACGAACTTTCAAATTACTAATGTTTTAAAAGAACGTCTCGGTACAACTCCTATTTCAAGCCTTCAGGGGGAAAGTAAAAAAAAAAATTCGGGATAGATTTACAAGTTATAAAAGAAACCTGTGGTCCTGCTTTCATGTTACTAGCCACAGTTTATTATTAAAAATCACACATTACTTATGTGAACTTTCAACCCCTACCTTAACCCCTCCAAGGCATAAATTAGAAAAAATCCTTATCAATGTTTTGACTGTACATTAGGAGCTTGTGACCGCAGTTTTAAACGGCTAACTTTAAAAAGGACATGTTTCTCATACAAACTCAACCCTTTTTTACCCCCTTAGCGGATGAATTTTTATAGCAAAGCTAAATCATTTGTTTTGCTTTTTAGTTAAGAAACCTTCATACAAAGATTCAAGTCTGTAACTTTCCAAATGAACGATTTCCATGCGCAGCGCCTGCGCAGCGTCGCATGAAAACCGTCGACGTGCGCGTCCGCGAACCTGATCGCGTCATTATATTGAACCCGCAATGTATTGAGCGAGCGCTGCGTGTATCTCGACCATAAGCTGCAGGTATACAGTGACAGTACGCACGGAATAGCGTACTTTTAACTTGCCCTGTACACCGACTGAACCTGCGAGCTATCATGTTGGCTCTGATCGCCAGAGCCCTTCGCTCCCTCTCGATATCCGCATCTTCGCGCAAGCCGTCGGTTGCCACGTGCCCAAGGTATTTAAACGAGTTAACCCTCTTACGCTGCTCGCCATTCAAGCGAATTGGTGGGACATGAGATGGGCACTTGGTTCCCGCCTTGAAAACCATATATTCGCTTTTTGATACGTTATATCTTAAATTATCTTTTAAAGCATATGACTCACACTTATGAATAAGGGTTCTCAGTCCGCCCACCGATGGGCTCAACAGCACCGTATCATCTGCATAGCTTAGGTATGTTGTTGAATGCTAACCCTGTTCACGTGGCATCCGACATGCGTGCTGCTGAGCTCATAGATAAGCTCGTTAATATACTTACGGATTAAATAATTTTGGCGAGCTTAGTCCGCCTTGCCTGACGCCACAATCTAATCTACATGCATCTGAAAAAACGTGTCCCCATCTGACACCATTTCTCTGGCTGGCGTACCAGTATCTAAAATGCGTGTTATTTGCTCCTCTCCCAAAACTGGTTAGAATGGCATCCTAAATATATCTTAGGCCACACCCCTATTGTGTACTTTTATTCAATACCTGCGACTTCGTTTGCGTGGTAATGTGTTGGGTATTAACGCATTTCTTCTCTTGGACATAGGGACACATGTAGTTCTAATTTAACCTATAAAGTAAAACTTTGAGCAAACCTATTTTAACTAAAATGCCGTTAAAAATGGTTTATCATTATCTGTCACTGATATTTAAATCCGTAAGCAATGGACAACATTTTATTTATCAGAGGTATTATAAGTTATATTAAAAAAATATATATATATATATATATATATATATATATATATATATATATATATATAAAAGAAGACTTCCTGACTGATTCATCACCGGCACAGTCGAAACTACTGGGACTAGAAACTTGAAAATTACACCAGAACTTCCTTTTATGACGTAGGCAAGGGATGACGGAATTTTTGGAAATTCTATCCCTAAGGGGGTTAAATGGGGGTGCAAAGTTTGTATGGGGAAACATTATTTTTTGAACTAGATACTTGAAACTTTGTAGGAAGATTACTTACTAAAATACAAAAAAAGTACTTTCAGCGTCTCAGAAAATTCCACCCCTAAGGGAGTTAAATAGGGGTGCAATGTTTGTATGGGGGAAACATTATTCTTTGAACTAGAGACTTGAAACTTTCTAGAAAGATTACTTATTAGAATACAAAAAAGTTATTTCTGGCTTTTAGAAAGTTTCACCCCTAAGGGGGTTAAAAAGGGGTGCAAGGTTTGTATGGAGGGAACTTTATTTTTTGAGCTAGAGACTTGAAACTTTGTAGAAAGATAACTTATTAAAATACAAAAAAGTAATTTCAGCGTTTAAGAAAATTCTATCCCTAAAGGGGATAAATAGGGGTGAAAATTTTGTGTGGAGGGAACTTTATTTTTTCAGATAGAAACTTGAAACTTTCTAGAAAGATTACTTAAATGAATACAAAAAACAACTGTTAGCGTTTTAAAAAATTCCACCCCTAAGGCGGTTAAAATAGGGGTGCAAAGTTTGTATGAGGGAAACCTTGTTTTGTGCTAGAGACTTGAAACTTTGTAGAAAGATTACTTATTAAAAAACACAAAAAGTCCTTTCAGCGTTTTACAAAATTCAACCCCTAAGAGGGTTAAATAGGGGTGCAATATTAGTATGGGGGAAACATATTTTTTTGAACTAGAGACTTGAAACTTTGTAGAAAGATTACTTATTAAAAAACACGAAAAGTACTTTCTGCGTATTAGAAAATTCCACCCCTAAGAGGGTTAAATAGGGGTGCAATGTTTGTATCGAGGGAACTTTATTTTTTAGCTAGAAACTTGACAATTTGTAGAAAGATTACTTATATGAATAGAAAAAAAATAACTGGTAGAGTTTTAGAAAATTCCACCCATAAGGCGGTTAAAATAGGGGTGCAAAGTTTGTATTAGGGAAACTTTTCGGTTTGAGCTAGAAACTTGAATCTTTGTAGACAGATTATGTATTTGAATACAAAAAAGCACTTTAATCGTTTTGGAAAAATCCACCCCCAAGGGGGTTAAAAAGGGTTGCAAGGTTTGTATGGAAAGCACTTTTTTTTTAAACAGAGATTTGAAACTTTGTAGAAAGATTACTTATTATAATATAAACAATTAGAAAATTCTATCCCTAAGAGGGTTAAAAAGGGCCGGTGCAAGCTTTGGATGAGAAACACTCATTTTTGAGCTGGAGACTTAAAGCGTTGTATAAAGATTTCTTATCAGAATAAATAAAAGTTCTTTAAGCGTTATGGAAAAATTCCACCCCTAAGGGGTTAAAACGGGGTTCAAGGTCTATTATATGGAAACCAAGAAAATGTTATAGTAAGAGATTTTTAACTCGGTCTTAGCCTGTATGTTAAAAGGCTACAAAACTGATTTCAGAGTTTTTTGAAATTCATTCCCTATAGGGGTTAAAGGGGGTTCAAAGTTTGTATGGAGAACATAACATTTTTAAAGTAAGGGATTTGTAACTTCTGTTTTAGACTGTTTGAAATTGATACCATAAGGGGGTTAAAAACATTCAGCTCCTGAATGAGCTAAAAGGAATTGGATGATTCTACGGGGAACAAGGCAATTTTAAAGTAAGGGATCTGTAACTTCGGTTAAAAACTAGGAAACTAATTACAGCGTTTCTTAAAATTCATCCTCTACGGAGGTTAAAAAGGGTTGGAAGTATGTATAGGTCATACATAATCCGACTGCTAGCAGAAAAGTAGGTTAGGTTAAGTTAGAACCACGACCCTTACAGAGAACCGAACAGCTACCAGAAATGTAGGTTAGGTTAGGTTAGAACTGGGATGCTCCCAGAACCGAAAGGTAGGTAAGTAGTAGTAGTATGTAGATGCGGATTATTTTGTTAATTTTTAATTTTTTTTGGTTAATCAGAATAATATTATTCTCTAACACCGTTAAATGGGGACGGCGGATAGAGATGGAAAGTTCTACGTCTTTTAGCACTAGATTACGTTTGCTTTCAAAACTTTTTTCAGTAATGTAGCTTTCTTTAATACATTACGAAAAATATACAATTTAAGCTGAAACGTCTGTTGATGATTTTTAAGATATTTATATGTGTAAAAACTGTTTTCAATTTAAACTAATGAACTCATCGCACTGTTACCTTTTATACGCTTAATCCCTGAACGGATTTAGATGAAGTTTTCCGTACAGATAATTTGAGGATATAGGATAGTTTTTATCTCGAAAATCATCTCTTAAGATGGTAGAACTTTGTTAAGGGCAGCGATAATTAAGGTTCCGCCTACAATCATTTAATAGCAATCATTTTTCTAAGGCGGTAACAAGTTCTACGCGGACGAAGTCGCGGGCAACAGCTAGTAAGAGGATAAAAGTTTAGATGTTGGCAGCAATAGATCCAACAGGTAGGACTTGGGCTGCAGCATTAAATGTTTATATTGAGCTTCTTCCCTGCTTATTTTTAACAATGTTTTATATTAAATAAATAAAATGACTGAAATGGACTTGAGTCACTCCGACTCGCCGGTAAAGATGTGTTTTGGAATTCATCATAGATAAGAGTGCGGTCTATCGAGTACCCATTGACCGTTAGGTGTTTACGTGGAACAAAAGATCTCATTTTAATTAGATAACAGACGGTTAATTTATATTTTCCAAACTATACCTAACCACTAGGTAAGTTCTACAACCATAAGCCGAGGACTCCCTTTCTAATGGTAGTTATTAAAAATATTAAAGCAATATGTTAATTTTTTTCATATCGCAATGTGTTTCAAATCTCAGTGGCACATTCTGCCAGATCTTGTGCATGGTCCCGCCATCGGCAAATTAATTAAGTTTTTAGCCCAATTGTTAGTTATAATTAGTATTTTTTTTCATTTATTGGTGATTAAAGTGTGTACAGTGGCATTTTATGATAAAAGTATTTTCCTGTATGTTGATCAATTTCTGTGGCTGAATGTCAACTTCAATGCGCGAAGTGCGAATTGATAATACCGCCTTAATACTGACGCGATTGATAATTAATGTTTATAAAAGGCCCGTTCTAGACTACCGTTTGTTGCTGATAAATATAAATACTGAAAAACCAGTATTTTGACAAATACTCAGCGTGTAATCTTGCAGAAACTTAAATAGACTTTATGGCAGAACGCGAGAACAGCGCGATGCCATGCGATAAAAAAAAGTTGAAATTTGTTGAAATATTTATTGAAATTACACCATAATACAAATTTAGCGCATATACCTAAGTTTCAATATCAGAATCGTTTAATGTTTTATGATCTATCGTTTAGTATGCGTTTTGTGAAGGTCTATCACACACAGCACATATTGGATAGTTAAGGCAAGCCCGCCATTTTGCCGTCGCTGAAACTTGACAGATATGGCAGCTAGGATTTCAAGAAGAAGAAATGAAAAATTTAATGTGGTCAAATGTTTCGAAAAATTATTTAATCGTCACAGTTGGATAAAAACTATCCTAAACGGAAGCTAGAATAATAATGTACTTGTAAAAAGTTTCATGTATTTCCGTTCATGGGAAGCTGAGATCATTCGTGACAGAACAATGCTTAGTTTGATACTGGCTGATTCCTTTTTAATTCAGAGATTCATTTTAAGTGTAGATAAATGCGAAGTTGTTAAAAACAGGAAGCAAGAGATCGAATTCGTTAAATATATTTAACGTATTTTATCCTCACCGACAAGTAGAATGGCGGAGGGACCCTGAAGTAGGCAGCTAGTTTGCTTATTTGTTACAAATATTATGAGGAAGGTGGAGCGTTTTCCATAATTTAGTTTTCAACACATTTGCTCGTAACGTACCTCTTATTATACGTCGCTTTTAGGCTCATTATCCTGGGTATTAAACACGCGTGTTTTATAACATTACGGCACTCGTGTTTTATGGATATATGCCAATTAAGACACGTTGGCACCTTGCTGCAAGGTGTATGCATGAAAACGATGCATTTTTAAATTAACCGAGTTGTACGAGTATAGAATGTACAGCTTTTTTTGAATTCTAGGCAAATGGATTCATATTCGACTAAACAAATTAAACCCTTTTTGTTAATGAATTGACTATTTGTTATTGGATATGATATAGAAACGTTTAATTTAGTAAAACCATTCACTTTAGATAACATTTTACATGAGAAGAAAGATAACATTAAAAAGGAAAATATTTATTTTATTTTGTATTGGCTGTTTAGAGATTTCATTTAAGTCTGGCTTTAAGACCCGCGCGCGCACTGCGCAAACGTCGACGCCACTGGAATTTCTTGGCGATGTACATTGAGTGAGTTACTACAACTTAGAAAAGTTGAAAAACCAACGAGATTTCCATTTCAAAGTCCAATACTTATCTCAAAAACGGCTGAACAGATTTTCATGAAACATGGCTATAAGAACACTCGGGATCACATCAGCTTTCGAATAAAAAAACCGCATTCAAATCGGTCCATGCGTTTGGGAGCTACGATACCACAGACAGATACACAGACACGTTAAACTTATAACACCACTTTCTTTGCGTCGGGGGTTAAAAACCTGTTGCCATCAAATAACCAAGGAAAATAACTTAGGAAGTCTATAAAATTTTCATCTTATTAAAAGGATTTTTCCTGGCAAATATGTTGAAAAACGTCGTATGAAACACGTGAGCTTTGATAATTACATCCTCGGCTCTCTTATCACGCTAACCTGCGGCTCGCGTGAACAATCCCGCCTCAGATGTAATTATCAACATAGCTCACGTGTATCACAATGTACTATTAAAAAAAATTTTTTAGCCGACTTTAATTCAGAAATCTGCCAAGCCACATGAACATGCGTGCACATTTCCTTTGGCACTTCATTAGTTGCTATTTCAACGGAATCATATCAGAATTTGTGAAGTACTTTCATAGATTTAAGTAAATCATTGGGGAGTTCCAGAAGACATCTGTGGTCTTCATCATCAGTTCCACTTCACCAAATTTATGATTTCTGGGTGTAAATACACGTAATAGAAAATACCAAAATCACTACACGCGTGCCTAATATAATTGAGGAGTTCCCTCAATTCCTCATAAATATTTGAAAAAAATGGGACCTATCTGGAAGCATATATTTACAATTAAAAAAAAATTACGAATCGGCTCATCAATGACGGAGTTGTGAGGTAACATACATTGAAAAAAAAAAACACAACCGAATTGAGAACCTCCTTTTTTTGAAGTCGATTAATAAGGTTCAATTTGGCCTTTTCTCTGTAATAATTAAGATTTCGAATGTATCTCTACTCTCTATCTACATTACTTAAAATTGGCTGTTTGCGCGGTACGTTCGCGTATTACAAAGAGCGCAGGCGGAATCACGAGACAAAGAAAAGAGATAATACTTGACAAAGACGGTGTCGACAAGCGACGATAGTACCTTATTAATTAATACAGACCTTTCTTACTGGTAGAATCTATTTGATTAAAGATAATAAGTTTTGCGATTTATTTACATACTAGCTTCCGCCCGCGACTTCGCCTGCGTGGACCCGGGATAAAAACTATTCTATACATAACTCTAGGCTTACATCTTCGTGCAAATTTTTTCCCATGGGATGAGCCGTTTAAGCGTGATTGAGTAATGAGTATAAACAAACATCCATACTTTCGCATTTTGTAATATTAGTAGGATTCATTGTTCGAGAAAATGCATACTTTGCTGACTATATGTAGTTACTTAGGTATATACCTAGTTTGGAAAATTACCTGCAATAACATCTGATATGACAAGCTTTTAGAAGTAGTAGCATATAAGGAGCTACCTGGGCGACCGAGCTTGGAACGGCGTCTATCGTGTTTTCCACACACCTAGCTCGATCTATTATTAGTCTCTGTAAACCCTCAAGCTGCAAAGTCATACTTTTTTACCGACTGATGTCAGTCAATGAAAATTCACAAAGTTTGCACTTCTTTTTCACGCGGTCTTGTAAAATTAAAAATATTAGGTATTGCTCTGTAGTTATTGTTAAACACCGAAAAAGTTTTCGTGTCAAGATTAGCACATTTCTAACAACTCATTTTATACTCAGTTATTATTATGGTTTCTTGTAGCAGTTGTAGTTCGTAAGCAACTACACTCGCGGACAAAGATTACGGGTTGGTAAAATACCGTCATATTTCCTAAAATAGTGCGTAAGAGGTTGTAGAGTTAATCCTGTCATGATCTTTATTTAATTTTACATATAAACTGCTAATAACAGTAAAAAATATAACGTTACCAGGTTTAAATCGGACTCGTAAAAACCCATGAAAAAAAAATCACAGATTTCGTGCCTCACACGACTATCGAGCACATTGGAAATGAATCTACGGAATTCGAAAAAATATTGTCGCTGAGCGACGAGAAAGTCCGGATAAGGAAAAGGTTACAAAATAAAACTAGAACGTTGAATGTCAATTATTTTATTATTAAATACTTAAACTTAATATTCAAAGTACAAAACAATAATTACAAGACAAATTCGTAATCATCTCGAGACACTTCACCACTTGCCACTGCATCGCTGTCGTCGTCACTCGAGTCTTGATCGGCAGCGGCCCATTTGCTGCAAGATATGAAATGTTTCTTAACAGTTTGACGCGACAAGCCTTCGTCAGTTAACTCTTGCGGCACGTTCGAATAGCTTAGGAACTCCAGCTCCGTGTCCAACGAAATCTAGGAACGCGTAAGTTTGAAGCCATGAATGTATTTCGGCTCGAGAACCAGATTCTTCCACTTCCCCTTAGAAAACTTCAACGCATCTTTCATGAACTCCACAAGTTGAATGGGAATTGTACTCGGCGTTGTTCGAGTATTAAGCACCTTGACATTCCACACACCCGGAGACATGACGCCTTTATTGTTTGGTTTCTTCGCAGTCAAAATCTTCTCCGTCAGATTCTTCCAGGCTTGAGCCGGATTTGTTATTCGAAATTTATTGATGGCTTCGGTGAAAACATCCTTCGATGAAATTGCTTTCAAATCGTGCACCAGTTTGTCCTCGAAGAAGCTGCGCATCAATCGTTTGCTAGGCTCGTGCCACCAATAATCCGAAGATGAGACGAGCATCGACAATCTATGCTTGCCTTCCAAATGAGCCATGTCGAAATGTCGCTCAGTTGCAAGAGTCAACGAAATTACGGTGCAGCTGACAGGTAAAGTGTTTGTGCAAGTAGACCCATTTTCATTGTCCTTGACTGTATGTATAGTCAAGGACAATGAAAATGGGCCACCCTATGCAGTAGTTGCCACACAAAAAGACCCATCCCCAATGCCCGTAAGTGATGAGATACAACAATACTATATATCAAAAATATACCTAGTGCTACAGTTAGGAATTACTAAATTTATAAAAAGAGTTTACGTCTCAACTGCGTTTTTAGACTAGACAAGGAATTATTAAAAGGATCAATATCGTACAAATGTTTATTAGAAAAACTGGGGACTCGTCTGAAGAAGGTATGTCTAGCATAGTTCTTGCGAGAAAAACTCACATGGAATAATGATCTAGGTCGTAAGGGGAGATGGGGACAACCAAACGTCACTAATTTTAGGAGATCAGGACTGTTGATATTGCCTTTAAGAAGTTTAAATAGAAACATAATGTCTAAGTAGTTGTGTTGTAGTTGTCTGTTTTGTTCACATGTTTATGACAAAAATGTGCATAGATATTTTTACCTTGACTGTTTACATATTTTTGACCCCTGTTTGGTTCGCATGTATATGAGAAACATGTGCAAAGATATTTTTGACCTTGACTGTTTACATATTTTTGGCCCCTGTTTTGTTCACATGTTTATGACATACGTGGGTAGATATTCTCGACCCCTATATATTTATATATTTATTTATTATATGAGAAACATGTGTATAGATATTTGTGGCTCCTTGTTTGCCTACATATATTTATCTGTCATTATACTGATATTAATGAACGTATTAGTACACATTTAAATGACTCGATAAATGTGCACATATTTCTGATCGAATTGGCGCACGGATATTTTTGGCTAATAGATAGTACAGATATATTTGAAGCTCTGGGAACGTACATATATTTATGAACTCGACCGTACAAGAAAATTATTTCACGACAAATCAGTAGTCACATCGCTGTCATAGTCACTCGAGTCTGCTTCTGACTTGTCTCTAAAAGGAAAAGCTACAGGGCAAACCCTTAACCCGATCGTCTTTCTTTTGGATACAAATTGTAGCTGACTAAATTGTCCAGCGGAGTTTTATTCCATTTTTTGATATCATTCTCCGTTTTGAAAGTATCGATCGTCAAATTCAAAAATTCGGAAAAAAATGTGTTTTTTTCCACTATTTCGGCCATAACTTTTTTTGATATTGACTCTCGAATAATTCTTTTTGCACCTTACGGCTCTCGTAAATACGCGTCTTTTGAGCCTTTTTAAATATAATATCTTCACTACTCTCTGAGATATACAAGGAAATCGCACTTTTTCGTGAAATCGGGGCCTATACTGGAGCGAACGAAAATACATTTCCAATGTCAAAAACAACGTTAACGGAGCGAGATATCGCAAAAATCGTGATTTTTGGATACTTATATTTTTATGATAGGATCCAGGAAATTGCTAATACAGTTGGGTATTGTAAATCATAGCATATTATGTAAATAAAACAAGTATTAAATATCTTAAAAAACCTATTGCAGTTATTTAATTTAGGATGACCCGAAATATTTGACCGCGAGTGTAGATACGAGTGCTACGAACGACATCTTTTATACGTTGAAAACATTTGATGCTTATCATGGCGGGTAACGTTAGAATGGAAAGGTTCACTTTCGTGGCGATGCACGATGGGGGTTCTTCGGCTCTTGCAATCATGCCCCCAACTGAGCATAGATGGCGCTGCGAATACGTTAAAGCTGTATTGATTGGAATACATGCACAAACGTCATAGGTATTCTATACTTCCTTACATATGTTATACATAGTGTATTAGCGGAAATACGCAGGTGACGTCTGCAGTCAAAGTAGTGACGAATACATGCGTCATGTATCGACTATCGCGCTGTAGCAAAATCCGCATTTCAGAGTAAGTACCTACTTTTAAACGGTCATTTGTAAACAATTTGAGTGTGGTTTTAGAAGCTTTACTTTAAAACTACAGGTTGAGTGAGGTTATAATATATAATATCAGAATATACATTCGGTAAGTATTTTATAATAATGTATTATCATTATTTATCAATGATTGTTATTAAGAAACTATTAAAGACAAAACAGATTTAGCTCTATGTCAATAATTGCAAAACAGGTACATCCTTTCCGTAGATTAATCGTCTAAATAGGACACACATGGATGTGCTATTCTGTATTAAGGCATAAATTCACTATCACTATTTCTGTATGGATATCAGTAAATAATAAATACCACCACTACCCTAACTCAATATTTTATGAGACAATACTACAAAAATCAATTGATACTAAATATGGAAGGAGTCAAACACTATGAAATTCTTCAATGAAAGTTAGCAACTCGTCAGATAAAACCTCGTGTTATAATCAGCCATAGCGTAGACGGCAGCGAAATCAGTGGTGCTAAATTGAGCCCTCGCCTTAGGTTCTAAACTCCCTTGCAACTCACAATATTATCTTCAAGAGGTCATATGAGTTCAGCGAAAAACGATAACGAATTATACACCGGTCTGCAATAAAAGGATTAACTTAAATACATAATCGGTTCTAGTAGCGGCACGCGTGCCATTGACGGCAGCTTTGTTTACCGTAAAATTTATCATGTTGATGCTTATATGAATGGCATATTGTCAGGACTAATTCGTTTTATAAAAAGAAAGGATTATTAGCTGCAGGGCGGCACGTGGGCGGCCAGTGCGGGGGGCGCGCGCCGTGACGTCATCCCGCCGAACGTCACACCCCCTTATCGCTGCCGTATTTACGTACTTTCCCTTGTTTTCACAAACGGGAGAAAGAAGACCGTATTAAAAAAAACTCAAAAGTACAACAGCTCGTCACGGCTGTGTCGAGTCGGTAGTCTGCCACCAAAATTTTACGTCCTTTAGAAAGTTGTCTTCTCTATTATTGGCAGACTTTCTCAAATGCTAGTCGCACTTCCAAACATAATAAGTGCTAACATATTTTACACATTGAATACTATCTATCACTACTACTATCTTACAAACCAAGCAGTATTCTAACAAATACTTTGTACCAATAATAGTAGTAGTTAGTTTTGTCACAATTACCGGCCGATAGATGTTGAAATTGATTACCTAGCTGAATTATGAATGTTGCATTGCAATGCGATTATATGTAATTTGTTACGTTTACTCTCGAGTCTGCTATAACATCATTTCTGATATGTTTATGGGAGATTTCATTAGTTGCTTCATCACATGCTATGCTTATGCTATAAGTAAAATTTATATGTTAGGATCCGCCAGCGCACTGTCAAACCGTTGAACTCGGGAACTTGACTAGAAGAGATGGTGTCTGTGACGTCCGAGGCGGGTAACGATCGCCGCAGTTACAGTAATAGTGTGGTCGTTTCAGGAGGCCTCTCGGATTGCTTGTAGTAAAACTGACATGGCGGGGTGACGACCGACGATTTATAATAAATAAAGAGGATATCCGTACTGAAATGATGTATCTGCTTTGTCACGATTAACTGGAGAACCGGTTGGTATGGAAATATTTGAATTCCTGTAATGACTTCCCGGATATCATCCCTCTAATGGGTGAAATCATGAAATGGGAGGTGGAAGTTTGTACGACACTTCACGCGGACAAAGTCGTAGGGAGGAGCTAATTAATGTCATACACATAATAGTAGACGTTAGGGTGGTTACCCGTGACGAGAACGAGATACTTATTTTTAACTCATCATGACATGCAGGATACAAAGAGATTTGCTTGTTAACGCTACTCCTGATAGGTATCATTATGGATATCATGTTTTAGCACCTTTTTATTCACGTGGAACCCACTTAATACGTTTCGACGAGAGATCTAGAGGATTTCTCTAAATATTTCGTTAAACATAACCTATTGACAACAACAGTTTACTATGCACACATTGCAAAGTTGTTGAAATTACGTTATTTACGTGGAGTCTAGCCGGTTTGACGAATTTAGCGATGTCGATCGATTGTGGGCCGGCAATAAGCAAGCAAGGGCGTCCTTGAAACGGAACGCCGCGGGCGCTGATCGATGCGTGACGTAACACCGCGTGACGTCACAGGCGCTCGATGCAGAGGCCGTCGTTTCGCCCCTCGCCACCCTTCGTTCGCACGATACAATACTGAATGGACACTCCTCGCCCCGCACCAGTTTTCCTTCTTTACTGCTGCTTATGAGACGCTGCCTATGTACGGGTGGAGTTTCAGCATACGTACCTCCGCTTCGCTTGTTCACCTGTGTGAGTATATGTGCCTTCACACATTCGGAAAACTTTTCACGGTTGTTTGCGACACGTTCCTTATACTTTGGCGAGTGTCCGGGGTGTGGAGTGCCTTCCTTACCACCCCATGAGGCTGTTCCACGCCAGCCTATTATTTTTAGACTGTGACGTAATCAGTCGCTTTTATTACCTACAGCAGACGGCTAAAAAATATAGCCCTAAGTAAAGATTACTTAAAAGTGATTAGCCGATCAGGAATAACTGCATCTAATTTATCTAAACTATAACATCTCGTTTAAATTTAGGTAAGTAGATCTAAAGCTTGCCTAGAGGAGATTACTGTTTAGTAATAGTAATACTATCTGGCTGTTGCTACGTATTATTTTCTTATGATTGCATTTTCTACGTCGTGCAATCTAAAACATTTTATATTTGCTCCTTTCGAGTTAGTTAAAATGAACTGTGAATGAATGTAGGTACTGTATTTCTAGAATAATAAGTAAGTATGCTGTAGGTATTCTAATCCAGATGGGCAAAGCACTAAAAAACATCAAAACATCCAAATTTTCGCATTAGTGGGATTAGTTAAACAAAATTGTTTGGAGGCAAGAACTGTCTTTTCAACCTTAATAATTTTATGGGTTTTACATTTTATAATCTCATATACCATATGCCTACCAAAGCCTATTAAGACCATTGATCGGCGACCGGCGATTTTACACTAGTTAGTAACTGAAAATTTCGTTTAGCGGGATGACGGGTGACGTTTACAGTATAATCTGTATATATAATATAATCGTAAAAGTCCTGACTGACTGACTGACTCATTCACTTAAATGAACGCCCAGCCCAAACCGTTGAACCTAGAAAGCTGATTTTTTCACAATTAGTACATTACTGCAGAGGCCGTGAAATAAGGGATTGCTGGACGAGATTGGGGTAGACGGCCGAGTCGTAGACGAGGCTTGGACGAGGCCGGATACAACGAGTCCAGCAATCCCTGTTCCGGCCGAGGATTGTATAGTGCTTTTCTCAAACGATGTGAGGAAATATTGAAATAAAAATAATTACAATCGGAACGAAATATCAGAAAACAATAGTGTAATTTGACGCCTTTTTTATTTTTAAACATGCCATTTGAAGAAGTCGTTCGAGTACCATGTTTAACCGCACATAAGTATAGTACCATAGATTTTGTTTTTTTTTTATGTCACAAGTATGCTTACAGAGCCTAGTGGTGGTTGGCAGTATGTAATTTTCCCTTTGTCGGTTTAAAATTAGTAAGCAAATTTAAAAAGAGAGTAGCGGACAATAATGGTTTTACTTAGGGTTTTCATACATTACTTCTTGGCGTAAGGCTAAAAAGAAATGTAGGGAGCCTTAAACAAGAAACTTCATGTCTTCATTTCGTGATATTAACGCATACATTTCCGAGCATGTTTGAGAAAAGGTAGGTTATATAACGCAGGTACACACGAAAAAGGGATTTTTGAAAATTTCACCCTCAAGGGGGTAAAAAGGGGGTTGAAAGTTTGTATGGGCATGGAGTAAAATTTGAAAGAGACTTGAAACTTTGTGTGTGGAGTCCTTATTACAATACAAGAAAAGTAATTTAAGGGTTTTGGAAAAACCACCCCTACGCGGGTTAAATAGGGCTTCAAAGTTTGTACTGGTGAAATTTGGTATAGAGATATTTTGAGTCACGGGGAAGGCCATAGAATAGTTTTTATCCCGGAAATCAGTCCCTAAGGAGGTGAAATGGGGGGTGAAAGTTTGTATGGAGCTACAATAAAAACGATTTCCACGCGGACGGAGTCGCGGGCAAAAGCTAGTCTATATATATAAACGTAAAAGTCCTGACTGACTGACTGACTCACTCACTTAAATCAACGCCCGTCGACCGTTGAACCTAGAAAGCGGTTCTTACAATAGATAGTTTATATAACGTAAGTACCCACTAAGTTTAGCGATTCGGAGGGCTATATCGGTTAACTTGGTTCTGCTGCGGATAGCCTCATTTCTGATGCGATCGCGCAGAGAAACTCCCAACATAGCCCTCTCCATTGCCCTTTGGGTGACTTTGAGCCTCCTTATGAGGCCCATAGTAAGCGACCACGTTTCCGTGCTATACGTCATCACTGGCAACACACACTGGTCAAAGACTCTCGTCTTGAGACACTGCGGAATATTGGACGAAAAGATGTGCCGTAGCCTCCCGAATGCTGCCCAGCCGAGTCGGATTCGACGATTAACCTCTTTCTCAAAGTTGGACCTACCTAACTGAACAGTCTGTCCTAGGTATATATAAGTGGCAGTGGGCGGGGCACATTGCACGTAGAACCGATGGCCGTTGGGGCGGAAAGGTTCTCGAGTGGCGACCACGTACCGGAAGGCGCAGCGTGGGTAGGCCCCCCACAAGGTGGACTGATGACCTGGTAAAGGTCGCGGGAGTCCGCTGGATGCGGGTGGCGCCGGACCGGTCATTGTGGCACTCTTTGGGGGAGGCCTATGTCCAGCAGTGGACGTCTTTCGGCTGATATGATGATGATGATGAAGTACCCACTAAGAAGGGATTTTTGAAAATTCCACCCTCATGGGGGTAAAAAGGAGATTGAAAGTTTGTATGAGGAAAAAGTATAATTTTAAGTGAGAGTCTTGAAAGTTTATTAGTTTAAAAATATTTTAGGGTTTTGGAATAACCCATCCCTAAGCGGGTTGAATAGAAGTGCAAAGTTGGTATGGAGTAAACAATTTTTTTTGAGCTGGAGACTTACCACTTTGTAGAAAGATTACTTATTAAAATGCAGATAAAGTACTTTCAGCGTTTTGGAAAATTCTACCCCGAAGGGGGTCAAAATGGGGTGCAAGGTTTGTATGGCAGAAACTATTTTTTTAGCTAGAGACTATTTTACCCCTAAGAAGGTTAAAAAGGGGTGCAAGGTTTGTATGTGAAACACTTTTTTTATGAGCTAGAGATTCGTAACTTTTATATTACTTATTGGAATACAAAAAGTCCTTTCAGCGTTTAAGAAAATTCCACCCCTAAGGGGGTTCTTTTACATTTATAATAATATAGTAGGATTAACCAACATTGGTTGATACCTCTACCGATAGTAACTGTTAGACATTAGAGACCTAATTATATTGGAACTTTAGTCACTGATGACGTCGCTGTTGATATTGAAAAACCAGCAACCTTGATCTCTGCCTTCCTGTATTTGCTATAAAATCTGGTCATCTAAAGTTGTTCGGTAGGTTGAGTTGAATACTTATCTCGAATTATCATAGTTCACCAACGTCAAGGGATGTGGGTATAAAATTTGGACAAGACGGCATTCCACGGAGGATTGAGTATATACGTCAATTTTTTTTAAATGTAGAAAACTCCCGTGACCTCAAGTTTTCTTGCAAGACACCGGAAGATAATCAGTGTCCTTAGGGGTCATTTCTCGCATTGATATCGCTTTCAGAAGGGTTGCTTTGGGCCTTTCATTCCAACGAAAACGCCTTGCTTGCCTCGCCGCTCACCTTCGGAACTTTGGCCTGGGATTTCGCCTGCAAGACATCTGGAAATAGTAAGTATACGTGGGGGTTCGCCCTCAGGTTTCGCTTGCAAGACACCGGGATAAAATGTGTGTACGGACACACATTTTATCCCGGTTATTTTATGGACGGCCATGGGAGCGCATTTTGAGCGCTTTTGTGAAGGAATGCTTCGAGTCTTTCATTCCAAGGAAAAGCACGGCTTTTGGCCTCGCTTGCCTCGCCACTCACCTCCGGGATAGTAAGTGTCCATGAGGGCTCACTTGCCTCGCCGCTCACTTTCGGCACTTTGGCCTCAGGTCTCGCTTGCAAGGCACCTAAGGATATAGTATATAATAATAATAAGAGTGTCCGTCGGGCTTGCCCTAGGGCCGTCGGACCTGGGGCTCGCATATGGAGCGCTCTCTAAAAGGATACTTTGGGCATCTATATATAATATTATTGACGACAAGATTTATGAGGGTGTTTATTTAGATTCGATGAGAATTTGAATAAACACGCACACGCACAGTCTATGGAAATTAAATCTTTATTTTCAAATTTGTCAATAGTATAGTTAAACATACGAAAATCATGTAAACCATAATTTATATGCGTACGAAGTCGCGGGCAGAAGCTAGTCTATACATATTATAAAACTCTTGCGTTACTAATCTATTGACAGAGCACAGCCTAAACCGCTAAAGATATAAGCATGAAATTTGGAAATACACGGTGTTCCCGGGAATTTCCGTTAACTTCGGCATATTGCAGAGTACATTCACAGAAACAAATAAGCATAATTATTATTTGTTTTTTTTTTACAAAATAATTGAATGTAGCATTAACAGTGGTTAAAGCTGCAAATCTGATTAAATTAAAATATTGAATATCTTGATAACATTAAGAGTTTAGATAGTACTGTCTTGGAGAAATTAAGTTTATTTGATGTAACCTAACCTATGCCCCAACACGTTATAATATTCAACCCCTAAGGGGGTGAAATAGGGGTCGAACCGTTGTATGGAAATCGTTCATTTGGAAAGTTATAGACCTGAATCTTTGTATGAAGGTTTCTTACTGAAAAGTAAACAAATGGTTTAGCTTTGCTTTAAAAATTCTTCCCTTAAGGGGGTTAAAAAAGGGTTCAAACTTTGTATGGGAAACATGTCCTTTTTAAAGTTAGCCGTTTAAAACTGCGGTCACAAGCTCCTTATGTACAGTCAAAAACATTGATAAGGTTTTTTTTCTAATTTATTCCTTGAAGGGGTTAAGTTAGGGGTTGAAAGTTCATATAAGTAATGTGTGATTTTTTATGATAAACTGTGGCTAGAAAATGAAAGCACGACAACAGCTTTCTTCTATAACATAAAACTATGCAGAAATATATATTTTTTTAAACTTGCCCGTTAAAGGAGTGAACTAGGAGTTGTATCGAGGCGTTCTTTTAAAAAATTAGAAATTTGAAAGTTCATATATACGTTCTTTATTTATAAACCAGATAATTGTCATAGCGTTTTCACCAAAATTCGTTTCCTAGGGGGTGGAAAGCCCATATGGAAAACGTAATATGAGAGTTGAAACTTTGCACATAGGCTCGTTATACATAACTATAAAAAAATAACATGCTGCATGTCTGAAATGCATCCCCTAAAAGCGTTATAGGGGGGGGGAGAGGCTTAAAAACCCTTTGCAGAAAGATTACTTCTAAAAATTCTACCTCTGTGGGGGTCAAAAGGGGGTGCAAGGTTTGTATGGGGGTCTTATTTATTTTACTAGACTTGAAACTTTGTAGAAAGATTGTTTATTAAAATACAAAAAAGTAATTTCAGTTTAAAAAAACCGCCCCTAAGGGGCTTAAAAAGGGGTGCAAGCTTTGGATGAGAAACACTATTTTTCTCAAACATGCTCGGAAATGTATGCGTTAATATCACGAAATGAAGACATGAGGCTTCTTGTTTAAGGCTCCCTACATTTCTTCTTGGCCTTACACCAAGAAGCCACATGTCTTAATGTATAAAAACCCTAAGTAAAACCATTATTGTCCGCTACTCTCAACTTTTTAAATTTGCTTACTAATATTAAACAGACAAAGGAAAAATTACATACTTGGCAGTACACACACACTAGATTTTACCAGACAGAGGTAAGCATACTTGCGAAATTAAAAAAAAAACAAAATCTATGGTACTATACTTATGTGCGGTTAAACATGGTGCTCTAACGGCTTGTTCAAATGGCATGTTTAAAAAATAAAAAAGGCGGCAAATTACTTAATTATTTTAATTTAAATATTTCCTCACATCGTTTGAGAAAAGCACTATACAATCCTCGGCCGGAACAGGGATTGCTAGACTCGTTGTATCCGGCCTCGTCTACGACTCGGCCGTCTACTCCAAACTCGTCCAGCAATCCCTTACTTCACGGCCTCTGCAGTAATGTACTATTTTGAGCTAGAGACGTATAAAAATTTCTCATCAAAATAAAAAAAATCTTTCACCGTTTTGTAAAAATTACACCCTTAAGTCAAATCAAATCAAAATATTTATTCAGCAAATAGGGCACGATGGCACTTTTACAAGTCAAAACGTCTATCTATAGACTAAATGGTATGAGTACATTATTCGTAATAGAATTAACTAGGTACATCAAAGTTTTCATGTTAAGGGGTTAAAATAAAACGTGATTCAAGGTTTATATCGAGACTAAGAAAATGTAATGGTAAGAGATTTGTAACTTCGGTGTTAGCCTGTATGTTAAATAACTACAAAACTGATTTTAATTTTTTTTTGAAATTCATCCCCTACTATAAGTTTGTAAGGAGAGCAAACATTTTTAAAGTAATAGATTTGTAACTTCTGTTTTAGATTGTTTGAAATGAATTACATAAGGGGGATACAAACATTCATCCCCTAAATGGGCTAAAAGGAGTTGGATGTTTGTACGGGGAACAAGACAATTTTAAAGTAAGGGATCTTCGGTTAAAGACTTGTTGGTATAACAGTGCGCCACTCTCCCTACCCCCTGCGAACTTGACGGGGTCGTTCCGCTAAAACGGCGTTGGTGGGACCGCAGAGGAAGAGGAATGCCGGTATCACGGTGCGCCGCTTTCCTTATCCTCTGCGGCCGAGACGTGGTCGGTGGCGGAACCACAGACCTGATCCGCCACCGGGTGCTGGATTTTCCGCACCCACGATCTCCTCGTAGCGGAGTACTGAACCGAGATGGAGATCGAGGAGGCAGGCGCGTCCAAACATCTGGCGCGCCTGACGTGGAGGGCCTCGGGGCATCCGCGAAGAGCTGCTTAAGGGCGGCGGCCGCCGGCGGGGTCGCGGATCTGTGCGCAAGCGTTCCCGTAACCTGGCCACATGGCGGTGAGGCGGCAAGTGGGGAGGTTTTAGTGGGTACACCGTGGGTCTCATCAGCTCATACGGGAGTCCCACATAACCACTCGGGATACCCCCTGCGCCCGGGTGGTATGCGTAACGCATTTTCCACCCCTTAACAAAAAAAAAGGTAAGGTTAGGTTCGAACTGCGATGCTCCTAGAACCGAAAAGAAGGTAATGTTTCATTTAACTTGCGGATTATTTTGTTAATTGAAAAAGTTTATTTTGGATACTTAATCAAAATAATTTATTCTCTAACACTGTTAAATGACGACGGTAGATGGAGATGGAAAGTTCTACGTCTTTTAGCATTAGATTAGTTTGCTTTCAAAACTAAACAGGTAGCCAAGCGAACTAACGTGAGTAAGTAAAACTACTGGACGGATTTAGGCAAAAAAATCCATTAATGTAGCTTTCTTTAATAATACACAATGAAAAAATATACAATTTAAGCAGAAACGTCTGTTACTATTAATGATTCATAAGATATTATATTAAAAAAAAAGAGTTTCCAATTGAAATTTTGCAATATACACTAATGAACTCATCGCACTATTACCTTTTAAGCTTAATCCCTGAACGGATTTAGATTTTTCGTACAGATAATTTGAGACCCTTGGAAAGATAGAGTATAGTTTTTATATCGGAAACAATCCCGTAAGATGGTAGAACTTAGTTTGGGTCGGCGATCATTAAGGTTCCGCCCACAATAATTTAATAAATAGCAATCATTTTTCTAAGACGGTTACAAGTTCTACGCGGACGAAATCGCGGGCAACAGCTAGTAAATAAATAAATAAATATTAGGGGACAATCTTACACGAATCGACGTAGTCCCAAACTAAGCAACGCTTATTACTATGGGTACTAGACAACGATAAACATACGTATATAGATAAGTAAATACTTAAATACATAGAAGCACATCCATGACTCAGGAACAAATATTCGTGCTCATCACACAAATATTAAATGCCCTCACCCGGATTCGAACCCAGGAACTCTTGCTACGTAGGCAGGCACCAACTAGGCTAAAGCGGTCGTATGACCGGGATAAAACGATCTCCACCGTATGACGCGTCCCCGTGAGGTGGTCGCGAGATGGGAACTCTCGGCGGCGGCGTGACGCGAGTGAGCCTGCGGAGAGGGTGCGGGGTCGCGCGGGGCGCGGCTGTGACGCGTTCGGGGTTGCGGCGCGTGACGTCAGCCCAGCTGGTGATGGCGTGCCTTATCAAGTTATCATTGTCTACATTCTTAAAAAAACTTTCATAAAGCGCTATTAAAATGCTGTTTGCATTGATAGGTACTTATTTATACCAGGCATCTAATTAGTAATACATTTTATAGTCACCTCTCAAGTCTCAACTATGCAGACCTAAAAAAATAGTTTAGATAAAATTCAAGGCTTCCGAGCTATAAACGTACAATTCAACGATATCTATCGAATGCAGATAACTTAAACGGGCAACATAACTGCATATTAATATATCGAATACCGGTGCCGTTGCCGGTCTCGCTAAAAATACTTAATCGAGTATAAAATAAGCTTATCTAGTAGCTAAGTTAATATTTTCGCAGAAGATTGAGATCACGCATGTTAATATTGATGGCAATTTGCACTCGCATCTCGGCAGGTGCAGCCGGTTGCGACAACGATTGGGCAAGGCGGAGAGGCCGACAGGGTCCCTCTATAATGTACAGCCATTATTATACAGCCGGTGGTGTTCCGCCGCGCGGCGTCCGCGCATCAACTGACAGAATGCGGTCCTGTCTAGAGAGGCGCTATAAACCTAGATTTTAACCGCACACTTGCTGTCGAAGCTCGGTAATTACTTGAACAGTACGTGTTAAACAATAAGTTGCTTCGTAACAAACTAAGTAAGTTGAATGCATATTGAGTATGTGATGTTATGATTGTTGCGACACGCGGTCAGCGGGCACTATAGCATAATGTATGCCAGAGGCGGTGGATCTCCGACCGGTCCCGCTGAGGTTCGTGTCGAAATGTTCTTAGATTTCAACACGGCGTGTTCGCTTACTATATTTATGTTATAAGCAAATATTACAAAAAGTGTATCATTTTTTTCATCACACTTGCTTGTAAAGTCTTTCAGCCCGCGTGTTACTACATACTTAGCGACAATAGCACGTATTAGGCCCATGGGTGTAATGGTTCTTTTGTTAAATTTTATCTATCTATCACCCACACGTCAGTTTTGAAGCAATGAGGTTTTAAATCAAATATGGCGTTCGATAGTTAAATTATTTAAAAAAAACCTATACCACAATTAATACTAATTATTAATTAAATGATTTGGAGATTTAAACATTAAAATTTAGTAATTTTGTCAGTGTCTGAAGTAGGTACCTATTCTCAATAATGACTTGAATTTTTTATTGCGATTAAGTACTACTATTAATTTTGATTTTCTTAAATGTATTTCTTGCCTCGCAAATGTGATGAAATACGTTGTGTGTGACACGGACGGCATTATTTTTACTAACTCGACTCATCAAAAGCCTCCGCATTTGGCAAAGGAATTTTAATAGATTGCGTTCCTAAAATATCTCTTATAGACCTCGCTGCATAATGTATACTATTGTAATATATTTATGTCTATACTCGTATTACGAAGACAAATGTTTGTCCCACCGAAAACTTTTTATTTATTACTAGTTTGACGTTTGTGCCCGCGACATGATCCTTGTGTTGGACTTTTAGTGGGATAAAAAGTACGCTGTATGTTAATCCAGGTTATACTCTATTTGTATATTAAAAATCATCTTAATCCGTTCAGCCGTTTTTGCGTGATTTAGTAAATAAACATCCAAACTTTCACATTTATAATATTAGTTAGAATCAAGGCCTACACTCACCTAAGGATATGAAAAGATGACGAAAGCTATAGTATAGCAATATCATACTTTTTAGGGTTCCGTAGGTAAAATGCCAAAAGCAGAACCCTCATAGTTTGGCCATGTCCGTCTGTCCGTCAGGCGCGAGATATTGGGCTTTAAAGCAACTTAAAATATACATAGAAAGGCTAACTTTCCTACAAATTCGGCCGATCCAACCGCACCATTTAGTTGGCGCGCGCGTGTCGATGTAACTTAGACAACAGGTAACTACGGAACCCTACACTGCATGTGGCCCGACACGCATTTGGCCAACGATGCGATATTTTCACAGAATCATTATAATTTGAAATGACAGACTGGTTATAGGTAATAATTATTTATACTTAGATATGCGAAAATGCTAAATAGGTTTATAATTTAGTGGTCATACTATTAGCACAGATTAAATATTCGAGTTTTCGGGCACGTAATTCACCACTAACATCTGTCAATTTTTTTTAAACATATTTTACTGCCTTATGTAAGTATTATTAGGTGTGTTGTTAGCCGAAAACGGGTCCTTTAGGTTGCTCAGGCTCTACACACGTGCACGCATATGGCATATGCGCTCACTGACATATAAACACATAGGTTGCATTTTCGCACAACAGAAAATCGTAGTGCGCGCTTGACCTTAGATAATGGATGATGTGACTTAAGTATATGTTTTAATCATTTGTTTATCCAAATTTACCTACCTATTAAGTATCATTCGTAAGCTAACATAATATTGGTTTACGTTCGTTTTCATGATATCTTTATTAAAGAAATATGTATGGCATGTATGTTTTGAGTATAAAGTGTTTTCTTTCATTCGTTAATTCAATAAATCATAGATATTTATTAAATATGTTTAAAGTTGTTTTATCAACGTGCCATATTGTATCTTTATCAAAATGTTGCCCTTTGCATGTAATTCAAATCTATAAAGGAAATTTAGTTTAGCCATATGTTAGTTAATATTTACTATCACTACATAGTATAAAACAAAGTCGCTTCCCGTTGTCTGTCCCTATGTATGCTTGGATCTTTAAAACTACGTAAGGGATTTTGAAGCGGTTTTTTTTAATACATATAGTGATTCAAGAGGAAGGTTTATATGTATAATATAGTACCTACCCGTGCGAAACTACTGGCTAGTATTTCTATATTATTGAATTCTAGTTATCTATACCAATAAGAAAATAGAGACAAGACCAGTAAAAGTAAATTAGATTAAGTACTCGGACTTAAAAACAACATTGTGACTATTAATTATTTTAAGTACTTACTCAGGCCTATCGATAAGGTTCACTTTGATATTGAATGTGAATAAATAATTTAAATTTACTAACTTTATTACTACCAATTAAATGTAAAATATCTACTAACCGGGCTGATGTATTCCTTTGAAGACCCGATAGCGTATAGTGTTAGCTAGTCATTTTATTTAGGTTCTTATTTTACTTTATGCGTTAAGTCAATACGGGGCTAAAATACCTATTAGGTTATTTTCACCAGGATCGTAGGTAATGTGTACGTTATTTAAAGGAAGTTAATAAATCCTGGCAGGTTTAAGGATACCGCATGGTTAAGGATGCATGTAAAAAGAAATATAAACAAGTAAAGTTCTTAAATTATAAAATAAAATAATATAAAATAACATAAAAGGGAAGTACGTACGTGTGTTTTGGAATTGTCTAAGGGCGCAGTGTTTGCTGGAGGGCGTCAGCAGCGCACTTCGCATTCTAGCCAATGGCCATCATCACGACAGTTCCACACAGAGTCTACAACACCCAGAGGTTCTACACAACGAAAGCGAAAATAAACACAGAAGTGGAGGGACGCGGTGGTGATGGTGGGCGCTGACCTGGCGCAGGCGCAGGCTTGTCGCCGTGGCGGTCGCGGTCGGGGTCCAGAGCGGCGCGCGGCTCCAGGGTCAGGCCGAAGCACGCGCCAGACAGTCCTAGCTCGCTCAGCAGGATCCTCATGCGGCCGGGCACATCCCACTCACTGCACGCGCATTCACTCACTCGGTCAGTCTGTCGGAAGTATGCGAATCGCAAGAGGGCGCACGGAGGTACGCGCTAGCGAACGGGCGGTGCGTTACTGAGGCCGCCGCCGCCGAGGCTGGCGGCTATATCGCGCCGTCTGACGTCACGGCGGGGACGTCACGGCGGCGACGTCACTAACGGTACCTCCCACGGGCCGCCCGCCGCGCCGCCGCGCCGCCCGCCCGAGCCTGCGCTAACGGCACCGCGCGTGGACCGGAGCTTTCAGAGGCTCGCCGCCCGCTCCCGCACCCGCACACACTTTCCACGGCCAAGCGCACGCCACACGGGCGATTCCGTTATTGATTAATAATTTTCCAGCCTACGGTGTGTAACATTACTACGGTGTGTTTTGTATGAGGTTTTCATTGACCCAAGTTCTCAATGAATTTATCCAGAAATAACTTATTATACTATATTGCTCTTTTCGTACCAATTTGAAAATCTCTAATAATAAACTTGAATACGGACAGGATACTAGTTTTGTTTTAAAGGAAGTGTTAAACATGATCTAAATAAAATTGCAGATATCCTGCGGATCTAAAACCTCATTTAATTAATAATTCATACCTACCTCTAGGTACCAACATATACTTACTTGAACTCAGGTTCAATTTATATAAAAAAGTGCATAGATAAATTATATATAGGTATAACGGAGTAGAAACAAATCAGTCTAACATCACAACAGCAGTACCCCGTTGTATCACAATACAAATGGTCTTAGTGTTCAAGTTCAGTACCTACCGTATCTATTTCTGGTAAATTATAGGTATAATGTCATTTGAAATTCAATAAAGACGAAAATTTACTAGACCTTTCTAAGGCGGACGCCAGTGTCACAATTATAGCACGCCTTATTAAATTGAAAATTAAAAAATCTCTTAATGCTTTTATTTATTTTAAGGAGCTTGCGTCGGCCCAATTATTACTTTGTGACAGTGACCGAAAAAAACCATAAATAAGACCGTCTTCACTTTGATAAATATGACAAAAATAACGAGGAAGCTTATATTTCAATTTAAGTTTATACTTTGCTACATCTTGGTCAGAATATAAGCATAGATATACGTAATAAAAATATTAAACTAGCATGGAATTATATTACCCGTCCGTACCTGTCTAGTGTGTATTATTTCCCTATCTATTTACCGGGTATCAGGTTCACGGTCCACGTATAGAAAATCAAATTAAAAGGCCTCCACACATCGAACGCGGGTCGTGCGCGGCGCGGGGTGGGCGCGGCGCTAAAAGACTATTAGGCATCAAACGCTGATGATATTTATCTAAGTAAAATGATTTTTCCGTACAATTGGGTGTAAGTACCTATATAGGAAAATGCCCTGACTAGACGAGGACTTGCATCGTATAATATCGTATAATATTTGCAAACCCACCTCTGCCAGGAACATTTGGTTACTAATAGTGCAACTGCACTAGAATTGCAGTAGGTACCTTGGGGCTGACGAGTATGCATGTGGTCTAATAATACATTTCTATTCCCATCTGTTTATGGTTTTGTTTCTCATGGACAAGTAGGTTAATTGAAGCTTTGAAACTACAGTTTCTTGCAATCTAGTAACGTACTTAATTAGGTATATGCTTCTTAAATTGTTACTGTTTGCAAGTGATATGCAGGCACCTAGATCACTGTTATAAATGAATTACAACACGATTTAACTTTAGAGATATGAATGCTTAAAAGTATAGGTACTTACGCTACTTTTAAAGTAGGTACTTATCGAAATTATTTTGTATTTATGTAAGGAAATAAGAGGGATCTTAAACAACATAGTCCATTTACTTGGAGCTAAAATTAAATTCAGTAGATGTGACAATTTGACACAACATAAGTATAATTGCTTACCCCTGTTTACTTTCTCAGTTTTAAAAAATCTTTCTCAAGTAGGTACGTCAAAATTTAACCACTTCTAATACAGTAATCAATTTCATATTTATTTTTATAAATTCACCTGTGTGCTGAAATAATGTTTGAGATGTCAAGTGAGTGGGGAACGCACCGGAAGGTGCGGTGATGAGTTCATACATACAAACTTAAAACCTTATAGTATTATTATACTTAACATTTATAATACATATTACTAGTAAACCCGCGGAATAAAATATAGTCTGTCCATCCGAAAAGGGGAAAGTTTAGTGGTTCTGCGGGGCTAGCACAACTGACGCCGCGCCGCGACGCGAGTTGAGAAAGATCTACCCTCTTCTTTCTAATTTGCACGGTGCGAGTGAGATAAGGGGACGCTCAGTCGCGCGGGAAGCTACAGAGCAGCAAGTTGTGCTAGACGTACTGGAGAATAACTGTAACACACAAACATACACAGACTTCCTCTTTATATAACATTAGTAGATATAAAAAATAAACAGCAAAGTTTTTTAGTTAACGTACGATTAGACATTTTACACAACTTACTTTTTTTACTGGCTCTATTTTATCATTGAAAGAGTGTATCATAAGTTTGTTTTATTTACGCTGTGTAGAGCAAGTAAAATACCTATATGTTATTGAATATTAGTTGATTTATATAATAACCAAAATTGGTGAGTGACTATCTCGGAAAAATAAAAAATTGAAGTAAAAATTTCAGTTTTTATGACATTTTTAACTTCATTTAAGAAAATAAAATATATATATAAAGACTGTATCGTTAAGTATAAAGACAACTTTACTCAGCCATTTTTTTGGCATTACATTTTTGTTTAAAAATTACACATGTTTAATTACTGCTTTAACAAGATACGCATTTCGTCCTGGGAGCTCGACATAAAGCATATGGTTTAGACAAAATTTACTCAATTGTCCCGAGTAACATTAACGATTTCGGACAATTACACATGATTCGTAAAGCTAAACATCTGGGCATAGTGTAATCATATCTTTTAGGTAAAAAAAAGGTTTAGATCTGTGCATGGTGGCCTTTTAGAGAATATGGTATGTTACTTACGACAACGCCGACTTTGGCATCCAATATAACTATCATGGAGCGTTTCTATCGACCCGCTTTAGTGATGGTTTAACGCCATGAATGTCCGTTAGGCTTTGGTTTTTAGCTGAGTCTTTTAGCTGTCTCCCTCATTTCGCTTGCTTCAGAAATTGAAGGGAATCCGAAACGTACGTGGAAAATCGTATTTATATAAAAATAAAAATTCACCACATTTATTTCGCAGCTGCTCAATTGAGCAATCATCAAGATATCACTTAGATAACATGTTTAGGAAGCTTATTAACCTTTTGTTTCTTTAAATCGTACCAAGGAGTCATTGCAATAGTCTCAAATTAAGTTCGATAGGCGTGCCCGACATGAATTTACTAGACGGTATTGAAAGCATCATAAAGTCCATAAAAAAAAAGAAAAAAAAATACCTTACATTAGATATGGCTTTAAAATACCCTCAGATCAAACCCCTAGAACATAGTAATACAAAATAATATCAACAGTTAGACCACGTTTTATTTATTTATTTAAACTTTATTGCACAAATATAAAAATAAAGGTACAATTGGCGGAATTAATGCCTTAAGGCATTCTCTACCAGTCAACCATTAAGCTAAACAGAAACTTTAGTGGTGCAGGATCCTAAATACAGAGACTCGAATGGAAACACATATCAATTAATTTCAATAATATACATACATATATAATGAATACAATATAAACTTACTTATACATACATAAATACATACAATTATATGTACCCGAACAAAGATATCATGAGGATCATCAATCTTTAATAGTTAATAAGAGATGCTTACGCAACTTGCGTTTAAAGGAGAACTTTGTCTGAGCTTGCCTGACGTCAGAGGGAGATCATTCCACAGACGAATAGCCTGAACAGCGAAGGATTTTGAGAGGAAACCAGTACGGTGAAATAGGACAGAGAGTTTGAGACTCCTGGATGTACGTAGCTCGCAACCAGGACGGCGTGTAACAAATTGAAATTTAGATTTAAGATATTTCGGAGCAGCTGGGTCAAATAAGATGGTATACTTAAAGTGTGCACAGAATCCTAAAAGACCTGCGCTCACGAATGAGAAGCCAGTTCAGTTGACGGCGGAAGGCGGAGATATGGTCATATTTACGGAGGCCGAAAATAAAAAGAATGCAGTTATTTAGGAGCCGGTCCAGTGTACTTAAGAGCTCCTGGGTAATGTTGGAGTAACACACATCAGCATAATCAATAACAGGTAATACGTTTTACCTGTCTTTCATCATCATCATCATCATCATATCAGCCGAAAGACGTCCACTGCTGGACATAGGCCTCCCCCAAAGAGTGCCAAAGTGACCGGTCCTGCGCCACCCGCATCCAGCGGACTCCAGCAACATTTACCACGTCATCAGTCCACCTTGCGGGGGGCCTACCCACGCCGCGCCTTCCGGTTCGTGGTCGCCACTCGAGAACCTTTCCGCCCCAACGGCCATCGGTTCTACGCGCTATGTGCCCCGCCCACTGCCACTTAAGTTTAGCGATTCGGAGCCTGTCTTTATATGTACTTAAGACGATACAGTCTTTATATATATATAAACTACTTACGGTTCGGTAATTTAGATACTTACTTAAAATAAAATTAAAACCAATTTTCACTTTGTTTATTTTTCTCGGAAACTTATAGCGTTTTAGGATTAATACTTGGTTCCTACATCTAGGAAAATAAATCGGCAAAACAGCAACCAATTTCGTGTCTGGGGCCGATGCCTCATACTATACAGGGCTTTAAGTATATACCCTTTACCGTTTTGTCCGAACAGTAATACGCCAGGATTTGTTTTAACCTTATAATTTGCCTTGTTATAGTAAAAGGCTTTGGTCGTTATGCATTTGATACAGTTCTGCAAGTCGCTTCAGAGACTAATGCATCGATGACGCATACAAGCGACGCGGACAGCGGCGCGTCCACGACGCATCCCGTGCTCCCATTCGGGGCAGACCTGCTTCCGCATTGATTGTGCCCGCCGTCACGGAACATACATAGGGTGGCTAGAACAAATAGTAATTAGGCAAATCAGTGTGATCTGGGACATAATTTGGCAGCTACTGTAAAAAATAATTTTAAGTGCAACCGTGTCTTCACAACGCCTCTTGGTGAGTTAATTCTAAGTTACGTAAGCTTCTACTACTAAGTAGTAGGAATACATTATAGGTACGCGTTTATTCCCGAAACTGTGTTTACAATATGATAAATTACATGAAATATCAATAGTAAATATTTAATCACTTAGTCACTGCCAATACGATAATTTAAACGAAACCTACAAAAACTGCTAATCAGAAAGACCTATTATGACATGAAAGGATTTTTTAATGATAATATTGACATCCAACTTAGAATTTTTATTTTTCATGTGGTTTTGATGAATTCTATGTGGGTAATAGTTATGATTTTCAATAATTTCAATGTGTATGTAATTTTAAGCATTAATTAAGTAATTATTCGGATTCCATGTAATTTTTGGCACAAAAAATATGTCTACGATAAGTATAAGGTTACCAACAACAAAATCGTGTAAAATTCATTTAATTAGGAACAACATACTGACATTACCATGTGTATATAAATATACAGGGTGTCCCATAAGTGGCACGTCACAGTAACACCGGAGGTAGGTCAGCTAAAGAGGGACCTAACCAGCCTAACATGACCCCAGTAAAAGTTGCATGGTTTTCGAGTTATTACCAAATTCCGTTTTTTAGTGAATTTACCTTTTTTTTTTCAATAAAATGCCTATTTCGCTTCCCCTAATCCATCTTTTTCCCTATTGTGACTTCAACAAATAATAACAAAGCCCGGTATCAAATGTAATGTCATAGCAAGCGGCAAAATTACCTGATAGCGGGGTTCCTAGTTTCAACTTAGTTAAGTAGGGCATCGGTAAAATGATGAAAATACCTAGTTTTATGGGCATAAGATTCGTGTATTGTACCATTTCTAAATCTGCATAACATGGCCAATTTTTTGATGTTACTTTCTCGTTTTGTTTTAAGGATTTTTTTTTCGCAGCAGGTGTCCAAAGTCGAAGTTCTCGTTTTGCTAGCAATTGAAATCAAGATTTATCCATTATTTTACGGAAATCCACATAACTTTTTGACAGAATCATACTCATGTCATCTTAAATAACTATTTAAGATTCCATTACAACAAAAAATAAGCTTCTAGAGCTTTCCAGCAGAATTCTGACACTGACAATGTTAAAAAAGGTGAAAAATCACTAAAAAACGGAATTTGGTAATAACTCGAAAACCATGCAACTTTTACTGGGGTCATGTTAGGCTGGTTAGGTCCCTCTTTAGCTGACCTACCTCCGGTGTCACTGTGACGTGCCACTTATGGGACACCCTGTATATGAAACAGCAGTATGCGTTAAGGCCAATATGGACCAATTTTCTGTTTTTGAAAGTGCTCGCAGATGTGTCAAACTGTAAGTGAAATCCAAAAAAAACGGCTCTTGGTAAAAGTATTTTCGGGAAGGCACCTACAATATACAATAGATTGCCAAGAAGTATAACTAAGTAACAAGGATTAGTAGAGTTAAAAAAAGCTTGTTTGCATTTCTAGTTAAAAAAGCCTAATGGGCCATTTTTTATTTTGTTGTGCTGTGTCGTTTTAGGCATGTCCTACCTATTTCCTTATAAATTAAGATTACTTCTTGAACAGTTTGGTACAACAGTGTGATAAGTATGCATAAATAGATATATTTGCTTTTAGAATTTATAGGATTCCAGTAAAAATAAATAGATTTCTTTAACAAAAATACATTTTAAAAATGAATAAATTGCTGTTTTACTATGTCCTACCATAAAGTGACCAACTTTAAAACGTAATTAAACATTTTTTTTGTACCATAGGGTATTAACTTACATAACGTATGTGTTAAACGCTTATTCGTTTTTACTTTTAATAATACATTATCTTCAATAAATATGGTAATAAGTTGTATAAAAATGTGTTACAATATTAAACCATAAATGTTACTCGGCGGAAATTCCTACTGAGTGACGGAGAATTTGCATAATATTTTTATTATTTTACTACCAAAGTAGTAGGATTTTTTTTGTATTGCAACACTATCAATGCTGTGCCGTGTCCGCCATATTGGTAGTTTGTTTAGTCACGCGGCACGACTCGCGAAAAGTGGACCTGTCCAAACTTGCGTTTTAGGTGGAAGTTAACCGTGCTCCATTTAGTGACTGAGATTTTGAAGGTAAGTTACATGTTTATACGGAATTTAGTTGTTTATACTACTTATTAGTTTATGTAGTACCTAAATATAAAAAAATGCGACGGAAACTCGGTTTATTTTGAATTACAACTTGCATTTTTTACTTGAAGGTCACAACCGTTACGTTCAGTTGAGAAATATCGTTTCTAAGCGGAATGAAATGTAACTCAGTGTAACGGTAAAGCCGCGTTATAAGTACAATCAAATGGTACATTAATTAATATTCGAAGTATTTTTTTTGAGTGAATTCGATTGTGGCCCCATTCAGAAGAAATTGAACGTAATATTTCACTAATATATCCAGATAATGTAATTCTGGATCACTAATTAAATTTCACCGTGTATGTTTTTTAAATTTGTTTTAGATTCATCTGAAAAATGGCATTAACACCGGCAGAACGTATGAAAAGATATCGAGAAAAATTGAAAAACGATCCTGATAGATTAGAAAGGGTAAAAAAAACATGCTGATTACGTCAAGTCAAAAAGTAAAAAAATCCAAGACCTCACCGTAGAAGAACAAGAAAAACGTCGAAAGCAATTGAGATCTCAGAAAAGAAAGCAGAAAGATAGGAAAAAAAATGTTGAAATTCAGGAGAAAAATGATTTGAAGAAAAATCGAAAAGAAAGAACCGTAATAATAGAAGGTTACTAAAAAACTAAAACGCCGCAACGGAGAAAATAGAAAAGTTACAAAGAGCTATCTATGTCTATAGAAAAAAGCTGTATCGTCAAAGGAAAGAAACGGAAAAAACGATTCAAAAGCTTGAGGAACAGATATTAAAGCTTATTATTTAGTCTATAAATTATAAAAAACTTTTTTTTGTTTTGTTTGGCTTAGCCAAATTAGGAACCATGAAGACGCGTCCTTACTTTTTTGTTACGTTCCACTGAGAAATTGTTTTAGGTAATCCTAGACATAATATTAGGTTTTTGAAGTTTATTGTTTACTTTATTCAACGTTTATAGTGTTTAACATTTACTTTGATATTATCTATACCTTGTGTAAAAGTTTCTATTTTCTATTCAGACAATAATCAAATAAAAAATAAAAAGAAGTGCCTCTTTTGAATATAACGTCACTCAGTGGACATTTGATAGATATTTTGAGAAGATTCGTTTATGTTTGTCAAATGCTTGTTTTTGAATAATGACTGTTTTGATACGATTTATCTTGTTAATAAGAGATTTCATAAATATATGGCTTTTTGTATGATCTTTATGCGTTTATTATTTCGTAACTCAGTGGATCACCCAACCCCAGAAACTCCAACTAAATTCCATTTTTTTCTTTTATCTTAGTAAAATGTTATTTAATCATATAGATTTTATGTATTTTAGTGTCTAATTAACTCAAAAGTAGTGTTATTTTGCTCAAATCTTGCTAAATATAATTGAACACAATGGTACAACAAAATAAAAATGGCCCTAATACTATTCACTAAGGTAATACTTGACAGATAAAGAATTGTAACTGTTTAAGCATGCTCCATCTTGACTTAAAATATTTGTATGCCTTATGGCAAAACATAGAGATACACTAATATATAAGTATAATTGTAACACCTTTGAACCTATGTTTACCCCTATGTTTTATCTTTGTCTTAGTCTGATTATTTATACCTCACTAAAAGGTGAAGTACCTATAAATAATTAGAGTTAGAAGGAACGTGACAAATAAATAATTATTATAGGACAATCTTCCACAAATCGACCTAGTCCCAAAGTAAGCAAAGCTTGTATATACTAAGGGTACTAGATGACGATAAACATACTAATATAGATAAATAAATACTTCAATACATAGAAAATATCCACGACTCAGGAACAAATATTCGTGCTCATCACACAAATATATGCCCTTACCGGGATTCGAACCTAGGACCTTTTGCTTCGTAGGCAGGGTCACTACCAAGCAGGCTAAAGTGGTCATCATAAACATGTACACATTCTACGTGGTTCTAGGACATTATTGCTTACAATTACATGTTTATGGTGTACACATTTCGACCGTGTTGTACTCGTATGTACACATTTCGACCGTGTTGTACTCGTATGTACACATTTCGACCGTGTTGTACTCGTATGTACACATTTCGACCGTGTTGTACTCGTATGTACACATTTCGACCGTGTTGTACTCGTATGTACACATTTCGACCGTGTTGTACTCGTATGTACACATTTCCACCGTGTTGTACTCGTATGTACACATTTCGACCGTGTTGTACTCGTATGTACACATTTCGACCGTGTTGTACTCGTATGTACACATTTCGACCGTGTTGTACTCGTATGTACACATTTCGCCCGTGTTGTACTCGTATGTACACATTTCGACCGTGTTGTACTCGTATGTACACATTTCGACCGTGTTGTACTCGTATGTACACATTTCGACCGTGTTGTACTCGTATGTACACATTTCCACCGTGTTGTACTCGTATGTACACATTTCGACCGTGTTGTACTCGTATGTACACATTTCGACCGTGTTGTACTCGTATGTACACATTTCGACCGTGTTGTACTCGTATGTACACATTTCGACCGTGTTGTACTCGTATGTACACATTTCGACCGTGTTGTACTCGTATGTACACATTTCCACCGTGTTGTACTCGTATGTACACATTTCGACCGTGTTGTACTCGTATGTAGCACACTGATTGTTTAATCGTCTAAAGGCCCGGTATTTAATCCGCGTATTTGGTAGAAGAGGAGACATATCCTCACATTGATGTTTCTGTCATTCTTATTTTTAAATATTGAAGCACGTTCAAATTTATTGATATTGCAAAAGCTTATTACTACCAGATTACCACGTATTTTATATATTATGTCGGATGTCTATATGCCTTACGTACCTACCTCTGGGTACTTACTCGTAAGTATATTTCGCACGGCAGTCACAAGATACGTGACGGATGCTTTATCTTTTCGATTTAGTAAATGATAACCTATGGCCATAATACGCCTTCTCCAGTTTGTAGTTAGGTACATACATATGTACATACCTTACTAACTTTAATACTTAAGGGGCTCCCATACGCCAATGACCGCTGAATCCCTTAGTTTTCTTATGTTTTTTGTAGGTTATTTATTACATTAACAACAACGGCTCTATGCAATATAGTATCCCATATTTACTTCAAAGTTCATTGTTTTCGAGATATTTGGCATCAAATTTGAACAATTTTAGGCCAAAAAACTGGTTTTCTGGCCATAACTTTTGTGTTAATTAGTTTAAAATGAAAACCCTAGACAAGTTTTTAGAGACGTCAAAGACGAACCCAAATATGTAGATTTCGTGTATATGTTAGATCTTTCACGTTAATAGAGATACGAAACAAGTGTTTTTTAGACAATTTTTAAAAAAATCATACAAAATTAAGTATTCATTTCTTTAAAAATCCGGTAGACAAAAATGGAGATAAAAGATTGAAGAACCGATAGCCGTTTGACTTATAATTCTATCTGTAGTGAAAAAGTAGGAGATACGATTAAAACTTGTCAAAAATCGATGAAAACCTCGGGTAGCCCCTTAATAGCTGATGTCCGGGAGCTCAAATGTTTATTGGATTTATTGACGCAATAAGTTGAGTGCTGTCACTTTATATCTTGGAGATAACGTCGTCTTTAGACAGAAAGTTTTAAAAGGATATTACAGCTAACCAATGTATGTGTCATAAAATTATTATATTACATGCGAGTTGTTGAATCATTATAAGAAAAAGACGTAGATCTGCGTAGAACCTGAAATACGTGTTAAATAAAAATAAACTATTAATCATTGTCAAGTTCCAACTTCTGGCTCGATTACGTATCAGATACACTCAATGGTACCAAATAACTGTATTGCTATCTACTTATAATTATTAAGTACTAGCTTCTGCCCGCGACTCCGTCCGCGTGGAACTCGTTTATATCGTAGTTCGATACAAACTTTCATCCCCATTTCACCCCCTCAGGGAGTGATTTCCGGGCTAAAAACTATCCTATGTCCTTCCCCGGGACTCATACTATCTCCATACCAAATTTCATCTCAATCGGTTCAGCGATTTAAGCGTGAAGAGGTAACAGACAGACAGACAGACAGACAGACGGAGAGACATACACACTTTCTTTCACTTCTTATATAGGGTGTCTGGCAGTCAACGTCAAGCCGATAACGGGTAACGGACTGTAATAAATAAATAAATGAATTTGATTCTGCAAGTAGGCCGCAATGGTACAAACGACAACACTGTTAACTGACCATCCTGTGTTTATATAGAACCTTATTACAATGCATTTAAGGTGCACCGATGGTCAGTTAGCTGTGTTGTCGATAGTACCGGCGTTACTGAAAAAGAAGAAACTCCGAAACAAACTCAACAGTCAGTAATTTTTTGCCAAAACAAAGCTTAAGTATTACAATGATTAAACAAAACTTAACTTTACGTAAAGAAAAAATTAATCTTAATTCGTTGTTCTACAAGAAAACATTTTATTGAATTCTAACTTGGTTTCATTTTTTTGAAAACTGTTATGTCTTGCTTGGCCTATCTCCCGTGTTCAGTTTGACGGTGACTTTTGGGACATTCTGTGCACTTGCAAATTTTCAAAGGGGTTAAATATAATGACCACCAAAAAATGCTTTGATACCCTAAGCTCTCTTATCAAAAAAATATACTGAACACCAACAAAAATATTTCTAATATTTCTGTTTTAGTAACGACTGCATATTAAATTGTATTCGAAGACCAAATTAGTAAATGATCACCAAATCTTAGTGACCAAATTAATACAATATTTCTACCTAAATAACCCACTATGATTGCCATAAAATGTATGCATATTACCAAATAAAGTATAAAGATGCCAAATTTACAAGTGCTACCAAAACCCGAATCAGCGCACTCCACTTCCACGTGTGGTCTTGTCTGTCCTACCCTTACGAGTAGAGTAGAGTGTATATAAAAGCCCGCGGATCCAGAAGCTCGCGAAAGAGGTCCTGAGTTGAACGGGGTGCACGAGGCCGAAGCGAAGCGAGTGGGGGAAGGTGGCGAGCGAAGCGAGCCGGCGACCTCCCGAGCGGAGCGTAATAGGGTCGAGTGCGCACGTGAAACGAAGGGCCGACGAAGCGAGTTTCTGGCGGGGGCCCGGGCGGAGGGCGGGAGACTGAGGCCCAGAAACGAAAGCAGTCCGTCAATTTAAGACATTATTTTACAAACTTTGGGTTAGGAATGATTTATTAGGATAGCATTTTCTTTAATAGGATAGTAAGATGTTATAATTTGGGTTATTATTTCTCATTAAAATGATTTTTTTAAGTGCTTTCTTGGCGTTATATTTTATTATATCTGGTGATCCGTTAAACATATGCCATTTTCAAACCCATATGACAAATGAAAGTCTATGAAAATCGACTTACAAGGTTTTATTCTATTGGCGCAGTCCTTAGTTACTGGTGAAATGAATATATGTATAGGTTCTCTATTGTATGGGCAAAAATTATTTCCCAAAGTGTCACTTCCCAAAAAATGTTTCCCAAATGTTAATTTGGCAAAAAATCACTAGTCAAATTATTGTTTCGCATTTTATCACTTGGCATCATCTCCTATGGCAAAATATTACTTCGCAAATGATTGTTTGGCAAAGTTTTATATAGTCAAGTTTCATTTGGTCAAACGTATTATTTGGCATAACATTCCTTTTCCAAATTATTGCATGGCATACGATTTATATCCTAATTTTCTAGTGCATACGAAATGTATTTGAGTGAGATTACATATGTTGCTAAGCCGGTACTTTTGTAATTAGCATACAAATTATTACTTACAAGGATTATTATTTAAAATTAAAATAGTTGGCATACTCGGTTATCTGTGGCAATTATTTTAACCTAACCTAAACCTAACCTAACCGCCAGCATGTCGACGTCACCCCGCTTCGCGGGGTGCCTATTTCCGCTCTGAGCGACACAAGTGAACCCTAACCTAACCTACTTATAATACAATTGTTACGGTTGTTTGTTTTTTTACTGCGGGCGGCCTTGCCCCCCGAGCCCCCGTTTTTTGGCTACCCTTATCTAGTTAAACCCCTGTAATCAGTTGTTGTTTGTTTTTGTAATGTAATAAAATTTCGAACAAATGAAATTCGTTGTTTTGTTATTCTGCCATTTAAAATTCATACAATATGAATCATTTGACAAATAATATTCCCTGAACAGTTATTCTATGAAATAATAAAAATTGGAATGATCTGGTCATGAAATAAAATTACATAAAACAATAATTTGTCAAATATTTGCCAGTTATGCTATGTGAAGTGTGCGAAATGAAAATTAGAACAAATGTTTTGTTTGGAAAACTATATTAGCCCAAACAAAGTGTTTGCTTAATGACAAAGCAAAATGATGCCAGATGATATTTTGACCAAATGAACAAAATGCGAAACAAAAATGTGCTATTTGTTCGTTTGGGAAATGAAACTACTGCCATAAGTTTTGTGCGAAGTGAAATTTGGCGAAAAATATTTTGCCGAAACAGCAGGATACCGAATATATAATCTAGTAAAAATATTAAAATCCATAAATTACATGATTTTGACATAATTGACGATCAAAGGATCATTCTGCGACTAGACATATTTTTATCAGCAGTGTACTGTTGATTGATAGCTACTGAGTGAAAAAAACAGATGAAGATATAAATTGAACAGCACGGCTATCACGCGACGGCGCGCGAGCTCTCGATTTTTCTCGCACTATCCGTCTCTCTCTTATTAGACCACTTAGAACAAGAGGTATAGTGCGAGAAAAATCGAGAGTATGTCGCGGCCGTCCCATGATAGACGTGCTGGATTGCATCTTGCTTTTATTTTTCTGTCCTAACTGCTCTCTCTGGCTCATTCTAAAGCCCGCTCCACATTCTCGACAAAACCACACGAGATTTGCCGAATACGAGAGTGTGGAGTGAGTATTCGTCTATTTTCGTATTGTTTTGCGTATATTCGTGTAGTCTCCGTTTCGTGTCGGTAAAATGGCCAAACATCAAAGAGCTCTCGTGAAGTTTCGTGTTTGCGCGAAACTTCACACAAATATTCCGACGAAACTAGTCTCGTGTAGTTTTGTCGAGACTGTGGAGCGGGCTTTAGGGTTAGGTATGTATATAAATACATACGTCGACGTCAAAGATGTGTTTATATTTCACCTTATTACAATCGAATAAGTGGTGGACATATCTTTCAATGTTATGGGTATTGAAAAAAATAGTATTCCCGTGTAAGGGACCGGAATTCAAAAGGTGCTGTAGGGGGTAGTTGTCACCGCGAAGTGTCCGCGGCGCGCAGGCCTGTATATTTGCGGCTGTTACGATTGGTCGCATGCCCCAGTACTATTTGCTGCTCCCGCAGCGGGCAAGCGTCCAGTTATTCTAATTTTACTTATAATCGATGCCATCGCATCGCCGGCTTAGCGACAAAAGACGTGTCAAAGTTGAATATTGACGTTTAAATGGCTTTACTTGTAGAAGAACCCTATAAGACACGACATGCGTATTCGTTCATGGATATCATATTTTAGCACCCAACGAACAGTCAAATCCTCATAGCACAATTAATTGGATTTTTAACAGCCGAACAGCACTCACACAACGTAAAATGTGCGTGACCCACAGAAATTAATTTTAAAAGTCAAACTAGGGCTTGTGTATATCTCTTTGAGTACCTATAAACTGCTCCTACTCTCTTTTATTTATTTTTATAACAACCTTGGAGTATTTTACGATAATAAATCACCACACAAACAGTAACGTACTATGTCTTTTTTTTCTTAAACAACAGTGTTATGACCAAATCTTGTTTTAGATTCAGATGATATTTCCATAAATCAAATCAAATCGATTAATTTATAACCAAAAAATAAAACACAAACTAAATAAATACTTAATAAATATTTGGGAACAATCTTACACAAATCAACCTAGTCCCAAACTAATCAAAGCTTGTACTAGTCTGTGATCTGTAGAATACGCGAATATCCGTGATATTTTTATAGGAGCGCCTATTTCGCCGAAAGTGTTTTCGGTCATTTCATTTAGCACCACCCCGGGGACACGTGCAGACCCCGTATCATGGTCAGCCTTATCACGCGATAAGTGACAAGATAGGAGCGTCGTCTCGTTCTATCGAACGGTGTCAGCCAGTGATGGACGCTCCATCCTGTCACTTATCGTGTGATGAGCGTTTCTCAAAAAAAATGCCACTACATTTTTTCGGAGATTTTCTGCAACTTTTATGTTATTTCTACTCAAAATCACGATGTCTTTCCATCCCAATAGGAGAAAAAAAGTGTCCCAAAATGTTCATACATTTTTGAACTTTCCTATTGTGTTACCACCATACAAAGTGTATGGTAAATGGTAACACAATAGGAAAAATATATTTGGGACAGTTTTTTGTCCTACCAGGGTCGAAAGAGCTCCTGATTCTGAGTGGAAATAGTTAACAAAAAATTCCTAGAAGTACAATTAATAATAGTGGCATTTTTTTTGAGAAACGCTCTGATAAGGCCGACCATGATACGGGGTCTGGGTTGTGGTAGGTAAATCCTGCGGACGCGAGCAACGGATTATCCTCCCAACCCCCCATACTTATATAGATAAATTCATACTTAAATACATAGACATCCATATCTCAGGAACCACCCGTTACCCGTTCCGCTAAACAGCCGGTAACACATCTTAATATCGATTTAATTCATGATTATCAAACGCATTATGTTCGTGGCATCGCTTTTGGCCACAAATGCAGACGCCGTACCTTTTTTATAATAGCGATACAAAACTGACGTAAAAAAATAGATTGACATATGCGCAGTTTGTCGAAGTTAATCCGTCTCACTATTCGTTTTTTCTAAGTACTTATTTTTGACCCAGCTTGATTTTTGAACTCCCAATCTTACTCCCCTGTTAACATTGGCTCGTATTTTTGGACTTTGATTGTGATTTGGATTTGTTCGTTTGTTCGACACTGTAACCAAGAGTTGGAAAGACGAAACTCGGGCGTCTACCCCAAAAGTGCCCATGGGAAAAGGGGCACGGTGGATTATATGTCATGCTGGATCTGCTGGTGGTGGTTTTGTGGAAGACAGTCTGTTGGTATTTGAATCATAAAGTACAAACGATTACTACCACTAAGAAATGAATGGAGACACAAAATAAAGCTTCCGGAGCCATCTACCATAATAATGAATAATGCACCTTATAACTCCATACAAATCAACAAAGCTCCAACAAAGGACAAAAATAAATCGGAGCAATAATGCTGTAAGTGCTGACAAGACCCTAACAAAACTCGAACGAAAACTCGACTCGTTAGTTGAGTTTGAAAGACACAAATAACACCAGCACGGCTAGCACGCGACGGCGCGCGAGCTCTGATTTTTCTCGCACTATCCGTCTCTCTCTTATTAGAACACTTAGAAGAAGAGGTATAGTGCGATAAAAATCGAGAGTATGTCGCGGCTGTCGTGTGCTAGACGTGCAGACTCAATACGTAATTGACAATTTGGCGCAAGAGCATGGGGTCAGGTTATCCGAGTACCGCCGTACCACTGTCAATACAACGCAATGTAATGTAACTAATATGGGTATACGTGGAAGGTAAGATTTTGCCTAGTTGGATATGTTTGTAGGGTAGGTAGCGAGATCCAATCATAATATGAGAAAATAATAATGTGTTCTGTCTAGAGTAACTTTATCAAACAATGATTACTGAGTTTGTATGAGAAAGTCAATTTTTGAACTTGTTTTAGGTGTTTTTACCACAAAGATAATCTGTTACTTTTCAGGCTATCGTGCACGTCATAACACCTCCATTTTTCACAAAAAAATTATGAAACTGTTAAGTATGTAAGGATGTCAGAGAGTGACTCAGGAAGATGGGCCAAGGTGGTTGAAAAACAAAAATCATTATTATGGCAGACTTCTTTCTCTTCTTTGGACATCCAAATTGTCAGTTTTTTGGATTCGGGCGCAGACTTTATAATAAATGTTGGCAACTCAGGAACCTCTTCGGCCTCTGTTTCTGAAGAAAATGATGGAACATCCGATTAGTAAAAATTATTTTAAAAAACCTTCGTTTTATTTACAATATTAACGCAACTACTAATTAGCCTATATAAGTACGTCCGTACGTCCGTCTGTCCGTCGTAGTATATGTTTACGACCCAGTGCTGGATACAGGCCTCCTCTTATGGACGAGTGGCTATAGTCCCCACGGTGGCCTGGTGCGGGTTGGGGACTTCACCTACACCTTTGAATTTTTTCACCAATATCTGCAGGCTTCCTCACGAAGTCTTCCTTCACCGGAAAGCTATTGGTAAATATCAAATGTCATTCCGTACATAAGTTCCGAGAAAGTCATAGGTACGATACGGGCCAGATTTTAGCCCACATACGACCTCCTGTTTGAGTTTTAAATATTATGTAACCTACATTCATTTCTTACAGCGAATAAGTATCGGGTTCAAAATTGGCTTATCTAATAGGTTAATATATATTTTCACAATATTTGTAATAGCTGTAGGCCTAAAGGCTCCCAATATTCCATATATAGGTTTTATCAAAAGAAATCGGAAGTGAAATCGATTCAATAAGCCTCAAAATTCATAATCGCTAAACTTGGCGCAATATTTTGTCTTAGCCTCATCAAGTCATCACTAAAAACATCAATACGCAAAGTGTCAAATATCGGCTGTTAAAAAAATCGATATAGGGTACATTTTATTAGTATCTAATTATTTATATTTATACTTATAAAAAAACCGACTCCAATTTTCTACCTACTTCGCCATGCTAAACACATGTAATTTTTACATATAGGTACAGTCAAGTGTAAAAATATGGGTGCATACAACTTACTCATAAATATGTCCCATAACTCTTATGTCAGCGGATTAAGGTTTTGGTACATATTTATGAGAGGATATACCTACTTCCCACTTCACCACATGAACTGCTTTTCAAATTGCAAATGCAGTGGCTACTACAGCAAATAGCCACGTCGCTTTATACGGGCCGATGATATTTAAGGAGTTCCGTATATTCCTCAGGGATTTTCATACTTACCTTAAGTTCCTCGCTATCAGCGGGCGTAGCACGGTTGTCATTTTATCACTTATCGTTGTGGATAAGGCATCCGTCACTCTCGCACTCGCATACTTGTCAGAGCGTGATGGGCGTCTTTACCACAACGATAAGTGATAAAATGGCAACCATGCTACGCCCACTGGTCCAGTTAAAAATGTGTATTTTGATGAGCATTAGTACCTACGAAACTAATTAGAAAATACCGAAATCGCCATATGCGTTTGAGGAGTTCCCTCTACACTTCCTGGATCCCATCATCAAACCTTCACCTTTGTATGGGACCACTCCGAGGGTACCTACCTGCTTTCGAATGAAAACAAAAAAAAAACAAGTAGACATACGGACCGTCTATACCATTTGTAATAATTAGATTCCATCAAATCTACCACGAAATGTCACTGTCACAGTGAAACCTACCATTATCAGTATGACGTTCCAGGTGTAACCAACCTTAACATAATTATACGAATTGTAATCGTCGGAATCGATGTAAAAATATATAGATATTACATTTTTTTATCATTTTTTGAATAAATAAATTAACTAAATACATACTATCCTATAGTGAGTGCATTCCTATTTGCATTATGACAGAGCTGTACTGGGATGACAGATGTCACATAATGCAAATAGGAATGCACTCACTATAGGATAGTATGCCGCAATGTGCGTAAGTACCTACATAAGCAGTTTACTATATAAAATATTCGTTTTTTTTTCATCCGCCACTTTTTGGTTTATCACCCACTTGCATTTGTACTAAAATTTGGAATAGTTTCGAATATGTTCGGTGACTAAGTATGCAATGTTATGGCTATTGTTATAATTTGTGGTTATGGTGCCACCCATCGAGCTGGGGGTGAAGAGAAGACGGTAGACTGCTGTTAACCTCTAGTTCTATCTAAGATTTTAATTAATTGCAATTTCTCGAGTAAAAAGTAACACATATTAGTAAATAAATTAAATTAAAATACCAGTATCTATTGCTATTTTCGTAACAATATTAATAATTTAATACGAAGAGTGTACTTATAAAGAACTTCTTTTCCTTCTCTCTAATCCTATCTGCAGTAGGTATATTTATTTATTATTTAAACTATATTGCACAAATATAAAAATAAAGGTAAATTTGGCGGACTTGATGCCTTAAGGCATACTCTACCAGTCAACAATTGGGCTAAACAGAAACTTTAGTGGTGCATTAATTACATAATTTATAATAAACCCTCTTTCCACTAATATTGACTTGTTAATTGCACTCTAAGTTTACAAAAGCCGCAAGCAGGCAATTATGTGTAGATAGGTAACCTGTATAGAAGGTACTTTACTAAGTTTTATTGATGTATTATTTTTTGTTTTAATCTTAATGTATTTTTGTTGTAGGTACCTACATATCTGTAAGTGATACATCAATGTATATTTTTGCTAATAAAAAAACATTAATATACATACATAGGTTAATGCATGCGATATACACTTACTTATACATACATAAATACATACTATTTATATATAATTATATGTAATTGGTATAGTAGTTGCTTTATATTTAGATAAACTAGGTAATATTCATTATTAGGGGATTAGTAAAAGAGACTAGGTATATCAGGGACGGCTTAGATGGTATCAGTTAGTCCACAGCACACATGATAGTGCGCAGTGGCAGCATAGCGCACAGTCAGCCGGTACTTCGTCTATCTATATTTAAATTAAAGCGTTATACGGGTGTAGGGGCGCTTGCGTGTGTGCGTGCGCTCGTATGTAGCAGCGCGAACGCAGCGCAACAGCGGCTCAACCAACGGAGGGAATTCGATAACGTGAACGCAACTCGTTTGTTTCGATGCCGTCAGCTCGTCGTAACATTTTGTGTGCGTTTGTAAATTGTACTGTACTAATTAGGCACGGGCTTGCTGGCAAAACAGTGGTTTCATCTATTACTGCCCTAACGCCCATGTTACACAACGCTCTGGTGATCCGGTCCGCTCTGTGTTATCAGTTAGCATCGAAAGCGACACAGTTTAACGCTTCAAGTGATTTTAATTATACATCTTTACGTCGTGGTCATTATGTACCTACTAATTGTAAGTGTGTGCGTGAAGTGGACTTAAATAATGGAAAAGAGGTTCAACGCGATGATTGTTATTGTGAGTATAATGCATCTCAGTACATTAATTTTACGTCAGTAAGATTTTGAGGTTATGTTTAAAAATGCGTCGAGTCCAAAGACGAAAATACATATCTGGGTTTATAACAATATATATTCCTTACAGTCAGATCGTCGTAGGACTTGATTATTTGGCAAATAACCAAGAATTGTCTAGTAGATTAGGTGCTTAGTAGGTATGTGCTACCCAAATAGATGTTGGGTAGGTATGTTGTTATGGCAAAAAATGAAAAAATGGGTGAGGACCAAATTCTTGGCCAGTAGTTAGCCTGGTTGGTAGTTGGCCTGGGTAGTTAGCCATACAAACAGAAGAAGTGAACAAGGTTCCGTTGTGACACAAAAATTAACCATATAATTGTATGGTTAATTTTCGTGTCACAGCGGAACACTTTCATAAAAAGTTTAATTGATTGAGTTAGGCTGGCCAAAAATATCTTTATTTTAAATGTTAACATATCATTTCAAAACATTAAATACTTAATGCTTATTCGCAAGTCCAAAATTCGCGTGTTAGTCATAATACTAAATATAACCGTCTGCAGCGACAGTAAACAAGTTACTTACAAAGAAAATAATCACAACACTGAGCTAGTCTGTGCTGCAGCTTTGTGCGGTATTTATCAAGGTATTTTTTGTATTTTAAAAAGAAGTGTTTACAATACATTATATTGATGGAAAAGAAGAAGTAATAGGTAAAGTTGTTATGATTATTATGAATCAAGTTGTTGTTATTAACAAGAGTACGCGTTTACTGAGGGGCGGAGAAAGCAGCTGCGACGCTTCTGTCAGAGTCGTTAGGATCGGCAGTTCTAATCAAGAAAAGCATGATAACCTAGTCGTTAAGTTGTATTCCTACAAATAATTTTCCAACAAAACATGTTGACTAATACCTACTTACTAAGATTGAGAAATGTAATGGGATAATGAGCCTTACGGTCACTTGCATAAAACGTATTTATCAGTGCTTCATATCAAGTCTTATCTTATTTGATTCATAGGCACAAAATATTATATTACGATAACGTGATAATGATATGTAGACACCTAGCGTATATTACGAAAGCACTTGTCACAAGTAGTTAGTGTCAAAATTAATACTTCACGAAGGACACGGGATTAGTAGTGATTTAAAATTTGGCAAACACTTGAAAAATCCTACAATCTTGTGATAGAATGACATGTTTATAAAAACCTATGTATAGGTACTTATTATTCAAGTTCTACTGAGTGACAGGTTAGTAAGATTTATCAGTGTTTCAGTTAAAGGTAATGTGAATGAACGGTTTATATAGCTACAATCAATTGCCACGAATCAATGAAGTTCTCTGTAGTCAATTGTATGCAACCATCTGACAATACGTATCTATCTTTGAAGACATTTTATGGAACATGGATGGAACCCTGACATGTTCGGTATATGTAGGTATTTACCATTGACTTACTATTACTACTTATAGACTGGCAACCCAGAACATTTTTCTTGACGTCTTCCAATCAGGCCACCATCTTGAAAAATCAAAGAGTATGTAAACGTGCAGTAGATGCAACAATTTTCTGAGTTCGGATTCAGTTATAGCTGCTCAAAAATGCACGTTATTATTCTAGTTTTCACTTCTGCCGGGCACTCCCGGAGTGCAACCAGGTCTTTTTTTTTTATTGTTCCCGAAGATGGACTGTGTTGATGCAATTTGTCTCAGCAATTTCTATCAGTCCTTTTTAAGGTCCATGCGGATCCTCATTTTTATAGCAATCAAAGCAAGACAAAAAAACTAAATTACGACCATTTTCAAATTGGAAAGTAATATAATAATTATATTCTCCTAAATTGCTAATGGGTTTTAGATATATTCGAAGACCATACTTGCGTCGCGTACATATATACATATAAGAGAATTGACCTAGGATTTAAATAAGTAGAACTTAAGATATATTTAAATAAGGAGAACTAAACGTATAAAATTATTCATAAGATCAATTAAATTAAAAAAATTAAGATCTAAAGCTTCAAATCAGTAAGTCTATAAGTTTAATGTCTACTGATAAGGCAAAATAGTCTTCGGAAATTGTCACTTACATTTTTAATCTTTGAAATAATGGCCGCCATCGGCGTGTATCTTATAAATTACAGGAGAAATCATGTTATTTAAAAACTGTGAATTTGCCGATGAAAAGTGATTCCCGTACTTTTATTATTGTTGGGTTTGTTGTTGGTGTACTAGCACAATGCAAAAGAAGGCATTTTTAAAGTTTTGTGTCAAAATTGCACTCGAAGCGACCGCCATCACTGCCCGCCACAGACTAAACCAACACTCTCATGAGAGTATGTTGACATACGCAAACGTATGCTAGGTGATGTCTACTCTAGTAATATAACTCAATGGTATTTACCAAGTTTCCTATTCGCCTTTCAAGTCAAACTGCACGATACCTACCAATTGTATCTGTTAATGTTTCATGCTCTAGAAACTATCGTTTGAAAAGTCGAAAAGACAAGAGACGTAAACTATTTAAGTTAATTGATCCGTGTGGCAAGAATGCATGCAGTGTTGGAGATGCGAGGCGCCGACCCGTGGTTTGTTGAAAGGCTGTAAGTAGGTATGCCCGTGTCGTCCGCGCTGGCGTTAGGCGAGCTCCGGTGAACTCGAAGTGTTATTAGGTATCCAGAGAGTATTGATCATTTGATACCCCCCTCCCTCTCAACGAGGACGTCATAGTTTGTCTCGTGTTAGCAATAGTGACGTCACGGATTGATGACGACATCAACTTTGGCGCATGCGTTATGTTCCAGCCGTTTACGGAGAGTTATGTCTAAATAAAGACTACTGGCGTAAATTGTACTCCCGAAATACGTCGGTACGTAGTTACGTACTTATTGTGATATATAACTACGTAAGCCGCTAACCTTATGATCGAATAGAAACTTGACATGGGACAGAAGATCATACGAAATGTACTTAAGTTGTTTATATTGCTAACCTAAAAAGCCTATGTGCCGTGATTTGGTTGACGCCATACACCGCGTGTAGTGTTTTGTTCTATAGATATGTAGCGGCATTCCCATACAATTTGACGCTCTGTACGCGGTGTGCGGCGTCAACAGGAGACCCCCGCCTAAGATATTTAAAGTTGAGATCAGGTCTCCCTAGAATTTTAATGAAACCGGATTCATTACTCGGGAGACCGACCTCTTAGAGATTGTCTCCCGGCGGTTTCGGGGCCCTATACGGCTACCATGAGTTTGACATTGTCATTTTTCGTTAACGAGAATCGAGTTTTCTATCTGTGCATCTCTATTGCACTTTGACAGTACGAGCGGGATGCACAGATAGAAAACTCGATACTCGTTAGCGTAAGCCGTCATTGTCAATCTCATGGTAAGCGTACAGGAGACTTATAGAGGTAATTAAATGTCTCAATAAAGTAGAGCGCAAGCAGGATAAGTATGTTGAAAGGTAACGACAGAATATTCGCAGTCATGTGCCAGGCGCCGACAGATCAGTAGGCAGTAGCCACCGAAGCTGAGAATGAAAATTGGAGCTGTGATCTAACTTGGGAGACCAAAAATATACCTGATACCAATGATGTAATATAAAAAAGATGTGGATAGGTTATAAGCGCTCCAAAAGTGGCACAATAAAACAGAGTCAATTGCACCAACTTGCCTCAGTTTCGCGTATTAGTCAATGGAAACGTGTGCCGTCAGATTTGGTGGCCATTGTTAAACACGGAATTTCGTAAAGACAGCGTGTCAGCTCTTTTTAACCGACTTCAAAAAAAGGAGTAGATTCTCAGTTTGTTACCTCAGAACTCCGTCATTGATGAGCCGATTCGTAATTTTTTTTTGTTTGTAAGTATATGCTTCCAGGTGGGTCCCATTTTTTTCAAAGATTCAATTGGATGATGGGATCCATGAGGAATTGAGGGAACTCTTCAATTATATTAGGCACGCGTGTAGTGATTTTGGTATTTTCTATTTTAACTAGTGTATTTACACCCGGATATCATAAATTTGGTGGAGTGGAATTGATGATGAAGACCACAAATGACTTATGGAATTCCTCAATTATGTACTTAAAAGTACAAATGTACGTCACAGATTCTGATTAGATTCCGTTGAAATAGCAACCAATGAAGTGCCAAAGGTGATCCTTGTGGAATCGACGGAAGTCTTCAAATATTATCGCGTCACATACAGCGATTGGGTTTTTTTCTCTAATAATCAACGCATTCGCTCTCGGAAATCAGTTCATGTGGTAAATTGGAAAAGAATAATGAATAATGTGGAAATGTTCCCGTGGCTTGGCAGAGTACTAAATTGAAGTCGGCTAAAATTGTGTGTTTAAAGTAAATTATTACAAGCTTTTATTATATATTATATTCCATCATTGCCTGATACAAATATTGTGTAAGCCTATCATGCATCAGCTTGGTGCCTATGTGGAGGGAGGAAAGGCAGGCGCCTCAGTCACCAGATAGTTCCAAAACATTTTTGCCCAACCTCAGCAATAATGTGTGAAAGCGCCTGACATGTTTTAACCTTTTGCACCTTATTCCATTGAAATAAGGCTATTGATGTATACATACTTATCTTTGACGTCGACTGTAAACCACATACATATTCACGCACGCGCTGTGTAATTGATTTGACGTCTTCATAACATGCGTCTCGTATCTGAAATTGAAAATAATCAGATTATTTGTTTACTGTTACTTACGTTACAAATTTAAATAGAGGTAGGGAGGAGGAGGAGGTAACTTAAAGTATGTCCAGATGAGCGTATAGGTACCTAAGTAATAGTGCCTCTAGGAGCTGTAGAACTCGCGAGTCGGTCTTTTTTTATTTCGAAAAATTTCATAGTCATAAAATATAATGTCATTATTGATCTGCAAAATTTCACGGATCTGGATATCCGGACTTACAAAAGAATGTTGGCCCAAGCTGGAACGGTGAACTTGGTTCTCTTCGCTCGCTCGTTCAATAAATATTGTATCTTAGCGTTTGAAGTAATTTAACTATACAAACTTTACATTTATGTAGGTATGTGTGTTGTTTATAGGTACAGTCAGCGTCATATAGTTAGTAGCAGCCAAGGTAGCCAAATATTTCGGTACACGTCTTTATTACTGTAGAATAAGGGTGTGTTACGAAATATTTGGCTACTCTGGCTGCTACTAACTATATGACGCTGACTGTACAACAGAAAAATCGGTCAAAATCCGGATCAAAAACTTGGTGTGTATCCAGTAGACAATACAATAATTAACGGTGTTGGTTTGTACATAACATAACATGTACATTTAATATGAACTATACATTCAAGTTGTAAGTCATGACATCTTCCGATTTAGCTGCTAAACGCCAACGTCGGTAACTACTTAACTACACTAACTACCGCGATTCACATTTGGGTTGGGTGTTCCCTATAATGCATCGCCCTCACCCGCCAACAGATGGCGTGACTAACCCTCCGTCTTTTGGCAATATGGCGATACGCGAGTAAGTCGCCCGGCTTGGTGTCGGCGTGCATCATACAATTTTACAATAAAAATGAAGTGTTTGATAAATAAGTATTTGAGGCGTAAAACTGCTGCTATCTAGTTCAAAGATGAAGCACCACCGTAAGGTACGAAGTGTTATTTACTCGTTTTACTGTTTTTTATTATTAAATTATCACATGCCACGACCCTCAAAAGTATTGATTACATGTGTAGTTAACATATCTATGACGCTTTCACCTTTATCACACATGCAGAGTGCGGTAACAAAAGATAATATGAATATAATATTGGCCCTTGATTTTCTAAAATGCATCCATTACGCAACTTTTAACTGTAGCTAGTCTAGCTACCTATAAGTAAATGTATCCATTTTGGCGCATTCGGCTACTGCCGGCGTCACTGCGTTGCTTAGCGACGGCAATTTATAATCATGTTATATTAGTGTTGCATTTTACAAGGTTATATTCAATTATTAGGTTGAGTAGAACAATGTAAATACTTAAATACACACTATATACTCAGGCGTGACTATCTGCATACTCAATGGATGGGCCAAGGTAAATCATATTTTTTAAGTTACAGTAAAACTACCAAACGATCTGTTGTCGGTTTCTCGAACTGTCAGATAAAGAATCTTCACATAGTAACTTAGTAACATTAGGTGTAGTTGAAATAATCAGATTAGCTTCCTGTGTCATGCTCATGTTCTTTTGTAGGTAATATAAATTTTAACAATGCGGATAATATTACAATGTAGTATAAAGAGTACAGTAAATTAAATGGTATTATTAGTAAGACAGAGATTGCATTATAATTAATTACTGAACAGTAAACATTATGCGAGTGTATTTCTGAGTGATTTAAATGATTTTTTTCTTTACAGGTACTGCCATCCCGTTGGATTATGCTACATTATAAAGGTATAAACAAATAAATCAAGTATTGCAGTGATGGATCCAATATTGGAAAATGAATCGGCTACAGCTGATGCTTCACCCAAATTCGGAAAGTCAAAACACAAGAAAAAAAAGAATAATGTAGACGCCCAAAAAGATAATCAGACTGTAGTAGGGGAGAAAAAGAGGTTTGTAGTTACTAAATTATCAACGACAGATGATAGAGATATACCTTCTACTTCCGTAGCACAAAATGTGCATACTGTTCATTTTGGCACTCGCGGGGTGGAATCGCAAAGACCCCATGTTAGATCTATTTTCAAAGATAAGCCAGCAGATACATCGAGAGCATCTAGCGCCGAGAGAGACACTGGAGTTAACGTTAAGGGATACGAGACATTTCATGGGACGTCGTCAAGTCCACGGAGTTCCATATTTGATATATTTCGACTAAGAAGAAAGAGTGATTCTAAAAAACATCAATCGTTGATGCAAAATGTAAAGGCTGCATTAGGAAATGCCCCAAAGTCATCAGAAGCACCTGAGGTTTCGAAAGAAACTAATGCTGAAGATTCAAAAGATTCTCACAAGAAATATTATCATACTGTAACAGGAGCTTCCTCAAGAAAATCTAGTCCCATTACCAGGGTAATGGATATTTTATGGAGGAAACCACATCCAGATACTAACCAGGCCGCCGTTGATCCTGCTAAAAAGAGAAGCACCAAGCTACCACCGCGCCGTTCCTCCATTGGGACGACTTCACCTACTTATCATAAAAATTCATACGCGTCTTTAGATCCTTTACAAGCTAAGCAGTTGTTTAGGGAAGTTCGAGGTCTCCCGAAATACGACCCCTATTTATCCATAGTTCAAATATCTTTAGGTGGCAGAGACAAGACGAGGCTGTTGTTAAATTTCTTCAAATATCATAAATGCTATGAAATTTTACCCAAATCTGCGAAAGTGATAATATTTGACACACAATTTCTGGTAAGGAAAACCTTTCCTACTCTTATCTCACATGGTATACGTTCTGCACCGCTGTGGGATGCTAATAAAAAACAGCTCGTTGGCATGATAACAGTCACTGACTTCATAAGAATTTTGCTGCATCTTGAAAAAGAAAATCTACCCGTGGATGAACTTGAGAAGCATACACTTCATAATTGGAAAAAGATATTGCGACCAACACGAAAACCTTTGTGCAGTGTTGGTCCTGATGAATCTTTACACGAGGCTATAAATATGTTGAACAAGAATCGCGTGCACCGACTATTGCTAATTGACCCATTCAACGGTGATGTGTTGTATATTTTGTCCCACAAAAGAATTTTGAGATTCCTCTTTGTTTACCTTAATGAATTTCCGGAATTAACATTTTTCCATAAAACTTTGACTGAACTGAAAATTGGCACATTTGATGAAATCGTTTCTGTGACAGAAAATACTAGTATTAAAGCAGCATTTCAACTTCTATTAGACAAAGATATATCTGCATTGCCTGTCTTAGATGAAGAAGGTAAGTTGATGGATGTTTATGCTAAATGTGAGGTATTGAATCTAGTTAGCGAAAAACTTTATTCTGATTTATCATTGACAATAGGAGAAGTAAGGAATAAAAAGAAAGACTGGGAAGAAAAGTTACAGAAATGTCGATCTAGTATTTCGTTATACGAGGCCTTAGAAGTCATAGTTAGGACAGAAAGTCATCGATTATTGCTAGTTAATAAGGATAATAGACTAATAGGAATTGTTTCGTTGTCAGATATTTTAGTATATTTAAATAGAATAATTCCAACTGAGAAGAAAGTTTCGTCACTTCAAGAAATATTTAGGCCCCTGGAAGAAAATAAAGTCGATGAATCGGCAAAAGAGACCGAAAATGAGGTAATATCAATTCCCGTACCAAATTTGGGCCAACATCCGTTGTCCGAGGGCGATGAAAGTGCCCCTGAAGTAAACGCCGGCGTGGGCGCCCTCGAGGAAACCGGAAATGGAGTCTCCGACGTGCTCGAAGAACCAACGACTGAAAGTGGCATACAAGTGGAAGCGACCTAGTACAAATTAAAAATGTTTAAATAATTATGCACAGCCTCGTCTAAAATATAATCTTACCTACTTAATGTTCAAGATGCTCTTCGAAATGAAAGGCTATGAACAAATGTTATTCCAAAGAAAAATGTGATAGGTGAAACAGCCGAATCAGTGTATTAATCTCATAGATCGCTTTGTGCTTGTATTAAATTATAATAATGCAATTTAACTTTGTAATCGTTAATAGTTGCATCAAAATACCACGTGATTGCCTTATTGATTATTTAATTCATTATTAACATTGCTGAACTCAATAAATTATTTTAGCAATGTTGATTTTAATTTTTCCGCTCATATGAATACCCTCATAGTTATTGAGATAAGAAGATTCAAAATACAGGACTTCATTTCGTCACAATTATCAGTTGTTCAACGATAATTTAGTTACAAAGTTTATTTGAATTAAAATGGGTAAGTGACCATTCCATGTTGAATTAATTTAATCAATTAATGATATATATTTTACAAAACAGTGACGATGAAAGTTAACCATTTGTGTAAACTGTAACTACCTAGTGCACACCAGTTACCAGTTACCTATAATATAGGTATAAATAGTATTTATTAACAATGTTATGGCAATAGCCCATATTGTAAGTACCCTATTCCATATAAGATTAGAAAAATCGTGCGTTAATCTTCATGCGATTTCAAGGAAAACCCTTTTGAAACGCAAAATATCAGTATTGTTATGTTTGTGAAGAACTTAATGATAACAAATGAAACAAGTAAAACTAGAACAATCTTTCTCTTTGATATCCTAGATAAATGATAAAAACGTAGACGAATTTGTACGTTAGCATCCTAATTTTATATGGAATGAGCAAAAAACTTCGTTTCCAGACATAAATATGTATATATATATTATATTGGTTTAATCTATCTATACATATAAATGCTTATGTCCTGACTGACTCACTTACTCACTCATCAAGGCACAGCCGAAACTACTGGGGCTAGAAACTTGAAATTTACACCAGAACTTCCTTTTATGACGTAGGCAAGGGATTTTGAGAAATTCCATTCCTAAGGGGGTTAAATAGGGGTGCAAAGTTTGTATGGGGGAATCTTTTTTTTACTCAGGGGAGTGTGATAAGAGAGCCGAGGATGTAATTATCAAAGCTCACGCGTTTCATACGATGTTTTTCAACACATTTTGCGAGGAAATAATCCTACTCATAAGATGAAAATTTTATAGGCCTGCCAAGTTATTTTCTTTACTTAATGATGGCAACAGGTTTTACTCACATACAGTGGCGTCTATTCTATTTATCACTTATCTAGTCACCACGAGTCAACATTTTTGAAAATAACCAATAACGCATTAACAACGTTTACAAATATTGTGAAATAACCTATAATGCCGCGCATCATTGTTTTTCATGAAGTTTGCGCAGTGCGCGCGCATGTGTTAAGCCAGACTTAGATAAAGTCTCTAAACAGCCAATACAAAATCAAAAACATATTTTCGTTTTGAAATGTTATCTTTATTAATTCATGTAAAATGTTATCAAAAGTATCTTACTAAATTAAACGTTTCTATATCATATCCAAAAAGAAATAGTCAATTAAATAACAAAAGGATTAATTATTTTTAGTCGAGTTTTAAGAATCCATTTGCCGAGAATTAAAAAAAAACAGTACATTCTGTACGACCCGGTTAATTTAAGAATACACCGTGTTCATGCATGCATCTTGCTGCAAGGTGCCAACGTGACTTAATCGGAATATAACCATAACACACGAGTGTCGTAATGTTATAAAATACGCGGGTTTAATACCCAGGATTATGAGCCTAAAAGCGACATAATAAGAGATGGTACGGTTCTCTATTGTATGGGCAAAAATTATTTCCCAAAGTGTCACTTCCCAAAAAATGTTTCCCAAATATTCATTTGGGAAAAAATCACTAGTCAAATTATTGTTTCGCATTTTATCACTTGGCATCATCTCCTATGGCAAAATATTACTTCGCAAATTATTGTTTGGCAAAGTTTTATATAGTCAAGTTTCATTTGGTCAAACGTGTTATTTGGCATAACATTCCTTTTCCAAATTATTGCATGGCATACGATTTATATCCTAATTATCTAGTGCATACGAAATGTATTTGAGTGAGATTACATATTTTGCTAAGCCGGTACTTTTGTAATTAGCATACAAATTATTACTTGCAAGGATTATTATTTAAAATTAAAATAGTTGGCATACTCAGTTATCTGTGGCAATTATTTTAACCTAACCTAAACCTAACCTAACCGCCAGCATGTCGACGTCACCCCGCTTCGCGGGGTGCCTATTTCCGCTCTGAGGGACACAAGTGAACCCTAACCTAACCTACTTATAATACAATTGTTACGGTTGTTTGTTTTTTTACTGCGGGCGGCCTTGCCCCCCGAGCCCCCGTTTTTTGGCTACCCTTATCTAGTTAAACCCCTGTAATCAGTTGTTGTTTGTTTTTGTAATGTAATAAAATTTCGAACAAATGAAATTCGTTGTTTTGTTATTCTGCCATTTGAAATTCATACAATATGAATCATTTGACAAATAATATTCCCTGAACAGTTATTCTATGAAATAATAAAAATTGGAATGATCTGGTCATGAAATAAAATTACATAAAACAATAATTTGTCAAATATTTGCCAGTTATGCTATGTGAAGTGTGCGAAATGAAAATTCGAAAAAATGTTTTGTTTGGAAAACAATATTAGCCCAAACAAAGTGTTTGCTTAATAAACTTTTGTCTTAATAACACTTGACAAAGCAAAATGATGCCAGATGATATTTTGACCAAATGAACAAAATGCGAAACAAAAATGTGCTATTTGTTCGTTTGGGAAATGAAACTACTGCCATAAGTTTTGTGCGAAGTGAAATTTGGCGAAAAATATTTTGCCGAAACAGCAGGATACCGTTAACAGTGTTGTCGTTTACGTAATTTCGTTGTTACGTTACGAGCAAATGTGTTGCAAACGATATTGGCGGTGTGCGATCTGTCTCTTACTGTTAAACAACTGACAGTTACATGGACCCATTATACTCAGGACAGGCTATGTTAATAATAATACCACGTGCGTGTGAGCTGGTTGCATACAAAGCTCGATAAGTTTGACAGAAAGTGAAATATCATTCGTTGTCCTTCTCATAGTTCCGCTTTTTTTATTTGCCACAACTGATTTAGTATGAAGTTGTAGCACATAAACCATTACCCGTCCAAATTGGGTAGGTTGTTGTTGTTGAGTAGGCATTTTAAGACCAGTTTTAATTTAGCTGCATAGGAGCTTCCGTCCCTCGTTGTGGCATTACGTATAGCCTGTCTTGAGTATCATAGGTCCATGGACTGTAATTTCAAACATGCTTAGCAAAGAGTATATAACGCTGGGGCTAAGGTTATTTTCAAAAAGTTTATAATAAAGGTAATCGTTAAGTTCTATTAGATTTTCTAAAAAAAAAATTAATTTATAAACCTTCTACGATGTAATAGATCACATACTAGCAACCCGCCCCGGCTTCGCACGGGTACTATATTATACATATAAACATTCCTCTTGAATCACTATCTATTTTTAAAAAAAACGCATCAAAGTCCGTTGCGTAGTTTTAAAGATCCAAGCATACATAGGGACAGACAGCGGGAAGCGACTTTGTTTTATACTATGTTATGATAAACATTCCTCTTGAATCACTATCTATTTAAAAAAACCGCATCAAAATTCAAAAGATCTGAGCATACATAGGGACAGACAGCGGGAAGCGACTTTGTTTTATACTATGTTATGATAAACCTTCCTCTTGAATCACTCTATCTATTTAAAAAAACCGCATCAAAATTCAAAATCCGTTGCGTAGTTTTAAAGATCTGAGCATACATAGGGACAGACAACGGGAAGCGACTTTGTTTTATACTATATAGTGATAGTGGTAAAGCCGTTCTCAAGTTATAGCGTGACCAGGCCCCTATTTCACCAACTTGACAATTGTCACCTGACACTTAGAATTCGCCATACATTGCTTGTTCTAGAAGTTAAGGTGGTAGCTAGGTTACTTGTGTAACCAGCAATGTACGGAGAATTGTCGTTGTCAGGTGATAATTGTCAAGTTGGTGAAATAGGGGCCAGGAGAAATAGAGGTTCTTTTTTATATATATGGATAGATTTTTCAATGTGAATAATATTAGCAGTAAGCCACCCTTTAATTCCCATAAAAAGCAAAATCAGTCCAATCTATTATGAAACAGTTACTTAATTTCTAGTTACCTTATCAAGTATCAAGAGTAGGACATATTACTAGTTCAAGGCGTTTGATAAATTTGACAGTGATTTTACTGTTTACATATAAAAAAAGGTTAATTTTTCCCTGACCATACTCTACTCTAAGTACCTAGATTCGTTTGCATATGTAAGATATGAAATCATTATTTATTGGTAAGTAGGTCTGCGGTCTAAATAATCTAAATTGAAAGTTGAAACATTTAAATTAATCAATAAACATAACCTGTACCTATAGTAATATTACGACAATGATATCAAAATTACTGCTTAGATTTTCCGCTTAAGGATTGAACACGGCGCTAACCGTGCATAACTGAATAAATTTACTTTGGGTAGGTTGCAGGCGAGGCGGGTATAAACCAAATGGTCCGAGTTTGATATAGCCGCGGCCGGGCGCCGTCTTCATTTGGAACAGAAACCTGTTAAATAAGCTTGCAAGGACACAGTGTTGTCTTGAGCGAATAAAATATATTTTTTATTCGTTAAATTATACATTCGTTTGGAGTGGAAACTACAGTGAATATAGTACAGCAAGTGTATTACTTTTTATATGGTTTTCCCCTTAATATATGAAAACATAATATCAGTGTGATGCTGATGGACATAGTTTGTTGTAAAACCAGCATTTTTTAACAGATATGCATTTTACAATTTAATTAAGTATACATTATTTTCTTCGATTCATTGAAGAATTCAAACCAATATTTATCCATCAAATGCTTATACTAGTCGTAATGTAGGTACTAAAAAGTACTACTGTAGTAAAAAATGTGACTAAAAGATGTGTGCATTTAAAGATACACTGTCAAGTTTAGGGTTAAATATTCCAAGTGTATTTTAGTACCTTAAGAGAAAAAAAGATTGAACGGAGTACTTAGCTGCGTACTAAGGTAGTTAATACAATGCAACAGATGAGTGGAGGTGCAACGCGAGACCGGTTGCGCGGAGGGGTGGAGGACCGAACCCGGAACGAACCACTTCGCCCCAAGGTTGTATTGTTTTATCTCCCATTTAACCGAGCAGAATTCATCTGTAGTGTACTTACAATGCAGTTTTTTATGCGGAATTTTTGAATTCAATAATTTATTCTGATTTTAAACTAAATTGATTAACCAGCAATCTTCTGTTGTTAATCATTTGTTCTTGGTTGGTAATGTTGGTAGGTATGTTGGCTATGTATTTTTGTACAACATTCACATACGATGTTAACTCACTAAACAAGACGACGTACTGGCCTTCGAAGAGGATGGAATGTTGATGTTTCTCCTTTCGTTTTAAACTAGTCGTCAAATGAATAACGTGAAGAATCAAACGAGGCCTGATCCACGACGACGGCCCACGCGTCGCCGACCGGTAAGTCACCTGGAAGGTAAATATGGAAGCTTGTCCGCTGCGGGCGAGGCGAATCTGCCTACACGCCGACATCGACACACTCCTCCGTATTAATATGGATCTAGGGCCTTGCATAAACTGTTTATTGAGACAAGGTGCTTTTACCCACGAGGAGGTAAGCCTATTGAGTGCATTAAAAACAATATGTAAATAAATTAATACAGTGCTACTTATAGATAAATCACTTCATTATTTATGAGTGAATAAAGTTGGCATATCAATATATAAAATACTCAGGTATACATATACCAACTTTATTCACCTACACCTATAATATCCTTACCTTTATACCTATAATATACTCACATGTTATTCACATGAATAACATGTGAGTATATTATAGGTTTAGAATTATCACTACATAGTATAAAACAAAGTCGCTGGCCGCTGTCTGTCCCTATGTACTCGTATGCTATCCTATCTTTAAAACTACGCAACGGATTTTGATGCGGTTTTTTTACATAGATATTGATTCAAGAGGAAGGTTTATATGTATAATATAGTACCCGTGCGAAGCCGGGGCGGATCACTAGTTAATTACATAAAACGTTAACACAACACAGACACCTTCAAACATGCATATCTATTCTACATAATATTATACTAAAGCCATCAATAAGTCTGTTAACAGTGATGTATCTAATCTATACTCTATTAAGTATGATTATTTTCTATACAGGCAATTTTATCCGACAATTTGAAAAATCTTAACTCAAGTTTATATAAACCAATATATCTATACATGTCTTGCGAACGAAAATGCTTATAAATAGGTACTTCTTGTAAATTATGGTATTAATACTTAAATTAATTACTTAGTCGATCGCCGAAGAGAAAGGACGAATCGATCAAATAGAGGTCGTATAGTGGACATCTGCGTGTATGATTCCGGATTAGGCGGTGCCACTGTATATTTATATCCAAACTGTTCAAGGCTACCACAATAATTTACAGCATTAATAAGGATCCATTTTCTGCTGGTGCTGCATATACTTAACAAAAGAGGGTTTAGGTATTTAATTTAAATTACTAAAACCTACTCAAAGAATCTTGATTGAAAGCTTTATAATTATATAGTTAGTATAAATACTTGCTTAGTTTTCAAATTCTAATTACATTACTAACAGAGCTCGAAAAGGGTGAGCTGTTTGGAGAGTAGGTGCATATTATTTATGTCATGTCAATGTCATGTTTTAGACCTTATTTAACAGAATCAAAAGCCGGATTCATACTTATCTGACGGATTCTCTATGATGTGCTCAGACAACAGTGGGCATAGCATGGTTGCCATTTTATCACTTCCCAAGTAGCACATAAGAGTTAGTACAAGAGGTAGTAGACCTGTATTACGGTTCTGCTTAGATGTAAAAGAATTAGCGTTACTCTTATAACGGTGTTAAAGAACACTATAACACATTTATAACCACGATTTTGGCACATTTTTTTACAGGTTAAGCCTCTATAAGCCTCTTATAGTGGTTTCATCTAAGAATTTAAGCCTCTATAAACCCGTATAGTGGTTCTAAGTGAGAGTACACGAGGTGGTATAAGACCTTTATAATTGAGTTTATGGACACCTCCAGTTATACAAAATATCTATAATGGTGTTAGATAGCGCTAATACCGTCCATTGGATACCCTTATAACGCATTTGTAGCGTTTTGGGTGGCAAAACATGTAGACAACTCTCAAAAGTCACCAAATTTTATTCTTGTTTAGTAGAAAAGTGTTTCATCAAGTAAACGAGTGCTTCAGTTCACCACGACGTCTCCATCTTTAATATTGTTGTTTGTGATAATATGTGATTAAAAGTAAGTATTTCTGATTCGATTATTTCGTAGTATAATAGGAGTGTAATATTAATGCGCTTGCAAGTTTACTGTGATTGTGTATTATGGTTTTCATCTCATTTTTAACGGGCCCTCATAATATTATGATATGAAAGAAAAATAAGGAAAAATAATTAGAGTGATTATAACCTAAAATAATTAAAAACGCTTAAGTATGCATACATTTTGATGGGGTTTGGTGATTGCATATAAAAATTAGGGAAATAAACACGGCAAATAACGATACTTTGTTTTTTAAAACTGATATTGTACTAATATATTTTTTAGGTTATGTCCAAAACTGTTTAATAAAATGGCGATTTTATTATTAAAGTTTCTAACTGCTCTGAAAGCTGTATTTACACTCTAAGAGCTATAAAGCCGTTAGTCAAGACTATCGTGAGGCATAAGATCACACAGGAGCGGCACTACGCTCTCAGCGAAGATATTTACCTGTAGTGGATACCATAATGCCGGCTATAATCTTTCTAGATTAGGGTTCCTTAAGCAGTTACAGCTTACTTGCTTTACACCAATAACTTTATACAAGCATTGCACAAAACCGCTATAACTACTTAACCTACAATTCACTTTAGTATTAACGGTAAAAACCGTATATAAGAGTTATGCAACACTTGTAGAGTTAGGTGTTATAACACTCTCAATTAACTCCGTTACAACACCAATAACGTTACAGAAGTTGATATAAGACCTTAGGTTATATAAGGTACTCCAATGTAGCATATTTATAGCAATAAGCTTTGACGGGAGTCAATGAAGGTATTTAAACAGCTTTTAGCGTTGTAGGACGAAATAAGCTTTAACGCCTTAAGTGCACAAGCATTATCCAACACCGCAATAACCGTATAGTATTTATGCTGCGTTAACTATAGTTCTAATACAACCGAAAGAGTTAACATGTTTCTTATAAGAGAACTGTATCACCTTTAGTAACAACGGAATCCATTATAAATCAACAGTAGCACTACAAACTTTAAAATAACCCTTAACCAACGCTTCGGTGTTTGTTGGGTTATCGTTGTGGTAAAGACGCCCATCATGCTCTGACAAGTATGCGAGTGCGAGAGTGACGGACGCCTTATCCACAACGATAAGTGATAAAATGGCAACCGTGCTACGCCCGTAGTAGTGAGTAGCCGTCACAGGAAATAGTCCACACACAGACATTATTAAAGTCAGACCCACCCCAATGGACATGTGTGTGACCACTACAACGCTATCAAAACGGGTTCTGTGTATAACTATAGGTACTAGCGACCCGCCCCGGCTTCGCACGGGTACTATATTATACATATAAACCTTCCTCTTGAATCACTCTATCTATTAAAAAAAACCGCATCAAAATCCGTTGCGTAGTTTGAAAGATCTAAGCATACATAGGGACAGACAGCGGGAAGCGAGTTTGTTTTATACTATGTAGTCATTACTGATGACAGTGAAGAATCGACTGAATCAGGGAACTGTTGGCATTTTTAAGGTTCTGTAGTTAACAGTTCCAACCCATGAACCTAGAATACTCTGAACAGGTTATGGTAATAATAATACCAGGTGCGAGTGAGCTGGTAGCATACAAATCTCGATAAGTGTGACAGAAAGGGAAATATCATTAATTGTCCTTGTCATAGTTCCACTTTTTTTTATTTACCACAACCATGGACCTAGAATACTCTGGACAGGTAATGGTAATAATAATACCACGTGTGAGCGAGGTAGCATACAAATCTCGATAAGTGTGGCAGAAAGGGAAATATCATTCATTGTCCTTGTCATAGTTCCACTTTTTTTTATTTGCCACAACCATGAACCTAGAAAACTCTTGACAGGTAATGGTAATAATAATACCACGTGTGAGCGAGGTAGCATACAAATCTCGATAAGTGTGGCAGAAAGGGAAATATCATTCATTGTCCTTGTCATAGCTCCACTTTTTTTTATTTGCCACAACCATGAACCTAGAATACTCTTGACAGGTAATGGTAATAATAATACCACGTGTGAGCGACCTGGTAGCATACAAATCTCGATAAGTGTGGCAGAAAGGGAAATATCATTCATTGTCCTTGTCATAGTTCCACTTTTTTTTATTTGCCACAACCATGAACCTAGAAAACTCTTGACAGGTAATGGTAATAATAATACCACGTGTGAGCGACCTGGTAGCATACAAATCTCGATAAGTGTGGCAGAAAGGGAAATATCATTCATTGTCCTTGTCATAGTTCCACTTTTTTTATTTGCCACAACCATGAACCTAGAAAACTCTTGACAGGTAATGGTAATAATAATACCACGTGTGAGCGAGGTAGCATACAAATCTCGATAAGTGTGGCAGAAAGGGAAATATCATTCATTGTCCTTGTCATAGTTCCACTTTTTTTTATTTGCCACAACTGATTTAGTATGAAGTTGTGGCACATAAACCGTTACCCGTCCAAATGAAGGTTGTTTATGGCACGGGTTTATGGCAAGTCATCAGCCATTTTAAGACCAATTCTTAATTTAACTGCATAGGAGCCTTTCCGTCCCTCACTGTGGCATCACGTACAGCCTGTCCAGAGTATTCTAGGTTCATGGTTCCAACCCTTAGGTACCTAAGTATAGTTTCGCCATGTCCGTCTGTCCGTCAGTCCGTCTTACTTACTACCTGGAAAGGCATTTGTAAGTATACACATTTGTATAACAAATCAATTAATAAAACAGTGGTAAAATAAAATTCCCTACACGTAAAGTTAAATCTATGGAAATAACTTTTTATTATATATATTTAAGTATTTATTTATCTATACAAGTATGTTTATCGTCGTCTAGTAGCCATAGTACAAGCTTTGCTTAGTTTGTGACTAGGTCGATTTGTGTAAGATTGTCCCCTAATATTTATTTATTATTTTATTTAGTGGTGAGTAAGGCGACAGAGCTCCCGAGGATGGGTGATCTTGAGAGTGAGGGACCCGCGTTCTCGGAGCGAAAATCTTTGTTCGCTTCGCTCGCTCGTTCAAATCAACACAACCAATCCTCAAATCAATAAAGGGTCGGCAACACGCTTGCGATGTTTAGTTTCGTCGTATTAGAAAAGTACTGTTTAACACGGAGAAACCCATTTTAGTTACCTAATTGGCATCACTCGAACGAAATGAGAAAAGTCTCTTCTGAAATATGCGGTTGGTGTCAGACTAAAACCAAAAGGGTTAATTTGCTCTATGGGTCGGAACGCCGATCGCAGTCGGTTCAGTAGTGTTTGTGTTAACTTTTCACTGCTAAGCTACGCTCGTAGCCTTACGCCGTAGTCCGTAGCAGCTTAAATTCCATATGTAGCGAAAATCGGACAAAGCGCTCTGCTCTGAAGCATATTGTGTGTCGTGATTAGCGTTGAGTGGGTTAATAGCTTGGGAATAGGATCTCGACTAGGAGAATGATCGTTAACATTTTAAATTTACAGACCACAAATACAATAGTACATTGTGATACAAGTGAGGTACGTTGATAATTACATCAGAGGCGGAATTATCACGCGAGCCGCAGGTGAGCGTGATAAGAGAGCCGAGGATGTAATTATCAAAGCTCACGCGTTTCATACGACGTTTTTCAACACATTTTGCGAGGAAAAATCCTTTTCATAAGATGAAAATTTGATAGGCCTGCCATGTTATTTTCCTTAGGTACTTATTGATGTCAACAGGATTTTACTCACATGTTGAATACATCGTCAAGAATTTCTAGTGGCGTCCATTCTTTTTATCACTTTTCTAGTCACCACGAACACCATTTTTGTTAATAACCAAACACGCATTAACAATGTTTACAAATATCTGTGAAATAACCTATAATGGCGCGCATCAATTTTTTTGTGAAGTTTTACGCAGTGCGCGCGCATTAGATGAAATCTCTTAACAGCCAATACAAAATAAAATAAATAATTTTTGGTTTTAAAATGTTATCTTTATTAATTCATGTAAAATGTTATCAAAAGTGAATAGTTTTACTAAATTAACCGTTTCTATATCATATCCAAAAAGAAATAGTCAATTACCTAACAAAAAGGATTTAATTTGTTTAGTCGAGTAAGAATCCATTTGCCGAGAATTAAAAAAAAAGCTGTACATTCTGTACAACCCGGTTAGTTTAAGAATGCACCGTGTGCATGCATACATCTTGCTGACAGGTGGCAACGTGACTAAGGCACTGGTCCCACCGCCGGCTAGTAAGCTTGAAAAGTTGGGCGAGTACCATTACATTGCGGATCTGTAAAGGTCGATTGATCACATTGTGCCTGGTCAGCACGCAATGAACCGTTACTCGCCCAACTTTTCTAGCCTACTAGCCGGCGGTGGGACCAGTGCCTTAATCGGGATATATCCATAACACACAAGTATCGTAATATTATTAAACACGCGTGTTTAATATCCAGGATTATGAGCCTAAAAGCGACACAATAAGAGGTACGTTACGAGCAATTGTGTTGAAAATATATTATTTATTTCTATTTTGTAGTGTTAAGAAATTTTGTCTACTGGGTCACCTGCAACCTAATTGTGAAGCTATCTCACTGACGTCGCTCCGGTTCGTTATGCATCCAATGTAACACACAACAACAACCCAACACATAGGTAACAGACTTGCGTGCTGCTGTGAGAACATTTCACAATTAGGCTGCTGGTTTTGTAAAATATTAAGCTAACGGATGGACTGACCCGTTATGCAAAGGCACTTGACCTCATGTTATGTAATTGTTAACGTAAAGTACTATTCTTTACTCTGTGGTAATGTTTAGAACCCAAAAACTGACTAATTGGCAAAACGACTGTGACGGATATCTAAGTACTTTATTATTCACTAGCTTCTGCCCGGGACTCCGTCTGCGTGGAACTCGTTTATATCGTAGCTCCATACAAACTTTCACCCCCATTTCACTCCTTTATGATTTCCCGGATAAAAACTATTCTATGTCCTTCTCCGAGACTCAAACTATCTCTATTTATACCAAATTTCATCTAAATCAGTTCAGCGGGTGAAGCGTGAATAGGTAACGGACAGACAGCCCGACACACTTTCGTATTTATAATATTAGTATGGAAAATATAGTATGGAATATCGACAAACAACTGATAGGAGTGACACGTTAGAAGGTAAATTAATCAGTTTTTAAAATTTGCATTTTACAACGAATTGATATCGTACTTATACTTAAGTACTCGTACTTATGTCTATCTATAGTCACCAGCATTAAAGGGATGCCTTGATTCGAGTCGATTACGCCCCCTTGACAGAGACACGCTTATGCCTTCCGCGCACGAGAAAAAGAGATGCAACACTCTTCGGGATTGGCTTTTTTGCAAAAATTTCGATAACTACCCAACTTAGAAAATACCATAGTAGTAACTTGAGTCGTAAAATAATGTATTGTTTGAGAAGGCTGTGTGAAAAAAGGAAAATAAAGGCCCAACTTTGTTTTTTTTTGTATCAAGGAAATTTTAGGCTATATTTTTTTTATTTAATCATGTATCGATTAAATCAGATAAATAATCATATAGTCAAGAATCATATATCTAAAAATCAGGCCTTACTGTATATAATGTAGCCAGAACGGCGTTTCACAGCACGCGATAATTTCCACTTCACCCCCTTAATATCTATAGTCACCAGCATTAATATCTGCCACAACAATGAGCGCATAAATATCTGTCACGACTCTATTAAATTTCAAGGGCCGTTAGGACGTCACGTTTCAGATACTTTTGCTGGACATTGCAGGGCAATCCCGTCTAATAATTATACATTAGCGATTTATTTAACGGCAATAAAGTAGTTTACGGTCTAGTTCTCGAGATTTAGATGAAAAATCTTGACTAAAATGGTTTTAGGTTCCGGTGGAATGGGGTTACTTTGATTCGGGGGGCGACTTTGATCAAATAGGTTTTTCTCCGAAATCATTGTGTTTCCTTGTGGGTGAACGGTGGCAGTGAATATATTAGTATTCTATCTTGCTGTTTACTCGATTAAATCTTCTTAATTTCAAATAGTTCTGCTTTTATACTATATTCTAAATGATCAAAGTAGCCCCATTTTCCCTAAAGTAACCCCATTCCACGGTACCTTGCTTGCTTAAGCAAAGTCTGAAACTAAAACTTTTCACCTTCACCATATTTTGTTGAGTTAGTCTCGAGATTTTACGCATCATTGAAGTCACAATTTGTAATCTTGCCAAAGAGAAAATGGATTCATTGCTTTTTAAATTCCGTGACTATCTTCGCTGTAACAAACACGCCTAAGGCTAGATTTGAGTAGACGTCTCCAGCGTTTATTAATGGAACTCGTTATTTTTAAATATCATGGTAAATTATTGTTTTAACAAAAGTAAAAGTACATGCGTGTTTTACGTGATGGTCACAAATGGATTTCGTGCTTTATGAGCTTGAGGCTCTAGTATAAGTTTTACCGAAACAAAACGTAACGACTCGTAGAGCCTCTGAGTATCATTCTTTACTTTTTGTTAGCTGTTCGGGCGGCTATTCACAGAGCTCACGGTACGGACTATGCTTTTCTACAGGCGGATTAAGTGGTGTAGTGTCGTGTGATTATTGATGTAGTAAGTAAGGAATATAGCGGTCAAATCTTACTAGGAACAAGTTCACAATGTAAATAATCTCATGAGAAGAGACATATAGGTAGTAAATATTCGTAGTTTAATTAAATTTTTGCAACATCTTGTATGTCGTATATATGTAGCTAGGTAATTAAAAGTTATCTCTGTAGCCTTAGTAACATTTTTTAACCCCCGACGCAAAGAGAGGCGTGTTATCAAAAAATCAAAATCAAATCAAAATATATTTATTACCAAAAACACAGTTATTTTTAACGTGTCTGTGTGTCTGTGTATTTGTCTGAGGTATCGTAGCTCCCAAACGGATGGACCGATTTGAATGCGTTTTTTAAAATTCGAAAGCTGTTATGAGCCCGATTGTTCTTAGCCATGTTTTATGAAAATCTTTCCGTTTAGCTGTTTTTGAGATATTGGACTTTGAAATGAAAATGTCGGGGGTTTTTCAACTTTTCGAAGTTGTTTCAGTTTAGTATGTCTGGAATGCGATTTGTTTTTTTTGCTGTTATATATCCTTGTTATAATTAGATCAATGAGCTTCTAAGTTATTTAATTAGACGATGATCCCCTGTTCGCGAAAAATATTCTGGCACTTTTTTTTTGTAATCTCCTAACGCTGAGCGACATAGGTAGGTACATCCTTGTGTAAGAAGTTATAAAAGTCGTAAAATGTTTGTCAGTCGTCAAGTACTTGCACGCTTTATTGCAGAATTGATTGAAAATACCGCAAAAGCTAACTTAGTTATTGTGTTACGTAAACGAGTATAAGCATTTTGCAATCCTAAGCAGTAAGGCTTATGTCATGCCGAATGGGAGCCAGTCGATGACCCCGTGACACAGCCGTTAAATCGCCTATAGGTGCTCGCAACGGACAGTGACCGATACGCACTCCGAGAAAACATTCGTGATAAGTTGCATGTATTTACACGGTAAAACTACGTGATTCTTGACTTTCGCGTCTATGAACATGAACATTGCTACTGGAAAGGAATAACAAAATATCTCGGACATTAGTTTAAATGCACATGCGGGGCTAGTACGCTAAGTTTTATGTCGGACATAAAGCATTCGTCCCATTCTGGCAAATATGCGAGTGCAAGCGGGACGAATGCTTTACGTCGGACATAAAACCTAGTGTGCTAGGGGGGATGGTGCAGGTAAAACGTATTTAAAAGAATTGTATGTTTTTATTACATTACTACAAAAGTTTTAAAAAACTATTACAATCGTCTAAATTGAAAGTTTGGTAATCATACTTTGAAGAATGTTGCGTTTCGAAGATATCTTCAAAAGACGCATTTACCCCATTGACGCATTAACCCTGGTAGACTTACTATATAACCTTCTTTTTTTTACTAAATAGGTATAGTTTTTATTTCAAAAAACAACAACTGTAAGTATACATTTCCCGATTTCCCTTTTTGTGAATAGGGTGTTCCAACAGTTCTCCGTCAATGGGTTTGGCCTGTGACTGTGACTGTGACAGTGACTGTGACTGTGACTGCGACGTTAAATAACCCCATACAAATCCAGCAGAGTTAACACCACCGTGTACTTATTGAAGGCGGGCATTCAACGGTGCTTCAACGAATCTCAGAAACTTGTATGCAAAATGGTCATGAAAAATTACAACAATAGAATACATATATTCCAGAAATATATTGTGCATCATGTGCCACTCCATACGTACATAAACCTATACTGTTTACTTTATAAATTACTTACTTACTTTATACTTACTGCCTAATTATACATTAATTAAATAACTTAATATCTAAATGAAATTTACAAGCTTCCACAGATATAATGCTAAGTAACATCATGTTTACAAAAGTCTCGAAATAATACGATTTCACTCTAAACAGAAGTTGAGTCAGCTGAACGGTAAATTAACACAGTTTTGTATCGGGGATCGTTAGCTACCTATTGAAAATAATAAGTTTTTATAAGTTAGTTAAGCTTAATATAAACAGATTCACACTGGACCCATCATATAGTTAATTTAATAACTTAGATCTAAGAAATAAGCAAATAAGCAAATAAGCAAATGAGTTCATGAGGACTGGAGTTTATAATTCAAATCTTGGACCTTTTGGGACATTTCTATAAAAGATACCTACGTGTCGTTCTGTAGGTATTAATTATTTTTGTTAACAATCAATTTAACATGAATTGGTAATGAATGCGAAAATATATATTTTATTGGAGAAAAAAAACTCGAGTTTTAAAGAAAAGCGATTATTAGATAGAATTGACGCTGCTTGAAATACATGGCCCGGTTGCAACCTACATCTGCAGAAAAATACTCAGCAGCCATGCATTGATCATTACACTTTCGGTTCCAAAACCGAGCTCGCCTGCGGCTCGCGTAATTGCATCAGCTCCCGATAAAAGGACTTGTATCACAATATTCACAATGTACTTTTAATTGTGTGCGAGTGAGGCTCAATCTAAGTATATTTTTTTTAATGTAAATATTTAAAACTGGTTTATTCAGCCATAATATAATAATATAAGCAAATTACTACTTGGCCTCGAGGTGCTGGAACAACATTCCTCCACCAATTCTTGAAGTATGTTCGAAGCTTTCCTTTAAATCAAAATTCAAAAACCATTTATTAGCTCTTCAAAAACAGTACCTAAGATTTCGAGGGACTGGTATTGTCTTTTTTTATCTTGTGGTGCCATTAGTGGCCTAGTATGAACGTATTGTGTTTTATGTTTTTTTTTTTTTTTTAATTTTTCTCTTGCACTAATGTAAATTAAGTATTATTATATTTGTAAAGGTTTTGGAATCACGCCCATCACAATGTAGTGCGAAAATGTGACGCTGAAAAACCCGTGCGCACACTGCCTGGTCCCGGCAGAATACCAGCGCTACGCTACGGCAGCAATGTCACAGCAGATGCTGAGTGCGCCTTTTCGCGTCTATGTCGCGCGTGACAACAAATTTAAATAGTTGTATTATTAGTAGGTATAGTTTTTTGTTTATAAGTTCTCATCTCTGTTCTAAATCACGTTATACTTAAGTTTTGTCATGGAATATACGCTAATAAACTTCTTATCTATCTATCTATCAAATTAAAGAAATCGGTAATATGATGAAAATTTATAATAATAGCAACACAGAATGTATTTAGAGTATGCGCATACCTACTGATGCAAAATCACTGCGGTCCTTAAGGAAAATGTGCGTATTAACAGTATTAACACCTCTGTATGAAGTGAGCATAGCAAGGAAGCACATATATTTAGATGTGAAGACAGTGAATACCCATTTACGTAATGTAATTTTGTTTGATAAAAGTGAAACTTTGCAAGTGATGATATAATAACCTAGAACAATACATTTTTAGTCGCGTTGCAATGAACGTATGACAGGATTACTATTACTGTATAAAATATTTTAAAGTTTATGCTGTTTCAATTTCAAAAAGCAAAATGTGCGTATTAACATCTCTGTATGAAGTGAGCATAGCAAGGAAGCACATATATTTAGATGTGAAGACAGTGAATACCCATTTACGTAATGTAATTTTGTTTGATAAAAGTGAAACTTTGCAAGTGATGATATAATAACCCAGCACAATACATTTTTAGTCGCGTTGCAATGAACGTATGACAGGATTACTATTACTTTATAAAATATTTTAAAGTTTATGCAAAGTTTTAATTTAAAAAAGCTGTCTATTGTTTGTATTTGTATAGGTACCTATGATAAAAAAAAAAGTCTACACACTGCAGTGTGCTCGGCCAAGACCTGCGAAGACAAAGCAGAGCCACACTGCAGTTTGTGTATCACGAACCCCTTCTAGCCCGTATTTCTTACCTCCTTGAGTTTTTCTTCAGAATAACTAAGCTATTACTTTTTAATGAATGCTGTCTTTCTTAAGTTGCTGTTCGTTCCGAAAAGCCAAGTTTTCGCTATTTTAGTATATACAATAAGTTAAAAACATCATGAAATTCATGAATTTTCAAGAAGTGAACTTAGCGACAGATAAAAAATCTCGTGGCAACACATGAAAACATGGTTACACACATTTTTTACACGTGAGTTTACCCCGAATTTCGAATGAAGTATTTTCTCTAACATAAGTAAACGATAGTCGTCACCAGTTGTGACCGCTTGATAATATAAGAGGGAGCATACCAAACTGCTTTTTACGGTTTTTACACTAGGCTTTGACTCTAGGTGCATACATGGTTTTATTGTGACAAGTGAGTAATTGTAATATGAATTTATAATATTGCGATGAATCGACCGCTTGTCATTGATACACTTATATGTTATAAGTATATACTTAACAGAGACAAACGAGAGGTTTATATGGAATCTACTGCCATATTTATCAGCTGACTGCGGAAATACGTTACAATAGTAATTACCTAATGAACTATGAGTTTTATTTGATGTAATATAGTACAATTTTAAAGTATCTTGACTTAGGAATTAACAGGCACTACCTAAAAGGAATTGTAGCATTTACCTTTATCTGCGTTGCACCTGTAGGTCACATCAGTTAATGCAAGACCTTGCAATTGCCATCTTACGTCTTTTTAGGCTTTCTTTACATCATTGATTCACTCTCTTGGTTCTTGTAACCCCAACTTCTAAGAAAGGGTATACTTCTGTACACTGCTTTTGATATCGTGATTACTTATATTATCGGTTTCTGTTCATTTGAACCGTATTTAATCCTATATTTTCCCTATTCCTGAAATTCTTAAAAATAATAAATAAGTTTGTTATTTTCTGTTGACAATCTGTCAACAACGTTGTGTTCTTCTAAATAGTCATTTTCACTACCATAAAGGTTAGGTTTTATACTTTTCGGCTAAGTCTGTATACTTTTAGGTACTTATGAAACCCTGGTAGCTTGTAATTTTTGAAATATGAAATTATAATATGTAATTCTAGAACATGGGGTCCCTTGGGTATAAAAGCCGATACAGCCGCTGTATTAAATCAGTTTTACCTTCGACTTCCAAACAAGAAGTACAGAACAGATCCGTTGCGGGGTCACAGCCGGCCCCGCAACTCAAGAGGGTCCCTAAACCTACTCGTCGGTCGTCAGTTTTACTACGAATTGCGTCCCTGCTGGACGACTGCCTTTGCGGGGCTCCCCTACTGAGCACCTGCCTCCCGAAGCGCTACATCTGTACACCACCCTTCGGAACGGCCCAGCTGAGCTCCTCCCGAGCGTTTGGCTTGGAAGACTCCCTGCTGCACGCGTCCTACTACGCGCCGGCCACTGCTCACGCCCTACGGGACGTTCCTATCTGCTGCATGCGCCTTACTTCTCGCCTACCTACTGCTCACGCCCTACTACGCGCCTGGTTGTCGACTGCCGCGCTACACGCGCCCCTACCGAGCGCCTGGCGGTTATACCCTGACGGTACGCCCGTACGCTTACTCCTCGCACGCGCTGCTACGCACGCCTCCGGCCTGTCATTTCTACCTGCGGAACCCTCACATCCTACGGCGCGACTTCCTGGGGATCCCACTGGTTCCGTTTAACTCTTTCCTAATTTAACCACCACGTGTCCTGGTAACTAGGTACTACTGTTTGCTTGTCAAGAAACTCTCTTAATAAAGAACCTCGACCCTAACTTTTCTTTTGTAATTTGTATTTAGCTTTCATACTTGTTACGTGGGCTTCCAAAAAGGTTTGTAAGTCCACGTAACGTGACAGAATTTATGTAATTCATACGACATTCTCTGTGCATGACACCTTACATTACATGACAAGCATCTACCCATATACCTAACTAACGAAAAACCTTTCTTGTGGATGGCTTGTATCGGTTAAAATGACGATGGTGTCATGCAATGTAAAGTTATTTTAGGGAGCTTTAGTAGTGCATACGTCACAGTATGATAGTTAAAGCCGTAGGGATGTACCTATATACCGTAATATATTTGCCAGCGAATGTTCAGCATTACCTGGATCGGCGTGTAAAATTCATCTTAGCTAGTGTGTGCTCAAGTACTATTTGGTAGCAGCCACTACATACCACATGGTGGCCAGCTTGTGAGATGGTTAAAAGATATGTTATGGAATATTTATGGTATAGTTTCCCCGTTAGTCACTACATACTACTATTGTTGATGAAGGTTTTAGTACGAAAGTACAATAGAGTAACATCATATATTATTAAATCTTATGTCTCTCTTTTATGCTTTACTAGCTTCCGCCCGCGACTTCGTCTGCGTGGACCCGGGATAAAACTATCCTATACTTTAATCCAGGCTATAAATTACCTTCGCGCAAAATATCATCCAAATCGGTTGAGCTGTTAAGCGTGATTGAGTAACAAACATCTAAACATTTAAACATCCAAACTTTCGCATTTATAATATTAGCAGGCTAGCAGGATTAATATTTAGTTTTAATATCGAATCGCAAAAATCAGTCATTAAAAAGTAAAATTAAAATGTTTAAAAACCCCCCACACAAAAAATAAACTAAAAACTAACAGATAATATACACATATACACGGTGTTATAACCGCCTTAGAGCCGAAGCCCAGAAGGTTTTTTATTGTTTTGTTTTTTATGTATTAATATTGTTTTTTTTGTATTAATATTAATTTTAATTATCCAGCCGAGTAACCGCAGTGACCACTAGCCGCCATCGTATCTAGATAGGTACGAACTCTAACCGGGTAAATGAACTTCGCACCGCGCGCCATACAAAATTTATCAAACTTAATTACCTTTTATTACTAAAAACTTAACTAATTCAAATCTGGGGGCACGTCAGTGCCCCCGCAAAGTCGAGCAAAACAGCGTCCATCCTTTTCTCGAAGCAGTTCAAGCCATTTTCGACCCCCCCATAACTTCGTTGTGGATAAAACTACAAGTAGAAGCCTGAATTTTCAGTAACCAAGCACGCATTGTATAACCCGAATTATTTCAAATTTCATTCAATTTGAACCAGTAGTTTAAGAATTATAAATAGGTAGTCAAAGTTTCTTAATTTTGTCACTCACTGACTGACTCACCGATCATCAAAAGGCTAAGAGGCACTTCTAGCAGACATAGAAGCTTCAAATTTAGAATACAATTTGTGTTTAGTGTATAAATCAAGGGCAAACTAAAAAAAAATATTTCAGTCCTGTTTTCTAGATACTTTGTAATCTGACATTACTTTGTAATCTGATACAAATATATATTACAAATTTACATTTGCAGTGTATGGGACAAAAAATTAAAAAGCAAGAATGGGGCTGCATTCATAGTTTGTATGTATGGATAACACATTAACCTACAAAAAGAAGTGAGATCCCATGAAAACATTCCATGTAAAAAGGGGCCAAGGCTCGAAACTCTTCCACCGTAAAAAGTTGTGAGATATTTCGTAGAGCCAAGTCTCGGGCATTCTCATTAATCTTTATTTGCTTGCTAAATAAAATTTTGTGACGGCAATCACACAATACAACATAGTTTTAGGTATGTAAAAATCCATAAATGCAGTAAAGTTGTGTGATTGCCAAGTTGGAGGATTTTACTTACCAAGCAAATAAAGATTAATAAGAATACCTGAGACTTGGCTCTACGAAATATGTCACAACTTTTTACGGTGGAAGAGTTTCGAGACTTGGCCTCTTTTTACATGGAATGTTTTTTTTATGGGATTGTTTTTTCACGAATGATTAGTACGTTTTGGATACTTTAAGTGGGCTTTGGCTCTAAGACGGTTAAAAACGTTGTGTTATGCTTATGTTACATAAAACTGAAGCGGTCCTCCGACGCGACCACGCTTGGAAAATAAAAATATTTGAACTTACATAATATATGTGACGTAATATATGTGATGGCTAAGAACACTCGGGATAAAATTATCTATGACACAAAAAAAACTAAACGAAAATCGGTTCATCCGTTTGGGAGCTACGATACCACAGACAGATACACAGATATACAGAAACGTTAAACTTATAACACCCCTCTTTGCGTCGGGGGTTAAAAAGTACCCGTCCCGTATACTGTTTGCTAACGTCGCGTGGGATGTCATAGGTAGACTCTACTTTGAACAAAAGATATTCACATGGCATATTCGAAATTCGAATAATGTCGGTGTTACAGTGACATATTGTTTTTGTATTTAATAGCCTTTCAATTTTATTATGAAACCCAAACAATACCCGTGTACTGTTATAATATATGTGAAAATCAAGTAGCTGGTGTGCCCACGCGACGGGTTAGTGTAAATTGATCATTTGATTTATGTATGCTTTTATTATTTAAGTTTTAGTACGTTCATTTGCATGCCTTGCCATACCCGCACCGCACCCGTGTAAACGTGTTTGACGCGCTAAATGTATATCTTGTAAACGGATCCTTACTCATTTTGGCGACCTAGAGCCAAACTGACGTAAGTGCCTACACCTACACGTAAATCACAGTATTCTAATATATAAATGTTTAAAAATGAGCAGTATAATCGCGTGTCAAACGGAATGGGCTTAGCCCATTTAAACCCTCGTAAATATTCGCAATAAAAAAAAACATTAGGTAGGTACTATGAATCGTCTGAAATCCACTGTAGATAATGAAAAGATATTTTGGGGCTAAGTTATATAACATATAACCCTATTAGAAATATAATTGTTTATTATATCAAATTCAAATTTCTGAAACGATGATATTGGCAACCGCAGCTAAGTAAGTGATTGGTATTTAATATACCTATTCCGAGAGATTCAATTGCAGCTCGCTAGGTAGTAGTGTTGGCTTTTCTTGGTGTTGCTTATGACTAAGTGTACTCACTCGTGTCGTGTTACACCTGCCATTCCAATGCGCATTTATAAATATACAATGGACCTCTTGTCAATTGAGAAAGTAAATTAAATAGGACTATCGTCGAGTAGTTTTCAGGTGTTAGCTTTCTGCAGAAAGGTTCGTAATAATTTAGGAACCTAAACTGTACAATAATTAGCCAAGCCTCTCTCGCTGTAATGATATACTTATTTTTATGCTACAACCATACGGAAGAATTGACTACACTGTGTTTAATTTATTAGTAAAACTGTAATTAACTATAGGACTGGCACTGAAATATGGCTACCTAAAACACAAATCCACCTTAAAACGCAATCTGCTGTTATAATCATGGAAAGCACTTACTCGTAATTTTAAAAAATCACCGTGCAATTTCAGATTTCGCAGTGAATTCGATACGGCAGTAACCTACCGTTCGGCGATATAGTTCTGCATAGCGTATGTTGTATTGTAAAAGATTGCGGTCTGGGCGCGTCGGATTCAACGCGCTCAAGGATGACCGGCCCATTCCGGTCCCGGAACCGATCTCACTGCTAAATTGCTGCGCTCGTATCTACCAAACAGCACTGCTCTTAATAATTAATGATCATAATAAAGATCATTGCATATTTTAAACAATTTTCCACAGGTTGACGTTTTAGTGTTTCAAGGTACCTACAAGAAAAAATAAATTGTATTTTTACAACCTATTACGAATCTGTTAATTATATACTATATCACATACGTATAGCAGCGTTTTACATAGAGGTAAGTAAGTAGGTACCTATTGTTTAACGAAATTGCAGAACTTAGTGAACTCGTAAGCTCGACATAATATTCTATATTATTCTAATATATTAATAACTAGCTGCCCGGCCCGGCTTCGCACAGTTAGTAACGCACGGATAATTCTTACTACCCGTTGTCCTATTACCCGTTTTCCCGTAGGAATGAAGCATTTTCCCGCGGTAAAAAGTAGCCTATGTTCATCTGGGATAATGTCGGCTTCTAATGGTATTTTTTTTCAAATCGGTCCAGTAGTTTCGGAGCCTATTCAATACAAACAAACAAACAATCAAATCTTTCCTCTTTCTAAAATCACTTTAACTCGCTATGACCATAATCGTTACATACCTACATAATCGTATCTTAGAGGGGGTGGGGAGGGCCTCATCTGCGGTTCAACTACTCATTCACTAGTAAAATATTAAACATGAATTTGTTATTAATACGTTACGACTACCTATTGTTGGACATGAATCAACAATAAAACCTTACAGTAAAGTTAGATGTTTAACTAACGGTTGTTTGGTTGACTGCTGGTTTTTAGGATTGTTTAAGGCGAGATTGTATTAAATGTATTTCATTTATTATAGTAGGGACCTGTCCCTACCCCATATATTACCGATAAAGAAATATAGGCAGGTTACTTTCGACTCACCAGGAATATCAACACCAATTGGTCTAATTAAGCTACATAACTATAAATGCATACGAGTAGGTACCCTTTTTACAATAACGATTCATTAATTTAAGTAAACTAATTTCTCAGTTTAATCCGCCATTTAATCATAACTCGAAATGAGACTTCATTGTCATATAAAAATGGTAAATATTGTATATCTTAAGATATTGCCTACAAACTTCCCTGCCATTATGGCAGTTATAATAGGTATCGTTCGCTTTCACTATTGCCCATCAAGTGACGATGTGACAGCATAATTAAGCGCGTCGAACATAATCACGCGTCGCATGCACTCGCCACTACGCTGCTTGTTCAAAGAAAAAAAGCAGATACCATGTATGGACTCATATGGGCTCTTACTCCGTTTCTTGATTGGACATCAGTATGTCTAGCTCTAGCTATAGGTGCTGGACAAAAAAGCACGGTCGTGACCCCGCCCGACCTGCCGGATGTATCGAAAGTAACCATCACTCTCTCTTCTCAATACAAAATGACATAAGCACCAACATTATTATTATACATACGCCCCTTTAATAGTATGATGATGCTAGCGTTGGCCGTCTCAGCCTCCATAATGAAAATATTGTTTGTGAATTCTGGTCATCACTTTTTCATCTTATCTTTTGGCTCTAATAATAAAAAAGTCATTAGTGCCTTGGACTTTGATCGCTAAATGAGAATTTGGCGACTTCAGTTGTGAGTGCTACCATGTTGTAATATCTATTAAAAACCCTCACTAATGAGTAAAGATCACGGAGAAAGCGTGGCTTCTTCACCAGCCTCAATACGTAGCTAAAAAGACTTATCTTGCTCACATATTGTAATCTAACTGTTTCATCGGCTAAAACTTAAAACTAAATAAACTTAAACTACTTAAACTTAAAGTTTATTCCAATCGGCTTAGGATGTTAGCTAACTGTGAAAGTAGTAAATTGATTTATTTGTAAGCGTTACGTTATGGTTCAGAAGCTAAGACAAATAAGGAGTCAAGACAAAGGCAAACAATTTAACGCATTTGTTGAAGCAGCTAATGCAAAATGACGCAGAAGCTAAAGCTCACCAGAAAAACTACTTCGCTATGGATCAATATTAACTAGAACCTACCTAAAGGGAAGAAAGCGGGTGCGTCTTCTTAGGGAACATAAATCATCAACATTTTACACATAATAATATAATACACACTACCATAATAACAACCTAGGTTTTTCGACATTTGACTAATATGGGCTGGGGATTGATATCTACAGCTACGACCACAATGTTTTATGTTCTATAAATCTTAACAAATTTTCGCTGTTGTACAAAACAGTATGCACGTTGCCATTTTCATTGAACGGATTTGCCTATGGTATTACAAGTTCTCTTGAACAACCAAACCCAACAACCTTAGAAATAAATTTGAGACGCAGGTTATCGGAAACATGGACAGAATAGTTAGATAGTGATTTTATGTATCTCAGGCTTACACGGCGGAGCAGTACGGTACAGATCGGCGCCGGCGCAGTGGGCGAGGTTAAGCGATTGCTTAGATCCGCGTTCACCTCTCATTGTGCAACCGCGCGCGCGGGAGGGGCAGCCGTGGGAACCTCCGAAAGCTCGCTATGCGCAGCTTCCGCCGCTACGCTCGCATTACCCTAACGACGCATCTCGCACGCCACCGTACCTCAATACTGCACTCGACACAAATTGATTCTCGCATTATCTCCGGTAACAGGAAATTATCACGTTAATCTTACAAAACATTCTCACTTGATTGCTGAAATAAAGTGCCACTTTCGCTTCACTGCCCGATTGCCGTCGTATCGTAACCATACTAAGTTCATGCAGTATAATGTTTTCATTAGGTACTGCTACGGCGAGGTGTTGTAGCTTGCTCCTGAATAGCATTGAAAATTTCCGGAAAAAAACCCGTTTCTTTCCAAATAGCTCGTTTTTTTCGGATTTTTACGGAAAAAAACCTTGTGATTTTCCGCTTCAATTTTTCCGAAAAAAACGAAAAAAGCGATTTAAACAGGTTTCAATCGGTTATATTTCTTAATACTGGTGGGTAGGTGAATGATTGTAGACTTACTTTGCCATTGACATCCATGTCAGTTCAGTTCAGAAACACAGTTCAGAAGAACAGTTCACAATGACTTATTGGTTTTTTCGTTAAAAATCCGAAAAAAACGGAACAAAACGAAAATTTCATAAATTCCCGAAAAAATCATTAGATTTTTTTCCGAAATTTTCAACGTTACTCCTGAATCACGTGTAGAGAGACTTACGATCGTGAGTACCTACTTCTGAATGCTAACAAAGAGCGTATTAAAATTTATTAATACATTTCGTTTTGTTTTGTAATTTCATAACGGTGTAGAGCATTGGAATAATTCATAAGTGTGGTTGTTCTGTTCTGCGACGCGGCGTTGTTCACGCGGCGACAGCTGAATAGGGCAATGGTGGCGGGCCGTTAGCGGCGCGGGGTAGAGAGGGGTGGCGCGGGGTGTGTAGCGGCGGGGGGTACATCGCTGAGGGCGGAGCACCTGAGCGCGCCCTGACCTACGACCCGCGGTGAAAGGCGCCCGCGCACGGGCCGCGCCGACGACATAGCATCGCTCGGCGCAGCTACGGTATTCACAACCTGACTCGACTCGCCTCATCGCTCACCTCTAGTATATCTTGACCTGTGATTCGTAACAACTGCGATGATTGAGAAATCAGACTTACACTGTTTCGCTTCAGAGGAGTTGCCGGTAAGAGTTATGAATACTCGCCCAGCAAGCCCCTTCTATCCACGAGCAAGACTCAAACAGCTCTCTTTAATTTTATTGTCCTTTTTCTTGTGAGTAGGAAATCGTTAACATGGTACGTTATTAAGAAACAGTTTTAACAATGTTATTTCTGATGAATTTAAATTATTAGTTCCATCATTATCATTATTCGGGAAGGTGGTTTGCATAAAATATATCTAGGTATTTCGCTCGTAAAATGTAACCGGTAACCTAAACCTACATAGATTTCCAACTAACTACCGGTATTCAAGGCTTAGGTTCATCGCGTGCTTGAATTGTAAGAGTTAATAAAAATCTTATTTAAAAGTTTGCTAAAATAACTTATTCCTATAACAACATTTTCACTCCCAGAAACCCGCCTAGCGGGCGCCTACCCCGTAGTCGCTTTCCGCTACATACGAGGAAAACCACGGGATCGGCTACGAGCGTAGCGCGTAGCGATTCTTGGCAGTGAACGTGTTAAACCTAATTATCTAATTAAATTAGTTGGCAGTGTATCTGCCTACGAAGCAAGAGGTCCTGGGTTCGAATCCCGGTGAGGGCATTTTTTGTGTGATGAGCACGAATATTTGTTCCTGAGTTACGGATATTTTCCATGTATTTAAGTTTTTTTTTTAATCTAAGTACGTTTATCGTCGTCTATTACCCGTAGTACAAACCTTGCTTAGTTTGGAACTTGTTATTGTTTGGGATAATTCGCTAATATTTATATTTAATTATTTATTATAATTCGTGCATTCATCGTCTTTCGGTTACAAAAATAACAGTTTTGAAACGTGTTTATTCAAATTGAGAATTAGATGTTAAATGAGTGATCGAAATAAGTAAAACTACTTAGTACAATATTTTCACTTTGACCTCCTAGAGCAACGAAGAAATGTAGACGAATTTGTACGTTACAATGCTAATGTTATATGGAACAAGGTATAATCTACCTGATTATATTGGTTATAATTAACCCTATAGTACCCGCGCCCGTTTTTGTAACGCGAGTGCTTTCTGCCGCCCCGCGTTTACGCGTTACTGATATTTTATATCCAACTTTTATGTTTTCATAATCCAAAGTATGTAATTTATCAAATTAGACCTCATAATCTACACTTATAATAAATCTTTGAATTAAAAAAAGAATCAGCCAGTATCAAACTAAGCATTATTCTGTCACGATTTATCTCAGCTTCCCATGTACGGAAAAACATGAAACTTTTTTATTATTCTAGCTTCCGGTTAGGATAGTTTTTATCCGACTGCGACCATTAATTAATTTTCTGAAACATTTGACCTCATTAAGTTTTTCATTTCTTCTTCTTGAAATCCCAACTGCCATATCTGTCAAGTTTCAGTGACGGCAAAATGGCGGGCTTGCCTTAACTATCTAATGTTAATAATTTCGATCCGGTGTGATAGACAGATAGATAAACGACAAAACATACAAAAATAATCAATTCTAATATGGGAACTTATATGCGCTAAATTCGTATTAAGGTGTTATGTCAACAAATGTATCAACAAATTTCAATAATATAATATCACACGTCAAAAGTCTGACTATCTTCCCTTTTTGTTTTTTTTATGGCATGGTATCGCGCTGTTCACGTATTCAGCCAAAAGTCTATTTGAGTTTCTGCAAGACACGCTGAGTATTTGTCACGATACTGGTTTGTCAGTATTTATATTTAAGTATGAGCAATAAACAGAATGTATTAAATCGGTATAGAATGGGCCATGTATAAACACTAATTATCAATCGCGTCAGTATTAAGGGGATTCCTTGACGCCCCCTTGACAGAGACACGCTTATGCCTTCCGCGCATGAGAAAAACAGATGCAACACTACGGGAATGGCTTTTTTGGACAAATTTCGAAAAAAAAATGTCGTCTGTTATTCGATTGAAACCATTTCATTTCATAAACGCGTACAGTACGATTACTGTTAGTTAAGACCTGACAGATGGATTGCCTTCATTTAATTTTCAACTTTAATTTCATATAGATAAAGCATTTTTCAGAATACCGTTACCCACATCTACCGATTTAGTAATAACTATTTTATTTGTATAAGATTAAAGTTGAAAATTAAATGAAGGCAATCCACCTGTCAGGTCTTAACTAACAGTAATCGTACTGTACACACTTTCCGCCAACAACTGTTTCAATCGGCTGTCTCGCGACAAAAAAAAATCATACCTTTTTCTATCTCCACCCCAGTCCAAGTTGGCTCAGTTCGGGTTGCACAGGGCGGTCCCACAACATTTCGGGAGCTCAAATACCGCGAGCCTTACGGTTACCTCTTGGATACTGTAACTACGCGTCATTGCTCTGAATAAAACAAAATATGCATATGCTATTATGCTATAACATACAGGCAAATAATAAAGGGGCAGCTACTGAAAAGCTTGACCTTGAATAATGACCCCTTTTCAAAATAATACAAACTTTCCGCCACGGACGGCAAAATGCTCATATCACGGGTACTGAATGATTAAATTTCGAAGACAGATAGTTAAATAATATACACATAAATATATGGTTTAGTCTGTGTTTTGACGCATCATTAATATATTATATAGGAAGCGAGGCGATTTCGGTGTCACGATCAAGAATGGCCTAAAATTTTTTTTTAATGAATTCATATATTTTCGCGACTTCGTGGTTGATTGCTGTGAAAAGTTGTTCAACGTGACCATCTCTTTCAGATTATGTCATATTAATGAACACCCCAAAGTCACCCAGTACCTAATGAGTAACCACAATAAATAATGACATATGTATGGATTTAGTTCACGTTTTTAAAGTGCAAACCAATTTGCTTGTTTATCGGGCTCAAGACGAACGGCCTGCAACTTTCACGTGTACTTTATTATGTAAAATTAATCGCAAGGCGCCGGTTACACGCGTAATGAAGATTGATAGCCACCTCTAAAGTAAAGTAATATGGCGATTAGCGAGGGTATTCTGTTATTGGAACCCTAGTTTCATACGGATTTCGTAGTAATTTGATTGATATTAAATTAGTAAAAACGGCGTTTTATACATCGTAAAGGGAACTACGAATATTAATACCTAAGTGACGACCCTTAAAATACCTATTCATCAAAGCTCAAATCAGCTTCAGTTTCATTTTAATAATTGACGCATTTATAATATTAGTTAGGATACAATGTTAGCAAATATCGTAGACTATGGACGTTATTACATTGAGGGAGGTCACATGCGCTTGGCCGGCATTGTAATGAAAGCTAAAACGTAGTGCATCCTAATTAACAGTGATCGGAATTAGGTGAGCCAAAATACCTATTATTCGCAACAGGACATAATGTAGAGTGGATACAACCGGGTAGAAAAATATTTTTTTTCTTTAATACCGGGTAATCGATATTTGTCCGGGTACTATAAGTAGTCGTAATGTTAAACATACATATTTTTACTAATAGTACGGGATTGTTTATGTTAGTTTGTAGTAAAAAGGGAAGGAAAAGTATGAAATGGTTATAACTTTTAGATTAACATTAAACATCCCGTTCTATAAGTAAAAACATATATGTTGAACATTACGACTGGTACCCGGAAAAATAACGAATACCCGGTATTTAAGAGAAAATTCTGTTTTCCTACCCGGTTGCAACCACTTTATATTATGTCCTCTTGCGAAGAATAGGTATTTTGGCTCACCTAATTCCGATCACTGCTAATTAAACAACTAAAAACTGAATGCCTATATAAGTGAAAAGTATAATAGATGATAAATAGAGTACAATAAAGGCCCGCTTTAACCAAATTGGTACCTACCAATTAAGGTTAAGTACCTACTTAACCTGAGGTTAAACGGCAAAATAGTACCTACTTATGACATGAACTAATACAGTAATAGGTATATGTTGGATTGACACTAAGTGAGTTAGGACATACCGTAATGCGTGTTTGTAGAGATGATCGCTAAGTAAACACGAGTTTAATTGGCCATTGAAGTTGCGCCCGAGTACGAATTAATTATCTTGTGACGGCGCGACTTACATGCGAATGTTGCGTGTCTCTGCGACCTATGACACAGCTTTCCAGGAAAGTAGTAGCTTCGGGCGCTCTTTCAAAACACAAATTGACTTGTTTCCTTCGTAATCCTGTATGAGATCAAGATGCGTAAATTTAAAATCGTCTTTACCCTATACGTGATAAAGTTCACATTTCCAACAATGTAGTATTATCATCAGAGGTTTTATAAGTAAGTCATCGAAATGCAGCTCGTTATTTTGAAAGCCTATCTTAGTAAATCTCGTGTCGGCGCCGGCACCGCTCTTAGCAGCTTGGCTAAGTAATGGTATTAGATCAAAATTAATAAATAATGCATGCATGCTAAGACCACGAAGGCTTTGTTGTTTCCATTCATTTGAATTTGACAAACTGGTCCAGTCCAGACATGGCCAAAATATTTTTTCTTTTTAGGGTTCCGTAGTCAACAAGGAACCCCTATAGTTCGCCATGTCCGTCTGTCCGTCTGCGGCTTATACTCCAGGAAAAATACGGTTTTTAAAAAAACATTAATTTATAATATAGCGTTTTTTGTTGTTTTCATTTTAAAATGTTATTCTAAGATGCTTTATTTAAGAATCCTATAAACTTTACACCCGGAAGTAATTATTTAGATTTAAATGAAACATGCATTGTCTTTTTTATATGATTTATCTTGAGTATTATAGAGCAAATGTAAATGAACCAAAATAAAGAAAACATATTGATTAATGTTTTTTCTGACTTTCCAGAAGCTAGTTAATTTATGATGATTTCTTTGATGTCTGAAATTTTGTGGGATTCTGTCGCTGGGTAACTATTTAATCGATAATATATCCGTTACACTACATACATAATAAGCTATTATAATTGTTTTTTTTTCTTTATACAAGTTGTCAGTTCATTGACTCGACTATTAGCTCACTAGAGAGATTGAATTCGGCATGGGTTAACAAAACTATCACGCCTACCAAATGGTTAATTACAATTTTGAAAAACATTTTTTAGTGTAGGTACTCCTGTCATTTGCTTAGGTAAATCCATTTTTTTAGGGTTTCCTAGGGCTCCCCTACACCTAAAGTGGGGATGTAATTATTTGTTCTCGTTGAACCCATAGGTTACCCAAAAATATTATAGGTTCTCGAAAACAATCCAGGGATCCATTTGCGTGATATTGCGTTTAAAAACCCTAATTTTGGTTGGAGTTAAGAGTTTCACCCCTCCTAGCTAAATGGTGACTACGGGGTATGTGAAAAAAAAACATGCTAGTAGTACAAATAATGACTTTAAATTGAAAACTATCACGGATATGTAGACATAACTACTTAATGAATAAAAGTCAACCAACTTAAAACTGTACTTGAAAAGGCCAACTTTCGTACAAATTCGTGCGACGCAACCGCAACGTTTAGTTGGCGCGCGCGTGTCTACGTGTGTAAAAAGACAGACAGGTAACTGCTTGGCCGGTTTTTTATTTTCAATTTAAATATTTATTTATTAAGCTTACGCATCAGGTAAATATGAAACAAACCAACCGTGTATTTTTACCTGTGTCTCGTGTTCTGTGTTAAACATAAAGAACATTCTTATATAAATGTCATGCCGGAATATTAACCAAACTCTGTAGTTTTTTTATGTTATTGTAAAGCGCTTACATTTTGCAAGTAAATATATTCAGCCACCACAAATCGCTGCTCATAAGATAAGAAAGGTACTTACATCCCTTTTGCTAAGTAAGTAGCTAAAAGATTTATATTAAACTAAATAATTCCGTGAGAAAAACAAAACCAATAGTAAACTGTTCTTAATTTAACCCGATGGTGCACTTGCACATATAGGAAAGCTAACACGACAAGCACCAAAACTCAAAAAAGTCGAAACTAATAAACTGGTCTTAATTTAACACGATGGTGCACTTACACATATAGGAAAGCTAACACGACAAGCACCAAAACTCCAAAGGCGAAACTAATAAAATGTTACGAATTATGTGTAAGTGACATCTGAGCTCTTAAATCTAGCCTTAAATATGTTTTTATACTCGTCGACCTTAATGTTTGAATTAAGACTTCTTACATCAAACTTAAATCACATACTTTTTACTATAGAGCTCCCAACTCAACATTTCATAACTGTTGAGACAACTAAAATGAAATGGACCAATCACGTGGCGCCTTTACTGAACTATAATGTATTTGACCAATAGGACGCCGTCATGAGTAAGTCAAAAGGTAAATAGACATCAACGCACAAAAAAGAAAAAGCCGTTGGTTGCACTTCGTTTTCAATAGATACCAAGTTTGTTTAATTAGTTCAGTTGACTCGTAGAAAAAGTAAGTATTGTATACAATAGTTATATAATTCGCTTTTTAAGTCTCGTGCCTTAATTAGGCCACTCAGCAAGCTTCGTGGCCTAAACGTGGTACTCGACTGAAAAAGCATACATTATATAGCGATTGCATAAAATACTATAATATTGGTTCATAGGGGTGTTTAATATATCAATATTTGTTTTATTGCACAATATGTTGTGCTCTCTACATATCCGGGGAATAACACTATGAGAGCTGATATTAGTTCTAAAGTACTGGTGTCAAAAGGTCTAAAATTTGCATTTTGTCTGGGAAAAGTAAAATATTTTTATGTAAATTTTGAGAACAGTCTAGTCCACCGTCAACAATCTTGTGAAGCAATACCTGATCTAAGATCCAACGACGATCTTCGCGGCTAGTAATATTAAAATGCTTTAGGCAGTCCAGTATACGAGTGAAACTTCTTTTAATGAACAGTTAAGAAGACAAGGAAGCTTTTGAGTCCGTTCAATCCACGTTCAATCCTATCAGTATATTATAATAGGTATATATACAATAAAAAAGAGGAAGTGCTGACTGATCATCAACGCACAGTCGAAACTACTCGGACTAGAAACTTGAAATTTACACCATTGTATTGTATGGGGTTCCCCATACAATGGTGTAAATTCCACTTTCACTAACTTTTAATTGAGCTAGTGACTTGAAACGTTGGAGAAAGATTACTTATAAGAATACAAAAAAGCAATTTCAGCGTTTTAGAAAATTCCACCCCCCAGGGGGTTAAAAAGGGGTGCAAGGTTTGTATGGGGAACATTTTTTTATGAGCTAGAAACTTAGTAAAAAGATTACTTATTAGAATACAAAAATTGTACTTTTAGCATTTTAGAAAACTATCTCTAAGGGGGTTAAAAGGGGTTCAAAGTTTATATGGAGAGCAAGAAACTTTTAAAGTAAGATTTATAAATTCGGTCTTAGCCTGTACCTATGTTAAAAGACTACAAAACTATAAGTAGGGTTATAATATTCAACCCCTAAAGGGGCTAAAATGAGTTGGAAGTTTACGGGGAACAAGACAAATTTTAAAGTAAGGTAGCTTCGTGCAATGACTAGAAAAATTACAGTTTTTTTTAATGCATCCTCTAAGGAGGTTAAAACGGGTTGAAACGTAATTTTAGAAGCAAGGGAATTCATTGGTCGTACCTACATACTTATACTATTTGCTAAGCCAATAATTAGTCTAAATACATAATCCAACGGCTATGAGAAAAGTAGGTTAGGTTAAGTAAGAACTGCGTCCCTTATACAGAACCGAACAGCTGCCAGAAATGTAGGTTAGGTTAGGTCAGAACTGCGATACTGTAGAGACGTTACTCGCGGCGTTTGACCAGTGGTTAGACCGGAAATACGGGGTCCTAGAGTATATATAGGCTGACGCAAATAGTGACCGGACGTGGGTGGGTTTTTTTCTCGGAAATCATCTCTTTATGTGGTAGAAGTTTGGGTCAGCGATAATTAAGCTTGCGCCTAAACTAATTTAATAGCAATATTTTTTCTAAGACGGTAACATGTTCTACGTGGACGAAGTCGCGGGCAAGAGCTATAGTAGATTATTTAATAGCCAAAAGACAGTTCATGACACATGGTTATTGTAAAATGCGTAGGTATGCGCGTACATATAAAAGGGTTCCAGATGCCTCACGTTCACGTCTTCTATTCTATCCTATACTCAGAGAGGTAATCACGTATTTTTCCAGTTAAATTGTCCTAACGCGCGTTTGAAACGTTACGTGATTACCCCTCTGGTCTGGACTCTGGAGTCGTCCCGTCCCTGCCTTGACGGGTCTTGCTTACTCGCCCGACTTCCCGAAGTTGAACTTTTTTTGAAAATAAAATATTAGGTACAACAAAATATGATTGACGACATCGTGAATTTCATTGTGATTGTTATGCAATCGTGAAAATAGGTTATTAGTGTGTATCTAATAATTGATATTTTTATTCTAATTTATTCTAATAATTATATTTTTGGACTTTCATAACCGGGCTATCAAAAAATAATTAAAAAAATTGAGCACCCGAAAAAAATACAACAAGATCTTGGTCTATATCACTAGTAACAAGAAATAGGCTTTCGTCTAGTAGCTTTGTTCAGCTCTTTAAATACATCTTCAGATTCGTAAATGATATACATTGTCTTCTGCATGTTCTCGATATAACAACGTAACTTTCAAATCGTCAATCGTCAGGGTCAAATCTTTCAATTCGTTATTTTATTACCTAAGCCACTCCAAATTAGTTAACGTGATCATACAATATGTGTACTTAAAGTTCGTGCAGTAAATGAGCAAGCAATGTTTTCACCGTAAGGCGGTGGCGAGCGCAGCTGACCTGTGTAAATACTTTGTGTCATGTCATGTTATTTCCAGCATTGCTTGTAATCGTTACATGAGAAATCCCCCATTGCGTTTCGATTTCATTACTGTTTAAGTGATGCTTTTGCAATACTTTATTTGAGGCATACAGAGGGTAAGAGCCGTGTGACAATACGTATCGTTTAAGAAGGTTTTATTTACGTCCACACACATAAACTTCACGTTTTTCAAAATCAAACTGTTTCAATAGAGACGTAATGTAATAGTAGAAACTACTTAATTAACTAATTACATGTGATAAAGCCGTCACGCTATGGCTCGTAATAATAGCTTTGGTTAATTTACCATGACACTGAAAAGAAAACGTTTATTGATACTGAATTCAGCGTAGTTCGATACGTGGTAAGATATTTATCTGGAGCTTCAGGCATATAGGTTTTCGTTTTCTCAATCCTTGATCCCGGTTTCTGAACCCTGTTACAAAGAGATAAAGTTCAAATAATATTAATCAGCAGATCAGCACTGTCTTATTCATTATTGGTCGCCGGTCGTGTCTTATTTATTGGCAGTATAAAAAATGCAGTTTATTTCATATAACATGTTCATTTATTTATTGAACCATCTAGTCGAAGATTTCTCTGCACTAGCGGGCTACTTACAACCATACGTGATGATGGACGATTGTTCGCCCAAATTAGCTTTCGGTGCAATTTTTTAGGAACGAGTGAGCTATTTAGCCCGGGGCGGTTCCCAGCCGAGACTGACACCTTCGCCGCCGCCGCTCGCTTCGCATTAACTTCCACCGCGGATGCGTACAAACATTGAGTAACTAAGCAAATATTAGATAAACTACGTTTGTCTATAGCAAAATATTCAACAGGTAATTGCAATACTCATTTTCGATCGGAATAATTTGAATACCATTACAAAAGTGTTTCGAAATATTCATCTGCGATGTAGCAATCTCATTCCAGAAATCATTCGACGTCATCGGAATTAAGCTGTGTTTAAATCGGCTTACAATAGAGCGCGGCCCACGTAGTACTCCATTCAATAAGCACCACTTTTCTACGTATAGTAACTAAGATTAAAATTCTTCCGACCGACCCGAAGTTTAGCCTAAGTTTAATATTGTTGGCGCTGGTCAGGATATAATAATAATATGTCCTATGGGACATACGAGTCAATTTCAAAATAAATTGATTTAAATTTCTCATAGTGTATAATCAGATTGCTATACATACATATAAGTGCTCACGAACGGGGGAACAGTTGTAGAGTGTCCAACACCTCGTTGATTGGCCTATCTATAAATGTTTGTAGCTTACCGCTTACCGCAGCTACCCGGCCATCAATTGTCAAAATCGTTTCCGACATGAAACAATGGACGATAAGTCTGCGAGAGAGAGTGATTTTCCGTAATTGCAATGTAAATAATTGTGGTCCGCTTTGGAAGGCCGCCGGCGGGTCACGAACATACATGCGTTTTCTTCGCTTGGTTTTTTTTCGAGCGTACCGTACGGTAGGCAGGTCGTGTTAGGGTATATGGGTAGACGTATTGAATAGAAGCAGATACTAAAATTTTATTAATTAATGAAGGGAATGTATTCCACCATAAAAAATAGTAAAAAGTTATAATACATCTTCAAAATATGATTACATTTTCACACAAAACAATATAAAATTCAATATAAAGTCAGTATAAGAAAATAAAAACGTCACAAAATAAGTTTCCTAATTGGCACTAAAATACAACATATTAAAATAATCAAGAAAACAATATTTGAGTAATGCCAGGGTAATCATAAACACCTAACGGCCAATAGCTTGAGTATCTTCAGTAGGTTCAATAATATATACCTCCCACTTTAATTACACATACAATTATTTATTAATCCTGATTACATTCAAGAAAATATGCAGATAAGAATTTTAATAGGAAAATTAAGCAACTCGCGTTTGCGTACAATGCGTTATTTACGAATACCTACCGTCCGACAAAGAAGTGTCTCATGATTTCCAGGAAATAATCTTATTACACGACGCTTTAAACCGTCTTAAAAGCAAAAGGCTCGCATTTTAAAATTGTGATGCAATTATTTTAAACGCTGACATTGAAAAAGACAAGTTAAAATAATCCGAGAATTCCAAGTGCCCTTCACTTCGGCGGCGCTGATGCATTGTGATGGCCGGTGTATTTAGACCGCATGAATCCGACTCGTCTACTTAAGCCTGCTCAAATACGACAGGGCTTACGGTAGTCGCGGTCAGTGCGCTTCAGCGCTCGCGTAAGCGCTTATAAAAGTCCTCTATTAAATGTAAATCACGATAATTAATGGCTTCCATAGGAAGAAGAATGGTCTTAGCGAAGGCTTCAGCGAGTACTTGGCGCGGTTCCTGCCATACAGTGTTACGGTTAAAAATACCATTGCATTACAGCTCATTCGGCATCTGCCACTTTCTGCACTGCTATTATGTACGGTACACTGACCTCAGATAGTAGGGTAGACCGGGGACAATAGAAACACGTCATGATTAAAACAAGTCAAATTTCTCGAAAACTATAATAACTACGCGACTGACGCAACACTCAGACAGAACACGCGGTGTGCCATGTTTGAATCCTTGGCCAGAAGCGCTCGAGCTACGGTGCGAGATGGGAGTGTACACGAGCTAAATCAGTTTTTCGCAGTAAAAACTAAGTATTTGTGCTATCGTATATTTTCTTATAACTTTGTTTCCTTTTGTATTGTGACAGATCAAATTATTTTGGAATTATAATTAGGAATAAACAAATGTTTATAATGGCCGTTGATCAGCGTTGGAGTCTTTTTTATATGTAATATTTGACTTTGAAGTTAAAAACGTGGTATGGGGACGGTAGAAACAACTTGCTTGTGGACGATTGAAACGTTTCAATCGTCGTCGCGTTTTAATCGTCCCCAAAAGTAACTGACTTGAAAATATAAGGAGGTTCTGTATATTCGATGCACATGTTTGTTCTGTTAATAATAATAATAAACCATTGATTTCAACCATTTATTACCTTAAATACCTTGTCCACTATTATTTGCGTAGTTTTTGGATGGAAATATAAAGTTTTTTTAGAAATCCGCAGTGTGCAGATTTGAGATGTCATTGTTTTTTTTATTCGGGATTTTGTGAACTTTTGTTTTTAACCGATGTCAAAAAAGGTGGTTCTTAGTTTGACACGTATGTTTGTCCGCGATTAACTCGCGTTACGTTGAACCAATTATGATGCGGTTTTCAGAAAAGTATTTGTTACATTCTGGAGTAGGTTATTAACAGACTTAAAAAAAAGCTGAATATTAGTTTGACTCGTATGGCTGTATACAATAAAATAAGTGGTTAGTAACTCATGCAACTGTTCTCGATAATAATAATTTAGTGATTGTGACGATGAGCTGATGATGGAAACCATAGAAAGCTACAGAAACTACTCAATAATAATAAAAAATACATGCCAATCACTAAAGAGAATTTTAAATAAAAAAGAACCGCCCTCAATAAAAACTGAAAAACTAAATATAATCTGTTCTTGTAGGTACATATAACATTTATATCACCTTTTGAAGTCTGTGCAAAACCTCGTGTATGCTTTTTTATCGAACAGGCACTGACTTCAAAGTAAAGAGTAAAGGAGGTCGGCCACTGCAAAAATATATATCAAAAAGAGTTAAGGGACATTTTTTAAAATTTAATTTGGCATATCGCAATTTCTTTGTTTAGTAACACAATTAAAACTGATTATTTATTGCGTCTATTATTTTATTATTACATCAGGCCGTTTGCAACACTCTTTGTCACATGGTAGGTACATGGAATGGTTATGATTGAAACATTGTTATAGTTTAAACAAGCACTTTTGTATGAAATATGATTATGCTTGTTTTCTGCAATTATATATCGTTACATATCATAATTGCATTAAAACTACTTTGGTTGAGCTAAATGTATAAGGTAGCAGGAACAAAGAAAACTAAAAGTCGTATACTTTTTTTACACGCGCGTTTATATTTCAGATCAGCTCATAAGTTGAGAAATGTTTATGATATGCTTGCGAACTTTTGATGAGCTCTTTGTATGCCGTGGTAGTGATTAAAAAGATTAAAAAAGATATAAGTACTTTCATTGTGCCGAAGATATTAGAGTGTTTCAATTGACCTCACATAGTGTTTCAATTGTTAGTCACGTGAGGTCGATTGAACCATGCTTCCCCATTCTCTTTATTACATGATTATCAAAAAACTATGGATTATAGACCAACTAAATACATTTTATTTAGGAACCGTATAAGTAACCTTGAAATATTTTGGGCATTCATATTGCTACTCATAAACATATAACGGTTACAGGCGGTTAAAGCCAAATTGTTTCAATTGTCCCCGGTCTACCCTAGCACCCAAAGGTGACTTTAATTGAAATGATGATGAGTTTATCAACAGAATAAATTCAAATAATGATTTTAAGTATTATATATGTAATATTGTATATTTTTCTACCTTCTATGTAATTGAAGCTTAATCAAATAGATAAAATAAATATTATATATACTTTTTGGCGTCCATAAAATAAGTTACAAATGCATAATACAGTAGAACCTCGGTAACACGGATCTCAAGGGAAACGCAAACATGTTCGTGTTAAGGAGGATTTCGATTTAAAAAGATTTCAATAGGGTCAAGTTCGACTTACAGAGGTTCCGAAACTGCAAAATTATTTAAAATGTCGTATTACAGAGGTCTTTTTCTAGTAGGTAATTACATATTATCTAAAGTACCAAAATGTGATTGGTCTGTGGCATAAATCGATAGCAAATTTTATAATTCGGTAGTCACTCACTATTATGTAGAGGGTAATAATACGAGCAAATATGTTTGTACATTACTTTGCCGATTTTAAAGTAGGTAGCTATTAAAAAAATATTGCTCTCTAAATAATACTCTCAAAAATAAATAATAAAACACACATAGATTTATACTTATTTCCAGTGCTCTCGATTGTACTCACAATACTTTTTGAGTTGAAGAAGCTTGCCATTCCATTCTCATTTTGAGTTATAGAGACTGTTTATTCAAGAACTAACGAGATGTAGAGGTGCTAAAGCAATACATTCCTTATTTCGAGCTACAGATGTAATCATTTTTAACCGACTTCAAAAAAAAGGAGGAGGTCCTCAATTCGGTTATATATTATTATTATTTTTCAATGTTTGTTACCTCAGAACTTCGTCATTGATGAGCCGATTCATAATTTTTTTTTTTGTTTGTAAGTATATGCTTCCAGGTAGGTCCCATTTTTTTGAAAATTCAATTGGATGATGGGATCCATGAGGAATTGAGGGAACTCCTCAATTATATTAGGCACGCGTGTAGTGATTTTGGTATTTTCTATTATAACTCGTGTATTTACATCCGGAAATCATAAATTGGTGGAGTGGAATTGATGATGAAGACCACAGATGACTTATGGAATTCCTCAATTATGTACTTAAAAGTACAAAAGTATATCACAGATTCTGATAAGATTCCGTTGAAATAGCAACTAATGAAGTGCCAAGGGTGTCCTAGTGGAATTGACGGAAGTCCTCAAATATTATCGGGTCACATACAGCGATTTGGTTTTTTTCTATAATAATCAACGCATTTGCTCTCGGAAATCAGTTCATGAGGTAAATTGGAAAAGCAATGTTCGGCTTGGCGGAGTACTAAATTGAAGTCGGTTAAAACTTTGTTTTTAAAGTAAATTATTTCTCCACTCCTTCAGATTGAACTGAAAAAGGAATCGTTATACATATATTTACTTTGTGTTATCGAGGTAAAATATTTCGGGTTGTAGAGGTTTTGGGGCTTGAACGGAAGGGAATGGCATTTTATTTCGTGTTATAGAGGATTTCGTCTTATCGAGGTCCGGGTTATAGAGGTTCCACTGTAACAATATTTCAGTCTCATCTACACACTAGTGCACACTTTGATTTGAATAATAATAGATATAGTCTCCCTAACGAAATGACGATATTGCATTATAACACTATCGTGCCGCAGCCTTGATGTCTATCCGGCTGATGATATATGTAATGTACTGACTTTAATACTTTATCAGCGGTTTCTGTGGCCGACGATTACTAATCAAATGATGCTAGCAAGAAAATGCACCAAACACATACATAATTAAAGTAGCACCTTACCAGTAGGTACAAGGTTGCGGACTGTCAGACTAAGTATAATTTTGATTAAGTTGGAGAGTTGTTTTAATCGATTTAATAATGACTGATAGCGCTGGTTAATAATATATTGCGCGTATTAACTAATTCATCTTAATAAGCTACTTATAATTTACTGGCCTGTCGTTTCTCCGCCGGCGGTTTACGAAGTTTATCAAGAGTTTATCGGTATTCGGCTACAATGACGGTAGCAGAAAAGGTAACAAGAACGACGCAAAATTGAATGTACTCTAGAGTAACCATGTAGTAAGGTAAGGCTTTCACGGAAAAAAATATCTGACCGGAAAATTAGAAAGTTCGGAAAAATGAGTCGATAGTCGAAGTCATGTTTTTCACAATTGCGTGTATGTAAATATGTGTCTAGGTTTTTCTGCTATTCACCGAGTCACAAAACGATCACAAATTTATCACTTGTACACAAGTTTGATAAAATAAAATAAAATTTGGCCTGTCTGCTCAGCTAGTGCATATAATACCTGTTAACGCACTATTTATTGCACCCATTATTAATCGGTTCAACGAGTTAGCTTAGAATAAGTAATTAATGGCAGAACTTTAGGTTTTATCGGAATTGTGACAGCTTAATGCACTAGTCATCCAAAACACGCCTTACTTTAATATTCACCGTCACTAAAAATATAGTTTACCTCTAAACGGTTGCGCAAAATGTGGACAGACACCAGACACGTTGACATTACGTTATCAAAATGGTTCACGTTAGGTACATTACAGACAATTAGTCGGCGAAAGCGGGCTAAGATGACTAGATTCTAGATTATTGTTAAGCAACGCCTAGCTCAAGCAGAGGCCGGCAAAAAGCGATTTTGAATTAGGATTAGAATAATAAAACGGCTTAGTCAATCTAGATGTTACTGCTTGAGTGATCGGCCTCGATACTACTGTGAATTAAATGCCAGATTCCCAGTGACTAAGTTCCAAAACATATCTTAGAACTTGTTGGTCTGTTCTTTCTGCTGACTTAATTCAATCCCACGAAGTTTAGATTAGGTTCACATGAGTGCATTCAAGCATAATGTGAAAGGATTCAGACTGTTTGACACTTTATTATTAGACATACTCCAAATGGTATGTACTTATGTATAAGAAGTATTACGGTCAAATTACTTTGTAAAAAATTCAGCCTTCGCCCATAGGGTATTTAAATTCATATAAACTAAGGACGTTGTTGATTGTGACATCACAAGCAAGTAATTCCTACTTTAGTAACGGAGTGTTTTTGACGTTTCATAAAAATAAGCTGATTTGAGTTTTGTCAAATATGGTATTGCGAAACAAGCGCTGTCCTTTTCGCACCCGTTGACCGGGAAAACCCGAATGTTTCCGAACGAGCAGCTCTTACATATTAATTAATCTCGCGTCAGAAAAAAAGCCAATACAGCTGAGTCCACATGAAAATTGTTATTATTTTGGTATTTTTAATTAACGCTGGCAAACCCTTCCCACCACCCGATCGATTTAAAAAAAAGGGGGGTACAGAGCAACTGTTTGTAAAAAAAAAGTCGCTGAGCCCACATACTTTTTCTTCTTTTTTCCCCACCCCACTACACCCGCACCCACACCGCCCGCGGCCTGCCAACACGAAGATTATCGGAAAGGGTTGTTCAGGGAAGTAGCTAACGGAGTTTCAATACAGCTGAAGCCACATGACTGATTTGGTCGCTAGCTCTCCGTCTAATAGTAATACTTACACATTACCTAAATTTATAGATAACACAAGTTACTGCGTGTATATGGGTTACTTTTACGGCAAAATCAAAACTAGCTACTCTGTGAGCTGTAGAACTCGCGTGGCTGTTTTTTTAATTTCCGAAATCTGAATCGATAAAAAAATCTATATAAAAACGAGAATCGGTTGAGAAATGCGACATGGAAAGAAGAACCGCCGGACAGCCGGACATCCAGATATATGAACGATTTTTTGCCCAAGATAAAACGTAGAACTTCGTTCGCTTCGCTCGTTCGTTCAACTATAGTAGGTATCAGCTCCAAAGAAGTAGGAAACTATCGACACGAGAATAAGACGACAGAAACATAATTATAAGGAGCGTGTATTATTACAGGGTTGAAGTGTGTTGTGGGCAATGGGCTCGAAACCTGTCACTGCGATATCACATTTTGACAATCTTTTATACCCACATTTATGCTAAAAGTGGCACTGGAACACAAGTTTCATGTGCTCTGCTTACACCTTTTAGGGTAAAGGCGTATAAGTATATGTATGTTATTATTTTTAACATGATACCCGACAAAACACACGAATGACGAGTACAAAACCACAGAATAAATAATACACTCGCGGACAAAGAATACGGGTGGGTTAAATTCCGTCATATTTCCTAAAATAGTGCAAGGTTGTACAGTTTTTTATAATTGTACATCTAAACTGCAAAAATAACAGTAAAAAAATAAAGTTACCAGGTTTAGATCGGACTCGTAAAACCCATGATAAAAACAAAGTAATCGGAGCGAGATATCGAAAACATCGTAATTTTTTGGATTTTGATATTTTTATGATGGGATCCCGGAAATTGTTAATACAGTTGAGTATTATAAATTACTAGCTTCCGCCCGCAACTTCGTCCGCGTGGACCCGGGATAAAAACTATCCTATATGTTAATCCAGGCTATAAACTATCTTCGTGCAAAATTTCATTCCAATCGGTTCAGCTGTTTAAGCGTGATTGAGTAACAAACATCCAAACATCTAAACTTTCGCATTTATAATATTAGTAGGATAAATAACTAGCTTCCGCCCGCGACTTCGTCTGCGTGGACTCGGGATGAAAAGTTAAAAACTATCCTATATTTTAATCCAGGCTATAAACTATCTTCGTGCAAAATTTCATTCAAATCGGTTCAGCCGTTTAAGCGTGATTGAGTAACAATCATCCAGACATCTAAACTTTCGCATTTATAATATTAGTAGTATAGTATACGAGTATTATGTAAATAAAACTAGTGTAAAATATAAAAAAGAAACCTATTGCGGTTATTCTATTAAGGGTGACCCGAAATTTAAGACCGCGAGTCTAGTACCTATTAGAGTCGCGGTCTTAAATTTCGGTACGTAGGTACCGTAGTGTACCTAGGTACTACGGTACCTAGTACGGTAGGATTTATGCACCTAGGCACCTAGGTAACCGACGTCGCCGAAAAACCGAAAGGCTCGCGAAGTTTTAAACAACCTTAGTAAGCTGTCTAGTGTCCGCGTCCGCTTGACCGAAACTATTCACGTACCTACAGTTTAGAATGTAAAACGTGTCTTATCATATCAATCCCTAGCACCTCTGAAATGAAAAAGTGCGCATTATTTGAGGTATGTATGATTAATCAATAATTTAAACAATATTTAATAAGATCGTTCAAATTTGTTACTAATAGAAAAATATTGTTTTTGTCAAAACACACAACCATCACTCATGACAAAGTAACAAGCTCTCGGCGTGGCTGTCACTCGTAACTCCTCAAAAGGAAGGATAAGGTTGAGTAGGTCATCCGATCGACATTTGGTTTAGTGGGTAAGGTTCGAGTAATAGATGAGTGGTGCGATTGCGGGCGATAAAGTATCGAGGCGGGCTCAGCCGGGTGAGGTGGCGTCTGGAGGTGAGAAACGTGGTAACAGGGCGTGAGATAGAGCGGCTGATACCGTCCGCAGTCGACTCGGGCGCAGCCGACGCGCTGCATTGCGCGCTCGCAGCCGCCGTATTGGGCGATGCAACCTGATGCCAAATCTACTTAGAGTACCGTCTTGAATTTCCTCTTTACTGAAACATCATAACAAAAACGAAAGATCCAATAAATTTATTGGTCACTAGGTTTATTTATTGCTTAACTGTGGTGGTAATGTTTCGTTGTTTTTGTCATCACATTTGTTGTAGGTACAACTGCTAAAAACTTGAACGCGTCTTGAATCGCCGATAAATAAATTTATACTATAGTAAAAACTACACTTAATGAAATTGGACGGTTTCGCATTTCGAATTTAAATGCAGTCGTTAAAAACAAGACACGTACTTACACTTCCTCGTTCTCTGAATTTGACCTATCCTTCACCTTTCTTACTATACAGTTTTTGTAGTATTTTGATTGCAAATATGTCTGATTACAATTTTGATGAGAGTGACCGATTATACTTAATATAATACTATATTAGTATAAAAAAAAACAAACAAGGAATACATTTCAAGCTTCTAATTAAGAATAGGTTACATTAAAGCTGTGATGATAATTAATCTGTGATCAACTTACTTACTCGCATGTTTTAATTTTGTAATTATAATATTGATTAACTTACAATGTTGCTAAAAATGCAAACAATCTTGTCATTAAAAATATATTTACTCGCGTGTAACTTATCAAATCGGTAACTTTAATAACTATGATTTGTAAAAACATTTAAAGTTGTTGTCGAATACCAATTTTCGAATCGACACCTCCTGGTAGGTAATTAAAGTCCGTCACGCAATCGCGAGAGCAGAAAATAAGTAGCGTTGGTAATCCATTTACGATACTGGTTTCTTGTTCAACAACTGAGCCGTCATTTCTCTGCCCTCCGTGACAACAGCGAGTTCGGAGTTGACGTCGCATTCCGCTCGGGCGGTTCCCCTGTGGCGGTGTTTTATCGCATTAACTTTGGGTTCATCGTATTGCCTTAATTTTTCGACGTCGTGGAATAATTACTGACGTCTCAGAGCTGTTCGCGCGGCAAGGTTGCGACGACAGCTGCCGCCTATCGCGATCTCGTGGAGATCGAGAGCAGAACGCACGGACCGCGTGTTTAAGTAGGTACTATCAAGAATAAAATGAACATAAGCTATAAGTACTATTTTTTCTATGGATAAAGCCGTGTTTATAACACAATAATATGCGCCATCGTGTTTCGACAGTTTGCTTTACTTAAGAGATAATCCATACTAATATTATAAATATGAAAATGTCTGTCTGTCTGTCTATCTGTCTGTCTGTTACCTCTTCACGCTTAAACCGCTGAACCGATTGAGATGAAATTTGGTATGAAGATAGTTTGGATCCCGGGGAAGGACATAGGATAGTTTTCATCCCGGAAACCATCCCCGGAGGGGTGAAACTGGGGATGAAAGTTTGTATGGTGCTACGATATAAATGAGTTCCACGCGGACGGAGTCGCGGGCAGAAGATAATACAGAGAAACGAAAGCTGCAATGAACATTTCAACCGTTCCTATAATCAATAGCGACCCTAAATATTTTCATGAATACTCATAAGTTGTTTGCGTACAGTAGGTAGTTGTGAAAGCCTCTTTTCATCACACGAGTGGGTAATTGGCGCCTTCAGAGCACGTAATGATACGCTTAGCGGGCGACGAGAAACGTGTGAAGACTTTGATAACTTCGAAAAAATTAAATTCACAAAATGATTTCCAAGTGTGATGTGGTGGTAGGCAAAAATCACGCTCTGCTGATTACAAGGGGCGGTGCCTGTCATTACGCTGTCGGCTCTTGGTGGCCAGCTAACGAGCCCCGCCATTGCTTGATCGAATTCGAAAGCAACACTTTTATGCCGGAATTAATAATACATTTTAAATTTACATTTTCTGTATTATCGGCTGAATTTAAACCATGTAGGTGTCGTATTATTACTAAAATAACCTTGATTTTCCTTCGTACGTTATCCATTAAAATAATTATATCAACTTTATCTTTATTTCATTATTTAGGGTTAGCTTGAGTCGGTAGCAGTACAACCCTAGTCAATAGAAAAAATACGGCATTAAACTTAAAGTATGTTTCTAGACCATTATTATCATCAATTGTACATCAACTTTATGTATTGAGAAAATAGTTTCGTAGTTCGTGTTACATTGTTTTTTAGGGTTCCGTAGTTGACAAGGAACCTATATCGTTTCGTCATGTCCGTCTGTCCTTCCACGACAGCTCAGTAGCCCTTGCTGCTAGAAATCTGTAATTCAGGACGAGTATATATATCAATTACGCCGACAAAGTAGGACTCTTAAAGACAATATGTTTTTGGCGTCCCGCCCCTACGTAAACTGAGGATGTATGTATATATTATTTTGCTTATCCTATGCTGTGTGGTTTGTTGCTAATAACAAACCATACAGCATATAGGATTAGCAAAAGAACAGATAGTTGGTTCAGAAATAAGTATTGTGATTCGATTCAGTGAGCCGTTCGCGTTATATAAAGCTTCAAAGCGCAAATTTTTGTTAGAATCTAGTACCCTACCCTGCCAGCTAAATGTTTATTACTGGTTATAAAAAAACAACACAGCAGTTGGTAGTATGTATAATTAACACACTTGAACATTTTCATTTAAGGACAATAATGGCCTGATATCAGGTTACTTATTCGTTTTCGTTACGCTGCCACGGTCTTTATAGGATCCCAGGGTGGCTTAGCGGGTGAAAATATTAAATTCACTCTATAAATATGTAGGTATACTTATTTTTAGTAAGAACGAAATTATAATAAAATACAAATCAAAAGTTAAATGACATACCTACCTATTGTATAATTTTCTAAATAGACCAATCGAATTAGCAAAACCTGGACATTCGATAACTCGTTGTTTTTATTATTTTGTCAGATATTAATATTAGGTATCAAATATTAATAAGATATATTAAGTAAAAAATCCGCGGTCGTAACCGTATTTTATGGAAATCATGAGATACACTACTTTATTTTGTCCTAAAAGCATAATAGGTAACAACCATGTTAGTAAAATTTTGAGCTGCATTCGAATGCGATCACTTAATAGCAAAATTAATATGAAACCAAATTTTCATGTAACTACCTTACGTGTTTTTCATTGTTTTCATCTGATCTCAATAGACCAGTCAAAATGGTAACTGTGATAGCTGTATCTGTTTAAGCTATACTTATTGCGTCTTTTCAAACAAAAATTAAACATTTATTTTGAACTTTTTAATAATAATGTATTTCCAAATGTAAAATATCGTAACTGTTAAATTTTTGTTTATTAATAGCTTTTAGTCCTATAAGGGTCAGGCCGTAGATTTTGGAACATTTTGTGTAAAATTTTGTCCAACGCATTTTTTTGCCCTATACTTTTCAAACTCGTACATCATATTCCCCAAAAAAAGGTGAATCGCGGTCACCGAAGATATTTAAATAAAGTGATAAATTACCGAAGTTATTGGTGGCGTTTACACGAAAAATGGTGAATTTTGCATCAAAATCGCTTGTCCTTCGTGGTACTGGGTACACTTTGAGCATTTGTAAAAAAATAAAAACAAATATATTTGATCATCTGTTTGATTTGACGCAATAACATAATAGTCTGCTATTCTCCTTTTAAATATCATTACGTATGTCTTAAGACAAACCATAACATATTCTATATTGAAGAAAAAAAACGACTTTTTCAATTTTTCGCGTTTTTATTCTACGCTACCATTATCTTCCCATTTTATGGAGTTACATTTGGTAGGATTTGTGGTATGAGTAGTGGCAATACCAAAGTAACTTTGTCTTTGGTCAATAACGGGCTAGCGGCCATATTTTGGTCAGGTTGTTGTCATCTTTGCTCCGAACTGGAAGGGTGCACTTTTTTCGCGTCACCGTTTTTTTAAGATTTCAAGGTAAGTTTATGTTTAAAATTTGTAATTGTTATTGTACCTCATACCGTAAAGTGAGAGTAATTATTCCAGGCTCTAAAGGCCCCGATACAAAGCTTATTTATTGAAATATTTTCGTTTTTATATGATTTCGCGCTACTAAACGACACCGGTGGCGCGAAATTCCGAATAATGGAGCATGCACACATAGTATTTCGCGTTTTTGGGTGTTCTCTTTCTCTTTTGACAAGGTTTGCAAAGCAAAGGCGGCAAATTCAAATATTTTACGTAAATAGTGCCATACACATTTTGGCGCGCAGCTTGCTAGATTTTTGTAAATATACGTTTATATTAAAAGTAATACAAAATTTCTTTTCCGTCTTATTCGAAACCTAGATAGGTACTGTTTATAATCCTGAATATTCTGATAAAGCACATGCATGCATAATAGGCTTTTAAATCTCATCTCAATCTTCATCTAATTTCACTATTTATTAAGTGACTACATTATATTAAAACACAACAAGTCAACTATCTTTATGAAATTTGGTAAGTATGTAATTGATAGAGGCGCATCTTGAGTACTTAGGAATAGAATCAGTGCAGTGATTTAGGAGATGTTAAGATGATTAAGAGAGAGTAGAGTTTGAGCCTTGCACTGTTCAATAAGTTGACGGCTGTATGTAGGTATGTAAGTAAACGCTCTTTTGAGCATAATCACAAATAACAAAAAGATAAGGACAAATCCGTACATGGCGGGAATAAGTTGACAAGTCGAAAGGAAAACTGGAAGAAATTTGAACTCTATGTACATATTACATAAAGTTTAATTTTCTTCTATTTTACATCTCGAGTTGTCAACTTATTCCCGCCATGTACGGAAATATACGTACATACACGCGCTTGTGAAAATTGGAACAGGTGTTTTAGAAACCCTCCTAGACCAACAGTATTATATATGAATAACTACTGCTTATATCTAACAATATTAATACAAGCATAGATAATCAGATTGATAACCTCGCTTTTTTGAGTTCTGTTAAAAAATATTGTTGATGTATAACTCCTTAACAATTTTACGTTACTTTTTCGCGTCACTTTACGCCACCAGCGTGTAAAAGTAGCGCGAAAAATGTAGGTACGCTACCTCTACGCCATTTGTTCCAAAATTTACGGCCTGACCCATAATCATGTTTTCATCAAAATTATATTTCTAAATGTTAAAAATCGTAACTGTTACATTTTTGTTTATTAATAGCTTTTGTGTCCTATAATCATGTTTTCATCAAAATTAAACATGTTAATGTCACACGAAAATGCGACTTGTTATTGCATATATCTGTCTCTGTTATGCGATATGACAGACCGCAGTTGACTATTAAAGTATGACTTTCAAGCAGCTTTCAAGACACAAGTCGAACTTGGCTCCCAGAAATAAGTAGTTGAATTTCGACGACAAATATATATGGCGTCTCGTGGCATTGTCAATAATCGTTTGATTTCTATTATAGAGGTCTCAGAGAGGTTTTTTTTAAATATTTTATTATAAGTTCAGTAAATGGCCGGACTTTAATTAAAGGCTGTATTTATTTAAGGAAATTTACTACATATAATCTAGTCATAGTATTCTAAATATTGTTAAAATACTTTAACTAACTTTGTTCTACCTTTTCGTCTTATTTTGCAAATATGCTTAGCCAATAAGTCCTAAAGAATTACATTTATTTTATTTTCTACAAGATGATAATTGGCATGAATGAAATAAATAAAATTAAAACTAAGTTTAATATTATAATTATAAAAACAACGATTTTTCAATATTTCTAAAATATTTTACAAAACTATGCCCATGGCTGGAATCGACATACTTAATACTTTACTCTTTGGAATCGACCCCAGCACGGCTTGCTAGCGACGGCGCGCGAGCTCTCTCGATTTTTCTCGCACTATCCGACTCTCTCTTATTAGAACACTTAGAAGAAGAGGTATAGTGCGATAAAAATCGAGAGTATGTCGCGGTCGTCGTGTGCTAGACGTGCAGGTAAACTGACTCTTCAGTCTGTAAACGAGACCTCCCATGATATAGGTAATACGATATTTCCATGGCAACGGAACTGTCACGACCCCGTCGTCGCAGTATGTATTGCCCTTGTTCGGTATTTGGTCAACAGGCATGTTATCTGCCAGGTCCTTTTACGGTAGTACCAACCTACTTATATATGTTATGACATCCATACTTCCATCCATCTACCTGATCCACCCATCTATCCATATCCATATACATCCATAAATCCGTATCTATATTCGTAAAATTATAAAAATATTTTAATTTAGATAACCACCCCTTTTTGTAAGGTGGTTGAAAAGGGAAAAACCCTACCTACTACGTATTAGTTCAACATAAGATTACATGTCTTTTGGAGATATTTTGCTAATATGAGTTTATTTCTGCTATTAAGTCTCAGAAAATGGCATGAACACATATGATATCAATATCACGGAAATCAAAAATAACATAAATTTGAATAGATGCGCTGCCTACAATTCTGAGCCTACTCATTAAAATAGAAAAGTATTCATTGTAGGCAACACTCTTGAAGTGCAGCGTGTAAGTACCTAATTGAAAACTTTATTTTAAATTATAGTCTTGGATTTTGTTCTTTAACATGTTATAAAGGTAAGCTTAATATACGATATGCTGGGCCGAAAAACTGGTTGATAAAAATTGCAATACCAAAGGTCGCATTACGTTTGTGACCTTTAGTGATGGATGGATTTGCATGCACTACCGACTTCACTTTGATACTAATGTGACTTTAAATGTTTTATATGGAGAACAGTATTAAAATACGTACATGAAACATGCTGTTACATTACGGTAACATGAATTGAAGCCCGATTCGACATTAAAGTCAGGGATTCTTTAGGGAAAAAATGTCCACCGACCTCTTTTAATATGTCGTCAGCGGGTCCATATTGGCTGCCATAAAATTCGTTGTCCTATTTTTTTATACTAATGTATTGTAGTCATGATCATCGCTAGTCCTAATTTTTTTCATCCTAACTTCGTTTTACTAAGCTACTCGCTAGGTGAATCGCTAGGCTCTAGACGCTAAGCAAGCCGCCTGTCTGTGCGGACGTAGCCTTTGAGTAAAAAAGGTGACCTCGGCGGTTTCTATGATTCGGGAAAATATGATTATCCAGTATTAGACAATAAAATCCAAGTAAAGATAAGTAACATTTATGATGAAAAATATTATGAAAAACAATTTGAGGATTAAAAAATGTATAACTAGTCATTATGAATTTAAATAAAACGGACAAGTGAGTGTTATGATGAAAAAAATGAAATTAAATATTAGGATATGAGAAATGTACGATTATTGTCATTATGACTTCGAATGGTTAAGACTTACGATCATTAGGAATAAGAATTATTAGGACTTACGATTATTATGGCGTAAAATTTTATGAAGAACATTTTCGGACTTCCAATAATAGGACCTAAAAATTAGGTGAACCAAAGCGCCCCCGTCGTCAGCGACGTCAGGCTATATCGCACGACTTTATTGTCACGTGACACAAATCATGTGTCGCACGATGCCGGCAGACATAGATATTAAGTACCTACCTAGCTAAGTTGCGCGAGTTCGTGTGATGTTGGTGGTGGCACGGGCTACTTGATAATTGTGGGAATCCTTGGCTCCAAAATGTGACGTTTCCGTCATGCTTGTCTTTCAAAATCAGAATGACATGAAATAAAAAATACACAAGGACGTCTTTGTCAATCAAGGCAAATTGAAACGCGGCCCTGATTTTAGTTCATTTTAAGGATAGTCCCTGGGCCACCGAGTTCTGCTCGGGTGAAAATAGAGAAAAACCTAGCTAGATCGATAATCCGTCCCCGCAAACCCCTATATTCCAAATTTCACCGAAATCTATAAAGCCGTTTTCGAGAACGTGATTGCAAATATATATAGGTAGGTTATATATTATTTATATACAAATATTGCTCGTTTAATAGTATAGGATAACATACCTTCTCTAATAAGAAGTCTGCTTCATACTATGTATTACAAAGTAGTTATATGGATACGCGTAACCTCGCATACATAGCAATTACTTTGAGTGGGGGGGGGGACTGATGGAGGGTGTGATTGACATTAATACAAACCGAAGTATAAGATTTTATTTTTAATTAACCCACCAGTTACCTGTGTAAATGTCAAATTTTGTTCTTTTCTCGAAATTACGTGTCATTGTGCAAGTAATTACGGGCAGCACCTTGGAGCAAGAGGTCAAAAAGAAATTCACTTAAAACTGTAACACGCCCTTCTCGAGACCTGTGCCCGCGCCGAATTTATAAAGTCGGGTCATTTTCGAAAACCAGTGTCGGAAAGTGAAACTACCCGCGCATTTATTACCGGGTAAAATATGTAGATTGCCGGCGAGATAATAATGATATGTGCTCGTGGTAATGAAATTTCCCGCCGTCAAATGGTGCCAAAGTAATTTGCGTTGCTTGTCTCTGCAACGAGCGCCCCAAGGGCCGCTTTCGAGCTTGCGCAAGGCGTTAATGAGACTCGTGTCAACTTTTTATTGGGTGTAAGGCACACTAGGATGGCTGCCGCTCATTGTTACTTGCCCGTCACCTCGGTATTCAATTACTGCCCATAGAAAGTTCACTCAGTCATGAACTCAACCACAGAATAAGTAATAAAGCCAGGTTTAGACGAAGCCAGCTCTCTTGTTATTGTATGTAAAGCACTGGCTGCCAGCGCTGGCGGGAATAGAGCACCGGCCTATTTTTCAAGCCAGTGAGCCAGCACTGGCTTCGTCTAAACCTGGCTTAAATACATAGTACTAACTCTACTAAGCGCTGATGCGCTTCATCATTGCTATTGTTTTGTTTACTCGTTTTTTTTACAGAGGCTATATAGTCTTTCCTTTCATTAACGTCCAGTTTTGATTTCGATGGCCGCTCCACACAATGGGCCATCCTGACCCATCATACAGGACGCGGATATGTGGTAGAACAAGACATAAATATGTCTTACTCCCTTTATTGCATAGTTGCGTCCAGTATGATGGGTCAGGTCATGAGAGTACACGTCGTTTAAAATTATGTAATTTTTTTCTATAAGTATATTGTTTTTTGAATACGAGAACCTCAGAATTTTCTCTTTAAAATGTAATTACAACTCGCGTAGAAAGGTAGGTTTACTTATTTTTGATACAGACAAGTAATTTATCACTTTCTTAAAAGCGGACATCATTATCATATAGGTGGTGCTTATTTATGATAGTCCTACTTCTTTTACGCTTCAAGGAACATTGAAATCATGCAAGCTAAATGATAAGCCTGGAAGTGATTTATGTATGAGAAGTTAAGAACAAATTGGCAACGTCCACTCGGTCCGCCGCCGCCGCCGTGTCCGGCTACGGTTGTTTATGAATAAGTATAGCCTTTTCTTCAATACAAAGCGATGGAAGTCATTAACCCTGATCGTGTTTACAAACTACGCATTATCGAGCGTTTCTTACGAATAGCGTCGTAAAATCTGTACAAATAAAGAGATTCTTGTGTTTAATTAAGTGATTCCAACGGCTCAATTCAGGTGGTAATTAAAGAAATTGGTTCAGCTTTCATGGACAAGCTAAATTATTGTTAAGGGCCATTACATTACAATTTCACGGAAGAGCCAAGAGGCCACCCCGCGCGCTCCACGCAGGCGAGCCACTCATATTTGTTAAATCATCGGAACCCTGTAATTTTGATCGATATCTTTATTGACGGCACAAATTTATTGATCATTTCTTTGCAAACGTACGTTGCAGCGAATACAATATGGCGGCTGCGCGCGCTGTCGCAACGCAAGTCGCCGCGAGAGCTTTTTGCGTGATTTGATTATTGCTACGGTTTCGTTTTTCAATAGCCCCTTTATATCAGATTGACCTACTTGTTTGGGGAATTGAATTTCATACAACGCATACCTTACCTTAATTTATAGCCGTCGCTTAAAATTAATTGATCGTAATAGTTTACATTATGGGTACATTCATAATGTAATATCACTGATCTAACCAAATGAGTGAATGTCACTATCGGATGGCATTCGCTCCGGTGAAATAAGGTGGGTTTAAACAAAATAAATTTAAAAATACCATAAAATAATCCATTTAACGACGTTGAATGAACGAAAATTGTCACAAGTTGTCTTGCCTACACCCCGAAATTCAGTAAAAAAAACGAACGTACCGCTAGGACTGGGCTACACCTACACTACAAATAAGGTTTATATTTGCTCTCATGACAAATTATTGGTGTTTACATGTTTTTTATTACCATTTATGATGGATGACTGTACCATGAAACCCATATGGTATCTCTCTCTCTAAGTGTCTACTCATTAACTGTACTTAAGTACCTCCTGAAACTGACACAGGTACTGTGACAACGTAAATGTATGTACTATTTTGAACTGCACCGGAAAATTTTTCATGCAAAAAAGTAATTCATTCCAAATGTTTGTTGATTGAAGAACACATTTTAATATATATAGCTAGAGTATATTTTGCTTGAATCAAGCAGCTCTTTTATTTGTGTAACGTGCACGTAACTCTTTCGTATAGCGTTTACGTAAAAATATGCTGTTGCTGCATAGAATATCCTCGTGTTTCACGCAGAGTATAGAAAAATGACTTATAAGGGCTTCATACAATCGGCATGTTATTGCTTTATACCAATAACTATGTCATGTGGGTTTTGCCAAAGTTAATCAACACAGATATAATTCCATTGAGTATTTTTAATCTTTTTACAAGCTTTATATTAACTTGACTTGTTAGTATGTAAGTATAAAAGTATGTAAGTAAGTTGTCCGTCAAAATTTGCAACCAATTTTTACCATGTATATTTTATATAATGCAGTATTCAAGTCAAGAACAATAGACAAAGGTTAAAATTAAAATGTAAGGTCGTGCTAGTCGAGGACGTTGCACTAGTGTACGGCATGGGCACTTTATTTCAAAAAGAAAAATCGTCTTAGTTCGAACTTAACCTATATTGCTTTGACATAAAGTGCCCATGCTAAAGCTAAGCCGAGAACTAGGATGTTTACCTTAATTAAAAATAATTACTCTTTCCATTTTCCGTGAATAGTCCTGGGTATGACATCGATTTGAGTTGAGTCAACTGAAATAAAACAAAACTAGTAAGAGGTTAGGTAAGTAACTTAACTTAGTGTGTTTAAGGATTAAATTCTCAAAAACTACATCAAAACTTTTGAGTGCAGTTCTCGCACAATTGTTAAAAGATCGGCGCGGGAAACGCACGCGCACAGCAGGCGCTGCGTCCGCGCCGGCGACATACAAGCGCTGTCACTTGTCCACGGCTTGTCGCCGCGTGTCGCTGTCTCCGCCCGTTCACACAACACATTACTTCAACAACGCTTATCGCCAACTTGTCCTTCTCATGATTTATCCGCATATTACAATACTTTCTCCGGGCCAGGAACACATTGTCGTCCCTCTTTGCGATGGTCATAATCATATAATTAAATTACCTGTACACGACATTATTTTAGCTATAAACATTCTGTGAATTATTTTACTACCGGCTGTCAGCGATATAAATTTACTTGGCGATCAGCCGATCACTCATACCGTATTCAAATTGTAAAGAGAACAAAATAACCACAGTAAAGCACCTATATACATTACTTTATAGAAACAGAAGTTTTAATAGGAGCGTGGAGCGTTTTGCGCATTGTGGAACAAAGAAGGCAGCAAAGTAGATGCATTGTTGCATGATAAATTTAATAAAGGAACTAAAAATTATCAGCTGCAAGGTCGTTTTTGTGAACATGTTCATTTTAATAGCGTTGGTTCCACTCGGCACTTTTCTTATTGTACGTACATAAAATTAGTTGGGTACAGTTTATGTATTCACATCGTATACTTTGCTCCTGCTTTACTCTCTGGCTCTTAAGAAAAGTCAAAATAATGCATTACCTCGAAGCACTTAGTATTTTATGCAGCTGTTGTATAAAAGGGTCTTAAAACGCGAGTGTCGTGGGTTACAGACGCCACGAGCGTTTTAAGACCAGTTTATACACCGTTGCATGTACAATACTTTTTGTACTCGTCGATTAAAATCTGTGTATTAAGATTTCATAGAAAATACTGTAACGTCACTCTTTTCATCGTTGAATAGTCTATGTTACTTCCGAAACAACCGAAATAACTGTTTCGATACGCTCTAGACAACCGAAAAAAAATTGAAAATAGAACTTCGTATTTCAATAATATGTGTCCTTGTTTAAGGAGACTCGATCCGATACAAAATTGTCAATCTATGGCGTTTCGGAACGTAGCAGCGTCGCGTCATCACACATTAAACTTGCTGCTGTATCCAGGGCATAAAAAAATAAAAAACTACGCTTTGTGATTGGTTAGTATTTAGTTAGACAATCACAGCACAGTACTGCAACATTACGTACGCCGGTGGTGTGATAACTTTTCTTTTCAAAGCTAAACTTAAAAAGTTGAAATAAAAACTAAGCAAATGAGTAGTGACAGTGACGAAACATCTTTAACTCCTCAAGAAATAACTAATATGGTACAGGAAGCCACACTTACCTTGCTACCTCAAGTCAAAGAGCCTTTACAATAGTAGAACTAGTTACGATATTTCGTTTTCTTATATTAAAAGTATTAATGACTTAAATTATTTATTTTAATGAACTCATACAAAAAGTATTGTTCACAATAGTGTCATAATCGAGCTTTTGAATCTCGTACCTTACTTAGGCCACTCAGCAAGCTTCGTGGCCTAAACACGGTACTCGACTAAAAAGCTCTCTACTATAACACGATTGTGAAAAATACTATTTTCTACGACAAATTTTAAATAAATTGCATTATTTAGACTTTTTAGGCAGCAAGTATTCTATTAGTTATTTTGCTACTCACGCAATTTCTTCAGAGGTGCAGTTATTTTAAAAGGAATGTACACTTTTGTCTTCACAAACACGAATAAAATCTTAATAGTTTAGGAATTATAGTATAGCATCTTTCGTCTTTTCATTTTAAACTGTATTTTGGTGGGAAACCAGAACTATGATACCTCTTGTTTATGATTTGTTTTGTTTTTAATTTGTTTGCACTTGTCACCCGAACCAAACCGTATCCGGACCCGAACCGAATTAGAACTGTTTATAAATAATTCCAAGAATTTATAAATCATGTCAATTAACACACAATAGATGATGATTTATTATTATTTTAGTAAATAATTTATAATATACGAATGTTAAATCATAAATAAAAACTTTTTATTTCGAAAAATTTGCTTATGAAGTTGGTACCACTGCAATATAGAGGCCGATTTAAAAAAAAGTTAGATGATTTGATATCGTGGTAAACAGTGCTTTTATGAAAAATTTATGAATCATAAAAGTACGCTAAACAGTGCGTTTATGGGCCATAGAGCATTGTTTTCCACGACTTATTATCGGTGTCATTGTATTTGAGCTAAAGCCTATATAAATGTCATAATGACATAATGGTACAGGAGTAGAAAAAATACTAATTGGTACTGGTCGTTTATGTACATTGTGCAGGAGGCCATCATCTTACAGAGGGGCTACCGCGAAACGAAAACGAACTTCGTTCGTGTATCTCCGTCTCTGTCGCACTTGCTCGTTTTAGCGACAGAGAGGGCTATACGTCGAACGAAGTTCGTTTTCGTTTCGCGGTAGCCCCTCAGGTCAGGCAACGAAAAGACATTAGAGGGAAATGTTTGGAACACAATTTTTGACTTCGTAACTTTGCTTGGACTAGTTAAGAGGTAAACATATCAAAAGTCCCCGCCCGTAGTCCTTGAGCCGGAGGGGAGAGGAGGTTTTGAAGGTCCCATGTTTCGGTTTTTCACGTATATCTCGGAAACTATGCGTCCTACCGACATGACTACTGTTACAAAATGAAAGTTAATTAATATTGTCACATGTTTTATACTATTATATTTTTTGATATCTTGTATAGTTTTCGAAATATCTGCTCTTGAAAGTCTGTAATTTTGGAAAACAACAACAGCTACCACAGAAGGAGATGTACTTGTAGTCTTTGGCGGCTATTCCTCATCATTCTCAGCACAAAAGTAGCAGAACATCAAAGTTCAACAAAAGCAGGCTCATCAACATGCTTAAGGTAAAGCTTGAGGACAATGAGATCAGGACCCTTCAAGCAGAAAGTAAGATGTCGTCTCAGTCCTATTGATGGCTAACGCTGATGCGCAAGGACATTACTTTTCAGCAAACCTGGACGTAAGAATATAAGTGATATCTTCTTTTCGTCCCAAGAGCTTCAGCAACAAGGTTTCAAGGACGTGCTGTTTTAGCACGCCTTTATTGGATGCAACACAACATCTTCCGAATCTTTCTCTCCCTTTCATATTTCGAAAAAGCAAGGTCGCATTTGTGAAGTTGTATCTGAAGTCGCCAGAGGTTTAGAAAGTAGCAGCAGTCTTTTCAGACCCTTCCTCAACCACCGCCGAAGTACAAAAGGCAGATGACACCTGCAGCTTGAGGTGGTATGAGGCTCCAGCGAAAGAGGTTTCATCTTCTTTTTCTTCAATATCGTCTCCATCGGACCCCTGTAGGGAAACGGTCAGATGATCCTCCTGTTCTTCTTCATCTTCGCTGTCGACATGAGGGACCCCATTCAGGCAGTTTCCCTGTCAATTTTGGCATGCTGGAGAACACACACACTTCGCGCTGGCACAGTCTTTCTTGCATCGGCAGAAAATCATTTCCAGGATATCCTCCTGGTGCAGCTGCTAACTCACTCTGCACTGAGACTAGGCAGTTGTTCTCAATCTTCCACCCATACATCTTTTCTCGTTCGTCGTCCTTCGTTTGAAATGTATGGGTAATTTCCCAGCCACAGATGAACTTGGTGGAATGTTCGGAGGGAACGCTGGTTTACTGCTCCCTCGGTGGGAGGAAGACAAGAGATATCAGGCGTGATGGTGGCCACAGATTTTAATAATGCCTTAGACCTGTAGGCGTATCCTGTGAAAGCGTGCAAAATAACACTGAAACCTTGTTGCTGTTGAAACGAGTAGAAGGAATCCCTTATCTTCTTACGTCCAGGCTTGCTGAAAATAATGTCATTATGCGCATCAGCTTTAGCCATCAAGAGGAGTATGAGGTCGACATCTTCACTCACAATGCCAATAGCTGTTGTTTCCGACATTTCCACAGCCGTATTCAAGATCAGAACGTCCGGATCACATTCTTCTTCAAGGGTCCTGTTTGACGTTTATCTCGGTGTTTACGGTGAACTGGATGTCAACAAACTTGCTGAGTCGATAGCGCCTTTGATCCTTTGCTACTTTCGTGCTTGAGGTTGATGAATAGACGTTAAAGACTACAATACATCTTCTTCCGTGGTAGTTGTTGTTATCCAATATTACAGTCTTTCAAGAGCAGATATCTCGAAAATTATTGAAAATTTTACAAAGTAAAACTTGTAGCTAGTACACATAGAATGGTAATGTCAGTAGGACGTGGTAGGACGCATAGTTTCTGAGATACATTTATATGTCATTTGTATGTTGTCTCGCTTATGCGAAAAACCTTCAAACCCGCCCCTCCCCCTGGCTCAAGGGCTACGGGCGGGGACTTTTGATATGTTCACCTAACTAGTCGAAATAAAGTTACTATGTTAGAAATTGTGTTCCAAGCATTTCCATCTACACGTATACCTTTTTTGCGCATTCCTTGGCTGGTCTATTAGAGATATATTTAACATTCCAATTTAATTATTTCAATGAACTTCGCTCATTCACTGCCATGTGCACCAAGCTGCCATGTCTGAATTAGTGTCCAAAACATTTTAATGTATTTGGAATGTGAAAATCGTTATAAAAAAAGACCTGTTAGTATGTATCTCAGCGAAAACATAAATCTTATACTAAGTACGAAAATTTCAGCTGGAAGAGAGGGACGCCTCTTCCTCAAGGCTCAAAGTGAAAATTTATCAGGTCATTAAATAACCTTTTGAATAGTGCAGGAAGGGTGGATATTCAGTCATAAAGTCATAATGTGTACGTACGCGCAACATGTTAAGATTTGGCACAGAAATTACTTTCCTTGTCATAAATAAGCAAAATAAATCTTTATAGTTGATATAAAATGCAGAATCGTGGTCCAGATAGAGGCCGATGATTACGCTTAAGTGAAAATACAATAGCCTTTATGTAAATATTAATTTAAATCACTCCGGGCACTTTGTGTTTCAAAATAAATGGGGCAATAAATAACATTAGATTAATAAATATGTATAAGCCACTTCGACATCGATATCATTACAAAAATGTAAATGTGTTTGCCAAAATAAGAATGCCACACTTACTACAAGTCACAAAAGATTCGTATAATTTGAATTTATTTATGTTTACCTACATACAATCTGCATAGATAACTAACTAACGTTTACGGATTTCCACCTAGCTGCTGGACCGATCTGACTGATATACCTGGCTGGTTGTCGGATGAGTCGAACAGCAGGGCGATTGAGTAACTTTTCGAACACATATCACCTATCGTTTTAATTTTCCAAAAATGATGTAGGTATAGTGTGCATATATCTCACTCTTAAGCTGATCTATTAGATAAAAAGAATATGAGAAATCTTAATAATTAACAAGAGGGAATACCTTTTTTTTTACTAAAAACTAAATGTTGACAAAGTTATAAACAAGCGGAACAGTAAAAACACAAAAGCTATGCCAATATTTTAAGTAGGTGTGTTTTTGATTATTTGTTTCATTATAGGCCACTACCGCCATTTCATAACACTTACTTACATGATTTAGCGGTTGAAGTGCTGTGTGAAAAAAAAATACTCCATGCAGCTCTTATTGGTACTTCACCTGAAGATGCCGGTGAAAATATCGAATTATTTTACGCTCTGTTTAGGTATTCAATTTTACATATATACAATCCATATGCCATTTTGTAACATATCAATACAATTTATGTCTGTAGGGTAGGTACATATCTTAGGTCAGCGTCAAGTGCTGCAACATTGATTGAACCTTTAATACTGCGAATCGATATCTCCGCAAGGCATCTGTGGGCCTGGGCTACAAAAGGCATTTCTGCAAAGCAATTGAGTGGAACAAAAATGTCAGTTGAATTATGAAAGCGATCGATAATGAAAATTCTGGTACGCATGCAGGCCATCGGGCAGTCGCTGCGCCGTGAAAGTGTCTCGCGACCTGCGCTCGCGCTTTCGGTAAATTGGCATCGCGGCCCTGGGCCCGGGTCACCGTTCGGGACACATAAATATGTCAGCGGCCCGCCCCTCGCACCACTTTGTTTGTTAATATACTGCCAATTATAATCAAAGTTAACTCGCCACTGCGGCGCGTCAATTTCTTAATCTTTTTCATGTCGACCAGATTTCGTTTCCGCATCTGAAGAAACCCGTACAACAACAAACCTTGCATTGCATCGTATTCGCTTAATCGATTCGCCATACCATTTCTGGGATGCTTTATAACTTTATTCGCGATAATACTGGTCTTCTTTTCACGCAGCGACGACGAGTGTTTACGTTTTCTGTCAACATTACATTTATCGCGATTAAACGGAATGGAACACAATGGTACTTATTACGAATCATAATAACAGTTAGAGGCTGATATCACTAAATATAGTAAGCGATTGCAAAACATCGTGATCTCGGAGCCGAAATATAATTCCCACGGTGCGCTCGCGCGGCCCTGGCGGCCGCTGTCGTCCATCAACATTATTATCTATTAAAAATATCACGTCAGATTGTTCGCTATTTTGTATAAAGTTACTTTCTGTGCTGAGTCTGTTATCGGAGCATTATCTTGAAATACCATAAATCACCATAATAATACGATAATTATGAAACACCCGACTCTCACTTGTACCTCAACCTTGCCAAATACGTAACTAAACAACTGGATTTTAGACGAAAGAGTTAGGCAATTATTTAAGATATTTGTATTGAAGTTGTTGAATTCATTTCCTACGCGATCGGCTATACAGCTATGTTTTTTATACAACGACGGTGGCAAACAAGCGTACGGCCCGTTTGATGGTAAGCTGAGACCGCAGCCTATAGATCCATGCAAAACCAAAAGAGTAACATGGGCGTTGCTGACCCTTGATATCTTTGAGGATTCGCCGTGTTGACAGCTGAAGGAACAAATTCCCTCACTCTCAACACAACGCATCCTCGGGAGCTCTGGCGACCTTGCTCACCATCAGTAACACAACACTACTACAGAGCAAGTAGTGGTGTTATTATGGCTGTGGTCTTCTGCAAGGCGGAGGTACTTTCCCAGTTGGGCTGCTCCAAATTCGAGCGGGATGACATTTCGCTGTGCTCCACCTCACCACACAGCTATGTAACAGTCCTCCTATTAAGTTTGGGGAAATTGTATAGAGTAAGGAGTAGAATTCAAATAATTTTCTCTATCAATATACTTCGGTTTGAAAAGATTTGGTAGGAACTAATAACATGCCAGACCTAGTGGAAGTTTTACCAGGAACACTATTTCGTTACCTGATATTGATGTATTAAGTATGATAATCCGGTTAAAATGTAATAATGTTAGTAAAATAATTAACCTATAACGAATTCACATTTTCCGTGAAATGTTGCGTGCGTACTTATAGAGGAAAAAATTATATTGATCTATAGACCTGGAGATCAATTTTTTTTTCCTCCTCTACAAACATTGACTTTTTGCTGCATAGCGGTAACACATATCGTCGTTTTGTGTAGTTTTGCTGTATGGTTAGGTAGGTATACACTGGTATGGGAGCACCGCAGCCGCGCTCCCGCAGGCGTGCTCGTACGTCCTAGAAAGCTCAACGCACAGCTTCGTTACGGCCCTTAAGACTGATTTATGTCCGCTATAAATATTTTTTGAAAGTCGGAGTGCGATAATAACTCCATTAATTTTGATTAATGACCATTTCTTAAAAGTGAATTTTAACTTACTAGCGCGCTGCACGTACGACCTGTCTTGCCGTGGATGGCAGTGAACCTTCTACATTTTAATTAACTTTGTATTTTTGACCGATTGTTCTTGTTTCGATTGCCATTTACCATTTTCTTTTGACGTTTTTAATGAACATACAATAACTCAACTTCCATTAAAATCTCCGTGCGTGAGCAATGAGGGTGAGAATATATAAAATAAGTTGCATAAGCCGTACTGCAATAACGGACCCGCCCAAAGCCTTACGTAGCAGATAAACTCAACGTTCGTCTTGTACGTTTTCACGGCAGAGACATTTTATGTAGGGAACGTGGTAGCGAGGAGCATTCCAAGTGGCTTATCGCGGCTCCCTCTGGTGGCGACACATTCAGCGCATTTGCAATGCGAGATATCCCGCATTACCATAAGCAGTACAAGCTGGAGGGCACGCCGTCTATCGCGGTCCGACATATAAATTATTCAAAATAAAGTATCGCTTAACCCGTGACCCGCCGCGGCGCGGGCGCCGGGAGCGCTCCCGCGCGCGACACTCGCTGCACTCGCTCGCGCCTCTAGATACATCTCACTTGTGGTCTGCACTATAAATATACTGGTCGCCTTCGATATAGGCTGGTAAGCATCGATTTAATAAACAATCATAATTTCAAATTGAATCGTGCGAAAATTCAGTGGCTCCCTGTATTCGGGATTTCTTTTGACTGATCGCCACATTATACTAATCGAACAAAATATATTCATTTAAAAGTATACACAAGATGATAACTGACATTAACTAAATTAAATTAAAAGTAAGTTAAATCTAAAAAGGCCCTCGAGGCATTGTACCGAGGATGCTGGCGGCATTTCCTCGTTGAATTGCAATGCTGATGCGTTGCGCGAGAAAGCCGCCAGCTCTTCGGTCACCAGTTACGTCAACCAGACGTTTCGCGATTTCCGCAAATAACTTTTGCGCACTGGGACCCCACGGACCCAGGGTCTCGACGCCAAATGGTACAAAGTTGTACTCTCTGCCGAGGCCTCTATATTTTATGCATTTCAGGTTTTCGGCATTTTCCGCCGCTGCACCCGCTTTAGAAGTAGTCCGTTGGAGGTGGGACGGTGCGAGTGTCTGCACAGGTAGCGTCCCACACAAGCATCCGTCCCAAACTCCATGGAACCAGAGACACTCCATACTAATCTATATTTATAAAAGAAGAAGTTCGGTGAAGGAAAACATCGTGAGGAAACCGGTTTAATCCCAATAAGGTCTAGTTTTCCTCGGGTTGGAAGGCAGTCGCTTTCGTAAAACTAGTGCCTATGCCAAATCTTGGGATTAGGTTCCAAAGCGGACCCCGGGCTCCTTAAGGGGCACTACCGGGAACAACACCAGGAGGATGATGATATATAAAAGAAGACTTCCTGACTGATCATCAACGCACAGCCGAAACTACTGCGACTAGGACGTAGGCAAGGGATAAGACGGGATTTCTGAAAAATCCGTCTCTAAGGGGGTGAAATAGGGGTTCAAAGTTTACAAAGGGGAAACTTTGTTTTTTGAGCTAGAGACTTAAAAAGGTTACTTATTAGAATACAAAAAAGTACTTTCAGCGTTTTAGAATATTCCACCCCTAAGGGGGTTAAACAGGGGTGCAAGGTTTGTATGGGAAACACTCTTTGAGTTAGATTTGAAATTTTGTAGGAAGTTGACTTATTAGAATACTAAAAGTGCTTTCAGCGTTTAAGAGTCCGCAGTAAGCTCGATTCTCCATACAAACGTAGTTCGCTCTCATTTAAAAAATTGTTAAATTGTAACGAAACTTTGCATATACAATGACATAAGTATGTATGAGGAACAAGTAATTTTTGAAGTAAGGGAATTCTTAGATCATAGGTACATATACTATATGGTAAGCCATTTATTAGTCAAAATACATAATCCGACTGCTAGAACTACGTCACTTACAGAACCGAACAGCTAACTACAGAAATGCAGGTTAGGTTAGGATAGAACTGCGATATACTCCCATAACCGAATAGAAGGTAATGTTTCGTTTTACCTGCGGATTATTTTGTATATTAAAAAAGTTTATTTTGGTAATCAAAATAATTTATTCTCTAACACCGTTAAATGGGGACGGCGCATGGAGATGGAAAGTTCTACGTCTTATAGCATTAGATAAGTTTGCATTCAAAACTTTCTGTCCAGATAATTGGAGACCTTTGGAAGGATATACAATAGTTTTTATCTCGGAAATCATCCCTGTTAAGGTAGAACTTTGTTTGGGTCGGCAATAATTAAGGTTCCGCCTACAATAATTTAATAGCAATTATTTTTCTAAGACGGTAACATGTTACTACGCGGACGAAGTCACGGGCAGCAGCTAGTAGGTATTATAATTAGGAAGTCTGTGAAAGTTTTGTAATTTTGTATAGAGGGGGTAACATACGAACTTACGAAGCTAGAACCTCCCAGACATGTCCTCTTTATAATATTAGTATACTTAGATATGCACTATGTATACTTAACTTATAAGGTATATACTCCCGCATTGATTGGCCCGGCGTTGGTTGTGTACTATGAGACGTGATCTCCCTTCTTGACACTACTTGTACGAGTATAATCTGTATTAGACTTAAAGGCCATATTTGATGATGAATTAAAATTTAGAATAGCAATTCAACAGATCAAATTAACTTAAGTAATAGCATCCGTCACACCTTGTAATTTATGGCAGTGTCTTGATAGGTATACTATCAATTTACAAACATAATTTCAATGAAACGTCCATGTTTAAATGATACGTTTATCATATTCTCCTTAATTGGCAAATAAACTTTTCAGTGCTAGTGGTAGGTCATTCACGTATAAGGTATAACTAACTACTTTTGTCCAAAATGTTAAGTGCATGGGGCATGGGTGTGCAGAAATTTAGATGTATACCCAATAACACAAGCGACTGTGTAATCCCACACCAGTATGATTGACTAATAAACATAAATATGTAAAATAGACATTTAGCCACGGCTCGTTGCAAACATTGTGATAAATTGCATTAAGTTCTGTTTTTTTTTTGTGCAACTACTTTAATAAGATAGCATGGATATCGCTAGTTGACCGGTTAAATGAACCGCTCGTCAAGAATTCCTGTTATGAGGGGAGCGTGGCGCGAGCAAGTTCCTCGCAGGCCCGGTGCGCGCCACCGCAGGACGCTACTTATTTACTCAACAGCTTTCGCAAAACGGCCCATTAGGGATAACTGTACTAAATAATTACTGCAATGTGGCTTTCTATTTCTATGCGCGACGAACCCGTCGCGTGCGCGGCACCTGCCGCTGATCACTGTAATTATTTACTATGCGCGAGCCTAGGACAAAGACAGCCGACTGCGCGCGCCACTGGGCGGCGGTTAATTCAAAATATCCTCATTAATTCGCACTCGCCTCGATTCTTCGTTACCAGACGTTCCTGACTCTCTATTTTTATTATCAACGGATAAGCGTGCACTTGTTTTTTTTTATTACTTATAGATACTAGTTTTTTTAAACACGGTGAGAGTAGTTTAGAAGGCAACAGTCACCGGCGCGGCGCGCAATACAAAAGACATCAACGCTTGGCCGAGCTTAGCGACGTAACAACGTCTAACAAAATGAATCTGCATGTTTATGTTTAGTTAAGTAATTAGATTTCTTATATGATTCATTACTTTGTTAAGGCCTCACTGAGAGTCTACTGTACTTAGAATGCAATTTATAGTGGCCCCTAAATTCTTCTTATTATGAGTCAAGTATATTTGTGTACAATGTCTACATCATTTAGCTTTAAATTTAGGTACATCTCGGCCTCGCTTTTGCTAACCTTGTCAAACAAAGACATGTTCAACTCAGTTGATACAGACCTTGGGTATCGATGGGTACCAAAAAACGTCGATCGCTGCCGTCAATTTTATTTAGTTTGTTTCTTATGCACGCGAAAACGCAGCTAAATACCGCAAAACCGTAATAAAAATATTCGTGGTAATCCCTGTCCTCGTAATAGGAATATGGTCATAAATTCATGAATAAATAATCAGTTTTTAATCGATTCTCGGAAGTTATTACCTAGGCAAAGCTATAGGTACTTGCTGCAGCGACGAGGATGTTGTTACGGTTAATTCCTAATTCCACAGTAGGTACACTTACCTAAATAAAACTATATACACTCGCGGTCAAAAAGTTCGGGTCACCCTGAATTAAATAACCGCAATAGGTTTTTTTTTAAATATTGAACACCAGTTTTATTTACATAATAAACTCGTACTATTCTTTATAATAAAGTGTATTAGCAATTTCTAAGTGTTCGATATCTGTTTCCGTTACCGTTGTATTTTATGGGTTTTTACGAGTCCGATTTTAACCTGGTAACGTTTTTTTACTTTTTTTACGTTTAGATGTACTATTTTAGGAAATATATTTTATTATGAATAAAAACACAACAACAGATAATAAAGGCTTAAAACTGACCGACCCGTATTCTTCGTCTGCGAGTGTATTATATATTTTGGTTACATTCCTTCATTTTTGAAGTACGGTAAGACAACACATTTTGGCTAATGAATGAAAAACGAGAGATGAAATGTTAACTTCTTATACACTATACTTATTTATTCCTTCGACAAAACAGTACCTAATAAGAGGTTCAATAGAGGGAGAGCAACTCAGCAACGTAGTTATTCATTAATAGCTAAATATACCGCATGTAAATTCGAATTTCATGCTGTTAGAACACTTTGTTTATAAAAGTAGGAAACTTTTTGTCCGAATTTAAAAGAAAATTAGAAGTATATAAGTACTTTCAAAGCTTAATAAGTACATTGTCGGACAATGCTTTAGCGAAACATGTGGTCAAGAAGACCAACTTAATGATTAACTACTACTCAACCTAATTGGCTTAACAATTGGCTTCGACTTCGAAGATCTTTGTGATGAAGTAATATGCAGGAATATTATTGCTTATAAAAAATCCAATTAGTTGGGTCATTGATTTGTATGAAAGGCAATTGAAATTATCGTTACAATGAGATATGCGTCGCGGAGCTCAGAATCGTTGTGGAGATGACAGTGAGGCTGAATTGATTCAATGTGACGGTTGCCTTCTCAGATTTAACGAAGAATTAAAATATAAAATAGGTACTCACCTAACAACCAGTTGGTGAAATTAAAGATAAATTCTATTATACTATATTGTACTTTATTTCGTAAAGTATGTTGAAATGGAAAACGTTCATACAGTCAGCTTCATTAATAAAGCGGGCAAAAAATTATTAACACGTCCTAACGGCCCTAGAAATAGATTAGTGTCACATACGTATGTGCACTTTGTTGTGGTATATATATATATTAATGCTGGTAACTGCTGTACACTTGAATGTATGAAACGGTGTTTGACTGATAGTTAACTTGGCATTTTTTATGAAACGGTAAAAACGCTCTAACATATTTAGGTTTGTAGGAGCAGGCTAGTGACGTCTTAGTTTTGTGCGGTCAAACCACGGTCACAAATCACTCTTTTCAGTCCCTATATTCTTTATTCTTAGCCTATAAACTTACTTAAAGGCTAAGGATTTGTTTTATTGAAAGCTTCAGAGTCGTGTCAGATAGCGCGGCCGGTTTCCTAGCTCGGTGGCGGTGTGCAGCGCGGGCGTGGCGCTGACAATTGAATTGATAAGCGACTTTCTAGCGAGTGCCAGGAGGACGCTGTGAGAACGACCGCCATTGTCTCGGCATCCACTTTGAAAATATAATTCGACTTTTCACAGATTCCGTCTATTGTAAATAAATTCAGAGAGAAAGACAGGACAACAAGGTTGTTACATTAACTTTTGACCTACATCGAAGTAGATTTACGGTAGTCACAGCCTTAGGGGGGAGGGATTGAGGATTCGGAAATTGTGACAAAAATTATCTAATTGGTATTGATACAGACCTTGGGTGTCGATGGGTATCAAAAAACGTCTCTTGTTAGTCGTATCATTCGTCGAAATTAATGACATATACTTATGATACGAAGAAAAGTCTATGAGATTGTAGCTTTGTAAGTGTAGGGAATATCTCCGAAACCACTTATCCGATTTCAATAACTATTTCACCAGTGTATACTTAGATTAAATTGGATTAATTATTTCATGATAAATATTGCAGTCGTTTTTTTTATCACGATCGTCAAAAGAAAGAAAACCATTATATAAAGACAATGTCAACAAAATCTAAGAAAGTACTTATGTGTGGATTGGACTTTCCAGTTTGACATAGGCTATATTTTATTCGGCGGGTTTGTCTGTGTCAGCAGGGCAGCTACTTTTAACATAATTTGCTATGGAAAGGTGCGATGAAGCAAAAATATTAGTTCACGTCACTGTCATAGCTTTTATAAACAGCGATATATAAACATAAGTAAGCTAGACTGCGCCAAACTTACAAAAAATAGAGATAACTAACTTGTTGTTTATTCCCCGCTCAATGTTAGCGGACTGTCATGTTAAAATGATCAAATAAACTCGTCATACACAAGGCGAACATGTCCGCTAGAAAACAGGCCGGCCGGCAATCAAAAGCAACGCTGGCACGGGCGCCGGGAGACAGGCTCTAAAAAAACACCTTATAACACTCCATAACTGATGAATGATGTTATTAACCACGGCTTCCTCATACATATTCAATAAGTGAGTTATTGAAAGAAGTAAAAGTGAATCCTCTAAGGTCAAATAGACGCGTTGTTGATTAATTGACATGCTACTGGATGCATCTTTTGATTTTAGCCAGCAGAACAGTTACCTACATTCAAACGTTTTCGATAGGCATAATATCTTAAATGAAATTGAAGCTTCTTGATTGGCGTGGATCGAGCAGTTTTCGTTTCTTCTTTTAACAACTGTTTCACAATCAGTAAAACACTTGGCTGCAAGGTCGTCAGGTATAAAAACCCGGCGACGTGTTTTGCTCTATTTTTATACACGAAGAAAAAGAATATCAGAATACCTATTTGGAAGTGCCGCAGCGCCGCGTTCGCGCGACCGGTCCAAACAGGAAGTTCACTCAATTGGACAACAATAAAGATTTATGTGAGTTTTTAAAATTCGCAACCTGATTACAATATTTTTATAGTCTGTCGCGAAAATTATACAAATAATATATAATCAATAAGGTACCTGTCTTATTCCGTGGGCCTTAACGTGTTGCGAGTTTACCTTCTGATTCTGCTGAGCTACCGCGAAGTGAAAACGAACTTCGATCGAGTATCTCCCTCTCTGTCGCTCAAACTAGCAAGTGCATCAGAGAGGGAGATACACGAACGAAATTAATTTTCGTTTCGCGTTAGGGCCTCTGGGCTATACCGTTTATCGTGTCTAAACTTCATACAGCAATCTATATCTATTAATACATCAACATTGTGCACCTAGCTCGGATTAATGAAGCACCGTTCGGATGGAGAGCGAAGGGCTTACGAGCGGCCCATCGCACGAGGTAAGGCACCTACGTTTCCCGCGAACAGCGGCGAGGTCCGGCCGACGTACTGAACTCAATTTATTGTAGGCCATAGGGCATTGTGCCACAACTTACAAGGGTCACTTATGCAAAATACGAAGCGCCTCTCCATTTTGCGATAGATATCTATTATAAATCCAGACCGATCGTGCGATTGTGCCGTGAGCGGTTGTCTGACGAGTGGATTCAGTTATAATAAAAACTTTCAATTACAACATTGCAGTTATCGTAAAATGTTAATGCTATTGCGATCTGCTCTTTATATTCGTTTTATTTCTATATTTCACAAACTTTCTACAACTCGACTAAGATTAATTGCATTTATCATCAAATCCAAAAAAGGCTTAAAAAACATTTATGAAGTCATAAAAGTAATGGCTAACCCTATTTTGATGATAACAATGAGAGAACGCATTGAAACGTTTACGGGTTGCGTTCATAATAACACCATATCTTTATGTGGTATCTCCTATCGCTTCGTTAGTATCCTAATCCACTCAACTTATGGACATGGATATCGGCCCATTATTTAATATAATAAGATCTAAAGTAAGATAGCGGGTGCCAGATTTGCGCTATAAAGGGTGTATTGCGCTTTTTGCTGTAAGGTTATTAATAGCTTGACTCGAAAGGGAGATTTAAAATAAATCAATGCGCAAGTTTTTAATTCACATTTGATCAGCGAACAAAAACATTTGATGCGGAAGTATTTACAGTGAATATATTACACACACATACACATACCCAATTCAACGACAATATAACTTAAATTACGGGGGTGTTGCTTGTTGTGCGTCAAGGTCACGTGCCCTCTAAGACAGAAAAATATACCGTGTTTGAGTGATATACAAATCAGCTACTTTTTATGGAAATATACACTATACTTGAAAGGTTCAGGTAATTAACTAAATGTAGGCAAAACAAACCACGTGACTTGGTCATTCAGCCAATAAGATAATACCATAGATACAAAAGGTTGCTATGATTGGTTGAATGACCAAGTCACGTGGTTTGTTTTGTTTACATTTAAACCTTTCAAGTATAGTTGCGGCATAGTCTTCTATGGTCAATTAGCGATCCTTTTTAAGTTTCCATATATCCACCTGTCCGTCCGTCTTTATAACTTAGAAAGCTGTTATTCGGCATGGGTATAAAAATAAAACACACCGAAAAATTAGTAGGATAAAATTTTGTAAAAAAAAACTAGGGTACCTAACTTCCACTACACACCTTTCTGTAACTGAATTTATGAAATATGGCATTTTCCTGTCTTGTACAAGTAGATACAGGGTTTCATAGCGAATAATTGTTCGTTATTTTACACTAACAATCGAACTCTAGTTTTTAGACTGAATTGATTTGGCACTCTTTGGGGAGGCCTACGTCCAGCTATAATGATGCTCCCGGGTTCGATTCCCGGCCGTGTATAAGGTTTTTTGCAAATCTTTGAATGGCGTTATAATTTTTTCTAAAACCGATCTCGTGAGAGCAAATTTCTTTATCTCTTCTACTTTCAAATTTTCCCTCACTGCCCTGTTTGAATAATACACCCCGTATAGTATGCTACTCCATTTCCCAAAAACTTGTGCCAGAATAGTACATTGTTCCAGTACGACAAGAGATTTTGATGACTCGCGTTTGTACATTTCCTACCTGTCACACGCAATTTTTTTTATCACACTTATGAGATTTTTTTAAATAAAAATAGTACTGTCTACTCTTATTACCAAGAAATACAAAATGTTAATCGTCCATTTTGTTGAACTTGACGTAAGGTGCATACAGCCACGACTTAATAGTAGATTGTGTGACAGGGGTCTAAAGTAAGCCATATTACCCCGAGATGGTTATTTTCCCAAACGAAGTGAGGGGAAATAAGTTCGAGGGGTAATATGGTTTTTAGACCAGAGTTATACATTCTACTTTTCACTTCGACAGCGAGAAAATAGTAAAAACAAAGAATATCCATTCACAATCGATAACAAATATCACGGCGAAAAGATATACCCCAAGATATACGCCATATTTTGTTTAATAAACTGCTTTAACACAGATAAAAAATATTGACACCACGAATAAACGCCTCTGACAGTCTAATAGCCGCGTGCAAACGGCCGAGCGTGGCGGACAGCATACGGTGCATATGATAAAGCGAGAAAGACAGCGTCTTTCCTGCTCTTTCTCATAACTTATGTCATGTATGCAGCCAACCACGCTTGAACGTTTGGACGCGGCTATAGACGGCCGGTGTTTTTTTTTTATGATTGTGAATTCGGGAATAAAAAACGCCTAATAATATTTGAAATTTCTTCTGTTTCCTGATTGGTTGATTTTAATATATAGCTGTATTCTGATTAGTTGATAGCAAATACAATTTGTCAAATTAAAATGTTTTAAAATCATAAATATGTTTAAATATTTTCCCTAGGGGCTAAATGTGCTACTTTAGCCCCGCCATCTAAGCCTAATATGACACAATTTTCGAGCATGAGAAGTGAAAAATAATTTACAGAGACTCTTTACCGGCTGTCATGACACTGCCGCTGCATCCTGCCCTGCTGCAGCGCGCAGACTGCAGAGCGAGAGTTCGCAAACAAGTAGTATACCAGTACCTCAGTTTGTATATAAATTCCGCACGGTACTTCACACTGCACCGCACCTCCGTCCGGCGAAATTTGTACGCGGCTCCACACGCCGCAGCGGGATGGCCCACGTATGTACGTTAGATTTATTTATAAGTTGGTTTTCTAGAGTTAAAACCCCTTGCTTTATAACTGATGCATGAGTGACTAATATAATTTAAGAAAAAACCAGCTACGCCCGTGGGCGAATACCTCTGTATGCCTGCGCGTTATGAGCAAGTGTGATGAAAATTATTTTACAGCGAGCGTGAGTGACTCTTGAATTCAACCAATTCCAGTGAAAGTCAACTGTTTGATACTGAGTTGTTATTGATTTTATTATGTTGAAAAAACAGCAAATGTAGTATTTATAGCTGGTGGATAATATTTTATTATGCAGTTTATGAGTGTTGCAAAATATTGGCAGTCCGTGAGAAAAAATATTTAAAATTACGTATTCAACAACCGTCTTATTTTAGTCCTCATATTTAAAGTGAAGTTCTCATTTTTTTATATATTTTGTAATAAACTTTTTTCATAATTAAAACCCTGATCACAACAAGCACAATTGTAGGATGATAAGAACAACAATTTAAGAAGCGCTTTATTAAGCCGTATGTTGGGTGTTATATAGCATGTACTAAAGGCTTTGAATACATTTTATATCATGATTATAATTCACTAGGGGAATATGAATGGAGTTTAAAATTCACGATGCATCAAAAGCGGAGACAATATTGTTCGCAAGTCGCAGCGGGGGTTCGAGATGACATCTCGCAGCGTGCAGCCTCAGCCCATGCGCGCACTCGCGGCGAACTTTCAACTCTGGCACCCACTAACAGAGTTCAAAGTGCATTATCGATTAACTTTGCTATTCTATGGCGCCCTTATTGTACATGCTCTAGAGCTTATTTCTAAACCGACCGTTTCGTTTACCAAAAAAGAAAACCGTAGATATAAAAGGTTGATAAGCCGAGTTAGTTACGAAATTAAGCAACCAAATAGATTTCGATATTGAAGTTCATTGTTTGATCCGCGACGTGGTTCCTGCAGCGGCGCGGGGCGGGCGTCAGAGCGAGCGGCGCGAGCGCAGGGTTATCGCGGTTCGGGCGCCCGTCACAGTTCCCACGGAGAGCGGTATTTTAAATACCTATTTATCTACGTACGGCGACAGGACAGAGATGCAGTCTGTTAGAGTAGCCTCTTCTGGATGGGTCAAGGATTCCGTGGTGAGTGTGGATCCGCGTGCACGCCGCGCCATCGAGCGACCTGGCCTTGTAATTTTACGTCGTGCCATGTTCCATTATTCAATTGTAACTAATGAGCCGGAGCAATTGACTCAGTTTACCTTTAGATATATGGGTATTATTCGTTCAGATTAATTGACTTGATATATACTCACACGTTCTCAGTAAGGAATTCCGTCTCGTTAATAAAGTGATTAACATTCCCATACCATTCGATGTGATTTTCTCGCATTTAAAATAAGGTTTTGCTGCTTTTTCTCGATGTTCTTACTTCGATACCTTGTGCCAAAATTAGGCAATTAGAAAATGAAGCAAAACAAACCCGTCGGATGTTATAAGCATTTTACTTTATCCAGTGCCTTTGTTTTTGCAACTTTGGCTCGGAATCTTCTGGAAATTGGGCCAGTTTAATATTTTTTCGTAACTTCCTTTCTATGTAGGTACTGTAGAGAAAACAATATTTACTTAGTTAGGTCCCTCCATATACATACTTAACACTTTCACTTCACAATCAATAACCAGCCACACGAGTTGATTTCGTATTAAATATGAAATGAACTCCGAAAGTATTAAATTGGCAGTTTTAAGATAAGGTCCGTTCTATGTGCTCACCTAACCTAACCTAACCTTACCTCGTAGGCTTCATTTACCTCAAGTTTGCATATTCGTAGAAGTGATTGCAATTGATATTTATAAATATGATGCGTACATTTACTTACTATAGATGACGCAATGATCTCATTTAAAAAAAATGAATTACTATTAATAGGTACTAATAGTCAATATATAGTCGATACCATCTCGGTAAGCTCCGGAGGAAGATCGTCTCAATAACTCTAATCTAAATTGATGTTCTGCTGGCAAGAGCATTTGCAAGCCATTATCATTCTAAAGTATTGATTGTCTCTATGTATTTGTTAACTAGCTTCCGCCCGCGACTTCGTCTGCGTGGGCCCGGGATAAAAACGATCCTATATTTTAATCCAGGCTATAAACTATCTTCGTGCAAAATTTCATCCAAATCGGTTAAGCCGTTTAGGCGTGATTGAGTAACAAACATTCAAACATCCAAACATCTAAACATCCAAACATCCAAACTTTCGCATTTATAATATCAGTAGGATATGTAAGCCCGATAGCTACTTAACTAGCACTGCGCCAGGGAATCCATATCAAGGAACAATATTATTTCGGATTTAAGCTACTACTATACCCTATTCCATATAAGATCACAAAAATCGTGCGTTTTTTATTTCATGGAAATCCATTTTAAAACGCAAAGACATAGTATTGTCATGTTTGGAAATCACTTGATGAATGATCGAAATAAGTTAAACGAGTATAATACAATATTTCCTTTTGGTATCCCAGATATCGAAGAAACGTAAACGAACTTGTCCGTAAAAAATCTTGTTATAAGATAAACCTTTGTTTTAAACATTATAAACTTATGTTTTCTTTTTATGCCGCATCCGCATTAAATCTTTAAAGGCCGCCTTCCAAAATTTCATGATAGGCACCACTTATTCTGTCAACGTCCACACGTCATACTAAACACGTGTCTATGTGTCAGCCAATGCTATGTACTGGTATTGTTAAGGTTAATTGAGCTGTTGTGTTGGCTAGAGGATATAATGCAACATTCTCATTAAATAGTGCCGCGATGAATAAGGGTGCGCGTGCCTATGCGTCGTGAAATGTTTAAATGCAGCCGTTTTTTCGCTGCAGTTTTAAATAGGTACATGTATAACATAAAACATGTAGGAAGTAACGCGATAAATAATATTCACATAAAAAAACGGTTTTTATTGCTTACTATAGCAAATTGAACTTTCATGAATAAGGTCGTATCGGCTATAACGTAGCTAATGATAATCTGAATCAGGTGATCAAAATTGATATTGCGAGAGAGGCGGTCATAAACACGAAGTTTTATTAATCGACCTGCGTTCGTACACAAAAATCACTTCTTATGACGATTATGGCTGGTGTGCGGGGCGCACTGTCCCACACTAAACTTGTCGTATTTACGATCACTTGTCTAATAAAACAATCGAATAATTCGGTTACGAGGCCTTCACACCTCTCTTAGTGTAATAAAAGGGCTCGTAGTCCTTTTATTACACTGGTTCATAGCTTGACATGTGTCATACTTCGCCTATTAGGCTTGAGCCCTGAATTACATTAACGTGGTCTGCGCGGCGGCGGTCTATATTAGTAGAATGTGATTCAGGCTAGAAACAAACTGGCGCGGCCTGCGGTGGCGGTCAATAGTAAAATTGACAATTATTGTCAAATTTACTATTGACGGCTTAAATAGTTGGTACTTGTATAGCATTTTCCTATTGTGCGAATGCAGACAAAGTAGAGATCATATCACTTATTACAATGGCTGTAACAGCCATGCAGGTTGCAGTTAACGTTAATTTGAAAACCTCAATTCTCTGTAAGAACACAGAGCAACACTAAGATTAAGCGTATGTTTGCGGAAAAAGACACGGAAAGGCTTTTAATTTACCTTAATTCATTGTGTTGGAGTTTAACATTACGGAGCCGGCAGTGGTGAGGCGAGGACTATCACATGCGATAATTCTGGTGCCGAGGTACGCCGTCCGCGGCCTCGCGCTGCAATGAATGCCGTAATTAAGTGAAATTATTATAATTTTGCCTCAGAATTAAATGGATGTCACAATATCACGCCCTTAAGTGCGTTTAAGTTCGTTTATTTCAAGCCTAGGTATCTTGATTGTCAACGGCAATGGCGTTGCGTTGTTTATTGTTCGAGATATCTGGCAACATAAATCTTTTGCGTGTAAGCTTTTCTGGGTCTCGTAATTTATTTAGACAGATATATATTATAAATGCCAATGACGCTGAATTATATTAGCCACCAGTCAAATAATTACGAAGATTGTATATTACGTAACATACAAAAGAAGCACGTCTATATCGATCTATTAATTTTCAGACACCTTTAAAACATATTATACATAAAATAATGTATTGGTGCCTATATATAATAAAGTTTACACAAAATTACTCTCTCAATAAAGGGTTGATCTTTAAATCTCCTTCCAACGTTTCTGTTTTACCCTTAACATTTTCTGAGTTTGATCCGATCAGGCCTTATGAATTGATGATAGTATTAAATCACATTAGGTTGATGAGGTACCCACTTTACAGCAATCAGGATGTTGTTTAAAAGTTCAAAAACTCCTTATTGGCACAGCCAGTAAGAAAGAAGAAAGTATTCTTGAAACACTTTTAGCCTAATTAATCTCAATCCTTTTATTTTTCCACGCTGCACAAGATCATCATTCATTAAAACCCATCGAAATAGCACGACCACAAGAGTTTAACTCAAAAAGTCGCAATTGTATCCGTTATCAGTCCATTATGGCCGCAAACAAATGACACAGCTTAAAGCCTTTTAGCCGAGTCGTGCGCCCGCGCCGCAGTAATTAGCCGGCTGATTGCGGCCGAGGGTCCTGCGCAGACTGACACTTATGTAAATACTCATTATGAACCATTCTACTACCATCCTAAACCAAATAGTCGTATACACGTAGCACTTCTAATGAGGCCTGGCTCGTTTTAGATTAGCTTAATTAGAGTTAGACGCTTCTAAATTATGATCTTTACTTTACGAATTACAGCTAAAGGTTCCTGCAAATGAGGGTCGGATGTGGTAGAATGTAGGTAAGTTACTGTTGTTATTTGACGAACTATATTTCTCAATGCAACTAATTGTGACATATTTTAAGGGTGAGGTAAGTAAATGTGTTTCCAGCTATAAAAGGTTTTTTGTAATGGAGCATTTATTGAAAAACCTGTTTACTTATTGTGATACAAATATAAAGTTACCGCTCTGTTTTTAACCACGTCTTTGTCCGTTAACCAAGTGGCCGAAAATGTTGTCAGGTAGTGACAAATTGTCGGATAAGCGCGAGCATGAGTCCGATCTCGTCGCGCCGCCGCGCCGATCCAGTTTAAACGCGCACAGTTACCATTTTTCCTCATCGTCTATCTACATTAATTTCTTACTTCATAAAAACTACAGGTTTACTTATTAAGGCTTTCAATGTTATAAGATACCTATGGAAATGCTATGTTGTAGGTATACATTTTAATTAACCATCCTTCCGAGTTCAAAGCGACCATTAGCAAAACATAAACGAGAAATAAAAACTATTATTACATAGTAATGCATAACGATGCCTGCTAGTGAAGTTTACAGCAGTGTTAGAATCACAAGAATGTTATAGGTGTTTGTGAAAGTTTGAAGAGACTTGGGCAACTCGGTAGCATATTCATTTACTTGGACGTACCTATTCCGTCATCGTAGCCCTGTCGTAGAAGTAATTGCGTTGCACTTACTAGAAATTATAATTAGTAGTCGAGAAAAAACGATAGCGCAGCCGTATATAGAGCGATAGCATCACATCCAGATGCGCAGGAGCCGGGGGCTGTTGCTCAAGATGCTCTATGCCCAGTTTTTATCCTCCAACTAATTACTTTTTCACGCAATTAGGAGCCTTACCCTTATTTGTGTTGCAATTCAGTTTCAAAATAAACGCTGCCTAATTAAAGTCGACTCGACATTTTGTTTTATTTAACAACAAAATTAAAGTTAATAACATAATTGTTTGTGTGTTAAATTCACATTGTAGTTTTAACTTCAGTTATGTCATATATTATGCTACTCCATGACCCTGGTTGCCATTTTATAGTCCAACATTCGGTTTAGCCCAACAGTCGAATAACTAGTTCGACTAAGATTAGGCTCGAATCATTTATTCACGACAGCTATATAAAACGCATAAGTGACGATACATTTCTATGGTAATATGTTAAATTATAGTCGCGTAACTAGATTTTGACGCTGTTGATGTGTTAAATTTGCGATAGATATCAATGAAATTAGCGTATACCAGGTCGATTTTAGATCTGCCTGACGCGCGTACAATGAGTTACGTGATCGACCTGCTGATCTACAATACGATCCCACCTGTTGCGAGTTTATTAATTCGGTGTAATCTTTCGATAGAATGTGCCTACTTGTAGGTAACAAGTACGAGAATTAGAATTACGAAAATTACAAACTTTCAATTACAGCACTTCAGCATTAGACAGATGCTTATTAAATACCTCGTCTTCCATTAGTCTTAACAATCTTCAAGCAGCTTTGTGCGTGCATAAACACATCAGTGCTCGCCGTGGCTGCCTTCACATCGACGAACCGATGACTGTAATCAACATTACAGCCTGATGCAAACACTGAATGAACATTAGCCTCGGTTTTCTAAGAGAACGCCAACTCAATCTAGGCACAAACTTTTCCCTATTAAGTGCATCTGAATGCATGTACATCTCTGTTCGTCACTGGTTGTGAATCAACTTGTTTTTGTGTAGTCGCATATTACGTAATCCAATTTTACGACATACTTTGTCATTTTATATTGAGACTTTATTATTGATATTATTCGTGTATGACTAATACTTAATGAAGATATAAATCCATTCGTGCTGATTGAGCCGAAGCATCGAAACGTTTCATTAAATAGGTACTACTATTAATCGGATCGGCTTTAATGTTTTCGGAGAGCAGTCATTAGATTCCCGTTTGCGCGGGCGCTAGCCGGGCACGAAGCGACGTGGCGCGATGAACGTGTGCGATACCATTCATTAGGCGGCGCAGGGCAGCGGCGCGGTGCGGCGCAGGCGCAGCCCGCTCACGCGTCAAATTAGCCAGGCCCGCGCTTAATTAGACAACGTCTCTAGCTATCAGGGTTTTCATTAGATGCCATTTCATCCAGCACGATGAGAGCGAGATCGGAGGATCGCGCCTTTTATTCCCACATTAGGTACGAGTATGACCAACACTTCTAATGAATATATTGTCTATAACATATTAGTTTTATGTAACATACAATTTTGCCATAAACAGGTACCTACTAAACATTTTGAAGCTTTCGTTTGTACTGATTTGGGTTGGTGCAATCTAATATCTTACTCAATTATACTTTATTATTTATTAGTGCCTAGTGCATATATTATGAGAATAACCCTACCGGCGGTTCATCGCAGGTGCACCCGCGTGCGCTAAGATTCAAACGAGAATGCTATTTAAAGTGGAAATTGCGCAACTCGAACACAATTAGAGGAATAACACGCTGTATTAGTTCCCAGAACATTCGAACGGGGCCTGCTCTGGGCATCTAACCGCGATACAACAAAGGCAGATGTACAATTAGCATAATACAAGCCGAGAACGTAATTACCTAATTTTAACTGCCCTAGCCAGTCTAAAAATACCGCCCTTAAAAAGTGTAATTCAGAGCAATTACATTTTCAACAGTGGTAGCTCGTTAGAGTTATCATCTAATTATTTTCCGGTTTTGCAAATAACTAGAATAGCTTGTGTTTGCGTTATTGAGTTTAATTAAAGGACAATAGCAAGGATCAGCTGCTGGGACCGTTACGCGGCGGCACGCGATGCGCCTGCGTCTCGCCGCCTGCATGCGCGCGCTTCTCACTTCTAGAGTACGACCTCCCTGACTAGAGCTGGGTCGTTTCGACTTTTCCGTGAAACGAAACGTAACCGTTTTTTTTATCACAAAACTGTTTTGAAAAACAGTTTAAAAAATAACTAGTTTCTCCGTGCGTCGCCGCCGTCGCCGGTCGCCAAACGAAATGAAACGAAAAAACGAATGAAACAGTTTACAGTGTTCGAGTTGCGTTTTCACGTTTTGCATTGCAACCGTTACGTGCGACTGTCGCCTTCTACTCGTAGCTCCTTGTCATCGTTTTTATAAAAACAGTTTGTGGTTCTAGCCACAAACTGTTTTTCCGTTACTGTACGAGAAACCGTTTTTGAAAATGCTTACGGGAAAAAACGTCCAGCTCTATCCCTGACGCAATGGGCTAGAAAAGGAAATACCTGGCCATTTTTTTTCGATTTTATAGCTTATTACCATATACTTTGGATTTTCTTAAGTAATTAGGTATGTAGGGAGCTTTTTTATAGATTTTTAGTCCCATCTCACTAGATTTACGTAATGTTTGTTTCATTGCGCTGGGTGACCAGCTACTATTTTGATGTGGGATCGGACGGTGGGCCTGCCTAACTAGCATTATGGGGTTTATGTCAGACATGTATTACTCGTCCCTCACTAACAAGTACCTACATAAGTGCAAGAGGGACAAATAATTTACGTCTGACATAAACTGAACGGCTGAATGGCGCTGCCCTCAACTGAAAGACGCCATTTCTTGACTTTGACGAGTACCTAGACATGTGTTATTTTAGGTAAATAAAAACATTTCTGAATATATTTCGTTATTTACTTCGTGACTACCGTATTATTAAAACATATAAATTTTGCAATTTCCTTATTAACCCCCCGACGCAAAGAGGGGTGTTATAAGTTTAACGCGGATGAACCGGTTTACGTTTAGCCATGTCTTCTTAGCCATGTTTCATGAAAATCTGTTCAGCCGTTTTTGAGATATTGGACTTTGAAATGAAAATGCCGGGGGTTTTTAACTGTTCTAAGTTGTAGTTATTTACATAATGAGTTCCATTTCTTCGAACTTTTTTCACAGAAGAATAATATGATATATGACCTGAGGGGTGATCTGGTAACGTTTGGAACACGTGTTCGGTAGATCCAACTGTAAATTTTCTATATAAAAATTGACATTTAGATCTAAGTACCTAACGTACGTACAATGCGTTACGTGATCGACCTGCTGACCTACACTTACTACACACGGCGTACTGGCCTGTTATTCGGAACGTTTTCACGCGACTCCCCTCACCCGTCACGCCTCACAAAACTAGATCTCTGATTACGCTTAGTTGCTATGAATTGCGGCGTCAAGATATATTTGTGGGTGAACCGTGAGGAGAGGTACAGAATAGCGGGGCTGGATTCCGAACGCACTCATGCGTCTAACCTCACCCGTCACGCCTAACGAAACTAGACATCTGATTACGCTTAGTTACTACACGTCGCGGCGTCAAGATATATTTGTGGATGAACAGTGAGGTGAAGTTAAAACAAGTTGCAGAATAGCGGGGCAGATGTCAGAAAGTTTTTATTTTATATAGTACTCTTGCATTCTGTTATATTGCAGTATTATAATTAATCGATACGCCTTAGAACCATTAAATAACTTTATTGTCTAGTTTTTTGTCCATGTCATTGGTCCGAAGCACCATGCGGCTGTTAGAGCAACGGCGACGCGATCGATGCCAATTACGAAGTGGACGGTAACTGTAACGCCTCGTGTCATCAATTAGGCTGCCGTCGTGGACCGCCGCTTGTGCATCATGCATCATGCACAACCTGTTGCTCTGCCCCGCGCCCGATGCAATTTACTGATAAATAAGATATGTTATATTAATTACCATGAATAACAAAAACTACATTCTTTTGTCAATAATAAGAAATATAGAGCAAGATCCAATTATAATTTATAGCAGGGTGCTGATCAATTCTGCTTAATTAAATAAAGTACCATAATTGTCTTGAAATTTTACCACCTAGTACTAATGATGGAAGCTAGTATTCTAGTAAGGAGTGCTTGCGTTTTAATTGCATGTTAAGAAAACCGTCCGCTTCATAAAATATGAATTTAGCCCCAACCACGCATAATGCTAATTCTTTTAGAAATGTTTATACGTAAGTGGAACAATTATTAGCGTAATTACGTGAACGTTTTTCAAGAGCAGGTGGAAACCCGCGAGGACCACTCATAATTCCTAGTAACAGCACTGGCTTAAGGCGATACTAGGCAAATGTGGTAGTAGGCTGCAAAATTGCTACTTCACTATAATCGATCCCTATGTAATTCTATAAACACCTTTACCTAACGTTCTGCTTGCCTATCTAGATAATTAGACATTAATATTTTCACGATATAACGGTGAATGATAGCTGACAGGAGTTGGCAGGTGCGCGTGCGTGATCTAACATGTTCATTTCGAGCCACATTTTGCAATAAATGGTGCAACAAAGGGTTTCATTTGATAACGGCGTGGCCGATGTTCGGTGCTCTCGTGATTGGTTCAGCGCACACTGGGCGCAGGCTAAATCTCGCGGCACATAAATTTGCTAGGTTCCGTTGTGAAAGCCAATATTCTTTGTGGTGCTGAGCGAGGTCTATTTCTAACATTAAATAAATTACACCGATATTACAAGAACGAATCGGTAGAACTTGTTCTTGCCGGACGTGTCTAGACGTTGCATCGCAAACATCAATTTTGCATCAGGTCGTTTTAAAGTTATAAACATTAATTCGTTACGAGAATTGTATGGATTCGTTATACAATGTAAGTATAGGTACCTTATACTCGTATTTATGCGGAGTATAGTTGTCTATTATTTATCAGACTGAACGTTTGAATTGAAATGTCCACAAATGGAGTCTATGTAATTTTTTATTCAAAGACACCTAACATTAAAATAATATGATTACATTAAACACGATTGAAATTAGATTGTCATTAGCGCCAAATATTTAGAATAGAATAGAATAGAATAGAATAGAAAAACTTTATTCAACATCACATGACAATTCTAGTTACATGGGAACCCTTAAAGTAGACTCATAGGTAGATTTCATATGGAAACATGAAGTGCGGTATTGTAGTGTTTTTTTATAGGTATATTATAATCAAGCATAAGCATTTGATGCGTTACAAATTTACAGAAGGCTAAAAATGTGCCTAATTTACGTGTATCTACCATGGATTTCTTATACGAAAATTCATCAAATATACCGTGTTGATTTAACGCCTTTAGTGACAATACGGCCACAGGTGTTCAATATGTGGGATTAACAACGCTTGATTGGCGGTAGGTACTGTCAGCGAAAGTGTTGAGCGAATTTTGTTTATGGAGTAGGGGGAGCTGAGTTCTAGAGCACAGTGTATAGGTAATATTATCTCGCTTTGTATTTGGAGCAGCCTGACTAGGTAAGAACCTCTATCTTTAGGAGGAAGGCAACGATAATACATCAGTATAGTATTCTGTAGTGTTGTGTTCCTGGTGGTGATCGAATAAGATGTTAGAGGCAGATGCACTGTGTTAATGACGAGGGATCGCATTTAAGCGATTCATCTAACAATTATAATTCTCGGCGTCTTCCTTTAGTGTTACGCGACGACTATGTGAGACATTTGTAGCTGCAAACTTCCAAATCTGTATGTTACACTATCAGCTTGCCATAAAACAAGCCGTGAGCTACGTGTGACATCGATTTCAAATAAAATACTATATTTCTACTATTACCGCTTCCGTGTTGTGCGACAAAGGGTTAGCTACCTTTTTTTCGTGGAGAAAACCTGCGATCCAGGTACCCAGCTATCGGGGGAAGTCTGGGTTATGTGGTAATTTCTACCCACTAAAAACTTCACGTCAGGCACCATCTGCGCTAATTAATTCGGAGGACTCCAGGATCTCTGGTCGAATGCACTAGAGCCATCCTCGCACTTAGCCCCTGCGGGTTCGTTTTGGGCACAGATACTCGTCATCTTCTCTAGGGTACAAAGCCAAGAGCTGTGGCCCCCGCCACAAAGACTGGTGACCCCGTTGACCCCGTTAAGGCACCTTTTACGACAGGTGGGGGAGACCGTAGACCTACCTATTCTTTTTGTTTGCTGTTTACTTTTTACTGAACTTTAAATTTTATAAACAAAGTGTGGCTGTTATTTGTAGTGCGCTAAAAGGAATTTTCTCTTCTGATTAACTGTACAATTAGGTGCAGATCGTTGGAGCACCGAAAGCATACATCAGCTGGCGCGAGCTGTCGAAGAACAATGGCTGCAAGCGCTGCCTCACGAGTCTCGACGTATTACTATTACACGTAATGCGAATAAATCCGATCAAGCCTATAAGTGCCTGCGCGGGTCAAATTGCCAATCTACATGACCCTTTTACTATGCGAATAAGTATGAAACCACTCAATAAATATATGTCTTGTTATTGCAGTGAGACGGGAAAAGTGTCGTTACTACTGTTTGTTTTTTGCGTTTTTAGTACCCTCTTTTTCGGAGTGGAAATGCACTTATGCATCCCCCCAGCCGGGGAAGCTATAATGGGAGGTATGTGGGACTCACACCCTCCAGCCATCTCTATTTAAATTCGTTAGCTATCGTCTGCGCCGGCGCGGGAGCGCATCCGCACTGTCTTCGCGCTGCCTTACCACCTTTCAGGATCTCTACCCTGCACTCATCATGGCCGTCACGAGCGTTTCTAGTACCCTGTACCACGCGCCAACCTCAGAACATAAGGTGACGCACCGCAATAAAGTTGCAGTTTTGCGTACCTACCTACCTAAATTAACTAAAACTTGTTTGAAAAAAAGTATAAGCACCCTAAAATTTTATTGATTTCCGACCCGTTTGAAACTCCTATTAAACCCTTGACCTACTTATCTTTAATTTATCATAAATGCAGGTCAAAGATTACCTAATTTATTATAAAAACTAAGTAACTAGAAACCGATTAACTCAATTCCGCAGGGAACCGTGATCGGTTGTGCCCTGTTTATAATTTATATTAATGATATGCCAAAAATGTTCAAAGAACCCTGCATCATGTTCGCTGACGATTGTTCACTACTGTTTTCATGTAGGGATAGCGTAAGTCTTCAGGAAAAACTTAATGACACAATGTCTAAAGTAGTAAGTTGGATGAACGACCATAACCTAGAGATTAATTTTACAAAAACGAAAGTAATGCAATTTAGACCTCGTCAAAAGTTTTAATTAGATTTATCTGCTTGTTCTTACAATAATATCAAACTCGAATGCGTCCCTACATTTTCATTACTTGGAATATCTATAGACTCGAATATTAACTGGAAATGCCATGTACAGAAAATAAAAGCGAAAATAAGTCAATTCATCTACGCCTTACGGGAACTTATATTATACTGTTTGGATGTCAACTGACATCCAAACAGTATAGTAGCATATTACGCCTATGCACATGCTTGGCTTAGCTATGGGGTAACATCATGGGGAAATAGCACAAATGTACAAGAATCATTTATATTACAAAAGAAATGTACTTATCAGAATAATAACACATATTAAACAAACCGATAGTTCCAAAACCCATTTTCAAAATCTTCGAATTTTAACTTTGCCCTCTATGTATGTTTTCGAATCAATTTCAAATCACCCTGGATTTTACTCAACGGTTGGAGATGAGCCTCGCGATTTAAAAATAACTTAGTCCAAACAACCTCCAAACTAAAATTAACGGACCCTACGCGATGTCGATACGAACTATAATAAATTACCGCAGCCACAAATAAAAAAAGAACACAATATTAAAGTATTTACTAGCACCCTTAAGAAATATTTGATAGAAAAGGCATATTACTCTGTCCGTGACTGTCTTAATTCATAAATATTATATCCATGTCCGTTTCTCTCACCTTTTAGTGAATGAATATGAAATTGTATTAGGAAATAATGTGGATATACAACATGTTTTATAAAAAAATATCTAGTTAAATAATGTTTTTCTAAAGAATATATTTTAATGTGAAATGTGATACTAATTTAAATTAATTGGATTAATTTTACTTGGACAAAAATTTTATCATTTTATAAATTTTTAATTTTTAAACTAATATTGTTACAAATTATTTTAATATTTTAGAATATGATTATTATTTTATTTTATTTTTTAAACTAACTTTTTACCTAGTCAAATGTATAGTAAATGTATAACTTTTGTATTTTAAATAATGTTGTATTGTAATAATTAATGGTAACGATTGCTATGCTCTAACGAGGTCATGTGCATTGCCTAGCTTTAAGTTGCATGTGTCAATTGTACAAGGTTGCAAATTAAAAAATTTAATAAATAATTGAAAAACTGCTTCCTGCATAAGTAAAACCTGTGTTTTAGGCGAAACATTAGATGAGCAATGTTTCGTATATACATTACACACGATTTATGTAGGTAAGTACATATGCAAGACTGAGACGACGTGTGAGAGTTCTACAAATATTATATGCCATTTGGCATTAAGATCGCCATTTTTTTTCTGTGTTCTGTACAATACAGTTTAAAGAAATTAAATGTCTGTTTTTAATATAATGAGAATTAGATAGGAAGGTATGGCTATGGGTAATTGGCTCAAAAAAAATGTGCGATGAACGAGAATAGTAATTTTCGCACGAGTTATTCATTATAGGTTAAGATTTTTTTAAGTTTCATTGTTTTAAGCCTTGCTGCTAAAAATGGGATTTAAGAATAAAGTTACATTTTATTTCTAAATAATATTTTTTTTGATTACATACCGACATTATATACGTATGTTTTCCCATTTTATTGAACTGTTAAACTAAATACTGTTAAATTAAATATTAGGCTACTTTGTTCTTACGAGTAACCCATGTAAAAGTTACATAAAATTCGTTGACTACTTATCATATTATTGAATCTGTTCTGATTGCGCAGATGCAGATGGGACATGGTGGGGCATGGTACCTTCCATTGGTGCTTCTGTTCATCGTGTACGGCATCTGTCGATCTCGGTGCGATGCAAGCACGTCAAATTTCTACGTGCCGCAATCTTGCTTAACTAACAAATTCGTTATTGGAATCTCTCGTCTCGTAAATATAATCAAGATCGATTAGAAAGGATGAGACTGTATCATTTTTATTCATAGGTATTCCAAGGGAGACATTTTTTTTAATCTCAAATAAATAAAAAACTTAGATGCAAGCTATACCTACTATATTCTATTTTATCGCAGCTGCTGTTTATCAAATATAAGCTAACGAACACACACACATTTCCTCTCTCATTTATTTTATAAGTTAGTTTTCGCAGTCGACCCACGTTCAATGCGGACTGTGCGAACCGCTGCTGCGTTCCAATAACAAATTTACGACTCAATTCAAAAAGAGGAATTATGCGCTTAGATCCAGCATTAGTACAAACAGTGCGCTTCCAATTATTTACGGCGCGGAGCGTTTGCGCCGCCAGCTAACGATTTCACAATGCTATGTTCACGCCTTTAGCTTAGACTATCGACTAAGTTCAAATATAATTTATTTTCAGCGAATGCTGGTTATAGACTGCAGTTTCAGTTTTAAATACTGTCAACCATTATTGAAGGGTTATGTTTAAGTGAGCTTATGTATTCAAAAGGATCTTTACAACTGTTATTTATAAAATCTCAACCATAATGAATAATTGGTATGAAATTATTTTACTGAACTATGTTCATGGCTGGGAGCAAATTTTTATTTGATAGTGCGGATAAAATATAACAAGTGAAAATTTGGCTCTATTGTTCATCCCGCGCGTGTTGGTTGAGACATGGCTGAGCCGAAGTAGCTCGACTCTTGAACATGAACCGTATTAGTGCTGAGATGCTATTTCTGTCAATTACTAATGAGCATGCCAATCTCGGGCCTAGTAAAGCCATCATTTTAACCGCATAGCTTAGCTTGGCATAAATGTCACAAAGACTGGAAGTATTTTTATTGTTTCATGTGTCGAGGACGAGGTCTACACGACTAGCGTTGAGTGTTGTGAGAAAGGTAATAAGTGCAATTAAATTTTTAATCGTGTTACCTATTGTACAATATACAATATAAGGTAGAATTAAGTACAGTTTCTTAAATGTATTAAGTTACCACACACACTGCAAAATGTACGGGATCGGGAAAATATAGCTATAGTACCGTACGGAGTACCGTCGCTACGATCACGTAGTTATAATTATATAATTAATAAAATTAAAAAGCTACGATTTAAGGTAAGGTGTGTTCAATTTTAATACATACCTAAACCCCACTTCATCGAAAAATGTAAAGAAAGGGAAATGTGCGACAAAAAGTAGCAAAAATTCTGATAATATGAGATTAATTGTGAAAAATCTAAGAAAAATTGTCGAAAGCCAACCGGTTTTTATTACCATGGCTTCGGTATAGTTTTCAGCGTGTTTTACCTATACAATAAATACTTAGTCCACATTTAGTTAAATTTCTGTGGAGCGAAAAACGCGCTCAAAATAATAAGTCAATTAATTTATGCAAGTTACTGAAACAAAACAATATTCTCATAACAATAAGGTTGATCGGGTATTAAAACAATTTAAACCATGCAAGCAAGCATATTAACTTTTGATTCCATTAACATATTTAACATTTCATAATTATGGGAACTTGGGTAGTTTTCCTGCTTTTTCGCTGCCCACCTGCTACTTCCGCGTCCCGTCCGACCGCAGAATCAATGGCGATAATTGTACGGAACCATTGTCCGGCAAACCGAGCAATACGCTTCACCTCAGCGCACGTGTTTAATCATTATAATAATTGCGGGTGGTTTTATACGGAGTTAATTACTATAATAAGACGAAAATATGGGGTTATTGTGGCTACACTCGCGCTTCACTGCTTTCGGCTAATTCGTGATGTCCGGTACTGCTCAAATACCATTGTTCATATGTTCATATTCAATATAATATTCAATGTCCACTTTTGCCTTTCCACCTTTTGCTTGCAGTTTCACTCGCAATAAGTAGGTACGGTTATATGAATGGTTGACGAAATATTCGTTTTCACCGATTCGGCATACAATTTGTTCGAGTAATCGGAGCAAATCATGTCCCCAACAATAGTTTTCATACAGCCAGGAAACTTCAGATCCTACTAACCTAAGTCCGAGATAACTTAGCAACCCGACCTGCTGCCACTAAGATAAGTTCAGTGGAGATAAATAGCATGACAAATAAAGTAAAACGAGCCATTAACTGTAGGTAGGTACTACTTAAAAAAATGATTTGCTACTTGTTTTGTGTTGTTGTTGCACTTGACCAAGATTTTTGATATATTACAAAATGCGTTATAACAGGCCTTTAAGTTTCCATCTTTTATCAATTAAGGACTGGCTAAAACTACGAAATATGCATAACGACAGACTTAATATGATAGCTTGGCATCGCAATCGCCGTTTAATCATGCCTCTCGTAATTTATCAGAGTGCTGCGATGTTTTATCCCATGCCGCGGATGAATTTAATTTGGCTTTAACATCATAGTATTCAAATTTATGTAATCAATCACCGGATTGTTATGAAAGTGTGCGATACGATAATTCTCGGCCGAATTTGCATCATCACTGCAGAGTGCAGATGCGTGAAGGGGCCGAGGAAGACGTCTCGTCTAGCGTCTATTCATGTAATCTATGACTATGCAATTACGGAATTTGTTTTATGTTTTCAATTCAAGATTATTATGGCGTAATATTATTTTGAACTGTTGCGTATTGCCAAGCATTAAGTCCTAAGTGTGACTACCTATTCCATACTACGATTGCTTGCGACTTTTTGTGAATTCCCATACTAAATTCCTCTCTAATTAATTAATTGCAATGAAGTGATTTTTAGGATTATAGCGTGACTAAGTAAAACATATCCAAACATATAAAGTTTCAGATTTGTGAAGGTATAATATCATAGAATATATAGGCCCCCCTGTTTCTTTATGCTAAAGCATAGGCACAAAGTTAACTTAGTATTACAAGCTTATTTTATGTATCTGGCATGTGTTCTGGAATCATAAGACTTGCCTTACAACTAATATAATATACTTAATTAAAATTCGATATAATAAGTATGACGGATGAAATAGGCTGAAAACGAATCCACAGATCATCTGAACCTGTGGTCGAAATCAGTAGTGAACGCCAATTTAAACTTTTTAATTACTACAATGATAGGTAACGTTTACTTTAAATAAAATCTAGGTTCTAGACTTGTTGACAACCTACTATGAACACATTCTTAAAATTCTAATGAACACGTTTGTGGAATTTCCAGGAGTGCCTATGCCGCCGGTCGTTTTGGCCTATATGAATATACATATATGAACATACATATAATATAGGACGACAACTACGTCCGTCCATCTGTCGTAATAATTTAATCACTAACTTAATTTAAAATAAACAAGGCTTTATTTGAAAAGCGTTCCGTTGGCTCTAAAAAGTTATACAATAATTGGCACATGTCAATTTAAATGATTACATTGATTACTATATAATGACCAAGTATTGCTGTATATAACTTCCAAAATTGTGTCTGATGTAAGTGTAGTGCTTCCCACTGTGATCTTAATGATCTTTCAGCCTAGCTTTACACACGTTATGTATTGAGGTAGGGGATACCGGGGCAAGATGAGACCCTTAAGAGAAAAAGCGACATAATTTGAAAATCAAACTTTTTATTATACATCTCTTAAAACTAAAGCAACACTAATAGTTATAATTAATATAATTGTTATCTTTTAGGGCTCTAAATCACATATATTTTTTGGCAAATAGGAATTAATGGCACATGTCAAAAATCCCGTCTTGCCCCGCAAAATGAGTACACATTTTAATCAGGTTGGCAACGTTCACAAATATGTAATTTCTCTTCATCGTCATCGTCTACACCTGCGCAGGAATTATGGGCCCAGCCATGTGCCATGGCACACGCTACAATTAACCCATCCTTCAGTGGACTGTGAATATAAGTACCCACAATATGTGCAAGCACAATCATTTTCATCGTCTTCAGATGAACTAATCCGTGTCACTTTCTTTTTGGCGTTTTTTGTTTGTATTCTTTTTTCCCGGCATCTTTTTTCACTTTCTCTTTTTAGGTTTCTTTTTTTCAGTCTTTTCTTGTCAGGTTTATTTTATTTCCGACCATTCTGCCCCAACAGACACATTTTTCAAATTCATCAATAGTTCTGACCTAGTTACAAAATAATTGTACGAAATAGCATCCTAAATTCGATAGTTTTACGCGGCTGCAACAAGTATGTGGTAAAGTATTACAATAGCACTGATACCTACTTCGGTGCACATCGATTCAAAACTGAAGACTTCGTAACAACCCTCCAAAAGTCAGTTTTTTCTCGCCACGCAGCCAAAACAGGTAGTGACACGCACGCGCCGCTCTGACTCGCGTGAGGCGACTGAAGTTCACGCGAATGGCGCCGTGTTCGGCTCACAACAGTGTTCACCAGTTACGCACACAAGGACATTTCCTGTCCTGCCCCGGACTTCATCTTGCCCCGGTCTCCCTATTATTTCGAGTCTGACAAGTACGTTTATTAACATTTGAACCTCATTATTCCGAGTTTCGTGAGAGGGGCGTGTCTAGGTCACTCGGCTGGACTGTGCCAATAACTCACCTACCCGGACAGACGGGCATTTATCGTGTGGCTTGTTATGGAAAAAATATGCAAATACGAATTAAATACACATACTGTTCAATATGATCCAAATAATTTTCGGCTCGAATTAAACTAATGTTAATTCAACCCTAAAAATAAGATTCGATTTCGGCTGCTGTTATAATTTATAGCCAGATAAATATTCTCCGCCATAGGTGTTAGGCATTATTTAAGTCTACCTTATTTGTAGTGCGTTTTTGTTACGTAATTATTAGTAATCTCAGCCAAAGCCAAATGAAGTCGAGGGAGACACTTATCTCAATAAATGAGCCATTATTCGAGACAACTAGTTCATATTTTTGTCCGTGGCTGATCTATTACATATTGTCCTATGCATCAGTCACTCGCAATCTTATCTGCGCATCGTGGGAGCAGGGCACTCACTAACTAATGCTCGTGCGACCAATAGGTGTGCGACTAAAGTACACTACAAACGATGCCACTTGTCCCAACAACTTGGTATAGGAATAGGAATGAGCTTTCATTCTAGCTTAAGTTAGTGTGGCAAATTGCTAGATGTGCAATGGCCACAATCAATACCACAAAATCATTATAAGATCGACACGGTACTATTAGAAAAGCTTTTAAAATTATTAAGTACGGTAGCAACAATGGATCAAAATATTTGCAATTACTTATTATAAAAAAAACTTGAAGCACCTATGTTTTACAAATGCTACTGATGCATCTTAATATTAAATATAGATAGGTACCAAATAAAGTGACTGTAATGGTGTTCTTAAAACAACTATAGTTGGATTAACTCTTTCTCTTTCAATATTTCGCGTCTATTCTCGTGATAATCGATATCTGAGTCGCGATAAACTAATGAGTAAGCAACTAGCTTTTTTACTAAAAGTAAGAAACAGGAGTAGATGACAGAAATTAGAGATAAAACAATTGTTACTTAATAAAAGGTTAACTAAGATTAATTATTTTTATATTTTTGATAGGTATGTTTCTGAGGTATAACCAGCAAATCAGTAGCATAAAAAGATCATGAGGTAATTTTTTATCAGTTTAGCATATTTGATCAAAGTTTAGATAGGTAACTTTATATATTCAATGTTAAGTTTGGTATTCAAAAAAATGATCTTTGATGGGTGAATATAATTAGTTGATCAAAAATTGCGGAAAATATTCGGTATCTAGTGCGATTATTCAGCTTAACATAAATTAACAGGTATTTTGTATAATAAAAACTCTAAATAGATTTTATACACTCGAGAGCAAAATAACTGGTACACGTTGCATGGAAATTCAATACAAACTGTACACGTTTTATTTGTTATTGAGTGACTTATATGTGACGACCGGTTAGCCTAGTGGGTAGTGACGCTGCCTACGAAGCTGAAGGTCCTGGGTTCGAATCCCGGGAAGGGCAAATATTTGTGTGATGAGCATGAATATTTGTTTCCGAGTCTCGGATGTTTTCTATGTATTTAAGTGTTTATATCTATTATATATATCGTCGTCTAGTACCCATAACACAAGCCTTACTGAGCTTACTATGGGACTAGGTCGATTTGTGTAAGATTGTCCCCTTATATTTATTATTTATTATTATTATTTACTTATTTAATCTTTTCCCAATCACAAGTTACCAAGCGGATTCCGGGCGTTGAATGCAACCGGGTTAAGGCTTGGTGTGCTGAGATGAGGACGAGCTTTACATTTCTAGGGATAATAATTGACCAACACTTAAATAGGGGTGTAGACACTAAATAAAATAATCAATAATGTCATTGTCAAACAGAGAAAAAATCAACGCAAGAGGTTAAATAATCAAGAAGTTTTGTACAAAGTTTTAAGAAGGGGTATGTTCTGTCCCTTTTTCGCAAAACGCAACTTCATATGAAACGATGACGGCAACGGCGCGCGGCTCGCTCTGCGGCCGCCTCGCAGATTGTGACGTCACAAGCTGTTTGCGTTTTTTCTCTCTAACAAGCAATATTAAAACGGTTGTAGCTTCGTAATTCTTTGAGATGTCTGAATGGGATTTTCGTCACGAGGCATATTTATTTGCCTTCTTTCTTTTGATTTTGGAGTAATAATAATTTTCGAGTCTACACCCGTATTGGAAGGGGCACATTGAGCAGGTTTGCAAAATATAGATTTGTTTTCGCTCTTATGAGACAGGGATACTATATCTGCTGAAGCTGCACTTACGGCCTATCTTGGCTAATGTATCGTCGCGTCGGTTCTCTCATATGGATTGATTTTATGGGGTAACGCTGTCGACGTAGACAGAGCTTTCAAAATACAGAAAAAAATTGTTAGGGTTATTTGTAACGCAAAGATTGACGATAGCTGTACTTCACTTTTCAGAACTTTACCGTGCCTATATATAAGAGAAGTATGTGTATTTGTCACGTCAAATTCACAATATTTTAAAAATAGAGTCAATACCAGGCAAAGAGAAACAAGAGTACCTATGACTAATGAACAAGTTATATAGACCATCATGCAAGAAGTACATCTAATCTATAGGAGAAATATTTATAACATTTATATTGCATATTGAAAAATACAACCGTGTATCAAATGACAAGACAAGGACATATTTTTTAAGCATAAATTGACGGACTGGTTATTGGATAATTGTTATCATAGTGTAAAGGAGTAGTTTGATAGCAATAGGATATTATGATTATTATTATTTTCATATAGTTTTATTTTGTGTTGTATAATTTTGACTTTTTGTAATATTTATGCACCAATGTAATGAAACAAGACATTTGCAGGCCTGCGTGTGGGCTGAATACACTGTGCTGTGAAATCTAATTGGCATCTATTATATTATATACCTACTGTATTCTGGCGAATAAATGATATTGATTGATTGATTGAGGATTTAATCATTTACGCGTTATACCTACGGTGAGTATGAGTGAGCACAACTTCGTAAGTCATATCAGGGCTCACGTTGGGAATTATATAGTTGGGGTGTCCGTTGCCAGTCACGGCGTGGATAGCTAGTAGCTACATAGTTTTACGGTCAATGCTTAAACGTGTACTCTGGTTGGTCGTGCGTGGAACGCGCGTGTTCTAGTTGTATTGCGCGTAAGCGTAGTGGATCATTGCTCTCGGTATCAGCACGCGGTGGCATCGGGAACGCCCGCGCCGCCCGTGAGAACTGAGTAATTGATCTCGCTAATCTCATCTAACGACCAGCCTCACCTCAGATACTATCGAAATGTATGCGTGCAATACATTCACCATTCGATAATTACATGTTTGAAGCGGCAAAGATTGCACATACTTAATGTAATGTTTATGCTGTTTTTTTAACTTTGCAGAAGGATAAATTGACCTGTTTTGAGGTCAAATGTTACGAATTTTACATTCTATCATAAATAAACCGAAGACAGATGCAAATCTCAAAATATTCAATATGTAGGTACTAACGTTGTTTTAGTTTACTAATAATTATACTATACTAATCTATATATATAAACGTAAAACTCCTGACTGACTGACTGACTCACTCACTTAAATCAACGCCCAGCCCAAGCCGTTAAACCTAGAAAGCTGATTTTTTCACAATATGTAGTTTATATAACTTAAGTACCCACTAGGAAGGGATTTTTGCAAATTCCGCCCTTGAGGGAGTAAAACAGGGGTTGAAAAATTGTACTGGAATGTACTTACTCAAATTTTAAGTGAAAGACTTGAAACTTTGTGTATAGACTCCTTATTACATTACAATACAAGAAATGTAATTTTAGGGTTTTGGAAAAACCCACCCCTAAGCAGATAAAATAAGGGTGCGGTGCAAACTTTGTATAAACCGATTTTGATAAAATTAAGATAGTTTGAGTCCCGGGGAAGGACATAGTTTATCCCGGAAATCATCCCCAAACGAGCTGAAATAGGGGGGTGAAAGTTTGTATGGAGCTACGATATAAGCGACTTCCACGCGGACGGAGTCGCGGGCAGAAGCTAGTAATCTATATGTAAAAGTCCTAACTGACTGACTGACCGACTGACTTAAATCAACGCCCAGCCCAAACTGTTGAACCTAGTAAGCTGTTTTTTTTCACAATAGGTTGTTTATATAACGCAAGTACCGAAAATTGTATGGCCGATTATCACTTCCCAACTCACGTTTCGCGTAATTTTATTTCGCCGAACGTTCATTTCCCAACTTATCAAATTTATTTGTTTTATTTTCCAACTTAACAGTTACCAACTCAACATGTCTTCTGTGTTTTATAATGTCATTTTTCAAAACGCCTACTTTCATGTTGTATAATATTTTAGTTGGCATAACATACATTTGGTTGTTTATTGTTTACCGTCAGTACCGTTTCGTTTAGCAACTATAATTAGTAACATCGTGGGTAAGCGCAACCGCTCACTTATTTTTATGACAAAGTATGTAGGTAGGTACGAATAAATTACAATACTTGTGTTGCGAACAAGTATTTCCGCTCTTTTATAAAAAAATAACCTCGAAGAACCTCTTCTAACCTATCCGCGATCCGTATCGGTTTTGCCACTAAGTCCCTGCTCTTCCTGTTGCCGTTGTTCTTTGAAAAACTTGAGCGGTTCGTTTCTGTTGTTGGTGTAAAATTACTTGTTATCACCCCTAGTTAGTTTGTTTTGAATTTTATGAATTTTGTAAAATCTCTGTTGTCACATTTCTATTTATAAATTTAATATTTTCAACCAAAGAATATGCTAGTATCTTTTCTTATTTGTATCTTGCCTAATGTATGAAAAGGGAACTGTTGCATCAACTAAACGTTATTCGTCCAAGAGTTGTTCGACCAAGTGAAAGATTTGACAAATGATGGGTCTGCCAAAAGTGTAAAGGTGTTATAATATTCCGCTTTATAATAATTCTGCGAATTAAAAAGTTGTCATATAACATTTTGGTAATCGTTAGTTGTCAAAGTGAATCGTCGGCGAAACGTTAGTTCACAAATTAAATTCGGCCAAAAAAAGTGCTGCGAAAAGTCAACACCATAATTATAATACAAAGAACGTAATGACTCCATGATATTACAACAAATTAGTGAAAAAAATATGCGGATATAAATAAGTTTACACATGCTGTTTAAATAAAGTTACTTAGTATATGGACTTTAGACAAAGACGTCGGGCCCCTATTTCACCAACTTGACAATTGTCATCTGACAACGACAATTCTCCGTACATTGCTGGTTCCACAAGTAAACTAGCGACCACCTTAACTTGCAGAACAAGCATTGGACGGTGAATGGTCACTGTCAGGTGACAATTGTCAGGTTGGTGAAATAGGGCCAGATATCGATGAATACTTATTTAGATAATTAGACTAATATTTACTGTGATTTTAAATTATTTATAGATTGTGTAAGTGAAAAACGCTAGGAGAATGATGACGATATTATGTAAGTTAATATTTGTTGTTTTTTTTACGAGTCTTCAAACATGCAACATAATTTTGGCTATGGGGCTTTAAACCGATTACTTGTACTCCTGTAACCATGGGGCTTTAAACCGATTACTTGTACTCCTGTAACCATGGGGCTTTAAACCGATTACTTGTACTCCTGTAACCATGGGGCTTTAAACCGAGTACTTGTACTCCTGTAACCACTGGGGCTTTAAATCGATTACTTGTACTCCTGTAACCATGGGGTTATAAACCGATTACTTGTACTCCTGTAACCATGGGGCTTTAAATCGATTACTTGTATATTGATTTAAACTTTCACGATTCTCACACATTATTTATACTAAACGGGACTTAATCGCGTATAATTAAATTATTTATTTACCTCACTGAGGTCTCCCGACGTTTGGGATGTGTTGCAACATCCATGGTCACGGGACAACTCACACACAACACAACACATCCGAAACGTCGGGAGACCTCAGTGAGGTAAATAAATAATTTAATTATACGCGATTAAGTCCCGTTTAGTATAAATAATGCGATTACTTGTACTCCTGTAACCTACTTTTCATCTGCAGCTTTTGAAAATGACTTGATTTTGTCATCAAGTTCAAATGACTTTGATCAAAAAATATATTCTAATGGCATTTGGAATTAGATTTTTTTTTGGATCATGCATGACAGCCGACGTCAATTACTATTTTTTGAAAATAAATGGTATGAAAACATATAATAAATGGGAAGCCAGTATACTCAACTCAAACTAAAGTTGAGTGTCCATAACATCCACGACGACTTGAATATCAAATTGTTATTTTATTGTAAAGACTACAAGTATATTTTATTATTAATTAATATATATGAGACAACTTCACAAGATCATGAAGGTGTTTCACCGATGACTAGACGGTACGGTAAAATTCATATCTAAACTAACGGAGATAAAATAGTATACAGGGTGTAACAAAAATGGGGTAGGAACCGATCAAGGGCTTGACAGGTATCGTGTTCTGATAAGAACAAAGAGAAAAAAAAAATTTGACGCGATTTTTTTTTTCATTTGTATGGAGCTCGTCGCTCCAGTCGGCCAACGCTCCATACAAAGGTAAAAAAATAGTTTATCTGGAAAATGTGACGTACTAGCGCTCAATAATCCCCCTCTTGCGGGAAAGTCCATCGTTCCGTTCCACGCAGTATATATTATACGAGTATGTACCTAATTTCATTTCAGTCCTTCATATGAAACCTTTTTACGAGGAAGAAATACCTAACAAAATTTTAACCAACAACATAGAAACTTTTACGTCACACCTGGCCATAATGCGAGGCCAGCGCTGCGCGTACGGTAAAACTCGCATTTTGGCCTGATGAAGACGTAAAATTGTGTACTTACCACGGGCGGTAATTCGTAAAGCCCCAGATCGCATATTATATATTATAACACCTGCGATCTGGGCCATTCACGAATTCACCGCCCTAAGTACGTAATGTACAATTATGGGGTACCTATATAGGATACATATGATTTTATACCCGCGATAATATATTACAAATGGTTACATTACCTGCTATTGCTAAGCCTTTCATACCCGTAATGAATAGCGAGGTTCAAAACATTACAAACTACATCGAATATTTCGTTATTAACCAGCCATAAACCATCATCATCGATGCAATGTTGATTCAAAGCATTGGCTACAGCGCTAAGCCCGTCAGATCGGATCAGTGCGCTCGTCTGGCTAAATAGAGTTTCATAACTGTACAGTTAGTCACCTCATTCAAGGATTATGCGGCGGCGGCGGCTATTGGTGGTTGATTGGCTTTTTCTCACACGCCTGCCAGATAAATGCGTCAGATAAGGCTCAACGCCGATGACTAACTGATCTGATCTAGACTGATGTGATTTTAAAGATGTTCCCAGCTACCGCGGATTAAGAGCGGAGTTTTGTGCAAATTCATTGTAGTTATGGTTTGGAATGTAGACATTGTAAAGATGGCATTTGTCATTTAGTGTACTGTGTTCTTATTGTATGTTAACAAAGTAATTTGTTTAACAAACGTAAGGAATGTGATGAAACGGCACGATGCACAACAACACTTATGCCAGCAGGTGATATACTTACTAAAAGCCCTACAGTTACAAGCCCTTGTTGAGAACTCAGTGCGGAATAAACTGCAAGGGCAACCTAAATCAAAAAGTACTTAAAACAAACGCATTTCAGTTCAATAAACAAGGCATGCTTTTTGGGTTTTTTTTGGTAGCAACAGGACACGGCGGTCGCGTTGACCTTGTTGTTTATGCACCCTAATTTCACCGGCATGAATGCACACCGAAAAACTGACACGTCAGCCTGTTTGCACGACTTGCCCGTGAATTAATACCCTCCGAGCGGCGCGGGCGCCGACACGCACGACCGTCGCTCACCGCCACGGTCCAGGGGTTAATCTGAGACATATATTTCACACTAGCTTCCGCCCGTGACTTCCGTCTGCGTGGACCCGGGATAAAAACTATCCTAAATCGGTTAACCCGTTTAAGCGTGATTGAGTAACAAACATCCAAACTTCTAAACATACAAACATCCGAACTTTCGCATTTATAACCGCTCTCTCTAAGTAGGATCCCAATTTGATATCTATGTACTTCGCACTCGCTCTGACACGTTAGCATAGCGATGACCGCGTAAAGCACCTTGATATCATATGAATGCGAAAGCAAGTGTTTGATCGACCCGCTGTTCCTGTCCGTATAACATGACACATGTACAACGAGCAATTTTTCATGTCTCCCTATCATAAGTAAAAATTAATTCAATATATATATATATATATATATATGTGTGTGTATGTACCTCTAGTAAGTAATTTATTTTGTGACACAGGTAAGTATACATTGTAGATCTTAAATTAGGTTGGGTTGGGAGTCCTCTATGTTCTGTCTTGCTGCTTAGAAAAATAAAATAAAATAAAATAGGAAAACAATTACAATAATAAATGGTTACATCATACATGTATGTGTTCTTATATTGAATACCTATAATATTATGTTAAACAGTTTTAAAAATATCAATATTACCAACCAATAGTACATAATTAAAGATTTCGGTAGAAAAAACAATAATAGAAAAATAAATAATTAAAGTTCAAAATGTCAAGAGAATTCTCTTTTAAACACGACAGTAAAATTTAAATTATATAAACATGCAATCAGACTTTGTCATTAAAGATTTCATCTAGCGTGTAATAAGCTCTTTCGACCAGTTTGTTTTTCAGGTCCTTCTTAAATATGTGAAGATCTTGAAAATAGCATCTGGTAAGAAGTTATACATTTTCGTTGCCATTCCCAATATACTTTTTCAAAGTCAAAGTCAAAAGTATTTATTTGCCAGAATACAGCACTGCACGTCTAGCACACGACGGCCGCGACCTACTCTCGATTTTTATCGCACTATGCCTCTTCTTCTAAGTGTTCTAATAAGAGAGAGACGGATAGTGCGAGAAAAATCGAGAGAGCTCGCGCGCCGTCGCGTGCTAGCCGTGCAGGAAAGTCTTACATAATTGAACATGACAGTGTATTCAGCCTGCATGCAGGCGTGCAAATATTTTACTGAGAGGCGATCAATTTAGTAAAAATACAAATTATTAATTGTAATAATAAACATTTAAAAAAATTAAAATAATAATACTTATCAATTTATATCACTTCTACTAAATAACTCTTAACACTATAAATACATCTGTCGAGAAGCCAAATCGTCAACTTATTATTAAAACTGTTTCCCCGGAGGCAAGTTATTATATAATTTAATGCACATGTTGGCCACATTTTTACCATATACCTCACCTTCATTTTTGCCAGGGACGACATATATTTTATGTCTATGCCGAATTGGTCTCCCTCTTGCGCAGTAGCTTTTTAGTGGAAATAGATCCGGATTTGATTTAACAAAGTATAGGCTTGTTAAAGTTAGTGAAATGTACCTACCTACTTACTCCTATATATACCTCGACTACTCTTGATATATCTTGAATCTTCACGACCGCCAAGAAATTAAAATAAATTGAAAAATAACTTCTCTCTTAGGTTATATCTAGAGAAAATTCAATTTTACTAAGAAATGAAAAACGGCTAAGTTAATAAAAATTAGTCAACAATATCATTGTCTAATTCCGTTTCGTTCTTGAGAATACCTAACTAAAAACATTTGTTTCTTTTTGGACTGACTCACGAATAGTACATAATCTAGAACGAAATTTGGCATTATGGGAGCGGAAGTCTTACACAGACATTATTCTTGGAAAATGAAAGTGGACCGTACGCTAAACAAAAAACCGATCATGTGCGAGGCGGACTCGCGTATGGAAGGGTTCGTGCCTACAAGAAAAAGTAATACTTAGTTCAGGAAGTGAACATTAACAATAGTTTCATTTAAAGGAATCAGAAATATTTTGGAACCTTTAAGCTGGTTAGTTTGATCATTTCAAAATGAATAGGATAGAATGTTGAAATGAGGTTATAAAATACCTACAAAGTTCGTTGTATAGTCAACAGCAAAAGTAGATGATCATTTTAGTACCTTTTCACTTTCACTTCTTTGACGCGTCCCAAATGTCGCAGTATTGTTACATTAAGTGCGACAAAGTAGTAAAATGATCATCTACATTTGCTGTTGACTGTTCATTCACAACATAACTTATTATTAGCAGATGAGTATGTGCAGTTTTTTACTTAAAAAATACATTAAACTGACAACAAACCAGCGTAAGCTAATGATAGAGTTTCGACGACGGTCCTTTTTGAGTACGGAACCTTGCGCGAAAGAAGCAATCAAAGGTCACAATATAATCCTTGTGATACAAATCATTGTAAGTTTCAGCTATTTGTTTTAGCAAATCTTGACTACGAGTATAGTGATGGTCCATGTAAGCGGATTGAGAGCTGATTAGCAAAAGCGATCGGATCTGAGGGCGAAGGGCAGATCTACGATAAGCCGCGACGTTGGCAGCGCATGCGTAATTAGAGATAAACAGAAAATAATTGGCCGCAATCACGAGCTATAAGCGAACGTGCTGGGGCGGTGCCGATCGTTTGGCGGAAGCGCGGGATGCTGACTGCTAGAATAGGTAACATTCTTAATGAGACTAACGCATTAACTGCAAATCGTGACACAATTAAAGTTATAATACCTTAATTGGTGAGAGCTAACGGAGTCGCGCCGATATATTTTCTTAAGCGTACCTGACGCTCTTATTTATTGAGTGTAATAGACATTTGTCACTCGAAAGATTAGATTATAAACTACCTCTAATTTAGAGTTAGTTTATAATGTTACGCGCTCGTTTTTGTCCATGGTTGTGAATACAACAAAAGCACAAAGTGGTTTTTGGTGTTTTTGTCGTATTAACTCACATCTTACATACATTTCTTCCAAATTATTTTGTTAAACGCCTGATGTAGCCGCGATACGCCCGGCCATAGCCGCCCCGCCTGATAAGTTGCGCGGCGCGGCGCGCGACACTACGCCTGTGCGTAAACGCGGCCTAACGCGTGTGATCGTTTGCTGACAAATGGCTACGGTAAATTTCACTTGCAACTTCAATTACACTTTGCTTTACCCGAGCGCATGGACTGTCGAATTGTAAAGTGTTGTCTTGTCTGCCTTTGCACCGCGATAGGAATAAGAAGTGAATGACCTGTTTTATGTTTTATATTTATTATTTTACATGTCAGGCATTGACAAAGTCGATAAATTAGAACAAATGTCTGGCCACACTAATTAGTAATTGCTTATACTAGTACCTAGAATCTAACATTAATTAGTTTATATATATCTAAACAACTATGGCCGTTGGGGCGAAAAGGTTCTCGAGTGGCGACCACGAAACGGAAGGCGCGGCGTGGGTAAGCCCCCCGCAAGGTGGACTGATGACCTGATAAAGGTTGCTGGAGTCCGCTGGATGCGGGTGGCGCAGGACCGGTCACTGGCACTCTTTGGGGGAGGCCTATGTCCAGCAGTGGACGTCTTTCGGCTGATATGATGATGATGATGATATCTAAACAAATGGAAATTGATTGCATACAACATAAGAGTTGTCCCTTCACTTTGAATTCGACTCATCTCCTCGTCATAAACACATTGCGAGATACGAAGTCGTAAATCCGTGAACAGGTTTCTGAGAATAATTATATCTGAGCTATCTAAAGTACTTACTTACGCGAAACTGTCATTAAACATGTATAACCTTTTAGCGTCAAACTCAAAACTCGATCACGCTTATTGCGGAATTGTAAGTTTATGTACTATCGACAAAATTGAATCCTGACCCACCATGGAACCTTGTTACAATTAACTGACATATTAACGTCATATGATCGTACGTATGTTCGTTAATTATGACAAGGTTCTATGGTGGGTCATGATTCAGTTGATTCGATAGTACCTACTTGTCCAGGTCACAGGTCAGTCTAGTGAATCTGACAACTACACGTTGTATATAAGCGCATCACATCGATCGAATAAATAACTTGAACGAATTGGTGAAGTTATAGAAAAATATCGGCCATGTGCGCGTCGGGCCACGCGCAGTGTAGGGTTCCGTAGTTGCCTGTCTTTCTTAGTTACATCGGCACGCGCGCGCCAACTAAATGTTTTCGTCGGCCAAATTTGTACGAAATTTGGCCTTTCTAAGTACATTTTAAATTGGTCGACTATTACTCGGTAACTAGTTATGCCTACTTAGCCGTGATAGTTATCCTTTTAAATGTATTATATGTACTACTGCCACGATTTTTTCACATTCCTAGTAGCAGCCATTTAGCCAGCGGGGGGGCATGACTCTAATAAAAATTTGGGCAACGATACTCCAGACTATGAGAATGTCCCCACTTTAGGTGTAGGGGAGGTTCCATTTTTTTTTCAAGATGTTAATCTTCTGTTTTGTCGGCTTTGTTGATTTATATACCCATGCCGAATTACAGTTTACTAGTAGTACTGGTTACTGAGCTAAGCCGAAGACGGACGGACGATGGCGAAACTACAAGGGTTCCTTGTTGACTACGGAACCCTATAATCACCTACTTCTCACGGAAAGTGGAAAATATTTGACCGTGTTTCATGCGAGTGGGTCATACCTGACACAGTGTTGAAAAGTGGTAAATATTTAAGAGCTTACGTACATTGTTGAAAAGGCCGGAAAATAGCAATTCGTGGATGAGTTGATTTTGTCGGATGAACTGGTAGGTAAGGTACACGGCATGACTCGTGGTTCCAGTATGAATTGGCAAATATGAAAAAATTAAGAACATTAAAATCGATCACAATATTCAATGTTTTATGTAATTAAAATTATTACAGACTAAGTTTCTGCCCGCGACTTCGTCCGCGTGGATCTCTTTTATAATCGTAGCTCCTTACAAACTTTCGCCCCCTTAGACGATGATTCCCGGAATAAAAAATATTATATACTCGTATGTTAATTCAGGTTATACACTATATGTATACCAAAATTCATTTTAATCCGTTTAGCCGTTTTTGCGTGATGAGGTCCAAACTTTAGCATTCATAATATTAGTAGGATATGCGAAATTTCTAGGGACACGACTCGCTTGACAGACTAGCAGGCATTTTAAGTTGAATAAATAAGGTTTATTCACGACTTTCACTAGAATTGTGCTGAAGTTTACTAACAAAGTGAAAAATTAATTGATAAAATATAAAGTAAAGGATAATCCTACTAATATAATAAATGCAAAAGTTTGGATGAAAAGTTTGAATGTTACTCAATGACGCTTAAACGGCTCAACCGATGAGGATGAAATTTTGCACGAAGATATTATAGCCCGGATTCAAATATAGGATAGCTTTATCCCGGGTCTACGCAAACGAAGCGTGGACCCGGGCGGAACCTAGTTATTAAATAAGGGATAAAACTGGCCACGCGCTTTATCAGTTCATATTGTAATTAGGAAGTAGTTACATCTAGCGCCATCTAGTAACTAATAGATATATTCCACATCATCATCCTCCTAGCGTTATTCCCGGAAATGCCCCTAAAGGAGCCCGGGGTCCGCTTTGACACCTAATCCCAAGATTTGGCATAGGCACTAGTTTTACGAAAGCGACTGCCATCTGACCTTCCAACCCAGAGGGAAAACTAGACCTTATTGGGATTAGACCGGTTTCCTCACGATGTTTTCTTTCACCGAAAAGCTAACGGTATGTATAATCCGTACATAAGTTCCGAAAAACTCATTAGTACGAGCCGGGATTCGAACCCCCGACCACCGCTTGACAGCCGCATGCCTGAACCACTAGCCTACCGTAGCTTCCTACTACTAATAACTAATACATAGATATATTACATTTGACATATTTGGTAACGCTCATTTCACGCTGTTTGTTGTTCTCCATACAAAGTTTCATCCCCTTTTACGTCCCTAAAAGGGATGAAATTGGTCATCAATTATAGCCTATGTCCTATTCTGATATATGTATAAAGTACATAACTGGAAAGTTTCATAAAAATTCGTCCAGTAGTTTTTGAGATTAATTGGAACGTAATAGGTACATCCATCCATACATCCAAACTTTCGCAGTTATAATATTAGTAGGATTAAATGGGATTGAAATCCAAACGTATTTTAGTCCGTTTCAAACTTTATTTCGAAAATATAATACTTATTCATTTATAACTATTTGAGACATTTTTAAAAACGTCACGTTACAAAAGTAAACGTTTTGTCTATGAAAATAGGGAAGATGCAATATTTTCATTTTTGATTTCATTTGAAAGAATCGCATGTAGAATAGACCATGAAAGTGTTAAAAAATTAAATACTATAATTTATAGTCAAAAATTCCTGTTACAAACTGGACGTGACGTCACTCATGTGTGTCACTCGCCATATTTGTTTGTCCGTGGTTCGTCCCTAGATGTCATAGAGTTGCCTAAGTTTTGACTTTTGACAGGAGTGACGTCACCAGACGCTGATTATTGGATTAAAACACGTTCCGTTTCACACTACTTCAAATCGTAATTATTGTTTGAAATTAATATAAATTAAAGTAAAAACGTTTCAGTAGTTATCATTTTATGTTTTTTCAACATCTTGGTCACAAAATAATTGTAAATATTATAGCCGCATCTTCCCTATTAAAGAAAAGGAAACTCGGGAAAACTAAGCACACTACAAACAGACCTAAATCTGTGTCTGACCCGAGTGTGTCTTTAGCAACCTGCTCCACGGGTAATGTTTTAAGAGTAACGATTTTAGTCGCTGCGCTTTTCGAACGGGTGTTATATTATATTATAACAACTAAACTGTAACTTTTCCCATACGAAAAATTACATTTTGATCTATCTAACATAGTACGAAACGTTACGCAACCAACCAGCAGAACTATGTAGAGAGACATCAAGATATAATATAACCTATTTACTTATAATCAATCTTTATAGTTATATTTTATGAACGCAAATAAATGACTCAATCATGATTTATTTGCGTTCTGAATACTGATTGAAATAAAATATTAATTTTAATTAATAAACTAACAATCGTAATAACGATTGATTTGAACAGTAAATTAAGCCCTGAAGCGTCCAATTAACGCTAATGTTATCGGTTTGATTACTGCTCGTAAGTCATAGTAGACATGAATTAACAAGAGTGGGGCTTGCCTCTATGGTCGCACTCAGCCGAGTGGTCACATGCATCTCGGTCACATACACGCGCAGAGCTCCTATAAAATCTATTGGCATGTGTATGTTTAATACTTCGATGCATAATATATATATTATTTACTATGACGTTACGCTCGTTTTCAAAAAGGATTAAAAAATGAGGCAGATGCCTATAAATATACTCGCGGGCAAATAATACGGGTCACCCTAAATTAAATAACTGCAATAGGTTTTAAAAATATTTAACACTTGTTTTATTTACATAATATGCTATTCTTTACAATACCCAACTGTATTAACAATTTCCTGGATTCTATCATAAAAATATCGATATCCAAAAAACACGATTTTTGCGATATATCGCTCCGTTAACGTTGTTTTTTTTTCATGGGTTTTTACGAGTCCGATTTAAACCTGGTAACGTTATATTTTTTACTGTTATTAGCAGTTTATATGTAAAATTAAATAAAGATCATGACAGGATTAACTGTACAACCTCTTACGCACTGTTTTAGGAAATATGACGGTATTTTACCGACCCGTATTCTTTGCCCGCGAGTTTAGTTAACGCATCATCCGTAAGCAGTTAAAAAAAGTAATGATAATGAATGTAGACGGTTTTTAATAGGGTGCAATCATTGAAATTACTTAGATTGTAAATTGGCGCAGAACTTGGCTAATCGGTGATATTCAGTAATTCTGTGATAGATTATTTATACCCTTATTGCGAAGTTACTATATAATCTACATTTGTACAATATTTACGATAAGTAGCGCTATTATCAAAGTTAATAATGGCATAAAGAGTGTAACTGTAGGTTATAGAGTAACTGCAATAAAGAGTATAAATAAACTATCACATATAAGTAGGTATCACCGATACCTACTTATATGTGATAGTAGGAAAACATCGTGAGATTACCAATAAATAAGGTCTAAGTAGTTTTCCCTCTGGGTTGGCAGTCGCTTTCGTAAAACTAGTGCGTATGCGAAATCTTGGGATTAGGTGTCAAAGCGGAAGTCGGGCTCCTTTAGGGGCACAACCGGGAATAACGCTAGGAGGATGTTGATTGTGAAGATTAATAGTCAAAGGTTCCACTTATTGCATCGAAACAAAGCGCAATAAAATTGTAAGTGTCCCATAAAATAACTTGTGATATTTTTTTTCACAGGTGGATGATATTTGGTGTACCTTTTAAACGATATACGATAAATGTTAGGGAGGTATTTAGTCTTTAAACATTGTAAACACGCCTACCCGTATGATTATAAAGTAACATTAATAACAGAAGTGTTATTCGGTAACTGCGATTCCACACCTAAGTAGACACTGATTACAGATACTGTGATGTGCAGTCATGTATAATTGTTAGTTATTGCAATAATGATTAGGTTCTCGATAATTTTAGAGAGTATCCTCGTGATTAGGTGCAGGTCGGGATGTTTATGCGATACGTGAGGTTAGGCAGCGGAGCTCTCACCTCCGGAGCTGAGCTTTAGATTAACGACGCGAAATCGATGTTTGAACACGTCCGACCTCTTCCAATAATAGGAGCTGATCGATCTACGAGGCGGTAAATTGCCAACTACAGACGCACTTGGGAAATAACGAACCGCGGCACAATGCACGCCGTAATGAGCTCTCCAATAACAAATGCATTTCAAACGCACTATAATTGTCTTTATTCCTACAAATAAGACAGCTTCGGAAACGTATTGTTTTTCATCCAATTATGGAGAACGATTTGAAGGTTCAAACCTTCTCCGGTTAAGCTTTAAATTCGTCATAACTTTGTTTTACGTCCTGTCCTGACTGCAGCCGCTCGTTGTACAGTAACTTTAACTTTAAATACCCATTCACAAGACTTCCATTTTATCTATAATTGCTTCTAAATAAGGAAATCTCTTCGTACTCAATGCAAACTTCAGGAAAAATCATGATAAACCATGTTCTGAGTTATATGGCGGGTTTCAACCGGGAATCAGGTAGACTGGTATAAATCGTCGCCCAGGCGACTAGACGAATAGAGTAATGAATCAATCCCGGTGACGAAGGTTTTCCACAAACATGTCCAAGCACTCAATCCGCGCCCAGCGGCGGTGAGCCTTAATTGACATGTGTCAGAATGTGTGCAGCTGACCCGCGGGTCATGCGTGAAGTCTGTTATAGCATTCCGTAACTTTCGCCAAGCACCGTTCTCCTAGAAGACGATTTCGATTTTAGGGCAACAAATAAAGCTACATTGTACGGTTGACCCAGTGACCGGACACCTGAGCCGCTTATTATATTGTCAATCGTTCAATGGCAGGCGTCTATTCCACTGATCATTTCACCCATTACTAACATTCGTATTAATCTACCTTTTGAAATTAATAAGCTCAATTTTGTGTTAGATATTCAAACATAGGTATGCGTTTGTAATGAAAATTACTTCGGATATCGTTTTGCAATTTTTTATTGTATACGTATAACTGCTCTAACTTTTATTGTATTGTATGTAATACACAAAACGTCTGAAAAGATGAAGCCTATTTAATTTTCCCGTGTGCCATGATTCCGATTTATATTTAACTAAAATTGACGTTTGAGGGGTGTTATAAGTTAACATGTGTAGCTGTGTATTTCTGTGTGGAAACGCATATAGCTCCCGAACGGACGAACCGAATTCCATTCCAATCCATGACTCCATATGTGTTCCAAGGATCAACCAATCTTTTCCGGCAACTTGGTTTAGGTGGTCAGCCCACCTTTGAATGGGCCGGCCTACCAGTAGAGTCCAGTCTAGCTTGCGGAATATTTTTTCAAGAACAGCAATGAAGAATCTGAAACTAAGAAGCTAATGACACTAATGGGATCAAATTTAATTGTTGATAATGATATATATCTTGACTTGTGATTAGTGCGAGAAAAAACACTCCATAATGATTTTGGTACATCATTTTTGTCGCGTCGGGTATTATTTTGATTTGTAGGTTTTGTATCGTTGACTGTGCTGGCAAACATTGATCCAAATTTTTCAACTCTACCATAAATAGTAATCTCTTTTAAACTTATTTGTCGCCGTTTTTGAAACGTTTTGCTTTTTTATTGTTGTAGTATTTTTTTTCCCGGCCGAGAAAGATTAAAGCAAACTTTCTTATACCTTACACTTAGAATTCTTTAGTTATCTACGATGGCCATGGTCATGGTCGATGCAATCCACGTAGAAAAACCCATGAAAAATATTATTTTAATTAATAAACATTAATTTGAATCAGCATCGGCATCTTTACTCATAAGATAAGAGTACAGTCAGTGTCATTTAGTTAGTAGCAGCCAAAGTAGCCAAATATTACGTAACACACCCTTATTCTTACAGAAATATTTGGCTTCCTTGGCTGCTACTAACTATATGACGCTGACTGTACATGGAATACTATATCAGCAACACCCCATCTCAATAGGGCACCTAGCAATATTGCTATCGGCAAAGTTTGAGAGGATGTTGAAATTCAATAAGTGGGTACATTGTAATCGGTATTTGTACCATGGCACTTGGCTCCCGCCCGCACCCCTGCATTCCTCTCGGGTCCCGGGCCTGAACCGCGCTGAACTTTGCTCTTATTGTCAATTCGTGCCCACCGGTGCGTCGCGTTCACTACTTTATAACCATTTAAGAAGCCTTGGGGTATTTTCCCATGATGATTCGTTCCAAGAATCAATCTGAAGGTCCGTCAGGGTAGCGAAATCACAAAACTACTTCCCTTACCTACGTGGAGTATTTTGGACGTCCGGAATACAACCGGATATCAAAATGTCAAGGTGGAAACAGTAAGTGAATACACTTACTGAAACATATTAAATCCACGAGTAGACCTTCATCGTAAACATAACACCTAGTTACTTACGTAAAAAACCGTGAGCTAGATCCTGAATGCAAATATAAATCTGTGATTAATACAGCTTAAAATGCATAATTAAGTTATCTAACGATCTATGGCATTTTGATAGTTGCTGAATGTATAACTTTTTTATTTTATTAGGAAAAAGAGACAAGTAGTAAGTAAGTGAGTTTTGTATATGTAACATGTATATATGTCTTCTAGGAAGTCTATTTCTAACCCCTTCTAATAATCATCTGCTAATGAAGACAAAACATGTGAATCATTTTACTTATGTTTCACACTCAGAATTGACCCAAGTATAAACTTATTTTGTGGTACAGTAGTTGTCAAATACATGTTTCACATTTTTGCACCTTATTGCTGTGTAATAGTAAATGTACACATCTTTGACGTTGTCTATACAAATTACTACGTTGCAGCGTGGTTGCAGCAGATTACATGCGGAAAAAATCAATAAATTTTATAATGGCCCCACATTTCAACGATGATTGGTAACCTATATCAGGCACTTTAGCTATCCTCGCAGTAAGTCACGAAAATTATAATGAATAATCCTACCTCCATATTAAATGCCAGCTGTGCATAAATTCGTAACTGTAAGTTCGAAGACTATCTGGCGTGCAGAGTTGTTTCCACATCAGCTAAATCAGCATTTCACGCAATTAGAATGATGTAGGTACGTAATAATACGTATATCTGTAGTTAGTTTATAAATTGTTAGGTATATCAGTCACGCAATGACTGTAACAATAGTACCGTACAAATTCAATTCATTGTATCTCGCGATGCAGACGCTTTGTTGACGCAACACAAAACAATGGGGTTTTGGTTCACCGACCTTTCGGGATCTGTGACATCGCCGCGAAAATATGGGCACAGCACAGCATAGCTCGAGCATTGCGTACAAGTGTCGGCAACGAGATGACGCGATGAACAGCGTCGTGCCCGAACCCGCCCCACGCGATTAATGGACAATGCTGGTGAATTCTAAATTAGATTACATACTTGCTCGAGTAATTGTTATGACGTGCTTTATTAGTCAACTTACTAACTCACCCGCGAGGAAGTTAATAGACCTGTCATTGAAAATTGAAATGAACTTAGCCTTACCTATTATAACCGAGACATTGCATGATTGCAGTACAGATTAAGATATTAAGATTCCGATATAGGAATGACAAATTGTTCAACCGTTCAAGGCGGCACGAGTCCTTTGGAGAATAAATCACGACCACTTCTCTTGAATCCCTTGTCAAAATGCTGGCTCTATAAGGACATCAATCATGTATAGATAATAAAATGGCGGGCTTGGATAGTTTATGTAAGCGTGTCGTGATAAGCAGACACCTAAATTTGCGAGTGCTGCAATTTGGAGAAGCATGTGGTCGAGTGGTTAGTCCGACATTAGGCGGCGCTCCCTCCGCGGCGCGCGCATTGCCCCCGGCGGCCAGGTAATGCGGGCCTGGGGTCTCAATGAGAGTAATGCGGCCTCTTTACCTCTCCGTGCAACGACGTCTTATTTAGAACACAAACGCGCCACAATCGCGCCTTAAATTGAAGCCTTTCAGCGCAATTACCTCTCGAGCAACGCGCGCGTTTAGCAGCCGACTATCAAATCAGCAAGCGCGCTCAACAACCCAGCTAGTTGCCTATCAAATTAGCATATTACGAGTTTTGATGGCGCTCGCGTAAATACATACCAGACTCGTAATGTTCACGATTTGCTCGGTTGCAACCAGTGATTGAGACAGACGACTACGAAACGCCAATAAACCTTAGTTTTTAATATTTAGACAGACTGTACAAATCTTCATGATGGTACCTAACGTTAATTGTGTGCAGGGAGTTGAAAGGTTAGGGAGGTTTAATCTCTATTGTTCCATTAGAACATTATGCCATTCTTGTGGAGTATTTATTTAGATGTCCTTAAGCAGTAGGTAACGGTAGCACGTAACCTGAGAGCCTCTCGTATTCTAGTTGGAGCTTCTTCGAACAAAAAGCGTATAAATTGTAACGCATTGACAATAGGGAGATAAACACTGAGGTTTTCGAATCCTCTTTTAGCCGCGTCCTCAGGAGTATATAATCTGAATCTTTAATTTTAAACAATAGGATCGCTGATATATTTCTACCTACTCGTTCCACTCATTAGACGATTTTAGTATAATCATTCAGTCTCGTCATCCGGAAAGGTAACTTATATAAATTTAACGTGATGAATTAGAAACATACGCCAAGGATATGTCAAATATCCGCCAGGCGACCCATCACGGCTAGTCAAAGAACACGTCTGTTCATAGATGTATAATAAGAAGCCCTCAGGAATAAAAGTGGAACGATAATCTAGCAGTTATTTATGTCATAACATATTATGGACTGTCGAGTTAATCGAAACTGCATCTGAATCATAATTAAAGACTTGTTTAACTTTATTGTTCTTCTTTGTAGAACTAGTTTCGGATCTAACCTTGCAGACAGCTTTTATGAAAATAGTCTAGACACTAAGATTTATTTAGACATTTATCTAGTATAGAATGTGTTACCTGATACTAACAAAAAACTAATACGAAATTTTTGATTATTCATAAGCATTTGGTGAATTGATTAAGTAGGTATCTTATCTACCCACAAGAATTTAGTCACAGATACATTTTACAAATATGCTCTAGGAGTTGGTTAATTTATCGTATGGCAAAAAGGACGAAACAGTAACAAATAAACATACTCACTATAAAATATTAAGGCTTGTTAGCCACTTGATGGCTTCGTCGCTTAAGGACGATCAGGCCCGTATCATGGTCGGCCTTATCACGCGATAAGTAACTAGATAGAGAGTCAGTCTCGTTCCATCGAACGGTGTCAGCCAGTGACGGACGCTCTATCTTGTCACTTATCGCGTGATAAGGCCGACTATGATACGGGGTCTGGTCTTCTGGAGGGCACTGGCGTAGCGCGTTAAGGGCAGTCCTCGATGGTGTGGTGGATGGTCTGTACATCGGCACCGCAGAGGCATGCCGGTGATGGTGACTCCACCCAACCGCAACGATGTTTATATTGAGCGCAACGAAAAAAAAAGCCAGTTAAAATTGCACCAGTGTCGTCTTGACCCTTCTATTGTAGAACCTGGAATAAATAATAATAGTTGGTCACTTAGAACATTATGCAGACACTTTGCAAATATATATTAATTAAGTCCAAGCTTTTCTGACTGTTTGGGCAATTAAGATAACTATATATTAGTATAGTAATAGTAGGAACCTAAGATACCTAGTACCGGCTCACCAGAACCAAATGTAATAAATATGTTTATTAGTTTTGCTTAGCGACGTCGGTAGGCAGGTACCCCGTGTTGTAGGTATTTTCGTGGTGAATAGATCCAATATTTTATGGGACTGGGAAGATATGTGTCGTATGCTACTCGAGTGAAGCCATGGGACAAAATATAATATGCTGGTAAAGTAAAGAGAGATATCTAAAAGATACCTTCACATATCTAAAAGGTACCTACCATAATATCTACATCAAAAACTCCTCATAGTGGGACTTCCAATTGGTTTGTGTTTTACTTCTTAGGCCTTTATATCCTATTGTACATTAAATAGGTCACAATTGTTGGCAAACAATGGAACACCAAGATCGAAGCCCGGAGAAGTAGGGCACGCGAGGAACGTCCGTGGTGGTGAAATTGTAGTGGGCGGCGCCGCGCACGCCGCTACGCCCAGCCCTTTCACCGTCGCCCGCCCGCGGCGCCCCGCCCCTTCTCCCCACCTTCTTACCCCCTCGACAACCACCAGCACTTAGGGTCACCATTAGCCCTAATTAGTCATCGGGCATGGTAGCGCTAGTAATTTTGAAATTCTCAGGTCAGTTAAAGAGGACCTAAGGTCCCAAATATGCAGCAAAACCCAGTAAAATCATAAGGCATCGCAAGATGCATTTTACTAAGAAACAGCCATAATAAAATGTATTAAAATAGGTGTAGATTCCATGGGAGGCCTAATATAAAAATAAAAATAAAACAGAGGTTATCTTGCAAGTTGTTAAAAGGTCCGAAACCTAGGGCCCTCGCTGAGTGATTTATCGATGACAACCCTGTTAACACTTACATAACCTCTATTCCCCGAATAGAAACAAACGCCTCGGGCGTTGCCCCATTGAGCATGTAATAGAAAACGACTCTGTTACAAAACTTAAGGCAACGCGCAGCCTTTCAACCCTCCGCCGTGTAAGTACAAGCCGTAAGTAATATCGTGCATTAGCAAATAGGTGGGTATTGTTGCACGATCGCCGTATAAATCGTTGTCGGGATTAATTTGGAATGTACGATCAGTTAATTACATCTATTAGAATTGTAAAGTAATCTAAAGTAATTATGCGTGTCAGCAAATACCTGCAAATATTCAAAGGCACACAAAATGAGGTTTATTTTTTTTAATTTAACCAGATCCCGCATCATCGTCGGCCTTATCACGCGATAAGTAACAAGATAGAGAGTCCGTCTCGTTCTATTGAACGATGTCAGCCAGTGACAGACGCTCTATTTTGTCACTTATCATGTGATAAGGCCTTCCATGCTACGGGGTCAGCAGTCGGTGGTATACCTACACGTTTCATGAGAAATCATATGCTGCACATGCCGAATTCTGGCGGAGCCAAGAGATAAAATATGTCATATGCCACACATATGCCATGCCAAAGATCTATTTTGTATAGGTAATACCTACTGGTGAAATATTATTTTATTTTTGGAGATTTTCCCTACATACAAACTTAAATTTACTCGGTTTGAGCATTTCACAGACATTACTTTTTTATAATATATCATCTTGGCTCAATAACCCCCTTATCGGCTGACATCCGAGTCGAGAAGGCGATACGCTAAGCATGCACTAATGATGCGCACGAGCAGCAGTGTTCATTCGGGAACAATAACTACATTATGCTTATTGTCCCTCAACGCTCAACCCATAAAGCGGATGAAAGGTTAAAAAGCTCAAATAAGCGTGCATTAGGAAAGAGGTGGCCCGTGGGGTCGTGGTTAGAATGCAAACTGCCGCCCATACATTAAATCTGCTGCATTGGAATTGCAAAGTCGTGATTTGTCAAAGCATAATCTCAGGAACTGCAATATTCGCACATCGTAATTATTATCGTTGGTAAAATGGCACCCAAATCTTTAGCGGCATCTCACGGTTTATAACCAATACCGACGCCGATGTCAAGTACGGATACCGGGTAACCGTCGACATGAATTATCTCCTGATGGGTTATAGTACCTACCTACCTAGTGATACCATTTAATAATCTGGCCCAAGGTTCATATTGTAGGTATTTTTCAGTCCTAAAATATCTCGTAACTAAACTGCCCACAGTGCTTCTATTTTCTTAATATTCCTCGTCAATCTTCGTATTATACGACGCAAACGAGGGGTGTTATAAGTTTAACATAGTGCGTATCTGTATTATACCTATCATGTGTCTGTGGCATCGTAACTTCCAAAAGGATGAACCGATTTGACTGTTTTTTTTTAAATTGAAAGTCTTGTCCGCCGAAATGGTTTATGCTATGTTTGTTGTGTTTGGGGTATTTTAAATTTTGACTAGGTACGAATAAATATATTGCCCGATGCAAGAGCGAGTGAATTATCTATTATGAATTAGCAGGTATTGTAGTACAGTTTACACCACTACGTACCTAATAGAAATAATAAAGAAAATAAATAAATAAATATTACTCGTAGTGGACAATCTTACACAAATCGACCTAGTCCCAAACTAAGCAAAGTTTGTACTATAGGTACTATAGGTACTACGACGATAAAATATACATAGATAAATAAATACTCATATACATAGAAAACATCCATGACTCACAAACAAATATTCATGCTCATCACACAAATAAATGCCATTACCGGGATTCGAACCCAGGACTTGCTTCGTAGACAGGGTCACTACCAACTAGGCTAAAGTGGTCGTCAATAGACAATCAGCAACAGTAAATTATTATTGCAATAAAATTGGACACATTAAGGAACTCAAAAATGTATCAGGTAGAATAAACCATGAAACTTACGCGACTCAACCCCTAATGTTAATACATGTTAGCTGACTTATATCTACTTATTAACAAAACGTATATTTGCTCGATTCTTGTTTGTCACAGGTTAAATAATGCGCTATGGAGCAGGTCTGGTTGCTGAACGTTTTTAGCCGACTATAATGCAGTTACCCTTACCCAATGATACATTCTTGGATTCACCTTTGACACTAAATAAAACACTTTAAGCATACGTTATTGAAAGTTATAACAATAAACCTTTAAGCCTTAATCGTATTTACTTAAGCGTTCACAAAATATGGAAATTAAGATGTTATCTTTATATTTATTATCCCTATAATGATGTTGAGCATAGAGACTATCCTAGCATTATCAGGTTATCTAACACAGCAAAGTGTTCATGCATATTAATATAACAGCTTTGTTCCTGCCACCCCTGCCGATAATGTTGAATTATTCGCGATATAGGACCCGTTACGTCCCGACGACGACGATCTGCGATAAACTTTGATTTATTACTCGGAATAACAAATGACAACAGACAATTGAAATTTATTTAGAGGAGTTTAACGCAGTATGTTACACATAAATTTACAGTTAGGATCACGTTTTCCATACTACTGATAGTTTACAATGAAGCTAGGCTCCCAAGCTCTTTTGTATTCCACGCGAGACACTTTATTGGCTAGCAGCGTGGTGTGGGTCGCTGGTAAGCCAAGCAAATGCTCCAGCGTTATATCCTTACAAGGGAATCGAATAATTTATTGAAGAGCAAATTCATACAATTGAACCAAGCTGTATAGTATCGACAGATGTATTCAACGTCAATTTGCATTCGCCGCTTTTGCTTATTGTTGGTTAATGTACTACCAACATATGACTGGGCCTCTATTCTGCAATATAAATAATTAATTACATATTCAATCTATTTACAAAAGCATTCAGCACGTCAGCGTGAAAGAGATCGCCATTCCCAATTTAATTCAAATTTGGTACAACTCTATTTTATAACGGTGCCGGAAAAGAAACACTGGAAAGAATTTTTCGTTTACTAGCTTCTGCCCGCGCTTCCGTCCGCGTGGAACTCGTTTATATCGTAGCTCCATACAAACTTTCATCCCCCACTTCATGCCCTTGAGGGATGATTTCCGGGATAAAAACTATCCTATGTCCTTCCCCAGGACTCAAACTATCTCTATACCAAATTTCATCCAAATCGGTTCAGCGGTTTAAGCGTGAAGAGGGAACAGACAGACACACTTTCGCATTTATAATATTAGTATGGATATGGATTACATGGATACTTTATTTCAGTGCGTTTTCATTTTAAAAAATGGATAAAAACAATTGTAGAAATCGTAATGTAAGTAGTAACTAGTGGCTCTGTGAGTTGTGGAACTAGCGAGCCTGTGTTTTATTATTAGTTCCGAATAAATACTTTCGAATAGGTACCTACTTACGAAAGCAAAGGCCTCCCTTTCATTCTTCCCGAAAAGCACCGAGCTCATTCTGATATCTCCGTGTGGGTGTGCCCCTGTGCCGAACTAAACCCGGTGGAACTTGGATCAAGTCAATAATTTCCTTGTATAGAAACATTCACCGTATTTTTCTTCTGTTGAAACTACCTCCATTTTGGAAAATAATACATTCCTGAATTCACCCGCAGGGTCGTTCACGCTCTCATTATGTATTTAATGTTTTTGTTTTTGAAAGTGGAAGCTAGGATTCACAAATTGAAAAAAAAGATGATATAATTTTCTTACTCTATGGCAAAATGTTGAAAAAGGGAACTTTTCCTAGAGCAGCAGCGCAAGACCACATATATATACAATTCGATGGGTTAAAAAGCGAAAAACAGCTGGGCCGGCATTCCAACCGTGATATATGAGGGGACATATAACCATTTTGAGAGCAACCCAGCTAGGGAAGTACCTCCCTGTTGCCGAAGAACGCGCTGCCGTAATATCACCACTAAGTGCTCTAGTTAGCGCTAGTTTTGTGTATAAAGTCGCTAGTAGTGAATAAGGTCAGCAGTGGTGAGGTAGGGCACAGCGACATGTCATCTCGCTCGAATGTGGAGCTGGAGCAGCCCAACTGGGGAAGTACCTCCGCCTTGCAGAAGACCACAGCCATAATAACACTACTACTTGCTCTGTAGTAGTGTTATGTTCCTGGAGGTGAGAGCTGCTTTTTTTATTTTTTTTTAAAAATAAAAAAATAAAAAAGCAGAGCTCCAAAGGATTAGCTGTGTTAAGAGTGAGAAGCCTACATTTGTATGTACATAGATGTCGCTGTCGCCACAATAAATCCAATAGTGTCAATGTGCTTGTGACTCTCCTGGAGTCGCAAGCGTCCAGATGCTGCGGTGTCTACTTACCGTCAGGCAGGCCATATATGCTTGTTGCCATCGTCGTCGATCGAATTAACTTTGATGTCTCTGGCATTCTGATTTTTAAAGACAGAGACATGAACGTGGACAAGATTATCTCAAGACTGTCAAGTATCGTGGATGGAATACCAGCCGTGTATTACTCAGCCAAAACGACAAAAAAGTGTGCAAGACTCATATCTAAGATAGAATGTATGAAAGAAGATGCAGAAAAAGGGTTAAGGAGATCGGTGTATGTACATTATTTATACTTAAAACAAATTAGGTACGTACGTATACGATAACGATAACTATGCTTATTTTCTGTTTGGCCTGAAGGTTGACTGGTAGAGAATGACTTATGGCATTAAGTTCACCTTTTGTTCTTGTATCTTGTTCCTGTGCAATCAAGTTTTAAATAAATAAATAACTCATAAAAGTAGACGTCCGTGTTATACGCATACTAACGTACTTCCTTAACTACACATAGTCGCATCTAAACCTAATTAATTCCCAGTTGACGTCCAATTTGTACTGAAATAAACTAATAAATGCTATAACAGCAGGTCGTATAAACGATAACACTAGTCATTGGAAGCGTGAGAGCCGCCTACCCTCGCGGTAAACCATTCAAGCAGAATTACAACAAGCACGAACTACGATCGCGGCAATATCGCACAGCGCGACGGTGCTGCCTACAATTTATTGGTCAGACGGGCCAACGCTCCTTCAATTATTAAGCATTTAATTATAGTCAGGAGTGGAGATAAATCGCGGGCAATTATTTCCGAGTCCTAACGACGCGGGTTGCCCAATGGCCGATATTTCGCGCTCGCGACTTCCCCGAGTAATAGGTAATTGAATTTCCTCGAGAACAATTGCTTCGATTACAGTGCAGCCAGACACGGATCGACGCCTAATGAATCTCTCCGCTGTCTTGTTATTTACGGAGATAAACTCTGTGTTTACTGGGAACATGCGCATGATTGCACGAGCTACCAATAAATTAGATTTATCAGCTAGACAAAATATGGCACATGTTCGTAGCTTAATATTTTAACAGTGTTCTAAAAGAGGAAGTTTTTTTTGTTAGGAACATATTTTGATCCGCCTGGTCGCAGGTCGTTTTAATGAGTGTTCAATTGATTGAGTTAAGTGTAGATATTTTATTGACGATGAGTTTGTCTATGCCATCTGCCTGAAGTCATGTCAATAGCGATCACTGTCGCGATTCCGAACGCGATGGCGTAATGTGTTAGCGATAACTCTTCCTTTGGAGGTGTATTGTAAATATTGTAATCCGATGTCGTAATTTGTCAATTATCGTATTATTAATATGTGAGCTTTGGTCGACCACTGTGACATCGGGATGAAAATTCACTACTATTGTAGTCACGTCCGGGCACGTAGTATAGTCACATCGCAAGTAAAACTGACGCCGCGACGCAACGCGTGACGAGTAAATCTACCCTCCTCTCATCATCGAATCACGTGCGACAGTCCCGGGGCTTGGAAGCAAGTTGTGCTTAACTAGGGCTGTTAAGTTGTAAATAAAAAGTAAAAAAAAACGGTTTTGTACGAGTTGAAAGCATTGACACATTTAATTAGCAGTATCCCATACATGACAATTACCTACCAGCGAGCGGTCCGGCACAATTCGCACAATTCGTTATAAATATTGAAAGACATTTAAAACAACATTATTTTAAGAAATAACAAATATATTTTTTTATCGACCACAGTGAAAAACAAGCATACGGTATGTCTGATGGTAAACAGACACCGTACCTAGCATATGGCCGCTTGCGATTCCAGAAGAATCACAAGGCGCGTCGGCCCTTTATTAACTTATTTATTATATAGTCATTTTAATCTACTTAAAGGTATCCTTTACTACTAATTGTCCACATGAATATGTCATATATCCTTTGTTCAGACATAATTTACAGATAAAGATAGGTACACGTAAAAACGTCTCATTATTTAACACATTAATTTAAATCTTAGAATAGCTCGATCTGTTTTTACAAAGCAAACTACGCATTAGATATCTGTAAATATTTCCCGGAACTGCAATTCCATGAATTGATACGCACTCACCATTCGGCGAAGTGTGCACAATGCAGCCTTGCACGACCATTAAGTAAAATAATCGAATATCGTGTCGTAACACGAAGCAAATCAATATCGGGGTGTATTACAACGAACGCACGCGCAGGCCGCTGGCGCACCGCTTCAATCAATAGGATGCAAGCCCCATTTCACGATTTCAATATATTTTAATGAAATGTCAGCACTTAGTGAAACCTACATTGAGCAAGGCGAACCGTGCGTCCCCTTTGCTGGCCAATTGTATACGAAATGAAGAAAACAATGACCTGACGAAGATGTTAAGTGAAATGAGTGAGTTCACGTGGTAAGTATCAGCGTTAGCTTATATACATCGCATTGTTGGCCACAGGCCGCCTCTTGAGGGTCCGCTAGTAGAGAAGATAATTTATTAAGTAGGTTACCTTCTGACTAACTTGCTGACTAAGTCGTAACAGCTAAATATTCATGGCCGGGTCATGAATATTTAGCTGCACCTAAACACCTAACACTGCTTGTTAGCGTTAGGTATGCCTTAAAAACAAAATTCTATTTCTACTACTTACTGAAAGCAAAATAATTTAGCGAGCGCGAGCTGCAACACAGCGACGAACGGGTAGCGGCAGCAGGATGTTCAATATCTATTAGTATGTTATGGAGAGATGCCCCTGCCCTGCCCCAGATCCGGAGCCGGTCGGACCAGTCCCTGGCCACCCTTGCGTAACATCCACGCCACGCCAAGTAACACTACACACGCAAAATTGTATTACAAATCTCCCAAATGACACGCTCCCTTAAAAGCCTTTTAAGATTCGCCAGTAAAAGATTACCCGTGACGGCCCTAACGTGCACGACTGACTTTAAATCGTCGTCATGAGTCTTGCACCGATTTTTAACAGGAGTAAACGTAATGGAGGTAATTACTGAGATTCATAATATAAATCACCAAATTACGTATGTCCCCACCACGCCCCGCAACGTCATGCAATTTTCTTACAGAAATTATACAGCAGTTTTAATTTATTACGCTTCTTTTAATAATTCAACATTACGTAGGATCGTCCGTAATGACCATTTTGGAAAGTAGAGTGGTCGTGCTTGAACATGCCACCCAGTATGCCATTTTATTACCTAGAACTACCAACAACAGGAATTGGAATTAACTTCAATTAATTTTTATTGTGTACCTGTACTGAACCTACTACATGAAACTGGTTAAAATATCTACACTTTATTATTTTATTGTTTGTGGTTTTTATTACGTAATAATGTAGTACATTATGTGTATTAAGTAAAACTATGTTTTATGTAGTTTTCATTTTGTATTGTAGGTACTGCAGGTACCTTAGGAAGCTGGCCTGAATGTTATACAAAAAATAAAATAAAACTCGAAGCAAGATATTTATGCATGATATATTTAACTTCAGTTTGATTTCATAGTTCGTTTGATTTCGGTTCTGGTCACCAGAAGCTTTTCAAAATATGACAAATTTTTTATTCATCATTAGGTAGGTGTAGTTACAATGTAGTAGGTACCTAATCCGTTACAACTTTCATCTCTATTTACTAACAATAGATTGACCTATCTAACCGCTCTCCCGTAAAGGTGCTCACCTCAAACTGTACTCGGACACGCAAACACGACGGAACCACGAACATAAACACATACATACACGTAGTACAGTCGCATCGTGTGCTAAGTTCCCATACGTTGTATAGATCCTGGCACAAGACTACAATATCAGAACATGATCTTCGTGATAATTTATAGCTGAGCCGAGGAAAGCTTGCCCGCCTCTATTAAGCGATGCGCACGTACTACCCCCACCGCAAGTCTGCTCTCGTTCACTTTACAACTACACGAGGAAGTGAATTACTTAACGATAATTTTACACTAAGATGTTCTAATGCGTAAAGTACCTATACTTTAGCTATACCAAAATGAACAGGCGCACTACTTTGCAAAAATAATTATAACTAATATATGAGGCATAGTTAATTTATAAATAATAATTTTGCACAACAATGCTTCATGCAAAGAAATAAGAAAAGCGGCCAAGTGCGTGTCGGACCACGCACAACGAAGGTTTCCGTGCCTATTAAAAAGGTCGTATCGTTACTGAAATCTTATGGCACTTACTTCCTTTTCTTTAAGGAAGGCAGTTTTTTAGAAATATCTCGAAAACCTTTGAACCGATCTTGTTCGAAACAATTTTCACTGAAAGAATTTAATAAGCCCTATGTCCATGATTTTTTTCATATTTTTAAAATACACGGTTGAAAAATTAGAGAGGGGACAATTTTAGTGACTTTCGGAGCGATTATCTCCGACTCTATTCACTTAATCAAAAAAATTGCTGAGAAACCTTATATTTATTTTAAAGGGCCTATTGATTGATGTACCACGCGTGGGCTTCCAATGAAAAATATTTTTTAACTTTCGGTTTTATGTATGGAGTGCACCCCTAATAATTTTTTTTAGGAAGTTAATTACATAACTGTAGCGGCTAACAAAATACACCTATCCTCAAAATTTTATTCAATTACACCTTATAGTTTTCGAATAAAATACCTGTGACATACGGACGGACAGACAGACAGACATGACGAATCCATAAGGGTTCCGTTTTTTGCCATTTGGCCCTAAAAATATCAGCTAAATATTTAATTATAATTCCCGCACGGCGCCGCCCCGCCCCGCCGTGCGGGCGGCATAGATGACTTCCCGTGTTTATGTTGATCCATATAAAAGCACAGTAAAATATTTATATTTCACTTTGGCTTAATATGTGTTTAAGTGGACATTGATATTTATTCACATTTGGTTATGTGTGAGCGGAAGCTAAAACCATGAGGCGACGATCGGCGCGTTTAGGTTTGTTAGATCGCTTACCCCAAACACGATTTTTCTTTGTAGCTAATTTTCTTTTCACATTTTTTCCCCAACACGATTTTTGTAGTCCTTTTTTTACTTTTTCACTTTCTCAGTCGTGTTACTCCCGTATCGTATTTTATTACGTCTTAAATTTTCTTCCTTGTAGGAAACCCATTGACATCGCGAAAGTGTAGATAAGTTAGGTTCGTTAGTTAGCTTCAGGTTTCGTGCTACGGGTCAAATTGATTCGTACATGGCCTCAGGATCTATCGTTCCGATTTTTATGCTTTAAACACCATTTGCAGCTTTTTTTGGCGTACCTCTAGCACTAAAACCGATCTAACAAATCGTCAACGACCATTCTACAAAATTTATAAAAATAAACGAAAGAACAAGCTGACCCTTATGTATGTATCAACGTTTTTATGGAGCAAGTACATGCACTTTTTGACATTAATTTATTTAGGGATTAGTACCAACTTGCTTTTCGAATAGGTAACAAAATTTAACACCACCACTTCGGTCAATTCGGTAGGTAGCGATGTCCCGAATTATTAAGGGAGTCCTTAACGAGATCATTAATTTTAGCGACAATAGGCAATTATTACATTGTCTTAACCATAACAAATATACAAGTAAGTAAAGCATATTACATATTATATTTTGTGTGTAGTAACACTAGTAACAGCAGGGGCTTGAAACTATAGCGTCAATAACGCTGAATAAAAAACATCGGGGCCAACATTGTTTTTCTTGGAAATGTGATCCCCAAGTACGTTGTTGTGTCCTTTTTCTATTGAGTTATCACATAAGTTACGCCTAAATCCTGCGTCGACCTAACCCTGCGAATATTGCAAAGTCGTTGTCATCCGACCTAAAACAAATGTTTTTAGCAAGCCACATGACACACACAACATGATGATATCTAATGATGAGTGGAAGTGCGATATATATAACTTTTAGAGAATATGATGACACAAAATATAATCCATAAGACAGTTTTAAACACAACTTACTTTGCTAATTTGAACATTTTGTAAAATCTAAATATGGACGCTCTTTGACCACAGAAAATCGTGACGTCATTTGCAAGTATTTCCTTAAAAACTTCATACTAGGGCCCAAACCGACGGTGAAACGCAACTTCTACGAAACTTCTAGTTACTTTTCAGTTTATGCCATAGACTCCTTTGAGAGTCCACACATGACGCAACCATTTTGAAACCGGTTTACTGCGTTTGGTCTCTCAAAGGAGTCTATGGCATAAACTCAAATTAAACTCAAAGGTAACTAGAAGTTGCAGTTTAGTTGCAGGTGCGTTCCACCGTCTGTTTTGGGCCTAACGGGGCGTTTTTAACGTTTCGTTAAACGTTGCTGAATACCGTATTGTCCTCATTTAAAAACAAACAAGAATTAACTTTTACAGGTTAAAGTTTTTTCATTGTAAATCTGCCACCACTAACTCTAAATAGAAATCAATGCATACATATTTAATGAAATCATGGTAGAGTAAGTAATGAAGTGCATTTATTCGTTACCCCAGGATATGTAAACATGTCACTGGTTAGTTTGAGATAGAATTAGTAACTCTAGATGTCCAGTGATTATGTCGTAGGCGGGTGGGTACCTATGGGTAAATCTAACAGTGACGCAACAACGACGACTCAGCCAATTGCTGTCAGGTTTAGTTTGAAGTGTGCAGCTATTTACGAGTCCGAGTCTTGCTGTACAATTTACGTGTCTGTTGATTACAGATTGTGTAGAGCTGTGCAACGCCGACAGAGCCGGCTTCAATAAAATGTTAATAAAATTGCAGCCACTTACGAAGGAAACACCATTTAAGACGGCTAGTTAAACCACCAAAGTAAAGACTTTTGTCTCGTGCAATCGTGTACACTTTAATTTATACATTACTTATAAGATGATATTGAAACATTATAGTCATTAGGTATCGACACCTGTTTGTAAATGTACCGGTTAGGGCTGGCACGACCGAATGAGTGTTCTGTACTGTTATGTGATAAACTTGGTTTTGGTCGTTCAGGTCTCGTGAAGGGAGACAGGGTTAGGTTTGTGGGGTCAGCAGAGCGACTCGTGACCGAGGCCCGCGCCGCGCCATCGCCGCAGCGTCACGACCGCCTTCGCCCTCGTCGCCTCCAAATAACATGATATTACTCACTAACTGGCCATTTCACGCCACGTTCGGTGTGAAGTCCGCTACAATCTACGGTCCGAAACAAAATATTGTTCATGTGATAAGCTGCCATTATGTTTTAGAAACCACGATTTGACACTAGCGGAGTGATGACCCCTAATACCAATTTATTAATAAAGTGTTAGTCCTTTTGAACTGTAAAATATTGTAATTTAAGGCTGTTTACTGGGGAACCTATGAATTTTAAACAAATTAAAGGAGTATAGCTATCCAAAGAAGATTTAGAAATAGCCATTTTATAGGCATTACCACGTTCCCACAGTCACTTGTACTTACTATACAGATTAAACATGAAACTAAGCAATTGCCTAATTACAAATACTAGTTAGGTACTAGCATAGGAAATTAGTAAACGATGAATCACTTCCATTCTAATATTGTAAATGCGAAAGTAACTCTGTTTGTCTGTCTGTCTGTACCTCTTTTCACGCTTAAACCGCGGAACAGATGAAATTTGGTACGTACCTATGAAGATAGTTTGAAATTAATCCCAGGAAAGGACATGGGATAGTTTTTATCCCGGGAATCGTTCAAAGGAGGAGGGATGGGCGAAATTTTGTATGTAGCTACGATATAAACATGTTCCACGCGAACGGAGTAGCGGGCAGAAGTTAGTAAGTACAAACTAAACTTCAGATAGTTGCCTTGCCTACTTTTAATAAACATGCATTTTTGGTAAGTAGATATGAATACAGTCAATATTTAAAATAAAGGATTTACATTTAAACTTATTCAATACAATACAAGCTAAGTAACTTATGGCTATACATAACATTGCCGGTCTTACAAATTCAAAACCACGAGTATTCATGTTGACACCTTACTGACCTGAGCAGAATTTACCTAATCGAAAATCTTAATGCGCCTTCGCATTCAAAACTACGTAGCAAAATACCCTCAATAATCATTAAATGTACTTTTATACATAAAGTATTACATTATTCACAGATAGTGGACAATTTACGAGCACTCAAGCGCTCCGTAAATCTGACAGAAAATATACTTTCGCGTGAGCCGCAGTTCATGCGCGCACGTTCATCGATCATCCTTTGATCGAACGCGCCGGTCAGCCCATCTATTTAATCCTTCAAACCGGTGATGAGATGTGTAAGCTTTTGTATCTCAACTTAATGCAAATATTCATGTCAGAAGCAACATTAGCAACATATGAGACTCGAGTTTTGAAGCGTCACCTCAGATAAAGTAGCATCCAGTTAAAGTTAGCCTCTGTTTTTCACCTACCAAGCAAGCATTGTAGTACCTACGTGAAATAGGGTAAACTGATAGCTATTTAGAATTATAGAATAGGTACCCATTTGTCTGGAGATTCCAACTTGTCATGACGAATAACTATATATCAGGGCTATAATAAAAGTCGCACAATGCTTTGAATAACTCTAGTCTGAATCGAGCATTAAAGCATTTTACAAGCAACCGGGGGCAGGCAATCAATGCCAAATTACTGATAAAATTAAAGTGTAAAGGCAATTCAGACGGTCAACGTTGAAAGAACTCATTACATTATACAACCTTCGACAGAAACTTTCCATACATCTTTGTTGTGCTAAACGACACATTGAATCACCGTACGCATATTCGACTTTTATCTTTCATTTAATTTCGAATTATAGGTGCAGTCGATTTAATCGATGCGAAATTCTCACCGTGCATTTTTTCATACGTCCTGGGACATTTATCGATGGATTGACCTGAATGCACATAAATAAAGTTAATGAGGTGAAAATCATGGCGCAACTGCTCCGGGCAACACATCCACATTTTTGTTATTTACAGCAGCACATTTCTGCTTAATTAAATGTATATTATCAAGGTATGGTTAGTTTCATGCGATTTTTTTCGATGATAAATGTCATGAGGTCAGTTCAGTATCATTTTGTTTACTTGCCTAATTGAACGAAATCGGTAAAAGTTGGACCGGACAACATTCTTCAAGTTCCTTTTCATAACAATGCGTTTAATGATTGACTTTCACGTTTTATCTTATGATAACCTTGGCTTTAACGATTTGTTTACAGATACATTCACGGTCGAGCAGCTAAAACCGGACGGAGTTTGCGGATCCAATTAGAATCCATTTTGAGGCGATTAAAGATAGCTCGGGACCATTGTTTTGTGACAATGGTGCGTCAGTGTAGGAAGCTGCGGTGGCGATCGCTCAAAACCTGTCAGTAGTTAACAGTTGGATCACACCAGACAAAAGACGACAGTATTGCATGCAGATTTACCATACAAAAACTCACGCATGTATTCCCAAAAGAGAATTGTAGGCTCAAATATGGGACTTACTTGCCATGGAAAGAAAAGGGTTAGTGCTATTCCATTCTGACACCGCCGGAGAATCATATTTACCGGCATCGTATTTTAGCTAGCCAAACTTGCATCTGACAGTAGTAGGGTGATGGAACCAAAAGATGAACGTTTAAACGACTATCCCAACTTTGGGTTTTTTTGTGGGAGTTGTAACCTAGTTTGGACATTGGTATGTCCAAACTAGGTTATTTTTTTATCCGATTAGGTATATAGTCGAGATTAGAATTGACTATTTTAATCCCACCTATTACAATACAGTTTTTTTTTAATGGGGTTATGTTAAAGTATGCCTGTTTGCCCAAAAGTTGAACGCTGTGCCCAATAAGTGAACGTTTTGGCTCCAATAGTTGAACGAAGAAAACGAATGACCGTGCAGCCGTCTGACTTTGCCCATGTTGTAAATTTTCCCACTAAGTAGGTATATAATTAAGCTTATAAATGCCAGGCAAAGTTGCCAAATTTTTTGTATCTTTGTAATTAAGTGTTCATTGTACTAACCCCTGCCTAAAACTTGAACGAATACATTTTGTTCGTTCATCTATTGGTCACGATAGCAAAGGAATAAACGAACTAAAATCAACAGAGCGTTCACTCATTGGAATCGAAGCCAAAATAATTAACGAACTAATTTTATTCGTTCATCTTCTGGGCACAGGTTCTTTGTTGAACGATGGTGCTTTTCATAATAAAACAATCCCCAAAATAACCGTGTTGCGAATGGATAGTCACGTTCAACTTTTGGTTCAAAAATTAAAGGTTAAGTAACGATTCATTTAAGCCATAAAAGTTTTATCTAGGTACCTTTTCAATAAGATTTTATAACAGCCTTTGAAAAAACTATGCCTTGCCCAGTAGATCAACGCCGTTCATCTTGTGGCTCAGGTACACAAAGTTGAAACTATTAGTTGAACGCTAAATATATCTTAAATTAACAATAAGTATATGCAATTTGTGATAGATTATCCGTTAAAGGCATTCATCGAGAATCTATATCACATGTAGCCGTTTTATTAAATTTTATACGTAATTTAGAGCTTAAACTTGAGAGGGCTTGTCTTAAGCAAATCTCCATACTAACGGTGATTTTGTCGTAAGACCTCGACGCGACAACCGTTCACAGCCGCGTGTGTGTGGCAACTGCCCGAGAGTTTAAATTTCAGCCTCGGCAAAGGGATGACGCGTTAGGAAAAAAAATATCGCGAGGGCGTAAAATGTGTCGTGATTTTGTAATTTAAATTTTTCGACAAACCGTTCTATTGGGTGGACAAATCTATTGGGTGGTGTTCATCTTTTGGTTCGGAAATCGATTCTGCAATAAGGTATCACGGACAACCGGCTACCACAACAGACGCGCGTGGAATGTCAGTCTGAGTGCCAACTCGGAGACCAAATTATCTTATATATATATATATATAATTATATATAATTATCGTATTATATTATATCCAGTATCGGGTATTTGCTATTTCAATTAAACAAAAACTACTAGTAATCAAGTGTTTCTTTTATCGTTCATTATTGGAATACAAAATGGAAAATTATTTAGAAAAGATATCCAAATGGTGAATTACCTTTAAAAATAGTTCTTGGGAAAGAGATTAAAATACCTACCAGTCGGATATTAACACCATATGAGTTACTTATTGGCGCTGATAACGTAATTTGTAGTCATCTGTTAAATGTGCTTGGAAAAGGGGATGCATGAATTTCTTGATCATCGGCCTATACGAGTACCTACACACCGTAGCGTTCCTCTCATGGAAGAGACGGAGTGGTCTGTAGTATCTATTTAGGCCCCGTGCGGATTGGCCACATCACATGTACCAACTATCTACTTTCGAATTTCTTCGCAGATATACGAATTGTACCTACAGATTTCCTCACGTTATTTTTTTTCACCGAAAGGCTAATAGTAAATATCAAATGATAATCCAATCATAAACTCCTAAAAATCAGAAATGCATAAAATAAGTGTATACACATCTGCCCTAGTTAGTAGCATGATACGTTTTGTCGTTATGGTTTCAGTACATTTTCGCCGTAAAACGTGACTATAAAACCTATCGTTCTAGCCAGCCTGGTTCTTCACTGTACTGGTTAACAGAGCGCAACAAGTCGCTAACCCACTGGTATTGTATTTATTGTAGCGGGACCCTGGCACGATTAGAGGAGCCACTCGATCATCTGACCACGATTTTAACGTTTTAAATTAAATGTTTGGCGATAACGTGACACCCGAAGTGCGACACCGGGCCCGCCGTTGCGACACTTTGTTAGTCGTCGTAAAACACGCGCTTCTGTCGACGCTTCGCAACCATTATGGATTGCATCCCACTCAAACATACGTCCCTAATAGAAACATGTTCTAACATTAGGTAATACATTTGATTGTGTGTCCTAATTGAGCATGTTCAAATGTCTACTCGCAATTATTATGATAGTAAAGTTTCTATAAGAATTCGCATTAGGAATGCATTTTGTTAATTTTATTAAAATACATAGTTATGTTGTTAATTTTACTTTGAAGTAGGTAGGTACGAGTATATTCCTGCACTACCTGTTTGTAACTCTTCTTGAAAATTGTCTGCTACCCAAAGGTTGTCTGGAAGAGATCGCTCTAAAGCGATAAGACCCTGTTAAAGCCTGCGTAAGCCTGTTGTTACCTCTATTTATTGAATGTACTCTTGTAACATGTTTTTCTTATGTTGTGGTGCAATAAAGAATATTATTATTATTAGTATAGGTATTAAGAAGAAACGAAATCATATTTTGCATGTAGTTACTAATAATGTATAATAAACTTGTCAGTATGTTAATTGAGAATGAAAACCTTAATAAACAGGTACGTTACATTGTAAACTAAACTACTTTCGGTAAAACGCAGTTGAAGGCCTTGACGTTACGATCGACGTTACGACGTTGACGTTACGGTTGACGTTAGGAGACCCTACGATCTGCTATCACATTTGAATTTCGTATAGCACCTGACCAGTAACCATTCGTTTTGTAACTTATGGAGGTAATTTTATCCACCTTGCCTGTTATATGAATATTCTGACAACAATTTTGTGTATTTACCGAAATATTACAAATCATAAAAGACAATAAAGGTGCGACCACACCGCTGCTCAAAATACGCTAACGCACCGTAAAACGCGTGATGCAACGCAAAATGTATAAAGAATACGTGACGCATACACGTCAACACGTATACGCAGCGTTAAGCACCGGTGTGGTCGCTCCCTAAATTGTTGCAATTATTTACTACTTAGCTTTTCCCGCGGCTCCGCCCGTGTAGAACTCGTTGATCGCACTCCCATACACACCCCACCATGTTATCCTCTGACACGATGATTTCCGGGATAAACAACATCATACCAAATTCCATCCAAATCGGTTCAACGGTTTAAAAAGCGAGAAAAGGTAACCGACAGTCAGAGTTACATTCACATCACTACTGTCTCTATGTATGCTTAGATCTTTAAAACTACGCAACGAATTTTGATGCGGTTTTTTAATAGATAAAATGATTCAACAGGAAGGTTTATATGTATAATTTAGTACCCGTGCGAAGCCGGGGCGGGTCGCTAGTTTATAAAATTAGTATGGACTGTCAATAGCTTAATCGTAAACCTAGATATACCAAACATATGTTTGCCTTAATTAGTGTTTTTGTAGAGGTACCTACCTCGGATAACTACATTTAAATTAGCCAATATGACAAGATATGGTCACATTTGTCGTGCGCGACAGCATAACACACGATCGGCAGTTATTTTCAATAAACTTGTAAATTTTACGCTAAATTACATTTCGGCGTACGCAAGAAAAAACATTAAGTGAAAAATAATTGTAGAGAAAGAACAACGACATTTGCATGATTAAGTGGAAATGTTCTGATTAATGATTTCTCCTGACCCGGTGGGAAATACGGTGAACCGTGATTAAGTTTTTATAAATATTCATTATCAATTTTATATACTGCCCGTGCCCGTAATATCCGTCGGAACTGGTCCGTTTTCTCTTTCGACGAAATCGTGCAAGTGCAGCACAATAAATCAGAAGTGTAAAGTTGGCTCAATTTACACTCATTATTTCATTCTTACCTGCAATTTGCCGAGGCCTAATTGCATTAATTAGTGGGCATTATGTTCGGTGAGCCCTTGGAATCGTCGCCTATGTTATGTTCAATGTGTCGCGCTTGTATTGTTTCAATTGTGAGATATTATTTATAAGAATTAAATTAGTTTAATTTTTTTGATAACTTGTGTTCGTACTTAACGTTCACTTTAATTAGCTTCATTCTTTATTTATATTTTATTTCTTATATTATACAAGAAGTGCCTTGTGCGCTTTTCAAGTTGAAACGAGTAAAATTCTAATAATACTTACCTACTTCTGCCCAACATCGAGCTAATTAAATTAAATATTAAGATATTATATTCATAGAGAAAACAAACAATTATAGCTCTATCCAATATTATGAGCTTGAAGGATGTTGAGAAAGGATGAGCATGTGTATGTTGATCTTAAATTATTTTAGATAATTATCTAAATAATTGAAAGGCCGGTTGTGAACTCGGCGGCACGTGTGTGCCACAATAATACAGCGTGAAGCGAGACTGAGATTGAATGTAATTAGCGATTTTGTACAGCGCTGTCGGCGCGGCGCGGCGAGAGCGGCGCAGGCGCAGGGGCTACATAGACCAAGACCCCGTAATAACTAACGGTCTTCGTATTGTTATTTACATTGAATGGTATCGTAACTAAATACTAAATCTTTTCTTGTTCAATCACACATGAGTCACGCCTCTACGAATAATTTCCGCTACAAAGCGGGAAAATGCTGCTACGACGTAGCATTCGCAGCGTCACTAGGCCTCGAAAAAAATTACAAAAAAATAATTGTATCTACTGTGATAATAGTTTCTTGACTTCACAGAAAAGTATATCATATAGAGAGTGAAAAAGCGAACTTCTTCATTTCGTCTTTGCTGTGATCATTAGTTAACAGTTTTTGTACAAGTTTTGGTTGAATCACACAGATTTATTTATAAGGAGACGCTATTTATACGGATTATGAGTACCTACAACCCAAAATTAGGCGTTATGGTCTGAACTTCCGCTACGTCCACAGGAAAGACCCGAACATGTCTGTACGCTCTTTAGATATGGAAGGATATTTTACCCAATACGAGTACTACCTAGTCCCAAACTAAGCAAACCTAGTACTAGATGACGTAGATGGTGTGGTAAAGTATATATATATATATATATACTTATATCGGTATTTAAATATTTAATAATAATATCTTTTTATAATACGTATAATTCGGCTGACGTAATTAGGTACCTACTCAATGATGTTTTTTTATGATGGGCTCTCGGTCTATGGTCTATGATGCCCGGTGACCCCACGCGGGTCGCACCAGGAACCGGCCAGTTCTCTGTTATACCATAAAATCTTATTAGACTAAATCATTACTTGCTCAGCGTCGTGTTTGCTCGTACGTTATGGCTTATGTTTATGCTGATGAAATAATCCTTTGAACTCGCGATAATTTGTTGCTTATCTAAAATTAAACATAGGTAGTACTTCTCGTTTGTCAGTGGTTTTAAAGGAATGGATTGGGATAATGTCTCTACTACCTCTACTGTTGTATGACTAAGCAATTATAATTATTAGTGTGACCTTCTAGCAATGCGTAACTTGTCTTAAACCCTCAGTTTTGTTGGATATTGTATTTAAATATGTTTATTACAATCTTTATATTAACTTGACGTATTAGTCAGTGTAGGTCAAATCTTGCAGGTCCAATCGTGTTGAAATTTTGTGCAATTATGTAAGTCCGATGAGAATGTAACGCTATACCGTAAATGTGATGGTATCTGATGATGGAGACGAAAGGTGGGCATAGGGACTCCTCAATTAGGTAGGTACACAAGATTACTCCGTTGTGTTTGGGCTATTGGGAACCCACTCAACGAGCCGTTGCCGACTGTGTAAAAAAGTACAGTCGGCAAAAAAAGTTTGAACCAAAAATGCATTTCCAAAAGTGCTTTGTGAGGGGTAAAGGTAACAGACGGACATACCTACAGAGTAACTATCGCATTTATAATATGATATAGTATGGAAGTATGGATTAGTATAGATTTATGGACGAAATTTGCTGAACATGTTTTTAGTTGAAGAGCAACACATTGGAATGTAAGTAAGTATGTAAAATTTGATATGTAAGTATTCCCCTGAATATTTCACGTGGACAGTCAAAAACACAAAGAATAAACACCACAAGACTGTGTTTGCCGAGTGATTGGTATTTTAGTTATGTAATTATTTTATTGAGTAGATGCAACAGTTATACTTAACCTTTGACACGGCGGTCTATCTTATTAATAGTTCCACTCTCAGATAAATATTTTGCTTAGATTCGTATGATTTCAATGTAAATAAGTACTTACTCGGTCAAGTAATTGACACCCTAAACACATATATCCAACCTTCAACCCTTTCGCACTGACCACTTACCACGGCCTACTAGATTGTAAAGAAAGTGTCATGGCATTATCACGGGCAGCTGAAATGTACAGGAATGATTTTGAATGTTGATTTTCTATTAATTACAATAAAAAAATAGTTTTTAATATTAACTTATAAACCCGTCGATTAATGAATGTAGTAAAGCTTTTATTTGAATAATATGACTTAACATGTAACTATCGTAACTCGTAAAATCTTCGACCGTGGCTAATTTTTAAAATAAAAAAATATACTTTCCACCCTAGGGGAGGAAACGTAATTTTCCACCCGGCTATATACCCATGAAAAGTCAACTTTCAGAACAGGAGAGATGAAAAATTAATTGCTGTCTCGAATAAATGTTTAGAATTTGGACATCGAATTAAAAAAAAAACTGTCGTACATTTTACCAGTTTATTTAAATACCTTAGTTTAATATATATAGTAATTAGTTAAATACATTTTAAGCAAAGTATTTGTTACCAAATGAATTAGTACCTAACAAGAAGTCTAGTTCAAGAAAAAATTTAATACCTGCCTACGGGGTCCGTTATATTACTTGCATTATTATGTGAGCAATAAATACTTTGAGTAACTTTACTTCTTTATGAATATTAGTCATCGTCCTCCCGGCGTTTTCTGGGCAATAGGTGGTGCCATAAAGAAGTCTGGGGTCCGCTTTGGCACCTAATTCCAGATTTGTCGCAGCCACCAGTTTTTATGAAAGCTTCTGCCATCTGACCTTCTAACCCACAGAAAAAAGACCGGGTTGCACTCCGGGAGTGCCGGCAGAAGTGAAAACTCAATGACATTGTAACAGTTCTTCGATCAGGTCACATGTCCGCCTTACGGTCACGTGACCTGTGGCGAATTTATCAATTTTTCCCCATCACAAAAACTGCACAGCGCCGTTATAGAAGTTTTCACTTCAAAAACTAAACCTTGTTGAGATTAGACCGGTCTTCGCACGATGTTTTCCGTCTCCAAAAAGCTACTGTTAAATACATCAAATGATATTTCGTAAGCACAAGTTTATTTTAACACATTCACTGCCAAGAATCGCTACGCGCTACAGTAGCTACGAGCCGGGTTTCGAACCCATGAAAGTCGCGTGCCTTACCGCTCGGCTGGCAATGGCATCTCTCTCTCTCTCTCTCTCTGTACGAATAACTAGCTGCCACAATAAAGGATTAATTGTATTTTTTTTTCACCCGCGACTTCTTCTGCCAGGACCCGGGATAAAAACAATCCTATATAGTCGTGCAAAATTTCATCCAACTCGGTTGATCCGTTTAAACGTGATAGAGACAATCATCCAAACTTTCGTATTTATGTTAGTAGGATTATTCTGATTTTTATGTTAATAATTAAATATTTAAGTAAATGCACCTTTTAAAGTTTGAATTTTGTATGAAAAACGCATGAGTGCTCAATACCTTTTGGTCAAGCCTGTAAGTATAATTTAGTATGGATCTCAAATGTTGTTGTCTTTTGTGCCTATCAGAATACTGAAAGGATGTACTACTCGTAGAGAATTGAAAGTAGATTAACAAAATAATAAAATGAATTATATTAGACGACCGGTTCAGCCTAGCGGGCAGTGACCCTGCCTATGAAGCTAACGGTCCCGGGTTCGAATCCCAGTAAGGGCAAATGTTTGTGTGATGAGCATAAATATTTGTTTGTGTGTGTGTTAGCTACCAACGTGATTGTCACTGCGGCGTTTGTTGTGTTGCAGCTAGATTAGCATGGGCAAAAATGATTTTAAGAAAACCTGCAGATGTGCTAGCTTTAGTGCAATGATTCTAAACAAGGAGGACGTACCAAAATTTTTGTTCTTTGCACCAAAACTGTGCGAAATCGCAAATGCGCACAATTTTGGGCACTAGATAGTTATTTTGGCCAGGCCTGTTCCTCTTGCCACTTTGGCTAAACTCTTCTGTGGCTGTGTCTCGTCTCGGCTACTCTGGGGTGTTCATACACCCGATTAAGCCTCTCACAGACTGGCGCGACCTGACAGCGGCGGTCAATAGTATACTCGTCATTAGCTGTCCAATTTATATATTGCCCGCCACCGCAGGCCGCGCCAGTGCGTTGTCCCTACACAGTCTTTACGGCTAACACCACAGGACGGTGACACAATCGTGCAATCGTTCAGTGACACACAGTAAGAAACGTTTACTATATAGGTGACGGTGTCGACGCACAAATAAGCCGCATAGCACTTGCTCCATCGTCTAGTTAGGGTTAGGTACCCTATGGAGCACGTGCTATGTGGCTGAGTGGAATACCATTCGGTGTTTTTTAGCTGTCAAAAATCAGTCTCGTTACATCAAGGACCTTCTGGTCGTCAATAAGTAGGTAACTAGTAATTATTCTGTGGTTTAGTTGGTGGACTCAGGTTTCGGACAAGTGCGGCGACGATTACAGAAGCCATTGTGTCGGTGATGTATTGTTGCGGGTATCTGGGCCGGGGCCGCAGCGCACGCCTATCCTGCGAGGCGGGGCGGTGGGCGGCCATTGGATGCCGGCAAAGCGTGACAAGTTCCATTGGACAATTCGACAAGAAGTGAAAGTGACGAAACGTTCCTTCTTCGTGCCTAACACCTTGCGTAAATTATGCAATGGACCCATTATTGTGGAGCCAGATTGAGCCATACCTAGACCATAGGATTTTCTGATTTCTGGATACGTGTTTTGAGTAATCTCGTACAATTTCAGAATTGAATTCTATGGGCGAAGCAGCAAAAACGAGGTCTATTTGACATTCCAACCCAACGGGGATACTAAGCTAGACCTATGTACTATTCGGATTATGCTTGGGTCCAGTGAGTGTTCTTGGCTAGAACACTACTGACTCGGATCTACTATCACAGCCGCAGGCAACCAGCACATATTATCACTTTACACATTCAACGCCAGTAAATTCCAAGAAAACTAAATGTGTTAGATTTTCTTTGCCTAACGAATGTTTAGATATTATAATTATGAGTGTTTAGAAATAGTACATACGCGACATTCTTGGGTATAACATTAGACAAAAATCTACAATGGAGTGCCCATATAGCCGTGTTGGCGCGTAAACTAAGTTCAGCCGTAGATATATGCTATTAACACTTTCACTGTCAGGAACCCGCCTAGCGGGCGCCTACGCCGTAGTCGCTTTCCTCTACATACGAGGAAAACCGACCAATGTTGTAACAGCTCGCCTAGTTTATCATAGTTATTTCATAGTATTATGTTGTACGGTATTCTGGTTTGGGGTAAAACAGCTGACATACAGACAACCTTTGTATTACAAAAAAGAACCATTCGTTCTATAGGCATATATAACCTGGGAACAAGAGAATCCGTCAGAGAACTCTTTAAAAAAATAGCATTTTACAGTAGCGTCCCAATACATATTGTTTATGTCATATAATAAATTCAGTCTGTAAAAATTCTGATAACCATAAAATTAATACACGCAATAAAAATAAAATAGCAACAAAAGTTTCGTGTTCGTAAAGTATACAAGTCTTTTTGGATCAATGTATACATTTTTATAATAAAAATTACCTAATGAAATTTAGTCTCTACCCTTTCCAGCTCTTAAAAATTACTTGAAAAAAACATTGATGTCAAAGGGTTATTACAGGATTGAGGACTATTTAACTGACATAAATGCATGGCCCAAACCAGAGCCCAAAATAGCTTAATCGTTCATAATTTAATAGTCATTGTTTAAAGCCTAGGGAGCAAGATGACACAGTTTCTACAAGAAAGCATACCCAAGGATTTAGTTAATAGTTAGTCGCATTTCCATTTGTTTTGTTTTTTTTTCAATCTCTGCCTTGTATTATGTAACCCAGTTTCGGTCATGTTTTCTTGTAGAACAACGCAATATGTTTTTTATTTCTTTGTAGGTAGTCATATTCAGTTTTCACTTATTTTAAGTAGGTTAAGTACTATCATTGTCATAAGTTTTTTTTTGGCAAAAAACTACTGACTTGAGACTGAGTTTGTTTCGGCGTTTCTTCTTAACAGTGGTCTTCTTTTTCAGAAACGCTGGTAGAATTTTGTCTTGCAAAAGTGACATATCGGCCTATTTGCAAATTAAAAATCATTTATTTCATTTATGACTATGCGTCAGAGCGCTACGGGCGCTTTTCGCTACATAAGGGCATTACGAACTCCGGCGTAGCGCTACGAGCGTAGGGTGACGGTAGGTAAATGGATTAACGTATTCTCCACACAGTTATTTTGGCAGAACAACCGCGCGATACACATTGATATAAAATCGGAATATGAAACGAACATCTCACACTGACCCCGTATTACCAGCCGCATAATACGCAGCCGTCGTAAAATAAAAATACGAATCTTTCGATACATAAACAAATATTAATATGATTCTATAAGTGTCATAAAAGGCATTAAGATGCAAATTCGCTACAAGCATAACGAGAACATTAGCATTATGAGCGACAATAATAATTCGAAGGGTGACTCAGCGAGTCAGCCCATCAGCTCCGGTGTATTGTGACGCAACTCAGTCGACAAGCAAGAGCCCGCCCAGGCCCTCCATCAATAGCCGTGAAATTCAATTATAACTATGTAGGTCGCATTGCCTAAAAATGATCGCATTTATTTATGCCTGCCTATCTATATTGGATGTTGAAATAGGCTATTCGTATTGACCTGCCGTCGATGTTTCACGCTAAGGTTTCAGGCAAGCATCCGAAATCCATTGTGTTTACGTAAATTTAAACAAAATATGATGCCACTACCACTATGATTTATCATTAGTAATACTATACATGTTTGTTAATACTTATGTAGTAGTTAATCATAACAGCATCACAATTTGTTAAAAATTACGACTGGTGTTAAGCGGGCACCGAAGCCTGTGGACGCCGGCAAGGCAACGTTATAAGGAGAAACAATAAGCGACATACGTTTGACCGCTTCGGGACACGAAATGAAAACCATGCTGTGCGAGTAGAGGCGAAATGACCAGACACTTTTGATAATGACTGTTCTGATAATGTATGTACAATTCAATTCAATTGCCCAATGTTCAATGCCATCTACAACGGTGACTGTTAAAGAACCAAATATGTAGCAGAATATATACCGTATATACTGTTGTTTATCGACACGATTGGAAAACACAGGTAGCTATTCGCGCTTAAGTAGGTATAGAAGTAAGTACCTACCTATACGCGCTGATCGTTGTTTTTTCACAGTATAATAAAGAGTACTGTGGTCTTTAGTCTTAATAGCCTAACCTAATATAATTAAGGTCTTAATAAGACTTTCGGATGCGCCATTGAGCGCATCCTAAATTCTTACCAGCGGATCCGAAATCGACTTGCCTAAACGGCATGCAGGATGCATGCATATCTATACACAAATCCACAGATTTCCATTTGCTAATACCTACTGCCCTGAGAGACGTCGTAGGTATGAGAATAATATACCTACCTAACAATTCTGAATTATCGATCTCTTGGTAAATAACCGCATTGAAAATGGTCTTTAGTCTTAATAGCCTAACCTAATATAATTAAGGTCTTAATAAGACTTTCGGATGCGCCATTGAGCGCATCCTAAATTCTTACCAGCGGATCCGAAATCGACTTGCCTAAACGGCATGCAGGATGCATGCATATCTATACACAAATCCACAGATTTCCATTTGCTAATACCTACTGCCCTGAGAATAATATACCTACCTAACAATTCTGAATTATCGATCTCTTGGTAAATAACCGCATTGAAAATTGCTTAAACACGTTAAAATCACAACTAAAGACAGCAGTTTTTTAATGACCGTTGAAATCCTAGGTATAGATATACCTAGGATTTCAACGGTCATTAAACGGTCATGCAGATGCATAGAAAGTCTGAAAAAGTCAAAATGATTCGCTACCGCGCCAGTCTGTGAGAGGCTTGAGGCATGAATCACATTGGCGTGGCCTGGCCTGCGGTGACGGTCAATAGCAAAGAATATAATACTCAATAGTAAATATTAAATATTTTTACACCTTTCATTCAGAAAAGTAAGTTTTGCTCCACGACGAGAGGGATCAAAACGCTACTTTTCTGTTCAAGCTACTTTTTTAATTTATACATTAGCATGTAGCTTTTACGCAATGTGCCAATTGAAAACAGCTCTTAATAAAATAATCGATTGTAATTTCATCGTAATCGATTCAAACCGAACATATTTCATTTCAAGTGTTTATTCTAACAAGCGTACTATTAGTCTGACGGTAAGTAGACACCTTAGCCTATGGACGCTCGCTACTCCAGGAGAATCTCAAGGGAAGGGGAAGGTGGGAGGAGTGATAGGGAGAAGGGGAGGGGTAGAGGGGGCAGGGGAAGGGGGATGGGGGTGAGGGGGAGGGGAGGGGTGGGAGATGGGGATGTGAGGAGAGGGGGAGAAGGGGGAGACGGGAGGAGGGGGAGAGGGGGAGGGGTGGGTGCTGGGGTGGGAAGGGGAGGGTTAAGATAAGGGCGGGAGGGTGGAGAAAGGGGAGGGGAGGAGAGGGGGAGAAGGGGAGGGGAGGGGGACTTTGGAGGGGGAGCTTTTTTTTTAAATATTGTCAATTAAAGCAATTCGCAAGTTTTCACTTCTGCTGGCACTCCCGGATTACAACCCGGTCTTTTTATTTATTTATGAATTTTTCGTAATATTTTAAAATTTGTATAATAAAAATTAAGAAAAATTGTTAAAACCTCTTAATTAACTTTAACAGTATCTTTTTAAAATTTCTTCATAGTCAGTGTGAAAAATAGTATGTGTCACTCAGTAGCAAAATTGTTTTCGTCTCGGGCGTTAACACTTGTATCCCTCACTACGCTCAGGATCCTACGTTAGAATCCCTCGCTACGCTCAGGATTCTATTGTAGGATCCCTAGCTACGTTCAGGATTCAATACACCGCCCTTGCCGTAAATATTCAATTTTGCTCCCTTGTGACACAAATAACTTTTGTCAATAGCTGTCAAAATTACTATTGACCGCCACCGCAGGCCGTACCAGTCTGTGGGGGCTTTAAATTAGTAGGTACTTTGTCCTAATATTGATCAGTGTCACGCAACTAGCAACAAAAAGCAGAAGTATCCAATGCTCAAAATATAACGGAACAAGGCGGACACGACACATGCTATCTCTTACTTCCGTACTTTCTCCTTCTGACGTTATGTCAAGACTTGTCATGTCGTCAAGGCGTCACACGCAACGTATACGTATACGTTAAAATAGTAGATTTGATTGAGATTGGCTTACGTACCTCCTCGTATTGAATAATATAATACGCAAAATACGGAATAAACCGCTCCTACTTATACAGGTTTACACAGCTAACAGCAGATTTTCAAGAAAATGCACCGTTTACAATAAAACTTAAAGTAGAAAAAACGGCACTAAAATAAAGTTGTTGTCAACATTTCTGCTATATCACGATCGGTAAGCACAAGATTAGCCTATTCGTTATTTTTGTACATTAATAAAGAGAAACGATACGTAAAATTGATACATTTTAGTATGCATCGAAAAGGTAATGAATTAATGATATCCATCGTCGTTATCGATAATCACGAGCACCACATGCCGTATTCGATTACGGCATCGGGGTAGAAGCCGTAGAAGTTATAATGTGGTTATATTCTCTTTGATATTGATAGGTATTAGATATGCCAATTAAGAAAGTAACTGCTCCATAATAAATTGGACGGTTTTTACTTTTTAAGAGAATTAAACAGTGACAGCTATTAATGCTATTATAATATTATTCACATTGTAGAATAAAAAAGTTCAATTATTATGTCTCGTCCAAATTGCAATTTTGGAGAGTGATTTTGATTATGCTTCTCAAATATAATATACCTACATTGAAATCATAGTCTTTTATTTAATATACCTTTAATTCCTTCTGCTTGGTCAGTTGCATTGTGTGTATTGAAGAAAAATAATAATTGTATGTATGTATGTAGGTATGTAAGTAAAATTTGCCGCTCTTTTCTATGCGATGAGCCTAATCATAGATTACAGAAAAAGGCAGATAGGCTCTAATAAATTGAACGCATTCTATATACCCGATCTCTTCTTACTTTTGTATTTAACAACGAGTACGAAAGGGATAGAACTGTGTTATCTGCCAGGTCTTCATACCTCATTGTCTCTGCTTTCTCGTTCGCGCGATGTATCTTGCTCTCTCGTTCGCTCCAGATTTAGTGCATTGACAGAAATTTTATTTACAACATATCGACATCGATATTAACCGTTCATATATTCGTCATCTGCGCCATTCCTAAATAAATTGTATCTCCATACTTTACAAAATGTAATTTACGGTATTTACCACATTAACCCTTAACTACATAAGTCCTTTTTCCGAGGCACAACTACCTACGTGAGGTCACCTACTTGATTCGGACTTTAAATAAATATTAAAATGTAAATTAGTAGTATTTAACAACTCTTTATAGTTTCAGTTATCTATTGAAATAAACATTACAAAAGTTAATGTGGTAGGTATACGGAAGTAGCAAAATAAACCTCCAGCTCACTCACATCTGTATTTCCAGTGTCTGTCTCTCAAACTTACCAAACGCCTCGCCTACATAAAATTCACGCCGATAAAATGTCGATAAATATGAACTTTAAAATAGTTACAACACTAGTGTGACAACTTGACGTTGAGTCTGTGAGCCTAGTAGTGGGGCCTTTTATGTTTCTGTGTCGATAATGTGGCCAGTACAGTACACCAGACTATCGAGAAAATCAAGATCTCACATGCTCATACAAGTTCGTGTGGATGACCCTATTATCTTCAAAAGTTTTATTTGAATTTAGTTTTCGTCCGGTTTTCTCAGTTTTTATTTTTTGTCTAGTCTGTGACTTTATTATCTGTGTATTTGCAAATTTGAATTGACATTGACGATACGTCAGTCATCTTGACAGTAAACCCAAAGTCAAATCTGTGTAGGCATAGGCAAAACAGAAATTAAAAAGGAATAAAGTGTTTAGTTTTGAAATTAAGTTCAATTTCATAGTTTTAAGAATGATTTCCAATTTTGATAAACTGTGTGTAGAATTGGAAAAGCAGGAATTGGAGGTAAGACTGTAATTTTAATCGTAACTAAAGGATTTGTATTAAGAAATGACCTAGCTTGATTTTATGTAAATTGTTGAAGGAACACGAGATTTATAATATTTTCAGGCACCTACTGGAGTTGCTTCACCTTCTACGTATGCTCAGCTGCTCGTCATCTACTTATATCAAAATGATTTGTAAGTTAAAAAAATAGTGTATTTTTCAGAAACAATATCTTTTTTATTATACTCTAAGAAGAACTTCAAATCTTAACTGCCCGAACGTCATATTTATGTTTAGAATATGTATATTATAGGATTATGTTAGGGGGTTAGTTTATGCTCCATTCTTACTAACCCATGCATGGCCAATGCACCAACTTGCATAATAAACTTAAAAACATTCTAGAGATTTGAGTGTCTCATCAAATGCACAAACCAGGGGAGATTTGTAGTTTTAATAATTTTTCTAAAGATGCTAAGTTTTAATGTTTGCTAATATCTTTAACTATCTTATAATATTTAAAAAACAATAGTCTCTTGTGGTTTGCAATGAAATGCTTATGCAATACAATATTTCTTAACATCATTGCTAATTGCTTGCTGTCAGGAGCTTGATCCTATTATTAACAAAGTTTTTAAAAAGCCAATACATAACACAAACAAATAAATGTTCAGTATAATATTATGTGAAGGTTTTGAATTAGTATAATATCAACTAGGTTTTTGATTGCCTTCATATGGCACTCATTCCTTAAATACACATTTTGAGAAAGTGATGATCTTAAATCATATTTCCAAAGTTAACAAGTAATGCTTTTTCAGTATCCTGTTCTGTGTGTGTGAATCTGATTATGCAAGTTACATTTTTATTCTGAAGGTTGTATCTGCATGTAATAAATACTTTAATGTATCTTTCTGTAATTCCAGATGTAATGCCAAGTTTCTATGGAAAAGAATACCACAAAGCATCACAAGTAGTAATCCAGAGATAGCTGCTATTTGGGCAGTAGGACAAAAACTGTGGAAGAAAGATCTTGCTGGCACCTATCAAGCTCTAGCCAGCTACAATTGGACTGAACCTGTAGCCAACATAATAAGAGCACTTGAAGGTTACATCAGCATTTATTGTTTTACATATTTATATGATACCATGAACCTAGAATACTCTGGACAGGCTGTACGTGATGCCACAGCGAGGGACGGAAAGGCTCCTATGCAGCTAAAGTAAGAACTGGTCTTAAAATGGCTGATGACTTGCCATAAACAACCTACTTAATGTGGACCAGTGGCGGTTTAACTTTGCTCAGTAGAAACAACTTATTTCTTCGCCAAAACCTACGCCTGATTTGTGTACTTCTCAGCTTAATTTCCCTAAGCATAACTATGAACGCTGTGATTTCTTTTAGTAATTTTGGTAAACATCTAATTGAGACAGACGTCTTAATTAAGATTTATCACGCCAATTATCCGAGGAAATTACAAAAACATATGTCTCGGCTTGCCCTATTCTGAAACCCTAGGCACGCCACTGATGTGGACGGGTAATGGTTTATGTGCCACAACTTCATACTAAATCAGTTGTGGCAAATAAAAAAAAGTGGAACTACGACAAGGACAATGAATGATATTTCCCTTTCTGTCACACTTATCGAGATTTGTATGCTACTCTAGCTTGCTCGCACGTGGTATTATTATTACCATAACTTGTCCAGAGTATTCTAGGTTCATGTTTGTAACCTTGCAATAACAGCAATGTTCCATTGTAGTTTCTGATTAGTTTATTACATAAGTCAACACACACGATGCAGAGAGCAGCACAATTATAAGCTGCGCTATGTTCGATGCGGCTTCGATATCTTTGGCTCAACGAGGTTGTTCTTAGAGCACCAGTGTATCACAATACATGTGGCTACTGACTATGCATGTATAAGTCAAGCTAAAATTGTGCTAGTGCTCTTAAGGATGTTTTGTGTTGAAATACCATAGCCAAAGTTTAGAATGAGATAGAATTTTACGTAGTTTTAACAGAGGATATTATGGTTTATGTATTTCTCATAATCATATCATATGCTAAATCTTGGGATTAGGTGTCTAAGCGGACCCCGGGCTCCTTTAGAGGCACAACCGGGAATAATGCTAGGTGGAGGATGGAAACATCTATAAATATTCTCGTAATATTTATATAATAATCTTGGTATTTTCCCACTATTATTGTTGTCTATGCATTTATTATTATTATTATCCTATTTTAGACAGGCAGCTGACGCTGATACGTCTAAATCATAGTTCACTTGGCACAGGTTCCCACTGCTTTAGATAGGCTTATTAGTTAGTTATTTAGTTGGGCTTTATGCAGGATTTAACCTTTGTATATTAAAACTATATTACTTTCATAAAAAGCTCTATCATTATATCAAATTAAATTTTTATTTTGAATTCTCAGTGTGACAGTAATTTATTTAATTTTTTTGAATATGTGTGTGTTGTAAAATCATAAGACATGCGGCCATCAGTTAGCTGCCAAATTTTATATCCATCAAAACCTGGAGGTGATGTTGCTAATTGTAATTATCATATTATGTTGGCCTTTCAGAGCGAGTCCGCGAGCGAACATTCTACCTGATTGGACGCTCATACAACTCGATATCCCTGGACTGTGTGGTGTCGATGTCGGGCCTGCCCCGCGAGGCGGTGCTGCGCGCGTGCGCCGAGCGCAAGTGGGCGCTGCGCGCGGACTCGCTCACCCTCGACCCCGCGCCGCCCGCGCAGCCCGCGCCGCTGCACACCTCTAGCGAAGACCAGCTATTCAAACTCACAGAGTTCGTCTCATTCTTAGAAAATTAAGTAAGTGCTTTTCGATCCTAAGTTTATAGGGACAGGGAGATGATGTGGTCAACTTAATATTGGTGTATTTAAAAATACTTTTGATAATAAACTCCATTATAAATACAACTGGTATTCTTCATTTTGATATCATTAGAGTATGAGATGGATGAGGTTATAAAAAGCACATAAAGTAACAAATTGCATTTGATTTATTTTAAAATCTTTAAACATGTCTTAAAAAGTAATTACAAAAGTATAAAGTTTAGTGGCAGTGTATAATTATTTAAAAATATTCTACAACTTAGTATACATGCTAGCATATTAACTACGCTACATAAATAACCTATTTAGCGACTTTCCTGTTCCATAACAAATTCCGTTTAAAATATCACAAGCAGTACAATGCTTACAAAAATGAGTTTTAATTTCAACTTAACAATTAGATGTATTAAGCTAGTAATGAGTATCTACATTTTGTTTAAACTAAAGCTGACACTAAGTATAGTTTTGGCAACTCTTAGGATATGTGAGGGGAGCCTCACGAGACTGCTCATTGATATCTACCCTGGAATGAGACCTGGTTTTGCCGTGGCTGCAGTCTCATGGAGTTGCTCTCGTCTTCGTCGCCCAGTGTCGTTTCGTAGCCTCTGTTAACTTGACCCCCATTAGGCTCAGCAAACACGTCTTTGACCGAAATGTTAGCGGTTGATGTGCGATGACGGGGTGCCACAAGATTGTTGTTCACCTGAAATATCATAACAATGTAAATGAAACAATCTCGTCAGGACCATAAAATATGATCTTCTTTCTGCGTATTCCTTAAAAAATATGAAAGTTCTATGATCTATGAAGGCCGTTAAAAAGTATATTGCATGTTATTTTTACCATTCCAGTTACTCCATATTCGTTATTAGCGCCAAGAGTTTGCATATTTGACTTTCTTCTCTCCGCCATCACAGAATTCCTTCTTGTTTCTAGAGCCTTTAGCGTCTCCCTTCTCAATGTCATCTTACGATTAAGGACCGGTGTTCCTGAAAATTAATGAATGACCATCTCATTATCATGAGAGGAGATCAATTGTGCAAGGGTATTTCCCAGTCATTTTGAAGCCCTTGCTTAACCTTGTGATTTAAGGATTCTATATAACAAATTCTTAACTAGGTATACTGTAAATCTTCGAATTAACCCTTTAACGGGCATAAAGGCATATATGTGGGTACTAGACGATGATATACATGCGTATATAGATAAATAAACACTTAAATACATAGAAAACATCCATGACTCGAGAACAATTATTCGTGTTCAACACACAAATAAATGCCATAACCGGGATTCGAACCCGGGACCTCCGGCTTCGTAGGCAGGGTCACTACCAACTAGGCTACAGAGGTCGTCATTCATTACATAGAAACAAGGTTCATTCATGGTGGGAATATAGTTCCCTCTGGCTTATGAAGGAATGGGATTAGATTCGTGTTTTACCTGGTCCATCATTGGCATTCATATTGAAGAATCGTTTCTTGAAGGCCACGTCGAGCGTGCCGATGTTTCTCTTCTTCTGTCGAGCCTTCTCCAAGTTGTGGATGGTCTTTCTTCTGCCCACGTTGTGCGGTCCTGAACCCGAGTCGTTGTCGTAGTCGTCGTCCAATCCATTCAGTTTTTGTAAATCCTTTACAATCGCTATTGCATTCTTATCAAGTAATGCATCTTGAGATAAGTCGTCCGCCTATATTTAGAAAAATAACGCAATTAATTGAATGCAAAAAATACGCTGTCTTATATTAAAAGCCTAAGTCTTTTATTATTAAGGCTAACTTACTTTAAGTATAAACTTATTATCAGTGATTGTAACTTTTGTAGCATTTTTGGTGCAGCGTTGTGTTGGTAACGGAATTGGTACAAAGAATTTCAATCCTAATACTTAATTAGCGTTAATAACGTTAACATTAACCTTAACTAACAATTCTGATTAAGTTACGATCACTGCTTATTATACTACATACCTTCTTAGTGCAGAACCAATTCAGTTCGGTGGATGCCAAGATATGCGAAAGGGTTCCAAATCGATGGAACAACATGGCAGTGAATTGGATGAACAAAATCAACGCGAAGAAGAATACGAACACAAGACCGATTGGTTCCAATTGCAAATATTCCTTAGAAATTAATACCTGGAAACATTTAAAATGGTGTAATATATGACGGCGACTATAAATTAAACAAATAAAAAATTAAACTATATCATGATAAGTAATGTGTCGGAAATTTAGAAAGTTGTGGTTTTTGTTACTGACATGTGCGAATTAAATACATAATAGGATAAGTTGAACCACCTTATGTGAATAATGTCAAAAACATTAATGATGACGTATGTAGATACATATCGATTGAATGCACCTAATGATATATATATAAAAGAGAATCATACTCATTCACATGTTATTGACATTATTCATGTAACCATGTGTAAAATCGAACATAAATTATTATTATAGGAAAGTTCGTTATAACTTAGGAGTAACTATATTAAATTGATTGCATTTCCATTAAATTTAGTTAGGAAACCAAATTGTCCTGTTATACAAATCACCACGTTGTCCGACGTGTAAAGTATGTACAAGGAAAGTAGTGATCCGGTCACCGTGTTTAATTGGAAGAAACCTCCGCCACCTTAATAACCAAAGATAATATCGATTCTCCGTGTTGAAAACGTGAAATTATTGCAAGGATATTAACGGATAGTGATATTTTAATCGGGAATAATTGCTACGGGACTATCAATTTAATAACGGATCTAGGATATCGGTAACGTTTTAACTAACGTGATTAAGCAACGACGCTACCGTCATAAAAGGATGAAAAAGAATGAGCGATTCTTTTCCTCAACCTAATCCTATTTACTGGGATTTGCTCTGATCAGGAAATTCATTGGGATTCGGATATTAATTAGAGTGAGCGTGACACCGAAGAAGTTTAGTCCTCTGTGTGTTGGGGCTCCATGCTGGTGTGCATTCCAGGACAGACCGGTTAGAAGAAGGTCGTTAGACTCGTGAGGTGACACACAATCTCTGATAACTTTGGCTATACCTCGCCTGTCTCCTCGATGTACGTAATATTTGTCTTAATCCCCAAAGGCCAATCCACGTGGAGTTGATCTTTGTTGAGTTGTAACAAGAACACTATCAATATGAATAACGCATTAAACATAACGAATGCAAAAACTGACTTATTACGAAGCTCTATCAACTCGGCAGCAATGCGAGCCTGTAAAATTACATAAAACATTTTTTTTAGTGAAATTTGCGTCGACCTTCAAGGGTGATTGGGGATACTTTTACGTGGCAATTAAGGTTCTTGTGGTCCTGCAAGCTAGTCTGGACATTGTGGAGCTTTGTCTCTGGCCAATGAACGGACTATGCTACACAGTGGTTGTAATGTCTATGTGAAGCCTCTATGGCTTCCTTCGTCAAGTCCCGAGTCATCGTTGAAGGCCGAACGCCGAGTAGGGAAGTTACTTTACCTCTTGCGTAACCTCATCATATGTAATGTTAGTTTTTACTCCGAGCGGCCATTTGAAATGAAGATTGTCCTTATTCAATTGCAATAAGAACACAATCAGGACAAAAAGCGCATTGATCATAAAGAATGAAAACACAGATGAATTTCTCAATTCTTTAAGGTCTCTGGTTATACGGTCCTAAAATTAGGGGAAGATAAACATGAAAATATTAAGCATACGTAGCATTTTTACCTGCAAACAAACTCATTAGTCTTAAGTATTTAAATACGACCTTGACAGTCTTAAATGGAAAGTTATTGTGCAATTATCATTATTATCATATCTTTTTATGACGGTATCTGACGAATTAATTATCAGATAAATAGACATTACATCGTCAGATAGATGCCCAAGTATGCAATCAACGAAAAGCTTCAATGCATGGGTTTTTAGGTTTATCGACACTTTATTTTCATATGTATTTAGTTGGACACTAATTTTGTCTTCATCGCATTACCTGTTCTTCTTTATTGGCGTCAATTGGATACAGATACTTGTCAATAAGATCCTTCCAAAACTGTAGTTCTCCTTGACCCAAAAAGTCTACTTCTCCCTTTTTCAATTCATGATCTTCAATCCAGTATGGGTTAATGAGGTCATCTCTTTGCTCCTGAAAAAATATATTAGGTATAGGTTATCTAAATATCTGTCCTCAACATCAAAAAAAAAACATCTACAGTACATATGGTGCTACTTCCCCGCACTAGTGCGGAAAAGAGCACTTTTCGTGCATATGTCGAAACTTTAAAGAGCCATATGTACAGTAAAACGTTGTACGATAAACGTGCGAATAGTTTATTCGCAATTCGTTGCGAATTTCCTATTTTTGCCACTTGTATCGTAAATAACTATTTTATGCCTTATCACAAGGGAATAAGGCGCAAAATTGTATACATATCTTTGACGTCGACCGTACCCTGAGATGTTATTATTTAGTTTGGCATCCGATACAAATATGCCTACTATTTATTTGTTTATCGTATGGCAAATCAGTATATTTAGAACCGTAAGATCTTCGAAAAGACAGTACGGTTGCCAGGTAGCACTTGTAGCACCGCCCAGGGGTCACGTGTAGGGTAGCGGTGGGTAATTCCTACGGACGGATTACTGCGGATTCCTACTTAAACACTGGTGGGGGTCCATGAGCATTTAGAATAGGATTCGGGCTCTTAAGTATGTGACGTCATGGAAAACGCCACAGCCGCCGCCGCGACAGAGCGGCGCCGACGCGGGGGACAGACGAGCGGGGCAGAGCAGCGCACGGCACCGCGCCCCACCGCACCGCCACCCGCCGGCCAGTATATAAGCGCCGCGCGCCCGTCAGACCAGAGGAGTTTGGCTAGCGGCTTGCCGTGTGCCCAACTCTCTCCCCTCGCCCTCCCTACCTTCCCGCCTCTGGCCGCTTGGAGACCCCGAGTGCACTGCCGTGGCTTCCCGACTTCTGGCTGCTTGGCCACCGAGCACCGCCGAAGTCTTCCGCTCCCCTCGCCCCTCTCAGGCCGCCTGGTTTCCGGGCGTATTGCCGGAGGAGTGAGTTGGTTAGGATCCGCGTTATCCCTGGCCGCTTGGAGACCCCGAGTGCACTGCCGGGAGAACGAACCCGTCCCGTGATACTCCTGGCCGCTTGGAGACCCCGAGTGCACTGCCGTTGTACCACGATCCCGCCGTTCCCGTCTTTACCGACCCGAATCGTACCAGTTCGGCAAACCGTGCCCCGTACCGCGAACGATAGCGACCGTGTAGGACCGTGTAGGGATTATTTGTATTTAATAAAAGGGCATCAAGACCCAGTGTTAACCATTAATCCGACCGCTGTTATTATTCACCCCTGCTCCTGCTAGGCCTCCTTGACCGCCTGAGTTAACTAGGAAACCCTCGATAGCCCCTCAGGCTGAGGGATATGTGTGTGTGGCTAAACCCGCACATCACATTTGGCGCCCAACGTAATAACTCATACAGGAGTCTCGTAGTTCATTAGGAGACAGGAGACAGGGAAAATCTAATCTTTTTTACTTTTACGATTTAAACTCCGAATTACCGTTACCGACGTGTAGATTACGCGACGCTTCCCGCCCGCCCGTTAAACAATCCCGCGTCGCACCAGAAACCGATAGGTCCCTACCGACAGATGCAGACGGCCTGGATATACCAGCTGCACAAGCCAGACCTCACGAAGGAAGCAGAGAGCAGAGGCATAAGTACAGAGGGCCTAACGGTGGACCAGATCCGTAAACTGCTCGTAGAGTCCGTCAAAACCGCCGAGGTATTCAAGACACCAGAGAAACCCACATCCAGAGCCATGGAAGACGACCAGGATAGAGGTAAGACGGACAGGCTCAATAAGGCGATCCGAGAGTGGAACCTATCCTACAGGACGTCCGACAACCCGGTAGAGTTCATAGAGAGACTGGAAGAACTGATCGCAGCCAGCGGCGTAGACGAGGAAGACGTCCTGCCCGCGCTGCCCCGGATCCTGCAAGGAAGAGCCCTAGCATGGTACAGGAACAATGTCGAGTCCTGGAAGTCGTGGGATGAATTTATGCAGCTCTTCAAACTTTATTATTTTCCGTATAACTACGAGGACGACCTCATAGTTAGAATCATAGCTAGAAAGCAAGACTGCGGAGAGAGCTTCGTAGATTATTTAAAGGACCTGCAAACGCTCATGCGTAGACATGGGAACCTGACCGAGACTGCAAAACTCCACCGAATTCACGAAAATATGCAAAGAGAATACAAATTGTACATAAAGAAAAACGACTATATGGACCTAAACGGGTTACTAAGATTAGCCGCCGAGTACGAGGGGATTATCGCCCCGTCAGATGACAAGATAGCCCCAGACCGAGGATATATCCCACAGACAACGGGCACATATCCGACACAGCAGCATGGTAGACCGCCAGGATATTGGGGACAGCCGCAAGTACCGAGACACGAAGAGAGGGACAGGAATGAGCGTCAACCCCGAGAACGTGCGATAGGCAGAGACGAGACCGGGAAGAGAGAGTTCCTGGGAGCCGCCGGAGATCACGGTCGGGAAGACAACCGACGATACGGAACGTCACGATATCTGGAAAGGAATGGGTCTGCTTGATAGACACAGGCTCAACAAACACCTATGTCAACAAAGACGTGTATGAAACGTGCAAAGCCCAGGGGGTAATAGAAAAACAAATCCAGAGGGGCGTCGTGCTGGCGGACGGCACCCCAACAACCGTCAACACAACCATACTGGTTGACATGCACATCAAAGGCGCCACAATAAAACACTGGGTGAGGGTTCTTCCAACCGCGGCGGAAACAATAATCGGCATGGATGTACTCAGAAGGGCCGGAATGGCCATAACATGGGCAGGGGACACCGACACACTTACAACCAATCAAAATGTCCACGAACAGGACGTGCTACCGTTACCCGAGGAGATAGGGAAGGAGAAAGTCAGCGAGAGGACTCCAGACAATCCGAGAGACGTCCACAGCAAACAACCACCGGCCGAACAGGCGTTATCACCCGAGAAGTGTGCCAGGAATAATAAGATACCCCAAGCAATGCTGAAACGGCAATTTCAGCTTTGCGAGCAAAGCCCAAAACGGAATACGTGGATCGAGCACAAAATTAAATTACAGCATAGTAAGTCGATAAAACAGAGACGTTATCCCAGCAACCCGAAACAACGAGAAATAATAAACGTCCGTGAGAAAGACTTGCCGGAGCAAAGGGTGATTGAGAAGTCAAATGGCACATATAGCTCGCCAGTCGTTCTCGCCAGGAAAGACAAAGGTCAGTACCGGATTTGCATCAATCACACAAAAATAACCGAGGCGTCAGAGGAAGACGCATACCCGCTCCCGCAAATAGACGAATTACGTTGGAAACAGAATGGTTATTATTATAATCAACCGAAAAAGAAAAAAGTAAAAAATAAACACGCACCAAATAAGCGCATCCGATCCAAAATTAAAACCCGAGAAATAGATAAGCGCAAAACCCGACCGACACGCGCATAACAACAGCGAGCGGCCGTTGAAATATTATAAGACGAGTCGAGTGCGCAGACGGCGGCACAAGCGTGAACACGCCGTGCGTGCGCGCAGATAAGGCGCATAATAGATTAACCGATCAAACCAAGATGAACGTAAACAATAAATGAAACACCACGCGACCGACTCACGTTAGACAATGGCCACGCGGAATTGAACCGCACCGTCTAGGTCATAAGGACGGAAATATTGTTTTTGTTTCTTAATTTATATTTATATTTTTGTGATTAGGAATACTGTCCCATTTTTATTATTGTAACTACCGGAAGGGAACATATCCAGTTACCACAGGACTAACGGTGATTTTTCCCCAGGTAAAAATCTCCAAAACGGGGGAGGAAGTGTGACGTCATGGAAAACGCCACAGCCGCCGCCGCGACAGAGCGGCGCCGACGCGGGGGACAGACGAGCGGGGCAGAGCAGCGCACGGCACCGCGCCCCACCGCACCGCCACCCGCCGGCCAGTATATAAGCGCCGCGCGCCCGTCAGACCAGAGGAGTTTGGCTAGCGGCTTGCCGTGTGCCCAACTCTCTCCCCTCGCCCTCCCTACCTTCCCGCCTCTGGCCGCTTGGAGACCCCGAGTGCACTGCCGTGGCTTCCCGACTTCTGGCTGCTTGGCCACCGAGCACCGCCGAAGTCTTCCGCTCCCCTCGCCCCTCTCAGGCCGCCTGGTTTCCGGGCGTATTGCCGGAGGAGTGAGTTGGTTAGGATCCGCGTTATCCCTGGCCGCTTGGAGACCCCGAGTGCACTGCCGGGAGAACGAACCCGTCCCGTGATACTCCTGGCCGCTTGGAGACCCCGAGTGCACTGCCGTTGTACCACGATCCCGCCGTTCCCGTCTTTACCGACCCGAATCGTACCAGTTCGGCAAACCGTGCCCCGTACCGCGAACGATAGCGACCGTGTAGGACCGTGTAGGGATTATTTGTATTTAATAAAAGGGCATCAAGACCCAGTGTTAACCATTAATCCGACCGCTGTTATTATTCACCCCTGCTCCTGCTAGGCCTCCTTGACCGCCTGAGTTAACTAGGAAACCCTCGATAGCCCCTCAGGCTGAGGGATATGTGTGTGTGGCTAAACCCGCACATCACAAGTAAATAGGATATGCGCATGTAATAATGCTGTTCTGCTCTGTATAAACTTTTTAAAACTTACCCTTTAATGTGTCCCATCGCTCTTATATCAGCGGATTAAAGTTTCGGTACATATTTATGACAGGGTTAAATCAATATATGCAATTTTTTATAGTAGTAATTTTCGTGTCAAACCTAAAATCTAATATCTTGGTCGAAAAAATGCAATAACAAAAATAGAGCAGATAATAACCGAAAGCCTTAAGGAATGAAGTCTAATATACCCGAATCCATCCGATAGGTAATAGCCGCATCCTATTCTTAATGCTCACTGACTGTGCATTGCTTTTAATTTATTTAAACATTGTGAAGAATCATAACGAAACATTTGAAATAACTATTTACCCTTGGTACTGTGGACAATGTATCAGTATCGGAATCCAAATGTTCGTCCTCTGGGTCTTCTGCTAACGCATCTAGCTGATGATCGCCGTTGGTACTACCGCGGTGCCCGATCGAGAGCTTACGTCCTCTACTTAGCCCGTGCGGATCAACTGCCCTGTATTAATATTACGAATATATTATTAATAAACATTTTAATATTACGACCATGACCATGAACTTTCTATTATGTGGTAGATTTGGTAAAATATAATATTCCCACCTTTCTACAGTTTCCAATTTCTTCTCCAGTTTTTCGAGCGTCGACGCAATATGCATGAGTTGCACTTTTTCTTCGTTGCCCTTGGGATGCGTGCAAAGCAAACACTTGAACAGTCCAGCGAAAGAGAATTCAATAGACCCCTCTTCCTCATTGCTATTTACACCTTGTAAAAATCCTAAGAGGGATTTCTGTTTGACTTTTTTCTTAACTTCCTCAGCGTCTTTTTTCTCTTGCTCGATTTCCTTAAAATGTTAATTTCATTAGTCGAGATCTTACTCGTAGTAGGCACAATATACGATTGATGTGTGACTAGGTTTTTTTATGCTCTACAGTGGCGAACTACCATTTGGTATGTCTGATAGTGAGCTCAAGACGCTTGCACTCCAGAGGATTCATAAGCGCGTTGCCAACCCTTAAGGGGCTCCAACCTATAGATATAAAAAACTATAGATATATTTATGGCATAAACATTTATCGGTATACGAGAGTTTTTTGAAAATAATTTAAAAAAAATGTTTGTGATTTATACAAACATGGTCCAAAAAAGCTCTGTTTTCGATATTAGTATGTTGTTTATGCACTTTTATATATGAAATCTACATACGAGTATCACTGTTCCTTATGAACGTCTCTAACAACCCACTAGAGATTTTTATGATTAACTCATTTTCACAAAAGTTATGTCTAAAAAACTGTTTTTTTGTTTGAAATTGCCAAAGTTTGGTGCAATATATCCCGAAAACGGTGAGTTTTGAAGTAAATATTCCCATATTTACTATTTAATACGTAAGCCATAAAAATCACGAAAAAACCGACACTTACAGATCGAAGGTCATTGGGAACTAGGGGCCACTTAATCAATTAACCAACATAATCTTACCTTCTTCGTTTTCTTCGTCTGCACTTCTCGAGTACCCCAGGATACGACGTTCAAGTTTATAACCGAATACAATATCAAAAGCAGGTACATAGACGGTATAGATAGCAGATAAATGATTCCGGGCACAATGCACCAAAATTCTTGTGGATGCAAACACGCCGCTATGAAGAAGGAGCTCGACAAGGCTATCAAGAAGATGGCGGACGGTGAGCCGATGCCGTCCTCGCCCAACTGGAGCGCGGTACCTACGATGACAGCCATCATTATCATGGCGTACGCTGTTGATAGAATTTGAGCCACCAGTAACTGAAACAAACAGGTTCATTGAAAACGTTGTAAATACATGATTCATAAGCAAGTAGAATGCGATGCAAGGTCTAGGTATCAAACATCAAAAAAAAAAACTAGCATGTTTTTATCGATAAAGCTCTTGAATTTATATGCTACGATTTTGCTTGTAGACTTACCTGAATTTCGGATTTCATCGTGAAGCAGACAAACATGAACAGCAATATAGGATACAAGTTGTATTCGAAAGAGGTCCAGTTGTCGATTCGGAAAGCAGCCACGAAGGCACCCACCAACATGAGGAATATAGTGCCGGGGCCGAGGATCGTACCGCCCATCAACATCATCTAAAAGTAACAAGAAAGACCATAAGACAGAGATAATGAATTGAAAATAATTTACTACCAGGTAACTAATAAAACAACAAGTGAAATCATAAAATTCTTCAGAAAACCTGATTTTTATACGCTCGAAAAACATAACCCTCGTCTCCTTCTGCAGTCGGGTGATGACAGTAAAATGTCGATGTTTTTTGAGCGTATGTATGTATGTAGGCATGTCTTATTCTTTGGCACGCCCTGCAGCCTAAACCGTTTGACGGATTTCGACATATGAGGTGTCGTTGGATTCATCTTGATCATGGGATTGACATTGGCTATAAGAAATAATATTTGCAAAAAAGCAATAGGCTTTTTCGAAAAATCTTTTGATTTCACTTGTTTGTCGATTATCGTCGACCGTAAATACTATTAAAAGAGTTGAATATCAAACACGACTTTTGATGAAGACGTAAGACAATACCAGCACTGAGTCTTTTTTGATTAAAGATGCCGCTGTAGGCTTTACCACTGCTGAAATAAAAATTGAGCCGACGTTGACGTTGGAACCGAGCGGTTCAAACGCTAGAATATTCGCTTCCTGCGATGAGGTGGTAGGCAAACCAAGGTGTGCCGAGCAAGAGATTCATCAACGATCAATTATATTATTATTGTAGTTATTGCAAAATTCGTTGTAGTCGTTTTGTATCTGCCATGGCTGCCCATTTGTTATCCAGAAAGATAATTGTCCTCATGTCGATGGGAAGAGATCTACGCTTAGCGGCGCGGCGTACTACTATAAAAAAGGGACTTTGAGTGTAATTACCTGGTAAGCGATATACGGGGTCGAAATATTGTCATTGATCTTGATGGTATGTTTGTAGTCGACGAGCAGATCCATGATGTTGGCGATGGTGGAGGGTACCCAGCGACGACGCTGGTTGTAGAATTCGCTGAAGCCCTCGGGACAGTGCGTGTACGCGTCCGACGCAGCCGAGTACTCTACGCGATAACCTCGTTGTAGCAGTAGCGTGCATAACCAACGATCTTCTCCTGTAATCCAAAAAAAGTTTGCTTGATTTTGTGCTCCAAGTCTCAAACGTAAAATCTTTGTTGCGATTGAGCGAGCCCTGGTTTGGATAATTACTATGACCAAGGCGAGGGAGGCTGGCGTGGATCGCTGTAAGCGCGTATTTTTTCGGGTTTGGAAGCTACCATCCTTATGGTTTTATATAGAAAACTCCCGTGAGTCTCACCAGAGTGATATTTGATCTCAAAGACGCGCGTGACCAGTTTCATTATATTGTAATACATCCTTATGGTGTTGAAATTGCAAGGCATCCCTCTATAATATGAGGGAAGGGGGGCATTATAGAAGTTTTGTGGTAGCAACTACAACTAGTAGAAGGTAAGTACGTGGATTAGTGGAAAGTTTTACACTTTCGGGCCTGACCAAAGTTATATAAGTATGTCTCATTATGATCCAAATCCAAAAAACAACTTTATTGAATTACCTTGATCGTATTGTACGTAATGCCTCGCCTCATCAGATCGTAGCGTGTATTTCTTCATAACATTGTCGTCCATGAGAGCCTTCCCGCGGAAGAGCGAGAAGCAGCCGGGACTACAGAGCACGCAGCCGATCATGTGTTCCGTCGCCTTCTGCAGCCAATGGCCGATGGCGTACTCGAACATCTGATACCACACCATAGGACCTGAAAGTATTTGAATAATCGTTGAGTAACTTATTGATACAATTGTATGCACCTTTTTCATGTCGTAAGAAGCTTTTTGAATTGTTTAGTAATGTTATTACCTGTATGCAAAATTTTACGACCTTGAAGTTACACGAGTTAACGTTAAAATTTTGGACCTTAAATAAATAAGCTCCGTTAGCCTCCGTCTAAAAACGTGGTGCGTGATAATCTATACATATTATAAAACTTGCGTTACTGACCGATTGACAGACAGCGCACAGTCTAAACCGCTAAAGATATAAGCATGAAATTAGGAACATATATTCTTTAAAGTACGTGGAGGTGTACTAAGAATGGATTTTTCAAAATTCAACCCTTTAGGGGGTGAAATAGGGGTCGAACCGCTGTATGGAAATCGTTTATTTGGAAAGTTATAGACTTGAATCATTTTATGAAGGTTTCTTAATAAAAAGCAAAAAATTGATTTAGCGTTGTTATAAAAATTCATCCCCTAAGAAGGTTAAAAAGAGTTGAAATTTTGTATGGAAAACATGTCGTTTTTAAAGTTAGACGTTTAAAACTTCGATCACAAGCTCCTAATGTACAGTCAAAAACAAATACAAATAAAGTACTTTCAGCGTCTTTGAAAATTCTACCCCTAAGGGGGTTAAAAAGGGGTGCAAGCTTTGGATGAGAAACACTCTTTTTTGAGCTGGGAGCTCAAAACGTATAGATTTCTTATCAGAATAAAAAATAGTTATTTGTTATACAAGGGTGCAAAGTTGTATTTTACCCGCGAGTGTGGAATTTAAACACGAGCAAGCGAAAGGATGCTATAGTTGAACCACGAGCGAAGCAAGTGCTTCAACTATAGCATCCTGAGCGTAGCGAGTGTTTCAACACACGAGAAGTAAAATACATTTGCACCCGTGTGTAACACAAAACTTTTCTCCTCACTGTAGCGAGGAAAGTGCAACATGTCAAACAACTTTATTTAATTTAAATAATTTATTTTTTATTTTTTAATAGTAATAATGACGTTAAGTAATATCAAGTAGAATTTTGGTTAAGTGCGAGTCGGATTTTAGTTTTCCCATACATTTTGATACCCAGCGCCTGATGATTTGATGAAGGCAACAAGCAATTATTATAAATTACTAAATATTAATTTTATTCGGTTTTTTAGTATTTGTTGTTATAGCGGCAACAGAAATAAATCATCTGTGATTTTTTTGTATTATGAGCGTTTAACGTTTTGTTATACTGTCAAAAGCTACTTGAACACGCTCCTTGGAGAAAGTAATTTGACCTTGGTCAAATTACTTTCCCCACTAGTGGATAAAATGCGTTTTTGCTCACTGCTTTTAAAGGATAAAAGACCGCTTTCCGAGGCAGTGAGGGGAAAAAGTTCTTTCAGCGTTTTGGAAAAATTACACCCCTAACTCAAATCAAATCAAAATATTTATTCAGCCAATAGGTAGGTAGATAGCCATTTTGACTTTAAAAATTCAAAATGTCTATCTATAGACTGAATAGTATGAGTAGGTACATTATTCATAATAGAATTAACTACATCAAATTTACATTTTAAGGGGTTTAAAACGGGATTCAAGGTTTATATGGAGACTAAGAAAATGTTATACTAAGAGATTTATAACTTCGGTCTTGGCCTGTATGTTAAAAGACTACAAAACTGATTTCAGAGTTTTTTGAAATTCATCCCCTGTATGGGTTAAAGGGGGTTCAATATTTGTATGGAGAGCAAGACATTTTTGAAGTAAGAGATTTGTAACTTCTGTTTTAGACTGTTTGAAATTGATTCCATAAGGGGGTTAAAAACATTCATCCCCTAAATGGGCTAAAAGGAGTTGGATGTTTGTACGGGGAACAAGACAATTTTAAAGTAAGCTATCTGTAATTTCGGTTAAAGACTAGGAAACTAATTACAGCGTTTCTTAAAATGCATCCTCTAAGGAGGTTAAAAAGGGTTGGAATGGAAGTATGTATGAGGAACAAGTAATTTTTGAATTAAGGGAATTCTTAGGTCATAAATATAGTATGTGGTAAGCCATTTATTAGTCAAAATACATAATCCGACTGCTAGCAGAAAAGGAGATTAGGTTCAGTTAGAACCACGACCCTTACAGAACCGAACAGCTACCAGAAATGTAGGTTAGGTTAGAACTGCGATGCTCCAGAACCGAAAAGAAGGTAATGTTTCATTTAAATGCGGATTTTTTTGTTAATTTAAAAAGTTTATTTTGATAATATAAATAATTTATTCCCTAACACCGTTAAATGAGGACGGCGGATGGAGATGGAAAGTTCTACGTCTTTTAGCATTAGATAAGTTTGCTTTCAAAAGTATACGAGTACAGGTATCCCGGACTAACCTGAGTAAAACTACTGGACGAATATAGGCAAAAAATTCCAGTAATGTAGTTTTCTTTAATACATTATGAAAAAATATACAATTTAAGCAGAAACGTCTGTTCATGATTTTCAATTGAAATATATATAGCAATGTTAACTAATGAACTCATCGCACTGTTACCTTTTACGCTTAATCCCTGAACGGATGTAGATTAAATTTTTCGTACGGATAATTTGAGACCCTTGGAAAGATATAGGATAGTTTTTATGTCGGAAATCATCCCTTAAGATGGTAGAACTTTGTATGGGTCGGCGATAATTAAGGTTCCGCCTACAATAATTTAATAGCAATATTTTTTCTAAGACGGTTACAAGTTCTACGCGGACGAAGTCGCGGGCAACAGCTAGTACATTATATTCACGCAGTTTTGTTTACCTAGATGGTGATTGTTTAGGTATATCGCAATGTGACAACGAGTAGGTATATCATGGAGCAAGAGGTTTCGTTACCTGATCCAACTGGATGAATGCGGCCGCAAGCTGCTCCTAGATTTTTGTTTTTCTTCATCAAATCGATAAGCAGTCGGACTGCATGAGGTTGGAAATCGATGTCTCCATCCAAAGTGAGCAGATAAGTGTTCTCAGCCATAACGTCCTTTCGGTCGACAGATATTGGCAGCTCCATTAGACGGTGACCCAGAAGGTAGTACATGTACATTACCTGCGAATATATGAATTTATTTATTCGTATGGGAGGTCACAAGTCAGATACAACATCATAAATTATTCTCCAGAGCATTAATTCAATACATGAATTAATATCAATTTATGCTTATCTTATACGGATCGGCGGCGGTGGGTAACTGTCAAGGGTTTTAATTGTTGAGCCATTTAGAGCTCACTTTATACCGGACACTTCAAAGCTACTATTAAAAACAAAATTAGTTGACACCTAAATGGCCCAACAGTTAACGACCTTGACTGTACCCACCGCCGGTCGTCGATAAGTAGGTGCTCATGCTTAAAAACGTAAGATGCTGAGCTTAAGATACACCCAATTGCATCAAAGTTATGGAACAAGACTAGCCGATCCGATAATAACGAAAGAAGGTAATTACTTGCATGTAGATGCAAGTAATTACCGGTATTAATTCGGGTAGGTACCTGAGACCAACGTTTCCTGTGTCGAATCTTCGCTTTATCTTTAAGATGGCAAATCATTTTCGTCTTTCCTGGCAGCACCCAAGACAAGCGTCCTCCGTACGGAGCGGGGTATTTCTTCGGCGGTCGGATTCGAATGTTGGTTTGATGTACTTCGGAAGCAGCTTCGTCAATCGTGTCGACGAGAAGTTTCACGAATCGATTCACTTGGGAATCGTCATCGCTGTGATCGGATATTTCGAAGGCGTCGTCCAAGAAAATGTGAGCTAAAATTATAAACAGATTTAATAACGTTACGGTTCAATGTTGAGTCTATAGAGAGAGATACTTACTTTCAAATTCATAGTAATCAGGATCAACAACCCGCAGATATTTCTGCGCTACGCGCCGCGCGCACTGGTCTTCATCCAGCCAAAGAATAGACTTCAAGAACTGCATCATTTCATCTTTCGTTTCATGCCACATAGTAGCGCAGGCGTAAATCCTGGTGATTTGATCTGACGACTTAATCATTTTTGGTGAAGCGCCAGTGTTGTCTGACTGTACTGAGATGGTTTCATAGTATTCGTCGCCCTTTTCTTTCTCTATTTCGGCAAGATCCTGGAATTCACGGAGAACATTTTATTATTGTATAGATTGCATGCTTTCTTCTTCGGCATAATTGCGTCCACTGGACATATACCTCATTAGGTATAGGTATGTCCAGTGGACGCTGTGGAGATTATTTTGGAAATTCGTGCAATCATGAATTTCCAAAATAATCTTGATGCTGCGGCCCTGGTCCAGGTCAGCCCTGCTGCCTGTTTTATTATGGATTGGATACTACTCGTATTTATTAAACAGATAAAAATTTGTAACACTACATTTCACAATTTATGTCAGGTATATACGAAAGAACGATACCTGCTGCGTGGGCGACAAATAGACTATTTAACTGTAACAAAGTGACAATGTGTTTACTTTACCTCAGTCTTTACATCTTTTTGGTCGTCCCTCTTTCTGTTCAGAGCCATGCTTTGATCAATTAGCAGGCCATTATACATTGGAAGGATAAACAACTTCTCCGTGGATGCCAAACGCTCTGCTTTCGGAGTCCAAATGTGTATCGTTATCCACGTTTGCGATAGAAGCCAAAGTAACCACACCCACGCCATTTGACGAGAAATAAAGTCTTTCAGTGTGTAAACTGAAAACATTTTTGTGTTAATTATTTATTCATGAAATATTTAACTAAATTATAAGGTACTTATGAATATCTAAACCTAAATTACCTGGTGGGCTTTCAAAAAACAGGTAATCTGGTATAGTCCCGTGAAAGAAACAATTGTCTCCATTCCTTATTCCACAAGCTGCGATCAAGAAGTTCACTACCAATGGGATGACTAGATTGATGGGGAACGCATAACTGAAGCCTTGTATGAGGATTTTACACGCGAACTTTCCGAATATGTAACAAAAGTAAGCTGCAAACATTTGTATAAGCAGAACGTAGAAAGCAGATTTGTAAACTGCTGCAACCTCAACCGAATCTCCAGTTAGTGTAGCATTTACTAGATCGGGGATCAGCGTGCCTCCTGAAATTTGAACCTGAAACATCAAATTGAGTGAAGAATTGACTGTGACGTAGAAGTGTTTTGCATTATGATATTTTAAGTTGGGTTTTTTCATTGTTTATCATACCTCTTCAACTACGATGTTATGTGGTCCAAATCCAACATTGAATAGTTGGAAAAATATTGCCGGATCGTCGCCTTCCATCCATATACTAGACAGAATGCACATCAAAAACAATAATATTTTCCACACAGACATGAACCGGTAAGTATAATATCGGGTGTGATTTAACTCTTCCTTTAGTCTTCCTAAACTTTTTATTATACCTGGAATAAAATATTACTGTAATAAGTAAAATATTGAAAATTTTATATTGTGTTCGTTCCGCAAGTCAGCGAGTATTACCAATGGGGCTCTGTCTGGTGACGTAGTTCTCCCACCATCCCAAGGAAATGCACAAAGATGCGATTGGGATCAGCCATAACACGGGTTTATTTTCAAGCAGCGGCCACACAATAAACCCGGTGACTTGTGCTACAATTGCCGCCATGTCGACAATAACTTTCATGAATCGCTTTGACTCTCGCGAGTTTCTTGAGAGTAGGCCCAGTATCCCGGGAATAATGCAGAGGCAATTGGTTATCATGGCGCCTTTGACTACATCCAGCTCTGGAAGTATCTTGAAGAATAACAAACCCAATCCAATAGTATGGAGTGTCTCTGCAACGAATACCTGTAAAAGAAAGCAAGCAATTTTAAAGGTCATGTCATTCACATTGGTTATGTCGCAGTAGTAGTTTAACATACCACAATGAATTGTGCACTCGACGGCCGTTTTGAAGTTTTGAAGAAACATATCCTCACAGCGCGAACGATCGTTCCTATTTCTGGGATGGCAAATGCTGCAAGAAGCGCCCACATCCATGCCACCCGCTCCTCGTCCGGGAGGCTTACTATAAATTGCTTGTCTCTACCTGGAAAGCAACAGAGAGTGGACTTATGGTATGGTAGTTGATTGTTTGCCGAGGACACAAATTAGAAAAAAAAGGCATTATCATATCGCCTGTTGTGACTATCGGTCGTCTATAATAATAATAATTAATTATTATCTTACCTAAATTTCTATTACAATATGCGAGTCGTCTGTCTTTCTTAAGTTGTGATGTCATGAAGAGTACCGTCCCCTTGGCGATGACGCCGGAGGCCAGCACCACCACGAACGTGACGGCATAGGCTAGTATTTTGAACAGCCGCACTGTGAACTCCAGGCACTTTTGGCTCTCCATAGAGCCGCTGTCCTGCTTCGGCGGGAATTCTCGGAAGGAGTCCCATCCTTTCGTTTCGTGCACAGTTCTTTGACTGAAATTTGAGAAAGGTATATTTGAATTATTTAGGCAAACACAACAAATACCTACATAAATCGGTGAAATGCAAGTCACACACTTCACAAGAGTAACCTAATAATTTCGGAATGCAATATTATTTTTCCATTAGTAGTAGATTATATAGGTAATTGGTGGATTTCTAGCGTTTCTTGTAAAACTCGTATAATATTAGGTACGTACCTATATTTTTAATAGGCTGCCTTTCATCTGCCTTCAATGGTTGGACAATACAGAGGGACGAACGGACGGGTTAGAATAAGTCTTGATAGCTACGGATAGGTACTAGGTACCTACGGTCTGTTTCAATTATTCAGACCAGGTCCAGATATCAAGACCACACAAATTGCTTTTCTAATCCTGATTAAATCGAATTAATCGTGTAGTGTGATTGATATGATGTTGACTTGACAAACGAACAAAATTGGCAAATGAGCTTAAGCCCATCCACTATAATCAATCTAAATTATTTACCTAATCCTAAATTGTGATATATTTGTGACATATTATGAAGATGTATTTATGTGTGGAAATCACTAATAACGTAATAACTTTAAAACAAAACTTAATGGGTTTTTTGAGTTGGTAGGTACGGCGAACAGTTATTTATAATCGACTCAAGAAAAGTACTGGTCGCATAGCTTCTGTTTGAACACCTATAAATAGATATGAAATATTGGTTAGCAGCAGATTAAAACCTGCCAGTCGGCGCGAATGCCATCGTCGCAGCAAGAAAAACAACTTTCACACGCACTGTGCTGTGATGAGAGAGAAACCCGTGTATCTCGCGTCGGTAGGGACACTTCCTTCCGATTGTGTGTCGTCTCCACTTCGTCGCCACAATTCTTGTTAATTAACTTCAGATTTACGTGAACTAACGAGCGATTACGCGCTTCTTTAGTAAAAGCGTCGTCAAGATATATCTTTGATGTCGATTTTACATAATCGTAAAGCGGAAAATATATTTAATACAAATTCATTGTAGGTATAAAATTTTATAATTATAATGTATAATTACAATTGTATATTCAAATAGTATGATTTCACAACTGTAAACAAATTAACTCGTTTTTTTGCCGTTGGTACTTTAGTCAATTATTAAGCCTATCATGAAAAAACTACACATAATATCATGGCAATAGGTACCGACTTATTCTGGAAAGATTTTACTAAACATTGTTTCGTGATAGAAGCTGTAACTGTTACTAAACAAAACACTAACAAGAAAACAGCAATTGTAGCCAAAGTAGCAAAATTAAATGTAAGCATTGTGCAGTTATGTTATCTTTAAGTGTCTTTATTCTTGCTTAGAAAACGGGCACAATGTTGAGCGGTTTCGACACTGGGCGGCTCGGTACCTTAGTTGTGACAGTGCACGAGGGGTTTACGTAAGGTAATAGCTAAGGTAGTTGGTCGGCGGTAACCCAATTAGCCATTGCAAACGGTCGCAGTGCATGCCTCTGAGCTACCATCGGCAAATAAACCGCTTTGAACATTAAAATTTTCAACAAGCCCGATATTTAAGTACCGAACATATCATTATACTCGTATGTCCTGCGTCGTCAACAGTTTTTGCATACTTATTTTGAAAAACAATGCCTGATCCTTACAGATTTATCTCATGTAAACTAAGTAAGTATTAGAAATTGAATGTAGCATTAATTATATTCATAAAACAAGTAATTAAAACTTCCATGGTGTCTCCAACAGCAGGCCGAGCGACGCACCAAGCAAAAGAAATTAGAAAGTTGTGCATTGATTGATTACATTTAAGTGATACGTAACGCCTTCCATCAAATATGTGCAGACATTAGACAGGTATTGTTTTGTAATATCTAGTTACCTGCTGTATTTTAAATATTAATAAGTACTTATCTAAAAATACTTCATATTTATGAGGTTACCTGTAAATGCTACAGTAATGCAAAGTTCCATTGCTGTACAACGAATTGTTGTTATTCGGCCCGTAAAGAGGCTCTTCTTGGTCGTCCCTCTCGTAATAGCTTTTCCGGTCCTGTTCACTCATAATGAGGAGAAAACACAACGACCACTAGAGATTACTCAAACACACACATCACTGAAGGACGAAGAGAAAGTTGTCGAAAAAGTTGCAAGGATCACTCGGGAGCTGACGGCGGTATACGTGTCCTGTCGGTTCGAATATTGTTCAATAACTCATTGTTATGTCTGATTGAGGACAGCAAACGGTGCGATCGCAATAACGACTGCTTGGCCAGCGTACGACCACCACGCCGAATGGTGATTCGCTATCGTTCACGTGTGGACAAAAAATTATATTAATATCGTATAGTGTCAAAAATGAACCCTGCTTAGCAGTTTCTGTTCATTATGTATGATGCGCTATGTTCACGCTTTTATAGTATCTTAGCGAATGGAGTAGGTAGTTTCATTAAAATACCTCCTTAGGATTATATCTAATTCTCATTTGGGGTGATCTTAAAGTCGTGCTTTTCATCAAGATAACAAGATTTTGAGATAATCACATTAGTGGGTCGGGTCACAAAGCGGTATTAAGTAGTTTCATACCATTTAAAACCATTCCATCCGATATACTACTAAGGATTAAAATATTTTGGAGACCAACCAACAACACTAGATTCAATAAAACTGCCAAAGGAATACCTATGTAAATAAAATAAAACACCAAATAGATTGCATCGTTTTTACATAAGAGTTCTTTTTTATGAAAGTCTCCCAAAATCAATTCCGTATCGCGCAAAAGATCTAGTTAACTCATTTCCATAGGTATCGCGCAAAATATCTAACTTACTGGCTCTCTTACTGACTCTTTTTAAGCACCATTTCACTTAGAAATGGTTACACTAGGAGCAGATGCAGGACAACCGATAGAACACTAATGTCTTATGTGATATTTAAACTTCAGTGCAGCTAACTTCCTTGTTACTTTAAATTGCTTTGCAATAGGCGGTCCCATGGCGTTCCAAATGAGCCAAAACAAACTTTCATAATTTTGGCCGTCATGTATTTGCAAGAAATCACTGTGCAGTGAGTTCTTCGTTCTGCAGCAGTGGGTACGGTACGTGAAATCATAGCGTCAGTAGTAGTCAGTTAATTACTAGTATGATCGCGTACACCACTACTAGCAAGTACCTACTCGAAAATCAAATGAGTCACTTTTCTTTGACACTATTTAATTTGTATATCTATACATCACATTAATAAGTTATTCATAATAACTAGGTATTAAGTGGTGGATGGAGTTTTGGCGAAGACGATTACAAGACGTGTAAAGCTAGGCTCTTTGCTCCTTGATGAGTTAAAAGGTGATATTGATTATCCGTTAATTGATCTTTAAAGCCCTAATTTTTGTTCGAGTCATGTGTCCCCCCTCCCCCTTACCCTTCCCCCCTCCCCCTGCCGGCTAAATGGCTACTACTGGGGATGTGAAAAAAATCTCGTACAATTTCGGCCGACGCAACCGCACCGCACGTCAATGTAATTAAGGCAGACAGGCAACTACGGAACCGTATACTGCGCGTGACCCGACACACACTTGGCCGGTTTTTTGTTATTTTTTATTGTTATTTTATATCAATCCATAATGGCGAGGTCAGCGTCGAACACTAAATCGTGCATTAATAAAATGGCATGACCTTCCTCCAACACGGTCCAGACTGTCGTAAGTACGAGCGACGTGTGAGCTCGCGACGCCTGCCCGCGTGTTTCACACAATAGATCGCTCAATGTCGCGCGAGCTCACGAAAACTTACGAAAGACAGCTTCGCGTCAATCCGTTGCCGTAGACCCAACTACCTGTGGCTGTTCAGGCAATAAAATACTTTGTGTCAAAGCTGTAATGATACAGGTTAGTATGATTGACAAATTGGTAGTTGTAGTTGGTTTTCGTCGACAATATTGTAATGCAACTTCGATATAGATTGCGCCTGGAGCGAATCGCTTGTATCATTACTGGGCTTTACATCATTTGTTACTCAGCTGTTAACAGTTTATAGCAACAAATCCTGCTAAAAGCAGTTTTAGTTTTCGTTTGTGAGTGCCTTTGTCATTTTGATTTTGAGTATTAGGTACGAACTACGAAGGCCACGTTTATAGATGAGCGCGGCGTTCGGCGGCGTGGCGCACGTGTCGGTATCAGTATCCGCCCAAACACAACCATATGGCGATGCACGGTAGAGTATGACAAGGCGTGAGCATTTTCATACACGCGTGACTATGACTACCCACGTCTGCGACGCTGCATGCATCGCCCGTCCATGAACTAGGGAAAAACTGTTTTCAGAAAGGAGACAATGAGGTCACGAATTTTCACTACGTTACAAATCTCCTCATTTATCTGTCAAGGCCCGGGATTCCATCTGCGATATTCGACAAAAGGGGACATGTTCCCACTTTCATGTCTTTGTCTCCCCCTCTGTCAAATATCGTGGCTGGAATACTGGTCCTGATACGGCGCACTACCCGGAATACACCCCTTATCATCATCATCCGCCTAGTATTTAGTGTATAATACCAAGTTTTGGCGTAGGCAATAGTTTTATGAAAGTGACTGCCATCTGACCTTCCAACCCAGAGGGAAAACTAGACCGTATTGAAATTAGACCGGTTTCATCACGATGATTTTCGTCACCGAAAAGCCACTGTTAATATTGAATGATATTTCGTACACGAGTTGTAATGGCCTAATGAGATATGATGGCAAAATATATAATATTGAATGTCGTACGGTAAAAACCATATACATGAACCCGACGCAATGTTTGTTTAGTATGCGGGCCGCAACATCTTCAGACTGCCGCCCAATGCCCAACCTTAGAGGTCAACGACCATCATTTCGTTCGGTTTAAAGCTCCATAAAGCGTAATGCACGTCTGATTCCCATGTCTGCGGCTTTTATAACATTACTCTCTGCTCATTGCTCATATAAGTTATACCAAGACTTGCATGTGTCCAAATGCTGTCGAAAAACATGCAAAAGTATCATCTCTTCCACCTGAGTTTAATATACATCATGCTATCATTATAAATTGTGATTTATTTAATGACCCAGACTTGACTACATCTTAATTTCCATATTAGACGAGTTAATACACGTTTTTAAGGCATTTATTTTATATTTTACGTTGCTTGGATTCGTTTTGAATAATAACCTAGTTTGATATGTGTTGTGCTGACTACGTCAGTCCCGTTAAGAATATTCTATCCACGTATGGCCCTCGTTGGTTAAGGTCCTATTGCACGTATAAGTAGCCATCGCAGTCGACGAAAGCAGCTCTAGTTCTACGTCATCATAAGTCACCTAGTAACACCGTGATTTAGGAGAACACATGGTCGCAAAGTGGCTTTTACGGCTCGCAACGCTCGCAGAAAATCCCGGAAAATATAAAAAATTGTACACGTCACCTACGCGCCCCCGGCCAACACGTCCCTGCGGTCCGAGACAATCACTTACAAACTATATAATACTAGTTTCCGCCCGCGACTTCGTCCGCGTGGACCCGGGATTAAAACTATCCTATATTTTAATCCAGGCTATAAACTATCTTCGTGCAAAATTTCATTCAAATCGGTTCAGCCGTTTAAGCGTGATTGAGTAACAAACATCCAAACATCTAAACTTTCGCATTTAAAATATTAGTAGGATCTACGTTGATGTATTGCAAAACAACCTTTAAATTAAAAAAATATTTGCTGTAGTTATTCTTTCGTATAATAAAGAATCGTGTTGGGCGCAAGAATGTGGCACAGCCAATAGATCGAAAGTTGTTGTCGCCGGAGTTGTCAACCTTGGCATTTGAGCGGGTTCCGGGCCGGGTGACCGATCGGTGAACGTGAACCGAGAACAAAAAGAAACGAGACAACTATGACTTGCCTTAATTCTATTCGTGAATTAAATTAAAAGATCCAATCATTACTATCGCCAAAAGTTGCAGCTAAATAGGTAATAGCTAAACACAAAGAACGAAAAACAATATCGATGCAAATTTTAGTCAATTGTCAGCAATTTTAGTTGATTTTACATAATTCAATAGAGACCGTTTTTTTCGACTTGACGAGACTATACAAATACAAACACGATTCCAATCCAAGACAAAATCAAATAGAGCCTCAGGTATTTGTATTGCAGTTTTGTGAAGACGAAGAAAGAAAAGTTGGTACTTTGAAACCGGAACTAGGCCGCTGCTTTCTGCTTCCTGTTACTGTGTTGCTTGGCTGGCAGGAAATAATACTTGAATAGTAGTATTATTTCCTACCAAGCAACACATTAACAGGGAGGTTCGGAGGTTTTATTTTGTACTGACTTCTGCCCGTGACTCCGTCCGCGTGGAACTCGTTTATATCGCAGCACCATACAAACTTTCACCCCCCATTTCACCCCCTCAGGGGATGATTTCCGGGATATAAACTATCCTATGTCCTTCCCCGGGACTCAAACTATCTCTATACCAAAATTCATCGAAATCGGTTCAGCGGTTTAAGCTTGAAGAGGTAACAGACAGACAGACACACTTTCGCATTTATAATATTAGTATGGATTTTATTAGATCAATATTATTTGCTCTTAATTTACTTAAAGAATAGCTAAGTAAGCAATATCTAAGCTGCACAATCTCCGGGTGTAATGTCACCTGTGATGACTATGCTGGGAACAATTCTCGTCTAGTACATTACAAAAGAAACTCAACACATTGCAATGCAATAATTAAACTATTAACAATCCATTTACAGCATTTCGCTCTAATTGCTTGTTTAAATGTGACGCCTTTGACATTACGGATGCGTCACTCATTTATTACATCAATGCCCTCCTCTCCCGCTGACCCATATGTGGGTCAGGGTATTTAAGAACCGACGTTTCCATGTTGTTGTTTAAATTAGAATTTTATTAAAAAAATTGGGTTTAAAGTCGGGGGCCAACGGAGACAAAAGATGGTCTACGGGAGAGGAGGGGTATAGATTTTCCATATTATCTCCGTTACGCAAACGGAATACTTACTGAAATATCATCTTGTGTGAAAAAAAAACTGGATTTATTTTAAAATTTGCTTCTTTCATAATACACAATGTTTATGTGTCATTTTGTTACCAAAAATTCACACTTTCACTTTGTAATCGTGTAGAACACATTCACATGGTTTTCATTTCTTGAGGGTCGCTGCATGGGTAGTTATAATGATGATGTGAACTTTACGATAATATATTTAAGATTTTCTTTATTCTGAGGGCAGTTAGCACACAGTGATACTTAATGTCTACGTTCTACATATTTACCACTACCACATTATATTCCTAACATCAACCAAGATCCTACATTTTTATATCCCGTGCATTTTTGTAACACATAACTTTGTAGCTTTCCTTTGACCGACTTGTATGGGTAGCTATTTTAGCTTAGCTGTGGTGGACAAGCAGCCCAACATCATATCCTTTAATATTTAAAATTTATTGAAAATCGTCATTTCAAATTACCTACTTACCTATGTGGTTTGCTCTCTACCTCTAATATGTACCTATTTATAACTTTGCCGATTTAAAAAGCTTAACTATGTCCGTCTTTCTTACACTATATAGTACATTTATCTAAGCGGTACTGTAACAAGGCAGAGCAATATATAATAAAAAGCGTGTCTATGAAACATGAAATTGGCAACCAAGCCACGTCAAGCTCTCCATTCATGAAAATTATATCAGATATATCCAATTGTCTATAAATTAAATAACGAATCAAGGAAGTATTTAAGCGCTTAAAAGGCCGATGGTAAAAAACACCGTGGAATCTCGATACGATGACCCTATGCGGTGACGCGGCGAGCCCGAACCCGGGTGATGTCATACGTAACATAACGCCAGTTCACGTAATCGGTGAACTTTACTGTTCTCCGCCACCCACCGCAGATATAATATAGCTGGGTTTACTCCTCACCTTAGGCGACCAGTGTAAGTCAGACCTCCGATTACGCCTTGTTATTACGAATCCCGGCATCAAGATGTACTTAGGGGCGAGTGGTGAGGTGAAGTAAGTTTCATCGCGCGTGGTCCGTTTCGCTCTTGGCTGGTCGTTTTTACTAAGCGACGGATACGTATATTGTAATGCCGTTGTGAAGGTCATTTCGTCCTATGACTATATTCATCAAGTTATCTGAGACAACGGCTGGTGCAACCCGTGGCGATACGTCAGAAATAGGCAGTTTACTTTAGTTTTATAAATCTTATTCATTATACAAGGTGTAACAAAAATGGGGTATGAACCGATCAAGGGCTTAACAGGTATCGTGTTCTGATAAGAAAAAACAGAAAAAAAAAAAATTGACGCGATTTTTTTTTACATTTCTATGGAGCTTGTCGCCCCAGTCGGCCAACGCTCCATACTAAATTTTTTAAAAAAACGCGTGATCGGTTCATACCCCATTTTTGTTACACCTTGTATAAGGTTCACATAATGAAAATATAAGTAAGGTAGTTATATGCTTATGTAGGTACATACATTTTCAATATGTATTGTATACCTATATTAATTTATAAAACTGTATGAAGGAGAGAAGCTTTGAATAGGGTCTACTGAAGGACGCTTATGCCTATGCCAAAGGCAACTAGACAGTGAATGCCCGAAGAAAATGGCTATGAGTAATCACTATTCAGTAAGCTCAAGGCTGGTGTCGAGTCTACGAGTAAGTTAGTATACAAGCTGAAATTAAATTCGTGATACAAAATGGAAAAAATGTGTCTTTCCACGATTCTGAGCGACTTTTCGGACCAACTTTGTGCCAAAAAACCAACTATTTCATTAACTTTGCTCATTTTAGACTGACGAAAATGTGAGCAGGTGTTTTTTTTTTACACGGCTCAATAAAAGCAAAAGCGCCAACGACAATAAGGTACCTTTTTCCTGAGACTGACACATACATCACATGCTCCTCGTAAATGAAATATACTGACCTGCCACCATAAATTTCATTGCCGAGCGGCGTGAGCTCGTCGTCCGAGTTGTCGCTGCCCTCCTCGCGGCGTCTCCCGCCTGAAGTCGCCATCTTTCACGACCCTGGAAACATATAGAAGACTCGTAAATATCAAAAGGAACCAGGTCTAATTATGTCCGACGCTTTCGATCTCAATCATATATTCATTCTGCCCCGCTATTCTGTAACTTGTTTTAAGCTCACCTCAATGCTCACTCACGAATATATCTTGACGGCGCGATTCGTTGTAACTAAGAGTAGGTAGAGAAAGAGCGCGCAAAAACACATGTCAACATGCCATTTCAATGGAAAGAATAATAAAGTTTCTGTCAATAATTACATTTTTGGTACAAGCTTTTATTGCTGACTGTACTTTTCTGTATACCGTCATCGACTACTCATTGAGACGATTCTAACGAGCCCAAACTCTATGGGGTTATGTGGTTTTATTACGGAGTTCCTATGGCCACCTTCCAGCTCCATCATCAGATCAGCTCCACGTCATCGTAATATTGCATTGTCACGCGATTTGCATATTCGTGAAAAATCTCAGCTCAATCGGAAACCGGGAAGTGGATCAAATCTAACTTGCAAGATTTGATTACAGACATACAGACAGACAACGGGACAGGTGAAAGTAAATAAAAGCTTGTAATAAAATTAAGGCTAAGTAATTTATATTAAATCAAACTCAGCATTTTAAACGCTATTTAATCTATAATAGGTAGCTTCAGATGCAGTAGGTATTTGAATTGTATTGTAATTATAAATAATAAACACACGTACGGTAAGTAAACCGAATCAGAAAACAGTCACAACTTCGTTCAAAAGACTTCAACGCGCATACATTGCATTGTACGCCAAGCTTTAATGAAAACCGGGCCAATGTTATTAGTAAACACGCTATTTTAGTAACAAATATCTTTACTATACCTGGACTGGTAGAGAATGCTTTATAGCATTAAGTCCGCCGTTTGTTCCATAAGATATTCTTTTGTGCAATAAAAAATAAATAAATAAAGACCTTCCAATACGTATATATGCTGAGTAGGTACAACTGTTAAGGTGGTTTTCCACCGGCGAGGCGAGGCGGGGCGTGGATGGGTGAGAATTGAAATTCGTATGGGACTTACTACCTATTTGCACTGAGCGCGCGCGCGCGCTTAATAACCTCTTTCAGTGAGAGCCCTGTGCGAGTGCATTTAAGTATTGGAGTTTTGCTTGAGATGATACTCTTTTCATTACAAGATAGTCCTACCACATAAATCTTTGTTATTAAAATCGTGAACTTAGTTGTCATTTACGAAAGCACGACTTTCCGCTTTGAAAAGCAGCATCGTCACGCGCCGAGTTACCGCTATACGCATACATTTGTATTGGTCATGATTTCGGACCAAAAAGATTTATCGTTGATTCACGTGGGGACTTATTTAAAAAGTAAGTCCGGGTTTATCCAGCACCGTTTGTATATACTTTTTTGATTTTTATGTCCGCTTTGAGAGATGTGGAATCACGGTTAAGGTAATCGGTTTTTTCTTAAGCATGACTAGAATTTCATCTGCAATGAGTCATGATATGTACCTACGTTTCAATGTCTTTCGGCGACGTGGTGTAACCTACTAAGTGATAGTGATACTGCTTAGGCAGCCGAATATTCGAAGTTCAATTCCCGATCAGTGACGTGTGATGGGATGGGAGACCATCAATGTGCCCGAGTATTGGATGTTTTCTAAATATCTACGTTAACACCCTAGTTAACCCGGTACACCCATGAGGGTAATACAAGCCTAATCTGTGTATGTTTATATCCTTACTAATATTATAAATGCGAAAGTGTGTATGTTTGTCCTTCTTTCACATCGCAACGTATTGATGTGTCTTTTTGTATGAGATAGTTTAGAAGCTGGAGAGTGACATAGGCTACTTTTTTCAGCGGGAAAACATGTAATTCCCACGGGAAAATTTATTATGTTACATTTTCCTACGACCACGCGGGCGAAGCCGCGGGCATCAGCTAGTAATAATTATAAAACACTAGCTTGTGCTCGCGACTCCGTCCGCGTGGAACTCGTTTATATCGTAGCTCTATACAAGGAATGATTTCCGGGATAAAAAACTATCCTATATCTTCCCCAGGACTCAAACTAAATCTATACAAAATTTTATCTAAATCGGTTCAGCGGTTTAAGCATAAAGAGGTAACAGACAGACAGACAGACGGACAGACAGACACTCTTTCGCATTTATAATATTAGTTAATGTATTATGTATACAATAATAGTAGTGTTGGACGCCCTCGGACCAGATAGACAGATGACATGAGTAGGGTAGCTAGGAGTGACTGAATGGCGAAAACGGGAGAGCGGGTCTTGTGGCGTAGGTACCCCGGGGGAGGCCTACGTCCAGCAGTTGGCTGCAACAGACTGATGTGTGTATGAAACCAATACCTTTTTAACCGACTTCAAAAAAAAGGAGGAGGTTCTCAATTCGGTTGTATTTTTTTTAATCTTTTTTTTAATGTTTGTTACCTCAGGACTCCGTCATTGATGAGCCGATTTGTATTTTTATTTTTTTGTTGGTAAGTACCTATATATGCTTCCGGGTGGGTCCCATTTTTTTTTCATAAATTCAGGGAAATTCAGGGGTAATTCGAGGAATTGAGGGAACTCTTCAATTATATTAGGCACGCGTGTAGTGTTTTGGTATTTTCTATTTTACTTACTCGTGTATTTACACCCGGAAATCATAAATTTGGTGGAGTGGAATTGATGATGAAGACCACACAGATGACTTATGGAATTCCTCAATTATGTACTTAAAAGTACAAATGTACGTCACAGATTCTGATAAGATTCCGTTGAAATAGCAACTAATGAAGTGCCAAGGGTGATCCTTGTGGAATTGACGGAAGTCCTCAAATATTATCGGGTCACATACAGCAATTGGGTTTTTTTCTATAATAATCAACGCATTTGCTCTCGGAAATCAGTTAATGTGGTAACTTGGAAAAGAAATGTGGAAAGGTTCTCGTGGCTTGGCGGAGTACTAAATTGAAGTCGGTTAAAACTTTGTTTTTAAAGTAAATTATTAAATAGAAAACTAAAATATAAGAGTAAGGGTGTAAGCCTATTTACTAAGCTGTTTTATTGTTCGGAAACATAGCACATCTCTGGTGGATGCTCATTGCTCACCCTAATCATTATCAAATCAGCTGAAATAATTCCACTGCTGGACCTGCCCTAAAGAGTGCCAAAGTGACCAGTCCTGCGGCACCCGCATCCAGCTCACCCTAATGTGGCCAGCAAATATTCTTCAAAACGTTTTCTGAGCGCAAGTAGAGCCGAAGTATCGTTTGCGTGAATCACGTCCAGAGATGCATTCCGCGCGGCGGCGATCCCTGACCTTGCCGGTCATTCCACCCTGTAAACCATTGCTAAGAGAATTTACTGAATCCTGTATTATATGTAATAGTTCTTTCTTACTCGTATTATTGCCACGGACTTAGGTGCTAGTTAGCTGCTTGACTAGAATACAGACATACTTCTTATGATGTAAACGATCATGAAGTATAGGTATCCCGGTGTATAATCAGAAAAAAAACACTTTGAATTAAAAGTTCCTTTCGGTTAAGTAGGTATACTTCTGTATTAATAAAAAGCCTTTATTTACAGACATTAGTTTCGTTCTTACTTTACGTTTACCTTTCCACTACTTCACATTTATTAAATTTTGTGTCTGTTTGCCCTTCGGCAAAGGCCTCCTCCAGCCTTCTCCACTCGGTACGGTCTTGTGCGACCCTGCTCCAGGTGCATCCTGCCACTTGCCGTATATCGTCTTCCCATCTCTTCTGGGGCCTTCCCTTCTTTCTTTTTCCCTCTCTAGGGTACCATTGGGTGACCCGTTTGCTCCATTTGTCTGCATTTCTGTATTAGTCAATCTTATTTAATCTTTCTATTGCCTTTATTGGAATCCATCCAACTCGGGTCGTCACTGTATACCTACACCTACTTGATCATTATAGAGGCTGAAGGTAGTTATTGGCGATATCTTGGGCAGTGTCCGAGAGCAGGGTCCGCAAGGTCAGCGACTCCGACCGTGCTAGACTGGACAATGAGCCTGGCCCTGGCAACATCAGGCAGATAAGTACCTAACTAATGTACTGGCCCGACTGTGCTGTTGTCGTATACAAGCTATTCTGTTCGATGTTGTTTGGTTGTTTTAAAGAGGTTCTTTGTTCTGACAAGTTAATCGGGTTTCGATTAAATGTAGATTTGTGGCTGACGATTGCGTTTTGATGCTAACGATTACGAATTGCCAAAAATAATTAACTAATTGCAAACTTCATTAAATGAATGCAGTCTGCGTGAGTCTGCACGTGGAATAACAAATGTGACAGTTCACTGTGACGTCGCCAGTTTTCACAAAAGTGGCCATAAGTCGCCTTGAGTTGAGTCCGCAGTAAGCTCGGCCGAATTTCACATTCCCATACAAACGTAGTTACGCTCTCATTTTAAAACTACGTGTTGGATTGTGACGAAACTTTGCATATACATTGACATTAGGTGTATCTATGTCTGTAATTAGTTTATATGGTTCCAGTTTATAAAACAAACGAAATACAGAAAAACTTAAATTCCTTGTATATTTTTACTATGGTATCTGAAGCTACATAAACTAATTACAGACATAGATATACCTCATGTAATTGTATATGCACAGTTTCGTTACAATTTAACAGGTAGTTTTAAAATGAGAGCGTACGTTTGTATGGAGAATCGAGCTTACTGCGGACTCAAGTTACATTTTATACGTAGCCATTGTATAGCAAACTTGTAGCCTATACCTTCTCGCTGAGAGGTTTAAATACGATCTAATAGCCTATAATGTATCATAAAAAAAACTATGACGCGGATAAACGACCTTTACAGATTTGTGGCAATAAATCGTTCACTCAGCAAGTAAGTGTAACAAACTCAAGTCCCTCGGCTTAGCGGCGAGTTCGGCCTGGCGCGAGGTCCCGTGCTCACTTTCACTGGCTTCACTGATGGCCGCCGGCTGGCTCCCCCTTCCCCTCCCCATCGATACAGCCTTCGACTGCGCAACACTGCCTTACATTCGTTAAGCTACATGTACAGTTTAAGCGGAATGCTTTGTTAAATGGCTTGTCAGGAAATGTTTGATGCAATAGTTACGATCGGAGTGGTAGACCAGAGGCTGCGGCGGTGCAATGTTGATATTGAAATGTTGTATACGCCATATTATTTTCACTATTTGTATATACCTACATACATACTTATTACATTTAAATTGAATATTAGGGGACAATCTTACACAAATCGACATAGTCCCAAACTAAGCAAAGCTTGTACTATGGGTACTAGACGACGATAAACATAATTATATAGATAAATAAATACTTAAATACATAGAAAATATCCATGACTCAGGAACAAATATTCGTGCTCATCACACAAATAAATGCCCTTACCGGGATTCGAACCCAGGACCTCTTGCTTCGTAGGCAGGGTCACTACCAACTAGGCTAAAGCGGTCGTCACATATACATCAGATGCACTCGTACATACATGTCTTCAATGATAATTTCATGTGAGAACTCTTTGTCTTCTTTTCATTATAGCAAAGAGCCTAAAACTAAAGAGCTACCAATCATTCGCAGTTTATATACAAAAAAAATTATTAATAAACTATGTCGTTAGCATGATTTTAACCCACGTAAATAAATACCTAAACACCATAAACTGAATTGAAAAAACTGAGAATCGGACAACCGTAAGGAAAATTGGTTCGTCTCTCTAGACATTTCAATGAATGCCCTCCTGAGACCGCATTAAAGAGAACAATGGAATTTAAACCCAAGCGGCTTGGATAATAGTTTTAGATTATCATTTGTTCTAAAATCAAACTTGAAAAATTTGTTTTACATTCCTTAGAACCATTTTGTTCTTATATACAGGAACACGCCCATCTAGCGCAGCGTGGGTGAACCCCCTACAACCTTGTTGTTGGACTGATGACCTGCACGTCTATCATGGGACGGCCGCGACATACTCTCGACTTTTCTCGCACTATACCTCTTGTTCTAAGTTTTCTAATAAGAGAGAGACGGATAGTGCGAGAAAAATCGAGAGAGCTCGCGCGCCGTCTCGTGATAGCCGCAGCGTGCAGGTAAAGGTCGCGGGATTCCACTGGATGCGGGTGGCGTAGGATCCTAAGGACCGATCATTGTGGCACTCTTTGGGGGAGGCCTATGTCCAGAAATGGACGTATTTCGGCTGATATGATGATGATGCCCAGCTAGTGCTCAGATAAATTTTATTCTCATGTTTAACGCAACGTTTTGGGCCAACATTTGACCATAAAACCTATCGTGCTAGCCCTGGAGGATGGAAACAGCAGTCCCACTCTCTGATATCCTATCAATATGAGTTCACGAGGCTTGGCAGCGAAAGTGATAAGATTGTCAAGAAATGATTACTTATAAATAATGCTTAGGTGCATAATGGCTATCAGAAGTTCGTGCCAGAAACCCGCCGGAGCGTGGTCGGGGCGGGCGCGGCCTCGCCGCGTCCGCTCCACTCGGCCGCTGGACAGTTAGACGTAGCATTATGCATGCAACTAATCTTTCCTATTCATTAACGACTCTTTTGTTAATCTACTAACGAGATCTCTTTGTATCGCCTTGTGTTTCACGAGACATATGATATAGACTGACTGGCAGAAAATTTGGCCCAGAAACTGTTCGTGATTTCAAACTATAAATTAAATAGATTAAATAATGTTTTCAATAATTAAATGCATTTTTCTAATTTGGGCCAATTGCCGGTGAGTATATTTGTTTGATTTAGTTCGTCAGGGTAAAACATATGGGATATCCTAGAGATGTTAGGATATCCCCTTCTGTCAATTGAGATAAATGGAATTGCGGCCCAGTACCTTGGCCTCTACACATAAGGCTATACCTAATGCAGATATTCCATCAGAGATAAGCTGAACAGCGTTACCATACAAGTTTATTACGATTAACTCTGGTGCGAGCGCGCCACAAATACAAAACCGATTCCAATTCAATACAGTGGACGGAATCCCTGGAACGGTCTGATCTGAACAAAGCGAACAACAACGAACGCCATCAGCACTCCAAAGCCGTAAATAATCTTTTACTGTCTTGTCATTGTTTCTCAAACTGCCACGTGTTCTACATTTGAGAACCAACTAAACCTATAGACATCAGTTTACGATTGTTCTAATCGTTAGTTATAAAAATAAATACGAAATTTTCCTGAAATTACATTTTTTCGGAGAAAAAAAACGAATTTTCCTTAAGACTATTCTAACTCAAATATACATTGAAATAAAGAAAAAACAGTCCAAGTTGCGCGCTTAACAACAAACACCACTTAACTTTTATAAATAGAGATATCTACACATTACAGCACACCTAGGATCACGATAATGTTAATTACAGTGTTGCGCGATCAGTATGGTTACATTCGGTTATTGACAGCTGCGAGCAACGCAAACTCAACAGAGAAAGCTGACCATTATCTAACGTCTTATAGTTCTAGGGAGTAAATTAGGCTAATAAAGTTGGACCTTGGGCTTTAGTATCCTTAACTAGCACATTTTACGTAGTTGTTACTTTCGTCTGGTGTTTATTAAGTTTTGCACGACGTATGAATAAAACAATTCATTTCCATATCGATTTAATAAATTGTCACTTTTCCCTACGTCCGCATTATGACACTACAAAAATTCAAAAACGATTTACCATATTTTTAACCGACTTCAAAAAAGGAGGAGGTTTCTCAATTCGACCGTATATATATTTTTTATGTATTTCCGCGGATAACTTCGTCGTTTATGAACCGATTTTGATTATTCTTTTTTTGTTGGAAAGGGAGTATCCCAGGGGTGGTCCCATGGTAAGGAAACCAGGATCTGATGGTGGAATCCTGAAGAAATTGAGGGAAACTCTCGAAAAATTGTCTTTCCGTCTAGTGTGTTCCTTAATATTATTCAATATAAAGAATTTTAAAGCCCTATTATTTTCCCTAATAATCAACGCATTTGCTCTCGGAAATCAGTTCATGTCGTAAATTGGAAAATAAATGTGTAAATGTTCTCGTGGCTTGGCGGAGTACTAAATTGAAGTCGGTTAAAACTTTGTTTTTAAAGTAAATTATTTTGTAGCTTGTCATATAACTATTTATTTATTTACGGCCGAACTTTGACTAACTTTACACCACGTAAATTAAACTTCACGTTTGCATCTATACTATCATTTCCATTATAGAACAAGACATACATACTATGCCGAATAACGGGAAAGGACATAAATGGCACAGCACAAAGCGCCTACCACGAATACCAGAACTGCAGGATTTTATGCGCAACAGGCGTAGGCGCAAATGGGCGCGTTGATGTCTTTTCTACGGCGACCACATCGATACCCAATAAACATTTTACTTAACTCAAATACAATTATTTGCTGTATCTTTGCTAGTTTGGAGTTTGCAACTTGCTGACTTTCAGTTTTCACACGACACTTTCGTGTCATATGCATGGCAACGACATGATCATTACTTTAATCAGGATGATTTGATGATGATACTTAAGTTTTCACTCGTTGCGTTGACAAGAAAATTGTGAATAGTATGTATGTCAACAAAATTTAAACCAAATAAAAACACTTTAAACCAGTTAGTAAGGGTGGGACACAGTCATTGTTAATTTCATATGAGAAAAGTATTTTCTGTACCACTTTACTAGTAAAAAAATCTCATCCTACTTATATTATAAATGCGAAAGTTTAGATGTTTGGATGTTTGTTACTCAATCACGCTTAAACGGCTGAACCGATTCGAATGAAATTTTGCACGAAGATAGTTTATAGCCTGGATTAAAATATAGGATAGTTTTTATCCCGGGTCCACGCGGACGAAGTCGCGGGCGGAAGCTAGTTAATCATATTTATAAACACAGTTCCCTTAACAAAATTAAAGGTGGGTTTTAAGGTGGATGTCACTGTATGTAAGTTCTATCGACAACACAGCTAACTGACCATTGGTGCACCTTAAGGGCATTGTAATAAGGTTCTATATAGACACAGGATGGTCAGTTAACAGTGTTGTCGTTTGTTCCTCAGTTTTTTTATAAATTGCGGGTGGTACGACACACTGCACCGCCTAACCACCACCTAATGGCCAAAAAAATATATTTTTTATAATTATAGTAATTGGGTCAGTATAAATCCATACTAATATTATAAATGGGAGAGTGTATGTGTGTGTTTGTTTGTCCGTCTTTCACGGCAAAACGGAGCGACGAATTGAACGTGTTTTTTAAGTGGAGATAGTTGAAGGGATGGAGAGTGGCATAGGCTACTTTTTGTCTCTTTCTAACCCCTCACTTCCCTAAAATGTGGGGTGAAAGTTTGTATGGAGCTACGATATAAACGACTTCCACGCGGACGGAGTCGCGGGCAGAAGCTAGTGAAAAATACATGAATGTAAGTACCAAGGAAGAGTCATACAAGATAATCGTATAGCAATTAAAGGAGATAACTAAGAAAAAAAATAAGAAAAATAAATGCCAATTTTATGACGTTTCTGTTTGGAAGTGATTGCAGATTACCAGGGGTGCTATTTAGGGACGTAAAATCTATACAAACTATCTACCCCGTCACCTAGACCAACTCATATACTTTTACTTCTTATTAATTCCTCAATGAAATCTGTGCAATTGCGTTATTTAAAAATGAGCCTCATTTTGGCGACAAAAGTTTTTATTTTCTATAATGCAAAATTAAATTTATTTAAACACATTATATATGCACGTAAAACCAGAAAGAGTTTATTTCATAATTCAAAATGATACGATACGAATAACCTGTTTTTAATGCCGATACCGAGAACTTATTGGACGCCCCTCGTATGTCCTACCCAAAAAGCCAAGCAAGAACCTAAATATCTCGATAATTTATTTTCGTTAATGAAATTTTAACAACCCAAACTATCTAAGTATTGCCTTCTCGCAAAGCTTATACCTACAATCAAAAAACAATTAATAGTTTAAGCTAAACAAAGAAACATCGATACAAATGAATACAAATCATTTTCAACCACTCCTATGTTGTAATAAAGTTTAGGTTAGACTAAATACTGTAGTTACGATTATCGACATGATTTCTTTAATTTTGTTCGCCAAATGAGTTTATTAATAATATATATATGGCTTTTTAATTACTTTACGCAGCGGTATCTTGGCATTACTTCTTTTTGCAATGTATCAATATTTTGCAATATTAACACACTCGAGCTACTAACAATAAATACAGTACGATTACTGTTAGTTAAGACCTGACAGATGGATTGCCTTCATTTAATTTTCAACTTTAATTTCATATAGATAAAGCATTTTTCAGAATACTGTTACCCACATCTACCGATTTAGTAATAACTATTTTATTTGTATAAGATTAAAGTTGAAAATTAAATGAAGGCAATCCATCTGTCAGGTCTTAACTAACAGTAATCGTACTGTACTTACATATTTTGTTTCGACTACAAACTATATTGTGCTTTACTATAAAGTTTAGTTTCTCCATACGCGCATTGAGACGTATTCGCGATGTAGTTTCCGAGATTCTGTCTTCTTATCCCTTATTAGAAGCATAGGGCTCTCAGAAAGGATTTCCATCTACTTCGATTCTGGGTGGCAACCTCAATTTCCTTCCAGCCAAGGCATGTTGAGGCAGGCTTTATGTTTGCTGGTCTCCGCGGGGACAGGGAGGTAGACGCCAAACCTCTTCTTTTCTTCATCTTCGACATAATATATATTTATATATATATGATTATGTGTGCTAAACTGCGTTTCGCCGATGACATTGTCTTGTTCTCCCACACTGCACCCCATCTAGAACAAATGCTCCAAGATCTGAGCACAGCCAGTCTTGAAGTTGGGCTCAAAATGAACAGGGCAAAGACCCAGTTGATGACCAACGGCGTAGAGCATAGCGTTAAGGTAGATGGGCAGGATAGGCAATATGTCGACGAGTATACCTACTTGGGCCAGACAGCATCCTTCGAAAACAGGCAGTCTAAAGAAATCGATCTACGCATCGCAAACGCCTGGAAGAGCTTCTGGTCCATGAAGGCGCTAATGAAAGGTAACCATCCTTTGACACTGAAGCGAAAGCTCTTCGATATGTGTATCCTGCCTATCCTGTCCTATGGCGCCCAAACTTGGTCACTAACAGAAGACCAAAAGTCCCGACTCGAGATTTGCCAGCGAGTAATGGAACGCGGCATACTCGGAGTTCGTAGGATCGATCGGATCAGGAACGAATCTGGCATCGTAGATGTGGGTGCCAAGCCCGCGAAGCTAAAGTGGTACTGGGCTGCACAATGTCTGCCGGATGCTCGCGGGGCGATGGGCCGAATCAGCCACCGAGTGGCTTCCACAAGATGGCTTCCGAGGTAGAGGCAAACCGAAAAGGAGATGGCGGGACGACCTTAATACGCTTTGTACAGATTGGCGAATTTTTGATTGCTAGTGGCACAGGACCGAGACGAGTGGCGGAAAAAGGGGAGGCCTTTGCCCAGCAGTGGGACATAATATAAACTAATAAATAAATAATATGATCATGTAATTTTATCGTAGTTCATCTTATTTCCACTTTCGACTGTGATAAATGCTAGTGATGCGTCATTGCGTACGATTTCACTACCGAAAGGGAAACACTTCATTGCCATTGTGACTAATCAGTAAATATTTAGTGAACAAGGTCAAGATGAGGGAAAGTGCATCTATTTTGTTTTCATACCAATGACTACTGGTTTCTTGGTTTTGAGTTCGTGTTAACTGCCGTAAACACCTACTAATGAATACCTGAGTACCACGCGAAATAAAAACATATTTGTGGCTCTTTTTTTAACATTTTAATGCGTATAAACGCAGCTTGGAAAAAGAGCCCCAAAGAGGGTCCAATGAGTTGCTTAGCCCCTCGTACCTATGCGGATGTCAAAATTAGCTAGTCATAGAATGAGCTCGATATTTAAAACTAGACTCAAATACTTAGTCCGTGTCTAAACATACGAGGGTTAAATGTTGTTTTGAGTAAATTGTGCGACTGCCTCTGTTCATAGGATTCGAGTTTTCCGTAGGTGTTAGTAAAATGTAGTTTAGTCGCCATCAGATATATCGGAGTGGCCAAAGTGCTCACAAATATCGGAGCACGGCCCTAATGTCTCGACAATAGACGTGATCCGATATATCTGATGGCGACAGTACATGACCATAGGGCGTATTTTTACACGCGTCTACCTAACTTATCTGAACGAAAGCGCGCCTCACCTTGTTATTATAATGGAACGCGAAATGTTGAGACAGATTGGTCTCCTATATAAGTATCAGCCAACTAACAATTAATTTCAGTGCTCAGTCATAGACAACTTCGGGGTATTGCATTGGATAAATGTCTGTCGAGATACTTAAGTAGTTCGGTTGGCCCAATATGCTTTAGGAGATAGCCTCTCAATAACGACTAAACCAGATCTTTGATCTGATGTTGATGAATGACGACTATAACGCCTGAGGTTTCTCTTGCGACATTTAGAATGTCGGAGGCGAGTCCAGTTCGGTAACCGTATAGTATCATCAGTAAAAGGTCACCTGTTCGGAAGCAGCTTAAATCCTTAGAATTGCGCATTAATATTTGACGGTTACTGCCGGAGTATTGTGCAGTATAATGTGTATCTAATTACATTCATGGGAATTTACGTGTGCAGCTCGATCACGCCTGGGACCTGACTAGTAATGACCCAAACTATTGTGCGTCGGCCCTTGCGCAAGCATGCCGCTAATATCCAAATTATAAAGAACCACAATGTAATATAAATGCATTATAAATTAACCGACAACCGGCCGAGTGCGTAAGGTCGGCTACGTTGTTAATTGCAATTAATTATGGTCGCGGAAATCACAAAATAGTTGTTGCTTAAAGTGAGAACGACCCTCTGCCGGAACCGGATGCGTGCGAGGCCTTTTGCAGGGCTGCCGTTCCTTTCAATATGCACATATTTTGATACGAGCCACAAATGTGACAGACTATGCAGTTATTCTTCAGATAGGTGCATATGTTAAGTTGGGGTCCCATATTGTCTAACTAAGATAAGGCCCTGAGGACCACATTTTACACATTTTACGGATTTCATTAAAGCCTTATAAGTACCTAGATACTTTGGCACCCATTGGGGGAGGCATATGTCCAGCAGTAGACGTATTTCGGCTGATATTATGATGACTATAATGGTACCTATGATAGATATAAAGGTGCGTACAATTTTGACTCGTACAATGTATTTTTTTTATTATAAACTTATTTAGCTAGAAAATAGTATTGTGAAAACTCAAAATATTCGTTCTGCTAATCTTGCAATCGTGTTACTAATCACTCAAGGTTTTCAAAAGCGTATGGGAATTTGAATAACGCCTGTCCTTGTTTCCCATTCATAGTTCTAACGCCTACATTCACTTTTGTTTACATATCTCTGCTAATATGAATACGCGATCCCATAATTATACTAATTACTGTCTAATCATAGAGATTTGTATAGAAGGGTCGGTAGAAAACATTCATAATTAACAGATACTTATAAAAGAGAAACCGTTTCGCAACTTTCTCAAGTGAAACCGAACCGAACCAGAACATACGTAAACCCCTAGAGGATTTAGCATTTATTTTTAAAAGCTTAATTGGTTGTCTCAAATCGAGTAAGTTACTCATAATACAGCATTATGCAACTACATCTACATTTACAAGAGATAACTTTGCATACTTTCGCAGCTGATCGCACGACACGTAAAGCTGCGAAAGGTCAACGGCAAAGAATTTGAAAATGTCGAAAGTGTGTAACTTACCTTATCGGATGTGAAGGGAAAGAAATCCAAATGTTCCAAAATGTCACTTCACAATATTCAAATAAGGCGTAGAGTTCACTCGCGAGTGTTCATTGCGCATGGTCGCGGCGTGCGCTCGGTGTGGAGGCGCCGCGCTCACTGCACTGCCGGCGCCGGCGCCGGCGCCCGCGCCCGCGCTCGCGCCCGCGCCCGCGCCCGCGCCGGCCACGCAACGCAAGTCTCTAGTCGGAGACGGAGCGCGAAGCCGGACCCCGCACAGCACTGACTCACTCAGACCTTACAAGCTTTCTATGTCCCAACCGATTTTTCCCAGACCCGAATTAGATCTCGAGATCTTTATCAGTTCCCATGAACAAGGCTAGGGGTTACGTCCATGTCGAAAAGGGCGGAAATATGCGCTGAGAACAAACTTTGGATCTAACTACATGATTCAGAAATGTATATTTTTGTCGAGTAATAACTTCATGTGTTCACAGCAACAGTGAGGTCAGTCTCGTTAATGCGGGTGCATGGGCCCTTATACAAAAGCTATACATTTAACAATACCTACAGTTGACCTCCGACTACTGGCTTCACGGTCAATTTAAATTTCTAACTGTAAGCAACATTCAACAATTCTCCTTTCAGTGCCAACATAGATTTTAATAGAACTGGCATACTCTTGCTATTTACGAATTAAATCAAAGAGGGATTATATTGCATTAAATTTGTTTTTTTATTGATTTATTAATGGACTCGCAACACGGGTCTGTCTGACCTGTAAAGACCCCGTGTCATTCAAAGTGTTCTATAGTTTATGTCACTTTTGAAAACTACAGTACCAAGTAAAGTACATAAAGAGACATAAACAATGACGACGATCAACGATACGAGATTCTATAGAAGTGACATGAATAGGGGTGTAGACTCGAAAATTATTATTACTCCAAAAGAAAGAAGGCAAAAAATATGCCTAGTGACGAAAATCCCATTCAGATATCTCAAAGAATTACGAAGCTACAACCGTTTTAATATTGCTTGTTAGAGAGAGAAAACGCAAAGTGTGTGACGTCACATTACACGAGGCTGCCGGGGGGCCGACGGTCGACGGCGGCGCCGCACGCAGCACGTCGCCGTCTATAGTGACGTCACAATCTACAAGCGTCATCGTTTCATCTGAAGTTACGCTTTGCAAAAAAGGGACAGAACATACCCCTTCTTAAAACTGGATACTTATAACTTCGTGATTATTTAACCTTTTGCGTTGTTTTTTTCCATTTGACTACATTTTTAAACCTTTTTCGAGAAAATATGTGATTAATGATTATTTTATTTAGTGTCTACACCGCTATTGTTCATCAGCCTCGCGATAGAGATTCATCCCAATATTCCCAATTGATATTAATCGCGCGAAGGAGCGCGTGATTCTCAACGGGTTAAGTTCGTATTTTACTTGCCCTTTCCTTTTGTATATTGTTTATGATAATAGTACATTGTGATACAAGTGAGGTATGTTGATAATTACATCAGAGGCGGAATGTAATTATCAAAGCTCACGCGTTTCATACGACGTTTTTCAACACATTTTGCGAGGAAAAAATCCTTTTCATAAGATGAAAATTTGATAGGCCTGCCAAGTTATTTTCCTTACTTATTGATGTCAACAGGTTTTTACTCACATGTTGAATACATCGTCAAGAATTTCTAGTGGCGTCCATTCTTTTTATCACTTTTCTAGTCACCACGAATCAACATTTTTGTTAATAACCAAACACGCATTAACAATGTTTACAAATACTGTGAAATAACCTATAATGGCGCGCATCAATTTTTTTTGTGAAGTTTGCGCAGTGCGCGCGCATTAGATGAAATCTCTAAACAGCCAATACAAAATAAAATAAATAATTTCGTTTTAAAATGTTATCTTTATTAATTCATGTAAAATGTTATCAAAAGTAGTAATAGCTTTACTAAATTAACTGTTTCTATATCATATCCAAAAAGAAATAGTCAATTAACTAACAAAAAGGATTTAATTTGTTTAGTCGAGTAAGAATCCATTTGCCGAGAATTAAAAAAAAGCTGTACATTCTGTACAACCCGGTTAGTTTAAGAATGCACCGTGTGCATGCATACATCTTGCTGCAAGGTGGCAACGTGACTTAATCGGGATATAACCATAACATACAAGTATCGTAATGTTATTAAACACGCGTGTTTAATATCCAGGATTATGAGCCTAAAAGCGACACAATAAGAGGTACGTTACGAGCAATTGTGTTGAAAAGAGTTTTATTACTATAGGCCGCTGGACCTATATATCCGATTCACCATAACTGCCCGTCTCGTTAATTAACCAACAGCAATGATTTCTATGGTTAATAAAATTTAATAATGGTAGCGCTAAACTGCATTTGCATTAGGTACAACACAATAATGAAGTTCGAAAATTATAATAAATGCAAAAGGTTGGTACGAAATAGGATAAGGGTGTAATTGAAACAACCATTTAACTGTGCCGTTACGTTATTGTATAAAAATGACTATAATATTATAACAAATATATAATTGATTATATTATATGTTAGTGTCGCGGAACCTGACAGTGCTGCGGCGCGGTAGACGCGGTGAAGGCTCGTCTTCGCTGTCGAAGGCCGGCTCGTAGCTCTGGTTCACGAACGCCCCCGAGGTCGAAGGCCGGCTCAGGTCTTGCCGTAGCTGAAAATAAAACCATCTAGAGCGCCCGCACATTACAGCCACTAGTGGCCGCCATTAAACGAGTTCTCTGTCGCACATTAAGCCAGTTTTTGGGTCGGACGCGGCCACTAAACACTCGATGTGCGCTGATGCTATATAAAATATATGAAAGAACTCGTCCGTCTTAGTGGCCCAATGTGCGGCGGCTCTTAGACAGAAACCCAAAACTTCCAAATTTTTTTTTAAAACGTCAGCCGCCGCGTTGCCTCTGCCGCCCAGCGATGGCAGCCGCGCCAGTACCTCCGATAACTGACATACTAACCGGGATGGTCTGGTTGGTCAGCTGCGCCTGCGTGCGGCGGCGCTCGCCCAGCACGGACTCGCGGCGCGCCTGCAGCGCGCGCAGCGTCAGGCGCCGCGCGGCCTCGCTGCCGCCCAGCGATGGCAGCCGCGCCAGTACCTCCGATAACTGACATACTAACCGGGATGGTCTGGTTGGTCAGCTGCGCCTGCGTGCGGCGGCGCTCGCCCAGCACGGACTCGCGGCGCGCCTGCAGCGCGCGCAGCGTCAGGCGCCGCGCGGCCTCGCTGCCGCCCAGCGATGGCAGCCGCGCCAGTACCTCCGATAACTGACATACTAACCGGGATGGTCTGGTTGGTCAGCTGCGCCTGCGTGCGGCGGCGCTCGCCCAGCACGGACTCGCGGCGCGCCTGCAGCGCGCGCAGCGTCAGGCGCCGCGCGGCCTCGCTGCCGCCCAGCGATGGCAGCCGCGCCAGTACCTCCGATAACTGACATACTAACCGGGATGGTCTGGTTGGTCAGCTGCGCCTGCGTGCGGCGGCGCTCGCCCAGCACGGACTCGCGGCGCGCCTGCAGCGCGCGCAGCGTCAGGCGCCGCGCGGCCTCGCTGCCGCCCAGCGATGGCAGCCGCGCCAGTACCTCCGATAACTGACATACTAACCGGGATGGTCTGGTTGGTCAGCTGCGCCTGCGTGCGGCGGCGCTCGCCCAGCACGGACTCGCGGCGCGCCTGCAGCGCGCGCAGCGTCAGGCGCCGCGCGGCCTCGCTGCCGCCCAGCGATGGCAGCCGCGCCAGTACCTCCGATAACTGACATACTAACCGGGATGGTCTGGTTGGTCAGCTGCGCCTGCGTGCGGCGGCGCTCGCCCAGCACGGACTCGCGGCGCGCCTGCAGCGCGCGCAGCGTCAGGCGCCGCGCGGCCTCGCTGCCGCCCAGCGATGGCAGCCGCGCCAGTACCTCCGATAACTGACATACTAACCGGGATGGTCTGGTTGGTCAGCTGCGCCTGCGTGCGGCGGCGCTCGCCCAGCACGGACTCGCGGCGCGCCTGCAGCGCGCGCAGCGTCAGGCGCCGCGCGGCCTCGCTGCCGCCCAGCGATGGCAGCCGCGCCAGTACCTCCGATAACTGACATACTAACCGGGATGGTCTGGTTGGTCAGCTGCGCCTGCGTGCGGCGGCGCTCGCCCAGCACGGACTCGCGGCGCGCCTGCAGCGCGCGCAGCGTCAGGCGCCGCGCGGCCTCGCTGCCGCCCAGCGATGGCAGCCGCGCCAGTACCTCCGATAACTGACATACTAACCGGGATGGTCTGGTTGGTCAGCTGCGCCTGCGTGCGGCGGCGCTCGCCCAGCACGGACTCGCGGCGCGCCTGCAGCGCGCGCAGCGTCAGGCGCCGCGCGGCCTCGCTGCCGCCCAGCGATGGCAGCCGCGCCAGTACCTCCGATAACTGACATACTAACCGGGATGGTCTGGTTGGTCAGCTGCGCCTGCGTGCGGCGGCGCTCGCCCAGCACGGACTCGCGGCGCGCCTGCAGCGCGCGCAGCGTCAGGCGCCGCGCGGCCTCGCTGCCGCCCAGCGATGGCAGCCGCGCCAGTACCTCCGATAACTGACATACTAACCGGGATGGTCTGGTTGGTCAGCTGCGCCTGCGTGCGGCGGCGCTCGCCCAGCACGGACTCGCGGCGCGCCTGCAGCGCGCGCAGCGTCAGGCGCCGCGCGGCCTCGCTGCCGCCCAGCGATGGCAGCCGCGCCAGTACCTCCGATAACTGACATACTAACCGGGATGGTCTGGTTGGTCAGCTGCGCCTGCGTGCGGCGGCGCTCGCCCAGCACGGACTCGCGGCGCGCCTGCAGCGCGCGCAGCGTCAGGCGCCGCGCGGCCTCGCTGCCGCCCAGCGATGGCAGCCGCGCCAGTACCTCCGATAACTGACATACTAACCGGGATGGTCTGGTTGGTCAGCTGCGCCTGCGTGCGGCGGCGCTCGCCCAGCACGGACTCGCGGCGCGCCTGCAGCGCGCGCAGCGTCAGGCGCCGCGCGGCCTCGCTGCCGCCCAGCGATGGCAGCCGCGCCAGTACCTCCGATAACTGACATACTAACCGGGATGGTCTGGTTGGTCAGCTGCGCCTGCGTGCGGCGGCGCTCGCCCAGCACGGACTCGCGGCGCGCCTGCAGCGCGCGCAGCGTCAGGCGCCGCGCGGCCTCGCTGCCGCCCAGCGATGGCAGCCGCGCCAGTACCTCCGATAACTGACATACTAACCGGGATGGTCTGGTTGGTCAGCTGCGCCTGCGTGCGGCGGCGCTCGCCCAGCACGGACTCGCGGCGCGCCTGCAGCGCGCGCAGCGTCAGGCGCCGCGCGGCCTCGCTGCCGCCCAGCGATGGCAGCCGCGCCAGTACCTCCGATAACTGACATACTAACCGGGATGGTCTGGTTGGTCAGCTGCGCCTGCGTGCGGCGGCGCTCGCCCAGCACGGACTCGCGGCGCGCCTGCAGCGCGCGCAGCGTCAGGCGCCGCGCGGCCTCGCTGCCGCCCAGCGATGGCAGCCGCGCCAGTACCTCCGATAACTGACATACTAACCGGGATGGTCTGGTTGGTCAGCTGCGCCTGCGTGCGGCGGCGCTCGCCCAGCACGGACTCGCGGCGCGCCTGCAGCGCGCGCAGCGTCAGGCGCCGCGCGGCCTCGCTGCCGCCCAGCGATGGCAGCCGCGCCAGTACCTCCGATAACTGACATACTAACCGGGATGGTCTGGTTGGTCAGCTGCGCCTGCGTGCGGCGGCGCTCGCCCAGCACGGACTCGCGGCGCGCCTGCAGCGCGCGCAGCGTCAGGCGCCGCGCGGCCTCGCTGCCGCCCAGCGATGGCAGCCGCGCCAGTACCTCCGATAACTGACATACTAACCGGGATGGTCTGGTTGGTCAGCTGCGCCTGCGTGCGGCGGCGCTCGCCCAGCACGGACTCGCGGCGCGCCTGCAGCGCGCGCAGCGTCAGGCGCCGCGCGGCCTCGCTGCCGCCCAGCGATGGCAGCCGCGCCAGTACCTCCGATAACTGACATACTAACCGGGATGGTCTGGTTGGTCAGCTGCGCCTGCGTGCGGCGGCGCTCGCCCAGCACGGACTCGCGGCGCGCCTGCAGCGCGCGCAGCGTCAGGCGCCGCGCGGCCTCGCTGCCGCCCAGCGATGGCAGCCGCGCCAGTACCTCCGATAACTGACATACTAACCGGGATGGTCTGGTTGGTCAGCTGCGCCTGCGTGCGGCGGCGCTCGCCCAGCACGGACTCGCGGCGCGCCTGCAGCGCGCGCAGCGTCAGGCGCCGCGCGGCCTCGCTGCCGCCCAGCGATGGCAGCCGCGCCAGTACCTCCGATAACTGACATACTAACCGGGATGGTCTGGTTGGTCAGCTGCGCCTGCGTGCGGCGGCGCTCGCCCAGCACGGACTCGCGGCGCGCCTGCAGCGCGCGCAGCGTCAGGCGCCGCGCGGCCTCGCTGCCGCCCAGCGATGGCAGCCGCGCCAGTACCTCCGATAACTGACATACTAACCGGGATGGTCTGGTTGGTCAGCTGCGCCTGCGTGCGGCGGCGCTCGCCCAGCACGGACTCGCGGCGCGCCTGCAGCGCGCGCAGCGTCAGGCGCCGCGCGGCCTCGCTGCCGCCCAGCGATGGCAGCCGCGCCAGTACCTCCGATAACTGACATACTAACCGGGATGGTCTGGTTGGTCAGCTGCGCCTGCGTGCGGCGGCGCTCGCCCAGCACGGACTCGCGGCGCGCCTGCAGCGCGCGCAGCGTCAGGCGCCGCGCGGCCTCGCTGCCGCCCAGCGATGGCAGCCGCGCCAGTACCTCCGATAACTGACATACTAACCGGGATGGTCTGGTTGGTCAGCTGCGCCTGCGTGCGGCGGCGCTCGCCCAGCACGGACTCGCGGCGCGCCTGCAGCGCGCGCAGCGTCAGGCGCCGCGCGGCCTCGCTGCCGCCCAGCGATGGCAGCCGCGCCAGTACCTCCGATAACTGACATACTAACCGGGATGGTCTGGTTGGTCAGCTGCGCCTGCGTGCGGCGGCGCTCGCCCAGCACGGACTCGCGGCGCGCCTGCAGCGCGCGCAGCGTCAGGCGCCGCGCGGCCTCGCTGCCGCCCAGCGATGGCAGCCGCGCCAGTACCTCCGATAACTGACATACTAACCGGGATGGTCTGGTTGGTCAGCTGCGCCTGCGTGCGGCGGCGCTCGCCCAGCACGGACTCGCGGCGCGCCTGCAGCGCGCGCAGCGTCAGGCGCCGCGCGGCCTCGCTGCCGCCCAGCGATGGCAGCCGCGCCAGTACCTCCGATAACTGACATACTAACCGGGATGGTCTGGTTGGTCAGCTGCGCCTGCGTGCGGCGGCGCTCGCCCAGCACGGACTCGCGGCGCGCCTGCAGCGCGCGCAGCGTCAGGCGCCGCGCGGCCTCGCTGCCGCCCAGCGATGGCAGCCGCGCCAGTACCTCCGATAACTGACATACTAACCGGGATGGTCTGGTTGGTCAGCTGCGCCTGCGTGCGGCGGCGCTCGCCCAGCACGGACTCGCGGCGCGCCTGCAGCGCGCGCAGCGTCAGGCGCCGCGCGGCCTCGCTGCCGCCCAGCGATGGCAGCCGCGCCAGTACCTCCGATAACTGACATACTAACCGGGATGGTCTGGTTGGTCAGCTGCGCCTGCGTGCGGCGGCGCTCGCCCAGCACGGACTCGCGGCGCGCCTGCAGCGCGCGCAGCGTCAGGCGCCGCGCGGCCTCGCTGCCGCCCAGCGATGGCAGCCGCGCCAGGATCTCCGATTCTAACAAAACAGGCGTACTGGTTAGTTGTCTGTTCTTAAATTCGTATGTTTAGTAGTAGTGAGCTAAGAACTTTCAAATGTTAGTGTTAAACAACAAACATAGGCCATAAATTCGCTAAATAGTACGAAATCGAAATAATAATGGGTGAGAATTGACCACAAGTCAGTTGGAGCCGTCAATAACGACTCCTATTGGTTGTTCTTGTAAAGGGTCTTAAGCGGGTATATACCCGCCTATAAGCGTAACCACTCCGCTTTATAAGCTGACCTAAAACATTTATAAAACGATTTCCTGCATTGAGAGATGAGACGGAAGTGAGACGTGTCGAGAATGTATTTATATTTTCACACTTCATCCCCAAGGTATCAAGAGAAAGATGATAACATTTAGCAGTGCTCACTTTATTGGTAACAATAGTAGATCTAAAACAAGCCATATTACCACGAGATGGTTATTTTCCCGAGCGAAGTGAGGGAAAATTGTTCAAGGGGTAATATGGCCTATAGACCAGAGTTATATTTTTCACTTCGACTGCGAGAAAATAGTAAAAGATTATCCATCCAAAATCAATAAAAAATTCAACGGCGGCGAAAGGATTGTTCAATTTGGCCTTTGGCGGCATGTTTTTTTTAATAAACTGCTTTGACACAGATTCAAAATATTGAAATCACTATTTAAACGCCACTGACCATCTATAAGTGCGTCCAAACCGCCGAACGTGTCGGAAAGCACACGGTGCATATGATAAAGCGAGATAGACAGCACTCTATCCCGCTCAATCTCAAAGCTTATGCCATGTAGGTACTATCGACAACACAGCACAAATACAAATGTTTTTTTTTAATAGTGTTTGATTGGTAGATTTAATATGTTGAAATGTTTTGATTGGTTAACTTAAAATGTTTTAAAATCATAAATATGTTTTCAACACAATTGCTCGTAACGCACCTCTTATTGTGTCGCTTTTAGGCTCATAATCCTGGATATTAAACACGCGTGTTTTATAACATTACGACACTTGTGTGTTATGTTTATATCCCGATTAAGTCACGTATGCATGCACACGGTGCATTCTTAAATTAACCGGGTTGTACAGAATATACAGCTTTTTTTTTTATTCTCGGCAAATGGATTCTTACTCGACTAAAACAAATTAAATCCTATTTGTTAATTAATTGACTATTTATTTTTGGATATGATATAGAAACGTTTAATTTAGTAAAACTATTCACTTTTGATAACATTTTACATGAATGAATAAAGATAACATTTAAAAACGAAAATATTTATTTTATTTTGTATTGGCTGTTTAGAGATTTCATCTAAGTCTGGCTGAACACATGCGCGCGTACTGCGCGAACTTCACGAAAAAAGACTGTTGCGCGCCATTATAGGTAATTTCACAGCACGTTTCACAGATATTTGTAACCATTGCTATTATTGCTAATGCGTGTTTGGTTATTAACAAAAATATTAACTCGTGGCGACTATAGAAAAGTGATAAAAAGAATGGACGCCACTGGAAATTCTTGGCGATGTATACAAAATGTGAGTAAAAAGCTGTTGCCACTAATAAGTAAAGACAACTTGGCAGGCCTATACAATTTTCATCTTAAGAAAAGGATTTTTTCCTCGCTAAATGTGTTGAAAAACGTCGTATGAAACGCGTGAGCTTTGATAATTACATCCTCGGCTCTCTTAAAGACTGTACACGATAAAATCCGGCCATGCATGATATGATAGCCTAAAATCGACACAATAAGAGGTACGTTACGAGCAATTGTGTTGAAATAGTACAAGTGAGGTATGTTGATAATTACATCAGAGGCGGAATTATCACGGGAGCCGCAGGTGAGCGTGATAAGAGAGCCGAGGATGTAATTATCACGCTCACGCGTTTCATACGACGTTTTTCAACACATTTTGCGAGGAAAAAATCCTTTTCATAAGATGAAAATTTTATAGGCCTGCCAAGTTATTTTCTTTACTTATTTATGGCAACAGGTTTTTACTCACATGATGTATACATCGCCAAGAATTTCCAGTGGCGTCCATTCTTTTTATCACTTTTCTGGTCACCCAGAGTCAACATTTTTGTTAATAACCAAACACTTATTAACAATGTTTACAAATATCTGTGAAATAACCGCAAATGGCGCGCAACAGTTTTTTCAGTCGCAGTGCTCGCGCATGAGATGAAATCTCTAAACAGCCAATACAAAATTAAATAAATATTTTCGTTTTAAAATGTTATCTTTATTAATTCATGTTAAGATGTTATCAAAAGTGAATAGTTTTACAAAATTAAACGTTTCTATATCATATCCAAAAAGAAATAGTCAATTAATTAACAAAAAGGATTTAATTTGTTTAGTCGAGTAAGAATCCATTTGCCGAGAATTAAAAAAAAAGCTGTACAATCTGTACAACCCGGTTAATTTGAGAATGCACCGTGTGCCCGCATACATCTTGCTGCAAGGTGCCAACCTGACTTAATCGGGATATAACCATAAACATACAAGTGTCGTAATGTTATAAAACACGCGTGTTTAATATCCAGGATTATAAGCCTAAAAGCGACACAATAAGAGGTACGTTACGAGCAATTGTGTTGAAAAAGAGTTTATGCAGAATCTACTTGGAGTTTACACTCTTCGAACTGGCGAATAATCAGAGCTTTGCTAGTAATTCCTAAATAGCTTGAATGTTCAAGAATCGAAAGCTATGTGTATGATAAAATGTGATTGTATGGAAAGTTTGAAGTTTCTATGGAATGACAGCTGTAGGCGCCATATTTAACGTAAAAGTCGGATTTGGTCCCCCTAAAAATGTTCGATTAACGAAATAAAACTTACTTGGATTCTGTATGACACTCGACAACCTCTTTTCGAAATTGGCCTCAAGGTTCACTTCACTAGGCTTCGCCTTCCGGCGGCGCTCCAGATTCTTAATGGTCTTCCGTCTGGTGACGTGGGTGGCGTCAATTCCATCGTCTTCTTCAACATCGTCTATCTTCTTATTGTCGAGCAGATCTTTAATTATATTAAATGCTTGGGTTTCCAAAACGGCATGCTGTGTCGTGTCATCAGGCTGTGAACGAATTGCATTGTATCCATTAGAGCAGCCTCAGAGCGAGCAGCCTCGACTTGAGGCTGCTCGCTCTGAGGCATAGGCCCGAGGCACGTTGCGGATCAAGCTGAGGCGACACGCCTCATCGTGATCCGCAACGTGCGAGCCAGTTAAAGCAAAAACGCGATGGCACCAGACGCGCGTAGAGTAGCTGCCGCTTTAAATGTCACTAACATCATAAAAAAAGAGAAAGCAACAAAAAGCTATACAAAAGAGACTAAAAACGTTCCACGCATCCTGTTTCACATTTTTGTCATAATACTTTTTATTTAACGGATCCCAGAGAACACGGTAAACACTCGTATAATTTTATTAATTTTATTGCTGTTTTGTTGTCCATTGCGACCCGAGGCGACACGCCGGTCTCCATAAAATGCACGGTTCGGGCTGAGGCTCCTTTGAACACGGCAAAAAAAAACGACAAAATATGGTTTGGGCTCGCGGCGCCGAATCTGCCTCGGTGTCGCGGCGCGCCTGAGGTTGAGACAGCGTCTCCACTTGGGCGGCCCGCGGAGCGAGACAGCCGCTCGACCCGAGGCTGCCTCTAATGGATTACGCGGCTGCTAGTCAATATGTATGTATGCAGCTGGTGTCTAGACACGCGATAATAGAATATTGCCTGCTCTGTCCACTCGATCACGGTAAGCAGTTCCGCATAGCTTGGTAGGTGTATAGCTACTGGAATATACACCTGATGGTGTGTCTACCGTGTGCCATAGATCGCTAATACTGGAATATACACCTGATGGTGTGTCTACCGTGTGCCATAGATCGCTAATACTGGAATATACACCTGATGGTGTGTCTACCGTGTGCCATAGATCGCTAATACTGGAATATACACCTGATGGTATGTCTACGATTTGGCATAGATCGCTAATACTGGAATATACACCAGATGGTATGTCTACCGTTTGCCATAGATCGCAAATATTGGAATATAAACCTGCTGGTATGTCTACCGTTTGCCATAGATCGCAAATATTGGAATATATACCTGATGGTATGTCTACCGTTTGCCATAGATCGCTAATACTGGAATATACACCTGTCGGTATGTAGGCACGCTCTGAGGACCAAGGACGATATGATCGCCTTCAGTGACCTTCTTTCGCTTGGCGAATGTAACTCGTATGTTTTAAGAATAAGAATAAGATTAAGGAAAAATTTATTCACTTAAACAACCCTTGTTTTACAGCATTTTCTTTATTTATTACCCAGGTTTGCTCTATTAACCCTCGACGAAAACGGAGTGTCATAAGTTTAACATGTGTATCTGTGGCAACATAGCTTCCTAACGGATGAACCGACTTGAGTCGGGTTTTTTAACCGAAAGTCTTGTCCGTCGAGATGGTTCTTAGATACGTTTGTTGTGTAAGGGGTGATTGGAATTTTTAAGTTATTTCATTGAAGATGATGGCGGCTAGTGGATATTCGTTTTATTAGAGCAAAAGTGTAAACAGGTGTTAGGTATCGACTGTACATCAGTATTCGCGACTATATTTACAGTCGTTTAAGATTTCGTCAGTTAAGAGTCGGCATGTGACGCCTCTGGAGTTGCAATGGTCCATAGGCTACGATGACGCTCACCATTAGACGGACGCAAACAATTTCGTAGCGCTACGCTCGTAGCCGATGCCGTGGTTTTCCCGCTAAGTAGCGGAAAGCGCAGACCGTGGCAGTGAAAGTGTTAAAAAAAACAGTTACACAGCTTACCGATTTCATGCAGTACCAGTTCAAATTGACCGTAGATAGGAGATGCGTCAGGGTGCCCATTCGATGGAAACAGCATAGCGGTGAACTGTATCAGCATCACCGACCCGAAGAACACCAGGAACAACGAACCGATCGGCTCCAGCATTAGATATTCACGGTCTATTGTTATCTGAAAAAAAAAACACAATAAAGGTTTATCTATTAAAAACTGCACATAAAGCATATTTCAGGGTTTCGGGTTCGTATGCTACTGGGGTAAGTTATCTCGTTTATTTCAATACAAATTACAAATTATCTTCTTCCGTTCTTCCTTCGAAAGTATGCCTTTAAGTATCATGTAATTCAATGTCAAAAATGGAGTTAGAAAACGCATCATTAGTAAACTATAAATCCTTAACCTATAAATTCATATTTATAGGTTTAGGCGATAGGATGCTATCATCAAACGAGTGAGCGAAGCGAACCAAATATTTTTTATTTTATTTTTTTAAAGCCACTCTTTTCAGCTCACGGAGCCACTAGTATTATGAAGAATGTCCATAAAACACTAACGGCTCGGCCACGCCTCGGAGCGGCGGCAGCAGCTACAGCGGAGCGCCATAAGTGTGAGCGAGAGATCAGAGTGCGGCCACCCGACCGCATGGCACACTTTTGCCGCTGCCGCTGGATTTCGTGGCCCAGCCCCTAAGATAATAAAAAAGTACTGAACTTACGATATTAGAACCGCTCGTCGTAAGCGATGTCTACTTTTTGCCCGAAGGGCCACTGGACGTGTAGCTGGTCTTGGTTGAGCTGTAGTATGAAGATAACCACCACGAACAGAGCGTTTAGCATCACAAACGCAAAAACCATTTTGTCCCGAAGGTCTTTTAGATCCTTTGCTATGCGATCCTGAAATATAAAATATTTAGTTTTACTGTCGCACCGTTTAAAAAGTGAAAATATATACACAGCAAGGTCCTCACAGACGTGCAAGATCGTGATGCACGTGTATTGTAGGTATACTACAATACACGTGCCAAATCATCCTACAAAACTCATACTAAACTACCCGCGAACATAAAATGTGCGGATAGTATCTCATCTTTCTTAAGAAAATTAAAATCGTGGCTCCTCACCCACTCTTTTTATGACATCAAAGAATTTTACAAGTTACCACAATAATAATGAATATCCATAAACGTGCACAACTTAATTTAAGAATGATGACATGTAATATTTTTGAATATTATTAATAAATGACTTATGACTTATACCTAGAATGAAAACCCTGTGTCGAAAATTATTGGGATACTGGTAAACGCAGTTATTTTAGTATAATCCCATTTTTTTTATAGCTTTTTCGAGCAAGTTTTTTTTTTTGGGACGTTGGGGCCATCCATATGAGCTTTTTCATTGAGTTTATAGATGGCGCTATTGTGTTAAGCAGAAGTCTAAGTGCTATTGGAAACGAATGGTACAGAGACCGCCTACTATTATCCAATTCTGAAGAAAAATTAAAAACGGCCCTGTTATGGTCTGTTTTGTGTTTTCCATCAAGTTTAAAGGTACATTCATATTATAATTTGTTACTAACTTGTTCTTCCTTGTTTTCGTCAATAGGTCTCAAGTAAGTGTCGATCAGGTCCTTCCAGAACTGATTCTCGGCAGTACTCAAGAAGTCCACTTCTCCCTTCTTGACGTCGGGATCTTCCACCCAGTAGGGATTTATTAAATCATCTCTCTCCTCCTGTAAGAACCGTCAAGCGTTATTCCCGGTTGTGTCCTAGAAGAGCCCAGGGTCCGCTTTGACACCCAATCCCAAGATTTGGCACTGGTACTAGTTTTACGAAAGCGATTGCCATCTGACCTTCCAACCCAGAGGGAAAACAAGACCTTATTGGGATTAGACCGGTTTCTTCGCGATGTTTCCCTTCACCGAAAAGCTAACGGCAAATATTCCGTATATAAGTTCCGAAAACTCATTGGTACGAGCCAGGATTCGAACCCACGACCACCGCTTGACAGCCGCATGCCTTAACCACTAGGCTACCGTAGCTTCGGGGGATGTCCATCCCGAAGGATCATTTTATAAATTGGTAAAAGATTTTTTTCAATATCGGGGATACACTACAAACTTACAACCAATGTCTTATGTACAATAAAGTATTTATATACATACATACAAAGCTATAAATATCAATTTCACGGACGGTTCATTATTATTAGTTATAGATCCCATGGCACGCCAAATTTCAATGGTAATCATATAGCTAAATCTGTCCCTTCGAATTGCATCAACGTCGCTATTGAGAGATCAATATGACAGTAATTATTACAGAAATTGAACTCGAGAAGGCATAATGGTGTATCATCGCGTTTTTCACAAAATAATAAAAGTTATGGGTACTTATTCATCACTTTCTGTCAAAATGCGTCCATCATATCTCGGCAGAACTGAATTGATTTTAATACCGTATGTGCAAAATACCCTTATTATTGTCATTGTTCTTTCGCTTATTTCACACACTATTATATAAAATTCTAAATTAGAATAAAGAATCTTAAACCGTTTATCATTTATTTATGTAAGAACCGTCAAGATAGAAAATTAAAAACCTTTTGCAAATATTAATTTTGTCAGATACGATACACAGACACACTGGTCAACAGCAGAAGTAGACACGCGAACCTTGTGCCCAAATTTATCTGCTCACGATTGCAATACCTAGAAATAACCCGGCATCGTTAAACTCGATGGAACCCTTTCAATGAGTAGTTAATGACTATAAAAAAGTACAGTCGTCAACAAAAGATTATTATGTTCAAGAAAGGTAACAATATAAATATATCGGACCTTAGGTGTGTCAGCAGACAGGTCGCTCTCCGCGTAGTCCTCCAACAAGGTGTGAGTGTCCCGCATGTGCAAGGTGGACCGCCGACGGGGCTCCGGTGCTTCGGCAGTGGCACCACTGAAGACGCACAAAAAAAATATTTTCGTATGTACTAAGCAATAACGTCTACCTACTAACGAAACGCATACATTTCACAAACGAATTATTTTTGTGTGTACTAAGCAGTAATGTCTATTAACGAAACGAATAAATTTCACAAACGAATTATTTTTGTGTGTACTAAGCAGTAATGTCTATTAACGAAACGCATAAATTTCACAAACGAATTATTTTTGTATGTACTAGTCTATTAAGAAATAAAAGTCTCGGGTGTAAACAATCTAAATTCTGTGTTATTCAATTTATTCCAAGGGATATTGTAGGAAATCATAAATTCTGTCACATCCATATTAAACTGTAATTGGTTTGCTTTTTATTAGATATTTTTGTATGATGTCTTATTATGGAACTATTCGTAAATTGCACTATGTACAAAACAATTCGTTTTCAAGTCTTCCATTAAGAATAAGAATAAGAATAAGATTTTTTTTATTTGCCATAAAGATAAAGAAAAACAAAACACATGCAATACAAGAAATAGAAACAAAATTCGCTTTACAATTAACTACTTAGTACCTATGGCAAATGGGATCCAGTTTCAGCATGTGCTAGGCTTAGCAGCCTGGCGCTGGTTTTCAAACTGGTCCCGGAGAGAGCGATCGCGACTCTATAATAAGTAGGAAGTTGTTTCCGTGCTGTGTGCGGGTGTGTGTAGGTGTGTATAGACGTTTGCGTTTGTGATATTTGTTTGTATTTGGTGTGCAGGTGTGAGGTGATTTATTTAGTTACGAGGGGGTATTACATGTAGGTAGTAAGCAATTAAGTAAACTCCATGTCAATATTAAACAAACACTATTACAAAGAACTGCAAGGGATTGCGGCTATCTAAGCTAATCAATAACCTCATTGATCTTACGTGAAGCAATACACGTCAGTTTTCATTTACTGACCACCAACGGATAACACATCTGAACAACACATTTGGCTTAAATACAAAAAATGTAAGTAAGATGCTTAGTCACTTATAGGTGACCACATCATGTGATAGGTACTTACATCGAATCCAATTTCTTCTCAATCTTTTCAAGGGCATGTGAGATTTGCAATAAATGTAGATCTTCTTTGTGGTCCTTCGGATTAGTGCAACACATGCACTTGAACAGACCAGAGACGCTCAACTCCAGGGAGCCACTTGTGTCATCAGAATTGCCGAACAATTTATTTGCGCTTTGAGTGGTGATTTTATTTTTTGCTTCCTCTGCGTCATTTTTGTCTCGTTCTATTTCCTATTAAAAAACAAATTATATATTAGCATTAATTTTACAATCATATCATTCGCATAAATCTAGAAAACCGCCAATGCGTATACGAGTTTGCGTTTGTTAAAATTAATAATATTTAGATTTATTTATTTCGAGATACAAATTACAATATAGATTCACATACAATGTCAAAATTATAAGAATCCTTACCACGATCGCCTAAAGTCACGATCGTCTGATAACCGTGCAGTAGCTAATTTTACTAAGTGAGGTTACTGTACCATCCTCTTCGTCTGGCCCTTTGACCTCCAATTAACTCACAATCACTATAGCGCCATTTATGAACTCAATGAAAAAGCTCCTGTATATGTCGCCATTGTAGACTGAAGGTTTTCTGGATTTATTCGTGCTAACTACGCAATTTAAAAACGAGTTTTAGAACAATCAACAAATGTACGCACCTTTAGTGATTTCTTCTGCGCCACCTCCCGAGTACCCCAAGACACGTTGTTCAAGTTGCACAAAGAGTATATAATCAGCAGCATGTACATACTAGGGATGGTTATGTAATACACGACCAGGTAAACCAGGCACACGATCTCTTGCGGGTGGAGCGCAGCCGTTATGAAGAATATGGCGAAGGTGATGACAGTGAAGATGCTGGATGGGGCCAGCCAGCCGTCCTCGACTATTTGGAGCGCTATGCCCACTATCACCATCATCATCAACATGGCGTATAAACAGGTTATAGCGGTTGCCAGCAAAAGCTGTAAACAAAACAACTTGAAAATCAGTTTTGGATGTTTGTCACAAAGTTACTTATTTCAGACATGTGTAAGTGGAACGCATGGTGGTATTTTGCATTCCCGGGTTCTCAAGAAATGTATTCTTGCGTTGTAAACTGCTATCCTTACTTTCCCATGAAGAGAAAAGATAAAACGAATCAGGCTGAAAATCAGTCGAAAAATCTGCAAGTATAACTAGTTGAAATTTTCTAAACTAAGCATTTGTTTGCGGTCCGAACAAAAGCTATTCATGACGCGCGCGTACCAAATTTGCAAAAAAAAATAGCGCCACATAAAATGTTCATTGTATAATGAACTCTATCGTCTTATTCAATAGATTCAAAATGGACTAAAATATAACAAAAACCCGCTCCCAGCGAGCCAGGTACGAGGCGCTGGATGGTAATTTGGAATCTATTGTAAAAGAAGATAGAGTTCATTATTCAAAGAACATTTTGTGGCGCTAATTTTTTTTTGCAAATTTGATACGCACGCGTCTTGAATAGCCTTTGTTCGGACCACAAACAAAGGCATTCATGAGCTCAGTACAATGGCCATTCATGAGCTTAGTTTAGAAAATTTCAACTATACGAAGTGTTAATCCGAACTCCAGGGTAAACAGGTTTGGGCCGTAAAACGTGACCATAAAACCTATTGAGCTAGCTGATTTTTGTAGGTAGGGTCACTTGCAACACATTTCGGGCCAATTAACACTCGTCCTGCTCACGGTGTTTTTGTTTTTTTTATTAGCTTAACTCGGCATTTTTTTCCCCTCATATACTCGTATGTTATGACGCGATAAAACTTTTTTTTTATACATACACAACAACAAGAAAATATAAACTTAGGCAATAAAAGAAAACTAAAATAAGATTATAAACAAAAAAAAAATGGCCCATATAGGCGCCAGGTGGTAGGGTGCCCTCCTGGGCCCAGCCTCCTGGCTGGCGGCATTGCCGCGTTGTATAGCAATGTCAATACGTTGGGCTAGGTATGAGCTAGCCTTCTTAGTCACCAGAAGCGTCGACGAGGCGCTTAGAAAGCGATTTAAAAAGCTTTAAAGCGCAGGTACTCCATTCCCCTCGGTATTTGCCAATGAATTTGTGACCGCACGAAAGTGTTTTTTTTAATCTCTACTGTGTGCGTATCCTATAGAAATTTAATTTTTATTTAGACAGGAAATAATAAAACAGAACATAAAAATTATCAAGCTCAACTTTATGGCACAATAAAAAAAGGTGAAGTTCCTCAGATCTCCCAATATTATAAAAAGTTCCCCAGTACATTACGCACCTATTGTAACGGTAGGTATAACACATATCAAGAACCACTTACAATTTTCCGGCAAAAAATGGTTTCTCTCTAAAATGGTGACGGAAATCACCTACCTAGTACTTCTTTGAAACTACTTAAAAAGATTATTTGAAAAATAAATAAATTAAGACTATATTTATGCACTAAAAATATCAAATTTATTCGACTTATGATAAAGAAAGCATAAAAAAGTCACCTAAAATAACAAAAATACTAAAATAAGTCATTTTAAAAAAGACCGTGGGCAGTACGATTGTTAATTGTGTTGCAAGTGACCCTACCTACTACCTAGTCTTCTGGCAGACGATCTACCATACAAACTTGTAAATTCCTGAGAATCACGTCCCTGTGTTCAGAATTATTTACGAGGTCGTCCGTCTAAATAAGATTACCTGTGTTTCCGATTTGCAAGTCATGCAAACTGCGATGAATACAACGACGGGAACCAGGTTGATTAACAGTGCGTTCATATTGCTGATCCCGGTTATGGCGTTCATCGCGCCGATCATCATGAGGAAGATAGTCCCGGGCCCGAGGATCGTACCCACCATTAGAAACATCTACAACAATACATATTATTTACTCACCATAATTTATTAATTTAATTATTATACAATGTTACATGAAAATCTTAAAAGTAGGGGTAAAAAAGGTATTAGTTCAAATGCGGGGGGAGAGCAGCACCGTCGTCGAAGCCGAGCCATCCGGCTACGGGTTTAAGGCTGTGCATTGGAAATGATCGCTTGCTTTGAAACGCCGTTCTGGCTAGATTAAGAAACAATAAGGTCTGATTTTCAGATATATGATTCTTGACTATATGATTGTTTATCTGATTTTATCGATACATGATTGCTTAAAATTTCCTCGATAGAAAAAAATCCAAAGTTGGGTCTATTTTTTCCTTTTTTTACTCAGACTACTCAAACGATACATTATTTTACGACACAATCAAGTTAATACTATAGTATTTTATCTCATCTAAAATCTCAATTTATGAAATTTAAATAAAACGTCCTAAGTTAGGTATTTATCGAAATTTGTCCAAAAAAGCCATTCCCGAAGTGTTACATCTCTTTTCCTCGTGCACGGAAGGCATCAGCGTGTCTCTGTCTAGGGGGCGTGTTCGACTCAAATCAAGGCATCGCCTTAAAGCGGTGTCGTGTACCGCGGATACACATACTGGCGGCGCGTATGACGGCAATGCCGATTCGTGCTCTCAGCCAGCCCAGTATGGTGCTTAAGGAGCGGTTCCAGCGCTCTGAGATTTTCTCTGCCATGTGTTTGATAAATGAGGTCATTTGGGGAGCGAAGACGCCGTCAACCGATGTCACGAGGGGGGTGAAAGTTACGTGTTGCATTTCGCGTTGGAGTATTTTCGCTGTTTTTCGTTTTCGGCAGATTCGTGCAACCCACCCTAAATCTCAATGAGGGCTACCGCAAGTGAATTCGCCGCTAGAGGCGCTAGTGGCGCGTTAGGTCTTCAAAATGTCATAGTTTGTGAGTGGATTTCGCGGATTTATTCGTGATCTCTAATAATGTTGTGAATATTTTGCATAGTTAAGAAAAAGAGGTGCAAAATTGAATCGGAGGTAATAATAACAAACAGTATTGTTATTTTAAATTGTTAATTTACTCTTTTAAGTATGATATAATTTAAATTTTATTTTACGCCCATAATAATAAACTTTAACCAGTGGCGCCAACTGCTGAGCGCAAAAACGTTAGCCCTCATTGGACACGTGGCGGCCTAGCGAGAACACTTTGCCGATGTCAATTAACGAGCATGAATTTTACCTGATAAAACATGTACATAGTAGAAATATTGTCATTCGATCTGACGGTCTGCTTGGCATCGCCGAGCAAGTCGAAGATGTTGGCCATGGTGGAGGGCACCCAGCGCCGACGCTGGTTGTAGAACTCGTCGAATGCCTCGGGACAGTGCGTGTACGCGTCGGACGCAGCGGAGTACTCTACGCGGTACCCGCGTTGGAGAAGCAGTGTGCACAGCCAACGGTCTTCACCTTAAGATTAAAAGAGAAGAATTGACGTCGATTATATTTCCATGTACATCATAGTTGTAATGTGAGCAGTAAATATTCGGTAACGCTGCTCGCATGTTTAATTCGCTTAGGTATACATAAGTAGCTGAACAGCGGTCAATCAAATATTCCTTGTTGATGTTTTGTCGTACACATGACAGCACGGTTATCACAAGACGGCGCGCGAGCTCTCTCAATTTTTCTCGCACTATCCGTCTCTCTCTTATTAGAACACTTAGAACAAGAGTTATAGTGCGAGAAAAATCGAGAGTATGTCGCGGCCGTCTCTTGATTGACGTGCAGGGACACTAGGAAACATCCTAGTGTCCCTGCACGTCAATCAAGAGACGGCCGCGACATACTCTCGATTTTTCTCGCACTATAACTCTTGTTCTAAGTGTTCTAATAAACAACAGTTTATGACAGGGTTTTGTAGGAATATTGTTACAACATGGACATGGACTTCTAACGTGCTTAGAAGACGGTCAATAGAAAATGTGGTTACGCATGTCAACAAACAGTTGATGGATATAAACCCGTAAAATCAGTTTTAAATTGTGACGCCTGGAGACGTAACCATGGCAACTGCGACCGAAAAGTTGTTTAGCCTACAGTTATCTAGGCTAGGAAATGCCAGGGCTGTTAACAGGTCAACATCGCTCTCTTGTGTCTTAGGAGCATTAATACGAAAGGAGTTAAAGTGCTAACCTTGATCATATTGCACATAATGCCTCGCCTCGTGTGACGTCAGTGTGTATTTCTTCATAATGTTATCGTCCATGAGAGCCTTCCCGCGGAAGAGCGAGAAGCAGCCGGGACTACAGAGCACGCAGCCGATCATGTGTTCCGTCGCCTTCTGCAGCCAATGGCCGATGGCGTACTCGAACATCTGGTACCACGCCATGAAACCTATACGTACAATACAGAGAGACAAATAAAGACTGGCTACTGGTACAGCGTATTTCTTTAACGCAATATTGTCGTTGACACATACAGAGTGTACCAAAAATGGGGTGTGAACCGATCAAGGGCATAACAGGTATCGTGGTCTGATAAGAAAAAACTAAAAGAAGATTTTTTTGACGCTTTTTTTTTACTTTTGTATGGAGCAGGTCGCCCCAGTCGGGCAAAGCTCCATACAAATGTAAAATAAATCGCGCAATTTTTTTTTCTCTTAGTTTTTTCTTATCAGAACACGATACCTGTTATGCCCTTGATCGGTTCACACCCCATTTTTGGTACATACTGTATAACAAAAGATTCTGTAAGGCAGACATTTTTGGAAATTGCATCAATGTTTTGCTTGTTTATGAAAAACGAATCATACTAACACGTACTAACATCTTAGCACTAATTGCACAATTCGATTTGATTTATAAAATAAATAGACCCATAAAAGGATTAAGACACCTTTCATATTCATATCCATATTCTCATTTATTCATAATAATTCATATTATATGTCAACAATTATAATCAAAAATTACATAAAACTTATGGATACAGAATCTTTTTAACGGCTTTTATGTTGTTATTGTTGACACCGGCAGCCCTTAAGACTAATCGTGCTATGATTGACCCTGAATGACAAACACATGTTTTCTAATATGTGGTAAACGGTATGGGTGACACATATTGTAATCACTAGTTATATATAAGTATTCATAAGTACCCCTTTTAGTGACTGTTTGTTAACCCAGAAAAAAAATGGAATGTCAAAATTCACAAACCTGATCCAACTGGATGTATGCGCCCGCAGGCCGCACCCAGGTTCTTGTCTTTCTTCATTAAATCAACGAGCAAAGTGACAGCGGAAGGTTGGAAGTCAATATCACCGTCGAGAGCCAAAAGGTAGGTGTTCTCCGCAATTTTCTCTTTGCGCTCCACCGCTATCTGCAGATCCATTAAGCGGTGCCCGAGGAGGTAGTACATATACATTACTTGGGACCAGCGTTTCCTATGTCTTATTTTGACCTTATCTTTCAAATGGCAAATCAATTTATTCTTGCCGGGTAGCGTCCATACCAATCTACCTCCGTAAGAAGTAGGAAACTTTTTAGGAGCTCTTAGTCTTATATTTGCTGAATGTACTTCTGAAGCTGCCTCGTCCATAGTATCTATCAAGCACTTAACGAAACGATTGACTTGGGACTCTTCGCTGCTGTGATCTGACACCTCAAAGGCGTCGTCCATAAAAATGTGTGCTGTAATAAAATGTGGATATTATAGACTTTAATCAAAATTTGTTATGTCCTTGTGGTGGTGAATATATTGACTTTTGTGTTATATCATAATACTCACCCTCGAGTTCATAATAATCAGTTGACATGATGTTGAAATATTTCCTTTCTATCCGTTTCCCACACTGGTGCGCGTCTAACCGGCAGATAGACTTCAAGAACTCTATCATTTCGTCTTTAGTTTCGTGCCACATTGTCGCGCAAATGTATATTCTGAAGTTGTAAAAAACATAGTTACATTAGGTTTTAGACTATATATATTTATTTAATCTTTATTCCACAAAAGAACAACTTATCGTACAAAAGGCGGACATAATGCCGTAAGCATTATCTACCAGCCACCTTTGGGCAAAGCAGACAAATTGTGAGTGTGTTATATTCAATTAAATTCATCAAAATTTCCCCTTTCTTCCTGTGGATGTCGTAAGAGTCGTACTAAAGGAAAAGGGTTAAAGTGTGTTGTTGTGGGCGATGGGTTAGCAACCTATCACTGCGATATCACATTTAGCCGATATTTTATACCCACATTTATGCTAAAAGTGGCACTGGAACATAAGTTTCATGTGCTCTGCCTACCCCTATTGGGAATGAAGGCGTGAATCTATGTATGTATGTATGTAATATAATTCTAGTGAGGCATTAACTAGAGATAGACTGTACCTCGTTATATTGTCCGATGGATGAGCGTCATACGCTACTCGATCGGAACTTGCCACTGATTCATCGTCTTTCGTTTCCTGTAACATATAACAGCGTTATCGACACCATTAATCTTCATAAACACAGCATAATACGGTAAAGGTGAATGTCAACATACATCGTAATTAACGTCAACGTCGGTATCTTTCGTTCTATTCATTAAGAGACATTGATCTAAAAACGGTCCGCTATACCAAGGCTTGGCGAACAGTTTGTCAGTGGCGGCGAGCCGCTCGCAGCGGGGTCGCCATGTATGCTGCGTAATCCACGCCTGGGAAAGTAGCCATAGCAACCACACCCATGCCATTTCGCGACCGACGTAATCTCTTAGGAAGTAAACTGTACAAAAAAGATTCCTATTAATTGTCAATTCATCATGTGTTGGAACTGCAGAATTGAGATTCACATTCCGCGATTAGTTCGATCATTCAGTCGACAGCATGAATGTTTGTCGACAGCATGGAGTCGAAAAACATTGTCTACCTACGGGGAATTAAAATAGTATAATTGAAAATGATATAGGTATTGTGATGTATAAAATATTAAAGCAGATATTTATAGAATAACGCAAATAAACAAACCTGGAGGTATGTCGAAAAACAAGTAATCCGGGATTGTGTTGTGGAATGCACAAGGATCAGCATTCCGCAGGCCACAAAAGACGATCAATAGATTCACGGTGAGCGGAACCACCAGGCTCAGAGCAAACGTGAAGCTGAAATTTTGTATGAGTATCTTGCAGGCGAATTTAGCGCTCCCATAGCCGACGTATGCTGTCGCCACCTGTATTAAGGCGACCCACAACGGGGAAGCCCAGGAGACGGGCAGATCGAAGGTGCCGCCGATAATTTCGTAGTCCAAAAGACCTTGGAAAGCGTCTCCTATTATAACCTGTACCTGCAAGATTTCGCTTCATTTAGAATCCTGATAAATTATTATAGCATAAATAAAGTGATTCAACGATAGCGAAGCGAAAGCGACTATGGTAACTTCCTTCATTCGTGACAACTTACTTCGTATGCTGTGTAAGTGCGTTCACTGAATACTTCGCCCACAGATGAAAAGAATGCCCAAGGATCATCACCATTAACATGCAAGTAAATAATGATACAAAACAAAAACACGACGATCTTCCACAGTGAAAGGATCCTTTGCGTATAGTAACGCGATTTATTGATGCCCTCACGCAACCCATTTAAATAAAGAACCGACGGCGCTGCAATAAAACATAATCCATCTGATTAAAACAATTCTTACCTGAAAAAGATTGGTCAGCCTACTATGCTACTTACATGAAGTTTTTAAGTCAATATTGACATAGTTCTCCCACCACCCGAGGGATATGAAAATGGCAGCCACTGACGTGGTCCATAAAACTGGCGTGCCGTCTAGGAGTGGCCACACAAAGAAGGCGGTAGCTTGCGCGGAGACAGCTAACACGTCGAGAACTATCTTGATGGAGTATCGGGGATCCGTGCGGTCCCGGGTCACGGCGTTCAGGAGGCCAGGCACGAAACAGAAGGCGTTCATTAGCATCGCACCTTTTACTACGTCTAACTCCGGTAATATTAGAAGTAGAAAAAGAGCCACTCCCATGGTGTAAAGCGTTTCCACGAAGAAGGCCTGGGGAGGATAAATAATCAAGATCAATAAAATCATTGTGTTTTAGTTCCGCTTGTAACAATTTCAGTCGGCTTAAATCCTTGATTTGTATCTTCTGAATCTCTACTCACAGGATGTGTCAACATAAAGTCACTTATACCAGCGAACGAAAAAACCATAGAAGTCTAAGTAGCGCCGCAAAATGGCCCCACAGAATGGGTGCCATTGCCATTATGCGGGCGTGGGGGCGGGGTGTCAAGACGATGCCAGGCAGCCGTTTAGTTCGAACATGCGCATACCGGTTTTAGGCACGTCTTTGGGTAGAAATTTGCTAGGAGTTCGCATTCTATGGTTTTTTCGTTCGCTGACTTATACAAGAAAGCAAACTGATTTTACACACACCAGGTAAGCGAGAAAAGTAGTTATCTAAGATATTTAGTAAGGAATAGATATCTCATACATTATTTCTAAATAAAGTTATATATAAAGACGCCGTCTTTCCATCATTTTTATGGTAAGTTGACGCAGCCAAACGAAACAGTTAACTTACCACAATAAACTGCAGTTTAGTCGGTTTGATTGCAGTTTTAAAAAAGCAAATTCTGAATGATCTTAGAAAGGTGCCCAGTTCTGGGGCACCAAATACGATTAGTATAGCCCACAGCCATGCTATTCGTTCTTCAACGGATAGAACGGTTATAAACTGCTGATCTAAAGCTGTTGACAAGAAATAACACAATTTAATACTAATGGGAATTTATAAAAGCAGCTACTAAAGTATTTATTAGCACCCGCAACGTAACGTAATGTTTCTATACATGTCAGCTCTAGGTCAACTATGTATATGAGACGAGCTACGAGCAACATCAGAGTGCAATACAATGGTGCTTATCGTATTCTGATGAAACTGCCACGTTATTGCAGTGCATCAAGCATGTTTGCAGAAGCCCGTATTCCGGATTTCTTCGCCATTGTTAGGTCACGCATGGCGGCTTTCAGAAACCGTCTTATGTCGTCAGGATACGAGATAATTACCACCTTGTCCGAGCGTCTGGACTGCCAGATTCTAAAGTGCTGACTGTGCACCGCGATAAGAATAAGAAGTGAATGACCTGTTTACTTTTATTTTTATATTGACTATGATTTACACTTTTACTTAAATGTTACGTACACTACCTGAAATAAATGATAATAATACTTAATAATAAAAGGTAACGTCTTTTTTGTATGTCAGCAACAGGTTAATATAACAGCTTCTATAATACTAAAACGCCATCTTTACTATCCCACATAACATAATTCAATTGCCAATAAAATATATTATCTTCTAAAGTGATAACTCGGCGACTGATGTTGGACGTCAGCTCTTTATTTATTTAACAGATTCAACATCTGTCTACTAATAAAATCAGCGAAATAATAACAATGTAATTAATGTAAGAGTAGTATTTAGTTATTTATTTTGTCTCTAACACTTAATTTAATTTATTGTAACTAACACTTATGGGTCCAAAAAACGTAAATATGAAATTGAAATTGATATGCATTACGGAAAGTTACTGACCTGACCTAAAAATTAGTGTTAAAGACTCACCTAGTGCTTTGTTACAATGCGTAATCTGTCGATCCTTCTTTAGCTGCGACGTCATAAAGAGCAGCGTGCCTTTCACGATAACCGCCGCACCCAGCACCAGTGAGAACACCGCTATATACGCCAACACCTTGAGAACCTTAACGCTGAAGTCGATCCACCCCGTCGTGGCCATGGATCCGGTCTCCTTCTTCACGGGAATATCGAGGAAGAGGTCCCATCCTTTCGTTTCTTGCGCGGTTCTCTGGCTGTTGGAAATAATCCTACTAATATTATAAATGCGAAAGTTTAGATGTTTGGATGTTTGTTACTCAATCACGGTTAAACGGCTGAACCGATTTGAATGAAATTTTGCACGAAGATAGTTTATAGCCCGGATTAAAATAATGAATAGTTTTTATCCCGGGTCCACGCGGACGAAGTCGCGGGCGGAAGCTAGTAATTAATAAATATCAGGGGACAATACTACGCAAATCGAACGTTTCCTACGAATATCCAATTAGGGTTTTGATTGTTATTGATATTGACTTACTTATTCAATGGAAAATGAGTTACAACTCAAAATCTAAGATGGAATAACCACCATTCGAACCTGATAATTCATACTCCTAATACTATAAATGCGAAAGTGTGTCTGTAAGGTCTCTCTGTCTGTATGCTTAAACCGCCGAACCGATTTGGATGAAATTTGGTATAGAGATAGTTTGGGTCCCGGGGAAGGACATAGTATAGTTTTTGTCCCGGAAATCATTCCCTAGGGGGGTGAAACCGGGGTGAAATTTTGTATGGAGTTACGATATACTTAAACGAGTTCCACGCGCACGGAGTCGCAGGCAGAAACTAATCGTAAATAAGTAGGTACTATCAGAGTTGCAGTGACGTGACGTCCATAGAACTCGATGCCCATCCAATTTTCCCTAATTATTTGCATCAGGTAACCAAGCGATTTGTTTAAATACCATGCCAATGTTTAAATATTTTTTTTTATAATTCACTGTAGGTAATCAATCAGATAATAGATATAGGCATTTATCATAATAGGTTCTTATTCTTACAATACCTAATTGGGGGACAAACTGTTGCTCGCGTCCGCAGGATTTACCTACCTGCACTTGTCCCCTGGGTGGTGATAAATGAGCGACAACACTTAAAATATCACACGGATATTCGCCTATATTATACAGATCGCCATACGATTAAATTAATAAATGTAATACCTAAATATTGGTTTAAAGGATTAAGATAATTTGCATGGGATTTATTCAAACATGCTCAAAGTCAAAGTAATTTATGCGCGCGCGCGCGTGCGTCGGTTAAGTAACAAAAAATACGGTTACTGCTTTTCAATAGAATAAAAGGGTGGCTTTTACAGCTAATATTTAATAACCATTTTAAAAAAAACATAAAAGGTATTTTAAATTGTATTGGGGTTTTGTCTGGTATACCAATAACCTAAGAAAGAATACTAGGTAAGTATGAGATGTAGAACGCTAAATCTGTATGTATCGTAACTCTACAAAATCATAATTGCCCGCGCGGCTTCACTCGCATATAGCAAAGAACACAGGCAAACCTGCGGGATAAAATATAGCCCATATCCATTCAGAAAGCCCACTCTATAGACAGGTGTTTTTTTGTAATCGGATGAGCGGTTCCAGAGATTACTCATTAGTCTCATTACACACTAACATACAATCTCAGAGACTGTTTGTCTTTATATATGTAGGTACGGTCGCGTCCTTTAATTTATGACCCTTTTTACTAAAATATTCTTTGTATTCCCATACAATTTGACAGGATTGTGAACCTTAAGTGGGTCCTAAATAAAAGTTCGTGACTGTACCTAGGGCAGATTCCTAAGAATCTTTTAGCATAACAAAAAACTGTGTGCTTTTTAGAGTTCCCTACCTCGAAAGGAAAAACGGAACCCTTATAGGATCACTTTATTGTCCGCCTGTTTGTCTGTCAAGACCCTTTGTCGAGAACGCGTGGAGGTATCGAGTTGAAATTAAAACCATATACTCAGGTCTACAACCCCTTGAAGCTGTGAAAAATCCAACTTTCAAGGTTCCGTAAAAAAAGATACGGCGTTTTATGCCGCAAAAACGTATATTTCGACACTCTCAAGGGAATCAAAATTTAGAATTAGATCTCCAGATATAAATATAATGAAATATTTTTTTTACTTTTTCTTTTCTTTCTTTCTATATAAACTACAATATAAATTCGCATACAATCTCAAAATTATAAGAACCCTTTATCACGATTGTTAATAATAAGGAATAAAAATAAACTAGGTACCTTATATTAAAAATGCATACAGAAAAAAAAAAAAGTATCTCCGATTACGGATTGCCATTTAAGAACTAATTGACAATATCGTCTAACATATATAAAATACAGGGAAAAATCTGAAAACTATACATTTGTAATTAAATCTTAAAAATATAGTCTTGACGGAATCCTCGGTGGGCGAGTCCGACTGGCACTTGCACTGTTATAATATTCCATTTAAATACTTTAAATAGGTGAATCACGTACATGTAATGATTATTATTAAGAAGACCCCCTTGTGTCCCACTACTGGGCAAAGGCCTCCCCCCTCCGTTTCCAGACTTCGCTATCCTGCCCCCCTATTCTGTAACTTGTTTAAACCTCACCTCAACGCTCACCCACAAATAAATCTTGACACCTCAATACGTTCTAACTAACGTAGGTAGAGAGCTAGTTTCGTAACGGGTGATCGGCGGGGTGAGCCGCTTTAGCGCGTAGCGAATAACAGCCCTGAACAGTCGCTGGCCAATCCATTAAAAAGAAGTCTGGCTCATCCCGCCGTCGCCGACGAGGTCTGCCGCGTCTCCGTTTCGAAATGTAATACCTACTTAGCAGAATAATAAGAAAATACGCCTTTATGACGCCTTTGCATTGTCTTATCCTTAATTAATGTCCGGTGTCGATTGTGATCTATTTGATACGGTCATTACGCTACGTAGGTATATACAGTGACTACCGTTTTGTAGATCTTAATCTGCATAGCAAATGCCTGCTTGAACCTATTAATAATAATAAATACTCTTGATGCACCACAAGAGAGAAACATCTCACAAAAATATATATCATCATCATCATATCAGCCGAAAGACGTCCACTGCTGGACATAGGCCTCCCCCAAAGAGTGCCAAAGTGACTGTTCCTGCGCCACCCGCATCCAGCGGACTCCAGCAACCTTTACCAGGTCATCAGTCCACCTTGTGGGGGGCCTACCCACGCCGCGCCTTCCGGTATACGTGGTTGCCACTCGAGAACCTTTCCGCCCCAACGGCCATCGGTTCTACGTGCTATGTGCCCCGCCCACTGCCACTTAAGTTTAGCGATTCGGAAAAATATATATAACTAATAATAATAATATAGTTCATTTAATTGAATCTAATAACTATGAACTTTTTGACTTTTAATGTATTTGTACATCCATACATACATACATACACGCCTTTATCCCTAAAAGGGGTAGGCAGAGCACATGAAACTTGTATCCAGTGCCACTTTTAGCATAAATGTGGGTATAAACGCCCTGAACCCCCCTTATAAGGCTGGTTCTATTCACACGCCCGTCGTCACCCGTTCGTCATCAGTGCATACCTAGTAGGTAACCTACTTAGCAGTGGCGGCACGTAAAATTTTTCCATAGACAACCCGGAATAAAAGGGTTATGAAAGAGTTTACTTTAGAGTGGTTTGAATAATAGAATGGTTCATACTCGAAATCCTCGGAGTCGTCGAAAAGCGGCGTGTACACATCAGAATCGTCGTCGCTTTCTCTCCGCCCTTTGAGGCCGGACGTGGCCATGTCCTGAAACGGTAGCCATTTGAAAAATAATCAGATGAAAAATATTTATAGCTGAATTCATAATTTTAACGGGCTTTAGTTTTCTTGTCTACTCTGTTCAAACATTCTAGAGGTTCCGAAGATATGTTGAGAGTGAGGGACGTTTGTCTCTAGCTGTCAATGCAAGGAATCCACAAATCAATAAAGGGTCGGCAACGCGCTTGTGATTATTCTGAACCGCACGCGTCCATAGGCTATGGTGTCTGCTTACCATTTAGCAGACCGTATGCTTGTTTGCCATCGTCGTAGTACTAGATACAAAAAAGTATTCAAGCTCCGGACATTGCGAGTGAATGGATTTATAAGAACCTTAGAGATTTACTTTTAACGTCACGCGGAGCTTAAGGCGCATTCACACACTGCCGCCGCATCCCGCGCGACCGCCAAGCGACGGTTCGCAACGTTGTATGCCAGTACAACAGTTTGTATACGTATACGCACCTCCGTCAAATTGGTATGTGGCTCCGCACGCCGCAGCGGAATGCGGTGGCAGTGTGACGACTGCCTAAAGAGCTTTAAGGCTGGAAACAGTGCTCGACCGAGGTACGTCCTGACCGTTAGCACTGACCATCGGTTGCGAAAATGCATTCAGTGCTACGCTGACGGCGAACTGCGACGCGTGTGCACAGTTCACAAGAAAAATGAATTATTTTGCTGTAAATGCTCTTCTTTTTTTCTTTCTTTACAAACTTCTTGCCGAGCACTTATTTTAGCATCACGGTCTTTATAAAATACAGACGATAAATCCCATATGGCCGGACGAAGCCGCACTTCAGTAATAAGGCGCTCTGTAACGATATTCATTTTTGCTTTGAGTGTAGGTACGTACGCGCGTACGGTCGGTCGCTCCGTCAGCGAAGCACTGAACGCATCCATACAATCTCATAGCTCGTCGGTCGACCGACGTATGCGCGACCGACCGACCGTACGCGCGAACCAAATCACGCGCGTACCGTCAGCGTAGCTGTGTGCGCATTCATAAGAATTGCATGCATAGATATAGCACTGTTTCCAGCCTAAACCTAGTTAAATCATTATTTACAAACATAGTGCCGACCTAGCCCAGAGCCGCTGCATCCAGATCAGTTTGGATGTCCATGGAAGAGGCGTATGTCTAGTAGTCGGCTCAATTATGCTGAAGAACAAGCATAGTGCAAATAGACTTACCTTTTTGATACGACGAGACTAATTGTCACACAAAAAGTTTTTATTCAATTGCAAGTCCACATCACAGAAAATCACATTCTTAGTTTTGTAGTCCAAACAATGATATTAAACTATCAGTCAATGCACAGTGGGTACTGCCAATTAAACGGCCCAAAGACTTATGAGCAATCTGCGGAAAACAATACCAATCAGGACTTATCATTTGTATTATCAATTTGATTACATACTTAACTCTTATCTATATTCATAAAAGCGACCGTGATTTCAATTCCTATGAACTAAGGAAATAACTGCATTATCATTTTCGCTATCGGAGTATAGGACACGTAGACTATTTACCGTACCTAACCCTTACAACTATAAAACTGTAATTCAGCATGGGTATATAACCAATCACGCCGACATAAGAGTAGAATAAAATCAGTTTTTTTTTTTAGGGTGATGTCAATTTTTATTCTCGTTAAAACTATGGTGTGGGGTAGGTATCGTAGGGTAGCTTGTTCAAAAATATTATGGGTTTTTTACAACTTACATAGTTATGCGTTTGCGAGATATGGCTTTAAAGCCCTAATTTTTGTTCGAGTCATGTACCCTATGCCGGCTACATTTAGCCATATATAGTAGCCATTGCTACTACTGGAGATGTGACAAAATTCGTGGCAGTAGTATACATATAATGAATTTAAAAGGAAAAGTATCAGGGCTAAGTAGGCATAACTAGTTACCGAGTAATAGTCGACCAACTTAATTCGGCCGACGCAACCGCACCATTTAGTTGGCGCGCGCGTGTCGATGTAACTAATACAGACAGGCAACTACGGACCCTGTAATGCGCGTGGCCCGACACGCACTCGGCCGGTATTTTTTTATATTACGGCCGGAAATTTGATGTGCTCTGGGCAATATGTGGGATTTCCCTCTTTAATCCTTGCATATAACGAACTGATAACATAAATGAATAAGTACTTTCCTCGATATCAAGGGGTTAGGACGCAGATAATAAAATGACAATAAGTTACGAAATTGAGAATAGTCATAATTTATTTGTTATAATAAATACTGTGGAATTAAACATACAAAACGAACAACAAAAAAGACCAAATTCCCACAGCATTCGGTCATTCCTCGTTTCCAATCTAGTATCTAATCCTCACCTAATTACCTACATTCTGATATTATTTAAAGTCACTTTAGTATCAAATCAAAACCATTCAATATAAATTTCCATTTCGAACACACTTGATTCTTCATACAAAAAACGTATCTTCAGTCAACAGCCCAAAATGGCCGTTCAAACAAGGTGCTTGTATAATAATCTGCATTGTCTCTACTCATAATAGTGAGAGCATGAGCAGATCATTTTGAGTAAGTTTTAACACCTTATTTGTTTCTCTACTTCTTGTCACAGTTTGTCATATCCAGGGCCCGTAATTTTCATGCCGATGACATCAATTTGACGTCACGCTCCATATAGGGTGATCCCAAATAGTTTTATTGTAAATTATTAATCATTAGTCGTCAATCATTTTAATCATGTACAAATGACTTAGAAAAGTAGTCAATTTACACGTGAAATAAATAATACTTACTTACGTATTACGTATGAACGCGAAGATGACTTAGATTTCCTTTGCATGGGAATTAATGCAAGAAGTATGGCGTGCTTTACGTTAGAGAGGAATTCTGTTTTCTACGTAATTATGGAAATGTGTTAACAATACTATTTAATAAAATGTATGTATAAAAACAAATCAAATAGTTTTATTTACGTTTCACGTATCAAGTAAGTATTATTTATTCCACATGTAAATAGACTACTTTCCTAAGTGATTAATAATTTACAATGAAACTATTTGAGATCACCCTGTATGGAGCGTGACGTCAAATTGATGTCATCGGCATGAAAATTACGGGCCCTGGTCATATCATATTTTCGAGCCGATAAATTAATTTAATAATTCAGACCCCACATGACACTAACATGACAAAGATTATAAATGTTTATAGCCGACGTAAAGCATTCAGACTATAGTTCGACCGCTTAACTCAGTTCTCGCCTGCGCGGCGCGCGAGTGCAGGGGTATGACGATAATGTGGCGCGGGCGACGTACGGGAGGCAAAGCCCGGCGTCATCGTCAGACCCCTGCACCCGCGCGCCGCGCAGGCGAGGACTCTGTTAAACGGTCTATCTATAGGTAATTCTTAATTGTCCGCAGGTAGTGAAGGTGCAGAAGCGTCTTGTTCATTTTGCGATTTCGTACTATTTCACACTCACTGTTGCTCTGGTCCGCATTACAACTTTACCAGCAAAGTGGAGTTGCCGAAAACTCGGGAATAAACCCACTATTCAACTCCGAGCTACGAACTACAGCGGTATTATGTGACGTTAGTACGCGGGAAATGCATTACGAAGCATTCGCATTTATTCGCATTCAGGCATGCTGAAATGGATGAATACCTTACGTCAGCGATAATCGATGGCATGATAAGACAACAGTATCACTAACACAATACATTCTTATGCTTATTCTTAAATATATAATAATAATAAGTAAGCATAGCCGTAAAGACTAGAAATTCTTTAAGTTCCGTTTTCGCTAGTCGCAGTTTGGGTAGTACTATAATCTAGTTCTTTGCCGTAATCGATAGGCTCATCGTGGCCAGAGTAGTTTCCCATCGCAACTTGCGATATTGTGTCCACGATACTGCCCGTACTCGAGTAAGAGTGACTGGACACAGGAGGCGCTGATAGTTCTTCCGACTTGGATAACTTCAACGGCTGACTGTAGTCTAAATAGTCGGGCATGGTCGTCTTTTTCGTGAGTTCCAGCATTTGGTTCAAAAACGATTCTCCACCTACCCTGGAAGGCAAGCTAAAATCTGTCGCTTGCGAGTCTATATTGTCAGCTTTCGATGTATCTGCTTTAGAGGACGTTGTAGTCTCTGCCAAGTTCATAGGGTCCAGGGGAGTATCTGATTTACTTTTTCCTATACTACCAAAATCAGGTGGGAGGTAATCTTTGTTTCCCTTAAGTAGATCATGCGGAGACTTCATTAACGGACTCTGGTCCAAACCCACCCTAGAACTGATAGGACTGCTACTAGAAAGAGGTTTCATTAAGGATTCCTGCATTTTCAAAAGAGATGGCGATAAAAACATGTTGTTCGCGGCTAATGTAGATTTTGACATTGGATCGGGTATGCCCAATATTCCCGCACTAGAATATTTACTGGCCGAGAATAAGGCGTTCGCTATATCAGCCGAGCTCATCATTAAATTTGAAGCAATACTGGCTGGTATAGGAGTTGCAGAAGTAGTACTAGTCGAAGTACTGGTAGATGTTTTATCATAACTGCCGATGCCACTAGTCAGGTTGTGTAAAGACGCCGCGTAAGATGGCGGATCAGGAAGTTTCCCACCAGAGAGACTCGCCGCTAAACTAGAAGACATCCCAGATGAGAGTCCTGTCAGCATACTGTTTGCGGCAGCAAGGCTCTCTAAACTGCCTGCACCCATCGGCATCGGCATGTTTGAGGACCCCAATCCTAACGCCATGCTTGTTAACATATCCAATCCAGTCGGATAAGCTGACGGCAATGTTGGTGTGCTTGATTTTGATGACTTGGATGAAGTTTGCATCAATGGAATATTCAGTGGAGGTGTTTCAAATTTATGAGGAGAACCAGATCCAAGACCCGAAGATACATTAATGGGGGGAACTCCTGCAGGTCTGCTAACCATTTGTTGCAATGTACTAACTGAAGGAAAGTTCGATGAGTGAGAAGATGATGCTTGGCTTGGTTTGGAGACAGGAATGGGCTGAGGCACTGCCAGCAGAGCATCCAAGTCAATCTTATCATCATGCTCAGAGGAGCATCCTAGTTCATCACGGATGAAGTGCCATAAAAGCCCATCACTTTGCTCTCGCGGAAATTTAGGCGTCAAGGTACACTTTAATATGTCAAGGTATGTAATATCCGGTTTAAAGTTATCCTTGAAGTCGACAAATGTCTCGTCGGGATATGTAAAGTAATACTTAATGCTATTTTTGATCTGTTCCATTGCATGTGGAGACAAGTGACTATCATGGATCATGCTGTACTGCAACAGTAAGGGGCGCGGGTACTCCGTGGGCCGTTGTTCCGGGGGCGGCATCACCCAGAAGCAGGTTAGGGATGATTCCAGAACAGGGCTTTCTGGATTATAAGGAGCTGAAACCAAATGTCAAAATATTAAAGTAACATTCCCATTAACCATGTTGAATGATAGATAATAATAAAAACTTTGAAACTTACAACAGATGACGCCAATGCACGGTATGTATGAAATTTCCGATGGTCCTCTCATTTTGATTTGGTACTCCAATTGGTTGTCACAGTCTCGCAAACTTGGCATAGCCGGGTTTGTGGGGTGAGAATGATACCACCCAAGGAGAGTGAGGCCAAGTTTCTCAATTTCCATCTGGATCTCCAGCTCTACCAATACCCTCGGTCTAGGATCACTTTTGCTTATCAAACATGGGAATGTGTGAGTGATCATCACATCTATAACAAAACGAATCATTGTCTAGTACAAGTGTGACAAAGAAATATTCATGGTTTGTAAAGTTATATAACCGCACATTTCGCATGAAAGTCATGTAAAGATTTTACATTACTGAATAATAAAAATGAGTGCTGAATTGTATTTCGTGAATTTATGGGCGATTTATGGAAATACATGTCATAACATGTCTTTGAAAGCTGAGTGCAAAATAGATGGTAGACTAGACTTTCGGTCATTTTTAGCCACATTGAAATAGGATTGAGATTTGTTTGAGATGACGTACACAGTTAGACTCATCATGATCATTCATCTGATTCGCTCTTACGCGACGGCTTCTGTTGTTGAGTCAGAGGTGATTCTGATTCGCGTCAGAGCGCTGAAGTCACGAAGTACGACGGAGTCTCATTAGAAAACATTATGAACGCAAGTTCCGTAAGTTGTCAGAAATCGTCTTGTCGCGACAGATAGATGCGAACTCGATCCATCACATCCGCCAGACGTCGCTCTGACGATCAGAACGCATCACAACAGACAAGTATGATTCCGGCTTTACTTGCATGATTCTTGTAGTTTCTTTCTCCCATCTTTGCACTCTCCTTCCAAATACCATACGTATTTTACTTATATTATGTATTTTGAAACTTACTGTGAGTGTTGAGGTCCCAACTTCCAGCTAGATACCCATAAACTTCTTGTTTCTTCAAATGACAATGTATATCAAGTATAAGACAAGCATTTGAACTTACTGACACCAGAAATGGCTGCACTTTCCCTACAGAAGAGAATGACACTGCCTCTATGAGCATATTTGCGTCACTGAAAACAATAAAAAAACGTATTTACTAGGATGTTTCAAATAATGTATAAGTACTCTTCCTGTCTTGACAGACCAGACTTTCGTTTTTTTTTAAACGCACTCTAATTGCGTTCTTCCGTTTGGGAGCTAAAATGTCACAGACAGATATAGTTATGTAGAGATAGAGATATTTTTTTTTGGTATACATAATAGTTAAAGCAATGACGCGCAGTTTCAGTGTCCGAGAGCCCACCGGATGGCTCGCGGTATTTGAGCTCCCGAAGCGTTGTGGAACCTCCCTGTGCAACCCAAACTGGGCCAACTTGGACTGGGGCGGAAATTGGAGGAAGGGTGAAAAAAAATATTGTCGCCAGGTATTCGATTTAAACCAGCATTTCATTATATAAACAGAGTACACACTTTCAGGCAACCACTGTTTCAATCGGCTGCCCGGCGACAAAAATCGTTTTTTCATGCATTTTTACTATTTCCGACCCAGTCTAAGTTGGATCAGTTCGGATTGCACAGGGCGGTTCCACAACACTTCAGGAGCTCAAATACCGCGAGCAATCCGGTTGCCTCTTGGACGCTGCAACTACGCATCATTTTTCTGAATATGCAATTAGATCTTAAGTAAAATAGTTGCAGGACCAGTATTCAGTCAACATATAATTCAGCATGCAAAATATTGTTTTCAACTAAATTACTAACAATTATTATACATTAAATAATCCAATCAAACAAAAGGTCATGAATGTGAATGAAATTAAAAATAAAATTATGAATAACAGATTACATACTACAATCATAAACATTATGTCAATTATTCAATCAATCAAGGTATTCAAGGTATAAATAACATCAAAATAAAATTTCAAAATAAATAGACGTTAAGAATAATAACAAAGCCACTGAAGAAAAATACAATAAAATAGGTTGTTCTTTATTTATTAAGATTTAAAAAGTCATTAATACTGTAAAAAAAAAACTTGTAGCCATTTTTCTTGAAAACTTTACCATGCAAGATTCTGAATGAATTAGGAAATAAAACAATACACATGTTATATGCATTTTTCCTATAGATATCGGATCTGCAAGATGGCGGAAATAGCAAATTTTTATACTGGGCTTGCTGTTCTCTTGCTTCTTGAAATAATTCGGGAAATAAACAGGCATGCCCTTGAGATGTACATTGAAGCCAAGGGTAGAACTTAGAACTTTTGGAAGAGTGGCCTACAGCTATCGACAAACTTAGCATTACCACATAATCAGAATCATTTTTGCAATCAATCAATCAATCAAAAAAATTATTTGTATAAGCAAGAGTACAACAGATGTTACATAAGAATAAAACCAATCTTACTTTACCATAAAATGGCGTACAAATGTTTTAGAATGTGTCATGCGATACGACACGTAGTTAAAAAATAATAATAACAATAAGCACATTAAATACAAAATTTAATTAATTAAATAAAAATAAAAAAGTATAAAAATTTCATGTCTTAATAATTAATGTCACATAATAAATTCTCATTAAATTAATAATACTTATTGAATATTATAGATTGCATTTTGTAATGAACTCTTCAATTGAGTAATAACTGTTTTTTATCAGATGATCGAATAATAATTTCTTAAATAATGTCAATGGTAGAGCCTTTTGTTGCCATGTTATGGACATTTTTCCGGCTGAGTGCTGTCACTAAGCAGGAAAAATATAGAACAACATAATATAGAAAAACATAGAAATAATTTATACATGCCCAATGCAAACCTGTGTTTGCATTGGGCATGTATAAATTATTTCTATATGCACCTCTTCTAGAGTTTTTGGTCATAGTTATAAAACATGTACCTAGGGTGTTTTTTGACAAAGTTACATATTTCGTATACATACATTGAGGCTAACGTCAATATTCTTGTATCCAATATTTCCATATTAAAAATGCCCTCTGAATGTTAAACTTACAACTCACGCAAGTGAAGTGTAAACTAAATGTTAAAGAATAATAATTAGATCAGTATTAAAAAAAAATTCATCTGATAAGTAATAAATGTATTTTGTCCCTTCCTTGCAAATGTCAGTCAAATTAAAGACAAAATAATACCTCGCCGAGTTTTTTACACAGGTTTTTCTCGAGGCAGAGGTTTTCTTTCCAAACCGGTGGTAGTTTACCAGCATTCACAGGTGCCTAAATTTAAGAATAAGTAACTTTGAGTTTGAGACAATCAAATTGAATGTTTATGAATATAGCCATAAAGTATTTTAAATTGTTTCATACAAATACCTATACATATTGTATATTGTGTGGAGTACATGTGTACTGAATTAATGTATTTTGTTGTTGCATAGACTTACTGTTGCATCATCCTGTTGGGTACAGTGTTGTGCTTCATCACAACTCTCTGTGGTGGCGGTTCCGGAGGGCATTCCACTTCCATTTCCGTTTCCTCTGCAATTAAAATCTTCTCTTAAAAAATATTGTAATGCTCAGTGTGGTTCCCCGTAAAAAGTATAAAACAACCACATGTATTTTAAATAATAATAATCGTTTATTTTGAACCATAAGTCCATATAAAATCACAAATTACAAAATAAAGATAATGAATAAAATAAGATTACATTATAAATATTATTTTATAATACAATTACACACATTAAAACATTGAATAAAATCATTTAATTAACAAGATTAAAACAACACAATACAATTACTAGATACCACATGTAAGGAGTTCCAGTGCTCCACTATCAGGCATTCCAACCTATCATCAATGGTGTTCAGGAGAGTGATGCCTCTGTCTCACACACAGCGCATCAGAGAGGCAACTCGTTTGCGAATTTATGTTTAGAGGTTAAAGCAGCATTTTAGTGAGTCCATGATTTCTGTCTAAACCTCCCAGTTAAATTCTAGAACAGTGTTCATTCCCAGGATTAGTCCGCCTAAACCACCACTAGACAGTTGTGGTTAAGTGTATATATATATATATTATGTCACCGTAAAATTCTAAGAAGCATTGGTTTATAATCAACCTAGGTAGTGAGTTAGATTATAAATAAACTGATGGATTTCACAATTTTACAGTGACATACACATATAATGTAAATGTAAAAAAATATAAAAAAAAACTAATGATTATACCATCAGTGTGCATATTCTCTCTTTGCAGTTGTTTCTTCCGCAGGTATGTGGCTTTGATAGTATCCAATTTCTTGCCTCTATATTTGACTGATGCCCAGCCGCACCCAGACCTTTTGTCCGGATTTATAATTCTCTTGCAATGTATGGCCCATGCTGAGGGGGAGCAAAATATAGTTTCAGTCTCGTGAGATTTAATCTTTCCATCTGCCTGCAAATCACCAACAAACTTCTGGCCCTGAAAACAAAAAATTATAATTATATCTTGACTATATCTTACCAGAAATACTAAACAAAGGCTCAGTTGTTACAAAGCATTGTTAATTATAAATTATGTCCGTTAAAATCTGTCTATATACTTAGAAAGTACATATTTCATGTTTTAGAAAAGACGTCTCTTAGAGTTATGTGTATTCTATAAAGTTCAAAGATATACCCATATATCTAAAAAACTTTACCATAATGGACTAATGTTGTCTACACAACCAATTACAAGAAACATTTGTCAGCCTCATCAAAATATATATTTCTATGATCAAATTTCCTTGTTGATTTTAATAAATTAAACCTCCGCCTCTGTTTAGGGTTCCGTACCAAAAAGGTAAAAAAGGAACCCTTATGGTGTGACTCTGTCCGTCTGTCTGTCTGTCTGTCCGTCACAAAGTGAAATATCTCACGAACTACTTAAGCTATCAATTTGAAATTTGGAATGGTTTTAAATGAGAGTTATCCATGTGCATGGAAAATGAGAAATTTAAAGATACATTTTCATTTTCAATGAAAAAGTACGAATATAGGGAGGGGGCAAAAAACTTTTCACACTTTTCTCTTTAATCTCCGAAGTTATCCAAAGGAAAGGTTTGAAATTATTACTTGTGATTATGATAAACATAAATATTACTGGAAAAGTATAACTTTTTCTGTATCTAGCGTATTTTTTATTTATTTTCAAAAATCATTTCCTAGTTAAGTTTGCAATTTAATCAACATTATAATCGTTTTTTTGTTTTGAAATTTGAAGTACTCTTTTTCAAATAAATACAAAAAATCGAGATCAGTTAACATGATAAACAATAATCGCTAAAACACCAACATACATACTAAGCTGATTGCCCTTACACGTTAGTACCAAATGGGGCCAAATAGATGGCACTGACCCCATTCCTACTTCGCTCTGTTAAGATTTTTCTAAAATTAATGGTGTTGGGATGGGTATATTTGAATAGCATGTCTAAAAATTTTGTGATATAATTATCTTGGTAGTTCGATACTCTTGGTGTAAAAGTTATTCATTGTTTGAAATTGTTACTGCTAAGTCGAAGTTACTTGATATAGGTGAGAAAATAATAATTAGAGTGAAGGTGTCAAATATTGGGACATTTACTTTACCTTGAGTTAATTGATAGTTTGTATGGAACCCTCGGTGTGCGAGTCAGACTCGCACTTGACCAGTTTTTTCATACTATAGGTTCAAAACAACCTGAAGAATTTAAAAATTCAGTGATACTTACTAAATATTCTATAGTCATAGCAGCATTGCCTGGTTCCAACATTTTTTCTTCCAATAACATTTGCAAAGTGACACCTCGACCAGGTGTGGACTTGCTACCTGCCTGCGCTTCACATTCCTAATAAGTCAGAAATATTAAATAATGATTTTTGTGATCAATGGTAAAAAGGTAACAATAATTACTGTTATTTTCTTAAACTCAATTAAACACAATACTTGCCTCATCTGTAAACTCTTCACCACTTCCAATATCTTCTTTCTCTTCCTCTAGACTGTCTTTGTGGGTTTCAGTGGGTTTATCAGCTTTAGTGTCATCAGGAACACTTTTTGCTGCTTCTGGCAGCGTATTGCTCGCGTATGTGTTTGTGCCAGCCATCAACGCAGCAGCCAAATGCGAAGTTTGTAGATCCATAATAGCAATCTTAATAAAAATAATAAAATAGTTGTTTCATGACATAAATTGTTTCTCAGTAGTTATTCATAAAAAATATATCGTCAAAGCTACGAACCTGAACGCCGTGCACCGGTATGGAAGACTAGAACTTAACGGTTTGAATGGATATTAGCTTGGTGCTACGATTGCTTCTGATTTGATTTGAAATGTTTCTAAGCATAATTATATTTGAGCGTAACCAATACAAATCGATAGATTCGATAGCAAATGCAACATAGCATCATCTAGTAATAACAACACTTTCTTCATGCCATATTTGCCAATTTTGCCATAATGAAACCAATCAATCAAATGTCAAACAATAGTCGCGAGTGCAAGGTTTACAGCACGAACAAAACGCTTTTAGGGCGGCAATACGTTCAACTATAATATACAAAATTATTTATTTCCGTAATTAACAATATACATTAATAATATAAGGGATGCAGCCGCCCGGTAAGCAAACAATGCCGTATTGGGAGATCAGATTGTAGGAGGCCCCGCTCTTCCATAGATAATAATAGGTCCTAACAATGTACTAATGATGTTTTGTATAAGTATGCTTTGGACCAATATCAAATTAAAAAAAAAACTATTACTTGACATCTTGTCTTGACAATTCAATTGTCATTGTCAATATTGAGAGAGAAATTGACATAGATATGATATAATATAGTATATAGTATCTATCTTGCTCTTCCCTTCTTTGAATTGAATTGTTTTGTTTATTTATATGGAGCACATACAACATGTATTGTTATTAAATGTAACACTATAATCAGTTGATAACTAACTTCTTTCTTAGCTCTCTCACTCTCTCTTATGCGTATTGGAGCAATAAAAAAAACGCAGTGTCAACTAAATTTATGTATCATTGAAGATGATCCGTCTAATCGTCTTAATTAATTATTCAATTTAGTTTTTGTGCAACCTTGCCTACGCAAGATCAACGATGGCTGTAGTTAAAACCCCAGTTCTTAAAGTAATATTGTGTGGCGAATACGGTGTTGGCAAAAGTTCTATATTCCGTCGGTTTATCAATGACACCTTTGTTCCCAATGCAGACAGAAGAGCCACTTTAGGACTTGATCATTTCGACAAAATGTACCAGGTCGGGGACAAGGAAGTCAAGGTACATCTTCTTTATAAACAAAGGTGTCCTTAATGATTTTTTTGTAACTTATATTAGTAAAGTAATATAAAAAATATTTTATAAAACAGTTACAGCTATGGGATACTGGAGGCATGGAGAGAATAGCATCTGTTACCTCCAGCTATTATAAATTTGCGGAAGCTGCCATCTTAGTATTCTCCTTGGACAATTCTTCATCTTTCCATGTCCTGAGTCAGCACTTGCTGGACATTGTAACTTATGCTGAAAATGCCAAAATATTTTTGTGTGGAAATAAGTCAGATCTGGAAGGAACTTCACCTCAGGTTACAGATGCTGATATTGAAACATTCTGGTATGTTGTTCTCTGTTTTAAATCTAAAAATGTTGTTTAGGCCCACCTATTTCAGCTCACTTCCCTTACAAGTATTTTAACAGCCAGTTTTAAAATGTTAATATTAAATTTAAGTGGAAACAAAGTGGAATGTGCACTTTTATTTGCATATTAGGTAGTGATAGACTAGATAAAACATTATCAATATTTAAGAATAGTGATACAATACTAATATAAAAATAAATACAAAATAGGCCAACAAACTATATAGAAAGTGACCCTTCCATGACAACATGGAAAATAAATGTGAATAGGTCCGTGTAACATAAGGCCCAATAATCTGCATCCACATAACTTTCTCTCTCTGTATACTTGGGTTCAAAAGAGAGCTATAGTGGAAATGGATTATTGGGGCATACATTATACGGACCCATGTGAATGGCTTCTAGAGTTTCTGCGGAGTTGTAATCAAATTGCGCTTTTTTTCAGTGAACAATGCCATAATCTCATCAGCACTACTTACAAGACATCATGCAAGAACGGAAAAGGCATTGAGGAAATGTTCCTTGACATTGCTTCACAACTGGTGGAATCAAACAGATCAAGAATTGAGCTGCAGACATTAGATCATGATAGCTTTAAGATATCAAACCCCGAACCGCCTGAAGAGCCCAGTTGCAGTTGCTGAATTTGCTTTTAAGCTTAACATGTAGAATTTGCTGCCATAAGCATAAGTAATATTACATTCCCAGTATTTTATTACCTTCATGGGCATTTTCGCAAGAAGAGTTGCAATGTTAGTGACATCACCGAGTATAAGTTAAAAATGTTCCATTTTGTAACCAAAATTAACCATACAATTTGTATGACAAATAAAAGTTACATAATGGAACACTTTAACTTATACTCGGTGATGTCACTAACGATGCATCTCTTCTCGCGAAAATGCCCTAAGCAACACATTTGCCTGCACTCTTTTTTTTTGCATACAAAGACACAATGTGTATGTTTGTGACACCAAATGTGTTAAACTTTTTGTGTAAATACAATTTCTTGGAAGTGTTAAAGTACTTTAAAACCATTTTCCCAATTTTTTAAAAACTCAATATAACAATAACATGATTGATCTCCATGACCTCAAAAATAATCTATTAAATTGTAAAATAAGCTTACTTACAAACATTTGCTGTAAATGTCTGTAATCTGTATCAGATATAGAATTCACATTGTCTATGTAAATTTCTGATGTCTAAAGATAACATTCATACTCTACAATAAGGCACCGACATTTTTAGAACTAATCAAAATTTTGTGTAATTTTTATACTAATTATATTTGGCAGCAGTGTGAGTAGTCCAAAGCTTTAATTTTTTATGCAACCCTCTCCCACTTGCAAATTATATGACTTATGACGTAAGAGAAACTACTAGACTACATTTTGTTGTGGTGCTACATGCCTACTTTTTATTTTGTATTACTGCATGCTGTAATATTTTGTGTAGGGTATTGTGATTTATGCGTAATTAAGTTTGTTTGTTAAAAGGGGTCTAATAGATGTATCATATATTTTTACGCAGCATAATTTTATGTATTAATATTAATACATATTTTTATTGGCATTGGTATATTGTAATAAATTGCTAACCCGAATTATATGCATTTGATAATTAATTTGATCTACAGTTCAAATAGAATTGAATACCTAGTACTGTTTCTGCATTTTACTACAGAATTATTATATCTCGTATCGTATCTAACGTATTGCGGCGTCCCTCTCGTCAGTGACTGAATTCCGGACAATGTAATAACCACTTAATTAGTGAACTTATTTCTTTTTCTTTCTTCTGCCTCCAAATTCGCAGGCGAGAATCGCGCGTGAACTCTTCTATAAGTGATTATTACATTACATGAGTGGTGGTTATATGAGAGGGACGCCGCAATACGTTAGATACGATACGAGATATCTCGTATCGTATCTAACGTATTGCATATCAGTGACTGAATTCCGGACAATGTAATAACCACTTTAAACTACGTAAAATATAGCTTGATCCCTATGACAGCTGTCATCTCAGTACAATTTTACGTTTTAAGGTTATAAATTGCACTGAGATGACAGCTGTCGCAGGGCTCAAGCTATATTTTACGTAGTGCTCCACATTCGCGCAGTGTTTACAGTGGTGGTCACAGTGTTGACGTGGGCGTTCGCATGCCCTTTGACGCGGGCCGGCAAATAGCCTGCGAATGCGAACATTTGTGACAATAGGCATGATTCCTACGGTTTTTGCGAGCGAGCTGATAGCATACAAATCTCGATAAGTGTGACAGAAAGGGAAATATCATTCATTCTCCTTGTCACAGTCCCACTTTTATTTATTTGCCACAACTGCACGGCTAGCACGCGACGGCGCGCGAGCTCTCGATTTTTCTCGCACTATCCGTCTGTCTCTTATGTTATGAGAACACTTAGAAGAAGAGGTATAGTGCGATAAAAATCAGAGTATGTCGCGGCCGTCGTGTGCTAGACGTGCTGAGGGGCTACCGCAAAACGAAAACGAACTTCGTTCGTGTATCTCCCTCTCTGTCGCTCGAACTAGCAAGTGCGATCACGTGCATCCCTATCACTCGAGTATTATACTCGAGTGACAGGGATGCATGTATACGAACTTCGATTGTTACATCTGTACGCCACACCCAATTATGACTTCGACATGTTGTACTGACAAATTGGGGTAAAATCACATAATCTGTATACCCCAGCAGGAAACAACCCTATTGTGAACACTGCGAATGTTGAGCCAAGGAAGAGTTCACGCGCGATTCTCAACGCAATTCACGCCCGCGAATGTAGAGGGTCTGCACATTATAAATAGAAACTTTAACCAAAGTTTTTGTTTACCCGGACCATGGTGTAAAACCTGCATAGTAACGGTTATTATTCTATTTGGCGTCTCCTATATCTAGGTCGGAAACTAATTTACCACGACATACTCTCGATTTTTCTCGCATTATATCTGTTGTTCTAAGTGTTCTAATAAGAAAGAGGCGGATAGTGGGAGAAAAATCAAGTGATCTCGCGCGCCGTCGCATGATAGCCGAGCTGTTACTATAAATATAATTTATTGGGGTATCCACATTGTGTGATTTTAGCCCAATTTGTCAATATAAGTCGAAGTCAGAATTGGGTGTAATGTAACAATCTGCAACTATTAGAGTGTATGTCGCGGCCGTCTCATGATAGACGTGCTGAAAATGTATTTCATAGGTATCCCCATCCTGCTTTATCTCACAGCTTCATAGAGCATAGCACGTGCAGTCCGCTACGCATGACCGTCTGGTGCGTGTTACAGGCTGTCAAAATAGATTTTGAGATAAAAACAGAAAACAGTGTTTGCTCTAGCGCATGTATTCCTATGTGATCTTAGAGGATGCTGATAGCGATTCTGATTTTATATGATTAATATTATATCAACTAGCACGACGGTCCGTAGTTATTCTTATTCTATCTACAACCGGTTAAAAAAAATACGAAAAAGGAGAATTACAGTGTAAACTATTAAAAAAATATTTTTGATACATGTTTTTTAATTTCCATATAAATTTATTTGAATGTAATTTATGAGAAAAACACACTTGGCAGATCATGCAAATTTCATGGTCCAAATTTTGGTTTTCATGCAATTAGTCGTTTGATGCCGGCACCCCACTGCGCTATGCGCTATTCGTTATATGACTGCGCCGTATTTGCGAAAATATTTGTTATGTGCGCGAACAAACAAAAATGGGTATTTTTGGTGGGTACCACTGCATGCCGGTGTACCGAACATACCAAATATGTGTGTTGTTTGCGTCGCAAGTCGCAAATATCAAAACGGCGATGGACGAGTTGAAAGCAGCAGCTTATTATTTTTACTTAAATGCAACTTACCAATACCTGTTGTATAAGTACAAAGTTGCTAATAGATCGAAAAGTAGGCGCTGGTGGATGATCACAAGAGCAAATGAGCGAGTGAACGAAGTGTGGGCAGTCAATGCGCTATTCGGCGTATTCGCCTCCTTTGATGTGTACCAAAAAACCGACAAGTCGACGGATAAGCGTATTCGCTATTCGTGCTTATGCGTTATGCGCGCGAATTAGGCAAACATAGACGAATAAACCTTTCACACTGCGTCGAATACAGGCGCATAAGCCGAATAACGAATAGCGCATAGCGCAGTGGGGTACCGGCATCACAGTTGGATCAGCAGCGCAACATGCATCCAGACGATAGCAATTAGTCAGCTTCTGATGAATTGGGGCTGACAAATCATGACATGTGTACACCCCATAACAAAATATGAAAATTATCTTGCTGTCTGCCGGACAATGCGAACAAGCCACAGAGGACTTTTCTATATGAACAAGCCAAAGAGTAAAGTAAGTATATAGGGAACAAGCTCTACAATAGGGCAACACTGAGCTGTCATTAATGGCCTTGCTGTCAAGTCAGTCAAAGACTACAATGTAAATAAATACATTAAGGATACGTTTTACGTAAGTAATTAGTATCTCTTGCTCTTATTAGTTTGTATTGGTTAATGGTTATATTCTCTTTGGTTTGTGCATTGAAGTTAGTGTCAAACGGTTAGACGGTCAGTATTTGTGAAATAAATACTGTGCAAACAATATAACACAATGGTGTTTATTCAGTATAAATAAGGATAATGATCCTTATTTATACTGAATCCGTCGATTATATTCTTCTTCACTGTCGTGTTTTTGTTTATGTGGAGTACTTTCAGATTTCTCGTGTTACAGTACGTTGTTTACTACACCATGGTGTATTTACATTTTCCCTCCAATCTTACTGAAGAAGAATTGATGTTACAAGCGAAATACCAGAAACTAAAGAAAAAGAAGAAAGCACTCCAAGCTCTCAAAGCGCCAAAACAGGAACCAGAGAAGCCAGTCCTTCCTAAACGTCCCACAGAAGCCAGAGATGCCCGAGAGATCGCTCGGAAGCTGATCAAAAGTGGGGCCATTCAGGCCATCAAAAGTCCGCCGCCGCAACCGCAAAATGCTAGTTTCAAGCGGCCAAGAGCTGGTTAGAAATATTTATTGTTGAACCATACTCTTTGAAGCAGCATCCAATCATTATTGCTGTGAAGCTGGAGGTTGGGAAACCGGGGGTTCGAATCCCCGTAAGGGCATTTGTTTGTGTGATTAGCATGAATATTTGTTCCCGAGTCATGGATGTTTTCTGTGTATATATATATGTTTTTATTTATCTATATAAGTATGTATATTGTTGCCTACTTTGGGACAAGGTTGATGTGTAAGATTGTCCAAATATTTATTTATTGCATAATCAGTTTCAGTGTTATAGTTGATTTTGGAAGACAAGCTTTTACTCGCGAGAAACGAGTGCACTCTTGAGTTTGATTACAAATGCTTGTATGTTCTCCCAGCTCCTTCACTTGACCAACTTTCTGATGATATTGTAAATTGTATTAAAATACAACTTCAATATGCAAAATTTCAGCTTAACTAATAATAACTTGCAGGGGATTGGTCCAAATATCATTTACTTGTAAGATTTGTTTACAAAACAAAAAACAAACATTTTGTTTCAACAAGAGTACATAGTTTAATATAGCATTGATATTTTTGTACATAAACCTGGTATATGGAGAATTTTCTGCATTTTCGGCAGATCACTTTTTACATGTCTTAAACTGTAATAATCAGTCCCAAATAATGTTATTATTTAATCATAGGTAGAGAACGCAAGCTGAGTGGGTCCACTGGCGCGGCAGGAGGTGTGGCTTCATACCAACCATTCAGTGCATCTCAGGAACCACCTCCTCCAGAAGAAAAACCGACGCCCAAAGTTAAATATCTATATGATTCATTCGTCACAGCAAGGGATAAGTATGATATTGTTAAATATGAAAATTCTACAATTATGGTTGCATGTCAACTTCTACAATTAAGTATGCTTGAAATACAGTCAAATAAAAAAATAAAGTCATCAGTATACATATGAAAATTGTGCACATAGTGTATGTCGAAAGTGCAACAGCAAAGTATAAATTATTTCAAGTACCTCTTTTAAAAAACATTTCATGTCTTTAAAGGAAATAGAAAGTCATATTACTACTAAACATAATTATGAAAGTCATTGAAACACAATACAAAACTGATTTTATATTTATTTTCTTTGAATACTATTTATGTTGTTCATTTTTAGGGTTCCATGCCGCAAAAGGAAAAAATGGAACCCTTATGGGATCAGTTTGTTAACCATCTGTCTGTCTGCCAAGCCAAGACCCTTTATCTCGGGAACGCCTGAAGGTATAGCTGAAATTAGAACCATATACTCAGGTCTACAGTCCCTTGAAGCTGTGAAAAATTCAACATAAAACGTAAAAAAAAGATACGTTTATGCCGCAAAAAATGAATTCAAGGGACTCAAAATTTATAGGTTACTTTCCGTTGACCTATGAAATTTGGCAAGTAATCTTATACTTCATCTTATACTACAAGTATAGGGAAAAATCTGAAACTATACATTTGTAATTTGGTACGGAACATTTGGTGGGCGAGTCCGACTCGCACTTGTCCGGTTTTATCCGAATGATGGACTTTGGCGTAACGATAAGAAAGCGTCATTAAAAGCATTTTCAATTTGTATTATTTTTTTCAAGGGAAGAAAAAGGCCCACGCAATGCACCAGGAAGTGAAACTTCTTCGGGCGCAACAGCTCCGAATGCTGCACGGAGCTCCACAATACAAGTTACAGGCACTCAGATAACAGAGGAAGTCATCAGACGTCGCCTTGTTACCTATGAACCATTCACTTATACACAAGAGCCTGATGAAGACAAGTATGTTTCACAAGCCATGTTATCAATACTAATATTATAAATCCAAGTGTGTCTCGTCATGCTTAAACTGCTGAACCGATTTAGATGAAATTTGGTATAGAGATAGTTTGAGTCCCGGGGATGGACATAGGATAGTCTTTATCCCGAAAATCATCCCCTAACGGGATGAAATGGGGGGTGAAAATGGAGCTAGAATAAATACGATTCCCACGCGGACGGAGTAGCGGGCAGGAGCTAGTTTCTTATATTTCAATGCATAATGAGTACTAAATTCGATTTTGGAAATAAACATCAAGACTTAGCTGTAGAGTTTAAACTAAACTAAAAGTAAACAAAAAACTGTTCAAAAAGTCCATCCAGCTTGCCAAACCTAGTGTTTTCATGGCATCTCTTGTACAAGATACGCCACGTGGTCTACTGTCAGATGGTAATTGTAATAATCATTACACATATATGTGCCATGGATTTGGACACGGGACCGTCAGCTTTACAAGCAGGGCTTCACACCCACTAGGCTAAACGGTCGTCAAAAAATAAAAAAATCTGTCAAATATTTCATTTTTGGTACAAGCTTTTATTGCCGACTGTACTTTTCTGTATGCTGTCATCAACTACTCATTGAAACGATCCTAACGAGCCCAAACTCGATGGGGTTATGTGGTTTTATTGTTGTGGGTGAGACCGATCCCGAAAGGGGGTGACGCTACACTTGTAGACAATTACAGACCCATTGCTATTCTTTCCACGTTGGCTAAGCTGTTTGAATCCATACTCCACCAGACCTTATCAGCGCAGGTTAAACCTTACTTGAATGATGCACAGCATGGCTTCAGACCTAACCGCTCTGTAAACACAAATCTTCTGCTCTTGGTTGACAACATTTCTGAGCATCTTGATAGAGGTATCCAGGTTGATGTCCTTTATTTCGACTTCGGGAAGGCTTTCGATCGCGTGGATAACGATGTGTTGCTTAATAAATTGAACCAAATTGGTTTCTCTCCGAAGTTACTGTCTTTCTTCGCTAGTTATCTGCGTGATCGGCAGCAATATGTTCGACATGGATGCTTTGTCTCGGCTCCATATCATACCCGATCTGGTGTCAGTCAGGGATCCATATTGGGACCTTTCCTGTTCGGAATAATGATAAATGATCTCACAACTGTTATTAAGTCATCCCAATGTCTCCTTTATGCCGATGATTTAAAATTAGTTTACGGTGTGGAGCAATTAACAGATTGTGAGTCATTGCAAAGGGACATCAACTTGGTCTTCCGGTGGAGTATAGATAATAAACTTCTTTTCAACTCTGCCAAGTGTTGTGTCTGCACCTTCTGCCGTGCACATACCCCGATACATGCTCAATACATGCTCGGAGCAGAGCCTATCAACCGTGTCTCCAGTGTTAAGGATCTCGGTGTGGTCTTTGATTGGCGACTTACTTTCCATGAGCACATATTATCACTTGCTGAAAGCTGCTATCGAAGGTTAGGTTTTGTGATTCGCAACCTGCGCGACTTTCATGATCCCGGGGCTATCAGGCTAGTTTATAATGCACTCGTTAGAAGCAAGCTTGAAGCTTCGTCAATCGTATGGAACCCTCACGAATCAACTTATGCCCTATTACTGGAGAAAGTTCAGAAAACGTTCCTACGGTTTTTATATAAGAAAGTTTTTGGGTACTATCCATTCCTGTATCCCACCAAATACCTGTTAGGAACCTTAGGTTATAATTCGTTGGAGGTAAGGCGTAATTACAGTTTGTTGGTGACTGCGTGTCGGATCATACGCGGTGAGTCAGATTGTCCGGAGCTAGTGAGTCGCCTCGTGCGATTGTATACTCCGGATATCCCCAGGATAACTCTCAGGGCACGACGACGCGATTTATTGGCGGTGCCGGCAGCTCGCACTGTTTCACGCAGGAATTCGCCGCTGATCCGCGCTCTCTCACAACTCAATGCGCTCTTGGCATCAGCACCGGAGTGTGACTTAATTGCGTGGCGATGGATGTATGTGTGCGGTGAATGTCTGAGCTTCTGTGAGGAGATGGATGACAGGCAATCAACTGTACCAATGTAATTATATGTGTTTATTTTTTGTCTTTTGTATATGTCGTTTCATGACGCATTGGTTATACTGTAATGTCATGTTTCATGTTTTAATAAATAAATAAATAAATAAATAAATAAATAAATAAATTACGGAGTTCCTATGGCCACCTTCCAGCTCCATCATCGATCAGCTCCACGTCATCATAATATTGCATTGTCACGCGATTTGCATAATCGTGCAAAATTTAAACTCAATCGGAAACCGGGAAGTGGATCAAATTTAACTTGCAAGATTTGAAAACAGACAGACAGACAGACAATGGGACAGGTGAAACTAAATAATAATAAAAGCTTGTAAAAAAGCACTAGGTACTGATTTCGTTTTGGTGTAAATGAATTAACCTATATTCCAACATAAGTAGATATTTAACGGCACACTCTTTCCAGGGTGTTCCTGACATTTGACACAGCAGAGATAGCCGGTCATGCTCTCGCCTTTCTGGACGGCAATGAGGAAGGCTGGCGAGTGACCACCGCGCGCCGGCCCCCGCAGACTTCTGGATCCTGGGCCCCGGCGCCGTCGCCACGCAACCCTCCGCCTCCTAAGGATGCTAAAAGGAATCTGCTTGTTTATGACGATATTTTTGAATGATAAATTAAGCGATGAAGTTGGTCTATTCCTCTACCCTATAGTAAGATATGAACACATTCAGTGTAAAAGATTTAGAAGTGCTACGCTCGTAACCGATAGCACAGGGAACTCCGCATGTAGAGGAAAGCACCTATGAGCAAAGCCTTCACCTAGCGGGTACATGGCACTGAAAGTATTAAGCAAGTTACTAAGAGTCGAGCAGCATAATACCCCTCCACGCACTTTATTAGTTTGGGACGTGATACTTTGGGATAACTAGTTTTCTCAAATTATTATATTCACATAACGTTTTGTATGGAAGCCGAACCACCTCAATTCGTAAAAAACAGCGAAGTTCCTTAGTTAAAGTCAGTGATGCTGAATAGTCCAAACTCATATCAGGAAAAAAAAGACAAAAAGTCGAGTGTGTTAAGCAGAGTAGACGCTGCGAACGAAAGGGTTAAATGTAAAGGTAAAATATCCTACACAGGTAGGGAAATAACGATTACGTCCGTCATTAGTACATAAAGCATTCGTCTGTCCCGTATATGCCTGCAATAGTGCCTCCCAAGGGTACGGCATCACTAGGGCATGCACCCGGTTCTCATTTTCTATACAAATCTAGTACCGGAAACGGAAATTCCCGGTTCTCACCATACAAAATCAGAACCGGGAGCATGCCCTAGGCATCACCGCCGCGTGATTTCAGCCTGTGTGGAGAGTTGCAAAACCAAACTCATACCGTACACGTAGTACTATTACTTATTCTGTTACCGTACTGGAATTGATACTGGATCACAAGCTCCTCCCCTGTAATTGGCGTCTACAACCCTATTAAAAAAAAACTATGAAAAGAAGAAAAAGAAGATGCTCTGTGGAGGATTGAGCAGATCGAAACAGCTACCGCGAAACGAAAACGAACTTCGTTTGTTTATCTCTTTCGCACTTGCTCATTCGAGCGACAGAGAGGGAGATACACGAACGAATTTCGTTTTCGTTTCCTGATAGCGCCCCTGCATCCCTCGTAGGACAGAATGGAAAGTGAGATCGAAGCTATCACTCGCACTAATTTGCTAATTCAAGCGACAGATGTGTATAACTGTTTTCGTCGCCGCTCGATGGCATTGCAGTCCGCAAGCTTTGAATAGAGCGAGACAACAAATATATATCTCTATCTCGCTCTATGTTATTGCTAACATCACGTCACGTGATAAACCACTATGCAGGCCAGCACGTCTAGCACACGACGGCCGCGACATACTCTCGATTTTTATCGCACTATACCTCTTATTCTAAGTGTTCTAATAAGAGAGAGACGGATAGTGCGAGAAAAATCGAGAGAGCTCGCGCGCCGTTGCGTGCTAGCCGTGCAGGGGGGCTAGTACGCTAAGTTTTATTTCGGACATAAAGCATTCGTCCCATTTTGGCAAATATGCGAGAGCAAGAGAGACGAATGCTTTACGTCGGATATAAAATCTAGTGTGCTAGGGAGGCAGAGGGTCTACCGCGAAACGAAAAGTTCGTGCAGCTCCCTCTGTCGCTCGAACTAGCAAGTCCGACAGAGATGGAGATACACGAAGTTCGTTTTCGTTTCGCGGTAGCCCCTCAGTTTGGATGCGCCTTAACCATGACTTGACACAGAAGAATAAACCATAGACAGTGTTATTCCATAATGTGCATATGGCCAGCTTTTTAAGGAATTGACAAGTCGTAAACGATGTCAACTTGGACGAATAAAAAAAAAAGTAAACGATGTCAAATATACAATGACAATGACACTTCGTAATTCGTATAGCGCATTAGTTAGAGCCAAGGAGAATATAGAATATATATAACCACTACGTTAGAGTATTTGTTGCGGTGCACGAAAAAACACATAAAAAGACATAAAATGTTTCGATTATCTAAAAATGTTATATCATTACTTTCAAAATCTGTAAACATATCCGCACCGCAAGATACTTGTATATTACTGTGTACGCAGGGATCCCAGAAATTTCTTAGTACAGGTAGAAACATTTTTTTCTCTTATGTTTTAATGATGCAATAAATTGTGGACTAAACGAAGCTTGTTTTCAGACATCGACGATAGATATTCTTTGAAACATGAAGAGATTGGCCGGCCCCTTTACTTCGACGCTCAAGCAACAACGCCTGTCGTAAGTGCTAATTAATTAACCAAGAAGTTTGTTTAAAATATTAACGACTTTTGCCCTGAGTCATATATAGAGTCGATCATAATAATAATAGCACAAATGTCTTATGTCTCCTTATTGGGTATATATTCTTTCAGGATCCACGAGTTCTCGATGCAATGTTACCGTACTTAGTAGGACGGCATGGTAATCCACATTCTAGAACTCATGCATACGGATGGGAGAGTGAAGCAGCAGTTGAAAAAGCTAGAGAACAAGTAGCAAATGTCATTAATGCTGATCCAAAGGAAATTATATTTACATCTGGAGCAACAGAGTCAAATAATATATCTGTAAAAGGAGTTGCAAGGTTTTATGCACCAAGAAAGAGGCATGTTGTTACTACTCAAATTGTGAGTATTTTTTGCACTTAATACTAACATTCGAGGGTATTACGCATTTTTTATTTCAAAATAATGACAATCAATAAAAACAATCGTAATACAACTGAAAGTATAGGTAAAAACTTTGGCATTAATCGCCGTCAGAAGGCTGGCCGTATTTCCTCGCTGTATAGCGATACTAATATGCTGTGCGAAATAGTGGCCAGCCCTCTGGTCGCCCGAGGCTTCTATTAAGCGTGTCACCAAATCTTGGAGTGGAAATATAAGGAAGTGAAGTGAAGGATAAACTGGCTGCTGCATCCCGTGCTGAAGTCAAGGAGATGACAGTGATCAGAGAGGAGTGACTAGTCCACATATAAGAGCCTAGCTGTTGAATGATGATGATGATGATTTATGAGATACAGTTATCTGATCTGTCTGATCAGCATTAGAGTTACTTAGCACAGTAAAAGTGTGTCTTTACAACCCAATCAAATTAACTTCAAGGAGCCCATTAAAATGTAAGTGTCAGGGATGGTGTTAATTCAACTGGGATGTATCTCGGGCATGGACGCCTGTCCTATTGTGCCTGTGCTAGTGCCTACTTGTAGAGTAAGTCTCTATAAGAGAAAAAACAAAGTTACAAGACACACTAACTCAAGCCCTCAAATTAAAATGGCGATGGACAGGACATAGCGCACGGTGTAAAGACAAGAGATGGACAATATTGGCAACGAAATGGAGAGGCCCAATTGGCAAAAGGAAAGTGGGAAAGCCGTATAAACGATGGCTAGATGATATAAAAGAAACCGCAGGGAAAGACTGGCTAAACAAAGCGGAAGACAGGCAAAAATGGAGAGGTTGGAGGAAGCCTACACTCAAAGAGGGGTCCTTGAGGAGTCCTTAACAACTTGTTACGTAATTTTAACACGATTTTTTTTTAATTCCTTATATTCGGTGTGAAAAATGTCACTCAGTAGCAAAATTATCTTCGTCTCGGGCGTTAACACTGGAATCTCTCACTACCGTCAGGATCCTACGTTAGAATCTCTCTCTCTACGTTCAGGATTCAATACACCACCCTCGCCGTAAATTGTACTATTTTGCTCCCTTGTGGCACGAATAACTATTTTGTTCCTTTGTGTGAACATGCATATCTTATTCTGATTTCAGGAACACAAATGTGTACTGGACTCGTGCAGAGCATTAGAAGGGGAGGGCTTCAAAATAACTTATTTACCCGTGGGGGCTAATGGGATTATCAACTTGAAAGAATTGGAAGAAGCTCTGACTCCAGAAACTAGCCTTGTTTCAATAATGACTGTTAACAATGAAATAGGTATTTTTTTTTTTTTTTATAGCAATATACCATGGTTTTTCCTTGGTCACTCTGAAACTGTACATATGGCAGAAGCCCACCATAAGTTTTAGGGAATATATTTTTTTTTTTCTAGGGTTAATAAGTAAGCTAGTTTAGGAGGCAGTGTGCTAATTTTGAAAGAGTGTCATGTTGCCTTTTCCTTTATCTGCTACTAGCGACCCGCCCCGGCTTCACACCGGTACTATATTATGCATATAAACCTTCCTCTTGAATCACTCTATTCAAAATCATCAATCAAAATCCGTTGCGTAGTTTTAAAGGTCTAAGCATACATAGGGACAGACAGCGGGAAGCGACTTTGTTTTATACTATGTAGTGATGATGAAGAAAGGGATATGGTAGGGAATGCCAATAAGATAAAAATTGATTTCATGTTCCAGTAGGGGCAGTATTAAATGCAAAATATAGAATTAGAAAACTACCAAGATTTGAGTTTTGTCTTATATTGTTTTCAGGTGTTAAACAGCCTATAGCTGAAATTGGGGCAATCTGTAAAAGCAAGAAAATTTTCTTCCACACGGATGCTGCTCAGGCTGTGGGCAAGATTCCTCTTGATGTGAACAAGATGAATATTGATCTGATGTCCATTTCTGGACACAAAATGTATGGACCAAAAGGAGTAGGAGCTTTGTATATTCGGCGCAGGCCAAGAGTACGCGTGGAGCCAATACAAAGTGGAGGAGGGCAAGAGAGGGGAATGAGGAGTGGAACAGTGCCTACTCCTCTTGTTGTTGGACTGGGTAAATATACATCTTACATTTTCAATCTATAATATAATCCCCAACCTGTCTTATTGACCCGGAACTCCGAACCAGTAGTTGAGTAGATGATACAACCGGACCAGGATCACCTGAACACACGGAGAGGGGCGAGGCGGATAACCTACATCGCAATACAAAAATTCAATCCGCTCCACCGCGCGGAGACGCGGTACCGCACCGCTCCGTGTGTTCCTCGCCTAAGATGCGAGAAATGTAATATGCAACTATAGCAACAAAGAATAATCAATTATTGTTATTATTATTTCAGGTGCAGCTTGTGAACTGGCCGAGCGTGAGATGCCATATGACCATGCTTGGATGGAAACACTGTCACAGAGATTTCTAGACAAGATTTACTCAAAACTCACGCATGTTATCAGAAATGGGGACGCAGAACAGTCTTATCATGGATGTATAAACTTGTCATTCGCTTATGTAGAAGGTATGTTCATCAACAAATCATTTAAGGTCTTTTTTTTTCTGAATAGTAGCTCAAACAAAGTTTGTAACATTGCCAGGAAAGTTGATATTCAACTCTTTAATCACTTTAAACCATTATTCGTCATTGTATTATATTATTTTTATATCATTTAGTATACAGTACAAGTAGCAATTATAAATATTTTACTCTTTGTGTTCTGTTGACAGGAGAATCATTGCTGATGGCTCTGAAAGACGTGGCACTGTCAAGTGGATCGGCATGCACCTCAGCCTCGTTAGAACCGTCCTACGTGTTGAGGGCCATAGGAACGGATGAGGATTTGGCACACAGTTCAATAAGGTGAATAATTACTCTTTACTTCTTTCCATTACCTATATCGCCTGCTACCTGCCTAAAAATTATAAAATTGTTTGTTTAGTTTAGTCCTAATTTTATTAATTTTTGGGGCTCTCACTGAAAACCAGCGTCACGGCCCCCGTGACAACACAACATGCTGAGTGAGGCTCCCGCTTAGCACTGTATGTAAGGTTACCTTCTTGATTGTATTTCTTTTGTCCGTGTTTTGTGTGCTAAATCAATAAATTCTTATTCTTATCGCCAGCAAAGCAAACAAAAAGTATTTAACAGTTAACCTCGATCTAGGAAAATAAAAACACCTTTATCTACATTTTTATCTTTTATGTAATATACTGATCCTCCTGCTCGTGTGATAAGATAAAACGAATCAAAAATCTATCTAAATGAACGGTTATCATGCTTCCGTATTTATAATTACTATAATATTTGTAGATTTGGATTAGGAAGATTCACAACAATTGAAGAAGTAGATTACACGGCGGAGAAAACTATCAGACACGTGGAGCGCCTTCGGGAAATGAGTCCTCTCTGGGAAATGGTCCAGGAAGGAGTAGACATTAAAACTATTCAGTGGTCTCAGCACTAAACTTGCCTCTTACGTGTATGTCCTGTCAATCATTGCATGTATGCATACTACTGTGCCCCTATTAACTTTTTAATTGGTTTATGGGACAATTCAATTGGATATTGTACCCTTTTCTTCACTAGAGTCACAGTATTGGATAATTCTTCAAATGAAATAATGTCATTAGGGTGACACTTCGACAAATTATGGACATCCTGCTAATATGTATGTATATTTTTGGTAGATTTTAGATAGCTGTGATTTTCGATGTATATTTTTGCAGTAGTGATCAGATCACTGAGTATCGACTACCTATAGTAACTAAGATAATTATGACTTATGCGTCTCTTTCTTGTTCAGACAACAAAGTTTTGTTCAACAGACTTAATAATTGTTGCAAATTGTAATATGTAATTAGAGCACATGTTTACCATGTGCGCGTATTGAACATATTGCCACACTTATTGTTTAATATTGTCACTATTAATTTTATTTTTTGTTTGTCATTTAGGTACTCGAACTATAGCTATAGCCACAATTGCTAGAAGTGGCACACAATTAAATTTCGTGTGCGCTGCATACTCCTTTTGTTAAGGTGTGAATTTATGTTTAACATAGTATGTGAAAGTAGTCATAACATGCCAGTTTTATCAATGTGACAGAATCATTAGTACTCACTGAGGAAGAGAAATTCAGCACTGTGCTTCACGTCACACCAACTTGCTACATACCAAAATAGAACTAAAATTACATCTACATATATTTAGTGGGTCAGATTTCTCAAATACCAGACCCATAGCCATCAGTTTATTATTTGTTGTATATAACATTATTTTAAGTCAATATTATTGTGATGTAATTCTTAATAAAATGAAGTTTCTGAATGATTTAATAATCAATTTGTTTATACATTTTAGAAGTCTTCTACAAATGAACCCCATGACAGGATTTCATGCTAGTTGCTGATAGGCTATTTAAAATATCGTTTGCCGATATTTTAAACTTATTTATTTATCTGTTTGATGTGCCATACCCATACCATCTTTAGTCGCGAGACGTCATTTTAGCACTTTCATTTATAATTCATATCAATAAAAGGGCAGGTTGTCAATTATTCTAATTAAGTTGTGAAACATTGGAACGTTTACATTAATAATAGATTCATTTGTTAGCGGACAAGGCAAGTTACTACTTCTTATTCTAGATACCTATTGTCAAAGATTACTGACCGATAGGTAGGTGTTACTAAACCTTTCAAAGGCAATTTCAATGCATTCAGTTTTCTTATCATCATCTAATTAAAGCATAATAATGAATGAATAACTGGCTCAATCATCTTCAGTTGAATTAAAATCATGTGTAAAATCCAACTTAAGGAAACCGACACAATAGAATGTAATGAGTCATTGTTATGCCGGGTCTGGTTTACCACGAATTTTAACCACTACATAATGATGGTGCAACAGTAGCGGTCAAACATTGAACTACCAAAAAACGAGCAATTTCACTTGAAGCACATAGACACTAGCGCCATCACTAGCAGCAAATTCAAGTATGTAACTTTGTTATTACGCATCTACCGCAGTGCATGAGCATTTATATTAGGTTGTCCATATAAAAGCAAGACCTTCGTGGACTGAACTCATTCAATCCCGCCACTAGTTACCGGTCGTTCAGTATTGACTGTCGGTGTAACCAGTAACGTAATCGTCGTGTTTCGTGTCGTAATCATTTACTAGCGACAAAATGGAATTCAGATTCACTCCTACGGTAGTTGTTCTGGTACTTTCGATTTATTTAGTGCACATTGCTGTAGCGATGCCAAAAACGTTTCTAAGAAAAGACGAAATTATACCATTGGATCAGTTAGTAGCAGTGGTACAGGAGGAAAAAACCACAATTACACCAACCGTATCAGGTAAGTCGAAAATTAAAATTACCCAATGAATTGATGTTTGAAAAGTGATTAACGTGTGAAATCAATTTTGAAAATAACCCTTTAATACCCGACTGCGGCAGGAGGGTAATGTTTTTCGAGTTGAGGTATTTATGTATGTAAATACCTGTTGACGATACTAATAAAAACCGTTTCCGTCATAGGAAAATTTCGCCATGCTGTAAAAAAATCACAACGCTCCTTACTCTAACTGTAGTTGAACCTCGAACCGAGAGGTTATTTACCTTTAGCATAGATTTTATTTAGTCTACCTACGCATCCTAACTCAATAACTACCTACTTTATAAAAAGTGGTAATCCAGATCCATATGACTTCTACAAACACCTAAATAAGTATTTACCATTGAAAAGCTAAGGAATTTAAACCCGGTTGCTAATTAGAGGTGCTTTATTTCAGATACTACGTATGCCCGTATAAGCTGTAAATATGAGGAGCCAACAGAAGAATCTATCTGCCAGGAGCATTGTATACCAAAAGGATATACCTACGGGCTTTGTACCAATTTTACTTGCAGTTGCATTTAAATGGACAATTAAAAATAACGAACCATGACTGCATGTTTCATAAAAGTGATGCAATGTTAATATTGGAGAGAAAATTAACGTGGCCTTTTAATTAACGTTGTTAGGTACCTAGCCACATGCAGACAAAGACTATGTATGTTAGTGTGAACTAATTGTGATTCCTTGCGTTTAAGCAAGTTGATAAATACCAATAACACGATACCTACTTTGCTTTATTTTTATGCGCCCCGTAAGCTAAGGTCAGGAAATGAATACGCAACGTATAATGTATAATTATTTTATTATTTTTAACTATGAACTATGTAGGTTAAAGAAAACTAACGACGCGCGACTTAGGAATAAGGGTCGGTAGGAACCAATTCGTTACCAAGTAAGTATGTACTTACGCAAATATAAAGGACGTTAATACTATAACGTAATTAGTAAGCATATAAAAATATACTGTATAGTAAGAAACTATCATGAACATTATAATATTTTTACGTAACTCCTAGCCGTAAAGTAGCTATTACTATCCGCTACTCAAGCCACGCTAGGTGGTTGGTATGTAGATCTTGTGTAGGCACTATTTCAATTATATTTGTGTGAAAGATTTTTTTATGATTACCTCTACCGGCTCTACCTGTGTCGGCTGCCTACTTAGATTTTTCACACATACCCTTGATGTCCAAATGATCTATTGCTGGAATTTGAGTTTTGCTATGTAACTTTGGCATAACAATCATATTAACTTCTTCTTGAATAATTTTCCAACTAAGGTCAATGTCCTGTCTCGTTGTTAAATGGGAACAGACTACGAAGCGGATTATGTATCTACCATGGTAAGTTGCAGCCACCATGTAAATCTGTTTTTTCTCCGTTAGATTTTCTAACAGTTTCCGTGTCACACTATCGCCATCTGTAAGCCTGAAACATACCAGGCCCATGGCTGGCTCCGGTTCCACCAAAAATCGGTCGTCAGCTCGAACTAACTTGGCGAAGTGCTGCGCAAGACTGATCTGATTTCTCAGATGAGATCGAATGCCCTCTGCGCCATATATTCTCAAGACAGTCCACAACTTCAATGCTCTGAACCGTCTACCGAGAGGTATTTGCCAGTGACGGTAGTCAGGTATTTTTATGTTATTCTTCACATCGTCTAGATAAATACGCTGAATATCAAAAGTGTTGATTAGGTCGTATCCATTTTTGACCCACATTGCGGAACAGTCGAAGTTCACAAGCATCCACTTGTGTGGGTTGAAGTCAAAGGAATCTGCATATTCTACACCCTTCATTAGTACCCTGTATTCGGGGCAAACGAAAGCTGCCCCTGCGTAGGCGGCGTCAACGTGTAACCACGCATCTGCTTCCTTGCACACTGGTCCAAGTTCATACAAGGGGTCGAAGGCGCAGGTGCCGGTCGTGCCTAGATTGGCAATAACATAGCACGGTATTAGCCCTTGAGCCCGATCCTCTTCAAACGCATTTCTAAGCGTCTCTCCACGCAATCTTCCATCCGCATCGGACTTAAGTAACCGCATTTTCATGGAGCCGAGCAGTCCTGATTTTTCAACCGACGAGTTGCATTGGTCTGACGTGTAGGCTACCAACTTAGCGTTAATGTGGCCCTCCTCTAGGCTGGGGTTCTTTTCCATGAGTTTGTGCACGGTTTTGTTCTTAGCAACGAGTAATCCGACTAGAGTCGCCTCACTTGCTGAACCCTGAAAAATATTATCGATTGATTAAATTGACAAAAGAAGAGCCTAACTGGAGATGTAACTAGTACCTATCTACCCAAATTATATGTATGCCGTTTTTGGCCATGGGTCATATTATTTTAACGTCAATGTTCGAAACCCACATATTTACAACCTGATCTAAATAACTCTGCTCCTGGCGCTCAATGAATAGTACGAGCCGCAGAGTTAACTTGACCAGTACGTCTAGCACAACTTGCTACTCTGTCGCTTCCCGCGCGACTGAGCGTCTCTTATCTCACTCGCACCGTGCCAATTAGAAAGAGGAGGGTAGATCTTTCTCAACTCGCGTCGTGGCGCGGCGTCAGTTGTGCTAGCCCCGCAGGTTTTACACACATGGCAAATTGCTAAGACGAGCGACACTTGACAGCCAAAGGAAGGCGTAAAATTGTGTATGGGGGGGTGAAAAAGACCGCCTCGCCTTCGGCTCGGGCTACAAAGTTCCTGAGTTGGCCTTTATTTTACTGCTTTATGACCGTCTGACTCGTATAATTACGCAGAAAACAGTAAGAGTTTCTAAAGGCGCGACGTGACGACAGCGATCGCTAGCAGAGTCGAGCGCGGTGATGGTTAATCGGTGCGTAATTGAGGGAGAGGGAGATGCACGAATGAAGTTCGTTTTCGGTTCGTGGTAGCCCCTCTGTACACGGGGGGTACAAAATTGTGTACATACATAGGTAGGTACTTATTTCAAAAGACTTTTTCTTAATGAAAACGAGTTCTTAAGTCAGAAACACAAAGTAATACTCTGGGCCTCGGGGTATACCTAAATGATATTTAAACGGAATCTTTTGAATGCTGAAACACACCTGGATCACACCACCGCCAGGGCCGTCAGAGCAGTTGAGGAATTCTTCTGGCAGCCCGAGCAGCTTGCCCAGCCAGTTCATCGTTACCACTTCCAGTTCCGTGCATGCGGGACTTGACATCTGTAAGTATATTCGAAAACTTTATTAAAATATACCACATAAAGAAAGGGGTGCCTATTAAGTAGCCCATTTTAAGGTGCGACCACACCGCTGCTCAAAATACGCTAACGCACCGTAAAACGCAGCAAAATGTATGAAGAATACGTGACGCATACGACACGTCAACGCGTGTACGCAGCGTTAAGCACCGGTGTGGTCGCTCCCTTACTCCGTAGTGGGACTAATAAAGTGTGTCCTATCTACAGTCTGACTTTCTAATCGGAACATTAAGATGCTGTTGTTTTTGATGGCTAAAAAATCTTTTAGCTGGCTTTCATAAGAAGCAGTGGGTAGCTAGATAATTATGCGTACCTATATCCGTAGCTGGCTATTAGCTGGCCTTTGAGTTAGGGTAGGTAGCAATTACAGGTTACGAGTATAAAGGAAAACTACTTGATCTAGAGCTAGCCGTTATTTCTTAGATAGGGTTTTTTGGTATTTTAACCCTTTCACCGCCACAGTCGGCCATAGCCGACAACGCAAAATCGTGACTACGACGCCACAGTCGGCGCTGGCCGACAAACATTTTTTCATGAATAAGTACCTATTGAAAAACAGCCCATTTTTATGGTGGCGTTATTTCTTTACCCATTTTAATTTTACCCCCGTGGCGTCAGTGGCACAGCGTATTGCTTCGCCGTCGGGCGGTGAAAAGGTTAAGGAAGGGTGATGTTCTAAAGATGGATGATTTCGAGATGTGTTGTTGGCGACGACCATATATCCAGTTCCAGGACGGCCAGAAGAACCAACATGTTCTTCGGACATATAATTAATGCAGTTAAGTACCAAAGCATGATCTGGAGAATCAAATAGGGTAAGGCCGTTATTTCTTGTTCCTGATTAAGCAGTTGAAATCGTCTACATTTTAATTACTTCCAGTGTGTTACGAATATTAGTAATCAATTTATATGGCTAATTGGCGTAACACACTGGAAGTGATAGACGATTTAAACTGCTTAACCAGGAACAAGAAATAACGGCCTTACCCATTAATTCTAGGTCAAATGGGTGGTAGAGGCGAGCCCAGGGTAGGGCACCAACGAGATGGCCTGTACCTACAACTGCGGTCCACACGGCCTATGACCGCACCCTTTGGAGACGGAGCGTAAGTATGTGGTCGCGATCCTCACCAGTGATGGAACGAGGAAGAAGAAGAAGTGTTGCACAATCCCGATTATGCGTGAACTAACTAACCCAACTAAATCCGATGACAGCGAGACTGTCGCTGAGGAGACCTCCGACGATCCCTGGAAACGAGACTGCTGTTGGGTAGAACGCGTGGAACTGAGGTGAGTGCCAATGGGTTATCTAAAAAAAGACAAGTTTACTTTAATTATTTACGTGGCGTCAAGGAAAAAGAAACATTAACATTTATTTTTATCTTCGTAAAGGCCCGAAATAGTAAGGTACTTAGACGAGATTGAGAACTTATTCTTATTGGAATAAATAAAAATCAAGTGACAGTTAAGTAGGTAGGTACCTAATCTAAATGCGAACTGAAGTCCCAAATTTTAAGCTAGTTTTGTACTACGACTATAATAACTGAATGTAATGCTTACTTTGATACCTATACATGCAAAAAGTTATCACACAAATATTTGCCTTTAACCACCAAGGAATCCTACCCGGTAGCTTCGTAGGTCGGGTCATGATAACTATGCAGATTATTAGATATTATATTTAGATATTATTATATGTAGTCGATTGGATAGGTACTTAATATTGATAAAGAATCATAATAATATTGTTTTGCTTAATACAGACGCCAGGCATTATCGCTTCATTGAAATCTTTGAGAACATCCTTCCAACTTTCTGGCTGTTCGGGAGCGTTTTCGGGCAGCATCTTCAGCAAATACCCAGGTTCCACCGACGGTAGCACATCTCTGTGAAAAACACATTGATTTATACATTTGTTTTATACCTACAGATTTGGGTTCGCGTCTCTTCTGTGGTCATTGCCAAAGTTAAGGGCTAGGTAAAGCCTAATTTTAGGTCGGACTCTTAATCCGCATAAATGGCGTCTCCTGTTAGGTGTAGGTACTTATATGATTTCATGCAATCAAAACTTTGTTATTTTACATGCACGGAAGCTCTAACAGTTCTAACTATTGACCAACTTGATGAACAACTTCAGTTTTAGGTAAGTGGGTACCTACTCAATCTGTATGACCTATTTACATGAATTAAAAATATATATGTAAAGCGATTATTTAAAGTACCTTTTTTATTTAAAATTTAATTGATTTCATCTTGTCACGACAGTCACCAATAAATATAGAAAAAATACCCATGAAATGATCATTTTCTTTCCACTGTGTACTGTGGAATCAACAACCTACTTAAGTACTTATATAAATTGTCGATGAAATCAAACCCTCACTGTATTTTTTTCTTAAAAAACATTTAAGGCCTACATCACACTGGCGCGGCCTGGCCGCGCCGGACAATAGTACCTGTACTTGTCATTAGCTGTCAAATTACGCAGCACGACTATCACAAGACGGCGCGAGCATACCCGGTTTTACTCGCACTATACCTCTCTTTCTAATCTTTCTAATAAGAGAGAGACGGATAGTGCGAGAAAAATCGAGAGAGCTCGCGCGCCGTCTTGTGATAGCTTGGCTGAGGCCCTACCGCGAAACGAAACCGAATTTCGTTCGTGTATCTCCCTCTCTGTTGCACTTGCTAGTTCGAGCGACAGAGAGATACTCGAACGAAGTTCCCTTTCACTTCACCGGTAGCCCCTCTGGCCGCGCCACGCCAGTGTGTGATTCAGAGGGGCTACTGCGAAGTGAAAACGAACTTCGTTCGAGTATCTCCCTCTTTGTCGCTCGAACTGGAAGGTGCAACAGAGAGAGAGATACACGAACAAAATTAATTTTCGTTTCGCGGTAGGCCCTCAGAGGGGCTACCGAAACGAAACGAACTTCGTTCGTGTATCCGTCTTTGTCGCTCGAGCTAACAAGAGATAGATACACGAACGAAGTTCGTTTTCTTTTCGCGGTAGCCCCTCAGGCCTTATGGATAGAAGTTAACTGGCCAGTTAAATAGTTTTATAATAGTAATGGTTTGTTTTGAACTGTAAAGGCAACATTTGAAGAGCAAAAAATGGTTTGTGTGATTCAAACAATAGGAGGAAAATTGTGCATTCATCGATGTAGGTATTTGCCTACCACAGCGTACTTATTAACCTGGTTAATGTCAACTTTGCGGGCAATTAGAGGCATAATAAGATAAAATTGTCTGAATCTTTCGTGTCTTGGATGATTAGCACCGAGCGATAGATGTTGAAATTTATTCAATATAAGTAGGTAGGTACCTACTTATTAATAGATTTTTATACTTAATGGTGGGCAACTAACTTATGGGTCTGTGAAAAGTACAATGTTATAGCACTGTTGTTATTTCCTAGGTAATAAGAAAGAAGTACCTAACCAGTAGGAGATCACTGATCCTGGCTCCAAGTAAAACTTAGTTAAATATATTTTTGTATTGCCTAAGCAGTAACGCTACTAACGAAATCATAAGTTTAAAGGAAAAATGGTATGCTCCGAGCCGGATTCGAACCGGCGACCACAGCCACTAACCAACTGAGCTATCGGAAAAATGTGTCTCGGCCACTAAATCTTTCAATCAGTTCCTTCTTACAACGCTTTAGAGAGGCGTGTAGCGGCATCTACCGGGCTGTTATTCGCTACGCGCTAATGCGGCTCACCCCGCCGGTCCACAGTGGGCTGGATGGCTCGAAAAGAGTTTTTTCGAAATAAGGCATATTGACAGCAGAAAAAAATTCAGTCAGCTTTTTTTTGTATGGGACCCAAAAATAGGTATCTTGTTTCTCACAAACTATTAGAGGTCCCGTCTTCTGCCTTTCAAGACTTTGTTTTTCTACTTTTATAGAGTAGGAAACGATAAGCAGATTTTATATACAGGTGCTGGTTTTTTTTAGTCCAGTAAAAAGTCCACACATTTTCGATTTTTTCGTATGTCTCTTTTGGGATTTTACATAATTTTCGATAGTTTAATTCGTGGCCGTTTACAACACCGAGCATAAGTTTAAAAAATATTTCATTATGGTAACTCAGAAACATGTCAAGTAAAAATGAACTATTCATTATGGTGGCAACCCATTTAAGTTTATTTATTAAAGTTATTATTAAACCAAGGTGACAACCCTAATGGAGTATAAAATCTACCGGTCAATGTCGTAAAACGTTTGCTTGGAATTCGTTTATAGCATTGCCCATCGCCATTATTACAAAACGAATAGAGATACAGCGTTGAGTTTTTGTCTATATCGTTTACGGCCGTTATAGATTCCATATCTCGAAAACTATAAAACTTTCGTAGATTGTATAAAATATTAAAAATGTATATTGCAGTGACACGTTGCTAGCTTATCTAACTACGACACTCTTCAATCCTTTCCCTAAGTCGATTTTTACGACACCCACGAGACTTATCCCATCACACTGCTGGGCACAAGCCTCCTCTCATGAAGAAGAGGAAACATGGCAGGAGGCCCCACGCTGCATCGCTGGTCCATTGCGATAAATTTTAAATAAATAAATTGCGGATCTTTAGGTCCATCTTGCATTGTACTTTGTTATATTACAGCTAGTGTTACCTGGTTCGAATGGAGTCGTAGTAATCGGCCATAAGATCGATCGCCGCCTTCCCAAACTCCCGAAACTCCTTTGAATTCATTTTAAATCACAACCACTATCGCCACAAACTTCAATTAAATTATTATTGCTATTGAAAGGGTATTTTATCATTCAATCTTTTAACTAGTTTCAATTTGAATTAGATTTAAAAACCGATCATAAACGGCTATGGTACGCCGCTGTGGTCAATCCGACGAGCAAGATTTAATTAAACAATTTAATTAAGTCTTGCCAAGTTGGCGATCTGCGTGACAATGGTGTCTCGATGCTTCGGGACTGGATTTATATGCGGTGCGGTCATAGCTTTCTACAATGAGATCGGCCAGTCAACACTTAATGGGTGCGCGAGTCAGCAGCAGTCGCGTCTTGTTTTAAACATTCGAGTGGACCTATGAAATATGTACAAAACTAACATTTATTTCACAAATTGTATTATGTGTATGTGAAGCTCTATGTACTTTAAAAAAAATCTGTGTACCTCTCCCGAAAACGTGCTATCTTCAAAAATCGGTCCACCTGCCATCCACAAGCTCGTTTTTGGGACACACAGTAAGTACCAAATTATTACATACAATTGGTGAAATAAAATGTAAGTTTTGTACATTATTCATACGTCCACCCGCCATTCTGACGTCAGGATATAGCTGGTGTACCGGACCTATTTTCGAAGATCAAGTTTTCAAAACTCGTTTTCAAGAGAGGTGCACAGGATTTTATTAAAGGTACACAGAGGTATACAATAGGTACCCTTTTTTTTTTTTTTTTTTTTTTTTTTTTTGCCGGGGGAAAATCCTCATGGATACCACCACTCCACGGGGGGGAGCGGTGGTTATGTCAGACTCCTACTGACTAAAAACCCCCGGGTGTTCGACGCAACCACCAATTGGCCGAGATACGGGGACCATTTCACTTCCGCGTCTCGGTCGGTGGTCGTCCGCAAGGCGGACACGACTCTGGGGGACTCACCTGTCCCCCTTCTATCACAAAGTGGTGTGGTGTGTCTCGAACACTTGGCACACCACCCAACCCGAGGACCTTGCTCCTTCAGACGGCGAACGTCCCCGTGTTCGTCGCCTGGAGGTCCTCCTTATGGTGGCAGTCGGCGGTCGAACGCCAGCCTCCTGCGACCAACTCTCCGGCGGCGCTGTTGGGGCGCCTCTGCGGCGTCCTCCCTGGCCCGTTCCGCCCTTTCCTTCTGTGCCACTACTTCCTCACAGAAGGAAAGCATTGCATTCCACGACCTGTCGCTGTCGACCATAGATTTTACCACGGCCGGCAGCGACAGGTCGCCGCCAACTACCTGGGCCAGTTCGTCCCTCTGACTCGCCCAGGCCGGACACAGTTCCAGGGTGTGCTGAGCTGTGTCCTCGGCCTCACCGCAGCTATGGCACTCCATGGTGGGTTCTCTCCCGGCTATGCGACACAGGTACCGTCCGAAGCAACCGTGCCCCGTAAGTACCTGCGTCAGCCGGAAGGTGAGTGTCCCATAGCTGCGCTCCAACCATTGCGACAACACCGGTCGCACCGCCTCAATTGTCCTGAGGCCGGCAGATGGTGTTGCCAGCCTCTCCTTCCACCGCTCGACCGCCTGAAGGTGGAGCTCCTCACGCTTCGCCTCCACCTCCCTCGGTGCAGGTAGATGGTCCCGGGATCGTGCCTCCTCACGCCAAAAGTACACTGCTGCGAGGGTTCTGGCTTCGAGATCCCAGGGCAATGTACCAGCCAGCACGCACGCCGCTTCGGTGGAGACCGTGCGGTATCCCCGGATTGCCCTGACGGCCATTACACGCTGCGATCTTCGCAGCAGCGCAGAGGTCCGGCTGCCTAGGGCGTCGGCCCACACGGGCGCCCCGTACAGGGCCATTGACCGCACCACTCCGAGGTACAGCCGCCGGCAAGAGGCCTTGGGCCCCTCCGTATTGGGAAGTATACGCCCGAGAGCTGCGGCTGCACCTAGTAACTTTGGCCCGAGGCGCTCGAAATGCGCCCGAAAAGTCCACCTGCTGTCGAGGACAACGCCGAGGTATCGCATCGTCGACCCGACGCTGATGGACTGTCCCCCCACCACAATGTGCGCGCCAGCTGGAGGCGCCCTCCGGGGCCCATGAAAAGAGATGGCCTCAGACTTGTTCAGGGCGACCTCCAAGCCAATTCGTCGTATTCGGCCCACCACGTGGGCTACCGCAGCCGTCACCAAAATGGCCGTCTCTCGGAAGTTTCCCCCCCGAGCGGTGACGAGGGTGTCGTCAGCGTAGCAGATGACGTCTACTCCCCGCAGGTTCGCTCCGCGCAGCACCCAGTCATATCCGATGTTCCACAGGAGCGGGCCGAGAACCGACCCCTGTGGAACCCCGCACATCATCTGCCTCTGCCCCCACTCATGCCGACCGGGGAAGGACACAAACCTCTCGGAGAGGTAAGCCTCGACCACCAGGCGCAGGTATCTGGGCACCCCGTGATAGAGGAGTGACTCCTTGATGGTCGCCCAGGGCAGGGTATTAAACGCGTTGGCGATGTCTAGGGACACCGCCAACACCGTCTCGCCCCGGGCCGCCGCCTCTTCTGCTATATGTTTAACCCGTAGGATCGCATCCACTGTGGAGCGACCGCCACGGAAGCCGAATTGGTTATCGGCCAGGTCGGGGCCCACTTCTCTCATGTGCCTGACGAGCCGGGCAACCACTACGCGTTCAAAAAGTTTGCCCACCTCGTCAAGCAGAACAATCGGACGATATGCCGACGGTGAATGAGTTGGGCGCCCATCTTTCTTTAGGAGCACGAGCCGGCCCGTTTTCCACTCGCGCGGAAAGCGGGCCTGTTCCATACATGCTGAGAACAGCTCGCGGAGCTTGGGCTCTAAGGCGTCCATGGCCAGCACCATTGCTCGACCCGGGATGCCGTCCGGTCCAGGGGCCGTGTTTTTCGCTTTCAGGCGCAGGACGGCGGCTCCCAGCTCTCCTTCTGACACAGACGGCACCTCTCCTTCGTCTTGCTCAGGTGCCGATGGCGCCATTACTGGCGGCCGGTGCACCCCTCGGTCGGGGAATAGTGTGGACACAACCTGGTCCAGGAGCTGCGGCTGAAGACTTTCCGTGACCGGGGGGGTCCAAGGGCGAAGTTTGGACCTGACCATCTTGTATGGCCTCCCCCACGGATCGTGATTTAGAGTCTCCAGCAGCATTTCCCTGGACAGCTCAATGGCCTGACTGATGGCCACTGATAGCTCCTTCTTGGCTGCAACGTAGGCCTCGTATAGGGAGGTCTCGACCGTGTCATTCCGCACCCTTCGCCGCCGGTGGTGCGAGTACCGGCGTCTCGCAGCGACGCATAGCTCACGCAGGTGCGAGAGCTCTGCCGACCACCAGTACACGCAGCGTCTTGGAGGGAGGCGCTTGGCCCGAGGCATCGCAACGTCGCATATTTGCGACATAGCGTCTCGGAACCATCCGGCTCCTGCCTCTACCTCTGTGACCGCCTCCATTGAGTCAGCCCGCCAAGCCTGCACGATGGCTGCCTCTTTCAATAACTCCCTATCCATTTTTTTCAGCACCCATCGCGGGCCCAGGGATATCGGTCTCCGGCTTGGGCTGGCTAGGGTCGTCGGGGATGCAGAGACTTCGTATCGGATATATCTGTGGTCCGACAGCGTCTCTACGTTCACCAAGACTCGCCAGCCCTGGACACGGCGCGCCAGAGCGGCATCCGCGAACGTAACGTCCACGATAGAGCCACCCTGTTGCCGCACGCACGTGTCGGCCGTTCCTCTGTTCTGTATCACTAAACCGGACGAGATCGCCCACTCTAACAGCTCGTTGCCACGCGCGTCCGTCGCTGGAGATCCCCAGGCTACTGATTTAGCATTGAGATCTCCAGCAACTAGAATGGGGTGTGGTTGGCTTCTGCCGATCACGGCACCGACCTCCACCAAAAACTGTTCAAACTCGGCCAGGGTCCGGTTCGGCGAGAAATAAACGCCAATTATTGTGATGTCCCCCACGACAGCCGCCACGTACCCTTGGCCACGAGACACCCTTTCAAAGGGTGGGGTTCCAGTAGCTGCATGGGAGACAAGTGCTACTACTCCATTGTTGTCACCAACCCAGTTATCTCTAGGTGGGACCGAATATGGCTCCGCCACAACCGCAATGTGGATCAACCACTCCGCCATGCTCTGACACAAGAGGTCTTGAGCCCTGGCGCAGTGGTTGATATTGGCCTGTAATAGTCTGAGGGCCATTAATGGGCAGCTATTATTGGTACCGCCTCGCCGCTAGCCTCTATCGAGGCAGGAGGACAAGTGGGTGGCGAGGTGGCTCCAGGGCCATCGCCAGCCTTCTTCGCATTCTTTTTTCTGGCTTTCGGCGGGTTGCAGGTTTTGTTTCCCACCCTATGATTTGCAGCTTTGCCTGCCGCTGCGCACAGAACGCAGTGCGGTTCGGCTTGGCACTGCGCAGCCTTGTGACCAGCCTGGCCGCAGCGGTGGCATAGGTCGCTACGATCGACATCTGCGTCACACAGTGCCTTAACATGCCCTATTTCAAGGCACCGGTAGCACCGCATCGGTCTAGCGGGTAACAGCTTCACCTGCGCTATTACCCACCCCACTCTGAGACGGCCGGACTCGCACATCTTTTTAGCTGCCGCCACTGGGCATCTTACCAGCACTGAACCGAGGCCCCTGTGGTCTCGGCGGATTTCACCGCATTTGATCGACGGTGATGGGCATTCTGCCGCCTCGGCCACAGCGGCAATTACATCGTTGACGTTGGCCGAGTCGTCTAAGCCAGCAAGCCGCACATCGGCAGTTTTAGTGGGCCTGTCAACCCGGATGACCTCGTCTCCTAACACTTCTCTTAGGGCATTTGCGAGGGCATCGGCCTTTTCGCCACTGGTCGCTCCTGGTAACTCCAGGACACGCGCGCCAGTGGCTGCCGTCTTGAATCGTATGCCCTCGATCCCTAACTCCGCCAACTTTACCCGGCTCCTTGCCTCTGCCAGGACTTTTGCGTAGGTCACGCCCCTTTGCTCCGCCTCTGGTTTTAGTGTCAGCACAATGGCAGCTGACCTCGGAGGACGGAGCTTGCGGACCTCGGATCGAGCTGGTATAGTGCCTTTATTTCCCTTTCTGCTTTTTCCCCCTTTACCATCTGCCGCGTTCCACGAGCTTTCCTGAGGCTGAGGGGCCAGGGGAAGCGGGTTCGATGCTTCGGGGTTGCCTACTCTGGAAGCAGAAGCCTCAGCGGCGGCCAGCGTCTTCCTCTTTTTCTTATTCTTCTTCGTCCTCCCTTCTGTGTTCGGAGGATCATTCATCATTTTGGGCCCCGTTGACGCTGTTGCCACTATGACCCTGGGCCGCGTCTTTGGTGCTGGTCCAGAAGACGGCTCTGGTGCAGTCCGGGTATTCACCATATTTTGTTGGCCTGCGGCCTCGTGCTCCGCTGACCGCGGTGGTTCTGGCGTTGGGTTGGCGGCATCTAGAGCCACTTGACGCCTTCCATCTGCGGCCTGAAAAGGCCTCCCAGTTGGCTGCGGAGGAATTCTCCCGTCCAGCTTGGCGTCCATCATAGTTCCTAGGGTAACCATCATGGCGCGAGAGAACTCCTGCAGATCACTGTGGTTGACAAGTCGGTCAGAGGACGGCCCCTCGATCACTACCGGGTTGGAGACGGTCAGAGTGCCCTGATTTTGCAACCTCTCCATGTCACTTCTCAGTTCAGCCATCTCCTTGCGGAGACTGGCCATTTCCGCCTTAAGGCGATTGTTGTGCGCCTCTAACCGCCTAGTTTCCTCCGAGATATTACGCTCCCTAAATTCTTCCGCATAGGTCTTAATTGAGACAGCCGCGTCTTTTAGATCGCGCACAGATGTGCCTTTTAGGTTGCCGGACGTCGTGGCAATCCTGTATATGGTGTCTGCGTCATCTAGCATCTGGGCTGCCAATTCCTGTGCCGACTTGTCAGTCGTATCGCTGAGCGAGGGTTTGGTTCTCGGTCTGCGATTTTTTCTGGCTACTGCCGCCGCCTCCGCCGCCCGATCTGCGATATCGGCCTCCGCCTGTAAGCGTGCGGCCTCCTTGCATGTGGCGTTTAAGAACGCAATTCCCCTCCTCGCCGGCGGTGTGTTGCCACTTGCCGTTGACTGGCTGGACTCGTCTGTCTCCACGTCCTCATCTTCCTGAAGGCGGGGCCTCTTTCGGGGGGCCTGCCAAAACTTTCCGCTCGATGGCTGGGCACGCGCACCGAGGAGTCGGGAGCCTCTATCCGCCTCGTCAAGAGCGGGAGGGTCCTCCGCGTCCGACTGGGGCGCTGGGGAGTCGACGGTATTTTTTTCCTCCCGCGCCCTCTCTGGATCGCCAAGCTTGAATGGGGTCAAGCGTGGGCGACCCCGCCCCTTGGCCCTGGCTTTGCTCCTGCACGGCGGAGCAGCTTCGTCGGCGGAGGATGGCTGCCGCCCTTCCTCGTCAGCCCCGACATGCGGGCGGTCGCCGGGCCAAACGGTCTTTTTCGTGGTCCCCTCGTCCACGCGGGACAGAATCACCCGGGGGATCCTATCAGAGCGGACCTCTCGCCCACCCTCCAGTGCCGGCGCCAGCGCGCGCCTCTCCTTCTGGACCTTTCGCTCCGCGCTCGCACATGCAGCCGCTTGCAAGGTCGCGTGCGAGGCCTGATCCCCGGAGTGCTCGCTGTTCTGCCCTCGCGGCAGGAAGCGGCCAGAGCCGTCGCGCGCTGGGCCGTCCGCTCGCGCTCTCGGCACGATCTGTAAGGCGGGCGCATTCAGGTCAATGCCCACCTGGTCCATGCTTGGGCTATCGCCCCCGCCCTGCACTGGTGAGCGTGCAAGGGTGACGCGGGGGCGGAAGGCATCTTTGTTGAAGTTTGTGTAGGTTGGTGGCTCGGCTAAATCGGGTCCGTCTCCGTCGGCCCCACCGCCACCCCTCAGCCTCAAAATTCCTCCACGAACATTGTCCAACGTCGTCATTGCTATTTTTGTTTTTGTGTACATTTTGTTGATCCCACGAGTGCAATACAATAGGTACCCTAACCTAACCTAACCTAACCTAACCATTTCATCGAAATTCCCGATGTTTAAGTACCCGCCATACTTTCGCACGTAATTTGGTGTACACCAGAGGCGTGATCACGTAACGTTTCGAACGTGCGTTAGGACAGTTTAAGTAACTGTCATTTTTTCATGTAAAAATTGACATTTAGATCTACCTAACGTACGTACAATGCGTTACATGATTGACCTGCACGTATACTAGGTATAATGTACCTACAAAACAAATTCAAGTTAATAAAGGTTTTTTTTGTTTGTAAGTATATGCAGGTGGGTCCCATTTTTTTCAAAAATTCAGTTGGATGATGGGATCCATGAGGAATTGAGGGAACTCCTCAATTATATTATATTAGGCACGCGTGTAGTGATTTTGGTATTTTCTATTATGACTCGTGTATTTACACCCGGAAATCATAACTTGGTGGAGTGGAATTGATGATGAAGACCACAGATAACTTATGAAATTCCTCAATTAGGTACTTAAAAGTACAAAAGTACATCACAGCTTCTGATAAGATTCCGTTGCATACAAAATAATTTTTACGCAAACAAAAATTGATAACTGTCGACGCATGTCTATGTCATGTCCGCTGATGACACCACTAACTTACCCCGTTGAATTTTTGAACTCTTTGGAGCTATCCGGGGTGCCATCCCATATGCTTGAACTGAAGGTAGGCGTACCAGTTTTGTTAATGCGCAACTTAGACACACCCAAATTATGCAACGGCACTAGATTGAGAATCACCGAATTAGGGAAACCATTGTGAAGGGCACGATTTTAACGGGAGAAGCCAAGGGAGAAAGTGTACTTATACCACGTATTCCAATTACTTATACCGAATAATTTACTATTTTGTTTTAAACGTTTACAGTTTCCATTAAAAGTAGCATTTTCTATGACTAGTAATAAATCACAGGGGCAAACGTTAAAAGTAGCCGGACTGAATATATTTGGGTACGCCATGTTTTTCTCATATCATGGACAGTGGTAGGTATGTAGCTTACTCACCTGTTTCCAAAACAAACAATTTGCATGTTTTGCTGACCGGTATGAATCATTAAATATTGTAGTTTATAGAAAGAAAGAAAGAAAGAAGACATTTTATTCACTACATAAAAGACACACAGAGACAAAGGGAGCAGAAATACAATATAATTGACACAAAATGTGTGTGTCTTCGCGGCAGTGAATCGGACGCTGTCTCAGCATTATGCCGAGGTGTTAGACAGCACCGTACGTGACCAACGGAACGCAACACAACATACTGCCGATACAAACGTATACACATCTCTACATATAATAAATAAATAATTAATATAATTAATCTATTAAACATGCAACACAAGCACAACGGGGTGAGAAACACAATGTGAAAAACGCGAAACGGTTGGGATGTTTAAAAAATTAAATTTTTGGAGCGTCAACAAATAGCCCTTAAGCTGGCGCATAAAGGTATACCTGCAAGACGCTCCTTGGATAGGTAGGGGGAGATCATGATAATTAAGGGTTATACAGGTTATACTGATAATTAAAGCAATTCGCAAGTTTTCACTACTGCCGGCACTCCCGGAGTGCAACCCGGTCTTTTTTTTTATTATGAGTCTAGGCAATTAACGAGTTCTACGAGGACGAAGTCTCGGGCTAGTATATCCATAAATTTAAGAGATACAAGGTGGTCAGTGGCAGAATTCCGATTTCAAATTCAAATAATTTTCGAACGTGAAGTCCAAGGGAGATGCCGATTGGTTTTTTGAGTTGCGGATTGATAAGTCAAAATGGATCACTGGCCAGCTGCGCAGCGTGCAAATGCAATAAAGGCGTACCTAACCAACGGTTTTTCGCCCATCATCGCAAGGCGTAAGTTTTGTGTTCACTTCAGTATACGGCGTATTTGTGATGGACCATCAACTAAATTTGAGAGCTGGGTAGCACGATTTAGAGCTACGGGTTCCGCAGTAAATAAGCGAGGTCCGGGCCCGCGACCTACGGTTACAACTGAATAAAACGTGGACCGCGTCAAGCAATCTGTACTCGAAAATCCGCGACTGTCCACCTGCAAACGCTCTACGGTCCCAGGTTAATTCTGAAAGATCTTCTTTCTTCTCGGTTCTTTCTTCAATCGAAACATGGTTTCAACAAGATGGTGCAACTGCCCACACAGCCCGCTCATCAATGAATGCAGTTAGGGCATTATTCCCAGGAAAATTGATCTCCAGATTTGGCGACATAGCCTGGCCTGCAAGATCACCCGATCTCAGCCCTTGTGATTTTTTTGTGGGGCTATTTCAAAAATATCGTCTACAAAAATCAACCTGCCAACATCGTGGAGTTAAAAAACAGTATTCGATCGCAAATAACCTTGATTTCTAGTGCGCTCTGTAGCAGAGTTTTTGAAAATATGCGGAGTAGGTTGGAGGAGTGCGTACACAACGGAGGTCAACATTTAGAAAATCTGATTTTCAAAAAATAAAATCCGCAGTCATGATCTTTTACGGGAATAAATAGCGTTGCTTAATATTCTTTAGTTTTTCTTTAATACATTTTTGAAATCGGAAATCTGCCACTGACCTTGTATTAGCAAAATAGTGGAGAACAAAAGCTCGTTTAAAAAATAGTATCGGATAAGACCAGTACTTAGCGCCGTTTATTGTGGAGATCTTCATTCTGGATTTCTACATACAAATTTTCAAGCAAGTTTTAAGCTCTTTAGAAAAGTTAAAGAAAACGTTGAAATAGTTTTTCTTGTGTTTTAATATGGAACCGTTTTACGAAGTTTCAAGTCCCTAGCTCGAAAAAGAATTCACTCTCCATAGAAATTTTCAATACATTTTTGACCCCTTATGATATGAATTTTCAAAAACGCTGTAAATACTTTTCTTGTTAATCATCAAAGAACCTTATTACGAAGTTTCAAGTCTCTATCATAAAAAAAAATTCATTCCCATACAAATTTTCAAACCTTATATCTCTGAAGAAATGATATCTAAAAAAACGCCACGCTATGTCCTATTCTGAAGTCTACTATAACTATAATATAAGAAAGCGCCATCAAAATCGGTTCAGTAGTTTTCACTACAATTTGCCACTGGTTGTCTTCGCCGCCACGCGGCGTCCACATGACAACTAAAGATGGCGCTGTTACGTATACACGCCTTTATCCAATCGGTTATCCTAAAATTTGGTCTGCTTACCTTAACTCCATCTAACTTTTTTATACGTTTTATATGGTTTGACGGAGTTTAGACGCCGACAAAAAACCTGGAGAATGACCAACTGAGGCTAGAATATGCGTGGAAATTGGTGATGTTCTGCATCACGCTATTGAAGTTTTTTTATGTTTTATAAATACAATTTCATTCAGCTTCTTATTATGTCTCTCTGACAACATCAACGAACTTTACATTTATAAAATCAGTCAGTGTTTGACAGTGTTGATGGCATCATCCTATTTTATAATATCAGTGTGACAATGTTAGCAAGAATTATAGAATATTTGTTAAACCCTAAACTTGACAGTGATCTTTAAATGCACACATTTCTAGTCACATTTGTGCATTTTTCTGTGGAACGATTTTTGGCGCTCTATACAGTACAACAGAGGCTTGAACGTACGTTTTTTTAATTTTTCCCAAGTTTAGGGTACTTTTACACACGTTCATATACAGGGTGTCCCATAAGTGGCACGTCACAGTGACACCGGAGGTAGGTCAGCTAAAGAGGGACCTAACCAGCCTAACATGACCCCAGTAAAAGTTGCATGGTTTTCGAGTTATTACCAAATTCTGTTTTTTAGTGATTTTTCACCTTTTTTAACATTGTCAGTGTCAGAATTCTGCTGGAAAGCTCTAGAAGCTTATTTTTTGTTGTTGTTATGGAATCATAAATAGTTATTTAAGATGAAATGAGTATGATTCTGTCAAAAAGTTATGTGGATTTCCGTAAAATAATGGATAAATCTTGATTTCAATTGCTACCAAAACGAGAACTTCGACTTTGGACACCTGCTGTGAAAAAAAAATCCTTGAAACAAAACGAGCAAGTAACATTAAAAAATTGGGCATGTTATGCAGATTTAGAAATGGTACAATACACGAATCTTATGCCCATAAAACTAGGTATTTTCATCATTTTACCGATGCCCTACTTAATTAAGTTGAAACTAGGAACCCCGCTATCAGGTATTTTTGCCGCTTGCTATGACATTACATTTGATACCGGGCTTTGTTATTATTTGTTAAAGTCACAATAGGGAAAAAGATGGATTAGGGGAAGCGAAAAAGGAATTTTATTGAAAAAAAAGGTAAATTAATTAAAAACAGACTTAACTTTCGATTATTTATTTAATTCTTAAATCTAACTTACAGTAAATGTTGAAACTGTTTCCCTCGGACTCTAATGCATAAATGACACCGTCTTATAAAATTACGATTCAATTTTCTTAAACTAATTTCCGATATGGTCCGGGCTGCGTCGAATACGCGTTCACGCAATTCTTCCTCGCTTCTTATTGGTTTTGCATACACTTTGTCCTTTAAACATCCCCAATAAAAAAATCCAGTGGATTCAAATCCGGGGATCGCGGTGGCCACAGTATGGGTCCTAATCGCCCAATCCACCTGTCGGGGAATGTGTTGCTGAGGTGCTCGCGAACCCGCCGAGCGTAGTGTGCCGGGCAGCCATCTTGCTGGAACCACATCCTCTGCCTGAGTGCCAACGGCGCGTCTTCCAATAATCCTGGCAGGTCATTTTGAAGCATTTCCAGGTAGTTTGCCCCGTTTAAAATAGCTGGCAACTCGACCGGTCCTATTATTTGGCCGTTAAAAATTCCCGTCCACAAATTGATTTTGAATTGGTATTGGGACCGGTCTTCTCTTTTTTCGTGCGGGTTTTCTAGTTGCCAGCTATGGATATTATGTAAGTTGGTGTATCCGTCCCTTCTGCAGGCCGATTCATCGCTCCACAACACTTCATTAAAAAAGTTGGGATTTTCTCTCCACTGTATCATTTTTCGACAAAATTCAACACGCGGTGTATAATCAGTCGGCTGTAGAGTTTGTACGCGTTGAATGTGGAAGGGATGGTATTTGTTCCTGTTCAAAATGCGTTGTGCCGAGGATTTGGGGACTCCAGTACGGCGTTCAATATTTCGCACTGAAGTTCCTGGCTCCGCTCGCACTTCTTCTAAAACGACGTCGTCGTCAATCGTTCGGGGTCTTCCAGATCGGCTATTCGTCCCTGGTAGTCTGCCCTCGCGATAAGCATTTGCAGTTCTCAAAATGACTTCGTAGTTGGTAGGATTACGATTCGGATATCGTTCCAAGTACAACCTTGCAGCCAATCTTGCATTGTAACTCACATTGCCTCGATTTGAAACACGCCTGGTTTCGCCGTAGATTAAATGCATGTCAGCGTACTCACTATGAGTAAACTGGAGATTGTGATTCGCCATGGTTGCGTACACAAATCAGTGTCTGATAGAGTGCCGAGTTGTCACTTTATTCCACAAATAAAGAGTAAATCAGAGTCCAGAGAAATGCCAAGTCGATTTTAGTTAAGGAACACACGAAAACAGAGACACGAAGAACACGGGGATCGCACGAAACGCTAGGTAACGAACTGATTTGGTTTGCAGGGCCATCGCTGTTCGTGCTACATGATCGAACAAAGCACTCTATCCATCCCTTTCTTTACCAAGTAGATAAAGAGAGACAGAACAAAGCTCGTTATGTGGGGGTTCAGGTAGAAATCGACACGTGTGCCAGAATCGAAGCGAACGATGTCCTTCAAAAGGGTAATAAACATTGTTTCTATCTCTTTTCCTCTCGTGGACCTGGCAATAAGTCGCTCTCAGGTAAAAGAGGACGAATTTTTACCTAATAGGGACGGCTAGCAGGGTGCATAGTTTTAAATTAGTTAAATAGGGCATCGGTAAAATGATGAAAATACCTAGTTTTATGGGCATAAGATTCGTGTATTGTACCATTTCTAAATCTGCATAACATGCCCAATTTTTTGATGTTACTTGCTCGTTTTGTTTCAAGGATTTTTTTTTCACAGCAGGTGTCCAGTCGAAGTTCTCGTTTTGCTAGCAATTGAAATCAATATTTATCCATTATTTTACGGAAATCCACATAACTTTTTGACAGAATCATACTCATTTCATCTTAAATAACTATTTAGGATACCATTACAACAACAAAAATAAGCTTCTAGAGCTTTCCAGCAGAATTCTGACACTGACAATGTTAAAAAAGGTGAAAATTCACCAAAAAACGGAATTTGGTAATAACTCGAAAACCATGCAACTTTTACTGGGGTCATGTTAGGCTGGTTAGGTCCCTCTTTAGCTGACCTACCTCCGGTGTCACTGTGACGTGCCACTTATGGGACACCCTGTATATTACATGGTTCAGGTAAAATGCCCACTTTTCTAAAAGCCTCCGCAATGAAGATTTCGTCGTTGTTGTCGACCTAGACACTTTAGAGACTGGTATGTATGCAGTTTTGCGGTGCACTAAAAGTTGGTGCAGGTTTCTGGAAAATAGTAATTTCGATAAATATCTTGTAGGGAAAAGTCGCTTTGCATTGTTGGTTTTTGGAGCGTTGATTTTGGTGACGTCATTACGGGGGAGACGGACTGCTTAGAGATTGTCTCCCGGTAGTTTTGGGATCCAGGGGACATGCCTAACAACATAGGTACTATAATATGGCGCAGGTATCCGAAAGTGAAGTGTTTTCCCGTAACAACATGCACCTTAGTTCTGCGCCGTTCCGTGACCATTGACGCGCGCCGCCGGCGGTCAAGGGCGAGTTGGCAGTGCCGGCACTGGCGTCGCGCACTCCCGATGCGCTCTGTCAGCACTTCATGGAAGTGTCGCTTCCTTCCTGTGTGGTCACTTTTTTTGGAATGATCCATCATTTAATCATTTTAACAAACTATTTTTTCCTTTTTTAACTTTATATGCATAGATAGATAATGTTTCTTACCTAGCGTCGATTGGTCGGCACGTGCGGGCAACGACCCGCGCGTTCAAGGTCGCTCCATTGTTAAATTTCGTGTACTTATTCGCTTTTTTATTCAGACCTGCACATCTAGCACACGACGGCCGCGACATACTCTGTGGCGCGATAAAAATCGAGCGTATGTCGCGGCCGCCGCATGCTAGACGTGCTGAGTATCTGTTCGTAGAGCTGTTATATAATCTGTGGCCGGGCATCAGAAATAAATCTTTTGCACAGGACGACAAACAGTAAATATAACATATGAGAGGAGGATAAGGAACAGGAATTAGGCCATTCTACATCTAAAGCTGCGTCTACGCTAGGCGAGCCGAGCACGAGCGGAGCCATAATTCGTCTTGCGTGGACCGACTTACAAGCCCCGAACGCCACTTGACGCCACGAACAGAACGGCTCCGCTCGTGCTCGGCTCGCCTAGCGTAGACGCACCTATACAACAGATAAGTCCGGAAATACAAAAAAAATGCTGCTAATAATCGTAAATATATACAACGCCACCTAACACTTTAACTGCCAGGACCCGCCTAGCGGGCACCTACGCCGTAGTCGCATTCCGCTACATACGAGGAAAACCACGGGATCGGCTACGAGCGTAGCGCGTAGCGATTCTTGGTAGTGAATGTGTTAATACTCGTAACTCCACCACACCTCACGTGTGCCACAACGCGCCTTCTTTGACGTGCAACCAGAACTACTAACAGCAAGCTATTTTATTAATTTATATTTAACTCGCAAGATGTCGGACTGAGCTGGTTGTCGAGTTGCCATCCCGGATAGAGTTTTTATCATGCTCCTTGTGCAAAAAAAAGTATTGTTTAGATTGTGTAAATGTACCTAGCAAGAGTTTTTACAATACTGTGACATGACTAAGGAACGAAAAAGTTCATGGTCAATCGTGCTGTTGTAATACTAAAAAGGTGGAAAACTCGAATAACTGATCCCTATTACCGTTAGCAAAAGTTACAGCAGCTAATACACGGAAAAAAACCGAGTTTCTGTTTAGAACCTAGCCTCAATATGTCACTGCGGCCGCGCTCGGCTCGCCAGTGTTTTATGAAACCCATTTTTGTTCCGTCTCTTTTTTATTGTAAAAATCGTTCCTTTATATCATTCTACACTTGACTAGAACTCCCCCATCGATACTAACGTGTATGCGGTATGAAATTTGCACAGTTTTTATACAAAATTTTAAAACTTGATACTTATTATCTTTTGTTTTCTGCATTCACTGTCAAAGGGTTGTACAAATCATTTGCTTTTAGGATTTGTGTAAAAAAATATTGCAATCTCGAAGAAATGCGTCAAACCGATACGGTACCGAACCATTTATAACGAATTTAACTGGTTAAGAGAAGAGACAAAAAATAGTTTAAATGTAGTGAAAAGCAAGCTAAAACAGACCTTATTAGAAAAAATACCTTAATTTTGTTGTTACAATTTCTAGTATGTTTAGTCAGATTTATTTTTGTGTTTAAACTCAATTTTTACACGTATATAATGCATCTAAAGTTACTTACTACTTTAGATGCATTATATACCTGTAAAAATTGAGCGCGGTCTCGTCAACAAACTGTTCCGTCACTTTGGCGAGTAAATTTGAAATTGAATATGTGTTATGTACCTTCTTGAGTATAAATGAAAAAAAAACCTGTGTGATTTTTGCGACACACATCCAGATTGGCCGAAGTCGAGGATTGTTAAACATTTTACAGAAATGGGGGAGAGAGAGGACGGTTTGTAATATATTATCATCCTATTCCCTTCGACATACGACTACTAGAAAACCAGGTTCGGGCAAAGTGTGTTCTTTAAGCCGATCTTTGAAAATAAGCCAACTGAAAAAAATTACGGCAGGCCAGGTAGCTAAATACTAATACAGAGATCTCAGAAAAAAAAAACTGTGATGGCAAAACAGTGAAAAAGTATCGACGTGATATGGGCATTGTGAAACGAGCAAGAAAAGTAAAACCCACCGTGTCCGAAAACCAAAAACTTACCCAGAAGAAGAGACTTACATCACAACTTTGGTCAAAAACAAATTCTATGCAAAAAACGACGTAGAGTGCATTATGGACGATGAATCCTATTTCACCTTAGACGGCAATGAATGGCAGGGTAACTTTTATTTCCAAAACGCCAATGACCCAACTGAAGAGTCAGTAAAATATGTGGAGCACACTAAGTTTCCAAAAAAGGTTTTGTTATGGCTTGCAATTAAAAGAGGCCAGCCCTCGCGGCATGTCGAAAGTCGAAACCGGTGTTTTTTGAATCTTGTTTTGCAGTCAATGCTGAACGATACGTGCAGGGTTGTTTGCCGATTGTACTTGATTGTATGAAAACACATCACAGAGGAACTAATGTTGTGTTTTGGCCCGATCTAGCATCCAGCTATTATTAAAAAAAGACCCTGGCTAAAATGGAGGAGCTAAGAATCCCATATGTACCAAAGGATTCAAATCCGCCTAACGTACCAAAACTTCGCCCGGTCGAAGATTTTTGGGCCAATCTAAAAAGGCGTGTTTATGCGAATAATTTCCGGCCAAAAACTATACAGGCTCTAATTCGAAAAAATAAATTAGAATTAAACAAAATGCCAACATCGACTTACACAACAGCCATGGACAAAGTGCCAGGAAATTGACGAAAAGCAGCACGCATGGGGCCAAATTACTTTTTACATTAAAATTTGTTAGTAAGTTTGTTTATAAAAATACATAACATTATCGTTATATTAGACGGGCATTTCTCAGAGGTGGCGTTTTTACGTGTACGGGGGCATAAACACGTGGATTTATTGCTCAAAAAATTTATGATTTAACGAACTTACCTGTAAGTGAAGTTCTATCATAATTATACTTCGCGCCTCGTCCTCGAGATTAGTAACTGAAGATTTATAATACACATGTAGTAACGCCAGGTGTCACCACTCTCTGCACTTAGTTTGGAGTTATTTTTTTTACTTGGGGGTAGGTCTAGGTACCCTACGCCCCATCCGTCCATCGTTCCGCCGGTCATTAAGTTGAGAGAAAATGTACCTATTATTTGATGTATATTTCTATATAGACCCTTAACGCGGTAAGCGAAGCGATGGGTGGGAGGGATCTAAGTTACTAATCTCTTCGGACGAGGCGCTTCATATAATTATGATAGAACTTCACTTACAGGTAAGTTCGTTTAATCATTAATTATACTTCGCGCCTCGTCCTCGAGATTAGTAACTGAATATTTATAATACACATGTAGACTTTGAGAGTAATATTCAGAAATATCATCAATGGTTAACAAATATTACCTCGGATAATATAGCTACGTATTCAACCACAATTAGATAGGTACAAAGCGAGTAGCTATTTCTGTACGTATGTCTTTACCATATTTTATGGCTGACGAAGGGTCGTCGCCTAGAATTTGCAAAACGTCCTCGTCTAAATTGGTTGTGTTTTCGCCTAAAACTTGACAGTTGTCGCCAGGCTCAACAATTGTCGGACTCGTGCTTGTACATGGTATAGCACTGGTGCTTGTGCCTACTTTGAGACTAGCGCTAGTGCCTGCTCATGCATTGGTGCTTGTGCCTGCTAATGCATTGGTGCTTGTGCCTGCTAATGCATTGGTGCTTGTGCCTGCTAATGCATTGGTGTTTGTCTTTATTAAGGCAACGTTGCTTGTGCTTGCTACAGCCGGAGCGCTGGTCAGTGTACGCTGAGCGCTTGATTGAACCTCGACAGGCTTTGTCTGATCCAGAATGGAATTTTCTAGGTCTCCGAGAGGAAAGTTGTGTTCCTCTGCATCAGCAGTATGCGGCTGGTCAATGTCTTGACCATGTGGGTCGTACACTAATTCCTCATATGGAAATAACCAGTCGTCCGGTCGTAAAACAGGTGACGCTGAGAACAAATAGATTTTTTTGTTGTCACCTTTTATTTAATAATAGATTAGCCTATATACGTCCCAATGCTGTGCATTGGCTTATTGTGCTTCTGCTTATTTTTATCTAATCGAACATTAAAGTTAACTGAATACATTCATATAAAAGTCGTCTAGCGAAAGTACTCTGATATCTTAATATCGTGTAAAACATAATATACTAATTATAAATTACGAACATTATAAATTCAGAAATATACGTAGTATATTAATGCAATTAAGTAATTAACGTGCTATGCACCTATTATCAAACATGGATAAGATTACTCTTTCCGTTAAGGTTAACTTGGTGATTATTATCACTTAGATAACGCTTGTTATCTTGTCGAAAAGGTTAGGTGACAATCCCCAATGAATTGTACGCCAACCGTAAAATCATGCGTTGATTTAGCCCCAATGACTAATCGAGATGCATTGACACCATTCAATGTACTCTTAAGGTATAAAATCAGGCATACGTGACAACGGTATTCGGTTTAAATATTATTTCAATTTAGTTAGGTATCAATCCCCAATGAATTGATCGCCAACATGTAAATCTTGCGTTGATTAAGCCCCAACGGCTAATCTGGTGCAAACGATAGGTATGACTAACATAGCTATACCTACCCTGTAATTGCCAAATAATTTTAAAGAAAATCTTAAATGTGGTAACCTGTTTCCTGTGGAATCAACTCCTCATCACCTTGTGATGAAACACTTTCACTACGATCTCGTAAGTTACGTTCTAGTTTACGAACTTTATGCATTAGATTATCTAAATCTGAAATTTCTTTATACGTTTACGTTTAGGCATTTTGCGAGAATACACGAACAAGAGCCGAGAACTTAACTGAAGTGACTGGAGTGGTCGAGCACTTGATTGCGTATGACCGGCGGAACGATGGACGGGTGGGGCGTAGGGTACCTAGACCTACCACCAAGTAAAAAAAAAAAAACTCCAAACTAAGTGCAGAGAGTGGTGACACCTGGCTTTACTACATGTGTATTATAAATCTTCAATTACTAATCTCGAGGACGAGGCGCGAAGTATAATCTGAATTAAATCATACAAATCCATCAGCATCTGATACACCTGGACAACTAGTAAAACATTCCATATAGTATAATATATTATAAGAAAATAAATGTTGTGCTAAAATTGACGAACAGTGGGTATGTCCCACGCCCAGATTTGTTGAAACAAAAAATCATAACTAAAGGCAGGAGTTTTATTTTAATTTTTAATATTGGTTCACGTATTCTACTTTAGCCTATTATTTATATTATTTGACTCAAAATAATTCACGTATTAATATTATCAAATAAATCCAACTATTAGACTTGTGCCGCGGTAACACGTGATTTCACTGGAATTTATAAACCTTGTCGGCATTTTACAAAGGAATATGCCAGAAACGCCGCGCCGCGTGCGCAGGTAGCTTCAGTCGCGCCACGTTTAGGCTAAGTTCAGATGAACGCGCGACAACGCGCGATTGGCTCGGCGCGCGGTTTGAGATTGTAACAAATCAATGTTGTTGTGTACATGATCGCGCGTCACCGCGCGTGCTCGCGCGCAACGCCATGCACCGCGCGCAAGATCTTGACCCGCGCGTCGCCGCGCGGTGACGCGCGGTTTGAGATCTGCATTCGTGTATCGACCTGTTCAGTTGACTCGCGCGGTTTGAGGCGGACGGACGCACGGAGCGACGAAAATGGAGGACGGGATATCTACTGATTTACTAATTGACGAAATTGAAAAAAGAGATGCGATTTGGAATCTTAACTCAAAGCACTATTCAGATAGAATAATAAAAAGAGGGTCTTGGGAAGAATTAGTGTTAATTTTCGCTGACCATGGTGACTCAGAAGAAAAAAAGAAAAACTTGGGTAAGTTATAAATTCGTTTAATTTCCTTAATATTTTATACATTAAATCATATTTTCTTGCCAATCGAATGCACCCTCATTTACGAAGTAATTTGTTAATGTAGTTCGAACTTTATCTGCGTCATGGATTGCCCGCCCACTGTTGGATCGGTTCATATTAAGCAATGGCGCTGAATGCATGTCTTCTTTATTGACACCATCTCTTGTTCTAACAAAGTTGTGTAAAACACAAATGGCTTTTACTATATCATTTGCAAAGTCTATCTTGACGTCTATAGGCCGGTGCAAAATTCGCCATTTGGCACACATTATGCCAAATGTACATTCGACATACCTTCGCGCTAAAGTAAGGCGGTAGTTAAAAATTCTTTTTTCTTTTGACAAAAATTTACCTCTATATGGTCTCATAAGATTTTTTGTCATGGCGAAAGCTTCGTCAGCCACAATTACATATGGTAATGTATAGGAAGCATTCTCATTATTTGAAATAGATATTGGTTCCGGGATATCCAAAGAGTTTTCTGACAGTTTTTTAAATAACGATGTTTCCTTAAATACACCCGAGTCACTGTCCTTGCCATAAGCTCCAACGTCGATCCATATAAAACAATAGTTTGCATCACACAGAGCCATTAAAACCAACGAAAAGAAGTGTTTATAATTGTAGTACATTGATCCTGAATTTGGTGGCTGAACTAGACGAATATGTTTGCGATCTAAGGCACCGATACAATTTGGGAAAAAGCTTTGTTTTTAAATTCTTTAGCTATTTGTATCCACTTCTCCCTGTTTGGTTGATTCATGACGATCGCTTTTAAATTTCTCCATAAAACTTGGCATACTTGCTGAATTATAGCCGACAACGTTGATTTCCCTATTTTATAATTATATTGTAACTCTGCTAGTGAACAACCAGTGGCTAGGTATCTGTAATAAAAAATATATAAATGTATCATTTCTTTTACAGGGTCAATTTTACAGAAAAAGTGGAAAAATTTGCGAGATAAGTATCTCGCAAACATAACATAAGTATGTTAGAGAAATTATTAAAAAATTACTTACCTCAATGTTACTATCAGTTTTTCTTTTGGTGATATGCAATATCTTACAGCACCATCTGTAGGTTGCAAATCCTTTTCAACGCAATCATACAGAAAGTCAAAGGATGCAATCGACATCCTAAAATAGTTGAAAAATTTATCTTCGTTTAGTCTTAGTGTGGGATATAAAGTCACAAACAGGCTTGAAGAAAGTCTTTGACTTAAAATAGTGTGCACCCAGTATCTTCTTTGCTTTCGACGGCGACGTCGCAGTTTGCGGTATAAAACCCACAAGCAAATTGCCTCCTCCACGTTCATTCTCACTGAATGTTCACGCTAGACTAACGCGCGCAAGCCGCCGCCACCTGAACAGCTGAATCGCGCGACAGCGCGCGTCGTCGCGCGTTCATCTGAACTTAGCCTTACCGGCGAGAGCGGACGTCGGCTCTCGGTCTGCAAGCGGATTTTGTAAAGGTGTTTTCGGCATTCGGTGGGTTTGGTTACGTGATTTTTTTGAATTCGGTGAAGCAATTAATTGTTTAAGTGCTTGTGATTTTTTCGGTTTAATAGTGTATAAGCCACCCTCAGAGGTATTTGATTTGGATATTAGAAACTCTTTTTCACTATGATTATACTATGATTATTATTTCTGTTATTATTTAATAGCGATTAAAATTGAATTCAGTGGATGTGATTACCGCGGATTCGGTGGGTTTTTTGACCACCGAAATCAAAAAATAGTCCACAGTTGTCAATCTTTACTATAAAATGTTCGTTATTTTTGTACTATACAGTATACAAAGATAATTTAGTTTGTTTATGTTAACATATGCTACTAGCATGTGCATATTGTGCATGTCCAAATAAATATATGTGGCTGGTGCCACATTTATTGTATTTATTTATTTACAGTACAATCTGCAATCTAATATGAACATGCGTAAAAAAAGGGAGTTACTTTAATAAAGTGTGTACTTTAATGTTGATATAGTTTTTACAATATTAGTAAAAGTTGAATTCAGTAGCACCCTTTTTATGAATATTGATTTCGGTGAGTGTGTTTGATTTCAGTGGTTTGGAAAACTTAAATATCTCTCAAACCCTTACGTCTATAACTCCTTATAGGCCTTCACCACCATTATTTTTTAAATTTAAGCCTAATTCTTAATTTAAGCATCATATGTCTATAAAGTAAAGAAAAAAAATCGGCACCGAAGGTCACCTCTGAGAATCGCCCAGACATTTATTTTATTTTATAAGGTTACAAACATTCTGTAAATTTCATTCCGCATACGTTACATGTAGTTTTTAAGAAAAAAAAATCTAATGTTGGCCGGATACAGGGTCACCGGAATCACCAAAAAAGGCGAGAATATCGCTGTATTTGAAAGATCTTTATTCCGTATATATTCCTTATACACACTTTTATTGATGTAAAAAAAATTCATAATTGTATTATGTTCATGAGCCCTGATTAGCAATGATATGGAAAAAAGCGGCCAATTGCGTGTCGGGCCAAATTTTTTTTTCTGGATTTTATTCTACTGTTTTGTCGGCGTGATTGGTTTATATCCCCACGCCGAATTGCAGTTTTCTAGTTGTAAGGGTTACTGAGCTATGCCGAAGACGGACAGACAGACAGACGGACGGACATGGCGAAACTATAAGAATTCCTTGTTGACTACCCTAAAAATTAAGAAATCCAAAGAATATGCAACTCGTCAATTACTGGCCACCGTTCAATAACTGGCCACCTCATACTAAAAATGAACTCTATTCACCTATAATACAATTCATTTTTGATATAAGGTGTTAATTACGGGCCACCCTTCAATATATTGATTGAAATTTTCACGATTTCGGCTGAATATTCGCCTCATTCAGGATCTTCCAAAGAATCAGCAGGTCAATATCGAGATCTCAGGGGTGAAGAGGTGAATATTACAGCCAAAAATGATCTTCCTTTGCTAATGAGATATTGCCATCTCCGACATTTGCAGATCCTACAGTGCAAGATACACAAATTTCACAAACAGTATCAAATGTAAATATTACAGGAAAAAACCTTTCAGTTACATTCACAAACTGCTCGATTTTCACAGTAAATTTTAAGCAAAGACCTAATGTACCTACTTGACAATATTTGTAAATAAAATACAATGTAATTTTTTGTCTCTAATGTTTTTTTTTAATAAATTTTGTTGATGTTGTATTTCGTATTTGTTGTTTAATATCCTATTATTCGAAATGAAAAGTAGAGTTTTTAACTCGGGTGGAAGCCACCCATTTCAGTCTCGAACTATTGGCGCTCTCACTTCGTTCGAGCGCCAAAATATCGCGACTGAACTGGGGGGCTGGCGGTGCACAACAGGCTTAACAAATTAACTTAATAAAAATAAATAGTAGATAGAAGTACTAGAGATATTGTAAAAACTGCAAATTATGAAATGATAATTCCTTCAATTCTTCAATTATATTTTAATAAGAAATACTTTTATTATAAGTATTAGATTAAAATGAATTTTACAAAGAAGATTGATGAAGAGAGATGCCTGCCTACGCATGAAAAAAAAACGTAGTTTACATTCCGTCACTGCTTTGACTATTATTAGAAATGAAAAATATTCTGTAAGTACGTATGTCCATTCCGCAATCGGAGGTTAGGATAACAGTATACTTTTCAGATTTATCATCAGACATGTCAGGTATGGTGACCGGTAAATCGAGCATCGCCGAGGTATGATGTGCCAACTTGACGTGGTCTGCGCGAGGGCTGAATCCTCGCGATGATACGCAATAACCGATCTCATTTTGAAGAATATGACGCACGTCTGACATGTTTGTTCCATCATCAGCAAATAACATTTCCAAGATAATTTTTCCCGTACAAGTGTCTGAAACAGTGAATATGCATGTATATTTACCTAATTGCTTCATCTGAAGATCAAATCCGCTCTGAATTATAATAATACTGAGTTCCATACCGATAAGATTATCGAAAACATTCATTATTGTAGCCGACGCGTGTTCAAGTAATGAATACCGCAAGGCTTTAACCATCAGTTCGTTGCGATGAGGAATGGTGACGGTCGCGGTGCGGTAGCAGTCGCACGACTCGCCGCAGTGGTTGGGCCCGCAGCTATCCATATCGGAGGGCCACACGCGCGCGGCAGCTGGTAACGTGTCTAGCGGCGAGTCCCAGCGAGGCTGTGAAGTCACCTTAATGAAAAAATCGCCATGTTCCCCTCTAAACCATACCCAACTATTACCAATTTGAGCGCTTAAACAAACTATTTGCATGTATAGTTTGTATTCTGGTACTTCTTGGCCACTTTCTTTTGGCAGCCCGGGCAAATTCATTTCTCTTTCAATAAGATTAAGTCGTTGCACATAAAATCTTGGTATAGAATTTTCTTCAAATTTTACTGGAATTGTAGGTTCAGTATCAGTTATATATAACTTATATGTGCCGGCGGACTGAAAAGGCGAGGATACGAGAACATCCACTCTGTTGGGCCTGTACAATACACCTGTAACTCTACATTTTCGGTGAGGATTCAATGCACCTATTACTCCATTGAGTACAAATATGATATAAGTATCGAAAATTCTTGTCTTGTTGTACCCATGCACGAGTAGAATGGCATTCTCTTCTTCGACAAAATTCGCTGTGTATTTAATGGATACATACAATTTCTTGCCATTATCGCCGGCAGGTGCCTTTTCAACGACAAAGTTGTTTCTGTTATTGTTTAGTATGCTACAATTAAAAATTAGTGTTTCTTGGGTGGTAGGACTTATTCCCACTTGTCTAGTGGAAGTCCTCAATAGCGGAGGATTGAATTTTATGTAACCTTTCGGATAAAACATCGGCAAAACAACATATAAATGAATTGAAAAAAAGAGCATCTGCAAGAAATTAGGCTCAAAAAAGTCTTTGCTGGTTATAGGAAAATTGAATTTGAGTTGGTTGAGTGCCTCAATAATTAGGCAGGCATTATTCACTATACTGCTTTCTCTATCGGATTCGTTTACTTCATAAAATATGTCAAAATATTCTTTCATGAACGGGCAAAAGTTCATTATTGCCGATATCACAGCAATGCCGTCTGACAGATCGGTGGTAATATTCGCAATCAGTTTAACGGGTTTATCTCTACCGCGTAAGTGGATATGTTGATTTTGGATTTGTTCGTTATACCAACCAACCATAATGTCGACTATATTCCGAGGCTGGGAAGTAATGCATACGCACTCAAAAAAGCAACTATCCATAATAAAAACTTTGTAGCTTTGCAAAATAAAGTCCGTCCAACTTTGTTTATTCAATCTTTGAAAAAGAACAACGTCATATAAGAGTTCTTGCATTAATATAATGTCGGCATTGCATTTTGGAACGACATTTTCACAGTATATAATGAATTGTTCGTGACTTAATAAAAACTTTGCTTGCAGCCCCCATAATTCAGTGCCACGTGATTTCAACAAGTTTAATACTTCTTTGTAAGTGTCATGTATTTCTTTCACACTTCTGAAAGACTCGTCAACGCTGGCTCCTCTGAAAAAATAAAGTCAATATTCAATTCAATAAAAGAGGAATTTCAATATGTATAGCTTTTAAAAGCATTGTGTAGGTATTTAATACTTACGACACTTTATGTATATGTTTCATTAATGGGCCAGCGGCTCTTCGTATAAAATTTAATAAAGACACATTGATTCCTTTTGTTTTTGCGCCAGAACCGACAAGTGATGACGATATAGCATGAAATGTATCGGGTATAACAGGATACAGATCCCTACGAAATCCTTGTTGAAACATCCACTTTTCGAGAAACTCTACACATGTGTTCATGTACTCGTAAAGGTCTCGTTGTGTCTCTAAAGGATAATATGGGTAAGGATGGTCTTCCAGTGGGACCAACAAGTTAGAATGCACTGTTAAAGCACAGTGTGTAAAGCAAAAACTTATTTCAACGTCACAACCTGATCCACAATTATGGCAAAAACTCACTATGACATTTTTCGAAGTCTCTTTATCACTAAATATAATAACTTCCACTGTTACAATGGTATAGGTTTTCTGAATCTGAATTATTTCACATGCAGTAAAATTCGTTATTACACTACTCTCTTCTTTGGAAACACAATAAAAATCATCTATTGTGGATTCTTGTTCCAACGTGAGATTGAAAGTTCGTTGAATTGTAGTCCCTACTAGGCAAGGTGGAAATATTACTCTAAATGCACTTGGGGTCATAAGCGGAGTTTGCTTTCTTCCTGTGAATGTAAGATTATAATATGGCAAAGTCATTTGTTTATCTAGATAGAGTATTGCCGTCGCCACATATTTGCCATGTCCTTTGGGATGAAATTTCACCGATAGCGCTGCATCATTTCCACGGTCCAATTCAAACTTTATGTGAGTCTCGGTTATAATCACATTAATCTCAGCCCTATGCAGGCTTAAAGTGAAACTAGGCGCCAATTTAGCAGTGAAGATTGCTACGTACAAATAATATTTGGAAATGTTCGTTAGAGTAAACTCTATGGTATTGTTTCCGTTGGGTATATAATCCATTACAAATTCATCAACTGATAATTTTACCCAAGGTACAGTTATAACCCCAATTATCCGACAAAAGCTTATATCTTTGTTCAAGCTCTTCAGCTTCACTTTGGGATTGTTTTTGTATTGTCTGAAATTGTGAAAATGTTCATTAGATTTTGTTGTATTGAGTTCCTAAATATAAATGAAAATAAGCTTGGTTAAACTAAGATTTAAATACTAACTCTTCATATTCACCAATATAATGTCGAAGTTCTGTGGTCGAAGACCTCTGATCTGGAGGGCCTAGTAGTCCATTTATTTTAAAGGGAATATATATCTCATATTCTCTTCTAAAAATATCGTAAACTCTAATAAATACAGTTTTGGATTGACCACCTTCAATGCAAAACTTGAAAACTCTCTGTTTTTCATATCCTACAGCGATATATGTATTGAATATATTTTCGTCACCTGTGTCTAACACTTCTATTTCACTTCGTAGTGTACTAAGATTTTGAAACGTGACTGGTACATATGTTACCATGTTACAAGGTACACGAGCCATGTATATATTCTTCGGATAAATTAGTATTTTTGGTTCTAGGACATTCCCACTAACAGGCAAAATTAAATTTTCTTTGTTGTTGATTCTGACACAAATATCCAAAGAAAATTCTAAAACACAGGCTATTTGAACTATAATTTGAAATGTAATTATCATCTTAGGTCTTATTGCTCCACTCATTGGTTCTATTTTAAGCCCAGGGATCAAAGGCTCTATTACATAAAAAACTGCAATTTCTCTGGATGAATTTTCGAGTTTGACTCTTTCAATTGTTTCTAAATTTAAAGCGACATCTTTAAAGAGCACAGAGGGTTGTAAAAATTTAATTGAAAGTTTTCGTGTCATAACGCTAAATTCGATCGGAATCACCTTCTTGTCGTTTGAGATCAACTCCACTTCGTGTACTTTTGATTTGGTATGCTTGCAAGCATATATGACATCAGATATCTTTGAACTGCGACTTGGGATTGTGCCATTCATGGGGATTATTTCAAAAGGTGTATCAGAATTGATACCTTCCCAATGTACGTTAACGGGGACATTAAAATAGTTAGATATCCGTAATGGTACAGAGATGACGAAGCTTTCATTGGTGACCATACCAAACTTTAAATATTTCTCTGTCACCAACACTGTTGGTGTTCCTACTTGAAGTTTGTATGGATGCTTGCGATGATATTTGTTATCTATCGTGTATTCGAATGCGCCTTCAAACAAACCTTCTACGAAGCCCCGACGAAAGACATCTACGTTAACTTCTGTAAAGGGCATTAGTTTAAGTTTTAGATCTGGTTGTCTATTGTCAGTATACAGAATGCAATCGTCACGGCATAACTTAATGATGATCTCATATTTGGTATTATTTTTTATGGTAACATTATGCTCGCCATATGTATCTACACCAACTCTTCCAAAGTCTATGGAAAAAGGTAGAATAAAAATGTTGAAAACGTCGTATGTATCTACCTTTTCTGGGGGTCTTTTACAAAAATTGTATTTGTTGTTTTTTGGCAGTTTAACTTTTACGGACTCTTCTGAATAACATCGAACAGTTCCCGTGCAAAACTTTTCTTTTGAAGGCTCTATCTTTTTTGAAGCCTTACATAGCTGTAAAAAGTCAGCAGCGATTGCTTTATGTTTTAAGTGTTTCTCTATCTCTTCACCCACATAGGTATATTTAATTTCTGGTTCGATTAATTTATGCAACGATTCAACAACTACTACCCTTTGCTTCTTATAAGGTATCACATTGAGCTTTAGAGTGATATTATACGTCAAAGAATTTTCGTCAATGGACGATTCAATGATCTCATCGTCGGGATTTTTTACCTTGAAAACACAACAGTGCTTAAATTTCAAGCAGACTGGTTTTATAGAAATTGTCAAACGTTTAGAAGTATTAGGAGCTATTATAAAACTGGCAGGAGTCACTATAAAGCCTGTGGCCTTTATGAAATAAAATTTCGCGGCTAATACATTGGAATTGTTTCTAATATGGACATGTCTGGATACCGCAGTATTCATGACAATATCGCCAAAATCCACCACATTTGGAAAGTTTGTTATATCACAATGTTCATACTGGCCGCAAATGTAGTAGCGTCCGATTTCCGAATGGAATTCTTGATTACAGCATCGAGTATCATCCACCCGAATCAAACGAAGGTCAAACACGAATCTATTCCCATCTTTACCGTGTTTCGCATTGGAAATACAAACGTGACGGGGATAAAATATAATTTTAATGGTGTTGTGACTCGTTTTTTCAATCTCGTATGCTCTATGTGATGGAGACAATTTGCGAGCATCGTCGAACTTCTACAAAACAAACGCAGAAATCATTATTCAGAACAGTAATATTTATATTAAGTGCAAATCATATAAAAAATATGAAGCTATACTTATTACATAGTACCTACAAATTACAATAATAAATCCGTGCTGCCTTACAAAATAAAATGAATATTCCTAATTAATATCAAAAATGAAATATTAATGTAATTGGTCCAAATAAGCATATCTCATACGTATTAAGTGGGTAAGGGGACTATATGTATAGTATCTTACCAGCAGCAAACCATTGTACGTCGTTTTGATGTACGCAGACGTATTAAGATCTACTCCAACATCGAGTTCTACTGAAGTCGATAGCTCCACGAAGGATGTGGGAACCTCAATCACTTGAAATCTCTCGAACACATTGTCTGGATGAAAACTATGACATGGATATAAATCAGTTTCTTGGCCTAGACTCATTTTATTAAATTACATACTCAAAATATCGTAATAAACGTTACTATGTAAATACAAGACAGACTGGAAATACGTCATAAACAAACAATATGTCAAAATTATAGTCACTAGTTTTATCCAACCTCAAATGTAAATTAAAAGCCAAGTGACATTATATAGCCTAAGGTCTGAATCATACTGACGTGGCCTGCGGTGGCGGTCCACAGTAAACTGACTGATTTTAACAGTCAAGTTTACTATTGACCGCCACCGCAGGCCGCAGTCACAACAATATTCATATTTTTATTTTTATTTTATTTATTTATTAAGTACAACCACATCATATATATTACATTTCACTTAAAGCTAGTATATTAGGAGGTATTTATTTCTGATATATACAACAATTACGGAAGTACATAACATTGGCTACGCATGTTGCAGTGAGATCAATAAAAGTTATAATAGCTTATACAATACAAAATATGAACTAAACAGCTTAACTAATAGTAACAGAATTTATTTATATGTAAATATCTATATAATCAATAACAGTTACAGAATTAATTTGCTTTTGGCAATAATGCCGATTTAAACTTAGGTAGGCGGTCGTGGAAGATGTCGATGGATTTATTTTGGCTGATAAAGTCGTTAAAACTCGAGCAAATTCTTACCATGGGAGACTGCAATCCAAGGTTTGTCCTGGTGATCGGTGTAGCGAAAGGTTTTGGTATAGGGCGCCGAGGGTAATTGCGAGGAACTGTTAACGAGACTCTTTCCAACAGATTGATACATTTTATTTGCCCATTAATGACCTTGTGCAGGAAACTAAAATCCAACATTCGCCGCCGATCTCGCAAGCTGTCCATGTTAAACTTAGCAAGACGACTGTTATAGGTATTTCTGTGTGAAAAGCCACGAGTACCAAATGCAAGGTATCTTGTGAACGCCCTTTGTATGCTCTCAACCCGTTGCGAGTGAACCTGATAGAAAGGACTCCAAACAATCGAGGCGGTTTCGAGATGGCTGCGTACCAGAGTGTTATATAGGATAATTTTCGTTTTCTGTTGGTTAAAGTCGCAGGAGTTTCTTCTCAGGAAACCGAGCATCTGTGCGGCCTTTTTTACTATTGAGTCTACGTGAGCATGAAATTTAAGTTGACTATCAAGTATTACACCTAGATCTCTGATTTCAGTCACTTCTGATAGCTCAACACCGCCTATCTCGTATTTTGTCACAAGTGGTTTTTTCTTACGGCTGTATTTTATGAAAAAGCACTTATTCGGGTTGAGAGTCATATTATTAATATAGCACCAGGAAACTATATTGTTTAAATCGTTCTGGATCATTCTTGCATCTGATTCACAGGCCACAGATTTGTAAATTTTTAAGTCATCTGCATAGAGCGAATACTTTGAGTGCTTAATGTGGTTCGTAATAATGCGAATATTTAACCTTATATATAGCAAAACAAAGAGGCACGGCCGTACCATCCTTTTCTCGAAGACATTCAGGCCATTTTCAACATCTTGTAATTTTGTACTGGCTAAAGCTAGAACCCTGAATTCTCAGTAACATATAGAGCATAATATGGCTTAGATATATTCTTAATAACATTCAATTTGAACTTTTAGTTAAAGAACTATTGCCCGTCAAAGTTCCTTAGCTTTGCCACTGACACATGCTAACTCACTAACTCACTAACTCACTGACTGATCAACATAATTCTAAGGTATTTCTAGCAGACCACCAGCTCCAAATTTTAAAAAAAATTAGTTTTCAGCCTATCAATTCATAAAAAAAAACTTAAAACTATTGCAATTATGTTTAAAATTTGGAGCTTGTGGGTTTGCTAGAAGTACCTCAGAATTATAATGATGTGTCAGTGACAAAACTAAGGAACTTTGACGGGTAATAGTTCTTTAACTAAAAGTGTAACGGTTGGAATTTAGAGTGTTAATGAAAGACAACCGGTCAAAAGAAAACAGTTCAATTTATTGAAAAGGTCGTGGCCAAGGTCCGATTTAAGGGGAATTTGCCCGTCTGGTTCCACTGGTATAATGCGGTACTCCCCTACGTGGCTGCGAGCTGGTCGAGCAGGTCCAGGGGCGTAATCTGTATCACGGGGAGCGCCGTGGGCAGCTGGTGGTTGGTGGACGAGCGATGCCGGAGGCCTAGGTCCCCAGTATGACGACCGTCAATTTACAGCCGTAAGGTTGCACCCCTTACGGGGTGAAAGACGATATGAGGATGCGACAGGTACACTGTTTCGTGTCGACGCACAAATTGCTCCGGGGCCTTCACTGCCGGAATACTTTTAAAACGTTTACTTGTTTAAAACAAAGAGTAAAATTTCTGCATGCGCGTAAGAAGACACAGAGTATATGTGAACGCGGCTGCAGTAGGCGATGCGCCTCTCGTGACGCTCGGGCGAGAAATGAATCGTGGCGCGGCTGCAGTGGAATATTCCGTCGGCCGTGCACAAATGCTGACCTCGCGTTACTACGCGCGAAGCGCATAGAGTAACGTTGCGGTCAGAGTGTTTGTTCGAAAATAAACATTAATGTTTTTCTTAATTTATTTTTAATGTTAATTCTTCATGTTTGTTATTTAATTAAATAGGTAAGTTGATTAAGCGTTACTTTGATAGTTTTCAGTTATGAATTTAAATCATTATTATTTTTTAAATATAAATCATCTATGTAAATATGTATATATGTACGTACAACGTTACATTACCCCGCGCGCCACATAAGGATTTTATTACTGATATATTAATAAAATCCGCTCTTATCGTCGCGTATTCGCATTATTCTTACATAAAACTACTTCCATACATCACGCGATTATTTTAGGCGTTAACAGACGTAAATAAATGTGGAATGTTAACGCGTCCTGCCATTTGGTAAGGTGTTCCATCATTGAAAAAACTGGAAGACCCATACGAATACTTAGAACAACCGGTGTAACTAAGGGGCAAGGGTATTTGAGCACATATTTCTGTAGATACGTACAGACATACACACATACGCGCTAGTGTTCCCAGAAGGGGTAGGCAGAACACATGAAATTGAATTTTCATTGCTGCTACTAGTAATGTTGGTTTATAAATAGAGAGGATGTGATATGGCGGTGACAGGTTGCTAGCCTATCGACCACTACACACTTTAACCTCATCCCGTAGTCGACTCTTACGACACCCACGGGAAGAATGGGGGTGGTGAAATTCTTACCCGACACCACACGGGGAAGAACATGCATATCTAGCTAACTACTTGTTGTGTCCTGTTAATTTTATGTCTTTGATGTGCCAGGTACCAATATTTTTTCCAGACATGTCAGCTAAGACATAAACTAATGGTGATTTTTTATCTATTATGCGACACTTAATAAATTTGGGCGCAAGTTTTTTACTAAAGAACTTATCTTTGTCACTCAAAACATAAGCGCGTTTCATTACAACTTCACCAACGTTAAACTCCATAGGCTTGCGCCGAAGATTATAGTGGGCTGAGTTCTTGACGTGAGCATGCCATAATCTTTCTTGCACAGTACTGAATACCTCTTTAAGACAACCCACATTCTCCGCGTAGACGTCCCGGGGAAGGAACAAGATCTCCGCGCCTAAATCGTTGTCTAAGTAATGCGAGCCACAAGGAACAAGTTCCCTGCCGAACACCAGGAACGATGGAGTGAAACCAGTTGCCTCACTCACCGAATTGTTGATGGCAAACTGCACCTTCGGAATATATGTATCCCAACTGCGATGATCGTTGTCCACGAAAGTTGAGAGACAAGATATAATAACCTTATTCTGGCGTTCAACTAAATTAATTTGCGGCGTGTACTTGGGCGTAAAGAACACATTAGGAACTTTATAACGCTGGAACAGTGATTGAGTGACCCCTGATATGAACTGACTGCCATTGTCCATAAATATGGTCTGAGGAACACCATGGACAAGAAAAACAGACTCCTCAAGTATCTTCGCGACTGCAGTAGAAGTGGCACTTCTAATCGGGAAAATAAGACTATACTTCGAGAAAGCGCACGTGATAACGAAGATGAAAGTGTTCTGTTTCCTAGTGACGGGCAGAGGGCCCATCAAGTCGATTGATATCATTTGAAATGGCCTAGAACATTGTTTAGGGCGACCCATCTCTCCTAACGTTTGGTGGTTTTGTGCCTTGTATGCTAAACACTTATCGCAGGAGGCAACAAGGTTCACCACGTCCTGGTGCATACCAGGCCAAAAATAGCGTAAGGCCAGACGGTGATAGGTTTTAAAAACGCCAAGATGTCCTGCCGTAGGTTCCGCATGATTTTCAGTGATCACCTGCTCACGTAACTCACAAGGTACGACCTCCTTCCATAAAAACTCAGACGAAAGAGAGTGATTATCCTTAGCACGCCTGAATAACCTGCCATCCTTGATAATGAAATTTGGAAAGGTTTGCGGCTTAGACAAGCAAGAGTTATAAATATTCTTATACCATGAATCTGTAGTGACTAGGTTCGAACCGGCAGTACTAATGGCCGAGACAGGAAGAGCTCTAGAGAGGGCATCGGGAACCACGTTGTCCACGCCTTTACGATGCTTAAATTCTAAATTAAAGGTGGACAACCTTACACCCCAACGAGCTAACCTACCTGACGGGTTCTTCAGGGACAGGAACCATTTCAACGCACTGTGATCCGTATAGACAGTGAATGGCTTCCCGTTCTCCACATAGCACCTCCAGTGCTCCAAGGCGATGACCACGGCTAACGTCTCACGCTCCGTGATACTGTAGTTCCTCTCTGCTGCTGACAACGATTTGCTCATGTAAGCAATGGGATGATCCTTACCATCTATAGTCTGCGTCAGCATAGCTCCCACGCCGTAGTTGCTGGCATCTGTGTGCACCTCAAACTGCTTATCGTAGTCAGGACAGGAGAGAACAGGAGCGGTAACTAAGCATTCCTTAAGTTTATTGAAAGCGGCATCAGCTTCCGCAGACCAGACGAAAGGAGGTCCACCCTTCCTACTCGAAGTCAACTTGTTTAGAGGCCCTGCTATTGTGCTAAAACTTGGAACAAAACGACGGTACCAAGTAGCAGTCCCGAGAAAGCGCTTGACGTCCTTTCGGCAAGAAGGTGTCGGGTAATTGAGGATCGCTTGAACCTTCTCGGGATCAGTACGTAACCCAGAACTATCTACCACATAGCCTAGGTACTTAAGTTGGCTACGGAAGAATTGACATTTTTCCAGGTTAATGGTGAGGTTAGCCTGCTTCAATTTATTAAGGACCCGAAGTAACAGGGAAACATGGGAATTGAAGTCGTTCGAGACGATAATAATGTCGTCTAGGTAAGCGAAGACTTTGAGGTCAAATTCCCTAAAGAGCTGGTCAACTAACCTCTGCTGCGTAGCTGGCGCATTAGTCAAACCAAAGGCGGTACGCTTAAAACGAAAGGTACCACGATTATTGACATAAAACGCCGTCTTATCGCGGTCCTCCTGTGCTATCGGAATCTGCCAAAAGGCTTTGGATAAGTCGATACTAGATAAATAGCGAGCATCGCGAAGGTTATCCAAAATCTCGGAGATGTATGGAAGATTGTAGGCGTCACGCTTCGTGACGGAATTGAGCTTGCGGCTGTCGAGGCAAAATCTAGGCTGACCGTTCTTCTTGGTGACAATGAGAACCGGCGAAGACCAAGCACTCTCGCACTTCTCGATGACGTCCAATGCCAACATCTCGTCGACCTGTTCGGCGAGTATACGCTGCTTCTCCGGGGACAATCGGTAATACCTTTGGCGAACTGGTTCAGCATCTCCGGTATCAATGCGGTGAGTGATCAAACTCGTCTCTCCCAATCCCCGATGCTCGGCAGAAATGTCGCTAAATTGTGAAATTATATCATCCGCAACGGCTCTTTCCGAAACAGATAAATTGTCGTACGCCTGGATGAAAGATGGGCAATATGTACTAAGGCTAGCATTCAATACCGCGGCATTAGCAAACGTAATGCTCGTAAGATGCCCGGGAAAAATCTTAAACTCGCGCCAAAAATCTATCCCTAACACGAGATCTATATTGATGTCTGGCACAACAAAAGCCTTAATAATATGGTACTCTTTCTCGAAATGCATAGGAAGAAACATGTAGCCAATGCTGGTCATAGACTGACCACCCGCAGCAGTGACTGTAATTATGTTATCCCTATGCAATTGTAAACCTCGTTCTTCCATTCTTCTATAAATGTTGTCCCCCAAGATGGAGACAGCTGAGCCTGAATCTAAGAGGCCATATAGCTTAAAATTATTAATTTGGACGCAAGCGTAAGGCCTAGGGTCATGCGATGGTCTGTCCAGCAGAACTGTATCAACCTTGTAAGAATTGAAGAAAAAGTTAATTGTTTCAAGCCATTTCTGCCAATCCTCTTGCTCAAACTTGGATGGCTGGCCTTTGGTACAATTCTGCTGGTCTACTCGTTTTTTGACGTGCTTGGTTTACCCTTACCGCACTTAGGGCAATCTGGCGATTTGACACCTTCATGGCCGCAAACGAAACAAAATACCCTATCCTTATTGGCCTTGCATTGACGAAGATTATGGGTGTTATCACGACACCTAGGACAATATGGAGGCTTCTGCTCCTGATGTTGCACTGCATGTATGTAGCTATTATTTTTAGTGTACGATTTATTCGCCGCGTTGTACGTACCGGTGTGTTCATTGTTTTTGTTCCTATCGTAGAAGTTATTATAAGGCCTTTTATTAAAATTTTGACTATTACTGTAACTAAACTTGTTTGAAGACTGACCAGCGTAAGCAAACTCGGGAGCCAGTGTTCCAGAAGAGACCTTGGGAGGTTCATGAAAACCTACCAGACGAGCCTGAATGCTCTCGTAATTACGGCAGAGCGAACGCAAGGTGTCGAGATCTGAGATCTTCGGAACAGAAGCCAAGGTGCTGGCGTAGCATGGGCGGATGTTGTGCAATAGAATTTCAAGTTTGTCCTCATTCGACAGGCCATTGGACAAACGTGAAAATAGCCCAGTCATAATGGACATGTAAATAGTAATATTTTCTGCCTCGCCCTGGGTTCTGGCCCGAATTTCTGACAACAGCCTATAATCATAATCGGCCTGGTCGAAATCTTCCTTCAGAAGGGTAACTAAGTCTTCCCAACACGAAACCTGGTCCTGCACAGCACGGAACCAATGCAAGGCATCGCCGGTAAAAATTTCTGTACAATAGGACAGCAGCTTTGCCCCAGGCATATTCCTCGACTTACTGAATTCATTAATGCGCTGAATGAAAGCACGGACGCAAGATTTCCCATCAAATCTCAACTTAGTGAGTTCCCCAGCCACGCCACGTTCACAAGTTACATTAACATTAAGAGGTGGTACGCTTGAAACTGGGTCGCTAGCCGTAGAAGACGACTGGAAGTCCGATGCGGTAATGGAATTATAACGTTCCGACAGATTATCCAATTCAGAAACGCAAGTATCAACCGCTTTCTGGGCCGATTTATCACAAACTATGCGATTTAAACGGTGGTGCAGGTGGTTAAGAAGGTTACGAGCACGCAGTAACGTATTTCTATCGCGTGGTGCCTCGATATACGTTCTCAGCTTAGTTAAAGCATCGCCAACTCCCTTCAAGTCGTCACTAACAGAAAAAACACTCTCGAGGATGTCTTCTGAAGGAAAGAGTGGTCCTAATTTTGCTATCTGCTCGCGTAACTTTTGAACTGTGTCTGCAGGAGTGGCACCACGGATAGCAACCTCGTACTCCAATTCCGACTTTTGCAAGGAAAGAAATTTTACTGGGTGCGACATTATTCAAGTTCTCTTTTAAAGAAGGTGAGCGGAATAAACAAAACGCTGTCCCGGGACCGTTAATAGGTGAGTGTTGAACGCTACCGACTTAAACTACTCCGTTCTGTTACAAAGATAAATAGATACTAACAACGTTCTTGCTGGTTAAAACAAATAAAACAGGTGTCAGCTTTGTAAAGAAGCAGCACAAATAACAACTGCCAGCAAAAATTAATAAGGAGCAGCGCAACAAAATCTGCAACTAATGTGTACCGCACAATAAATAAAATCTCAAAAGGGAATACAATATAAATAATCTAGATTTTAAAATAATGTAACACCATAGTGTTGCCAGTCTCATAGCCAGCCAAAGCCACGTCATCCCCCCACCACCATCAGCCCTGCCATGCTGCCAAGCCGAGCCCCGGGGTGGGGCGATGACCAGCCAGCCAGCCAGCCAGCCTATATATAAAGGGGTGCTGCCACTGCAGCGCTCACTTTTTTTGTACAACCGAATTGCAAGTCGAAACTCTGTCCAATTTAACCCAAATAAATGAATTGATTATTGTGCACTAAGTTTATTAATATTCGTCAGCCCATTCGTAGGTCTTTATTACACTCAGAAGTGGGCATACTTACGTATCACGTATAATGATGACGCGATCGACTAAAAAGAAGCGACCACGACCACCTGATTGGGAGAATACAAGTACTGACCATGTGGCTGCTTCCTCTGATGGCGCCGATTTTGATGAACCCTCCAGGGACACCGACGAGGATCAAAATATAAGAGAAGGAACGTCTACGCCTCCTGCGAGGAAGATACTTAAAAGTCTGTTGACGCAGGAGGTACAAAAAGCCTTTGAAGCCATGGAAGACGACCTCCCTGTTCTCACGCGGGCAAAACATCACCGAGCTGCATCACTGATCCCCGAATTTGACCCTGACAGCGAGGATAGCACCGTTCAAACTTGGCTGAAGAAAATTGATCAATTAGGAGATATTCACGGTTGGGATGATAAGACCAAATCATTTCATCTACAAGACAAGCTACGAGGCCAAGCTCGCAAGTGGTACAACCGCCTAGAAGAATACGATTATTCATGGGAAGAATGGAAAAAAATGATACTTCGTGCCTTTCCGAAACATCGTGATTACTCCAATATATTAGAAGAAATGCTAAATAGGAAGAAAATACCGAACGAAAGTATGACCAAATACTATCAAGAAAAAATTGCTATGTGTCATCGATGCAAGCTATCGAACTCCGCTACAGTATCTTGCATTATCCGTGGCCTGCCAACAGCTTTGCAGTCTAACGCCAGAGCATTCCAGTGTGTTCAGCCCGAAGAACTATATGAACGCTTTCTGTCGGCTTTGGACGACTACCGGGCGCCGTACCACGCCGGAGAATTCGCGCGAACCAAGGAAAGTATTCGTCAGCCTATGGAAAAGAAAGCGCCAGTGAACGTGGATACAGATCCGTGCCCCCGCTGTAGACAAACTGGGCACTTGGTACGAAATTGCCCTGTACCTGACCAGCGCACCTGTTTCAAGTGTGGTGCAAAAGGTCACATCGCACCACGTTGCCCAAATAACCTAAAACCTGAAGACAAGACTACTAGCGTCGTCAAGGAAGTGAAATTGATTCAAAACTATAATGACGTCTACAAAAAGACTGCTCAAATCAACGGCACCTACGTGAAAGCTTATTTGGACACTGGTAGCCAAGTAAACATACTCAATTATGAAATCGCCGATCTTCTCAATCTAGAAGTGAAGCCATCACACACCGCACTCAAAGGGTTCCATGGCGACAGTGTTCAGAGCAAAGGTGAAGTAGAATTCAGACTTCAACTCGACGGCCTAAATCTAACCTGTGAAGCTCAACTAACAGACGTGAAGATGAAAGATATCAACTTATTAGTGGGCCAACCCGTTATAAACAGTGACGGCGTGTCTTTGATAGTCCACAGCGGTACTGCCACACTCAAAACCAACATACCTGATTTTACTGCAAACATGGATGTGACAAGCGAAACCCAACGTTTCAAGGTTGTTACCGCGGTTAAGGAATGCTTGCCGCCAGGAACCTCTATCATAAAGGTTCACATACTCGGAAACCGATCAGAAAATGACGTCCTGACTCCTGCGCGCCATTTTGACTTGTATGGAGTAACCTACTCGCTACCAGCTACTCTACTTCGTGGCAACGCAGGCTACCTGAAGGTTGTCAACACGGGCAGCAAGGACGTCGAGTGGTGCGAGGGCACCGTACTACTTCGTGCTGAGAGCTGCGAGGAAGCCCAGGTTAGTCAAAATGATAATTCATTGCCATCTGCCATAGCCCAAAGCCTTTTATGTATTAACTCAGCCGAGCCCAACAACACGGAACACATAGGGGGCGTAAAAATTGTGGATTTAAACATAGGCTCCTTAAATGAAACACAACATAAGGATCTAATTTCTTTATTGTCAGAGTATAAAGATTGCTTCGCCAGTGACACCAAGGATTTAGGCTGTTCTAATTTAGTTCAGATGCAAATTAAATTGAATAGTGATACTCCTATTTACTACCGTCCATATAGACTTTCTCTCAGTGAGCAAGCGATCCTTAAATCTAAGATAGCGGATTTGTTAGGAGCAGGCATCATCAAGGAGTCAGAATCTAGTTACGCTTTCCCAGTCATTCTAGTCAAAAAGAAAAACGGTGATCACCATTTATGTGTCGATTATCGCGCACTCAATGCTATTACCATACGTGATCGATATCCTATGCCCAACATAGATGATCAGCTGTCACGGTTGGCAGGCAAGAAGTACTTTACTAGTTTAGATCTGGCTCAAGGTTACCATCAAGTTCCTATCAGTCCTGAGGATACGCATAAGACCGGGTTCATAACAAGTGAGGGCCATTTTGAGTATAATCGTGTCCCATACGGATTGGCCAATAGTCCGTCTGTTTTTATGCGATTGATCAATAAGCTCGTACAAACCTTGGATGACCACGAAATATTGGCCTTTCTTGATGACATATTGTTACCATCTGTTGACATTGAATCTGGCATTGAGTTATTAAAAAAAGTACTGTCTAAACTGAAAGCCGACAACCTGAAATTAAATATGAGCAAATGTTCATTCCTGCAAAAGAAAATCTCATATTTGGGGCACCAGATTTCTCTCAATAGCATACAACCGGGTGAACTAAAATTAGCTGCGGTGTCTCAGTTCCCAGTCCCGCGTAATGTTCACGAAATAAGACAATTTATTGGCCTGTGTAGTTATTTTCGCAAATTCATCTTTAATTTTGCTACCATAGCCCGCCCACTCACAATGTTAACAAAAAAAAACACACCGTGGACTTGGGGTGAAGAACAAGCACAGAGTTTTGATGAACTTAAACGGAAACTATGTGAGAAACCCGTACTAGCAATTTTTGATCCCTCCCTGCCTACTGAGATACACACGGACGCGAGCAAACTAGGTATAGCTAGTATTTTGATGCAAAAACAAACTGATGATACGTTGCGCCCTGTAATGTATTTTAGCCGCGTCACTAGTAGGGAAGAAAGCGTTTATCATAGTTATGAATTAGAAACATTGGCGGTTGTTGAATCATTGCGTAGGTTTCGCTGTTATGTATTCGGAAAGAAAGTGAAGGTAGTCACAGATTGCACTGCTGTCACCGCCACATTAACGAAACGCGATCTTATACCGCGAATCGCCCGTTGGTGGCTTTTGATCCAAGATTTTGACATTGACATTGACTATCGACCCGGTGAACGAATGAAACACGTAGACGCACTTAGCCGTAATCCCGTGGATATAAATTCGTTTGTAAGGCAAGCTACATTGGAACGCGTATCCGAACGTTCGCTGCCGGCCATAGACAGTGTCAATGTCAATCGCCTCGAAGTGTCAGATTGGTTCCTAACGGTTCAAAGGCAAGACGAAAAGCTCGCTAAAGTGATTGACTTAATAAGTAGTGGTTGTACGGACTTAGACATAGTTAACAATTACGCGCTAATTGATGATCGATTGTACCGCAAGACACTTAACGGTAACCGCCTCATAGTACCATTTTTCGCGCGTTGGAGAATTCTTCAAATGCACCACGACGATATCGGTCATATAGGGTTGAAACGATGCGATGAACTGATTAAATCAGTATATTGGTTCCCTAAAATGTCGCGTTTCATTAGGAAGTACGTCTCATCTTGTCTTCACTGTGCATATGGGAAAGGTGACTACGGAAAGAAACCAGGTAAATTACACCCTATTCCTAAACCGTCAGAACCTATGAAAGTAATACATATCGACCATCTCGGACCCTTTTGTAAAACAAAAAAAGGTTATCAATATATGTTGGTAGTCACAGACTCTTTTTCAAAGTTTGTCATCGCAGAACCTACTCGTACAGTTAACTCGGTTGAGACAATTCGCGTCTTAAGAAAGATTTTCAGTTTGTTTGGTGTACCTGAACGCGTCGTATCAGATCACGGAAAGGCCTTTACCAGTCGGTACTTTAAGAGTTTTGCATCTGAAAAACAATTTCGGCACACCTTATGTACTATTGCTTGTCCACGTGCTAATGGTCAGGTAGAGAGAACGAACCGCACGATTCTGGATGCCTTGCGAGCGACAGAGCCCAGTAATGCTAGTAACAACTGGGACAATAGTTTGCCTAACGTGGTATGGGGTATTAATAATACATCTAATGCCTCCACTGGGTTCAAACCATTTGACTTGATGTTTGCTCGTGCTAGTAGGTCTGTATGTGATGTTGTTATCCCAGGACAGGTTACCGAACACATACAAGCTAGACGTGCAAAGGCAGTATCTCGGAACAAAGCCGCCAGCGCTAGGATGAAACTACAGTATGATAAAAAGCGAAAAAAATGTATTGTTTACAGAAAGGGTGACCTTGTACTTTGGAATCAGGCCCCAGTTAGTAGTGCTAGTAGAGTCAATTCAAAGCTAGATGATATATATTCTGGACCTTACATAGTTGTCAGAGTTTTAGGTAAAGATAGGTACAAAATCCGTAGCATAAAAGGTATGAGAGGGTATAAAAAATTCACTGGGCTTGTATCGGTAGATGCTATTCGGCCCTATCAGAGTGTAGCGCCCTTAACTGATAGTGAGAGTAGTACAGATGACCAACTTGAAACGGAAGACCTCATTGATCTCTTAGAAAGTTAGAATAATTTGGTGTGTCTTACTGTTTATGTTTTTCACTGATACTTGTCAACTCCCCATTGCGGGAGCAATTGTTACAGGACGGCCGAATGTAACACCATAGTGTTGCCAGTCTCATAGCCAGCCAAAGCCACGTCATCCCCCCACCACCATCAGCCCTGCCATGCTGCCAAGCCGAGCCCCGGGGTGGGGCGATGACCAGCCAGCCAGCCAGCCAGCCTATATATAAAGGGGTGCTGCCACTGCAGCGCTCACTTTTTTTGTACAACCGAATTGCAAGTCGAAACTCTGTCCAATTTAACCCAAATAAATGAATTGATTATTGTGCACTAAGTTTATTAATATTCGTCAGCCCATTCGTAGGTCTTTATTACAATAATAATAAAAACGCTTGCGTGACTCAACTGAACTAGAGTTCTGCAGCAACAATAACGATCATTAAAAAAAAATTAAAATTAGTTGCAAACAAACACACAAACGACAAAATGATTCCCTGCGCGGCTCAATCGAACCATAAGTAGTCACTAATAACAACTATGGAACCAAACCTCTAATAATTAAATCAGACTCCGTGACTGCTCTGGATGCTAACTACTCTGCAAGTATGATTGACTGTGGGTAATAACATAGAGTACGTAAAAGTACAGAGTGAGCTGCTAAAAGTTGTTAGAAAAATTAAATCGGAATTAAGATAATAAGTTAACCTATAGCATAAAGAGGACAAACACTTTTAAAATCATTAAAATTCATAAAACAGTTGAAAATCTAAAATTTGTACACATTAGTCGCTGCAACCTAAAACACAAAGCAAGACGTTTCACATACAGAAAAAGACACAAACACCAACTACTTCTACGCAGTGAAACCAGACCATTTTTACCACGTTTATGGGCGCCAGTGTAACGGTTGGAATTTAGAGTGTTAATGAAAGACAACCGGTCAAAAGAAAACAGTTCAATTTATTGAAAAGGTCGTGGCCAAGGTCCGATTTAAGGGGAATTTGCCCGTCTGGTTCCACTGGTATAATGCGGTACTCCCCTACGTGGCTGCGAGCTGGTCGAGCAGGTCCAGGGGCGTAATCTGTATCACGGGGAGCGCCGTGGGCAGCTGGTGGTTGGTGGACGAGCGATGCCGGAGGCCTAGGTCCCCAGTATGACGACCGTCAATTTACAGCCGTAAGGTTGCACCCCTTACGGGGTGAAAGACGATATGAGGATGCGACAGGTACACTGTTTCGTGTCGACGCACAAATTGCTCCGGGGCCTTCACTGCCGGAATACTTTTAAAACGTTTACTTGTTTAAAACAAAGAGTAAAATTTCTGCATGCGCGTAAGAAGACACAGAGTATATGTGAACGCGGCTGCAGTAGGCGATGCGCCTCTCGTGACGCTCGGGCGAGAAATGAATCGTGGCGCGGCTGCAGTGGAATATTCCGTCGGCCGTGCACAAATGCTGACCTCGCGTTACTACGCGCGAAGCGCATAGAGTAACGTTGCGGTCAGAGTGTTTGTTCGAAAATAAACATTAATGTTTTTCTTAATTTATTTTTAATGTTAATTCTTCATGTTTGTTATTTAATTAAATAGGTAAGTTGATTAAGCGTTACTTTGATAGTTTTCAGTTATGAATTTAAATCATTATTATTTTTTAAATATAAATCATCTATGTAAATATGTATATATGTACGTACAACGTTACAAAAGGTAAAATTGAATGTCATCTCTCACTTATAATAAATGCCTGAATTAAAAAAAGAATCGGCCAGTATCAAACTAAAGTTGCCGTCAATGGAATTTGATAACTATGTAAACAAACCGCCAAAGTGAAAGACAGTTTTAATATGGCGGTTTGTTTACATAGTTAGCAATTTCTATTAACGGCCACTTTAAGCATTGTTCTGTCACGAATGATCTCAGCTTCCCATGAACGGTAAAATATGAAACTTTTTTATAAGTACGTTAATATTTTAGCTTCCGATTAGGATAGTTTTTATCCGACTGCGATGATTAATACATTTTTCCGAAACATTTGACCTCATACATAATTCTAGAATTTCAAGAAGATGAAATGAAAAATTGACAGCTAGCTGCCATATCTGTCAACGTTCAGTGACATCAAAATGGCGGGCTTGCTATTATTAAAGTCGAAACCTCCTTGAAGGAATTTCAAATGGTTGCTAAGCAACTAATGTTTTTCATGTCACTCTTATGTCACTATTGTCCGTGTATCGAAAAGTTATATTACATCTTTAGAAGTTTGGTTTTACTTTAAATATCATCTACTTTATAATAGTAATAAGCTCTCTGAACGTTAACAGCTATTACTATCCAACATTAATAATTTTGATCGGGTGTGTGATAGACCTTCACAAAACGACAGAGCACAAAAAAAAATCGATTCTGATATGGGAACTTACACGAGCTTAATTCGTATTAATAAAAAAAAACAAAATAACGTCAAACGTGAAAGTCTGACTAAGTATCTTCTATTCTGATTTTTTTAATGGCTTGGCATCGCGCTTTTTAGCGTAGGTATTTGTTTTGTGTTGCCTTCCAGGAGGTAACTCATGTAAAGGTTCCGACGGAAGACCAGCGCTGGCCTCCTAGGTTAGCACCATGCTGAGTCGGGGTCTTTTCGTGGACCCTGCTACTTTTACTTTACTGTGTTTTGTTTTGTATACCCATTGTTTTGTCCACGACTAAATGTTTTCTTTCTTTCTTTCTTTCTTTCTTTTCACGCGTTCAGCCAAAAAGTCTATTTGAGTTTCTGCAAGATTACACGCTGAGTATTTGTCACGATACTGGCTTGTCAGTATTTATACAGGGTGTGGCCTGGACTAGGAGCAAAAAATTAAACAGCAGATTATTGAGCTTGTGAGCAATTATTACCAGGTGGTTTTAATTGAAAAAAAAAAACGAAAATTAGCCATACAATTCTATGGTTAATTTTCGTGTCACTACGGCACTTTTTAACTACTACCAATTAACCACGCTAACTACTGGCCAAGGATTTTGTCCTCACCCAAATACGAATACAATACTATTTGGTTATAAAAACAATAAATAATTTTAATTTCAAAATTAAAATCGTAATTTCATTATCTGTATTTCACGTTTCATTATATGTGACCGAAAACGCCGGCCACCATTTTTTTCTCGTGAGTCGAGCGAGACAGGGGGGCTACCGCGATGTGAAAACGAACTTCGTTCGGGTTTCTCCTTCTCTGTCGCTCGAACTAGCAAGTGCAACAGAGAAGGAGATACACGAACGAAATTCGTTTTCGTTTCCCTGTAGGGCCTCAGATATTTGCCTCTTTCTTTAGGACAGGTGAGATGGGACTATTCTTTCTGCTCTGATGACGTCACGATAATGGCGGCTGCCGCTTTTGAATTGTAGGTATACATTGAATAAACATATTGTTTAATTTTCCGTCTGTTTTCTTTTTACTTTCCTCGTATTCGATATGAAAAGTAGTGTTTAACTCGGGTGAAAGTCACCCATTTCTGACTCGAACCTGACTCGAATATCTCATCAGGAAAGGGTGACTCAGCTCTTGGTTAACAATCTACTATTTATCATTCTATGCCTTTGTACTACTCTCCAATAAATGAAAAAAAAAACAAAGTAATTATGACAAAGGGCTCGGGGTCGCGTTATGGTTGTAGAACTTAAGTGGTTATTTAGTATAGTTTGGAAAACATCATTTGGCCGTCTGATATCTAATTAAAAATAGATCTTTTGTTCCGCGTAAACTCCAAAGTATTATCTATTCTTAATTCCTAATAAACACATCTTTACCTCAGTCGGAGTGACTCAAGTCCATTTCAGTCATATGTTTATTTAATAGAAAACAGTGTTAAAAATATGTAGAGAAGTAGCTCTATATACACTTTGCTGCAGCCTATGTTCTTATGGGTCTATGATACCCGAATTAAATGTTTTTTTTTATATATTATAAACTTTAAGCAAGGAAATTAAACGACACCTAGAATCAACAGAAGGGGGTTTGCGATTACTTTCGAAAAACAATTATTTTGCGCATTTTATTAAAATATTGTATTAAAACTGATCCAGAATTGAGCACCATAGTAAATACAAGAACAAAAATGAAAGTTGGCAGGTTAGGCAATAAAAATCAAATATTTTAACAACTGTTCTAAAAAACTTATATTAAAAACCTTCTGGTTTCCAAGTTAAGTATGCCATTAAAAAAAATGCAAAACCTTTCTTAAGAACACTGTATACGGCACTCCTGCCCTGCAACATATTGATTCCATCTGGTTATGGGAATAAGATAAAAAATTGCTTGGCCACTGAAAATAAAACCATTCGTTTTTTATGCTTATAAACCTAACTTAAGAAAGGTGAAAAGCATTATTTCTTTTCTAAAACTGGTCCGTGAAATCTTTTTCTTTTGTATTTTTTATAAGGTACATGGGCTGATCAATAAGTTCTAAGAATTGTAATGATAACTGCCCATGATAATAATTTCTGATTATTGTTCAAGTGCCTATATCGTTTAATTATTCATTTATTTATACCTATTATTTTTACTAAGTAAGTTAATTAATAGGTGAGTATAAAATTAAGATATTACTGTTCTGTTATTTTTATATGATGGTATAGCATATAATATATTCTGACAATGGGCAGATATTTAGTTGAATGTTGGGGCAGTTTTGGCAAAATTCTAAAAATTACTATCTGTTTTCGGAGATTATTAGAGAGAGTATTTAATTTCCTCTTTCTGTATTTTTATTTATATTTCTTAATTATTGACGATCGTGATAAGGACTGCTAATTTTGACATGTAAGCAAATTTATAATGTATGCAGTATAGAAGGTACCTATATATATTTTGATGCCGCCAAAAGAAAACTTACTTACTTACGTTCAACGTGTTTTTTTTGCAATCAATCTTATTTTTTTTATTGCTAGAAAATCCCGACCAGCATTTAATTAAACAATTAATTTAATTTAAAGAAATCATTTCGTTTAATTTTACGAATTTTGGGTTTAAGTTATATCAAAGACGAACCATTTTGTAATTCGTACTGCTGATGCTGGAGAGGAATCCACAAAGCTCTGAGACTACTGGCTGCATTGATAAATGGACCAGTATAAATGGGACCACTTAATGAGTTTAATATTGATTAAGGGGGGTTTCACCAAACCTGGGACATGGAAAACTAAATAAATTAAATGTCATTTTCGTTGTTAATCAGTTTCAATACAGATCGTTTCACATGAAGGTGCGTTTTTCGGAAAAGGGGCAGAGTATACCCTCTTGAAACTTTGGACACTTATAACTTTGTGATTATACCCGCATATACCTGCTACAATAGGGAATATGCATGTTATTCAGAAATGGCCAACAAAAATCATGAGTAATCTTTATTGCTTAATAAATATACTCACATGATTATTTTTACAAATGATCATGTTTCTATTAACAAACTGAATTATTTAAAAGTAGTATTTTTCAAATTCCCTCGCAAATTTTCAAAACACAACGCTATTGGCCGAGCGAATCGTGACGTCACTGTGCACTCGGTGTCTACTGTTAACAGGTCGTTTATATGATTATTGAAAGTTATTCGCATTGTTTTGCCGCTGTTTATGATAAACAATCAGTGTTTTTTGGGAATTATTAACTGAAAGCAGTGACTCCTTGTAAAAAGAGTCGCCACAATGACTGGAAGCGGTTTTGTCAAGGCAAAGTCGGATAATCTGCCTGAAATTGATATGTTCATGATGACTAAGTACGTACCTCGTAGGTGTCTTTCTTAAATAAGTGGAATAAAAAACTAGTACATATGTTCATTATATACTTAATCAAAGAATGTTGGTATTAGGAATGTTACATGGTGAGAACATCTTTATAAACATAACAAATTATGTTGTTTTCGTCAAGGCTTACAAATAAAACAAATTTGTGTAGGACACTCAGTAGAAAAGATTAAATTCTTTCAACTTCGATCAGCAGTGCAAACATAGAAACTTAGCTAAAACGTTTCGTGATAAAAATCAACACTCGTAGTCAGCTGTTGATCAACAAAAATCATAATATTTTGTAACATTAATAACTAACAAAATGGGAATCAGAATAGTTTTATAAATAAGTATATAAATTTTTAGGTTAGGTTATTGTTTATATTGTTCGGGAGTCCTAATAAAAAAGATTTTAGGTACAAACATATTTAATAATCACTTCGAAATGATGTTCATAACAATATAAACTACTCAAACACGATACATTATATGTCTCATCGCCTTACACCACTTTTTCCTTATATTTTGCATCTTTGGACATATGAAAATATATCATGTCAGGTGCAGTTTTAGTGTTATTTTCACAAATAGGGGCAATACAATATTTATAATAAGCTTTTGTGTGCTCTTCCGTTACAATAAGTTGATCTTACAAGCTTTAATAACTCACTTTTACTAAAACTGTGAATCAAACACTTCGTTGTTTATTTATTGTAAGTGCACGGTGACGTCACAAAATGAGCGCGTCAAAATGGCGGCGTTTTAATTGTCCGAAAATAATAGTAGTTTTAATTATTATTTTTTAGCTCATTCAATAATATTGTGAAAGTTTTATATTTTCTTCCGGTTATATAATTACTTATAGAATAGTATTTAAAAAAATGCATGAATATACCCTATTCTAGGGGTCAAATTACATTAGGAACTAGTTGTCAATCAATTCAACGGCTCCTTATGAATATAGGGCTTGAAAACGCAATTTTAGGTCCATCTGAAAATTTTGACTTATTATCAATTCTGTCAAATTCACGTTTTAAATCGTAGGACGGTGATATCCAATGACAGGTTAATACTATTTTCAAGAAGCGTCAAATAGCTTTGTTCAAATTACGACCATATGTCAAAGTTATTAAAGTTCATTTTTGCCGAATTTTGTGATATTTTTACTGACAATCGTATCAAATATTTATGCTGTCTTTATGTCATCCGATGTTTTTACTTCTACAGTGGATAAATAATTACGCTGGTCATGTCATGTGTCACATCATTTTGATTTCGTGGAGTATCAGATATTTATATTTTTGCAGCGCTGCCCATAGTCATATATTTATGCTTGTGACTGTACTGGGTACCTAAATAAGATTTTAATGATTTTTATTGAACAGTAAAACAAACATATTTAAAACAATAAGATCGTATGCAGCATTTTAGTATCAAAATTGTAGGCACTCACTTTCTTTATCGATAGAATTTAATACAAGTGGTCGATACCACTCGTTTTTCAATTTTCTATTTCTAAATTAAGATAGCAATTCATAGTACCTATTTTTTATTTGAATTGTAAATACCTACTTAGATACATTTTAAAACTTTAGAAATTCAATAGAGATTGCTATAATTTCCAAGTTCCCTTTCTTCACAAGGATGCCAGATGAGTAGAAACGAAGTGCCCTCGCGAACGGGATAACGTGCTGCAGTAATATTGTAGATGGATGTAAGCACCGGGGGTGTGTCGTACGACTCCGGCAAATTAGTTCGGGGCGGGGGAGCTGCCCGCTACCCCTCCAGGCTAGGGGTTTATCAGATTCAGGGGGTAAAAAATGACTTCTCAATGGGAGGTAGCAGGGCGGTGACGACTACACTGCGTCGGCGCCAAGCGAGCGTGGGCGGCACCGCCACGTGGGGCTTCGGATCGCGCCGGACGCCCGCCGATGCTGCTCCGACACATTCCGATGCAGTAGAATAAAAACATTGTGACAACACTTCACCAACGGAATGCTTTGTATAGTGGAATTCACGTGGCCAATGAGTTTACGGACGTAGTGTATTAATGGAAGGATACGGTGACGTTGAGTGCGTGTCTCGCGAACGGCAGATGGACGCTTTAGAAACCATGCACCCGCTGGATCCGCCGACCCCTGATGTTCTTTTGGCTCTGCTTGCCCGGAACAAGGCACTAGAAGGTGAGGCCTATATGCCGGGGAAATGAGTGTATTGCCATAGGGTAATTTTGGAAAACTGTTTTTTTTATATGCCAGAATTGTTAGTTTCCTTTTAAATAACTCCTTCACCTCACTCAGTCAGTAGGTACAGTACACGCATTGCATTCATTAATTGCATTATATACGACTACAACTATGTTATAGCAGTTTGCGAGAAGTTTAAAAGGTCGTGGATTAAAATGGAAAGAACAGATTCGAATAAATACTTTACGTAGACGGGGGCTCCATTGTCATGGCCGTTTCAACTTCACACATTTGTAGGTAAGTTTCTTTATTTATAATCCAGTTTAAACTGGTAAGTTGCATCTTAAACCAATGAAAATAAAAGATAGATAACAAAAAGCTGCCCACTAACAGCGCCAGGGTCATTATCGGCATAGTACTTCCTGTTCCTTGTACTTTTACTCCAGTCAATGAGGCCTAGCTGAGTGCGTTCGTAGTATTACCTTTGTATGTATGTTGCTTGCCAGTATTACTTTGTAGTTTTGTTGATGTATACTCCTCGCGCGTAGGTTCGAAATAAATCATAATATGTACCTAGATATATTGTGATGCCTAATTGGAAGAGCGAAATGACAAAAAGTTGTTCGAGGTGTAGATAATTATTTAGGTATGTATTCGAAATATTTTCAATATATATGGATACAAAACAAATCCTCATTAATTGTAGCGTGAATATTTGCTGTTAACTGTAATTTCGCAGCTCGCACAACACTACTTTTAGCAGAGCATGAATGCGCGTAACTAAGCAAAAAAAATGCTCAAAGCGAAAAATGCACTGTGATATGACAACAGCTGTATTCCCAATATGACCCAGTTTCATAGATGGAACTACTATGTAAGTACCTACCAAAGGTACTTCTTTGATTTATTTTGTTCCAAAAATGTAATGAATATACTGTTGACCGTATAACATTATAATATCGTTAAGTAGGTATAATATGGTAAAGAATGCATAAAAATGCCGTACGCACGTATTATTATAATTTAATTACGCCTACGACGAACACCTTTGCTGATTGGATTATTACTGTTTTAATTAGGTAGTAGGTACGGTATCCTTTTTTTACCAAATAAATAATGGCATATGACTCAGTTCGAGAGGTCTATACTTCAAGCACGGCGTACGCGCTCGTCGTGTTACCCACCCTAGCGCCTCAGTCGAGCAAATGTGGCTCTCCGTCACGGTCAACTGCCGTCGTCTGATTATAGGTACTGCTTACCGTCCGAACTGGGTTAATGTTGATTTGTTTTTGGCCTCTTTGACAGAATCTGTAGCTTATTTTTCGAAATATGACCAAATCTTTTTGCTAGGGGATTTTAATATAAATATGTTACATACTAGTAATTGTGCGACGCTGAAGTCACTCATTTCTGCAATGTTTAGATCTAGAGCAAGTAGTAAAGGAGCCTCACTCTCTATTCCAGTGACAATGAAACCCTAATTGACGTGGTGTGTACCAATGCCCCTGTACAAGATGTTTGTGTTGCAAACATAACCGGTTCACTCGGTCATTGTATGATACTTGTCACTATCCCTATAAAACGTACTAAACCCCCACCTAAAACGATCACTTATAGACCATTTAAAAACATAGATATGGAAATTTTTAATAGGGATCTACGGTCAATCGATTGGGTTTCTGTGACCAATATGAACTCTGCACGAAATGCTGACCTCTTTTAATTCTCACGTCCTTTCGGTCTTTAACAAACACGCACCAGTGAAAACCGTCAAAATTAAAACGAATTGTTCCTTACCCTGGATAACTGACACAATTCATACTCGTATTATGATAGACAAACGTAACGAAGCGCACATTAGGTATCGCCATTCCAAATCCGAAGTTCACAGAAGATCATATATTGACTTTAAAAAAATAGTAAAAAATAGTATTTATTTGGAGAAACGGGCATATTATAATTATCACATAAATTCACATAGTGATGACTCAAAAACACTGTGGAAAAACTTAAAAAAAACGGTCCTGATTGACCCAAAAAAAGGTGACTGTCTTCCGGATGCCAAATGCGGTCAATGATAGTTTTCTAAGTGTACCTGGTGATGATAAGGTTTCATTATCATCGTTGACGTTTTTCGAGTTCCATAGATTTTGTGATGCGTCTTTTACATTAAAACCGGTGAAAGAGCACGTTGTGGGTAAAATCATACTGTCTATCTCAACCAATGCCGTTGGTATCGACGGGATCGGGAGGGATATGATATTGCTTACGCTTCCATGGACCATGTCAGTAATAACTGCTATCATTAACAAATCTATATTGACCGGGGAGGTGCCCGAGGCGTGGAAGTCAGCTTTAGTTACGCCTTTGCCCAAAGTAGAAAGCCCGCTTCAGTTTAAGGATCTCAGACCCATTAGCATGCTGCCTTTTCTGTCCAAGGTACTTGAAAAAGCAGTCTGCACACAGCTCACTCACTACGTTGAGGCCAACGGAATTTTGCCGGCAATGCAGTCTGGTTTTCGTAAGGGCGTGAGAACGGTGACCGCACTTATGGACGTCGTTGACAATATTCTGTCAGACTCGGGCAAGGGCACGTGTCTGGTACTATTAGATTTCTCCCGAGCTTTTGACAGTATTAATATTCCTCTGCTTCTTTCTAAATTGACATTCTATGGTATCGATGCAAAGTCACTTTTTTGGTTTAATAATTACCTAAGTAATCGAACACAATCGGTTAAAATAGCAAAGGTAGATGGCACCTTGTTGCAAACCCTTACTTCGTGGCGTTCCTCAGGGCTCTATACTCGGACCGTTACTTTTTATTATATATAGTGCTGATATAGTCAACGCCATTAGGCACTGTAAATTTCATTTATACGCAGATGATGTTCAATTGTGCCTGTCAGCTGCTCCACGAGATTTGGCAGAGTCTGTCGGCAAAATAAATGACGATTTGAACAGTATTGCTACGTGGGCTGATAAAAACGGGTTACTGCTGAATCCACAGAAATCCAAATTTATGATCCTTGGTTCCAAAACTCAAATTTCAAGAATTTTGAACGGTAACCCAGCAGTAGCTATTGGTGGTACACAAATTGAACGAGTAGAGGAAGCTAGGAATCTGGGGATCATAATGGACAGTCAGTTACGCTTTGAGAGCCACGTAAAAATCTGGTAAAATCTTGTTTTTTCCGGCTCAAGGTCTTGTACCAAATCCGAAATCTTTTGAGCGAACAGGTACGAGTAGCTCTGTGTGAATCTCTGATTCCATCCAGATTAAATTACGGAGACATCATCTATGGACCACGTTTACTGGCTAAAACGCGTCGTCTCGTTCAGCGTGTACAAAACGCATGTTGTCGTTTTTGCCATAGTATCCCACCCAGAAGTCATATTACACCATACCTTAATAGAAGTTCCATTTTAAATATGTCATCACATCGACACTTACACCTCGCCTGCCTGTTGTTTGATGTTCTTAAATACCAAAAACCTGACTATCTGTTCAGAAAAATAATGATCTCGTCTTTTCACTCACATTATGGCACTAGGTCAACACGACGATGTATCTTAGAAGTACACCCCTACAGGACGGTTGCCTTTACTGGCAGTTTTCGTTATCTTGCAACCAAATGCTGGAATAACATTCCTCCGCCACTTCGACAATTACCATCCAGGAAATCTTTTAAATTAAAATTTAAAAGATTGCTCTTGGACAAGCAAGTGGCAGGAATTCCTCATGGCTATTTGGTTGCAGATTTTGTAATATAGGCGTGCTTCTAAGGGACATCACACATCTCACCACACTTTTTTCATATTATATACACTCCTTGTCGACACATAGTTACACCTATATTTTGTCATTTTTAGTAATCACCTATCACACAGATCTATTTTATTTATTCGATATTATTTGCAAGCTTTATTTATTTATTATTATTTTTCTTGTAATATTTCATATAATATGCATCGTGACCCGAGGTACTGGCAGAATATCAGTGCTAGCTCACACGAGCAAAGCAAAACTGACCCAGTACCTTTTTGGCATTATTGCAACGCACAAGTATGCCGTAATTTTAATTTATAATTCTAGTTCCGTACCACAATTGTTTTACTTGTTCTTTTATTGTTGTTTTTTTTCTGTATTTCTTTGTTTTTATTTTGTTGCATAGTGCCAAATAAATGATTTATCTATCTATCTATATTTAGACACAATATATACAGAGACAATGACAAGGTCGTTAACTTGTTTACTATTTACGCCTTTAACTTAGTGATCAATTGAGAAGCAGATACAGTCTACATTTACCTTAGGGGGAGTCCCTTCTACTGCAATGCAACGCATGGATGAATGTAAAAGTATCGAAAATGAATTACGTAGTAGATACTCTCAACTCATGCAATACGAGCTGGCATCGCGGCACCACCTGCGATTTACAAAAATCTCATTCATTTACACGGGATTACTTATTACATAGCCTATGTCAGTTCCCGAAGGTTCATCCTAAATGACATACTGGTAATTTTTGAAGTCCGTCTAGTCGGTGTGTTTCTATAGTCTATACTAAAAATGGCCGTTTGAAATGATTATTATTTTCAATTTATTAAGATATCGCACGACCAGGAAATTAAAATGGTGAAGGTCAGATGGCAATCGCTTCCACCATAAGTAGGGCCTACGCCAATCTCTATTTTTTGTAGTTAAACACTAGATCAGGTTTCGGGCTTGTTGAAGATGTAACTGGGATAAGATCCCTGGGATGATGAGGACACCCCGTGAACTGACGAGTGCGGCGCTTGCTGCTCAGAAAAAGTCTGGCGAAATGTATGGAACGAGCGAAGCGAACAAAATTCTCCGTTTCAACCTGGACGAAAATTCTTTCGTACATATGTCCGGCTTCTGTCCGTCTGTTCTACTCTACAGGTTGCATTTCTTAACCGATTCTCGTGAAATTTGAGCAGTGAGCAAGTCCAATAATTATAATAGAATGTACTCGTATTTGTAGATTCAGTTTTTTAAAAGTCAGGCTTGCGAGTTCTACAGCCCACAGAGCCACTAGTTATCATACCAACAAAACAAAACGTAGATATTTTTTTAGTTCATAGTAATACCCAGTTAGTTTATTATTGTGACGACGGTGGGGTCAATAACAGTTTTGTTACCATAGTGACACGCCGTCAAGGTATTTCAAAATTCACTGTGTTGTCATCACTTCATCAGTAGCCCATAGGTATAGACGGCGGCCTTGTTGTCGATATACCCGAGTTCGAGACCAGTGACTTACATGCACTTTTTAGGGTTCTGTAGTCAACAAGGAATCCTTATAGTTTGGTCATGTCCGTCTGGCCGTCCGTCTGTCCGTCCGCTTAGCTCAGTAACCATTACTACTAAAAAACTGTAACTCGGCATGGGTTATAAATCAATCAGGCCACAAAACGGAAGAAAAAATTGCTGGAGTTTTTTTTTGGGGTACCTACCCCTACTAATGTGGGGCTGTAATTTTTTTCTCATTAAACCCATAGTGTGGGGTATCGTTGGATAGCTTGTCAAAAATATTACGGGTTTCTCAAAACGATTTTTCAAATTAGTGATTCGTTTGCGAGATATTGGGCTTTAAAGCCCAAATTTTTGTTCGAGTTATGTGCCCCCCTGCCGGCTAAATGGCTGCTACTGGGAATGTGAAAAAAATGGTGGCAGTAGTACATATAATGAATTTAATAGGAAAACTATCACGGCTAAGTAGGCACAACTAGTTACCGAGTAATAGTTTACTTAACTTAACTTGGTAACTTAAAATGTACTTAGAAAGGCCAACGTTCGTACAAATTCGGCCGACACAACCATTTACTTGGCGCGCGTGTGTCGATGTAACTAAGAAAGACAGGCCACTACGGAACCCTAACACTGCGCGTGGCCCGACATGCACTTGGCCGATTTTTATGTTTTAAATTCTTACCCCCTTATTCATAAAACTTAAAATGCCTTTGCTAAATAAAATGTGCTTTGTCCCTTTCTTACGAACACAAATGTCAAAGTGACAGATAAGGACAAACGAATTTTAACGCCATTTTAGTTAAAACAGGCTTACAGAACGATTATGAATACGGCCGTTAGTCAATACATTTTCAAAACGCGGAGTAGCATTAAATGTTCTAGAAAAAGTAAGCGAATAGAATATCCGATGGTATAGGCACATACAGTCCCACTCGCAAAATGTCCCTTACTCCCTTTCACAAAACGTACCTTTCATAAATGTCCCTTTCCCAAAATGGCCCTTCTGCAAAATTCTCCGTTCTTAAAACGTCCCTTAACATAAATTATATCCCCTTTGCAGAACGCCCCTTTCGCAAAATGTCCCGTTTACAAACCGTACCTTTCGCAATGTTTACTGTTTCTCGCTTTGTAGGTGCTCTTAGTCTATGTTTACTAGTAACAATATATTTTCTGTGGTGCTTTAGTATGCGTGTTCGATCTCGAGGAAAATCTAGATTGGTTTTATGGTTATTGTTGAGCATCCCAAGTAAAAAATATCCCATAAAAACCATTCCATGTAAAAAAGACGCCAAGTCTCGAAACTCTTCCACCGTAAAAAGTTGTGAGATATTTCGTAGAGCCAAGTCTCAGGTATTCTTCTAAAAAAAATTCTGCAACTTGGCAATCACACAACTTTACTGCATTTATTGATTTTTGCATGCCTAATACTATGTAGTATTGTGTGATTGCCAAGTCACAAAATTTTATTTAGCTAGCAAATAAAGATTAATAAGAATGCCTGAGACTGGCTCTACGAAATATATCACAACTTTTTACGGTGGAAGAGTTTCGAGACTTGGCGTCTTTTTTACATGGAATGGTTTTTATGGGATCTCACTTCTTTTTGTAGGTTATTGTGTTATCAATACATACAAATTCTGAATGCAGTCCCATTCTTGCTTTTTATTTTTCCCGTCCCATTCAAATATAACTTTGTAATCCTATATGTTTATATGGGATTACAAAGTTATATATGCAGTTAGTTTATCTAGAAAACTGGAAAGAAATTGCATTTTTTTAACGTTTCCCTTGATTTATACACTAAAGACTAATTGTATTCTAAATTTGAAGCTTCTATGTCTGCTAGAAGTGCCTTAGACTTATGATGAACGGTGAGTCAGTGAGTGAGTGACAAAATTAAGAAACGTTGACTAGTTATAATTCTTAAACTACTGGTTCAAATTGAATGAAATTTGAAATATATCGTGTTCATACACACGAAGTTATAGGTGGGTCGAAAATGCCTTGAACTGCTTCGAGAAAACGATGGTACGGCCGTGCCGCTGTTTTGCTCGACTTGGCGTACTTGTCATTCTGTAGACGGGACATTTTGTGAATGAGGTGTTTTGCAGACGGGACGTTTAGCGAAAGGGGCTTTAACAGAAGTGAAGTTTTGCAAAAGGGATGGGACTTTTTGAGAAAGGGACGTTTTGCTAATGGGGTATTTTGCACAAGGGACCGTTTGCAAAAGAGACGTTTAGTGAATGGGACGTAATTATGTTAGAGGGACGTTTTACGTACGCGTCTAAACCGTTTATCTGGAAAAGCCCATGCTACTCAAACAAATGAGTAATGAAATGAAGATCGGAATGAAGATCGAAATTACGGTCTAGAACCTTTGGAAAGGGGTATAAATAGAGACCGCATACGCGGTACAAGTCAGTCTTCAGTGGAGTTATTGAAGTGGTCTTGAGTCTTTAGAGAGGAGTCTTCGGAGTGGAGTTCTCGAAGTGAAATACTCAGTGAGTAATGAGTATAGTATCAGAGTGACTGGAAGAAGAAGAACAGTGGTGAACAAGTGGTGAATAGTGAAGTGGTCTAGTGCAAAGTATCAGTGTAGCTGTGTCAGTACTAGTAGGCGCGGACTCAGTGAACTTGCGTGTGTTAATTGAGTCAGTGTTAGTAGGTACGTGTAGACTCGGTGGACTTTGCCCTGTGTAAATCGCAAATAAATCTACTGTCATGTTAAAAAGTTGTTATAACTACGAGTATCCTGTACGTTCGTAACATTATCAATAGAACAGAGTACTTTTATAATCCCTTTTTTAAAACCGATGTTCATATCGCACGCTACAATTACTGGCCGCCGACACGTGTCGGGGTTTTGGTGGCGCACGCGTCGGGGCGGTGTCCGACTCAACTTTATATGGGCACAGTATGGGCTTTCACTGACACACCATCGGGCTCGAGTAATCAAGTTAAGTGCTCTTCACAGTTATAGGAGCGTCAATGAGCGCTTTTTGATTTTAACGCCAGACAAGGTAATGACCGGCTTCTATTATTCCGATAACGTTGCACTTAGCAAATTGTAAAGACAAGTGCCGCGTGACTTTAAACATTTGCATTGAAAACTGTAATTACTAATTACTGATCAATTAGGCACCTAATAGTGTTTACCTTTAGGTTCAATGCAGGTAAGTAATTTATTTGAGTCCATATCAAACGGCATTCAAGTCAAGGTTCTACTATCATTTTATGTTGTATCTTCTAACGTCGATATCCTACTTACTTTTCATGACTATTTCCTTGTCAATAACCCGCCATCGGTTCTGGTCTTAAGCGTCATGAATTCATGAAGCACTTTTAGGTACTAATTAAGTATAATATTTTTAATCATGACATGACCCTTAATTATATAACAATACTTACATGATAATTTCATAAAATACCATAAGTACGAAACCCGCGCCCGAGTTTCTTGTGTTACTTAGGTATTATATTAAACTAGCTGCCGCGCGGCTCCGCCCGCGGATTACAAAGAGCCCAGGCGGTAAAAATGCAGCACATAATTTCGAAGCTCATTCATTCATTATATATCCTTACCATTCTTGAAGGCGCTTTCGCGAGGACCTTCGCGGGATTTTTAGAATGGGAAGGGTAGTTTCTGAGATTACTCTCAACCTTTCCAAGCTATGACGTACAAACCTACATTTTATAGATATCACCTCTTTATCGTTAGTATCAGGGACCATTACTGGTCGGTTAGTTGGTTTGTGCTAAGTAGGTAAGGTGATGATGGGCGCCCACTGCAATGAATGCGTTTAAACCTGATTCTTCTCTCAAATAGGAGAAAATGAGTGTGTAGGTATATCAACATTTTTAAAGCAAAAAAAATGACTATTCAATATTGACATAGAACCCAACTCTCCAGCAAGAGACGAATCTAATGACATAGCATTTATTAAAACCGATACCGAACGATACCTGTAGATCTGATGGTGTTTACAAAAATCTCGCGTATTATACATACTTATAGGTAGATTAGCCGGAATATAGTACTCATCAGAATAATAATTCACAACCGGATCATAAGATCGATATAGCAGCTTGTTGTTTCAATAATCATGTACATAATAAGAAAATAGGTTGTCCGGAATCGGTCGGATTGGTAAAGGCCAGTTAGACTTAATATCATATCAAATAGCAAAAACTCATTAGTCGGTCGGTAAGTTTTTGATATGATTAACCAAAATAAGTTCTGAATAACAGACTTTACTTTAAAAGCAAACTAAGTAGTAACGGGGATTACCGCGGGATACTAATATTTTCCCTTAACTCATACCAGAAATAACCCCTAACGGAACGAAATCATTTCAAAGCCTATGATTACTGGTTAGGGCGCGTTTAGCCGGCGGCCGGTTATTATTTCACTAAACTACATTGTATGTAAAAATAATAGTTGCTATTGTACCATAATTTGAAATACGTATCAGTCAACAATTGCGTAGGATTATAATAGCGTGGGAATGATAAATTAGAGTATATCCAAGAGCAAAGAAAATGGGTAAACGTTGTACACGCATCCTCTTGAGTACATAGTATAATTATACCTACCTATAAGCTGAGATTGATTTTACTGTCTCATCTCGATATACTGAAGTAGAAGTTAACATAGATTGTAACCACGGAATAAAAAACCAATTGTAACGTTTATTTAACGTCAAAGGCAAAGTGTTTTATTTGTTAAACATAGGTGAAGGCTGCATAGAAACAGAGATGTTAATTCTTTCACACGGTATCGTCACGGTTAGTTTCACGTTTACATAGTTGGCACTACCTACTATTGTTCCGGATTGAGAGCAAAAAATATAGATCAATCTAGTTACTGGAATTTTTGTTTCTAGATGTAGATTTTTATTTACTGTGTAAAAAGTAGGTACCTCCTTATAGCTTCTTCGTGAGTGTTTAGATCAGTATCTGGATTCGGGTGACATCAGTAGTTTTGGCATAAGAACGTGTTTATTGGTTTGCCCGTAGGGTTATAAGAGCTCGTGGACTGGTACCAACCATCGCCTATACGAGTTTAAGTAGTTCGACACTAGGCATAGGTTCCTATGTTTTTTTGTTCAGTTCTTAAATACTTATAATTTTTAAGAGCTGAAAACCATTATACAAAGGTATGAAAAAAAATTAAGCACAATTACAAACATGAATTTTATCTATGTCCTCAAATATAACTGCTATTTCAATACCAAATTCCCACAACTTTAAAAGGCGTGAGAAAATGATGGCTCAACAATAACTAATTCGTAAACAATCCGGAGACGTCTCCTATTATATTATCACATTAGGACCGGAAGTGCACACGTGGCGCGGCGCGTGCGACGCCAATCGCTTCCTTCCGGTTTTACCACTCACGCGTGTTTTGTTACCTGAAACGAGTTAAACTCGTGTTATCGATATGAAACTGGCTTTTATTTTTTGAGGATGATTATTGATTTGTGTGAATTTTAAATTTTGATTAATGCGAACGGTATACTTGTTTGTGACTTTATTTTTATCATTGTTTGACATTCATACTATTATTACAATACTTACACAAATAACAGACTAACGAATATTTATACATCGATAGACTAAATAAGCTAAGAGTAAGTGAGGGATCGAGTTTTTTTTACGTTTTTTAGTAATGTATGGAAGTGGCGACGTATACGTACTTTCTATAAACATAATTTACTTATCTGACTGCTAATTTAAGTTGATACTAGTAAAGGTTTGCGTCTAATTTGCTAAGGTATTAATTTTCAATGTTTTTTCTATACTTAGGTACTTACAATTTTGTTCTACCAATATTATAAATGTGGAAGTTTGGATATCACGCAAACACTGGAGAACAGATTTAGATGAAATTTAATATAATTTATATAGTAGAGCGTTTCTCAATTTTTAGGGTTCCGTAGACAACAAGGAACCCTTATAGTTTCGCCATGTCCGTCTGTCCGTCCTCGGCTTAGCTCAGTAACCATTACTACTAGAAAAATTTAATTCGGCATGGGTATATAAATTAATTTTTTTAGGGTACCTCCCCTACACCTAAAGCGGGTATGTTTTTTTCTCTCGTTAAACCCATAGTGTGGGATATAGTTAGATAGCTCGTTCAAAAATATTATGGGTTTCCTAAAACCATTTTTCAAATCAGTGATTAGTTTGCGAGATATTGGGCTTTAAAACCCTAATTTTGTTACCCCCCTCTGCTGCCTAAACGGCTACTACTGGGGATGTGAAAAAAAACGTGGTTGTATTACATTTAATGAATTTAAAAGGAAAACTATCACGGACAAGTAGGTATACGTAGGTACCGAGTAATAGTCGAACAACTTAATGTGTACTTGGAAAGGCCAATTTTCGTACAAATTCGGCTGACGCAACCGCACCGCACGTCGATGTAACTAAGACAGACAGGCAACTACGGAACCCTACACTGCGCGTGGGCCGACACGCACTTGGCCGATTTTATTTATTGTATTTTCTCTGGATTTTATCTCCTAATAGCCTCCTGAGGCGCACCATACAATACAAAAAGGGCGCTGAAATATAGATCAACTAGTGTAGAAAATAGAGTAAAAAATTTCTTGTTTCGAAAAACGACAGAAACAGGACAAAATGATTCTGTCGTTTTTCGAATGGTGTCCAGTGGTGAACGATTTAAATTATTTTAATGGAATTATTCCTTTCAGTAGGCCTATGGGCCTTAGGAGGATATTAGGATAAAACACTTCGAAAGTTTGTTTTCCCTAGTATGTTACTATTTTACTGAGTATGACGGTAACACAAAAGGAAAGTTCAAAAATGTGTAGAGGTTTTGGGACACTTGGTTTCCTATTGGGATGTAAGGAGGTTTTCTGAGTAGAAATAACATAAAAGTTGCAGAAATAAGTCTACTTTAGTATACTTTTATACAATTCTTCCTCACAACTGTTGAAATTAGGGACGTCGATTCCTTGGTTCACCCGGCGTTAAAAGCAAATGCTTATCCCTAATATTATCAAGAGGGAAAGTCTGTGGGATTGTAGCTGTGTAAGTCTGTATGTCTTGGGTAATATCTGGAACCTGGAACTACTTATCTGATTAAAAATAAACTTTCACCTGCGTATAGAATGGAGTTTCTGGATGGATTTATCCCGCGAGTTCTTTGAGATACGCGGGCAAAGCCGCGCAGTAAGCTAGTTCTAAATAAATACCAAAAACATTTGAATAAACACTCTATAAAATTCGCTGCTCTACATAATACTACACATATCGGTGATAATTATAATTACCCTTACTCGAATGGTCACGCGCATATATCTGAAGCATCAACAATTTTTATAGCCGAAGGGTCTGGAGTCATCATCCGCCCGGCGGGGGGCAACATCTGTCGGCTTTCGCCCCTCGGCTTACCTCAGCCCACCTGATCACGGCCTACCGATTACATCTTATATTATACCGGTACTACCTAGGAATTAAAGAATCTTTTACTCTGCCATTATTTATAATGAATCATGTTGTAGGGCCATACACAGATTTAGGGTGCGTAATATCCACTAGCGATGTCAGGTAGCGGAGCTGTGTTCGAAGGAAAAAATCCACTAATAGCGTTGCTAGCTTCACATATCTATGTGTGCGAGAAAAAATCAACCAATAGGAAGCTATTGGTAGGATTTTTCCTAGCACATCGCTTCACCCTTAGGCTTCACCTTTAGAATAATTATTTGTCCATTCTGTGACTAATAGTTTGAATACCCCATATATTTCGAGACAACGATTTCTCAATATGCAGGTCAGCAACGCACTTGCGAACCATTTGAAATTGCAATCGTCCGTAGGCAACGGTATCTATAAAAATACGTTAGTGTTAAATATACTTCAAGCAGCAGCAGGTAGTTGTGAGCTACCTACTTACATATTATATAAAATGATTGGAACATGCAGGAGGAGCACATTTTGTTTTATCAGTCTGTGTATAGCCCGTAAGGTACAGTCAGCAGCAGAAGTAGCCAAGCGGGCGAAGAGGTAAAACATGATCTATATTTCTTTCTCATAAGCACACCTCACCCGTCGAGTGTAACGAAACTAGACCGCTACCTACGCTTAGTTACTTTGAATCGCGGTGTCAAGATATATTTGTGGGTGAACGGCGAGGTGAGGTTAAAACAACTCATAGAATCGCTATTCTGTAACTTGTTTTAACGCTGGGCTCGAAATTTTGCCGATGACGTCAAACCACACACAGGAGTCTGAAAAGAAGACCTAGAGGTTTAAAGCCCTTGTTGCGCCTGCTTCTGCAAAGTAGGGAAAGAATACTCAGCTCGTGCTATTTTCCACAAATATTTGTAACCATATTAACCATTGTCATTGCGTCATTTGACTCATTCGTCATAGAGCGTTTTAATCATTAATATCAAATAGTTTTAAACACGTGTAGTCGTACTTATACTATTTTATACTAGTCGCAAGCGTAAGCCTCGGAAGCTCTATTCCATCTCAATTTGTTTTTCAAAGCCATAATTGAAGTCACGTTTCAATTCGTTTAATTTTTCCAGACAAAGAACATTTCTCGGAAAGCCATAATTTTCGGTGGAGCTGTTGAAGGGAGTTCTTTGATTGCATGAATATAAAGGGCTTCCCTGTATAAAGCTCGCAGTGATCAGCTTTAGCCCTTTGTTAACGTTTTAATCAATCAGAGGAGAGCCGACTGCGCGCGACCGGGCTTAGGGATGTTACTAGGTATTCGAGTGGGAAATCACTTATTAATTAAATTATTAAGTTACTAATTATATAGGGTTTGCTCAAATTACGATATGAAATATGCTTATCCAGTTTTTATTTACATTTCTAATTTCTAAGCGATGAAAAAATTTGTAGTAGTATAAATTCAAACACGCTTGTGTCAGATGGACAGATACCAAGTCGCATAACTGTTAGGTCGGAACAATTCGGTAACGACCACGAAATAACAATAAATAGAACCACCATATAGGTACGTTAATTGTCCTTTTCCCACCGAAGTTAAACTAACCTATGATTCCATGGAGGAAAAGCAATTTAATACTTTTCTTCACCATATCACCCACAAACATCTAGGATAAAAAGCGCATGCCATATCGGCAATAAAATAAACGGATGACTTTTAATTGTCTAACTAACAAAATAGGAGTTTGGTTAATGATTACTGACCATGCATGTTTTTCCCCTAATAAATTGATATGAAAACAACGCGGGCGCAGTGTATTGGTCTGCCGACGGGGGGTCGAGGCAGGGTAGCGTGGTAAATTGTTATGGTAGCTGGTTTTTGACTTCCATTGTTGTTTAAATTCAGTGGGTAAAAGTTTCATGGCTAGAATAAAAAGTGGTGGGTATTTAGGATTGACCCCAATTTTCATTGACTTGATACTTTTGAGCAAGCGGTTTATTATGTTATGTAGTTCGTAAACCCAAACGTCGATGAGAACAAGGTATATGTACTAGTTTTACACGCCTCCTTGTCGTATTTGAAACGAGATTGACCCATTTGCCCTAACCATCTTATATTATTCAATATATTCGAGGGATAAAATTAAATTTTCAAGCAGCACTCCGCTAATGTTGTAAACCGTTTAATAAAGACGAACAATCCACCTGAACGGCACGTTTAGAGGGCATTAAGGAGTCTGCCGACCTCGGCTGCTCATTACGGAGTAGTATTAAAAGCGGGGTCTTCTGCTAGAATATGCATTTTTACGGGCGTTCGGGGCGCTCGTGAATGTTTGATGGGGACAATCTCGGCAGCGGCACCTGCGCGCCGCAGCGATCTCTGATCTGTATTTCACGAGTTTCTCCCTGCTGCGCTTCGGGCGGACCAGTGTATCCCTGATCCCTGATTACAACAGATGCTATGAATCTATAGGGGTCAAATTATAATGGGGAAAATTATCGAGAGACGAAACGGTTTTGAGAATGGGGAGGTCGTTTTCCGCGGCCGCCTGCTCGCGGAGCTTGTCACGTTCCCGAAAATTTTATTCATTATAATAATAGAACATAATAAGATATTAGGATGTGTTTTGTCTTCTATTTATTATGAAAATAAGTACTAGGTACAATATATTACATTCATGCGATTAACTTACATTAAGTTTGATCAGCTGGATTCAATGCGTGCTACAACTTATATGTGAGGATCGTTTGTTTGAAACACTTTGGGCGATTTAACAGCGATTGCAAGGATGGGCAGTCATAAGGAATCCATGGTACTTATGTTTGAAATCTGAATTTTAATCAATTGGTGGAATTACTTATACCATGAAAGTTTCTAAAAAAACCTGCAAACCTTCGTTAATTGTTGCTATGTTTGATGCATTTCGTTAACCACGAGATCAAGACATCATTTACTATTAAAGTAAATGTTTAATCACATTGTAATAATAAATTCAAACAGTGAATGAAAACTAGCATCATAATAATTTTGCCGGGTCCATTTCAAAAGCAAACAAGTAAACTAAGTACCTACACTCGCGGGCAAAGAATACGGGTCGGTAAAATACCGTCATATTTCCTAAAATAGTGCGTAAGAGGTTGTACTGTTAATCCTGTCATGATCTTTATTTAATTTTACATATAAACTGCTAATAACTGTGAAAAAATATAACGTTACCAGGTTTAAATCGGACTCGTAAAAACCCATGAAAAAAAACAACGTTAACGGAGCGAGATATCGCAAAAATCGTGATTTTTGGATATCGATATTTTTATGATAGGATCCAGGAAATTGTTAATACAGTTGAGTATTGTAAAGAATAGCATATTATGTAAGTAAAACAAGTATTCAATATTTTAAAAACCTATTGCAGTTATTTAATTTAGGGTGACCCGCATTCTTTGCCCGCGAGTGTATTATATGGCAAACAGTACGCACTGGAAAACTCCAGCACAAAACAAAGCTTTGTACATTTTGGCAAATTTTGATATTGTTATAAATGCAACAATATTATGTGTAAGTCTACGTGTATTGTGGAGGGCCGTGCTACAGGAGGGGAGGGGAGGGGAGGGGAGGTAGACAGGGGGTGTTCTGTAATCAAGAAGAGTACACGCGTCCCTAGGCGCCTCCCCTCCCCGCCCGCCCGAAACCACCTCGAGGGCAATGCCTCAAACCTCTATTGACTTGCCGCTTGAATAAAGAAATATTTTTTTATTTCTTTTGTGGCATGGAAATCCAGTGGCGAGACCGGGTCTGAACGTGGAAAGAAATTTTATTTGAAAAATTCTACCTGGATTATTTGCTTAATGCATGCGGAAAATACTAAGTTTCACTGTAATGCAATGTTTTTGTACTTCGGTAGTGTTGTCCTATGGAATACCTGTAGCGCGAGCAAGGAACAATAATATTTAGGCAGGAACGGCGTATTACACGATGAGTTCGGTCGAAATGTGTGATTGTGAAGGCCTAAGCAGATCTTAGCATTTCTTGCCACGTCGACTGCAGACGAATTGTGAATCTGTAGGAGGTGATAAAGCACGGCGAAGTCTGTCGATCTGCAAGAAAAACCCCGCTGCTATAGAACCAACGTAGCGCGTAAGCGCTGCAACAATTATCTGTCATAGATGCTGTGGCCAATGATGAAGCAGGTCTAAGGGTAGATTTCCACCAAAGCGGTTCGAGGTAGCGGAGCGGAGCGAGGACGCGTAGCGAAGGTGTGGAATTCGTGCAGATGACCGGCGCGAGGATGTGTTATGAACTTATGAGGCTGTGAAATGTGTGCGTTTTGTATGTAAAAAACCTCGCTCTACTGAGTCCAATTCCTCCAGTGCTCATTTATAAAAAATAATAGGTTAACCACTGGTATTTTTCATTAGGTAGTATTTTAATATACATATTTATTGATTTGTAAATACTATGTCGATGAAAATATAAATAAATATATAAAAAATTGAACTTTAAATCCGCTGCTGCCTCTAATCTAGTGATGTTTTGAGAGAACATTTAAAGTAAGATAAATGAATCTAAAAAAACATTGTTCTCTTAATAATGATCCATTTTTACAAAAACCAATTTGTATATAATATAGGTGCCGATTTTCTCAAGTTTCCATGCGCGGCGGGTAAAGAACACGGCATATGGACCTGAGTATACGGGCAAGCGGGACAACATTTAGAAATTACGTATGTAAAATACTTTCTTGTCTCATTGCGTTTCGTACTAACAATTGTTTCTTTTTAGTAAGTTCAATATGAAAGGTGTTAACAAAAAATAATGAATCGTCGACAAATAAAATGCGCTTTAATTCACATTTGTGCTAACAATCGGACTTGTAATGCACGTCCATTGTGGAACAACAAAAGTTAACCTGTCGTCTCCTCCGACTACAGAATAGAACGATTTTAGGGTTACGAGGGAAGCAATGACAAGCGCAAGTCCCCACAATATGCACACAAAAAGCATTATTATTGCAGTCGGATACCCTCTGGCAGAGAAATTTCGACCGTATTGTATTGTGATAAAAGTTATTGAGAATTTGCGTGAAGTTTTAATGCAAGGTTATCTAAACAGAACTCGCCATGTGCGCGCAGCGCTAACGTATGGCATATCCTAGTGCTGTCAGCACCGCGATTATTGTAAATAAATTGACTTACTGATTTGTTCGAAATATTAGACCTTTGTATTGAAAGATGTTGACAATAACAATTTCTGTACGTTTCTTTAGTAGTAGCTAGTACCAATTAAACCTATGGTCGTTGGAAAGACCCACAAAAGCAAAAATCAAATCGGTTTTGAGAGCAATGGAGCGAAAGCTGCCTGAATATCAAACTAAGAGATAGAGTAAGAGTCACTAAAATACGCAAAAACTAAAGTTATTGACGCTCTACTCTTTTCAAAAAGGCTCAAGTGGAAATAGGCGGGCCAAAAATTACAAGCGGGAAAAATAATTACGTCGTGGTAACCCTTTTTTTTAACGATGTGGAAATGCTTTATGCATACCCCCGGTAGCTTTATATGATTCAGTTCCGCTTACAGCACTAAATAATGGTGTAATAATAATGAGTAAAGTTGTATCGATTTTACTACACACCAGAACAAAACAATCTCATAACATAAGCAGACTAAGCTGTGCCATAAAGTCGCAAATCGAGTGATTAAACGGCTAATAGCTAATACCATTAACTGATACATGCAACAAGCCGCGTCTGAATAATTCCACAGTATGGATACAATGTACGGCTTTAGCTAAACGGCTCCATATTTTCAAAATCCCCATAGAGCAATAATATTCAATGAGCCGGGTGAGATGGATGTATTGTGCGCGGGTAATAGGGAGCGGGACGGAGGACGAGGGACATTGGATGGCAAATCCTGCAGATTAGCGCGACGAGAGCGACATGTGGCCTCCCGGCACTTAGCACTCCCACCCCGTGCGTGCAATCCTTCACCCTCGCAGCGGAACATACACCGACCTGCCGAGAATCCACTTGCCATGACTGGCTAGGTACAACATATGTATACTAGCTTCTGCCCGCGTCTCCGTCAGCGTGGAACTCGTTTATATCGTAGCACCATACAAACTTTCATCCCCAATTTCACCCCTTCAGGGGATGGTTTTCGGGATAAAAACTATCCTATGTCCTTCCCCGGGATCCAAACTATCTTCATACCAAATTTCATCTCAATCGGTTCAGCGGTTTAAGCGTGAAGAGGTAACAGACAGACAGACAGATACACTTTCGCATTTATAATATTAGTATGGATTATGACGCAAAAAATGATAAAAACTGAGTCGTTTCCTTTTTTTGCTTTTAAGGCTTTAATTTCTCCGGCACTTGAATTTCACGAAAAACTCATACATTTTATCAGATACATCCTAATGGTGTGTTTTTCCACAAGGTGAGCTACTAAGCTACCAATGTCACTTGTATTATTATTTTCAGCCCAATTATATCAGATAATGGTCGTGTTTACGTGCTTAAACTCGGCAGATGCAAGTTTCTATATATCTCGATAATTACATACATAATTTTTCAGTTCTAGTGAGGTTGATTTAAGTCTTACATGTCAAAAAATATGCGGGTCATTTTCAAATGTGATTCAAAAATGATAAGTATCACAATGATCCTTGAATGTAACAATGTCAATGTTCAAACAAGTGGGTGCGTGCGCAAATCGAGTCACTTTAGTACCAACATATACAGTTGTGATAAAAGATCAGTGAAGTCCAAGTGGACTTGATGAGGTATATCTATGTCTGTAATTAGTTTATGTAGCTTCAGATACCATAGTAAAAAAATACAGCGAATTTAAGTATTTCATACAAAACTTGTTTTTGCTGTATTTCGTTTGTTTTATGAACTGGAACGATATAAACTAATCACAGACATAGATATACCTCATGTCATTGTATATGCAAAGTTTCGTCACAATCCAACACGTAGTCTTAAAATGAGAGGGTAACTACTTTTGTATGGGAAGGTGAAATTCGGGCGACCTTACTGCGGACTCTTAAGATGTGCTAAGGTGAGTAGTGACGCGCATCGAAACTGGTTGTGAATTGCTCTACAAACCCTAACGAAACATTTTATTTTTAAAGGTATAGTTCAGTAAAGTTTAAAACGTAACATGTTAATCTCATTTGTTATGTGTACCCTTGGACAAAATATATGTTCACGGTTGAGATACTTATGATAAACTTAAGTTTACTAGTATTCCATACTTGACACAAAGCAAGTCATCTAAGATCACAATCGGGTAATATACGGGACAGCCCTCGGTGTGCCATCACGTGTAAGGTCGGTGCGGGTCACTTGGGCTATTCTCCGCCACCGAAGCGGAACGCAATACTACAAAGCGCGAGCGCAAGCGATGCAGCTCCGTTTGTGCCATATGTCGTTCACATTACCCCGCACCCCTCAAAGATTGATGACGATTGACTCGATGGCACATTCAAACGTATTAAGCCATGAAAATGTTATATGCACTTAGGCAAATGGGTGCAAAATTTCATTTATGAATGGTGTTTATTCAAAATTGGGTCGCTGTCAAATGAATTATGGAGCAGTTTTGCTGCCTCAGTTCCAAAAGTTTTGTTTCGTGTTTTTAAACATAACAAAACTATATTTTTGTAAAAAGGCAAAGTTCCAATTAAGTAGAGTTGTATTCAGCAATTTTAAATAATTTATTTATTTAATCGTATAGTAATACGATTAAATAAATATTATAACTGATGTTGTTACATTAACAATCTGGAAAAATTAAAAAACCCCCGAAATTTTCATTTCAAAGTTGAATATCTCAAAACCAGCTGAACCGATTTTGTTGAAATGTATCTTAGAACCATCTCGATCAGGTCAGCATTCGGAAAAAAAACCGGCGGAATAATATAATAGCGGAACGTTATTGGTTTGTTTTTGTTTCAATGAGCCTAATATTTTAACTGATATCGTGTTGTTACATAAATAACTTAAAAAACTTGAAACCCCCCGACATTTTCATATCGAAGATCAATATTTCCAAACCGGCTGAACCGATTTTGTTGAAATGTAGCTAAGAACCATCTCGATCACGTCGGCTTTCGCAAACAAAAACGCATTAAAATCGGTCCATTCGTTTAGGAGCTACGATGCCACAGACAGACACGCAGACACGCCCAACTTATAACAATATGTATTCAGCAATATTCAATATTGCTCAATACAACTTACATGACAGAAATTATCAGGTTAGTAAAAAGGCAAAGTTCCAATTAAGTAGAGTTACTCTACTTAATTGGAACTTTGCCTTTTTACAAAAATATTGTCTTGTTCTGTGTATAATGCATCTGTGCGTGTAAGGAGTGCATTTAATATGGATGAAAGAAAATGAATTTCACAAATCTTCCAAGAATCGCTAAAACAACGGTTAGGTAGATTACAATGCATAATGCAGTTTTTATCGATGAGAACGCGGCAAAGTGAAATTTTGAAACGGAAAGTAATTGCACCGGGTCGAGCCGCTCGTGTGGCGGGTTTCCACAAAAGCCCATTAAATTATTCTCTCCGGTTAATCGCGAAGGAGATCGTTGGCAGGTCGTTGAACCCCCATTTGGTCTTCATTTCACTTCATTAGCTAACTTGCCGAGTAAACGCGTTCGAGTATTTGCGATTGGGATCCCGGTGGTAATCGCATCAGCAGAGTGGGAGATCTTGTTTAAAAATTGTGAGTGTCTATTTATAATTGTATTACTATCTGTTATCAAGCGTGTGTAGACACGTAAAAGTACTTGCAGTATTGAGACTTGAACATATATTATCTGATAAAACTATATTTTGCGATAAAATATGAAAAATCACCCCAACATTTTGGACACTAAGGTGTGATATTTGTTTAAAAAAAAAAAAACTTACAAATGCTTATTGAGATAACTGTGGAAAGAAACAAAATCAAACCGCAGTTACAGAAAGAAAAGAACGAAAATTAGTTTACACAAAATTAAATACTTACATATTTACAATGTTATGATCTTTTACTATGACACGAATAATTTTCGCACTTACTCATAAATTGAAATAAGAGACCATGATTTACGTCGACACATTTTTTCATCCTTATCCACAACGAATGTTATTCTTTCTCATAGCAGTAAAAAATGGGAGGCACCGAGAGCTGTCATTCGTTTGGTAGGGTCGTTTTCACCCTTGTTTTACCATCAAAACACTTGGCACAAAAAGTGTAATGGAGTTTGGTAATGACCCCCTCCCGGCGGAGAGAAAATACGAACTGCGTCGACCCGCTGAGAGATGGCACTTTTGTTTTCGTATTTATTACTATTATCATATAACTTTTAGATTACGAGATGGCTATGTGAAAATATGTTGAGATTAAATTAATTGGAATTGCTTAACAGTATGGGGTTGCATCGCGTTAGCTGAGAGCCATATAAGTAGTCTGAAAAAAAACTTCTGAAAATATTTAGTCATTGAAACAAAAACAAACCAATAACGATCCGCTATTATAAGCTCTTTTGAGCGATTACAGATAGTAGTCCCCTACACAAGAGACAATAGTGGGTTATAGAGGTCACATACGAATCAAATGTATCACTAATGGCCGTCGGGTACCACTCTGCAGGGGATAAAGGCCGTAAGTGTACTTGGATCCTACATTATACAAGGGCTCTTTCAGAGTAGCCTCAGGGCAGGAGAGAACCCTCGCGATTCAATTATCACGCCGGGTTTACACTGATCTGCCGTCATGTCGGTGAAAACGATACTTGTGAGAGATTGCTTTATTGTTTTTTCTCGCGGCTAAAAAGGCACACGACCTCGTTTTGATAAGGGTGGTTGATAAATATTATTGTTTTTTTTACCTTAGGCTGTCGGATATTTATCGACATCATTATGCATTTATTTTGCAATGAGTATTGTATACTTTTTCATCTTCAAATAGTAAGTAAAGACTGTGAACAACAAGCCAATAAATAAACCGGCGAACAGGTGCGTACGAGCGTGCGTGTTCCGAATGCTCCCGAGGTTCGCGGGAAACGTATTGTTCACCAAATTCAATTACAGACCACAGACCGAATCCTCGGCGTGATTCCACAACAAACTACGCTAAATCAACCTCGGCTTGTGTGAAAGTTCATTGTTTTCATGAGAACCGCAAAACATTTTTCTTTTGCGCTCTAGTTCTGCTAACTTTCATCAGAATGAAAATAAATTATTTACCCATGTTACATTTTTTTTCAGATACGTAAGTTTGTTACTTAATAAAACTTTGTGAATGATTAGTACCTATAATTATACACATAATTGTAGTTTAATAAGTAAATAATATACGTCCCACTGCACGGGCCTCCTCTTATCCACGAGAGACAAAACGATCGGGCAGTAGTCCCCACGCTGGCCCAGTGCGGGTTGGGGACTGCACATAACTAAGAATTTCTTCGCAGTTACACGCAGGTTTCCTCACAATGTATTTTTTTCACCTAAAAGCTAACGGTAAGTATCAAACTATATTCTCCATACCGACATAAGTTTCGATGGTACGAACCGTTTGACAGACGCATGCTCGAACCATTAGTCTACCGTAGCAACTAAGTACATACTCGCTAAAATTGATTTAAGACTACTTATTTTCTTTTTCTTTCCCAAAGGTCTTGTGAAAAAAGGCAAAGGTATGTCTACACTGTAATAATTTGTCAATTTGTCTTTGTCATTATTATTAATGCTGTTGTACGATAGTATTTATATAGGTTGAAAAGTCCCAGCAGTGACTCCATGGGTTTTGTCAATTAAGTAATGGATGTCGTGGGTCGCGGATCGATCGATGGGCAGTGGATTGAAGCTAACAACGGCATAATCTACTTAAATATAAATATAACTTCTGTTTTTTTTAAGACACACTACACTAACCCTGTAGTCATGTTTTTATGATAATTTGATTGATGTAGGTGCATTGAGTGGAAAGCTATCAAAATATGATGTAGATAAGGTAAACTAAACACTAAATCAACAACTCGAAGAGTGCATCGAACTTTTCAATAGTATTTATTTGATTGAACAAAAAATATATTGAAATGTATTAAAATAAATCGTATTTGAGGCACATTTATTTCACTAAGTTACGCGTAGTAACAATATGAATCTGAAAACCGGATAACGTATAAGCACAATATATTGTATATAAAATATATTCGTCATATTTCGTACGTGTCATTTGTATAAGGTAATAAAATAACCCCAAGTGATTAGGAATGCGCACAGAAGTCCCATTTGCGTTGATTATGCTGTATGTCAGTCAAATCTGTCTTATTATCATTTGTTTTGATGTTTAACCTCAATTTATGGAATGTTTTTGAGCATTGTGTCTGAGCCCTTATATTAGACGCTAAGTTAACTACACAATCTAAAATACCTACATATAATTTATATCTAAACAATTGAGGTGTTTATATATTGTGTGATGATTAGGAACCAATAATTAACTAGTTTTAGTTAGATGATAAGGTAGAATGCGATTCACGACTAACTTATTGTTTTTTGTCGTGCTTGGCAGCATGTCATTAACATAGTTCTTATCTTGATTAGTCGTAGCGTCGTGCGCGTAATGTTGCCATAGGAATACAAGAACTAGGTACGTTTTGTATGGGAAACATCTAATTATCATAAATATTTTCTCTAATTATCACTATTTAATAGTATTACGAGTAGCTCTACCTAATTACCCAGTGATCTGCGCATAATAAATAGCTGTGGTGTTACGTAACATTAACCTATTAATGATGAAATGGAATGTTCCAGCATATGGCGCAAGCACTTACGGAGCGACCGTAATTACAACTTAAATGGATATAGAACAATAGGGATGTGTTTACCTGCACATAATTATTACAGTAGGTAATGAGAATCATATTGCTATTAGCATAGACAAGCTAACTCTATTTTATTATCCTACTTTAGTTCGAGACCACACCAGACCACTTTACGTAAGATTCCTCCTCATATTAGCCTCCTGGTTGCATCATGAAGGAGCGCGGTGTTTACTATGGTGTCTAATCCTAAGAATTGGCACAGACACTAGTTTTGGCGTAAGCCATCTGATCCTCGAACCCAGAAGGTAAATGAATAGTTTGTACCAATTAAGCATATTTTTACTTTTTCTTCTTTGTTACCAATTTTACTATCAAAATATCGATATAACATAAAAACATAATTTATTGATTGAGCTAGGATACCCTATATGTTTCAGGCAACAAAAGAACTAACAATTGAAAATCAAGTTATTCATAATACAATACAATATCATTCTTATTGGCTAGTGCAAAATAGTTAGGAAGTTATAACCTAGGCGCTAACTATGAAGATATAATAAAATTAATTTAATAAATTAATTAAATTAATTTTATTATAATATAATAAAATTTATTTTAAAACGATAAATAGTAGTAGTAGTAGATATGTAAGTCACATTCACAAAAAATAGTACTAAACTCAACAAGGAAACAATGTATTTATTAAAGTAATATTAATACTTAGTAGGTATCGGTATCATTTTAAATTGCAGGCCTTATTTAGGAAAAAAAAACATGCATAAACGTGTGATCGAATATAAAACCTGCCTATGCCAAAAACGATAATTATTAAGTAAAAAAGACTTATTTACAGTTCTTAACTCTTTAAAGTGTTATTCCGCGATCGTGTTGAGATGTTGACAAGACAACAAAACGAGTCTGAGCGATACCATACCAACTAAGTAATTGGTTTTCATGAATTAATATCGTGGCATGATTAACTAATTATTACCAGTGTATCACGAATCAAGTGTCGGAACAAAATATTCAGATCTATGGATTAGCTTGCAAGTATATTCTACCTATGGGCCCGCCTGGTGGTAAGCGGGCACCGTCGCCTATGGACGCCTGTGACTGACGTTTGACAATTCGTTGTCAATAGCAAGATGTAGGTTCCTCAGTCTCAACACTCTCAATACAGCACATCCTCGGTGAGCTTACTATCTAATAGGAAGTTATGTTCCTGGTGCCGAACAAGTAGTGGTGTTATCATGCCGGCTGTTTTCTGGGTCAGATGGGCTTACTCCCAGCGCGGTGATATTTCGCTATAAGTACCCTATTACCTTTCTAAACCGGCTTCACTGTTCCGTTTTTTTTTTAAGTCCCACCCATCACTGTATGTCCAAAAACTCATGTAGATGTACCCTATACCTACATATGTGAGCACTAACTTGAACACAAAAACAGATTAAAACACAACATGTGATATTAAGTTTAATGTACAAATGCGAAGTTGTCCTTACTTAGGTACTTCCTCATTTTCCTATTATGGAGATGTTAAATAGGGTAGTTTACCAAAGTAGGTAAGTATTATAACTAGGTAGTTAGTTAGTAAATTTTTGGGGTAAATTAACTAAAATTTACCAATATTTACTATCGCGTTATGAACTCGTAAAAGACATACTTAGATAGTTTTGATTGGTCAAGGTTTGCGTGCGTGCGATACGCGATATTATCTTGGCTTGGCGTAAGGGCGCGGCGCCATCTGTCGGGCAGATGCGGCTGACGTCACGCGAAGCCCCCGCCGTGGGGCTTCGCGCACGCGTCGCATCTCCCCAGCTGACCCATCCTGATTTATCATATCCTTGCCTTTTATTACGTCCTGGTACTTGTGTAACCTGACTCGAACTTAATGAGACTGTCCCGCATTTTGACTTTATTACTTATATAGCATAGACCCTTCATAGACCAAACGAAAGCAAATTAGAAAACTTACAAACAGTAGATAGAATAGACCAATCACGCATCAAATGTGATTTTGTTCAAACCGTGAGACAAGTAACTATTTGATTCGGAATGGTGGGAACTGTCATTTCATATTGCGGTCTGTTACAAATTCGAAGTATTAGACATGAAATGAAATTATTTTATTTATTACAAAGATCACAAAAAATATGTTAGGAATAAGAAATTAATTATAATTGACTAAGTTAGTTAGTTAAATATAAATTGCTCATTAGAATGTTCATGTGCACAGTCATCCATTGAGTAAGAATAGTGCTGTCCATTCTTTCCTCTACCACCTTCAGGAGAGTGTTGGTGCTGCGCCGCACGCGGGCCCACAGGGACCCCAAACGCCTGCGCAGCACGTCTTACAAGAGTTGGAAGCCGCCAGGGCTCCACTCAGCGAACATCCCCGATGCGCTGCAGCGTCAAGGCAGGCCCAACACTCCTAACAGTCCCTTGAAGGATTTGAACAATCTTAGTCACTTGTCGATTCGTAATACCTATTTGTATCACAAGAGAGCAAAGTTTTTTGCATCTCGTGCCTTTGAGACGGCTCAAAATTAGCTCTCAAAGCCAAAACATCTTTGCTCTCCCGTTACACAAATAAGTAGGTAAGTACCTACTTTCTCTAATGCGTTTTTTTCTGCGCTATGTATACATATTTCCAATTAACAGTAAATTAAAAAGATAGGATATAAGGATATAAGGTAAACAAGCCGGATTCCAATTTATACTTCAACACGCAACTCAACCTACGCAGTAATTTACCATACAATACATGCCATTATTACGGCTGGATGTTATCATTACGCCTAGCTGGGGTTGTCTTATTAGAGCCATCATGTATCTGCAACAATAACCTTAGTGACTTTTTAATAATAGGCAACTGGTGTTGTTAGCACGCGACGCGTCTCCTGAGCAAGGGGTACAAGGGCATGATGATGAGGCACTTACTTCATGTCGAGGACGCGGTATATCAACGTCTAGGTCATGAGCATGATGTTTAATAGCTAACTTTATTGGTTACGCGTTCGATCTGTAATAAGAATCCTAGGCGTTACGTCAAACTTAACCTCGAAAGGCCAGTGTTCCAATGAATTATACAAAATAACGCTCACAATCAGGGCTCGAACTTTTAGTGCCGATGACGTTCTAAGTTTCGGTCGAAAAATTATTTTTTCTAACAGCTTTTATTGCCAACTGTAGTAGTGTCGTCCACTACTCATTGGGACGATTCTAACGAGCCCAAACTCAACGGGGTTACGTCAGTTAAATACTTACTGAATTCCCATGGCCATCTTCTGTCTCCGTCGTCAGGTCAGCTCGATGGTACCATAATATCGTATTGTCATCCAAACTGTACCTTTACCCAAAATTTCAGCTCAATCGGTCACCGGAAAGTGGGTGTCTAACTTGCAAGATTTGTCCCAAGTAATAATAAATACTAAATGTAATTGTGAAATACTATATTTAAACAATTATAACTTCGATGTTTGTTCATCTGAATGACAATGTTGGTCAAAGACTTTATGTAGGTACCTATCTATCTAAAGGGTTGTGTGTGCACTTTCACTGGTGCTTCTGTTCTGCGCCTATTCGTGCACAATACTTGCTTGGTTCCGAGCCAATTAACAGGGTTTCCTCCGTCAAGGATCTGGGTGTAGTATTTGATAAGCGTGTTTCTTTCCATGACCATATAAGGGATCTCGCCACCAGTTGTTTCCGTTGATCAGGTTTCGTTATGCTATAAATTTATTTTATAATGCTCTGGTGCAAAGTAAGCTGGAAGCGTCTGCAATAATATGGAATCCTTACGAATATAGAAAAGGTCCAAAAAACTGTTCTAAGATTTTTATATAAAAAAAATATATGGATATTATGCGCCAGCCGCCACAGTCTCCTGGCCGTTGTGGCGGAGAGATGGGACAGTGCCCTAATCAGGCACTGGACCACTCAAAGTTTGGGTGAGGACCAAATTCTTGGCCAGTAGTTAGCCTAGTTAATTGGTAGTAGTTAAAAAGTTCGGTTGTGACACGAAAATTAGGCATTCTATTGTTAATTTTCGTGTCACAGTGGAACTTTTTAACTAAGTAGGTACTAACAATTAACCACGCTAACTACTGGCCAAGAATTTGGTCCTCACCCATTTAAGTTTGTCAACTGACATAGTTATTTAAGTTAATTTGTAACACTAACACTTTATGGACTCCAAATGTCTGAAATAAACGATTTTTATTTTTATTTTATTTTATTTATTGATCCATAGGTACCTGGACCCCACAAAATTTCTTCATGAACTTAAGTTCTACTCTTTGGAAGTGACTTCAAAAAAAGGAGGAGGTTCTCAATTCGGTTGTATTATTTATAAAAATATTTTTATCATTTTTTTTCAATGTTTGTTACCTCAGAACTCCGTCATTGATGAGCCGATTTGTATTTTTTTTTGGTAAGTATATGCTTCCAGGTGGGTCCCATTTTTTTCAAAAATTTAGTTGGATGATGGGATCCATGAGGAATTGAGGGAAATCCTCAATTATATTAGGCACGCGTGTGCGTGATTTTGATATTTTCTATTATAACTCGTGTATTTACCTACACTCGGAAATCATAAATTTGGTGAGAGTGGAATTGATGATGAAGACCACAGATGACTTATGGAATTCCTCAATTATGTACTTAAAAGTACAAAAGTATATCACAGATTCTGATAAGATTCCATTGAAATAGCAACTATTAGAAGTGCCAAAGGTGATCCTTGTGGAATCGACGCGGAAGTCCTCAAATATTATCAGTCCACCTAAGTACAGCGATTCGGTTTTTTTCTCTGATAATCAACGCATTTGCTCTCGGAAATCAGTTCATGTGGTAAGTTGGAAAAGAAATGTGGAAATGTTTTCGTGGCTTGGCGGAGTACTAAATTGAAGTCGGTTAAAACTTTGTTTTTAAAGTAAATTATGTTTGCCGTGTTTTACGAGGAGAGTCAGATTTCCTAGAACGGGGGGCCGATTTTTGGCTTTCGAGCGCTCGAAAATTAAATGAAAGTAAATGGCACTTACTTTCTACCGATAGAATTGAATACGAGTGGTCAATACCTGGTGGTGAGGTGGTCGCTTTAAATTTTCTATCGTCATTTCAAAATAGCATTTCATAATTTTTGACAGTTTTCGAGTGAAAGAGTCGAGCGCTCGAAAGTCAAAAATCGGTACCTTGGTCGAACAACTTGTGAGGCTGCACGTTCCAGAAGTTCCAGGAATGGCTCTTAATGTCTTTTCATAGTGTCTTATTTCTGATGACCGTATTCTTACTAAAACTAATTTTATTTAACCGATTTTTTTTTGGCCTAATATTTCAATGTCTAATAATGACTATATTATTTTTACTATACGGGACTTAATCGCGTATTTATAATTAACTTTTTTTTTCGGATGGCAACCCTAGTGTACAAGTGGTTAATAAACACCAAATGCGGGTAGTTCGGAAAACCCGCGCAGCAAGAAGAAGTTGATACCCGCTCTAGCCAGTTGTCCCGTGAACATGGATGTTGCGAAACATTCGAACCGTCGGGAGACCTCAGTGAGCTAAATAAATAATTTAATTATACGCGCTTAAATCCCGTTTAGTAAAAATAATGTTTGAGCATCGTGACCGTTTAAATTAATAATGACTACACCATATTATCTATGTCTCTAAAATCAAAAACTCGAATCTTCATTTTGCCTGACTATTTTAGCTCTAATGGCATTATCCCGAATTTGACTTTCAACGCTGCGCGTGGCCCGTCACGCACTTGGCCGGTTTTTTCATGTAATTTTTTTGTTTTGATAATTGCAAGTGTACTTATAATTAAAACAATTTGGTAGTCATATGCATATTAAAAGTATACTTTAAGGAAGAATATCATTATTTGAAATAAAATAGCGTTCAAGATAATTAACAATTATCTTTTTTAATTCATATACGACCTCATTGCCCTCACATCCTTAGTTTTTCTATAGGTTCAGTGACGCATGATACGTAATGGCGGCCAACACACGGTGAGTAAATACAGATGATCCACCCGTATCACAATCTGGATCACATGCATATTGACGTGTATCACAGGCCTGCAGAAATATGCAGAAATTTTGAAATTACCCAATCTACCCGTATTTACCCCTTTCTTCCCAAAAAGGTGGGTATAAACTCTTTTGATGCGTTTTTTTGCAAAATATTATAATGAAAAGGTTTTTAAGTTATGTAGAAATGTGTAAACGTTGTTCTCATTAAAATTATGGATGCTATTAATAAAATAAAATATTAAAATGTGTGTGTGTTGTGTTAAAATGTCTGTATTTACATTCATCCACGCTCAGAAAGAAGTTTTTCAATTACTTAGTGAGTTTTAAATAACATGGGATGGAAAAAAAATAGTTGTAGGTATCATATATCATTTTTTATTACTAAACACACCATGTGTTATATTTATAAACATCTATTCTTCAGATTCATATTGAAAAATAATTAGTAAGTTATAAAAAACATTAAATATCAAATCAACATACTTAGGGGATAACAAATCAACAAACACAGTTGTAAAAAGAAATAAATATTGCTATTAAATGATTGTGGGCGGAACCTCAATTATCGCCGACCCAAACAAAGTTCTACCATCTTAACCCTTTAACGGCCAAAGTTAAAATTTATTCATGATTCAAGTCTCTTGGTATTGTGTAGACCTAAAATTCTGGCCCATAAAAAAATACAAAAAGATGACCTTAACAGGTGGTCATTTTGGCTATGAAATTTAGATTGTGGCCTATAAAGGGTTTAGGGATGATTTCTGATATAAAAACTATCCTATATCCTTCCAAGAGTCTCAACTCATCTGTACGAAAAATTTCATCTAAATCCGTTCACGGATTAAGCGTAACAGGTAACAGTGCGATGAGTTCATTAGTTAAATTCAAAATTTCAATTGAAAACTCCGTTTTTACAAATATAATATCTTAAAAATCATCAACAGACGTTTCTGATAATGTAGGTACCTATTAAAGAAAGCTACATGACGAAATTTTTGCTTAAATCCGTCCAGTAGTTTTACTCACGTTAGTTCGGGCTACCTGTATAGTTTTGAAAGCAAACTTATCTAATGCTAAAAGACGGAGAACTTTCCATCTCCATCCACCGTCCCCATTTAACGGTGTTAGAGAATAAATTATTTTGATTAAGCCCCTTTACCCCCTTATTTCACCCCTTTAGGGGGCAAATAGATCTACATATTATAAAAGAAACCTGCAGTCCTGCTTTCATGTTTCTAGCCACAGTTTAATATTAAAAATCACACATTACTTAGGTATGTTAACTTTCAACCCCTATCTTAACCCCTTCAAGGGATGGATTAGGAAAATATCCCTTATCGATGTTTTTGACTGTACATTAGGAGCTTGTGGCCAAATTTTTAAACGTCTAACTCTAAAAACGATATGATTCCCATACAAACTTTCAACTGTTTTATAACCCCCTTAGGGGATGAATGTTTGTAATATCGCTTAATCATTTGCTTTGCTTTTTAATAAGATACCTTCATACAAAGATTCAAGTCTATAACTTTCCAAATGAACGATTTCCATACAACGGTTCGACCCCTATTTCACCCCCTTAAGGGTTGAATTTCGAAAAATCCTTTCTTAGTACACGTCCACTTACTGTAAAGTATATATATTCCAATGGTTATAACTTTAGCGGTTTAGGAAATCACACATTACTTATGTGAACTTTCAACCCCTATCTTAACCCCTTCAAGGGATGAATTAGAAAAAATAATCTTATCAATGTTTTTGACTGTACATTAGGAGCTTGTGACCGAAGTTTTAAATGGCTAACTTTAAAAACGACATGTTCCCCATACAACTCTACTACTCGGTAGAGGAATTCTGTAATATAAATAATAATGGAATGTAAAGTAAAGAATTCAAAATTCCCGCAGTAATTGTTAAAGGTTGTTCTAGGCACATCCTGACTTTATTCATTGCTTTAATTATTTATACCTCGGACATGTTTACTATAATGAGTGTTATGTCATAATGTCTTAAATTATAATTTATCTTAGATTTAAGTATTGTAATGTTTTCAGACACAATCTATATTGTACTTGAATAAATGAACTTGAACTTGAACAAACTTTCAACTCTTTTTTAACCCCCTTAGGGGATGAATGTTTGTAACATCGCTTAATCATTTGCTTTGCTTTTTAGTAAGATATTCATACAAATATTCAAGTCTATAACTTTCCAAATGAACGATTTCCATACAACAGTTCGACTCCTATTTCACCCCCTTAAGGGATGAATTTCGAAAAATCCTTTCTTAGTACATGTCCACGTACTGTAAAGTATATATATTCCAAATTTCATGCTTATAACTTTCAACCCCTATCTTAACCCCTTCAAGGGATGAATTAGAAAAAAAAACCCTCATCAATGTTTTTGACTATACATTAGGAGCTTGTGACCGAAGTTTTAAATGGCTAACTTTAAAAACGACATGTTTCCCATACAAACTTTCAACTCTTTTTTAACCCTCCTAAGGGATGATTTTTTATAGCAAAGTTAAATCATTCGTTTGGCCTTTTAATAAGAAACTTTCATACAAAGATTCAAGTCTATAACTTTCAAAATGAACGATTTCCATACAACGGTTCGTCCCCTATTTCACTCCCTTAAAAGTTGAATTTCGAAAAATCCTTTCTTAGCACACGTCCACGTACTGTAAAGAATATATGTTCCAAATTTCATGCTTATATCGTTAGCGGTTTAGGCTTTGTGCTGTCTGTCAATAGATTAGTAACGAAGAGATTTATATATATAGATAGATAATGAATATTTGATAATGACAACAGTTGTTAAAACAGCTATGACATTTCATTAAATAAAAATCAGCCTTAAAATGTCACTTATTGAAAAAAACCATTCGAAATAGTTTCTACCCACCAATTTGGGTAGATACGGGTATTTACCGGGTGCATTGGGTAAATACCGGGTAAATACCCGGTATTTACCCACCCCTACCCATCTCTAGATAAGAAAGAATTAAGGGGCATGGCTTAATAATAGTAATATTGTTCAACCAAACGCTTCGTGATAAATATCATGATCTCGTCTGTCAAATCTTGTATTTCCCGCCATCGACACTCCAAATGTTTCAGTACATCCAGCAACTGTTAATTCTGCCACTTTTTAACCGACGAAAATTACTCCAAACAAGTACAAGTTACACAAAATCAAATCTTTGTTCATTGATTGTTTGGCGCCGACTCAAAATTACTTAGGTACACTTAGATTAATTTAAGAACTTAGTTATTAAGGTTAATTACAAAGTCAAAATAATTACAAAAATATATACTTAGGTATACTTACAATAGGTTAAGAACTTAGTTATTAAACTGAATAAAAAAGGTTTATTATTTTCTGCTTTTCAGTTTTTTTTCGGCGTTTTAATTTTTTTGTGAAGATAGTACATTGTGATACAAGTGAGGTATGTTGATAATTACATCAGAGGCGGAACTATCACGCGAGTCGCAGGTGAGCGTGATAAGAGAGCCGCCGAGGATGTAGTTATCAAAGCTCACGCGTTTCATACGACGTTTTTCAACACATTTTGCGAGGAAAAATCCTCTCTCTTTTATAGGCCTGCCAAGTCATTTTCTTTACTTATTAATGGCAACAGCTTTTTACTCACATTTTGTATACATCGCCAAGAATTTCCAGTGGCGTCCATTCTTTTTATCACTTTTCTAGTCACCACGAGTCAATATTTTTGTTAATAACCAAACACGCATTAGCAATGTTTACAAATATCTATATTGTGAAATATCTAATAATGGCGCGCAACAGTTTTATTTTTTCGTGTAGTTTGCGCAGTGCGCGCGCATGTGTTCAGCCAGACTTAGATGAAATCTCTAAACAGCCAATACAAAATAAAATAAATATTTTCGTTTTAAAATGTTATTTTTATTAATTCATGTAAAATGTTATCAAACGTAAATAGTTTTACTAAATTAAACGTTTCTATATCATACCAAAAAAGAAATAGTCAATTAATTGACAAAAATGATTTAATTTGTTTAGTCGAGTAAGAATCCATTTGCCGAGAATTAAAAAAAAAGCTGTACATTATGTACAACCCGGTTAATTTAAGAATGCACCGTGTGCATGCGTACATCTTGCTGCAAGGTGCCAACGTGACTTAATCGGGATATAACCATAACACACAAGTGTTGTAATATTATAAAACACGCGTGTTTAATATCCAGGATTATGAGCCTAAAAGCGACACAATTAGAGGTACGTTACGAGCAATTGTGTTGAAAAGGTTTTTATCTTAATAAAACTAATTAACTACAACAGTTAAAAGTTCTTGTCCTCGGTGTAAAAGAAACGAATCTTTAACCCAACTTCGGCATCTTTTTAAAATATCAGTACCTATATAACATAAACATGGAAGAAGACAATGTGTGGTCGAGGTCTTCTTCTCCGGTACCGGCGGTACCCCTGACGCAATTAGTCACAGGAGCACAAATAATGACGTAATCTGTTTACACATATACATATAGCATTCCTGAGTCCGGGTAAAATAAATTCACTTATACTCGAATCGATGTCCTTTACCAAAGAAAATTCAAATTACAACTTATTTATTATTTGACCCTTATTATTATTATTTTTATATAACGACGGTGGCAAACAAGGTTACGGCTCGCTTGATGATAAGCGGACACCGCAGCCTATAGACGCATGCAACTCCAAAAGAGTAACATGGGCGTTGCCGACCCTTGATATGTTTGAGGATTCGCTGTATCGACAGCTGAAGGAACAAATTCCCTCGCTCTCAACAACGCATCCTCAGGAGCTCTGGCTATTTACGTCGAGTGTCGACAGTGTCACTGTCAGCGACTAAAATAAAAGAACACTAAAAAAAGAACAAAAATAAATAAAAAATCACAAAAAATCTTTTAAAAACAAAAATGATGTCATCTCAACATCTGCATATACTGCTGTGCTATGATCTCGTGGTGCCAAGATACATTACTTGGAAGTCATAAGTTTAGATCAACATTTCTCCGAACTACTCGTAAATAAAAAAATTGTACACAAGGGGTTATTGCAGATGCTCTAATGAAGCGTCCTTTTAAATATTTGCTCCTGTTGACAGGCCACACACTGTATTTTATGCTGAATTTAGTAAATTTGTAGTTTTTGTTACGTTGACTTGAAATAAATTAACTTTCATTCACCTGTTACCTACCTAGACTACGTTTTTACTAGTATGTAGTTATAGTTATTATGAACATAAAGTAAGTGCCTACCTACTTATCGCAATTTTTAAATTCTTACGTGCAAAGTTGTCTAAATTAACAAATATCTTATTATAAATTGTATTGACATCACTATGGCTAAAATCTAGAGGCTTAAGGCAGCATAACTAAACGCGGAGTGGCGCGGGCGGCATGCGTAGCGTACGAGATTCGATTTCAGCTACTGGAGCCCGCGGCTGTGACTCAACCGATACTAAGGGCTCGTTCTCACTAGTTTACAGCTCGTTGTTTTATTTATTACTACGGTGGCTAACAAGCATACGGCCTGCCTGATCTGATGGTACCTGAACATAAACTGTAGCCTATGGATGCCTTTTTGGGGCTCCGTAGTCAACAAGGAACCCTTAAAGTGTCGCCGTCTGCGGCTTAGCTCACTGACCTTTACTACTAGAAAGCTAGCTGTAATTCGGCGTGGGTATATAAATGAATTACGCTGACAAAAGGGAAGAATATTTATACATTTTTTATATTGTGTTTAGTTGTATATGTATAAAAAATCTCGCTAAACCCATGGTATGGCGTTTCGTTGGATAGCTTGTTCAAAAAAAGATGGATCTTTCATAAAACATCTTTCAATTCAGGGATGCCTTGCGTTTAAAGGCCTAATTTTTATTAGAATCATGAGTCCGACCTTTGCCGGTTAAATGACTACTACTGGGTATATGAAAAAAATCATGACAGTATTACATATAACGAATTTAAAAATGATAAAATAAATCAACACAAGGTGGAATTTATGATGACAATGTTTAATTATACTGTAAAATACCAAGATTATGACATTGTCAAGGAGTGAAAAATATGAAGACAGAAAACAAACGAAAACGGCGCAAAACAAAATAAAAGGGCCAAGCATGAGCTGGGTAGAACAGGCGGAAAATTCAAATTATATTTATAACACCCCTTGAATTTGAGCCTCATTACAAATTAACCAATATAATAAGCATCTGAAAATTAACATAAAAGTAATCTTTAGCATTCCCTATTTTGCAACATTTCAACTATTTAATAATAAAGAAAATCATTTCACATTTTGACGACCGCTTTAGCCTAGTTAGGGGCCTACGAAGCAAGAGGCCCTGGGTTCGAATCCCGGTAAGGGCATTTATTTGTGTGATGAGCACGAATATTTGTTCCGGAGTCATGGATATTTTCTATGTATTTAAGTATTTATTTATCTATATAAGTACGTTTATCGTCCTCTAGTACCCATAGTACAAGCTTTGCTTAGTTTGGACTAGGTCGAGTTGTGTAAGATTGTCCCTTCATATTTATTTATTTCAAGTTGGGATCTTAGACATTTTAATGTAGCTTTTGACAATGCTTTAGTGAGTTTTATTTGCATTCCAAAAAAGTTACAAGGTAGTTAGTCCATCATCAACATGCTACTAATATGTATTATAAATGTGAAATTTTGGATGTTTGGATGTTTGTTACTCAATCACGCTTAAACGGCTCAACCGATTTAGATGAAATTTTGCACGAAGATAGTTTATAACCTGGATTCAAATATAGAATAGTTTTTATCCCGGGTCCACGCAGACGAAGTCGCGGGCGGAAGCTAGTACTGGCATAAGTAGCATTTCTTGTCATTAACTTAACCGACATACTCACTGGTTAGCCTCACTATTAACTAACCCATACTTTTTCAGCATAGAATCGAATTTACTCACTGTTGCTACTAGATGACCATTATTGTTTAAGATAACAAACACAGCCTGTTTCATTGAACTTAACTTGGCCACCACTTTTGATAATCTGACTAGCAGACAGCAGGCACATTTGTAAACAGTTGTTTACAAATGGTGAACCAAGGAGTCATCTTGTGATGAAGTCGCAACAAAGACTGCGGCTTATGATAAGCTGCTTGATATTTGATGCCCGTCCTTGGATTTGGACTTGCATTCTGGAGTTTTATGGCCATATTTATTACAAATGAAGCATCGATTTAATTGTCTCCTGTAATTTTTACGAAACTTCTTGTTAGTTGCAAATGCGGTAGAGTCAATCTCAAAGTGCCTAACATCTTCTAATAATTTTGCTTTTACAGAATCTGAAGTTATTTTCATGCCAGAGATTTCCATAGCAATTATTATAGGCTGGTATGAGGACACCCGAGAGCAGCAATGTGCCGCTCGTCATCTACCGCAAAGACTATGTTTCAGAGCTTAATCTGCAGTAGGTATTTGGATAACGAGGTATTGCAGAGATCACGCAGTAAACCAACGGGGTGTGTCAGCCCAGGGTCGACAAACGCTTTTGACAGGTTGTCCCAAACTTTAGCAGTGTTCGCTTCTTGTGAGTGGACATATTTAACGGATCAACCAGGAGAATTATCTTTGTTTTAGCCTTTGTGTCTTGTTTCGCATCTATTTTACTGTCCACAGGCGGTTCCACGCAATGCCTGCTCTTCATGCTGCAAGTAGGTTTTTACTGTAAACCGCCAAGTTGGGTAGTTATCACAATCGGTAAACTTTTGAATTATTGCGATTTGATTACTAGCAGCCATTTTCACAGGGATTTCGGAGTACAAACACGAATTACACTGTTAAAAGTTCAATCAAAGATCACTGTTCATTATTAAGGTTATTTCCACACGAATTTTGCACTGACACTTTTCCACTACGAGTTTTTGCACTGAATTTATCTCGATAAGTAGGCATAACTAGCTAGCGCGTAATAGTCGACCAACTTGAAAAATGTACTTGAAAAGCCAACTTTTGTACAAATTAGGCAACTACGGGAACCTACACTGCGCGTGGTCCGACACGCACTTGGCTGTTCTTTAGAGAATTGTTGAATATGTGGATTGTGCTTTCGTATGGGGTCTGATTTAGTTAAATATATAGCTTTTGATAAATACCCTAACGTCATGTACGTATTCAATGTTTATTTAAACACATCTATCTGTAGGCAATCAATATGTATATAAGATTTATAAACATAGCAATCATCACAAAATATCGCAATATATTGTAATTTTTTTGTCATCAATTATTATGAGCGAGGGTAATATTTCGGTCAAAAAAAGGTTTTAGGATTTATGGGAAAACCGCATAGGTATTATAATTGCTAATTGCATAGTAGAGCAGTTCTTTCCGATGATATATACGTTTTGTAATTATTTAGTAGAATTAGCAAAATAACAAATATTAAAACTTAGTATAGTCAATTAAAATTAAGTATTGTTTAAAAAAATGTCACAGATATTTAAGATCGACCATCAGCATCAAGCTTTATGCCACGTAACTCAACCACATCGCTTTCTTCTTAATGTACCTCATTAACCGACAAAAACGCGTTCGTTAAAAATAACAATGTTTATTTGCTATTGTTAACTTGATTCCCAGTGGTCAGAGTGCATGCCAACCATTCCTTTGTCTCATAAGCATTGCAAATAAATGAAAGTGTTACAAAACTCAGGAAAGTAAGGGAAATATTAAAGAGTACCTGCAAAATGTATGTCTGGAGAGTGAGCTATAATAAATTGGAGAACAAATATATTGGGGCACGTTTATTGTTTGTGTTTGGCAAACAAATTGCCCTCTCTATGGTTACCCCCGCTGAGGGCTTGTTGTGGGCAAATAACTAGATCTAAGAGTCGAAGTGCTTCAGCGCGAAAAGTTTGTGGATGACTCGTCTAGAATTAAGAGGTTTTGTGAATTTATTGACTCACGACATGTCATATCATACACGATTATTTTATCTTTAATATTTATCTGCGAATGTGGATTGAATAGAACCCTTATGCCACGTTTATAGACTAGTGTAGCCAGCGTGCGTTAGGTGGTCAGCGGCGGGAGACGCGGGATGTCCTAGGCAACGCCACATGTTAGTGTTCGTGCGTGTCTCGACGTGGGCCTCGCTTCACCGAACGCTTTGCTTGTCCACAAACATGGTCTTAGATTTGAATGGGCTATTTTACTAAAAAAACATAAGTATGCTTTGAAATAAAATAACGAAGTAAAAGTATTGAACATTATTATTGATTTGTTTGCTGATACACACCATACCAAAAGCAAAATAGTCTGGTTGCGTAGTGGGCACGGTCTGGTTTTCGTTGTTTGCTAAATATATTATATCGTTATTGACACAGCGCGATCATTAATACAGACGAGGGCCCACTTATTAATTTTAATAAGTGGGGTGACTCGCAGTTTGAGGGGTGACGACAGTACGTTAAGTTTGTTTTATTAGTTTTGATTTTATGGTTTCATTTTTTATGCAGTTATACATACCAAATACCGCTGGATGCAGGTCGCGCAGGACCGGTCACTTTGGCACTCTTTGGGGTAGGCCTATGTCCAGCAGTGGACGTCTTTCGGCTGATATGATGATACATACCAAAAGGGAAATTCGGCAAATATTATTATCTAATCTAGAGCTTGTAAATAAATACAAGGAAACTGTGAATGAGTACAAAATGCAATGTAGAGCATATTACGGATTTAGCAAATGACGTGGTAATATGTGTTTATTTTTAAAAATTATAATAAGAATCTTATTTATTTCTTATTTAAAAGCAGTAGGTACCTATTCAGTCAGATCAGTGGTACCTACCCTAATTATTACAAATACAAACCGACAATTTCGTTTTATTCAATGCAATGAAACCGAATGTCGTGCTCATCTCATCCTTCAATCCTGTCTTGAACGTAATAGTACAAAAAATGCTATAATTCGACAATGTCATTTGATACAAAGGGTAGATAGCCCCTGCCGGAGCGGCACGAAGTTGTCGCGACGCGTGCCGCCTGTGGCACATCTCTAAATTGCATTTTAATCTAATTACCGGATGATATAATTTTTCGGTTCAGCTTAATCAGATAACGCCGGCATTATCGAGTTATAGCGCTGTTTTCCAGCGGGCGGGATCGCGAACGGCACTTTGACGTCAATTATTTATGCTAACGTTACTCGGCCGTTATATTTTATGCGCATGCCGTATTTACACTTTATGGATTTGGCTAGTAACATGTGTTGATTTCTATATAAAATTCAATTGTTTGTATACCTAACGTTAATATATGATTAATTAAATTGCATCTATAGGTAATATAAAATACGTAACAACATAGGATTAATTTGTTGAACTTGTAGCAAGACGGGGGTTTAGCGACTAGCGAGTGCAGAAAATTATGCCTTACACACTTCATACTAAGAGAGCGTCTTTGACGTTTCGTAAAAAGTAGGTATCAGTCAAATACCGTATTATCTGCCACGATAAAAGCAACTAGCCGGTTTTGTACGTCTATAGGTAGCAACGTGATAGGATTAGGGACTTATTAACTGACAGTTTAATATGTATTTTTTTCTATAGTATAACAATAAAAGCAAGCAAGCTAGGTAGGTAATTCTTTGCTTTGAGATTTTTAAGAGCTGATTAAAAAAAAGGCTTGTAACACCATAAGATTCGAGAGATTGAAAAATCGTAAGACGGACACGTGATCTGGGGACCGATTTTTGACTTTCGAGCGCTCGACTCTGTCACTCGAAAACTGACAAATATTAGGAAATGCTATTTTGAAATGAAGATAGAAAATTTAAAAACGTGCGGCATTGACCACTCGTATTCAATTCTATCGGTAGAAAGTAAGTGCCTGTGATTATGACACTACAATAGAATTTACTTTTATTTAATTTTCGAGCGCTCGAAAGTCAAAAATCGGCCCCCTGATCGAAAAACTGTTACGCAATGTCATTGAGTTTTCACTTCTGCCGGCACTCCCGGAGTGCAACCCCGTCTTTTTTTTATTCACTAGAAAAACAAAATATTAATTTAGTTTTAATAACCGGTTTAATATTAAATATATCCATACAAAAAATACAATATTTTTACAGCGTTTATGACTTTTTCCTCCTTCTTCTTTATATGTAAGCAAGTTCACACATGTTCTTCATGTCATAGATATGTTTTTTTTTGTATTTGTCTACAGGTGTTTGGTTTGGTAATTATTAATAGTGGACAATCCGTGAACTAGTCTCAGGGACACTTGAGGAAAAGGCCTATATAACACAGGTAGGGGAGATGTGCATAAAATGATCCCTCGAGGTAAAAAGATTTTTTTTCCCCATCGTATCCGAGCTACTATACCTATGCTATCTAAATATGCAATAAACGTCTGCCCGAGACCCCGCCGGTTGCTTCGTGAAGTGTCATCGCAGTGGGAGCACACAGGGTAGTTTTATTAGAAAATTATTAAAAATGTGTGTCTAATCTATGGTAAGCCTATTTTCTGAATACCAATAAATTTTGCATGTTACGTTTTATTGAAATTGTGTTTCATTCTCGGGTTTCATTGATGTTAAGCTATACTTTAACGATGTTTACACCGACGCACGTTGAATTTGAAGGTTATATTTTGATCGATGTTTTCAAATTTGGTGTTTTTTACTTTGAACACAGTAAAGTTCCTCCCTTAAGTGGATCATTTTGCACACATCTACCCTACCTACAGATAAAGTTCAAAAAGTTTTGAGATGTTAAAGAAGAGTAAAAATCAATATTAATGACCGCCTCCTCTAATCGATTTGTATTCAATGTGTGAGAAAAAGTATTTATGGCTACACTAGAATAACAAACACCTAATATTTTCCCTCACACACACACACTTTCTAGTGTTGCATTGAATCATTTTTTCTCACACATTGGAACATGTCGATTAGTGGAGGTGTAGTAGTAGAGGCGTTAACTTTCTAGGATTGGTTTTACTCTACTCTATTTCGTTACATACAACAACAGCGCCTGCTAAAATACATTACGCAAAATATATGAATAGATTGTTCACTATTGGATTTCCTGTTTGTTCTTATCTCACATACGACAAGAACTGATACAAATCCTAAAAGGATATACTCCAAAATGTTGTCCAAATGTTAAATTATTATCTCCTAGCAATTGTCTTGCAATGTTTTTATCATTATGGTTTATGAGTATGAATACAATTTATAGGTTAAATAAATCATAATATCTACCTGCCTTCCTATCAGTAAGTACTTGCACACTCCTTTTGCTGACGTGAAAAAGTAGTAAGCTTGTAAACTAAGAAATAGTTTAGTGGAAAGCAAATGCTAACGTATCGTTTTGCAGTCGAATTTCAACAAGGGTTAGGCACGATTACCGAGAAGTCCGATTCCGGCGATAAGCGCAGTTTCCCAGTAACTGGATACGAGCGCCAGCACGCGTCACTGTATTTGTTAACAACGTTCCATGAGAGCCCTGTCATTATTGTGGGACAAATTCAATTCTTATTGATACAGATCTTTCATTTGATGTTAATACTTGCTGCATTTTGTTTTCTACTGCTACCTTAATACATATTTCAAATACTCAGGGACAGTTTCAAAAACATCTCAGGCACGTGAGTTACCTTGGACCGGGTTTACTTTAGGAAAAAATGGGGCTACTTTGATCATTTAGAATGTAGTATAAAAGCAGAACTATTTGAAATTAAGAAGATTTAATCGAGTAAACAGCTAGATAGAAGACTAATAGGTATATTCACTGCCACAGTCACCCACAAGTAAAAAAAATGATAATTTTATAAAAATTACTAGATACGTATTTAACGTAATACAACAGAAGTCGTCAATAGGCACCTACAGGTGGACATAAAGTATGTTTTAACGACATATGATACTACTTACAACCCGATTTCATATGTATTTATATATGAAGTAATTAATAAGATAGGTGCTAGTTCTTATGTGCTACGTCAACAACTCTACATCTCACTGTATAATTGTCTACTGCAAAAAAATGACAGCTAACATCACGTAGGCACTGGACCTTATGTACCTTTAGGTACTATTATTTATTATTGTACCTTTTCGTCTGCTTTTGTGGACTTTTCGTTACGATCAAAAATATCCCTCGCTTTTTATTCACTCTTGTACCTACTACTATATCTCGTTTTGCAGTTTCTACAGTAGCGTCTGTCCTCGTCGAATACGAGTTGCAGCGTTGAATATACGAGTAAGTAGAAGCCAGGTGGCGGAAGATGAAAATCATTACTTTCACGTTCAAACAAATGGACTATGCTATTTTACCGCGTTGATTTCTTCCTTCGGACGGTTGTGATGTGATGACCGCTAATATATAAATGATATAATCAATGTTTTTTTTTCATCACTTTCCTCTCGATTAATGTAGGTATTGTTTACGTATTTTGCTTGTTTGTTATGTATTTTGCTTGCGGATAGCTTTATTTTTTATCGTATGGCATACATTATTTCGCCTTTAAAGTTTGTCACTATTTAGCACCACCCAGGGGACATGTGCAGGGTTGTGGAAGGTAGCTCCCGCGGACGCGAGTAACAGTTGTCGCCCAATTGATATTTACGGACACATTTATAACAGTTTCACTAATTTGGTAAAAAAAAATCAGCACCCGAAGAAGTAAAAAACAAAAACAGAAATGAACAAACGTAAAACAGCACACACACGGTCAGGAAAATTTAAACAGTAATTTAGATAATATGGAAAACGTTTTTTATAAAAATGAGTAGTACCTATTCATATTTTATTTTATTGTTATTTTAAATCAATACTACTAATAGGTAATTGAGATATACCTAGGTAGACGCAATCAACTTGATGTTGAAAAAAACTTGTGCAATCATCGACCAAATTGAAATATATGCTATCACTGATAATAATGTACGTGTATCAAACCTTTATCAATTATCATTGTTTGTGTCAGAATTCGAAACAGATGAAGCTTTTATCAAATTGGATGAATCAAATTGTAGACAGACTACTGTGTGTATCAAGCACACCTCAAGTGACGAGTTGTTTCAATGCATGAACTATTTTGATAAGATTGATAAGCTTATTCGTTATGAGCAATACCCTAAAAATATCCTATTAGATCTAAGGTTTAGATAATATTTAAAGTCCTGGTGATAAAGATAGTGGGTTATTACAATTGATAACAACAAGTAAGTTCATAGCCTTTTGATTAATATGACTACTATGACTACTGTGTGTGTGTGTGTGTGTGTGTGTGTGTGTGTGTGTGTGTGTGTGTGTGCAGATTAGCTGTTAAACTGTGACTTGGCAAATGCCGTTCTGGTTTTTTGAGATTTAGCCACGTTACCTATTTTTCTTATGTTTTTGTAATTAGGTTTATAAGGTCATTTTAAGGTACATTGTCAAGATATATAATTTTCTAACCGAGAGGACGTCACTGATTTGGTACAGTCGTTGGGTCGGAAATGATATTTTTTTTACATATACATGACTTTTAGTAGTGCCCGCTGCGCACATTCTAGGTCAATAAAACGACTTTTAGCTGCACCACCCCAGACAGGTATGCAATATGCACTAAGACAGATTGTACCAAGGAAGTTTACCTATATTTCGTTTAGTATGTAGTAAGTTACGTCTCACGATGGTAAGCGACGACAGAGCCAACGAAAACTTAATAATGCAGCAATAATAAAAGTGACCTAATTTGAAAAAAAAAATCTGGAAGCATTTAGTAGTTGGCAAGGACTCTCCAACACGAGTTATTATAAAGCAGCGTTATGAAATACTTTCAATAAACGAGAATTAATCACGTAAATTCGCTCCAGATCTTGTGAGTTCAAAATCTCGCGAGATCGAGATTTCATTCCCTAGATGGATGTACAAATTAGGCAACTATATGCGTTAGGTACTTAAAAAAGAACACTAGCATGCCTGCAATCTTGAGATTACGCTCTACCGTTTCAAGTCGGCTTAGCTAGTGCTTCCCAATTGTTTCCGACCAAAAGCACCGCTGTCGCATCCGATCACCGCATTTGCACGAAGCACCAACAGTGCGGCATTACGGTCCTGCTTTCCTACCCACGCCAAACGATTTTGAACCTTTAGCGGATATTCATAAAGCACTAGTCCCTCGTCTTTCAGATATTGACAGCAAACCCTCAATTAACGCGCACGCGCCGATGCCCTAGGGAGCTTGCACGCGACCACTCCCTGCAATTTATGAAAATATTGTGTGACTACGTTGCGATTCTCATGTATGAATAATATATTTTTTTAATTTTATGTTTGGAACATGCGTCTGCATTAATAATATGTATATTTGAGCTAAAAATATTTAAAATGATTTCCTGATAAGGTCTAGGAGCCATAAACAAATAACAAATTCAATTGATAATTTGAGTATAGTTAAGTAGTACTAAACCATGGGAGAATTGTTTTAAACTTTTACTTGTAATACGAAAACCTTTGAGGTTGACATAACGTTGTGTAAAATAGTTATTACGTAATACCTACTTACCTATCTTCGGATGAGAAAAAAAATCAGCTAAGTGCGTGTCGGGCCATGCGCAGTGTAGGGTTCCGTAGTTGCCTGTCTGTCTTAGTTACATCGACGTGCGGTGCGGTTGCGTCAGCCGAATTTGTAAGAAAATTGGCCTTTCCAAGTACACATTAAGTTGGTCGACTATTACTCGGTAACTACTTATGCCTACTTGTCCGTGATAGTTTTCCTTTTAAATTCATTACATTTACTACTTACCACGAATTTTTCACATCCCCAGTAGTACCTAGCCATTTAGTTGCAGGGGGGGGGAGGGGACACATGACTCGAACAAAAATTAGGGCTTTAAAGCCCAACTAATGAAAAATGGTTTTGGGAAACCCATAATATTTTTAAACGAGCTATCCAACGATACACCACACCATGGGTTTAACGAGAAAAAAAAATACATACCCGCTTTAGGTGTAGTTGGTTGTAGTTGTAGTTAGGGGTACCCTAAAAAAAATTTTTTTTCAAGATTTTATTGTACTGTTTTGTCGGCGTGATTGATTTATATACCCATGCCGAATTACAGTCTTCTAGTAGTAATGGTTACTGAGCTAAGCCGGGGACGGACAGACGGACATGGCGAAACTATAAGGGCACCTTGTTGTCTACGGAACCCTAAAAAGCTACCTGCTTATGTGAGAGATAATAAGAAATGACTACTTATGCTAGATAGGGATATATTCTGACGAATTCGACGCCGGTTTTAGAGATACTTACGAGAATTGCTCTCTCATGTTTACTAAAAAAACATCGTAGGTACCCTTAGATACCTACGTTGAAGTCGTCATGGAGTCGACCTGCAGGGGACCGGTTCGGCCCCCTGGTTGTGTTCGTAATCGTCAATTGTTTTAGATAATTGATAGGCTAGATAATAAGGATTTTGTAAATAAATATCTATTAAATAAATATTCAGTCATCATAGGTTCAATTATTGCAGTTTTATTTTCTTATTCCAAAAATAACTTTTGTCTCAGTAATAATTAGTAAGTATACTTTGCATTTGCATATACTTTGCATACAATATATCAATTGTGTATCACAATGTACGAGTAGTTCCTAAGTTCCACATATTCCCCTATGTTGACCCACTTTAGTTTTAATAGGCAGTACCTACTTTCTTATATTGTAAGATAAGAACCATGGCATACATATATACCAAATATTAAGCGAGCAGAAATTATTCCCAAAATTTGTAAGATAACGTGGATAAGGAATGATAGCAGAGCCATAATAAAATGGCAGACGAGGTCTCGGCCCGTACACAAGTAATCAGAAGTTAGTAGCGCTACGTCGTCGGATAAGTTCAGGGGCCGCAGGGCGGAAGACGTAACGCTAGTAGTGATTTATGGGCACATAAAGTCGCAAACGCACCGATGCCCTTGCGCTCACTTGTATAATTTATTGTTCTTGCAACACTAAGCCTCCGTCACGGTTGACCCGGGCCTAGACCAGCCTTACAGATTTATAGTGCCAGTGTTTTTTAATGGAGCATGCCGCTGAACCTTGTTAGTTTATTTCCCGAAACATTGTTTTATAATTTACTTCGCTGCCCGCGCGGAGTAATACGCGAACGGAAGTATTACTAAGAAGGCAAGCAAAAGCTGCGGGATAAAATTTAGTCTATATGTCCATTCATAAAGTCCATCTGTATACTGGTGTTTTTTTTGTTGATATATTGGTATAGATGTATAGGTAACGGAGTATATTGTGTTTGTGCTAACCCAGTAAACAAAATTCTTAATAATTTTGTGACATCGAATACGTTTACTTCACGTAATCTGTTTCATAGGTACACTGACTTGATGTTTTTTATTATTTTAATATTCGATAAATAGTTTTCTACTCACAGATTTCATAAATATCGCAACTAAATATTAGGCACCACCTCTTTTTGTTAACATACGGTAATTAAATTGCATAGGTAGGTACCTATCGCTATTACAGAAAACAGATAGTTAATCTTACTTAAACTAGTAAGAAATTGTTCAAATATGTACAGGAATACTTATTTTGATTCTAATATTATACCTGGATAAATAAAACTAGTTCATATGGGTTTATTTTTGAAATGAATGATTTAGTTTCTGTACATGTTAATATTTTCACAAAAGTGCATAAATCAATTTAGTAATAGTAGTGTAATAAAATCGAAACATGAGAATGAATGTAAACAACATACTCAAGTCCCTAGTCGCCTTGGAAATACTGAGACTGAAGCGATATTTCTGTTCGGGTTTTCGCCGTTCGCTGATGTAGCGTGATACACTTTTTCGTTATACTATTTAACTCTCATTGTTCGTTTTCGTATTGTCATCTTACATATATATGTATATGCACGGCATGTAGCATTAGCTAAATGTGCAACTTTGAAATTATAAATCCTACTATAATATTATAAATGCGAAAGTTTAGATGTTTGGATGTTTGTTACTCAATCACGCTTAAACGGCTGAACCGATTTGAATGAAATTTTGCACGAAGGTAGTTTATAGCCTGGATTAAATTATAGAATAGTTTTTATCCCGAGTTCACGCAGACGAAGTCGCGGGCGGAAGCTAGTGATGTAATAAATCTGCACATAGATCATATATATAGATTTTTTACACAGACATATACATTGCTCTTAAGTGTACGTATTTAGGCATAACAGACTGCATAGACCGGGAAGCAGGGAACTGACCAACAAGTGTGTAACAAGCCAAGCAATCTCTGACCCTGTCAAAGTACTTATGTTTAAAGCATTACAAAAGAAAAGCGAGAGAACATTTTTTGCAATACAAGCCGAAAATGTTTGTGTCGCTAAGATGATATTTGAGCGCATTATAAGGATCTACTTCTTTATTTATATAATTGTGTTTTCTAAAGTTTTAATAATAAACAATTATTTAACTAAGAAACTGGTTTACCACATTGTATTTTTTTATTAAGTTACTTGAAAGTGCCTTCTAAAATACTTATATCTATTTTAATTTGTATATAGACTGTATATACATCTGACAAATCCATAAGTTTAAATATGTATATTTTATAATAAAAAAAAGTGAAAAATGTTAACACCGATTTTGTTGTTAATCTTTCAGTGCGCCCGACTCGCACGCTGCTACGCCAGATTTTCCGCTACCTACGACTTGGCGCGAGTCACGGCTCGCTATGCCGTAGCACTGATGTGCGCGCAAATGAGTCTACCATAGTTTTCTTGTCCCTAATAAATAGTATACAGTCGTAAATAGTTAACAAATATACTTAAATAACACAAACGCAATTGTATTTATAAAATAAATATTTTTGCATTAGGGTTTCACTGACTCGCATTATAAAAACTGTCTAATATCTGAATATATAAAAACCTAATACCTAGATATTCTTGCATCGTAAAAGCACTATTTGGAAGGTCAACAAAAAATGAATACCGTACATAATTATATATATAGGTGTATTCAGACAAGTATCCATAAGTAGATAAACTAGAACATTCCTGAATCGTAAACCGTGGAATTACTTGATATTTTTTATGTATTTAAATAAGCGAAAAAAATACCCCAACAATTGTAGAAACAAAAGGGCAGATTGCACAATGTAACGCATTTTGTAGGTCTTTAGAAGTTCACTTGCTCGGGGATATCTTATTGTATATTTCAGCATAAGTAATGAGTAGACACACTTGTACATAGTAGTAACTCCCGAAAACTATGTTTATAAATGATTGGTACGCATGCACGCCCACGGTACACACGTATATATGATAATTTAGACTATCAATAGTGTTAGACAGGTATGGTTATCTCGCGTTTAGTTAGGTTCCGACGTTCAAAGACTAGGTAAATTAACTAAAATTCCAGTTAAGTAGATTTGACTATCATTTAACCATTCAGTCCATAAGATATTAAAATAATTGACAATACGTGATAGTTTATTAATTTTAACTTGCAAACCAGTGAGGCTTCTCTATAGGTCTTGACAGTTATATAGAACGCAAAATAAAGGTAATTTGTGTCAAGTTCAGATACACTATTGTTCTGTTTTTAATGTATTTCTAACATAAGTATATGTACTTACTGAAAATTTTATTAGGTAGGTAAAAACAAAATTACTGTGTAGCTGTAGCTAAGTCTCGAGTAGGTACCGTCAGCTACGAAACTGAGTTCTAGAAAGGTGGTTATAACTAGGGACATACCTAACTGTTACTGACTTATAAGCAACGTAGTTTAAAAATATCTACCTATTAGTAAGTAGATAAATAAACAAACGGGTAAGTAGTTAATTAATTGACCACATAAAAAACTAATCAAATATTTACAGTGAACAGGTCCTTAATCGATCTCACAAAAGCGTAGGTAGGTAACCCACTAGAAAATATATAAAGTGCTTAACTATCTAAAGTAAAAACGTATTTAGGTAGAATTCACAAAAGTATTTTACTACCCTTAAAAAATACACGAGCATTGCCGCGGACACCTGTCTTCGAAGCACTAGAGCAATGCAGGCGTTTAATATCTTGTATGGAAATGTGCGAAAATTCCTGCAATCGATCGATGGGTGTGCCCGCGCCTGGATTGGTCGATGGGCGTGGTGGTTGTTATCGCTGAAAAGCGGCGGCCAATAGAATAGAGGTAGCGATAAGAGGGTTGGGGTTGTGAACCCTCAGTGTGCCGGTCGCAGCGAGACGGGACGGGTGTGCCATGCTGGGTACCATGATGTACCCCGCCGCGGAGGAGGCCGAGATAGAGGACATGCGCGTGCCACCGATCCAGCTCGAACACCTGCCTGAAGTGTTCCTGTGTACGTACTAGTGGCGCGCGTGTTTTGTTTACATCCCGTTTCCCAGTGCTTGTGTCTCGGCATTTTAGTTCCGATATGTGAGGTTAGAGTGATGTGGGGTAATGAATATTCGTAATGAAGGATTAGCATAATGAAGTATACTCACGTTGAGTTCAGGCTTTTGTATGAATTCATGATAGATAATGAAGAGACATCTATTCGGTAGTGGTCAATATAAGCCAATGGCATTGCAGGCCCCTTTTGTCTACATGACAAGCCCCTTGATAAAAATATGGAAAGAAAGAAAGAAACATTTATCCGACCAGCGATTTGTCACGAAACGGTTCTATGTCATTATAATTCTGGCCTAACACATTTGATATCACTTGAGGGGGATGCATTGATAAACAAATTAAATATGTAGGTACATACTCGACACGTATACATAAATGAGACTGTGATTTTATGTGATAGTGCACCGTTGGCATAAAAACCGAAAACAGGAGTTTCTTATTGGAAGTTTCTTGTTAATAAGTTATTTTATTTTATGATAGTTATCAATAAATAATGTCAAGGGACCTTTTACATGAAGCAGTGTCTGAAGTCAATAGCTGTTATACTAAAAAATATTTGAGTTGACCGAGTTGCATCATAGGAACCCGTTGAAAAGCGACTCTATCATCCATAACAATTACTGTTATCTGGGTCACCTTTAAATGAATTCAACCATACCGAATTATACATTCTTAATATTTATACTTTTATTAATAATTTGAATTTCGCATTGGCATTTACCTTTTTTTATTAATTCTTCGTCACATTGGTGACTGATAAATTTAGACACCGTTATCTTGTCGCACTGACATTGCTTTTCCGAAGAGCGTGAATGTTTTTTTATTGACCATCTAAACATCGATAGTGTAGTACTTAGTTATATGTCACTGATAATTAGTCACTAGGTACTATCGGATATAAATATATATGATAATAAAATAAGAATTAAAAGTCTCGGGTGTAAACAATCGAAATTCTGTGTTATTCAATTTATTCCAAGGGATATTGGAGGAAATCATAAATTTTGTCACATCCATACAAAACTGTACTTGGTTTGCTTTTTCGCCTTTTAAATCATTGTTTTTTTAAATCTAGATATTTTGTATGGTGTCTATTCGTAAATTGCACTATGTACAAAACAATTTCTCATTTTCATTTTTTTATTTATTTATTCATAAAAACAATATAAATTGTGTCTGAATTATTACAACTTATCCTACATACATTTAATATTAATAATAAACACAATAAAATTAGATCGTCACTCAGTACAATTAGTTTTCAACGTTTACCAAACAGTCAAAATCGTTAGTGTATTTTTTTAAATCTTCCATTGTGACATAGTAATTAAACAAACACTTTTATAGAGAACTGCAAGGGATTGCAACTGTCAATGTGACATGCAGTTGCAAATAGGTAAATCATTTATCTAAGGTTATCGCTTCACGTAAGACCAATGAGGTTATCTACTTATTTTTAATCAAGAAGTTTTCATTGAGATTGAGCGAAGATTTAAAAGGCGAAAATTCAATCGCATTGTTGCATTATATAAACATCGATATCGAGACGGTCGATTAAAAAAAACATTCGCGCTCTACGGAAAAGCTATGTCAGTGCGACAAGATAACGGAGTCTAATTATTATTTAGTTAATTGCGTTGGTTTAAATAATTATTTCGCTTCGTTCCGAGTTTTAGGCGCGATTTATCGTAGGTACATGATGACACTTACCTAGAAACCAAATTCTAGGATGTCGGTGTTCAATAGACCAGTGTGTGTGGTGTTCAACGCTCCATCCGCATATACGCTTGTGCACAGGATAGTAGAAGTGCAAACTGTTTATGGTTTTTTTTTTTCAATTCAATAATACCCCATGCCTGTGAATCCTGTGATTCTACCGTAGGCGTAGAATAAATATCATCCATTTGTAATTTACTCATAGTAGTTAGAGAGGGCCAACATATTATGAATAATAATAATAGTGGAATAAAAATAAACATTAAGTTGTAATTAGAAGTAATTTCCTACAGTTTCCAGCCCCCAATAGTCACGACAATACTCGGTTCCTCATCCAGCGTACTTCATCAGATCGTCGAACAACCTTATGGAAGGTCTACCCTGTCATTGTACATACATACAAACATACATACATACATTCACGCCTTTATTCCCAAAAGGGGTAGGCAGAGCACATGAAACGTATGTTCCAGCGCCACTTTTAGCATAAATGTGGGTATAAAAGATCGACAAAATATGATATTGCAGTGATAGGTTGCTAGCCCATCGCCCACAACACACTTCAACCCTGGTCCCTTAGTCGACTTTTACGACACCCACGGGAAGAAAGGGGGTGGTTAAATTCTAACCCGACACCACACGGGTAAATTTAATATATGCTTCGAGTAATCAGTCTATTTTTTTTTAATATAAAATTTGATCGTCACTCAGTACACCTCTCTAGCCACGAATGAGAAAGCTCCTGCAGGTTAAATAATAAATGAAATAATAGAAAATAAATTAATTTTATTCTGCAAGTAGGCCGTGATGGCACTTTTACAAGTCAAAATCCCACCAGCGTGTCTGAAAAGGAAGAGCACAAACAAAACCCCGAAACAAACTCAACAGTCAGTAATTGATTGCTAATAAAAAGCTTATTACAGTGATAGTACCTACTTAAAATAAGTAAAACTGAATATGAATACAAAGAAAAAAAACATCATGATTTAATGATTACTGATTAGTGCCCTTATTCGTAAACGCTCATCAAGTTAATTTTTAACCGACTTCAAAAAAAGGAGGAGGTTCTCAATTCGGTTGTATTTTTTTTATTTTTTTATTTTTTCAATGTTTGTTACCTCAGAACTCCGTCATTGATGAGCCGATTCATAAATTTTTTTTTTGTTGGTAAGTATATACTTCCAGGTGGGTCCCATTTTTTTGAAAATTCAATTGGATGATGGGATCCACGAGGAATTGAGGGAACTCCTCAATTATATTAGGCACGTGTGTAGTGATTTTGGTATTTTCTATTATAACTCGTGTATTTACATCCGAAAACATAAATTGGTGGAGTGGAATTGATGATGAAGACCACAGATGACTTATGGAATTCCTCAATTATGTACTTAAAAGTACAAAAGTATATCACAGATTCTGATAAGATTCCGTTGAAACAGCAACTCATTAGTTGCTGTTTCAACGGAATTCAACTTCATTGAAGTGCCAAGGGTGATCCTTGTGGAATTGACGGAAGTCCTCAAATATTATCGGGTCACATACAGCGATTGGGTTTTTTTCTACAATAATCAACGCATTTGCTCTCGGAAATCAGTTCATGAGGTAAATTGGAAAAGAAATGTTCTCGTGGCTTGGCGGAGTACTAAATTGAAGTCGGTTAAAACTTTGTTTTTAAAGTAAATTATTACTATAATGCTGTTAAAGTTGTTTGTCTTTATTTGTCTCTTTGGCATTTGTGTTTGAGAACAAGCATAAAAAGTAAAAAAGAAACTACATATATCCCGACTACGGAAAACCTTTTTATTCATACAAAAGGTAACCGAGGTATGCTAAATGGATCACAGTTTCGAATCGATTGACACCTCATTCCTTGGAACACACGAAAATACAAACATAGACTGCTAAAATTACATCCCTTCCTTTGGCTCTGCCTTAGTCGGGCAAAAAGGGATTAAACATATTTTCGTTAAAAGACGTTTCTTAAATTTTATGAATAAGTGGGTAAAACTATTGCCCATACGAGTACCTATCAGTTTTGCACGTCTTTGGTAACTAGTTTTTTTTATTCTTAAACACTAGATTTTAGGGGAGACTGTTTAGGCCCTCAGGTTGCTGTCAGAAGTAATCTAAATTGCCTATTATTGTGTCAAACAAGTTACAAATGCGCCCTGGCCTTTAGTTTCGGCGTTTGTTCTAGTGGCGTGGCGTCGTGTCTTTATCATTATTGTGTCAAACAAAGTTACAAAAGCGCCCTGGCCTCTAGTTTCGGCGTTTGTTCTAGTGGCGTGGCTTCGTGTCTTTATAATTATTGTGTCAAACAAGTTTCGAAAGCGCCCTGGCCTTTAGTTTCGGCGTTTGTTCTAGTGGCGTGGCGTCGTGTATTTATCATTTGCAAGTAGCGTACGCACCTACACGTGTATTCGTATCCATGTATTATATGTTTGTTTCATATCACAAATTCGTTATGCATACCTACTTATCATCGAAAACAGAGAATTGTTTAGGTATGTAGTGGTATTTCTGTGTTTAGGTTGTGACATATGTATCTATATTGCTGAAATGGCACTTTCGCTGAACTATCAGCGAATAAATGGGGTTAGTATTTATATATATGAATAAATAATAATAAATAATAATAAATAAATATTAGGGGACAATCTTACACAAATCGAGCTAGCCCCATAGTAAGCTCAATAAGGCTTGTGTAACGGGTACTAGACGACGATATATTTAATAGATAGATAATATACTTAAATACATAGAAAACATCCAAGACAAATAATCATGCTCATCACACAAATATTCCTTACCTTACCGGGATTCGAACCCAGGACCTTCAGCTTCGTAGGCAGCGTCACTACCCACTAGGCTAACCGGTCGTCAATGCATGCAGCAATATAATAATTAAAGAAAATTTCCAATGTCAACATCAAACTACATATACAATCAGAATAGGTAACAAAATCAATAATTTCGGTTTTGGAGTTCTACACACATAAACATAATCTAAGTATGACCGGCTTCACATTGAACGGAATTCAGTCGCTGGATCATAATCTGAATCACTAAAGAGCCAAGAAAACGATAAATATTACGCAGAATATCTACCAAACGATGTACCATTTCTGCTATTGAGTGGTCCAGTTCCTGCATTCAGTGATTGATTTCGACTGTGAGGCCTTAGAAATATATACCTTATAAGTATGTGACAATATGCTAAGCTGATGTAAATCGCTAAAATCTAACCAACATTTACGATTAGACTCGTCACTACAAAACTTTGTGTACCTGTATATTTGAACATGTTGTTATAATATGAAACATAAATTTGATTTTTAACTACCTATGTATTAGACGGCACTGTCGCACTATTGGGCAATTCCTTCCACTCTTCCATGAGAAGATATATGTAGGTAGGAAAGGGAAAAATCTTAGCCCAGAAACTCAGTTGGACTTGGTCTAATTTGCCAGTGGGGTAAAATTGATGGCCATATCTATATCGCTCTACCAATGCACTCCGAGCCGTAGCTATTTTCAGAAGTCTGCCATAGTTCCTGCTTCTAGTTAAATCTTCATTAGGTACCTACTGACGTATCGCAGTTTCACTAGCGCCCAAGTGCCATAATAATCTGTTTTACTGCAGCCAGTATCCCGAAGTGCGGCGGCTGTCACGAGATGATAGTGGACCGGTACGTGCTGAAGGTGTCGGATCGCACGTGGCACGCCGGCTGCCTGCGCTGCGTCGAGTGCCGAGCCATGCTCTCCGGGAAGTGCTTTGCGAGAAACAACCAGCTGTATTGCACAGATGACTTTTTCAAGTAAGTTTATAAAACAAATGTCGCTATTGGAAGAGATTGTAGTATGTGGCTCTATCAACCTATGTTTTGTCTAAATTCATTCGTATATCGAAGCCATCCTTAGGCCGAATATCATATATTCAAAATGGGTATGAAATTTATAATATCCAGGACCATCTTATACAATTCGATGTAATGACGTATTAGTCCATTCTTCTGATGGAACAAATATTCGCGCTTATTACTGGCATTTCACTTGGCGTTGCGTGTCCGCGTTTCGTGGTTGCCTCTCTTTCATTTGCTGTAGGAAGGAAAAGACGCAAGATGAATATTTGGGCAAATACCGTTAAGTCAAGTACTTCACTGATAATCAAACCGGGAACGGGACTGCCGTTTGCTGCAAGCTAAACTTACCGCGCCATTAATTAATCCTTTCACGTTGATAATGTTGTTGTTTTTCCGGCTGTTGTCCCAGGCGGTTTGGGACAAAATGTGCTGGCTGCGGGCAGGGTATCCCTCCCACTCAAGTAGTCAGGCGGGCACAGTCGCATGTGTACCACATGCGCTGCTTCGCGTGCGCGGCGTGCGCGCGGACGCTCAACACGGGCGACGAGTTCTACCTTATGGAGGATGGAAAGCTAGTCTGTAAACCCGACTATGAAGCGGCTAGAGCCAAAGGTTAGTAAGTGCATTTTATCCTCCTATATTTGCAAAAGAAATGTTGATCTCCTGATATAAGCCAAATGTTGAACTACTTAAATATGACATTTTTATGAGTACGTAACTGCTTCAGTTTTGAAAATTATGAAAAGAAAAAATGTTTATTAGATTTATTATAATCAGATTTAAGAGATACAATCTTGTCGGTGGAGTAATTCTCAAATTATTCTTCTTTTCCCCTTGGCACACAGCAGTTTACTTCGCTGAGCGGAGTGAGACAAACTCTGAGAGAGCGAAGTTCGTGATATCTGAACAAGAGCCCTACCCGATTTCTGTCTTCGTTCTCCAGTCACCATTGGCGCCAATACTATTTGACACCAGAGTTTTACTTATTTAACGACATCAATTAGGTACTCGACGTGTCACAGTCATCACCGGATATGGCGGCTTTTTACACAAAAGCTCCTGCGACAAGACGTCCCACTATATCCTGCAGATAACCCTGCCGCTATGTAGTCGTTGACAGCTTATTCAATATATTCGCATTATCATATTATTATCATATCTAATACCCTAAAGCGCAGCCCTACCCTATCGTACGTAGCCCCGACATTGAGCATAGACCAGCTGATATATGCCCAACTTCTAAGTATCATCCGCCTCCCTCGAAGGAGGATTAGTTCATAGTTGCAAGGAGGACTTATCTTTTGCCCATAACTACAGTAATTCACCAAATTGGCAAAAGCAATACATGCATGGCAATTTTGAAATGATCTTAAGACGTGTAAAATTGTTGCTCAGTTATTATTCTGCTCACACAGGCGGTGAAGGGTCAATAGACGGTGACGCGGCCAGCAAACGGCCGCGGACGACGATCACAGCTAAACAATTGGAGACTCTGAAGAGTGCGTACAGCAGTAGTCCCAAACCTGCGCGACATGTTCGGGAGCAGCTCGCGCAAGACACGGGGCTTGACATGCGCGTCGTGCAAGTCTGGTTTCAGAACAGGTGAGTTCTAAAAAATTTCAAGAATTTTATTTAGTTCAGAGAATACATTTACTAAGATGTTAAAAAAAGGACGGCCGGGATCCAGGCGTGGAAATAAATAAATGTTAACATTCGAAATTCTATAGTAGGGGTAAAACAATTACAATGCCACATGCCATGCCAATACCTTATTAGAGCGATGTATTGAAAGGATAGTGACGAAGTACCTAATTAATACCTAAGCACATCAATTTCGGTTGTGGTCCAAGGTGGGAATCAAACCATTGGTCAGTAGGTGTGTGATAGTATTGCATTGATGTTATTTCTTGTTTTATGGTCCCGGGGCGACCGAGCTCTGCTCGGGGGAATATAATTCCCCCTTCCCAGTCAAGGAGAAAAATAATTTTCCCAGATATGACATCTATCTGGATCGATCATTCGCCCCTGTGAATTCCTATACCTATCTAATCCAAATTTCATCGAAATCGTTAGAGCCGTTCCTGAGATCGTGATATATAAAAAAATATTGCTCGTTTAATAGTACAGGATATCCCGGGGCGACCGAGCTCTGCTCGGGGGAATATAATTCCCCCTTCCCAGTCAAGGAGAACAATAATTTTCCCAGATATGACATCTATCTGGATGGATCATTCGCCCCGTGAATTCCTATATCTAATCTAAATTTCATCGAAATCGTCAGAACCGTTTTTGAGATCGTGATATATAAAAAAATATTGCTCGTTTAATAGTACAGGATATTCAAGTTAAAACTTTTTTTAACCCGTTCCCCTAGTGGCAATCAGATAGCAGCAGGAACAGTAAGCATAGTCATGAGCTGCGCGCCCTTATACAGAAGTTTGTATGTAGGGAAGCGCATCTAACTATAAGTAGCTAAAGAACTGTTGCGGGTTACTTACGGCCGTATTCATAAACGTTCTACAAGCCTATTTTAACTAAAATGCCGTTAAAATTCGTTTGTCCTTATCTGTCACGTTGACATTTGTGTTCGTAAGAAAGGGACAAAGCACATTTTATTTAGCAGAGGCATTTTAAGTTTTATGAATAAGGGGGTTAGTATCTACCTACGCGTGCTGCTCTTGTTTTAAAGCTTGACGGGAAATTTTATATGCGATACGTAGCGAAAAAAATTGCAACTCAACCATAATAAATTAATATACCGTAACGTTTGCATGTCCGTGAGTTTCGTAATCAATTTTCCATATCTGCACAGTTAAACCAGGCAAGCGAGTTAACACAAATGATTTTGAAATGGTCAGTGACTTAACAAGACGTAAAAGTTTTATCGCCACAAACAGAAATGTAGGAATTATGCAGTCGTGGGATTAAAAGTGAAGTTTGTTACCTTTTGCATTGCCATTTATTTTTTTAGATGCCCTTTGATGTGTGTGTAGCTAGGTGCATTTTTAGCTATATATATATGTACATATAGATATGTCTTCGACGAATTTTATTATTTTTAAAGTAGATAATTTTAGGAAATATTTACCCAGAATTTGTAATTTACGTGATGTGCTGTGCCCCAAGAAGCGTTAGTTTGTGTCAATCATTAATTGCGGATTGAGTAGTGTATTCGCCCAAAACTACATTTTCAATCATCTCTGTCGCCTAAAAATATACTAATGGCATATGAAATTATTAAAAATGTCTTAGGTTGGAATGGAATGGAGTCCCGTTTCTGTTATAAAATATAAATATTGTAGAATTCTTAAATTTTAAAAATAAACCTAATAGCTAACTTGTAAACTGTTATAAAATACCTCGGCTATCTCACCCCCTCAAAGCTTTGCATTTAGCTACCAAAGATCCTGTATAATCATAACAATTTGTAAAACCGCCTCAAAACCCTATCGTGTTTTACAGATCTGTTCTGTTCTTCACAGATAGGTACTATTCTATCCACACAGACAAAATTCAATCTTGAAACAGCCCTTAAGGCTTGTATACCCGCTAAAGTCCTTGAGCGTATGGGCGGAGCCTCGACCCTCTCCCCGCGCAAGTCGCACAACCCGCCGTCGTTTATTAAGCGTTACATAGATTAAGTTACAGACGCGGCATCGCGCATCGTTACCAATGCAAGGGTGGACGTGGGTGGGTGACATTCGTCATGCTTAATTGAAACGTGATATTTGTCATAAATAAATTACATAATTGATTAAGTTCAAAAATTATGTCTCTACTATTATAATACTATTTACTTACGATTAGTGTAGTTCCGTCAGCACGGCTAGCACGAGACGGCCGCGACATACTCTCGATTTTTCTCGCACTATCGGTCTCTCTCTTATTAGAACATTAGGAAAGAGAGGTATAGTGTGAGAAAAATCGAGAGTATGTCGCGGCCGTCTCGTGCTTGCCGTGCTAGTGAAAACGAAATTCGTTCGAATAACTCTCATTGTTGCTCGAACTAGCAAGCGCGACAGAGAGGGAGATACACGAACGAAGTTCGGTTTCGTTTCGCGGTAGGCTCTCAGCACGCCTAGCACTAGACGGCTGCGACATACTTTCGATTTTTCTCGCACTATACCTCTGTTACTAAATATTCTAATAAGAGAGAGACGGATAGTGCGAAAAAAATATAAAGGTAATAATTATAATCCATACCTACTGTTTCCCTTAGACCATTTTTTAATGTCGCTATTAATAGGGGCCCATCTAGCAGTTATAGTAGTAGGTATAGTAGCAGCGAGTCACCGTCTGCCAGAGATAAAATGTGAAACAGTTTTATTGGGCAGGCGTCCGATGTTTCATCCAATAGCCCAGCTGCTAGTCCATCATTTTCACCCAATAACCCGTTTTATTTTGATTCCATCAACTAGCAATAGACTCTTACACCCCAGCGGGTGCTGTTTCTGTGTGCGTCCCATGACACGGGCAGAGACAGCATCCGCTTGGTGTACTCCCTGCATTTCGTTAAATTGTCAAAACGGCCTCTACGTGTTGTCTCAGAGCTCCACGCACGCCTCCCAAAGGACATCATTGTCCAATTGTGTCAAATCATCTCTTAAGGGGGTGAAAATTGATTTGAAGCTACTTAAACCGCTGCACCGATTTGGATGAAATTTGGTATAGAGATAATTAGTCCCAGGATAAAGCATAGTTTTTATCCCAGAAATCATCCCCTAAGGGGGCGAAATTCGGGGGTGAAAATTTTGATGTAAACCATTTAGATGAAATTTGGTTTGGAGATAGTTTGAGACCTGGGAAAGGACAAAGAATAGTTTTTATTCCAGAAATCATCCGCTAGGGGGTGAAATGGGGGGGGGGGGGAATTTTATGGAGCTAATTAAACCGCTGCATCGATTTGAATGATGGAACCCATACCTACTGATGAAATTTGGTTTAAAGATAGTTTGAGTCCTGGGAAAGGAGATAGGGTTTTTATCTCGAATATCATTTCGGAGGGGGTGAAATAGAGGGTAAAAATTTGGATGGAACCCATTTCGATGAAATTTGGTTTAGAGATAGTTTAGTCCCGGGAAAGGCTTTGTATAGTTTTTATCCTGAAAATCGTTTCCAAAGGAGGTGAAATGGGGGGTGAGAAGTTGTACGACATCTACGATATAATGGAGTTCCACGCGGACGGAGTCGCGGGCAGAAGCTAGTAAATAATAATGCGCGGATAGTCAGGACTGTCAGGAGGTTCCTCTCTCTGTCGCCCTGACCACCGGTGTTACTTTTATATCATTATTGTACAAACCAAGCCTAAGAAGAAAAATGAATAAAGAGAACAAATTTATTTTAAGCATAAATCGTTTATTGATTAATAAGTTACCTATCTAGGTACATAAACAATTAAAATTCAGCGAATTCTAACTGTCTCAATATTTGTCTTGGTTGTTTGACCACTTCGTCAATATTCCAATTTTCTGAGCTTTTTCTCTTCATCGTTTTCGCACTGTTGAGATTTTCTTCGTCTTCTTGTTCCTTCTCTTCTTCGGTATCGTTTATTGGGACGTTATATAAGCCAGCCAGGATATTCGTTTCCTCATTTTTTATTGCAGATTCTTTCTTGTTTTGTTCTTTTATTGATGACTGTTTTTTTTTCAGGGTTTTAGTGGCTTTGTCATTTTCATCGTCTTCTTGTTGATCATTTCGTTGTTCTATATCATTATTTGTAACTTTATCAAAGTCAGTCAGAACGTTCGTTTCTACATTTTTCTTCACAGTTTCTTTCTTAATTTTTCTTTTTCTATTAATGATCGGTTTTTTTTTCAGGATTTTTGTGGGTTTGTTTTTCTCTTCGTCTTTCTGATCTTTCTGTTCTTCGATATCGCTTATCGGAACGTCATCAATGCCAGTCGGGACATTAGTTTCTTCTTTTTTATTCGCAGTTTCTTTCTTATTATTTGTTCTTTTATTGATAATTCTTTTTTTTCTTAGTGTTTTCGTGGGTTTATAATTTTCTTGGTCTTCCTGATCTTTTCGGTCCTCGATATCATCTTCATTTTTCTTTGCATTCTTTTTTTTTTTTGTTTTATTGATAATGATTTTATTTTTGAGGGGTTTTGTAGGTTTGTCAATTGTTTCGTCTTCCTGTTCCTTCTGTTGTTCGATAGCAATGATTGGAACGTCATCAATGTCAACCGGGACATTCGTTTCTTCATTATTTTTCTCAGCTACTTTCTTTTTTTTTGTTCCTGTATTGGTGTTTGTTTTTTTTTTCATCGCTTCTTGTATGTAATCAGGATCTCTGATAGCCATTTTTCTAGGATATCTAGGATCAACTAATTCTGGCAAAATGCAATCTAAATAAAATCTCATAAGTTTTTTTTCCATTTTCTCCATCCAGAATGTATCGTCCTTTTCTATTAATTCTGTTTTTATTGTTTTTTTTTCTCCAAGCCACAAACCAAAAAGGCATTTTGATTTTTTCGTAATGTGTAGCTGACCTTGTATTTGATAATACCAGTTGTGGTTCGTATTTATGCTGATATCACCAAACTTATTTTTTTTAAAAAACGGTATTTTCTTTTTATTTACCGCCTCTTCAAAACTTAATTCATGGGCCGAAATGGGACATTTAATTTCAACGATCATTTCTTTTTCCTCACAAATCCCGTCGGGACTAGCACCTAAGTAGGGCAAATTTTCATCGACAAACAAGCCGCATCGGTCTATTTTGATCCATTCCTGTTTTTCTAATTGCTCAATAGCATTTTTTTCGTTGTCAACTCCATGTTTGATCGATTTTACATGTTTAATGCAATCTTTATATAAAAGATCTTTCACAAGATTGTGACAACTGATGTCAGGACGCCTGTTGATGACACGGCCAAAATTGGAGGCAGTTAATAGTTTTCTTCTTAACTCGAGCCATTCACTAGTGAATGGCGCATCTAGATGCGCTCTGCAGTATTGTTGCCTTTTCTATTTTTTCTCTTTCTATTTCACTTTTTTGTAGGTTTTTGAGAAATGTGCTCTTTTCTTTCTCCATTATTTCATTAGTTACATCTTCTCTGGCACAATTTTCGCCGTAATTTAAATCTTCCCCTTTGCTAACTAGGAATCTGTTTTTTTTTCGAATGCATTTTTTATACAATCTACTTCTTTTCATCCTTCTTTCTTCCAGAAATTTCACCTTTCTTCGAGGACTCATACCTGTAGCACGTTTATACGTTTGAGATAGCAACGCACGTGTGTTGTGCGATATCGCTGCACCTTTGCATCTACTTTCATATGCACCTCGAGAACTAAAGTTTATGCGTTTGCCGCCAACCAGTTTTGCAATTTTAGAATTGAAATTTTCGACTTTATTGCTTTCAACATTATGAACTAGACTCGGTGCGTGAGATGCGACGTTCGACATAATTTGGCAAATTTTAGACCAAATACTAGTTGCGTGAAAATCGCGATCACTGCTATCTTTTTCGTTCGTGTTTTGGCAAAAATAGATTTTGCACTGGCTATGATCACCAAAGGCATGTCTATGGGCTAATAATATGTCATTATAAAGGAACTCAATGTTCGTTCGTTTCTCAGATTCGGAATCAGACGTATGTTTTTCCATTGCTTTTTTTATAACCCCGCGGATTGAAATTATTTTTTGGTCAGTTATTACCTTTCTAAGGCGAGGAGGGTACTTTGTGTCTGTCTTTAGTTGTGCCAGTTTATTACACATGTTCCTCATTATATGATTTTTGCACTCAATTTTCTGTACTGTGACATTTGAATAGGGCCGAGCTTCAATGATCTTTGAGTACGTAGAAGAATCGCCATCACTAATCATACGTCCATATATTAGGCCATGCATTTCAACTGAACACTTAAACCCTTCAACAAGAATACTTGACTCCATTCCGGTTGAAGGGCCGGAATAGTTTTTAAAGCAGGTATGTTGACGTGGTGTTTCCTTATTACATTGTGCCCGGGCGCAGATGCAACAATACTTGTTCTTTACGCCAAGGTAGAGAATTTTTCCTGTACGTTTGCCAATAATAACGGCTGCGCCTGATAACGCAGAATAGTTTTTTTTATATGATCTTTTGGACCAACAACCGTCGACTATGACATCAATTATGGGTGTTCCATTCGTATCAACTCGATTTTCTAATATGGCTAACTCTCTTTCTTCTTTAGCAGCATCGTTCATTGTTTGAATTGAAATATCATCCCACATAGCAGCAATGGTGTCGTGACATTTTTTATACGTCGACTGACCCATCAAGGGTAAAGATAAAGCAGCAGAAAATTCTTGCAGTTGGGAATGTCCGCAACCAATAACAACAGTTCCTAAAACGGCACTATTGTTGATGTTCATTTCACTGCCTTCGTCACTAGAAATGTGAAATTTGACATTACACATTTTACATTGCAGGGTATAAATAGAATGCAATCCGACTTGTTTTTCGTGGATTATATCCACGCTTTTCAGATTACAGTTGAAAGGACCATGGGTAGATATATCCTGAAGTTTGGAATATACGTTAATTAAGTTAATAATTCTACGTCCCTCGAAGGAAGGTCTCGAGGAAGATTCGTTTGGTATTTCCATCTGAAAAAAAAATTAAAAAAATACAAAGCTGTTAATTATTCACAACCCAGATAGTTATACATATTTTTTTTTTATTTGAATAATGTATTACAATTAAAGTTAACAGAACACACCTCTATACAATGTGAAGGATCAACTTCATTGGTATCAGTTGCTGCAGCACATGCATCTTGTGTACATATTTCTTTGTTTGTCACGCAATCAGGAGCCGAATACAATGATGGAATAACTTTATCCATGTCGCTTGCAACACATGCAGCACCTTGGGCAGAAGTTTCTTCGTTTGTCAATGATACAAATTCATCATTCTGAAATTTAAAAAAAATACGTTTTTATAAGCTCTTAGTTATTCACAACCCAGATAGTTGTGCATATTTATTTGAATCCATCATCATCATGACCTACTGCATCACCGTCTAGAGTGGAGCAACTAAATCCAAATTCTTGGACGTTGAAAGAGGGCAGCGGTGTCTGCTAAAGGTAATGTACCTGAGGCCATACAGGTTTCCCACAATTGAACTGTATAAGATTAGTGAACAATTATCAATGCGAAAACTATATATCCTCCATACAATACTAAAATTACATAAAACTCTAAAATGTAATCCTACGCTTCTAACTAAAAGACTTAAAAACACTGTTGCCCCACTTACAACATATAAATCTTTGTTTGCTGAAAGACAGTATAAGACCCGCTCAGCATACCTTTATAATAAAATAAATATTAAAATAAATATATACCAACACAATAAATATATTGTCTCTAACGGAATGGTTGAAGATGCCTAGCTATGAAGATACTAAACTATTACTTAATCTTGTATAATCAAATTTTAATTATATAGTAAGTAAAACAAACCAGAATGGGAAATGCTATAATATATACCTACTTTATTGCACAACGCTCACATAATGCTCATGCTCACATACCTACACCAAAACACGCACGCCTGCACGAACGCACAAACACACACACACACATACCTCTATGCAATCTGAAGGATCAACTACACATACATCTTGCGTACATATTTCTTTGTTTGTCACATAATCAGGAGCCGAACACAATGATGATCTAGAAAAGAAAATCAAACATGTTATATTTTTTTCTTACATAATAACCCCTCAGCTGTGGAGAGGCCCTCGGGCCCGAGTAGTAACTGCTAGTAAGTACGAGTTGTAATAAAAACTATACAATGCCTTTCCCGGGACTAAACTATCTCTAAACCAAATTTAATCTAAATGGGTTACATCCAATTTTGTCCTACCCTGGAACTCTAATTATGTCTATGCCAAATTTCATCCAAAAGCAGCTCCAAAGAAATTTTCATCCCCCATTTCACCCTCTTAGGGGATGATTTACGGAATAAAAACTACCCTATGTCCTTGCCCGGGACCCAAACTATCTCTTTACCAAATTTCATCTAAATCGGTTCAGGGGTTTAGGCGTGAAGGTAACAGACAGACAGACAGGCAGACAGACAGACAGACACACTTTCGCATTTATAATATTACTAGCTTCTGTCGTGACTCCGTCGTCCGCGTGGAACTCGTTTATTTCGTAGCTCCATACAAAAATTCACCCCGGGATAAAAACTATCCTATGTCCATTCCCGGGACTCAAATTATCTCTATACCAAATATCATCCAAACCGGTTTAGCGGTTTAAGCGTGAAAAGGTAACATGCAGACAGACAGACAGACTGACAGACACACTTTCGCATTTATAATATTAGTATGGATATAAAATAGTACTTATATATAGTACTAGCTTCTGCCCGCGACTCCGTCCGCGTGGAACTCGTTTATATCGTAGCTCCATACAAACTTTTACCCCCCATTTCATCCCCATAGGAGATGATTTTCGGGATAAAACTACCCTATGTCCTTTTCCGGGACTCAAACTATCTCTATACCAAATTTCATCCAAATCGGTTCAGCGGTTGAAGCATGAAGAGGTAACAGACAGACAGACAGACAGATAGACAGACAGACAGACAGACACACTTTCGCATTTATAATATTAGTATGGATAGTATGGAAGTATGGATATCGATAGATGAGTTTGTATTTTTGACTTTTCTACTACTGACACGGTTGGTGGACGGACTATGTAAGGTAGGTACCTACTTTATAAATATAATAAATAAATATAAATATAAAAGGACAATCTTACACAAATCGACCTAGTCCCATAGTAAGCTCAGTAAGGCTTGTGTTATGGGTACTAGACGACGATATATATAATAGATATAAATACTTAAGTACATAGAAACACATCCATGACTCAGAAACAAATATTTATGCTCATCACACAAATATTTGCCCTTACCGGGATTCGAACCCAGGACCTTCAGCTTCGTAGGCAGCGTCACTACCCACTAGGCTAACCGGTCGTCACTTTATGAATTCACACCTACTTAATTAAACTGTAAAAATAAATTGTAGACTTTTTGGAGATAGATGAGTTTGGATTTTCGACTTTTCGCATTCAGTTATTCGGGCGGGCAGTAAAAAACCGGCGAAGTTCGTGTCAGAACACGCATAATGAAGGTTTCCGTAGTCAACTCGAAGTCAAAATGGCTACCACAACGACGGCAAAGCTACTAATACAAAGAGCGTATCTCCATAGGAAACTCGTGTCGGTTACGACCTTTTGTGTAAGTGTAAGGTTGTTAAGTTTTAAACTAATTTTCGGTATATTTATTACGTTCTACTTCCTTGATTTGATGATGATAGCGTGTACAGTCAGCATCAGATAGTTAGTAGCATCCAAAGTAGCCAAATATTTCGTAACACATTCCTTACTCCTACTTATACTTATAGTAGCAATAGATATTGTAAATATATTTACTAATAAAATAACTGGTTTTAGCGATTTCCCAATTTAGATACTGTTTAGATATTTGATACTTTGATAGAATAGGTACTTACTTGTGTATTCTTTTTCCTCTTCTCTTGTAAAATTTCTTCATATTACGTATTTTCCTCCTGAGCTTATTTCCCATCTTGAACTAAAAAACAAAATCTAAACTATACCTACGTAAATGTTAATTAGGTATACAAACGCCAACACAGACCATCCTGTACTCATACAAGAACCTTATTACAATGCACATAAAGTGCACGGATGGTCAGTCAGCTGTCTTGTCTATAGTACCTACTACTTTACAAACCACGAAATAGATTGTCCACTCTATGCAACCAAATTATCTGTCACTAAAAACTAAACTATACGCAAATGTTTATTAGTTACCTACTATACGAATCACAAAACGGATTGTCCACTCTATGCAACAAATATAGTCCACAATTTCCACAAATATTTAAAAATTTCGGCGCAGCGCAAATTGACACAGGTCCGTCATGCAACGTGTCTCGTCCCGCACTGACCGTATGGACGAAAACGGGGAGGCGTAGGAACTTTGGCGGAATACTTCAGAAAACGAGGTAAATTTTTAAGAAAATTAAGAAAGTAAGAAAATGATGACCTTGTTAATTATTGTATGAAGTAAGTTATAAAATTTCATATTATTCTGATAAAAAATGGAGCAGTAAAATGGTTACAAGTCAAAAAATAGGGGTGACTTTAGATTTCTTTTTCTCTAATTTTTATTGTTAAAATGGATTTCTACGAAAACTATGACCCGTCGCATATCTTGCAGATTATGATATATTTTTTCCGACAGCAAAAATGTTACGTTATAATGTATAAAACGGTTACAACACAACTCATTTTCACGAAAATTTCGAATGTGGAGCCTTAAGCCTAACGGGTCGAGAATTAACAACGAAATCGATTTACCTCAAATCATTTCCGTGTTCGCCAAATTGAATGTGTGTATAAATATTATGAATGTCATTGGCACACAAAAGCTGACCTAGCGTCCATTCGGTTTGTTGCATCTTTGTTAGGTTCGAATGAGAAGTATTTGTAAGGCACGGAGCCGACGGCCCGTGACCGGCGGCGGCGGCGCTGCCGCGGTCGCGCCCTGTATTCGACCTCGCCTGCTCGTTATCAAAATCGTCAGGCATTTCAAACACGTTAGTGTGGGCGAGTTATATTTTAAATCCGACTTCTGATTTTATCTTTCCATTCGGCACAAATATAAAATTGTCTACAAGAAATAACAAATTAAACCAAAAGTATCTAAAGTGAATTTGTGAATATGTTATTGTTTTTAAAATACAAACCAAATGTACCTAAAGAGAATTAGTATTATGTTATTGTACAAACGATTCTTTTCCTTGTCATTTAATGATTTAAGCCCGAGTGGAATTATGTCCAATATTAAATAAGTACATATAATACCTATTATTTTGTACAAACATCATGCATGAATGTCGTATATTCGGTTTTATATATTTTTATACTCCCTTTACGTACAATTTCAAAAGGACGTAGTGACAATTTTACTATTTTAGGACACAAGTAATTATTTTTTTAAATTAATAAGGCTGATAAAATGTTCAATAAAAAAATCGAATTATTAGTATTAACATGTAAATACAACCAATAATTTCGAGTGGTAAATTTTCATGCGACTATTGTTTTCTAGTTTAGATTTTTTTTTCTAAAATCTCTGACAATTTATTTTGGTAGCCGGTGGTTGCTGGCAATCCTGGGATTATTGTTTTTTTTGTATTCCAATCTCGTTGTCATAGTGCACAATTGCCTATTGCTGTTTTGGCAACCAACATACTCGTATGTATACAAGGTAAAAATAAACCGGTTTGCATATGCTCTATGGCGCTTAAGAAAGGTTACGAATAAGCAAAGTGCAATCCAGGCTTATTAAATATGAAATTAAATATTAAATATTAGGGGACATTCAATTAAATTATCGCCACAAACAGAAATCATTATGCGGTGGTGCGATTAAAAGTGAATCACGGCTATGTAATGCTCTATACTTCTATATTGAATTTTAATATGAGGAAATCCGCATGGAAAAAGTTTTTTTTATTTGTGGGTGTTCGAGTACTCTAACGTTAGTTAGTCTCAAAGAGTATTTTAATCCTTGATAGAAATGGGACCGATTTCTGGGGCCGGGATTTATTTACCGGGCATTTAAAACAAAATTACTCAAATCTGACGATTTTCTCGCCGACTGTACATTTTATCAAAAATGTCGATTGTCATCTCTTAAAAAGTTAGTAAAGGTCTCCTAAGAGCATTTTCGCGTACCAGCAAGGGATCTAGTATCAGCCCTTACTGCCCCATCTCAACTTTCCACCCTGTATATCGATTCAATCTAATCCGGAGATTATGATTTCAAGTACAAAAAAACATAAAAAAGTTACGAGTTTCTACTAAATTCCTCTTTTTATACAAGTCGAGCGGAAAACCCTGACATTTATTCCGCAATTAGGCCTCTATGTTTCTTCACAACTCTGATTCTACTAAAGCCTCGGAAAGCATGATACCTAATACCAACGATGACGACCAGAAGAATCATCGCCACATGTACCTGTAATAATTTTACCTATTTTTACACGAATACGGCCAAGGCATTTTTTTAAATACCACGACGGTGGCAAACAAGCGTACGGCCTGACTGATGGTAAGCGGACACCGCAGCCTATAGACGCATGCAACTCCAAAGGAGTAACATGGGCGTTGCCGACCCTTGATATGTTTGAGGATTCGCCGTGTTGACAGCTGAAGGAACAAATTCCCTCGCTCTCAACACAACGTATCCTCGGGAGCTCTGGCGACCTTGCTCACCTCCAGGAACACAACACTACTACAGAGCAAGTAGTGGTGTTATTATGGCTGTGGTCTTCTGCAAGGCGGAGGTACTTCCCCAGTTGGGCTGCTCCAGCTCCACATTCGAGCGAGATGACTGACATGTCGCTGTGCCCTACCTCACCAAGTAATATTAAGTGTGATGAGTGTAGAAGTGTAAGTATGTTTGTTTGGTACTATAACTATTAACTAGCCGCGCATGGCACAGAACCGAGCGTTTCTCAAAAAAAATGCCACTACATTTTTTCAGAGATTTTCTGCAACTTTTATGTTATTTCTACTCAAAATCACGATGTCCTTCCATCCCACTAGGAGAAAAAAAGTGTCCCAAAATGTTCATACATTTTTGAACTTTCCTATTGTGTTACCACCATACAAAGTGTATGGTAAATGGTAACACAATAGGAAAAATATCTTTGGGACAGTTTTTTGTCCTACCAGGGTCGAAAGAGCTCCTGATTCTGAGTGGAAATAGTTAACATAAAATTCCTAGAAGTACAATTAATAATAGTGGCATTTTTTTTGAGAAACGCTCAACCCAGACAGAGACGATTGATAAGATATAGCCTAACCATGTCCATCCAGTTCCAGACGGTCCATTCTATTAACAGGTGAAATACTTTTTTAATCGGATTAATAGTTCCGGAGAATACCTCCTACTTAAGTATACACACATATTAAATAACCGTAAACAACCTTGCACGCTTATCCTTAATATTAGTATACATATAAGTAACTGAACTAAGCATAGATCTCACAAGTGCATCCTTTAAAAAAACTATTTCGTAAAAAACGATTGTTTCTAAATTTTATGTAAATATTAATCAGAATTAGAACAATTAATCCTATTCTTAAAATGTAATTGAAACTTTCACTTCGAAGACGCATGATTAAAATACGAAACCTAAAGTACCCACAACCTACCTACCTACCTACACATACGGGGTGTTTTTAGGGTTCCGTAGTCGACTAGGAACCCTTATAGTTTCGCTTTGGCTGTCCGTCTGTCCGCGGATAATCTCAGTAACCGTTAGCACTAGAAAGCTGAAATTTGGTAATAATATGTATATCGATCACGCTGACAAAGTGGTAAAATAAAAAGTGTTTTTTTTTTTATTAGTGTTCCTACCTATACGTAACGTGGGGAGAGTTTTTTTTTTCATTTCAACCCTAACGTGTGATATATTGTTGGATAGGTATTTAAAAAAGAATAGGCGTTTGCTAACATTATTTGTTTATTAATGTTAATTTTTCGCAGATAATCGCTCCAGAAGTAAAAAAAATGTGTCCTCTAACTTTTGAACCATAAGTCATAAAAATATGAAAAAATCTCAAAAGTAGAACTTTATAAAAACTTTCTAGGAAAATTATTTTGAACTTGATAGGTTGAATAGTAATTGAAAAAAATTACAAAATAATTTCTGAACTAAGTTTGTAATTTAACCGTATAAGCAGGTGTTTATTGTACCTGTAATTTCTACAAAATCACAATGAAATGACGTGCTTTCAAATAAAGTAAAAAAACGGTGAAAATCGGTTCACGCAATAAAGAATTATCCCATAAAAATCATCTTCCATACTTTAAGCTCGCGCGCAACAGTTTACTTAATTTGCCGATAGATGTCGCTGTACGCGGAACGCTCACATTGTACATGGCGCTGTTAAGATTTTTCCTGATTTAATGGGGTCGGAGCAGGTGGGTCGAAAATTTGTCATGCTCGAATTGTCTTAGTTGTCTTTGGTCGTTCGTTGTCTAATAATAAAATTGTTCGCTAAGTATTGCTTGTATTGTGCTTGTATTGTGTCTGTCTATAATACATGGTCGATTTGATTTGGGAATTTGAACTCTCTTGCTCATACATTCGGTTCACGGAACGGGCTACGGAACCCTACACTGAGCGTGGCCCGACACGCTCTTGGCCGGTTTTATTCATTTGCTTTAACTTCGACACAGTGCTTGGTACATTTATATAGGTAAACTATCCTGTATATCGGTTAAACGATATTAAAAAAAAAATTTTTTTCAGGTTTCATACAAAATAATTTAATATATTTACTTGCAAACTATTGTAAAAGGTCTTTTAGAGTTAAGGAAGAGTTAGCGTCACTGGTGTCAACTACGTCAGTACCTTAAACGTTGTGCGTGACAGCATTGACAGCAATATCAACACGTACCGTACCTGTCAACTTTATGTATTACTAGCGACCCCTGCCCTGGCTTCGCACGGATACTATATTATACATATAAACCTTCCTCTTCCATCACTATCTATTAAAAAAAACCGCATCAAAATCCGTTGCGTAGTTTTAAAGATCTAAGTATACATAGGGACAGACAGCGGGAAGCGACTTTGTTTTATACTATGTAGATTAACGTAACATATTTAGGACTCCATGTACGTATCATATTTACATATTTAAAACTCCCGTGGAAACAGTAATGATCCGTTGACTTGGAAACATACTTATAGAAAAAGTGATATTTACCACTTTAGCGATATTCGATAATTAAGGCGCCGTAGGTTCAGCGAAGTTAGCTACGGTAGCCTAGTGGTTCAGGCACGCGGTTGTCAAGCGGCGGTCGTGGGTTCGAATCCCAGCTCGTACCAATAACATTTTCGGAACCTAAGTACGGAATGTTTACCGTTAGCTTTTCGGTGAAGGAAATCATCGTGAGGAAACCGGTCTGGGTTACCCGCGCTTCCGAGCACGCACTTCCATCTCGCTCACGCTTATGATCAGTGAAAGGGAGATAATACCATGAACCTACGGCGCCTTAAGAGTCCGCAGTAAGCTCGGCCGAATTTCACCTTCCCATACAAACGTAGTTACGCTCTCATTTTCAAACTACGTGTTGGATTGTGACGAAACCTTGCATAGACAATGACATGAGGTATATCTATGTCTGTAATTAGTTTATATGGTTCCAGTTTATAAAACAAACGAAATACCGCAAAAACAAAATTCGCTGTATTTTTTTACTGTGGTATCTGAAGCTACATAAACTAATTACAGACATAGATATGCCTCATGTCATTGTATATGCAAAGTTTCGTTACAATCCAACACGTAGTTTTAAAATGAGAGCGTAACTACGTTTGTATGGAGAATCGAACTTACTGCGGACTCTTAAACGTAAGCAAAATCCTAAAGACGCGACTGTACCCATAAAATACGGTTTGTGACAAAAGTTAAATCAGCTTCTTTTTATGAAACGTCAAAAACGCCCCGTTAGTATGGAATTTGTAGGGATTACTTGCTTGTGACGTCACAATCAAACAACGTCCTTAGTCCTTAGTATTAGTTTATATGAATTTGAAAATCTCAAAATTGCAACCATAAATGAAAGATTGCTACTATCCGAGTATTTTCGTAATGTTTATCTGTTGCTAATGAAAAATCCATTTATTTTCACTGATGTCAAATACCCTATTGCTGTCGCCAACGTTTTACATTTTTAAATGTTCAGGGCATCAGTTGGGGCAACATTCGCATACCTACTCGTGGTGCTCTGTGGTTAAATGGGGTCAGTGATTAAAACAATATTATCACTATTACTCACTTTTTGGGTAATTTCACTCATCTCATAATTAAATTGCTGTTAATAACAAGAAAAAGTGCTTCGTGCTACCAGTAACTTGGTAATTTAGAATGTTGACCTGATCGTGACCATTGGCACGCAGAGGCTGGCTTGAAAACTGTTTGTGCAAAGTGGGTAATTGAGTATAACTAGAGGTCTCGATAATCCGTTGCTGTTATCAGATTGTGATCGAATGTTCAAACGATACTTGGATTAACCAACGGTTCGTAGAAGTATAAGGGTTCTAGCCAGTGCTAAATCTTTACCCAACGATGCAATGCAATATTGTAAAAAGAAGGATACTATTTACCTAGCGAGTTTTTGTAGGTATTGGATGTAGTAATCAGATACCGGTATTATGCAGTGAATGAACTAGCGTTTATTTCATTCGTTCAGCGGAATACCACTTTTGAGTGACTCTCACATTCAATTCTACATACCAACGTTCGGCATATGAAATGTAAAAAGAATAGGGAAACGATTCAAATATAAAGCCGATTTCGCTCGATTCAGACCATTGATTAGTGACTGCGTTAGGTACATATTTCAGTACGCTTTTGTTTTATCGCTTTGGTAGATTAAATATACTAAAAGAATCCATTAATCCAGTTTAACAGTAGATACCATAGCTTACATGCAACCACATTTTGCGAGAGCCCAACCCGGTGCTGTGGACGGCCTTCCGTAGGTAACATTTGTTTTGTGCGTCGGGGCCGTTGGGGGTGCCGCGCAAACTGCGAGCCACTTTAATCAATCAGGCTCTTTGTTGAATGCCCGGACTCCCCGCCATGCTATAAAACAGGCAAAATATACGGCACACAGGACAGTCGATGGTGTATAACTTTATATCATGTATCGATTCTCTTTTACTGTGTTAGATCACTTAGATCCATGTTAGAGTTCATATTTTCGATAATATGTAATTTATCGCGTTTCATAAGAATTTTTCAACATATTTGCGAGGATAACATCCATTGTACTTATAAGATGAAAATGTGATAATTAGGCTCCTGAGTTACTTTCTTTAGTTAATGATGGCAACAGGTTTTTAATTACCAATATATTGTACGTCGCCAAAAATTTCCACTGGCGTAATTTTTAGGATTCCGAAGTCAACAGGAACCCTTAGGAAAGGCTTAGCGGCTTAGCTCAGATAACCTCAATGATCAAATAAACTCAAAGAAAATATTTTATTAAGGCGCCTACCTCCCCTACGCGTAAAGTGGGGATGCATTTTTTTCCTGTTTAAGCCCATGGTGTGGTTCGATTTGTCGATGTGATCCGTTTGCGTAATCCTACATCCCAACCATACAACAAGTGTCCCCATCCCCTGCCAGCTAAATGGTTGCTAATGGATACCTATGTACCTATGTGAATAAAACCATAGTAGGTATACAGTGTGTGGCCTGTAACAAAGGCAAATATTTAAAAGGACGCTTCCTTAGAGCATCTGCAGTAACCCCTTGTGTCCAATATATGTATATACTAGCTTCCGCCCGCGACATCGTCCGCGTGGACCCGAGATTAAAACTATCCTATATTTTAATCCAGGCTATAAACTATCTTAGTGCAAAATGTCATTCCAATCGGTTCAGCCATTTAAGCATGATTGAGTAACAAACATCCAAACATCTAAACTTTCGCATTTATAATATTAGTAGCATTTTAATTCGTAGAAATGTTGATCTAAAGTTATAACCTCCAAGTAATGTATCTTGGTATCACGAGATCATAGCACAGCAGTCAATGCAGATTTTGAGGTAACATCAAGTAATGAGTCATAATAGTTTTAGCATTTTTATTTTTAAAAGAGTATTTCGTGATTTTTTTGTATTTTTTCAGTGTTTTTAAAATTAAAATAAACTACATGTCACTCACCCTCACCCCAGGAGAGTAAAAAATACATGTAAACTTACTTTGAATAAGAAGAAAAAACATTTTTTTTTGAGTTCAAACCACCTGGAAATAATTGCTCACAAGCTCAATAATCTACCGTTTGATTTTTTGCTCCTATTCCGGGCCACACCCTGTATAGATATAATAATGAATTAAAGAGCTAAATTATACTTTCGCCAAGAGTTTAAAATTTTTGATGATAACCGAATATTTACACATCTACAATGTTGTCAAATATTTGTTAAATAATGGCGCACAACTATTTTTTGGTGTGGATATGCATGTGCTTAATAAACAGTGTCGTAGGTTCTTGTCGTATTTAAGTCAAATAAAAATTAATTCTTAAGCTGGCTTTCTGGCTTAGTTTCTAGCTATTTATACTTATAAAAACGATTTACATGATAACTTAATTAGACATCCCGGATTGTATAAAGTTACTTGATACATATACGTACAGTCAAGTTCAAAAATATGTATCGATTTAATCCTCTCATAAATATGTACGGAAGCCTTAATCCGCTTACATAAGAGCGATGAGACGGAATTATAAGTATCTAAGTTGTATGCACCCATACCTACCTATTTTGTACATGACTGAACTTAGGTAATACCTACCTATGTCAGTGTTTTGTAACTAAACGAAACTCCAAAAAAAATGTGAAACTCATTATGTCATGGTGTTTTCTTGTCCAGAGGCGGAACATGTTTAGGTACTTTTTAGGGTTCCATAGTCAAATGGCAAAAAACGGAACCCTTATAGATTCGTCATGTCTGTGTCTGTCTGTCCGTCCGTATGTCACAGCCTTTTTTTTCCGAAACTAAATATAAGAACTATACTGTTGAAACTTGGTAAGGAGATGTATTCTGTGAACCGCATTAAGACTTTCATACAAAAATAGAAAAAAAAAACCAATAAGTTTTGGGAGTTCCCGCTACTTTGATCTGAAACCCAATTTTTTTTTCATCAAACCCATACGTGTGGGGTATATCTCTATGGATAGGGCTTCAAAAATTATATTGAGGTTTCTAATATCATTTTTTTCTAAACTGAATATTTTGCGCGAGAGATACTTCCAAAGTGGCAAAAGGTGTGACCTCTGTAACTTCTAAAATAAGAGAATGAAAAAAAATGAGATGTACATTACCATGCAAACTTCGACCGAAAATTGGTTTGAACGAGATCTAGTAAATAATAAATCGTAAACCGCAATTTACCTTTCATTCAACGGATATGGTACGGAGCCCTTTGTACGCGAGTCCGACTCGCACTTGGCCGGTTTTTTTTTCTATACAGACGGCAGTTACGGGTATTAATGTTCCAAAGTATCGCGTTATCATTCTCTCAGATTGTATGGAAATACGGCGGACTTAATTAGTCAATTAAATTGTCAAACAGCATGATTCCTTAACGAATGATTCAATTAAATTAAATGCCCGCTAATTGCAGGCGAGCGAAAGAAAAGCGTCTGAAGAAGGATGCGGGTCGCACGCGCTGGTCGCAGTACTTCAGATCGATGAAGGGCGGCGGTAGCGGCTCTCCGCGGCACGAGCGGCTGTTGGACAAGGACGAGCTGAAGATAGACCTGGATTCCTTCAGCCATCATGGTAAACACTGTTATTCATGTTGAGTTTTAGTCCTTAAAAATTGTGTCTTTTAAATTTAAGCACGGCGTTAATGTCAACGTAACAGGTAAAACCAGTGGACAAAAAAAAATGTTTTTTTCGCTCGCTGGGTAAAATTCATTGAACCGGTTCGAGTAGTTTTACCTATTACGTGTCATAATATATTTATACTCGAGACGGACAGGCTGGAAAGTGCTACTATCAGAACCAAAAAATGGGACTACATTTTCTGTAGTGTTTATAGGTACCTCCAGCCACTACAATTTCGTTGAATGGCTGCTGATCTGGGTCGTGCACACGCATTCACTTACATGCATAGGATATATTATGTCAGTCACCTGAGTAGATCTCATGAACGAGTCAATAGCCAGTTTTTGACCAGTCGCCGTGCCCAAAGTCGTCCAGGATGATGGCGATGGATGACTAGAGCATTCGAGGAAGCGCTGTGTTAAGAGTGGAGGGACTTACATTAATCTCTAGCTGTCAGCACAACAAATACTCAAATCAAAAAAATTGGCCAATCACTTGTGATGCTTCTGGAATCACTTGCCATCAGACAGGCCATATACATGATTACCACCGTAGAGGGATGGATTGAGGGCAGTGGCGGATCAAGGATTTCGGTTCACCCCTTTTCTAAAATTAGATTTTATCTTAATGGAAGATTTCTCCTGGGATGACTAGCTGCTTTTGGGGTGAGATGGATTCGGTACTGACTGAGGGTATATTTCCACAGATCTAAGCAACGACAGCTACAGCACAGTCGCGCTGGGCGGCGACGAGGGCTCGCCGGCGGGCGGCGGCGGCGCGGGCGCGACGGGCAACGCGCGCTACGCGGCCACGCCGCCGTACCTGCGCGCGCACTCGCCCCCGCATCCACATTACCACTACCCGCCTGATCATCTTGTTTATACTAACATTGGTAAGTGATGATGTAGTGTCGCAGTTTAGGAGGTAATAGTTATTTGTATCACAAGGGAGCAAAATAGTATATTTACGGCGAGGGCGGTGTATTGAATCTTCGGGATTCGTACAATCCTTCCAATCAATTCGTAGGATCCTGAGCGTAGTGAGGGATACAAGTGTTAACGACCGAGACGAAGATAATTTTGCTACCGAGCGACACATACTATTTTTCACACCGACTATGAGGAAATTTAAAAAAGATGCTGTTAGAATAAATTCCTTAACAAGTTTTAATAAATGTTCTTAATTTTTCATACTAAGTTTTTTAATATTACGAAAATTTTTCATTCAATATAATTAAAGTTCAAACTTGAAAAATTTTAGTTTTTAATCGATTACGATTAAATTACAATCGATTATTTTATTAAGATCTGTGTTCAATTGGCACATTGCGTAAATGCTACATGCCAATGAATAAATTAAAAAAATAGCTTGAACAGAAAAGTAGCATTTTGATCCCTCTCTTCGTGGAACAAAACTTACTTTTCTGAATGAAAGGTGTGAAAAAATAATGCCACCAAAGTATAGTAATGAATGTTCACCCGCTTGCGTCTCCTGGAAACGCACACCTGCATCCCGCCTGGATTAGCACGTAACTATAGCACTTTATCAAGTGATATCGGAAAAGGTGTTAGTCCACATACTTCCTATGCTTTTCTATAGGTACCGGTTCCTAAATCGAATGAGTTATTTTCGAGATGACCCCTGAACTTACAAAGCTACAACCTAAAAGACTTTGAATATAAGTAGTACATATTTAAAGTCTTTTAGGTTGTAGCTTTGTAAGTTCAGGGGTCATCTCGAAAATAACTCATTCATAAATGCCCTTACCGGGATTTGAACCGGGACATCCAGCTTCGTAGATATAATGTACTTTCAGGATGGATATAGGCTACGTCTTGACCCGCGATTTGACGAGGTTCCGCCGAGCGGGCAACTAGTTTAGCATAACTAGTATTGACTGCCAAACCAATTTATTGCCACTACATGTTTCACGCTATAGTAACTTACCCGTTTTTATCAATACCTAACGATTTCACGGTAATGTAAAATACTACATATATTATTCAGCCCCTGCCTGAATGGCTATTAAGTAATGTACTCGTATACTCAAATTACAGGTCAAGCCATGAGCGGAGCGGGAATTGGCGCGGGCACAGGCGGCGCGTCCGACCTCAGCAGCTCCTCGTCGCCCGCCGCGGGGGCCTACCCGGACTTCCCGCCCTCCCCAGACTCTTGGCTTGGCGAGCCGCACCACTATTCCCCCAGGTAACTAATGATCTTATACATACCATTTAAGAAACGTCCGTGGGATAATACTAAATTGTGTCTTATGGGAGCAAAATTATATATTTACGGCGAGGGCGGTACATTGAATTTTGAGAGTAGCGAGGGATTCAAGTTTGTAAACACCAACACCAAGACGGAAATAACATTACTACCGAGTGGCACTTACTGGTTTTCGCACCTTCTATGAGGAAAGTTGAAGGTGAACAGGAAATAATTAGTCATTGAATTGAATGAATTTTTAAATGTTTAGCATGTTTAATTGTTCACTTTTTCTATAATTTATTTAGTAGATTGCTATACCCGAAAGGGTACTTGTAACAAATTATATATGTGATACCAATGTACACATGTTATGCAATAACTTATGTGAATATGAATATGAAATACACCGTGGGCTGTTTAAGCCCGACCGATTTTAACCATAGGTTCCTTAGCTAAAATAGAGTAAAAAAAGTCGTACAACATGTAGTCCGAAAATGCATAGTTTTTTAGAAAATCGCAATTTTAAGTATTTAACAAATTGAATAATCTCAAGTATAACGCACCCTAAGAATGTGACGTAATTATTTGCACTTAATTTTTTCTACGCAGAATCACAAAAATCATTATTGGCCAGTATCTTGTTCCTAAGTTTGGTGTTCAATTACAGAAAGGTTTTATTACGGAATGTAATTTTACGTATAACGAACACGCCATTTACCGCTGAGTGCCAGTGTAGTTAGTACTCGTATTATGTATCAAATTATTATCTTTTCTTTATCACATACACGTTTATCGCTAAACTAGACTTATGTTTAGATTCTGCATTTTATCAATTATCACTAGAGTGCAACCTATTATACCTACATAGTACATTACGATAATAGAACTGGCCGGTAAATTGAACTTAAATAATGTCAATAACGTCAATGTCTAAAATTATTATTCACACTCTCAATTAAAGATTCGTTCACAGTGAACTGCGATGCCTAATTGATTTACTTTGTTTCAAAAATTAAAAAAATATAAACTCGTAATTGGACATATGTTCATATAACATTTTTTACTTGAAATCTCGTCAGGAATATGTGGTTGAAATCGGTCGGGTTTAAACAGCCCACGGTGTATAAGGAAAGAAAAGTTCAACTTTGATGCTTCATTCGTGGGCAACAATGACTCTTTTTAACCGACTTAAAAAAAGGAGGAGGTTCTCAATTCGGTTGTATTTATTTATATATTTTATTTTTTCAATGTTTCCGTGTCTCCGTCATTGATCAGCCGATTCGTATTTTTTTTTTGTTTGTAAGCATATGCTTCCAGGTGGGCCCCATTTTTTTCACAAATTCAGTTGGATGATGGGATCCATGAGGAATTGAGGGAATTCCTCAATTATATTAGGCACGCGTGTAGTGATTTTGGTATTTTCTATTATAACTCGTGTATTTACACCCGGAAATCATAAATTTGGTGGAGTGGAATTGATGATGAAGACCACAGATGACTTATGGAATTCCTCAATTATGTACTTAAAAGTACAAAAGTACATCACAGATTCTGATAAGATTTCGTTGAAATGGCAACTATTAGAAGTGCCAAAGGTGATCCTTGTGGAATCGACGGAAGTCCACAAATATTATAAGCCCACATTACAGCGATTCGGTTTTTTTCTCTAATAGTCAACGCTCTCTGGGAAATCACTTCATGTGGTAAATTAGAAAATAAATGTGGAAATGTTTTCGTGGCTTGGCGGAGTACTAAATTCATCATCATCATCATCATTTTAAGCCTTTAATCGCCCACTGCTGAGCATAAGCCTCTCTTCGAGTACGCCACTTATCCAGAAATGACCCGCGGTCTTGTTTACGTCATCAACCCATCGTGCTGGTGGACGACCGACGCTTCTTTTTCCTGTTAGTGGCCACCAATCCGTTAACGTTTTGGTCCACCTACCGTCACGCTGCCTGGCAATATGTCCTGCCCAACTCCATTTGAGTTTGGTTATGACTTCTCCGGCGTCACGCACTTTAGTGCGACGTCGGATCTCAGTATTCCTCACTCGGTCTTGTAGGTTAATGCAAAGCATGGCGCGCTCCATGGCTCTCTGTGCCACCCTTACATTATGCACAGCCTCCTTTGTGAGCGTCCATGTCTCAGCACCATACGTCATTGTGGGCAGGACACACTGACTATAGAGACGAGTCTTTAGGGATTGTGGAGCGTCAACGGATTTGAATATGTCGTCTAACTTATTGAATGCCGCCCAATTGAGCTGAATTCTCCTGGAGATCTTTGTTCTGATGCTCCTTGTCAAAGGATAGAATATGACCGAGATAAACGTATCGCTCGACGATCTCCAGCGACTCGTTTCCAACCGTTATAGTGAATTCGACTCGCCGGAAACGCTCGTCATGGCCCTTAGTCTTGGACATATTCATCCTGAGACCTACCTGCAAGGAAGCATGATAAAGATCTTGGATCATATTTTAGAGCGCATCCAGGGTCTCGGCAAACAAGACAATGTCGTCGGCGAATCTCAAGTGCGACAAGAATACACCATTGATATTAATACCGGACCTATTCCATGCAAGCGGTTTTATGACGTCCTCTAGAACAGCCTAAAAGGTTTGGGTGAAATGGTATCCCCTTGACGCACTCCCCTCTGCATTAAAATTGGCGCGCTCAGTTTATGGAGCCAAACCTACATTGCTGTACAGTTCCCTAAGCACGTCCACGTAGCGAGCATCGATTGAGCAGCGATGGAGAGAGTCAAACACGGCCCAGTGCTCGACACTGTCGAAGGCCTTCTCGTAATCAAAATCACTAAATTGTCATCAAGTACTAAATTGAAGTCGGTTAAAACTTTGTTTTTAAAGTAAATTATATAAAAAGTCTACAACTACTACTTACTACTACTTACTTACTAATACTGGACTGTAGGTAAAGTAGAATCGACCATAAGGCGAACTATAACTGACAGATCTAGATGACATGAGATGTTGCCAGCACGTCTATCATGAGACGGCCGCGACATACTCTCGATTTTTCTCGCACTATACCTCTTGTTCTAATGAGAGAGAGACGGATAGTGCGAGAAAAATCGAGAATATGTCGCGGCCGTCGCATGATATACGTGCAGGAGTAGTAAAAAATATTGTAACGGGTGTATGTCGATAAAAATATATATCGATATTATCGATAAGTGTAATTTTATACCACCAATTTGTTTGGTACATATCTAATAAGAAAAAAAAACTTGTAATAATGTAATCAGATTAGTACTATAGTACGTTTTTATGCAATGGTATACCATTGCATAAAAACGTTCTTGAGCGACACACATTTATTCATCCATATTTATTCATTATCAGCATCTGATATTTTTATACTCATTAATTATACCATATTTTAGCTAAAACTACTGGGGTCCCCATATTTTTATTTTCTTACCGTGAACATCAAAAACCGGATTTTCGACAATATCCTCGATATGGAGAGAGACGAAACACTTGAAACTTCCATGTTCGAGGAAAGCACTTAGGGAGACGCGATAAATTAGGCCGACAGATCGGGTAGTGTAAGAAAGCCTTTAATAATATCTATATGAACAGCACTGGGCAAACTGGACATATGTGCATTTTCACTTCTCAGCACGTCTATCATGCGACGGCCGCCACATACTCTCGATTTTTCTCGCACTATACTTATCTCTTGTTCTAAGTGTTCTAATAAGAAAGAGACGGATAGTGCAAGAAAAAGCGAGAGAGCTCGCGCGCCGTTGCGTGATAGCCGTGCAGTTTATTTCGCCTAATGGTGGATTCTACTTAAGTGAAGTATACTTCGTACCTTCAAGATGGACATAGGCTATATTCATTTTATCCATCGGGATTGTCTCTGTCCTTTGCAATGCGATGGCGGAGCCGCGCGGGCAGCTAGTTCACATTAAACCTCAGAAGAAGGGTTACTTAGTTTTAGTTCATACTCGTACTATTAAGGTGGTACGCTTTCAATACAAAACGTTATTTGACAGTCGCACACTAACGGCGTGATATTTGAAGAAACTTAATGTAACAAACTTAGAACAATTTGATAATTAAATCGTTTTCCTAAAGTATCACGCCCCAAACTAATTTCTTAAATTATTATATTTTATAGAAGTTTATTCTAGGAAAGGGGGAATTTCGCGCAAATGGAAAGCTAGTTTATGAGAGTTGGTTACATAAGTTTCTTAAAATATCACGCCGTTAGCCAGCAAATGTCAAATAGCGTTTTGAATGGAAAGCGAACGACCTTAAACTACTGACTGCGTTGTATAAATCAATACCTACTCAAGTAGGCCCGCAACTACCGTAGGCAAGCGTTCAAGACGATAAAATTGATAAGGATTACGATTTTCGACAAAATCACGATATATTCTATGTTTCGCAGAATTCAGTTATTTAGCTCAAGGAGAAACTGTTGGATTTAGACGAAACTTAAGGCAATGATAAAGATTAAATTCAGTTCAGCTCTGAATTCGGGCTTCAAAATGGTGTACAATTACTTTATTAAACTCTACAAATTGAGTCATTTGAAGATAAGTAGACACAGATATTACAAGTCAGCAGCAAAAGTAGCTACGCGGGATAAGTGCTCACGAGGATAAGGACTAACTAGATAATTTTAAGCGTGTTATGTTGCGTAGCTAATTCTAATGGTGACTGTAGGTATACATGAAATCCAAACGTTCAGATTATTGATGAACTACGCTTGGTTCTTTTAAGGGCTTTAGTGTTTTTAAACGATTATCTGCCCCCTAGCACACTAGGTTTTATGTCCGACGTAAAGCATTCGTCCCTCTTGCACTCGCATATTTGCCAGAATGGGACGAATGCTTTATGTCCGACATAAAACTTAGCGTACTAGCCCCCCTGGCGTAACTACTCCCCTTAACATGAATCTTGTTTATTTCCAGGGGCTTCCCCTAGCGGCGGCCGCCCCCGGCGCACGCGCAGCCCGCGCCCCCGCCGCTCCCCGCGCCCTACCCCGCGCTCGCGCTCGCGCAGCCACTCGAGCTCGTCGTCAAACGGGAGCTGTGATCGCACCGAATGGACGAGTATGCCATTAAGTCGTAAGGTTAACTGGAATTGAGTTTCAACAGTGGCTCCGCGGTGTGACGGATGCCACGTACGCCGATTTAAAACTATATGTATAGGTAAAGACACTGTAAATAAAAATGAAACAATGAAAAATCTAAATCATGCTGAAGACCGGATTTTCACGGATTCGCAGAAGATTTATGGATGAAGCACCACTATTTGTGAGACGCACACGAGTTTTTGATTGTTGTGGTGTGGATGGAATGTATTGTGTATGAATCTCGAGCACAATTGAGCATTTTGAATCGCCTTATAGTAGCAAGGTACCTAGTTACTCTGTAAATAAATTATTAGGATTAAATAATTTTTAAGATGTTACGATATACTGTAAAATATAAATTTCTAATGAAAGGCGTCGATATGCCTAAGTAATTTTATTTTCAATTACTTAAAGCTTAATTCAATATTCGACAAACTATATAACATATTGTACATACTAATATAATAAGTGAGTAAGTGTTAACATAGCCCACAATTATGGGATAAGTCTATAGTGATATAATACTTTGTGCAAAGTAAATTCTAGTCGACAAATCAATGGTATAAATTACTATGATACATGAATTATACCTACGTACTATATACCCAGGAAGTTTTATTTACAAGGTTTACTCAACTCACAGTTCCGTAGTAGCCACTCCCCAGTATTGCTGCATGCGACCTTCGAGGTCCAGCGAGTCTTGGGATTGTGTGGATTTTTCCTGTATCACAGCAAAATCATACTCCATGTGGTATGGCATCAGTCGCTGCAAAGAACCGAAGTAAGCAGCATTAGGGCCTCCATTTGGCAATCTTCCCGAACCAAACCGAAGATCCGGTTTTAAAGCAGTACCGAAGGATCGTGCGCTGCCAAAATGTTTGGACAAAAACGGAAGACCCTTGGATTGTTTGCCTGTCAGATGCAACTGCGGGCTGCTACCGGACAATCCTTTCAAGTTCCTTAAGCTACTAACGTTGGACTTTATTCCTTTAGAGAGATTATCCAGTTCCTTATCGAAAAGCATTTGAGTGTTTTGTTCTAACATATACTCCCAACATTTAAAATTCTCTTCCGGATTAGTGGATTCATCGATTCGTTGGTCGTCTTCTTTGTCTTCCTCGACCCGGACACGAATAGCTCGAGCGACCCCGCCGCGGCAACTCCTCCTCTCTGAAGCCCTGGTCTGCGAAGAGCGCACACTGGCGTAGTGTTGGTGGCTCACTGCTTCACTTGGAGGACGATCGCTTTGCCCGCTCGGAGATGAGCGATCACTACACGGTTTGGGAGGCGTAGCAGAGTGGCAACATGCGTCCAAGCGCGAACAACAACAATCTGGTCTACAAACGGATTTATTTGTACTTATGGTTTGTCTTAATTCTCTCATTAGCATGTCGACATCTGATTTACATGAATCAAATCGTATAATAAGTACAGATATACATTCTTCTATTCCGTAACTTTGAACCAAGTCTTGTAATCTCTTCGCAGCAAGAACTGGATTACGTTCAGCTCTTACTTCAGATACGGCAGTTTCTACACTGATAGCATTCCAGAAGTTCCCATTGCCCAATAACAAGAATTCGTCATCTTCCTTTATGATAGTTTGAATTACATCAGGGTCTGGTATTGTGTTAGGGTATCGGCTCGAATATCCCAAACGTTTATTATTTTCGATACCGAGACTTAGGGGACCATTACGTCTACTCAAAACAGCTTTAGTGTCTCCGACATTAGCTAGTCTCATGCTGTATCTTTTAGATGTGTGACCAAATCCATTGTCTGGTGAGTTTATTGGTGATAAGTGGCACATTATCAGGCTAGCACCTTTTCTTTGTCCTTTTTCTTTTAATTCTCTATGTGCAGAAAGAACCACATACTTCATGTACTCGTTTACGGTTTCTTTTATTGATCTTTCTTCCAAAAGAAGTCCTGGTAAACTTATCTGCAATATTTTTGGAACTTCTATGTCAGTTTCACCATCAATTACGGCGAAGAAACCTTCTTTATTACAAAATGATGGTAATCTTATTTGCGCACAGCATAGTTGTAGAGATTTGTTGGGACATTCCGAGAATCCAGTAGTCCAAGGGGTCGAGCCGTTTAACTCCTCATGGTAGTTATTCTTGTGAGGCCACGCCACCGACTGTTGCCCGGTAACGTCCACTAAACTCAAAGGTCTTTGACATCTGTACGCATTAAACTGTGAAGGATCAACTTGTAACTTTTTATTACACGATATGTCAAGAAACTTGAGTTGTTTTGGAGCAAGAAGTCGTAAGTCTATAGTGTCTAACTCGTTATGCGCGAAATCGAGAATTTTCACAGAGGGACTACAAGCAAACATTGGTACGGAGCGAAGTCTGTTGGAATGTGCTCTGACTGACTTTATATGGTTCAGTTGTGGGAGGTTTTCTGGCAGCCTAGTAAACCCATTACCCGAGAGTACGAGTTCTTCAATATCTGGCCAAAAGTTAATACAACTCTCGGGGAGAATTGTCAAACAATTATATGCAAGGTGCAATATCCTCAACCCTCGAAAAACAATAATTACTTCTGCTACATCATCCGTCAAACAGTTTGCTGTTAAGTAGAGACGTTCGAGACAGTGTGAGGATGGGCCTCTGGCGGGCGGTAAGCGGTTAAGTCTATTATTAGAAAGATTCAGAACACATAGTCTATCACAAACGGAGAAGAAGTTTTCTGGGAGCGATTGTATACAGTTGTCATGCAGAAGGAAGTCCTTTAAAGGTGCTCTCAGTCTTGGCATTGATGGGATGTTTGAGATTTTATTGTGAGCCAAGTGGAGACTCCGTAAGCTTGATAATTCACTGCAGAAGAGGTGTTCTGGCAAAGACATTAACTGGTTGTTGTTGGCGTGAAGTGTGGTTAAATCGGAACAACCACTAAGCCATTGCGGTAACGACTTCAATTTGTTGTTTGTTACATCTAGTTCCACCAAGTTTATCGGTGGCACTGTGGTCGTCAAAGTTTCCAGCTCTGAAATTAAATAATGGTAGCATTAGTATCTTACATAACTACGTGGTTAAACAAACTAGTCCAACCTGATTCATCGTATTAATAAAAAGCATCGTGCTTTAGTTAATATTTATGTGCCGTTAGTATTGCGTTTTATTAACTATTAACGCAACATTTTATTTTGATCGTTATTTTTATTACGTTAGGACTGTTTAATTGTTTTTATTTTGTGACTTCAGTTAGCAAGGGCGGCCCTCGGCCTCGTGATCATTATTATTTTCTTGTTTGTTTCACCATTGTATAGAATCGACCTCAAGGTTAGGCTATTTTAACCTGCGGCTTCGCCTGGGGGTCTCTGTAATACTCAGGCGGAGGCAAGGGCAGCTAGTTAAAAATAAACTTACGGTTGTGCGGCGCCCTTAAACTCCGCAGACAACCACCGTGCAGAGCCAGGTGTCGCAGCGTGTTGTGCGACGCGTGCAGCTCGCGGAGACCGCGCAGCGCCGACACCACCAGCACCTCGATCGAGTTGTTGGACACGTCCAGACATACTAAATGCTGGAACGATAACAAAAACACACTTAATCTTCTGCAAATGATGTTTTTAAAAATATATTTATGATGTATTATGAACACGATGAATTAAAGTTTTAGAGTTATCACTGAAACTACCCTCCTACGAAAAGGTGACACGAGGCTGAAAATACGTTGTTTTGGTTCGGAAACGGAAAAACAAGTTCCTTGTGCTTGACTCGGCTCCTACTTGGCCGGTTTTTGATATACCTACCTATTGCAATATCCGTGGTAAAGCGATCAAAATAAACAAAAACATGTTAAATAGTATTCGATCTTTTCTGGATATTAATAGTTCATTTTAAAATTTGTGAACTCGGTAAAAGGCATACATACCTTACTTAGTCAAAAAAAAGGTCCTAAATTAATAAATAATCTTACTTCATAGTTCCCGAGTATGATGCTCCCCTTCAGTTTGTTGTTTCGGAGATCCACGCTGGTAAGCGGGGCGTGGGACTCATTTTCGTCATCAGGTGCCATACGTGCGCTAATATCGTTTTTCTGAAAAATTATACCTGTATTTATTTATTTCGATAAAAGAAATGTATTCAAAGTAGTTCATATTTTCTTGAGGTTTATTTAATTTACACACTTCATAATCGAAACTAGACATGGTGGTAAAATTCTAAGAGAACCCTTCCAATCCTCGCCTCTGCTTCAGTATCCATTGTAAATTATACTATATGTATAGTGACAGAATCTCACTTCTATATCTAGATTAGTGTCACCACAAAACAAAAGACATGCTAATAATTTAAGTAGGTATAGCTCATTGTTATTCTTACCCCGAAATGAGTAATGAGATTTCTTGCTGCAACCAGGTTGCGTAGTCGAGGCAGGCGGAGGACGCAGTCCACAGACTGCAGCTCGTTGTCGCTGACTTGCAGATCTTCTAACCTGGAACAGGTAAGATCGAACATTCATTTTCAAGCAATAAATAGAGGTAAGTAGTTAGGTACTTCGGAACCGATTTAAATAGATGGTTCTTCAAAATAATTCCAAATTTTCTATCGTTCTTGTTATCAAAGAAAAAATCGACATATTTATAACTACCTACCTACAATTGAATGAGTCAAGCGGTTATTTTAAATGTAGTTTTACCTAAAGTATAATATTTAACAAACAACAGTTCCTCAGTTCCCTGGTCTCGCTTTTTCCGTTGCAGTTAGAGGAAATGCAGGGTAAATGTTATGCTATTTTGACGAGCGCTTTAGCATAGTTGGTAGTGACCCTGCCTACGAAGCAAGAGGGTACGAATCCCGGTAAGGCCATTTATTTGTCTGACGAGATGACTTGATGAGCACTAATATCTGTCTCTGAGTCATGGATGTTTTCTATATGTATTTAAGTATTTATTTATCTATATAAATATGTTTATCGTCGTCTAGTATCCATAGTACAGCTTTGCTTAGTTTGGCAGTCGGTCGATTTGTGTAAGATTGCTTGCAGAATATTAATTTACTAGCTGATGCCCGCGGCTTCGCCCGCGTGGTTATACGAAAATGTAACATATTGAATTTTCCCGTGGGAATTAGATGTTTTCCCGTCACTCTCCAGCTTCTAAACTATCTCCATACAAAAAATCACATCAATACGACGCTCCGTTGCGACGTGAAAGAAGGACAAACATACACACTTTCGCATTTATAATATTAGTAAGGATTTATTTATGCTATGACCGCTCCCATAAAACAATTAACTACTTACCTAGTCCAGAACTTTTTAAGTCCAAGGTTATAGCCGTACCGCTAAAGCAATTATTAAATCCATCCGAAAATTTAAAGAAGTGCCGTGAATGAAAAAAATACCGCAATAATACTGTGTACGGCACAAGTCGGTCTGGATGTGCATGTTAGAGAATGGGTTCGTTAAACTCTTGTTTTAAAATAATTGATGCGTTGATGCATGCGCGCTCTTGAAAGCCGGCAGTGATGCAAAATTAGATATCCATCTTAAATAAGATTGTTATAGTTTTAAAAGTGTAGGGTAGGTACTGAAGCAAAACCTTCCTGCGGGCGTAGCACGGTTGCCATTTTATCACTTATCGTTGTGGATAAGGCATCCGTCACTCTCGCACTCGCATACTTGTCAGAGCGTGATGCGCGTCTTTACCACAACGATAAGTGATGAAATGGCAACCATGCTACGCCCACTGCTTAAGTTTAGGCTAGAAAAGAAGTTGGAATATTTGTACGATGCGCGATATTTAATTATAGATAACCTAACCAAAAACCCAGATTCGGGCTGATTTCGAGAAAAAAAATATGTTAATAGGTGTAGCTGAAATACCTATGTACCTAAAGCCTGTTTATTAGTTATGTTTCTAAGCAGCATTCGCATCAGCAGATTTTGTAGGTACATGCCTATCAAAAACATTTAAAGAAGAACCATACTCGTAAAAACTCAAAATATCCCGTCGTAAAACCACTTATTAAGCAAACTTGATAAACAAAATCATAATAAGTAAAGCCACTGTGTAATCGCTAGGTAATCTACCAATAAGCATATACTTAATCAGGCTAATTATACACAACAAAGCTATAAGCCGAAGACTATAACTTCAAAGAATGCTTATTGGGACTAATATGCCTTGGAGACCAATTTACTTGTTAGTTTTAATTCTAAAGGATCATTCTTTTAACAGTTACTTACTCCTGTAACCAACCACACCCAGTATATGTATACAGTACAAAACCGGTTGCAGACTTAAGATTTATCTAAGTAGTTCTGTTTGTGTTGCATAAGTTTTTAACACAATAGGTTTTGTTTAGAAGTTTCACGTCGCGAGACGGTAACATATCACACTCGTATGTTAATCGCGCCCCACAAGCCCACCGGCCGTGACAGACGAAATTAAAAGTTTGCCTTAATTATAAAAGTCATATTTTAATTGCCTTATTATTTTTTATGTCTTAGAAATTATAGATATTTAATTAATTGCAAGATTTACATTCAAATATGTCAGAACAAAAGTTTACCTAAAGATATGTGGTCAGTCTTCCCGCGCCCAAGGATGTAGCAACGCCCGAAACATCGATGTAGATAAATATATTTATTATTAGCGATGGAATTTTGTCAAATGAGTATGTGGAGTAATGTTTATAATATAATACTCGAAATACTATAATTCAGCAATTTAATACTCACGCTCACTCAAGAGTCCTTTAATTGGCTCAATTATAATTTTCACAATGAATTCTTAAGTACGCAAACACGAAACAAATATTTGATAACATTGACAAAGCAAGAAACTCACCCAATCTTATTTTACCGGGAACGTAGATATAAAACAAATTATAAACGACACTCTACCGTACTCTTTGGAAGCAACCCTCATTTACACGACATGCAATCCATCACTTATGCTATCAACACTTGTCCGCTTTCGCCACCGATAAATCGTTGCAGGTGATCGTTGAATTAATAATCATCGGTAACATCACTATAAGCATTTTAATTTTTAAAATTAACGTTAAGTTCGAGTGCTGGCTATAGCAGTGTTGCGCCTGGACTGACCGCGGAGGCAGGCCGAGCCGCCCCACTGACCACGCGTTGCGTTTAGCAAGAAGACGCAATGCTTCCACCATTACATAGGTACCCACATATTGTTGTTCAAGTTATCTCTTAATAAATCTATGCAATACCACTTAGCTATGGATCTTTGGCACGTTACGTGGCTTTGCATTTTCCCTTTCGAAATAGTATTGTACTTTCCTGTGTATCGGTTGATTCTATGTTTGCCTGTTGAATCAGTTTTAGAACATGCTGCAGTGAAGACACTGAACCGAGGACCTTTTGTTTTATATCAAATATAGACACACAGAGACTATCCAGAAGCTCCCTAAAAAAAACTCGGAATGTTATAGATTACTATAAGGTACTAAACATTCTTCTTTAGCGTAGGTATTGACTATTTCGTACAATGCGCGGAAGCCGTTGGTAAAATGATGAAGGAGGCATCCTTCCCTTGTATGTATCTCATTAATAAATACGTTGATACAATCTAATAATTGCGTTAACTCGTCTTGCATTTAAATTTCAAGGATTAAGTAAGCTTTTAAATCTCGATAAGCCAGTATACCTACGTCGGTAACCACATCGTGATACATGAAACAGCAACATGCTGGACTGACCATTCATTGGTAGAACTTATCACGTTGCAATAAGGTAAGCAAATTCTCAGTTAACTGTTTCGTCGATGGTAAATACCTACCGTTAATTTGTCACAATTATTTTACTCACAATCTACACATACATGGTGCAACAGTATGCTCATAGGTAACGTACACATACCCATACCCCGTACGTGACCCGTTTTAGGTGTTCGTCACGTAGTCAATATCATCTAGGGAAATTTTAGGTATAAGTACACGCATTTTTTCACTTGTAATTATAGGTATACACGCACTCTTGGCGTTATGCGGCAAGCGTCGTATAAATAAAGACAAATACTTATGAAGCTTTTTTTCTTACTATCTGTTTGCAAAATATGGTATATTACCACATTTTTGAATTACTACGTTCAAACTACAGGGGAAGGGGGGTCTTAGCATATACTACGGGTGGTCACCGAGGCGGGGGAGGACGAAAAAAATGAAAAAAATGGGTCACGTAGTATCTAACGACAATTTCAAAACACTACTACACATCAGGACAAAAATATTACACGACTAATATACGTAGAAATAGTTGCTTCTCGTATGTAACGCTATGTCAAACTCAGGTAAAGTAAATGGTAGAGCAACAATTCTTCTTTTTTTAGGCCCCTAGACCCCACGAAAGGCTGCGAAATCCGCGGTTTCTGTGCATTGTACAATGATTTGTAATGGTTCCAGGATTCTATGTAAGAATGGTGAGCGGCGGTCGAAATGGATGATGGGCGAAAGATTGATTGGGACTAAGTATGTGCCGTTAACATTTCAGGTTATTACTATGGTGGTAATGAGGCTAATGAGATTGAAAAATGAGACTTATGGTTTCCTTTCCAATGACATCCTTCAGGTTATATTGTGCGATTAACGAGATGATCGCTGCTGATTTCGAAGCAAGGGAAAGAAATTCAGGTAGTATGATTTATTTTGTCCTATTTGAAAACGGCCAGTTGTGAGTCGTGTTAGCTAACGCAGGGTCGTATTGGACGCGAGGCAAAGTGAACGTAAGGCACGCTCCGACGAGCAGATGGAGATAGCCCCCCGCGCCGTACACAAGCACTCACTTAAGAAATTAGCACACAACGGAAACGTCTAACTGCCACATGACGCATTAATTTGAGATACTTCTACGTGTAAGGTGATGAAACTGTAAAACATTTTTTTTTATACTATGACATTCCGATGTTCAATTATAATGAGACGTAATAATTTCATTCGACTTTCCTATTTATTTGTACACAGAAGAACGAAGCGTTAAAACTGTGCATGAAATATTTATATGCGATATATGCAATTCACAAAGCCTCAAAATATTCTTACTCAGTTATACTGTAGGGTGGTAACTACTCAGTGCTGGGTAAGTAAAATATTTTTTGAATATTCAACGAGGGTCCGACTTCACAGTACCAAGGGCGGCTCTCTCTCCAATCTCTTTTAAGTGATATAGGTACGCCTCGTAGGTTATTTAGTCCGTTTGTACCTATCAAAATATAGCTTAGTCTAGTTTTGGTGGAAAAACAACTTTATAAGCAAGCGCGGCACTCTTCTTCCACAATGTTTCACAGCCAATATTTTAATTATGGATTACTAGCTTTTGCCCGCGAATTCGTTCGCGTTGACTTCCTTTTGTTGGACTTTTTTACTGGGATAAAAAGTTTTTTAGGGTTCCGTACCTCAAAAGGAAAAAACGTAACCCTTATAGAATAACTCGTGCGTCTGTCTGTCCGTCCTTCACAGCCTATTTTCTCCGAAACTACTGAACCAATTACGTTGAAATTTGGTACACATATGTAAGTTTGTGACCCAAAGAGGAACATGTAACGCAAACAAATTAATTTTAAACATGGGGGCTACTTTTGGGGAGGAAATGAGAAAATTAAAAAATAAAGTTATGCATATACTATCGTGTTACAAATCAAATGAAAGAGCTCATTGTGTGCATCTAAAATATTCTTTTTTTTGTAATTTTAATATAATTCGTTTAGAAATTATTTAAGAAAATAGCCAAAAAATGACCACCCCCCCCCCCCCCTTCATCTCCGAAACTACTGTCTAATTTTTTTTTTTAATACACAAAATAGTTTTTTACCTACAGATGACAGGAAAACCTATTAGAAATGTGCAGTCAAGCGTGAGTAGGACTTAATACGGTATTTGACAAAAATCAAATCTACTTTTTTTTTTTATTAATAGATACGTCATAAATCGTAAACCGCAATTTACCTTTCATTCAACGGATAATGGGACGGAACCCTTTGTGCGCGAGTCCGGCTCGCACTTGGCCGGTTTTTTTATGTTAATCCAGGCTATACACTATTCGTTTACTAAAATTCATCGTATTCCGTTCAGCCTTTTTTGCGTGATTTAGTAGCAAACATCCAATCTTTCGCATTTGTCATATTAGTAGGATGAGGATTCATTACTATTCAACTGATATGTGTATCATAGATTTCTTCATCCAGAACAAATGTCTGTCAATATTTGGTAGTAAAGAAGAACGGCGGCTGAAACGTTTTTAATAATCGAATATATAAAAATCCAACTAAAATTATTAGATTATTTTATTCCAATGTGAGATTGTGGTTGTAGTGGCCGATGGCTGAATCTCTCAAGATGGCCACGCACCACCGCCCGAGCGTTACAGAATGAAGCCCATATTGTACAATAACGTCAATGAATATGCATAAATTTTGGAACATATGTCTGAGGAACAAGATCCTAAATTGTACACAATTTCAGGTACGTTTGTGAGTAGGCGTACGTTCATAGGTACGGAGCACAACTGAAAAGGAAAGATGAATTTAAATTATTATTACTTACTCCCGCCTCGATAATGCCTTTTTAATTATTTTATAAATTATATAGTCAATGTTTCTTCAGTTCATTTATTATTTTAAATTATTAATTATTCCTGATGTTTTAAATTATATTATGTTAATTATTTGCGCGCCTGCTCGCGGGCTGATACAATGTACCTAAAGAATGTTAGACCTTGTGAACTGTATCGGAGCAAATAAATATTTCTGATTCTGATTCTGATACATAAATCAATCTACGTTTGGGTTGTATACAATAGTTAGTTTTACTAACGGGCGTTATAATTGGGCACCTAGCACGTAGAACCGATGGCGCGGAAAGGTTCTCGAGTGGCAACCACATACCGGAAGGCGCGGCGCGGGTAGGCCCCCACCACAAGGTGGACTGATGACCTGGTAAGGGTCGCGAGAGTCCGCTGGATGCGGGTGGCGTAAGACCGGTCATTTTGGCACTCTTTGGGGGAGGTAACATCGTGTACATCTCTCTCTAGCTAGGATACCAAAACAAAATCACACCTGTTTTTTGTTTGATCCCTGGCTGATGCTTTAGTAGGAAGAACCCGTTAAAGTCGTCGAATTGCGTGGTTGGAGTAGCCTGGGGAAAATCTAGGGGAAACGTCCGGCACGGGCACGACCACGCGGGGCGGTTTAAACACTGGAATACCTACTCTACGAGTTGCGCTTCAGTGAGATTGGTTGAACGGTTTCAGACGAATCTGGGGTGTAAGTGGTGTTGACCTATTGGGAGGTTGTCGCTGGTTTGCTAAACCTAGCCTAGCTGAGATACGTCCAGCAAGAAACTCAGCTAGGCCCGACTTGAGTCGGACAGAATTTACCCGGTATGCGGCGGTACCGGGACGAATATGGACTATTAGTCTAAGATCCATTGAAGAAATTTATACCCTCATCTGTTATTTGATAATGACCAATATTACTCGTTAGATAATATAAAGGTTGATAATTCGCACGGGGGTTGCCTAGCAAAATCCTGGAGTAAAGCTGTTAAATAAAATAAATGGTTCTCTATTGTATGGGCAAAAATTATTTCCCAGTGTCACTTCCCAAAAAAAATTTCCCAAATGTTCATTTGGCAAAAAATCACTAGTCAAATTATTGTTTCGCATTTTATCACTTGGCATTACCTCCTATGGCAAAATATTACTTCGCAAATTATTGTTTGGCAAACTTTTATATAGTCAAGTTTCATTTGGTCAAACGTATTATTTGGCATAACACTCGTTTTCCAAATTATTGCGTGGCATTCGATTTATATCCTAATTGTGTAGTGCATACGAAATGTATTTGAGTGAGATTACATATTTTGCTAAGCGGGAAGTTTTGTAATACAAATTATTACAAGGATTATTATATAAATTAAAATAGTTGGCTTGAACAGTTATCTATGGCAATTATTTTAACCTAACCTAAACCTAACCTAACCGCCAGCGTGCCTATTTCCGCTCTGAAGGTACACAAGTGAACCCTAACCTAACCTACTTATAATACAATTATGAGGGTTGTTTGTTTTTTTACTGCGGGGAGCCTCGCCCCGGAGCCCCCTTTTTCTGGCTACCCTAATCTAGTTAAACCCCTGTTATCAGTTGTTGATTGTTTTGTAATGTTGTAATGAAAATTTGAACAAATGTTTTGTTTGTAAAACAATATTAGCCCAAACAAAGTGTTTGCTTAATAAACTTTTGTCTTAATAACACTTGACAAAGCAAAATGATGCCAGATGATATTTTGACCAAATGAACAAAATGCGAAACAAAAATGTGCCATTTGTTCGTTTGGGAAATGAAACTACTGCCATAAGTTTTGTGGGAAGTGAAATTTGGCGAAAAATATTTTGCCGAAAATAAATACTAAGTAACTTTTTTGGGTCAACTACTACTTGCCCATGCAAACATGCGACATGCTTATTTTAACACGCTCTGACCCCGTAGCATGGACGGCCTTATCACACGATAAGTGACAAGATAGAGCGTCCGTCACTGGCGGACACCGTTCAATAGAACGAGACGGACGCTCTATCTTGTCACTTATCGCGTGATAAGGCCGACCATGATACGGGGTCTGGACGACAGCGTGATAAAAAATGGGTGTTATTTATATGAGTTGTCGGTCGGATAAAAATAAAAGTCCACAAAACTCGATGTTTTGGGCCCCTTAAAGCGGCAGTTTTTGAGTTTGCGGAAAAGTTGTCCATATAAAATAGGCTAATTTCAGTACGCTTTAGCTCATAAAATAGGGTCTCATAATGATGCGTTGTTGGTAGGACAAAATTCAAAACTTCCTGCAAAGCTTGATGTTCTGGGCCATTTGACACGGCAGTTTTTGAGTTCATTGAAAAGTTCTCCATACACGATATGCTTGTTCTAACACGCTTTGGACGATAAGGTCATAAAAAAGTTACTTAACATTTATCTTATTTAACTGCTCCGCTCCAGGATTTCGCTAGGCAACCCATGTGCGATTTATCAATCTATAAAATATCAAACATGTAATATTTGTCATTATTAAATAACAGATGAGGGTAAAAAATTCTTCGGGGATATCCGACCAAATGTGTCTGAATGTGTGTGTATGATGAACGAAACTACGAAACTGAAGGTCCTGGGTTGGGATTCGAACCCAGGCCCTTCAGTTTCGTAGTTTCGTTAAGGGCAAATATTTGTGAGATGGACATGGATATTTGTTTCTAAGTCTTGGATGTTTTCTATGTATTTAGGTATTTATGTCTATTAAATATGTCGTCGTCTACTTAGTACCCAACACAAGCCTTATTGAGCTTACTATGAGATTTATATATGTTTCTTTGTTTATTTAATCCTTAAAAATATTAAACCTTGCTTGATTCTATAATTAACGATAAAGAGAAGACAAAGTAGTATTCGAGTATTTGAAACCACACGATAAACAAAGATGGACGATTGATCGACTTACTTTATCATAATGCGAATGGCTACTCAAAGCAAAGTCAGTCTGAAAAAATCTTCTCGTATAATTCAATACCTAACTTGACGCACACCGCTAATGAGAACATTTCATTAAAACTTAATTAAGGGAAAGTTATGCTTTACGTCTTTAATCATACTTTTATATTAGCAATCAGTGTAATCACTTGACGTGTTAATAGCTACGCTATTCTTTATGGCAAAAGGATGCATGATGAATCAGTAAAAATTAAAAAAAAGACCGGGTTGCACTCCGGGAGTGCCGGCAGAAGTGAAAACTTGAATATTAACGTTGTTCATTTTTGATATTTTGGAATGGTTAGGGAATAATTTTGCACGAATTGCTTTAATTACCAGTATTTAAAAAAAACCTAACCGCCTACTTAATTGCAGTTGCTTAGAGTGAATTTTTACGAAAGCCGGCCTTTGAAAGTACATTGTTTGAGTTGGTCGACCATAACTGGGTGCTGAAATCATATTTCGAGTTTTGACTGGGGGTCAAGTTTTTATATGGAAGGAGTTCATTCTAAGAAACAACATTTTCATCAATCAGTATGGCAGATTTTCACACAGAATTTTTAAATAAAATTACAAAGTCGACAAATCTAACCTCTTTGGCGCGTCCACAACTGTGTTTTTATGGTGAAACGGCAAAAAAAAATAACGAATTTTATCTCCCAGATAGTTTTTCCCATTTTTAGGGTTCCGTACCCAAAGGGTAAAAACGGGACCCTATTACTAAGGCTCCGCTGTCCGTCCGTCCGTCTGTCCGTCTGTCACCAGGCTGTATCTCATGAACCGTGATAGTTAGACAGTTGAAATTTTCACAATTGATGTACTGCCGTTGCCGCTATAACAACAAATACTAAAATACAAAATAAAATAAATATTAAAGGGGCTCCCAATCCCATACAACAAACGTGATTTTTTTGCCGTTTTTATAGATAATGGTACGGAACCCTTCGTGCGCGTGGCAGACTCGCACTTGGCCGGTTTTTATAAATGATTAATAATGCACTGGTTTAATCGGTATTTTTTGAACCGTCAATCATAATTTCATCAAATTAATTTTGTCCACCCAAAAAAATAGCAAATTTCTTTGGCCAACTTGGTCAGCCTGTCATAATGCTATCGTACTATTTGAACTTAATGTCCCCACACCCTTTAGTTACCATCTTCCACCCAAGAACTTTACTAATTAATAAACCTGTGCATTGATGGACGTATTTCGCTAGATATTTTTTTATATCGCTGTTTGTGGTATTTTTCCTACAGGCGCCTAATTAGATTGGCAACTGAATTTTTTAAATTTAACGCAAGTGTACTTCGATTTCCTACATTTATATTTGAAATATAAAATTATATAATAAACAATTAAAATCAAAAAAATGTTATGTGCCCATTTTTCTAATTTCTTTGGATTAGCACCAAATCATCGGATTTCTTTGGCTTCGAGTTCCAAAGAAATTAGATTTATCCCAAAAAATTATGTATCTAATGATAGAGGAGTTTCCTAACCACCTTAGGAAAACCCTTGGTTTTAGGTGGGTATTTTAATGTGCATTTTTAGTTCACAATACCGAAATATTTTTGGACGTATATTTAGACTACTTGACTTTAGTATTCATATACTCAAATTGATACTTCCACTAATTTCATTGATATGTAAAATATAAAAAATGTTGAGCTGAACTTTAAAAAAATATCTTATAGATAGGCAGCAATTAACCAAAATTATTTTGTCAAAGTATTTAAGTGCCATGCCATAAGTTATTGGAATAGGGTCAAATTCATTTTACGAGACGAACCTTGCTATAACGGTTACCACACACATCCGTTTGTTTTCTTCCTGAATAGAGTTGATTTAATTTTTATATTTCATAGGATTAAACAAAAATCGTAAAAATAATAAATGTATTTCGACCTGTATCTAAGATTTAAATAATTAATAAATCGAAAGATATTTAAGATATGGTTGATATAATTTCCATTCAGATGTTTAGATATTTTGCGTATCTCAAATAGAATTCCGAGTTATTTATTTATTTATTTAAAGTTGATACTGTTATTTTTGTTATCAGTTAGTTTAGTTAGGTATTTTTTTTAATTTTTTTTTATAGAAAACGAAACATGCGAATATAAAATCCAACAACAGTGCTTCTTTAAAACATCAATAAATATTAATCGATTTAGATTTAAGTTAAAATCCTGGCATAGAACATGTTTTTTACAATTTAAATGAGTATTTTATGAAATAGGATAGAATGAACTATTAGTTGTAATTTAGTGTTAAGTTAAAACTTGTATGCTCGAAATGGGCGACTGTTGGTTCTGTCAATTTATTTAACACCTTTGCACAGTTTACAATGAATAAATACTTTACTTTACTTTACTAATAACACATATTAGTAAATGCGCAAAATAGCCCTAAAATAATTTTGGGTGCAAAGATAGCTCCTAGTTGTCTCTCTTTTTGTTTACATCAATAAATATATATAACGTTTCCACTGCTCTTTGTTTAATGCAATTCACTGACTGATTTCTATGTACTAAATGTATGGAAGCTGGAAACTGGATCCAGTTTATTCTATGACCTATTATATTATTGATACCGTTTGATAGAGCTCGTAAAGCACTTTCAGGATCAGTAACCAGTTTTTCGATATCTTGTATAGTTTAGAAATAATCGAGTGTGATCACTTATCGTTTCCACCTTGTATATAAAGCCATGCACATTCATTCCTCATACAACAAGTCATCTTACATTCCGGTAATTAAAGCATGCCATAGTTGCCTACAGTTGCAATGCAATAACTGCGACTGTCCTAGCATCGTATTGTAAAGGAACATACGTATATTGGCTTATTGATCGACTTTAAATTTAACTGGCAATCGCAGACTGAATATGTATGCAATAAACATAGATCATTTCTAGGACGATTAAATATCCTGAAATATAGGATCCCCTACACCTTAAGAATGTTATACCTAACATTAGCCGATTCGGTTATACGAGACGGTCTTAGCAGCTATGGACGATCATACAAAACCAATCTAGCCAATATATTTAATATGCAGAAAACAATAAAAAAAATATTTTACCGAAAAATATAAAAATAGGTAACTCACAGTAATGACAACTCTGACTTTTCCAATATTGCAAGGCACTTCCCGTGTATAACATGGTCAAACTTTCCCCTACATCAAAAAAACATGTAAACAAGTATTATAGGTCAACTAACAACTATGATAATGATTTTTATGGCAAAATTTGATTAAATAAATCTATTACAAGAAAATGTTTTTTCTCGATTTCCGTAAGTTTCCTTGAATGAATTTGAACTTAAACCGATCGTCCAAAGAAGGGAACAGCCCGGGAAACCGTTTTCACGATTTTTAATGGTAATAAATAAATATATTTCAAGACTTAAAACTTATAAGAATAAGAATAAGAATAAGAATTTATTTATTTAGCACAAAAAACACGGAAAAAAGAAATGCAATCAAAAAGTTAACCTTATATTACGGTGCTAAACGGGAGCCTCACTCAGCATGTTGTCACGGGGCCGTGACGCTGGTTTTCAGTGAGAGCCCCAAACATAAATAAAACTAGGACTAAACTAAACAAACAATTTTATAATTTTTGGGCACTGTATGCCTAAAAATTACAAAAGTGAACTTAAAACTAGCGGGTAACATTAGAATTTATTTGCATGCAACACTGAAATATGTAATTTACTATGTACGTAATAAAAAACATCAAATAAAAAAGTGGTAATAACTAAGCGTAAAACTACTATTACAATGAACATAATCTTATACAAATAAAATAATAATAATAGCTATGTGTTATGCAGCAATAAGATAAGTAAGCAGCATACTGCAACAGTCGGACTGTACTTGTGTAAGCAGTAAAAGTAAGTACCTATCTACCCACAGATTCATTTCTTATTTTATTTTATTTTATTTTATAAATAACAAGTAATTAACGACCAATTTGTACATTAAAAAGATGTATCCGGAGTTTCAATTTAAAGCTATGAAGGGACTTTAAGGCACGGAGAGGAGGAGGAATGATGTTCCAGCACTTGGTTGCTGCGTAGCGGAAGCTGCCTCGAAATGCTGCCGTGTGCGGCCTTGGACAAACAAGCTGAAGGAATCTCGTTGACCTGACTCCCGAGGACCTAGAGTTACGAAACCACGTGAACTTATTGTAAAGGTATGAGGGAACCTGTTTATTAACTATGCCAAACATCAGTGTGGCTAAGTGTAGTTTTTGACGTATGGACATTCTCAAGATACGATTTTGATTCAGGAATGGCGTAACGTGCGTGCGCGGCGGGATATGGAAACAGAAACGCGCACAAGCGTTTTGCACTCGCTGGATTAGTCTCTGCGTTCGCGACAACAGACGCGGCGCGTACACAATGTCACCATAATTTAATTTTGATAGGACAAGTGTATCGCAAAGCTGTATCCTAAGTTCGACATTAAGAAAGTCGCGAATTTTGTACAGTACTTTAAGCCTAAAAAAACAGTTGCGCACAGTATCAAGCAGGTGTTGTTCAAAGCGCAGCTCGCCGTCCATAACAATTCCAAGATTACGAGCCTCGCGCACACGCTCGACTGGATCTTTGTTAATATGTAAATCAATATTTAGTTTTTCAACCGTTTCTATTTGGGTCTCGAGCCTAATATTAAGTATTTCGACTTGTTAGGGTTTAATACTAGGGAGTTTGTGTGTGACCAATTATTTATGCTATTAAGATCCTCATTCAATTTGCTAGCTTGTAAACACGCATCTTGAGCCCGGCACGAAGTATAAAGCTGAAGGTCATCGGCATACAAATGGTACTGGCTATTCTTAATAACTGCAGTTATGTCGGCAATGTATATAATAAATAGAATAGGACCTAATATTGATCCCTGAGGCACGCCTCTAGGGACGAGGGACATGTCTGAGGAATTACTCTTACCGTTATCAGTACGGAGTTCCACCAACTGCCTGCGGTTACTGAGGTAGCTATCAAACCATCTCACAGAGTTAGTGTCAAAACCATAATAAGTTAGCTTAGACAGAAGTAGAGGGATATTAATTGTATCGAATGCGTGGGAGAAATCGAGTAGTGCAAGTAACGTAGCCTGACCTTTATCCTGTGCAGCTAGTATGTTGTCAGTAACGTCGAGTAGGGCCGTGGTGGTGCTGTGGTGTTGGCGGAACCCCGACTGATTAACGCGTAAAATATTATTGAACTCTAGATAATCGGTCATTTGGAGGCAAACCACTTTCTCTAGCACTTTCGATAAGCAAGGCAGTATACTGATGGGTCGAAGGTCCTTCACATGAACTGGATTCGAAACCTTAGGAATGGGCCGCACTAGGGCGATTTTCCACAGTTCAGGAAAGCAATTTGATGTGATAGACCTGTTAATAATAGCTGTTATAACTCCAAGAGTACGAGGTAAAGTTAGCAGTAGCATGTCCTTAGAAAGTTTATCTATACCTTGCGCATTCGACTTTAAAGATTGAATAATTTTTTGAACTTGCGATTCAGTGACGGGCTTTAATGTAAAAGAAGATGAACTAAAACGGTCGAACTCATAATGAGTCAAGCTACTAATTGGGACGAAATCAATACCTGGTAAATTTAAGAAATGGTCGTTAACAATATTGGGGTCATTAAAAAGTGGGGGTAATTCTTTTTCACTGCGGTTGTCTGCGATAACATCCTTTTTGAGATTCTTCCATAGTTGCGCGGGATCTCTAACGTGACAGTTGATGCGCTGCGCAAAGTAAGCGCGTTTTTCAGCAAATATGGCGCTGATGACGATGTGTTTTAATTCTTTATAATATTTTTTATGCGCAGGTAACTTAGTTAGCCGATACCTGGCATGTGCCTCGTTACGCAGTCGCATCATCTGTTTCACTGTGTAAGTTATCCAAGGGCAACTAGGCGACCTTATATAGGCAGTTTTTAATGGGGCGTGACTATCAAATAAAGTGATCAGTGCACAATTAAAAGAATCAACCATTTCGTTGCAGTTAGACAGACGTAGGATATCCTCCCATTGGATATTATTTAAGTGTTGTTCGAAGTCTAGCATGTTAATATCTTTTAACGGCCTATAAGTTATACACTTCGGTACGGGCTTTTCAACCTTGTTTTATATTCTGACGTAAAATGTGTAGATTATAGGGCAGCGAAGTTAAGTGGTCCAATCATAGCGACTTTCCTCTATTTTTCATTCAACTGTGTAACTTACACCGTCTTGTAATTGTAACTTTCGTGGGATACCTTGATACCTAATCACAAGTATTGGCGTAAGCACTAGTTTTTGCGAAAACGACTGTCATTTGACTTTCATAAAGCGTAAACTTGACCACTTAGGGCTTTGTCAAGTAAGTGGGAAACTTCACTGGGCCTGGGCCTCTCACAAGGCTCTACTACTGCTGTCATAGACTACAGCCGGGATCAACGGCTTCACACCACACGCCTTTTAAAACACAGAAACGCTCAGTTAATTAAATTAAATTAAAATGGCCAATTTTGCTTAATTCGCTCATTCGTAGCAAGTGATAACTACTTAACTAAAATACTTGTACTAAATATAAACACCTTTACAGGTCGATAATACTGCTAGGCCGCCAGAGCCTCACTAAAAAGCTAATGAGTAATGGCATATATGAACTGATATCCCGTAGGTAGGTACAATCGAGTTCAAAAATATGTGCACGTGCAAATAAGTGATCAAAAATGTCAAATGTGTCTGCCAGCTTCATGATCAGGTCGTCACTGACATCTGACGACTCCTGGGGCTGGTGATAGAATGCCAAGCAAGCGAGTTGCTGGGCAATCGAATCAGGCGTACCATTAGGCGTTACGTTAGCACTTCGCGAAGACCTCTGAGCTTGTATTCTAAAGGAACCCTGGCACTATAATGATACTCACTGCGTCAGCTGGCATATCTCCTCCGGCAGCTCCGTGATTCGGTTGTCGCTGACGTCTAGGTGCGTGAGCGCGCGCAGCGACCACGCCTGCGGCGGCAGCGTAGCAAGCGCGTTGCTGCGCAATCGAAGCACGCGCACGGTGAACGCGCTCGCTGCATGCTGAGTTAGAGCTTCGCCGAGAGATGCGCGCCCGCCTCCACTTAAGTCTAACACGTTCGGTGGCTGTGTGCTGAGGGAACCCTGAAATGATGATAATAATGTGAGGTATAATATACTTATTACCCATTCGTGACCGAGGCGAAAATATTCCACATATCACGTCAACGGCAACCAATGTGTTAAGAAAGAGTACGAGAAAGCCATGTACCGTATACAGAATGGTAAAACTGCTGGTATAATATAACGAGTTGCCTTTTTTGGCCGATTTCATTCATTCACTAAACAGATTAAGAGATTTGATCAAATGACTGATTTTTTCTAGGCAAATGATAAAATGGATTCGCCATTTTAACATGCTGCGTGATTTGATCATATCCCTTAGAGTTTTGTTCAAATCTCTGTTTTGGCCATTTCCCTGCGACATATACACATTGAAATGGTAAGGTATGCTAATTGGGATCATACAGGACGAAATTTGTAGTCTGATACAGAAGATATAAGACGTATGTGAGTCGCCGAAAAAAGCAAATACACTGAAATGTGAAGAGCATAGAGCTACAAGCTTACAAGATAATACATAATTTAAATAAAGTTTTAACCGATTTTAATTCAGTACTCCGCCAAGCCACATGGACATTTCCACATTTCCTTTCTACTTTACAATATGAACATTGATTATTACAGAAAAAACCAAACAGCGGTATGTGTGCTGATAATATTTGACGTCGATTCATCAAGAAAGGATATTCTGAGACCTTTGGTAGTTCATTAGTTCCTATTTCAACGGAATCATTTCAGAATCTGTGACGTAATTTTATAGTTTTCAGTACATCATTGGGGGAGTTCCAGGAGACATCTGTGGTCTTCATCATCAGTTCCACTTCACCACATTTGTGATTTCCAGGTGTAAATACACGATTTATAAAAGAAAACTCCAAAATAACTAGATCTTGTGTGCTATGTATATATATATATAGTATACATACAAACAAAAAAAATACGAATCGGATCATAAATGACGGAGTTCTGAGGTAAGAAACATTAAAAAATATAATGAGAATTAAAAAATATATACATAACCGAATTGAGAATCTCCTCCTTTTTTTGAAGTCGGTGATACGTAAGGCACTATAAAAGCCATAGTTTCACTTCGAATAATGAATATTTGTTGACCGCCGGTTAGATTTAGATTTGGACACTCACATAGCATTTATAAATTTTAAAGACTGTAACATAATGTTGGAGGTCCTAATGGAGGCACACCTGGATTACTGAGGCAGAAGAATAATGATAATACATGAACTATACAAGGAACAGGAATCAATAATAGTAGTTGGAGAACAGAAATGAAGCGCAAAGATTCGTCAAAGATGTCTACTTTCGCCGCTGATGTTTAATTATAGAAAATACGATTAGGAAATGAACGGGGTCTAATACAGGAGGGGACAAAATAAATTGAGAAAAAGTCAACTTTATTAGGTTTGCAGACTAGAATCAGTTTGCAGGTTAGAATCTCGCCTTAATCTACACCTCTACACCTGATATTATTTCCAGGCATTTAGTCACTGCCTGGACAACAACATAGCAAGTCGCACTAGGAAGAAACTGGATAAAGTACCTATACAACCGGATCATAGCACTACGGTTGCGCAACGTGGATCATGACCCAACGGGACAGAGAGAGACTGGCGGCGTTTGAAATGAGGTGTTGGAAGAGGTTAGAGAGTTCATCATCATCATTCATCATCAGTTGGACGGAAAAGAAAACGAATGAAGAGGTTCTGGAAATAGTCAATGAAAAAAGAAATCTGTTAGAAATCGTTGAAAACAGGAGAGGAAAAACTATAGGACATATGTCACCACGATGATTGGATGAAAACAATAATAGAAGGAAAAATAGAAGGTTAAAGGAAGGCCGAGGATATCTTACATGGAGCAAATAAAAGAAAAAATAAACGATTCATCTTATACTTAGAGAAATAAAAAGAAAGGCGGAATGTAGAATAAATAAGTTGTAAATTACTCCACCGACAAGAGCCTAGCTCTTAAATAAGAAGAAGAAGATAATATACTTGGATCGTTCTCGTGCTCTTATACTGCGTTTTTCCCTGTGAGCCCGGGGTTCGCCAATCCTAAGATTTGGCGTTGGCACTAGTTTTATGAGAGCAACTGGACCTTAATGCGATCGGAGTGGTTTCTTCCTGATGTTTTCCTTCACCGAAAAGCTACCGTTAAGTAATTAAATGATATTTCGTACATATTTATTTTAACTCAGTGTTATTCTTGTAGTGATGCTCTCTTTGCCATCAATATGTTTTATAAAGTTTTCTCCTGATTTCCAAGAAATTATTTTAAGATTTTGTTACGTTATATGTCTAAAGTTAATTCCTCTAAGATACATTTTGCTCCATTTATGAAGTTACTGAATTTGTAATTAATTGATTATTAAAAGTAAGCTAAACCTATTAAAATCTAGACCAAGTGGAATTGACGACTACTGTAAGACTCTGACGTGTACAGACTCTGACGTGTGACAGTGTACAGTTAAAAAGCTTAATTAAATTTAATGTAAGATACGATAGTTCAAGGAACAATGAAACTAACATAGCTCTCTTCAATTAGAGATAAATCTTTTACTACACTAATCATACCCCTGAATTAAGCCAGATACGTACCCTTTCAATGTTTTCATATTTTTCTGGCATCTAACATTTGATCCATCCATCTAGCCTAGATTAAGTCTCTAGACAAACGAATTTTGTTAAAAGCACGAAACTATGGCTTTACCATTACGATGTTTGTTTGCTTACTTTCTTAGGTTAGAATTTTAAAATAAATCAAATATTTTATTTTCTTTTAATATTAGAATAATACGACGTCTATTTGTTTATGTGAAGAATTATTTCAGTGAGTAGAATATTTAGAAATTGGAATTTGAGACATTGCCTACTGAGGGTTTAAACTGCGTACCTGAAAATGAAAAAATGAAAAATGAAAAAGTTTATTGTATAAGGGCAACATTACAATATAAATCACGACCCTGTGTCCTGAGCTAGGAAACCCTGTGTTACAGGACCCAGTTTCGTTGCCCCAAATACTTAACCTACGTACTCTTATCTGTACAAGTGTACAAAGAGAGCAAAATACAAAATAGTAATATATCAGCATAATAGACGTTACCTGCAATAATATCAAATAATTACTTTAACTGTACATTATCAAGCTATTAAATAATTATTTTCAAGTATAAGTAGTCGAATTAAAAAAAAACCTAGCCTAATTGTAAAATTAAAAAAGATGGAGATATGACATTCTTCTGTAAATTTAATAAGTGAATAAGTTTAAGATGTATTTTATTCTTTTCGCGAAAAAATTAAAATACCGCCGATAGTTTAGATACAGTAATGAATTTGAAGTTTAGTTACTAAATTTCCTAATTTTAAACCCGTTCTGCCCAAGCATTTTTAAAGAGACTTTCAGTTTCTAGCCAATCCATAATTAAGCACAATTTAATTATGATCGGTTCTACCCAAGACAGTTTTTGTGGAAAATTGTGTGATTAAAAGGCAATAAGAATTTGTTACTTAATTTTTAAGTGACTATATAATGATTAGGCCGAGCTAGTTTTGGAGTCGATACCTTTATTGCCTATAGTAAGTGCATTCCTATTTGCGTTATGTGACAGCTGTCATCCCAGTACAATAAACGTCAATATTGTGTAACGTTGACAATTAAACAAGAAAGTACTTACAGCCAGCCAGCCAGCCAGCCAGCCTCGAAAATATATTTTGTGAACTGAGACCAGTAAAAATGAAATCGTACATACATACATACATACATTCACGCCTTTATTCCCAAAAGGGGTGGGCAGAGCACATGAGCACACTTATGTTTCAGCGCCACTTTTAGCATAAATGTGGGTATAAAAGATCGACAAAATGTGATATTGCGGTGATAGGTTGCTAGCCCATCGCCCACAACACACTTCAACCATGCTCCCTTAGTCGACCTAGTAGTGGTCGAAATTAAATCGTATCTTACGTATCTGAAAAAATAAATAACTACGGGTTGGTCAATTCTTAGGCATTTGTTAGGATATTGGATTATAGACACAACAACGTAAATAAGAAAATAAAACATCAAAATGTAGAGCACAAATTACACGATTACTAACTACTGACTACTTACTAACTTGATACATTATTTTCGTGTAGGTACTTCATTACTTTCAGGGCACATGTTTTTATGTGTGCAATTAACGATTCGAGCTACAGTTAGAATATTGCGTGTCTTAGGGTAGGTTATGTTGTTTGTACAGTATACTCGCAAATCGATTTGACGACCACTTTAGCCTAGTTGGTAGTGACCCTGCCTACGAAGCCACAGGTCCCGGGTTCGAATCCCATATAAGGGCATTTGTTTGTGTGATATGAGCACAAATATTTGTTCCTGAGTCATGGATGTTTTCTATGTATTTAAGTATTTATTTATCTATATAAGTATGTTTATCGTCGTCTAGTACCCATAGTACAAGCTTTGCTTAGTTTGGGAGCAGGTCGATATGTGTAAGATTGTCCCCTAATATTTATTTATTATATTTATTAATTATAAATCAAGGTTTGTTTTGTTGTCTTGATGCCATACGCTACTCACACTAATATAGTTGAATTGAAACAGATGTATTTAAAATCAGATACCTTTAAATTTACTAGTGTGATAAGAAGCAGGTTTAACCCACCGCATCGTATTTCTCCTTTATAGTCGAAGGTTCGAGGCTGTCCAGAAAGTTGTCATCGTCTTGTGTTTGACCGAACACGTCGAGGCTGTCAGGCTCTTCGTCGTCACACTTCATCGTGTTTTGCTCCACCATCACAAACTTTCAAATTACACCCATTATTGAACACGTGAAATGAAATTCATTACATCAGGTGACATTTCAAAGACAGTTCAAAAGGCGACAGTTGCAACAGTCTCGGTACGTAATCATGGGGCCGACGAACTCGTGATCATTGTTATTCCCAAAGACATTTGATTCTTGCCTGCCACATCACTATTTCATTCTAATCACGGCTATGTCACGGGCATAAATGGCGTTTAGTCCTTGGCCAAATGTTATTAAACACTCATGTGAACAAGCGCCAATTTCGATATTGTAGGTATTTGCAACATTACTTAAAAGAAAAAAAACACGTTTGTAAACTGAACACAGCTCTCTAAATTATTGGCTATCACAAAATCGAATCACTTATGTTGTTATCACTGTATTAATAATCAGAGAAAGTAGGAAGAAGCAATGAGTGGAAGACTATACAAGATAAATGCTGAATGCGATTGTTTCGAGTGACTTTTTACTTGTGAGCTTCAGGCGCGCCTTGCGCCGCCCCGCGCTCGTGCGCTCCGGACATCTCAACCGTGACATCTCAGGGCGACACGCGCGCCAATTCTAATTAACACACTTTATATACAATAATAAAAATATTACAACCGCATTGAGAACCTTCTCCTTTTTGGAGTCGGTTAACAATAGCGGTAGCAATTTTTGTGACAAGCTCAATATTAGCATACTGATTCGATTCTATTATGATCGGATATAATTTGCACTCACAAACAATCAACCTAGACCTTTTCAATCTGCTGCCAAACCTTTAAACTAACCAAGGTTAGTTTAGTCAAGACGTTACTTCGATTCATTCACTAGTTAGATAATTATAGGATAGATACGTGTAATCTACTAAGTTCGTTCTAAGAATAGATTAGACAGTACTCGTAAGTACTACTTACTGCGCAATTAACAACAAAAGATTAAGCAAAAAATGTTTGATGGACGCATGCTAAGAGATATAATTAATAGTGATTCAGGTGATCCATAGTTCACGAATCGTTTCAAGGTTTTGCCAACTTCATAACGAGAAGCACGCCAAATAGCAATAATACATTACCTAATAGTTAAATCGTATTTTCACTTCCTTCCGTACCAAGTAAAAACTAAATATCGTGACAGGTAGTTCATACTAATAGTCTCAAATAACCTTAGTGCCTTGTGTGTTTTGTGGATAGTTTCCATGATTATTATATGCTATGCTATGCTAACTTACAAAGCAACAGACTCACAAACTTTACCTCTTCTGTATAGATACTTAAACATGTGAAATCAAAAGATTTTTCAAAAACCCAACTGTATTTTCATCCAACGTAACTGACTGTAAGTAAGGTTTTGGATGCGGCTGTTTTAACAAAAAACATATTACAGAAACATAACTAACAATGATTTTGAAATACCTATTCAACGATATCCCACATAACATAGTTTGTAGTTTTTTTTTTTTTTTATGACATGGCTTCTGGTGGCCCCCATTATGAATTTTCATTACTGTCTTGCCTTCAGTGACACCCGCAACAATAAAACAAATCGATTGACGTATGATTCATTATCATCGACCCACGCGTTTGATCTCTAGAGTGCCACAAAAATCAAACATACATGAATACTAGATACATAGACATAGACTGTTAAACACATTATCCGCCTTTAGCTCGCGCAGTTGGGTAAAAATTAATTCACTTTACAACAAACCATGAACTAGTTACGTCTCCCGTTGGTATTGGTAACTGTAGATACGTATTAAAATGTTTTTTTTTTTTCAATTGGGCACAACCCTGAGACGTAGACCAGCATATTAAAATGTCACAAGATTCACGATAATCGGGAGATTTCTACTAGCAGCAAATTGGCGCTGTTATGACAACGGCTTGTTACTTGGGGAAGTGTACCGGAATCAAATGCCAATCATCTGCTGAAAGTTTTCATACTGGAGGCAATGGAACTAAACACTTAAACTGCCAGATTTGCTCTAGTTACACTTCGTAGAGTTGTACGGAATACATCGTTCTGACGTCAGTTCAATATCATCTCTAGAAAACGGTAAAATATGGTTTCTCATTCATTCGTATAAGCACCGAGCATACATACTTGTTTGTTTACTTCTGATGAAGATGGAAGTTGGTCAATGAAAACGTTGAGCATCAAATAATTTTGGTATGGGAATCTCGTTTCGATAAATGCTAATCATGTGATTGAAATTTCAAGTTCATTGTGACAAGAGCATTTCCTTACAAAATTGGCACTATATTGTTTACGAGATTTTCTGCAACTTTTATATATTACTAGCTTCCGCCCGCGACTTCGTTCGCGTGGACCCGGGATAAAAACTATCCTATATTTTATTCCAGGCTATAAACTATCTTCGTGCAAAACTTCATTCAAATCGGTTCAGCCGTTTAAGCGTGATTGAGTAACAAACATCCAAACATCTAAACTTTCGCATTTATAATATTAGTAGGATTTCTACTCTATGATACGATCCCTTTTCATCCCAATAGGAGAATAAAAGTGTCTCATAATTTCCATATTTTTTTTTTCCAAAATTGTCGCCGCTATACAAAGTATATGGGAAATGGTAACACAATGACACAAATCTTTGGGACCTTTTTTTGTCCTGCTACCAACGAAAGAGCTCGTGATTCTCAGTGGAAATAACACAAAACTCCTAGAAAATTTTACGATTAATAATAGTGGAATTTTTTGAGAAACGCTTACAAAGTACTGAAGTGCGACATGTTTAGACGATAAATACTTATACACCTACCTCTTTCAGCCAGCTGAACCACAGGTTCCTCTCCCAAACGGTGCTAAAACCAAGGAACAGGTGATTCATGGTATTGTCGCCGGTGACGCCGTTTCCTTGACAACGCGGCTTCAGGCATAGCACTAGTCGTTGAGCCTTGGGCTGACACAACTCGATACTTCCGCCACTTAACTCTATCGCTTCCCATGTTGCTCCTAAAATGGTGTAAAGACATTATGTACTACAGTTTTAGAAATTAATAATGTCTGAGTTATTTATGTATGAAACTTACCATGCATGTGCAACCGAGAGCCAATAATATGCGCTGGTCTTGGTTTCCATTGTGGAAATACGTGCCCCTTCAATATGTGAATGGTGCCAGATCGCCGTACTCCGCTGTAGCGCGCAGCCGGTCCTGCGCACCATCGCAGAGAATGCCGCAACTCCGGATCAACAGCCAGACGTAACCTCCTTGCCTCAGATTTCCAGCCACCAGTCGCCAAGAATTGCTCTTGAATCCTTAAAGGGAACTCGTCAATCTCTAATCTTCTTGCATTATCCCCTCCAGTTTGAACCCATAACGTGAGCTCCTCTCCGAAACTTAGGTCCTTGTTGATATCCTCGACGGTGGTGTTGAGCGTGACTCTTACAAGTTTACTAGGAGCGTCAACGGCGAAAGGCTCGAGGCCTTCAAAAACGCGTATCCAGCCGTATTCGATGGCAGTGCGTGGTTTGAAGCCGCGTGTAGAGGCAAGCCGGCGGAGCGATTTGCGGCGCGCGGGAGGCGATGAGCCGTGCGGGCCGTGCTCGCAGACCATGGCGCGTCCATGCGCTCGACGCAGGTGCGGGGCCCGCAACACAATGCCCGAGTGCCCGCCGGACGGAGCCCGCCGTTGCATTACAATTAGGTCGGAGAGGTGGGGGTGGGAAACATGTTGCGCGGTCAGTCGGGAACACGGTATACCTATTTATGCGAATCGCTTTGTAACCAAAAGCAATCGTTTGAACGATTGAACACGTACACTGGTCATGGGCACATTCCGCATTTGTTTCTATTTACATAACCTAAGTTTTCGACATCTAAACTTTAACCGCGGAAGAACTTGAGAAAATGCAACAAGTTTCAACGACTTATGAAAATGCTGTTAAGTATCTATGAGAAACGTTTCTACTTAATGCTGGGTTTATACTATAAAAGATAATAATATCGTGCTTATACGTTTATCTCCATGTAACAGTTACCTTATGTTACACTGCTGCTCTACTTACGATGGGTTAACTAATAGTTTACTACTTACTATAGTTAATTGCTACGTTAAGTTAATTACCTACTGTTTCGTATCTTTTGCAAAATGACAATAATCATCAGTAACATTTTATTAACGCATTTATGAGTGACATGGGCGATTTTCAATAGGTGTCCCTGGGCGACCGAGCGCTTGGGTGAAAATATAGACGATTTTTCCCCGACATGAGACCCATCGAGTTTTCGCCCCCGTTTACGCTCCTTAGAGAGAGAGAGTTAGAGGCGTTTTGGAGACCGTGATTGTAAATATACATTTATATATATATATACAAATATTTTACTTACACTCAGGTGCAACGCCGTCTTTAATTCCAAATTTTAAAATAAAAGTTAGACTGAGGACCAAAACGGGTACAATCTAGAGAAATGTAGAAATGTAGAAACGCAGTGGCGGAAAGCCCATTACAAACCGATGCCCAACGGCTTGCTTAAAATTTCTTGCTACTTTAATATACCTACCAATATGCTATATAACTAACTTTTTTTGGCTTCGGGTTGTCCAGTAAAACTTGTCACGGGCCGCCACTGGTATAATGTAGCTATGTCACCGTAAGATGGTAAGCACCGTCAGTTTATAATCTTAATCTTACTCGCGATATTATAAACTGACGAAAAATTGTGAACTGCCAAAAAAGATCTCAAACTACGCGTTATTTTTCGTTAGTTTATCAAGTCAAATTGTAAACTGAAACTGGGATCAATTGGCATGCACGCGCAATAGAAACACTACGTAGGGAATGCGTTCATTTATGAGCGGATTTGGGAGGTCACAATTTTTCGACAGTAAGATTATAATGTCGCAAGTCGTCGACTATTAAATTAAAATAACTAAAACTAAACTTTAAACTAAGAAAAAATAATTAAAATAACGAATTAAACAAAAGACCTGGGTCTCTTGGCTTGGTGCCCATCACGCAGGCAGCATTCCCGCGCTAAACTGCGATTGCGATTATTTGCGCGAGAAAGCTGCCGGCGCGTGGGTCGTCTGTTGCCTCTCTCAACCTTTTGCTAAGCTCCCTGTAGAGCTCCAGCGCACCCTTACCCCAAGGGCCTAGTGTCTCGACGCCGAAAGCGAAGAACTGATATTGGGCGCCGAGACAGCTGTATTTTGAGACCTTGAGGCGTTCCCGAGCCGCCGCCGCTACCCCCGCATGTTTGGTAGTTGCTGGTAGGTAGGACGCCACCAGGGTGTCAGTACAGGTGGTGTCCCACACCAGCGCACGGCCCGTCTTCCAGAGTATCAACGACTTTCCATCAGAGCGCTTGCCATCACTCCGCATAATCTGGAGCTCCAGAGCAGCAGGAACGTTGGCACTGACGAGCGCCCTTCTGAGAATGTCGTTGGGAGTGGTGTGGCGGGACAGGCGGCCGGCGCCCGAGGAGCAGGAGAGGCCATGGTGGCCGAGTCGGTCCACTGGAGCCCCACAAGAAGAAAGTTGAGACCTGTGCAGATCCCAGCTCCCAGCCAGAGACCGACAGCTATGCGTAGAGTGTCTGGGTCGATAAAAGTGCCAGTGTTGGGCGAGGGATATGCATGGAGCCAGTAACCAGATTCAGGCTTGGACACAGCTAACAGCCTGGCCCGGGCCCTGCCTGTTAAGGGCTCTATTAATGCTTGTAAGGTGGCGACGGAGGCTATTGTATTACAGGCCCTTTGCCTATGTAGTTTGGACGGGAGATTTGGACTCGGTCCTGCTAGCCAGGCATCCGTGGCCTCGTTCAAACATGCACAAAGGCACAAAGACGTGATTAAATATTTCTGACTGGGGGGTTCTGCTCATATGTAAAAGGTTTTGACCGTTCGTACTGTTCGATGAGATTTAAAGCAATTGTTTAGAAGTATGTATTTAATTTAGTCGGTAGAATTATAAATACCGTTATTTTCTTAATTCGGTACGTTAAATTTATGACGTAATAATGCAGTTTTTTATTAGCGATATCGTATCACAGCACAGTGATTATTGTAACTACAGAACGTATCTTTAAATATCGCTGTGTACTGCATCGGTTCAGCACATCCCCAATGTTTGGTTTTGGCTACCAGTATGCACCGACCCTAATCACAAGGAACATGCGCGGACGCCGTTGCGAGACGCGTTCCGCCCCGGCGCTCACCCCACCTGCTGACTCACCTGCCAACCAGCGTGTGATGAACCTTGCCCCCAACTACTACAAATATCGGTATTCCCGATTGTGGTTAAACTGTTTATAAACTACACACAACCACAAAATAAATAAAACACGACATTGTTTATGTATAATATATATAAAGCTTTCAATCTCTTTCGCGTGCCATATGACTGTACCTACTGTAAAGACTGTTATCAGACCCTTGTTTCGGAAATAAATAATTTCAGGCAGTTGCAATCCGGTCATATGTTTGCGGTTGTAAACATTTTTTAAATAGAAGTATATGTAACATTTGAATACTAGAAATTTGAAATAAGAACCTTTTGGCTAATAGGAGTGTAGATTCGAAATAGTAATTTTCACAATCGTGTTATAATACAGAGCTTTTTAGTGGAGTACCGTGTTTAGGCCACGAAGCTTGCTGAGTGGCCTAAGTAAGTACGAGATTAAAAAGCTTGATAACAATACTTTTTGTAAGAGTTCATTAAAATTAATAATTGAAGTCATTAATACGAGTATATCAGAAAACTAAATATCGTAACTAGTTCTACTATTGTAAGGCTCTTTGAATTTTCAGGTAGCAAGGTAAGTTTGGCTTCCTCTGGCATGTTAGTTTTTTCTTGAGGAGTTATAGATGTTTCGTCACTGTCACTACTCATTTTCTTAGTATTTATTTAAACTTTTTAAGTTTAGCTTTAAAAAGAAAAGTTATGCTGTGATTGTCTCTAAATACTATCCAGTCACAAAGCGTGGTTTTTTAATATTTTTATGCCCTGGATACAGCAGCAAGTTTAAGTAGATTTTTGACAGATGACGCGACGCTGCTACGTTTCGAAACGTCATAGATTGGCAATTTTGTATCGGATCGAGTCTCCTTAAACAAGGACACATATTATTGAAATACGAAGTTCTATTTTCAATTTTTTTTCGGTTGTCTAGAGTGTATCGAAACAGTTATTTCGGTTGTTTCGGAAGTAACATAGACTATTCAACGATGAAAAGAGTGACGTTGCAGTATTCTCTATGAAATTTAATACACAGATTTTAATCGACGAGTACAAAAATTATTATTACTTCAAAAGAAAGAAGGCAAAAAAATATGCCTAGTAACGAAAATACTTTAATTGGCTTTGTATTACTATGTAAGACTGATATGTTTTTGCAGCTGTTGGTACTCCTTAAGTATAAATAAATAAATAAATCCCATTCAGATATCTCAAAGAATTACGAAGCTACAACCGTTTTAATATTGCTTATTAGAGAGAGAAAACGCAGTGTCTGATGTCACATTACACGAGCCTGCCGGGGGGCCGCGTCGACGGCGGCGCCGCACACGACGAGGCGCGGCACGTTGCCGTCTATAGTGACGTCACAAATGTCACAATCTACAAGCGTCATCGTTTCATATGAAGTTGCGTTTTGCAAAAAAGGGACAGAACATACCCCTTCTTAAAACTTTGGACACTTATAACTTCGTGATTATTTAATCTTTTGCGTTGATTTTTTCTCCATTTGACTACATTTTTAATCCTTTTTCGAGAAAATATGACATTATTGATTATTTTATTTAGTGTCTACACCCCTATTATTCAATGAATATTTTATTTTGGATTTGGATCCTTTTCCCTAAACTACGGTCAATTAAAACGCACAACCTAGCGTAAATAAATATACAACCTACTCGAGAAGTGAGTCTGCGGCGCGGGTGCGCCAGATCCCGGTAATCCGTTCAAGGGCCGGCCGCCGGCGTTGTGACATTTTACGCTTTCAACCTGGAGCATAGGTTCCGCTCTATTATTATTATTATCCTACTAATATTATAAATGCGAAAGTTTAGATGTTTGGATGTTTGTTACTCAATCACGCTTAAACGGCTGAACCGATTTGAATGAAATTTTGCACGAAGATAGTTTAAAAAGTTGCCTGGATTAAAATATAAGATATTTTTTATCCCGGGTCCACGCGGACGGAGTCGCGGGCGGAAGCTAGTTATCATATAATTACTAATATGTGTTAGTTACTTATATCTATGGCTGTTGTTATCCTTAATACCAATAAATCAATAAATAAATAGCCTCGCTCGTATAGATGGCGCTGAAGGCAGTAAGCCTTTCAAATATAGATAGACGGGTACCAAATATCGATAGATAAGAATACATACGCTTGATAAAAACCCCAACACAAAAAAAAACTAAAAACTAACAAATTATATTTTAAACCTATTATAATTATTATAGTCACATATATTATGTAAGTCAGTTGCATAATATATGTAACTATAATAATTATATCAGGTTGAAAATAAGTATTATTTGTCAGGTAGTTTTTATTTTATTTTTTGTGGTGGGTTTTTAAATTTTACTTTTATTTTGTCCTTTTTAAAGTGATGATCTTCAAGCTCAGGTCATGGTTACCTTACCATATACTTTCAATATCATTGAAGTAACACGACGTTACCAAATTTCGAATCTATAGGACATGGAAGGTAAGGTAGTCAGATCCCCTCATCAACTATTAAAGAGCTGATGATCTTCAAACGGCTGATCAGGTCATGGTGACCTTACCATATACTTTCAATGTCATTGAAGTAACACGGTACCAAATTTCGAATCGATAGGACATACGGCAGGTAGTCAGATCTCCTCATCAACTATTAAAGAGCTGATGATCTTCAAACGGCTGATCAGGTCATGGTGACCTTACCATATACTTTCAATAGCATTGAAGTAACACGGTACCAAATTTCTAATCGATCGGACATAAGAAAGTTAGTCAGAGCCCCTCGTCAACTAGAAAAGAGCTCATGATCTTCAAACGGCTGAACCGATTTTTATGAAACATGGCTAAGAACACTAAACGCGATAAAATTATCTATGATACAAAAAGAACTAAACGAAAATCGGTTCATCCGTTTGGGAGCTACGATACCACACACAGATACACAGACACGTTAAACTTATAACACAACCCTCTCTTTGCGTCGGGGGTTAAAAACATAACGTTCCTTTCTTCGCCAGTCGCGTAAAAAGGATAAGTTCGGCATTATCATAGCGGAGGCAAAGAGGTATACGCAGTGGACCGGTATTTCAAAGACACCGAGGTTGATTCTCGTCTTGGTCTGCTAGGCGACTCATATCATAATATACACCCGTTTAAATTTTTCTTTGTGAATTGATCCTTGTATAACTGGTACAGTTAAATTGGGGCATATTCTAAACCGTTTTCTCGTGGTCCTAATAATAGGACAAATCAGTAGGACCACGAGAAAACGGGGATATTTTACTCATTAAGTCTCATAACCATGTTTCAAAAAGCTTGCTACTATTAATATAACTTAAGGTGGTTCGACTACCATACAAAACGTCTTTTGGAATTCGCAGGCTTGAGATTTTAAGAAACTTATGTAACAATCTTTCATAAATTGACTTTCCATTTGCGCGAAATTCCCCATTTCCTATAATAAACTTGAATAAACAAGAATAGTTTGAGAATAGTCGTTTTCTCAAAGTATCGTGACAAACTAATCCATACTAATATTAATGCGAAAGTGTGTCTGTCTGTCTGTCTGTCTCTTACCTCTTCACGCTTAAACCGCTGAACCGATTGAGATGAAATTTGGTATGGAGATAGTTTGAATCCCGGGGAGGACATAGGATAGTTTTTTTATCCCGGAAATCATCCCCTGAGGGGGTGAAATGGGGGATGAAAGTTTGTATAGAGCTACGATATAAACGAGTTCCACGCGGACGGAGTCGCGGGCAGAAGCTAGTTTCTCATATTCCGTAAATTATAAAAAAATATTTGTAATCTGGGGAGTTGCGTAAAGGAAAAATTGCCTTAGATTTCAGGAAGGGAAAACAAAATATTTAGTATTTAAATATATATTTTAAAACTTATGTTACAGTCGACTTATCGTAATAATTAAGTAAGTACTAGTTGCTAGTATCTATAGGACAATAATTATCATTGTCGTATTATAATTATTAACACGGGTTTCTCTTTTCTATTCGTCCGATTTTCATCCTAACTCCTTTCTCTTTTCTTATATCTACACAAATGGAAAGTTTTTATGTATCTTCGTGTGACAAGTGCAAGTAGCGTTGCATATTCCCTGATTGCAGAGGCCTGGGATGTTCATTCTGGCTAGTTCTCCGCAGTTGGAGTAGTGGTCTTTCGCGAAGCACGGGTTAGTGCAAAGACCGGATACGCAATGGCCGGGACATTGTCCGCAGGGGGGACCCACCTGGTACGGATATTGTACTATTCCATCGATGTTGCCCCTGAAAAAAAAAACCTCTCTCTTATAACCGCCTGCAAAGCTCGTTCCTAGTACAGTCAACAGCATATATAGATGATCATTTTAGTACTTTGTCGCACTCAACTGCGACAGTTGGGATGCGTAAAAGTAGTGAAATTGACAGGGTACTAATTAAGATGATCATCAACTTTTGTTTTTGACTATGTATGTACAGAAATTTGACTCCTAGATTCGTACCAACTCTCTATAGTCGGAGTTTGTAGTTATAATACTGATGGCCGCTGCGCCCTGCGTGCTGCGGCCCCAGTGCAGCGCTATAGTTGTTTTAATTTGTGGATTGGCCGCTGTAATATCAAACTACTTAACTTTAAATAATTCATTAATCAAATAATCATTAATTCACTGTTCCACGTTCACACGTATAAGAACTACCAGATATATTGACAATTAACGACTTTCGCAAACTAATTCAGTTATTAAGGTCTTTGTCCTCCAAGGCTGACCCGATAGACTAACGGAGATACATACCTTATTTTCAATCGGGTCAGCTTCCTACTTTCATTTCTCGCAGGCACTAGTTTTAACCGAAGCGAATGCCGATCGATGCGGTCTGATCTAGCAACAAGTCCAACAAACTAATGTCCTACTAGAGTTTCAACCGCTTTCAGTTTTGTTGGTCCCATTTGTAGGGCTCCGTAGTCAACAAGGAACCCTTATAGTTTCGCCATGTCCGTCCGTCTGTCTGTCCGTCTTCGCTCAGTAACCATTACTACTAGAAAACTATGATTCGGCATGGATATATGAATCAATCACGTCGACAAAACAGTACAATACAATTCAAAAAAAATTTTTTTTAGGGTACCTCCTACCTAAAGCGGGGATGTATTTTTTTTTCTCGACAAACCCATGGTGTGGGGTATCGTTAGATAGGTCGTTCAAAAATATTATGGGTGTTATGAAACCATTCAGTCAGAATCAGTAATTCGTTTGCGAGATATTGGGCTTTAAAGCCCTAATTTTAGTTTGAGTCATGTGTCCCCCCCCCCCCTGCCGGCTAAATGCCCTAGTAGCATTTTAAGTTGGCACCACGTTGGGCCATTGATCACCGAGTTGGCCCAACGAAAATGCTACTAGGGTGGCTACTATTGAGGATGTGAAAAAATTCGTGGTAGTAGTACATATAATTAATTTAAAAGGAAAACTATCACGAACAAGTAGGCATAAGTAGTTAGTTACCGAATAATAGTCGACCAACTTAATGTGTAATTGAAAAGGCCAATTTTCGTACAAATTCGGCCGACGCAACCGCACCGCACGTCGATGTAACTAAGACAGACAGGCAACTACGGAACCCTACACTGCGCGTTGCCCGAAACGCACTTGGCCGGTTTTTTTTAATAAAAGATCTCTGTTCCAGAACCTAAATGTGCAGTCCGGGGCAGAGTTAGTACGTGACCCTCGTCTTTGGAAGTCGGTTGAGAAGTCACATACCTACATACGTAAAAGGACGATCTAGTAAAGAATATGTAAAAAAAACGTTTACCCCGGGCAATAATGGCACACGTAGTTATAGAACTGCCCCCACGGGCCCCCGCGGCAGTAGGCGACACCGCAGCCCACCTTGTGCGCCGTGGCCCACACCATCTGCGTGTAGTGGCCCACGGCTCGCAGGTTCCCCACGGGAGCGCCGTACGTGAAGTTCTGGTATTCCAGGAACCAGTCTTTGATCGCAAAAAACCTAAAATATGTAATCATAATTATACGAGGATTGTTAAAATTTTTTTTAGCTATAAAGAGGTTATTTCAATGTTTACGAGGGTGAAAAAAAAGTTCACTAATTCGTCACATTTATCATCTCTCACATCTTAAAATAGGCCACGTTAGCACGTGAAACTTATTTCCCGAACGAGGTGATAAATACACTCTACTTTTCATTTCGATTGTGAGAAGACAATCCACCCATCATGAATAATAAATTCCACGGCGAAAATATTGTTTAATTTAGCGGCTTTTTATAAACTGTTTTGACACAGACACAAACGATTTAAGGCTCGTCTAAACGTCCGAGTGCTTACGGGACATTAGCTATAGATAGAGCGCTCGACATTCAATTCTCTCTCTCGCTTTATCTTATTGCGTATGGAATGCAGACCTCCGCGTTCGGATGTTTGGAATTTTGGATGTGCCTTTAATATTTTTTTGGCGTTACACAATCAGGACTACATATCACCTTGAGAAATTCTATGTCCTGATTGCTCCATTTCAATATGGCCATATTCTGGTTGGTTTATACCAAATACAAAGTTTTTAAAGAGTTAAATTTGCTAAACAGAGTACGTACCAAAAAAGAACCCAACGTTCCGATTGACTTGTGATTGGTGTATAAAATATGGTGAAATACTTTGATTGGTCAAATTAAAATGTTGTGTTAATCATAAATATGTACGCAAATTTTCCCTAGAGGCTAAATGTACCTACTACTTAAGCCTCACTTGACAAGCCTAATATGACACACTTTTCGAACATGAGAAGTGAAAAAAATATTGATCAATCGCAATCGGGTAAAATTTACTTCCGAGATACGTAGGTATATTTACAAACGTAACAGTCATGCCTTTGAGTTAATATGTATATAATTGGCTTGCAAAACAAAAAGTGTGAACCCAACGGAAGCATCGTACGATCATTGATGAAATAACAATAAACATGCGTTATAAAAAATCACCTCTGCAAAATTAGAAGGTAATTTAGGTTTAATTACTAGTATTATAATTTTTAAGGTTTATTTTTAGGTTTTGCATCCAGGTTTTGGCATTAAATTTATTAAAGTGTGTTTATACTCATAATTAGTTACGATTCCGCGTGCGATACCTAAGTAGGTACTTAAAAAAACAGCAAACTACAATTTTGGAATTTGCCCGCAGCTGGTGTAAAACTGGAAACACAGTTAAATAATTAAAAAAAAATTCGGACTATACTAATAGAGCTGTAAAAAGCCAGATTACACACAGTTTTAAATATTACAGAGATTGAAACGGTTTTCATTGATAGTTATTAAATATTAACGCTCTATTCAGAGCAAAGAAGACACAACCGTCCATTGTTTATACAACGGAACCCAAATACATATAAAAAGACAGGTGAGGCTTTAAATGGCGTTTGTAATGGAACTGTGAAATCTATAATTAAGTACCCACGAAATTACTATTATCTAAATAGCAAATGCTCACAAAATCGTGACGTTGAGGCGGACGGTGCTGGGGACGAGGAAACGAAACGAAACATTGAAAAAAATATGTACAAACATAATTTATCAAGGGATTATTTAAAGACTGGCACGATTAGTTAAATAAAAACCTTGAAGTGCTTGTTTCATTATCATTATAGTCAACAGTCAACACGGACTCGCTTTATTTCAAAAGTGGAATGATGACTTCATGACTTGTATGGGTACAGTCAATGTTTGTATCAACAGGTGACAACAATATCTGTACGCTTTTAGGGCATGTTATTAAAGTCATACATTATCATATTTCTGTACGAAAGACCCTATACATAGACATTTATAAGACTATACAAAGACATTTTAGTTAAGACGTTATTCCAGAAGTTTTAGCTACGCGGGCGAAGAGTAGGTACAAAGGCACAAAGCTCCTATTTAAATTGCTCGGGCGCTTTCAATAAACAGAGTACCTACCTTTGATTTCTTTTCACAGAATTTTGGACATTTTAAGTTGTTTTTATGAAGATGGTTTAGTCTGTTATTTTTGCTTCAGGTCAATAAGTGAATGTAAAGTCTACCAGGGCGTCTTCTGCGCAGCGACGAAAAGGTTCTGGCCGCAGGCGCCGAGCCCTGGGACAACCTTCTCTTCAATAGTGTTGTGCTTTAAAAAAACGCATTGTTCCGCGTACTCCTGCGCCTGCTGCGCTGCCCCTGCGTGCCACGACTGTAACACAAGCATAATATTTAAGGCTCCGTCAGAGCGTCCGCTGAGGCGCGACTGAGCAGAGCAGACTGCGCGCGGCCCCGCGCTATTTGGATGGCACGTTATGAGCAATACAGACCAAGCTGCGGGATGCCGTAGTTTGTGCGCAGACGCGATATAAAGGAGTCCTAGGCGGACGAACTCGCGGGCAAACGCTAGTTCATATCATAACTAACAATCCGTGCATTACAACTCGCGAGGGCCTGCGCGTAATCTACTCCGTCCCGCTTCTAATAGTGGATCCTTTCAGTTACATAACACACTTATAATGCGATTTTTTTTTGCGGCCGGGGCCGCTATGGTAGGGCGATTGACGACGCGACTGCGATTTCAGTACAACTTGGGCGACTTGATGTATAGGGTGTCCCAAAAAGAACGCAAGATTTTCCATACATTATGTATGGAAACTTGCGTTCTTTTTGGGACACCCTTTATGAAGATCGCCGTCGCGCCGCTAATCGCTCCCAACAGTACAGCCCCGGCCTAACAATTTTATAATCAATTAAGCGCGGCTCACGTGACTTTACGTCATATTAAGCACTTGCGCCATGAACGCTGAATAATAAAAGGTGACCCTATAAGGGTTTTTTTCCTTTTGAGGTACGGAATCTTAAAGAGTGCTCTAAGACATCGACAAGTTGCGGAAAACTAGACCGCGCAATAATATAACCTTAATTGATAATGTAACTAGGTCAATATTTGAGTTCTCTTCATTGATGCTTCGCTTGTATATGAGAGAAAACTTCGCCTTAAATAGCACACAGTCACATTACGTTTCATTAAAATTTTCACAGAACTTTTTATAGTGGAACGTCGTTTAATGTCCTGCGATTATGGTTACTGATACTTTATATTATTCAGCGCAAACGCGTACAAATGCAAATCAAATTGGAGATAGAAATTCATGTGTGAAGTATTTCATATATGAATAAATGGTTTAAAAGTTATTATTTACCATTAATAACATATTGGAGGCTGTAGGGCGAACTTTGGTGCGGAAGAAATTATGGTAAAGTACTATCTTTCGTCGCACTATTCCGCGTCGGGGAGTTAGTGCGTTGTCTGGTATCTTGTGGGATGGGAAACGAGCTGAAAAAGAAAAAAAATGGTTTCAAATCACATTAATATTGAAATATACCTACATAAAAATGACAAGATTTTTTTAAGAACTGTTGTTTTAATTGTAAATAATGTAAAGCGTAAAAGAAATTGACATGACATTGATGCCTACTCAAACCACATAAATAAAAATGTTTTGGGACAATCTTTACTTACACAAATCGACCCAAAAACTAAGCAAAGCTTGTACATGGGTACTTGACGACGATATAATTATATAGATAAATAAATACATAGAAAGACTCGGGAATAAATATTCGTGAAATATTCGTTTGTGTGATGAGATGTCATCACACAAATAAATGCCCTTACCGGGATTCGAACCCGCGACCTATAGCTCCGTAGGCAGAGTCACTATCAACTAGGCTAAAGAGGTCGTCATAAAGCAATTACACGTAAAAACTCTCTTCAGCGGGGTAAAAATACTAGGTCCTTTACGAATTTAACTCTAAGTCCATTCGTAATTGATTTGATAGCTCTACACGGAAAAGTAATTTAATAAAGTTTGATTTGATTTTACAAATAAGTACTACATATATATTATATCCTTACGTCTGAAGCCCCATGACTGTATACTGTGTAGTACAACCAACACGTTCAGGAGGATGAGAAGAACCAACCAAAACGAAGTTGGCAGTGTCATTCTGAAACATTCATAAAAATAAATGTTGGTAAGGTACCTACACAGGTACACAATATTTTTTTATGAAGTGATTAAAGCGTACGAATATACTTACGCACACAAGCTACCTACAAATTGGAATTTACACGCCCAGAGGCTATCAAGAAAAATCTTTGTAAGCATGCCTTTCCAATTGTGATCGTGAAAAACTATAACGAAAGTAAATACTTGAAGCGAACAACACTTGTCGTCGATTCATGCAGTTACGGAGATAAAAAAGAAAAAGTAAAAATAAACCAAAATGATAAGACCCATATAGGTCTTAACAGATAATTATTTACCTTTTGTGCAATTTTATTTTGTTTATGAATAAATACAATTTATTACATTACACCAACCAATGCCTATTTTTTTAAGTACTTTCTCTTTATTCCAATTCGGTAAAATCAGCTCTAAGCACACAAATACTATGTTGCCGTTTACCTATATAAATATTCATATGGAAAATGGATCTATTTTGATGAAATCTCGTTTTCAGGCTTACACAGATCTTTTAAGGTACACATAGATACACGGAAGGTACCAAATAATTATGTACGATGGTAAATAAAATGTAAGTTTTGCACACATTATCCTGACGTCAGAATGGCGGGTGGACCTATTTTCGCAGTTTAACTTCTGACTTCTGCAGCTTCTGCTTTGCCAATTTGACTTCGGAGCCGTAAAACTATTCTGTACTGTTTACATTTAAAACCTAACATACATACGTATAATATGACTATCATATTCGCAGTAAGTGCTCCAAAGCAATGACTCAACGAAGTCAACAGCCGCACAGCAATGTTGCTGTGGTACTCATACCTACCTACTTCGGCAGCCTAAGCAGCGGAGACTGGGGTCAATAGAAATGTGGGTCATTTAACACAAGCTTAATATTTCCTAAACTATTGGTGGTATCGGCGGGGTTTCTAAGGAAATTACCGGCTTTAGTGTCGGACGACCGTATACATCTCTAAGAACATTTGAATAATTATTAATTATATTTGGACGCTCAGATATCTCATACATCTCTGGGATACTAGGTTAATATAAGTAACTTCTTGTTTAAGACTATTGCGTAAGATTATTATTATTTTATTGTAAATTTCCATTTGACATGTAAAAGTGCCCTTGTGGCCATTTGCAGAACGAATAATTGATTTTGATTTTGAAATATTGCGTAAACTTCTTTATATTTATATTTTATATTCTCTTATTGAGGCAGTTGAAACAAAAAAAAGGGGGGGCAATAGAAACAGTACTAATTACGTCTTTTTTTAATCCTACTAATATTATAAATGCGAAAGTTTGGATGTTTAGATGTTTGTTACTCAATCACGCTTAAACGGCTCAACCGATTTAGATGAAATTTTGCACGAAGATAGTTTATAACCTGGATTTAAATATAGGATAGTTTTTATCCCGGGTCCACGCAGACGAAGTCGCGGGCGGAAGCTAGTTAGGAATAATTTCAAAAAATCGTCGATAGTTTGTTCTAAAATACCACAATAAAAGATAACTCTAAAATAATACAATACAATTAAAAAATGGAAGAAATGGACAAAACAAAAAAACAATTGTTGGTCATTGTTGTACGTGGCTATCGCTAACAAAATAAGTCCTAAATTATAAGTATGTTAAAGGCTACTAGGCCTACATTATGTTACATTCGTAACTACGATATCAGGTAATATAATTAAATGGAAATCAATTAATTAAGTTATTACGATAATTTAAAAAAAAAAAAACCCTCCCTGCCTCGGAAAGCCGTCTTTTATCCTTTACCAGTGGGCAAAAACGCATTTTATCCACTAGTGGGGAAAGTAATTTGACCTTGGAGCATGTTTAAGTAGCTTTTGACAGATAACAAAACGTAAAACGCTCGTAATACAAAATTTTCACAGATGATGTGTTTCTGTTGCCGCTATAACTACAAATACTAAAAAACAGAATGAAATAAATATTTAAGAACTTAAAGAATTGCTTGTTGCCTTCATCAGGCGCTGGGGTTCAAAATGTACGGGAAAACTAAATTCCGTCTCGCACTTGGCCAAAATTCTACTTGATATTCCTTATGTTATTATTACTGTTAAAAAATATTATTATTTAAATTAACTAAAGTTTTTTGCATGTTGCACTTTTCTTGCTACAATGAGGTGAAAAGTTTTGTGTTACACACGGGTGCAAATGTATTTTACTTCTCATGTGTTGAAACACTCGTTACGCTCAGGATTCTAATTTAGAACCACTCGCTTCGCTCGTGGTTCAACTATAGAATTCTTTCGATTGCTCGTGTTTCAATTCCACACTCGCGGGTAAAATACAACTTTGAACCCTTGTATAACAAATAACTATTATTCTCACATGTTTCAACTAACCCTTTTGTTTCATCCGACCTAGGCTCAGGGTCATTTGAAACGATTTCCGATGTTGTGTAAAACGCTTAAAAAATATTAAAATAATATAACACAACGAAGTATCTTTACCATTGTCGTTACATAGCCAAATATCCTGGCTAGGGGCTAGTAGGGCCTAATCAATTCCAGGAAAAGTAGGTATCATGTATAAGAAAATGTGGACTTTGCGAACTTATGTTTAGAATTTAGATAGATTTCAGCTGCCGATAAATCAATAATTCAAAAACTTGAAGGATATCAAAATAAGCCCATAATGAACGACCTCTATAATATCGAATAAATAAACGACCGAGATCGGACGTAACAACAAAGATAGGTACAGAATATTGTAGTATTGTACTAGTAGAACGTCTGCCTTTTGTGAAGCCGGTTAAATCTAAATACCTATCAAATTAGCTTTAGTACTTGTGACGTTTGCTGCGATAGACAAACATGAAAAATCGGACGATTCGCACCTTCCTTTATCACACCCTAAAATGCACAATAATGAATAACACTACTAATTTAGGCCTATGTCTACTATGAGTACCTATGTACCGCCCAAAAACTTAATAAACTTTTGCTTGTTCTGTTAATAGATCCGTCTTCTGAATCAATATTTCGGTTGTAATAGATTTGTATGACACGATGACCTGCGTATATTGAGCAATCAATATGATATCAAATAAATTAAATCCTTGCTTTATGACTTTTAGATTAGACCATTTTATTATCTCCATCATTTCTCGTTACGGGAACCTTTTTTTTGCAACGCTAGGGGCCCAAGTTCGGGACGCGTAGGTGCCTACTTATTAGACGTAGGTACCTATTGAAATTGAGATGAGATTACAATTAAATTGATATTTGCAAGATGGAGCCCGTGGACAAAAAATGCGTTTCTCATGTGTCTCTCTCCCTCTTACGACTAAGTTTGTTTCCAGCCTAATGGTCACCGTGGCCTATAAACATGCAACCCCAGCGTGTGGCCGACCGTACAACCCCATTATTCCTGTATATGGTATTGGTATCACAATTCAATGTATATGTTCACACCGTATTCAGAAAAGAGTAATTGTTGTCCTCAAATTAAGATTCAAAGTTGTACTTTTCTTCCCTGATCCTGGTATTCAGAAAAGAGTAATTGTTATCCTTAAATGAGGAGTCAAAGTTGTACTTTTCTTTCCTGATTCTGCTGTTCAGAAAAGAGTCATTCTTGTTGCTCTCAAATGTCGGATTTAAATTTTCCTCATAGAAGGTGTGAAACCACGGAATACAGAATCAATTCAAATTCTAAAATATTACTTAACGATGATAGGAAATATCTCCATGAGACAAGTTTTTTATGTGCTGTTATTGGAGCAGCTTTCAATAAGGCAATACGGCATTTTCCTAAAATAAACAAATATTCACTCATGTCATACGGTGCGTGCGGTCGCTAGGTGACTGACAATAATCTGTGCAAGAAGTATGCTTATTATTGCTCATGTTCGGCGACACGGGAACGCCCACTCACCACTTCCAATGGATTCTTTATTCCGTGTGTGAAACGCAGTATGGCACTCGGTACCAAAATTATTTCCGTCTCTGGCGGAATTACCTAAAATATTTTGTTTTGTTTTCTTACTAAGGGTTAGTTATTTTGGTTTGTAATGCACTGTGTACCTAGTTCCTACTCTATTCTTGTAACCCATTTATGCCCAGATTAAGCATAATGTATGGTTAACTGTCTCCAAACGAGTACAGCGGGCGTACCTAAATGAGTTAATGCAAGTTCATCCAAAATCATAATGAGATTGACACTGTCTTGAATCCTTCTGTTGAATGTGAAGTGACCACCCCTCCTTTTCATTATATCAGGGTTGCAATGTTAAGTGAGATTTATGAGGCAAGTAGGTACTTACTAATTTTTATTTGCAAGTATGGTAAACAAAGCTTCTTTACCTTCTTACGATAACAATCGTTCCCAGCTGTGGGAATTGCTAAACCTACATTAACAATCTCTTAAAAAGACTTAGGCTTTCTTGAGTCAAAATTAGTGAGTGCTTATTATTTAGAAAAAAAACAAACACTCACATCCCTAAAACACGCATGTTGACACATTATAAAGTTCGTATAATCGTTTCTGATGGTGACGGGCCACGGCAACCATATTATAAATCAAATTATTTATGACAGTCATGAAATCGATTAACCAGGTGGCGATATTTTAGTACGCTCATTGTTCAACAATTTTAATAAGTTAGTTACTATGGAATGTAGATTATAGATAGAGATTTTAATCTCAAAATTAAGGTCTCATTTTCCACTAATTCACAAACTCGTTTGTCTTTGTCTGCCATATTAAATATTATTAACCTAAGTTGCTCCTAATTACGAAAATTATAAAAAATACACTTTAAAAAAAATAATTACATAAATATAGGTACTGTAGGTACTAAACGTAAATACTTATATAAATAAACACAATTAATATAATAATTACTTACTTGTCAAGTAAAAGAAGGCACTTTTTAATTCAACATTAAATCATTTGTTAAATCATTCATATATAAACAACAAAGGTTTGCTTGTGCGGTCTGTTATTTAAATCAATTGTCCGTCTCTCGCGGCCGTCTGAGTCGGAGTAAATCAGGCTAGGTATGTTGCAAATGATTGGACATGGCGTATTACAATACCTATGCTACACAAACACCTCATCAGACCCACAGTGCTATGCATACTTCAGTACAAATACTAATAAATACTGGACACGGGGAGCGGACTTCGTATGCAGACAGTAAAAAGTCTATTTATATAAAATCGTTTGTCCTGACCTGACTGACTGACTCATCAATGCCGAGCCGAAGCTACTGAAGCTAAGAAGTTGTTTTTTTTGAGTAGGTTGTTTTATAAGGTACGCATGCACTATGAAGACATTTTACAAAACTCGTCCCCTAAGGGGATGGAAAGGGGTTCAAAATTTATATGCTGGAGGGCAAGAAATTCTGAAAGTAAGAGATTTGTAACTTCGGTGTTAGACTGTTTGTTAAAAGACTACAAAACTAATTACAGCGTGTTTTTAATTCATCCCCTAAGAGGGTTAAAAGGGGATTCAATGTTTGTATGAAAAGCAAGTGTTTTTTTAAAGTAGACTTTTAACTTCGGTTCTAGACTGTGTGTTTGAAGACAAGAAAACGAATTTCAGGGTTTTTAATATTGATCCTCTAAGGAGGTTTAAAGTTTGCATGGACCGCAAGGATTTTTTAAAGGTACGAAAGAAATTTGTAACTTCGGTCATAGACTATTTGTTAAAATACATGAAAACTAATATTAGCGTTTTTTGAAATCCATCCCCGGGGGTTAAAAGGGGTTGGGAGTTTGTAGGGGGAACACGTTATTTCCGAAGTGAGGATTGTACTTTCGGTAATAGAAAAAAAAAACACGAAAATAGACTAATATCAGCTTTTTCGAAAAAGCTCAAAACTAGCTTAATAGCTATGAAGAAAAAAAACCAAATTCTGTTTTAAAAACTTACTTACCTACTTACTCCGCGATACTACTTAATTAAACGACCCGAAGTGATTCTTCGCCTCGGATACGCCATCATGCCATATTCTGTGTGATCTCCACCCAGTGTTTTGGGTGCAGGGCGCGTGGGTATTTCTCTACTTCATCTTTCCAGCGGCATTTAGGCCGACCTACCGGTCTTTAACCGCTGGCTGACCTGCGTAAGCTCTCTTCACCACCCTGTCTGCTGCCTTCTCTCGAGGTGCCCAAGCCACCGGACACTAAAACATTATATTACGCTAAGATATATCTTCTTTCGAACTCTGTGCACTGTTACTTTACAAAATAAATAAATAACGAGGTAGTTTTCTCCAAGTAAACGGTTTATTAAGTTATCGCACACTTCCAGCAACGACAACGCCTCGTCTTAGTAAAAAAATCATTACCATGACGACACGCGGATTTGATGTGGAAATGTGTTGCAATTATTGAAACGAAGATCAAACACAATGAAAAAAAAACGACTTGGAGCTACTTGATCCCATTAATGTGTTTCCGGGGCAAATGCTTACCAATTAAGTATCTACAGGTCCAGTTGCTGAAAGCCGAAAAACTGTGTCATTTTTGTTTGTCATTGATCATTTTATTATGTTATGACTTCGCTTTAGCACGCGACTTCGTCTGCGTGAACCCGGGATAAAACTATCCAATATTTTATTTAAGGCTATTAACTATCCTCATGCAAAATAGTAGGATTAAAAAGGAATCAAAAGCGCGCTGTCGAGCCCTTATTGGTTTGTGGGTTGGTTGTATTGATAGATGCACATGCACAGACGGGCTCTGGCGACCTTTCTTAAGCCATGAACACAACACCAAATACCCACAAAGCAAGAAGAGGTGTTATCTATTATGGCTCCAGTCTTCTGTGAGGTGGAGGTACTTCCCCGGTTGTGCTGCCCCAAATATGAACGACATAACATTCCGCTGTGCCCTAAAGATTGATTTAGACGGAGACTATTTTGAGACCACGGAATAAAGAATCCATTGGAAGTGGCATTCAACCGATTTTCATAGAGAACCACTGTCGCCGCACGCACACAACCACGCTTCAATAATACACGAACACACAATTGCAATATGCTTTCGATTTGTTAAAACGTGCTGTGCCAATATGTTGTTAACGGTAGCTAATTTTATATGCAAAATCTACTTTAACTAATAGTACTATTTACGGTCTCATTTAGAGTGCAAGTAAATATTTCTTACGTCCGTTACCATAATGAGTTGCAAGACTTGCAAGAGGCGTGGTCGTTCGGCTACTCGACGCAAGATGGCGGTGTTTTAAAAACATCCTTCCATTCATAAGATGCGACCGCTTGAAACCGAAAAGTCGCATGTACTGCAAAATGTGTATGATGATACGACTATTTGGCTGTAACGGAATAGGGATGTGGGTATGGTATGAGTTTGACTATCGATATTTTTATGATATTCATTCGGTAAATATGGAGCTAAGACTTATTTACAAATTGTTTCTAATAAAATCTTGTTTATGATATAATAAGTAGTAGGTAACATTTATACTAAATTACTTTTGTTATAAATTTAGTAGCAATTAAACACAGATTTGTAATAAACAAATAATATAATTTGTTTAATAAATTAAAATACAAGCACGTCTCAAATACTATATAGAATTATTTTAACAGCAATCTACACTGCCGACGTTGCCGTTGTGCGAGTGCGGTCTAGTGAGAATTTACCGTCAAATTTGTTCGTTGTGCGGGATAACAGGAAACTACATGTCAGTAGTTCGCCGTGCGTATTGCGAATTGAATTAATTGTTCGTAATTATGGTACATACAATACTCTGCGTGGGAATTGAATCTTCATGAATGAAGCGATTTCCTTTTGCGAAACTCAAATATGAGTTGCATCAAAATGTTTCGAACAAATGGTGTTGAATCGTTGCGGAAACCAATCCTTCCTCCCCGTGGCATCAATGCATTTTTCCTTAGTATTTGTGTCTTTAGGAAAACTATAAGATTATAATAGTTATTTTATTGTGTATGACACAATATTCAGATACATATTACCAGAGCCCGGAATTCTTTTGAGCTGTCATAGGGAAATCTCGTTTATCGACTCCGGGCTCTGCATATTACTCATAAAAATATAATCTTTTTCATTTTGGTTTATCGATAACAAGTATCGACCTTAGCCACAGCATTCGAGTAGCGAACCTTCGGGAAATTTGCTGCGCATTCACGATCTGAGTAGCGAAATAATACACAGGATTATGAACTTTATTGTTAGAGAAATAGAATTGATATTTCCTTTAAATGAAATATTTTTTTATACGTATTCTAAAATATTACTTAACGATGATAAGAAATACTTCCATGAGACAAGTTTTTTATGTGCTATTATTGGAGCAGCTTTCAATAACGCAATACGGCATTTTCCTAAAATAAACAAATATTCACTCATGTCATACGCTGCGTGCGATCGCTAGGTGACTGACAATAATCTGTGCAAGAAGTATGCTTATTATTGCTCATGTTCGGCGACACGGGAACGCCCACTCACCACTTCCAATGGATTCTTTATTCCGTGTTTGAGACGCCTAAATTACGGGCCAGTGTCTACCGTACAGCGCATCTTCAGACCGTTTAGACAATGACTATTTTCAGCCGCCTAAATCTCGCCGCCAGTGACCAGCAAACCGACACTAGTCGTTTACACGTTACCTTTTCTGTATAAATAGGAGCGGGGGCTGCGAGGGACGCGGGCGGAGGTCAACTTTCATAGAAAATTTAACTGAGTGAATTAAGCTGGCCAAGAATTTGGTTCTTACTATTATATTTTTGCGTTGTGCTAATGTGTTGTTTTTTCTTAGGCTGTATTTAATTGTCCGTTGTGAAATTTGATGTCTACATGTATTTGATATTTTGAGACCTTTTCTTAAAAAAAAAGTGCACGTATTGTAAGTGGATCAGTTGTTGTAAGTTAAATAGTTCTGCTTTCTTGTATAGTAGCCGACTGTCCCTTCTATGGTCATATTTAATTGAATTAAACGAGCTGCTGGCCCAACCAAACTCGAGATAAAGTAAGTAGGTCTTGAGACGACGTAAGTAGGTACGTAGATGGTTATGCAATCTAATTAGGTATAAATAGATAATTACATTGTGAATACACTAGTTTTAATTACATCGATATAGGTAAGAGTTACAGTTATAAACTATGTATAAGTATTTTCTCACGCCATGATTCGTTCAATTAAGCCCGGCGCTAGATTCTAATCATTTCTCATCAAGAAATTTACGCCTTGACATCTAACAAAACAGTGATTATTTTCAATAACCGACTCATTCTAATTGTGTGTAAGGACGAATTAAGTAGGTATTCATGATTCCAAAACGCAATTACATTAATACCTAGTGCATTTTTCTTCGCCGCCCGCAAGATAACATTTCAGCGATATTTTCAGTGTTCACGCCACGTAACTACTTCGCAGATTTATAAACTTTGTAGTGCTTATTGGTTTGTTAGATACTGATTAACACATTCACTGCTGACGTTTTATTAATGCGAAAGTCTGTATACAATTTAGGGAAAAAGGTGTATTACTTTTTTATTTTTCTGGTACAGTCAACAGCAACTGAAACTGATGAAATGAATGAAATAATATATAGGTAGGTATACAATACATTAAGTCACATTTTACTGAATTGACTGTTGTAGTTTATCAGAAGTTAATTAACTCGTAAAGTGTAATTTAAGTAAGTGATTCTGATTACATTCATTTTGAATCTTGAAAACGTAAGTGACTTGCCATTCAAACACTTAAAGTCGTTATTGAGTGCTTCAAATTAAATTGATTATCTATAAAATACTGGTTTTTGGAACTGCATAACCTCGCAAGATCACCTCCGAATACAAGTCAGATGTTCGGTTAATCTCGGTTATTCGTCAGACAAACGCGCGAAGTGACTTACGTGACTTATTAACACCGTAAGCGCAAGGGTTGAAATAAGTTCATATTACTTCGGCTTGCGTTTTAGGAAATATTTTAGATATTCTTTTTTTAATGTCGAGTTTCCATTTAGGCAATTTGAAATTTAGACTTTCTTTCGTTCAGCACTTGACAGTTAATAGGTACTACGTACCTTACCTATCTACGGTTGTTGAGATAGTCTTAAAATATTCTATTATTCTTTATTGAAGTTTCCTGCAGGTACAGAGATAGGCTATGGCATCGTTATTATTTCGCTTTGACGATTTTTCATTTCGTTTATATCCCGGTGTTACAAATGATCATTTTCTTTTGACTAATTAAATGTTCAGTTAAAAGTGTCAATTTGGTGGAACTTGTAATATCTGGGGCGGGGCGGCATGCTAGAGCATGTTTTGAAATACTAATTTTGATCACTTAATTTTGGCGTTGACTGTACGTTTGTGATTGAACATTTTTTCCCATTTAAGTCTTGAACTAGTACACTACCCCATATCATACGAATTAAACGTCGTATAATTTAAGTAGGTACCTAGTCGTAATAAGATGCTCAATACACGTTACGAATACTCATAGGTTGTATACTCAGAATGTCATCATGACCTTTATAAACGAATTAGTTCCGAGATGCTCGTCACGTCAGCATCACCAGCCGGTGTCGTCTTACCGCACAGCTATTACGTAGGTATATCTGCAATAACGAGTAACCACGTTCACTTAGCCTCATGAATCGATGGTATTGCCATTAATTATATAAATTGTGTTCTTCACTTTCGCATTTAAATTTGTTTGTTACACGTTATCACGTTAGGTTAGGGCGTGTCACGGTACGCGTACTTACTTCATTGAAAGACAAAGAATGTGCGAAGTGACGAACAAAATTGACCTTTAATATAAGGAGAGGACAGCACGGCTATCATGAGACGGCGCGCGAGCTCTCTCGATTTTTCTCGCACTATCCGTCTCTCTCTTATTAGAACACTTAAAACAAGAGGTATAGTGCGAGAAAAATCGACAGTATGTCGCGGCCATCGCGTGATAGCCGTGCAGCGGAGAGGTTTTAACACACAATATACCTAATACCTCTATATATATTCGTGCCTAATTACAGTAATTACTAACGTTACCATTAAGCGTAGTCTATGTAGATATAAATGAATATCCTTTAGGTATCAAAAATTGTATATTTTGAAGTAACTTACCTCCAAATAATGAATAAGTAAGCAAATATAACTTAAAAATTAACATAGTCAAACTCCCTCTTCAACATCAGCATCAACACTAGTGTTTCCTCGGCTGGATCCCAGTTAGCCTTGGACAAGTCGGGGTCTATGTCGTGAGGGAGAGGGAGCTTTAGGCTGTACTGAGAGGAGTTGACGGTCACGCTGCTGGTGTCCACCGCCAAGTCTATATTCTCTTTCTTGTCGCCGGGCATTTTGATCCTGACTACGAGATTCTCGCAACTAGATGAACCTGGCGTTTTTGGACCGATCTGAAAGAAAAATAATTAAGTTTTGCCTTGCCTTCATCTTACCTGAGTAGGTACCTACTAATATTATGAAGAGGAAAAGTCTGTGAGATTGTAGCTTTGTAAGTTTGTATGAGTAGCTTTGTAGCTTTTTAAACTCTTCCACCTATGTGTAGAATGAACTTTCTGGAGGGACATATTATACGCTATCTTTTATCCCGCGGGTTTGGTTTGCCTGCGTTCTTTGCAAAACGTGGGTGCAGCTGCGCCGGCAGCTAGATAAAAATAACTTCAACATGTAACTACTAAAGTCTGAGATGATATTCGAGATCAAAAATGTAAAAAATAAACAGAAGCAGTGGTAAGTCTAAAATCATTGAAATACTCATAAATATTATCATATTAATATCGTATGAATAGTCGAAAATATTTTACTAAATTAAAAAGCCAAAACATTTTTTTTTATTGCGTATTGCCGTCATTGTCATAAGAAGGCTCAAAGTCACCCAAAGGGCAATGGAGAGGGCTATGTTGGGAGTTTCTCTGCGCGATCGCATCAGAAATGAGGCTATCCGCAGCAGAACCAAGGTAACCGATATAGCCCTCCGAATCGCTAAACTTAAGTGGCAGTGGGCGGGGCACATTGCACGTAGAACCGATGGCCGTTGGGGCGGAAAGGTTCTCGAGTGGCGACCACGTACCGGAAGGCGCAGCGTGGGTCTATGTCCAGCAGCGGACGTCTTTCGGCTGATATGATGATGATGATGATGACGTATTGCCGTTGTTTAAATAAAATATGTGGAGTTTTCATTTATGCTGTTGCTAATGGTGAGAAGTTGTAAACATTTGGTTAGTAATTAAAACAATTACCGTTTAAATTACAATGGTGATTTTATAATATAACATTTAAATAAATTTTACTTGTTTGCTAAAATGTTTATGTATTCAAGAGCTTGAACAACTTGCAACTGGAATTAAAGTTTCAAAGTTTCAAAACATCCCAACTCTAATTATTACTATTCGTACCTACCTCTGAATGAAACTTTATAAAGTTCTAATTTGTTGTAGTTTAGGTACGCTACCGAGTGGTCAAGAGAGCCGAGAAATATTCAGAATCTTGAGCGTAACCACAATATGAATAATAAAGCCTGCTCTATACAGTGGGCCATCACGACTCATCATACAGGACGCAACTATGCGTTAGACGGAGAAAGACATCGCCGCGCCATAAGCCATCTGACGCCACTACCCTCTCTACACGCTGGCCCATCCTAGTGGGCCACTAGGATGGGCCATCATGTAGAGGAGCCATAATACTGCGTACAGAAAGTTATCTGTTTAGCAATCCCTTGTTTAAGTATGCCGAACTAGCCTAAACGTGGCCATCTTTTTCTTTCGCATGCAACGCGCTGCGATAGCACACGTGCGTGCCGTGGCAGCGCTAACATACCCCTAGGCAAGCAACTTAAAATTAGATTGACGAACTACGAATTGACCTTTTCATATCAGAGCGTTTCTCAAAAAAAATGCCACTATTATTAATTGTAATTCTAGGAATTTTATGTTAAATATTTCCACTCAGAATCAGGAGCTCTTTCGACCCTGGTAGGACAAAAAACTGTCCCAAAGATATTTTTCCTATTGTGTTACCAGTTACCATACACTTTGTATGGTGGTAACACAATAGGAAAGTTCAAAAATGTATGAACATTTTGGGACACTTTTTTTCTCCTATTGGGATGGAAAGACGTCGTGATTTTGAGTAGAAATAACATAAAAGTTGCAGAAAATCTCCGAAAAAATGTAGTGGCATTTTTTTTGAGAAACGCTCATCACTCTCTTTTTTAGGAACGAAAAAATGTACAGAGTGATGACGTCCAAATATGTACATCCCTACTTCAAATTTGTAGTAACCCTATTATGAAGTATGAAATGACTCAAATGACAGTTAGCTGAGCGTTTCTCAAAAAAAATGCCACTACATTTTTTCGGAGATTTTCTGCAACTTTTATGTTATTTCTACTCAAAATCACGATGTCTTTCCATCCCAATAGGAGAATAAAAGTGTCCCAAAATGTTCATACATTTTTGAACTTTCCTATTGTGTTACCACCATACAAAGTGTATGGTAAATGGTAACACAATAGGAAAAATATCTTTGGGACAGTTTTTTTGTCCTACCAGGGTCGAAAGAGCTCCTGATTCTGAGTGGAAATAGTTAACAAAAAATTCCTAGAAGTACAATTAATAGTAGTGGCATTTTTTTGAGAAACGCTCAGCTACATCCCAAATTAAAAATTTACTTTGTCTCACGAACTGAGCATATCGCTAACGTTCGAGTTGCTAAGGCGAGAAAGGATTTCTCTAATATTTAATGCTACTCTTGACTTTCAATTTATAACTACTTATACAAAATAAATTTGTCAACACTGGAGAGTGATCTTTGCCACTTGTATGATCATTCACTGTATAATGATACGTGTCACTCATCATCAATTTTATTATGAACCTTAATTAAAGAGGGATGTGTGAATGTGAACACGGAGGGCATTGTATTCATTCAGTACTCGCCGTATGCCTACTATATATAAAGGGACAATCTTACACAAATCGACCTACTTAGTCCCATAGTAAGATCGGTAAGACTAGGTGACGGTATTAGATATAAATACTTAAATACATAGAAAACATCCATGAGTTAGAAACTAATATTCATGCAGCTCAATCACACAAATATTTGCCCTTACCGGGTTATTCGAACCCAGGACCTTCAGCTTCTGAGGCAGCGTCACTACCCACTAGGCTAACCGGTCGTCCAATATATATATATATATGTCCAATATATGTATGTATACTATGGCTCCGCAACAGAATTGCGAATAATGAATCAACGATGAACGTTAGTGCGACAGAATTTGAACGCGACAAAGGTTAGTTCGCATGCACTTTGGCTGCGACAAATTAATAGTCGACAAACAAAAGTTCGATACATGTTAGTGCGACAGTCGAAGTAACATTTGTCGCATTTTAAATTTTAAATTCTGTCGCACAAACTTTCATTGCAGATTATTTATTCGCAATTCAATTCACTCATTCGAAAAATTATAGGTCGGCGAACTACATTTACCTACAAACAACACTTTTGTTAAAATGGGAACAAAAAACTACTGCCTTATAATTGATTTATTTATTTCATTCAAATTTGGACGTTTATTCATAAACAATATAAATAGAAAACACAAAATAACAAGAATCACACAAACAACATAAAAAAAAATCACACACAAAAACAAGAACATGCACATAACATTCCTAGCCTAAGTCTAATCAAACAAGCCCCCGCGAGTTGTACCCGGTGCAAAGGTGCCCATCACGCTGGCCGCGTTACCTCGTTGGATGGCGATTGACAATCTTTGCACCAGGTACGAACCCGCGCGAGCATCGGAACCTCTGTCTTTAATTCGACGCCCCACCTCCTTTATGAAGGCTAAAGCCTCAGACCCCCAGCACCCTGTCGTCTCAAAAGCTAGAGGTACAAAATAATAATTATTTTGGAGGGCTGAGTATTTGTCCCTTTTTCTAGCCGCAGCAAACTCCGCTGCAGCACCAGCTGTCTGCACCGTTCGGCTGAGATGCGAGGCGGCAAAGGTACTGACGCACGTGGCGTCCCACAAGAGGCACTTCGCCCTCTGCCATGGCACCAATGTAAGCCCGTCTGGCCTTTTGCCATCTGTGCGACAGAGGCCAGGTGGTTCCAGTACACACGGGATGTTAGCTGAAATTAAGGCTCTCCGAACGATGTCATTGAGAGCGTGGTGTCGTGGAAATCTTCCTGAACAACGACAACAACTCAAGGCGTGATAAGCATTGGCCCCCACCATAGACCCGCAGATGCATTTATGAGGTATACAAACATCGCAGCCTAGGCGGAGAGCCACTGCCACACGCATTGAGTCATTGTCGAGGAGTGTTCCTAAGTATGGAGCAGGCAAAGCCTGCAACCACGCTCCCGCTTCCTTCCGTGACACCGATTTGAGTCTAGCCAAATCCGCGCCCGTGGCACTATCAATGAGACGGGCAAGTACATCCCTGGCCCCAACATCATCCCACGCTCTCTGCACATGTGGAGCCTCGGGCATCGATGCACTTGGGATAAGACTCGTCCATTTTGCCAGCGCGTCATCAACAAATGGTATAGTGGCCTTGTCTCCTTGAGGATTTAAAATTTTAGAGACCAGGCGACAACGGGCAACGGTTACTTGAGTGTCTCGTTAAGCTCTGTAATTTCTTACTCAGTGGACAGCTAAACCCCGTTGTTTGCCCATATATGTATGGAGCGTCTCTGTACGCATTAACTAAAAAGGAGGGGGGCATACGGCCAATTGCTGTGGGGAGCACCTTTCGGCGTTTGGTAGCCAAACTGGGATGCCGGGCGGTTAGAGAGCGGATGGCTGAGTACCTCCAGCCTCATCAGTTAGGATTCGGTACACAAAGGGGATGTGAAGCCGCTATTCATGCCACATGCACGTTTGCAGCAGAGCCAGGGAACGCGGAATGTGTCATCATCAAATTAGATATTAAAAACGCGTTTAACACAGTGGAGAGAGATGGTCTGTTGGGTGAAGTCGAAGAAAATATACCGTCTTTGTATCCTTTTTTACACCAAGTATATCACTCTCCGTCCAACCTGTTTTACAACAATTCACTGATACTTTCTCAACCTTACCGCTTACCTTCAGTCTTGCTATCCATAAAGCAACGTCATCTCTGAAGTCACCCCTGAACATATGGTACTTGGATGACGGGACCATTGGAGGGAAGCCCGAGATTGTAAAACAAGACTTAGCTGTTCTACTTTCCCGTTTGAAGGAGCTGGGGCTGGAAGTAAATGCGACAAAGTGTGAAATGTTCTGCTGCGGACCCAATACTTCTTCGTCTGTGGTCTTCTTTCAGTTAATTGCTTCCTGGTCTCAAAGAACTGACACGCAGCACGTTTTACCTTCTAGGTTCTCCTATATTTCCAGAAGCCATTCCTGATGCTATAGAGACCAGGACGCAGCTGCTTCTACTCGCACGCGAGCGTCTCGAAAATATCGGTGCCCACGTTGCCCTGGTTCTGCTTAGAATGTGTTTCGCGGTTCCCAAAATAACTTATCTGCTGAGAACCACCCCCACATGGTTATGCCCTAATGAAGTGTCGTCTTTTGACAACGCTTTAAGAGATTCCGCAGAACTTATAATGAATGTCTCCCTTTCTGACGACCAATGGAGCCAAGCTTCTTTGCCCATACGTCACGGGGGCTTGGGTTTACGGCGCGCGGGCGACGTGGGTTTACCAGCATTTCTCGCGTCGGCGCATGGGGTTGGTGGCCTGGTCTTTTTATTACATTCTACAATCAGTATGACCTCAAAATTGAGCAATTGATGAAATACAGAAATAATCTATCGTATCGCGTGCTTTGAAACGCCGTTCTGATTAGATTAAGAAACAATAAGGTCTGAATCATATATCTGAATATATGATTCTTGAATATAGATCAGATAGGATTGTTTATCTGATTTAATCGATACATGATTGCCTAAAATTTCCTCGATAGAAAAAAAATCCAAAGTTGGGTCTTAATTTTTCTCTTTTTACTCAGCCCAATACATTATTTTACGACACAAACAAGTTATTACTTTAGTATTTTATCTCATCTAAAATCTCACTTAATGAAACATAAATAAAACTTCACTAAGTTAGGTATTTATCAAAATTTGTCCAAAAAATTAAGCCATTCCCGCAGTCTTGCATTTTTTTTCTCGTGCGCGGAAGGCATACCTAAGCGTGTCTTTGTTAAGGGAGCGTGGTCGACTCGAATCAAGGCATCCCCTTAATCGTAGAGAGTAAAGCCAAGTCTGTCAGTCCTGTAATGGCCGGAAGTACTTGGCAGACGGCGTCAAAGTTGATTGGGAGTGGGCCCACGGTCTATAAGTATTCAGACAATAGGTATCAGGTACCTACGCGCCGTAACAACATTAAGCCGCAAACTTACGGAAGATGATTTTTTGCTACTTAACCAGTTTCAGAATCGTAAGTCGTAACAAGTCTACCTACATATTTTAGGTAGGTACTATACTTTTGTATCAGGTAGGTATACTGTGAGTATGCAGGTAGGTAACTAAGGTTAAGAACCCATCGCTGGACATGGGGGCGGCACGATCTTTTACTTTTACCTCACGTTTTTCGGGGAAATCTCCAATAGGTACATTTAACCCGATCATAGTAGAGATTAAGCAATAAAACAAATCCATACAAACGTCCGATGTGACGCTCTCCTCACACAGACACGCGTCGTAACACTAAGCTCTAACTCAAGTCGGGGTAGTAAGCGGTACCTACATCAGGGCTGTTATTCGCTAAGCGTTAATGCGGCTCACCCCGCCGTTCACCCGTCACGAAACTAGACCTCTACCTACGCTTGGTTACTACGCATCGTGGTGTCAAGATATATTTGTGGGTGTGCGTTGAAGTGAGCTTAAAATAAGTTACAGAATAGGGGGCCAGTCCGTTCCGCGTATGTGTCAACAGGGGCCGTAGACAAGGTTACAATTACAATCGACAAGCGCTAACGCCAATAGAAAATAATAACATGTAGGCGAATGACAGATGCCAACGAAACACTTTTCGTTAACATTCTGTCATTCCCATACATTTTATTCGTTTTCTATTGGCGTTAGCGCTTGTCGATTGTAACCTTGTCTAGGCCCCCTGATTGTCAATGGAGCGCAGGTCAACAACGTTCTTAAGCGACTCTAGTTGAGATATACCTATGTATACTGTGCCCCGGTTGATCTGAAGCACCTTAAACCATTCAACTGAACGCCCATAAGTCCCATAACGCTTTTAAATGTGTTGCGTTGTTGTCATGCCCATGGCGCCAAGAACGACTAGGGGGTTATGGCGCACGTTACCAGTCACCTTCATGCGTTCAACTACTTATAAAGATCATCATCAATATCATCATCATACTTCTAGCATTTTTACAAGCTTTTATTTACTTTCACCTGTCCCGTTGTCTCTCTGTCTGTAATCAAATCTTGCAAGTTAAATTTGACCCACTTCCCGGTGACCGATTGAGCTGAAATTTTGGGTATAAGTATAGTTTGGATGACAATTCAATATTATGGTACCATCGAGCTGATCTGATGATGGAGCTGGAAGGTGGGCATAGGAACTCCGTAATAAAACCACATGACCCCCATCGACTTTGGGCTCGTTAGAATCGTCTCAATGAGTAGTTGATGATGGTATACAGAAAACTACAGTCGGCAATTGACAGAAACTTTTCTCGGTTACGTTCTAGAGGAGACGTGGGTCCGCTTTAACGTCTAATCCCAAGATATGGATGTAGGCAGCACTAGTTTTACGAAAGCTACTGCCATCTGTCCTTCCAACCCCGAGACCTAGGAAAAAGGTAAGCATCTAGACGGCACTTGCGTTCAAATGTGATAGAAATATTAACCTGAAGAAACACGTCTTCCGCAGAGACTGCTTGTCGGTAGTTCATGGTGTACTCCGGGGCCCTACGGCCGTCGAGCCCAGCGCCCACGCGGCCCAACTCCTCCGCCTCTTTAGCCTCCTGCTCTTCAAATTCCTCGATGGTCCTGGGAGCACTTTTGTCATTTTCGTTATTGGGAAGTTTTCCTCGCGTTGATGTTATCTCGCAACCTACAAGCAACATCACCTGCTTCACAAAGCTACCTCACAATTTTTTTATATCTATTTGTTTTAAAATAATGGTTCAACCTCCCACAGCGGCGCACGGCACGTTAAGCTCTTGCGTAGTTTTAATTAAGGTAATGAATTCGTATAAGCAGATACCACATAAGTATTATTCATACGTAACATGCGCCGTAGTTGCACCGTTTAAATTCAGGGGGAGAATGTAAACGATGAAGACAGGGTTTACTCACCGGAGGAAATCAAATCTTCGCCTTGAATAACGTCAGGTTCCGGGACTCTCAACAGGTCCACCAGCTTTTCCATGTTGCCTGGTGAAAACTCCATTTTGCAGAGTTATTAATAGCTGGCTAAAGCTAAAATATTATTAGATTGCTGTTTATCGTAGGTACCGATTGTTGATAAATATTGACTAAATTAAGTTGCTCAGCAACGGTTCCAACTGTGACCCACAGAGTAGGTACTTTTCTATATGCTGTGACCTCTTTAGTCAATGGTGTAATATCAAAAAAAAGAGGTAGATAGGTTCGATAGGTTTTCCAAAAGTGGCACAATAAAACTCACTCAATTGCACAACACCAGCTGAGACCAGCTGTCGGATTTTTTGTCAGAAAAGAGGATTTTAATTATTGTAAGTAGACTACCTACTGATTGATAAGTATTAAATTATGAATTATATACGTTTTATTTATTCCTAATGCTACAATCACCGTAAATTGATCTCGTTAATACCTAGTGCATGTTAGAGGTTATGTTGTTAGGTATACATAAAACCAACTTGGTAGGTACTTACATGCGATATATTTGCTGAATTTTAAGTGTTTTAGTAAAGTAAAGTAAGTAGTAGTAAAGTAAATATTTATTTGTGATACACAGGTGACATAATAGGTGACAATAGAATAAAAAATATACAGTACGCTGTGACCTACCTAAAAGGTGTACAAATGTTAAGCCTTACAAGAACTAAAACCTAAAGGGTCGAACACACAGCACCGTCGCGGGCGCGCGGCCTGCGCGCGACGGGCGCGCCGCGTGATATTTCCCTACAAACCGTTAGCGTGGTCAAACAGGCTGCGCCCCGTCGGCAACGCGCCCCGCTTCTGTCGCGCCCCGCCAGCAACCCGCCGCGCGACCGCCACGGGCGCGCGGCGCGCCAGTTTGCCGTCAGACAGCGCAGCGTGCGGTGCGTACGTGGCATATAGTATTTTGCGATATAATTAACTATTAAAAAATGAATACCGAATGATTAATAAATCTAGTTAAAGACAACAGAGTCATTTACGATTTATCGAGTAAACACTACAAAAATGTGCAGATGAAGGAGATGATTTGGCTAAACATAGCGGCAGAATTAAATCAAACCAGTAAGTATTTATGTTTTCATTATGATTTAATAATTTTCGAAGTATGTTACAAATTTGTTGCGAACCTCAAAGGCATCTTGTGGTGGTTGTGGTTGATTTGTTTGATTAGACGCCGGCGCCGCCACCGAGTTTGTATTGCATCCGGACGTAATATGAAGCCCATCCTTCTCGCGCACAAAGTTGTGAAGGCAACATAATGCTGCTTTTACAACAACTTTTGCAGTGTTAACCGAGACCTCCATTGGCCTATGGAACACTCGCCATTTCTCAAGCAAAATCCCGAACACATTCTCGACTACTCTTCTCGCCGTACACAATCTCTTATTATAGTTTCTTTTACTTGGATCTTGCATCGCCGCTGCTTGGGGAAATGGTCTCATTAGGTATGGTTTTAACCCAAATCCCTCATCACCGATTAACACATGCGCCAGTAATTCATCGGTGCCCGGCAGAGTTTTCGGAGGGAGCAGAGTTTTGCCTACTAGGCATTCTTTGTAAAAAGCCGAGTTTTCAAAAATGCCGCTATCACTGAAACGTCCACAGCTTCCAATGTCTACTACTTACTATAAATTTATAAAAAGGGTCAACTATAGCCAGTAGTACAATAGAGAAAAAGTTTTTATAGCAATAGAAATTGGAACCGCTATTTTTTGGACATTTAAGTGGTACGTGTTTGCCATCAATGCTGCCTAAACAATTCGGAAACGGGACCCAAAATTTGGATACTGATTTTTTATTTCCCTGTAATGTATGCAGATGGTTAATTGGTTAACATTGACTAAATACACATATCATTATTATTTTATGTTTGTTCGATTTAAAAGTTACAATTTTTAAGACTGATTATATGTCATTTATTTTAATTATAGTATTATAAATCATAGTGTTTTGTACTTAAATAATAAATACAAACCTCAAAGAAATCGCTTTATAAGACTGATTGTAAGTGAGTTTACTTAATTATAGAACATAGCGTTAAAAAAAAAAAAGTACAAACCTCAAAGAAATCGCTAGTCTTTCCTTTGAGCTAATAGCTCGTCTCCAGTTTGTGTTACATTTTGTTATACCAGGCTCTAATAATGAATTCTTCAAAGGTTGTTTTTGGCATACGAAAGTATGTAAAAAACTTTTCTTCGTCAGATATCAACTCACGGCACAGCCTATTATATTCACCGTATTCCAGTCTTTTCTGGTTTATTGGATGAATCCACTGTCTTTTACGCTTCCTAGAAGCGGCTGCCAATAACAAGAGCACATCCTCCACGTCAGAATCGTCCGATTCATTTGAAATTCTTGACAACCTTGATAGCGACATTCTCTTAACAATGCTTCGAAACGAATGACTAAACCACAGCGAGCGAGCGGGTCCGCGATGCCGGAACGCGCGCGCTATGCTGGCGGGTTGATGGCGCGAGGCCAGCGCGATGCGCGCGTGACGCGCGCGCGATGCTGGCTGGTTGAAGGCGCGAGGCTAGCGCGATGCGGGCGTGCTCTGTGTGACCGGCCGTCCCGCGCGCATCACGCGCTCGTCAAGCCCCGCTACCGCCCCGCTAGCAGTCTGTTCGACCCTTAAAACTAATTCTAATTTTGATTTTTTTTGATGAGATTTACTTAAACTAATATTTTTATTACATATTTCACATATTTAGAAAACTTCTATCTAAAAAAAACTCATCAACATTGTAATATGCTCTCTCTAAAAGTTTTAATTTTAATTTGTTTTTAAAAATTGTCAAATTTAATTTCTTTAGGCTTTCTGGTAAGAAATTATATATTTTGGAAGCCATGCCTAGTATACTCCTTCTCAGCAAAGCTGTTTTGCCACTCACGGTTTGTATAGCATGTTTGTAACGGACGCTTCTCGAATTCATGTTTTGCCTTAAGGGAAACAGTGAGGAGTTTAATTTGACAAAGACTGCGATCTCGTAAATATATAGGCAGGTTAGTGTGAGGACCTTGAGTTCTTTAAAATGAGGTTTGCAGCTTTCTGTTCGTTTGAGGCCACATATGGCTCGAATGCATTTTTTCTGTGACCTAAACACCTGCAACTTATTGGTGGAATTACCCCGAAATATAATTCCGTATCTTAAGATCGAATCGATGTAACCATGGTATGCAAGTAAAGCTGTTTTAAGGTCTGATATTTTCGAGATTTTATTGAGAACAAATACGAAACTGTTTACGCGCTTACATAATGACTCAGTGTGTGGTTTCCAGTTTGTATGTTTAAACCTAAAAATTTGGTTATGCTTATATCTTCAACGCTTTTATTATTATAATTAATGTTACGACTTATGGTGTTCGATTTTGACTGATGAAACTGCATTAATTTTGTTTTTCGATATTGATTTTTAATTTGTTTATTTTTAGCCAATATGCTACGGAGGCTAGTGCTTTATTAATTTCAGTCTCATATGTATTACTGTCCTTCATTTCGATCAAGACTGTGCTATCATCTGCAAATAGGACCATTGGATATTTAACATGTTCGGGAAGGTCGTTGATATATACAAGGAATAACAAAGGCCCTAAAATGCTTCCCTGTGGAACTCCACACAATATTGCTTTCAACGAAGAAGAGTAAACCAATTCTCGTTTTGTTTTACTACAAATCTTCGTGATTTCTGTACGTTGCATTCTATTTGTCAGATATGACTTAAATACATTCAAAGCGACGCCTCTAATTCCATACTGTTCTAGTTTTTGTAATAGTCTTTCATGGTCGACGAAGTCAAAGGCCTTCGTCATATCCATGTATATTGCACTAATTGGATTTCTTTTGTCGATGTTTAGAGTAATATTTTTTATCAAATTATATATGGCCAAGGAGGTTGACTTATTTTTTCTAAATCCGTTTTGTTCAGTAGCCAAAATATGTTTATTTTCTAGGTAGTTGGAAAGTTGTTCATATATTATTCTTTCTACTATTTAGTTACTTAAGTGTAAATGTCACCAAAGCGAAATATTTGAACGATGAAGAAACTGATGTAACCTGTAAACTGATGTAGGTAAGTAGGTATATGTACCTATACTATTTAATAAAATTGCTAAGTAAACATATATAACTTGTATTTAAATGACTAGCATACTGTCTACATCCGTGGTTCTTAACCGGTGATCCGCGGACCACTGATGGTCCCTGGAAGCACCCAAACCAAAGTGGTCCGCGAAGCCATCGATCAAAAATATTAAATAAGTGCCAACGAGTCGACACAATGACTCCCAAACCGTAAGCTCACTAAAAGGTTAAGAGCCACTGGTCTACATAAACATTATATGGCAATAATTTGGTATAATGAGTTGGTATGTCTATAACAAATATGTATTTGATTATAATTTTTAGGGCTCCGTAGTCAACAAGGAACCCTATAAGGGTTCCTTGTTTCGCCATGTCCGTCCGTCTGTCTGTCTGTCTGTCTGTCTGTCTGTCTGTCTGTCTGTCTGTCCGTCTTCGGCTTAGCTCAGTAACCCTTACAACGAGAAAACTGCAATTCGGCGTGTTCGAGTCATGCGTCGTCCCCCGTGCTGGTAAGAAATGCATTTAATTCCGGGTGCAAATATATCGTCATTGGAATTTGAACCTTTTACCGTGGACGGTAGAGTTACTTTTTCACGGCACGGTGCTTCTTGCCCGCGGCGAGCGCGCAAAAGACCTGCCCTGCGACATGCCCCCCCCCCCCCTTCCCCCACCCGTTGCAATGCTAAAACTTAGGCGGACTTACGGCACGGTGCTTTTTGCGCACGCGGCTAGTTGTGATGTGCGGCTTGATGCTGTTCGGAGATTTTCGTAATTATTTTTAGTGCGGTTCGATTAGTTTTAAAGTTGTGTACCTAATCGTTTGAAAAAACTTAATGTACCTACTGACCTCGTTATTTCAATTGAGAAGTTGTGGTGGGTCCCTAACAACTGAGTGGTCGCTAACCGGCACATGAAATTAGGTGGTCGCTAACCAGAGAAATGACCCTATACATTGGTGTGTTATAAAAATAATCATATTTACGGTTATTTACGAGGGTAAGCTATAATAAAAAACCTCAAAAGCCCCTTTTAAGTCCGCATTCTGTGACAGACGGGCAACTACGGAACCCTACACTGCGCGTGGCCCGACACGCACTTGGCCGCTTTTCTTAATTGGGAACCAAATAAAAATTATGTCCTGAGTAACCCACGCACTCCAGCTCAAAATCTCTTTAGAGACATCAATATACCTCCTCAACCTGCCCTCGCAGTACATATATGATATGACGTTGCTAAATTCGTCATAGAGAACATGGACACTTTTCCCCACAAGAAGATAACTCGCACAAGGCACGGTCCATCAAGCAGCTCTTCACACTTGACTGACCAAATCAACTAGAATCATCTCTCATGTGGGGCCAAAAGGTATTCAACACACTACCCGTGAATATTTTCTGTTTGTAACTTGGAAACTACGAAATAGTTTACTACTAAGAAACTACCCTGTTTTATTCCGTTCAAGGTTCCGTAATGGGAAAATGGAGTCCTGAGTGCAGCGAGGGATTCAAGCTCGACCAAGACGAAAACAGCTTTATCCCAAAGGAGAATACTCGACTGCTTTTCTCACCTTTTGCGAGACTACTTACTAGAAACGTTTTATTAAGACTTAAAGTACCTTATTTTAAAAAAACGTACAAATTGTAACTCAGGATTCAATATCGCGACCGTGACATAAAACAGTGCTTTATTCCCTCAGTGTATAATCTACTATAGTTTGTTTAGTTTCCGTTTCATATGCAATGCAAGCCATACCATGGCAATTATAATTCCCAGTTTACCGCTAGATGGCGCTGTCTTCACTAACTTATCGAAAAGTGTATAAATATCTCCATAGGAACAAAAAATGGCTAATTGAACCATAAAGGTGATAATTTACATTTAATAATATTCCACGACCTTTGCTTCCCTGAAATTAAAGTTAAAACAACCGTTAATCGTAATAAACCAAAGAAATGGCTAACAAAATCTTTAAGAGTCCGCAGTAAGCTCGGCCGAATTTCACCTTCCCTTACAAACGTAGTTACGCTCTCATTTTAAAACTACGTGTTGGATTGTGACGAAACTTTGCATATACAATGACATGAGGAATATCTATGTCTGTAATTAGTTTATATGGTTCCAGTTTATAAAACAAACGAAATACAGCAAAAACAAGTATTGTATGAAAAACTTAAATTCGCTGTATTTTTTTACTATGGTTTTACTATAACACGTAGTTTCAAAATGAGAGCGTAACTACGTTTGTATGGAGAATCGAGTTTACTGCGGACTCTTAAGTAATTGTTGCATTAAGAAAAGGAAACTTTATTACCAACACTATAAGAATTAAAACAAAAACAATACTGTAAGTAAAAATGAACTGCACACATATACACGCATACTAAGAAAATGTATTACACACTCACAAAAAAATTGCAATACTACCTTCATCGAAAATGCGAAAACCAAATGTCACGCAGCATGGAATTTAATATAACAAAACTTTGACCAACCAACAGCCAACGAAATAATTAGTATCACAGATAGTCATCAAATATCAATACAATCACCTTAACATATAGCTGAAGCATTTATCGAGCACTATAAACACAACTGGATTTTCAATCTCAGACACAGCTCAAAAGAATTCGAAATTTCTGAATACTTGTCCTCATAGTATATTTTTGTCACCAACCACACCTTATGAGATTTATAAAATAATCCAAACCCTTAAAAATACACAATCTACCGGTTATGACAAAATAGTAAAATACCCACTCGAATATTAAAAGAAATCTCACTCACACTCATATCACATTTCACGTCTGATAAATACATCATTTGAACATGGAGTATTTCCCAATACACTGAAAAAATGTATAGTTAAACCTATATATAAAAAAGGCGAAAAAGCTAACCTTTGTAATTATAGACCTATTACATTGATTCCGGTTATATCTAAAATATATGAAAAAGCGATGTATTCTAGACTAGACAATTTATTAGAAAAAAATAATATCTTTAAAACAGAGCAAAATGGGTTTCGGAAAAATCTACTGCACTAGCCTGCTTTCAACTCAACGATCGTATCACCGAATGTATAGACCAAGGCGTATGCCTTGGTCTATACATTCGGTAACAGTACACACGTTCGGTAACGGTAACATTCGGTAATAGTACGCCTACTGGTATCAGTAGGCGTACTATTCCTTGATATATCTAAAGCATTTGGCACACACTGTGCCAAATGCACACACAAGTTACTTTTGGACAAAATATACAAATACGGAATTAGAGGACCAGCTCACTCCTGGATTTAATGCTATTTGTGTAATAGACAACAATGTACCCAAATAAATAAAACTATCAATAATATAGTCAGCCCATTCAGCTCTTGCTACAAAAAGAATAAGTACGCCGTCCCTCAGGGGAGTATTTTAGGCCGCTACTGTTTCTACTATACATAAATGACTTACCAGAGATAAACATGACTGCATTCTATTTGCTGACGATACAACAATAATAATCGAAGGTACCTAGAAACGAAGACGCTTTTGAAAATGATATCAATGGAGCACTACGCGATGTTGTAAAATGACTTGACACCCTACACACCTTAAAATTAATCTCAGCAAAACTAAATTTATGCAATTTAAATCACGTAAGTCGAAGACACATCAATTGCAAATCAAGCACAACTGTGACGCTATAGAAGAAGTAAAAAGTACAACATTCCTTGGCATGACCATAGATACGCATTGCAACTGGAAGGAACACGTTGACATAGTTTGCAAAAAAGTTAATGAATTTATCTTTGCATTATGGCGTCTTAAATAAACCGTCTCGCGTCTCTCCACAAACTGCACTGACGACGTACCATGCGTATATAATGTCCGTACTAAGATATGGAATCCTTATGTGGGGAAACTGTTGATGCTGATCGCGCGTTCGTGGCCCAGAAAAAATGCATTCAGACATTGTGTGATCAAAATCGCGAATCATGCAGACCTATATTTAAAAAACTTTTTTACTTTCTCTTCCCTGTCTCTACATCTTCGAAACACCCAATTTTGTCAAACAACACCTAGAACTCTTTACAATAACTGATAAAGAAACAACTAGACTTCAGAGAAGATATCGCTTGGCATTACCGGCAAATAACAAATTGGCTCTTAGACACAAAAGCGTCCACAAAATATGCATCAAAATTTACAATAAATTGCCGACATCTATAAAATCTTTATCTGACCCAGAATTTAAAACTAAATTATATAAGTTATTGTGCGAACACGGCTTTTATAGTATCAAAGAATTTTTTGAACACAAATTTTGATGGACAGGTTTTTTGCATGTTCTCGCATGTTTTTTGTTTTCAATTTTTTTTTTGTTTAAGTAATTTTTTAATATATTAATTTGATTTTTATTGTTATTCCTCCAATGTATCTTGACTTAATCCTATTTTAACTCATTTGTATAATTTATCTTTTAATGTAATTATGTTATCTACCATTTTATTTTATTTTTTTAATTTGATTGACATGTTTTGATTTATATTTACAATGATTATTTATTTTTTACCTAATTTTATCCTAATTTTTTTTTGTTTTATTTTAACTTATTTTGTAATGTTGATTTTGAAATCAGATTGACATATTTTAATTTTAATTTTAAACAATCAAAGAATGTGCTATGTTCTAGTACTTAGTTTTAATTGGATTCATTAATTTTTATATTACAATTCCTAATTTAACTTATGACATAAATTTTTCACATGCCTGTTTTGGCGAAACATATTTAGGGATGCTAATTGATTGTAACATCTGTATGTACCCTATGTTTCTGGTGAACAAACGACATTCATTAATTCAATCGTTCATAAACTTGATGTGTCGATTTTTAGGGTTCCGTACCAAAAAAAGTAAAAAGGAACCCTTATGGTGCGACTGCGTCCGTCTGTCTGTCACAAAGTAAAATATCTCACGAACTACTTAAGCTATCAATTTGAAATTTGGAATACTAAAAGTATGAGAGTTATCCACGTGCATGGAAAATGAGAAATTTATTACGAATATGAGGGGGCAAAAAAAAAATTCAACTATTAGATCAAGTGGGGTATCATATGAAAGGGCTTGAGTTGCACTTTTTGAAACAGTTTTACTTTTTTTCTACATTGGTAAAACTTCGCTCTAAAAAGGAAAATGTAAAAAAAAATACCATTCCCCCTTATCTCCGAAGTTATCCAAGCGAAAAATTTGAAATAATTACTTGTGATTAAGATAAACATAAATATTACTGGAAAAGTGTAACTTTTTCTATATCTAACGTATTTTTTGTTTTATTTTCAAAAACCATTTCCTTGTTAAGTTTGCAATTTAATCAACTTATAAGTGTTTTTTGTTTTGAAATTCCTATAAGACTATTATAGAAGTAAGTACTCTCTTTCAAAATAAAAGATTAAAAATCGAGATCGGTTCACGTGATAAACAATAATCGCTAAAACACCGACATACATACTAAGCTGATTGCTCTTGCACGTTAGTACTAAATGGGGCCGATAGATGGCGCTGACCCCATTCCTACTTCGCGATGTTAAGATTTTTCTAGAATGAACGGGGTTGGGACGGGTATATTTCAATAGCAGGTCAAAAAAAGATCGCTATCCAATCGTCTTGGTAGTTCGATGGCCTTGTCCATGGTTAGGCAACTTACTTGTCAGCCTCAAAAATTAATTCAGACGCCCCCCCCCAACCCTCCCGCCCCCAAATGTAGCTTCGGAGCTTAAGTACTACAGGGTGTCTGCTGGTGTCTGGGTTCTCTTCATTATAACAGTTCCTATGAAAGGCGTCAGATGACGCCGTCTTCAAATTCGTGCCTGGGGACCGATTTTTGACTTTCGAGCGCTCGTAAATTAAATAAAAGTAAATGCTATTGTAGTGTCATAATCACAGGCACTTACTTTCTACCGATAGAATTGAATACGAGTGGTCATTACCGCACGTTTTTAAATTTTCTATCGTCATTTCAAAATAGCATTTCATAATTTTTGTCAGTTTTCGAATGAAAGAGTCGAGCGCTCGAAAGTCAAAAATCGGTCCCCTGTTTCATCCAGTGTGGCTGTACAACAATATTTGGTAATTTAGAAGAAGAATTGGGACTATTAATTAATCAATATTTCAAATATTTATCCTTCCTGCACTACTAAACTTTTTAATTTATTTAGTATAAAAATAATGCATTAAATTTATGTGAATGACAGCTATCGGCCCGAGTAGCGTCTCCTGTTCACACTCCACACTAGATTTTTTATGATCTTGCCTGGCCATCCGCCAATATCGGCCCGTGTAGCGTCTCCTACAGGCCAGGGGTTCAAGTTTAAGCATGCGGCTTTCAAAAGGCGGTCGTGGGTTTGAAATCATGGCTCTTAGGGGTTATTGGTTATTCAGGTGGAGTTGGGTTGGGTGGGCATGATTTACCAAAATGAAATGCAATTTAAATTAACCTTTGTGTATTATGTTTTTCAGGGACTGGTGATTTACCCAGAGAATGCGTAGATACTGCGGACATCTTATTATTTTTCGACCAACTTTTTGATTCAGTGAACGGCAGCTTCAGTAAACCGATCAAAGAAAAAAATTATCGATCAGCTGTCACGCCACGTTCACCACATCAAAAGTTGTGGTACAAGAGTTTGGGGGTTTTAAAAACCATGAGCGCGCTCAGTGCAAATAGGTAGTAAGTCCCATAAGAATTTAAATTCTCGCCCATCCACGCCCCGCCTCGCCTCGCCGGTGGAAACCACCTTTACACTCCTCCTCGTTTCGCTCGTCGTCGTATCTACACGGACCTGCCTTAGAGTGGAGTGAAGGTAATCGGATATCAAAAAAAAAGAAAATATATAGTGATTGCGTTAGATTTAGAACCTTAATATTATGTATAAACTGGCCATAATACTTATTCGCATTCATGATGTTGTTCATTTGTTCTTTATTAATACAAAATTAAGCAATAACTACTAGTATGTATGGAAATAAATATGATATTAAACTGTTGCTAAAAATCGTTATGATATAAAAGTATATAAACATGGATAGTAATAACAGAGATACTTATGTTGAATAACATTATGATTATGAATATGGACAATTCGGAGTTACGATAGTTAATAACCACAAATAATGATGAATAGTGATCATTAATATTGCTAGGATATTTTTGAATTGGCATTTAATGAATGGAATGATATTATAATTACGATTGACATTACAATTACGATTTGTGACATTTTTACCAGTGAATGTTTATCTTTTTTTTTGTTATTTTAGCATGTAAGCGATTTGGTGTTTACACTGTAAGCTTTCAATGTATTATTGTGAATAAATAAATAAGTAAATAAATTATGATATAAAATTGTAGGAGATAAAATTTTGTAAAATTCAATAATAGAAGTTGCAATTTTATATGGACTTTACGTCCTTTATAATTCTATGTCCGGTTCCGGAATTCGCAACAGGTCCACCAGCTTTTCTTATACTACATTATATTATTATACAATAGGAAGAAAGTGAATGAAACAAATTCAACCTTTCTAGAGATTTTATTGAATTACTTTGTTAGATAATCAGAAACTGCTATATTAATATTGTATGAATTTATTATAAATGGTGCATTCAAGGGAAGCCATCATCATCTTCTTCAGCCATCTCTTTAGCCAGCTCCAAGTCTTGCTGCTCCCGTTCACGCCTTTCTTCAGCACTCTCCAGTTCTTTCCCATAAGATTTTGGAGGATACCTCATAGCCTTGACACTCTGGTTATGTAAGTCCAGACAGAAGGATATGCGCTGGTGGAAGGCCAGCTGAGGCTCTCTAGTGCAGTAGATGTCAGAGCTCTCCTTGTTACTCATGTACCCCTTTTCGGGATCCAGAGTAGCCTCTATAACTCCATCTCTGATAGCCTTAGCCACAATAAACTCTGCGTCCTCTGCAGAATCCAAGCCCAATTTTCTGGCAATATCTTTAGGTGAAATTCGTGAGTATGACAAGCCAATGGAGCGGATGGCAGTCTTGATGACATTTTGTCTAAGACGAAGGATCAAAGTAAATGTATGATCATTACGGAACTGGGGCCCAAAGTTTTCCAGTACTTCTCCAAATCTCTGCAAATTCCCAAGCCTTACTGCCTGTGTCAACTGGAAGTATGGAGCCAATGAGCGTCTTAAAGGAGCCTGCCGGAAGATAGCCCGCTCAGGAATGTCACCCAGCAACAATTCCACCACAATAGCTAACTTCTGAACAGTTTGACGGAAACCAACAGCAGCAGTTTGCGGAGCCTTTCTAAGTGCCTGAACGAGGTGCTTGTGAGCATCACTGTATTCAAGGCGCGCTGCTTTTATTCTGCCTAGGTAGAACAAGAATCGAGCCCACTCATTGTTGCTAGCATTTTCTGGGAATACAGATTTGCTAACCAACTTATCAGCTTGGTCATACAGGGAATAATGCAAATAATTACGGAGTAAACAGTTGATCAGAACGGCTTGTCCTTCATAGTCACTGCGAAGAGTCGACGTACGCAGGCGCGCATGTAGCAGTCCTCTGATCAAATCCAACTTGTTAGTGAGTTCAAACACCCTAGAGTGGTAGAAATAGCACTTGGCAGCTATTAAGTCCAGGGTCCTCCTGTTCTGAGCAGTGATTTTGGCCATAAGCTGCTGTGAGCACTCAGTAGCTTCTTCAAGTTTGTTGGTATCCAACAAACGCAACAAGACTAACAGATGAATGTACGCGTCCACCTCCGGAACAGGAGTTTTCGGAGCGCTTCTTGAGCGAGGAGTTTCAATTTCAACAGCACCAGGCTGAGGGGCTTCAACGAAAACAAACAGAGCGTCTTTGTCTGAACTTGAAGGGTAGAGTTGGTTAATAATAGCACGTAAAACGTTACCATTTAACTTCCTTCGTGTATTTGGAAGGGATCTAAGCACTCGCATGGCAAACCTCGGTTCCTTAGAGGTAACTGCTTTGTCAATTTGCCTGGCATGTTCCCGTAAATCTTGAACGGCGAGAACATCGGCGTCTTTTTTCACCTCTCCAGCTTCTGCATCGCTTGCCGCTGCCGGACTCTCCACATTCTTCATTTCAACATCTTCAACAGGGGCCATTGTGACGTTGTAGCACTTTATTAAATCTGATTTTAAGATTTTAATAAAGAAGGGCTGACAAGACAAATTCAGTTTCTGCTAAACTAAACCATATCACAAACGTCAAATTTGTGCCGAGTAACCATTACAACTTTACAAGGCTAGCAACATCAATAAATATATTTAAAATTAAGTCGTTGGATTATTAACGAGATGACCAAAAAGTACACGCGTATTTTTCAATTTATTGAAATTTTAAAGCTTAATTCATTTATATTTGTAGTCGCAATTTGCGATAAATACTAAAAGCGTTTTAATAACGTGTATATTGATGCTTTCAAAGTGATAAAATATAGCTCAAACATACAAATGAAGTACGAGCTTGTGAAATATATTGTCGTTTCATTTTAACACTATTTTCAACACCTAAAGAGTGAGCAAGATGAATGTTTGACACGAGAACGTTTGGATGAAAACAGCTAGTGACGTGCTGCTCGGTTTTTAGTCGATGTACTGAACTATACAAGGAATACAATACAAGGATTTTTGCCTTCATGATACATAATTTGTGTTTGTTATCATGTTCTAAGTGGAATCAAGTTAAAGGTACATGAACCTATAATAAAAGATAACCCATGGACATTAAAACTAATACATTAGGATTGAATTTATTAAAAATAGAAAGAATTAATAACAACACTTACCTTTCATAGAGTATAGAATAGACAAGACAAAACTACTCTTCTTACTCTACTAGCATTGCCCGTGGTTGCTTAACCAATATACTCGGGGAATTCTGATAAAAGCTTACTACTACTAATGTTACAATTGAATTGGTGGATTACAACCATCAAAATAATCACTAAAAACGTAAGTGGCAAAAATCCTAAACAACGGAAGCGCTTCGGCTGCCGGTTGATTCTTTAGACAAATTTTCAATGTGTTCTGGAAATGGTTTGCAAAGAGGACGTGGTATCATGGTTTAAAGAATTGGAAAGTTATAAACGCATAGATGCAATGTGTACATTGTTAAATATGTGCTTGCCATTTGAACTGCGTTTCATTGGCACATATCTCGAGGAGCTCGGGAAGCGTGACTTCCAAGAGTTGCGTGGTGCCGAACTTCGAGCAAACAATCCTTCAGACTTGGCTGCAGACATCGGTGGCGCGAACACAGATCCTCGAACACGACGGAAAATGGCCCTGTACGTGTCGTTGTTACGCTCCTGCAACTTCGCATGTGCCACTACATTGTACAATGCCATGGTCAGTTTGGAGAAAAGTGGTTTGTTGAAAGGCTTATACGGTGATCTCTTGGAAGAAATATTGTTACTTTATACAATGGCGCTACATCACCCTGCGTTCACATTTGATCAAAAGTCACATTTTGGTGAAATATTAGACAAATTGAAAGTTGAAGACCAGCGGTGTCAGTTTCAAGAGCAGGCAGAGCACATGAATGTGGCACTGGCGAGTGCTTGCCTCGCGCAGACCAGTGTCGCACCCAACATGTCAGTGCCTCCGCCAGCACTCTCCAGCTTAGGCCCGCCACCAGGCATCATGTATGTCAAGTCACCAGCCATGCAGGTCAGTTTCTTTGTAGTAACACAACACATACTGATATTTTAACTACACTACACTACCTTCATCAATGATGTGTCTCCGTAGTTCTTAATGTTTCAAAGTTGTTACAAATTCTACTGATACGTCTTTTCATATAAATACTAAGCCTCTATGAAGAAAATGGTATTTGATAAGCTTTAACTGCACATGCTGTCAATTGCTCAGCAGTTGTTTACCTTTTCTTAATAATAGTTCCTACAATTCCCTTTAAGAAGCCTTTACAATAATTTTGTTTAATTATTAGATTCCTATAAGATTCCTTTTGAACAAGCTTTTCATCTATCATAAATTTGAAAGTGCTATCATATCATCATGAGAAGATTGTGATTGTGAAGTATTTTGCAAATTGTATAGAAAAATTAAATAATAAGTTTGAGGTTGAATGTGATGTGACTGATGTGAATCATATATTTCAATAGGTACAACTTTTTAAGGTTGAAAAAATCTTTGTTCAATCAATCAATAAATAAAATAAATAGTAAATATATAAATCAGTCATATTAGACTACTATTGCGGGAACTACTTGTAAATTTGTTTAATGAGATTTTTATTTTTTATTTTCCGAAGTACCATAATATGAACAATGAAGTATTTGGATCAATCAATAATAAAAACTTTTTTTATAGCTTCATGTATTTTTTAGGTCATCTTGGTTACTCTTTAAAATGTTCTATCATCACAAGTTTTTATGTCATTTGTATTCCAATGTTGTTTGAAACTTCATCACTGTTGCATTACGGTAGAGAATAATAAATGAATGATGTCATCTGGTACCACATTGTAGGAAATGAGAATCAGGCTTGATAACTGTCATCCCAACTATCAATTGCAGGGACAGAGTTCAGATGGTGTGCCTCCTGAGCTCAGTTCCCCGCCAGTCCTCAGCGGGGGTGGTGGGATTATGCCTATGCTCGGAGAGGTGACACATCCGCCGCCAGGCTTGCCATTACCACAGTACAACATGGCAGAGTATATGGGACAACACCCATGGCCTGCCAACATTATTGTTTCACCACTTACTCAACCCATCGAGGTTAGTTACACATACCTTTTATAGGTTAGTATTCTATTCTGAAAAATCGTAAATTCCTCCAGCAGAACATGGTTCTCAAAATAGTGACATTCGAAAAAAAATTGTTTCTGACACATAACATGACTTATAAATTGTATAGGGTACCCATCTAAACTGGGTAATTTGTAATATTTTTTAGGGGCACGACTTTCTCCCTTTTTTAACTGTGTTCAATGAAGTATTCTCCATGTCTGCAGGGAATAAACTACCCAGTGAACGCGGGGCCTGCGACGTCGCCGCTGGCGTCACCAGGCGACAGCCGCGCAGCCTCGCCTCGCGCGCGCCGCCGCGCCGAGCGCGCCGCCTCGCCGCCCGCGCCCGCGCCCGCCTCCGCCTCCGCCTCCACTCAAGCTGTCGCACCCGCACCCGCGGCTATGCCGCCGCCCGACCAGCAGCTGCCTCATCTCATGACCAACTTCGACAATCTCTCCGTTAACGAGGTACGCACGACAAAAATAATTGAGGATTATTTTAAATCAAAACGTAGTGTGTAGTGCCACAGTATAATAAAGAGTACTACTAGTGCTGTATTTAGTGGTTGTTCGGCGTCTGGGCGCCGCTGATCAGATCGCCAAAACTCGAGTATTTATGTGTGTGTGATCCGAATGTGTATTTGTGTTTATCAAACTTCAAACTTCAAACTTCTTTATTTGCATAGAATAGTTATATAGAAAGAGATGACAAATGTTACTGGAGAACATAATTCTGCTATAAGTATTACAAAACAATAATACTAGCATGCAAATAATTAAAACTTATCATTGTCTTTATCTCTCAGTATCTGCAACGTTCCCGAGAAAAAGATACCACTTTGTCAGTAGTCAATAAGGCACTATAAGCTAGGTCTACACCGAATTTAGATTGGCGGCCTGCAATCCACGATCAACATAACGGCGCTGGTCTAACGTGATCCAATGCCGATCCATGACATGTAGATGTTATGGATCCAAACGTACAAGGCAACCAGACAGGCGGCTCTGGATAATAAATGATGTAAAGTTCCCAGTTGGGATATGGGGCTCAGCTTTACAAACAATGAGCTGACGATGGATCTAAAAAATGGTCAGAAAAACGATCGTTGTTTAGAGAAGTTATATTATCAAAAACAAACTTTTATAGATATATACCATTAATTATTGCACTCAGTGACAATAAGTAAATTATCATCACAAGAAAAAAAAGACCGGGTTGCACTCCGGGAGTGCTGGCAGAAGTGAAAACTTGAATATTTTGACATTTCGAATCGACGAATATCGTAGCGACAGAAGTAAACTATTTCACTTGCAAATTAGCACGTGAGAACTTATTGTAAGCGCCGCGGATTGCATGGCGTTTGAGCCCTTTTTCTCGCTAACTCGAATGGCACAGCCAGTCTCATACTACGGCATCGGTCCCCCCCGCCCCCAAGCCTCGTCCCGAATCTCACCATCTAACAGTCACGTGACCTCCTACGCTGTGCCGTGTCCCTGTACCTGTGGCGAGTTTAACAATTTTTCCCCATCCCAAAAAGTGCACAGCGCCGCTAAAGAAGTTTACACTTCAAAAATACTTTCGCATAGGTAATTAAATTCGAGAGTAGGTTATTTACAAATTAATAGACGGGATAAACTACGCGTTAAAAAGAACCTGCCTACACAAACTACACGGATACTAATACATGTCGTATCTACATTAAGGTGCGTACGAATTTGAGCAGCCTAGGGTTGAGGCACGCACGGCTCACCTATTTTGTTCAACTTCGTATGCGCTTACGCGCCGTGCGCGAGCGGCGCGCGGCGAGCCATCCAGAGGCGGTCTTTTGACCGTGCTGAAAGACCGTGCAGACCGTGCAGTGTACATGCCTCGCATAATCAGAACGTTGTAATTTGGTAAAGTAAATGTGCACCACATTAATTACTATTTTTGTACAACTGTTTCATCCACCACCGAGGCGATTTTCTCTTCTTTTTGGTAATAATTCGGTGAATTACGATAAACGCAGCCGCGGCGTCATCGTGTCCGACACCATTTTCAGCGACGCACAATGTCGGCTCGCCGCGAGCACGCTGCCTCGCCCGCGCAACAAATTGCTCGCGAGCAGCGCGCTGCGCGGGGCGAGCACGCCTCAGGCTGAGCCGCTCAAATTCGTACGCAACTTTAAATTGTACAATGGTGTTGTATATTATGTGAAAAGAAATAGCGATTTGGAATGAAAATTTCAACGACAGTTCGTCTTTTCTATCGTTGTTTGTTTTGATAGGCACATAATATTTAGCGCAATGGACTAGATTCCTCTTATTCGATCCATTCTCGTCACGCCCAACATCCATTTCAACATTCTCATCTCCGTAACGTGCAATTTCGTTTCACCACCTTTGCGTCCCAGCATTCCGATCCATATTATATTGATACCCGCTGACTCAAAGGGCGTCAAAGCAAAAGTTAAAGTCAAAGTTATTTATTCTTCAAGGGTTCCGTACCTCAAAAGGAAAATACGGAACCCTTATAGGATAACTTTGTTGTCTGTCAGTCTGTCAAGATGTTTATCCCGGGAACGCGTAGAGGTATCGAGTTGAAATTAAACCATATAATCAGTCCCTTGAAGCTGTGAAAAATCAAAACTACTAAGTTAACATTGAAAGAAGATACGGCCGTTTATGCCGTAAAATACTTATATTTCGACACTTTCAAGGAAATCATTTTTTATAGGATATTTTCCGCTGACCTGGAACTATAAAGTCCTAACACCTACGCCTCATTTTCAGATACGGCACACGATGGACGACAGGTTACGCGAGATCAGCGCAATGCAGCAGCAGTACCGGTCGCTGGAGAAGCTGAACGGCGTGCGAAGACGGGCGGGCGCGTACCTGCCGCGCTCGTCGTCGGACAGCGGCTCCAGCGCGGCCTCGTCGCCGCCGGGCACGCCGGGCGCGCCGGGCGCGCCGGGCACGCCGGGCCCGCGGCCGGCCTACCTGCCGTACCCGCGCGCCTACGGCTACCCGCCGCCGCCGCCCGCCTACCGCCCGCCGCCGCCGCCCTTCGCCAACGGCGAGCCGGCGCCCTACCCCGCCTACAGCGCCTACGTGCCCGTGCCCGTGCCCGTGCTCTACGCGCCGCCCAAGCTCTCCTGCTGGAACTGCGGCGCCGCCGGCCACGCCGGCCACGAGTGCAAGGAGCCCAGCATGGAGGAGATCACGCGCGCGGGCGGCTATCAGCTCGACTTCGGGGCGCCGCCGGACTCGGCCGACAAGTAGGCGCCGCCGGGCCCGGGAGGGTCGCTCGAGAGGACGGTCAGATTTGATTTGAATAATGTTTAAGAGTAATTGCACTTTTGATTTATCCTTTAGGAGCGGACCGAATCAGTTTGGAAAAATTTACTTGAGTGTATCAGATCAAAGTATGTGCTGCATAATATTTCTATATTTATAGGCGTTTGATCTGTACCCGTTGTCCTGTTCCATAAACGCTGCCTATTGGTGAAGATGAGAATCGAGACTATGCTAATTTGAGAAAAGCCTATTACATTTGAGAAAAACAGGGATTTATATTAAGTGTATTTTTCCATTTTATCTTCACCCTTGGACCGTTTTATTTTAATCAATTGCGACATGATGCGTGTAAATATTGTGTTTGCTCAGTGAACTGAATGTTTTAGGTTAGGTAGAGACAAAACTGTAAGTGTAATGTTTCTATTAGATGGCTACAAGGCACATAGTTTGCAATCATTTTTAATACCCACTTTCGCATATGGAAATCAGTCGAAATTAAAAGTGCAATTATGAATGGGTATAATTTTTATATTTTGAATAAATTCCGTATATTATACATTTTTGAGATATAAAAATGACAGCAGCATCTATCTAGTTGTACAGTCTATTTTATTTATGTTTGCTTTGTTCATCCAACAAAAAGCAATAGTAATAGCTCATAGTAAACTAAAAAAAAAACTCGAAAAAATCCAATATAATTGGATATAAAAGAAAAAAAACTGCTTAAGTAAAATTAGAAAATTTGTTTGCATTGTATTGATTGTGCCATATTGAAAAAAATCGGTTGAAAAAGTGACTGTTAAACATGTACTAGTGAATAAATCTCATAACAAGCATTTATGTTGATCGGTAGCTTATAATATGCATAAATAACTAAAATGACAACCGTGTTATCAGATCCCCAATGATTTCAATTCCAGCATTGGATTGATTTCATCTTAATATTCCAATTTGTTATTTTTTCACGGTAAGTAAAGCGAAATCTGAAGAACACTAGAATATGAAACTGCTGTGTTGAACAAAATAAGGGGTCAATTGAAATCACTAAGTATCGCGGGTATTATAGTACATCACTATTAGAATTCTAGCATGTTGATACTTTTCTTTCGTGTGGGTCAGTCTGATTAGTAAACAGCACTGTTGCATAGATGAATTTGAATATATTATGAATTGTCTAATATTTTTCTGTTGTTCAAGTCTTTGACTTAATAAAATGCAAGCTTAACGATTCAGAGAGAGCTCGAATAACACTAAATAAGCAACGAGCAGGATACAGCGAAGCATACAGACATTATCTGTTTTTCAATTATTGCGTCATATTACAGAAGGACGCAATTTACGTTGCCTTTATTTCGACAATACATATTAAACACAAACTACTCTCATGTGGTCGCGTGAAAAAGTAAAGGAGGTTCAATTATTCATCACATTAGTGTAACAAACTTTGATGTGCTTCAACAATTTAACTGTAAGGAAAAATTCACAATGGTTCGTTTGAATTATATTGATGTGGTTGGCACAGGTGATATTTTAAAATCTATACCTACTATGGTAAAAAACCGCAAGGCAACTTATGGATATAATTTGTGTTTAATAAGTAATAACACAACAAACAACAAATAAACATTTCGAAATATATATCCATGACCTCCCCATTTGATTTTATATCTAAATATGTGCTGCTGCCTCACTCAGAACTGATACTTATCAAAACATACAAGCTCAGAAAAGTTTCCACCTGTAGTTCCAACATGGCATATTATTACATTATTAAATAAAATACGTATCTTAGCAGGAAACCTTGTTAATGTAACAAAAATTGATAGAACTTAATGTTACGAATAATTTAAGTTTTTAATTTTCTGCTTGTCTCAGAATAATCCTGTCCATTTAAAGTTTTAGGATTACATTACATGTCTAAGAAAGATCATCATTATATCCGACTACGTTACTACTTGTTGCAAATACAGACGTAGGACAAGACTTGCAGTGAATTAAAAATGCGTGTACATATAAACAATACTTCTAGAATGTACCGGGTTTTCCACTGAAATATTGAAATGTTGAAAAAAAAAGTAGTGAATAGTAATCATGTCCATTTCGTTAGTGATTTAACTGTATACTTGCAGCACTTGGACGACAATTTGATTGTAGCTTAACCACTTTATCTTGTTGGATTTTGTGTTAGGGTGGTGTTCCACTTGTCGAAGATCTTTGTCCAATGAGCACTGCGTCTCACTCACTCTTTTAGCAAAAAATAAACATTGGACAAAGATCTTGGACAAATATATGTCTTTGCATGAATCCATGGTATATTCAATCGTAGATTCTGGGAAACAAGCATGTATTGAATTGTTTTCTTTGACCAAGACTGATTTCTGATACCAGCGATTGATTCGGCTGTCAATATTATGTATTTGTCTATTTTGGTAAAATAATAGACTCGTACGAATGTTGGTTTTAAAACTGTTAATGACTAAGAAATGTTGTATTGTGATGTAAATCGTTGGGAATGTAGCCCTCGCCATAGCATGTTGCAAAGGGATGCAAATGCGTTGACATCGTCCACCGTTGCGTACTGAAGCATTACTTGTGAGAGGACCAAATTGCCATCGTTTACTCGTATTTCCGTACAACTTTGATTAAACCGTTAAAGTCTATTGAACAAGGGATTATTTTGATCAAGCTCATCATTGCAATGCTCTTTTAAATTAATGTGTATACCTAATAGTCATTGTAAATAGATACAAATATGTAAGGGAGTTTGCACGCTAACTTCGGCGTGAACGTATTTTGTAAATAATTCAGTTTATATAATTAGTTAATATTTAGAGATTGAGTATATTTGTAAATTACCTTGTAATTTGAGTGTCCCTATAGGAATAATATTTGCGTGTTTCTGTATGATCACTGTCACAAATCACAATTTTGCATTTTTAAAATTCCCGTTTTTATCAATAGTTCAATCTAGAAGGGTTAAAATACCTTTGAGTGCGTAATCATAAAACCAATGTTTATTGGTGTTTATTGGAACGTGTCGGAAGTGTGTCGCGCGCGTGGGGAAAGGGCCGCTGCGCTGCGGCCGAACCGCCCGTGGTTCGTTCTGATTCATGTTTTTCGAATAATGTCTTATCAATTATAATGATTCTCAGTTGTGCTCACGGCGAGAAATGAGTTTTCTTAAAAAAATATTTTAGTTTAATTTCTTTACTAAATTTATATAAAAGCAAGAATTTTGTAAAAATATATATCCGTTAAGTCTGTTTAATGAAGTAAGTAATCATATTTCATAAGTCGACATATCACCTATTGTAATTTTCAGCTATTTACGATTGGTCCTAAATGTCCTGGTCTCGTCCATCGCGTTTCTGGCGATCCTTGAAATTATTGAGATAAGAGAGGATATGTCATCACAGCAAGTCCACAGAATATTCATTTGTTGCCATGAGCTAAATAAACCCTCAATGCCATAGGAGTATGTACTTGTAAGTAAAGCATAAGACAACTACGTCAACTACTGTAAAAACTAGGTACATATTATTTTGATAGCATCCCTTATAAAGGTTGTATGTCCACATAACGTAACTATTGTGTTGTTTATATTTATTTTATCATGTTATTTAAAAAAAGTTGGAATTTAGAGTAAAAATATGAAGAATAACTTAGTAGGTATGCTGTTTTATACTATGGCTAAACTAGCACAGTTATGCGACCGCTCTGCGCAGAGCATACTACCTACAAACTGCATACCATCTCAATATGGTGGAACAGAAATCAGCGCTCGCCAACTTCCCGCCAGCCCATCGAATTGTACGGCAATTTCACTGTCACTAGATAAACTCAACTATGCGCTGCAATGTCAAGCTTGAGTATAATACTACAAAAGAGAGCTCTTGGTTGCTATGCTATGCAGTTTTATTATGTACAGTCAGCGTCATATAGTTAGTAGCAGCCAAGGTAGCCAAATATTACGTGACACACCCTTATTCTTACAGTAATAAAGACGTGTACCGAAATATTTGGCTACCTTGGCTGCTCCTAACTATATGACGCTGACTGTACTAGTAGAAGTATGAAGATATTTTTTTACTTTGTACAGAAGGTTATAAATGTGATAAAATAATTTTTGACATAATTAGAAAATGTGATTTAGTAAGGTGTGTAGATTATTATAACGAATGTAAAAGAAAACTCGCTTTACTAAATTTATTGTACCTTATACCTACAGCTAAACGTTGTTTTCCCACATTTTATATTTGGGTACTTATTATTCTAAGCTGTTGTACTACTAATAAAAATAAAGATATTTTCAGGAAAAACAATTTTTCGGCCCAGTGTTGTATGTCCTACCCCACCAATGCTGTGAATCATTCGCTTCCTGAGAAATAAACAACCAAAATATGCACTTTGTTTTTTCTTTTCCACGCTTCTGTGCAGTTTCAATATTTATAATAAATAGTGCTCTCAACATTACACAATTCGGGAGGTACAATCAGCATCGTATAAATAGTACTTAGCAGCTAAAGTAGCCAAATATATCGTAACACATCCTTACAGTAATGAACACGTGTACCGAAATATTTAGCTGCTGCTAACTTTATGATGCTGACTGTACATTATTATGAAAAATCTTCCCAGATTCACTCGCTTCTAGGATCACTGAATACTTCTCAATTGGCCCATGTGCACCTGTACTCAGTTCGAAAATAGTAATCGATTGACAGTCTTACTCGTACTAAATGTGTGAGTTGCATACTTAGTACTATAAGTGTACCCCTTTTCAGGGACTCCAAGAATGTCACCTGTGGGAGCAATCACATAACGGCAACCGCCAGTATCGACTAACCGTAGATACTTGGTGCCACTTACGGCTCGAGTCTCGACACGGCAAGCACACGAGTTCAACATACGCGCAACAGAGGACGCTCGGATCAGTTTGTGTGAGTATCTGGTAGTAACATATTGAGGTATCTGAACAATGCAAGGCAGGATATTGTATGTAGTACGGCGATATGCATGCATTTTCTTGGTGACAGGGGCAGATCATTTAGTTCCACACAATGCTGTGAGATGGCGCTGGTCGCTTCTTTATACTTCAAGAAAATATCTGAAAATCACATAGACTCGGGTAGGTATACTTCTTGCATTTCACGAAGGCGAGTGGATTTGGCGAAATTAGATTTCCACGGCACAATACTTGATAGGAACGCGTCCACTCGCCTTCGTAAAATGCAACAACGATTAGAATCGTTTTCGATTGCCCAAAATAATACCTAACTAGGCACCTACTGTCTACCGCAAGCGAAAGCGCACGATTCAATGTGCGTCTAATTTTATTTTCACTCCTCATGCTCAAAAAGTGCGTCATATTAGGCTTAGCAAGCGGGGCTAAAGTAGTACATTTATCCCCTAGGGAAAATATGTATACATATTTATGTTTTATAAAACATTTCAATTTGACCATTCAAAACCGTTCAACGTATTACATCCACCAATCACGTCTTTAAAAAAAATTCACACCTTTTATTCAGAAAAGTAAGTTTTGCTCCACGACTAGCGGGATCAAAACGCTACTTTTCTGTTCAAGCTACTTTTTTAATTTATACATTGGCATGTAGCATTTACGCAATGTGCCAATTGAAAACAGATTTTAATAAAATAATCGATTGTAATATTTTTCATCGTAATCGATTCAAAACGAACATATTTCAAGTGTTTATTCTAAACTACGGCGGTGGCAAACAAGCGTACTATTAGAATGATCGTAAGATCGGAGGGTTGCGGCGGGAGAAGAGGGGGATGTGAGGAGAGGGGGCGCAAGTTTTCACTTCTGCCGGCACTCCCGGAGTGCAACCCGGTCTTTTTTATTTATTTATGAATTTTTCGTAATATTTAAAAATTAGTAACGAAAATCAAGAAAATTTGTTAAAACTTCTTAATTAACTTTAACAGTATCTTTTTAAATTTCTTCATAGTCGGTGTGAAAAATAGTATGTCACTCAGTAGCAAAATTATTTTCGTCTCGGGCGTTTACACTTGTATCCCTCACTACGCTCAGGATCCTACGTTAGAATCCCTCGCTGCGCTCAGGATTCTATTGTAGGATCCCTCGCTACGTCCAGTATTCAATACACCGCCCTCGCCGTAAATATACTATTTTGTTCCCTTGTGACACAAATAACTATTGTATTTGCTATCAACTAACCAGAATACAGCTAGACATTTAAATCGGCCAATCAGGAAACAGAATTCATTTCGAACATTAGATGTTTTTTACTCCCTAATTCACAATAATTAAAAAAATAAACGCCTGACCGACTATAGCCGCGTCCAAACGTTCAAGCATGGTTGACTGCATACATGACATAAGCTATGAAGATTGAGTGGGATAGACTGCTGTCTATCTCGCCTTATCGTATGCCCCGCGTATGCTGTCCGCCGCGCTCGGCCGTTTAGGCGCGGCTATTAGACGGTCAGAGGCGTTTATTCGTGGTGTGAATATTTTGTATCTGTGTTAAAGCAGTTTATTAAAAAGAATGGCACCAAATTGAACAATCTTGCCTGGGTATAATTGTTGATTGTGGATGGATAATCTTTGTTTTTACTATTTTCTCGCGGTCGAAGTGAAAAGTAGAGTATATAACTCTGGTCTAAAAGCCATATTACGCCTCGAACTATCCATCCATCCCGTGGTAATATGGCTTACTTTAGACCCTTGTCATATAATCTACTATTAAACACTTCAGCGAGCGCGTTCCAAATGGGCTTTATTTAGATCGCGCTACTGAAGATATGATTAAACGTACCTGTCGACAATTTTTTCCCCTTATTAAACCTATAGCCCCGACCTTTTGGTAAATTCTTGGGTACCTACTAGGTTAGGTAGTTATTATATAAACCCAGTAAGAAAATTGCACACGGGTCACAATCTTTAGTTAAATCTATACAAATATGATTTATTTAATTTAAAGGAACCTTGTCTTCCACCACAGTTAAAATCCGGTAAGATCATACGACACACTATAAATAAATAAACATTTATATTATAAGTACTCGTTTGTACCGACAGCTAATGAAATTGAAACACATGGGTGGTCGCTAACTAAAAGGTGGACGCGTAACAACCCTGCTTAATTTAGAGCTCAAAGGGTGGGTTACTTATGAATAGTTAAATAGGTACCTACTTACCTGATGTATTCTTACATTCTACAATATTAGCAATGGTGACTGATAGATAGTCAAATCAGCAACTTTGTATGAACCGTTAAAAATGCTCTATAAGTACCTTGTACGTTATTGCAGCTATCACATCTACGTAATCCTTAGGTTTATGCGTCATTAATGTCATCATCGTTATTATCAGCATTTACGTCGCACGCACGGCTGGGATATTCCTCATGGATGAGAATATGAGAAGGAATGTATAGGTAGGTACTTAGTTCGCATGCTGGCCCCTGGTATTCGTAAGTACCTACAGTGGACGTCAAAAACATTGGAATAAGATGCAAAAGTGTAGGTTAAACATATCTTGACTTCGACTGTGTGCAGGTCTCCTCACGGTAGGAAGTTCCTCTACCAAAAAGATAATTTATTGCTAAATATCAAATTATATTACGCAGCTATGTAAGTTCCGAATAAGAACTCAATGGTAATTAAACTAAGGAAATGAAATTGTCTGAGTACCTACTTTACTTACCTACCTACATTCATTCACTATGTGAAAGGTGTTACAGTTTATTCTAGGCGCACATAATCTACTCATACTTAGGACCATGCAATAGTTTGTAGGTATAAAATTAAGATTCGGTGTGAACAAGGGTTTCCGTTTGAAATATGAACCACTAGACTACTAGGTACTTACCATATGCTTAATAAGAATCTAAAATAGTACTAGGTACCTACATACTTACTTACCTAATATAATTAGGCAGCTATAAGGTCTGGTCGTGTATGAACTTACCTAAGGTACCTACCTACCTACACTTAATAGGATCTCGGTAAAGTCTGCTTTACCGAGATTATTTTCTTTTACGAAGTTACCTATAACTAGCAAATAGTTCGAAATCTGGAAGTCCCTCTGAAAAACTGTGAACAAATATTATTCTTTGGGACATCTTTCGAAGAACGTGCCCTGCAACTTGAGAGCAAGTTTGATTTAAACGTAAAGTTTCTATCTGTCCAAAACTAAAAGAGAGTTCGCTGCTAGGAGAATATTTTGGCATAAGTACCTAACTATAAAATAAATCCCATAAAAACAATCCATGTAAAAAAGAGGCCAAGTCCAGAAACTCTTCCGACGTAAAAAGTTGTGAGATATTTCGTAGAGCCAAGTCTCAGGCATTCTTATTAATCTTTATTTGCTTGCTAAATAAAATTCTGCAACTTGGCAATCACACAACTTTACTGAATTTATGAATTTTTGCATACCTAAAACTATGTAGTATCTAATTTTATAACTTTTGTCGGTTATGCGTAATGATGATTATGACACTAGTGGTTATGCCAATCAAAACTATGGCTTTAAATATTATGCAACCCGATGTGGACCCCTCAAAATATTTCTGCAACAATAAGGTAGTAGTACTTATACTTACATATTTATGAAATTTTGAGTGAATACATACTAGTGCCCTTGACTGTAGGCACATGATGCAATGCAATTTTCTTACATTCTAAAATAAGGTAATTTCTAGGTAAGTATGTTATATTATAATATTAGATAGATACAATACGACCACAACATTTTTTGAACACATTTGCTCGTAACGTACCTCTTATTACGTCGCATTAAGGGTCATCTCATAACCCTGGGTATTAAACACGCGTGTTTTCTAACATTAGGTACGGCACTCGTGTTTTATGGATATATCCCGATTAAACGTGTCTTCCGTTGGCATCTTGCAGCAAGGTGTATGCATGAACACGGTGCATTCTTAAATTAAACGGGTTGTTTGTACAGAATTTAAGCACAGTTTTTTTAAAAATTCTCGGCAAATGGATTCTTTCTCGACTAAACAAATTAAATCCTTTTTGTTAATTATTTGATAAGAAGATTTGTTAATTATTTAATGTGACTGATTATTTTAAGACATTTTTTGTTGTATGATTATTAAGCATCCTGGTGTATCAGTTTCTGTATCTAATTATGTTGTTTTTGTTTATTAGAAAGAATATGATTATGTTTTTTAGTTTATATTATAACTCATTTTGAAAATTAAAGCAATAATAGTTGTGCTAAAAGTTTTATTATACCACGAAGAATAAACAAATAAAAAATAATTTGAGATTAAAAAGTATTGGTTTATTTTACCCATAAATATTTTTAGTATTAAAAAGTTAATACAGACTAAACTTGTTAAACACTAGGTGAAGATGTAAAAATAAATAATTAAATAATATTAAAACCATTTTTTTTATTCCGTTGTACGATATTTCGTTACGGCGTACGTTTTTATCATGCCGGTGTATATTTATCATTCCGTTGCGAGTTTCATTTTTCACTCTCTATTATCTCAAATACTAACTTTTAGAGGAGTTTCATAATACTGTCTGCTATCTGTTGACATTAAAAAATCCACGAAAAAAACCGAAACAAAGGATCACACCGGAATGATGCAAAAAACGTGTACTGTTGAAATTGACCCATTATATTCAAGTATTGTTTTTAACTTAGAGGTACTTGTGGAATTTTACATCCTACTAATATTATAAATGCGAAAGTTTAGATGTTTGGATGTTTGTTACTCAATAACGTTAAACGGCTGAACCCATTTGAATGAAATTTTGCAAAGATAGTTTATAGCCTGGATTAAGATATAGGATAGTTTTCATCCCGAGTCCACGCAGACGAAGTCGCGGGCGGAAGCTAGTTGCAAATAAAATTAAAACGAATGATTTGATATAATTCATAATAATAATGAATATAATATAATACGTATTCATAATAATTATGATTACGAATTTTATCTTATAGTTTTTCATTTAAATATTAATTTACTTAGTTTACAAATCGATAATTCTTTTATTCTTTTTAAAAAACACTTTTATTTTATTATTTTACATTGTTCATGTTTTATTGTACATATCTGGTGATTTGTCATAAATTTTGAATGTATTTTAAGCCTTGATACTGGTAGTAAATTTCATTTCGGTGTCAAGGTGTATGTGTTGGCATGGAACTACCCACAGTTCATGCCATTTTTGAGTAAATCTATGTTTTGTCTTGCGAATTTGCACATTTCAAGGATGTAATTTCATGTGAACATAATGCAATTCTGTGGGTACCTCCAATGCCATACAAATCCGGTTTCATAATATGTAACTAAGTACCACCTTTGTAGCTTTATACTTAAATGCTAGTGATTTTAATCACGTTTTTTCATAACAAATTCACTTCTCATGCTCAATTAACTACAACTTAGAAAAGTTGAAAATCGTCCGACATTTTCATTTCAAAGTGCAATATCTCAAAAACGGCTGAACAGATTTTCATGAAACATGGCTAAGAACACTGGCTCACATCAGTTTTATTTTTTACACCCGTCCTGCCTTGGTCAGCCCGTCAGCTTAGAGTGAGGCGCGCCAGAGGCACTTTCCCCCCGCCTCCCCTGCCCACCTGTTGGGGGGGAGCTCGTGGCAACCGGGCTAAATCAGCTCAGATCACCTGTTCCAAACGGTTCGCTTTGTCTCAAAAATGCAAGGTGGTGGACCCAAGATCTCCTACTACTGTATACATATTTATGATTTATAAAACATTTTTACAAAATCCAATTTTAAATTAATATATTGAATGTTTTGTGTTACTTGTTGTCTGCGGCCTCTGGTATGAAATTTGTAGGTATATATCATTTTCATTATCCAAAGTTGCATTAATCTCTAGCAAGCAAAAGCTTTGCCAGATTAAAACCCATGAAAGTAGGTACGTACTGAACAAAAAACAGAATCACGTATAGGATATTAGCTAGGACACTTAAGCACTGGGTGACATGACCGGGCCCAGTTTGCCATAACTCAGAGATCAACCTGAATGTTCCAATTCAGTACCATGAACTTGTCGTATCATTCACTCCGTACTGTGAACACTAATGGGTGAGAGGGATAGAGAGAAGAATATTTAGATTTTCAAAGTTGAAAGTGGACCTTCTGGCGCGGTCGGACCGCACGCGGCCTTCTTAACAGTAAATTTTAAAATTTAATTAAACTCTCGCGTGGTCGCAACTGCTTGATAAACGCTTTCTGCCCGCCTTTATTCATTATCTGAGAAAATTGTTGGTCTAGATTTAAAAGGCTGGACCTACCCTTCTGATGTAAATAACATGAAAGTTTAATCAATTCAAAGTTTGCGCGAGCAATTTTATTCTAAATTGACTTAAGTACTTGTTCTGGAGCACAATTTGATGATTGGCGGGCCTCTCAAGACTCCGTGATTAAAGAAAACTACTCCGCCCTGAAAACGATTTTTCAGGAGCGTGTACTAATTGTAGATACCTACGTACATTTAAACTAATTCTAGTTTACAGTCACCGTCATGCACAATATGCTTTCATACCGGTGTCGCTGTAACGTAATTGAAATATCTGTTAATCTGCATCAGAACGGTCAAATGTTATGAATTCCGCTCGCTTCTGGTTCGGATACTTTTGAACGAGAGGAGAGCATATCTTGTCATTGGTTTGTTTTGTGTTCACACAGTTTCACCTCATAAGTAAATACGTAGGTAAGCAAGATATGTAGGTATATAGGCATGTGTGGGTGTAATTATTACGTATGTAAGTTCCGGGTTCGAATCCCGGTAAGGGCATTTAAATTTGTGTGATGAGCACGAATATTTGTTCCCGAGTCGTGGATATTTTCTATGTCTTTAAGTATTTATTTACCTATATAACTATGTATATCGTCGTCTAGTACCCATAGTACAAGCTTTGCTTAGTTTGGGACCAATTAGATTTGTGTAAGATTTTCGTCAAAAATATGTATTTATTTATTTATCAAAAACCAGTCGAATTTAACCTGTCTTATGCTAATAACGTGGCACGATATTTTATCTAGGTACTCATATCAACGCGTTGTTAAAGCATTTGATTCTGTATTGTGTCAATATTTTAATTAGGTTTCACGTCGACGTCGAAGCGTGGATATCTCGAGACGTGGATATGGATACCAAAGTGTATACACACAGATCAAGAGCTCTAGCACCAACATTGGCAGCGGTATATTGGGAAACTTGCCATATGAAATGGCTTTAGCATAAATATTGAGTTATGCGCGCGAAACTGAGAATATTGCATGTACGAGTACCTACATATTTACCGCATACAAATAACCGTGAATACAAAGTGCCATACGAAAACGAGGAACACAGTTTCCATGAAACGTCTTTTAACATCATCAACATAGGAGGTTGGGTAGATATTTAAGTATAATTTGTAGACTACGTATCTAATGCATATTTAGATTTAACTTACCTATACCTAAGATACTGATGAACTAACTATACCTATGATATAGATGTACTGTGTATACTTAACATATACACAAGTACATCCATTATAAATTATAAGTAATAATATAACCAATTATATATGCCTACCTTATAATCTATGTGCCTTTAGATTATTGTCTATTATTACCTTGGAATATTATTCAGGTATTAAAAATTATGTCAATATAAAATACCTATCACAATTTGTTTAGTTAATGAAAGCCAAGTTCGTTTAGTTAGTATTTCATTACTTTATTAAGTACCAATTAAGTAACGATGGAAACGGTGAAAGATTTTATTTATATTCTTTAGCAATACCAATATCTACGACCCGATTAATTTGACGTTGAACCTACCGCTCCTACAGCTGGAGAAAAGTGGTATTAAGTGGTCACATTGGCACCACACCTTTTCAAGCTTCCTTGCTGACGAAATTACTAGAATGATGCTACGGAATATATAAAACTCAATTTAGTTACTTAGTTAAATGGATTATGTACGTAAATAGGAGTGAAGTGTGTGTGCCAGTCTTTGACTCGTTTACCTCCGATATTGACACTATGATTTTTATATTTGTTTTAAATCCCATACATGTATTACATATCACATTAAACTTACGAGTGCTTGTGTCATACTTTGACACTGCGTCGAGGACCGGTATATTATGTTTATTTTAAGCTTTTAATGAACTTCCAGGTCTTTCTGCTTTATGTCTGTTGGTACTCTATGTGTAGCCCATATGTACTATCGACAACACAGCTAACTGACCATCGGTGCACCTTAATTATAATAAGCATTGTAATAAGGTTCTATATAAACACAGGATGGTCAGTTAACAGTGTTGTCGTTTGTATATACCAGTGGTATATACGAGGGGCACACTGAAATGATCGGGAATAGAAAAAACCGATCGAAGATGTAACTGAATTATGGTGTTTTTAGATTTTTAAGTATACATTATGTTGATATGAGTGGTTTTGCCAAAGATAAAACATTTTAATTATGTCGATAATTCAAGGCTGAAGATTGAAATGATGGCAAATTTTTGTGCTTTTCGACCCTATTACAAAGTTCAAACCTCGATCAGTCCCGGATAACGTGATATTTCAGGCTTATAGTAATAGTTTCTTCATTTGCAACTAAAAATATATATTATTAATATCTTTTGACGTTTCTCACCAAAACTTTTGTAGAGTACCTAGGTGAGCAAAAATCAACACAAGTCGCATTTCTTCTTCCTATAAAATAAAATATGAGGGTACGCAAAAGGAAACTAGCTTCCAAACACCATTTTTTGTAGATAACGTTGTTCTTTTTAGAGTCATTTTAATACTTATAGATAACGAAATGTCGTGGTATACCTACCACATGTAGATTATGGTATATTATTTTTTCCGTTACCGGGGTGCATTCAGGAGTTACCACTATTTTTAGTCGACCTATAGAAGATAGAGAGCTATGTCTGGAAATACTGAGATGCTAGCGAGATATTGTCGCTGGGCTGGATTAGATTAAATAGCATTGAAGTAAAAATCATCAAAAAAATAATCTTAGGTAGGTAACCTAGGCAAAATTTTGAAATATCCCTTGTGATAGTTTGAAAAAAATGTTGACGTGATTTTTCCGTGCAAGGTCTCGATCATTGCAGACCTTAAAAACATACAGATTTGTTTTAAATAAAAATTAACATAATTATTTGAATGCCTATGGTTTCAAAGGTCCAATGTTAACTTCATCAAAGAAGATTTTCAGGTAATTTAGTCCTAAGTTATCCATTCCCGATCATTTCGGTGTGCCCTCGTATATTATGTATTTGTCTAACTGTGTGTGTTCTAAAAAAACCGGCCAAGTGCGTTTCGGGCCAGTGCAGGGTTCCGTAGTTGCCTATCTGGCTTTGGTACATCGACACGCACGCACCAAATGAATGAATTTATCTATATATAAAAGAAGACTTCCTGACTGATTCATCAACGCACAGCCGAAACTACTGGGACTTGAAATTTACACCAGAACTTCCTTTTATGACGTAGGCAAGGGATAAGACGGGATTTTTGGAAATTCCACCCTTAAGGGTGTTACATAGGGGTGCAATGTTTGTATGGGGGAAACATTATTTTTTGAACTAGAGACTCAAAACTTTGTAAAAAGATTACTTATTAAGATACAAAAAGGTACCTTCAGTGTTTTAGAAAATTCCACCCCTAAGGGGGTTAAATAGGGGTGCAATGTTTGTATGGGGGAAACATTATTTCTTGAACTTGAGACTTGAAACTTTGTCGAAAGATTACTTATTAGAATATGAAAAAGTACTTTCTGCGTTTTAGAAAATTCCACCTCTAAGGGGGTTCAATAGGGGTGCAAAGTTTGTTTGAGGGAAACTTTTGCTTTTGAGCTAAAACTTGAAACTTTGTAAACAGATTGCTTATTAAAATATAAAAAAGTACTTCCAGCGTTTTAGAAAATTATATCCCTAAGGGAGTTAAAAAGGGGTGCAAGGTTTGGATGAGAAACACTCTTTTTTGATCAGGAAAATTAAAACGTTGTATAAAGATTTCTTATCAGATTAAAAAAAGTTACTGTGCGTGTAACAGTTCAAATTCTCTTCGAATCTAAATTAACACCCTCATAAACGTGGTCGTCTATAATCTATACATTAAATGCCTATGTCCTGACTGACTCACTCACTCACCAACGCACAGCCGAACTACTGGGACTAGAAACTTCAAATTTACACCAGAACTTCCTTTTATGACGTAAGGAAGGGATAAGATGGGATTTTTCAAATTTCTACCCCTAAGGGGGTTAATAGGGGTGCAATGTATGTATGGGGGAAACATTATTTTTTGAACTAGAGACTTGAAACTTTGTAACAAGATTACTCATAAGATACAAAAAAGTACTTTCAGCGTTTTAGAAAATTCCACCCCGAAGGGGTTAAATAGGGGTGCAAAGTTTACTTATTTGAATACAAAAAAGTGCTTAAAGCGGTTTGGAAAATTCCACCCCTAAGGCAGTTAAAAAGGGGTGCATGGTTTGTATGGGGAGCATTTTTTTTGAGCTAGATACTCGAAACTTTGTAGAAAGATTATTTATTGAAATATATAAAATGTACTTTCAGCGTTTTAGGAAATTCTTCCCTAAAGGGGTTAAAGCAGGGTTCAAAGTTTGTATGGAGAGCGAGAGAAAAAAAGAGATTTGTAACTTTCGGTTTAGACTGATTGTTTGAAGACTAGATAACGAAATTCCACGTCTTAGAAATTCTTTATGAGATAATTACCTATAACTATAACAATAACACTGACATCCCATATCTTTAACAAAGCGTCTTTTTTTTCGTGGAGAAAACCTGCGGCCCTTTTTCCCAACGTTCGGGGGTTGTCTGGGTTATGTGGTATTTCTATCTACTTAAAACTCCACTTCAGCCGCCATCTGCGCTAAATAATTCGGAGGACGCTTAGGATCTCAGGTTGGACGCACTAGAGCCCTCCTCGCGCTTTGCCCCTGCAGGCTCGTTCTGGGCATCTTTCCCGCCTTCTCTGGGGTACATGACCAAGTGCTGTGGCCTCCTCCACAAAAACCACTGGCGACCCTGTTAACCCCCTTACGTCGCCTTTTACGTCAAGCAGACCGTAGATATTCTTGCCCGAGTCTACACGGTTTTTAACAAAGCGTCTATTCTTGTAAGGATTGAACTGGAACCAGCTTTTTATTTGTTCTCTGCTTGCGTCGTTTTGTCACAAAGTTTGTAGCGTGGAAAATATACTACCCAGAGTTAGGGACTGGCTGAGAGAAAATTCAAGTTATATATATATATATATGTAAACTGATCCTACGGCCGTGTCCAAAACCAAAACTAGGTAGGGTAACGGTAACAATATTTTCGATAGTAGATATACTAAACCCATCAAAGAGTTGTACGAAGTCATGTAGGTACTTATTCGTAGAAGGAATTTATTTGAGGAGGAAGGGGCTAGCACTAGTAACTAGGTATCTTTGGTTTTGACGACCGGTTAGCCTAGTGGGTAGTGACGCTGCCTACGAAGCTGAAGGTCCTGGGTTCGAATCCCGGTAAGGACAAATATTTGTGTGATGAGCATGAATATTTGTTTCTGAGTCTTGGATGTTTTCTATGTATTTAAGTATTTATACCTATTGAATATATCGTCGTCTAGTACCCGTAACACAAGCCTTATTGAGCTTACTATGGGGCTAGTGCGATTTGTGTAAGATTGTCCCGTTATATAGATTGTCCCCCTTATATTTATATCTAAATGTTATGATTTATACTTACTTACCTTGCATGTTGAATTGCACCAATAATTGAGTAGGAATCTAAACATGCAGGTTCCCTAGTAATAATACAGTGTAATCTTACTCTAGCTGCAATTTATTAAAAGCGCAGAATCCTTTCTCCATTATTCCTAAGAAATCACATGCTACTATAAAATTTTATACGAGAAGGCTTAGCGCATGAAAAATGAGGTAAAAGATGCAAGCTGGTCTTTTGCGAGCACATAGATCCGGGGCTTCCCAAAAGCACGTTTTGCGTTTTTGACGTGATAGGGAGTTAAGTAAAACGATATTAGACTTCTGTTACTCGACAGCCGCACTAGAACATGTAATGACTTTTAATAAGGGTATTTCGTCATACTGATTTATTTAAGGTGTCCCAGTGCCCGACACGGTTCCTTAATGTTTCGTCGAAAAATATTTAGCAAATTTTTAACTCCCAAACTATGTTTCCCATATTTTTATTTGGGCGAAGTTTTATTTCCCAACTCAACGTTTCACACCGATATCATTTCTCTAATAATGATTTGATGAATGATTGTCAGTCAAGTCCTAAAATCAGGTCCCTTTGCACCCCAACCTGTGATTTGCCTAAGCAAATCATTTGCTTCATAGTTATTTGCCTCATAAAAGTTTGTTGCAGTACTTAATTAAAATTTTGCATTATAAAAATGTTGACAAATAACTAAAAAAAGTGCGAAGTAATGTCAACGATTGGTTTACCACATGAAAATTTTGCGAAAAGTGAAATTTGGCGCAATATATTTCGCCGAAAAGGCAGTAAGTATACCAAGCATATCATTTGCTTCATAATTATTTGCCACATAAAAGTTTGCTGAAGTGAAATTTGGCGTTATAAAAATGTTGCCAAATAAGAAAAGTGCGAAGTAAAGTTAGGCCAACGATTGGTTTGGATTCCGCTCAGTCGGGCGGCAAATATGACATGATGTAATGAAATATGACGATGTTCTATATGAACATTTTTGTAACGAAATCATGCCGAAGCGTTTTGGCCATTCCTCGTAAACCACATCCCCGTTTTCTCGTTCGTCTTTATATCTTCCACGTAGGTACCTAACGAGAGAAATAGTTGTAACAATGTTCGGGAATTGCTTTTCTGAACAAATGTCGAAAATATTTGCTTCTATGACTGATGACGCAAAATGACCATCATTTTAACTTGGTTATTTCATTTGATAAGGTACTGTTTTAACCCACTCGTTTTTTTTCTGTCGGGAGAATTTGAAACAATCGGATTTTGGATTCTATTAATCAATAAAATAAATAAGTCCTTATGCACTATTTCATTAAAAATAACTTAGTGTAGTAGTAGTAGTAATTCTTAGTGCACTCTTAAGTTTATACAAACAAACAATGTATTGAATTTGACATATTAAATGTCAAATTCAATACATTGTTTGTTTACATTTCTTTCGTTTTCAACTGGTGCTTACTTTACATATAAGATGAAGTCACCCAAAGAGCAACGAAGAGGGCTATGCTGGGAGTTTATATGCGTGATTGCATCAGAAATGAGGCTATCAGCAGCAAAACCAAGGTAACCGATTAAAAACAAAAATAGTCTATTGGGTTTTATACATACGCATGTTGAACAAAGGCAAGGTTGGAACCTTCCAGTAAGCACAGCAATGCTTGTGTCGGTAGACCCCGCTCTTCCATTACCTAACTCGGAATTGTTATAAATAAACGACAAACTGGTAATACGATACGACTTAAGTACCTACATATTTAATTTCACTCAGTTATAATATAACTTAATTTATTGCTATACGTGAAGTACAAGTGGGTACCGTTATTTATTACTTCTTCTTGCTTCATTCGTACCTAATTATTATTTTTGCCTGAAAAATCTCAAGTATAATTTTCCGGTGTAAGTATCATATTAAGCATTATTGTGTTTTTATCCAGCGAAGGTGTAGTATTTGAAAATGTACAATTTCATAAAGCTCGGTGTGTCTACACAGAGGAATCTGGCAGTGATAAAATTAATTGTTTAACATATTCAGGTTAATATTCATGTGTGTGACCTGTGTCTGACCTCAGCAGTTCCCTTATCGACATTAATGTAAAGTTCGCATATTTCGTCCTTTTCCGTCTAAATATTTTCAATTTTGCCTGTAGGTACAATATGCGGATCGTGAATGCACAAGCACATAGTTTCGTTCGCGTGGATGCTGATGCTGCGGCAAAGAAAGTCCTGGATTTTTTCGTAAATTGAAAACGGAATCTATGTCAGATCTTTGTAGACGTGCGGCGCATACACGGCCAAGATCTTCTTACACGCTCGCAGTGCAGAGCTTGTATGATATTCACAAGTTGCGTCCGCCACCTCACGCTCACCTATTTTCTCCCAGATTCCTCATAACTACACGCAATTGGAGCACAAACTTACACTAGTTCAACTCACGCGAGTTGTCTGTAGGTGTCGTGAATATCAGCCCTTCTCGGGTAATAGTTTAGGTGGGCTTTATTTCACCGGTTCTAATCTCCTCCAACAATGTAAGACCTCATATTTTAGAATTGTGCCTGTAGATATTACACCTAGAATTCCAATTCCAATTGCATCTGTCTTTTGTAGAAGGGTACTTGGGTGCCTTGCGAGTTGCAGCACACGCTTGCGTCTGTAAACACGTTGGAGAGCAATTTGTGCAATGTTACGTGGAATACAGATACCTACAATCTCAACTAATTTCATCTTGAATAAACGGCACGTACTGGCTTTTGAACAGAAAAACCACTTAAGTACCCCCAAATAGGCACACACTGCGCACAGCTACACTATTTGGTTTTGGCCTGTAGGTTAATCATTACTTAAAAATATAAAAAACGCAGGAACACAGTTTAAATCTCGTTTGACACTGAATGGTCCAAAAACTGATCAGAGAAAATATAAAAATATGTATATTAAACTATCGGCCACAGAAAATACTAATTAGAACCCCAATTACTTATGACCTGACCCCACTTATATGATTCTTCAAAATCAAATGAACCCAAATAAATCTAGGGACATCTTAATCAATCACGCCTCTGAAGCGTCCAGTCACGTTTTACTCGGAGCGCCTTGTTAGGCGGAGACATCCGATGCCGGAACGGGAAATATAAAAAATACCTTACGTAGCCTGTGAATTTTTCTGCCATTAAAAAAAAACCTATATTCTTATGTATTAACGTCAAGGTAAAGTTAATGTACCATACATATTATATTTTAATAAATTGTTCGTATTCAATTAATATCATATTCATTTATTATTGAATTAATTCACTTCACACATATTTGTCTATAAGCACAAAAATATTCACTAATAATTTCAATAATCAAAAATGTGTTTCGATAAGGAGATCCTTGCGCGCCAATTCGGAATGGTCTAAGATCCGTTGAAGATATTTATACCTTCATCTGATATTTGATAGTGACTAATATTACATGTTGGATAATATATAGATTGGTAAATCGCACATACTGCCTAGAGAAATTCTGGACCAAAGCTGTTATATAAAATAAATACCAAGGAACTTTTTTGGGTAAATTACCCTCATGTTTTTCATTCATAAAAATCGAGTATTCGCTGGTGTGTCAAATAATTCAAAATAAAATTAAAAATTTAAGTGGCCCTTATATTTAATTTTGAGCAGTCAGCATACCTATAATACTTCATCATAAGAATTCAATTAAACAAGAAGACAGCGAAATTACTTTTGCCCTACTTTTTACGTTACAGAATAAATATTGCGGTTTGACTTGGTACAGCGGGCGAAGAACTCAAAATGATCTAAACGAGATTGTACAGCCTTTTCTAGTAGACATGTGTACCTAGATCATTTTAAAAACCCTCTGTACGTACGTATAGGTAGATTTGTATAGTATAGGTATAGTGTGATTTGACAGTATACTGACTATATGCTTAGGAGTCAATCACAAAACTGTTAAAGGTACCTATTAGGTACGCGGTACGCGTTGTCTCAATACCTCACCTGATATGCTTCTGACAAATTGATGACCTACAAAGGTCTTTAGAGGAGTCTCCAGATTATGTTGCGGACTCAGATAATTTTTTAGGGTTCCGTACCCAAAGGGTAAAAACGGGACCCTAATACTAAGACTTCGCTGTCTGTCTGTCCGTCCGTCCATCTGTCTGTCACCAGGCTGTATCTCAAGAACCGCGATAGCTAGACAGTTGAAATTTTCACAAATTATGCATTTCTGTTGCCGCTTTAACAACAAATACTAAAAATAAAATAAAATAAATATTTAAGGGGGCTCCCATCCCAAACGTGTTTTTTTTGCCGTTTTTATAGATAATGGTATGGTCCGACTCGCACTTGGCCGGTTTTTTTTATCACGCTGGACACAGGCCGCCCGCAAAAATAGGGAATGAGCTAAAGTCCCCGTGTTCGATTTGCAGTTGATCGTGTTTTCGTGACTGATCTATTCAGTATCATGAAAAAGCACAATAACATAAAACAAACACTATCGGTTTCATTACATTCGACATATTGTGATTGTGAACTCCTGGCGAAAACGACGGGTGTTATAAGTTGAATAGTGGTTGAACATGTGTGTGTCTATCCGTGGCATCCTAAGCTCCAGCTCCCCAAAGGGGATTTAAGTGTGGGGTTTTTTTTAATTGAAAGTCTTGCCCTTCGAGATGGTTCTTTGTTCTGTTTGTTGTATTGGGGGTGTTTTAAATTGTTAATCTAGATATGTAGACATTATTTTATAGATAAAAACAATACATAACGGAAAAAATACCTGGGCTAATGTATGTGCTATCGAGTTAAAATTCATTTTGAAAAGGAAAAGCTGAAAATATAAAAAAATATAGCTGACCCTTATTGAAAAGAACTGCATTTTAAATGAATGAAATGAAATACGATATACTTTTCCGATAATCTGAATCAATCTGGTTGGCAATTTATTCATCACACAGATGCAGGGGCAATTTTACAATCTACAACACAGTATTGACTGTTAACCGTTGTTGAGCGGTTAAAAATAAACAATTGAGGGGATATTTACAAAACAACATAACTAACATTTTACGAAATAAAGTTATTGATTGGTATGATTATGTTCGTCTGTGCGCTTTAATTGTGCAGTACATATTGTTTAATTAGGATCCCATTTGCCCAAAATTACCGCTTAAAAGATAATTTCCACCAAACGGCACGCATCGCATCGAACCGGAACGGGTTATACCAATCTTTTGTTGCATCTAGGTATAAATAACTCCACGCTTATGTACTTACATTAAAAAGGACAAAGTATTGTTGGGTACCTACTCACTCACTCAAATACGCATATATTAAATGTCATCAAAAACTGCACACGGTTCCCTATGACATTCGGTCGAGCACCCCTGACCTAGGTCTAACCGTTTAGCCAGGCTGTACTCAAACTTTTTACCCCGAGGCAAATCTTGAAATGTCAGATTTTTCTGGGGGTCACACGGAGAGACCCTACACTTGTTCCATACATCACCAGGTCGTAATTGCACTCTTTCCCGGAGAACAACTGTCAGTGAGAAATCAGTGGTTTTGCAGCTTTATTTGTTTGTTTCGTTAAAAAATTCTCAATGGATCGACATGGGAATTGTATGTTCGATAAGCAGGTGACTAAGCTTGCTTATCCTAAAATAAAAATGAATTATGATGAACAACTACGATAAAACGACGTTTTCTTAAATCGACTATTTTTTTAACTTAAGTATCGATCGTAGAGTAAAAATAGATATGACCAATTTTGTAGCAAATTTTATGGAGAAACTTTTATCCGAAGTAATTATAATAGGTATGATGAACAACTACGAAAAAACGACGTTTTCTTAAATCGACTATTTTTTATCTCTTTGTTAACTTTAACACCCTGTAGTATTTCGAAACAGAGTAACAATGTCAGGTTGTATTAACCTTCAAAATCCTAAGGGACTATTATATTTGCACGCGAAAGTAGAATTCTCTAGCGGTGTGTATTTTTCTTACGTTAAAAGGAAAGATAATATTTGTCATTTACATAAACTTTATGAAGAAAATGGTGTCTCAACATTGTTAGTCCAGCGATACCGCTATAACCATTTTAGTTAGTTATTTTAGAATGCAAGACAGTATCGCTGTTTGCGCTGGCAACACTAATGACGTAATGACAGCCATCTTTCATAGTAACAAAGCACTATAAACATTTCATTCCTATTCACAATTGGCCCATAAGTATTTGTCCATCAAACCAGCTAATGTAGATTCAGAAAGATTGTTTTCCACAGCGGATAAACGAAATAAACTAAAACCTGATTTAATTGAAAAAATATATATTCTCAATAAGATTTTGGAAGAAATTGATTTTAATTAAGACATTTATTATCGTATTCGTTATCGTATTCGCTATTACGATGCATTCGTCATTCGTATCGGTATCTGAATATTCTGAATACATATCGTTGCATGCCTAGGAAAAAAAGCTCTCTTTGATGGAGAAATAAACGCGAACATGGTTTGGGGTGACGGAAACGGAGAACCGAATTGCCAGTCCTCTGTATTTCACATGAGTTTGGTAACAATGTTGTAATGAAGTCAGAAGTAAAGTTTGTAAACCTATTATCATCCTCTTTGATAATGCCCGAAAAGGCGAAAACTCAGGATACCACACCCCGACACACATATATATATAAAATACTTATTTTACATTAATTATCAAAATTAACAATAGTCCACTACATAGGTATACCAGTTAATATTTTGTTTGTCTTGACACCAATTTTAACCAAATAATTTACTTTAAAAACAAAGTTTTAACCGACTTCAATTTAGTACTCCGCCAAGCCACGAGAACATTTCTTTTCCAATTTACATCATGAACTGATTTCCGAGAGCAAATGCGTTGATTATTATAGAAAAAAACCCAATCGCTGTATGTGACCCGATAATATTTGAGGACTTTCGTCGATTCCACAAGGATCACTCTTGGCACTTCATTAGTTGCTATTTCAACGGAATCTTATCAGAATCTGTGATATACTTTTGTACTTTTAAGTACATAATTGAGGAATTCCATAAGTCATCTGTGGTCTTCATCATCAATTCCACTCCACCAATTTATGATTTCCGGATGTAAATACACGAGTTATAATAGAAAATACCAAAATCACTACACGCGTGCCTAATATAATTGAGGAGTTCCCTCAATTCCTCATGGATCCCACCATCCAATTGAATTTTCAAAAAAATGGGACCCACCTGGAAGCATATACTTACAAACAAAAAAAAATATTTATGAATCGGCTCATCAATGACGGAGTTCTGAGGTAACAAACATTGAAAAAAAAAAAAAAAATACAACCGAATTGAGAACCTCCTCCTTTTTTTGAAGTCGGTTAATAAAGTATATCTACAACTTTCCTTTACAGTACAGATTTTCCTGTAGGTATACAGCTTGGCAAAAAAGTCTAGAAACGGAATATTTTTTTCGATCCTGGTAACCTCGGTAAACTTGTCATGTGCCTGAGGGGCTACCGATAAATGAAAACGAACTTCGTTCGAGTATCTCCCTCTCTGTCGCTCGAACTAGCAAGTGCAACATAGAGGGAAATACACGAACGAAATTCTTTTTCGTTTCGCGGTAGGGCCTCGTAGACGTAGGTACGTAGGTATTATAGAAATAGAAATAGAACGTTTATTCGTGACACATACAAAACAATAACAAAAGTGAACACAGAAACAAAAACAACAGGTATGCCACGAAAAGGCCCCGACTCAGCATGGTGCAGGCATATTGTCATATGTGTCAAACTATAGTTGTTATTTTACCGTATTTAATGGAATTATTAAGTAGTATTCAAATGCACCAAAAATTCCATGTACAATGAGGAAGACAATACGGGGTTCCGCTCGGGGATCGGGAAGTTATTTATAATGTACCTACCTATACAAGCGATGTCTTGCGGAATATCAAGCCGGAATCATTTTGTCGGAATTGTATAATGTTTATAGATGAACTGCTGGAATGGCAGGTTTTTAACTATTGTAGACTAGTAATAGTGTTACATTTAGAATGATTATATTAATTTGATTTATTCCTAACGCTACAATTACAGTAAATTGATAATTTTCGTCTTGTTTACATATTGCATTTTAGAGGTTTAATGTTTACACAAAACCAACTTGGTACTTGCAATACAAGTATTTGATGAATTTTAAGTGTTTTAATTAAGTGTATTGTAGTAACCGAAGTAGAATATTTGGAGGAAGAAGAAACTTTAGGTATATTGTACTAAGTATTGAATAAAAAAAAACTTGTAGGTACTTACCTACCTATTTAAATTACTAGCACTGTCTACATAAATGTTATACTTATAGTGGTAATGTTAAGGAGTGTATATCTATAGGTACCAATATGTATTTGATTGTAATTTTTCTAAATTAGGAACCAAATAAAAAGAACGTCTTAGTAAAAAGAGGAGTATCAAAATCTCTAGGTCGTACGTAGGTACGCCACTATCACTAATATTGCAACACGAATAGTAGAATTCGTGTTGCAATATTAGTGATAGTGGCGTCACTATTATTTTTTATTTTTTTTGCTAGACTATACCTAAGATTTTTTTTTCAACACTTCATATATCTCTTGTCATCGGGTTACCATCACTATGCATATTAACTAGGATTCCGATTCTATTAATTATGAATGCTTGTACCTACGTATTTCGTTGGTCCTGTTCGAATTAGACGTTACATTTAAAATTTGTAATTACTACAAATAAAACATGCCTATTTGAACAGGAAAACTACATACAAGAGGAGTCTTTCTTATGTTTAACCTATACCTACCAATGTAATAGTACTGTACTTTAGTAACTTATTTACCTACCTATGCGCAATGAACAAAGTTTTTATGGGTGAAATAATGTAGGTATCTTAACCAACAGAAACAAATAAGACGTAGACCCTAATTTTCTTATTGGTTATATGATAACAAAAACAAACAACGTAAGTACACAGAGGCTCTAGTATAAGTTTTACCGAAACAAAACGATACGACCGCGTTCGCGTTTAGCTGTCAAATCTCATACAAATTGTGGGTAAAACGCAAACGCGATCGTAACGTTTTGTTCCGGTAAAACTTATACTAGAGCCTCTGGTAAGTGCACACCTATCTAGTATGTATCTATATACCTACTTACTATATAAACTTACTCAACAGGAAAAGAAAAAGTCCCGTCCCTTGTCACAATAGGTACAAGAAACACAAAGAAACATTTCATTTAAATTGCCAGATTACAGGAGATAGCACATCAATTCGTCTCAATGCGTGCCTCAGGTGTAGGTAGGGTCCAACGCTCTTACTACATCGATATTGCGAACGTGCGAACGTAAGTCCATACGAATGTGAAGGTCATGGGCCATGCAAAGCTGTGTTCCCATGATACGAATGACACATCAGTTTAGTTTGCCCGATTTGTATGTTTTGTAGAAACCAGAATAGAGTAATATCCAAAACGCCACTGGAGATATCGGCTAAACAATTGTTTTTAAATATTTTCACACTACCCTCACCATTAGTAATTTTCGACATAGCTTCACACACATATACAAACCAACTCATCGACACACCCCGTTTACGTAGCGAGAGAGCGACTTCTTCCAGCCACCATCCGACAGAATATGAAGTCCTCCGAGACAATGCACTTTCTAGTTCCATATTACTATACTATACTATACTAGGATACACGATGATTTTTAATCCGTGATCAGGAGTCGAAAAATATTGATAAACAGCCAAAACGGATTTCAATGGATCTCTCTGGTCAGGTCTCATGTAATTAAATCACTGTTTATTTAAATAAATTTATTATAATAATATTAACACTAATATCCACTGAACGTCTGGTCACCCTACATTTCTTGAAGTTAAGTAGCTTCAAACACACATACGTCAAATTTTCGCAAACTACCGTTATGGTGAATGGTTTTGAATTATAAAGTGATTCCTTATTCAGTTTGCTTTAGGTAACTTCGAGTTAATCGTGTTTGGTATCAATTACAGAATTAGAAAAAATTACTCCTGATCACGAATTAAAAATCATCGTGTATAATAAGTTATCAAAAGTCATAACAATGGAGGTATGTACTAACACCACGCATGTTCCTTTTATAGCTTCGACTAAACAATTCTGTCGCACACCTCCGAAATGTCCTTTGAGACTCGCCCGATCGCTTGAGTGTTTTCTGAAAATGACTACACTTAGCACATCTCTGTTAAAACCGTAAAGCCTGTGTACAACGTCCATTATACCTATAGTTATGTGTCACAAGGGGGCAAAATAGTATATTCACGGCGAGGGCGGTGTATTGAATCCTGAACGTAGCGGAGGATCCTACAATAGAATCCTGAGCGTAGTGAGGGATAAAAGTGCTAACACCCGAGACGAAGATAATTTTGCCACCAAGGGACATACTATTATTCACACCGACTATTAAGAAATTTAAAAAGATGATGTTAAAATTACTTAACAAGTTTAAAAAAAAAATTAAATTTATAGACTCCTTTTAAATAAGACGAAAAGTTCATAAATTTTCATATAACGTTGGTAAAGATAAAACTTGAAATATGTTCGTTTTTAATAGATTACGATGAAATCACAATCGATTATTTTATCAAGATCTGTTTTCAATTGGCACATTTCGTAAATACTACATGCCAATGAATAAATTAAAAAAGTAGCTTGAACAGAAAAGTTACTTTTGCGTGAAAAATAATCGCTTGCTTAACCTAACCTAACCTAGCCTAACCCTTTGAGGCTAAATACTGGTCGATCGGGTCACACCGAAAAATATAGATCTGCACGGTTATCACAAGACGGCGCGCGAGCTCTCTCAATTTTTTTCGCACTATACCTTTTTCTAAGTTGTCTAATAAGAGAGAGACGGATAGTGCGAGAAAAATCGGTTAATGAAGTGTCATAAAGAGTAAGATGACATGACTTTGTACAAAGCTCGGCAGTGCTCGCGCGCTGTCTTGTGATAGCCGTGCTGGGGTGGGGGCACGGCAGTAGGTACAAGTTGAGCAAAATTGTATTTTCTCATCAGAACTTTCAACTCTATTATATGTAAATTAAGGTGCAAAAGTCGTTGACCACTTAGGTACAGTCAGCGTCATATAGTTAGTAGCAGCCAAGGTAGCCAAATATTTCGGTAAACGTCTTTATAAGGCGATCCATCCCCGACGCGTAGCGCGGGGCTGCAGATTTTACCATTGTACATGCAAGAATCTCAATTTATATAGAAAACACGCTTAGTACAACACACTGCCAACGGGGCAATATGCGTGTAAAAAATCAGTCGCACCGCGCACCGCGGCGGGGCGTGGGGCAGTGGGTGCATGGCCTGAGATTAAGGGTGTGTTACGAAATATTTTGTGATTTGGCTACTCTGGCTGCCACTAACTATATGACGCTGACTGTACTTGTCTTATAGTACATGGCTTGTTTCATTTACAAAACAAATTATATCTACCTCTCAATATATCATTATGATTTGCAATCGGTTCCTAATTTTATGCAAAACAGCAAGCTGTAAAACGGCTCTATGAATGCCCAAAGTGTGTCAGGTATCTTGAGCGCCTTGTCCCATTACATTATTATTGTGACTACATACCAATACCTAAGACTGTGTTACGGCATTTATTTTTACTTCAACTCTGCGGCTTCCGACTTCCGGGAGAAAAACTAATTTATGTCCTTCTCTGGGTCTCAAACTATATTTCTACCAAATTTCATCTAAATCGGTTCAGTGGTTTAAGACAGACAGACAGATAGACACACTTTCGCATTTATAATATTAGTATGGATGATATAAGTACCTACTTGTACCATTCTACTGGTACCATTAGTGACTTGTGTAATAGGTATTGTGTATCAAAGCTTCCGGTGAAGGAAGTATTACGGACAAAGTCTAGGAAAACGATCCAACCCACAAACATTTACTGTTCCAATTTGATTTGGTTGGAATCCATGTCATGTATTAGATTTTTAATAATGCACGATTTAGATCTTTTTCGCTAACCGACACCCAATTTATTATTTATTTTCATAAAACTAAGAAATAAAAGAATCTGTAAACTTTTTACATTTTTATTCATTCTTTTATGTAATCATCAGAGTTGTACAACTAAATAATCACAGTTGAAACAATCATAACTAGGTATCAATTATGTCTAAAACAATATTACGATGTGCACCGGCCGCCCAGGCGGCGCGGCTCGCACCTTGTACTGAGTGCTCTGCTGTCGATGTACGTGTGCACTGACAAACCCATCCATCTGCTTGGCAACACAACGACACAATCGTTTTTTTAATACCAAAACCTTTATAACGCTCTATCAAAACTCTAGGACAAGAATTTTCTCTTCGTCGTTGTGTTGCGATGACGGTAGACACAGGCTAATACACGAGCAGTAAGGGGAGTTGGTAGCGAGCGGCGGCGGCGCGGAGACCGCGGCGGGTGCAGCTGTCGCAAGCGTTAATCACGACGCATAAATTGTGAATACCAGTTGCAGTCATATGCAAGTGCGCGGGTAATAACTAAGCTATCGCCCGCAACTATGCAGGCAACCGCGGCGCGGCGCCGGCGCCGCCCTCTGCGGAACTCCGCGACAGTAACTACGGAGGACAGCAATGAGCTTCTAAGAAAGGAGTGGTGTAGGCAGTCCAACATTAAGAAATAATCTCGTCCTGTTGATAAACAGTTCCAAAAGCTTATTATATTAATTATATTATATTGTAAAAAGGCTGAAATACAAAAACGGACTGAAAACACTATTTATTAATTCGTTAATATGTATGATTACTGGCAGTGTAATGGTAATATAACTTAATAAAACAATGATGCAGCTCGGACAATTAAACTATATTGTAAGTGTCTTATATGAATAATAATTAACGAGAATTGCTTAAGTATGTATTATGTAGTTGAACGATATCTAGAGGTGTTCGTATCGAGTGCAAACTATAGGGTGGACTTACAGTAAGGTATCATTCAAAGTCTATAATTAAATAACCGAATCTACAAAAATCTTAGGCTTTCAAACGCATAATAAAATCAGTCATTTTAACACAATTCAGTATATTCTAAAATGTACACTGATCGTTATCCGATGTCGATGTGAGACAGTCTATGGAAACATACTTACGTAGATATATTTAAAGTACTATAAATTCTTATAAATTAATATTTAAATTAGTGACTTCTAACGGTTCCCAATAACTATCTCACATCAAAATGGTTAGAATAGAATTCTAGCACAACACTCTTAATAAGTTATTGATATTTTCCTAGGTGCGACTAAATTTATTTATGTAAATATACGAATACATAAAGTGCAAACACTTACGTCTACGGTCATCAGCTGTATCCATAGGTAATGCTAATAAATTGGCACAGTCCCATTCATATCGAGCTCTCGCACGCACGCACTCACTCTGCGCTCGCACATCGCGCTCGCCCAACTCGCCACGAGCCATGACTATGTATTCGTTACCTATTATTTCCAGATAACCTATTTTTTTCTAAAACTACACGGAGACGTTAGGAAAGGAACACCATAGTTACTGTACAGTTTATTTTTTATTTTAATTATTGTTGAATTACAATAAGTTCCCTATTTCGCTCGGATGTTCTAGGGTAGTCGGCCCTAGTGGAACATTACATATGTACAGCCTTCGAGATTATTCCACACGTCGAATGCGTCACAAGTTACAAACTCAATCGTCCGAATGGACACATTAAATTACGTAATTCAATCACTATTATAAAATATAACATATTCTTTCAATATCATAGTGATGTTATGCGGAAGGGCCATTTTATTAAGTGGTATCACGTAAAGCTGTGGACTTACAAAATACTCGTATAAATTATTCACATGTATAGCACACTATCTACAAACACCCGCGACCAAGGTTCACGCTGGCCCTTCGGCACAAATCCGCTTAACGCAATAACTTCCATTACCTAAAATACTGACTCATAATATGGCTAACTCGAATAAAAACTTATGTATCAAATATTTGGTGAAGATACGTTTACATTTTATAAAAAACGTCGCAATTAAATATCTAAAACGAGTACTTAAAGTTACATTAACTACAAATAAAGTTGTATAAAATTGATAAGAATAATTAAGTCTGAGTGAGAGCTATGCGAGAGATTAGTCCCGCACGTTTATTTACAAATGCGACTCCGCAGATGCGAGGAAGAGATTAGCTCTCGACGTAACTGTACCGCGCTAGTACAACTGGATGCGACTCCTTCACTCGACGTGGGATCGTTATTTTATTATCGTATAGTGGTTTTAGGTAAATTCGAGAAGAATATCCGACAAAGCAAGTCGCGGTCAGTTGCACGAGCGGGGGGATTAACTATGGCTTATTGTAGGGTAGTGGGAGACAATTGACTAACGTTGCGCGGGGGTGTCAGCGCCTACAGCTGCTCGTCCATGTCCGGGCCGTACATGTCGGCGAGCTTGTCGAAGCGCGGGCCCCACGCGCCCAGGTAGTCGTACTCGTGCGTCTCGTCATCAGTACCTGCTGACAATATTAATTTCTAAGTTAAAGCGGCATTCTCAGAGTTCAATAGAGCAGGGTCGTTTCGACTTTTCCGTGAAACGAAACGTAACCGTTTTTCTTAATCACAAAACTGTTTTGAAAAACAGTTTCAAAAATAACTAGTTTCTCCGTGCGTTCCCGCCGTTGCCGGTCGCCAAACGAAGTGAAACGAGACGGTCCAAATTGCGTTTTCACGTTTTGCATTGCAACCGTTGCGTGCGACTGTCGCCTTCTACTCGTAGCTCCTTGTCATCGTTTTTATAAAAACTGTTTGTGGTTCTAGCCACAAACTGTTTTTCCGTTACTGTACGAGAAACTGTTTTTGAAAACGCTTACGGGAAAAAACGCCCAGCTCTAGAGTTCAAAGCTAGTCATCAATCAGTTTCATTCAAAATCATTGCAACGTGAATACTTAACAAAAGTAAATTACGTCGCAAAACCAATATTTTCTATATGCTTGACATAAGTTATGGTTCATAATGACATAACATTGACAAGGTATAAAAGGTAACCCAAGATGAGATAAACGGGCGGCGGATTCCTTGGGGTCAGATTTTTATATAATGATGAATGGCTACCCAGTAACGGAAGCACTATGCGTTTTGATATTAATAAAATTTTGCGTTGTAGTGTTTCATCTTTATTTATTCTTTATTGCATCTTAGTTTGTATTTCGTACTTTATTTATATATTACAGTATCTACCTATGTAAGTATACAAACAGTAAAATACAAATATAAAATATAAACACGGGGCATAAGCTACCGCTTAGGGCAATAGAAAGAGACCAGAGAGGTGTCATTCCACCATTCAAAAAATTTCGTGTAAGGCGTCTAAGTTCTGTTCATTTACTCAACGGAGTAAAATGACGTTTCGTGTGTTGACAATTTTATACACCTCTTAAATAGTGATGTGCTACAACCGATAATTACCGAAAAGTTTCAAGGGGTAGGTATCAACCTATGTTTAGACAAGTCCACATAAAGTTTACGCATTATTTTATTTATTCCGTATCGGTACATTCTTGTAAAGAACTTGTATCAGCACGGTTATCACAGGCCGGCCTGCGGTGAGGATAATTAATAATGATTAATTAGAATGCTTAGAAACAGCCGAATCGTAAAAAGCCACTTTAGCCGAGTGGAGACCGCGGGGTCGAACTCCGGCTCGTACCAAAGGGTTTAAAAAAAATGTATGTACGAAATATCATTTGATATTTAACAGTGGCTTTTCGGTGAAGGAAAACATCCTGAGATCTAATCCCAATAAGGTCTAGATTCCCCTCTGGGATAGCCGTGCTGAATTGCTGCCCTCTTTCACAATGAACTTATTTGTGGCAAACAAGAACACATTAAATTATACACAGCGATAAAGTAAACTAAAAGAAAGTGTCTTTTAAACCCAATTGCGTTGCATTTTTTTCCGTCTCGGATGGAATTTGATTATGGATTGTGCGATAGGCCTAAATACCCCCTAAATATATAAAGGTATAACAAAAGCATGGAATTCAAAATATATTGGTATCCCTTTTTAAATGATTTTATTATTGTAAACTGAGAATTAAACCAGAAACCGTAATCACAGCACCGCACTGTTTGTAATAAGGTGGTATCATTATTTGTTGTGTCTGACATTTCTACCTGTAATTTTACTCCGTTGAATTAATGACCACCTGACGTACGAACAAAGCGTTACACAATCGACCTGCAGGAGTACAACCTTCTGGATCTATATATAACATATGTACCTATTACTAAGAACTGTACAACTATGGATGCAATAAATGCTATAGTGCGCGAACAACAAACTTGCCCATCCACACTTCGTGCCGGTATGCCGAACATGCCAAATATGTGTGTTGTTTGCGTAATCACATGTTAATCACAAAATCGGCGATGGAGGTGTTGGCAGCAGCAGCTTATTATTTTATATAGATATATATAACTTTTTCGTTGGTCTAGTCCATTATTCACACCGAACACGTCGAGACACGACCACCGCAAGCGAGCAAATGAGTGAGTGAACGAAGTGAGTGAATAAGCCGAATAGCGCGTAGACTGCCCAGTCTACGCGCTATTCGGCTTATTCTCCTCATTTGATGTGTACCAAAAAACCGACAAGTCGACTGATACGAGTATTCGCTATTCGCACTTATGCGTTATGCGTACGCATAAAGCAAACAGATGAATAAACCGTCCACACTGCGTCGAATACAGGCGCATAAGCCGAATAACGAATAGCGCATAGCGCAGTGTGGTGCCGGCATTACGTTTAGAGTTGCCGCGTAATTGAATCTAGTGGGTTTAACTTTCGTTTGCCAGAATATATACGCGGTTAAGTCCTAGACCGTTTGCTGTAACGACTATCGGGACAATGATCGAAATATTATTATTATAAAGGAAACCATCAGATTTTGTAGACAAGAAAAAATATAACATAAATAAAAGTTAAATAAGGCGGTAGCTTCTGAGCTATCGTATCAGGACGAGCGGACGAAACACACTATCATCAACTTGGAATGTGAAACGCACGTTTCTGATCGACCGCCTGGTTACCTTATGTTGCTAAGACAATCGCCGCGTGATTAAAGCCTGAGAGACCTACGCACGGGCTCTATCGATGAAATTATCGAACAAAGGCTCAAGAAAATTGAATACAAAATTCAGGAAAAAATACGTACCTACCTACCTATCTATTTAAAGGTTACATACGAATGTATTTAAAATTGCCGCAAATTATAAACAGTGGTCTCGAATAATCCAGCTTTAAGGCTTTAATACATTCGAGGTCACGCATCTCTACGTACGGCCGTAGCGCGTGGCAGCGTAATACCACTTTGTAGAGGAGATCGCACGTAGTTAGAGGCATGGCTCATATTATGCGACTCATTGGCCTCGAATGGGTTAGTGTTGTACCATAGTTGGAGACAAAAATGTCATACAAAGTGCTCGATTCGGTCTAATTTTAGAGGCATTATCTGGGGGCACCCGCCAAGTCGAGCAAAACAGCGGCACGGCCGTACCACCTTTTTCTCGAAGCAGTTCAGGCCATTTTCGACCCCCCTATAACTTCGTTGTGGATAAAACTAGAAGCCTGGATTTTCAGTAACCAAGCACGCATTGTATAAACACAATATATTTCATATTTCATTCAATTTAAACCACCAGTTTAAGAATTATAACTAGTCCAAGTTTCTTAATTTTGTCACTCACTCACTGACTGACTCATTGATTTTTACGTAACTGTAAAAAAAGCATTCGATCGCTGCATTGCTACTAATGTCAACAAGTCTCGTATTGGTTCCGAAACTAATCATCACTGCAAAGAAAATGTTAATAGTTCGCTTTAGGGTGATGTAATTATGCGAAATTAGAAAACTTCATGTTTAAAGACAAAAATACCAAAAGCTAGTTTTTTGCTGAATTGGGGTGGTAGAAATACCTAATTTAGATGTTGATGATAGTGTTAACTGTTTGTTTTTTAAATGTCTACTCTATATGACTTATCTAGTGTACATTTGGGACCTAGACAGCAAAAACATAATACACAAACAGTTTAGTGAGCTAATGCGCTCATTTTAAACTTTTTTAATACGCCCATAAAAACGTCAAAATTTTTCACATATATAACACAACACACAACAATAATAACACACGAAGGCAGCTGTGTTAATTTTAGGTGCATAGGTATATAAGCAGATATTAGCACACGAGTGATCATAAGACTCAGACAGCCGTAAAGGAACCCCTATTTAGACTAGGTATAACTAAATTACATCACTAATTAAATGCTAAGTAATGGCAACATCGTGTTATAACGAGCAGGCGCGGTAAATGTTTTACTTGGTTACTCATTAAAACCTCCGCGGCGTTGCTATGTTTATTTAACTAATTTATTTAGGTACAATATTTAATATGTTAAGAATATCTAGATATCTAAGTTGCGTCCGCAACCAATACACCGGACGTGACGACGCAACGGAGCCACACTGTTTCTGTGTTTGGGTGCACTTTGTATAGAATTTCAGTACAAACTGTACCCGTAACTTTTGCTCTTGAGTGTAATATAAATTATATCACGCTAATCACTTTTGATTATACACAAAATAAATGAAATTTCTGACTTACGAGCACTGACACATATATCGTGTTTCTTTTTATTTGGCCAATAATCCCTATTATAGGCGGATCCTCGGATAAAACATGACCTTTGTTCAAGGCTTATAGCTAACATGGTACCTACCTACACATAGCGCTTCTGTGTGACAGTGCTGCTCTATGAGAACTTTGCTTGACATTTGTGACTAAAAATAAATACTGTATTCATCACAGAAAAATAACAGTTTCCAATAAAACCTATGTTTAACAGCCAGAAAACATCCTGCTCTACCGCGTAGCACGTGCGATATGTTCTACTTAGGATCGTCTGTTACGTTTACGCGTCATCGCTGTAGCACAATGCGGATCGGATGAATGGTCGCCTCAGGGGCGTTTGGCTAAACAATATAATTACCCTACAATGAAAAAAAACAACTTTTAATGAATTCAATATGAAGAAGTGTTTTATTAAATTGTTTCGTAGGACTCTCAAGGCACAAATGTTTGTATCTACGGCATCGCTGCTTTCACGTTTTCGAGACGAAGTATTTCAAATTCTTTGAATTACACGAACTGCGAGTTCGACGTTTCTTCTCGTTAAACAGATGGACTAGTTACGCAAAAATACTTGTTGAACATTTTTGACAGTTATTTTTTGTTTGGAGTTGCAACGGTATTGTCAAAAGTCAAATCAGCTTCTCTTTACGGAACTTCAAAAACGCTGCGTTAGTATGCTATTTGTAGGGATCACTTGCTTGTGATGTCACAATTAGAAAACGTTTAACGTTAGTTTTTATGAATTAAAAAATCTTAAAATAGCAAACTTAAATAAAAGATTGATAGTTTCCGAGTATTTTCGTAATTTTTATCTGTTGCTAATGAAAAAAATAATTATTTTTAATGTTGTCAAATACCCTATTCTCTCCAGATGGATACCACCAAAGACATGTCGAGGATACAACGAAAAATAAAAGCAGGATACCACCACCATCATGTACCATTATGTCCACGATCCAATCTCTATGTAGGACTTATTCTAGCGGTTCCTAGGACGCGTAATAACATCGCGTAAAACCGGCCCAGACTTCAACAAAAAAAGGCACGTGACATAGCATTACGAAAAACAATACAATAGTGAGTATTACCGGAGGCGAGGCTGGAGAGCGAGCCAGCCGTGCTGCCGCCGCCCTCGTACGCGTAGTTGCGCAGGTCGTCGAAGGGCGGCGCGTTGGGGTCGCTGTCCGCGCGCCGCTTGTGCTCCTCGATGAACATGCCCACGTTGGTCTCGCCCGGCAGGGGCACGGGCCCGCCCACGCCCACGCCCACGCCCATGGGGCCCACGCCGAGACCGACGCCCATCAATGGATCTGTTTCAAATAAAAATCACAATGTATGACCACAGGGAACGGTCTGTATAATTTTGTGTAATCTTAAAATAATATATAGGTAGAAAGTTGACATGCTTACGGTAAATTTTATGATATGACAGGCATCACACAATTTGAGGTGTTGTGAGCTATCAAATAGCGCCAAACAAAGGTACACCTTGCATTATCACATGGCAAAGACAAAGTATAGTATCAGCCAAATTGAAGTTTCATGACCCATGACCCAAAAGCTTGTAGGTATATTGTTCAGTGTTAAATTAAATTTTAAAAGAACCACCTAAAATGACGGCCATTCCTATTTGGATTGTAATCTATGCAAATTTCCTTACGAGGTATGGAGCCTATTGAGCGGTCCCAGGGAAGCCGTTAAGGAATATATCGAAGACTTTATTCATTAATTTTACGACGAGCGGTATTTTACGATTACGACTTTGTCTCTTCAATACCTTTGCCATTTCATAATAAATAATGAAGTGTTGCTAAATGTTAAAGCTAAATACTCCATTCATTTTAAGGCTGTAAGTCAATTTTTTCTAAGTGAATAACTCTAAAACTTTACATAATATAAAAAACAAACTTCAATGTCATGTATTTTTTGTAAATATTTTTTCTTTTTTGATTACGTATAGGTACGCATTTGACCACTATCTCACCGGATGGTAAGTGATGATGAGGTCGAGGGTGTAACGCATACATAGATAGTGACTATTCACTCTCGTCTTAAAAAGATCCAAGTTATAGCACTTTAGCTGTCCTCGCGAGAGAACTGGCAGCAAAGCGCTTCGTGCGAATCAGTGGTAAATCAACAACATAAGGGTGGAACCCACGATCGCGCCTAGTCCCAGGATGGCGAAATGGTGAGGGCGGGATTAATTCCTGTAATCCAAGCGCACACTCTCCGAAATGTATCCTTTAGGACACCGATAAGCAGGCTACTTTTCTACGGTGTTCAAGTCTTTACATTTTAGCCTCAGTTAAATCTAAGTCATCAATCATCATCAATGGAATCCAAAACTTTGAACGGCTTTTAATATATATAAATATTAAATGAGCGGATACATGCAAAAAAGGCACCTGACAATAAACGCAATTATATTCATATCATTATTGATTTAACTTTAACAGAATTATCGGCAATAAATCAAATATTGCAACCAAAATTTACAATACGTATTACGCCTGCTATAACATATTAGCATCCGTACATAAATGCAAGGTTTCGCTAGCTTTCTAGAAACTTGGCTCAAGCAGTACAAATCAACGAGAATAAGTGATATTTAGCATACAACTTGGTGCATGGTTGCATATTTCTAGTTCTATTTTTTTACTAGATACTCGTAGAAAAAACATAACGATTGAACGGTCTACCCTTATCAGCGAGATTAAATCGGCGGGATTGTGGAAAGCCCAAGATAAATTTATAAACACCGAGTGCGCGTAAGAAAACGTAAAGCATTTTTATAGAGGGCAAAAAAATTAGGTTTTGGCTAGTAAAAATAAAAAAGGGTTCAGCTAGCTGGCGGTACTGCCTACAGGCAGCTTCCAGTACATTCTAGTTATAGGCAGTAACCGTCCATTACCAGTGGAAAAATGTTTCGCAGTAAGCCTCTCAAGTTTCACTTTCGGCTTTTATGCAAAGCTTGTTTATTCAGACTTGATAGGCGTCTCGCCTCTTACTCGGGTGCGGGCGAGGTTCACGTAAAATCGCAAGGATGGTTCATCTTTTTAGGGTTCCGTAGTCAACAAGGAACCCTTACAGTTTCACCATGTCTGTCTGTCCGTCTGTCCGTCCGTCTTAGCTCAGTAACCATTACTACTAGAAAACTGTAATTCGGCATGGGTATATAAATCAATCACTCCGACAAAACAGTACAATACACATGAAAATAATTTTTTTTAGGGTACCTCCCCTACACCTAAAGTGGGGCTGTAATTTTTTCAAAAAACATTTTTCAAATCAGTGATTCGTTTGCGAGATATTGGGCTTCAAGGCCCTAGTTTTTGTTCGAGTCATCTGCCCCGCGCCCCCCTTCCGGCTAAATGGCTACTACTGGGGATGTGAAAAAATTCGTGGTAGAGTACATATAATGAATTTAAAAGGAAAACTATCACGGACAAGTAGGCATAAGTAGTTACCGAGTAATAGTCGACCAACTTAATGTGTGTGGAAAGGCCAAATTTCGTCCAAATTTAGCCGACGCAACCGCACCGCACGTCGATGTACTCGTAACTAAGACAGACAGGCAATTACGGAACCCTACACTGCGCGTGGCCCGACACGCACCTGGCCGGTTTTTGAATAGGAGTAAATGGTGGCGATGGGCAACCCATAACCAAAAATGGGATGAAAGAGTTGGGAGTATACAACCTAAAAATAAATTTACGCCAAGCCGGTGGAAATCGTCTAATATGGGCGCTCCGCTATTTTTGTTCCACAAAATATCGAAAATTAGCTAACGCGCATGTAGACTAGCTTCTAACGATTAAGATAAGTTGTTATACTTTAGTATGATCCAATTTGTCTACTACTATTATGAAAAGTGGAAGCGATCAGCCTCAACTTTAAGAATAATACCTAGTAGCGTAAGAGTGGGTTGCACCAAGCCATCAGCGGGCGTAGCACGGTTGCCATTTTATCACTTATCGTTGTGGATAAGGCATCCGTCACTCTCGCACTCACATACTTGTCAGAGCGTGATAGGCGCCTTTACCACAACGATAAGTGATAAAATGGCAACCATGCTACGCCCACTGTAATCAATCATTAAGCGGTATTCGTCAAAAGAGTGAATGTATGGAAATATTGGAAATTTAACGTTGATCGTCTATAATCGTAAGTTGGTACAACCCGCCCTAAGAGTGCGTGTGCGTGTGTGCGTGTGCGTGTGCGTGTGTGTGTGTGTGTGTGTGCGCGCGCGCGTGTGTGTGTTTGTGTGTGTGTGTGTGTGTGTGTGTGTGTGTGTGTGTGTGTGTGTGTGTGTGTGTGTGTGTGTGTGTGTGTGTGTGTGTGTGTGTGTTTGTGTGTGTGTGTGCGGTATACAGTGTGTGTTGTGGTTAACTTACAGGGTAGTTTGGTCGACGCGTGATCGGGCAGCGGGCCGCCGATCGGTATCTGCAGCGGCGTGATGTCGAAGGCGGTCATGTCGTCCTCGCCGCCGCCCTCGTCGTCGTAATTGATGATATTCTCGCGCACGTCGTCGTCGGGGCCCGGGTACTTGATGTGCGCCTCGCGCCGCCGGTTGTACACCACGAACACTAGCACCAGGACTGCCGGGCGAAAGTAGTGGGTTAACAAATTCGTAACACCGACACAATTATCACGAATAGTCTATAACATGTTCATTCATTTCGATCTCATAATAAACAAAAGGAAGGTAACCTAAGGCTGATGTCACACTGCGCCGCATCTCCGGACGGAGGTGCGGAGCTGCATACAAATTTCGCCGGACGGAGGTGCGGTGCAGTGTGTCGCACCACACGGAATTTATCTACAAACTGAGGTACCTGCATACAACGAGCTCCGCATCTCCGTCCGGAGATGCGGCGCAGTGTGACATCCACCTATGCCTCGAAATGTGAGGTCATTTTTGTAAAATCCTAATCGATACGCATTGCAATATCATCTCATTCAAACTATAAAAGAATAGGAGACACTGAAAAGGAATACCAAGTACCTAGATCAAATTTAAATTCAGATCTCGAATAAGGTGAAATTGAAGAAAAAGTGGCAAATGCTTCGGAAACTTCTTCAGTTTAGTTCGTTCTTCGATCCAATTAAACAGGTAACAAATTAATTTCTTCTTAAGTGGTTGAATATTTGGTAAATTTATAAAGATTTTTAAGTTTCTTTAGAACAAGAGTAAGTTTAGGTACTTTAAGAGTCCGCAGTAAGCTCGATTCTCCATACAAACGTAGTTACGCTCTCATTTTAAAACTACGTGTTGGATTGTAACAAAACTTTGCATATACAATGACATGAGGTATATCTATGTCTGTAATTAGTTTATGTAGCTTCAAATACCATACTAAAAAAATACAGTGAATTTAAGATTTTCATACAAAACTTGTTTTTGCTGTATTTCGTTTTTTTATAAACTGGAATCATTTAAACTAATTACAGACCTAGATATACCTCATGTCATGGTATATGAAAAGTTTCGTCACAATCCAACACGTAGTTTTAAAATGAGAGCGTAACTACGTTTGTATGGGAAGGTGAAATTCGGCCGAGCTTACTGTGGACTCTTAAGTATATCACACATGCTCGTATATCACACAAGTATTTCTGACCCATTGATAAACGTGTGGTTGGTAAATAATTGGCTAAGTACATATATCAATTTAACGCAAAACTATTCATTTCAGAGACATGGACGCCGATATTCGAATAACAGGAAACAGACGTGCTGTATTGTATCACTTAAATATTAACTGGAATAACAGAATGTCGTATCTACTGCGGAAATAGTTCCGATCGCAAGATTAATCTGTTGACAATAACCAAGAACGATAAGTTTTATTATAAATTGGGATAGTTTCAGTGCGTGATTCCGGGCTGACTCAGAATATGGGCAACTTGAAAGCCGCTTGCACACTCACTTTTAACGTTATTGTCGTGCACGTAATATCACGAATTTCAATTGGTCATATATTCGCTTGATAAATTTACAGATATAACCATCAACCATTTCGTTCCTATATAGTGCTTGTATATATTTACGACGGTGCTGATAATATTATGATATTGGAACGGTGTTTAGCTGTCTCAATTTCCCTCGGACATTAAATAAATGATCGGTCCCGGAAAATCCATTTTCCAATAATGTGCTTATAGGTACCTAACCCAATGAGGGACTGCCTTCTTATTAACAGTTCATGTATTAAATACTTTCTTTATTCATTTTTACAGGTAATTTAATATTTTACCGAGAAATAACTCTAAACTTGGTACCGTGGAATGGGGTTACTTTAGGAAAAAATGGGGCTACTTTGATCATTTAGGATGTAGTATAAAAGCAGAACTATTTGAAATTAAGAAGATTTAATTGGGTAAACAGCAAAATAGAATACTAATATATTCACTGCCACAGTTCATCCACAAGTAAACACAATGATTGCGGAGAAAAGCCTATTTGATCAAAGTCGCCCCTCAAATCATAGTAACCGCATTCCACCGGCACTTGAAATAAAACAATAACATTAACTTGGTCTGTGACATTAAATGTGGCATACCCTACGGAAGGAAAAGGAGTTGCTGCTTACACAAAAAATATTTACCATTGAGAGATAAACTTGTTGACATAAGTACCTATTTAGTTTATCACACAGACACTACTGTAAACAGGACAAAACTTACTCAAAGCCGTGTTTTAGTTGTAAGGATAAAACTACTAAATATAGCAGGTACGATGATGACATTGATGATATGAAAATAAAATTAAAGATGATATGAATATAAATAAAACCTTATTCACACAATATCTATAAACAACAAATGGTTGTTAATAACTAATCGAGTTTCTGGTAAGCTTGTGCATAGGACTGTATTTTATTTATTTATAACTTTTACAACGATTGTGATCACAAGTCATTTAGAGGTATTATAGGTATATTAATTTGTGTACTACTTGTATATATAAAAACACTGAACTCTTTGTTTCAATGGAGTTAATTTTTATTATTACCCATATGTTCAGTTTCACTATTAACTGATTCAGTGCCAACGGTTTCGTAGAGCTACGCTCGTAGCTAGCGTAGGTAACATACAAAAAGCCGTTTGTAGAGGAAAGCGTCTGCGAGCAGACCGCCGTTCCTGGTACTGGAATTGCTACGCAATGCCACGCCGCAGACCGCATACATTTGGCACACAGGTAGTTCATAACCTGGATTAAAACATTGAGCGTCTTTTTACTACTATTCTAATACTCTCGGGAATTAAACCATAAGGGGATGAAATTGGGGATACAACATGGTATGGAAGTTCACGCGAACGAAGGAGCGGCCAAAAGCTAGTCTAAAAAACATCCATTTGTAATTGGATACTCAAACTTGGCAGAAACTCTGAATAATGTAAAAGCATGCATACTAATGAATTGCTCTTACCCAAAAGCACAAACAAACAGACAATGATAGCTATAATGAAATCTCTGGAGGGCGTGATGAATCCGGAGGCGAGGAGTTTTAGTTCGCAGTCGTGGCCGGTGTAGCCGAGCGCGCAGTGGCAGTCGTACCGGCGCGCCGGGTCACGGTCCACGCACGAGCCCCCGTTCAGGCACGGGTTGGACGCCAGGCACTCGTTCACGTTCACGCAGTCACTGCCCGCGCGCGTCGACCCGCCGGGACACCTACACATCTCGCGCATTACCGACCCGCCTCCGCCTTTGAGAGCGCGCGCACTGAGCCCTCGATTGACATGCACTACATACGTATACTCTAATTGCTAATACGACAACTATATGTACACAAAAATACGTGATATATAATGAATGGGAAATGTAGGTGCGAATATGAAAGTGCGATGGGAGTCTGCTAGGGACACGACACGTTGGTGCTCACTCATGATAATGAGAAGGCAGACGAGGATGGCCGCCAGAGCGCCCATGCTGAGCTTGAGCGTGCGACCCTCCTGGACGAGCTCGCAGTTCTCGCCCCAGAAACCGTCGGGGCAAAGGCAGCGGTAGAAGGGCTCGCGGTTGATGCAAGACCCTCCGTTGCGGCAGGGGAAGTAGAGACACTCGTTCTTGTCTACGCAACCCTTCCCGTCGCTCGACAATACCAAACCTTCACCGCAACTACACACCACAGTATACGATATAGTCAAAACATCATATTAAACTGATAAACATATAAGTATTATGCGAAAACGATGTTTGTTCACACGCGTTTTTTTTTAATATTAAGCGTCAATAAAGGATATATGCGTATCTTTCAGAAATAAATAAAATAAATAAATATACATACAAACTGACAAGTGAATAGATATTTAAATCCAAATGTTAAGTCAAAAGATAAGGTTAATAAACATTTTTGGGCGAAACTCAGTGCGCGCGAAAGGTAAAGTAAATACTGTTACAAAAATAAAACAATATTTTAACGTAGGTTTTGGTTACTGGGCCTCCATTCTGCGACTAATAATTTCTTTAACATTCAATACAAGTGTTTCCCACTCTTATATAGTGATGCGAGAATAGAGCCCCTGGTGTGATAAAAGTTAACACAATTTTTATTATACAATTTGTAATTTAACATACTGTACAGTCAGGGGTATTAATATACGTACATAAATTAGAACATAAATATCTGTACACGCCTTTATAACTTTGACAAAAGAGCCCTGTACAGATATTGATGTCCTTTTTTATGTACGTGTATTAGTACCCCTGACTGTACATTCATAATTACTATATCACAGATAGTCAGAAGGAAGGTAACCGATACTTATAGCACAGGTTAGTGACACATCTATAGATATTAAGACCACGCCCCTATTTCACCAACTTGACAATTGTCACCTGACAACGACAATTCGCCATACATTGCTTGTTCTAGAAGTTAAGGTGGTTGCTAGGTTATTTGTGGAATCAGCAATGTACGGGGATTGTCGTTGGCAGGTGACAATTGTCAAGTTGGTGAAATAGGGGCCAGTATGAAATGTATGACGGCCCAGCCACGACATTGCGGGCGGCGGCTGCGGCAGCGGCTTTTCTAATCCATTGCGTGTGATCCCAACTAACCACAGTGCTTTGCGCGCCTCGACCGCGCAATGAACAGATAAAATGCTTGCCACGCCGGTACACAGTCTAAAATCTAAACTAATAGATAAATGTTACTATTCCATAGCTGAATTTATGGAAGATACAAGTTTATTATGTGTTTGCCGTAATTTTTTTATAAATATCAATAGGTACCTGTCGATATTAGTTAGTTAAAAATTAACTATATGTACATAGTATAAGTTACCTGATTGTTGCTACACCCTTACAGGGACAATGTGTCTTAGTTTAAAGTACTTGGTTGCAAATAAATCTTATCTTATCAATGCGCGCAATGTCGTGGCCGAGCCGTCATAGTTGTAAGAAACGTACTGAAACTATTGGAGCGCAATCAATTATTATTCTTATTATATAGGAGTAGCAGTTAGTTACATGTAGTTAGCAAGTAACATACATACATACCTATTTTTTTCATAAAATTAATTGGGAAAGTAATAAGAAGAGTGATAATATACTCACGTGCATTCATACTCGTTCCACAAATCAACGCACACGAAGGGTTCATTACAATGAACATTAATACAGGGGCTATTGGACGGGCAGTTTCGATCGAGATTTCTTGCCATAGTAGCCTGCCCCCATTGTGTACCGTTCATTGCTGGCGGCAATGGCAAATGTTTGCCTTCTAATCTGATGTCGTCTAAGCAACCTTTTTGGAAATCGGCATAGACCTCAAAGGTTCTAACTCCAGTATACTCTGCTTTGCCTCCTGCATACACGCCTTCTTGCTTGTCTACAAGCAGCCATTGATGGCCGTCGAAGGTAAACGTTTCATTGTATCTCCTCCCTTCGCCTCCATCTATTTCTAAAGTAGCCGCACTTCCGTACCGACTCACTCGTGCGATATGCCATTGCCCGTCGTCAACAGCGACAGAGTTAAGCCATACATCTCTTTCTTCGGTTCGCAGAGAGTTAAGATTGTATCGGAAATGTAGGCGAGCGTCTTTTACTTCGAGTATACCGTATTCGCGATTATGTTGATCGCTGACCCTAAATAATTCTCCATGAGGTTCGCGAGTTCTAAAACGTAATTGGATTTGTGTACTAAACCGATCCGGTTCAAAACTGAGAGCAAATTTCACATAGCTCTGTGGTCGGAAACTTGTAGGTGTGGTTGGCAAATTACAAGACGGCCCTGTCCAACCGGGTTGGCATTGGCATCTAGCTTCGGAAAAGCTCCCGACACAAGTTCCGTGTTCCCAACACCTCGAAGTAGTATCGGCTTGGTTACAGATTTCTTCTGTCTGGGGACAACCTGCAACCGAGTTCCTACTTAAGCCTGGATGAGATAAGTCGTATAGTTTACTATTGTGGATTAAGTTTCGAATACAGCCGTCAAATCCTTTACCAATAGGCATGTATTGCCAGTGATAGTGAGTTGGATCGAAGTGTTCCATGTATAAACCACCAATCTGTAACGGTCCATTTACATTTAAGTACTCATTAAATGGTGGTATAGTTCCCATGGCTTGGCATGATGAATCGTCGAATTCAGGAGGAGTACCATCTTCCATTTCTTGTATATCAGCTGACTTGCAGTAATCTACTATCATTCGTACATTTTCCGTGTCCCAGAAAATATCAATTCGATGCCATTCGCCATCGTCCAGAGTTTTCTTAGTTTTAACTCTTAGTTCTAAAGTGCCAGAGCCAAAGTCTATCAGTAGTCTAGGGTTTCCTCTTTCTAATTCTACGGAAATAAAATCTGATACCATTATCTCCTCAGCTTCAGGAGGAACAATTGGCCCATTATACAACAATACACCTTCTGACTTTCGCGTGATGAACTCGAAACTAAGATGAGAGCTGTCACACATTTCTAGTGCAGGATACCAGGCCCACCCGGTACCTCGGAAGCTTCTGGAAGTTTGTTGACAACGTGGTCCTGTATACCCGGGTGGACACGAGCAAGTTAGGCCATATTTTCCTTCGATACACCTGCCACCATTATAACAAGGTGCATTACGGCATGTTTCCGGCTGAGTGAAGTTTCTTGCACCACACGTGCATTCGGCGATTACATCCACTCGAACGCCAACTAAAGCAGTTTTATTAGCGTTAACCATATAGGGCAAATTACTAATATCTAAAACATTAGTACATGATCCCTCGCACATTTGATTTTCGTAGAGACACTCGTCTATGCCCACCATTGTTATATTTATACCGACAGCTCTTTCAATTTCCTCCCTATGCATAAGTACGATGCCATTTAGTCGGATTGGTTTGTAATAATGAGCTCCATGTGCTGCAAACCGGATATCAGTTATAGGAGGACGTTTCTTTCTAAGTTGAACACTGAAAATGTCAATATTTTCGCGTTCCGTATTCAGTAAATCAGCTAATTTGTCTTTAAATATATCTAATTTACTTCGTGATACGCTCAAAGTTTTATAATTCCAAACTCTGATAAAATCTTCGTCGGATATTCCTGAAATTCGTATCGATCCCGAATTAATTATAGCGTCATGAGATATTTCCTTCACATATACTGTTACATTAGCCGGTACGTCAGTTTGTGTATGTTTCCTGTCATAAACCTTAAACTGTAAATTATAACGCCCTTCTCTAGTTTTATGTTTCATTTGTATCATTCCAGTTTCCTCATTCAAAGTGAAATTTGGATGTTCTGTACTCTCCCAGAAGAATTTTTTGTCCGGTAAATCCCAATCATCAAGATCATAAACGTATACACGGCCGATTTCGGTATCAGGTGCTTGTCCTTGGTAATTATACACAAGAATATCTTTCGAACCTGGCTGCATCTTGTTATCATTAACATCACCGATAACAACGGTAAGCGTGCTTGTTCCAGTCATGGCTGGATTTCCGTGATCTTTTATTATTATGGGAATCAGGTACTCTTTTTGTTGCTCTCTATCAAATGAACGTAATGACGAAACGATAGCCATACCGTCACCGTTGGCACCCTTTTGATCTTGTTCAACTTTAAATGACGCTCTTATTATGTCATCTGCACCAGGGTCCAGGCGAAACTGGAAAGGTGGGCCATTACTTTTAGATCTATCGTCATCATCAGTGGCCAAAATTTCTGCAACTTTCTTAGGTGTTATATGTTCTGTAAGTACTGGTCTATAATCCTTCAAAAAAGTAGGAGCGTTATCATTTATATCTTGAACGATAACGGTTAACGTAGCCGTTGCCGTTCTAGGTGGAACACCGTCATCAATGGCTAAAATTTTAACTTGGTGGCGTGGCGTGTCTTCTCTGTCCAAAGATCTTTGTATACTAACTGTTCCTTCTTGGTTTATAGAAAACTGTCGTTTTCGATCTGAAGAACGATCAATAGCGTATGAAACCTTACTTTTCCCTCCTTGATCCGGATCGGTAGCTTTAAACGTTTCTAAACTCTTTCCTACTTCAGCATTTTCATAGACAGATACTTCTATATTAGCTCTTTCAAATTGTGGTTTATTGTCATTAATATCCCTAAGTTTAACCACAACCCAAGAATATGCTACATGATATTTATCGTTGTCATTATCTTCACCTTTATCATTAACTTGAATTCTAAATCGGAAGCCATTGCTTTGCAATTGATCTTCATAATCTAAAGGCTGTACTATTTTCAATGATCCAGTGCCGTCATTGTTTCTTACCATAGTAAATTTATCAGCACCGTAACCACTGTTTTCAATAACTTTATACTGAAATTTATTGGTTTCATCTTCATCGTGAACAGTAACGGTCAGAATTGGCATTTCAGGAAGATTTGTTCCATCAGTTTCATCCACTTCCGTAAACCACTCATCTTTAGTAAACTGAGGAGGCATATCGTTAATATCTTTTACTCGAATTGAAGCAGTGCCCGTACCTTTTAACCCTCCTCCGTCTGATGCTACTATTTGTATAGAGTAATCTGGCGTTCTTTCTCGATCCAAACAACACACCGCTGTTTTAATTACACCTGTTTCTGGCTCAATTTCGAAAATAGGCGAACCTGTTTCTTCTTCTATCACATTTTTTTCAATGGAGTACCATAATTTGGCGTTATTACTTTCTGCTGGATCATCATAATCAATTGCTGTCATTGTCATAACAACCATACCAGCTGTGCCGTTTTCCGTAACATTTCCAAAATACACCCCTTGAGGGAAAATAGGAGCATTATCATTAATGTCTTTAAGATTGACTTGAACATCAGCGTAGCCTACAAGTCCTTCGCCTCCTTCATCTTGGGCAAAAACTGTAAATCGCCATTGTGGTCTTCCATTTGGTTGATCTCGATCTAAGGGCTGTAAAAAAAGAGTTTACTGTAGAAAGTATATGGTAATGCGATAAGAAATTTGTTTGCAAAAGGTGCGAGATTGATATTGAAAAATATGTTATTCCGAAAGAAGCTAGATGTCTCGTTGAGAAAAAAAGGGGTGTCTGTTATGAATTAAATACAACGCTATAAACGTGCGGCTTTGATCACGTGTATTCAAAGCACGACGCGCGACGTTAGGTGATACAACTTTGGAGTGCAAGCTTTCCCGTCAGAAATACACATTGTTCACATAATTTGTATAGTTAATATTTCAATGCTAGGAAACATTATGAATAAAACTTACTTTTAGAACAAATATTTCCCCAGTAGTCCTATTGATGTCAAACTTGCTGTTTGCTGGGTTGTCAGGATCAATACCCTGGCCAGTGAGGAAATAGACGATGTTTTGCTGTCTGTCCTTATCGCCATCAGTAGCCGTTACCTATTGTAAAAATAATTCATATTAAAATCCAAAATAAGTAAAATACTTAAAAAAAACAAATCATGTCATCCTTAAACCAGATCATTGAAACATGCTGCTGCTGGATTTCATAAATGAAGTGGGCTTCAATGATAATAATCATCACTTACCGTTGGTCATGCTACACAAACTTTAAACAACGCTTTCAAGACAAATACAAACAAAACAATGACAACGAGCACAAACTTGGACTTTGCGTTTGTTTGATTATCGAATCAATAGTACCAAATAGTAAGAAAGTTGTGCTTCCTAAGAAGGTAAAATATCCCCCGGCGCCTGAAAGGACGTACTCATTTATTGATTTACTTCTTCGGCAACACAAACACATTTCGCTCACAATCAAAACAAACTGAAGAGAAAAACACATCTATAAACGACTTGAGAACATGTTAACTGATACATTCGTGTAATGTAGTTTTCACTTCTCATGCTCGAAAAGTTATTTAGCCCCTAGGGAAAATATGTATACATATATGATACATATTTATGACTTTTAAACATTTTAATTAGACCAATCAAAATTTCACCGTATTAAATCCACCAATCACAACTCTTTAAAAAAAATTGTATTTTCTATCAACTAACCAGAATACAATTAGTTATTAAATAAAGTTAAAGAGACGAAAATTAAAGAGTTAGAAAAGTCTTGGTGTTTTTTATTCCAAGTCACAATTATTTAAATAAAAATCGCCTCCAAAGGTAGAATCGTGGTTGACTGCATACATGGCCTAAGCTATGAGATTGAGCGGGATAGATTGCTGTCTTCCTCGGCTTAAATCCTACTAATATTATATATGCGAAAGTTTGGATGTTAGGATGTTTGGATTTTGTTACTCAATCACGTGTAAACGACTTAACCGATTTGGATACAATTTTGCACGAAGATAGTTTACACCATGGATTAAAATAAAGGATAGTTTTTACAAAGGGTCCACGCAGGCGAAGTCGCGGGCGGAAGCTAGTATCTTATATGCAACGTATAATGTCCGCCGCGCTCGGCCGTTTGGATGCGCCTATAGACGATCAGTAGCGCTTATTCGTGATGTCAATATTTTGTATCTGTGTAAAAAGACTTTATAAAAAAAACATCCCGCCAAATTGAACAATCTTTTCGCTGTGGAATTTATTATTCATTGTGAATAAATAATCTTTGTTTTTACTATTTTCTTGCAGTCGAAGTGAAAAGTAGTGTGTAACTCTGGTCTAAGAGCGATATTACCACTAACAATTTTCCCTCACTTCCCTCCGGAAAAGAACTATCTCCTTGTAATATGGCTTGTTTTAGACCCTTGTCATACAATCTACTATTGTAAGTTATATACTATATAGCAAAATTATTTACTTAAAAATGCACGCACACGCGCTTGAAGATCTCATATATTTAGTTACTATGTCTCGCAGTACTTATCAATGCTAGTGATAATTGGTTTTAACAGCGTTAACTACCGGGTATTTACTCGTACATGAGAGTGTTGCCTCAAAAGTAACGGAAAGCGGTCGGAATATGAATTAGTATTTGGAAGGCCGCGGAAGTTCTACAATGTTATGAACCAGCCAACACCCCAGATTGTTTGCACCGGCGGCGGCGGCGGCGCGCAACCGACGACGGAAGGACCATAAACTTTCATCTTAAAAAGATTCCCGCGAAGACGTTGTGTAAGTTTCTGGTGTTATAACTATATATAAAGGGACTAACGACACAGCAACTTAAAAATGTTTTATTTCCTTGCACCTATGAAAGAAAGCAAGGACGGGATGGAAGCGACATCGTTTACAACTCTACTAAATTATTCTTGCGTGTTAACAGATTCCCAGTTTTGTAGAAATGAAACTGATTAACGAATGAAATTAAAATGCCATAAAATTAGTCGGTTTATGTGTAAGAGCTTTTGCTTAAAACTATTTTGTAGGGAGCGCATAATAGTTTGCATCACGGAAGAGATTAGTCCAGAATAGTTATTAGGTACTTTGCAGAGTGCGTATAGAGGACGCAGGGTACGTAATTATGTGGGTTTCTAAATGATCATAGGATTGGCAGATGCTCGGGTAGGTACGTAATGGAGTCACTGCTCAGACGAAAATTGCCATAGGCCTGGCTGAAGAGAAATGAAGAGGGTCGGTCGACGTTTGCGTAATTACGCGGATCATTTGCGAATCTCCCTTCAATTATAAAAAAGCTTGTCAGTACAAGCGCCGACATCGAGAGCTTTACTCTCTTTGAACAGTGACATTTCTCGTGATTGAGTGTAAAAGTCAAGTAAGGATAATTTGCAACAAATTCCTGTTGAGGATTTTTTTATTAGGTACAATAAAATGAAACAAAAGAATTGCCTTTAAGTATAAACCGCTTATGCGCTATAATACTCATTGTGTTGTACGAGCAGCTATATATAGGGAACCATCGATAAATATATATAAGGTTATATATATTTATTACCCACCCTTGCCGAATGTCCTGTAATTCTACAATGCATACGGAATTATTACGTTTGCGTTGTATCGTAATCACATTATCTATATTCTCTGAATTGCAATTTCCTTTTTTACTACACTTGACTGGTCTAGCCTGTTCCGATGTATTTGATGACGATTGTACCCGGACATTTAGTCGACGATCATACCTACCTACAGTCAGCAACAGATGTCGTTATACATTCTGAGAGGTCAAAATGCTACATAATATTTATTCCCGAATATTCAGTTTGAGTACAGGTTTTTTTCTTTTTCCCGTGCTTAGTGGCTTTTTGCTGCTTAGGCACTTTGCGTAGAGTATACAAGTTTTCGCACTGGAATCTTGAATACTTCATAGTCTTAAAATCTTTATCTTATACACACGCACACAAGTATATCCTAACATAACACGCCTTGCTGCTGCATTTAATTATATTCGAGGTTCTGAAAAGGCAGTACACCTCTATCATTTCTCTTGTAAATTACCGACCGTCTAAAGACTCGTATTGTTTCACCGGCTCATTTAAATACCTGGGGGTTAAATAACAAACACGTTACCTAAATTGACAAAGACCAAGTTTCTGCGGTAGACTATATAAATGATGCTTCGTTTGTTCCAGTTTAAACTAATGATGTCCAAATTAAAATATTTTCGATGTGTCTAGAAGTTGTAAAGTCAATAATGCTGAAAATGCACGTGCTATTAGAATTATTTGCAAACTAGGTACTAAAGTCACTCAAAACGCAATAAATAACTATTCATTATTATGTCATGCAATCGGGCATTGTTTCCGTTTTATGCAGAACAGGTGGGTAACAACGTAACGGTGCGAACGCACGTTAGGACAATTTGACTGTCATTTTTCCATATAAAAAATTACATTTAGACCTACCGAACGTACGTACAATGCGTTACGTGATCGACCTGCAGTTAACTAAGGGAGCTATCACACCGGTGCTTAACGCTGCGTACCTATACGCGTTGACGTGTCGTATGCGTCACGTATTCTTCATACATTTTGCTGCGTTTTACGGTGCGTTAGCGTATTTTGAGCAGCGGTGTGGTGGCACCTTAACAACAAGACCGTTTTTACCGACAAAACGTTGACGTTTTTACGTTGATTTTGTTGTAAGAACGAACCAATGTTTATTTTCATGTTTCTGAGTTTTTTTAGGTAGTTTTCGACTAAAAAGAATACTGCCCGGGAGTGGTCGTTGAGTAAGTAAATCTCCTTTTATCAACGTATTTTGTGAAAAACTACTTATGTCATTCATTGATAAAAGCACAAAATCGTGTATGTAGAACACTATAATAACAATATGATGGCCAGGCTCTTGTCGGTAAAACGATGAAAATAAGCCAAAAAAAAGTATAACTACCACGAAATATCTACTTTGTTAACTGTACTGTGCTGCATAAAACGAGGCTTTATATTGTCTGCGTGAAAGTCAAGTAAGAAATCCACAAAGGTTTGCCATACCTACTTCATTTTGTACATCCTCCAAATTCGTTCGCCATAAGAAACTGGGCTGCTTTCAGATTTTTATTGAGTTCATCAATTTCATTATTGACAGTGAATTCAATATTTAGTTAAATATCGATATAGTATAGTACATTACTTACCAAGGGCTATCTTTTTTACTACCCGTGGTGAGTACACCGTCTTCACCTGGCCATAATGCTAGTTTTCCCGGACGCGTAGCGTGCGCTAAAACTCACTTTATGGCCAGGTGTGACGCAAAAGGCATTTTCGGCACAGGTTCTAAGCCCTGATTAAAATTTTAATCCTGATTCTTGCGGTGAACGAAATATTAACCTTTAGTGGGAATTAAAATGCATATTACATTTTTTCTTTTATAAATAAGAAATAGAAGTCCTAGTCCTAATGGCACATATCTGTAATAAACTCAAGGTTCTCAATAAAATACTGTCAATTTAAAATAAAATAAATAAATAAAAATAATGAAAACGTAAAATAAAATGGACAGAACTGGGAATAAAGTTTATATAGAGAATTTAAAAAAAACTATCGTTGAGGTTCGATTAAAATGATTCCGTTATGGTGGTTCGATTTCCATACAAAACGTTATTTGACATTCACAGGCTAACGGCGTGATTTTCTAAGAAACTTATTTTTTTTTTTTTTTTTTTTTATGATATAGGAGGCAAACGAGCAGTCGAATCACCTGATGGTAAGCGATAATCGACGCCCATGGACACTTACAACACCAGAAGAGTTGTAGGTGCGTTGCCGGCCTTTAAGATGTAACAAACTTTCATAAATTGGCTTTCCATTCGCGCGAAATTTGTTGGATACTCTGTAAACGCAATACATCCTTACTCTATGGTAGCTGTTTATGTCAACAGCAATGTCTTTTTATTTTTCACAGTGTGCTAGTCGAGTCCGCTGTACGCTCCTCTCCTGATCCTGAATACATCTCCTCATCCTCCTGAATTATCACATAACTGAGCAACTTACGGTTTCCTTTGCACCCTAAACCCATCAAAATTCCCCTTTTCTTGAATAAACTTGTATAAACTAGAATAATCTGAGATATTAGTCTGTGACGTCATACTTTGAGAAAACCATTTTAGTTTATACAAGTTTATTCAAGGAAAGGGGGAATTTCGCGGAAATGAAAAACCGAATTGTGAAAGTTACTTACATAGGTTTCTTACAAAATCACGCCGTTAGCCTGCGAATGTCAAATAACGTTTTGTATTGAAATCGAGCCTCCTTAAGTGCTGTACAGTTCTCGGGCAATGCAAATTTTAAATGGTCATTAAATCCCGCCATATTTAAACGGATATTACACTTTACGTGGTGCATTTAGAACCGACCTTCACAGATTTACGATACTTTAATTAAGTACGTCATTTTAAATTGATATAACATTTGTATTTAATATGCACATCAGTTTGTAACCAACATTTTACTCGATAAGCCTATAATAGGCATGGTGCCTCATGTTCAAATTATCGTAATAAAGTATAAATTATAAAACAAAATTAAAATCGTAAAAAGATATGACCCTTGAAAGTTTAGAAAAAAGATGCATTTTTTTTGTTGAACAAGAGTAAATTTAAAGTTACCAATAGAATCCTTACGCTTTCATAGAAATAAAATTGTATGACAACAATGTACTTAAACGCAGTATTTCGCGACATAAACAACAATTTACCTGATTTTCCATACAACGATACTGTGCTCTGTACTAACAAATGTCGTTGTGACGTCATACCTATCTGTCAATCAGTATGAAGCGTTTTGCGCTGCCGCCAGCGAGGTCAATCTTTGTCTCGATTTTTTGGGTATTTATGTTCTTTAATTGTAGTTGCTCCCATACAAACATTTGTTCCTCTCTAAAAACTGGTTCGAATGACATCATAAAAAAAATTTAGTCACCATGCCTATTGAATATATTTACGAAACTGTGACATGCTATTATTACCGCCACCGTACATTAACCAATGTGTCAAACAAGGGATCAGATTTCAAGTAGTCCATAAACTAAATATAAAATAAAAAAAATAAAAAGAAATAAAAAAACCTGTATCAGGGAATGAGGGTAGGGGCCGGTTTCTTCTAAAGCTTGTGTGACGTAGACGCTGCGCGTGAACTTCGGCGGGAGGTCGTTGAGGTCGATGATGCGTACGACGACGAGCGTCGAGTTCTCGTTGCGGCCGTCCGACGCGACCAGCGTCAGCTCGTACTGCGCACACGCACACTTTACATACCATGCTCATGCCACAACAAAACAAAACAGTAAAAACATACTATATATCAGTAAAAGGCCCGTTTAATTCACCAATGTCTATAGTTCGTATCTTGAATAACAAGTGAACACGGATTAAAAAAAATACAGTTACCACACCTACCGCACCGATGCACACGATATTTCTATGATTATTATAAATTATTATAATTATTATAAAAGCGTGTTGGTAATATGTTCGTCTGACTGTAGTTAGTATTCATCACAAGACAGTACTTAAAGTGGTTATTACATTGTCCGGAATTCAGTCACTGACGAGAGGGACGCCGCAATACGTTAGATACGATATATCACATATCGTATCTAACGTATTGCGGCGTCCCTCTCGTCAGTGACTGAATTCCGGACAATGTAATAACCACTTAAAAACAAGACTTCGTTGACCGGGCTCCTCGGATTTACAGCACAGCGATACTTGCTGACAACTCAGACCTTGGAGAAACTACACTCGAAGGTGAAGGTGAAAAAGGGGAATATACAAGTAGATATTTGTGTAGTTTAATTGACTAGTTTTCAATAGACATTGATACGCATAAGAATCTTGATAATCTTGATCAATCTATGACTGTAGAGAAACTACTTCCATTATGTAGGTATAAATAAAAATATTCTGCAAATAAGTAATGACTTTAAATATATTTTCCCCTCACTGCCTCGGAAAGCTCTCTTTTATCCTTTAAAACCAGTGAGCAAAACCGCATTTTATCCACTAGTGGGGAAAGTAATTTGACCTTGGAGCGTGTTCAAGTAGCTTTTGACAATATAGCAAAACGTAAAACGCTCATAATACAAAAATAATCACAGATAATGTATTTCTGTTGCCGCTATAACAACAAATACTAAATAACAGAATAAAATAAATATTTCAGAACTTTTAAATAATTGCTTGTTGCCTTCATCAAATCATCAGGCGCTGGGTCTCAAATGTATGGGAACACTGAAATCCGACTCGCACGTGACCAAAATTCTACTTGATATTACTTAACGTTATTATTACTGTATTTTTTTAAATATTATTTAAATGATATAAAGTTGTTTTGCATGTTGCACTTTCCTCGCTACAGTGAGGAGAAAAGTTTTGTGTTAACACACGGGTGCAAATGTATTTTACTTCTGGTGTGTTGCAACACTCGCTACGCTCAGGATTCTATTTTAGAACCACTCGCTTCGCTCCTGGTTCAACTATAGCATCCTTTCGCTTGCTCGTGTTTCAATTCCACACTCGCGGGTAAAATACAACTTTGCACCCTTGTATCATCATCATCATCATCATCATATCAGCCGAAAGACGTCCACTGCTGGACATAGGCCTCCCCCAAAGAGTGCCACAATGACCGGTCCTGCGCCACCCGCATCCAGCGGACATAACCTTGTATAAAAAATAACTATTATTAACGCTATTTGCCGCGGACAACATTTTGGAATATTTTAAGTACTTTTTGCTACAAAACTTGAAGCTTTTGCAGTTATCACATCGGATTGAAAATTCATGTTTTTTGCTGATAGCGAGGCAACTCGGCCACTATTTCACACCCACAGATTTAACGGATGCTGTGGACCAATACATCATACCGATATAAAACGATTTATTCCCGTGTGCGGTTACATTGTTTTATTTGTTTTTCATCTTTACACACAGGTATATAAGTATTACAACGTGAACAGCTTTAGGCTTCCAAACTGTAACAGAAACGAGATAATATAATTTTCCTGCTCAAGTTTTTGCCTGTGCTCGTGTAAATAATAATTGAAAAGTAAGAATTCAACCCCCCGGAGCATTCCCCAGCTCGAACATCTAAAGTTTTTGCACTTTAAGAAAACTGTAAAAAATTCGGCGGTGATTTAAAATACACAGAAAAGATTTATTTCTGTAGAGGATTAAAGTAAAATAGTCCGGGCGATTGTTTAAAGAACATTGACGCGTGTTACACGACTGACGATTTCCATCTTTCCACTTGAAACCTTTTTTAAAACGCTGTTTTCAACGTGCAATAAAACGTATATGTTAATAACAGGAATAAAAATCATACCCTCGGCCCAGAATCAATTAAACTGAAGACCAATCAATGATTACCTACGAGATATACCCAAATGTATAAGTTAAACATGATCCATTTATACACCAGCAGACTTCTGAAATCGTTGAGACTAAATTTAATATGTCTATCAGATATAAAGAAATATGCCACAAAAATAATACGAACCTATATCAAAACGACTGACACTAGCAGGAAAAACTACTGCAAAAATAATCGCGTCTACAGTGCTACAATAGAAACTTCCATGCCATGCAAAGCCTAACAAATACAAAAACACATCAATAAACGAAGAAAATGCCCGGAGACGACAGAAGTTAGCACCGCTCGATTCTTTTTGTAGCCTGAAGCGAGGTGCTTCGGGTCATTCTCAGAGTAGGTATCTTAATAATAGTGATGTAATGAACGACAAATTTAAATGCTTTGTTGAACTTAACGCGGCTTTACGTAACGACTGTTATGTCGGAATCATGACGGGAAGCTCTGAGAATAACTTATAGGCTCGTTAAAGAACGAGGGCCGGCATTTCGTCTCTGGTCGGACCTGAAGCACACGTTTGGGCAGATTGCGGTCGTCTTCTTCAGTGATCTGTGTTCGGTACGTAGGCCTCTCGAATACAGGCGGGTTGTCATTCACATCTTTCACGTGGATCACCACCGTCGTGTAGTTCTCCTTCAAGTTGTCCGAAGCGGCTAACTTCAGCTCGTACTGTCATCGATCAACACAATACACTTCACTCAATAATCTAGCATACAGTCCTACTACACATTATTTGGGCGTCAGAATCATCACGGCTGGTCTAAAGAGTAGTATAGATCGTTGTTAATTCATAATTATTTAGGTTTGTGGTCTAAATGTAGTAAAATGATTAATTATTGCACAGCCATAACTATAATCATGCCAAACCGAACCCTACAGACCGGAATGGCAGAAAAGGTTGAACACGCATGAACTTTTTTAAATGTAAGATCCCTGTACCCGTGTTTTAGCAAATAAACAATTTTTATTTGAATTATAAAAAGTATTTTCAAGATGGCAAATGTGTGTGTTGTGATTTTTGACAAATTAAAATCCTTTTTAATTGACTTTTAACTTAGAAAAACTTTGTCAAATCAAAGCTCACAAAAATATGTTTAATTAAAGAAAAGGAAAATTAGTTTGTAACTCATAAAAAAGACTACCTAAGTTATTTCTTCATTTGAATTTGGAAGTTAAAGACCTCAGACCAAGAAAAAATAAACTTACAAAATGTTATTTTTATCCAGGTGTTGTTTTGGATTACAAGTCTCATTGAATGCGAACTGACTGTCGGCATTATAATAAGGTTAATTTACCTACATATATTTAAAATAAGATAGTTTAATCTAACTCATCTTTATATTACTCATATTGTTGAGCGTACCTACAAGTAAAAGCGAACGTGTACCTAAAACAGTTTCAAACACTAAACTCCAATGTGCAAAAGCACGTTTGCTCCCGATGAATGTTATTGGTGTCATATGTCAGCGTCGCTCGGTAATTTCCGCAGTTGGCAGGGAAATGTTTATTCTGAAAAGTCTTTTAAACTCTGGTCGACGACTGTGGGCTCCTAATAAAAAAATAATACTGAGCCTTATTAGCATCAATTACTCAAATTACAAAGTTGGCCGATTTAGTTGCAAGGCTTTAGTGTTCGGATTATAGCAGTGACGACTCGAGTAGGGAAGAGCCATTAAAAGCTATATTGCAGATCCGGAGGCCCAGGTGAGGTTGTGTTGCGTTGGCAAAACCGTTTAATGGCCGCAGAGTAAAGTGTCGGTTTACTCCACGTCGTGAATTTCTGGAGTGTAGGACGCAGATAATACTTGCTTTATGTAGTTCATTTCACAGGCAATATATATAGTATAATAGATTTCAGCGAGTGTTAAGCAATATTTCCAATCAAAAAAGCACAAAAGTCTTTACATATGTATTTATAAATGACACATCAGGTCGTAAGATATGTTAACAAATACGAGTGTAACAACAATGGAAAATACCATGTATTTAATCTTCAATGCTATGTCTACTTGTAAGCCGAACACTTTATTCGAGTAGTGTTTTTATATAAGGGGTGTTCAATAAGTAGTGAAAATCGGTATGATTACGTCTCATTATGATAATATTATTGAATATAGTTATATATTAAAGCACTATGACACTGAATAAAATAGAAAGTATCAGCGTGATTTGTACAACATACCGTAGTAGAAAAGTTCCTTTCATTTCTACGGTTGAAGACTCCGCACTTTCAACAAATAATTTACGACCATGTCAACACTAACTTTTGGAAGGTTTCCGGAGTCTGCTTTTGCTTTAGCAAAGCCTACTTCCATTTTTATTCTAAAATTACTACTATTTTTTCAAATGAAACAATGTTTGCCTTTACAATTATAACCTTAATCAATTGTCATAAAAGTAGTGACGTCACCAGAGACTGTTTAGTGGATTTTAAAACACGTTCCGTTTTACATGACTTCAAATCGTAATTATTGTTTGAAATTAGTATTTTAATAAAAAATCTACACATTTCAAGCATAATATTTATTTGATGCAATACTTATTGGAATGTGCATTTCGTACATAAGTTAAAACGAGAATTCTTTTTTTGCTTTATAACCGGGTGATTAAAGTTTGAGCCAGTTGCACATAAAATATTGTCCAACAACGTCAATAATCTATTATGTAATCAATAAATGTCAAACATACAACGGTTTTATTTCACATGTTTGTATGATTTAGGTTTCAATTGGATTAGAGTTTTAATTATGTGTTAGAAATATTATTTATTACATTTGGGTGAGAATCAAATTCTTGGCCAGTCGTTAGCCTGGTTAGTCGTTAGTTAGCCATACAAACTGAAGAAGCGGACAAAGTTCCATTGTGACACAAAAATTAACTATAGAATTATATGGTTAACTTTCAAAGAACATTTAATTGTGTGACTCAAGCTGGCCAAGAATTTGGTCCTTACCCATTTACGACCTGGTTCCTTGACTCGTGTATTTACACAAAACGGAGTCGCGGGCACGGGATAAGATGTAGCCTAATATATGCCCATCCCGGAGTTGCGGACTACAAAGCTACAAACTTTAAATCTTCATTGTTAATCAATTCATTAAGTAACTATAACCCATTATGTATTAATATTTATGAGATTGTGTAATCAATCATAATATCTAAAAACACAAAGAAAAAGTTCATGAGGGGTAAACCCAGTCAGTTTATACCGTAACAGAGCTGCTGAATCTATTCAAAGTTTTTAGTAAAACGGTTAAATGCCATGAACAAAAGCAGATTTACTCCAGTCTAAATGTTGTTCCACGTGCAGCATTTACTCCTTTCAGAAATGAGGATGCTCGACGGCTACAGGGTAAACCAGTTTTCTCGCATTAAAGCTTCGTGAGAATCTGCACTTTAATAGCGATACAGCGTTCGGTAGCAACTACGGCTCGCTTAAATGGGTATTAAAGTTTAAATTATTTATCTCGCTAAAAGTTCAATGAAACTTTCAGTTACAAAGAGCGCTCGCCTGATACCAGCAGCAACACTTTGAAAGCGAAACTCACCAGTGGATAAAGAAAGTAAAACATTGTGCCTTACCACGGCTTAATGCTCAACGCAACGTGTTTTAGCATCAAATTATTATTAAAATTAGAGCCGTTTAATCCTGTTGAAGTAGCTCTCCATCTGATCTTTTTGAGTCTTTTTCTAATTTAACATGTAACTGGTAAGACGATACATAAATAAATAATATATATGAAACAAATGTATCAACGAATAACATCCCCCTTTAAGTGGGATCATATAATTATATCATTCACATTATATCACATCAGGAATACTTTTCTTATTATTGACACAACCGACATCTAAGTAATTACCAAGTAATTCAATACGCCAAATTATCAGATGGAAACTTCCTTCATCTTCCACCTGTTTGTGTACAGAGATGGTTTAAGTTAAATTACGTTGGCCCCCTGTCACCGGCACTTATTTAGGTCCTATCACACGGCGTAACGAGCAAATTACAGTTGGACGGCAACATTATTGAAGTCCACGTTTCACTTCAATTTATTCAGTCCCAAGTGTTTAAGATACCTATGTATTTCATTATCATCTCATCTTCGATTTGTCTTTCGTCAGTCACGGGCTTTCTCTATAGCATTCCTGTAGGAGTAGTGTACCTCCTATGTTTCTTAGTTCTACTTTTGTTGCATTATGTTAGTATCACATCATTGAAAAATGTTGACAGTCGAAATTGGGACTAAATAGACGGGCCCAGAGCGAAACGTTCAGGCTCGCTTCATCGCCCCCGCCGGCACGGCACGTTGGCCTTCGCTTAGTCAACGTGAACGCCGCCTACCGGCTCGGGTTCCATTAGCGTTGCTGTCTCCACGTCACACTAATATCCCACAGAAATGTTACAAAACTTCTGTATTTAATACTCGAACTGCACGGGTTCGGAAATATTTTCACCGGTATATATATGCCAGGGGGACTCTATCGTGCTCATCGTCCCTTTGGGGCTCGTTTGTCACTGTTAAAACGATGACTAGTTTTTCAAGTTTAATATTGTTAAGGTAAAATTACGCAGTTTCATGCGGCTACGATTTATGTAATAGAATAGGGATACAATGTTATGGTTTCTTTATTATTATACGATGTTATATTTTAATCTGGAAAGTAAAATCCCATTTCATATTATAATAAGTAGATTTAAGTAAATCATTTATCCACGAGTGAACCGAATCGTTAAATAAACGAAAATAAGGAATCAACTGCGTGAATGTAATCATAATTGGCTGCTGAAAATTCACCGTTCTTTGTTATAATACGATACTTGAAATTACCATTTCAAGTATCGTATCGTACCGTATCGTATTATAACAAAGAACGGTGAATTTTCAGCAGCCAATTATGCTCGATACTAGTTCTTTTCTGTAACGAGTAGACGAACGGAGATTACAGACAACCTGCACGTCTATCATAAGACGGCCGCGACATACTGTCGATTTTTCTCGCACTATACCTCTTGTTCTCTTTTTTTATTACCAAAATAATTACACAGCTTTGGTACATACACAAATCTTCGCCAAACTGCAAGGCAGTTTGTTGGCGAATTCACTCTTTACACTGCCTTTATGCCTACTATGTAAAGAAAAAAGAAAAGTGATTTAAAACACTAAACTAATTAACCCATTGTATAACGGCCGCGGTTGTCTCATGATAGACGTGCAGATAGCAAGTGGGCTTCTACGCTCATGGGCCTTCAGCTAACTCGAACAAACATAAAAAGCCCATTATACTCCAACAACGGTTTGAGCTGATCCTCCACAACTCACAAGGCCATATCCTATTTTATACTACGTATACTTAGGAGCAAAGAAAATGGGTACAGTTAGTTATACGATTTCTATGCAAAGAGTACCCGTGTTAATTGTTCCTGAGTGAAGTAGAATCATTTGTAGATCTGCCGTATTCGACATTTGACGAGATAAATATAATAAATGCATTGAAAAGAGCGGAGGTGACATACCCGTTTCCTGGTCTCGTAGTCGAGCGCGCCCGCCACGTAGATGGCGCCGGTCATGTTCTTGACGGCGAACGCTCCGCCTATGTTCCCGCTCGTGATCTCGTATCGAATACGCGACGCTGCAACAAAATATACATTCAACATCGTACGTCAAAGGCACAGCAAATATCAAATTTTTAACGTATTTTTAAAGTTTACCTAGAAATGGAAGTGTGCATATATTTCCAAGTCCTACCATCGCCCTATTAATATGTTATTTCAGTGTACATTTTACAAGCGTTATTAGAAATGGTTATGACTCTTGGGTGGTACCAAAGATGATATTCTTAATATTTTTTTAAATAATAATAATATTAATAATATATTTATTTTTCAACTTCACAGTAATTGAGTGAGGTAGTTATTTGACGCCTGATTGCCCGAACTAGTAGGATGCATAAATGGATCCATATAGCCGAAAACATGACATTCCCGAACCTCATACCAGTTTTATAATATGATAGGGGTATGTTTTTTTTAACATTTTAATTTATAAATGGATTCAAATTTATACACTAAAAAAAAAATTGTTTCAGAATGTGCATTGTGCAACTCAAGCCTTTTTATTTGACCTCTTTAAACTAGACAGTTTTGCCCCCTCTCAAATCCGTAATTTTTTATTTTCCATACACTTGGATTAGCCTTGTTTACAATTATACCTAGTACATACGTAGGAGTTATTCAGCACGTATCAATGGTAGCTCGTTAGGTTGTACCACGAAATTTAGGTATCATAATGTCGAATACATCTCTGAGTTTTATCACTTAATTAATTAGTGAAATTTTACATATCCACGTGCCTAGATAATTTACACGGTTGTGTTAAGTACGTGTTACAATTTCGAATTGTTTCGTTAAGTATACTTATAGACACAAAGTTAACATTTTAACCTATGTCGTCATTAAAATAAATAGCGTTTATTTGGAACTACTATTTGGATACGAATATTTGATTAAACACGTTTAAAAGGGTTTTGAAGTTTGAATATATTACGTCGCGTCACACTGCTAATGACAGCTCAATATGCCTACCTTTCCATTCAAGGATACCTATTGAGACGGTCTGAAAAAAATAAGTTGGAAAACTTAATAGATTTACGACTGAGTCGTTTGAGGTTACCGGCAGAAAATTAAGCTTGTACAATTTCCCGTCGCCGTTATGGCTCCCCCTACATAATAGCGTAGCGTAGCGCGGCTTTATGCCAATTCATAATTTGAAATAAAATTATACCCTACATTATTTTCAATTGTGTACCTTCGAAGTATGTATGTTTAAATTAAACCTTCGTGTGTGACTTGTAGTGGCCGGCGAGGTGCACGGACCAGTCGTACATTTTCCGTTTATCTTGATTTAATAGTAATTGGATTTCCATTACTAGCAATGTTCAGGGTCCGAAGATAAGTTCGGAGGGACTGAACCCGGCCATGATTGTCGCAAGATTGCTTTCATTTTGGGCTGGTTCTTAATCTCAGGGTGTATTTTGTACGGGCTAGTTAGTAGAGTAAGTGGGACGCCGGCGGCGCGTTCCATCACTAAGGTCGCACGGCTGGCCCGTAACTATATAATGACGCCTTACCCCAACTTACTGTTCTGTGATGCGTGCATGAACATAATATTATTCACTAATAAGACTTTTTTACTTTGCATATTTGTTTAACACTGCACACATATTGTAAAAATCATACTTCGTATAGGTACTAAGATTTGTATACGACAATATTGAAAACATAGGCATGAATAACCAAAGTAAACATGTGCCGAGGCCATATGAACGCAGTTTACTCGGTTTAATTAAATCGTACCGTAACCAAACAATAACCTAGATCGTTAATTTGCAAAAAATATTTAAGCAATAAACGAAATTTTAGCTAATTTGATAGTTGCCTACGGGTTAGCGGTCCTGAGTTCGAATACTTGTAAGCATACCTACTTGAGTCTTGGATTAACGGCTGCATTTATGTTTATAAGTCATATAACTCACCACCAATCTACACGTGGAGGGCACAGCTTAATAACATACTCTGGGTTTAGGTGGATTAGTAGTCTTATTGTAAAATTGACTGATTATATTTATTTAGTAACGGAAGTTACAAAAACAACTCAATTAAACTATGACATATTTTATTTTAGCATAATGTTATGACATCACTGTTGGGTCTAATATTACGGTACAATTTCTTCTTTCAATGTGCATTGTAATAAGGGTAACAAAATGTAAGTTAACTGTGTTGTTGCTTGTACAACATTTCAACTCCATTAGACATTAGTTAATCACATTTGAATTGCAAGAATAACAAACTAAATCGCATACACTGCAAGTTAAATAAACGTTTGTAAAGCATGCCAGTTCTACCTAATATGCTCCAACAAGGAATAAACAGTGCATGGAGTGAAGTAAAAATCTAGAAAGAGATTACAACTATTTCATTCGCTCTACGTAGGTCAAAAATTAAACTTTTTATACCGAATACAAACAGTGCCATTTTACTTCTATAAAGTGTAACGGAGCTAGAAATAAAATGTTATTGGCAGCAGGTTAAATTTTCGGGTGAGCGCAGTAAATTGGGGAATATTCTTTTTACAACTGTTTGCAAACTTTAATGGCAAAAATAACTAAACTCGATAATGTTGGCACGCGTTCAGGCATGACCTTAGGAAACAATAATACTTTAAATTATTTCAATGCAGCTTAACTTAACCAACACATTTATTTTTGTACTAGCGAGCCTCCCTGTCTTCGTACGGCTAATCCAGGTCTTTCTATGTTTATCTTCTACTAGCTTCCGCCCGCGACTTCGTCCGCGTGGACCCGGGATAAAAACTATTCTATATTAATATTATAGTAGGATAATATAGTAGATAAAAATCATCAATTATCACTTAAAAAAACATGGACTTTTCCCGGGTTTCAATTCGTCGACGTGGCTTCCACAGGATCAGTACTTCCGACTAACGCATTAACCCATTCAGCGCTAGTAACAATACACATGCTTCAGAGCGTTACGTACGATTTACGCTACATATGGACATTAGCAGTGAATGAGTTTGAGTGGGTACATACTTCGCGAATCATAGGAACCATGATTCACATCACACTGTTTGATTGTTAGACAAAGATGATAATTTATGCGGCAACACTTGGATCAAATTTGTATCAGTATTAAGGCTAGCTAATGTCAATACTGGAATTTGTTTTAATGTTACCCTTCACTGTCAATCATTGAGTAGTTACCTACCCTCTATTTGGTTGCTTCAAAAACAAGTTGCCCATACAAACTTTCCACCGCCGTTTAACCCTGTTAGGAAATTAATATCTTTATAAATTGTAGTCTTTGTTCTATTCTGATTTAAAATACATTCCCGGAATGTTTATTAAAAATCCGTTCAGTACGTAGTTTTTGCGATTATTAAGATGTGTAGAAACCATGAATGTCTGGAATCGTAGTTTCATTAAAATTAAAACATTATCAGTGTGATGTACAACTCATAACAAAGGCAACAAAGGCCCCATTGCAGGTAATAAAGTTGTTAATAAATAATTAACCTTAACACATATGGAGCTACGTTACGACGTGCGTTGCCGCTTTCCATACGCGGGTGTTAGTACATTATCGTATGTATACGGCCGGGGATAATGAACGCATACCGTATTCTCCGACTAATTGGCCTATAAAGAAGCGCACCATTCGTTTCCGTTTGCGAACCTTTTTTTAACATAATACGACTCAGGTGCTCACTGTAAAATGTTTTTCTTCGTCCTACCGTTTAATTATATGAAAACGTTAAGGGACGTTTTTCTCAGAAGAAAATACCGGCGACAATTAAAACAAAAACAGGATCAAATTGAAGCATGTCCATAAACATTATTAGGTATATAAATAGAAATAGAAATAGAAAACGTTTATTCGTGACACATACAAAACAATAACAAAAGTGAACACAGAAACAAAAACAACAGGTATGCCACGAAAAGGCCCCGACTCAGCATGGTGCAGGCCTGTTGGCCAGCGCTGGTCTTCCGTGGAAGCCTTTAAGTGAGTGGGTGGGAGGGCAACACAAACAGTATACATCGCAGTTTGTGAGTTTGATCATAGTAACATACAAATACAAGCTTAAAACTAATACATTATGGCGTTAAACTATACGGCAACAAGCAGAGCGGATGGGACATTACATGATGGTGAGTTAATTTCTCAGGCTACTAACATTTCTTGAGTGGCATTGGCGAGTGTTTTTAAGCCTTTACACTAGAAATAATGTAATAATTAATTACTCCCTTACAGACACACTATAACATAATACAATAGAAAAACGAGCACAGATGAACAATATATACAAGTGTTATTATATATACTATGCAAATATGCATGGCAATGCGGAAGGGACGAAAAACACGACAGTAAGTTTGTTAAGACCAATATGAGTTTGTTCAGAAATAAGCAATTGTAATATTAGGTAATTATAATGTAGTAGTCTAATTAAATTATATTGTATTCAAAATTTAGGAATGTATAATTAGGGAATAACCTGTAGCCAATAAGTAAGTAAGTAAGTAAATGAGTAAAAATTGCATGCTTCTTCAAGCAAAATGACCCCACTACATTTTTGCAAATAAATATTCTTATTCTTATTCTTAAGCATACAAACAGTTAGACCGCGGTCTTAAATATAACTGGTTTCTAGTATCAGTGCTTCCTCACTTTTTTGATGTTTCAGCATGAACATTTTGAGCTGAAATTTGAAACTATAAATGTTTTGCAGGTTCCTGACAGGAGGGGGGATGTTATTCCAGCATTTAGAGGCGACATAACATAGTAGGTACATATAATTTATTTATAAAGTATATAAAAACCAGCCAAGTAACATTATCTGAATAAAAAAACGGCAAAAATACGTTTGTTGTATTGGAGCCCCCTTAAAAATTTATTTTATTCTCTTTTTAGTACCTGTTGTTATAGCGGCAAGAGAAATACATCATCTATGAAAATTCTGTCTAACTATCACAGTTCATAAGATACAACTTGGTGACAGACGGACAGACGGACGGACTGAACCCTAAAAATATTATCCAAAAAAATAACTTGGTCGAGTAAGAAATAATGATTTGAAGCGGCGTTAAACAGGGATTTAAATGTAATCAATCAACTGGAATCTTGCGGATTTCAATACCACGATGGTGGCAAACAACCGTACCGCCTACCTGGTTGTAAGCAATCCCCACTAAGGTGGTGGCGGATGGACCCTTGTAATTCTGGTGTGTCGTATAGATGTAGTATTGGTGAAGTATTGGTAACTTTAAAAAACAAAGTTGTATATATACCCCAAGTAGCAGCACCGACGACTCCTGACTGACTCCTGATGAATCCTGTGTATTACCGACGACCTCTGCAGTCACTCAGTAGCCTAGTTGGTAGTGACCCTGCCTACGAAGCTGGAGGTCCCTCGTTCGAAGGCATTTATTTGTGTGATGAGCACGAATTTGTTCCTGAGTCATGGATGTTTTCTATGTATTTAAGTATCTATTTATCTATATAAGTACTTATATCGTCATCTACGAGTAGTTCCCTAAGCTCAAGCTTTGCTTAGTTTGGGATTAGGTCGATTTTCGTAAGTGTCCCAAAAATATTGTTTATATTATTTTATATTCGTCTTTCCTGTGGTCAATAGTTAAGAGCTTACGTGCATACAACTAATGTTATTATTGCATAATAAATATAATATAGAGGACATGTCGTTTATGCAGATTAAGAACCCAACCAAAAATTAGTCTTAGTGGCCCTTAACTTGGACAATGTCCACAGGAAAGACGCGAACCTAAATATGTGTATGGCCATGTATTTGATTCAATAGAAGTCTGATGTGCTACAAATTTATGGTGGCCTATTTCTATGCCCATTGTTGTTGGCGGCCTATGAGCGTGAGACACGGCAATGAGATCGAAGTAAATCTCTCATGGAGAGCTCCACGTGAATCCTGGCAGCTCAATGACCGGTCTAATGGCCAACTATGAAAAGCCTTTTTGTCAGAGCCTCGGTCGGCTCTTAGTCGCATATTAAATCCTGTGTCATTACTCACGAACGCTATTAATATTTGTATAGGTGCGTTCGAAATGACACACATTTTGGCGGCCTGGCAGGTAAAAAGTCACGTATTTATCATCATATTTTTGAAATGGGTAGTTAAGTTAACTCACCTCACTACGCACCATATTACACAAAGCAATAAAAACAGATTGTTCAGTGAAGTATCATCCTACCAATAACTAATCCAATATCTAATTCAATTGAAAAATGGATATACCTACCTATGTAATTTTACAGGAAAATTAAAGAGGCAAGGTTAATACTTGCGATTAAAATTGAGTTCGTAAAATATCTATTGTTGATAAATACAATACAATATTAATAATCATATTAAAACAGAGATTATGCAACTAATTGATTTAACTTATTTCTTTTGTTATTACATATATACAATTATTGTAAAGATTATGCGATTTTAGTCAAGATGAAATAGAGTACCAAGTAAAACATATCCAGTTACTACAATAATTTAACTCTCGCTTAAACTCTCGCGCTTTTTAAACATATTTCAATATTACTTTATACGAGGCTAACGCTATATTAAATTAGTAGCAATATATACATAGCAAAGCGAAGTACCTACCTAATATTTTTTACGCTTGGTACGCTTATCAATAATAAAAGATATAATAATAGATGAGAGTAAGAGATAAGAGTAAAAGATATCATATCTAGCTTGTGGTTACTCTGCACGTGCTAGATATCATATTATTTTAGTTTCTGTTTTCTTCTCAATTGCACAAAGGTCAACTGGAAGAGGCCTTTGTACTAAATATGACCATATTTTCCTGTAAATTGACTTGTGTCTTGTGTACAATAATCATGTACACGATCTCAAATATGCAAACGATTAATATAAATTACCAATAACTCGAAGTATTAAAATTGTTTGATTTATACAAGTCACCCAAAGGGCAATGGAGAGCGCTAAATATGTTGGGAGTTTCTGTGCGTGATCGCATCAGAAATGAGGCTATCCGCAGCAGAACTAATGGGGCTTCTAAACGGGCAATATTTTTACGGCAATGTGTGGCCCGCAAGTATGTGCATCTTGCTCTAGCGTACAAAGTAAGTGTAAGACAGCAATAGTTGCCGGCCAGAAATAGCAAGATAATGTGGCCCGTTTAGAAGCCCCATAAGGTAACCGATATAGCCCTCCGAATCGCTAAATTTAAGTGGCAGTGGGCAGGGCACATAGCACGTAGAACCGATAGCCGCTGCTGGGCTGTAAAGGTTCTCGAGTGGCGACCACGTACCGGAAGGGGCGGCGTGGGTAGGGCTCTCAAGGTGGACTGATGACCTGGTAAAGGTCGCGGGAATCCGCTGGATGCGGGTGGCGCAGGACCGGTCACTTTGGCATCTCTTTTCTCTTTGGAGGCCTATGTCCAGCAGTAGATATCTTTCGGCTGATACGATGATGATGATGATAGTGATTTATACGCTGGTACCATCGCCAGCCGCAGGAGCCCATATTACCCGAAAACGACGACTTCTAATTATTGTTGTCGGTCGAAGAGAATGAATGGAAGTCGTAAATTTCACCGCAGGCATTTCAAAATATACGATTTTTCTTTCATGGAATCGAATACCTATTCAATAAAGCAGGGCCCGCCGGTGGCCACGCGGTAAATCACGGGCTAGTTCCGTGCCATTTACTTAGAGTGCCTCTTCTTATACCAATTCTATCCTTTACCGGTTGATATTAAATCCCGCTAACAATACAAATTGGAGTCACTAAGTTGGATGCAAATAACAATTATAAGTTTTATTTACCTATACAGTACATAAAACAAAAATCGCGTTAACAATATGTTTTCATTTCGGTTGCGGGACTCCAAACCTTATCTTACAAATATTTTATATCTTGAAATACGAGTGAGTTTGGTTGAAGCTCGATGATATGGCGATAAATAAAACCGCTGTGTATTTCTGCACGGGAGATTTAGGTAACGCGGTTTATAAAGGATAACGAATCCTTTCAGAACCCCAGAGTTATTGCATTCTGATGCTAAGCGCGCTTACGGATAGAATGTAGCCATTGCGATTCAATTTACTACTACATACACTGGCAGACTAAATTAATAAAAACTTTACGAAGAGAAAAGATGTGCCTTCAATAACTACGTCAAAAGTTTTGTTGCAATTAAACGACTTGCCTTGTTCTTTGGCTGCTTGATGAGCCAAGTGAAACAACAGAAATAAGAGTACAATTTTTTCATAAATAAATTAGGTACCTCGTCATCTCACTGAATTTATTAGTAGAAGAGAACCAATGCGGCTGACTTTATTATGAAGCCAGATAAGCAGCGACATAAAAAAGTAAAATGTTGGGATTTCCTGGGCCGTTTTCACGGGCAAGCTCAACATCAAGGGAGTCGTTTGGAGGGCGGAAATTACAGGGAGATGGTCGGCGTGAGGTGAGCTTTACTACAAGTAAGTCTTCGTTCAAATGTCACCGGCGATGAGCAACGTGACCTCGCCTCCCAGACATTCGCATTAGTCTATGGAGAGTGGCAGAACTGCGGCGCATGATCATGGCGAGTCGCTACGCCCACATGTGCTCAGCTCCACCCGCGCACGTCCGATAGCGATCGTTCACTCCGACGAAGATAAAGTATTAACCTCACTCGACTCGTTACAATGCTCTCAGTCTATATTAGTACTCAAGGAAATAATAATATTTAAAGACCATACCGACCCCACACATTTCCATAATATATATTTTATGAGTGACATGACTCATGAGTCAACCCTACAGAATGAAATACAAACGGAAACTTCCTTGGTATTGATTATATCAATAATGGAAAATGAATGAGTTAAGTAACTGTTATTATTTCCGTGCAATATACCCTTTTGTTGCGTGGTAATGATTAACTTTACTTTGGCTGCCTGTGGGTCAGAAATAAAAGTGTTTGGCTTGATCACTTGATAATCATCTTAGAGATATGTCTTAGCGTGTTGGGTTTCCAACTCATTAGACAAGTATTCATGTTATTTGCAAAATGTAAGAAAAAAAACTTTTTCACTTTCTCTAAATGTTACCCAAACTCACACAGGGGTTAAGCAGAACCCGAGCTAAATAATAATAATAAAAGTTTTACTTAGTGCGGCGGCAGACGTATACATGAGGGAAACTAAAAGTTGGCTGAGGTTCGATACAGCTGCCGTATTAATGACGTTCGCGTACAGTCACGACAAGCCGCGCGGTGCTTTGTGTTTAGACGCAGAAGCCGCCCAGTGTTTAGTTGCGCGCAACCCATGCCGCCGCGTGATGAAAAACGCAACACAATGTTCTCTATTTTTCATAAGCGCGACATTTTCTCAAAACGAGTCCGTCGACCGAGTCTAGCATAAAAAGTTTCTGCATACGAGTTGCTCGCATTTCATTAGGCCAGAAATGAATACGGAAAAATAAGCGGCGAGACTTTTTATGTAGTATAAAAAGGGGCTAAAGCGTCTAATATACGAAGGATGAGCGCGCTGTGAATACTCTCGTTATAAATTGGGAGACGGATAGAGCTGGCTCGAAATCTGGAAGGCACAGAGGGTCATCTATCACCATTTATCCCAGTCCAAACAGACAATAAAAGATTGTCTCGAGCTCATTACGGAAGTATCGGAGCGACGAAGACGCGGCTGCGCGGCGGCGGCCGGCAGCGGCCGCACCACGGTTAGTTAACTTGCGATTATTCGGGCCCGCCGCGCACGCCCGGGGCGCCCGCGCCCCGGCGACCACCATCGCTTCACATCTAAGATTTGATCAAAATTTATTGTTCTCGGTCGCAGGCAAAACAGCTGTCAACTTCTGCAAACTCATCACGCGGTTAACTTAGAGCTACAAATTTTCAATTAATTAGTAAAGAGGGTACTCTCTGTTCAAATCTCGCTATTTAGTCGCATTTTCCAAGAAAGATGAGAGGAAAATTATGCTACCAACAAAGTAAAGTTTGATCATAAAAAGGCTAGGTAACAGTAGCGACACAATACTCGTATACCTTTCTCAGTATTAAGTTATTACTCCAATATAGCATACAAGTAAGTCATATAGTGTAGACAGGCACTGACAGGTTGCCTTGAGGAATTCCCATCACGTATGTATGTATCACACTCCGCGTACATCATTTCTTGGAAGCTAGCCAAGCGCCGGTGAAAAACGCCCGGCGCTTGTTTCAACTGCGTTACATAAATAATGAACGACTCTCCTGAATCTAAACTCGTCAGTTGGACAAACTTAATTTCAACAGAAATCTTATGTGAGGCTTTTAGTTGCAGGTTTATTACATTTCAATAATAATATTAGGTTTTGAAGGGGAAGTAAAAGGCGAAGTGGGTAGGTGACTGTAGGGTCATGTTACGTACCTAATCTAAGAAATTATCACGGTCCAGCTCATTTACTGACTCCACAGGAAGATACAGGCAATTTATCTTGGTAATCTCGGGAGGCTCTATATGGAGCCAACCAATTTGGCCCGGGATCGGAACATCACTCAAATCTTGTTAAAATTCGGAAGACAGGATTAGCGGGTCCCGTGTAAACAAGGTCCGTGTTATCGGGCGATCAGATGGCGCGCTGGCGGCGCCTCTCCATACATTATGCATGAGTAGGTACCGGCAGCGTCTTGCTACAAAAGGCACTAAGTAAAGGTAAATTTTGTTGCAGCTAACCTAATAGCGCTGAAATTCCCAGGTTTAAAATATGTTTTACCCTTTTCCGATATTAAAAATAATTGAGCTACTAGGAAGATGTTCGATGTTGTTTTGCAGCTCTCGGAGCCGGGGCCGGGGCGGCGGCGGCCAACGGGCGAGGCGGAGTAGCAAACTAAAAGAAAAACCCGCGCCAATGTTCCAAATAAAAAAACGTATCAACTTAAAGTTCACTTCAAATTCTCCTGGAAAAATCCAAATGGTACCTGATAATAAGATTATGTAACATAGAGATACTCACGAACAACCAATTTAATATTTTATTATTCGAGATTCATTTATAGAATTGACTACAAAGATTTAAGTGTATTCACTCAGGTACATCTCAAAAATGTATGGCAAACAAACTGTAGGTATAACAACATCAATTTAAAGCACACGTAGCGCTCTTAATCCTTGGGGTTGCTGGAAATCAGTACAGGCCTCTCAGCGGACTTTAATGGCCCTTTAAATGCCTCGAAGTCTGTACGAGCTTGTGCAGTCTTGTAATTTGTTCTCCGGGCAAGGCGGGCAACGCATGCTCACCTCGTGGGGTTACGTGCTCGATTTACATTTAAAAATGTGTACCCGAGTGATTAGTGCTCATTCGGACTTCTCCTAAGTAGTCCATCATCCCAGCTGATTGCTATTTCTCAGTAGACTTATTTTGTTCTCACATTACTCACTCAATGAATTATATATTTTGATGTATTGTACGTAGGATAAAGTTCTGCGTTTCAGGATGCGAAAGATTGAACATATTTATAGGTTCTTTTTTATAATAAAACGTATTAGTTCCCTAGTATACAAGTTAGATCATTGTAGAAATTACGCTATTAATAAATCAAGTACCATGAAAGTAAAAACCAGTGGTGTTCGGTAAGTAGGTACTAAATCACGAGAGATCGTGCATAGGGGCCTATTTAAATTCAAGCGAGATGTGTGAAGGAAGGCTCGGGTGATTTATGTAGCCGTCGGGGTCCTTTGTAAAAGTTTAAATATGAGAGTGCCAGCCGGGGCCGCGCCTGCGGACCTTGCATGCGAACCAGTTATCACGCCCGCTGCACTAATGCCAACCCGAATACTCATGAAAATACATTAGGTATATGATACCACCGTCTAAGTGAATGGGACCTTTCTAGTAAATATAATCCAACAATAATACATGTATATGTCCAACATTATTACTCTGACGGTTGAAATGTAGCAACAAATCAATGTATAACGGCGAATGTAACAAATAATACAGCGAGGGTTATGCTGAATGGGAAACAATTGGCGTTGGGTCGGTTGGCAGTAAACATTGGGCGGTGACGCGCGGCGGCGGCGGGCAGCGCACGGCGCGGGCTGGGCGGCGGTGGCGGCGGCGGCGGCGCGTTCGCCACGTCTCCTCTCTGAATAATTCACGACTGTGGAAGTGTTGAGGCGTGTGCGCAAACACTGTAATATTCGTTTAATATTTATATTATTACCGCACTCAAATAAGCTATTCTGATAAAAACAGACATTTCCTTGCAAATCGTTCCTTACGCTGTCCTACTAGATAATGCACTCTAATCATGACAATGGAAAGAAATTACCATGAGTTTATTCAAACAAAGAGACGTGTAAATTGTTTTCTTTGAGATAAATCTCATTATTTGGTTAAACAAAGGGTGTCGACGACGGTAAATGTTTGTAATGCCTTGTTTATTCCCACGCGTTTCATTTCATTACCTATTTGTGCCGGTTCCTACGGATTTAAATGTGCCCACTAGCTTTAGACGTTATATCAGTGACTAACATCTCCCTGCGGTGATAAATGTCTAGGTAATCAAGTCACAAGTCATGTAAATTCCAGGTAGGAATTTCCCTCCCGAAGTTGAATCATGACAGTTGAACATAAGCTTTCGGATTCGAGTAATTTGTGTTAGTTATCTGATTTTACCACATTCCTGACACTCATTCCGCATATTCCACTACGCATACTAGAATCATAATGTTAAAACATTTCAAATTCGTTAAAAGTGATTACTTTTTATATTTTGTAAAAATATACTTTTGTTTCAATATAAATAAAAATCTCCACATTCGCACAGAGTTGTTAAAGATATACATTACCTAAATAAATCGAATACAATACATAGTCACACTTCTTATAAGCCTAATGGCTAAAAATCATATAACAAACCTATTTTTGCTAAAATGCCTTTAACATTGTGTTCGTAAGAAAGGGACAAAACACATTTTATTAAACAGAGTAAATTATATTCATAAGTAAATGTGTAGGTACAGTCAGCGTCGTATATGTAGTAGCAGCCAAGGTAGCCAAATATTTCGGTACACGTCATTATTACGGTAAGAATAAGGGTGTGTTACGAAATATTTAGTTACCTTGGCTGCTTCTAACTATATGACGCTGACTGTACTTAATCTATGTAATTTTGTTTTCTCCAATATGCTCAGAATTGTTCGCTCAAAGTAGGTAAGTACGTGAAGTTCCTAATTACCGAATAGCACACATTTAAAAACATAAACAAAAATGATTAAAGTGATACGGTATTACGGCAGCGGACGAATAGTTTTGTGAAATGCAACGACAGACAAGTCACTGTAAACAGGCAAATAATGGCACATTTTTAAAGTTTGCTCTTATATTGTTTATTTTTAATTGACTTAACGCTTAATACGCTAATAGAAGTGACGCCTTTAAAAAAGACTAAAATAGTTTCGAATTAAAAGAAATACCTACATCAACGAAATAAAATCAAAAATGTACTAATATGCACTATAATTTACATCCCATAAAAAACTATACTAACCAACATTCATTTAAAATTGTGATTGATTTTTAGTGTTCCACACCAAAATGAGTCTACTAAATAGTCTTAATAATTATTTCTATTGAATTAGCATTATGAGGGTGTCCTCAAAATTGATGAAAACCAAGTAAATACGAAAACCATGAACTGGCAGGAATGTCAATTCATGGTTTCGTTTCTATAGATGGACGGCTTCATTTCGTCTGAATAATTCGACTTATCTGCAAATTGCTTGTTCCCGCCCTCTACACTATAATTCGTCTTATCTGCAACTCGCTTGCTCCCGTCCTCTACACTATAATTCGTCTTATCTGCAACTCGCTTGCTCCCGTCCTCCGCATAAATGTATCAATATTTCTAATTTTAACTACCGGAAAGCGAAACATTTTTCTCTAACCAAATTATTCAATGAAAGTATCTGCGTATTTGCATTGTTTGTACGAGTATTATCATCCATTTCTCGAAATGTATAAAAGGAAATTGCTACGAACGAATAAATGTTTTATTTGTGGGTCAGTAATAAAAATCTAGAATAAAAGTCGAGGTCGCATTAAAGTACCGTTCAATCACACGAGTAGTTCGGCTAAGTGCGCTTATAAATCAGTGCGTGACCGGTTACCAATGGAAGTAGGACCGTTCGGAGAAGACAAGTTAGTGCAAGTTTTTGGTGACATTTTAATGTATAGTCTCTAGGTTACAAATACAAGGGCTGTTATTCTTGCAAGAATCAATCAACAGTAACCGCCCACCATTTTGATACACAACTTATGCCGTTGGAGATGGACTGCGTTGGGATCATTGTGATATTATTACTTAGAGTAATCAATTGGCATGCGGAGCTTGTATAAAAAAATCGTGTAGTTACTCGAATGAGTCAGTGTAATTGGTATAACACATACATAATAACAATAATGATGCACCCGTGTACCACAGACAAGCCACGCACACATGCACGCACACATGTATAGTTATCAGGATGGTATTGAACTCGGATTTACTCACTAATTTACCACGTCCTAAAGAGATGTCTAATGCAGGTATTTGGAGGACATTCTAGGGAATGGTGAACCTTATGTAGCTGGTAAGCAAAAACCGTTGCGTTAAGCATATCTTTACCTGTGAGAACCTCTTTTGAAGGTAAAATATTGAAACAAAGATTTATTGTTTGCTAAATACACTCGCGGACAAAGAATACTGCCTGCGTAGCACGGTTGCCATTTTATCACTTATCGTTGTGGATAAGGCAACCGTCACTCTCGCACTCGCATACTTGTCAGAGCGTGATGGGCGTCTTTACCACAACGATAAGTGATAAAATGGCAACCATGCTACGCCCCCAGGTCGGTAAAATCCCTAATATTTTCTAAAATAGTGCAAGATTGTACAGCTTTTTTAATCCTGTCATGAACTTATCTAATTTTACATCGAAACTATTTAACGTTACCAGGTTGAAATCTGACTCAAAAAAACCCATGAAAAAAACTACGTTAACGGAGCGTGTTATCGCAAAAATCCTAATTTTTGGATACTGATAAATTTATGATAGGATCTCGGAAGTGGCTAAAACAGTTGGGTATTATAAAGACTAGGACATAATGATGTAAATAAAACTAATGTTGAATATTAAAAAAAAACCCATTGCAGTTATTTATTTTGATGACGACGACCGTAACAATCGTATACATATGTGTTATACTGCTAGGTAGTTACATCAGAAAACTGTTTGCGTGCGTTGTTACACAGAGATTACGTTTGACGTTAAGTGCAGGCCGTCATTTGAGGGTTACAAGAAGCCTCAAACTTTGTCGGCGGTCGAGCGGCGCCTGTTCTGTCCAAGGTTTTCCAATTAATATTAATTAAACAACTTCTGTGGTCACTTTGAATTACAAAACACGCCAATTTTCTTTAAGTGCCTACTTAATTCTAACACTACGTGATCATCGTGGAATTATAGTTTTTTGCAGACCGCGTAATCAATGCTAACATTTGTCATGGCTGTATTAACTTTAGAATACTAAACTCCTACGAGGAAAACTTTCAGAAATATCAACAGTATATATAATAATAAATACGAATATATTCACAGTAAATATTTATTTACAATAGTGTATTTAGTTTTTCTGTCTTGTTTATGTTACTTTGCCATAACCCTCTTTGTTTACTTAACTTACATTCTTTTGCACTTACTTTTTTCGCTCGCTTGTCTCTATTTTTATTACGGAAATGTTTCCGTATTTGGTAAATTATAACAATAGTTCTTTCATAATTTACAACTTGTGCATGATTTATGCAACTTTGAACAGGGATATTAATTATAGCTATGCAAACATGGTCCAAGCCCTGCAGTAAATGTGCAGTGAGAGAGAGAGCGAGTAACTAACTCGGTGCGCAGTTCAGCCGAAGCCACCGGATTACGCAAGTAAAATTACATTAACCACATGCCTTCTAATGTACATTTCCTGGATCCATTCCGAGCACGAACGCTTATACACATAAGGCTACATTTTATTAAAATTTGGTTCCGGGAACAACACGATAACATCACCCGGGAATACTATTTTTTTATAATTTCAGACTAAGAACCAACGCAATTTGTGCAAAGTTGTTGGACTTGATTAAGATTAAACATTCGAATTGTATGAGTTGGATTAAATTGATATTTTATTCGTCATTATTTTTAGTCTAAAACCAAATTATAAATTATAGGAAAGTAGTTCGATATCTACACAAATAGCAACGTCAATAGCATGTCAATAAATTGTTACCTATCTTTATTAACGTTATTTGACGACCACTTTGGCTTAGTTGGTAGTGACCCGGCCTACGAAGCCGGCGGTCCCAGGTTCGAATCCAGGTCATTTATTTTTGTGATGATCACGAATGTTCCGGAGACTTTGATGTTTTGTTAGTAGCTTGGTAATTCTGTGTGTTTGGGGTAATCTTCGTACCTACTTATACGATTTTAACAATAGGTTCACCAGTACATATAACGGATTTTCGAAATGGTCATAGGGTATTTTATCCCGCAGCTTCACTTCTGTTCTGTGTAGATAATCGTGGACGGAGCCGCGCGGGCAACTAGTCTTGCATAAAGTAGATGATAGTGAATAGAATAGGTGGGTACATTCTCATATAAACTGTTTTTATCTCGCGGCCCGTGTTGTATGCATGAACCTGGCAAAGTATAGTTTTGGTAGTGCTAGTCCAATTTATTTTGTTATAAATTTGTTCTCATGAAACAATGTGGGAAAGCGACGCGGCCGGCGATACGGCGAGCGTTCGCCGCGTTGGTGGAGATACGAGATCACTGCGTAAAACGCCGGCTATCAGTCGACGGTCGGATGTGCAAATAATCGTTTCGGGACCACCCGCGATTATCTCGATGATCGATGCGAGCAACCAATCCGATATATTGCACATTTTTGACATGGATGATTTCGTTAATCTCTGGCTTGGCATACCAATCGGCACGATGAAACTAGATCGTTTATCAATTTTGAGTACGAGTTATTTAAAAATCGAAATCCGCCAAGCTATTATATAGATGAAAAACTAATTGGTTTAGGCGGATACGTAATTCCGAACATCAGTTATACAATTCAATTCCACATAGGTATCTGGATATTTGGTGACCCCGGACGAACGCAAAGCCAAGCCTCAGATCAAAGTTACGATAATCAAAAGAACAACAAATAAAGGAAACTTTAGAAAATAAGCTAATATAACGATAAAGAAACAGCGGTGAATTTCTGTGAAGCCCGGGCAAAGGTTTTTTTAGAACAATGTGACTCGCTAACCAAGCCTCTTGTAGCGGAGAAGTTGATTGCGCCGCTCTAACAAACCGGCAACTTTCCTACTACGTAAGACCTACTTATCACATCTTAGAACGACGTTTCTCCGTTGTATAAATTACTCTCGGGTTGAAAAAAGAGTACTTACAGGGTTGTTTCAATACTAGAGTTCTAATAAAGAATGACTAAGGTTCGCCTTAAAAATTAATCCGACGTCTGTTTGAAATGTCAATACTGGACTCAGGGAATGCATCTGCGAGATTTCAGACCTAGCCGAGATCTCCCGAGACCACAAAGCCAGTCTTGCGAGATTTACGAGATCTCGCGAGGGCGTTTTGCTCTGAAAACATATGCAAGTGCTCAGAATAGCATAATATAAAGATTATCAAAATGTGATATTAAAATAAATACTTGCAGTGGGTTTAAATTAAATGCGTTTTATTTCACAATGCAACACAAAGATATTTTTTTGAGTTTTATTTATCTTTGTTTATTTAACCATCAGGTAATAATATAATTAAAAAAATATTTTAAACAACTAGTAGGTTTTAATTTGTCAGTCAGATGAAACTTTAGTCATGCTGTTTTATATGGAAAGTTCAATCTCGCAATCTCGCGAGATGTTGGACGAAAACTGTACATCTCTGTGTGCTCAGTCTCGTAAAATATAGACGAGATCTCGCGAGATCGAGATCTCTATCTTTTTCGAGATTGCAACTATACTGTACTTATTATTTATATTTGAGCTAGCATACTTGATTAGGAATATTAATAATTAAATTATGACTATATACATACAATTATAAAACGAATCTAAAAGATTGCATCAAGGCCATGTGTATTTTGTAAAACTGCCTAAATTAAGCGCTACTTTCATCAACATTATTAGGTATTCAGAGCGACTATCGTAAGCAAATAGGTACCAGAAGATAATCATAGCTATATAGTTTATCAAAGTAGGTACATAATAAGATTATTGTTGCCTCATAGCACCTGCAAGAGTCGGGTTTAAATTGTAGATTAAGCAACAAAATAAACACTTAATAATATTAATGTTGGTCTTTCGGTTGTTAACGTCAGTTAGCGTTCGGAGACGACCACCGCTAAGTGCATCGTGCCCGCTCGTTTATACTCTCCGCCAACTCCGTCTGATGACCTCTTAACTACGTACTTATTAATTTCGCCACTATTTTATACATACACTTTACGGTACAGTCTCGACCGTAATCGTTAAATAACATCGTCCCCGAACGTGCGCTACGTTTAAACGTTTGTTGGGTGTTAATGACTGAATGTTTTGTGCAACCATAAAACATGCATGTTTGCCGTAAAAGTTATGTGGCCGTATTTTGAAGATACCTACATTTAAGTACAATGTCGCCATTTTGATAAATAGATCAATGAAATTTAGAGGAACCACTTAGTTTCTAGCAAGGTAAAAAACCTTTCTATGAAGAAGGCGATGTTTCTGTATTAACCTCTATTATCTATTTTTGTAAGAAACATAATACAACGTATTAATTTGACATATATTCTTACCAAGTGGGTATTTCCCAACATTACCGAACAGAGTAATGAGAACGATACACAAATAGGTAGCACCTAGGTACATCTGCGATTTCTTCTGCCGCTTCAAACCCGGGGACGTTCCGGGTGAAACAGCCACTTAATATCCAGGTTCAGACAACTATATTATCGGAACGCACAAACGCGGAACTAGGTATGTCCATTCATTTCTAATGCCATCCAAGCCAACAATAGGATCATAGGAGAAACACGTATTCTGCACTCAGGAGCAAAAAAATCGACAAACTCACGTTAGATTTCCATATCAAATACCTTCTATCTTTTCCCGTGAAATCTTCGATCATGAAATCTTGAAAAAGTACTGTTTGAAAGCTGAATGTCGACTTTCACAAAATATAGAATTCTGGAATCTTCTCATAACAAACACGGGGAAATGTTGTATAAAAAATGAAATAATAACTCAAATGACTCTGAACTCTACAATTTTGTTCGATTTTAAATATTCTGTGTCACACACCTATATGATAATTTAATATCATCCCGAAAATGCTTCCATCCAAATCATTTATTTACATGAAAATAAAATGTATTTCTGAAATAATAGTCGTAACAAAAGTAGAGGAGTACTTTTGTCAGGAACAAGCATAAAAGCTAATTTAGACCATGATATCATGAGTAAACATAATTTAATTTGCAATATTTACAGCATAGCTAGCAGCAACCCCAGGACTTAGTGAGCGCATCCGTTCGATCGCTCGATGTTCGCATTTAATTAGTTTCTGAGGCAGTCCCTGTACCTAATAGTACAGGCTTTTAAAGAAAGTACCAGGCACCGGAACCGCTCTGCGACAGTATTGGGCTACACAACACAATAATATGTCTTCCAACAAAGAATATGCCAAGTGCTTTCGCATTTCACAACTTCACGGGGGTTGGGCTCATTCCATCTAAATTTCATTTTACCTCTTTTTCAATAGTCCGAGATCTCAAAAGGCCTTAGTGTCAAAATACCTAAATTACAGAACACCTAACCTTTTTTTTTCATAACACCTTGTTCGCAATATGGCTAGATTTTACAATATCTAAGTTTCATAATGGGCAAACTTCACAATACCATAGTCGCAAAACATACTATGTTCAAAACAACCAAGTACCAGAATACCTACATTTTAAAAAGACTACTTAACCATCATGTATACTTTGCTTTACTTATCTTCTTTAGGGCTGGCCACTTACAATTGAAGTACCTACTAATATTATATCTATTACAATACAATTGGTACAAACGTCAGACCATCGTTGTCAGTTGAATAGTTTCTTTCAATTGCGTCGTTTAATAAAATAGTAACTAACTATTCATGAAAAAACTATGGATCTGGTTTTCATAAAAAATCAAAAAGGCGGTAGCTCCATAGACTGCAAAAATTTAGGCATTTTGAAACTATGACATTTTGATGTTCTGGAGTTTTCAGCTTAGGTTCTTTTAAAAAATTGTCGTATCTGTGATTCGGTATTTGAAATAAATGTACATTTTAATATTTAGGTATTATGGTCATGAGACGTTTTAGTTCAAAGTTATTATGAAATTTGTTCATTGTAGCAATTAAGACAATTGGATATTTAGGTATTATGAACCTACGGAAATTTGAACTTTAGTGTAATTAGTGTATTAGGCGTTATGGAAATTAGGTGGAATGAGCCCAACCCCTTCACGGTATGCTCTGATTATTTATAAACTTTTTTACCTCGCCGTAAAGTATTTTCAAGTTATCGAAATCTGAACACAGAGGATGGATTTTATATTCTTATAGTCTGTTATGATATTTGTAAGGGAATGCAATTTGTAGCCCATTCCAGCCCCCGGTATAAGTGTATAAGTAAAGTTTAGAGGACTGGAAAAGTGAGGCTTTCGTAGGGTGTGCCAATTGACGAACTTGTTGGTGTTATTCGGACTACTAGGGACAGCCACGCAATGACACTCTTTTTGGAATAGGAAAATAATAGACGGAAGAAATGTATATTGCCAACAGGAGCATTTTCTAAGCTTACCTATTTTATTACATTATAAGAACACAATTTTGATTTATGCTACATTTATGCTAAAAGTGGCGCTGGAATATACGTTTCATGGGCTCTGCCCCTTTTGGGAATAATGGCGTGAATGTATGTATGTATGTATGTAATTTTGATTTGGTTCTGAAAGGATATATTTTTTTAGTAAATACACCAATATTGCAAAACTCCAGGTAGTATGAATTAAAAATCAGCACAAAACATATAATTTCCCAAACGTGCAATTTGCTTTATAAGTACGTATCTTCGATAAAAAGGCTCAAACTAACAACAGAGAACCTATTTTCTCAAAAAAATACTACTCTATACTGCACTGCTACATGGTCTGATAAAATATTTTTCTTGCAAGCATAGATAGGAATGATATTTACTTATATATTGAGACGTTATCGATGCCCTCTATCATTGCTAAGTAAAAATAAAAATGAGATGAGCATGACATTTGCTCTTTGGGAGCTGTGCCAAGGTATTTATTATGGGCATTCACGTGAACATATGTTATCGATTTTTTTCCAGGGCCGGTGAAATGTGACCAAAACCCAGGATGTACCATCGCTTGGCCTTTATTTAAATATAACAAAAGACAGACATTGCGGGGGACCACCACATTTTAGTTTAAATGCCGTTAACACTTTGAAGTTTGTGAAAAAGATTATTATTTGTATTATATTAATCAGACGTTTGTTAAGTTTTTTGAATAATGGGAAGGGGGTTAATGACTTTTCGCATAGACAAACGAGTTATTCGCTTCTATTAAATAACTTATTTTTATATACATACACATCGCTATTTAACAAATAAGAAATAGGTAATGAACTATTATGGACTTGACAAAAATATTGAATGCTTTTAGCAGTTATTCCCTTTATTAAAGCTCTGCTAAAGTGTATAACTCCGTAATCGCAAGTGCACTAGTCCTATGACTAATACAAAATAGACGGCGGATGCTGTCAGTAGACAGATCGTGCTGGTGTGCCATATGCCACAAACGAACTAGCCGCGTTCTCCACTGCACATGATTTAGACGTAATGGATAGAGTCGATGGAAACGTATATTGTGATCTTTTGACTTTGGATCTTTCGTCTTTCGCAATACATTGTCGTAGTAAACCTAAAAGCACTTCGATATATGTATAACTGTAATACATTTGACAGAACAACAATCTCGCCGACTCCTCTATATGATATTTATTAGTATAGATAATCATATATTTTATTCTTTCATATCTGACATCGAATTTAAAGTAAGCTTTAATACTTTGTACATGATCGCAACACTACTGTGACGTATTTGCGACCAAATATCGGGATTTATAAGTAAGAACTACATTTGCATAGCTATGCTTGAAAAGCCCATATTTAATTTCGACGTTGAGGCGTCCCGTACATGGAAATCGTTTTCAATATACGTAATACGGGTTAGGAAGTGCGCGTAGCTACCCCCGAACTTCGCATAAAGCACCGCACATGCTGATTTATGGAGCACTCAGACCACCTCTATGTGGGTGCTTGAGTGTTTTAAAATCGGACATGATTTATTACCATGCAATTCATACATCGATACGAATAATGAAATAGTAACATTGGCATAATTACAACAATATTTAAACGCAAAATAGGTTGTTGCATTGGTTTTAATCGCATTTGAGTGTAGGTATAAATGTTAATATTAAAATAATAATAATAAGTGTTGTGTTTCTTCTAAGAAGGTAAAATGTATTAAATATATTACGATGGTTAGTACCTACTAACTATCAGGTTCTCTACAAATTCGAGTATCTTGTTAATACATTATTTCATAAGTTGTATATTCTGGCAAAGACAATCCTTCTTCGTAAATAAGTACCTATTAGAAAAGCCAGCACGAAAAACCATAAGTCCCATTGTCTACATTTTATATATGTAATACGATTGTGAGGATAATGTTATAGATTTTTAGTTAGTTTTTTTATTTCTGGTATATTCGACATACACTGCACATGTTGCCGGATCGGTTTTACGTGAAATTGGAATTCTGAGACTGGGGCAGAGACACGTGGCAAAGAAACGAAAGTGGACAATGTAGCGAGGGCAGTGGTGGATCGGAATGCAAATTAATACGCGCCTCATGAATATGCATGGGTGGTGTCCGGGCCGGCATTATATCCGAGTGGCCTCGCAGGGCAGCGGCGCGCCTCCGCGCTCGCAGGCGCAGGCGCAGCCTTACACAGCATCAAGCACAAGCACAGTATCATGTACATAACTCGAATAATAACATACTAACGAGAGTAGCAAAATCTCCTACCTAATGATTATGATTTATACAATAAGTGAATTAGTCTCTAAAAAGTTCACAGTTTATTTAGTGTATGTGTAGGCGAAACAAAGTTCTATGTGATTCGAATGCCAGATTTTTATAAAAATTAAGAATAATATTTTATTTACCTTTGAAAATGACGCGACGTATACTTTTACACAACAGCATAAAAAGAAAATAACAACCTGCTTACTTCGATTTCAGTAACTTCTTATGCGAATCAAAGCCATGCTCGTATAGCGGACACAATTTTAATTGGTCTTTGTTATACGGCATTTTGTTACTTGTTTATTATTGACATCATTTTCTCTAAAAGTAGGTAAAATGAATACATACTTACCATTGACTGAACCAATTTTATTTCGTATAGCATGTTTGTTTCTTTTATAAGGCTCATGTCAGGCTATTATTATAGTTGAAAGTAACCAACAAAAAGAAGAATTGCGTTAGCTGCATATAGAAAATTTGAAATCCCTATATAAATATTCCAGTTACAAGTAATATGGAGTTAGAGCAAGCCGCGAGATAATTGGGGTCACGAGCAACGTCTTAGGACATTTGGTACAGTGCTGAGGCGGCACGAATAGCAAGATGAAGGGGTGCGAGTAGCGACGGCAGAGCGCCGTCAGCGAATATGCCAGTCCGCCTTGTCGCGGCATAACTGGCGTAACTAACAACCGGGTGGAGTAAATGCCTCTACGCGATGGCCCAGCGTCACGCCACGTTATGCTACGCCACGCCAAACTGCGCCCGCTCTCCACGGTTATACCCGTGGTTGTTTACTCCATTCATTACTTAAGGTGACGGCCACAGGTAGCACCAGCGAGGCGGCAGCTTGCATTGAAATTAAGCTTTAAAAGGTTTTCAGCTCTCAGGTTGTACCTTATAATCCTAAAAGGCGCGGTTAATTAAAAAAAAGTATTTAAAGACAGTTTTATAAGAAATACTTAACGAGAAAGAAAACGGGACGAAACTGCATTATGTGAGTTGATTCTGAATAAAATAGTATTTCAATTTATTCCTGCGTATATATGCTCTGGTTGCTTTGCACCGACGCGATGAATAAATGGTTTAAATCGAGTGGTAACCGATGCTAGTCGATAATTCGGTGAATAGTCAATTACGTGACATGGGCATTTGGACATGATGCGACATCAATCCGTTTAACTGGATTCGTTAGATGAATTTTGCAATTATTACTTGGTTTAATTTTAACTTTGGTTTAATATTACATGGTTCATTAAGATTAATAATACTAAATGGCATACTAAATAAGTTTCACCCGTTCTAAACTGATGCGACCGATCACACGGGACTAATCTAAAATCAGTTATTAGTGACCTGTTTACCACCAGCTAGACGATGAGATTTCAATTAAAATCTCGTTCGAAGAGCGCAGTTCTTTAATTAAAGCTGTTTTTTACGCGAAGCCATCGGAGGTGGGCTCTCTGCCCTCTACTATTCATTACTCTTCGAGGCTCACACGCCGATGTTCGGTTTAATTAGTTTTTGTTGGAAGACTACGATCTGCTTGCTGTAAAAAGGATTGCCAATCCGCGCGCACTCACACACACAAAAGCTAGCCAGTTAATGAAAAGTGTGTACTGCTTCATCGTCGGAATCTTCACACTAACTATTCTGCTATTCACGTGCCTGTGATTTGGTCGATCATGATCTCATCGCAAACAAACTCGAACACTATGGCGTCCGTGGTATTGTACTCAAGTTGCTCAGAGCTTTCTTAGGTGACAGACGGCAATCAACTGATGCCAATAATAAGAAGTCGAGTCTTGTCCCCGTAGGATGGTCCGTACCGCAAGGGTCGAAATATTGGAAATAACATTTTCCTAATTCTGATGAATGAACTTCCGTTTGACTCGCCAATGGACTTCATAATGTATGCGGATGATATCTGCGCCATAACTAATGCTGACAGCAGAGACCAACTGCAGTGAATGGAATGCTCCTACAATCTCGAAAAAAGCAACCTAGTCGAGTTTAACTTAAGGCAAAGTTTAGAACCTGCCGAAACTAATTCATGCACTAATTGTGAAAAATATTACAATCCCGACTATTAACCATGTCCAATTTTTAGGTTTCACTATTAACTGTGGTCTAAAATGGCAAAATCATATCGACAGGGTATGTACGAAACTCAATTCTGCCTACTTTATAATAACCCGTCTCACGCCTATCTTATCGAACGAAAACCTTCTGATAGCTTATAATGCGTTTTGCCACTCCGTACTAACATATGGCATAGACCTGTGTAGGGCTTGGCTGCTGACAGGGCCATTTCTTATTCAGAAGAAAATTATTAGAAAAATAGCACGCGTCGCTCCGGGCACGCCGGCTCAGCAGCTATTCATAGATCTCAAAATCCTGACATTACCGAATTGAATTGAATCATTCACGAAGAAAAAATGGAAAAGCGGTCGATATCACGACAGCAGGCAACACGCCCTGGATGTGCCGAGGCACCGTCTTGCAAAAGCGGCTAATAGTTTGCACGTTTTGGGTCCACAAATGTATAATAAAATCCCTGCTACCACTACCATTAAAAGTAGCAAGACACGCTTAGGTTTTATATTAAAACTAAAATCATTACAAAAGGCCTACTATTCCGTTTCTGAATTCCTATCTGTATTAAGTTAAAAAATAACGTTAATATGTATAATTTATTGTGTGTTGTTGTGTCCATTAGTGCCGACCTTATATTTTTTTAATTATAATGTTTTGAATGTTTACTTGTAAATATATTAATTTTATTGACCTAAATTACTTTAAGTATATGATTTTTTATGGTTTTTTGTATGATTTCTATGACTATGTGTACATATTTAGCATATTACTACTGTTATCTATATTGACAATGTACAACCAATACTGAATAAATAATGTGAATGTGAATGTGTGAATGATTGAATAATTTGGCAAGCACTTTTTCGCAAGAAGTTAATATTTAGTGCTGTGTACCTATATAGGTAAACATAATAATTATAAAACACTTCATTAGTTCAAAAGTGCAACCATTTATTTATTTAATTAATTAATTTGTTTGTTTGTTTGTGTATTTACTTATTTGTTTGTTTGTTTGTTTTGTTTATTTATTTGTTTGTTTATTTATTTATTTATGTATTGATTTATTTCACAAGAACGGTTAATACCAATTACACTTGTGCAAAAGATTCTAAAATATAGGGATTAAGTAGGTACAAAAAAGGTACTAACCTATAATGCATTATGTACTCAGTAATCATTCATCATCCCATTAATCATGCATTCTCACAATAAGAGAGGCACCTGGCCGCGAGCACGGGCAGGCTGCTACAAAGAGATCCACTTGGAGCAGTGCACAACCATACAAATATTAAGAAACATGTATAAACAAATACCGCTGCCTGCACGTATAGGTATTATATTTCTTTCTAGGAAAATATCACAATTGTTAATTCCTCAAAAAAAAAATTGAAAAATCATACTCACACCCTCAATTCGCAAGTAGAAAATTAAATGAGAAGTGTCCCTACGATGAAAATTCGAAGAAACTGAAATGTTTCTACATTGCAAAATTATTTTTCCTTCGTTCTTATGAGAACAAACTACGGCGAAGTTGACGGAATGTGGTAAAAGCAGGTGATATTTTTTACGTTAAAAGAGTAAACGAATATAATTATGCTTTGGCCGTTCAACGTAGGATAGCTGATTTAATGGTTACATTTCGTGCCTTGTATTAGTTGGCGTGGGCTGCAGATTACTTTTTACCGAATATTTCTCACGATAGGTGGATAGTGCGCCCTGCACCTTGGCACTTTTTGATTTCCTATAATGAATTTTAAATCAGTAGCAGCAACCACTCGTCATTGAAAATAATTATTTCAGCTAACGTACGTCTCGGCTTTTGGTGGCGGCTTTAGCAATTTGTCACAGCCCCAAGCGCTGGAGATGTTTATTCAAACGAGGACATTTTATTGCAACGACATAAATCTTCGAGCAAAAACGTGATGGTAGTGACGTGATCTTATGAACGTACGACAATGGCTATTTTCTTGCGCCTTTTTCTTTTTGTTAAGCGTTTATTCATTTAAGCAAAATGTTCGGGCTACGTGCGGCGCGAAACGGTACGAAGGAGAAAAAAATATGTATCTACAGTAAGAATTTCTTTCCTTTATCTTATCTCTTACTCACACTGGTGTAAACGTTTCAGTTGATTCAGACAATTGAGCTAGGTTCGTTCGGTTCGCTCAATCTCGATCGTTCGATAGTAGTTTAAAAAGAAACCCAATAGTAACTAGGCGTTAGTGTGATCTAGTCACACTAACGCCGTAAAAAAACTGAAATACTTATAAGCTAATAAGACGAGCACAGCCAGCGCCTGCACTACTTCAGTTAACCGTACTCATCCAGTCGAACAATGGGGCACTAAGTCAAACTTATAACCCGGAACACGTTTAAACCCTTACAAAATTAAAACAGGAATTGAAATCCGTATTGCCGGGCCCCGAGCGGCAATAAGCGAGTTATTAATTCAGCTGGCCGTCAGTAATCCGGGCGGGTACGCGAGACCACGCGACATGTCGTTATCATTTCGGACATTAATAAAACTCTATCCGTCGTTTCTAACGAGCACGCCGCAAACTTTGCCCGTGGGGAAATATTCAAATGGCAATGGCGAGCGTGCGCGGCGCATATTGACGCGGCTAATTATCAGGGCACGGCTGTTTGTCGCGCGGCAAGCAGCTTGCGGCACTTTACCGCCTCCGCGGTCCGGACTCCGGGGCAACGCTCATAAGTTTTCCTGTCTGCTACTGACCACTTCTAAATTTACCAAGACTCACGCTTACCTCATTTGCATTTTCGATGCATACACCAAATTTTATGCAAAGACTAATGCACTATGAAATGAACATTAATCGAAGTAAAAAGTAAATTCTGCGAGATTAGTTTACTTGTCTCAAAATATAAATCGTTTCTGGCAAATTATTTTTTTATGGGACTTCGACTTAAAAGCGATTAAAAACCCCGAACAATCGCCAGTTTTCCCATTTACATATAAATTATCACAGGATATTACCTCCTCCGCCTCATAGATAAAAAGCTTCATTTTCCACGCTGTGTGCAATAACACTGCCAGACAAATTAATATCATATTTTTTTCGTTGTTATCATTAATGATTTATGTTTGCCTACCGATTCGCTGAAGCCTATTTTTTTTTAAATGAAGTTATTGGCAGAACATACTTTTTTAATTGCTAAAGCTAAAACTGTTTGACATTCCGGACAACAGTAATCAAAGAGGGCACTCAGTCAGACCCGATAGGCTCGGCAGCGTAGAACAATGGAATCAATGACTAATCCAATCAACCTCCTGCTTTATTCGTAATTATGAGATAAATGGAGAAGCTTTCAATGGCCTTATATTACGTTAACCTACTCTTCCAATCGACACTTGGTTGTTTAGATATTGGAATGTGGACAATAATAAACGCTATTGCACAATTAAATTTCCGAGAAAGGTGACGTTACGCATGTGTACACACGGAGGGGATTAAATTCAATCTATCAACCCCCAGAGTCTAAGGGACGCATACGTAAGGCGCTTCTAATAACGTGGTTACTTGTCTCATGCATGATTGTATCGAGGATAATCCAGATTACAGATAATGGGACAAATGCTTGCGAAGATAAAATGCAAAGACCAGGACAGATGACCGGTGAAATGCTTATGATCCTACTAATCCTACTAATATTATAAATGCGAAAGTTTGGATGTTTGGATGTTTGTTACTCAATCACGCCTAAACGGCTTAACCGATTTGGATGAAATTTTGCACAAAGATAGTTTATAGCCTGGATTAAAATATAGGATAGTTTTTATCCCGGGCCCACGCAGACGAGGTCGCGGGCGGAAGCTAGTATGAAATATGATATTCGTTGGCCTGTGGATTCGGAATGAACACTTCGTGACAGAGCATAGATTTACCTTTTCTTAGTTATGTCTTATTACTCTTCTTCAGATTCTATACGTGTGCGAAGTACAAGTTTATTTTATACTATAAAACGTTTGGGTTCAATGTTACTAGTCATCAAGAGTCAAACGAGGTTTTGATGAATTTCGTTTAAAAAATACATAAAATATTACTTTTTTCGATTAAAACACACCAGCTACACATTGCTGACGAAATAAAAATTGTTGTGCTACAGCGGAATAGACGAGGAGCGTAACTTTGCATCAGGACCCACAGAAACTGCTAAATACCCACTTAATAAAATTAAAATTTATGTTTTTCTCAGTTTATCTCGTTACCACACGTGCTGCAGAAACCGAATATATAATGAGATCACCAGTTTTATTTAAAAGTAAGTACTCGTAAATCTTTTTTAACTAAACTTAAATCCTCAGCTTCTCAGAACACGCCTCGTAAACTGTACGGCCGTATAAGTAGGCGTGCATCATCACACGGGGTTGGCTTCTCGACTAATGTTCTTTTTATTTTTTTTATTCGTTGGCTCTAGGGCAAGATTCCACGATAATATAGGAGCCGATAAAGAAGTTTACAGCTAGCAAAATCTGACTTGTTAAAAGTTCTCAGCTATTTCGTGCGCGTCAGTAATATACATCTTGTGAAGCGATCATAGTAAAACATTTTTAAAATTCAAATTAGTACTCCGTACAAGTATGTAATGTACACAAATGGTAACACTAAAAAGATGTGATGTAGAATACAAAGTACTGATTATATTGGCATTGGCAATGAGTAGGAAATGTTTAGGAGATATTTTTTTTTACAAAATATTATTTCCGAGGGAAATAATACTTAAGACGAAAAAACTAAAAAGGAAATGAGAAAATAGTGTTTATATGCTCGTTCCATACTTATTTGACTATGCGTGAGGGAGACCAGCATGCTCTGATAAACATAGCAACAAGTATATACAGTACAATTACTGTTAGTTAGACCTGACAGATGGATTGCCTTTATTTAATTTTCAACTTTAATTTCATACAAATAAAGCATTTTTCAGAATACTGTTACCCACATCTACCGATTTAGTAATAACTATTTTATTTGTATAAGATTAAAGTTGAAAATGAAATGAAGGCAATCCATCTGTCAGGTCTTAACTAACAGTAATCGTACTATACGTATTTGGTCGCAAAACAATAAATGAGACAAGCTTTTGCGGCAAAATTCATGCTTGAAGAAACACTTGAATCAAGAAATTAATTAGGAAGAACTTGAATGAAACACGAATCATCTTGAATTCAGACGATTCTCTCGAACCCAGAGAAAAAATCTTGGTTCTAGACAATTTCGATTAAATTACTAGAGAATTTAAAAATTTCTTAATTCCAAAATATGTACATTTGCTTCAAGTAACCTGTCTTTTCTGCGTAGATCATCTACGTACATGTCAGAGTACAAACTTTCTACATATATAGCACGTACACACCTGATATGTGATTGAAGCTAACGTGAACACGGCGGTATAATGATAACATTTGAGCAGCCTTGATATGAGAAGTAACTCCCAGCATTGTTCAAGACGCGTCTTACGCAATATCTCTCTCGCGTCATTTGCGGCGTACTGAAGGCGCTGAAACCGGCGTCGGTTTACTTCACTCTCGACGTGTTTGCACAAACCACTGTAATACGATGCTCTGATATCTGATACACAAATCAGCTATTTACACTATTAAACGCTGCAGAGTGCTTCTTTGTAAATGTATGGCTTTATAAACATGTTAAAATAAAATCATAATATTTTGAAATAAACCGCCACCAATAACAGTTTGAAACAATAGGAAACTACAACCGTTTTCATTCGTGCAATATGCCTTACATTCGTAACAAAAGGCTGTAATCATAATATTTTGAGCTGTTTACGTTAAAACGACCATTTTAACATAGTCAGTAGTAACCCTGCAAACGCAGCATGCGGTCATGGAGTAGAACCCCGGTAAGGGCATTGATTTGTGTGATGAGCACGAATATTTATTCCTGAGTCATGGATATTTTCTGTGTATTCAAGTACTTATTTGTCATCTTTATAAGTATACGGTCGTCTAGGGGTGCGTAACGGTCGCTATAACCACTTTTGATATATTATTTATCGATATGACGGTTAGTTGGTTAACATTTTCATTTTCTCTTTTTGAACCTAAAATGAATGAGTTTTATTGGGAGTATTTTTCAAATTTTGCAGTGATAAGTGTAGTTTTGGTTCTCAATTTTGCAGTAAACAAGAATCATTTGGTACATGAATGATTACAATTTCAATTCACCATATCTTATACCCTTGTACAGTCAGCAGCAGAAGTTGCTAAGCAGCTTAGTGCTCAAAATGATCTACACATGAACTCTGTGTCAAAGGAATAAGGATCTGTGTAGGTCATTTTGAGCGTGTTATTTTGCTTAGCTACTTCTGATTCTGACTGTACAGCCCCTTGCAATGCTTGAAAATCAAAGATGAATAATAATAATAAAAAATCAGGACTACATTATATTATTTTACCGCAAAATATACTAATATTTTGCCCTAAAAATAATATTATAGCAAACTGTAACATTATGTTGCCATAAAAAAAAAAATTAAAGACGTATAAATCACGCTACACCGACGCCGCGCGCTTAGTCACCGTCGAAATTTTTATTAAAGAATTATTAGAGTTTAAGAAATTATTATTTAAGTACGTTATCAGTTTATGAATAAAAACGAATAGTTACGTCGTAATCTTGAATGAAAAAGGAAGCAGTTTGCAAAATACGCTCGTCTGTAGTAGTAGTAGTAAGGACTCTAAAGGGACTAAGGTCTTAAGGGACGGGGTCTTATGCACTTTTGGTATATCAACTTTTGGTGTACTCTGTTATGATCTAACTATTATCAGGTATAATACCTAATATCATCAGGTAATATAATCCCTACTAACATAGTTTTTAAGACCTTTATTACTAACGAATTATGGAAACACTTCCGAAATAAATTATTTGATTTGATTTGATTTGATAATGAACTTGTGATATACATTGATCGTAACTTGTGTAGCATTTTTGGTGCAGCGCAGTGTTGTTAACGGAATTTGTATAAAGACTTTCAATCCTAATGCTTAATTAGCGTTAATAACGTTAATATTAACCTTATTTAACAATTTTGATTGATATTGTCTATACCAATTCCGTTTACAACACTACGCTGCACCAAAAATGCTACAAAAGTTACGATCACTGAATAAAACAAGTAACAACTATTAATCTAACAGTAATATGGTATAACGTATACGTGATATAACTATGTTCGATATAATGTTCAGTGGGTATAATGAAGTACTGGTATAATCTGGAATACGTAGTACTATTATATTAAGACTCCGCGCAGTGAAAATATATCTAAAGTTGTTATACCGATCATTACACACCCGTCGTCTAGTACCCACATAGTAAAAGCTTCGCTTAGTTTGGGACTAGCTCGAATTGCCTTATTTAATTACCTATACCTTTAATTACTTATACCTATACTAGCTTCCGCCCGCGATTTCCTCTGCATGGACCCGGGCCGAAAGCGTGATTGAGTAACAATCATCCAAACTAAACTTGCGCATTTATAATATTAGTAGGATTTTATATTCGTTGATATGATAAATAAATAGTTACAATACAAAATTACAAAACACCAGACATTAGAATAACTACTCGTATATTTGCAATTTAGGTTAAAAAAATATATGAATAATAAAAATAAGAATTACAAAATAATAACAATACATATGTGCTTCTATAAACTTAAAACTTGTCTCTATAAATGCCTAATGCATTTCTACTTGTTAAATGTGGAAATAAATAATAGGTTAAATGTAATTCACTGACATACATACATTACCTACACAATTAAGAAACTATGCAAGCGAGGTAATCCAATCATGACATTAGCATTGTACCAAATTGAATGGCGTGATATACCTGTGACTAATATGTGCGGGTAGCTCGTGGAGCATGCCATTAGAACGTGTATTAATTTTCTTACAAGTACCATCACGTAATTTGATTGTTAGCGTGTCCATGAGATTAGCTCGAGACCGGTGCACGGTGTAGGAAGTCAATAAACAAGCCTGAGACGGTGTCAACACGCTCAACCTGGCCTAGCTTATACCTACACTTAAACAACGACAGCCGCCTACTTTAAAGTGGCAACGGCTTAAGACGCTGTCAACACCAAAATGCCCTTGAGGATTTGGGATAGCGCGCACACTGTCTATTTGTATCGGAGAAAACGAGAGCGAGTGTTACTGGGCGGCCCGGTTCTTGAAGATAATAGTAAATAAATATTGAAATAAAAAAAGTGTGGATTATTTGTGAAATATGACTCGTTATAGCGGTTTAAGTATAAATATGTTGACTTCGCCACCCGCATCCAGCGGACTCCCGCGACCTTTACCAGGTCATCCGTCCACCTTGTGGGGGGCCTACCCACGCTGCGCTGGCGCAGGACCGGTCATTGTGGCACTCTTTGGGGGAGGCCTATGTCCAGCAGTGGACGTCTTTCGGCTGATATGATGATGATGATGATGATGTTGACTTCATGTTTCTAATTGCAGAACCAATTGCAAAAAAATAAAGACATAGAACCGTTTAATGATGATTTTAAGACCAATCTTTGCAATTATTTTCTATCGAGCCGATTTCGTCCAATTATGTATCGAGCCCGTCAACGGTCTTTGAAATATGGTGAATATTAACATATATTTTTATTGATGTGCTAGAACAAATAGTGTTTCTTAAAAAACTGCTTAAATAACATCAATTTCAACAAAATTAGGTCTTGTCAGCCTCTTAAGTTTGTTCGCAATGTGATGTTGTTAGGATCTAAGCAACACGGTATACTCAAACTACGGCCCGCCGAGCTTTTACGGCTGGCCCGCCATCCACCATGCGATCCTAGTAAAAGACCATATACTTTAATGTATAAAGCTACTCAAATACAATAATATAAATAATATATAATAATAATAATGAAGTTTACGAAATTTTCAGCGCAAGCGTAAAAATGTTCCCAACAATTCCAGCGCTTACAAAGAGAAATCGTTTTGAATAAATGTGTAAACAGATTACGTAACTTGTCCAATAGACGCGTAGCACTCCGTAGCCGGAGCCACGCCGTAGTCGCGTAGCGGGGTAGCTTGGCGCGATGCGCAGTCACACTCCCATGACTATGTCGAGTACCTACTTCCCATTATTTACACTTTCACTGCCGGGAACCCGTCTAGCGAGCACCTACGCCGTAGTCGCTTTCCGCTACATACGAGGAAAACCATGGGATCGGCTACGAGCGTAGCGCGTAGCGATTCTTGGCATTGAATGTGTTAAAACAGACAAGCGTTTAAAAATACACAACAAACTCTTGAGTTCATTAACTTAATAGCGAAAGTTTTTACGTTGTAATTCACTGAACTAAGTAGAAAACATTTTTGTTTTTTCTATAAAATGATTAGTTGATTCCTTCTGTATCTTTCTCGACACAAATACGGTTTTTTTCTCAGTTGTAAAGAACTTATATATATAATCTACTAATTTACTGACTAATAAAATGTATTATGGTTATAATTGATTTCGTTTCTAGTCATGCAAGAGAACGTATAGGTACATACCTTTACGTTCTCTTGCGTATATCCTAGAAAAGAGATACGCCAAACTTTGTCACTTAGCATAACCCACGCATTAGTTCAAAATTAAGTTAGAAAGTGGTTCGGCAGGCCCGGCAACAAAATCATAATGTAATTTGTCAAGTGTCGGGGTTTCGGCAACTAACACTTTCGCGCAAAGCTACCTCACGGAATTTGTATAGGTACCTACTTAAATACGTATTGGAAAAATCTTAAATATGTTGTTTTAATAAGAATCAAACATTTCTATTCATTATTCTCTCGCATATTTTTTTTTAAGCCGCACGTAGTAAGCCTTTGAGCTATGTTTCACGTTTGACTAATTCAACTCCTATTTTATAAACAACTAGCGATCCGCCCCGGCTTCGCACGGGTACTATATTATGAATACAAACCTTCCTCTTGAATGACTCTATCTATTAAAAAAAACCGCATCAAAATCCGTTGCGTAGTTTTAAAGATCTAAGCATACATAGGGACAGACAGCGGGAAAAGACTTTGTTTTTTACTATGTATGTAGTGATTCCTGCGCTGGCTGTTGCTCGAATGGTTTTTATTTACCTTTTTTCGATACAGAATATTTTTCAGAGTGGATGTTGAATGTAAAAATAAACAGTGTATTTTTCTCTTTAGAAATATTTTCTTCGTTCCATTAAACCATTACCGAGTAGATTTGACAAAATCCTACTAACGAGAACAACACTGCAATCTATTAACATTGAAGCTAGTCAAGAAAGATTTAAGTTCTCATCATTTAGGCGGCGGTAGTTCAGAAACATTTTCTTATTCCATTTTGTCTTCATGCTGAATGAATGATTAATGTTCTCTTATGACAGTTTGGAGTTATGCAGACTTCAGGTGCCTAGTTAGCGAAGTTACTATCGTCTAAAAGGAGACACGCCGATTTAAAGAGCTGGGGGCAGCAACGGGTTGTATTTTATATGCTGTAACGGCATCACGTACCAATCGTATGTACGAAATACATTTTTGTTGTAAGACCCAAACTGTATGAAGTCAACATGTGGTCGGGTAAAGCAATAAAATTGTACACGTTGTGCAAAATTGTGTACCGCTGCGGGCACATTGATTGCGAGATTGGGACAGCGGTGTGTGACATCCAAGCGCATTAGCAATACAATCGCTCAGCGTGACGCCAGGACGGGCTTGAGCGCGATGCAGACGTAATTAATGGAGAATTGCCGAGAGGTCTCGATCGTGGCGGCTCTGCTTAACCTTACCCATCTATATAGACATATCAATTACGCTTTCCTCTGCCAAATTACAGATATTATGTCGGTTGGACAGGTTGCAAATTGTGCATCGGTAGGTATGCTGAAAGGCTTTTCTATAAAACGCTACGAGTACAAGAAACGTGCAACTTCGCCGCTGTCGTTGATATCCTTTCACGCTAAGAAGGATTTATGCCGCGGGACGTATTACATGACATCAAATATGGGTGCGACTTAAATTCACGTGTTTGTTTGTAAAACATGGTGTACAAATATTATTATAATCATTTATTAGCTTTAGAATATTGGTATGAACCGATCAAGGGCTTACAGGTATCGTGTTCTGATAAGAAAAAACAGAAAAAATAATTTTTTGACGCGATTTTTTTTTACATTTCTATGGACCTCGTCGCCCCAGTCGGCCAACGCTCCATACGTGAAAAATAAGGTGGAAAAAAAATCGCGTCAATTTTTTTTTCTGTTTTTTCTTATCAGAACACGATACCTGTTAAGCCCTTGATCGGTTCATACCACATTTTTGTTGCACCCTGTATTACGAAAGTAATCTCTAAAATATAATTTTATAAAAAAAATTGAATAACGTTATATCCATTGAAACGGTGATTCTGATCCTACAACAGAGTGCATCGCGACCATAAATAATAATAAACAGATGGGAATGTCATCGGTATACTTGTAATAACACTTAAACGAGGCAATGGAAGTGACACACTCTGCGGGAATACAATTATTCAACATTAAAAGCGCTGTTCGTGACGGATAATAAACGCTAAAACAACCGTTTACATTTTTAATTACCGTTTCCAACTTAATGCCGTTATTCAAGCCTATATTGATTGTGCGAAATGCTTCTCAGTCGTGCAAATTAAATGATATTGTATAATGGTCGAACAATTATTGTAATCTATTTGATTAAAGTGTAACAAAAAAACGTAAATCCAATCACAACGTTAAAAGCTGAAACAAAATATAGCTATAGATAGCTCCAGCTTAATAATCATTTTTATATTGAATCATTTTAGAATTTTATTCTAAAATTATTCAATGTAAAATATATTCAATGTAATCTTACTAGCCACCTTTGCGCCGCATGACTATAACAAGAATGGAAATTAGACTATAATAATACAGGTTACACCTATTGTCTGTACCCTCGGCGCCGCTCACGTTCCACAAAGCCCTTTTAATAAAAACTCCTTCCGGATATACCTCATCTATCCCGAAAGTCCACTACAATTCTGAACATATTGGTATTGACCAATATGTCTAGTAAAGTATTGTGTAAAAAGTATTGACCCTATAACAAAAAACCCGGGCAAGTGCGAGTCGGACTCGCCCACCGAGAGTACATATTGATTACGTACTGTAAATAAAGATTGTATTTTTATGCTCTAATTACAAATGTATAGTTTTACGTCGACGTACGTCTTTTGTGGCATAAACGGCCGCATCTTTTTTTACGTCAACTTAGAAGTTTGTTTCTTTCACAGCTTCAAGGGACTGTAGGCTGAGTATATGTTTATAATTTCAACTTGATACACGCGTTCCCGAGATAAAGGGTTTTGACAGACAGACAGACGGACAACAAAGTGATCCTATAAGCGTTCCGTTTTTTCCTTTTGAGGTAAGAACCCTAAAAAGATTCAATATAGTGCTTCGCCATAATACATACAAGCACATTTCTTTTGCAAAATACAATCGAATTGAGATTCACTTTTTTTTATTTGCAATCCGGTAAAATTACCTTCTACATATAAATTAGAAACTCACTAATATAAAGTGCTAAAGTATATATATATATAATTTAGCACTTTATAACATAAGTATCAATTAAAGTAGATCACAGGATGTCACCAATATACTTCAATGATTAACTAAACTCTACTAGAGAGTGACGTAAAGCGGCATATGTGTTCCATATGTAGACGGATAATACAGTGACGGGAGGGAAGCAATTTATCAAGCATTTTAGGGAGTTTTCCATTGTGAGGTGGAGCGAGGTTTTACCAGCCATTAGCGGCAGCGGACGGCGAATGTGAGTTGCTATGCTATTTACAACTGGTTTCACCTCACCGCTCACCCTAGTCTAGTATATCTTGAAACCGGGATTCGTATTATAACGCGTAACCAGAGCTCTGATTTACACTGGTTCGCCTGAGGTATGGTTAAGTGAAGCCTAGTGAATAACAGCCGTGGTAGGGTTGCCCGAAGTATTAAGGCGGACGTGCTCTTCTACTTTATGTTGTATTCAGGAACAATTGATGACACGGATCTGCAGTTTGGCTTCCTCTTACTACTGTGAAGTTAGCACCTTCGCATTAATACGTATATCTGCAATAGGGTAACGTGAAAACCAGTAGCTTCCAAATGAATTATTCTAACAATATAATATATAGATATTATTTAGTAAGCTATTTATGAGTATTGAGGGCATTTGTTCTTATGTGGCGACAAATACTATAACACTATATATATCTAATCCTGCTATAATATTATAAATGGGAAAGTTTGGATGTTTAGATGTTGGGATGTTTGATACTCAATCAAGATTAAACGGCTCAGCCGTTTTGGGTGAAATGTTGCACGATGATATTTTATGGCCTGGATTAAAATATAGGATCGTCTTTATCGCGGATTCACTCAGACGAAATCGCGGGCGGAAGCTAGTTATCTTTATATTATTGGTCTATCACGTTGAGTCTAGAGTTATTATATTTTGAGGCAGCGTGTATACTGTTACTGCAGGTATATGTGAACGCTACGACACCTGTGGTACCTGTTAATGTTTATTAAATGAAGTCTCCACCAGTAAGAACCCCTGTTAAGGCATCGCTACCGAGGTGAAACTTGAGGACGCTGTATTAACTTGCCCTTGTTGGCAGCCCCGTCGCTACCACTGCACATAATCGCGACTCGAAAATGAAGCTGCTAAAAGAAGTCTGTAATTAAAACGCGTCATTAAGCTCCATTAGACAAATAGGGAGTCGGTTCTAATAAATGTATTGAATTGTAAACTGTTTTGCATTCGTTACGTGAGATGGTTCTGATAAGTCAGACCGCGTTTACGCTGATGGGCCGAATTACGCGTAACGCCTTGTATGGCGAGCCGCGTGAATGACAACGTACAGCCCCCCTATTCTGTAGCTTGTTTTATGCTCACCTCAACGCTCACCCACAAATATATCTTGACACCGCGATGCGTAGTAACCAAGCGTAGGTAGAGGTCTAGTTTCGTGACGGGCGACCGGCGGGGTGAGCCGCTTTAACGCTTAGCGAATAACAGCCCAGTACGCTCTGACACATCGCCATATTTTGTATTTATTTGCGTTGTACAAGAACAAAGATTTACGCGCATGAAAGCAAGCACGTAACCTTTGTAAGGACCAAATTTTTGGCCAGTAGTTAGCCTGGTTAAATGGTAGTTAGCCATACAAACCGAAGAAGTGAAGAAAGTTCCGTCGTGACACAAATATTAACCATAGAATTGTATGGTTAATTTTCGTGTCACAACGGAAAACTTTCATAGAAAATTCAATTGAGTGAGTTAAGCTGGCCAAGAATTTGGTCATTACCCGTAATCGACATACCTACGTAAACAAAATCGATCCGATTCTTGTGAAATAAAATCCAAATAAATCGCCTTTTACGTGCACAAAACGGTCTTCTAAAAACTTTATTTAATTCACATAATGTCACCTTGTAGCAACGAAACACAATGCCGATAAACGCAGCAGAAACAAAACGCAGCCAAGAAGCTGCGGATTATCGCGTCCTTGTTGGCAGCTCCGCCCGACGCTGCCACTGCACATAATCGCACTCGAAGATGAAGCCAGTAAAATACGTCTTCAATTAAAACGCGTTATTAATGTCTCAGCGGAATTAATTAAGGCTGCGCACGTCCAATAGTGCACTGATTTGATTTACAACATCCATCCCTCTAGAAAAATGCGCGATGCAAACTTGGGATGTAATTGCTTTCAAGTGTTTAACGTGATGGGCGTCAGTTATGAGTTTTAGGAAGCGACGAAGATAAACTCATTATTCACATTCGTTTATTTGAATATATAATAGGAATATACCTAAAGTTATATATATACGAAGGAAGACGTTAAAGTATATGAATAATTATTAACTAAGTTCACAGTTCTGTACTTAGGTTCGTCAATAATTCAATCAATTCTATTTCGTATAGTGTATTTTAAACTTCCAATGCCTACCTTTAAAAAGGCATCATATTTCTTTAACTTAGAGGATTTATCAATTTAAATAAGATTTTCGGAAATCAGAATGTCATTAACTTCCTCTTGCAAAATTTGGCTATTATTCAATTACTGTAAAGGTCGGTCAGTTTGACCCCATTTGTTAGCGTAGATATTGACCGTGGCTTAACGAGCGGGAAGGATCTGTTTCGATACAGACACAGGCAGTTACTGCCAGACCTCCTGTTAAATGGCGCGGCACAACGTCATTACACTGAAGGGCAGATAACTACGCAATCAACGACCTGCTTCGAAGGTGGAATAGGATGAGTAACTCAAATTTCATTATTATCCTAATGATGAAAATCCAATTCAAATATCTCAAAAAATTAGGAAGGAAGGAAAGTTGAAAATTAAATGAAGGCAATCCATCTGTCAGGTCTTAACTAACAGTAATCGTACTGTACCAAGTTAATACCACCGAACTGGGCCGTATATAGGCATGAGTATAGTTTAGATTATTTGAACTGAGCTCATGAATGGCCATTGTATTGAGCTCATGAATAGCCTTTGTTTGCGGTCAGCACGTTCCAATTTTGCAAATAAACGTTACCGCCACCTAAAATGTTCATTGAATAAACATTAGGGGACAATCTTACACAAATCGACCTTGTCCCAAACTAAGCAAAGCTTGTACTATGGGTACTAGACGACGATAAACATACTTTATATAGATAAATAAATACTTAAATACATAGAAAACATCCATGACTCAGGAACAAATATTCGTGCTCATCACACAAATAAATGCCCTTACCGGGATTCGAACCCGGGACCTCTTGCTTAGTAGGCAGGGTCACTACCAACTAGGCTAAAGCGGTCGTCAGAATAATGAACTCTATCTTCTTTTACAATAGATTCCAAATTAGCTACGAGATAAAATACCACACACAGCGCCTTGTACCTGGCTCGCTGGGAGCGGGTTTTTTTATCTTTTAGTCCATTTTGAATCAATTGAATAAGACGAAAGAGTTCATTATAAAATTGACATTTTATGTGGCGCTAACCTTTTTTCTTGCAAAACATGGCACGCGTCCGACCACACAGTCGTATTGTTACACTTGAATGCTATTGTTCTGAAGATAAGAAGATCAGTCCAGTTCAGAAAATCTCAACTATACGTATCGTGCTTGCTGTAGTTGAACCCAAGCAGCAGTTTCGACATTGTTTTAGTTCCAAGTCTGCCTCGAATACTAGTTGAGTATACGTATCGTATAACCAATATTAACATGCCAGAATATCAATAGGCAGACCAAGCTTCTCTAAACGGCGGCTGTTCTGATATTTACTTGGTGAATTACACTCGTATAATAAAGTTAGGTACCTCACTAAATATAATCAATCTGAGATAATACACATTTTTGTAAATTCGTATCGCCTAACAGTTAAAAATAATTGCGTTCATTTTGGACATGTAAAATAATTAGAAAAAAGTAACATATTAATCAACGAAAATCGTTACAATTTTGTTATTAGATTACTCAAATTTAAGACGACTTCTTAACCTAAAATATCAGTGCCTAATATACTCGAAGGGTAAAATAAGTGGTATAATGACGTGTTTGACTGTATACCACAATACAAAGCACAAGCCATGTTCTCACGCTTGCCATAACTTTGTCGACGTGAACAAGTTAATAGTTTAACAAGTTCACGCAGATAACAGTTCCACAAATTGTTGGCGTGATTAATCACTTCAGCTATCCGGAATCCTGCGCGTCGAGGACGCCTAACCGCGGCATTCGCTCAAAAATAGTTACGATTATGTAAATTAAATTGCGGCTCATAAGTCAAACAAAAACAAACAACGAATTATTACTGGTAGTCTGGTGGATACAGATAACATTCTAATTTGTCACAAATACTGCGACAAACATTTTAAAGCGAGAGACGGCAGTTGCAGCCGCGGGTATAGGTATGTTTCACTGGTTACGCTTAATTTCCTCGAGGCAGAAAGGCAGTTTTAAAGCGGGATTGAATCGGGGCGCTCCGCCGACATCTGCTGGTGACGTTTGGAAATTTTAATACCTAAGGATCAGACAATCGCATGCAGCTGATGCAAAGCCTGCCGGGAACGCCCGCGGCTCTGCGCCGCGCCCACTGCGACCATTTTCAGCTCGGGTTTGTACTTTGTATGTAGCTTTAAAAGCACTGATAGTAAATTTCGATTCATAGTCATTAAATTTTATTTTTTTAACACTCAGGTATGTATGCGTCTAGAAAAGATGCCTTGTACTATAGAATTGTGAATCTGGGATAAAGGAACCGTCCCGGGTTGGAAAAAATAATTTTCTATTTTCCGTTAAAAATGTTGCGGTTGTATGTATTGTATGTATGTCATGTTGTTGTTGTAGAATTATACATGTTGAGAATGTTGATCTCAGATAAGAAAACGGTATATGATTTTATACAAATTATACTTTTTTGTTTATTCGAAACTTTCGTTTGGTTAAAAGACAAGGGAGTGCAATATTAAAAGTGTTTGCAGCAGTTACGAAACCTCTTAAACGTTCTCCGTGTTAACTACCTATAAAGCCGAATTTCATGCTGACGAAAAGAATTTCAGACATTGTCTCTAAAATTATGCTGGCTGGCTAGTATTCGAACCAGTCTGTTGAATATAATTGTGGTAGAAAATAAGAATCAATTGTCGACAAAGATGATTCCAACAAATTTTACATAGTTTAGGAGCCCTATTTGGTTTCGTTTTGAATCGGCTGTTATAGTTTTATCCTGTGTATACCTACGCGACGTTTTTGTCGTACATGAACAAATTAGTTTGTCGCTTACGTTTTTGTATGTATACCACACCTCAACAAATCTAGTCCGAAATGTTTGAAATCCCATTTTAAATATTAGTGCTTTTATTTATTTCTGCTTTTAAACATGATTACCTGACGTTATTTATGCGACTTTGGTTAGGTACAAGTAGTCGCAAAAATATAGTTGTACGCGATAAAAACAACATCAATTACAGAGTTCATTAATTTTTCAGACAGTTTGTCATAAAATATTGCAACCTTCCCATATTAGCATTGCTCTTATTAAATATATGTGCCTTACTTTATTTACAATATCACGCTTTCAACTCAGTTACTCTGCTGGAAATGTAAAAAAAAACGTTCAAGTGCGTGTCGGGCCAAGCGCAGTGTTGAGTTCCGTAGTTGCCTGTCTGTATTTGTTACATCGACACGCGTCAAGTAAATGGTGCGGTTGCGTCGGCCAAATTTGTACGAAAGTTGGCCTTTTAAGTTGGTCGACTATTACTCGGTAACTAGTTAAGTATGCCTACTTAGCCGTGATAGTTTTCTTTTTAAATTCATTATATGTACTACTGCCACGATTTTTTCACATCCCCAGTAGTAGCCATTTAGCCGGCAGGGACGACGACGACACAAGACTCGATCAAAAGTTAGAGCTTTAAAGCCCAATATCTCGCAAACGAACCACCGAGTTGAAAAATGGTAGGTATTTGCACGAGCTATCCAACGATACACCCCACATTGGGTATAACGAGAAAAAAAAATTACATCCCCACTTTGGGTGTAGGGGAGGTACTCTATAAAAAAGTATTCAAGATTTTATTCTACTCCTCTGTCGGCGTGATTGATTTATATGCACATGCCGAATTACAGTTTTCTAAGTAGTAAGGGTTACTGAGCTAAGCCGAAGACGGACAACGGATAGGCATGGCGAAACTATAAGGGTTCCTTGTTGACTATGGAACCCTAAAAACCCAGTTTAATTAATCAGAAACATTAACGAGGTTGTTCTACTTTCTTCTGATGTCAATGATATGTAATTCGAGTCAAAATTGGCATAAAACTACAACATACAACACTTTTAAACAACGAGTATGTGCGTTACATCATCCCATTTAATCAAAGATTACCAAAACACAGTTCTACCTTGTACACTAAATAAATTACATTATCGAGTAGCGTTTGGTGAAAACAAACGACCGGACACATGACGGCCCCTAAAGATTTACGATGTAGTTAGAGAAAATTTTATTATACTTTCAATTTCGCCGGTGCCCTCGAAAATAGTCCGCTGGGCGATATAAAATGGTCTTTGCTATCTCCGGAGAGTTGAGTGAAGTTACCTGAGAATTTTGATGACGTCATGCCAGATTGCTAACGCGCAAGAGGGCAATTTGAAGTATTACCTAAGTTAATTATATTAGCAAGATGGAGAGAATTTGAACTATAATGGCATTACGGCAGTGAATGTTGGAAAGGTTTAATAATCTGGGTTGACAAGTTGAGTGAGAAAGCGGGGGTCGGGGCGAGCGCAGAATTCCGCGTTATAATGTATCGCAGGCAGCAACTGTGCAAACTCATCGATCACACGCCGAGTACGATAGCACATACGTGTAGGAACACTTCCCGTGAAAGTTTCCAACGAGCGGGGACGTATGCCAAACTCGCGCCCGCGTCAGCGGTGCGACACCGCGCCGGCTCGCACCCGACCGGCTTACTGGAATCGACGCTGCAATCAATATATTACCAACTGCTTCTTAACCTGCCTGTGGCGTATTCATTTCCTTACAATTGGCAATGTAACATTAAGCATCCTTCTGATTTTATTTTGAAATGTCCTGTATAACATAAATATAGATATGTTTCTAAAGGTACTCTAGTAACAATGGATCTATTGAATTAACACCGCTACCCTGTGAGCATCGCTAAAGAAACAATACATCATGGACCTTGAGAAGGAAATGGAAATAATTATGGGTTTAATTTGTATAAATTTTAGTAATACAAATCATCTATAAAATGTATGTTCAGTTCAAGAGAGAAGTGAAGCTTCGGGCAAGTATAACATAAATGTGTGTCCTTAGCCCATTCAGGGCCCATGACGACACATATGCGTCAGACCGCCGTAGTCGCTTTCCGCTGCATACGAGGAAAACCACGGGATCGGCTACGAGCGTAGCGCATAGCGATTCTTGGGCCTAAATGTGTTAAAGGATTTCGTATTTATAGAGCCCAATCCTATTCTTTACATATTTCACACAAACCCGCTTAGTGACCTGAATTCATAATGGTTTTCTTCCGTAAATATCTCATTTTAATCTCATGGAGTAACATTTATCTCTGAATAAATATGTAACATTTGTTTTGTGTTTTAAAGTTCTTTCACTTCATGCGTAAACATATTTACAGTAATTAATCATAAACTCTATAATGCCCATCATTACACGGTTCAACTCACATAAGGTCAGTCGGGGCAAGTTCGCCAACGGGGTAAGTGCGCCTATCATACAGGACCGGTGAATGTGGCACTCTTTGGGGGAGGCCTATGTCTGATATGATGTTATGATGATCATCTAAGATGTCTATAGTACTAAAATATCAGTAGATTTCAATATGTTTGATGAAATCGCACTTACCCCGGTGGCGCACTTGCGCCGACTGACCTTATTAAATGTCACTACGGGCGACATGTTTCGAACTCTTCAGGAGTTCTTCTTCAGGATGAGTGACCCGCAATATGTGCAAGCGGAGCTGCAGCATGTAAGACAGGTGTTAGAAAGGAATGGGTACGTATAGTCGTTGCACTTTACAGCGCGCACACACGGTGGAGAGGGCTCCTTCGTACTTGCCATATATTAGGGGGGTGACGGATATAATCGGACGCCAAATAAGCTGGTTTTCCACCGGAGGGGCGAGACGAGACGAGGCGAGAATTAAAATCGTATGGGACTTACTACCTATTTCCACCAAGCGCGCGTGAGCTTTACGCCGGAGGTTGAGCATTAGGACAATTTTCCGCCCTCATACCAAGATGAGGTAGGTGTTGCGCTCTCCTAAGGACCGAGACCCGCTGGGTAGCCCGGGGGTGTACGAGATTCCCCGTGATTGTGGTAAGGCGTAGGGGAAACTGGGCGGAACGTCTCCACGAGATTGCTATAGAAAACATACGCAGCGTGAAGAAGATGGATGTTAGGAACTCGGCGGTAGCAGAACATGCGTGCGATACAGGCGCGTCCCATTTCATTCGTTTCGACAAGGCGAGATTGCTGGCACGGGAGAAATGTTATGTGCCACGCAAGGTTCGTGAGGCGATTGAAATTGGGCGCCACCCAAATTTTAATCGTGATGGTGGCTGTATGTTACCGCCAGCATGGAAAACTATTGTTCCCAAATTTAAGTGGACAGTGTGTTGTCTCAGTGTGCGTATTGTCTCTCGGAGGAGACGACCTCCTGCCACAATCTCACACAACAACTCCAGACGCACGCGCCGCACGGCGTTCGGAACGGGCGCGGGCAGTGATTCAAGCGACATCGCCGCGAAAACACTCATCCTGAAGAAGAACTCCCGAAGAGTTCGAAACATGTCGCCCGTAGTGACATTTAATACGTGAGTTGACGCATTATTTCAACATGTCTCACGAAAGTTTAAATTCGATCATATACTCCATATTTTTATACTGAGCATTGCCCATTTAAAGACATGATTTGAAATAGTATCCAGATGTAGTGTGTCATCTAACTGTTTATCAACATATGTTGTAAAAAATAGGTAACTCAAAGCAAGCTAGATAGCGTTATTTGTGCCCGAGATGCTACTGCGAATTAGTGAAACAGCGTAAATCGTCTTATTAAAGTGGTAACATTGGTCGCAATACAGGTAAACATTTCCTAAAAACCCGCCAGTGCTGTAATGGTATTATTATTGAAGGAACTGTATTAGGCCACTCAAATTGCTGATGTCATAAAAACATAAAGGGTTTATGGGAAATAGAGTGATTTTACATTCGTGTACCAAGATTGGCGGAGTTGAGAAAGTAAGAAAAGTGAAAAAAATGTTATTTGCCGTTAGGAATTGTTTACGTTGAAAACCACTAAAACCTATCGGACTATGGCAAGTACACAGAAAATAGGAATCGGTTTTTTTTTTGCATTGGAATATTTATATCCCACCCAGCTGGAAAGAAACCTCGTAAAATTATTACTAAATCAAGAAACACGCGAGATAAAGCGACTTTTGAGTACTCATAACACAACCAATCAAAGATAAGTTTTATAATACGAAAGCATTTTCAATTTCCTGTAAAAGTAAATAGCTTCTGTGCAGCTCCGATACACGGAGGCCTTACTATTAAATGTAAATATATGGAGTAATAACAAACCGCTCGTTACATTAAACCATATGTTTCCTATATTGGATTGTATGTGTAATTATAACTTAGTTTGTAACATAGATGTGAGAAGTACATAAACACGTTTTAAATTATATAATGCTTTCACTAAATAGCATACAATTTAATATACTGCCGTTGAATGAGAATGTTTGACTATAAATAAATACAAAAAAGTTGATACCGTCTTTTTTTACAAAGGGTAAAATATACGATATTTTGAACAAGACTTAGGAGGCGCAATACGATATCCTGTGTTTGATGCCTTTCAACACGTTTGTTCCGAAAGTTCCTTCGAGCTCATTATCACAGTTTACTACTTCTCATTCGGAAGTTTAGAAAACGGTTTCGGGCGCTACGCCCCGTAGCTTGCGTTTCTCTTATTGCAGTGGTTGGCGCCACCCTGGCGTAAACTTGTGCAAGGAGTATAGTTCGACTGACTTTTTATGTCTCTTCCGTTATTCCAGTGTTATAGATATTTATAGTATATGCTACAAGCCCAAACAAGCACATAGCACATGGCGTCTCATGGCTACATGCGGACAAATAGACACCATCAAATATATAAATATATCTATTCTGTTCGGGTTCCGCAAAATATTTAAGCATGCAGTCTAACCTCCTCGATAATGTCGTGTTTAGATATTTGTTGTTTGTGAGCATTATTTTAACTTCTTCTGTTTTTGCTTTTCCTGACACCCCGTATAAAGGGCTATTATTAACGGACAACAAAAAGGAATAATAACAGCAATGTCAATAATCCATTTCTTAATTATAAAAAAGAATTGAACTCCCCGCCTCGTCTTCGCACAAAGGACGGCGAACGGCGACGAAAAAGCAACAGAAACCGCTTTGTTGATTCAGGTTTTAACAAATTACTATGGTAGGTAATACACCTGAAATGGCTTACAGGAATTTTCCTTTGTGTAAATAATGCATTATTGAATTATTTACGTATCTATTGTAATTTTAGAAGTATTTGAAATATCTAAAGTTAAAATGCATTTAACTTTTGAATTAATGAAACGATTATATTATTGTAGGTATGTAGGTTTTCTATGGTCTTTAACATACAGAAGGAATATATTTCAAGCTGTCATAAATATTTTCCCATTCCAAGAGTTTTTTGAATGCCAAAACGAAATTCAATGCTTGCAAACGTATATTTAATCCCAACCAAATGGCTGTTATACGTGGATGCGGAGATAAATAATGTCAAATAATGTGTATACAACGTGACTGCTGCTCTGCTTTTGTTATTTTGTTTCTGTCACTGTCGCCTTTTAAATAAGTAGGTACCTACACGAAAAAACCTACTGGTTAATAATCTAAAGAGAATTATTTATTCGCGATATTTCAGTATAAAACTGCTAAGAAAATACTACTGGCCCCGATGCATACGTTTTCGTCTAGTCACAGCAGTTTTTTAGGTTTTCGCATTTGCAAGATGTTATTCATTTATTTATTTAAACTTTATTACACAAAAGAAACCTTATCGTACAAAAGGCGAACTTAATGCCAAATGGCATTCTCTACCAGTCAAACCTTAAGGTAAAGCGGAAAAGATTGTTATAATACTCCAATTTGCACGAACATTTTCCACACTAACATAATTAAAATATAAAGATACCACATTTATGAGCATAAAAAAATATTCGGTTCCGTAGTCATCAAGGAACCCTTATAGTTTCGCCATGTTTATCTAGCCGTCCGTCCGTCCGTCCGTCCGTAAGCCGAAGGGCTTAGCTCAGTAACCATTACTACTAGAAAACTGTAATTCGGCATGGCTGTATAAATCAATCACGCCGACAAAGCAGAAGAATAGAATCTTGGAAAATTATTTTTTGGGTTACACCTAAATTGGGGATGTAATTTTTTTTCTCATTAAACCCATATATCGGGTATCGTTGGATAGCTTGTTCAAAATTATTATGGGTTTTTTGAACGATTTTCAAATTAGTGATTCGTTTCCGAGGTCGGATTTTAAAGCCTAAAGGAAATGTGAAAAAATCGTGGCAGTAGTACATACATAATAATATAATGAATTTAAAAGGAAAACTATCACGGCTAAGTAGGCATAACTAGTTACCGAGTAATAGTCGACCAACTTAAAATGTCCTTAGAAAGGCTGATGAAAAAGACAGGCAACTACGGAACCCTACACTGCGTGGCTCGACACGCATTTGGCCGATTTTTTCAATTTCCGTTACGAATTTAACAGGCCTTAAAAGGGCTATTACTAGGGAAAGCGACACGGCATAGCTATATGCTGACAGTTCTGTTTCGAGCCGATCAGTCAAAAACTTGGACAATAGTTTTAAAGCCCTTTTTTCTATAATAAAAGCCTGTAGTGGTAATATGTATTCCCAGACGAAAGAAGATGATGATTCCGATATTTGTGAGTTTTGTGTGCCCTGAATATCTAACCACCAACCAGTATCTTTATCATCTTCGTGTAACAGTGATGCGATATTAACGCGGTATTATTTTATACGTTTTTAAGAAAATTATTCAAACCGCGTTATGTTATACACCAGGTTGCCTTTTTTCTGTGGACATTGTCTAAGTTAAGGGCTAAATACAAAGCCAAATTTTTGGTTGGACTCTTAATTCGCATAAACGGCGTTACCTCTATAGATATATTATTATCCAATAAAATATAATTTATATGTACGTAAGCGCTTAACTATTGCCCACAGGAAAGACGATGTTTGTTTTATACACTGTGTATGATTCGACTTCCAGTTGATAATTACATTGTCGACGGAAATAGTTTCTGAAAACACGAGAAATTGGTACTCACATTCGTCGTGATCTTTGGCGGTGACGGTGAGGACAGTGTGTTGTATGTCTTCATTTTCGTCCACTTCCGCCTCGTACAGCTCCTTGTCGAAGTACGGGGGGTTGTCATTCTTGTCAGCGATGCCGATGCGGATGAACTTAGTTACTGTAAAGCAAAGAAACACCAGTTATGTTTAGCTCCACCCACAATTCAACAGACCTTTTTCGTATTTTATACATACGTGTCATAGTGTCTATACGTATAATCTATTACCAAAATTACATTTCTTTATATTAGTAGTATTTATGTAAGTTTGTACAAGGGGCAATATCTGGCACAACTTATCTGATTTCAATATAAAGCAAAGGCTATATTTTATAGAAGAAGCCTAATATTACGTTTTATCATAAACAGCAATACACAAAGGACGCGGATTCCCCCATACGACTGCGCAAAATGTCCATAGTGGTAAAAAAATACACAAATTGGTCTTATTTTATTTCCATAATTTTGTCTGGTGGTCGCCTACCAGCTTTCCTATAGCAATAATAGGAAAACTGGTAGGTGAAAGTTCAGCAAAACCCTGAGGAGACCGACATTTATAACGGAGTACTAGTAAGTACAAAGAGAGCAGACCCCAGTTAATCGGGAAGGATTGAAATACTTAGGATATGAAGAAAACATAATTTATTTTTGCTAGATCGAGAGTAGGTGGTGCAGTAGAGAACCACTGTAGCGGAACAATAGGGCACGCTACTTTCAATCTGGAAGTCGTGGGTTCGATCCCGGTTTCGTACTATTGGGCTTATACAAAATAACGTATGTACCTTACCTACCTAATATCAATATTCAACAGTAGCTTTTCGGTGACGGAAATCATCGTCGACTGGTCCTACCAGTCGGACGAAGCAGTAGGACCACGCGGCCGGAGGGGACAAATCGACTAATCCCAACAAGGTCAATTTTCTCAGATCTCTGATCTTCGAACGGAATTTTCGTAAATCTAGTGCCTACGGCAAATCTTGAGATTCCGTGCCAAGTTCCTATAGGGTACAACAGGGTAAGCAGTCTACTCATCCAGACATAACAATAAAAATATAGACATGCGCCACGAATAAAACATTTAAATTCTACATCTACCCAAAATGCGTATTGAGTACCTAAGTATTTTATTCCCACTACTACAGTGATTCTTAATAAAACATTTCGTTTCGTCATATTACATAGCGTAAAGGCTGTTCAAGCAACCATTTTTACATTATACGCTCAAATAACTCCAGCCTAGCAGCAAACGCCAGCGATTCTAGGAATATTGCAACGACAACAAACAGCGTGTGCGTAACAACTTTTTCACGTTTCATCGATCTCTATTTTTGCAGAGCTACCCTAATTGGATAATATGAAATGAGTTCTAATCAGTTGGCCAGAAGTGTCGCACGAAAAAATAAATCTAGACGAAAATTGCTTTCGTTTGAGGCACATTCTAACAATGATAAATTAGGGCCCCGCCGGGCGAAATGTCCGTCGGCTTTATTAGCAAACATTACTGACACTTCCGGGGGCATTTCCTCTCCAATAGGATAATATGGACTCTAAGGTTAGGTAATACGAGTAGGTCTATCGGCAGCTGGTAGGTTTACGCCGCCTCTGCCTTCACGACACCAAACTAGTCAAACTACAGACTTCGCTTATTGCGGCTTCATTAATGGTTCCGACAGAAACCAACACTACAACAAAAAGCGACTGCCTCCGAAACTCTTTCGCATATAAGTAGGTATATCATTGAAATGTATGGTTCGAATGCGAGTAGGACATACATGACTTCACATGGTATTATTCGCTTTTACCCACTTTTTTTCGACTGAGGCACGAAATTTTTTATACAAATAATTCATGTTTGCTTCGGTCCTAAAAAGTGGTTGCTTTTAAACGAATGTAAAAATATTCAAATTTCTTGCATTCATAATTCAACAGTCCATTAGAATATCAAACCCTTCTTATACATAGGCATAGGATTTATACTAGATTCATAAACATTGAGCCAGAAAACTTGCAATCAAAAACTCAGTGCTGTCTTGAATATTGCGGGGGATAGACAGTGTTAGGAGCGTGATTAAATCAGACTTGAGACTTGCCGTATCTTCAAAAGTTTCCCTCATAAAATTTGAAAGTTCAGCTGAATTGGACGACCATAAAAACTAATCAGCGACGTAAAGAGCGGCCTAACGACGCCGCGGGCGGCTTTTTGCAAGTAAACACGCTCGCCCCGGACTTCACTGAATTATTTTGTTACGATTTACGAAACTGCGTCAACTCCCGTAAAAAATGACGCTAACATTTCACAAGCTAACAAACTGTCGCAGCGATTGGTTTGGATTAAGTGCAGTTTAAATGAAATATGTAGGTCATAATCAATTTTTTTATAAAAATCAGTGTTATCAAATTCGAATACCTTTTTGTACATTTTTGAGGTGATACTGCTAAGTAGGTAGTCGTAAATAATGATATTTGGTTTAAAGGCCCTATGACAAAACAATTTAATATTGATTCACATACTTACAGAACCATATATACTTACACAGCTAAAAGCTCGAATAACTGCAGTGATCAGCTAAAAACATCTCGATGGTGAGGTCACGTGCTCATTGTGTGTAGTTCCTCGTAAATAAGATTGGTTACGTGAGCCACATGAGACCTCACGAACACCCCACAGCGGAGGTAAGTCAGTGTAGTCAAAAAGGCTCCGGTATTCTACTACGAATAATTAGGATATAGGTATTTAAAAGAAGATATTAACTAACAGCCAGCCTGTTCATTAAAAATTCCAGATACCATCTACAAAAGCACACGACGCCACTTTATACTCGAAAAGAATTTATACAACATGAGATTCAATAGGCATCCCCTCTATTTATCGTCGGAATTAACAATTCTCTCGGAATGAAATACCAGGCTCTAATATTCTCTGTGTGCGTATAAAACAAAGCATCCTATCAGGGTGCAAATGTGCTAAGATCGAATCTTCGGGACACATTCACATAGCCGGAGTGGTGGCCGATAATGAAATTCTTTATCAAGAGGTGCACCGAGTGGAGTGTCGGGACGTGCCTTCGCGTCGCCGAGGACGGCGCGCGGAGCCCGCTAGACCCTGGCGGAGGCGCGGCTTTAACATAAGCTGGTTTGAGTCAATGTAACACCAATTCGATTTCTCACACCACAGCCAAATTCAAAAGATTCAGGACACCCGCCGATCTATTTAACAGCTCTCACAAGACTACTTTTCATAATAAATATAAACTATTCTCGACCGCTGAGGCGATTGAACTACAAGATATAAATTTGAATGCATTCTTTTAAATTGGATTACAGTGCCGTGCTGGCGCCTCCTCTTAGCTATACTGATTCCTGTCGTGGCCTTTGATTTTTGTTGATAAACGCCACGGGAATTTAAAAAATAGTGCTTTCAGTAAGGATACAATTCAAAAAGACGATTAATAATATTGCTATCAATCTTTTCTCCGGGCAGTGTGTTCGGGAACCATTCATTTACACATCGATTCCAGTTTCAATTACAGTAGGTACGAAGTGGGCGTTTTTGCCAGGCTTGCGAACGTTTCAACGTTTTGCTTTTTGCGTTAAACGGGCTGTATCGTAATGGTTTCGGAAACAATAAAATACGAGTATTGTAGTGTTGCGAATATGAATTTATTTCTGAAATAAAACGGTAAATTTCAATTTCAAGGAAGCGCCGTCACCGGTGACATTTTATTTACATCAGAATCACAGAACATTAGCAGGTAGTTGGAAGTAATTTGGTGATCATTATATTACGCAAATAAGTAGTCGCATATGAGGAGTAATGAGTGGGCCGGCCCGTGGCACGTCCCGTGTGGTGGCCGCGCGCGGCGCAACTTCCGCCGGTCAGGAAGTTTTAATGGCTGAGTGTAAAATTTCCTAATTGGATTGATTGACGAGGTGTGTATTGCCAGTTTGTGGCCTGACAAACTCTACTGGCTTTCAAACTTCCAAAACGCAATCAATTTCCTTTCCCATTGAAGGATAAAAGTTTTTTTAACTAGTCGTTAATGTTTAATGACAAGAATAAAACGTTATTTCAATAACACATTATAAGAATAAAAGATCAGTAAAAAGAGAGGCGTCTTAAAAATAGTAGATGCATCTTTTAAATATAGAGACGAAGTATGCAAAATAAAACACTCAATTACTCGGACATGCAGCGCTTACATTTGCCAAGAAAACTCTTGGGAGTAGTTTTTGTACGATATATACGGTTAACACAATACTCAGTGGTTTGGATAAATAAAAGTAGTATACGCATTTTACAAAGAACGTATATTATTCTCGAGTAAAACTGTTAAACTGATTACAAACAGCTCAGAGTTAGGTACATGTACTTCTAGAAAATTATATATACATGTACACTTTCTTTCTTTGTTAGTTTATTTCAATTTTTTTCCACATTACGTATGTTTGTATTTCATTTCAATATTATTATGTATAATGTAAAAAGGTCCAATGATAAGAAGTACAAGGTGTATAAGATACTGTTTACTTAAGTACGTACATGTGGCTTTTCAACATCATAACAAAGTGAAATATAAATATGATCTATGATAACAACAAACTTGTACTTGAACGTTAGAAATCGTATGTTGATTTCCCTGAGGAGTTACGCGGTCTGAGTATGATTCCGGTTATTCCGGACGTGTCGGAGGACCGCTTCAGACTAGTCCCTATTGGAGCATGAAGGCAGCGGCGCGATCCTCCGCGACACAAAGGTAAATCGGAAACAGGACATATTTACAAGGGTCGCTTTCATAAATAGTAACAAGAATGGATATAGCTCACGGTTACAAAGTAGCGATCGCATCATTCTTTACCACGTAAAGTATGGTGGTCCTTTCGCAGCATTCCATTCGGGTAATTTTTAGAAGTGTCGTTTAGATCTAAATCAATACAAAAAGTTTCATCTAAATACCTTAAGTCGTTTCAACGTGATTGAGTCCAAAACAAAGAGGATTGGTAAAACTTTTACAAATCAGGGAGTCAGCAAACGTGAACTTGTTCGTGAAACAATCGCCAAAAAGTTTGACAATTCAACCCGCTTTAAATGCCTACTAAAGCATTGAGACAGAAATAAGGGACCTTTTTCAATATTTTTTATGAAGAAACTCGGCAAAAATACTTCACAAGAAGAAAGCAATTGAATAATATTGTGACGTGCGGAAAAAAGGATATGACAAATGTTAAAGAAAATTTACTGCACGGCTAGCACGCGACACTTATCGCGTGTTAAGGCCGTCCATGCTACGGGGCCAGAAGTTTTATGACGATGATTCGAGAAACAAGAGCCGTGCTCACGTGTACTAGAAACATACACCGGCAAATACTTTCAACTAAAAACTTGTTGTTTTTTGTAAAAGGGGCCATGTGGGTGGATTTAGTTTCCGAGTTACATACGTTTTTATGACAGTGCTCGAAAATGGGCTGTATTCAGTTTGACGTTTTTCTAAAATATGTTTTTTTTCTGACTTTTTCTAAAAAGGTTTTTAAGTTAAATTTGTAACCAACAAACATTAAAAGCTAAGATTCTATCTCATATTGAAAGCAATGAGCACACATTTCTAAACTTTAGATGTCTTAAATACCACCTACTTAAGTGAGGCTGTTAAGGCTAAAGCAATCTCAGTGTATGTTGGTCGTAGCGGTAAATAGCTTCAGTCGGAAAGTAAAATAAACAACGACAATGCAGTGCGAGGAGAGCACTGCACACTCCAGCCGAGCCGGGCTGGACAAAAACGCGGCATGCGGTCTGTGGCGCGGACGGGCCCTTGACACCCTTTCGTAATGATGGCTCGCTGAATACCAATTATTAGAACCCTCGCATGATATTACTGACAATGATGACCTCTTATCGTCATATTACCTACTACGTCAAAATAAAAGGGAAGTAAGTAATATTAACCCTTAATAAACTAACAGCTATCTACAGTATACACATTGTTAGGGTTGAACACACATTCACGTCCAAACTAACGATATGAAAGTTTGCATACTACACGGACTGTCAGAAACCAATGTCGTTATATTTATGTGTAGGTACATAAACAAAAACATAAAAGGCTATACCCGTGAAAGGGAACAAAATATGCCCCTGACGGTATTAGCCAATGAATATATCCTATGTATTGGTAATAATGCTATTTATTAATCTGCCAAGTTTTATCTCATAATTATTGACAGTTTCCTTGCAATGTCACTTGAAAGTTTTTTACTTTTCTAAATATCTTAAAAACTACTGGTCCGTTTCTTTTGTGATTAACGTATGTTGTTAATGGCATGAAGAGGAATAAATTCGCAAAAAACAAGACGTCTCTAGGTCAACATTAACTTGGTCATTTTTGATGTCAAATATTTCACTTTTTTTTTGACACTTGTGAGTCAGCGACACCCACCATTTTATTTACACTGATGTCACATCTCTTTCCGTACAAATATATATTGGTCTGAAATCGATCGGCTTGGAGCAACATGGTGATTTTTTAATTTTGAGTATACCGGCCTAGTACATCACCAAGGTACACACGTACTACGAGTATATTGATGTTTTATATAAATCTTCATTATTCTACAGATTATTTAAGCGTACCTATAGTCCGTTGACTACCTATATACTATTGACTATCCTGAATCTACATTAAAAAAGCAGAAAGCCAAACCTTTATTGTTATGTTTGCTGACTGTATGTACTTGTACCTATACAGCTTACAATATTTAAACCGCGGGGCGTTCGTTAGTAATAAAAGAATTAAAAAAGAAATATGTACTTACAATTTCAAACACAGTGTGTACAATTTGTATGTAATTCCAAGTCAAGATTTTTTTCAATTATATTTTGTATTTTCCCATAAACTGACAAATACAGGCTTTTTGGTGTACGTTTAGAATAAAATATTTTATTCATCTTTATTTACTCGTAACAAAGCAAAGGGAGAAATGTCTACTTTTAAAAAACAAAAGAAGCGAAGACATTTTCATTAAAAAATCTCGGGATTTCAAAGTATCGTAATAACCAGCCAGCATTAATTCATCAAAGGTACAGGCAACAAACCTCTTTCAATAATCTACCAATCATATTTTTATTGAAACCTCTTTGAATACTGCTCTTATTATGATTAGGCACCTAAAGTTTATTTAAAAAATCGCCATGTTGCTCCAAGCCGATTGATTTCAGACTAATATATATTTGTACGGAAAGAGATGTGACATTAGTGTTAAAAAAATGGTGGGTGTCGCTGACTCACAAGTGTCAAAAAAAAGTTTGAAATATTTGACATCAAAATAGACCAAGTTAATGTTGACCCGTCTTATTTTTTGAGAATTTATTCCTCTTTATGCCATTAACAGCATACGTTAATCACAAAAGAAATGGACCAGTAGTTTTCAAGATATTTAGAAAAGTAAAAAAAAACTTTAAAGTGACATTGCAAGAAAACTGTCAATAATTATGAAATAAAACTTTGCAGATTAATAACTAGCATTATTACCAATACATAGGATATATTCATTGGCCAATACCGTCAGGGGCATATTTAGTTCCCTTACACGGGTAAAGCCTTTGTTGTGGTTATAAAAAACGAAAAATGAGTCCTTTCACACTAAATGAAACTAAAATTGATTTATGCATACCAACAACATACATGACAATTCTTAAATGTTATGATTGGATTTTATTTTTCGTATCGGATTCTGTTGTTTAGTTTTGTTAAATAATGACAATATTATTTTAATGTTACAGAACACAAGTAATAAAAAGTCCTACAAATGTATAAAATAAGAGCACAACGGTAATAGCAATTATACCTAAAAACAAATATAGATCACGCTCTGTGAAGATAACAATATTACGCCTCAGTGGGAAAACCACATCTATTTACACAGCCCGTGTAATATGTAGAATTTATATTATTATATACCAGCTACCCGTGTATTACAAACAACGCAAGTGGAGCCGCGGGATAAAATTAATCTATGTCTTTGTCTATCCCTAAATCCATCCATACTGGTGAAAGATTGTTTATAATCGGATAAATAGTTTCGAAAATTACTTCCCACGTAGAAACGAACAAAGCTAATACAAACCCATAAACTACCCCTAAGTATTAAGTAAGTATTAGTAAGATATTAGTACAGAATAGTATAAAACGTGCTGTTACATGTTTAAGTCTTCAAAGGACTCTAAAGGCGAATCTTCGAACCTTTGAATCGTTCGGTAATTTTAGTAGTCCTTGTCTCCCCGCAAGATTACCTGCACAAAGAAAACAACCCGCTATAACTTTGATCAAATAAGACTCAATGCCGATAGTGCTCTAAGTACTTTTTTAACAACACCTCTGGCCATTCTTCAACAATATCGCATGAGGTGGCACTGATGAAAAAAATCCTGTAAAACGCTGCATATTTCCTCAAAAGAGAATAACAAGATGGAAGTGTAGGCTATAGATATCGTAAGATCGGCACTCCGCAAAATGCGAGGATTGCGTGGCCAGCATATGTTAGAGTAATTTCGTACACAAATAGATTATTGTAATCTTTGGCCCAGTCCTAGTCGTCGGATATATTTCGCAAACAATAATTAATATGCTCTGATTAAACAACGAACTAGCGAAAGTAAAATACTACCATCTAATAATACAGACACACTTAAAATACCTACCTCCGAATACCATAGTCATAAAAGTATTAAATTCGGTAGCAATCATTTTTAATGGACAGTTGTATAATATGGCAGCGGTCTCTCTACCTGCGACGTCATAGGCTTACCGTAGCAGCCTAAAATTCAGTTAAGCATCAAAACGCGAGAAGCGGGCCTCATGCCCGCCGGCAATTTCCAGCGATATCATGCCGCAGAGAATGGACCAACACACTTTGGTTAAACATCGCAAAACGGTAAAAACGCCGCGATTTTTTCCCGGAGAAATCTGTATCATTATTGAAATTGCCAAAGGCTCGTCATAATTAAACCTTTAAAAATACAACATAGCAAGGGAAGAAATAAATGTTACGATCTAACAACCCGGTAAATATATTTCCGAAGGTCGTGTGAATCTTGGGCTGATTGTGAAACAGATACGATTGCTGAACAAACTCGCACGCACTTTGCAAACAACACCTACTCGTTAGTGGCAATTGTAGTGCGGTCGCTTCAATAGGACGCATTAGTTTAAGTGGGTTCGGTGGGACGTGGATTGGTTGATTGTGTCGGGACAGGAGGCTGCGTCGATTACATTCGTGAACATTTATTCGAAGCCCGAGATTGAGTTACCGTCTTATCGCGGCCCGTCGTCGCCTTGCAGGTGCATTCATTTACGGGAATGCATTTTTTATTGCAATCAACTGAAGCTCTCACTCGGATGATTCTATCTATTTTCCATGGTGTCCCCTTACTTCACCGACAAACGTTTCACCTAATGCATGGTTTCGCCGAATTTTCGTTTCATCGATTTTCTGTTATTCAGAAACCGTTCACTTTTTGGGCACAGCTAAATGGTAATTCTGTAGAACCCATTAGGTTAGGTTAGGTTAGGTTTGTTTTATAACCTTCCTGAACAGTTTACTGATTATGAAAAAAATAGTTTTCTATGAAATTCGAATGAAAATTCTGCGAAACATACATTCGCCAATTGTCGGTAAAACAAGGTACAACCATTTTCCAATGCACACGCAACACTTAATTGAGGGCTGAATAACGAATCGGGCGAAGTGATAGATGCCTGTGGAATTTCGATCAGTAAGGCAGATGTTCCGAACAAACCCTTTACCCTTGTTTCTTTTCATAACTGTAACCCATCTTGGGACTTTCGGGATAGCGTAGTAGAGAAATAAAATTAATTCTCTATTCAAAGAATTATATACATTCGTGATAATAGATTTGCTTCAAATGTTTATATGTAGAGTATTTATTTTCATAGATAAAAGTAGTATGTACATTATACTTAATATAATACCAGTGGAACAATATACCCTACTTTATCATCATCATCATATCAGCTGAAAGACGTCCACTGCTGGACACAGGTCTCCCCCAAAGAGTGCCAAAGTGACCGGTCCTGCCCTGCGCCACCCGCATCCAGCGGACTCCAGCAACCTTTACCAGGTCATCAGCCCACCTTGTGGGGGGCCTACCCACGCCGCGCCTTCCGGTACGTGGTCGCCACTCGAGAACCTTTCCGCCCCAACGGCCATCGGTTCTATGTGCTATGTGCCCCGCCCACTGCTACTTAAGTTTAGCGATTCGGTGACCCTACTATAAACTACACATAAATTCCCCAACAATGTTTCTGCCTTGCATTAATGGTTGGTGGGTGGTAGATGGTTGACTGGTACAGATTGTCATATGGCATTATCAAGGTCCGCCTTTGTACGTTACTTTTTTCTTTTGTCAGAAATTTGCTTACTTGCTAAGTACTCCACGTAGCAGGGGCCTGCGATACTATTATCATTATTAAACAAGCTGATCAAATTGCGAATGCTCAACAGATCTAGAGTTGGTTTAAGTTTACTCGATTACAAACTGGCTTACACAACTCCCGGTACACCTCATGCATAATTATTGCTACAGACATGTCTAAAAGTTAAGTTCCAAGTTACGTCATTCAGAAACTCTGTTAAATGAAATTCCTAATGATTGCAACTTCTATACGTAGCTAACCACCGAGATAATTTGCCAAGTTTCTGCGCAAACGTAATAAACAAAGGAAACTCGGAATACTTCGGTAAAATAAAAATTCAGGAGTGTTTATGTAAAAATTAAGTAAACTGAAGACAGTAACGCTTCATATTTAAAGAGTTAATTTCCTGTCTGTAATGTGCCCCAAATCGTTTCGTTTGACGCAGAGTTACTTATTTATTACAGATTTTAAGCCTCCTCTGTGCGAGATGCTGCTTTATGACTTATTTTGTTTAATATTCAGTGTATTTCAAAATAAGCAATGTGCGTTGCCTCAGAGCAAGAAGTAGGTATCGATAATATCCGCAATCAATCTTGTTTTTTTTTCCTTTTAGGCAGTACGTTAGCGAAAGATCGGTTATTCTGAGTGTTAATAAATCTCCTCCTAATAGTGTCGTTAAACAATTTTGACATTAATATTGTTAGATATTGCAAAGTATTATATAAAGAAAAATAATGGATCTTTCAAGGTTACATAGGAGTATACAACAGGCCAGTTGTATCCACATCTGTAACCTCAATACATCCAAGGCATATTGTTCAGCATTTTCGTATAATCACTTTGGTAACTACAATGTACATATGTAACAGGTTTCTGAAAGAAGATTTTTGCAGAATCATTATTAATCACACTGATATTATAAATGAGAAAATATTATTATATAGGTAAGTAAGCATGTATTTAAAACCGAACCTAGCTTAAATTGTATAAATTATCAGTTTACCCGGCAACACAAACTCTTTTTCTTATTAAGCTTCTTTTGTTCGTTTTTTTTTAACAAGTTTTCGACAGTGTTTTGTGAGTATGGGTAATCCACGAATATATTCTTACGTTTCTTATACCGACACATTACACCTTCGGCGCTCCTAACCACAATTTTTGGTCTACCCAGAGCCGAATAGACAATAAAATAGTCGTAAATGACCCACCTTGTCACACATTACGCAAAAATCTATTAGAGTCTAACCTACATATTTATATATGAATATATGTGTATTGACCGTTAAACCAAAGTAAACTATTCAAGCGTGTTTTAAGTAGATACTTAATAGCTATTTACTGTAAACATTAAATGTTTTCTGCTATGTATGTGCACAGCGAGATATATTGCGAGTTGGTGTCAGAAACTTTGTTCCTTACTCGAAGTTTGGATAGTGTGCAGACGTTGTTGGTTTACCGTTATTATACACTCTTACACGATGTACCTACGTCCTTCCCCGGACCAAAATAAATACTAAGTAGGGCGGCAATCTTCGTTTATCATCACATTACCTACCTAGATAAGTACTGTTTGTCAAAACCCAAAAGATCTTCAAAGGATCCACCATATCCGCGTGCTGGCGGCACCGTGAGGTTTTTCACCACATGGCACACTGTCGGTAAGTAATTACGAATTCAACCGCACTGATTACACAAATCACCACACTCATGAGTAAATTTAACATTGATTTACCGATCACATGACGGTTTATTCTTGTTTTTGATGAATGATAATATAGCCTAATGTGTAGACAGGGGTGAGGAGAGACGCACGCGATACGGCCAGTCCTGAGGCGGGCCGAGGCGAACTGGCGGCAGTAGAGCCCGCCCTACGTCCCCGCCTAACCGCCACAGTTACAAGCTCGGAAACACTCTCCGGAGCAAAACATCTCCTACGACGGCGAATATACAGTACAATTATAAGAGACAAAGACACCGTAACACACGAGAAGTCAAAATAAACACGGTTTGCAAACAACGTAAAGTAATATCGGAAATTTATCTGTTTAGGTAACTGCTTGCCAGATGCGTCATTATTCCCAGTTCGGTGTGCTGGAACTTGACGTTAATCCATGATATAACTGAATAAAAATATATCCATTGATCCAAATAAAACACGACCGCCGCTATACCATGGAAAGGTAACAACATAAAATGACACCAGCGAATTCTGAATAGTACGATTCTAACATTATTTAGGTACTTTACTCTTTCTAATAGCTAGGACCGACCTTTTTTCTATTAACATTTCAATGTCACGGTTTAAAAATGTCAATATAAAGATAACAAGGGCGAACACATGGGTGAACACTGAATATTACTCTACATGAGCAGTCCTGTAGTAAAAACTATCTTCAAAAATAATATACACGCACAACACTATACCCATATTAAATAACATGATTGACTATCTTGTAATGAAATATTTTGTATAATAAAACTTATTTTATATCTACTCGTAATTAGAATAAGAAGCACACAAACCACATGAGAACTTCATAAAACAAACGAGCTATTGATACTTGGCTGATGAGCAAGGCAGTCTACAGCCCTACAGGCATCCCATTTTCTATTTAATTGCATCAAGATTTTTTAATTGCCCTCAAAACACGGTTCAGTACTTATTCTCAACTCATCCGCTCCAATATTTATGAATGAGGTGTCGGCAAGACTACTGATTTATGCGACTGTATATATTATTATGTATAAGACATAATTTGCCTAAACAAATAGGACATTATTTCAAGGAAGCTTAGCAAAACCGTTCATTCTGTGAGAAACTCAATATAGATTACAGCGGTTAAGTAATACGAGTGGAAGTAAATCAAGTTATTTATTATACGAGGAGATTGCACATCTATCCTAATATAACAAAGAGGAAGAGTGTGACATTGTAGCTTTGGAAGTTTGTATGTAAGGGGTATACTTTTCCGAAAGAGATATCCGATTTAATATTATATGTAAGTACAAAACAATTAAACGTGTATATACACACATATTAACAGTAAAAATAAACATATAAATACTGAAATCAATAAAACATTGGCCACGCGCTTGTGATTCTTCTGGAATCGCAATCGTCCATAGGCGACGGTGTCTGCTTACCATCATACAGACCGTAAGGTTCAAAATATATGTTACGTAATTTCGATTTTTACTATTGGGTTTACTCCACTGAAGCATTGAAATAATAATACAATCGTATAGGTTCGTTATAGCTCAGCAGCGAGTTCGGAATGAGCTCTAACAACACAAGTCATAATCATGAGGCGAATAGGCATTAGTTCGTCAAGCTTACACACACATGTCTATCCTTTTTATTTTGACGTTAGCTACTGATTTCACACAGATTTCCTCAATTGTCGGTTGGTATACTGTCAGTATTACACTCACGCAGTAGTAAAATTAGAATATCATGCGCGGAAGCGGGTCGGTGCGCTTGTAGTAGGTATACTGTATTACAGCCCTTACTAAAACATAGCAAATTTCCTCCCCGAAGGTCCATTCTATACAGGGCGTCCCACGACTTTGCCACAAGGAGGGCAAGTACCTTAAATACTGTAGATAGGAAACTTTTCTGAAAGAAGACCTCATTTTAATTTTAAAAACAATACGAACTGCATTGATATAATTTTTAATAATCGCCTGCCTGGATCAGGAATCAAACCCACTAAATGTAATAAAAACCTGTAATTTTATTCTTTACTAGCTTCCGCCCGAGACTTATATTTTAATCCAGGCTATAAACTATCTTCATGCAAAATTTCATTCAAATCGGTTCAGCCATTTAAGCGTGATTGAGTAACAAACATCCAAACATCTAAACTTTCGCATTTATAATATTAGTAGGATTCTTATTCTTTATTCTTTCTTTATAGCGTCCATGTAAATTTGTACATAGAATGGTACGAGTTTTAAAACGTTCTAAAGTCGGTAAATGGTACCCTGTTAGGGCATGGAAATAATCTTAATACTAATGGTGACTATTTCCAAATAGTACTAAACTTGATTTTATTGTAATAATCGAAAGGCAAAGTAAACAACATAACATCTTAAATAAAATAAAACCATGAATATTGATAAAATAATTTTTGAAACATATGAGAAGTTCCGGAGATTACTCAGTAGAACAAACTCACAAAGCTACACCCTCACAGAGATACACACTCACGAACCTGGTGCTCTTTATAGGATTTCTAAATAATTATATGTAGATTTAGTATAAATAACAAACAGGTAGGTGGGTATCTACTTATCGATAATTAATCAAACCCCGAATAAATGCACAAATAACATCGAACCATTAAAATATCGACTCATTTTCAAATGTAACGGTGGGGGTGATTTAAAGCTATCAGTGTAATTAATTTGCACCTTCCCGAGAAGAGGCCCGCCGATTAAGTCCGCGCCGATCGGTCCGCTTAGGTACTCGTAATGTATAGCAGAGGCAGGAATCTGATAAGATTGCTATTAGTCAATGAATGAGTTCCGTCTATTGCGACGTTCCATTACCGGCAAGCGATGGCACCCTTATACATACAGATATATAATAATGAATCCTGGCAGCGCTCGATGGCCTGCTGACTGTGCTCGACGTTTCTCGCGCACTAGGTATGCCATTAAAGACCAAACAGCTAAACGATGACGTATAAATGAACCGTAGTTCTTTGTTGCCAGAACCAGGGAAACTTTTCAGTTTAAGATTACTTTTAATTTAGGAAAATAAAAAGCTGCGCCGACACTATCCCTACGCCTGTCTGCATACAAAACGAATAATTAACAGAGTCAACAAATTTTCGTAAACGCAGAGAATACAAACAGCAAGCTCGGAGATGATTATGAACACAAGAAAATTGCTCGGTTCGAAATGAAATGTTTGTGCTTCTTAGTCTTTTTTTTCCTGATATTAAAACCGCGTATTGTATTGTAGGTAGACTTTTATCAAAGCCATATATTGTACTACCTACTCGTATTTGTTTTGTAGCGTTTTGGTGTTGTTTATTAGTTAAATATTTATGAAACTCTTATAGAAAAAGTGTAAAAAATCAAAGTCACTGAGAGAAAGTAGTTTTCGAATAAATATGTTATGTTCAGTGTTTATGTTTTTAGTGAACTGGGCCATACAGAACACCTTAATTTTGTTGAAAGTAGAGTAGGTATTATTTATTTTTCAACTACGAAATACACGTTAAAATTATATAGCTAAAGAATATCCCAGCGTGTATATCAAAAGTGTCATCTAAGTACTTAACACAGCTTTACACCCAGCGATTTCAAGACAATGAAGGAAGCCGAGATAGTTTTTTCTTCCGCAGCGCAGCATTCCTGGTGCGCATTAGCAGCTGTAAACTATCTCGCAAGACGGAAAACAACAATAACCATACTTAAGCAACGAAGTTACACTGTGGAATTATGAAAACAGAGTTACACACCAGGTCCCTGTACCTACCCATAAATTTATAAATTGTTAAGAATCGAATGATCAAATACTTCAGATATAGGTACTTATCTGTTAATTAATTATGTTGATACTTAGTATGTTACTTTAAACATTTTATATTTTTAATATTTAAAACATTGGAGCCTTCATTTGGTAATAAGTGGCTGGATTTTCAAGGTTCTTTAGTATCTTTCCCTTAATATTAGTCTAATAGGCATTGAGAAACGAAAGTGCAATCATTCTATGCCAGGGAGCTGACAAAGTAAAAAAATATATTAAAAAAATAAAGACAAAATAATAAATGCTTATCAGTTTAAAGACAGTGAGTCTACCGTTTAATTATAGTTTAAGTCTGAAACTCGAAAATTTTACTCTACATATCTAATAGCTCTACGATTTTGCCCGTTGCCATACTATTTATTCCCCAAAAAAGTTGTATCCTTTTTAGATTTTATCCATGTCTGTTGAGTACTTTCATATCTTACTACTTTTCATAAGAGGAGGCTTGTGCCCAGTCAAACTAAATGGGTGCAGGTGCACCATCAATTATCGCACTACCACTCCCCTTTTCATCCCTATTAAGGATGATGTCTGGAAAAAAATGTATCCAAATCTCTTCCCAAGGTCTCAATCGGTTAAGCGGTTCAAGCGTGAAAAGGTAACAGGAAAGGTAGGTACAATTTGTTCAAAATAGAGCGGTTAAGAGAACTGTTGTGAAGAACTGCGCTCCTGGTGGTCACGACCCTCAGCCTTGACAAACCGACGAAGAAGAAGGAGAAGAAGCTTTTGCCCGCGACTTTGTCCACGTGGACTCGTTTATATCGTACCTCCAAACAAACTTCCAAACCCCATATCACGCACTTACGGGATGCTTCCGAAAAAAAAGTAAGCTGTCCTTCCCCGATATTCAAACTATCTCCATACCAAATTGTGTCTCAATCGGTTCGGTGGTTTAAGCGTAAAAAGGCAGACAGACAGCGTTATATTATTTATTTATCGTATGGCTGATTATATGTCTCTACTTCAAAGATGTACAGTTTTCAAGTACGCTACCGCGTCATCAGGAGTTATATATTTATATAAGTATTTATTGGATGTATAATCGTATATTACATGGGCAGCATCCAGCAGGGCTAATAAGTCACGTTAACTTCTCTCGTATCTTCGAATACAGGCGGTCGAATTCGGAACCTTTGAATCATTGATAGTAACAAGTCTGTGGGCAAGTTGAGAGTCCCCTTAAGCCATGTTGTATTTACAAATAACGTCGTCTATGTTGACCCACTGAAAGGACTCATTTGTGTGGCGACCAGGCAAGTTAGTATTTCTCATAAAATATAAGTTCCTATAGTTACTGGTTTCCACTTTGTGCAATTGAATGTTGCATTTGAATAAATATATACATGCTACATTTCTGTTACCATGTGTAATGGGTACAAACAGCAAGCAACAGATACTATAAAACGTTTAGAGTATGATGTTATTCTCGATCCCATTTATATGGTTTTACTCTATTATGCCCAGTGACAACACTCTTTGACATCACAAATGACATTGCATGCTGTATCGGTTATTCATAAAATTCATAAATATATATAGGTACTTCCTCTCTGTATTTTCGAAATTCATCATAATATTACAGACATCATATTATATAGTAATTCAACATAATATTATATATTAATACGAGGGCAGTTCAATAAGTTCTCGGTACCGGCATTGAAATCAGAAGATATTCGCATCGTATCATTCTTAATTATTAAATACCACTATTGTTTTACGTGCATAATAATATTTAAATTTTGCGCCATGATAATCAAAAATTTTGTTTGACAAAATGAGGCTTATATTGTACATCAACGCAATTGCACAAAGTTTATTGAGGAGTTCTAAATTTACGTCTTTGAATACCACCCCTGGTAACCGGCAATCTCTGCCAAACAGAAACCTCATATAATTGGCATTTTCTTTTCTTAGATCATCTGTAATTGTATCACTATCTCTTAATATTTACACACATATATTTTTCATAGTGACACCCACTCTGTTATATGGATGCCAAACCTGCCCCCTAACTAAAGGACTCGCACACAAAATAAAAGTATTTCAAAGATCAGAAAGAAGCATGCTGGGCCTAAAACTAAAAGACAAAGTCAGATGCACGGATATCCGCCAGAGAATAAAAATAATAGACGCAGTGGAAATGGCGTGCAGATTAAAATGGCGATGGGCTGGACACACGGCTCGCACCACGGACGGGCGATGGAGCGAGAGACTGCTGCACTGGTACCCGCGCGAGCGCACGCGCACGCGCCCGCCGGGCCGCCCGCGCGGCCGCTGGCGAGATGACATCGTCGCCGATGCCGGCGGTGTCACCTGGCCCCGAGTAGCTCCCGACAGAGATGAATGGAACAGGAGGGAGGAGGCCTATGTCCGCAAATAGACAGCCCAGTAGATAATTCATTAAAATCGCGGTAGCGTACTTGAAAACTGTACATCTTTGAAGTAGAGACATATAATCAGCCATACGATAAATAAATAATATAACGCTGTCTGTCTGCCTGTTCAATACATGAACAGAAATGTAAAAGTAATAGTTAAAATAAATAAAATAGATTTAAAAATGTTAGTATAAATAAATAGGATTAATATCACAAACAAATATCTGTTTTAAACTAGGCTAATTTGCATGTATCTAAACGCATTCATTTTATGTAACTAGCAACACTGTTACTTTTCTGGCTCCTTTTTCGATCTTTGATCATGGCAGCTGTGCTGCTCTAAAATTTAGTTTATTTTTGTTGAATAAACGTCTTTTTAACAGTTAAAGCATGTTTTTATTCAACATGCTAAGTGGTCCTTCGATATTTTAAAAAAAGTTGACTAGAATCAGTGCAGTGTTCGTCGAAAATTCGCGATAGGACCGCTTGCTATACAAGTCGGTCTCGCGCGGCGCCAATCCGGCTATAGCGGAATTTAACGTCGTGCTCTCGCATATGTGCCATGTACTATGCGTGGGAGCAGTTTTCGTCTGGGCCTGTGAAGGAACAGCTTCAAACTCTATAAGTTTGAAGCAATTTGGAGCATTTTGTCAAGTCATAATTTTTTCCGTGTTAACGGCGGTGCATCGAAAAACTTGTCTATACTCGTTCAAGATGTGCTATTAAGTTGCGTGCGGATGATTGTGTTGGCAGCATTGGGACTCGTCTATACGAAGCTCACGCGTCAGCGTCAACTATACGTCAACGTCATAGCTGTCATCTATACGTCAGCTGTCATTTGGATTTATTTACAAACATTTCATCGTGTCGTCTTTCTTGCGGTTTTCGGCATTAATTTGAACAAATAACGTTTCGACGAACTTTTAAACAGTTAATAGTAAATCAACTAGTCCGTGAAAGTGTTAAGTGCGGTATCAGTGCGGTTTCTTTTCGTAACGTAAGTAGTAAACAACCTTAAAAATGGAAGCAGAATTAAAGAAAATGCGTAAAAAGCGTGGACAGTTAAAAGCGGTTATCACGCGTATCGAGGCCTTCGTCACTGATCCGGTCTCTTTCGCCTCTGCGGGGAAGGAGATGCTCCAAGCGCGCAAGGACAAACTTGTGAGTACTTTAAAACAGTATGAGGACTTAACGCTAGACATTTTATCGCTGGACGAATCGGATTCCGAGTGTGTTTCGGAAGTTGAAGAAAAATATTACTTTGTAATGTCGGAACTAAATGTGGCACTAAGTGCAATTAAATCGGAAGAGTCTTCTGCTAGTGTCAATATTTCAAATTCAAAGTTACCAAGCATAGACATAAATTTTTTCGATGGGAAAGATTTTACCCAATATAAACCATTTATGGATTTATTTACTGCAATTATTGATCAAAACAAAACCTTGTCAAATGTTCAGAAGTTATTTTATCTTCGAAAATACTTAAAAGATGATGCTTTATCAGTAATCATAAATTTGCCCATTGTAAATGAGTCATATCCAGAAGCAATAAAGCTGTTAAAACAAAGATTTGACAACAAACCGCGTCTTGTCACAAACCACATAAACATGTTGCTGGATATGCCTCCGATACAACGTGGCACTGCTGCTGCAATTCGTTCATTTGTGTCAGATGTTAGGCAGCAGTTGCATGCCCTTAAGAATTTAGAACAGCCCACCGATAGTTGGGACATGTTGATAATTGCAATTTTAAGCCGCAAATTGGATTCCTATACGAATCGGGCTTACCACCTCGATAAGGTGGATGTTGAAGGTATGCCTACAATGGAAGGTTTTTTATCCTATTTGGAAAAGCGTGCTATGGCGCTAGAGGACAGCCCCCCGTTGAAGGGCCCCTCTGCCCCTTCCTATGAAGGTAAGGCAAAGTTTAATTATTCAAAAGTGACAAATGTTACCATTAAAAAAGGTTGCTTATATTGTGACAATATGGACCATGCTATATTCATGTGCCAAAATTTAAGCCTATTGATTTTTGTTTCTGTAAAATCCAGTTCAGGAAGACTAGTTAACGGACAATTAATTAAAAAATGAGATGGAGTAAGATAACTCAAATCTGATATATCAGAGCTCATAGGAAGCAAAGGCCTAGAATTCAAGATAGCTTCTATTTGTGTAATAACAGTATAAAGCTCTTCAAATGTGAGGCAAGTATTGCCTATAACTCTTTTTAGGTGGTATTTCACACTTTTAACCCCGGCCTCCCATAATCCTCCGAATTCTGGGCTATAACTAGGAATATATTTGAATTGAATCATTTTGTCGCAGCAAAAATGATCAATTGCATCTATGTTATTTTTTGATGAATGCAATTTATACAAGTCGTTTAAGTAGTTGGATGCGCCTTTAAAGGTTTTCGCATTATCACAATAAATTTTTATTGGCATTCCCCGTCTGGATATAAATCGGCGAAGACATGCTAAAAATGTCTCTGTGGTAAGGTCACTAACTAACTCTACGTGTATAGCTTTGGTAGAGAAGCATACAAATATAGCGATGTAAGCTTTTTGGATTAAAGGTTTACGAATTCTTGCTACCTTAATATCAAAATGACCACAAAAATCAATACCCGTAACCTCGAATGGCCTTGACGGAGTTACTCTATCACGAGGTAGAGAACCCATAAGTTGCTTAGCAGCATCAGCTTTGGTCCGAAAACATCTAAGACACTTGTGCAGTATTTTCTTTACTTCACGAATTCCACCAACGAGCCAATAACTTTGTGATAACGAACTGAGAACTAATTTAGCCCCAGCGTGTAAGAGCCTTAAATGCTCAGTTTCAATGAGCATGTGGGTTAAAAAATCCGATTTAGGTAAAAGTATGGGATGCTTTTTATTATAAGGTAAGTTTGTGGCATTATTTAACCTGCCTCCCACTCTAAGCAATTTATCATGATCTATGAAAAGATGCAACCCACTCAAATTAGCTTTAATAGATTTACCTAAGGTCAGTGTTTCAATTTCTTTGAAAAAATTAGTGCCTTGAGCATGTCGTAAAATTAAAATCTGAGAATTGTGCAGCTCTTGAGGCGTTATGGAGCCTATCAATTTATTATTTGGATTTATAATATTATTTCTAAATCTTAAAAGTAGAGCAACAATTCTCCTCAATTTGTAAAAATTCGAATATCTGTAAAATAATTCATTCCCAGTATTTAATTGCCCTACGTTACAGACTTCAGTATTTTGCTCTTTACCGGAAATGTCATCATTATCATTCAAGATAGCATTTTTGAAAGGTGCCCTAGCGTCATAAATGACATGCTCATATTTTCTATCAGATAAGTGCGCAGGGCCATGCCACCATAATTTGTTCTCATTTAATTTATGAGGAACAGTTCCGCGCGACAAAATGTCAGCAGCGTTTTCTGCACTCTTGACATAGGTCCAGGTATAGTCTTTAGTTAGACTAATAATTTCTCTAACTCTATTTGAGACATAAACGCCTCTCTTAACATCTATAGCATCTAGCCATGCTAGCACAATTTGAGAATCCGAGTGTAAAATAACATCAAGGGGAAATCGTTTTTTCATTAAATTATAAACTCTATGTGCCAAGTGTGAGAGAAGGTGAGCACTATTTAGCTCCAAATTCGGAATTGTAAGAGTCTTATTCAACGGTGCTACGCGAGATTTTGAACACAGCAAATTTACGGTGACTCTACCATCCTTATGAAAAACTCTTAAGTAGAGACAGCAACCAATAGCCTTAAATGAGGCATCACAATAGCCTAGTAGCTCTACCTTTTCTTCATCACCGGTCACAATACCTCTTTTAGTATTAATTGGTTTCATTTTGCTTAAACTTTTTACAAATTTTGTCCAGGCATCTAAGTGTTTCATGGGCAATATAGAGTCCCAATCAACCTTCAAACTCCATAAAGTTTGCATAAACAATTTAGCCGTTACTATTATCGGCCCAATCAACCCTAAGGGATCAAACATTTTTCCTATGAAACTTAAAATTTCTCTTTTTGTTGTCAAATTTTTCAAATCCAAAGGGGGACCTTCAAAAATAAGTGAATCTGTTATTATATTGTATTTTAATCCCAATGTCTTTATAATGTTGTCTTTGTTAAAATCAACTTGTTCAAAATATTTTTCAGTTATAGGTAAGTTTTCTAATATTTCAATATTATTTGAACACCATTTGTGTAAGGTAAAACTACCTAATTTCATCAAACCTACAAGTTGCTGCTTCAGGTCCTGAAGCTCTTCAATATTGTCAGTACCACAGATGATATCATCAACATAGGTATTATTCATTAAAGCATCAGCCGCTAGTGGAAACTGATCCTTATAGCGGAGAGCAAGTTCAAGCAAACACCTTGTGCTAAGAAATGTACTTGCCTTAAGTCCATATGTTAAGGTTTGCAGCTGCAAACAAACTATAGGTTTGTTTGGATCATCTCTCCACAAAATATTCTGTAGAGGTGCATGATGTGGGTTTATGCGGACCTGCCTAAACATTTTTTGCACATCACACATTAATGTATATTGATAGGTTCTGAATAGTGTGAGCACATCAAATAACTCACTTTGGACTATTGGTCCATTTAACATAACCTGGTTGAGTGAAATGTTATTCCTTGATTTCATAGACCCATGAAATACAACGCGAAAAGACGTTGTTTTGCTACTTTCATTTTTGACTGCAAAGTGCGAAAGAAAATAAACTGGGTCATTATAAACATCATAACTACCAATGTCGACTATTTTAGCATGTCCAAGCGAAATATATTCCCCAATAAATTTTTTATATTGTTGAAAGTACTCTGGGTGCGACTGAAACTTTTTCTCTAACACATAAAATCTCTGAAGCGCAGCTGAAAAGGAATCTCCAATATTCAGTTCATTCAATGGAGCTTTAAGCGGCATATCAACATAAAAACGATTATCTTGCAAGCTTACGGACTCATTAAAAATCTCTTCAGCCTTCTGAAACTCTGAATTTAATTTATTTGACACTTCAGGGACTTTTTCGTTCAGCCAAAACTGCTCCATTATTTCATTCAATTTACAGTCATTTTGTACCTGAACTACATGATTAGAAACAAGCTGAGCATTTGAATTTATATTGGTTTTACAAGCAATTGAACCACCCATGACATAGCCAAACAGTGTGTTTTGTAAAACTAGCCCATTTCCTAAGGAAACATGGCCATCTAACAATGATTTAAAATACAGGTCTGCACCCAGCAATAGAGGAATTTCAGAGGGAATGTTAAAGTTTACATCTGCCAATTGGATACCACTTGGAATTTGAAATTCGCTTACATCAAAATAATTTTGTGGCAACTGCGTGGTGATTGAGTCTACCACGTGACAATACATATCAAATTTAACATCATGAACTATGGAGTTCAAAGAAATTTTTACAGCTTGGTTTATCAAATTGTTGTTGTTGCCCACACCAATAATATTAGTGTTTTGAGTCATTGGAGTCAAATGTAATTTCTCAACCAGCGATTTTTTTATTAGATTTGCTTGGCTTGCACTGTCTAAAAGTGCTTTGACATAAATTTCATGACCAAATTTGTCAATGATTTTTACCTGCACCGTAGGTAATAAAATATTATTAACTGAGCGATTATTGGAATGCAATATAACAGCCTGCTCTGGATTAGAATCCTCATGCAACAGTGAGTTGTGAGACTGCTTGCAGGTTTTACATTTAAATGCATATCTACACTTGTCAGTGTGGTCACGAAGGCACAATGTACATAATTTGTTAGAATTAACAAAATTTATTCTTTGCTTTACAGAAATAGTTTTAAATTTTGGGCACATGAATATAGCATGGTCCATATTGTCACAATATAAGCAACCTTTTTTAATGGTAACATTTGTCACTTTTGAATAATTAAACTTTGCCTTACCTTCATAGGAAGGGGCAGAGGGGCCCTTCAACGGGGGGCTGTACTCTAGCGCCATAGCACGCTTTTCCAAATAGGATAAAAAACCTTCCATTGTAGGCATACCTTCAACATCCACCTTATCGAGGTGGTAAGCCCGATTCGTATAGGAATCCAATTTGCGGCTTAAAATTGCAATTATCAACATGTCCCAACTATCGGTGGGCTGTTCTAAATTCTTAAGGGCATGCAACTGCTGCCTAACATCTGACACAAATGAACGAATTGCAGCAGCAGTGCCACGTTGTATCGGAGGCATATCCAGCAACATGTTTATGTGGTTTGTGACAAGACGCGGTTTGTTGTCAAATCTTTGTTTTAACAGCTTTATTGCTTCTGGATATGACTCATTTACAATGGGCAAATTTATGATTACTGATAAAGCATCATCTTTTAAGTATTTTCGAAGATAAAATAACTTCTGAACATTTGACAAGGTTTTGTTTTGATCAATAATTGCAGTAAATAAATCCATAAATGGTTTATATTGGGTAAAATCTTTCCCATCGAAAAAATTTATGTCTATGCTTGGTAACTTTGAATTTGAAATATTGACACTAGCAGAAGACTCTTCCGATTTAATTGCACTTAGTGCCACATTTAGTTCCGACATTACAAAGTAATATTTTTCTTCAACTTCCGAAACACACTCGGAATCCGATTCGTCCAGCGATAAAATGTCTAGCGTTAAGTCCTCATACTGTTTTAAAGTACTCACAAGTTTGTCCTTGCGCGCTTGGAGCATCTCCTTCCCCGCAGAGGCGAAAGAGACCGGATCAGTGACGAAGGCCTCGATACGCGTGATAACCGCTTTTAACTGTCCACGCTTTTTACGCATTTTCTTTAATTCTGCTTCCATTTTTAAGGTTGTTTACTACTTACGTTACGAAAAGAAACCGCACTGATACCGCACTTAACACTTTCACGGACTAGTTGATTTACTATTAACTGTTTAAAAGTTCGTCGAAACGTTATTTGTTCAAATTAATGCCGAAAACCGCAAGAAAGACGACACGATGAAATGTTTGTAAATAAATCCAAATGACAGCTGACGTATAGATGACAGCTATGACGTTGACGTATAGTTGACGCTGACGCGTGAGCTTCGTATAGACGAGTCCCAATGCTGCCAACACAATCATCCGCACGCAACTTAATAGCACATCTTGAACGAGTATAGACAAGTTTTTCGATGCACCGCCGTTAACACGGAAAAAATTATGACTTGACAAAATGCTCCAAATTGCTTCAAACTTATAGAGTTTGAAGCTGTTCCTTCACAGGCCCAGACGAAAACTGCTCCCACGCATAGTACATGGCACATATGCGAGAGCACGACGTTAAATTCCGCTATAGCCGGATTGGCGCCGCGCGAGACCGACTTGTATAGCAAGCGGTCCTATCGCGAATTTTCGACGAACACTGCACTGATTCTAGTCAACTTTTTTTAAAATATCGAAGGACCACTTAGCATGTTGAATAAAAACATGCTTTAACTGTTAAAAAGACGTTTATTCAACAAAAATAAACTAAATTTTAGAGCAGCACAGCTGCCATGATCAAAGATCGAAAAAGGAGCCAGAAAAGTAACAGTGTTGCTAGTTACATAAAATGAATGCGTTTAGATACATGCAAATTAGCCTAGTTTAAAACAGATATTTGTTTGTGATATTAATCCTATTTATTTATACTAACATTTTTAAATCTATTTTATTTATTTTAACTATTACTTTTACATTTCTGTTCATGTATTGAACAGGCAGACAGACAGCGTTATATTATTTATTTATCGTATGGCTGATTATATGTCTCTACTTCAAAGATGTACAGTTTTCAAGTACGCTACCGCGTCATCAGGAGTTATATATTTATATAAGTATTTATTGGATGTATAATCGTATATTACATGGGCAGCATCCAGCAGGGCTAATAAGTCACGTTAACTTCTCTCGTATCTTCGAATACAGGCGGTCGAATTCGGAACCTTTGAATCATTGATAGTAACAAGTCTGTGGGCAAGTTGAGAGTCCCCTTAAGCCATGTTGTATTTACAAATAACGTCGTCTATGTTGACCCACTGAAAGGACTCATTTGTGTGGCGACCAGGCAAGTTAGTATTTCTCATAAAATATAAGTTCCTATAGTTACTGGTTTCCACTTTGTGCAATTGAATGTTGCATTTGAATAAATATATACATGCTACATTTCTGTTACCATGTGTAATGGGTACAAACAGCAAGCAACAGATACTATAAAACGTTTAGAGTATGATGTTATTCTCGATCCCATTTATATGGTTTTACTCTATTATGCCCAGTGACAACACTCTTTGACATCACAAATGACATTGCATGCTGTATCGGTTATTCATAAAATTCATAAATATATATAGGTACTTCCTCTCTGTATTTTCGAAATTCATGATAATATTACAGACATCATATTATATAGTAATTCAACATAATATTATATATTAATACGAGGGCAGTTCAATAAGTTCTCGGTACCGGCATTGAAATCAGAAGATATTCGCATCGTATCATTCTTAATTATTAAATACCACTATTGTTTTACGTGCATAATAATATTTAAATTTTGCGCCATGATAATCAAAAATTTTGTTTGACAAAATGAGGCTTATATTGTACATCAACGCAATTGCACAAAGTTTATTGAGGAGTTCTAAATTTACGTCTTTGAATACCACCCCTGGTAACCGGCAATCTCTGCCAAACAGAAACCTCATATAATTGGCATTTTCTTTTCTTAGATCATCTGTAATTGTATCACTATCTCTTAATATTTACACACATATATTTTTCATAGTGACACCCACTCTGTTATATGGATGCCAAACCTGCCCCCTAACTAAAGGACTCGCACACAAAATAAAAGTATTTCAAAGATCAGAAAGAAGCATGCTGGGCCTAAAACTAAAAGACAAAGTCAGATGCACGGATATCCGCCAGAGAATAAAAATAATAGACGCAGTGGAAATGGCGTGCAGATTAAAATGGCGATGGGCTGGACACACGGCTCGCACCACGGACGGGCGATGGAGCGAGAGACTGCTGCACTGGTACCCGCGCGAGCGCACGCGCACGCGCCCGCCGGGCCGCCCGCGCGGCCGCTGGCGAGATGACATCGTCGCCGATGCCGGCGGTGTCACCTGGCCCCGAGTAGCTCCCGACAGAGATGAATGGAACAGGAGGGAGGAGGCCTATGTCCGCAAATAGACAGCCCAGTAGATAATTCATTAAAATCACAAAAATATTTATATTTAACTGAAGTTAATATTAATATAATAAGATAAGTTAGCCTTTATTTGCTGAGTTATTATGTTACACTTCATTTACTACATGCATGCATTATATAACTTAAACCAATTTAGTTCCTTAATTAAAATATTTCATTTTTCCTATACATATTTGTTTTATCTTCCCAACTTCAGCTTGCCTCTCGGACATAGGCCTCTTCCCAAGCTTTCCATTTTGTTCTGTCTTTAGCCTCCCTTCTCCATATTGTTCCTGCTTTCATTTTAATATCGTCTTCCCATCTCATTATTGGTCTTCCTCGTTTTCTTTTTCCCTGTCTTGGATACGATTCTGTGATATCCTTCGTCCACTTTTCCATTTTTTCCCTCATCAAAGTGTCCTGTCCACCTCCATTTCAACTTTTTGATGCACCGTGTTACTCGTATATCCGCCACTTTGGTTTTCTTCCTAATTTTTGTTAAGGACACCTTGTCCTTCCTTTTTATGTTAAGCATGATGCGCTCCATGCTTTGTTGGCATACTTTCAGCTTCTGAGTATTTCTTTGTGTGAGGGCCCATGTTTGGCTTCCATATGTGGCACAGGGAAGTATGCACATGTTGTATACTTTGCTTTTTAGTGTTTGCGGGAAATGCTTGTTTTTCATTACCTCTTGGAGGGACCACTATCGCTTCCATGCACTTCTTACTCTTTGGTCTATTTCTTTATTCATCTGCAGTGTTGGGGAGATAATCTGTCCGAGATATGTGTATTCTTCTACATATTCGATCTGTAGCCAATTCCTGAACCAATTCATCGTCTTTAGTTCTATTGAATTATTTGAGATTATTATTAGGTCATCGGCAAACCTGAGATGGTTTAGTAGTTTGCCATTTATGTTTATTCCGTAGTTGTCCCAATTTAGTTCTTGGAATATTAGTTCAAGCACTGCCGAGAATAACTTTGGAGAGAGGGGGGTCTCCCTGTCTTACTCCTTTTTTAATCTGGAATTCTTGGCCCTTCCTTTCCATCCTAATTCTTGCAGTGCTATTTTTATATATTTTCTTAATCACTCTTATGTATTTGTATTCGATCCCTTGACTTTTGAGAGCACTCCATACGGCACTATGTTTGATTGAGTCAAACGCTTTGTTGTAATCTATTATTTATTTATTTAAACTTTATTGCACAAAAGAAACTTATCGTACAAAAGGCGGACTTAATGCCAAATGGCATTCTCTACCAGTCAAACCTTAAGGCAAAGCGGAAAAGATCTATGAAGCTGAGGTAATACGAGTATGTTTGTTTGTATTCATTGTATTTTTCACTTGTTTTATAACGTGTATGTGATCAATCGTGGAGAAATTACTTCTAAACCCTGCTTGCTCTTTTGGTTGTGCTAGTTCGAGAGTTTTTGTCATTCTATCGAGAAGGATCTTTGAAAATACCTTGTATAAGCTGTCATATTGTTCTGTAGTTTTCAATTCTATTCTTATCACCTTTTTGTGGCGTAGTATTATGACAGATTCCGTCCATTGTTTTGGGATTGTCTCTGTGTCTAGGATATCGTTGAAGAGTTGTCTTAAGATTTGGATTATGGCCGTCTCAGTTATTTTCAGGAGTTCGTTGCTAATTTTATCGTCGCCAGGAGCTTTATGGTTCTTCTGGTTTCTTATTGCGTTTCTTATTTCGCTCTCTATGATCGGCGCCACTATATCATCGTTAGTCCCCTCAAGGTGAATGTCTATGCTCTCTTCACAATATTAATATAATACTTTAAGTTAAATTTGAATTAGCATGTAACACTAGTTATTATTAACACTAATTGTATATATATATAGTTAGTTAAAAGGAATATAATATAATGTTATGCATATATATTAGTTAGAAACTGTTATTCAAATTCAATGTTATTATTTGTAAACATAGGTTGTAAGGGTGTTACATTTCTTCTGGGTATCGCTATGTTTTGCCGTCTGGCATACAAATATCATCAGTAGTGCATAGTGCAGATATTGCATGCATGTACTTAAAAACTAATTTAAATAATTCAAATAATTTCTCGCTTAAATTATAATATCGCTTAAATATTCACCTCCGGAATAATATGCATTTTCTACCAGGAATTTATACAGTCTCTTTTTAAAGTCTGATAAGTCATCTAGTCTAGTTATATTTTTTGGCAATTTATTATAATTTTTTTGGTGCCATTCCAAAAATACTTTTGCAGAGAAGAACAGTTTTGAATGGCCCTGTATAAATTGTATCCTTCTGCCTACAGCTGTTAAAAGCGAAAATTGGCTAATGTTGCTTTTGACATATTCCTACCTCGTATATGTAAAGGCATGAAGCGTTAATATGTTGAGCTTAATAAAATGGGTTCTACAGGTTTCTGTTGGTGCCATTCCACATACCGATCGTAAACATTTTATTTGTGCCCTGAATGCCATTTCACGGTCTGTGGAATTACCCCAAAATGTGACGCCATATCTCAAAGTCGAAGTTACATAAGCATGATATGCAGTTAATACTGATGATATTCACTCTTTTGCTAAGTTTATATAATGCATACGAAAAACTGTTTGTCTATTGGAAATAAACGGCTTTATTATTATTATAATGTATCTCCGATTGAAAAGCATGGGGCGAACCGTGGTCATTTGGAAGGTGTGCGTGGGGATATAGATCCAACACGCAGAGGCCCTTTGGAGACGAAGTTTAATGTGATGTAATACACCTGCTAGAACCCATTCACGGGTACATCGGTAGATACCCGTGAACCGGTTCCAACAGGCGTTGGGGCTATTGTAGGTAAAATGGATAGAGAACTGGGTATATGATGAAGAGATATGGGTGGATTATGAAACTGGCCTATTGCAAAGAGGTCCGGACATCTGCCATAACATAGTTGCGTACAAAGTTATCGAGGCAGGCGGTGAACAGCCGCTCATTAGATGGGCCCCAGAAATTGCTGTCGTGAAGACGGCCACGAGCAACACCGGGTGAGCGGCTCAGGAGTGTCAAGAGTTAGTGCTGCGCTTTCTCCGAAAATACTCGCGGCGTTATGCCCTTTAACACTTCCACCTCCGGAGCATATAGCTCTGTCGACTTAAATAAATTGTTCACATTAAAACCAATATTCTGGATTACCACACCAGAATTTTACCAAAATCACACCTCAAATTCCAAAAAATATCCTCTCATTTTACTAACGTCAGAATATGTGCTATACAAGCATCTTTCTTCAATTAGTAAAGAATAATAAATTAATGATATTACCCGGGAATATTTTGTTTAAGTATTTTAAAAAGCGGGAATATCGCTTGCTGTAATGAATCCTAACTATGGGTGTTTTGACCATTAAAATGATATTGACGTTTATTTGATGTAACAGAGATTGAATATTCATTTGCATAAAACGTAGACTCATAAAAAAATTACCATTCTTGTTTTCATCCAAACTAGCTTAACTTTTTATATTTCCTCGCATAATGCATTTTATAACTTTGTACGATATACGCGTTGAAACGTAATTCCCAGCGAGTGGCGGTGATTGACCGACACGAGACTCACTTTTCGAACTTGAATCATAAATAACTATTAAATCTGCTCTGGTACATATTTTTTTGTGAAAATTTACAATTTTGACTGTTTATGCCATTTCTATATAAGGGTGAGGATCAAATTCTTGGCCAGTCTAGTTAGCCTGGTAAATCAGTAGTAGTTAAAAAGTTCCGTTGTGACACAAAAATAAGCCATACAATTCTATGGTTAATTTTTGTGTCACAACGGATTTTTTTAACTACTACCGTTTAACCAGCTAATTCATCATAGGCCTTTACGTCTATTTCAGATGATTTAAGCATTGCTGTGGAGACATCATTTTGGTGACAGTGAAGACCGTTACGAGACCGGCATTGCCTTCCACATTTCTGGCAAACAAAATTCATGCAGGGTCTCTGGTCCCCGTCTGTTTTCTACGCAACCATCTATTGGCTAGTGTCTCGAACCAGGTTCCATCGCACAAAGCTCTACCGTCCACAACGCGTTTGCGCCATTGATCCCTGTCGTCGGCAAGCTTTTCCCACGCCTTCCAGTCAATGTTAAAAGTAGCCATGTCTCGCTTAGCGCAGTCCTTAAAACTCAACAACGGTCCCCCAACGCTTTTCTTGGCGTTTGCTACTGCACCAAGCAAGACACGCCGAGGTATTCTAGATGGCTCCATCCGGTGCACATGCCCCAGCCACCGCAAGCGTCTCTGTTTGAGAAGAGCGGTCAGACTGGCCAGCTGTGCTATGTCAAGAACCCTCTGATTCATCACTTTGTCCTTACAAGTAATGCCTAAGATGTTACATAGACAGCGCATGTGAAAAGTATTAAGTCGTCGCTCTTGCTTTGCATACGTCGTCCAGGTTTCGGCACCGTACAAGAGTATGCTCAGAACACATTTTTGGTAAACTATCACTTTGGTTCTGATGGTAAGATGTCTATTGCACCATACTCTTTTACGCAGCCTCCTAAACATTGTCGCCGCCTTGCCGATACGAATATCGATCTCTGCGTCAAGTGAGAGATTGTTTGACAAGGTCGACCCGAGATAGCAAAACTTATCGACGACTTCTAGAGTTGTACCATCCACCAGTATAATTGGTGTTTCCGCACTACCCTGCACTAAAACTATCGTCTTTTTGGAATTTATGGTCATAGAGAATAAAGAACAAGCCCGGGAAAACTTGTCCATGATATTCTGGAGCTCGAGAGCAGAGTTCGCCACAAACTCTGCGTCATCAGCAAACAAGAGACTGCACAAAGAGTTCCTCTCAATGTTTTCTTGATTTGAGGATTTGATTTGGGCCAGGCTAACTACTGGCCAAGAATTTGGTCCTCACCCATAATTCTGTTGTCATTGCCTGCATTATAGCAAATAAATGTATTTAATTTTATCAAAAGCGTGGAATTAAAGACGTTGCCAGTGATTCTCTAGTAAAATCAATTTCCTTAAAGAATAAGTGTTACAAATCAATAATTTGTAAACACTAATTGGTACACAAACAAACAAAGGCTGGATTGTTAAAGGGTGGCTTAGGCCACTTTCCAATATGGCGGTGCGGTGTTGGTCAGTATTTAAATTTGTTACCGAGACAGTACAGATTGTCTACTGCGCGCCTACATTTCAATGAGTTCTTTCTGATTGACCCGGGATGTGCGGTTGGGGCGGCACCGTTGCAGTACTGCATGCGTAGGTACTAACCCGCTTCCGCGCAATATAATACTCCTGCGCAAATATATAGTACCTGCTAGTTTATCGACAAGTAGGGTACAAAGGGCGGCATCAGTAAGCTATCGATAAAGTATAAAATAAATTTCGGCTGCCAGATGTAGGAGTGGAATTAGTGGCACTCGCAGCGCAATCGATGACGTCAATCAGACTCAGTGGCGCACATTGGAAAACGTATATTTCGTTCCAAACGTATCCTTATTCCTACAGACGAGCGTATTTTGCAAAATGCTTACTTTTTATAAATCAATCAAATCAAATCAATCATTTATTCGTGAAAGCTAATACCTACAAATACACTAATACATATGGAACATATGCTTTCATTCAAGATTACACCATCAATATTAGAATTAATTCAAAAACTGATACTTCACTAAAATAATCATTGTTTAAAGTCTAATATTTTCTTAAATAAAAATTTCGGCCGAGACTAAGCGCGCGGCGTTGATTTATACATCTTTTAAAAACATATAAATTTACGGCAACGTAGGTCAAGTTATGATTATTTTTTGATGGGTTAACATAAAGTTACAGTTTGCTATAATATTATTTTTAGGGTAAAATATAAGTACAATTTGCGGCAAAAAAATATAATGTAATCCTGTTTCCACCAAAAAACCTGCCAGGTGAGAGTCGGACTCGCGCACCAAGGGTTCCGTAAAATGTACGATTTTCGCAATTTTTCCTTTATCTGTGCTATAAGCTTCTTCGTACCAAATTTCAAGATTCTGAGTTCACGGGAAGTACCCTGTAGGTTTTGATTCCCTTGCAAGTTTCGAAAATTTGCGGCATAAACGGCTGTATCTTTTGATTGCGTTGGCTTAGAAGTTTGATTTTTTCACAGCTCCAAGGGACCTGAGTATTTGGTATATTTTTAGTAATTTTAGCTTGACACCTCCACGCGTTCCTGAGAAAAAGGGTCTTGACAGACGGACGGACGGGCAACAAAGTGATCCTATAAGGGTTCCGTTTCTTCCTTTTGAGGTACGGAACCCTAAAAAACTAAGAAAACTCGGTAGGTATTTTTTTTTTATGAATCTGACTTTTAATCATGTCAGATATGGTGAATTGAATTGTAATAATTCATGTACCAAATGATTCTTGTTTACTGCAAAATTTGAAAAAGACTCCCAAATAAACTCATTTATTTTAGGTTTAGAAAGAATAAATATCAGATAATCTTACACAAATCAACCTAGTCCCAAACTAAGGAAAGCTTGTACTATGGGTACTAGACGACGATATACATACTTATATAGATAAATAAATACTTAAATACATAGAAAACATCCATGACTCAGGAACAAATATTCGTTCTCATCATACAAATAAATGCCTTTACCGGGATTCGAACCAGGGACCTCTAACTTGGTCGTAAAGAGAAAATGAGAACTTGAACTTTTTTAGCCCTTAAGTAAGTACGTTATCAAAGGTTGTCTGGAAGAGATCGCTCTTCAGCGATAAGAGCGCCTGTTGTCTACCTCTACCTACATGTTATTGTATTGTTTCCCTTTTTAACTGCTTTGTTTGTGTGAGGTGCGCAATAAAGAGTATTTGTATTGTTATCAGCTATTGCATAAATACTAAAATTTACGTCGTAATCTTGAATAAAAAAGGAAGCATTTTACAGCAAAATACGCTCGGCTGTAGGAGTAAGGACTCTGAATGCATCCCCTTAATCATACAATTTTACAAACCCCTGTTGCTAAAATGTGTTTTTTTTCCTTTTCTCACAAGTAAACGCAAGTCAAAGTGACATACATAAAGCAACTTATTTTAGCGGAATTTAAGCTGAAATAAGAACGAATTAGCTTAACCTATGATTAAGGGCATTATTATTTCGTTTAGAAGAGGAAAAGTAATTGTAACCCCTTCTTATAGACTCCATGTATGTACCTAGGTTTTAAAGAAGATTGGTTCAGGCAATATGTGAAATGAACTGAACAATATTGAACACGGAGCACCAAATCAGAACGAGTGTCCGCAACATATTGATAATGGTATGATTGACCTCCAGGTTGCACAATATTTATGTTTAATATTTGGTTAGGATATTTGTGAAAATACAACCTCCAACTGCACTTCTTGCTACAGCTAAATAGCTAAAGGAGTCTCATATAAAATTTCAAGTACACAAAAATTTATAAAATACACAAATGAGAAGTCTCAAAATTCCTTAAATCATTTTATTAAGGCAGCTAAAAACTTTGCTACGTGGTTTGAATTGTTTAACATCAAAGTGTATTTTGAAGCAATAATGAAGTTAAACTTTCTTTTTACAAAGCTAAATTTTTGAAGGTACTTAATGTGGCAACTATCAAAATGTCCGTTATGCGCTTGTTTATAATATACCTCAACACAAACAATCTCCGTTTCTATTAAATTGAGTTGGGAGACCCCGCGTCCCAACCAGAGCTTTGACTGTATCAAGCAGTTGCCGTACAAATGCTTCCTTTGATAGACGTGCGTAATAGTTATGCCACTTACAGGGCTTCCCCGACACAAACACGGAGATACATGTATTGCTTTAGAACGACCTCAACTTTAGCACATAATATTTACCTCGACACCCAAACATTTGTTTTGCAAGATTTTGGATTTATGAAACTATTAAAAGGAAATTGTTATCCTTAAAATAATTCCTAAATCATTCCATAGGTAATAATTAGTGTAAAATATTTTGGAGTCGGCCGTTATAAGTATGATAATCCTGTATAAACCTTTAGCAAGCATTTCGAGTGCATCCCGAGTAAGGCACATTCGTCATTTCCGTGTTATTGTGTTGTAAGTTTTGTATATTAGTATAAATATATGTTAGTCTGTAAGGTATTTCTTAATATGGGCCTTGTTGCCAGACGCAAATAAATGAACGAATAAATCAATTCCCTACTAATTAAAAGAAATGAAAATACTAAACGGCCCGAGATCATTCGAATAGTCGACTGATTAATGAATTCTACTTCTCACTACCGTATGTAAAGTATGTAAGTACTCAGGGATCATTTTGACAACGGGCTATGAATAATAATTACATTAGGTGGTAATAAGCGGGTGCTCGAAGAACCTGAGCGAAGCGACAGCCCCAGCTAGGCAAACAGAGCCGCTAATAGGATCCTCAGACATTTAATTTAATTTTAAAATTAACCTTTCACTTAAGGCCCTTTCATATTTTAGTACTAAATGAAATCAAAGATCCGTTAAAATACTTGTAGAAGATTACATAAATTCCGTTCGAATTAACAGCGACGGTCCTAATCAAATCGCGACCCTAAAGGGCAAAAACTAATTAGCTAACGATTTTCAAGATCAAGATCTTATTTGACAGATAATTACCCCATCCAGACGGTTTTGTTCTGTTACTATAGGAGTCTCTTTTATATTTAACAAATGGGTGACAGTACTGAGTATGTCTATCAATTATCAAATAACTTTGTTTTTTAATTAAATATTTAGTAGAAATCAATGATTTGTATTTAATGGAATTTTACTTAACGTTAGGAGGATGATGATATTGATGAAACTACTTTAATTTCGACAGAACGATTAATAAACTTGTGGCACGCTTTTGGGGAGGCCTATGTCCAGCAGTGGACGTCTTTCGGCTTATATGATGATGATGATTAATAAACTCTTTTGTGCATAATGAATTGAACCAATTCAGCTTCAATAGAGTATGAGTGAACATGTCGCAGTAGCACGTTTGCGAGTTCAGGCAGGGAAGCACAATGGCCGAACCTCAGGCGCGCATTACTCGACTGACCGTCTTACACAAGTACTAACCATGAGACACAAAGGAGGTGAATGTTGGAAACCATGTTAGCCAGCACCGACTTGCAGCTGCACGGTTTGACTGGACAAACTGTTTCAGAAATGCCTTTGATCAGTTGTCTTCTATCATCAACTACTGAATACAGCTCCTAAGGTATGAAACTAAGTTATAGTAACTTGGTAACTAACACGGTGTCGTCATATTCTGTTTTTTTTTTTTTTTTCATTTTGTGTAATACCTAAATGGGTGTTCAATTTAATAATGCTCTCATATGAACGTTCTCATAGCCCTTTACAATAACAACCGAGTGTGTGCAAAATTAAAATGAACCTTGATGACATTTGTTTAAAATTGACAGTTCGATGTAATAAACTTGCACGATCGTATCAAGCCGGGTTTAAATGGATCGATTGACTCGGAGGAAACTAAGGATTAACTGTCATAACAAAAACTAGGAAGAAACGTAGTAATCATCATTGAAATGATTACCAGTTACAGTTAGGTCCTCGCACCTGCAAAGTGATTTCATGTTACAATTTCATAAATTCATAACTCTTTCAAGCTACCTTTTTGAACCCAACCCTTCAGCACAGAATCTTCCATACTGAGAATGATATATGACAATTGAGCTAATTATGCATGGGCTGTTTGAGCACGCACATCACACCGCCCCCGACATATCGAAGAGCAAGATAATGCCAATGTATGATTAATGGTAACAGTGAAGTTTTAGTAACGGATCCGAAAAGAAGGATAAGTTACCGAGCGGAAATGTAGGCCTAGTACATACAAAGTACCGGCAGGAAAGATACGGGTAAGAGAGAGCCCTGTTTATCTGCGCGTATTCGCTTCGTACATATAGATTGGTTCTTTGTTCACACGGAACTTATAAATAACTTATTTTGACCAATTTGAGGTACTACGCTACAAACATTATTAATAAAATGAAGCACTGAAAAACTTCTAAACAATGTAAAATAAAATGTATTTCAACATCGTAAATCTGATTCATGTAACGATCGTAATAGTAAAAATGTGAAACTTTTAATCAGGCTCGCCGGCTTAATTCAAAAGTAGCGCAATACCGATAGGTAAGTGGGCAGAAGATTGCACGAAGTTAGATACAGAATGCCCACGGCTCATTTAACTTCTACCATCCACATTTGCTTACGTCTCCATTTAGGAGGTCCTCACGGATCGCAATGACACTTGTTTGTTTTATAACCGACCTTTTAGATCGCACTCAACCTCCTTCCGTCCGAGAAAGGTTAAGAGAAAGGACTGAAAAAGCTTAAGAGAAACACGTTATTAAAGCTCCACGTTTCCTAAGGTTGCTTTGAGCAATACACAATAGAAAATCTAACTTTTTACTACACCTTTTACTAGTAGACAACTTCTATGTTCACTGTATATTTATAGCCTTAAAAGCTATTGTTTTAAAAGAAGAAAATGATTTAGAATCGAATTGGAATCGGTAAAAACTGTACAATCTCTAAAAACCTAATTCATTGATTTTCTTGCTTTGTTTATTATAACAGGCTAGCGTAGCAAGATACATATATATTATTGCGCAAATTGTTATCGGGACTAGTAATTTTTCTTTAAGAGAAATGAAATTTTATTTGTATAGCCCGGAACCTTTTAGGATTGGGCCCGCATACGAAACAGGCAATAAACGTTGATCAGGAGAACAAAAACAATTGGGTTAAATCCATTTTATCATCGGTGACAACTATTAAGAGTTGCACGCGCTTTTCTTCATCGTGGCTGAACTCATTGATGCTTTTCACCGATAGCTCGTAACGAAAAACTAGACAATGAGATTTTTCTATATAGGAACGTCGTATTCAAATTACTGTTAAAAACCACTACCTTTTTAAATATGTTTCAAATGACGAATAATAAAAAAACCTAAATCCAAGAAATTGAAAATATTATATCGTTTGACAAAAATGTAAGTAAATAATTCTTAATCTGTATTTTTTAATCTTCTACAGGAAAGTACTCGTATACAATAAATTTATACGCCGTTTCTACCCTCGGCGGATTCATCAAAATTCTATTGAAAGTAGCACAATGAAGACTGCAGTTCTGTGTTATTTTCTTGCGGCGTTCGGGGGTCAGGGCACTTGAATTAAAGATTCGTATATTATTCCCGCCTCAGTTGCACACAATAGGGCATACAACGCACCACTGTAATTCAGTGAGCGGCTTAGCGACCGCATTGTATTATTATACCCACTCGTAGTCCCCGCGAACCACAACACGATCTAATTTAAAGGTGAGCTGCGGGACTTTCGTCGGAAAATCAGGTTGGCCAAGTCAATGTCAGACAGGAGGCACTTGTAATTAAAACTCGCCCTAATACCCTTCACATTCAGAGCAGGAACGAGCCGCGAAGGACCGAATCAAAGCAGTTTTTATTTAATCGATAGTGTGGGCAGCAGATAAATTGCGAAAATTTTCGAACACGCGTTTTGACATCGTCATTTATTTAAACTGAAAATTACAACTGCCCCAACGCTCGCTCGAAAAGTTACATAATTACTCTGCAGGTGTCAAAATGAATACAATGAATAAAACTTTTAGATACGTAAGGTCCATCAGTTTCAACATACATATATTTGCAACTACCCTCAATATAGCTGCGGGCAAACTTTCTGTTACGATGTTTCAATACTTTTCGGCAGGAAAAACTATTTTCCCATCCAACCGTCTAAGTACCTCGTCAGAGGGAGTAGCAAATAAAAGACGGAATACATACGCCAATCGCGTACACAAAAATAAGACCCGGCCCCGACCCGGAGTCGGAGTATAGGCAAATTGTGATCGTCACGAAAACGACTGAGGTCACGCGTCAGTGGCCTGACATTATTTGTCGGAGTGGATCGGAAAGCAATTTCGCTTAACACGAGACTATTTGTCACACATAAAACTTGATCTATTGATGTTTCCTGGGATAGTCCTTCGGATACTGAGTCACCGAACGCGGATTTAAATTTGTAACCAGGGGCTTTCAAAAATGAGAAACAATTTCAGTTTATTTACATACTTTGTGAAACAATGCAACCTGCTCGTGTTTCACAGTGAATTTGGCCATGCACTTATTGCCTATTCCTTATTCCGAGATCGCGAAAGTATTGTTAGATATTAGGTAGCGATCCCAAAATTCCGAAAGTACTGTAAGTTACAAGAATCAACATTTTACAAAATAAGTAATGATGTGGTTTTCGTGTGGAGTAACCCATGGGAACAGTGAGTGCAATAAGTCTATAGTAGGCTATGTGCATGTGGTGTTGGCGGATGATGTCAGCCGGGATACAATGCACGTCGAGCGTATTCCGAATGTCAGTCACTGGCGCGAATAAATGGTTCTCTTACAGTGCCAGCAGGATTTTCGGTTTCAAATAGAAAATGGGATTGGCTCGTGTCAGTACCGACGAAGCAGCCGCGGAAGATTGGGTTCAAAAGCCGTTTTCGTAAGCCACCGCGCCAACCGAGAGCACTACGCGGCCAGTGATGTTGGCTGCCACGGTACGGCTACAGTCCAGAAGGTCGGCAACGCTAAGTAGTTAATTGTGTCAGTGGCGTCGCCCTTCTACATCGTTGAACTTTAATGAGATACTCATGTTCGAGTATATCTATGTCCGTGCCTGACCGGCGTGCGAACTTATGTTCTACAAAAGTTTGTGCGTCCAACTAACAAAATACCACACGAAACGAAAATTTTAAGTTGTACAATATATAGCTTCCTTCCTTCCCTCCTTCACATATTTTTTTAAACACATTCATTTAAACACAAATTACGGAAGAAGCATTTTGTCTTACCTCTCTAAAGGTTTTTGTAACAGTTAAATAAATCAAACTGGCCCAATTTGAAAGTTTTTTTTTTTTAATAGGTATGTTTCATCGCAGAATCTGTAATTCAAATGGAAGCCTCGATAAATGCAATATTGTATACAAAGGTAATAAACATAGACGGTAAGTAGTTAAGGCCCTGAAGGGATTCAAACTTAAGTTTCAAGCAAAGTTATAAATTCAAACTACAGTGTACTTAATTGAGTTTTTGAGCCATTTGATCGAAGCAAACATCTTATTACGTAGTTTTCGTACCATTCGATAATCAACATTAAGATAATCGGTTAACAACTGAACATCGGTATTATTTCAGTTTGTGCCTTCGTATTATATATCATATCGAACAGTACCTCCGGTGATAAACGTGAGCTTGCTGAGCAATGCGGTACTTAATAAACCCTTTTGATGATACTTCGCCAAATTGTTTCATAGGTAACATTTGTAGAAACCTAAGGAAAAGTAAAAATAGAAAAAACTAATTTTTTTCTTAATAAGCATTTAATACTAATATTTAATAGAGTCATACGATATATTTTATTTATAAGGGTTTAATCGCACAAAGGTTGTATAGTATTTAAAATTTGTCACACGACAGAATAAAACACTCATGCGTCCCCAATATTGTACTAATTACTTACGTAAAATATTTTAGGTAACATGACAGATATGCGCACTCTCCGGGCATTAATCAAACAACAAGCTTCAAATCCTCCGGCAAACATACATGCAAATGTTTACATTATAAACCCTGCAGTATTTTGACTAGATATGAATTTTCTAAAATAACCGACAGCTTCGGGGCTCGTGGGCTTCTTGGGCTTAAGTGATACATATACGTACAGATTCCGCACTCATTAGACAAGATCAAACGTTAATGCAGCGGCTCTCCGTCATTAATTCCTTTTAGTGGAGGCGTTAATAAATTAAGTTAACCGGAGCGTTTAGTCCGTGCGAGCGTTTGCAAAATGTGTCATCGCTTAGTTTTTTTTTACTATTCTATTAAACGCTTTGATGGTGCGCTGTATTATTTAGTATGTCTATTTCTTCTTGTGTTTTATCATCATAGCAGAATTCGATAGAAATATAACAATCGGTATTTCAAAGGCAATTTATAATTAAAGGTACCTATCATTCTTTATAGGAAAAATTATCATGACCTGTTTGACAATTAGCGAAAAATAAACGTCTCTTTTGTCGAAATTAAGATTTAAATAGACGCTTAGGGAGCAACACAAAGCCCAATTTCAGCATGACATCCTAATGTAATATTGAAATTGGAGTCGTGTGGGAATATATCAGGGACGCAACATTTGGCGATAATTTAATATGTGGGAATAAAGGCCAAGTGAAGTATGCGAGGATATTGCGCACCCGCCCGCTCCCCGCCTCACCGATCTCCCCTAACGAGACACTTATGAAAAACTCACTTTCCACCTAGAGCCTGTTCAATTTATTTATCATTTAAGGCGACACTAACCCTCAAATATTATGTTACCTCGCTATGCTGTGCTCGTCGACCGTGCACGGAAATTTGCGAAAATAAGAATTAAAATATATTTTTATGAAGTGTTCATAATCTTAAAAGGAAACAATGAAAATAACAACATTACATTAACAATGAAATAATCGTTTCTAAAGTTGATGATAACCATTTTTAGGGTTCCGAAGTCAACAAGGAACCCTTATAGTTTCGCCATTTCCGTCCGTCTTTGGCTTAGCTCAGTAACCTTACAAAGTAACTAGACAACCGTAATTCGGCATGGGTATATAAACCAATCACGCCCATAAAACAGTAGAATAACATCCTGATTTTTTTTTTATGGTACTTCCCCTATATGTTAAGTGGTGTTTTACAAGCTTTTATTTAGTTTCACCTGTCCCGTTGTCTGTCTGTCTGTCTGTCTGTCTGGACGTGGAGCTGATCTGATGATGGAGCTGGAAGGTGGCCATAGGAACTCCGTAATAAAACCACATAACCCCATCGAGTTTGGGCTCGTTACAATCGTCTCAATGAGTTGATGACGGCATACAGAAAAGTAGTCAGCAATAAAAGCTTGTACCAAAAATGACATTGACAGAAACATTTCTCGTTTAATAGCTTGAAATCGTTGGATAGCTTGTTCAAATATATTATGGGTTATTTAAAACCATTTTTCAACTTAGTTATGCGTTTGCGAGATATTGGGATTTAAGGGGGTGAATTGGAAATAATCGCGTGCTTTGAAACGCCGTTCTGAGCAGATTAAGAAACAATAAGGTCTGATTTTCAGATATATGATTCTTGACTATGATTGTCTGATTTAATCGATACATGATTGCCTAATATTTCCTCGATAGAAAAAAATAATCCAAAGTTGGGTTTTTATTTCCCATTTTTTACTCAGCCTACTCAAACAACACATTATTTTACGACAAAATCAAGTAAATACTAAAGTATTTTATCTCATCTAAAATCTCACTTAATGAAATATAAATAAAACTTCGCTAAGTAAGGTATTTATCGAAATTTGTCCAAAAAAGCCATTCCCGGAGAGTGTTGCATCTTTTCCTTTCTTTTCTTTTTCTCGTGCACGGAAGGCATAAGCATGTCTCTGTCAAAGGGGCGTGGTCGACTCGGATCAAAGCATCCCCTTAAAGCCCTAATTTTTGATCGAGTCGCCCCCTAAAAAATTGAACAAATTTATTCGTTATTCAATATACACTTATTGCAATATACCTAGATTATTTATGATTTTTGTTAGTTAACTTTAGACCCGCAGACCCAACATCGAACATTTCGCCCGACCCCTACGTCAGTCACGCCTTAACCACATGAAAAAAAAAAAACCATGGTCATCCTTGCACTGATGCATCAAAGGAAAATGCTTTTGCTTTAAAACTATCGACTAGATTGTTTTATTAACCAACGAGCTGTATTCAATGGGTAGTTTTATCACAAAAGACAAGTTTGCGTACGTGAATGTGACCTGGTTGCATTTTATTCCATATCGCTATCTAGACTCAAGTCTACAGCAAACTCGAGAATCTATGTCAGGAAGATGGATAAAGCGGTTAACTAGGGATACTTGTTCACTGAAGCGAACTGTAATGAATGGAATGCTTCAAATTACGCCTCGAATAAAGCTGACGCTGATGCTAAACTGTACGCTATGAATAAGAATGCATTCATACTTATTTGTAAAAATCGTTAACAAGCAATAAAGAGGTACAAGTAAAAAAAGAGCACAAAAACATGGTAATATTGCCCTGTATAAAACATTTGTAGGTTATCATCAGTTCATGGAATCGGGATTGATTAAAGGCAGCTTCGAAGTACTCGGTAGTCGACACCTGGCGACAATGTCACCGTGTCTTCGAAGCGAGTAATATTAACAAAGTTTTATTATAATCCGCCAGGCTTATACTTGGAATTCAGTTGAACTTTTTCTGAAATTAGAACCTTCGTAGCTTGTGATTAGAGCGAGGAGCTTTTAGGTGGCGCTTCCTCCGCTTCCGATGACAGCGTTAACCGCCATGTATTTACGGTCCTGTTTACTTTTAGCTTTAATTAATTCAGTATTTTCGCAAGATCATTTGAGCATTGGTATGAATAAGAATGTTACAGTCAATAGTTGTCGATTACTTGTGATATGAATTGTATTGAAAGGTCCGAAAGTAGCAATTTTTATTTCCATTGCATTTCACTCAATATCAATAGCAAATATGATAGGTACGGTACATTAATAAATGTTATAACACGGGCGTAATGTACTGTTTTTTTTTAAAGAATATCTTATATTATTATTTATCGTATGGCTAATTATGTTACTATACTTTAAAGAATTTTGTAATACTGTTCTACAGTTTGGCGAAAATTTTGATACGGTACAAGTGAGAGTAAAAAGAAATGCTTGCATCCTGTGTCGTCTGCGTATCCAAACTTCAGACTGGTTATTTCGGGCATATCGTGGTGCACATTGAATAGCACAGGTGCGAAGATTGACCCTTGGGGAAGGCCATTATTGAGTACTCTTACTCCACTAGCACAGTGCAGTACACAGGACACCTGCCCCCCTATTCTGTAACTTATTTTAAGCTTACCTCAACGTTCACCCATAAATATATTTTGACACCGCGATGCGTAGTATCTAAGCGTAGGTAGAGCTCTAGTTTCGTGACAGGCAACGGGCGGGGTGAGACACATTAACGCGTAGCGAATAACAGCCCAGTACGCGATACGGTCTGTTACTAAGCGCGTTTTCGAGCAATATTATATTCGGTATATTTTCATGCCGGGCACTATTTCCATAAGTTTAAATAGCAGGCCTTGGCGCCAAATGGTGTATACCATTTGACAGTGAGGTCGATGCAGCTGCCTTCACGTTGCGGTCGAACCCTTTCTCAATATGGGCTGTTAGTGCCAGAACCTGGTCCGTACAATTTCTTTGGAGACTGGTACCAGCTTGCTCCTGCGGGATTGATTTATTAATGAAGCTGGAGATGCGGTATTTATAATGCGTTCCAAGAGCTTATAAATGATACTACTATTATGGCCGATAGCTTTCTGCTTTATCGTCCTCTTTCTCGGGTTTTAATTAGCCACGATTTTAGCTCTTTTTAAGAGGGGAGGGATTGTGCCACAGTCTATTATGGCTGTATAAAACTTGGCGATCCAGCCCCGTGTGCGAAGTCCGCAGTATTTAATAAAGTCTGGAAGTATTTCGTCCTCACCAGGCTTTATTTGTGGAGGTTTCTTTAATAGCAAGGATCACTTTGTCAGCAGAAACTGGCGCCCAAAGTCCTTATGCGGCATTGTTTCAATCTTGACATTTTGGCGCATTTTACGGACAGAGCGGGTGGTGTGAGCTTTGTCACGGGGTGCCTTTCACGGTTTATGGATCCTGTAGGCGATTTCATTGGGGTCCACTTTAGGTTTACGTTTTGGGAAGTGGCCGCGGAAGATAGTCTATTGCTTGAAGCGCATAGTTTACTATTCGTTCCCACTTAATTCTGCGAGTCATCCAGGGACCGCATTAGTTCGTGGGCCACTCCCCCGTCTCCAACTTCAGAGAATTCGTTCCACAGCGTTTTGGTTTTAGCATTCCAAAATGGGATGTAGTCTTATCTGTGTATCCTCGGGGTACGTGCTTCTTAGTTTACGAAACTTCTCGTAGTTTGTAGGCTCTGGAGGAATCCATCTTAAGCATTTTGAAAATCCCAGCGAGGTACAGGATACGATTCTATCATATTTGTTTTAATACCAATTGTCATAAAATATGGCAACCCTCTGTTCAATCAACTGGAAAATGTGGCCATAGTAAAACCCGTGATATCGCCTAAATGTCACGAAATACAAACACCGCTTCAGATTTATCATGTAATCTGGATCAAATTAGCCTATTAAGCGCTGTCATTTCATTTCAAGAAATTTAGCAGGGGGAATTGATTGAAAGATCATTACTTAGTTTAGAAACTACGCAAACTTAATCGATTCGATGCAATCACGAAGCCAACAAATAGTTTGTAAACAATGTAACGATATCATTAGCGAATAATCGTCGAGTAGGCGGCGTTGTATACGGTATCTACAGCAACTGATGAATGTATTGCGCTTCATCCTTTTCTGATCATCATGTCCAGTGTTTGCTGTGTTTTGAATAGTGAACCTTATGTCTTGCTGTCCAAAGACTTTTTAGAAAATACTCAATTTAGTATGATACGAGTTTGTGGAAGAAAACTGTCGGTTTGTAGCGAATTAAACGGAGGGAGCCGCAAGGCAAATGTGCGCAGCCTGTGCCTCATTAACGCTAATAGATCTACATTAATCTGTGTTGATGAAAGTAATAATGAGCTTCGTGTCTCCGAAATCGATCTTTCGTCACGACCTTGAACCGTCTTATCGTGAAGCTAATGTTTAAATCTAATTATGTACAGTCTGGGGTATTAATATACGTACTTAAAAATGAACTTAGATAAATAACTGTACACGCCTTTATGACATTTATTTCCTTATTTATGTACGTATATTAATATTAACCCCCGACTGTACAGAACGTTTAATGTTTTGGCGAGTGTCTTTTTTATGCGGATTGTTGTGCTCGAATTTAGTTAAAACAGTTTTTAAAATGTGTTAAGTTTAAACGAAGAGTTAAAATGACTCGGACATATTAGTCTCTACAACACTCAGGCGAGCGTAGCACTTTTTACGTCGTTTTAACTATTCTTACCCGACTACCGAAGGACAGGAGGGTTATGTTTTTCGAGCGTATACAGTATGTATGTATGTTTTTCGGCCGTATGTATGTAAGCTACGGTGGCCTAGTGGTTCGGGCAAGCGGCTGTCAAGGGCTGTCAATCCCAATAAGGTCTAGATTTCCCTCTGGCTTGGAAGGTCAGATCTGCCATCTGACTGACTCTCACTTTCGTAAAACTAGTGCCTATGCCAAAACTTGGGATTAGGTGTCAAAGCGGACTCTGGGCTTCTTTAGGGCACAACCGGGAGTAACGCTAGGAGGATGATGAAGATAATGTATATAACTTTGGCACGCCACGCCCTGCAGGCTCAACCTTCTTACGGATTTCGACATTGATCGTGGCGAGGTTACGATATTGATGGTGGCGAGGTTTTGATATTGATGGTGGCGAGGTTTTTCGATATTGATAGTGGCGAGGTTTCGATATTGATGGTGGCGAGGTTTCGATATTGATGGTGGCGAGGTTTCGATATTGATGGTGGCGAAGTTTCGATATTGATGGTGGCGAGGTTTCAATATTGATGGTGGCGAGGTTTCGACATTGACGGTGGCGAGGTTTCGATAGTGATGGACATATGGATTCCTTTTAAATGTGGGAGTGACATATAATACTATACATATATGAATATTATAATAATAAAAAATATTATGCAAAAAAGCTGTTGGGTTATAGGTATCTTTTGATTTTCCTTGTTATTTTAATGATGGAATCGAGACGGAATTAAGGAACAATCATTATTTGCCGAACTTTACTCACCGATTACCTCAACGTTAAGTTACCGCCGGCAGTTTACGTTTCATAGAGAACTGTCAAACTTCCCATTCAAAAATATTCTAACGGGCATAAACAAACCAGCCTAAGTAAAGTAAAAACGAGCATTTCAACAACCCAAAGATGCAGTATTACAGGTAGGATTAAGAAAAGGTGTCGTCGGCGGGCAGCTGCGCCGTGCGCCAAGTGTTCCGTTAGCACGGCTCTAAGTGAACAACACAATAACGAAAATACTCAACGGGACGTGCAGCTCTGCAGACGGCTACTGGTGTCTGCTCTACAGACTGATCCAATAAAATCCTTCCCAATCCGACTCACCGTTTCTTTACGACATCTAATGTATAAATGGATATATACGAACCACTTTGATCTCAGTTTGACCCGATATAATATTTTTACGCCCGGATTGCGTGGTAACTTAAGCATAACAAATAAATATTCATTCAATTACATCGACAAAAGTTTTCAGTGTTATGTAGAGCGTGGTTCGAATTGAAGGTAAGAAAAGAAAATCGGCATTTGCTTAGGGTTAAGATTTGCTCGGTGTGTCGACTTTTTAGCCTTGACAGCACCATCACGCGACGTACAAAATCACTGCGTGGAACTAAGTGCCGGGTTAAGCCCAGCTGCGGCTCGAACACTCAGCATTTCCCCTGCAAGCAGAACCAATTGGCCTACCCTAATGGAACCAGTGCCGTATCGTATTTATAAGGACATATCCCATTCGTGTATACTAAAATGTAACGGCAATGGTTTGAAAAGTAAATACGGCATTTGACAGGATTACTGTAAATCTCGTTCACGAGAAGATAAAGTCGATTGGTCTTTACTACGCTTTGATATCTGCTTTGAGAAGCCTTTTGGATTCAGTGGAAAACTGATAGACGCTAGAACCTGAATGTACCAGCGCGTGCTACGTCATCAATCATGCGATGAGGTAACAACATAATGTCGAAGGTAATAAAAAAGTAAAGCTAATCACTTTGTAATTAGTGTGATAAATAGTTTCCCAGACTCGACGGCAGCTTTAATACAATTAATGAAACGAGACAACGTGAAAGAGAAATGTTTAAAGAGGAAAATTGCAATGTTTCAAGACGGTGAAAATTGCGGGACGCGAGTGCTACGCTCATAGCGCAGTAAAAGTTACATTTTCAGTACCATAACTTTCTACAAACATCCGAAACGGTGTTTGCACACATCAGGTAACTTTGGGCAGGAGATATGGTGGGGACGAATGATAGCGAAACTGGTTATGAATGGACAATTGGAAAAACACAGTCCATACACAATGAATATGCAACTGTAACATCATGGCAATAAGTTTAATTATTGTTCATCTCATTCAAATCTCATGCCAGTCAGCCGTAATCACTAATAACTACATAATATACGTATTATTAGGTTTCTAGAACTGGCTGTTATTTCGCATGCCGTGTAGCAATCCATCATATTACTTTGCTCACCACACCAGTCTTTGCTAACCACCACGTGACTAAAAAGGCATTTGTATGTAAACCAATATCTCGGTTCTCGACTATAACGAAGGAATTTTCAATATACGTTATACATTTTTAAGATATGCATTTGGTCGGTTACTTTCTTCAGTTAAATAGAACGACAAATAGATTTTTTTTTAATTAAATCGAATAACAGTAATCTTGCAGGGATCGCTCGGCATACTGTGTATATAGAAAGTTAAGACGAGGATCATCATGCTTGTATTGTGACCACGCAGAGATCCCGGGCGAACAACATTGCAATCGCGAGAGAGAAGATTATGTAATTCTCAGTTTCGCTGGGATAACAACTCGTTTACTTTTAAGGAAGTCTATGAACTTTTCATAGTACTCATAAATATTCCCCACAACTTACATTATTGTCGACATTTCTAGTCAAAATGTTCGCATAATGTAATGTTCCCGTTATATCGTTAATAAAGTTGTGTGCCGAATTGCGAATTGATTCCAGAGCCCTGAACACATGTTTTAGGCACACAGAAAGTCTACGTGTTTGCCGTAATTAAAGTCTACTGCTACTACGTCATACTGTTTCTATGCAAGAAACAAATCAGCGTGCCATAGTTAACAATGAGCAGCTTTTTATTAAATAGTAAATAAAAAATAAGTACCAATAGCTTCTCTTCACCGACTACTTAGTATGTGTATAAATTATATCCTATATCGAAACCATGTAGCTTATAAATAGCGGTATAGATCATAATATACCGTGGAAGTATTTATCTATTAGATATTAAATACGATGTTTCTTTGTAAATTGGATGTGTCTAATACCCACATCAAGAGCGTCATTCAGCCGTCTTCAATATGAGTCTGAAGACACAGTTCCGACAGTTTCCATTTCAGGTACTATTGCCTCCCGATAAACGCTAGTGCTTTTTTCCGATAGTGAATTGTTTCTCCTAAGACGGGGCACAGTATCTTACAAGAAATAACAAACAATAAGAAACACACACAATACATTTGTATTCAATAATACACCTAAGTATTAATGTATCCCATTTAATACGTAAGTTTAACCGTGAATTTTTTCATAGTATTATTTTATCTTAATAACTATGTAGATACTGTGCATTTGTAATTAACCAGTGATTTACAGATCAGTAAGACTAAATATACTCAACCAGTGCCACTAGTTCGATCTAAGCTTGGACCGCAATTAGTCACAACATAGATTAATGTAACAACGGAGGTGTTTAAAACAAATAACTTAAGCAACCACTCGAAAATTGCAATGGTTAATGCAGTGTTTGTAATAATTTAAATAACAGCTTTGAGAACACGGAAACTCGGATCTACATAGCCAACTGGATAAACAAGCTAACATCTAATTCATCTAATTATCTCCGCCAATCCTGGTGAAACTTATTTGTTTAGTCTAAATTAAATTGTTTCCTAAAAAGTTTTGCACGGGTTTGAAACTCGAATATTCTGTATTCTAAGTATAATTTGTACATTTCTTTGCCTTGTGTTAACGATAATGTCTGATAACAGGATTAAGTTTGTAAGTTTCAGTCAAAAAATATATATGCGTAAGCTTATATTGCCGACTGTATATCTACTTATTTTTGCGCAGTCATCGACTAGTCGTTGAGAGGGTTTCAGTGAGCTTCTGTAATTTCATGAGATGCTATGGCAACCTGTCTTCTTCATCAGACCAGACTTAAGGTACCATAATATTGCACTGTCATTCAACTTACTGAAGTGTACTGTTAGTTATAAGCAAATTGTAATTCATTTATTTGGAATGAACTTCAAATGTTTATTAATGATGACACTTTGCGTCAGTGTTGCCATGATTAAATTGTCCTGCGGGTGTGACACAGTATTATTATCTGTGTTGCCATAACGTGAACAAGACGCTTGTGACATCATTCAATCATTCGTTTAGTAAATTGTTCGTTCACGATTGTTATAAAAGTAGCGGGAGCGTTAAAATAGCTCTCTTTCTCTTGTGAAACTTGGTTGAATAAACACCTAGTCGTACTTCTTGTATTATTTGAATCTGATATTAAGATTTGATCCGCATATACCTACATGTCCGCATGTACTTCCGAATGAACAAACTAACAAAGCAAGTCTTTAAAAAATAATCGACAATTTGAATGAGCGGATAAAGGATTCGAAAGCAGAATCCTACTAATATTATAAATGCGTAAGTTTGGATGTTTAGATGTTTAGATGTTTGTTACTCAATCACGCTTAAACGGCTCAACCTCAATTTTCCACGAAGACAGTTTATAGCCTGGATTAAAATATAAGATTTTTATATATAAGTGTTTTATCCCGGGTCCTCGCAGACTAAGTCGTGGGCGGAAACTAGTAAGTAATAAGTATAGGGTACCTAATGTTGTGTAGGTACCTAAATAATGTAAGTAAATCCTGGCAAAAAAAATAAGAAAAGAAACTACGTTATAGTAAGAGCACAGAGGCCTTTTTGCTTGCGTTATCTTAGCAGAATTTACGCTTACAGATTCGGATAAGGAAGACATATTTCTGGCGCTTCTTCTATATTTGAAATTTTGACTCGAACCAAAAATTACAACGTTTAAAAGCCTTAAATGGTTATGCTATCATTTTATTTGCTTCAGTTGATCTAACATCGTTAATGGCCCACGAAACTGGCGCTTTAGATTTGACATTGACGGGTTTCCGCCTCAGCAAACAACCCTACGTCAATGTCAAGAATCGGTGATGTTGAAAAATAAATATTATTGTTTTATTGCTTTTACAGAATGTATCATCTTAACACAATGGCATAATGGATAAATAAATAAATCCTTTACAAACACATTACATCAGAATTGAAACTGCGATTTTGCATCTGATAACATGTTTGATGTCAGTTATTTTAATCTTTTACCAGGTACACATTCAACATCGATGTTTTACTTTTTTTGTAATATTCACACATCCTTACTAATATTATAAATGCGAAAGTGTGTGTGTGTTTGTTTGTCCTTCTTTCACGTCGCAACGGAGCATCGTATTGATGTGAATTTTTACAAGCTTTATATTAACTTGACTTTTTCGTATGTAAGTATAAAAGTATGTGTGTATGTCCGTCAAATCTTGCAAGTTAAATTTGACCCACTTCCCGGTGACCGATTGAGCTGAAATTTTGGGTATAACTATAGTTTGGATGACAATTCAATATTATGGTACCATCGAGCTGATCTGATGGAAGAGACAGAAGGTGGCCATAGGAACTCCGTAATAAAACCACATAACCCCATCGAGTTTGGGCTCGTTAGAATCGTCGCAATGAGCAGTTGATGATGGTATACAGAAAAGTACAGTCGGCAATAAAAGCTTGTACCAATAATGAAATTTTTGACAGAAACTTATATCCTTTAAAACCAGTAGGCAAAAACGCATTTTATCCACTAGTGGGGAATAGTTATTATATGGAGATAGTTTAGAAGCTGGAGAGTGACATAGGCTACTTTTTCCAGCGGGAAAACATCTAATAACCACGCGGGCGAAGCCGCGGGCATCAGCTAGTAAAAATATACAATTTGTGTACATAAACATTAAACATCTTTTAGGGGGAGGAGCACTGCTTATCCTATACCACAGGTTTTAACCTTTCTAGGGAGGTTTCTAGGGAGTAGAGTTCTAGTTTTAAGGAAAACTTGTAAACGATGTTTTATGGAAATAAATAAATAAATTTGAACAAGTTAATTGGTGTAAAGTGTATAGGTGCGGTTTTAGTGCCATCCTACTATAATATTATAAATGCGAAAGTTTAGATGTTTGGATGTTTGTTACTCAATCACGCTTAAACGGCTGAAGCGATTTGAATGAAATTTTGCACGAAGATAGTTTATAGCCTAGATTAAAATATAGGATAGTTTTTATGCCGGGTCCACGCGGACGAAGTCGCGGGCGGAAGCTATTATAAAATAATTTTACGACCGATTTGAAGTGGCTATAGAGCGGTTGTGTAATGATCGGTATAACAACTTTTGATATATTTTCACTGGATATAACAATACCTATTTTATATAATTTCATAGAATATTATCATTCAGGGGCATAATAAACTTTTGATAGAACAACAAAATAGATAATTTCATAGTGTACGTTATATCGGACATAGTTATATCACATATACGTTATACCATATTACTATTCGATTCCTAGTTGTTCTATTGCAAGTTCATTATACCTGACGATAGTTAGATCCTATCAGAATATACCAAATGTTGATATACCAAAGGTGCATTATATCCCTTAATCCTTATATTATATCGACTAAAAATATACCAAAAGTTGTTATATCGACCGTTACGCACCCGGCTAGAGCAAGTCCAACCAAATTTTAATTTTTACCAACTCAAATAAAATCCCGTGAACAAATTGTAGCTAATACCTACTAGCTGTAGGTACCCGCGGTCTGTGTTACTTTTCTTTCCTTCCCCTAGTATTTGAAAAAATAAAGTAGACTATGTCTACCAGGGTCTACTAGGGTGGGGTATATATAGATACATATATATATATGTAGGTAGTTCTTATGATTTCTGCACCCAAATTTCATCACATTTAATTTGTTCAGGCAATTTAGGTGTAAAAAGATAACAAACAGAGATAATAACATTAGTATGGCTAGCTTAATTCCGAGTACGATGCTTGATTCTTATGCAAAACTGAAGGAATTTAAAGTACTACTGAAATTGCATTGGCACCATCTTAGTGACAAGTTAAAACAACGCAAATCCGTAGGAGTAGGTATAAAAACGCAATTGATATCGGTCTCAAGATGAAATCTGTGTGACATACGCCCGACACAGCAATCCCTGCCATAAAAGGGCTGACTACGAACATTTAGTACCTACATACCTATACTATGTATAGATTGCATCAGAAAAGTGACATCAAAATAATAATCATTATTATTTTACATTGTGTTATAATAGTATAGGTATGTAAATTAATTGAATAGACAGTCAGATTTATTCTACCTTTGGTTAGGTAAGGTTCATTTATTAACTGTTTAATGCGTTCTATTAGCAGCAGAAATATATAATATGCTGCAGAGTAGGTACCCTTTTTAACTATTATCAAACTTCCTAATAGTCATCTTAGAACCAAGTTACACATTAACTTGACTGAAGACACGCTTGCCCGTGTGCTGCCCGCGATCGATAAGGGGTTGCGTTCGCCGCAACCCTATCCGAAATCGCATCACGGTTTATGATGCTATGAAATAATACCATTCCGACAGCCGCCGATACGAAATTTCGGCGGGCGGCGTTTCACTCTATTCGGTTTGCGAATTACAGCGCTGCTCCAATCGAAACGTTTGTAATGTAGAGTATTTGCTAATTGAACCTGAATGCTGGAGACTGAATTTCGTTGTTATTTACGATTCAACATTAAACAGAAAACAGTTCATTTGCATCACGCTTATCTACGCAAGCCGCTTGATTGATACCGGCGGTTTGATTTGTGGTCTTTTAATTTACCAGCATCTTAATTAGCAATTCACAAAAGACAGGTCAAATGAACAAAATTCACGGGATTGGTGATTACAAATTGGGGACAAGCAATTTTTTTACAGTCATCATGTGTAAGTTCATAAGTACCACTTAATTCACCATCAGTACCAAAATGTTCATGTTAAATAGGCCCAAGCAATTTGGAATCAACGGCGAGGAAAAAGCTGTATTTTGCTACTTTCACGGTTCACTGCTCTTCCGCAAATTACTACAGTAAACGGCGCACGTACTGCGGCGGGCCCGCACAATGCATTCCTGTAATTATGCCGAAAGGCCGCGAGCCTCAAAACACTGGCGAGTGGTGCATGCGGCCTGCAGCGACGGCCGCGCGGCACGCGCCCCGCTGCCAAAATCAAACACAACCAACTGCAGGGAGCGCTCGAATGCAACCATTTAGCTATAGACAAATGGGGACACGGGCGAGCGACACTTGCACAAAAACAATTGTACGGACAGTGGCACAGACTTTTTATTAACCAACGGGTTGTTCCAACGTAAAATGCTACAGATGTTACACTCTTATTTATAGCTAGCACATGATATTATGGTTATGTTTTTAAACCCTTTATTCAAAACATGTTTCCCATTTCATATATATTCTAAATATGTAAAGCAATCTTGGTGTTTCATTGCTTTGCACGAAATCTGTAACGTGGACTATAAAAACGGCTAATAGGCGCCGGCTTGTCTGCACTTGTTTTTTTTCAGGAAGTCTGCAAAGTGAATGCGGTAATTACGGGTAGGATGGTCGATAACGAGTAGCGTCGAACGCTCGCAGGTGAATGGGGGGGTATTGAACACGGAAATGGTAGCTGCATCCGGCCACAACAATCGGAGCGCGCTCGCGTCGCCTGTCAACCGTCCGTTATGTACTCGTCGGCACTCGACTGCCTATGAGCTACGTAAAATATCGACATTCAATTTTTATATCTACGTCACTATTAACATAACAACACGTTTTGTACACAATGGTAATACGCTCCGAATATTTACCGTGTAGTTTAAACAAAGAGTATCAATAACGCATTTCGTTACTCGTATTTTTGAGTTGGCGAAAATAATATGAATTCAAAAGTGACTGAATTTTAAATAAAACTGTAATGTTGTTCGCATATGATTCTGCGTCATTTGCATGGTATCATTTTCTTATATTTTTTTTATTGCACAAAAGAAGAAATTACAGTATAAAAGGCGGACTTAATCCTATAAAGCATTCTCTACCAGTCAACCTCAGAGCAAAGCTGTTTTTTTTTATGAAAGACTGTCCAGTGATTGACCCTACTCGCACCTGATGGTAAGCGACGACAGAGCCTAATACGAAGCTCACTGGTTCAGTAATAGGTGATTAAGTAACAAACATCCAAACATCTAAACTTTCGCATTTATAATATTATTAGGATAGTGATTCATTTAGGATGTATTTATTATATTTGTAAGTATATGTATTTTATTAGTCCAATAAAAACAACGTTGGTGTTATTGACAAACAGAGTAGGATACAAAAAACATTCAGTGTTGATACATGTTTTTAAAAGTCATGGACGTCATGCGTACATAAAATAGGAGACAGAAAATTCAAGCCATAGAAACAAACATGAGTTTTATCTCAGATTAGGTACTATAACTATCGATGCAACAAAAAAAAGCTATTTACTTACACATTTTGCGAAAAAAACATATTAATATTATCGATACATATTTTACTCGTTATTTGTCGTTTTATGCACATTTTGCGTATTTACATTATGCTCCGGAGTCCAATAAACCTGAATATAAAGCCATTTTCCTGTATTGTGCAAATTTAATCTTCTCTTAGTCGCCAACTCAATGGAGGTATTTACAACAAATTAACTCTAGAGTTACAATGGATATTTGCATAACAATCACGGGTGACAGTTAACTGATTGTAGCTTGTAATAATTAACAATACAAATTAACTGTCGTGTTTTCGGCGTGTTCTATATTGGATTGCATTTGCAATGAGGCAGGTATTCAATCGAAACCCATTAAATATGACCTCCTCGATTTAATAGCTCGTTCAATAGTAGTAAACTAGATGTATAAACCGCGCTATGAGAGAGTTTGTTTAATAATTTGATTCAGCAAACGTAGCTGGCTAAGTCCTAGATAGTCTACGGTTAAGGTAGAGCTTTTACACTGCACTTTAAACTAAGCTGATTTAATCGAATAACTATGAGTCTGAGCACAGCTACTGTCGTCTTGTTTCTTTCAATTTTGTGGTGAACTTAAGAAACTCATTCCTTCATTATTTCATAAAACAGTAACAAGTTCTTTGATAGAATTACTCGTTACAATAATGAGTAGGACACTACACCCTACACTTATTAACTGATTCAATTACCTATCTGAATGTATAACTAATCCAGCGTACAATTCTGCTTTATAACGAAGTCACGCTGTTAAAACCGTACTTACTAACCTAATACCATCTAAGGAAGGCGTCCCCGTCATCGTTGTTAATTTTGTAGTCTTACCTGAAACAAGAATAAATAATTAAGCAATCGTTCAAAGTGTCTGTATACAAACAGAATATCTTGATTGACTTATTAATATAGTAATAACTTTAATAATATACCTACAATAGGTAAAGAGGATCAGAAATAAAAGTACATTGTTCATTGGGATTACTGCGATTCTCCAGTTCGAACGCCATAAGATTATCGTTTTTTTTAGCATGCGGTGATAATAAATACTCCTTGGCGGATTTCTAATGATTTACTTGAATGGATCTAAACTGAAAATTAACAATGGTTAGTATCCATTTGATCAAACTGGCTTGAATTAATGCTGAGATACATACAATACAATTCTGATTAAGTCCTTATTTCCTAAAGTCCTATTGGACAATAGATTATTAATCTGTAGTTTTATTAACCCAGAACTATATGCAAATCCTATGCTACGACCGTTGGCTGTGGAACCGTTATTTAATGAAAAGCTTATCCACATGTATATATATTGATATAATGATTGCGCTAAATGATTCAAGCTTAATATGCCGCCTCTATTCACTTTGACTGAAGATCAGTCAACAGTCCCGAGAGTTTTTCATTTGTTGCTCAATCACGGAGCATAGATAATGGATGGATTAGGCAATCCATTTCCCGGCTGGGTCATGTTAAAGTGAGGGTATGCCATGCCAGAATCAGCGATTAATTAACGAACTTGAAGGAAATTAGCACTTCTATCCCGCCATGTAATTTTAGCCGAAAAGTAAAGCCCGTGTTGTATAAAATAATAAGGGTAGCCGAGCTTTGTTCTTGAACAGATAGCCCTGAACTACGTTAATTTTAATCTATAATAAGAATATTGTTGGATCGATGTAACAATATATCGATAATGGCTAACCTAACCTAACTATACTATCACTACTTATTATCTTCAGAAGGAAAATACATACTTAAATACTAAGTTGGTAATTCCACTACCTACTGTTTAACTTAGTTCTCTCATTAGTTATTCCTTATTCATTAAGAACTACTACTATTACACAAATACATTATTTTTATCAATAATTGGAGACGATGAGCTGATTTTCGATTTAGGAGGCGGATATCGAATAGGTACTCATACAAAAGAAGAGTTCCTTAACGCACAGCCGAAACTACTTAGACTAGACTAGAAACTTGAAATTTACACCAGACCTTCCTTTTATGACGTAAGCAAGGGACAAGACGGGATTTTTGAAAATTCCATCCCTAAGGAGGTTAAAAAGGGGTGCAAGGTTTGTATGATACACACTTTTTTTGAGCGAAATACTTGAAACGTTGTGGAAAGATTACTTATTAAAATATAAAAAAATACTTCAGCGTTTTAGAAAATTCTATCCTTATATGAGGGTTAAAAAGGGGTGCAAGCTTTTGATAAGAAACACTCTTTTTTGAGCTGGAGACTTAAAACCTTGTACAAAAAAAAAGTTTGTACGGGGAACAAGACAATAGGGATAATGAAAAAGATTTTTTTATGATGTCATTCGAACCAGTTTTTGGAGAGGAACAAATGTTTGTATGGGAGCAACTACAATTAAAGAACATAAATACCCAAAAATTTGAGACAAAGATTGACCTTGCTGGCGGCAGTGCAAAACGCTTCATACTGATAGACACACAAATATGACGTCACATTTGTACTAATCGTTTTATAGAAAATCAGGTTAATTGTTGTTTCGGTCGCGAAGTACTGCGATAAAGTACATAATTGTCATACAATTTTGTTTCTATAAAAGCGTAAGGATTCTATTGGTAGCTTTAAATTTACTATTGGATAATAATAAAAGAACCGGCCAAGTGCGAGTCGGACTCGCGTTGCAAGGGTTCCGTACATCACAAGATAATTTATACTTTATTATGATAATTTGATGGTTTACTATCCATATAGCATCACTACGTTATCAATTTGAACATGAGGCATCATGCCTATTTTAAAGTAACCCCCGGTTCCCACTATGTCGTCTGTCGGCACGTTTTTTTAACGTGTGTCGTCGCTTCATGCAAATTGGTGTTCGACAAGTGTGAACAGCTTCATATAAAATGTTCTGCCACTACGACACACTATAAAAAATCGTCCCGACAGACGATATAGTGGGAACCAGGGCTAAGGGATCTGTAATTTCGGTTAAAGGCTAGAAAACTAATTACAGCGTTTCTTAAAATTCATCCTTTAGGCACTGGTCCCACCGCCGGCTAGTAAGCTAGAAAAGTTGGGCAAGTAGCATTACATCGCGGATCTGTAAAGGTCGATTGATCACACTGCGCCTGGTCAGCACGCAATGAACCGTTACTCGCCCAACTTTTCTAGCTTACTAGCCGGCGGTGGGACCAGTGCCTTAAGGAGGTTAAAAAGGGTTGGAAGTATGCATGAGGAACAAGTAATTTTTGAAGTAAGGGAATTCTTAGGTCATGTCATATACTATATGGTAAGCCATTTATTAGTCAAAATACATAAACCCACTGCTAGCAGAAAAGTAGGTTAGGTTAGGTTAGAACTGCGATGCTCCCAGAACCGAAAAGAAGGTAATGTTTCATTTACACTTTAGACTTTCATATCGTCAACAAAGAGTGAACATTCGCTGTAAAGTACGCTGTCGACAATGTCGTTAATGAAAATCAGAAACAAGACTGGTCCCAGATGAGACCCTTGAGGCACGCCTGATGTTGCCTCATACAGTTTTGAGGCGTATCCGTTTATTACCACTGTTGATGATCGGCCTGCGGTATACCCTTACTTGCCAGAATTTCATTTGCCCGAATTTCATATGCCATTGTAGTCAATTGCCATAATGTTGTTCCTCATAATTCCATATGTCATACTCAGTTTACTATATTAATCATATGCCAGAATGGGGTGCACGACATTTTATATAATTTCACTTAATCTATTTTGGTTTGATATACCATTGCTTATTGTAATCTAACGGATGGTCTAATATCGTTTCAGATAATTTTCAAATGATCTAATGTAAAAAGTGATAAAATGATTTAAGACTATAATTACAATTAGTATAAAAGACATTAACTATATTTATCACTTGGTATAAAACGTGTTATCATAATTATTTAATTGACATAATTCCTCAATGCTATAAATTTCAAAAGATACAAGTTGATTTTACAATATATAATGAATGATAAAATAAATAAGCGAGACCTTTCAAAAAGTACTTCTCCTTCTCCATTGTGCTCAGGGGTTCTAAATAATTAAGGTTGATATATAGAAATTATAACAGAAAAATCCAATACAATGAAGATTTTAATTTCATTTTATACTGAAATCAATTTCACGATACCGAAAATTTCTTGTCTCTTTGCACTTTCAACATATAGCATAATCCACCTTACGACGACGAGCGAAGCGACTGCGATTGCGACCATACAGTGCGCAAGCTGAGCGAGCGAAGAGAGCGTGCCGCGGAAGCGGCCGGCGAAGCGCCAGAACCGAACTGTTTTTAGTAATACTTACATTACATATTATGTAAGTACTTACAAAAGTCTACGGTGGAGGGCGGGAGATTAAGTCCCAGAAACGGGGCTCCGTCAACTTCTTGACAGACATTGTTATATGAAAGCGCTATTATTTTAAATAATATGTATGTTAAACATATTTATGTCTTAAATGCGTTATACGAAAAAAGAATTATGCCGCTTGCAAATTATGTCATTTTGCCTATTATATCAAGCGATAATTAGAGTAAAGCAAAATATAGCAAAATACCGTTATATCTAACGTTACATTAGGTATACTAATTAACTGTATGCCAATTTAATGTATATCAAGTATATATTAGTTTTTCTGACATTATATGAAACATTACGCCAGAATGTCTGTTTACCATATATCAATTTCAATAATATCATTTGTTATCATCTTTGTAATCCATAATTATCATATGCCAAAACATCATTTGCCTCCCATATAAATGCCACAGTAGTAGGTACACACTAAATAATATACTTACTGATAACTATTGTGTTGAGTCAACACTTTAGTGCGGAACCGACTTGGATAGCGGATTGGTATTTAGCGCATGATTGCGTTGCATTATGTTATGTCGTTGAGATTCATGTAATCCACAAGTGCAAACCCCAAAATTACATTCATAATTCCTAGGCACAAGTTTGTTAGTGTCGGAGTCTCTAGTCCAGTTAATAAAACTTAGATTAAGATCACCCACTATCAATCGTAAATTGTCTCGCGAACTAAGTAACAACTATTGAGAAATGTCTTGAGCATATCTAGTTTCGGAGGCGGAGGAAGATATACGCAGCAAAGGGCAATTTGTTTGGGGGGTCCCCTAGAATCATTAATGTCTATTAGTAGCCAGATGTCATCATACGCACGTTCCCAGGACTGCACGCGGCGCCTTGAATTGTTTCTTGATAGCTATTAAGAGTCCGCAGTATGCTCGGCCGAATTTCACCTTCCCATACAAACGTAGTTACGCTCTCATTTTAAAACTACGTGTTGGATTGTGACGAAACTTTGCATATACATTGACATGAGGTATATCTATGTCTGTAATTAGTTTATATGGTTCCAGTTTATAAAACAAACGAAATACAGCAAAAACAAGTTTTGTATGAAAAACTTAAATTTGCTTTATTTTTTTTACTATGGTATCTGAAGCCACAAACTAATTACAGACATAGATATACCTCATGTCATTGTATATGCAAAGTTTAGTTACAATCCAACACGTAGTTTTAAAATGAGAACGTAACTACGTTTGTATGAAGAATCGAGCTTACTGCGGACTCTTAACACCTCCGCCGCGCTTATCAGAATTCGGAGCACCCGATATCTTCTGAACACATTATATCGCTGGTCGGTGAATTCGTAAGCGTAAACGTCGGAGTTGAGCCAGGTTTCAGTTAAAATAATGCCATCGATCGTAGTCGGTTTTGAGTATCTCCTGATAGATTAGGTGTTAGTCCTCGTACCTCTGATGTTTTGATAGTAGAGATTGAAGGCTGAACTTTTGTGACATTCACTGTGTGTCGTAGTGGGATGCTCGAAAGCCAAACTGAATTCAAGTCATCAAACTCAAGTTGTCCTTTCGGATGACTAGATGCGGACTTGAATAAATAAATAAAAACAATTTTTGGTGTATGAAAACTTACCACTCTTCGAAAACTATTTGGTTTGAAAAATTGATTATTTATCAATTTTTTGGAGAAACATTATTTCAAAACAGTAAATTATTTCTCATCTTGTATGAGTATTATGTTTTGGAGAACCTGAATAACAAGGAATACCCTTAAATAAAAAATCATACTTATGTTAACAGGTAAAGAAATATGCTATGTTTATTTACAATATTCGAGATTTTCATACATACTTAGTCCTGTCTAATCCTAAACGTCCAGTAAGTAACAGTAAAAATACTAATAACAGGCAAATACTTACCTTACCCCTCTCATTTCATTTCAATGTAATGAAAGTGAAGTGTTCGAATAATACATTCTGTTTGAAAAATACAGTACCTAAGTACTACGTTCTGCATACTCATTTAGTTACTAATCCAAAAAGGTTGATTAATCCTGTAAACTTATTATGCATAAATAATTGTCAATGTTAAGCATTTTTGAAAATTGTATATGTACACAACTTAATTCAATAGGAGCCTCACTTATACTTGTTTTTTCTAATACCCCAGGAACAGAATACAAAGCGACATCTGAACAATGTCGACAGTAGAAACAAGCTTGGCTCCATAGCAACACATAATATAGGGCAGCGCCATCTAACGGAGGGTCCCAAAAGTAGAATGGAAGGAGTAGCTCAACTTGAACCGAGTTAAAAGCTCATCCGATAGATGGCGTGACAGAGCTTTTGCAGTCACTGTATGAAGTGGTTAGATGGCGCCAGTGGCATTATAGTAACACTGAAATTTTCGAATATTTAATTAGTAAACACGTATTTTATACTACGATTTATTCAGAGAACTATAATTACACTAATAATAATAACACAAACACGTACAATGTATTATCTAATCGCGGTTAGAATGGAATTGGAGGTGACAGTTTTGCATATCAACTAATAGATAGCTATTCCATTCCCGAACTCATCGTGATCCAATAATACTTAACATGGGTAATCCCTAATAGCTCAGTGCTGTGTAATGTGTTTACAGACTTAAAGAGTTATGTAAGCCTGTGTTGTTTATTTTTATTTACGTACAGACTAGACATAAGGTAGGTAGATCATTTCTACAAACAGGTATCTAGGTAGTCTAGGTACACTTATTGCTGGGAATGAAAATGTATAAACGTCTATCAAAGCTGATTTATTTAAAATGTCATAAAATACATTTGTCCTTACCTGTCTGTCACATTGACATATATGTACATATGTGAGGATAGGATACAATACATTTAAGGTAACATGTTAAGCCTTAGGTATATTTATATAGGAAGTCCTAAAAGTACGGAATTTCAATTAGGTATAAAGAAAGTTATTGAAGCATAAAGCACACAGTATATGGTTATGAATGGAGTAGAGTACTACGTGTAGCAAATAGCCTGCACGGCTTTTCTGGGAACGTTCGCACTCGAAACTTCTGTCAAGATTTTCCATGGCCTTTTTGCAAACAAGATTCTGAAATTCGTTGAAGCAGCGTTGAATTGAATGTTCTCCTGCAATGTGCGGGTGGTTAAAGACTTGTTTTAAATAACCCCGTACGATAATGGACCCAACCGAAGACCAGCGCCGGCTGCAAACCCAGCATTATGCTTGGTTTCGTGACACGGCACAGATTGACTCTTTCTTTTATCTTTGTTTTGTCACAAATAAATATTTGATTTCCATAATTAAATAACAAATAGTGTTTAAAAACTGCGTTTTCCATAATTTCCATATAATTCAAATGTTGCGGAGTTTTCGCACACTGTATATGATAAGTTGTATGATTTGTATCCCTGTCTGTGACAACGTAAGTGCCAGACCTGACTAGAGCTGACTATGGAGACTCCACAGTCTTAGTCTCGATTTCATCAAGCCCGTGGCGAGCAAGCGCGTCAGGCGTCTTTACATTTTTATTCCTGTCTGTGACACCGTAAGTGCCAGACCAGACTAGAGCTGACTATGGAGACTCTCCACAGTCTTAGTCTCAATTTCATCAAGCCCGTGGCGAGCAAACGCGTCAGGCGTCTACATTTTTATTCCTGTCTGTGACACCGTAAGTGACAGACCAGACTAGAGCTGACTACGGAGACTCTCCACAGTCTTAGTCTCAATTTCATCAAGCCCGTGGCGAGCAAACGCGTCAGGCGTCTTTACATTTTTATTCCTGTCTGTGACACCGTAAGTGCCAGACCAGACTAGAGCTGACTATGGAGACTCTCCACAGTCTTAGTCTCAATTTCATCAATCCCGTGGCGAGCAAGCGCGTCAGGCGTCTTTACATTTTTATTCCTGTCTGTGACACCGTAAGTGCCAGACCAGACTAGAGCTGACTATGGAGACTCTCCACAGTCTTAGTCTCAATTTCATCAATCCCGTGGCGAGCAAACGCGTCAGGCGTCTTTACATTTTTATTCCTGTCTGTGACACCGTAAGTGCCAGACCAGACTAGAGCTGACTATGGGGACTCTCCACAGTCTTAGTCTCAATTTCATCAAGCCCGTGGCGAGCAAGCGCGTCAGGCGTCTTTACATTTTTATTCCTGTCTGTGACACCGTAAGTGCCAGACCACACTAGAGCTGACTATGGAGACTCTCCACAGTCTTAGTCTCAATTTCATCAATCCCGTGGCGAGCAAACGCGTCAGGCGTCTTTACATTTTTATTCCCGTCTGTGACACCGTAAGTGCCAGACCAGACTAGAGCTGACTACGGAGACTCTCCACAGTCTTAGTCTCAATTTCATCAAGCCCGTGGCGAGCAAGCGCGTCAGGCGTCTTTACATTTTTATTCCTGTCTGTGACACCGTAAGTGCCAGACCAGACTAGAGCTGACTATGGAGACTCTCCACAGTCTTAGTCTCAATTTCATCAATCCCGTGGCGAGCAAACGCGTCAGGCGTCTTTACATTTTTATTCCTGTCTGTGACACCGTAAGTGCCAGACCAGACTAGAGCTGACTATGGAGACTCCACAGTCTTAGTCTCGATTTCATGAAGCCCGCTTCGTTCTTTATACTAATCTATTTATTCTATCTATTCTATACTAAACTCGCATTAAATTAAAAGTATGATTCTCTGTTTTACCAATTAGCACACAAAAATGAATGTTAAAGAAATTCCCCCCGAAATATCCAGAGGATGCGTTGTGTTGAGAGCGAGGGCATTTGTTCGAATCCTCAAACATAACAAGGGTCAGCAACCCCCATGTTACTCCTTTGGAGTTGCATGCGTCTATAAGCTGCGGTATCCGCTTACCATGAAGCGGGCCGTACGCTTGTTTGCCACCGTCGTATATAAAAAAAACTAATACTTAATTAAAATTATCATTAAAGAAGAATTCACCATCAATGGCTTTAACAATGCCAATTAAATTATAATTATAGATCTGCGTCATTAATACTACTACTTTACTCAGGATTTAGTAAAGTAAGTAGTAACATTTTTCAATAAGTAATTTCGTCAACTTTTTCTTAAAAGGTTCCGTTTCCAGTTAAATTATGTCTACCGGTATTTTATTATAAATTTGAGGTGCCATTCCTAATAAACTTTTGCGGAATAATGCTGTTTTAAGGTGGTTTTTACCGGCGAGGCGAGGCGGGGCGTGGATGGGCGAGAATTGAAATTAGTATGGGACTTACTACCTATTTCCACCGCGCGCGCGCGCGCTCAGTGCAAATGGGTAGTAAGTCCTACACGAATTTCAATTCTCGCCCATCCACGCCCCGCCTCGCCTCGCCGGTGAAAACCACCTTAAAACAGCAAAGAAACACCTTAGAATAATGCTTGCACTACGCGAGCGGAGCCGCGCGGGCAGCTTGTAACTTGGATACATGTTATATTTTGTGGTCGCACTTTATAACTGAATTGTTATTGAGGTTGTTATCTACCGTCGCCTGTGAAATTAGCTTGAGTCACTCTTGGCGTATTATTCTGAAATAATCGTGATCCACAATATACATAAAATAAGTAAACTTCTACAAACAAGTATTATATAACTACTGGTAGTAAATAATTCTTCCCCTTTGTTTATAGTCACGGAAATGGAATGGATTTAATTAAAGCTATCTTTAAGAAATAAAAATGAGAAAATTCTGTTGGCATCAAGTTGTTGAAACCGTTAATGCAAATTTCGCCCGAGTCTTTTCTTTACCGCGTGATTTCCGACAAAATAAAATTGTGCTCGTTTGTTTAAAGCTTTTTGTATTGAACCTCCCAATGCGAACGAACGAATTATGCCCATGAATGAATTGGCATCTTAATTACAATCTATTCTTAGCTAAGAATTTGTGATAGTATAATTTTAAGAAATAAGCTAGCTTACGTTGATCTTTTGTTCGATTGCTTTAGAGGAAGGCTGTGGTTTTCTACGAGCAAGTTTTTGAAAACGCGAAAGCTAAAAGAAACGTTTATGACTGGCGGCAAATACCTACATTTTAAGATGTAGGTTTTTGCAAAATATTTAGTTTTGTATGTTTCTACGTGAAACCACTAGAGCCTTGAAATTGTATTAATCAAGCACGACTGCTTCTCCATGATAATAATCAAACTCCGTGTATCATAACGACCGCGCTAGAGTTGCCGGAAAAATATTGCTCTCGGTGATGATATGATGACAGGCACAATTGGAAGCCACGCCAGTATAACTGCCTCGATAAAAGCGACTGGAAATGAACTAGGATATTTGGCAAACTTATTGACAGGAGGAAAAACCGCCAAGTGCGAGTCAGGCTCGCGCACGAAGGGTTCCGTACCATTATCTATAAAAACGGGAAAAAATCACGTTTGTTGTATCGGAGCGCCCTTAAATATTAATTATATTCTGTTTTTTAGTAGGTATTTGTTGTTATAGCGGCAACAGATACATCATCTGTAAACATTTCAACTGTCTTACTACCACGGTCCATGAGATACAGGCTGGTGACAGACGGCCGGACAGCGGAGTCTCAGTAATAGGGTCCCGTTTTATCCTTTGGGTACAGAACCCTAAAAAAATTAACAATACATGTGAAGTGATATATTTTAGGTCGGAGCCAGCATCAACGTTACTTTTGTGGTGGGTAAAGAAGGAGCATAACTGGATTACTGCGCCACATAAAAGATACTCACCGCAGGCAAACACAGGCTTTCACAAAGGACACTGCGGCTGTCACATTGAACATTTTTTTATTTCAATATCAAGTTACGTTTTTCAAATTACAGACAAAAGAACAACATATGTGTATTTTAATATTTTAAGCGATAAATCAATTCGTGATCGTGTATGTATAAACATTGAGCTGCTCGTCGAATCATTGTATGCTTGATAAACTGAAAAGATTAATTATGTACATGTGTTCGCAAACACGCAAACCGTCATAACTAGATACTGTTAGTGGTATTGCAATGAATTAGGTCCCACACGTATAAACAGGCATATCTAAATGATTTACAACGACCAAAAAGGTCGTTACTTGGTAATCGCGGAAATTATAACAAAAACGCATTTACCTATTACGACACGCTAAATTAACGGGCTTTAATTTCCTTCCTTTTTCATTCGGAAGCGTTGAAAAATGCACATAGTTAAAATGCTCTTGTGTCATCAGCAGAAAAATGTTAATAGGATTACAGTAGCAGATGAAAGCAGGCCTCGGCCAGGTGGGCCGCCGGCGACCGCAGCCTGCGCCCGACGCGGTGTGGTCGCGCCGCGCACTCGGATTTGCTAATTAATTCCAAACGCGCACTGCCCCCTTTAGAGGAACATACGTACATGAAATCTGCTTCCGTTACACTACTGTACAATAAAATTCGAAGTCTTTATTGTACTAATATAATGAACTCAAGTAGATACACGTGGTGCGCATAGCATGTGCCTGTCAAATAAAGGGTATAAGGGAAAAACATATTAAGGGCTCACTGACTGTGTTATTAAAACATTGAGGACAAAACGGTACAGTCGATTCTGTAAATATTTATACTAAGTTTCATAACCTACGCCACGGGAATAAGGGTCAAATTAGTCGGAATAAGACTATCTATTTAATAGTTGGTATTTTAAAAGTAGATCGTACTCAAACTTTTATATTTACTTCTAATAAATGTGATAAAACAGAGCCGTTTAAAGGTTCTCTATTTTCTAGCAAGCATAGTTCGCTGCGTAGGACACACACAATGTGCATAGAAGTTTTTGCAACAACGGAATATAATAATAACTAAAGATGAAGAAAACCTAAATGTTTGGAATAGTATGAAACTTTACGCGTAGAACAATTGTACATTGATTGTTGAGTGTATTTGAGGTATTAAGTTTGTTTACCTAACAAACTATAAGAAGCGACTCTAAATGCATGCTCAGCAAATCATAACATCGAAATATTATATTATATTGCAATTACATATGATTTGCAGCACTGGTCACATGTTAACTGCAGGCTTTACTGTAGGACACAATACTCTGGAACACACGCATTGATAGTCATCTATAGATATATGTCGAGGACCACACCTTACAATTCCTATTCTTATCGGTGATTCATATTCATATACATTTGAGAAAATAGAATACAAAAATCTTTATAAGGTACCATTAGATTAATATTACTCAGAATAGGAAAAAAACAAAAGCGATAAAATATAAGAGTAAACCGAACAATGTCAAAGGTATAAAATATTTGAAATTGTATAAACGGAGACTTATATCTTCTTCTGAGCAATATTATAAATCTGTGAGGAGGGATAAGTTATGCGGACGATTTTATGGGAGAGTCATCTCTTAGAATGAAGTTTGAGAGGGTAATACAAAAAAGAGCGCATCAGGATTCCGCATGCGAACGGGCAGCGGAGGCGCGCGGTGCGGCCGGCCCTCCGTTATTAGATCCCACGTAGACAGACAGGGGCCCATATTTCCTTTACCGTAGCTGGGTGACGATGACGATTGCGTCGCACACGGCCGCCAACCAGTCCTATAGCGCTCACAAAGGCCCAAACTACACCCACTTCGTAAGGCTTCGTCCGCTTTGTGTGCATTGGAATTGTGCTGAGCCAACTCTGTTGATTCAGTCCGTGTTTGTGCCGTAATAGTGTTTAAATAAGCCGGCACCCATCGAATCTCCCAGACAGGGAAATTAGATAGAATTAGAAAAAGTTGTGCGTAGTACCCAATAGTTGTATTACATCTGTACCTTGGATAAGTATTTAAAACGATTCCGCACAAGATCTCCTTATACCTGTATCATACATGTATACCGTACATTAGTAATAAAATTACTTCTGACTTACGTGAACATTTGAGGCTTAATGAAAGCCACTGTAGGATCACGAAAAACTTTTAAAAGTCTGAGGTGGCGTAGGTCGAGTGCTCGTCACAGGCCTCTTGACATGGCGGCCGCACGGGCGACGCCGCTTGCGCCGCTGCCAGCATACCACCTATTGTACTAATTACTGTTTTACTAAACACCATTCTCGAGCTTCAGTGGCTTTTAATAAAGAGTTCATTTCTGCACCGGGATTAAAGGCACAGATATGAAATGTGTCACTACTAAAGTTAATAATTAACTTCAAAGTTTCCCGTATGCTGAGTTTGACACTTCATCCAGAACCGGGAAGTAAATTTTCGCTAGAAATTGTCTAGGGCAGGCGTATACTTGCCGACTCAATTACTTTATTAAGTTGCTTTTCATTCAGGCTTGCTACTCGCTAAACTAATCACCCGTGGTTATATTATATAGTGGGTCTATTCGATTAATATAACAAACAATACTTACTTAAAAAGATCCCATTTCTGAACACTATAACAATGTAATATTTCGTCTATTGACTTCCGTTCATTTTATTTCATATCATTCTGCTATTTACTGCTGCTCGTAAGAAGCATACGAGGTTGTTATTGGAGATATGTACAACAGAATGTTAGCGAAAGATGCCAACAGTGCATGTTCCAGCAATAGTCGTACTGTTGTTTTTGTCGCTTTTCCTACATGAAAATCTTTTACGGGCAATAATGATACAAAAATGGTAGCATCAGTAGGTATGTATTTTTGGACTGCAGGTGACGGTTCCAATAATCTGTGCAAAGGTATCAGGATTACAATATTACGACACAAAAGGAAAATATCATAGATACTAAAAACTCAAAATTTACCATTTCACATAATATCTGGTTAGCTAAAACATTGAGATAGACCAACGAGTTATATTAACCGAAATATTGCCGTAGTTAAGGTCAACTCTCTACAGTAATAACACTAACTCCATCAAACTAACCGGTGCGCGCAGGTCGTAATAATAGCCTCGGCTGTAGCGAAACGCTCTTACCGACAAAACACAGCGCCGGTTAGCATAAACGTACGCGACCATTCGTAAAGAATCGTGCAAGGCGACGCATTAGGAAGATTAAAACTTGTAAAAGCAAAGAAGCGAAGCAAGTGCCTCTGCAGCGTCACTACAAACGTACACGTACAACAAGCACATGGAACATGCGCGTCGCACACGCTTCCCACCGGCTTTACACATAGCAATTTGAATCTGCTAGATTAAAAATAGTACCTAGTAAGCAATCTTTGATATTCTTTGCTCTAGTATGATTTAAGAGTCCGCAGTAAGCTCGGCCGAATTTCACCTTCCCATGCAAACGTAGTTACGCTCTCATTTTAAAACTACGTGTTGGATTTTGACGAAAATTTGCATATACAATGACATGCAGAGGTATTATCTATGTCTGTAATTAACTTACTGCGGACCCTTAATCTTGTTATTTCAGCGGAACGAAATGTAGGTTAACATATGTGAACAGAAATGGATTATTATTAAAATAATAAATGAATAGAATGGGACTATTGGTGGGAACTTACCTATGATGAGCCGAAGAAGGCTGGCGGCGAGCAGACCCAAGTCCGGGGAATTAGCCATAGGTCACACTCTCGCAAACATTGTCACAACGATCGCGATCCATCACACTTCACCAAATAAATGCACTGCGGGAACTTGAAGGCTACCATTTACGTAAATTATCTACAGAACGTTCTCATAGTTTCACATCAGTTCACGGTATTTCAATTTCACTAAGTCAAATAAAACAATCAACGAATACTGCAAAAATCACCATGGAATATTTATATTCATAATTATTATATTCGACACCAGTAAACGGGTTTCATTAAAACAATGAAAAATACGGGAGTGCTTCGCCAGTGTTTGGTATTCCCTGGAAACCGCCCCTGAGCATTGCACAATAACTCACTCAAAATCCGTATAACTTTTTTAATTCACGCCTCAGAATAAATGCAGGCTTTTTTGCTGATTTATTTCAGACAATGTTAGTTATAATGAAGGTAGCAATGTTTTTGAAGTAGGCACCTAATTAATATAATTGGTAGTTGTATTATTTCATTCCAGAAAACAATGCTGTTGGCTTTGCAAGGTTATTTATATCTGCTGAATTTTAGGGAAACGGCCACACAAATTACAATGTTCCAGCTACTCTAAGCTTTCTGCAAAGTATTTTAATATTACAGGAAAGTCTTTAATTTATTACTAGCGGCTTTATATAGGTGCTTATTTCCTACAGCCCGAGGTCTATTAACGTCCATCGCTTCCGATCCTCACATACTTCAATCTGTTTCGAAGGCTCGTTCCATACCATGCGCGCCAGGCTACTGTGTCACAACGAGCGCACGAAACATAAATATGTCAAATAGAAAGACCGATTTGAGGCCCAGGTTAGTTCTAATCGCAATTCGTTATTAGTTATGTAAGAATCATTATCTTTAGGGTTCCGTACCTCAAAAGGAAAAACGGGACCCTTATAGGATCACTTTGTGGTTCGTCCGTCCGTCCGTCTGTCAAGACCCTTTTTCCCACGAACGCGTGGAGGTATCAAGCTAAAATGTATACCAAATACTCAGGTCTACTGTCCCTTGGAACTGTGATAAAATCAAACTTCTAAGCCAACGCAATCAAAAGATACAGCCGTTTATGCCGCAAAATTCCGCAAATTTTCGAAACTCGCAAGGGAATCAAAACCTACAGGGTACTTCCCGTGAACTCAGAATCTAGAAATTTGGTACGAAGCAACGTCTTATAGCACAGATAAAAGAAAATAATAAAAATAATCATATAATAAAATATTTTTAATAATTTTAAAGTTGTTACTTATATACCTACAGGTTTGTACGGAACCCTCGGTTCGCGAGTCCGACTCGCACTTGGCCGGTTTTTTTTATTATTAAATGCCTGTATCGTTTTTCTGTAAGAAACAAAACCAAAAAAGAAAATTATCGTTTCCGTTGGGTCCCGAGAAAATTAGAGGGCGCTGCGGTCGAACTGGTCCAGTTATCAGCTAGTTAAAATGCAAATTGTTGTCTTTTGTTTGCACAGGCCGATCGACAGCGCGATTCGTCGCCGAGCGACAAAAATGCTAAATATTCATTTATAGGCAACGTGGGTATATATCCCTTTCATCGTTACGGCCAGATTTGAGATTCGCCAGGGGACAGCAGTTTATTTTATGCCACCATTTTAAGGCATTTCGTGAGAATATATATCAAGCGGATATAAAGGATTTATGCGAGTCATATTTAGGTTAATAATCGTTACTAGCATGGTTAATAAAATTGATTCGTTAGTCTAATCTGTAAGATGTAAAAAAGACATTGAGCAGTTAAGATCATGCGCAACATTTTTATATAATCTACTTATCATAATTATTTATATTTCTTTGAACTTTGCGAGTTGGTGATATAATTACTAAACTGAAATTTCATTATAGAACGGTACTTATGGAAAGTTTTCAAAAGAATTTAGTTTCAATTTCTCCATATTGTTTTGGAAAAGCAAAGGTTATTTCCTCATCAGTAAATTTTACCAATACCGTCTAAATGGTGTTATGAGGGCATCCCTTTGTAGTTTTCTAAACTCCGTACTCTAATTAAATAAAAAAGTACCCTCCAGTAACGATTCGATGGAATCAAGAAATTTGCAGTTTGTGATATTGATTCTAATATAATAAAATCAGTCAGCTTACTTTAACTACGACATATTTCATATAAATGCGAACAATATAAGTTTCCCCAACATCTCTATAACGGCACAGCCCGACGATCTACAAGTTTATCGCCACTTTTACGTTAATGAGGCTGCGACGGAGTTTTGCGCGGGGTCTGGTTGAAATTTATGAATAGGCAAATGCTTTCGGTGTTCCAGTTAACTCGATGCCAACCCGATTACTAACATCAAACTTTATGGGAATATATTGCGCGCTCAGAGGGTTTAAACTTTTGAGCCCCTTCCAAGAAAAAAGGGGCTGAATTAATGATAATGAACATAGGTTGTCAAATTACTACAGCGGAGGCCACGCAAATTTAACAGAGTAATTGATAGACTACCAACATTTTCAGAACAGAAGCACATCGTACGTTCTTAAATTGTTTCTTCAGATAGTTAGATGTGCTAGTAGTGCTAGGCAGGGCCGTAAGCCTTAATGCGGCTCATGATATTCATACAAAAAGCTATCCAGAAGCAGGTGAAAAAGTATTAGGACCGCTCCGCACAATGGGCCATCCTGACCCATCATACAGGACGCGGATTTGCGGTAGAACGAGACATAAATATGTCTTACTCCCTTTAACGCATAGTTGGGTGAGGCCGTTATTTCTTGTTCCTGATTAAGCAGTTTAAATAGTCTTGTGGTGTGTGTCTAGATATAAGTCATGTATCATGCTATAATGAGTTAGTCTGTAAGAAGTGTTTGACCAGTAAACATGTAATCATCGTATTTTATTATACCTCCATCCATCCGTACAGTCTACATTTTAATCACTCCCAGTGTGTTAACGAATATTAGTAATCCATTTATATGGCTAATTGGCGTAACACACTGGGAGTGATTAAAATGTAGACGATTTAAACGGCTTAATCAGGAACAAGAAATAACGGCTTTACACAGTTGCGTCCTGAATGATGGGTCAGGTCAGGATGGCCCATTGTGTGGAGCGGTCATTACGGGATCATTAGATAGAGCAGGTACATACGTTTCGCAATATTTAACATTTTTTGAATGTATCTGGATGCTCATCTTTCGAGCAGTTTCGAATGTAACAATTATCAGAATGGTACCGAGTTCAATTGAAACAACAAGTGTACAACAAGTGTACCACCTAAGTCATGGACAGGGCCCAATTTGTTCGTATATTTCGGCTACATCATTATCGTATAAGTACCCAGGGGAGGGCAGTGCTTCAGTTATTTGTATATGTACTTCTTATTGTTATTTCAAATATATTTTAGTCGGATCTCTCGTGTCTCGAGTAACTCTATTAAAGTTACAATATTGTTTTGATGACGATAAATAATTAAGTTAGCCAAGCAAGTTTCTCCTTGATAAGGCAAACATATGAATTAATGAAAAAGGCACGACAAGAACATTTTATATTTTAAGTACCTACATTGTTTTTAAATACACACCACCTACATTAAATTGTATTTCAATAACATTAAAATTTTAACGGACAAATTCGTCCACGTTTCTAAGATATCAATGGGAAATGTTGGACTAAGTAGTTTTACTTATTTCGATCATTAACTGCTTTTCAAACGTTATACCTAAATACAAACAATCTTGCATTTCAAAATGGTTTTCCTTGAAATCGCATGAAGATTAACGCACGATTTTTATATTTCTTGTGTAGTTTTGGAGATGCTATGCTATGGTCACCCTCTGTTTCCATCGTTAAATGCGAAATTTCAGCTCGATTGGATATCAGCAACTAGGTAAAATTTTAATTTTAATTTTGATGGATAACTACTTATATACATACGCCGAAGAACAGTGCTAACTAAATAAAAGCTTGAAATAAAATATAAACATTATTACTAAAACGATAACAGCTTTAACACTTAGAAAATACCTACTTACTTATGTAAAACCTAAATGTAAACCATGGATGCAATAAACGAATTATGTATGAATTATGAATTATGAAAATGGTCGCGTTCGGAAATTGTATACTAATCAGTACAACTGTGTCAATAAGCTTTATTTTTAACCCCCGACGCAAAGAGAGGGGTGTTATAAGTTTAACGTGTCTGTGTAGATACACAGATGTGTATCTGTCTGTGGCATTGTAGCTCCCAAACGAATGGACCGATTTGAATGCGGTTTCTTTAATTCGAAAGCTGATGTAATGTGTTCTTAGCCATGTTACATGAAAATCTGTTCAGTCGTTTTTGAGATATTGGACTTTTAAATGAAAATTCCGGGGGTTTTTCAACTTTTCTAAGTTGTAGTTATAAGATAATTTACATAGTTTTATTGTATTTTTACACCGTGGAATCACCAGACGGTCCTTACTCCAGCATCACCATCCTTTTTGGACTTTGGTGCAATGCGTTTACTCATCCCGTCCTGTCCGGGGAGGGGGAGGCAGGACAGGTGTGACTGACTAAGGTCCGACCAAGATCTCGGTCTCAATCTCGGTATTCTCGGCCGAAATTCGAGCCGAGATGTCGGTCTCGGGTCTCGGCCAAAACCGGCCGAGATTCTCGGTCGCGGCGGAGACCATGAAACGAGTTCGGACTGGTCGGTTGTTGAGTTGTTTTGACTCTACGTGATTTTGATTGGCCGTCTTGGACGATTTTAATTGACTGTTGAGTTTAGTTGTTGAGTTATATAAATTTTGTTGCGAAATAGCATGAATACTATGATAAAATGTATGTATATATCATCATCATTGGCCTTTACATCTATGTAAAGATGATTTAAACAGCGTCCATATTAGAAGAGCGGCACTTACGTACGTGGCTTGTAAGGCCGTTACGGGAGCGACAGCCACGACCGCATAATTGGCAAGTAAATGTGCTGCCCGGAAATGAAAGCGGAAGAGCAGCGCGTTGGTATCTTAATTCGCGCCTAAAGGATAAGAGATCGAACCAAGCTTTATCGTGTTCCATCCCTCCATTGGTCTCGATCTTGAGAATGTTCTTCCCAAGTTGTGGGGTCGATCCTAAAGGACACCATGTCCCGTTTAGCACTGTCCTTAAACCGCAACATAGGTCGACCGACCGGTCGTTTAGCGTACGCTATTTCACTCAGGAGAGATTTTCGTGACAAACGAGAAGGCTCCATCCTATGCACGTGCCCAAGTCGGTAAGATCGAGAGTGTGATGTATATATAATGTAATGTAATGTTTCTAGTAAGTATTACAGTTTCTTAGCAAAAAACGTGTATTTTTTTTCAAATTTTATTAATTCTGTCTTGGTCTTGGTCTCGGCCGAGACAATAAAAGAGCTCTCGGTCGGACCTTATGACGGGACGGACTAACCGAAGCTTGACTACCGTCTAAAACCACCAACGACATCCGGCTCCGCCTTGTAAAGGGGGGCGTTGCAGGATCGCTCTTAGCCTTTAACTGCGCTGCGTACATCAGCACCATCCTAAAGGCCTCCACCCACCGAACGCGTGTCGTGCGCGGCGCGTGTGCTGCGCGGGCCCGCGCAAATTGTAAAGCATTGAAACTACACTTCAAACACACATCGAACGCGGTACGAACGCGCGCGGGCCCGCGGCGCTAAAGTTACAACTCGGCAGCGCGGCCGCGTGTCGTGCGCGTCGCGTGTGAAGCGCGGGCCCGCGCTGCTGAGTGTGATAGAGACAGTGAGATACATATTAAATATGTTGGTAGTGAGAGAGATATGACGCGCGGGCCCGCGCAGCTGCCGCGCTGCTAAGTGTGATAGAGACAGTGAGATACATATTAAATGTGTTGGTAGTGAGAGAGGCATGAAGCGGCGGACCTGCGCGGGTCTAACTGCTAACGTGCTAACGCGTTGCTACACGCCGCCCGCTTGCGGTGTGAATATACCGCTTCAACCGCGCCCGACACGCGTTCGGTGGGTGGAGGCCTTTAGATGGAACCATTTCGTGGCATTTTAATGTATTGATTTGCTGCTCTTGTACTTGTTGTGTTATTGTCACGAATGTTTATTCTATCATATTCAACTTAAAACAACGATTATCATATAAAAAGTGCTTAACAGCACCTGTGATTTTATTTATCATGTTCATCCACAATAAAGAAATACACATTTACCCACATATATTCTAGCAATTATAATACTTGATCCATGTCTAGGCAGGTAGTTTACCTAGTAGTTACTTCAAATTAAATAGATTTATTTTAGCGTTAACAGTGTACCTAATTAACTGAATGCCATCCTTTCGTAGGTTCGAGTATAACTTCAAACGGAATACTAATCGGATAAATTATATATTTAGGGTTAGGGAAAGCAGATAATTACGTAGGTACATTGTGGTATTTATACGTTTACGAGAATTGCAAATTCTAATTGCCTCTAGTAATATCTATAAAAAAATACACAAACGAGTTTTTTTTTATCTTGTAACTAAAAAAATATAATCGTTTCAAAGTCTAAAATCAACACACATCATCAGCCCACTGCTGGGCTCAGGCTCCTCCCATGAGTGAGCGGGAACGAAAGTTAACACATAGCACAATTCTTCGTTGCTACTTTGGTGCTTACGGCATACCACGCTATTCTTTGGACTCGCTAATTCACCTTATACCTGTCAATGAAAAGAAAACTGACGTCATTTTTATTTAGGTAATATATTGGGAAAAAAAACTAGAAAAAGGTTTAGAAGGTAAGGCTCTACTCGCGAAGGAGAATGTTGAACTTTATTATACTTGAGCCTTAAAGCCTCATTGAATACGAGCTCTTAAATCAGGTTCTTTCACATCTGTATGTAGGCACCACTACAAAATAATATATTCGGAAAGTTCGTGAACAAAATACAAACAGGGCTGGCCGAGGAGTGGCGCGGCATGAAAGGCCCTTGAACAAAGCGAGCGCGGTCACTTGATGCCGATTGCAGGGCGTACAAGTACTTATCATTTTGTTTACGGCCAAACAACTAACGGGTCATATTGGCACAGCCCACTATTGTTAGAAAATCATTAATTATTTTACGTCCTTGGAAAACTAATTCTACTGTTTGTAATTGAAATAGCGTGACAAAACCTTGGGACGGCTTAATTAAATGCTAGGAGTAACAATCATACCAACATTAATCGCAGCCTTATTCATACACTATTCCATCACTGATATAACCACCTTACACAGGGGTTTCCTCGACAAAAAGTATTCTTATATGAAGCTGTCCAAAATGTCTCCATATCAAATTACATCTTAAATCATTTCAAGGTAACAAACGGACGGACAAACCGAGTTACTTTCGCATTTATTATACAAGTAAACAAAAAACGGAAAACTTGAGTTAACTGCTGCCTTTATTTATTCCATTATTGTTTCGCAGTTATTAAAGAGAAAAACGACATTATCTGAAAGTTATCAACAAAATATACTATATCATGTCAGGTCAGACTTACACGTCAAGTAAAGTACGTAGAGACGTAGAACACAGCGAAATGCCATATCGCTCATATTTCGAGCTGCCCAACTGGGGAAGTTCCTTACAGAAGTACGTAGAGACGTAGGGCACAGCGAAATGCCATATCGCTCATATTTCGAGCTGCCCAACTGGGGAAGTACATAGAGACGTAGGGCACAGCGAAATGCCATCTCGCTCATATTTCGAGCTGCCCAACTGGGGAAGTACCTTACAGAAGACCACAACCATAATAATATCACTACTTGCTCGGTAGGCATGTAGTGATCCCGGCGGTGAGTAAGGTCACCCACCAGAGCTCCCGACGATGCGCAGTGTTGAGAGTATGAAAGGGCATTTGTCTCTAGCTGTCAACAACCAATCATTAAAGTCAGAAGAGTCGGCAACGCGCTTGTGTTCGTTCGTAGGATACGGCGTTGTTTGTTACCGTCGTAGTATAAAAATAGACTGACTGAATCTGAAAATACTGTTTTAATTACACATAAATATGCAACGAAAATAAGATCGATGAAGTTAAATCCACGGCATTACACCGCGGGACATCTCAAAATCTCTGGCTTACTGCGGCCGCGGCTAACAAACTTTCAGAATAATTCACAGCGGGATTAGAAGTAAGTGTGGATAATGCCATCGCTTTCCAAGATCAAATAAATCAAGTCTCAAAAAGTGTTTTTAAAAAGGGGTGCGTCTCGTCCCGGTGATTTGTGTCGAGACTGGCAGAGAAATCTTACATTCTTACCAGGGAGGAAAAAAATTAAACTACATTTAACTCGCTCAGGAAAAAGCATTTTGCTATTTGACCCAAGTACGTGATGAAACTGTGTTACATAACATCAATGAATAATAACCGTAGTTGGTAGTAGTTATCCTACTAATGTACGTACCAGGCACAAACATTCCATATCCTACTAATATTATAAATGCGAAAGTTTAGATGTTTGGATGTTTGTTACTCAATCACGCTTAAACGGCTGAACCGATTTGAATGAAACTTTGCACGAAGATAGTTTATAGCCTGGATTAAAATATAGGATAGTTTTTGTCCCGAGTCCATGCAGACGAAGTCGCGGGCGGAAGCTAGTTTATAATATTTCTCGCTGCCCGCGCGGCTCCGCCCGCGTAATACCCAGTACGCAAGCGAAGCCGCGATATAAAATATGGCAATATCCATACCCAAGCTTTTCTTTTTAATCAGATAAGTAGTTCCGGAGATTACCCCCCACATACAAGCTTACACCCTCACAACTTAACTTGTTTACTATATCATTTTTCATAATTAAATTCCATCAAATCTACCATGTGTTGCCATTGAAATGTAACACTCCATCAATAGTAAATTAACTCGTAACTAATTTACTAGTAATTTTAAGGATAGAACCTAAATATTCCGTGTTACTAAACATACTTCTATATAAACCACACTAAGGAATATATACGTAGTTATGTACTTAAAACGGTTTTGTGGTAGAAATAATCGTATTATGATGGTAACGCTTCGGGTGTCAAGATCATTTGGTATCAGTTAAAACATAAATATTATTATTTTTATTAGAATTATTTAGTTTATTATTGTTCAAAATTAGATAAATAAATGAAATATCTATGTATTTCCGATCAGTCTTACAGGTAAGGTTGGTTAAGTAAGTTATAAGGTTGGTTTACACCTGGAACGTCATACTGACAATGGTAGGTTTCACTGTGACGGTGACATATCTTGGTAAGTTTGATGTAATTTAATTACGGTTCATACCTAGGTATTTATGTATACCCATACATATGTATGTATGTGTAGGTATGTGCAACTTCGTAACACATTACCATATTAGGAATTAAATAGATGGAAAAGTTAGAGTACATCTTTCCAAGGTATGCTTTTAAGTGAAAATAAATCAATTAACAGAAAAATACATAAAACGAGAAGTATTTACATCAGAGCAAATTGAATTTGTACTCTGCAAAGATTTTTAATTTCCGGACGATGTTCTGACAAAAGAGTATATTTGTTTTCAGCCACAGTAAGAAAGAATCGACTCGCAGTGCTTTATACGCGCTGAATTTTGCGTACTTAACGTAATAATAAATCAGATGTCAGAATAAAACATCGTAGTGGGCGGGATAAATCTGTCGAACCACTGACAAATGCTGTGGCGGAAACGTATTGAGCTGAGACCGCGAACACCCGACGAACTGTGTCATGATGGATATCAAAATAAATGGCCACACGCAAACAGCAACACGTGAAAAGTGGCATAAACAAAAATATGGTCTGCAACTAAAGACGCGGCAGGAATACTAAACATCACTGAGTATAAAAGTAAGTTAAAGAAGCGATAGATAAGCAACCGTTTTCAAGTAGGTTCACGAAAGGGAGAACAAACGGAAAATACAATAGATTCCATACTGCCCGAGAAAAAGGTTGCCGGAGATATTTATGTGAATACCAATTAGGCAGCTACGTCTCAACCACATATTTATCACGTCTCCTGTAATAACAATTCGTTTTTTCGAGGGTACAAAATGGGAGCAATAGTAATTTTGCACCTCCACATTTAGGAGCGGTATCCTTTATTTATAAAAATAACAATGCCGTATCAGGTAACTTCTCTTTTGAAACATCCAACGCGAATGATAAGTGTGTTACACAGGGCGTCCCACGACTATGCAAAACGGGAAAGACGACTTTAAATTTTGTAGTAATGCTATTCTGGAGACATAACATAACACAATCTTTAAACACAAGTGATAACACATTAAACAAAAGGCTTGTCCCATCGACGAACGAACTGACCAAATTTGATGTGTAGTATTTATTTTCTATACACTGTTGCAGATTGCAGAGGCTGCGAAAAAGCAATCAGTGGATGAAAAGAGTTTGAATGACGAAACGTAACTGAGTTCTTCAATAAATACGAATCAATAAATTGCAATTGCTGCAAAAATCATGTGATCATATTTGCCCTACTTTTGACCCCCCTCCCCCTTTGGTGATTCTAACGCTACCCCCTCCCCCCAGTCAAGATCACGTGTATTTTTGGGACTAAGTATGAATTAAGAGTCAAATAAAAATAAATTGGTTTTAATTTAAGTCATCTCACGCTACGTCATGTCCTCGGTCCACGGGCTTTCGCAAATGTTTTGGGTGGTGGCATGGACCTATAATACTCCGGACAGGCTATACGTGTTGCGAGCGAGGGACGGAAAGGCTCCTATGCAGCTAAATTAAGAATTGGTCGTAAAATGGCTGATGACTTGCCATAAATATCCTGCTTAATTTGGACGGGTAATGGTGTATGTACCACCACTTCATACTAAATCAGTTGTGGCAAATAAAAAAAAGTGGAACTATGACAAGGACAATTAATGATATTTCCCTTTCTGTCACGCTTATAGAGATTTGTATGCTACCAGCTCGCTCGCACGTGGTATTATTATAACCATAGCTTGTCCTAAGTATTATAGCTCCATGGATGCCTGGATGGTGATGATGGGACAAACTTCGGAGGGATGTTGAGTTCACCATTACCATCTTTAACATCTTCTTCGTTTTGCCACTCTGCAGCTCTGCACCATCGTTTTGCATTAAAAATTAAATGCTGGCTTCAATAACATTGTAACAGTTTTTCGATCAGGTCACGTGTCCGTCTTACGAATTTTCAATGTGACGAATCTGTCGGTCACGTGACCTGTCGCGAGTTTAACATTTTTTCCCCATCACAAAAAGTGCACAGCGCCGCTACATAAGTTTTCACTTCAAAAACCGCATCAAAATCCGTTGCGCATCTATTAATCATGGGATTCCTCCGATCGCGAAGAAAAGACAGGTGTTAGATCATACTTCAAATTGGATACCCCATGAAGATATTGCTATAGATAATAATTAGTTATAATATTGGCTTTGTGCACGGCACATCGTGTGCAAACGCTATCACGAATAAAAATAGATAAAATCCATTTCACACACATTGGGGCCCAAATATTCATCACTGGTATTATAAAGACCTCTGAGCCTAATAGAAGCCAGCCAGTGTTGTTTCTCCCATATTTCAAAGAGAACCTAAAAATATGTCCTGCTACAGCGTTAAAAGATTGTTTACACTTAACGAAACATATATTAGAAATGCTGTTGTTAAGAATCTTTTGCTGACTAGTAACGTGTCTAATCGGGTTTGACGTATTTCTAGTTGCGAGACATATCGGTTGTTACCGTTATTATTTGAATCGATTCAATGATTCGATTCACGTTCACTTTACTAACCATTATCGATAGTTGGTGTCAGTTCATCATCATCAAATATCAAAAATGCACAACTATAATATTCAAGTTTTCACTTCTGCCGGCACTCCCGGAGTGCAACCAGGTCTTTTTTTTATATGAGTTTGAATTCCGTACGCTACGCGTTAGGAAAAAAATATCCCAAGTGCGTAAAATTTGGCGCAATTTTTTTATTACTTAAAATATTTTGACAAAACGTTCAACTATTGGGTGGCGTTCATATTTTAGTTCCACCACCCTAATTGCTTCATAAGACATCGAGAAAATCGTCGCACTGAAAACGCAACATAAATCAAAAACCGGTATCTGCATAATTAAAACAAACAAACAACAAATGCTCCTACATTCGTTTGATCTACACCCGCCATAACATTTCTGTCGACAAGTTTGTAATCGCCGTAACTTCCACACTAATTAGACGTAACTCGAAACTGACGATCTCTTCGATTATTAAACTATTAGGTACGCTAAAGTTTTGAACCTCGTGTAGGTAGTACCTACTTGTAATACAGGAGTGACGGTCGAGAGGTGTTAGTGGCCGCAGCTTGTGATATCCGCTCCACGGCCGCTATCACGGTCCCATGCATATTAAAGACACCAATCAAAGCGAGGTCTCCAGTACTCATTACTCCAGTTGGTAAACGAAAACCTCAGAAAACTACGGTTCTAAGGCGAACCAGATTAATTACAACCCAGGGAGTTGCCGCGTTGAGTTCTGTCCTAAACGACTGGAGCATAACAAATGACCTACTTTCCAGATTTCTCAGTATTTTATAAACAATTATTTTGATAACTAATATATTTTCTTAGCTGTACATCAGTAGGCACCGCAAGACATTCAAAATTTTACAAAATATTGAAAGATAAAAGATCTTTACCTACCCTGTTGAACGAGGATTGTTCTGGCTGAAATACTTTAGTTCCTAACTAAACTTGCTTTTGACGGTACAAGTCGTAGCTTCCGTTAATTATTACCAGGCCTCTATTTCACCAAATCGACAATTGTCGCCTGACAATGACAATTCGCTTTACATGGCTGCGTCGACAGGTAAAGTTGGTTGCTGGACATCTTATTGACCCAGCAATGTACGTGAAATTGTAATTGTCAGGTGACAATTGTCAAGGTGGTGAAATAGGGCCCTGGTAGTGGTCTGGCGACTGTTGTATATTCAGTTATTTTTAGACACCCTAAAAATTGTTATACTTATTACATAACCATATGTAAAAAAATCGGCCAAGTGCGTGTCGGGCCACGCGCATTGTAAGATTCCGTAGTTGCCTGTCTGTCTTAGTCACATCGATACGCGCCAAGTAAATGGTGCGGTTGCGTCAGCCGACTTTGTACGAAAGTTGACCTTTCTAAGTACATTTTAAGTTGGTCGACAATTACTCGCTAAATAGTTATGCCTACTTGGCCGTGATAGTTTTCCTTTTAAATTCATTAAATGTACTACTGCCACGAATTTTTTAACATCCCCATTAGCAGCCATTTCGCCGCCAGGGGGGACACATGACTCGAACAAAAATTAGCGCTTTAAATCCAAATATCTAGCAAACGAATCAAGGAGTTCAAAAATGGTTTTAAGAAACCCATAGTATTTTTAAACAAGCTATCCAACGATATCCCACATATTAAGGGGGTGCATTGGAAATTATCGCGTAAGTATAAGGTCTGATTTTCAGATATATGATTCTTGACTATATGATTGATTATCTGATTTAATCGATACATGCCTGCATGCATTTTTAATTTTTTTATGGTCATCAAAAACTGCACGTGGTTCCCTATGACATTTGGTCGTGCACCCCTGACCAAGGTCTGATCGTTTAGCCAGGCCGTATTTCAACTTTTTACCCCGAGGCAAATCTTGAAATGTCATATTTTTCTGGGGGTCACACGGAGAGACCCTACACTTGTTCCTTACATCACCAGGTCGTAATTGCACTCTTTCCCGGAGAACAACTATGTCAGTGAGAAATCAGTGGTTTTGCAGCTTTATTTTTTGTTTTGTTAAGAATTTCTCAATGGATCGACATGGGAATTGTATGTTCGATAAGCTTATCCTAAAAGAAAAATGAATTATGATGAACAACTACGAAAAAACGACGTTTTCTTAAATAGACTAATTTTTTAACTTAAACATCCTGTAGCTCCTAAAATATCAATCGTAGAGTAAAAATAACCAATTTTGTAGGAAATTTTATGTAGAATCTTTTGTCTGAAGTTATTATTATTATTCGTACAGATATTCGAGATATGTACGAAAATCTGAAAAAAGGTACCTTCAAGTGAAGGGGGGGGGGGGGGCTACACAGTCAGCACAGCCCCCACCCTCGAGGACTTTTAGTATGTTTATCTGAACACCACAAGGTATAATTGTAACAATTTACAAAACTACACGAATTATTTCCCCTGATTTTATTAGTTTTCTTATGCTATACCTAGGTATTTATCGAATTTTGTCCAAAATAGCCATTCTCGAAGAGTGCTGCATCTCTTTTTCTCTCTGTCAAGTCGTGTCGTGTCTCTGTCAAGGAGGCGTCGTCGACTCGAATCAAGGCATCCCCTTCATGGTTTAACGAGAAAAAAAAAATCCTCAATTTAGGTGTAGGGGAGGTAACCTAAAAAATTGTTTTTCAAGATTTTGTTCTACTGTTTTGACGGGGTGATTAATTTATATCATCATCATCATCATCATCATCATCATCATCATCATCATCATCATCATCATCATCATCATCATTTTTAGCCTGTAATCGCTCACTGCTGGGCATACGCCTCTCCTCGAGTACGCCACTTAACCCGGTCCCGTGATATTCTCATCCAGAAATGACCCGCGGTCTTTTTTACGTCGTCAACCCATCGAGCTGGTGGACGGCCAAAGCTTCTTTTTCCTATAAGTGGCCACCAATCCGTTGACGTTTTGGTCCACCTACCATCATGCTGCCTGGCAATATATCCTGCACAACACCATTTGAGTTTGATTATGACTTCTCCGACATCACGCAGCTTAGTGCGACGTCGGATTTTATATAACCATGCCGAATTACAGTTTTCTAGTACTAAGGGTTGCCGACATAGGCCGAAGACGGACGGACATACAGACGGAGATGGCGAAATTATAAGGGTTCCTTGTAGACTAAGGAACCCTAAAAAAGGACCCTTATCATACGACTCTGTCTATCTGTCACACTTTTCATTACATTCTCCTGAAACAAATACCTTACCTATGTTTTAATTACGTACATTCAAAATTAAAATTCTTTAAAACCGACGGCGGATATGAATTCACTCTTTATTATCACAGCAAATTAATTAAGCTACCCGCCCTTATGACGACGAGTGGTTTCCTTTCTCTAATTGAGAGGATAAAGACATGCGTATTATCAACGCTTTAATTTACGTAATTAGACTAGGGTTTCGCCACTCACGCCGTTTGTGTAGGTAGGTACATAACTTTCACAGAACATTTGAACGACTAAATACTTGCCCAAAGGAAACCCTAATTTGTGTTTAAATAAAAATTATTTTTCATTGGGTCATTGAACGCGCTGTATTACCCGCCGTCAGCTCGCATTATTGTCAAAACTCTCAGATTCGGATCCCGTTTCCCAGTAATTTTGTAGTAGTCCTGAACTTTAAAAAAAAACTAGATCATGCCATGCCACTTGCCAGTTTGCCGGTACATTAACATTAATGGGATCAGGGAACTGACGGCGGTTGGAGCGTGTTGGAATATTGGAACAAGGTTATATTATTCTTCCAAACACCCAACAATTACTAGCAAAAAATAAGTACAAGCAAGTATAGGTGAAAAACTTAAGTAAGTCACCTGTTGTATGTGTGAGTAATGTGTGCGAATAGACATTTGTTTTGTTTGTGTTCTAATTTTAAACATGTATTGTCTATTCGAATACGCCACTACTACATACAACAGGTGACTTACTTAAGTTTTTCACCTATACCGGGCTTGAAGTTTGACTACCTCTAATATATGCGAAACGTAAGAGTTCTCCAAAAGGAAATTATTTACGGCATGTATAAGCGCTGTTGGAAGTTTAATATACGTATAATGTATGAAGCTGACCTAGCCCAGCTTTTGTTTTCAGCTGCTTTCAATTTTCCGCATTCTGTTCCAACAACATCCGGAGCTGAAACAATGTTCGCTACGAAACGGTTTGCATGTGTCGCAGGTGAACTGAAAGGTCTTAAGTAGGTATGATGCCAGTGCCAGCCCGTAGCCGGACAATGAATAACAAAACACACTTACGCATTTAAAGTTGTTAAAATGAGTTAAAGTGGATTTATTTTGTGCTACACACAAATGTATAAATAATTGTTTAATATTCTAGGGTTATGCACAAGAGACAGTTTTTTTGTCAACAATATGTGCTATTTGCTTACAGTAGTCACGAGGTATAGGGCAATGTCTCAGAGCAAAAAACATGTGATTTAACGACGGTCACAGACGTCTAATGCGATAATACGATCAATACAATCGCCCGTATTATTTATTACAAAAACCAAGGGATTTACAGAACTTAACTAGCAGAATTTGTTAAACGTTTTGACTTCATCAAATAAATTCTTTGATCTCCTTCGGGTAGGTACGTACTCGTAACACACTACAAGTCAATCATGCCTGAAAACAATTTTGTTCGTAACGTTAAAACTTAAAGCGAAGTTTTCCAATATTGTTAGTTTTGACTTTCCTCGTAATATTTGTTCCAATCTGTTGTTCTGATCAAGTAAAATATTTATTTAGTACGAATGGAAATCCAGATAATCAATCAACATGGACAACAGACGGTATGGGAACAGCCTGAAATGCCAGGGCAGCGCCATAAATGAAAGTGACAAATATGCCTCATTAGGGGGATGTCGATAAGTGTAAACGGCGGGCTATGATACTCATTGAATAACTATTGTGGCCTTAATATTACCCACGGCAAGGCATACTTATGTTCGACTGTAATATTTAGTGTAGGTTGATTTCAACCAACCATAGTTTTCGACCGTACAAATGATATGAGAAAGCAATTTTGTTAAATCACTTAATTAATTTTTTAAGTATGACCGAGCAGAAATGTATGACATCCAGATTAATTTTGACATAAAAAAAAGTTTTGAATTTAATGGGATTCGTAAACAAATGCCATAATATTTAGTGAATACATTGCGTGCTCAATAATTATGTATGAAAATAATAATGAAGCAATTACTAAACTGAATTATTGTCAATGAGCTTTTTAGGACCGACACTAATCGCCATCAAAATATTCGCCCGTATCAAATTTACACACTGTATAATTATGCTACCTATAATCATCTCATTATCTTAGTAGTAAAGTCAAACTTTTACTTTCTGGGGGCTTTGGCTGGACTTTGGATATTGACAGTAAACAATCAGCCATAATTGTTTAAATACTCGAAATCTACGCCGAATGTAGCTTACTTTAGATGTCATTTAAAACTCAAAAAGTATGATAAGGTAAACATAGTTTTGTAAGTCGTTGGCACTTTGTATAAGTATCAGCTATCTACGGGCTGTTAGTAACGGACGCAATAATAGACTTGTAATGCGATGAAGCGATCCCTTTTAGTAGAAAAAAATGTTGTAACAGGCATTCGACGACATTGATTGCTCATTAAGTTGTTCACAGCATCCAAAGTTTGCTTGTGTCGGCATTCCGTGGCTCACTTAGCACAATAATTCAAATTAAATTCTAATTACTGCCAATTATCGCGCAGTACTTTTCATATCGCGATACCACAATAAATGGTCGTCAGCTTGAGACATGCCAAAATTCGTAGGTAAATAATCATAGCAGAACATTAGAATTATAATAATATATCTATTATTGATGATTAAAAGCTCTTTATCTATTTGAAAAATAATACACGCATGGTACCTACCCAAAATTTATATCCTTAATGTAAATCTTCGTTGCGTCAAGTGAAAGGTCATCGATTCCAGTGGATAATGATAGATGAGATCCGGTGCTCTCAAAAGTAACGAGACGAAAGGCGGCGGGCGGAGCGAGTGAGGTCAACCGGCTGACGGCAGTCGGGGTAGACCAGCCTGCGGATTACGGTCACCGCTTACGTACATCTTCATTCAATCGGAGCTAAAGCCGCTCTAAACGACAATACTGAAAACTTCCCTTATTGTTAGCCAGCAAGTCAGCACTTTGCTTTGATCACAATTGCAAACAGTCCATAGTTCAGCTTTTGAAGTATACAAATTCAATGATTTTAATTATACATTTAAATATGTATTAAGTAAGTTTATATTGTATGCATTATATATGAATGTTTATTAATAGTCTCAGTATTCAGGTACTTGCACCACTAAAGTTTCTGTTTAGCCCAATGGTTGACTGGTAGAGAATTCCTTAAGGCATTAAGTCCGCCAATTTTACTTTTTTTTTATATTTGTGCAATCAAGTTTAAAAAACAAATAAATAGTAGGGAAACCAATACTTGTTCCGAGGTTTACAGAGATCACTAACAAATTGCAAATAACAAATGTTATGAAGTAATACACTCGCGGGCAAAGAATACGGGTCACCCTAAATTAAATAACTGCAATAGATTTTTTTTAATATTACATAATATGCTAGCCTTTACAATACCCAACTGTATTAACTATTTCCTGGATCCTATCATAAAAATATCGATATCCAAAAATCACGATTTTATCGATATCTCGCTCCGTTAACGTTGTTTTTTTTCATGGGTTTTTACGAGTCCGATTTAAACCTGGTAACGTTATATTTTTTACTGTTATTAGCAGTTTATATGTAAAATTAAATAAAGATCATGACAGGATTAACTGTACAACCCCTTACGCACTATTTTAGGAAATGTGACGGTATTTTACCGACGCGTATTCTTTGCCCGCGAGTGTATTAAAGAACACGTGTTAGGCAACAAAATAGGTGATGGTAGGTGTGGTATAGGTGTTTCGTTGTACGCAGTTGAGTGACATCTTTCATTGGAAATAAATAGCTAATAACGCAGATGTACCTACTTAACCCTTATACAGATTGCTAAAAACTGACAAAAAAAATGTATTAATTCAATCGATGAGCATGCGTATCAGTGCTCACTGGTTGAGCTACTACTTCGAATACTGAGTGACGGATCTTAGCCCCGCTTTTGTACACACACAAATGCATACTGCGCCTTCATCAACACAAGCACCCTCCATTAATATTTCAATTAAAAGTTTCCTCAAATATTTGGTGTCAAACTAAGTCCTGGAGCAAGGAAATGTATGTGATAAGTTGCTCCCGCAAGTTCGCAAACGTCTACGTATATCATAAACGCTTCACAATAAACTGGCTCGCTCTTGGATAGTTGTTTGTTATCAAACAGGATGAGTTACAATCATGCTTGTTCGATTGAATTTAAAACCCATTTCACCAGATTAATGACTCGAAGATAAATGCCCGGACAATATTTTCATCAAGATCTGTAGGTACTTTGCGTAGTATTAGAGATATGTGGTCTGTAAAATCTTAAGGCGCCGTAGGTTCATGGTTTTCTCTCCCTCACTGAGCATAAGCGTGAGCGAGATGGAAGTGCGTGCTCGGAAGCGCGGATATCATGTTTATTAATTTTAATTTTTGGCCGTTTCAATAAATAAAAAAAGTAATCACTGAGTTCTCTTAAACATGATATTGCCGATTTTTAGAAGCAATTTTAATATTTTTAGCTTGTGTGCTAATCATGTTTCGAAACACTGATCTCGCTGTATTTTTTCGTATTTTTTTGAAACCATATTATTATAAACAGACGCATTATATTGTTTCAAAAACTCTGTTTGCTTAACTTCGAACCTACGGCGCCTTAAACATTTTTGCATCAGATCCTTAATGAATTGTTAATAAATATTCAAAAAAGCCTAATTACTAGTGTAGACTAACTTATAAACTGAGGTTTCAATAATAAAAATCAACCAGGGACAACCTCGCAGCTCATCTCGGTCGGTTCAAAACTTAAAGATATTATGTTACTTAACGAACTTATACGAAGAACTATAAATTAAAGACACAGCCATAAAAAATAGGCATTGATAATTCAAGCAACTAAGAATGAAAATTAAAAAATTAGCATAACCACCTGAGTGGGCAGAGCAGGGTATAATCGGGCATATTTGAATTCGGCAGAGGGGGCAATAAATTTCCCATTGACGAAGAGACGAAGAATTGAACAAAAACGGCTCTTGAATACGACGCTCAACAATGGATAATTTATCGTGGCCGGCTCAGGCAGCCCGATGTGCGTGAAATAAGAAGCCTACTATCATCTGCCACCAGTAAATAACACGATTGTTCCAGAAAAACGTGTGCATAGGCTTATTAAGGTAATCCATATCACTATTACATGTCACATTCTGAACATTTCATATTTCAACGATGATTTACTCGTGATCAATGTATACTTCATGAAATGAATTAACGCGTCTGGCTGAAAAAAAGCTTATATTTAAGTCTGACGGACCACAGGGAATCGGTTCTCGGATCTGAGAGAAAAAGGAATGCGTGGATCGTCTTGTATGTCTGTTTTTAGTCTCTCCTTACTAAGCGAATTTTGGTGCACTGTTATAATTATAAGTAGAACGTAGAAATACGAAATGTAGACTGGCAAACTAACTAAGATATATTATGTACGTTTTCATTTCAATTAATATTTCTATTTCATTTATTGCAATTTCAATATGAATCAGCAGCTGTCAGTCAAACCCATATTGACTTAGTCTTGAAGTATATTAACCTAAGCCAGTCTACCCAGCTGGACACGAGCACTGATAACCACACTGACGAAGAATAGGTGTACAATCGGGGCGTCTTCGCGTTACTGACAGCGCATTTATGGACAGTGACGAAGGGCCTCGTCTACAAATTTTCAAGTCACTCAGCGGTCCGTCGAGAGAGCCAAGACGACTATGCTTGGTTTATTGTGGGATATACCTATTGACTTGGAGTTTCAACTTAATTGGCGAAAAATAAATGAGTATTCGTACTTGAAAAACTTCATCATAGCAGCCGAAAGACGTCCACTACTGAACATAGGCCCTAACTTACTTGACGTAAACCACTTAAAGGTAATTACTACTTATTGCATTTTCATGCCACACGATTACCGAAGCGCGTGCAACCCCGTTGCAACTCACGAGGCTCTAGAGACCAATGATATAGCGTAATGACCATCCCGCTAGCTTTTTCCAGCTTCATGGGGCTGCAATATTACTTCTAATTGCATTTTGCAACATGATAATTTGTAATACACCAACTTCAAAGATTGGTTTTTTAATTGAGATGAAAGTACTAATGATTCGACAAGATTATAACAGCGGTCAATCAAGACTATGACGCAATCAATATGCATCCGACAGCAGGCGCAGGCTCTGTGTGGCCGTCCAATATCAGCACTTCATTAAACTGCGGGAAGTCACACATGCGGCGGAAATTCATGGGCCGTTTTGGCACACCGTGCTATGACATTACACAAGCCAAACGTCGTTAAGGCTGGAAACAAGACAAGACGTAAGTATATAGCACAACCCGAATGAATCGTAACGGAAGCAGTATCGTTATTAGGCATGAAACCAGCAAATACTGGGCAGATTACGCTTTTGTTTTTTTGTTTTTTGAACCTGACTGTTGCTATAATAGGACGAACCCAATATAGCGGTCGAATTGCGTGGTTGGAGGGTAGCCTGGGGAAAATCCAGGGGGAGCCTCCGGCACGACCACGCGGGAAAGTTTGCACACTGGAATACTCGCAGATTACGCTTCCAGATCTTATCTTATATAGATGAGGGCCCTTTCGGATGCACTTCGACGGGATCTTTAGTGCATTTGCCCGCTCCTTAATGCCTACTCCCGAGCTCGCTCCATCATTTCCACAAAGCGGATGATGCAGCTCAGCGGGAGCACCTTGATTTCCTTTGGTTGCGGATAGTCGTTACCAAAGTAATTCATTCTTTGCCTGGCAAGGGCATGACATTCACACAGTAAGTGTTCCATGGTCACATCCTCCTCGCCACACATACTACAGTCTAAACTATCCGACAGTTGGGACTGTCTGGATGGGTCTTGGCCAAACGCTTTCAGATCAATTGCATTGGTGTAACTAAGTTCGCAGATATTATCAAGAAATACATAAATATTAGGGATATGGCAGACCCTAATCAATTTAATATATATATATATACATATATATAAGTTCATACGTATAAAACATCCAAGACTCTGAAACAAATATTTATGCACATCTCACAAATAATTTGCCCTTACCGGGATTTGAACACAGAACCGTCAGCTTCGTCAGCAGGGTCACTATATACCCACGAGGCTAAGTCGGTCGTCTATGATATCATATAGAGGAGTATTTACACTAATGGGTATAGAAGTATATACCGCCGGACCGCCTTGAATCGTATTCTTTATCTTCAGACTGCAATTTAACGATGAGTGAGCATATGCGCTGTGTACATACATGTGTGTATCGATACCGATACTGAGTATATCAATGTCTTAACACAATTATAGGTAACACTAGCTTCTGCCCGCGACTCCGTCCGCGTGGAACTCGTTTATATCGTAGCTCGATATAAACTTTCATCCCCCATGTCACCCCCTCGGGGGATGATTTCCGGGATAAAAACTATCCTATGTCCTTCCCCGGGATTCAAACTATCTCCGTACCAAATTTCATCTCAATCGGTTCAGCGGTTTAAGCGTGAAGAGGTAACAGACAGACAGACACACTTTCGCATTTATAATATTATAGTATACTAGCTTCTGCCCGCGACTCCGTCCGCGTGGAACTCGTTTATATCGTAGCTCCATACAAACTTTTACCCCCCACTTCATCCCCTTGGGGGATGATTTCCTTCCCCAGGACTCAAACTATTTCTATACCAAATTTCATCTCAATCGGTTCAGCGGTTTAAGCGTGAAGAGGTATCAGACAGACAGTCAGACAGACAGACAGACAGACACACTTTCGCATTTATAATATTAGTATGGATAGTATGGAGATCGTAAGGATTACCTATAATTGTGTTAAGACATTGATACACTCAGTCTCGGTATCGATACACAGTGACAGTGTGTAGTTGTGTAGTAGTAATAACAACTGCAGACACAAAAGCGATTTGGGCAATGGTGCCCAAACAGGAGTCAATAATTACTGCCTTTGCGGTTAAATGGCATACTGATTCGCTTTTATCACACCCAATTGTTGTGCGAAGCGGCTGCTCTATTCAGCTCTTCGCGACTGGAATCCGAGATAACCTCTGCCCTGGAGAGAATTTAGTTTTTCTAAGGCCACGGGGCAAGTCAAGTGAATTTAAGTCACGTCCTGCCGACATCCGTCGATTAATACTAAGAAGGTTTTTATTGATTATTACAATTGAGTTAAATAAATGTACAGAATTAAGTTTGGAAAAGCCAGTAACAAATTTACGAACATCAAAATGCAAAGATACATCCCCTTTGTTCAAATTAATTAATAGACGAGCGTACGCCGCCTTGTTTATTATCCATTTAATAATTAGGCCATAATAAATGGGCAATGTAAGTTCATTATCATATCATATTTATAACAAAAAATGCGATTGTTCGCAAAAACAATGACATTTTGACAAAAGCAAATACATTACCCACGGCGATGTCAGTATAGCGGCCCAAGTGCCGTGGAGAGATATTTCCGGCCCGCATTTTCACCGAGAGGAGTCGGTTTTTCAATTTATTTCCCCGTTTTAGCCGAGTGACGTCGTAATTACGATGGCGCATAGCACACCGCATAATCTACAGCCAATTTTTTTTTTAATTCGGCTACATTCATTCAGTATTACGTATACACATTGAAAATGTATTTACCTGCTTGAATCACGGTGAACTCAATTGAATGCTCCACGAACGCGGCAAAGGTTTTTATTATTACAAGGAAAAGGTTCTGTGCCAAAGTAACAAAGCGTAAACAAAATTGAAATTGAAAATAATTTATGAAAAAATGCCAAATCTCGCTAACCTTCAGCCGTAAAAATTACCGAGGACTGTTGCGACCTGCACCACGCATATTCTTACTATGTAGGTATTCCGTTTTTTGACTTCACAATATCAAAGCGCTAATCAAGTAGGTAGGCATAGTACTGTATTATACTTATAATATTAAAATGAGAGAGTTGTTTGGTTATTTAGATATGTATTTATTATTCAATCACGCGAAAAAGGCTAAACAGATTGGGATACAATTTTGCACACGATATTCTATAAACAGAATTAAAACATAGGGTGCCACTTACCTCGGAAATGATCCCCTACCTAAGTAAATTAATTAGAGCACGAAGTCGCGTGATATAACTAACTTAGATTTCATAAAATAGTAAACAGTAAGCGTATTTAAACTTCAAGTAAATTTATTTTTGAAAATAATACATTAAATACCAGTTAAGATTATTCTGTGGGGCCTAGTTATACCGGTAGAGAATTCCTTATGGAATACGCCATGCCTTTTGTATTCGTAACTTGTTACTGTGCAGTTAATAAATTTACGCCTAACAGGAATACGGATGTCGTGCCAATCTGATACAACAGTGAACAGCAAAAACTAAGAGCAAGTTTAACCAGTTTAGCATAATTTTACGGCAGAGTGAGTGCTCGCACCAGCAACTGTTGATGGGGTTCGAGGCGGCGTTCAATTCGCTCCGCTGTAATGCCGCGATAAAAGAGATTGAACTTACTCCGTCCGTAATAAATAGGTGCGCAGCGCACGTACGTATACATTGTACGTGAAAATTTGGCGTTGGATACTGGACTATGCTATTGCTATGGGTAGGTATAATAAATTACTAGCTAAATTATGTAACAACGAAAGCGTTACAACAACAATAATGTTCGAACCTTCTATTTTTATGTCTAAGTTTGTTTTTTTTGTGTAATAAAATTATGAAGTTTTCCCAGTTATACCAGTAGGTATTATATTATATTATCTACGACCTTTGACGTAAATTTGGGGATAAATTGCTCCCGTCAGCCGCTCTTTAATTATCATCAACAATCTATGGGCGTATGTTCCCATGCAGATGTGTAATGAGGTTTCCTCGCGAAGTTTTCCTTTACTGAAAAGCTCATGTGCAAACCATATGCAAGCCATTGCTATTGCCGCAAAAAAAAGGTTTATTGTGTCGCAATCAAACGAATAAGCAGAAGATTAGACATATTTTGTTTGATATAAATGTGAGGTATCCTGATTCCTTAGTTTTATTACTTTGATGCTATGTAAGTATTCAAAATCGATCGATATCGGTAATTACAACCCTACTGTACCAATATCAGGGTTGTTTACACTGGTGAGGTGTAAACACTTTCACATATTGCCAGCTTTAGAACCGAACAAAGAAAATGTATCACAAACAAGGCGTCGCCCAAGAGGCATCTCGGACCTTCCGCTAAAACGCGGAAATATCCTAGGATATTGGTTTCAACCTGTAAGAAACTCAATCTCGTTGCTTCCGCTCACATAACGTAATCTCGGCAACGGTAAATGCCGCAATGTTTGCAGTCCGAATGAAATAAGAAAACATTCCATCGATTTCAAGACACGAGGTAAGTAAAATACATCTGGGCAGGGCAAGACTAACAAAAACTCAAATACCTACATACATACTATTTAATTTTTACGAATCAACAGAACTTGAGTTGTCTTCAATGTGAATCAATAGCTGAAAGATAAGGGCTGAGACACTGTAAACAAGCCGATAAAACAATTTGGCAGAACAAGCACTCGAGACCTTATTATATGAAACCTTGTATTTGTATGTGAGTGATGTAGGTAGGTATATACCGATCATTTAAGTTCACTCATGTACCGACATACGACAATGTTTTGTTGAGGACACCTAGTTGTCATACGAATTCAATTGTAATAAACCCTTTTCGCAGATGATTATCTCGATCTAGTAAAGAAACCACGTTACTATAAACATACGAGTAGGTGTGTCTTGAATAGACATAAAATATTTATTTTTATAATAGCATTGGTCCGTGACTTCGTCCGTGTAAGCCAGTTTCAACTCCCATCCTCATTTTATCTATTTGGGGGGATGATTTTCGGGGTAAAAAATTTCCAGCCTATCCGTCTAGGTCATAATCATAAATGATACCTATGCCAAATGCCAGCCGTTTGTGCGTGGTTGTGTAATAAACATAAAACACTGTTGGGTTGTTTAATGTACAATCTTTAAACGCAGTGTTTCTTAATATGCCGAATGCTTGTTAGTCACCGTCGTATATATTGTCTTATAAACGACGCTGACAAACAAGCATTCGGCCTGCTTGAAGGCAAGCAGATACAGCTTCCAAATAAGCACGCTTGCGACGCCAGAAGAATCTCTTCCGATATGTTATAACGTATTTCCGTTATATTGACAGCTAGAGACAACCCCTACTTACAGTATACATTCGTTTAAAGTGTGCAACGAATATAATCCGAGTACTACCTACCTACGGCGCATTTCACAAACACGACCGTCGTAGGTCAATATAATATTTAATGTTTCATGCTACACATACAAATTAATGTACTAGAATCTAGTAGACATGCAATTTTGAAGTTTAATTTTAGGAAAATACATAAAAGCTCGTAGCTGTATGTGACAGAATTACGGGGTTGATACACAAAGTGAAGGGTCATGTCCTGATTGTATGGCAAAAACAATTGTTTCTCGAAAGATAGTGCTGGAGTCCATTAAGGACAATGTGTGGATGACAAGAGTGGTGATCAATAGAATAAGTGAGAGTGGGTCGAGGGCTGGCGCTATCTGTTGTGTGATACAGGCATATAGGGCGCGTTATTAATAGTTGGCTTGTGGTCGGGACTAACATAATACTCCAGCGATTATGACCGCCAAATATGGCGTACATTCAGTGCGACTAGTGCGGTCCGACGAGCACAATAACTAAGTCCGAAATAGAAGTAAAAAGAAGACGCTTAAAGTTCATTATATCTTTATACCCCATACTTATTGTCGCGAAATTAAAGATTTCATGAGGTAATCATAATCAGCAGTATTCATGATTCTGAGTACGAACGTAAAAACGAACACTTATCTTTTATTTTTAAATTTTCAAAAGCTGCAGTTCTCATCGACTTTTCTTAATTTCGTTTTTTATTTTTAAATAAATTTGATTAGGTATCTAATCAAATTTATAAAAAATATATAGTTATTGATATTTATATGTATTCATTAATTAACATTATATTTCAATCAAAGCTGCAATAATAGAGAAAACATTGAAGACAATATCCATATAACGTTCGCAAATATTTGACGTAGGCAATGTCGAGGGCGGCGCTGCCAAGTACTACCGTGTCAAGTGTGACTCAATATCTGATTGACTGCGAGCAAATACATATGGGCTCTTCAACAATGTAACAAGCAAATCGTTAAAATAATAATATAACCAATTAGGACTCAGCTCTCATGCAAACACTGCGTAAAAATTAAGCGTTATGTTCTACCTTGAAATTAATGCTAATGAAGGAGCTGTAGATTCCATCCTGATACTCATAGATTCAATTCTTGTAACATGCAATAAAAGAAACTTCAAATTCAATCGAATTCTTCGCCACTTTGAGTCGTATTCCCACTTTGGAACATTGCATCGAGAGAAAGCGTGCAACTCTCCTAAATCTAATTTAATGCTATTTGAAAATCTGTTACATTTTCATAGATTGGAATCCGTTCAATTCTGGGGCGGTTGAACGAAGAGTGAAGTATGATGGTGAAATTTAATTTGCAAAGTGGAATACCTGAGTTCACACATGTGGCCGCGGGGAGGTCGCATCGGGAGTCGTTATCAAAGTCACTTGTCATTGCGGGAAAGTTTTACGCGTATGCGGCCGCTGCCTCTGCTCGGCTTATGCTGAACTATCCTAATAACTGCGTCGCTAACGTGGGCGATTGACGCCACCTTGTGGTCTCCTACCCGATTGCAATTCCAATGACATGTTAGTTCTTGAAACGAACTCCTCGACATAATCGTAGTTTAAGTCCGTCCAAAGGATTTATGGACAGAATGTTAATAAAAATTAGTTAGTATGGTTCTATGTAAACGGATTCTTAATCCGCATTTATAAACGGCGTGTCCTTTAGTATCACGCACGTGCATCCATAACGTAAATCAGACTTGATGACTAGTAATACTACAACATTCTGAAATTCAGACACTAAACTATCTGAATTTCAGAACGCATGAAAAAACTCTCGTCGTTTTAACCACACAAAGAAAAGGAGCAGCGTAAGCAAGGAGATGGAAAATAGCGGATGCAGTACCGCAGTTTCCGCGTCTGTCCATTAAAACGGGTCGGGATGGGATGCGAAGATTTCTGACAAAAAAGTGTAAAACTAGGGTAGGGAATTGAAAGATATATAGGGGTGGAGTTACGTTAGCGGCCACAACGTAACAGTAAACCCATTCATTTACACAACCATAACATCGTATTATTCATTTATCCAGTTCATATGCTTTGCTGCTCTACTGTCTCCAATTATTCGCAGCGCTGAATCACGCTTTCAATCGATGTATTATGTCAATGTCAAGAAAGCTTCATAGAATAATTTCATGCTTCTCTTAAGGGGGTGAATTGGAAATTATCGCGTGCTTTGAAACGCCGTTCTGACTAGAGTAAGAAACATTAAGGTCTGATTTTCAGATATAAGAGTCTTGACTATATGATTGTTTATTTGATTTAATTGATACATTACCGACTAAAATTTCCTTGATAAAAAAAAAAACCAAAGTTGGGTCTTTATTTTCCTTTTTTTACTCAGCCTACTGAAACAATACATTATTTTACGACAGAATCAAGTTAATACTATAGAATTTCATCTCATCTAAAATTTCACTTAATGAAATATAAATAAAACTTCACTAAGTTAGGTATATATCGAAATTTGTCCAAAAAATCCATTCCCAAAGAGTGTTGCATCTCTTTTTCTCGTGCGCGGAAGGCATTAGCGTGTCTCTGTCAAGGGGGCGTGGTCGAATCGAATCAAGGAATGCCCTTAACATGTGCCAACAACATCAAGATATCTGGGAATTGCAAAGCTCTAACTTTTTAAATTAATTATTAAGATATTACGATCTAATAATTTTGCACCAAAGACCCATTTGAGATCGAACAGAATTGTGATTCCGAAATAAAGTAAGTCGTCATAAAAGTCAATAGCATAGGTCATATAGAAAAGTCGGCTCCGGGACGGAATTCATGCGCTCTTTTATTATAATGCCACTTGAACTCGTCGCAGAAATCTGAACTCTCGAAGAACTTCTAAAAGTCGGCGCAAGAAAAGTGTAACGTTATCACCACCTTACATTAGGGTCATATTTACATGCAAGGCCGGCTGAAATCGTATCTCGGTACAGCGCAGTGCCCCTTAGCAACTTGGAAGCATTTAGCTATTCAAATTTACCAACCTAGCTGCTTAGACTGTTTGGCAGAGCTCAAATAATTAATTAGTAGATATAGATTTACCTCCTTATTCCTAAAACTTAGCAACTCTGTGATAGCCATAATGTATTTTGATTTTTAAAAAAATGTCACTGTGACGACAGATTAAGGACCACATTTTAGCTAAAATAAGTTTGATTACAGATTTAAATATTTAAAATATCTTACTTGTTATTTTAAAAAAAAGCAATTACAACTAGGCATGTTTTACACTTGTTATAATGTAGTTCCTTTCAGAATTTTCGGTTTGGCGGAACAGAGTGCGTCACTAGCTACTATGTTAAGTACGTACTATTTTTGACAAACGACCTTCTTTCATCATCTTATAAATTTATCCTTTTGTTAGTTTACCGTTTAATAGGGCCATAGTAATAAATGAATACTTATAATAATTTAATTCACTATTATTATCTTTATCTCAGTTTCCAAATCGGAGCGCTACAAAAAAAAACTAACTTATGAACTGCTTAAATAAACGATAGGAATTTAAACATGCTGCAGTTGGCTACCTCCTGAAGGACAAGACTTCTTCAATTAAAGATAATAACAATTCTTCAGACCCTAAATGATCAGTCAGCCGTATACAATGCTTTTAATAATTATAAAATAGGAAGATTCCTACATAAAGAAAAATAGTAAATATTCTTTCAGTTCACCCACTCATCTAATGTGTCGCAAACCCGTGATCGTTAACTGGCGCGACGGACCTATTTGTTTCACATTGCTACATTAAATGCTATTTACTACCTATAGGTACATTGCATTCCCCGAAAATCCAGAAGTGCATTTGGCGCACACGAATGGGTAATTTTCAATGGATATTTGCAATAACATGATATATGAGGGATTCCGAGTTAAGTTCTATGAAGATACATTGTGGGAGGGTCACTCGGTATGAATGATACATTTTCGGTAATGTATGATGATTGCCCGTGAAGATATATTTACAATATGGCATTAATCACGGAAAGGGCTAAGGAAAACGGCGAGTGTGTCAAGAGCAGCTAGCTTGATAAACTGTCGGAAGCACAAGCCTGGGGAAACATCCCGTCCCGCCGCCGCCGCGCGCCGGCCGGGCGACCCGCGACCACCGCCCCCGTCGTGCACGCAAATAAGCTTAACGGAATGAAAAACAAATTCGATGTGTAGCGAAAACCTCAGGCCACAACCTCAATTTAAACGATCAAGTAGCTGCGAACATTTCTAAGTATTATTATGTAGTCTGAATATAATTTTCCAACGAATAAAGGAAGATCAATTAGGGGTTTGGGTAAAAGTGTTGTCATTTTTTTTAGATGAGCGGCCACTCGTAAAAGTCGTAGATTATGATAGATCTACTCAAAACAAACATATTTTGTTATGAAATGTAATACACTAAAATGCATCGGAGCCGAGATATTAGCAATCTATATTTTCACAGGTCATATTGTAGTTATAAACTAAACTTCTAACTTATATATCTCGGCTCCGATATTGTTTAACGCGTTTAATTTTATATATCTATGCATATTAAGAGGTCCTCTAAACGATTATTAAAAAAACATCCTTGGCCGCTGCAAGCAAACACGACATTTTTTCTCATACAAGGTTACCCAATGCCCTTTAATAATAAAATAAAATAAATAAATAAATATTAGGGGACAATCTTACACAAATCGACCTAGTCCCAAACTAAGCAAAGCTTGTACTATGGGTACTAGACGACGATAAATATACTTATATAGATAAATAAATACTTAAATACATAGAAAACATCCATGACTAAGGAACAAATATTCGTGCTCATTACACAAATAAATGCCCTTACCGGGATTCGAACCCGGGACCTCTTGCTTCGTAGGCAGGGTCACTACCAACTAGGCTAAAGCGGTCGTCAATTAGTTACTTACTAAAGAATAAAATTACATGAAATAAGGTAGACGTAAGAATGTGTAAGATATAATTAAGAGAAGATTCTGGCGAGAAAGATGTAACTAAACACGAAAGGAAAAACAGTTTCGAGTCGATATGTAAACACAATAAATCTGGGTATTACTCTCATTGTAAAACGTTCGACTGAATTCGAAACAGCGATAAACGTACCTTCAGATAAAAGGAACGTAGGCTCTAGACATAGCTGTTTTCCAGTCGAGTTGAATAAATTCGTATCATTTGTTCTCGGATTGGAAAGGAAACTCCAGAGCAGTAACAACTTAATACTGTGCCACCGAGGTCTTATTGGTCCCGGGCCGTGTAGAGCGCCCATAAACGACCCACTCGATAATTAGCAGGCGCCCATAAATATTAATTACACGGGATGAGGAAATTCGCTTTCACAATGCTCATTTAATTTTTTCTTTTAAGTAACGATTGTAATTTGCTTACGGCGTGAATTATATCAATTATTACGTTAGGCAGGCATATTGCATAATCGGCCGTTTTACATAACAGCTAGCTGTTTCACAAATCACGCGGATTGTAAACCGCTAAATGAAGACCCGCTGGAATGTGATCGGCGGATTGCCACTATATTGTATTACAACTAGCTGTAATGTAATACGGCGGATACACTACATAGTGCGCAATATAGCGGATTGTAGAAACGTATCGTAATGACAATCCCGACAATATTGTGTTGGATTCCGCCAAACACCAGAATTCATAGTAATATTTGACGTTTTAATTTGCATTATGACTTCTGAAACGGGCCGACGCCATTGTTATTGTTATGTCAGATAGCGCCGCGAGTATAAAAAATGGGAACTAAAAGCGGCAGCAAATGACCCGGTGCAAACCCGCTGTATTAGATGTCCGCTATAGTCGTATTGAAGAACGATTAGCGCCGAACACATTCCAGCGGATTTTCATTCAGCGGTATTCAATTTATTAAACAACTAGCTGTTATGTAAAACGGCGGATTATACTATAGTAATTAAATATAATTATTTTAATTTTGACACTTGGAGACCTTATACATCTCTAAGAAATAAGATTGTATTTTCTTTCTCTCATTGTACCTATTTGACATGTAAACTGATGTAATTAATGAATAATGTACTCATACTATTTTGAATCTATAGATAGACATTTTCACTTGTAAAAATGCCCTCGTGGCCGATTTGCTGAACAAATATATTGAATTCCACATGTGTTACATTAATGTATGTTTTTGTACGGGGGGCGCTTTTGTTCACCTAATTTTTGTAAGCCCTATTATTGGAAATCTGAAATGTTCTTCAAAAAATGTACACCATAATAATCATTCGTTATAATGATTCTTATTCATAAGGATCGTTACTCATACCCATTCGAATTCATAATGACAATAATTATAAATCTCTCATACCCCAATATTTCGTTTTATATATTTTTTTTCATAATAACACTAAATTGTCCGTTTTACTTAAATTCAATATTACACTAGTCATACATTTTTAAATACTAAAATTGTTTGTCACAATATTTTACATCATACATTTTACTTATTCATATTAGGTATATAACTTCATATTTCTCTCTAGGCTGCATGCATGACCGTTCATTTACAACAGCGTTGTTAAGGAGCTGGGCATGAGCTTGTCACATATGTTGCATTTGTTCCAAGATATATATATAGACGCAAGGCGAGGACAAAATGATCATGCTGATGGAAACATGTCAATGACAGCTACAAGAATTAAAAATGTATAACAACTTACGCCTTGTGTAGAGCAATAGATAATTACACACCACATAATCAAAATACAGCAGTGAATTGGAATCAGTAGCACAATCAATTATCATTGAAATATATTATCACTCGAAATGATATTGGATGAATAAACGGTCAGGGAAATCTAGATGATATCGATCTGAACTAGACTCCCACGAAATGGCTTCGCAGAGGAATAGGTATTTCCATTTAGTAAATTTAGAATGACGATCACGATGAAAACTTAGCTATATACTTTGAACGGATACGCTACAGCTTGTTTATAAAAATACCAGAATATGTGCTTTCCATAAACCCATGTAGGCCCGTACTATTGTTACATTCGACTTGCAAGTTCGCGTCGGTGGGTAAAACTTTGGTAATCTGGTATGTGGTGTTGGTCCCAGTCGTGAGCCGCAAGTTTCTATCGCAGCTATCCACAGTTCCCTCCTAATTAGATTGGAAGGAACAAGCTACGTCAACACCGAAGTGCATATGCACAAAGACTTTGCATACATGGCAAACAGGTAAAGCAAGTTAAAACTCGCTAACATGATTTGTTACAGATATTTCTCAGCTGTATTTCGAGCACAAACTATTTATTCTAGACAAGATTTCATATATATCAATTTATATGAGACGTGAAACAATTTGAATGGGTATCGTTTTCGGGGCCGGAAAACTTTGCGATCATGAGATCTCGTTTATGTCAAAGTGAAATAAATGTTTTAAGCAGTTTCGGAGGCGTTAAGTTGGTCCAAAAATATAAAGTTATGAATATCTCCTATCCACCAGGTTCCTCCTTTACCAAAGTATGTATTTAATGTAGATTATATAGAAAAGTTGAAAAACCCCCGACATTTTCATTTCAAAGTCCAATATCTCAAAAACGTCTGAAGTGATTTTTATGAAACATGGCTAAGAACACTCAGAGTCACATCAACTTTCGAATAAAAAAAACACATTCAAATCGGTCCATCTGTTTGGGAGCTACGATACCACAGACAGATACACAGACATGTTAAACTTATAACACCCCTCTCATTGCGTCTGGGGTAAAAAAACATAACGCCAATTACACGCAACAAGCAATAGTATTTTTTTATTGCTTGCAGCTTTTCTCAAACAGGGCATAATCATATTCACGTTGGTACGTCAAGTTCAGAAGTTCGCACAGATTAATAATTATAATTCAAGATAACAACAACTAAGAACCCATTTCTTAGGATTGGAGGAAGAAACAGGCCAAAGTAAACAAGTTGAATTGAGGATTGAACTAAGTACAATGTATGTTTAATGTGTACTCGTACATATTAAAATTAACTAAAAGAGCGCCAGCGATAACGTCGGATGCAATAGAAATAGAAGAAAAATCCAGACTAATTCAGTATTATATTAGATACATTACTAATTTCAGAATCAACAATATTTCGTTATAAGTTTAGTCCAGGTGTATTCCATGAGAAACTCGTACCTAAGATAGGTATTTTTCTTGTCAAGCAAATAATAGAAGCTCTGTCTCGCACTCTAGTAATTATTAAATTCCAGCTTTAAAAAGGATGTACGAAACACGAAAACATCTAATTAAACACTGTTTGCATACTCCGAAGATTGTATACAATACATTTTGTTCTAAAGATTAAATCATGCATGTGCAAAAAAAAACAAAGAGTACGACATGCACAGACCGCGATTCTCACAAATTTGTTCAGTGAGTTGTGCAGGAGGCGACTGCTGGTTGTGACGCGAAGTTTCACAAATTCAGTATGAACCGGACGGTAAAGGCTGTTTCAAAATACCTTTTCCAATGACGAATCTACTGTTTTGTTAGTGTGGAGAATAAACAAACAAACAAGAAAATACCGAATCTCTCCGAACTTGTATAACATGCCATCGGGGTCAATCAGACACTTATATTTAGTATTCAAATTTGTTACCAATGTGTTGCATGCGTTCATTCTGACACGTTAGCTTGGCGTGCGTGGAATTGTAACAACCTATAGATCTGAATTCTGAACGACAAATTCCTTTATAATTGAAACGAATCGACCAAGAAAGATTATATACCTACGGAAAAGTTAAGTTGTGACAGCAGTAGTGCCTAAAAACTCCACTTCCACCCAAATTGGTACTTAAAAATGTTACTGAATTCTTAAAATATTTGAAAATTAGGGGATCAATTAGCAACCCAGAGCTCCGCAAATTTCCATTTTTTTCCAGATTTTACTGGGTGTAATTACTTTAATGAAGGTGAAACGCCTTTATGAACAGATCAGTTCCAAAATTAAAGAAGAATTAGGTGTAATTTCCTGAGATAAAGGTAAATTAACAATATTTCAGCACCCAGAACCGAGCGAAAATAGTACCATTCCTAGGATGCAACCGGTAAAAATGCTAGGAAGATGTAAACTAACTAGTAACTACTAATACCTATTAGCGCCATAGGTATTATATATTATATTATGGAAAAAGCGTAGACGCTGACAATATCGTACTTTTAAATAGCTTAATCCGTCACCAAGTACCATATATCGTTAAGTATAAAGACAACTTTAACTTAGCCGTTTTATTTAAAAAATACACATGTGTTTAATTAATGCTTTAACAAGGTACACATTTCGTCCTGGGAGCTCGACATAAAGCATAAATGGTCCAAGACAATATTTACTCAATTCTCCCGAGTAACATTAACGATTTCGGACAAATACTACAAGAAAATTTACGATGTGCGAACAAAACGATATTAAACCAAAAAAAAAGTCGTACTATGCAAGCCGCAATTACACATGATTCGTATAAAGATGAATCTGGGCATAGTGTAATCACATCTTTTAGTTAACAAAAGGTTTGGATCTGTACATGGTGGCCTTTTAGAGAATATGGTATGTTACTTACGACAACTCTGACTTTGGCATCCAATAGGTATAACTATCATGGAGCGTTTCTATCGACCCGCTCTAGTGATAGTTCAACGCCATGAATGTCCGTTAGGCTTTGGTTTTTAGCTGATTCTTTTAGCTGTCTCCCTCATTTCGCTTGCATCAGAAATTGAAGGGAATCCGAAACGTACGTAAAAAATCGTATTTATATATTAAAAAAAAAACCACATTTATTTCGCAGCTGCTCAATTGAGCAATCATGAAGAGATCACTTAGATAACATGTTTAGCCAGCTTATTAACCTTTTGTTTCTTTAAATCGTACCAAGGAGTCAGTGAAATAGTCTCAAATTAGGTTCGATAGGCTTGCCCGAAATAAATTTGCTAGACGATTTTAAAAGCATCATTGTCCCTAAAAAAAGAAACAAAAACTTATATCAGATATGGCTTAAAAATACCCTTCAATCAAACCCCTAGAACATAGAAATACAAAATAATAGGTATACATATCAACAGTTAGACCATATTTTACCTATCTTTATACTTAACGATACAGTCTTTACTCAACCGCAAACGAAACGAAGGATAAATAGTAGGTAAATACATGTGTACAGATGTATTGCAAAATTATTTTCCTTCGGAAAAAATCGGATCTTTATCGGAATACGATGACACCCGCACTGTCAATGTATTATCGTATTAAACCAGTGACATACTCATACCCATTAATATGGAACTTTATTGTTAAGTGTCCAATGTCAAAATGAATAATGTTGTTGTATAATATAGAGATGTTACAACCGCAACAATTATTAGGTACTGAAAATGGGATTTTTAAAACCACTTTCTGTAACTTCAAAAATAATCAGTTTTATTGTCACTACTAAACAAAACATTATCTCCGCTTTAAGACATAATTAAAAGGACAACAAAATAAAGCTTATCGGGAAATATTTACAATGATAAAATTCAAAACCTGTCTATATTTTATCTTTGGCGTCCCTCTCGTACCTAAAAATAACCTGCGTGTGAGAGGAATGCAATCGATTCAAAAGGTTCCATAGGCAATTTCACGAAAGTTATCGCCACGCACACAACCGTTGTAATGAATGATAGAGGATTTTTAAAATTGGTGTTTTTTTTGCGTACCGATTGCAAGTTCAGCAGCGAACTGATGGGATGACAAAATGTTTTTTGTTAAGATTCTCACATTGACTCAATCACTTCGTTCATTCGTTTTTCTTGCAATCAGTACGTAATGTAACTGGGTGTGGTTTCATTCATTTCAACTTTGGTAAAACTACCTATACCTACCTAACATTACAATTTCATCGTATTTGGATCGATGTTTTCAATATTGTCCATTTCACAATCTGAGTCAGTCATATCATCGTCAGATTCGTCAGTGCTGTCATTGACTTTAATAACAATCCTATCAATGCGATCATCCATAGAGTGTTCCTGTGAGAGGTATTCATTTTCACATTTGATAGCATGATCACAAACTTTCTTCCATTCTTCCGGGCCAATAATATTTATTTTTTCTTCAATTAATTTTTTTACTGTACCCAAATTCATATATATGTTTCTTTTTGATACATAACCTTTTATCTGTGACCATATATTTTCAATAGGGTTGAAGTCGGGGTGGTATGGAGGTAACCTTAACACTTCGTGTCCATGTTGATGTAACATTTTGGCACTACCTGCGTGTACTATAATTAGACGTTGACCTTTTGAAATCAACTGTTTCACTCCTTTATCCGTAGAATCGATCCAGCACTTTCCTGTTAAATGGGATGTGTGAACATAGGTTTCGTCAGTATACACAATATCTCTGCCTTCAGATCTGTACTTCCTTATAAGGTCTATGAACTTTATTCTTTTAAGTCTAACGTCATCTTTTTCCATCAGCATTTTCTTATTATTAGTAATTTTCTTGAATAAAAAACCCATTTGGCGAAGTATTTTTCTTAGTGTAAAATCGCAGCCCTTAAAATTCATCGTTTCTATTAATTTGGACTTTAGTACTTTTATAGTAGGGACCTGTTTATAAATGAGATGAAAGTTATAAACCATTCGTCGTATCACTGCGTAGTCAAAATCATCAAGATCTAAATAGAATTTCTTGCGTGGTCTACCCAGCTTAATTTTGTTTGTGTTGGGATTTTCATTACTTATGTATTGTTCTTCCTGGTTCAAATATTTTCTAATTGTTGGTCTAGATATTCCTGTTGCGTCCGAAATTCGCTGTTGAACTTTCCTAAAATACCATGTCGTTTCTATTTTTGAATTTGCTATTTTCCGATATGAAGTACAGGTAAATATTAAATATAATACCTTGAATTGGATTTTTTAACTTTTTTCGAGATTTCGGCATGGCTATACAACCTTATTATAAGTAATCTGAAAATATGATTAAAATTACAGCGAATTTTTAAATTGCGGATTAGCCACTATATAAGAAGCAATTTGAGAGAGCACGATAAATACGAACTTTTCCGAAAAATTACGAAGGAAAATAATTTCGCATTACATCTGTATGTATTTACGTCGACGAGAGCGCCCATACATTCTTAGCTTACTGGTTATACGAAGCGATGCTGGAAGATTTTTTTTACGTTCTCTGAGTTTACATTTCCGATAACAGATAGTTATAGCTGCAGTTAATTATTCACTAGTCAGATGCTAACACTCTAGGATACAAAGGTCCGGGAGATCCCAGAAAATAGTAGATTGTGGTCTCAAGGGAGCAAAATTCCATATTTACGACCATAGCGGTATATTGATACCACAATAGAATTCTGAGCATAGCGAAGTATTCTAAAGTAGAACCTTGAGCGTATCTAAGGATTCAAGTGTTTACGCCCCAGACGGAACTAATGTTGCTGTTGCTACCAATTAACACATACTGCTTTTCACACAACAATGTATCTTTTCTGAATAGCAGGCCTGAAAAGATTCATGACATGATTTGTATGTAGTTACACTAAACATATTTCTACCAGATTATTAAGTATCAAACATAAATCGGACGCTAGTCGGGCATTCATACTTCAAAAAAAATGCGTCAGAGCCATGTGCGGTGTTAAAACTACCGACTCTTGTAGACCACTCTTCAATAAACTTAAAATCCTACCGTTACCTACACTGTACATATATGAAACGTGCTTGTTCGTAAAGACCCATATCAATGATTTCAAAATTATGCCATCCAATCCAAGGTCAACGTCGAAGCACCATGGTTTTAATCTCAGTTATCCGACCAACAACTCCGCTCACTTCAGAAAAAGTATTCTGTATATGACTGTAAAAATATTTAATCATTTGCCAAACGACTTAAAAACCTTAGACTTTCCAGAATTTAAAAATAAGTTATTTACGTGGTGCTTAGCTCGTTTATATTATAATGTTAATGAGCATTTTGACAACGCATCACAATGACATGGATTTATAATGTAATTTAATTTCATATTTTTATTTATTTTGCATGACATTGATATATTTTTTGGACATATTTAGTTATTAAAATTTTCTCTTTTCTTTCTAAGCATGACATTGATACTTACCTACTATTATTATTCACTATATTCTTGATTATTATTGACATTTACGCGCAACACACATTTCAAAATTTGAGAATAAAATATGATTAATGACATGCTATAGAATCAAATTATTGTACGCCAACCACTGGCTGATTGTGAAGATCTTACCTTTGTATTATAACTATTTTGTACTCACTTTCATACAATAAATTATTTTTAAATTATTTTGTATTTGTATTTGTATTTGTATAAAACCCAGGATTACATTTTATTCAGGGATCTACTTATTATAATGCTGCTACTATATCAGAATGTATTGCTTAATAAATTACTAACTATGAACATGTATAAATATCCCATGAATGGTATCCGGCTATCTAAATCCAAATATATTTAAGAAATCCATTCTACCAATTAAGTAAATATATCGTGAAAGTTTACTTTATTAACCTCATTGAATTTTGCCATACCCTAAGAACATGACAGCAAAAATATAGGAGTCGGATCTGTAAAGAGCAGATGTCTTAACGCCAGCTTTTATTCTCTGAAACCTTTCCGGTCCATGCGAGCCCGGAATAAACTATATACCCAGGGCCTGTAATCAAATACAATTTCACGCACACTGTTTTCAGGAAAACAATAAGTACCTCTCCAGACGTAGAACTGAAAAAAAATCTGACACATTTTATTCCAAATTATCAACGCGTCTGTGTTTTAATAAAAAGAAAATGTAAGGTACCTACATTCAAACGGGTAACGAATATCTACAAAAGATTTTCAATTGTTATGTCGCCATTAAGCCGTATATACACAGAAATTGAAAATAAATCTTATGGTGAATTTGTAATTGCATAGTCACAACAGAAAGGGACCGTAAAAGAAATTATTATTAATAATATTATTCATATTAGGCTTTCTCAAAGGCACATATCTACGGGCCTTCTTAAAGTATGAACGCCAGAAAAGTTATTATGAGGAAACTATTGTTTGATACAATGACAATAATGCTTTGTCAGCGACTAGACGCCTCGAAGACCCTTCTCAAGATCGCTTCCATAACATACTCGGAGGGTACACTTTTCCTTCATTCATTTCGTATAGTGTTAGCGATTTTTCGCCATTCCTACATCCGCTCCGATATTCCTTATCCGTTGCCCTCTTCAATTTCTCATTTCGGGTCGATTCCAGTAGGTATCCTTACTTCCCATGCAGCTGTTACACTTTACGATCTAACTTATATTATTATCATCATTGCAAAGTTAGACAACAATCCCCATTCGAGAATAACAAGATATCACAAATTGTTTTTGAATTATTTCCTAGCTTGATTAGGCGCAATGTAGCGAAGATTATACTATACACGCGAGAGTAGTGATTAACGAAGAATACGAACGGATTTTATTACAAGGCCCTTTTATATTTTCCAATATGGAGGTGAAGGTAACTACCTAATGTAAATCCTTCCGGCTCTTCTAAAACTATGTTTCCAGGTTCCAAGCTATTCAGACACCAATAGCATTTCAAGCTAACTGATAATTAACTAAACCAAAACATTTACAAACATACAGAAATGTATAATACTCTTAATTTAATTTATGAACATTTCCATCAGTTAGCATGCAACACAAAGTAAGTACTTATAGTATTGAAAAATCTACAGACCGATGAAATTCAATCATACGTCAATGGCATAATAACTTTCGACATGGAATTTTTCGACTCCAATTTATCACCGAAACTTACCCTCATTGGGTACCATGCATTTCAACGTATTATTGAAAATGATCCATCGTAACAGATGTTATTTATTAATAGGGTATTTGACAACAGTGAAAATAATTTGTTTTTCCATTAGCAACAAATAAAAATGACGAAAATACTGGGAAACTATCAATCTTTCATTAAAGTTGTCAATTTTAAGATTTTTAAATTCATAAAAACTAACAATAAGGACGTTGTTTGATTGTGACGTCACCAGCCTGTAATCCCTACAAATTCCATACTACCGTAGCGTTTTTGACGTTTCATAAAATAGAAGCTGATTTGACTTTTGTGAAATAACTGTTATGAAATCAATAACAATTGAAATATTTTGTTGACAGTCGCTTCTAAATAAACACCTTTTTGAAACAAAGTCTGTTTTATTACTAAAAGCAGAATTAAACGAGCCTTTGTTCGTATTTAATAACTTTCAAATTGTTCCATTACTTCCCTGAAGCATTATACAGCAGGTACTTTTCTTAGTACAATTTAAATTTGATTAACCCGTTTAAACTAATATTAATGGGTGCTCGAAGACATAATTCACACGAGGTTTGCAGTTTAATTCAAATTCAGATTGAGTATCTATTGTAAAATTTCACAGTTCGAGACGAATTTCATACCACCACGGAATCCAGTTATTTTGTTCTGTTTTGCTGAAATATTTTGTAAATATACGTATGTTCACATGCCATTGATTTTTAATTGTGTTCATGTCTGGCCATTTTAATAGTCTCGATGTGATTAATACTTCATACGTATCAAATTATACAATCAAAATGGGTTAGTTTGGGAAAAATAGAAAGTACATTTGAGAATAAATAATCATAATCAGGATTATCGACTTAAGAGTTGAGACTTAACGCTATGCCCGCGCCAAAAATTTGTCTCGCTCGCTCGCTATCGTGAATTCTAATAGGCTGTGCTCTTCGCTCGTGCGCGTGAAATTGCGGAAACAAGTATAAAAAAAAGTTTTATGTCAAAACGATAATTGTTTTAGAAAATTAAGAAAACTATAAGCCTTTAGATGTTATTTCTTGGACTTCTTTTTTTTACTACGGACCTACGTTAGTTACTCTTTACATCTTGCAGATTAAGATATTTTTTTCCTGATATAAAATTTTAATTAGCTATGGATAAATACAATAGTTGCAAAACGAATATTTTTTACGATAACATACTAGGGACAAGCCTTAAATAGAATCATTTAGATTCAGTTTTCTCTAAGGCTTTAACTATGAGACTTCATTATTTTTCTTGCGCCATTTACGAACAAGCTCGCAGCGCACTCGAAGTTGCGTTCTGTTTAGAGCCTACATTTATCTCTAGTTTCCAACACATCGAATCCTCAAATAAATAAATAGTCGGTAACGTTTGTGACTCCTTTAAAGTCGCAGGGCCATAATCTACGGTGTATGCCTACCATAAAACAGGCCGTATGCTTGTTTGCCACCGTAGTGGTATAAAAAGTATAATGAACAAGAAATATTAAAATAAAATTTATAAAAAAAAAACTGAATTATAAAACTACATGGTGAATAGGTAATAAAAAGATTTCACCCTATAGAATGATGATACATGATCAATTAATTCAGGTTCCCGGTAAGAACTCATAATAACAAGACATATAATTTAAACGTTAAAATTCTAACGTTCAGGGTTGATGTTTGTAAAAAATATCTACCTTTTAACGTAAGCAACGGGCATGCAAATATATATATATAGTTATATAGACAAATTTTCTTTTGTATTCGTACGTATTTATAATCCCCGTGGTTCAAAACGATAAGAGCAGTGCAGAGGATTATCATGATTTATAGAAAAATCTGTTTATCAAAAGCCATGAAGGGATATGCAACTGTATATAACTTCGCTGTATTTTTTTTTATATGGTATCTGAAGCTACAAACTTATTATAGACATATACCTCATGTCATTGTATATGCAGTTTCGTTACAATCCAACACGTAGTTCTAAAATGAGAGCGTAACTACGTTTGAATGGAGAATCGAGCTTACTGCGGACTCTTAGATCATAGCGAACCTAGCAGTCCAAAGGAATATGTTAGATCTTTAATCAATAATGTTTTGTTTGCAATCTAGTTTATTGAACGAGCGAACGAAACGAACGAAGTTCTCCGTTCCAATTTGGGCAAAAAATATTTCGTCTGTCCCTCTGTTCTCATTTTTCTTCTTCGTACTTAAATCTTACATTATGCCACTACTCGTACCTACTTAATTCTTTACTTAATTCTATTGATGTAGGGATTCCTCTAGGTTCTGCCTATATTTAATTTACGTAAATGACCTTCCGTCTTATATTATTCGCTGATGATACAACAGTCATAGTCAGCGCGCCAACATTGGAACGACTCGGCGCAAAGATAAACGAAGTGTGCCGGCAGTTGCAGTATTGGTTTCGGGAAATGGGCTGCTGTCGAATGTCACTAGGTCCAGTATCATGGTGTTTATTTAAATTGAAAACTTCACACTGACTATTTGTGTAAAAGATTGTGGGGTGCAGTGTTTGCGCTGCGAAGATGAAACATTGAATTGCAGACGGCATGTTGCGGCAGGTTTATTTTGCTAATTTTCACTAAATCATGTCATACGGTACTTTTATTTGGGGAAACTCCACGGATGCCGATACATACTGGTAATGCGCACGGCAGGCAGTGGGCAAGATCGTTAGAGTCGCGAGTAGACACTCGTGCAGAAATTATTTTACTTCGCAACGTATCATGGCCACTACACATTGTATAGGTAGGTCGACACACGTAAAAAGAGCTCTGGCGGCCATACATTTAATATGGCGCGCAGAGCTCTTTTTATGTGTGTCGACCCGTACTTGCATGAAGTAATCATGTTGGTAAGAAACATTTTGGCAATATTTGAGCGAACACGTACATGCACGTGGAACACAATCTCTGCTGGAAGCTATGAACACCTACCCGATATACAATCTTAAACGTCTGACGATGCAATTGGCCGCAAGCTCAGAAACCTTTAATTGGATCACCCAACGTATTCTACTAAGGAATTTACTTACTAATAACTTAATTTTATTTTTAACATAACTTTATTTTTTACATTTCCTCCTCCTTTTTCTGTTATTGTTTGTTAGATGTATTTTATAAGGATTGATGATTGACATATTCGTATATCATTATATATTTTGAAAGATCCTGATTTGGAGATACGCAATAATTTTATTTGTGATAATCATCACATCATTTCGGATATTATTGTTTTATTTTGAGACGATCGTTTGATGTGAATTCTTATAATTTTGACTACGGCAATTTTGTACAGTAATTTACGTCATGAAATTAATTTATCTAATAACAGTTCCGTTTCACCCTTTTTGTTCTGAAACCCTAAAAATACATAGAGAGTCTTACGCACAACCTAGTGAAGCCGGTTTTTAACCACGCCAAATAAGTAAAGCAACTCGAAATGTGTGATCTTGACAGCATTGCGACAAGTAGGTAAGAACCGAAGAGTTTTGAGAAATTCAGTTGCTCTATGTGTTCGTGAACGTGTGCATTACTTATTTATAGTGATCGTAATCAACGTGCAATTTTCGTGGCAAAGTGTATGGTTGACAGAAAAAGCGATTATTCAATTATTTATTTTCTAGTTTTACACAATCACTATAAAACAAATACTTGCCAACATAGGATTACATCTCTAGATAATAAATCTACACTGTACAAAACCTTTTCCGCCCTAAATATTTTTAAAACAATATACGTCAAAATGACATTAATTTGTCATACATAAACATATAACTGCAGCTGAACATTCGATAACATTACGCGAAGAGTTTATTTTAATCTAAATAAAGGCACGTCGTATCTCGAGTTGATGATAATCAAGTATTTCAAGTGGAGTCTTAGTAAAGTGCACATTATGGTAACAGTATTTATATTCACAGTATGGAGTTAACACAATACCCGGATATTATAACGACGGATGTAGGCACGCGATGTACAATTTGCAATGTCAATATTAAAAATAAAAAATACAATATAAATAAGCATATAAAGTCGAAATCTCATCAAAATAAAATGAGTGATTCGTACTCACATTCGAAGCTACAACACAGCTTAAAAGACAACCCTGATTTTGAAGTCAAAGAAAGAACGTTATTTTGTAAATTGTGTAATTCGTCATTACATCTCTCTTTATTCAGTTTGGACCGGCATGTAAAAACTGATTTACACCAAAAACATAACAACAAGAAAAATGAACAAAAACAGTTTAACAGAGACTTGGCTGAATTTATGATTCAATGTAATATACCGTGGTCAAAACTTGACAACCCAAAATTTCGGAATTTCATGGAAAACATGTTAAGCAATAAATATGGAAATAGCGTCAATTTGCCCAGTGCATCTAATATACGGCTGAACTATCTCCCAATCATTTACGAGGAAAAAAAAGAACAAATTAGGCAGGAACTGCAAGATAAGACGATATGCCTTAGCGTCGATGAAACAACCGACTCGTGTGGAAAAAAAGTGGCCAATGTTTTGATTCAGTCCCTGGATGGAACAAGCACCAAAATGCATTTGTTTACTTCAAAAGTTCTGGAGAAAACTAATTATTTAACGACAACCAAACTCGTTAAAGAAACTCTTGAAGATCTTTGGGGCCATAAATATAATGAGAACTTAGACAAATTACTGTTTTTCATTACTGATGCTGGATCATACATGCTTAAGGCGGGTAAATGTCTCACACAGGAATATCCCAATTTAACACATTTAACATGCTTAGCACACGGACTGAATCGCGTCGCAGTAAAGTGAGAATTCTTTATCCTACAATTAACAAATTAATAGACTGCGTAAAAAAAGTTTTCCTCAAAGCCCCTTCTAGAACGCAAAAACTCCGATTGATGTATCCGAACATTCCTCTTCCTCCGCGACCAGTAATAACCAGATGGGGAACATGGTTAAATGCTGCGTCATATTACAACAAATATTTTAATGAAATCAAGGCTGTGATCAATGCTTTAGATTCACGTGAAGCAAGAGCAATTGTCGACGCCAAGAAAATTTTTCGCAATTGCAATTTAAAATCAGAGTTATTGTTCGTTGACACACAATTCAACATTATCGCCAAATCAATTCAATTGCTGGAGGATCCAAAACTAGAACTAAAATGTTCATTAAAAATTGTGTCTGACTTGATAAAAAGAATAGCAAAGTTGAGATTGCATCCCACAGGCAAAGAAATTTATTTTAAATTAAAAAATGTTCTGAATAGAAACCCCGGTTACAGTACTGTAAAAGTCGTGCAGCAACTGATGGAAGGAAAAGAGGTAAATATGCCGGAGGGCGTCAATAAAAGTTGCGTGCAATATTTTAATAGCTTAAATTACCTTCCCGTGACTTCTGTCAACGTCGAAAGGTCATTTAGTTATTTAAAATGGATTTTTTCCAATCGTCGTGAACGACTGACGGCAAAATCTGTTGAACAAATTTTAGTAGTTTATTCAGCATAATTGCAGAAGTGATAGTAAATATATATATAAATGTTATAATTTGTGAAATATAATAATATTTAAAATACTTGAGTATTTGTTTTTTTGTCAACCATACTTTGCCACCAATTCAGCACGTTGATTACGATCACTACTTATTTAGCATGGTCAAAAACCGAATTCACTAGGGTGTTTGTGATTCTCCGTCTATCTTCTTTCTTGTGGTCTGAGATTAGCACACTTGATTTTCGAAGTGTTTATAGGAATTGTCTAAAGGAATTTACGTAAGTTGGAAATTAGAATTTAGCCTGTATCATCGTTCCACGTTTCATGAAAAATGCTGGCCATTTTAATTTTGCATGCGTGATGATTTTTTCCCCTGCGGTAGTTTGTTGAACAGAACATGGCAATCTTCAAAAAGGGGTAATTTAAATATATAACGCATATCCGCGAACGGTTATTTCGTCATTAATGAGTTCTTGAAAAAACATCCTCAACATCAGGCACAGGCCTTTTCTAGTGCATGGAAATGGGCACTTACTGAAATAACGACTTTTAAATTACTTCGCTCTAAGCGCACAGCGTATCTGGGTTCAAAATATACATAAATGTGGGTATAAAAGATCGACAAAATGCGATATCGCAGTGATAAGTTTCTAGTCCATCGCCCACAACACAGCCCTGCTTCCCTTAGTCGACTTTTACGACACCCACGGGAAGAAAGTGGGTTGTGAAATTCTAACCCGACAACCACACGGGGCATAATATACATTGCTGATTACAATTGTATTTTCTCAAAAAATTGCGGCAAAGTTAACTGGATTGGTTAAAAATCAGGACGTGAAGTGCATAGTTTATGGTTAGTCACAAATTAAAAAATTTAAAACCTTGCCGGTCGATTTTGCTCGAAAAAAATGTTGCATACAAATTCCATTATTACTATTTATAACTACATACACACTCATTTTGTTTTCGCTGACTTAGTCCATGTGTCATTTTCTGCATGATGATCTTTGTTGTTTCTCTAAATTGAAAATAAGGGAAACATTTTCTGCTGATCTAAATTCTATAAATAGTTGTGGGCAAAACAATAGCAAACCCTTTCACACCGTACTGCCACATTTTCCTTGGCCTACCCCGTCGCTTACATTCCTGCACATTCATATTTAATACCAGAAGGTCAGATCAATTTCATCCCTCCGCATTAGATACTTTTTATACCACGGAAGGCAATGCTCTCAACTTTTCGACAACACGTGCTCGGTGCTACTTTCAAGGTGACAATTATAAACAAACAGCTATTGGCGATGTAATCTCTGTTCGTCGTCGAAATCAAAACTGAAATGTTGATTAGACATGGAATTCAAAACGGCATAATGTGTGCAGTCGATGTTTATGTACTTAGTGGCTTTTTTGGAGAGAAATAAACATTTTCAACATAAATAATATGCACGCAAAATACGAAAGAGCGTATTTAATAATGAATAATGACAGGATAACTTATGAACATAAATTTATTAATACGATTACGTGCATAATTAACGCCAAACTTCTTCATTCCATTTCATCGATGTTTTTTCATGTCTACATCTAATCTACCATACTCGTTCACCAGAAGTTAATGTCAATACAATGTTAATATTTGGAGCCATCGCCACGAGCCCACGATCCTAATTTCACCTAGTATCGACAAAAATTACAATAATATCCACAAGGAAAACTGTTCTAACTGGAAAAAGACCGACCAAGCACCAAAGCAAAAATATAACGTTGAATTGGAATGAAGAATTTTGCGTTGAATTAGAATTAATAATAATTGTACGTTCACTGGTACAAACAACGATGAGCGTAATCCACAAAATCGAATTCAAGATTATCCGTTTGGAAAATCGTGCATGTACAGGATGGTTTTAACCCCACTCCATTTTGTACGGGGTTATTTGGAGTCACAGGTGTATGCCATCAAGCCCACGACCACCCGCGTTTCATACGACGATGCTTCAACGAAATTCAGATACTTGAAAATAAATTAGACAAAAAATTGCGTAAGTCCCAGAAAAGCCGTGGAGGCCATATGCCCCCCCGTGCTGATTCATATATAAGCCACAATGTGTACTATACGGGTCACCCCCCACTTAACCTAATATCGTTAGTGCTAATTTCATTACACCTACCAACGTTCGATATAATTTTCATTAGCCCTAATCTTCGGATATCTAATCTTATATGACATAATTATTTGCTGGGCCTAACTTCATACCTCCTAATCTTTCCTAATAGTAAACATCATGTGTGCTAGTATATTGGAAACTAATAATGATTTTTCCTAATGACTACTAAGCCTAATGATTAATGTGCCTAATGATTACTATGTTTAATGTTCACTATACCTAATTTCGTCACACCTATCTGTCACTTGACCTATTAACTTTTGCTCTAATGTTTCACTAGACCTAATTAATGCATGAAATATGCAAACTGCGAAACAGTGAACTTTTCGGGTTTTCTTTGAATATCATCAAATCAAAAAAGTCATTCTGTACGTTTGTTTTGCTATTATGTTAAAAACTTTACTGTTAAAAAAAGAACTACCTACTGTATATAAACGAATACTTTTCCTAGTAGAGACATGAGTCGTTTTCGGGCAAAATAAATCATATTAAGTTGCCATATTCCATTCCATGGACCGCCGTCCATTCAACAGACTCGGATGACGCCTCATTACGTGTATTTTGACGAGATTTTGACACACTTGTGTACGTTCTATTTTACGTGTTGATATTGGTTCGTCATGGTGATGTTCCTTAGGTAAGTTATTAATCAAATACAGTTATTAATTAATATATAATAAACATATAGATGAGTTTGTCACACCTAATCTTGCCAAAATGGGAGCCAACAATGCACGGCCAAATAATGTACGGCCCGATAATCCGTGTCCAGTTATAAGCGAACTCTGTCTTAGGTCGGTTAGGTTAGGGTTCACTTGTGTCCCTCAGACCAGAAAAAGAAACCCCGCGCAGCGGGGTGGCGTCGACTTGCTGTACGGCTATCATTATGAAAATTCGGGATACTGACATTAGGGCTAATGAATAACTAGGAACAATGAAAATTCGGGTTTGTGATTTTAGGGTTAACGATATTAGGGCTAGTGAAATTAGGTATGGAATTATTAGGGCTAACGGAGGGGAACCGTACTTTACGACTCAAAAAAATAAGAAAAATCAGAAAAAAACAGTTTTCCTCATAATTCAAATACTAAGTGACCTTTAAGACAACTTCTATAATATGTAAATACCTGTAATTAGTATTTTTTTCGAATAATTTACTTTATTTTAATATTTGTTAGTTTCTTAAATTTCGACCATTAATAGAAATAAATATGAGGATTTAATGATTTAAAAAAATCTGACATACTGAACAGACTTGCAGACAGGAGCGCGGTAGGTTTAGGTTCTATCTTTTCATCTCTACGTACGCCATAATACCCGTAACCTTAACACCTAAGTCCCTGGCAACAGTCACGAGCCACCGACAGATTCAATAGCAGGTAAATTTATCGAAAAAGTAGCGTAACTTTTTGGAAGTAAGAGTCGGTAATATTTTGGTATTTTTGTAAAATACAAATACAAATACAAAATATAAATAACCTAACCTACCCCAGTTCTAGGTAAATGTTAAGGCTACTAATCATACTCGACTTCAATAATATCGATAACTAAAGTAGCTTGTCAAACAGCATAGCTGTCGCTGACGCTTACCCCTTATGTGGTAGCTTTGATTTGGATGTGTTCGGCAGGACTATTTCTGAAACGGCACCGAGAAGTTCGTATGGCATAGATCTTCGTGCATTATCTAAAGATTATTCTTATACAATTAAATAGGTTCCCCTTGTGCTTCGTCGAAAATTGTTTAGCAAATTTTTAACTCTCAAAACTATGTTTCCCATATTTTTATTTGGGCGAAGTTTTATTTCCCAACTCAACGTTTCGCACCGATATCATTTCCCAACTAATGATGTGATAAATTATTGTTAGGCAAATTATTACCTGGGATTTTTTTTATACGTCATTTATGTATTCGTCAAATGTATTGATTGGCATAACATACTTTTAGCACTGATATCATTTCGCAACTATTGATTTGATAAATTATTACCTGGTATTTTTTTAAGATGTAATTTATGTATTCGTCAAACGAACGAACTACGAACTAGAGTGATTCAAAGTTATAGTATTCTGTCATAGTTTTATCTGTGCGGACTGATACTTAATCTCCAGCGAGTCGACGCCACCCCGTGGCGCGGGGTGTCTATTTCTGGTCTGAGGGACACAAGTGAAACCTAACCTGACCGACCTAAGACAGAGTTTGCGTATGACAAGCCATTTTTGTCCGCCGTGATAAGCACGACCCAATAATTCGCGTCCAAAATAGTGCTCCGCGCCTCTGTATTTCTATGACCTTTGAAGCGCTCTAGTTCCATAACGGTCAAGTTAATGAAAAAACTTTATTCAATAAAAGATGTTTATTTTAGCATGTTCTATATGATTCAGTAATAAAAAAATAGAGATTATACTGGTTAAATTTTTTCATTTATCATTTTCTACGTCCTAAAATCGGGCCCCTTTTGCTATACCCCAACTTGTGATTTGCCTAAGCAGATCATTTGCTTCATAATTATTTGCCTCATAAAAGTTAGTTGCAGTAAAATTTTGCACTATAAAAATGTTGCCATAACTAAGAAAAGTGCGAAGTAACCCTCTCCGTCGCTTGAACTAGCAAGTGCAGAGAGGGTGATACACGAACGAATTTCGTTTTCATTTCGCGGTAGGCCCTCAGTACGCAGTAGACAGTACGAGTGCGCCACGTGTTATCGTTTGAGTTCATAGTTTTGTTTTATGTGCTGATTTATTAATTTAGTTTGTTAAGTTTTTGAACTGCATCGAATATTTAATCTGCTCTTTGTTACGTTTTTGTGATGCCGAAAAGAACGAAAAAAAACCATGCTTAATAGCCAGTGGCCTGAATTTATCGTTCACCTGAGGGATTGTTTTGAACCTGAGCACCAAAATTGAGGTCCTTTATTGCCTGCATCACAAGTCGGAGACCGAGTAGCGGAAGCTCTCGGTATCGGCAGAGCTCCTGTGAACCGCGTAAATTCGTACTATAGACTTATTTTAATACCGTTACATTTCTAAACAATATTTAGTATACCGTCGATACTTTTAGCACTAGGTAGGTAGACACTACATTCAAATAGTATCGATAGTTTGCATAACAGTGGTAGCACCTCTAGTTACGTTAGTTTGGCATCTGTCATTCTAATCAAGCTAGAAAAAATATGGTATAATGAGCAAATGCCTCAAAATATAATGTAGGCACTCTACACTAATATTAGTAATGACATATTCTTAGTATCTACGTATACCTTTTTTTTTAAATCTTCGTCTTGTTTAGATTAAAAATATGATTTCGCTTTAAGTGAAAACTCCGGTTAAGCGTAAGTCTTCTCCGCGCGCGCACTAACCTACACAAGCACTATATACCTGGTTGCTCAGATGCAGCCAAAAAACATTGAATAGAAACTCAATGCCCATGTGGAAACATAATTATAAAACCTGAGATGAACAAACGGGCGGTAGTGGGCTGATCTGATCGAATGTGGTGGTGAAGCTTTAGTTTCTTCTATTATTGTTATTGTAAATAGTATTATAATATTATATTCGTTCTCTCGATCGCTCTTTACCAGTAGATTGCTATTGAGGGTTCCTATTTGACGTCTTACAAAAGCCTGCTACAACATAAGACGGACCAACTATATAATTAATAATGCAAGCATCGTTCACAAGACTCAGGACGCGATGCCCAGGTGGCGTGAGGTCATCACCACCATCGCAGCGAGCCATTGGCCATAATATGTATATTTAATGATAATAAATATTCTTTTCATGTGGTGGTTACAATATTAGTTCTGCGCTTTTCCACCCAAGAAAGTCGGTATTTGTAAAATTTATTCAACATCCTTGTGTCACATCGGTGGTGATGCTCGCTTCTGGCCCAATCACACCTTTCATATCATATTTTGCCAGCGTTTGTTTCAGTAGGTAACTATGGCCCACGGTTCGAATCAAATCAATGGAATGCCTAAAAACGGCCAAAACTTGGCACCATTCTATTTTGCGCTAACTTTTATGAAGTTTACAAGACGTCGTTGCTGTTCGTTGTTATCTGTCGAATCACTCGGCTCGGTGAGTTTAATACCTTATATATATATATACCCCCAAATATTATTATTGATTTTCTAGAGATAACAATGCACGGTTTAGAGGTAGAGTTGTTTTGTTATGGTAACACCAATAACAACCAGAGGGGCCGTATATTTCCATTATAAAAGTATTCAATTTTGGCACATGTGTGCTTGCAAAAATGAATTTCATGTAGTTGCTTCTGAAATCCGTGCTCATAATCCGGAGATTATTTCTCTACGGCTGTTACCACCGGTAGCTTGATAAATCTCGAGTTTCATAATTTCAGAATCGTGTATGGAATTAATGGTACATATTCTAAATCGTGTATATCAGTCAAGACAGCCGCTCACATGACAAAAGCCGAAAGTGAGGTATAGTTTCTCGCCCTCTTCCTAGTTACTATCTAGAGAATATAAAGTCTACGATAATTCTTGTGATTTGGTAACAGGCGGACCTCGTGCGGTCTAAGGAACAATGTTGTCATCAGCAGGGCATAAATATAATATAGTAACATAGGCAACTCCAGGTCCGCCTCGAAACACACGTTTAAAAGCACATTTAAAGTATTGATGTACTGTCTCATTGATGTACTGTTTAGGACGACCGCTTAGCCTAGTGGGTAGTGACGCTGCCTGCGAAGCTGAAGGTCCTGGGTTCGAATCCCGGTAAGGGCAAATATTTGTGTGATGAGCATGAATATTTGTTTCTGAGTCATGGAAGTGTTCTATGTATTTAAGTATTTATCTATTATATACATCGTCGTCTAGTACCCATAACACAAGCCTTATTGAGCTTACTATGGGACTAGGTCGATTTGTGTAAGATTGTCCTCTAATATTTATTTATTATTATTTATTTATTGTGTCACGTGACCAGGACAAAGTACTGAGACCAGCAGAGCTGTCCCCTTCGGCCGCCTACGAAACCAACGCCACGTAACTAGTTACATGTGAAGAATAATTTTTCTTGCTACGAAACTAGTTACCTAAAAAGATTATTTTTTCGTATTTGACCAGTTTCCAGGGCTCCTATTTCTGGTCAGTTTGCCCTTCGGGCACCTGAAGCTACCTAACGAACCTAACCTACCTAGTGTTTTGGAATCGTAACAGGTTTCCAACAAGGAAGAAGAATTCTTTGTACTTAACTAGTTTCGTAGCAAGAAAAAATATTCTTCACACGTAACTGGTAACGTGGCGTTGGTTTCGTAGGCGGCGGAAGGGGAGCTGAGACCTCAGACCAGAGTTGAATAACGCTAGCTAAATTTGTAGTTTATTTTACAGCGTTTATAACGAGTTGTCTATCCAATCACTGGCGGCCCTGTTAGAATTAGCGTTGCTACTGTTCTGTTTCACCCGCGCGCTGGAAGCTTACCCGATGCGTCCGGATGTTTTAATATAATTTCCTGGCATGAGCTCCGAACGATATTCAGAGCATGAGAAAGTTATTTAGTTAATGATTTAATGCACTGAAATGGACTCTTACAGTTCCCTTATCGATTACTCACGATTATCTAGAACGAGAATTACATAGTTCGCGAAACAATCTTAGCTTTTCACGAACTAAACCGTAGATGGGATTCTTAGGCGGAATCCACCGAAAGATTTCATATGCCACGATATACGAAGCAATCAAGTTAGTTTAGGTACATCTTGGTTACGTTCGTTAGAACTTTCTAAATGAACCGAGGACGACTGGTACCGCGTTCCAGCTATGAATTTTAAAACTAAAGACTTTCAAAACCGTATTATTTTGTCCCAGTTAAACGGCAACAACTGCATAAATTTATCACTGTCACCACAGCAATATTTGGAAACTTTTGACTTCCTGTTTTCAATCCTTACTGTGCCAAATTCTCCTTTCGTAATCCCGTAAAACTTAAGTTTTCTCTCAAGTTGAAAAGAAAAGTTCACAAAGGTGTCACTTTCACTGAGGGTTAGTGAGGTTAGTAATAGTAATAGAAGTCGCGGTCGAGGTAGGCTCGCTCGCAGGTAGGTTGGATGGGCGGAACGCCAGGCGCTCGCTCGCGGCGCGGGTCGGCGTGCCACTGGCTACTGCCCGCCCCTCGCGCCCGCGGCGCCCATACACAAGAACGCCCCTTTAACCATACTCTTTAACTTCTTCATCCTGCTTCAGCCATAAAAATGTTGGCTAATGAATTACTGCTATTTAAACTGGTGTGCCGAAAATTACATACTTAATGCTATTCACATTTATTTACGGCATAACTACAGAACGTAGATATGCTATATTATTTTGTCAGTCGTGTAGTATTAAGTTAATACGAGTAGTAAGAAACATGCATCTAATTTTGTTTATTTTTATTATTAGAGTTTATTTGTACATGTTTGTTAGCCGGAACGCTAGCGAACGCCGAAGAAAATATTATCCCATAAAAAACATTCCAATGTAAAAAAGAGGCCAAGTCTCGAAACTCTTCCACCGTAAAAAGTTGTGAGATTTCGTAGAGCCAAGTCTCAGGCATTCTTATTAATCTTTATTTGCTTGCTAAATAAAATTCTGACACTTGGCAATCCTATATACATATGGGATTATTTATGCAGTTGGTGTATCTAGAAAACTGGAGTGAAAATGCATTTTTTTGTCTTGATTTATTTTTATACTAAACACTAATTGTATTCTAAATTTGAAGCTTCTCTTCTCTCTCTGGTGGTTTAAATTGAATGAAATTTGAAATATATCGTGGTCATACAATGCGTGCTTGGTTACTGAAAATTCAGGCTTCTAGTTTTATCCACAACGAAGTTATAGGGGGTCGAAAATGGCCTGAACTGCTTCGAGAAAAGGATGGTACGGCCGTGCCGCTCGCTGTTTTGCTCGACTTGGCGGGGGCACTGCCGTGCCCCTAGATAAGTATTTTCTTGTACGTGCATAGCTCATGTCAATACAGAAGCTAAGTGAATTGCCTGCCACGAGTACAAATACAAATTGAATATTTATACGTTAAAACGAATTAAATCATCTAACAATTTAGCAATCAGTAACTTGCCTCTGAATAAGAATTACCAACCCGTCTCCGTTTTGTCATGCATGAATTAAACGAGCATTTGCATGTTTGCCTTAAATCTCAAAACTCCTGATAAATAGTTACGGCTGACTAGATAAATAGAATCGACTACTTATAAATATAATATAATTATGTTATATTATATTGTAATTTTTAGCGTGTAATAAATACATCTAATCTAATCTAATCTATTAGGTCTCATCTGTGTACATACATCTATACGGTATCTACTTGTACGCGGTCGATTTCATCTTTTTCTGTTAGGTAGGCAGTGATAAAATCTAAGGCTACTGGAGACCAAAAAGGTAACAATAACTTTTCGGTTCTAAATAAGGCTCCAATTATATAGAAATGCATTTCACATAGTGTTGATTGTCTACAGACTACTTATTGCCTAGAAAATAAACATTTATGAATATGCACTATATTTCGTGCGAATAGGTATATCTACATAAAAATCGTAACGTAGCGCCTAATACTTAGAGCGGTGAAATGGCATGGCAAATATTCACTTTTTGCACCGCTAGCAGTGAACCTACTGAGTCCCTTTTAGACCTTCAATCACGGCCCGTGCCCGGATCCAGCGTCACGCACGCCATAACGCACTTTACCTCAGTTGGCAATACACGATATGAACAATACATATCACGCATCTACAAGCGGCGGACGCAGTCCTTTCAACGCTAATACTGAAATGATGCTGTGATTTGTGGAATATGTTGCATCTGTGCAGGTGCTGTTTCGGGGACATTGCACAGTAGAATCTACGCCAATACTTTGAACGATGAAATATTAAATTATGTTGTATTTGTCTGGCGTAGTTATTGCTCATTATAATCAAGTTCTTAAACCAATTATATAACCTATTATATGTACTAAAATACATTAAAATACGTTATGACATGTTGACCCCTTGACTCAAGAAGGTTGAGATATACTTACTTAAACGGTAATAATTAAAATGTTTTATTTAACAAAAAATAATGGTGCAACATCTAGACAGTTGATTTAACTTGTTTTTTATGACCTACAGAACTGTTATGACAAATTGAATATAGTTTTGACAAGCTTTTATTTAGTTTCACCTGTCCTGTTGTCTGTCTGTAATCAAATCTTGCAAGTTAAATTTGACCCACTTCCCGGTGACCGATTGAGCTGAAATTATGGATATAAGTATAGTTTAGATGACAATTCAATATTATGATACCATCGAGCAGATCTGATGATGGAGACAGAAGGTGGCCATGGGAATTCAGTACTTAACCGACGTAACCCCGTTGAGTTTGGGCTCGTTAGAATCGTCTCAATGAGTAGTTTGTGATGGTATACAGAAAAGTACAGTTTCAGTACCAAAAATGAAAGTTTTGTCAGAAGATTTTATTAATTTCATTTTCGGTTCTCCGGTAGATACCTACCTCAAATCATAAACCTTTTCACATACCTATTGGAAACTGCGTTATTGCCAAAAATCCTCGATCATAATGAATATCGTCAAATATTTATGATGATGCTGACGTGTTGATGGCAACGTGTCCCAGCAGCCGATCTGATCAATTAGAATTTGGCTCCATTCTTACCTGTAGCAAAGAGAAACATTCAAATGTTAGAATAACTAAGTTGCTTAAATATTCAACTTTCTCTCACAAACGGTACTGGCATTCGCCAGAAAAAGTCAATTAGATACAGGAGTTCGGGTACTTCAGTAACTTAAATTTGGCGTCACAATTTAAAGCGGGGACGAAACATTTATGATATAATGAGCGACGTAATTGACCTGTTTTAAACAACTCGATGAAAAATTCAAAGGAATATCTTTTATAAGATATTTATTACCAGGCAAATATTTTTAAATAAGGACAGATGATAAAAGGTCGTCTAGTTTTTTCTCTGGGTTGAAAGGTGAGACGGTAGTCGCTTTCGTAAAACTACGACCAATTTTGGTAGTTGGTTTTTCGAAGGTGCACGGGGGCTCGTAGGTATAGGTACCTACGAGCCCCCGTGCACCTTCGAAATACAAAAGGGTTGATGTAGATTTATGTTAACATTAATAACGTAGTGTTGCTTAATGGATAGTAGACCGTCAAAGTACTGTAATAAATTATAATCAAAAAAATATGATTAAAATCATAAAAACATATGGATTCGACCTAGAAAGTTGAGAATAAATATCCATTTTTTCGAGTAATTTTAAAGCTCCCAATTTATAGAAACCTTACGCTTTTATAGAAACAAAATTGTATAACAACTACGGACCTAAACACGGTATAATCCGTCCGTCTTTGACTAAACTTTTTGGGTACTTATGTTCTTTAATTGTTAGTTGCTCCCATGCAAACATTTGTTCCTCTCCAACAAACTAGTTCGAATGGCATTGTAAAAAAATCCAAGGTCACACCCCTTATTGGGAAAACGCTTAGGAGGAAGAATAAGGAGAGAGGACATATGATAAAACAAAGTCTGCCCGAAAAGCATTTCTTTCTCTGAAATAGGTAACTTCTTAAGACCTCAAAGCAGCACGTTAATAGTTAAGAAGCTAGTGAAGCAAGAAGTAGTATTTCATGTTTATACCGTTTTGTTATAGTTTGTGGATAATAAGCACAATACACAATATACATCTTTGAAATAACAAACTGGTTACTCAAGAACAATCAAGAAAGAAGACGGGTTCCGGAAGTCAAGCCAACGATATCGGCAGCGGGGAAACAACAGGGCGAAGACGGCTGATACCGGCGGAAAATATGAAGCCCGAACAAAAGATTGCAATGGTGGAGACGTCCAAATCATTATTTATTGTTTCGTTAACGAGCCAGCAAGGATCTTGCAGCGGAACCAAGCCGTTGCTTGGCTGCTGCGAGCCGAGGTGACTTAAAAGAAATGTGAAATTACTTTTACGCAAACAAATGTATTTTTTTTAATTAGACATAAAAAATTATAAATTCAAGTTTAGATCATTTATTTTCGTTGAAATTATGCAATAGTAATTAAATTAATAATAGTAAATTTGCAAGATAAGCGTCATATTTGCTAGAGCCGACTAGGGAAATAATGTCCAGAAACATATGTAAGTTATTCAGCGATGGCAGACAAAAAATATAACGCGATTTGGCTTGACATGTCGAGCGACTATTGGAAAGGAGTGGTAATAACGACAACCGGATACAATAGATATGCCACATAGAACAGCTTGCATACTTCTTCTTATATATTTAAGTACTCATTCATTTAATTTGGTTTAATATAAGTCGTATTCAATATGAAAAAAAACATAGTAAGGTGGTGCATCTTTTAATTAAACAGAAACAACAAACCGTTCGTTACATTCTAAAAGTTCCTACAATATACATACATACAATAATCCGCAACTTGTTTAACATGCAGGTAAATAAATGGGATGTTAGACAAACAAATACCCTTTTGCTCTAATGATGTTTAAGCAATGGGGACTCGATCCGCACTGCCCTTTCTACGAGTTAATGCGGTAGGTATCAGGTTCATTCGATATACTGACGAGAAAGACTCGCTATAGTCACAGTATTTACATCGTGAAATCCAACCCGACTTTATTTTAAACACGAGTGACAAGTCTGTTAACAGTTATCTGACAGTAAATATCTAGTTTGAAATGAATATACAGCGTGTATATCCAATACGAGCAAATCTTTAAATGGTGGTTAGTACAGGACCTAATAAGTGTATTAAGATAACTTTTGTCTAAAATTACAACGAAAAAATTAACCATACAAAATAATTCAGCCCGCAATGTAACGCAACATGTTCAAGTTAAGGCTCGTTTGACAGTTGTCAGCTGTCTAAGTATCCACTTCCGAAATGTCTAAAACCAAAAGTTAATAAAGCTATGTCGTATCTCGGTAATGTCCTTGGCAATTGAGTTAGGTATAAACTTATAGCCAAAGTTGTTATGAGATGAGTGTTTTTTCAAACTACCTTATGGTGTAGAACTGTAGATGTTCATCAAGTAAAACAAAAAATAGGCTACAAGTAACTATTTATTTACATACCGGTCAGAAACACAGTTAAAAGTTTTAATCACGCCTGTGTCTCCGCCTCAGGTATCGATTCTCCACGTGGCTCCCGTGCAATCGAACGCAAGTTTCGCAGCGTCGTTTAATTCCCTAACGTGGTAAAGATCAGTATTGTCCCTGAGTTTTTGAAAAACTTCGGTTATCTTGTTTTTCAGTTGTTCCACGGATGTCCTAGGTTGTGAGTACACCTCGTTTTTTACTGCCCCCCACAGAAAAAAATCGAGCGGTGTTAAATCAGGAGAGCGAGCAGGCCAACGACGTGGACCAAATCGCCCGATCCATCTGTTCTCGAACATGTCGTTTAGCACGTTTCGGACACGAACCGCCGCGTGAGCCGGGGCACCATCCAACTGCAACCATGTTTCCCGGCGATCTTCTTCAGGCAGCATGTTCATGTATTCTGCTAATGGCCCTTTGATAAGCTGGATGAATTTGTCCGCATTCAGGTTACCGTCGATGAAAATGGGTCCTATGATCCGGTTGCCGTGTATTGCGGCCCATACGTTTACGGCCTAACGATACTGGTGTCCGGTCTCTCTCATGTCATGGTGATTTACGCGTGACCAGTAATGGCAATTACGTTGATTCCAAACCCCATTCCTGGTGAATGTGCTTTCATCTGTCCAGATAATTTTAGACATGAAATCACCGTTTTCTTGATGACGACTGAGTAACCACTCCGAAAACATTAAACGTGGTATTAAGTCTCTCGGCAGCAAAGCATGTACCTTTAAAAAATTATAAGGATGTTGCTTGTCACGTTTGAGTATTTTGTGTACCGTCATATGACTCATATTAAACCGTCTTCCAGCTATTCTCGTACTACTTACTCTCTGGGTCAGCTGAAAAATGGCGAAGGATCCGGCCTTCTAATGAGACTGGAAGCTCATAGTTAACAGCTGCTCCCTCCACCCTCCCTGTCACTGGCAAACCTTCACGAGCTCGCTGTAACGCGTTGACGATCACTCGAGCGCTACTTGGCACTCTACGATTTGGAAATCGCTATCTGTATATTTCTAATGCTCTTCTGCCATTTTGATGTGCTTCACCATACATTAAAATCATGTCCATTAATTCCGGAGCACTAAAATTGGTTTGACGGGGCATTTTAATTTAATGACTGAATTGTGACTGACATTGTCAAATCATAGTTGAAATAAAATACGCGAAAACTTACCAAACAGTTCGGTACAATTTACAACCTTGTATGTAGGTAACTATCAAACTTTGTAGAGTTCAGTTAATAATTGTAAATCGAATTTAAATTCAGTTATCAAATTAAATAACTATTATGAGTGCAATCTTGTTGGTAAATAATTTACAAAGAAGATTACTTAGTTACCTATTTAAATTAAATAGAATGATTTTCTAAAAAAAGGTGTCATTGCGCGTCGTGGTAATTTTATTTTAATATCAACGACGCTGTCAACTAATTTTTATCGTGACTGATCGTGACTGATTAAAATGGCACAAGATAATGTCAATTGGTTGTTGATAAACAAATACTTAAGTATTTAATAATTCAATAACTTACATATCTAGTGGTGTAGTCTACTAAAAATAACCACACAACGTTATGAACCATATTTTTTTGTGCAGTTAAGTATTGATTTTCTTATTTAAGGGTCAGTGGGACACCACTGCTGGGCAAAGGTCTCCTTACGTTTCAATGTATCCCGGTCTTGACCAGTCTCCCACCACCCCCACACTGGTGCATATCAGTCTTTATCAACAAAGCAGTTAGCTAACAGTATCTAAATAATTAATATCACTACACACCAAGATTTATTTTTGGACAGCTACGTGAATTACATGTTTACGTTACATTGCTGCTCGGTAATTTTTTCAAAAAAAAATTACAGGCTTTCAATTAAGTTTAACTTAAAAAGTTCATTTAATTAATGATTACGCTACTAAACTCTGCCTCTGGTTTAATTCTTTGCTCGTATTGGATATACACGCTGTATAATACGTACTTAAAAAATAAAAAAATGTATTTTATTAATATTAGGTTAAGTACTTTAGTCTATTTAAGTTATTTGTTGGTTTCTTACGTAAATTATAGTCTGTATGTTTAAATATATATATAAATATATATGTCATTGTCATATGTTATCAGTCATTGTGGCACTCTTTGGGGGAGGTATGCCCAGCAATGGATGATGAAAATATACGTATACCAATAGCTGACTAAAGCTGACCAAACCTTCATTATTACTCCAGGGAAAATACAGTTTTGTAAAACATAAATTTATAAGTGTTTTTTTGTTGATTTCATTTTAATAGTAGATTGTATGACAAGGGGCTAAAATAAGCCATATTACCACGGGATGGTTATTTTCCCGAGCGAAGTGAGGGAAAATTGTTCGAGTGGCAATATGGCTTTTAGACCAGAGTTATACACTCTACTTTTCACTTAGACTGCGAGCAAATAGTGAAAACAAACATTATCCATCTACAATCAATAATAAATTCCACAGCGAAAAGATTGTTCAATTTAGCGGCATGATTTTTTTAATAAACAGTTTGACACAGATAGAAAATTTTGACACCACGAATAAACGCTACTTACCGTATATAGCCGGGTCCAAACGGCCGAGCGCGGCGGACAGCATACGCTGCATAAGATAAAGCGAGATAGACAGCAGTCTATCCCGCTCATGTTATGTTTGCAGGCCACCCCGCTTGAACGTTTTTGGACGAGGCTATAGACGGCCAAAGGCGTTTTTTTTTATGTTTGTGAAATCGGGAATAAAAAACGCCTAATATTTGAAATAAAATCTGTTTTCTGATTGGTTGATTTTAATATATAGTTGTATTCTGATTAGTTGATAGCAAATAAAAATGGTTTTTTAAACAGTTGTGATTGGTGGATTCAATACGTTGAAGTGCTTTGATTGGTCAAATTAAAATGTTTTAAAATCATAAATATGTTTACATATTTTCCCTAGGGGCTAAATGTACTACTTTAGCCCCGCTATCTAGGCCTAATATGACACACTTTTCGAGCATGAGAAGTGAAAAATATTATTCTATGATGCTTTATTCAAGAATCCGACCAACTTTCCACCCAGAAGTAATTATGTAGATTTAGTGTTAGTCTTTTTTTGTAGGTATATTATAGAGCAAATATACCAAAATAAAGACAAAAGTATTGATTAATATTTTTTCTGACTATTCTGAAGCTAGCTAATTAATAATTTTTTTGATGTCTGCAATTTTGTCGTATTCTGTCCTTGGGTAACTATTTAATTGATAATATATCCGTTACACTTTAAAAAGGCTATTATAAATTATTTCTAAAATTGTCATTTTTTCCATACAAGTTGTCAGTTCATTGACTGGACTGTATGCGATGTAATGCGATCACCGAAGACACAGCGAATAAAAAGCCCTGAGAATTATCCTTTAATGGCAACTGGCCTCAGAGATGCCACATAGCGACACATGGCGACCAAATGGGCAATTTTGTAACATTGTGGCATTACACAGGCGATCTGTGAAAATATTATCCAAATTATCAAATAGTCTTCATTACACCCGCAGAATTCTATAATAAGACTTTTCAGTTAATTTATGTAACAAATTAGTAATCAATTCAATAAAAAGAAACGTTAAGTAAATACTACAAAAAACATTATGCCACCTTTTGCTGTTTGGTGTCTGAAAACAGAATAAGAATTCTCATACCTTACATCACAAGAAAAGACCACAAAACTGTCATTAGCTGCGCCAGCGCCAGCAATGTACAAGGAGTAGGCAGATGATGTTATTACACAAGTCTCTGATTGAATTTCTAGACGCTAACCTCGTTAGGTAGACGACATCCGTTCTCGTTGCCTTTGCCTGCGTGGCGTTTAATGAAGTAAGCGCCCTTGAGAGACCAGCTTGACATAGGTCTGGCGACATCGAAAATCAATTATAACAACTTGGCCAATGCTAATAAGAAACGTTGACCGTACTACAATAATTAGTAATCCTTTCCATGGCCATAGACTAGATATTTAATGCCAGATTTTTATGGGGAAAATGCCGGACGTGTACGTGTCGTACCTACCGTCGTGTCACGCACAATGAACGGTTACATAACAAAAAAGCGTAATATTCTCTTCATAGGGAACTTGCGGTTGCTTGTATAGACTCGTTTCATGCATAAGCGACGATATAATAAAAAAAACAAGGTTTTTCGTCTTTAAATAAATTGATAACCATAGGTCTCTATGGTTATCAATTTATTTAAAGACGAAAAAACTTGTCAGTGTCAGAGTCATTTTAGTGTTTCCAATGCAAGACACATTTATCTTCTTGCTTTCGGTGTTGTTTTGTGCTAAGTCGCGCAAGAGAATTGTTTTCAGCTAGAAACTAGGTCGGAACGTTTTTGTCTACCTGACGCGACAGAACTTGGTATCTAGTAAACTTTTTCAATTAGCAATTAGTTGATTGAAAACTTTTGGTACCTGCCAGCATAGGTTGGCGATGACGCGCACATTGCGGGATTTACGAGATGGCGAAGACATTTTACACGCATCGACGATTGAGTGCTGAGTTTGTAATTTGCGAAGCCACTCACCGAGACAGGAATGAGCTAAGTTTTGGGGGAAACTGCGGGCGGATGAGAAAACATTGCAGAAGTTGCTGCCAAGTGGATAGACAAAAACGGCGAAAATATACGTCGGGATTTAATGGATTAAGTAGCAGGCAACATTACGAAACGTAACGTATTTAGCAGCCATCGCGAACATTTCACCGAACGCCTTATCGTACTCAATTATGTGCGAATATTAAATTTGAAAAAATATATAAAGCTACGGCTCTACATTTTGCGTACCTAAAAATTACCTATTGTTATGAAATTTCAAGTATCGACTATAAACAAAATCCGCGGTTATTTAATAAGTTATTATTTTATTTAACCCAATGGCTTTCTCTTGAAACACTCATATACAAATTAATAAGTATAATAAATTAAGTATGTGTTTTACCCCCATATTCGAGTGAATATGTGCGAGTGTTTACTTAATGACATTTCCTTCGTAATGTGTTAGTATACAAGGTGGGTAAGTAAGTATTTGACCTCAACGTATGTATATAAGAATAAAAACAAAAATATATATAAAAAATAGTGTTTTGATGAGTATTAATTGCTATGGCAACGAAAACTTATCGTTATCGGAATCTGTGAAGTTCCCATGTATTTGGGGAGATACATAGGTCACCCTGGGGTCATAATCATCAGTTCCACGTGACCAAATCTGAGGTCACCGATGCTGCATGATTTATTTAAGAATATACCGAAATCGTTACATTTGAGGAGTTCCCTCCATTCCTAATGGACTCCATTATCAGGGGCCGTAGACAAGGTTACAATGGACAAGCGCTAACGCCGATAGAAAATAATAAAATGTAGGGGAAAGACAGATGCCGACCACACTTTTCGTTAACATCTGACATTCCCATACATTTGATTAGTTTTCTATTGGCGTTAGCGCTTGTCCATTGTAACCTTGTCTAGGCCCTCAGGTCTTCAATAAGTGTATATAGGACCACCGTGCAGGTATTCTGTTGTTGAACAAAAACTAATAATCAAATCGGAAAGCATGGTAAAGAATTATATCGCTGAACAAACATTAAAAAAAATATTTTTGCCATATTAAGAACCGCCTTCTTTCTTCTATTGAAGTCTGTCAAGCCTGATTGCACAGTCACCAGCATCAATATCGTCCACAACAAAGTTGGTATAAATATCTGACACGATTCCGTTTCTAGGGCTGTAAGGTCAAAAAGTGTCAGATATCTGCGCGATTTGTTAAGGTAGATAGTAAAAATCAATGAGCTTTTACTATCATAAGTTTTTATTATATTATACTAGCTTCCGCCCGCGACATCGTCCGCGTGGACCCGAGATAAAAAAAATAAAAAAAAAATTCATTTATTTCAGACTAATTTTGTCCATATTTTGTTAGTAAGTGCCTTAAAATAAAAACTAATACTAAGGTTAACTTAAATAATATTCTTATATGCTAGGCTTAAATGCAGAGAGGACCAATGCCGTGTCAGGCCACTGTCCCATCTGTCGGCCACAACGGTCAGGAGACTGTGGCGGCTGTCGCGCACCCTGCGGAGATAAAAACTATCCTATATTTTAATCCAGGCTATAAACTATCTTCGTGCAAAATTTCATTCAAATCGGTTCAGCCGTTTAAGCGTGATTGAGTAACAAACATCCAAACATCTAAACTTACGCATTTATAATATTAGTAGGATTAAAGCTTGGCTAGTTTTATAAAATTCCGACTCTATAACCATTATTCATAGGAAGTCTCAATTTCAAAAAAATATATAAAATTAAAAAAATTCTCAAGAATTTCCCACGCATACATCAAATGGTTTCGTAAGTAAGTTAGATGGGTAATTTTTGACAAATAGCTCCATACGCGTCACGCAAGGGAGCTAATGTAGAAGCAAGGTTATAGCACTATGAAACATGTCCCGCGCCCGCAGTCGTAATAAGCTCCGCTCAACTCGACCATAAATAAAAGGCAAACTGGGTATAAAAGGCGCTCCAAGCACGTCATTGACATCTGTCGCAAGAGTTGACGCGATCCGCGCATACGAGCCGTAATGCCATCACGTCAACGAGGCCGACTTGCACGGCGAAGCATCTAGCCTAGTACAACCAGTATCGAAAACTACGGATCCTAAGAAAAGTATTAGGCATTCGAGAAGAAACTACGTGGAACATTCCCTTAATTTACGTATCGCAAACTTTTATTTGTTAAAATCAAGACAGACTTCGCAACAGTGGAAAACGTTCGTATTTTCTTGGCTACAGATGATTTCATTTTAGAGTTACCTTTTTCTTAGGTTCTTTGCAATTTATCAAAGAGATAGGAACGTCGATAGAAGGGGCCGACGAGGATGACGTCGCACGCGCTCGTCTCGCGCCGGCTCGATAAATCATCGCGATCAAAATGAGTTTATCCAGTCGTCACTTACCCAAGTGTTGTACTCGCTTTTGGAATCATAATTTTAGATAATATTGTGTTTAGTCCTAAATTTAACGTACCTACTTCGAGGAATTTCGTCACTCCCATCAGAAGCGTAAGCTGTTATTTATTATGAGCGGCTAAATAAGCTTGCCTGCATTAATCTCAAAGCGTTATCTACTTTTCATTTCCGCGGAGATTTTTCAATGAAATAAGCGGTACTTGGCATGGCCGAGTTCAGCTTAAAATATTATTCGCTATTTACAAACTCATCTTTTAGCTAGGTAAGTTGTGTTCTGTAAATGAGCAATAAAAACTCTAGTTTTTTTATTTCCGTGCTGCGGTGGTTCGCTTTCCATACAAAACGTTATTTGACATTCGCAGGCTAACGGTGGGATATTTTAAGAAACTTATGTAACAAACTTTCATAAATTGGCTTACGATTTGCGAAATAGTTTACTCAAAGTATCACGTCCTAAATTAAATCATTCTAGTTTAACAGTTTTGTTAAAAGTTCATTCTAGGAAAGGTGGAAATGCAAATTATGAAAGTTTGTTACATACGTTTCTTAAAATATCACGCCATTAGAAATAACGTTTTGTATGGAAAACGAACCACCTTAATATGTTCACTGAATTGCCTATCAAATAGCATAACATAAATCATTTCAGTGATGTTAGGTACTCCATGGCGACGAAATACACTAAAATTTGGCATGTTCAATAACACTTCGGTTACTGGAGTGATATAGTCTAATACCCATAGTACAAGCTTTGCTTAGTTTGGGGCTAGGTCGATTTGTATAAGATTGTCACCAAATTATAAATACCGAAATGGAGAAAATCCCCAAAACAGCCGGAAATTTATTTATTTATTTAATTTGTTTGCACCCAATACGCCGAGAAAAGCGAAATTAATATTGTGAGGTGGTGGTGGTGGTGGCAAGTAACCAACGGTTCGCGAGTCCGGATAGTACCTACTCAATGAAATTAATTTTGGTTTATATCATGGTTTGCGATCAAAATAGTCTTATTTATTTATGACAAGACTCTTGATATACATTTTCCTGCAATACCTGTTATACAGTTTGCAGGTATACTGCACGAGTCTTTTTTTTAAACTAGCTTTTATATATTGTCAATATTTAATAAAAATAATTTTCTCACTTTTAATAATCTATTATTGCATGGAGCGTGTGCTAAACTGCTTGCAACCAATTGTCACTCAAGTGTTAATAATCCAGCTTGTGGAGCTATAATTTTGCATGTTTTTTTTTTTTTTATCCCATTTCATAACGTGAAGTAAAATGCTAACAATTCGAAACGATCAAAATCATGTCAGACACTGAAATAAACATAATGGTCATACACGGCATAGTTACCCATGTAAGAATATGAATGTATCTTCCCACAATTTTAACTAGTATATTATTATTCACGTTATACCTAATAAATATTAGTACAGCCATTATTTATTTATTTAAACGTTAGTGCCCAGTTAGAGATACAAATACAAAAGGCGGACTTAATACCATAAGGCATTCTCTATCAGTAAACCTTTAGGCCAAACAGAAAATATCAGTGGATAATGCATATAAGTAGGTACGATATAGTTAAAGTATTCAAAAGCAATGGGCGACGAGGCCTTCATAAATATGTAAAGAAACCATGAGGGATTTAACTTTCAAAACCTGCGGAAAGTACGCACCGAAAATTATGTACGTATTTAAAATAAATTTGAGCGACCGCGTAATATTTTCGCTCCTCAAAAAACAAAATTCCCAGCAACCTACGCAAACGAAAATTTATTATAGAACCTCAGTTTCGAGGAATTAAAATTGTACCTATGTATGTATTTTATCTAATTATTCTGTTGAAATAATATCAGCATCAACAATCTCCTTTGATGAGTTTTCCTGTTTCCTCATTTACGTTTGCACACCCACACAAGACATCAAAATCGTATGGGGCAAAAATAAGATAAACTAAATAAATCATTAATTACAAAATATTACATTTATAAAAGTTGACGAAGTTTCAATGGAATATTGTATAAGAGCAGCAAATATGGGTAGTATTTAAACGAGTGACTGTAAATTAAAGTATTAAGTGTCAAAAATAATTAATTTACGTTATAGTATTACTAAGTGAACGACAGACTGCGAGTGACGAGAAATCAACAGAACAGCAACTTACAACCATTAATTTGAGTTACTTCAAATACAAAATGAGAAGCTTCCTAATATTTGAGCGACCTAATATTTGTTTGAGTGTGAACGTTACGTCCTGCATTTTTTTTTAAATATTAGGCAAATGTTTTTTTTATCTTAAATGAACAATTCCGAATACAAAAACCACTTTGAAAAATACTACAATGACCACAGGTTTTTCCGCTCTTATATAAAAAATAACCTCGAAGAGCCTCTCTTCTACCCTATCAGCGAGCTATTTCTAGTCGCTCACTAATGCCTGTTACAGACCATCAATTTTAACTGCACAGTTTTAACTGTTCAGTCAAACTGTTCAGTTAAACTGATGGTCTGTGGCCCGTCAGTTCAACTGCACAGTTTTTCAAAGATTTGCCTACAGACCATCAGTTTTAACTGAACAGTTTGACTGAACAGTTAAAACTATGCAGTTAAAACTGATGGTCTGTAACAGGCATTAGTAATGTAGTCGCACGGATAGAATTTTAATATCTGAAAAGGATTAATCACAACCCACTGTTTGTAAGCTCATTCTGGATTTAATTATTAATCAATATTCGTCGTTAGTTTAGTTAAAAACAGTAAAAAAAAAGTTTGTTGTATGGGACGCCCCCTTAAATATTAATTTTATTTTGTTTTTTAGTATTTGTTGTTATAGCGGCAACAGAAATACATAATTTGTGGAAATTTCAACAGTCTAGCTATCGCGGTTCTTGAGATACAGCCTGAAAAAAAAACACGTCTGTTGTATGGTAGTCCCCCTTAAATATTTATTTTATTTTGTTTTTAGTATTTGTTGTTATAGCCGCAACAGAAATACATAATCTGTGAAAATTTCAACGGTGTAACTATCGCGGTTCTTGAGATACAGCCTGGCGACAGACAAAACGGCAAAAAAAACGCGTTTGTTGTATGGGAGCCCCCCTTCAATATTTATTTTATTTTGTTTTTAGTATTTGTTGTTATAGCCGCAACAGAAATACATAATCTGTGAAAATTTCAAAGGTGTAACTATCGCGGTTCTTGAGATACAGCCTGGCGACAGACAAAACGGCATAAAAAACGCGTTTGTTGTATGGGAGCCCCCCTTCAATATTTATTTTATTAGCTATCGCGGTTCTTGAGATACAACCTGGTGACAGACAGACGGACAGACAGCGAAGTCTTACTAATAGGGTCCCTTTTTACCCTTTGGGTACGGAACCCTAAAAACAGTATGTCCATCATCAGTCACTAAGTTTTTTTTTCGATCGTTTTATAATTCCCCAATTTTAAATCACCGATGCGAAAAAGTAGCAATATTACCTTTCGTTATCAACTTATCATGTTGATTATCCAATTAAGTAGGTGTTATTTAACCGAATTCTCAAGAAAATTATCTCCGCAGTAACATTGACCAAATTAAACACATATTATTATTTACAGGCGCGTTATGAATAGAATGAATAGAAATATTTATTACCATACATACATTATGCGAATACATTTAACTTAATGGTATTATTACACGCAAAGGAAAACAACAGCACTGACGGTATCCGTTGGTCCCAAACTAGGCACAGCCTGCATCTTGGGCACCAGTGGTACAGATTTAACAGTAAGAGTTAGCAAAGAGACAATGTATATATCTTAACAACTATGAAGTGTATTTTCATGTGTATATATTATGTGAGATTGATTGTGTTTGTTTGTGTATGTTATGTGTGTGTATGTGCGAGTACGAGTGCGAGTAGGAGTGTGTGCGTGCGTTTGTGTGTGTATCATCATGTGTGTTATCTTTCAATATTTCATCATCAATATACACATTTCCGTAAAAGCTAAAAGAAAAAATATTTTATTGCTTTTCTGCTTACACTATATTTGACAAGATACGCTAGTAATTTTGAGTTTATGAAAGGTCAGACAGGCATTATTGTCGCCTGCGGAGGGTTTTGGAACATTTGACCTTAGCGGCCAGAGGCAGAACTTATCGCAGTCCCCAGAAAGACCAATTACAGGGGTTAATTAAGCTCTGAGCCAAGACCCTTGTTAGTTTCAAAATCTTACAGGACTATAGCGCATATTTTCGACGAAATAGTTCAATGAAATAATACAGATAAAGTATGAGGAAATCAAAGTAAATATTTAGCTTATGCTTTAAAGACGTAGATGACACATATTTACAAAAAAAAAAATTTTCTCTACAAATTGGCGTGATGAAAGGGTGCAGCCCTATATGTATGGGGCGATAAATCGTAAAATGTCTGGAAAAAGAATAATTCTTATGTTTATTGACAATTAATGGTGTGAGCTTATGTTATTTTTAGTCGATTTTAGTAGATAGGTAACGTGTTATCCATATTAAGTCCAATAAATGCATGGCATATCAGAAGTTTGTTATAATTACACTGTGTTGATCCATGTTTTTGAAAGAAATATGTTATATTTTTTGTTTGATATTATGTTATTGTTTTTTTTTTTATATAAGATCTAAACTACTTAGGTACATGTGTATGAGTTACAAAAAAATCAATTCGATAGTTCAGATAAAATAAAATCATTTTTTTTTTCTTGGAAACTGCAGCATTTTTGGGTTCATATTAGGTGAAATAGCATCTTATCTTATCTTACATCTGGGCATAAATCGCCAAAACAGCAACCAATTTGGCGTCTGGGGCCGATGCCCCATACATACCTACACATAAATGTGTTATTTTTAAATAAATATCGCTGTTGGTGAAGCATGAACTATTAATTAGGAATAATGTTAACAGAATTAATCCCTATTAATCATAATGAATGAAATTGTCAACACTGATTCTATTAACACCACTATGCCTCAACCAAAACAATGCAACATATCCAAACCTGCGTATAAATAAAGGTAATTAAAATTGTTCACTAACCAACACCAAAATTTATTTTAACAGCATACAAGATCACAACCAATAACAAGCAAATGCTGTTTAAGCACATCATAGTCGTTAAAAGGGGTCGGTACCGAAAACTTCTAAAGGTAATCTTAATTAATATACAAGTAAACAATAGGTCGAGAAACATGGCGGAGCGTAGTTTAGGTAAGTGCCTATTTAGGCAGTAGCACGTTTCATATTTTGCAGTTTAAGTTGGAGCGGAAGCGACGGAGTCGGTCAGACGGTCGGGCGCGGTCGGGCAGCTGTCAGCGTGCCCCGTCCGAGGCCCGCGCGGCACGGTCACGCGCCCCCGTACTATCGCCAGCACGTCGCAAGACCTTAATTGATATTGCCCTAACAACACACCCATAGTTACAATTCGGAAAACGCTTTTGATACAGAATACGTGATCATATAACGACAATCATTGGAGATTACAACATTTATTTATCATTTTAACTAAAATTCATTTGTCGATATTTTATTCCACAAATTTTATTAGCGTTCGGTATAAGTCATCGTCGTTTTTGCGATTTCCCGGCTTGTATCCTAAAGGATCTCGGGGTCCGCTTTGGTACCTGATGACAAAATTTGGCGGTCACAAATTTTACTAAAGCGACTGCCATCTGACCTTATAAGTAAGCGCACAGCGAAAACTATAATAGTAAAAATAAGGATATCTAACATTCTATTTTAAAATTGAAATGCAATTACATTGGAGTGAAGTATCTATATCCAGTAGAATTTGTCGGGTGGTAAAATGTTATTTATAGAAACAAGGAGACGGTCGATACGTTTATGGCATATTCATATTCATATTCATTTATTCAGTATTGTTTATACATTGTCAATATAGATAGCAGTAGAATACAAACATATAAATACAAACATTAGGCAAACTGGTTGACTAGCAAAGGTAAAAAGATGAAAAGTAACTCCGTTTAAATTGGTTTTAATCATTTTACCAAAGAGACATTCCAGGCCTGTGATCAAAGCAGATTTAATTAAAAACCTCGCTATAGAGGGTTGTCTAAATTCCCAGCAAGATCAGGATTTTTCTTTCTTTTGTGAAAGAAGATTTAATGAAATCTCATTCGGTTTTAGTTACCCTGCGATTCTGATTTTAATTTTTTTCCTCGTCGACAAACCACTTGTCATTCTGAATGCTTATTGCTTACACAGAATTAGTTCACGATTCATAGTTAACAACACAAAACTCCAAAAACATACCGTCGTCATTTTCAGATAGTGATATGATTGACATAGTAATAAACACAACTTTTCTCAGCCCTTAAGTTCCACGAAAAATTTCTTGCAATATAATTTATTCAATGAAGACTTAAATAATGCGAAAATAAATTCTGAATTTAATTCTGCAAGGCCGCATATTGAATTAGAGTTAAAGGAGTAAAATAAAAATGTAAAGCGGATCTCAGGGGAGCGAGGACGAAAAAAGTACATAAAGGTGAGTCGAGTAGCAAATTCTCGCAGAGCGAAACGATGCAGGCTGTTGAGGATTGGACGCCTTAGAAAATGAGATTTAGCATCGAGCGAGCGCCAGGCGCGCCTCGCGAGCCCTGTCCTGTCCGCCACTCTCGACTTTACATTCTACTCAAGAATTGTCGACATTTAAACACTAACATCCAACGATAACCCACGCCATAGGTTTCCAAAAAATATACTGTTTTTCTAAACTTTGATTTTACCCTTTATGGATCACAGTATGGATCACTGAGCTAAGCCGCAGACGGAGAAAGGACATGGCGAAACTATAAGGGTTCCTTGTTGACTACGGAACCCTAAAAACGATAAAGCTTTAATTTCAAGATCGATATTGGTCCTTGTTCCTTTAGGGTTCGAATGCAAAAATTATTCGAACTGCTAAACTTGATTAACATTCTTTCCATACCAGGAAACATATACAAAAAATACATTAAATAAATTAATGTAAAAAAAAAAACTGGAATTGTGACCACCAGAGAATTTATTTTAGACAGTTCTCATCAATCATGTTCCTTAATATTCCAGGTTTCTTTTTTACAGTCCATAATGTAAACACTGACTAAAAAGCTAAAATATCAGTTGATAAGCACTAAGCGTTTTAGAACTTGCGTAAGTAAATTGTTTATTAATTTTACAATTATTATCAATCGTTACCCTTAAAATTCCATGACATGGGTGACAAAGGGACCCGGATCAAACCTATTCCCATTCATTCATTAGTATTCTCGACGCGAATGCCATTCAGTCATTATTTTTTATTGAAGTGTCGTTATACATAATATCGGTTGCCATTCACACGCATTGCTGAACCGATACGTGAGAACCAAGTATGCTCATAATTATAAGAGTACTGGCAAATAGGTATAACACAAAGATATGTTAAGCATTTGAACCTTCCCATTCGCATGAAATATTTAATTTCAACTAGCAGTCAGTAGACAGAAGAAACAGACACAACATCACCGACATTTAATATATTCGACCATAATACGAAAAACTCACATAAAAACTCGATTTGTATCTAGGTACCAAGGATAGCCCTGGTTTAATGTTATCAATCCTTTTTAAACGACATGATACAGAGAGAACGAATATAATGGAAAAATAAACCATCATCGTCTGTAACCCTAGACAGGACTCGAACTTGTGACCCCTCTATTTCCCGTAGAGTGCCCTCACCACTGAGCTAGGAGGACAGTGACCGAAGACGCGTATCTTTCAATCACATTCGCCGCTACTAGTAGGACCTCTCTGTATTCTCTTGAAGGCTCACAGCCTTAGGACCACTCTTATGGGCAAGCTATGCACTCGAGCCATTCTAATCAACCCACATCAGGTGTTTCTGATTAAGAGAGATGGCGCTGATGTACATTACACTTCTTTAAGTCTCCGTTCGAGTGCTGTCTAGGGCTGCATACGATGATGGTTTATTTTTCCATTATATTCGTTCTCTCTGTATCATATCGTTTAAGTTTTGATTCTGGTAACTTCCACGTTAAATTAACACGAAACAAAAAATATTTAATAGAATAATTTGTTTCGTAAAGTAGTGTTATCATTATCAATCATATTCAAAGTACACCCTCTACTATACAGGAACTAAATAATTATTTAGCCCTTCCATTGCCACGAGAACTTGTAAGGTTGATGACACAAATAATTTTATTCATTGGCATATTAAGACTATATAAAAAAACAATACATGGCTTATACCACTCAAGACGTTTTGTGATTTTTGTATACCAATTTACAAGCACCTATGCATATTAAATGTCGTTGTTATTGAAACAAAGTTCAACACGCCCGATGCACTAAAACGTAACAAACGGAGTTATTTTAGCATTGACTTTATCACTATACTATTCATTTCAGTATTATTCTATTGTCACGTTATTTGCTCGTTATAAAATGTGATATTGCTCGTAGCTTGCAAACTATTATAATAAGTTCAGTGCAAGCTCTGTTCAGTACGAGCACAATGTTTAAGGTAGGTTATGTTGGTGCGAGGGCGTGCAGTTTATTTACGAGGTCGCCTCTTGCCAGCCGTCAGCCGCTTTACGAGTCGGCGACGCTGTGGGCGTGTGCGCTGCTGACGCGATTTATCGCATGCACCATACCAGGAACTTGAGACGAGAGCATGTCCGAGCAATAAAACGCCACTTCAATGCAAGACAACGGCTCGGGCAGGCCGGATATCCGGATCCCGCGCCACCACAGTACACAATTTGCCACGTACAACTAAAACATGTAATTAAAGCCTAACATTATAATAAAGCAATGAAAAAGCCTGGGTTATACAATAATTTTTAAAAAATACTAGCTTCTACCCGCGACTCCGTAAGGGTGGAACTCGTTTATACCGTAGCTTCATTCAAACTTCCAGCCCTCATTTCACCCCCTTAGGGAATGATTTCCGGGACAAAAATTACCCTATGTCCATCCTCGGGTTTCATCTAAATCGGTTCGGCGGTTTAAGCGTGAAGAGGTAACAGACAGACAGACAGACTTACTTTCGCATTTATAATATTACTAGCTTCTGCCCGCGACTCCATCCGCGTGGAACTCGTTTATATCGTAGCACCATACAAACTTTCATGCCCAATTTCACCCCCTCCGGGAATGGTTTCCGGGATAAAAACTATCCTATGTCCTTCCCCGGGACCCAAACTATCTTCATACCAAATTTCTTCTCAATCGGTTCAGCGGTTTAAGCGTGAAGAGGTAACAGAGAGACAGACACTTTCGCATTTATAATATTAGTATGGATAGTATGGATAGTAGAACATTAATTTGTTGTTTATACATATATTGCTAGTTATTAATTCACATCTCAGACAAAACGAACTGCGAGCCAAATTTAATGTATTTAAAATTACTTAAGCGAGGCGTTTGTAATATTGGACCAATTTTATCAATCAGCCAATTTCTTCCATTCGAATATACCGGATTAATTCATTATTGGAATAATATACTAAATAATTTATCATGTGGAAGAGTAATAATTTTCATCAAAACGTCGCCATAGTAAAACCTAAGTAATTTTATACTCCAACTCTAACAAAGTTGCTTTTAATTTGCTTGTTAGACTCAAGATATACATTTGCTGAATACTGCCAGTAACGTTTTCATCATGTCTGAAATAAGTTCAGATCCAAAAATCATTTTGAATGACTTGACTTGAATGATTCTCTTATGAAGTTAAAGGTCCATTCTTGTGCATTTTGACCCAATGGGATCCTTTGTGCAAATCTCCCTCCTTCGTGCCAACACCAAACTCCATCATCTACATGAACCCAGTGATTCTCGACAACCGCTGCCTACATTCATTCTTAGTCTGGCGAAGGCGTGACAGAAACGGAACACAGAACAAGTGCGTGTAATCATCCTCATCTCATCACACATTTCACAGACCAAGTTGCAATAATACAATCTAAATAGGTACTTGAAAATATATAAGACTAGCTTCTGCCCGCGACTCCGTCTGCGTGGAACTCGTTAATATCGTAGCTCTATACAAACTTTCATCCCCCATTTTAGCCCCTCAGGGGATGATTTCCGAGATAAAAACTATCCTATGTCCTTCAATTCAATTCAATTCAATTCAATCTTTATTGATAACATGGTTACAGGTCAGTTTACACAGAATATTAATTTGAACATTTCGTATAGGTATACAACATTAAATATCACATTGTTATTATATTAGGTATCATCATTACATTACATTAGGTATCTTCCCCGGGATTCAAACTATCTACATACCAAATTTCATCTCAATCGCGTCAGCGGTTTAAGCGCGAAGAGGTAACAGACAGACAGACACTTTCGCATTTATAGTATGGATATTAGTATGGGTATATTGATTTGTAATGTGATGTGTTCAAATAAACCAAATCAAATACTTAAACATTAACGATATAACCTACAGTATTACGGGTCGAATCGTACAAATCTCAACAAATAACACATGCCTATTATATTTGTAAAACAGTTCGTCAAGAATATTGTCACGTCGAAGTTTTTCTGAACATCGAGTGTTGTTAATTTTTTTAGGCAGGTTTCTTTGTTTATTTATTAGATATTTTGCCTGTTCATTTCACGTATTGCATGTCACATCTAAACCGCTTCTCGACAGACAAAAGCTGACATATTTCTTGCTATTTTACTACGTCAGTTAAAAGGTGTTCATTCAAATTATTAATACTGGTCACAGATTTACTAGTAGATATAACATTTGAAAGGATTGCGTTACAATTTTTGATAAAAAATACACACCATCAAAAACCTTCCGGAGTAATTAATGCGTTTCTAAAAGTTTTTAAATAATAACTTTCCAGTGGCGCCAGATGTTGACGAATATAATAGCCGAGTTATGAATTTTAATGTCTGCTCCAGAAAATCGGAATGAATATTGAACACTAAAAAAAGGAAATAATTAAGCTGAAAAGGGATGTTTCCGCAGTGAAATGGTTTAGCAGCGAACTTTACGACTAACGTTCAAAAATAATTAAGATAAAATTTCATTAGAGACGCAGACGTTGTAGGACTAAGAGGGCCGCCGTTGTTATATAAGTTGGCCGACGCTACAAATAGTTCCGAAGTGCTTACGATGAACGCGATTTAATTTTACAGACGACAATCAATTCCGGTATTTGCTTTTTAGGGTTCCGTAGCCAAATGGCAAAAAATGGAACCCTTATGGATTCGTCATGTGTGTCTGTCCGTCTGTCCGTCCGTATGTCACAGCCACTTTTTTCCGAAACTATAAGAACTTATACTATTGAAACTTGGTAAGTAGATGTATTCTGTGAACCGCATTAAGATTTTCACACAAAAACCGAAAAAAAACAATACATTTTGGGGGTTCCCCATACTTAGAATGAAACTCAAAAATATTTTTTTGATCAAACTTATACGTGTCGGGTATCTATGGGTATAGTATATATGGGTATCTATATCTTCAAAAATGATATTGATGTTTCTAATATATTTTTTTTCTAAACTGAATAGTTTACGGGAGAGACACTTCCCCTACCCTGTAACTTCTAAAATAAGAGAATGCTAAAACTTAAAAAATATATAATGTACATTATTATCAAACACCGGTTTGGCGGGGGCAAATCTGTACTGACGTTTAATAGTGCGAGGACACATTAAACTAATTCTATTAGTTGATATCGATAAAAATGACGTACAACCGTTGGATAATTTCAAGAATTTGAATGAAGAAGAACACTACATACACAAAAATAAACTTTTTGCGTAATAAACTTTTTTAATATTGAATATAATTTTCATAATATACAATCAAAATTTTCTCCACATTTTCAGACTTTAATTTTCGTCGCCTGGGTGACAATATCCATTTTAGCCAACTAAATGACCTTTCTAGGTCAACTGTAGTAATTGGAGCAAATTCAAACAATTTATAGTATTGATGAATTTCTGCTATATGACTCAGTTCTATTTCTTTTCCGATAAGTATAAATGAAAGAGGTTTGCACATAGTTAAACGTATTCAAACTTAGCCATTAGTTTAGTTATGATAATGATGGTTAAAAATTTATTTTTATCGATGTCGATAAACTTAGTCGATTTTTAATTAATCACTAGCACTGGTACATTTTTGCCCCCGCCAAACCGGTGTTTGATTATTATGCAAACTTCCACCGAAATTTGGTTTTAACGAGAACTAGTTGGTAGTTTTTTTTAATACGTCATAAATCGTAAACCGCAATTTACCTTTCATTCAACGGATAATGGTATGGAACCCTTTGTGCGCGATTCCGACTCGCACTTGGCCGGTTTTTCATTAATTAAACACCCTTCTTCGATGGCAAAGGGGAAATCAACTAAACCACAGTCATAACACAAACTACATACAAGCGCGCATATTTAGATGCAAATGTTCCGTTTTAATCGAATCAACGCAGCTAGTCGGTAGTTAATTTTTTTGTTTGGAACGTTTCCAACCAAGGACTTCGATAAACAGTCGCAGACAGGAACAATTAACACAAATGAGTTAAACGATCATTATTCAGAAGAATCCAAGTGGCGTGAAACGATGGCGTGCTTTTGGATTTTCATATGTAATGGGGACCAGAGTCATGCGGGTGTTGTCCCGGTCACTGATTATGTTTCATTGATGATATAATCTTGTACAGTTCAGACCAAGTAAACACGTCCCGAGGGAGTGCTTAGCAGGCATCGATTTCGTAGAGCCTGAGTACCGCCCAGGGGCACGCTTATACGACGCAGGCGATGTCTACATGGCGTGTAGCAATAATGACTCCCCATAAACCTAATCGGCTACTAATAATATCATCAGCAATAATACCGCACGAGCATTATTATTGTCATGAATATGAATACCATAGGGAAACGAAACTTGTTCTCTGATATATATCCAACACTCTGCCCACTTCGCAGAGCTAATTCGATAGGTAGGTAGTATGCTTCTGTTAGTTTTGGATTAGAATGAGGATACACAAACTGTGTGGACTTTGTAGGTGTGCAGCAGATGTGTTTATGTGACGGCAGCTCAGGGCAATGCGGTGAATCGAGAGAGAGAGAATGGCCTGTAAGTAAACCTTATGCTTTGTATTTGCACTTGTAGTTTGTGAAGACGTCTACTACCTTTTTATACACGTTTAACACGCAATGTTATATTTGTTTTCTTACTAACATGAAAATATTAAGAGAACTATCGAATTACGAGCAAATCATATTCTGAATAACATTGTCAAGGTTAATTTGCAATCTCGAATGCAAGATCATTAACTATTTATTATAACGCTGGAGAGTTTGCAAACAATCATCATTCCAGTTGCAATTGTCATGATTTGGTTCATGACAATGATCCAAAGTCATTTTACTATTCGTCTGCTCGTCTGCTATTCGAACCCAAATAAAACAAAGCCAAGAGAAAGAATGTACGTATGGCGTAAAATAATAATAGGTAACTTAAGCACTTTGAGCAATAGTAGTGCCTAAACCTTTTTCCAACCTCTTTGAAATAAGTAATATAAAATAAACAAAAATCGGCCAAATGCGTGTCGGGCCACGCGCAGTGTAGGGTTCCGTGGTTGCCTGTCTTTCTTAGTTATATCGACACGCGCGCGCCAACTAAATGGTTGCGTCGGCCGAATTTGTACGAAAGTTGGCCTTTCTGAGTTCATTTTAAGTTGGTCGACTATTACTCGGTAACTAGTTATGCCTACTTAGCCGTGATAGTTTACCTTTTAAATTCATTATATGTATGCCCAATATCTCGCAAACGAATCACTAATTTGAAAACTCATTTAAAGAAACCCATAATCTTTTTGAACAAGCTATCCAACGATATCCCACACTATGGGTTTAACGAGAAAAAAAATTTTTAGGTGTAGGGGCGGTACCCCAAAAAAATTTTTTATCAAGATTTTATTCTTCTGTTTTGTCGGCGTGATTGATTTATATACCCATGCCGAATTATAGTTTTCTAGTAGTAATGGTTACTGAGCTAAGCCGCAGACGGACGGACATGGCAGAACTATATAGGTTCCTTGTTGACTACGGAACCCTAAAAAGGAAAAATGTCTAGGGCAATCTTATATTTATTTATTTGTTTATATACTGCGTGGAACGGAATGATGGACTTTCCCGCAAGAGGGGGATTATTGAGCGCTAGTACGTCACATTTTCCAGATAAACTTTTTTTTTGACGCGATTTTTTTTTTTACATTTGTATGGAGCTCGTCGCTCCAGTCGGCCAACGCTCCATACAAAGGTAAAAAAAAATCGCGTCAAAAAAAATTGTTTATCTGGAAAATGTGACGTACTAGCGCTCAATAATCCCCCTCTTGCGGGAAAGTCCATCGTTCCGTTCCACCTTGTATATTACCACAGCATTACAGATTACTTAAGTCTAATACACTGTGAAACGAAACATCAATTTAAAGGAACAAAGCAATAATAATAATAATCAAATGCGTACACTAGAAGGCCTATCATCCTTCATCTCACAAAACTTCAGACACTCCTTACACACAGCTGTCCATCGCCACGCAAGCACACACACACTCGGGTGTTGACACCAGCAAGGCATTCAGCAGCGTCAGGGCACGGAGGTGCGGCGAGTTCCTGTGCGACACAGTGCGAGCCGGAGGCACTGCTAAAAGCGGGCGCGTACGGGGTCTAAGAGCCATTCGTGGAACTTCTGGAACGTGCAGCCTCACACTATATGAATTGAACTAGTCCCTAACTAATATAGGCTTGCACAATTGGTACCTACTAGACGACGATTACATACTTAAAGATCAGGAATACCCGTGATCATCTCACAAATATACACCCTTATCGGGATTCGAACCTGGTACATAAACAGGCTGCGAAAAGATGTAAAACCATGTACAATTATTAACAGCGCTGACAAAAATATTTCAGAGGCAAGTATTAGTTTACGCGGTTATGTGACAAAATGTGGCTGACTAAATCTGTCACATTTCGGAATTCACGCTTGGCTGAACTGGTAAAATAGACCTCACTATCACTAAGTTGCCGTGGCAAACTTACTTTCTTGGTAGTAGGCTTGAGGTGCACACAAAAATAAGTGTACGCGTGGTGTTGTGCCGTGGCATTGATAATGTCATAGAAAACAAATTGACTACGGCACAGTATAAGGTTCAAAATTAAGGCGTTGATTCTCAAGTAGCGTTTTTGAAACGCTCAGCGGTTGCCTCACCATCGAATATATTGTGATTATTAATTAAAACTAAAATCACTCAAATATATATGTTGGTAGATCTCATCCTACTAATATTATAAATGCGAAAGTTTAGATGTTTGGATGTTTGTTACTCAATCACGCTTAAACGGCTGAACCGATTTAAATGAAATTTTGCACTAAGATAGTTTATAACCTGGATTAAAATATAGGATAGTTTTTATCCTGGGTCCACGCGGACGAAGTCGCGGGCGGAAGCTAGTATTTTATATAAGATTAGAAAAATTGTGTGTTAATCATCACGCGATTTCAAGGAAAACCAATTTGACACGTAAAAAATTTATTGTTATGTTACAATTGCACTGAATGACCGAAATAAGTAAAACCAGTTCAATTCAATATTTTCTTTTGATAGCCTAGATAAATGAAGAAACGTTCACGATTTTTTCCATTAAAATTCTTATGTTATATGAAATGAGGTTTAGCTACTAAACACCACAGTTAATATGGGGGTTAGAATTTTTTTTACATTTCTATGGAGCTTGTCGCCCCAGTCAGCCAACGCTCCATACTAAAGTAAAAAAAAATCGCGTCAAAAAAATATTTTTTTCTGTTTTTTCTTATCAGAACACGATACCTGTTAAGGCCCTTGATCGGTTCATACCCCATTTTTGTTACACCCTGTATGCTGATTGATATAGAACGGGTCCCTGGCGCCTTGTGCTAAAATGTACAGAAATCATTTGGCTGGCTGCATTACCAATGTTCGGGTATCGCGCCGCCTTTGTGCCGGCGCTCGGCCAGCACCGCTCGACTCATTCGAATGCCGCTCGTATCGCACACACCACCCGCGCAATAGCCCATAGCGCCAATAACACTCCATATTAAAGCCTCCAAATTGCAGTTTAATTTATTCCGGACGTGTCTAGGCAACAGAATCGTAATAACCGGCCAAAACGCACGTGTGCCATCTATGATGGCGCATGTACATAAGAAATGGAATATATCGAGGAATTATTAATCTTTGCCCGTTTACATTATTAATATGAATTTTAAATTCTAATATTTATTTTACAACTAGGCCACAAGGGCAACTGTACCTACCAGTCAGATAGTAATTTTCAAAATAATATTAATCTTACAGCAATAATCATACCAACATTGTAGATTAACAAAACTAAATAACAACGCCAAAACAAAAAAGGAACATACATAAATACCAATGTAGGCACCTACATAAAAAAAATCTGCAAGATATTCATTTAAAATATATGTCTCTGAGCTTCTAAATACAATTAATAATGATAGTTCAAATGTTTTTTAGAAATGTATACGGTCCTGAAGCGCCAAAAACAAAAAAGAACACTTAAATAGTATAATAATATACTCAATAATTATTAGTATAATTAGCCAAGTAGCATTTATATTATTAAACTGTTAACTTAGCAGTTTCCTGACGGTTTGTTGTAATATTTTTATATTATGGATCTCGAGACTCTCCTACATCTCTCGGCAAAATATTTGACCAGAGGGGTGGTCACGTAACTTTTCGAACGCACTTTAGGACAACTCAACTGTCTTTTTTTCCATACAAAAAGAGACATTTAGATCTACCTGACGTACAGTCAGCATCAAAAGTAGCTACGCAAACGAAGAAGTCAAAATTCTTTATTAAAAGGGAATAAGAGCTTTTGACGTCTTCGATTGCGTAGTTACTTCTGAAGCTGACTGTACGTACGTAGTCGGTCCCAAAGTTCTGTCACTGGCATATTATTTTTAAATTTAGAAGATGATTTTAAGAAAATTTTATTGCATTCCATTTTTGAATGTTTGACAATTATTTTAAAACAAAAAACAGTCATTCGTTGCAATTTCTCACGATGGAGTGGACATAGAAAGAAAACCGAATAGCTGTTTTAGCATTGCACCGCTGTGGGCACTCGCCAAGTACGATTTTCAAGTTGCTCAAAAATTTAAAAATAACGCTTAGGTTTGTGTACCGTACTATTGATAGGTACAATGAAGTCTCCAGTGTTGAGGACAAGAAAATAATTGGCCGGCCTAGCTCCGTACGAACACCAGCAGTGATCAAAGCGATCAAGGCGCGCATAGCAAGAAATCCTGTCCGAAAACAGAAATTGATGGCTTTGCAGATGGGTGTCAGTAGAAAAACCGTCAAAAAGGTTTTAAACGAAGATCTTAGTCTACGAGCATACAAAAAAAAGCGTGGGCACTTACTTAATGCCCGTCTAAAAACAATAAGGCTTAAAAGATCCCGGAAGTTGTTAAAGCGGTACGCGAAAAATCGACACCGTGATATCCTCTGTACAGACGAAAAGATTTTCGATATTGAAGAGAAGTACAATAAACAGAATGATAGAGTGTACGCTAGGAGCTCTGAAGAAGCAGGAAAAAGAGTTCCGCGGGTGCAACATGGGCATCATCCATCATCAGTGATGGTCTGGTTGGGTGTATCTTATTACGGGCCAACTGAGGTTCATTTTTGCGAAAAAGGTGTCAAAATCAGTGCGAAAGTATACCAAGAGACAGTTTTGGATAAGGTTGTCAAAGATCTGCCCAAAACGCTATTTTCGGGACATAATTTTGTGTTCCAGCAGGATTCTGCGCCAGCACACAAAGCCAAGACCACTCAAGCCTGGTTTGACCGTCAAAAAATCGACTTTATAAGACACGAAGATTGGCCTTCCTCTAGTCCGGACCTTAATCCTTTGGACTATAAAATTTGGCAGGTCTTAGAGGGGAAGGTCTGTGCTAAACCACATAAAAATTTGGAGAGCCTAAAGTCATCTTTAAGAAAAGCAGTCACTGAGATAGATATGAAAATGGTGCGTGCTGCGATAGACGACTGGCCGCACCAATTAAGGGCCTGTATTAAAAACAAAGGAGGTAATTTTGAATAATTTTGAGTAATTTTAATTCTTTATTAAATGTACTGTAAATCGGTATATAATTTATTAAAAATTTATTACTACTTTTGTTTTTATCATTATTTTCATTTGTGACAGAACTTTGGGACCGACTAGGTACATTGCGTTACGTGATCGCCCTGCTGACGTGCGTACAATGCGTTACCTAATCGACCAGCAGGTATTTATTTTGTTATGTATTTTCATGTCACTTACTTATATTGACATTATAAATCGATATGTAAAACTGACATGTATAAGGACTGTCATGTATAAGTAGTATATTTACTACTAAATATATTAATTTTAAAACACTCCGAAACGAGTAGGATTTCAAATACTCGAATTTAAAAAACATTCGACGGCTTTTCGGATACATTCATGCCAACATACACGACCCGGAGAATATACGTCCGTGGGAACCGCGAGTGGCAATAGACTGGATATGCTAGTCAATCTCGTAAATGAGGCGGGCCTTCGCGTACCTATCGTAAGCCGTTCAGATTGTCGGGAATTAATACGAGATATCAGCGTAAAGCGAAATGAAGGAAGGAGCAACAAGGACTGCTTTTCTTGTTTCAGAACGGTTTTAAAGTAGAACTGACTGTCATTTATTAAGTTTCTGCCAATTCGAAGCGCTAATTACTAAGCCTCGCCTGCTCAGAGATTGACTACTTTAAGCATCGACAAGTTCGCGTTGTAAGTAAAATACGGAGGAGAAACCCTTTCTCATTTACGTCTGCTATTTAAGTGCATTTCTAGCGCTCGGTTACGTAATGAATTCAGAGTCCGAACCCAATGCCTTGACTTTTAGCGGGCGACCAATTGTTCCGTGTAATTACATTATTTACATAAACTCCGTTCAGCTTGATTGCACAACGCGCGTCTTTTCTCTTTGAAAATAAACAAACAGCGACGAACCGAACCAGTGTTATTCTCATCGAATTTTGTATCCAACGAACATTGTTTCCCCTAACAGGTCAATACATTTTTTTTTACTATTATAGTAATTTCAGTACATAAGCTTTAGCTTGTACATAAACAATAAACAACTATACTACTTAATCCATTGTCAAATGTAAAAACAAAAATGTTATGTATAAAAAGCACAAAAAAATCTAAATAAGTAAAATTAGCACCATAATTGCCTTTTATGATAAACGAAGAAACATAGACAATGATTTTCCATTAAAAATCTAATCAATTGCAAATAAGTTCAAAGTGGCTATGCAAAAAGTTCCTACAAAGAATGTCGGCAAAAAAGTTGTCCGGAAAGCAAATAGCACATCGTACAGCAATAAATATAGGTTTTATGGAGAAACTAGCACAAACAATACTCCCGCACTTCTGACCACTCTTAAAGCCTTTTCATATTTACATCATAATAAAAATAATATGGTTGATATGATAACAACAATTTCCAGCTTCATAAATATTCCGGATGGACGTCACTGGCTCGAGTGGGGAGAGGGATAAGGGCCTTTTTCTGACATCAAGCTTTAGTTTTCTTTGTCCTTGGTACATTACTATGCGCTCGTGATATATTATCCGCAGAGGACATTAATTAAGGTTATACAACGATCATTGTCCTTCTTAAATTTATTTATTTACTAGCTTCCGCCCGCGACTTCGTCTGCGTGGACCCGGGATAAAAACTATCCTATATTTTAAGTCAGGCTATAAACTATCTTCGTGCAAAATTTCATCCAAATTGGTTAAGCCGCTTAAGCGTGATTGAGTAACAAACATCCAAACATCTAAACATCCAAACATCCTAACATCCAAACTTTCGCATTTATAATATTAGTAGGATTGGAAAACTAACAGCTCACAAAACAGGTTAAAATCAGCTATACCTAAAGGCAAGAGGCCAATTATTTGACTGAAGGTACCTAATTACTAAGGTAGGTAATATTACTAACACACACTGTACAAGAAGTTATTTCGGTTTTAGAGAAGTCCAAGAAACTTAAAGCACCAACTTCAATGGCGAATGGTTTACTCGTAATCTTGCTGTATTGTTTTAAAGTTATAGTAATTAAAAAAAACATTTGTAAAATCTTGTCGTATCACAGCCAAGTCACCTGATTAGGATAAATTAATGGTAATGTTTCCTACAAAATACTTTTAATTAATGCAGACAGCAGTTTATTCTAAGCGACGCTTAAGAGTCCGCAGTAAGCTCGATTCTCCATACAAACGTAGTTACGTTCTCATTTTAAAACTATGTGTTTGAGTGTAACGAAATGCATATACAATGTAGCTTCAGATACCATAGTAAAAAAATACAGCGAATTTAAGTTTTTCATACAAAACTTGTTTTTGCTGTATTTTTTTTGTTTTATAAACTGGAACCATATAAACTAATTACAGACATAGATATACCTCATGTGCAAAGTTTCGTCACAATCGAACACGTAGTTTTAAAATTAGAGCGTAACAACGTTTGTATGGGAAGGTGAAATTCGGCCGAGCTTACTGCGGACTCTTGTTTCAAAACTGAAAAAAGGAGGAGGCACAATCACTTGTTGAGTAAAAACTATCTGCAAGTAAAGCGACAGGGCGATTGACGGGAAACCCGACAGCTCGCATTCATGCACTGTGGGAACAAGGCGCCGGAACGGAACAAGCGAGTGCAAACATCGCTCATAGGCGCAAACTTGTTTTGCCATTGTTTCTAATACCCACGACTCCAGTTGCAACCTCACTTTTCAAATGGGTACTCGGCAGTTTTCAGAATAATCTTGTGAGAAACAGGCGAAACATCCTGATTTAATAAGAAAACGTAGTCTAAAGAAACATGAAACATTATCTACAGCACGCGGGAAGAAGTAACGGAAGGCTTTCACTTAACATTTTAAAAGGATTACGGGTTTTCTGCGGTCCACGATTTATCTTCTTAACGACTTCCTCCACGTGACGTACTCAGCGAGGCGCATGCGATTGTCGCGAGCGGCGACTAGCTGTCGTCGGCTCAAGTGCGAGGCAACAGAATAGAATGATGAAATCTAGCCCCAATTTTTTTTATAGCATGATTATATTCTGTACCTCGATATTAGGATATGTTTAACAATGTCATCTCACGTTAGATACCTACTCGTCTAAAGCAAGGCGCGCGTTATCGCGCGATCGGTTGACGCGCGTCGCCCGCGATGCATCGCCGCCGCGGGCAGCGCGCGCCGGCTGTACGTATCTCTCCTCCTACCACTCGCACGTTTGTCGTCATTTTTCATCTCGACATGCATATTCAACGCAACAATAAATCATCCAGAGCCATCCCCGCGTCAAACGAAATAACCTACTGTCCTGATGCCAACTCGGAAAAATATCGCACAAAAGCTCCAGTAACAAACAAACGAAACCACCAAAATATAACGTTAATAATTACCTACCCTTTCGAGTGGCTGATAAATAGCGTCATTATTATCACCAGCACGATGAAAAATGGTTCCCTCTCTCGATATTTATTCAAATAGGCTGGTAGCCTACGAATATTCTTTTTGTGAAACTCATATTTTTTATTTAAATTTTATAACTGTTATTGTTTTCTATAAACTTTATTTAAAGCAGTATAAGCGATATGTTTCGCTTTTTCATGACAAATATGACGTGACTTTCATTACGATTGTCTCTACGACGATGTTGCGCTCGTACCATTGCTACGCCTTAGGCTAGATGTGATGAAAATGATGCTACGAATTACGCCGTAGCATAAGGTTACGGTTACTGTGCTACGCTGTAATTCGAAGCGCTCGGGCGCGATTTTGAAATACTCTGCTAACGTATTTAGATTATGCGATTTTTCGCATGTTATCAGCGTAGCGCTACGAAATCGTTGGCATTGAATGTGTCACGGGGTATCGCCTCGAGCGACATGCATAAATAACTAGTAGCACTCTCGGCCATTTATTTACGTCGGTTATGCCAGAGAGCGCGCACGAAAATATAATAACTTTAAATTAGCCCTGAGTGATGGAGCAGCGCGTCACGCACTGTACCAGCTGAACGTGCCGATGGCCTGGTTAAATCCGCGCATTACGGCAACATATTCCATCGACACGAGCCACGCCGAATATCCCATTTACATAATTATTGTCACACGCGCCGCGCGAGCGACGCCAAGCCACGAATAATGCACAGCGGGCCGACACGCTAATTTCACTAATCATTGTTTTAGTCGCAGCTCCAGCTAATGTCACGCCATTTGGACGCGCGCGACCTGAGCCCGCACGAATGCCACGTTTCATTTCAGGCTGAGAACGGCTAATGCACGTCGCTTCCAAACTCGTGAAGCTTTCGACATGTTACACCCATCCTGTGAAATGAATCCTTCGAATCGTAGACTAAATATATATATATAAATAGAAGGTGCAAAAAAACTTAATATTTTATTCTCCTGCATTTAAATACACAGAGTCAAGCGGACTTTTTCAAAACCACCGTTTCTAGTAATAATATTATTGGAAGTTGACGTAATATTCGTACTCCCTTAGGATTGAATTCAATGAACGTTTTAAAAAATTTATCATTTTCATTTAGAACTCCAGCCCCGTGACACCACTGGGAAATGCGAACGATGAGGAACTTTAAATTATGCTATACAAAAAGTACAAAAAGTGCAGGATAACAGAGATCGCGTGTTTTATGTAAAGTTGTAGGTACGGGCTGCAGTGAATAATTAAGTTAAGGTACGCTGCAAATCCCTGTATTTTTTTTTCAATTTTAACCACCTGAACTTCCTTTGAGCGTTTTGTAACGAAAAGTAATTTTAAACTGATCAGTATAAAGATATTTTTTTTTCATCATTTCAATCCATTGAGTACATTGAGCGTGTACTTAATAAAGGACGTTTACAAATGGCAAGATCAGCGGAGCGATTGAACCTTACGTCTTGTTTATTCATGGCGCGAGTGATTTGGCGAATGTAAGCTGGGAGTAATGAGCCGTGACACTACCTGTGCGTGGTGCGGGCAAGCGATTTGTTAACTCCGACGAGGCCAACCCTTGTACGGCACCCCCCCCTTCCACCCCCACTCTAGCCGCACCCGTATCTTGTGAAAGCATACATCGGGTATGGGATAGTTGATTAGCGTACATATTTACGAATGACTGCATAATCGAACTACTAGTGAACAAATAAGCAATCGACTATAGTTATAGTTCTGTTACATCTATTCGCGTGAGGGAAACTGAATTTAGTATGGTAAATTAAACTTCGTGCAGTTCGCCGAGCCACCGAACGATTTAGTGTGAGGGTTGTTAACTTGAAAGTCAATGACGAAACCCATCGTCCTAGAAACTTACATTGACTTATTTGTTTGCGTGTGAAAGGTACAACGAAAAGGTGAACATGATATTATATCCAACTAGCTTCCGCCCGCGACTTCGTCTGCATGGACCCGGGATAAAAACTATCCTATATTTTAAGTCAGGCTATAAACTATCTTCGTGCAAAATTTCATCCAAATCGGTTAAGCCGCTTAAGCGTGATTGAGTAACAAACATCTAAACATCCAAACATCCAAACTTTTGCATGTATAATAGTAGGATGAAGACAGCGACAGTAGGGTGTGACTCAGAGCACCCAGTGATCAATTTAAATTTGTAAACGCGGGCTGTGACTATGAATACGTCTAGCCCCTGGAGTAACCGACGATAAGCCGACCTAGTTCAAGTAATTGAAGAAATAATGAATATCGAGAATACGTAGCACCATTTATTCAATCAATTTTCTTTTATTATTACCAGGGATGTTGCAGACGCATCCGCAACCGCGGAAGATCCGCATTACTTTAAACATCCGCATCCGCAAAAATCAATGCGCAGTTTTTCAGCTGATGCGGATTTTGGTGCAAGTCCCGACAAGAAAGAGGAATGACCCACATATGAGTTTTCCGCTACAAAGCGGAAAAACGCTGTCACGCGTTGCGCCGTAGCACATGTAGCATTGCGTGGCCTTGAATGGAACGTTCAAATACATATTTTTAAAAATGTAATTATTGTAAGCATAAACTAGTCATACATTTCCTAGTGATCTAGACTTAGAATTTACGTCGCGGTCAGAAGCGCGCCGAACAACCGTCAACTTTTCCCGACCTGAGCTCTAACTTGCCGAACGTTCCAAATCTCCTACAACCACAAGTGCTTTTAATACTGTTAAAGTATCGACAATCGCATTATGTAGCAGTTGAGCGACCGACTTCAAGTTTATACAGAGCATTCATTCGGCACAAAGGCGTAATGACAGCTTGTGGCATCGCCAATCTTGTGACAACTCTTTAGGGCTTGAAGTTCACTTTGAAAAAATAAGTCAATTCACCGCCGCTGACATCAGCACTTCTCACAATAGAGCGGTTTTAATAGACAATAAGAGCTGTTATTATAACGAATCGATTCGCGCCCGGACACAGTCAATTTAATTTAAAAAGATAGGCGGGTTTTCTGTCCAATTCGGTTACGTGTCCATGTGTTGTGATTCGTCGGTACGTAAACACAAACCACTACCTGTAATAACTATGTTTAAAATTAACATGTTTATTTTCTATGCGCAAAATAAAAATAACCACGAAAAAATTAAATTTTCAAATGACTACAATTTTAGGGAATTTAAGAACAACTAACTATGAAAAATGTATTACTCTACTTGAACGGCATCCGACCAGTAGTTTTAATTAAGGACCCCCATATAGAAATTCATGCTCATTTAGAGGAAAATCTGGTACACTGTAGGTAAGTTAGTAAGTCGACGATGGGCTGACACAAACATTTAAACAAACTTGAACAGTTTTAATTGAAGCGCCCCTCGTCACGGGACATGACTGTTTCGTGTTTGGATTGTCCGTATAGATAGAATGCTGCAAACAGCAGCAACTGTTTAGCTCGGCGTTTTTATTATTTAACTTGCAAGTAAGTTAGCTATTGAGCGATCGTTCACGAATAAAACATAGGCATTCACATTTTAATGACAGCCATGTGGACCGATAATACGTAATCTACCATTTGACCACTTCATTTGTCTATAACTATTTACCAGATAAGAGACAGGTGATATCACCTGTGACCACGGCCGTGTCTAAAAATCGGTATCTCACGAGCAGTCTTTAAATCATTATGAATACGACCCCGGTCACAAAAAAAAATCCTTTTCCCCAAATTCCACTTTCTGCAATGATTAAGCCCGCAGTAGGTAGGTATTCCATAGAAATTATCTTCAGAAACGTTTAAATTTTAAAACCATTTAAAGATGTACGCAAACTACGTGCACTGCATTCAAGTTGAATGTAATCTTAACCGTCTGGTATCTAACAGAACAAAAGCGCATTGTCTGAATACATGATATTATTTCCTTTATGAATCAAAATTGAAACGTTTGTAGATTGTTTTTAAATTAGTTTTTCTTATGTATGTGCTGTTCAAATTAATTAAGATGTTACAAATACTCCATAGAAGTACCTATAAGATAGTCTTATATCTAAGTTTGTTATTTTATTATTGAATGTTTTCAGTTCCGGGATTGAATGTTCTCGGAATTTGTTCAATAAAACACTGATGTTGATTCTGCTTCCACATACTATTTGACGACTATGATTAAAATGTGTTATACAATTTACAACGTTTCATTTTACCTAACATCTATGTTTATATAGCTCTTAAACTGTGCATTAAGAAAATTACTGACATAGAAAGGGCAAAGGCGTATAAATGCGAGAGAATTGATAGGAACTAAGTTAATACGCTCGCTGTCATGGTTGCTGCCGTATTACTTTTTCGGTCCCTCGTGATTTACTTCTACTCTAAATTGATCAAGTAAGACTTTAATCAGACGTTGGAGCTTATATAATAATAATATATTTGCTATATGCCATTATTGGATTTGGCTTTTAATAGCCATTTTTGGATTATGTTATCATAATGAGGAAATAGATAGTAATATTTAATCATAAATACTAAATGTGTAAACAAACAAGATAAATAATCAATGCCATCACAAATACATGTTGAGGATATCTGAGATGTATCCTTGATTATAAGAATGAATGCTTTGACATTTATAGAATCACATTTTATTTCGATAGTATCGATACCCTGCGTCTTTAACGACTAGGTGATTACCGATTATCAACATTGGATGCCCAATTCTAAAATTGAATTTGGTGTGCAAGTAATTGTATATATATCGGAAAAATGACAATTCTTGCGGTATTTATTAACGTTAAGGTAAAATCCGTGAAAAAAAAACCAGCCAAGTGCGAGTCGGACTCGCGCACCGTTCAAACCTGTAGGAATATATATATATATATAAGTAATAACTTTAAAATTATTAAAAATATTTTTATTATATGATGTAACTAAAAATTTACGGTTTTCGCAATTTTTCCATTATCTGTGCTAATAAGACGTTGCTTCGTAGCAAATTTCAAGATTCTGAGTTCACGGGAAGTACCCTGTAGGTTTTGATTCCCTTGCAAAATTTGCGGAAATTTTGCGGCATAAACGTCTGTATCTTTTGATTGCGTTAGCTTAGAAGTTTGATTTTTCAGCTCCAAGGGACAGTAGACCTGAGTATTTGGTGTAAATTTTAGCTTGATACCTCCAGGCATTCCTGAGAAAAAAGGGTCTTGACAGATGGATGGACTTCCGTTTTTTTTCCTTTTGAGGTACGGAACCCTAAAAAACAATCCTTTCTTGTGAAACCCGACTTTTTACTGGCTTCAGTCTTCATACGCAAATAGCTATTTCAAAAAGATATCTATCATGATTTGCACATGTTTAAACACTTATATTTTACGTCTTCGTGTATTTTTGAAATTTAAAAATGGGATAAAGTGGGGTGCTCAATACTTTTGGCCAAGGCTCCATAAGCGCGTCGGATTCGTTACCGGAAATTTGACCAGTCATTTTCTTCAATCCTGCTAACATATTTGATGAAAAGTAATTTCGATATGAGATGGCAAACTGAAACCTCAACTCTAGCGCCCGCACATACACCTAAAACGTTTAGAGACGCGTAAGAAAATCCCGGGAAAGCGTAATTTACTAAAAGTAAGCTAAAACTTGCCGAGTTGGTGCCGCTAATTAATGGAGACGCGTCAACGCACCGCCTGTAGCCGTGGACGCAGATTAATTATGTAAATTAAGTTTGGGTTGCGGCTGCCGATAGCCCACGGATCGCTGACAAAACGCCCGTGCGACGCACCGCCGCACCGCTTTCCTTCACTCTTGTAACTCCACTGGTTCAATAGGCTGTTAATCAATCTGTCCGTCGTAGAGTGGCAACTCCAGCTTTTTAGCGTTAACAGGATCTTTCAAATTGTTACTGGCTCCTTATACATTAGAAGCCATGTTTTCGAGGTCTATTTTAATACTAATTAAAACTTTTAATACCGCTAGCGGTGACGAATAAATTTTAATGTCGTTGTAAAATTAACTTATATAACGCCATGTATTGAAACCTTATATTTATTATTTTAGAACCTTTGCTGTTGGTGTAATTTATAAATGATGAAACAAACATATTCCAATCCTTTTAACATCGTTTTTTACTGAACTAAATTAAACTATTTTGCTATTTGGTTAGCCGGATTATACAGAAATGGATATTATATAATCCTACGCGTAATCCACGAAAATTATCGACAAGTTGTTAACGTGGCACTTAAGACGAATAGTTATGATCGTAAACCTATTAAATTGCATACTATAGGTTTATCCATACATACAGCGTAGCGGTAAGCATATTGATATAATATGTGTTGTAACTTGATACATAAACTGATCGGGATTATAGACGTGGGCAGGAATGGGAACCATTCCGGCATTCCTGAGGTTGGCGACGGAATGCTGAGGCTTTCTAAATTGAGGTGACCAATCAAGGACAATCTGCCGACATAGCGAGAAATGGACATCGTGTAAAGACTATATAAGCATCCTGGATGTGAATGGAATAATGAAGTTTCTAAATGCGTACGGCTTAACAGGTTGATATATCTGCATGTACGTTTCCAATCCTGTAATAAATATTAAATTATCCATTATTATCTTAGATGTCAAGTAGCTATTAACACTATGAATAAGAGCATCCATCTTAATTACAGATAGCACACTACTAATTAACACGATGTCAAAGAGGCTAGCAAGCGGTTTAGGCAACACATGAAACTGAACAGGGTTAAAAGAACAAAAATCCAATTTATCAATGTTAGACTACAAACGTTGTCCTAAAAACAGCGATCAAGCGAAGCGTTAAATCGAATAGAATTTTGAATATTGCTAGCGTAGACGCCATTGCGAAATTGATGTAGCTCGGAGGTAGGTCACAACTATTTTCATAAAGGGTGAGTTTAACACAAAGCCTCGTTGAGCGTCGCGTATAATAGTGCTTTGGCATAAGTGGAAAGCGTTGGGCTGTAGCATTGCAGCGGTTATAGCGCAGTGAATTTAAGAGTTAAGTTAAACTCGCTACTATCTATGTGAAAAGCTGACTGGGCGTCACAGCGCTGCACAGCGCTAAGCGCATTACGAGAAGGCTAGCTTAAGAGTGATAAGCATAAACGTTTATAGTTCCTGATGATTCGGTAGCAAGAAAAAAACGTAGAAAGTAGACACCGAAAAGGGAAGTTCCTTGGGGTTGAACAGAGACTTTCGCCACCATATTTCATATACCAAACAAACTCACGAAAAAACACTAACGTAAAATTGGGATGGGAAACGAAAGTTTCTGATCATCCCCTTTTAGCGTTATAGTGCCGCTAATCGCTGCGCTTGTAGCAAGGCGGGGGCGCGGCTATATCAATCATCAAGCGCGGGCAAGGCGGACGCACGGCACACAGTTCCAAGCCGTTGCCACGGCGCCCTCATTCATCACACTTCGAGCTCTCTTAAGTGCTTTATAGCACTGCGCTCTCGCGCGCCAGAAACAACTGATATACCATTTAATGACGTCACAACTATATGCGAAATCGATTAAAGGTAGCCAATTAAATCAAATTGGACACGAATATTTATCTGTAGATCGTTCAATCCACGAGGACACGCCATCTCTTTCTGATTGACTTTTTCTTTCATTTTAGAAGTAGCACTCTTGCCGGTGTCTAAACTAATATTTATTTTTAATATTTATAAGTATTTTTCTTCGGTTTTCTAATTCTGTCAATACAGAGGTACTTAGCTCTCCAATTCTATTAAACAGTTCCTCATTAAATACCTTCTCTGTCAACTTTATACCCTTGATTCTCCGTCGTTCCTCCTCTCCATTCTCTTCTCATTGCCTAAGTTTATGTATGGTCTACTATGTAGGTAAGAATAGTGAAGCGTATCTTCGTGGATTGAACAAGCTACAAAAAGGTGTTCGACGTTCGAGAAGGCACTAGTTTGATTTTGAACTGGAAAATTTCTTTAAAATTTCCAAAATTACAAACCACCCATATATGAAATGATTGTATAAGTGTACATTTCAATAAAGATGTTATCAAGTAATAATAGTCAGGCCATGATGCCCTGTAAGGGCACACAATGATAAACTTAAAACCCTACTAATATTATAAATGCGAAAGTTTAGATGATTGGATATTTGGATGTTTGTTACTCAATCACGCTTAAACGCCTGAATCGATTTGAATGAACTTTTGCACGAAGATAGTTTATAGCCTGGATTAAAATATAGGATAGTTTTTATCCCGGGTCCAAGCGGGCGAAGTCGCGGGCGGAAGCTAGTAAGGTTATAAAATCATAAGTCATGAAAACAGAAATAAAATTTAAATTGACATTAACGTTAATAGCATTAAATTTACAATTTATCATCTCAGAGTTACTTATTACAATAACATGAATTACATTTCAATATGACAATTTATCATCAATTAAGAATTCGTTAACGGAATAATAAGAATTAAACGTAGTACCTACATGTGGGTACGTCCACGCAAATATCACAACATAAGCAATCCTCATGTTTCGCGAATTCATGGGATCACGTGTACATCTACACACCTTTTTGCATTTCTTTTTGCAAAGCTGTAAACCTTCATATTGTATAATGTTGTTATTGTATATTCACGTGGTTTTATTTCCACTAAAGCTAACAAAAGCTACGAACTGAAAACCAGATAACGGTTCTCAACAGTTCAACAAACGCAACTATCACATATTTCAAGCTAGTGAACATACATGTTATGGTAAGTTTACGGCTTTGCAAATAACATGGTAAAGTAAAAAGTAATTTCGTTCATATTAGAAGCAAGGCAACTAAGTACTTCTACCTAATTGAAGACCGCAACTACATATAATGTAGTATGTATTTTTACTCTTTTTATACGGATCACGAAGGGGTGAGATGATTATATACTGTTAACATAAAAATTGCTTAATATTTTTTTACTTGTATATATACGACACCAAACTCTACCTACTAGATAGATTTGGGGTAAAAATGGAGCGCCAAGCGTCACCCAACAAAAGTGAAAATTAATGCAGCATGGGTATTCGCGCCATTCCAATAAGAGTGTATGTACCCATTTCGTCTGATTAAAAGCAATTAAGAAACAAAAATGATGTTCTTACCACCTAATCGTCGTCTTCGTTTCTTCTTTTCTGATTGTAATGATATCATCACGTATATATTTTATCTACGCACATATCATTAGTGCTCCAAAATGCGTTCAGAAACCGTAGGAAATAACCAGGATTATTACAACCGATTTTACTATGAGAACTTTCTTGTCTGTGGTGGTAGTAGGTAAAATCTGTACAGTAATGTTATTACAGTACAGATTTTGTAAGGTTATGAGTTTAAATTTGGAACAGCTGTCAAAACTCATATGGGTCTCTATTCTAGTATTCATAGATATTAAACAGTTATCGATGCGAAACGTCAATTCAGTATGTAAACAAACCGCACGATATTTGATCTCGAGTGACATGAGAATAGGGACTTCATTCGTTTGTCTATGATTTAAAAAAACACTCTTGACGTAGGATCGAATTGCCGCCATTACTGTTGTCATTTCTTTGTTGGTTTTTGTTGTTACGAAAGTAGAATTGTGAAAAGTTGTTTGTAATTCACATTTTAGTTGAAAATATGAGTAGTAGTGACTGCGAGAACGATATGCACACTCCGCCGGATATCGTAAATGCAGCCACGATTGCAACAAAGATATTTTACAGGTAGCACTATAGTAGCAATGCAGGTCATTTTCCTACGGCTTCTGAACCCATCTTAGAGTACTTATGATATGTGTGTATATAAAGTAGTGAATGAAACTGTACATAATTTGGCCTTAAAACACTCGTGTGATCCTATTATGAAACACGCTGACGCTCGTTTCATAAAACCACACTCGTATTTTAAAGTCTCTGATTATGTATCAGTTGCATAAACTACTATACTGTCATTATGTATCATTTGTTAAACCTTCATTACAAGGTTAAATTAAGTTAAAATACCGAGCATAATGCCCTCAATTATTTTTAGCAACCAAATGAACACCAATATGGTCGTTGTATATTAAATATATTTTTAAACAAAATAAGCTCCATTGTTGGGCTTAGTTTATGTCTCGATCTCCGAAGCAAACGACATTGTCATAAACTAATGTCGGGCGTATCCTCGCGTTCTGAAGCCGTAGTTTGAATAACAAATTAACGTCTTCTCGAATATCACTTGACACGTAAAGTGGCAGGGATTGAGCGAGATTTAAGATGAATTTCGAAGAAAATCTTCGGTCAGCCAATTTCGTGGATACACTATTGAATAATTTGAGTTAGGAATATAGGATGTGGATGTCAAGGCCGTCCGTGATTTCATAGATCGCACAACTTTAAAAAATTTACCAATACTACTAGTACACTTCCTGAAGTTAAATGTAAATATGTAATAAGATGGCGAGTTATTTTTCAATAATTAATCTATCAGATGTGAAAAAGGTAAAAAAGTATAAAAGCTACCTGTAATGCATGTAATTACTTCTTTATAAATGTAAACCCATCTTTGGATAGCTGTACATTTCTACGTCTCGATTTAATTCCGTAACGAACAGAGGTATATTATTCCAGCATCACTTAAAATAACCATGCGTTTTATCTCACTACTAGGTAAGTACCAATACTAAATCCATAAATGTATCTGCATAAAGACGTACAATAAATCACCACACGACTTACACACACTTACACCCACATGACTTTATGGCGTAAAAACTATTCCGATAACACGGAACCTAAGTGAGCGCGTACTGGATTATTAAAATTAATGGCTTTATTAAAGCGGGAGAGCATCAAAATATGTAAACTACGCCGCACTATCCATATGAATGGGTGAGCTGCGGTAGGAAATATGACGGGAACCCTTATTCGGAGTAGACAGCGGCCGACGCGCGACGAGGGCGCGGCATATTAGGACCTCACATTCACCCAACCCGACCCGGATACACGTCTTTATCAAATCTGTTATTAAACTTGGCAGCTGTAGAATACATAAGAAGATAGATAAATCGGATCCACTAAATCAAGGACAACTCGCTTTGTTGTGCCGCGTCGTCACTGAAAACAAATAGCTGATGATATTACCTAATATTACGTTAACTCAGAGATGCGCCATCATGTAGTATTTGATCTGCTCGTAAAGCTAAAGCATCAAACCTAGTTGATGGGTACTTATTTGTTATAACACGAGTTTTATATAAGCTGATTCAGTCTAATAAATTTCATAGATCATTTCATAAGGGCATGTAATCTGCTTTTTTATGGATCACCACTGGGTATCGTGAATTACATGAAGGTTGGGACTTTACCCAAATTCACGGATCAGGTGGAAGCGCAAGTCCGTTTAATTGCAATTTAGACTAAGCCCAGTGATTGGCATATAAGCCGGCAAACAGTGGGGCCGAGGGTCTGCGGCCGTAGACAGGGTTCGTATATACAAAGCTGAATACTACTTGTCTTAGGAGCACGATTACGCGCAGTCGTTGCAAATCTCAGAGTCCAAATATAATAGTGATGAGTGGCGAGTTCAGTTGAGTCCGGATTTGAATATCATACATAACCTCCACACCGGATACTGCCGCTGTCCGCCATCGGATCCACTTTCATTTGGTTCCTTATTGATTGTTTTACAACAATATAGTTCATATAGATACCACAACTAAATGTTTAGTTTAGTTTGATATCGGATCTCTGTCAACATGATGAACAATGAACATGGGCCGTAACACACTATCACATTTTTTTATATATTTGTATATTCAAGCTAAGTGACATTAATGTTGGTATAGTCGACGTGAAATAAACATCTTTTGCCTTATTTCAATAGAACTTATATTTGACGTCTACTATTACTCATTCTGGAGATCTATTTTAGTTCGACACTTTACATGGTAATCGCATTTCAATGTGCTCGAAAGACACCAATGAAACTATACTAGAGACATGCATCTACTCATATTGAAGAGTGTCTACGCTTGTGTTACCGTTCGCACAGTGGAGACCAGGATGTATCAAGATTGTACAACTCGACAAAAGTATTCGACGGCTAAACTGGTCATCTTGGGGGCTTTTGACGTGCATCAACAGGAGTGGTTGTTCCCGTACGAAGTCACAGAACTTAGCGCTAACACTTGATATCTCCCAGCTTGTCAAATGTGCTACCACCAAGGCACCTGATATTGACTCTCACTCGGCTAAATACTTGGACCGAGACTTGCATGTTCTCATATTGAAATTGGATCAGAATATTTGTCTAGTAACATTAATGAAAATTGCTGAAGCGCTAACTTGAACACTGTGACCGGTATCTATTTCTTGGTACGAGCAACAGAAACCGCAGTATCGAAACGAGAAGCCGCATTTACGGCCGTCACACTCTAGCCACAAAATTGATAGCACTTGTCCTAGAATCTCAGTTAAAAGGAAACTATGTCGATACCATCAGAGTAGTGGCCAACTAAACTTAAAATTTAAATACATTTTGTTCATGTAAAAGTTTTTTTAATTAAAGTTAAACCACTGCGATAATCGACTTTCTAATAAATGTTGGTTGAACTAATTTAATCGGTTCGGTGAGACTAATTTAATGCACTTAGTGACAGCGCAGGCACATTTGTGCTATTGCCACGGGCACCTAGTTTCCGATAAAGTTAAAGTTTCATTTCATATTATTTCATTTTTTTCAAAAGACAAATACATCAAATAATTGAACAAGCGAAGTTTTCCCAGTGTATACCTACTGGTACAATCCGGCGGCGTTTGTATCAATGTATGTACGTATGTGTAAATGTTTGTTCGACGATAACTCGAGTAGGTTTTAATGCGAACGCAGTCAAATTTGGTGGGCGAATTAATAAGACTAAAAGATTTGTTTTATTCGAATTATTATTATTTTTTATTTCTAATATTATCCATTTGATTGTCACAAATAAATAAAAAAATCATCCCCTAAGGGGGTTAAAAAAGAGTTGAAAGTTTGTAAGGGAAACATGTCGTTTTTAAAGTTAGCCATTTAAAACTTTGGTCACAAGCTCCTAATGTACAGTCAAAAACATTGATAAGGGTTTTTTTTCTAATTCATCCCTTGAAGGGGTTAAGATAGGGGTAGAAAGTTCACATAACTAAGTAATGTGTGATTTTTAAAATTAAACTGTAGCTAGAAACATGAAAGCACGACAGCAGGTTTCTTTTATAATATATAGATCTATTTGCCCCCTAAAGGGGTGAAATAACGAGGTAAAGGGGCTTAATCAAAATAATTTAATCTCTAACACCGTTAAATCGGGACGGTGGATGGAGATGGAAAGTTCTCCGTCTTTTAGCATTAGATAAGTTTGCTTTCAAAACTATACAGGTAGCCCAAACTAACGTGAGTAAAACTACTGGACGGATTTAAGCAAAAAATTCCAGTCATGTAGCTTTCTTTAATAGGTACCTCCATTATGAAAAAATATACAATTTAAGCAGAAACGTCTGTTGATGATTTTTAAGATATTATATTCGTAAAAAAAGAGTTTTCAATTGAAATTTTGCAATTTAAACAAAGAATTCATCGCACTGTTACCTTTTACGCTTAATCCGTGAACGGATTAAGATGAATTTTTTCGTAGAGATGAGTTGAGACCCTTGGAAGGATATAGGATAGTTTTTATATCAGAAATCATCCCTTAAGATGATAGAACTTTGTTTGGGTCGGCGATAACTGAAGTTCCGCCCACAATAATTTAATAGCAATCAAGTTCTACGCGGACGAAGTCGCGGGCAACAGCTAGTAAGATCATATAACGATTTCGTAATAGATGTGCAAGCACAATGTTACATTAGTATTCTGGTAATTCAATGAATTATTCGTCGCCATATCTCGCGCAGATTTAAAAGTATGTTGAATCGAGCCTTCGCCTAGTTGAGAGAAGCAATATCGTTCGTGGCTGAAAGAACAGTAGATCGTAGAGGTGTCACGTAATGGGGAAACGCATTAAGCTATCCAGAGTTTCGCCGCAACACGGCTCGGTATAAAATGCACTAATGATTGTCGGCCCCCGTAACGAGCCTTAACGATTAATGCTACTTGATTCCCAGCTACAGTCGAACACACTATGCTCTTTCAGCATAAGCCGAATTACGTTGCACGTTGCAATATTAAAGACCTGTTCACATAGAAATATACAAAGGAAAATGTAAATATTAATGTTCTTATGCGTCTGTTTTAAAAAGAAATATAAACTGGAATATGACGAGTTCATTCGTTACGTTCTAACACACCGATATGATGTTGACTTCACCCGTAGACCTGGATTTTTTACGAAAGTACCTTTTTGGTCAATTAATGAGTTTTTATTACAAATCAGTGAATATTTTATAAAGCTGCGCAACCATTTCGAGTAAAAATTTGTTATTGACGCAGTGTTTTTTCCTTCCCGATTACATTGTTTATTTTGCATCGTCATAAGTATGATATCGTTGAAGTACCTATTTAAAGTGTTCAAATTAAAATAATTCACCGGAAATTAAATTCCCCTGAATTACAAAGATAATATCAGAACGTGCCTAGCAGTACATATTGGATATTTGTAAATTGGCCACGAGAGCATTCGGACGAGTGCAATCCATACGTATCAGATATGTTTTGGCCAGTATTCGCTATCATAACAGCCTTGTGTCTAGTTGGTTTCAATCGAAGCGATAACAACAATTTCGTGAGTAAGGTTTAATTTCGCTGTTAATTTTACATTCAATAGGCAATTATAGGAAAAGCTACGTAACTACGTTAGTGGATTATCATTACCATACAAACATGGTTATGTAAATGAACCCTAAAACCAACTCGCTGTAATACAAAGTTTGTATTAAGTTAGCTGAAAGTCCAAAGTAGCCCGGAAGAATTATTATTATTATTTAAGTCAGGGGAACAGCTCATACGTACCTGCCTGTCTAATTGGCGGCCCAGACGCTATCAGTAGCAAAAGACACGAGTTACTGGTATACTGTTATTTTAATGATATTACTTTAAATATGTAATTTTACTGACAGTGGACTTTAATTAGGTAGATAACATACTGCAATTAGTAGCAGATCGGAAGCGCGAAACCATATGTTAATATACAATATGAACAATACGAATTAATAGGGGTAGGTATGGCATAAGTAATTTAATAACTAAGGGACGTGTGGATAAACGTTGTCTATCCTCTTCAAATTATCCTCCGATTAAGTTAACCGGAAGTTGTCAGAAAGTGACAACCTATAACTATTCTGACACTCAGGGTGCATACCGGGGCCTGTGGAGGAAATTCGAAACGTGCAAAGGTCCAAAACAAGGCGAATGCGGCAAAGTGGAAATTCAGAACACACAAAATATGTCCGACGTGATTTTTTTATTGGACTTCCCCAAGGATTGTCCAGTAACAAAGGTACAGTTTAATTAAAATTACAGCGCAACGCTTTGTAAAAAATCATGTTTTAAAAGGGTTTTTGTTACAGGCAAGAGTAACAACGGGATCTATGCAAAAAAATAACTACACAAAGAAATTATGGAACTATGCTTTGGAAAAACCTTGCCAACATTTTGTATTAGGTCCCATACTGGTAGATTCATTTAACTTAACTGGTACTTGCAAAATAAAAAAGGTAAGCTCGGAACATTATTTATTTTTAATTTTTTATGTTTATTTGGGAAATGTTGTTTCCTCGTCTCATGACACGATGTGTATTTATTTAATTAATAAAACCTATAGTGTGAATTGAACGATTTTGTTTATTTATTTTATATTAATACCTACAATAAATCATAATTGTGCTTTTATTCACAGGGGCAGTACGCAGTCCACCTTAACATGCAGGAAACATCTAGAATGTTCTTGGGTACAAATTTCTTCTACGGCACTTACGTGTTCAAAATAATGGCATTTAACAATGTGAACAACTTTTTCTGTGTCCACACTGTATTAGAAACGGAGAAGCTATAAAGTGAAAATTGCGTCACTTTGAAGAATGAAATATTGTCTTATAGAATTTTATTGTCATTGCCTTTTCCCGAAAAATGTAGGGTCCCATTTTTATGATATTATAGTTCGTTTAATGGAAGCTGAAGGTTGGGAGGCACCGCACCGCCGGGCCACGCTGGAACAGGATGGGAACGAGCGAGCGAACTTGATAGAAGCAACGCGATTGAAAATCGAAGAGTAATTTGTTCATAGCGCTGCTCCCTAACGGAATATTGGAAATGCATCGCGACGTACACCACCGCCAACCAGTTTGAACTCCGACTGCGTCACAATCTCGAGTAACAGTCATCTATCAAATGTATTTGATCGCGTCATCGTCAATTTTGTTCTATACTTCCCCCATACAAGCGACTTCAAAGTATTGCGGACATGGAAGTGAGCACACCAAATGTATATATTATATAATAATGTATTGATGTAAATCACGCGGTAAAAAAATCGGAGCTATTGTTCAAGATAAGTCAATTACTCATGAGGGTGACAATGAGCGCAAATATGACGGCATTATTTCGTTAAGGAGCTCCTATGGCGAATTTCAGTCTCTATCATCAAATCAGCTCGGTGGTGTTATAATATTGCATGGTCACCGAACTTACATATGTATGCCCAAATTTCCACATCTGATACCGGCGACATGTGGCTGGAAAATGGTTTCCAAATATTGAAGGACAAATTACATTAACAACATTCGAAGGAATAACATTAAGTTAATTTTGTATTAAGCAGTAACACTGCTAACGAAATTATAAATTTAAATTGAAGGAAAAATGTAATGCTCCAAACCGGATTCAAACCGGCGACCACAGGCATTCATGGCCCGTCGCTACTATCCAACTGAGCTATCGGAACAATCTGTCGGCCACAAAATCTTCTAATCAGTTCCTTCTTACCACGCCTTAGAGAGGCGTGTAGCGACATCTAACAGAAGACTTAGGCTTTTTAACGGCACCAACGTCTCAAATTATATTGAGAAATCGTCAGTAACGATGCGCCACCCCATACTAAATTAATTTGTATTAAGCAGTAACGCTGCTAACGAAATTATAAATTTAAATTGAAGGAGAAATTGAAAAATTTAATTGATTATTCTTGTAAAAATAAGAAAGTCGCTGTTTTGAGATCCCAATTATAAACAAACACATTTAAATGTTGCTTATCTAAGTTATACTAGGTCTATAGACACGCGTCACACTCATTTCCGCATCTAGTTGAAATTCTCTATTTAACATAACGCTAATTTGCAAATAGGATCATTTTAACTGAATTCCAAACGCGTACAAAGTACCTACTACTAAATGATCTGCCTCTATAATCAGCATCATTTCAACGCATTCATCGAAAGGAGAGATAATAAAAATCATCATTATAGAACTAATTTCCGTGCCGCGATTAAAATTCGTAAATGGTCGGCATAGCGAGCTCGTACCGTGTCACCATTACCGCAAAAAGAAGAAAACGGGTTCGGCATTAAAACGTGCTGAAAATTTGTGGAACGTGAATGTAACTTACATTATAGCCGTTTTATTTAGATAGGGCACGTGGGCGGTTTATTATTAGGAGTGCTTGCTGCGGCCTGCCTGCTGCTCACAGTCTTGCTGACAGTCTTTATTCATTATTAATACAGTTGTTTTTTATATAGTAACGCTCGGATTTGCCTATATGTGACATGTGTTATGCATATACTTAACAATAAAAAAGGTGATTAGCAACGACTTGGTTCACTTTAGGTATTGCGGCCAAGTATTGTACTTTTGGTTCTTTGATTGAATGAAAAGATTAGCTTAATTAAGTTACTCGACAATACGCCATTGAAGTGTCAATCGGAAAATCTAAGCTTTCAACTTGACCTTCCTCGAAAGGCTTCATCCGTAAACATAACCCGTAATTTATGGGAAAATGTAATCAAGGCCTAATAGTTAATACATTTTTAATGGTCGGTAATAAAGTAATAAGTAACCAGCAGATTACTCGTCTTAGTGGAAGGCCGAGTAAATCCGGCGGGTAATGGCGCGGGGACACCTGAGCGGGCTCAGCGCCGACGGTGCCGCCACAACATAAATACTACCAGGTACAGCCGTATCCGTATTTTTCCACACTTGTCGCGTAATTCACCTCGGCGACGCCGACCATCGAATTACAGCTTGTGTAATGACGTAAGATATTTTTGTTTCGTTTCTATTCATTTACTTTGTTACCAGCTTCTGCTCGGGAGTCCGCGTGGAACTCCTTTATATCGTAGCTCCATAAAAAAACACCCCCTTTTAACCCCTTCATGAAATGATTTTTGGGATAAAAACTATCCTGTCCTTTTCCGGGATACCAACTATCTCCATACCAAAATTCATCTCAATCGGGTCTGCGGTTTAAGCGTGAAAATGCACCAGACAGGCAGAGTTACTAATATAGTATTATATAATAATATATAGTATTTTTGGCCTTGCATTATTTAATTTAAATAAAAATAAAAATACAAATAAATACCTAAGAACCACTACATGTGGCTGTATCGAGAAATTCTACATTACGGACCAAACTTTTGTGATAGATCGTCCATTTGCGGTGAATCTAAAAAGGTTGGGGATTTGTTTGCTTGTCATTTTAGTACATACGTAAATGTTTATTGTTATAAGAAGAATGAAGTACCTTTATATAAGAGTCGTGTACAAAGATGTACATTGTTTTCTGCAACGGTGCGCGTGCACTTTGCACTAGCCCAAATTAATGTCATCAACCTCGCACACGGAGCGCTGTATCCGAAGTGTAATTATAAATATAAGTGTAGCAATATGTCAGTGTACGATTGACCAGGTAGAATAAATCACCTTTCCATTGTTCGCGGTCTCAGCACCCGTCCTCTCATTTTACTGCATCTCTATACAAGTCAATTTAGGCATAGTCAAAGATTGCAGGTGGGTCGTGGAGTAAAAAAACTTAAACACGTTATAGGCACTATGTTATGTTGTGTGGGCCTACTGTAGTACCTGTGTGCTATTTACTTTGCGGCGGCGGTGCCGTGTGCGGCGGCGCTAATTTCGCTAAACACGATATAAATTACAGCCGCAAACAATGACGTCGCCTGCCCAGCTCAGACCACCTAGAATTATGGTTATTTCATTTTGCATCACATTTTTATGACAAATAAAGGTATTTGCAAATGAATCGCATTATTTTAATGTTAATGTTCGTTTGCTTTTAGCAGAATGTGTTTTATAGAAGAGAATAAATAAAATCCCATTGAGTAAAAATAAAGAAACTACGGTTTGTTATTGCTCTTAATGTCTAACGCTAGTCTTTTGCGTCAGATAACTTTGATCATGTATGCTTAACAGCCAGTCCCAATAATCATCCACGAATAGTTTTCCTTACCAGCAGTTACATTTTGTTTTGACACATTTTCTACGTGTAATCTGTAAAAATGTAACTGCTGGTAAGGAAAACTATCCGTGGATTGATTATTGGGAATGGCCGTTACACGAATTAATTACGACAGCCTGAGATACTATCTCAATTCCATCAATTACAAGATTTTGATCCTCCAATCGAATCCCATTTACCTATCCACTACGCATGCCATGAAATACTATTTATTTACTAAAATAAATGGAAAAACCTTATATAGGCGTGTTCAAAATAGTACCCCTCGCGACTGGGAGCCATAACTCCGAAAGCAACATACATGCACGTGCCAATGCTGAGGAAATATATCTTTCGATCTAACAAAACTGTGTCTCTTCCTAAACTCAAACGAGATTCAGATAAATAATATCAACGATATCAGTTCCTCGAAATAGGTTCGAGGTGTAAAATACTACAAGTCATTATGAGTATTACAACTGTTGCTTACACTTTAAACAATTCGCTTCGGGTTTAAAGTTAGGACGATGGAAATCCCACAGGAAAAGGAAATGAAAATAATAACAAATATAAACCATCTTTAACGCAAAGTCGGAAGGTATGCCGCAACAAGACGAGAAAATAATATAAAGGAACACAAGATAACATTGCACAACTAAAATTTACGCCGGAGGAAGAGAAAGAATAAAGAAAGAAATAAAGAATCGAGTATAGAGACAGTAAATACGTTTACACTAGGAATATAATTAATAATGATCAATCAAGAGGAAAACTGTGAATGCATGCCAACTAGACGACCGGTTAGCCTAGTGGGTAGTGACGCTGCCTACGAAGCTGAAGGTCCTGGGTTCGAATCCCGGTAAGGGCAAATATTTGTGTGATGAGCATGAATATTTGTTTCTGAGTCTTGGATGTTTTCTATGTATTTAAGTATTTATATCTATTATATATATCGTCGTCTAGTACCCATAACACAAGCCTTACTGAGCTTACTATGGGACTAGGTCGATTTGTGTAAGATTGTCCCCTTATATTTATTATTATTATTTATTTATTTATTTATAACTATTGAGTTACATGAACGTGCACGGCATGGGTAGTTAGTGAAATCATGTCATTATACATTATTCAGGACCCAGTTATGAATATATCTGATGAGACGTATTACTCGTACACGCCCACCTTGACACAAACTTAGCCTGCCAATGTCAAGTGGGAATCGCAACTTCAAGTAACTAAAACGACATATTTATGAACATCGGCACTCTGAAACATCCCAGGCAACTGCAGAAAGGGAAGGTTCAGAGTCATACACTTTGAATACTTCCATTTTTGTCGAGTCAGATGGTTAATTATTTTCAACGGACAATGAGTTGCCGAAGTCACCTCATTATCTTACAATGAATGTACATTTTTCAAGTAATTTATAAGAACCCGGTATTGATTTTATTATTGTGCCGAACGATAATTTTGAGAACACGCCATTATTAGTCAATGACTTTAGACTCATGGGTGTTATCTATTTAGTCGCTAAAACAAAATAGGTTCTCGTACAGTGTTCAAGTTGCAACAAAAGTCACTCGTTTGTGCTGTTAGAATATCCTAATATAATTTCGTTCAACTGCTTGGCAAAACGCCTAGACTCCTCGGTACGTCTCGCTACTCGACATTAATAAACGTTTTCTTACATAATACTATTAAAGTTAGGTAATGCGATGTTATTAAAACGATAGCAATTCAGAATACCCGCATAATGATAATGACGACGCGAATCAATAGGAAATGCTTACATTAAGATTAATGCTTTAAGTTATTCACTGTGGAATAATAAGTAGGGCCACGAAATAGTAAGCCGCCAGAACGCAAAATATTATATAGGCGTACATACAAGTAATGGTGTTATGCATGTTCGGAATAAATCAGACCTGAGTACATGTTGCGAATAAAATGGGTCACGCTCGAGCACGTCAGCTATAGTGGATCCGAAAAGATTATTTGTACACAAGCGGTTTTTTTTTTCTATCAACATACGAGCAATATTTGTAAATATGTGTAACACGATAAACTACGAGCCTAGCTCGGTCGTCGTGGGACGTGATACAAAAGCAATATTCGTATATACTTATGTATATTTTGTAATCACTAATCACTTCAAAAAGCCGCTCTAACGATATGAAAGATGCAACATGCGGGTTTACGGGGACGAAAAATCAATCTAGCTAGGTATCATTTCTGCGAAAATCAGTTTTCAGATTTTCACCTGGCAGACCTCGGTCGCCCAGGTGCCACGATAAACTATTTATATATATACGCGTAACAATTTACTAGAAAGAAAAAACGGAATTCCAGTTTGTTACTTTATTGTAGAATGTTTAAAAAAATTAACAAAATAAATTGATAACATGATTATTATCAAAGGGCATTCGGGCAGTGGGTATTCATTAACTAAATCATGACGAATACCTGAAGTCAGTAATTGGGTATTTTTTAATTAATTTAATCTTTATTGCACAAAAGAACAACTTATCGTAGAAAAGGCGGACTTAATGCCGTAAGCATCAACCTTTGGGCAAAGCAGACAATTGTGGGCGGTGCAACTACAGATATAAACACAGTGGATATACATACATAATAAATAACAACAATAGACAAACACATAAAAAAACATATAAATATGAAAACCTACATATATATACAGACGAAAATAGAGACCAGAAACACTAACCCCCTTATTCATAAAACTTAAAATGCCTCTGCTAAATAAAATGTGCTTTGTCCTTTCTTACGAACACAAATGTCAAAGTGACAGATAAGGATAAACGAATGTTAACGCAATTTTAGTTAACACAGGCTTGTAGGACGTTTATGAATACGGCCGTAAGAATCTACGGTTCTGCTAGCAAACTACTTGCGTAAAGATAAAGATCTTTTAAACGCGAATTTGGTCGAAGACTGTCGGATTTTAACGGGTCGACCGTTCCAGAGGCGAGCGATTCTAATGGTAAACGAATTGGACATGAAACCAGTTCGGTGAAGTGGAATAGCGAACGAAAGATTACCTGAAGAACGAAACTGACGGATACAACTCACATCATGATACTGGAACAAACTTTTGAGATAGTCAGGAGATTTCGGGTCCTGGAGAATTGAAAAAAGGAAGCAAAGCATACGAAGATTACGGCGTTGGCGGATGGGTAACCAACCAAGCTTAGATCGGCAGGAGGAGACATGATCGTATCGGAGGCAGAAAATGAAACGAATACAGTTATTAAGTAGACGGTCTAGTTTATTTAGGAGTTCCTCGTTTAAGTCTGGATAACACACATCACCTTTTAATGTAAGGAATAGAGTTGGAGTCGAGCTTAGCCACTTGATGGGTGGGAAGTACCAATGATAACGGCCAGACATTTGGACGGGTTGACAAACAAGCCAAATTTCTCGGACCATCTCTGAATGTGCGCCAGATCTACGTTTAACTTATCAATGGCAGCTGAGAGGTTAGAGACCATACAATTGCAAGTCGTCAGCATACAGGTGGTAAGCACAGCGAAAGTCAGGAGTCAGAAAGTTAATAATAACAACGAGTTGCACCCCGGGAGTGCCGGCAGAAGTGAAAACTTGAATATTAACGTTGTGCATTTTTGATATTTTGGAATGGTTAGGGAATAATTTTGCACGAATTTCTTTAATTATCAGTATAAAAGTATTATCATTAATTTATTTATTTATTAATTTAATCTTTATTGCACAAAAGAACAACTTATCGTACAAAAGGCGTAATTAATGCCGTAAGCATTCTCTACCAGTCAACCTTTGGGCAAAGCAGACAAATTGTGGGCGGTGCAACTATAGATATAAACACACTATACAATATACATTTATTGCGCTATCGTACACAAACATGACAATTTATATTACATTAAAAATTCAATGCAGGCTTCAATGACATTGTAACAGTTTTTCGATCAGGTCACGTGTCCGTCTTACGAATTTTCAATCTGACGAATCTGTCGGTCACGTGACCTGTCGCGAGTTTAGATTTTTTTTCCCATCGCAAAAAGTGCATAGCGCCGCTAAAGAAGTTTTCACTTCAAAAATAGAAATAATAGTGGAGATAAGATCCCACCTTGAGGTACGCCAGTAGCTAGTTCGCACCAGTTAGAAAACTTCCGATCTACTCTGACTGCTTAGATAATCCGAAAACCAGTCAATGGCAGCGGACGACACATTAAAGCGTTCAAGAAGGGCAAGGAGAATGTTAATGTCAACAGTATTAAATGCGTTAGAGAAGTCGATGAGGACAAGTACAGTGACCAATTTTGTTCGCCATGCCACGCCTGATATCCTCTGTCACCTTTACCAAAGCAGTGCAGGTGCTATGACTAGGTCGAAAACCAGACTGGAGGGGGCTCAGTAGTTTGTGTGAAAACGAACTGAGAAATCGCCATCCATAAGGAGCCCTAGATTTTTCGCAAGGGGAACCTGTGGCACGGACTCCGACCCCACATGCACTTCAGGTTTAGGTTTATAATTGTTTGTCTCTGCCACTTATTTCCAACTACCATAAACTGCGACTTGGACGGGTTTAGTACTAGATTGTTCTTTTGGGACCAATCCGCTGTTATATATTATAATATATTTATAAATAAATAAATAAATAAAAAATTAAAATAAATATATTCAGGTCGTTGTTTATTTCAATTAGCGCTTCATTCATATCCTGGGGTATAAAAGAGTGGTAAACTTGTGTCACGTCCGCTCTATTTGCTCTTGAGTGTAGTAATTATAGTTACAATTTTTGTTTTAATACGAGTACGGTCCATAATTATAGGTACATTTTATATCCTGCGTCAGTCAGGTCAATCAAGTCCGAACTGAAAATACAGCACTGTAGATATATGCTTAGCCAGATTTCGGATAAATTATATTTATTCATGCCATATCATCAAACATAAAGCGAAACCTCGCCTCACGAAGGTAGAAATGTAAATGACTTCGCTTATCTTATGGCTGCCAATGTTAGCTGTAAGTAACGCGGGAGCTAGTTGATATATAGGAAATCGTCGATTCGAATAGGTGAAATGAAGGATATGAATTTCATGTGAATATGTGAGCCGTTTTGATCGGAAGCAGGCTATTTAAATGCGTGACCCGTCATTAGGGCGCGCAGGCGGGCCGGGCCGCCCGAGTACGCACTCGATGGGCTCGCATAATCGACCCGTTAACGTTTCATCGTGCACTACCCACTGCCGTCTACCCTATTACCACCGCTTATCTTCACCCAGCTAAGCCAAGAGCAGCGCCTACCTTCTGTTAAATTGAGTGATTAATCGCCCCTTGCGGCGCTACGAGCACCAGCATCTGAATCAAGCTTGAATGTGCGCGCACTATGAGTACACATTGATTGATGTGCAGAAAAACTGCCAAAGAGCTTACCGGCTGGTGTGACGTATTTCCAGAGACATGACGACAGCTGATCAACTTACCTGAAATGAAACAAAATAATATGAGGAAGGTGCATCAACGCAGACCAATAAAGCAAAAACCTCCATCCATAATATCATAAATATTTAAAAAAACCATTTTACCTATAAGCTACTATCCAATCAAATTTGTCACAACAATTACATGTATCAAATTTTATTCAAAGACGATGTTAAGTGACCTAAATTCTTTTGATGCATAGTAACAGTGCAAGGGATCAAAAAATTTGACATGACTAAGAATAGTTGGACTTGTTTGAGCGCCATGTTCTATGAGGTATTTAATATATGCAATAAACGCATTGTTTTTACTAAACGGGTTCGTTTTGGGCTTGATTCAGGTGCAACAAGTATTATTTCAAAAAAATCTGCTAGGAATTACCCAAATAAAAAACCAAATCATAAATTAGTAAACATTTGTAAAAGAGATATTATTAATTAGTGTCCGGTGGAATCCTTTCATTTTTAAAGTACTCGGGAAATGTTGCAAAGAGAGCAAGAAAAACTCGTTCCGCATTCAATGTCACTGATAAATAGCTGAGCAGATGAGAAACCTTTTAAAATGAGTAGATACGGCCTACCTGCACTCAGCCCTGCCCCGAGGGTCTTCTTGTGTTTGCTTTTCAGTCAGTTCCATGATTATTCATAGACTAACGTTACTTAACCAACTTGTACACCATAATTAATGCATCCTGTGCTCGGTAATAAATAGTAAATGGAATATCATACATTTAATTTGATTCGGCTGCAAATATTGATGGTAAATGGATTAATTGCTTTATATTAGAATTGGATATTCCCATCTGTAATCAAAAGTAAAAAATAGCGCCTGTATGAACGTATTAACGAACCCTTATGTTAAAAACAGCGAATAATTGAATAAAGCGAATAATTTTAAAGTACCTGTTCTAAAGCTTCATGTTATATTTAAAGTTTCAAAGGATATTTCAAGTATAAATAAATAAAGTATTGTTACATAACAAACTAACAACAGTTCAACTCCCATAATAAAAACATGTAGGTCATGTAGGTACTATAAAAGTATTTTTTTGTAAAATCTTAGAAAGCACGTTGAGAAAAGGTACATTTTGTGTTGACTTGTTCGCATCCAATATTAGGTGAAAGCTGTCAATAGCAAGAGTTTTATTAAATCTGTCGTAAACGTGCCTTTCGTACCGTTGAAGGCGGTAAAAACAGATAAAAAAACTAGTATGAAATAGTTTTAAGGAAGAGAAAAAACGCTATCACTTGCTGGTAAAGACAAATTAGCTCTTGGATTTCGCTGATCTAAAAAGGTTTTCGTATAATTTGATTTTACTTACTAAAAACTGCCTTTTTAAACCGACTTCAAAAAAAGGAGGAGGTTCTCAATTGGGTTGTATTTTTGTTATCATTTTTTTTCAATGTTTGTTAACTCAAAACTCCGTCATTGATGAGCCGATTGGTATTTTTTTTGTTCGTAAGTATATGCTTCCAGGTGGGTCCCATTTTTTGAAAATTCAATTGGATGATGGGATCCATGAGGAATTGAGGAAACTCCTCAATTATTTTAGGCACGCGTGTAGTGTATTTGGTATTTTCTATTATAACTCGTGTATTTACATCCGGAAATCATAAATTGGTGGAGTGGAATTGATGATGAAGACCACAGATGACTTATGGAATTCCTCAATTATGTACTTAAAAGTATAAAAGTATATCACAGATTCTGATAAGAATCCGTTGAAATAGCAACTAATGAAGTGCCAAAGGTGATCCTTGTGGAATCGACGGAAGTCCTCAAATATTATCGGGTCACATACAGCGATTGGGATTTTTTCTCTAATAATCAACGCATTAGCTCTCGGAAATCAGTTCATGTGGTAAATTGGAAAAGAAATGTGGAAATGTTCTCGTGGCTTGGCGGAGTACTAAATTGAAGTCGGTTAAAACTTTGTTTTTAAAGTAAATTATTCAACTATTGCAAAGAACAGCGACACCGTTTGCATACAAACTTCTATGCAGCACGGCTATCACGCGACGACGCGCGAGCTCCCTCGATTTTTCTCGCACTATCCGTCTCTCTCTTATTAGAACACTTAGAACAAGAGGTATAGCGGCCATCCCATGATAGACGTGCAGGCGTGCTACCGAACAACTTACTAACTGTAGGTACATGACGACGAAAATGTGGTGCTAGTAACTTAACTACTTATTTTATAACCAAAGCTTACGCAAAGTCTGTTATATTTCGTATTGTCTATAACATACCCGATGCACTAACTACGATCGCAAAAACATTACACTTGGTAATTGTAGGTAGGTACAGGTATACGTACGTATTGGACTAATATTTTGACCGAGGAACGTACGCTGTTATTTCGTAGTGTGCTTCGTTTGTCAACAGATCACGTATGGGGGGAGATTGAAATACGTACATTGTACAACATAATATCACTATAATAACACTATACAATAACACTATATAATATCACTATATTCAAATGTCAGTATATAGAACAGAAGTACATATATATATATGAAACGGTGACGTAATTTGAAGGAAACAACACCATTCATTATTTCGTAATTAACTTAAGAAAACTTTGCCTTTTCACGAACAGCGTAAGTGTGGTAATACCTGAAAGCATCAAGTTGACTTGTTAATATTCTTCTCATTAAAAATTCATCAAGCCCTTTACTTAGCTTTTAAGTTCGTTGCGGCTTTAAGTATAAGATGTAAGGGTAAGGTAAGTATGGTGGTTGAATGAGTGTTGTAGACGAACTAGCTACTGGAGCCAATTAACTATTCAATTCACCTACATCAAGTGTGCGCGGCTGTGATAAGAGACCCTCGAGATAACACGCGATCCCGCGTGAAGGTTTATAATTATGGACGAGCAAAACTATTGTCAACTAGCTTCTGCCCGCGACTTCATCCGCGTGATGTAACTTGTTTATATCGTAGCTCCATACAAACTTTCGCCCCCTTAGACGATGATTCCCGTAATAAAAAGTATTATATACTCGTATGTTAAGCAACCTGGCTTACATACATACATACACTATGTATCAAATTTTTCATCTTAATCCGTTTAGCCGGTTTTGCGTGATTGAGGTCCAAACTTTAGCATTCATAATAGTTATTAGTAGGATTTGCAAAATTTCCAGGGACTACTCGCTTGTCAGACTAGCAGGCATTTTATGTTTAATGAAAAAGGTTTATTCACAATTTTCGCTACGGTTAGTTTACCAACAAAGTGATAATGTAAGTCCTACTAATAATAATAATAAATCAGCCTATCCGAACCGAGCCGGGATTCGAACCCACGACCGCTGCTTGACAGCCGTATGCCTGAACCACTAGGCTACCGTAGCTTCCTAAATCCTACATCCTACTAATCCTACTATATCGTCGTTAGTTTAGTTAATTTTTCGCTTACTCAAATTCATACCGCTCAAGTCATTAAAACAGTATTTCCATCATCAGTCGCTAAGTTTTTTTTCATTCGATCGTTTTATAATTCCCCTTTATAATATCAGTGTGATAGATAGGTAGTTTCTCAGTAGGTACAATAATATTCGCGATTGCTATTATATTAGGGTACTCCATTGCTATGGATAATTAAACACGAGTTTGTCTTCCAAATTAACATAACTTAATTTCAGTTCAGTAAATACGATATAAATATTGGGTTGAATGGTTTAACGGGACAGTAGCCGAATAAGACCACTGATGCGTTCGCATGTTAAAATTAGTCTTCGAGTGGCCGAAACCATCAAATCAAATACATTCAAATATGTATTTGTCTTTTAATGAGACAATACAGACATTGATCGCGTTTGTTAAAGTATTACCGCATTATTATTATTATAGATTTAAAAGCAAACTTTACATTAGGCTATAACATAGGATTTGTTTTTTTAAACAATATTTATGTTTGTGTGGGTTTCTTTATTTTTACAACAAAAGTAGATACGATGACACACACGTATCACAAAAGGGTTTTTAGTAATCATTAATACGAATCGCTACTCACAGGAGTTACGCTCTCGCGGAGCGTTTTGCAAACGGAGGGAGCTTTGTGATATCCATGTAGTGTATTTGAGCACCATTGTGAATATATTACTTACATATAGGTACTTGTCTATGCCAGCGAATGTTATGAAAATAAATTTATTTGTAACATCGTTATTTCTGTACCCAAAAAGGGTTGTAACCTCGCTCATTTTTATCACTTCACTGTACAAATAAGATCACTTGCTATATCCAAAGGTACCCAAGAAAGTTCAAAGAAAACAAAAGCCATGTTTATTCAAACCATGCATAATGCCAGATAATTTCGCCTCGAGTCTTAGAAGCAAAGTCTATAAGGTAAGACGCCGGCGGCTATGTGGCACACAACTCACGCCACGAAGATAGGATCGGTAATACCTATACACTTGATTAGGCAAGCTTCTATTTATCGCCACATGTACAATATACCTTCAACGTTGCGTACATCCGGCTGACCGAAACCAGACCCATAACATGAATATATAACTATTATATTTGCTTTCTTATGGAGTGCCTCTGAACATGTCTGCGTTCGAGGTTGATTATTGCCAACGCCGTCAACTCTCTTTCCGCTCTAAAACTGGATAAGTTTTCTTTCTTGTGCCAAACAACTGAATGTTAGTATTTACAATCCCTTCCCCACAGTTCAGTGGCTGAATACTTCAACGATAACTGTACATCTTGCCAATGATGTACTTTCAGCATTTTTATTAATATATAATACTAGCTTCCGCCCGCGAGTTCGTCCGCGTGGACCCGGGATAAAAACTATCCTATATTTTAATCCAGGCTATAAACTATCTTCGTGCAAAATTTCATTCAAATCGGTTCAGCCGTTTAAGCGTGATTGAGTAACAAACATCCAAACATCCAAACATCTAAACTTTCGCATTTACAATATTAGTAGGTTAAGTAGTAGACGACGAAACCTGTGGTCTTTATGCTTTATCAGTGGAATGACGAAACCTGCGCTGTGGATCTTGATGGTATGTAGTGGTTCAGTTTTTATTATTTTTTGTGTTTTTTTCCTGAATAATCAATATTATTTATAAAATATATGTAGAGTTAAGGTAGACAAAATTTCTATGCGTCACTTAATAATCGTTAAATCTAAAGTAATTTCCAATAAAACAACTTATGGGAATGCGAATTAGGCGCCAGTTTATATATTAGTCATTAATAAATATATTTTAGGTTGTTGTTTATTCACTGATGATAAATCGGTGTCAGCGAGCCCATTTACAAAGTATGTCACTGGAGACCGCCTAAAAGGACTTCACTTCTGCAGAGTGCAATTGATGCTAAATCAGTTAAATTGAGCCAGAACATTAACGGTAGTATAAGATAATGCCACGCACAAACATAAATATACAGGAAAGCCTTCAACGATTAAGGCTAACGTTGAATACTAGGAAAAAAATTATCAAATTTACTTTTTACAATATTTTAACGAATATTTTTATACTAGTTAATCGAAAGTATGAGGCCTATAGAATATATCAATATAGAATAAATATTCATAGTCTGGCAAGAGTTTGTTTGTCAATCCTTCGCCGATTTGCTTTTTAATGTAGGTAGAATGTTCGATACATAATACTTTTAATCTATCAAACTGATGGGTGAAGGAACATCGTGTCTAAATTAGTACGAGTATCTCTGACTATTATGTAAAAAATCAACAGCCCGTTTGTGTGATGTTATATGAGTGTGATGAGTGAGATGTTTTTTTTTAATAGGGATCTATTGGTATGCCATCAGTTCAATGCAATTCTGTTTTATCCCATTGTTATGTGTAGAAAAGGAAGCCTCAAATTAGTAATCACATAATATTAAAGTGGGGGATGTAAGAACACGTCCTAAGAAAAGAGCGAAATTTAGATAAAATCATAATATCGGCTAGAGCAGGCAGCGAAGTCAACCGACATAATGTAATCCAGGCGCTATCGCCACAGACGGTGCCTAATGATTTACTGCAAAAAGATAATTTGAATGCCGTAACATTATTATTGTTCAGCAATGGAGTCATGCAATAGAGAAAGGTTCGACTACATAACCCTCAGAGGATTACATTCGTATTTGAATAAGCCCGGTTGATTTTGATATTCAGGGATGAGTTGATGTGTGAAGCTAGTTTCTATTGATCTATTAATCTGTCACTACAAGTACTGTTTAGTCATGAGAAAGCACTAATAATGAAATTGTACACACGCGCGGGTTTCCTTATAAATATATGTTCTTCGCGATTTGTCGGGCTGCCCGATATCATTTTGTTTACCTGTAACAATTTACCTACAGCTTCCCAGAGTTCTTTATGATATTAATGTTAATAATCGCAAAAACGACTGAACGGATTCAAATAAAATTAGGCGTAGAGACACCTTATTAAAACATATAATCTATAACATGAATTAAAGGTAATCTGATTTAAATCAGGATATTTTATACTCCGAAAATCAACACTTAAAGCGATGAAATGAGGCATGAAAGTTGGTACTGTTTAAGACGATTTTTTTACAGTATTTTATCTATGTGTGTGCTTTGCGCAAAACTAGACCCGCGCAATTTAAAGTATATACTTACGTATCATGTATATCGCATAGGAAAAGCTTACCCGTTAGTGAAAACCTCATCAAAATCAGTGTAGGAGGTTCCGAGTGTAACAGAAATAGGTAGAAACATATATGTGGTTTGGGCCTCTATTCCTATATAGAAGTAATTTTGAGTTATTATTCAAGTATTAATTAAACCGTCAGCCAGTTTGCAGGTAGGGTCCGTAATTGAATTGAAATTGTTTTGATCAGTGAGAAAACCTCTAGGTAATAGCACGCTCCGTCGCCGCCTGTGTGCAGCAACAGCAGCAAAGCCGGTGTATGAAATACGCAAGCCTAAACAATAATGCGAATCTGAACTGAAAACCAGCGAACGCCCACCGTGAAAGCGTTTCAACGAGCAGGGAAACAAAGAAACTCGTGTACGGGCGGCATCAAATATATCGTAACGAACGAGTTGGTCGTCTATTATCCTTCTGAAAATACGGCCGTGTAGGTACTCGTATACATTTCTAGCTATGTGTCACAAGATGATGAAAATATCTGCTTTTATCAATGCGTGCACGACCAAAACAGACCAAAGCCTCGATTATTGCATGCACTGACGACGTATAGAGACTGCATAGGTTATTTAACTAAATAACCTATGCAGTCTCTATACGTAGTTATACTGCTGGGCATTTTCTGCAAGACGACCATCCAGTGTGCCTATTTTGCGTGAAAAAGAGGAGGGAAGCGCTACCCTAACCACCCCAGCTCCTCTAAGACTCGAAGAAGTTAGTGAGTGCCTTGGTGTTGTTTACTGCCTCTGTTGTGTGTCTGGAGACCATAGGTGTTTTTTCCTGTATACTTTCTACCTGCTCACATACCAGTAGAATATATTTGGTCGTTTCCTCTGCCTCCTTGCACGCTCTGCACATGTGCTGTCTGTGATATCTAAATTATAGGACACTATTTACTAAACTATATCTAGTCTAACTAATAACCGCGGGACACTGATTATCAGATTTAACTGTAATTACGACTAGTTGGGTCTGAATGTAATTCCCGGTAAATATTTTTACTTTTTATAGTAATAAAAACGCAAATGGAAAGTCTTTGCAATCTTATATGTCAATGGTAATGGATAACGATTTGTTTATTAACTGGAAGTGGGCGATTTTCTGCTTTTCATATATTCCGTCTGAAAGTTGGTTACGATCAAATTAAAAGGTCACGGACCGTTTTGTAAGCAATAAAGGTCTACTTATACTACGTCGGTTAAATGAGGCCGAGTAGATGATTATTTTTCTCCAATAATTCAGTATTCTTCGACATATTATCATATTCTCTTTTTTTCATATACTACCTAATTTTATAGTCAAAACCAATCCCTCTGCATGCTAGACAGGAAGCTTACTCATAGTCCTGGCAAAATCAAGCTACGATATAATCATTTTCTCTTAGAGTACTGATTCATAATTAGATTTTTTGGCAAAAACATACATTGGGTTATATTATTTTCCGCCAGTTATTGTTGGGCAGTCACGCGCATCGTTGAGCGCACCGGACTCCGCACCTGACGGTTTTTGCCGGTATTCCTGCGGCCCAAAGGACAAGAGGCAAGCGATTTCGCTTATAATTATCGCCTAAAATGTCACCCGTCTCGCTCGTCTCATTATGAAACAAGGACGGAATTCGGTATAGCATGGGCGCATGCCATTCATTTGAGATTCAAAATATGGCACGTCCGCTGGATATGCCATCCCTATGATCTCCTCCAGAAGAGTCACAAGCTCGTCACCGACCCCTAGTTGATTTGAGAATTCCTTGCGTTAATAGCTACTTGAGACAAATACAGGTCGTCCCTTTCGTTCAACACAGAGCATCCTCGGAAGCTCTGATGACCTCACTCAGCATCAGGAACACAACACCATATACAGTGATTTTGCAGTGCAGTGACCTCTCCCTACTCGTACTAAACTAAAAACTAAAAACCGGCCAAGTGCGTGTCGGGCCACGCGCAGTGTAGGGTTTCGTAGTTGCCTGTCTGTCTTAGTTACAGCGACGTGCGGTGCGGCTGCTTCGGACGAATTTGTACGAAAATTGGCCCTTTCAATTAGACATTAAGTTGGTCGACTATTACTCGGTAACTAGTTATGCCTACTTGTTCGTGATAGTTTTCCTTTTAAATTCATTAGATGTACTACTACCACGATTTTTTTCACATTCCCAGTAGTAGCCATATAGCCGGCAGAGGGGGGGACATCTGACTCCAACTAAAATTAGGGCTTTAGAGCCCAATATTTCGCAAACGAATTACTGATTTGAAAAATGGTTTGAGAGAACCAGTAATATTTTTGAACGAGCTATCCAACGATACCCCACACGGGTTTGACGAGAAAAAAAATGACATCCCCGCTTTAGGTGTAGGGGAGGTACCCTAAAAAAAATCTTCTTCCAAATTTTATTGTAATGTTTTGTCGGCGTGATTGATTCACATATCCATGCCGAATCACAGTTTTCTAGTAGTAATGGTTACTGAGCGTAGCCGAAGACGAACAGACAGACAGACAGACGGACATAGCGAAACTATAAGGGTTCCTTGTTGACAAAGGAACCCTAAAAAAACATCCAAAAATGTAATAGACAAACAAATAGACACTAAATGGATCATAAAATAGGTAATAAATGTCCCTAGTGGTTAATATTGTTATATGACAGGGTAAAGACCACGGGCGCCAGTTTACTAACTTTAGAGGAAGTTCTAATATCGTAATTTGAATTAAAACTTCAGTACTTTCGGTTGCATTATCGCGGCGCCCGCCACTCAGCGTTCGCACAGGCCCCGCGCCGCCAAGGGACGTCGTTCCAAACTATTCCTTTGTATTTCCACCACGCAATATAACTTTATTTCATTTTTCTCCTCATCCGTCGATGGAACAAAATGAATAGCCACTCTCCTCAACCGCTTACTAATCGTGATAAAAGAAATGGTTGTTACAAGTTTTATTTGCATTCCTACTACTTACTTTCCGAGAAGACATCACGTGTAAGTTTTTTACTCAATAATTTTCTCATATCAAAATAATTCGCGCAAAACGATGGTGCAGACTGTCAAAACGAAGAAAATTATAAAGATGGTGATGGTGAACTCAACACCCTCCGACGTCTGTCCCATCATCACCATCCAGGCATCCATGGACCTATAAATACTCTGGACAAGCTATGGTAATAATAATACCACGTGCGAGCGAGCTGGTAGCATACAAATCTCGATAAGTGTGACAGAAAGGGAAATATCATTAATTGTCCTTGTCATAGTTCCACTTTTTTTATTATTTGGCACAACTGATTTAGTATGAAGTTGTGGCACATAAACCATTACCCGTCCAAATTAAGTAGGTTGTTTATGGCTAGTCATCAGCCATTTTAAGACCAGTTCTTAATTTAACTGCATAGGAGCCTTTCCGTCCCTCGCTGTGGGAACACGTATAGCCTGTCCTGAGTATCATAGGTCTATGTCACCATCCAAAACATTTGCGAAAACCCGTGGACCGAGGACATGACGTAGCGTGAGATGGCTTAAATAAAAAACATGTTTTTTTCTTGACTAACTTAATTCATAATTAGTCCCAAAAATACGTGGCTTGAAGAGGGGGTAGCGTTATACTCACCAAATATCACCAAAGGGGGTGGGGGGGTCAAAAGTAGGCCAAATATGATCACATGATTTCTGGACGAGCCCTTAGTCGCTTCACTCTTGGCATTGATCGCGTGATCATCATGTCGGTTTAGAGACAAGATTGACAATCCGTTGCCATTCGTCTCTCAAGGCCGCCTTCTTTGTGCACAAATGCCGCGCGCTCTTTTGCCCTGCAGTACAAGCCGCTCGACAGAGTCACCGCCCCGCCGTTATACGTGGCCGAAAAAAGTTAGAATGCTGGTCTGGACAGTGGAGGAAAGGCGCCACCTGATGTTCACCTCCTCCAATATGGATTTGTTGAACATGAACATAGGCAGGCACCACACCCAGCCAGGAAGCAAGCCTGACCCGGATGAGCCGGACATACCTTTTTTTTGCTGTGAGGCGTTTTAAGTTTCTCCATGACAATGTGTGATCTGACAAGTTTTTGGTCTGTGAGTTTCGAAATTTAATTTACTAAGTATTGTCATCACTAGTCACCAGTCTAGTAAGATTTCTCCCTTATACTAATTGAGATTGAGAAGAAGTTAATTAACCTTCTTTATTATTTTCACAGATGTTCCCCGATTGTTGTCGTTGTAAAATGAATGCGATTGAGTTCCTTGGTTTTTCTATTGCCCTTTGGATAACGTTAGGTTAGGTTAGGTTAGGCTGCTGCAGTGGTATTTCCATCGGTGCACTCCTCCAATATAGATTTGTGTGTGTGTGTGTGTGTGTGTGTGGAGTACTGCGGTTGCACATATTTGTTCTGCTGTCCACATTTTTTGCCTAGCAACAAAGCTAGCCATATATGCTCGCTATAATATAACGAACAGTCATTAAAACTTCGACTGAATTCGACCCCTAATAGTATTACGTATACAATTTAATGCAATTTTTTGTAGGTACATTTCGATAAAACGAATAAAATTAAAAAGGGCAGATATTCGAACTGAAATCAACTTATATCACACAAAGGGTAGGTATCAGGAAATTGATATAATTTCCATTTTTGTTTTTTTTTTAATCTGTGACTCGATATGACGTACCTAGTACCTACCTATCCTCACTGCCCGGTTAATACATTCAAACAACGCTCAAACGAACATTGTCACGTAACACCTACATTTATTTGTACCTCTGTCGGTCGGCTTACGCCGGCTTAGACCCACAACCGGGAATCTGTGAGTCGACACACATCGCGACTTTGGCTTATACGAAATGCGACGTGGCTTCACTAAGCATATATTGAAACATTAAGTCATTGTACTAGAGGTAATACAAACAAACCCTGCACCTGTCTCGTACCCGTACTCAAATCATGATGAACTCTCTCGCAATAGAACAGGGCTAGGATAAATTTATAATATAACTAACTTTTGCCCGCGACATCCTCCGCGTGGAACTCGTTTAATAACGTAGCTCCTTACAAACTTTCGCCCCCTTAGACGATGATTCTCGGAATAAAAAGTATCATATGTATACGCGTATGTTAATCCAGGTTATACACTATAATATATGTATACTAAAATTCATATTAATCCGTTTAGCCGTTTTTGCGTGATTGATGTCCAAACTTTAGCATTCATAATATTAGTAGGATTTACAAAAATCCAGAGACATGACTCTCTTGACAGACTCTAGCAGGCATTTTTAGTTTAATGAATAAGGTTAATTCACGATTTTCGCTACGGTGGTAGAATCGTGTTGAAGTTTACCATCGTTAAATGCGAAATTTTGGATGGTTGTATGTTAGGATGTTTATATGTTTGGATGTTTGTTACTCAATGACGCTTAAACGGCTCAACCGATTTGGATGAAAATTTGCAAGAAGATAGTTTATAGCCTGGATTAAAATATAGGATAGCTTTATCCCGGGTCCACGCAAACGATGTCGCGGGCGGAAGCTAGTTATTAAATAGGTGATAAAACTGGTCAAGATCGAGTCGGACTTACGCAGCGGTGAAACGCGCCAGGTGGGCTGCGGGGTTAGATGGCGACCCCATGGCCCTCGCTGAAAGATTTTCGTATTTCGTTCCATTGGGGCCTCGGAGACACAATTGTAACCCAGAATTTTTAAATAGTAGTACGAAGTTTATTTTCTCGTTAAGTAGGCTGCCGGGCCGCGTGCCTTTGAACGTGTTAATACCTACGCAATTTCAGATCTTTTTTACAACGGATATGATCAATAATCCATGATTATGAGTCACGTATTCTATGAAAAAGAAACATTATTAATGATTGTATTATATATAATGATAGCACCATCTAGCAAGCATCATTTTGGTAAAATTTCAGTTTGATAGAGGTCGCTGATGTAAGTTGTCGATAGATGGCGCAATCTAGCGAGCTTTTAGAATAAAAAAAATATACCAAAAAGTATTAAATGGGTTTTGTTTCATTCTAAAATTATGAAAGAAACACTAATCTAACTGTAAATATGTGTATAATTTTACTTCGCAAACAGAACATTTTATCAGTCCATTGGTTTGGTCCAGGTTGGGATCGTGTTGGACTAAAAGCGGCATAAATTAAAAACGATAAGACTGCATGAATGCATTCAAATACACAACCGTAGATGTTGTTCTTAATGGCTTTATTTTTACCTGGGACCGAGTTTTTTTCGGCTTTAAGACTACGAAATCGATTTCTATACAAAATGAAACAAAAAACCAATAACTGATCGTTTACCAAAAATAAATACAAAATAAACTGATAAAAAGACAACAAAAAACCTTATCATCGCTGGGGTTCGAGGTCGGAAACATCAACAAAGAAGATTAACCATTGGTCGTCTTCGAAGATTAAGCCAGCCTTTTGGGAGAAAATACGGAAATAACAAATATTCTCGAAAATAAGACCAACCTAGATCAGTTTCTCGGCCCCGTAAACCCCTATACTGCAAATTTCACCAGAACATGATTACAAATTCAAAAAATTCAAAATCATTTATTTCGGACTCCACAATCCATAATTTATTACAAATATGCACATAAATATAGGTTTATAAATAGTATCGGAGCGGTAATAAGACCGGTAGCGCCATCTATTATGGAGTACTTCACTCTGGATTTCTACATACAAACTTTCAAGCAAGTTTTAATCCCTTTAGAAGATGAATTTTCTTCTGTATTAGTATGGAACCATTTTACCAAGTTTCAATCCCTAGCTCGAAAAAATATATACTTTCCATACAAATTTGCAACCCAATTTTGATCCCTTTAGGGTATGAATTTTCTAAAGCGCTGTAATTACTTTTCTTGTGTTTTATTAAAAAATCTTTTTGCGAAGTTTCAAGTCTCTATCTTAAAAAAAAAATATTTTTCAATTCCTTATATCACCCTCTGAAGAAATTATATCTAAAAAAAAGGCCGCGCTATGACCTATTCTGAGGTCTAAACACAATATTCGAAAGTGCCATCAAAATCGGTTTAGTAGTTTTTGCTACAATTTGCCACCAAAATTATACTGGTTGTCATTGCCGCCACGCGGCGACCACTTGACAACAGAGGATGGCGCTGTTGCGTATACACGACTATCAAATTGGTTAGTCTCGAATTTGGTCTGAGGTTCACGTTAACTTCATCAAACTTGTTTAGAAGTTTCATATGTTTTCACAGAGTTTAGACGCTGACAAAAAACTGGAGAATGACTTACTAAAGCTAGAATGTGCATTGAAATTGGTGATGTTCTGCATCGCGCTATTAAAGTTTTTAATTTATGTTGTATAAATACAATTTCCTTCAGATTCTCCCTCTTATGTCTCTCTGACAACATCAACGAATTTTCACATTTATAATATCAGTGTGATAATGTAACTACCGACCAGAGCGGCCTTACCTACTCTGTGATTTATCCATATCGTTGGAGAATAGACTCGTAATACCAACGTTATGATTTTATAGTGTATTCATTATCAGGTTGCATCGGTATTAATTGTCATTTTCATTTTATATTGTTCCTTTCTAAAGGCACCTATAATATTTCTCGGAACTAATTTTAAAGTACTTTTTGAAGCGGATTATTACTATTATTAGTTAATTTTTTCGTGGTCTGAGAGCAAATTGCAAAAATATCGCGCATCGTGCGGCTGAAAAATTGACAACAAATGTTACACCTCTTTGCTTGACGGGATGTATTTCACATTCAGTTAGTTTATTTTGTTTTGGTGTTCGCTTCGTGACGCATAGTTTTTTCCAATTGTAAAAGTGTTAAGGCAAAACAGGTAAGTAGCTTTTTATCAAAAACACAACCATGGATCACGTACGGAGGAAGAGGTGTAAAGTGTTAACTTCCCGTCACTTAAAGCTATAAACGTTAAGCGAGATATAAATAAAAACAGCCACGGATCCGGGGTCATAAAACCGTAACTATACATAATTGAAAATCCACACGGGGAAAGCCGCAGGTAAAAGGCAGTAAGTATCCATAAACACGGTATTTCAAATAAGCGAAGTGCCTTGTCGTTACGACTAGGCGAGGACGTGAGTTGAAAGAAGCCCCGGGAAGAGCGTTTATTGGCACACCTGCCTACCCCGCGCGAATAGCTGCTTAATAAAATAAAATAAACCAATCCAATGGGAAATAAATGGTGGAAATCTATTGTAAACATCTTTTTTAGAAGGACGATACGAATATAGAAGCTTTATACGTTAACTTTAATTGCGATGGCTCTAACGAATAAAAGTTGTGCTAGCATTAAAACCGAGTAAGAACACCGAAACGGTATAAACTTACCTGTGGTATTGGTTACATAGTACATTACAATTGCACGTGAGCTGAAAATTCTAGCGAAAAGTTGGGTAAATTGAAGACATTCGAATCGTGTCCTATATTTTAACACCGACACCGCATCGGGAAATGCGAGTTTCAACGGAATAACCAAACTCGAATCTTCTGTACCTATCCCGTTCCTATAAATTCACAATACGGTTGAATTAATGGCATGCCCGACGTAATCTAAACAAATTTACCCCCTATAGATATTACTTTGATATTGAAATTAATTCCCGACGCTATTGAAAATATCTTTGAAATGTGGTTTAAGGGTTTATTATCGTTTGTGTTGATACCAAGAGATCGTAATCACATTATCCTAGTTGTTCAATTTTGGGCGAAGTAATTATCGGTTTTATTAACTAAACTAATTGCAATGAGACAACGAATTCAAGTTTGCGAATATAAGTACAAAGCCAATAAACATACCCCGATAATTAGTATTCGCGCCAGTAACTGACGACGAGATGCGACTTCATTAATTGCCGGAATTTCAACCAGTTCCATTCAACTTCCACGCTCAACAATTAAAACAATCCTCAAAATTTTACTTTTAACAATCTTCCAACTTACCCTCTTATACGAACAAGTTTCTTAACTCGAGGTAGATTAGTCACTCAATAAGTATGTAATGGCTGTTCTGTCTGAGCATTGAACGTTGTATATCGACATATGCTTTCATTATTATAGGTTCAACGTAGGTCATCTACAATATGTATTTTGTGGAGATTCTTAGTTAAAGTATGTCTAACATAAATAAGTGTAACCGCTACTACTAACTGTCAAGTTTATTCGAATTGCAAACGTTGATGGTTTATGTTGGACCGGCTAATTAAATAATAAAGATGCTAGATCTGATTAAACACAAGCTAAAATCAATTACAATATAATTTCGCTTGTATTATTTTCGACTACGTCGTACAAGACACGTTCATATTAATTAGAATTTTATTTGAAGCTGACTGTCGAGACCCAAGCAAACGTGCGCATTCGTACTATACACAGTTAAAATACATTCACCCCTTTGCTCTAACTATCATTAAAATACATTATATTTCGGTAAAAATCAGAAACACTGCCTGACTTTTTCATATACCTACCTAACATTAAAAGATCCCTGCCCATGTCTCAAGTATGTCATTGCATTTACATTTGTCTCCTATGTACCTGTCACCTAAATTATTTGCTATTTGACTAGGCGTATGTTTGTCATCCCGTACGTACACTATAATTTTTCTGTGCTTTTATATCAACTACCTGACGTTATACATTTCTCGCCCGTGTGTTGACACATTCCGCTTTACAACCTGCAAATTCTACAAAATTACCCGGAACGTTCAATGAAATCCTATGTGCGGTGCGCCACATGTGCACTTCATTGTGCTCCTGTGCTAAAGAAATAGGTGCCACATTAGTGCTAATTGCCACGTATACTTACGTGACTCTGCACAAGGCACTAAATTATGCGAACCTGCGGCTAGCTGGTAATAAATATCTTTCTACTCTAAAGCAAACACGTATACCATTTAATTTTAAAAAGCTCTTCTGGCGTTTTGGCAAATGGTGTGAAAAGCACGGATAGAGGTACATATATTTAAAAACAACTGCATTAAAAAATTACAACGGAAGAGTGTTTCCTGGTTTTGTTCAAAAACGTTCTACAGTAACCTGTATTACTTTGTAGTACCTTAATTTCATACAATGATCAGTATTTACGTCTGGGGACAATATCAGGATTTCTGCTTTATACATTCAATCGAGTGGGACAACTTGGAATAGTTCCACTTTCTCAAACCCCTAGAGTATATCACGGACATCGAATGGATATTAGATTTGCCGCTGCTGCCAATGATAGTTACATATCCCTGCAATATTGATAGTAAACGATGTCCCAAACCTACTAATGTCCTGTCTGTCCCTTCAGCGGACAACGTGTAATTATGTATACTTACTCGTTAAAAATACACATTCAATAAATTATCATACTCTTAAGAATTATACGCCTATCCAAAAGTAAAAGTTTTGCTTAGCTTGGCTCCAGGTCGACTTGTGTGATGTTGTCCCCCAATATTTAATTATTTACTTATAATACCTGTTTCAAGAAAAACGATGCAACTCACCGTTACTGCACGTGCACACTTAGGTTATATTTGGTCCATCGTTTGCCAAATTAAAACGCAGGTAGGTTGGGTCATTTGCTATCTTAGTTAGTTAGTTAGTTGTACTGGGCTCTTTTCCGCAAGTCGACATCCAGTGTGCCTATTTTGCGTGAAATGGTGGGGTAGCGCTCTACTCTAACCACCCCAACTCCTCTAGAAAGTTGGTGAGTGCCTTTGTGTTACTGACTGCGTTCCGTAGTGCGTCTGGAGACCCTAGGTGCTTTTTCCTGTATACTTCTACCTGCTTGCAGTCCAGTAGAATATGTGTGGTCGTTTCCTCCGCCTCCATGCAGGCTCTGCACATGGGGCTGTCTGTGATACCGTGGTGATACCCATGTTGTACAGGTGTCTGTTGAGGGTGTTATGTCCTGTTATTATTCCTACTATCTTGCGTAGTTGGTTTCTGTGTGTCTCAGTAGTGCCGTTGTGAGTTTGTTGTCGCGTTTTGACAGAATCTCTTTGGTCTGTCTGCATGTGTCTATATCCTCCCAGTATCTTTGGTGTATAGGTCAAGTTGATTGTATATGTAGCTTTGTGGCAGAAGTAAGATTGGTTCCGGTCCGTTTCTGAGCCTTTCTTGGCCAGTTCGTCCGCTGCATCGTTTCCACTTGAGCTACTGTGCCCCTTGATCCACTGTATGGTAACGTTGTTTTTGTCTGCGCACACCTTTGTTAAGTTTTGGTGGCATTCGTATATCAAGCTAGATGTGATGTTGTCACTGTTCAGTGCTTGTAGTACCGATTTACTGTCTGAGAGTATCCGTGTGTTGTCGTTTCTTTATGGCATTGCAGGCTTCAATTATCCCTACGCATTCAGCCTGGAATACCGTGTTTTGTTCACCCAGTGGTTCGGATATGTGTATGTTTAATTACTCTGAGAACACTCCACATTCCGTTCCCGTACCTATTTGTTTTCGAACCATTTGTGAAGATTCTGAGGTCTGTTTGGTTTAGCCCCTCTCTCGAGTCTTCTGTTAGTAATATGCCGTAGTCTTTCCTGAAGACTGCAGTTCTCAGTATGTTATCGATTGGAGCCTCCATGCTAGGGAGGCTTGTGATCAGTCTATTGTGGATCTTCGTGTGTGGTGTGTTTAGTTTCGTCCATAAGTTGAGGCTTTTTAGGCGTATTGCCGTCGCAGCCGCTTCCTTTTGTATATGCATGTGTAAAGGTAGGAGTCCTAGCATTATTTCTAGTGCTGCTGTTGGGGTTATTCTCATACATCCTGTAGCCGCCACACATGCTAGTCTTTGCGTTTTCTGGATTTTGGTAATTGCACTCGTGGTTTGGGTACGGGGCCACCATACTATGGCACCATAGCTTATCATTGGTACTATCACCATTTTGTACAGCCACAGTATGATGTGGGGAGCCAGGTCCCATCTCTTTCCCACCATCCTTCTGCATTGCCAGAAGGCTACTGTTGCTTTGTTTAGTCTACTGTCTAGGAGTTTGCTCCAATTAAGTTTGTCGTCTAGTGTTATACCTTGATATTTCACCTCCTTCGAGAGTGTTAGTTTTGTGCCAAATAGTGTTAGCATTTCGTAGGTACCCAGTTTACGTTTATTTATGAAGAGTATTGTGTCGGTTTTCTTTGGGTTTACCGATAGGTCATTCTCCTTGCACCATTTCTCTATTATTTTCAGTGCTGTTTGTGTTAGTTCACATAGTGTGCTTATGATCAGGCCGCTGACCAGTATAACTATGTCGTCCGCATATCCTATCGTTAGGAAGTAGTTATTGTTTAGTTTCGTTATTAGGTCGTTTACTACCAGGTTCCACAGCAGTGGCGAGAGGACGCCTCCTTGAGGGCATCCTCTTATGACTAGTGCCTGGTGGCTTTGGTTTTCGGATAGTCTTATCATTCTTTTCTTTAACATGTTCATAATCCATTCTATGAGCAGCTGTTCGGTTTTATGTCTTTCTAGTGCTTATTTTATGCTGCTAAAGTTGGTCCTGTCGAACGCACCCTCTATATCAATGAAGGTGCCTAGACAGGAGTTCTTTCTAGCGAGCGCGTCTATGTTGGTTACTACAGCATGAAGGGCTGTCTGTCGATTTGCCTTGACTGTAGGCATGTTGGTTTGGGTGTATCTTTATGTTTTTAAGGGCCGTGTCTTTTAAGTCCCTGTCGCCTAACCTCTTTCATGTTAAAGACCCTGGAGAGACTCTTCTCTCCAGGGTCTTTAACATGAAAGAGGTTAGGCTTATGGGTCTAAAAGATTTTGGGTCTGAGTAGTCACTCTTCCCCGGTTTCGGTAAGAATATTACTTTTACCTCTCTCCATTTTGTTGGTATGTATCTGTATGCAATACAACTGCATAGTAGGTTCGATAGATGCTCGGTCAGCTTATGTTATCCGCACTTTAGTAAGGCAGGGTAGATACCGTCCAGACCTGGTGATTTGTAGTTGTCAAAACTATTTATCGCCCAGGCCGTTTTGTTTTCCTCTGTTATTCGTTCTGCTATCTTCCACTCGTTATCTGTGGGATGATAGTTCTCCTCCTGGTCTGCCCAGGTTTATACGTCAACTACCTTGCAGCCCGGGAAGTGGGTTTCCACCAATAGACTTTCAGTCTCAGATGGATTGCTGGTGGTGGTATTGTCTGGTCTTCTCAGTGTGCCCAGTAGTTGACTGGGTTGGCTGGCTAGTATCTTTCTTGTTCTTTTGGCTTGTATGCTACTGGATATGTTGTCACAGAAGTTCCGCCATGATGCAGATCTTCTGTATCTTATTCTCTTTTTGTAATCGGCTTTAACCGTTTTATATTTGTCCCAGTCATCTTCAGCTTTTGTATTCATTGCTATGTGTAGTCTTCTCATTTTTGTTCTCATCCGCTCCATTTCCGAGCCCCACCAGTTAGAGTTTTCTATCTTATACAACCTCCAAAAAAGTTTGTGCCCACGGTTTTTAATTTTGTTTTTTTTATTAATTTTTAAAAAATTAAAGCACTTACGGCGTTTCTACTTGAATAAAAAAAGGAAGTGATAGAGCCTACAGTTTTTTTTTATTGTAATGTGTAATGTATGTCTCTGACAAAGTTAAAATTATTTGCAAGTAACGTCTACTTATTTCTTTATTGGCCCTCAATAAGTGTTCAAGGTGCAAGAATTTCGTCTTGGGTAACTTTGATTTACAACCTAACCTAACGTTACAAATTAGTTATAATTAATATCATGAATACGAATTCTGGAAGTTGCATTCCTTGCCCAAAATGCCGGGTCTCATCATACCTATAGCTCAATACATAATATGAGCACGTGCGAGCAAAATAAGGTACAGTCATGTACTAATTATATTTCCACCCAAGGACTCGTCTTAATTAACTATCTCGCAGTCTGGCAATCTCAGTCATCGTTATTTTGTAATTAAGCGCGTGATGAAGAGTAAATTATGAAAAAGGCACATTGCGCGAAATGTGAAATGTACATGACAGATTTACCCTTAATCTCTAGTATGTATTTATTTAAACTACATACATTGGACATGTGTATTATTTAACATGCAACAGTGCAAGCACAATGTCACATTAGCAATGAGGTTTTTTCAATAGATTATTCTTATTCTTATTCCACAAAATACACAAATGTACAAATGGCGAACTTAATGCCAAATGGCATTCTCTTATCAGCTAACCATTATTAGAGATGATAATTTCTGTTACGAATACGAACACGTGAAGGGTAAAAAAAAATGGCAAATCAATCTCAGATGTTTTACAGAGAGCTGAATACTTTTAAAAAAGGTTACCAACCTGTCATTTAAATTTTGGAAGATGACAGCGGAAATTTCATCACTTCCGGGATTGAGAAAAAGAACAACCGCAAGAATGGAATATCGGGATCATTTGTCCAGTCCACAAAAAAGGCTCGAAAAAGAAGTGCATCAACTACCGAGGGATAGCTCTGCTGTCTACGGCGTACATAACACGTTGCTAAAGAGGTTGGAGCCCTACACTGAAAAAAATCTAGGCAATTATCAGTGTGGCTTCCGTAAAAATCGCAGCACGACAGACCAGATTTTTCTGCTCCAACAGGTGATGCAAAAGAAGAAGGAGTACGCACAGAGCGTTCACTCTTTGTTTGTGGTCTTCAGGAAAGCATTTGCCGCCGGAGAGCTGTGTATACTATTTTAATAAATTGTAGCATTCTTAAAAAGTTAGTTTCCATAATCACAACAGTGACACAGGATAGTAGGATGCGCGTCAGAGTGGAGGAAGAACGCACTGAAGACTTCGCGGTTATGACCGGTCTGAAGCAAGGACCACCCTTGAACATGTGGTGAGAAAAGTTCTAGCGCTGAACACAGGGATAGAGTTGGGCCGCAGGGGTTATTTGGGGGAAAGCCGCGAAGAGGTGATAGAGGCGGCCCGTGTCTTAGACCATGAAACCTCTAGGATAGGTCTCGGGATCAATCAATCAAAAACAGTTTACCTCACCCATAAAACGATATAGAAATACACGTGCCCGGCGCGAGTCTTCATGTTGGAGGTACTGTTTATCAGGGGGTTGACAAGTTTCAATACCTTGGATGCACCATAACCGGCAGTAACACCAGGGAGGACGAGATTAATATACGCATCCAAAACACCCTGCGATGCAGTGCAGCCCTCCACAAAGTCTTAGTGTCCAGGCTTTTTAACAGAAACACAAAGCTGCGGATGTATAAGACATTTATAAGACCCGTACTTATGCACGGCTGTGAGGCCTGGACACTAACGCATAGGAAGCGCAAAAAAAGGAAAATCTGCTCCTGGTAACGGAGAGGAAAGTTTTCCGGAAGATCTTGGTACCTGTCAAGATAAGAGAGACAATGGAATATGGAGGAGCCGGTAAAATGTGGAGATCGAGGAATTGGTGGCCGAGCCAAACATTATTGGCGAAACGAAATCCCACAGACTTCGCCGGTTCGGTTATCTACTGTGAATGGGAGAGGATCAGGCACTCAAGAGAGCGTACTTGGGCCGACCGACTGACTGACTATCGCTGGGGGATAGCGTGCAGAAGGATCTGCGTCATCTTCAAGCCGAAAGCTGGCAGGAAGTGGCGCAGGATAAGTGGCATGCTCTCGTTTCGGAGGCCAAGACCATTTTTGGGTCACTGAGCCAAAATAGTTAGTTATATAAATAAAACATATATAACATACATACAAAAATACATACTATCATTATGTGGATGGAATTCAGTCGAATTCTTGTTTAAGCAGGTACTATCTCTGAATTAATCAATACAATAGCGTCTAATGCATTTAATTAGTCTTTGTCGGTGATTATATTATTTGATTTTGAATGGAGACGATATTACAATATAAGTAAAGTTACACGTAATTGAAATGTGCATCGACTGTAATCCAAACAAAACATGTGAATGTCAGATTATCTCCCTCGTGGTGTGTGTGCCTAAGCTTTCATCAATGACTTGATAATGATGATACATTAGCCCGTTTAACCGTAATGATTTTGATAAATGTACAATACCGCACGACAACATCATTAATTTCTGATATGTTGGGACTAGAAATAATTAAGCCTTTGGGCGACAAAATATATGACGTAACGATGAGTAGGTATAGTCGAAATTGGCAAGACAGAGATTTTTATTGCATACGTAGCGACGCACCGTCGGCATCAAAATCAAAGTTATTTAAACAATACCTGATTTATTTGTTGTAGGTACACGAAAAAAGAATTTTCACAGCATATATGCAATAGGGAAGATGCAGCTATAGTATTTAGCATTACTTTGTGTCAAAATCTTGAAAAAACATAAAATAAAAGCTGCTGAAAGGTTTTTACTTTAGTTTAAGTATACTAATTTCAAACAATAATTACGATTTGAAGTAATGTGAAACGGAACGTGTTTTAATACAACAATCAGCGTCTGGTGACGTCACTCCTGTCAAAAGTCAAAACTTAGGCACCTCTATGACGTCTAGGGACGAACCACGGACAAAAAAATATGGTGAGTGACACACATGAGTGACGTCGCAGGAACTGTAGATCCGTTTAGGCGCGAAAGTTTAAATTGCCAGTTTGTAACAGGAATTATTGACTACAAATTACAGTATTTTAATTTATTAATACTTTCGTGGTCTATTCTACATGCGATTCTTGGAAATGAAAGCAAAACTGAAATAATGCATCTTCCCAATTTCTTCCCATTAACCGTACAACATAAGATTATGTCACGTGTCACCTACTTTTCAATGTCCTAAAGTATTTGCTCTATGGTATTCGCTACTGTATTGAAATATTTCATCATATACCTCTATGGAGAACAAAAAAAAACTTATATGAGTTCTCCCAGCACGAAAGGTAACGATAATTTGTTAATCAGCCAACTTGGTTTTTTTAAGTGTTTCGGCGATTAATTTGACAACATGATAAATAATATAAATCAGGTTGGGTTACATATACTTGATTTTAGTAGAAGATTTATCGAATCTATCATTCACTCGGAGAAAACTAATACAGTGATCATATTTTTACAGACAGCAATTTTTGGGTGTTAGGTAACAAAAAAATGGATTACTACTAATCTTTTTCAAAGTTTACTAGTAACTTTTTTAGTTTACCATTTTTATACAATATTTAAATCAGAATAAAATAGTAATCAACATATTGTAACCTTGACGATGCACGACTTAGAAATATGAATTCCATGACAATTTTTAGCTTTAGTCCGACTGTTTCCTCTTTAACTCGGGAATACTAGTATAGTAACAGTATCTATTAAATATAGCCAAGAGCCGTTATCAATCATAGCGCAAGACAAGTGGACCCTCCTCTAACGCCAGCTAAAAGTTCCATTACTCACGAGACCCCGCCCTGTGCTGATACGCTCTCCGTTCCCCACCACATTATCCTACTGATTGCCATTATTCTTATAACTAATTTGCCTGAAGTATAAAAGTTCATTATCACATAAGAGCAACCAGCATTCATTATTGCTTTGGGGACGCAATAAGTAAACAGACAATCCGAAAGATCAGGTGAGTGGAAGAGATGCCATTAACCATGTTTGCCAGGACCCGCATTTCCATCGGACAAGGTTTGACGATCCGCCCAAGTGGAGATAAGCGTATCCATTACGTTAAAAGCATTCACAGTCAATTAATGTAGGAGAAACGTCCCGAGGTTATTTTTATGGTGCAATTTCTTCTGATAGCTTATTAGGTCACGGACTTGTCAATAAAAACAAGCGCACTTTACGATGCCACTATATATAAACACTAGTCTAGAAAAATCCATCAGTTACACAGACAATATAGTAAAATGAAAGTGCACTTACAGCAACAAGTGGGACAATTTTATAGCGACAAGAAAGTAATTCTTTCCGAAGCTGTATCGAATACAAAAGCTCCTCGTCTTGAGAGAGCTAGTACGTACCGAAAATGCGCGTAGTTTCTGTAAAATTGTATTCAAGAACCAGGAAGTTTTAAGAAGCTTCAAATGATGTTTATATGAAGTGCTGAAGTTTCTCCTTTCATACAAATCAAGTAAAAACCAATTATAATAAAGGGCAAACTTCAAAATATACAGGCCGAAGGCGTTTGAATATGAGGATTACGAGGTTAACTCACAACTCTACAACCACACAAAAAAACTAATTTCCAATCGTCATCTTTCGTCTCATTGTATCTAGAATGAAGCTATTTTTGATAACGTATCTACTTTGAGTTAAGTTTACAGTATTAAAAATACCCCCGGGACAACAAACATAGCTAAGAACTATTTCCATGAACGAGACTCGTTTTAAAAATACCTCACTTCAATCGGTTAATCCGTTTGGGAGTAATGATTGCACAGACAGACACTTGCACCTGCAGAAACACTGTTAATACAGTTTTGCAGGTAGGAAGTGTCATGTACAGTCGAGTTCACAAATATATATACGTTCTCAGAGCTTCAAATATATCTGTACAATATATTAGCCAAAATATCCGTGCGCCAATACGATCAGAAATATGTGCACACTTATCGAGTCATAAAAATGTGTACTAATACGTTCATTAATATCAGTACAATGACAGACAAATATGTATAGGCAAACAAGCAGCCACAAATATATATTCACATGTTTCTCATAAACATGCGAAAAAAGTAGGAGTCGAAAATATGTAAACCGTAAAGGTCATAAATATCGATACGTTTTCAGATCGGCAAACAATTTATTAGCCAAAAATATCCATGCTACTTTTGGATCAGACATATATGAACGTTTTATCGAGACAATAAAATGTGTTCGCTAATAAATTAATAAATATCTATAAAAAACCGGCCAAGAGCGTGTCGGGCCACGCTCAGTGTAGGGTTCCGTAGTTTTTCGTCCGTCACAGTAAGTGTCACCATTTAAGCATTAAAAAAATGGGCTATTTGTTCGCTTCAGAAATCGCTTCAGAAGTAAAAAAAAATTTGTCCCCCCCCCCCCTCTAACTTTTGAACCATAAGTTTTAAAAATATGAAAAAATCTCAAAAGTTATAAAAACCTTCTAGGAAAATTATTTTGAACTTGATAGGTTGAATAGTTTTTGAAAAAAAATACAAAATAATTTCTGAACTAAGTTTGTAATTTAACCGTATAAGCAGGTGTTTATTGTACCTGTAATTTCTACAAAATCACAATGAAATGACGTGCTTTCAAATAAAGTAAAAAAACGGTGAAAATCGGTTCACGCAGTAAAGAATGATCCCATAAAAATCATCTTCCATACTTTAAGCTCGCGCGCAATAGTTAACTTAATTTGCCGATAGATGTTGCTGTACGCGGAACGCTCACATTGAACTAACCCGCTTCGCTAGCTCGGCTTTCAACACAAGCACTTGTGCCGAATAACAAATAACGATTAAAATGTACAATACAATACAATACAAATACTCTTTTCATCTCTCATACTCTGAAAACTCTGAAATGACGTGCATTCAAATAAAGTAAAAAACGGATTTAGGGTTTTCGGGTTTTGTACTTAATATGTCAAGTCAATGTAACAAATAGCCAATTTTTTTAACGCTTAAGTGGGGACAGTTACTGTGACGGACGAAAAACTACGGAACCCTACACTGAGCGTGGCCCGACACGCTCTTGGCCGGTTTTTTTTTCATATGAGCAAAGCAACTAACTACGGCGTCGCTACGACGCTCATGTCATGCTCATAAATGTCACATCACATTCAGCAAATATATCATTATTTTGGTACATACATGGAATTATGTCACAACTTACTCTACAGTTGGTCTAGTAAAGTCTAAATATATAGAAATGTGTAATAAGCGATTTTTAAATGAACAGATAAAGACTCCATGACGTCGGGACCGAAATGAAAGGGACGAAGGGTTCGCATGATGAGCGTCAAATTTCAAAAGTCAAATTTGAATATTGTTTTCTGAGTGGATATTTATGACATTTGTATGTTTACATATATATTCTTGACCTTGACTGTTTACATATTTTTGACCACTGTTTTGTACAAATGTTTCTGACATACGTGGGTAGATATTTTCGACCCCTATATACCTTGTTCGCATGTATATGATAAACATGTGTACAGAATGTGGCTGCTTCTTTGCCTACATATATTTGTCCGTAATTGTACAGACATTAATGAACGTATTAAGTACACATTTTAATGACTCGATAAATGTGCACATATTTCTGATCGAATTGGTGCACGAATATTTTTGGTTAATAGATAGTACAGATATATTTGAAGCCCTGGGAACGTACATATATTTATGAACTCTACTGTACTTTGATTATTCAAGCACTACAAAGTATAAAACAAAGTCGCTTCCCGCTGTCTGTCCATAGATGCTTTGATCTTTAAAACTACGCAACGGATTTTGATGCGGTTTTTTATACCTAATAGATAGAGTGATTCAAGATGAATGTTTATATGTATAATATAGTACCCGTGCGAAGTCGGGGCGGGTCGCTAGTAAGTAATAAATGAAAAAAAAAACGCTTTTGCGTCGAGAGTTAAAAACGTGTGACAAATAAAGCTTTTTTTCCCGGCTCGCACAATCTCAATCCAGAAACTAGATACAAACACTGAAATACACTTAACTAAACACAAGCGTAGGAATCCTGACGAGTGAGGAATGTTACGTGGACGATTTAGGAACGTGGTCTAGTAGGGAGAGGGAACACATGGACCGGTTACATTTTAGTTAACTTTGTGTATGGATGGACTCCTTATTACAATACAAGAAAAGTAATTTTAGGGTTTTCGAAAAACTCAACCCTAAGCGGGTCAAATAGGGTTGCAGAGTTTGTATGGGGGAAACTCTTTTTTTGAGCTTCCAAATTAAAACTTTATGAAAAGATTTCTTATCAGAATACAAAAATCCTTAAGAGGGTGAAATGGGGGGGTGAAAGTGTATGGAGCTACGATATAAACGAGTTCCACGCGGACGGAGTCGCGGGCAGAAGCTTGTATGTAAGAATTTCAAACTTAACCGTCTGTGAAAATAGCCATGGATATACGTAAAATTGCGACCCTTGCCCACATAAAATAACAGTTTGTTTATCTATGTGACGTCAATAAAGATCCAGTATGATCGCAGGGACAGGGGCTTTCATTGGATTACGACATAACTAGACTTAAACCAACCATTTGTATTCCTTTGCAATGCCAACTAATCATTTCTATAGTGGATTTGACATTAAGTGGCCGAACCAAAATGTATTTATTGTTGAATTCCAGACAACTTTATTGCAGGTAATAAAACGTGTCGTCATAACTGGGGACAAAGCAATTTAACGGTAGCAGTGATGCTACCTACAAATTAATTATAAGTGTTTTAATTAGGAGGAGCTTATTGAACGGTCGCCGCCGCGCGCGCTGGCGGCCGGACGAAACGGTGCTGTTTTAATTAAACTCGCCTGCCTACTTGTTCGACAACGCCACTGTGTGTCTTCCCTAATAACGAACAAGTCAAATATCGCGGACGCTATGGCAACACTTATATAACACCAAATGAAATTGAAACAATCTAGCACGAATTCCATGGATTGGATGAGCGGCGGGCATATAAGTGCAAACGAGCAGAGCACATTGGATTTGGATGGCGGTTGGGCGATTTTTACAAAGCCGAGGCGCGTACCTATAACTTATGGCACCTATAAACGCGCCTCGTGTTGAGTTGACGATTTACGTAAATTCCAAGCTCCGCGCAAGGTAACACGGAATCCGCGCCCTCCCGTCTTCACGGAAAGCTTTCAAATTACCGGGATTCGTCTCGTGAATAGCCGTCGTAATGACGAGGAAAATTTTGTTACAAGCTGTGTTATATTATAAATAAAATTATTTAACGACGAGGCGATAAATGCGCCTGCCCTTAGCAGGATTCGTATTTAACGAATTTAGCGACCTATTAAACAAAATTATCAAAAGCATCAGACATTTCTAGATAATTATTAGGTGATGACAGCATTAATTAGTTCTACAGTGCTATTAAGAGTAATGTTATAGTTGCTTACTAATAAAGTCATCTGTAGGTACCTAAGAATCGGCGTTAGCAGTGAGTACTTGGCTAGCAGCAGAAGTAGCAGTACTCCCGGTGGTCAAACAGAGGTAGACGTTTAAATCGTCAAAAAGTCGCTGACTGTCATTTCCTTATGGGCGCTCAGTATGTGACAAATATCTGAACAGTCGATATTCAGTAATCTTTACGAGTCCCTGATACCTTAGCAGCCAGACAAACACTCGTATCTAAGCAGTCAACAGGTCAATAATATCTAAACAACATGCACTTTAAAAGAAACGTTCACTGAGGACAAGTAAGGTCGAATGTTGATAAAAAAATTGCCAGGCTAATTTCAGGTAAGCGATTTGACAATCATCGAAAACAGTACAGTCTTGTCATCACATACATCTATCTACGTTTTTCTCTTCAATCATTTGACAGGCAACTCGGTCAACTTACTATCATCAACATAGCACTTGCTCTTCTAGGAAATTTGTGAATTATCGACGAATTAGTATAGTAAACCAGAGGAATTGGGTATTCAAAAACCAGATCCGCTAATGAATACTTTTCCTACCGAAAAGGTGGGACCTTTTACCTACTTGAAGACGTCACATGTTGCGTGCGACTTTCTGACAGGAGATTGTAGGCCCCACTGAGTTCCTTGACCCACTTGAGAAAGTGAGTTGACCAGGCACCACTGGAGTTCCTTAGATGACACTGGGCGGAATGTCATTTGATGTTTAGGACTGCTACCCGGTACACGTGCACATATTATTTGATTACGTGCTCCACTCCAGTTCATAGTTTTCTACCACTAACACTACAAGTACTACAAGTATTTAAATTTACTTTGTGATTTATGACTTAAAAATCAAAACTCGACATATTTTATGAATATGTCTTTATTGTGTCTAACTATTATTATAAAACAAACTAAACATTATCTTTGTAACAAATAGACAAGTTATAACCTTTACTATGATAGAGGCCCTATAGCATATAACGACAAATAGTGAATTATGAGTTAAATACTTATTTATTCTAAAAGGGGTTTTCAGTTTCTTAGTTTAAAATCGCAAGGATGTGTTACGATATATTTGAGGCGAAGCAGTGCATCTATAGGATATGCACACTAACAAGGCCAAAATGGCGCTCTTAAGTGCTTACCAAACTAGAGGCCCTTGTCTTTGATAACCAAAAACTAAGCATGCCCACTGACGACACTTACGTGGAATGCAAATTCACCAAACTGTACCCAGTGGAAATACCTCCGAGAGACAAATGGCTAAACGACCAAATGGACTTTAAGGAGGGAAGCCACGTGTGGTACACTGATGGATCTAAAAAGGGTGATGATGTTGGATGTGGTATCTACGGTGAGAGGCCAAAGCTCAAAGCTAGCGTCAGCATGGGGAAAGAGGCCTCAATCTATCAGGCTGAACTCTTCGCAATAAATAAATGCGTGGAGATCAATCTTGAGAGAAACCTAAGTAACCAATACATCTACATCAACTCAGACAGCCAAGCTGCTCTGCTGGCACTAGAATCCCTAGAGTCCTACTCTAAACTAGTCCAGAACTGAAAAAACAATTTAAACACCCTGGCCAATACCAACAAAGTCATACTTAGATGGGTACCAGGACTTTCCGACATAGTTGGGAATGAAAAAGCAGATGAGCTTGCAAGGAAGGGCGCGGACACAACCCTGGTCGGCCCAGAACCGTTCTGTGGTATCACAAAACGGAAAGCATATTCTCTGCTACACAACACAGAAAAATCTGAGGCAATAAAGCTGTGGAAGTTCGCCAAAGGACCAAAACATGCTAAAGCCTTGATCAAAGGATACAATAACAAACTGTCTAAAGAGCTACTGCAACTCAGAAGGCACAAAACCTGCGCAGTAACGAGAATTCTGACAGGACACTGCAAATTAAACAAGCACCTGTTTCAAATGGGTATGAAACAGGACGCAACTTGCAGGTTCTGCCAGGAGACGGAGGAAACAGCAATGCATATTCTCTGCTCCTGCGGACCACTCATGCACAAAAGAAGTATCTACCTAGGGCGGCACATAGTGCACCCAGAAGAGGTACAACATATCACCGCTCAAAGAATCTGGAACTTCTTAGAGGCAACAGGTCTCAACGGTGAAATATAAACAAAGGGATGCAACAATAGATCACCTGCTGGTCGAGGCGGCATATAAAGGCCCACAATAACACAATAATAATAATAAAAAACGATATATTTGGCTAATTTGGCTGCTACTCACTGTACGATGCTGACTGCACCTGCTGCAGTATTTATTAGATAAATGTTAATGCTTAGTTACCATTGAAATAACAACTGCTTCGCAACTGGTGGTACCCTGGTTGTTGACCTACGTGATTGGCAGTGTGTCAAATTCAAACTGCTGTCATGATACCTACGTATTCATGACAGCAGCTTGAATTTGAGTGCTTAGTTACCACTGAGTTTCCAACCGTTATTGTCATTGTGATTGAACAAGGTTGTATGTATTAAAGGAAAACTGAGTCGTTGAGATATATGTAACGAACTGAGAGCCTACGTGAAAATGGCAACTTAGCTGTCAATAATTTTGTGACGATTGAAGTGTATATGTTTTCTTGTACACCTTGCCCGCTCAGGTATATCTGCTGCTGACTGCTACAATGGACACGAGATGCAGTTTAGGTTTAGTATTCAAGGTGTGAAACACAATTTCGCATCATAAACGAAGATAGTTTGGCAAACAGCAATATTTAGTAGTTGCCGACAGTAATCCGGCAGGCGGTGCACTCAGGTCTGCTCATCACGGATTCTCGAGGGCGCAACGTTAAATGTAGGCCACCAAGTTCCCGACGCCGCTCCAGACAGAATATTGCTTTGTCACTTGCGACATTGTACAGCTCCGCTAAGCCCAAGTAATTGGAAATAGTTGAAATAGGCGACTTGCGGAACCTCACTTCTCCTCTACAACCGGAAAGGCATTTTTAAACGAATATACTTATTTAAAATGTATTTCACACTATCTCGGTAGAAGCTCCATTAATCACACGTAGCGGTCTCTAAAGACTACTTAAACATGGACAAATGCGTTTAAAGTACAGAACTCGTTTAAAAATCCAAATAAACGACGTATGAGAGTCCGATGTTGATTTTCTCCGCACCATGCGCCGGTTGAACGACGAAAAACGAATGAAAAAAACAACGATGCCACCACCCCAGCCCAGCCTACACCACTAAAGTTTCTGTTTAGCCCAATGGTTGACTGGTACAGAATGCCTTAAGGCATTAAGTCCGCCAATTGTACCTTTATTTTTATATTTGTGCAATAAAGTTTAAATAAACTGCGGACTCTAATCTTGGCAAACCTCATGCAGAACTCGGAATCGATACAATCTATCTTTTATTGTAGTAAAATGCTAGGGACATGTTCTGCATGAAAAATTAGAGGCAGTAATGATAATGACATGGAGATCATGACTAAGTAGAATTCTTTAAAAAAAATTGCTTTGCATTTAAGCTGGTCAATTTGCGTATAGATAGTTAGTAGTTAGTTGGTACTAAAATGATTTTTCGGATCACTAAACTGGACAAAGCCTAGTACTCCATGATGAATTAAGACGTATTACCTTACCACCCTTAAATAATAAATACATATAACAAGCATTCAAGAATCCATCATTATAATGTTTGTCTTGTGTGTGTGTTATTTGCCAACCTAAGATACCATAGAATCTGATGACCCCAATTTGTGAACAAACGCCGTAAAACTTCATTTGCGCTTCATTAACTTTACTGTCACCGGAACAATAATATTCCATGGCAATAACGGGGACAAATAAATAAATAAGCAAACCTATCAGGGCAGTCAAATTAAAAAAGTCGTATAAACGATAACAGCCGCCAGGGGACGCATGGGTCGAAAGAAAGTACCGCTGACGCCCGAGAGGAGAGCGGGCGCAATAAAAATGGAACACGAAATTCGCGGCTCCAAGTTTGCAGTGTGGAGGGCCGAAACACAAATTCGAGCGGGCAACTCACTGTAGATAACCTCACCTACCATTTGTATACATTTCATAATTCGTTGAAAAAATTTCGCATAATTTTTATTTTGTTGCTTTGTTTTGAAGATATTCAGAGAAGGTTTATTAATAAACACCAAATTGCTCCTTGTTCGTTTGATTTTATTGTGTTTATATCTTGACGTGTGTCATAACACTCATAACTTAATTTTAAAGAAGAATATATTAAAATCAAATACATAATTTCGGTAAGGTAATACAATTATTAAGTGAATTTGATAAACAATTTTCTAGTCACATAATAATAAACAGTTTTCCGCTTCCCCTACTGTGCGCAATGTATTTCGCGGACCGACCGCTGCTGGCCTACGAGGGGCGCTGGCGGTGACTCGTAACGCTTGCTCTCATTATTATGATTGGATTCATTGTTTTTCGCTTCACGCCATCTCCCGTGTTTTATACTTTCGTGAATAATTCATGGAAACATTCATCTCTACTAATAATACGTTTGCAACAATGTAACCCTGTGCTATTTACAACGGATCGGTGGTTGTTGTAGGTGAAGGCACAGAATAAGTAATAGAAGGATCTCTGTTAACAAATTCCCTATTTAGGTACGCCAAACGTGCCTAAATGTGACCATCTCTTTCTATCGCATGCAACGCGCTCTTTCGAAGGCGGAGCCTTAGAGCTAGGGTTGCCGCCAGCTCGTCCTATTAAATTTTACGCGAGGGTAGTATATACTATAACTTATTCAGTTCTAATATTTTAATTCAAACAAAATCGATAGGTACCTATGCAAAAATAGACTTTAATGTTCATCTGAAGTCTTTACCTAAATATATAAAAGAATAAAACATGTTAATACCTAGCTGTTAAAATCTTTGTAAGTATGTTGAGAATATAGAAACGGTCCGCCCTTCTTCTATAAGTAGTTAGTAATTTACCTAGCTACCTTGGATACATAGGTATCGACCAACAACAGTACCAACGACAATACAACAGTACAGAATCACACATTTACTTACCTTTCGGTAACTTTCTCGGACCGTCCCGACGGCAAGGATAAAAACGAATATTCCGAATTTTGGTAATTATTCCTACAACCCGCTGCGGTACAGTACGGTTTAGCCTTTTTTGTTTTGGCATATTTACGAGACGAATGATAATGCAAAGCGCGAACGCGTGCGCTCCGTAGCAGCGCGCGGCAAGCACTCTAGACCGTCCAAGACGGCCGGCCGGCATGTATTGTGGCGGCGCGACGAAATCACAGTGAACCGCCCCTGGTGAAGGTTTATTTGTCGAAGAAATCCGTGGTGAATTACCTAACAGCTCTTTAAGGCTATTATGATAAGTGGTGGTTTCCATGTGCTGTCAATGCGATTAAGATCAATATCAAGAGCCAGCCAGTGTGGATTGATAAGCGAGGTTGGTCCATCGCTGCGTCCTCGTGTATTGATTAATTAAATCCACGTACCCGCCGTCGGTACTTCACGCTGCCTGTCAGCCTCTACTCGTCAAATTGCATGATTTAATCGCGTGTTCAATTTCGTGTTATATGCAAGTGAACCCGATTCGTTAGTCGAGTTTATAGCCCGATACAGAAAGTCAGGCACGATGTTATAGCCAACGATTCTCCGAACTTAAATGCATTTGAATACCAAATTTGGTTAAAGTAACCGTAGATATATACCGATCACGTTTCACAACCATAACAATAACATAGCATTAGTTCAGTAGTTGGCAAATGCATTTTAGTCCTTAGGACTTGTGAAGTAACAGACGAATTTGCAATTGATTTTTCAGGAATGCAGTTAGTGGAAACTGCATTTCTGAAAATAGTAGTATAGCTGTAGGATTACGACATATATTTGTACAATGATGATACTAATTAGCATAAAACATTGTTGTTAAAGTTAACACTTTTAAAGAGTGCCTCTCACGACCAAGACGATCAGTATGCGAATCGCGCCCACACTGCGCCTCGCCTCCCCGCCCGCTTGCCGCAACCAACTGCACGCCCAATATGCCGAAATTGCTACGTGATAACCCCGCAATATTTATACCCCTTATTTTACGTTACTGCTCACATACAATGTATTTATGTTGTAAATCCATAAAACATTAAGGAGCTTTTTTCACAATTTTCTGAGGGCTTCGAAATACTTCCGTCATTAATAGTGCACGTAATTTCCAAGATTCAAGTCAAACCAAACTACCAAACACATGCCCTAGACCAAACTAAAACAAAAAAAAAGAGAATAGGTATAACTGATGCATATATAATGCCGAATAATAACCGCCGTTTTATATTTTCATAATATATCATAGTCCGCGGGAAAAGACATCGAACTGCAGATTTAACCCGAATTCCTTGCACGTAAACAAAGATAACAATAACAACACAAATTTACGATCAACGAGTTTAATATTTTATAAAGTTGCGCGAATAGCATTAGTATTCGCGATACATCAAGGAGATCGTGTATTGGAGAGGTAAGCACTGAGCGGGATTACATTCGCTATTGTGCACGTGAGACAGATATAGGGATGAAGAGCTTAACTGGATTAGAGCCCAGAGCGGCGGCTGATTATGCCGCCTGCTTGATTTACGATGACGCGATACGTTGCGACCTGCTTGCCTAACAGACCTACTCGCCGAAATGGACAATTTATAGTGTCACATATACCGATACAATCAATTCCCCCTACTGCCCCGGACCCACGCGAGAAAACACTGAAATATGAGATACCTACGCACATGTCAATTTACACGCGAGGAAGGGTCGATCGGCCGCTACAACGCTGTTCCTACAAATATATACGGGTGGAACGACTTATTTTCAGGAAAGAGGTCGACAGGCCTCGAAACTTTCGAAGTTAGGATTTATTTAAAGAGAGGAAAAAGTCATTTAAACGCGGGCGGTGGCAGTGATTAGGCGAAGGTCTGTGCAGCGCCTGTGAACCTTACGATTGCGCATGAGGATCGGACCTCTCTTAAAAGCTTTCCGGCATTTTATCTACAATACTCGACTGCACTCGCACGGCAATACTAACTTCACACACTTGAAACTTGCGTAACTCCTGTCTGAACTTAACTTACATTTTCTTTGTTAGCATTCAGAACAAAGTTTAAAGATTCGTTCCCATGATATTGAGATGACATTGGTAAAGTGCACGGAAACCTTGCCTCTTTACTATGCGAACGAGCAACGAATACGATACAGCTACCAAAGAAGTAACATCTTTATTGATACCGAATAAACATGAATTTATTTTCCATCCACGGAATCGTTGATCCTTTCTAACTACGTATATTACCCCCTAGCAAAATACGATACAGTTTATACAAACCCCTAATAATACTTAAGTATAGAGGGAACAACATTAAAAGTCCCGTCGAGTACCATCTGTGAAAGAAAGTTCAATTGTACTTAACTGTAAACGTGTTTGTGTATATACCTATATATATACGAGTACCTACATTATATTGAGTAAAATACAAGTAAACATAAAGGGTTATCTACTTACAAAGGTTTGTGGAATCAACGTAAGTGGAGGGACAGAATCTCCTAGATACCTATATACCGCACTAACCCAACCTAACAAATCTGACAACACAAATACGGCAGCGAAGTTCTATCAACTTTAAATTAAGAGAACTCAAGAACAGTTGTTTGCATCGAATGATATTGCTTCGTTCTGTCAACATTACATGAATGATCAGCATTAACTTCAACCACGACATGCTTTATTGTGGAAATCCTATTATCCTACTAATATTATAAATTCGAATGTTTAGATGTTTGGATGTTTGTTACTCAATCACGCTTAAACGGCTCAACCGATTTGTATAAAATTTCGCACGAAGATAGTTTAAAGCCTGGATTAAAATATAGGATAGATTTATCCCGGGTGCACGCAGACGAAGTCGCGGGTGGAAGCTAGTGTTTGATAATTTAAGTGACGTGTATATTTCGTAGCACTAAATAGATTTAATCTGATGTGGTTCATAAGTTTCTAGTATTCCTATAAACCGGCAATAATAAAGCTAGTCGAACTGACCTGAGTTGGGTTGGTTGTCAGAGTTGGGGCGCGCGGAGGGCGCGCCGTCGCGAGCCTCGACCTCGAGTGCGTACGCGCCTTGCTTCTCCCTGTCGAACACCACCTTGGTGAAGATCTCGCCGGTCTGCATGCTGATCTCGAAGAAATCCTTCCCCTCGTTGCGCGGCGAATCCACGATGTAGTAATACACCTGAGTAAAGAACATTTCAAATGAATAAAGACGAATAAAAATTGCTTACCTACTCTGGTGTGTGAAAAGGCCTTCGTATTCAAAAATGTTTAACCCCCGACGAAACGCGGGGTGTTATTAACATGTCTATCTGTGTGTTTGTCAGTGGCATCGTAGCTCCCAAACAGATGAACCGATTACGATGCGTTTTTTAAATCAAATGTCTGGTCTGTCGAGATGGTTTTCAGGTACGTTCGTTGTGCCGGGGGTGTTTACATTTATTTATGTTTTTGTCAAATTTAAAGTCAAATCACACGACTATCCTATGTCTAGACTAAAATGGAATGAAACTAATAGAACAGACATTTATCAAACAATATTTAATAGTCTAGACATAGAGTCGCAGGTGGAAACAAAATGAAGTTTATTCAATGCATAATTTCATATTAAACGTCAATGTAAAAGTTATGTTATATCATTGTAAGGAATAAGCATTATTCAAGTGTGCTTTAATAACGTGAAAGTTCAATACCAGCTCTCGCGTCGTATTGGCGCTACTTTGTAGCGGTAGCATCAACTTCGTACTTTTCGTAGCTGTCTTTACTTAAACTGGCAACTACAAGGTCGTGTACTTAAACTTACGACGTACTTAATACATGACGGCTCATCAAAAATATTACGGAGTTGTCTCAACTTAATAAGCTGTTATATTTACATTTATAATGTGTTGTAGGTTCAAGCGGTAAAAGGACGCTAATCGTCGTAGTAAATCGCTTTATTCTCGTGCTACGTTTTCTACAAGAAAATTTCAACTCGAAACGTGACAGGCCGGCGTCACCTTTCTTCGACGCAATTTTGCTCAAGCAAGAATAGGCTCCTTGAGTTACAAGCGTCCTCTAGATGTTTAACGTTCTAAGAATCTATATTTGTATAGAATTGTATAGAATATTAAAGGAATTCACTGCAATATTTTGATTTATTCTTGTCAATATTTACAAAGTGTATTCAGGGTGGAAACGTCAAGAAATGAAAATAGCTTCTATGCAATTTATAGGAGTATTTCAATAGATTTGGATTCATGGTTTATTCAAATAATTTATTTTATTTGATTTAATATAAACACAAACGTAAAGCTCAATGATCGGAATTTGTATCATGTTTTTCTGAAACCGCATACCCGTCTTTATATTATTATTTCATTTCATTTCATTACTACACAATTAGAGTAGGAGTTAGGAGTAGGAGTAGGCCATGAATCCGAGCGGGTATGGCAAAATGGCAGCTAACTGACCATCGGTGCACCTTAAGTGCATTGTAATAAGGTTCTATATAAATACAAATTGGTCAATTAACAGTGTTGTCGTTTGTACATAGCAAATAATTATGTTCGTCATATCATAAGATGGTCATAAAGGAAATCGTAAGCCACCTTACATTTACGGAAGGAGTATTCACTTTATTAGAATCAATACAATTTCACATTTAAATACGTTTAATAATTAGTTTGAATAATAAAAAGTGGTGTGAAAAAAAATACGCGCCGACTTGTGAAAAGTTAGTCCGTACCGCTCCGCTTCAAAGTTAAAAAATGAGATAATATGGAGATAACGATGTACACTTTCTACTTGTGTAATGCTTAATACCTCCGTACTGGTACAGAAGGAAATATATTGTACATTAACTATCCAGTAACGCAGCGCAGGAATTTGAATACAAATAGACGAATTACTATTTGGTTCCAACAATGCAAAACTGATTAATTACGCATACGTAAATTGCTTACCACCTTGTAGTTTACCTGGTTTTGATCTTCATAAGACATTAATGCTGGCACAGCGTCTAACAAGTTCACACTAACATATTGTGTAATATAACATATAGTGTATACGTGGTTCAATAATACCAAAACCATCCAGAATAACAACGATGAATGATTCAATTGCAAGATGAGCAACATCCATATGAATAATAAAACGGCTGAGCTAACGGAGCTCCACCTTGCAGAATTATACTGAAAGTACGTCTCGACGAATCTAGACTACACGTGCAATAATACAAGGATCTGCTCACTGATACGCCGGATTACGTAACAATGCTCTTTGCGGGAAAAGAATACTATTATTTGTTCATTTCAGTTGCAGCAGAAAGCAGGTATATTCAGGATATATACTTTATTTTTCAGGTAATTTTGTTTATACGTGTTGTCCCTTGCGTACTGACGCTACTTAAATCATCTGTCAAAATTTAAAAGGCTTATGATTATGATGATAATGTATATATACAAAATTAAAAAAAATTAACAAAAATATATATAAAATAATAAAGTAATATATAAAAATATAGTATGTATTTGTGTCAATATGTTGCAAAGGTGTAATGTAATTTATCACTGAACATACATTTAAAAAGATTCAGACGAATTATGAACTTCCTTCCCAATTTTCCCAGGCATCAGACCCAGCTAGATCAATTTCTCCCCCCGTAAACCCCTATACTCCACGTTTCATCGAAATCGTTAGATCCGTTTTAGATCCGGCTTAAACCCTCAATCATTTCCAAGATGATTAAATGGCAACTGTCTACTTGTAATGACATCTTACAAACAAAACTAAAAGTCGTGCCATATTAGTGCGAAAACAACGTAACCAAAACAGCTCAAACTAAAAGTATTCTAATATTGTTCGTAATAACAATGCTTGGTAGAGAATTATGTAAAAATATAATCATTTCTTATTTACTTTTTGTTAAGATACGCTTTGAAAGTGTAGGCAGCGGGCTGCTGACGATGACGGTGAACAACACACACGAGTGGATAGGTACTTACAGTTTAATTATAGCTTAGGAACAACACATTTACAGAAAAAAGGCACAGAATATAGACAAATAACTATTTACACTTAAAAATTACATCAATTGCGTATGTGTAATATATGAGACGAATTAACAATAACAGAGGTCGGTGAGCGTGTCTACAGAATGTTTAGATTTTGTGTTTGTAATTTCAAGAGCAAACGGAAAGTCAACGCCCGAGGTGTCACAGAATTAATTTAATAGAAAAAGCTTAGCTCTGGATTTTCTTGATAGATCACACTGATATTATAAATGTGAAAGTTCGTTGATGTTGTCAAAGAATCACAATAAGTAGAATCTGAAGAAAATTGTATTTATACAAGAAAAATTAAAAAACTTCAATAGCGCGATGCAGAACATCACCAATTTGCACGCATAGCTAGCCTTAGTAGGTCATTCTCCAGTTTTTTTGTTGGCGTCTAAACTCCGTCAAACCATATGAAACGCATAAAAAAGTTTGATGGAGTTAGTTAAGGTGACCCGCAGACCAAATTTGAGGATAACCGATTGGATAAAGTCGTGTATACGTTACAGCGCCATCTTTTGTTGTCATGTGCATGCCGCGTGGCGGCGATAACAACCAGTATATTGTTGAACCGATTGTGATGGCACCTTCTTATATTGTAGTTTAGACCTCACAATGTATAGAGTTGCGTTTTTTAAGATATAATTTCTTCAGAGGTAATTATAAGGTTTGAAAAATTGTATGGGAATGAACCGATACCTACTATTAAACTAGCAATATTTGTATGTAATATATATTTGTAATCATGTTCTGATGAAATTTGCAGTATAAGGGTTTACGGGGCCGAGAAACCGATCTAGATTGGCCTTATTTTCGAGAAAATTAGTTTTATCCGTATTTTCTCGCAAAAGGCAGGCTTACTCTTCGATGACGATCAATGGTTAATCTTCTTTGTTGACGGCTGCGAGTTGGAGCCCCAGCGATAAGTTTTTTTGTTTTCTTTTAATCCGTTTATGTTGTAATTTTTTTTTTGGTAAACGTTCAGTTATTGGTTTTTGTTTAATTTTGTATAAAAATCGATTTTTCGTAGTATTAAAGCCGAGAAAAACTAGGTCCCAGGAAAAACAAAACTTGCATTAACAACAATATCGACGGTTGTGGATTTGAATGCATTCGTGCAGTCTAAGCGTTTTTAATTTATGCCGATTTTAGTCCAATACGACCCCAACCTGGGCCAAACTTAATTACAAGACGGACTGATAAAATGTTCTGTTTGCGAAATTACGGAAATATTGTATGACATTATACTTACATACATTTACAGTGTTCCTTTCATAAGTTTAGAATTAAATAAAACCCATTTCATATACATTGGTATATTATTTTTAATTAGTCTAAATTTAATCAAAATGAAATTGTATCAAAATCATGCTCGCTAGATGGTGCCATCACTATATAATTCAAGCATTAATAATGTTTCTTTTTCATCGAATTTGTGACTCATATTATATGATTGTAAATATCAGTTGTAAAAAAGATCTGAAATTGCGTTAGTTTTAACAAGTTCAAAGGTACCCACCCGGCGCGTTTCACCGCTGCGTTAGTCCGACTCGATTTTGGCCAGTCTTATCCCTTATTTAATTACTAGCTTCCGCCCGCGACTTCGTTTGCGTGGACCCAGGATAAAGCTATCCTATATTTTAATTTTTAATCCCGGCTATACTCGTGTAAAATTTCATCCTAATCGGTTGAGCCGTTTAATCGTCATTAAGTAACAAACATCCAAACATCTAAACATCCAAACATCCAACAATCCAAACTTTCGCATTTATAATATTAGTAGAATTATCCTTTACTTTATATTTTATCAATTAAAGTTTCACTTAGTTAGTAAACTTCAGCACAATTCTATCACCGTAGCGAAAATCGTAAATAAACCTCATTAATTAAACTTAAAATGCCTGTCAAGCGAGTCGTGTCCCTGGAAATTTTGCAAAACCTACAAATATTATGAATGCTAAAGTTTGGACCTCAATCACGCAAAAAGGCTAAACGGATTAAAATGAATTTTGGTATACATACAGTGTATAACCTGGATTAACATACGAGTATACAGCGTGGAACGGAACGATGGACTTTCCCGCAAGAGGGGGATTATTGAGCGCTAGTACGTCACATTTTCCAGGTAAACTATTTTTTTTGACGCGATTTTTTTTTACATTTGTATGGAGCTCGTCGCTCCAGTCGGCCAACGCTCCATACAAAGGTAAAAAAAAAATCGCGTCAAAAATAATAGTTTATCTGGAAAATGTGACGTACTAGCGCTCAATAATCCCCCTCTTGCGGGAAAGTCCATCGTTCCGTTCCACGCTGTATAATAGATACTTTTTATTTTGATTCCGGGAATCATCGTCTAAGGGGGCGAAATAGGGGCTCTGTAAGGAGCTACGATAAAAAAAAGTTCCACGCGGACGGACCCAGCTAATGTATACAATACAAGGACCTTAAAAAAAAATTTTTGTTTTTTATGTATTAATATTTTTTTTGTATTACTATTAATTTTAATCATCCAGCCGAGGGACCGCAGTGACCGCTAGCCGCCATCTCATGTAGATAGGTACGAACTCTAACCGGCTGAATGAAATTCGCACCTGTATGGAGCGGCCATACAGGATTTTTCAAACTTAATTACCTTTTGAATACTTAACTAACACATTTTTTTTTAGTACGTTTCGGATACTTTAAGTGAGCTTCGGTTCTAAGACGGTTAAAAAAACACGTTGTATATTCCTACTATAAATTCGGCTTACGGCGGGTAAAGGTCATACGAACGAAAGTCAATAAGGAATACAATAATTGTCAACCATTATATTGTTGGCTCAGAGCTCCGTCATTTGTGGACCAATTTTATATAGGTATAGTTGAGATTATTTGATTTTGCCGAATTGCTTCAAAGTGGTCCATTCAAAAAGCTACTCCACCGTCGAAGATAGTAGATTCCAGGTCAAATGACAGTTTTATAACAAGTCGGCCACGTTCAATAATCTTAACATTGTCAACTATACGAAAGCTAGAACCCCCTAAATGGATTCCGAAGCAAAATTCAACTTCAACAGAATCAACGGGACTTCAAATATGAGCACACGTATAGCATTTTGGTTATAGTATTGCGAAAACATGTAAAGTCCGGATCGAACCGATGGAAATCTTTAACCTATTCTTTTAAGTTTAAAAGCATTTTCAGAACACCTATCAAACATACCTAACTTTATATAAAGGGGATATTGAGCAATATAAATCCTAAGAGAAACAAGGATACAAGAAGGAATCTCCTGTAAGATAAACGAACAATTAAAACGATACAAGTACATTGCGAGAAAATATGCTAAATAAAACGAACGCACATTCCTCGACGGAATTGTAAAAAAATACGCAAATTAATCTCCACGTCTATCAACTAAAGGTATTCCTGTTCATTGCTTCGCATCTGTATCGCATTTCAATATGTATATGCCGAGCAAATGAATCACGTGTGCGCACAACATATAATAGAATAGAATTTATTTGCATAGAATATGTATATACTCACATAAGTGTTTGTTTGGCTACGATGGTATACTAGAATGCAAATATCTTTCAGTCAGAATATTAATTAATGAATGAACAAATGAAAACGTTAATTTCAGTATTGATTTAAAATTCACCTTCACACTGGTACAAAATGTCATTATTGGATATTAAAATTAATAATCATATGTTTCTTAACATAAACCAAATCCAGGAAATCTATTATTAAGTAACGTTAAATAAATTGAACTTAATAGTAAAACAAATATAAATTATACATACATACATACATACATTCACGCCTTTATTCTCAAAAGGGGTAGGCAGAGCACATGAAACGTATGTTCCAGCGCCACTTTTAGCATAAATGTGGGTGTAAAAGATCGCCAAAATTTTATATACGATACAAATTATACGATAACATTAAAAAGTAAAAACAAGTGAAATCAAAATATTGTTCATAAAAGTTAACGGAGTTAAATATAATGTAAAGACCACCAAAAAATGTTTTAATACCCTCTCTTACCAAAAAATATACTTAACACCAAAAAAAACCACCTCACTGTAGCGAGGAAACTGCAACATGCAAAACAACTTTATTTAATTTAAATAATAATTTTATTTTTTATTTATTTTTACAGTGATAATAACGTTAAGTAATATAATGTAGAATTTTTGTCAATTGCGAGTCGGATTTTAGTTTTTTCATACATTTTGAGACCGAGCGCCTGATGAAGGCAACAAGCAATTTTTTTAAAGTTCTTAAATGTTTATTTTATTCTGTTTTTTAGTATTTGCTGTTATAGCGGCAACAGAAATACATCATCTGTGATTTTTTTGTATTATGGGCGATTTACGTTTTGATATACTTATGTCAAAAAAAGAAAACGCTCCAAGCTCAAATTACTTTCCCCCAGTAGTGTAGTAGCACCTTAAATTGTATTCGAAGACGCAAAGAGAGGGGTGTTATAAGTTTAACGTGTCTGTATGTGTATCAGTGTATCTGTCTGTGGTATCCTGGCTCCCAAACGGATGGACCGATTTTAATGCGGTTTTTTTTAAAGCTGATGTGATCGAAATGGTTCTTAGCTACGTTTCAACAAAATCGGTTCAACCGTTTTTGAGATATTGATCTTTGAAATGAAAATGTCGGGGGTTTATCAACTTTTCTAATTTGTTGTTTATAATAAAGATCAAACATAAGATATTATGTTTAGTAAATAATCTTAAAAAATAAAGATTGTACTAAACGAAAATCATGTATATTTGTTTCTTACTGAAAATAAACAGTTTACTTTTTTTTCTTAAACCTAAGAGACTTATAATTAAAATGTGTGCGCTGTTTATATTACAGTAGGTTATTCACTAAAGTGGCAGTATTATATGCTTTACAGTGGTTCCGCGTAAACCGTGATGGATTCAACTGCTTTGCATATAATTTCCATCATAACCGTATTGGGATGTAGGTAGCTAACTATAGCTACTATAACTACATCAGACTAGAAACAATATTACTTGCTCGGTAAGTCTCAAACTAAGATCCCGGACACTGAGCGCGGTTACAGTAGTTCGGATCTTAAGTAAATCACTTTATTTACTCAACAGGTGCTTCTAGTTAGTAACTACCGGATGAATGCACAGAACTAACAATCGTTACTTGAGCATATATATATGTATAACAATAACGGCTTCTAACTAATTATAGGTTGTTAGTTTGTTATTGTGAAACATCTGCAATGCATAGCATAACCGCGTACCGCGTAGACGTTTCGGTTATCATAAACCATAACTAGATGCGGACGACCATAGGCGTCTTTTTCAACATCAACACAATGCCGTGGACATCCAAATCATCAAATTCTATAACGAAATGTCCTGTGGTTTATACCGTAACATTTCGTAACGTAAGACGTTAGACTTTGTTAAGCCTTTAGAACGTCCGGCTATTGTAGGAAAAACATATTTTTTTAGGTTTCCGTACCAAAAAGCTATCGCCGTCAAAATTATAGTTTTTCTAAACCGAAATATACTTTTGTGTTACATTTTCTAAACAAATAAATCAATCGTGATCCAAAATATACCCATAATAAAATATTAGGTACCCATGTTTACAATAAAACAGAGAGGTATGCGCTAAACGAAGGCAATATATTTAATAATTCACAATCGTACACCAATCCGAAGTGCAATCGCAACGGCTGAAAATTGCATTTTTATTCCCTCGAGGCCGCGAAATTATAGGCTGAGTAAATTGCTACCGTTGTTCGTTATACCTACTCCAACTACAATATACCTGTAGGTACAGGAATGTATTCCTGGAAAGTGTTAGCTGTAACTGCACTGCGCATTTTAGTCATGAATTGAACATGAAATTCTTAGAATAGGTTAAGAGGATCTTTTTTATGTCGCTTTGCATGCAAAAGCTTTTTGGGCTGAAATGTTATTTTACAATACATTTTTTTTGCAAGGTTCCGTAGTTGCCTGTCTTTCTTAGGTACATCGACACGCGCGCGCCAACTAAATGGTTGCGTCGGCCGAATTTGTACGAGTACATTTGTCTAAGTACATTTTAAGTTGGTCGACTATTAAGGTGGTTTTCCACCGGCGAGGCGAGGCGGGGCGTGGATGGGCGAGAATTGAAATTCGTATGGGACTTACTACCTAATTGCACTGACCGCGCGCGCGCGCGCGCGCGTGGAAATAGGTAGTAATTTTTGATACCTCCACGAGTTCCTGAGAAAAAGGGTCTTGACAGACGGACGCACCGACAACAAAGTGATCTTATAAGGGTTCCGTATTTTCCTTTTGAGGTACGGAACCTTAAAAAGTGGAACTATGAGAAGGACAACGAATGATATTTCCCTTTCTGTCACACTTATCGAGATTTGTATGCTACCAGCTCGCTCGCACGTGGTATTACCATAGCTTGTCCTGAGTATCATAGGTCCATGGCGGGATATGTATTAATTTACCCAAAACTTGTAGTAAAGTTATCTACCTACCTACCCTAGTCGTTTGGTACACGCTTTGCAAAAAGTACGTTATGTGGTTAAAATGCGGTGGTAAACGGTATGCAAAAAGTAGATAGGTACTTATTCCGCTGATGTATCCACCTTTTCCTCCATTAAACAGAGTGCCTAAAATTTGTTAAGTTTTACGGAACAAACACGTGAAACTTATCTCAGGCAGAGAAGACCACTAAAGTTCCAGCTGTTCCTAGCCTACGTTTAAATGGCTGTATATATCGTTTATTTATTTAACGTCTTTGTTGCGTGCTGTTATTCAAAAAATCTTTTTGTTTCTATCTATGTTTGTTTGATCTATGTATCTTCTTAATCTTGGGATGGTGTCAAAGCGGACCCCGGGGTCGTTTCGGCCACAACCGGGAATAACTCTAGGAGGATGATGATATGTATCTTGTGTTTATTGGGGTATAAACACTATAACATACGTTAGCGTAGGAACTCGTAATTTTAATTTCAGTGCCAGAAACTCCGCTCGGAAGCGTTTTCATCTACAAAGCGGAAACCTTACGGTATCTATATTATACCGCTACAGCACTGACCGTGTGCAGCAAATTGATTACGATAACACTACTACAACTTAAAATGCTGTATTTCAGAGGGATGATGACGTAACCTTTCGAACGCACTCAACTGTCATTGTCCCATACAAATAGTGTTGGGCAGGACATGAAATTAAAATGAGTTTTTATGAGCACCTCATTTCCAAAAATGAGGTGGAACAATGTCCTACTTCAAATGAGGTTAGGTACTATCTAATAAACAAGGTTTTTTTTTCAAGTGTAGTCTACAATAGACCCAATAGACCACCAATGACTTTCATGTTCAATATTCTTACTTACCTTCCTCCAGCACATACATTATTGTATTGTAGATGGGGGAAAGTTAGGCGCGAGTGGCGAGGGTTTGAGGTTTGACGGATAAATGAACCACGAGGTGATAACCGAGCGAATGAGGAGAGAGTCGGTGCCTCGTGAGGAATGAAGTAGTACATTTTTTCAAGCGTGAAGTGATGCGACAATTTATTGAGATGAGTATGACAAATTAGATGCCTCACGAGTAAGTAACCCAACTCTAGGTACAAAAAGAGACATTAAGATCTACCTGACGCACGTAGGATGCGTTACGTGATCGACCGCTGGTTTCAATGAAACATCACAAGTTCAGTGGAAGGATTAAACAGCGAATTTAAACAGTATGCAAAATGTGAGTACACCTAATTGTGATAACATAAATATACCATAAGTCTATGAATCTGTATGACACTAGATGTATTTTCAATAAATTATATAACTATAAAGTAGTTTTTGTCGGTAATTTAGAAAAACTACGGACGGTGAAACCTCCGCCGGAGAAGGACAGTTGATCTTTCACTGTTTGTGTTTCAATATCTTGCGATATGCGCGGACAATAAAGACATGAGTGTCCATAAGTCATCGGTACTTCGGCGACCACCATTCCTCAGTTGAACGCTTAGCTTTCCGCCCTCATAACAATAAATCGTCAAGGACACATTTAATGACAACGGGAAAACTATTTGGAACAGCCAAACGGCCATCGATATAAAAAGTTGTCGTTTACGTTTGACGAAGGACACGATTCTTTGAGGAATAAATGTAGAGAAATGCCTGAGGTAGGTACCTATTTACCACCGAATAAAGAGATCGGGACTGTTTCATCAAAAGGCATTTAAAGCTATTAAAGATTTCAGACAGTTCTCTGGGAAATGTGACCTGGAGAGATAATTGCTGGTCCGGGTAGGTGTAGGTTTATACTCGTAAGTATTCCCAGCTCTCTGTAATGGCGCCCCGTAAAAGGGACGCTAAATCGGCTAAATGAGAGCAAAACTGATTACCTACTGAACGGGCAGCGGTCGAAACATACCTACCTAATCCCGGGGAAATTAAGTTACCCACATGTGAGCGTACTAGGTCAATAAATATCCCATTTACTAAGCCAATACCTGGGAAGTCGTTAACTTGCACAAATAAATGAAATAGGTACTTACTCCTTAAGCTTTTACGTGTTTTTGCGGCGTTAGACTTGGACCACCTTAATAATGAATGATCCATTTTCTTTGTGCTTTGGGGTAGGCAGGTAATTAGATGGGAAATAAAAGTAGCGTCAGGCGAAGGAGGGAATTTAATTTTAATATTTCTACTTTATATTCATGTTAAATAACATCGTATGCATACTTCAAAAATTGGTTTTAGAATTAAATATCAAACAGGGCACCTTTTGTTACATATTTGTGAAGTTAAAAAAATATAAGTATGTGTTATTTTAATTTATGCTACAGCTAATAGTAAAAAGTTCTAAACATTTGGGTCATAACTAGTAATTTAAACGATTACCGGTTTCCTTTTAATGTTAATTGCCGATTATTCAAAAGACTGATAAATCGTTAAACATTAAACGATATGATACAGAGAACAAATATAGTGGAAAATAAACCATCATCGTCTGAAACGCAGAGCAAGATTTTTTTTTCGTTAATCATTGCTAGAAATGCTAAAAACATGCGGGTAGAGGCCGAGATTTTTGAGAAATGCGTTGAATCAAGTTAATTTTGTGTGGGTCATGTGAGTGTCTATATATGCGTGCTCACTGCACCCCGTGTTTACCTAGGTATCTTTAGGAATTTACTTTATAACTTTACTACTTATATAAATCGTAATTTCAATAAAGCGTTAAGCCCAGTCAGTATTTTTCTCCTTAATAGGTATCTGGTCAAAAGCAAGACCGTATTCTGACTATCGGTAAAAAAATCCGTCGATTCCCCAGGGATCTCAGAATCACTTTTGGCACTTCATTAGTTGCTATTTCAACGGAATCGAATCAGAATCTGTGGCGAACTCTTATATTTTTAGTTAAAATTAATTCATAATACAAGTCTTTTCCTATTCTAAGTATAAGTCATCTGTGGTCTTCTTCATCAGTTCCATTTCACTAGTTTAGTAATTTCCGGATGTAAAAAATAATAATACCGAAACAAATACGCTTGCCTAATATATTTGAAGAGTTCCGTTAATTCCTTATGGTTCCCATAATCTAACCGGAGTTTTGATAAAAATGGGACCAATGTAAATAGTAATTAAACTGTGGCATGCAATCTAGAAGCATATACTTTCAAATAAAAAACGAATTGTACGAATTGGTTCATAAGTAACGGAGTTCTGAGTTAACACATTAAAAAGAAAAATATATATTTTTTTATATCACTGAATTTGGAACCTCCTTTTTTTAATTTGGTTAATGTTTTTGTTGGAACAACACCCGGTCACCCGTCACCGGTCTGACCGCCGAAGTCTTTATGATTTCATTGAACTATGATTCAGATAACGAAGTAGAAGTACGGTGGTCAACACGGTGTTCCGAGGTATAGGGTTTCAAAATTGTGTAATTCATTGTAAATAAGTTATATCTGCTATGCACTCTGCGCGAAAGCTGATGCAGATCTGTGAAAGTAGACTTACCTGGTTGTTAGGAAACGTGCCATCCTTGTCTATCGCGTTGACTTGTGTGACCTTCGTCCCTATGGGCTCCCCTTCCAGCACCGTCTCCTGTTCTCGTTCCGTGAAAAGAGGTATTTCGTCGTTGACGTCTTCTAACATGATGTACACCGTTGCTTCCGAAGCCAATTGTTGAGCACCATTGTTCTTCAAGAAAAAGAAGAATGAAATTTTAGCGTCATCTATATTTTCAACAGAGCATTGGGCATTGAAGGCGTGATGTAAAACGCCCTCTATCGTGAACTCGACGCACCGCCAAGCAACCTCGGCGGGTACAGTACATTGCACCGTTTCAGTTTAATGGGAGTGAGTTAGAGGGCGTTGTAACCGAACTAAAACAATGCGATTTTATCTACTCAGGATCGTTCCAATGTTTGACACCTTCATTCCTAACCAAGCCAGTTGAAATTCAATCTTATGTCAACTTTAATAAAGATTGACAGGGGCAAACATTTCGCGCTTTAATAAATTAAGGTTTAAAGTGTCGAAGTATTTGGCGAGTGTCATGTCGAGCACTGGGACGTTTATCGTCGACGTTTATTTGGCAAAAGAAGCTGTCTAAATCGTTTGATTAAGTATAACGTTTGTTAGAAAACACATGGTTTTTAACCAATAGGAACAGTCACCAGCATCAATATATTATGTATCTTATGCCACAACATAACGCGCATAAACAGTGGCTTATCTAGGCCTGTTTGTCAGGGGAGCTCCCGCTCGCGCCGGCAGGTTTAAAAAAATGACCAGCATAGAATTTTGAGTCAGTGAACGGCATCATGGGGTGGGCTCCAGACCCTTCTGGCTCCCCCTCCTATATACGCACATGCGCACAAATAGGACAGTGTCAGAGATTCTTCTCTGCTTTATTACGCCTTGGCCACGACTTTGGTCTTAAGCGACCTGCGGCAGCGTTTTATCTGTTCATTGCGCGGTCGAGACGCGCAATGCACTGTGTTTAGTTGGGATCACGCGCAATGAATTAGAAAAACCGCTGCCGCAGGTCGCTTAAGACCAAGGTCGTGGCCAAGGCGTTATGGTAATTATTAATACTGGTGACTGTACATCAACCAGCCTCACCTCGACTCTTATCGTCAGATTGTACTCCTTAATGCTCTCGTAGTCTAACGGATGATTGACTTTGATGTCCGCCCAAGTAAATCCATTATCGGCTCTTTGTTGCAAATAGAACGTATGAAATTTGTTCGTTTGTGCCGTTGATCCGGGCATGAGCCGGTAAAACACGGTCGGGTTGTTCTCAATGCCCGAGCTGAAAACGACAATAGGTTACCGGAGGCACTTTTGCGATAACACGCATATGTACGTTTACTGAAAATCTAATCGAGACACATGACATGACATCACATCACGACATCAAATGTAAACAATGAGCTAAATCTTGAGTTCAATGTCATCATTGAACCTTTCATTTATGCTTAGACACATGGTTATAAGCAGAAAAAAAAAAAAATTATTTGAAATGAAAACTTAGGGTGTGCTCTTAAATAGGATAAAGTGATGCCTACATTTTAATCGTCTGTGGATGAGACAACTCTCAGACTTATCGCGAGGTAGGTCTATTAAAATCTACAATTAATTATAAACTAAGAATCTTAGCGTTTGTAAGTAGGTACCAGTATCAGTAGCGGAGCGCCCAGACAAGCCGGTTCCCATCCGGCTTGCCTAAATTTTTTTTAAGGCAAGCCAGTCAGTCAGTGTACTCTTATTGTTCCAGGTTGCCCATGGACCTATGATACTCATAGGTCCATGGGGTTGCCCATCGAAAAATTTCACGCCGCGCCACTGGTAACCTACACCTAACTAATGCGGCCGACCAGCACAGCACGTCTATCATGGGACGGCCGGGACATACTCTCGATTTTTCTCGCACTATACCTCTTGTTCCAAGTGTTCTAATAAGAGAGAGACTGATAGTGCGAGAAAAATCGAGAGTATGTCGCGGCCGTCTCATGATAGACGTGCAGGCCATTAAGTAACATAACCATCTGTCTAAGGCTTATGAATTAAGTATATGGCAAATAATAAATATCAAAATGGGAACAAAATATTATTACATTATGGGAAATTCATTTGTAGCAATGTCATTCTGTACTTGAATTTTTTTTTTTCCATGTACAAAAATAATGATTAGAAAACATGTCGCCCGTTCCTTACAGCGATTTCTTTCGAGTACCTATTAAGAACTGTCCAGGTTCAAAGGAAATTGTACTGCTTAAAATGTACAATATTAGAGGCGCACGTAATACGTATTAGATGAGTAGGTACAAATGATTTTCCCGAAATGATGTTGACTTTAATCTTAATTATGACTTAAGTATTAGTAAAGTGAGTTAGTATTCGTTTCATGTAGGTATCAGTTGTAATGTAACAGTGTGAGTGAGAAGTGTGTGTTTAGGACGAACAGATAGACATCAGATGTGAAACTTGCCATCGGCCAACACAGTGATTGATGCACTAGTTAACTAATATGCGATTGCTAACATTTATCTAATGGTAGCCCGTGGAACATTTAGTGATGCACATTCCCTTTACCATGTCACAATGAACGGAGAAATTTTGATAATATTGAGCCAATTGATATGTTAGCCACTATCTTAAATCATTTCAATGTCGTGCGTCGCTAGGCGAGTGCTTGGTCCATTATAAGAAATTCGTATTCAACTAGGTACATATGTCTTGTCACTTCAGATTAAATGATTTAAGTCAACGGCAGCTATTAGATACTTACTTACGGTTCTACAGGGGTCCTCTAAAACGTATTTCAATTCCCTAAAATAGAATTTGGAAACAGCTACGTGATACATATGCCCAGATTTAGAACGCCTATGTTTAAATCTAGATCAAAAAGCGACTAAGAAAAAAACTGACTGAACTGTTTCATAACACTGACGTTGATTCAAATCAATATTTAGATTCGATTTAATTCGTTCCAAAAAAAGGTTACGACAATGAAATGTCTGAAAAGACTGACTACTGATTTAAAATAAACAACTAACAAAATTGAAATTAAGATCATACTTTGATACTTCTAATTAAACATGAACGTTTGCAAGCAGTAAAGAGATAATTCAACGAATTTCTCGACTCCTACTTCAAAACTACACACTACCTAGAACAGTTATAATTATTTTTGACATGCTAATAAATTAACCGTTACATTAAAATCTTGACTTTTACGAAAAGTAGACTAATTATAAAAAAGATATGATTGATAATTCCATAATGCACTGATACTTCAGCCTACATGCAAGTTATAATGGACATGGACGTTCGAGTACCAATCATCACCTCTCACCACTTGTTCAAAAATATTCTTGCTCTACTTTAAACACCAATATTTAATTAATCTAAGTTCGTACCTAAGAATATATTTGAACAAATGTTTATTTTTGTGATCCCCGTTCCATGTAAGCAGTGAGCCCTTTAAGTTGCACGCAGGTGAACACGACAAGACCGAGTGAACTCGTGATGATGCTTAATACATTATTAATCCACGGACAATACAAATAATATCGTCGTCAGACCACCAAGTGAGAGGCAAATAAAACGATAGTTGAAGACGCGCGCAGCGCACAAACATTGAATGCAATTCAATTTCGCTCGGATCTCGCTTCGAACTGCGCCACACGCTGCCTCGAACGCTGGCGCTCGAGGCAGGGCGGGCCGCAAGCGGTCGGAAGCGCGCTCGAGCGGCAGCGGAAGCGCAAGCGATGTTTGGGGCCGCGGCGCCGCACACTGCGTGCAGGTGACGGGGCTGCGTGCGGTGCCCGTGCCGAATACCTAGACACGCACCTTGCTTTCACGGACACCACTTTGGCACCCACGGGCAAATTCTCTCGAATGTAGATCGGGCCGTACACCGTGTGGTCCCACACGGGGGGATTGTTTGCACGATCCACTACGTCTATCTGGACCTCCACGGTTCTGGACAAGGGCGGGAAGCCCTTGTCTTGAGCCATAGCCTCCAACTTGTACGTTTCTCGCTATCGGGGAAAGAGTCGATGGAAACAGACAAAACCACGTCGTTAGTAGTGTTAAGGAGTGGAGGAGCGGCGGGCCCTGGAGCCCGCTGCGCCTTATACCAACCTGGCTTTCACACTGGTCACTACGGTACCCACTGTGACATTCTCTTTGATGTGAACGGGGCCATACGTGGTCATGTCCCAGATGGGGGGCTTATTGTTCCTGTCTACCACGTCTAACTCAACGTCCACGTCTGCGGAGGAGGGCGGCTCGCCTCTGTCGGAGGCGCGCACGCGCAGACGGTACCTGTCCCGCTACAGAGACACGGGTCAGAGGTCAGCGGGGACAAATAAACAGAACACAACTCAAATATAAACACATAAGTACTCATCGCTAATAAATTAAAACAATTCAAAATAAATTAAACTATCGTTCTCTTTCGTTATAAAACTATTGGCTATAAAATATTCACGATAGCTGATTACCTACTAACAAAATCATACCTACACGCATTCTTCACACAAACATTCGATAAGCCAAATAAAAACAAGTGAAGAGAGATAAAGTTTACCGCAAGAACCTCTCAAACGTCTACTTACAGATACACATTCGAACCGAATTATATATAGTATCATTCCCGGTAGCCAATAACTGTCAGATGGTGCAAGAAAATAATTGGAAACATAATATTCATAATATTTTACAAGATCCTTCTGTACACTAGGGAAAAAGACAAACTGTACAATATAAATAATTACTTTTTACAGTTAACTAAACTAATATTGAAATGAAAATAAATGAACATAAAGCAGGCAATGCATGCAGCTCTGCATACAAGACATGGCGGAAAGGTCAGTCTGTCATAGAACGGTTTGGTGACCTCGGTACGTAACGACTACAACGAAACGACACTCATTGAAATGAATATATTATACAAACGATGGACGTTACGGTTGTACTGTACAAATTTTGGTTTTGGAAACGTTGCCCCTTTCACAGAAGGAATAATGTCACAACTGGCCGATGGCCAAACTGCCGAGCGGGCAATCTGACCATCATAGTAATTGATTATATACTAACAATGTACAATAAATATCACTTTGATTCAGGCGCCCTGTAAAAAATTTGTAATTATCATAGTAATAGATATGTTAGAGGGTTGGGTGATATGATATATGATAAATATGAGGCATGAGTGGTCGTCTACTTGTCCAGGATGACAGTCGAGGCGGAGTCGAACGCCTCCGCGGGTTAACTCCGCAATGTTCTTTATTAGTAACAAAACATGTACGTATAATACAGAGAGGTTATTAAAAGCGTAAGCTTCTCAAATCAATTAATCGATTACTTACAATAAAATAAACTTCAAATCTAGTCTGTGCGAAATATACAGAAGTGCTCTTACAGAAACTGTACATGTTTTAGAACTAAACATAGGTATTAATCGTGAAAACATATTTACAGGAGTCTTATCTCTGTTTCAGGTATTGTACACAGGTCATTTTTATCGGCAAGAGAGTCGAATGCAAGATAGTGCTGCGGAAATAAATGTTAACGAAGACTTAGTGCGGAGCCGGCGCTGGCGGCAACTGAAACTAATTGTGCTGCAAGAAGAACAAGCCCCGACGAAGCGGCTGTCCGCCGCCCCGTTCAATGGACAACTACTCCTCACAGCCAGGATTGACCGCTCTCCACAGCAATGTACAGCAGCAGTAATTTAGAACTATTTACATTAATCAACATAAACTTGTGCCAATTGAATCCTACGGCTTGTAGGTGTAGCACTCATCCACCAAACTTTGTAGTAAAGTTGATCTCATTCATTCGTCACTCTTATCACAAGCTTATATTACTTATTCTTATGTAGAAAACTGCTCAATACTTACGTCTAAAGGCTTCTTTAGAACTATCCAGCCTGATTCAGGCTGGATTTCAAAATATTCGATATCCGCCGGATTGTAAGGGGCGCTCAAAGTATAAACTATGGCGCCGTTATTGTCAGCATCCTCGTCGGATGCGGATACTCTTAATATGTTTGTGCCTATACTGGCATCTTGTTTAACATTCTCCACATATTTCTGCAAGACACATAATAAGATAACCATTTAAATCCCTTGAAGTATTTCAATAACGGGATTCATGCAAATTACTGGTGTCATCGTGCAATTAATGTGCGAAACTAAATCAGAAACAGTTTGCTTACTTGTCTGTCGAATAGCGGTGGGTTGTCATTGACATCAGTAATCTCGACGGTAAAGGAGCAAACCCCTTCTAGCGAGGGTTCACCCTGATCCGTAGCTTTTACCGTAACCGATACAAATTTACCATCGTCTCCTTCCCTGTCGAAAACTTTGTTAGTAGATACTTCTCCAGTCTCTTCGTCAACCGTAAATTTCGTGCCTTTTTGATTAGGTTGCTGCACAATCGAATATTTTACTTGACCATTAACTCCTTTGTCTTCATCTGTAGCATGAACTTTTAGAACCGGACTGCCGTTTGGAGCTCCTTCTTCTACCTTTGGGTAGTAGGTGGGGCATTCTTTAAATATAGGTTTATTATCGTTGACATCGGTTATGAATACTACAACAACTGCGGTCGAAGTGTGTATAGTAGCGTCTCCGTTTACACAACAGGCTCCATCGTCCATTGCTGTTACATTCAGCTCGTATTTATCTCTGTCCAATGATATAGCTTTGTTATGTAATCGAATGACTCCAGTGATTTCTTCAATCACGAATTGCCCGGAGCTTGTACCGCCACCAACGAATCCAAACCTAACATTATCACCGTCTTTGTCAGAGGCGACTACAGTTGTTACTAGAGTGTTGGGACCGGCATTTTCATCTACATTGGGCGTGTATACTTGTTGCGAGAATTTAGGTTCTTCATCGTTCTTATTCTTGGTATAGACTCGAACTGTGGCGGTACCGGTTTTAGCTGGTTCTCCTTTATCTTTAGCTGTGACGCTAAACTCGTAGTAAGCGTTGTTATTATCCGCATCCAGTTGCTTATTATTCGTTATGATGCCATTGGAGTCGACACTGAAGTGATCATCTGGAAAACGCAAACCATTTGATTATAAAATGTTTATAAAAAGTTTAGATACAACGACAGCGACATCGACAGCGACGCGCGGAAGTTTGGTAACACTAAGTAGAGAAACTCGCACTAGATAGCGTGCGTAGTTCGCAACTGTAAAGCTCCACACTAGGTGGCGATCAGAGTTATGTTGATGGAACGGAATTGACCAAATTGCCCTGTGGTCTCTATAGAGAACCAATAAAATATTTGGGTTGTATGTTTACCTGAAACGAAATATTCAATTTCAGCATTTTTCCCGGAGTCCGCATCCATGGCTTTGACCTTGAGGATGCTGGTGCCGAGCGGGATGTCCTCGTCGACGTTGTGCGCCTGGTAGTCGGGCAGCTCGAACTTGGGCGCATTGTCGTTCACGTCAGTCACACGAATTGTTAACTGGAATTATATAACACAGTTTTTAAATTGAAGAGAACACGAGAATGTGTTTACTGTGTTTTTTCACTAGTGAGGCGAGGCAAAACGAACTAGTGGACCTTTAGGACTTTGGTGTTCTTCCACCGACAGCCACCGTCTTTGTGTTGGGCGCATTTTATAAGACTTTGTAAGTATAAGGACCCAATACGCACGTATAACGAAACAAAATTGTTGTTTTTATGGTATGGTCGTCAAAATTTTACTTGGGAGCTTTCCATTTCTTTGCTGGTAGGAACAACACCAATGAACCATGGATCATATCATAATTGTACCTTATTGTGATAGTTACAAGACTGAAAAGGGTTTTTTCAATGTCCTTAACGATATATTCATTATGACTATTATGAGCCTTAAGATTGTCTTTGATAGTGTTAGGGGTTATGACGCAATGTTTTTTCTCCAGTTATAAATTTACAAACATCTGTCACGTACACGAGCTGTCATAATAGCGCGTTGGTCTTAAATTAATCCAGGTACATATTTAGAAAAGTATATTTACTTCAACTGAGGTGGAGAAACCTCCAGAATCTTCAGTAGCGGTAACGACCAGCGAATACACGTGGGGCTGCCGCAGGTCTTCGAAGTCGAGCTCCTTCGCTAACTTGACTATGCCAGACGTGGGTCCGATGTTGAAGGTGCCGGCGCCCTGACCCTGCGCTTTCAGCGTGTACCGGATCTCACGGTCGGCGAAGGATTTTGCTTTTACGGAGATGATACTGCAAAAATAATTTCAAGGCTTTAAATAAAATTTGTAATATTAGGCTATTTTTCTGAGGGGTCAAAATTTCATTTGCCTACTTCCAGTCTCTTGTTTTTTATGGTATTGATATGTGGAGACAGGCAGCAGATAGACGAAGGATTTTCATCTTGCAAAAAAAGGTAATAAGAATAATGGCTAGGGTGCCATGGGATACGCCAGCCCGTGATTTTTTCAGGAAAATGAAAATATTAACAGTCCCATCCCTGTACTTATTGGAAATATCTAAAATTGTTCGTAAAGGCTTAAATCAATTTAAAGCACGTGGCCCTGATCAACGTCATGCAGGAAACCTTTTGGTCAACCGATACAAACTTAAAAAATCTGAGCAGTGTTACTGGTACACAGGTCCTATAATTTATAATCGCCTACCAAGTAATGTAAAAAAGGCTAAAATGTGTGAGAGTGCATTTGTTAACCAACTGAAGAACTTCCTAACAGATAAAGTTAATTATAACCTTAATGAATTCTTAACTAACAATAAGTAATAATTCTATTTCTATGATTATAATACCTACTAGCTATATGTAAATTAATATTTTTTCAAAAATTTACATAGTATTTGAATTGTAATTGTATTTTATTTGCCTTCTAAATTGACCACCTGTAAATTATTGTAAGGTGGAGTCTTGTAATTGCAACTAGGTATATCTGTCTGGTAATTGCAACTAAATTTAATAATGCCCTCTAGGATAGTGATTATAAAGAGCATTATTAAATTTAGTTGCAATTACCAGACAGGTATACCTAGTTGCAATTACAAGACTCCACCTTAAATGTTTGTATTTGAATCTAACGTATTTTGAGTTTGATTTAAAGTGTTTATAACATGCCAATTGACCTGTAACTTATGTTATCAATAAATACTGTATTGTATTGTATTGTATTCTAGGATTAATTTCATGATATAGAATTATTCATGTCTACAGGAAAATTCGCAGTTTTGTTTACCAATGAATATTGTATAGTGAAGCCACGACTCAATTTTCATAAATTTTCCTAGTGGGTGAAAATGTACAAAGTCAGTTATTTATTCTTCAATGTAGGCATAAGTATTACAAGCACCTATAAAAGTCGATAAACTATGACCGGTTCGGAAAGAAAACCTCTGCCTCGAGAAGAACCGGCGTAAAAAACTCGACAAAGTAGAACTGGCGTAAAAAACAAGTAAGCAAATATGAAAACTAGTACCGTAATGTGAATAGAAGATGCGTTCCAATTACGCATTTCTGCAATCATAGGCGACGCTGCGCGACTCATTATTACACTGCTGATTAATTGGCTGTGTCGCCACTTGATCGTCGCAAACGACCTTTATTGGGAGCACAAGTCAGTTACTTCAATTGACGTGATTTCTTAGATATCGTTCGCCTCGTTAGTCAATTTAGAATGTGTACCAAACAAATATATTTTTTGGATTTACTACTTTATGATAAACTAGGTAAAATAGGGTAAACCCTTAGGCAAACAGTTTGACTTCGTTACTGAAATTTCATCAGATATTGGGTGAAAAACATAGCGCGAATGGAACGAAAGAAGCAAAGAGGAAAGAAGATGACGTCTGTCTTTGGGTGGATGTGCACACCTTCGTGTCACTGATTCGATCCAAAGACAAATCAATCAAGTTAAATAAGGTTAACGCAAAATGTCTATGCTACGGGTAAGTAATTATCTTGAACTTGTTCCGAAATGACAATGTACGTCCCTAAAGTGGACTCAAGTTTAGTATATAATAGCATCTGGGCTTTGATGAACTTGGAAGGCACAAGAGGGGAAATGGATTCCGGGGCATGATCGCTAAATAACTTGAGAAAATCAGCAAAAGACAACTCAAAATCCATGAAATACGATGAAACAAGTCACTCTCATATTTAAAGTCGAATATCGCTATTCGCAAATTTGCCTGAAAGTAAAAGTGGTGAACACTAAGGCTAAATGGCTATTGGCAATATCTGACGGTAAATATTGTAGAATTGTGGCGAAGTGGAGGAGACAACAGCCTTTAAAGTAGGTTTTAGGTAGCTTTGGGGCGAATGCGCATAATGTGAGATCCAACACGGGGTCGTCGGGTATTTTAAATCGATGGTCGAAGTGTTAGGTACTTTTTCACGCCAAAACTGCCCAGTACTACTTACATTTGAGGAAAGCTTGATATATTTTTTTATTTTGAGGAAAAAACATTATGAAACACCGACCTATATTTTATTACCGTATCATAAAACGAGCTTTCCATTATATACACTAGCACAAAGTTGAAGTATTACGCAGACAAATCACATTAAAGAATCTGGTAAAGGCGGTGTATAGACTATTTGTAATCGAGGTACATAGACGGCGCTCCACTAGTACCTAATGAATAGGCATGGTGCCTCATGTTCAAATTGATAACATAGTGATGCTAAATGGATAGTAAACCATCAAATTATCGTAATAAAGTATAAATTATAAAATATAATTAAAATCGTAGAAAGATATGACCCTTGAAAGTTTAGAAAAAATATGCATTTTTTTTATTGTCCAAGAGTAAATTTAAAGTTACCAATAGAATCCTTACGCATTTATACAAACAAAATTGTATAACAACTACGTATTAAACGCAGTATTTCGCGACCTAAACATAATTTTACCTGATTTTCCATACAACGATACATGTACTTTGTACTAACAAATGTCGTTGCGACGTCATACCTATCTCTCAATCAGTATGAAGCGTTTTGCGCTGCCGCCAGCGAGGTCAATCTTTGTCTCAATTTTTTTGGGTATTTATGTTCTTTAATTGTAGTTGCTCCCATAAAAACATTTGTTCCTCTCCAAAAACTGGTTCGATGACATCATGAAAAAAATTTAGTCACCATGCCTATTCTGAAACTTACTCAGAGTCCTTTTTCTGGTTCTCGGCGATCTCTGCCTCGTAGCTGGGCAGGTAGAACTGCGGGGCGCGCTTGCCACCCACGATGCTTAGGCGCTCCTCCGGCGTGGATTGGAACCGGCGCTCGTCCACGCGGCCACTCTGTAATCCACACACAATTTCGTAAGTGCAAGGCCAGTAAACATAAGTTTCTGTAAAAAAAAAACATTTTTGATACAAGCTTTTATTGCCAACTGTACTTTTCTGCATACCGTCATCTACTACTAATTGCGACGGTTACGTCGGTTAAGTACTGAATGCCCATGGCCACCTTCTGTCTCCATCGTCAGATCAGCTCGATGGCACCATAATATTGAATTGCCATCCCAACTATACTTATACGCAAAATTTCAGCTCAATCGGATGAGGTTCTGATTCAAAATTCGGTTCCAAGTGCCTCTCAATAACAAACTGACAAACAAACGAACAGTTCCAGTTAAATAAAGGCTTATCAAAATGAGCTATATTGAAGAGTTACTATCCGAGTGAGAGCCGACCGAAACGGAAGATACCGATGTAGTGAATATTCTTTTTGATCGTATTTTGATGGAAAAGTTTATCCTTCTCTTGCTGTCCCAATTAGCATAGATATAATAAAGAGTGGCTATGACGTAACTGAAATATTCGCGGTCTATTGATAAATTATGTATATCATTTGAAAATGGTAGGATAGGTACAGTCAGCAGCAGAAGTAGCTACGCAAAATAACACACTCAAATGATCTAGACAGTCCTTCATCCTTTTGTTATTAGTCTGTCATTTTGAGCACTTGACCCGCGTAGATACTTTTCCTACTGGCTGTACGATTAAAATTTTGCGCCGCGTTTTAAGACCATTTGTAGACTTTGTAGTAGACTGAATCTCTACATATATAGACGAAGACAGGTGGAAATTTCCGAGGCACCATTTTAATCCTATCTACGATTATAATTGTGTGCCTCGAATAAAGTTATGCCTATCTACCCATACATTTTTGTAGCCGGAATATAGTGTGTATGACGCATACAAATGTAGAAGTAGGGATAGCATTAAGAGCCAAATATATTTATATTTTTCTAGTTACATGTATTTATGTACCAATGACAACTAAATTATTATGTTGCCTTTACGATAAAACACGAGTATAAATAGTCAAGTAAATCGTTTAACCTTAAGGGGTAGATTGCAATAAACAGCTACGTCATTGTGGGTTATTGCAAGTTTATTTTTAATTATAATAATTGTCACGACGGGTGGCCCCCTGCCGATAAGTCACCGCCTAAAGGGCTTTTGCAATAGGGGTCCAACTTTACAGAACGCTCTAAATGACATGTGGTATTAGTTGGATGTACGAATATTATTTCTGGAACATTATAATCCGTATGATTGTAATAAATATTTTCAACACAATTGCTCGTAACGTACCTCTTATTGTGTCGGTTTTAGGCTCATAATCCTGGATATTAAAAACCCGTGTTTAATAACATTACGATACTTGTGTGTTATGTTTATATCCCGATTAAGTCACGTTGGCACCTTGCAGCAAGATGTATGCATGCACACGGTGCATTCTTAAACTAACCGGGTTGTACAGAATGTACAGCTTTTTTTTAATTCTCGGCAAATGGATTCTTACTCGACTAATCAAATTAAATCCTTTTTGTTAATTAATTGACAATTTCTTTTTGGATATGATATAGAAACGGTTAATTTAGTAAAACTATTCACTTTTGATAACATTTTACGTGAATTAATAGATAACATTTTAAAACGAAATTATTTATTTTATTTTGTAGTGGCTGTTTAGAGATTTCATCTAATGCGCGCGCACTGCGCAAACTTCACAAAAAAAATTGATGCGCACCCTTATAGGTTATTTCACAGATATTTGTAAACATGATTAATGCGTGTTTGGTTATTAACAAAAATATTGATTCGTGGTGACTAGAAAAGTGATAAAAAGAATGGACGCCACTACAAATTCTTGACGATGACATGTGAGTAAAAACCTGTTGACATCAATAAGTAAAGAAAATAACTTGGCAGGCCTATCAAATTTTCATCTTATGAAAAGGATTTTTTTCCTCGCAAAATGTGTTGAAAAACGTCGTATTGAAACGCGTGAGCTTTGATAATTACAATCCTCGGCTTTCTTATCACGCTCACCAGCGGCTCGCGTGATAATTCCGCCTCTGATGAATTATCAACATACCTCACTTGTATCACAATGTACTATTCCGACACATACTGCTCAAACATCGGTAATTTTGTCGAAGAGTAGGTGGTACTTTCCAAACACGCTACGCAGAGTAGCTCAATGTATTTTATATTTTTCCATCGGTATGTTTCTGGCTGGTTGTAATGTTTACAAATGCTACGCCGTAGAGCGCGTAGCGAGAGCCGCGTAGCAGCCAAAGCGCACTCAAGTTATGAAATAAATATCGGGTACTATATTGAAAATCCTTTTTAGGGTTCCGTAGTTGACTAGGAACTCTTATAGTTTCACCCTGTCGGTGTGCCCGTCTGAGGCTTAGCTCAGTGACCATTACTACTAGAAAGCTGTAATTCGGCATGGGTATATAAATCAATCACGCCGACAAAATGGTAGACTAAAATTTGGTCGGTTGGAAAAAGGCCACCTTTCGTACAAATTCGGCCGACGCAACCGCACCATTTACTTGGCAACTACGGAACCCTAACACTGCGCGTGGCCCGACATGCACTTGGCCGGTTTTTTATAAAGTAGGTACAGTCGAATTACATAGACGCTCAACCAAATTCATTTTAACAATGTCGTACTAATAATACTGAAAAGATTACCAATGTCACTCAGTCGAATCGCAATTATAGTTATTGAGGTATTCCCCTTTCCAATCAATCTGAACTTTCCAAATTTCCCGCCTTTGCTTTCCCCTTCCTAGTTTAAGAGCATCTCAAGGGGTTACGGAATTGCCAAATAAGGCTTGCATATTATATATCGTCATCTTCTATATATATAAACGTAAAAGTCCTGACTGACTGACCCGTTGAAACTTGAAACTAGAAAGCTGATTTTTTCACAATAGGTAGTTTATACAGGGTGGCTCATTCAGAGCGGTCAGTATGGGAAAGGCTGAAACTATAAGATATACGAAGATCTGTTCTGTTCGGAATAATGTCATCGATTTTAATAACAAGAAAAACTGAATTCATACATTTTAAAAAACTTGTACTCAGCTCGGGAATCGAACCCGGTCGTTTTGAAAAAAAAACTAACAATATTTCTATTTAGATATCGATTGTGTAGGTCTTAAGCAGTAAATGTTTCTATGAAACATGATGTCTAAAATGAATAAAAAGCATTGTTTAATAAAATACCTAAGCAAAGTTTTAAGTTCCCGCCAAAACAATGACACTCCAATGTTTTTTTCTTTTTTTTATTGCTATTCGGCCAGTCACACAGACTTTCCATTTTCAAATGAGGTTTATCACGTCTCTGTATCTGCATACTTAAAATAAGTATGTAGCGGGCTTTTCAATTTATTATTAGTGTTTGAATAATAGAAGTAAGCAATTGCAGTCATGAATAGATAATATTATCGCAGATAACAAAACTTCCGGAATGGTTTAATGCAATGCCAATGCCATATGATATGTAAAGCGGTGTATGTAACAAGTTGCGACACCAGCAAAGAGGTACAAACAACCATAGAGACAAGTTTACATGCCTGAACTTGTTGAATATTGTAATGGTGGTCACTTCGAACACCTACTAAAATAAATTAAAGTATGTGAAAACAATGCCTTTTATTCATTTTAGACATCATGTTCCATAGAAACATTTACTGCTTAAGATCTACACAATCGATATCTAAATAGAAATAGTGTTAGTTTTTTTTTTCAAAACGACCGGGTTCGATTCCCGAGCTGAGTACAAGTTTTTTAAAAATGTATTAATGCAGTTTTTCTTGTTATTAAAATCGATTACATGGTTCCTAAGAACAGATCTTCGTATATCTTATAGTCTCAGACTTTCCCATACTGACCGCTCAGAATGAGCCACCCTGTATACTAAGGAGGGATTTTGGAATATTCCAACCTTAAGGGGGTAAAAAGGAGGTTGTAAGTTTGTATAGGGATGGAGTAAAATTTTAAGTGAGAGACTTGGAACTTTGTGTATGGACTCCTTATTACAATGCAAGAAAAACAATTTTAGGGTTTTCGAAAAACCCACCCATAAGCAGGCTAAATAGGGTTGCAAAGTTTGTATAGGGGAATTTCTTTTCTGGAGCTACAAAATTTAAAATTTATAAAAAAAGATTTCTTATCAGAATACAAAAAGGGGATAGTTTTTATCCCGGAAATCATCCCGTAAGGGGGTCAAAAGGGGGGTGAAAGTCTGTATGGACCTACGATATATAAATAAACGAGTTGCACGCGGACGGAGTCGCGGGCAGAAGCTAGTGTACAGAAGACTGCAGACTAGGGGCCAGTTATACGGCACAGTTGCACCAAACATTTATTTCGTCACCATGTAATGAATTCGGCTTCCTAGCGTTTTTCCCGATTGTATCCTAAAGGAGCTCGGGGTTCGCTATCAGACTTAACCTCAAGTCTTGGCGTAGACACTAGTTTAACTAAAGCGACCTGCCATCTTACCTTTCTAACTAGAGGGAAAAAACTAGACCTTGTTGGGATTAGACCGGTTTTCTCACGGTGTTTTCCTTTGCTCGTATATATAAGATTTTTGAAAATCGATTCAAGAAAAGTAACCCGGTGCAAATTAACCAAATCTACCAAAACGACCTATGTTATTGGTCCTAAAATATATAATGCCATTCCTGATCGCATTAAAAACCTTAAAAATGGCAGATCGTTCTACAGCGAACTGAAAAAATGGCTAGTTAATAACGCCTTTTATGACATTTCCGAACTCTGTGACTACTAACATTTTAATATATTCTTCCTAATTCTAAATATAACTTTATTACCAATTTTATTTCATTTGACATGTGTATACATTTTTGAAAAAATGTAATTCTTATAACATAAATAAATTATAATTAATTAAATTTAATCTACTATTAACCTTTTGACGTTTAATGTATTTGTGCATTATAAATAAATGAGTATGAGTATGAGTAAGACGTGTAAATTACCTGATCCTCAGCCTTCACATATAGTACGTATTCCATGTCCAACTGGAAGGGGTCAGTTCCTCTGGTCCGGACTACACCCGAGCGCTCGTCGACCTCGAACCTGCCGCCGGTCCTGTCTCGCACGATGAAGTAGTGGATGTTGTGGTCCGTGTCGGGATCCCTGGCCTGCAGGGTGAACACGGGCGTGTTGGGCGCAGCGTTCAGCTGCACCACCGTCTGCATCGGTAGTGGCCGGTTGATGAAGTAAGGAGGCTCGTCGTTCACATCCTTCACGTGGATGATCACACGCTGGTTGTCAGTATCTGAAAACATAACACAATTCGATGTTCAGGAACCCACCAATCTGCGTAAAAGGCAAATATTTACATTCAATTTGTTAAATATTCCTGGGCTTCACAGTTTTCACCAAGTTTGTGTTGCCTTTGTTGAAATTAAACTCAACACCGCGTACCGTGTACGTGAATTTGGAGAACGCGGGAACGCGTATAACTAAACAGGAAATTATGACATCACTCCAGGAAGTCCACGACAAAGGGACAAAGGAACAAACTTAACATGAAAACGTTTGGAGCGTTATAGAAATTCTGAACAAAAATTCTAGTAAGCGCAGTATAAATAGCAGAGGGTTACGTTAAAGAGCGCATTCCGGGCGAAAGGACACTATGTAAATGTTCTCTTTGTGGGATTGTCGGGACAATGCTCTGTGTAACCCTGATACTTTTTCGCTTATCGCCGCCAAATGCTTCCACTGAATGCTTAGGCGTCGTCGTTACGTCTGGAATTAATGTGATTTTTTTATTCGAAGCGGAAAGGGGTGTAAAAAGTGTGCGGTCACTATTTGTCCTGGCCGTCTATGTTCGAATACCTCAGTTCAGCGTATGCAAAACCCAACGACGAAACATTAAAAAAATATATCAACACGGGTACACTACACTACATCATTGTGAAGGGTAATTTGTCCGAAAGCACATTTTTTGGATTTCATGATTCCGAAAACCATGTTCCGCTGTAAGAGTTTTGGATATTTCAGAATAAACCTAATACCAACCTAACCTAGCCTAAATATCTTTTAGCGGAAAATAACTTCCCGGCTGTTTAAATTTCGGAGGTTTATTCATGCTTTCGGACAAATTACTCTTCGGTATTCCTGTATGTTCCGTTATTATACACCATGGGTGCTGTGTTGCGACTTGCGACACGTTCCAAACTAATAATTTGAAAGAAGTAAAGAATAAAAAGTTTCTATTGCCGAGCTTTTATTGCCGACTGTACTTTTCTTTATACCGTCATCAACTACTCATTGAGACGATTCTAAAGAGCCCAAACTCGATGGGGTTATGAGGTTTTATTACAGAGTTCCTATGGCCACCTTCCAGCTCCATCATCAGATCAGCTCCACATCATCATAATATTGCATTGTCACGCGATTTGCATATTCGTGCAAAATTTCAGCTCAATCGGAAACCGGGAAGTGGATCAAATTTAACTTGCAAGATTTGATTACAGACAGACAGACAGACAACGGGACAGGTGAAAGTAAATAAAAGCTTGTAAAATATTAAACTTCTTTATGCCACCGGTTTCTACAACCATGAGCTGGATCAGGATGTTAACACACACAGGTATGAGTAGAACTGAGTTATTGAATTGAGTTGGCCGGGGCAGACTGTAAATTACGGAGATGCGAACTAAATGCATTCGAACGGGGATCGTGAGATCTTGCCAAGCACATAGAGGCGTGGAAATGAAGAGGGAAAGCCTATTGCGCACCAGCAGGACTAATAAATAAGGTAAACTTCCCAATTTTAGACATCTTACTTCCCAATAGTTGACCACTATTGCTAAGATTGAAAGTGTTAAGAGGAAACACAACGGCCGTTTTTCCATGGAAGCGTAGTCCCCTGTTTTCTCCCTGGATAATGGCAGTAGAGCAATCTTTAAAAAAAAAAAACTATGGCTACTATTGACATGTTCTTATGTTTTCCTTTTTTTTATAAATTTATTCTTAAAAGAGATATTAACGTTCAAAAACCTAAAAAAAAATTGCCAGATTTTCCGCTGTGTTCAAACATCCAGAAAACAATTTTGATTAGATTATTAAAAAAAAGGAAAACCTAGGAATACGGCCAAAGCCTTTCTTTGACTTTTAATTTAAAAAAATAGTTAAATAGGTCGTTTTGGAGAAATAATCAGGGGACTACGAAACGTTGATTTTATGTAATTTTAATAGGTATTTTCGGTCCAAGCTGCAGTTGTCTCTATCGCGCTCTGCGGCGGGAGGCTTGTGGTTTGCGCGACAGCAATACATTTTACAAATATCTATTTCTCAATTATCATGACGTTAGTGTTTCCTCTTAAGCATTGGGTCAGTTTCAAGCACTGGGACGTTTACCTAAAGTCTCTCTTTTTTATATTCCCGTGTATAAGGGCATACTTACATTTTAATGCCACTGTAGAGTTAGTTGCATGAAAAAAAATACATGAAAATATTAGTACACCATCACCAAAACACACAATAAGCTCTATTCATCTATATTCATATAATAAAGAAGTAAGTAAAGTTAGTGAGTTTGTGACTTTGTATGTTTGTATGAAGGAGGTATTCTGTAACTACTCATCCGATATCAAAAACGTCGGTCACCAGTATATAGAATGGACATTCGGAAATTATATCTAGGTATATGTTTAATACGCGAGCGCAGCAGTGCGTGGGGGCGACATCTTGTATAATATAAAGAGGGTTTTACACGTGTTGAAAAATATACGAGAGGAATCGTCACAAATCAGACTATAATATAACGCCCTTATTCATCAAACCTATGTTCAGCTAAAATGCCTTTAAAATTCGTTGGCATACAGCCATTGGAATAATTAAGGACGTAAATAATTACATACAGATGTCCTTTTTTTGCGTTCATACGATTCAAATTACACCATCGCCAAAAGACCAATAATCACATTAACTCTAAAATATTATTATAAGTATTTATTTTCTGAATAATAAGTTTATATATGGAGTAATTGTCGCACAATTTTTTTTAATATAATACCTATTGACATTAGATGGCTACCTACCCAGAAAAGTACAAAGCATATTGAAGTCATGTAGTTCACCGAGCGTTACGACCCCGGGATACAAATAACGCCATTATCAAACATTGCGTCTAAACATCCTGGTATCCTTTTTGTCCGTCGGGATTTCGGTAAATCCGCAATATAAATCCGCCGTTTGGTGTAATCCTATTTGGCGGCTCCTGTTTCGGGCCTAGTTTCACACTACTCAAGTACGTTGACCCCCGTGGTTAACCTCTTCGACTTACGATATGTAAATACCCCGCTGATGTGTAATCGCCATGAAAAAGCATTGCAGATGCTGAAGAACATTTGTATATGCTTTAATGCCTTCACAAAAACCTTGTGTCGCGAGCAACAGATAGTCAGGCAACTTTTCGTTGGTAAATAGTGTCAGCTATTTATTAAATTAAATAGATTCACGCCTTCATTCCCAAAAGGGGTAAGCAGAGCACATGAAACTTATGTTCCAGTGCCACCTTTAGCATAAATGTGGGTATAAAAGATTGACAAAATCCGATATCGCAGTGGTTGCTAGTCCGTCGCCCACAACACACTTCAACCCTGTTCCCTTAGTACAAATCCTCAGTCACCGATGGGAATAAAGAGGGTGGTGCTATTCTAACCCAACACTACACGAGGGCTAATTATTATGTGTAGGTATTAGGTATAGCCAAGAAGACTTTCAATCGTCACATAATATCGGATCGATAATGCAAATAATAATACGCCATTCCTTTTTGTCTAGGTACATCCGTCATTTTACTCACCAAATTAAAAAATCTGGTATAAAATGCATCGAAAAAGCCAATGATACAATTATCACCAGCGTTCGTCCATAATCATATGAGCAAATTTTCAGCCGGACGCGTAATTTTATACGACTGCTCAGGATAACTACTTTGATTACGAAAGTAGTTATCCTGAGGAGGTAGTTTACATTACATTATACATTTGTAAATCTATCAATTATAAGTTCTGTCATTCAGGTTCGAGACACTAGTATGAAACATGGGGGCTATTCATAAATTACGTCATTTCAAAATTGGGGGGGTCTGGCCATTGTATGACGATAGTCATTTTATTAGGCGGGGGGGGACCATTTGAAGGAATAACAGGATGGATAATAGGGGGGGGTCAAAAATCGTCAAAAAATGATGACGTAATTTATGAACAGCCCCTTGCGACCTATGAGCTTTTCACTATTATATTCTTGTCACCCCCGAATCGTACCAACTCCGTGAGCGTGAGTATTGAGTACCTCTTCGCTACACGCGCTAACAAAGCTCATGCTGCACAAGCCCCTATTGTTATAGTTGAGATTTAGCACCAAATTAGAAATATCCCAAAATCATCTTCAAATTGAACGAAACAAAAGAAAAACAAGATTCCACTGGAAATGTTTAATTCATACGAATCGTAATTTATTACTTATTACATACAAAAACGAAATACATAATTCACATGGGATTCTTTGACAACAACAGAGGCGTACGGTCGTCTAGGGTTGCAACGTACATGGTTTCAGAAAACTGGACGATCGCCAAAAATAACAACATATGTATGAGTATACAGTAGATGTTGTAGCAGTACGAGTAGTTACCCTACCATTTGCAAATAAAAATTTGTACAACCACATTCAGATGTAAACTGGGATTCCCTTGTTTGGCCTAATAACGTTTTGTCTAACAACTTTAAGTATAATGCATTGTATGTCTAAAGTCAATTTGTATAATTTCAATTAAATAAATAAATAAAAATTACTTTGTCGATTCTTATTTTATCTAATCATCACATTGGCGAATAACTTTTGTACTCGGATTTTTTGTCTTATACTGAATCATTATAATATTTACTTGTTAAATAGTACTAATTGTACAAAAGACGGTTTTTAAGTATACTTACTAACTTTTTGCCTAATTTCGGTCTAAGATTTATACACTTGTAACAAAATCGAATCTGAGGACCCCACGTGGTCTTGTCTGCCCTACCCCTAGAGTGTATATAAAAAGCCGGAGGCGCGGATGGGGAACAGCCCTCGCCCGCTGTGACAAAGCGCGGAAGCCGTGCAAAGCGGAGCGGCTGAGGCTGGTCGAAGCTGCGGAGCGGAGCACGGGCGACCGTGTTTTGTCACTCAAGGGCGAAAGGGCTGCTCTCCCCGCAGCGCCGGAGCTAAGGCGGAGTCCTGTCACTGTCCAACTAACAACCATGAATTTTCTAGTTACCCTTCGCTACACCTCGACCCGTCGTCTGCTGCTGCTGTCTGCGTTCGGGTTTCAATTAGTATCTTAAAGCAGGTCAGTGTAGGTACGACGAAGAGCGAAGTGAGGAGGAGTGTTAGGTAAAACTGCGACCCTCAGCGCGCGAGCCGAGCGAGCGAAGCGAGCGTGCCGCGGCAGCGGCCGGCGACGCGCCAGAAACGGATTTTTTATTTAAGAATTCATTTAGCGAAAGCTTATATTCAAAACCTACATTCGTTTCTGGCGACAGTTCGAGCGAAGGGTGATTAGACAAAATGAAAGTATGCGAAATGTATTTTAGACAAAATGTAATTATGTCAGTCAAACAGTATACAAAATAAGATTATGCAAACAAAAAAATAGGTTAAATGAAGTTAGGCAAAATAAAATTAGGTGAAGTATTAGACAAAAAAAATCGCACAATCAAGAAAAAGGAAAAACGAGCTATAATGCGAAACAAGATTAGTCTAAATAAAATTAGGCAAAACGTTGTTAGGCCAAACAAAGCTAATCCTGTAAACTGCACATTTTTTTTACAAACAATGCATTACCGAAATTCGTAGTATAATTTAATAATCGACTGCTCAATATTTACTTTTTGTATGGCTATGTAAGTAGCTACTATATTTCTATGCTAGGCACGATCCGATCTAACGAGGCCTATAAACCATTACAATTATGACATTGATTGCTTTGGGCGCTACGAGAATATCAATAATATGTGTCATTTGTTTATTATGCATTAGTTATGTCCCCCAAATGGAAATGCGTGTTAATTTAGTTATAAGTTATTACCATTTTCGTGGTTAGCCTCGGTTAATCAGAATCTGGGAGTTCTAATTAAGGTCACTTTTTCTTTGAAATGGTATTATGTAAAAAATATATAGGTACCTATAATAAATTCATGAATATTTACAATATCTAATTTTATATTTCTCCTAGGAATCCCGGAGGGGCAGACAGCTTGCTCCCCGCTGAACCCCACGCTTTGCCACATTTGGCTGAACGCCAGAACTGATAATATCAACTTACTTAGATCGGGATAAAAACCACCCCGCCCAAAACGAAGAAAATCTAAATTGATTTCCAATATTTGCATCGCTAAAGTCGGCAGACGTTCCTTAAGTAGAGGTATACCTATTGAGCAATGGTTGACTGTTGGTACCCGAACCATTATGGACTAACTACATATTTCAAAGCAACAGTCGCAGACGGAGAAAATGTTATGGCCGCTCCACACGATGGGCCATCCTGCTGGCCCACTAGGCTGGTGCAGCGTGTAGAGAGGGTAGTGGTGTCGGATGCCTTATGGCGCGGCGGGATGGCGATGGGATGGCTGCGGTGTCGGTTTTTCGGCCGCACATCAAAGGGAGTGAGGAGCTAGCGATGACGGTACGCATCTACACGTGCGCCATTCCGCAGTGCGCGGTCGACCGCGGTTGAGTGTGAACGTTCGTGCTGTGTATTTTATTAAATCGAAAATAACGTCTAATTAGTACGGAGTTTAAATCATCACGAATAGCAAAATGCTCAATGCGAGACTGAAACAGTATCTTTTGAAAAAATCGTACTATTCCATAGCAGAATTCGTGCAAGATTAGTATTTTTAATCATGACACCATTATGTAATTTGTGTAAAATATTTATTGTTACTTATATCATAATATAATATAATCTTATTTTTAATTTTGACATTGTTACCTGATAATGAGAAGGGAAATTGTTCTTATGTAATTTGTGTAATTAATGAAATTTTACTTATATATGTGCAACACAATATCCATTGTTATGAATAAATAAATGAAATAAAATGTACGTGGCCTCAACACGAAACAATAAAGTTTTTGGAATGATATCGGGGAGAAAGCGCAATATGTAAATATTAGGTAAATTGCCGCAGCGGCTAACGCTTCGACGTCCATCTCGCAAAACGATTCGATCACAACTGAATGTCGCCATCGTGTAGTGGCGTTCAACCATCGCATGGTCATAGCGCTGGGCCATAGGATGAGCCATCATGTACAGGAGCCATTATGGTACTGGGTTTGCGAGTGTCAAGCAATGGGGGTTTTACGTCGTTTCTCTCGTATCGTTAGCATCGTCAGCTAACATCGTTAGCGACGTCACCGAGTAAAAGTTAAAAAAATTCCATTTTCTAACCAAGATTTAACAATAATATCCCGTAAAAACATTACATGTAAAAAGAGGCCAAGTCTCGAAACTCTTTCACCGTAAAAAGTTGTGACATATTTCGTAGAGCCAAGTCTCAGGCATTCTTATTAACCTTTCATATGCCGTATCCCGGATCCGTCTAGAACGGTTCGAACTTACAACGTTAAATTCAAGGTCATGATTTGATTGTTTTTTTTTACATCGGCATACGAAAGGATAATCTTTATTTGCTTGCTAAATAAAATTCTACTACTTGGCAAGCAGCCCCCTGTCGCATAAATCCGGGGGCACGGCAGTGCCCCCGCCAAGTCAAGCACAACAGCGGCAGGGCCGTACCATCCTTTTCTCGAAGCAGTTCAGGCCATTTTCGACCCTCCCTATAACTTCGTTGTGCGTAAAACTGAAAGATGATCATAGAAGCCTGAATTTTTCAGTTACCAAGCAGGCATTGTATAAACACGATATATTTCAAATTTCATTCAATCTGAAGAAGTAGTTTAAGAATAACTAGTACAAGTTTCTTAATTTTGACACTCACTCACTCACTCACCGATCATCAAAACTCCAAGGCAATTCTAGAAGACATAGAAGCTTCAAATTTAGAACACAATTAGTGTTTAGTTTATAAATCAAGGGAAAAATAAAATATATACAATATTGTCAATTTCGGTCCAGTTTCCTAGATACACCAACTGCCTATATAACTGTCCCCTTAGTTGCCGTGCCGCCAGATACCCTCAGATGCATGAACAGCCTGTAACTATTGTACAATAAATAGTATTCCACTAAACTCTTAATATTAACTCGCGAAAAATGATATTTACGGGACCTATAATAATTAAATACCTTTCCTTATTATACAACACACACCTAACAGGCTTTTTAATTCAACTGTACCAAATATTCCACGGGCCGAATTTTAAATATTTTATTCATAATAGAATATGACGCGAATGTGATTTGCATTTATTCTAATTTGCCACGTGGCTATACGCTTAATTATCAAAAGCTGTGACAGTCAGAGCCCGTGAAATACGGCAGGTTTTAATATCGTAGCGTGCAGAGCAAAGTTCACTCAGCGCTACACCTGCGGCTCAATTCTGAAAGGCGTACTGACGTAATCAAGTTTACATTTAAATTGTATTTGTTAGTGCCCTCCCGCTCTCACACATTTGGCTAAGCGTTAGAGTAAAAGGGTTAACTTAACCTATAGGCTTCCAATCTGATCTGAATACGTCGGTTTCGTGATCCGTAATTCAGGCCTAACCGAAGGGGGAGAATCCTCATCCCACATCTGGACCGTGGCGCGTGGGGGTTATTCTCAAATGGGAGGGTAGGAAATTGTAGGCGCATAACGCATGCGTACTACTTTGCCTCGTGCTTCCCTCGTGGTTGCGCCTAGCGTGCCGACTGAAGCAATCGGTTTATTCACCGCCGACTTTTATGCATATGACTTCTATACAAGGATTTTTCTACGAAATAAGCGGCAAAGAGAATGTTGCAATTAAATAACTGATGTTGATAGGATTAATGAATTCCCCTAGAGCACTAGAGCGAAAACTCAATCTAAATATGTATACAGATAAAGAGAGAAAAGTTTATCTCAGTCAGCCTTTAAGGCATTGACATAAGATAGAATTTCAATTGGCCTGTGGAACAGTTTTCATTTTACCTTATAATTAACCCTTATCACATTATAAATAGGTACATAAAGTTAGATATCGGTCGGAGATTTTTGCAAAACCCTGCGTAATCAAACTTCCCGCAAACTTTGTTAAGATGTGATCAATCAAAATTAGAATTTGTGTACACAAGACGAGATTAATGACGAAAGTCCGCCTATTTCAAACCATTTACTTTAAAAACCAATGAGAAATAAGTATATTTAATTCTAGGCGTTGATACCTAACCTAAGACAAAAGGAATTGCGTGAAATTTTCTTCAGGTGAATCCTACGTATCAAATCAACCAACCTAGTACGCGCATAGGGGAAGAACCAGAAACAATGAATAAACTAGAAGATGCATTTTTGAGTTCAACGACTGAGATGAGACGTGGAGAGTATTCACTATGTACACCGATTATCACCTAGCAGTTAAATACAAAAATGAAAACGTTACACATTGAATCTAAATGTAACTTTATCGGCTATAGCATGTCCGATTGGCCGACTGCAAAATGAACATGGGAAATTTATTACTAGAGTTAGCGATACCATAAAATGAGGTAGGCAAACGAAATAAATTATATACATTATATATTGCGTAAGATAGTACCCGCTTAAATTCGAAAATAGTCTCCCGCATAAATTCGGTGAATAAGTTCTTTAGAACGATTTATATATCGTTATACGTTTATATTTAACAATTTTATTGGTAAATATTAGAATACAGAAAGCTAAATTATGTATGTATGTATGTATTATTCATAGCATTTATTTCAAAATTACCGACATGCAAGAATCAGAAGCAGTCTTCAATAAAAGGAACTAAATTGAACACCTATCCAATAAAACGAAACTAGTTAGAATTCGTTGATAAATTTTCCGTCGCTCGCCATCTTGGTCTGCATTACACTCGCTCCACCAATTTCAGAATCCATAAATTCAACAGAATTTGAATTAGATGCCTGCAGCAAAATGTAATTTAGAAGTTTGATTCATTTTACTACTACTTAGTCCTGTACATGTACGAGTATGTATTTGCTTTTGAATAAACGCAAAGTCGATTTGTGACGATTCCTCGAAAGCAATCAGGCTCTATTTTTAGGTGTTATAAGTTTAACATTTGTATCTGTGGCATGGTACGTCCCAAAGGGATTAATCAATTTGAGAGCATGTCTGGCGAGATAGTTCTTAGGTACGATTGCTGTGTCCCGGGCCTCGAATCTTTATTACCAAGCTTTAAATACTAAATCCTTACAAACAATCCAACGACGTAACGCTCGAAATATTACCTGAAAAGAAAAAAAGAAACACGTTAATTGTTATACGAGTAAATAACATACTAAACATAAGTCTACAGTAATTTTGGATAATTTTGGAATAATGGATAAAAAAGAAGCAATGATGAACAAAAACAAAAATTCTATGTAGGACAGCTCTACCCAGCATTGCCCCTAACACAAATATTTATTTGCTTCTTGAAAATAAAGATATTAACTATTAAAATTCTATGTAACCATTTGCGTACATGTAACAAAAAGATTTCCTGAGATAATGATGGAATTAAAAACAACATTGTATCAGACTAAAACCTTGATGAAATACTTAGTACTAAACCACATTATTTCTTATATCTCTTGCAAAGAAATGTCGCCAAGGTCTCATGTAAAGAAATAGGTCACAACCTAACGTGTAGCATATGCATATAAGCAACTACCAGGGATATTATCTTGTTCCCAACTCAGCTCGTGGATTAATAAATGATTTAAAAGGCAAATCAAAGACTACAGGTAACATGTAAGCAGTGATTACGTGATAGGTTGTGGGTCTGAATGTATGGAAAGTTAAACAAGTTTCTATAGGATAACAGATGCCGGCGCCATATTTAATTTATAATGAGTCTGTAATTAATTGTAAGTTGGTGCAAGCCACCCTAAGCAGCATTACATATAAAAGACAGTTTCAATTAAATATTACCACACATATGTTAACGATTAAATAAGACTAAAACATTCTCAATTTACACTCTAATTCATGACATAATATATAATTTACTTTGAAAACCAAGGTTAAACCGACTTGAATTCAGTACTTTGCCAAGCCACATACATGACCATTTCCTTTTCACTTTACCACATTATCTGCATTCCAAAAGCAAATAAGTACGTTGTTTATTACAGAAAAAATGCAAGTCGCTAGATGTGGGCCGATTAATATTTTATGAGTTCCATCGATTCCTCAAGCATCTCAAAATCTTCTTTGGTACTTCATTAGTTGCTACTACAACGGAATCATATCAGAATCTTTGCGGTACTTTATATCATTGAGGAGTTCCATAACATATTAGCTCTTCATCATTAGTCACTTAACCAAACCAGCAATTTCCGAGGGTACTTAAATACACGAGTTACAATAGAACATACTGAAATCACTACACTTGTGCCTATAAAATTTGAGGGAAACTTTTTATGGAACGTCAAAAACGCTCTGTTGGTATGCATTCTGTAGGGAAATACGAACAATTGAGGTCTACAGGACAACAGAGGACTTTCTATACTCAAACAGCGTCAATTTTTAGATCTTTATATGTGCAAAATAGCAACAATAAGTTGAAGTGTCATGTTTTTCGAGTATTTTCGTGAAAATTGTTAGGGAATGTGATAATTATATATTTTTACTGTTGTCAACTACCGCATTAATCGTATTGGGAGTTGGGACGATTCATACATAACGGTATGGTCAATATGAAATTACGCATTGCACGGTCAGTGAACGAGAACATTGTGGTGCGAGTCATTCGTACCCCGATTATTATGGAACGCGCATACCGGAGCAGAAACATGGCGACTAAAATTAGAGTCAGCGCCAGTGACATTAATTAATACTAGGCCGTACTAACTGCTCGTGAAATACGGAAGCCGAAATATTCAGGGGGGTAATGTTGTGGAAACACAGAATATGTTTTCGCTACAATGTTGCACATATATTCACTCGTCTTGGTAAAATGAACTTCTAACAATGAGTTGTTAAATTGAAACCCACTTCGAGAGACCGAAACTGTTTTTTAATGTCTCTTACAATTTTTTCCTTGTCATAAATTCATTATTTATTTATTTATTGCAAACCATGGTGTATCGTCGATGTTTATGATACGTATACATTTTTAACCTCATTACAAAGTAATAAGGTGAAAAAGCATAGACTTATCAACACATATCAAGCGTAAACATATCTTTGACGTCGACTGTACATATATTTATACAGTTATAATGTAGAGAGATACAAAATCACATGGCACCCTGACAGAGTTTGAAAATACTTAAAATTAGTTTACAATGCATATAACGTTAACACTTTTTCGCAATGGTAATTTTTACTTTAATTTTATTTTTTACAAGCTTTTATTTTTAATATTTAAGTCCGTCGTCAGCCCGACGAAAAGAGTAAGAGTAAGAGAGGTACATAAATACTAATAATTTATAAAAAAAATACAAATCTTTTTAAATTTTGAACTTGATATAAAAATTTATTAATTTTAAACATTCACTTAATGTGTTGGCAGAATTCATTTTTTTTTATGCCTTTTACGATACGACAGTATGGATGTGAGTGCGCATGTATTTAAATCAAAAAAGCCCGCCACTGTTGTTTACTTTGGAGTTGTACTGTGTAAATTTGTTGAAAATGACGAGTGAAAGTGATTAATCAATAATAATAATTTATTATTGCGTTCCATTAGTGACAGTTTGTTACTTAGAACTGCGACGGTACCTACAATGTATTTTTGTTGTGGAAGATAATAAGTTACTCAAAATTAATTGCGTTCTAAAACCACAGGTTTTAAGTGAATAAGCTTGACAGCAAGAGAATCGGAGAAGTAGTCAAATGCAGGTCTATATAATAAGTACCTGCCAAGCTTGGTAAATTCAATGAATGTATTTGAAACTGACATTTGAATAGTTATTTAATTTCCTCACAAGGCATAGTAAAACTTTGTATGATACACGCTCGTAAAGATGATTTGTCAGACTCGTGTCGAATTATACATGAGCGAGTGAAGCGAGCGAAAAATGACACTCGTCGGAAATCAGCTCTTTCCAAAATTGTAGCATAAACAAAAGTTTTACATATAAAATGACCATATTAAATTCTTTCTCTTCTCAACTTTCTTTAGGGAACAAAATGTCATCTCTTTATGAAGAAGGGCTTTCGTTAATGATGATACCTATTAGTTTATTTATTTAACCTTATTTCACTTAATAAGAACAAATTCAAATATTATTAAGTGATACAAAATTTGTAACTGCTAGTCAACTACCTCCCAAGGTAGTGGCCTAAATGATCCATGCATTACATTAGCATTAGCTGCTTTCCGACGTCCACGTAACGTTCCGATACATACTGCATTGTTGATGTGGCGTCAACGGCATTGTAGTAAGCAGATTTAACGCCAATCAATCACGGAACAGTAACGAGTTAGGAACGCGTCATTGTGATACTCTAATACCCTAATATTTGAATATATAACAAGCAAATTATCTAGTGTAATAAAAATGACGTATTGCAATCGATTACCAAAAGCAAACTATTGCGTGTCTTAGTCAATTTGTCGGGTCATTTGAGGGTGCTAGTATAGTTACGTTACGTACTGTGAAACAACAGACCGAGCTTCTGCACTAACATAGGCCCTTTCGGGCTAGCATACGGGCCCTCCATAATAAGGCAATTAAATAGTCAGTGCGGGGCTTCATTAGGCTGATACGGGCTTCCATCACCTTCGAAAACTATCAATACGTCCTCATTGACCAAATTAACACTTTAGCGGAGTTCAGTAAAGTTCTTTACAGGCCTCTCGAAATGGACACGATCAATTTAAACAAGCGTTTCATTGTTTTAAAATAAAATGTACACACGAAGTTCCAAAAATGGGAAGGCATGGTACAATAAACAATCCGAAACTATATACCAGTTTCGGATTGTTTATTGTACCATTCAGACCGTTAAAAATGTAACATTTTACAAAAAAATAACCATACCTTTGATTATATTTTATAATCTGCGTGATTTTCAAGTACCTACCTAATCCAATTAAAAAGCGACGATATATGTAAAATATGTATTTTTAATAAGATTATTTGCTACGGGTTCAACGCGATATTGAGTAAAAGTGTAAAGAAATTAGTAATCATATACAATATAATATGTGAACAAAGCATAGGAGTCTATGTAAAGTTTTATAAATATTAAAATAACGAAACATATTTGATTTTCAAAGATAAATAGGCAAAATAGACATTTAAAAGGAATTCCGAGACTAAACCCACATCACAGGGGCAATAAAAGCTCTGTAGTTGCTTTCTATTAAATCTACTTTCTACATACAACGCGGTTTGGTATCAAGAACATTCCTAAAAATCGCTTATCCGCGTAGCCGCGTAGCTTGTGAGGTTTAATTTGCACGTAAAAAACGCTCAAACTTTCAAATTTATCAAAAATAATGATTCAGCCACAAACTGGATTTATGAAACACATTTTAAACCTAAAATTGCCATCAAAAACTGGGCGGAAGCAAGTATAGTAGTAAAAGGCGCCCAATTTCCCAGCACCCGGGGCGGCAGGCAGCAGCGCTGAAGGGCGGAGCGGCGCACAATGAAATCTCGTCTAACTGAAAAGACGTGCAATTGACAGTTTTGCCGATGCTGACTCCATCCGACGACACAGAACGGGCGTCGTAAATTGGTTAAATCATTAATCATAATTTATGACGAACGTCGGAAATTTTCAACCAAATTGCATAACTAAGCAGCTTCCAAGTTCTACTGTAAACGTTCCAGAAGGGAATCCACATAATTTAACTTCGTGGGCGAGATTTGAGTTCGAAATCACTTCTCAGCCAGACCGCCGTAAATTTGACTAATATGATAAGGCTTTTAATTCAGCAATAGAGTGTTTGATAAATAGATTCATTTCACGATATTAAATACTCCTTATATGACTCCTAAAACTAGTCCTGAACTAGTCTTATTATACAGATTATATGTTGAATGTACATACTCTACTTTCAGCATGAGTATGCCAAATATCTAGTAAATTGTATGATTAGAAATGGACAAAAATAGACCGCAGTTTCAAAGGGTAAATATTTATATTCGTCGAATTACTTAAATTTACTAGGTAAATCATGAAAGAATCGTGTAGTTACTTAGATAACCACTCATAAATCAAAACTAAGTTGGATGGATGTGTATTTACTTAGCCCCACGCGAACAATGCTAAAGGGCGACCAACCAAACTCCCGGACAATGGTCAAGCCCATGCAAGTCACTTCAAACCAAAAGCCAAGTACAAATTATTTACACAAGTGATCTCCACACATTGTATCTCGTTCGTACACTTGGCATGGGTTATATCTGCGCAGAAATGGCTTCACAAGAAATTTGATTTTTTAGTGATCGATCTTTTACAGATCGTCTATCAGATGGTAACAAAATAAAGTTAGTCCCTATACAAAGTGCGACTTACGTATTTGTGGTACCGTTGAGACAGTAATACCTACGTAATTAAATTATATAAACTTCAAACTTGGTGTGATTAAAAATGAGTTCACTCGCGAATAAAGCATTTTTATTATAATTACTTCAATAGGTAAACATGATTGAATGTGGTGGTATATGATCGAACGTTTATATCGAGGCTATATACTAGGAGAAAGAGTATGTAGTTATATTTGCTGACCATTTATTTCGTTGTGTTTATGTTACTGACTGTACATCCATGGGAGATGGGCTTCGAAAAGTCCCGTCTAGTGTGATTGGACGGGCTCAGCAAGGGTACCTAACGCTTTAACCGCTTACTGAGGGAGAAAGCGATACCACTCTAGTTAGAAATTTGTCGAAGGATTTTCAGGCCGCCAAGTATAACTTATTTATATTTTAATATAATAAATAGGTATTTCTCATTAACACGCTAGCGAATCAAAATGTTCAAACTATGAAAAATTATACTGAGCACCCTTCTCTAAGAGTTCACGTGATAACGCATAATCTTGTACCGGTAAACCGTTGACAACGAACACCCGTCCTTAAATCGTAACGGCACGTGCCTGTAGGTACATTGGCTAATTACGAGTATATAGAACATATCGCGGCCTCAAAACATCCATCGCAAGTCACAGACATCACCGTATTACTTAAGACATTTTGCTTCCTAGCGGTGTATACGACTAATGATACAGCGCCCACGGCGAGAGCAGTAGCCGTTCATTACAGCAAGTGCAGCTAATTACCAGCAGCGATGCGACTTAAGAACAGTTTTAAGTCACTATGAATTATATTTAGTCGTTTTTGCAATTATGTATACCTGAAAGCGTCTAATATTATGAAGTTAACCTGCAGTTTAATTAAACGGTAATTACTAATTTAACATTAAACGTTACGTAGACTGTAAAACTTATTTATGTAATCTTTATGGCACAAAATAAAAACTTATCGTACAAAAGGCGAAATTAATGACATACCTATATGGAATTCTCCATCAGTCAAACCGCAAAGCGGAAACGTTTGGGGGCAGTGCATCTAACAAATAAAAAATATGGTACAAAATATTTAATTATAAAACGAACTTACCTGTATGTGAAGTTCTATCAAAATTATGCGAGCTGCTCAATTAGAAGCGATTAATGTTTAGATGTAGTACTGTTTTCCAATTCACGGCCATTATCAAGAATTATTTAAAGAATAAAATACTAATCTGCAAGATTAGAGAAAGAAATATGCATAGGTACATACTTACAACCTGATACGCTAGTTAGTTTGGTCTAGTTAATTGTACGATTTATAAGTTACAAAAGGTGGTGCATGAGATTCCGCTTTTTAACCGACTTCAAAAAAGGAGGGAAGGTTCTCAATTCGGTTGTTATTATTTTATTTTTTTTATCATTTTTTTTTCAATGTTTTTTACCTCTAAACTCCGTGATTGATGAGCCGATTCGTATTTTTTTTGTTAGTATATGCTTCCAGGTAGGTCCCATTTTTTTCAAAAATTCAGTTGGATGATGGGATCCGTGAGGAATTGAGGGAACTCCTGAATTATATTAGGTGCAACTGAGCAAACATCAAACATGGCAACACGAGACAGCCCGGGACAACCCCTGGCAGAAAAAAAACTTCGAAAATTTGTTAAATTTTTGGTATCCATAAAAATCATTATGTATTAAGAATTTCCTCTCTATTTTATTATTAACTTGATCCACTCTTGAATTCACACTATTTTTAGGGTTCCGTAGTCAACAAGGATCCCTTATAGTTACGCCATGTCCGTTTGTCTGTCTGTCTGTCCGTCTTCGGCTTAGCTTAGTAACCATTACTACTAGAAAACTGTAATTCGGCATGGGTACCTATATAAATCAATCACGCCGACAAAACATTACAATAAAAAGAAAAAAAAAATTTTTAGTGTACCTCCCCTACACCTAAAGCAGGGATGTAATTTTTTTCTCGTTAAACCCATGGTGTGGGTTCGTTGTCGTTCAAAAATATTATGGGTTTCCTAAAACTATTTTTCATATCAGTGATTAGTTTGCGAGATATTGGGCTTTAAAGTCCTAATTTTTGTTCGAGTCATGTGTCGTCGGCGTCGACGTCGTCGTCGTCCCTGCCGGCTAAATGGCTACTACTGGGGATGTGAAAAAAATCCTGGTAGTAAGTAAATATAATGAATTTATTAATGAAAACAATCACGGACAAGTAGGCATAAGTAGTTACCGAGTAATAGTCGACCAACTTAATATGTACTTGGAAAGGCCGATTTTCGTACAAATGCGGCCGACGCAACCGTACCGCCGTCGATGTAACTAAGACAGACAGGCACCCTACACTGCGCGTGGCCTGACACGCACTTGGCCGGTTTTTTTGGGTTGAAACCGTCTTATTTTTCATTGATAAATGTGACGATATTAACTCGTAGCGCACAATTATGTCGATAGGTATTTAAAGTGAAGCCCAAATAATATAACCACATATGACATAACATAACCCACGTTAAATCATTTGGATTCTAATCATACCTACTTTTTTCAAAGATAAATAAGCTGCTATCTTAAAGCAACCGCATGATTTTCTAGCACTATAGGATTGGAAAATTGGTTCAGTCGCGAAAATCATTGCTGGACGCCGGGACACTTCCATTACGGCGATGTCCCGCCGCGCCGCCGGTTCAATGTCCGGTTCGCTCTATTTTTACCCCACTAGCCGTCCCGTACTCACACTGGGCTGTTATTCGCTAAGCGTTAAAGCGGCTCACCCCGCCGGTCGCCCGTCACGAAACTAGACCTCTGCCTACGCTTGGTTACTACGCATCGCGGTGTCAAGATATATTTGTGGGTGAGCGTTGAGGTGAGCATAAAACAAGTTACAGAATAGGGGGGCTGAGCATATGTTGTGATCTGACAATGCGCCCATTTCCGATGCTACGCTGACCTTTCATAAACACAATAAATAACATCATTAAATTCCATAGCACTCTTTCCTATAGGGATGAAAGACAAACTAATTGGCAATTGAAGTGGGCTGCTTGATCGTGGATTTAACAATGTATTCACTGAATTAATAATATGCGGACTGATTCTGAATAAATTTAAATATAACTAAAAGAAAAAATCTGTCTATCCATGCAGAAGGTTCCATGCACACAGTTTCGGCAAAACTAAGGGTGCGGAATTCTCGCCATAAATGATATTGATGTTTTTGTTTTATAAATTACACTTATACTAATCTATAGGCATTAGTACTATACGTAATTATCGATGATACAAACATTAAAAATGAAAAAACACAAAACGAACTCTACAGATTGACTACTTTATGAATAAGTCGAAACAATTAATCGTATTAGTTTGAATTGGGACTGGAATACCGATACACTGACAATGTCTTTGGAATGAGTCCAATTAAATTTTTCCTACAATATTTTCCGATAAGTATACCATTTACTAACATATGAAGTGTTTGATAATATAACAAACTCACCTACATTATCGTCCTTGCTGGCAATACGAACGTCGTGCATTACAAATGTTTGGCGCCGTATGAAACGTCACTGCTACTAAATCTCAGCTATATTCGGTTATAAAACGCAAAATTGCACAGATTTACATAAGAGCGTCCACTCTTCGAGTTTAAATTAATTGCTTACTATTTCCAGTCACGTATCGGCGGGTCCTTTTCTTAATGAAGCCGTTCGGGTCATTAGCTGGAAATGTGCTGTATTTACTGCAACCCCTATACGACGCGACTTTAAGCTTGTTTCTTGAAAAAGCTAAAAAAAGTATTCAACCTAGTTATTTTTCTATAATGCTCATTAGTACAAGAAGAGCGATCTACACTCATGATGATAACTATAACCAGACATCGTAAATTTTGTAAAATTTTCGGTGCAGCATGGGTGTGTTAACGGTGCCGGTGTTAGTATAGACAATATGAATTTAAGGTTAATATTAACATTATTAACGCTAATTAAACATTACGATTGTAATTGTTTCTACCAATACCGTTAATAACACTACGATGCACCGAAAATGCTAAAAATGCCCATAATAGAAAATTATAACTAACTAGGTATACTTAACTTTCGTGCTGACTTGTGTAAATCTAAGGGCAGTTATCCTTTGACCAAGTGTGGGGTAAAATTTTAGCGCCTAGAGAATAAAAAAAAAATACATACCGACATGAGTTCTAACTAATATTTGTACAACCGTGGGTAAGTCACTCGTATAAACTTTAGTCATTAATATGATAACAGTTTAAAACCCCAGTTACAGCAACAAAAGTCAGGTAATTTGTCAGGCAAGGGAAGCTAGTGCAAAACTTTGGCCGCTGCTGTCGTTGCTCAATCGATAATGCCGTCTCGACCGCAGCCCCGGTCTTCAGAAACGTTTTTACTGCTCTTCAATAAGTATTTCGATACCGTTTTATACATATAGAAACGATAAGTATGTACGTGAATACGATACTTACGGGAGTTTGCATTAAAACTTGATAATTGTTACTTTAGAACGTGAATGGACGGACTGGAAAACCGTTGAGCCAGGTTTTTATAGTAGGTATGTGTTTTAACAAGAAGGCAACTTATTTTTTTTTTTTTTTTTTCAAGAAGGTACATAAACACATATTCAATTTCAAATTTACTCGCCAAACTGACGGAACAGTTTGTTGGCGAGACCGCGCTCATTTTTTACAGGTATATAACCATATGTATATGCACCTAAGTTACTTACTACTTAAACACAAATATAAATCTGACCAAACATAGGTACTACAAATTGCAACAATAAAATTAAGGTAATTTTTCTAAGAAGGTCTGTTTTAGCTTACTTATGAAGGTATATGCTGGTAGACGCGCAATCCACTGGCTCCTAAGCGCTGCAAATGCGAAAGTTTGGATGTTTGGATGTTTGTTACTCAATCACGCTTAAACGGCTCAACCGATTTGGATGAAATTTTGCATGAATATAGTTTATAGCCTGAATTCAAATATACGATAGTTTTTATCCCGGGTCCACGCAGACGAAGTCGCGGGCGGAAGCTAGTTAGATATATACGCAATCAATTTGCATGAAATATGTCATTATTGTTGACGACGCGGTTAGCCTAGTGGGGAGTGACTTTGCATACGAAGCTAAAGGTCCTGTGTTTGAATCCTGGTAAGGGCAAATATTAGTGGAGTGGTACTTGGATGTTTGCTATGTACTTAAGTATTTCTATCTATTAAATAGATCGTCGTCTATAGTCCCTCCCATAACACAGGCCTTATTGAGCTTACTATTCTATTTGTGTAAGATTGTCCCCTACAATGTATTATATTTATTTATTACTAATTTATTTATTATGTATAGATAACATTATGGGAGCAGTACCTACTAAAGTACAGCCTAGTAATTTTATTTTTCCACCAGTACTGGGCCACCTGGACTTAGCCACATGTCAATCAATTTCTAACCTAGAAACAGACTACAAGATCAGAGGAGAGGTGATTCAGCAGGTCGGTACATTAGGTGGAACTAAATGTTATTTTTTATATGGAAAAAATACAGTTGGATTTAGCTAACCCACGTTCAATCAAAACGTAACGTGATTACCCCTCTGATTACGTAAAATTTCGAACGTACGTTAATAGGACAACCAACTGTCAATGTCCCAAATTACATAAAGATCTTTAGCTTTACGCAATCGACCAGCTGGGCGTGGTATAACAACTGTTAGCCAAATAACAACAACGTCATGTTAGAAAATACCAAGTTTAAGTTTTAATTTAGTTTTCTTATTATTCTCTCAGTGTTAATTCTTAGTTTATAATTTTTATTTAATATGTATTGTGTGTTTTTATATATATCATCCATTCTGGTTGTGATTCAATACTTATACCCCTTTTCACCAAATACCAAATGATTCTAAAAAACAAAAACAAAAATGGATTACGTTAAGTGTTTATGTAAATTTCTTAAACCTGCGGTCATTCCGCGGACGCGCGACTGTTAAGCTCCACCACAAGGGTTAACGTTCCATGTTATTCAGATAACCACTTCATGAATTAGCGCACGAGTGTGCTCAACCGAAGAATTACATAGATTTTTTATGTAACAGGTCTGAAACAGTCAGTAAAACACTCGATTGTTTCAGATATCATTCCACCGGGTTTACGGCGCGAGCTCTACATAGTTGCTGCATTCTAAAACGAGAACGATTTCAACTATCACTGATATTTACGAATAAATTAAGTATCAATGGCATCGTTGATAGGTTTTCGGTCGATATTATTGAAAGTATTCGTCAAGAATAAAGTTTGGGCCAGCACACGTACCATTTAGAGTTCGAGACACGCCCGCTGCAGAACCGAGCTGCTCGCAAAGGGCAACTTCCTAAACTCATCAGCCAGCCCCAGAGAGTATCTCATACACAGGGCTGTCGATAGCGGTAAAATAAAAGAGAGTGACAGTTTGGATTTCATTCATTATTCAATTCAAGTTTATATTCCAATGGAAGGCAAAAATATCCAATAGAACATACGACACGACATATTGCGACCGGATAGAATCCGATACCACATGCGTCATGCAAAGTGATTCAGTGAAAGCGGTGTGCATTTTTCACGAAGTACTCCGACCGTGAACGAATGTCATGCTATATGTTACAGTTAACAAACCCTGGCAACCCTAGCTGGCACAAGTGCGGCACGCTCGCTAGCTTTACTTGGAGGAAACTTTCTTACGAGTAAGCGCCGCGTTTTACTTCAACTTCGGACCAATATATTGCGCTAAACTGGCAGTTAAGGTCAGGAAACGGAACTGTTATTACTGTATACCTGAAACATTAATATAAGGACTTCATCCATAATTTTAATTTACTGATTATTTACACAGTGAAAAAATAACACCACCGTACAGAACAACGCAGCAATAATAACATCTGTTATATCACTTACTCTACAGAGTACCTAGAAAACAACCAGCCGGAAAACAGTATCACATACCTAGGTACATTACCTACAGGTAATGTACCTAGGTATGTGATACTGTTGTCCGGCTGGTGAGTAAGATCGCCAGAGCTCCTATGAGGATATGCTGTGTTAAGAGCGACAACGAATCCACATATCTCTCTTCTGGAGTAGCAGAGCGTCCATAGGCTACGGTGTCCGCTGACCATCAATCACGCTGTTTTAGGGTTCCGTACCCAAAGGGTAAAAACGGGACCCTATTACTAAGGCTCCGCTGTCCGTCCGTCCGTCCGTCTGTTACCAGGCTGTATCTCACGAACCGTGATAGATAGACAGTTGAATTTTTCACAGATGATGTATTTATGTTGGCGCTATAACACCAATTACTAAAAAACAGAATAGAATAAATATTTAAGGGGGCTCCCATACAAAAAACCAGATTTTTGCGTTTTTATAGATAATGGTACGGAACCCTTCGTGCGCGACTCCGAATCGCACTTGGCCAGTTTTTTGTTTACCAACGTCATAATAATAAAAGATAAACGCCATGACACGACTATGTCAACTATTGAGATTAGGAAAACTTTTACGTTGTACAAGATAATATTTGACTAACTTCTGTCGTTGTTCATAGATATACTACTACACACTGATTTCTTCGTAGTGAAGAAAGGTTTTGCACAAGAGTAAATTCTCGCAATTGTACATATATTTCAGTACAGGTACTTTATAAAACTCACGCCCCTCGCACACGTCTCAAAAGGGTATTTTGCGAAGAGGACGCGTGCAATGACGCCGAGGGATACAATTCCAGCAATCTTCCCTCTTCTTCAAAATCACTCCCCATTTTTTTATAACCCTTCTGGGAAAACAACACGAGCGAGTTACAATAGCGCGATGAAAATGTAAAAGCACATCTTCCTAACGGCGATTTAAATAGCTGTTTTGTGTTAAACGACATTTTCTGAGGGTAATTTTAAATATTCTTTTGGGCCGGTTGAGGTATATCCTATACAGGGAGCGTTTCTATCGCTTTAAAGCTGAATTGGTGAATTTAGTGTGAAAAGGTTTTACGGGCGGAAAGCGCAGCTGACGACGAAGCTGACGTTATAAACCGTGGCGTAGCGGAACGAACACATAAACAGTACTGGTTTCAGAGAAAGACGCGCTCTGCTGCCCTTTCATGGTGCAGTATACATGCAGACTACTCCCAGTATGAAAGGAATCCTAAAATGATGAATGGAGAAAGGCCTGTCAGTACGCAGATATTATAAAAACATTTTATTCGCATTTTATTCACTCATGGTTATCCTACTCATTATTATAAATGCGAAAGTATGGATGTTTTCTAGGTACTCAATCACTGCTCAGCCGATTAGGAACGAATTTTGCACGAAGATAGTTTATGGCCTGGATTAAAATATAGGATAGTTTTTATTCCGAGTCGCAGTCGAAGTCACGGGCGGAGCTACTAGAACATACTTTTGCCGGAACTGGCTGTTAGTTTCCGACTACCTATCGACTATCATTTTAAATGCTGGTGACGTTAACCAATCATGTTGAAACATACATGTTTCTACATTTAACTATTGAAATCTAGGCAAGTGAATGATCTCACACAATGTTTGTTGGGAAGTAAGAACGCTTAGCGATAGTGCAACATAAAAGTATCATAAATCATGAGATTCGCGCACTTTCTTTAACGGCCTTATGAAAGGGAAGACATTTATTTTCCGCATGAAGTTGAATCTAAGAAAAGGAGCCTTTTCTATTATTGTGAACCAGACGTAAGATATTAGGGAAAAAAAACAAACTACTTCCACAAATTAAATTAATAAAATATTTGCACCAAATTGGGAATGCTTACTTACTCGGTTATTTAGGATTTGCTCAGAATGGAAGATGTATTGCAATCCAGAATTCATGAACATGAATATAGGTACCGCACCCAGCCAGGAAGCAAGCCTGACCCGGACAAGCTGGATATACCAGGGGGCACAAATTTGTGAGGAGTACCACGCTCTGGGATGGGAAGGGAAGACCGACCAACCGCAACCAGTCGGCCACAAAGATGTATTGCAATCCAGAATTCATCAGTAACTCCAAACAGCCTATAAGATTTACATAGAAACCAAACCACTTTTGAAGCCACTACTCGCAAGTGTAACCCATTTCATAATAAATCTTATTTAAAACTTGAAATACGTACCTAGTTGATTCAAGGGAGCCTTGTTTGGCGTCCGGCAGTAAATATTTTAGTTTTTTATTCTGTGGCTCTAGTCTAGTTGAATAAATAAAATACGTTCTGAATACTAATGCGTTGTATATAAAGTTATTTGCTTGCATACGATTCAAATTGCAGCAAGGCAACTGGGAATAACAGCGAGGAACACTTTACGTTAGCTGTTCGCGAAATAGAGGGTCATAAACTTAATGCTAACGAACTCGCAGTAAAAGTTTGTAGGTACCTGAATAAGCGTGATTGTACACTGCAACTTGCATGTTTGGTCACAATTTAACTGCAAGTTACCAATTAACTTTTGCCTTTATGCTTCCCAAGCTGTAAACACTTTTTTTTTCTCAGTTGATTATGACTTACTGACCTGGCTAGACGGTTCAATTTTACCATGGATTTTTTCACGCCAGGTACAGTCACCAGCATTAATATCTACCATAACAAAGTGGGCAAAAATATCTGACGCGTCCTAACGCTACTAGAAATAGAGTAGTGTCTGATAATTATGTGCGCGTCAGTGAAACACTAACTGGACCAAACGTAACCTAATCTCTAATCCTTTATCCTCCGAACGCAAAACATAACTAAGCTTAAAATTTTGCCCCCCAAATTTTATTAACTAGATGTTTCCAAGTTATAACCTTACATTATAATGGTTTATAGAATTATCGTTGGCCATGAATTATACACAATTTAAGCTGACAATGGCTTTAAACTACCCAAACAATCTGAGCGCCTAAACAAATCGTAGTATTGGGTCAGCGAGACAACAATGGCGGCCAATTAAAACTCCACCACGCAAACAAGCTATTAGCACTACTGCTCTCTGGGGAACTCCATTATTCACTTATACTCGGCCCGGAAAACAGATGTAGCACAAGCCTTCAAAATTCATCTAACTAGTCTCCTCCGATAGTCGAGCTTTTAACAACCTGCATCATCTGCGATACATTCTTGCGTTTATGTATGTATAGAAAATGCCGCCGTACACTTGCGCTTTTCATATTGATGGACGAGGGTTACTTATTGAAACAATATAGTCATAGATGATTTGTCCCTAAAAAAATGTGATGTTAACCAAACGTTTCGCCACTGATGTCGAAGACGTAGATAGATCATACGTAGTAGGTACTGCGGGCATCGCATTCCGGGGAGTTGCACATGCACATATTTATATTATGACCGATTACACACTATATCGGTTCCACAAATTAGGTTGTGTCAGTTTTTGAGCGCCTTGTCCAGGCAGGTATTGTGGTGACTGTTCACAAAAAACATGCTGACGAAGGTGAAATCGATTTTTGCTTAATCAATCTCTCACTACTTTTACGTACCTACGAGTACATTCACCTCACAATAATGAGTTTCTGTCAAAAGTTGCATTTTTGAGTCAAGTTGGTAAAGCTAAATGAAGTTTTTTTTGTCTGTGCAAAAAACTACTCGTCAGGACGCTTCTAACGAGTCCAAGCACTATGGATTTCTCATCTCGTTTCGTCTCCGTCGTCAGACCAGCTGCATGGTAACGTATGGCATGTCAACTGATTCCAATGGTCAACATTTCAACTCGATTGGACTCCGTAAACTTGACATATCTGCAAGATTTGATTGCAGATACCGGTACACGTGAAACTACACAAAAGTTTGTAATATCATATCACAATACATATTTCTTAGGTTTTTGTGTATGTTATTACCTACATTTTGTTCTAGCGACAAAATACATTTTAAAATAAAAAAAACAAAAGCTGCTTAAAAATTATTACTATGCATGAGTGTACGTAATATTATCACGACCAGCTATGTTAATCCCTTCTCTTTATTTTGCAGTTCTATTTTGGGTATATTTTTTGCAGTTTCAGCTCCCAGACAGTTAATTTCAAATGTTAAACAGTGAAACAGCGTTGCCTTCCATTTATTCGTTAAACCAACCAGCGAAAATACGAGTACATATTTTATTCCATCTCGCTAGTCGAGTAGTGTCCGCCCAGACATGCATAGCCGTCTTGAAATGTGGGCTCGCTAACTGGCGTAGTGGCGTCCCATGTGAGCCGTACTGCATATATTAGGAGACGGAGGACGGTTTTCTCTTCAAAGCGCGAGCGTTAAGGCGTTCTAATGTTGTTACACGACTACGAAACTTAAAATGTTATATGCGTCGAAATACTACATTGAAACAGATCAACCTGGCGACACGGATAAGTCAAAGTTGTCAATACCGATTTAGTTGTAATAGGTCTTTAAAATATCCTGTAAATATTGTTTGTGCCATTTTCCCGTCAAGCGCGCTATGAACACACGTGTGTTCGTAACTTAATTGGGCGTATAGCGCGCTACGAACACACGTGTGTTCATAACGGCTGCGCCCTCATTGGCCGAATATTTTCCTCGGTTTTATCGACATCCTAAATAAAATAAACCTGGGTAGCTTAAGCATTACACCAACATAAGAAGCATTTTTTAGCCAAATTACAGGTCAGGACACAGGAAAAAATATATCCGAAAACTTTTGTAAAATGGTGCCGGTGTGAAAAGTGTGTGAAATTAATGTGATTTTAAAATGAAACGATAAGTGTTTCCTATTAAAATTATATATCAAATTACCGAGATTGGAATAAATAATGTGTTTTGAGCTTTCGTTGTAACAATTTCGAAAGATATGTGGGTGATAAATGTCTTCAAACTTTAGAGTCAAAAGCGCGCGGGAGCATTTTGACGAATAATGTAAATAAATAATTATGATGAGGTAAAGTGCATAATATAATAAGTGATTAATGGTTTAATGGCGTTTACAATAGTGCATATGTAACAGGGTTTGGTGTAATAAAGCATTTTGTTTAATAGAGTGACAGAAAACAAATGAAAATTGAAATAAATTATTTTATTTCACGATAATTAAAAGGGTCAGTAAATTTTTATTTGTTAAAATGAATAGACAATTTTGTCTGGTATCGAATGGTATATAATATGTACAATACAATTATAACCAACGAACACAATATCAATTTTTCTAACGGCGGATAACATACGTTTTTTTTTTCATCTCAAATCCTTACGCGCTTGGGGCATCGGGCCTAGAGAAAGCCACTTTAACTTGCTACATCGACGATATGAGTGCCAAAACTGCGCAACTGTGCGGAAATACCCCAGGCATGAGGGCTTTCCCCGTAAATGTGTCCCCAACTAAATAACGAGGTCATTATTGTTCAAACTACCAAGAGAATGAACACTGGAATACTAACCGCCTTAAAGTAGATATTATGAAACACCTATGAATATGGACCAGTCCGTGTTATAAATCGGCGAGGAAGGATGGGAAGGAAGGCTTTATAAATTTCGATTTATAAAGCTTATTCCTTGCTCCTTGTACGTAGATATAAATAGGATATTACTAAGCCGTTAGATCTTGACAGATGTCTTATCCCGCCGTGTTGTCGCCTTTCCACCCTGCCCACTGCCCAGACAAGCGTAAATAGACATAAACCTATGTAAATCTTAAGAAAATACAAGATGGTATGTTCAATTACGAGAAGATTGTTAAATCGTTCGATCAAAAAAAATCGTACCTGTTACATAACTTTACTAAACTTAAAACGTGTTCAGTTTCGAAGAATTAAGTGATCTTCAGCAAATCCAGGTTCCAACGCGCCATTTAGAGAACGCCGTAGAAACATTTTATACGGTTTGTATGGCACAGTTCAAGGGCGTTCTGGCTGAGCAAACTCTGACTTATTTATAAACGAAAGCATTAGGGACACAAGTTCTACTTTGAAAAGTATTTGTGACGCGAAATATTCGATGAAGCGCTGTTATATTATACTAGCTGATGCCCGCGGCTTCGCCCGCGTGGTTATAGGAAAATGTAACATATTAAATTTTCCCGTGGGAATTAGATGTTTTCCCGCTGAAAAAAGTAGCCTATGTCACTCTCCAGCTTCTAAACTATCTCCATACAAAAAATCACATCAATACGACGCTCCGTTGCGACGTGAAAGAAGGACAAACATACACACTTTCGCATTTATAATATTAGTAAGGATAATAACACGGCAAAATATTATCTTTGTCTGATAACATTTTAAAAATTAGAGGCCTCAAGTCGCTGGATGTTTTAGTAGATGCCTTGTAATCAGTACCGATTCGACATATTTAAACGGCCTAATAGTTCTAACCCAAAGTACTAGTATCCAGAGAACGCATTGTTAAGCTCAGACAGGCACCTAAAGGAGTGAAGTGATAAAATAACCGCAATAGTAAAGCAGGCAGAATATGTGAAAGACAAATGAATGTTCCTACAGGTTTACAGAGCAATGTTATCATTTATCTGAAGCTTGAGCTTGAGCACTAACCCTTAACTACTACATTAAATTGTGCCAACATCACCGCTTATTTCCCATCATAAAGAAGTTAACGAACTACGAGAGTTCGTTCGTCCAACAGTGATTCATTCACGAGTATTCATCACGAAAGAAATCTTAATTGAAAAACTGCTCGAATCTGAATATCGTTTTACAGATTATAGCTGAATGTCTCCAAAACAAAACTCGTTAATCCTCGGACGAACTTATTTCTTCGTTGAGGCGAGGGCGCGACCCCCTAGCTCCAATAATAAAATCGTTACTATTGATTTTGGTGTCGAGAACAATCAATTTGAAAGCCATGTCGCTGTTACAGCTAAATCGCCAACATCCGCCCGTCTCCGTTTATTATGATCCAATCAATAGCTGAGTGCTACAGCCAAAAAAATCCAGATTTAGTGTGCAAGTTTATGTAATATTTTATATGGGAACATTTTATATTAGCGATAGGTATCTGTATATATGAGAGACGCTGCCTTTTTTTATATTGGCCGAAATATTAAAAGCAGTAATGGTACAACATTTTACACCAGCGGAAACCTCAGGGGGTTTAAATGCTGATGAGTAGTTCGCTTAGCTTTTATATATTAAATTTACTTAACTAGTTACAATTACAATACACTCGTGTTCGGTTCAGCTAACGTGAGATATCTTTCAATGTACGGTATCGACTTGTAAGCTTTTTAAATATCTTTCACCTGCGGACTTTCGAAAATTCTGATAACTACACTGGAGTGGTAGGTAAAACACACGATTAATTTATAGTTAAGAAATAGTTCAGTAAAATATATATATATATATATATCAATAATAAATTTAAATGATGTCGTGCTTAGTTTAAACAAAGTGTAATCATTAAAATTAATTATTGAAGCTAACAATTCCTCAGACATGTAAATTAGGCAACGAGTGCTCGTACAGAATATACCCCTTACGTAAGTAAAGCTAAGCTTGTCTAATTTATGAACTTTCTCGGAAAGGAAATAACTTTTATATTTTACCCGCGCTGTCTATCCACTGCTCCTGTTCACACCAAGCTTTACAGCCGCGGTCGTATAAGTAGTAGTAAAATGGAATCCATTCTTGTATGCGAGTTGTGGCACGCCCAACCCCCTATGCGAGCAGTAAAGCTAACGGACGCCACCACTTCACAGTACAGATATTAGGAGTATATCGACTTACCACTACCGTGCGGATTGTTCGCGCCGTTTGATAATAATAATAACCTAGTAAATACGAGCTCAGACTATTGCTCAGAATTGCAGCGTCTTCGTAGGAGGTGCGGCGTTTTAGTTCTCTTATACGAGCGCGTGCCATCGGATGCGCTAATGTGAAGTCGTTATACGGTTTATAATACATTGTGTAATTCTGTACTCCATCTACCCCATGCATTCACTGCATTGCGGAACAAGAACTAAACAATATATCATTTTTAGAACGCAAAACGGCCGCGTTATTTAATATTTCGCATTGTGCTCAAATGCTACTTTATGAGTTTTATCACAGGTTCAACGCACTATTCATCCCTGTGGTCAATGTGAGCGGTCGGATTAAGCGTTATCTATGGTCAATGCGCTACCAGCTTTTTTAAAAAGGGGTCAAAATTTATTATGAATAAGATTCTTACTAGGACCGTTATAAAAATTCAATTGTAAATTTTATATAAAATACTTTATAGTAAAAAATATCTACGTTCTCGCTAAATAGTTTTTTGTTCATTCACTCTGCACCGGAGGATTTAGTTCATTCAAAAAGCATTATTATTTAAGTGCGATGTACGAAATATACCGTAGTAAAACTGCTTCAATATATTAAGATAAATTGAAATTTACTTTTAACACATTATGATTTCTTTGATGTGCTGACGGTGTTTCTTTTTTCTGGCTCCTACAATAGAAAACAATAATTCTCCTAGCACATCAGAACATAATTGTCATTGTGATCCCTAACAGGGTAACAGGGATCTAGAACAACTTTCCTATTCCAGAGCAGCAGGGGGCCACCCACATCTCGCATCTAAGGGACGTTACTTTTACTTATATCGCGTGCGCTCGACAATATTTCTCAGCGAATGTGCCGATCTATCACCCTCCCCCAGATATCTTGCTTCGCGTTTCCGCTGACTAGCTGGACGATTACGCATCAAGCGCTAAAGTCGTGAAAAAGTATTGTGATGACTTTGGTAGTGATTGTGTGTTTATTTCGTAAAAGTTCAAATTTATTTAACGTCTAATATAAAGTGAAGCCCTACTAAAGTGTAACAGAACTCAATTTTGATGTGGTATAGAATCTACAGATAGGTAGCAGTAGAAAACATGTCAGTCTGGGACTGCTCAGATTTCAATATTTTTTCATGACTTTCACCTTATTGTCCTATGACCTCAATTAAAATTTAACTTCTGATGGCAAAACATAATAATAACAATTTAATCTGGTCGTTAACAGAAGGCCAGAGGACATTATTTATTTATATAATAACGTTATCAAAATGGTCTTGAGTAGGTACCTAGAATTTTGGTACTTAATCTGGTAAAATTAATTTGATAAATTGGATTCTATACAGCGGTTTATAAACATCAGCAAATCAATTTAAATTATGAGGGAAAAAAGCAGAACTATGCATACGAGTATTATAAAGGTAATGCATAGAGGCTTGAATTACTTACCCCGCAACCGATTTTTCCGTAATAGTACATTGTGATATAAGTGAGGTATGTTGATAATTACATCAGAGGCGGAATTGTTCACGCGAGCCGCAGGTGAGCATGATAAGAGAGCCGAGGATGTAATTATCAAAGCTCACGCGTTTCATACGACGTTTTTCAACACATTTTGCAAGGAAAAAATCCTTTTCATAAGACGAACATTTTATAGTTTCCAAGTTATTCTCTTTACTTAATGATGGCAACAGGTTTTTACTCGCATATTGTACATCGCCAAGAATTTCCAGTAGCGTCCATTCTATTTATCACTTTTCTAGTCACCACGAGTCAACATTTTTGATAATAACCAAACACGCATTAACAATGTTTACAAATATTTGTGAAATAACCTATAATCGCGCGCAACTTTTTTTTTCGTGAAGTATCCGCAGTGCGCGCGCATGTGTTAAGCCAGACTTGGATGAAAACTCTAAACAGCCAATTCAAAATAAAATAAATATTTCCTTTTTAAAATGTTATGTTTATTATATTCATGTAAAATGTTATCAAAAGTGAATAGTGTTACTTAATTAAACGTTTCTATATAATATTCAAAAATAAATAGTCAATTAATTAACAAAAAGGATTTAATTTGTTAAATCGAGTAAAAATCCATTTGCCGAGATTTTTAAAAAAAGCTGTACATTCTGTACAACCCAGTTAATTAAAGAATGCACCGTGATCATTGCTGCAAGGTGCCAACGTGACTTAATCGGGATATAAACATAACACACGAGCGTCGTAATGTTATAAAACACGCGTGTTTAATACCCAGGATTATGAGCCTAAAAGCGACATAATAAGAGGTAGATACGTTAGGAGCACAGATAACCTCCAATAGAGAGAGCCTAGGGCGACGTGGTCACCACGCATATATGTTTTTGCACTGATAACCCCCCACTACCCCGCGCCATACTATCAGTATCGACCAGGTGCGCGATCTGTACGTGCGTGAGACATCCTGCAAATTAAAATTGATATTGCGCTATAAAAATGAGTACTGATGTGTGAAGTGGTGTGGAAAAAACTCCCGAACGTCTAATTACACAAACGACGGAATAACATTTCACAGGTAAGTTAAATTTATAATATAAATGTAAATTTCATTCTGACACGCGGAGTTAATTTTACACTGGTCCATAAGAAGTAGTGAAGTATGCATGTCCCTTTTCATCAAATGGGAATGACAATATACTGTTCCTTTCTCACGAAAGCACGTGACACTCTAGTGATGGGCTAGTGATGCTTTCGAATTTTACCGATTCAGATTCATTTTTAAAGAAACAATACGTTAATTCATTCGTGCTTTCGTGTACTATTTTAATACGACAATTTACTAAAGATTATATTTATATCCTTGTCATTGCATTGTCAAAATTCTTTTGTTAGAAATCATATAGATAATGTATACGATGTAGGTTTAATTAAACTGCACCAAGAAGGCAACGTGGCGGACTTCAACCGTCTTACAAGCTATGAGGTAGAGGGAGACGTATTAAATTACTGTCCCGCTCTATTTTATAGCTTCCAGAGCTAATGGACGGAATATATTATTGTAGTACGGTCGCGTTCTTTAATTTATGACCCTTTTTGCTAAAATATTCTTTGTATTCCTAAACAATTTGACAGGATTGTAAACCTTAAGTGGGTCCCAAATTAAAGTGTCGTGACCGTACCTACAGAACGTCTATCATGAGACGGCCGCGACATACTCTCTATTTTTCAATCAATTACATTAATATACATACATATATAATGCATACAATATAAACTTACTTATACATACTTATATACGTACAATTATATGTCCCCGAACAAGGATATCATGAGGTTCATCAATCTTTAATAGTTAAAAAGAGATGCTTACTCAACTTGCGTTTAAAGGAGAACTAGCTCTGAGCTTGTCTGATGGTAAGAGGGAGATCATTCCAGACGAATAGCAGGAAACCAGTACGGTGAATTAAGACAGAGAGTTTACGAGTCCTGGATTTACGTAGCTTGCAACTAGGACGGGGTGTGATAATTTTTATTTTTTATTTAAGATATTCCGGTGCAGCTGGGTCGAAAAAGATGGTATTAAGTGTGCACAGAATTTTGAATTTATACACCTTACTTCGCATATGTACACACTGTCTATTCAGGTTTCCTCACGATGTTTTCCTACGCCAAATTTCCGAAAAACTCATGAGTATAATCCGAGATTCGATTGACGGTCGCATACTTGAACCGCTCACTAGGATATTATGAGAAATAATGAATTACATGATGAATCCAGCAACATAAAAACCGGCCAATTGCGAGTCGAACTCGCGCACCGAGGGTTCCGTAAAATTTTCAGTATTCGCATTTTTTCCTTTATCTGTGCTATGAGACGTTGCTTCGTACCAAATTTCAAGATTCTGAGTTCACGGGAACTACCCCGTAGGTTTTGATTCCCTTGCGAGTTTCGAAAATGTGTACTGTATCTTTTGATTGCGTTGGCCTAGAAGTTTGATTTTTTCACAACTCCAAGGGACTTGAGTATTTGGTATAAATTTTAGCTTGATACCTCCACGCATTCCTGAGAAAAAGAGTCTTGATAGATGGACGGACGGACAACAAAGAGACCCTATTTCTTTTTCCTTTTGAGGTACGGAACCCCAAAAACTTGTTGGATGTATTTATTTTAAATACAAAATACAGTGTGTAGTGGCCTCTATTTTTAAATACCTATCGTAAAATTTAATTAATCACAATTATTTACCAATAGCGCTAGTGAGCACGTTAACGCCCTCTTAAATGATGATGAGGATTATCTATCATCAACGACATAATTTTATCACATTGAATAAATATATGTACTTTTTTGTGACATCGTATTTATTTGTCTTCCTTACCTAGCTATACCAATATTCAAATTACATACATAAGCCTAGCTAGCACATTCGCGTTAATCTCGAATAAACATCGCATTCGTCCTTTCCTAGTAAGTATGTAAATACGAACGGGACGAAGGCTTCTTGTCCGACATACTTAAATACGATAATGCAGTAAATGTTGTAAAATGCCTAGGAATAACTACTCGATGTGATTCACATACTTTTTTATGTTACGTGGAAATCAAAATAGTCGATGAACGAAACATGATAATAATATAACAGTGACAGCCGTTCAAAAATGTAAACCATGTTAACGGGTACCGTACCTACGCCATGTAAAATATTCTACTAACAATTAATTGCGGCACCGCTAAAAACCGTTAGCGAACAACGCGTCCCATCACTACGCTTCTGGCGCCATGATGTGACAAAGCGCGCTAGTTTCGAAACAGCCAATCGCAGCGCCGTTACCGACCTCCCCGCAAGTCCCGCAACCCGCACCTACCGCCAACTGTGGTGACCTTTGCATCGAACAAAATCGCTTATAGGCTCTCTCTATTGGAGGTTATCTGTGGTTAGGAGCAAATGTGTTGAAAATGATTTTCCTGTGGATTGTTCAATTACGTAAACACGATCGGTAATGTCGTCTCAACTAATAGATATTATGAACCCGAGATTTTTACACTGTCAATGCTCGACTACAATAACCTTGAAATAGATGCGTAAATTATAACATAATCTTTAAACTTTTTAACTTTGCAGATACCAAAGACCCCTTGATCTACTTACGAGTTAACGAGTGTTATCCTCCATTCAAAATATCAATTTACTAAGTAAGTGCACAGACACTGATACGTTCCAATCTTTTAATGAATACTTAAGTTAAAAACAGGCAATTTAAGCTACTTAAAGTATGAAGGAATTCTGGGGGTAAAATAATATAAGTTAGACACGGGAAAGGAGCGTCCATAGATCAATAGCCGCGGGACGCGGGCGTCTCAGTCATTCGCGTCACGACGCCGAGATTTGCGAACGTCGCCGTATTTTACCAGGTTTACCTGTTTGTTTTCTGTATTTCTAAATCTGTATACCTATTGAGATCCTAGTTGGCCGAAATAAATTAATTTATTATTAATATTGTTCGCACTTTGATAGCTATGAAACAATGAAGTTGAAAGACAGAGACGTGAGACTATAAAGCCTGAATCAGGCCGCGCCAGTGTGATTTAGGCTTAATGCCTCTTACGGCCTCGACATAAGGGTAATAAGATAACTATCGAGATACGGTGATTTGGCGTTGCCAACTCGATTTTTCAAGCGACATATTTAGATTATCATAATCGTAGGTATGTTTTTGCGACGATATAAGCATGAAGCAAAATAAGTTCTGAGCTAAAAGCTTTATTGTAAATAAATTACAATCTTTATTTTTAATCTTATTTGTCTAAAGAGGTAACTATTACCTACCGTTACCGACGTTCGTACATACGGAACATGCGAGAATTATCTTTAATGCTAAAAAAAATCAAACCATTGTAACATTTAAATAACAAAAAACAAATCTACGTCATTATTTCTGACTTAAACATTATTCATTTCTTAAAACGTACAAAAGCAGTCAATTAACGTAATAAAGTCATTAAGGGTTCATTTAAAAGGGAGCGTGATAAAAGTTATTATCGTTGATGTGTCTTAGCGGGCTTAATTCCTTATCGGAGAAGGAAATATTGTAGCCAAGCCATTGCACCCTTGAAATCGCTTCCCTGCCGCGCCGAGGGTTAGCTCTTTATAGGGTTGGCGGTAATCCTTTTATTTCCTTTTCTATAAAATATTGACATTAACGTGTCACGTTTATTGAGTTTTTATGAGATGAAGGTTTTTAGAACACGGACGTTAAACATAGTTATACGACTTTACAACGTAAATTATGTCAGCGGTTCTTAGATTATTTTTTTACTCAAAAGATTATAGCTACGTTACGTGTATAGGTTATCAATAATATATCGTGCGGGTTTACTGAATTATTAATATACATTTTATCTAATAGTGACCTCAGCCGTATCATTTGCGATTATGGTAGGTTAAGTCAAGGAATTTGATTCGCGTACCGTTTCGCTGATTTATTGCTTGAAAGATATATTCTTCCAGAAAAGAAATATTTATAACAGTGGCAAATCTTAAACGTGAAACCAAACTTTTCAAGAATCGTTATCTTTACAACTACATAACCAACTTTTTTCTTGTAATTTGGTAGCCCTATTCGGAGGGAAAGGGAGGGTGCACAATGCCGCGGCCGTTGACACGGCGGCGTTGTTTATACTCGCACAAGCTGAGCCGCCTGCTCGCGTATGGACCGTTCGTTACTTTTAACAGAACATACAAACAAATTATCCATATTTTCATAGGGTATCGTTATGCGGATATATAACTACATACGTGTATGAAAGACGTAATCATACGTTATTTTTATGAAAAGCATCATCCTCCTAGCGTTGTTCCCGGTTGTGCCCCTAAAGAAGCCCGGGGTCCGCTTTGACACCTAATCCCAAGATTTGGCATAGGCACTAGTTTTACGAAAGCGACTGCCATCTGGCCTTCCAATCCAAAGGGAAAACTAGACCTTGTTGGGATCCTCACGATGTTTTCCTTCACCGAAAAGCTAACGGTAAATATTCCGCACATAAGTGCCGAAAAACTCATTGGTACGAGCCGGGATTCGAATCCACGACCGCCGCTTGACAGCCGCATGCCTGAACCACTAGGCTACCGTAGCACAGTGTGTTAAAAACCCCTATTTTGTCTCACCTAGTTTTTTTTGAAAATCATATAGATTGCATGATTACAAACAGCAGACTAAAACTCCGACGTTGATACGGCTTGTAGTTTTTTTATAAGAAAATCTCATAGTTTGCTCATACCCGGGTCATGAATTTCACAAAATAAATAATTATTTCTCAAGCGTTAATATGACGAAATGAAGACATGAAGTTTCTTGTTTAAGGCTCCCTACATTTCTTCTCGGCCTTACGCCAAGAAGTAATGTATGAAAACCCTAAGTAAAACCATTATTGTCCGCTACTCTAACTTTTTAAATTAGCTTGCTAATATTAAACTGACAAAGGAAAAATTACATACTGCCAACCACCACTAGACTCTGTAAGCATACTTGCGACATAAAAAAAAACCAAAATCTATGCGTACTATACTTATGTGCGGTTAAACATGGTGCTCGAACGGCTTGTTAAAATAGCATATTTAAAAAATAAAAAGGCGGCAAATTACCTATTATTAAATTCATTACCTTGCTTTATTTTAATTTAAATATTTCCTCACATCGTTTGAGAAAAGCACTATACAATCCTCGGCCGGAACAGAGATTGCTGGACTCGTTGTATCCGGCCTCGTCTTACTTACCTTACTTCACGGCCTCTGCAGTAATGTACTATTGAAAAACTATTTAGTTTTACTTACTTAAGTTTTGTTAACTTAATAAGTAATTTTACTTATTTAAGTTTTGTTTATACCGATTTAACAGGCGTATAATGCCTTAAGTTAGACCTATATGTATTGAAACACGTATTTTAAAAACTACTACTCATTATCAGGGTAAACAGAAATACCCATGTATATATTACAAAATCGTCTAAAATAGGAAGAAGCGAATATTTAAGTAAAGAAAATGACATCGCATAAACGTAATCCACTAGTCATCAGGGGGTTTCCCTGCTTACATTACGTCATATTACAGGTTCCACAAGATTGTATGGCATACACCCAGGTGCCTATCACCAAACACAAACAATCCCACATGTATTTCCCACATCTATGGCGTTCCATTAGCATACAACAGTAAACACGAATCAATTGATTATCGATACCACAAGATTACTCTAAGCACCAGCTTGCTTGCACATGGGTAGTTTGATGAAATCGATTCACTAACAAATAAGATACAATTTCTGTTCATAACAATTTACGAAGTTTTCACAACATAATGTTCTAAAGATAGAGAAGAACCATAAGGAGGATTTGGGAAATATTATTTGTGCCACACATTGACACGCCTACAAAATTTTAGAAACCCACTTAAATTAATTTCCTCTATTACGTCAAATGATTTTTTATTAAAAGCAAATGATGGCAATATAATACCTATAGGTACTTTTAAAACTTGTAATGGAAACAAAATGGGTCATACACAGTCAGAAAACGCGCCACGGGAGAGACGAGAACCTAAATCTCTGTAGGACCCAAATAGGATAGTAGAGGTTTAGTTTTTGTAACACATTTGACGTGTTTTTTTTTCATGTTATAACTAAGATATGACTCGATTCGTAGTATTTAAGTATTCCGCCGATATACATAAAGGAGAAAGCTAGATGTAATCGCAGCTCTAGCTCACTAAAACTAAACATGAACAAATCATCAACCCCCAATTCGCCGTCCGTAAATTCGGCCCGCCGCGCCGCCCTCGTGGGCACAATTAAAAGAGTAGCTATCCAAACTAATCCGATTTCCTTTATCCTGATCAGTCCCACTTTGTCTCTGGTGTCTGCCCGCTCCATTCGTACGCCGATTTTTAGGTTAAAGAAAAGAAACGTTGAGTTCGGACCGGACTAAAAGCATTTTTAGATTTGATGTCACGGCGGTCAACATACGAATCAACCCACCAAAAAAGATATTAAATCGGTGAATTCGAAAACAATCTATCGCTACTAAATCAAGAACATGAAAACCGTAATCACATACATCCTCCTAGCGTTTGTCCCGGTTATGCCCCTAAAGGAGGGGTCCGCTTGGACACCTAATCCCAAGATTTGGCATAGGCACTAGTTTTACGAAAGCAACTGCCATCTGACCCTCCGACCCAGAGGGAAAACTAAACCTTGTTGGGATTAGACCTGTTTCCTCACGATGTTTTCCTTCACCGAAAAGCTAACGGTAAATATTCCTTACATAAGTTCCGAAAAACTCATTGGTACGAGCCGGGATTCGAACCCACGACCGCCGCATGCCTGAACCACTGGGCTACCGTAGCTTTCATGAAAACCGTAATCATTGTGCAATATTCAATTTAATAGAATATCCATAATGACCAAGCGGGTTCGAACCGCGGCCCATACCACTGATTTTACAAAAAGGCTCATGATTTGAAGCTATTCCACAGCAATTACGATTTTCATTGCTCCCGAGAGTATAATGGTAATAATGAAATCAGACATTAGTGAATTTCTTATAACTTCATATGTACCTACCTATTAATTACGACTGCCATATTCTCGGGGGGAATGTTTCCAGGGACGAGCCAACAATTAACTCCCTCGAGTCAAACTGTTTATTTTTACACTGCTCACATAAAGGCGACGTAGTAGCGTTTGAAATAAAAATGTCATAAGAAAACAGAATAATAAATAAATAAATATTTGCAGACAATCTTCCACAAATCGACATAGTCCCAAACGTGCTAACTAAGCAAAGCTATGGATACTAGACGACGATAAACATACATACGCAGATAAATAAATACGTAAATACATAGAAATCAATAATGACTCAGGAAGAAATGTTCGTGCTCGTCACACAAATAAATGCCCTTACCGGGATTCGAACCCAGAACCTCTAGCTTTGTAGGCAGGGTCACCTAATAGGCTAAATGAAGCAAATAACGCACAAAAATCAAACCTTCTAATATACGGGTGATATTTGTAAAGCACAAAATGTCATTTACGACATTTTAGCTTGAACCGTCGACATCCACAATTCAATTCGTGTTGGCCCTTTATTATTTATGCAAAGTAAACAAAACACACACGCACGTATTATCAAGAACGGAGGTGATGATACATCAGGGTATCGTAACGTAATCTAAATAAACAAATTGAAAGGTCGACCAATTGAAACTATTGCAAATTTCAGAAGTTTCACAACACACAATATGTCAAGCTGATCCAGTAGCATTATAAATAGTATACAAGTGCAAAATATATGTTGAGGAAATTAATCAAAATCGTAAAGACGCTAACAATAATCGTCTTGAAAATTCGAAGCGTCCTAAATTGCAATCTAATTTAAAATTTATTGACTCGTGGTTAGGTGCTGTGGGTGTCGAGTCTCAACAAGAAGTGTTTAGTATTGGTTTACCTTATAAAATTGGCGTTTTTTTTTTGTAAAGTTGACTAAAAAGATACGTCCAGTTACAAAAATATGTATACACGACTTTATTGCCTTAACATTAATTTCGTGTATACATATTTTGGTATCTTTGGCCGCATCGATCTCTTTGTAGTCGACTGTACTCTACATGAAACTACTCCATTTTAAAATGAAAGGTCTTACAGGGTCGTCCTTTTTATGTAACTATATATATTTCATTTCAACATCTTGCTTATTATTTTCGTTCGAACCGACTCATACATTGTATTTATATTCGTTCGCGCACGAGCTCATGCTCTTTTCAGCGATCATTTGATAATATAACTGTCAATCAAACATTTTATAATCGATAATTGATTGAATTTTCTATCGATCAATAAAAGATCCAGTTTAAAATGCTCGTCATTTATTTTGGTTTTAAAACAACTGTTTTAGCGTTCGCTAGAAAAGTTCGTTAGCCGGCTCCGCGGGTGTCCGGCAATTAGCGTCAATTAAACAATTTAATCCGGGGCGCGGCCGACAAGGGGAGTTTACACACTTATTATAGGTCTAATGTGACCTTAGAAACGACAACAGTCAATTAGCTGCCATGATCATTTTATAACCGAGCAGGACCGCATTCTACTTTCGCACACAAGTCATATTAACTATTATATTTTTCACAAATTTAAAAATAGACAAGGACGGTTTTGGTCATTATTGAATTTACTGCAAAATTTATAAATATTTTGCACATTTAGCTTGCTTTTAACCATGCCCTATAGGGCATGGTTAAAGGCAACCTATAGGTATATATACCTATAAGTGGTTTTGCTCGCAGAATACGTAGGTATAGATCTGAGATTTATTTTGCATAAAAACGAGCTCATACTCGTATGAATGCAAAATACGGTTACAAGTATAAAGGATGAACTCCAGTATTGTTATCTGTTTGACTAAATAGAATTCAAATAAGCAACCTTTACAAAGCCCTAGGTTGTTTTTCGAAGCCAGCGACAAGAGTTAGGTCACGTAAACGGAATATTGATGTCTATTAGACGTACCTTGTGTGTTTAGGTAAAACGGGCCCATTATTCAACCCAGGGCCGTCGACTACGCCACTCGCTTACTTTTTGTCTCAAAATTGACAATGTTCCCACCCAATAATTCAGATGCTAACAAGTAATTTGATAATAAGGTATAAAATCAGCATTGGCTTTTTGTTGCATGACAAAAATATAGTTCGATAAGTACAGTAGAATGGGTAGAACCTTTACAAACATGATTCACGATGGAACCACTTTATACACGGTATAGGCGCGACTTTTGCATTGGATCAATTTCATCTTCACAACTCTCTTAACCCTTTAACCGCCATCGTCTGATATATAGTGACAGTGTTAATGACAACTTGATTAATTATGACAGGGTTGAAAATTGCTAGTCACTTATTTTGAGGTTCGGCGGTTAAAAGATTAATTAAGCAATCAGAGGCTAATGTTTAGCATTTCAATGTTCGGCAATACTATACTAAAAACGGTTGCAAAAAAAAAACATTTTAGGCTCGATTATCGATTGTAAAGATTCATTCCATAAATTTCATCAAAGCGCCATGGATATTCCTCCATTCCAATAAAACGGGAATGACCAAAAGTCTTTCCATTTCCACGAATGGTTTAATTATTTAGAATTAGGACTCGAAGGAATCCTTGTTCGTCAAATAATCACTTTTCAAAGCTACACCAGCACTGAAAATTATTTATTCAGGCGTAACATTGCGGGATTTCCCGATTTCCACATGAGAAAGTTTCAAGACAAATTGAATTTCGAATTTATTTTTCCCGCTTCTCACCTTATTCCATCGTAGAAAATCATAAACCAAGACGAGAAAACGCAGTAAGCACATGTACTATATGTACCAAAGTGTTTCAAAGGACCCGTTTGACTATAAGTACACACTAAAACTACATAAGCAGCATAAGTTTACGAAAGAAAGAAAGAAAGAAAAACATTTATTCGTGAAACACAAAACGACAAACATTTAGTAAAAATACAAAAATAACACGTCACGAAAGACACAAGCGGTTTTCTCTTCAGTGCGTCAATCTTGATTTGTCTGTGTAGTGAATAGTTGAAACACGACATATCCGGTACAATAGACGAGTAATCTTATTGTTAAGTTGGACCATGTGAAGCATAAAATATGCATAGTATGGAGACGAACCGTTTGTAGATACAAATATTCAAATAGGATCGCCCGACCTGTGCGATACGCCGTTTGTATAATCTCTCGGTTCACACCTCCGAGCATTGATGGTATCGGTGCTTACTATTCAAAACTAACCTGCTTAGCTATGCAACGACGTAGGCTGTGATAACTTAAGCCGATGTAGCAGAGTACAATGTGAAACTGTATAAACTATACCGATAGCATTGTAGCTACACGTAACTATGCTATGGAATGGGTAATAACTGTGAAGTAGATAGGGAGCTATTTAGTTTGCAATTCGAAATAATTATCTATTACTGTACATAAAACTATTTACGACCAAATGAAAGGGAGTTAGTGTGACGTAAGCTGTTTATGTTGAAGCCTTAAAATACATACAACTCTACAACATATAATGAGTAGAAATATGCCTTAGTGAATATTTTGCTATTAAAAAAACAAGGCAAGTAACGTCATCTGTTAATACAACGAAGTGTACATAAGTTTAAATTAACATTAACATTTTATTAACTAAGTATTTACAACAAGTAAAAAAAAAAGAACGGACAATTGTATGTAGATTGTAGAGGGGGTAGGGGGCGATGTTGGGTAGAGCTGCCACGTCGTTGAAGTGTACTTATGTTGGTTTGTTTTCAATTCTCATGATTTCAATGTGGAGAATACTCAAATACAATTACCATTCGAAATACAGATCGCAGCAGCATTTTCTTTATACAATATGTATACATATTTAATTTCTACATAAAATAGTAACATTAGAGAACCTCTCCACATAATAAAGCATAACGAACGTAAACACTAAGTACCTACTGCCAATTCGTTGTTATTATAGAACAGTAGTTTTTCAACCGCTCAAAGGCACTTCTAATTTTTGATATTTTAAAATGAGAAATAAAAGTGACGAACAGCGGAAGGAGGGAGAATGCGTTATATTTTTCTACTCTAAGGGGATCGCGCCATGAAAAAGATAGTAAAACACTGGATTAAGGCTCCTATACACAATGGGCTATCATGGCGCAGGAAAGGGACGCAATTATGCGTTGGAATGCGATGATAGTATGTCTTTCTCCGTCTAACGCGTAGTTGCGTCCTGTATGATGGGCCATGATGGCCCATTGTGTAGAGCAGCCTTTAGAAGCATGTTCGCTAGAACAAGACCTAAGATAATCTCGGTCACAATACACAATTAAGTCCCCTCACGATGTAACTCTCAAGCCGAATGGAAGTGCGGAGGAGAGCTATCGTCGCTCCTGATCGTCGGAGCGGTCACGATCTCACTATTGTGGGAACTACTCCACGATATATCTACGGAAATTCGTTTCTTTTTCACGAAACGCTTAATAGTTAATACCCCACTTTACGATGTAAACGATTTCCAACTGGACGTTCTACTTCCAGTTGTTAAATACACCTTAGCGTAGTCACGACTGTGACAAACGCAGCATAATATCAGCTCGTCTTAACCCTAACTTTAAATTGATTTGTTTGTAATGCTTGACTCTAACTTTTCCTTGACATTTGACACAAACTAATAAACACAGATTTTTTTTAGAGAGATCGATCAGCGCTTAGTTCCAAGAGTAATTGGCTGCATGTTATTCGATACTCATGGACACCTAGTGGTGATGCTTTTAGCAATAAAGTACCAACCTGTAGATAAAACGCCTCTGTTGCCACGACACTCTTCATGTTGAGTGGCGGCTCCCCCACCTTCAAATGCCATTATGTGTCCAAGATCTTCATGGCCACCTTCCTTATACATTTTTGTTATTATATATAAAAAACCGGCCAAGTGCGAGTCGGACTCGCGCACGAAGGGTTCCGTACCATTATCTATAAAAACAGCAAAAAAAAACTGTTTGTTGTATGGGAGCCCTCCTTAAATATTTATTTAATTTAGTTTTTAGTATTTGTTGTTATAGCGGCAACAGAAATACATGATTTGTGAAAATTTAAACTGTCTAGCTATCGCGGTTCTTGAGATACAGCCTGGTGACAGACAGGCGGACGGACAGACAGCGAAGTCTTAGTAATAGGGCCCCGTTTTTACCCTTTGGGTACATTTATTTGCTTTTTGTACGAGGAATATACAAAAATCGGCCAAGTGCGTATAGGGTTCTGTAGTTGCCTGTCTGTCTTAGTTACATCGACGTGCGGTGCGGTTGCGTCAGCCGAATTTTTGCGAAAAATGGCATTTCCAAGTACACATTACGTTTTTCGACTATTACTCGGTATCTACTTATGCCTAATTGTCCGTGATAGTTTTCCTTTTAAATTCATTATATGTACTACTACCACGTTTTTTTTCACATCCCAGTAGTAGCCGTTTAGCCAGCAGGGGGGGGGCTCATGACTCGAACAAAAATTAGGGCTTAAAAAATTACATACCCGCTTTAGGTGTAGGGGAGGTACCCTAAAAAAAATTATTTTTCATGATTTTATTGTACTGTTTTGTCGGCGATTTATATACCCATGCCGAATTTCAGTTTTCTAGTATTAATGGTTACTGAGCTAAGCCGAGCACGGACAGACGGACATGGCGAAACTATAAGGGTTCCTTGTTGTCTACGGAACCCTTTAGCACAGTAGTGTGATACTAATATGTTGCTTAATTTTGTTAAAGATTGAAGTTACATTAAGTAAAAAGCAATAAATATTACTGCCACGCGTGACTCGTCAAAAGAGCGAGAGTCAACCCTTCTGCTACTTGGGCACGTGTGAACAGGCCTTTAGTAGATCCCATAACAATCGCCCCGCATTATAACGCGACGTGACCACACCTGTACTGCACATTGCATTGCTAGTCGCTTCACAACCTGTCGGCACACCCTACCGCTCGGCCCTAGAATAACTTGATCCCGACTTCGTAACAACCAGGCGCAATAGGGGGGTCAGGCTTACCCCGGGTTTATTTCAGGCGAAGCAGTAAACTTTATGAACACTAGCCCTGCACTGCACGCCGCAGCCTGCGGTAATTGAGCCACTTCCTTCCGCAGATCGTGTTATGCCATGCGGTATACAACGGGAAATTAAATACTAATGTAGTCGCTTGTAGTGTTAAATGTGACAGGTGACGAGATTAAAAATATCCGTGTTAACATGGTTCCTCAAAGAGTAAATTTGCAAATCAAACGTCACAATTAGATGTATTCGTCCAACCAACCACAAATTTTAGCTAAAATGCCGTTAAAATTGACACACTTTGACTTTTCTGTTTGTGAAAGAGGGACAACATACATTTCTTTGGCAAAAAAAGGATGCTATAAGTTTAACATGTGTATCCTGAATGTGGCATTGCAGCTTTCAAACAGATGAAACGATTTGAATCCGTTTTTAGGGTTCCGTAGCAAAAAAGGAACCCTTATGGTGCGATTTCGTCCGGACAGACGGACGTCTGTCTGTCACAACGTTAAATATCTCAAGAACTACTTATGCTATCAATTTGAAATCTGGAACAACTGTAAAGAAGCCAAGGGTTTTTTTTTAATAAACATTTTTATTTTCTGTGAAAATTACGATTATGAGGGAGGTTAAAAATTCAAAGTCTAGTTAATAGATCAAGTGGGGTATCATATGGAAGGCCTTTAGGAGCTGCACTTTCTAAAGCCTTTATCTATTAATTTTTTCTACAATGGTATAAAATTTGGATTCATTAAGAAAAAAGATAAGTTAGCAGGCACCTACAAAACACAAAATTCCAGTAAACGAGTACGTAAAGAATATTCTGGTTAATTAAAAGTTGCATAAACGACATTCCAGGATTTGTTAATTGGTTTAGAAATGGGTCACGAGTGCGCCGTCGGGTTTTATTTGTTTCGCGTGGCAGGTACGAGGCACGCCACGGCTAGTATCGAGCTCGCAATTGTATTCGGCCGACATGTGTTTGGGGGGTGGTTCCACTTTCAACCCATTAGCAACATTTTTCTTTAAGAAGATATCTATGGCATGCCATGATATCCATTCCATGGAATATATTCAATATTAAACACAGTGATCCAAAAAGTTTATACACCAAAGGACGTATCAGTGGCGTCGCGTCTATAAAATCTTTCTTCTTCAACAATAAGAGAAAATAGATTGATTCATATATACCACGCCACGCTAAATGAAGTATGATTGGGTTTAGATAGAAATGTTGATATTTTGCCTAATAATAGGGGTGTAGACACTAAATAAAATAATCAATAATGTCGTATTTTCTCGAAAAAGGATTAAAAAGCTTAGCCTACAGGCAAATGGAGAAAAAAGCAACGCAAGAGGATAAATAATCACAAAGTTATAAATGTCCAAAGTTTTAAGAACTTCGTAATTTTTTGAGATATCTGAATGGGATTTTCGTCACTAGGCATATTTTTTGCCTTCTTTCTTTTGGAGTAATAATAATTTTCGAGTCTACACCCGTATTTGGGATAAAGAAGAGAAGCGACGACATACGAGTACTAGCCGGAAGATAACGTCACGTTAATGAATTAAAAGAAGTTTAAAATTATCAATACAATCAAACGGCGAAAGTTAATATGTACGTAGAGTAGTTCATTGTTTATTAACATTTACTTTAAAAACTAAAATTTGGGTCGAAAAATCTGGCCAAATGTGGAACCAGCCCCGCCCCGATCGATGCCTGACCCCGTGCAATGTCGCCTCGGCTTTTAGCACCGCCTCTTTTGTACCTTGACGCGACGTGCTGTACCTCTTCATTATGTAACCCGACCCGACGTAATTCAATAACTCCTCTTTACCTCTGCTCTCTTGGTACTGTCGTGCAAGTTTATTCAACGGTGCCCGCTGCATAAACAAAACAGTAAATACGAATTTACATACAAACATGTCGTGCGAACTTGCAAACGAGCTAGTGGATTAAAGGGAGCACAGCACATAATATATGTATAGTCTGGCCAAGCATTCGTGTCACTGTGGCTGAGAGAATATGAGCTAAAATAAAAGAATCGCTTGATAAAAACAAGATAAATCTTTCTGCGCTTTCCCGAATGCATACTAGTATGTATCTTACTTTTATCACGTGCTAATTGCAACAACGGTACGCATTCTGATGTTATTCGAACATCAATAGGCAAGCCTAAGTACACAACATCATCGTAGTTTTTATATATATTCAACAAGTCAGTGTGGTCGGAGATGATGAATGAATGAAGTCGCAATTAACGAACTAAGAGAGGAAAGTTAACTAATACTCTTAAGTTGACTATCTTATATTCAAACCAACTTTTTTAATAGATGTGTTATATAAAAACATAATATAATAATGTTTGTTTGTATGAGGAGGCAATCATAGTCACACAATTCAATTTATTCAAGTCCAATTTCGAGTGACGCCCAGAACGACCGCCGCCGCCGGACGTTTACATCGAAAAATAAACCGTTTACAATATTAAGATCAACTCGATGAATACGTAATAGGTTAGTACTCACTATTTAGGTGATATTGTTGGGATTGGGATTGAAGGTAAGTGACGATCGTATAAACTTGAAGACATTGTACAAGTGGAGTTATGGTAAAGTCGAAACAAAGTATCTTTGACCCGCCAGTCAACCATTCTCTCGGCGACTCTGTGTAAACAAAGATTGATCTATACAACGTGTCTCTATCTTCTGGACATACTCGTAGATGAATAAGACGGAGGGTATTTCTAACCTATGTACAAAGTCTCATTCCAAACTCCACAGTATTAACGGAGATATTACTGATTTACGATTTAATACGTCAGAACAGCCTGTAATACAGGCTTGTACAGTACTATTATTTTTTTTTATGTTCATCTAATCAAATAATTTATCATATGGTGAGTGGTGCTAAAGAGTGACAAACTTTAAAGGCGAAATAATGTATGCCATACGATTAACTAAATAAATTTATCATATTAGAACATTTCTGAGAAGGAACTCTACTCGGGATCTCGTTCAATGTCCAGAGAGTTATACAACGACTTAATCGTATCTTATCTCATCAGCCTGTGAATGTGGTCTATATTTTTGTCATTTTCAAATAAGGACTCCTCTTCGGTAAATGCCACCGAGACGTCTGAAGGGGATTCGCGGCTTGGAAAGTTGTTCAGAGTAGTTTAAAGTGATCATAAAAGGCCACTGGTTTTGTAGGGATGGGGAACTATAGAAAGTTTATAGAAATCGCATAGACATTTAAGGTTAAATCCAATGAAATGAACAAATAATTATGTAGGTATCAATTGTCCTACTTAACAACCACGACATTCAATGTTCAGTCGAACAACTATTCAATACTTTTTTTTTTTGGTTGACCATATCGTCAAACAGGTACAAACGCCATTAGGTTATTAAAGTGGCCGTCAATAGAATTTGCTAACTATGTAAACAAACCGCCATATTGAAATGGTCTTTCACTATGGCGCTTTATTTACATAGTTAGCAAATTCCATTGACGGCGACTTTACACACCGAAATTAGGATTTAATTTGAGATCAAATCTCATAGTCTAGCAATTATGTCTATTTTTGGTCTATTAAGCTTAATTTGATACTGTTATGACAACCGACTTAAGGTACTAATTCGAACACACCGAAATAAGGTTAAATCTAAAATCAAACTCATAATCTTCGCATAACGTATATTTTTGATTTACACTTAATGTGATAATAGATCTATCCTTCTGTTCTGCAACCTAGTAGCTTTTGCGGTGTATAAAAAAATATTTATCCGCGTTTACTCTGACCCGGTCCTGGCGCCGGCGCACGTGTTCCGCGCCGCGCACATGCGCAAGCGCATTGTTTGGAATTTCTCGTCCAATGTGGGGCGTAAATATTTCGACAAAGCTCTAAAAGGGAGAGCTCGGAAAAGAACAACAGATATCCGTTATGCTCGCGTTTTAACAAAGGGGAGTTCCGAATAGGACGGCCACTAATTTCAAGTGTTTTTTTTTCGGTGGCATTAAAAATACTGGTTTGTTATGATTTCATTTTAATTCGACTCTACAGGCGAACAAAATAATCACATAAATTACGCAGTTTTAATGCGTGAAAGATCGTGATACAAGAGTGACGAGAAGCCCTGAAGAAAGATGCCTATCAAACTCAATAGTCCTCGAAGCCGAATCTTCTTAGTTATCTTCCCATCTAACAGACAAAAGGTCTATAATGTTCGTTTTTTTAGCAAAAGGAGTGCGGGCGCGAACAAATGGCAAGACAAGTGCGTTAAAAAAGCATACAGAAGCGAAAGGGTGCAATAAAACCAGCACAGAACGCGGGTAGTCGCGCACGTGCATCCGCCGGTCCCTGGTGCAAAGTTATTTTTGATGAACGAGAACTGTGGCGATCATTGGCTTTTTTAACGACTAGGAATTTCAGTCTTGGCGACCTTGTTGGTTTACGAGATAGAAATAGATTACTGTCTAGTCTAGTAAGTCTAGGACGAGACAACCTGTAGGTACATTATTTCAATATGGACTTTATTAAGACGTCGTCGTCGCCGAGAATCCCAAGTATTTTCTGAACGAAATAATCTATTTAATAGGATTTAACTCTGTGTGACATCTTCGACGTCTCGAGTAACGCTATGATTTTTTATTATAATACCTTAGGATGCCGCTCAATATCGTACTTTATTTTATTTCTCTTGTCTACTCCGACTGAAGGCACAGCGTTGGTTCCACAATTAATAGCTTTGTGTCTTATTGCACCCTGGTATCAACTAAATATATAAAAAACCTCTTAATTACATCACCTACGCGGCTTCTTTCAACTACTTTTCCAGTATCTATCTCCATTCGATAAGAAGTAGTATCTGTTCGTAGAGATAAAACTTATAAATGAGCTGTTAGTTAGCCGCGTAAGTAATGATACCGTAAAGCCCTATTCAAGATTTACTTTACGTTACGACGTGTCGGGGCTAATACCTCGGAACCGTCAGCCGTTGATTTAATAACCATTCAGGCGGAGTTATTAAAATTTTAAATTATACCAACTTATAAAATAAACATTTTGTATTCATCGCCGCCGCCCGCCGGTCATCCCGGCCTTAATTACGATATCAAAAGCTGCATCGTAAGCTCCTTCCATTATGTGCACGTGTGATATCTCCGTCCCGTTCGAATGGTATGCCTGCGGCGTTGCATAGCCATCGCCGATTAAACACGTTTCTATGCGCGGTCTCGTATTTCTGTGCTGGTCCGTCCCATACAGCCTCCGTTTCGTTCCTTATTAGAAACAACACTCATAACTGACCCCACTTACAATTCAACTCGTGAGAGCTCAGAGCGATGACTTGGCGAAACTATAGCTAGTTGTGGGCAACAATTTCGAAATGTATTTAGATGAGTATAATTATAAGGCGTAAAAGTAAATGATATCTCATGATGGCGCATGTGTCGACGCTTTATTAGTAGGTTCGATAACGATCTATCTATCAATGCGGAATGCTCGGGAGATGCTGCGCCGGACCCGAGCAGAGAGCACGAGAGGGCGTGAGAACATTGCAGTGGCGCGGAAGCGGCGCACGCAAATGAAGTGCAATTTCGCCCGCGGCTGGGATTGCGGCGAAGGTATCTCGCGGACGGTTAGTTATGCCGCAAACAATCGTGCTTCCGAACCCCGAATATTTCCTAATAATGTACTATTTTCTAGGGTTTGGTGCTCAAGGGTTATCATTAGGTAGTTCGTTGGTTCGCATGATTGTTTTTAATTGACGTTTGGTTGAAATTTTCAGAGAACTTGTGTTCAAAACAATGGAGTAGCTATGGAAAGGGTTCCATAGCTAATTCGCGACGCTTATGGAGAGATGAGAGATGAGATCAACTTGCAGTTAGTGTTTTTTCAACCTTCAGCCATAAACCCAACCGATGCAAATAAACAAAATTAAATGCAAAATCATAGCTTTTACTTTCTCAAGCGCTATTCATCTAGCTATGCTGTGTACTTATGATCGATACGATCGATCGAATAACAAATAAAATGTTCATAAGACTATACATTAACCTTTATTAGTTATGTTAATAAGGAAGATGCAGGTGCTGGCACGAGGTAACCTTAGTCCCTACTAGTAGTTACGTACAGAAGTTAAAAAACGAGTGACAAAATTGTCATAGAAGGATTCACAGAGAACATTTATTTTACCCCGCAGCTAGATAAGTTCGATTTATTTATATTAAAACCTGATTAAACGAGAGCATCCGTACACTAAACAACTGAAAAGCTGGCCAAAGCGCTCAAGCGCTGAACTCCTTCAAAACTGCTCTCGGGAAGCGGAGTCAGAACAGAACCGGAACCAACCAATTGAGATTTTGGACTAATTCCCAGTAACGCAATTAAAATATCCTGCTTAAACGTCTTAATAAACTGTTTATTTTGTCAACACAACTTTTAATTTTAATTAAACGCGATCGATGACATTAACTGGTCGGACTTCCGTCCGCGTCGATTCCAAATAAGTGGAGCAGCTGTGTTGCACCCTAATGGTTTCAAAACGACGTAAGTATATAACTAATGAAGTATATTTACGCCTTTCTTAGTAAGGTAAAGCGGGAGACTATAGCCACAAGGTACAACCACGTGTCTCATTGTTGCAGGTAATTTCATTAGCTACTTGTCCGTTTCAAACTGCAGTATTGTTCAGTTCAGGGGACTTCAGTTGCTGCAAACAATTGGCGACGCTGTGAATTGAATGAGACTAACTTGCCAGCTCGAGCGAAGTGGCGAAGAAATGTTATAAATCTGTGATTGCTAGTGAAGCCGAGCTATTAACTGGGGGTTTTTTCTTACAAATGTTACGTGCGAAATTTATATAATAGTGTTTATTCGTTGCAATAATGAACATTTGTAAAAAAAGGTTTTTACCAACTAAGCATTTGTTATCAATTATTTTGTTATTTCTCACTGAACTTAATTATCAAAAGTTGAATATACATTTTGAAAGCTTACAAAACAGGTATATTTTAAATAGTATGCCTTAATTAATATGATTACAAACTTAGTGCACTAGTAGTTAATTAGGTATTTTGATTAAAACCGCGCCAGTCGAATAAAAAAAAAGCAATTGACCAAGTTAAAAAAACTTTGTAAGTAAATAAAGATATAATTAATAAAACGATATGACGTTGCGGAGGATAATAAAAAACACCAAATGGAACGTGGAAAGATATTGTACTTTCTTCAATATTTAAAAGCCCTCATTAAATGCCAGTGGGTGTCACGACCCCTGGGGTCTATACTGTACGCTAGTTGTTTAAGTAATTTGTTTAGTGAAAAAGCTATTCATAATCCAATCGTTTCATCCATTATAAACTGCTCGACCGTCGATAAATCAAATTACATTACTATGTTACATGTAATTCTTCTTGCCTTAACTTAACTTTTTTCATGTGTGCAGTGTGTTCGGTAACCGCAAAATGAAAACATCTCCACATAGCTTATACTCGTAGTGCTTACACCATTAAGAGCGTTGACCAAAATTGTTTCAACGACCCTTTCGCAATAGCAGATACAACTTCATCAAGGGCGTATTTTATGTACCTAGTCGGTCCCAAAGTTCTGTCACAAATGAAAATAATGATAAAAACAAAAGTAGCAATAAATTTTTAATAAATTATATACCGATTTAAAGTGCATTTAATAAAGAATTAAAATTACTCAAAATTATTCAAAATTACCTCCTTTGTTTTTAATACAGGCCCTTAATCGGTGCGGCCAGTCGTCTATCGCAGCACGCACCATTTTCATATCTATCTCAGTGACTGCTTTTCTTAAAGATGACTTTAGGCTCTCCAAATTTTTATGTGGTTTAGCACAGACCTTCCCCTCTAAGACCTGCCAAATTTTATAGTCCAAAGGATTAAGGTCCGGACTAGAGGAAGGCCAATCTTCGTGTCTTATAAAGTCGATTTTTTGACGGTCAAACCAGGCTTGAGTGGTCTTGGCTTTGTGTGCTGGCGCAGAATCCTGCTGGAACACAAAATTATGTCCCGAAAATAGCGTGTTGGGCAGATCTTTGACAACCTTATCCAAAACTGTCTCTTGGTATACTTTCGCACTGATTTTGACACCTTTTTCGCAAAAATGAACCTCAGTTGGCCCGTAATAAGATACACCCAACCAGACCATCACTGATGATGGATGATGCCCATGTTGCACCCGCGGAACTCTTTTTCCTGCTTCTTCAGAGCTCCTAGCGTACACTCTATCATTCTGTTTATTGTACTTCTCTTCAATATCGAAAATCTTTTCGTCTGTAAAGAGGATATCACGGTGTCGATTTTTCGCGTACCGCTTTAACAACTTCCGGGATCTTTTAAGCCTTATTGTTTTTAGACAGGCAATAAGTAAGTGCCCACGCTTTTTTTTGTATGCTCGTAGACTAAGATCTTCGTTTAAAACCTTTTTGACGGTTTTTCTACTGACACCCATCTGCAAAGCCATCAATTTCTGTTTTCGGACAGGATTTCTTGCTATGCGCGCCTTGATCGCTTTGATCACTGCTGGTGTTCGTACGGAGCGAGGCCGGCCAATTATTTTCTTGTCCTCAACACTGGAGACTTCATTGTACCTATCAATAGTACGGTACACAAACCTAAGCGTTATTTTTAAATTTTTGAGCAACTTGAAAATCGTACTTGGCGAGTGCCCACAGCGGTGCAATGCTAAAACAGCTATTCGGTTTTCTTTCTATGTCCACTCCATCGTGAGAAATGGCAACGAATGACTGTTTTTTGTTTTAAAATAATTGTCAAACATTCAAAAATGGAATGCAATAAAATTTTCTTAAAATCATCATCTAAATTTAAAAATAATATGCCAGTGACAGAACTTTGGGACCGACTACGTAAATATACAATTGAAAACACAACCTTGCGCCCTGTTAATAAAATTTACACTTCAACGGAACGCAGGAGCGTGAAATGAGCATGTGAAAGTAATCACAAAAGGTGCGAGTGTATAGAAATATTAATAATGGTCGTCGGACACGAATCGGACAAATAGTCGATGCACGACATCAGCATCAGTTAAAGTCCGTTAGTGAGTATTAAACGTCACGTCACCTGCCAACCGGAGTGTCGTCTTCGCTTTTTATTATTTGTATTATGCTTTACACAAGTTTATGTAGTCGTTCGGTGTTAGTTGCAGAGCATAAAGTAGCATAATAAAGTTACTTCGGAAATGATTATTAATATGTGCTTTAATTTTATAGTCACTTTCTTTCCCACAATTTAAAACTGTAGATACAGTTTTAAATTGTGGTAAAAGTAAGGTATTGGATATCTGGATCAATCAAACTTTAAAATAACTGTTTGCAGCTATAAACATTAGGCTGTGAGACTGATTACTAGAAGATTATGCATATCTAGAAGAACAGTGTGCCTGTTCCCAGAATCGTACACTCAGCTAGCAGGTATGTTATGCAAAACGTACATGCGTGAATAACCATTTCACTTTAGTAATAAAGTCGAAAATTGCTTAACATGTGCAATAACTACACCTTAATGCCAGAATAATTGTATCAATTAAACGGCCACAAATCCCAAATACTTAAATAACAGCGTTTGCGAGCTGTTTTCTTAAACGATTAATCAAAGCACGCAATGCCCGGCCAAAATTAAACAACCGCAGTTTATTATGTGTCGAGAAAATTTCAGTAGAAAAGGTCCGATATACGTTTTTATTTCAATGGCAGTTACGTTCTTCTTTTATTACCCAATTGAAAGAATAGAAAGATCTCGCATACAGATGTTCCACAAGTACATGCGTCGTTTTGATTTTAACTCGGATAAAGTCGGAGTTGATGGATGAATGGCTAGGAAGAGTAAGTAATTATTATATACATATGATTCATGACAGGAAATGGCGAGCATTTTTGATAGCAACATCATAAATGATCGCTTTTTTACTGTAACCAAATTAAATAAATATCTGGCAAAAAAAAATGTTGCACATTCATCAACTACTCGTTGAAAGTGTTCCAATGATTCCCAAACAGCACGGGTTTATTCGTCGGCCGAAAAAAAAATTTGTGACCGAAACTTGTTATCCATGTTATGGCTGTGAATTCCTTTCTTGCCCTATTTTACAGTTAATTAAGCTTGAAAGTATCACCAATACAATATTACATATATACTCGTAGCCCAATCGGCGCAGGTGGGCATTTTTATTTTTATCCAATTAGCGTGAGTTTTTAAACAAAAATTAACTCCGTGTCAGTTTTGTGACGTTGTTTATTCATTCAGTGTCATTTAAATGTGAAATAAATTAATTTTCACACAATTTGTACCTATGCTTAATTTTCGTCACAAAAATGACACTGAGCTATTTTTTATTTAACAGCTCACGCTAATTTGGTACACGATCTATTGCAAATGCCAAAGTACTATACTCTTCTTTTGGCACTAAACTAACACAGCGGACGCTAGGTACAATTGAGAATTACCTAGTAGCGGCGAACCTTAAGCGACGAGAACCGAGTAGTAGTAAAGAAATATAATGAGGGTAATTAAAGTGCAAGTTGTGTGAGAACAGGACAGAAGTAATTATTTGATCTCCCTCGTAATCCGAGTTATTTGACGTATTATTAGGCACCCTCAAGGAAAAAACGTACCTTAGCATTTTCCATCTTTCTCACGCTTTGTAATAAATTGCTAGAACCAGTTTAAATAATACGTTTGAAGATTTAGCTAAACGGTGAACATTTACTGCAGAATACGTATCTGGGATGAACCCGGGCGTTGAAAGTTCATCCACACCTATGTTGAGAATGACACTGGCATATTATACCTAACCATGACAAATTATATTGGCAGATTCTGTGTTAGTTTAATTTGATAATTCAATGGTAAGCTTTGTAGGTAGGGGACAGGAGAACATTAATTACTGGTCGCTGGCCTCGTGGCGAGGGCCACAACCACGTTATGGCCCTCCGTTTATTTCCCAGGGGCGGGCAGGAGCCTGCTGATAATGCACCTTCGGCCCAGAGGTGCACTAAATCTTAATAAAATATTGTTCCCCTTGTATCTTACTACTAAATTAATCAAATACCAACAAAGAGACTACAGGCTACGCCATAACCAATCTACGTGGACAAATCCCCGTTTTTCTTAAATTATAAACCTAATTACTGTCTCAATTTTACAGTGATTTCTTACGGTTGTTTAAGTATTATCAGAAAAGAGTACGCATTAGAAAATGGTGTAGAATCTTAGCAAACCGTTGTTGTAAAAAAAATATGTACTGTCATCGTTACGGATATGATTGCACAGTTAAGTGTAATAAACGGTTAATTCAAACTCCTCAATCAAAATACGATGCAAAGCTGTTGGATCCATCTGATATGAGCCAAAGCCAAATTAACCACATCTGAAAATTTACCCTACTGTCATCAACCTTCACTGAAAATCGGTATTAATTCCGTACCCAAACCACAAAAACAAACATTAACGCTGTGTAGAAATTATGTAGATATCATCAACAGCTCGCGAGCATCGACATTAAAATCAATAAAACTAGACTGGTTACAGTTATAGTGTATACTGTATAGAAAAAGATAGAAACGTATTATTTAAATGTAAGCCGTTGAAATATGGCAGCTGCGCGAAGCAATGCATCACGTACCACCTCCGACTATAATTAGAAATTTGTACCGACTATATTTAGTTGTAATTCAGTTTGGAACACGAACTTGTGGCCTTTGTGACCCCACACTTACTGTACCTACTTCTATCATGCGGTGCCGTACAAGTTGTTGATACTGAACTGGAAATACATAGTATAATATAACAGATAACGATTGAGATCCTGTAGCTCTATAACTTCGGCAGAGCACTCTGCCTCCCTACACCACAGACGTCGGGTGAGAGATCGATTTTAATATACTAGTACGAGCATAGGTACGACTGGTACGAGTATATTAAAATCGATCTCCCTCAGAATACGAAATCTGAGGAAAAATAAACGACACTTTTATCGCACGCTATTGACGCTTGGCGCCATTTAAGTGTTAATAACGTTAATAACTTGCGCTGTAGCGCTCAGCGGTTACCTACTTCTAAACACGCTGATGAGGTTGTGAGCAAATAAAGTTATTTTTTTTACTACTTTGCTTAAAACAACTTAATTCAAATTAAAAAGTTTTTTGCAGCAAAAGCGCTTATAGTCATATTATCAAAATGATCCGCTGTCGAGTTTTATCAATAGGGATATTATCATGGATTTTAGATCATCTTAAACAGTTATTTTGCTGCTCATTAAGTTAGCGAGCCAATTATTATCTACGTAAGTAGGGTTTAGTTCAAACTCAAAAATAGCGAATTTATGAAGAAGTTTTTTTTTCTGGCATTTTTCTCTCTTTGTGATAGGTAAATATTAAATCTCAGAACTGCGATTTTGCGTTATGCCCCCTCTTAATGCTTAACGTAAACGTAAGTATTGGTCCTATAGAAATTTGCCATCCATAGATTGGAATTTATGTCTGTCGTCAGCGTCGTAGTGCACAATGTTAAAGTTAACCTTCATATTTTACAATGCCCTATCAAATATGTAACAGACTTTAGCCCTCGGCGACGGTAAACTTTCGAGCGTGCTTATATACGATACGATACGAATATTATGTAAAACAGTTCAAATTATTAAAACTGGAACATGCATTTACAAAGTGGCCTATTTAGTTGTAACTTGTACCTATTACATAGTTTCCAGGAGATGCGATATTCTATTTACTCACAAACAAGAGTAAATTAATAAAGAAAAATATACATTAGACATTAGACAGCGACAAGTATCATTGAAATGCAAATCAACCTCAATAGGTAATAAGGATACCCTCGTAAATTATAATAGGTCACTTTATAGATGTTGCCGTAAGCATTGGGGTTAGAAAATAATAACCAACTTAAACTCGAGCACTGCCAAGCCAACGATAAAACAATCCCGTCTAGTTCCCAAGAACTCTTGCTAACTTTAGGTATTTTGCTTTACAATCTGTACAAGGTAGGGTGAACTTTCTGAGCCGTCTGGCACAGGCTGTGAATGTCAATCGTGGTTGAGGAGGGCTCTTGAGCACGGCTATTGCGAAACCGAACAATGCGGAATGAAGTGCATGCATAAATTGCACACGGTGGCCCGGTAGGCCTGCCGTGCGTCGAGAATTTGCTGACATCAGCTTCGTAGGTATTTGCTTAATGTATAGATCGTCCCAGTAGCATATACGGCAGTAAGAATATAGACTTTAGCCTGATGCAAAGGGTCTCCCTATCACGAGTATTTTCGTCGAGACAGTGCAAATTACATCAGATGGTATCTCTGTATAATTTACTTTATTAAAACGTAAATTGGCCGAAGAGGACTGTTGACATTTGCAAGCCTCGATGAAAATAATAATAGAGTTAATTTTTTAATCAACGATAAATATTTGTAGTAGACAACGACGAAGGAGTTTAAATCTGCGAAAAATAGAAATAGTGCGGATTGAAACTCAATTTATCGTTTATATGTACGTACGTACATACACTTGCATGTGTACTTCCGGTTCATAAGTTATACAATACACCGGATTTTCATATTGGTAAAAAGGGCAGGTGCAACGTTGGACCGAATTCATTTTCTAAATTCAACGAGGGAGTCAATTGATTTTATCCCTTCACCAAATATCAAGAGCTATGAGTATATTAATGTTTTGTACACAAAAAATAAACGTTTGTAAGTTTCTAACCTACACGTTTCCTGTCGAAGAACTTATTATAGAGCACATGAACTTGATATTTCGAAGACGAGAGGTCGTGCGAACGGTCGAGGGTATAATAGGCCAGTGTGATGTACCTGTGGAGCGCAGCCTCTTACCAACACGGACATGACACGGTATTGATGGCCGCACCGCGCCGCGAATGACGGAGATGTATTGCTTCATTAATTGATCGTTGGTTTCGATTTTGGTAAACGATGATGGGCTCAAAATATTATGTGGAATAACAATACAATACAATACAAATACTCTTTATTGCACACCTCACACAAACAAAGCAGTTAGAAAGAGAAACAATACAATAACATGTAGGTAACATTCAGGCACTCGATTTTACTTAACGACTACTTTGTTGTTGATAGATACAACGTTTTAGATAAACATCATGTCACCATTATAACAAAAAGACATCAGCTGAGCAGAATCACCATGATACAAAAAAAAAACATCAGCAGATCAGAAAGATCATCCATACGACGCCAATCGCAGCGTAATGAGCTCAAGAACTTACTTAAAAGCACAAATGCTCTCAAACCAAAGTTAGACAACGAAGATAATACAAAACTCGTCATAAACCTCAAGACTAAACCTCAGAGCTTGCCTATATGGAAGTATCAGAAAATCAAATAGAGGCAAAGGTAATTTATTAGACGGCACAAGCGTGATCTCTCACGTCGTCGGTTGATCGTGTAAAGGCATCGCGGCCGCGCCGTTTAGGAAGACGAGCAAATGACCGCAATCAAATCACAATCATAGTGAAAGCCTTATAAATGGACAGACAGGGATCGCGGCACTCTGGCGCTGTTTACAGTGTGTTAGAACTAATTATAGGGCAGAGGTGTGAGCGGCTCACGACTCACGACCGACATCAATGCAGCCGATGTTCGGTTGGCCGAGAGATGACCTGGTTACTTTTGAAAAGAACCCGGGAGAACTTCTTCCTCAAGTCAATTTAGAGACCAAAAATCTGTAATTCCCAATAGTAGCTAATAACGGCAAAACCCAATCCATAGAATGGAACAATAAGCACCAGTCTGCGAATCGTGACTTTTTGTGCTTTTTGGACATCTTAGTAGAGTAGCAATAGTGTTATCCGATCGATTTGACCATTATAGTACATTGTATGGCTATGGTCTTAGATCCAGATTCAGATTCATTGGGAGGTATGTTTGTTTTTATAAAATATTTCGACACATACATAATATATATACACAAACGATAGAAGGCGCGTCCAAACGAGCGCGGCGGACTGCATACGGGACATAAGGCACTGGTCCCACCGCCGGCTAGTAAGCTAGAAAAGTTGGGCGAGTAGCATTACATCGCGGATCTGTAAAGGTCGATTGATCACACTGTGCCTGGTCAGCACGCAATGAACCGTTACTCGCCCAACTTTTCTAGCTTACTAGCCGGCGGTGGGACCAGTGCCTAAGCTATTAAATAGAGCCATTCCGTCATGGCGAATATCAAGGCGAACTATGCCTTTAAAAAAGTAAAAAATAAAAAACCGGCCAAGTGCGAGTCGGACTCGCGCACGAAGGGTTTCGTACCATTATCTATAAAAACAGCAAAAAAAAAATTGTTGTTTGGGAACCCCCTTAAAGATTTATTTTATTTTGTTTTTAGTATTTGCTGTTATAGCGGCAACAGAAATACATAATTTGTGAAAATTTCAACTGTCTAGCTATCGCGGTTCTTGAGATACAGCCTGGCGACAGACAGACGAACGGACGAACAGACAGCGAAGTCTTAGTATTATAATAGGGTCCCATTTTTACCCTTTGGGTACGGAACCCTAAAAAAGCGTTATTGGTTTCTCAGAGTTTACGGAGTTAATTAAATGAATTAAAATGTAATTTGAAAAATTCCCGGATTTCTCTGAGACAAATGAGTCCGAAGCAGTGTCACGTGTCTGAAATGATACTTCCCCTTTCAATTTGCTAGTCTTCCACCGACGTGGGTGCAAAAAGGACCGATCTCTACCATTAATCTATGCCACGACATCTGTGAATGGTTACTTTGGGGTGACTTATGACCTCTTTACCCTTTTTCGATTGTATTTATTTAAAAGTTGGGCGAGTAGCATTACATCGCGGATCTGTAAAGGTCGATTGATCACACTGTGCCTGGTCAGCACGCAATGAACCGTTACTCGCCCAACTTTTCTAGCTTACTAGCCGGCGGTGGGACCAGTGCCTAAGCTATTAAATAGAGCCATTCCGTCATGGCGAATATCAAGGCGAACTATGCCTTTAAAAAAGTAAAAAATAAAAAACCGGCCAAGTGCGAGTCGGACTCGCGCACGAAGGGTTTCGTACCATTATCTATAAAAACAGCAAAAAAAAAATTGTTGTTTGGGAACCCCCTTAAAGATTTATTTTATTTTGTTTTTAGTATTTGCTGTTATAGCGGCAACAGAAATACATAATTTGTGAAAATTTCAACTGTCTAGCTATCGCGGTTCTTGAGATACAGCCTGGCGACAGACAGACGAACGGACGAACAGACAGCGAAGTCTTAGTATTATAATAGGGTCCCATTTTTACCCTTTGGGTACGGAACCCTAAAAAAGCGTTATTGGTTTCTCAGAGTTTACGGAGTTAATTAAATGAATTAAAATGTAATTTGAAAAATTCCCGGATTTCTCTGAGACAAATGAGTCCGAAGCAGTGTCACGTGTCTGAAATGATACTTCCCCTTTCAATTTGCTAGTCTTCCACCGACGTGGGTGCAAAAAGGACCGATCTCTACCATTAATCTATGCCACGACATCTGTGAATGGTTACTTTGGGGTGACTTATGACCTCTTTACCCTTTTTCGATTGTATTTAACCTTACCTCAAGGTATCACAGTCTCGCTCATTTTGAACCTAGGCATATATGTTGTTGTTTTTGCTCATACATGTGAGTGTGTTTGGAAGGATTGGAAGTCCCAAATAATTATTTGATTTCGTTACAAACCATCAAATCAGGTAGTCTGTTGGGGTACGGCGCACTTGGTGTCATTTATATATAGGGAGGGTGCAAATTTCAGAAAAGCTGGACTTGAAACCTGCAGTAAGCCATATTGAAAGGATCTTAAGCGGATGTAATACATGAAGATAATTTAAGGTGGTTCGATTTCCATACAAAACGTTATTTGACATTCACAGGCTAACGGCGTGATTTTATAAGAAACCTATGTAAGTAACTTTCACAAATTGGCTTTCCATATGCGCGAAATTTCCCCTTTCCTTGAATAAACTTGTATAAACTAGAATAATTTGAGAAAAATGGTTTTCCCAAAGTATGACGTCACAAACTAGTGTCTCAAATTATTCTAGTTTATACAAGTTTATTCAAGAAAAAGGGGAATTCCGCGCAAATGGAAAGCCAATTTATGAAAGTTAGATTCATAAGTTACTTAAAAAATCACGCCGTTAGCCTGCGAATGTCAAATAACGTTTTGTATAGAAATCAAATCACCTTAATATACGGCAAAATATGAGTAGTCGAGTATACCTAATGTCGCGTTCAATTTTAGGAAAATATGACTACGTTTAATACGAATATAAATTTTCTTTATAACCTTTTCATTTCAATATCAAGCGATTATGTGCCCGCCTCAAAATATCTAGGCATAACCACAGGATAAGTAATAGTGTGGCATAACTTACTTACATTTATAGCATGCGAGCACATCAAATTTCTTTCAGTCTTCACTCACACGGGACTTGCGTTAAATAAATATTGTTTGTTTTATTTTTCGTTACGCGCATCCTCATAATGCCAGCCGAATAAAACGATTGCGAGCAGATGTGCTGATCAAACTGGGTAGCTGGGGTCATTCGATGGAAGTGCCCGTCGCAGATTATTTGTAAAATGACATAACTGACATAACACCAACATTACACGGAACCTGCATTTAATTATGTATATAACACAGAAAAAAGGCGACTATAAAATTTCTTAATCCGCTCTAACATGTGTCGCTCATGACATTTTAGGTTTGCCATTTGGTGTAATTGCGGCGAGTGGACACAATGAGGGGAATGTGCGCCGATTGTTGTGCGACCGACGCGCCCGCACCCATTGCCATTGATTGAGTGAATTCAACAAACAACCAGTCGAACCGTAACTAGTCTGCGACTCGAATCAGCCGCGCTATAGCAGGTGGCTCCTAAATGTGTAGTATTAGGTCAATATACGTTGTTGGACATTGTTTTCATCAAATATTTAAGCAGCGCCAGCTCTCGAAAGAGCCAACATTAGTTTGTATAAAAGCACTCATCTTCGGAGAAGAAATATCAACATTGGTTTTACGATCGGCATCGCTCGTGTATCTACTGGTCAATTTGACCACATATCTAACACGTCGTTCTCGGCTGGTCCCTAGTCAGGATGTGCCAATTGCGATTCCAACGGCCAGTGCTCAACACTATAGATGACCGCCACACTACCAATCTCATTCAATTATCGATTTAGCGGAGCATCTTTTAGTACTACGGCTTAATTTTTTTTCGCCTTTATGTAGTAAACAGTGCTATGTAATTCTCTAAATAAATAAGTTCAAAATAGCAGTACCTACCTACGTCTTCCTACAAACAGCCAATTGCTCGTATACGTTTAAAGGTCTAGCAATTTGTTGTGACAAATTGCTATAGTTAGACTGGTTAGTAATATATGGTTGTCTCTTTCCAACTATTGCAAGTTGGTGTGACAAATGGCCGTCCATTTGTAGTTTGGTTAAAGGTATCCCGCGTTTTCTTTTAGCTTTTGTCATAGACAAAACGTTTATAAAATTAATAAAAAATCATAACGAACTATAATGCGTTTAAATTTTAATAACGATTAATCTTTAATATTTTGATTACATTTCTTTTTTTAATTCTGATCGATTTTCATGTACTTAATTTTTTGTATGTATGTCAATTGAAACTGGCACCATGAGACATACCGTGTACCTGATACCGTCTACCATTCAGCTTCGCATCATCCGACATAATCAATTCATCCACGAATTGCTTGAAAAAAAAACCAGATTTTCTGCAACTATTGTTTTTTCTACTCAAAATTGCGATGTCTTTCCATCCCAATAGGAGAAAAAAAGTGTCCCAAAATATCCATACATTTTTTTAACTTTCCTATTGTGTTACCACCATACAAAGTATAATGGTAACACAAGGAAAAAATCTTTGGGACAGTTTTTTGTCCTACCAGGGTCGAAAGGGCTCCTGATTCTGAGTGGAAATATCATAAAACTAATTAATAATAGTGGCTTTTTTTGAGAAATGCTCATTTCCCGGCCTCTTCAATAATGAACTAGAATAATGTAATAAGTAGACGAAACACAATAAGTTAAAACCAGGAAGTTATGATTGTGTAGTTCGATAACTACAAGTCACAAGCAACGAAAATTATCTTCAATCTTTCGCAGTTTACAACCAGATAATTGATTCATTCAAAATAAAACGAAATAGAATAGCTAAGTAATAAGCGAAGTGTGAAGTGAGTGACCGACGCCATTGAACTAATTCTCGATATACCACGGGTGTCCAAGTGAAGCAAAAAGACCTGCGCGCACGTCAGTCGAAAATACGTCTAATATTCACAGTCGAAATGTGACCGCCACCATTTTACAGTTACGGAAATGACAAGCGAAATTTATCACATGCATAACTGGAGCGTCCACAAAAACATCATAATTTAGTTTACCAGGTCTATGTTACTTAGGGAGATTTTATAATTAAGTAGAATCAAACAGAACACGAGTGCACAAACTGAAACGCGCTTCCCGTAATTGATGGCTCTTGGTATTGGTTATTCACTCTTCTCTTGCATTGTGCCGTCGATCTCACTGGATTAAAGTGCCGTCAACTTCGGAACGCACCTGTTCCGCTTTATTGCCTCACTCTACAGAAATATAAACAATGATATAACTATCCTATAAAGCTTTATTAGTACATTGTGATACAAGTGAGGTATGTTGATAATTACATCAGAGGCGGAATTATCACGCGAGCCGCAGGTGAGCGTGATAAGAGAGCCGAGGATGTAATTATCAAAGCTCACGCGTTTCATACGACATTTTTCAACACATTTTGCGAGGAAAAAATCCTTTTCATAAGATGAAAATTTTATAGGCCTGCCAAGTTTCTTTACTTATTTATGGCAACAGGTTTTTACTCACATGTTGTATACATCGCCAACAATTTCCAGTGGCGTCCATTCTTTTTATCACTTCTCTAGTCAGCCCGAGTCAACATTTTTGTTAATAACCAAACACTTATTAACAATGTTTACAAATATCTGTGAAATAACCTCAAATGGCGCGCAACAGTTTTTTTTCGTGAAGTTTGCGCAGTGCTCGCGCATGAGATGAAATCTCTAAACAGCCAATACAAAATTAAATCAATATTTTCGTTTTAAAAAGTTTTCTTTATTAATTCATGTTAAGATGTTATCAAAAGTGAATAGTTTTACTAAATTAAACGTTTCTATATCATATCCAAAAAGAAATAGTCAATTAATTAACAAAAAGGATTTAATTTGTTTAGTCGAGTAAGAATCCATTTGCCGAGAATTAAAAAAAAGCCGTACAATCTGTACAACCCGGTTAATTTAAGAATGCACCGTGTGCACGCATACATCTTGCTGCAAGGTGCCAACCTGACTTAATCGGGATATAACCATAAACACACAAGTGTCGTAATGTTATAAAACACGCGTGTTTAATATCCAGGATTATAAGCCTAAAAGCGACACAATAAGAGGTACGTTACGAGCAATTGTGTTGAAAAATTAAGTTATAAAATTTCATGGAGCCCTTAATACTATGCCACACAAAATCAATCCAGGTACTTTCGCTGGTAAACATGAATAATGAGCGTTCCGAAAACAGCTTCAAAGCGTTTGACGATTGGTGGCACAGAGACGAGCGATGCGATGGTGGCGGAGGCGAGTACGGTATTAATTCGCCAATAGACGCTTTTCGCCAGACAAAGGTGCTTTGAAGAGGCTCCCTTGAGTACCTCCGACGACATGCTACTTGTCGGCTTTTGCCCCAAATTGTTACGTCGCTGTTTAACTAAACAAGGATGCTTGAAATAACTCAACAACTAAATACATGAACTGAATCAGTCATATTTTAAAAATCGTTATACGTGTCTTAACTTAACAAAATTAGGCATTGATTTCACAAAACTTTCATAGTTTGTCACTAGTCTTCTAGTCTGCTATTGAATCGTTTTATACCACACTCACATACGTAGTCGGTCCCAAAGTTCTGTCACTGGCATATTATTTTTAAATTTAGAAGATGATTTTAAGAAAATTTTATTGCATTCCATTTTTGAATGTTTGACAATTATTTTAAAACAAAAAACAGTCATTCGTTGCAATTTCTCACGATGGAGTGGACATAGAAAGAAAACCGAATAGCTGTTTTAGCATTGCACCGCTGTGGGTACTCGCCAAGTACGATTTTCAAGTTGCTCAAAAATTTAAAAATAACGCTTAGGTTTGTGTACCGTACTATTGATAGGTACAATGAAGTCTCCAGTGTTGAGGACAAGAAAATAATTGGCCGGCCTCGCTCCGTACGAACACCAGCAGTGATCAAAGCGATCAAGGCGCGCATAGCAAGAAATCCTGTCCGAAAACAGAAATTGATGGCTTTGCAGATGGGTGTCAGTAGAAAAACCGTCAAAAAGGTTTTAAACGAAGATCTTAGTCTACGAGCATACAAAAAAAAGCGTGGGCACTTACTTAATGCCCGTCTAAAAACAATAAGGCTTAAAAGATCCCGGAAGTTGTTAAAGCGGTACGCGAAAAATCGACACCGTGATATCCTCTTTACAGACGAAAAGATTTTCGATATTGAAGAGAAGTACAATAAACAGAATGATAGAGTGTACGCTAGGAGCTCTGAAGAAGCAGGAAAAAGAGTTCCGCGGGTGCAACATGGGCATCATCCATCATCAGTGATGGTCTGGTTGGGTGTATCTTATTACGGGCCAACTGAGGTTCATTTTTGCGAAAAAGGTGTCAAAATCAGTGCGAAAGTATACCAAGAGACAGTTTTGGATAAGGTTGTCCAAAATCTGCCCAACACGCTATTTTCGGGACATAATTTTGTGTTCCAGCAGGATTCTGCGCCAGCACACAAAGCCAAGACCACTCAAGCCTGGTTTGACCGTCAAAAAATCGACTTTATAAGACACGAAGATTGGCCTTCCTCTATTCCGGACCTTAATCCTTTGGACTATAAAATTTAGCAGGTCTTAGAGGGGAAGGTCTGTGCTAAACCACATAAAAATTTGGAGAGCCTAAAGTCATCTTTAAGAAAAGCAGTCACTGAGATAGATATGAAAATGGTGCGTGCTGCGATAGACGACTGGCCGCACCGATTAAGGGCCTGTATTAAAAACAAAGGAGGTAATTTTGAATAATTTTGAGTAATTTTAATTCTTTATTAAATGTACTTTAAATCGGTATATAATTTATTAAAAAATTATTGCTACTTTTGTTTTTATCATTATTTTCATTTGTGACAGAACTTTGGGACCGACTAGGTATTGTATATCATTTCATATAATTTAATGAACACGTTTCATATTTAAGAAGACAGATTGAAGACGCCGCTCGTTGGCGAGAGAGATATAATGCTCGATCACGATATTTGTAATAAAAAGAAAAGTTTAGTAAGGATAATGATTAGATTCCCGTCCCTATACGGGCTCGGGTTGTGCGCGCCTCGGGCGGCCACCCACAACGGTCTACCCAGAAATGTTTTAATTAAACAACTGCTCTCGATTTGTTTTGATAACGCACGATAATACCCAACTGGACCACGACTTTTTACTTTCCTGATGCTCCAATAAGATTTAGTGAGTCAATTATTCCACGATTTATAGAAACGGCTGCGGCGCGATACGCGCGACAGTTGAAACGGAAAGATCACACTTTGTAAGCGTTTAGTTGATTTGTCTTTGCTACCATAAAATCTATAGAATAGAGCTAAAAGTCACTATAGCAATGGATACATCTAGTCACAATAAGTAGTTAGTTTACACGATTTTTCATAAAGTATAATTTTACCGTACATGAAATAAGTGTGCATTTCCGGGAGTAGGTTAAGATCTTTTAAACTGCTGCAAAGTTATATTGTTGAGGTCCAGATTGAGCGTCAAAATTGTATTGATAAATCTTAATTAACCCTAACAAGGAACTCTTATAGTTTCGCTATGTCCGTCTGGCCGTCCGTCCGTCCGTCTGTCCGTCCGTCTTCGGCTTAGCTCAGTAACCATTACTACTAGAAAACTGTAATTCGGCATGGGTATATAAATCAATCACGCCGACAAAACAGAAGAATAAAATCTTGGAAAAAAAAAATTTGAGGTACTTCCCCTATACCTAAAGTGGGGATATCATTTTTTTCTCGTTAAACCCATAGTGTGGGATATCGTTGGATAGCTTGTTCAAAAATATAATGGGTTTCTTAAAACGATTTTTCAAATTAGTGATTCGTTTGCGAGATATTGGGCTTTAAATTTTGTTCGACACATGTGTCCCCTGCCGGCTAAACGGCTGCTACTGGAAATGTGAAAAAAATCGTGGCAGTAGTACATATAATGAATTTAAAAGGAAAACTATTACGGCTAAGTAGGCATAACTAGTTACCGAGTTATAGTCAACCAACTTCAAATGTACTTAGAAAGGCCAACTCTCGTACAAATTCGGCCGACGCTACCATTTAGTTTGCGCGCGCGTGTGGATGTAACTAAGAAAGACAGGCAACTACGGAACCCTATACTGCGCGTGGCCCGACACGCACTTGGCCGATTTTTTGTTTTGGTCACACTATCTATTTGGTAACTTAATACAATTCATTAGCAATAACGGTAAGTTTTTCAACGATATTAACCGATATTAACTTTGCTTGTTCTTGCTAAAATGCCCACCTATCGTTCGCATCACACCCCTCTAAGGGTGGGTTGCACCAACTAACGATTACAGACCGATAAACGTTAAATATGGCGCCGGCAGCTGTCATCGCATAGAAACTTGTCAAACTTTCCATACCTTCAGATTTTAACGGACACTGTACGATACAGACGGTTTGGTACAACTCACATAATTGTGGACACGTTGAATCTTATTTGAAAGCAATAGCAGTGACAATTCTGCAAAAACGAATGAACCAATGCTCTTTAATCTAGTATTCTTTGATCTGATGGTTAACTGTCAGTTGTCATATGGAGACCTTTTAATTTTACATGTGTAGAGGTAGTAGAGGTATTTATACGTTAGATATACTACACTAGCGACTTGCAAAAATATTGTTCGCTATACTTACCACTAAATGGTGTAACTTCGCGCAATAGCAAAGGAATATTTCTAAGTACCTACGAGTCTTATTAATTATGGACTTTTCTCTCTCGCTATTATTAAAATGATATTATATATATCTCATAAAATATATTTTTTTTACATCTTTAAACATTTTAACTATAAGAGAAAAGTAGGTAATCCGGTGGACGAGGTCAAGTATTTCAATTTTAACTTCTACTTTACTCGCGCATCCCAACCTGGCCTAAACAAAGTTGGAATACGTTCCACCATGCTCTAGAATTATAACGCAAAGCAAACGAAAGCAACGTTTTGGCTAAGTATATATGTATAAGAAACTTTGATATTGCTCAACTTTTCTCGTTAAGTATGGACAGTCAATAACATTAATATCTACACTTGTGCGAAACAATCGCAAAAAATCCGTAATACATGTCTCTATATAATATAACTGAAGATGTAAAATCATGCGATAGTTTTTTCTTTACAGCAGCTTCGACCGTTAATCCTATTTAAGCAATGTCAAAACATGGCAAACAGAGTCAACAGTATTCACTAGAGAAGCCAAATCGTAATAACTATTTAAGTATGATTGTCGTGCCTGGAATGTGACCAGTAATTTTCTCGTTTTTCTTAATTTATCTTGGATAAGAACGCTCGCTATTCCGTTTAATCAATCAGAGCTAGCATTCCACATCACATCGTCGTGCTCGTCACGGTGGTTGGATTCGGAAGCGAGATGGGGCCGTGCGACAGGTCCCCGATTAGCAACGCATTCTGCACGGTGGCCACAACCTGCCGCTTCCATTCCGCTATGACAGACACGACACGATTGTGCCTAATGGTGATTGTACGCGGACCGCTGAGCAAATAATATGCACGCGAGGCGAGAGATTTCTTACGGACATCGGAGGCGCGTGCAGTCCTAACCATGAATATCATTACTCAATCTAGCAGACAGGTGTAGCTGAGCTATCGCATCCTAGGTCATTTGCTATTTATGTTTTTTATAAGTTCTTCGTTAAAATAGTTGTCGTATCACAAATGTCCATACGGTGCCTGCTTACTTCCAGGCAAGCCATATGATTATTTGCCATAATATCGTAGTACGTACCTACGTATTTCTCAAAAACAAGAAAAAAGAGGAGCAGCAAACGAGCTTTCAGAATTATTTCGTGTACGATAATGGGTGTATAATCGCAAGAAAAAAATTAACCGAATTTCTGTAGCATAGCATATCAGCATGAGGAAAATAAACAGCTTTCGGGTAAGTAGGCTGGGTAATAAATGAAAAATCTTACGCGAAATTTAGAAGTGTCAAGTTTGTTTACTCGATTTTCCTCAATTGTGACAATAATTTAAGCCGGCGGGGATAAAACGTACACAAATTTGGGTCGTGATGGGAACGGTTGTACCGGGTGCAGGGCACGATACGACGTCATGCTCTAGTGAGCGTTTAGTTGCGCTTACAGGTGCATCATACTAGGCAAAGGATATTGAGACGTATTCAGAAGCATTTCGGGCCAATTTATAACTATACATGTTAAAATTATGCGTCAGGTGGCAAATAATAAACAAACTAAGTCTCTTGCAACATCGGTATAGGCGGTGTAGGTGCGGATATACTTGTAAGGCGATGAAGACATTATTCAAAATTAGATAGCGATAAAAAAGTGAACCTTTTCTCCGCGATAAAAACAAAAGAAGATGGATGCAATCAACTCGCTAGTACCGTGCCTGCGGTGGGGCTCAAATTTGAAAGGGTTGGTTGCGCCCGTGGAACCATCAACTTATAATTTTGATGAAGCTATTATCTTGACTGCATAGAGTATTCAATAGTCGTCAGTAATTTTATAGAAATACGTCTGTAAATTTCTTAATAGAATGACATTTGTCATATAAATTGTCGGCATTATTTTGTTTTTTATGTTTGTCATCGCCGATGGCCTATCGGGCTTATTTTTGACTCTTCTTCTACTACGTATTTCCGAATATTCACTAAAGTATGTTGCAATGGCGTGACGTAGTGATAATTTGCACTAGCGCTGAATGCTTAATCTCACAACAATTCATGTTAACAAAATAACAATAGGTTTCCTTAGTCCCCTGTCATTATCCCCATTCACCCCTGATGGAGCCGTCATATCAGGGAACAGCGGAAAAAAACGAAACAACGCGGTGTCAGCAGCGGAACAAAAAATAAAACAAAAGAGCCGCGAGCGATTTGTTGATCTTGTAGTGATATCGTTTTTGTAAGAACTGCGTAAAATTGTGGAATGGTTATCCGTTTGCGACAGAAGGTATTTCATTAACAGTTTTGTTACTGTTGTAGGGTATGTATCAGTTTAATTATTATACATCTGACCTTATACGTACAAATTGTATTCATTAAGTACTGAAGAGGGAAGATACTACGTACTCGTCCATACAAAAAGAGAAAATGTTACTCCGCTTCAAAATATTTTCCAATTTCAATGTTTTTTTTTACGTTTCGAGTATTGACACAATGAAAGACTAGGTTTATAGGTTTTCCTTTTTTCCAAATTTGCAATAAATTCAAACTTATAGGCACCTCAAAAACTTAGTTTAAAAAAAAAGCAAAGCCTATAAACCTAGGATATATTATGCTGAAGCGATCGACATCAAAATCAAACTGATTTAGTCAGTGGACCCCGTTTTCGCCCGAAATGGAAATTCCATCAAAAAAGTACCTTCTATTGTCAGTCGCGAGCTGCTTGCTGCTGCAAAGCTATTCCTTCCTCTTAACTAGCCCAATAATATCCCGATATCGGACATATTTCTATGGCAAAATATAATGACAATGTCAACAATCAACATATGTATCCTCATCATAGCCATGGCAATTACCCCACTAGCAATTACTCCATTGATATAAAGTTCAAAAATCTATGTATGTATTTGTGCTGTCAACGACCATAGTCCTTACCCTTATACCGATGTTGATCGTTAACTATTGTAACCGTGAATTGCAGCAATTGTTTATTAACATAAATTACTTTATTAACAAAGTTTTACCCGACTTCAATTTAGTACTCTTCAATTTAGTACTCTTCCAAACTTTTCCAATTTACCACATGAACTGATTTCCGAGAGAAAATGCGTTGATTATTAGAGAAAAAAACCCAAACGCTGTATGTGGCCCGATAATATTTGAGGACTTCCGTCGATTCCACAAGGGTCACCTTTGGCACTTGATTAGTTGCTATTTCAACTGAATCTTATCAGAATCTGTGACGTCCTTTTGTACTTTTTAGTACATAATTGAGGAATTCCATAAGTCATCTGTGGTCTTCATCATCTATTCCACTCCACCAAATTTATGATTTCCGGGTGTAATAAATACACGAGTTATAATAGAAAATAACAAAATCACTACACGCGTGCCTAATATAATTGAGGAATTAAAAAAAAGATAAAAAAAAAAATATTGAGAACCTCCTTTTTTTGAAGTCGGTTAAAAAAGAAAGTGGACGAAAAAATCGTATCAAAACTATAACAAGACTTACCTCCATTTCCAGCGTTGGTGATGGTCACCCAAAAGTCAATGGTCTTCTCAGGTCCAAGCTCCTCATAGTCCCACTTCTTTTTAACTTTCACTACACCACTGGGTTCCACGGTAACCCAAGGATTTTCGTCCCGAATTTTGAACGTTTCGCGGTCCGTTTCCTTCTCGAGAGTGAAAACTGAACGTCCTTCCACTTCACCGTCAGCCTCGGAGAACTCGGTACGTTTCGTCGGTCTCACAGCTCGCGTTACGCGACGCTTCTCACGGTGGAGCGTCGGGAGTTCGCTGCGCTCAGGAACGACGAAATCGATGACAACGCGCGCCGGGCGACTTTTCCGCGGCGGAGAACCCGTGTCGTGCGCGAGCACCCGCAGCTCTGCCTCGTGTCCGTCAGGCTCACCGGCAAGTATTAGCTCACCCGTTTGCGGCACAATCACAGCTAAATTACTAGGCACCATCAACGAGTAGTACAAACGATCTCCATCAGCATCGTATGCGTGAACTTGCCCGATATTCGAAAACCTCTGCCAGTGTGCGGTTCCGTTAGGCCCATTTCCATCAGTCGTGCCATTTACAGCGAAATAATAAACGTCTTGTTCAAACGCGGGCGCGTGGTCGTTCTCATCGGCGACGTCTATTCTAATTGGAAGACTAGCCTTATTAGTACCTTGTAAATCTGTCGCCTGAACCACGATTTCATACGAGCTCTTCTCTTCGGTGTCTAAAGGACGTGTTGCAATAATTTCCACGTCTCCTTCCGTAATAACCGATCTAACTCCCGGCACGATATCTCCCTTGATCTTGTCACGTAGCGCGAAAATGGGATCTTCATTTCCTTTTACAATTTTGTAAGCGACGGGGCCTGAATCGTGCAATGATGTGGCTTTTATGGGTGGCAAATCGACAACAGATCCCAAGGGAGCGTTTTCTGGTATTTCTCCTCGCAATCCGTTGGGAGTTGGAAAATGGAGCATGCGCCTCCGGTCGACTACGAGTAGAGGGACGGAGTGAGCGGCGCTGCTGTAAGGGGTTTGCTCGAGGATGGCGAGGTTTAGAGGGCGGTCGAGTAGGGGAGCGAGATCGGCTATAGTCATGAGTAGGCCGTCGTCGAGCAGAGTGAAGTAGGGCTCGTACTCGGGGTCGAGCATGGTGTAATGGGAGTGGTTTCCGATGAAGTGGCGGACGGCGTGTCCGGGGCGCACGTCGTGGGACAGCAGCGTGACCGCGGCGAGCGGCGCGGGCACCGCCAGGGCGCACAGCAGCGCCGCGCTCGCCAGCATGCTGCGAGCCGTTCGGGCCATCACTACCAGCTGATCAGTTACTCCGTGTCATACCTTTAAAGCACAGGGCATGCGTTTAGAATACTGTAGACTTATTATCATTATATGTAGAAACGAGAGTAGAAAGATGCAAAAATCAAAAATATCGAATAAATAGTGTCGTCAAAATGTCAGTTCACTAAATGACGATAATATTTGCCATATTTATTTTACCTAGGTACGCAGGTATATGCGAGGAACTGCCGCTCTATTATAACCAAAGATAGTGTGATACCTGCACGGCTATCACGGGACGGCGCGCGAACTCTCTCAACTTTTCTCGCACTATACCTCTTGTTCTAAGTGTTCTAATAAGAGAGAGACGGATAGTGCGAGAAAAATCGAGAGAGCTCGTGCGCCGTCCTGTGATAGCCGTGACAGATACCTCGTTTTCTTAAACATTACCATTCGTTTACAACCCTAATTTCTACGTGAACCGAATCTTGTACTTACTTATTTTGCAGTCTGACCAGTGAGTGCTGTCATAAGCATTAAGGCAACAAGCAAACTTTGAAAAAGAGAGCTTATCGCAGATTTAACGAACATTTACCGGTTTTTTTTCAAAGGATTGTGCCACTAGTGTCATTACTTAAGTTGCCTCAAAAACACAAAATCAGTATGTATGTAAAAACTTGACAGTGAAAAAAGTGTTCGTCATGTGCTGATTATGAATACCTAAATAATTTTGATTTTTACTTTAATGTTACTTATCAAATAAGCTGTTGGTTACTAATAGGTTCCAGGTCGCTACGCTACGCTATGCATATTGTGCCAGCTTGAGATTTTTTGGTTGTCTGCCGCTTTTTTGTTGTAACTACGACTCTACCACGACAGTGGTCAGACTCTAAAGCTGTATGCATATCATTCGGATGGAATTAAATTCAGAACAAGCATACATCGTACCATACAACCTGAACAATAATATACCTATAAAAGACGCTGCCAATACCAATTGGATTCTTAGAAGCATTGTTTGTACTGTAGGCAATAAACAATTGTTCTAAGAATTTGATTACTCGAAGTCAAAACAAGGGGGAGTACAGCACGGTTAGCACAAGACGGCGCGCGACCTGTCTCGTCTATCTGTCTCTCTTTCTAATTAGAACACTTGGAAAGAGACGGATTGTCAATCTCGCCGCGAGACAGCTCGCGCGCCGTCTTGTGATAACCATGCAGTTGTTGCATTTCACGAAGGCGAGTGTGGAGTGGGCTCGTTCCTATTATTACTAATTTCGTGAAATCCAGGTCAAATGAAAGAAGTATAGATCTTTCCGAAGGAAGACCCATGGAGGCCGTGCACTGACGTTTCATCAAGTCCAAAACACGCAAATTTTTATGAACCTACTTAAATGTATTCATAATCTATACCTCTATGGGTATAGGACCCGTACATGCCCACTTTTAATATATACTACTCATTTCTGGTAATACCTATGAATGACTTACAATTCGTCTGTTCCCAAGAGGTATGCCTACCTTTCTAGATGATGATGTTATGTGTGAGGACTTTGAGACAGTACTAGCAATAAAGGACAGGAAATAATATGGAGGAAGATTCTACTAATAGATACCTATTAGAAGGAGGTAAGGATCTAATGGTTGTATGTAGGATCTTAAAAACCATATACCTAGTATAAGTACTAGGTATATGGTTTTGAGACAGTACTAGCAATAAAGGACAGGAAATAATATGGAGGAAGATTCTACTAATAGATACCTATTAGAAGGAGGTAAGGATCTAATGGTTGTATGTAGGATCTTAAAAACCATATACCTAGTATAAGTACTAGGTATATGGTTTTTAAGATCCCTAGACCCACGTGGTAGAGATACCTAGACCTCTGGTAATTATTGATATCGAAATTGTGCCAAATAAACCTTTATTACTTGAGCGTTTCTCAAAAAAAATGCCACTACATTTTTTCGGAGATTTTCTGCAACTTTTATGTTATTTCTACTCAAAATCACGATGTCTTTCCATCCCAATAGGAGAAAAAAAGGGTCCCAAAATTTTCATACATTTTTGAACTTTCCTATTGTGTTACCACCATACAAAGTGTATGGTAAATGGTAACACAATAGGAAAAATATCTTTGGGACAGTTTTTTGCCCTACCAGGGTCGAAAGAGCTCCTGATTCTGAGTGGAAATAGTTAAAAAAAAAATCCTAGAAGTACAATTAATAACTAAACTCATTTCTGGTAATACCTATGAATGACTTACAATTCGTTTGTTCCCAAGAGGTATGCCTACCTTTCTAGATGATGATGTTATGTGTGAGGACTTTGAGACAGTACTAGCAATAAAGGACAGGAAATAATATGGAGGAAGATTCTACTAATAGATACCTATTAGAAGGAGGTAAGGATCTAATGGTTGTATGTAGGATCTTAAAAACCATATACCTAGTATAAGTACTAGGTTTTTTTTTTTAACTATTTCCACTCAGAATCAGGAGCTCTTTCGACCCTGGTAGGACAAAAAACTGTCCCAAAGATATTTTTCCTATTGTGTTACCATTTACCATACACTTTGTATGGTGGTAACACAATAGGAAAGTTCAAAAATGTATGAAAATTTTGGGACCCTTTTTTTCTCCTATTGGGATGGAAAGACATCGTGATTTTGAGTAGAAATAACATAATAGTTGCAGAAAATCTCCGAAAAAATGTAGTGGCATTTTTTTTGAGAAACGCTCAAGTAATAAAGGTTTATTTGGCACAATTTCGATATCAATAATTACCAGAGGTCTAGGTATCTCTAGTACCTATGTATCAAAGTTTCGAAATTCCGTCACCAGCATTGACAGTGGACACTGTTCAGGGTGGTAACAGTTACTATCCCGGTAAAACTGAATGATTATGAATGAAGCTAGCTTATAAAGAAGCTACAGGTAAGTAAGTACAATATAACCGAGTACGTATATATAACTAAAGGACGGAAATATTTCGCAGACATAAGAATACCTACTCGGCAGATAGCTGCCTACACTACTATCGGGTAGAGCCTCAGCTCCTGCCCTACTTGACTCTAAACTCTAATAATCTGTCGTAGGCAGAGGTCCCGTAGTAAGGGGTGGGGGCATGGTCGGGCCATTGCCCGATTTGGGCATTCCCAAATCCTAACTTGATCAACTAAGATGCTGGGTTAAGTAAGTAGGTACCTACCTATTTTTTCTTTTTCGACAGTCAACGTCGATCTACCTAAAGAACCTCAAATTCTATACTTCCTATACTATATATATATACCTATATAGTGATGAAATGTGCGATGTTATTATGAAAGGTAGACAATATAAGCATAGATAGACAGTGTAATACCATGAATGAAAGTACGGGAAATAACAATTTTAATAGGTAAGGTACTACTTATACAATACCTTCATACCTAAGGTTTTAAAAGATGGATGTACCGGAATGCGGATAGGCAACTACATTCATTCATTCTGTTTACTGGGATCAGGTGGATGCGAAAATTGCGAAAATACACAATGCCAACAACTTTTCACACCTAAGAAATGAATGGCATTGTATAAAAAATTGCCTAGGTAAGTGTACCTACTCAAAAAACATTAATCGTCTACTTATATTATTATACCAGGTGAGAACCTATAGGTACATTTCAATGCAAGCAATGCAAGGTAAGGAGTAGTAGGGTAGGGGCAAGTTAAAATATCCGCTGTAGGTATATGTGTAAGAACACTAATGATAATCAATCATACAGAGCATCGCGATCATGGAAAGTTGTCAAATCTGGCATTTGCAATGGGGTAGTAATGGAGTCGTGACAATTGGCATGTGAGTACGCTAGCGAGCGAGCGAGGGCGCGCAGAACGGCGTCGGTTCAGTCGGCGAGGGCGCACATGCGGAGCTTTTATTTTAGGCGATAGGACGCCGGCCGCGCGCTCGCGATCAATACTGCCGTCGCGCCGTTCGCCGCGCCGCGCGCCCTCCTACCAATCTTGTCATCAAATATTCACACCATTTTATGAATAAAACCTTCACAATGTCCAACCAGAAATACACACATCCACTTTTTCCACTAGCTTCTCACTAACCGACAAAATTCAAACACTAATTACAATTTCCGAATAGGATTCCAAATAGAAACAACAGGCGGATACATCTCACAGTTTTCACATCATTTTTACCAGAAATCTAACAATATATCACTTAAAGCGTAAACTATATAAACTGGATCATATTTCGATTGAAACTTTAGTCATCTTTCTAATTAACTTGGCTGTAAACATCTGAATGTAAACAAGATTCCTAAACTGTTAACACAATCCCGCGTGAAGCACAGATCACAATAGAAAATATATGGTAATTTATAAGGTATTTTTTAGTGTTTTTACTTTAATAAATAGATACGTACTTATTGAAACGACAAGAGTATAACATCGATATCGAAACGTTTGACAGTTGGACGCCGGCGGGCGACACACAACCCGAACGCAACAGCGGCGAAACGCGACTGACGAAGAAACGAATGTGGCCGCCGCGCACGCGCGTATCGAGCGCCTGGAACGCCCTCTGCCTCCCCCGCCCTCGGGCCACCCTAGCCCGGGTGCCGAGCAACCCCCTTTGCTTAGCTGCACTAGCTCACATTTCTTTAATCTTTTCGTATTCTGCGATAATACAAACAAACGCCACACTCGCGTAGCTATTGAGCCGTTACTTTAACTAGCACCTATTCACAAAGTGTCAGGACGTTGGCTTTACATGACTAGGTACCTAGATACCTTCCTAACCCGTGTACACTTTCCTGCACGGTTAGCACAAGACGGCGCGCGAGCTATCTCGCGGCGAGATAGACTATCCGTCTATTTCTAGGTATTCTAATTAGAAAGAGACGGATAGTATATGTCGCCGCGAGACAGCTCGCGCGCCGTCTTATGCTAACCGTGCAGTGCTGGCACAAAAGGTCCTTCCTTACCAAATTTAAAAAACTGTAATGTACTAAATCCTTGGGTAGGGTAGGTACCTACTTAGTACTTAGGTAAATGGTTATAGATAGGTACTATTGGGAGTGTAAATGTCAAGTGAGATTTTGTACCTACATATATCATATCTATAGTTAGTTGATACTGGTAAGTTTGATAACAGCTACTTACTTAAGTAAGGTTCCTTCCAGGCCTGTAGAGGGAGTGCAGCAGGATGCTAAATTAAACGCGGGAAAGATTTGAACCAGCACGGCTAGCACGCAACGGCGCGCGAGCTCTCTCGATTTTTCTCGCACTATACGTCTCTCTCTTATTAGAACACTTAGAAGAAGAGGTATAGTGCGATAAAAATCGAGAGTATGTCGCGACCGTCGTGTGCTAGACGTGCTGTTATTTTTCATCTCAAACTCGAAGTATTCGTTTTATTGGACAATTTTGCCCTTGGCATACGAAGGGTCAATGCGGTTCAAAAAAACTAAAGATACAATACTTAGTTATTTGTTATGCAAGGCTGCAAAGTTGTTGTTTGGCACAGGTGCTTGTACCGGGCGAGCCCATTATCAGTCATCCCTCATTATCTATTTAATTATATATATTAATAAGCCTGCTTCCTGACACAGGCTCAACATCGCTAACAGAAAAGAAATTCCAAATGCAAATAAAAATGCAATAGCCACTAATAAAGACTACGTCAACTTCTACCATTTTCAAAAATTAATATATGTCATCGACTCATCGTCAACGTGGTAGGAACGAAACTATTTGACTGGATGCGGATACGTTCGCAAGCATCCGTACGGTGCCGATCGTGTGCGTCGACATCCTGTCGGCCGCGAACGGCTGTTACCGCCCGATCGTATGCGTCGACATGCTGCCGGACACGATCGGTTGTCGCCGCATCCGTTCATTCTTTCCGATCCGATCCGATGCGGGCCGTTTGGTGGAAAAAGTGCTTAATACAGACCCGCAGTCGCCCGCAAGACGATTTTTCATATCGCCCCATTGTTGCTGGTTTTTATTTATATTATATTTATTATATTTATATTAATTTTTTTATACATATACTTACTGTATTACCGAAGTTCGTCACCGTAAAACCTATCTGTAAACTTCAGGGGGCTCGAAAAAATATCTGAACATGCCCTCTTACGCCTTGACTGCGTGCATAGTTGTAATTGTACATTTGTTGGCTCCATTATATCTTTATATCCAATGGTGACCGTGCCCACAAACTACTTTCTCTACTTCCACTTGCAGTGAGCTATTCGCGGTGGGTAAGATTACTAAGTATTGCTGCTCCCACATTTTGCTGTTAATTTTTTTCGCTCAACGCCTTTAATTGCCGTAACGGCGTAAAAAACCATGTTTTTTCACTCAGTACTTGCACTTCGTACATTATTGCCGAGGCGCGGAAATTAAGGTGTTGCCGTGGTGTTGCCTGACGAGGTGATTGGCGGGAGACGGACGGTCAGGCAATCCCGGTTTCCGCCACAGTAAAGATGGTGCTTTTTCTCAAACAATGCGATGAAATAATACAAAAATATTGGTGGCATATGTATGTACATAACAAACAAAGCATTTCTTTTTATTTTTTTGCTAAGACTTGCTTCAAAGCATGGACCTATGATACGCAGATATAGTTGATTTTTTTTAAACTAAGCTCATGAATGGCCATTGTACTGAGCTCATGAATGCCTTTGTTTGTGGTCCGAACAAAGGCTATTCAAGACGCGCGCGTACCAAATTTGCAAAAAAAAATAGCTCCACATAAAATGTTCTTTGAATAATGAACTCTATCTTCTTTAATAATAGATTCCAAATTACCATAGCGCCTTGTACCTGGCTCGCTGGGAGCGGGTTTTTGTTATCTTTTAGTCCATTTTGAATCTATTGAATAAGACGATAGAGTTCATTATACAATGAACATTTCATGTGGCGCTAATTTTTTTTTTCAAATTTGGTACGCGCGCGTTATGAATAGCTTTTGTTCGGACCGCAAACAAAGGCATTCATGAGCTCAGTACAATGGGCATTCATGTGCTTAGTTTAGAAAATTTCAACTATACTGACCTATGATACTGAGTATCATAGGTCCATGCTTCAAAGTCAACTCAAGTCAAAGTCATGTCTCAAACTCAACTCAACTCAAGTCAATATAACCACTATGTATAGTCTAATTATAAATATACTTACTTCTTATCATGGTCATGGACCTATAATACCATGATAATACTGAGTATTATAGGTTCATGCTTCTTAAACTCTTTGCCAGAAACAATAAAAATTAGATTTGAAACCATCATTTATTTTTTTGCCACGGTATACACATCAAAGAGTATAATAAGTATATTTATGTAATACACATATAGTATATGCGGGCGGTATGGGCGTGATGGGCGGTTTTCTTTCATCATCATATCAGCCGAATGACGTCCACTGCTGGATATACGTATCACATGCATATAAAGTAATTGATGCAACATATACATTTATGAGTATCGCGATAATACTGCTATCAAGATCTTGCAATAATAATCCGTGTGTAATGGCTGCCAATAACAGTCTTGACTCTTGGGGTTATAATTATAAGCATAGAGTTCGATTTATCAAGGTTTTCAAATATCGTTGCTGCCAGCAAACCACTATTATGTCCAACGAATATGTATGTATCTTATGCCCACAACTTTGTATTTACTGCAGGCTTTATATTTTTATAGTATTATTTAAGCATCTCCAAAAGATCTAATTTCAAAATAATGCTCAAATCTGATACTTACTTTCATTTCCCATTTAACAGTTTTAGAGCATTCAGCTTTTTTCACTAAAAGAGTTACTTTTATTGCCTTAAAATCAACTTGAACAAATAATTTAACCTCATTAGATTAATTTTGAAAAACACTGAAATGAAACATCATGGTCATAGAAACAAGTTTATTATAAAACAATTTTATAGACTAGTACAAAAATAGCCAATGCTATAGCACTGAGCAAGTTTTGTGACATTGCATTATTTAAATATAGTTAGTAATTTCTTAATACTAATAACTCTGAAATGTCAACAATCTATTTTCATACAAGCATAATGCATCTCATCCAATAATATAAAATAGTTTATATACTTTAAGGCAGTAACAAGGCTGCCGTGATCATAATGATATACATTATACATTCATAAAATTATACATTATGTGTATACTGTTTAGGGGCCACTGTTTCTGTGGCATTTTTATATCTGATTTCCTTAATAGTCAATTGTTTCCCTTGATGTATTCTCTGGAGGTGGCTCCTCATGTCATATGACCGGGAGAATGACCGATGGCAAACTGGACACTGTGTTTTCCCTGCGTGTGAGTCTTTGTGTAAAGTTAATGATGTTGGATGTTTGAATCCTTTTGGGCATAATTGACAGCGAAACTTTGCTAATTCAGATTCTGAAACAAAAGAACAGATTAATGAAAATTGCAAAAAAAAAAACATTGTGTAATAACACTTTTGGTGTTATTATTATCAACAAACCTGAACTGTTTTTATCTGATAAATCTTCAGCTGATGTAGATTGATTGTCAACTTGCATTTCCTCACTGGCAGTTTGTCCCATTTTCTGTTGGACATTGACAGGTTCATCTGGCTTTATTTTCTCTAGTGGCTCAGCATTCTCAAATTCAGGATCTGGGTTAATTCTCATTGGGGTCACTTGAGGAATGTACACTTCTCTCACGGTCTGCATGGTTGCTAGGTTTATTGGTTCATCATTCTGAACAGGCGGCTCCTCGGTAAATCTCGATTTGGCACTTAAATCTAGAGAAGTGTTTTCAGTCACCCTAAACAAGGCTTTTGATGATTCATCTTCAACATTATCTGTCAAGCCTTTTACTTCCAAAAGCTCAGCGGTTATAAGAAACGATTCCAATTGTTCCTGTAAGATATTAACCTCTCCGTGATACATAAAGTTGACTATCGCGTTAAGATCTTCAAACTTCACATTCCTGAATATGATCACAGGGTGTTGACAAGGGGTCTCTTTAAAAACCTGTTTGAAGTAATTGCTGCATGCCGAAAGCAACATCTTGTGGGCTTTAATTTTACCTCCATCACAACACAAGGTAACATCTACCAAATCGTTCTCGAATCGCAACACGTTGAAAGCTTCAGTGACGTGGGAAACATAGTTATTCCAACGTAAAGAGAATTGCGGAGCATTATTCATATTACGTCTTGTGGAAATAACAGGATGGAGATAATTTGTAACACAGAACGCTAATCAAAATTGCTGACGAACTGAATAGAGAAACGTAAAAGAAAGATAACAACAAAATCAATCAGCCTATCCCATGAATAATCAACGAAAACGGTAATCAGAAAAACTTGACAAACTTGTCATTTCTGACGTTCACGCAGTAATTTTTCTGATAATAATTTCTGGTCCAATCGTATGGTGAGACATTTTTTTTTTAATGTTTTATGCTTTGCCGGATAAATAGTCCAGTAAATGAACTGACAACTCGTATGGAAAAAATGTCAATTTTGGAAATAATTTATAATAGCTTATTTTTTATGTGTAACGGATATATTATCAATTAAATAGTTACCCAGCGACAAAATCCGACAAAATTTCAGACATCTAAAAAACGATAAGTTAACTAACTTCTGAAAAGTCAGAAAAAATATTAATAAATATTTTTGTCTTTATTTTGTTTCATTTACATTTGCTCTATAATATTCAAGATAAATCGTATAAAAAAAGACAATGCATGCTTCATTGAAATCTACATAATTACTTCCGGGTGGAAAGTTTGTCGGATTCTTGAATAAATTATCTTAGAATAACATTCTCAAATGCAATCAACAAAAAAAACGCTATTATAAATTAATGTTTTTCAAAACCGTATTTTGCCTGGAGTATAAACAACGATTTTAAATAGTCATTAAAATATTTTTATAAATGCATGAAAATCTTTTTTGATTGTTGGTTTTGTTTATATCCTCCTGACACCTAAGTATTTAGTGAGATCACTTGTCACTATGGCCGAATGTACTTTACAAAGCAATAAACAGTTTTTGTTGCAAAGGCCGACACCTTGCAAGTTGAATAAAACATAAACTAAAGATTTCATGAGTTTTCACTAAAACAAACGTTTTGTACTATTATTTGACAAAGTCATTGAACATGTTTGTGTTCAACTATTTTTTGTCTTTTATAAAGGACGTTAGGTCGTTAAGCTATAAATAGGTATGGTTATATTAATCAAACAATGTATTCATAATGTGCATGTAATTGAATGTAATGCCACAAAATAGATGCCAAAAATAATCATATTTTTAACTAATATCTATATAATTAGAAATTGTCACAAGACGACAGAATTAACATGGTTTTTACTTAGACTTTAATTAAATCTTAATAATAAACTTAATCACAACTCAAACAATTTTAACAAAACTCAATACAACTTAATACTTAAACATTATGGAGATCTTTCTTGGCAAATAGGAACAATAATTATTATTTCAGTTGCCTATTTACAAGTATTCTGCCATATTCGTTGATATCTGATGGGTCCTGGATGGATGGCAAGTAAGATGGCGAAGACAAACCTGGTACATCAACATCAAAGGTATCACGTTTCCACATAACAGCATCTTGTGACCGACCTGGACCTTGACTACAATTGCCCCCACGTGTACGAACCCCAGAGCGAGTATGCCCTCTGCCCCGACCTCGACGACCAGTCCTGATGAGGCTACTACTACGACCTCGACCTGGTAAATTACCTCCACCTTCGCTGTCGGAACCGTCGCTCGATTCTTCATCAGCCGAAGATCGGGATTCATTTATTGAAGGTATATACGCATTGAAATCTTCGTCATCGCTCGACTCATCACACTCGGATTGGTTCAGTAATTCCGTAATATCTCGGTCTCGTAACGCTGAAATTAATATATACACTAGTTTTAGTACTAACACCGAAAGTGATCTACATAAGATCAATTCCACATACGTAAAACATGAATTACGGCCAAGGTACCTTTCTATAGGTTTAATATGTTTGCGGTGGTTTTTTTTACTTAATAATGACTTATTTGTCCATAAAAGTACATGATTTCGAAAATAAATATACTGATTTGCAAATTTATAAGGAATAACATTAAAAACAAGGTAATTTAACAGATATATTTTAAGTTTTACTTACTGCGTCGGCCACGTGGCGCCATTGTTGTGAACTCCTGAGCACGCGTCACAATAATGACGGCCACTAGATACAAATGTCTGTTGAACCCCAAGGACAAACTATCGCCATTGGTTAAATTTTATTGGCTGCAACGAATCATGTGTCCAGTAACGTTTTCGCGGGAAAAAACAAACACCCGGGAATTGATGCTACGTAAAGGTCGTCCGTTCGTTGTTGATGTACGAGTTTTAAAAGTATCCGGCCTTCAGAGTATGGTCTATTTAGCACTTTGTAAAGGACGCCAGGTGTCAGGAGGATATATTATATACAAAGAGAACGAATATAAAACTATTTACAATAACGAAAATAGAAGAATCTAAAGCTAACTTAAAAAGTCTCAAAGGGCCCCCGTGGCATCGTACCAAAGATGCTGGCAGCATTACCTCGCTGAATAGCAATACTAATCCGCCTCTGCTGCGCCGCCCGCCTTGGAAGTAGTTCGTGGAAGATGGGACGGTGCCAGCGTGTCAACACATGTAGCGTCCCACACTAACACTCGCCCCATCTTCCACGGGACCAGGGACATCCCGTCCGGCCTGTTGCCATCGTCTCTTGACACACCGTTTGGTTCAAGAATTGATGGTGTGTTGACAGTGGCAAGAGTACGGCGGATAATGTCGTTTAAGGCGGCATGTCTAGAGAGGCGCCCTGCGCTCATTTGGCAAGACAAGCCGTGGTGTCTCAACTCGTCGACGAAAGTGCCACAGGGGCACATGTGGGGGGTACATACCTTCACATCTAGTCTCAAGCTTACGGCCAGTCTTAAGGTGTCAGGTTCCAGAAAAGTACCGGTGGGAGGGGAGGGAAAAGCGTGTAACTACTGGCCAGATTCCCGTTCAGCCGCTGCCAGTAGTCGTGCGCGGTTAAGACCAGAACTAGAATTTAAACAGAACGTATACTCAATTTTGCACAACATGTCATCCCAGCTCCGTTGGATGTGTAATTTTGCAGGAGGATTTTGACCGGGACAAGCCATCTGCCAAGCGTTTCTAGCCTCCGCCAGGCATGCCGTCTCGTAGTTTGATGGACAAAAAGCCCTCAGGATTTTGCCTAGGAGAACGGAAGTGCCATAGACGGAGGCTAGAAAAGCTGGTAAAGCGACACTGGAAATTTTGCGCGTGCCTAATCCACCAAACCTGATGGGTAAGGATGCCTGGGCCCAACACTGCTCGCTGAGCTGTATATTTAAAATTGATTCGAGGCTTGATTGACTTCTAGATCAATCAAGAAGTCAATCGGTAACAAGGATTTTTGATGTTTAAAAAAAGGACCGGAGCGAAGCATATACGTAAATTTCGGCACGAAAAGGCAACATTTTAAGATCGTCAAAGCGTAGTGTGCATTTATTAGAAGTAGGCGCTCGGCACAGTTCTTGAATTTTGATATCGCGTTTGTGATGATATTTGGGATGGCATCCTCGTATATTGGTGACCCAAGAAGGCTGAGGGACTCCTTGTCGACCACTTTTATATTAGGTGTGGATGCTCTGAATTTTTGAACGACATCTGTTTGGTATGTAACCCATTGATATGAACTTCTTTTTAATATCCAAAAGGTCTATGAGTACTGTTTTCGCACTTCCACCAAATACCATACGTTGAATTTTTATTTTAAATTTTGAATTATCGGATTGATTGCTAAACTGAAGATGGCTGGACCCAGAGGGTCCAACCATCCAATGGAAGAGCCAACTTCTGCACGGCTAGCACACGACGGCGCGCGAGCTCTCTCGATTTTTCTCGCACCATCCGTCACTCTCTTATAAGAACACTTAGAAGAAGAGGTATAGTGCGATAAAAATCGAGAGTATGTCGCGGCCGTCGTGTGCTAGACGTGCTGAGGAGTTCGTTATGTTTGTACATTAATTTTGAAGGGTCCGCATAACAGTGTAATAGATAATTATATAATCCCGGGATGTGATTTCTCACTTCTGAAAGCAGAATTTCCCTGTTTACCGAATTTAAAGCATTCTTTACATCCATTTTGAGAAGTACCTCTGGTTTTGTTAAAATAATTTTAATTATTAACGACTGTGAAAATAAACAGATCCGAAAATTTCTAACTGTATAACCACATCACGGACCGTAGATATCCACAAAAATACGACTGCGATAAGTCAAGCAAATAATTGACAGTGACACATTGATTTTGATCGATTTGATTCCCTCTCCTCCCCTTCTCCTCTACTTGCTGATTGCGATAGAATAGAATTGATTTAATGTTTTTTTTTATTTTACCGTTCCAGTCAGTGCTTACTGGATTATTAGATAATTTAAATGAATTATTAATGATATACTAAATTACACTATTTATAATTTTGAGGGTTTCACACTCATTTTTTGTACATAGGTTGTACTAGTTAACTTGATTAAAAATGGTGAGTAACATCTAATTCTCCTGATGCAATTTGTAAATTGTATGCTCGAATAAGAACTACTAGTGTGTTTCGTAGTAAGATTCGACTTGTATAGCCTACTGTGTGTTTCTAGCAAAATACTTATTGTGGTCAACTTCAGCTGGTCACCCTTTAGTGCTATTAAAACTCATGAGTGTAGTAAATTATTATGTGGTTTTTATTTTATACCACGACGGTGGTAAACAAGAACGGCCTGCCTGATGGTAAGCAGACACCTTAGACTAGGGATGCTTGCAACTCCAGAGGAGTCGCAAGCACACGGTATCCATAAAGCCAATTATTTCCAATATATAAGTATATGTTACTTATATATTGGAAACTATAATAAATTCACCAAATGAAAAGCTGCTGTAAAATATGTTAGGTTACAGTATTCAATTGCTTATATATAGTTCATTTTTTTCAAGTTTACATCACATTATTTTCATATACTTGACACAAGCTATGACTTATAGAGCTTTAAAAAAATTCCAGCATGGAAGAGTCAAAGTCCGCACCTCAGAGGAAGAAAAAGCTAGAAAAGAAAAGGAGCGTCAAGAGAAATTAAAAGTCTTCAAACATGCAATGCAAAAAATTCGTCATAAGGTAAGATATAGTATGTTTACTATCATCAACATAACATAATAATTTTTAGATTGAAGAGCCCTACTAGACCATTTACTATATGTTTATAAAATAATTTGAGTGACTTATTGATATTTTATACATTGAATTTGACTGAATAACTTCTGAAAATACACATATGAGATGTACTGCTAAACAGGAGTTTAGTTAGTTAGTGAAAGATTTTATTATATTTAGTATTTTAATGATTATTGGCATAGTTTACAAGATATAAAAATCATGATAATAAGTGTATGATCATCATGATTCACATCAAAAATTAAAATCCTTTAGCTAACAATGAATCGGTCTAATCCAATTCAGAAGTCCAAAGCTTTAAAGGTTTCGTTACAATCTTTTTTATTAAAGGTTTTGCCGTTTACAGAGAAAACAAAATGAGCTGGATAAAGAACTACTTGACCTAACAGGAAAGGTTCTTACATCAAACCCAGATATTTACACACTCTGGAACATAAGGAGAGATATTATTCTACATTTAAGGTAAGGATACCAAATTATATATTGAAAAGCCGGATGTAGGATCTAAAAATGTCATTGTCTTTTTGGGGCGATAGAGCATGAAAATTATGGCCCGCAAGCTAGCAACAGATTTTCGTGACCAATTGACCCCCATGCAATAACTTCTGAGAAGGTTCAGAATGTTGTATCATGAACGTGCACGTCAACTGCGGCTCCGTCGGTGGCTTGACCAGCAGCAGCCTCACAAACGTAACAGAAGAAGAAAATTTTGCCATTTACCCTCGATTCATTTTATTATCAAAATATAGGTAATCCAATATTATGAATAAAAATAATCGTCAGCTGACTGTACAGTGGTGGAAAACCCGTCAGCTGGTTAGACGAAAATGTAAAAAATATATTCCTACTATAAACGCGCGGTTAAAGCGACGGCGCGATACTTTGCTATGCACTTTTAAGCAGATTAACGCCTGCTATAAAATTCATGGCAAAGTATTGCGCCGTCGCTTTAACCGAGCGTTTCTAGTAGGAATATATTTTAACATTTTCGTGTGACCAGCTGACGGGTTTTCCACCACTGTACAGCCAGCTGACGATTATGTTTCGTCATAATATTGGATTAACTATCATTTGATGATAACATGAATCGGGGTAAATATCCAAATTGTTTTTTTGTGTGGGTGGCTGCTATTGGTGAACTCACCAACAGAACCGCAGCTGACGTCCACGACACCACCTTCTCACAAGTTATCGCCCGGGGGTAAATGACTGACAAAAAAAGCTCCTAGCTCGCGGTTTATTAATGCTATAAGCATTGTTTGAAGACCTGCATTAGTCGACTATAAAAATATGTATCCATTTTGTTACCTTGTTGCATTGCAAAAATAAGGTAAAAAATCGGCCAAGTGCATGTCGGGCCACATGACTCGAACAAAAATGAGGGCTTTGATGTCCGGAATACACGAGGCTAGTTTTTCAAGCTAGGATAGCAAGCTAGTGCTAGTAAGCTAGCAAGCGAGTGCGTCTATCTTCGTGTATATAGAACTATCTTTATTTTCAGGCTAGTAAGCTAGCGAGAAAGCTAGTAAGCAAGTGCTGAAGCCAGGATAGTTTTAATAGCTTGGCGTTCTATTTTTGAGCTCGTAGCGCCCCCCACCTGTGATTTTGCTATCCTGGCTTGTGTATTAGCTTCGTGTGGCCGGTGAAGCTAGTAACCATACGGCTAGTGAGCAGTGACCACATGTTTTTGTGTTTCAAACCACGTTTTCTGCAACAACAAGAAAATAAGTTATGTTATGAGACAAATTTAAAGTTTGTACAATTGTACCGTGAACAGGAATGTCTATGGAACGCTACCATTCCATCTTATAAAGATAAATCAATCCGAGATTCAGCACTACACAAAATAAGCAGATGATCCACGTTCATTCCGTTTTAAAATCCATGGTCTTGTCCATATTTTTTCTTGTAATTATTTTAATTTTTTGCGAATCTTGGAGTTTTGACAGTACCTTCTCTATACATATTCGAGGTCGGTAAGTATGTTAGAAGAAACCCCAAGGAGTTCCCTATAGGTAACTCTTATTCTGCAAGACGGAAACCAGGACTGGCCGTCCCCGCGCACAGGCTCCAAAGGCAAGTCTCTTGGTGTAATGGGTGCAAAAATTTACAACAAAATACCAGAATCAATCAGAACTTTAGACACCGAAAGTAGTTGTACGCACAAAATTAAAATATATTGCGCAACACAGGCTTACTACTCTGTGAAGGAGTTCCTAGATGAATGAATATGTCGAGCCGAACACCTCATTAGAAATGTAATGAATTTGAATTGTATCATATTATTTTAATTTTATTCTTAGGCCATTCTAACCCAGAAATGTAGTTATTTATTTAAATTAATCGATTTATGTAATTGACAATGTATGATTAATACAAATAAAGACATATACATATACATACACGTTTTTCTAATACATGTAGTAATTCGTCTAATGTAAATTGACATTGTTTTTTTACGAATGCGGTTCATTTTACTTCACGGACGTGTTGTTACCGTCACTGCAATGGATCTAACTGGCTTAAAATTACTGGTATCATGTAAACAGCACTAGCATGTTTCAAGCTAGGATAGCAAGCCAGGATAGTGCCTGGACACCAAGCAGAATTCACCACCACACACCATTGCAGGATGTTTTGGATGCGTATATTAATCTCCTCCTCCCTGGTGTTACTGTCGGTAATGGTGGTGCATCCAATCCAAGGTACCGAAACTTGTCAACCCCCTGATAAACTATCGCGCCGCGCACGTGTATTTCTATATCGTTTCAGGGAGGTACCCTAAAAAAAATATTTTGCAAGATTTTATTATACTGTTTTGTCGGCGTGATTGATTTATATAACCACATCGAATTACCGTTTTCTAGTAGTAAGGGTTACAGAGCTAAGCCGCAGACGGACAGACGGGCATGGCCCATCTATAAGGGTTCCGTTTTTGCCATTTTGGCTTCGGAACCCTAGAAATGTGTACATCTTTCTGTAGTCATCTGCATCTGCACTTCAACCATATTGCCTTGAATAGGTATTCACTTTTACCAATTCACAGTGTACAGCAAATCTCTATATTTAATCATTGCTTCAGGCAAAGCGAGGAGAGTGAAGACTTATCAAAACTGCACGATGACGAGCTACAACTAACAGAGTATTGTTTGAAAATAAACCCCAAATCATACTGCGCATGGCACCAACGCGAATGGGTACTCACTACGAGATCCGATCCAGATTGGCAGAGGGAGTTGGATGTTTGTAATAAGTATCTCAAGTTTGATGAAAGGAATTGTAAGTTACATCAACTTGTATGCAGTGAATTTCATTTGAAGTCAGCATTTTCATAGGTACATTACAAATTTGGTACAGTCAAATTCATAAGTAGCTGAACACCTTGATACCTTGTCGCTTTCATCCATTTAACAATTTTATGTAGCAGTTTAAACATCACGTTAAAGTGACATGGCTTGCATACCAAATTTCCATGCAGGGGGAGGGGGGGCATGTTTCTCTGCAGCTGACTGTACTAAGGGGTTCAGTCCCTTGTGAGGCAGACCGTACCCACATAACTTTGTTTTCAGTTCACACTTGGGACTATAGAAGATTTGTAGTTTCCCAGTGTAAGCCGCCATTGAAAGATGAATTCGATTTTACTACTGAGAAAATACATGATAACTTTTCTAACTATTCCGCATGGCACTACCGGAGTAAGATGTTGGTTGAACTGTTTCCCGACTTAGAAGGTAATGTAGTATTAAGCTTATGCAGCTTCTTGTCTCATTTAGAATATACACCCTGCTGTCATATTCATCTTTCTATGCATTATTCTTATTAATTCCAGGAGGAAGACCTATTGAAGATGGCCACCACAAGCATGAGCTGAAATTGGTGCAGAGTGCAGCCTTTACTGATCCTGATGATACAAGCGCTTGGTTCTATCAGAGGTGGTTGCTAGGTGAGTACAAAATTACCGGCTTCTCCCTTTTTGTCTGAGCTGTATATAATGTTGTCAAAGAACTTGGAATAATTTTTAGACAGATCCTTCGCCTTTTACAACATTAGAGAACACGAGGCCTTATTTATATTGAGACCACAAAGCTGTCCGAAATCGCACACGTTTTTGTACTGTCAAAGATATGTACTTAGAGGTATATATTTGTCGCCTTATTCTTATTACATTGGAATAAGGTGCAAAAGTGTGGACATATTTTCGCCGTCGACTGTGCATAAAGATTGTTATGCATCGTCAACTGACACAAATGTTTAACAGGGAAGTGTGAAGCACTGTAACTACATGAATCATCTTCTGCACGTTTATCGTTGTAACAATTTCTTGGTGTATGATTTCAGGTGCAGTTAAAACAACGATAAGCATAGTTGTCTGCGCCGTGTCGCCCTCGAAGACTACCGTAGCGTTTAGCCACTACGTTTCGCTAGACGTTGTGACATCGAAAATTAGTTTATTCATCAATGACACTCTCTTGGATGGTGAATGGGGACCGAGCTCCGGCAATCAGTATGATAATTTGTGGATTCTCAAACACGATCGAGATATCACCGATGACTTAGATATCAGGGTCAGTGTTTTATTTTCTTTTAATTTTCGGTTTGGTACATTATTCACAGTTTGTGTATCATCAACATCATCTTCCATTTATTTTTGTCAGTCAGAAATGCTCAAAGTTTAGTTGGAAGAGACTCCTTAAAGGGATATATAAATAATAAGCATGCCTTTACACTGCTTCTTTATTGTTGTTTTCATTTCGTCATGTTTAAATATGTAGGTGTACTTTAAAGTATGTTATACATACACGCATTCTTTTAAAGACTAATTCTTACTAGTGTTTCATTTCATTACATATGTACATGTATCATGTTATTTAATTAAACGTTTACGGAACGAATAATCTGCTTTTAGCACGAACATTATATTGTTTATCTAATTTATGGCAATTTCTTTTTCAGATAGAATATGACGCAGATACCAAAGAAAAACAAATAATTAAATGCGTAAAAGTAGATACGTGTGTATACATTGGCAAAAGCGACATCAGCTTCCAGAAGCAGTATTCTAAACCTGTGATTGAGGAACTGAACAACCAACTCGTAGCCTGTCGACAACTTTTGGAGATGGAGCCTGATAATAAGTGTTAGTACCCCTAGACTAGAGTTAAACGAAAGACGTCCACTATTGGACATATGCCTCCCCCGAAGAGTGCCATAATGACCCCCTAAACGGTGGACTGATAACCTGGTAGAGGTTGCGGGAGTCTGCTAGATGCGGGTGGCGCAGGCCCAGACTTGAGTTATAGCCCAGCTAGTACTATAGGTTTTATGGTCAAGTTTTACGTACAACATAACCATTAAACTATCAAATAAAACTATTTTAAGGAATTCGCTGTGACGACTGCTGTATTGACACAGAGACATTCGCCAGATAAATTAGATACATTGTCAGACAAAAAAGATATAACTATTATTCGGCTGCGGTCTTGTGTATATAACGGCGGCAGTTCGAAGAAAAATGCAAATTTCTTAGTATGGGCGACGAAGTATCTATTTGTTTGATCGCTGCTAGTATTAAATATTTCGCCCAATATCGCCACGCCAAGTCGGATGGAATATCATCTTGAGTCTACGTTCACAGCAACAGCTGAAACGCACGTTTAAAACATCTTGCTGGGAATTTTATCACGTTCACAAGATTCCCCATACCAACCACCAAGTGATATTACATATAATAAATCTGGCGCTCTACAAATCGTTAGTCACTGGCACCCCTCTCTTTTTTGATACGACGAATAATGGTGGCTACGGCTATCTACACACCAGACAAACGGCCAACGAACGCGGAGCATTGTAAGTATGTGGTAAACTTCTTGAATTTCACGAAGGCGAGTGCAGTTATAATAATAAGAACGCGCCCACCCGCCTTAGTGAATTGCAACAAATGTAGCAGCCTTTTAAAGTGAGATACGTAGCCCGTCGTTTGCTCGTTGTTTAAGCACTGTTCAACACCGTAACTACATCATATTAATGTAACTATCTATTTCAGGGACTCTTCTGACAACCACAGTCTTTCTGCACTGTATCAACACTGCACTTTACCATGAAGAAGCAATCAAAAATCTTCAAGAACTTAAAAAGATCGACAAATTGCGATCTGGTTATTATGACGACCTAATGACGAAGTGGAGCATTGAGGCACAATTATTGTTTGATTACAAAACGAATGACGATCAACGTAAAGTCAAGTTTCATAATAAAATAACTAGTTTACCAAATCTTCAATATTATAGCTATTGTAACGTTGTGGATTTGTCTAACCAGAGTCTGACGTCTAATATTTTACCTTCGCTAGTGGTGCTTCAGCATTGTAAGGTAAGTTTAAAAAAAATCTAGGTGGTTTGATCGCGTTTATAAAGCATACGTCGTTGTAAGGGACGAATAGTGTAGGTATGTCCGACATAAAAACGTTGATGCTAGATTGCTAAGCTTGTGTCGAAATTACACATGTAAATAATTTTAGGTTATTTTTGTTGCTTAATAGTCCAGTGTTTTTCAAACTGTGGGTCGTGACCCCCAGGATATAGGATTTGGAAAAGCGAAGGGTGGGGGTCGCGAATTATTTTTTCTGTCCTGGGGGGGTCACGTCATGAAAAAGATTGAAAAACACTGATGTAGTCAATCATGTCACCTACTTAAATAGGAATTAATAAAATAATTCTAGCGTGTAAAATTCTAATTCAAATGCACATGTTTGTTTATACGAGGGAATCAAACTAAATACATACCTATAACAATAATAATATGAAAATTTGCTTGAAAAACGTGTGTAGGTATATAAGTGCATTGCGAAACGTTTGCCCTTATTAGTTGTGTTGTCTATAGCTCATTTTTAAGCACGAGTGCTTGTCCCTAACCGTATTAATATATTTTCAGATACTGAATTTAGCAAAGAACAAATTGACAACCTTAAAAGGTTTTCCTGTCCTGGATTTGAAGGAGCTGCATTTGGAACACAACGATGACTTGGACAAAAATGAAGAGACTCTCCTTTTAATTAAGAAAAATTGCAGTTGTGAGATCTTCATTTAGGATTCATAGATAGAAAATTGTACAGTTTTTGAGCATTTTTTATTCAGATTTTTGACTATTTATGCTAGGTCTATTTGTTTTGTATGTTCGTAACGATGCAATTTGTTTATTATACGGGTGTGGGGGTAGGGGGTTGGGGGTTAAAAACGGTTTAACTAGTTATAGTTAGCTACCGTAGCCTAATGGTTCAGGCATGCAGCTGTCAAATGGCGGCCGTGGTTTCGAATCCCGGCTCGTACCAATGACTTTTTCGGAACTTATGTACGGAATGTCATTTGAATTTTACCGTTAGCTTTTCGGTAAAAGAAAATCATCGTGAGGAAACCTACATATATCTGTGAAGAAACTCAATGGTGTATGTGAAGTCCCCAACCCACACTAGGCCAGCATGGGGACTACTGCACGTTCCCTATTCTCCATGAGAGGTGCCCTTTGCCCAGCAGTGGGACGTATATAGGCTGATTTATTATTATTTTAGGAAAATTTCGCCGTGTTTCATTGTCGTTCAAATATTTTTTTATTTTATTTGTCACACAAAAATAAGTATGATCCTTAGTCGCGCGACTGAATAGCGCCGCCGTCGCTCTACCCTGAGGCCACGGTCTGGACGCCAGTGAGCAGCGGGGAGTCGTGCGGTCGGCCCACTGTCCGCTGGCTATACAATCGGCCTCAGGCCGCACTAGTAGGGCGATTAGCGACCCGACAATCTTGGTACATCAAGTCGGTCAAGTTGTACAGAATTCGCCGTCGCTTCGCCAATCGCTCCAGTGCGGTCCGGGCCGGTTTGGCGGTTTCACTGCTTAATCGCGCCACTATAAATTGTGCAATTTGTGATGTGTGGCGGATGGTGGACCTGGGATACTTTGCCAGATTAACAGGGATATAACTGTCATGAGGTGCCTGCCCATGTCGATTGGGCATCATTAACCCCTAGTTTTATAAAGATCGGTTAGACCTTACGTCCTACTAATATTATAAATGCGGAAGTTTAGATGTTTGTTACTCAATCACGCTTAAACGGCTGAGCCGATTTGAATGAAATTTTGCACGAAGATAGTTTATAGCCTGGATTAAAATATAGGATAGTTTTTATCCCGGGTCCACGCGGACGAAGTCGCGGGCGGAAGCTAGTGTTAAAATATGTACTGCGCGTTACTAAAATTTGGTCTAACGCATCTTTATAAAACCGGGCCTCACTAGTTAATTAACCACGTAATAACAAAGTTAAGTATGTCAATGTTTAATCTACCAAAGTCCACCCATCGAAATTGTACGAGTTATAGTATAGGGACCATTATAAACATTAGCAGCGCGGGCGTCGAGGCTACAGTAGGGCGGCGGTACCTCGACTTTATCACGCAAGCTCTGAGTTTAACACGCGACTAAGTAGCGCTGCTGTCTCACGACACTACCGTAATGTAAATAGCACTACCACTAGATGCCGCTGGCACCTTTTTTAATTGTTTGATAAAAAAATACTGTACATACCTTCTAAGTGCATTACAAATGTTGAAAATCCCAACAACGATATGCAGCTATTAGTTGAAATTTGACAGCCATAAATACCTTTCATTCATCTCTGAAGGTTGTTGGGGTGCGTAACGATGCCTATATTTTTTTAAAATATAATATTAGTCCCAGTAACGCTCATTTCATTTGATATAATTATTGAGTCATACATATAACAACACTTAATATATTTACATATGATATAATTATCATTTTATATAATGATCATTTGATGGGATAACATTTAATAAAACATACTTTAAGTCGAATGCATATTTTCTATAGTGAACATAATGATATAAATGTAAATTGCTTCTAATGTATAGTTAGCATAATATTTGTAGATTCTGAGGCAGGCTTTGGTGTAGGTACGACGACAAGCGAAGCGAGTAGTGTTAGGTAGAACCGCGGCCAGCAGAATCGAACACTTTTTTACTACCTAATACTGATACTATACATAAGTGCAATTTGCAAAGCGTAATGTTTGCTATACTTTCTTTACTTTATTGCGTTACCAAGCTTTGTAATAAAAACAATATATTATAATAGGTACTTGATAGTTATGTAACATGAGAATTATACCATATTATGGTTATTATAAATAAATGTTATACCAGCCGATAGTTATAAAAAATAAACATGAACCTTATTATATACAATGAGTGATTATACACTTTGAAATTATATCAAATGTTATTATATTATATATTGAATGAATTTATATCATTTATTTTTATACCCATTATTACACACCCGGATGTTGTGATAAATTGCCATGCTTGTAATGCACATAACTTATAATTATGTAAATAAATTTTATATACAACATTGATGTTTTATCACGGACCAAATAAAAAAATACATAAATTTGCTTACATCAGATGATAAACTTTATTTCCATTATATAAAAAAAAACAATCTAGGAGTACAGTCGAGTTCTCCAATATCTATATAGACAACATTTCAAAAATATCTACACGTGTCTTATGTGAGTAACAATAAAGTCTCTGTATAGATAGATATATAGATATATTTGAAAGGTTGTCTGTGTAGATATTGGAGAACTCAACTATACCATCGCTTTGCATAAATTTAGATGAACACTGTTGTTCTATAGTTACTTAGGTATTAAGCTTAAGAGAAACCATATAGGTATTTTTTTAATACATATATCAAAAATAATTCAGTTGAATTGAATAACGATTGCGTAACCTGAGTTCTGCATCTGTACGCAATTTCACCTTTTGGACATCAAAGAAACCAAGAATTACAGATTATGCAACACCAGCTTTTTGGACTCAAATAAAAATTGTAACAACATTTTTCAACAATTATGCTTAAGCAATTCATCGTATTGAGTTTCGTAATAAACTAAGTATATTATTATAATTTGCGGATAATCATATTTTAGCGTAATACAAAATAGAAGGGCAGGTTTAAAACGCCTCTCCATTATAGAAGTTAGAAGTAAATGTGCAACTGATAAGCTTTACTCACACTATTTAGGTGTTACCCGTATGTCTTGATTGTGTGCTTGCTAGGGTGAGTAACCATCAGAGCTGAGCGCGGCGGTAAGCCAGGAAAAAATGCACCAATAGGAAGCGATGAGTGAGCGCGCCCAGTGATGCTATTGGCAGATTTTTTTCCTCGCAACCTTGCATAGCCCTGGTGGATAAACACCCTAAAGCCTTGTTCGGACTAGGCTAGTTTTTTAGTGTGAGTCCATACATTTGCTGCAAGTACGAGTAGCTTGAGTCGCACTAAAATACTAGCCTAGTCCGAACAAGGCTTTATTCCTAAAAAAAGACAAAATTTTACATAGAGGGTACTCTGTGCCTAACTTTAGGTTTACACTTAAAAAGTACATAATAACTTCATGTTTTTGTCATACTGGTAGTGGAGAAAGAAATTATACAAGTAGGTTAAGTACTTTTATCAAATATTTTGCCAATTCTTTTAAAAATCGCTCTATACATATATTGCACTCTTCAATACATACAATTTAACAGCATTATGTTACAATACTTTTGAATTTATCTGTACTTAGTAGAATGCTTTGTGTCCTAACAAATATGAGATTCACTGTCCACATTGCTTAGTTATGTTGGTTAAAATGCTGAAATACTTATTCAAGACAGTGATTTTCTAAAATAGGTGATATAAGCAATATATTAATATCTTAATAAACAAATTGATTTAAAACAGTACCTATTGCTTTTAATATTGATTTGTACTAGGTAGTATAAGAAAATCCTCAGATACTGAGTTTCGTCATACTTAGAATCAGTTCACTGACAGGTTTTAAACACTCATCTTCATCCCAAAACAATTTACCACAGAGCTCACATAATACTGCGGGTTTCCCTGATGAAGATAGCTTCTCAACATTGCCAATGTCAACAGGCATACCCTTGCTAGTGAGGCAAGTTGCCTTCAACACTGGTTCGTGCCTTGGTTGAAAGGAATCTTCATCACAATCTGAATCACTGTTAAATCTATCATAAAATGCATCGTCGGCATCATACTCATTATTGTATGCCGTATTACTTATTGGCTCAGTCTGTGAAGCTTTATACTCAATACAAATCTTAGAAACCTCATTAGTGTTCAGACTCTTCAAAGATTTGCCATTACAAAATAAGCAACGACTAAGAATATCATTCTGCTTTATGCCTGCATTACAACTAGCAAGGATCAATTGTAGTTGCTCTTTAACATTCCCTTTTCCCGCATCAAATATTGAACTTTGTGGAAAATCTTCAATGGGAGTACACTTATACTTAGCTGTAACAACTAAACGATCCTCACTTATAGCTAAATTTATAACATCATGCCATAACAAAGTAGGTGGGATGAGCACAGAGTCTATTCCACAATACCTTAAGTATGCCATTAAGTTTGACAATTCAGGTTCAATGAACAGCTTTACATCATTAACTGACTTTACTGGAATGAGGATTTGATTCTCCACAACCTTCAATTTCTTTGAACACTTCTTCTTCCTTTCCAGTGTTACTTCATTGCATATTTCATCAAAATCTATTCTTTGTTCCAAGCATTTTTTCTGCAGAAAATAATAGATCTGTATTAAGACATAGGCATCCAAAGCAGCATACTGGATTTGTGTGTCCCTTAGTGGTCGCAATTCCCAATTAGAGCATTGTTCAGATTTTTCTAAGGGCAGCCCGAAGCATGATTGAACTAGGGAACTAAGGCTGTTCCCGGCACTGTCACTGTTGCTTGGCAGTACCAGCCCGCAACTGATGAGATTTTTCCACAATATACAAATATCCAGCAGCCCTTCTCCTTTTAGCTTCATGTTACTCAATCCAATAATAGAGGCCTTCATTTCCCTTAAATCTTGCTCCAGACCGAATCCAACCTTGACTATTTCAGCATTGTCCAATAATGATTTGTAGAAAGTGTGCCAAAAGCTAGAATATTGCTTTTGATTAAGTACAATGCTGTCTATAAGATATACACGATTTACAGTTGCTATCTGTATAAGGCCTACTTGCGATTGTTTGGCTCCAAACGATGGCTTCCATTCACAGTCAATACTTACTATGCTATATCCCGCTAAATCTGTTATCATCAGGTCATAAAATTTCTCAGCTGTATCTATCATTATTATATGTTCTACAGGCAAGCTAAATTTATAATACTCCTGAGGAGTACCATCATTCTTAACATCAGTGTCCCAGTTCTCAACTTCTGACTTATCACTTTGAATATTCATTTCCTTCAAGGCAATGGGCAACTGATTCTCTGGCAAGTTTAAATATGAAGCCCATTTAAGAGCCTCACTCTTGTCATATGTTATCAGCATATCAATGAACTCATGTGCCGAGTCAGCATTCTGTCTCAGTGAATCTTTGATCAAATCATCCCAGACAGCAGTGCTTACATTATTTTCTTCATATTTTTGGTGAATTAAGTACCTTAGGCCTCCAGTGGTGCGATTTTTACTAAGATTTTTGCAAGTTTCTATTGGCACCTTGAATTTATTGCATAATCTTGCCACCAACTTTCCCAGTGGCTTATAATGGATTTTATCATATTTTATGTTACAAATATTGTGTTCTTCAATATATTTTTGAACATATTCACGGATGCTGAAGTTTTTGTCAAGTAGCATATCCAAGAACTGGAGAAGTGGTGCAACTTGTGCTGGGCTCTCTGACAGATATTCATCAATAATGTTGGATTTATCTTGCAGAATCAGTGGAAATAGAAGCTCTTGTACCGACACATCTTCAAATAACTCAAGTGCTATGACAACTTGACAAGCCTGCTTACAATTATCATTCTTAATCATTGACCTCACTATTGGTAGAATACTTTCTTTCACAGTAGATAACTTATATGTTTTTGCCACAAGGCTGAGAAAGTTTTGATTCCTTTGCCTGATGGCTATGTGGAATGATGGCAGTTTCAAACACTCTTCAGGTACTACATTATTTGTTCTACTCCATTTATGCAGAATTTCTATGATAAAATAGGGTAACGTTTTCGTCTTACAATCTTTCGAATCTTCACATTTTATGACGAAAACTAAGGCTACGCGAAATGAGTCGGGTCTGCTGTTGAAAAACAATTCTATATGGTGCTCAATGGTGGGACTTCTTTTCCATGTTTTCCAAGTTTCTTTTAATTGATGCAGCCATAATAATGTATTGTCATCCAAATCTACATTCAGGCCTTCCTGTCGTAATGTTTCTTCTATGGATGGTACTATCTTAATGGACTGGTTTTTGCTGACAAGCTGATTTATATCCATGTTGATGCAAATGTATGTGCATGTATTTGTTGTTTTAAAGCCAGGAAGCGGTCATACTGTGCTTTACGGTATCACATCCGCTTGCACTGCTAAACGGTTCCAGGGCCAGGATTATTGGAAATATAATGAGTATATTACGCCAAAAAGTATAAGCTTTTTCACACCAAGTCAAACTAGTCAGTCAATGAAATTGATGTCACGTCACTGCCTCCAGTTTGACAATGACAGTGGAAGTGGACAGTGTTGACATATACTTAGTGTTGACTAAAGTGCGTTCGCGTCCGCTGCGCCGTGTTATAAATATAATATTTATTAATACTCTGGGGGCTACCGCGAAACGAAAACGAACTTCGTTCGTGTATCTCCCTCTGTCGCTCGAATTAGCAAGTGCGGCAGAGACGGAGATACACGAACGAAGTTCGTTTTCGTTTCGCGGTAGCCCCAGCAACTACAATTTCATTCAGTGTGGCCAGTTAACAGTAACAAAGCGAAATTGCCGCATTCAAACGGTCCTGCGAAGCGGAGCCAAGTTGCGCTGCTGATCCAACTGTCAAACGAGTGTCGAGTGTTGTTGAGTGTTGGTTGGTGTATCTTTTTTCACTGCTTGTAACCCTTCAATGACTTAGTCGTTTTTGACAATTGGAGGTTTTTTATCGGGTCAATATATTGCATTCAATAAAATAAATAATAGAAAACAGTTATCATAAGTTTCGTAACAAAACTGGTCAAGAAACCGTTGGTTTATTTATGTTTTTCTGTTTGGTTATAACAAAATAAGAAGAACTTGAGGTTAATGCGATAATTTCATTTATGCAGAAATAGCATGTAGTATGCTCTATAAGCAACTTTTTCATGACAAACCAACATAACCTACCAATCAAGTGACAGCTCTGACTGGCTAGTTTGATTTTTGGGTCAAGATTGTTGTACGCTTTACGCTTTGTGAAATTGTTGTAGCCAGGCTCATTAAAATTCAATTCGTGTAGTAGTTCTAACTACATACAAACCATAAAGATGGAGCTTTCAGCTGAGGGTAAAACTCCTGATTACATGGCCCTAGCTGGCATTAAGTTCAAGCTTACTTTGCCCGATTTAAAAAATGATGCACAGCTTCGAGATCAGCTATTTCAAGGGATAAAGGCTGGAAATATGGCTCCGTATTACAAGGAGGTTTGTACTGAGCTCGGTTGGCCATTTGATCAGAAGTTGTTCGATGCGATGTCGAAGGAGAATCAAGACCGACTATCCAAATTCGAGGAGGATGATTCCGAGACGCCAGTCTGGCAGGACAGGTAAGGACTATTTAAATAGGTATTATGTTTATGTGCGTGTACTAAAGCTTCAAAAGTATTTATTGATACTATTTCAAATCTAACTGGCCTAATCCCAACAAGGTCTAGTATCCCCCCTGTCGTGGAAACTGGCCTTCCTGGCAGTCGCTTTCCTACAACTAGTGCTTACGCCATATATTGGGATTGGGTGCTAAATAGGATCCGGGCTCCTTTAGGGTACAACCAGGATAACCACTTGGAGAATGAATATTCTAATTATATCAGTAGGAAAACTACTGTGTTTATTAATGATAAAGATATGTCTACTCAAAGTAGTAACTTGATCCATTAGCCTCATGGTGCTAAGACCCAAGACGCTCTGTTGACTAGTCGCCGGCGACATGGTCTCAGCAACCAAAACGTAGGTGGGTGACCGGCGACTAAGTGCTTAAACACCCATGTAATCTGCAGAAAGTCCTAGTCGACAGTGCGTATTTGCTCTTATATGCCCGCAGCATTTCTCACTATATCCTAATACTGAAGCTTTGTACTAGGAATATATGTGTCACTGGTAAAGTCCATCAATGGCATCAATATTTTCTTGAACAAGTTTAGTGTCATAATAATATCACTTTCAGATTGGACTATATGTGCGCCATTGGAGACAAAGAGGCAGCAACAGTGTTGGCTACCACTAAATATGAAGACTCCACTCTCACCACCAACAGAAGACTTGATGCAATATTTGCATTGTTCCGAATTGCCTACTTCCACGGCTGCAATGTTAAGGACATGGGCATAGCCATTAATAAGGTAAAATTATGGTAACATTGAAATACAATTGGATATTATGTTGTAAAAAGTATTCAAGCCACGTAATGTAATTTTTTTGAAATATTTATTTATCACAAATCGGAATGTACACATTTCAAAGATTTGGTTAAAGCATAGCCAAATAAGAGCCGCACATTAAACATACTCAATCTTAATTGTGAATATTTGTTTCCTTTTGTATGAATCCCATGTAACCTACATATCTAGTTCTGTGCAAACATTAAAGGCAAATCTCATGTATTGAACTGTGAGAAATGATCTCCTAAGTATATTTTAATTGGCTTTGAACAAGATCAGAAGTAGCCTTTGGCTAGTCCGTAATTATGAGTGTATTTACTTGCATTCTTTAATCTTTTATGCCTTCATGGAAGATGACATAATGACTATAATATATATTGGCTTGTTACTTTCAGGCTCATGAGCTGGTAGACAAAGGTGGAGATTGGCGCTCTAGGAACAAGCTGAAGGCATATGAAGCTATCTATTGCCTTGCCGTCAGAGACTACAGCCGTGCCGCAGACCTCTTTATTGACTGTGTCTCAACTTTTGAGTCTTATGAGTTGGTTGATTTTGGTAAGCCATTCATGTTCTTTAATTTATGTTAGTTTGCGTTTCTGAAGGTTATTACTTATTGTCAGTGATCGGAATTAGGTGAGCCAAAATACCTATTCTTCGCAAGAGGGCATAATATAAAGTGGTTGCGACAGGGTAGATATTTTTCCGGATACTAGTCGTAATGTTCAACATAGGTACCTATGTACACGTTTTACTTACAGAACGGGTTGTTTAATGTTAATCTAAAAGTGATAACTATTTCACAACTTTTCCTTCCTTCCTTATACTACGCCTTAAGTCGAGCCCTGTTTACTACAAAGTAACATAAAACATCTCACACTGTAAGTAAAACATGTATGTTTACTATTACGACCAGTACCCGGATATATATCGAATACCCGTATTCAAGAAAAAGTGTATTTTTCTACCCGGTTGCTACCACTCTATATTATGTCTTCTTGCGAAGAATAGGTATCTTGGCTCACCTGATTCCGATCACTGCTTATTGTACTCTTCTTATATGTCATGTGTCTTAATGCAATTTAATTTTGGGTTAATCTATGGGCATTTTCACGAGAAGAGATGCATTGTTAGTGACGTCACTGAGTATAAATTAAAAATGTTCCATTTTGTAACCATAATTAACCATACAATTTGTATGACAATAAATGGAACACTTAACTTATACTCGGTGACATCACTAATGATGCATCTCTTCTCGCGAAAATGCCCCTATCTGAAACAGTGTGAACCTGTGCTAAGTGATCTATGACTTAGATGCATCAGTGTCAGCTCCCTGTCTAAAATAGAATAATAGTTATAATTATTATTTGTACCTAAACCCTACATATGCCTTAGCACTATCGAAAAATTACTCTGTGACAGAAACTAAAACTTCAATATTCTTCTGCACTGCCACTGCCCGTGTCAAAGCATCTGGAAGGTTAACCCACATAAAAGAAAGTCATAGGCTTGCCTTTGTGTCAACAAGTATTTAAAAATTGTAATTAAACATAATGCACCTCAAATGGGAACCTCACAAATCGCAAATGGTTAAAAAGCTAACTCCATCATCTACATCATTAGAAAAGCATTTCTTATACTCACACCTGAAACAATGCTAAAAATCTACAAAACATATGGAACGCATACTTCAAGAAAGACATTGAGATGATAGAAAAAGTTCAGAGAAGATTCACCAAAATTCCCACACAGCTCAAATCAATACAATACAATACAAATACTCTTTATTGCACACCTCACACAAACGAAGCAGTTAGAAAGAGAAACAATACAATAACATGAAGGTAGAGGTAGACAACAGGCGGTCATCATTATCCCCTTACGAGGAAAGACTACACAAATTAGGCTTAATGACACTCGAAAAGAGACGTGAACGGGGGCAACTGATTGAGACTTTTAAAATCTTAAGTGGCTGTTACGACTGTCCAGAACTGAGTGACCTGTTCACTCGAAATACAAACACTTGCGTGAGAGGACACAACTTTAAATTGTCAGCAAATAAATGTAAAACAAACATCGGCAAAAACGTAATCTCAAATCGAATAGAAAATACATGGAACAAATTACCCTCAGAAGTAGTGAACGCTAGAAGTGTTAACCAGTTTAAAAACAGACTCGACAAACTATTCTAAAATAGAGTGAACCGGTTCTAAGTGAACTATGATTTACGTATTGGCGTCAGCTGCCTGTCAAAAATAGGATAATAATAATAATAAAATTTCCAGGTACAATCATCCAATACTGCGTGCTGGCGTGCGCTCTAGCCCTCGAGCGGCACGCGCTGCAGGCGGCGCTGCGGCGGCAGGGCGCCGCCGTGCAGGCGCTGCGCTCGCGCTTCCCCGAGCTGCGCGAGCTCGTCGAGTCCTTGCACGAGTGCCGGTACGCGGACTTCATGAAGAGCCTGGCTTGGGTGAGTGTATATGTCTACAAACCAAGTTATATTAGAAGGCAGGGCAGGCCTTTACTTTGATTCGTATAATGCACCTATGGACTTTGTCTGGGATTAGTACATTGTTTAACGAGGGGCGTAAAGAAATGAAATGACTCGAGTTTGCAATATTTTTACGCCCGTGTTATACACAATGTTTTTCATCACATTCGCGAGGAAACAAATACATTTTAGATGAAATTAATACAAATCGTAATAAAAACTGCGACATGTCTGTTGTCCATTTTGTTGAATTTGACGTGAGGCGCGTATGGCAAAGACCTTTCAGTATACAGCAACGTTTTGAAAACACTTAAAAACATTTTACATAGACACTAAATAACTACATATTAAATCTGTAAATAATTCTGTTTAACATGTTTAAGTAGTGTTTTTAAGTTTAAATTTATTTATAAATACGTTTTCAGACATCGTATTTGATATAAAACCTCTTTGCTTTGTAACTGCCGCATGAGTGACAGATACAATTTAAGAAATAAACCATTACGCCCGTGGGCGTAACATAGGCTATTACAGCTCTGTATGTCTGCGCATTATGAAGCCCGTTTTGAGCAAGTGTGATGGACAAATAATTTTCATTCATTCGTTTCATTTCATTTGCATCAAATATATAAAGCAAGCAATACAGTTAACTGATCATTCGTGACCCTTATTACAATCCAAGTAAATTGCGCGGATGGTCAGGTAACTGTCTTGGCGATGGTAAATAGACCAAGGTATAATGAATGCCAAAAGCTGTGAGTGTTGCATCGGATCGTTATAATTATTTTTTTATAAGAGCCGATATTTGACTGCCGTCATCCCGGTACAATAAACGTCTATGATGACATAAATTGTACTGGGAAGACAGCTGTCAAATATTGTTTTTCTTTTTAAGTGTTTTTGGCCTGGGTGCATGTCTTTTAAGCTAACAAATATTAGATGTAATGACATTTTCGCTATATTGGACGTCTTTCGGCTGATATGATGATGATGATGAGATTCGCTGTTCATAATGTTGAAGGCTGGGCTGGGTATGTTCTACAATTTACTATGTTACGATTCGTTTCCAGATCCAGCCAGATCTTCATGACTTACTATTTCATGTTGTGGCTGTCAAATAGTATGCTCACTAGGTAATCTGAACGGAATCAAGCATCTTGAAGTTATGGGATAAAAAATTCCGTGAAAATTTTCTATAGGCGGCGTTCTTAGAGTCACTGTTTTGTCAAACGAATAGTCATGCTACCGCAAGACAACCATGTCGTACTGAGAACTAAATCTAGTTCCTTTATTAAACAATAACAACCTTGGTTCAACATGAACAGTACTCATTTGCTAGTTATTAGTCCGTGTGTGCATTAAAATTATTTACCAGTACCGCTTCAACCATCAAATTTTCATGGAAATATGACGTTTGATGAGTGGAGTTCCTAAATTATTTATTGCATTGTTAGCGTGGATGCACTCTACTAAATACCGAGTGCGTTTCTGCAAGAATATTTAATATTTCTTTATTACGACCGAGTTACACAGGCACTAACCAGGTGTATACATTATTCCAGGTGGAGACCCTGATCAGCGTAGACCCGGTGTTCCGGCCCCACTACCAGCACTATGTGCGCGAGGCTCGCATCAAGGCGTACGTGCAACTGCTCCGCGCGTACCGCTCGCTCAGCCTCGACAACATCGCCTCGACCTTCGGCGTCACACGCGAGTTCATCGAGGAGGAGATCTCCAAGTGAGTTACAATGTCCATGCCGGCTGTACACACTCGTCGAGAAGCCCTCGACGCGAGCACACCATGTACACACTCGTTGCGTCATTTGAACAGCGGCAGCAACCCTTTGACTCGGCCGCAAAAACCGACGCGCTACCGAAGCATACCGAGTCGAGACCCGAGCGGACGAGACAAGGTGAGAGCATCATGCACACACACACTCGTTCTCGGTCTGTCTCGGGGTGTCTCGACGAGTGTGTACAGCGGGCATTAGGAGTATCAAGTAAGAAGCAACACAAAACCTCATATTAACATAGGTAATCAATCACAATAATCAAATCAAACCTAATAAGGTTTATATTATTAATAATCACATCAGCCGCAAAACGTCCATTGCTGGACATGGGCCCGCTGGTGGGCTCCCGAGACTAATACCAGGTCACCAGTCCACCTTATGAGGGGTCTACCCACGCTGTGCCTTCCGGTACGTGGTTGCCTCGAAAACCTTTCCGCCCAAACGGCCATCGCTTCTACGTGCAATGTGACTCACTAAGTTTATTATGATGTAAGTTGGTTGCTTCAACGAATGCAGTTCAGAATGGCTGCGTGTTCTGATAGTGTCTACGAGTGTAGTGTAGTGTATGTGATAGGCATGTGTATAATATTGCAGCTTCACGGCGGCCGGGCGGCTGCAGTGCCGCATCGACGCGGTGGCGGGCTGCGTGGTGACGGGCGCGGGCCGCGGCGCCGACGCCGACCGCTCGCAGCTGTACCAGGCCACCATCCGCGAGGGCGACCTGCTGCTCAACCGCGTCAAGAAGCTCGCCAGCGTCATCAACTTCTAGATACCGTGTACTAAGCTCGATCTTATCCCATATATGCCCCTTGATTCGAAAATTATTGTACCTTCATATGCCCAGAACCGCATTAATGTATGCATGAGGTCTGTTCATCGTTTTCGAAACAAAGGCAAATGAGATACCAAAAACAAGCATAGTTCTGGGCATATAACCCATATATGCCCAGAACTATGCTTGCTATGATATATATATATGTTTTCAACACTAGCACAAGCGGGTCTATGTCTGACACTTATCAGTGATTCTCACGCACTTTCATACTTGCTAGTGAGAGACGAATGCTCTGTCCGACATTAATACAGACGGGCTAGCGTCTTGAATTCAGAACGAACGGCCGTTGATATATACAATACAGATATTATTCACCGTACACAATCTGACCTTTCCCGAACGAACTGATTTGCGTTCAAAATTCCGTGACCGTATTTCATATTCTGAATTCAAAACGCGCATACATTATCAATGAGTGAGGTCACACATACCGTAATCTTCATTTTAAAACGATTTGAAAATCAAGGCTACGGAATCTTACTCTTTTCCTTGTACCTCAGTATGATATCTGTTAGAAAAGTAGTACACGGTTTCATGTTCAGACTTACCCAGTGTGAGACAAAAGTTTGATTATGCTTAGTTTAGCAGCAATTTTATTACCTAGAACTTACTGTCATAAACTGAATTTGTACTGAAATTTATTGTATAAACATCTCTGAATAAAATTATACTAAGTAGCTACTTCTCTTGTTTATTCAATCTTAAAAAAAACGAGATAAATTTTTTAATGTTTCTGAAATTCAGTGGTTGGTTGTCTATGTTCTCGGTATGATGATAACATTGATAACTTAAAAAATAAAAGGAGGTGTAAAGGATAAAGGAGAACAAAAAATAAAATAATTATTAATATAATTGTTTTTTTTTAAATAATTTGAATACTTTTTGGACATTTACATAAACATTTAATAATTTACAATGATTATTTATACTGACATGATCATGACACATCATATTCATGACTAATGCTACTCTCTAGAATCTATTTGCAACTTGAAAATTAATGAATCGTAGGTGCTATGAGAATTTACTCTATACAACTAAACTGTATTGAGGCCTACCGCCCCACAAGCCTTTTTCAATACTAAGAGTGCATGCATGATTTATACTTTATATAAATAATTTAGTAGGACATTTATACACAGATATCTAGTAATCATAAAACATACATAGTTCGTTCAGAACCAAAGTCGGAGACTTGACTATCGGTGACTATCATAAGCATTGAGAAAATGCACATTGGAAATAAACGTTAGAATACAATCGTCCCGAGAACATCTCGCAGGTCAGTCTGTAGAGTGCTGGCATACCCTAGCGGTAGTAACCTATTAATTTCAACAAGACGCCAACACCACTCACTCATAATTTACAAAGATATGTCAAAGTATTCTAAAGCAATATAATAGCTATGACTCTAAATACTTACAACTATGTAGACCTCAAATGCAAATACTTTTTTAAATTTACATGATATGAATACGTTATTAACCTCTGTTACAATAATTTAACTTAGGTCAACAATTGGTAGGTGGTTTAAAATGTGAATGTCTTATGAATACAATATGTTGTTGCCACATATGGTATCAGAACAAATATTTCATTGTACAACAAGATAGCTTGTGTACTATCGAGCCGTGTGCAGGATCTGAGAGTAAGGTTCGATGAAGGATTATTTCCAAATATTAAGGCTCAGAATTCAGTTGAAATAACATATCGGTTGGAATGTGGCATAAGTTAAAAATCATGCATATAGCACTCCACTTGGGTGTTGTACAATAAAATGTACTATAATAATTGTCTGTATTAATGAAATTTTTGCTATACTTTATTTTATAATTATATGATACAGTTTATTTACAGGTATAGAATATAAGACTTAAAACTTTATTTAATTTTTGGGATAATTTATTTATTTATATTTACTTTTGATGTTAGCACATTTGACTGTATTCACGATACGTGTCCCAGATCGGTCACCGACGAACCTAGTCGGTCGAAGCGAGAAACAGTACCCAAATGTGCTCTATCACAGAGTAATGACATAAACGCGGGGCTGTGCGCCCCCATTGCCACCGGCCCGTACTCATGCAAATAACTTACTTACAGTTAAATACTAGGCGTATAACACTTGGAATAACATTCGTTAAATAGCACTACGCTTTGCACATTTACAGTCGCCAGTGTTTCAGTCCCTTAAACTCGTGCTACGATAACTTTGTACATTATAAACATGACGTCTATGAGATTCACCCGTCGAGGAGTCGATACGATGTTGCTACACTAGAAGCTCACCGTGGCGTGTCATCGATTATTTGGAATGTGTTCGGGTGGTAGATTCTCTATCAGACCTGGGTCAGATCGGCCCGCTAAATGCGTTCGAATGAACAGTCTGGTTAGACCGTGAGTCCCTCGGTGCGGGCGGGCGGCGGCAGCGAGGCGAGCGGATGCGGGTGCGGGTGCGCGTGCGGGTGGAGCGGCGCGGGCGGCGAGGGCTGCGCGGGCGGCGGCAGCGCGCCGTGCGCGGGCGGCGAGCGGTACTGCTCCGACTCCTCGCGCATGCGCCCGCGCTCCGCCAGCTCCCGCATGGCGGCCTGCCGCTCGTCGCCGTCCAGCGACGGCGGCCGCTCTAGCGGCGAAGCTGCGCCCGGCCGGACCCCGAAGGCTCCGAAGCCGAGCAGGCCGGGGAACTTGCCCGCGACGCCGTTCTGGCCCGCGCTTTGTTGGATCACTGATATTTCGTTCAGCTGTTGACGAAAAACTGAATTAGAATCATGATCATCATTTTATAAACGTGGCTATGCAAATAAGTTAGATTGACACAATCCTAACAGTAAGTTGTACTCGAACAAATTTATGAGAAGACATTGAATAAATAGAGAATCTCTGGAAAAGTCTAGATTTTTTTTTATGTAGGTGCTAATTTATTGTTCCCCTCACTGCCGAAAAGTCGTCTTTTATCCTTTAAAACCAGTGAGCAAAAACTTTTTATCCACTAGTGGGGAAAGTAATTTGACCTTGGAGCGTGTTCAAGTAGCTTTTGACAGTGTAACAAAACGTAAAACGCTCATAATACAAAAAAAACACAGATGATGTATTTCTGTTGTCGCTATAATAACATATACTAAAAAATAGAATAAAGTAAATATTTAAGAACTTTTAAATAATTGCTTGTTGCCTTCATCAAATCATCAGGCGCTGGGTCTCAAAATGTATGGGAAAACTAAAATCCGACTAGCACTTGACCAAAATTCTACTCGATATTACTTAACGTTATTATTTCTGTAACAAAAATTAAAGAAAAATATTATTTAAATTAAATAAAGTTGTTTTGCATGTTGCACTTTCCTCGCTACAGTGAGGAGAAATGTTTTGTGTTACACATGGGTGCAAATGTACTTTACTTCTCGTGTGTTGAAACACTCGCTACGCTCAGGATTCTATTTTAGAACCACTCGCTGGTGCGAGCGAGTGGTTCAACTATAGCAATGTTCTACTATAGCGTGTCTCAATTCCACACTCGCGGGTAAAATACAACTTTGAACCCTTGTATAACAACTATTATGATGTTGAGTAGGAAAATTAACAGAACGATGCACGATGGGGCTAAAAATGTCAGAGCGACAGATATGACATACTTAGTAACATTCGTTACCCCTGCACATCGTAGTTTCGACTCTGCGATGTAATGGGCCTTGAGGCCCATCGGATTAATGGGACTTTGCACTAGGAGTACACAGGTTATGAGTTACCTTCTGCTGCATGCCGTTAAGGAAGGGCGCGGGCAGGTACGGGTAGAAGAGGTCCGGCCGCCGCAGCAGCTCGTGCGGCTCGTGCAGCGGCCGCGGCGGCAGCTCCAGCGACATGCGGCGCCCGCGCCGCGACGCGCCGCCGCTCCACATGTGCGTGCCCATGTGCACCTGTGTTACAATAACAAGGGTCAATCAACTATTTATTGTTGTTCATTTGTCCCGTTAGCCAATACGCAGTAGCAATGACTCCCAACATACTTACAAGATAGCCCGTAAAAGAGGTTAAAAATGACGACAAAATCCTGAATAAAAGCCGTAAAGCAACATGGTTGAGCTCGGTCCATTATCGTGACAAAACTATATGTTATTGCATTTTTATTTATTTTTTAGAAATTGAATAATCTGGTTTCTGTCGTAAAATAACAGTTTCAAAAAGCGACCCAAAAAGTTAGTTAAAAGGAGACGTCACCATGGCAACTAGCGACAGAAAAAAGAACTCACTCCACATTTACCCAATTATTGACGACGCGACTTTAGCTTAGCACTGGTAACCGGACTAACTACCAGAGCCTCAGTGCTATGACTAAGTAATTATGAGAGTGAGAGAATTGCATTTGTCTCTTGCTCAAATAATTAAGGGTCAGTAATATGCGGATGTGACTCCTGCCCCCCATGTTAACAATCAGACAAACGGCATATGATTATGCAGCGGTACCTATGCTTGTTTGCCATCATCGTGGTACAGGTCGACACACGTAAAAAGAGCTCTGCGAGCCATATGTAATGTATGGCCGTCAGAGCTCGCTACAAGAACACAAAAATAGTAGCTACTTAAAAGGCAACAAAATAACACCAATATAATTACTAGGAAATTCCTTAGTTACCCTGATTTTGGACGTAATCTAAGACGCAATCGCGTTCGGAAAAGAGAGTGCCTACTCCGACAACTTGGAATTAGGTATTTAACTTTTTAATTAAGGTATATCAGACACTCTTTGGAGATAACTCCGTGTAGCGCGTCTATATGGTGCTCAAATAACTGCCTAATGTAAATGTCACATGCCAATTTAAAAAATGGCGGTTGAGCAAAGTGAAGAAAACGATTTTCACCAAGATACGTTAGTGTCGTTCATCAGATAACAAAAATGTGTTTACACAATATCTACTAGCTTAGTGATGAACCTTTCAGGACCTAACAAATGTGATACAGTGTTCTGTTCGTGGGCTTACCTTGAGGTTCCCTTTGGTGGTGAACGCCTTCTGGCAGACGGCGCAGCGGAACGGCTTGTCTCCGGTGTGTGTCCGCATGTGGATCTGCAGCGCCGATGACGACGAGAAGTTCTTGCGGCAGACTCCGCACAGGTGCTTGGAGGACGGCGGGGGCGGCGGGTGCGTCGGCCCGCTTGCCACTATACAAACAGGTCCGTTTTTTAAGTTTTGGTTTACACATTGCTATTAGTTTCGCGACGCATTAGGAGCGGGGTTCATCTACAGTTCATTAAATAACGCAACGTTGACAGTGATCCTTAGGTATCACCCCTGATTAACGAGCTCTGTTGAGCGTGAACGCATGTTCACTTTGCTTGCTTATCGTCTGAAAAAAGTACTCTTGCGTGTCATACCTACATTACTATCAAGGCAGGTATATATGCTTATTTCGGTAATTTGCAGGTTAAGTAGGTACTACGGATAAACAAAATGCTTTATATTCCAACTCTAATTCTCTCATGGTTGAAACTATGCTTATTGGACTACCTACCAGGCTAATTTATCTTATAAGCATTTCTGTTATAAGGTTCTGTAGCCATTAACGACATTCAGCACGCTACCGTATTGTAGGGCTCACGATTCTAGATTTCAAATAATATGGTTTGCAACGTGGAACCAGGATAACAGTAGGGATAAATTGTTAAGTTCTACAACTTGTTATAAACCTCAAAGAGGTAGACTTCCATTTTTGTCCTGAGTAAGTAGGACTGAAACGAATGCGATAAATTACAGATTAATTGGAAATACTAATAAAGTTTGATACTAACCGCTGGGTCTCTTGGGCAGCGGCGGCATGTCAATATTAGTCGGAGCGTGGGTCATCGGCGTTGGGTGCGCCGGGGGCGACCGTTTGAGCTCCATCTTGTCTGGAGAAGACCGCCGGTCCGGACTCGCGTCCCGTTCCTCGCTCGGCGGGCCCGGAGGCCCGAACGGCTTCTCGAACGAAGGCGGCATATCCCGGATCTTGTGCGTCAGCATATGCTGCTTCATGTTACCCTGCGCAACAAAATATAACCTAGTTAAAAAAAGAACGCTCCGTTAAAACCGAAAAGCTAGCGTACAAAATCTGCAGATAAATAGTGCCATTCAAATTATTCGTAATTTATATTTGTGAAGTACAAACAACATAGGTGAGATCAGTTGCATTTTTAATTAAGTACAGTCGTTAGTAAAAAAGACATAGTTATGAAGCATTGCGCTTAAAGGTCACAGCCATTCTAGTACCAAGCAAGCTTTTGAGTTAATTAAAAACAGAACGTTGTGTCGTAGCTAGCCTCTTTATTTATTTTTAAACATAGCAGTTCTGAAACGGTTTTGGTAAAAGTTTAGCTATGACACGACATCTGCGCGACACGCTCAGGCGTCCCTCACCCATACCGGATAGACGAAGGCGTTCCAGAGATCCAAAGCAGTGGCGTGCGGCGGGCGCGGGGCGCGCGGGCGCCTACCACACCGACAACCGCCGCCACTGCTCTGGAACCACAAAGACACGCAACATTACACACACACTCGCACACCGTTAAATGGGGACAAACAATTTACACCACATGCCGAAATGGTGGGAGAGAGGGAAAACAAAGGGAGATTTCATTCTGTATATGAATATAGAAAATAAACCATATATTTAGGGGGGTATATACGTAGGCACTTAAATATTTATACATACGATAAGCCAGTACATGTAACCCTATGCGTCACGTTTAAAAAAAAACAGAAATTACTATAGATAATGTTCCGAACTAAAATTACTACTCGGCACTAGATGGCGTTATATGTACGAAAGACGAATGCATGAAATTATTTAATTTCTATTCAAATGTAAATACCTCGAGGTTACTCGAGATATTTATCTCCATTAATTTAATCATATTTCAAGTAGGTTATTTCTATTCAGTGACATGTTGATGATGGATATTTACTACCTGTTTGACATTGAGTGAAAAATGCGTTAAGTTAGTGTCAAGTTATGTAGGTATATTCCACCATTAAGTATAGTGTCAAGTTACATAACTTGACACTACAGGTATATTGTAACTAATATTTTTAAAAATAATAATACTTAAATAATAAAATTCTTTATTCACGACCAGCTTGGATCATTGTGTTAGTAACATGTAGATATTTCTTTGTTTTATACAATAATGTAAATAACTGCTAGGGTCACCATTTAAAAGGCGCTTGAAGTTATTATCTCCATTAAAATATGTGTGATCATAATCATAATTACGAAATGAATGAATATAATATGCGCAAAATTGTTATCTAACTAAAGATTCAAATAACCTAAAGTCCTACTTTTATGTATACGTTAGGTAGGTTACCTACGAATACCTAATACACGCGCAACGGCTACGCTACCGTGTAACAAGATTTCAATATTCGATAAAATGTTTGACTCGTGAACTTTCGTTAGGTGCCGGTGGGTGTCGACTTATTGTAATTTCAAATGCGCATGTAAACGGCACGATAGTCCCTCGTATTCCAATGTATCCATTCGCTATGTTTGCTGGCATTCCCAGTTTTTCATTGCGCATGTTCGACTGGTGATAATAGAACAACATTACGTCCCATACGTATAAGGTGAGCCTGGGTACGTACATATCCACACGCCTAAGGAAGCAGAAGTTTTTGGGTTATGATGACTAGCTACCGTCCGCGACTTCATTTGCGTGAACTCGGGATAAAAACCATCCCATATTTTAATCCAGGCTATAAACTATCTTCGTGCAAGATTTCATCCAAAACGGTTGCCGTTTAAACGTGATTAATACCTATTAGTCTTAGCTATTAGTAGAACAGATTTTTTTTCCACAAAGATTAATGTTGCGACGTTTCGTAATTGTTATAAACTATACCTACCTAATGGACTCTTGATATACGATACCTAATATTTATTTTTTCTGAGAAGATAATAATTACAGGAAAAATACACAAAAGCATAAAACTCCTGGAATGAATATTGATTGAATATATTACATATAGCTAGTAGAATGTAGATATTATAATTGACCTGTGTATTTTTGTGACGATGCAAATAAATATGATATGATATGATAAACCATTAGATTATTTAGCCCAAATGAAATTCTAAGCTATGCCTAAAAAGTTTTTATGCAACTAGGTACAACTACTCAATGTACTGGTTCTATCTTTTGGTGATAGGTGCCTCTCTATATATTAAGGGATACTAAATAACTAAACACGATACATAGGAAGAACACATAGGAAAGTAGATTCCTTAGTACTTAAATATCATGAAATGATTTTATTTTTACTTTAAACCATCGTACTAAATCCGAAGACCGCAAATTTAACGTGAGCTATAATCCTTTATCGGACAAATGTCTGGTGTTTTCTTAAACTATATTGGTTGAGCACGTATTTACAGTAGAGTAGGTAAGTACGTTAACAGTTTGCTGGCTAAGCTTTGGTCGATGCTGAAACTGATTGGTTTAACCAGCGAACTTCAAAATACCACTTTACTACCCTACCTAAAACTAGGAATGTATAATAATTATGATATTTAAAGGCGACTGACTTATCAGCATTTTTTTAAAAGATATTCTTATTAACCTGGTTATTTTATTTAAATTGCCAAATTATTATTGAATACTTAGGTAACTTGTTTACGAATTTAGCAGCAATAACTAGTGTCGTGCCACTTACTATAATACAAATATAGGTAGGTACAAGCGTACGAGATTCCCAGCTATCGCTACTTTATTATATCTGTAAGTATCTACCTGGCAATACTTTTTAGAGAATCAAGTTCGCTGAATTATTTTACTCTAACCTATTTCATACATTTTAGTTCTATTCACATATATCTAAAGGTAGACAGGTAGATGCCAACGCGTTGAGCTAAAGGTAACTCGGGACTTTCTCTTTAGCAATTCAAGAATGTTCACGATCACGATTAAAATTACAAGCAGGGACAAAGAATTTATTCTCTTGTAGTGAGCGTTATGCATGTTTATTACAACTTGTCGGAAATTATCTGAAACCGCAGATCACTGCCGACGCGTTAATTATTCCCACGTTTCCTTTGAAATGAAGTGCCTACACTATATTATCTTTGTAGCTTCAGACATGTTTCATATAAGTGCCACAAAGCCTATAAATATAAGAGGGACACAATTTATAAAATGACACATGATTGCATTAGTGAGGTCTTTAAACTTATAACTCCCGGCGCCGTCATAAATATAAATACAAGTGTATTTTATTGATTAGACCAAAAACTTTTGGTAATATACGAAAAATGTTACATTGTCGGGCATAAATAATCTTTTTATGACGAGAAGCGTAGGTAAAGGCTCAAGGATTTATAAGCAATAAATATTTTACGACGTGAATTAATATTCTGATCGTTTGCCGTGACGTTGTTTTTATGAGTTATCATTTTTGTGTCGCGCCTCGCGAAGCGACGCGCTTGCCGTCGCGGGCGCATCGCGAGTGTCCCTGCGACTTGAAATATTGACCGAAGCGAGTATAAACCAGAATCGCCATAAACTTGATCCTAACAGCCTTTATTTATTATTAATATAAAATTTAATTAATTCGTTTAACGCAATTTGATATGACTAGGGAGCCAGTTTTTATAAATCATTTCAGCCACGCGCGTGCAAAATCAAGGTAAATTTTCTGAAATTTTTCATGAGAAATATTGTTTATCATGGAATCTGATTTCTTATTTAAAAATGTAAATGTACTTGAAATATTACATAACAAAATTGTTTACGCACAAAAGTTGAAATTGCAGTCGAAATAAGAATATTCATTAAATGGGGAGTTAAAAAAAATGGCAGGTCAAGATTAACTAAAACTGATGTTTAAGTCATATCTAAACCGTCGGTTTTGTTACTAAACGTTGTTGTTACGTAACTATCCGTATAAGGGACGTAAATTAATGAATATACCCAAATACCTATTATATTTTTTCACATTCACATACCTAGCTATATTCACATGACGGCTGACATTTGGTTTTGATCTTTTGCTACTTAGACATTTAAGGCCACAAAGCTATTTATGTAGGGACGAATTCATGTCTGCGTCTGACGAGGAAGCATCAGTGTAGTTTTGATTAAATCGGAGCAAACGAGCCTACAAGTTTACCAAGTTGGTCGTCAATTACTAGCAAGTCGCGTCGGCTCGGATGCGCGGAGACAACGGCCGAAACTAATGCGAACTAGAGGCGACGACTAGCGACTTGTAATTACAGCTTGCAAAATTAATGCACTGAAACTTCTCTGAAATGAAACCGGCGCAAGAAGTTCCTCGGCGTTCGGGCAACTTGTCTCCTCGACAGCTAACTTGGAGTTCGATGCTCCGATCACTTGACACGACTATCTATTGCTGGACACGAACTATTTACATCTATTTACTTTACAACAATCACGATTGTTACAGGTTTGGCTTTACGCTGAGAATACCCACCGGTTACTTTGCATGCCGTAAAATAATTTAGTTTGTGAGTCAAAGATTTTATTGTCAATGAGGCTTATGCAGATGTGGGTCTACAGAATATTAGTGGAAACGTAAACCCGCAAATGTCGCTATTTGCGTTACAATTAGATATGGACTGGCCGTTGGCCAAGAATACTCAATCGGTGTCGTGTGTCTGCTTATAAGATAATTAAACAAACAATCATAATATTTTCGCTATCACCTATTTATTTACTACGGGGGTTAATTATCGAGTACACACGATATTGTAAAAAAATACACAGAAACCATGGGAAAGTATTGAAGGAGGGAAGTTATCAAAATAAATACATAAAGCATCAAGATGATAATTCACTAACCTTTGTAGAAAAGCCGCGATCGCAAACAGTGCATTTAAAAGGGCGCTCTTTGGTGTGGCTCCGATAGTGTATCTCCAGGGCCGAGTTGCAGGCGAAAGTCTTGTAGCAGATGTTACACGTTGTGTTGCCGCGCACTGTACACAGACAATTCCTCTTTACGATAGGTAACACAATGCCAAACTGTATTTAAATCAGAACGCACGATTACACTGTAGAAGTGGTGATTCAACATCTTCTAGAGTTAGATAATTGTATAATTACATTCAGTGTGTATTCGAGCGCCCAGTAAGCGATCATTCGTTAGTTAGGCAGGCGGAGGATGAATGATTCGAGGGGAATGGACGTGCGGGCGACCGGGGCGGACGAAAACATTAGGTTCCCGCTTATCGCATACCTGCGGGAGGAAACGCAAGTCCGAGCGGGCTGAAGGGTGATCCTCCGAGAGCACCAAGCGCCGCCAGTGGGGTCGGCGGCGAAGGCAGCGGCGAGTGCAGTGGCAGCCGCGGCGGCGTGGACAGGTACGACAGCGTCGGCGACGGCGGCGAGGCCCGCGCGCTCCGCCCGCTCTCCGAACCTGTCGCCGATGGGAGGGAAGCCGTTGTGGTGATGGTTTTTACTTCGCATTCGGACGCCGAGGCGCAGACGGAGAGCGGCGAAGTTCGACGATCCTTCTTATCTGAGTCGTCGTCGAACTCCCGATTAGCGGGCTCGCGCTCGTCCCGGCCGCTCTCATCGTCGGTCCCGCGGGAGTCCGCCCGTCGGTCGCCGGGAGTGGACGGAGTAGGGAAGAGGGGCTGGGGGACACGGTACGAAGGAAAGTCGTCTGATCCATTACTCATTGGCAGGTATACGTTGATATCGTTATTGCGAATCTGATCGTATTGACTTGTACGATCACCAGTATGAAGGCGTATATGTTGATGTAAAATAGAAGGGTCTGAAAACCTCTTGTGACAAACCGGACATTGATGTAACATTTGAGTGGGTGGTCTAATGCGATGAACGCCCATATGCGTCTTTAAGTTGCCTTTAGTGGTAAACGCGCGACCGCACAATTTGCACCGGAACGGCCTTTCGCCAGTGTGTGTTCGATAGTGCATTTGTAAAGCGCTTTTGCAAGATAGAACACGATGGCATACTATGCATTCATTAGGATCGGTTACTTTGTTATCTATGTTATCTACCAACTGCTGTAATTTTGCTGTTTCTGACGTTTTTGTTATCTCTATCAAATTTTCCCACGAATTGTCGTTGCTACCCGGGCGCGGTAAAAGCGAATTATAATACAAAGGGTCGCGAGCTAGATCCACGTCAACGACGCCATGGACGGAGGAATGGAACGGAGTTAAACTACCCGAAGAAATACTGCTAGGCGGGGAGTTGGGGAATAAAGGAAAAGTGGGAAATGTACGTAGTCCCGTTGCTATTGAAATTGGCCCAGATATCGATGAATTCTTACTTGATAAGTTTTCCGGTTGATCTGGATCAGGCTTCACATGCGGACTTTCTCTGCCGATTTGGTCTTCATTGCTGTATTTTGAGTCCATGCTGCAGTCGTCGTAAGGCGACGTTGAGGGGTATCGATCATGTTCAGCCTCCTGAGTAGCATCGTTCTCTTCTGGTTCTCGTTTGGGTGATACGCGTTCTGTTTCTTCAAAACTTGAATCCCGTTGACTTTCCTCATCTTGGGGCTCTGATTTAAACATTTCAGGAGCAGACCGGGAAGGGCTCGGCGCAGGTGGTTTACTGAGATCAGCCGGAGCATCTTGTTCTTCACGCATCGCAAATAGTGGATGAGGCGGTAGAGGTTTTTCTCCCAGTGGACGTGGAGGTAGGAGATCGTGGTGCGATGGTCTGAACAGCGGCAAGCCTGGCGGGAAAGGTGCAGGTGCGCCTGGAGGGAACTGAAGTGGATGGGGCGGCATGCCCGGGATGGGTCCCGGCGACAGTTGCGCTAATAACGGAGGATGGTATTTATCCAAGTGCTCCGGAATCGGATTCGGATTCATCTTGACATGCGGAAATTTCGAAGTATGTCTTTGGAAATGCACTTTGAGATTCCCTTTGGTCGTGAAACGTGATCCACACACGTTACATTTGAAAGGTCGTTCACCTGTATGCGAACGGATGTGAATTTGCAGCGCTGAATCGCTTCCAAAGACTTTACCGCAGTATCGGCAGCGGTGTTTGAAGAAAGGTTCGTTTCGTCCTCCACTTTTTCCATCGTAGGGTGACATTTTCCCAGATTTACGGAATGCTAATTCGTCGGCCAGGTTATTTGCCAGTAGACCTTGAGATGCGTTATCGAGTACTTCTTGGGCGCGTTTCTGAAGCATTTCAAGTGTATTTGGTTCGTTGAGGGAGGGTGGCGGATCATTATTAGTAATGATCGTAGATGCTAAAGAGGACGATATGGAACTGTATGGTGGGTGGGACATTCTAGGTGGCGTAGAGGCTTGGATTTTTGGAATGGAGATTTGCTCTGACTTAGGAATAAGATGCGCATGCGTAGACGGTAAACTTTGGCTAGTAGGAGGCATGGGTACAGGAGGTGATGGCTCCCGTGGCGGACGAGGCGGCGACGGCGATCGAACGGCAGGTGCAGGCACGATCGGTTCGGCGTCATTTGGTGGCGGGCTTCCATCATCATCCCTCCGGTGTGTTAGCGACAGTTGGTTTTGTAACTGTCTTATTAATTGCAGTTGAAAAACCTGCTGATGCTGCAGCGTGAAAAGCGTACTTTGTAGGACGGCAAGTTCATGTAGCGCCGCTTCATTATCGGCATTGTTAGCCATCGCTGTAGCAGCGAATTGTGCCACGGCGACTTTCGTGTTTTGGAGCGCTTCGAGAGTAACATGGCCGGCGACCGGGAAGGGCAGCCCCACCGGCGGCACGTCAGCCTCAGGCACTTCGGCCTCGCCTTCTTCGAGGCTGTTATTGTTTTCAGCATCTTGTCGATGCCTTCGTACTTGTTCTAATCGCTTGTTAGGTTCATCCATTTCTTCGTCCCCTGACACGACCATCTCCTCAGGGTCGGAGTGCATTCGTTCCTCGCCCATCTGGAGCGCCTTCTCATCGCACACGCGTTTGTGATGCAGGAACTCGTGCAGATTATCGAACTGCTCTTGGCAGCGCGGGCACATATGCGCCTCGGTTCGATGTCTCGCTTCTTCTGGTATGACATTATTGATCTCTTCGTCCGAACACGAACCGGAACTTTCACCTAAAACAAAGAAAATCCTGTTAATCCTGTTGTCTCTGTTAAAGCTATATGTTTGATACCTTCGTGTGTATGTGTATATGATGATGTTTCTGCTTATTTATCGTAACGTGTACATAACGTGTACCTGCGATGATATTCAACCAATTTTCTAAACCGTTATTATTAATTCGTTAGTAAGTAGGTATATGAATGGCACGTTATTTTAAATATATGATTATACTGATCACCGTAAGTACGTACAGAACTCAATTGTGTTTTTAATAATATTAATAGTAACTGAAATTTTAAACTCGGACATATCTGACAAAATTTCACTTTTGTAAAAATTATGTATTGAGTTATGATTGTCATAATACCGATAACGTTTAATATCAGCTAATAAATAGAATCGATATGTTGCTGTGTTTTTCATAAAGTCAATATAGGTATTGCACAGAATACAAATGATAAAATCTGCCTACACTTTTAAATTTAAAAATAAATAGTATATTGTTACCCATGGGCAAAGCCTTCCATTTCACACCACATATACGAGTAAAGCCTCGAAGTATTGGCGGTCGAACGAAGTGAGTGGCTTTACCCTGAGTAAAAAACTATATATCAAATACGAGGAAACTAAACGAAATATACAAAAACATTTTGTGAATTGCAATATTTAATTAACCCATTATAATTATAAACAAGCTTTAATATCTACAATTTTATTTTATGGCGGTTTGGCTGCGTTCTGTCATCTTAAATTTTTTTAATGACTGGTACTGTAGTATAGATATTAAAAATAGAATTCTAAAAAAATATTCAAAAGCCTTCGAATAGCAATAATGGTCAATATTTAAAAATGATTCAGTATAATACTTTAAAATTGTCTTTCATGAAATTATTAACAGGCTTTAAAAATCAATATACGTATATTTTGTGATATAGCTTATTTATTGCCATTGCAAATTTTCGCAATTGCTATTAGGGTCGAAATGCATCAATTTCATCCCTATACTTACGTAAACAATTACTTACTTAAAGATTATGAAAAATGAAATACCACATCGAATCTTGAATGCTAAATAAAGTATACACAAATTAATTGGTAGCAAAGGGAGAGTAGATACATATACGTATCGTATTTATTTCTCAAGCTATTGAATATATACTTAATTGTTGTTATTGCGTCTAGCAATACCTATTTATATGGGTCTTACGATGTGTCATATATAAGAGCAGTCTTGCGTCTTGACAATAATAAATATTTCGTATTCTGTATTTTTTTATAATTTTATGGAACAGATCAAGACGGCAAGAGTTGGAGGCCTTTACCCGAGAGGGGTCCTAACCAAATTATATTTAAAAATACACAGAAGAAATTTATATTTTTTAACTACATCGTTATCTTTTTTTATTTATACTGTTCTTTTCATTATGGTTAGGGAATAAATGGGCCTCTTATTATTATTTATTATTATTACTCTGTATTTTTTTATACTGCAGTTATCGTTTACCCATATAATAAAATATGATAAGCAAGGCGGGAGCCTTTCGGATCGTTTTTGCGTTCCCGTCTTCCCGTATAAAACCATTGTCCTTATTTATTTCGATACCATGTCTCTTTTTTATATTTCTGTTTTCGTTTCACCACCAGGCAATAAAATAAAATAGGTAATTTTTATCACCCGCCTTTATAATAACACGGATCGTTTAAGCGTGCCCGTTCTATTGTTATACAATTTTCACGAGCGTTTTAAGTGAATTAAGTAACTGACTGACGCTTTAAACCTATCAATATTTATTTCTAATAATATGAAAGTTTAAACCGCATTTATTTTCAGCTGTCACGAGTTGGTCTATAATTAGGTGTCTACCCAGGTATTCATCTGCATTCAACCCGTCCGAGTGTCCGTCACTGTCGTTCCCTACCATATCGAGTAGGTTTTTACTATATTCGGCAAGGAATATAAATCCTCCTATTAAAGCTCTTTTTTACCTCGTAAAATGGGAGATGGGTTTTTGCTATTTCTTTAATGTTTTTTTTTAAATGTTAAAATAATGTAGGTATTGAATCCTTTATTTGTAGTTTATTAATTGTTTTTACGTGTTTAGGTGTAATTTTATTATTGTATTCTTAAAAATGTAACTATTTTTCTAAAGAATTTTTATGATAATCAATAATCATCATAACAAGTACTTAATGGTTTTCAAAAGTTAGCAGATTTTACGGTGAGCCAAACCAAGCTCCTAATTGTACAGGACCGAACGCTAGGAGTCCTGCCTGGCTTTGCACACCCGACGTCTTAGTAAACAATACCTAAACATATTTTGGTTGTCTCGCGACCGCCGCGCGCCGGCGCGCACACACTTAGTAGTACCTATCCAGTGTAGACTCGTGATAGGAAATCAAGTCACGAGGGTGAAATTTTACTTATTTCACATTTTAGGTATCATGGAGAGCATAAAGCTAATTGCGACATAAAATAATGGCGAGGTCATATAGGCGAGCTCTCCAATGTTGTACCTATTTTTTCTTGGGATTAATATCTGATATGGATACCTTCGCGCCACGGGGATAGCGAGGAAGTTATTTCGGACTCGCACCGACTAAAAACCCCCCGATGGTCCTCCTCGACGCATTTTGGAACTCTGGGATCTCCTACGGAACGTACCAGTGCGGCCCGAGCGTCATCCCTCGAGGGCTACTTGGCGCAGGCATCAGCTGAGCCATCTTCCTTTTCGACTGTTTGTATGTTTTACTGTTTAAGTTTAATCTAAATTGGTCTGGTAAAAGGTCATAAGTAGCGTATGCAAACATGTTGAATAAATGTCTATTATTATTATTATGTATGTTTTTTCCATATCTCGGGACCATGGGGTCCCGGACTTTTGGAAGGCGTGGGCAGAGCCCCTTTAAAAAATCTAAAGCGAGGGATACACATGGCAGATACCATCTCCGAGCGCACAACATGATACAACCGGTGATGGTCCCCGCCAGATGCAAAGACTATTGCAGTGCAACACTGTGCTGCGATGGAAACTAAGGTTATGGGTTATTGGGTTGAATGGTGGGTGGTCTGGAAAATGGGCGGGGGAGACTAGCGCACACCTGCCGTGACAATCAGTCCCAAAATTGTGAAAAGGCAGGCGTTGACTCGCCAACTCGCTAAGTGGACCCCACAAAACAGTCGCACGCACAGTGCGACAATGGAGCAACACGTTTGAGCGGCTGTGGGGTTGTCGAGAAGCGAGTCTGCGGTGCACCAGATCCCGGTAATCCGTTCAAGGGCCGCCGGTGTTATGACATTCTACACTTCCAACCTGGAGCATAGGTTCCGCTCTTGCGACTCCACTCTGGTCGGCCGGTTAAGGCAACCACAGAGGCGCGGGCCAGATCACTCAGGCCCTCTGGAGGTTATAGAGGTCCGCGGTGTCGCCACTCATCGTCAGCTCGCCACAAGCTGCCACCGCGGGCTTATTATTATTATTATTTTTCACTGGTTACCCAATGCTAAGTCCAAAATTTTGTGATATTACGAACATGTCACGAGATTTGCGGTGTCGCGTGCTGTCAAAAACAATCCCAAAATGCACCGATCGTATCATCATTTTTATACGAAGATGTTAGAATTCAGGTTAGTAGAGTTAGGCTCAACTCTGCATTAAACTAGCCTTATTCCTACTTTTTGCATTGAGTTTTAAGAGCTTGTTAGTGTTGGAAGCGTTCTTATGTGTTCGATAAGTTTGGATTGCCTTTTGTAAGAATATTTTTATGGATGTTTCTATTATTCAGCCTTGCTTTCCTTACAATACTCCGTGTCGTTTCTTTTCCCATCCTGGCTTATTATTTTCAAGAGGAAATTAAGTTTCCCAATGACTGCATACCTCCACCCTATTGGAGGTCGCATATGTGTCTACTGCTCATAAGTAATCATTTATACGTTATGCCTATCACGATCTAAATATACTTAGTAACCGTTTGTTTACGTTCCTATGTATTCTCACTTGCTGGAAATAAACGGACCACGAAACAACTGGCATATCACTGAACTCTGCAGTAGTGTAGATTTATTTATACACGATATAGTCAATTTCCATTACACCCTCCTTAGGTTGCAGGGTGACGGTCACAGATTTCTTAATTCCATCGCTGATGTTTGTGTGCAAATCGACTGCATAAACAAGATCTTCCTTGGCTTTCAGTCACTCAACCTACGTTCATCATAAGTGACGCACTAAATGATTAATGTTACAAATCAATGTATACTTTGATCATCATCACAAATTGAAGTTATCCTCTTGTCGGTGGAGTATTTTCCATTTCTCTCTATCGGACGCCAGCCTTTGATAGGGGTTAAGTAAGAATTCGTCAATAGCTGTATTTTTACTTGTAAGTAGTGAACATACGATGATACTTCGGGAAACGGTCGTTAGTGGCCATTGGCTCGTTGTGTCGTGGACGCTACTGTACCCCCCGGAATACCGCTGGATGCAGTGCGGGTTGTATAAAAAGCGGCGATGTGAGTTGTCGTCGCGTCATATTTTCTACCATTATTAAAGAAACTAGCTACCCGCGCAGCTCGTCTTACGCATTACAAACAACTCATATGCTATTTCCAGCCCGAAAGTCCATTCTATAAACTGGAGAAAGGATTTTTGAAATCGAATGAGTACTTACTATTAACCAGTTCCGAAGATTAGTCCCTACATCCAAACTTATAATATTACCACTTTATAATACCTAATGGTAAGTAATTGAAAGCACGTAACTAAAGGGACACGCCGTTTCGACGTTTTCCGTCGGTAGGCAGGTGACATAGTCAAAGCTACTATAATATATATATATATATATATATATATATATATATATATATATATATATATATATATATATATATACATGTATAATTGTATCACTGCAAAGCAATTAGATATATATTACTTCAATCTTAAACAAAATCTTTATTTAAAAAAACCTTTTACAGTGATTGAAGTATTCGAGCTTCTGGTGTCGTCAGTGCAAGTTGATGAACTTGATGATACGAAATGATTGCATAGTCATCTCTATTATACGAGTACTTAAAAAAAACAAATTAATACCGAATAGTAGATACAATAAAATTGGGCCTAAATAGACATGCAAGATTACTACTAACACAATAAACATACTTAGTTCATATAATAATAGTACCTAATAAGCTTAGTAAGTTGATGTAAGTTTTGTAAAAAAATCTTGAAATTAAGTAGGTAAATGTTAATTTACTGGAATTTTGTAAATGCTTCGTTTGAGTCTCTTAAAGTAGGTACCTATGTAAGACACACTTCTAACGCATTCTCTACGTAATGTACCGTCGTCAGCTAGAATTGCTTAACCATTGATTATTCAAGCTAAATAATTTGCAGGTTTAAATTACACACTCCGCCTGTGGTCTGATTAATAAAACTGTTTTAAACTTTACGTAACTTGTAAGTATTTAATGCGTGCACTGTCATTAATTTAGATAGCTATGATGATATTCATAATTAAAGTAACTTTTTTAATAATAGAAGTGTGACTCATAGGTAAATACTTACCATACGCATACGCAAAACAATAAAAAATATGAGGTCTAATAAAGTACTACCTAATATTTTAGTGAGGAAAAGTCTGTGTTTGTATCTAGAGGGTAATATCTAGAACTGACAACTGTCAGAGAGAAGATGTCACCGGTATATATAAGTAGAATGAACGTTCAGAATGAACCTAGGCTATATCATGGCACCGCGTGGCTTCTCTGAAATACGCAGACGGAGCCGCGCGGGCAGCTAGTAAATAAATAAATATAGCTAAATAGACACTTAAAGATGGAAAGCTCGCATCCACATACTGGGCTGTCCCAGAAGTGAACCTTTTGACCGCGGCTTGGTCTGTCATCGAATGGGCTCGTGTCGCCGCCTATACAAAATGACCGAAAACCGAGTAGGGCTTGCCACATACTGTTACGATGGATATTTTTATTTTATTTATAATGAGTAAAACTTCCTTTTCTACCACTCTTTTATTTATAAAGCCTATACAGTGTCCCACTGCTGGGCAAAGGCCTCCCCTCTCGACTTCCACTCGTCCCGGATTTGAGCAATCTGTGGCCAATCGCTACAAAATGCGTCCAGGTCGTCCCGCCATCTCCGTCGCCGCCGCCCATCGTGTGGCACCCAGGCCATGGCTATTTTCGCCCACCTCTGTGGATGCATGCGGCAGACGTGGCCAGCCCATTCCCATTTCAGCTTGGCGGTCTTAACCCCAACGTCTGCGGGTTTTTGAGCGCAGCGTAGAGTTTCGGACACGGTCGATCCGTTTCACTCCCAGTATGCTACGCTCCATAGCCCGTTGGCAAACCTTCAATCTGGTCTTTTGTGCCTCGGTGAGTGACCATGTTTGGGCAACGTAGGTTAGGACGGGCAGAATACACATATCGACGAGTCTTCGCTTCAGGGTCAAAGGAAGATCTCCTTTCAGAAGCTCTTTTATAGACCAATAGCTTCTCCAGGCATTCTGGATTCGTCTTTCAATTTCTTTATCCTGCCTTTGGTTGAAGGAAGCTAATTGGCCTAAATATGTGTACTCGTCGACGTAATGTATTGGCTGCCCGTCCACCTCAACCCTACGCTTCGTGCCATTCATTGGTCATTATCGGGTCTTGGATCTATTCATTGAGAGACCAGACTGAACTGGCTTGCCGAGCTTAGGTCTTGTAGCACTGCTTGGAGCTCCTGGGCTGTTGATGAGAACAGTACAATGTCATCGGCAAAACGAAGATTTGAAGACCACTCCATGATTTAATAATAGTTATTTATGCTACAAGTGTGGAAAGTAGGTGATTTCCGACGAGTGTCATTTTTATACATGAGCAATTGAAGCGAGCGAATGTATAATTCGACACGAGTCGGAAATCATCTTTACGCGCGTGTATCATACAACGTTTTACTATGCCTTGTGTGAGGAATAAGATTAATAGTTGAAAATTAAATGTCAGTTTAAAATAGGTTAAAATTGAAGAACCTCGGTAGATTGTCAGGTACCTACTTATTATCTGGAACTGCATTTAACAACTTCTGCAGATCTTTTGCTGTGAAGCTTATTCACTTAAAAGTTAAAACCATTGTATTGTGGTTTTGGAACACAATTAATTTTGAGTACTAACTCAATATATTCCACAACAAAAAGACGCTGTACCGTCGTAGTTCTAAGAAACAAACTGATACTATTGAAACGCAATAAATGATTATTATTATTGATTACTCACTTTCACTCGTCATTTTTAACATATTTACATAAAACAATTCCAAAGTAAACAACAATCACAACAATGGCGGGCTTTTAGTTTTAAATACACCCGCGGTCAACATATGCGCATGTGCAAGTCGCCATATTGTTGTATCGCAAAAGGCATGAGAAAGATGCGTTCAGCCAAACACATTAAGTAATATTTAAAATTAATTAATTAATTTACCAAATTTAAAATGTAAAAATATTAATAAAATATTTTATACATTATTAGTATTTATGTACCTTTTATATGAAAGAAAAAGTGTAATTGAAATATTAGTAAAACTTTTTTCAAGTAATAAAAACTCTTTGCTTTGGGCTGACGACCGACTTAAAAATTAAAAAAGAATTGAAAACTAAAAAACAATAGTGCGAAAAAGTAGCACTTTCCGCACGATTTGGGTGCTTTCCCTCTTTTCGACCACATGCATTGTAATAGTACATTGTGATACAAGTGAGGTATGTTGATAATTACATCAGAGGCGGAATTATCACGCGAGCCGCAGGTGAGGTGATAAGAGAGCCGAGGATTGTAATTATCAAAGCTCACGCGTTTCATACGACGTTTTTCAACACATTTTGCGAGGAAAAAATCCTTTTCATAAGATGAAAATTTGATAGGCCTGCCAAGTTATTTTCTTTACTTATTGATGTCAACAGGTTTTTACTCACATGTAGTATACATCGTCAAGAAGTTCTAATGGCGTCCATTCTTTTTATCACTTTTCTAGTCACCACGAATCAACATTTTTGTTAATAACCCAACACGCATTTAACAATGTTTACAAATATCTGTGAAATAACCTATAATGGCGCGCATCAATTTTTTTTGTGAAGTTTGCGCAGTGCGCGCGCATTAGATGAAATCTCTAAACAGCCAATACAAAATAAAATAAATAATTTCGTTTTAAAATGTTATCTTTATTAATTCATGTAAAATGTTATCAAAAGTGAATAGTTTTACTAAATTAACCGTTTCTATATCATATCCAAAAAGAAATAGTCAATTAATTAACAAAAAGGATTTAATTTGTTTAGTCGAGTAAGAATCCATTTGCCGAGAATTAAAAAAAACTGTACATTCTGTACAACCCGGTTAGTTTAAGAATGCACCGTGTGCATGCATACATCTTGCTGCAAGGTGCCAACGTGACTTAATCGGGATATAACCATAACACACAAGTATCGTAATGTTATTAAACACGCGTGTTTAATATCCAGGATTATGAGCCTAAAAGCGACACAATAAGAGGTACGTTACGAGCAATTGTGTTGAAAAATACATTATTATAACTAAATGACGTTCATCATTACTTTATCAATGGTTTCCTTTCTTTTATCAATGAATTGATTCGTGTATTTTACCAGTCATAAAACTCTATCGATTGACATTGCTACATTACTAATATTTCTAATTTCATATCTCAGCACGTCTAGCACACGACGGCCGCGACATACTCTCGATTTTTTTCGCACTATACCTCTTCTTCTAAGTGTTCTAATAAGAGAGAGACGGATAGTGCGAGAAAAATCGAGAGAGCTCGCGCGCCGTCGCGTGCTAGCCGTGCTGACGTCATAAGCGGTCTAGTATTTCAGACATTGGCGTTGGCTTCATTGGGGTTTTGTTGATAAGTTGACATCAGGAGGGAAAGGATTGACCATGTTAGAAAAATATCGAGTATGAACATTTCAAAGTTGTTTGACATGTTTAATTATGCAATTTCACACAGTTACACAACTCTTTTCGTATTTACCTAATTAAATAATTGTAACTCAATATTAGTATGGTACTTATTTAAAGTTTTGAGACAGCTAAATTGTAGCATTTTTTTAAATTTAAACATTATTTTGAAATATCGAGTGAAGGAAATTCTAGTGGTGTGGACCACTAGAATTTCCTATTTTATATCTCTGACGTCACATGCGGTCTGTATTGATTGTTATTGAAGATACAATGACTTAATAGGCGTTGCCGTTGTATCTCGATAAGCGTTGCCATATCGATTTAAATATCTACTTAGTATAAGAACACAACTGACCGACCGCAACCGACGAGCCTGTATGAGATGTATGGATGTGATCGAAGCGAAAGAAGTATGTATGGACCGTAGTATTTGGCGTTCCTTAGTCTCTGCCTACCCCAATGGGATACGGGCGTGAGTATATGTATGTATGTATGTATAAGAACACATGAACGTTTTAAGGTATTTATTTAAAACCAAAAAAATATGTCCAGCTTTCTGGCTAAAAATAATTAAACCTTTTTATTTACGTAAATAGTTCACTCTGATACTCACTGTCGCAACGAAAATAATTACTTAGTTATAAATGAAACCGATTAATTAGTACTACATATCTATGCGAAGACAAAGTTCTTGCATTGTCGCCGAAGGTTACACTTTCTTACCAAATTCCAGTCATATTGTCCCATTCGTTTCAAACAGAAATGGTTGTGTTATCTGGATGGACTGACCAACGGACAGACGGGCATGACGTATGACGAAAGTATACCTAAATGCGTTTATGCACAGCATCTGAATTCTCGGACCCAAATCATCCGACTCCTTCGCACTTGCACAAAATGTTGGTTGTGTGAATGGCACTGGATAGGCGGATCCCAGAAATCGGACGCAGTGCATAACCTGGCATTAAACGAATCTTTGCAAAACTTACCTACTTAAAATAACTCAATAGGTATAACTTACAAACCTTAACTGTTGGTCAAATTGCATTTCGTCGTCAGACTCGAAATCTTCTTTATTTTCGTCCACTTTAATATTTTTATTTATTCATCAGCCGTCGACATTTTAAGAATAATAGATTTAATATACATGCTACTTATTTCATTCATGTCATAAGTGGCACAGTACATAATATATCGTTGTTTAGCCGAGCAAGTGAATGTTATGAAAATATCTTACAAACATCGTTGAGTGAGTCGATGTACTTAAATGTTACAATAAGGTCATCGTCACATCACTGTGTCTATTATATCAGACTGGCTACGGGACCACGGCAAAATTATACTCGTATATAATAAGTAAGCCTATCTCCTATAAGTTATCCTATAAGTTTGCCTATCTCGGTCTACCTACCTTCCTCTCAATTGCTCAAAGGTTAGCTGGAAGAGATCCCTTATAGGGATCAGTTCGCCTTTGTACTTTGATCTATTGTGTGACATGTATATTCTTTAACCTGTTATTGTGTACAATAAAGTGCTTACATACATACATACATATAATCAAATGTCATATTTTCAAATTTATTTTCACCTTGAAAATTTAAATAAAGCAACGTAGTTTCGTGGCTGTTTAATTTACAATTACAGCGGCTTTCATATGCCAATCAGTGGAGTTAAATCGGTATAAATAAAAAATGCCTTGCAAAAACCATACAGAAAAAATGTATTAAATATACTACGGCGATAGTGGCTGGACATTGGGTGTCTTATATATCAGACTACGGCGGTCAAAAGGTTAAGAGACAAGATTCAAATTAAAATATTTAATGAAAAAATATAAAAAATGCTAACATTTACAGTAGGTAAGTCCAATTAAGAGTATAATATAATAATATTTGCTGTTTTGTATTAAATTAGCTTGTGCACTGCCTTTATAGCCAATTTTTCTAAGGTTGATTGCTGCTCGCCTCATTACAGCTTTTCCTGACCAGAATTTTAGCCAACCTAGTCCATCTATTTTTAAATGCAGCCAACGATTTGGGTTTTTCTATTTGTTTTTTGTATTCTAGTTTGCATAAAGCAGCTCTTCATTATTAAAACTTCAAAAATACGATCTTTATTCCCGTTTAATTTGAAAGATACTCGTACAATGCCTATGGCGCCCATTACAGTTATTTTTCTTAAGAAATAAATTATTTTCAACCAGATCGTAAGATTAAAATTTGTCTCTTTACTTCTGGGACAGCCTTTATCACAACGTTAAAAGGCACACAAGCAGATTATAATTCATTAGTCACGCATAAAACTATAGTAAACCTACATTACATGTTTTTACAACTCATGCGAGGTTTAAATTTTGATGAAATTTGTTTTGATTTTGGCGACAAACGCATTTTTGCCGACGGCAATGCATCCTTTTCTTGCTTTGCATCCGGATCTACATATACGTGCTCATGCAAAATTACCACACCGACTGCAGAATATGTCGCTGAATATCAACATTAATACATTTTGACTACTACCTCTGCTAATTGAATAAGATGCAAGATATCAATTTGAAACATATTAGAAAACTCGACATGACAGACGTGGTTTGGCTACTCAGCGATAGATGTCGCTAGCAACCACGGGCATTGGAATATTCAGTAAAAGCGGTGAAGTGACATTTTCAATGTTGATAATTACATACTTAATCTAATAAGTGCTTATACTCGTAAAAAGCTCTTTCCTTTATATAAGGTCATACTTGGTTAATCAACTTTAATATTACATATCTACATATAAATGCCTATACTATACATTAAATATATTATCAATATTAGTGAAATATTGCTTAGGCGTTCGTAATAATAACCACTCATACATATAGGTTCGCATTCCAAATATTTATCTGATTGTCCGGCTATTACTTATTCACCCTACGACCACTTGTTGTGAACTTGCTACTACTCGTTGGTACCTATATGTGTGTCTCAGAATATAAACAATTATTAAGCAGTTTATTTAGTCTACAGTTATGTCGCAAAATGTAGTAAAACCTAATATTTACTGACAATGCCGAACTGTGTTCCAACAAAAGCCGACCGGGAGGTAGGCTAGATGTCCGGGAGCGAAACATAACAGTAAATGAAAATTAAAAAAGCGGCCAAGTGCGTGTCGGGCCACGCACAGGGTAGGGTTCTGTAGTTGCCCGTCTGTCACAGAATGCGGACTTAAAAGGGGCTTTTGGGGTTTTTATTATAGCTTACCCTCGTAAATAATCGTAAATATGATTATTTTTATAACACAACAATATATAGGGTCTTTTCGCTGGTTAGCGACCACCTAATTTCATGTGCCGGTTAGCGACCACTCAGTTGTTAGGGACCACAACTTCTCAATTGAAATAACGAGGTCAGTAGGTACATTAAGTTTTTTCAAACGATATGTAGGCAATTAGGTACACAACTTTAAAACTAATCGAACCGCAGATCGCAAACTTTTAGCAGCAACAGATTATTTACGTAAAATAATTACGAAAATCTCCGAACAGCATCAAGCGGCACATCACAACTAGCCGCGCGCGCAAGAAGCACCGTGCCGTAAGTCCGCCTAAGTTTTAGCATTGCCACGGGTGGGGGAGCATGTCGCAGCACAGGGCACATGACTTGAACAAAAATTAGGGCTTGAAATCCCATTATCTCGCAAACGCATAACTGAGTTGAAAAATAGTTTTAGAAAACCCATAATATTTTTGAACAAGCTATCCTACTATACACCACACTATAGGTTTAACGAGAAAAAAAAATACATCACCAATTTACATTGTAGTTACCCTAAAAATATATTTTTTTAGGACTTTATTCTACTCTCTTGTTCTGTCGACGTGATTGGTTTATATACCCACGCCGAATTGCAGTTTTCTATAGTTGTAAGGGCCACTGAGCTAAGCCGAAGACGGACAGACAGACAGACAGACAGACAGACAGATAGACAGACAGACAGACAGAGACAGACAGACGGACGGACATGGCGAAACTATAAGGGTTCCTTGTTGACTACGGAACCCTAAAAATGAAAATTTTTAGGAGCAAACTATAGTAATTGCCACCATTCTTATGAATTAAATAAGGACAGCTGAACCCCTTTTTTTACAAGCCTCCGCTTTTGGAAATTTTAGTATAAACTGGAATCCTATCATGCTAAGAAGATGCCCCAGCATGGAACGGGTTAACTAATATAACAAAAACACGTGTTTAGTGGATTTAAACCCCATAAAATCGTAGTTTTAAAGGGTGACCCAGGAGACGCAACCATGGCATCGAGCCACAACAAATAGTTGATTGACCCAAAATAAAACCATATAGGTACAAGTGATAGAGGTTTTCAAATCAGATGATTGGTTTCGGAGATAATCATACCTACAAAGTTACAGTTGATACCTACTCGTATTAAAATAACACCCATTGCGTAACGATATTATAAGCTAACAACAAAACGTTACCTAATAAAATGACTATAAATTCAATACCAAAATCAGATGACATGACATTTTTTTTATTTAAGTTACCCCGTCACACTCGCGCTGTGATTGCTAGAAAAACATATTTTGCTCTAAACGCATTTTTTTGTACAGGCTTTTTGAAGCAGATATTGAATTTTTGAATAATAATATTCAAAATGTCACTTCTAAATATATCGTAATTTGTTTGGAGGTCTTTAACTTTAACAACATTATTGAAACAACGGCATTCCTAATATTTTCCGGTTGGCGCTAAATGTAAATTCTTTAAAAGTATTCCGTCAGACGACCAGGTTATTAAGATTACCTAAAGGGCAATTGAAATCTTTTGGAGACAGCCGGTAGAGGGTTAATAAATTGAGCAAACACACCAAACTTCGGAAGATTATTGTGGTAAAACTTTGTCCCCTAAACGTCTCAAACGATTTACCTATAAATTTTGAAGAGATAATACAACGTGTTTTACCTACTGATTTTGTAAACGTGACCAAAAATAATCTAGGCTTTAACTAGTTTTTTTATGACACAGTAGGTAGGTAGGTAGGTACATGGAGGTTGGTACCGATGTAAGATGAACAAAGGAATAATCCTTGTTTAAGTGATTATTTTTTCCATTTATTGGCTATTTCAAGAAAAAAAAGCATCGGTATTATTTATTCATCGTATGCCAAAACCGAGTATTACTGTGTGAATTCTGTAACGATTTATTAACGTTTCAAACTGTTGGCAGAGCCTTAACTTAAACGAATTTATGCCTATTTAACGTTAATAAACGAGAGGAATTGAGTTTTTATATGTTACATTCCATACCCCTATCATCAGAAATGGACCGAGATGATTCTAGAGAGTATAGAATTAGTCACTTATTTGCTTCTTTATTTAAAAATGCCAATTCCCTATCATTCATATTTATTTATCATAATTTAAAGACCTACTAATTTTACATTTAGTGTTATATTCGTTGTATAGGTATTTTATTATATTAAATTTATAACCTATAGATACATACCTTTCACTCAGTTTTGCGTACAGTCAAGTGTAAAAATATGGGTGAATACAACTTAATCATAAATATGTCCCATACTCTTATGGCAGCGGATTAAGGTTTTGGTACTTATTTATGAGAGGATGTTATCGATACATGTGCATGTTGTACTTGACTGTACCTACAAAAACTATTTTCTTATCATTACCTACTAAAGGTGCGACCACACCGCTGCTCAAAATACGCTAACGCACCGTAAAACGCATGAAGAATACCTGACGCATACGACATGTCTGGTCTGGTGTGGTCGCTCCCTTATTTGATTGTTTATTTCGCGTTGACTCCAAGTTCAAAAAGTGTCAAAGTGACCACTTTTTAGTTATGTTATAACACCGGACCGGTAGTAATAGAAGTTTTAAATACCAAAAGATAGTAATAAAATATGTAAGACAAACGCTATTCAAATATAGTGTTTACAATATAGATAAAGTGAACTAATAATAGGTATTGTGTATGAAGTTGAAGCAAACGTAGACCGATGAGAAACATTATTAATATAATGGGAGTCTAAAATGTCCTATTTTGATCTTTATCTTTGCGATGATGTTTGATTTACGATAATCTTTAACATTTACTTATTCTATTAATCATAGGTAACGAAGATGATTCGGCATTTTGGCATATATGACGACACAAGAGTGATTTAATAGATGTTGGATTTGCAATAAGTTCTGTTACATGAAATCTTGTTTTATAAAAATATTCAATACTAGCGACCCGCCCCGGCTTCGCATGGGTACTATATTATACATATAAACCTTCCTCTTGAATCACTATCTATTAAAAAAACCGCATCAAAATCCGTTGCGTAGTTTTAAAGATCTAAGCATACATAGGGACAGACAGCGGGAAGCGACTTTGTTTTATACTGTGTAGTGATTCTGTTCAAAAAAATTACTGCAATATTATACTGAAATAGGTGCTTGCATATTATTAAACCAATACAAAAAACAAGCTTAATGTTATTTCTCAGAAATTTGCGGTTATAAAAACAAAAGAAAGAATTGCATGTCCGGTGCATAATCCGCCGCGTTTGAAGCCGTTCAATTTTTTTGACGTTTATGATGTTTACATTGAAAACGAGCGATAAAGTGAACACCGACACAAAACACAGTAATCCGAGCCTTGCTGCGGTGAGGATTAACCATCTCATTTGAGGCCCGATGCCGGTGCGTTTAATAGTTATTTGTAAGATGAAGGATTAGGGGTGTCGTTGTGTGCTCGGTGACAGCGCTTTTGCACCGCGCGTCCGAAAGGCCGCCGGCCGCTGCATTACGCAGAGAAAAAAAAACAAAACAATGTGTCACTGTCCTGCAACCGCCGCCTAAACCCACCATTATACTAAGTTTACAAAACAACTTGCATTGTTATTTATTCAAGTTATATTGTTCAATTCAAATGTTAATAACAAGTTCAGATCCCAAAGGATGATGATTGGCTACCTGATGATATTTATAATTCCTAAATAGGTAAGTATCTACACACATAATGTTTTTCTGGCTTGTCTTAGCTGAATTACCACCTCATGGAGGTGCTTGTTACAAGAAGATAGTAACGGTCTCCGAGTGTAGTAAGAATAATTGCGATATTAAACATGTTCGCCTATAAAACTATTCTGATTTGTGGCCATGATAACGACTATATAATACAAGTACCTAACGACTTTCAACCCACGTACAATAAATTTATTTATATTTTATTTTATCGCTACAATCACCATTAAATATTTTGAGTTTATAATTTAAGTTGAGAGCTAATTAATCTACTTAGAGAAGGTCTATAAATTATATCAAGTGTAATTATTCATCATCGAGTGGTAGGTACGCGTAAATGGAAGCATTATGCATATCAACGTTTCGTTTTAAGCGCTGAGACCGGAACATTAACAAGTTTTTCGACTTTATTAGTGGACCAAACAAACAGTGAATATATTTCATAAGAATGTGAATACATTATTTCAATAGCTGGCAGATAAAACGCCGCTTAGTATTTTATAGAGCACTCATAAAACTGGCAATGAGATAAGCCGCCTGTAGCGGTGCACGAATAAAAGTTTGACAGCATCCATTTGGAGTTACAATTTTGCATGTAGTAACTTTAGATAATGATAATTATCTAAAGTTCTAAACTATGTAACAATTAGATTAGCCTAAGTTTTCACCTAACCTACACTGACTCTAAGCATTCTAATAGAAGAGAAGAAATTGTGGAGTTTTTTTTTAATTACAAACTTCTGGAAGAATAACTAACTAAAATTCCATTTCTAATGCACTCAATAAACGTATGAGGAACTAATCGATGGTTCACTTTTTTTACACTAGTAAAATAGTTAAATTACACATTTTCCACTCACAACAAAATATACGGAAGTTTTGCAAAAGTTACAAGATCAGGATAAGCCATACTCATTAGATATTTTAGATTTTCCGTTCGGAAACGAAATTGTTATCTATGAGTTTTATGACCTGTAAGTACCTACCATCTTTAACAGACATTTGCACTTGTAGTACTAATCGTCAACACTGATATAGGTAAAATATAGAGTTCGCATCTCTATGATATTGTTGTGTGACAGTTGGATTAAAGCCAAATTTTCATTTGAGTGGTAATTACTTTTACTGATGCATTTTTCTACAATAGAACAATATGTTTTTGGTAGATTCGAAATAATTGACATTGACTTCATATTTTTATTTTCCCTGTTGCTCGTGTTTACCTCAAAAAATTGACATTGACTTCATATTTTTATCTTCCCTATATACTATAAACTAATGCATTATCGTAAATCTACATGCATTCTATATTTTTTAAGCACTAACTTTTCGAAACTGCATTCACGATTTAAAACTTTAGTTGCCACTTCACAAAGCTCGTTCCTTCCGCCACCTACCTGCGGCCGCGTGTTTCCCTCGTGTAAGCGCATTTGTTTGTCAAGTGTAGAAATTCACTGCACTGTACTCACCACGTTGAGGGCGAATTTTAGTGCTCACTTTCTGGTGGATGCCGAATTTTATCGTCGCTAACTGAATCATTTTCGCGGGTCGGTTCTACGAAAACGCATAGGTAGCACGGTAATCTTTCTCGTCAAAATATATTCACTGTTCCGAAATGTATGATGGCTGTGTAGTGATATGCGTGGTGGGTTCAGGGGTGAACTAGGTACCGATGGAGACGCGGCGGACGCAGGCTGGCTTGATGCGCGGCATGGTGGCGGCAGCTAGAGCCGGCGCATGGCCCCGCAGCAGGGCTGGAGGTCGGCACTCGCGGTCGCGCAGTGTTCGGGAGCTACGGCGGAGACGGGGTGCGGCCGGGCGCGCCACTCGCCATCTGGAGCGCGACTGAGCGGAGCGAGGCGGCGGGCGACGGGCGGCGGGCGGCGAGCGCGCGCGCGCACCAGGTATACGGTTATGACAGGAGGCGGGGCCGCGCCCGGCTCATAAATCAAACTTCGCCCATTCGCACGCGCCGCACGGGCCCCCCTCCTCCATATTCCATATTCAGGGCGGGGCATATTTTCATAATCATAACGCCTCATATTCATAAGCGATATGTGGCGAGTGGGGCCGCGAGGCGGTGCGCGCGGTGGGCGGCGCTCGCCCGCTAGATGGCGACGCTCGCGCCCCGCGAAGCCTCCCACAATACACTAATTAAAGCTACACGTCATCTAATTTATTGTTTAAAGTCCGTCAATCATAACAAAAAGTATTATGAATAAATCGTCTGATGTTGACTTGTTTGGAATTGATTCGTTGGATTTTTTATGAGATAGTTGAGTTTGTGGTACCTATTTGTAAAGTTTAAACGCAAGTTTTTAAACTTTGTTTTGGAATTGTTACCTAGGTACTTTGTTGAAATATTATTTCTAAATCTTGTGCTTCAGGTAAGTAGATACTTGTATAACGATAGTTAATTTGCAATTTCGTAAAACAGGAGTTATTGGTCTATCATACCCAGCCCCTTCAACAATACCTAAACCTTACAAGTATTTTGTGTAGGTTTACATTTTAACCCATTTGACCCAATACATGCTACGCTAAGTGTGCTACGCCGTAGCGCGTAGCAGCGTTTTTTCGCTCTGTAGCGGAAATGGCATGTAAAGGCATCGCTCATATGTGAGTCATTGGCAATGAATGGGTTAATCTTAACATAGGAAGAAAAGCAAATTGATCTTACCTACCTATAACCAACATTTACGACTCAACACTACACCTCGACATTGTTGTCAACATTCCAAACAGCTATCAAATCAACCGATCCTGATTTTGATTAAAATATCCGAAGCATAACCTATACTGTGACTAACTCACCACTGACATGCGTAACTAGATCCAATTTAATTAAAAAAAAACTCAGGGTAGTTATTAAAAAGCGGACGCCGGGAGCTGGCTGTTAGATTAAATACTTATATTAATAAAAAAACTAGTCATTCGGTTATAGCACTTATGGCTTCGCATTAAGGCGTGTCACAGATCACCCTAGGACGCATCGGTAAGGTGTGATTCCGGAGCGGGTAGGCCTCCCGGAGCGCGGCCGGCCAATTTGCTATCTGCCCAGTCATCCTAGCCAACACACGAGGTGATGAAATTACTTCGATAATTTGATTAGTCGATCCCAGACTTGAATTTAGAATTTAAACGATGACTTCACTGAATTGTGTTTGAAATGTGTGTTTGGTTTTATCATTGCTCTCAGCCCGACCACTGTATTTATTACTTAGTGAAAAATATGCGAGTAAAACCTATTTAATCTAACTAAGTATACCTACCTATGGAAGACTTTAAATAAAGAAAACTCTATAGAGGTAAATAAACTAACGTAACCTAACTTTCTGACTAGGTTCCTAAAGAAGATAGCTAGCTAGATAGGTATCAACTTCCTAGTACTTTGCAATAGTCATCACAGCACGTTTAAAAATAAACAGCAAAGTGCGTTTTAAATAGGTATTGACACAATAACACCCACCGCGGTGTCAAGGTCGTTCGTTTTTGTCCCAACATTGTGATGCGACCCTCCCACTTGTTGACATGGCATTTGTACGTAAAAAACACATGTAAGCACGCAACATAACAATAATACGATTAATAATGTGTTTTGTTTCTTTAGAAAAAAAAACTGCCCATGAAGCTTTCAGCCAACTGAACCAACCAATGCACATACCGCTAACGCCATCTAGTGCCAAGCGGCGCTACTGAACAAGGAAAACTTTCACTAAAATTACTTGTGCTGCCTTTGGATGTTACTGTCCCGTACAGACAGCACTTATGCGTAATTATTTTGAGAACGAATTAGCATAATTTAGTATCAATTAGGTAGGTAGTTATGTTGCATATAAATAAATTAGTACTAGCATAGTACTGAATTATTTTATAAGTGCATAGGTACTTATTGAGCAGATTTTCCTTTGAAATGGTTTATTTAACAAATCATCATGTTTAATACCGTTACTTTCAAATGTGTATCTTACTTTATAAAAAAAGAAAGAAGAAATTATTGACTCAAAATTGAACCTGATAATTGATAGAAAGCATATGTATATGTAGCTACGGATATGGTAGGTAAGTAGATTAGTATTCAAAATTTCGTGATTAACTCTAATTACTAGACTTTGAATTTTTAGCCCCCCTCATATCCTTTTTTATAGGAAATAAAATGAAATGTTTGTTTTTCATTCACCATTCATGTGCGTTAGGTTAGGCTCGTTTACAACTATACCAATTTTCAAATCAATAGCATACGTAGATCCTGAGATATTTAACTTTGTGACAGACAGACAGACGGACAGAGTCGCACCGCACCTCCTTTTTTACCTTTTTCGGTACGGAACTCCAAAAACACGCTACCTTAGATAAATTAATGTTTATAAAAACCGTATTTTTCCTGCAGTACCTAATAGTGTTTCATTAGCATTCATTTAACAAATTCAACATAGAATAAACCCTCATTACCAAAAACGAAAAAAGAAATACCTACTCATGGCGCGACTCCGTCTGTCACCTGTTTATGCTAGCAATTTAAATTTTGAAAAAGTTTCAAACAACGCTAACCCAAATATCCATCTACAATGACAATTAGCAATTGAAATTGTTTTTAATTTTCAAAAATGACTGAAATGAAGGCCAGCAAAAATTCTAGGCGATGTCACTAGCTCATATAAGGTTTGAGTTGCTCTTTCTAAAATAGTTGTTATTTTATTTAGAGTGGTTAAACGATTTCTGAAGGGAAATGCTGAAAATTAAACCATTATCTCCGAAATTTACCAAGCACTTTTGAAATGAATACCTACATATTATGACTAGGATTAATATAAACATTCATCATCAGCACCAGCATATATTATAACTAATCGACGTATTCTTGTGAAATCGTCAAAAAGTTAAGTTTTGTAACAAACCCTCGGTCACAGTCTCGGTTGATCGGTATTTTTTTCGATAAAAGATCGGGGACTTACCCTAGTTACCAAAATAATAAGCGCCTGTAGTTTGCTAAGTCATTTTAAGCCGCCGCTACGATAAGTAAGAATGGTTGTAAAAATAACATAACGTCATAAAGGATTGAAATCCGCTTTCCCTAGACGACACCTAGGGGTCGAACCCCTACTGGCGAAAACACTAACAATTTATGAAATCCACGCATTGGTTGCTGAATTTTTGCGTTTATATTTCATAAGGCAGGCACATTATCTGCAGAAATATAGTGTCTAGGTAAGGTATGCCTATTCCAACCTACCGATAAAAAAAAGTTTTTATATAAAGTGTATTATTTATCGTGCTATTTCACGCCGACTAGCGGGGGTAAGTAGGTATATAGGGTCCAACAGGATAATAAACTTTTCTAGAAATTGGGAGATATAAACATATACAGGGTGAAACATACTAAGTCGTAAACAGATATTTTCGTCTCTATTGCAGTATTTTAAGGAAAATTCATTGCATTAACTCTAGAAGCTAACAATAAAACTTTATTGAAAATAATTTTTAATAGCAAAAACACCAACCTACCCATCAACAAGACTTGGTCACCCTATTCAACAAGACTTGGTCTGTAGCTTAAAGTGACAGTTTAACGTAGCAATTAGGGTGACCATAAGTGTCAGTAAATCTTAAATATATTTTTGAATAACGAACTAATTATCAACATTTACATATTTTTGCCTGTTGCCACATGTTTAAACTAAAGTTAAACGGTAAGAAACACATATTTCTGTTCATACTTAGAACTCACCCTGCATATTGTTTAAACATAGGACCCCTGTGCACAGCTTTGGGCTCTCATTAGCCAATATAAGTATATTGGCTAAAGAGAGATATGTCTGTCCTCTAGAACCATTCCGTCGACACGTTGTTGTTTTTAACCTCATTTGACTAAATAATTCCTGTTTATGATGACATCTAATCCCGTATGAATTAATGCATGAAACTAAGTTTTCTGAATGGTTGCACCTAGCGAGGTGTTATTTCAGATCTAACGGGCGGCTGTTAAACCGAAATAACTCCGTAACACGAGTCACATTCGATTTAAACACACACATTTTTGAAAACGCGTGTTTATCCAAACGAAAGCTCGCTTCTCCGTCACAAACCTTCGGTCTAATGTCATCGTTTGTTTACTTTGCCGGTCGCCACTGTTCAGTAAGCACCTACTGTTTAGGTTATCGTGAAGTTGCGGGAAGTAAACGTTACGATGTTTTTAAAATGTCCGCTACCGGCGAAGGGGGTTGAAAGTTTAAATTAAACGCCAAAATTTGTTATGGCGATCGGTGTGACCGGCGGGCTCGGCGCGGGCGACGCGCGGTGCGGACGCGTTCATAAATTTGAATATGGAAGTGAGTTCTAATGGCGTCGCTGTTTATTTTTACTGCACCCCCAGAGCCGTACGCCCGAATGCGACGCCGAATTTATTTCCATGCATTTTAATATCTCCCTCTGAATAGCTATTGCCATTTTCACGCGGTTTTATTGCGAGCTCTGTAGGTATGTTTATGTTCACGTTTTGTTAGGCGCGCTTTACGATCGAGCGATGGACATATTGGCCGAAGCCTCGCAAGGGAACATCGGGTGTAATTAGCGGCGGGCAGGAGACGTACGCTCGTGATAATAAGCGAAGTAGACGCTGTAATCAAGTAAATTTTCTCTGTTATAAAGAGCGAATTCTCGGCAACATTGTCGTGATTGGGTATGTCAGAATTAAGTCATTAAAAGTGGACGTTGATTGATAGGAGCCCGTGCAAAGGGCACGCATCACGGAAGCGTACGCAGCACGAAAGTGCCGTCGCGCCGTTCACCCACCCGCCGCGGAGCATCCCTCGTCGACTTAGCGGCTTGTTACCTCATTGTTTACTCGCCTCTCGCAGCACCGACCCACTCTAGCGGTAGTGCCCTTGGTCGACGCAATTATGTAAATTCTATGTGTCTCATAGGTATGCCAGCCTAGTTTCAGGTGAGAACTATTTGTAGTTCAAAATGATCTCATAAAGAACCACTTGACAAAAAAAATATAGATACTTATTATAATTTTATTATTATGAAGATAGTTCATAGTTCGTATTACTTTTCTGACCCATTTCGTTTGCATTTTATTGTTATTGGTAGTAAACAATTCTTCCAGCGCACTGCATTCAGTTGAGTGAAAACCTACAACCTACATTCATACTATCTATTTATGCCATACTTTGTTTCAAAAAAGCGGCTTGCGAGTGCCCTACATACCTAACTGTTTCTCATTAATTTAGTCAAACGAACAAAGAACTTACTGCTCAAGGCGATACCAAAGTAAATTGTAAATGTCGTTCTTTGGAGATTGCAGTTTGCGTGTCAAGTATTTATTATTTTCATTCAGCGGCACGAGAGATGAAACGTTAATGTCTTAAATTATCGAGAAAATATTGTAGACATGGGCCGCTTACCGAGTTACAACGGGCATTTATACCGCCAAAACGTGGAGGGGTGAACATCTTTGCGAAAATGCATTTCGGCATCGATAATTAAGTGCCTGTCAGCGTTGTTATCTGAGCGTCAGTTAATTTATGATATTTTTAGTTTCGAGCTTGTTATATGCAGATATATGTATAGGTACCTTGTATAGGTATACACGGAAAAAACCACCATAAATTAAGTAAATACCATAAGCTTCGGTAGCTCAGTGGTTCAGGCATGCGCCGGCTGTCAAACGGCGGTCAGGGGTTCGAATCCCGGCTCGTACCTACTAATGAGTTTATCGGAACTTACGTACGAAAATAATTTGATTTGGACATTTTCAATAAAACGTGTACCCAATTAGCGTGAGTTGTTAAATAAAAATTAACTCAGTGTCAGTTTTGTGACGACAGTTAAACATTCAGTTTGTAAAAAAAAACCCTTTTTCTGTTTAATTTATAAATGACATGCATATACACGCTAATTAAATGTGTTAAAAATTCATTTTCACATCATTTGTAAATGGGCATTTTCAATAAAACGTGTACCCGTTTTATTGAAAATGCCCATTTACCGATAATAATAAATTCAAAGGTGTATGTGAAGTCCCCAACCCGCACTGGGCCAGCGTGGGGACTACTGCCCGTTCCCTCTCGTCCGTGAAAAGAGGCCTGTGCCCAGCAGTGGAATGTATATAGGCTGATTTATTATTATTTTTTATTATTATATTATCATCATTCTGGCGTTTTCCCGGTAGTGGCCGATGCGAGCCGTGCGTTTTGGCACCTAATATCAAGAATTCGCGTAGGCGCAAGTTTTATGAAAGCCATCACTGACATCTGAAAACTAGACTTTATTGATATTAGACCGGTTTCCTCACGATGTTTTCCTTCACCGACAAGCCACTGTTAAATATCAAATGATATTTCGTACATAGGTTTTTTTTAAACCCGTGGTACGAGCCAGGGTTCGAACCCACGACCTCCAGATTGAAAGTCGCGAGCCTTACCGCTCGGCTACAGTGGCTTAAATAAACAAAAAAAAAAACAGTATCCATACTTCCATACTAATATTATAAATGCGAAAGTGTGTCTGTCTGTCTGTCTGTTACCTCTACGCTTAAACCGCTGAACCGATTGAGATGAAATTTGGTATAGAGATAGTTTGAATCCCGGGGAAGGATATAGGATAGTTTTTATTCCGGAAATCGTCCCCTGAGGGGGTGAAATGGGGGATGAAAGTTTGTATCGAGCTACGATATAAACGAGTTCCACGCGGACGGAGTCGCGGGCAGAAGCTAGTATAATTACCTACCGGACAGCTAGTAGTTGCTGTTGGGAACATGTATTTTAACAGCCGAGTGTACAGTCAAGTGCGAAAGTATGATTTAATCCTATAATAAATAGTTACCGAAACTTTAATCCGCTGTCATAAGAGCGATTGGGCATATTTATGAGTAAGTTGTATGCTAGTTGTACCCATAATTATTTTGTACACTTGACTGTAAGAACGCTACGAACGTTGCCTACCTACTTAATAGATGAGGTACGTACCTGCTTACCTGACTAGATCAAAGTAAAAATTTAATGCGATTATCAAAAAATATTTCACATCCCATATTTTTATTACACCATGACCTTATTACTAAGTTCATCAACAGACATGGAAAAAGGCTTTGTAGAAGTGCAAAGTTGGGAGATAAATCTTGACGGGTGCGGGGGTCGCGGCGTCCGCTCCGCGGCGCGCCTCAAATATAAAAGTGTCCGGCGTCGGCGTTCGGGGGCACTCGACGGCCGGACGCTCATATTTTGTTATTTTATTTATATTAAAAGTAATGGTTTGCCGCGTGCCATAATGCTCTAGACGGTTTTTGCGCATTTCTTTTGTTTTCCCGCCCGTATATTTTCACTTAAATGACGTAGCCACGAAGCGCCCTCTCATCTTTGTTACTTAACAATTTAGGGCGTGCACTCACAGAATCGGGACTGAACGCGATACGTATTACATTTCTCGTCAGCTGCAGTAATTACGTTTTATGTCGTCTCGACAATAATTATGTTCGTACTATACCTGTCTCGCGTTAATTGGTAGAGCAGATACTGAGCTCATAGTAATGTAGCTTTGAATGTATATATATATATCATTAAAACGAACATGGCTATTAATTTAAGATTAAATTACTATATTACATAAAACTACTAATTAATACAAATGTATCTATAGACTTACTAACCGTATATCTGCTTGATATGTGGTTAGTAAGCGACAGGTTTCGCGTAGACTATAAAGTTTCTAATAATTAAGTAATCGTTGGGTAAGTTAGGACTATGTATGTAGGGTTAGGTTTTTGTATTTGAAAGGACATGAACATTTGTAACTTTAAAATTCAGTAAACGTAGACGCTCTTACATTGATACGAAGGTATAAATTTACTTACCATAGTTTTATGCTATCATAAACAAGACATACAGACATCTTCACTATAATATAATGCAAGGAAACTGCTCGAGTTAAAACAACCAAACTAGAGCCGATGCGGTCAGGACAATATAACCTTATGATCTGTGTGTTAGAGGTTGGTTTTGAGTGTTGTTTAGCGGCGTAGCATGTGCCGGTTGGCAGCAATCTGCACAAGCAGAAGCGAGGTGTTGCGGTGGCATGAAGCGCGGGTTAGCTCCAGTGAAATAGTCCTTGTTTTGGGGGCACGAAGGTAGGGAAAGGCTTGGGATCGGTGGTATATCGGCGTCGCTTTTCCGGGGAGGCACTATCTCGGGTGCAGCGGGAGCGCAGCCGCCACCCCGTCGTAAATAACGCGCGCTGGCGAGCCGGCGAAGCACCCGTGCCAGATTCTACAGCTAGAAACAGTTAAACGCTCATAATTTCGTGCTGGTTAAGCTTATCTTTGTCTCGTGTACGAAATTCGTGGTGCTGCCCCCCTCGCGCGTTTTCGCAGACATTATTTTATTTGTTGCGCCCGTCCGGGCCAAAGTTATAATTGTCGTTCGACATACCGCTGCAGATTCTGCATAAACTTCCGCGACGTCGTTTACATTGTTTAAATAACTTTGTTCTGCTTCATTTCGCAAGTTCCCGTTCTCTGCATCTGCCTAATGGCACGAATAAACATAATTTCGCAAATAGCATTCAGATGACAACTAATTATGTGCATATTTCCATTCTTAATTAGGTCCAGCTTTCAGTACCAACTTCACCTATTCTGTATGTATTTTTTCTGTCTATCAATTTACCACATTTGGGAAAGATCCAAATATAACATTGACATTCCACCGCTAGGCTAAAACAAAAAAAAACGGCAAAGAGCGTGTCGGGCCACGCTCAATATAGGGTTCCGTAGTTTTTCGTCCGTCACAGTAAGTGTCCCCACTTAAGCGTTAAAAAATGGGCTATTTGTTACATTGAGTTGACATATTAAGTACAAAACCCTAAAAACCTAAATCCGTTTAACTTTATTTGAAAGCACGTTATTTCAGAGTTTTCAGAGTATGAGAGATGAAAAGAATATTTGTATTGTATTGTATTGTATTATACATTTTAATCGTTATTTGTTATTCGGCACAAGTGCTTGTGTTGAAAGCCGAGCTAGCGAAGCGGGTAAAGGTGGTTTTCCACCGGCGAGGCGAGGCGGGGCGTGGATGGGCGAGAATTGAAATTAGTATGGGACTTACTACCTATTTCCATTGCGCGCGCGCGCGCTTAGTGCAAATAGTAAGTCCCATACGAATTTAAATTCTCGCCCATCCACGCCCCGCCTCACCTCGCCGGTGGAAAACCACCTTTAGTTCAATGTGAGCGTTCCGCGTACAGCGACATCTATCGGCAAATTAAGTAAACTATTGCGCGCGAGCTTAAAGTATGGAAGATGATTTTTATGGGATAATTCTTTATTGCGTGAACCGATTTTCACCGTTTTTTCACTTTATTTGAAAGCACGTCATTTCATTGTGATTTTGTAGAAATTATAGGTACAATAAACACCTGCTTATACAGAAAGTTTTTTCAAAAACTATTCAACCTATCAAGTTCAAAATAATTTTCCTAGAAAGTTTTTATAAAGTTCTACTTTTGAGATTTTTTTCATATTTTTTAAACTTATGGTTCAAAAGTTAGAGGAGGGAGGACACTTTTTTTTTAACTTCTGGTGCGATTATCTCCGAAAATATTAACATTATCAAAAAATTATTTTAGCAAACCCCTATTCATTTTCAAATACCTATCAAACAATATATCACACGTTAGGGTTGAAATGAAAAATAAAAACACCCCACGTTACGTATAGGGGAGGTACCCTAATAAAAATGTTTTCTTCACTTTTTATTTTACCACTTTGTCGGTGTGGTTGATATACATATTAGTACCAAATTTCAGCTTTCTAGTGTTAACGGTTACTGAGATTATCCGCGGACGGACGGACAGACAAAGCGAAACTATAAGGGTTCCTAGTCTACTACGGAACCCTAAAAACACCCACACTAAAACAAGGCTTGCTTAGCTCGCAACTAGCAAGCATAAGCTTCAGGCAACTTTTCATGCAGATATACGCTGAAAAGGCATTCGAGTACCGCAGATAACGTGGTGTGGGTGAGGGAGGGTGAGCTGGTATCCTCCTGCCTTATCGCATCCGTTTCATAATCATTTTAATACTTGCAGGGACAAATACATAGACCTATTCAAATTATTTCTTCGGTATTCGTTTCTTTTATTTTAAGTGATATCGCCGATTGGTTGATGAGGTCAAATATTGCTATGTGGAGTCGATATACTTTCTTCTTTAGTGATAACATCAAAATCTACGATAGCAAGTATTCCTGTTAGTTCATTGTGTAAGGCGATTTCTGACAGTTCATATAAAAACTAAATTATTTCTAGCACGATGACCGTTTTACTGAGTGGTGTGCCATACCTACAGGGATTCACTTAATCTGTGGTTTCATTTTATGTCGTTAGAATCCTGCTTTTCTAAGTTTTGTTATTATACGTTATAAACAAGAGGGATTCATGCATTCAAGACGACATACTAGCTTTAGTTGTGTATTAATGTAACTAAATCTAGTATAAAAAGTGGCACCCAACGTGGAGCCCGACCGAGTAAAGGGACGACGGTGGCGTGTCCTGCCGGATTCTCAGCGCATAGTTTTATAATCGCGCTCGCTTTCCTCGAGGATCCGCGCCTTGTTGTCACCCTTGCGTGTCTTCAATCTCACCTACTTTATTCGACACTACTGGTGAAAACCCTCCAGGGGTTTCATTTGTTGTGTTTCTTTAGCTAGTTCGGTTTTTACTAGGCATTTTTTTTTCTCTTGGCTTTTCATAAAGTTTCTCAATTTACCTAGGGAAACTACTTGCGTAAAGTGTATTTGTAACGTATGCCGTTCAAATTGCTACTTAATTAAAACTAAGTGCCAATAAATTGTTAACCTACATAATAATAATACTCTTAACTATCTTACCAAAACAAGGCTATACCGTTCCCTTAATTACCTCGAGAGAACGCTCATAAACTGTGCAAGATCAGCCAATTTGCCAAAATGGATATAATAAATGACAGCAGTAATAGAGGCGGTTGAGTGTGGCATTAATAGACGCGCCGAGAGCCCATCCACGCTGCCGCGTGGGTACTACGCAGCCCCTGGGTTTGATATACATTGCTGGCTTGCTTTAAGCATTTTATGAGTAATTTGCTAGAAGTTTCCAATCTGAACGAAGTCATGTGATTCTTGTTACTTAATTAGCTTTGCATTAGTGTACTTTAAGCAGCTTTGGAACTTAAAGTAAAGATAATTATGGGTTGAAATGAATGCAAATACTTTTTTTTTGTCACACTAGCGTGTAGTATTTTTTACCCCTGGCGTTGTAACTTTTTACCCCTGAAAATAAGTCCGTCCAAGCCGCGATGTAAGCATAACCAGAATACTTCGGTACTCGTCAGCGGAGGTTCGCGGGCAGGTAGGGCGGCGGTAACGAGCGTTTTTATCCAGGGCGGGCGGATGATGGATGGAGCCACTTCCGCCCGCGACGGCCGCACTCCACCGCTACGTTTGTGTATTTATCAACATTAATTTCAATGTGCTACAGGAAATATTGCCTGGCCTGATTGTATTTTGTAGGCTCGTTTTTGCTCTAAGAAATGTAGCTGTTTGCAAACTAGTTAGGCGAATAATTCTACTAGACATACGCGTGGATAGGGCAAACTACAGCAAATGTTAGCGTTTGCTTTGAAATGACTAGTAATTCTGGGACACGTTTTGATACTCCATGATTAGCAGTCAGCAGTAAGACGGCGGTAAGTAATATCTACCTACGCGTTTCATTCAACATTGTGGTTTTATTTGGCTTAAATCTATTTTTTGTGGGCTACGTTGGAACTAGGTAATAAATCGAGGACAATAATAATCTTTTTATTAATGGTTCTTTACCTCGGTAGACCTGTTTTATTGCCTTCGTTAATGGGTGATGATAAAATGTTATTGATGGTAAGGATAAATGTTCCATTTTATCTTCAAATATTGAAAGGCTCATGATTGTGCAGTCGATTGCTAGACTAATAAATAGACGTGAATAAATATTACCTTCAGTTTAATTAACATGTTTCTGATTCCATAAAGACTGGTATTGAGTTAGCGATCACAATTGACCATTAATTATTAATATTTATAATTACAGTTGCCGTTTAATTACTACACTTACCTCAATACAGACCCATATAAATATAACTCTTAGCCACACTGTGATTGAGCCCTTTTCCGCATATATATCACTACCACCGTGACCTTATTTCGTGCGTGCACGCCGATCGATGCTTCGATGCGATCTCGCAGTACGTAACCGTATAACATGAGACATAACCATTGTAATGTGTAATTGTTACTGATACTTAGAAATTACCGATCTACATATTAAATGTTTTTTATTAGTAAGTATATATTTTAATTATCATATTGAGATCTTGTTTGTAAATACTTATTCTAATATGTTATATACTCTAAATTTACACATACTTACCTAAGTAAAATTGCGGAGTTTGATTCATTTGATGCTCAAAACAGAATATGCAGCACGCTTATGGTACGAGGCATTAGAATGTACCTGTTCATATTTATGCAAATTTAATAGATATTAGATAAGCATTCGAGTCCATAACGTGGTTACAAAATAAAGTACTTAGATAACTACAGTGGGACCGTAATATGTAACTTACAAACGTTTTAATTGAATTTATGGCCACGTCCTCAAATGAATATGAGTAGAACATTGACTGTACTGTTAATGAGGACTTATGCTGATTACGCATTCATGGGGTTCGTCGCGCGGTGAGAACATCGTAACATAAATTTTGCGTATTACTTGCGTCGACTGGAGTGCGTTATGAAATTATAATAAGTGCTTGATATGCGAGGCGCCCGTACCCGACGTGTCTATCGACGGGGACACGTCGCAGTGCCAGCGTTAACCGAAAGGGATTATGGACGAACGGTGCTCCTATGTTTATACGTCATTTCGCCTGGCGCGGCCGGGTGTCGTGAATGTTGTGATTGAGGAGTGAGGAGTGAAGGACGCTAGTGCATCATCGGTTAGCGACCGGGCCACGTCTACTGGCATATTTTCCTTTTTATGACACACATACCTACTTACACGGGAAATTCGTGTTAGCGATCCTTGCTCCGCAGTTTTACTAAAAACTGAAGTTTGAAATTATACAATTACTTATTATGATTTCCACCATAAACTAGTCACTTACTCGTATAAACTATGTGAATAAAATACAAGAAACGGTATGTACTCGTAGTTGTAGGTATATGCATATATATGCATTATTATCTTAAGTATTAGAGCCGACGGGTCTACCCTACCCTTCTGACCGTTAAATAATTCGGTTTCATATAAATAATTTCGGGGCCGATTCGTGCAGAAAAGTGACGGACTAGTTTCGCGGACGGCTAGGGCAGTCTCGCCGAAATAAAGCGTGCCAATCAATATTAACACACCGCAAACAGCGTAAATTGTAGCCTAATGCCACACACACACATGGATGACGGGATACGTCCGATGAAACCCTTACATTAGCCAGGGTGTTCCTCAACATAATTCTAGGTAGGTAATAAATGCAGCAAAGTTTATAAACCCACCAAATAACTTCAAATGGTCGAATTATTAAAAGCTGTATTTGAGGTGTAGAATGTACCTATTGTGTTTAAATAATACTACAGGTTAACTGTACATGTATGGATAATCAATGATAGACGATTATATTGTTATATTCTGCGACAGTTGACGGTTTTCATACACAAGCGACATTGTTACTCTATTATAGTGTGTGTAAGTCTATTATATACAGGCATAACTTTGTTGCAGGTCGGTCGTCTTATTAGTCTTTAGTCGCATGCTGTATAGTGCGCATTACCTACTTATACAAGAAGCACACAGCGAGCAGGTATAAACCTCGTGGCCACACACGCACACATCGCCCTCAGCTGTAATAACTCGGAACCACAATAAATCAATGTGATTAATGTCATTAAGCACTATGTGCCGGCCTCTCTATATTCCGTCAATATGCACTGTTTTACGACGCGCTGCGTCCCGATAATTAGTCAGTCAGCTTTGTTAGGACCAGGGATGTTATGTCCAAACTACACTCAAGAGAAATTAGATCAATATAATTATGTATACGGCAGTGTTTCACTCCCAATGTATGCAGCGAACGATATTGGAAACTCGACGTGACACGTCAGAGATCAAAGAAGCATATTGCGGGGCGATCATAAACACGTCACTGCAAAAAATGATCTCTGCTATTTCTCAAGTCGGTTTGATGTGTTTTTTAACGATAACCATATTTTAGTATCACTTAGTTTATTATATATGTCACCTATTTTATTATGTCCGTTTGATAGATCGATCGTAATTATATCGATTAAAACGACATCGCAAATCATGGGAACGGCTAGGACAGGCCGCGCTAGTTGACATCGTTATCGACGCTTCACATCTCGATTGTTGGCTCGGCTCGGTCACAGCAGTGCGTTCGCTCGATGCGAGCTTGCGACCAGTTTCATACCTTATTTCATCTCTATGAGACAGCCACGATGCGTGGACACGGTGTGTCGACTTCGTCTATTCAGTATCGATTCTGTGGCCTATTTAGATGGTTGATAGGACATCTGACAGACAACATTCGAGGTCTGACTGCGTAAGATTTGAAGAATGTCTCTTGACCGGTATCTAATGGGTTTAGTCATTCTGAATATCGGTTTAAGCTACCAGTCTAAGATTTTGCTTATTCATACAGTTTGCGCCATTTGCATAATTGAATTGATTATATCGATTGTAAATTTATTAGTAGGTAATACGGTAACGTGTAATCTATATTTCATTGAAAATAAAGTAAGTACCTACCTACATACATATATCAGAAAACTTAAAAATATTCGTGTACCTATAGGTGCCTATGTCTTTTATTTAAGTGGATATGAATGTAAACATTGTTGTTGGAGAAAATAATAGAAGAAAATAAGTAGACGATAATATTATAAAAATGAGTTTTCTATACCACAACATTGTAAACGAAAGCAATCTGCTTTCGTAACCTTCAATTAAGTATTATACATTTAACAAGGCGGTAGTGACATTCCCGCAAAGTCTACATTCCTAATGTGTGTTTTGGTGCTCAACGGCTGCTTAATGGATTTTGTATGAAAATGAAAATATGATTGTATGAAAATATATGATTCATAAAATGCTTATGAATAGCATGCATAATTTAGGTACATAGTATTTAAATGTTTCAATTTATTGAAAAAGGATCAGTTAATAATGATAATTGAGGATAACTACAATAGGTTATAGGTGTCCGCGGGCTGTATGGGTTGTTGGCACTACTGTTATTCGTGTCAACCCATTTCCACCAGGAAGCCTAGCCGACCCTTTATGTAGCTGACGCCCTCCGGTAGTGACTCCGGTGTTCCGAGGTGCTTTGCCCGGTATTCTGCCACCCCTGGGCACGTCAGAATGACGTGGGCGGCTGTCTCTTCCTCTTCCATGCAGGCTCTACAGAGAGGACTGTCTGTGATACCTAGAGTGAAAAGGTGTTTGTTTAATAGTGCATGACCAGTTATGGCTCCTGTCAGGAGAAGGAGTGCCGGCCTCTTTCGCTGCTTTAGCTGCTTTAGCTTCCTTGCCAATCCGGGGTTGATTGTCGGGAGGGCCTCCCTGGTTTGCCTGCAGGTACCTAGGGTATTCCAGAATGTTTGGTGTTCTACCTTGGTGTTTAGTCGTAGTGTGCTCTGCAGCCATGCAGGGGGTAGAGGGATCGTAGGTTCTGGTCCTACGGCTTTTGATTCTGAGCCTTCTCTAGCCAGTGCATCCGCTGCGTCGTTCCCACGTGAATTGCTGTCCCCTTTGATCCATTGTAGGGTTATGTCGCTGTTGGTACATACCTCTGATAGGATTTGGTGACACTCGTGTATCAGCCCAGACGTTGTTGCGTGACCTTGTAGGGCTTGCAGTACAGATCGACTGTCGGACTACTATATAATATGTAGATATAATTATAATTTAATTAAAATAATCTATTCTCGCGACGTATTATAGAATGTACCTCAGTACAAATACTTGTTTACTTTTTTGGCACTTCGTATAATCAAACACTGTATTGTTTAACTCATAATCATTTATTTGCAGGTCAAAATTACAAACTCTGTATTGTTTTGCAATAAATTAATATCAAGACAACAAAGTAATGTTTTTAAGCCTCTTCCTAGTTAATCATGTATATAATAAGACAATTATATAAACCCATGGGCGAAAAAATCAAGACGACCACCGTCAACTTCTGTATAATGTTGCGTTTCTTTTTCACTTTGGCGCCATCTATTAGGAGCTTTTGCATGGACTTCATGAATCGTACAGAGATTTCTCTATAGTGGAAATGGCTACAGCAGACTTATTATTTTAAACGAACGCGACACTGTATAATCATTGTTGGTCCTCATTACTCTTTCGTACTTACATGACAATATATACCCTCAAAAAAAAACATGTAAAGTAATTGCTACCTCATACTGCTTTCAGCACTTAATTCAATTCAATTCAATTTATTTCTCATATAGATACCTATACACAAGATACACTTATGTCCGTCAGTAGATACATTGTTTCTTCTTATCACTAAAAATTACGACTATTATAATGCTAATTAGTTACTTACTTATACAATCATTCCAAACATCCTTTTCTGTTAAATAATCCTTTACTCTATAATAGGATTTCTGAGTCAATATATCTTTAACAATTTTTTTAAATTTAAAGTCTGGTAGGTCTGTAATGTGACTGGGAATTTTGTTGTGAAAATGTATGGACTGTCCAATAAATGATTTTCTAGCTTTTGATAATCGCAACCGATGCACTGCGAGTTTGTTTTTATTTCTAGTGTTAAATGTGTGCAGGTCACTATTTTTGGGGAGATCTGCGTAATGTTTTCTAGCGTACATAATAACTTCGTAAATGTATAGCGAAGGCAGTGTTATGATATCTACTTTTCTAAATAGATCCCTTAAAGATGTTCGTGGTTTTAAGTTATAAATGGCTCTCACTGCTCTTTTCTGCAGAACGATATATGCTGTCTACATTAGCAGATCTACCTCACACCAGGATTCCATAAGACATTAGACAATGGAAATAGCTGTAATATACCAATTTAGCTGTATTTATGTCTGTAATCTGTCTTATTTTTCTTACAGCATATGCGGCAGAACATAATTTGCTACTTAAAATAGCTAAGTGTGAATCCCACTGTAGTTTACTATCTAACGTTAAACCAAGAAAAATCGTGCAATCCGAAAACTCCAAAACAAACTTAAAAGTTATTAGATCGTCTTAACTCTTCTAACCCTTGTGAGTTCTTGTGGGGTGGTGGATACATAGTTTTGAACCAAGCCTGTTGATTTTGTAATCAACAGGGTTGGTTCAAAACTATGTATATTTTATTATTAAGTATATAATTTATGGACTAACTATTATCTGTGAAATTTCAGTTTTCTTAAAGGTATTTATTTATATTTGCCAACAAGGCCCAATTATATTACGATTTATTAATAACTAGCTTCCGCCCGCGACTTCGTCTGCGTGTGCTCGGGATAAAAACTATCCTATATTTTAATCCAGGCTATAAACTATCTTCGTGCAAATTTTCATTCAAATCGGTTCAGCCGTTTAAGCGTGATTGAGTAACAAAGATCTAAACATCCAAACATCCAAACATCGAAACTTTCGCATTTATAATATTAGTAGGATGATCACTGTCAGTCAGTCAGCGAGCGAGTGACGAAATCGACGTAAGTATTTAGGTATCATTCAAATCTAAAGAAGATTGTGTTAGGGTTTGATAATACTAGGAAAAAGGAGGTCATTTTTAAATATTTATGTATTTCAACTTTATTGCACAAAACAAAAAAGTACAAAAGGCAGACTCAATGCCTCAAGGCATTCTCTACGAGTCAACCATAGGGCCAAACAGAGACTTCATATATTAAAAATAGGTTATTTATTATGCCAGGCCAGATGAGGAGTGAATTTAAATTGCATATGACATGTAAAAGTAAATTACTGTTCTGGCACTGGTACGAGTAGGTAGTATTAAATTTGACGTCTTGTTTCGTCTCGCCTCACTAGTGGTAAACGTAAACTGTATGACATATACATTAACATATGGCTATCGGTCTGTAACACAGACCTGTATCAGGTCCGGGACGATTTCGACGATCAGTTGAAATATGTACTTACAGTACGTCGGCTCTCATTTCCGGCTGTGACATATTGAATTATTATTGATTTGTGTGTTTGTATATCCATGTTGTGTAATTTATATTGTATATAATCGGCAGTGTTATCAACTATGACGCTAATGAATAGCAAGAACAAAAATATGCATAATTAAAAAAGGTAATAATGTTCAACCAAAGTAAAGGAAACAATCCGAAATCGTCGGCATGGACTTTCATTACTTTTTCTATACCACGATGGTGGTAAACTAGTGCCCAGTGGCTAGTAGGAATGCGATACTGTAGCCTATGGACGCCAGTTTATCCGGGGATCTCCACCCACGCTGCCTCGGCCGACTGTTTAAAAAAGTTATGGAGCCGTGAAGGTTAACTAACCATTGGACCATATGATTTCCTATCTGTCTATAATCCTACGTTATTTGCTGTAGGTATATTCACTTAATAAAGATTTTCATTATTGGTCTTAGGCACTTGTCCCACCGCTGGCGACTAAGCGAGTGTACTGCGTGCTACTCGCTCAAGCGAGTAAAAGCGAGTAAGAATTATTATGAGAGTACTCGTTACTCGCCGGCGGTGGGACAAGTGCCTTACTGCAAAACTAGGCGCCAAATCTCCAAGTATTCGCCTTCCTAGACATAAATAACATTTAATTTGCTCATCTGATCCAATTATACTTTGAATCATGCTTACTATTTAATTTAATAGGTGGTTCTATCGGCTAGTTTATAGGATAATTCCGCGCGGCACCGCCGCTCGGATGCCGATGACCATTTCGGTTGGTGCGCCTGCGCTACAAAGTTCGCAATCAAATAAATATTTCGGCACAATTAAGAAAACGCCGGCGAGGGTAGCACTCGTGACAATCGGACAACAGGGTGCCATGGAGAGGCATGTTTTAAATAAATATATTTAAAGAACTAATTATTGCCTCTGTTTATATAGGTATGCTATGGTATAACATTAGTTCGCTATGTTATAAGAAAGTTTTAATACATACAATACACTACTATAGTATTTATTGAAACTTTTTCAGGCCTCACTAGTGCGACAATTGTTGTAAAGCGAGTAATTTTGTATATTTTGTACGTGCGTTTTTTAATGCTAATATTGGTTCACGTGGTAATGGTATATCTAACTTGCACAATTTATGATGGGTTGAGTAATGTGTCCAATTGATATGACAGTCACGTCATGGTACATTCATATCACTCAAAGTACCTGTGACACTACGGGCTATCAAAAATTGTGCAAATTATAGTCAAATTGATGGCGTCGTGGTGTGACAAACTATGTATTGGTAATGATATCTTTATCTATAATGGACATTTTGTCTGCCTCATTTTACGTGGGAACGAGTGGATTTTAGGGCTTCCAGTAATTCTTTACTGCGCCACCTGCCCGTCAAACAGACGGTGTTTACGGGTTGAAGTAGCAAGAGTTATTTGTATGTGATACTGATCATTATAGAAATGAACAAGAGCACAATATCTATTGGGTTACCATATAGGTACATTATTTGGTAAAATATCGCGCATTGAAAGAGTACTTATGCCGTGTGTGTTGCCAGTGATGTCATATGGCACCGAACGTGATCGCTTACTATGGGCCTCATAAAAAGGCTTAGTCACCCAAGGGGCTATGTTGGATGTTTCTCTGCGTGATCGCATCAGAAATGAGGCTACCCGCAGCAGAAGCAAGGTAACGGATATAGCCCTCCGAATCGCTAACCTTAAGGGGTAGTGGGCGGGCCATTTTGCACGTAGTACCGATGGCCGTTGGTGTGTATTGTGGCACTCTTCGGGGGAGGCCTATGTCCAGCAGTGGACGTCTTTCGGCTGAAATGATGATGAAGAGTACTAATTAAAGAGAGCATTTTTAATTTACCTTAAGATGATGCTCCACAGCTCCACTCGTTTCTGTGTGCATCCGCGTCTCTGCCCACATCCGTTGAAGTATTTTGTTTATTGCTAATGCGATTTTATTTTTTATTGCTTTTTATTTATCTTTATTCTGCGATTGCGGTTTATTGTATTAAAATAAATAAGAATTCTTCACTTTTTAATTTTATTCGCGACAGAGTACACAACATCGCTGCCTGGAGAGAAAGAAATAAATTTTAATAAGCGTTTCTTTTTTAAGGCGTGATTCTTCAGTTAAAAGCGATTTATTTTTTATATAAACTTGAAGATAAACCGTATTCATTAGAGATCGACTGGAAAGGGTCTAAAATAAGAATAAATGTGAGCAAGTTGGTGTTGTCCCTGAGTTATTGTCGTTAATCAGGCGTCTCCGGGAGGCACGTTGATTGGGTCGCCCCGTATGGACGCGCGGCATTGTTCCCTTTATTAACATTTGGCTTAATTATACCACTCATACTCGCCAGCCTATACGTCCAGCGTTGCCCACATATTTACTGAGAAGGAAGGGATATTCCGCTTTTTTGAGAAGACCAAATAAGTCCTGGCGCCGATTAGGATTGCAACTGAGAGCAATAAAATGTGTTCTATAATGACAAAATATGTCCCAATATACTATTTGGATATTTACAGTCGCCGTGGTTAATATGACAGGTCAGAGGGGTGTTAAACCGTTCTGGGGAGAATTTTACCAACTCGTAAAGTTACTACCAAATACTGCCTGAAAATTAAGGATTAGTAGTTAATAATCTATGTATTTAGCTGCTATAAAGGCAGTTATGCTCGAAATGAATGTATTCACGTCACAGGTACGAGTACGTTGTCGAGCGTAGGTAAGGTACACGGCGGAAGTACATAAATTATGTTTATCGATCGATCATCGCCAAGGCTTAGTGACACACTCGTTAGATTTATGCCTTCATTGTCAGCATCGTAAACTAGATCTCCATAAAAAGGGACATTTCCTATTTAAAATTTATATCAAAGACAATGGTTGACAAAAACTCGGCGCCTCGCGAGGCCTGCGGCCGGGCCACGGCGCCAACTGCCAAATCTCTATCGGACGCGCGTAAATTACGCCTTTTTACCTGGATTCCTGTTTTGACATATTTAAGGCATTAGTAATAATTATGAGTGCCCCAGTAAGTGACGCTTGTGAACGTGCCAGTAAGTTTTGACACTATCTTAATGACGGACGTCGGGTGACAATAAATATTGAATCGTTATCGGTACCTATATAAGCTTGCGTCATCCGGGATTTGTATCCTAAAATAGACCCCCCAAATTGTGAATGCAGTTGAACATTGTCCAAATTACGTTACCGTTCCTGCTGAGACATAAAATTATAGAATTTGGAATTGCAAGATACTGGAATTGTAGGAAAGGGAGCTAATTGCGAGTATTATTGGGGTGAGGAAGGTCGAAAGGGTCGGCGCACATCTGCTATTGTTGTTCACCCACGCGCCGCATCTTTGTTAAACGAGTCAGCTCGATAGTTTTAATTGCAACCCGATATCTGCACTTTTATGTCATTCCCCACTTGTGTCAGTTTCAAAGCGGTAACTAAAAAGTCAAAAGGTCATATGTTACTCAAAATAGAATAAAACATTGCTAGGTATCTGGGGTTGGCAATTGGAATCTAAAATCTGCCCTTGCACTGGATCATACTCGCAGGGAAATGCAAAACGCCAGGCATGTTTGCCAAGCAATTTAGAACGTCAAGCTTTCATAGAAGTTGGCAATGGTAAAACCTATTCCAGTATTTTCCATTTCCATTTGCTATATTTTTTGCAACGAACGAATACCCACCAGTCAAAACGTACGGAATAAATCTATCTAGGAATGACGTTTATAAAAGCTTCCTCGTGGTGCTATAAGGTAAAATAAAAAGGATAACTGAAAATACTCTATCTGAAAAAACCGATCATGTGTTCCGGGTGGTATGAATAAATCAGATATAGCGATGCGAACTGGAGTAGGCGCCAGGGGAGCCAGCGCCAGGGAGAGCCCGATCGAGTTATAAAACCTTAACAGAGGTGAGCTGGAGATGCCTGCGTAAATATTAAAGGTTTACGACGGCCCATTCAGTCATTAGAGAATCTTTTGTACCGAGTTGACGCATGGAGGAGATAAGATCGAAACCGTCGCGACTTGTCATTATTTACGTACAGAGTTTTGACAGCCCGGTCTACCCGCACTAAAATAGCATTATTTACGGCAAGTGCGGACGCACTCGGCACACACCCATAAATTACTCTCATGGAATTAAGACAAAAGCTAGTGTCGATAAGGCGCGCGATTAGGGCACGCCTCGTTGTTCTGACGAGTGCAATACAGATAGCCAATATTTTTTCCACTTTTACGACTTCACTTCGTGATTGCCTTGTTTATGTGTTTATGCTTTATACGTGCATGTGTGTGTTAGAGAAATAATTTTATAACCCTAGGGACTACATTTGAATGGACGGCGGTTTTATTTGTTTACCTTGATGTAGTATACATTTTTGTAAATGAATTTATTAAGGATAGACATCCGCAAGGCATTGACAATAGACGGAAATAAATTTTATACCCCATAATAGGCTCAGAACGTTGAGGGTGGATGAAAGGGGGTTAATGATAAATCCACAAATGAGATTTGCCGGACGTCTGGCCACTCAAAACCGTTGTCCTATTGTCACTGGACACTCACCTTACATTACACAGATCAACCTAACATGGCGTGTTTATTCGCACAGTATAGGATGCTATATAATAGTTAGGATAGATGGCGATCGAGATTATTATCTCAGTAAGTTAGATATTACCGTAATGTCGGACAGGCTTACCTTAGATCATGAAATAAAGTCCCTTTAGTGTTTTGAATTATTGAAAATGAGTACAATATTTAACAGATTTTTAAGACAACTTAAAAGTGTCCCTTACGGCCGGATGATCAAACAGTCGGTAATCTTAAGTTACGAACGTTAAAGGGCATTTTCAATAAATTGTGTACCCAATTAGCTTGAATTTTTTGTGAGGGCAATTAAGTATGATTTTTTTATTAACTTTATGTTAACTTTTTCATTTCAGTTTACAAATGACATGCATAAAAACAAACATGATATTTAAATGTGAAATAAGTTAATTTTCACATAATCTGTATGCTTACTTGCGAAAACCGCCACTGAGTTAATTTTTGTTTAACAATACACGCTAATTGTGGGTCACACATTTTTAAAAATGCCGTAAAATCTGATTGTATGGGAAGTTTGACAGTTCTCCGATGGCTGACAGCTAGCTGCCGGCGCCATGTGCATATTTAACGTTAACCAATCCGTCATGTGTGGTCGATGCAACCCACCCTTAGTTAGGTGCTAGATTCGATTCTGCTTTACTGTAATGGATGATTTTTATATTGTTTTAAGGCTTGGGTATCTTAAATCTTTACGTACCCTCCGATAGACAACAGATGTTTTGGCGAGCAAAGCATTGCAAATATACAATTACAAATCCTGGTCGAAACGATATAATGGGTGATAAAGAGCTTTGACTGCCTCAAAGATTTAGGTACCTGGATGTGAAAAGACTCTCCGACTTTTCATAAATTTCGCTATGTACAAGATTTGAACGTTCTGAAATAACTACCGACAAATGACACATATGTCTAGTAAGTTTTATACCATTTTATGACGTATGAGAAATATACGGAAATGTACGTTTTTCGAAGTGTCCAGTAACCTCATTTGGCACATTCTTAGGATCATTTTCAAGAATATCAGTTAATGGGTCTTATTATCTAGTGACTTTTTTTGGGATATTGAACCACCCTGTAAAGATGAAGATGACAGACTCAGAATGTTGTGAATGTGCTATTTGTACGTTTGTGACAGATTAGAGTGTAAGCACCCTGTAGGCCTCCAGATGGACGCGGGTCAGCAGCTGCGGGGTAATTAAGAGGTGGCTGGAAGTGGCATGCGCCGACGCACAATGCGGTTCAATTGAATGAGAATAATCTTTGCACCCACGCTTTTGTGTGGGTGGACCGCTGACCAGAGGACGATTGACGGTAGAGTTGCTCTGCTTTGATATTATTATGATCTACTTCGGTATTATACATTAAATACATATTAAGTATCTACTAGATTTGGTGAACGATAAATACATGCAGTTGGGAAAGTCCTATAAAATAGTATGATCATTCGTTGCTCTGAAAAAATCTTAAATTATATCTTCCTTCAGATTAGGAATAGACAAAGTTAACAGGAAATTGTACCTTTGGGACATATTCCGCTTAATATTTGAGCAGTTCACAACAAGAATCCGTAGGCAAATATATAGTTATATACAACTAGGGTCAGAAAAGATAAGATATAAAATTATACCTACATCATTTATAGAGAGACGAAGACGATAAATCTTAATCTATAAAAGGTACCTACATGTTTCTAAAAGTAAGTTCCTACTCGTAATACAATACCAAATACAAGTAGGTAAATCACAATTCAACTAGTATTATTAATTTATTACCGCGAATGATCGAAGTATTATTATTTATTATTTACAAGTTTTACGTTTTTTGTTTGGCCACAAAATTTTAAAGTATGTACCTACATACTTCTTAGTACCTATCTTAGTTACCTAACTAAGATAGGTACCTAAATTGAAAAATAAAGTGGAGTATATTCTACGATGTGACCTTCTGGACAAAAGCAAACAATTATTGCAAAAATTGCCTTAATGATAAATTGGTGACCGTTTCCAATGGCTACTGGGGCAAAGTGTGCTCCGACCGGAATCGAACCCTGCCCGTCATAACGTACTCCACACAATGATTTCGTTGTATGATTTATCTCTTAATATTGTGTCCAATTCCAACGTTTTCATTGAGGCGGTTTTGAGAACATCAAAAATTCTATATCATTCAACCTATTCAATAATAAAGAGCAAAATATGCTCCAAGGGTCCGTTGACTGCAGTCCACGGTTTCCTACACTTACTACTGGGTTAAGCGGCATAAAGCACAGTTATAATAATTGGGACTAAAGTCTAAACTTTTCAGTGCTATACGTTATATTCAACAGGTAGTTAGCTGTTTGACCTAAAGGTTGACTGGTATCGAATGCCATAAGCTGGCATTAAGTTTTCTTTTTGTATCTGTAATTTGTTACTGTGTAATAAATTATGAATAATAAAATAGGTAGTGGTTAGTGTTACCCCCGCTTTATATCATCGCAATAGTGGGTAGGCGCATATTACGTACTGAAATCGAAAAATGGATCCTGTACTCCGGAAAATATTGCGGTCTCGAGTATGTTTGGCTTATTTGACACGTATTTACTATTCCGAAATCCTCAAATATATATATTGAACATAATAATTAAAGAAAATAGCGTCTATTTACGTAGGTAAGACAAATACATTGTACTGCGATTCGTGCTAGTTGTTCTTCGCTTTCATCAGCTATCAGGGTTAGCAAACGGTTGGTGAAGTACGAGCTTATAATCTTGTCATATAAAATCAGTCTAAAACATAATTGTTGTAAATGGGCCAAACTCATTGAAAATAAATATTCGACGATCCCAATTAAAAGAGTCGGATCTGCAAAACAGCTACTTTTAAGGAGAAGCCGTCGAAGCATTCGAAAAGAAAATTGTACGCAAGATATTGTTAATTAATGGAGTATCATTGTCAAACTTCGAATGTTTGCTTATAATTAGGTTATTTATATAATAATAATATCGTTTATGGCTTAATAGCATGGTCCATGGTACATTGTTTTACAAATAAGTAATAGTCGTGGGCCCTGACAGGGTATTGCATTGTTTGTCCTTAAAAACTAATTCTTAATTCTAACACAAAGCAAATTCGAATACGCACAAAGTACTAAATTACAGAGTAACTACAAGTTGCTATGTTATTATATTATTAATTATTATTATTATTATTATTAATTATTATAAGTTATTGGACTTATAAGTAACCGTTATGCTACTTGAAATCTTTGGACACAATATGTTATTTTTTAAAGAACTGTTTTTAGTTTGTTAGTCAATTTATTATTAATCGTTGAGCATACATGCACTTTTCCAAATAACGACAAAAACCTCTTGCTTATTTAACCGGAATAGTTGATGCAAAATTTGTCGGAAATGCCACATACGAAATTTTTGGCCTGTCTGGGTATACTACGATATGTCGTATGTGCCACATTCGTCATAAAAGTTGATCGAAAAATGTCGTAACTGGCAGAACCAACTTTTTGCACGTAAACTCTGCAGAGAAAACTTACTGGCTGTAAATTACATAAAATATAAAACAAAAACCGCGCTATAGTAGGTATTCCGAGTAATATCTCAATGTGGCATATCAGACACATTGAGTCGGTTCTGTCATATAACCGAGGTTTTTTAAACGTTATCTGTTCTAAGACGCGACATTTTTATCTGGTTTTTAGAAATTACATCCAAGAACTTAGATTGTAGTTTAAAAATTTAGGGATTTTATGACCTGCGTACCGTTAAATAACAAAAATCTCAATTTTGCAGATTCGACTCTTTTAATTGGGGCCATCGCATTATCTACCTATCTAAAAAGGTGCCAAGTATGTAACCAGACAAATAAAGTAAATAATATGTAGGTATATAAAATTGATTTTGAGCTTTACCGAATAATATTTAAAAAAAAAACATTTTGAAATCTTAATCCTACTAATATTATAAATGCGAAAGTTTAGATGTTTGGATGTTTGGATGTTTGTTACTCAATCACGCTTAACCGGCTGAATCGATTTGAATGAAATTTTGCACGAAGATAGTTTATAGCCTGGATTAAAATATAGGATAGTTTTTATCCCGGGTCCCCGCGGACGAAGTCGCGGGTGGAAGCTAGTTTTTAATAAAGTCATCTCCATAACTATACCAAACAAAAGAAATGGGGTTTTGACAACGAACGGACCAACAACAAACGATCACTCAGGGGATTCGATTGCATTAGTTGGCAGAAGGAGACACCAACAGGATATCGTTTATGTTTCATGTCTCTATTATTCTAATTTTGATAGACAGTATAACAACATAACCAACGCACCATCTGATGGTGAGCAGTCACCGCCGCCTACGGACGCTTGTAACTCAAGGCTTTTCACAGGGGTGTTATATGGAAATGACTTAGAATCGACCCTGGACCAAAAGGACCCCAAAATTGAAGTTTAGAACGTCGATAATTGAAAGAAACTATTTATTTATTGCATTATATTTGACATTCGGATTCGTTTTTGTTTCACAGTTGTACGCGTGTTCGCGACTACTGAAATCGCCACGGGCGCGTAGGGCGCGGATTCACTATCGTTATTATAGGGGGAGAAACCAATATTAAACTTATATTGCAAATCTTTGTCTTGGAGAAATAATGTATGTTTCAGACGATAGTTTTATTTGCACTAGCTCAACAAGCGACACACATATATATTGTATAACGTATTGTTAAATGAATCGACAGTCGCCATCCTCCTAATGTTTTTCCGGTAGTGCTCAAACGAGCCCGGGGTTCGCTTTGGCACCCAATCCCAAGATTTGGCGACCGCCGTCTGACCAAACTACTGACTGCAACTAGACCTTATTGGGATTAGACCGGTTTCCTGACGATGTTCCTTTACTGAAAAGCCACTGTTCGAATACCGAATGATATTTCGTATATAAGTTTAAAAAAAAACCTGTTGAACGAGCCGGGGTTCGACCCCAAGACCGTTTGACAAGTATATGTTTGAACCACTAGGCTATCGTGGTACAAAATGAAAAAAAAAAACGTATTTGTTAATTATTAATAACTATAAATACAAGGCTTATTATAGCATTCGTAATCTTGTTATGGACTGCAAATGTTTTCCTAATGATCATCAGACTAGATTACCTATTACCTGTGTGAGTATACTGCGTGGTACGGAACGATGGACTTTCCCGCAAGAGGGGGATTATTGAGCGTTAGTACGTCACATTTTCCAGATAAACTATGCTAATATTTCCAACCGTTTTGAAGTTAGAGTTTATCAAACTTTTGTGCAAAAATCTGCATATTACAACCCTAACGGCCCGTCAATGCTCGCTGCTCACCGCGGTCGCTGCTGCTAGTCGCGCGAAGTCGTGGCCAGGCCGTTGGGGCTGTATTATGCAGCTTTCTGCACAAGAATTTGATGAGCTCTAACTTGAAAACTGTTGGAAATATTGACATAGTTTATGTGGAAAATTTTAAGTACTAATGCTTAATAATCCCCCTCTTGCGGGAAAGTCCATCGTTCCGTTCCACGCTGTATAAAGAAATCCTTTTTAAAATATCGATACATTGTATGTTTAATTAGTTTGCAATTACTGGGCCATTTAAACTCGCAATTGAACAGAAGAGTTGATAGTCAGATATCACACTACTAGAGCGACAGCGAGCAGACGTCCCGGGCGACAACGCGAGGGGCTCGGCTGTATGAATAAAGATATTCCGTTATTTGTAGTACAGATGTCATCTAATTTCATTGTGTCGCACAATATTTAGTGTAAACATGAGGGAGATCCGCCGGGACTAGATAAGATCTCGCAGTCCCGGTGCAAATCGCGTAGCGACGGACAAAAACATTTTTATGGCATTCGAAAAAAATATCTTTGCTAATAAGGGATAATAACAGAAGTTTATACGGAAATGTAAAGAGATTATCAGCTCTCACCGGCGGTTACTAAAATAGGGTGGCGTTAAAAGCAATTTTCTATAATGCTGGTGGATTTGTTATGCTATTCTATATCGATAACATCGATAAGTTTTATTTACAAAATATTATTCATAAGATCCACCGCTCTACTACGAGTATCCTTCCCTATATGAACATACTAAATTTAAGCGACCTAATGAAAGCTCCGTACGGGTTAAAAGGTACGTCTACCTCAATGACACTCTATTATTGCGTTAGAATCGAAAGGTTGAAGTTTGCCTGAATATTTTAAAGCCTACTAAATTTTACCTACGTGTCATGCGCTGGGAAGCCCACACACAGGCATTAATGTTTTATAGGACCCCTGTCTATCTAACACTTCTAAATTGAACTACCTAATAACTGATTTCGAAGTTAATTTCTCATATAACCTTTCCGAATAAACGTGAATAATCTATGCGTCGCTTCTGTTACGTTAAATTTATTCAGTGGGTACGGTGCGTCTATAATATATGACGTTTAATAAAATCATGTCAATCGTAGGGAATCGGGACAAGCCCAACAAACATGAGCCCTCCATTAAATGATAATCCCGCCAATTTATCGGAGCAAAAAATACGGCATTGTGTCGTGAGTTGTCGAACATGAAAATTATTTTATATAAACGCATTGAATATTCCGGGTCGGCGCGACCTGCCGCGACCTCGCCTGCAGATTACCCGCTCCCCAGCCCCAGTCGTCATCCTATGACATATTTTTTAAAATAGGGTGATGGGTAATGGAATAATAATAAACTGGAATTTACTTTTTGGTCATCAGCGTGAATCAAAAACAGAAAGGGGTGTGAACATATTGGTTGAAATTGGACTGTTTTCATTGTCGCCCAACGGACCGGCGCTGTGTAATCAACGGTTGGATAAAATGAAATGGAGTTCAGAGTCTGAGCTATTTGTCGCATGTTTGACAGCAATAACAGGGTTCGCCGCGCATTAGAGCCACCATATGTCGGTCATATCAAATTTATTTCTATTATTTTATTGGTTTGGTCGCCAATGATTGCCTTCATTACCTTTATTGAAAGTCACAGAGTGAATTCAAATTTATGGTCACCGATAGCTTGATGACCATAACAAAGTGAACAGAGCAATAAAGCTAATAAATTGCTTCTACGATATCATGTACTGGGTAAGGTTATATTTATATAAATACATTGAAATTGGAATGAGGACCCATACTCGAATAGAGAATAGTTACCCCAAATAATTATCTATCATGTTGTACAAATACCTAGCTAATAAAGCAAAGAAAGATGTTCAATGTATCTAACAAAAAGCATAACTGCATTAACAGAGGACAATAGCCGTATCAACGGAATGGGCTTAAAATCATCCATTTAAATAACGTTTTTAAATAAATACTGCGGATATAATAGGAACAATGCAATATTTTGTCAACTGCCGAGTCGGAGAGTGCATCACTGCGTGAAGCGGAAAATCCTCGGGATTCGAGGACATTTTTTGTGGGTTAATATCCGTACGACATTGTCAACTGGCTATTTAATACATCTAGTAATACAATACTTTAAATGTGACTAGATTTGTGCAAAATGTGAAATTGTTACGCTCACTGGATATGTATGGCGTACAGGATTATATAAACTGGCTTCGGGTGGGTGAATAGATGTTTGAAAACGGGAATGCAAGGATAATATGAAGAATGTACAATATTTATCCTGGTGAATATGAATTCCAAATCCGTAATTTGAGAATTAATAAAAATATACTGAAATATTATTTAAGCCAGTGCCATATTCCAAAGGGAACGTGGTGCATACTTCAGAACTCTTTATTATATTGTCATTCATTTAGCACAAAAAACGATGCGTTCGTTCCCTATAGCGACACGCAATAAAACAAGATAATATGACAAAAGTATCGGGTTTCATAAAGCTTTGGTTTCGTGACATATAATATTATATTTGAGGGACATTATTTTGCCTTTTGTGTGTCATTCGTTTCCAAGTATAATGTCGGCAAATGTCACGGTATACACTACTGGACTATCGTTGACGATCGGTTTAGCCTAGTGGGTCCTGACCGTCCTGGATTAAAATCCCGGTAAGGCCAAATGTTTATTTATTTATTTATTTAAACTTTATTGCACATATATAAAAATAAAGGTACAATTGGCGGACTTAATGCCTTAAGGCCACTCTACCAGTCAACCATTGGGCTAAACAGAAACTTTAGTGGTGCAGGATCCTAAATACAGAGACTAGAATGGAAATACAATCAACAATCAATTAATTTCATTAATATACATACATATATAATGAATACAATATAAACTTACTTATACATACATAAATACATACAATTATATGTACCCGAACAGAGATATCATGAGGATCATCAATCTTTTAATAGTTAATAAGAGCTGCTTACGCAACTTGCGTTTAAAGGAGAACTTGCTCTGAGCTTGCCTGACGGTCAGAGGGAGATCATTCCACAGACGAATAGCCTGAACAGCGAAGGATTTTGAGAGGAAACCAGTACGGTGAAATAGGACAGAGAGTTTGAGACTCCTGGATGTACGTAGCTCGCAACCAGGACGGCGTGTAACAAATTGAAATTTAGATTTAAGATATTCCGGCGCAGCTGGGTCAAATAAGATGGTATAAAGTGTGCACAGAATCCTGAAAGACCTGCGCTCGCGAATGGGAAGCCAGTTCAGTTGACGGCGGAAGGCGGAGATATGGTCATACGTATTTACGAAGGCCGAAAACAAAACGAATGCAGTTATTTAGGAGCCGGTCCAGTCTACTTAAGAGCTCCTGGGTAATGTTGGAGTAACACACATCAGCATAATCAATAACAGGTGATACTAACGCTTGAATTAGCAGAGTTTTCGTGCTGACTGGAAGGAAGTGCTTAAACCTATAAAACGATCTCAGCATATTGGTGACCTTGCGACTAACGTCAGACACCTGAGGTGCCCAGGTGAAACCACTATCCATAGTTAGGCCCAGATTTCTCACCTCCGCTGCAAAAGGAACTGCGATATCTTCGTACATTGCTAAAGGTAAGTGTTATGTGTCAACTAGTGTCAGTAGTCGAGGCCTTCCAATTAAAATGGCCTGACACTTGGTAGGATTGACATTAATGCCAAAGCTACGAGACCAGTTGGAGGTAGAGTCCAGATCATTATTAATTTGACCTATAGCTAAAATAAGACTATCGGGACTAGCTTGTGTGTAAATTTGAAGATCATCAGCATATAGATGGTGAGAGCATGTAATTCTAGGAGTAATGAGATTAATAAGAACAGAAAAAAGAAGAGGGGAGAGAATGCCGCCCTGTGGAACACCAATCGGAGATAGCATTATTGGCGCGGACCGCCTGTTGGCGATCCTGAAGATATGAGGAGAACCACGCAGCTACTGTTGGTGAGATTTTAGGTGTTTTAGAGTCGCAAGTAGCCACTGTTGGTGAGATATTTAGGTGTTTTAGAGTCGCAAGTAAAAGGTCATGGTTCACAGCTTTAAAAGCATTTGAGAAGTCTATTAATACAAGCACTGTCAATTGAGAGGACTCCATGCCTTGTCTTACATCCTCAACTACTTTTACAAACGCAGTGGTAGTACTGTGTCCACAACGAAAACCTGATTGAAAAGGAGACAGGAGCTGATTGGTGGAAATATGACGAGACAGTTGTTTGTGGACAACGGCTTCAAGGATCTTTGAAAGAAAAGGGAGTATGGAGATTGGGCGAAAATCTTTGAGAGCACTAGAATTTGCAACCTTAGGGGGAGGAATTACGAAGGCGTGCAAATGTTTGTGTCACGTGCATGAATATACGTTTCCGAGTCTTGGATGTATTCTATATACTTAAGGATTTATATGTGTAAAATGTATCATTAACTCGTACCCATAACACAAGCCTTATTGAGCTTGCCATGGGACTAGTTCGAACCGTGTAAGATTGACCTCTAATATTTATCTATGGGACTAGTTCGAACCGTGTAAGATTGACCTCTAATATTTATTTATTTTCTTCAGTCACTAGAACTAAGAGGCGATACTTGAAAAGACTTCCATTTTTAATGTACTCGTGTAAATGTTACAACCTATTACATTATAGTATACATATGAAATAATTTTCGCCTATGTGCTTGACTCTTTTGAAACGATTTTTCCCAAAAATTTGTGATATTCTTACTAATATACATTATGTAGTTCGAAAAAGTTAATTTTGTATAAATATTTACCAATGTTATTGTCTTACCTAACTACAACAAAATAATATTATCCTTACTCTTCCTTTAAATATACAAAAACTAGCAAAATGTAATTGTTAGGGCCTTAAATAATCGACCCGTGTGTTGGCACTTGGTTGGCAAGTACGTACTTTGACCCTTACGTACATAAACGTCTCTAATGACAACAGAAATTATTGGTAAAGAGGGCTTGGCTCAATGAAAAGGAAATAACACGACAATTATGAGGTATAGACTAACAATGGTGACATATTTTTTGTCAAGCTTTCACATAAAGGTTCCAAACAAAGGGCACACGCATAATACCTGAAGCGGCGTATTATTCCAGAGGTTTCATTAATTTTTATAGTAAGTATTAAATGTCAACCATATCTACGTTATTATATGGGATTTATGTGGGTCTGACAGGCGACTTTGATCATGGAAGAAAAGAACCTACTCACTTGCTTTCGAATTTTAAAAGGTAGCCTAAATTGCTTTAAATTTTTCTTTATCAAAGAAGTCCATACTTCACTTGGCAACCACAGTTGCCACCATCAGTTTAGGGGTGCGCGAAATTGGCAACTGTGGTTGTCACAAGCAAGTGAGTGGTTACAAATTACAACTAAATTTTAGTTTTAGCTAGGTACTTTGTTTAATGTTATTAATCTTTGATTTATCCCCATTAATGTTGTTAATAACGGCACTAACTATTTCGATGAAATTAGGAATATAGGGGTTTATGGCAAAAAATTGAACTATCTAGGCAAAAGCAAATTAGTTTTCTCCCGAGCAGACCTCGGTCGCCCACATTTCTTTTCTTTTTGAACGATGACATATTAAGTTGACCATTCAATCGAGCGAGGTTTTACTACCTATAGTAGGATCTACAACGGAACTGTAAGCACTATATTTTTTTTACATTTTATTTACGCGGTTAAAATTATAATGTACGTTTGGACACGGTTTGAAGTTTGCATGTTTCTTCTTAATCACTGGGAGATGGGGTGCGTGCCAGCGATACTTGCGGCTCGACCACGCGCGACAGCGTATCATCACGCGAGCCTCATGAGCCTTACATAAATGTTTAAAGGAAATATTGACAGGGACCAACGTGTATGCTGTTTTCGATGTGTCCGAAGCATATTAGCGATTGTGTAACGAAAACTCGAGGCAAGGTAGAGTTGAAAACAGTATGCTACAGTACACGTACACCCGGCTTTGTGTTAAACATATATGCTTGAAATGGTTTTTGTCTATCGGGAAGTGTCACGTGACTCTGTACTATGCATGTAAAGATGGTTGAAACCAAGAAGCGCTTACGCTGTCGTCAACACACAAACTATTACCAGGTACGCAATGGTCACTTCTCTGTGAATAAGTCAGTCAAATTACTTTACTTTCAAAAAATATTATATTTTCTAAACGGAACCTATTCGCGTATAATTAACGTATTTATTTACCTCTTCGAGGCTTCCCGACGTTTCGGATGTGTCATAACATCCTTGGTCGCGGGATGAACTGGCTTAAGCCGGTATCAACATCTTCTTGCTGCGTGGGTTTTCCAAACTACCGTTGCACGGATATCTTCCACACACCACTCCTTATTTCAAGTGGTCTTTCATAGCTATCCCATCGTTGTCAAATTGTTACGGCCCCGGCTTCGCAACCGACTTAAACTGCAAATTCAAGCATATATATAATACGTACATGTGATAAAAAGATAGCATTGTGTGATTATACGCGTAGGTACATTGATTTGTCGGAAAGTGGCGGCCATAAAGCCAGGCTCCGGACATGCAGTCATCTCCGTTGCGTGCGCGGGCTGCGTGAGGCGGGCACATTCGCCTCCTCACATCCACCCTAATTAATATAAGATCTCAATTAAATCGCAACACCACGACTCGCCATTTTTGCACTCACCCATTAGTCCAACCAACACAGCCGTCAAGGTAATCCAAATTTGCCCAGCCCGTCGAACCTAGTATGATGCCAACTCAAGATTATAGATACGTTTGGGTTTGCAGACTTCTAGCGCTCAATACAAATGACGGTGGAAGCATAAATCTTGATTTTGAATTTTCAAAACATGCAGGGCATTTTAATACACAGTCGTTGGTGATTAGTCTATAATACTCGGGACCGTGTTTTCTCTCTGAATAAGGCAATATTTACTAATAATCAGATTGTGGGACTGGTTTGTGGGCGCTGGTGTAAATAATTGTGATGGATAAATTATTGACGGGGATAAAAATAAGTTCAAAATGAGTTTGGTTTCTATGTTGTTGTTAGGGTTCCGTAGTCAACCCTTATAGTTTCGCCATGTTCGTCCGTCCGTTCGTCTTTGGCTTAGCTCAGTAATTATTACTATAAAACTACAATTCGGCATGGGTATATAAATCATCACGCCGATCAAACGCTGATAAAACTAAGGCTATGCATATCCATTCCTCACACAATAAGTCATCTTACATTCCGGTAATTAAAGCACATACTCACAGTTGCCTCCACTTGCAAAGCAATAACTGCGACTGTCCTAGTATCGATTTTGTAAAGGAATTAACATATGTACATTGGCTTATTGATTGACTTTCGATTTAACTGGCAACCGCACACTGAATATGTATGCAACAAACTTAGATCACTTTTAGGAAAATTAAAAATAGGATCCCATACAACACCTTAAGAATTTTATACCTAGCATTAGCCGATTCGGTTATACGATACGGTCTCAGCAGCTATGGACGATCGTACAAAACCAATCTAGCCAATATATTTAATCTGCAGAAAACAATATTATACCGAACAATATAAATATAACTTGCAGTAATGACTACTCTCACCTTTTCCAATATTGCAAGGTACTTCCCGTACTAAACATGGTCAAACTTTCCATACTCAAGGAAGAATATAAATACATTACCAAGTTAAATGAATACCACCGTAACATTAGGCTAAGGAGTTTATCCAATACGCACAGATATGCACTACCAAAAATTAAAAACGTTTACGGCATGAGAACTAATCATTACATCATTCCAAAATTAATAAATAGCCTCCCAAAACACATACAAGATTTATACCTATCCAACCCTACATCAACCAAAGATGTAAACAAGTATTATATGTCAAATAACAACTATGATTACGCCTTCTAATAACCTAGTGATAGATCTGTTATTGTTAATTAGTTAGCGTTAGGTACAGTAAACTGAAAGAAAGTATATTGGTATAAACTTACATGAACCTCGCACTATATTTTTACTAAACTTCAGAGAGGTAAATAAATAAGTTGATTATATGTGCTTGAATCTCGTTTAGTAAAGGAATAGTGTGAAGGTAATGTAAGTACCTACTTACATAGCAAATAGTTAGTCCGAACTCTAGCTTTAAATAAGCCATTAATGGTAGCACATAAAACATGAAACTGCGATAAAATCAAATTATTTGGAACTTTAAATAAAAAAAACAGTAGATTAAATATTGTTTTTTTTTGTGGTTACCTACCTACCTAAATACCTACCTAAAGTGGGGATGTAATTTATTTTCTGGTTAGTTACTTATTCTTCAATTTAGGCATTTTACATGCACCTATGATATTAAATACATACATAAAACAATAAAAAAGCGGACCCCGGGGTCGTTTGAGCACCACCGGGAAAAAAGCTAGGGTCGAAAATGACAAGCACCTATGAATCCCTTAAACAACCACCAGTTCGGAATGAAAACCTCTTGGATAGGAAGTGAACATAAGAAAACTAATTTTCACCTTTAGGAAAGCATCGAGGATTCATTTTTTTAGAATTTACCTATTATACCCATGTGCCACTGACTAAGAGTCCCAGTCATTATATGATTGTTGAAGAAATTATAGTTACATGTAATATAACAGGTAGGTAGTATATATATATAGTAATTATGTAATCTGAGTTTACATTACTTAACTAGGTATCTACACTCGCGGGCAAAGAATACGGGTCACCCTAAATTAAATAACTGCAATAGGTTTTTAAAAATATTTAATACTTGTTTTATTTACATAATATGCTATTCTTTACAATACCCAACTGTATTAACAATTTCCTGGACCCCATCATAAAAATATCGATATCCAAAAATCAAGATTTTTGCGATATCTCGCTCCGTTAACGTTGTTTTTTTTTCATGGGTTTTTACGAGTCAAATTTAAACCTGGTAACGTTATATTTTTTACTGTTATTGGCAGTTTATATGTAAAATTAAATAAAGATCATGACAGGATTAACTGTACAACCTCTTACGCACTATTTTAGGAAATATGACGGTATTTTACCGACCCGTATTCTTTGCCCGCGAGTGTATATTATGCCATCTCGGGTACATTTTTATTAGATTAACAAAACATTTTATATGAATATTCGAATATGTTTGCTAAACCTTAATTTTTGGCAATAAACCGTTGATTGCAGTAAGTCTCTATAAACCAACTTGTTCGTTTTATAGGCACAGTCAGCGCCGCGCATTAATTAAAAAATGTATACCTACTTTTTTCATAAGAAAAGGGACCGCACATTAATTTTAAGACGGGCTTAATTGACGTCGTTTTATGAATAAACAAATAAAATATAAGGGTTCTGAGCTATAAATGGCCAGATTTCCCGTTAATGGTGGGCACAGTTAGTTTATTCGGGATACTTCGACACGTCGGCGGGCAAGGTTGTGACCAAGTTTTGAATCGTAATATTTTGGGCTCAGATTACGAACTCGATAACGCGTCATCTCGCCTTCGCACAGGGTCGTACTCGTACTAAAGGTTATACAGCGGTTTCGTTAATCTGAATAATTCTCAAAATCTTAAAAAAATATAATCAACATCAACGCTTGAATCGTGTGACTGTAGTATTAGATTTGAGTTTCAAATTAAAGTTTTCAGTTTCGTTTTATTTATATATGTTCCCAAAAGGGGTAGGCAGAGCACATGAAGCTTATGTTCCAGCACCACTTTTATCATAACATAAATGTGGGTATAAAAGATCGACAAATTGTGATATTGCAGTGATAGGTTGCTAGCCCATCGCCCACAACACACTTCAACCCTTAGTCGACTTTTACGACCCCCACGCGAAGAAAGGGGGTGGTGAAATTCTAACCCGACACCGGGCAAAAATTTACGGGTTTGTGAAAATTCTTAGTTATAAAAGCTGCGCAAAATATATTTTCAAATTAAATTTGAGGTGATTAGCTTTTTAGGAAAAAATTTTGAAGTAAGTACTTACATACAAGGTTTTATTTCTGAACGAAAGCCTTTTTTAAGAGGTCGAGTTCGATCCTGTAGCGGCAATGGCAGAGGCCACACGCGTTCGGGGCGGGCGGCGGGGCGTGGGGCGCGGGGGCAGTTTCATTCATGTCGTTTGATCGGTCCGCTCATAACTTACCTCCTAATTTATTCCTCACCACTTCCTTTAATACCTTAAGTAAAAATTAAAATAAAAGTCAGAAACACCGACTGTTAATAGTGTTTGAAGACTTACCTCGAATCCCGGTAATGACGTTTAATTTAGAAAATTATCTTTATAATTTATCTCGACACTTTCACATAGATCGCTATATCTATGTGTGCGCAGGAACCGACTGAGTGGAGAGAGAAAAATGGCCGTCGAGAGGCTGAGGAGATCATTGCCTGCCCGTGCCCAGTGCGTGGTAATTGGGGCACCATTCATAAAAGCACTATTAGGTACGTCGTAGGCATGTGTAGGCGTCCTAATATAGTGTGACAATACGGAACGATTCGATGGAAAATATCCAATTTCATTCCAATTGTCAACACGGGGCACGAAGCTGATTCAAAGGTTTTTTCTCAGTCTTTATGTTTGTCTTTAATTTTTACTCCAGCGCTGTCCTTTTAATATCAGACCGGTCGTGTTAACGATCACAATATTTTATTTTATTTTAAACCGGGGTTTTTGTATTGACCACGTCGTTTGTTTCACTTTTTATTAATCACTACCGCCCAATAAATAACTAGAAACATTGTTACATTTTATTCTACCCACAAATAAATACTTGATTGTTGTCTTTTAATTGATTAAGTAGGATCCCACCAAAAACATTACATGTAAAGTGATGCCAAGACTCCATAGCTCATGCAGCTTTCAGCGTGAAAAAGATATCAGATCGCAATTAGCGTACGGCGTAACTCTACCACTACCAGCCACGCTCTACAAATTCTAAAAGTTTCAAGTTTTAAGATTTTTTCGTTGTTTGTATACTATTACCAGCTTACATACCAAATTTCAGCTTTCTAGGACTTCAGGAAGAACCTTAAGAATATTGATGATCATCAGTGAGTCAGTGACGAAATCGGGTAATTTTAGATATCAATAAAATCTAAAGTATAAGAGCTATGCAATTGAAACTTTATAGTTTTAATAAGTCAACCACTGACATCACACCCCGAAAATTTTGTTTATCTGGTATAATCCGAACCAAAGTTAAGAAGGTTCAAAAATACAACGAAGCGCTTCGAGAAAAGGTAGTGTCCTTGCGCTTCGCTTGGCTGGTCTTGGCGGGGGCATTCCCGTGCCCCCAGATTTCATTAGCCGAGATATATAAACTACGAACTTAGTAATAACCGATTATGATATTTGTAACCCATTTTCAGTATCTAGAGTAAGCTATCTTATTGTACCAATCGTCACATTTGTCCATGGCTGGAGCATTTTTTCTTACTTTTATTTAGGTCAGTGCGTACGATAATGTATCTACCTTTCAATCGTCACATTTGTCCATGGCTGGAGCATTTTTTCTTACTTTTATTTAGGTCAGTGCGTACGATAATGTATCTACCTTTCAATCGTCACATTTGTCCATGGCTGGAGCATTTTTTCTTACTTTTATTTAGGTCAGTGCGTACGATAATGTATCTACCTTTCAACTAACATAAAGTTGACACGACTAATAATTAATCAGATTCTGTTGGCATATGAACAATTATCTTGTCGTGTTTCGTACAATTAAATACCTATACGCTTATCTAAATATAAGTGTTTTCATTGGAAGTATCTAAATTTAAGTGCATCCTCAAGGCTGATTATCATAGACGATTTTTTAAATAATGTAATATGTACTATGTTATACGCAAACACAATGTTAACGTTAGCAATAAGGTTTTTCAATAAATAATAATAATAATTATTTTCACATTCGATTCATACACTATTGTATGTATGTATGTAAGCACTTTATTGTACACAATAACAGGTTAAAGAATATACATGTCACACAATAGATCAAAGTACAAAGGCGAACTTATCCCTATAAGGGATCTCTTCCAGCTAACCTCTAAGGCCTCTCTAATCTAGCTAACCTCTCTCTCTCTATTTATATTTCATAATTATCTAGTACATTCCGTTTGTCTCAAAATCGATATTTAATTTCTTTTTTTTTGATGACGAGGTATGATATGCTATAAACCAACTTATTATATAGGTACAATGTATCTAAATATTTGGGACAAGTATACCTATCGTGATGTACAACATCAGTACTTTAAGTTATTGTCAAATTGCCGGCTTACAAGCTTTGAAAAGACCGTTACATAGTAAACACGCTAAAGTAGTACGATAATCTACTTGACTACACAATATGTAATAGCAATAAATTGTCAACACATCGAGCTCACAAAGCAAGAGTGTCATATAAAAAGAAGCATCAACAAAGGTCGCGGTATCTTCGGGGAGCAGGCATTCGTGTAGGCTGATAGGCGCGCGGCGCGGGCGCAGCGGGCGCGGGCCAGCCGAGCCGAGCCGAGCCGCGCCGACAACTACACACATTAAATATATCCATTTAATGATTACAATTTCTCGTTATAATTTATTTAGGACGAAGCATAACAAGTTTTCGAATCAAATATGTCGCCCATAAAGATGCTGTTCCGAGGGTTGGACCCCGGACCTGTTAATTCGACAACGAGCTTTTGTTCTGACTCGCCCCGACGACGAAATGATCCTTCCTTTCATAAGTGTAAGAATTAAAACCGGTTGCCGTATCTGTGGCTCCAATGATCGTCTTGAAGCAATTCATGAGAAGCTTGCGGCGAGCGAAAGGGTTTCATGAACGGGTTCCGACTAAAAATGAAATATTTCTTCTACAGAATAAATTAAAGTCGATAATCCAATTCCACTCGCATCCCAGTAAGAACAGTTCTCGGTAGATCCTTAGAAGGGTACGGATAGATTGAAATCGAGCCGAGAGTGTGAATGAGAGCGCCGCGACCAAAGGGGAGGCGGAGGGTGTGGAGTGGAGAGGTTGTTGGATAATTCTTTATTCTTTATGAATATGTGAGCTCGTTATCCTCGGTCTGACGTGGCCCGAGACATTCGCGCTTATCGCAGTGTGTGTGCAGTGCATGCTCCGCGCACTTCACACAGCGGCGCGACGCGGAGCCTCGATGAGATGAGACGCACTCGTACTGGTGTAGTGCCGGTACTAAATAATACATATCGACAGGGCCGTCTGCATAGATCGGCGGGTACATGACCGGATCAACATACGGCATCGACGGCAGATTGAACGATAGTTCCCGAGGAACTGGTTATCGTTATGGGGCGACTGGCGGATGAAATTTATTGGCAGCGTGTTGGAGAAATGTAGCAAGCGGAAGGGGCTCGCGATTTTAATTAGGTAATGAATGTCGATGCAGATCTGCATATCGCTTTAACGGCTAGATTTATAGATTGCCTGTCCAGACTTTCAAACGCTAACTAAATTCCCAATTTAATGAATTTGTGCACGCAGCGAAAGATAGCCATCGTAACCCGATCCATTTTACATAAACATCAATACCAACAATCAAACTAGAAGCCATGGAATTGATTAGCTTTAAATTGCATTCTCAGCCGTCCTAGTTGGAGGCTATTTGTTCTGGATTAAGTCGAACTGAGTTATTCTAATAAAAGTCCGAATTCAGCCAAACGCGTTGTTGTTTATTGCTGTTATGAGTAAAATAAACACAAAAAAGTATGAAAGGGGATACGTGGGACGGAACATTTCTCTCCAAAAGTGACGTTTTTCAGAAACGGTCGGTTTTTAACGTTTTAATTAGGGGCGCACATTACGGCACGCCATCACGTTCGCCCCTCGCTCTTTGGCTCACATTTTTGTATATTTCCGTCTATTTGGGGAAATTTTTATTTTTCGACAAATGTGCGCTATTTTTGTCAGAGTCGCGTGCAGCCGGCGGTGGCAGCTAGCCGCTAAATCTCTGTGGGAAACTTCTCTCAACCACCAATGTTTTACTTCATTTGCGTTATTTTGATTTCTTGTTATTGCCACAATTATTGGTATTCTATTGCGGTGCGTATTTTGTGTAGACAGGTGAGCTTTTAGAACATGGGGGATAGGGATTATAGGCCACATATTGTGACATAACATAATAACTATGAACTTGTCCAAAATGTCAGATGGGATTAAGTGGCCACTGGATTCTGCCGCTACCAGCGTTTTACTTACTAATCTGCTGTAGCACTAGCAAGAAGAGGCATCCTACATTAGAGTTGGCAACGCATTTACAATCATAGCATTGCATTATTTTATCGGTTACAGTATGTTTGTAAAGCTACTCATAACAATTTAACAGCACTAGACAATAGCATCGTATTACATGGCAGACGATATTGTTTTCTAAAGACAATCGACAAATGTCCAAAAAGTTAATATCTGTTGAGTTCTGTAAACATACCTGCACTGTTTAAAAGTGTAATTTATGTGTCGGAGAGGACGGGAAACGAATAGCGTGACGGATAGGCGCGAAGAGTGACACCTTCCTCCCGCTCTATAAAAAATACTTCGATCTTTAACTCTGTCATCGACTATGCAGCTAAAAAGGTCTGGAATATGTCATACTTAAATAGAGCTACTAACGCAATAAGATACTCGTATCGTTATCCATTTTTTTTTTCTAAAACCGATACCAGGCTTTTAAACTAAATTTAATTGTGCTCTTTACTAAAATTAAACATCTGATTCCCGTATGTCTAGTGTAACAACACTTCGATAGTTCCGACTTGTTTAAAAATAAAGTACTGTAGCGACACGTCGCTGGTGCGTCCTCGCGGCGGCGTCACGTCACGTCATTTGTCGTCGTTAGCGATGACGCATGGCGCCGCTGATCTCCAGGGCGACCCGCGCCATCGCTCTTCTATTAAGACCATAACAATGCCAACTCACTACACATATACCTCATTATTTTGGACACAAAGCCACGTTACATAGTTTCTCTACATCGCATATTCTAGACTCCAAATTAGGCACTTTTTCAGTGAGGCTAACTTTAAAACAATTACCTATTGCATTCCAAAACAAGCTTGCAAGCTACAGGTGTCTATTATCCTAACTATGAGCAGATGTTGACAATCCTATTTTCAACTTTCTTTTCTTGGAACGTTCGTTAAAATTTCGCAAACAACAAAACCACCCACAGTGAAAACCGTGAAACGTGCAGAAATGACAAATATCTATATTTGTGTAATGATCTTGTATTGAGTAACAAGCAGCTCCATTGATAAAGTTTCTAAAGCTGATTTATTACCAAATGCAACCGAACAATCAGCCATTTTTGACTTATGACAGTAAGTCACAAGACTTTACCAACTACCCTTTCAGTACCCGGAGACAAACCCTTTCAAAGGGGGTAATAATTTTTTTATTATTATATTTGCAAAACTCACGAAACAATTGAGAATTGCACCCCGTAGTGTAGGAGCGACCGGAGCACCAAATTAGTCATGTCCTAAAAAAACGATCCTTTTTCGAAACATGAAAACAAAAAATGCACCTTTGGAAGACTAAATTTATGACGTGACCAATAAGCATTTTTTGCTTTTGTCCTAATGTCAATAAAAATTTAACACTTTGAGTGGTCATCTTTATTATGGTGTAGATGGTAGGTATGGACGACGCAGGTATCTATGCAAAGTTTTAGCTCGTTGAAATGTAACGTTGTAATGTTTGACGCCTTCGTTCTAAGAGGTATGTAGTTACTGTCTCGCGTTGCAGTACGTTAGACGCGTGCCTGCAGACATTTGATATGACATTATCTATTTCTGTGGTGCGAGCGAGTCAGGCACGGGGATGCGACGGGATGCGCTCGGGTGCATGCAAATGGTGCGTGGAGATGTGTGACGTAGACTGTGGCTCTACCCTCGTTACCAGCACATAGAAACTCTTAGAGACGTGTCCTTGCTTGCTTTAGATTAAATAACCACGCAACACTTTAAATATAACCATTTTGTAATTTGTTACATCTACAAAAAAGTAAATAAGGTGATTCTAGAACGATAAAGTTAAACAATTACTTACCTAGTAAGCGATCACAGTCGGCTGTAAACATATTCTTGTTGTTGTAATAGTGACAACACAATAAGATATTTTCGCAGTTACTATGATTTAAGTATGGATGTAATTAATATTAATTCATTTAACAGAGAGGATGGTGGAGAAGACAAATGTTTATTAGCTTTCGAAAATATGGTAAAATAACACAAAAGAAAGAACTGGCACGGAATATTTACAATACTTTCGACTCCCCCGTTCTCTCATCGTTTAGTACAACCCAAAAATTTCTTTTAATTTACCGCAATATGCAAACTGCGACGTTCCTTCCATTATTCTCTGTTTTTCGATTTCATTTCCGAGACAAAGTGAGTTTTTGTCCCGGCGCGACACGCCTCGGCGGCTGCTGCATCGGTACATTGTTTCCCGCGGCCTGCGGTTTTCAACAATATCCATATCGAGCTAACTAAATGCTACTGAATTATAATAAATGCTCTATGGATTTTATAGGATATATATATCCTTTGAGAACGAGAATTAATGTTAGTGTCTGATCATAAGTGCTACGTCAGGATAGAATGAACCTTAGTTGCATCGAATGGAGCTAATAAACACTAACTTAAACAAAACTTAGTGACACCAAAAACATCTGTAGTTAAAACCCATCGGACGCTAGTCGGTTTACATCTGAAATATGCAGATTTCGTTTCCAAACTACGTCGATGATGTTTTTATTTTTTCTCAACTCGTGATAAGTGAAAGTGAGATCGTGTACAGAGCCCACCGCTTTGTCACACTAAATCACTATCTTTGTTATGCTAATAGTCGGCGATTTTACAGCTTTTAGGCAGAAGGGCTGCACGTTAACTTATTGTTGTACGTTTATTCCATAAAGTCGCTTCAACATATGCATTCCGGGAATGAACACTCTTGTTTTTATTCAAATGAGAGTTTCCAAGAATCAGAAATTGCTGACAAATACTGACGACTGGCTAGTTCATAGTTTTTAATGTAATTCCGTAGAACGAAATGGTTTTCCGGAAGAAATAAGGCTTCTTTCATAGAGTTAAAATTTTTGTAAAAGCAGTGTTAATATAAGTGACCTGATATTTATCAGCGGATGACTATTTAGTCATCAACATCATCCTCCTAGCGTTATTCCCGGTTGTGCCCTAAAGGAGCCCGGGGTCCGCTTTGACATCGAATCCCAAGATTTGGCATAGGCACTAGTTTTACGAAAGCGACTGCCGGATAAATAGTAATTTCAATATAAATACATACATACATACCTACATTCACGCCTTTATTCCCAAAAGGGGTAGGCATAGCACATGAAACTTTTGTTCCAGCGCCACTTTTACCATAACTGTGGGTATACAAGATCGACAAACTGTGCTTTGCAGTGATAGGTTGCTAGCCCATCGCCCACAACACACTTCAACCCTGCTCCCTTAGTCGACTTTTACGACACCCACGGGAAGGAAGGGGGTGGTGAAATTCTAACCCCACACGACACCACACGGGGAATATAAATCAGGTAAATAATTATGAACTATCAATAAATATACCTACATAGAACAAAAGGTAGCTAGCTTATACGACTTGTCCTGTTTTGGCTTAAAACATTAAGATAATGTTGTTCCTTATTTTTCCAGCATATCTATTACCGGGCTGACTGCAATTAACTTCTTCTAAATTATTATAGAGTATTATGCTTTTTAATGTAATAAGATGTAATAGTGATAGCTAATTATTGAAAATAAAAGGTAGAACGATCGTTGTTGTTGCAAATAGTCAGGCAGGAGCAGAAAAAGTTTTTACGTCTTTGGGGTTCCTTACATTACAAGTCATTGATATTAATGTAATTTATGTACGTGATACGCACCGCGATTACAGAATTTCACAGTGAGATTATTTCTGGTTTATACATCAAATAGTAAAATATATTTCTATAACTTATATAACTACATTGTATAACTTATATCGTCTATCGTCTTTAGTGATAAGAAGGCTGACTGTAATGGTTATATATCATGATACTTATCGAAGGCTCGCTTAGCAGCGATAAATGCGGCCGTCATTAATTCATTAGTATTTATTGTGATTGTTGGGCACCGGTAATGTCGCGGAGCGGCGACGTGGTGGTGCGCCCGAGTGGCCGGGGTTGCGCGGGCGCCGCGCGGCGCGGCGTGGCGCTGGCGGCCGTCTAATGAGCAGCCGTGTTCGCCTCAATTGCACACAGCACTCTTATTCACCCGCAATTTATTTCATTTTTGCCTCTGATCGCGCCTTATTGAGCGTCTTTTTATCTTATTGCCTCCCAGAGTCTATAATACCCAGCCTGTTGCTTGCAAATGAGACGCGCGGGAACGTGTCGCCGGTGGCGCGGCTGTGATGTTCCTACGAATAATTAAAGCTTTTCCTATTGGTCATTTGTTTCGCAATACGAATTTTACGTAAAAAAATGTGAATACTGTTTATATTTATAAAGAGACTTACATAAATTCATATCTTTATACTCATTGGCATGCTGAGTCTATTTTCAAATCCGAAAATTATAAATCAAAGAATACGTCGTGTGATAGTCTGATTTGACATTAATGTTCTGAAAGTTATGGCTTATTGAGGATATGAAAACATTTGCCAGGGCAATAGTGTTATGAGAAGAAGCGTCATTAAGATAATAACAATCTCTGATTCCTTGCCAAGTTCTTGTCAGACACACATAGCGCTCTGAATAATGTGCGCTTCTCAAAATGCTTCAGCGAAATCGATGTGACAATGTTCGGAACTATTTTCCGTTAAAGTATTACAAGTCTTGCTGGCTAAATTAGTATAACCGAATGAAATGACCAACATTGGTAGGGTACGATCAAAAATGACGAAGTTAATATTTGCTTGTTTTTATAGAGATTTTATTACATTTGGAATAGGAGGGTAGGGCCGTAAATTAAAAGGAAGATCCGTCAGTTCGGGAAGAAGTAAATCAAGGCGGACGGATTGCCCCTAATAAAAATTATAAGGGGCACAATAGCTCGAATGGGCGCCGTCCGCAGGAGCTGTAAATTCTCGCTATGTTTGTTTATGGAGCCCTAAAATACCTATGTTATAAACTAGATATGTATAATCTAAATAAACTAAAATATAATTAGTTCCATGATATGTGTGCTTAAGGCGCTCGCTCCGAGAAGACATGTTTATTAATTAGCTTTTATGTCGGCGTGTGTAAACTTATTACCGTGCATTGTGGAGATACAGGCCGCGGCCGTGGAAGCGAAGCGGGTTTGACAACTTTACTAATCTACAATAGATTATACCCGAGAGCAACTTTAATTGACTTAACTGAGTCTTCATTGTTTTCATTCGGAACAAACACAATAATAATGTACGAATTGTGGAAGAGAAGGCATAAATCCGCGGCAATATTTCTTTGTTCGCGCAGCCAATGGAGCGCGGCCGACGTTGACGTGTCTTGCTGAGCTTTTTGTGATGCTCTTATTATATTTTTTGGAGGCATTTTTAGGAAGATCTTATTTGTTGGTTCAATACCTGGTCGTAAATCTGTGGAGAGCAGGGAATGAGTATGCGCAGGTGTGTTAACCCTTCCCGGTGGGGTTTATAACAGGGAAATAGTTATGTGGTGCCTACTCAAGATTGAACAACATTTCTGCTTATTATATCTATCTATTATATCTTATACTGGGTTTTCAATAATATATTGAAATGAAATGGCGATGTGTCAATTCAGAGATGAAACACTGTGATTAATAACTGCATGTTAACGTAGAAACCATTCACATATTATGGAGGTAACATTAACAATATAAATAAATAATAAATAATATATATAAATAATATAAAACATGGATAAATAAATAATTTTATTGTGAATGGTTCGTAATCGTTAGGCTGAACTAAATACTTAGTTACGTACAACATAGGTACGTAACTTTATCTCATGGAAGATGTTTTTACAAATAAATTGTTTTCAGGCGTGTTAATGTTGTATTAAGAGGAAGATGCCCCATTTATTACATTCACTAGTTCTAGTTTGAATGTAAATGAATGCTTTCGAGGTGCGCCTTTACGTGAGAATATTTGTATTTATTTTATTTATGGCGAGCGCAGAGCGAGGGCGATGTGTTTAAATATCTTCAGATTAAAATACGAGTTCACTTCGAGTAACTCAGGAATCCATTAGGTTAATATTGGTTATCTCTTAGTATGGATTGCTCTCGAATTTATTTTAACGGAATGAATTTGTCGGATTTTTCTCGTTTGCAACAGATTCAGAAAACCGGCGTAGATTGTTATGATGGAGCAATAATAAATAATTTACTGCGGATTGCGATGTCTTTTTAGCTAAGTCGCTTGTCGCTTGTCGAGGAGGGTTCACCACTTTTCGACTTTATTTCAATGCCGTGAACGTTCTAAAGTGATGAACCTTTTCATTTTGCAATAGGTCATTATTTTGCTTTCTGTATTTATTTTATCCGGAATCAGTGTAGGTAACAAACTATTTATCATTTTAGGTGTCGTATCATCTTAGGTAGGTATCGTAAGAGTGTATGTGAATTTACAATTGATGTTGTCTCCTATTTGCACACTAACTAAATGGTGCAACTAGTATTGTGATTCGGTAAATATACCTATATATCTTATTCTACCAGTATTAACTTTACAACTATTGTCTTTCGACTCGTTCGTCACAACTGTCTTGTGTTATGTATGATAGTACGTATAAGGTGTTTTTGAGCTGGGAGTCATTAAAATAAAACCGAAACTGGCTTAATAAGAAGTTCTTTCTGATGTCAACTTTAAAATTTATTGACGTGAATTATTGGTTGGCGTATTTGTGACGATTACACGGGCGCTAACGAATTTATGTCTCACTTGTCTTTCGGGTGCTCTGCCAGCAATGAAACGTTTGGTTAATGTATTAATGTATCTTTATGAGAGTTTGAAACGTTTGTGAAAGACATGCGGTGAACTGTGTCTTACTGAAAGTAATATTGTGTATTGTAAACTGCTAATTCTTATTTAAAAGTTATATAAATTCGTAAGCTGGAAAGAGTTTATTTGGCTTAGATGAAATTTAAATGAAGAAGATATGTTTGCCAGTTCTACTTTTTTGTGTTACCTGACTAATAGTAAACATACAAAGCGTTCGTACACTTACGGTGCGGGGCGGACTAGTCTGGCACTTCGTAAAACATAAATATTATCGTGTAGAAGGCCGCTCTGGATCGAACTTATTTTTCCGACTGCCGACATTTATTTCATATAAATTAATGGCGCGAGTCGTCACGACGGCGCAGACGCGCAGCTCTATTTATAAGCTGACGAATGAGACGCTCCGAGCGCACGCGCACGCGGCTCGTCATATTCCAATTACAAATAGCTGTCATCAGCTTGACGTTGAACACAGTTTCTTCGTTTCCCGAGATTCTGATGTTATTTATTTTACTCCAATTACAAATAATAATATCTTACTATAACACTCTATACACCGACTAAAATAAATACTTCGTTCAATAATAGTATTAGTTTTCACGAGTGCAAAGGAAAGAAAACATTTTCCTCCCAGCTATGTGGTTAACTACGTCGTAAAGAAGTATAATTATGAATTATGATATTTCGGGCTGGGCAACCGTCTCTTTTCTGCGTTTGCCGGCAATGAGAGAGCGAATGAGATGCAGGGCGGCGCGGCGTCGCGCCGTCGTCGGAAGGGTTATTATGTATGAATTATGATGACGCCGCGGCTCCGTCGGCGGTAATATCGTTATGAATACACTCAGCTCTCCTCGCCCATTGGTGGAAGGTAGATACACTTCGTCTGCATGGGAACGCCTCCGGTGGCCTTTTTTTATTTCTTTATTGATATTCAGTTATGCACATTGCGGGGCGATGCACAAACTGTAATATTTTGCCTGAAACAGAGTTAAGTCGGGCGAGCGAGCGGGCACCGAACATTTGGGATGCAAATACGACAGACGGTCGTATGTAAACGAACTTATGCTACTCATGTGGCATAGGCGTCCGCTATGAGACCCACTCAGACGTTTCCTGCATTATATCAATTTGCATTTCAGCACAAATACCAGCTGCCAATATAGCTATAGGTAAGCTATTTTCTTTACATTGCTCGCTTAAAGCCCTGCAATGAAAAAAACCTAGATAAATAAAAGCGAACTAATAATATTGTTAACATAAATTTAATTCCACATTGTAGCTTTTGTTTACAATATTATTATTGACCATGTTAGGAAATTTGCCAAAACTGAATGAACAGTAGGTAGAGCGGTTTAACGAGCGAAAAAAATCGAATAAACAAATCGTCTACCTAATGAAAACGATAGCCGAGTCCAGACTCATTCATTTGAATGTCATTGAGACGATAAAAGTGTTAATAGCTCCCGTTATTAATAATGTGAAGTTGAATAGTCGCAAAATATAATTTCATTTACATAGTTTAGTAAGTTATATAAAAATTGATGTCAAATTGTTTAATCTTACGATATTCATTCACATAAAGACGATATATATGTAATTAGTTATTTTAATTTGAGAATGGAAGTCAGTTTTCAGAATGTAAAGTGCCTATACATTATATATATACGAACTTTATGTATTTATACTGTCCTGTAATTAGTTGGGTAAGTAGCATACATATAAAGCCACATAATTTGGGATGACAGTCAGCCTACTCATATAGCACCGAAAGCCACACTAGTTACACTGCAAAGACGATTTTCAAAAATAACATTAGGTAGTTCCTATAAATAAATAAATAAAATAAATAAATATTAGGGGACAATCTTACACAAATCGACCTAGTCCCAAACTAAGCAAAGCTTGTACTATGGGTACTAGACGACGATAAACATACTTATATAGATAAATATAGAAGCAATAAGAAACCACTCGGATCAAGAATGTTGTTCAGTGCTGAACAACTATATTAGCTTTTCGTTGAAGTGGTTTGTGTGTCAGTAAACCGTTTCGTTATGGCAGTTAAGTAAACTACTTGAATTGATAATGATAACTCCTAATTATATGCGACAGTTTCTTATTAAGCGCGCATGATGTGAACTGTAGGTACAGTCGCCGTCAGATATATCGGAGCGTGTTCAGATATTTTTGAGCACTTTGGCCGCTCCGATATATCTGATGGTGACTGAACAATGAAAAATGCATGGACGCAGATTTGTTTGGCGATTCGTATGGTAGGTACAGTCGAGTTCCCCAATATCTACACAGACAACCATTCAAAAATATCTATACAGAGACTTTATTGTTACTGACATAAGACACATGTGTAGATATTTTTGAAAGGTTGTCTGTATAGATATTAGAGAACTCGACTGTACCTATATTCAAAAGATTCGTTAAATAACATGTTTTTAAACGCAGTCAACACAACTTTAGATTTTTGCATTGTCTAATAATAATTATTTATATTTAGTTTACTTATGACAAAAAAAAAATTGGTCGTATGTATTTTTAACTTTGTAACTTTTCTTAAAGATTATATGTGTTTTTATGAAATCTATATATTTTTGTATATTTTATACTCGTACTTATGTGTTTTTTAGGACTGTTTATTTATAAATAAAAAATAAACATATCATAGCTCAGTGTGGCAGGTAATCGGTAAGTCTTTTAATTGTAAACTTTGTAGGAAAGAGTGTAGCTAATGAATGGACCCGATTCTACGTGCAGATGGCTTAAGTAGCCTAAAACTAAATTGTCTAATTTTTTGACATAATTTAGGCGGCAGATTAAAAACGACATATTTAGAATAGCATTTAGGCAGCTAAGTAAGTTGTATAGACCGCCTAAAATAAGAAACGTCAGATTCAAATTAGCGCGGTCATTTGATTATGACAACTGCTCATAGAATAGCAGTGTTTTAGTGGCACCTAAATAAAATTAGGAAGTTTAGAGGCCACTGTAGAATCGGGTCCATTGTGTCGTAACGTTTCTTCTTTCCTTGTGTCCAATTATGCTGAGCTCTTCTATTTACAAGATTGTTTTTGCGATAATTGATTTTGATCCCGATACTTTTTTACTGGCTAGCGTTGACACTTATAAACAATTATTTGAATTTGTGTCCGTAGATACATTGCTGTATCCCAACAAACTCAACCCATTAGGCCAACGTAAATCTTGATATTGCTATGAATATGAGTGATTAAGGGGACGGCTTATATTTCCGCTATCCGGTGAAGTGGGTTGCGTGGTGAGTGGCAGACGTGGCATTCACCTTGTTGGCGCGTCGCCAGCCCGCTCCCGCGCCCTCTTCTGCCGATGCATTCGTTACATTCAACTAGTATCGGGGAAATGGGTTACGCATGTTTGTAATGGTATTTATTACATAAAACCATTTATTATATGGTATTTATTATACAAAATGTGGAAATATTTTATTGAAGGCTTTCTAACAATGTCTTTGTTTTCAACCATAAAAGTATTCTGTATACTTAAAAATAGCTACAACCTAATCGGTACATACCTATGTTTAGGACCTACGATGCCACTGACAGACTCAGAAACTGATACCTAATATCGTTGAGCTTTATCTAATGCCCCAAATTAGAAATTTAGCTAGCTTAGCTAAATATTTTATCTCGTCCAAAGTCTAATGTTCCCTAAGTCCGAGTTAAACCATTTGTTCTATGGTGATCACTTATGTTGCATTTTTCATTGTTTTATTAGCACCAGGCTGAAATCGAAACAAAGCTGCCAGGAAACTGAGCCAGGCAGGTGGTTTTTATAACCAGGCAATTCTTTTTATTAATTGTATTTTGCAGAGAAAGTTCGGCTCTGAAGTCTTTGGAATATCTCTCATAGACAAGACATAACCGAATAATGATTTTTAAGTTAAATACGTATGCGAGAAGAAGATTGAAATATTTTGATACATTTTATACGACCGTACATAATGCGTGATTTACTTATCGAATAAAAGTAAACTTCTTCGAGTAGCAAGGTATGCTCAAAAATCTGCTTAAGTAGGTATATATTTTGTTACACATTGTGACCAAAGATTTTTTCATACAGCAAAAGAAAGGGGGTCTTGAAAGAAATACGCAGATTAAAACTCGATACCCAAAAATACAACAAATATTGATTATTCAACAACGCCACTAGCGCCATCTATTGGCGAATAGAAAACAAATACTCTTTACAAATAATGCCTTATTTCCTGGGTTCCTCTATATTTTATTTGGTTTAGAAAGCTTTACAATAAAATAAATCATTCCATGAAAGCATTTGATGCCCCATTAGTTAGAGTAGGTAGCGCCTGCGAGTAGGTACAATAAATATTAGACGACCATCTTACAATCAAAATTAATATTATGCACTTGAGAATCTGGTGAAAGTCTCTAATGTATAAAGCCTACCTACATCATCTGCCAGCATGACATTTGTAAACACTAAAATTATGAATCATCATCCTCGTCCTCCTAACAATAACGTGTGGATGTTACCAAATGTTCATAGCCTATCATGCACAAGAATAAAAAACGTGTCAGTTCAAAATTTGCTTTTAGAACACCACAAATAATAGAAAAAGGAGTGTTGGGTTGCCATACTATAGCTTGCCTTTTTACCTACGTACAACATTGTTATAGGTTATTTGACGGTTTACTTTTAACTTTAAATGGATTATTATTATTATACTCCTTTTTTACTGATTAGGCGTAGTTAATTAAATTTTGATGAATCATACATATATGAAACCCTAAAATAGGCACTTCTACTAGGTACTACACATAAAGTTACCTACCTATACATGCAAGCAATGAAATACCTAAGGAGCTCCTGCTTCTAACCTAATACACCTACAACGTTAGCTTTGTTTAATGGTAATATAGCGCAAAAAGTAAAGGAACTGTGTTAATTAAATTAAAACCGCCATTGAGCAGGTCACGCCTATTTAGGTAAACGCTACACGGGTATGTTATAAAAAGTTTTATTGCAACTACCTACATATTCATTAGCTAAGTATGCGAAGCAAGTATAATAAAGCAATTTTCTTGTCCATATTACAGGCCGAGATGCCTCGACGGCCGTTGTTGCTTTCTTCTGGGAATGGGCGAATTTGTCAAAATTAAAATACAAAGAGCCTACGGGCTGAAAGCCAGTAATTAACACGTACATGCAGCTCGGGACCATTAGTGAGGAAAAAATCACCGCTGCTTGTCGTGGGCATTTCGGGCCCGCCACAGGCTCTGCGTGTCCACCGGGGTAATCCAGTATGACAATGTCCAACAGGTTTTATTTTCTCATTTAAACTGAAATGCTGCCACCGTCAGCTAAAACTGTGTGAATTCATACGGGCAGTTAAACTATTCTAATGATTGCTAACGCGAATTTAGCTCTGGATTTTTTCTTTCTAATTGGGAACATAATTTATTGGATTTATCTAAAATGACTTCTAAGAAATATTAATCCACCTAAAGATGGAAACATTGTATTGATATTTTACATGCTTCATGTTAAACCGATTCATATTAACATTTAGAATTACTACAACTAATTAAAGAGATGTATGTACCTACTGGACTAATCAGCATTGGAAGGGCTATTAAAAACCCTAGTGGGAAAATAATTGGCCATTGTTCTTGAGCACCCGCAGTGTTACCACCGAGCCAAGGTGGCATCTCGCCTGTACGTGGTTCGACAGCCTTATAATTATAATTAAGAACCCGCTTTCATCTTCCAGCTAGCTTTCGATATGATTCGGATTCCTGTTTGTCGTAGTGAATCATCGTCCAGAAACGCTGAAATCAGCACATAGACATCTACAAGTACTACAACAATCGAGAAGGACAGAAGATCTCAAGTAATTTTTTTTAGTTCAATGGGCCCGTATGATGCGTCAATGTCCGCAGAATTTTCTCTACATACGGAATTGATTTTGCCACGAGGTACGTTGTACACGCAGCGTAGCAGCGCACTGGAATTGTATTAAAGGTTAAATATTTTTTTCTCTGCAAAAGAAAACCTAAGGAAACAGGGTTGCATAAAAAATATGAAGAATCTTTTAAGGGAATAAACCAAAACAGAGACTTAAAAAAAACTGTTCCATACATGTTACCCTGTACTTGTACTAGACTTGTACTGCTTTCGGAGAGCAAATGTACCTATTGGTTACAGTTACTATGTAAAATACCTACCTAAATTGCTATACGTGAGCCGATAATATTTGAGGTGTTCCGTAAACTCCTCAAGGACGTCAACGGAATCTCATCGGAATCTGTGAAGTACCTACATCGTTGAGGACTTCCATAAGTCATCACTGTTCAACTTCACTAAATGATGGTATTGCAAACTGTGATAGAAATGCAATTTTGAGATTGCTACGAGATGTGAAACCTGTCTGAGAGAAGCGAGATTAGGGATTCCTAATAAGGAAATCAATTACATTCTAATAAGAATAGTTTTATTGAGAAAACTACATCATTGACATACTGTATAAGGCTTGGAAACTTTATATCCTCTTCTCATCGAAGTTGGTTATCTAAGCCCAATTTATTGATTTTTTTATGGGCGTGGGTAATACAAATTGTGGTCCTCTTATGGATTTTACTAACCTATCTGACTTTCCTATTTTCTAACCAGAGGAAAAAAATAATCATATTGGGGTTAGGCTTGAGGATAAGTAAGTATAGGCAACTTGTATATTAAAAGTTCCCAAGCAGCCTGAAGGCATAATAGCCTTGGTTCAACGACTGCTGTCATGGAAAACGGACGTTAAGCCGTTTTACGTTTCAAAACACGGCATCGCTCAATCATCTGTTGCCCATTCAGATACTGGCCTCAGCCGATGTTGTTTTAGCTGGCCTAAGCAGTGCAAGTGCATGCTGCTAGATTAATGAGCTTAATGCACTTATAGAGAAAACCAGAAATGGAACAGTATTTATTTAATGAATCTTCTCAGTATATGCTTATAAATATAACATGCGTTTTATAACCACTCACTTGCTTTCGGATTTTAAAAAAGGTAGCCTAAATTGCTTTCAATTTTTCTTTATCAAAGAAGTCCATATTACACTTGGCAACCACAGTTGCCACCATCAGTTTTTGGGTTCGCGAAATTGGCAACTGTGGTTGCCACAAGCAAGTGAGTGGATAAGCATGTGTTCTACTAGTTGAGCGAGTAACATACTTAGTTGAACAAATAGCTGGTGAACTAATAAAATATCCTCGTACCTCCTTTCAATATTAAAAGAAGTTAATCTTCTTCGTATCTATAATCATACCTATCAGTCGTAGTACCAACTTGCTTGTTGTATATAACTTGCGCATTAAATTAATTTACAACCACTCAATGCAAGACGAATGCTCTGCAGATTCGATCTGGCGTTACAAAGATATGGGTACAATGGTTGTAGTTGTAGCGGGTGGCCTTGCTAAGGGCAGAAAGCAGAAAAGTCGCAAATCTGTCGTGCGTGCGACGTGCGCTGTGCCCGGGCCGTGTACTCATAGCCTCGGTAGAGAAACGTCTCATGTGTATAGACATTATGGTCGCATACCACCTTGTTGTTGTAAGAGTAAGTGATGTTGCCGGTGTAGCCGGTGACTTACGGCCTGCGCGTGCGACGGGTAAACACTAATCGAGCTGTTGCCACAGATAGACGACTTTGTTTGCCATAACTTACTTGCATTTCTACTCCAATAGTTGCTACGACATGCGAGAACGTCTATTAAAAGGACTTAAGCTGGTTTATATTTTTTGCCATCATGTAATTTGTATCATCATGAAATCATTGTAAATTCCCGAATTATCAAAATTTTCCGATATCTATTTTGAATGTGGTAAACATTGTTCTTGATACTGAAGTTTACCTATTAAAATTCTAAGTAACATCATCGAAACTTAAATATTTATTCTGCACAGCAATGAACACTTTGTAAGACACACTAAGACATTCTTCAGGTTATTTACCCAAATATGATCTATCCTGGTTAGTTGAATCTCTTTGGAGAAGTATGTGATCCCTGAGCGTCAAAGGAATACAAACACCAAGTAACCCTTTAATAATAATATGAAACCCATTCATTGCCGAAGACGCGAATTCGCGTCAAGAGATTTGTTAATCGTAATGCCGCGCATATGAAATCGCGGTATTATACATTTTGACTTATAGAGCCATGAGTAACAGTAAAATGAAACTGGTTTGCACACGCGAGGCTTGTCAATCGTAATGCCGTGAACGCGAAATCGCGTTATGTTTCGAGGCTTGTCAATCGTAATACCGCGGACGCGAAATCGCCTCGTTATGAACTGTTACTGTATTCCATTTGCAAGGCACGCCACTAAGGGGGCAGTAGAAATTTGGAGTATCGGCAGTGAATGGGTTAGTATGCAATATTATAGGTAGGTAAGAGGAAAAGTCTGTGAGCTTTGTAAATTTGTATGTAGGGGGTCTTCAAAACCTGTCGTCTAATGATAAATGTTTCACCAGTTACATTATGTAAGTATATTAGAATGTATCTTCGGGCTGGACATAGGCTATATTTTATCCCGTGGCTTTCAGTCTGGGTTCTTTGAAATACACGGGCAGTATCACGCGGACAGCTAATTAAGTAGGTACACATGTTTTGAGTTTCCTACGTCATTTAGGTATTTCATAATTTGTAGTCACGTGTTGCCAGTTTTCTTTGTTTGCATCATTAAATCAAGAAAGAACTGTATAATTGTGGAACAATAAATAAATAATAATAATAATGAGGCTCGTTTTAAGCACCTACATTTTCTATTGTGGCGTATATGTTTGAGTAAAACCGGACACAAAAGGTTCCCACGCTATTTTCCAATCTATTAAAGTACCACGGCCACAACAGACGAAGAAAGCTTGAATTCTGCTTTTTCTTTCTTTGATCTGCGTTAAAGTATAATCATGAATTAAATAAATATTGCAACTGAATTAGCTTCAGAAATTGGTTTCCACGTGAAACGTTTACACAGCGTTATCTACATTTTATATATCCCGGTGTATGTAGGTAATTTAACGCGGCAATGATCGGAACAATTCAACTAGGGCGACGACGGTCTGTCGGAAGTTAGCAAATTATCACTGGATCGTAAAATTAACGCTTCTTATCGACGCAGAAATGATTTCAGAGTTGGAGCTCAATCGATTCCGAAACGTCCAACTATATGAACAGAGGTTAATGTCCACTGGCAACCACAGTCAACAAAATGAAACTTATTTAAAAAGGTAACAAAATGTTTTCAATTTTATTGCTGGTTTGTTGTTAAATTCTTTAATAAGATACTCCCGGGTGCGTGTGTGGTGCGTATGTGATTGGCTTACCCACACCGGTGAGCTGTTCGGGCGGCATTCAAAAATATCCCCTATGTAAGGGTTGTTAAGGTTAAAACATGCGCAGCAAATGAGAGATTCTGAAATTTGCCTGCTGGAAGTGGCAGTTCCGAGATAAGATCTCACGATGCCGCAATAAAAAGCGCTCGTACCTCGTCCGTTGTGTAATGTGCATTCAAATTGCATTGTGCGAGAACTAATTCGCCTTAGGCCGATTCGCATGTTACGATAAACACATGTTTCGATTAAGTGTTACGCTAATGTAAGAGTACCTATGCCCCGCCATTATTATCCGATCCAATTCTAGGTAAATAATAGTAGGTACTTACCTAGTTAATGTGAATGTGTAAAAACGTGCCCTTCTATATTAAATTAAATGGGATCTTAATCCCTAAAACGTATATCAATTACACGATCTTTTGCAATTTTACCGGATAATTATTTCTGAATGAAATATCAACTGAATTGAAAAATATTTGGTACTTGCTTCCGCCCGCGACTTCGTCTGCGTGGACTCGGGATAAAAACTATCCTATATTTTAATCCAGGCTATAAACTATCTTCGTGCAAATTTTCATTCAAATCGGTTCAGCCGTTTAAGCGTGATTGAGTAACAAACATCCAAACATCTAAACTTTCGCATTTATAATATTAGTAGGTTGTACGAGGTTTGAAACTAATGTAAATGATCTTATGCAAGTCTCTAATTAATCAAGCGGTAAACTCGGCTTAGAGCCACACTCGTGTTAGAGCATTGTCTTCAGTAATCTCGTATTGCTGCCATTTTTGGTTGAAAGCCATTAAAATTTGAAGAACACGAGGATGTTCAGCGAATGTTATTGTGCTTAAGAGAGCACTTTAAAGAGAGACAAACGTGGCGTAGGAGATAAGGGTATGACAAAAGCTATTGTTCTGTAGAGCAATTACTCGCGGCTCGCGAATTACCTAAGCCTCATATATAAATTAACCGGCGGCAAACAGCGGAAAGATTTCTCTAGTTATACGCCAACACAACAATTATTCGTAAATCACTTTACTAGGTATATGTTAAAACTTACGAGAGCTCGTTCGGCATGGTTCGGCGCCGTTCCCTGCTTTAACGCAATAGGTATGAGTGACGAAATTGAAACCTACGGAAATGGATATAAGGATTGTTTTATGATCTTTTAGTGTAGTCGGTAGTGCCCAACATTTTGGTAGCGAAAGAGAATATGCATGGCGATTTCGTGATGAATATTCATTTCCTACGGGGCATGAAATTTATTGTGTTTTACATTTATATTCAACTCAGGCGTCTTACGTAACGGTAGTGGCAGGATTAGCGAATTGTGAGCGTTCGGAATAACAAAGTTGAACTAACAATGTAGGTACTTTTAAGTACTTATTACATTTTCATGCGCCGATACATGTTACTCAAACAATCGATTGTGTTATGTATGTCCAAGCAAACCTAAATATGTACCTATTAAGTATGTAAATATTTTTTTTCTAATAGGTTTTGTAGTTTTAAATTTTCAGAATTAGTACATTACTGTAGCGACCGGGAAAATTGGGATTGCCGGCCAAGTAGGAATACTTGGCCGGCCATCACATTTTACGTCGAGGTAAACAAACACAGACACAACAAGACACCAACAATTACCTATGCCACAATTATTAAGGCAGACGAACAAATAAGTTCATGGTCCCGACCATTTATAACGAATTTAACTGGTTAAGAGAAGAGACAAAAAATAGTTTAAATGTTGCTAAAACAGACCTTATTAGAAAAATTACCTTAATTTTATTGTTTTAATTTCTAGTATGTTTAGTCAGATTTATATTTGTGTTTAAGTAGTAAGTAAGTAACTTAGGTGCATATATGGTTATATATACCTCTAAAAAATGAGCGCGGTCTCGCCAACAAACTGTTCCGTCAGTTTGGCGACTAAATTTGAAATTGAATATGTGTTTATGTACCTTCTTGAAGAAAAGAAAAAACCACATTATGAACATGAGAGAACTACATTTCTAATATAATTTTTAATAATACCTCAAATTGTAACCAGCGGTAGGTGTTAGGGCTATGAACCGATATTGCAAAAAAAAATCTTAACTACTACCAACATTTTTTTTTCATAAAATAATTTAGCACTTAAGATTTTCTTGCAATATCGGTTCATAGGTACTTACTATTAAAAATACACGCTGTATTGGTGCCTGCGTACCTAAATATCAGTACGAACGCGTACCATTGTAGGCAGTGAGCGGCTAATTGTAGGTATGGACACGCGTGTATGCGTGGCTCTGGCGGCAATGTTAGTGGAGCACGGAGCAGTACGCTGGGCTCAGGGCAGGTGCTCAAATTATTTGACATTTGAAATAAAATTTGGGGCATCGTTAGTCATAGGCGATCGAACACTATCGAGTCTATCGGCTATCGACACACTTGGCACCTGTCGAATATTTAGCGCATAAATCCATGGCAACTGTTCGAACAAGTCGACTTCCATCGATTCTGAGCTATATTTAATCAACGCGCCGCGACACGCCGCCGCATTGTTCTCGCGATTGGATTGCAGAAGCGTCTGAAACTTATTTTATAAGGGCGTCTAAGGCGGTCCCAATATTGCAAATAACTATAAATAGAACAAATAAATTTTGCTTGACTTCCATTCGAGAATGAAGACGATGAATGTCACCGACGTTTTGTATGGAGTAGCTATCGTGCTCATTTAACGTTCACTCCGCGCGTGGGCTTCTTGCCTTGTTATATTGGTTAGTACTTCTCTATTAACTGTTTAAAAATAAACATTAACCTATACTTGATCTAATTGAACGAGCGAGCGAAGGAAACGCAATTTACCGTTTCAGTTTGGGTCAACAAAAAATCGTATATCCGGATGTCCCGCTGACCCGTCGTCCGGCTGTTCTCCTCGACAGGTTGCATTTCTCTACGGATTCTCGTCAAATCTTGTGAGCAGGTTCTAGATTAAATAGGATTTTTTTGTCGATACATTACCTATTTGGAGAAAAACAGGCACGCGAGTTATACAGCTCAGAGAACCACTAGTGGCAGTTAGGTTAACTAAATCTGTGTCAATATATTTGTAATAAGTATGTCGATGGCAGAATCGAATTTAACACTGTTATTCAACTTAGTTTGGTAATGAAAGTTATTTTCACTGATAGGGCTTGTGTATACGAAGTTTAAATATAACGTTCACAGCAAAGGTAAAGTTTGTAAACGATCGGCGCCATCGCGCGCGGCGTGATTGCATTGGCCGCGTCAAACAATTGATTAGTCGCATAAACTCGGTTTGGCGCGCGCTAACGATGCATCATCCCGCTGATAATTAAATTGTAAATTAGCTAAGCCGATGCTAGTTCGCTGCCCGTGCGGTGTGGTCGGCGTAGCGCCGCGCCCGGTGGTTTGATGTGTGTTGCTTTGGCGAGGTATATATGCATCCAGCAAACAATACATTACTGCCTAACTGGCTAAACAAAGGAAGGATCTTCATGAAAACTATTGCTTTTATCTCCTTACTGTAAAACAACATGTTTAGCCTAAATTGTATGTCCGAGATTAGGGGAAGATATCTAGATAAATGTTTCTATATCTGGTTAAAATAATTTATTCATAAGGGAATGTGTTTCGTGTGCGTAACTAGGAAGCATGTGAAGTGCATCGCCAACACACGTGCCATAGTAAATCTTGAAATTACATTGGTTCCGAGCAAACTCCACGCGCGCTGATTGCGAAAAATTCAATCTTGTTTCATGGAAATTTAATTTAACATACAAAATGAAAAGCTGCCCTCGCCGAAGCGAGCGGTCCGAAGCCCGATACGATATGAATCGATGTCAGCTGTCTGACTGCTCGCCTGTTTGTGGACGCGATAGTGCTTTGTGTGCATATTGTAATCAATTGTCGAATTGTATCAATTTGAACTTGCAATTTGCAATTTTGATGCGAATTCATTAATTTGTTGGGAGAGCTGAAACAATACCTGCCTACGTTGTCTGATTCCGCTACCGATATAAATTAGTATGTTTCGTAATTAGTATGTAATGTGGGTAAAGCGCTTTTAATTATAATTTAACATTTTGTCATTATGCTGCTTTAACATGCGTATTCATATGAGACTTCACATGTATCCGATTAAGTTAATACCTACCCACATAATGACATGAATTTCGTATAGCTTGTAATAAATTTAATATATTTAATTATTTCGTGGGCATATGTGTGTACATATGCACAGGAAATAATTAAATATATTGACCGACCGAGAGTAAGTGTTTACTCTCGGTAGATATGAAGAGGAAAAATATAATGAATGTACGTAGGTACGTACATTAATTAACAATTGAAATAAAAAAACTTCTCATGAACCTACTTCATCCAATTTAAATAAATCATTCAATGTGATTACGTGTGTGTGTACAGAATGGGTCGTCGGGATGGACATAGGCTAATATTTAATCCCGTGGCTCTGTCTGTGTTCTTCGTAATAGGTACGCGGGCAGCTAGTATTTTATAAAAGGAAGAATTATCGAAAAAAAAAATTCTATATAGCATATCGGTGGCATACAAGCGTATGCTCCGCTTGACCATAGCTAATGGATGCTTGCTGGAATTTAACATCAGCGTTGCGTTACTTACCTTAGTTGTAACCTGTGTTGTTTGGTGAAGTTCGCCAAACTTAAACAGTGTTAGGTATCGAGAGTATAGTGTATAGTATAGTGTATAGAATACAGGTATACTATGCCGCCTGATCATGTTTGTGTAATTTTGTGCGGTGCATAATGAATACATCATTTGGAGCAATAGGTACAATTGCAGTGCACATAATCAAACAAGTGTTCCTGTAGTACGTCGATCGCAATCGATAGATCTGCCGCCACATAGTTGGTCGCGCGCGTCGTGTTGCATCGCACATAAAATTATATTTATAGCAGTTCATCGCACCTATCGCAAGCAGAATTCGCGTGCCGATGTCTTGTCAATAATCGTTAATAGATATTTCAGAAGACAATGCAATCGGCTAAGTATAGCGCTGGTGACTAACGCCCCGTCGCAACCACCGGGAACACATGTCACATCTTTGTTAATCTTATTATTATGCGAAAATGTATTTGTGATGCAATCCGTTTGACAGATATGTCTATTTAATTCTGTCCTAGTTGAGCCCTTTGTCTTTTCATTAGCAATCAATTCACAATTTAAACCGCAGCAGGGCTCTTCGCAAAACGATTGGAATGGTCGATGAAATCGGTTCTGGCAAAATAATACAGAACGCAGAGTAAGCTCGTTACTATATTCATAAAATTTACCTTAACAAGAGATTCAACAGACACCTGTCCGGATAACGTACCGTCTTCTGAGGTGAAGGTTTTGGGAGCTCGTAACCGAAGCTATTTTTATCAGCAGATCCTAGAGTCGCGGGCCGAGCCCCTAGAAAAAATTCCGCGGAGCATATGCAGGCAGGCGTCGGAAGTCATAACTCACAGTTATGATGCGAACGACACCAGTTTCATAAACATTGTTTTTCTTCCTTTCGCCCCTAATATTTATATTTATCAATCCATCTACACATTTATTTATAGTCCAAAATAGCGAGCTTCCGAGGGTGCCCAGGGGGCGCGCCGTCATTACGATTTATTGTTTTCTTTGGCCATAGCTGGATACTACTGCCGAGTGCTTAGCGAGATTTTAAGAGCTTGTCACCAAAAAGGGCAAAATAATATCGTTACCATTATACAATTATTTTTCAAAAATATTATGACTATTTAGATGAAATTTTCGAAAGGGCGTCATGTTTCGAGTTAAGTAAACAATAGAAACGAATTTAAATCAGGTCATTCGGATAAAGCATACATTATGAAACGAATAAATAGGTGAAGATTAAAGGACTGCGACCTTACCGAGAACTGATTTTTTTAAATAATTCTATACTTTCTTATATTTTCATATCTTACGACACATTATACCACTAATACTTATAGCATATATGCATTATATATTATATATCTAATATTGTAACCACGCTGTCAATGAGTCAGACACAAAATATTTTCCCCCTCACTGCCTCGGAAAGCCGTCTCTTTAAAACCAGTGGGCAAAAACGCATTTTATCAACTAGTGGGAAGGTAATTTGACCTTGGAGCGTTTTTAAGTAGCTTTTGACAGATAACAAAACGTAAAACGCTCATAATACAAAAAAATCACAGATGATGTATTTCTGTTGCCGCTATTAACAACAAATACTAAAAAACAAAATAAAATAAAAATTTAAGAACTTTTAAAAAATTGCTAGTTGCCTTCATCAGGCGCTGGGTCTCAAAATGTATGGGAAAACTAAAATCCGACTCGCACTTGACCAACATTTTACATGATATTACTTAACGTTATTATTACTGAGCCCGTGTGGTGTCGGGTAAGAATACCACAACCCCCTTTCTTCCTGTGGGTGTCGTAAGAGTCGACTAAGGGTACACGGTTGAAGTGTGTTGTGGGCGATGGGCTAGCAACCTGTCACTACGATATCACATTTTGTCGATCTTTTATACCCACATTGATGCTAAAAGTGGCACTGGAACACAAGTTTCATGTGCTCTGCCTACCCCTTTTAGGGATAAAGGCGTGAATGCATGTATGTATTATTACTGTAAAAAAAATACAAAATATATTAAATAAAGTTGTTTTGCAAGTTGCACTTTCCTCGCTACAGTGAGGTGAAAAGTTTTGTGTTACACGCGGGTGCAAATGTATTTTTCAACACAATTGCTTTGCAACTATATTGTTTTAATTTAATTCAATTTGATGGTAATGATCTAAAAGGTATGTTTTCCGTTAGTTCTATCTGCCTTTGATGGAATAATATATCAGAATCCCACTAATTTAGAAATTGCAACTGTCGCGCGGTTTTGTTTAAGGGTCCTTACATACAGACGAGCGTACATACATACATACATTCACGCCTTTATTCCCAAAAGGGGTAGGCAGAGCAGATGAAACTTGTGTTCCAGTGCCACTTTTAGCATAAATGTGGGTATAAAAGATCGACAAAATGTGATATTGCAGTGATAGGTTGCTAGCCCATCGCCCACAACACACTTCACCCCTGGTCCCTTAGTCGACTTTTACGACACCCACGGTAAGAAAGGGGGTGGTGAAATTCTAACCCGACACCACACGGCAACAGACGAGCGTATTTTGCTAAATGCTTGCTTTTTCATTCAAGATGACGACGTAACTATTAGTACCTATTTATTAAAAATCTGTTAACGTACTTAAATAATCATTTCGCTATGGGCTAACACTGTTCAAATTTTAATTTTCTCTTTCTAAACCTAAAATAAATGAGTTTTCTTGGGAGCCTTTTTCAAATTTTGCAGTGTGTGAGTTGAGTGAGTGAAAATCAAAGATTTATTAAAAAAATGGATAAAATACCTTCCGAGTTTTCTTAAGATTTTTGGTGAAAACAGGATTACATTATTTTTTTTTACCGCAAATTGTACTTATATTTTGCCCTAATAATAATATTATAGCAAATTATAACTTTATGTTAACCCATTATATGGATAAATAATCATAACTATAGGACGCCGCGCGCCGATATTTTTATTTAATTACCTAAGTACGTTATCAGATTTCGAATGAATACTAATATACTCACCGGCAATAAATGTGGCCCAAATTAGAAAAATTAATTTAATTATTTAAAACATTATTTAGTCTATTCAATTTATAGTTTGAAATCACGAAACGTTTTTGGGCCAAATTGTCTGCCGGTCAGTGTAGTTACATCGTAATCTTGAATGAAAAAGGAAGCATTTTGTAAAATACGCTCCCGCTTCTGCTTATGTAGGCGTAAGGCCTCTTTTAAGCAGCTTTCAACTAATAGGGATCTATCTATCTATCTATCTGGATGCCCCAAGGGTATTAGACGTAGCATTTTCAAAGATAGGTAGCAATTTTTGCCTAATAATTTTACGGGACTCTATTACTATGACTTCGTTGTCCGTCCGTCCGTCCGTCCGTCCGAAACATACGCATACGTGATAAGCTAGTAGTTGCGTCGTTGCGTTGCAACAAGCCGTAAAGTGGCAATTACCGCCCGCTACTACACTTACTGAACAGGGGGAGATGTTTGTAGTAGACTAATAATGAAAGCCTCTGATCGCATAGTTTCAGCCGGCTGGTCGCTTCAACTAGACGTCGTTTAAGCGCAAGCAATTGATTCGTCGTGCTATTTTTACCCGACTGCCTAAGGAGATGAGGGTTATGTTTTTCGAGCGTATGTATGTATGTATGTATGTAGGTGACCTTATTCTTTGGCACGCCCGGACGGATTTCGACATATGAGGTGTCGTTGGATTCCTCTTAATCGTGGGAGTGACATAGGCTATAAAATTTGAAAAAAGCAGTTGGGTTTTTGAAAAATCTTTAGTTTCACTTGTTGCGATAGATGTCAAAAAACACAGCACGGGTAAAAGCCCAACAACCATTTCCAAAGGTTAGATGGCATTCAATGCTATTTCAACATCAAAAAGAGTTTGACACCTGTACTTTCCCTCCAGTCATCAAAACACGACGCAAATACATTTTTAATAAGAAGCAATATTAGTCCCATTCCAAATCCACGTGCCCAACCTAATCTTCAACTTAAAGTAACAAGAAACATAATCTGTAATAATACAGAGGCAGTCACTATACCTGACATATTTATGTATACAGTAGGTGCAGCAAATGGACATATGGCATGGCAATTTATGAACGTGGGGGCCCATTACCATTTTAAATATTATTTTTAGGGAATTCCGTGTCAGATCTCACTCGGCGCCCGCCCGTACATTACGAGATGTGATCTCTGATTAAGTCCCTCTGATATTTTGAAGTAGTGAGTTTGAATTTTCTGTTAATTAACGGAACAGTAAGGTGTTAATTATGACTTTAATAACTTTCTACCATCAAAGTTTTACGGGTGAATTGACTCAATCCCCGTTGAATGATGTTCACATTTGTTTAATACATATACGTATTTCATCTATAAGGTTAATAAGGTACCGTTGCCTAATAATAATAAGGCCCAGCTTAATTACGAAGCCTTGTAAAACAACTACAGTATGATTAATAAAGAAAAGCCATTCATCGGACTACTAACAATTTATTTAACTAACAAAATATAACATAAAAAAGTTAGAAAATAATGATACGTGCAATATTTGAACACGACACAGCAAACTGTATTTATTTTACAAAATGGCACCACGCACTATTAAAAACTGAAATGCACCTTTCTTTGTTATTCGTACAATGATCACTACATAGTATAAAACAAAGTCGCTTCCCGCTGTCTGTCCCTATGTATGCTTAGATCTTTAAAACTACGCAAAGGATTTTAATGCAGTTCTTTTTTAGTAGATAGAGTGATTCAAGAGGAAGGTTTATATGTATAATATAGTACCCGTGCGATGCCGGGGCGGGGGGTCGCTAGTGTAATATAAAAAAGAGGTTACGGTATATGGTTTCTATACGTAATTCCGTGTTTGTGTAAAAATGGACACCAAATCTGACAGCATACGTTTCCATTGACCACGCAAAACTAAAACAAGTTGGTGCAAGTGACTCAGTTTTAGTGTGCCACTTTTGGATCGCTTATAAACTATCTACATCTTTTTATATTGCACCATTGCATTTGTACATACATAACTGTGAACCGGGCCCTCCTTCGTGCACCTACCTTATTTAAAAATCTTCTCAAAACAATTGCCTTTTTCTTTAGTTTTGTTTATTTAAAATAAAAACATAGACTTATGGTGATAACTTACTACTTACATTCTCTATTTGATTCTAACTGAAGCATCGGAGAGTTTCTAAGGTACTCTGTAATATTAATACAATTAGGATGAAATTTCAGGTAATGTTTAAATGGCTTTATATAAAACTTCCTCAAATTGTTTGCTCACTTAAAACTGCATTAAATAAAAACAAGTTCCTGAACAGTGAACAAAAAAGTGTCATAAAATACAAATAATGTGGCGTGGGGCGATGACTCATATCGGTTGCAGTCGAGCAATTAATAGTTCACCAGAATGGTTCTGAATGGAGCAGTTGTCAACTCGTCTAAAGCAAACAAAGCTGGGTCAACCACGCCATTAAAGTTTATGAAACGGAAGCCGTCGGCGCAGACATGTCCCCTGCAGCCGCTCTTCGATCTGTCAATACTGCACACTTTAGGCTAGACGTGTATTTAGCTAAAGCCACCGAACGAAAAAACCATAGAAGTCTAAGTAGCGCCGCAAAATGGCCCCACAGAATGGGTGCCATTGCCATTATGCGGGGTTGGGGGCAGGGTGTCGAAACGATGCCAGGCAGCCGTTTAGTTCGACCATGCGCATACCGGGTTTTAGGCACGTGTTTGAGTAGAGGTTTTGTAAGGAGCTCGCTATATGGCTGTTTCGTTGGCTGGCTAAAACTAGTTTTTGGATTCGAATCTTTGTAAGTGTGTATGTAGCGGGTGATCACCGAAACAACTCATTCGATAAAATAAAAGAAATACCAGTATGTAGAATGGATCTTCTGAATGGACTTAGCTAATAGCGGGTTTGCCTGCGTTATTTGCGATACGCGGGCAGATCATGAGGTTGTAGCGTGGTATGTTTGTAATTTTGTATGTAGATGATGAAATATGTTTTGCAATCGGATGAGTAGTTTGCAGTAGTTGACATATTTCAGGCTATATTTCAAGTCGCGGCTCCGCATGGGTTGTCTGTTGTATGTACGCGGGCGGAGTCGCGCGGCGGGCAGCTAGGAATATTATAAAGAGGTAAAGTTTGAAATCTGGATATTTTACGACCAGAGTGCTCAGGCATGTTATGCCGAGATTGTAAATTTCATCAATGCTATTTAGCCGAATAGCGTGCATGTCCCGTTTCAAAAACAATTTAATTTTTGAATTGTGACATGTCAGTGACGATATCTTCTACACAAGTGAAAAGCCATAAATCTAATAAGTCTTCCAAGTGAGCTAAATCGTAAATTCTCTTTTGGTGTTATCCCCTTGATGGCATCGCCAAACCAAGAAAAATATAAATGCTGTCCACAGACAAATATGCGGCAATCCCTCACACAAGTGGTAAGACCACTTGAATTTTTAATGCTACACTCAGACCGCCGCAAACCGTAACAGTTTTCTTGTCATTGGTAGAGATGTGATATAAATTTTGCAGAGTGGCCCCATCTTTTCGTTTGCCATTAATTCTTAATGCGGACACGGGGCATACTTCATACGAGGCGTGTCTAATGTTATTTGTGTGCTAAGTAACGGTGCACATGTCTTCGAAAACAACACGTTAGTCCTAGCAAAAGACTTTCGCAGACGAAGCTAACATAACCTTCACACATTTTATAACTTCGTTAATAATCTCGGCTATAGTAATTTAAAACCACTAAAAACCACAGAAATTAGCTGTTTGCTCACCTTGGAACTGAATAAACTTCCTCGTGGCTGATTATAATGACAAGACTAAGACAATAGTTGGATTAGTTTTATTTTGCTGAAGGCCGTGATAACAATACACTTAACAAAGTTGACGCGATCCGTCGCGCCATATAATTTCAGTTAATCAAACGCCACGTCACCGAGGCGCGGTTCGGAATCGATTAAAGCGTTTCATTTCCGGTGTTCTTGTAGGGAATAATTATTGGAAAACTGTTCAAGCAATCAAGGATCGTTAGTTTCCGTCACTCCAGTGAAATAATATGAAGAAAGAAATCGATTGATAGCGCAGTGTCAGTACAGCCAACTGTGACCGCACCGTGCACCGCCATCAGACCTTTATTTCTTCTTTAGTACAATTTGTTTTTACATGCGATGCTCCGGTTTTTTCCTGCCGGCCAGTCGTGCTCTTGTTGGCTTATGCCGTTGTCGCACCTGTCCGCTCCTCCGTGCTTCTTTAATTATGGACGCTCTCAATTTTGGGGTTCAGTCCTAAATTAGTTGACGGGTTTACAACATTGTCCGGTGACTTATCCTAATTAAAACTTCAATAATTAGTAAGGAACTGAAACTGTGGGATCTTTGAATTCTAAACATTAGGGTTTCTATTAGACATGCTTTGCAACTCGATCTTTCTTAAACACGAGTCCTCTCAGCTTCTTCATGACAAAATATGATTACGCTCCAGCAGTAGTAAAATAATATGTACTAGGTAATATTATATCAATGTGTAAGAAATATTTGTTTTAGTCAAAAATCAAAAATATACCTAATTAATTATATTGAAACGACTCGCTCTTGACCCGTTTTTTGTACTAAAGATTAATATTGCGACTTTAGGAAGTTGGTAGATCACCTCGTTGATTACGAGAATCTTTTTGTTGGAGTTTTTAAGGTTTAGGTAGATATGCAATGGAGCGTCGCGTTTTTTGTGTCCCGTTATTTGGTCATTATTTTTATGAAAGCATTTTGCGATTGTTCTGACAAAAATGCTTCCTTATTTACGAGGTCATTTGAGAATATTTAATTACGTTCTGTTTATTGGATCATCTGCTCAAAGAAATAAAATATTCTTAAGATTTTATTAATACGTTAAGGTAAATGTTGCTGCCAAAATGTTGTCTCGCTCGCTCGCTAGTGTTTGCTCGATGTGCTGTGCCTGTCGGCCGCGCGCGGAAGCTTGCGAAAATCGGCATAAAAATATGATTTTCATGAAAAAAGTGAACAATGAAGTTTTAGATTAATGTATTTAGATTCTTTACCTGAATGAGCGATTAAAATATCACTTATCGTTTAGAAGCATTTAAAACATTTTTACATGCTTAGTATTAATTGTTGTTAGAATTTACAATGAACTTGTTAGTGAGATACCATAGTTTCAGTTTATTTTTTTCAGAATCTTTGGTCGCTGAATTTCGGCCTCAAAAAATCACGTTTTTACTAGACCGCGCGGAGGATACATACGCCTTAATAAATGATAGAGTATTCGTGAAATCAAGTTTTACTAAGAAGCAGTAAACATGCAATAACTTAAATTATGATATGAATGGAAGGAATAGCTGAATTCTATATAACGACAACGATACGTATCCAAAATGATGTTGTCACAGCGCAGCGCGCGCGGGCGAGTGTCGCTCACGCAGCGAGACGCCGCGGCCGGCGCGAAAGCACGCCTAATGGACTATTAACCTCCCGCAGCTAATTATTAATATTTTATTTTTATGACTCGCCTCTATCCAAGTTTTACGACCACTTTCCGGTTGTCGTTTAATATAGTTGATATTTTTAATGCTAAATATTTGGTTAGCGCTGATTGAAAGGTCAGCCATATGGTCACACGTCAACAGACTTCATTAGTTTGTTTTAATTTCTTTACTACGAATATTTGTGTAAATTTTTATGAAACTATGTCGTATCGTATTAATGCATTTAGATTCGTTGAGATAAGAGCTAGTTATAATTTTAAGTTATACGGAAAAATGACATTAAGTTTAACATTTGCATAGCTACTTCATCTAATTAGGAAATCGTATTTCGTAACTTGATACAAAATATGAAATAGTTAACTGCTATTTTAAAAATATTTACTGAGGTCTCTAAATAACTGTTTAATACTTGTTAATCTAGTAGGATGTCACTGTTCTGTGTCAAACGCACCCTAAATCATTTTCATGCATGATCTGTCAAACTTATATCCCAGCGTCAAGGGTTGACAGCAGTTCGTGGCAACTGTTCCGACCTGCGGATAAACCCGACAAACTACGGATATTGAATCTAAATAGGCGATTAGCTACTTTATCACAAGCCTTTAATGTTGCTTTTACTCTTAAACTTCATTTACATCTTGCGTCGTTTCTACGATTTGGCACCATTTCGGTTTTATTTCCAATAAGATAGAAATATTCATACAAATTTAGGAATATATTCCGTAAAGTTACCTGTTTAGAGTACATTTTAGTATGCGAAGCTGGAACATTATTTGAACAACGCCAACGGAAGGAATGGCTCAGTGTGTGGCTGTATATTCGAGTTATTAAATGATTTATGGAGGAGGATTACTACGAGAGAATCCTGTGTAACAATTTTGGGAGTTCCGTCTATCTGACTAAGTTCTTTTTTCCTTGTCGAGTTAGAATGTTAATCATGCACAGTAGCCGTGTGTTGATCTCGAAGTAATTGAGTTAACTGACGCGTTGATGACTTATTTGACAGAGTGAGTCGTCCGCTTTACCGTTACTTAAACGTGATTGCGATGGCTTTTAAATATTATCGCTTAGTTGGTTGGACTACTGTCTGGGGATACTGATTGGAATATTATCTATTAATATCATTGAATAACTCCAACTTCCGTGATAGCTTTATCGGTACACGGAAACCAGAAAGAGCCAATCTATCGACGGAAAGCCGGGCCGACGTAGCATTTATAGATACGCCCAATGATGGCACATTATTTTTCCAGATCGAGATATCAAATTGATAAGTGGGGCACATTCGCAGCGCAGCGAGGGACGGCGCGGCGGCGAGCGGGCTGGCGAGGCATTATGAAATTGGCCGTACGTTAGAAGCCGTTACTTCCGATAAAATATAACCGCCACGGACGCTCATATCTGTCGGAGGAACCGCGGCGCGCCGGCTAGTATCTACCCGGAGCACGTCGCCCATCATTTCGTCTATTAATCTTTAATTCATTAATAAAAAAGCTGGATCTGGTCCGAATTTGATAAATTTGTTAGTAAGTACGGCAGGAAATAAATAGTTCATTAGGTTAGCTGTGTTGATCTGCAATGACATACCTATAGGTAAATGGCAAGGAAACGTAAGGTATATGAAAAAAGTTAGGCTCGTTCCACTTGCCTGTAAATGTAATTCAAGCTAAAATAAAAAAATTAACCGGTGTTCAAGCAGATGGATAATATGGATGGGACATATGACGATTGTGGACATTGTCTACAAATTGAAAGTTATGTGGGGAGTCAACTTTATAGCCTTTTTAGGGTTCCGTAGTCAACAAGGAACCCTTATAGTTTCGCCACGTCCGTCTGTCCGTCTGCAGCTTAGCTCAGTAACCCTTACTACTACAAAGCTGTAATTCGGCATAGGTATATAATTCAATTACGCTGACAAAAAGGCATGAATAAAATCTAAGAAAAAAAAAAAATTTACCTCCCGTACACGTAAAGTGGGGATGTCATTTTTTTCCTCTTTAAACCCTAGTGTGGGGTATCGTTAAATAGCTTGTTAATTCCGTGATTCGTTTGCGTGATATTGGACTTTAAAGCCCAAATATTTGATTCTGATTCTAATTTTTGTTCGAGTCATTTGTCCCCCCGTGCCGGTTAAATGTGAAAAAAATCGTAGTACATAATATAATGAATCTAAAAGGAAAAACTATCAAGGCTAAGTAGGCATAATTCGTTACCGATTAATAGTTGATCAACTTAATATTGTATAGGTACATGGAAAGGCCAATTTTCGTACAAATACGGCCGATGCAACAGCACCATTTAGTTAGCGCGCGCGTGTCGATGTAACAAAGACAGACAGGCAACGACGGACCCTACACTGCACGTGGCCTGACACGCACTTGGCCGGTTTTGTTGGTTTAGGGGTCAGTAATAACACAGGGAGGTTTGTTGGGTCCGGATTTTTACGTAGGCAGGTAATCGTTAAGAATTATATATCTATACTTAAGAAAAAACTGCGAGATAATTTACATTCATAAGGTCTTTGTGCAGTACCTGTCGCTTGTGATGTAATAACTAATAAGCTCTCAAGTCAACCTGCCTAGATCTCCACCACGTAAGGGGGCCGGCTCTGGGCGTGGTATAACGAAGATAAACTTGTTTATTTCACTGCATAACGAGCTTGATTCAAAATAAAAATATTACTGTATAGATGATTTTGTAGTGGTTTTACATAAAACTTCTACATAAACCAAATTCAAACTTATAAACAACAAGTCTCTGTTTCGGAAGAAGATCTGTATTAGGTGTTCATGCAACCTTTACAGAAAGAAAGAAAGAAATTAAGAAAGAAAGAAAGAAAGAAAATACGTTTAATATTTCGTAAAATGCGAAAAAGGAGTCCACTCAGTACAGTCAGCGTCACATAGTTAGTAGCAGCTAAGGTAGCCAAATATTTCGGTACACGTCTTTATTACTGTAAGAATAAGGGTGTTACGAAATATTTGGCTACTCTGGCTGCTACTAACTATCTGACGCTGACTGTACCAATGTCGAGCCACAGAAGATGACTCGACGCTGATATCATGTGGATCCTCATTACCTACACTAGCATGATCGCGTTTATATTGGACATAAACATAAAGCGTTTGTCCCTCTCGCACTTACGTACTTTCTATACTTACTTAGTACAGGCTGAATTTGATAAAAAAACTAGTATTAGGTAAGTTTCACTCGCGGTTTTCCAACTGCGTACAATTTTACCGACAAAATGATGACTGCTAACGGATTTCAAGTCGATAAAATGCTTTATGATTCCCATTTACTATTACTTTTCTACTGTGCGTAGCCCATCACTGGCCACTGCCACTGCGCGAGCCAAGATTTATGCTCTCATAATCCGACGTTCCTCCGCCAGCCGCTCTAAACGAATTGATTTCTTACATCCATTTTTAAATACACTCCGACGATCCCGACAGGATATTTTCGACTATTAAGCTACCAAGTAGGTTACATATTCGCCAAGTTATTGCGGATAGCTTGTAGGAAATAGAGAAAACTGTGGGGCGAACACTTTTTATAACAGGAAGTGAAGAATTTAATATATTATTTCAAGTAGGTACGATAAGGAGGTGTTGGTATTTAGTGTATTATTGTATTGTATTATTCATTGGTTGTCATTTATAACTCATAAAAAGTTTCACATTACATGTCAATTTTATATCATACTAGCTGATGCCCGCGTGGTTATAGGAAAATGTAACATATTGAATTTTCACGTGGGAATTAGATGTTTTCCCGCTGGAAAAAGTAGCCTGTCACTCTCCAGCCTCTAAACTATCTCCATACAGAAAATCACATTAAAACGATGCTCTGTTGCGACGTGAAAGAAGTAATATTAGTAATAATAGTAATATTAAAATATTTGTCAGGTGACATTGAATACATAATTATATAAGGATTCTATAAGGAGGAAAAGTCGAGATTGTAGCTTTCCAAGTTATATAAACACGATATTTAATTATCCACCGTTTATAACAATCCACTCAAATAGTTACAATGCTTAGCAAGTTAGAATGCCAGACACGTTTTCACTTTCTTGAGTTTCTTGACTGGTCTCTCACCATGATAGTACCTATTGACAGTTCTGTCTCCCGCCACCGAGATGCGTCCGTCTTTTTTTTAACGCATCAGTGCTGCCAACGTGCCAACCTGATACACGTTTGTTCGAGCTTACCAGATAATATGACAATATAGAGCTAATGAGTGCTGCCAACAATACAAATAATTTATAATACATAATTTGTGTAACAGTTAGTATGTAGTACAATCTCCGGAACTAATCATCTTATTCCAAAAATTGTTTCACCAGTGTATAGAATGGACAATGTGAAAAGACATTGCCTACATTTTATCCCGCGGCTTTGCTTGCGATCTTTGTAATACACGGGGTAGCAGCGCGGGTAAGTAGTCTATACTAATTGATAAAAATCGGCCAAGTGCGTGTCGGGCTACGCGCGTTGTAGGGTTCCGTAGTTGCCTGTCTGTCTTATTTACATCAGTTTCAGTTGGTCGACTATCACTCGGTAACTATAAGTATACATAACCATAGTTACCGAGTAATAGTCGCCCAACTTAAGATGCAAGCTATTAAGCTAAGCCGCCGGTAGGGGGGGGGGGGGGGACTTGACTAGAACAAAAAGTAGTGCTTTAAAGCCCAATATCTCGCAATCGAATCGCTGAATAAAAAAATAGTTTTAAGAAACCCATAATATTTTGAACAAGCTATCTAACAATATAATTTATTATTTATTACGAATAACGTGTAGGGGAGGTAGCCTAAAAAACAATTGTACTGTTTTGTCGGCGTGATTGGTTTATATACCCATGCCGAATTACCGTTTTCTAGTAGTAAGGGTTACTGAGCTAGCCCGCAGACGGACAGACGAACATGTCAAACTATAGGGGCTCCTTGTTGACTTCGGAACCCTAAGGTAAAGTCGGTGTTGATTGACAAATACGTCCTTTTTATAAAACACTTGCTTTACATATTCGTCAAAAGTATTATTTCTGCTTCTATATGAGTAAGAACTGAAAGCAGTTTTGTGGATATAGGGAATATACGAAAAAAGAACACTGGGTAGATATGTGAAAATTTAAATTTCCGTAATAGTTTGTTTTAGATTTTGCAATCGCTATGGCCCAGTCTATGTTAGCCAATATTTTAATGAAATATTTGTTAAACAAGAGAAAGTAAATAAAACAAAGCTAAAACATTACATAACGCTCAGACCGCCAAAGTAGTATTTTCTTTACTGTCTCCAAACCGTTTTGTTCGGAGCTGTTACGGCGACCACTATCTCTGGTAACTAAAAAGGTGTCGTTAGTAATGGTTTTTGAAACATCATAAAGATGTCAAAGAGGCTGTTACCTGATTGTGGTTATCGGGGCGTGGTAATAGAGCGCGTAAACCGTGCACTTGACCAGCGCCTGTGTCGACTGCAGTTTGTATGGCCAATATATACCATGGAGGCTAAAGACGCGACTAGTTTTTATAAATCACTCTTAGCGACAACGGAATAGTACAGACCATTAGCGTTTGTTGGAAAAATTACATTTATTGAATCAAACGTGCTCCTGAAACCTACACAAAATTTATTCTTTTTTTTACTTCACCTGCTGACGGTACTACACTATTATCGCTTCATATGTCACCAGGGAGGTATTTTCACCGTTTATCTAGTAATTTTTGATAGTCACTAGTCACTTAACACTTCAAATTGTTACTGATAGTTGTTTATTTATTTTAATGGCAGGCCTTAAAGAGCATTCCACTAATAAAGGTTAGTGCACTCTCAAATGAATATGACGGCTACTAAAGTAATTGACATCGGTAAAAGTATGTACCTGAAATTACTGAGTAACAGATAAGTATAATCTTTTCATAACTTAATTAATTAACTTTTTCCAAGTAACAAAGATGATGCATATACTTATTATAAATATTTTTTGTTACATTTAATGTACTAATTAATCATTAACATTCATCTTTCATTCGGGATAACTAAATCAGTTAGAAGTATTTATTTTGCGTTGGTTTTTGTATAGTGCCATAAAATTCTATGAAGGATGAAATACGTGGGCATGTTTGTTCAGAATGACAATGCAGAGATCCATAAAATATTGCACGTCATTTCAATAGTAAAAATGAACGGGTTCAATATCCTTTGTCATAATACAATATATCGATCGTCCCGCTCGGCCGTCCCCCAGTCATATTCATGGTTGATTTGTCACTACCATCAGCAAGCGGAAATTTTAATTTATGCGCTAGAGATTGTTTGTTTTTATGAGATTACCGTTTTTTGAGATTCGACAAAAACTTGTTTTCAATCGATTGCGGAAGTTGAAAAAATGAATTGTAACTGATCTGGCATCAACTGCGTTACTTTAACTGAAAAAACAAATTAAATTTTAAGTTGATCATTTGTTGCTGGCATCTGTTTCGTCTGTTTTAAATGATTCTAAGGTTGGTACAATCTTTATATATTTTAATGTATGAACGAAGTATATATTATATAATTTACTGATGTTGACAAAAATACTATTAGGCAACTATGTATTACATTATATAAGTGGTTTCTTATAAAACCTATTCAATTTTTTTCCAAAGTTCGCATCTCCTCTTCATCCAGATGGCATCCTGAAGGAGCCCCCTTCGGTCGTACTAGTGCCAATAGGCCCCTTGTACTGGTAGTACCTCTTGCGGAAGCAAGCCAGAAAAAAAAGTCCTGATTGGGATTAGGCTATTGATTGTCACTTTTGATTGAGCAGGCCTCTGATACGGCTTAACGACGGTTATCGAAGACAACAACCAGGATCAGCGACAAAGTGCCTGGGTGACACCCCAATATTAATGTCAATTATTTTGCCCTGGTGTGAATCGTTATCATCCATCAGAACTCTATTAAGGCTATAGGCACCCGCGCCAAAAAGTTGCTTCGCTCGCTCACTTGTTAGTTCGGTATGCCGTGCTCTTCGCTCGCGCGTGGATGCTTGCGAAAAGCGACTTACCCTAAGCAGGATTTTTGTCAAAACGGTTAATTATTTCAAAAAAGAAAGACAACCAAGTTATTGTAAGTACCTACATCATTTCGCAATGTAAGTAGGATAGTTAATGAATAAAATTGTTACAAAACGATTATCTAAATGTAGAGTGAAATTCAGTCTACAATAAAACTATCCAAAAATATCGTCACACTTTATATCGGGTTCGTCACAGGTTATATCTTCGTAATATAGGCTTCGTAAGGTGTAGGTATATTTCTAAAAAACAACTTTTTTTTGGCCTTGATTCTACCATTTTAAAAAGTTCATAAATTACATTGTTGGTTCGTAGGTATAATTCTGTATGTCTTAAATATTTCCTTTTTCTAATTCTTCGTGCGTGTCATGTATCCAAGATTCATTGTCAGGAACAAATATCGCATAGATATATACCTACTAATGTTATTAATTAATCAAGTAAAATCGGGAAGTAATAAATGACGTTACTTATACAACAAATTAGTAACGCTCGAAATTCTAATCTACGCGGAGTGACTGAGCGGAATCCATAGAGCATCGGCGTAGTGCAGTTTTTAATTAAAAACTTTTATTTGCTGGATGATCTGCTGCGTTTTCAATAACATTTGATAGGTCGGCGCGCAATGAAGCGTTTTTGGTAATAGTAGTCAACCGTAGTTTGAACAAAACGTACAAAATTGAATGGAGATGAAGCCGATGAAGCGGATGGGTTACTGGAAAAGTTGTACAATAAATAAAGTCCGTCCAAATAATTCCAATAACCTTGATGTACCTGCACAATGGTTTACGCCTTTTCTCAAATTCTCAATTTCGTTTTGTTTGTTTTTCGAAGAGTCAGCGATAACAATATTGATTGTTTCGTGGTCAAGCGGAAGTGGAAATTTGAACCCCGGCATGGCGAGCCCCCGACCGTGACCGGAGCTCAAATGTTTCATAGACTTGGCCGCACGTTTGCTTTATACATTGTTCTTTGTTTCAATAGATCCAATGAAAATGATACTTGGCCTCGGCTTCATGGTGGTTGTACTTTCAACCGCAAAACTGACTTAAATGCCTGTGCGAGTAAACCATTCTTCTGTGCTAAACTAAAAGTACCTACGAGTATATGAATGTAGCTACCAGCGCCCAGTATTCATGTAAGTCTTGATCTTACGGTAGTTATTGTCTGTTCATGGTTTTTAAGGCTCCGTAGTCAACAAGGAACCCTTATAGTTTCGCCATGTCCATCTGTCCGTCCGTCCGTCTGTCCATCCGTCCGTCTATCTGTCCGTCCGTCCGTCTTCGGCTTAGCTCAGTAACCATTACTACTAAAAAAATGTAATTCGGCATGGGTATATAAATCAATCACGCCGACAAAACAGAAGAATAAAATCTTTTTTTGGGGTCCCCTACACCTAAAGTGGGGATGTCATTTTTTTTCTCGTTAAGTCCATAGTGTGGGTTATCGTTGGATAGCTTGTTCAATATTATGGGTTTCTCAAAACGATTTTTTAAATTAGTGATTCGTTTGCGAGATATTGGGCTTTAAAGCCCTAATCAAAAGCCAAATTTTTATTTGAGTCATGTGACCCCCCAAATGGCTGCTACTGGGAATGTGAAAAAAGTCGTGGCAGTAGTACATATAATGAATTTAAAAGGAAAACTATCACGGCTAAGTAGGCATATCTAGTAACCGAGTTATATTCGACCTTAAAATGTACCTACTTAAGAAACGCCAACTTTCGTACAAATTCGGCCGACGACGCAACCATTTAATTGGCGCGCGCGTGTCGATGTAACTAAGAAAGGCACTACAGAACACTACACTGCGCGCGGCCCGACACACACTTAGCCGATTTTTCCTTATTAATTCAATGGCATCACTGCACTATTTGTCAAGACTAGATCATAAAAAAAAGCACTTCATGTCGTAAACATTCTAAGGTTCATTTGTTTATTGACGATTTTTTTACTGTGCTGCACTGAGCTAAACAAAAATACATTTAACATTTATCTTAAAATCGAACTCATTTATATGTATAAAGTCCAAGTCGTACGAAGTCAACGCCAGCAAGCATATCTTAAATACTTGTGCGGTAATTTCTTGAATGTATCGCGTCGTAGTGGAACGAGCAGTGAGCAGGCGTGTCTTACAACACTTATCGAGATCTGAACGTTCCGAGAACAGAGAACTCTGCTTCCAAATATCATGACTGCCGTCTTACAAATGAGAAAATTTCGCTCTAATTATTTATGAATGTGTTATCGTCATATCTCGGGAGCTCACGACCCGCCGTGCAGTGGGCACGACACGAGCAAAACCGCAATTAGCAAATGTGGCTTTCTTTGTTCTCACTCGCACGTTTTCTTCGCTCTGATCTAAGCACCTAACTAATGTCTACGTAGGCTAAGTATACGCGAGAGATGTCGGTGTATCGTTAATAAACCTCCATTACATTCATTAAAGGCTATCAGGGTGGACAGTGGTCGTATCGAGTCGTCGCACGTCATGTTGTCGACACATAACAAAATTAAACGCGATGACGCTATCATCGTGCGCGCATCGCTCGCCTCACAACTCTGCAACTCAGCCGCAGCTCAGACTCACTTAATTGCAAAATGCGAATCAATGTCGAATAATATATTTAATCACTATGCCAAGCATCGACTGAACGCGACATCGACTCGCGTAATCCTAAATCTCGATATAGAAACGTCTGCAAAAAGCATCTATAATAAATAACGCTTCAGATTATCGTATGATCCAATCGTAAATTAAGACAAGATACATAATTAAGGCGAATAAATAAAATGGATGGCATTTCAACAGGAGCACGTTCGTTTTCGCATAAGTAGCTCTCAATTTTGAGCTATCCGGCGTGCTTCAATAAAGTGTAATTTGATTCGATGCGTTTAATTGCGATTCAATCGCCAATAATATTGAAGGCGGCGGTGGAGTGCGGGGGCGGGACGGGCACTCTCAATGTCACGACAACATTTTTAATTACGCTGAAGATATCATCTAAGAACTGCAGTCCATGCTATGGTCGACATATCTAGAAATTACAATTTAATTATTAAATATATTTCAGTCGTCATGCACGACATGGTTTAACATATTGGTGGATATTAGTATATCGTAGCTAATATTCCAATCGAATTAATAACGCTACTTGAAATTATACTGATTATTAAACTTCAAAAGGGTGGACATGACATGGCAGCATGGCAGCCACAGCTGACTGTCAGCGCAGGAGCAGCGGCGAGTGTCGAATATGATCCGGGGTTTATTTTAGTTCTTCTAATGCATCTTCGCTGTCGCTCGGAAGACAATTCAAAATACAAAAAGTAAAACGTTTGTTTCAGTCGTTCATTGTCTCCGTTATTAATAAATTCATTTTACCGAGTTGAAGTCGACTTGTATTTTATTCGCTTTAAGTGGTTTCACATTGTTTTATATTTATGTGCGGTTATTTTCGGCGGAGACATTATAATGCAGTTTGAGGGGGAAGATGTAAAACGGCGCACTCTTGCTCCATTAGGGATATTTGAAACCTCGAGAGTGCTGTCATAAATTAGCCTCAGTAATAATGCTTCCTAAAATACCCATTGTCTAAATATGACTTAATAAAGCCAATATTAGTTGTGGCGTATCAGTTAGTAGTACGAGTAGTTTACTGAAAAGGAACCTACACACAATTGATAAGATGTAGGTACAGTAGCTGCTACGATATTATTTTGTTTTCATATATTATGGTAGTTAGTCAACAAGCAATTTGGTATAAAATCACTTGGGCGTCCATTATCTGCGATGTGTCAGATGTGTGTTGTTGGTGTAACGACGTGACGCTCCGACGCGACAGGCCGCGGCACGTCGCAGGCTCTAGTACTGCATTTACTTTATTGCTCTGATATTTCACAGGTAGTGCTCTTAACTTCCATAGCTTCCCGCTTTTATAGTTTTACTCGACGCGTTATGTGACTTCGGGCTCGTAAGTAGACTGCAATGTATTATTAGCTTATCATATCTATACTGAGTAAGTTTTAAAGATGAAGAAGATAAGTCATGGTTAAAATGATAGTACGTCCGTTTGGCTTTTGTAACAGGGCGAAATATCTGGAATACCCGTAGTTCAAATTCCAACAAAGTTGCTATACAATAGTGAAATCGATACAATTCGTGTGGCATCAATGTTCATAGGCTACATGAAATCGCATAACAGGTACTCTTCAACATTCTCAGTGTAAAAAAGACAGAGCAACAAAGTGAAACAAGATCCACTCTACTAATCCGACAAAAGCGAGCCTTGTATCCTTTCAAATTTATTTATAAGAAACTCTCGGACAAGTCGTTAATACCTATAAAGTAGGGGTGAGAGTGGCGCGAGCGCGTTTATAACTCACGTACCGAACTTTACTCGCCGACACATAAAATAATAGGTGTAAAAACTAACACGGGAATGTACTCAGTGAGCGAGCGAGCCGAGAGACGGACGGCGCCCTCCAACGAGAGCAGCCTCGCGGACCGCGGGGTGCAGAACAGTATACTGCTGCTCGAGCTGACTCGCCACCACTACGAGTACGAGCGCCAATACCAACCCGCTCCACCACTAACTAACCACGACCAAGTCTCCTTCTTATTCCAAAACATGGCTTAATTTGAAACGTTAATCGCTACAATAGGGACGGCATAAGAAATATATCTTGCATAAATCATGGTAATGAGCACCTTTCGAGCATTTCGTATCGCCATTAATTCAGATATCACTGCGGAAACAAACGTCGGTTTATCCTACCATCTGTGCGCATGCGCGCGCTGGTAATCGTTAACCCCGGGGTGATATTATTTTGAATATCCATTTCCTTCATCATTATTATTCAAAACACCCTAAGTGGCCGGGCTTAGAGTTCATTTCAGAGTTTTTTCATCGAGGCTCGAGTTTATTGTTAAGATGTATGACACAAATTTGAATTTGAAACAGATATAATGCAGTGCGCCGCGGGCAAAGGGCACGTGCGCCCGCGCACCTTGCATTGCACTCGATCAGTTTCTGAGACCGTCTGCCCATATAAATTGTATATTGTGGGTGTCATACAGATACAATTTTAATAAGTTGTGCCTTGAAGTTAAAGCTTCTTAATGCTTCATATAGGTACATATCGATGGCAAAAAGCGAAACTGCTGTAACCGCCAAAATGCAAACTTTACACAAGCGCCAAAAAACTTTTCGTTTAAAAAAAAAAATCATAACTTCATCGTTTTTGAACAGAAATACTTGAAAATTAGTTCAACTACATACTTCATAGATTGCTTTCAATTGACATTCTCATAGTTTAATGAAAGTGCGTCATTTCCATTTTAGTGGCGCTCACAGCAATAGCACTTATATTTTCATAACGCTTAAATGCTGTAAAGGAAAAAGGTAAATGTACTAAAATCGTTGGCCCAGTACAAATTCTATAAAGCATAAATGCTGTAACCTGATGCATATTTATTTGAAGTAATCTTATATTTTGACGTATGTGCCATTAAATTTGTAATAGGATTAGCAGAAATGTGTTAAGTGTCCATTGCCAAAAAAGGACCGTAAAATTAAAACAACTTAAGTATCAATCGGCTGTTATTTAGTCACTTTTTAAAAATGTTAGCCTAGTTTACATCTAGGTTCTCAATCAATAAAAAGTCAAAAAGGGCACTCAGAACCCTAATATCTCCACCATTTATTAGTCTTAATGTCTCTCCATAGAAATATAACATACAGTCACTCTAAAATTGCTTAGTAAAATCTCAAAAGCCGTTAAAGGTTGGTCTTAAAAACCTAACAATATTATAACAGGTTAAGAATAATAAAAACGTTGTTATGGCTAATCTCACTATATAACTTTGGGACATACTAAAATTAACATTAATAATTATGATCTCATATTCTCTAAAACATACAACTACAACTCATATCTAATGACTTTTTCAACCGTGTAACTTACTAAAACTAAACAATGATATAAGATCTATGCTTCAGTAGAAAATAATGCTTTTAGAACTCAAATTAAATATTGCTCTCAGCCTTGTAACTTTTTCAAGCATAACATTATCTTAGGTTTATAATACTTCCGTAAAATAGTATTTTTCACAATCGTTTTATAATAGAGAGCTGTTTAGTCGAGTACCGTGTTTAGGCCACGAAGCTTGCTGAGTAAGAAGAAGTAAGATACGAGATTAAAAAGCTTGATTATGACACTATTGTGAACAATACTTTTTGTACGAGTTCATTAAAATTGATAATTTGTCATTAATACGAGTCTATAATAAAACTAGTTCTACTATTGTAAAGGCTCTGAATTTTCAGGTAGCAAGGTAAGTGTGGCTTCCTCTGCCATATTAGTTATTCCTTGAGGAGTTAAAGATGTTTCGTCACTGTCACTACTCATTTTCTTCGTTTTTATTTCAACTTTTTAAGTTTAGCTTTGAAAAAAAAGTTATCACACCACCGGCGTCCGTAATGTTGCAGTACTGTGCTGTGATTGTCTAACTAAATACTAAACAATCACATAGCGTAGTTTTTTTATTTTTTTATGCCCTGGATACAGCAGCAAGTTTAAGTAGATTTTTGACAGATGACGCGACGCTGCTACGTTCCGAAATGCCATAAATTGGCAATTTTGTATCGGATCGAGTCTCCTTAAACAAGGACACATATTACTGAAATACGAAGTTCTATTTTCAAATTTTTTTCGGTTGTCTAGAGCGTACCGAAACAGTTATTTTGGTTGTTTCGGAAGTTACATAAACTAGGTATTCAACGATGAAAAGAATGACGTTGCAGTATTCACTATGAAATCTTAATACACAGATTTTAATCGACGAGTACAAAAAATGTTTTAAAATCTGAAATAAAATCTCTTTCCCAGCCTCGTAACTTAATAAAACTAAAAATTATCTTAGGTTAATAATCCTGCCGGAAAAAAATTGTTAAAATAAAAACAATTTTTTCACAACTCGACACACAAAACCCGCACTACGCACAACTTGACGCCCCCGCGACCGCCGACCGACTGTTTCGTGTGTATTAACCCACCGGTAACATCGCCGCCTGCGCATATTTCAATGGCGGTAACGTGAAGTTGTGCATACTTCACGTTTTAATAATGGCGTAACTGTGGTATGTTTGTTATATCAATTTCTAATGAAATGTAGTAAACGTTGATCATAGATAATAATATTTGAGCATATATGCAGTAAGTGTGGGGTAATTTTTTTGCAATATGCATAAATTCTGTAACCGCCACGGAACTGAATTTCTCAAATGTTGTTATCACCGAATTCTTTGAATGATTTAAAACCGAAATTGGCGTAAGTATACTTTTTTTAAAAAAAATCTACATTTTGGTGTTTACAACAATTACAAGTAGGCATCCTCAAGAAAATAAATTCGTTTTGCGACGTAGTCCAGTTTTTTCTAAGCGTCTTAGAGCCATGGGACCCGGACCATTCGACGCAGAAAAATTCGCTGATTCCGAATATGCAAAAAAATTTTTTTTACCAGTGGCGGTTACAGCAGTTTCGATTTTTGCCATCGAGTTTTTCTAAATAAAATTACGTGTGCACTGTGTAAACTTCGCGACCCCTAGATTGTGTCCTGTGGATGACAAAACATTTTGCATTCACGAAAACCTGTTAACCCTCCAGTGACCGAGGTCAATCAGCCATTACCTATATTCAAACTATAAATTTCTTTTAATAAGACACAAATGCACTTTGTTTTCGTTTTTGAATCGCCAAAGAAATTTAAATAAAACACTTATCAGATTCGACAGGTGGAATATTTTTTGTTCTACGTTTAGCTCCGCTGTAGGTTACGGATTAGTCGCTCTAATCGATAGGGAAGAGGAAATACTTTTATTTGTTTCAAAATGTTTACGAAATAACTATTACTTAGTGTACGACCGAAACATGTTTATTTACCGAAACCGAAGGTTCGGTTTGATTATAGTTTCGGACGAAACCGAAAACGAACCTTTTATAAACGTGATTAAAACGTTGAATAAAAATGTCAGCGAGCCGTTCTTTTCAGATATTTGATTAATGAACAATCTCGCCGGCCTAATATTTCAGGTATTTACGTTCAACTTTTATCGAATTGAAATTTCAACATTGTTATAGTGACACTGGGTTAAAATTTAAGTACCCTAACCGCTCATTTGATTTCGGATTTTTAAAAAGGTAGCCTAAAAATTGCTTCTAATTTTTCTTCATCAAAGCAGCCCATACTTTGCTTGGCAACCACAGTTGCCACAATCAGTTTAGGGGTCCGCGAAATTGGCAACTGTGGTTGCTACAAGCAAGGGAGTGGCTAAAAAGTGAAAAAATTAAAATGTTACATTAATTAAATACTGACTACTACTAATTGTAATACTGAGGCAGCGACTTGTTCATTGTAGATGGTATAAAATAATACAAGTTTATTATTAAAATATGATAATCACATAATAATTTTATATTACATACACGCAACTAAGATGAATTCTAGTCATTTAATGAAATAAGTAAACTTCGGCACTCCCAATTATTATATCCTAAATAACCAATGTATCAGTCAATCTGTTTGTAAATTATGCAAATAAGCGTTAAGAATTAACTATGAATTCATAACAAAAACAAAATTAAATACTTAATTAAATTACTTACCATTTTTCGGGGAACAAACACAGCACTGATTCAGTGGCCAGCGGAGTTACGCGAGCGACGCGATATTGCCAGCCGCGCCGAGCGCACCCGACGTTAGCCGAATGCGACCCGAAAGTACGATCTTGTAAGTTTCGGCGCGGCCGAAAGGTTCGGCTGTTTTTTTGGCCGAAACCGAACCTCTAGCCGAAACATGATTTTTAGGCCGAAACTGGCCGAAACCGAAACTTCGGTCGGACACTACAATTCATGACTTTGTTGTCTGGATCTGCCGATAAAGTGCAACTAATTATTTCTGTTCGATCATGATTGACGGTATTTATTTATTGTTATGGGTGACTTGACGGATGCTAGGCGTACCTTAACCTATAGTAATTGCCGTTGATTGAGTGATTAGTGTACCTAATGCATCTCGTAGGCCAGGGGCACCGAGTTTAATATTCATCAAGTCTAATCAGCCGCTGGCAGCCCACCCACGTCTGCCGCCGATGTAAATGCTTACCATTTTCTCCACCATCAGTGTAGCTATCGTCATACTAATTCAGCTCAGCTTTGGCTACCAATAGACTGTGTGCAATAAATATTTAAGATTAATCCGATTGGGGACTACAGCTCGTTAGAATACTAACGATCCCTAAAGAACTGTTCGTGCCGTGTACGCTTGTAAAACATTTATTATTGTGAGCGTGTAGGGAACTGGTTAGTAAACAAAATACAATTGTAATTTTGAAGTTACGGCATCATATACGAGTAGCACTGGCAAGTGATTATTCTAAATCACAAGTCGAAATTCAAGTTTAAACATCTTTAACGATAGATTTAGTTCATTTTAATAAGTCTCTATCAAAAAAGCATTTATGGAACAAGCTTTTGTTGCTGATTGTACCTTTTTTGCACAGCCATCAACTACTCGTTAACAGGGTTCCTAAAATAAAGCAGCCACGGCTGCTTTATTTTGGTGTAATCGAGGAGTTCCTATTGACACCTTCCCTCTCCATCAACAGATCATCTTTTACTCCAGGCAAAATACGGTTTTGAAAAACATTAATTTATAATAGCGTTTTTTTTGTTGATTTCATTTTAAAATTTTATTCTAAGATGATTTATTCAAGAATCCGGCAATCTTTCCACCCGGAAGTAATTATGTAGCTTTAAATGAAGCATGCATTGTGTTTTTTTGTACGATTTATATTGAATATTATAGAGCAAATGTAAATGAACCAAAATAAAGACAAACATGTTTATTAATATTTTTTCTGACTTTTGAGAAGCTAGTTAATTAATCATTTTTTTGATGTCTGAAATTTTGTCGGATTTTGTCGCTGGGTAACTATTTAATTGATAATATATCCGTTACACATCAAAAAGAAGCTATTATAAATTATTTCCAAAATTGACATTTTTTCCATACAAGTTGTCAGTTCATTGACTGGACTATTTATGATAACATATTATTGCAACTTAACTCGATTGGACTTGACCCGCGCATACTAACAAATGTACGCGCATAATAACACGGCAAAGTTAGTATAAAGCTAGTAAAAAGGCTGAGTTAACAAATACAAATATGTACCTAGTTATATTGGGCGCGCAATTATTTTGATTTACCCCCGCGACTGTAAATTGATTGGTTAAGCTAAGTTTGCTAGTTAAGGCACCTATCGAGTTACAAATTGTATATCTAAGATCGATACCGTCGTAATGAAGAGGGCTTAGCATTTAAATACATTTGCATATTAGAATGCGCTCACTCCGACTCCGGCGGACCAGGCTGCGGATTGAGTATACGTGCCGGCTCGCAATACTACGCCGGAACCTGCTCGGCACACCACTTTGATTAGACGCGTGGATTACAGACATTATGGATTAAATCAATCGAAATTTTTATTGTTTTAAACTAAGGTATCAAGTGTTAAATTTAATTGAGGGATATCCAGTTCATACAAAATGCACCAGTAAGTACGTGTAGTAACCGACTTTCCTTTGAATATTTACTGAGCCACTGTGTCCACTGGTGACTAAGGCGATGCGAGAAATGTACTGTCGGCGCAGATATAGTAATTTATTTTATCTCCGACGGTATGGCCTATAGGTGTCCCAAAAAGAAAGCAAGATTTTCTATACATAATGTATGATGTTAGTTAAATTAATAACCAATCTTTTTTCGAAAGAATGTCGAAAATATCACTAGAAGCAGTAACAAAATTTGCGTTAGAAAGACCCTCGTTTCAAGATTTTATTTAATACTAGCTTCCGCCCGCGACTTTGTCTGCGTGAACCCGGGATAAAAACTATCCTTTATTTTATCCAGGCTATAAACTATCTTCGTGAAAAATTTCATCCAAATCAGTTGAGCCGTTCAAGCGTGATGGAGTAACAACCATCCAAACATCTAAGATCCAAACATTTAAACATCCAAACTTTTGCATTTATAATATTAGTAGGATAGTAGGATAATAATTGGTGATCTATAAGATTTCAGACTATCAGTTTATTAATGAAATATCAAAGGATAACATATTTTTTCAGTTATATTCACCGGCTCTTTTCAGGACCTCAGTGTTTCAAAAACACTCATCTGGCCTCACTAGCTCTTTTTTTTAAATTTATTTATTTCCAAATACAAGTTACATGATAAATTACAAATATATACTCGTCAAACTATTAAGTTTGATGGCGAGACGCGCTCATTTACTACAACTATTGTAACTTAACCTAATTTGCTTTTATTACTCTTACCTAATCTCTTTTCTAAACTTTATACAGATGTAGGTAGAATGGCAATTAAAAATATTAATAATAATAAAATACCGTATTTGGGCTCGACCGTGGACGACAACAGCTTACCTAACTAATTACTACGTACAGGTATCTCTATCAACAGAGTAAATAAGTAGGGCTGGGCTACCTACTTATTTACTCTGTGGATGTCTTAATATTATGACTTATGACTATGACGCACTACTCACTTTACCTACGAACGTACGTACGTCGACATTTTCGAGAGTTGATGTTTTGAACAAGGTGATACGCTCATCGGGGCACCTAAGAACAGCCCTAGGTACGCATGGCACTTGCAGGGAAAAACCCACACAATATAGGTCCGACATTATATGAGATTTATGAGCGACTACCCCAAGATTTAAAAAGTGATACATCTGGAGAAAAATTTAAGTCGTCTGAAAAACTTTTATTTGGAAAATGCTCTGCTCGTATAATTGATAAATGAGTATTATGACATCTGATTTGTACCTTACTTACGTACTCACTGCTGTGGCGTAACGACTCAAAGTGGATCTTGCCCTCCGACACTAAAGGCCGCCAGGCTTCCCTGTCCAGTGCCGTTTCTGTCCTATGGGCTTGTCCAAATATTAGGTACGTCATCTTTTTTTGTCGATTTTTGACCCCCCCTCTTCCCCCTACCTATCATCATCCTGTTAATGGACTCTCCTCGCCTAATAAAATGACTAGGTACCGTCATGGTCAGTCCCCCCCCCCCTATTTTGAAATGGCGTAATATATGGACAGCCCCTATCAACGGCCCAGAGTTCGTTCAGGTCTTTATGGATTTCGTCGCCCCACCGGTACCTAGGACGCCCAACAACAACAGGTCTTTGACCAGTTGGACGTCCCGAATATGCACTCCGGACTGCACGCGACGGTCACCCATGCGGACTACGTGCCCAAGCCATCGGAGTCTTGAGGATTTCGTTTCTCCTATGATATTCGGCTCGGATACTAGATCTTCTACCTCTAGGTTCTACCTAATATGTTTTGTTTGTTTGATGTAGGTTTCATTATTGACGACCCGAAAGGTGATCTTATTTTTTTACAAGCTTTTATTTAGTTTTACCTGTACCGTTGTCTGTCTGTCTGTCTGTCTGTAATCAAATCTTGCAAGTTAAATTTGACCCACTTCCCGGTGACCGATTGAGCTGAAATTTTGAGTATAAGTATGGTTTGGATGACAATTCAATATTATGGTACCATCGAGCTGATCTGATGATGGAGACAGAAGGTGGCCATGGGAATTCAGTACTTATTTAACCGACGTACCCCCGTTGGGCTTGTTAGAATCGTCTCAATGAGTAGTTGATGATGGTATACAGAAAAGTACAGTTGGCAATAAAAGCTTGTACCAAAAACGACATTTTTGGCAGAAACTTTTTCAACTTATGGAGACATTTATTTGCTAATTTGTTGACATAATGCGTTTGTTATTTATTACTATCATTATTTAATTTATCATACAATATATCGTATATTTATATATCACTAGCTTTTGCCCGCGGCTGCGCCCGCGATGAAGTGTAATTTTGCAATAGTTGTTGAATTGTTACGCTGGCAACGGCCTACTTACTACTTACTTCCGTTATGAATAATCCTTCGTCAAAATGTTATGGTAAATTATTTTTTATTTACTATTATTTTTATGCCCGTGTGGTGTCGGGTTAGAATTTCATCACCCCCTTTCTTCCCGTGGGTCTCGTAAAATTCGTCAAAGGGAGCAGGGTTGAAGTGTGTTGTGGGCGATGGGCTAACAACCTATCACTGCAATATCAATTTTGTCGCTCTTTTATACCCACATTTATGCTAAAAGTGGCGCTGGAACATAAGTTTCATGTGCTCTGCCTACCCCTTTTGGGAATAAAAGCGTGAATGTATGTATGTATGTAGAGGTACCTATTTTTTAATTAAATTTACTATCATGATAAATGATAGTTTATGTTCATGATAATATTAAACTACCAAAATATCTCCACACAAGTCAAATTTGTGTCCCGGACATTGCTATAGTCGTAGCCTTGTTTCCTAAGATTTTTTTTCAATGCCATTCGAACAAATATTTAGAGAGGAACAAAAGTTTATATGGGAGCAACTACAATTAAAGAACATAAATACCCATAAATTGGATTCAGATTGACCTCGCTGGCGGCAGCCGAAATACTACATTCGATTGTGACGTTACAGTTGCTATTTGTGCTAATCGTTGTATGGAAAATCAAGTAAATTGCTGTTTGGATCCATAGCTGTTGTACAATTTTGTTTCTATAATATCGTAAGGATTCTATTGGTAGCTTTTAATTTACTCTGGGACAATAAAAAAAAATGCATTTTCTTTCTAAAGTTTGGATGTCCATATCTTTTGTTGATTTTTATAATTTTTTGTAATTTATACATTATTACAATAATTTGATGGTTTACTATCCATTTAGCAACATTTCGTTATCCATTTTAACATGGGGAAACCTACCTACCCTATTATAAGTTAATTTGTTATAAACCACTTTCGTATTTACCTACCTATAAGTCTATACACGTCTTTAAAATGTTTCTCATCCTAACCTTGCATCCCATTTTAAAGCCCTTAGGGATAGAATTATCTAAAACGCTGAGAGTTTTTTTTTGTCTCTAGCTAAAAAAAAGTGTTTCTCATCCTAACCTTGCATCCTTTTTTAACCCTCTTAGGGATGGAATTTTGTAAAACGCTGAAAGTATTTACTGTTTTGTTTGTATTCTAATAAGCAATCTTTCTACAAAGTTTTAAGTTTCTAGCTCAAAAGGAAAAGTTTCCCTCATACAAACTTTGCACCCCTATTTAACCCCTATTAAGGGTGGAGTTTTTTAAAACGCTGACAGATCTTGTTTTGTATTCTAATAAATAATCTTTCTACAAAGTTTTAAGTTTCTAGCTCAAAAGGAAAAGTTTCCCTAATACAAACTTTGCACCCCTATGTAACCCCCTTAGGGATGGAATTCAAAAATCCCGTCTTATCCCTTGCCTACGTCATAAAATGAAGTCCTGGTGTAAATTTCAAGTTTCTGGTCCCAGTAGTTTCGGATACAAACGATACACCCCTATTTTACCCCCTTAGGGGTAGAATTTTCAAAACCGCAGTAAGAACTTTTTTGTATTTTATTAAGTAATCTTTCTACAAAGTTTCAAGTTTCTAGCTCAAAGAATAATGTTTCCCCCATACAAACATTGCAGCCCTATTTAACCCCCTTAGGGGTAGAATTTTCTAAAATGTCCAAAGTACCTTTTTGTATCTTCCTACAAAGTTTCAAGTCTCTAGTTCAAAAAATAATGTTTCTCTTATACAAACTTTGCACCCCTATTTAACCCCCTTAGGGATAGAATTTCCAAAAATCCTGTCTTATCCCTTGCCTACGCCATAACTCATAAAAGAAAGTTGTGGTGTACATTTCAAGTTTCTAGTCCCAGTAGTTTCGGATACATACTTTGCACCCCTATTTAACCCCCTTAGGGGTAGAATTTTCACAAACGCAGAAATAACTTTTTTGTATTTTATTAAGTAATCTTTCTACAAAGTTTCAAGTTTCTAGCTCAAAGAATAATGTTTCCCCCATACAAACAATGCACCCCTATTTAACCCCCTTGGGGTAGAATTTCCAAAAATCCCATCTTATCCCTTGCCCACGTCATAAAAGGAAGTTCTGGTGTAAATTTCAAGTTTCTAGTCCCAGTAGTTTCTGAAACAAACTTTGCACCCCTATTTTACCCCCTTAGGGGACGAATTTTCTAAAATGCTGAAAGTACTTTTTTTCTATCTTAATAAGTAATCTTCTTACAAAGTTTCAAGTCTCTAGTTCAAACAATGCACCCCCATTTCACCCACTTAGGGGCTGAATTTTGAAAAACCGTTCCATAGACCGTGCCCCTAGACCTTATAAGGAACCTACAAGCCAAATTCGGAATCTCTAGAACCAGCGGTTTGGGCTGTGCGTTGATATGTCAGTCAGTCAGTCAGTCGGTCAGTTTCTTCTTTTATATATTTAGATAATTCCAAAAAAAATGTAATGGCTCCGAAGATATTTAATAAATTACCAGTGTTTAAATTCAATAGATCAACTACATAAATTAAAAAAAATGCCTTAAAAATATTCTAGCGTTACTATATCATAAATGAATATATAGGTAAATGATAGTAACTTTAACATGCATGCTCAACAATAGTGATGTAGACACTAAATAAAATAATCAATAATATCGTATTTTCTCAAAAAAGGATTAAAAATGTATTCAAATGGAGAAAAAAGCAAGGGGTTAAATAATTACAAAGTTATGTGTCCAAAGTTTTAAAACTATCAATTTAATATGTGTAAGTTTAAGTATAATTGTATGTTGTAAATTGAAAAACAGGTTTCTATAAAATAAAAAATTATTGGTACAACCTTTTATTGTCGACTGTACTTTTCTGTATACCATCATCAACTAACTACTCATTGAGACGATTCTAACAAGCCCAAACTCAATGGGGTTACGTCGGTTAAGGACTGAATTCCCATGGCCACCTTCTGGTGGTACCATAATATTGAATTGTCATCCAAACTATACTTATACCCAAAACTTCAGCTCAATCGGTCATCGGGAAGTGGGTCAAATTTAACTTGCAAGATTTGTCGACAAACATCGGGACAGGTGAAACTAAATAAAAGCTTGTAAAAAATCTTAATCTAAATCTAATTAGGGCATAAATCATCAAAGGTAGTATATTAAATACGTGTGTACTCATCTCTATTTATTCACTTCAGTTATTTTGTTTCTCACACTGATTTATTAACAGTACCTACATTATAAACTTGTGCATTAAGCCAACATGTAGTCGATTGTTTCTAAGACTTTCCTAATAGAGGTAATGTGAGAAGGCAGGAAAAACCCAGTAGCTATATGACTGCCATTAGAAAGCTCATGTATAAACAAAACTTGATACATATGTAGAGTATCGTAAGGTACAGAGCTGCGATGCGCGCTCGATAGCGACACCAATTAATATGCAATGTCGTGGCACTCGTAAACTAGTCACGAACATATGCCAATATGTTGGAGTTGCCATATGTATAATTTTGTTTGAATTGCATCGTGGGATGCCATTTATCATTGTATGTTGTGATGGTATTTGAGATACGTTAAATACACTTAAAGGTACTTTGCAAATACTTGGATACAGGTATCAACACTAAATAGGTAGGTCTACAGGCCCACTATATGACTTTTACTCAAAAATGTTCGGTGAAGTATATAGTATGTTCCTTTTTTTAAATCAGGAATCGAAGTGCATAGTTTATGGTTAGTCAAAAATGTAAAAATAAAGAACTTTGTCGGCTCGATTTTTCTCGACAACAATGTTGCATACAAATAACATTATTTGTCGAGGTACAAACTTTTTGATAAGTTAAAACGCTCATATAAAAAATATTCTGTTCTAAATATAAAGTGCTTGCTGTTTCTTTTAAATTTCTTTTAAATTCCAGATATAAAAGAAGCTGCAAGCTCAGTTATTGATAATTTGTTCCCTGCAAAGCCAAAAGACAAGTGTTTAGACAGGCGTACGACAATTTCATGAAGTGGCGAGAAGAAAACCATGCCTCATCATTTTCAGAAAGTATACTTTTGTTTTCTTTGTATTTGTCTCAGCCGGAAGGGCATTGCTGGCTTCATATTAATTTTAAACGGACTTCCAAGGTCGTCCGCTTAAAATTAATACTCAGCCAGCAATTGCCTACTTCCCTTGCTTCGACAAATGTACTATTGTTTCATGCCTCTGCTGTTATCTATTCGTCTCCCGGCTACACTACACTAGGAAGAATTTTCGCGGAATAGAGTCAAGTTCCGCCGACTACCTGACTCTGTGAAGTTGCGTAACAGTTCGTAGTTATAGTGTGCTTTTAATTTACTTTAATAAATGTGTTTTATTGTATGGTTTGTTTAACATATATGCCTGGTTGCTTGAATCATATATAAATAATATAAATAGACACAGTCGGGATATTTCTATGACATTTTGGGGACATATTCAACATGGAATTGGACCTCTGATTGACTGTTTTTCCCATTCCTGTTTAGTTCTTGTTGTATATAGCTATGTACGCTTTGGGAACTAGCAATATAAAGTAGTAAAGAATTGTAGTTTTACTTAATGCGTTGATTTCATTATTTTTGTAAGTCATTAGCGTGAAGTAGGTTAACATCATAAAACTGTTATATGCTGACATAGTTTTGCAGTATCGCTCATCAATTCGATTGTCATAATAAGGGATCAGCTGTTATTCATTCATTCATTTCATTTATTCACAACAAAGAAATTGTGTACAATATTACAGTAAACATCATAATATAATAATACAATAAATTCACATGTCCACTTATTTCCCTATTAAGATTTCCTATCCTACTAATATTATAAATGCGAAAGTTTAGATGTTTGGATCTTTGGATGTTTGGATGTTTGTTACTCAATCACGCTTAAACGGCTGAACCGATTTGAATGAAATTTTGCACGAAGATAGTTTATAGCCTGGATTAAAATATAGGATAGTTTTTATCCCGAGTCTACGCGGACGAAATCCTGAAATATTTATTTTATTATTTATAACAACATCCCTATATTAATTTTAGGCAGCAAATGGTTTGTGTTGTTTTTGTTGTTTGTGTACAAATTCTAGTTACATACCAAATTTCAGCCTTTTAGGACAGTAGTAGTTAGTGAGTGACGAAATCGACGTTTTGTAGATATTATCAATAAAATCTATGTAATTGAAACTATATGTTTAATAAGTCTACTATTGCCATCATATCCCGAGAATTGTATGTCTGGTATAATCCAAACACAAGTTATGAGGGTTCAAAACGAAGCGCTTCGAGAAAAGGTAGATAGTGCCTGCACTTGCACTTCGCTTGGCGCGTCTTTTTCAGATTTTTAATGTCTTCGTCTTGTCGACAACCTAATTTTATAGTAACCTAGCTATTGTTTCTGTTTTTATTAAACAGGTTTCTCCTAGACACAAAAACTAGGAGTCAATCGCACGAAATATTAAAAGAAATAAGTAATAACACTAAATAGTGCTCTAAGTACTGCTACCCGTTGATTTATTTATTTGTTAACACAGACACATACATGAAAAGGATGTACACAATTTTAGATCAGATCATTAATTAGGTACATTTGTTTCCGTAAAGGTTTCTCACTAAGAACATAGAAAACCAATAATGCCTAGGTACTGCATTATTGGTTTTCTATGCTGTACAATGCTGTGTTTTCATTATATCAATATTCATTTATCAGACTGCGAAGTGCAATCTACGTCACCAGGCACGGCTATACTGAAGAACCAGCGTAAAATGAGACGCTATACCGATTTTATTTACTTTAATTTGTAAATATAATTTAAACTATTAAAGCTAGCGTCATGTTGATAATTTTCCCGCCGTCTACACACAATTTCCGTTATGCATGTGTATTACCAAGTCTTAGTTGGCTATAGTTTTTGAAATAGAGCTGGGGACAGCACTGTATGATAAAAAGTTACTTTGGTCATATTTTACACTAGTAAGAGCTATCGTAAAAAGAACTCAAAATGTGTATACCGTCTCAAAATACACACATATATATATATATATATATATATACAGTATATATACAGCATACATATATATTGATCAAAAAAATTACATTGCTGATATGATTTGTGATGACTATTTAAAAACTATTTAAAGGAAAAACGCATAGTACTTAAGTACCCACAATACATATTCTTAAACAAAGAAACCAACTTCCGTCACGCAATAAAGCCTTATGTGGAACATAAGGTTTGGTAGCAGGTAAGGTTAGGTGGTATGGTAGCTTCTTCTCGTGACTTCGTCCGCTTGATCTCCCATACCAACCCCCACTGCCAATCTCATACCCTTGGGGGTGTCGAACGCAGACTGCATCGCAAAAAGTGCATTCTGCCCGTCTTCCTTTTATATTTCGTGGCAACCGGGTCAAAACTGGTTAAACTAACTCGAGCAAGAATTACCACTTATGCCAAGTGACTATATATCGTTAACATGCAACTAAATAATTGTTAATGATAATCGGCATCAGAAACTGGCAAGTATGAGTACCTACCTAGAATCACTTATAATTATTTGTTGCAATTTTTCCGCTACCCAAAGGTTGTATGCAAGGCATCGCTCTTAAGCGATACGACCGTCTGTTTTTTAAATCTACTTTTAGTTTGTATGTCCTGTATTTGATTCCTATATTAAGGTCTGACCATCCTGTATTTATATAGAATCTTATTATAATGCACATTAAAGTGCACGGATGGTCAGCTAGCTGTGTTGTCGATAGTGCTAGCAACGCTACTGTAAGTATTTAATGAACAAATAGCGTTGTTGATAATTTTGCATCTTGGTTTGTGAAATTATGTCTGTAAAAGAGCAGTACTGTGTGGAAGCATTGTCCAACGTGCAGTATCGGAATGGTAATGCAGTATGCAGTATATCACACATCGCCTGGTCGCCGCCCTGTATCTATGATCTTCCGCGGGCGCCACCGCTAATAGATTTTCTCCAACTAGTTTTATGCGATTTTAAATAATAATATTGGAATAGGTCCATTAAACACGTTATCATCAATACATATAATAAAATCGTAACTGATCGCTGTCTGTACCTACATGGCAAATATATAAAAAAAAACTTTTATGGGGGCCTGCATAAACGCAATAGAGCCCAAAAAAATTAAATCGGCTTAACCGATTTGGATGCGGTTTTCAGTAATACGTATGTTATGCTAGAGTTCCCTTAACATTTAGTGTTTATTTTATTCCAATCAGTTAATAAATAAAAAAGCTATGTCAATTTAAGTCACCTAGTATAACATACATACATTCACGCCTTATTCCGAAAAGGGGTAGGCAGAGCACATAAAACGTATGTTCCAGCGCCACTTTTAGCATAAATGTGGGTATAAAAGATCGCAGAAAATGTGATACGTAGTATAAGTATCGCATAAACTGGTAGTAATACTCATACTCATCTATACATATATAATATTGAATAATAGGTAAAACAAATAAGTACTGAACTGAATTAGGTGAAATAAATAAATATATTTATATACAATATATATGCCAGTGTCGCTTCGATACGCATAGCTAATTTCGTCGAGCTCCGTAACTGACCGGGTGGCGCAGTCGGGTAGCGCTCAGTGATCAATCTTCAGACTTGGGTTCGATCCCCAGCGAGCCGATAATTTATGTCTCAACTTTTTCTTGCGTGGTTATTTTTAAATTTAATTTGTATTTAATTTCACTTCGTTTTATAAACAAAATTTAGTGGTTTCTTTTTTTTCTCTGATTGATTTATGTTTTTTTGTTGTTAAGGAACTTTACAATGACTCGAAAAAGATATTATATTTTCTATGTAATCAGAGGGCATCTAAAGTTGTTTGATAGGTTGAGTTGAATACTTATCTCGAATATAATAGTTCACCAACGTCAAAGGAGTGTAAAATTTGGACAAAACGGTATTCCGCGGAAAATTGAGTTTTTTTATGTACAAAACTCCCATGACTTTCTGAAATATTATTGGGTCTTTCATTTCTACGAAAACCTCAGCCTTCGCTTCGCTTCTTCTTCGCTTGCCGTGTTTACCTTCAGGATTTCGGCCCTCAAGTTTCGCTTGCAAGACATCGGAAGATAATGAGTGTCGTTAGGGGTCATTGCTCGCATTGAGACCGCTCTCAGAAGGGTTGCGAAGGGTCTAATCCTTTCATTCCAACGAAAAGGCCTTGCTTGCCTCGCCGCTCACCGTCGGAACTTTGGCCTGGGGATTTGCTTGCAAGACCCCGGGAGATAGTAAATGTATGTGGGGGGGCTCGCCCTCAGGTTTCGCCTGCAAGACACAGGGAGATAATGAATGTCCGTCCATGGAGGCGCATATAGAGCGTTTTCTGAAGGAATGCTTCGAGTCTCTCATTCCAACGAAAAGCACGGCCTTTGGCCTCGCTTGCCTCGCCACTGACCTACGGGACTTACCTCGCCTCGCCACTCACCTACATGGGATATTTAGTATGTGTCCGTGAAGGCTCGCTTGCCTCGCCGCTTATCTTAGGTACTTTGGTCACAGGTTTCACTTGCAGGACATCTAGGGATTGTAAGTGTCCGTGGGGGCTTGCCTTCGAGTCTTCGGCCCTCGAGCTCGCCTAGGGAACGCTCTCTAAAAGCATGCTATAGGGCTCAGCTTTCGGCTTCACTAACCTCTCCTTTTGTCTTCGGCTTTTAGGCTCGGCCTTTGACCTCGCTGCCGCCTGGGGATAGTAAGTGGCCTTCAGCCCCCGAGCGCTCTCTTAAGGCTTGATTTGGACCTTTCATTGTTACTAAAAGCACGACCTTTAGCCTCGCTTGCCTGGCCGCTCACCTTCGGGCCTTGATCTCCAGTTTCTCGGGACAGTGTCCGTGGGGGCTCACCCACGGGCCTTCAGCCCCCGAGCTCGCATAGCGACCGCGCTCTAAAGGCATGCTTATTAGGGCCTTTCATTCCTACGAAAAGCTCAGCCTTCCGCTCCGCTTGCCTCCCCGTATACCTTCAGGAATTCGGCCCTCATCAGGTTTCGCTTGCAAGTTACTCGGAGATAACGAGTATCCGTGGGGATCGGCCCCGGGCCTTAGGACCTCGGGCTCGAATTGAAACCGCTCTCTGAAGGATTGCTTTAGGCCTTTAATTCCAATGAAAAGCTCGGCCTTCGGCCTCGCTTGCCTCGCAACTTGCCTTCGGGGCTTTGGCCTCAGGTCTCGCTTGCAAGACACTTGAGGATAGTGAGTGTCCGTCGGGCTCGCCCTAGGGCCTTTGGACCTGAGGCTCGCATAGGGAGCGCTCTCTAAAAGGATACTTTGGGCATCTATATAATATTATTGACGAACAAGTCTATGAGGGTGTTTATTTAGATTCGAAGTGAACTGTTCACGCACACCGCACAGTGTTAATTAAACATAAGAATAAATATAATGTAGGTACTTAAATCATAATTTATACGCGTACGAAGTCGCGGGCAGAAGCTAGTAGTATAACTATTGTCAATGTAATGTCAATATAATGATTAAATGAGATAAATAGCTATTTCGATGCTCTAAAAAGACGCATATCAAGAATCAGATTTCTATATAGGTACAAAGTAGGTACATTTTTACGTTCGTGTCCTCTTTTCCTCGGGATAATAAACCCCCGATGACCTGCCACGAACCCGCGCCAACTGCGAGCAGGTAGGCTCACTCGCTGACGTTAAAGCTCGCAACGCACAGCATAATAATTAGTCATTAGAAAGTAGGCAGCGAGGGAGTGGGGAGGCAGGAGGGCAGGGGGCGGGGCTCGTCGGTTTCAGCTTATCTGAAATTACATCTTTTATGGGTATCCGCGATTATACCGCGTTGCAGCGCTTGCGGCGCGATACTACGCCTGGAAAACAACTCGGCATTACCATCGGTGTTCTGCTTAATCCCTACTATTGCTTTTTATGAGTATTGCTCCTACTTTCGCTCCTCACTTGTCTCTTTTGCCGCCCATTAAGTTTCCCATAAGATCAAATGATAAGATACCTACTTCGATTGCCGCGATCGTGTCTTTCTTTGTTGCTGTCCAATGTGAATATTGTTTTTTTACCTGAATGAATAATGTTACGATATTTTATTGATTTAAGTGCACATTTTAACTTATTATTTTACCTGCAAATAAAGTAAGGACTTTTTAGGTTATAAGTTCTAAGTCCACACAAGGTGGTAGGTATATCTAATTTAGGTGGTAATACATAAATCGTGCTGGGACTGGGAATTTATTCATCCGGTTGTCGCTGTTTAAGAGAAGACAGTGCCTTGTAGAGCCCAAGATTGTTTGTTACACAAAAGCGCCGCGTACTAACTACAGACAAACATTTCAGTGGAGTTAACTCGAATTCATAATCAAGTAATTTATGTGCACGGCGAATAAATTAGCCTGAGCCCGCCCCATAACTTACCCCAATAAATTGCCCAAAGCGGCCCAACTTCATTTTATCTCCAAATACTAATAAGTACTTGTACTGCCTACGTACACTGACTCCGTTTTTATACACAATTTATTTTTACCATTCTCACCCCGATATCAGCCTTTTACGAGCTTTGTACGATTACTACCCGATAAGGAGTAGCCAATAAAAACTGTAAACTTTTGTAATTTAAGCAAGAGGTTTACGAAGATATGGCTTCGGATTACCTTCTCACGTATTTTTTTTATGCACCTAAATTCAGGAGACCTTTTTTAATTACTTGAATTTAATACTTTTCTCTGTATCATTAGGTTCCTATGCTAATCATTGTATTCTATAGTTTTCCAGTTTTAACGCGACTTGATATAAATCATCATGTCCGACCGCTCATGTCTCATGTCGACTTTTAAACGGTTTGCAACTCATTTTTAGAGGAAGGCAGGTAGTACCTATACATTTCTACACCCTATGAATAATGTTTTACGATTCAAATTGGCGCCACAACAGGAAATATGATAAACGGTAATAGGGCTTACCGAAATAAACTTCGCTTCGCCTTACGTGTCCATGTGATAGCGGGTAATATTGCTTGGCAAATGTTTTTTACTTATTACTTTACATGTTTCCGCTTTATTCACGTATCGGGTAACACCTGCTTTGCATAAGGCGTCATGTCGAGAACCCCAACGTTTAAAGTGTAAATTTTGCCATTAAAACGTATACAAATGTGAATACGTAGATACCTACAGCCTTCCGCCGTAGCGAAAATGTGTTGGAGTATCAGTATTATGAAAATTACTTTTGTTTATTATCGTACATATTTGAATTGATAAAATCTTACTAATATTATAAATGTGAATGTTTGGATGATGGATATTTGGATGTTTAGATTAGATGTTTGTTACTCAATCACGCTTAAACGGCGCACGCTTAAATAGTTTATAACCTGGATTAAAAAAATTGGAAGCTAGTGTTTTATAAATTCATTAGAAATGTTTATGTGTGACAAGTGCATTTTAAATTCATTAAATGTGCTGAAAAAATAATTAATTGCAGATGTAGAAATAACTGAATTTGAATATGATTAATAATCTAAGAACAATAAAAACAGTTATCGTAGAAGATAGCAACTATGGCAGGGCAGCACAAATTTATATAATTTAAACCCGTTACACCCCTACAAAAATTGTCACGGTGTCCAAATTGTCCAATAAAGGTAACAATAAAATTAACATACACCAAAGCGAGGTGTCAGGCCGCAGGAAGTATAGTGTAATTTGTAAGCTTTGTGATTAATAAAGTGTACTAAGTGTGACCCGAATAGGGCAGATTAGCGGGCACTTTATCACTTCTATTCCGAGTTAACGTCGCGTGACGGATCTCGTTTCGAACTCATAAAGAGTCCAAAGCAAATAGATAGCGCTGACTTTACGCTAGGCCCTTTTCCACTTGCCAAGTTTAGAACAAGTCGGAGGGTCAACGCCGAGTTTACTCGAGTTTACAATTATTTATAATCAAATTGCCACTCCTGTAATCGAGTTTAAGAGTCTTGGGATAACTATAGTTTGTAGACTAACACATAGTTCTTTTGTTTAGAGTAGACCGAAATTTGGTGAGAGGTCACATCCGACTTCCAAATTACTTTATTCTGCATATTCCACCCTGTGCAGTCAGCATCAAAAGTAACTGCGCAAACCTCTTGGTTTGCGCGTCAAAAGTCTTTATTAGAAGGGAATAAGAGCTTTTCACGTCTTCGATTGCGCAGTTACTTTTGATGTGGACTGTACCTATAGGAATCATAAACTGAACCGAAGCGTAGTTTTGCATTGCATCATTAAATAGCACTCGATATTATTTTCGGAATATAGAAGTACATATTCGGAGTAACAGTACTTACATCGATCTTGTAAATGTGGCAGCGCAGCCATGTGTAGGGTTGGTCGGACACAGTGTGAAACAACCTTGGCGGCTAATGCCGGCGGGCAGATTGATGGAATCGCTGTGTCGTATACGAACAAAATGCTTATAAAATGCCCTTATCAGATCTCGCTGTGACCTTTCGTGAATTACTCGCAACTATCAGATGTTAGTTAAGGCGGTGTATATTTTAATAAGAACGAGAATCTAAAATAGGCTTTTCTTACCTTTGAGAATATCTAGCAGTTGTACAACAAACTTGACGCTGTGTACCAAAAGGTTAACATGACTAATGATTGTCATAGTTTGGTGGTGTGATGTGGTACCTAACGTGCGCAATGAATATTTTACTAAGTGAAATAAAGATAAAATATGTAATATATCAGCGAGACAACGCCATAGCCTTATCTGCAGGAATAAGTCACGTTTTCTCCCCTGTCCCCCCAGAACAGAGGCTTCCTTAGTATCATATTATATATACGGGACAGCAGGCAGTCTCCAATTTACATAACATTTTCTGTCATTTGCTTATCGCTCACATGACAAGTCACGCGCATTCCTTGTGCATGAATAAATTCGACAAATATTAGTCGCTAGACAAAGGTGGTTGGTGTGAAAAATTTGGAATGCATGCGGGAGACCGGATATTTTCTGCCAATATATGAAAGATAAATATAGCCCAGACAGGTAAGTTACTTTGTTATGAGGTGAACGGTTCCATCAAAAAAGTAAAAATACATTTTATACTAACCTTAACACTGTCTTGTTTAACATCATAATAATTTATTCTTGACAGGTAGATAAAATAGGTACGGGTCAAAATCACCAAGGTGGCAAATTTGATTCCGACACCATTTTCCCTAATGAACCTTTAAATGATTAGGTCGAAGTTATATTTTAACTATTGGATTTAATTAATTCTATCTAAACCATAAATAAAATAAATATTGTTAAATATATGTATAAATATTCTTCGTCAACGGGTCCCAATATGCAATTGCTTAAATGAAAAGTTCATAAAACAATCAAATACTAAATTTAAAATAAAAAATTATAACGTTTGATACACTTGTATTATGATATCATAATCACAATTATAAATAAAAGAAAATATGTATATGTAACTTCACATTTAAATCTTACATAATTATTACTTTGTCCGTTTGTACGTCTTTTCCTGAACGCATTCAATTCTGACAAAAAGAAGTGCCAAATTACGCCATACGAGGTGCTACTGCACAGTCACGTGTCGAAATCTCTCGAGTATCGATTGATTGTTTTGATTGTTTTATGGTGGTTTTAAATAAATTTTCTCGGTAAGATCATTTCAGTTGTTGACTTTAGTACCGTACATCAATAGAGCATTATAACGGGAACGCCATCATGTCATTAATATAACGGTAAGTGAAGATGATCAGTCCATTAAATAATCTGTTTTATTTTCGCCGGTGTCATGAAATGGCGTCGAAGATGGCTGACAACTTTTTAAAACAAGACGAAGTGTTGAAAAATCATTTCGTCAACGGTCATTTCGAGAACGTTGCCAAATATGACGTGCATTCCCGTAATGACCACTAGGTTTCCGTATTGATGTTCTTAGGATTTTGCCTTTACAGTACTTAGGTTTCGTGAATTTTCGTGATTAAATGACCAAATACATTTAATACATTGTAGTAGTGATTGGAATGACTTTCAATTTACTGTTCTGGTTTTATAATCGTAATCTAAGATACATTTTTAAAAGATGGAGTTGTTGTTACTGCTACTTTTTCATTTAGATCTAACCTAGAAAAATGGATGGTTTGACGTCTTTCTAGTTGCGAGACATATCGGTTGTTACCGTTATTATTTGAATCGATTCAATGATTCGATTCACGTACACTTTACAAACGATTATCGATAGTTGATGATGTCAGTTCATTATCATCAAATATCAAAAATGCACAACGTTAATATTCAAGTTTTCACTTCTGCCGGCACTCCCGGAGTGCAACCCGGTCTTTTTTTAAGTCGGTATGTAAACGTTGTTTGTTGTTGAAACGTAATGTACAGCGTTGTTTTTATCCACTGGCTTAATCTATAATAGTTACATAGTATAAGTCGATCTTGCATGGACATTACAACTTATGACATTATTTCGTTTGCTTTTATGGAGGCAGGCCTGTATCGCCTAGCAAAAAGACATTTTTAATTCAGGGGGTGTTATACAGGGTGTTTGCTCAACCGGTTGCCAAGTTAAAACAGCAGGTAGGTTGGGTCATTAGCTATCTTTTCCGGCCTCCAAAAAAATTTTGTGTCCACTGGTATTTTGTTTGTATTCTCTTAAAATAATTTAGAAATTTTCTATATTAACGCGTTTCAACTTGAATTAAAAAAAATAGGAAATGGTAGAGCCTTTTTTTTTAATTCTATTGTAATGTGTAATGTTGTACGGCTCTATCAAAGTCAAAATTATTTGCAAGTAACGTCTACTTATTATTTTATTAACCCTAAAAAAAAATGAAGGTGCAAGAATTTCGTCTTGGGTAACTGATTTACAATTTAAAAAAAAAACTAAAAATGATAATGTTCCTAAAACTCTTTAAAAAAGTTCTCTACTCTATCCTCTTTCTAATTATGTGCAATAATGCCAAAAACCCTTTAAGGAACTTTATTAATTTTCCAATTTTGTGTAAGGAAAAGGTAGCTAATGACCCAACCTACCTGCTGTTTTAATTCGGCAAACGATGGAGCAAACGCCCTGTATAATGAACGCAAGTGCGTATTACGAAGATCGCAGGCGGAGTCGCTGGATAAAATATAGCCTTGGTAAATTCTGAAATAAATTTGTGATAAGTAAGGTAAGATAAGATAGTACCGGAGATTACTCCATTTATACAAAGTTAACCTCTTGTAAATTTTTATCAAATTAGCCAAATCTAGTAGCAGTGTGTAAAATATAATAGATGCGTTATGCTCGTCCTGAGTCCTGACTTTGTTCACTTCATTTAGACTATCAGTCAGATTAATTGAGATCCTGTAATATAGAGGCGGGAAGAGTGATATTTAAAGCGTTAAATCGATTTTATTCAGCACGCAGAGGCATTTATTTGTCAGTTTGTCTTGGCTATGAGTATTTGAATAATCGCTTTGTGCTCAAGCGCGGTATTATATGATAATAATTACATGGTTGAGCGGTCGCGCCGGGTGCTCCTCGCCCCTCAGTCTCACTTTCCTGGAATGTGTGAAAAATATACTTAATATTGAAATGAGTGTTATAAAATAAATTGTTTGTGTATTAATTAAACTCTCTTCCACTAATCAGAGGGACTAAAACATATTTAAGGTAAAACAATAATGTCGGTCAACAGAATGTTGCTCAAATGTGTACTAAAATGGCCGTATTTGGTCCAAGAATAGATAAAAAAAAATGGGTAACATTTTTACGGAATGAATTAAATTGTAGATGATGAAAAAAATGATTTGAACAAATTTTGTGAAATCAGTAATCAGTAAGAAAATTTATTATTTTATTTATTTATTATTATTTCAGTAAAGCACTGTACAATGACTTAAAACTAAATACAACGTCCCACAAAACTGTTTGCACAGTTTGACTGTGGGATCCAAGAGTCTATATAATTTGAGGTAGTCTTAATGATAATGAGTCTATATAAAGTGGTAAAGTCCTAATCAGTCTATATAATTAGTAAAGTCTTAAGAAGTAAGAACAGCTTTAAATGATGTTGTATAAAGTGGATAGGTAACTAGATATAAGTTATTAGGTATTTAAATACTATCGAGGTAGTGTTTCAACAGGGCTCTTTTAAATTTATTTTTGTTTTTCTCTTGTCTAATAGCCGCAGGTAAAGCGTTAAGCAAATATGGTAAACGTTTTTCGATGCGCCTGTCCCCATAGTAATTGCTTACTCTGAGAACGGCATACTTACCTGCAGCTACGGATCTTGTGCCATATGTTTGGCTCATTTGAGATAAGTTACTTTCTTGATTGCCGTGCTGATTGACTAAAATTAAATACTTATGTCTAAGTGTTGCCGGAAGAATTTTACATACTTTGAATAACTGATAGTAATCATTTTTATATTTATTTTTAGTTTTATTGTTTACTAATAGTTTGAGAAATCTAATTTGCAATTTTTCAACTTTTTCCAAATTCGTTTTAAAGGTGATGACACCTCATCTGATATTATGCCCGTTTCACACGAGGGCAGAACAGTGAGGCCAGAACTGTGGGCAGCACAGTACTGCTACTGGTTGAACGCACAGAACAGTACAAGACAGTACAAGACGTTGTTCTGTCCTCGTGTGAAACGGGCATTAGTATGAGTAGGTACTTATGCCCATCGGAAGATCAGCACATGCAGCGCTGGCCATTGCACCAGTACTATGCTGACACGAAGTCCTCTGGTGGCACTTAAATACTACTGTTGATTCCTGTCCTTATTCTGTTATTGTCACGAATCAATCTGTTTTCCATCACGCATTGTGCAATTGTAGTGTATATATATATTTATTATCTTGAGACTGTATACTATTGTAATTTCTTAAGTGTAGTAATATATTTGTCATATGTATCTTAGTGAGAGCTGTTAAGGGAATAAGTGAATGTTATTATCCCATGTCCACAAATCTCCTTCTCGCTTATTTCTGTTTGCTTTCCAAATAAATAAATGCCAATTCTATTACATTCTATGTAGAAATATCATTATAATTAAGTACAGATTGATAATTCACAGCGGGTTGGTCATTCATATTTGAAAAAAAAAAATGAAAATAGTGAATACACAGAAATAATAGGCAGTCCCACGCAAATAGTAAGGCAAACCCACTTGCATGAGTTAAGACATCTATAATTTCCTCGGTTACCAACCCCATCATTTTTTAAATTGATTGATAGTCCAATCGCTAAACGCAGTCAAGTGCAGCGCCAATTGCCGTCAAGGGGCAATAAATCATAACACTATCATTGTTACTGAGTGCTTTGGTAAGCTTGTTTATTTCATTTCATATTCACTTCATACAAATAATTATGTTATCACAGCAACAGAAAATATGTTAGTCAATTAAAATAGAATAATATGTGTAATATTATTTGGTAGGTCGTTTATAAATATTACAAAAAGTAAACTAATATTATAAATGCGAAAGTGTGTCTATCTGTCTCTCTGTCTATTGCCTCTTCACGCTTAAACCGCTTAACCGATTGAGATGAAATTGGGTATGGAGACAGGTTGAATCCCGAGAAAGGAGATAGGGTATCTTTTTATCCCGGAAATCATGTCCTTAGGGGGTGAAAGTTTGTATGGAGCTACATAAACGAGTTCAACGCGGACGAAGTCGCGGGGAGAAGCCAATATTACAATAATGTTTGATAGACATTATGCATTTCATTGGTCAATCATACGCCTAGCAACTGACTATAAATATACCAGCAACTCAACTTCAGTAAATCTACTGCAATATCTTCACAATTTTTTTATAAATTCCTTCCATAGGGCAAGTGCAAATATAGAGTAGTAAAACAGAATATACGCATTTTCATACACGCGTAAAAAGTAGAGGTGTCGACGTTAATGGACGCTTCATAAACTTAAAACGTTTAGCAATTACGAGTTAAAGGCTCGTAAAATTAGTAATTCATAACACTGTTGTTTTTAGATGGTGTATCAGGTGATGAGTGGTAATAGTTAATTTGCTCATAAAGTAAACTGCGCCACGGTGCATGAGCAGGCCCCTACAATTACTATAATGTGTTATGATTAGTTGCGTATACATATTATCATTCATATTCGTAACTGAGTTTGTTTAAGATGATTTATGAAATAAATAAAATCTTACAGTTCTATATAGCTAAGTAAGCTTAATTATATGGTTTCCACAAATTTGTAAATTTTTGCACAGGTCTAAGATGAACTTGCAATCACCATTTTTATTAACAAATAGGGTTGTAGACTCAAAATGTATTATTACTCAAAAGAAAGAAGGTAAAAAATATGCCTAATGACGAAAATCCCATACAAATATCTGAAAAAATTAAGAAGCTACAACTGTTTTAATGTTGCTTGTTAGAGAGCGTAAACGCTAACAGATCGTGACGTCACGATCCTCGAGCGTCATAGTAAATGAGAATTATTGATTATTTTATTTATTGTCTACACCCCTTTATTTTACAAGAATGTTTCAAATTCTAAAATATGAATTTTAAAAATAACATACTTAAAAGTGTGTGTGGGAGGGGAGGGGGTCAAATACAAGTTATTTACTGGCCATGCTCTGGTTAGCTACCCACGTGTCTAACTTTTCATATTCTCATTTACCCGGGGGTGACGTAAACAGGTGGGGCGGTAAATGTCCCTCGCTGTAGATCTCGTATGTAGATCTTACATGGAGTATTTCTTGATTACATGATTGCTAGTACAATTTAATTTGCTCTTAAAACAAACTGATACCACGGTTTATGAGCACTCCCCTCATAATTACTTATCATAATGTGTGATGCTATGATTGGTAGCTTATACATTTCATTACGAGTTAAACTAAACGTTAAAACGTTCCTAGTACTTAATATTATTTTTCAAGCTCAGCTCGTAAAGGGCTTTATAAAGCACATATACAGAGATTTAAGAGGCGTAATGGTTTTTTCTTAAATTGTATCTGTCACTCATGCCTCAGTTGTAAATCAAGGAGATTTTGAACCATATACGATGTTTGAAAACGTATTTGTAAATAAATACGAACCCAACAATTAGTGTTGTCGTGTCATCAAACATATTGAATAAAATAATTTTGAGATAAAAAAAACACTTTTAGTAATTAAACTAGTAACATGAACTCAACCATAACGGTAGGAAACGATAAACTGGAGTCGGTCGACCAATATGTATATCTTGGACATATTCAGTCCTTTGACAAAGAGCATCATCATAAAGAGATCTCCAGGAGAATACAGCTGGGTTGAGCGGCATTTAATTAACTGGACGACATCCTCAAGTCCACCGAAGTTCCACAATGCCTGAAGACTCGCCTCTTTAACCAATGTGTCCTGCCCACCATGACGTACGGTACCGAGACATGGAAGCTAACAAGTGAGGCTGTGCACAAAATACGAGTAGCACAGAGAGCCATGGAGCGCGTCATGCTCGGTATTAAACTACGAGACAGAGCAAGGAATGTTGAGATCCGACGTCGCACTAAGGTGCGCGACGTTGGAGATACCAATACCAAACTCAAGTGGAGTTGGGCAGGACCTTTGCCAGGCTGAATGATGGTAGGTGGACCAAAAAGGCGTCAGATTAGCAGCCACTTCTAGGTAAAAAGAGCGCCGGCCGTCAACCAGCTCGATGGGTGGACGATATTAGGAAGATCGCAAGTCATTTCTGGATAAGATTAGCTCAGGATAGGGACGGGTGGCGTGCTCGAAGAGAGACCTATAACCAGCAGTGGGCGATTACGGGCTGAAAATGATGATGATGATGAATTTAGTGTCTGTGTATTTTTTACAGTGATTATAAATCGTGGCTGTATGCAAAAGTCATGCGCGCCTCACGGCGCAAAATCAACAAAAAAAAGTTGCGATAAGTATTTTTTTTTGCTTCAAATGTATTTATGTCACACCTGGCCATACATATTAACGCACGCTACGTGCGGAAAATCCCACTTCCTGGACAGAGAACATTTTGTACTCACCGCGGGCGGTAATAAACAAGCCTCAGATTGTATATTTATCGCCCTTGGCTTCGGCTCGTATACCTGCGATCTGAGACATTCTTTGTTTTACCGCCCCAGGTAAGTAATGTAAAGTCAGCTGCAGAGAAACATGCCTCCCCCTGCATACCAAATGTCTATGCATGGGAAAGGGGGATTGTTCCAAATGTGATGAAAAATATTGTGAGCGACACGGATGATAAGATTTTAAGACATCACAAAATGACCTCGCGGTAGTTGTACCAAATTATCATATTATAAAGAACATTGGTAGGATATAATATTATAATTATAATAATACATTTACCACGATAAACGGCTATAGTGTGCATTTAAAAAATATTAGGACTTTGTCATAAGTAACTACCGTACCAGTCTGTATATATGTATAAGGACCTAGCGTAAGTAATGGCAATAAATATAGCGTGTTATTGCGTTACTTAAAAGTTTTGTATATCGATATGTATGTTAGTCTGTAAGGTATCTGTAAATGGACCTTGTTACCCGAGACGAATAAATCAAAAAATACAAAACGTGTATAGTAAGCTAAATGGTAATATCTGTTTTCAGTAAACTATAACGAAGGGCATATGTGTATAAAATTAAATATTTATACAGTCTATTTTCGTCTCCGGCTTCTGGGCAGAGGCTTCTCCCCTTGCCATGACTCACGTAGTGCTTCTGCCGGCCAAATGCCAAGGAAGGCATCTACGTCATCCCTCCATCTCCATGAAGACCTGCCGGCAATAATAATAATCAAAACATATACCTCACTATTTTGATATTTCATGCTATTGCATTTTTGATCTGGAGTACAAGATAATTATTTTGTGGTGTAATAGTTAGGTCGTAAACAAACTATAACAGCACGCCGCATGGGCACTCGCCCCCGACAATTTGCTGCTAATCATAATGGGTTATGGAGTGGAGCGGCACGCGCCGGCCCTTGCAATCACGCCTTGTTATTGGCAGGTGCGTGTACACGAATTGATTCGTTTACCCTAGTATCTTAAAAAAAACTGCATTCATGAAAAAGCTGCTTCAGCTTCATGGCAAGTGTTTGCGACTGTAAAATAAAAATCAGCCAAGTGCGTGTCGGGCCACGCGCAGTGTAGGGTTCCGTAGTTGCCTGTCTGTCTTAGTTATATCGACGTGCGGTGCCTTTTAGCACATAAAATTGGCCTTTCCAAGTACACATTAAGTTGGTCGACTATTACTCGGTAACTACTTATGCCTACTTGTCCGTGATAGTTTTCCTTTTAAATTCATTATATGGACTACTACCACGAATGTTTTCACATCCCCATATTATGTGGTGAACCGTGTTGGTCACACATACTGTATTTATTTATAAGGCTAGTAATACTAAGACTCCGTTGTAGTGGCTGTTTGTTTACCTAAATAAATTTAAAAGAAAATCCCCAGTAGTAGCCATTTAGCGGCCAGGGGGAGGTTACACATGACTCAAAAATTAGGGATTTAAAGCCCAATAACTCGCAAATGAATCACTGCCTGATTTGATAAATGGTTTTATGAAACCCATAATATTTTTGAACGAGCTATCCAACGACCACACCATGGGTTTAACGAGAGAAAAAAAGTACATCATCGCTTTAGGTGTAAGCTAAAAAAATTTTTTTTCAAGATTTTATTGTACTGTTTTGTCGGCGTGAATGATTTATATGCCGAATTACAGTTTTCTAGTAGTAATGGTTACTGAGCTAAGCTGAAGACGGACAGACAGACAGACGGACATGGCGAAACTATAAGGGTTCCTTGTTGTCTACGGGACCCTAAAAATGGAATTACCTAAGCATTCCAATCGTCTAAATACGAAACCTAAATTTAAGTATCGATCGCAATTTGAATACAGAAATTAAACATAAGGAAAATATAATTGTGATTGATCAATAGTACTATTTTTGTTGTATGTACCATGTATTAAAACTAAAGTTTTGTTAAATTGTTTAATTGCAATATGTTTATAAATATTCACAATGTTTAAAATATGAATAAACACAATCTTTTTGTATTTCAATCATCTCAATTACGTAATAAATATATGTCATAATTAAAATGTACTAAAATTGTTAATTGATATTACAGGTAGGTTATAGTATTAATCATAATTTTTATCATAGTTGAGTTAGGTGCTCAAGGAAATTACTCACAATTTCATGGTTCGAGGGTAAAGGCTATTTAAGTTGATAAATGTTTCTGAAACGTCTGGTGATAAGCCCGAGCTAGATAATTTATACACTTCCTTTTAGAATGATAATGCTCGGTCTTTGTGTTAATAATATACACTTAAAAAGCGAATAGCTATAAACCTATAATTAACTACAACTTCATGCACCAGTAAATGTAGACATTAATTTCCACACTAGTTTATCTATTTGGGCGCACAACCCGCCTTTATCTGTCATCATTCTCCTTGTCGCGAGGGCCATATAATTGTATTCGTGAAAAAAGTGCCACGACAAATTGAGCTGAATGCCTTTCCACATTCGGCCACGATTCTACTACCGTTTAATTGCCTTATATGCTGTTTTAGAAACGCTTCTTGAGTGGGTGGAAGGCGACTTCACGTATTGCGCTTACTCGAAATTATTTTAATATGCAAATAAGAAAATGTGAAGGAGAATTGTGTTTCGACGCTGTGGGTAAAGTTGGTTACGCAGACGTATTCTTTAAATTAATGGCAATGCGAGATTAGAGTACCTACTGGTAACTGTTTTACATGGAGCGCGCTACACGCGGGCGCGCTCGTTTGTTCCGAGAAACAGACAAATGAAAGCACATAATTACTAGGCCGCCCCGTTCTAAATGCAACAAGGATTAGAATTTACATACGCGCGTTAACAAGATACGCGTATGGCATTTATGACTTTCATATTTAAATGAAAGAAGCTCACTGAAGTCATTATTCAGTATAAGTCACGACTAAAAACTTTTCCCGTTCGGTTTTGTTTTACGGCTACTAAATAGACTATGAAAGTTTTTTAACGCTGCTCCCAATTTAGCGGATGTCTGGCCAGTAGGGCGGCACGGGCTCTCCAGCCCTGTCAGTAAGCTGCGAATATGAAGTGATGGATGAACTCAACTGCTGCTTTGCATACAATGGAAAAAATAAAAAGAGCTCGGACACGTTGCTATGCACGCTAATTAAAACCGCTATGTCAGTTTTATGTCGTTTTGTAACTTCCCATATCTTGACAAGTTAAATTTCTAGCGTAATTTATTGCGTAGTGAACGGATTTGGTTCTGATTTCTATTACCTTATAAATTGTAACTTCTGTGGTGGTAATTCAAGTTGTACAGTTAACATGCAAATGTTAATGATAGTAGACGTATTTACCCACGCCGTGAAATAATGGAATCTGTTTTATGATACGAAATACTAATTAGGAACGTGTGTTATAATGTTTATAAAAGCCGTATTTTTCATTATACTACCATTTATTAGATATGAAAGGATTATGCAGTAAAGCATAAGAAGCTACCTATGTTTCTAGAATCCCATTAAGCATTTAAATACTCCAGGTTGATTGCCAAGACGTATCGTTGAAGTAAATCTGCGCCGAGCGCTCAGATAGAGCGGGTGTTAGCGTTTTTCTCGTCAGAAATCGAAGCGTAATTATAGTCAGTGCACCGATTAACATCTGTCGACTATAAAATAAAGGATTATAAGGGTTCAATCATTGTAATCATTCTTATCCGTCGGATGTTCTCAAAGACCTCACTGGAACTCGATGTGGATAATTTTCCCATGATTCGCGGGGAAATCAAACCTATGCTACCCATCTATTAGGCAGTCATATTGTCGGCGAATCTGATATAGTAATGTCCGTAAGCTTTGTTGTTTACGGTTAACCAAATTACATACAATTATGTGAATTGAACTCATTAACCGAGTCTGTTACGCAAGTTTATCTCGATTTGATTGAATCATTTGATTACTTAAACAAGATACTTGGCCAGGATTTCAGTCAGTTCTTTATTCTTCAATTTATGCATCTAGGAATGTCAATGATCTACCAGCGGTTCCGAAAAATAAACCTCTGCCACAAGAAAAACTGGCGGGTGAATTGGGGGGTGAAAGTTTGTATGGACTTACGATATTATCGAATTCCACGCGGACGGAGTCGCGGACAGAAGCACATATAAAATTACAATATTTAAATATTATAAAATTAAAGCGCTACAATGGATATATTACAGTGAAATTGTATAATAATAATAAAACATTTTATTACCTATCACACATATTATACATTTTCATTAAGCGGTATTCAATCCGCTTGATCCGCATTACAAAACAGCGCTGTTTTGTGAAACAGCTAGCTGTTATGTAAAACGGCGGATTGTACAATATGCCTGCGACAGATATACTTATTACCTACTCGTGCAGGTCGTCAGTTATACCTAACGCCAATGGTGGTCAATATTATTAACCTTCAAGGATACTTTTTGTTTTTCAGGCCGTCTACAATTTGATTCCAATATATAAGGAATAATAAATAATACAAGCTATCCTTATGGCATTCTCATTCACCTTATTTTATTAAGAAAAGTTGTAAATGTGGTAGTTGGTCTACCTATCCTTCCTCGGACCCTCAAGGCTGAGGATCGTGACCACCAGGAGCGCAGTTCTTCTCCACCGTATTCCAAACCTCTTTTTTTGGGCTAGTTGCATTTGCTCCCTGGATTGACGCCCATCATTCTTCACTTGATATTATTATTTTATTACATAGTGCATAACACTCAGAGACATCTCTGTGGATACCTAAGAGATTTAATTATAATTATTTTAATTTTGACACTTTGGAGACCTTCTACATCTCTAAGAAATAAGATTGTTTTTTTTTCTTTTATTGTTTTTGACATGTAAACTTTGATGTAAGTAGTTAATTCTATTATGAATGATATTACTCATACTATTTAGTCTTAAGATAGACATTTTCACTTGTAAAAGTGCCTTAGTGGCGCGTATTTGTTGAATAAATATTTTGATTTAATTTTGATTTTTGATTGTATGGAAGCATGTGCCTCTTTGCCATGTCACAAGAAAGAGTAGTAGTCATGAATAGTCAAAAAGTAATCCTGAATTGTGCCTCATTTGTTGTTGTACCATACGTACGAGTATAAAACGTTTTCGAGTAGGTAATATATTGTTGATCCCCCTTCAATGAGTCATCGGGCTTAAATGGGTTACGTACCTAATTGTAAAGTGATGGAAAAAATACAATTTTCTTGGATTCTTAAAGCAGAGTACGTAAGGCAGTATAATAGGCATGGTGGAATTGCAATCGGTACATAATAGATTAGAGTGGTATTCGTACGAGTAGAAGGCTCCCAATCACGTCGGTCAATCGGCTTCAATCGCTGTAATCGCACGGGGTGTTGCGGCAGGACTGTGTGAACGTAGTGAGCGGCTTCCGATGCTTTTGTAAAAACTGCTCTTGCTAACAGAACAATTATAATATATTAGTAGGTCTTTAATTGTGCCGATATAATTACAGCCGTGGGCCGCGCATACGTGACGATATCCCGGCCGCTCGGCCCACGCCGGCGAGATATTAAGAGGAATATCTCAAGAGAGCCGATCGAATGTTTCGCGATAATGAGCGGCGGCCACGATCGAAGTGTCATTAGGAAGTCGTAACCGCCGATGTGCGCCCTTAAGTAATGTTATTTGTCGGTTACGGCGAAGATTAATGTTCATAATTGCACGCGTACCGCGGTAATCTCCTTCTTGGTGTCTATTTTGTACACAGATGCTTATAAGCTAATGCTTTTTGTCTTAATGGGCCTTGATTGCCTTAATGTGCATTCAGAAGTACACGCATGACATTTAAGCACTGTATGCAGTATATCTCTTAATTTGTTTACAGTTGTTCGATAACTAGGTTATAGAGAGGTGCTGTGTGAACACCGTGCACCGTGTCGCGAGGTAAGTACTACTAATTAAATTATGTTTTAATAGTGGAATACAAAGTTGCATAATAATGTGTTTCTCATGATTAAATACCTAGTTGTGGGGCATTCGGTTGGAGGTCCGAAGGAGACACATTAACGGCGATCAGTCGTCGGTGAGGAAACGGGGTAATTTTCTAATGGCTCGTCGAGGTGACAGTTACCCAACGTGGGAAACTACACAGAGGCTACTTGTAACACTTGGCTTGGGACATCTTATACCTATGCTTCGTTTCATTGGATTGGATTAAACGAGTAGGTAAGCATTTTCAAATAATTGTGTAGGTACCCAATTAGCGTGAGTCATCGAACAAAAATCAACTCGGTCAGTTTTGTGACGACAATAAAGCCACAGACCAAGAAAAAAGATACACATCTTTTTTTCTTGGCCTGAAGCAAGTAGATTATGTGAAAATTAACTAGTTTCACGTTTAAGTAGGTACTGAATTTGTTTATGCATATCATTTATAAATTGAAATAAACTGAGTAAAGAGTAATTACTTAATTGTCATCACAGAACTGACACTGTATAAATAGTTTTTGATGACTGACGCGAATTATGAATTAAGTGCCCAGGTATACCATTTAACATTGATTATGGCCAAAGTCACAATAAGTAAGTGCAAGAAAGACATATAAATCCTACTAATATTATAAATGGGAAAGTTTAGATGTTTGGATGTTTGGATGTTTGTTACTCAATCATGCTTAAACGGCTGAACCGATTTGAATGAAATTTTGCACGAAGATAGTTTATAGCCTGGATTAAAATATAGGATAGTTTTTATCCCGAGTCCACGCAGATGAAGTCGCGGGCGGAAGCTAGTACCTAATATATTCCAAATAGTTCCTTGGTAGTCAGCCACGATTGTGAATCGGGATCCATCGATGGATAGATTTTTCATATTATCATAAATAAAGTATAAGAAGATATATCCACGCCATACATTAAAATGAATCCGCCTTATTTGCTGTGAGCACCAGGGGGCGTTAGTGAACTGGTATGTACATTTGCTCTCAGCAAAAGATGTCGTTTATATCAATATTGCCTTTTACGGATTATTGAATACACTAACGGCATCTGTACCTACAACAGGTGATGTTGTAAAAAATCTGTTTTACGCGGTCAATAGATGTCACTTTGCAAGATAGGTTTACACAAAGTAAAATAATAGTATTTTTTTCTGTTTTGTTAGAGCACACGCGAGCAGTCAATAAAATGCTCAATTTTTGTACCTTTTCTTAGAACCTCCACCGTACCATCATGTACCATAAATAAAGTACCTATATAAGCAACCTTACATAAGACCGCAGCCAAAGTTCCACTACTTGCTACTTAGGTATGTGGTGTGTTCTTGGGGGTAAGCTTGCCAGGGCTCCCGAGGGGGGAGTTATGTGGATCCCCACTATCAACAAAACTCATCTTGTTTGATGATGTGCATTTGTACTATCAATCTCAAAGCTGTACCTTGATTCGTCTTTTTGCTGCCATGCGATTTATTGTGCTAGTGGCTCTATGTGCTGTAGAAACTAGCGAACCTGTCTTTTTTTTAATTTCTAAAAAGTTACAGAAAAAACTATATACTAAACCGAACCTGCTCACAAAATTTCACGAGAATCGGTTAAGAATGCGACCTGTAGAGGAGAACAGCTGGACAGCTGGACAGACACCGGACATACGAACGATTTTCGGCCCAAGCTGAAGCGTAGAACTTCGTTCGCTTCGCTCCCTCGATCGATAAAACCACAGCACATTGAATACTCAATTCAGTAAAGGATCGGAATCGCGCTTTTGACTCCCCTGGATTTTTCAAGATTATTATTACCAGGAACAACTGTAGGAGGACGATTATAGAACAAACTTAAGGAACAATAGGAAGGTACCTTAATATACAAAATTTAAAAACTATTGAGGTTGAAAGCTTCAGTTATAAAAAAGGTGCGAACACCACCGGCAAGGCAGTAGTAAAAAAGCCTCCGATCGCATTTTGTTTGCCCTTGCGTGCATTACATGCGATCCGAGACATTCTTCTATTTACTGCCTGTGAGTAATGCAGATTTCCTTGAGAAAAGTAAGGTAAAAAGGTAAGGGTTCAATAACACGTATTATATGTAAATTATTTCATTTACTTTGCAGTAAGTAGCCTAATTTTTTGCTGATTTTGTAGACTTCTTTTGTGAGATTTACAAATATATTTTTTTTAGTAACAATATATTTTTTTAAAACATCTACATGCTCTGAATAAATACAATTTGAATGTGTTTAAATAATCTGTCGGATGCGTTGCTCGACGCCACCGCCCCCACGTCCACGCAAGAGGAGCTTTCTTCCAGATGTCTTTTTATTTGAGGAGCCTCAGTTGGACGTGATGAGGGCTGTGGCGATGCGGGTTGTGGTGCTGAAGTTGGCCACTCCTCAGGATCATTGTCAGGTTTTCTTACTTTGTCCGGTAGGTCGCACGTCAACGAATGTAATTTCAGTACCAGATCCTGAAATTTAAAAAATAAATATTAAACTAAACAATATTATCCGAGCATACTTAAATTTTGTTAATCGTCCCCTTTACCCCTTCCGTTGAGTTGATAGAATTAGGACTCATACGATAGATCGATTAGGTAGTGTACGTTTGTTAAGTCATTCATGTGTGGAGGAGACACATTTTTTTAAGTAATTTGAAATTCAAAGGTGTATGTGAAGTCCCCAACACGCACTGGGCCAGCGTGGGCACTACTGCCCGTTCCCTCTCATCCTTGAGAGGAGGGCTGTGCCCAGTAGTGGGACGTATATAAGCTGATTTATTGTTTATATTATTATTAAATTATACTGCTAATATTTTCAAATATGCTTGCCGCCGTATGCTAATAAAAACCGGCTATATGTGAAACCTAACTAACCTAACCTAACAATCCTAACATCTTATAAGCATTTTTTTTTAGTTCTGCGTGTTTAGCTAAGAAATTCAATACATTACATACATAATTCATTACTTACTAACTGTAAAAAACGCTGTAATGGAATTAATAAAGCTTTTTTATTTTTATTTATTTTATTTATATGTGATATAAAAACACCACGTGCTTTTATGATGCCAATAAGTAAGCTAAAAATAAAGAATGATTTCTTCTAAGTACAATTTAGCTTGAAAGAAAGGAGTTGGATTTAGCCGGATCATAAATAAATATTTCCTCTATGGTCGGATTGACTCCCAGACGAAGCAAGCAATTTTATGAAAATCTTTGAGTGCAGTATTACTTACTATAAAATATTCAATAATATCTCCTTTCAGTAAAATATCTTATCTACAATATTTAAGGTACTGTCCCTTCAAGTTGCATAGCGCTGGGACAGCCTGTATATATTTTCAAGTATAAGTTGCTTGGACCAACAACACCGACGGGAAGAAAGGGTGTGGTGCTTTTGTAACCCGACACCAAACGCAATATTTTCTTAAAGCTATCTCGTTTGACATGAACGGATACCAATGCCATCCTGTTTTCAATGATAAACAATTTTTTTGTACATTTCCCATGTGTGCCTTAAGGAGTCCCTTTTCAGAAAAATTGTCATCATGTTTTTAAGAAAATACTATTTGAACAATAAAAAATCAAGACATACCTTGCATTGGGTGCTCTACAGACACAAAGCTAATAACATCAATTGATTTATCTTCACAGTGATAGTGTCTAGTAATAGCTGTCCCGGTCAACCTTCTCTGGTTATCATTGTGACTCATAGCAGGATTCAAAATGCACTTCACAAAGATAGCAGTACTTTAACTGATCAGGTGTCAAAGATGTGAGATTGATGTTGCCTGAAATTAAAAATAAATAAAATAAAATATATATTAAGGGGCAATCTTACACAAGTTGAACTAGTCCCATTGTAAGCTCAATAAGCTATTATGGGTACTAGACGACGATATATATAGTTCCAATAGGTATAAATACATAGAAAACATCCAAGACTCAGAAACAAATATTTGTGCCCATCACACAAAAAAAATCCCTTACAGGGATTCGACCCCAGGACCTCTTGCTTCATAGGCAGGGTCATTACCAACTAGGCTAAAGCAGTCGTCATAAAACTAAATACTTAGATATTATTAATTTCCATCAAGTACATTTCTTGTAAAAAAACCTGCCAAGCCTTCCGGCCTGAAAAGTAGTGAAATCTCAAGCTAAACCAAGTACTTCAGCCATCATTTCCGGTTAGATATTTTCACGAATTGGCAATCACACTGCGAATAAGTAAATTCAAAAGATTCAAAATAAAATGCCAACAAGCAAACTCCTAACTAGTTTATCATTACCATTAGGTACAGTGCAAACATGAAATGAAGGATTAATAAGGACACTAATCAGTTTGGAGCGAGATATAAACTTATTTTAACGTAAGTAACGCGATAAAAAACTGAAAGACAAAACGATGTTTTGGAACATTGATAAAAAGTCAAGTTGACTGACGCATGCCCGACGTCACCAAGTATGTATGTGCTTAGTTGTATAATTTTATTTATTGTAAATAAAATAGAGCTTACCTGAATTGTTAATCCAGATCCGTAGGCGATTTTTATCACTAACTGGAAAACGAAACAATGTGTGACAGCTTATGAATTGGCACCGATGTGTCATTTTGGTAAATTCAATAATATCAAATCAGTCCGGTAGAAGTCCAAGTGGTCGTATGTAAATCACTGGCAAACAAATCCGTTTCTAAATCAAATCGTAGGTCCATTCAAATAAGCGGAGGTCAAATTTTAAAAGAATAACATTAACAATATGTTCGTGGTAGAGTTGATACCTATCGTCTCTAGTTTCAGTGTGGCCAGTTAAGTCTCTATCTTTCCATATACTTCTGACGTTTTGACTTTGCCTATGTAATTACACGTATATTTTCACTACGCTTTTATAAAAAAATATCATACCGCAGGTTATCTTTATTTGTAATTGAGACAATAAACTCATACTAAATCATTTTTTTCGCATTTTTACAAATGGACAAAGTTTATTCTGTTTACCTACAATTTAAAGGAATAATTTTGTAGCAACATTTTCTCATTTCGTCTCTGTAATCTGTGTTTCGTCTGCACTGAGTCGTTTCGTTGTACGCAGTTCTCTTTACTATTATACAGTTTCAAAGACGAGTGCGAAGTGATAAGAAATAAATAATTATGCTCCATTATTTATTAATAATTTAAGAGATTGCAGTCACTTTATGTTTATTTTAATTTAATGTAAAATATTTGTAACACGCAGTAATTCATTTGTTGTAATATATAAGATGTCGAAATGGAACGTTATGCAGAGATGTTAAAAATAATAAAATAAATTGGAAATTAGTATACAGTTGGCGACGTTGCCAGATCGAACTACGGCGCTGCCAGCGCGAGCTGACAACGTCGCGCGTCGTAAGCACTTCGATAATTTTAGGTACTTATTGGCAATTTGAATCATAAATTGCTACATACTCAAATGTGAATGGCAGTAGGTACATATTATAGGTATTATTCTTTATTTATGGTACTAGATACCTATGTAAAGAAAGAATATTCAAATAAGTTGTAAAATAAAAACAGTTTTACGTATAGGTCCCGAATAAATGTATGTTATATTTTTTACTTACTGTAGTATTCTGATGTTTTAGAGACTAGGTTACCTATTCTAATAATTATCTACTAAACTCATCAGTCGCATCACAATCCTCCTAGCGATATTCCCGGGTGTGCCCCTAAAGGAGCCAGGGGTCCGCTTTGACACCTAATCCCAAGATTTGGCATAGGCACTAGTTTTTACTTCATCTTATTTAAAAACTCTTCGTACGTTTTCGTTTTTCTTCCCGTGGGTGTCGTAAAAGTCGACTAAGGGAGCAGTGTTGAAGTGTGTTGTGGGCGATGGGCTAGCAACCTATCACTGCAATATCACATTTTGTCGATCTTTTTTATACCCACATTTATGCTAGAAGTGGCGCTGGAACATAAGTTTCATGTGCTCTGCCTACCCCTTTTGGGAATAAAGGCGTGAATGTATGTATGTATGTACGTATGTATGTTTTCTTTTGGAAGTGAAAACTTCTTTAGCGGCGCTGAGCACTTTTTGGGATGGGGAAAAATTGTTAAACTCGCGACAGATATTTGTGACATCAGATGCGTAAGAGGCCACGTGACCGTAGGAGGATGGCGAGAGATTCGGGACGAGGTTGGGGTCGGGGGGGAAAACGGGGGTTTGACTAGGGGCACATAGTTCTAATTTGTACTTTATTGTTAACAGTATAAGTTCGTAACACATTTTCCGTAAATGCAAATTCCATTTTGTTTTATCAAACTTTTATATATTGCTGTTAGCCGATTCGACTTCATTCAAAACTGAACGCTATTCGTAAGAATATAAAGCCGTTAAACACTTTGCAATTGCATATTCTGCAAATAAATTTGTAATTTTGTCCGCGCGTCCTTTACCGCTTTGCTATTGAGCAAATTCGAATAGTTCGAATTTGGACGTTATTCTTAAAGAGATAAAGCTTTGAAAAATATTTGGCAATGGCAAAAACAAATTGGTATTTTATTTCTTCGTCTACTTCATCAATTTTGCCGAGTTAAGTTGAACTATAGCGTACTACTAATAAGTTTGTTATTAGATATATTGGCACGCAGGGGGAGAGGGGGCGGAAGGGATTTTTTTTGCAAAATTAAAATTATTCAAGTTTTCACTTCTGCCGGCACTCCCGGAGTGCAAAAACCGATAGGTCTTTTTACAAGTTTTATAGTAACTTGACTTCTTTCGTATGTAAGTATAAAAGTATGTATGTAAGTAAGTTGTCCGTCAAATCTTGCAAGTTAAATTTGACCCACTTCCCGGTGACCGATTGAGCTGAAATTTTGGGTATAACTATAGTTTGGATGACATTCAATATTATGGTACCATCGAGCTGATCTGATGATAGAGACAGAAGGTGGCCATAGGAACTCCGTAATAAAACCATATAACCCCATCGAGTTGGTGCTCGTTAGAATCGTCTCAATGAGCAGTTGATGATGGTATACAGAAAAGTACAGTCGGCAATAAAAGCTTGTACCAAAAATTAAATTTTTGACAGAAACTTATTTATATATTTTCGTAACAACAATGCGTTTAGGTTTAGTAAATATATCAGGTTTAGTACAGCACCATCTATGGACACTTATCCTGCTTGAATCCTGCGCATGTATACTTTGTCCACTTACAAGCTAAGCTGTAATAAAGGTCAAGCCGTTCACTAGATAGCGCACAAATAAAGGATGTTATAAATTATTTTGAATCGATTTACGATCTATTAAGGCCTGTGTCTGGTTGTTTTTTTTTTTTTTTTAAGTTGATAAGTGAAAATGAATATCTATTAATGATAATATTTGAGATTTCGTATAACGTAAAATATTAATATCCGTCAGTGGTGCTCCAAGCGACATCTCTTAACGTTCTTCAGAAATATTCGACCGCAGTATGGGATAGTTACTCTATGCTATATTTACTTTATGATATTATTCATATATTATCTAACGGCCATAATGAATTATACTCAGAGTTTACATAAGATACGATAAGTGGGCGTTAACGTCTAGGTATCTCAGTGTGTGATTAAAATACTTCATATAAAATCTTTAACAGTTATTAAAATCTATTTATTGAATAATCTGTGTACAATAATATTGTTATTTATGACCAAGAATCCAATATCGATGATAGGTGCTTCAATATTCTCTCTCTTTATTAAAAAGCTCCAGTATGGCTCTTCATTCTGCAAGAGCTACAAATAAAGGGATAAAATTATAAAATTAATCGTGATAGGGCGGCACCTCTCAGTCGCGACATAGGTACTCGGCCAGATAAGGGAAAAGCGTCGCTCGCTTATAAATGACTCTTTATTAAACGTGAAAGGAGCGACGTCGCGCGTCGGCTAATGGGCCGATCATGCGCTCCCATTAACGATTATTTAATATTCAAAAGCGGCCGACGATAAATCACGATGCTCCGCCATACGCTTCTTTGACTACACTCTGCACTTTTGTTCTGACACATCCCTGTACCTCGTTTTGTAAATTTAAATGTTCCCAATCGGAATTATTTTCTGATCGAATTTGGTTAATAATGTTGAATGTCCAATTAAAAGCTTCACTTGATTAAAGTTTTACAGAGTCGCGTTTTTTATGAGCGTAATAGCGTCGCAAACGGGCAGTCGGCGCGAACTAGTTGACACTCGCTAGTGGGCCGTGTGTGGCCGTTCGTGATAACCATCGGAATATCTTTCAGAGAATGCAATTTCAATCTTATATGGCATCCGACGATGCTATAACACTTGTTCCGTCAGATGTCCGCCGAGATAGTGCTCACACGACCGCTTCTCTCTTTGGCGGAACGATTATTAACGCGACGAATCGGTTCACATATCGCCACGTCTCCTGCGCTAGTTTTTGCCGTATCATAAATACATATTAGGTTAGTGTAGTCACAGTTTCAGATAAGCTAAGGTAAGGTAAGTGAGGTTTAAATCCAAAGTTGTCACCGAATAAAGCCATCGTCCTTTAGATACAATTTCTTATTACATTACAAGTGAAACACGATGCAAAACATTATGGATTATTCAACTATAGTGGCTTTTGACACAGACCATTTAACCTAGTGGTCTGTGGTCTGTGCTCTGTGAGCTGAAGAAGTCGCCAAACTGTTATTTAGAAAAATCCCAAAAGCTGAAACGACAAAAAAATGGGGTCCTGTCTCTTGACCAAACAACTTTTAGCCAAATGTATCATTTGACAAACGTTTCATTTGACCTAATGCATTTTTCGTCAAAACAGTGGTATTTTCGGGTATTCTTTGAATATCATCCAATAGAAGTCATTAGGTTAGGTTAGGTTTGTTTTATAATAATCCTATAAAGCTTTCTATTTAAGAAAAAAATGTATTAGGTCAAATGAAACTTTTGTCAGAGAAAACTTGTGCCAAAAGTTGTTTGGTCTAACTTTAGTGAACACAAAAAAATACATAGTTATCGAACCTACTCACGAACTAATCGGACACACGAAAGAATTTTGGCCCAAGTTGAAACAAAGAACCTAGTTCGCTTCGCTCGCTCGTTCAATAAATTTTAGCAAGTAATTTCGTATAGCTGCGGTAGGTGATTTCTATATTCTTAATTTCTTATGTAAGTAATGAAAATAGTTAATCGAGTTTTAATCTTATCACCTCTGTGCGTCCACCCTTGGCCTTGCAAAACCACTTGTTTTTTGTGAACAACTGGCCAAACAATAATTCGTACCCTTGCGCGACTGAACTAATAACAATAAAATAGAAAGGCTCACGAACGCGGGGCGGCGACTGGTTCAATCAACGCGAGTCAGATTTATTTTTATGAAAATTGGCATAAAATCGGGCGGGTCAGCGGACGCAGTGCCCCCACGAGACCGCACGCCCGACCGTTTACTGCATATCGTTTCCTCGCCGGCGCGGCCTCTTGCCTCGCCGTCTTCGCTCGGAAATATTGCCAGCGGTCATAACTTTTTATATGCAGCGATGACACTGCAGAAAGTGGCGAGTGTCGCTTGGTCCGCTTAGAGCGGTGCTTACACCCCTAAGTGTACTTACGTACGTATTTTATACGTATATTATGTAAGATATGCTTTTGGATTTGAGAGATCTGTCTTTTCATCCATCTGTCACAGGGTTTTTAGGGTTCCGTAGTCAACAAGGAACCCTTATAGTTTCGCCATGTCGCTTAGCTCAGTAACCATTAATACTAGAAAACTGTAATTCAGCATGGGTATATAAATCATTCACGCCGACAAAACAGTACAATAATATCTTGTAAAAAAAAATTTTTTAGCTTATACCTAAAGCGGGGAAGTTTTTTTTCTCTCGTTAGACCCATGGTGTGGTCGTTGGATAGCTCGTTCAAAAAAATATTATGGGTTTCATAAAACCATTTTTCAAATCAGGCAGTGTTTGCGAGATTGGCATAAAAAGAGAGGGCTTTAAAGCCCTAATTTTTGTTCAAATCATGTGTCCAAAACGAAATAATAGTGCGAATACACAAAATTAAACAAAACAGATAATCGAGAAATACTTTTTACTTTTTATGACCGTTAGCTGCGTACATGTGACTTTATTGTCAATCCAGTTGGTGCAAAGGCAGGGGCCTTGGGGTTGCGCAGTGCGATGCACAACGTAAGTTGGTTCCTCGCGTCGTCCACTCGATATGCAACGTATTTAAATGTGTACCGTTTGGTCCCACGATTACGAGATACAATGGTGTACAAGACAGTACTAAATGTATGGTTTGCTCAGCATTTTATAAGATAAATAGTTACGTTTCTTTCAAACAAACGTAGCTGAAATTACTCTGTTGTCACACCGGAAAACCAGTTGTCACACCAGAAACTACTCGTGTGCCACCGACTCGCCTGTCGATGTAGTTTTGATGTGAGCGGGTGTCGCAGTCGTAAAGCCGTTCCTCTATTATCGTCCACTCTACGGAACCCTTACCTTGGGGTCGTCAGAGATTGTTCTAACAATGCATAATATCTGGAATTGCTTATTGACGGACGATGGCCATGATGATGGCGAGTTATACGAGCTGCCAATGCGGTTATAGTCGGCATTAATATTTTGAAAAAATACACATATAATATGTACTTGTTTTCCCTGTGGGTTGGAAGGTCAGATGGCAGTCGCTTTCGTAAAACTAGCGCCTATGCCAAATCTTGGGATTAGGTGTCAAAGCGGACCCCAGGCTCCTTTAGGGGCACAACCGGGAATAACACTAGGCTTGATATACTATTTTTACACCACTACCTACACTTTCACTATAATGTCAACCCTCGAAGACCGATTCCAAACGTAACATTAAGCATTTGAAAAAACGTATTAGATTTAATGAATGCTAAGTTAACATCATCGCTATATTCTTCCATTAAAAATACACAATTTGAGGCACATTTCACTTCACTTTGGCAGACCATTTTTAATTTATTTCTGGCGCATACCTAGTAAGTAGACAACGTTATCCTCCTACTAGATAAAAGTTATAAATCATCATCATCATCATCATCACTTTGGCAGACCATTTTTAATTTATTTCTGGCGCATACCTAGTAAGTAGACAACGTTATCCTCCTACTAGATAAAAGTTATAAATGCCGTACTTTAATCAAAACACTCCATGACACCATTGTGAGAAACAATACACGACATAAAGTTTTACGTGTGACATAAATCTAGAAGTTATTCTCGCTGGATGATAAGGCGTTGGGCTCGCGCGTTGCTGCACCGCAATAGGGTTGGACTGACGGATTGCCCTAACTTTGTAAACTACCTTCATTTAGATACCGTATATACTATTTGGACAAATCTTAAGCAAAACAAAGTATGAGCAGGATTCACGTTTGATTCAAATGTAGATTTAGAAGTTTTCGCATTCTCAGCTACTTTGAAACACGTTTTCCATAACAGTCGACAATGGCTCAAAATTCGTATTTTGACAGCTCAGTCGAGTTCTAATAGAAAAAATATAATATTTTACACATCATCTGTTTTCTTCTGCTTCGTAGGGTAGGACTAAAATCTATAAATTCGTAAAAGTCTAAATCGCTATCTCGCATACACGCATCCATAAACTAACTCCAAAGAAAAAAAGTGTCGTATTGCAAGTCGATATATTCAATAAAGCTTACCCACTTTTACTATCTCCCGGCCCGAGGCTAAATCCAACTTTTCAATCTCGGCGGTTATCATTTTACCAAAGCAGCGCAAACCTTCCATAATATTTGCTCGTCTGAGGCGCGTCTTCGAATTTCATATTTATTTGCGGGAACAAACAGAGCCCTAGCCCGCACCCACGCTCCGGAACTGATATTATTGTGCATTCCGTATAATATTGTTTGTTATTTGGCACATTCTATGTTTGTCTTCGTCTTTCATATGAAAGGGGAGCTATAGACGTGCAAACAGGCGGGTGAGAAACTTCCTCGCACTTCCACTCGAGTATCGGAAAATGCTACTGCTATCAAATGTAAATTTTATTTTTGCTTGCAGAAAATATAAAATCTGGAGCTATAGATATCTGGGATAAATACTTTGGTGTGTATCTTTTATTTATTAAATAGGAATTAAGCTCTTGCCGCTGGGTATTGTGCTTTGCTGATATGCGATTATTAGGTTATACTTAATTAAATTATCTTTAAATTTTCCATTGAGTGTTGTGGAGTAATATTTATATAATGTGCGACAAGTACTTACCTATATATTTAATTGCTGTTCACACGTATTTATCACCCAGATAGCCGGTGACACATTAGCCCGTGCCCCCCTGATATCATTGCCGTAATTTACCTGTTACTTTCAATCCGGAAACATTATTAAAGAAATACCTGTGAAATACACAATCGGTCGCTACTCGCAGTAGTCGAATTTGAATTTCTTATTTTATGAATGATCAAGTAATTTGTCTCGTCGTTACACAGATATTGGATAGTGTAACTACAAAGCGTTAAATCACTATACGTGATCATAGGAGCGCAAACATTGTACGTTCGGAATATGAAAGAGAGCAATCCATTAAAGGAGACGTGAATGGCGGCGGGCGAGTCGGAGACGGCTGATAACCCATAATACGCTGATATTTTTGCGTTGCTCATATGTCGGAAGTAATGGCTCGTGCTGGGTTTCGCTTAGCGTTGATATTCGGCGACAACATTATTTCACATTATACTGAAGTTATCGGTAAATTGAACTACATACGGCCTACCGTAGGTTATAAATTTAGGTAACTAACTTATTTTTTCTTCTGTCGAAAATAAGTTGTAGCTCACAGAATTTTTAATATTAAGGCTATAAATAGTTATTAAACTAGTTGTTTTTATTGGAAAACATCTCTGTTATTGATAGTTCGCAGATTAGAGCCAACATTTTGTATAGAGAGTAGGTATATCCGCTTACACCGGCCTCAAATTTATTTAGGACACTATTTCAATAAAAATAAATAAAAAGGGGCTTAGTTATTCCCCAGCACTTAACTATAAACCACCGATAAGACAATTCAGAACCGAAATCTGTGTATGGTTGAACAAAAACACTGTTTATTTATGAGGGCATGTCCATGTTCAGCTTTAGCCGAAATTGTAAAGCATAATATATTATATTTGGCATATAAAAGGCTCGCTTATCTAAGGGGTTTGACTGGAAACGAACATAAAGGGTGATCCTCTGTGACAAATACCCTGATATACCGAACGACAGTCGTAAGGGAAATATTTTTATAAGATGAAACATTATTATTTTTGGGGGCTGCGAGATCAGAAGTTGCTGTTATGGATTTGGCAGCGAGTTCCCTCGCTAACCCGTCGGCTTGTGGTTTTAGTATGGCTTTACGTTTATGGACTGTAAAGCCAAACCGAGCCCATTAACTTACGGAATTATATATAGGCGCGCATTGTACAAATATCGTTTTGTTTCGACACAAATAGCAGACAATCGGAATGACGCGAACCAGAACAGGCGAGCAGGAAATGGTTCAACATTAAAAGTTGTTAATAAAACAAATGCGCGTTAAGCCTAAAATTGGACATGTTCAATACGGAGGTCGTTAGCACTATAGGAAATTTATCCCTTACGGGTATAACACTGAAATCCGTTCGTTGTATTCTGTGTCATTAAATTTGGGTGCAATTGCGGAGCGGAATTGATCCTTGTGCTGGGTGGGTATAAGGATGTGTTTGGATTAGTGCGGAGGGTGCCAGCCAATCAAAACATACAAGGAACATATTGATTCCGAGAAGTGTCGCTGTTAACGTGGATGGAGGTTGAAGCTGAATACATTAGGCAGCGGCGTAATGAAGTCTCGTTGCTTGTAAACAAACAGAGCGAGCTTCGGGCGGCGGCAGGGTCGCAGCCTGCACAAACCTACAGTAGGACATCCTCGATCATTTACGATCCGTTACATAATGACAAATAAGATTATTTTGGTAAGTTTGGGTAATCGTAGTGTAAAACTTAATAGTATAAATCTATGTCCTAGTCGAAAAAGTATCAAGACTTTTCTATTTTGGCTGAGCTAATGGCTGGTGGTTTGATTGTGAGAATTAGCTTTCTGATAATAAACTTTGTAGCTAAATGACGGAAAATGCCATGTTGTTATGAGTGCTTATACAAAATACTAAATTAATGAATGTTAGCAAAACTGAATCATTTAAGCTCTTTGTTGTACTTATTAATAGACATTGTATTTGGACAATTAACTGATTAAAGTGTGAGTAATTAAGTACTTACGCTATAATGAAATTGATTTAAATAAATAAATAAAATAAAACATCTTTATTTCGAAGAACAGACTGCATAGTTGTTAGTAACAAAAGAAGACGAAACAAATAAATTAAACTTAAAGCTAAAGGTTAGTGCTTATGGAGACATTTGATTCCAATACTACCTACTATCTATACCTATTTAATTTTCAGTACGGGCTCGTTGCAACCCCTTTTATTTGGCCAATCCAGTGAGCGAGAATTGGGCTATCATATTTGTCAGCAATAACATTCAGAATACTGTTGGGACTGCTTCTCACTCGACCTAGTAGAGATACTATTTTCTTGTGCATGATTGCCAGAAAACCGTCCGTTTTAAACCGATTTAATTTGTCCGATTTAAACTAAGATTTTCACATATTATATACTAGCTTCCGCCCGCGACCTCGTCTGCGTGGGCCCGGGATAAAAACTATCCTATATTTTAATCCAGGCTATAAACTATCTTCGTGCAAAATTTCATCCAAATCGGTTAAGCCGATTAGGCGTGATTGAGTAACAAACATCCAAACATCCAAACATCTAAACATCTAAACATCTAAACATCCAAACATCCAAACTTTCGCATTTATAATATTTTTTTATTTATAAACTTTCACGATTCTCACATATTTCCGACAGATTGCATTGCAAGTTGCAACATCCTTGGTCGACACTCATCATCCTCCTACCGGTTTGTCGGTTGTACCTACTCTAAATGAGCCTGAGGTCCACTTTGGCACCTAATCCCAAGTTTTAGCGTGGGACTAGTCTTACGAAAGCGAGTAAAGCGTCTACCCTCTGACCTTCCAACCCAGAGGGAAAACTCTACCCTCGTTCGATTTAAGCCGGTTTCCTCACGATGTTTCCCTTCACCGAGAAGCTATTGTTATATATCAAATGATATTTTGCACATATTAAACCCCGCCCTACGAGCGGATGTTGGAAGCCACGTTCTCCAGATTGAATTCACGTGCCTTTACCGCTTGGCTGCAGTGGCATGTCCTTATCCTTATACTTGGCCGAGGCTCCCCTATAAAATTTATTACGCCATTCATGATGTAACCTGTTAAGTAACATGCTATAATTAGTGGAATTGGGCGCAAGCTGGCCGGCTGTGGGCTGCATTCAGCGCGCGAGGAGGTGCGACTCGCCCCGGGCGCGCGCGCACCGCTCCGCTACAGGATTTCTATTTCCACGACAACGTCATGTGTTAATTAACTTGCACCTAGGATATTGAGATATCGCCATGCCACTGTTGTTATTAGCTGACGAGGAGCTTTATTGCTTGCCTAACTCTAGTCGCTAGTCACACATCAGTCGCAGAACACGCCTCTATTAGATACGTGCATTTTCTAGCTTTATTGACTGAATACGACTACATTGCACTGCTATTGCTGAAAATGTGCCTTCATGAATTGGCGTAAATATTAAAGGTCTATTTAATATTTATGTATCTTTCGGATATTTAATTGTTTTACAGAAATTAAAACATTAGGGTATTCAGAGAGGCGTTCCTCCTTGCCCCTCACTCCCGTGGCCTGCATGGCCTGGGCCGGATTTACCTAAGTTCACAAGAATGAACAGAGAAAACCTTATAAGACAATGCAGTGCCATTCAAAACTATTTAATTGGTTTGCATCTGCCTCCAACCTTATTGTTTCATGGTGATAATACTCGGACTTTATTACCTACTCCAGCAAATGCCGCTAATAATAAAAACTGAATTAATCTACTTATACTTCTATATACGTACCTACGTTTCGCGGTAACCATTGAGAGATCTCGTAGGCGTCAAATATCTGCTGAAGAGTGCTACTGTAGTGTACGTATTTATAAATGGCAAAGTCTTAATGAGGACGTATTTTGTTGTAAACGATCGACGTTTAACAGTAGTTTTTCTAAATGCACTCAAGTCAAGGGCAGAATTTGGGTAACCTTTTTTTTGGCAACTTATTTTTCGTTCAAGTCTTGTGAACTATTTAACATTTCGATGGACACTATTCCAGACACAATAGAAAGAACAATAGAATTACGCCTATAGGCGTCTACTGTCCATCAAGGCATTAATGAATCACTACATGAATCATTTGTAGGTTGAGATCGAAGATTTAGTAAGAAAAAAATATCATTACCAACCAATATCCCTTAAGAGTCCGCAGCGCAGTAAGCTCGATTCTCCATAGAAACGTACTTACGCTCTCATTTTAAAACTACGTGTTGGATTGTGAAGAAACTTTGCATATACAATGAAATGAGGTATATCTATGTCTGTAATTAGTTTATATGGTTCCAGTTTATAAAACAAACAAAATACAGCAGAAACAAGTTTTGTATGAAAACTTAAATTCGCTGTGTTTTTTTACTATGGTATCTGAAGCTACATAAACTAATTATAGACCTGGATATAAGTACCTCATGTTATTGTACATGCTGTTTCGTTACCATCCAACACGTAGTTTTAAAATGAGAGCGTAACCACGCTTGTATGAGGAATCGAGCTTACTGCGGACTCTTAATTTATCATCACGCAACTAAGTAAGTGTATTAATGTACCATTAGAGAATGACACATCGTCACAGGCAAGCTAGTGTTATGGGTGTTCCAGTTCTAAAATAAACAAGATTATTAAAGAGGAGCCGTTCGGAAACCACATAAAGTGAATCGCCAGCTGCCGCTTGCCGCCGGTTTTATGATGAAAGAAGTGATCCTTAATACTGGCCCACTGTATCACGTTTCCTGTTATGACTTCAGTTTTTAATGAGCCTTTGTTGTTTAAAAAACGCTTACAGCTCTAAATGCGTCCGTCGACAAAAACAGATAATAAAACACAAACATTTAACTTTTATTAAATTACGATGAAGTTATGTCGTTACCTTGATGTTTTATGTTATGTTATTTTTATTGTTGTTGGTAATTTTAAATGAAATGTTTCGGTCAGTCTGTTAACTTAGATACCAAATAACCTGGTACTTTATGTTGTCACAGCACAACGGCGCATGCGGATGAACGGATGGATATAACGGTGAAAAAGCTGTGCGACGCGAGTGACATAGGTAATAACAAATAAACATAAAAACTTAAACAAGAGCGGCACTTGATTACGAAACCTTCATGAAAATAACGGACTTCACGTACACCTTCGCAGATGTATGCAGGGTTCTTAACGATCTTCCATTAACTGTCGTTGACTAGTTCGAATTTCTCAAGTTATTGACAACTGTCAGTTCCTGACTTGTACACACTTGAAATATGATAAAGGTCAATATGAAATTTAGTATGCATTGGAGTTTGGAGAAGCTTCAGCAGCTCTGTGGCTATAGGCCGTGATTCTGCATTTTATACGATGTGCAACGCTGTGGCAGCCATCTTTACGACCGTGCCGGAGCCGCGGGCAGACTAGCGCGTGAATAAATTCTCAATAAACAAATTTATATCAGAGGAATCATTTCGTACCTAGTCTCGAGACGCCATAACCCCCGCCCGTGGTCTTCTCGTGGTGTGTCGTATCATGCAAATGAAAAGCCGAGACGAACTGCTCGTAAAGTTTGCTATTTGTTCTGTTTACGATAACCGTGTGTTTTATACAATTTTATCGCTTGTCGAAGGAATGTGACGAGTAGCGCCAGGTTGTCGTGTCGCGTCGTCGAAAACAAAAAGAAGAAGTATTCGTAAAGTACGGCAGTCATTTCAGGGTTTCATATCTGAGCGTACCTATACATTAAGGGGGGCGTACAGATGCAGTAAAACAAAAGTCGTCTTTCCTAGGGTCAATATTTAGTTAAGGGCTTCCGTGGGTACCTATGATGTTTTGATTGAATGAAATCATATAATAGGAGACGCCGTTTATGCGGATTAAGAGTCCAATCAAACTAATAGGCTTGAAGGAATCATCAACGATTAATTTATTCATAACGTAATAAATAGATCGTCGATTTATTAGTCTGGCAAATGAAAGATGAAAATGAGTTTATATGGAACTTTTTATATGGCAACAGTAATATGATTGTCAAATGTGTCAAACGCTTTAAATTAGTATGATGTCCTAATCTTGATACTTGATACGGGAACTAAGAACGTAACTGTTACACAATAAATTGGACTGCTTTCTAAGAGAATTAAAGGGTTACCTACTGCTAATATTATTAACATTGAAAATATCATAAAAAGTTCAATTATTATGTCTCGTCAAAAATAAAATTTTGGTGAGTGGTTTTGAATAATCTTCTTAAATATAAACTAGAATTAAACTAAAGAGTATTATTTCATATAACTTTACTTCCTTCTATTGATCAGTTGCATTTTGAGAAATGAAGAAATATAATAATTGTTCAAGTATCACTATTATTTTATCGCGTTATACATAGTGTTGTAACACGCTGTTTTTTTTTAATTTGCCGCGGTTTTCTATTATCATCTTTCCCTGGCCAGACTATTTGATAACGCTACGATAGCATAGAGGTTAATCCAGATAACACTCTAGAATGTCAAAGAGGCATTGGTTCCGATAATAATCTGTGAAATGAAACTTCTCATTCGTTCTTCTCACAACTTGTACCTTGTAAACTGTTACCTTGCATCAAGTAAAAACCGGCCAAGTGCGTGTCGGACTCGCGTTGCAAGGGTTCCGTACGTCACAAGATTTTAAACAATTTTTTTTAGTCACGGAGCGTTTTTGACGTTTCATAAAAATAAGCTGATTTGATTTTTGTCTATACCGTATTAAGTCCGACTCACGCTTGACTGCACATGTAAAGGACTATTTTGTGTATTTTTCTCAAAATTTTAGACAGTAGTTTCGGGGGGGGGGGGGGGGAATTGTCATTTTATGTCTATTTTCTTAAATCATTTCTTAACTATTTTTTTTTAATTACAAAAAAATAATTTTAGATGCACATAATGAGTTCTTTCATTTGATATGTAACACGATAGTATATGCAAAACTTTATTTTTTAATTTTCTCATTTCCCCCCTCCCCTCAAAGGCGGCCCCCATGTTTAAAATTCATTTGTTTGCGTTACATGTTCCTCTTTGGGTCACAAACTTACATATGTGCACCAAATTTCAACGTAATTGGTTCAGTAGTTTCGGAGAAAATAGGCTGTGAAGGACGGACAGACAGACGCACGAGTGATCCTATAAGGGTTCCGTTTTTTCCTTTTAAGGTACGGAACCCTAAAAAGTAGCAAAAATAAATAAAATAAATTTAATTTACAACTAGCTTCCGCCCGCGGCTTCGTCTGCGTGGACCCGGGATAAAAGCTATCCTATATTGTAATCTAGGCTATAAAGTATGTTCGTGCAAAATTTCATCTAATTCGGTTAACCTGTTAAAGCATGATTGAGTAACAAACATCCAAACATCTAAACATCCAAACTATATAATAAATATATAATTTAATATATAAATTAATTATTAATTAAATTTATAAATTAAAAATTAATAAATAAATTTTAGGAATGTAGCATAAAGAATTGGACGATCAATAACGTTTTTTCCTTCTGTTTAATCCTATCTGCAATGGATGGTTCAAGCATGCAGCTGTCAAACGGTGGTCGTGGGTTCGAATCTCACTAGTGTTGGAACAGGCTTTTGAAACTTAAATATGACATTTGATATTTACCGTTGCCTGTTCGGTGAACGAAAATATCGTGAGTTAACCTACATCTGCGAAGAAATTCAAAAGTGAAGTCCCAACTAGCATTGGGCTATCGCTAGCTACTGCATGTTCCCTGTCACCCATAAGGCTCGTCAGGCCTCGGCCTGTGCCCCTACAGTGGAATGTGTAAGTATAGGCTGGTAAGTCATTACCAGCCTATACTTACACATTCCACTGTCACAACCACAATTTCATCATAATCGTCAGATTATGATGAAATTGTGGTTGTGACAAAAACAAAAACGGGCCACTATCAACGGTTTTCCATACTCAATACTTGACAGAAGGGAACATATCCCTTAATAGATTTCTCTGTCATTCTAATTTTGAAACAGAGTCATGAAACATGGTCCCCTACTGACAACAATCGTGGATGTACAATCGCAACAATCTGGCCGAGTTTTCATAATGACAGAAGGGGATCTCCCTAGGATATAACTTTTCTTTCGTGTCTTTATCATTATAACATTCAAAGATATCCATGAAAGATGCTACTCTCTTAAAGCTATATGGCATAATTATGGATTGTAGGTTATGAGATATAATAACATGTATTAAATAACGCCGAAAATCCTTTCTGTGTTTTAATAGGTAGATAATTAACTATGTGTGTGAGTAAGTGAAAGTTCAGTGAAGTGAATATAAATTAGTGCTGAATGCTTTCATTTTTTTTTAATACAACGACGGTGGCAAACAAGCGTACGGCCTGCCTGATGGTAAGCGGACACCGCAGCCTATAGACGCATGCAACTACAAAGGAGTAACATGGGCGTTACCGACCCTTGATATGTTTGAGGATTCGCCGTGTTGACAGCTGAAGGAACAAATTCCCTCGCTCCCAACACAACGCATCCTCGGGAGCTCTGGCGACCTTGCTCACCTCCAGGAACACAACACTACTACAGAGCAAGTAGTAGTGTTATTATGGCTGTGGTCTTCTGCAAGGCGGAGACACTTCTCCAGTTGGGCTGCTCCACATTCGAACGGGATGACATTTCGCTGTGCCCTACCTCACCGGTCATTCATTGGTTTTCTTAAAATAATTCTCTGTATTTTCTTAATTAATGATCTTAACATTAAAAATAATGGCTTCTGTACGACATTAGTAAACATCTGGGAGATCGAATTAGCCCAAACCGCAGTTATCCATTATATTATTGCCACTCGAATTCTTACGACGAGAAATAATTATTGCAGCGGAATGAAAATCACGACGTGTTATCAAGAATTAGTCATTCTGGCAGCGAGTCAAAGAGATTTCCATCAAATTAAAGCTATGTCTTGTTTCGCCTATTGTTTTAAAAATAATTGCCAACATCACGAATGCGCCGCGGACCGCGAACCGCACATTCGCGCTGTTGAAGGCCGGGCATTAAATATTTTCATTTTAAGCAATTTATTGAGATTAAGATCACGTTGAAATATATTGTGTTGTTAAAATTCCGGTAGAGGTGGCGGGTTGATGCTGACTTTTGGCACAGGGAGAATGTATAATGTGCGACAAGTTTATAGTCTTCATATGTGACATAATTGATTAGCAAAGCAGCTGTTGTGGGCTAAACCACTTAGCACACTGTCTCCAAATTACCTACCTAGAACAAGAATTAAATACGATCATTAGTAAAATACTACTTTTGTTTCGACCTGCTTATAGTTATATCACAGTTACACATTGGTACACCGTGTAGATAGAAGGCAATTTTTACTTGTTACGTTTCAACCATATTCTATGTTGTTATCTATAGCTTTTCGTAATAACAGAAAACTTATATCGTAAATAGTTCAAAATTTATTCAAAGAACTTAATTGTTTCGCATGAGTGAAACCTAATAAAAGCTTGTAAAAAAACTTTCCGAATAGATACTTTGTTTCCGGGACATAAACTCCCTCTCCGATTATTATTTGCATGGCATTTTTGCTGATTCCGATTTTTTTTATGGAATAAAGTGATATTGTATCTCTTGGTATTACAATTTAACTTACTTTGTTGCAACACACGAACATGGGGTTTGGACGTATTAGTTATTACAATTTTTAATTATTAATGTAAGGACGTGGTTTGTAAACAATAATATTAGTTACATCACCGGGAAGAAAGGTTCTCTAGTGGTGACGACATACAACGAAAGGGCTTCGACAGGTGGTCACAATCGCATGAAAGCGAGACAACGCGGCAGCGATACAAAGCTATACTAATAGCACACGACCGGTTCTCGTGGAGATCCTCGAGAAGTGTTTATTCCGTAATCGACGTCATATGGCTGAAAAAAATATATGTCGAGAGTCTACCCTCTGTAAGGTATGAAGACCCATATAGTCTAACAAGGTAATATAGGAACTGTGTTTACCGTCATTAACTGGTATGACCAGCGTATAATGACGACTTGAATACAGATTTATGGGGGCAAACAGCGGAGTAATTCATGAAGGAAACTCTAGTACTTATTACGAGCGTGCAGCTAATAAACACGTCTTAATTTCTCCTCGAATAGTGAGCTATTAAAATAAAGTTTTAAAATATGGAACGCCAGATTTTATTTACGTACTTACAATTTATGGCGTAGGATGCAGGGCGGCGCAGCGGCGCGGGCGGCGCTGCGTCGCGAGCGCAGCGCGCGCGCACCGGTCGACGCGTATGACAGAGCGCTGACGGTTATATTTTCCAGACGATTTATTACATTATAAGAGCGGTGCCTGTCGTTAATACGCTCTCAAATGCATAAATAGTAGTGATTTTATTTTGATGTCTTACAAGACAACCGACGACATGTTTAATTGTTAAGACGTGTCGCTTAAAAGCTTGCATGTATCTATTCTTAGTCAAAACATTTTTGTATGATATTTAATTTATTTAGTCATTATCGAGAGTGCGGGGCGTGTGTTACTAAAGCGTTAAGCGATGTACGTTATTTATTTTTCCAGTAGAGATCAGTATGGGTGTAAGTTTTAATTAAACTGTCGCGCGGCGCGTGAGGGGCGTACAAATCAGACGCTTCATTGCGCATTATTTCGCCGACAATTACGACACCTCATTGTTTTGAGTTTTTCCGACGCTGCTAAATCAGTCTCTTAATTGAAATAATATCGTTTTAGTGGCCGTGGAAAGTCGTTACACCAGTTCGAGAACAAAAGCCGAATTTCGTGTTGAAATCGCAAAATATTGTAATGCAGGGGTCGTTTACATAATTATTTTACTTGACGCATTCTACCAAAATGAGGTCGTTGGTTTTCTCGTGGATTGTGTTTGAATACAAAGTGTTTCACATTTGAAACATTTAATGTCACCTTTAATATACCAAGGTATATTCATGTGTTTGATCGTATGTAAGAATAGAAAGTCAGGTGATCAGAAATGATGGCGGGGCTCGTAAACGGCGAGCGCGGGGCGCAGGCGGCATATTTCATATCACGTAATGGAGAATTTACAGGCTGACGGAACGAAATGACTCCCAGCGGCGGCCGCGGCTACACGCACGAGGGGGAAAACTACGCTACTCTTTTTGTGTCTTCTTGATTTTTATATAGCTTGTAATGCTTGTTTGATATTTGCATTCACAGTTTAAATATTGCAAGCCGTCATAGTCTTTATCTAGCCGATCGGGTTGAAAACGAAAGTATATTTTAGCTCACGTTGGTATGATAAATATTAATCTTAATGGAAGAATAACTACTGTAATGTACCCAATCTCCAATTATTTATTACGTACCTACTTACTTCGATCTTTTCTAAATATTATATTTTTAGCTACCTGGCTACCTGTTAGCTATTTTCATAAATCTGTTTTTTTTAAAGTTAGGTCAAGGAACAGTTGCGGTGTTCTGCGATATCCGCGCGCGTGGCCGAATGTCCAGCATTATTATTGATGCCCTCCGAAAGTACATTTATAACAATATCACGGCGGCCGCGCCGCGCCCGCCCTCGGAAAATGATTTTCCCATTTCCCGAAGATTGCAGGTGTATTATATTTCATGATCGTTATTTATGGTGAGATTTTTATTACGAATGCGTGCAATGTCTCTATCCTCTTTTTATTGATACTGTATTATTTGTTGGATTTCAGATTATTTTGTGACAAATAGGTCGGGAGTATTTATTGGCCATTTTTCCTGACATTTGTGTTCTGGGATAGGAAATAAGATATTGTTATTGGTTTTTCTAAGGCCAACGTTGATTTATGAGAGATAGAGCTTTTTAAGGATTATTTTGTCAAGAAATAGGTAATCTCCAAATTGTATTTCCTTGTAAACGAATAAAATAATTTTCTGAACCCTTGAATAAGAATTAGTTTTTTTTATAGTTCTCATACAATGAGACATTATAAATATGTATCATTCATTGTTTGCGAACTATAAAATTGTATATTTAGGCAAACATGGAACTATTCCCAGAAGACGGATATATCCGTCAAACGTAGTACCCTCAGTGAAAGCTCGAAGTCCGAGGCGTTACGAGGCTCGCGGGAGTCCGGCCGTCGCTCAACTCTGTCTATAACCAATAATCGTAAATAAATGCACGACCCCGCACTGTCTTACCGATAACTTCATATGTATAACTGACCATAGAGATGGTTCGTATTATGCCTTCTCTATTGATCCTATCCTATCTGTTTGATCCTATCATAGCTTTGGTTAAGAAACCAAAGCTATGATGGCTGTGTTATGCGACTTTATGATCTTGATTTATTTACCTATAGAACGTTTTTACTAAACACGGCACGAAATTTTAATGACAATACTACGTATAAGGAAAACAACAAAAACATCGCAAAGAAGCCGCAATTTCACAGTATGGTTAAGCGACATTAATGTTCCGATGTTGCTGTGTGTCAACGGCTCCCCACACGGCTCTTGAATTCAAATTCACGCGTCATTGAATTCCATTTTTTTGTTTACCGCGTGAGTGCTACACAAACATATATACTGACCGAATAACTGTACGAAACGATTTAAAAAATTACCATAGTAAGTCATCAACTTTGTCCCTAGTCAGATCAGCCTATAACTGTTCCTTTGGCGAGGCTTGGTAATACCTATGATATAGTATTTCTAGAAGTAGATTCTCTAAAGATAGGCAAGGTGATAGAATCAGGTACGAGTAGTCACTGATGTACGCTAGCAGCAGGTATAGCTAGTACGACTAAAACTCAGCAGCAGAAATAGGTTTTCATATAGTGCAGTGGTTTTGAAGGATCGTAACTATATTTGTTGATTTAAAGTGAGTGTTTACTGTTTACATATTACCTACATATTTATTTCTTCTCGAGTTTTACTAGCCTAAATTAACGTGACTTTCACGTATCAAATTTTGGGTACAGTCAAGTTCTCCAATATCTATACATACAACCTTTCAATCATGCTTCTCTTGTCAGTCACAATAAAAACTGTGTATAGATATTTTTAAAAGGTATTTTGTGTAGATATTGGAGAAGTCGACTGTACCTATTTACAAAATAATTTCACGCTCTTTGATATTAATGCAAACCCTTTTTTATAATCGTCGTTTGACAAATCCAATGAATCAATAGTCCCACAGCCAAATACCTCACAGTGATCGGTCGACAATCGTTTATTTTTACGTGAAGCCCGCAATCCCGTGCATCTCTCCCTATTAAATTTTGTTTGCATTTATTTTAAAGGTGCGACGCTCGGGAGACGTGGTATGTGAAAAATTACACCTCAGTCCAATATTTATGGGTGATATTCGGCAGCGGTTCCTTTGTGAGATGAGGGTGTATAAATAACGCTCTTATCGCGTGGGACCTAACCCTTAAGTGGGATTTCATTTTTATTATTAATTGACAATTAACTTAAACATAAGAATACAATTACATATTTGCATTCAGTATTAATTCCTAACATTTAGAAAATCTAAAGGTGGCAATTAAAATCACTTCAACATAGTACTGTTTTTGTATCATATTTTTAGAAAGCCATAATTAACGACGGAAAGCAAGGTAATGTGTGGTTATTTTTATCTACGCGTATAATCGCGGAGTATGAGCATAAATTATTTCTAAATTTAGGTATGGTTGTTTTGCATACAGACAGGCCGTCTGCACATGCGTGCGACATCAATCTCAATTCTGGAATATTTTTCCGTCTGTGCGGGGCGGCGCGGCGGCATGCAGCGCGCACCCAGTTGCATATGCTTTGCGCGCGTTACTTACGAATTTGCAATATTTGCATGCGCTGACCAAGAATTATATTTGAAATCTGCGTTAATTTCGGAAAGGATTAAGGCCATTCCGATGAATGGTTGCAACTGGTGCTAAATTGTTACTTATTGACAACTCCAAATTGTCAGTTACCATGTCTGCACACCTGCACGTTTTACAGTGTCATTGTATGAAGTGAAGGATACTGGCCTAAATACCACTGGGGCAGACGGCTAAGAATACTAAGAATGCTAAGGTTTTTTTTTTAGAATGACCACGTAAAATCAGATAATTTGATAACAAAATTCAGTTTTTATTGCTGATACTCAAGGTCATCAAAGTTGCTGGAATTAATCATTAGTATTGATCCAAAATTATACAAGAATGGTGAATAAATCGTTTTCAGTTTGGTTCATTGTAGAAAAAATGCCGAGTAACGTACTCTTTACTATTTTCACATTTTTTATATAAATACCTATATAAAAATTTAAATAAGGTAACTTTTTCTTTTCTTTCTATTATGGGTAAGGATTGATTTTATGCAAGTTGACGTACGGTATGCTCCGTGAGTTTTTTTTATTTTGGTAAGCTTGTATGTGTAAGGGAGAAAACTTCAATTTACTAGGAGATATCCTTTCATTTCACCACTCATCTCTATTATTACTTGACCCAGTAGTTTGTAATAATTGCCCGTCGTCGTAGGTAAGATTTACACTGGTTCTCCTCAGGCGAGTTGTCAGTGAGCATTGTGAATACCAACCCAGGGTCAGAGAGGGAATATGTCTCGATCACCTACTTTCCGATGACGCTGCAAGGCATAATCGTAGAGCGTTTAAGCTGTCTAATGTTAGACAAGCCATTATTGTCAATTTGAAGTGGTTTTAACAGATTATATCGCGTGAATTCATTTATTCTAGACTAGCTTCTGCCGGCGCTTTCGTCCGCGTGGAATTCGTTTATAAAAATTATCCCACGTCCTTTAATCCAGTAACCTTGTACGACCTTGTACGACGTGTTACCCATTACGTGGTAGTTCTGATTTTTTGCAGATTTGTTTATGATGTTGATGAATAATCCAAGTGAGTCTGATTAGTGAACAACCGGATTTGACGCAGGCTCTGGATGTATAAAGTAACTGGACTGCTTCCCAGGGACTCAAAATAAATCGGTTCTGTAGTTTAAACGTGAATAGATAACAGACAGACAGAGTTACTTTTGCATATATTAGTATATATTCTCACAGCCTTCTTTATGTATTCTGCCTAGTGGTTCAGGCATGCGGCTGTTAAGCGGTACCAATGAGTTTTTCGGAACTTATGTACGGAATATTTACCGTTAGCTTTTCGGTGAAGGAAAACATCGTGAGGAAACCGGTCTAATCCCAATAAGGTCTAGTTTTCCCTCTGGGTTGGAAGGTCAGATGGCAGTCGCTTTCGTAAAACTAGTGCCTATGCCAAATCTTGGGATTAGGTGTCAAAGCGGACCCCGGGCTACTTTAGGGGCGCAACCGGGAATAACGCTAGAAGGATGATGATGAGTAGGTATTCTCACATCGCTGCGTGATAGCAATCGTGGCTTAGAGTAGATTTTATAACAGATATATAACATTGATTTGAAGTCAAAGTCTCATTTACTACGCGCATTTGTTAACGTGAATTAACTAAATATATAGGTACTGAATGATATTACAAAGAGGTTAAGTTTGTATGTAGGTACGGGTAATCTCCGTGCTTAACTATTTTCGAATTCGCCGACCGAAATATGTTTTCTCCCTTTCTAATAACCACAGATGTCAAACGTGACAGATTAGAACGAAAATACGTTTGTAAGTAATAAAAAGTGTATTTAAGTAGTTCATAACGCTCTCGCTATTCTCTCAGGCATCAGGTGAAGTGTTTCCCTTCAGGGACAGAGGGGAAAATGATTGACGGCATCAAGAAATTTCATTTTGCGGCTTGTTGAGGACTCGTCGATAACGCATCGCGGCGCGGCGAACTGATTGCCCCGTGAAGTGCGATTGTGTTGTGGCTCTTCTGTTACAGCTCATTTCGTTCATTTTGTTCTATTAAGTCCGAATGATCGGTAAATCGAGTGTCGTTTATTGAGATGTGCAATTTGGTTATTGTTACTGGTTCAGATTCAATTACGCTGAATAGAACTGTTTAGGTGTGTTTGAAGTACTTGGAATTACGAATTAGGTGACAATTTGCAATGTATTTGAGATACATTGGTGATTTTAGGTAAAAGAATTGTAATAGCATAGATACGTAAAGCAGAACTGCAATTTAAATTAGTTTTGCGTTGTTGATATTGCAAAAAAATAAAATACCTATGCTCGAGTCCCGTGTGAGTGGCTCAGTATAAGTGCGTTAACCTAGCCTACATGACGATAACGAGAACGAGTTGAACATAATACATTATACCTATGTTGAAACAATCGTTCAATATGAAAGTAAACAACCCTACCGGACTGTAAACAAATCTTAATACGACCTTTTAAACGTTCATTCAAATGTCATATAATTTTGCATACAATATTTTCTTAGGGAGAAATGAGAACACAGCGGTGACCGGTGACAGGGGAATTTAATAATGACAAAATAATACAAGGCGAGTTTAAGGGCAGGCCTTTCTGCTGTCCGTCATACGGGACGCTATTCATGCACGCAATATTTCTGAGATAGCTATTTGCCGACCGCCTAACGACCGACTAATTTATTCGCATTTTCGAGTTTTCTGAGGGCGTAACCGACGAGTGGCTTTTACTGTACGAGTGGTGCATTGAGTCGTTCAAATATGTGGTCAATTAAGCTCCACTGAAAAAAAATTGGTTATTTAATTAAGGGTAGTATTTAAACGAGTGACTGTAAAATATAGTTTTAATTGTCAAAAATAATTAATTTACGTTATAGTACCTATTACTAAATGAGCGACTGACTGCGAGTGACGAGAAATCAACAGAACAGCAACTTACAACAAACATTAATTTGAGTTACTTAAAAATGAGGAGGTTCATAATATTCGAGCGACCTAATATTTGTTTGAGTGCCGGCATTTTATGTTAAATGAAGTGTTTCTATAATGAGCAGAAGTTTTTCCGCTCTTATATATAAACAAATAACCTCGAAGACGAAAGCGGGAGCAAAGCTGCCGCTTTCGTGCGAGCAATTTCTAGTCGCTCAGTTAGTAATGTAGTCGCACGGATATAGAATTTTAATGTCTGAAATGGATTAATCACAATCCACTATTTGTAAGCTCGTTCTGGATTTTATTATTAATCTATATTAGTCGTTGGTTTAGTTAATTTTTCGCTTAATCAAATTCATACCGCTCAAGTTATTTAAAACAGTATGTCCATCATCAGGCGCTAAGTTTTTTTTTCGATCGTTATAATTCCCCTTTAATGAATAAATCGCATGGCACACATTTAAAATAGGCAAATAGTTTCACATTAACAATATACATAATTATTATATGTGATCGATTTTCCCGTTGATTCACATTGCTTTGTGAATGCTTATATAGTCTTTAATGTTTCATATCTCCATTCATTTCATAATTAAATTGATCCAGTACAATAGAATGAGTTTCTCCGAGTTAATCGCGGACACGTTGACAAATGCATACCGCTTCATCTCGGCGCGAGATTAATGTGCGAGAGAGGCGGCTAGACAAAACCCGCCTGCGTGCGCCTGCGCCGACGATTCACTAATTCGGCCCGCGACCCGCAGTCCACGCGACAACCACGCATCGCCCTGTAAGCAATGCCGCTTATTATTTATCTTTCCTTCCTCGACTTTATCAAACTCAACTCGGATTACTACCAACACCGATATACTCCTTGCTGTCTCAAGCTTTAGAGATCACTATGCAATGACGAGGCCATCACCTTAGATCCTTTTCGATGCAACAGCAATAATAATGACGTGATCTAAATGTAAGAACTATAGTTTGATCTAAAATTAAGTGAGATGAAAGAGAATCTCTGTGCCATACAAAAAATATTAATAAAGTGAGAGCATTGTCTGAGTGCGCGCCTTTGTCGCGCACAACTATGTGAACACTCGAGCTCGCTCGATTAACGTCATAAATGAGAGAAATGTCGGATCAAAAGAATAGCAGGTGTGTCCTATTATTATAATTTGTCATTTGTCCTCATTCTACTTTAATGTTCTTTTGTCACTTTGTCCATATCGGAGCGTATTATCATCGAAATGATCATCGTTTACGCTCTCGCTTTTGACGACTTATTGTATTGGAATGGGTCTAGATGTCTAATTGCATAGGATATGTTCAAATGTTCTAATTAACAGTGTTTTATAACGAAGATAAAAATAATTACAAGTTTTTCACTGAATAATAAAGTCATAACCGTTGAATAGAAGAGTACATTTTTGCTGGTCTGTTATTTTTATAATTACTTAGCAAAAACTTCACTTGAAAGAAAAACATTCAACAACAAACGATCAGCTTTGGATGGATATTGGCCGGTAAGAAGGACGGTAATGATTGTAATATTTCACATTGTTTTCCAAATGAGACAAACAGTCGGGACTGCTTGCTGCATGATAATGACCAAATATAATCCAAATCTAAACGCCACAGCCAGGCTGCCGGAATATAAATGTGTGCGTTGATCCTGGTGGCCTGTGAACCGAGGACGTGCTGCCTCGTTATTAACACAGGCCTGCATTAATGAACACATAAATATCTACTTAACCACATTATACTTCCACGTAGGTAGTACCCATGCACGTATCAAAATCGTACGTACGTCAGGTAGATCTAAATATCACTTGTTGTATGGGAAAATGACAGTTGAGTTGTCCTAACATGCATTCGAAGGGTTAAGTGATCACCCCTTTGTTTCATGACATTAAATGTGCACGAATGTTTGCATATTTAGAAACTATTATTCGTGTGATACTTACATATTTACACATTTATATGGGCGAGGCGTAGAAGAATATTCTCGACAGTCCCAGCAGCAGTTATACCATATTGGTGAGTATTTATGGTCTAAAATTATACAGATTTACTTGGATGTCTTATGTTTTATTGAAATCGGGATAATTAATCGACAATTACGATGCTGGACGTAATAACGTGGGTATACCGCTGCGCGCCGGCCGCGGGCGCGCGCCGCCGTCGCCGCTGCGAGTAGGAGTTGGCGCTGCCGTATATATTGAGCGCCGCAGCCATAAGGCCATGCCGGATAAATATTGACATTTATGCACATATTGCTCCATATACGTTTTTATGGTTGTAAAATATGAAGCTAGAACGCAGCATTTGTTTGACTTTTTAAGTCGATACGCCGCGTAAAGACCTATAAAAATTAGCATAATTGAATACTTTCCGCTGTAAAAACGGGCCATTTGAACATGTCGGTAATCTTTGTCCATATTGTGGTTTGTGACTCAACACGGAGCGTCCTTCGAGAATGTATTAATTCCTATTTAATGTTTTACTCGTAGTGGTATCTTAAAGTCGCAGTGCTAACTTCTATCATACTTCAGCATTAACATGATATAGTTTGTATTCATTACAGCATACCTACCTTTTCACGGATTAAAATTTCAGCTAAGTTAGTGCCTACTTAAGAGGAATCCGTTTCAGTCAATGTGATGTGAATTGTGATGCAAATACGGGTATAGACTCAACATTTATTATTACTCCAAAAGAAAGAAGGCAAAGAATATACCTGGTGACGAAAATCCCACTCAGATATCTCAAAGAATTATGAAGCTACAATCGATATTGCTTGTTAGAGAGAGAAAACCGAGACGTCATAGTAGATGACAATCGTGTCATATGTAGTTGCTGCGGAATAGGGACAGAATATACCCCCTCTTAAAACTTTCGACACTCATAACTTTGTGATTATTTAAACCCCAGCTTTACCTAAAAAATAAATAAATTAGGGGACAATCTTACACAAATCGACCTAGTCCCAAACTAAGCAATGCTTGTACTATGGGTACTAGACGACGATAAACATACTTATATAGATAAATAAATACTTAAATACAAAGAGACATCCATGACTCAGGAACAAATATTCGTGCTCATCACACAAATAAATGCCCTTACCGGGATTCGAACCTAGGACCTCTTGCTTCGTAGGCAGGGTTACTACCAACTAGACTAAAGCGGTCGTCGAATTCCTTTTTCTCCATTTGACAATATTTTAACCTTTTTCGAGAAAATTCAACATTATTGGTTACTAGCTTCCGCCCACGACTTCGTCTGCGTAGACCCGAGATAAAAATTATCCTATATTTTAACCCAGGCTATAAGCTATCTTCATGCAAACATCCAAATCGGTTAAGCCGTTTACCTAAGCGTGTTACAGTACCAAACATCCAAACATCTAAACATCCAAACTTTCACATTTATAATATTAGTAGGATTTTACTTGGTGTCTACACCCCTGTTCACGTGAGTACCTACCTAGTTTTTCCACTAGTTACTTACGTAAATTTACACACATTCCACTTTTTTTTATATTGTTATATTGGAGCCCATGAATGGATCATTATTTTAATGAATACATTAAAATAAAGATTTATTCTTGGGCTTGAAGAAATGAAAAAATACACGTTTTCACATCGAGGCAGTTACATGCAACAAGAGATAAACAATTGCCAGAAAGAAGTTTGTACGAAAAGTGCACCATTAAGGTTCACTTCCGCTCCACCTTAAAGAGTTTAATTTGTGTATAATTTGTCAGTAACGAATAGCGATTCCCACGTGGCCCGCGTGTGGCGTCGGCGACCGCGCGTCGATCTGATAACGCTAGACAACATCCAGCTGCTATCAGCAGACGTGGAATCAATTGCACTCGCGGAATTATCGCATACGATACCTGACCAATGCCTAATTGGACACTTCCTTGTAGTTTGTCATGTGTATCTGCATTGATAGGCTAAGAATAATTATGGGGCCAAGCACATCGTCTATGTTTGGTGGTTCTCAGGCCTTTCCTTTGCCCATGCCTGACCTAGCCAGGCAAGGTACACGGTTATAAACAATTCCACTGCTAATCCTACCACTTATTGATCGAGTTTTATGACGTCCAAATTTGTTGAAATTTTTATATGTTTAATCCTATCCCATTATAAAACTGTTATATCGTCAACCTATTAAATTAGTGGACAAAATGGCAACAGAAATATTTTTAAAGTCTTCATAACGCAAATTAATCATCAGTTCATAAAAAGCAGATTTTAGTATTTGGTTGTCATTGTATCTAGAACCTTAATAACTATTCTTAAGGTTTATATTTCCGTTGATTTTTTTATGTCATACGGTAACAGGAAATGCCGTGGCTGTGTCGTGTCAACAAAAAGTCTAAATGCGCGCATTATGTTGTTAACTCCGACTTAAGTAATTTCATGACTTCTGTTGTCTGACGGCACTTAATTTTATCACATAATTTATGACAGTTCTATGAAGAGATCTTGAAAATTCCCAAAATAACTTGAGTAATAACATTTAAGTCTAAAAACAATATTCATTCTCGACGTTTCAATTACTATAACTTATGACATATTTTTGCCACTTGTGTTATGCGCTAATAACTGGTCGCAACTATGCTTTTGGACAAATCCATTGTAATTTTGTTTAGATCATGTGTACAGAAAGATTGACAATTAATTGTTATACCAGAACATTGTTAGAACCTGTTTTTTTTATAAAGATGAAATGTTCGATGGTTTATCATAACTACAATTAGAGCACATAAAAATATGAAAATAATAGTAAAATAAGTAAAACAGTACGTATACTGAAAGAAACTACCTACTTAATAATAAGTTCACTAGCTAAGTATGTACTACGAATAAAAAACAAAGCAAATTAACTACTCAAAAAGGTGTAAGATAATATACGTTAAAAATGGTAATTAGTAGGTATGTATTAGGTACTTATTCCTTTAATAAGAAGCATCGGGTTTGTGTATAAATAAACACACGATCCGACACTGAATAAAAATCTTTATTGCATTTACGGTCAACTAAGTCTATTAAAACACTTAACTTAGTTGCCGCGAAGCAGAGTTGTAAAAACTATCTCAGTAGAGTAACATTCCGCTGCCCTTCGTCACCTGCAGAATTATTTTTATAACTGACGGTACTAATAGGAATGCTCTCTGTGAAATACTAAAAAAGAGTCTTCGTAACGATTAGTCACAAAGTCGCACGGGAATCGAATGCCCAAGCATCCCGATGCTTGCTCGATAATCGATTAAATCCAGATTTAATCGATTGTCGAGCTATTCTAGATAATCGCAAGGCGTCAATTATGTGCATAATTCGAACTTTATAATTGCAGTACCTATATTTATTGTGCACGCAAGCCCGAACGGTTCCCGTGTTTATTCCTTATTTGTCAAAATGCAATGATAGAAATCATATAGGTTCGTGTCACTTTCGTCATGTAGAATATTTTTACTGCACTTGTATCCAAAATATTATTCGGACGGAACGGAAAGAATATCGGGCATATTCCGCATTAACGCACGGCTTACAATATCAACAGTCAATAGGTACTCCATCTGAATCTAAATAACAAGTAGATTATATTCAATCGTGTGTTTTTTTCTTTTGCCGAATTTATATAATTATCACGTTTATTTTGATGTTATTGTAAGTTTATTCAAAAATTATGATGATCTACTCGTATTAAGTAATAACATTTCCTTGCCTAAACTATTTATTTATTTTAGGCTAACTTTAATAACTGCGTAGACTCAATGAATTTTAGTACAAAACGCGGCCATCAAGGTGTCTTAATAAATTATCTTACAACTGTCAGACCACAGTGGCTCGGCAATTAAACGGGCGAGTGAAATTACCACACAATGTGGTGAGTATATCATGAGATGACGCGGAGCACTACGCGCGAGGCCACTCGTCATACCCGAGCTCCCTACAGGGTGAACATTTTTGATAAATTACGCATTTTGCTAGGGTAGATAATTGGAAATTGCTGATTGAGGAATTGGAATATGTGTTGGAACCTGAACGATGTTCCTGTGAGAGGTTCGGAGATTTTTTAATATTTATTGCAAATATTACAATAGTTTAGCTTAACTATTTATTGTATTAAACGAAGTTGGTTTTAGACTGCATAAACGGATACTTAAACGGTGTAGTTTGGTATAATATTACAGAGAAGAAAGAAACATTTTAGGTAAATAAGGTATTTATTTTTTATTCAAAAATCACTTATTTTTGATGCTATTGACAATAAATAGACAGGTACACATGAATAGGTACGTTATTATCCAATTAATTTAAAATAGATACCGAGTTTACTAATGTACCTAAATACGTGTAGTTACTCGTATAGGTAGCTACATGCATAAGTTTCTCTTTGTCGCATGAAAGTTAATCCCCTCGTTCAAGTCAGTCAATCAGAAAAATATTTCCGCCGACATATTTCTTGGAACGTTCCTAGACGGCTAAACAGTATTAATAATGGTATAAAAAAACGCTTAGGCAACAAGCGTAGAGCGAAAAGCGGTGTCATAAGTAGGCGGTATATTTTATAGCCTAACATGACAGGAGCCACAAAAATAAAAAAAACGCATTTCATTTTAATTACATGAACATAAGTTGTATTGACGTCTTCATTTATGTCTTTGTCACACATCTGTGATGACTGAGATATGTAAGAAAGGCTATGTGCTATGAATGTCCCATTCTGTTAATTAAGATAACTGCGTTCCTGATTTATACCGATATCTGAATTACGACAGTCTAAATGTTTTACAATCATTATAAAATATATTGAATAAAAAAATAGACTAACCTAAGTAACGAAAATAAATGAAGTAATTTTGAGAATGAAAGAAAAATAATTCCTGTTGGTTGGTTGTTTTAACCCTTTAATTCGCATTGTACAGCCGGCTTAACACACTCTGTGACCGTCTTTTTGTTTTTTTTTCCTGACCAGAATCGTTTGGGCTATTCAGGGCCGCCAAGACTTAAACTATGGACCTTAGCGAAATAAAGGGTTAAAAACAGCTTTCTGACAGTAAGTACTGACTATACACTAGCACTAAAAAGGAGGCAAAAACAAGTGAAAATCCTTCGTACCTACACTTACCATAAAACCCCATCACGCTCAGCAAACGGGATCTCGTCCGCCGCATGCGTCCAAGAAGTGCACTTCTGCAGCTCGCAGTGGCACAGTCGTCAAAGGGCTTATTAGGAGTCGGTATGTTATCGTTATTAGTGTTTGTGTGAGTTTTCCGAGCGCCCTGTTGGCTCGCTTATGAAGCCGCGTCGGAATGTGTTTAATGAGCCCCGCGATAACTTATACACTACACGTTCATTTACACTTTTTGGAATTTCATTCACTCCCCCTTGTTTGCTAGAAAGAAAGCGTTAAATTAATTAGCAACAGAATGTATAGAGAATGATCTACGAGCCCTGGATAATTTATTGAGGTTCACGGTGCTACTGAATTAATTTTATATTTCCTCTAATGTATTACACTGTAAGAATATTTAGCCTAGGCGCCATAATTACTTGATATATTATGATCAGACGCTCGCGTGCTGTTGACACTTATTAGGGAACATAAAAAAATGATATTATTTTTCCTAATTCATATGGCCTAATAAGCTGTAGATACCAGGTATGTTACTCTCCTTATATTTACAAGTTTGATATTCGACCGTAAGGATTGTATAACCAAGTGGTTACTTATATTCATTGACACGAAAAGCGCTTGAATTTATTGAGCCAAAATGATGTCCTGTACTTTTTAGAAACAGTGCGCTGATTGTGTCTGAACATGTCTCTATTATAAAAGCACAGATTGTATCATACTGCTTGACCTACTTCAATCCTATATTGACCTTTCAATGCACTGCAAAGCCAGTTTCAACACCTAGATCGTGCGAATTTTGAACAGTTCAGTCAGTGTAAAAAGTTTACTGCAGCTTGGCCTATTGCATTAAAATTTCATTGAAGATATCAGTAAGGAAATATTCAAGTGATCAAACATTATCGTAGCTGAAGAGATTCATAATAAAATGATGTGTTGTTTGATGGTCGGTGCCATTCTCCAGGGATCACGTGGACGCCAACGTGGCCCAGCGCTCAGATATTCATATCGAGCCTATTACATTTTCATTAGACCTTTCTTAACATATTCATGAATGAGTAGCTATTTGTAACACGTTCCTATCATAAATATCCAGATTTGTGTAGAACATAATTCTAGAAATTATTTGTATTTAAATATCTATTTTTGTCAAAATTTCAAGCTTGTTTTAAGATAATATACTCGTTAAAATATAGGAATTTAGTGAGATAGACTAAATTCGTATTGAGTCGGTCTCATATTGGTATTGAGCATGTGCATAAGCTGAAATTTACGTCGTCCCTATACCAGGGGACCGATTCTTGACTTTCGAGCGCTCGACTCTTTCACTCGAAAAGTGACAAAAATTATAAATGCTATTTTGAAATGACGATAGAAAATTAAAAACGTACGGTATTGACCACTCGTATTCAATTCTATCGGTAGAAAGTAAGTGCCTATGATTATGACACTACAATAGCATTTACTTTTATTTAATTTTTGAGCGCTCGAAAGTCAAAAATCGGCCCCCAGTTCTGCTTACTATTTGTAGTTATACCTACGTAAGTATCCTAGTCAAATTATAAACACCTTAAATGCATGAATAGTTAATGGTTAACCGGAATGGATCATTTGTGGATCTTATATAACCGTCTTATTAAGAACACATAGCTGTTCAGAATTTAAGATGAAAGTTTGCAGAAGTTATGATGGCGCGTGGGACTTTGGAAGACTTAACAGTGTAACCATGTCATAACGTGGTTGCCCCGTCGGCTGGTTATTAATCAACCATTGAATGTGTCCAATTGAAATTAAACCTAAGTCATATCTGACAGGGGTATATTACTGTTAAATCTTACAAAGTTAAATCAAAGTTAAACAATCCATTTAGTTTGCAATTATTAAAATATACAAAGACAATTCAATATAATCAACCAAATAACCAAATAACCATTCAATCAAGGGGACGGTTCATTGATAAAACGGGAAATGAAGCCTACTATGCGACAGTCATTTAAACCCAATAAATAGCAATAAATAATTAAATGCAATATTGTCATTTAATTAATTTGCCTGTCAGAGTTAAATTGGAGCGAAAATCCAAGCTTTGACGTATATTTGAAACGCAATGAAATCTCTGGATATTTTCAATTTGAACACTGCTTCATTATTCATTGGGGTATCTGGAACATGAATCAGATGTAGGTTCATATTTGTCCAATAAAATATTCGTACTCGAAGTTCTGGAGATGGAACCCGCTGAAATGTGGAGGAATATTTATTTGTTATGCAAGGTAGCAAAGTTGTTGTTTGGCGCAAGTGCTTGTATTGAAAGCCGAGCTAGCGAAGGATTGTAAGATCATTAATTTTTCTAGTACAATCCTGAGCAAAGCGAGGCTTTCAAGGCATGAGACGCCAAACAACTTTGCTGCTGAGCGAAACACACAACTTTTCACTTCACCACCGCCGGGATAAATGTATATGTAATGAAAGTAATTTGGACAAGTCGAGTCAAAGTCAAATGTCATAAACAATTTTGCATCTTTCAATAGTCTCCACGCTTGCCTACATTACAAAAGTCAAAGTATCGTGGAATATATACTCACGGGTTAACTAAGGCTCAAATACGCATAGTTTACTTTTTCTGCTAACTTAGCAGGCATTCAAATTTATATACATATGTGTACGAGAGGGTTAAGAAACTGACTAGGTATAAATCTTAAACCGCTGGTTCAAATTGAATGAAATTTGAAATATGTCGTGTTTATTCAATGCGTGCTTGGTTAATGAAAATGCAGGCTTCTAGTTTTATCCACAACGAAGTTACAGGGGGGTCAAAAATGGCCTGAACTGCTTCGAGAAAAGGATGGTACGGCCGTGCCGCTGTTTTGCTCGACTTGGCGGGGGCACTGCCGTGCCCCCAGATTAAATTTAAATTAGAAGATGTGTCCCACTACGCTGGATTTTTTTATGTACTAATAGTAGAAGGGGGCATTACCATATCTCTAATACAGCTGAGACCAGCTGAGGGTTCTTCATCAGATACTTCAGACCTTCGATTTTTGACATCAAATGAAGCGGCCCACCAAGTTGAATATTTTTTGTAAAGGCGGTATAGATATATATATATCTCTAATAGTTTGGTTGGGCTCTTATGTTTTCTAATCAGGGTCACCAGGTACTCCAGATCTTCGATTATCCTAGTTTTTATAGTTTTCCCTTTATGTGGCCATTAAACCCTAACTCTGTACCAAATTTGAGCTCCTTGAGTTTATGGGAAGTACTAGTTCTATTTTGATGATCATGAGTGAGTGAGTGAGTGTCATAAATGCGAAACTTTGCTTTCGCTTAACTTTGGAACTAAATGACCTACAGACTTGAAATTTTGGATTTTAAGTATGTGATTATAGCTTACTGGATGACGAAAATTTCTGGTCTTATCCAGAGGTTCTCAAATAGGGGCCTGAAAATGCGGCGATATGGTTCCAGTAAAGGATGGTACGGCAGTGTTTGCTTCGCGCTCGACTTGGCGGGGGCACTGCCGTGCCCCCAGATAACCAGCCTTTACAATGGTGTATAACTTGCCAGTATCAAATGACCATGGAGTATCGAACTTCTTTTGGCATAACCCTCGTATCCCTCTTATTTTAAAATAACTTCCATTATTTTGACAAAACAAGACAAGATTAAATGTATGTGATTTTTAATTAACTTTTTAAACGGTGTTCCAAATTTGCAAAAAGCGTAAAATTAAACCACCTAAAATTATTTATTTGTATTGCATCTTCATTGGTCAGTCTAATAATAATTATTGCATATGTAATTAGAAAGAATAAGTAGTATTAATTAAGTTTTATCTGAATAATAATAATAAATTATTAGCATAACACCACCGGATATAATGGACTTTTGGGTGCAGATTTTGAGCGATAAAGTAGGCCTTTACGAGCTGTTGAGGTGAAAAAGATAATAATAATAACAAGTTAAACTCAATTAATAGTTCATCGACTTAATTTAAAAATGTGAACATATAAAATATGAAAAGGATCCTAATGCACACCGCTTTAGCCTAGTTGGGTTGTGACCGTCTACAAAGATGGAGGTCCGGGGTTCGAAACCCAGTAAGGGCATTAAATTGTGTGAAGACCACGAATATTTTATTCCTGATTCATGGATGTTTTCTATGTACATAAGTATTTATTTATCTATATAAGTATGTATATCGACACCTAGTACCCATAGTACAAGACTTGCTTAGTTTGGGACTAGATCGATTTGTGGAAGATTGTACCCACATATATAAAAAAATACACTAAACATACCACTTAATAATTTAATAGTTACTTTAGTAGGGTATTCATTTTGCCAAGAGAAAATACACCTATGGCAAAATGTATAGGTACAGTACGATTACTGTTAGTTAAGACCTGACAGATGGATTGCCTTCATTTAATTTTCAACTTTAATTTCATATAGATAAAGCATTTTTCAGAATACTGTTACCCACATCTACCGATTTAGTAATAACTATTTTATTTGTATAAGATTAAAGTTCAAAATTAAATGAAGGCAATCCATCTGTCAGGTCTTAACTAACAGTAATCGTACTGTACCTATACATTTTGCCATAGGTGTATTTTCTCTTGGCAAAATGAATACCCTACTAAAGTAACTATTAATTTATTAAGTGGTATGTTTAGTGTATTTTTTTATGCGTATAAATCCAATTTTTATGTAGTTTAGAGCCTAGAGATGACATAAACCATGATGCTAGTTCATGGTAGGTATTATCGCCCGCCCTCATGAAACACGTACACCCGTCAGGCCTAGAATGCTAATTTGGTTATGCTTTGTCCATCGATATCAACAAACGAAATCGTGTTGTCTCCATTATATCAAGAGCTCCCATGTCCAACCCGATTCCTCTAAAACTATGCAATCCAGAGCCTACAAATGATGACCCGCAGCTCATAACTAACTGGATATGCCGTTCGAAGCCCTGCGACCGAGTTTACATGACACGGACTAGTTTTATTACCCTCATGTTTCTAAATGGCCCTCATTTCGATCCAAACAAATTATTTATATTTTACTACATGGACATATCGTCGTTTCCCAATCGACTGTTGACCTAAAAAGCATTTGTGTAACGCAGCGAAGCGTTGACAAATAATGCCGATGGTATCGATGCTTAGCCGATTGTCATGCGGCGATCATACCTACTTATTACCGATGTTGGACACGTTTAGCGTTATGGGAAACATACGGGTTGCAGTCTGTTTTACTTAGAATATGTCTAAATGTATCAATAATTTCTGGTGAGGGTAAATTGTATGACTATGTATTATTTATGAGTATAGGTATCCGCTCACTTGTTTTCATATTTTAAAAAAGGTAGCCTAAACTGCTTCTAATTTTTCATTATCAAGGCAGCTCATTCTTCGATTGGCAACCACAGTTGCCACCATCAGTTTAGGAGTCTGCGAAATTGGCAACTGTGGTTGCCACAAGCAAGTGAGTGGGTATAGCTCTATGGCCTAGCTAAAGATATTTTATCGCACTTGCTAAGGCGCAGATCAAGTGGATGTTTATATTGTGTATCTGGAAAGATACATTGCGGTCTTCTGAAAAGTGGAAACTTTTCAGAAGACCGCAGCCGCAACCACTGCTACTAAGTATTGCATTGCCATAACTCATATTACTAGGATTGGACAAAATGCTACAAATAATCAAATTACCTACTGAAAGTAAAAACAGAGGTAATTTTCATGAAAATGAGGTGTGTTAAAGTTTATTCACCCAACTCGTTTGAATACAAACAAACCTTTACAATGACAATTTATCGGCCCACACTATTTCTAATAAGCCCCATCAATTTCAATTAAATAAATAAAACGGTTATAAAATGTTCGAAAGACAATAAAATGTCCACTATAGCCAATCGGCCAGAAGACTAATCGATTGTTTACTTCGAACGATCTGAATTTAACAACTGGATGACTCAGAAATAGTGCTGTTATGTTATTGTATTTAAAGAGAAAAAAAATTGTTAACAAAAGCAAAATCAGACGCCATAAACATTCGCTTTTAATGGCATAAAGCAAAATTACGGTCCCAAATGAAACTAAAAACATTGTTCAATATAATTTACTGGCAGTTTTACAATACAAATAAATGGAATCATGTAAAATAGTCAAGTGCAAAAATATGTATCGATAACATCCTCTCATAAATAAGTACCAAAATCTTTATCCGCTGAGAGCTATGGGACATATTTATGAGTAAGTTGTATGCAGTGCACCCATATTTTTACACTTGACTGTACCTATCCATAGTATTTTTCTCTTGCACGTCCTCTTCTGATAGGCGCTCTTTCATACTTAGCATAATTTTAGATCTTGCGGAGTGGAGATTACGGCTTTAATTTCCTTTCGTTCTTCAACTGTTTCATCGATCTCGTTCTTATGCACACGACGCTTAACCGTGTGTATTTTAATTTTTAAAAATAAGGTGGCAAACAACTTTATGACCTGCTTGATGGTAAGCAGGCACCGTGGCCTATAGATGCTTGCGTCTCCAGAAGAATGACAAGGTCGCTGCCGACCTTCTATTGATTTGAGGATTCGGTGAGCTGACAGCGTACCTGACTTCGGGAGCTCTGGCAACCTTACTTACCACCAGGAACACAACACCAAATACTAACACCAAACGCGAATAGTGATGTTAGTAGTGGTATATAATTATTGTATATTATCAACTATTTCATAATTTCTTACACGTCATTTCTATTCTTACGTCAAAAACGTGATGCGCACTTAGTTCGAGTGGTACGAGGACGGTCATGATAATTATGCACTCACTTAAATTAAAATGTTTACATACAAACATCATTGTTCTAATCTAATGTTGAGTGCATCGATCAACATCGATTGTTGATGAACAAGTCTAATTGGCCTATGATTTAGACAGAATCGCGGAGACGGGGAGTTGTGTCCGAACACAGCTGTTAAGATGTTGATTTACGTCGCTATAGAGCGCGCCCAATTATCTTATTAGTGGCCAATTTATCGTTCGTCACATTATCATACGGATGGTTTGATGTTAGAATGAACCACTTCTTCGTGATATTATTTTAAAAAGAGCTTGGGTGAGTGATTAACCATAGAATTGTATGGCTATTTTTTTGTTTCACAACGGAACTTTTTAACTACTACCGATTAACCAGGCTAACTACTGGCCAAGAATTTGGTCTTCACCCTAAAAACAATTCAATTTACAACCAATGAAAAAAAAACATATATGTTTAATTTTCATGGCGATAAAGACAAAAATGGAAGGGATTTGACACTAAGTCAAACTTAAACAAAACTTGCTGCCCGCGTAAGGCAAAGAGAGCTCGCAAACTCGCGGGATAGAATATAGTCTACGTCCATGCAGAAAGTCCAATCTATACATAAGTACGTTCCAATGGTTACGGAGATTAGTCATTAAATACAATCTTACAAAACTACAATCTCACTGACTTTATCTCTTATAACATTTGTATACTCGTATACCTAGATAAATAATGTAAAATAATATAACAGTGCAATATGAATGTAATAACATAATAAATAATATTAGTATGATGTCAAGTGAAGACATTAAAATTGTCAAGAAAAAGTAGGTATCATATATTAAGCGTTACATTAAAATTGCAATAATGATCATGTAATTCCCTTACTCTGTGGTTGGTTCTGTTCTGCTTGAAGATACACCAATAATTCGCATTTCCACTATCTGCGGGTCGATATTTTCTCATGAAGCCCGACGCTTTGTCACACAAAATAGCATGTTTTATCGTTAAGCGCTACTCACTAAATGTTTTACAGCAATAACAATAAAGAAAAACAAGAATATTGTCTCGCCCGTATTTTTCTCACGGAAAAGAAAGACAATTGCGTTGTTTTATTAATATTTATTTCTCGTATCCAAAATACCTTCGTAACCTTTCGTATATACTAATTACTGACACTTGCATGCAATATCCAAGAGAGTACGAAAGCATCTTGCCTCTTAATAAATACGTCTGATAACGACTCATACAATATTAGGGCGAATCTCCGAGCGTTTGAACCGCTTGGTTTTAACGTCATTGTCGGCTCAAGATTATTTCATCAGAGGTAAAACGTACCTTTAATCAAAAAAGATATCCTTGGTGACTACGGAACTCTAAAAACTCTATTATGCATATTTGTTTACTGCTGATGGCGTAAAAGGTGAACAGTAGATGGCATCATTTCTTTACAAAGTAACAGAGCTAGTGTTCTTTGTTAAAGCGATGTCAATATGTCACAGGCATACGTGAGAGCGACGGTGACCCTTCGGTAGTGGCTTCCGTTGTTTTGTGGTCGCCGCTGATTTTGTGGTTTCGTTCGCGTAACTTGATAGACAGAGCTTTGCTCGCACATCCTTGTACCAGCCACTGGAGCGAGAACAGCGGTATTAAACTTTCAATCCACACCTAATTATTGAAGAATAGTACTCAACTGGTATATAATGTCTCAGATTGCAGGTATTTGTACCTCGAACTGAAGGCAAGGAGCATGGAGTGTTGGTATAATTAAAAAGTTAAAACTAACCTAAGCGAAGCTAGAGGTCCGGGGTTCGAATCCCGGTAAGGGCATTTATTTGTGCGGTGAGCTTACAGATAGTTGTTACTGATCATGGGTGTTTTCTTTTTATTTATTTATAGATACATTTTATCTATATACGTATGTTTATCGTCGTCTATACCTAGTACCTATATTACAAGCTTTGCTTAGTTTGGGACTAGGTCGATTTGTGTAAGATCTATTTATTAATTTCTCAGTTTTCCCCTGATTAGAAAGAGTGCGGTAGCTGGCAATACCGATTCACGTTCAGTTGTCAGACAGTTCACGTTGTTGCCGTAGAGACGATGTCAGGTACGTATGCAGTGTACGTACCGCATTTACAGCACTGCTAGTACTGTCAACATTTTAGCTCATCTTTGACATATAAAGTTTATTGTCCGTGTACCGGATTACTAACTACCGTATACACCTCACAATATACTGTAGGCCATATCATTCAATAAGACTGACCGTAGGGACGAAGAAGTAGAGGTATTAGCCGGCGTCCGGTGTTTGTGCAAGCGATACCCTGGGAACCGGGCGTCTTCCGCTGGCTCTGCTTCGTAATTAACAAGTTGTTTCAACTCACCCCAACACCCACCCCCAGTATATCTTGACCCCGAGATCAATAACAACTAAGAGTAGGTAATCGGATAGCAGGTTAGCCTCAAACGAGTGGTCGGTAGGCATGCATTGTGAATAACTACCTTGGCGAACGCGGGCGCACCCTCTCTGCGATTCTAGTTTAACGCACACGTTACGTGTCACATTACCTGCATTAAAAAAAATGATTTTAGTGTCTATGATTGTGAAATCATGTATCTAATTGTCAAAATGAGGAACACAAACTGCAAAGTTTAATCGCGATTGATTATTTACATACTGATGGCTTGCGTAGTTTAATATAATAGCTACCTATATAATCATCTCTGTTGTTTTTCCTTCATTGTTAAGCAATTTAAAATACTTATTCAAATATACTACTTCTAATTCATTGCATTGACGCAATAATACATTCGAAAACAAAACTCGTTTATCATAATTTACAATGACTGACCCCGTTTGCCCTTAAGCGAAATAAGTTTCATCCATTTCTTCGCATTGGGAGATTTAAATCGTTTGCTTCCATTCATAAAATTATTAATGTGATCGTAAAATTGGGTAAATTTTATTGTCTCGAAGGCATAATGGGAAACTAATGTAGCGTGTTATTATTCAGATCGTCTGTAGCAGTAAAAATACGAGTGATTGTGAGATCCAGGCAGGCTTGCGCGAGCGCCGTTCCCACCGCGGCGGAAGCCCCTTCTGCTATTTGAATATCAAACATATTTCGGTCATATTTCATTGGAACAGATATGATATTCTTCCTTTTCCTTTTTATGGTACGTGAATTAAATAATATACGTATAAAGAAGCAGGGGGCAAAGTTCCCGAAAATTTGGATTCCGACGACGCGTTCTGGCCATTGAATAATATAACATTTTTTTATGTAGGTTGGTACTTTTAGACCGTATTTGTATTGTAATCAGCCGTTGACCTCAATGGTTTTATTAAGTCAGTGTTGAGTGGAAATGGGTGCATAGGAAGGTGACTTCAGTTTATAAAGTCCAGAGAATTAAAATCAGAATTTTAAAGCCGCACGGCATAGCTTCACGGAGATCTGATGTAGATATCAAAATAGCCAGCGATCACAGAGAAGAGCCACATGCTTGATGATGCTGGTATCAGGAACAACGAAATCAGATTTTTGTGGAAAGCTTGTAGATTAAAACCCATTCTCAGTCGGCTCGAAGCCGGTGCCTAGCATGGGGGACACTGTAGGATGATTATTGATGACGATGATAATATAATGTTTACAATACTTTTTCAATTTGTACCTATTGTATTTTCCATAAAGTAGTGCGCAGATTATGAACAAATAAATAAAAACGCAAAACGATTGTATGCTAATCAGGCTGTATGACCCCGATAGAATGCTATGTTAAAATATCAAAAAGTTACCAAACGATTGTGTATAGTATCTATTGAACTCGATTTATGGCGTCGACTAAAAATAAATGTGTGATGCTTTTGCGACCAGCATCAAATAAAGCATAAGGGATAATAGTAGATTGTACAACAAGTAAAAGAAGTTTATTGAGGAAATTAAGTAAGTCGTGGGGTAAAATTGAACATTTAAATGCCCGAGTTATATATGTTGCAGGGAAATGGCCAAAACAGAGATTTGAACAAATCTCTAAGGGATATGACAAAATCACGCCCGATGTTAAAATGGCGAATTCATTTTATCATTTACCTAGAAAAAAACAGTCATTTGGTCAAATCCCTGAATCCGTTTAGTGAAATGACGAAATCAGCCAAAAAAGCCAACTCGTTTTTTCATTTCACCAGATTTGTTTAGTGATTGGATAAAATCCCTGAAACACGTCAGTGAGTTGACGAATGAAGTCAACTCGCTTTATCATTTTAATAGACACGTTTAGTGATATGTTACATATTTTAACTTGATAATACATTAATTATCGTTTAGATACTTATACGTCGTATAAACAAGTGAGCTCTGCGGATTCAAGTCATTTTGATGGCAATCGAAGGTTTCACAGAATCGCACAGAGCACTATTTGTTCTCAGATTACGGTCAGTGGTTACAGCGCCGACGCTGATATGAAATATTATCATCACCAGATGCTGGGAACCAACGGAGAGTCAGAAGTAATTCACTTTAACTGTTACGCAGTGAGGAACCACTCATGTTCAATGCTTTGTATAGATAAATTAAATAAGTATATATTTATAACTTGGCCAAGTGTCTTCTCTATAAATAAATAATAATAAATAAATAAATAATAAATAAATATTAGGGGACAATCTTACACAAATCGAACTAGCCCCATAGTAAGCTCAATAAGGCTTGTGTTACGGGTACTAGACGACGATATATTTAATAGATATACATACTTAAATACATAGAAAACATCCAAGACTCAGAAACAAATAATCATGCTCATCACACAAATATTTGCCCTTACCGGGATTCGAACCCAGGACCTTCAGCTATATAAAATTCTAGGAGAACGACGATGTCAGCAATACGCAAGAAACAGCCAATAAATGGTATTTTAATACACGACTCCCGTACTCGACTTCTCGTAATTTCGAATATAATTGTGGTCGAGGCAATATCTTCATCGGTATATTGGTTAGAGAATTCATCTGTAGTTTTAATACTTATTTAAAAATATCATTGTGGAATTGGACGTTCAGTGAAAATTATCATTGTAAATAGTTGTTTATTTGTATTATTTAATTTAGTAACTAAATACATTATTTAAATAAATAAAAAACTGCACAACATGGTTTTTTAATTGAAACAAAAACATGTTGAATTTAAAAGGTCGTTATTAAGTGAGATGTAGCCCCTGGTATGAATATAATCGGCAAAATGTGTTTCCAAACATAATGATTCCGCAATTATTTCATTACCCAACATCCTTTTTAGAACTCCGTAGTCAACAAGGAACCCTTATAGTTTCGCCATGGTCGTCTGTCCGTCGGTCCGTCTGCGGCTTAGCTCATTGAACCTTACTACTAGAAAGCTGTAATTCGGCATGGATATATAATGAATCACGCCGACAAAATGGTAGAATAAAATCTTGGAAAAACTTTATTTTTAGGTTTCCTTCCCTCCACACGTAAAGTAGGGATGTAGTTTTTTTTCTCTTTAAACCCATCGTGTGGGGTATCGTTGGACAGCTTGTTCAACAATATCATGAGTTTCTTAGAACCATTTTTCAATTTAGCGATCCGTTTGCTGATCATGAATTTAAAAGAAAAACTATCACGGCTAAGCATGCATAACTGGTTACTTAGTAATAGTCGACCAACTTAATGTGTACTTGGAACGGCCAACTTTCGTGCAAATTCGGACGCAGCCGCACCATTTAGTTGGCGCGCGCGTGTCTATGTAACAAAGACAGAAGACAACCACGGAAGACTACACTGCGCTTGGCCCGACACGCACTTGATTTAATATATCGTCATATTTTCAGGACTTTAAATGTATTAACTGCTGAGTCACGTCAGTAACTCAATAGCATTAGGTACATATTGGTTAATGAGCGAATATTCAGCGTTTTAAGGCGTTTTATTTTCGTCACTGTCGTAGAGCAAATACTATTAAAAGGTACGGGTATCAGAGTCTACTTTTGATGAAGATGTTAGCCAATACCAGTACTGAATCTTTTTTGATTAAAGGTTCTGCGGTACGTTTTACCTCTGATGAAATAATCTTGAGACGACAATGACGTTAAAACCAAGCGGTTCAAACTCTCGGAGATTCGCCTTAATTATTGTATGAGTCGTTATCAGACGTATTTATTAAGAGGTAAGATGCTTTCGTACTCTCTTGGATATTGCATCCAAGTGTCAGTAGCCAGGATGAAAGCCAAACTGCGCATCATCTATTTTACAGCCTTCCTGTATCATAGGTTGCAGCACCCGCTCGAACACCTTACCAATCACTGTGCCCAAAGATATAGGTCGGCAGTTGCCAGCAGACCCAAGATCCCCCGTCTTATTCTTAACTAGCTTCCGCCCGCGACTTCGTCCGCGTGGACCCGGGATAAAAACTATCCTATATTTTAATCCAGGCTATAAACTATCTTCGTGCAAAATTTCATTCAAATTGGTTCAGCCGTATAAGCGTGATTGAGTAACAAACATCCAAACATCTAAACTTTCGCATTTATAATATTATAGTAGGATTATTGGCGCTACAGCCTTTTTCATAAGTGCAGTTGGTATATAATTATACTGACTACTCATAATAAACACAGCTTGTTTATTATGAGTTTAATAGTAATTAGCGGGCTAGCATGGAGAATGTGCTCAATACTGAGTCTGTCACCTGTCCTGGTGACTTGCCTCCTATCATGGCCTTTAAAGCCCGAACAGCACCATCAATACTACTCGTAAATCGTTGACTATCAGTCATATTTATATGTTGACATTTGCCACTAAGTTTGAACACATTCTCCACGGGCAAGGGATCTACCTTGAATTCTTGCAAACATATCCGCAATACCCTTAACATCCTATAAGCCCTCCACTGAGACGGGGAGTATTTTACTGTATTTTTTTTACGGATTTCTACAATTTTACGAAATTTTTCTCTGTTTTATGCGTTGCTATACTGATGACTTATGTCGATGTCAGAAAGACAGACAGAAAACTACGGAACCTTACACAGCGCGTGGCCAGAGACGCACTTGGCCGGTTTTTTATTTAATGTGTGCCTGTCCAGCGCAACTTTACTTGTATGTACTTAAAACACGTCTTAACTTACTTGTTTGGTTTTGTGAAGTAAGGCGCATTACAACAATCGTCAGTTTTGTGATGATCTGCACTACCCACTGTTAAACTAATTAACGATTTACTGAAAATGACCAAGTATTATTTGTGGACAAACTTATTAAGGGTGAGTAATAGACTAGGTAGGTATCCATCAGAGCTGTGCGAGGTAGCGGAGCGGTGTGCGAGCAAAATATCCACCAATAGGAAGAGATGCGTGAGCGAGGCTAGCAATGCTATTGATGGATCCTCTCCTCGCACACCGCTCCGTTGCCTCGCACAGCTCTGGTGGATACCTACTCACCCTTACCCTACGTTTTACTATTTTATGTACCCATTCAAACCCGGAAAAAATGTCTATGCTAGCATAGTCTTTTTTTAATGAGAGAGATGTGTTTCATCAGCAACAAAAATTTAAATTAATTATCTGTCTCAATTCCCATTAATTTCATTGTTGCAATGGATCTAATAAGCTACTCTTGCATAAAACAAATATTTCATGGATCCGAGCCAAATTACAGTCATAAAACTGAAGACCATTTATGGCATTATTCGGCAGGATATCGAACAGGCGTTTCTCTTATATAACAATACACTGCAGTGCATTTCAAGTGTACTAGGGTTCAGATTTTTTTATCACACATTATTTTCCATCAATCTGCATAATATGTTTATAATTACTGTTATATAAAATATTAGGTATATGTATATCTAATTATTATATTACTGTATAACTTTTTCAAATTATACTTACTTTTTTATCATTGTATTATTTCAAAAGTATCCATATTACAAATAGTTTATATTCACAAACAACATACAAGTAATTTACATTTATATACCTTACTCAGTTTTGAAGTTGTATTTATTTATATCACAGACACCGTGCTGTATATGTACCTAATTGAGACAACACAATAATACTGTTAAACAGTATTTATACAAACTTTCAAATATTATCTTCATTTTACCGCATATATTATTCTTTTCATTTCGTCCATACAGAACAACACATTAGGGATCCAGCAAGCATCCATCCATAGGCAGCGGGCCGTTATTTTGTCCGCGTGTGCACATGAGGAGTTATAGGTTTCATTTGCGGGCGATAGACGACAATTTTCAATTTTCTTGCGCGTGCGTCCCATTTGAATATTTTAATTTGGGGGGCGGCGCGACTATTTCAATTTATTTTATGAGTCGGCCCCAGAAGGGTTCGCTTCGCTCTCACCGTTTCAGATTAGTAAATATTTGATAGCTTTATTGCTCGACGTGATATATTTATACTTGCTTTTAAAATGAAGTGAACTCGGAAAGATTTATTTGTTGTCGCATGGGGTGGTTGTCCTATTGCGGGATTCTGATTTTGAATGTCGGTAATTTGGTATTCTTGCTGTCTATTTGTATTCTTAAATAATTATTAGTGTCCTATAGTCGTCTTAATCATTATAACTGTAAGAAAACTGTGGTTACAGCCCTCTGAAGTGACCCTACAGTACCAACATCTAAAAAGGAAATAGTTAACAACTTAGAAAAGTCGATAAACCCCCGACATTTTCATTTCAAAGTTCAATATCTCTATACCGGCTGAACCGATTTAGTTGAAACGTAGCTAAGAACCATCTCGATCACGTCAGCTTTCGGATCAATAATCGGTCCATTCGTTGAGGAGCTACGATACCACAGACAGACACACAGACACGTCAAACTTATAACGCCCTTCTTTTGTCTCGGGGGTTAAAAAAACGAATAAGTATGTTTCAGATATAAATATGCCACATGCGGAGCCATCAACATATGTATGACAGAGTTAGTCAATTGATTCAATCAGCTTCTTTGACATTCCCAGTAGTGCACATCAGTAATAAGATAAACGTAGATACAATAAATATATAAATGATGTATGATTGGCAAGTGCATGTCTGTGTGTGTCGAACAAATACAGTTAGCGTCAAATGTTACTCGATGATCAACTCCAAAAGCGTTCTTAGCTCCTAGATAATAAAGTCGTGTGCATATATTTATAACGCTATACTCGCTTTGATGTAGGACGGTTGTACGGAGCGAGCGCCTGGCCGCGATGCAACGCAGTGGGGGATGTGTTTAACCTCGCAGTGCTATGTTCCATCTAATAGAATTGCGAGCTCGTTATCTGCTCAGATTAAAATATTCAGTATTTGAGTGATTTCACGAGCGAGTGAGCGGCAAAGGGTTGACTAGTCGTTTCGCCCGCTTTGAACACTTGTGGGGAGGCGCCGGGTTAGGTGGCTCTACCCACTAACATGCATACGCGGAAGTGTTGCAAATTAAACAAGTTATAAACTACTGGGAAATCATTTTTAATCTATATGAACATAAATCGATATTAGAAAGGAAAGTTTTGAGGAGAAAGTTACACGAGTTTATGTTTAAACTTTTTTTAACTTATTATACGATACGTGGATTTCAATATCAGATCAAACATGTTGTTTTTTTATTTATTTATTTAATACAAATTCTTTAAAATACGTGTTGCACATAAAGCCACTATTTAAAACCTGGAAGGTTTAGGCAATAGTTGGCGAGATCGCGCGGTTCATCCCGCGTTCCTTAAGTTAACAAATTATAATATAATACTTGTAACAAGGTGCTATTGTTGACTACAATTTTATTTCTTATCTACACTTATTCATCTTAACTTAGGTAGTAACTTTTAAGTAGCTTCTTACATTTGTTATGATATGACCAATGATGGTATCAGTAAGGTCCTGTAATAAGTTCTTGGGCAGATTATTTAATATAGATGGAAGTAAGAAGTTAATGTATACGGAAGACAAAACATACTGTTACTAATTAACTATCTATTAGATAATTATATAACTAATCAAAATAGGAATTAATATAAGAATTAAATAAGCTGCGATTACCTATTTGAAATGTCAAAAACCTATTCAATGCGTTTAAAATGTTTTATCTACGCACATATCATTAGTGCTCTAAAATGCGTTCAGAAACCGTAGGAAATGACCAGCATTATTACAACCGATTTTACAATGAGAACTTTCTTGTCTGTGGTAGTAGGTGGAATCTGTACTTTAATGTTATAACAGTATAGATTTTTGTAACGTTATAAGTTTAAATTTGGAACAGCTGTCAAAGCTCAAGTGGCTCTCTATTCTAGTATCCATAGATATTAAAACAGTTATTGATACGAAACGTTAATTTTTCAGTATGTTTTTAATATTTACGCACGACATTTGATCTCGACTGACATGAGTATAGGGACTTCATTCGTTTGTATATGATTTTTTTTTAAACATACGTCTTGACGAAGGATCGAATTGCCGCCAATGCTGTTGTCATTTTTTTGTTGGTTTTTTGCGATTACGAATATAGAATTGTGAACCCATCTTAGAGTACATATGATATGTGTGTAGATAAAGTAGTGTATGCAACTGTACATAATTAGGCCTTAAAACACTCGTGTGATCCTATTACCTCTACCTTAAAACCACACTCGTATTTTAAGGCCTCTCATTATGGATCAGTTGCATAAACTACCTACGATTTGATAAAATACGAACAGATTATCAACCGAACGAATCGTTAAGTCGGTTATACTATTATCGTATTGAAATATGCTACGTTACGTCAATGAAACTACAGTCGCTAAAACAAACGAATTGTTGAATATTGCTGGCTTTTTCCGCCGTCTGCCTCCATGAATAATTCCATTTATATAATGGTTTTCACCGCATGAAATATTTCCTGCCGAGTTTTGCATATTTAATACTGACATCAGCAACGTTCAAAACATTTAACTATCAGATAATTTGGACTGCGTCATTCAGGTTTATTATTGCTAAATAGAGGTACTGCAGGTTGAATAATATTTGATATCAGTGAATTTATTCATGATGACACGTGACTGATCACATTAACAACAGCGTCGTGGCATCACAATATAAAGCGATCTGTCACATTATTATTTGATATCAAATGGGCGGAAGTTGGCAGTCAACAAATACATATTGCACTCCACCCATGAAGCGCTGTTTATGAGTGAAATAAGTTGTTCACCTGTTATTGCCATTTATTATAGAGAACACAATGCAACCGGCCGAGCGCACCGCCGCACCCACCTATTATTTATTAGCGGAAACATGGAAAGCAATTTGTCGATTAAGTAAGACTATTGGCGTTTGGTAATGATCAATATTCCAACACATGTATAGATTTTGACAACGTAAATTAGTGCAATCGTTAAATAATACTGCTCCGTCATGCTATCCCAATTTTACTAGCTAACTACAAACGCTACAGAGCGTGTTTAATTCTGGCATTCAGTGATTGAATAATAGTTTCTTTTTAATAAAAACTCATCTCACGTCCTCGTTCGACTCGGAGCGACGTTTAGGCCAAATCAATGGCTTTTTATAATTTTTCTAGTGGTCGTTTGGCTGGCCCATAAAATTCGTGGGGACGTGACCATCATTTTTTTAATCGCGAGCGAGCGCATCGATATGCCGATCAAACAGGTACACTATTGAGAGCGAGCTGAAACCCCAGCACGTTTATTAGCGACTCGTGCGTTCATTTTAGTCTATTTAGGGTCCCGTTTAAGAATTGTGAACATCGCCCCCTAGTGCGACGCCGTTTGTCCGTCCGTCCATAAACAACTAAAGCTATAGTAATGCTAGGAAACTATATTTTAGATTAGATCATGCTAGAAACACTAAGTAGTATGAAAGACCATCATCCATCCATAATAGACAGTCGAGTCGAGGGAGCTATTATATAAAGTTAATACAGTCCACATAAAAAAAAACATGTGTCATAGTTTTTAGTCATAAAACCAACATGTGTTGCGAACGAAACAGTTTCGTTTTTCCTAAACAGAATGTATTTTTAACCGACGAAAAAACGGAGGAGCTTCTCAAGTCAACGCGTATATTTTTTTTTTTATGTATGACCACGCATAACTTTTTATTAAATCTATTAATTATATTTAAAAAATCCATGAAACGAAGCCTGTGCCCAGCAGTGGGACGTTTATATGCTGACGGTGTTATTTATTTTGTCAGGTGTAGTATAAACACAATTAAAAATATGAATGTGATATATTTTCATATACCTAGGCTAGATAAGTTTTTATTTAAATTAATACGGATATACACTTTGACCCTATAGTTAGATTTAAGAGAACTATTCGCGATTGCCTGTCTGGTTTAGTTTAGTTTTTTCAGGACCTCTGTAGGCACTTAAACCATATTTATTCACTCTTTTTTACTCATTTTAAAAATTTTAACGCAATTGTCTATTATGATATAGACCCCTTAACGTGTTGTTTTTTTGGGGAATTTCGATAATTATGGTTACTTTTTAACTTTAGTTTTTTCACTGCCTTTTTTGTAATATGCATGTGGTGTTTACCTGTCAGTGATTGTTACATCTAGCATAAAACTGTTATTGCAAGCTATTCATGTAATATATGGTGTTAACAATTGTTGGTAAACAATTATTGGTAAATAAATAAATAAATAAATACGGAATCCTCGATGAGCTATCGGTCTGGCTGCTCACTATTTTTAATTTTTATTGTAGCTACGACTGTGAGTCTCGACAGCTGCAGGCGCAAAGCCGGGCTAGTATGAACTACGCCTAAGGAAAACTCACCTGAGGGTATCCAGGCTAAGCATGGCCTCTAATCTTGCGAATCTTTGGGTCAAGATATACTAAGTGGTGGTGAGGTGAATTGAATCAACACATTGCTGGTCCGGTGAATAGGAAGAAACGACGTCGATGCTCTTAATACATACTAATATTGTAAATGTGAAAGTGTATCTGTCTATCTGTCTGTCTGTCTGTTACCGGTTCAGGACCAATTTGACGAAATTTTGTATTAAAAAAATTATCCCGGAAATCATCCCTCAAGGGGGTGAAATAGGGGGTGAAAGTTTGTATGGAGCTACGATGTATAAACGAGTTCCACGCGGACGGAGTCGCGGGCAGAAGCTCGTCTTTGATATATGAGAACAGTATCTAAGCAATGCGGTTTGGGGCAGAGACTGTTGTCACATACGCTTTGCATTTGCGTAGGTAGGTACTAGGTATTACGCAGTTTAACCGAACATAAGACTTAAAATTTGGTCATGGAATATCATTTCAGTAACATTGAAGCAATGTTGCATGTGATGTGCCTGTAACCCTTCTTTGATAATAGGCATGATGCCTCGTGTTCAAATTGATAACGTAGTGATGCTAAATGGATAGTAAACCATCAAATTATCATAATAAAGTATAAATTATAAAATATAATTAAAACCGTAATAAGATATGAACCTTGAAAGTTTAGAAAAAATATGCATTTTTTTTACTGTCCAAGAGTTAATTTAAAGTTACCGATAGAATCCTTACGCTTTTATAGAAACAAAATTGTATTACAACTATGTACTTAAACGCAGTATTTCACGACCGAAACAAAAATTTACCTGATTTTGCATACAACGATACACGTACTTTGTACTAGCAAATGTCGGTAGTGACCGTCATACCTGTCTGTTTATCAGTATGAAGCGTTTTGCGCTGCCGCCAGCGAGGTCAATCTTTGTCTCAATTTTTTGGGTATTTATATTCTTTAATTGTAGTTGCTCCCATACAAACATTTGTTCCTGTCCAAAAACTGGTTCGAATGACATCATCAAAAAAAACTTAGTCATCATCCCTATTCTCGAGTCCTCGAACTCCGGTATAAATTATAATGATCGAAAGATTCGATTGAGATTGCTTGTCAAATGAACATATAAAAGAACCTTGATCTCATATAGCGCACCTAATCGATTCAGATGCGCTACCGGTTACCGAGATATTCTCTCATAAACAGACTTTATCGTACTTTCACGAGTAGTGTTTAAGAAATGTAATTGTTAGCAATTTGTTCTCGAGACCTGTTCAAAGATATTATTGGATTGTCTGTTAAGAATTTAATTACGTATTCTAATAAGGTATTGTTTGATAGTTATCGTCGCTTGTCAACAAAAGTGTATATCTACTAAGCGCAGTGTGCTTAGCGGTGCCTGCTCGTTATTACCTTACATTGAACATCGTGATGGCACTCTTTGGGGGAGGCCTATGTCCAGCAGTGGACGTCTTTCGGCTGACATGATGATGATGATGATGAACATCGTGATTGAATAATCCAATATTAATTATAAATCCTATTTCTCACATACAGGGTGTTTGTTCCATCGTTTGCCAAATTAAAACGGCAGGTAGGTTGGGTCATTAGCTATCTTTTCCGGCCTCCAAAATAAATTTGTGTCCACTGGTATATTTTTTGTATTCTTTTAAAATAATTTAGACATTTTCTAAATACTTACGCGTTTCAACTTGAATAAAAAAAAATAGGAAATGGTAGAGCCCAATTTTTTATTTTATTGTAATGTGTAATGTTGTACGGCTCTATTAAAATTATTGGCAAGTACATAGGCCACACTGAAAGTTTTGCACTCCTGGCTATTCGCACTCATTTCAATTTCGAATTGATTATTTAAAAAAAATATAGACCTTTGTTTATGGAATGTACTAAATATTGGCGGGAAATCGAGAGTCATTTGTTTTTTTTGTCAGTTCGAAATAAACCGATTGCATTCAAAATGGATTTGACGCGTAAAGATTTTAGAGCAATGATTTTTTATGATTTTAAAAGTTATCTTTCTCCGCATGAGTGTAGTACTCGCCTTCAAAATGCATTTGGTGTTGAAGCACCACATCTGAGCACCGTGAGACGTTGGTACGCTGAATTTAATAGGGGCCGTGTTAGTCTCGATGACGAGTTTCGTGAAGGTCGACCGTCAACCGCGGTCACTGAAGAAAACGTTGCTGCTGTGAGACGACTGATAGAAGAAAACCGACGAATCACTTACGACGAAATTCGAGGACAATTAGGGATTGGTATGAGTCAAATACAAAAGATTTTACACGAAAATTTAAAAGTCAGGAAACTTTGTTGTCGGTGGATTCCTCATGAACTAACTTTAGGCCAAAAACGGGCACGTGTCGACTGGTGCCAAGAAATGCTGCGGAAATATAAGAACGGATGTTCAAATGGTGTATATAACATCGTAACAGGAGATGAAACATGGATTTATTGTAACGATCCAGAAAAGAAACAACAGTCTAGTGAATGGGTCTTTGAAGGTGACAGTAGGCCAACAAAAATTCAACAAGCCAAAAGCGTTGCCAAACAAATGATCGCTTGTTTTTTTTCAAAAAGTGGCCATGTCTGCACAGTCCTTCTAAATAATAAAAGAACTGTAAATGCCGAGTGGTACACCACAACTTGTTTGCCCACAGTCTTTGAAAAAGTTCGCGAGACACGACCACGAAGCCGCATACTCCTGCATCATGATAATGCGTCCCCCCACACTGCAAAAAAACAAAAGCGTTTTTGAGTTCCGAAAATGTGGAGACCGTGGCTCATCCGCCTTATAGTCCAGATCTTGCACCCTGTGACTTTTACCTTTTCCCGAAAATCAAGGATTTGATGAGAGGTTTAACATTTAAGACGCCCGAAGATGCAGTGGCGACATTTAACCAACACGTCGAAAACATGCAGTCAAGCGACTGGGTATCATGCTTTGAAAAATGGTTCGAGCGGATGAATAAATGTATAAAATGCAAGGGAGAATATTTTGAGAAGCAGTAAATGTATTAGTTTTGTTTTAAATTGTTTTATTTAAAAGTTACGCAAAACTTTCAGTGTGGCCCTCGTAACGTCTACTTATTTTTTTATTAACCCTCAAAAAAAATTAAGATGCAAGAATTTCGTATTGGGTAACTTTAATTTGCAATTTTTAAAAAACTATAATTGATAATGTTCTTAAAATTCTTTAAAAAAGTTCATTAGTCTTTCCTTTTTCTAATGATGTGCAATAATGCCAAAAAACTTTAATTGAACTTTATTAATTTGCCAATTTTGTGTAAGGGACGCACTAGGCACGTAACCGGCAAGCGATAACAATCATAATTTCGCTAAATACGATTAGTAGGTAAGCAGATTGATGACTATCATACAAACGCACGCGTAACATCTGAAAGGCTACCGCGAAACGAAAACGAACTTCGTTCGTGTATCTCCCTCTCTGTCGCACTTGCTAGTTCGAGCGACAAAGACTGAGATACACGAACGAAGTTCGTTTTCGTTTCGCGGTAGCTACTCAGAAACAGATGCTACGCGTGCATTCGTAATGAAGGCTGTCAATTCGAGCAAGACTTGTAAAGACGAATTTATTGATTGAAATGATTAAATATTGACTATTACCTACACTACTTACAGTATATATAAAAATAAATAAAAATGTATGGACCATCGTCGATAATCGTCGTACAATTATGATGAACTATTAAAATAAAAAAATGTACTATTATTATTGGATGGCATATTGTAATAACTATAAGATAAAAAAAAAATTTAATTGTAATTTCTTTTGTTTGAATGAATGTATTTTAATCGTAATTTCCACTGTAAACTCTGAATTGTTAAATGAATGACGTGTAACTAATTAAATAAATAATTGAATTGAATTGAATTGAAGTATGTTATTTACATAAAAACCTGCTTATCGAATTTAATTGCCTGGTTGGCATCGTTAATCGTTTATTTGACGAAAGAGAGAGACAGCTAATGCATTTCTAAGCACGTGTCACGTGTGGTTTACAAAAAATATTGTACGCCGATTAAGAGCCTAGTCCGTCCCTTACACAAAATTGGCAAATTAATAAAGTTCAATTAAGGGATTTTGGCATTCTTGCACATAATTAGAAAGAGGATAAATTAGAGAACTTTTTAAAGAGTTTTAAGAACATTATAATTTTTAGTTTTTTTTGAATTGCAAATCAAAGTTACCCAAGACGAAATTCTTGCATCTTAATTTTTTTTTGAGGGTTAATAAAAAATAAGTAGACGTTACTTGCAAATAATTTTGACTTGGATAGAGCCGTACAACATTACACATTACAATAAAATAAAAAATTGGGCTCTACCATTTCTTTTTTTTTTTTTATTCAAGTTGAAACGCGTAAGCATATAGAAAATTTCTAAATTATTTTAAAAGAATACAAAAAAAATACCAGTGGACACAAATTTTTTTTGGAGGTCGGAAAAGGTAGCTTAACCCAACCAACCTGCCTTATTAAATTGGCAAACGATGGAGCAAACACCCTGTATAATGTTTTTTATTATTATACTAATAAAAATGAATCAGCCAGTCAGAACCATGTTTCCGAATACAAACCGGTTCCAAAATAACTAATTCGTAGTTCCTGGTGTTCAGCTATATAAGAATATCTCCAAATTATAATTATGTAGTAGTAAACCTGAGAAAGGTATTAGGATGAAGAGTGCCAAGCTATGTAGATTTCTACTAACTATTTCTATTTCTATATTACTAAATATTTCTACTCACTTATTGTGGAGTGAATCATAAATGCTCTGCAACTTTTGATTCATTATTTACCTATTTTCTGAGTGATTAAGACTTTCTCTTGTGAGATTTCCGGAGTCATTGTGAACACCTTGTACGAAAGTGAACATCGACGAAGACTTAGTTTAAATAGGCATTTGGTAGTCATTTAAATAGAAGCACGTAACATCCAGGAAAATGCGTAAGTCAGAGACAGGAGTCAATAACATCGTCACAATAAGCTAAATGCCGAACTGTCTCGCGCAGCCAGGCACCGTGACCGCTGTGGACGAAACTTCTTGATATTTGTTGATGTAAAAGAAACCTTTTATTATAACCCGTAGAGAGGGTGTAACTAAAGTTGCGGTAAATTTAGATTTTAACTGACATTGTGACTAGAAATAAGTTGGTAATAATGTACCCAATATTTTTTTGACAACATGAACATGAACATAGGCATTACACCCAGCCAGGAAGCAAGCCTGACCCGGACGAGCTGGATATTATACCAAGAGGCGCAATTTTGTGGGGAGTGACACGTTTGGGGATGGGAAGGGAAGCCCGACCAGTCGGCCGCAATCGGCCGGCAATGCAGCCTTTAGCCAAAGGTTAAATTTGCTAAGACCTATACAAAAAAAAAAATTTTTGGCATCAACCAATTTCCGTGACGGGATGTCGCTGATCCCATGGAAGATGGGCCGTGCGCTTGAGTGGGACTCGCTGTCGCATTGTCGCGAATCCCGGTCCGGTGCTAGTCTTATCTAGTAGCGACTCGCGATCTTTTTAATGTCGTCTATACCCATCGATGTTGACGACCGACGCTTCTTTTGCATATAAGTGGCCATCAATCTGTTAGCAATATAATGAGTATTAACTGTCGATAAAATTAATGTCCTCCTATTCCTACAAACGTTATTTTTAAAGTTAGCACTGGTTAAGATAATAAATAGTTAAGAGAAAATGTGCTTTAAATTTTGAACCCAACTGTCCAGTACATAATCCTAAGCAACGTGCATGTGCAACCTGGAGTTGCAAGCGTTAGGCTGCGGTTACCGCCTGATGGCGGGCAGTGACTTGACACCGACGTGGTGTTCAAAAAAATCGTGATAGTATATTTATAGTATCAAAACCATGCTCACGTTGTAGTTACCTATTGATTGGTGAAGAATTATTATTTTCCGATCTATGGCCATTAAAATTGTTGATTAACAACGTTCCATCCGTGTCGATAGGATGACTCGGCAAGTCCTTCCGTATTATCCTTTTGCTTCGAGCCGTAACTAAATACTCTGACCATAATTTTTCGGTCCATACAAATATCAAATTATTGACTTGGAATGTCTGGAGAGCGAGGGGTAAAAAGTTGGTGAGGTACCCGAGTTCAATTGAGATGATGTTAATACTTGTCATTTATGTTTACTAGCTTTTGTCCGCGACTTTGTCGCCGTGGAACTCGTTTATATCGTACCTCCATACAAACTGCCGACCTCCATTTTATCCCCTTATCAGGAGATGAGTTCTTCGTTCTTCGAAACTTTCGGGAAAACTAAAAATATACGATCTTCATACCAAATTTCATCTCAATTGGTTCAGCGGTTTAAACGGGAAATCGCAACAGACAGACAGACATAAAGAGTTACTTTCGCTTTTACAATGGACTAGCTTCTGCCCGCGACTCCGTCCGCGTGGAACTCGTTTATATCGTAGCTCCATACAAACATTGACCCCCCATTTCATCCCGTTATGGGATGATTTCCGGGACTCAAACTATCTCTATACCAAATTTCATCTAATTCGTTTCGGCGGTTTAAGCATGAAGAGGTAACATACATACAGACATGTAGCGTAACTATAGTATATATTTTTAGTGCCTTTAAGGGGTTAAGTTCAGTCGAGTGAGTGATCTTGACGTTTTGAGTCCTAAAGCTACCCAAAGGCCTCTATATAACTCAGCTAAACTACTGCTGCCAAAGACAACAATCGGGATCGACTGGACAAAGTACCTTCAGACCTATAAGCTGGATGTCACACTGCTCCGCATCTCCGGACAGAGATGCGGAGCTCGTTGTATGCAAGTGCCTCAGTTTGTATATAAATTCCGTGTGGTACGACACACTGCACCGCACCTCCGTCCGACGAAATTTGTATGCAGCTCCGCACCTCCGTCCGGAGATGCGGCGCAGTGTGACATCCGCCTTAGCCGGTAAATAACGGGAACTACGGGAAGGTCGCCAGCGAGCCCTGCTCGAACTTGCGTCAGTACCAAAGTATCCATAAGCGATGAAAACGCTGTTGTTGGAGGTATCGTGTGAATGACTCACCGACCTTCAACACGCTGACCCAAAACCTCGCTGAAGCTATATTTCAAATCAATTGATGAACTTTATAATGTTGTGTGTAGCGCTCGTTACGTTAGGGCACGCCGTACAATTGGGCCCCACCTCGCACGAGCCCGGTATAGAAACTAGCCATTCGTCATCCATTATTCACGGGCTAAATTGCACAACTTTAGAGAGCCATTTCTAAATGACATCTAAATCTGTTACTGTATTAACATTGTGAATAAAATTTATACAATCAATCTACATAAATGTCCGTGAGCGTCCGTCCATTAGTCAAGTAGAGCACAAAGGGCACACGCTCTTCTCGTAAATCAGGCGCATGTAGCGTATTGAGACGGCTTGCCCAAATCGCGCTCAATAACCGATGCCGATGTGTGCCGCCCGCGCCGATATACAGAACTTTCCAGCCATTAACGACCCCTTACGACCAACATTTGTCATTAGCCGAGCGAGCCTTATTGCTCTGGTGAAATCTTGACTTACTTAACATTGTTTCAACATCAAAACCACTGCACAATGGCCACATCTGGACTAGAACATCGCTAGACAATAATGCGACCGACCGTCGACTGGGACAGTCTGTAACATGTTGAACGTTAATGATTACCTACTTCAACCTTTCAAATACTCTTTGTACAGTAAATTGCACGGAAAACTATCGGACATGTCCTCACATCTCTAGAAATGATGCTGTGTTAGACATTTTATGCATGCCATCTGTAAAACGTGTATAGCCTGTGATTGTTATAATAGTAATGTGTGAGCGCAGTCACTGGCTGTCGGCGACTGCGCTCTCCCTGGCACAAACTACCTACGATCAAAGCTGAAGATGTTATTAATTCATTACATAAAGTTGCCTAAACACTCTAAATGGTTATTAAGATATTATAATATTAGTGTATGACCGTGTGCCAGAGCCGGCGCGACGCGTGCGCGACGGGGCGCCCAGCGGGGGCCCGCTACTGGCGGGACGCGCCCGCGCAGGGCCCGCTCCCGGGTGTTAATCTCCTGGAGTTACACAAATTATTGTCACCTTTGAGCTGCTTAACACTATTATACAAATTGAAGACGGATTTTAGATATGCTTTTAATGTCTCTAATCTAATAAGCAGCCGATGGCCGTGGAATTTCAGCGTATTTTTAAAGTGAAAACTTCTTTAGCGGCGCTGTGCACATTTTGTGATGGGGAAAAATTTTCACCACAGGTCACGTGACCGTAAGATTCGTAAGACGTGAGATTCGAGACAGGTCACGTGACCATAAGACGGACACGTGACTTGATCGAAAAAATGTTACAATGTCATTGAGTTTTCACTTCTGCCGGCACTCCCGGAGCCCCCGGTCTTTTTTTTATTGAATGATGTACAGTCGTTTTTTGGCTCTCTTTAAATTAGTATTTTTTCATGGACCCGGTAAAGCTAAATACGACCGATATACTGCGTGGAATGGAACGATGGACTTTCCCGCAAGAGGGGGATTATTGAGCGCTAGTACGTCACATTTTCCAGATAAACAATTTTTTTTGACGTGATTTTTTTTTACCTTTGTATGGAGCGTTGGCCGACTGGAGCGACGAGCTCCATACAAATGTAAAAAAAAAGCGTCAAAAAAAATAGTTTATCTGGAAAATGTGACGTACTAGCGCTCAATGTTCCCCCTCTTGCGGGAAAGTTCATCGTTCCGTTCCACGCAGTATAAATGACGTGACCATAAACCCATGACCACACACCATAAACCCTGCACTGAAAGACTAGATTTTGACTGTTGTCGTTCCAATTCAAAGTGTTACATACATATCTAAATGTCTATCAGCTGAGGGGTAATTACAGAATTTTCGAACACGCGTTGGGACAATTAAATTTTAATTTATATACTTACGACTGTCGCTTGACAGCCGCATGCCTGAACCACTAGGCTACCTGAATCATGATGAAATCATATGTATTTTTCATTTGATTATGCGCTCCATTTAGTGTAAGCACCTAGCCACGTGTGCGTGATCGGAATGCACTTGTTTTTGTGATTGGATTTTTATCAAATTAAAACGGGAATTTTGTTCTAAGCCTTGATTCTCCTGCAGCTAATAACCTTCATCATCTACTAGCTTCCACACCTAGTATTTACAAACATCCTCTTTTAAATTCCTGACCTTCTACATTTATGGACACGTAGTACCTATCCTCTTCCTGTACTATCAAACGATTGGTAGACGATGGGTTCTCGAAAACGGATAAAAAATCGATCTAGTTAGGTCTAATTTCTTTGAACGGAAACATTTGTAACGGCACATCAATTGGTTAGGAATACCAAAGCATTCTATCCCATCTTTCGTAAAGAGTTCTTACACCGAATGCGTTCTGTCCAGTAGGCTGGACATACAGACGTTGATGTAAGAACATCCTAGTGTCAAATTAAACTATGTAATCACCAAGATGTAGGTGTATCATGCCGCTCTTATGACTGGTTCAATTTTAGCGTTAAAAATATCTAAGTACAACATTGACAGCACTGATTTGGATACTCCTGATACTCATCGCACTTTTTGGAGCTCGCTAATGAGTTATATACCTACATCTAATATACAATGCATAAGTATCTGCCTGCAAATAATTAGTCTCAGACACATATATGTATACTTACTGAAACCTAATGTTGGAAAACGTTTGCATCCATTATTTGTTTATCACGCCATTGGTTTTATTACTCTACAAGATTATTATAATCTATTGCATGCACTTCCAAACACATAGTTTCAATAACGAACCTAGTGAACCTACTACCATTACCTAGACATGAACAAATCGCTTGCATTAAAGCGCTCCACCCTATCTCCTCAAACAAATCAAACGTTTATTAACCACGGAGCCGACATCGCCGCGTTAAACCAAAGCGATCACTTCACTTATGAATAATATTCAATGTTAATACGTTGGGTCGTAAAATATATTTAAGTAAAGCATCGAGTTACATCAGCCCGCTTTAAAGAGATCTTATCTCAGCATCTGTTAAATATTGTCGTCGGATCTCGGCCGGGCGAGGTGACGAAGTCCGCTTCGAACCTCACGGCACGGTATTAAACTAACGACGAGAATAAAATAAAAAAATACTTATTTATGCATAATAATGATTTCGAGTGAATAAAAATGAGGGGATCCGTACAAATATGTGAATAAAAGAGTGGGATATGATAACATAAAGCGGGAGGAATGTCCGAGTTCCTACGTCGTACGGCGCATTTAGATGCCGCGGGACGATTGCGGCGGCCGCTGCGCCCGGCCGCTATCACTTATATCACTTCATTGCGGCTGTTCACATTTCATTCATAAGTTGGATTGTCCTTTACCTACCTTACTATCTAAGGTTTTACTTTGTAACAAACTTTCAGAAACAAGAAACGTAGGATTTAATAAGATTTTAGTTTCAGTAAATTGTCTCTGTAGTAGTTTTTTTTTTATATTAATACGTGTTAATTTAACATGATCAAGATTAAATAATTTGATACGAGATCAAATGCATAGAAAAAAAATACCGTGATCGAATAACGCCTATGGCGGGAATAGAACCCGCGCCCTCTCTTTTACCGGAACACCTCTAGGCCCTAACCTAAGCTGACCCAGACCACTTCAGCATCAGGGATTTTTTCATTGTATGCGGTCAAATGCATAGTGATTGGCTGAGAGCCTTTCAAGTAGATGACGAGAGATGGCTAGTAGCACCAACCAACAGCGAATGCAAGGCCAAAATTCGCTCTGATTCGGTCTAGTCTAGACCCTAGAAACAGAAGGCGCGGGTTCGATTCGTGCCATAGGCAACATTCGATGACGGTTATTTTCCCTTGTATTTGTACTCCGTATCAAATAGCGTTTACTTAAATAGGTACATCATTTTGTTTAATTTTCTTGCTTCAAGACGTCGTATTAGGTAAAAACGGTTTTTTTATTGCTAAATCTAAAATGCATAAATAGATACGAATCAGCCCATAACACAGCCTCAAACGGTGGGAAGCAAACCTAACGTCTAAAGTATAATATAATAACGTGATATTGTGAACGTTTGTTTATCGTATTAGTTTATTTGTATTTATTTTAATAAACCCTTGGCGTGTATGTGTCGCCGCTCGCCGAAGCTCGCACGTTGCTCTTTATTTATTGACCTATTAGAGATAACATTGAGATCGAGATGCACGGCCAAGGACCTTTGTTATAAAAATGTCAGCTTCATTATTCTTAAAAAAATAAAGACAGTCATAATGTGGAATGTCCATTAAATGTGTGTTGTGGGAGACATGATCAAAATGACCACCAGACTTTTACTGTACTATAGTTACCTACATTTTTAAGAACCAAAGTCTTTAATCTATGGCTATTCGTAATTTGTAATTCGTGAGGAAACCTGCATAAACCTTCGAAGAAATTCATAGGTGTAGGTGAAGTCCCCAACCCGCACTGGGCCAGCGTGGGGACTACTGCCCGTTCCCTCTCATCCATTAGAGGAACCCTGTGCCCAGCAGTGGGACGTTTAAAGGCTGATTTATTTATTTTCTCGTAATTTATCCGAACGTCGTGTCATGGCACAATCAAATTTGCTGCCAGAAAAGTTCATTTTTCATACGCGGGCCGCCATATGGTACGGTGACCGGAGTACTTAAGCTGTGACATAAACTACCAACAGCTATTATTAGTCGCGTCCAGCTAGTATTCGAACCGTATCCATATCAACATCGTCGTTAGCATCCTGAAGGCGGCATCAACTCGTTATATTTAATTTTTCCCATTTTTTTTATCCAAGCCATTTAAATCAATACTCATTATGGTTTTTCAAAGGACCGTCATTTCGAACTTTTAACACGAGAACAAAGAAGCAGTTTTATGATCTGATATTAAAGGTATTTTAAGTTTACGACTTTGTTGTGCCTTTGATTAATAATGAAGTATGCGAATATTAAAAAAACCGAGGTTTGTAAGTGCTGTTTACAGTGAACTACAGTGTGCGTACTCTTGAGCACGATTCATTATATATGAGGAACTGTAATGCTTGCTACTAGAGGAGAACTAAGTATTATTTAGGTAATCTCTGAGGGCTTATTACATACAACATGTGTACTGTACTCGATGCGAATAAGTTAAAATGGTTTTATCAACGTCGTGAAATCACCCGGTTATAAACGGTTGGGTATATGCACAATATCTTTGCCACACGGACGTCCTCGACGGGCGATGCCATCGGAACTGAAACCCGTCGAGCTTGCTTAGGTTAGTTAAAACGATAACAGATAAGTACCTAAAATAAAAGACACATTCAGGATGGCATTTTGTTAATGAATAAATAACGTATGACTTATTGCAAGCATTTATAGAAAATGCAGGTCCTACCCTTATTTAAGAGCGTGTTTTATGCCACTTTGTGACTGATGTAGCTCAACACGCGCGAGGAACAATAGATAATTTAAGAAGGCTTTAAAAAAATGGTTGATAGAAAAATGTTTCTACAGTATTCAAGAGTTCCCAGAATATAAGTAGGTAGCTAGATTTAAGATGATTTCATAATTTGCATGCCTTTAAGGTAGATTTTAGTGATACCTCTATTGTACCTGTTTGTGATCTGTCTTTACATAAAATCGTTCAAATAAAGATTTTATTTACTTTACTTATACTTACTTACTTACTTACTATAACGGAAGTGGATCATAACCTGAGGCTGTTACCACGTATATTGCCATAAACTCAGTAATAGCCTATTATGAATAATTCCGATTCTAAGATCGCGGGTGGAGCGTACGGCGGGCGACCCGGCTGCGCCCGCGCGGGTACCCGCCAACTGATAAACACCACTGTGGGGGGTCTTAAAATCGCTATTTTATTGGCGTTCTACATTTATGTTGATGTTACAGCTTTTATTTCCATAGATCATTAGATCGATATCGATTTGAACATCGGTGCAAATGTAGTTTAAAGAGACGGGAATGTCTTATCCATGAATTGTTACATTATCGGATACCTACTCCGTATCGAGAGCCTATAAAATAAACATTGGTTGCGCTCACAGGTCACTGCATATTATTATGTTTAAATACCTACGTATAGAGGACGTAGGTACATTTGAATCAAGGCGTAATTGCTATAATGTCTTCTATTTTAGACATCTTTTATTTTCAGTCATTTGCAAGTCGAATAAACTTACTCATAATGAAGTAGGTACCTAATTGATTGAATCAGGCGTTTACTCATAATGATTGAATAAGTAATCCTTCTGGGTACATAAATAATACACGAGTGAGCACATTGCACGTAGAACCGATGGCCGTTGGGCAGAAAGGTTCTCGAGTGGCGATCACGTCCCGGAAGACGCAGCGCGGGTAGACCCCCGACAAGGTGTAGGACCTGGTAAAGGTCGCGGGAGTCCGCTGGATGCGGCTAGCACAGGACCGGTCACTTTGATACTCTTTGGGGGAGGCCTATGTCTAGACATAAATAATTGAGGATCACATATTTTGTGTAGAAGTCATGTAAACCCTTCGCGCAATGAAAAATATCAATCGTTCATTCTAATTCACCATTTACTTATTCGAGCGAAAAGTTTTCCCCATTTCATTTCAACACTTCCCCCTGACTAAGTAAAATAAGAGCTAATAAAAGTAGCGTAATAAATATCCCGGAAAGTTGTTTTAATTTCTCCTTTACACGAAGTACCTAGATTGCCGGCGCGATCGGCAAAACTTCCTTGTTTTTAATTTTCTTTAAAACATCCATTTGTTTTATACATTTTATTTCCAATGAGTACTTAGGTGGAAGGCTTTCTTAACTCCAATGCTTTTTTTTCATGAAGGATGTAAATAGTTCGACCCGAGCCTACAAATTTAACTTTATGCCTCTTACATAAAAGTTCAGTCTTCCAAAGCAAGCGTTAACATTATCAACTTTTTAATTGCTACGAAGAAGGCTAACTTTGCCAGACGCTTCAATTATTTTTCTTTTGTTTTATACTGCGAGTCAAAGTAAAAATGTGATTGGGAGCCATACCTAATGTGCTTTACCTGGCCGAATATACAGTGAAACGGATGAAGTCAGCTGGAATATCAATACGTCGATTAATTAATTATGAGACTTATAAAAAAGACATCGCATCAAAACTTAAACCTGAATGAAGACAACAAAAATAAAATTAAGCGATTGGCTCTTGAGCAGAGACAATGTTGAGATTGGCGTATCGAAGACTCGGGTCCGCGATCATGGGAAAATTATAGATCGGTCGAAAATCGGTGAGAGGCGAGCGGCCGCGAGCGCGCATGGCCTTATCACCGACCATTGTGCGCGGCATATTCCCGACGTTTGCAATATTCCATACCGTTCGACAAACAGAAGATTACAGAAGCATGATTAGAATGTTTAGTGGGTTCTTACATACGATGCGCCGTCCCAACGATCTGCATAGTTGCGTTCGTCCTATGCGCTACGGTGGGAGCTCTTAAAGTCCAAGGGACGCGCGTTTTCTTCGAGGAATGGAACGTTTATATAAAATATAGCCGATTCATTTCAACTCGCCGCCTTTCCAAAGAGATATCAGAAATGAATAAAACTATTAAGATGACGGGCGGTCCATTTCTCATCGCGAGGAATTATGACGCAAAAAATAAAGAATATTATGAATAATGGTTGTTCAGATTCCTCGGAGCCCGTCGTCTGCGAGTGTGTCATAAAAACATAGCCGGTTATGGTTTGCGAGAGCAATTAAGTTATAAAGCTTAGTTGGCCTCCACTGTCTTAATGAAATACCTATACCAATCCGATAATTACTAATGTGGGGCATTTATTGCTCTACAGTAAAACATGGGAAAGTGCACTTAATGCTCGATTGTTTAAATATTGATCTAAGTGATCTAATTAGTGTTGTGCATTAATGAAATGTGCGGAATTAGGGTAGAGCTTAGGTGGGTAGGTTGTTAGATTAAATAAAATAGAATAACCATATTTCCAAAAACAATGAAATTGCGTGCCCTATGGACTCATTGACGACACAGTGAGATATTTTGAGCGATGACCTCATATTTGAACTGGTTTAAAGATCTGTGCCACCATCTCTATAAAACAAATGATGGACTTCTAAAGAAAGACACTTAATTATTTTTTCTGACTTCTGAGTTTGTTATAACTTCAAAGTGACCTGAACCACACCAGTTACTTACGCTGCTAATGTTTCTGTTTTTACACAGTTCACAAAGATTCAAAATTTCGGCCCAGACCGAATTAGATAAAAAAAAACGTAAAAGTTACAACTTTTCATTACGTCATTCAAGCAGGATTCGGAGACCATGATGTCTCTAGGTAGATGTGATTTGCATTGGATTGGTCTTTATATCACTGCAGATAGATACTGCGATTATCATTTTTAGAATAGATTGGATTAAAAAAATATGTGAAATGAAAATGAAATCCTTAATTTATAATTGAAAATTATTATGTTTTACTTTATGACAGCAAATGCTCCGTTTTATAATAATAGCCACCTACTGAATGCCTCAAACCATATATAAATATCAAATTACGTGCTTTAAAATCATAATCCGGACATTATCAGACGCTACTTTACCGCCTATTAAACAATCATAAGTTTAATTTAACTGAAATAATAAACTGTATTTTTCCACCAATAGTTATCAAACAGTAACTTGAACTTTATATCAAGTAAAACATGATCGTCTTCGGGAATACACGACTGAGCGAGTTACGGTTTTCGAAAGAGCAGTTGTAATGTACGGTCGTTGCGGTGGTCCAACAAGTCATGGGGAAAATTCGCATGTAATTTGTAATTAGCAAAAAAATATCGTAATATTTAATATTTCCGAGAGCCAGTGGGTTCAATTATGAAGTTTAATATATGATTAACGAACATGCACGCTAATTAATGTAAACACTGCGCAAGAGGTAATTAATTGTCGGCGACTGCCAGCGTGTAGTACGCATGAAACATTCATACAATTCATAACAGACTGCGTGCACTGGTGCACTCTACTTCGCGCCTTCGAATACCAACTCAACTCATAATTAAGGAGAGGTAGGCTTACAGAGGCCGCTTTTTTAATTTTGAAAAACTATCTCAGACGTAGAAAATAGGGTTTAAAAATCTGAAAAAAAGATACGTATTACTTAAGGATCTAGCCTAGTCGAAATCGTATTCGGTTACACGATCTAATGAACTTCACTCAATAGAAAAAAAAACCTAGTTACTCCTTTTTGTAAAGTTTATTCAATATTATGACTAAACTATTGATATCTTAAATTAACTTTTTGTACTTAACTAAAGCCATTAAATATTTATAGATAAAGGGCATTGGGTGACCTTGTATGAGAAAAATTGTCGTTTTTATTTTTTGCAGCAGCCAAGGATATTTTTTAATCTTTTATAGGACCTCTTAATACGCATAAGTATATAAAATTAAACGCGTTAACCAATATCGGCGTCGATATATTTAAGTTTTAAGTTTTGCTTATAACTTTTCAATATGACCTGCGGAAATATATATTGCAAATATCTCGGCTCCGATGCATTTTAGAGTATTACATTTAATAACAAAATATGTTTGTTTAGAATATAGATCTTCATAATACACCACTTGAACGAGTGGCCGCTCATCTAAAAAAAATGACAACACATTTACCCAAACCCCTGCAGTTTGAAGAAATAAAATGATTGTCTTGATTACTTTGTTTAAATACCTACAAATTGCGCGAGCCTAGCCCCGCGCCTGCTCCCCTCAAGCCCCGCACCTCCCCCACTCATAAGCAGCCAAGCGCTGAACTAAGTCCGCATTCCAATATGTTTCACTAGCCTAACTTGGGTATCTACTTTCCTATATGATTCATAATCCTACTATCTGTCTACATTTTACACATTGTCCACAGGCCCAGATGCTGGAGGGATATGCACCGTCCTGCGTTCGCCGAATACACGGTATTATGGAGTTTTCTAGGTATTCATATATCAGAATTGAGTTTCCTTTACAATGGGGCTATTCAAGCCATTAATTTTTGAATGAGTTAGACTAGACTAGTACAGAGGGCGATATGGAAATGTGAACTAAGGGTGAAAACATAGAAATGGTCACATATTGATCCTAAATCGTACCAACTACATTTTACAGACTACATTGGAAATGTGAACTAAGGGTGAAAACATAGAAATGGTCACATATTGATCCTAAATCGTACCAACTACATTTTACAGGTTACAGGCTACGGTAGCCTAGTGTTCAGGCATGCGGCTGTCAAGCGTCGGTCGTGGGTTCGAATCCTGGCTCGTACCATGAGTTTTTCGGAACTTACGTATTTACGGAATATTTACCGTTAGCTTTTCGGTAAAGGAAAACATCGTGAGGAAACCGTTCTTATCTCAATAAGGTCTAATTTTCCCTCTGGGTTGGAAGGTCAGATGGCCGTCGCTTTCATAAATCTAGTGCCTATGACAAATCTTGGGATTAGGTGTCAAAGCGGCTCCTTTAGGGCACAACCGGGAATAACGCTAGGAGGATGGTTATATATTTCTTTCCCTGTGCAAACCCTGAAATCTCGTTTTTAAGGTATTATTTCAAAAAATGGTTAGATATCGAGTAACACTGTATTTACGATTCCTGCTGCGCCTACACCAAACATATTTGTACCTCATTATTCTACATATAAAATCAAATTAATATAATTGTTCAAGTTAGCGAAGTTCATCAATAACAACATGAATCATCATTATAAGATATATCCCCATATAGAATAAAAGCGTTGATATTGCGGTTCGGTGAGGAAGAGCCCCACGTCCGCCACCCGCAGGGCGCTGGCCGGCGACTCGCCACAGAAAAACGAGCCAGCGCCTCCACTCGCTCCCGTTCATATTTACTGCTCCCCTAATGGAACCTCCACCTACCGCGATCATGAGCGCTTTTTGTCGCCAACTACTGCATCAGAAGCATAAACAGGATGCCACAACTTCACAATTTTTATTTCTCATATATATATCTACCATATAAAAACTGTCGCAAAGCATTTTCATCACACTTTTACACGTTATTGTATGATGCAGTCGGAATTACGATATGTAAGTATTTTGTTAAATATATTCCAAATTCAACAGAGAATTTCGAAAAACTCAAAACCCATGAATAAAGTTATTCTCTTTCACAACGTCCCCAACCATCTGCAGCATTGGCACGTACTTACATGGTTCTGTTTAATATTTATCATTAAATTAGTATGACTAAACTAACGAAATCAATTAAGTTGTTTTTTGTATGGAACCGGTTTCAATCGATGCCATTCGTGGAGTTGGCAGCGGCAATCTGGAGCCATCGACAAAAAGGGATATAATATAGACAATAGCACGTTTTGACAATGTCTGCAGGAAGATGTCATCAGACCGCTTAATGTAATTAAAGTCTTCTATTTTTGTAGCTTGTATAACCTATATTCTTCTACAAACATGTTTTATGTAGGAATATTGAAAATTGTAATTAGGCACAAAAGATATAAAATATAAATTCTACATTCTATGTACCTATACCTAATCATGCAAAAATTTGTGATTTGATAAAACTGTAACGAAAACAAAATAATGATATAAGAGTATATGATAATATTAGGGCTGGTTATATGCCAACCGTCAACTACCGTTTAACCGTTAGGCGAGAAATAAAAGTGTCAATAACGTTGAATTAAAAAACTAGACTCACGATTTGAATTTCGAATGTCACAGTTTTTGGTAAAAATTGGAATGTTAGACACCAGAACAAAAACAGACGCGTGCCGGGCCAACTCTTAGGTACCCTTACAAACATTGATGTTTTTCATTTGCATTCGTTTCGAGCATATATAAAAAGATTAGAATCAGATAGGCATCGAATTTAACGGCTGGGATTATATTTATAGTGTTCAGTTCCGTTACGAATGAAGCGGATATGACGAGTAAAATCTCGATGACACGTAATATTGATACATATCGAAAAAAAAACTAATTTAGTATCTAATTTTAACAAAAATACCAATAGCATTTTGTACTTTAGGTGTGCGCTTTGTACACGAGTCACAATAATAGTAGGTTTACCCAATAGTGCTCGATATTATGATTTTATATGGATAAATATGTAGAATTTAAGACGATGTTATATTCATATCTAAACATAAATGTTTTTTTTTACACCGACAGTTTTTACAAGTTTGTTTGGGTTAAATCTTGCAGGTCAAATGGGACCAATTAACTAAAGTCCGATCGAGTTTAAATTTTGTATAAGTCATTATGTAAGTAAGTCGGATAACAATGAAATACTATGGTACCATAAACCTAGTCTGATGATGGAGACGGAAGTTGACCATAGGAACTCCTCAATTAGTCGTGTCTGGGCTCATTGGAACTCACTTAACGAGTAGATGGCTGTGCAAAAAAAGTACAGTCGGGAACAAAAGCTTGTACAATAAAGGTTTTTTTTTGACAGAAACTTATTTTGTTGCTTTACGATCTTTCAAATTTATTCATTTCAGTGTCCACCAAACCAATAAAAAACTATAGCATCGCGGAATTGATTACCTGGTTTCGAGCAGTTGCTCTAATTACCTTTTACTCTTATTACTTTAGGAGACAAAATATTGTCGGTCAAAAGTTGGTTTGCCATAAGCGACAGAAACAAATTAGTATGATTAAATACCAAATACAGCCAGTAGAAAAACCCGTCTGATATTGATCTAGTAGTTCACACGTTGCATTTAATCAAATGTTCACAACATCTGCATACAACATTATAAGAGATGGAGCGGTGCCAAGCACGCATTTTGATTGCAAGCGGACCTGTACGCTCTCGGGTGAGTTTTGCATAGTTGCAAGTGGACACCTTACGTCAAAATAAGTGAGGTTGTAGGAGTGAAGGAGGTGTCGTGCGGGGCGCGGGGCGGGGCGTGGGGCGGGCCGGGGGCGTGCAGTCGCAGCCTGCACCGCCGCACGTGACCTCCCGCTGCAGCGCACCGATTCCGACACGACGACGAGACGCGGAATGCAACGGAAACGCTGCAATACGTTTCACGAACTCAAACTAACTGTCAGGAATCCAAGAATTCCCTTTGGGTACGTCACAGAGCACGATGATAAGCCTGAGATGATACCTACTGGAAAAAATATCACTCCTTATCCACTGGCCTCCTTCATTTTAATTTAGGTAAAGTCTATTACACGACTTAAACAAAATACCTTATCTCATAACATATTGACGACCACTTTAGCCTAGTTGGTAGTGACCCTGCCTACGAAGCAAGAGGTCATAATCATAATCATAATCATATTTTTATTCATAATAATTCAGTATTACATGTCAAGATTGTTAATAATTATATAATTAGTCCATATCATATTACAATAAGATAAAATCATTACAATTACACAGAGAAGAATAAAAATACTTAACGGTACTTATAGTGAACTTAAGGTCCTGGATTCGAATCCCGGTAAGGGCATTTATTTGCGTGATGAGCACGAACATTTAAGTATTTATTTATCTGTATAAGTATGTTTATCGTCGTCTAGTACCCATAGTACAAGCTTTGCTTGGTTTGGGACTAGGTCGACTTGTGTAAGATTGTCCCCTAATATTTATTTTTTATTTATTTTTATATACATCATTATTTTTCAGTAGTGGTAGGTACAATAAACTATGGACATCCCTTGTAGGTCTTTTGCAACATATTTTCCGAAAATAATTATAAAATCCCTTTTGGTCCAAAATTGCAAGATTTCATTTTTACACTTTTAAATGCATTTTCACAAGCACCTAAACACATTACTTAAAATGTATGGTCGGTTACAGCAGTGTTGATTTTTTGTATTCATAAAAGTTTTGCTCAGTGCTATCCAGAATACGACTATTGTAGTCCTCTGGAGCTAACCAAGTAGGTAACTTAGTACGCTGTAAGTCCGGCTACCACTCATTTTGCCAACATGCTCCCTTACTGGCTACTAAATCGTCAGTACTTATTTATTTCTTCATATTGGGTTATTAATCTAATTCATAATGGTTATTATTTATGTATGATTTATGCGATAGGTAACTATAAATTTCAACAGATTTACATAAACGTAGTATTACTATTATTGCCCTACCTACCCGATTGTCAAATCTACTGAACACCACTTGTCGTGTAGTGAGACGTATAGCGCCATCTATCGACGGATAGCCAAACTATGACATCACCGCCTGGCTGATTTGATATGAATATGAACTGGTTTGGTTTGAATGGAGCTACATTTAAATAGTTGAACTGTTAACTCATTAAATAATATGAAGATTACAAAAAGAAATCGTATATAGCCTACGATTTATACTAGTCAAAAAATCTTTGTTTAAAAATATATCCAGAGAAAAGAACTTCATTTGGTAAATTTTGTGCTTGTCATTGGGCACTTCTATTACTGATTTAGCGAAGCTGTACATTGGCGTTAGTAAATTTTGCAAAGACAAAATACAAATAATTTATTGTTTGAAACTGAGTAATTATAAAGTTGAAAGTGGTTCCATGGTTCCTCACAAACAGCCATTATATGGCGTAGGTACAATATTTAAAGATTCTACAAGCATGCCATTGAAATTGAATGTCCTAAATATAAAAATAAAATGTCAAATGTCAATACTAGAATATCAATAATTTAATAATAATAAAAAAAACAATGTCATGCTATGTGATAATGAGAACACAAAAAAAGGAAACAGAAAATGTGACAAATGCCAAATATATAATTAAATTAAAATTCAATGAATAGGGTAAAATTTAATTCCCTGGGTTTTTTATTGAACGTTATAGATAAAATAACGGTAGGTAATTGAAAAAAACACAGTAGTACACACAAATGATAAATATATATAATTCAAATTAAATATCTTTTCAACACAATTGCTCGTAACGTACCTCTTATTGTGTCGCTTTTAGGCTCATAATGTCATAATCCTGGATATTAAACACGCGTGTTTAATAACATTACGATACTTGTGTGTTATGGTTATATCCCGATTAAGTCACGTTGGCACCTTGCAGCAAGATGTATGCATGCACACGGTGCATTCTTAAACTAACCGGGTTGTACAGAATGTACAGCTTTTTTTTTAATTCTCGGCAAATGGATTCTTACCCGACTAAACAAATTAAATCCTTTTTGTTAATTAATTGACTATTTCTTTTTGGATATAATATAGAAACGGTTAATTTAGTAAAACTATTCACTTTTGATAACATTTAACATGAATTAATAAAGATAACATTTTAAAACAAAATTATTTATTTTATTTTGTATTGGCTGTTTAGAGATTTCATCTAATGCGCGCGCACTGCGCAAACTTCACAAAAAAAATTGATGCGCGCCATTATAGGTTATTTCACAGATATTTGTAAACATTGTTAATGCGTGTTGGGTTATTAACAAAAATGTTGATTCGTGGTGACTAGAAAAGTGATAAAAAGAATGGACGCCACTAGAAATTCTTGACGATGTATACAACATGTGAGTAAAAACCTGTTGACATCAATTAGTAAAGAAAATAATTTGACAGGGCTATCAAATTTTCATCTTATGAAAAGGATTTTTTCCTCGCAAAATGTGTTGAAAAACGTCGTATGAAACGCGTGAGCTTTGATAATTACAATCCTCGGCTCTCTTATCACGCTCACCTGCGGTTCGCGTGATAATTACGCCTCTGATGTAATTATCAACATACCTCACTTGTATCACAATGTACTAATATCAGTTTCCATTTACATGAAACAGTAATATAATTGTCTCATTATGAAAATGAAATAAAGCTGGTGCGTCGCGCCATCCTGTATAATTTGGTCGACCGCTCCCTGCATTTTATAACAGCGATGCACATTACAATTTGTAATTGTAACATCCGCGGATACAAAAGTCATTTACATGCAAATACTACAAAAATGAACATCCTGTCGCCCTGTGATCGATTTGCATATTTTTTTAGTCAATAATAACAAAAGCAGTTTATTAAAACGGCATACAATTGTTAGGACTTCCGGAGGGAAATATCTAAATTATTCATAAAATATAATCAGTGTCCTCATAATTAAACCTACGTTCAATGTTAATTAACTTTAATGACACAATGCTGTAAGGCTATTAATATTTCATGAGTTTGTTATTGTATTATTCACGGCACATTTTAGAAATCGTATTATGATGGACGTACTTGTCGCATACCTACTGGAGCGGCGTGATTTATTTCCAAACGCAACCTCCGTATTCATAAGTATTGACTACTTACATTGTAACGCAACACATGTAACGCCTGCATGCAATGTTTTATTATAACAGTATTCACTCCATATTTTACTTGTTATTCGTCGTTATAGGTATAACAAGATAGTAACGGAATGAATACTATTACAATTACGTATTAAAAGACAAGATGGGGCAGTATTGTCGTGCGCGTCTGCAAGGCAATCTCATTTTAACATTACCAATCATTTCAATATTTTCTTAGCTATATGCTATAATTCGGAGACCTAAACAATTGTATTAGGTAAAACCTTTTATTAATAGTAAGCTTTATTCCATTTGTAAGTCGTAACCAAGGTCCGAACCTACAAAAGAATGTTGATTTGTCGTCTGTGAATGTAGGAGCAATTCAAAATGTAGATATCATTGATTCACCGGATAATCCATACAAATATTATAAATGCGAAAGTGTGTCTGTCTGTCTGTCTGTCTGTTACCTCTTCCTGAACCGATTGAGATGAAATTTTGTATGAATATAGTTTGAATCCGGACATAGGATAGTTTTTATCCCGGAAATCACCCCCTGAGGGGGTGAAATGGGGGATGAAAGTTGGTATCGAGCTACGATATAAACGAGTTCCACGCGGACGGAGTCGCGGGCAGAAGCTAGTTTAGTTCATAAAAACTAAGTTAAGGTCATCACCTTAACTTAGTTAATATCTAATCTCCCGATGCGAATAAACTGCGCCCCCGTGAAAGAGATACTCTTATGCCTGACATGGTCGGAGATCCCTTGAAGAAATTTATAGGCTCTCTTATTTAATAATTACTAATATTACATGTTTGATAATATATAGATTGATAAATAGCAAATGGGTTTCTTAGCGAAATCCTGGACCGAAGCAATTAAATAAGATAAATACTAAGTAACTTTTTTGGGTCAACTATCCTCATGTGTTATTCATAAAAATGGAGCATTAACTGATAGAATATGACACAAGGAACAGGAAAAATAGGGGTTGCCTAACTCTCAGCCTGGACTGCTATAGTGAATCACTTTTTAACGCTGAAAGCTAAATGAACTAGTCTTGGCTATCACTTTACATTAAATGTTTTTAGTGGGATCTCATTTCTTTTTGTAAGGTGATTTGTAACCTGTATTAAGGGTTTTAATTTTTTTCGTGTCCCACTATAAAGGGTTGAGGGGACGGCAAAAACTTGCAGATCTTTTAATTCGTCTACTATAGTTAGTTTTCTATTCCTAACCCAGCATGCTAAGTATCTTAAGAACCTATCAAAATTGATGTTTACATTCAATCTTGCACCTCATTGCGGGGTTCGTAGGGTAAAAGATTTTTTAATTATTATTATTATGTACAATCTACGGACCAATTTTAATCACTGCACCAAATTTCAGCTTTCTAGGACGCCAGATAGTACCTAATAGTTTTAATGATCACCAGTAAGTGAGTGACTAAATCGATGTATTTTCGGTATCAATAAAATCTAAAGTGTATAAGCTTGACATATAAAACTAAGCATATGGGATTAAATAGGTTGCTAAGTTTAACTTATCCTGTGAATATGAGCTTGCTAGTATTATTCAGACAGATTCTGTGAGGTTTTGAAAATACAGTGAAATGTTTCGAAAAAAGGGCCAGGAGAGTGACCTTTGGCTTGTCTTCCACATATCCAGCTTTGGTTTTTTATAGAGTATATTTTAAGCAATAATGTTTCGGTTCATTCAGACAAAGAATAATTTAGTTAAGAATCATATATCTGAAAATCAATGTTCCTTGTTTCCTAATTTGGTCAAAATGGCGTTTCAAAGAACGCGATATTTTCCAATGCACGCCTTTAATCTTTGGCATGTTGTTGTAGAGAATAAGTAAAAGAGAACCAATTCCAAATACAAAGTTTAACATAGTAATACCTGTCGTTTCAAAATAGGTAGTAGTAGGTATTATATCCTGTACATATATGTTTTATGTTTATATTTATATATATCTCAGAGAGCGTTCCAATAAAATAATTATGTCTTGCTTATTTTATTCACGACATGCTGGTTGTTACCGCACCCTAGAAAGTAGTTCATCTCTTATGATAAGATCCTAAGTGGAAACAAATTCATTACGCATACAAAACAATGACGCCACAAGCTTACCTTATGTAAATTCTGACAAAACTACGCGCTGCTAAGCTTAAACACAAGTAACGTTATCTATTCGCCTATTAATTTTGAAGACATAACGTGATCCCTTATTATAATAGGTACCTACAACATTAGGAAAGTGACAAACGATGTATGTATTGCCGTTGATATGATCACTCGTCACCTGAACGGAAGCGGAGCGGAGCGAGTCAACACAAAAACCACATTAGCTGGATCACCTCTATTATAATTTGTTGATAACCATGTTTACGCTACGTAACTCGCATATTTAAAACTTTTAACAGTCAAACGAAGTTCTTTATAACGTATTCTGTATAACGTCACGTGTTTTAAATTAATTTCGACAAGTATTTATTCGTCAATTCATTCAGGATTCCACCGCGGAACGCGCTACTGACGAATTGAAATTAAAGTGGAATCCTAGTGGCCGGTGTTCTCTCGTTTGCGCTAGAGCAAAGCGAAATTTGAGAGAGCATCAACCAATACTACCTAATCTAATCTAATATTAAGACAGTCAGTGCGTTCCGTAATACCTACAGCGACCGAGTTCCGAAAGTATCTGAAACGAAACCGTGGAATTTTTTGTGGGAAAACGCGTTCTTTTCCACGCATTTCATACAATTGGTAAACATATAGTAGTCAACTAATTCAATATATACGTAAGTACAAAGCGCGAGATTTTAATGAGTTTTAACTAAAGATATTTGCATTTCTAATAATAGGGCTCTATTCGTTTAGAAAAGAGTATTTTAGATGTTAGGTACCTATTATGAAAACGTTTATAATAATGGATTGACAGATAGTTGAAAGATGAGAAAATTCGTTCCAGATGTTTCAGCGCCGAATGATTTCTGGCACTATCAATCTTAAATTTCCAATAACAAATTCATGTAGGTTTTATAAACATTTGAGTCTGAATAAATATACAGTTAGGTAAATCAGAATGGTAAATGACTAACTGTAATATAAATATCTAAAATAGTGAAACTAACATCGTGGGTCGGAGTTAAACAATCTTTCAGCCGCTTAACATTTTAAAATGAATCCGGTGAGGCTCGTAAAATATTTGAAACAGGGCGGGTGTGTTTGCTTTCGCCAGCTTTAACATTGCTATTAAACAGCCGTGAAATGGACAGAAATAATCAGGTCGATCCGTTATATCGCATGAATCGCATCATTCGTATGACGCCTGCGTCTCGCGCATTGCGACGGCTATTACCATGCTACTCGACTATCTGCGTTCTCTTACTATGGGCATTGATTTATCTTTAGTTTGCTTAACAGTGGGCGCCATAGCTGTTACCGTAAGAGTTTGTTGGAGCAGCGAACAGTTAAATGGGGTTAATTTATTCGTGGGGTCTGGATTAGCGAGTGATTGTTTCTGATTGGGCATGCATAGTACGAGTACGCGGGGCGACACCGCTGTCGCCAGCGTCGCTTGGCGCGGCGGCGGCGCGGTCCGTGCGCCGCGCCCGCGCATCGGGCTGCTCCGTTTTTGCGAGTCGTGGCGCGCGCCGATTTGCCGCAGGCCTTGGCCGGCGCGGCAGTCCCTCTAATTCACTGGAGCAATACTCGGAACTAGAGCTCTTTGGCCGCCATTCTTAAATTATTTTCTTTCTACGTTGCATTTAATTACCGATGTATTCTCTTATTGTATAATGGCGTAAAAAAAATAATGAATCTTAACCCATGTCCAGAGAAGGATGCGCTGAATAACTTCTTGTGAACATGAATGACCACTACTAAGATTGATAAAGGCCGGGAGCGAGGTGGATGCTGGTATCGTGTAGTGTAGTGAACGTTTTAATCATGTGATTCAGTTGCAAAGGCATTAGCGGCGCGGCCGGCGGGCGCGGGCGCGGGCGGCGGCGCGGTGCCTCCCGCGGCGAAGCCCGGCTCCGCAACTTTTTACCCGCACATGCTCGGCTCGTGTCTTTTTCGCTCTTCCCGATTGGAATTCGTTGAGGGATCGCCGCTGCCGGTGGCAGACGTCTTGTGACATGTCAGCGGCAGTACGTGCGCTGCGTACGCGGCAATTAACCAGTCGCCTCGAATCCGCCACTCGGATGGATTCTCAACGTTGGCATACATGTTTCTGAGGAGCGTCGTCTTTATTCAAGGAACAACCGTGTAAATACTTCGACACGGTAATCGTTAATTGAGCTTGTTAATTGAACTTTTTTTCAGACACGCTCTTAAAGTTACCAAACGGCACATACCACGTGACATAAGTAGGAGGCTTTAGTTTCTTAACTGCAGCCTTGATTTCTATTTTGAATGTAATATGTCATGTTACATATTTGTTTTAACTTTGGCACGTGATGGCTTTACATATGAGTGAGGAGGCATCGTATCCCTTTTTATGGACCGCCGGACCGTCTCACGTCGCCGTTTAAAAAGTTTGAAGAAATATTCCGTGTTGCGCCGAGGTGGTAGCATAACAATGACAACTCGTACAATAGAAACTTATGTCTGACAAAAGGAAAGAGCTGACTTCGTCGCATCGTGTGAACAAAAATAAAAGAGAGGAATAATAAATCCCGCTAAACTCAAAACACCGGTCCTATAAAATATTGAGATGACCCTTTCTAATTCCAGTGGGCACGACCCTGATTAAAATGGAGTTTTTTAGCTTTTGAGTTAAATTTGATTGACGAAACAAGAAAATGCTTATTTCAAACTTAGATATAATTGGCTATGACACAAGTGTTTATTGCATTTTACGAGCGCACGTGTAAATCCTCTTATCGGCTTTTACGCTTTATTAGGAAATACGCGTAACGACCTACCAACCGAATGTAAATATTCTACGAGGACTTTTTTGAGAAATATCGTTTTGGTAGATTACAAAATTTTGATTCCTATTGTACGATCATACTGTATCTAAATGTAGGTACATAATTCCAAATAAGTAATGAGTTTTTGAATAGGTTAAATCTAATACCTACCTATACACATGTAAAATATAACGATTCGACAATATGGGTGTAGACTCAGTTTTTTTATTAGGTACCTACTCCAAGAGTAAGAAGGCAAAAAAATATGCCTAGTGACGAAAATCCCATTCAGATATCTCAAAGAATTACGAAACTACAACCGTTTTATTATTACTTGTTAGAGAGAAAACGCTTGCAGATCGTGACGTCATTTGACAATATTTTTAATCCTTTTTGGGGAAAATTCAACTGTCTACACCCCTATTATCACTATCACACAATGTATTCTGGGCGGATATACCGACCTAATTCCTCTATTTACATACCTACTACACATCTAGGTACACGTTACTCTTACAATGCCGAGATTGTAAGTGTAATGGCTAGACCTCTATTTGACACCAGCCAAAGTTGCATGACTCCTTGATTATCAGTATCACGGTATGAGAGAGCTAGAATCCTAAGCTATTCAAACCTATAGAGTATTGATTAAAAGGGGTCAGTCACTATCGTCAATTATTACTTATTTATAGAATAGGACATAATTATATTCGTTCCTAGCACTCAAATCAGTTTACTTCATCACTTAGCCCTTACGAGGATTCGAACCTATACGAACGACCGTTAGCGCTGTGGACCAAATAGATCAAATAGGTAGCTTATTTATAGGTAGCGTTGCCTGCATATAATTTCATTTTCTATCTGCTAAAACTAAACCTACTTATATCAAAATGTTAAACGGAATATTAAGTCTCGTCGTTAAAACTGGTCGAAAGTGCAAAAAATTGTTTGGTCTCGTTTTAGGGTTCCGTAGTCAACAAGGAACCCTTATAGTTTCTTTATGTCCGTCCGTCCGTCATCGGCTTAGCTCAGTAACCATTACTACTAGAAAACTGTGATTCAGCATGGGTATATAAATCAATCACGCCCCTACACCTAAAGCGGGGAGGTAATTTTTTTTCTCGGTAAACCCATGGTGGTATCGTTGGATATATAGCTCGTTCAAAAATACAAATTGAGTCTTCTTCTCACGGTCCACTCGCTGGCAACCACTCCTCGCACCTCCCGCAGATGCTGCTGGATGGTAACTCCAGTCTGGTGACGATTTCGAAGAGCCGTCGACACAATGAAGCGGTCGTCTCTCTCCGATGTGCACCTTCTGCGGCCGCTTCTTGGTCTTGCAGTAAGTGATACTGTCAGCTGAAACCTCTGGTACAGTTTACAGACTGTGGACTGGCTCAGATTCACTTCGGCAGCCACTGAGCATTGACTACGCCCTTCTTGCAGGAGCTTGACGACTACGGCGACTTGAGCTTCGGTGGCTTCCATTTTTTCAGGGTATTCTTCACAGGATAAGATGCGGAGATGTGTGCAGGTCGACTTCTGGTAAGTGACTGATAAGAAATTTTTTTTTTTTTTTTTTTTTTTTTTTGAACCTGACTGTTGCTATAATAGGACGAACCCAATATAGCGGTCGAATTGCGTGGTTGGAGGGTAGCCTGGGGAAAATCCAGGGGGAGCCTCCGGCACGACCACGCGGGAAAGTTTGTACACTGGAATACTCTACGAGTTTGCGCTCCAGTGAGATTGGTTGAACGGTATCAACCGAATCTGGGGTGTGAGTGGTGTCGAACTACTGGGAGTTTTATCGCTGGTTCGCTAAAACCTAGCCTAGCTGAGGAGAGTCCAGCAAGAAACTCAGCTAGGCCCGACTTGGGTCGGACTGACTCTACCCGGTATGCGGCGGTACCGGGACGAATAGGGACTGTATGTGTCTGTGTTGTCGCGATCTCGCGGTGGACGTCCCCGCCGGCGGGAATGCCGAAGTGTACGCGATGTGTTGGACGCCGAAAGCGCAGCGTTCCATCTTTCGATGGACGCTGTGATTTCGTCGTCCGGGTCCGTGAGTGTGTGCCTAGGACGCCGGACCGTGCGGCCCCTAATCAGTGAGCGCCGAGTAACGACAGAGGGGGGAGGGATGGGAATGTAATCAGCAGCCTTCCTAACTAACGGATTCCTATGGTGGGGAGCGTTGTCAAAATAACGTCTGGCAGCCTGCTTAAAGAAACCATACATGGTGCTAATCTCCATGTCGTGGTGCAGGCTGAGGTTCGATTGGTACCACGGGGCACCAGTCGCCCTACGGAGAAAACGATTCTGAATGACCTGAAGCGGCTTGAGTGATGACATAGGCACGTGAGCAAATGCTACACTTGCATATGTCATGATTGGACGAACACAAGTCTTGTAGAGTGTCAGCTTATTTCTAAGTGACATTTTACTAAACTTGTTGATCATCGGCCCAAGCCTTCCTAGTACGAACAACGCGCGGTTGCGAACCCTACGGATGTGGCTACGGAAAGTCAGTCTCCTGTCGAGGGTCACTCCAAGATATTTGGCCTCGTTGACCCAGGGGATGGGTCGGTCAAACAACTGGATCGGAGCCACCCGTCTTTCTGTACTAACGCAGTCAGACGGGTGGAAGACTATTGCAGTGCTTTTTTCCGGGTTGACTTCGATACGCCAAAGATTAAACCAACGACCTAGGTCGGTGATTGCCTCTTGGAGGTATCGCCGGATAGTAGCGTACTTACAATGGGTCGTAAAGAGCGCGGTGTCGTCCGCAAACAACCCCAGTTGCACCTTAGGGTGCCTGGGAATGTCGTTCGTGAACAACGAGTAGAGAGTGGGAGAGAGCACGGAGCCTTGCGGGACTCCGGCCCGGATGGGGTGTGGGTCCGAGTACGTTCCCTCCAATCGGTATCGAAAGCTTCGATCACTGAGAAAATCTCGTATGGTGAGTACGAGTCTGTCCGGTATACCGAGCTGGTATAACTTGTATACCAGCCCGTTATGCCAGACCTTATCGAAGGCTTTCGCCACGTCGAGAAAGATAGCACCGGTCTTGAGCCCCTGGAATCGAGAGAAACCGTCCAACACGTGCTCCGTGACGCGGTGCACCTGTTGGACGCATGAGTGTCCGGATCTAAAGCCGAACTGCTCGTCGATGAGGAGGTTATTCTCGGCCGTAAATCTGAGAATTCTCGAGAGTAGGATCCGCTCATATAGCTTTCCAAGGGAGCTAAGTAAGCTGATCGGCCTATAAGAGGCTGGCGAGGTCCGGGGTTTGCCGGGCTTCGCTATCCCTATGACCGTTGCACATTTCCACGCGGCTGGAAAGTGAGCATTGGTCAGCGCGGCATTGAAGATGCCAACCAAAAGGAGGAGGAGGGTTTCGGGGAGCAGTCTCAGGATGCGATTGGATACACCATCCGCACCCGGAGCCTTCCTAATACGGAGACGCCTGACATGGGCACTGACTTCCTCAACCGACACCGGTAAAATGGGTGAAGTTACGGGGAGACGCGATCTCCTGTCCACCTCGGAATCGACCCTTCTAATGTGGGCTTCGTCGGTGTGGAGGAGGTTGGGCGAACATTGGGACTCTAGGCTACTCGCAAGGCATTCGGCTTTCTCACTGACCTCGAACGCGGGGGTTGAGTGATCCGGTCGATCCAAGGGAGGGATAGTCCAACAGGCATCGGATTTGAGAGATCTCGCTAGTTTCCAGTAAGCCAGATGACTAGGCGTTATCTCCCCCATCAGATCCCTGAACGAGTTCTCCCGAAATTCGGCAATTCGCTGTTTGGACTCGTTAGACAAGTCCCTCAGGATTTGCCGATTTTCGGCAGAAGGGTGATTTGAATAGGTACGGATGGCGCGATTTTTCCTTGTTACCAACTCCCTCAGTTCCCTAGGTAGGGGTCGGTGTTGGATGTCCTCCGCCGACACCTCCCTTGAGGCCTCGCTTCGTACAGCGTTGAGGTAGTTGGTGAAAGAATCGATCGCTTGGTCTGTCTGTTCGGTTGTAGTTATATTGTCTGGAATGTCTCTAAGCAAGGGGGGATCTGTCTTTAAGAGACCTGTTTGCACCTTGTCCCAGTCCACGAGTGTCCTGGTACGAGGAGTACTATTGGGGTGAGGACCTAGTCTCAAGAGGACTGGCCTATGATCCGAGTCTAGTTCGTGTATCACTTCTATAGAACGCAGGGTTAACGCTACGTTCTTTAGCAGTGCTATGTCGAGTATGTCAGGTCGGTGATCTACGTTATGAGGGAAGTGAGTCGGTTCTAAGGGAGCAAGGAGATCGAAAGGGAGGCTATCGATCAAAAGGTGATGAAGCCGATTGCCGTTGGGATTGGTTGCTACGCAACCCCAGTTAGTATGCTTACTATTTAGGTCCCCGGCCACGATGACCGAAGGACCTAGGGAGGCTAGGGAGTTGAGGTCAGTCAAAAGTAAGTCTCGTTGAGGTGAAAGGTAGGTTGAAGCAATCGATATCGGGGGGTGACCCTCCATCGAGATGCGACAGACCGACACTTCCATATTTGTCAGGGGCGGGGGATTGAGTCTTATGCAATGCAAGTTACGTTTGTAGAAAATGAGCGTGCCCCCGAATGGCCTACCATCTTGCCTATCATCTCTAATCTGAGCGTATCCAGGGACGCGAAAGGCTCTAATGCTGGGACGATAAAAGGTCTCTTGGACCAGGAGTAAATCTACTGAGTGATCGCGAAGGAAGTTCATCACCTCGTCCTTCATACCTCTCAAGCCGTTGGCATTGTAAATGCCAATGGTAATCGAAGCAGGTTTAAGCTTTTGGGATGTACTATCCATACTAGTAGGCACCGTGAACCTGGATGCCGCTTGGTGCGGCGAGATACTGCGTCGTCGTTGCGAATATACGGGCAGTCAGGCCGCTCGCCACCTCCGGTGGGAGTACCTGAATTACCTGCATAAGCGCATAGAGGGGATCTATAGCGGGCCGGCCCGCTTGACTAGCGGCGGGCCCCCATGCAGAGGGGCCCGCCTGAGATTGGGGTGCAGAAGGCACCGGGCGGGGACCTGCGGCCGCAGAAGGCGGCGGGTTCCTAGGGGCACCTAGCCCTACAGCCGGAAGGGCGGGGTAGTGTTGCGGAGTGTTATGGGGAGCAGCACGGCCCGCGCCCAGCTTACGCCCAGAGGGGGGCGAGGACTTCGACTTTGCTCCGATGTCGCGACTCTTTGGGCGGCAAGGGCATCCCCCATAATTGGCAGTATGCCCATGGGGGAGCTTGCGAACCAAACAGTTGCAGCACCGTATGCCGTTCGGGTCCTTGCATCCTTTTGGGCGCTCGCAATCGCGAGTCGCGTGGTCTCCAGCGCACTTGACGCAACGGGGGGGAGAGTGACAGCCACGAGCGCCGTGGCCGAACCTCTGGCAATTATGGCACTGTGAGAGGTGGGTCCTCTTGTTGGGAGTCTCCACCCTCACAGCCATCTTGAGAACCTCCTTAAGGGAGTGAACTGCTTTACGCTGGTCCGGGTCGGTGACTACTAGTACGATATCGTACTTCCCTTTCTGCTTATTGTAGAGGCGATGAACCTCCCTGACGGCGATCCCCTTGCGTTTGAGATCCGCAGCTACCTCATCCTCCGGGATATCTTTGTGGATGCCCCGGAGGATGGCCCTGTAACCCTTCTCTTCGACGGTCAGCCTCCGGTTGTAGGCCATCGACAGCTCGTCGAAGAGACGGGTCAAGGCACGGTAGTCCTCGGGTCCCTGGACCGTGATGCGCATCCCTTCCAAGGGCGGCTTCAGAATCTCTGAGCCGACTACACGGATGCCACGCTGGCTGGCTATGGCCATGGCAGTGTGGTACCTATGTGTGTCGATCAGGACACATGAGTCCGGCTTGTCCGGGTTTGCTAACGGAGTCGATCTGGGGGCCGAAGACCCGCCGTCCGTTGCCAAAGTGGCACTACTGGCCTGAGGGGCCTGCGCAGAAGGCGCGGGGGCGGCGGGAGTCCGAAGGGCTTTCTTCGCCGGCGAATGAGCCCTCGGAGACTTCGGCAACGCACGTTTTCCCTTACGGCTGCTGCCTACGGTAACCCATCCTGACGTGTCCATGTCGTCGTGGTCAGAATATAGGAGGTCGAGTGTCTCTTTGTCCGTTAGTAGGTCTCTGGAGGGACAGCGGGGGCGGGGGGAGCGGGGGTGTGGGACAACGCGTTCCTCTCGCAAGGAGGATCGCCCGCTAAGGGAGCGAGAACGCGACTGCCTCACATATGACTCCGCTGTGGGGAGGGCCTGAGGGGCCGGAGGGTTTGCTGGGGCAGACGCGGCTGCCTTTACTGCCTTAAGTTTGCCCTGCTTGGGCGGTTTGGCCTTAGGGGCCTGGGACGGGGACAAGGGGGTCGCAGCTGCCGCCGGCGGCGGTGGCGGTGGCGGTCCCATGATGGCCTTAGGGGCCTGGGCGGTCAGAATGGCCGTCGGAGTGGCCGGATGGGCCTGGTGGTGCGAGTCAGCGACCGCTGGGGTGGGAGCTCGCATGGGGGCCGCATGGGCCGGGTCTATGTCCTCGCCGTTGAGAGCCAACTTGAGCCGTTGATTCTCAGCGGCGAGGCGGTCGATTTCGGCCTGCATTGCCCGCATGGCTTCCTCCATCCTCGCGATCCTGTCTTGCATCTCCATCCTACTGGGTCGGTCGCCGCTAAAACTTTTCCTACGCCTAATGAGAACCGAAGGCTATCCTGATGTCGGTGTCGAGTCTTGTCCACTTGTCCGCCGTGTCAATGTCAACTATGTGTCCTAACACGAAGGGAAAGAGTCGGACTGATCGCAGTAATGGGCTTCGTGGTGGTATCCACCCCACACAGCGACTTCGTTGGCACCGTTAGGATCCGTCACTGTGCAGCCACTGCGAGCGTGGTCTTTCTAAGGGACAGAGACCCGGGTCTGACTTGAGAAAGTCTTAACTAACGGGTAGCCACAGAGTGTCTAGCCCACAGCCTCGAAAGACTGCGACCACTACGAGCGTGGATTTCCAGAGGGGCAGAGACACGCGGGTCGACTGGAGACTTAAGAAAGTCTTAACTAGCACACCCGATGCTTCCACGTGGTAATTGCGATAATCACCTCGCGGGGGAGCGATAAGAGCGAGCAGGTAGTCGGAGATGATATTCGGGCTACAACAACAATAGGGCAAGAGCGCACCGATAAGCACGACCTCACTCGACCGCTGCCGCAACCGGAATCCCTGATAAGAAATACCCCACCACCCCGTTTTATAGGGGTCAAGGGTAGTGCAACTTGTGGGTGTTAGAAGCCGCAACAACACGGGAAACCGGCAGATTGGCCATAATCTGAATAATCTAGGGCCAATGCTCATGTTTCATAGCTTTTTATAAAGCTAATATTCCAACAAACATAATTACATTTAAATAATTTAGAAGAATTAACCGATTTACAAAGATATCTGATGCAAACGAAAAAATGCAAAGTGATTCGATACTTTTGCACGCGAGTGTACTATGGGTTTCCTAAAATCATTTTGTGATTATTTTGACAGATAGTGGGCTTTAGAGCTCTAATTTTTGTTCGAGTCCCCCCGCGTCGATGTCTAAGAAAGACAGGCAACTACGGAACCCTACACTGCACGTTGCCCGACATGCAATTGGCCGATTTTTTACGTGTATATTCGTAAGTTGCATATATCTCTGTGTAAAGTACTAAAGTTATCAAGGGAAAGGAAAAGATTAGGTACCGATTAATAATTTTATTTACAACTTACCGTCACTAAACATGCAGTCTCTACGATCGGGGGATCGGGCTAAAGTAGATATTTAATGGAAACCTAAACTCGTATGCATTTCATAACACACGAGATATCAAACAAAAAAAAAACATAACTAAACTACTGCAAAAGTTACGATTCCCTAGTCCCATTGTTCGCAGCTATTAAAAAGAGCAAAAGGCATTAAATCGTGCTGTAACCGGATTTATTTAGAAAAGAGCGTAGTAAACAGTAAGTATAATATTGTGACAATTATGGAAAGGGCGAGGTGTCGCCGCGCAAGAGCGTACACGTGTTAGCCACTTGCATAATGGATGACGCAGGGCTACCGGCTGGACTCGGAACACAAGATTTAATTTCGCCCTAGTGACGGACGATAGGCTTGTTATACGCCTAACTTAGCTGGACATAGATTGATAGATAGACGAACGAGTATATGCCCAAATTAGTTTAATCATAGTGGTCTATCTGTAGCTATATAATGATTATGAACAAATCACTAGCATATCATACAATAAGCTTATCAAAATCATAGTATTCACGTTTTCAGGTAAGTTAATATATTGTCATGTTTAACAGAATAGTTTACCTAAAATATAGTTTTATTTATGCTGATACCATTCTTTTGTTTTTGTTATTTAATAAAAAAATCGGAACACTTCTTATGGAAATTCAATACAAAATCTTTCCATTTTTTGCTGTTTAGTATCATATACATAACTATGCACAGTATACTCTAGGTTTCCCTTTGTCATTTCCGTCGCTGTAATAGTAAGTATTTGAGAACTTATCAAATGTTAAACTTATTACTCAGGTATCAATCAATCTACATAATTCTAGTCATATTATGGAAACAACTGATTGTTGCTGCGTTGTTATCCAGCTGTTTACAAAGCACTATATGAAGAAATATTTAAGTTTAGTCAACATAATGCGTTCGTTTATAAAAATAGGCTTTGAATGCCCTGGTGGCAGCCCTTCCGACACAGAAAGAAGCCGCTTGCCTTTCCATTGAATCAAATTCATATATTTTGAGATTCAGTCGCCAATTTCATTGGTACAGTTCAAGGTATAGAATCATTCTTTTAATGCAACAAGATGTTTTCATTTTTGTTACAGCATCGAAATATCTCTTATAATATTTATTCCTAGATAGAATTTGTACCCTAGGAATATTTTTAGGGGCCATAGCCAAACTAGAAACTCTTAGGGTTTAACCATGTCCGTCCGTCTGTCTGTCTGTCTCTTGGTATGCAAAGGACGCAACGGGCCCCATGGGTCAATAATGCATATGTCCATCTCAAAGGTCCATTATATAAACGGTGAAAAAGTTTTTGAAATCTCAAGAGCATTTGAGGATATTATCCCTGTATAATAAACATACAAAGCGACAGAGTCACTGAATTCCTCTTTATACCTATAATATTATAGTATGCTTAGATGTAACTAGCTTCCGTCCGCGACTTCGTCTGCATGGACCCAGGATAAAAACTATCCTTTATTTTAATCCAGGCTATAAACTATCTTTGTGCAAAATTTCATTCAAATCGGTTGAGCTGTTTAAGCGTAATTGAGTAACAAACATTCTAACATCTAAACATACAAACATAAAAACATACAAACTTTCGCATTTATAATACTAGCTTCCGCCCGCGACTTCGTCTGCGTGGACTCGGGATAAAAACTATCCTATATTTTAATCTAGGCTATAGACTATCTTCGTGCAAAATTTCATTCAAATCGGTTCAGCCGTTTAAGCGTGATTGAGTAACAAACATCCAAACATCTAAACTTTCGCATTTATAATATTAGTAGGATTAGTATGATTATAATAGATTTGCTGCTATGCATATGTTAACAGTATCCAGAAGAGTTATTTAATATGTATGTATACTTATATACAAAAATCAAATGACCCTTGGTTTTCGTCCTACTAAAATTGTATCATGTAGCAACAATGTGTAACAAAATATAAGGCGGAGTGTACATTCCACGGATTGTTTTATTGGATTATGCGCCGAGGCCGCGAAGCAGCTATAACTATTCAGTGTCGTCTTTTGTGTTATGGAAAAACTTGTTCTTGAACCCATGTAGTGTGAAAGTATCTTTTATTTTTGCAGTTTAATGTTACATATGTACACATATTATCGCCTGCGCGACTGTCATCTCCTCCCGCGCCTGTGCTGCGCCGCAGTCTGCGCGTCGTTAGCACGCACAATGTATCGACGCTTGCTTCACTTCTCATTGTTGGTTTGATTTTCTTCTATTTGGAAGGTCCTAATTATGTTTTAAATTGTAGCGCGTATTTCAATTATTAATTTGCATGTCTTAGGACTATAGTGTAATAGGATTAATCTGTAAACAATAAGACGGGAGTATTCTATAAAACCACCATAAGTCACTTAGTGTTGAATAAGTATTCATGATCTGTTTACAAAATAACGGCTTCAAGAACAACATGGCTCATACTTAGCTTTACAAATTACCATAATTTATGCTAGAGTACATCATTATGCCGACCGGATCGAGAAATTACTCCTTATTGATTTAACTTTTATTTTTATTGTAACGTAAGTGTCGGCGACAAAACCCTACGAATCGTTATTCAGTGGGTCTGAGACTATTGTTTATTTGGACATATTTATGGCTATAGTTCCGCTTTTTGTGCGGATGGAAATATGTGTGGCGGATCGCACGTCCGCGTGAGATTTCGGACACCTCGCTTACCTACTCGGCCTTTACGACGACGGCGTGCCAAAAAAACTATAAAATCGCCATTGTGTCGGCGACACGGCCGGCAGTTCGCGCCTACCGGGCCACTCATGAAAATTATTTTGTTTTTATCTCAAAGTGTATGTTTATGATAACACCTGTTTCGCTGATGCCTCCGCGATCGGTGTCAGTCGACGCTTGTCTCGATTTTTTGCCAATTTAAAGACTATAAAGACGCCCGCATCGCCGGCTAATTCAACCGCTGTTCACCGAATTACGCATTCGTTTGCTCTTGTTTAGCTTATTATGTTCGACGGAAGTATTTTTGGCACCCTTCTGGGTTAGAAGGTGAATACTAAAATATGCGCTACAAGAACGGTCTTAATACCTACTTCCAAGTAGGTACTTAGACCGTTCTTGTAGCGAAATAAGATTAATTTAGAGGCAGCTTGTGTCAGCTGTGATTCGAATATATCGGTCCTGATTCACGAATTCAACAATAATGAGTAGGTAATTGAGAGACCACCACATAACATTTTTAAAGAGGTAAAGGGCACAGCGGAACGTCATGTCCTTATTTCGAGCATCCCAACTGGGGAGGTACCTCCACCTTACCGAAGACCGCAGTTATAATAACACGGCTGGTCGGCTGGTCGGTCGGATGTTTGACTGCCGCCGTAGTGTTGTAAATAAAAAAAATCAAGAGCATTAACTGAGAAACTCGTGATTTGGCATTAAGGGTAGGTTAGGTGCAGAAAAAAAACGGACTATTTTTATCTGTTCAAAGGAAAACAACATATGTGGGTGATTAGGTAGAAAAGTCAATGTTTATATTTTTGAACCTTATTCTTATTCTATCGTATTAAGGCGCAAAATGTATACTTATACGACGCCAACTGTGCAATCTGCCTTAAAAGAGTGAACTGGACTCATTAGTTAACCATAGGACTCATAGGTTAAATAAATACTAGCGCGGATACTATGCATAAATCAATCAAGTCCCTCAGTATATTTTGTGTTATTGACCAATTAAACGACGATAGGTAAGTAATGACAAATATATACGTATATTTACATTCTTAAATACGCATAAAACAATATATTGATTTAAAATTTCACGATTCTCACACATTATTTTGACTAAAGGGGACTTAATCGTGTCTAATAAACTTATTTATTTACCTCTTTGAGGCTTCCCGGTGTGGCGGGTTGCACTAATCAACCGACCGCTCAATGGCGCCGGCAGCGGTCATCCCATACAAACTTGTCAAACTTTCCATACATTCAGATTTTTTCAGATGAACACTGCTTACGATTACAGACGGTTTGGTGCATCCACCCTTGCGCGGGTATAAACATCGTCTACGTCCGTCCGTCTTCGGCTTAGCTCAGTAACCATTACTACTAGAAAACTGTGATTCGGCATGGGTATATAAATCAATCACGCGAACAAAACAGTACAATAAAATCGTAATTTTTTTTTTAGGGTACCTCCCCTACACCTATAGCGGGGATGTAAATTTTTTTCTCACCCAAATTTTTTTTTTTTTAAACCCATGATGTGGGGTATCGTTGGATAGCTCGTTCAAATATTATGGGTTTCCTGAAACCATTTTTCAAATTAGTGATTAGTTTGCGAGATATTTTGCTTTAAAGCCCTAATTTTTGTTCGAGTCATTGTGTCCCCCCCCCTGCCGGCTAAATGGCTACTACTGGAGATGTGAAAAATTCGCGGTAGTAGTACATATAATGAATTTAAAAGGAAAACTATCACGGACGAGTAGGCATAAGTAGTTACCGAGTAATAGTCGACCAACTTAATGTGTACCTGGAAAGGCCAATTTTCGTAAAAATTCGGCCTACGCAACCGCACCGCACGTCGATGTAACTAAGACAAACAGGCAACTACGGAACCCTACACTGCGCGTGGCCCGACACGCTCTTGGCCGGTTTTTCAATTTTCTGTCGCTGGTATTTCAAAAATAGCATTTCATCGTTTATGACAGTTTTCGAGTGAGAGTCGAGCGCTCGAAAGTAAAAAATCGGTCTACTGCTCCTTAGCAAAGGTACTAAAAGAAAAACAAGTTCGAATCAATATCAACTCGTTCGTGATGTGAAAATCCCTCCAAGTAGTTCGAATGAATAGGTCAGCAGCCAAGGTTTGGTATTTAAATGAGCTATATTATTCATATTGCAAATAAACTAACGTCATAAATCCTAGTTCACGTCGCACATAATGACGCGACTGTCAAAGGACGGCCGCCGCCGCTGACCAGCTTTTTGCATAATTGTGCCACTGGCATCCTGCCCTCTAATATGATAACAAAGAAAGATGACCGACCGTATGATTGCTGAATATTTATGGCCGTCTGAGCCCAGAGATATTAGTCACCAACGTGAGAACTTTAAGATTTTGTAAAACAGAGTAAGCACTTTCCAGGTGAAGGAGACGGGAATGAGTCCGGAATTTCAGCCTTGCTTCATATTGTATTAAAACTGCTAAGTTGTTTTTGATAGTGAATACGAGCTATTGTATTAAATGTTTATTTTTCAATTCATCTTAAAACAACAATTGAAACCAGGTGCTATAATAATTGTGTAAGTATTTTGACTTTCAATTAAGTGGTTCCATTAGTATCGTGGGTAGAGCAGTACCTACTTACTCGTGATGCCAAAAAAACGTAGTAACTTAGAAATTTATCACAACGATATACTTCTAGACATTTACAATTAAGCAACATTGATTGATTTGATTTGTAACAACTCTAAATGGTTAGGGGCCTGATCAAATGTCATCGTTTCACTGTTACATCGCAATCAAAATTGACGTGGGAAATATGCTCGTTTGTAGCTGAGGGCAGCTAGTGTCTATAAATTGTACAATGAATTATAGAACTGGTCCACTGGCACGGACGTTGTATAATTCAATCATATTATTCGTAATGCATGCGCTACAAAAACAAACTGGGGCCTACGTCGCGCTCCCTAAACCGTCATCTACATTTTCAAACAAAATTGTTTTACAACTTATACTAAACTTGTAGAGGTAATTATTATACATAGGCAAGGATGCTTAATAGGCAATAGGTTTTGCGGAGTGATACCAGCAACTTATGTGACGCATGCGGTGGCAGCAGCGGTATCCGGTGCGCTACTTACGATAAGGACGCGGCGAGTCGTCCTGTAGCTTCCTTTTAATTCCTGCTTTTTATAAGCTTTTTACTGACAGCCCGTTGAATAATCAACGGTGAAGGTCCCCTCCCTCCTATTCTCTATGCGGTACACTCACCGAACATGCCTCACGGAGAATCTAATATGTATACTTAATATTATAAATGCGAAAGTAACTTTGTCAGGTCTGTCTGTAACCTTTTCTCGCCTAAACCGCAAAATCGATTGATATGAAATATGATATAGAGATAGTCCCAAGGAGGGGCATAGGATAGTTTTAATCCCGAAAATTATCCTCTAAGGTGGTGAAATGTGGGGCGGATGTTTGTATGGAGATCTGATATAAACGACTTCCACGCGGACGAAGTCGGGAGCAAAAGTTTTGAATAAATCGATCACAATCCAACCGCTAAATACAAACTACATGTCTACCCAAAATTTGCATTCCACTCGCGATACAGTATGAGATGCACCGTCATCATTTTTAATAAGACAAAATGATGAACAAATAAATCTCTTTTGTTTCGTTAACGATTGTATCGGATCAAAAAACGAAAAAGTTAGTATTTTGCATAGCACACGGACGGACGGATATTCTCTTGGATTTATAATATATTCGTCCTGATCAGAATATATAAGGGCTCAAAGGGAACATGATTGTATTTTCTTATAAAGAGCCTGTACTTTGTTTACAAAATTGACATCCAAATCAGATTAATCCAATCAATGGAAATTTATGACGCACCCGACAGCGAGCGGGCGAGCACAGCCATTGAGAGATCGCGGGCTCGCTAATCAGCTGCCGAGAGCGAGCTGCGAGGCGGACAACTAAGTATAACCGATCATTCTACTATACTGTTATGCCTTCTAGCTTTCATCTACCGGCTATTTTATCATTAAATTTTTTGCTTTCATTTGGCACATACGTCAGAATCAAATTTGTAATAGGTACTTGGAAAAGCCGGCAAACAGTCAACAATAAGACAAGACGACAATCTGGACAAACAAGTAATTTTCTGATTACGAAATCAAACCACGTAGAAACGTAATTGTTGCATCTGTTTGATGCACTAAAATATTCAGAAATTTGCCAATGTCTTCAAAAATCGCACATGGTATGTTTTTGCCGCAATTACTGGGACGTGCGGAGCGGCCGTCGCCGCGCTAAGGTGTCTTTGATTTATTTGTCTGCCTTCTGTACACACGAGAGTAAAATATGAGCCAGCCCATCAAATATTCAGCCCGTTTGGGACTCAGGAGCAACTCGCATTGCTTATTATAATAAAAATGCGATAGTTCATACTACCACACAAATAAACCTTTGTATATCAGTTCCATTTTGGAAGATGTCAAACCTTAACTGTAACATTCTTGGTATTCGCACCTTGGTAAATTATAGATAGGTACTTTGCTACAAACATAGAATGAGTACGTATTGATCCATACCGGCTGACTGTTCTGTTCTAACGTAAAACGAAATTAGTATTTTCGGGCTTCAATAACAAACTCATACTTACATAAATTTTGTGAAAATCGTCGTAACTCGTAATATAAGAAAATCGTTATACATTGCAGTGTATAGGCAACCATTAAACTAATTTGTAATTATAGTTGTATATGCCAGCAAAATAATAAATTGCAACATTTAAAAAATCGATTTAATGACTTAATGTATGACATTGTTTGGTTGTCTATTACCTGCATTGTAGGTATAGTATATGTGATGACCTGTATATTGAGCGTAGATAAGATAATAACCTTAAAACGTATGAAAACGCATTCATAATAACATTTGGGAAAAATCCATTTAATTCAACTTCTTCATTCATATAGTTATTCTAACTACCTATTTTAAAATTAACATTAAAGTCAAAAACTTAAAAAAAGTAAATATATAATAAGGTTAGTCGGTCGGAAACATGGCCCCAAGCGGTGTGGAACACCAATTAACAATTTAGTGGTACTAGCTTACGGACCGGCCAACGCAGCACACCCCCTTTAGTTGCAACATTCACTACGCGGATAATATTATCCCTACTAACTTGGTGACTCGTCCAATAGGCCAGCAGTTTCTTGATAGATTGCCATCCGCGACCAGCACTACGTTACCCGATTTCAACTCCTCATGAGGTGCAGCTTGTTGACTGTCTTCGTCCACGGACACGTGGGTGAGAAGCCGTGAATTGACAATGGCTTCTACTTCTGCAAGCAATGTGTTCAGGACCTCTACTCGGGGCGATCGGTCTTTTAGAGTGATCTTAAATGCAGTTTTCACGCTGCGTATCAGTCGCTCCCAACAGCCATCCATAAATGGAGTCAACGGGGGGATGAACTTCCACCTTATTCCTCTATTTGTCGCGAAATGATTCAGCTCGTGTAGCTTATTCGAAGTGCCAACAAAAGCCGTTCCGTTGTCAGAGTAAACGCTTGTGGGATTACCACGTCGTGCTATGAATCGTAGAGCCAACAAGGCTGTCTGTTTATAGTGATTCTACTACTTTGATATGGATAGCTCTGACTGTCAGGCAGGTGAATAGTGTACCCAGTGCTTCATGGTTCATCGTCCTGATGTGACGTTCAATGGGCCAAAATAGTTGACACCGACGAAAGAGAAGGGACGAACGTGATGAGCCATCCTGGCTTCAGGTAGTTCTCCGATCGGTGGCGCCTGTGGCTTAGCTTTCATGTTCCGGCAGAGCTAACAATGTTTCGCCACACTTCGTACCTCACCCCAATGATGTAGAAACGTTGTCGTAATTCGTTCACCACAAGTTCATTGTTTCCGTGGGCAAATTTGACATGGTAGGAGCCGATGAGTAAGCAAGTGAGCGGGTACTTTCCATCCAGAACAGCTGGCCGTAGATCAATGGCAGCGGATGCTGCCGTGCGGCCAGATAACCGTAATAGCCTATCGTCTCCTATTATCAACGACAAGTTTTTAAGTCTACTCGCTTTAGAAACGGGCGTGCAGCGTCAATCGCAATATATTCATAATTGAAAGAATCTAATTGAATACGCAGAAAGACGTGTCGTTCCGCCGATGAGATAAAAGCGACATCTAAAAACTGCTAAACCAAGTTGCGGCAATTTAGGATTTTGAGAAAAATGGCGAAATTAGGAGGCACACTGGTGTGCTCGTGCGGTAGCGCGAATAAACCATAGCCAGACACTAAATCGGCTGAAGTCAGCAATCACAGGTGATGGTAAGTCACGTGGCTGAGTCAATGTCAAACCCACCAAGTCTTTATTAGTTCTATATTCCTCAGGCGTTGGTGCGTGGGCAGTTGTAGGTTCACAGGACCATTCGGTTGGTGGTTGGTGCAAGAATGATGGCCCGGTAAACTAACGAGAGTTTATGGTAAATTCATCTTTGAACCTGGTTGCATCGTGCGCGACGTTCAAGGATGAAGGTATACATACTTCCAATCGGAAACATTGGTGATCTCGCAAATTTCACAAACCTTATGAGCGACAAAGGATTTAAAGGTGCTTGAGTCAGAGCATAGCCATTTGAGTACAGTTTGAGAGTCTGACCAGAGAAAGATCCTTTCCGGCTTTCGTTTGTGAGATTCTAAGATAAATACAGATAAGCGAGCAGCAAATAGAGCCGCCTGAAGCTCCAGCCGTGGTATTGTCGTGGGCTTCAGGGGGGCAACGCGAGCTTTACCACTGATCAACGAGACTCGTATGTTTCCGTTTGGACCCATAAAGCGCCAATAAGCGACGCAACTGTACGCTTGCTCGCTCGCGTTTGCGAACACTTGTAATTGCACGGAACTTATCGCGTCGTCGTTTAAAGTGGCTTAACACCGTGGTACACAATTTTTCAAAATTTTGAGTAAGCTCGTGAACCAGTCTCTCCACCTCTCTATGAATTGTTTGGGCAAGATGTAGCAAGATCTTTTGGAAAAGAACACGACCTTTTATAACCGCGGGAGTAAGTAGGCCTAAAGGATCATAAATGTTCATAAGGTTTGAAAAGACAACGCGCTTAGTCAATTTCGCTGGTATTTTATCAAAATCAATATGTGGACAGTGTAGACAGTGTGTTGTTAGCGATGTTCCAGGAAACTCCTAAGACGCGTGTCAGAGGTCGCGAGTCTGAACATACGTTTATTGTTGTGACCCCAACAGTGCAAAGGTCGGGAAGTAGCATGGTGAGAACCTTTTCAGAATTCGATACCCAAGACCTCATTTCACATTTGGCTGCGGCTAAAACCGAGACAATGTCTGAGAATAAAAGTCTCGTTCATTATCGCAACTACCTAAGTAATCGTCCATGTATGTGTCGCGGATAATAGCTGCTGCTGCTTTTGGGTGTGATCGCTGATGTTCGGTGGCGATCTTATTTTTAAGGTACAAGGCTGTAAACGCTACACACTGCACCGAACATCATAGATGACATGCGATATTCCTGGATAGGTTGTTTAGGATCGTTGCTCCATAAAAAACGCTGAGCGTCACGATCTTCTGGTCTGATTTTATCTTTTGGAAACATTTCCCGGATATCAGCCGAAAGAGCTACACGGCCTTCTCTGAATCGCATTAAAATGGTCAACAAGGATTGGAGAAGATCGGGTCCGGGCAGTAAAAGGGAATTTAGGCTTACACCTTCGCACTTGGCGGCAGCATTTTTGACACCATTTGAAACGTATGAAAACGCATTAATAATAACATTTAGGAAAAATCCATTTAATTCAACTTCTTCATGTCATTTATGTAGTCATTCTACCTATTTTAAAATTAACATAAAAGTCAAAAACATAAAAAAGGGAAATATATAATAGTGTTGGTCGGTCGGCAACAAACCTTTTATATAAACTGATTAAAATTAAGTATTCGAATATATATACTACTCAAAAGAAAATAGGGGCCACTAAGTATTTTGATTGCTACGTAAAAAATATAGTAAACAGTAATGTATATTTATTAAAATAACATGTAACAAGGCTTTTGTTTTAACTTATGCTAATTCATTGTGTAGTCAATTGTTTCACTTATTTCAATTAACATGAAATTAGTCCATTGTCAACAGCAAAAACTAAACAGAAACTCTTTGCAAAACAAAACAAAAACTGACACAAGCTGTTTTTTTAATGTTTTAGTAACGGGTGTGTCCTCCTCTCCTGTTTTCACACTCCTGGAGCCTTGAATGCATACTCTCGATTAAGTTTCTGATGTTTTCATCAGGTATCTCTTCCCACGCACGTTTCAGAGCATCCATAAGCTGTTGCTGGTTGTGAACCTCTTGCTCATGCTCCCTAACCCTTCGTTTTAATTGGTCCCACATATGCTCTATTGGATTTAAATCCGGACTATACGCTGGACATGGTAGGACACGAATATGGGAGTCATCCAGTACAGTCTGAGTGGCCCGAGCTGTGTGTGGGCGGGCATTGTCATGCATTAACCAGAACCCACTCTCTGTGAGAATGGAATCACATGAAGCCTGATGACTTCATCGATGTACCGTTGTGCAGTTACGGTGCCTTGATTTAAGAAAACCAGCTCAGTTTTGCCTTGTAAGCTAATCCCAGCCCAAACCATCACACTAGGACCTCCAAAGCGGTCAATTTCCTTGATGCAGACATCGGAAAATCTCACCCTGTGTCGTCTCCATACTCTAATCCGCCGATCATCACTACAAAGCTTCACTTTACACTCATCTGTGAAGAGCACCATACCCCATTGATTCATGTTCCAATCTGAATGTTCGCGGCAAAAACTTAAACGATTTTCACGTTGAACCCTAGATAAAGGAATTCGTACTACTCGGCGTCTGGACCTTTGCTGGTCTTCATGCAGTCGATTACGTATCGTTTGGTCACTAACACGAGTCCCCGTTGTCAACCGTAGGCGATTTTGTAACTTACGTGCCGTCACAGAGCGCTCTCGACGGGCACTCAATCGGATGTAGCGATCCTCTTGTGCCGTAGTCGCTCGCACCCTGCCCGATCCAGGCCTTCTTGCAACACTGCCAGTCTCTTGGAACCGATCCCACACATTTTGGATGGCTCGGCGAGAGAAACCCAACGAAAAAGCTACAGACCGCTGTGAATGACCTTCAGCAATCAATGTAACGGCTCTGGTGGCAGTAATGGTATCCATATGCCTTCGTTGACGTGGCATTATTAACAAAAGATGTTAAAAGAAGCAAAAGATGGACAGAAATAGTTTTTTAACAGAATAAAATTGTGATTCCATCTGAAAGGAATTTGACCTGAAACTCGTTTTTTTTATTTGCTTCAATTTCTGGCCAGCGCTGTAAGACTTAAACACCAGCATTAAAGAGGTTGGATACTGAAGGAGGCCGGACATCATTAATTAGTCACTTATTAATTAGTTTACATCTAAAAATTTACTCAAAAACAGAAATATGTAAGTGGCCCTTATTTTCTTTTGAGTAGTATACATTACAGATAATGATACAGGTACCTATACCTAATATACCTATTATTAATATGAAACAAAAAACTCCAAACTTTTAATAACATTTTAACGTACTTACTTTACTAAAGTTGTAGACGTTTTATGTAAATTGATTATTATATACGTAAATATGGAATAATAAAAAAAAAAAATGATTTGTATGCTTTTACACAAGTATCAAGAACTTCGGTTCGCCCGCTGGCAGTCGTAGTCGGTTATATTTCATCAGGGGCTTGTTGTCACATGATCCGCGCAGAGATTCATCTTTAATTGGGTGACCCAAGTCCAGTGGTTTTTTTGGACCTTTATTAGAAGACTACCCAAAACGCGTTGTATAAATATAAAACTAAATAAATCACAATTCCGGAAATTCCTCGCTAGTTATACATTCACATTGTTAGTTTGTATACGTCTACTCTTTTCAAATCCAATATTAGTGTTCATGGAAGTATTGGTCTATAATGGTATTAAGCTTCTTATTACTTTAAAGATGATAATGTATCCTTGTGGTCAACGTATCTAATTCGACATCGCATACCTAGGTACATAATATCTGTAAAGCGAAGAAATGCCACACGCTCCAAACTTCGTGTGATATCTCGAGTAGGATAAACCTCCTTTTGTATACTTGTACCTTTAAGTGTTGTCAAGTTGTACACGAATGCTTGGATCTCCTCATCCATCATATTAAAGTCACGCGATTCATTTTGCACCATATTCGCGTACATATTGCGAAAGACATAAGATAAATGCCGCTTATTCGTGTCAAAGCATGACCATCTACGCGAACTGTCATCGCAGTCGGCGCTCGTCGCGTAATTAAAATCAATATTTATGGGCTTATTAGAAGACATAAATAAGAGACGTTGGACATTTTTCTCGGTGATGTGTAGTGGCACTCCTTCAACGTCTGTCATGACCTATGCACATAAAGATCAGTAGGTAATGCAATTATTTATTGCGCTCACCAAAAATCCTCCACTGAATAGGTATTTGACACATATCTACACTACACACTTATTTTAACCGACTTGAAAGTATTATAGGTTCTCAATTCGGTTGTATTCTTTTTTATTTAAATGTGTTACCGCAGAACTCCGTGATGAACCGATTCGCACAATTCTTTTTTAAATTTAATAATATGTTTCCAGGTTGGTCCCATTGCTATCAAAACTCCGTTTGGATGATGGGGTCCATGATTATAGAGGGAACTCTTCAAATATTTTAGGCACGCGTGTAGTAATTTTGTTATTTTCTATATAACTTGTTCTTTGGAAATCGCAAATTTGGTGATGACTTAAAAGGGGTAATCACGTAACGTTCCGAACGCGCGTTAGGACATCTGTCATTTTTCCATATACAATTTGACATTTAGATCTACCTAACGTGCGTACAATGAGTTACGTGATCGACCAGCAGGACCAATGATTCTATCTTAAAACTACAAAAGTACGTCACAAATTCTGATATGATTCCGTTGAAATAGCAAGTAATGGAGTGCCAAAGATGATTCTGAGATCCGCGAGGAATCAGCGGCACCTCGAATATTACCGGCCCACATACAGCGATTTGATTTATTTTCAGTAATAATTAACGTATTTACCCTAGGAAAGCATATCATGTCGTAAAGTGGAAAGGAAATGTAGAAATGTTACGTTTCTTCGCAGAGTATTGAATTGAAGTCGGTTAAAACATTGTTTCTAAATTAAGTATATGTATTTTGAGTTGATTATTTAGTATATTATAGGTAAGTAGCGTTCGGTTCAGAGATAAGTAAACGCTGTCGCGGCTGGAATTCATTTTAAACAAAGTTCACATTTGGTTCCCAAAAAAGCCACTTAATTAGCTGTAAATACATGTGTAACGACTTTGATGCTCAGTAAATTATCGATTAACATACCTAAGGTTGATTCTCTGAAGCATCCAGAAATGCGGTGCGCTACTGTTGTTGTATCGGGATAAATACTTGAAAAGAATTACACCAAATCGGGATGCAACCAGTCCCTCATTCGCATATTGATCACATTTATTTGTCTCATCTACGGTTGAACGTTAATACTTATGTTAATTACTACAAAGTGCACATACGCAGTCTTTATTCTTCAGCATTTTGCATTTATATTATGAAATGCTCCGTAAAACAAGCCACAAAGAAATCTATTTATCTATCTATACATATAATAAAGCTGTAGTGGGTCGATAGTCTGTACATTGAAGATATTTCCAGAAAAAACAATTGAGATCTCTTAGAATCGATAACAGAACACACTTCAACAGTTTTTATGTTTTTTGTCTGTTTGTTTAGTTATACGGGTATCACGAGAAAACTAACTAATGGATTAACATGCAACTTGAACTAAATCATGAAATGGATCTTCGGCCAGGCTATAGGCTAAAAAATTTATAAAGATTAAGGTGCAATGGGGTTAAAAAATTGGCAGGCATAGACTTGACTGGAAAGTAAAAGAACCCCATTCAAACTTTTAGAAAAATATAGATAAAACGTGTAAAACACGGGATGAAAAATAGTGCTGGGTTGCTAAAGACTATGTTATAACCAAAACTGGTTGATACCTCAACCGATACATTAGAGACCTAACCATGTTGGAACTTCAGTCGCTGACGACGTCCATGTTGATATTGAAGAACCAGCAAGCTTGATCTCTGCCTTCTTATATTTGCTATGAAATCAGAGGTCATCTAAAGTTCTTTGATAGGTTGAGTTGAATAAGGTAACGGGCCATAAGTTCGTGCTAATACGTCATTTCGTTAGTTTGGTTTCTGACGCTTATAATAAGCAACTCAAATATTTTTTATTTAAATTATACATATGTAAAAAACTATATCATTACATCTTTCCAAACAATCAAATTCTAAAATGTTAACGTCGAAACTAATAAATAGCAACACAACGCTCAAACTGTCAGTCAGCCAAAAACAGCTGTGCGGTGTGCGCGAACTGCTTGTTGACGTAGGTGCTCGCTCCGAATTCTTAAGGGAATTGAAAGAGAAAGGGGTCCTAGGGGGCATGCTTTGAGCCATTCATTCCAACGAAAATCTCGGCCTTTCGGCCTCGCTTGCCTCGCCGCTCACCTTCGGGTCTTTGGCCTCAGGTTTCGCTTGCAAGACACCTGGGAGTAAGTGCCCGTGGGGCTCGCTCGGCTCTCTAAAAGGGTACTTTGGGCGTATATACATAATATTATTGAAGACTATCCTCATAAACACCCTCGTGTAATTATAATGATTCGAAGAGAATTTTTGAACTGTTACACACATAATCTACGGAAATGAAATCTTTATTTTCAATTTGTTAAACATAAGAATATCATGTATACCATAAATTATAAGCGTACCAATCGTAGGCAGAAGCGATTAAACAATACGAACTTTCGGACTACATAATTAAACTTTCTTATCTTAGTCAATATATGAACACAAGTTCCTATCACGTATCAATACAACAATATATATAGAGATATATATATATATTATATCTGTGTGTATGCTCTATATATTTCAATAAAACCATGCACGTCGTATTGAAGGAGTACCAAGTGGACGTCAATAAATTATAGAAGTACAATTGACGTTTCGTTAGTTACAAGATACCTGCGGGTTAAAGGAAATCGTCACCTGGCGTGAACTTTGCGTCTAGCATGATTTATGCGAGTAACAGTGTCCTTACGAAGACTGTACTCGACTGGTATAAACAATGAAAATAAAGGAACCACATCAAAGAGGCTTTTAACTAGGCCGAGTAAACGTATGATGGTAGTAAATTTCTTGCCGCTTATTCAATTAAGAATCGTCGATTGAATGACATAAAACTTCTGAGATAGTGCAATAAAATACTAGGCAATTACGGGTCAAGAAGCAAGGTTCTGACTCTAATGATGATAATATCCCAATTCTCATTTAGGAGTAACATCCTGGGGTATTCGGGGTTATCTTATTATGGGAATGAGACTTACTACCTATTTCCACCGCGCGCGCGCGCGCGCTCAGTGCAAATAGGTAGTAAGTCCCATACGAATTTCAATTCTCGCCCATCCACGCCCCGCCTCGCCTCACCGGTGGAAAACCACCTTAAGACGTACGTTTACCGTAAAACATTCCCTACCTACCTTGCTCATTGAACCTACATTCAGTATTTCATTCAGTACATTACATTCAGTATGACAACACTGTGATGTGATGTGTGTCTAAGAAATATCGGTAAGTACCTACTTTACGCATCATGCCGGGATTGATTTGTATTTTGTGGGTCCAACTTTGGCCAGCTGTCAATACTTTGTAGGCATATAGACGAAAACGTTTTCGGTGATAGTAGGCAGAGAAGACCCCGCTACAACCTTAGTTGCTACCATAACCAGGACAAGGCCCTTATATTGAATGTAGCTCGTTTCATCTTGATACGTAACCTCGACGGACTCCTGTAAATAGACTGCCGTCTTTCTGTAACCGACTGTAGACCGTAGTATGTTGGTATTGTATTATATACGAGGTGTATTGGTCGGTCTAGTGGTTGGCGTTTGGGACGTCACCCGATAGTAAGTCATGACCGTAAAGGTGGATAAGCCAAGGATACGTAAATAAATATGTCTGGAAGTCATTAGTATGGGAAATCAAATGACAACGAAACGCAAGTGCTGGACTGGCGCGCTCCAACTTAGTCTGGCCTGATGTTCGTGCAAGACCGCTGGAGGAGCGGTGTAAAACCAGTTATCCCGGACAGGAGAAGGTATAATTGGGCTTGGACCACTGGCGTACGGACGAATCTATTCAGGAACAGTTTTACGTTTCGTTGCTTAAAGAAATAAATTAAGTTGATTGTTTTTTAAGTGTTTCATCTTGCCCACCACCTTCTACTTACTATAAATATGTCCTACATCGAGTCCAATTTACCCCATCGCCCGTCAAATAAATATTGGGGGACAATCTTCCACAAATCGAACTAGGCCCATAGTAAGCTCTATCCTCCTAAGTCCTCCGGTACCAAAATTTGGACATAATAAAAATGGCCCTTCAGTTCCAGCTATAAGTAATTTAGTATACTAATAAACGCCGACAGTACATATTTTGGTACAAAATATTCCGATGCCCCGTTTTTAAATTTGAAAGTTCGCGGGTTTATTTTGACAGGCCATAGAGTTCATGATTACTCTTTTTAATAATTTGGCAGCTGTCACTTGTCAAATTAGACATTAGTTGTCAAAACCACGTGAGAGAAAGGTTGACCATGGCGGCTGCACGACGTAAAGGTATGTTTAATCTTGTTAAATCTTGTAAATCTTTATTATTTTCATAGTAATTTTGTGGCTAATGTGTTAATTAAATATGGCAGCTTAAAATAAATTCTTAATTTCAAAAAATTTAACTAGTTAGCAGTTTCACGTCGCAGTAAAAAGTTTTTGTTCCATATTTTGCACTTTCGGTCTCAATGACTAGTATTATTTTTTTTACAATTTTAATATTTTTTACTTCTTTTGCAGTCCTGAAAGACCAAGACATACTCGAATGTCTTGACAATTCCGAGTATGAAGACGACGGAGGTGATTTTATCGACGATGGTACAGACGACGAGTTTTTGCCAGTTAATCGAATGGATTCTGAAACTTCGAGTAGTTCTGCATCGAAATCATCATCCGAAGACGATTCGCCACCTCAGGTCGGTCAGAGTGTAGGTCGGGGTCTTAGCCGTGGTCGATCGAGAAGCAGTCGCGGACGAAGCAGTCGAGGACGAAGCAGTCGAGGAACAAGCAGTCGAGGAACAAGCAGTCGAGGAACAAGCAGTCGAGGAACAAGCAGTCGTGGACGAGGTAATCGTAGTAAAAGTAGCCGCGGCCGTGGTACAAATGTTCCAACTGCAAAATGCAGCAGTTGCGATATGGCTTTGTGCCTTACATCCAATCGCAACTGCTATATGTTATTTCATCAATAACATATTACTGTGATTTTGATGTGATTTAGCTATAGTTATATGATCAATGATCATTAGATTATGAGAGTATAAGACTTGATTTTGTGATGAGTCGAATGGATCTCAATATTCAATTAAGTATCAAAGAAGTCTGAACATTTATTCTATTAAGTTTACTAAAGGAAAGTTTTGTTTTCGTTTGACATATAAATATATTATGTTACGCCTTTGTTAAAATGTATGAAACTTACAAAAAATCATAGGAAGCTTTTTTAAATTATAAGAGTTACCTAGCATGTGATGTAATTGATAAGTCTGATGTCCAAAGTACTGGTAATTAAGAAAAATATGTTTCTATTGAAGTTACGTAGTTAAGTAATTACTTAAAATTTTATAAATAACTTTGTTTTTGATTTAGTTTTATAATTAAAATAACCATATTATTGAAGATTACTAAGAAAGAACATATAGTTTTCTAAGATTTGGTTTGTTTACATTGAAGCTTATGGTGATTTTTTATGAAAAGGTTTCTAAACTTTATTTTGATTATAATTTTTCTATTAAAACATGTATGTTTCTGCCTATTATTTTTCCTTACCTTGTTTACGATTTGAGCCACAACTCAAGCCGCATGTACATTTTTTTGAACTAAATCCGCAGTAGTTAAATTTATATTCAGACCTAAAGTCCATATTTTTGAACAAAAGATAGGACAATTCAATTTATGTCATCGTGATCTTTATACAACGTACATACATATATAAAAGGTCCCATGTCTATATCGCTTCTAATTTTGATACTACGAAGCAAAGTATAACCAGGACTGACAGCAAATTTCTATTATGTCCAAAAAACGGTACAAGGGGCGCCTAGAACTTCGATGTTTAAATAAAGCTGGGTCTTAGGAGGCTATAGAGCTTGTGTTATGGGTACTAGACGACGATATATTTAATAAATATACTAATAATATAATACTTAACTACATAGAAAACACCCTTACTGGGATTCGTATCCAGGACCGTCAGTTTCGTAGAGGCACCTAGTGTCCCAGGCTAAAATGGGTCGTCAAAAGTGAGCAAATAAATGATGGATCAATTGTAGCTGGCTTTCAGAAATACACGTAATAATGCTGTTAACTAGCATAAACAAGGATAATTATGCAATGTGTAAATTAAAGTGTCTTACAGATAAAATAGAGGACATTCCATTGTAAAAAAGAGCAGCTGTTGTTCAAAAATCTGCTAAAGTTATTTTGATAAGTATTGTAAGAACATTCATCACAAAAATATTAAAAGTTAAAGCTATTTGAAATGTACAACAAAGTAAATTCATATTCGTTCATACATTATTAAAATATAAACTTTCCGTTAAGATTAATATTTTGGCCTTTGTATGGAAATAAGCAGATCAGAAATCATTGCTGACATGACAGCGCCTGTCAAATCGAGATAAGTTATGATATTTCTCGGTAATGGAATAATACATGGAAGGACCTTCATTATTATCTTTAATTATGACAGTTCGCCATATATGAATGCTTTACACGGTCGTCTGCGGTCAGCGGCTCTAAAAACCAGCATCCGTTCTGCAGGAGTGCTATACAGAGCAACTCGAAGCCAGACAAAAAACGTTTATGGAACTTTATCTTAGATACGGGCACCGCGATGCTAACGGCATATGATAATAAGATGAGAAATTACCCACGCATTTAACGTTTTTGCGAGTTTGTCGTGTGCTTGATTTGAAGCGGATATTTACTACTAGGCTTTGAATAAATATAAACGTATTTAGCTGGAGATACCGGTGGCGTGGCGGAGCTGGTACAAGGAAAGATAAGGAAACAACTTAATTGCGACTTCTAATTCCATTTGTGAAAAAAAGATTATATGAGAGTGCAGCTTAATATACGTAGACGATCTACGTACAGAAGATTTTGCATAGCGAAGTTTTTTATATATAGCACCCGAGCCAGCACCAGATTTTCATAACCCAGTTCCTCCCGGACGATAACTTGTAAGATGCTTCAGAGAGCTTTCTCATGAAGCGGCAATCTCCCTAACTCGTAGATTTTCCTCCCCACTGATTCATCAATTAATTATCAAATAATAGGTAGCTATTATTTGATAATTAATTGATGAATCAGTGGGGACGTTTTTTCTTTTCCGACATATAGGGGTAGCCCTATATGTCGGAAAAGAAAAAACGTCAGCTGACTATAAAGTGGTGGATGATACGTCAGCTGGTCACAAGTGCAGTTATTGATACTGCTCTTGTGAGAAGTCTAATGACGTCTAATTTTATAGCATACTAGCTTCCGCCCGCGATTTGGTCCGCGTGGACCCGGGATAAAAACTATCCTATATTTTAATCCAGGCTATAAACTATCTTCGTGCAAAATTTCATTCAAATCGGTTCAGCCGTTTAAGCGTGATTGAGTAACAAACATCCAAACATCCAAACATCTAAATTTGCTATTAGCTTTTATTCAGGTGTAGTATTGGGCCCTTAAGGGGCTCCTAGCTCCCAATGATCTTCGATCTGTAACTGTTGGTTTTTTTGTGTTTTTTTTGGCTTATCGTATTAACAACAACGTGGTTTACCGAAAAAGTATCCCATATTTACATCAAAACTCACAGTTTTCGGGATATATGGCACCAAAATTTGGCAATTTGTGAAAATGAGTTAAAAATAAAAATCTCTCGTGGATTTTTAGTGACGTCAATAAGGAACAGTTATATGTAGATTTCATATATAAAAGTGCATAAGAAACATACTAATGTCGAAAACAGAGATTTTTTTACCATGATTGAATAAATCATTAAAAAAAACAATTATTTTCAAAAAAACTTACAGTCAGCATCATATAGTTAGTAGCAGCCAAAGTAGCCAAATATATCGGAACACGTCTTTATTACTATAGGAGTAAGGAAGTGTTACGATATATTTGGCTACTTTGGCTGCTACTAACTATGTGATGCTGACTATACATGTGCTATAAATATATCTATAGTTTTGAAGGAGGTATATCAACTCAAAACTCGTCAAAACTAGACAAAAAGCGCGTGGAGTCCCTTAAGTCGATTAATGAGTATACGTGGACAAAGTCGCGGGTTTTTAATATAAGATCAATATTGCTTGATCATCTTAAAGCACTCGCTCGCTAGTGTTAGCTCGATATGCTGTGCCTGTCGTCCGCGCGCGGAACCTTGCGATAAGAATACTAATCAATTTCATCAAAACGGACCATTATGTCTAAAAAGTAAACAATGAAGCTTTAATTAATGTATTTTGATTATTTAGCAGAAAGAGCGGACAAAATATCACATCAACATTTTTTTTTATTCTGAATTTTTCGGCGCTTGATTTGAGATAACTCTTAAATTAATGATGATGATGATGAGGTAGGCACCAATAATCACGTTTTTACCAGACCGCGAGGATACCCTACGCATTAACGAACCCGTTTACTTCGTTAAAACTTTATCAGGTATTTGGTTTATTACGAACCAATGCAAAATAGTTGGTTATATTACATTGATTATATAAACTCTTAATTCGTTAGTTAGTACCTTCTTGATAAGTAATTCTTCGGGCGTATTTAGTCGAAAAGCTGCACTTTGTAGGTAATTGACGTCAGCTGGTATGCAGCATGATATTAAAGTTTCACCCGCCCCGTTAGATACAAACATTGCGCCATTTCTGGCGAAAAAAACTACATGCACAGCGGGTGCCTAATTTTGGTTAATTTGAGTTCTTTTTTATTTAGGTAATATATGCGCCCACGACGTTCATCGTGGTTGTATTAAGTGCTAATATTCATTGTAATTGGGAATTACATCTTTCTTTAGTCAGTAATAATTTGGTTTTACTTAGAATTAGATTGGCATTGGCCTTATAATCGGCTATTTTTAAAATAATATCAATTGTTAAAGGAGATCGAGCAAAGAGCTTGGACCGAAGCTCGGACGACCATGTTTAATTGTAGCCATTAGAGCAGATGGCTTATTCATTTGTAGAGCAGTCGGTCGTTGCGCTCATGTCGTAAACTGGCGATTCGTTCCCGTTCTGATGTTATTGTAGCGTTTTGTCTATGCTCCGCTATTTTATTGGCCCGTTTTGTTGTCTCTGTGACGGCATGTTTGCTAGTGTTTACATCTATGCCAAATGCTTCGATAGTCCACAATTAAATCGACTTGCAATGCCACCTGATACTACAAAGTACAACGTTAAGTACTTACATGGAAAGAGGGTGTTGAAAAGAAAGCAAACATTAAGTATGTGATTACAAAATAACGTGTATAAAACAACATAATTAACATTTTCATCGTAGTTGATTGTAGAGATAAGGGCTTGTTAACAGCCTGTCACACCTTGTCAGTCGCACGCGTATGGTATATCACTGAATGAAGAGTATTCAGCAATATAGAGCGATCATTCCAACGATATAAAACATTCTCGCAAATTGAAGTTGGCCGTGGAAATAGGTATCATGTCAATAATTCGTTCGGAATTCCATCACGGATTTTACTAACTGCCGTTTTAATAAAATGTCAGCCGGAACACTGGCAGTTGCGATAATAAGTGGTTGATTATTTAAGGACATGCCGCTTATAGACCGTTAATCATATTGCTTTATTTATTACCTATAGTTCATTTGAAATTCGATCGAGGGATAATGTAGAGTCGGATACCTATCTAATAATAAATGAGATCCATGTTTTAGGATATATTTGTGATCTACGAATATTTTTAAATGACTTTGATCTGAGATTTTAAAGATTATACTCCTCATATTAAAAATGTCAAAGTTTGCAATGTTGTTTCTCAATCAGCTCAAAACGGTTTTTCTTAGCCGGTATTTGAATGAAATTTGGCACAAAGATAGTTTATATATAATAATATAATAATCTGGATTAACATAAGGTACTTTTCCGTGGAAATCATAACTAACGAAGTGAAATGGGGAGTGGAAGTTTGTATGGAACTGTGATTATCGAGTTCTTACTAAGGTTTGAAAAAGTCGCGAGAAAGTGTGAGTAACATATACCAAGCCGTTTTTGTATCAGTGTGATCTTTTGCATAACGCTGTCCAATTCTGTGATAAGTTGAATTCTAGTTTGCTTACGTGAGTGGTAAAAATAAATAAAGTTGGTTGAAGCTATGATACGGCGGGTTGCGAGTTATTAGTCCCCGTGCGCGGCCGCGGCCGCTCAATTTCTCTAATTAATTAACGATCCCATAGATAAGCGTCGCTGACAACCTTATTTGTGGCGAACAAATCTCCGAAGCATAAATTTTAGCGTACACGCTCTAAACTTGTAAACTCTATTCAGGGTATAGGTACCGCGTGTACCTACTGAGAAAACAAACGATAAATAATTATCTCCTATCATGGCTAAAAAATAATACAAAATCTGCTTGAACGCCGTACGTATACTAATAATTAAAGACGTATTTCATATATGCTTAACTAACTAGTACTCTACCTAGTGTATCTATGGATTTTAGACAAAATACTGTTATTACCTAAGTAGTTTTATATTTTTATGGTTTCGATCGTATGAGTCTGTCTATATATGTATGTGAAAAGACTTGTTCTTTTTTTGAGAAGTAGAATGAAACTCGAAATAGTATAGAACTCTCCTTTGTTTCCTTGAAGTTATAAATTTGTAACGATTTGATACTTTAATTTACGTCACGTATGGACATTATATATTAAATATACTCTAGCAAGAACAAACTCAATAAATAAAATACAATCCATAGATAAGTAATCCAATAAGGCGGAAAACCGAACTATAACTACATAGTAGTAGTAGAACTATGTAGTTATAGTTCGGTCTTTCCAGCCTGCTTTACGCTGCCGCTGCTTTTTCAGTTGGATGACAAGTAGGTAACTACCCTAACTCTTTTGCTTCGTTGATCCGGTGATTCCGGTGGTGTGGAATGGGTCGTTGAAAAATACTGCTTTTTATAAAAACATTTTTCGATTGATGAATCCGTTTGTGTATTATTAGTGTTCCCCCGCTGCCCAAGTAAATAGAAGTTATGGGATATGGTATAAATGTATTACAAGTTAAAATAATATTAAAAGTTCGAATATCGTATTAGAGTGGGCATCGTATTGGCGCACGGTGCGAGCCTGCGATATGTCCATAGTTTCTCACAGAGGTATTTAGGTACGTATAATGTGATCGACGGTGATTATGGAACCCAATAGCTTTTTCACGATGTGTCGTTATGTAATTACAGAACTTTGAAATGTGTGCCAACGTTAATAAAGTGCATGTAAAAAAACTGACGTGACATCCACCTTGGTTCACGCAGGAGAAGCGCTGCGTAAATGTACCTATGTGAACCGCGAAATGTAAACATCTCACGCGCATGTATCGGTACATTTTGAACATTTATTCTCAAGGTGTATGCTAAGCTACATTCTATGACATATTTATTAGATATTCTCAACAATGTTTGCACGTTAGAAAACTGCTCGATTGAAAATTCGCATGGCGTGTTGACGTTCTCGCACTAAATATTCGTGAAAGATTCTCTTCAAACGGAGATCCAACAATTTGCATTTGTCACATAAATAAAAGAAGCAAGCGTCCTCATTAGGCGGCACGGCACAGTCGCCCGCGCTACCGTATCGCACTCCCCACATAATTCGTAAGTATTTGTCAGGAAATTTCCACATAATATGCCTAGCGCTCATGGGAACTTTCATCATTTTCGTCTCCTTTCGTTTACGTGCGTTCAGCGTTGCATGTATATATTGAAGCCATACAATCCAACCGAAATATAGGTAGGTGCGATGCGAGTTGTATGATAACGAATCGGATCTCCAATGTTCTAAAATGTGTCGGAGTGCACAATTTATTAAATGTTCCAGGGGGATGTAGCGGCGGCGCCGGCTCGGTCGCTATCGCCCGTGTTTAATGCGCATGCAGCTATTTGTCGACCGTAGGCTTCTCCGTTATCTTTTATAGACAGTTTTTGTAAACCCATTTTTCAACCTAGAAAAAATATGAGCATTTTGGGTTAAGCATATCCTTATTGCAGTAATTAAGATATGATGTCATATTTAAGCTTTTAACCCTTCTCAGTTAATGCCTTTGTATCTTTTTTAATTTTGGATCACATCCATGGAGTTATTGAAATTTTTGTTAATGCTTTTATAAGGTGTTATTCAGATTGAATGATCCCAATAGTAATAGACCGAAAACTTAAGGAAGTACCACGTACGTACACTAAAGCGTTTAACACTTGCATTTATAATGGTAACGCAGTACCTACCTGCAAACCTGTCAATGCTCTTCACGAAATTACCTATGGTTACATTATCAGTATTTCGGTTACTCACTAAATTACGTCAATTCGTCTAAACAGAATGTGACCTATAAAATTACGAGTTACGGTACCTAGTGAACTCGTTTTGTACCCAAGGTATATTATATTTCACTTCTTCATATATAACAATTGACTGTCTGTCTGGCTGAAAAAGCCGATTAAAGTCCGTTTCCGTAAACCCAGTGAACTTTGCGACCTGAGGGCAATAAGGTTTTGAAAGCGCGTTAGGTAGATACAACGGTCATTTTTCCATACAAAAAAGCGACATTTAGATCTACGTGACGCGCGTACAATGCGTAACGTGGTCGACCTGCTGATAATTGTAAGGTTACTCAGTGCATTATACATATTTGTGAATTGTATTGAAATAACAAGTGAAAGATTGACTTCTTTTCGCAGAGCGAATTTTGGATACTTTGATGTTTTTCTCAAGTGACTGCTCAAATTACAAGTTTCGTAAGTTATTCTGCACAAATCGAAATCTGGGTATCAGGTTTTGAACACATTAGTTTTCCGGTAAGGTTCTTATTTTTACACAATCCCAATTTACCCAAATCTGAAATATGCGTAATCTGGATTTGAAACATGAGCATTGATCAGAATCACATTTGCTCCTCATTATGGGTAAAGTTGAGGGCACTATAGTTTTATGCCTGTCAATTTATTTGTCTGAAAGTCAGGCATTTTACGGAACCCATAATGATTTGATGCAGAGATGAATAGTAAAAGTGTCCCATAATTCCTTCCTTAATATCCTCGTCACCTGTAGGTAGGTATCACTCGTTAGCGCAACCACGTTGAATTTGTTTCTATAACACTCAAAGAAGAAGAATTATACATATATGATTTCATTGTATGGCAATGCGGTCATACAATAAATCAGGCAATAACGTATTCTAATGTGAGCAATGTTGCGGCGGCCGACGCGACGGTCGCACACAGACGCTCACCGTTTCTGCGAAGTCGTTTGGAAAGCAGGCTGTGATTTGCAAGGTCACGCGTATAACACGGATGTTCCCGATATTGAAATGTACAGAGACGTGCTTTATTCACCTACATATCAACACATACAATTTGAAAAGATCCCAGCCATGATGCGTCTACTCAGTTAAAGTGAACCTTACGCCGGCCGCGCTAGCAAGAATTTCGCTCGGTGGAAATACCGTATTTGAATGTTGCTCAATGCGACAGTAGTATGAGAATCGAATACTCATATTGAATACGAATTGGACGAACGGTACGACACTTAGTATGGTAAATTCCGTATAGCGAATTATTAAATTATTTAAGCCGCATATCGCGGCGCGGCGACCGATCGCTTCGCCACACTATCGGGAATCCCTGTTCACTACCTACTAATGCAATAATTTGGCGTATTTTGCAATCGCGTATTGAATAATGAATAGTTTGTAAATACACTCGAGAGCAAAAGTTTCGGGTCACTAGCATTTACTTCAATATCTTGAAAACGAATAAAGCTATCGTATTGAAATAAATTGAACCTTATAGACAATTTAATAATCCTTCATTACACGTATAAAAACTTATTGGTTGGCGTGAAGTAATGGCATTAAAAAAGTTATAAACATAATGATCCCTTTTTTTCAAATCAGAACTTCTAATTTTCGCAACTATTTTTGCTTTTGTTTTTGTTCTGTCATAAAATGTATTTATAAGAAGTCTTCTAGGTATCCAATAGTCATTATTAAAGTAGTAATTATGTCACTCACACCTGAGGAATGTACGAGAATCCTCACGATCCTGGAAAATGGAAGCAGCCAGCGAGAAACAGCAAGAATAGTCGGTGTATCGTTGTCTACAGTTCAGCGTATTCGCCAGCGGTTTCTAGAAACTGGTTCAAACCTACGCAGACCAATAACAGGCAGACCCAGGTGTACGACGGCACGGGAAGATCGATATCTAGTCAACTCTATGCTGCGAAATCGGTTTCTTACGGGAACATCACTGACTCATAATTTTTTAGGGCTTGGTAGAAGCAACCCTTCTGCTTGGACTGTAAGACGGCGACTTGCTGAAGGTAATTTGAAACCATTTAGACCCGCAAATGGTCCGAAACTCGAGAGGCACCATCGTATAGCAAGACGAATTTATGGACGCGAACACTCGCATTGGACGATTGAAAATTGGTCAAATGTCGGGTTCTCGGACGAATCAAAATTTATGCTGTATACACACGACGGAAGGGCAAAGGTGTACAGAAGACCAGGAGAAAGATTTATGCAAGCCTGTATTGAAGAAAAGGTGGCATACGGTGGTGGTTCGGTACTCGTGTGGGCTGGAATTTCTGCGGAAAGCCGAACAGAGCTTGTACTGATCGAAAACGGTACTCTTAATGGCGTAAGATACGTGGATGAAATCCTCAACGAGCACGTCGGTCCATTTATGGCAAGACTAGGTGAGAATGCCATCTTTATGCACGATAACGCCCCTCCCCACACTGCTCGTGTAGTGCAAGACTACCTTGATGAGGTGAATATTCGTCCCATGGTGTGGCCAGCACGTAGCCCCGACCTCAACCCGATCGAGCACGCCTGGGACGAGCTCGGACGACGTTTAAGACAACGAGATCCTCCTTTAATTACGCTTCGTGACTTGAAACATGCATTGGTAGAGGAATGGGAGAACATTCCCCAACAGTGTTTCAGAAACTTGGTGTACAGCATGCCGAATCGCATTGCAGCAGTCCAGACAGCACGTGGGGGTAATACCAAGTACTAAACTGTGTTAAAACTACTTGTAAATATAAAAAGTTCAATATTTTCAGTTTTGGTTTTGGAAGCAAAATGACGCCATTTTTAATTTGTCGTTTTAAACATAATAAAATAAATGGTCAGTAGTAAATGTAATGCATTTTATTTTAGTAACATTAAATTGTCTATAAGGTTCAATTTATTTCAATACGATAGCTTTATTCGTTTTCAAGATATTGAAGTAAATGCTAGTGACCCGAAACTTTTGCTCTCGAGTGTAGTTTATGATTTAAACGTGGATTTTAGAGTTGATACGTGATCCGACGCGATGAAACGAGCAAGGATAACATACGTTAACAAGTGATCCTTTTCAATAAAATTGTATCACACTAAAAACATTACATGTAAAGTGATTGCCAAGACTCCGTAGCTCATATAGCTTCTAGCGTGAAAAAGATATCAGATCGCAATTAGCGCCAAGCTTCCTACTCCACACGGCTTAACTCTACCAGCCCCGCTCTACTAATTCTACATCTTGTTTAAAAAGCTTTATTGGGCACATCGCGGTCGCCACATTAATTCCCGCGCGTCCATACTGTATGAATTTATGATGATATTAATAAGCGAGACGGGTCTATACTTTTTAGGCAAGATATACAATTAGTAGAGCGTGGCTGGTAGAGTTAAGCCGTAAGTGTGGAGTAGGAAGCTTGGCGCTAATTGCGATCTGATATCTTTTTCACGCTGAAAGCTATATGAGCTACAGAGTCTTGGCAATCACTTTACATGTAATTTTTTTGTTGATTGTGTACTAATACCAACTTACATTACCAAATTTCAGCTTTCTAGGACTTCAGGAAGTACCCTAAAGGTTTTGATGATCAACGTTAGTTAGTGAGTGATGTCAATAGTGAACTTTATTATATGTTTAATAAGTCCACTATTGACATTATATCCCAAAAAGTTTGTTTATCTGGTATAATCCAATCCCAAGTTATGAGGGTTCAAAAAAACGACGAACCACTTCGAGAAAAGGTAGGTAGTGCCCTTGCGCTCCGCTTGGTTCGTCTTGGTGGGGGCACTAGCGTGCCCCCAGATACTTTATTCATAATATGTAGTGGATATAAGGTGTATGTGAAGTCCCCAAACCGCACTGGGCCTGCCCGGGGACTATTGCCCATTAGCTCTCATACATGAGAAGAAGCCTGGGCCCAGCAGTGGGACGTATACGTATACTTATATATAGGCTGATTTATTATTATTATTAATGTACTAGATATGTATTAGATCAACATTCTACAATCAATTATTTCTGCAGACCATCATGTTCTATGGGATATTATTATCACTCGGACTACACGAACCATTTTATGAAAGCTGGCAATTGGACTAAAGACGGGCGGTGACTTTTCTTTTGATTTATGTATTTATTTGATTTGATATAGGTGTACTTATTGGTTATTTGTGGGGATTCCCCATTAAATCGTTAATTTAACACAATCACGACTTAACAGCACCCTCTTATTTGGAAAATCATAATAGTGTTTCCTGTGTATTGAGTGTAAGTTACTCATATGGACACGTCAGTGGATATAAATGTGATGGACATGGTGTGAACAAATTGAATGGGTTTTATATATGTGGTTATTTGTATTATATATGTTGTAACTTTCGGACGTACCTTTAAACTCCCAGCAACTATAAAAATACCTATGAGTTGTTATTTTTGTTTAAATTTAAAATATATTGATTTTAATTATTCTAACTAACAACGCACCTAAGATAATGCCAGGTATCGTAAACATAACCAAAGCGTGAACGTAGGTACCTACCTTATAGTAGGCTTGCTTTAAAACAAAGTAGTGTCTATTCCTTATTATGATAACAAATAGCATCGCGTGTTGGCAAGCACGGGTAAAATAGAAATGATTTAATTTGAGCGTAGAGTTGGAGGGGTCTTTGAGTTGCCTGTTACCGGTTACGGGCAGTTACGCTGGATCGGTGTCGGCGCCGCCGTCGCGTGACCCGACCGTGTCCTCTAATGAAGTGCTACTCAACAAATCAAAAACATTCATACAACGATTAATCATGCAACGCGTCATACATGCTGATACTGAACCACTAAGCGTAAGCTTATACTAGTCGTGACTTGGCAACATGGCTGGTAACAGTTAAGTGGCACGACCTGGCGACAGGTCCTGTGAATGCAATAAACGGATGACAAATATTTACTTTATTTACTTACATTACGAATGCCTAATGCAAATAGTTCTGTAGGTGGGTAAAACGAGCATGGTTCATTTACAGTTACAACTTTTAGATTCTGATCTGAGTGATCTATTTATGAAGAAAGAAAGTCACGTATTTGGTGGAATTTGTATATACAGCAAGGCTGAAAAATATTTCAGTCATGTCTCTCAAAGACAAAACTCAAGTGAACACAAGTAATCGGTTACCAACAAAACAAATATCACGGGGACCTCGCAAAGTTAACCCCGAGGCGCCCCAGTGCCGGGGGCTCGTAATTGAAAAATAAAACGCTGTAATAATAGAATTTACTTTACGTGCTTCCCAATGACAAATTCTACCGTTCGTCTGTTATTGTCAGGAGAGCGACATTGACTTAACATGCACAATTCTGAACACGCCCTCTTTGCTCTCTAAATACGAGTATGAGTATACCTCCGTTCGCTATAACGGATTCTTGTTTGTTGGGACGCCGGTAAAATGTTGATGGACGTCTTTTGCACAACACAGCAATTCTATTTCACAAATTTGGAGCATAAGGTATATATATTACTTTACATTATGTAAAGTGATACAATAACCAACAATACGAGTCGTGTATTACTTATTCATCAATTTAACACGCGTGAGTAATAATTAAATAATAATAAATAGATATCAGAGGACAATTTTACACAAATCGAACTAGCCCCATAGTAAGCTCAATGGGTACTACACGACGATATATTTAATAGATATTATCATCCTCCTAGCGTTATCCCGGTTGTGCCCCTAAAGGAGCCCGGGGTCCCCTTTGACACCTAATCCCCTGATTTGGCATAGGCACTAGTTTTACGAAAGCGACTGCTGCCATCTGATCTTCCATCCTAGAGGGAAAACTAGACCTAGTCGGGATTTGACCGGTTTCCTCATGATGTTTTCCTTCACCGAAAAGCTAACGGTAAATATTCTGTACATAAGTTCCGAAAAACTCATTTGTACGAACCGGAATTCGAACCTAGGACCGCTGCTTGACAGCCGCATGCCTGAACCACTAGGCTACCGTACCTTAAAAGATATAAATATTAAAAACATAGAAAACATCCAAGATTCCGAAACATACATTCATGCTCATCACACAAATATTTGCTCTCACCGGGATTCGAACCCAGGACCCTCACAGCTTCGCAGGCAGCGTCACTACCCACTCGGCTAACCGGTCCTCCTAATAAATAAGTGAATGTGTACCTTATTCATGTCTACGTTTCCTAATTGCATAACCCATACTCGTACGTCAATTGGTGTTATTTTTTTCAAATATTTATTTAGAGGCTGGAAAACGCAAGTCGGACCCACTAGACTCCATTACGTGGCAACACTAAACGTCATATGCATCAGGGCCACTGCCACTTACCGAGCGGTAAGGCGCGCGACTTCCAATCTGGCCGGACCCCGGCTCGTACCACTGAGTTTTTATCAAAAAACCTATGTACGAAATATCATAAGATATTTAACGGTGGCTTTTCGGTGAAGGAAGAGGGCCCCGTGTAGGCCACTACCGGTAAAACGCTAGGAGGATGATGACATTTTGACCAATGGGTATACTGCTTAAGAGTCCGTAGTAAGCTCGACCGAATTTCACCTTCCCATACAAACGTAGTTACGCTCTCATTTTAAAACTACGTGTTGGATTGTGACGAAACTTTGCATATACAATGACATGAGGTATATCTATGTCTGTAATTAGTTTATATGGTTCCAGTTTATAAAACAAACAAAATACAGCAAAAACAAGTTTTGTGTGAAAAACTTTAATTCGCTGTATTTTTTTACTATGGTATCTGAAGCTACATAAACTAATTACAGACATAGATATACCTCATGTCATTATGAAAAGTTTCGTTACAATCCAACACGTAGTTTTAAAATGAGAGCGTAACTACGTTTGTATGGAGAATCGAGCTTACTGCGGACTCTTAATTTAATGTAGTTGGTTCAAATTGCGTTTCCCAGACTCTATTGGTGTTGCACTCCTTTGGTACAGTTTGACAAAATAAAAAATACTACTTATCAGCTCCTAATAGTAAAACTAGTAGCGTATCGTGTAGTCTCCGCATGCGTGCAAAATATTCGATGAATTATTCCTATCGTAAACATCCCAAGTGGGCTCTGTATTATTCAGAGAACAATAAATTTTCCTGAATGCAGCATTCTTAAATAGCACATGTGTTGCCTGACCAAATAAAGTATAAAATACATACGGTCACTGCAATTCGTAGTTCCCTAACATTTGTATGCAGATATTACGGTAAACGGTAGGATTGTTCCGTGCGGCGCTCGACATTTCTGTACAATACATTGGTTTAGTCGTAAACACAGTAAGTATACTTTCAGCCAGTTCTCTGGACATGGTACTTTTTCTAAATAGGGCGTTTAATACATTACTAAAGTGTAACAGTTAGTGTAAGTGTATGTAAGTAATGCTCATTATATAGTAAATTAGTATACAGCACTGCCTCAAGCAATAGAAAATAAAAACAGGCCAAGTGCGTGTCGGGCCACGCGCAGTGTAAGGTTCCGTAGTTGCCTGTCTGTCTTTGTTACATCGACACGCGCGCGCCAACAAAATAGTGTTATCGTAGTCCGTATTCGTAGTCCACGAACACTAAGCAGAGAGGCAGGTTACCTATGTGCTTCTGTCTTCTGTACCTGACGGAGCGTATGGATGTGGTCTACGGTACTAAAGCCTCTTCGGAAACCGGCTTGGCCGGGAGGCCGAAAGTCATCTAGCCTGCATACGCGACGATTTGTAATGAATATCGAAAACATTTTATAGATATGGCTACGAATTGAGATGGGTCGGAGGTTCTTCCGGAGAGTGTTGTCACCTTTTTTGAAGAACAGCACCACCATACCTCTGTTCCATGCCTTTGGCGTTCTTCCGTCCAGTAAGACGGAATCGAGCAAGTTCTGAAGAGCCGCAAGGAAGGCGCGTACCTTTAGGAGTTCGGCTATTATTCTGTCTTTATCGGGTGCCTTCTTGTTCTTAATCTGTTTAAGGGATTTACTTTAGGGATTTACAATCTCGTACAGGTTGATGTCCAGGATGTCGTCGGTATAGTGTCGGGTTAGTCTAGCTCTAGGGTCCTCCGACAGACCAACCTTGGGTCCACGAGTTGATGTGTATATCTGTCCGTAAAGCGCTCTATTTCATCTAAAAGCTATTTAGAAGAAAGGATTTTACCATCTTCAGTTTTTAACTTGGCGAGTTGGCTCTGCCCAATAGACAGATTTTACGAGGACACTTTAGAGCCCTCACTGGATGACGCTGGATGGCCTCTTCAATACAATTTGAAAAAAATATCAAAAACTTTATTCATATCTCATTTGAAAGATAAATACTCGAACTTTCGTTCATATACCGCGACGAGTCGTGAATGCGTAGTTTCAGAAACTGTTAGCACGATTAGGTTGTGTGTGAATGGTCCTAGTTAGGTGGAGTGAGATGTAAATATCCATGGACGCGGGCGCAGGGGTCGCGCGTGCTTCTGCCGCATTGTGCTGCAAAACGTGCCGACTGCCAACATGGTAGCTGGCGCCCGTGAAAATTACTTACACTGTTAAGGCGCTATATTGAAAATAAATCTAACCCTGAGGGGCGTGGCTTTTGCGCAAACGCGGGGCGCCTTCCCCATCGATATATAGGTAGGTAGGCACTTGCTTCGCAGGTGCAAGCGCGCGCGTTCCTATTTTGTGTGACTATGAGAATACAGGATGCATGGAGTTGCTACGGCCGAATTTATATACTAAAATCAAGTAATTTTGTTTATTATAGTATATAGACACTTTAAATTCCTTAGTTTATTGCGTAAAATATATATTCACATGACTTTGTACTAAAAGCGCACTGCTAATAAAATGTGTATAAGTACCTTTTCTTTTGTGTGTATTTTTACTAAATGTTTGATTTTAAGTTCCTTAGTATTTTTATGACCAGCTTTTGAGAGATCCCTAAAATGGTCACTTCTATTGTTCTGTTCCTAAGTAAAGTACTTATGCAATTTGTAAACATTAATAATCTATTTGCATTTTATTATTAATTTATAACTAGGTAAGTGCATTGTGCAATAGTATTTTCTGTCACTAGTTGCCATGGTTCCATCTCCTGAGTCACTTTGTAAAACTGAGGTGTATTGTTGGTGTGGAGTTTTCTTGTCAAGTTCGAGATATTTTTGTATGGATTTCTAGACACGTTAAAAGTGCGAATTGCAACAACAAGAAATAGTTGCCTAGGTCATTTCATACATAATTATGAACGATTAGCGTTGACATAAAACGGTGTTATTTTAATATAAAAGTTATTTGACTGCCAAAACAAAGTTAACAACAAGAAACTGAAAAGTAAAAAAACTAGTTGTTTTATATTTGGCGAGTGGGCAATAGAAGTGAGTCGACGGAGGGATGCTACCATGTCGCTACAATGCTTGATTATACTGTACAGGGTGTAGCAAAAATGGGGTGTGAACCGATCAAGGGCTCAACAGGTATCGTGTTCTGATAAGAAAAAACAAAAAAAAAATTTTTTGTCGCGATTTTTTTTTACCTTGAAGCGTTGGCCGACTGGGGCGACATAGAAATGTAAAAAAATCGGATCAATTTTTTTTTTCGGTTTTTTCTTATCAGAACACGATATCTGTTAAGCTCTTGATCGGTTCATACCCCATTTTTGTTACACCTTGTATAATAATTGAAGTTTTTATTAGTGAATTCTGTTAATTCCTTAAATGGACCCTCCCTGTGGTCAGATACCCCCCCAGAGCCCCCTATAACTTTACTTATCGTCTTACTAAGTTATATATTGACATCTGTCATTATAATCAGCTAAAAATAAACAGGGTATTCACTCTTATTGTTTGTAACCGCACACTGTCACATAGGTTGTACACCCTTGCACCTATGTGACGTAGTGGCGGTTACGTTACAAAATATACAAAAGTACCTTAAATATAAAGGTAAGCAAGTTAAGCGATTATTAATGCTTTTCATTTGCTTTTCAGGGCCCAAGTGAAAGCTCATAGCAAAAACATAGCCACGAGTAATCTTCTGATACATTTAAAATATGCTCATGGTTTGGAGGGAGATGTTCAAAAATCGTGAAGATATGAAGATTGTGATGACTATATGCTTCTTATGTTATTTCGATTAGGTATTTAGGTATAACTATGATAATTTTCATTGAAAGAGTGATTTTTTTGTTAAGTTAGTGGAATTGAAAAAAATATGATTGTTTATTTACTCGGTTCCTTAATTAAAATAAATTAAACTTTCTATTAAGTAACAGAAACGAGGTTTTTTATTCACAAATTGCTCCCTAAATAAAATCTAAAGCTCAAGGTCACGCCGCGGAATTTTGCCTATCACGCCGCCGCCGTGGAATTGGCTATCGGCGCTCATATCTAAATTACCTAGTTACCTCTTTTGGATACCCAATGATTTCGCATGACAATCTAAATCGAGTATCGACTCCACTGCTTGGCTTTGTTCGGTCGATGTAATTTTCGTGGTTTTGTTTGTGCTAAAAAGTAATAAAACATTATGAAGATACAGTTCTTGTATTTCACTAATGCGAGTAGATTAGGCGAAACTAGACTTAAATTACATAATAATAGCAATCACACCACTCGCCTTTATGAAATGCAAGAACTGGTAGTTGATTTGATTTGATACCAACATTTTAAAATAAAACTTACGAACTATTTTTATTTATTAACATTAGATTACAAACTTACCTTTTCCTTGCCTCAGCCATTTTACGAAGTAATTCTTTATACCGTTACCTTACTTTGAGATTTTTAGGATCTTTGAGCTACATATGGCAATACACCAAAAAGAGCATTTTTTTCCAGAATGTCATCTTAATAAATAAGTATTGTCTAAATGAGAAACCAGCTCTTTAATTCATACTGGGTCTACTTAGTAAAAATCTATACTGAACATTATTTTTAACATATACTTTCCCATAAGTTTTCTGACTGGTGCGAACTAGCTACTGGCGTACCTCAAGGAGGGATCTTATCTCCACTTTTATTATCTATTTTTATTAACTTTCTGACTCCTAACTTTCGCTGTGCTTACCACCTGTATGCTGACGACCTGCAATTGTATGATCAGTCTAACGTCTCTAACCTCTCAGCTGCCATTGATAAGTTAAACAAAGATCTGGCGCACATTCAGAGATGGTCCGAGAAATTTGGCTTGTTTGTCAACCCGTCCAAATGTCAGGCCATTATCATTGGTAGTTCCCATCAAGTGGCTAGGCTAGATTTCAACTCTATTCCTCATATTAAATTCAATAGCACTGCTATTCCTTATAGCCAGAAGGTAAAGAATTTAGGAGTGTATTTGGACAACACCCTGAGTTGGAGGACCCAAGTTGCTGAAGTTAGCCGAAAGGTGATCGGCTCCCTTCATGTCCTCAATAAACTCAAACACTTCCTGCCTATTCAAACCAAAGTTTTATTAGTGCAAAGTTTGATCCTACCCATAATCGACTATGGTGATGTGTGTTATCCGGACTTAAACGAGGAACTCCTAAATAAACTAGACCGTCTCCTTAATAACTGTATTCGTTTTGTTTTCTGCCTCCGTAAATACGATCATGTCTCCTCCTACCGATCTAATTTTTGTTGGTTATATCTTGGTATGCTTTGCTTCCTTTTTTCAATTCTCCAGGATCCGAAATCTCCCGACTATCTCAAAAGTTTGTTCCAGTACCATGGTGTGAATTGTATCCGTCAGTTTCGCTCTTCAGGCAATCTTTCTCTCGCTATTCCACTTCACCCAACTGGTTTCATGTCCAATTCATTTACCATTCGAATCGCTCGCCTCTGGAACGGTCTACCCGTTAAAATCCGACAGTCTTCGACCAGATTCGCGTTTAAAAGATCGTTACGCAAGTTGTTTGCTAGCAGAGCCGTAGATTCTTAAATAAATAAATATGTTAACGATAAATTAATCGATCTCTTAGATACTATTTGTAGACGAGCTCTGCCTGAGATCCTCATTACTGCACATTTTATAAACGTTATCATCTGTTAATCAATCAAGTTGGATCCAATGTCTGAACTCGAGAATTTATTGCGGCTTTTCCTTCAAATATTTGCATATTATCTTAATGATGAAGAACCGCCTCTTTGGGACTTATCGCAATATTCCAATTAATGTAGAAAATATGCGCCTGCCTTGGACGCCGCGTGTTTTATTAACCTTTCATAATGTACGCCCGATATCTCTGGCGTTGACTCACTTTTAATCTGAGGCTGAGCTTTTTTTATTCATTACAAAGTGCTACCAAACTTTTCTTCGCAATGCAACTGCCACAAATGGAGATAGGTCCGAGTTCGTACCTAATCTGTTAATATAAGTTGCGTTAGGATATATTTATAAACCGATTGAAAGAACAACCAGTACCGCTCCCCGTTAATTAAAAAAGATGCAACAAATACCGCCAGTGGTCAACGTTATTTCTTTTATTCTAGGCCTTATTCAAAAGCATTACAACAGTTCAGTAAAATATTGCCGTCCTTATCTGAACATTTAATAGTGCAAAATGTTTATAGAACGAGGCGAAGAGGTTCGTTTAGTTATTCAGAATAGTATAGGGCAAATAATAAATAGGTTGCGCGCGCGCATGCTTCGCCGCGGAGTCTGCGCTGCAAGCCACGAGCGGGCATACTTCGCGGAATACGTACTTCTATCTCTTTCGGGTGCATAACCCGGAGCAAGCAAGAGAAAGAAACACTATTACGTGAGTAGCGGTGGCGAAAACCGAGCTCGAGCTAGCTCCCGTGGCTCCCGCGCCACACCTAATTAACCTGAGACGTGACATAGCCACGTTATAAATTTTAAATCTGTTGCTGCAGCCACGTTTTTAAATAAAAATAAAAGCAATGAAATGAGTGGAAAAGAAACAGATAATAAATTGAGATTCTGCAAATCTTTGACGCAGGTTAAGTTCAAAATACTGAGGAGAGTAGTATAATACATTCAGCAAAGTAATAGTAAAGATTCTATGTAGGGGTGAGCAGCTAAATAGTTTTCTGACTAGATTATACAATCCTAAATATGTAGGTAACATAATTGTCATTTGCCAGCACCAAGCGATCAAGCCCACCTCACACGATGTACAAAAGACTTGCAAAAAATGGTGTTATCTTAAATCAGCTATGATTGTATGCAGCAGCCGTGTTTAATGTTAATATTATGTTGAACCTTTTAGAGCATGACAAGGCAGAAGCAGTTCTTTTAAAGTGTGACAAGGCGGAGCGACGAATCACGCAGTTTATGGCAATCGTTTCGTTTTGCATGCTATTTACAGGTGGATGACAACGCGTCATGTCCGTCCTAAATATGTAGGTACATATTATACGTATATGAACAATTAGCGCCTACTTATGAGGTAAGCCGAAGCTATGACGAGAATAAAATAAGTTGATCATCACTCAATGTGGTGAGCACCTAATTATAGGTACAAGAAATTACACAAAAATGCAATATGACGTTTTAAAAATGAAAAATTGGCCAAGTGCGTGTTGGACCACGCGCAGTGTAGGGTTCCGTAGTCGCCTGTCTGCCTTGGTTACATCGATGTGCGGTGCGGTTGCGTCGGCCGAATTTGTACCAAAATTGGCCTTTCCAAGTACACATTAAGTTGGTCGACTATTACTCGGTAACTACTTATGCCTACTTGTTTGTGATAGTTTTCCTTTTAAATTCATTATATGTACTACTACCACGAATTTTTTCACATCCCCAGTAGTAGCCATTTAGCCGGAAGGGGAGACACATGACTGGAACAAAAATTAGGGCTTTAAAGCCCAATATATCTCAAATGAATCACTGACTTGAAAAATGATTTTAGGAAACCCACACTATGGGTGTAACGAGTTTTTTAATATTATTTTTTTTGTCGGCGTGATTGATTTATTTACCCATGCCGAATCACCGTTTTCTAGTAGTAATGGTTACTGAGCTAAGCCGAAGACGGACAGACAGACAGACAGACAGACAGGTTGACTACGGAACCCTAAAAATGGATTGTTAAATAAATATATGAACATAAAATTATAAATATAAAACAAATAAGTATTTGGCCATTTGCAATGGCAGAAATGTCAAAAAAACCTATCATGATCAACCTACTACACTGACTCCAATGAGTCCAGTGGCGTAAGCAAATTTCTCAACTGCGTTACAATTTAACGTAGTTGAGAAACTTGCTTCAACGGTTTCTCTCTCTTGTCTATTAAGTATAGTGTACTATAGTAAAAATCCTCAAACATTGTCAATCAGTAGATAGAATATTTATTTTTAGTTTCTATCGCTCAAATTGTGTTGAAGCATTCTACCGAAATGGTCCGCGAAGGAGGATGCTGCTAACGCCCTGTATAAGCGAACACGCTCGTCTCTGGCAGTTGTATGGCGAACGAAGTAGCAGCTACCGATCATCGAGTGAAATATATAAATCGAAGCGTTATCATCTTCGGCGATCACCGTAGACGGCTGCGCCGCGCGGCAGACACGTGAAATAAATATCCATTTCCATACTCAAATACGAGCACAAAGCGGCGCTCGCACCGAGGCTGCGCGCGTCAGTGCGCGTCAGCCGCTCGCCAGCGAGCCGCTGACAGCCCCGCGCACCTGATCTATAACTCCTTATTATTATGTGAATGAGATCTATTGATCCGCGAGGTGTGGAACGCGCGATACGATTCGACGAAGATCATTTTGTTCGACTGGATCGACCGCTTTTGAACTAACCTGACGTTACAATGGCGACCAGAGACGGCAATGATTTAAAATCTGTTAACAGGACGCTTCTCTTTTTAACGATTGGTATACAATTTCCATAAAGGGATTTCCCAGATTATCCGGGTAGGAATACATTTCAGATAATAAGGAATAACTCGTCATCAACTCGTTTAAGCTCACAATGTTTCTTACGTCAGTAGACTAAGCTTCTAAACGCGAACAATGGTGTAAGGAATAATAGAAGTAAGAATGAAACGGAAATCCCCATCGTAATGAGGTCCCTGTTCATTGCTCCCCATATCTCAATCTGGAGTAATTATCTCCTAGTCCGTACGAGTCGAGCACGATACTTTATCAACATATCGATTAATGTATAGGTAGGTATAAACGCGCATACGTACAGACGCAGAATTCGTGCAAGGTGTATCGATTGTTTTGGGCAGATTAAGATGTGTTTATCGCAAAATGTAAATTGTAATTCTAAATGGTACTAAAATGATTAGCCAAATGTACTTAGGATAATTGATGATCCTTTTCTCAATCAGGTATAGTTTCCCGCTGGGAACGGCAGCTATATTGACAGTGAGGAACCTGCAATTGTCTTGGTGTCGGTACAACGAATCCTCAAATCAATAAAGGGTCGACAACGCGCTTGATACTCCTCTTATGTCGCAAGCGTCTATAGGCTACGGTGTCAGCATACCCTCAGGCAGGCCTACTATTTATATTATAAATGCGAAAGTTTGGATGTTTAAGTAGATGTTTGTTAGGTACCGTAAAACCCCTGTGACTTCGCCTGGTTTCGGCACTTATTTTAAATTTCACATTACACGTATTTTTGCTTGTTAAGATCACAAAACGTATTAATCTATATAGGACTTTAGTTTACCGTAACTTAAGGTCTAAATTCACCTAAATTAGTGGTAGGCGAAGTATAGGCAAAAGGCCCTGTCTTCGCCTAAATACTCGTACTGCCGGAGCGACTATTATAGACAAAATTTGAAGTTGCCGCCAGCTATCTTATTAATTTTTAACGTTTTTTTCGATTATAACCCTTAACTATCCCAAATAAGTCGTATAATAAAACAAAACGACGGTAGGCGAAGACAGGTAACGATCTGAGGTTAGTTTTATATATTTACTGTTTTTTCGATAGGGTTGTCAAAAATCATGTTAACTTACTCAACAACAAAAAAACTACTTATAAAAATCAGTTTACCCGTTTAAGAGCTACGGTGCCTCAGCAAACATACATACATACACTCAAACGTGTAAGACTCCCTTTGTGAGTCGAGGATTGAATGACTCTTACTACTAAATAAGATATTTGTAATATACCACACACTTGGATTGACAACCCTAGGAGCAGGCGAAGTGTAGCTACAAGGTAGCCGGAACATCGCCTCAATTACATTTTGATCGATTGCGAAGTATACACATAACTGAGATAAAAAAAACCATAAGAAAGAGCATTAGTTGTAGATTATAATACTTGTATTATAATCTACAACTAATAAAAAAAAAAAAAAAATAATAAAAGATAAAAGTAAGCTTTATCTTGATAAAGCTTACTTTTATCTCTTCTTTGCCACTATTTATAGCAAAGTTCCGACAAGGTAAAAAGAAACACGTGCTGCCACTTCAACGCCAAGCGGCACTGATCGTAAACGGCGTTAAGTTAGCCACAATTGATGCGAAAATATTTCGCGATCACAACGGTGTATAACTTGATCTTAAAACGCTCGTGGCGTCTTTAATCGCGATGCTCGCCAAGGCTCGCGTCGCAACTCACGACACTTGCGTTTTAAGATCCTACTTATACAACATTTTTATAAAATACTATTTTACGGAACCCTCGGTGGGCGGGTCCGACTCGCACTTGATTTTTTAAGTGTGGCTAATTTCAGTAAGTGTCATGTTATTTCAGCAAGCCGTTTAAAAATGAGAACTAAACTTCGTTTGTTTGAAGAGCCGAGTGTCCCGGCGATTCTTAAATTGTTTAAACATACAATAGTACATATTACTACATAATAATACATTACGAAATAAATTAATAAAAGGCAACGTGTTTAGTCTGATTTATTATTACTCTTTGTCCATTAACAGCAAGTCAAGTGACAGCTGCCCCCCTATTCTGTAACTTGTTTTAAGCTCACCTCAACGCTCACCCACAAATATATCTTGACACCGCGATGCGTAGTAACCAAGCGTAGGTAGTTTCGTGACGGGTGAACGGCGGGGTGAGCCGCATTGACGCTTAGCGAATAACAGCCCAGGACGGTATGATAATTTATGGAAACGAAACAGACAAGTATACGTTTCTCTGCATCTTACGGTACGACACATTTATTTGTCTCTATTTAGCTCCCAGAAATAATCATATCGTGTAGCATGGACGGCCTTATCACACAATAAGTGACAAGATAGAGCGTCCGTCACTGGCTGAAATCATTCAATAGAGCGAGACGGACGCTCTATCTTGTCACTTATCGCGTGATAAGGCCGACCATGATACGGGGTCTGCTTTCATTTGACATCGAAGTTATTCATAAAAAACACTTTCTATTTAGTCATTTTGTGTGGAATCTGCCCGAAAAAGTAGGCGATAAATTCAACTTTTATATAAATAGGCGATGATAGGTACCTATCCCAGGCGAAGTCACGGGGTTTTACGGTACTCAATCACGCTTAAACGACTCAACCGATTTGGACGAAATTTTTTATAGGATAGTTTTTAACCCGGGTCCACGCAGACGAAGTCGCGGCCGAAAGCGGTGTATGTATAAAAGAGTTTTCTGTACACCGTTTTCAATATCGATATAACAGATTGTGGTTGTATCAACATTGCAATTTTAGTGCGATCACATTCATGCGACCTTGCAAGTTTTGCAAGTGATACGTCGAATACGGGTGCGGGTCGAGTTCGAGTGCAATCGGGACTCGTGCCAATCATCGGTGATAAAATAATGACTTCACTACAGGAAGCGCCGTTATTCGCGCCCATCGCCCGCCCGCGCATGGGGGCTTTTAATCAACACTTATTGTTTAATGACCCCTCGTCCAAGCCTAAATTAAAAGGGTGACGATTCAAACCCTACTTATTGATGGACGTGAATATGTGTGCAGATTGAGTCTGAATGTTTGATGATAGATAATAGTTGTGAAGTAATTTCATTATATCCAAACAAAAACGTAAATGTGAAATGAGAGCCAAGTCCAATATTATGATATAATATGCCTTGGTTGTTGACTTCAACGACAAAAGAAGTGAGATCTAAATGGGTGCCAAGTGCAAAGGTCAGTCCTGAAAACTACTTATACCAACGTAAAATATTTTATAACAACTTACAATATAATTTCTCCTTATAACTTAGGAAAATATATTTAAGCCTAAGGTCTTACTTGGCTAGTTCTCATGTAATACGATTTTTTATTAAGTTACTACTAAAACAGTCATGGAAGAGCCCAATGTTCGATGGCAAGTTTGTACCAGCAAGCCAAATTTTCGGAAGAATACAATAAGAACTTCCAGCTTTAGAACTGGAAGGCTGTAATATAATTCGTATATGAGAACTAGCCAAGTCAGACCTTAGGCTTAAATATATTATCCTAAGTTATAAGGAGAAATGATATTGTAAGTTGTTATAAAATATTTTATGTTGGTATAAATAGATTTCAGGACTGACCTTTGAACTTGGCACCCATTTAGATCTCACTTCTTTTGTCGTTGAAGTCAACTACCAAGGCATATTATATCATAATATTGGACTTGGCTCTCATTTCACATTTATGTTTTTGTTTGGATATCATTACTTTTTGTACAGAAATTATAAGTCGGTACTTATTCATAATAAAATTAATACCAATCCAATTGGTTTTTCTTAAACTAAGTACTGTATTTTCCTACGCTTATGTGGTATAATTGTCTTTTTTGTGTTATTTTCAATATTTTCTTGTACCTTTGAAATGTTCAAGTGAATTGCCCATTTAGTACAGTAGTTAGTTTGTGTTCGCAACACAAATATTGTAATTTTTATCCTACGACGATCTGAATAGGTACCTAAAACAATAAACAACCAAATGTATGTTATGCCAACTAAAACATTATACAACATGAAAGTAAGCGTTTTGAAAAATGACATTATAAAACACAGACCACATGTCGGCAAATAAAACAAATAAATTTGTTAAGTTGGGAAATGAACGTTCGGCGAAATAAAATTACGCGAAACGTGAGTTGGGAAGTGATAATCGGCCATACAATTTTAGGCGATAAATAAGAGAACCCGTGCAACTATCTTCGCTTGTTACTACATCCATTCTAAAAGTTGGTCGTTTTTTTGCCTCATATTTACAATTAATTCCTCATAACAAAATAGATCTTTCCATAAATTTGGAGCACTAAGGGACCCTAAACATTTAAGGACATCAGACGACGTCGAGTTTTCGAACGGCGACAGTTGTCTCACTGGAGGCAGTTGGAGCAGATCGCCAAACAACACTATATGAATCTTGTCGAACCATCCGTCGTCAGCGTCACCTGTATCATATATTTCTGTTTAGCGAAGATGGATGTACATTAATGTTATATTGGAAATCATAAACACTTCATCAATTATTAAAAGTACTACATCTTTTAAGTCACATCTTAAAACTTTTAGTACTTGGTCTGATAAGGAAGTGTACTTGGGACAATTTCCGTGCTCTACAGGCAGCTGTAGGAGCCTATGTATTGTTAGACCGTTTACATAAAAAGCGGCAATACCAGTGGGTGCAGCTACTGCAACTAACTTATTCATTCGCTTCTTAATCCATTTTTTATTGTATTGATTAAATAACTTTTTCCCGTGCCGCCTGTAGCACTAACGCCACCCACCAGTAATTCTATTGTACGACTCATTGTACAATATAATAAGTAATAAGATATTTATTTAAGACGATTACGTAACGAATTACCTATTATAAAAATATAGTGTTATGACTGCGGGGTATTAACAGTTTCGTTGCTATAGTGACACGCCGTCAAGGTATTTCAAAATTCGCCGTGTTGACGTAACGTCATCGTAGCATCCATTTTTAATAAATATTAAGTAAGTTACGACTAAGTGTTCCTAATAGATCAATTAATTGAAAAATTATAATAAAATGATTGAAATTTACTAGTTTCTGATTTTGTACTTTGTATTCACCCAACTACCTATCTGGCTGCCAAATTTGAACTTTCTAGGTCATCTGGAACTGGGTTAGAGTTTTGATCTATCCCAGTTTTGATCTATAGGTAGGTCAGTGATAAAAATGACGATCTTTGGACGTTAATATCTAAATAACCACTTCAGGTGTGTTCATGAAATTTGGAGCACATATGTATCTCGCAAGTCTTAATATATGGGCCAAATTTGACATGTTTATGTGAAACAGTTTTTGATTTATGAGGGGGTCAAAAGTGGCTCCAAATGGTTCGTGTAAATTACACACGGTGCTACTCGCCAGTTCTGTTAGCTTGGACTTGGCTTGACACGCTACCGCGTGTCTAGTTATAAATAAAGATAAATACCGAGTAAGAAAGTGACTGAACGCTAATAAAAGGAGTGGTAATTTTCATACGACACATTTTGAAAGCAACTGTGGAACTGGAATTAAAACTCATCGCTGGTACCGTTCCGACTTTCCTGTGGATTCATAATTTTTTTATGTATGTGCGTCGCCGCTGCTATTTATTTGATGTCAACATCTCTATTCCGAAACGATATAAATTTGACAAAATAGTACGGAATGGGGTGCTATTCAAAATGGCAGTGCAGTGCAGCCCAACCAGTATTCATGTGTAACAAAACAGACGTAATTAGCGAATATGAGTAGAGATTAAAGTAAGTCAGTCCGTAACAATAGGTAGGTAAGCCGTACGTAGCGTGCCCTCGCGCGCACATTACACCGTGGAGACGTCAACTTCCATGTTTCCGATGTACATATTTTTAGACAATTGCTGTTTTTTAATCATACAGGACGCCTATTTTGACTCGACGTATACCATGACATAATGTTATGACATTTGTTACGCGTAGACATTCTGACACTCGCCGTGCACGGAAGCGTGCAGTCTACAGATATCATAAAGGTGTGCATACATGAGTCCAGGGTATCATACAGAGGTGTCAAGTTACAGATCGAAATGTTGGCGATATGTTTGTTTTATTGAACACGTGATCAAAGTTACAATTCACGCCATAGAACGGTAACAAGCGAAGGATTTGCCTGAAACCCCACAGAACAGTAACCTTTTATCTGATTCGATTTTGATCTACTACTGATCATGTATTGAGGTTACTATAACTACTTAACTACTGAATCATCTTAACAAATAACACTAATACTAACATCTCTATAGTTTCCTTTATCCCGACACAGTATTAAAGGCATTTGATCCCTGACTTTTAATGCTTCACCCCTGGCATTAAAATTATGTGTATATTTGTATCACGCTCGCGATTGTACGGCCTCAACGGGTACTCTTACATTCCGCTTGGCAGGCTGCTAGCATGGCGAACGCCAGAAGGCGAGCTCTCGTCAACCAATCGACATGCACGGTAACATATATTTCGATTTTAGATTTATAATTATCTACTGTTTTGCCTATTCAAATGTGGCAAAAACTCAGGGGCAAATAAAACTTAAACATAGAGGGAACGGGTCACCTAGGAACTGTCTTCATCGTAACCAATCCGTAACTAATGTGGTGACTAGCTAATATGTTTAATCGAGAGCGCGGAATACATTTCTGTTCGATCCACTGATACCCGCACCAATACTGTAACAATAGTAAAAGCCAACGGAATCAAGCAGGAGCTGATCCAATCAGAATTTCTTATATTTCATAACAAAAATCAACGACCGCCCCTGGCGTTAATTACTTAGAACCCGATATCATTCATTAGTAGATCCCTAAATTATTGCGCTCTGCAAAATTCTTAATTATATCTCTTAAATTTCTAAGTAAAATTTAGCCTTCGGCTCTGACAAGGGAGCAAAATGATATGTTTGTAAACAGCAATAATTTCACCGTTAAAGCGTTAATTTCAACCTTTTCCTTTCCATTCAACCTGAGATTATTATCATGTTATTTAAGCTAAAATATGGTATTAATTTAATAGGCCCTATTACTCTGCGGAATCTGGAAGATGAGCAGAACCACCTCCGGCATGTAATTAAAAACAGGGCTTGATAGATAAGGCTAATATGAGGTATTGCTACTTATATGGGTTTAATATTTCAAAGAAACCGGTAAACTGTAGGCCCGATCCGTTCTTATTCAAGGGGTGTAGACACTGAATAAAATATTCAATAATGTTGTATTTTCTTGAAAAAGGATTAAGAATGTAGACAAATGGAGAAAATAGAAATGCAAGAGGTTAATTAATCACAAAGTAATAAGTGTCCAAAGTCTTAACATACCCCGTTCTGTCTGTATTGGAATAGGATTATCGTCATTAGGCATATTTTTTTGCCTTGTTTCTTTTGAAGTTATAATAAATTTTGAGTCTACATCCCTCTTGATTAGGACCTGTATTGCGTGCTTCCTATTATTTTATACCTTGCTATTATGTAATTATCACGTGTACTATTAATATTTTGTACTAATACCATAGATTGCAAAGAAACAAACCAGTGAAACCAACGATTAGCACTTCCAGACGTCCTCTCAACAAAACTTGCAGGCAAACATGTTAAAGACTAGAAATGCGATACTTAGTCGACGCTTAATCCTCTTATTGGAGGTGTTACCAGTGTACACTTACCTATCTTCAAGCGAGCATAATAAGCTATAGGTACTAGAGAGGGGGTTGCGGCACAAATGTCTTTACGACACACGGGCATGAGGAAATATTAATTACGCAGTTCATAAAACTCGAGTTAAACGTTTAGGTAACGTGTTAAAACAGGCTCATCGCCCCTTCAATTAGACGGATAATTACGATGCTCAGAGTTATTAATTTAATAAGTGGGGGAGGTCGGGTGACGGTATCAGGTGACTTGGTGCACGCGCGCCGCGGGTAGGTATGAGTATGACTATGACCCTCGTCACCCATGATGCGTCTGCTAGTTATTTTAATCCGTTTAAGCCGTTTCCTAACTTATATCACACTATAGATTTGATGAGTTTATGAATGAATGAATGAATGAATGAATGAATGAGATTTATTTTGAAACAACAAAAGTTAACAGTGTACAGAATTCTTATATCTAAAAATATTATTTAGTTGTCTCAAAAAAGGAACCGACTCAGCATGAGTCGAGGCAGAGGGGGCCCCGACGCTACTATGAACCATTTGTTGACACAGACATCCTTAATATATCGTATTTAGCTCTTATAGTTTATATAAGTTAATAATTCAGACTGTCAAAATGTTTTGTCAGCGTTCGCGTTCGCTATGAAAGGATACTTTTTATCATTTATTAAACAAGAACCATCAGGGTTAAAAATCAACCCTGATATACACGTAGGTAGCCCAAGAAAAAAGCAAGTCTTCATTCTAAAAATTTAATTCACTAATTCACCCCACGGCACGCTTTCGCAAGCAAGTAATTACAGTAAGAGGTCTTAAGCATGAATGTTATGACTGTGCTTATGAAAAGTATTTTGCGCATCCGCCCCTGAATGGTGAGCCACACGTGAAATGTAAGATCGAAAAATTCTTTCATAATTAGGGATATTAGAAGAGGTAAAGCGTTTAAAAGGCTTTAAGAGTAATAAGAACTCTTAAAAGGTTGCTCTGCTAAGTACGGGCACCACTAAAAGCACGTCAGGCGTTATAAAAAATATTCCTCATTTTATTTGAACAAATAACACTCACTCTCGAGTTTTTCCTTGACATGGTAATAATTCGAAGGGAAGAAGTCGAATTTAATAGCGAGTTAAATGATACGTGCCCTGATTGGAAAATGTATGGTTATTCAGGTCGGGCGAGGCCGGCGTCCCTCCCCGCCGTACGGCTGATTTGAAATGAATGGTAATAATGGCAACGAGGCCCGCTCGCATCGTTTTGTATGATTATTCCAGATTAATTATTTGTTCGAATTCCGTTGGCTAATTTTTTGGAAAGGGATTTTCCGCATTGACTGACATTTTAATTCGAGATGGGGTGTTGTTTGGAATAAAATGCGATTTTTATACTCTCGCAGGTTCTTTTATACTGTGATGGTAATATCGTGATATAAACTTATTATATTTTGTTAAATATTTAAATTTAATGCAACCCTTAGACCAAATTATTCCAAACACGAATAACGACAAAAACTGAAGTTAAACGTCAAAATTCTTGGAAAAAAATCTTGTAAACTAACTCTATCCTTGTTTCAAACAGATTGACCAAACAAGTGGTCTGGTCAAATTAACACTAGTGGTTACTTAGAATACACTCATAATATAGGTAGATATAGGTACACGTTTCATCTTACTCTTTGCATCTGAGTGAAACGAGTCGCCTGGGGCTTTACAAAAAATCACACACATAATCGATTTATCTGAGTGCATTTCCCATATCTGAATGGTTATAAAACGTTGATCGAAGGGTAGTGCTATTGAGCCCGTCACGGAGGTCCCGAGGGCCGGCTGATGCGAATATCAAATCGCTGCCACCCCTTGACTCCATAATTCTCATCCATTAGGCTACATGAAAAAAACGACACCTATATCCGTCACGTCACTTACCTCACTGTCAAAACTCATACGCGGGTAACTTTGCCAGTTTCCAGACAGTTTCTGGCTGAATTTGATTGAATAGAGTTGGCATAGTAATGGTGTTTGGTCGACGTTTATCATCTAAGGTATGAGATCAAGTTATGGATTCCAATCGGCAAAAATTTCAGTTAAATTTATATTGAATGCATTTATTTGTGTATCCTACTCTGGTCCTATTGGTAATTACCAAAGCCAATTTAATTCATATTTTTTTAATCCAATTTATATTTATAATTACAAGTGAGTAGACTAAGTGAGACTAAAAACAAAACCGATGAACCGAATATAGTTATGATAAGTATCTAACTTATCGGTTACATATCTTCCAATAAAAGATTATGTGAGGTCATCAATGCGCTGCCATTTTCTTAATTAGTAACTTCGTTCTTGAGATTAGAAATTACGAATTCGCAATCATGTCACTGTTGAGAATTTTAGCCCAATTTCGTAATTTGTTAACGAGCGAACAATTAATACGGGTGCACGACGTTTTATATAATTTCACTTAATCTATTTTGGTTTCATATACCATTGCTTATTATAATGTAACGGATGATATAATATTGTCCCAAATAATTATCAAATGATCGAATGTAAAAAGTGATATAATGATTTAAGGCTATAATTACAAATAGTATAAAAGACATTTACTATATTTTTCACTCGGTATAAAACGTGTTTATTATAATAGCTTACTTGACATAATTCGTCAATGCTATAAATTTCAGAAGATATAAGTTGATTTTACAATAAATAACTTTAGATATAAAAAAAACATTAAAAATAATGATACAATTAATAATAAATTTAAAAAATAAATAAGCGAGACTCGTCGAAGCTCCGTCGAAATGCCTATCAGTCACTGCGTTGTAATCTTCACCTTTCATTCCCCTTATATCAAAAACGGATGGTCACAAAGAAAAAGTTAATTGCCATTTTATACTGACAACAATTTCATGATAATATCGATATTTTCTAAGTCCCTTTGCACTTTCAACATACCTATAGCATAATCCACCTTAAGGCAGGTCTCAGGTAGGTACGACGACGAACGAAGCGAGGAGGAGTGTTAGGTGTCTGCGACCATACAGTGCGCGAGCCGAGCGAGCGAACGAACGTGCCGCGGTAGCGGCCGGTGAAGCGCCAGAACCGAGAATTTTTAGTAATACTTACATTACATATTATGTAAATATCTACAAAAGTCTACGGCGAAGGGCGGGAGATTGAGTCCCAGAAACGAAAATGAGGCTCCGTCAACTTCTTGGCAGACATTTTTAAATAATATGTATGTTAAACGTAGTTATGTCATAAATGCGTTACATAAAAAGGCAATTAGATTTAATAACATGTATGCTAAACATATTTATGTCATAAATGCGTTATACGGGAATATAATTATGCCACTTGCAAATTATGTCATTTTGCCTACATATTATATCAATCGATAATTAGAGTAAAGCAAAATACAGCATAAAACTGTTATAAGTATCAAACGTTACATTATACTAAATAAATGTATGCTAATTTAACGTATATCAAGTGTATGTTGGTTTTTCTGACATTATATGAAACATTACGCACCCAATTAATACACGAGCATTGGTTAATGAACTGACGAGTATTCAATTGAGTCTAGTTCGGGGAAAGAGGCCAAAGGTTTTTTCTTTTTGAAGTGAAAACGTCTATAGCGGCGCTGTGCACTTTTGTAATGGGGAATAATTGTTAAACTCGCCACAGGTCACGAGCCCGTAAGATGTCACGTGACCGTAAGATTCGAGAGATTGAAAATTCGTAAGACGGACACGTGACCTGATTGAAAAACTGTTACAATGTCATTGAGTTTTCACTTCTGCCGGCACTCCCGGAGTGCAACCCGTTCTTTTTTTAAAGGTGCGTTCAGATAGTACAAATAATACTAGACTTGTACAGATACGTCACCTTGCGTTTATCATGTGACAAATCAAGAACGATTTCTCGCTTTTATATACATATATACTACCTATGTATTTTAGTACTATGGTTCTTAAATAACACTATAAACATTATAATAAACCTGTGGCATACTAAAAATAACTCATTAATGGTACTACTTTCGTTTGAAGTAGATTCTGTTTTGTTTCATATTTTGCTACCCGATAATGAATCGTAACAACATGTAAACAGGTATGAATTTCGATCGCCACGAGCCCGGTGTTTGCGCTTCAGACTGGACACTCCCAAGGGGCCTGAGCTGGCACATTCTGACGACTGAACTAAGTAGAAAGATAGAACAGAATTAAGCCGGGCAATTATCCCGTATTGGATTTATTGGTAATCTCTGCACGAATGGGCGCGAGGGTGCGAACCAACTTTTGATGATGCCTCCATCGGCATTATGAACAAAGTTGTTGCAATTTTTATGTAGGAGGATTTATTGTTAGCTTCTTATTTTCGCCCCTGGTTGTGTGTGAACAGATAAAGGAGGGAACAAAAACGTTTTATAAGAAATTAATTAATCCTATTCCTCATCATTACGTATAGATTCGCTTGTAGACAAATAATTATCTTTAAATATATACCAGTTCATTAAATAAAACTGATTATTTCTAATCGTACAATTTATTACTGTAATCGTGTTTCCAATTTAAATTAAATGAGCTTAACTATCAACTAAACTCGTAAGATTAGAGAAAATCGATTAGCATTTATTGTACTATTTACCTACCTATTTTCAATTGGATTATAAATTAATTATTACACATCAAATGCAAATATTCAACAATGAGCTCGAGCAATGTTGGCCGAAGGCATTTTAACGAAATAAAGAGAAAAAGATACAACAACAAATATTTTCCTAAACTTTTTTTTCAGTTCGTCGATGAATCGAAATTTTATTGCGTCCATTCCCAACTGAGCCACTAGTATCATGTCTGCATCGCAGTATTTGCCATAAAGGAGGGTCATCGTAAGATTTATAAGCAGAGCCCTCGGTGACTAACAGCCCGAACTATGGAGTGCGACGGAGCGTTCCGTCCCAGATGTTTTTATATCTACCCACGTAAACTATCTCGGGAGGTTATTTATTCCTTGAAAATATTACAACAATCTTTTTTCTCGATTTTTTTCTTAACTACTACGATTACGAGTGTATTAGCGACTGTAGAATATCTGAGTGAAGTGAAACTCATATTACCTATATCTGTTCAGGCAACTATTATAGCAATATTATAGCAAGCAAATATTATAAATGCGAAAGTGTGTGTGTTTGTTTGTCTTTCTTTCACCTCGCAACGGAGCGTCGTATTGATGTGATTTTTTTTGTATGGAGATAGTTTAGGAGCTGGAGAGTGACATAGGCTACTTTTTCCAGCGGGCAAACATCTAATTCCCACGGGAAAATTCAATGTGTTACATTTTCCTATAACCACGCGGGCGAAGCCGCGGGCATCAGCTAGTATAATATAAACAGGTTCCTACTTAGTTAAATCATCATATAGGTAATCATTATAAGCCTATATAAGCCCCGCTACTGGACTTACATAACTTATATAAAATAACAAGTCATAGTTGTATATAGATAGATCTATATACAACTATGACTTGGTATTTGAAACAGTTTTTAGGACTTTGCAGATGACACATGCTATCACGGTGATGATGCCGCGGTCAGTTGACTTGTTAACAATTATCTATTGTAAAAAATACTGTGACGAAACGTGATAAAACACGATACGGTTTGAATTAAAAAGCTAGCAGTTTCAAGTTTGAAACCAAGCAATTGGCTTTGCATTCGGTCACGTGAAGCGTTCAAATATTTTTCATCTCTCATACACTGAAAGTTTATCTAACCAGCGGGTTGAAAGTGAGGCATGTCGCGCATAGGGATGAAAAAAATAAAAAAGCAATGGCAGAAACCTGTACAGCCACAGTTTCAGAAAATTGTACAGATTTTGAAACTTGTTGACAAGCATGCGTTATTTTTTAAATAATGATAATAAATAAATTATTGTTCCACACACTAACATTATTAAAATCTGTCAACAGTGCCCGCCCAAATCGTCCAAAAATCAAACGCTTTTAAAATGGGTTCTGTAGGATCTGTTTTAGAAAATATTTAAGTTTTTGGCTTTCAATTCATTTCCTCGTATTCGAAATGAAAAGTTAGTGTTTAACTCGGGGAAAGCCACCCATTTCAACCGCGAACGAACTATTGGCGCTCGAACGAAGTGAGAGCTCCAAAATATCTCGTCAGGAATGGGTGTGCCTTTCAACCCTCGGTTAACAATCTACTATTGTAAGTTTCTTTTGATTTTTAACTTTAGAGCGCTCGACTCTTTCACTCGAAAACTGATAAAAACGATGATATGCTTTAATTTTACGAAATAGCGATAGAAAATTGTAAAACGATTGATATTGACCACCCGTATTCAATTCTATCGGTAGAAAGTACCTAAGTGCCTACAATCGTATTTACTCGTATTTAATTTTCGAGCGTTTTTTTTTTCTTTTGACTCGAGTCAAACATCTGCCTCGTATACTTCACAGAAAGAAGTCTCATGGAATTATTTAGACGACTTTTAATTCCATCAGAAAGAATCTCATTCCTTCTTCTGAATGACTTATAGTAAACTTTCCTATATTAAGTGATTTTCGTGAACTTGTGTACCCGTATCAAGAAAGTGTCAACAATATCGAATTTTTAGGGAAAAACTGTCAAGTAAAGGACAAACAAAATTGATATATTAACATAAAAGCAAAAATATGTCCATAGAGTATTGGTAAAAAAATCTAAGCGATACGTCATAGCCGACAGCCTCGAAAGTGTCCCTTGGGAGCTCACAAGTTTTATACCCCTACCTAGCTACACATTTTTTCAATAGAAAAGAGAAACATGTTAAACACGGTATTGATCCTTTTTCTTTCTCCCTGCATGCTGTATTTGCACAAGCACATGCCAACGCACACACTTTGTGTTTTCTAACTTTGTATAAAATCGTTTCGATTGTTTAGGCCCACACTAAATATACATATATCGACTCCAAACAAGTATTGGCTATTTGTTACTTAATTTTCAATTTCAAGTGGTTTGTACATTACCCATTCATGAATTGTGTTATGGTTTGAACATTATTATTATTTTTGAACTATAATATCCGTTAAAATCAAGGGGCCCGAATATCTCCACTTTCACATAATCTCTTGTGTAAATCAGTATGACAGAGACATCAAAGAACAGTGATACTTAATGGATGTGTAAATTGAAACTGGAATTAAAAATAAAAGTATCAATAGCTTTCGACAAAAAACACAATATAAATACCCGTTTTACCACAAATTAAATGAATACTTTTCTTTACTATTTAGTATATATGTTTTGAAATTATATTCACGTGGAAGTTTTCGTCGTACGACCGTTCTAGGAAATCGGAATAAATTAACAATCATAAGCCGAAGTACAAAAGTTCATATATTAGCGCACTTACCAATTGTATTATTGTTATATTTTGTAGAAGTGTTTATGAACATAACTATTTAATTACAAATTTAATAAATATAATAATCGATTCGGTTTCTTAGCCATCATTAATCATAATCGAATAAAGTTAGTCATAACTCTAAACACATCATTGTGGCACTATATTTTTTTTTATAATTTGCCAATTGTATAGTAAGTAGGTATCTAATATGAATTAGTAGGATTCGATTCCATATGTTTCAAAATCTCAAATACATGTATTTATCGTTCTATCTGTATTATAAATCAGCGTAGGTACCGGAAAAGCCTAACACGTACCAGTATGTCCAGAATACATATTTTATGAGAGGGTAGCAGATATTTCCCTAATGTGGCCGTTAAGCTTAATATATAGATAATTATTTTAGTGAGTATTCGTAAATATTCTATCCGAAGCCTATCCGTTGGCGATGATTAGAAATTAAGTGTTTAACTTCTTTAATAAATAAATTGAACGTTTATTTAATTGGGGTTTTTAGGGTTCCATAACTAAAGTAGCAAAAACTGAACCTTCATCAAATTTAAACTCGAAACTATAAGATTTATATGAATGAAATTTGGATTATAGGTGTATTTTGTAAACTGCCACATAGTTGTGTAGTCAAATGGCAATTTTTTTAGGGACATTCCGTACTTGTTATTGTAATTAAAAAGAAAAAACAACGTGGGTCAACATCAATCGTGTTGTGTTTTAAAATAAATATAAGGTCTTAAAATATCTAAATCAATGTCGTCAAAAAAGTTTAAGTAATCAAACATTAATTCAGCAAATAGGCCACGAGAAAAACCCTTTGATTCCCAAAAAACAGCGTAGGTGCTTAGTTCAAGTCTTGGTGATGCTGAAATAGTCTTCTATAGTTTTTCTTGACGATTTTAGTCACGAAAAAGATACAAAAAGACGGTCTACGAGTGTGTTAAGCCGGTTATACAAAAGGGTTAACATTTCAAACTGTAAATTCCAGTTTTAAATTGTCTTGCAATAATATTATATTAAGGCGAATACATATGACAACCCTGTCGCCCACTGGTTTTTAACCCCCGACGCAAAGAGAGGGGTGTTATAAGTTTAACGTGTCTGTGTATCTGTGTGTCTGTGTACCTGTGTATCTGTTTGTGGTATCGTAGCTCCCAAACGGATGGACCGATTTGAATGCGGTTTTTTTTATTCGTAATTTTCGTTCGAGGGTTCTTAGCCATGTTTCGTGAAAATCTGTGCAGGCGTTTTTGAGATATTGGACTTTAAAATGAAAATGTCGGGGTTTTTTCAACTTTTCTAATCCAGTGCAATCAGTGAACGTAGAACATCTTGTGGCGGGCTGTTACGCATTAACCGGCCGTCCAGAGAGTCATAACTGTCATAAGAGCTGTTGGTCTAAGGGTAGGTGTTGTCACCTAAGTGGCGAGTTGGCTCATTTAGCAGAGATCTAGTTACCGTCTGCCGTTGATCATGACCAGATGACTTCCCTCTCTTCATGTTCTTGATTGCATGATATCTAGCAATGATAACTAGTTGGCATTAGAAGACTTTAAATAAATAACATTATTTTACTTGTGGCTCTGTGCGCCGAAGAACTTGCGAGCCTGTATTGTGCCATTATTATTTTTTATTTTGAGAAACTGGTTGACAAATAAGTCTGGCCCAAGTTGAAACGGAAAAGTCGTTCGCTTCGCTCGCTCGATCAACAATTTAAAACAAATCGCGCGATTTAATACCAATACACATAAGTCAAAATCTGTCTCAATTAGGATAAATAATCCTCACTATAAGAGATGCTTACTTATGTACAAAAAAACCTAGAGTCTATATAATATGCATTTGACGACCGCTTTAGCCTAGTTGGTAGTGACCCTGCCTACGAAGCAAGAGGTCCTGGGTTCGAATCCCGGTAAGGGCATTTATTTGTGTGATGAGCACGAATATTTGTTCCTGAGTCATGGATGTTTTCTATGTATTTAAGTATTTATTTATCTATATAAGTATGTTTATCGTCGTCTAATACCCCTGTCTAGTACCCAGCTTTGCTTAGTTTGGGACTAGGTCGATTTGTGTAAGATTGTCCCCTAATATTTGAAAGCAAGGGCATAGATAATATGCGGATATAAAAATAATTTAAAACGTTTTTTTTACAGTTTGAGTATTTGATTTTAATTGAAAGTTTCGCGCCCATGCGTTCCTGAGAAAGACGGTGTTGACAGACAGACGGAAAACGAAGTTTTCCTATAAGATATCGTTTTTCCTTTCGAGGAATGGAACCTTACAAAATCATATTACTAAATTAAATGTCGTTTTTTCCAGAAATTGTGTAATTCTCAAAACCAAACATGACAATGTGGTAATAATAAACTTAAAATAGGAAAAACCTATCCTCCGGTATCTTTACGAAGTTGCGGTATCATGGTTAGTTGTCTTGTCATCGGTGTTATCTGACTTGGTTGCATTATTAATATCATGATTCCCCGTACTAGTTTCATCAATTTCCGTAGTAGTTTCATTATTTTCCGTAGTAGTTTCATTATTTTCCGTAGTAGTTTCATTATTTTCCGTAGTAGTTTCATAATTTTCCGTAGTTCCATTGTGATGTTCCTCACTGCCATTCGTAGGCAGTGTTACATTTTCATGGTCTATTGTTGAAGAATCGTTTCCAGGTACATCATGATTTGTAATCGCATTATGATCTGTAACCGTATTTGAGCCTTCCGAGGTGTCATGGTCGTCGTCGTCAGGCTCATCGGTATCATCGGTATTGGTTGTTTGGGCCCAAATTGGTAATTTCGTAGTCGGAGCTCCTGACTTCCAATCGTGTCTTGTAGTATTTGATTTGATTTTATGTTTTTGGATTTCTTGCTTCATGAAACATGTACATTTGCAGTGTTTGTCGGAAACAGCACTATCGTAATTTAAATCTTGGCATTTTCTGATGCAAATAAAAGCCTTCTCGAAGTCTTCGCAGTCCTGCGTATATTGGAAACCGTATCGTAAAATTGACTTGTCGAGGAGATCTAAAATGAAAATGTTAGTAGATTATTGTAGAAAACATATAAAACAAAATCAATGTATAAATATTATTAAAATACCTTCAGTGTTATTTCCACACGCAAGACGTGATATGGACAAGAAAACAAATCCAATCAAGGTGTACATTCTCGAGGAGTGAGGACGAATGATACCAAAATATTCATTATAAAACGTAGGTTATAAATGTTTTAATATAGCTATAAAAAAGCAAGTGCATTCAAAATTCAATACTTTTACTAATGAGTTAAGAACAATAAATTGTTTATTACATTTCAACACGCATATAGTTATAGACGCTCAAAAGTGCATGGTTGCATCTACCACACTTCACTGACCCCTAGATCGCAGCACGGCAATCACGCGACGGCGCGCGAGCTTTCTCGATTTTTCATGCAGAACACTTAGAACAAGAGGTATAGTGCGAGAAAAATCGAGAGTATGTCGCGGCCGTCCCATGATAGACGTGCTACTGTCACATCATAAAGAACTGTCAAACTTCCCACACAATACATTTTAACTAATGTAACTTTCAAATACTGATTGAACAGACTTTACATTATGTATTTAATAATTAAGTTAGGTACCCTAATGCTTTGTGCCGTACCTAGGTATCTAGGTACATATAATATGGTATGTTAAATATACCATTCGAATACTTTCTTGGTCTTACGGTTCGCCTGCATTACAATACCAAAAGTATCCCGGGGTGATCCCTAGAATAGAAGTAGCAATTAGTGAAAATTCGAGTGCAGAGACTTTCAGGAGTAGTAAAGTAATAAAATACCCTACAAAAATACCACGTTAATTCGTTGATCGATTTATGACCATGGAAAGTATTCAATTGGCGTTAAATAACTCGCTGTCTCCAAAATTTTTCACCAGTTGCCTACAGCAAATATCTTTTCCACCTCACCAGCTCGGAAAGGCTAACATTAGCGCTCAAAATCTATTAAAACCACATTTAATCCGCTAGCGTGGAAAATGATTTTGAATGTCGAACGTGACACTATCGCGTGATCAAATTTTTCTATACCTAAATTAAATGACAATGAGTGAGTAATTTTCCCAGATGATGAAACCCAACTAGATCTATTTATCACCTCCATAAAACCCCATACTCCAAATCGTTAGAGCCGTTTACGAGAACGTGATTACAAATCCTACTATCCTACTAATATTATAAATGCGAAAGTTTAGATGTTTGGATGTTTGGATGTTTGTTACTTAAACACGCTTAAACGACTGAACCGATTTGAATGAAATTTTGCACGAAGATAGTTTATAGCCTGGATTAAAATATAGGATAGTTTTATCCCGGGTCAACGCGGACGAAGTCGCGGGCGGAAGCTAGTAATATTATAAATGCGAAAGTTTGGATGTTTAGATGTTGGTTACTCAATCACGCTTAAACGGCTCAACCGATTTAGATAAGATTTAGCACGAAGATAGTTTATAACCTGGATTCAAATATAGGATAGTTTTTATCCCGGCTCCACGCAGACTAAGTCGCGGGCGGAAGCTAGTATAATATAAATCAATAAATATTAGGGGACAATCTTACACAAATCGACCTAGTCCCAAACTAAGCAAAGCTTGTACTATGGGTACTAGACGATGACAAACATACTTATTTAGATAAATAAATACTTAAATACATAGAAAACATCCAATGACTCGAGAACAAATGTTCGTTCTCATCACACAAGTAAATGCCCTTACCGGGATTCGAACCCAGGACCTCTTGCTTCGTAGGCAGGGTCACTACCAACTAGGCTAAAGCGGTCGTCACGTAACGTCGTATATAGGTATATATGTCGCAGGGAAATGGCCAAAGTAGAGATTTGACCAAATCACGCAGGATGTGAAAATGGCGAATTCCTTTTATCATTTGCTTAGTAAAAATCAATAATTTGATCAAATCCCTGAATCTGTTAAGTGAAATTATGAAATCAGCCATAAAAGGCAACTAGTTTTTTCATAAGTCTCGACTGTAACTTGGTATAGGTGATTTGATCAAATCTCTGAAGTGTTACTCTACATTTAAGTTTAATGAAATGGTAAATTAAAATGTCATAACAAAAGTAGGTATTAAAATTACCTATTCTTGTATTCGAAAAAAAGGTTGACTCGGGAACGGAGGTTAAAGTGTGTTGCGGTCGATGGGCTAGCAACCTATCACTGCAATTCCACATTTTCGTAATTTTTAGGGTTCCGTAGTCAACAAGGAACCCTTATAGTTTCGCCATGACCGTCTATCCGTCTGCGGCTTAGCTCAGTGACCCTTACTACTAGAAACTTAGAAAGCTGCAATTCGGCATGGGTATATATGTCTCCAATCACGCCGACAAAATGATAGAATTAAATCTGGTAAAATATTTCTTTTAAGTAGGGATATCATTTTTTTTCCCCTAAAACCCATGGTGTGGGATATCGTTGGATAGCATGTTCAATAATAGTATAGGTTTCTAAAAAACATTTTTCAACTTAGTGGTCCATCTGAATGATTTTGGGGTTTAGCCCAAATTTTTGAGTCAAGTGCCCCCACCCCTGCCGGCTAGATGGCTGCTACTGGGAATGTGAAAAAAATCTTGGCAGTAGTACATATAATTAATTTATAAGTTTAGCACTTCCTAGTGAACAAATGTTTAGTTGAGTGAATAAGAAAGATGATCATTCCCTAGTCGAGGAACAGATTAAGTAGCAAACGACACTTCACGAATCACTCCGACATCATACGATGCACGGCGAGTGCGGTGCCTGCATGTGTCACGTCATGTGATTGTTTACTAGTTCATGACAACCAAAGCCAAGTAGTATCGACATCTGCGTTCTTGTTTACGAACTCCATAGTACGGAATTTTGGCCATAGACATATGCAATATGTTATCTATCCTATTTCTGTAATTTACCATCACATCCGGTTTAGTAGTAATGCCTGTTAAAGAGTCGTTAATTTGACCTGTTAGGAAATAATCCTATTGGTCCGAAAACATCGAAAATGATCGTACCGCGGTTGACCCATGGTAACGTATAAACAGTTTACAATGCGCATGCCTGTTGTCAATAGCAACATAATAGCTGTTTATTGAGACAGAAAACGTTTGATGGGTGATCGGAAATAGCCGTACCTAGCTTCCGAAATTTCTTGATGCCTACCATTTGCGAATATAACCGACCATTCACTCTCATTACACGGCTAAATACGATCCAGTGGCAATTGGCTCTACAATCCCGTATGGTGACTGTACGTCACATCATTAGGGTGTGTTAGCCATGAGATTTTACAACTTGAGTATTTTTAGGGTTCCGTACCTCAAAAGGAAAAACGGAACCCCTATAGAATCACTTTGTTGTCCGTCCGTCCGTCCGGACCCTTTTTCTCAGGAACTGAAATTGTCCATGTATCAGGTCTAATGTCCCTTGGAGCTGTGAAAAAAACAAACTTCTAAGCCAACGCAATCAAAAGATACAGCCGTTTATGCCACAAATTTTCGAAACTCGCAAGGGAATCAAAACCTACAGGGTACTTCCCGTGAACTCAGAATCTTGAAATTTGGTACGAAGCAACGTCTTATAGCACAGATAAAGGAAAAACAGCGAAAACCGTAAATTTTTAGTTACATCATATAATAAAAATATTTTTAATAATTTTAGTTATTACTTATATACCTACAGATTTGCAAGGAACCCACGGCGGTTTTTTTTAATAATGAATATATCGAAAACTATTCGTTATTGGACTACATGTTAAAATACCACTTTATATAGCACCACATTTAACAGATTTAGTATATTAATTATTTATTTATTACGTGTATACGTTTGTATCGGCAGTATGTTGTGTTGCGTTCCGTGGGTCACGTACGGTGCTGTCTGAAAATCAGCGCTGTAGGTGTCTGTCTGACACCTTGGCATAATGCTGAGACAGCGACCGATTCACTGCCGCGAAGACACACACATTATGTGTCAATTGTATTGTATCTGTACTCCCTTTGTCTCTGTGTGTCTTTTGTGTAGTGAATAAATGTCTTCTTTCTTTCTTTATAGGTACTCCAAATAGGCTCTATAATCCATGCTTGAAATTGGTCGGGCCCACGGTGTATACAAGGATGAGCCATTTGTATAAGGATTGACAGCAAAGAGTATATAATAATATATGTTAGGAACATAATACACGTGCCACGGGTAAAGGGACCTTGGTGGCGGTAGTTTCAAAGATGTATGTAATGTATTGTAAAAGTGGGTAAGAAAGTTGATTTTTTATCGCTATTTTAATAACTATAAGATGTAATATTCGTTGACGTAGTTTTAGTCCATTAATTTGGTCCTACGGTTAATAGTAAGAAAGGTACCTTACGGCCGTGTGATTAGAAAATATTATGCAAAGTAATACTGATAAAAGCCTCCTCACATGCATCTATTATGATAAGGTGGGTCACAGAAACCAAGTTTGCGGCAGAGTAAATTTTATTTTTATTTACTGTAAAAAATGGCGGAGAATTGGAGTCTGGAGGGGTCTCTAAATACGAATTCAAGGTCAGAATTATTGGAAAAAGCCGTCGCCTTTTTCACATTCTAATTTCTTCAAAATGAGTTTAATTTTTATTAAGGAGTCTGCAGGCCAAACAGGGCAAAAAAAAGGAGCATATACAGGGTCCAGATTCAGATTCGCGTGATTTTCTGTATTTTTCCTGACGGTAACCTCTTAAACAAGCTCTTCAAAGAAACACCCACGAACATTTTCTTTTTTCAGAAAAGCATCCCACCCCCTCCCCAACTAAAATGACTTCTTGTTTTGTCGGTGCAGAACCGGTACTCAGTAAACTGTCAACTGTCAGTGCAGTCAGTAACTAAAACTTCACTGCGCACCTACATTTAAATGAGAGTTTCCTGACTGACGCGGGATGCGCGGAAGCGGGGCGGTAAGAATGCAGTACTGCAAGCGCACCGCCTCCGCACATAATATTACAGCTGCGTATATGTAATACTGATGGTATACCGAGAAGTGAGAAAATCTTGAGTTTCTAAAAGTGCGGGCCTGTTAAATACAAGACTATAGTAGGTACGTCTCTTCCTATAATCCTAACCTATATGTGTTTGTCGTTCTTGAATGAAGAATATAGATAAAGTTTTAGCTTTTCAGCTTTGTTATGCCTTGGTAGTGTCCGCGCTGGATACTGTCGTTACTTCCTCTGTCTGATTTGATGTGCCTGTTGCATCGGATTCTGATTGATTTGATATTCCTGGTGCATTCGATTCTGTTTGACTTGATGGTTCTGGTGCATTCGATTCTGTTTGATTTGATGGTCCTGGTGCATTGGATTCTGTTTGATTCGATAGTCCTATTCTATTCGATTCTGTTTCGTTTGATTTTCCATCAGGTGTGTTGTGTGGCAGCGGTACATTTGTGTGATTATTCGCTGTTGACGATGTAACAGGATATAAAGTTGGACAAGTGTTATTGTCTTCAATTTTTGTTGTTAGCTTGAAGGGATTCGGAGACAAGGTTCCTGCAATATCCCAAAGTCTTGGACTTCTAGTAGTTGGTAATGTTTTGGGAGTCCCGGTAGTTAACCATTGAAAATATGGTAGCGCAAGTGTACTTCTCATGTTATGGCACGTACATTTACAATTGTGATCGAGTCTGTATACTTCATAAGCCAAACTCTGGCATTTAGTCATACATATAAATACTTTCTCGTGATCACCACAGGACCCGTAGAAACCATAACCATAGCGCTTCCTCGCATCATCGTCTGTTTCATTGGTATCTATAAACAATGACGTCGTTTACTTAAATCAATATTTGGGTACCATCTTACAATGTAGTTAGAGAAATACAACTATAATACTTACCATTTAGACAATATCCAATAGCAAAAATAAACGTAATGAAAATCAAGGATTTCAAGTCCGTGAATATGGTGTTCATGTTATTAAACTTGAATTATGAATGAATAATAAGTAATTACATTTCACACAGTTTATTATCCCACGAGCTATTATATCTTTGATTACAATAACGCGTCATTTTCCTAGATATTGTTAATTTTATTCCCTGTGTTTATTTTCGGTAACATTGTTGGTATTTTGAATACATAAGTAAATATGTGGGACATGTAATTTAATCAATAACTTAAGGGTACTCACACGGCAAGAACAAATCTAGTCATTATTTTTTAATTATGTTTTAATCTCATGGTAGAGTAGTCACGAAATAACAAATAGTCGGCTCAACATCCACAGACGCGGCAGCGTGTTAACAAGCCAAGTGAAAGCCTACGAACTATACCTACGTGGGCACCTCAACTATTAAAGTAAACTTAGTTTACTTTAATTTAATATCTATACTCAAACTCTTCTATGCCCTACAGTCATCGTGACTATTTGATTTACTTTGATCTTAGGTAAATAGATATTATCTAAGTCGGTAAATCTTTCACTAATAACTTGCAATGTACCTACCGTATTGAAGTATCGTGGTACCTAGTCTGTTCGTTTTCCAGCGATAAATCTTCAGGCTAACCGATTTCGGATATAAGGTCTGGGAACCAAGAATAAAGGTGCGCGCGCTCAGTGCAAATAGGTAGTAAGTCCCATACTAATTTCAATTCTCGCCCATCCACGCCCCGCCTCGCCTCGCCGCTGGAAAACCACCTTAAGCCCGGCTCCTAATATGGCAGCCCACATTAAAAAAATTGCAGTTTTGGTTGTCAGAACTACTTCAAATTTCGCAACCATATGTATTTTTATGACCACAAACAAACATAAATTTCATTTTCAACACAATTGCTCGTAACGTACACCTTATTGTGTCGCTTTTAGGCTCATATCCTGGATATTAAACACGCGTGTTTAATAACATTACGATACTTGTGTGTTATGGTTATATCCCGATTAAGTCACGTTGCCACCTTGCAGCAAGATGTATGCATGCACACGGTGTATTCTTAAACTAACCGGATTGTACAGAATGTACAGTTTTTTTTTTAATTCTCGGCAAATGGATTCTTACCCGACTAAACAAATTAAATCCTTTTTATTAATTAATTGACTATTTCTTTTTGGATATGATATAGAAACGGTTAATTTAGTAAAACTATTCAATTTTGATAACATTTTACATGAATTAATAAAGATAACATTTCAGAACGAAATTTTTTAATTTTTTTTATTGGCTGTTTAGAGATTTCATCTAATGCGCGCGCACTGCGCAAACTTCACAAAAAAAAATTGATGCGCGCCATTATAGGTTATTTCACAGATATTTGGAAACATTGTTAATGCGTGTTGGGTTATTAACAAAAATGTTGATTCGTGGTGACTAGAAAAGTGATAAAAAGAATGGACGCCACAAGAAATTCTTGACGATGTATACAACATGTGAGTAAAAACCTGTTAACATCAATAAGTAAAGAAAATAACTTGACAGGCCTATCAAATTTTCATCTTATGAAAAGGATTTTTTCCTCGCAAAATGTGTTGAAAAACGTCGTATGAAACGCGTGAGCTTTGATAATTACAATCCTCGGCTCTCTTATCACGCTCACCTGCGGCTCGCGTGATAATTCCGCCTCTGATGTAATTATCAACATACCTCACTTGTATCACAATGTACTATTAACAAAGCGCGTTGCCATTTTGAAAAAAAAAATAGTTTTCTGGATCGTTTGCACATTATTAATTTCCGACCTTCAAATATGATTTCAGATTGGTAAAAAAATTGAAGCATATTTTGTGTTTAATATTTTTAGCCTTCATTTGTAGGTACATATTGTTAATTTATATTTACTTCTGTATGTACGAGACTTTATTAAACTGAAGTAAAAGTGCCCTAATAAGGCCAGCAGTTTGCCTCTAACTAAAAGTACGTCAATAAAATATTGAAAAAATCGTCCAAGTGCGCGTCGGGCCACGCGCAGTGTAGGGTTCCGTAGTCTGTCTTTCTTAGTTAAGTACATCGACACGCGCGCGCCAACTAAACGGTTGCGTGCGTCGGCCGAATTTGTACAAAAGTTAAGTTAGTTTTTTTCAACTTAAGTACATTTTAAGTTGGTCGACTATTACTCGGTAACTAGTTATGCCTAATTAGCCGTGATAGTTTTCCTCTTAAATTCATTATATGTAAGAAGGCCTGATGAACTACCAATATTTTGTGATAACTATGTACATATTTTTATTGAATAGATTTAGTCAACACTATGAAGCATTCAAGATGAGAGTGTAAAAAATATGCCTTTTAGGAAAATATGTAACGTTCCACGCGTAAAGTTACCTTATAGTGGTAGTTTCGGAATATTGAATGTTTTGTAAAAGTGGGTAAAAAATACTTTTGTTTTATCGCTATTTTGGAAACTATAAGATGTAACATTTATTGACGTATAGTTTTGTTAGTAGGTATATGTAAGTCCGTTAATTTGGTCCTACGGTTTAGTAGAAGAGGTACCTTACGGCCGTGTGATAAGAAAATATGCAAAATAATACTGAAAAAAATAATATAATAAAATAAAAATAATAAATAATACTAAAAAATCTACATATTATGGTGAGGTGGGTCACAGAAACCAAGTTTGCGCGGAGTCTATTTTTGTAAAAAAGGCGTTCGGAGTAAGCTAATCTATAACATCATGTGACTCAGCCAAAGGACCTTCCCTTTTAGTTTTATTCTATCTATACTAATATTATAAATGGGAGAGTAACTCTGTCGGTAGGTTACCTTTCCAAGCCTTTTGAGTTAAACCAATCTCAATCGATTCAGCAACCGATTGAGATGAAGTTTGGTATAGAGATACTTTGAATGCCAGAGAAGGACAAACAATAGTTTTTATCCTAAAATTCATCACCTAGGGGGGAGAAAAGGGGGGAGAACGTTTGTATGGAATTACGATATAAATGAGTTCCGCGCGGACGAAGTCGCGGGCAAAAGCTAGTTATGAAATGAAATGAAATTATATGTAATAATTTTGATTTTTTCGCTTTATAAACTTCGGAGATAGGAGTGATAGAATGGTATCTTTCAACATTTTCCTGCATAAATAGAATTGTAAGCGCTTTAAAACAACGCTTCACAATGTGGAAATCAAACCCTTTCATATGATTTCCTACTTAAATAAATAAAAATATAAAATAAATAATTTATGTAGTATTGACCTAATAAGAAGACTTTTAATGTTTGCATCCAATGTAGCAACTACTACTAGCGAGTGTAGCACAGCACAGTGCTAGAACTGACAATATATTTAATAATTATTAACGTTAATTTACCTTCTCGTTTTCTTCAATCTACGTAGGCGTTTCCACCCAGTAACGTCATTAATAACCTCACGTTGGAACTCAAACGTGGACGTGGAACTCAAAAATACAGTAGGTACATACGTATGTTTACATTAAGTATCTATACAATAAAATGTAATAAATAAGTTAGGAATGTGATAATGACGACTGCTGAGCACACGGAGGCTTGGCTTGGCCGAGCGGCGACGAGCCGCGATTCTCGGAACAAGCCTCTCTATGGCCACCCAAATGATGATTTCATTATCAGTATGATTTTGATTGATGCAGCCAAAGAAAGTCAGCAGTAGCCAAATTCCTTCCATAGCGGGCATATTTGCTTAGTTTATTACTTGGAACTAATTAATCTGCGGCGCCATAGTTTTTGAGCCCGCCTAAATCTTATTCCGGAATGTAGCAAATGAAATTGAGATGTAGATGTCTGCGCCGATCGGCTCATAACAGATACAATGAAGTACCTATACATTATTTACAACTTATATGCGAATATGAAATTGTATATTTTTTCATTTGTACACTGACAAACCGTACGTAATCTGTAGGTACAAACTACTTTGCATTGGTTTATTATATTTAAATTACTGAAATTCGGCAACAGGTACATCTTACACTATTATTAACACAAATAATACTGCTGGCATGCCGTAAAAAATAAATGAAAGAGGTATGCCATTTTTCTAAAAAGCTTTTTATATGTTATGAATTATGTAAAAAAAGATGTGACTAACGTAGATACTCATTTTTATAATACATCTTCCATGGCTTGGCATCGGCTACCAGAGAGAAAAACTGACCATTATACCGAACATCCATCGAATGAGAACATAAACAAGATTGGAACATAATTTTGTCATCGAACCGTCACCAAGGTTTAAATCAGAAATGAGAATCGAACGCCGATTCATAATTTACCGACTGTCTTCTACCTTCATTTAATAATTAGTTTATTGCGTTCGACGACCCGTTTTTGGATACAAAAACGGTCGTAAACTGTAGTTGTTTATGTGAAAGCGTGTAATAAAATAGGCATCCACGACAGAGACAGTCCGAGAGTAGGTAAAGGTGACAGGTCCCCTCGGCTTACGCCAACTACGGTACGAATTGCGATATTGAGCACAGGGCGTGATGAAAAAACACTAGCTGAATATAAATTAGGCGGGCGGAACGCTATAATCAATATAAACGATTCTAAAGAAGATTAGAAAAATCCGGTAAGAAAACAAATTTCGTAAAATCGAAAGAAGGTGTGGAAGTGCGTTAAGTAGACGCCTGATACTGTTTACTGGCGTGTTTTCGGGATACCTCCTTCATGTTCTTATTCGTAAGCATTACCTACGATGCGATTTTCTGTTTGCTTTTAGTTTTTCTCTTGTATATGAATTGTTGGCAACTATGATTTAAGCTATCAAGTTATTTTCTCGTTTTTCAGTCTGATTGGCTACACAATATAGTGTACTCTAATCTCTTATTTATTTTCAAAACTCTAACGAGAACAAACAACAATTATTATAACTTATTTACATATGTAATGTACTCTATCATGGAAATTTTAGAGGCCAACGGTCAAAACATTAACTTCTAAAACAGGGGCTTAAGTAAACACCACATTTGTGAAGACTTAAAGGCATATAACAAATATTTTTAATATTATTTGTGACATAATTCGTAGGTCATTCTCCTGGCATGTCCATAATATGGTACTGTTTCGGACGTTAAAGGAACACAGCCCCATAAAATCGTGTAAAAAATGCAAAGACGAAATTGAATTTGATTCCGATACATAAATTTTACTTAGCCAATTTGTCTCTCTCGGATCAAGCGGGAAATAAGCCCATGTTAATTAAATTTGTTAGTAGAAAACAAAGTCGCCAACTGTTTTTTAATTATTTCTCTTTTCGTTTATTTTCGCCTGCAGTAAAGGTATTGTTAAGACACACAAACGAATATCGCTTTCGTTTCAGGCACTTCGTGTTCCAAATATATTGCTTCTAGCCAATGACTTTGGAAATGACTTAAAACAACAGATATAACGCTTTTACGTTTGTTATGTTTACATAAAGATTCTTTGTGTGGGGTATTTTATGGTTTTCTGTTCGACCGATTTGTGTACGAATGAAAATAGATTATAGCCGGTTTTTCCCGTTATTAGAGGCGGTAAATCATGGTGCATCTGTAACGTCTGCTTCTTGAATAAGATCTGAGGAGACGGGAATCGATAATCTGTAATGAATCAATCGCACATATAAAAGTACTTGGATAAGAATTAAACATTATATACTTACCCATATTATAATAACATTCTAACATGAAAAAACATAATTTGCAGCCAACCAGCACTATAGGTACATATCCATGTGTTACATTCGATAAAGCAAAAATTTCATTAGGATGCTCGCTGCAAGTCTATCATGAGCTAAAATCGGACAGCACACAATTTAAAGTAGCATTTAAATTTGTGAATGTTTTGTTTCGGAGTACATGCTTAATTATTAGCTATAAAAATAAGACAGTGGGAGATCGCCGAGATGTAACAAAAACTGATCAAGAGCGAAACCGACTAGCGTCTTATAATTTTTATTTATGATTGGTCGAGACCGACATGTTTGTGATATGGATGATGGGAAGTATACAGTTGAATGTCTGTTTTAGTTTTCTAACGAGTTATCACTTGGATCCAGATCAGAATCTTTGAAGTTTTTGTTATTGTTGCAAACAAACAGATAGTTGGCAGAATTGTATTCGCAGTTGTGTTCAGATTCAATATTTAAAGAATAAGATCGAACTTTTAAGTCAGAGCGTGCCACAGTGTACCTATATTCAAATTTCATTAACTCTTTCGTGCGCCTTCCGCTTCGCTTTTAAATACTTGCGTGTTGTTGACGTGACCTTGAATGGCAAGAACAAACGAATTGTTGTTTTGTTTTCCCTCTTCTAGAACAACAATAATTCGATTATAGAATATTCGTTAGTGCGGCAGCATGCCCCGCACGCCCAGCGCCGCACACCTCCCCGGCATCGGCAGGAGAATGTTTCCTACCAATCCAAGTTAATGCTCCGAATTCAAATCTTCCGTATCGCATTAATCCGATGGAGGGTCGTGCCGTAATAAATTCCGTATTATACGCGCGACACGCGTATTAAAATAAACATATAAACATGTTACACCCTCGCGGAGTACACCCACAGCGGAATAATTCTTTTAAAAATAATCAACTGAAAATGGGAAAGTACCTACCTATATGTATGTACGGCAAGTAAACAGGAAAACATGCACAACGGCTGAAATTGTGTACAAGGTAAAACTTGACAGACCTATTTAGGTAAGGCAGAATATAAACATTTAAATAATGTAAACTGAAATCAATCAGGCTGCAGGAAACAAAACTCACATCAAATTTACCTGGACAACCCGCAATAGTAGTAGTACATAGTATGCTCCTACTACTGGCACTACGCAGAATACAAATGACAAAATTCTTTGTTTCCGTAATTAACAATATACATCTACACTATAATATTATAAAGAGGAAAGATTTGATTGTTTGTTTGTATTTTTGTATAATAATAGGTACTAACAATGTAATCAAGTAAGGTTTTTGTTTATATACATGAAATTTAGGTGGGAGAATGTGTGTGTTAGTGTGTGTGTGTGTATGTGTATGTGTGTGTGTGTGTATGTGTGTGTGTCTGTGTGTGTGTGTGTGTGTGTGTGTGTGTGTGTGAGGTGGGTGTGCGATACAAGTTAAACATGCATACTTTGCCTAAAAAGCTAACTTTAAACGTATCTGGTAATGAACGAAAACAACATATTTATGGCAACCTTGCTATTTTTAGTAGAAACTAGATTATATTTATGACTTTACTTTGAGTCATACATGTCATTCACTTCAGCCAGGAGCTTGCAGCAAATTGTGGAATGTGAGGTGTATATATATATAATAATATTTCACTGTTCTGAATAAAACAAAGGCGTAATTTGCGTTTCTCTGTAAAGACAAAAGATTTATTTTGAAATCGAACTTATAACATCTAACCTACTACAATATTTGTTTATACAATAGAATTTACCTGTAAAGACAAAAGAAACAACATTTAAAGCCTCTATTTTAGGGTTTTGTTATTTCTTTCACACAAAATCAATCACATCTATCTTACAGTAATGAACAATCTTTTCATATTTCATTCTCTTCTGTCATAACTGTCATTCATGACATTTGGTAAACTCTATGGCTAAAGCGGCTAGCTCAGATTAATATTTAGAAAATAGTTGTTACGATTTTCTTGACATATATGTATGGCAAAGTTGACAATACCTAGGTAACATTGCCCATCTGTACTGTGTAAAACTTTTTGTACTTTAGTAAGTAAGTAAGTAAGTTTATTTGCATAAAATAGACCAAGATGTTTAATTTTGATCTGAGTCTTGTCTCCACATCATAAGAGCTATAGTTGCGTCAATAATTCGACATGGTCAATGTTGGCAAAAGTCCAGACAACTTTACCCGCGATCAAAGTCGAAAAAAAATTGGAATAGGTGTTGTTTAAAAATATATTTCTCTCCTTGAACACATGCGTATGGTTACGATGGATTCGTTAAGCAAAAAATGTCATCTTACCATATAAAAAAATATAAGATTCGTGTTTTTCCGAAAAAAGCGGGCAAAGTAGGCATGTTTCACGGTACGAGTCATACGAGCAATGTTGTAATAAACCTTCCGTTTCATCGCAGGTTTTTGTTTTAATCCAATTTATAAGCAGCTCCTTGTAATCGTGATATAGCATTGGATACATTTCTAATACTTTGTTGATGAATAAAAACAACATTTGGCAATATATCCTGCGGGTGTACTCATCATAGTCAGAGATGGCATTTTATTATAACAATAGGCGTCGGTCCCGGCGGAGTTGGGGCGCAAGTGTACTCATTTACATGACACATTGCAAGTGCAATCACTCTCACTGCCGAGGAGCAGATTAATTATGCTTCGACTTAATACTTTGATGATGGTGCCTACTCATACATATTTGCAAAATTGATTACCTAACGAGAACCTTTTTTTTCATAATGTGTGTTATTTTATTTCTATAAGCATACATTAGCAATAAGTGCCTAAGTGACATGAGCATTCATTTAAAGCAATGATTGATAAATTACACTTAAGTTAAAGCAATAATGACGATATACATTATCACAATTAAAAATAGCAGGCGCGTGATTTTGAAGAAGCCTTTTAAAAATCTAAACAATAGTCAATTACCTCCGCCCATTTCTCTAAGAACCGTTTAATTCTCGAGAATTCCCAAATCGTGCTTATAATTTATAATAACAGGGACGTCCCTTAACGAAGACCGTTTTGTAGATAGGTATCTATCAAATTACGGCACCTTCCCCTTTGTACGCGCCCATTGTTGTCTAACACGGCAAATATTCATTTGAATATTTACTTAACATGGATAATATTTTAATCTTCCCCTTTGAAATATACATTTTCCAGCGGAGACAATTTCACGGTTGGTTCATCGAAACGGCGTATCTCTGACTCGGCGTTCAACCAATAATGATCTCTCCCACCGTGCAGGACGCAACGATAAGGGGGAAATTCGCTTACGACATACGGCAATATCAATTTAACAAGATATTCCTTTTGTTAATATTCGCACACGCTTTATCAAATTCTCCAGCGGGGGTGACAATAAGCCGCTGTAAGTACTCTCTCTGACATATGGATAAAAGCTTTCATTTCACTGTTGGCTCTTTTGAGTGTGATATAGAAGTTAGATGAGTGTAGGTATATACTTATGAGTGTGTTGGTAAACATGGGGTTATATTAGGAAAGTGTAAATATTTAACACATTCAGATTTAATTAATTTGTCTTGTTGGTGACCTGTTTCTTACTGGATGGTATAATATTTAAGGGATACATCTTCATTTATACTGTATTTAAAAGTAATTTGTAAAATTTTGCGAATTGCTGCACGTTACGTTATTAGTTCGATGCTGATTAAACGCCTCAGTAGTTACTTATTCGAATGCTTCTCAGTATAGTCTCCCTTTAATCCGATTTGCTAACTATAGACTTCCCAGCCTAGACACCATTGTTGCGTCAAATTATATCATAATTCTATTGTGAAAACTGTTAACTGTCTTCTCGACGCCCTCCGCGCATAAAAAATAACTCCCGGGGTCGCGCCCTCCTGTATTTAATAACATAATAGCACAATTCCCTCGCCGCATGATTCAATTTGGATTTCCTCCAGCCTCCCCCGTGCAGTCTAAAAAATGACAACTTCATTATATTGTTCGCGCCCCCGAGGGCGACTTGTTTGTCAGAAGGATTATAATGATTAATTCCGTAAAATATTAATACCATCGCACCCGACGCCCGGCTGCGCTCGGCCTTCGCAAAGCCTATAAGGCGACAAGTGCTTTTTGCAACTATTTGTCAGCTTGTCGTTGGATCATTTGCAAGTTTTTATTTAATTAATTATCAACGCTTGGAATTATAAAATGTTGCAAAAATGTCACTCTCACTTAAACGTCCGATACACGAGGCGACAGAGACACATAAACTTGGGCTTTATCGCAAACCGTTTCTCGTTTAATGCATGACAGGTTGTGTGGAGTACCTGATCCTGGTGCCTGTGATATAAAGTAGCGAGGACGCGTATTACTTGGCCAGTTTTCTTCCGGGCCTTTGTCTGCGCTGAATAAAAACTTCATCTCTCTCCCCGAGGAATTTAATTTGGAGTAATGGAAGTGTTATATTGACTTAGCAGGCCAGAAGCTCCCCTCCGCACAGTTACAGTTATTAAAATGGAGACATTTATTATTAGCATTTTGTCGTTACACTATTTACATTTTAATTTTATTTGTTTTGTGATTCCATTAGTCACGGACTAATGCATTAATTAAATGAAATATGCCATAAAGTGATTCCGTATCTCCGAACAGAACCAGAATGAAAGGTCGCTATAATTAATCAGTTGAATTCGAGGTAAATTAATATTGTGGTCCGAATTGTAATGGATTGGATACTTAAATATAACTAATTTATTCCTACGTACGTATACATATATGTGAGTTGATGCAATATGCAGTCAGCAACCGTATTGGCTGAACTGACTTTTTCTATAAATAAGTATTAATAAAAAAGATGTATCCGTAGGTACAAAAACATACTTAAAATTGGTAATATTTTTGATGGACTTTGAAACATAGTTATTGACTACTCTTATTTTGAAGTCGCGCAATTCTGCAGAAACTAGATGAATTTAATGTTAAGGGGTCACAACTCTATAATATTGATGACATTATGAAACACATGATCACCCTAATACGCGAGGGGGATAATTTTTAAAATGCGTATAACAAGAAGTGCGCACACTTGCACCACGGCCCGTACCATTTATAGTCCTTTTGTTGCCGAAATTATATTTACAGAAGTGAGCAGACAATTTCACGCTCTCTTCCCGCGCCCGGCCGCGGACTCTAATCAACGGGGGGACGGGATTATGTGGATCGTCAATAGGCACATACATTCCTACAATTTATAGATTCTTATAATGATTGATTTCATTCTAACCTTCATCTCGAAGCACTCAATGTAACTACATACCCACCTAAATTAAGAATTTAAAACACCAGCGACACAACAAACATATACCTATAGCTAAGAATTAGCTCGACAAACAAGACTTTCGTTGGTCGTTATAAACTGCACTCAAATAGTTTCATCCATGGAAGCTACGAAGCTACAGACACGCACAAAAATGTTAACACTATGGAGGTTAAAAAAACAAGTAGATATGCAACTTTATGTTTTATGCGTTTTACAGCAGTTTATTGAGTCTTGATTATAATCAATGCTAATATTTCGTTGTTATTCGCAAATCTAGATGTAGAAACATAGCTACTCTGTTAATATTTGAGAAATGGATGTGCTTACAGCGGCAGGTCGCGTGCTGCACGGTTGTTTGGCCGACGACGTCAATACTACTCACGATGCTTCCGCCAGGCTTCCGCTCACTGGGTCAGTCGGGGACCTTGCAACTGATTGCAGCCACGTTAAAGCTTTGACCCAACTCATATCAACATCTTGAATTTACATAAATGGATCTAAACATAGAAGTGACGTAGATAATTCAAATCACGCATCTAAATATAACAATGCAAGTCGTAAATTGTGTTGTAGTCCAGACTGAGTAAAAGCGTCAGTTTTATTTTTAGAATTGTATCTTTGAACTGGGTCAAGTGTCGAACTGTAATATTGTAAGCGGCGATCCATATTATGCTGGCGCAGCACCCCCGACCAATAAAAGGGTGAGCTCACACATGAGCGTGAAAGATTGTCCACATGTTCGGCGGACGCCCCGGCGAGAAATCCGCCGCGAGCTTCGTCCCTATCTTGTCGTGCAGTGATCGGCTTATCTGCACGGTGCATCAAATTAATCATCGCCTGTCATTTCCTCTACTAATACAAATATATCACGTTTTCATTCTAGCGCCCGACGAAGTGATTTGGTCTGTATCTGGACACGAGTAATCATGAAATCTGAAATGATTACACTTGCACTTCTGATTATAACTTGATGCGTTCCAAGCGGGGTACATATACATGTACGCCGATGATGCCGCCGCCGTGGTTTCGAGCAATGTCTGAATGAAGTAGGAACTGTGTTTCCTCTATTTCCATCTAGGGCGCAAGGACTCCAAAAGACCTAATAATTTTTGTGGACGGCATTAAAATAGAGCAAGTCCAAAATACCACTTTCGTGGGCTTCGAGTTGGACAGTCTTCAATGGGGAGCACATATCCAGAAAGTGAGTAATAAGCTAGGGAGGGCCTGCTTTGCGCTGCGTCGTCTAGCAAGAGTACTGCCCAGAGAGATTTGGTGCGTTTTCGTGCTACTTTGCCACAGTGCATTCGCTCCTACAATATGGCGCGGAGTTGTGCGGCCGCGCTGCCGCTGCGCTGAGCGTGTTTTCATAGTGCAGAACAGAGCCATGCGAGGAATTGTATAGGTAGATCAGGGTAACTCCGCGAGACATATGTAATTTGAATTGTATCTCGGCTACGAAAATTTTTAAACTGATAAACTACGGAAACTTTTTTCCGACAAAAGGTGGCCAATGTCACCTAGAGCATAATTTTGAATCGATTAATACCATATTCGTCAAAATCGGTTCAGTATCTTAAAAATAAATCATGCCGTAGCGCATATCATAAATCTGCCCGTAGCTCACACAAGTGAATACAAACTAGACTGCTAAAACCATAGCCCTTCCTAACGGCCTTGCCGTAGTCGGGCAAAAACATACTTATACAGGCGGCATTTATATTTATAAGTTTCATCGTCAACTGACTTCTAATGGTAGCTCATCATACTTATGACGCTTTATTAAGGAAATGTTGAAGTAATTCATCTATGAATAATTCCTTATGTTGACATCGTCTTGATTTATCGAGCCGTTGCGACCTTAGTACCATAAAGTCGCGTGGCCTCTTCCTGAAATTGACAAGCAAATAAATTGCTATATCAAAGCTCAGTTAGAAAAACGGCACATCGCTAGGGGCGGGATCTTGTCGTGTGTTGAGACATGAGCGCGGAAACGGAAGCGCCGCCGGGCGGCGGAGGAAGCGATGCATGGCGCCGGACGAGCCCACTTCCGGTGCGCGATGCCTTCACTTATCACAGCGGGCCCCAGCTAAATTGCCCAATATTTTGATTTTATATCTAATAGCGCAATATTTTAGTGTGGTACGGGAAATTTAACAGACTAACTTTTTGCTTATTTCTCGTTGTCGAACCCATAAGTAATATTTGGTAACCCCAATTGACAGCGTATATCTTCCAAGTGTTTTGATTTTCATCAATAAGGATCGCTCTTCTTTAAGACGGTGAAATTGCTAATATCAACTTTATATAATCTTGTTTTCTAGGTAAGTATTGTCTACACGAAGGGAGAGGGCAACTTAGGTAAATCGCTCAAGTTAGTTCCAAGTTAAATCTGCTTTAACTACGATTCCAGAGGGGTAATCACGTAACGTTTCGAACGCACGTTAGGACAGTTTAGCTGTCATTTTTTCATATAAAATTGGATATTTCGATCTAACTAACGTACGTACAATACGTTACATGATCGACCTGCAGGTCTGCTTCCAACGGCCAAGTTTATATCCTTGGGTGTACCTGACCACACACTCAGGCAAGCCCTATTAGATTGCAATCTATTGGGCTTAACTCGGTATTTGGTCAGGGTCGCTTTTCCGCTTTAGTACTCGGAGTTAAATGCGCATTCGTAACCCGTAGGCCCGAGATCCTACTTACCATCAGGTGCGCGTTTACCTACTCCGTCCCTAAAAAATTCCGACTTAACTTATGATACAGATTCAATTGAACATACGGAAATAATACTTGTTGTCGCGAAGTACTTGTAGTGTCAAAACTATGACTTGAGCAACGCCAAGCAAAACAAATTTTTTTTTTTTTTATTTTAATTGTTCTATTATTCAGTTGATTACGTACCTACCTACTTGATAACTCTGAAGCCGTGTAGTTAGATAGTAATTTAAAATAAATAATATAACGGGCACATATTTCCGATATGAATCTAAACAATTCAAACGTAATGAAACCGGGCTTAAAACCACAAATATGTTGGAAAAGGAAGTCCGGTTAATCAAGAAAGTAAAGTTATTTCAAATATAACCGTCGATTCCATCGCGTGTTTCCAAAATTAATTTATTTTGTAGTTTGTTATTTTTTGGGTGGTTTAGCGCTGATGCCGCGCGGGCTGAGTGCGGAGCCGTGTTATACAAACGACTTCTGTAATGAGTTCCGCTAACTGCCAGAGACATAACCAATTTCCAAACTAGTTCGTTGCTTACAATTTGATAAGATCAGTAAAACTGAGGAAAGAGTTCTGAACAATTTTCGAGATAAATGAAGTTGAGTTCTATTAGATACTTAAGAAGTAGGTACAATAAGTAATAGAATCCGATTTGTAAACTTCGTTCATGAAGTAAACTACGCAGAGTACTCCAATGAACCGTGCGATATTGTGTGTTCTTCTATTGAGTAAATTGTGTAGGTAATTTCGTTGACGACCAACAGAACTGATAGATAAATGACCGTCTACGTCTCTTCAATGAGGCCTCTTCGCAAATTGTGTAGTTTCGAAAATATTTAATAAAGGTCGTTGCGTTCATATTTAATACTGGTTACCCATGGTGTATGGTTATATATATGTCACCTGATAGTGACTGTGAAAGTACTTTTTAGGGTTCCGTAGTCAACTAGGAACCCTTATAGTTTCGCCATGTCCGTCTGGCCGTCCGTCCGTCCGTCTGTCCGTCCGTCCGTCCGTCCGTCCGTCTTCGGCTTAGCTCAGTAACCATTACTACTAGAAAACTGTAATTCGGCATGGGTATATAAATCAATCACGCCGACAAAACAGAAGAACAAAATCTTGAAAAAAATATTTTTTTGGGTGCCTCCCCCCTTACACCTAAAGTGGGGATGTAATTTTTTTCTCGTTTAACCCATAGTGTGGGATATCGTTGGATACTTGTTCAAAAATATTATGGGTTTCTCAAACTCACTTGGCCGATTTTTTTTATATAAATTCATACTAAACCTAATGTTGGTCATCTTGCCTCGCGATTTGCCAAGTCCTCCAACTTCAAGGGTCTTTGTCAGATTTTCTATAATATAGTGAGAGCCTAGAGCATTAAATTAGACGCAGCTTTTATGGCGCTGCTCACCGCAGCTATTGGCGTTCCGATCACAGACTGGAGATTTAATAAGAACTCGAACTCTTGGTAAACCTAGTATAATGAAGGATGAACTGACAGTACCTACGTATAAAATTGATAACGTATAATGTAGCTTAATGGATTATTTATGGATAGTTGACAACTATGAACCTAAACGCAGTACTTCGCGACCGAAACAGCAATTTACTTGATTTTCCATACAACTATTAGTACAAATAATTGTGATGTCATACTTCTATGTCAATAACTATGAATCGTTACGGCTGCCGCCGGCAAGGTCCGTCTTCGACTCTTTTATTGAGTATTTATTTTCTTTAATTGTATTTGCACCCCCTACAAACATCTGTTCCTCTCTAAAACTGGTTCGAATGGCATGTCTATTATGTGGATGGCTGATTTAGTAACTTCTCTAGTAAAACCTATTACAACCGTTGTTAAGTCAAGTGCAGCATCCCTAGTCTTGATCCACGCAGGCTCCACGATAAAATTACAGGCACAATATTCGTAGTGACCACTATCATTATTGTTTCACGTATTTGCGGAATTGCTCGCTTGGCTTAATGCTAGGGCTCCGTGCCCATTGGCGTGTACTTAACGCTTCTTTGAATGACAAGCCCCACTTCTAGCGTAATTGTTTAGTCACTCGTGAGTATTGCAACACGTAGCTCTGACGCTAAAATATGCTCTGCTTTTTAAGGTTCCGTAGTCAACCAGGAACCCTTATAGTTTCGCCATATCCGTCCGTCTGTCCGTCTGTCCGTCTGCGGCTCAGCTCTTACTACTAGAAAACTGTATTTCGGCATTGTTATACAAATCTATCACGCCGACAAAACAGTAGAAAAAAAATGATTTTTAGGGTACTTCCCCTCCAACTAAAGTGGGGATGTATTATTTTTTTCTCGTTAAACGCATAGTGTGGGGTATAGTTGGATAGCTTGTTTTAAAATATTATGGGTATCTTAGAACCATTTTTCAACTCAGTGATTCTTTAAAGCCCTAATTTTTGTTCGAGTCATGTGTCCCCCCCTCCCTGCCGGCTAAATGGCTACTACTGGGGATGTGAAAAAATCGTGGCAGTAGTAAATATAATGAATTTAAAAGGCTAAGTAGGCATAACTAGTTACAGAGTAATAGTCGACCGACTTAAATACAACATAACATACTTAAAAGACGCAACCGCATCATTTACTTGGCGCGTATCGATTTAACAAATACAGGCAGGAAACTACGGAACCCTACACTGCGCGTGGCCCGACACGCACTTGGCCGGTTTTTTTTGTTTATTCATTCGTAAATCTACCGGTCGATTTCATAACGCTTTGTACGCAAAGTCGACAAAACTGAATTATGAGCTAATTAGGCCAAATTTTCAAAATACAATATACCTACATTTCCTTGGTGGCGAACTTGTTATTATTTTATAAGACATTGACATTTATTTTATAATTAATGGCGTATACGCCATAATAATATTTTATAATAACATAAGCTTATAACACGTATGTAGAATGTTGACATGTAATTTTTTATTATCAATAAAGTATGAGTATGAGAATGAGTACTAACTACTTTGTTAAACGGATCAAACAATTTCGACTATACTCGTTCGTGACAAAAGAGAAATGCTATTACTGCATAATGTCTGTTATTATTACATAATGAGTCGTACACACAAATCATACAAACCTATAATGTCGAGTAGTTTGTGTTCTAAAGTTGATTTTTCTTCTTTTTGACTGACTACTTGACATCTGACACAGAATCCAATTCATTTATGAAATTATTATTTTTTGTGTAGATGGGAGTTAGGATTATGAGCGACGGCTAATTCGAGATTCAAATCACGACTACTTATTTTTATCTAATATAAATATATCTATCTATTGCAGTGATAACAAAGGTTAAAAATAGTCAGACCCCTGACCCATGTTGACGCAATTTTGTTCATATTTATAACGTCCCAAGTGCAAATTCACGCAAAAGATGAAAACTATAATTTTGACGGCTTCAAAACATTTATTGGCTTAGCGGATCGTGATTATTCATGATTCAATTGGTTCGACTGTACGTCAGGTAATTTTCGTAAAATGACAGTTGACTTTAACCTACTACTCGTTCGATAAGTATCGTGATTTAGTTACCCCTCTGAACGTGAACAACAGCAATTTAAATAAATAGTTCTTAAATACATAAATATATATGATTTGTTAGTGGTGCATAATCATATTCAATTTTATTCACCTTTGAGATTACTCATAGATTTCTTTCTAAATCATAGCTCGAGTAGCACCAAGTCCTCTTTTCTGCTGTAATGTTACCATTATCGTTTATATTGTGACTTGTCAGTCACAGTCGAAATGCTGCTTGGATAAATCAATCTGTAGATCACATTCCACCTAGTAATAACTAAATGCTTACATTGAAACAAATGAATCCACATCTATGTAAGATACGAGAACAATATTCCTTTGCTATTTCGCATCAACTTATAGACTTCCGCAAAGTAACGCCTGATTTAATCAATTAGCTATGTAAGAGTTGAAGGTAATGATGGGATTCCCCCTTACGTTGTATCATCTCTCTCTCTCTCTCTCTCAACATACATATCGTGTGGACAAATATGTACTTAACATTTTTCACCACCTACTTTCGCGTATAGTTTTGCTTATCATAACAATCCCGATTACTTTTATTACTTGAGGCATCACCTGGCACATACCCTAAATGGTCTAGTTCTCATCCTACTAATATTATAAATGCGAAAGTTTAGATGTTTGGATGTTTGGATGTTTGCTACTCAATCACGCTTAAACGGCTGAACCGATTTGAATGAAATTTTGCACGAAGATAGTTTATAGCCTGGATTAAAATATAGGATAGTTTTTATCCCGGGTCCACGCGGACGAAGTCGCGGGCGGAAGCTAGTAATTCAATAATTGTGAAGATTTTAACCCTAAGGGTGAGGGTGCGAGGTATGATTGGCGGACACCTGTGCCGGGGAGACAGCCGCCGCGCCGGGCGAGGCGAGGTGAGGTGGCAATATGGCAGAAGATAACGCGCCGCACGCGCCTCGCAACCCAATGAGCTGAGGTACGAGCTAAATTCAAATTGCGACCAACCCGCACCCGCTGCCCGTATCAAATGTTGTTTTATAGCTAATTCCCAAATTCGGTTATGGCCTATAAACGATCCACCGGTATAATTTAAATGCGAACCCGCCTGTATAATGGTCGTACTTTACTTCGAAATTAAGTATTTGTATGTAAAATGCGTTTTGAAATAGAATTCCCTGTCGAGTTTTATTTCTTGCGTGCGCAGATTCCGCGCAAGTTCGGAATTCGATTGACTATTCAATCGTTGTCGAGGGATTTTACCGGGAATCATTTTAGTGGACGATCATCAATTGATTAATTGAATGGAAAATTACGTACGTATGAGTACCTACCGCGAAAAGTTTTTCCATAGGCCAGGTAAAATTCAATCTTATGTCAATGTCATGAAGGCTTTGACTAGAAGGAACTTTTTGGACTTTTTGTACCTTTTTTTGTGGATTCTTGATTATCAGCATGACCTATCTCGACCTTTCTGAGGAGCAATTAATAAGCTGAGCGTCTCCAAAATGTCTGCATTCGGTTCATATTCGGGTTACGTAAATAGGACCATGTTTCTAGTTTCCGTTCCAAACTCAAGTGGCTTCCTATCCGTTATCGCCTTAACTCTCTCATAATTTCGCTTCTATCAGTGTCCTTTTTAACCCTGTAACTCCCCGCTATATCAAAGAGCGTTTTAAAAAGAAATCGTTTATTTCTGACATTTAGAGTCCATAAAGTGTTAGTGTTACAAATTTACTTAAATAACTATGTTAGTACCTAAACTTAAATATTGAGTGGTCCGGTGCCTGATTAGGGCACTCTCCCATCACTCCGCCACAACAACCAGGAGACCGTGGCGGCTGGCGCGCACCCTGCGCAGCGTCGCGGCACAGCGTTTGCGGAGCGTCGCATGGAAACCGTATACCTACGTGCGCGTCCGCAAACATGCCGGACGCACTGCAGTGTCCCGGCAGCCGCAACAGTATCCTGAACGCGTCGTTGTATTGTACACGCATACCGTTCATGGCACGCTGCGTGTACCTCGTCCACATGCTGCAGGTGTACAGTGATGTACAGTATGCTCGAAAGAGTGTTATTCAATTAACTTGTGCTGTACACCTGCTAAATCTGTGGGCAATCATGTTGGCCCTGACGGCCAGAGCCTGCGCTCGCGTTCAATATCCGAATCGTCTTGAAAGTCACCGGTGATCAAGTGTCCGAGATATTTAAAAGAATAAACCCTTCTCAGTTCCTGTCCGTCCAAATGAATGGGCGGGACATGTGACGGGCACTTGGTCCCCGCCTCAAAATCATAAACTCGCTCTTCTTTACATTATATTGCAAGTTATGGTTTGAGGCATAGGACTCACACTTCTCAATTAGTATAGTTTTAGTTATTTTAATTCTGTTAGATCTAAAAATTTGCTATTAACTGTCCCTTCGTCATTTATCAAATTTTACAATAGTTCGTTCACTTTTAAGGCTATTCGACTGTGGAACTCTCTCCCTCTTGAGATCAAGCACAAGCAAAATCTATAAACCTCTTCTTAAAGAACATTATGTGTCCCCCTAATCCTGATTATCTTACTATTATTCTTTTTTGGCTGACTGTTAATGTACTATCGACAACACAGCTAACTGACCATCGGTGCACCTTAAGTGCATTGTAATAAGGTTCTATATAAACACAGGATGGTCAGTTAACAGTGTTGTCGTTTGTACCTATTATATATTTTTATTTGTGATATTTGTATATTTGTATGATTGTGTATTGTATGTTTATATATAGAGCTATTTATGGGTACGTATATTTATATAATTATTTTGATTTTTGGCTGTTTATAATCTCTGCACCACCTACTACATAATCTAGTTTTATCTCTTTCTCCGATGATAGGACCCAATGTTTGTCTGGAAGAGTTCGCTCTTCAGCAATAAGACTCTTTCTAACTGCTTTGTTTGTGTGAGGTGTGAAAAAAGAGTATTTGTATTGTATTGTTGTATTTTGTATTGTATGTTATTTATTATGAGCATATTCTTCAGTCTAGTCTTAGACTTCGTTTTATTATAAGATTTATAAGTATTTAGTTGACAAAATCGTTATCCTATGCATAGCTATACTGCGTCTGATGGTCGGGAAACTATTATTATGTAGTTTTGCTCTGAGATCAATGGGGCATGGTCAATTAAAAAGGACAATACTGACAATGAAAATTATATACTACGCTGATGAGAAAGCAGCCTAAAACTATAAAATATTATGAAACCGTCCACGGGTGTCATAGAATCGATTTTGAACATCATTTGGACATCATTTTCTGAAGAAGAAGAAAGTCATTTATGAGCAAATGTTTTGGCAGTCACCCTCGAGCTCTTTTCATCCGACCATGCAAAGGGAGTGCTCATTTAATTCTTATTTTTTGTTATATATTTGTGAAGGAGCTCACACAGATCATCACACATCATTCATCATTTTATATTTCAGAAAAGTTACCCCATTATTGTGATACCTATATCACATACATCACCCAGCTGCGTGAAGTTGCCTCTACACTGCTTTAACGCTGTTTTATGAGACTCATCGGCACCGGTTGCGCTGCGTAGCGCGTCAGTCGCATGAAAAATCGGGCATAGACGGCCTGCGCTGTCGTCAGCGTCACGCAGCGCACTGCACAGACTTGTATGTATGTCGTTGCACCTAGACCCAAACACGCTTTAAACAAAACAGGGACATTTGAAGGAATTTCCTATAAAATAACCCACGTTTAGATGTAATAAATGCTTCCTGATATGAATGCCCTTTGCAGCCGTCGTAGTCAAGAGATATAAAATCGTGCAAATATTTAAGGCGCTATAAGTACCTAATAATGGCAGTAACCGCAGACTATATTATACAATATCTTAAAATCAGTGTGCTCTTTTCATACAAACTTTATTCGTTAATTACAAAACAAGAAAACAAGATTTTAGTCAAACATAATCTTACTACCGCGAAATTTACAAAACCGCGAAAGGTAAAAACACGAAGTGCTGTTGGCATTTCGGCAACTTCGACAAAAATATGTATATATATAGGTATATTGACGGTCCCAAATAAAAAAGTCGGATCTGCAAAATTATGATTGTGAAAAGCATCATAATTATATAGGTCATAAAAATCTTTTTCTTTAACTATTCCAGTTAAAAAAGTAACATAAGAGGTTTTTGTATTTTTTTGGAAAAATGGCCGCAAAAGTAGGTACATGCATGCTCAACGGCTACTAATAAAATAACCTAATAATAAGCAAACATTCGAAGTTTGATAACGATATTCCATTTAATTATTAATTAACAATTCAAGCTTTTCCTGAAAAGTAGCTGTTGTCCAGATCCTATTAGGTATTTTATTTGGGTCCTTCGATATGTAGGTAAGGCGGTTTATAGGCATTTAAATAGGTAAACATAACGTTTTCATTTGCACTTATCATACATTATGTTCTTAATTAATGATATGTACCTACAAAGCATATTGAAACTAAAATTGGTTCCGTATGACAACATTTGTTATAAATACATAGCTACCTGCCTATATTCTAGAACAAACAACAGAACCCAGTGTCTTCGAATAGAAAGCTTACCTACTTCCTGGTATATTTGTATATTTAAAGAGTTTCTATTATAAATGACGTTATTTTAAAAGTTTTTCGCTGTTTCCGAGCTAATTTCCAGACAGACATTTCCGTTCATTCAATATGACCGATTGTTTATGGCTGGGCTCCACTTTGCGAGACAATTGAACAAAATTACTTAGTTTAACGGAACTGTGCCTACCTATAGGTACATTTCATTGTTGAACGGGAACTAACAGCCAGTGTTGGTAAAGCTTTATTCCTATAGGTATCTGGTTTAATTTAAGTTCCACAAACCGGCCTTACTTTGATTTGAGGGGTCATTTTGATCAAAACGAGTGTTTTTCCTTATTTTTTATTTTCGCGTGATCTGTGGCAATGGGTAGATAAAAACTTTCTGATGACTTGATTAAATCTATTTTAATTTAAAATATTCCTATTTACTAATTGCATTCTAAATTATCAAAGTGCTATTTTAAAAATAACGGATTAAATATTTTTAAAAATATTAATTGCACAGAACACTAAATTATTTATTGTATTTCGTGTTCTGTGATTAATTGTCTACTGGAATCATATTCATGATTAGTGAAAAGTGGACATTACAAAGTGAATGTAGGTAATACTTACCCTCCATTACCACTGTCCTATAATTCACGCCTCAATAATCCAGCTTATAAAAGATAACAGTAAGTGATATCGCCACCGAAATGCTATTTGCCGGATTATTAGACACATTTATCGTCTCCGTTTGTAACGGTGTCCTAATGGACAAAATTTAATCACGACAAATCGAATGCCACCTATTTATGAAGCCGAATGACTTTACATCTTTTTAATACGATTCACACGTTGGCGGTTATAGTCGTTGTTGAGTTTTTATATCGATACATTTCACGGCGAAGTATTGAACTCTTATTATATGAAATGTGATGCCACATACCGGCTACTGATGGGATCTATTATTGTTGATCCACGGATGAATATTCAATCATGGAGATACTATAGGCGTGATGGATTCTGTCGATCATAAAAAACATTCAGTTCCAATAGTTAGTGTAAACAGTTTACTAACTGGGTGTATTGGTGATTTGACAAAACATGTTAATCATTAAAAACTTTTTAAAAGCATCACATTACTTGCAATGTTTGCATGAGGTCAATATTGTAGTTACCCGTTTAAAAAATTGCAATCTTCCATAACACCTACTAATAATAGCGTATTATTAAAACGGCCAGCATATTCCGCATGGCATAGAGTGAGTGCAAAGTGCATACAAAATCGTGATGTAGCCTTTTAATCGGTTTCACGTTCGTTCCCGCGCTACTTTTTGTATTCGAATTTCACTCAGACTGCCAATCTGTGTGCCTAGTGGTGACCGGAACTCCTCGAGCCCGAGTAGAATGAAAACGTGCCATAATAGAGCTAGGATAGGATCTGTTTTAGACGGCGAGGAGGTTGGTATACGCGATACTTAGTAGTTGGTGGAGTAGTAATAAGATAAAGAGGCGGACGCATTTTGTTTTGCAGGCAGGGCCACTCCAATTTACGCGGCGTGGTGGCCATTAGCATAAGTCCGGAGGAGCGGAGCGTGATGTGCGCGCGATTCCCCGGCGCCGACGGCGCGGCGTGACGCTGCGCCCGCGCCGCCGCGCCGTCGCTGTAATTACCGACACATTTGTTTAGTATTGTAAGCCGTGAAGATGCCATCGCACCGCGCAACACCGCTCGACTTCTGCAAATTAGCACGCTAACGCGTCTTCGAGGCCGAATGCTCATGAGCGCTATGTGATATTGTGCAAAAAACGTAACTATGTTACAGATATTATAACAACTTGTCATATGAATTCTTAATAGTTTCGTGTATTTTATTTAATTTGTACTGTTGGTACTACATTTATTACAAATTAATAAATATTTGAAAATATAAGAAAGTACATTCTGCCGGCGACTCGATTATGCATTTATAATATTAAGTAAGCATGATATAAATAATACATAAGCAATGTATTTATCCGCATTTAACACAACTTTTACGAAAGTGGTTTCTATCAAATAGATTATTATATATTCCGCCAACAAATTATAATAGAAATCGAATCAGCCTCGAACCAAATCTATCCTGACTATGAAAACGTAAGGGTCGTCTAACAGTTAATAAGTTTAGGAACCAGCCGTGTACTTATTTAGTAACGATAACAGGGAGATATATTAGGAATATGCGAGTTCAATCACACCTCGGTAACAAAACGAGTTTGTACCGAGTACACGGAGTGGTACCGAAGGCGTAAAGTATGGTCACTACGTTGCATCAATATTGATTGATACCGCGACATACCGTCATTTGTACTATGCACGTGTAGGTTATACATCTGAGGTGTGGCACTGATTTTAGGGTCATAATGGATTACAGTAAATTAATGTAAAATTCTAGTTGATATCACTAACCAGTCACAACACTGATAAAAGATGTATGGGGTAGTAATTCCAATTCAAATTGTGAACTTTATGCCAAATCACTGTCTAATACTTCACAGGGTATAGTAAAAACATGTTTAAAAAAACCACGATAATACAGTACTTACCTATTTTAACGGATTTAACATTGTACAAAGTAGGTACCTACAGTTAAAAAGAAATTAAAACGTACATAGGTACAACCAAAATTATGACTTATTATAAAACTAAGACTAATATTTTTTAAACAACATTAACTTACATATTTTAATGTTGTTAAAAAACAACCGACAGTCATCGGATTCTGTGAACAATTTCACTGAAACCTTTCCTTTCCTTTCTGTCCTGAAAACGAGTGTTTCGTGGACCACGGGGATTAACGGTGGTGTAAATTAGGTAGGTACATCTTATTTTTTTCAGGTTTGCATTTCCTTTGAAATCTATTACATTTATGGACATGAAATGTACCTATGACAAAACTATGAACTGCATTTTTTTGGTTTAAGTAACGAATATAGAACAAAACGACCGTTTAAAATATGTTAATAGTATTTTTTCCCTAATAAAAACCCTTATTCGAAAAATCTTTTGCTCTAAAAGCACCGCTAAAGCGATTGCGATTGTTATTGTCAGCGTCCATATATGATTCGCTTTCACAGGTAAAAAACCGTATCAATCGGTGCACTGAGTGTTTTTATGGGAACAGTTTAGCGGCGAGTGGCAGCCCTGGGTGTACGAGGTACCGGCGCACGCGCGCGCTGCGAGCCATCATTAGAATGTAGCATCTCGAGCGATTTTCCTACTTTAGCTGCGGTAATGGTCGTAAAAACAGCCGCCGCGGAAAAACGTAGCGCATAAAAATATTGTATCCTTACTGCCTATAAGCTCAGACCATTTCTGAAAATCATACGGAGCGCATAGCAAAAGCGAGTCGGTGCGCATATTTTGCCATACACAGCCGCGGTTAACGAATGCAAGGAGGATTTTAATGCCGCTAATGTGGTTCTCGCAATACATTTATGTATCGCGCTAATACTTGCATAAGCGACTAGGATATTTACGTATCTACACCTATATGCAAACTTAATGCTAAGAAAGGTAAAGCATGATTTAGGTACGTTCTAAATATTTTTGACCAATCGCAGATATTATGAGCAAATCAAGTTTTAAATTACAAAATTAGTTCAATCATTATAATTGGTGGCAGAACTATTAAAAACCCGAGTTGTTACGTGGTTGACCATTTACGGGAAATTTTAATAAACTAGTGCCTACCATAGGCATTTTATTAAACATAAAAATCCAAATATTCTTAAAAAATCGTATAGAGTTCCAAGAAATTCATAATTGGTTAGAGATGCGTTGCTTTGAAAGGAAGAGAAATGACACAACAAAAAGTTCCAAAAACAATACTAATGAGCCATCTGGCATCTGAAAGTTGCATTAGTACCTAAATGAATATAATTTAACCGTCCGTGTATAAATTATAGGAGCATTAATTACCCGTTGTTGCCGTTATATCACGTCCCGTTCGCGACCGTCTGCGGCGCGGGCGCAAGAAGATCCGCAAAAACCCGTACTTCAAAGTAGCTCCAAAACGGGATGCGATCATTAGATCCATACCATATACCATAATCGACACATCCTGAATAGGTAGGTGGTGAAGCGTGCCCGCTCCTTGTCGCGTCCGCACATCTGACTCGATCAATACAATTTTTGTTCATTCATGCTTGGAATTTTAGAGCAATTTTTTCGGTTCACTCCTCAAAAGGAGCCGGCTCGCGTGTCACCGAGACGCGTGGAGGCTCCAGCGAACGAGCGGCGAAAATTGCTCTGTGATAGTTTTTTAAGCGCTGAGATAACCACCTGACACTATTGCCTCGCTCTATTACCCTTATATGACCTAATCGATTTGGCATGTAGCTTTATTCTATTTAACTATATATATAGAACCTTCCCTGGATTTATTTCGAATGAAAAGTGCTAACAAATGTGTGGATTTTCAGTGACTTTTTAGGTGTCATGCGGCCGTCATCAGACATAGACATAGACATAATTTATTAGTAACACATTACAGGTCAAAAACATGTCGTACGTGAATCCCTACAAAAATTGCATAATTAGACTAGGTATTAAACGAATTAATATTAACATCATTGGATTAAGGTACAATTTGGCAATTTAACATTTCTTATTTTTGTATTCCATAAATTCTTTAAATCTGTGAAATAATGCTCTATTAGCCACTTTTTTTAATTAATTTTAAATGTTGGAAAGTTAACAGCTGTATTTGTAATCTTATTGTAAACTACTGGAATTAGGTACATGAATACTAAGTCTTTATACAACGCAAACGTCAAACTCCAGTGAGGCATCGCAAAATTTGTAATGTTATAAAAACACAAGACATTACAACGTGATTTTATAATTGTCACATATTCGCCAGTGATAATATTTCTTGCAAATACCTGCAAATATTTAATGGGTTGGCGATTCTACCGTGATGTTTGTATTAAAATGAAAACATGATAATAATCGCTTGCCTTTGAAAAATGGACGGGCATGACGTGGGTGCCAAAGCATGTTATTTGTGCGACGTATATTATACCTGTCGCCAAGCGGCATTGTTGAGCCACTTGACATTGGTCGTAATTAAGCCATGTACAACAGTCAGCATCACAAACGTGTATACGTTGTAGGTGGTTCTAGGGCCTTATTTCTTACAGATAAGGTCGAAAAGTGGATACATATTTATGATGCTGACTCTACGTAATGTAATAATCATAAACTCGAATAAGGCGGGTATCGGGAAATCTCGGAAACTACGACCGGTCCCCATTGGGCGAACGTAGGGACTGGAGGCCTGTGCTCAGCAGTGGGACGTGTATAGGCTGGTGATGATGAACTAAGTACGACCATTTCCGATGTTTGCATGTTACGTCTTTTGTCTCGCAAAAAATTAAGCAAATATATTGCTATTGTCAATAAGCATGCGCGTTGTAAATTGTGTTATTAATATTATGAGATAACTGAGCGATACCTATTATACCTAACCACGAAAACCGAAATAAAAGTTCGGATATCTCCTTCTCTGTCGCGATTGATAACAGTCGAATGAAATTTAATTTTCGTAGTAGCGCCGCTGTTTAGGCACGTCAATCAAATGCGAAACTATAATTTCCAAAGTTTTGCGACCAATAGGAAACTAATGGGTCAAATTAGCGACTCTTTATTATCCTTCATAACTACAAATCGGATGTAATGGTACATTGATAGAAACAGGATAAATGTCATATCAACAGAGGGGAAATCACGCAGCGTTTCGAACGCGCGTTAGATCAGTCCAACTGTAATTTTTCTATACAAAGATTGACATTTAGATCTACCTACCGTACGTACAATGCGTTACCCGATCGACCTGCTGGGTGTTATCTTTTAAATATGGAAAATGTGACAGTAGAGAGAGTGTAGGTACCTTTCTAAAATTTCTATAGAATACCCGTTGTGAGGAATAGTTCCTAGTTAGTACGAGTACATTAAAGTGAAAAAGGGTACTTACTCGTAAACATCTACATATCTGAAAACAATCGTATTGCCAAGCTATTAGAACGCGTTCAGCTATTTCAAGCAACCTTGCATGACACGACCTTTATGAGCCATCATCGCAATCTGAAAAATGAGTCATCAGTCGCCAGACCATAAAGAGTCACCATTAATTTACTGTGTTTTGATCTTTTAGCGCTGACAAGTGATTATTTTTTACCAGAACAACATTATTTTGCTATTACGCTAACACAAACACTACCAATATTCGAATTTAAACTTTCGTGAGATATGTCTTAAATCCACGGTTAGACTCACATATTAAACATTTTGCCTGTCGTGACATTTAATCATCATCATCATATCAGCCGAAAGACGTCCACTGCTGGACATAGGCCTGTGACATTTAATAGGCGAGTTTAACCGTGGATTTATTAGTAGTATTTACTAACAAAATTATTTTGCGTAATAGCAAAAAAGTATTATTCTGCTAAATAATATATTAGTAGGTAGGTATTTAACTTATCAGGGAATTTCGCAAAGTAAGGCCTAAATCAATTATTTTTTGTTTTTCACTTTGTTTCAACTAATAAACAGAATGATTCACAACGTAGAAAAATATACTATAGGGGATAGCTTCGGAAAATTCCAAATCCATCCAAATGCAAATGTACTAAAGAAATTAATGATGTATAAAGATATCAAGAGACCAAATATATCAAAGTGTTAAAAGTCAGTTGAAAAAAAACACGTAGGTACAATTAGATATATTACAACAAACGCGTTATCGTTACTTAAAGTAAAGTAACTAACGAATATTCTTTTAATTTGTATTCAAGGTCTAGTACCGCACAAAAATTTACGACAATTCGAATAACCATGTGTTCGTATATTTGAAATGGGGAAATAAAATAATAATTATATAAAATGAAGATGGCGTGAGAACTTTCAGGGTGGCCGCCGCGGCCAGTGGCTGGCATACAAATCGCAGTCAGATCGGCCGATCAGCCCGCTGGTCGCCCGCCGTCCCCGGCCCGACTCTCACGGAAGCGATTACTCGACCATAGACAATAGCAGACAAGACATGCATCTATTACCCTTTTTAAGGTTGTTGTAAGACTGATGCCGTTTAAATAACGGAGATGATGAGAAAGTTATTGTTTTGTTTACCTAAATGATTTTGAAAAGAGATTCCGTGAACTGTGGCAATGCCATACCTCTAGAACGTTAACGTACGTAGCTAATCAATTGATGATGCTTATGGAATACTAGCTTCCGGCCTCGACTTTGCTTGCGTGGAACCGGGATAAAGCTATCCTATATTTTAACCCAGGCTATACAGGCAAAATTTCATCTAAATCGGTTGAGCCGTTTAAGCTTCATTGAGTAAACATCCAAACATCTAAACATCTGATCATCCAAACTTTCGCATTTGGGTGAGGACCAAATTCTTGGCCTGTAGTTAGCCTGGTTAATCGGTAGTAGCTAAAAAGTTCCGTTGTGACACAAAAATTAACCATAGAATTGTATGGTTAATTTTTGTTTCACAAGGGAACTTTTTAACTACTACCGATTAACTAGGCTAACTACTAGCCGAGAATTTGGTCCTCACCCATTTATAATATAAGTAGGGTTCTATGATCCATGCCATCACAATTGCGATGCATTTGCATATGAGAGTTACAACACTGTTTACGGTATTTCTGTTTACGGTATTTTTGATACGTCATTCGTAATACTGTCACAAAACCAATGAAGGCTTGAGTGAAATTTCTCATCTACAAATTTCTTTAATTTTTCTAGGAGGTGGCAGCAAGCAAGCCTTTACAATAATTAAAAATACACATAACATACAAATACACTTGCCATTCGCTGATTATAATGCACAATTGTAATATCATTTATTTTGATATTCTGTTTGGCAGTGCATAGTGAAGGTGCAGGGCGCGGAGCGCGGAAGGGCGAAACAAACAAATTACGAACACCGAAATGTACTCCGTAGCCCTCCGCACGATAAGCCCTATGCAAAATAAAACATACGATTGACATTTCGCTGAAATTTATTAACAATTCATCATGGTTTTACTTAAATAGAGGGTTAAATGCTCAAGAGAAAGGATTACGTATAGGTACGTAAACTTATTTAGGCTGTTGGCAAACGTTTCGTAAGTATATTAGAATTTCATTATTATGAAATTTTAGCTACCACACACAGGCTAGGGTTTTTGGAGCTGGACTACGTCAATACTGTAGGAAGAAGAAATATGCGCACTGTATGACACCATTTAGGTTGTTGCACCAAACAAAAATTTACAAAGTACCTATCACTCCACACACAATATTAATTTGGTAACGTAAACTCATTCTAATCATTTGCTAGTAGGTATAGACCTCCGTAATGCCTAATCCCTGGTGTAGACACTAAATAATTTAAGTTTGTTACCTAATAAAATAAGTCGACGCGTATATTTTTTTATATGTATGACCACGCATAACTTTTTACAGAGTAGTCCGATTTTGATAATGCTTTCTTTATTGGAAGGTATTCCCCTCGAAGTTGGTCCCATATAACTTTGTTACAAATTTCCAACCCTAAGGGTAGGAAAACAGGGGATGATTGATTGTTCGCTCACTGATTGTAATGTATGACCAGAGCCTTACCATGAACAAACTAGTAATTAGCGTAAAACATAAAATAAACGGTTAATAAAACTTTTTTGTCTGCAAATACTATACCCTATCCCTATCCTTATCCAGTCCCTATCCTATCCTCTCTCTATTGTCTGGGTATTTACTTAGTTTTGAAGTTGGTGCCAAAGCAACAAAAACAAAACGAATGCTGCCAAATAGAAAATAATACACATTAGTAACGTAAATACTTAACAGTAGATACGAGTTACTAGAGTATACTCGCAACATCTCGAAAATTCCTTGACAAACAAAGGATTCACACGTGTAGCCCTTACCAAAGCTGAATGATCTGGTTATGACGAGAAGGCAGCGCGGTTGCCGGGCAACGGGAGGCCGCGGTCAGCGCGAGGGGGCGCCGTTCCTCATACTCGGACGGACACGCGGACACCCGCCCGACCCTGATAATTATCCTACTTCCACTAGACCCTGTTAACTTTAATGGTTACTTTATCTTAATACGTCTGAGCTTGCACATTTAGAACTTTAAGAATTAAATTGATAGTTAATTAAGATTTCCTTTGAGAATTTTATTTATTCACCGGAAATCCTTTACATGAACCAAAATCAAATACCTGCAAGCTTAAAAGGCGCCAATAAAGACGAAAAAAGGCCATGTGCTGCAGCAGTCGCATTTTTCCACATTTCGCCTATTCTAGCTCATTTTGTGCTTTAAATGAACGAATTCACTGAGTAGATCTTAATCGCAAGGCGGGCAAGGGGCCTCATCCAACTCTAAATAGCTAAGGTTTATTTGGTGGCCAACTTTAAAAATGGGAGCCAACAGGATGGCTATTTTTCACATCCCGATAGAGATTACGTTATTCGTTAGTTCTCTTATCTGTCAGGTGAACCTACAGCGTGAGTAGGTATACCTACCTAAATTAAGTCATAACTTGCCTTATTGATTCCTGGATTAAGGTAGATATGTTAACCACCGGGGTCGTATTCGGCGAATGCATTTATTTAAATGGTTGGGTTTTTTTTTCGTACATATCCTTAAAGGTTAAGATATTTCTGTAAGTTTATAAACTGTACACCCGTGCCTACATCCAACCTGAGAACCAGAAACAGAAGCGCACTGCCACATGAAACAATGTAACGAGTGAAAGAAAGCTATCTACAATGTCTTGGATACAATAAATAAACTATCGCACTATCAAGAGTGCATTCAACTCTAACGCGGCACTATTATTAAACGGAATTCGATTTAAAGCCGAACCCTCCTCGTCGTTTGTGAAATTGACATTTATTCTTCGTTTTTCATTGTTGCTGCAGTCGGATTCGATCTATTGTTAATTAGCTTAAACGGCCCATGCGCTATGCCACGCCAAACCAAGCCTGATACGCGAACGACGAGGCGCCAGGATAATTTCCTATATGTACTTATTTATTTCCTTTCTTTTTAAGAACAACATTTCAAAGTTATATTGACACAGTCAATATAAAATTGGTGAATATAATTTATTATATCATAATAATAATGCCAGCGGTACCCTAGGTTAGGTTTTTATAATGATTTTATGTTTTGCATGTATAGTTTTATATTTTACTTATTATATAATTATTGTAAAAACCTAGCCTAAGATAAAAATTTAATAAAGAGATAATAATTATAAATCATTTATTTCAGGCAGTGCCCTTAAAATGTCATAAAATCTCATAATCATAAGTATCATTATTCTCGGGTGACTTGACACATTCTTCAAATACATTGTAGCAAGGCGCTGCGAAAGCGTGGCGAAAATGGGAACTAAAACTAGCCAAATAAAATGCTTATAAAGCGTACCTGTGGCGCCATCTCTTGTCGGGTAGATGAACGACACCGAAATTATGCGTAGCGTATTTTTTAATTTTAGTATGTGTACTCGAGATGTATGCACGGTTTTAGAGGAGCTATATAAAGTATATTCTAGTGTAGTGGTATGTAATGGTAGTATTCGGTGCGTTACGTGTCTGATATTATGTTAATGAAGTCTATGTTGCGAAACAGGTAAGGTGTATTTGCGAAGTAGATATTATTTTATAGGTGTGCATAGAAGAATAAATATCAAATAAAATAAATGGAATATATTCAAATATCAAAAACACAAACACATATCTAAACCTTGTATGAATGCAATAGCCAGTTTAATGTAGATAACTACTCTCAATACACAGCTACAAAATATATGTATCGACTAAACCGCACATATTGACATAGCAGTCGACGTTATTACATACGAGAGTTATTCGCTCCCCATCAGGGCAGAGTGCCTCGATTAAAGCCGTAAATACTTTGAGATTAATTATCTCGTAAACAGTCGCAGGTCTCGCTCGAATCGCTCACCTACGCCGTGAGCGCGATACAAATTCAACTTTTCCAATTAAATTTCATGAGGCATTAATAATTATTTGGGTACATCAATTTGTTTCGTCGCGCGTAGCGCCGCCGAGCTCAGAGACTGAGAAGATTTGCACTACACCGGATGCCGGAAACGATGACTGTTCTTAAGATATTGTCGACTTTTATTCGAATTAGTTTCTGTTGTTCTAATCAATACAGGTACTGCACGCATTGAGCATTTCCTTCAATCTTTTTTATTACTTTTATTTACAATAACACAAAGTGCACTTAAATCCAAACGCAAGGGAATGATATAGGTAGTTATATTGCAGTTAGATTCTTTATAAAGTTAATTACTTTGCAGAAACAACAAATAAAACATCTTAGTCGGCTTGGGGAGATGGACAATGAAAACTATATGGGAAACAAAATTGCCATAAGGGAAAAGGCGGAAGACAAAATATCGACGTGTTTTCTTTCAAACTTTATTAGAGTAGGTAGTTGGGGCATAACAAGAAACGTAAAGTACCTATATCTGAAAATTGTTATGTCACGAGTAGCGAGAGTAACGATATCATTAGATACATCGTCGGTCTTAATGTCCAGTTCATTCCAACGCACTCTAACTTTGGAATTAATTAAATTGAACTTGAAAATGAAATATTAACACTTTAACGTATAAAATTTAATACCGTTAAGTTATAACGTGATTATTCAACTCCTCTGTAATTTCCAAAAACATCTTGAAAATTAAATTCAGTGAGCGATGGCAGCGCGGGCGCCTTTGAGCGAGCCTTTTGTGCGCGAGCGAGGCGGGCGAGGAGCGCTCGCCACTTCGCACAGTGAAATTAATTTTCTTCGTCTTTATGTAATTTAATTATAAACATTTCAATATGGCGCTCGGGGAATTTCCGCCTCTGAGAGAAGTTAAATAGAAACGTTTGATACTTATCTCCTAATACACTTCAGGGATGATTGCGCGATTGTAACGGAATTAATTATTTTGAAGATAATCGCGTTTTTACCTTTTAAATCTTTGAGTTTTAAAACTTTTTAAGGTTATACCATGAAGTGCATTACTTAATAGTAGTTTTCTATTAGGAAGGCGTTGCACGATGGAATTCCATCTGCGAAATTAAAAGTATTAACTTGAGCCGAACAGTTAACAGATGCCGCTAACATTCGTGCAATTTTGCTCTTAAATCGTTCACGCTCGGCCGACGAGTGGTGACATCAAACATGCGCGCAGCCTGCAAACCTTTTGCGAGCTTATCTCCCATTCACTATCTTGATCATCCCAAAAACATATCCAATCCGCCCTATTGTCCGATGTTTATTAAATTTCATTTTACGTTTATACAACAACACTTTTGTCGGTGGCTTTTTGTAGCGATTTGGGACATTTTACGGCTGGATTAGCCCGTGACGTCTAAGTTCGGTAAAAGGCCCGGCAGTGACGTCTTTTTGTGTGCGCCGGCATTATGGTGGCTATTGCGCGCATTATGTCATAACAGAGAGCACTCGACAGACGCACTCGCTCATGAACTTTTTGTCGGGCCATTTTATTCTAAATTGAATTCCACGTTGACAATGTCATCGCTATAAACAGGCAACTTTTTATACAAAATACATTTCATAAGTAGGAAGTCGATTATAAGCTTCGGGTAACTTGAATTGGTGTGGATACACAAGCTATGTAGACTGATACTCACTTTAAAAAGAAAACTAACGGATTGTATTGTAATTGTATAAGTGGTCAAACATGTAGTTGCGGTAATTAAAATTGTAACAGCGCCTATGAATCGTGATAGTCGAATCCGCAGACGCTAATAGTTGTCTTTGACTATAATTCTAAAAGTATTACCTTAGATTAAGCTATCCAGCCCAATGCTGGTACTAAAAGCTATAAGACTTACAACTCCGACCTACCAAAACAATCCTGTATCTCGGTGTCTTCACTAATGGCGCAAGTTCGACAGTCGAAGTTAGTTCGAGTGTTCTACGGCTGCAATAAAGATAAATCCAGCAATAATATGTTCGGTTGGCCTTACGTGTGGGATTGCTTGAGCACGAAATTGAATTTGCATGGAGTCTTAAGCCGGCGCTGATGGTCGGGTGCGTGTGCCGTTATTGCTCTGTGGACAATTACAAACTCCATAGCTTTAAAGTGAATTTAAATGTCGCACATATAATATATGTATAAGTATATAGTGTCCAGTATATAATTCCACCGTAATAATACCAAAAATATATGAGGGAGAGAAAAATATATATGTACCAGGGGTGTTCAATAAGTAGTGAGAATGGGCTTGTTACGTCTCAGTATGATAATTTCTGATTGTTGGTCATTCTGAGTCACTAATCATTATAATTTTCTTCTCTTCACTAATTTTGCGGTGCCCAACACGGTCCACAATTAAGTTTTATTCTCATCACTTAGCAACTAAAACTTAAGTTTACCTAAAACCTTGTAAACTAACATTGTGGAATGCAATAAATGATTGAGTATTGAGTATTAATTTACTTTAAAAACAAAGTTTTAACCGACTTCAATCTAGTACTCCGCCAAGCCACGAGAATATTTCAACATTTCTTTTTCAATTTACCACATGAACTGATTTCCGAGAGCAAATGCGTTGATTATTAGAGAAAAAAACCCAATCGCTGTATGTGACCCGATAATATTTGAGGACTTCCGTCGATTCCACAAGGATCACCTTTGGCACTTCATTAGCTGCTATTTCAACGGAATCTTATCAGGACCTGTGACATACTTTTGTACTTTAATTACATAATTGAGGAATTCCATAAGTCATCTGTGGTCTTCATCATCAATTCCAACTCACCAAATTTATGATTTCCGGGTGTAATAAATACACGAGTTATAATAGAAAATACTAAAATCACTACACGCGTGCCTAATATAATTGAGGAGTTCCCTCAATTCCCCATAGATCCCATCATCCAACTGTTTTTTTTTAATGGGACTCCACCTGGAAGCATATACTAACAAACAAAAAAAATTACGAATCGGCTCATCAATGACGGAGTTTTGAGGTAACAAACATTGAAAAAAAAACCATTGAATTGAGAACCTCCTGCTTTTTTTGAAGTCGGTTAAAAATAGAGAAAATGGATAGTATTCATTTGCTTTTCTTTAAAAGCTAAGCAACGGTGATGGTGCAGAACAAATTCTGACGTCACTTAAATAGGAGGATATTTCGTTACATGTTAGGGTTGGCAAAATCAGGAGTGGTAATAAAAAACTGTATTTTAAAATTAGAAGTTTATCCATTTTGATGACGCCAAATTAAAAAATCAAACTCGTGTTATCATTTTTTTAAGGCACAGCTCATCTAGCAAAGTCAACTTAGGGTGAACGTAGGTGTCAAATATATGAGTATAAATACGAAGGAAAAGTATATCAAGATAATTCCATAGCAATTAAACGAGGTCGTACATTCTCCTTTTCGTCTCTTTATTGTACATAAATATCTTCCTGATGTAACAGAATTTTGAAAATGAAAACGATGATATCCCGTTCTCTGACATAAATAAATATAATAATCACATTAACAACACTAACTCAACAAATTGTAACATGGTCAATAAAAACTTAAAATGTAATTATAATGAAAGCAATGGTAAAAAACTGCCACTTAGGGTATCATTCAATAACGAACCTATGGAGGAATCATGTCAAACAATATTTCTGGCCATATTTTGGACGACAAGTGCTCTTGGGTAAGTCACATCAATAAAGTATGTGTCAAGATGAATTCTTTTTCTCAAACATGCTCGGAAATGTATGCGTTAATATCACGAAATGAAGACATGAAGTTTCTTGTTTAAGGCTCCCTATATTTCTTCTTGGCCTTACGCCAAGAAGTAATGTATGAAAACCCTAAGTAAAACCATTATTGTCCGCTACTCTAACTTTTTAAATTTGCTTACTAATATTAAACTGACAAAGGAAAAATTACATACTGCCAACCACCACTACTAGAGTAAGCATACTTGCGAATAAAAAAAAACGGGCAAGTGCGAGTCGGACTCGCGTTGCAAGGGTTCCGTACATAACAAGATTCTAAACAATTTTTTTTACTAACGGAGCGTTTTTGACGTTTCATAAAAATAAGCTGATTTGATTTTTGTCAAATACCGTATAAAGTCCGACTCACGCTTGACTGCTCATTTCTAATAGGTTTTCCTGTCATCTGTAGGTAAACAACTATTTTGTGTATTTTTTTTTCAAAATTTTAGACTTAGTAGTTTTGGAGATGAAGGGGGGTTGGTGTGGTGGTGGTGTTCATTTTTTGGCTATTTTCTTAAATAATTTCTAAACTAATTATTTAAAAATTACAAAAAAAAAGAATATTTTAGATGCACACTATGAGCTCTTTCATTTGATATGTAACACGATAGTATATGCAAAACTTTATTTTTAAATTTTCTCTTTTCCCCCCCAAAAGTGGCCCCCATGTTTAAAATTCATTTGTTTGCGTTACATGTTCCTCTTTGGGTCACAAACTTACATATGTGTACCAAATTTCAACGTAATTGCTTCAGTAGTTTCGGAGCAAAAATAGGCTATGAAGGACGGACAGACAGACGCACGAGTGATCCTATAAGGATTCCGTTTTTTCCTTTTGAGGTACGGAACCCTAAAAATACTAATTATATATGTTTTTTTTTGGCCGAGCTTGCCAATTACCAGGGCTGCTGAATCAGGCTTGTGAATTCTATATAACTAAGTAGTTACCTACCGTGTAATCTAGCCCCTCTTTTTCTTAATCTTAGATATTAAAAACTCCTCAATGAAATCGGTGCAATTGCATCGATATAAAAAGTAAGCCTTTTTTAAAGAAAAAATAATAATATTTTCCACATAATAAACATGCAAGGAAAATAAGAAAGAGGGTACTTATTTAATAATTAATAACCGGTCAAGTGCGAGTCTGACTCGCGCACCGAGGGTTCCGTACAAACGTTCATACGGGATTGCCGTCACATCATGACCCCATTCATTCTTGAACAATCTTAACAGCTCATAGGAAAAGTTACCGTTGTACAGCGCCATCTGCATTTTGGTACTAACCTTGCGACCTAGTATGTTTGTTTTTCAGCGATATTTTTTTATCACGTGTACCGATTTCAATACTTAATAAATTTTTTATTTGAAAGAAGGGACTTTAACAATAATGTCGTAGGAATTCGAAGACATTACAGGAATTACATAAAAAAGTTATTAAATTACAAACTAAGTTAAAAAAGGATTTGTGATAAATAAAAACCTAATACTAACAAAGTCATACTTAGATGGGTACCAGGACACCGACATAGTAGAAAATGAAAAAGCAGATGAACTTGCAAGGAGGAGCGCAGACACAACCCTGGTCGGCCCAGAACCGTTGTGTGGTATCACAAAACGGAAAGCATATTCTCTACTAAACAACACAGAAAAATCAGAGGCAAAAAAGCTGTGGAAGTTCGCCAAAGGACTAAATCATGTTAAAACCTTGATCAAAGGGTACGATAATAAACTGTGTGTGTGACGAGAATCCTGAAACAGGACGCAACTTGCAGGTTCTGCCAGGACGCAGAGGAAACAGCAATGCACATTCTCTGCTCCTGCGGAACACTCACGCACAAAAGAAGTACCTACCTAGAACACAATACAACAACAATAATAATAATTAAAATACACAAATCGACCTAGTCCCAAAGTAAGCTCAACAAGGCTTGTGTTATGGGTACTAGACGAAGATATATTTAATAGATATAAATACATAAATACATCGAAAACACCCAAGACTCAGAAACAAATGTTCATGCTCATCACACGAATATCTGCCCTTACCGGGGTTCGAACACAGTACCTTCAGCTTTGTAGGCAGCGTCACTACCCAGTACCCACTAGACTAGCCGGTCGTCTTAGGCCATTAAAATTAAGTCACACATTTGACAGACAGTACGTTATCGCTTATTGTTTTGACTAAAATAGTGGTAGCTAAAATATTAATGTGCAATAGTGATATTGTAAGAGGCACTGGCAGCACTTTGGTCAATACGGTCAACAGTCAACACACACACAGTGCTATTTTGCGTGACACGACGCAGGCGCTTCTCTGCGGTTCCATACGTGCCTAGCGCCTGAGAAGCGTAAGAATAGCTTGAAACGCCAGCAGAGGGACTAATTGTTAGGGCAAGAGCAGCAATCTGCGCCGATGGAAAGCGCACTAATCCAACGCCGCAGGGCCAGCTCCGTATGAAAGGACGCTCCTTATCCCTTGATCCCGTTGTTTACCAGACATTAAACAGATAACAAGTCCGCGCCCAGATACCGTCGGAGCAGATTAAAGCCCCGTGGCTGCCGTAATCCGAACTTCGATTAATTTCATCCAATACTTACTTGCTTGTGTCCTGAATTATGGCTATGTGGGTTCTTAATGCTCCTAGCCTAGCGACAGTATCTTTTCTAGAATACTCCTCTTTGTTTACTTCATCGCAAACCAAGTAGGTACCTAACAGTCTTGGAAAATGTATAAACATCTAAATCTGATGTAGAGACGTAACGACATATTTAACAAGAATAACGTAAGAGTACACCAACCAATCCTTATCGGAATATACTTAACACCTTCTACCCGCGACTTCGTCCGCGTGGAACTCGTTTATATCATAGCTCCACACAAACTTTCATCCCCCATTACACCCCCTCAGGGGATGATTTCTGGCATATAAACTATCCTATGTCCTTCCCCGGCACTCAAACTATCTCTATACCAAATGTTATCTAAACCGGTTCAGACAGACAGACAAACACACTTTCCTATCCCTATCCCCTCAGGGGACTATTTTTCCAAAACGCAAAAAGACATTGTTATTGTATTTAACAAGGAACCTTTTCATAAAGTTTTAATTCTGCTGCTCAAAAAAAGAGTTCCCCCCCATACAAACTTTGCACCCCTATTTAACCCGCTTAGGGGTAGGTTTTTCCAAAATCCTTAAATTACTTTTCTTGTATTGTAACAAGGATATAAACACAAAATTTCAAGTCTCTCTCTTAAAATTCTACTCCATTATATAAACTACCTATTGTGAAAAAATCTGCTTAATAGGTTCAATGGTTTGGACTTGGACTGGGCGTTGATTTAAGTCAGTCATCCTTATGCAATGAAGGCTCAGGGATATTTCCGGTAGTTACCACCAATTTTACAGACTTGTATATATCTCTCACTTATAATAAATCTCTAAATTAAAAAAGGAATCAGCCAGTATCAAACTAAGCATGGTTCTGTCAAGAATGATCTCAGCTTCCCATGAACGGAAATACATGAAACTCTTTTTAAAAGTACATTAATACTCTAGCTTCCGTTTAGAATAGTTTTTATCCGACTGCGACGATTAATTAATTTTCGGAAACATTTGACCTCAATTATTTTTGATTCAATTATTGATTTCATAGCGACTAACAGTCCGGAGCTGGTTAAAAACGTAAACGTGATAAACCGCTTAAAACATCCTAGTGATCACCGGCTAGTACGAGCTACATTCAACATAGAAACCAGGAAAAGATCAAGAACAGGTTATAAAAAACCAAACTTAAAGTACATAGACTATAAAAAGTATAACCTAGAACATGCAGTATGCCATTCTACAAAACAAAATGATGTGAACCACCACATTATTATACCAGAAATAATCCAACTCAAGGAAGAGCAATACTTACTGAAGAGGAAAAACAAGAAAACGAAAAAAGAAAAATATAGACAAAAAAGTAAAAAGCAGCAACACAGATATAGAGTTATAGAAGAACACTTGAAAAATAGAGGTGTGGTAAAAAAGCCTACAAACATCTCTCAAGATCAAAACAACTAATTAGCCAGTTGCAAGACAAAAAGGACCACCCCTCTCACACAATTATTTAATAATATAATTCATCATCATCATCAACATGATATCAGCCGAAAGACGTCCACTGCTGGACATAGGCCTCCCCCAAAGAGTGCCAAAGTGACCGGTTCTGCGCCACCCGCATCCAGCGGACTTCAGCATAATTAAGACCAAAGAAATACCACAACACACTCAGAGATTACGTTACTGTTCAAGAAGGGGGATGCCACATCAATATCCAACTACAGACCTATCAGCCTCATGCCGTGTCTATACAAAGTTATTTCAGCAACACTACTGAGGCGACTAACAAAAATAATTGATGAAAACCAGCCAGTCGAACAAGCCGGATTCATGCGTGGCTTCTCTACGGTGGACCACATCTATACACAAAAAATCACTGTAGACAAATACAATGAATACAATAAACCACTGTACATCAGCTTTATAGACTACAGCAAAGGTTTCGACTCTATATTTCATGAATCAATATGGGAAGCGCTATCAGTGCAAGGAGTAAACAAGGACTACTTGAATATATTAAAACAGATATACAGAAAAAACACAGCTAGCATAAAAATGGAAGACCTCGGACCAGTATTCAATATAGAAAAAGGAGTAAGGCAAGGGGACCCACTGTCCCCAAAACTGTTTATAGCGGTCTTAGAACATGTATTTCGGACCCTACACTGGGAGCACAAAGGACTAAAAATAAATGGTATGTACCTGAGTAATTTAAGATTTGCAGACGACACAGTACTGCTCTCTGAAGACCCCAAAGAACTAGAAATAATGCTACAGTCACTAGCAACTCAAAGCAAAAAAGTGGGACTACATGTAAATGAAGATAAAACCAAAGTAAATACAAACAGACAGCCTGTACAGATCATGCTAGATTCTTCACCACTAGAATATGTCGAAGACTATTTATTTAGGTCATTTAATTTCCTTCAAATCAAGCACTGAAAAAGAAGTTGAAAGAAGAATAAAACTCGCATGGAGTAAGTATTGATCTCTGAAGGAAATTTTCAAAAGTAAAATGTCTACTAAATTGAAAACGAAAGCCATGAACTTCTGCCTACTCCCATGTCTCACTTATGCACGCCAAACCTGGCCCCTAACCAAAAAACGTCAAAACTGAAAGTATGTCAGAGAGGAATGGAGAGAAGTTATCTAGGACTGAAACTTAGAGATAGAGTAAAAAACAAGTCAATCAGAAAAGTATAACCAAAGCCACAGACGCAGCAAAACAAGCGCTACGACTCAAATGGAAGTGGGCAGGGTACACACAAAGAACGATAGACAAAAGGTGGACAAAGGTCGTTACAGAATGGTACCCCATGGACAGCACACGAAGAAAAGGAAGACCACTCTCAAGATGGAGTGATGATATCAAAAAGACAGCGGGATGCTATTGGGGAAGAAAAGCTAAAGACAGGGAAACCTGGAAATCTTTGGAGGAGGCTTTCACCGCTTTAGGCGGTCCTTATACAGAAGAAGAGTAATATGAAAACAGTGAATTTAAATAGTGAAAAATAGTCATAGAATAGTGAAATAAGAATAAACAATCAATATAAAAACTTTATTCGGTAAAAAGTGCATAATATTTTATCTTATCTTATCTTATCTTTAATCATTTCGTCTGCTTGAAATCGTAGCCGCCATATTATCTGTCAACTGTCAGTGACGTCAAAATAACTATCCGACAGTAATAATTTCGATCCGGAGTTGTGATAAACCTTCACAAAACGCATATTAAATTCTAAAGCATGAAAAAATTATCGATTCTGATATGGAAACTTATATGCGCTAAATTCGTATTGACGCGTAATTTCAATACATGTAAGTATCAACAAATTTCAACAAACTAACGTCAAACGTCAAAAGTCTGACTTCCTTTTTTTTTAAACGCATGGCATAGCGCTGTTCTCGCGTTCAGCCACAAAGTCTATTTGAGTTTCTGCAAGATTACACGCTATTTGTCACGATACCGCACGGCTATCACAAGACGGCGCGCGAGTTATCTCGATTTTTCGCACTATACGTCTCTTTCTAGGTTGTCTAAATAAGAGAGACGGATAGTTCGAGAAAAATCGGGAGCTCGCGCGCCGTCTTGTGATAGCCGTGCTGGTTTATCAGTATTTATATTTATCAGCAAAAGAAATATAGCATAAAAAGAAATATCAGTAGAATTATTTTTTTTACTGTAACTATCTATCCATTGACGACTAAATTCCAGTACCTCCTAATAATTATTATTACGTAGTATCATAGCAAATCTTTTTAGATTCAGTGGCACAGGCACATGTATTACATATGTCAATGTTATTGGTAGATGCATCTTCTGGGGGGATGTACGCGCGTGTGCAAACAGCTCGCTCGTGCGTGAAAGCAGGGCATGATACCCCGCGACAAACAACCCCGGCAAATCATTTACACACAACTGTCACAATTTGTCATTGCTGCCCCCTTTAATGTCAGATGGTACATTTTAATATAGATGATACAGTTTCAGTAAGTCTAATTATGTTTTACCGGCCGCAGGTAGACTGAATAGAATATTAAGAAAATTATAAAGGTAGGCGGGAAGAGACAGCTTTTGATCGATAAGGTGGCTTGTTGATACCATTTTTATTTTTCTCTTTGGTAGTGGTGCAGTAAAAAATATATAAAATTATATTAATTATTAAAGTTATGACTGACGTTTCAGCTCAGGCTAGAATATCCATTAAACGGATAGCGACCGCTTGCCTAAACCCGTATTCCACTATCAGTGGCCAGAGGCAGGTATTATAGACTTTTTGCAGAGAGAACAAAACATCCGTATAAAATTAACCTAACCTAACCTACCAACTAGTATAATTTTATTCGGACTTTTAAAACTTGGTCCGGTCCACTAAAGGTTGGTCACAACCTCACCATATACTGGTCTCTGTTTCGCTCCCAGAACTTAGCATACCGTCCTGCTTTCACTTGTGATCTATGAGTAGCGTAGGCCTGGCCATTTTTACACAACATATCTAATCTCTTTTGATATTACATCATTGGATTAATTAATCAGTTACTTAATGTGACATATCATTGTTTAATCTCCTAAAGTGTACCCAATTCACGATCCATCATAAACTGCAAGTTATGATACCTATAGTAATGTCTAAATTGAAATCAACTACATAGCTACGAGTTTAATAGATATGAAGAATATTTTTCGCTTTTAAACTATGGAACGGCGTGTAAGCAAGCGGCCACAACAGAACAAATGGCCGTCAATGTAAGTAATTAGCCGCACCCCTTACGCCCAAAACGTACAATTAGAAACACCTATTTATTTTAGGGCCGGGTAAATCCAACAAGACTTCGTTACTATTCAGTTTGAACATAGTCAAGGCCTAGTCTAATTGGATACTTCAACCAGAGTAAGACGCATTCAATATTTGTGTTGGTCGTCTTAAATCACATTTAGGTAAGTACCTACGTCTATAACAAAGCGGCAGGTAGCGGGTGCTGGCGGGCAAAATTTAGTTTGCTTTTGCTCTGATAGAATTCAAGTCATGTAGGCACAACTACCACGAACAACCGTAGCCACACGGAGGGGAACGCATACGTATAGCTGTGTTTTTATAATATCGTGTAAACGCACATTTAAATTATTATACCTCGGCTTATACTTAATGAAATAACTTCATCATCATATCAGCCGAAAGACGTCCACTGCTGGATATAGGCCTCCTCCAAAGAGTGCCAGTGACCGGTTCTGCGCCACCCGCATCCAGCGGACTCCCGCGACCTTTACCAGGTCATCCGTCCACCTTGTGGGGGGCCTACCCACGCCGCGCCTTCCGGTACGTGGTCGCCATTTCGAGAACTTTTCCGCCCCAACGGCCATCGGTTCTACATGCTATGTGCCCCGCCCGCTGCCATTTAAGTTAGCGATTCGGAGGGCTATATCGGTTACCTTAGTTCTGCTGCGGATAGCCTCATTTCTGATGCGATGCGATCACGGAGAGAAGCTCCCAACATAACTCTCTCCTTCTTACGAGGCCCATAGTAACTTTTATAATGGAGGCAAATTGCAGCACACCTAATATGATAAAATCCATTAAAACTTAGGTAGATCTTTTCTAAATAACCTGTCAAGGCTATATTCGACCAAATAGCAATAAAGATTTAATCTAAGGCGAAACGTCTAAATTGTATGGACTAATTTTGGAATTAACTCTATTCTCGTTTGCTCTAATAAGTTAAAACAAAACCGGCCAAGTGCGTGTTGGACAAGGCGCAGTGTAGGGTTCCCTAGTTGCAGCCTGTCTGTCTTTGACCAATTGGTACATCGACACGCGCGCGCCAACTAAACGTTGCGGTTGCGTCGCCCATAGTACGAAAGTTAGGCTTTTCAACTATTACTCGTTAACTAGTTATGATAATTACATCTCCACGTTTTGTGTAGGGGAGGTACACCAAAAAATAATTTTATTCTACAGCTCTCTAGTAGTAAGTCATTGAGCAAGGCCGCAGACGGACGGACAGACGGACATGGCGAAACTATAAGGTTTCCTTGTTGACTAAGGACAAGTGCGAGTCGTACTTGCGTACCGAGGGTTTTGTATGTATAGGCCTCCACACACCGAACGCAGGTCGTGTGCGGCGCGGGGCGGGCGCGCATCGTGCGCGGCGCGGGTCGTGCGCGGCGAGGTCGGTAGGTATCTCTCTCACTACCAACGCATTTAATATCTCTCTCACTATCTCTATCACACAGTGGCGCGGGCCCGCGACGGGCCCGCGCTACTGTGCGAAAGATATAGAGATACCGCCCGACCCGCGCCGCGCACGACCCGCGTTCGGTGTGTGGAGGCCTTAAGTCTCGAAGATATTTTTGAGATTTCCCCGAAAAAACAGTCTCCACAAAACTATTCGTGGTAAAAATTATTAAAACTCTGTTTTAGCTTGTGCTAATGAAGCCCTCATATATGACGACTGCTTTAGCACAGTATAGAAGAATAATACAGTAGGTAATCTGAGACCGTTTAGGAGCGTTCGTTACCTACTTTCGCTCGATGTGCAGGGCTGTGTCAAGTTTGTGGCTTGGCATACCTTTTAATACTAATTTTGCTTTTAAGTATGCAAAGTATTTATGTTACAGTTTAATAGACAATATTGTATACACAAAGTAATAATATTATACATAGTTACGTATGTGTTTTTAGTTTCCCGCTTCATCGAATATTTTAATACCAATATACTATGCCTAAAATATTTCCTAGTAAGTATAATAGTTGCTAAACTGCACTAGGTTGGTAGGTGCTTAGTTACAAGCATATTTGGCTCCTTGTGATATCGTAGCACTGGCGGCTCGCTGTCTTCATACCTACGAGGCGGTTTCCTTTGACGTAGCGAGTGAGAACGAGCGAACACCGCAACAGCGCGGCCCCGATTGAAGCATTCTCCATCATTCCCGAAGGCTATGTGTGTGTGCGTACCGAACACGCGCGCATGTGTGCAGCCGTGCGATGTACCTTTGTTCGAAGTTTATCTACTGTTCCTATACTGTGGCTTTAGCCTAGTGGCCTACGAAGCAAGAGGTCATGGGTTCGAATCCCGGTAAGGGCTTTTATTTGTGTGACGAGCACGAATATTTGTTCCTGAGTCATGGATGTTCTTTATTTATTTAAGTATTCATATCTCTATATAAATATGTTTTATGTCGTCTAGTCATCCATCTTTACTTAGTTTCGGAGTAGGTCGTTTTGTGTAAGATTGTCCGCCAATATTATTATACGATACCTACACCACATAATACCGTCGCCTCTATTTAAAATTTAGATACGCCTTTCCTTGTATAGGGAATTTATTTTTGTATGTAATTATAAATATTCAGACTTTCTCCTTTACTTGTGCTATAAGATCTTGCTTCTTGGCAATTTTCATGATTCTAAGGCAACGAGAAGCACCCTATAGGTTTTCATTCTCTTGCGAGTGTCAAAATATGCATAATCAAGGCATGATCGGCCATATCTTTTGATTGCTTACAGAAGTTTGATTTTTTCACAGCTCCATCAGCGACTGCAGGCATCAGTCTTTGATTTAAATTTCGACATGATATTTCCACGCAATTCTGAGAACGAGATTCTTGACAAACGTAAGACAGATACAAAGAAATGGTCCTGTAAGGGTTCTATTTACCTTTTGAACATTATAATTAAGGTAGATACGAGTAGGTATCTACTTTTACCTCATTCCTTTGCAATGAGTTTTCCACAATTTTAACAATTCAGGATTAAAACTTTCCTACCGTGGTTTAGCTGTACATTACACCCTTCAAAAGACAGCATTATTAATAATATAACTTTTGAACCTCAGCCACCCGAATGACAAACTCAGAGGCGAAGTCTCAATCTGCAAACACAAATATAAAGCTAATTAAAAAGTTTGAAACTAAATTATGAGAGGGGTTGTGCCGATGGTCTCCGTACCAAGATTGTCGCAAAGATTTAATCTAAACGGAATTATCGCCTGGAATGTACCCCGCGTGGAGCGGGCGGCGAACGAGCGCGTCATATCGAAGTATCGTGGTACCGTGGCAAAATGTTTGTTCGAGACAGTTGTGGCGACAAACATCGGCCTCACACTCGGAGAATTCCAAATTTAGATTATATATTCATAACAGGCGCGGAGTATTTGCTCATTTTGGAAATCCCAGCGGAATAACCGTTAGTCACTTTACACGTTAGCCTAGTACGCATATTCTTATTTAGAAATCTAACGAAAATTAAGTATTTAGTATATGACCGCAAATCCAAGCGAAACTTTTCTGACAGGACCCTTAATAGCCAACTTGGGTGTCAACCTGAGCGTACTTTGATATGCCTAATAGAACTTCTTAAATAATATTTACCTATGAATAGGACAGAGACACCAATTGTACAAGTATTTAATGTTTAATGCCCATAGGAAGCGGAGGGAACTCATAAAATTTATAGTCGATCGAATGAGATAACATGGTAGACGTTAAGAGCGGCTTAGACAGTTTGAAAATTTAAATGTGAAGTAAGTTTTGTGAGATTGCGCGGTATAAATCAGCGAGGCGAGCGGCGCGGGCGCTCGTCAGCGGCGGCGATAAATCCGCGGCTCCCTCGGGCTTCTTAACCGTGCTCCATCTTCATGTGCACCACCTCGGCGCTACCCGCTGTCTGCCGGCTACCCAGAGCCCCTCAAGCCGCCGACATGTGCGCTAAGCGTGTACCAGACACCACACATTACCTACTAAGTTAGGCTGGCCTAATCAGGGAATCGTGACGTCATACATTTTAGTTTTGCAATTTGGTGTCGATTTTCAATGGGCTGTCATTGCCTGTATAGTAACTTTCAAGTAGTCGGAACGTTACATTAAAATTTTGCAATATGGCAACCCTCACATAATTCTGGTCGGGGTTTACAATCGAATTGACGATATCTTTTTTTAAGTCAGTTTAAACTAGGTGATTTCGTAATTAACTTTTCGAAAATTCGTTAGAACACATCAAACTGTATGATCTCTTCCCGCTAATCTTTGTAATTTAATGTCATAATATGGTTAAGCATATTATTCGTCAATATAAAAATATACCTATAGTTATAAAATATATACCGTAGATGATTACATCCAAGAGGGACTTTCCTTAAGATTTTTTATATACAATTTTATAGAATATAGAATTTGATAGATATATTTCACTTTGAGTCCTCTGGCGTATAGGTACTTACCTATACTCACCATGTTAATCACTCACAAGTAAAGTTTCCTTTTTCTTCAGTAGTCTTTTTATGTAGTTAATGTTATGATTCTGAAGGTATTGTGTATCTGTACTACTAGAATATTACTAAATGTCGAAGAATTTAATTTTTTGACTCGCTTGCTCATTCCGCTAAACTCGCCCTAATTCTTTTTCACGCTACATTTCAAGAATCTTATTTTTGTAATTACAAAAATGTCTAGTACGCCGACGTTATCCTTAATTGCTGGACATAAAAATTCCATTTAAATTTCCCTTTTAACGATCAGGGGAGAAGTGTCTAATTGCATAATACACTCGTTTGCGTATTTTTATTGTTTGTACAATAATTAGATCATAATGCTATTTTCTTTTTTAAGGAGTCGCAAAGTTAATTAAACTTTTGTTTTAGGAATCGTAAAGAATATTGTGTCGTCGAGACGCGAAAGAAGCCGCTGGCCCCGACACGGGGGCACCTCGTAGCGGGCAGCGGGGTGGGTGGTTATTTAAGAAATGGAAAGAAAAGCAATTTACTGCTTATCAGCCCGAGCACCGACCAGGTCACTTCGCATAAAAGTAACAACTATTACGCTTCAAACATTGTTTAAGTACTTAAAATACCGAACCTTTATTATTTCGTTTCGCTGTATGCTTTAGCAAATTTTTGAACAAAATGTACGACGTAGGTGTTGGTTTTGCCAACCGTATTTAAATTTAGTAGTAAATAGGCACTTATTCACTTATTACTCCATGCAGAAAATCGCACGTAACTAAATAACTTCCCCAAATTCTTAGTTTCTATTCCAGGTGCTATTTGCCCAAAAATAGATTACGTAATCTGCAAAGTTACTCTATTATAAGTTGTTTGTTGGACGAGTTAGAGTGAAATTGGTTTAAGTCGACAAATTCCGGCCGTAGTTCGACGACGCCCGCTTCGCTAACTTCTCTCAGACAGCCTTCCATGCCACCTACGAGAATCCGCCTGCCGTAAATAGTATATAGGTGAGTAAGTAATATTCGTTTCTAATCCTTTTATTTGTAATGCAAATGGTATAACATTCAAATGGTATCAAATTTAACTGGTACGTATCTTTTTTTTTAATAATTTCAACTTTTTTTACTTAATCAATTTTTATGTACGATGTTGCGTAAAATTTTATATTTGTGCCCAAATTTGTGGCAGATTTATAATGATTAGGGTTCGCTGGGGAAGTATTTTTGCACTCGCTTCCAGCAGGAGGGGTGTCGGGAGTCACAACCCCGGGTCAAATATTTGAGTATCAATGCAGTCGGTCGCCTATTATATTACTCACTTAAATTATAGACATAAAGACAGATGCCCAGTGAATTTCTTTTGTTTATGAATTTCTAACGTATATTTGTTTAAAATAGTGTCGCTGGGCTGACAATGCGGTTAAATAGACTATAACTATTTTTTTTTACTCCTTCTCGATAATGAGTGCATATGTTTTCAATCCAATTACATAATAACAACACGAAAAACTATAGATGTGACGTATATTGATGTATACAAAATCAATCAACGACGTGACAAAGCCGAAGAGAAGGGCATGTGGATGATTGATGGCCGAAAGCTAATATTTATTTGCTGTATAAATTATACGTTAAGTTAAATTTACTTCCAATCGCTGCACCTAATATAAATTCCGGCAATGTTCCTCGAAACGCTGTGTCAACCTATCAATCAGTATAAAAATACCCTGTTCATCCCCTTAATTTAATCAAAAGATCGCTTTAGCTGGTCATGGACAAGAAAAAAGCAGAACGACGTAACGACGACACGGCGATATAAAATTTTCATCGAACGGGCCGTGGGGGGTGGAGGGGCGTTCCTCCCATTGTAATATCCAAGTCGAGCGGAGTAACCAATAAATTACAATTTGACATAAACAAAACCCCACTCTAGTACACGAAGCTACGAATTATTTATTGCAAAAACGGCTCTGCATCGATCGACCTGTGTCTCGTTGTTTGAGTGTGTTGTTCATATATGTACAAGTTATATGATTATGTGGGTTAAAGGTATCATTAGTGCTTTATTTTACGTATAATTAAACGTAGGTGCTCACATTTTATTCAAATAGTTTTTTTGCACCCATGAATACGTAGATATGATATAATAATAATATGATTATAATATGATTATAATAGATATCCTATCGCAATCACTCATGATGTCCTTTTTTAATTTCGGGTAAAGACAGTTATTGATTATTTTTAAATACTTACGTGTAGAACCTATTAGATTAGTATATGATTGTTTCATAATAATCATGAAAACTCCATAGTTTAAAAGAAAAACGGCTTTTTCACGAAATTAAAATTTGGAAAACGATTCAGTTAGGAAATAAAATTTAGTTATTGCGATAGGTAAACATTATTATAATGATATTAAGTATTAGGTATGCATTTCATATAAATTTTAGTAAGTATACATAGGTTTAACATTCATAAAAGATTTGAGAAAAAACTGCGAGGCGGCAGGAGACGTCGTGTCAATGACAAATAAATAGTGCCTACTTATCAAACACAGCTCTTGAGATGACATTAGGCCGTTAAACATGAGTCCGTACCATCCAAGACTCGATTCCATACAAACGGGAAAAAGTCTCACCTTGATTAGATTAAACGACAAAGTAGTAGGTACCTATGGGTCAATCTTCATCATCTTATCAGCCGAAAGACGTCCACTGCTGGACATAGGCCTCCATATGGGTTATTATGTGAATACATTCTATTCACGTTTGGTCAAAATGATTTAAACTGCCAGAAATACAAGAATGCCAGAAAATTGTTTCTATAACCTCCTGTAGGTACTTACTCTAAACGTCCCACGTTAACATCGCGGCGCATTCTCGTGGACTAGGGTTATAACAAACTGAAAGTTAATATATCTGAGACCTCATCATTTACTTTACTCGAAGCGAACGAAACAGAAAGAGCATTAGAGTGAATTAGCTTATCACGTTATATTCCTTTCCCGCTTCACCTACCTGAAGAACCATCCCGGTTGAGGAATAATAAAAAGTAAGTTTCTAACATTATGCGAGTGTAAAAAACGAATCTAATAATCAGTGTGTGGAAGTCCAACACTGATCATAATATAATTTTACAAAGTGTCGTAAGTAAACGCTGGGGCGTGGGTCCCCCGCAGGATGTAATAAAATTTGCATACTTTTAATCAAGGGCCGTGTCGTGGAGAAGTTTGCCAATAACGGTCCTGATCGATTCATGCCGACTTGTCCCCGCATTATAAATCGACTATTCACTTTATCTATCATGTATATCCCTTAAACGTGAAAAGACAGAAGCAACCTTGCTATAAGCACATCAACAAAGCTTTTATTTCAAAAAATATAGCTATTAGAAAACTATTATGCTTGATAACGGGTAGACCCAATACGATACAACTTCCTGAAATTCAGACGTATAGAGTCGCACGAATATCGTGTGTGACCCAATTTACGCACTATTGTCTTATTTAAAGTTTTGTATTGTGTGCAAGGACTTCGAACGCTGAACTTAGGTACTAAACGAGTCTCATCCAGAGTACATGGCAAATTGACATTTCACATTATTACGTGTACGATAGATTCACATAGGTAGGAAATATAAACACATTTCGTATTATATCGGTAGGTATTTCTCGCAGCACCTTAAACATTGTAAGAGGACTCCCGGAGCGCAGTTTGCAATAAATTAGCTGGCTTCTAATATAAAACGACAAAAAACCGGCAGCATCACGGCCGCTCCGCCCGCCTGTCCATCTCCGCTCCGCATTAATCGTGTTTAGTTAGCGGATATTGGCGGCGGAAATTCAAATGCAATCAAATGAAAATAGAATTCGCAAAAAAGAAAAGAAAACAAGTCGACAGGCGTCAGTCTAGCGGAGAGCGCTCCAGCGCCGGCCCCAGTGCCGCATGCTGACCGTACTTACACGATTTTAAATTGTACATATCTGAAATTCCGATCTGTCGCACACCCACCCTGCGCTATGAAATGAAACAAATAAAAAACTAGAACGGCTCGGTACGCTCGGAAAAAATCAAAATCGAAATTAAAAATAAGCCTTTTCCGACGCCAGCCGGGAGGGAGGCGGATGCAATGTTTGCGGCCATCATTCGATGCAGTGCAATAAAAACATGAGCACGTTGTCTACATACAAATATGTGTGGTCGGATTGATTGGAAACGAATATGTGTGGGTGGGAAGGCACAGGAATCGAAGGTGAGGGCGCTAAGACTGTAATCTGTTTTGCTCGGGGCTGCCGGTGCCGCCGCACAGCGCCGCAGCGCTCACAATTAAACTTCGTTGGTATATGTGTCGCTAGAGATTAGCCACAATGCTCTTTTTAAGTGGTCCGGCTGCAACCCGTATGCAATTTAAGAATCTAGAGCACAAGTTCGGCTATTGCCCATACCGTGTAGTTTTTACACGAGGGGATTGCCACCACCGAACTTTAGGCACACGGACACCACTTTAGATTTTAACATCACGTGTAGCGTTACGAATTTTCTAAGTTAGTTTATTAATTTTGTGCTTTGTTTTCTCGTATTTACGTTCGATTGAGTATAAGTATATCATCATCATGCTCGTCGCCCTGCCAGCGTATTTCCCGGTGGAGCTCAAGTTCCGCTTTGGCACCTAATCCCAAGATTTGGTGTAGGTAATTATTTTACGAAGATGACTGCCATCTGCCTTCCAACCCAAAACTAGACCGGTTTCCTCACGATGTTTTCCTTCGCCGAGAGCTATTGTTTAATATAAAATAATATTTCGTACATAAGTTTTTTTTTAATGTACCCTGTGGTACGATCCGGGATTCGAACCAATATCTTCCCGATGAAAAATAACGTACCTTACCACTCTGCTACAGCGGCTCGATTTATTATTCACCATCGTCGTAAAAAAATAGAATTTTAATTGATTCATTATATATAACCAAAATACGCAAGTCATGTGACCGACGATTCATAAAATGAAAGGTCACCTCCATCGACCTCTAAATGGCATCATACAAGACAGCAATCGCGGAGAATGTAGGAAAGATGTAAATGTGGCGGTACCCGTAGATCATCGAGGGGAGCGGATTGCCTCAATTATGGCATTAGCTTCAAACTAAATTTTACTCTGCTGTTCCCCTTGCAGGATTAATGAGCTTGGTCAAGTACCAATAGTAATTGTAATTGTAGAAACCGAACGATGGCTAAAACTTAGAATATGTGACGTGATGCCACAGATATGTGATAAGGAAGAAACCAATCCAGTGACACAGGGCCAGCTCGAATAATTAAAGCTTTACCTGTTCTGTAGAGAGAATAGTGAAACACATTGATGACCGCTTTAGCCTAGTTGGTAGTGACCCTGCCTACGAAGCAAGAGGTCCCGGGTTCGAATCCCGGTAAGGGCATTTATTTTTGTGATGAGCACGAATATTTGTTCCCGAGTCATGGATGTTTTCTATATATTTAAGTATTTATTTATCTATATAAGTATGTTTATCGTCGTCTAGTACCCATAGTACAAGCTTTGCTTAGTTTGGGACTAGGTCGATTTGTGTAAGATTGTTCCCTAATATTTAATATTTAATATCAATCATAAACTAAAAACAAATATTGTAGCGAAGTTAACAGGTATATCAAAGAAGTGAAGTCCATTTTAGATTTCGAAACGTCTTCAAAATCAAAAGCTTTAGACGATTGCTTTAGATTCAAAAAAATCATCTTCCGCCTCTTCACAGGCCCACAACCACTTCGATCAATCAATCACTCCCACCGACATAGAAGTTACAACCGTGAAATCTTTAGGGGCAAGACATAGATAATTCCCGTTTAACTTCCGTTTCCAACTTATCGAATAATTTAACTGAACATTTATTTTTGCACGCTCATCAATCAAGCGAGCTCGCGCTTCGCCGATAAGCCGCGCTCGACGCCGAGAAATGACTAGGCATTACATAAATCCCCTCGGATGATGAAAAGTGAAGTCTAACAGATAAGAACCGACAAAAAGTTACGATGAGAAATGAATCGCGATTTATATCCGGGTCTGGCAATTGCGAGCGGGGCGGCGCGGTGGGCGCTACCGCACTTATCATATTTTCAGATTGGGGCATCCTATTTACTCTGTTGCTGGCGTATACCTACCAAGCGGCCATTACATATCACTGTATATTTAAATATACCTAAGCTATAATTAAAACGGGAGTTTACATGCAAATATTTAAATAATAAGTTGTTGCTCTGTACATTATAATTGAACACCCTTCCACAAGTTACACGGTAGGTAGGTCTGAAGAGATTGCATCCTGAACGCTTTTATCTCAAATGCTTCCACCTAAATAAAAAGCCAAAGTTTAATCGAGAGTTTTCTCCGAGCGGCCATTATTAAGATAAACAGTACAATACATAAGCCTATCTCGACATTTATTTTATCACGGGTTCACATCACGCACCGCTATTCCCTGTTATGATACGGCCGTACCTGAGAGGAGCTGAAAGAAAAGCTATAAACCTGTTGGGAAGGTTTGTTGAGGCGGGCGGCGAGAGTACGCGCGCCGACTGGCAAGCAGCCGCCCGCCCGCGCCGGCCGCGGCCGCGGCGCCTCGTGCTGCCGGTTGCCGCGCGATCCGAGCGCGCCCCCACATCGGCCGACCATATTTTCCACTTTATGTGTGACAGTTGAGGTAATATCGAGACTCTCGCCGCTCTCTGATTGGACGAAAAATACACATTAAGGAAACCTGCCTGCTGCGAGCGAGCGATTCCGAGCTGTATTCCCGTGGAAAATGTCGGAAAATATTGTATTATGGGGGTGGAAAATTGCCACCCTGCCACCCGCTCGCTCGACTCCAGCAAAAACTGTCGAGTATTTGTTTTTGATGAAAACGATTTATTATTCTACGTGGGTTGGAGGCAATAAAGATAAGCCGGCGAGGTGGCGGCGCCTTATTACGACTAACCCTCGCCTTTGTTTCCTTATAAAGAATAATAAATGAGGCCGCCACGCTTATTTACCAACTTCCTTAATTATTTATTTATGCGGAAACATTGTTGATATTTGTTACATAAATTGAGTTGGCGACGGTGCGGCGATGAAAGCGAAAATATTAGACGATGGCAATCTACCTATGGAGGACTAATGATCTATGATGGGGATCATAGGATCAACTTATATGACGCAGTAAATCATTGTGTATAAATCCGGCGCTGCATACTGGCAGATAGTGATCGCCATAACGCTAATGCCACAATTTGCATTAACACCCCTGATGCTCCCGCCGCGTGGCGCGACGCGACGCTGCGAATTAGGGTACTGCAGATACAGGGTACACATCTAGTAGTTAAATTTTATATCTAATACTATATTATTATGTATATTCAATTACTCTGTCCTGTGAAACACTGGCATAAGGAATTTAACTCTTTTTATGTGACAGTCAATTGGCATAAAACGGCTAGTCGTACCTTAAGTCCGAACTAACAAAGGTATCTATTTCATTTTATCCATACTAGTATCATTTTTTCGTATTTTTAAATCATTTCTAAAGTAAATAGGAAGGTTACAGATAAATCTTGAAAATTTTACTGGTGCGGAGAACCCCTTGCGCGGCTGCGCACCCCCCGCGGGTCGCACGCGCCGCTAATTTGTCGTTTTGTCACATTTATGAATTTTATTATGGAAATGATACCAACAAACAGACAGTTTGCTTGTACGTCATCTGTTGCACTTGTCAACCGCACTTTGTTCACGAATTGGAAGGGTGGTTACCGTTAATTTTGCTTGCGTTTAATATTGCTTTTTGTGTTTTTTTTATCGTTGAATAAATAACATTATTGTTTAGTTACGACAGTTTGGTGGTATAGTATATTAGGTACCTGGACATTGTCAAAATTTTGTGTACCCAATTAGCGTGAGTTTTTTATCAAAAATTCAGTGTCAATCAATATTTGTATCACAAATTTTGTGAAAATTCACTTGTTTCGCATTAAAATAACGTCTTCATGCATATAATTTATAAATTCAAAGAAACAGTTAACTGTTGTACAAACGGAATACTTAATTGTCGTCACAAAAAACAGAGTTAATTCCTCTTTAACAAGTCACGCTAAATGTGTGTACCCATTTTGAAAAATGCCCACACCTACCTACTTTTTATTTCTAGTGGTATATAGTTTCGGTCGCAAATTGATATATTTTGTTTTTTTTTTCCTTATTTCTAAAGTTTTTTCAGTGATAAGGATACCGTAGCCTAACAACTAATAATCCCATCTTAATTTCATTGTGTTATGACAGGAAAATACCCATTATTTTTTATCATGTTTAATCATTACTAGCGTCTAGAATTGGTCGTAAGTACACTTTTTAATTAAATGTATTAAATAAAATATTGATCAAATTTTAACATAATGTTCGTTTAAAATTAGAAAATAAGCACATAAGTACCTATGTGAGATTCTTTATAGCAGCCGGTAGCTGAGGGCACGCCAGTGATAATATTTATAAATTAGTTCTTTATTCAATCATATTTTATGTCCTACTTTTACTTTGGGATATATACCTACAGTGGGCCTTATTAGGGCACTTTTACTTTAGTTCATTGAAGCCTCACCAATATAAATAAATACATTTTTAAATAACAGTATTTACCTATAATAGGACGTTAAAAAAGTTTAACACCTAATTTCATAAAACTATGACAACATTTGCTTTATTTTTCACAATTTGGAATTATTTTGTAAATAGGTATTGGAAATAAATAAAACTGTGTTTTTCTTTATGGCTGCTTGGGTAAAAACTGAAATGCACTTTTGTTTGTGACCGTAAACGCATGTGCTCACGAAATTTGAAATAGTTTTGACAACCATAACTGCGAGGTTTTAAAGGCCTTATTAGGAGCCGAGCCTTCCTTGGTGCACCTACTTAAGTTGTTGGAATCCTAAAATATCAACAGTTGACATTTATTAGCCAGAATTACACCTGATACTCTTACCGGAAGGCGCGGCGTGGGTAGGCCCTCCACAAGGTAAAGGTTGCGGGAGTCCGCTGGATGCGGGTGGCGCAGGACCGGTCACTTTAGCACTCTTTGGGGGAGGCCTACGTCCAGCAGTGGACGTCTTTCGGCTGATATGATGATGATGATGATTATACCTGGGTCATTCAGGTTCAGTTAAAGAAAAGCCTGCTAAATGCCCTTAACTATTGTGGTCAACAGTTAATTAACCAACAAAAAAATAATTTATAGTTGTACTTATTATGTTTCTGTTTTCTATGCCATACGATTAAATAAATAACCAAGAGTACAACCAAACATTTGGCTTTATAGCCCTTAGTTTTGGCAATGTCCACACAAGATACTTGAACCCAAATCTCTGTATGACCCACCTGCACAATGAATTAAAATAAGAAAAATATGGTGATAATATTAAACAAATAGACTACTAAACATACCTATAGTAAACCATGTTATGATACGAAGAATAGAATACCTACAGATGAAGTGAGATTTTTGTTTCAATGTCACTTTTCTGTTAAGATTGAATTTTAGCTACCACAGGCTGGCATAAGGTTTTTTTCACTTTACCTGTACACATGTCAGTGTGAATATATCTTGTCAAAATAAATTATGTACGAGTAGGTAAGTAAATACCTACGTTCAAGACTCAGGAACCTGCTTAAATGACAATTGTACAAATATTATCCTTCGTATTGGTCCTGAATTCGGATTCGAACCCAGGAGTCCCGAGGACCGCTAGTTGCACAGTCAATACCGACTAGGCGCAACGTCGCCAAAAAAATGCAACAGCCGACACTTCAAGTATCTTCAGACAGCACGATCAACTGTAAATTAATTGTAATTACTCCAAATATGAATACCATATCATATCCATATTCCATGAATGACAGTGTTGCCCATTAAATGTGTGCAAACAAATTGGTTTCCTCTCGCATCCAGGTCCCTGCCTGGCGACGCCGACGTTTAAAAATTTAAATATCGACAGACCAACCCCTCCTAAATTAAACGAGTGCGCATCTGAAAAATTATCTGACAATCCTATTGTTAAAAGGTGTCTCTTTGATATTAGTTAAGTATGAGTTAAGTCTTTTCGGACCCACCCTGCCATTTCAGGATGGTGTAATGCATTAATGGCATGTGTGTGTGTGCAAACAATAATAATTCAATCACCGATTAGCGAAGTTTTGCCTACTACTCTTTTGACACATTGAACTAAAAATAAGACACAAAAAACTGGTATTTGCTAAAATAACTACAATTTCTCAAAAGTAATGGACAGATTCTAATTGATAGTTGCAATGTAAATCTAATGTTTATACAACGACGGTGGCAAACAAGCTTACGGCCCGCCTGATGGTAAGCGGACACCGCAGCCTATAGACGCATGCAACTCCAAAGGAGTAACATGGGCGTTGCCGACGCTTGATATTTTTGCAATGTCTTGCATTAACATTTTTTTACATTGTACAATAACAATAACACTGGTAAAATATTTTAAAGTCGTTTCAAGGCTGTTGCATGAAGCCATCCATAGCACCCCTAAATGACGCGTAGCGGATGCGGTATAAGTTAACTCGTACTATTTAACCATCCGTTCATACAGCCGCGATGAGCACCCTCCGCGGAACAAGGATGCCATCACCGCCCACCCAGTTGCCAGAGAGGGAGCCGAGATACTCAACAGGGCATAACTCATAAATAAAATACAATATGGTGAGCAAAACATTAAATTATGCTGGTATTATGGCACATTTGGCCTTTGTGTATTAGTCGCATATCGCAGGGGGAATCATATTGGATGTTAGTCGCTGTTGTTAACCGACCGTGACGTGTCGCTGCTTTGATTGCCGGCTGTTGTTTAGATTTATTAATGTTTCAATAGTACCTACCCACAATTTAATCAATCAAAAAGATAATATAACCGTAGTTATAAACAGGTCACGATGCGATTAACCTGCCTTTGCGTTATGAATAAAACTTCCCAGTGTTTGACACATTATTTCTAATAATGTTAACCTGTTGTTAACCTCTATTGCTATAAATTTGAATTGACGGTGTCCATTATTGGGCTGGTGTCGACCACTGGGACATTCGCCTTAGTTTTGTTTAGGTTGCTTCACAATCTTACAGGCATAGTGATACCATGCAATTATAATGAAAATTGGGTGATGATCCGGCCTCGATATAATATAATTTACTTTAAAAACAAAGTTTTAACCGACTTCAATTTAGTACTCCGCCAAGCCACGAGAACATTTCCACATTTCTTTTCCCATTTACCACATGAACTGATTTCCGAGAGCAAATGCATTGATTATTAGAGAAAAAAACCCAATCGCTGTAGGTATGTGACCCGATAATATTTGAGGACTTCCGTCGATTCCACAAGGATCACCCTTGGCACTTCATTAGTTGCTATTTCAACGGAATCTTATCAGAATCTGTGATATAGGTACTTTTGTACTTTTAAGTACATAATTGAGGAATTCCATAAGTCATCTGTGGTCTTCATCATCAATTCCACTCCACCAATTTATGATTTCCGGATGTAAATACACGAGTTATAATAGAAAATACCAAAATCACTACACGCGTGCCTAATATAATTGAGGAGTTCCCTCAATTCCTCATGGATCCCATCATCCAATTGAATTTCCAAAAAAATGGGACCCACCTGGAAGCATATACAAACAAAAAAAATATTTTACGAATCAGCTCATCAATGACGGAGTTCTGAGGTAACAAACATTGAAAAAAATATATATATATACAACCGAATTGAGAACCTCCTCCTTTTTTTTGAAGTCGGTTAAAAAGCGGATTATCGTTTTTTTATGACGTCCCTAAAAAGTCCCGAGTATCACTCTCTGTGTGGACTTTTATTTGATTGACCCTGAACATGTAAATAAGTTCCAATGAACATCCTAATCATTACAATTTAGGATGTTCACACAACTAATCAGAACATTGTAATCAGTTCTGCAAAACAACATATTACCGGTTATTTGAAAAGATTTGACTGGCTTTCATTCCCGGTTGTATCTGAAGTATTTTTGAAAATATCTTATGCCATTTGTCCTAATTTGACAAACATGTAAATGGAAACCATAGTTATATCCTTCTTCGCAGACCTACGGTAATTCAAAGAGCAACTGACAAGACTCCAATTTATAAACAAAATGCTCTCCTCTAAGCCATAAAGGGGAAAACGCCGACCCGATTCAGCAAAATCATAGAAAAGCACATAAATTGGCAGGCATTAACATTTCCTTTATCCTACGTGTCGGCGTATGACGGGGGCGCCGCGCGCCGGGGCCGCCCAAGACAATAAATTTACATATTTCACCCCTCAAACAGACCTTTTTTACCATTCCGCAGAATTACGCACATATGGGAATATTCTGTTGAGTACATCAGCAGTAAGACGAGATCTCTCAGAATAAAATGTTCTTCTGTGTCGCCACATTTTCAGATAAAGAGCCTCCGAAGCGTCCTAAATACGCAAAACAGCAGTGAGCTCCGTTTTATTCAAGGATATACATATACCTACGTCTATAAAAATATGATGGGATCTCTCCTTCCAATTACAACATATATACGTACATGCAGAGGCAAATTCACAGATAGAAATGTAATTTTGCGGTAAAGGCACCCTTCAAAGGGTCAAATCAAAATCATTTTCACAGTCCAGTGAACCGACGTACGGTCGGCAGCGCAGTGCATCTGTAGGTATAGTAGTTAGTCTATTCTGCATTTATGTTTCTCAATTGCATACATTGAAATAGGCATCCTGGATTATCGAACCTATCTGTCTAACTTACTACAGACAGACATCAATCTGAATTTAACTGGGTTTATTTACCTAGTTAAGTCGATGTTCAGTGTTGTCAGACCTGTGTTATTTTACAGGTACTTAACAATATATATATATCGATAATTTAGATATGTTATGCATCTAGGTAATAGAACGTCAGAATAAGGAGACTACAAATATATGTATCAATGTATTTACCTACCTAGTGTATTCATTACAATCATCCTTGATGATGATTAGATAACCAAATATTTACACAAATCCAAAAAACAATAACTTCTAATTGGAATGGAATTGAATCTGTAATGGAATTAAATATAATAGGCAGTAATTAAGATTAAGCTTCTTGAACATTCATTAAAATAAATATGAAATAACATAGCGCACGGTTTCATAAAAATAATAAAATAATATTAACAATTAGCTCTAGTTTGAATTTGTATACTTGTTTTATTAAGTCTTACTATTACTACTAGACTAGCTAGTCCCTCGTTATTGTCTTTATAAATAAACTTTAAGTATTCTACTACTTTTACACACGCCTAACGCCTTACGAACCTAATTACTAAATGGTGGAAGCGAAGAAATGAAGTTACTAACAGGCGCTCACGATTGAAATTCCATTATCTGCGAATTATGGGGTGAATCTTTTGTCAATAGATACGAGTCGGAAGTACAAAGCACTCCTAAAATGCCACAAATACATTTTCCAGTACAATACAATATTATTTCCTCCTTCGATTGTATCTTAGAATGTGTAGCGTTTGCTGGGAAATATCGCATTCGGTGCACGAATTCCACCACAATCGATAAGAGAGATGACCGCTGGCCGCGAGGCGGGGAGGCAGCAGGGGCCGATGGGGAGACTGTTATTTGATTAGTCTTACCGAGAATGAGCTCGCCTCTACTTAATGGGGTGAGGGCTTGTAACCGGGCTGCGTATAATTTTCAGTACAACTATTTATGTTTTAGCAACAAATTCAAAGTTAACCGAAACAAAGACAGCACGAGGCATTGCTGGTTAAATCCACTTATCCAGAAACAATTACACGATTCACAGCGTGTAAGAGTAGACCCAAGAAGCGCTCATCCCATCATCGCTTAATAGACACGCATTTCAACATAAATGAGTTTCGCTTTAAATTAATTAGTAGCACATTTTCCATTATAAGGATAAATGCAAAAGCGACCGCTTAATAGCGCGGTGGAAAACTCGCTAGTTTTCGCTCGCGAGAATAGGGCCGGAGAGAAATTGCGGATAGACATAATCAGTCTTCTGGCTTTGAGGCCGCCTCGGCGCCCTAATGTGCCGCCTGCTCACCTGATGAATACGAACACGCGCATTACTCGCGCCCACCGCTGCCGCTGATACGATCCAATATCAACCAACCAGTCCTTACTGATTCTGTACAGAAACAGTAATGAGGCGTTCCATCATAAAAAAGTTCTACTTACGCACTCCCGCTAGTTCTAACAAAGTAATGTGCAATTACAAACGACGTGTGCAATTTACTTTTCTATATTAACACAGCGTCAAATTCATGCGTGTATATTTTGAATAACTTAAACTAACTTTTCCTTAAGTAGTTAATAGCAAGCAGACGTCTACGCGGGAAAGTTTTGCAAAACGGGAGGTCGGTCTGAGAGGACGGTCTGTAATGACCCTGTCCCGATCTTACAAAAGGCAATTACAATAAAGTTCCATTCGCACATGCTCGTTAACTGGGCGATATATCTCGGATTCCCTCAGTCAAGTTGTCGTCCACACTCGTTTCATCTCACCGCTTTAATACTCAATTGGATACGACATATTTCCATTTTATTAACCTAATGTAGGTACCTAAAGGTCTAGGTATAATTCTTAGACGTCCAGACCATTTTGCAGCACCAATGCAATTATTATTTTCAGATATTGATAGATATAACAATTTCTTCAGCCATTGTACACGTAGGTACAATTAATAAGATGTATAACGAATAAAAAGCGAAAAATTATTATATGAGTAGGTACTTGTCCTTTGTTGTGTAGGTAAGTTAACAAGCGACTAAATATGATATAGTATATTTTTTGTAATCAAGAACTGTAGGTAACTAACATTGATATGTGTGTCGGTATTTAGAGACGTAGTGCGTAGATCTGTAGTGTGCGGGCCGAGAGCCCCTTCGCTCGCACACCTTAACTGCCACCAGCGTGCGTTTTACGAGCAAGGGATTAACCCGTGTAACGAGATTCATTAATTCTTGTCGTTAAAATTTGTCGTTCTCGATTAATAAGGAAGTCCCAAGCGGCGGGACGTTATTATCACTCGACCGCGCGGGTGTCGCCGGCGCGGGGCCTCCGCCGCGAAACTTCCCACACCGCCCGCTTTATTTACACTATCGAGTAAATTAAGCTCGCGCTCGAGTGTTGGAGAAAACTTTAACAGAACTTTGTGTGTAATAAGTGGTGCAACAACACGAGTGGAAGAGCAAACGTCGGACGCGGTCTCCGCTCCGCACTTCTCTCCCACTTAACTCTTTGGGACATATTTATTCGACCCTCCGGCGACCACGGCGACATCGGCCTCGAGCCCCTTTGAAATTAACCTAACGAATCAAAGGAGCCATTTAATACTAGCGCGACAGTCGTGCGTTCAATTTGCTCCGATTACGTTATGAATCGCCGCAATCCCATCGATCGGGCACCTTATACATTTTTGATCGGCGAGGGCAAGGAATGGAAACAAAGAAAGCACACAACTACGTTATCAGCGTCCGCTTTCTCTATCTGTTTGTATGTAATTTTTAATGCGGGGTCAATCAGGGAGCTATATCGTAGATCTCCGTCGGGCCCAGACCGTAACGATAATGAATCGCCTCTGTGAGTGCGTCGGACCGCACTCTCCAATTATTAACAGCTCTATACTCCTGCACACTACGATGGGCACACTACTTTCTTTTACTGCCTATCTTACAAGTATTACTTTCAGTGCATGGCGGTACACATAAATGTATTTTTTTCTCAAACATGCTCGGAAAGTTTCGCAATTTGTTTGAAAAATGAACACGCGAAGTGTCTAATGTTTATCCAACAACATTTAAAAAGTTAAATCTCTTCAAGCAGCCTTAAGGGCTATTATTACCAGCTGCGTTCACCTTTTTAAAATCCTGATACTGCCATACTAAATCGAGACGACTAAGGAAAAATCACATTCACCCAAAGAAAATCGACCGCGAGCCTCGCGGTTTTCATGGTGTTTTTTTTCGCATGTATTGTTTATAGTTAAAAGCAAATAAAATTAATAGTAAATTATTGTCGAAACAAGGGAAGTAGGCAATTGCTGGCTGAGCATTGATTTTAAACGGAGGACCTTGGAAGTCCGTTCAATACAATACGAAGCCAGCAATTACCCTTCCGGCTGAGACAAATATAGTGCTTTTCACAAAAATAGTGCAAGAAAACAAAAATATACTTTCTGAAAATAATGAGGCATGCTTTTCTTTTTGCCACTTCACGAAATTTTCGTATTGGCTGTACAGGAAACAAATTATCAATAACTTCGGCTTGCAGCTTCTTTTAAATCTGGAATCATTTTCACGTCAATTTTATTTTTTTCCGAAAAAACAACTAGCCTCTATGTTAAAACAGAATTATTTTTGCATTGCCGCCTTTTTTTAGGGGTCCGTAGTCAACAACGTTAAACCCATAGTGAGGGGTATCGTTGGATAGCTTGTTCAAAAATATTATAGGGTTCTTAAAACGATCCAAATTAGTGATTCGTTTGCGAGATATTGGAGCTGCCCTTCCCTGCCGGCTAAATGGCTGCTACTGGGAATGTGAAAAAAATCGTGGCAGTAGTACATATAATTAATTTAAAAGGAAAAGGATCACGTCTAAGTAGGCATAATAACTAGTTACCGAGAAATAGTCGACCAACCTAAAATGTACTTAGAAAGGCCAACTTTCGTACAAATTCGGCCGACGCAACCATTTAGTTGGCGTGCGCGTGTCGATGTAACTAAGAAAGACAGGCAACTACGGAACCCTACACTATGCGTGGCCCGACACGCACTTGGCCGATTTTTATATAATAAGTTGGAAGTGTGGTGTACCGCCGTTTGGGCAAGATATTTTTCGCCAAATTTTAGTTACTTCCCAAAAAACTTATTGCAGTAGTTTTTACCTCGACAAATAATGATTCCATTATTGTATGCAACATTGTTGTCGAGCAAAATCGAGTCGGCAAAGTTTTTATTTTATATTTTTGACTAACCATAAACTATGCACTTCGTCCTGCATTTTAACCAATACAGTCAACTTTGGCGAACATTTTTGAGAGATAAATCGTAATAAAAGTATCACCGCGTTATTAATATGTTTTTCTCAAACATGCAATGAAATATTGACGTTGTGTTCTTCATAATGAAGTGTCACGTTTCGGGCGCAGCGAGACGAGAGACCCGTAATGGCATTTCATACAAAATTGGAGGATATTCATTTCCATTCCACAATTCCTCAATTCATTTCAATCGCGATCCTGAGCCACAAATTGTGAAAAACACTATATTTACCTTGGCGGAAACCGGGATTGCCTGACTAACTACTAAACTAGGCTTAAATTCTTAGTACAACTTGCTCTGAAACATGTATAAGTATGGAAGTTGTGTACTCTTACCAAGACTGTGCCAGGTTAACTAAATAACATAATTCAATAATTTTACTTGAAATATTGTCATTGTTTTTACTAATTTTAATATGACAAATATAATGTAATGAATGAGAATGAAACAACGAAATAAACGAATATCAATATAATTAAACCTAAGGTATGTCTCTTAATGGGCTACCCGAGGTTGCATCGATTTTTGACGAGTTTTGAATTGTATCTCCTACTTTTGCACTACAGATAGAATTATAAAAGAATTATAAATCAATTATAAGTTAAAATACCTAGGTATCGGTTCTTCATTTTTTTATCTCCATTTTTATCTACCGGATTTTGAAAGAAATTAATACTTAATTTTGAATGAATTTTTTAAACATTATCTAAAAAAACACTTATTTCGTATCTCTATTGACGTGAAAGATCTAACATATACGAAATCTACATATTTGGGTCTGTCTATGACGTCTCTAAAAACGTGTCTAGGGTTTTCATTTTAAATTACACACAAACACACAAGTTATGGCCAGAAAACCAGTTTTTTGGCCTAAAACTCAACTTCAACTTTGATGCAAAATATCTCGAAAACAATGATCTTTGAAGTATATATGGGATAGTATATTGCTTAAAGCTTAATATAATAGCTACAAAAAACATTGGAAAACTAATAAGGCATTCAGATCGAAGGCCATTGGCGTATGGGAGCCCCTTAATATAGATCACTTCCGATACATTTAAAGTTAGTAGGTATACAGGTTGTATATAATATAATACATGTAAACGTTTTGATGTTTGTTACATTTTTTACAGTTGGATCAAATTTGCCACACAGTTTATAAAAAGAATTAAACATAGGGTACTTTTGTTCCGAAAATCATCCCCCCAAAGTGTGATAAAAGTAGGAATAGAATTCGCAGTGGCACTGAGTTTAGACGAGGGACGAAGTCACGGGCAAAAGCTTGTAGTATTTTACGCGTACCAGACATAGATGAAAGAGGTGTTGCATTTATTATAAGCAGGAGTGGTCACATCATAGTTCGGTTTCAATTAGCTGGCATTACTAATGCATAAAGAACACCTTGCGGCGAGCCTACAAGCCGCCGCATTCCCTTGTCCTCTAAGATGACCCTCCCCTGTGGAGGCACAGAGGACTTGTCCACTATTTGTTTTGTCTACCTGCGACCCTCGTACAGTTGTCCACTGTCTAAGTGTTGAATGCTTGTAAACAGCGCCACCTCTTTAACTGTTTACTTCTAACAAATTCATTACCTGTGAGAGCTCTCTCCTGGGACAATAATGATATGCAGACGCACACCTATGCTTATCTCCTGAAACAATACTTATGTATCTACATAAAATTGTTACAAATTAAGTTTCTGTTGTTTTTTCTTAAATGTCGTCATAAGTTTATTGGTCGATCGAGTCCCATGCGTGGAAGGATAAGGCGCGCTCAAAACCTTTGCGTCTATTGCACGAAATTTATTGCTGTTTTGGGTTTTTATTGTTCCGTTTTACGGCCTCCTCGTGTATAAATCGTACAGATAGAAGATGAATTCAACGCTAGAACGACCGCTATCGGTAATACTTACCTACACATATATTTACAACGTAGGTAGGTAAAATACGTTAGTAGTCAGGTCATGGAGGAGGCGAGCTCCTATTTTCCAACTAAATGAGACCCATCTTGTAACATGAAAATAGGACAATTTTCATGGAGGCGGCCTAAGCGTCTACGATATATCACCCGAAATTATACTCGGGCTGCGTTCCTGGGCCGAAGCGGGACGGAGTCGGCGGGCGGCGCGCTGACCCTCGGCTCGTAATGTACGGTCCGGTTAGGTACACGACTTACGGGAAATAGGTACGTAACCTCGGACCCCGCGCCCGCGCCCTGTGCATGAAATGCTTATTATACGCGGCACGTATCCGCCACCCCGCGGCCGCGCCGCCCGCCCGCTCTCGCTCGCCGTAAGCCCATCTGCCCGACAGGGACACACGACCGATATTATAGCAAATCGAGGATGGTTATGTCCGGTCCGCCAGAGGTCGGCGTAAATTATGGCCACGGTATTCCGGGCACATATATTAAAAGAGAACTCGCCTCATACGAAAAGATCTTACGCGATGGGAACAAATGGTAAGGAAAATTTTGGCAGTGAAGTAGGTATATTGTGATGCAAAAACGGGTTGAAAAAATACCATCATCTTTCTGAAGGATTATGCCGTTAGGGAAACGTTCGTGGAAATGTATTGTCGTACAATGAAATATTTGTACCTATTGCCCTTCTATCTATCTTTAAAGAAGGTAACTAAACAGTGAGACAGTCTTCAGTGCCACGTAATATGATTCATAAGTTGAACGTGTCGTGTAGAAAATACCACAATTTCAATTTCATTGGACTAACTCTTATGAAACGGCACTCAAATTCTTAAGTCCACATGAGCGAATAGCTCAATGCGTGTTACTTACAAGTTGACCATGCAAATCCGTGCTTATGTACAGTCGAGTTCGAAAATATGTGCACGGTAAAGTGATCAAAAATATGTGAACACGACTTAATTGTTAAATGCATAAGGTTGCACAGATATTTTTGAACCTGACTCTGTCTCTCTCTGTGTCTCTGTCTGAGTGAGCTCTTATGAACTCTTATGAACTCGACCGTAGCGCGGTATTGTGCACCTTAGCTTAATTATCTGGGGTTAGGGTATTCATTTATAACTAAATACATGTATAAAACTACCACCGAAAAACGTAGTTAAACATTTAGACTCACCGTTTTATAAAGATCATAAAAATGTTATGTGGCGTCGGTTCAAATATCTTGTAAGATCAAAATCAAATAATTAAAACTAGGCTGAACAGATCCTTCTTTCAGCAGCATCATACTCTTAAATATAAGGAATACCTACAAGGGTTTCTCAAGATGACAAGCTATATATCTATGTTATAGGAAATCGCATCTGGTCAAGTGGATGATCGAGACAGGAGGCAGCAAATGAAGAATGATCACCGCGGGTGCAGCGAGCTAGCGCGGGCGCCAGCAGCCGGGCCGCGCTGCCGGGGCTGCACTCGGTAGGTATGACACGTCGCGCTAAGTGAATGATGGTACTGCGGTAGTGTTATTTTCACTATGAAAAGTTAAGACTACTTTTGGTACTTTGTCGTATGTTTAATATTTGTGAACTTAGCATGTAAAAAGCCAATCTAAAAGCGAAATAATGCTTTATTATCAGCATTGCTATTTACGTGAAAGTTAGCGCCCGGTACAATAGTAAAATTTAAGTACCTAGTGATCATTTGCCACTAAATAAGTATTATGACGTGTATTTTAAAGGATCTGTACCCAAAGGGTAAAAACGGTACCCTATTACTGAGGCTCCACTGTCCGTCCGTCCGTCTGTCACCACGCTGTATCTCATGAACCGTGATAGTTAGACAGTTGGAATTTTCACAGATGTCGTATTTCTGATGCCGCTCTAATAACAAATAAATAAAATACAAAATATACAACAAACGTGTTTTTTTTAACCGTTTTTATAGATAATAGTACGGAACCCTTCGTGCGCGAATCCTACGCGCACTTGGCTGTTTTTTTTATCGTATGTGCTTGTGGACAGTGGTCACTTATTTTTATACTGTCTCGTTGTCTTTATCGCTTCGTTGCCTATTATATGTCATTATAAAGGTTATAATAATCATAATCAATTTATTGGTATATAAATTACATGTCAAAGGTACATTTACATACATTATTATAGAAAATAACAGTAGCGGAAATATGCATAAAATGATCCCTCGAGGTAAAATGATTCCCTATCCGAGCTACTACTACTACTATTGCCATCTATCTAAATATGCAATAAACGTCTGCCCCGCGACCCCGCCAGTTGCCTTTTGAAGTGTCATGGAAATGTGTGTCTAATCTATATTACACACATTTTTTAATTATTTTCTAATAAAACTACTCTGTGTGCCGGGTACCCCGGTGACCAAAGGGTAAACCTATTTTCGACCTTTAGAAAAAAAAGGGGCTTCTTGGATTATTTAGAATGTAGTATAAAAGGAGAATTATTTGAAATTAAGAAGATTTAATCGAGTAAACAGCAAGATAAAATACAAATATATTCACTGCCACAGTTCACTCACAAGTAAAAACAATGATTTCGGAGAAAAACCTATTCGATCAAAGTCGCCCCCCGAATCCTAACCTAACCCCACCCCACCCCATTCTACCGTTTTATTGAAATTTATTTAGATTTAGATTTATTTATTTCGAGATAAAAATTACAATATAGATTCGCATACAATGTCAAAATAATAAGAATCCTTATCACGATCGTCAATAATAACAAATAAAATTTAAATAATATTCAAAATGACAATACAGAATGTGGAAATAGTATCTCCGATTTCGGTTTCTCATTTAACAACTAGTGGATAATTAATTTTAAACAAAAATAAAAAATGACAATTTACGTATTACGATTTCAAAGTAGAAATACAATATAAATGTTACACAAGAAATAGTATAAAATTAGGTATCAATAAATCAAATAATTACTTAAAACATTATTTCCATGAACTCGTGAACAGAGTACAGAGGGTTATTCAACAAAAGATTTCTCATTCTACGCCCAAATGTTTCGTCACAAGGTTTGTTTCTTATATCGGCGGGTAGGTGCTTAAAATAATTAGGCCCAATAACCCGGGGATTTTTGACGAGGTACTGTCATTAGGCACCCAGTTGAACGAAGCTGTTTACCCGTTACATTCACACGCGCAAACTGTGAGATGTATTTTTTTACAGATAAGAGTAGCTCAAACAAATGTTGTGAGTAGTGTGTTGCGTCGAGAATAACTCCCGACAGGGGTGCTTGACTGCTACAAGTACCCGAACTGCACGTTTTTGCATGACAAGAACTCATTGCGCATCCGTGGGGTTACCCCGTAGGAGGGTACCGTAGAACATCAAGGAATGAAAATATGCGAAGTAAACTTTTTCAGTGAATCACCCGAGATTAGCGGCTTTAATTTTCTTAACGCAAAGACAGCACCCTTCCGGTGCATTAGATCCTGGGCTCAAATTACACTATTACACAGTATAAACTGTTGTCATAAAAACGTTCAATTATAAATCCAAGGAACCTGCTTTCCTCACACACCGGCATCGAACAGCTTGCCATTGACAATGGCGTTGGTACTTGACGGCCAGAAAAAAGCATTATATTGGATTTGGCTACATTCAGTTGCAGACCGTTATCCACGAACCATGTTTGGAGTTGCGTGCAAGCCTCGTTTATTGTGATGGTTAGTTGTTCAGAGGTGTTTGCACAAACTAACACGGTAGTATCGTCCGCAACCAGTACTGATAACCCGGCTACGATATTCAATGGCAGGTCATTAATAAATAATGAAAATAGAGTATTTCCTAAAGCTGACCCTTGAGGAATACCTAAATGGATATACACTGAATCCGATTGCACCAATTTGCCGTTTGCACGTAGTTTTACGACTTGTTTACGCTTGCTAAAGAGCAACATGCGTATCAATCCCAGAAGTCGACCATCAGCGCAGCTAGGAACCTAATAAAAACTGTTGTTGACTGTCAAGAAATGGGGCATAAAGTTGCAGTAGTCCTTTGTGACCTGTCGAAAGCATTCGACTTGGTAGACCATGAACTAATCCTAAGAAAGCTTTATCACTATGGTATACGTGGAACCTTTTTAAATATATTTAGATCATTCTTAAAAAACAGGGAACAGTGTTTTGAAGTTGATGTGAATGGAACTAAAGGGAAATCAAACTATCAATCACTAGATTCCATTTCTGTACCGCAAGGAACCGTTATTGGCAACTATCTTTTCATCACGTTGGTGAATGATTTATCGTCGTGTACACGACATGGTAAGTTAGTTGCTTATGCAGACGATAGTGCTTTCATAGTATCAGGTAAAACATTATCTGAATTGCAGACTGAAGTTAATTCTCTTCTTCATGATATAAAACATTGGTTTACCATTAACGGCATGCAGCTAAACCTTGAAAAAGCCACTATAATTCAGATAAATCTTAGGGGTCTACCAGAACAAACACTAGAAATAGGGTTTAATGATACGCATGTTCCTATAGTAAATAATGCCAAATATCTTTGATTCACCATTGACTGGATTAAAGTGGAATGTTCATATAGATAAACTATGTAAAAAACTGAAAAGCTTGCTTTGCCATTTCACGCTCGACGAAGATGCTCAATGATCAATGCCTCAGAAACGCATACTTTGCTTATGTCCAGTCCATAATCACCTATGGTATTGATATCTGGGGACAAGCAGCTGAGAGACAGCGCATATTTATGCTCCAGAAAAAAGTGATAAGGATAATGGCTAGGGTGCCCTGGGATACGCCTGACCGCAACTTATTTCGTAATCAAAAAATTTTAACGTCCGAAAAAACCTTAGTGAGTTTCGTAAATACAGGCCAAATAGTCGCAATAAAGATAACCTCTTACCAAATAGGCACAAACTCCAAAAATCGGAACAGTGTGTGTGGTGCATAGGTCCCAAAATATATAATCGTTTATAAACCTTAAGCGACCAGAAATATCAGAATGCTCGTTTATATGTAAGCTTAAAGAATATTTGACTAACAAGCCTATTATTCTCTAGACGAATTTCTTTGCCAATCATCCAATGAATAACAATAGTGATAATATGTACCTAATATAATATATAATAAATGTAATGATGATACCTAATATAATAATAATAAATGTAATGAAATTATAATTCATAATATAATAATAATGTGATATTTAATGTTGTATACCTATATGAAATGTTCAAATTAATATTCTGTGTAAACTGACCTGTAACCATGTTATCAATAAAGATTGAATTGAATTGGATTTGACAAAAACGAGGTGAGCTTTGTTTCGAATGCCATAAGATGTAAGTTTATTTAGCAGGAGTTCGTGGCTGATAACGTCAAATGCTTTTGACAAGTCGCAAAGTACTCCAGCCATCTTATTTATTCCTGCCATCTAACCCAGTCATTATGCAATCGAATATCCTGTACGCCGCTGTGGTTGTAGACAGTCCCTGTCTATACGCGAATTGGACTATTCATAAAGATCTAAATCTTGTCTTTTTGTCTTGAACTTTGAACACAGTAAAGATTTTCCCGTTAAGGCGATCATTTTGCACACACCTCCCCTACAAAGCTACGTTCATTAAAAATGTCAAAAATAATTCTTCTCCCCTAATACATTGGTAATCACTGATCAATAATCATCTTTTATGTTTTGTCGGACAAAATGTTCTCCTGACTAAAGTGAAAGATTGATGAGCTAAAAAAGCACGCATAATAATACTGAGGGGCTCATGCGGTGTCTAACATATTTATTCAGAATATTTTATTTTGATGGCCAGTAATGAAAATAACTATCGATGTAGTCAATCACAAACAGAGTTCGTGAGTGCAACGGCGCCTGAAATATAAATCGAAGCCGATAAAGTAGGTACATAAGATGAAGAGTTCGTATTGTGAAAGGTTGCAGTGTGAGATTCTCGCTGCTTATAAATACAATCACGCCCTCGCGATAAATGTCTGGGGGCGCAGGCACCCGCGCCGCCTAAACGAATTTAAATAAAATCGGGTATTAAAATCTCCAAGCGATCTCGCAAAATATAGGTATGTCAGGAGAGATTTGAACGGAATAAAAATTCCTCAGACTCGTCGCATTATCGAGGGGCCCTCCTGTTTTCTTTTATGGTTGTCGTAAGGTATAATCTCCTAAAAAAAGGCGATTTTTAAATTCCACCGGGGAGATTAAATTTATACCCAATTTTTCAGTCGCAACTCCATTTATTAATTCAGTGATGTCTTTTAGAATCGTGTCGTGGTAACAGGGACATCTGTCGACTTTCATTTCAACGCTCGTCACGATCTTAAACGTTGCTTTTGAGTTAGTATTACTGTTTATTCACGGTGCATATTGTGACACGCAGAGAGTGTGTCAAATTATTCTAGTTTAAACATATCATGGATCGCGTCAGGTCGCCGTGCGCGCCGTACAAACAGAGAGGGCTGAAGAGCGGGCGCGAGCGCCGCCCGAGCCGCGCCACGCGCCCGCCACGCGCAACACGTCCCTAATTGCCCTCCCGTGCAGATTGTGACAATATTGGACAATCCAGTGATAACAACACCGAAATATTGGGCGTATCGCGTGAGCCGACAATAATCTCTCATTTTAATAGATAAGTAGATGCGGAGTCGTGGGATTTATCAACGTTTTTCAAGGGGAATGATAAAACTAAATATGCATTAACTTCGACCTAATTGTAAGGCAAAATTACTGGCATTTAGTACGGATCGCAAGCCCACCACAATTTGTGGCCATTTGAAATTAAAAGAACCCGTGACACGAGACAAACTGCCGCCTAGAGAAATAAAGAAAGCAAAGCGAACGAGAAGAACTCATTTGGGTGGCCGCTGAATTGTGTTCGAGAGGATAATAAAAAGGGAACCCATCAGTGACACGCACAATAAGCATCAACCTCAAGAATATCATAGATAACGGCAGCCGCCGGGACCTCATTAGGAGGCCGCAGGGAAATTAAAAAGAAAGCAAGATCTCGGACTCGATTGCGGCCCGAGGAAAACGAGCGGCCTTCCTCTCATAACATTACATACAGCCTCCGACGATTTTCCGGACAATTATTATTTTGTGGTGCGTAAGACGGAACCGGAAAAGTAGGAGGTCGAAGGCACACCATCTGCGACATAAATCAGTCTGGAGCGGAGATGAATGTAATTACCGCACGGCCGGACGAGACACGCTTCGGCGCGACGCCGACTCGACGCCGCCTGCACATCATCCTCGTGTATCATAACTTACATGCAGCTTTATACTAAGAACCCGGTATTTCACACAGTCCATCAACTAAATGTAAACGTTGGTACCTACTTAAGTTGCCAAGAAAACCCAATTAATTCTCTTTTCCGAGAACAAATTTCGACTCGTCTCGAACTTACTCAATCCAGTAGAAAGAAATCTATAGAAATCTTGCATTTTATGCAAAACAAAGGCAATCAAGGCCCGGACGAACAGAAGAAATGAGCTTCATTAAGCGACGGAATGAAAACTTTAATAATGTAAGATGCAAAAAAGTAGCTAAAGATGCTTAAGAAAATCTGACAACATAAAGGCTGTTGTAACTGGGGACTCGCCGTAAAATCATTAAGATGCTAATAAAAACTTCCTTTTGTAGCGTCGGCTAACTCGGGGAGCGGCGAAAAAAATCAAATAAAAACTCCATCGGGAGAGTGGAATGGGAAACGGTGGCCATGATTATTCTTCAAAACATAATGAAGAGAATTAATGTAAATATTCTTTTTGTTCGGAACTTTGCGCCCCACGGAAAGTTTTATTTTACGGCGTCGTTTAACAAGCGTCCCTACTTATTGACATTCGATTTGGGGGAAATTGATTTGTCGCTTTAATTGGCACGATTTCGATCTGACAAGAGATTAGTTATTTTATACTTTCGTTTCCTTGGTAATTATAATTAATAATTAAATAGTACAATCTGGTGACCTAGATAAATCCCTCTGGGTTATCAACGGCAGACATAGGATGACACATGAGTGAGGAAGGGTGTGCGTGCATATGATCGCTGCATTATTAAGCAGCCGTGCACGCTGCAGCTGCCGCGGCTGTCGCAGCGACACGATAACAAACACACTTTAAATGTCAGCGTTTATTACTTTTTTTTATCTTTACAATTAGGTGTACTTATGGAAATAAGCAAACCAATATCACATGCCACCTATTAGTTCTGGAAACTCGAGTATTCCAAAAATTGTTTCCAGCTTGTGTTTGCAATTACTCATAATACTCGTAAATATTTTGAGTTATTGCTATAAAATACCTAAGTCGTGAAATAATCCTCTACGACCGTAACATTTAGCTACGTCGAACTCGCCTTAAATTTTAAATTAAATTAAGTAATACTAAACTCTAAACAGCTTGTAAATCCACCTATAAATATACCTGACAAGATAAACGGCTAAAGGAAGACCATTAAAACACTTGAACGTAAGCGAGTCCTAATCAAGCGAGGGCTAAGTACGGCGCGTACCCTTTTGGCCAGTATTTTTCAGGATTCAGAACAAAATATCCGTAAATAATTGGAATCACTCGAGAGCCTTCTGGAAGGGTCTGCCGAGGTCCGGCACCTTTTTACGGTCGATAAAAATAATAAGTCGTTCCCCCGTCCCCAATTATCCGCCCTCTTCAGCCGGCCGCTCATGTCTGATTATTCCCGGTACGTCCTTAACTGAACTACCCATACAGCCTTTTTTTTTATTCTAATATTTTGATTTACATTTTTATCAGGATCTAGCATATAGTATAGGGATCCGACCTCGTAAATTTGAGTCAAGAACCGATATATTCACACGCCACGCAACGCCAACATCGAAGGTACGTAATAGAAAAACTCATTAGGGCAAGTTACACACATTAAAAGTTCCCGAATCGACTCCTAATATGCAATCACATACTTTATACAAAATTTATGTTACCTATTACAAGATTCGCATTAAACTACCCAGAAAATCTTTAACCTAAGCTTTAAGCTTATAAAAGCTCGGCGCTAATGGCCGGATACCGGAAATTGCGCTCTCATATATCTCCGAACAGATTTATGAAAGTACCCACACATGAAACGGTGTCTCCGCACGCACACAGCCGCGCGCGTACGCCACGTGCACGCCCACAGGCGCAGCAATCGGTAAACTTTGACACTTATGGATTTAAGGCCTCATTAATACTAGACTGCAGAACAAGAACGCTTAGTTAGAGATCTATAACCTATTCGCCCAATTTGCTGATCACGCTTTTTTTAAAATTTATTTAGAAACACAAACAGTCATAATAAACTTGTTACATATTTTGTACACAATGTACAATAACAAACAGACCTGGAGGTTCATAAAACACAATATTAATAAAACCAAAAAGGAAGGTAACAACAACGTAGTAAATAGTTAAATATTAAATTAAATATTAGGGGACAATCTTACACAAATCGACCTAGTCCCAAACTAAGCAAATATTGTACTATGGGTACTAGACGACGATAAACATACTTGTATAGATAAATAAATACTTAAATGCATCCATGACGCAGAACAAATATTCGTGCTCATCACACAAATAAATGCCCTTACCGGGATTCGAACCCGGGACCTCTTGCTTCGTAGGCAGGGTCACTACCAACTAAGCTAAAGCGGTCGTCGTCGAGTATAAGAATACATAACTAAGCATACAGTCAGGGACAGTGAAAATGGGCCACCTTGTGTAGTAATTGCCACACAAACAGATCATCCATTCCCAATGCCCGTGAGTATACAACAATACTATATGTCTAAAATATAAGTACCTAATGCTACAGTTAGGAATTACTAAATTTACAAAAAGAGTTTACGTCTCAATAGCATTTTTAGACTAGACAAGGAATTATTGTATGTTATATGTTACAAGATTAATCAACTTAATGGCTTTTTAAACCACTTGTTACCCCCTTTTTAATATCTTATTCTACTTGTTTCTTCCAAGCGGATAATATGTGTACAACGCAAAATATTTAGATGTTGGAATTCAAATGATATATATTATGTAATAAAGATCCCATAAAAAATATGTAAAAAATAGGCCAAGTCTCGAAACTCTTCCACCGTAAAAAGTTGCGAGATATTTTGCAGGGCCAAGTCAGGCATTCTTATGAATATTTATTTGCTAGCTAAATAAAATTCTGCAACTTTTCACACAAGAATCGATCTTACTTTGTAATCGCATGTTTTGTATAAGATTACAAACTTACTGTTGTAGTTTGTATATCTCTGAAACGTGACTGAAACTGCAATATTTTAGGTTTTTTAATGAATTGGTAGGCTAAAAACTAATAACGCTTTAAATTTGGATGTTGTGGGTCTGTTAGAAGTATCTTAGAATTAGGTTGATCAGTCAGTAGGTAGGTAAGTCAGTGAGTTTGTCAGTGACAAAACTAAGTAACTTTGACGGGCAATGGTTCTGAAACTACAAGTTCAAATTGAATGTTACTGAGAATATATCTAAGCCATATTATGCCCTATATATTTTTAAAAATTCAGGGTTCTAGCTTTAGCCAGCATACCATTCCAGGATGTTGAAAACGGCCTCAATGGCTTCGAGAAAAGGATGGGTAGCTACGGCCGTGCCTCTTTGTTTCGCTTGACTTGGCGGGGGCACTACCGTCCCCCAGATATTGAACTTTCTTTATAATACAGAATATAGCGTATACATATTAAATATTGAAACCTATTCTTATTTACATCATTGTATTACGATATACTTAAAAGGAAATCTTCAGGCGTGCTAATGCTACGCGCGCACGCTCGGGGTTCTACGGCGTAGCCGCGTAGCGGATAATCCGCGTCCAGCGTGCAGCGGCGCAGTCACACGCTCTCCTTAGCACTTGATATGACTGCAATGCTCTTTCCCTTTCAAGTTGAATGCATTGACAACACGTTACACCCACATGCACATAAACAATAAGTAGTTGGGTTACGACGCTCTTTCTCAGCAATGGGTTAAGATAGTGTCAGCATGGAATCTTATACTTCAATGAAAATGGATACAATAACAAACATTTAGTATCATAAACATGCAAATATTTTAACCCATGGAACTAGATTAAAGGTATTTTATAGCAATCAGAGCATCTTAGTGTAGTAATTGCCATTCGTAAAGTAATTTATAAACGTATACTAAGCGACTAGATACCTATATTCCAAGCAATCAATCAGGCATTACCAGAAGCGTATTTGTACTGGAGTTGGTTCCACGTACACTAATAAATTCATTTGTTACCCGTCTGCCTCGATGCACGTGGAGCTAGAAAATCAGTTTAGCTTTGTTTCACTGAATCATGAAAGGTCAGTTTAGAATGACTGTAATAGCTCACCGATTTCGGGGCCGTAGTTATCAAAGGACGAGCATGTATACTCATAGTCTTAGTAATATTGAACTTCGTTATTTTTCTTTCTTAGTCCCAAATTAAGTTACCGGGTGCATTCCAAGATTAGAGCTATAGAAGTTTATTTGTTACAAGATCTGATGTCTCGACAAAAGTCTACAGATATTGGAATGAAAAAACAACGCTCAAAATATAACTACACTAGTTATGCTCTTGGCTAAATTGAGCCACAAGTGAATGAAAACGAACCTCTCCCGGCTTCTAAGTCAATTGCGGTGAGAATATTATATCCGCGCCTTGGCTATGTTTTTTTAGGATCGTAATCTCCTTGCGTATCCCGCCTTAGCCCGCTCCGACACGTACCGGCCATTGTGACGTTGAATCCGTCTTCCGTGGCGCTTCTTATATGAGCGTTACAAGTGCTTTCTAAATAATCTAAGTCCAGCCGAAGAGTATTGTATTGACATAGTGGAGTGGTGGCCGGCCGTATAATGCCGTGCGTCGGTGTGCGCGCGCGCCCGTACACACGCGGCTGCATGTGTGGCCACGCTTGATAGAATAAGCAAGTCGTCCGGCGCCGGGGGGCGAGGGAGGCGACACCCTCATAAGTATCTCCAAGACTGGACCTCCACCGCCCCCTGCCCACTACACGTCTTCTGTAGCACTTCCCGTGGCCGCATCGGACTCTAATGGGCCTTTATGTTATTGTGTAACAAAATGTTATCATAATACTTATCTACTCAACTCATACTTGTTCTCTAGTGCCTTGTTTTCAATGTAATTATGAATCAGCCAAGTCACATATAAAAAATTCTGAAGACCCAATTTACTACCCTTTGTGTATATGTCGCCTCTTTTCATAAGATACGGTATTTATTCCCAAAAAGTCCTTGTATTTTATTTGAGATACAAAGAGAACAAATCGTTTTGGTTTATTAGGTTCGCTGGAACGTCAGGGCATGGCTTCGATGCCGGGAGCAAATCATATTACCAGGACGGCAGGATGTCGCAGGGCGCTGCTGCCCGCTATTACACTTGCTAAAATGGACCGCATGTGAATTGGAACTAAATTGTAGCGGAACCTTTGTACTATGGCATGTGCTTTAACACGTAAAGAGAAAAATCACGTCAACTTGCTATGGCACTAACATTTTCTCTGATCTGAACCAATAAATTATTGATCATGTGTTCTTATAACTACGGGTCACATACAGATTTTCAAAAGTCTTCGTTATCGAATATTAAATAATGGAATTGTCAAATTATTTTGCTGTATTTCATTTCAAAATACTTCCAAAAAAACAGACTTGCAATATTTAGTCAGAAATGTTCATTAACATGTTTTTTACAGACTCCTTTTTAGGCATCCTTACAACAAACAGTAAGTATAAATGTAATAAGCAGCCCGTTTCCGTTTCCAGTGTGAAACTCGAGGAAATTACATGCGAATCCCGTCAGGTCGCTCCAGTATCCAGTAAGCTTCTAAATTACCAAAGTTGCTTTATATAGTACGTAACTGAAAAGCAAATTACCGAGACATAACATGAATTCGAAGAGAATGTTGCTAAGCGAACATATACAAAGGTACTCGAACCAAAAGTTATGTTGAAATACTTTTAACGTTCGGGCGGCGGCTGGTATGAGTGGATTTACAATAAATACACCAAACAAAGAAAAAGGAATCTCGCTGCGGAGAAAACTTCTGCTTTTGTACGCTAGTACACTGCTACAGTGAAGTGTTTGTGTTTACGTGGGCCATCTATATCTACTGTTTGCTTTGGGGTATTGAGGATCGCTTCAAGAAAATGTTACTAAAATGTACATCTCAGGACGTCCTTTGATGTTATTGTGCCATAAATTACTTAGGTACTTTATGTTTGTGAAAAGTCAGAAGTATAATAATATTGCATTACTATATCTCTATATTTAGAATTATCGACAGAAAAAATTACATTCTTAACATAGTCAAAGTAACCTGCCTGTCTGCCCGCCCGTGTGACACCAGCAGGTTATGCCGGAACGTTCTTTTTTTTGGTAAAGGTGAAAATATTCGTAAAAACTCTGATACTTAAGCACATTCCGTCGCAGTCGTTTGTGTTGTTTTCTGCAACAGGTCAATGCCTTGAATAATTTTACCTTGGCCCTTTTCATCGCGAAAAAACGGAAGTAATTTAAGTTTGACTAAGCAAAGACACTTTCATAATTATACTGACGAAGATCTTATTGAATAACTAGCTTCCGCCCGCGACTTCGTCTGCGTGGACTCGGGATAAAAACTATCCTATATTTTAATCCAGGCTATAAACTATCTTCTTGCAAAATTTGATTCAAATCGGTTTAGCCGTTTAAGCGTGATTGAGTAACAAAGATCCAAACATCTAAACTTTCGCATTTATAATATTAGTAGGATAAAAGCGGCCGATGCGATTTTTCTATATAAGCTGGTGTGGTACAAAATGGATTGCCCACAGTTATTAAGTTTTATATTTCTCCGTGCTCCATCCCGAATGCTCCAAAATCCTATAACTCCCTTTCGCCCTCTTAGACGAACTGTCCTGGGCAGCGAGTCTGCCGCGACGCGGGGGCTATGTAGCGTCATGGACATGAAAGCCTGTACTCACGATACGGACATACACTTCGACTCCTCAAATACATTTAAAAAGTTGCCCGTAACTGTCTAATTGGTATTAACATTTAATTGATAAGTGTTGTAGGAACTTTTACCTGTTTATTTATATAAATATATCCATCTGTATTTGCCTGTAATTGTTACTTTTAACTTTTCATTTGTGAACTATTTATTAGATAAGTAACTTTAGTGTAAACAATTGTTGGTAAACCGAAATAAATAAATCCCTGTAAAACAATACATTGTTCCATTAATAATACTCGTAGATTATACATATGTATTTATTGAATAAAAATCGCATGTACGTACTATCAGTATCAGTTATATATAGCTAATACCCTACCTACCGTTATTTGTATTTCGTGTTTCCCATTACAATGAAGATTGCCAATAAACATACAATTTTCAAACTTAATATGAAGTTTTAAATTAAAGGAAAAATTTAAAATTTTAATGCTCCGAGCCGGATTATAATAAAATAAATTTATAATTTCGTTAGCAGCGGTACTGCTTAATACAAAAATTAATATAAAGTCACAGATCCGTTAATAATCTTGTATTGTTGGCAAATTGAATGGAAAGTCATTTGAACTCACAGAAAAGCAAACAGAACCGAGTCTGCACATAGCCCGTCGTTATGTTGGCAGCAGATCTGTCAAGAGGCTGCGGCGGCGGCTACGAGCGTCGCCGCGAGCGGCGCGGGCGCGGATCTCGCCTCCGCCCGTGACACCTGTCTCGCGATGCTGCGATATAATTGGACTTCAAAACTGCGCGCTCACGGCAGATCCCCAATACTTACGCCTCGCTGGCTCGCCGCACGCTGCCGCCCCCCTATTTATTTTGTCTGCGTTGTCTTTGCCGCTGTCAGGATTCTGCCTTTTGAACGCTATTTCTATCCGACGCATTATATTGACGGTATCAATTCCCTTCAGATAAAGCGAGTCGTTGAATAAGCGCCTTACGTGTCGTTTCTCACATGCGACAGGGTAGTATTTTGAATCCTGTATATTTATTTGCGCCCTTGTTTCGTATCGTACCTATAACTAATGGAAGACCAGTATACATTTTTCAGGTAACAGTTTTATAATGATTACTTATATCTAACGTTTGCATAATATACAAAGTATGTCTCATATATTATATTATGTCACATGAATTGGAATAGGTGATATACATACAAACATTTCAATTTGAGCCATAAAATAAACTACAGAATATACCCCTAGTTAGCTTACAACTTGAGTATGCTAAACCATTCCCAATCCAGGCAGTGGCTAAACAAGTGAACAGCAAGAAACATCAAGCGTCTCTAAAGGCTGATGCAAATTGAAGCATCGTTTTCGGCCACTCGAGTAACAAATCAAGAAAGAAACCCGGCGGCGGCCAGCGCGGCTCACGCCTCAATCAACTGCTACCGACGAGCCTTTGTGCCACAAGTGCCCCTCTTGCGACCCACTACCGACTGCCAATTCTACTAAACCGGGATTTTCGATTTCAGGAACGAGTAAAATCACCTAAGCGTTGATACATAACGGGGGATCACTTCATAACCCCATTGCTAAAATGTCTAAAGTGCCATCGATGTCTTAAGACCGACAATCCAAATATGAAAATAAAGAAAATAAGCTCTCTCCCTGACCGCTCCTCCAATCGCGCACCTCGCTTTTATTACATCCATAAATTCATCATATCCCAACGGCGGCAACGCTCGCCATTGGCCGCGCGAGCGAGATGGCGGCCGTCTCTCCCTCACACCTCCTTCATATTAATATTGAATTTTTCTCGACCCCCGCCCGCCACCCTCGCGGGAGGCTCTATACTCGCTCGCCCCCGTATTGTTGTTATCTTTAATGTTGTGGAAAACGCGTTTTCTTGTGTCGTTAACTTTTATATTGCACGAGTGATACTTTTACGGGTTTGATACATAACTTATGGTGGAGCTTTTAGACCCCGACTTTTAAAAGCAATTTCGATTTCTACTGAAAAAGAAACATCAATAAGTAAATGCATTACCGTTCTCAACCCCGCCACCTGAGTCCAAATATATACACTCCTTATATATTTAAAGCGTACTATGTACGCTAAACATACGTAGAAAAATAAATCAGGAAACTCGGTAGCAGTTGAATTACTTAGTTTATATTTCGCAAATTATAATGATGAAGCTCTCATCGACCAACAGTCATCAGCGATCAGCCATCATTCGTCGTACCGCCGACACCTTGACTAGGACCCATTCATCGTTAACTCATTCACGGCTAAGCTGCGCTCGTAGCGCTACGCCGTAGTCCGTAGCAACTTAATGTCCATATGTAGCGAAAATCGCACGTAGTGATTATAGATTAGCGCTGAATGGGTTAAGCTACAAAGTACGAACTCATTATTACACGTTTTCGTAGGGAGCTGCTATCTAGTAAACATGTAAGCTTAACTTAGTAATACCAATTCCTTTCAGTTTCATACTTCGGCTGTTGACGAGGTTTTCTATTTTAAAGAATGAAATGTCAACACAATCGCAGTCACACAATTTTGCTCGACCTTTTGTACTGTTCAAGACATGGCTATATTGACCATATAGCCAATTTGATTTGGCCTTGGAGTTGACTATAAAGCATGCCTGATTGCGCCCTAGCTGAACCCAAAGAACTTTAAATTATTTTTGTATTAGAAACTAAAAATACCCTGAACGTATCAAACATTGCTTACAACCATATATCACAGACAAGACTTTTGTTTGAAAAACTGAACTAAACCAGCTCAATTCGCTTGGGATATTTGAACTAATAACACATCTAGTTTGCGTCGGAGGTTAAACATAGATTGACGTGAAAATACTCCAGTAAAGATACGGTTTTATAAAACATTAATTTATAATAGCGTGTTTTTTGTTTATTTATTTTAAAAGGTCATCCTTCACGAGCGTAGCCCTTATATTAAAACTTGGCTACGCCCGTGTTATCCTTAGATGGTTTATTCAATAATCCTACGAACTGTCGGAAATAATTTTATATTTCAGAGCAAATATAAATTAGGTAATCAAAATAAATTTGTTTTTACGAGTAGGTAATTAATTAAATGATGATATATCCATTGCACAGAAAAAAACTGTCAATACAAATTATTTCCAAATTTATTTATTTTTCCATACTAGTTGTCAATAAAATGACTGGATTAGAGTATAGGTTCATATAAATAACTGTTTGAACGTTGCGTTGTGACAATGTTATGATGTGATCCTAATCGCCAAATATGACGAGTAGTTACTCTGTTATACCTCAAGTCAAGTGCTCCTGTTATTGTCTGCGTACCAAAATCAAAACAGAAACAAAGAACGTAATAAATTAATCACTTCGAAAAGGGGTCGGTCTCCCCTTTAATGTTTTCCTTTAGTGCATTGTCTGCCTGCCAAAATTAAAAAGAGGAAACGACCCGTCTAGGTTTTTAATGACATCGACCTTTTGGGTTTGCCGAGGTAAACACCAAGCTGAAACTTTGTTTACCCTTTTGTAGTATATTTTAATTTCACAAGATAATGAAAGGTATTATATTTCATTAACGTGACACTAATACAAGTATAAATTAACTGCTATGAAATGCTTTTTTTTTTCGAAATACTATTAACTACTACTAACCTATAAAAACTGCCGCTGTCAAAACTCTCACTAGATGGCGTTGTATGAGCGATCACTCCGCGCCATACAAAATATGAACTGCTTTCACTATGCAACGACATCTATTGACGTAAATGACATTGGCAGTCTTTAATCTTTTTAGGGTTCCGTAGTCAACAAGGAACCCTTATAGTTTCACAATGTCCGCCTGTCCCTTTCCGTCTGCCCGTCTGCGGCTTAGCTCAGTAACCCTTACGACTAGAAAGCTGTAATTCGGCATGGATATATAAATCAATCACGACACGACAACAGAATGGTAGTTAGTACACATAAAGGGGATGTCATTTTTTTATCTTGTTAAGCCCATGGTGTGGGGTATCATTGGATAGCTTGTTCAAAAATATTATGGGTTTTTCTAAGAACCATTTTTCAACACAGTAGTCCATTTGCGTGATATTGGGCTTTAAAGCCCGCCCCCTTTGCCGACTAAATGTCTATTACAGGGAATGTGAAAAACTTCGTGGCAGTGATTACATTTAATGAATTTTAAAGGAAAAATATCACGGCTAAGTAGACTACTGATTACTGGTTTCCGAGTAAGTACTTGGAAAGGCCAACTTTCGTATTGTAATTTGGCCGACGCAACCGCAACATTTACTTGGCGCGCGCGTGTCGATGTAACAAAGACAAACAGGCAACTGCGGAACCCTAACCTGCGCGTGGCCCGACGCGCACTTGGCCGGTTGTTTATTAATTTATTTAAATCAGACTACGTGACACATATTACTATATTATATTGTATTATATAACATACCAACATAATATATAAATGTAAATCGAATTAAATACAACTAGGTTAAAATCTCAAAAAATAACTATTGGTAACCAAAACAGCTACAGATGTAGTACGAAATTATTTTCGTTCGTAATTTTTCGGAAAAGTTCGTATTTATCGTGCTCTCTCAAATTGCTTCCTATATAGAGTGGATAATCCGCAATTTAAAAATTCGCTGTAATTTTAATCATATTTTCAGATTACTTATAATAAGGTTGTATAGCCATGCCGAAATCTCGAAAACGGTAAAAAAATCCAATTCAAGGTATTATATTTAATATTTACCTGTACTTCATATCGGAAAATAACAAAATCAAAAATAGAAACGACAGAGTATTTTAGGAAAGTTCAATAGCGAATTTCGGACGCAACAGGAATATCTAGACCAACAATTAGAAAATATTTGAACCAGGAAGAACAATACAGAAGTAATGAAAATCCCAACACAAACAAAATAAGCTGGGTAGACCACGCAAGAAATTCTATTTAGATCTTGATGACTACGCAGTGATACGACGAATGGTTTATAACTTTCATCTCATTTATAAACAGGTCCCTACTATAAAAGTACTAAAGTCCAAATTAATAGAAACGATGAATTTTAAGGGCTGCGATTTTACACTAAGAAAAATACTTCGCCAAATGGGTTTTTTATTCAAGAAAATTACTAATAATAGGAAAATGCTGATGGAAAAAGATGACGTTAGACTTAAAAGAATAAAGTTCATAGACCTTATAAGGAAGTACAGATCTGAAGGCAGAGATATTGTGTATACTGACGAAACCTATGTTCACACATCCCATTTAACAGGAAAGTGCTGGATCGATTCTACGGATAAAGGAGTGAAACAGTTAATTTCAAAAGGTCAACGTCTAATTATAGTACATGCAGGTAGTGCCAATATTATTATTTGTACCGGGTGCTCTACTTATGTATAAGTCTACTGATAAAACTGGTGATTATCACGATGCCATGAATAATGTTAATTATGAAATATGGTTACGGAATCAACTTATTCCCAACTTGTCTCCAAATTCTGTACTAGTAGTAGACAATGCTGCTTATCACAATAAATGTGGAATGTCCGCCCAACTCTAAAAACTCTAAAAAATACAATATTCCACATAATTCATCGTCAACCAAAATACAATTATACGAAATTATTTGCCGGCATAAAGAAGACTTTGTAGAATATTCCATTGACAAAATTTTACATCAACATGGACACGAAGTGTTAAGGTTACCTCCATACCACCCCGACTTCAACCCTATTGAAAATATATGGTCACAGATAAAAGGTTATGTATCAAAAAGAAACATAGATATGAATTTGGGTACAGTAAAAAAAAAAATTGAAGAAAAAATAAATATTATTGGCCCGGAAGAATGGAAGAAAGTTTGTGATCATGCTATCAAATGTGAAAATGAATACCTCTCACAGGAACACTATGGATGATCGCATTGATAGGACTGTTATTAACGTCAATGACAGCACTGACGAATCTGACGATGATATGACTGACTCAGAATGTGAAATGGACAATATTGAAAACATCGATCCAAATACGATGAAATTGTAATGTTAGGTAGGTATAGGTAGTTTTACCAAAGTTGAAATGAATGAAACCACACCCAGTTACATTACGTACTGATTGCAAGAAAAACGAATGAACGAAGTGATTGAGTCAATGCTCACATTGACAAAAGCGAATCTTAACAAAAAACATTTTGTCATCCCATCAGTTCGCTGCTGAACTTGCAATCGGTACGCAAAAAAAACACCAATTTTAAAAATCCTCTATCATTCATTACAACGGTTGTGTGCGTGGCGATAACTTTCGTGAAATTGCCTATGAAACCTTTTGAATCGATTGCATTCCTCTCACACGCAGGTTTTTTTTAGGTACGAGAGGGTATAGTGTTCTGATAGCTTTTGCCGTTTGCTCCTTAATGTGGGCTTTATATCTGAGAGTACTATCCAGTGTCACCCCCAGATACTTCACCTCCTTCACCATCTCTAGTTCTTTACTCTGCATCTCTATTGGTTTCATTTCGACCTTCTTCTTTTTATTGGTGAATAACATCAGTTTCGTCTTCGTTGGATTCAGATCCAGCCCTCTCTCCCTGCACCATCCTAGCACCTCTTTGAGACCTTTGTTCATTATGTCTCTTATGATGCTTAGGACCGTCCCTCTCACCAGTAATACTCCGTCATCAGAGTAAGCCTGCATATACACACCTCCCCTGTTGACTTTCTTCACTAGTGAGTCCAGCAGTAGGCACCACATCAGGGGGGACAGGCAGCCGCCCTGTGGGAATCCCCTTCTCGGACTTATTCATTTAGAGACACCTCCCAGCTCCGCTGTTATGTCCCTGTCTTTCAGCATTCTGCCTATCCATCTCGCTACCGCTTGATCGATTCCTTCTCTGTCTAGACTCTTCTCCACCGCCGCAAAGGTTGCCTTGTCAAAGGCTCCCTCCACGTCGAAGAAGCAGCCTAGTGCATACTGTTTTGTGTCTAGTGCTCTCTCCACCCTGACCGCGAGGTTGTGTAGAGCAGTCTCCGTCGACTTTCCTGCCATGTATGCGTGCTGGTTCCCGTGTAATGGATTCCTTCCGCATTCCATTTTCTCTCTTATCGATTTATCTATGATTTTCTCTAAGGTCTTTAGAGTAAATGACGATAAACTTATGCTCCTAAAGGATTTTACCTCTTGGTATGACTTTTTCCCCGGTTTCGGTAGAAATACCACTCTGACTTGCCTCCATGCTTTTGGGATATAAGGCCTGATTCGTTACGGATTCGCCAAATTTAAAACGCAATTTTAATAAAATTAGTCACTATATTGTGTTTAATTATGGGTGATTACATGAAATGATATGTAAAATTTGACATTTAACGATATTTTCAGGGATTCTTTTTTTTATTCCACTCATGTCGTAGTTTCGGTCTGGTGCCCTCCATCAACCGTGCGACAGTGTCTTTAGACACTTGTTTACACGCCCAATTCCATTTTTTAAGGAAATCCTTGTGGTCGCTTGCTGTTTTGCCTGATTTTCGTAAGATTTCTTTAACTAAAGCCCAATATCTCTCAATTGGACGGCACTGTGGAACATTTGGAGGGTTCATGTTTTTTGGTACGATTTTAATATTATTACGTTCAAGGAACTTTATCGTATCTTTTGCGTAATGAGCTGTTGTCAGATCGGGCCAAAATAATGTCAACATATTGTGTTTTCGCATAAAAGGCAAAAGCCGCTTCTTCAAACACTCATTTATGTAGACTTCCTTGTTGATGGTACCCTTTGCTACGTAAGCACGGCTACGATCACCACAGGGGCAGATAGTTTGCCAAACTAAATATTTTGATCCAAATTTTTCGATTCCAATTGTGGTTTCCGAATCAGGAAGAGTTTCTCCGTCAGGTATTGTATAGTATTGGTCACCCGGAAGTGTCAAAAAATCGGCTTTTACATAGGTTTCATCGTCAAGAATTATATGAAAGTTTTTTGAGCCCAAAAAATCGTACAGTTTTCGAGACCTAGTTTTAATTGTTGCATTTTGCTTTTCTGACGTTTTTGGTATCTTACGCTTTTTTTTAGACTTCATAGAAGCACGTTGCTTGACACGTCGAACCATGGATTGATCAGTGGATTTTTTTTTTGCGATATCACGTTCGGACATAGTGCGATTCTTACGTATGGTCCTTAAAATCTTTTTTTCCAATGCGGGGTCACAAGGACCATTACGTTCTCTGGTTCTTGGCCTCTGAGCCGTAGACTGGGTCTCGAAGTACCGTTTTAATACATCATCCACAGTTTTTCTTGGCATTTTGAGGTCCCTGGCGATATAATGATTCGGGCGTTGAGTATTTTCTAGCCATTTGGTGATGATTAGTTCTCGGCGTTGCCGTTGATTCATCTTATTTGGTGTTTACTAAATATTTAACAATAAACATCGCAATCGTCATATTCTTGTGACATTAAAGCTGTCAAAACTCGAAACCCCAACGAAAAAGGTTGGTATATAGTGGAATAAAATAATTTTGAATTTGGCGAATCCGTAACGAATCAGGCCTTAGCCTATGGCTATACTTGCTCTGTATAGTCGTACTAGATTCTCTTTTATGTGTTCATACCCTTTCTGCATTAGCACCGGGAGTACCCCGTCCGGTCCCGCTGCCTTGAAGGGTGCGAAGGATTTGATCGCCCACTCCACTGTCTCCTCCTTCACAACCTCCTCTGCAGCCCCCCAGTCCGGTTTGCCCAGCTCTGCCTCTTCTTCAATGCCCACTGATTCTTCACAGTCCGGAAAGTGAGATCTTAGCATAATACCAATGATCTCGCTCGGGTCCGTGATCAGATCTCCCTCTACTCTTAGGCTGCCCAGTTGACACGTTCGCTCGCCCGCTAGCAGTTTCACTACCCGTGCCCCCTCGGCATAGCCTCGTATGTCTTCTGTATATCTTTTCCAGCCATCGCGGCTAGCCTTCTCTCTTTGTCGGGTGTACTCATTCCTTACCTCTCTGTATGCGTCCCAGCTTTCAGAGTCATTCTTCTTCAGAGCGACCCTCATTGCTCGGCGCGATCTTTTTCTTAACCTGCCCAGTTCCTTGTTCCAGCATGGTTGTCCCTTCCCTGTTTGTACCAGCCTTTCGGGACACGCCTTGTAGTAGGCTTCCATGATGTCTTCTTTGAGTTTCCGTGCCCGTTTCCAGGTCCTCCATCTTTTCATATTTCTTATCTGAGTCAGACAGCTTGGCTAGTTCCTCCTCGTACTTCCTCCAGTCCGTTTTTCGTGGATTTCTTACCTTTGCCTTCTCCGTGCCACTTCCGATTTTGAAGAGTATTCTGCGGTGGTCAGACATGCTGTCCTCCTCATCCACCCTCCATCCCGTTAGTGTGTCACAGATTTCTCTTGATGCCAGAGTTATATCGAGCACTTCTTTCCTAACCCTATTCACAAACGTCGGTGTGTTGCCTGTGTTTATGATTTCTAGGTCACTACTGGTAATGAATTCTAATAGCGATTCCCCCCTACAGTTGGTATCGGTGCTGCCCCACACCTCATGGTGTGCGTTAGCATCGCAACCCACTATAAGTGGAATTCTCTTACCTTTATATCTTAGTACCGTCTCTTCCAGTTCTCTGGTAGGCGCCTCTCCATCCCCTAGTAGGTAGCAGGATGCCAGCGCCACCTTGTGTCTTCTGCCATCTTTAGCAATGAAGTAGGTCTCCACCACAATGAGGTCTCTGTAACATATGGTCATGACACATCCCATATTTCTTATATTGTTACTTGTATATATGCATGTTCTAGGAGGTAGCTCACCATTCCTTTCGTAGTGGAGAACACCCCCCAGATGTCCCAGGCCTGCCACCTGATTCCTCCATGCATATGGTTCTTGCAGCAGCGCAATTTCAACTTTGTTCCTCGCAACATACTGCCCCAACTCGGACATGGCATTCTTACAATGTTGGAGGTTTACTTGGCATATATTTGTGTGTGTGTTTGTGTGTTTGTGTTTGTGTAGTTTAATTTGTCTGTCCATTGTGTAATTTTTGTGTGTAGTGTTCCTGTCTCCGCAGCGTTACTTGGAGAGTTCACTACCGCCGACATCCATACCTGCCGTCTCTTCCGTATGGATGCCGTCCAGTTCAGCCCTCTCCTGCTCCGCCGCGGGTTCTTCCTTTTTCGTTTCCTTGGGCTTCTCCAGTGGATTCGCCCGCAGAATGCGCACTCTTACGCTGGTGGCTGAGAAGTCCAGCACCTTCGTCCTCTCCTCACCCCAGTTCTCCTCAACCGCTTCTGGCACGACAAATGTCAGCCGGGTTCCTAACTCTAGTGCCTCCCTCCCTGAAGCCTTCCACTTCAGGATCTTCAGTTCCGGGCGATCCGGATTCTGAGCGTAAAGGAACTCCTTCACGTATTCAGTGTCCGTATCCCCCGGAATCCACACTTGAACCCTCGTCTGCTCTAGCTTTCGCACGGTGATCCGGTGGCCGCCCAGCTCGCCGAAGTCCTGACTTAGCAGCCACTCCCTCATCTCCGGCGTTTTCGGTGTCACAAGGAAAAATCCTTCCGACACCAAACCCGACGTAGCGAATCTCGGAGCTACTAAGCCAGGCTCCCCCTTCACCACTCGCAGGACCACCACCTCGATCAGCTGCGTTAGCTTCTTCCTAATGAGTTTCGCCAGTGCCTCATCCACCGAGGCGCCATCCTCTCGGCCCACAGCTACAGCCAGGCCTCGGTTCGCCTTAGCGATCTCCCGAGGTCCCTCTGCAGCCCCTTTGCCTTGATTCTGGCGCTTCGCTGGAGGACGCTCCGACCGGCCCTCTTCAGTGCTCTGTCGCTTTATTTTTAGGCCCCGTTTGCTCGGGCCCGGCCCGACCTCCACCTCGGATGCCATCCCGGCGAGGTCATGCCCCCCCCCCCCAGCAAACGTTGCCCTCCTTCTAAGCAGCTTGGCCTTCCGTTTTGGGCCTTGCTCTCATACTTGTAGAACGTCTCATTCGCCACCGGTGTGTCCTCCCTCACGGTTGTCTCTTTCGGTGGCGTTTGCAGAAGTATCTCCTCTTCACCGAGTGACAGGCCCCCCAGTCGTACATGTACATCCGGAGTACCCTGCCTCTCTGTTCTTCCAGACGGTTCCCCTCGCCCCATGGAGCTCGGATCACCCTCCCTGACTATATGCTCGGTCGGAGGACCACCCGAAGGCACCCCCTCCCTCACTTCTCCCCTTTCGGGTTTCTTTTCCGCTTGCGCGGTAGGTTTTAGTTTTATATTTGTGCTTGATATTTTCTCCATACAGTTTAGTTTTTTTTATGGGAAGATAAAAATAGAGTGGCAGCAGTGCTCCCTTGCTACCCCCCAACAACATTTACCCTATGCAGTGGCGCCACCCCCCTGCGCATAGTCGTTCAAGACAGCGATTGTGCGGAGTAGGTTTGCAGGCTTGGAGTGACAGCTCCTGCGTTGCTTGTTTGTGTCAGGAATCAGTGCGTGTATGTCTTCCCCAAGACGGTCCCTCTTGACCATCCGGGGCCGACTACGCACATCACTTTCCTTCCACTTCGAATTCCGGGTCAGAGCCGAGATCCGTTCACTCCAAGGGTGCCGCTATGTGGCACCCCGGAGCTCCCTTCTCCCAACCCTTCTCCTTCCTCCGAACGCACCGCAGGTCCTGTCACCCCTCCCCTCGACCGCTTGCAAACCCATTCCGCACCTCCCCCCGCTGCCCACAGCTGGCTGTGAGGGTCCTCGGCACGTCCTCCCACCTTGACCCTGGGGGTTTTGGGACGAGTTGCCATAAAGGAGTAGCCTCCTAGATAACAACTCGACCGATGCACTCCTCTTTTACCCGGGCTTGTGACCGGCTCCTAGCAGACCACGGATGATCTACCAGCAGGCAGTTTAATGTTTTGTTTAGTAGTGACAATAAAACTGATTACTTTTGAAGTTACAGATAGTGGTTTTAAAAATCCCACTTTCAGTACCTAATAATTGTTGCGGTTGTAACATCTCTATATTATACAACAACATTATTTATTTTGACATTTGACACAACAATAAAGTTCCATATTAATGGGTATGAGAATTTCACTGATTTAATACGATAATTCATTGACAGTTCGGGTGTCATCGTATTCCGATAAATATCCGAGTTTTCCCGAAGGAAAATAATTTTGCAATACATCTGTATCTGATTTGTTAGTCTCTGATATGTTTATGCTATGACTTACTTTTTTGTGGCTCTACTTGGGCCTCCTTTCTACTACAAATTATTCCATTTATATTCAAGTTCATCATCGATCTATTTATAAGCGTCACCCGCTCTTATTCTTAAGGTTACGCGTGTAGGAGAGAACATCGTACCTACTTAACTAATAAGTAAAGTTAATTCGATTGTGCGAGACTAGAGCCCTTGTATTTGAAGTAAAACAAATGCAGTTCATGTATTCATCCACACTACTGCTACTACTACTACTACCATTACTTGTTTTGATGACAGCTCATGGCATGGCAATTTGTCAATGCAGCCATTTCATCAGCGATGAGTCACACTATTCCAATCAAAAAGAATATCAAGCCCTTTTGAAGATTTTGGTATGAACATTACTGTATCCCTAAATCAGCCATAGGATCGCCATATTACCAACGAGCGTAAAACCATGAATCGAAATGAGCCACATGAGAGAGAGAGAGAGATGTAGAGATGGACTTAATGGTAAATATCGAGAAAGAACTTATCGGCTGCACATGTTTTGTCACATTGAGAGATTGAACAATGCCATGAACAGAAACTCCCCACAGGTCACAAGTTTTTTTGACATTTTGTGTTCAAAATGAAGGTTTGTATTACATTCTGGGGCGTTTTCTTTCAACAGTGTAACGGCAGAGGAAGGTGATGAATTTAAATACTTAGTTGTTCAGACCTGGAGGAGTTGGGTATCTCAGTAAAGAAATATTCAAATTCAGTAGCTACTTCCAAACTAGAATCTACAATTCTGCCATCAATGTTTATTTTAAGATCATTCGGTGTGTTCTTCGATCTACCAGTCTCCATATTAATTACTTTCCAGGTTGTTTTAATAATATCAGTGCTTTTTTTTATTTTCTGAGATAAATAATTACGCTTGGCTACATGACAATCTATTTTAATTTGCTTCCAATATTGCTTAACATGTTCTTTAAATTCATCACTTGTATTAAACCGCCGTTCACCAGACAAGGCGTACAGTACTTGCCTACGTTTATATAAGTCAAGAAGCATTATAATTTTATACAGCAAAAAAGAATTGTAACTAGCCTTTTTTAAGAAGAAAACATTTTGAACGCTTATAGTAGCCATATAAATTAGATTTATTAACGTTTACATAGCCAAATTATAAGAATGAAGGTAAAATTATCCAAATCTTCTTATAATGAGCAGTTAAAAGGTACATTGACATAGAATGCCTTTTGAAAACCACTATGAGAGTTTAGTCCTTATAGATTTAATTTTATAAGGCTATGTAGTTTGTTTGTTGGGTTACCTATCTTAAAAAGCATTAGAGTAGTTTTCTAAACCTTTAAAGTCGTCGTTCACTACCCAAAATAGAAATGGAAACATGCAGCGCTTATTTTATAAATCCCCTCTCTTATATTACTGAGCTCAAAAGAAATCGCAAGCAATATCTGTGAAAAATATATCGGATTGCTTTGTCGCAGCTTTGGAAATCGAAATCTATTTTCCTTCAAATCTAAGTGAATCCCGTGCGGATTGGAAATGTACCCTTTACCTACCGCCGGGCGAGCCAATTGATATTCCAACAATACAATGTATGAATAAAATATAAACTGAGCTCTATCAGCCGTGTTGCGAATGTTGCGATCGCCGCGTCGTGTTTTGTTCAAATCTTTTGTTATGACACAAAAGCCTCGCCAATACGAATACGTACGACATGTGATTTAGTTTATTATTTACTTGCCGGAAATACGTGTATCATTTTGCTCCTTTTTGTTTCTGAACATTTATGCGCGAGTTGTAGTTTGGCTTCCAAATTTTAAGGGTGAACTACTGCATTTGCAAACAACGTATAACATTGCATGTAAAGCAAACCTATGGTGTCGGAAGCTAGCACAGAGGTGTTCTGTTATTTTTTTACGTATAACTTAGTGAAGGTTATGAAAGATGTAAATGTTATTGTAACTTTAACTTCGTTTATTACAAAGCCAACCTCAATAAACAAAAGGTAGATGGGTGCAATGGGTCGGTAGTCGGTATCGTAATTTTCTTTATTGTTTGGTAGCCGGCGCGGGCGGTGGCTACAAATCCGGGATGTTATTCGCGTCCCCTCCTCATTTAGCTGTCGGAGAGTTATTTAATACCGCAGGTGACCCCAGTCTGTGTCTTGCCTCGTCCGTCCTAAAGTGGACGTTGGAAATGCACTGCACATTTACCGGACATTTAGGTAAACAAGTATGAACAATATATTAAATAGATAGTCAAGTGGAACAGAACGCACCTACCAATTGCTAATTAAGAAAGAAGGATAAGTGTAATTAGAATTTGCGCCTTGAGAGTTCCTGACTATGGCCACGTCCGCAATACCAAAATGCATGCGGTATTTTGTACTTTACACTACTTATACTACTTTACTGATGTCAACTGATTTCCTTACTAGGCGGTATAATGTCAGTATTACATTTGCGCAGTAGTTATTAGGAGGCCTATGTCCAGCAGTGGACGTCTTTGGGCTGATTAGATGATGATGATAAAGATGAGTAGTTATTATGTTGCGCAGCAGAAATGGGGCGGTACGCGTGCAGTACTGAATTCGTACCGCCCCGATTCAATCCAATCAGCTCAATCCCGCGCCAATCAGGAAGCTCTCATTTGAATGTAGGCGCGCAGTAAAGCATCTGTACTGACTTGACTGACAGTTGACACATACAGCTTACTGATGCCGCACCAACTTCATTCCCGCTAAATTGTATGTGGATGGTCTAATTTTCAATACGTAGCATTTAAGTATGTAGATGTAATTTAATAATAATACGATAGATGGAGCTAAGCATTCATGGCATTTTGATACTATATCTAAAACCTATATCTTAAGTAGGAAGTCCCGTCTATAAATATCGTAGGTCCACGTGCAAAGGGTCAGCGATGATTCCAAAGGTATCTCTTAAATAACAAAGTTGTGCGTAGTGCTATATGGCCGGTACCTTATGAATTAAATATGAGCGCTTTATTCGATTTCGAAGTCCCTCGATATCTGATAATAAAAAGAAATTCATCGCACACATGGCCGTTGGCCGCGGGTGCGAGCCGAGGACTGGCGAGCCTCATCGGCCGCTATTTTTTACGGCGTCCTTCCGTCGACAATCACTTCATAGCGACCCCTGTCCGAGCGTTCGATGACAGAATTATTTATCAGTTTGAAAAATGACGGGAAATTGAATGTAGTCGCAATGTTTACAACGCATTTTCTGTCGTGTCCTCGGGGGCGCCTTCCCTCGCGTTCCGATGTCCACTTTTCAAAGAGGCCGCTCGGACGAGGGTCGAAAAAGTGTCCCTAGAGTAAAAAATAAAAATATATGTCTACGTAAGTATTGTATCGTTACCGAATGTTACATGTGTACGGTGGATGACAAAGAAAAAGTCGCCTCAGATGAAACGGGCGCACGCGGCCGAGGACCGTCGATATTTTATTCATTTTGTCTCGATAATTGTTTTGCGCTCTGGGACGGCATTACGCTATGACGCAATCTATTTGAGTGACCGGAGTCATGTGCCGCCTGTTTCGGCTGAGCGGTTTCTACTCGAAGGGGTCGGGTTTCTACGTACTATTTCTGACTTTTACTTGATGCCTTTGTACCGTGAAATGTACTAATAATAATAATTAAAATTAACAGTTATTACGACAACATACGTATTGCTAATTCTAGCAATTGGGTTTAATGTTATTTGATACTCAACGATATAACTGGTAGTCAAAGATTCCATGCACCTACAGCTAACGAATGTTGTTAATTGTATTTTAGATACGTAGAAAAATATAGTTATAATATAGGTGAAGTGAAATTGTGATCCATTTAACCATTTAACATTGTTTTACACGGATGGCTAATATATAAGTTAATTCTTTATAGATTTATTACCTGCGGCCATTTGCTTCGCGTACGTATATACCGTATAGGTATATACAATAACACCCATGGCCGGCCGTAAAAATGTTTTATTCACCCCATACGGCGTCGTAAAAGGCGTAATAACGCAAGGAGGCATCGTGGAAGCAATTACCGATCTGTTATAGTTTGTTACAAAGGCCCTTGTTTATTATCCTTTTATTAGCAACTCATTTGCTGAACTCGGACTCCGTTTAATTCAATAAGTTTTATGTCCCCAAAATACGTTCGGAGAAATTAAACATGTAGTTTAACGATTTATTGAATAAGTCTGTCAAAAGCTGCACTGTATACCTTGATTTTATATTGTCATTTTTGCGTACTCAATTATTATAAAAATGACACTTCAATTATTATTTGTAATTAACATCATTTCCTTTCTTTCGTTACAAATTGCAGGATTAAATTTGTTATATCCCTTAGTATTCATTCGATTAGAGTTATAAACATTCGGTGTTACTGACGAATTATGCTATTAACACCAATGTAAGAAAAGTTCCTCAATAGGTTAATATTAAACGGGCCCTTTTTCAGAACGCATTGACGCCGCATAGGTTTTGAATAATTTTATTGATTTTCACGCTCCTTTTCAATTTTAAGATACATCAACATCATACATTAAACGCGTTTTAACATATTAATAGGTGGATCAACTATTTTCTGTCACTAGTTGCCACAGTTACGTCTCCGGAGTCACTTTTTAAAACTGCGATTTATGGGTATTAATAAATCTCCATATGTGGGGTTTTCTTGTCTACCCCCTTTTGTACGGAACATGTTCTAGGCACGGTAGAAGTCCGTATTGGAATTTTTTTCGAAGAAACTGTAATTTTGTCTCCTAGCTAACGGGACAGAATAACTACAAGAAATAGTTGATTGACCCTAATATATTAAATGGATAACATTTTTTTAATGATAATACTTAGGTAATACCCCTTTACACTGTACAAGAAAAAAGGAGGTAATTCACGCTATACTTAAATAATCAAAGGTGACTTTGGTTGGCATCCATTTAACCATTTCTCGCACAACTGAAGACAGAGATGAAAACTGCGCAACAAATCCTTATCTTCGTTTCAGGTCACGATTCTGCAAAATCGGCGAAAATAAAATCAAACGCTCTACGCCCCGTTCGTGGAAATGGAAAATGTGATATTGCACGCTTACCGACGATGACACGTAACATCATATTCGCGGAGTCTGACACTGGCTAAACACGTGTTGCCCCTTCTTTGGAATCTGTACTCAAAGTCAAGTATTTTAGACAGGTTTTCACTTTATTCCATCGAATTAAAGTAAACGAATACTTGACATCGTGGTACGTATAAAATTTGAATGTAATTATTTACATTATTCTTTGCTTAATAATAGTATAATTAATAACCTATTATTGATAAAAGTGATAATTAACTACAGGCGTGTCCCAAAAAACCACAACCCAATTGAATGACATAGTTACGTGGTATCTGTCTTTTAATCATTACTCAAACAAGCTTCACGTAAATAATCGTGGATTGGAGGATGCACCCTATTAATATAACGCAATCATAACAGAATATCATAAAACCGCCCGCCCAACGAGGAAAAACTGCTGCTTGCAGTCGCGTCCGCCCGCCTACAATATCATAACGCGCTACGATTGGCCGATATGGCTGATATAATATCATATCAAGCTGGGATTGGAGGAGGCGGCCGCCTCGCCCCGCGCGCCCTTATTAAAGGTCTGTGCACCGTAAGAGCGGGCCCGCGTCGTTATAATAAGTTTTATGTCCGTGTGTTCCCGCATCGCGCCCTCGGGCCTCAATAAATATGTCGACCGCCCGCACCCCGCCTGCCGAGTATGAGCGGTAGGAAATGCCGACCGCCGCCCGAGCCGGATCAATATAATACTCGCCCATATCTGCAGTGGACTGGATCTGCTTGAGAAACCTCGCGCCCGCTCCACAAACAATATAAATCATTTTTCTACTGAAGCCACGCTTGCTGCGAGTGCCGCGCCGCACCGCGCCGCGCGTCCACCCTGAGCTCGAAAGAAACCTCGCGGACCCAATAACTGAACTTTGCATACCTAATAGGTGCAAAACCCTGGATTAATAATAATTCACTAGTTAACCAGTTAGTAGTATTACTCGTAGTACCCATCAATATTTTGTTTTAGTAGCAAATTAAAGTGAATTTGAAAAGTTCTCTCATCATTCAAATAATTCGATTTGTTGGTATTTAAATAATCACTTTCACTGTCTGGGACACGCCATGCGAGCGCTTTTTTGTAGGTGTTTTCCGCTACATTGCGGGAAAACCAAGGCGTCAGCAACGAAATTGTTGGCAGTGAATGTTTTAATAGGCAATGTATATAGATAGGCAAACTTACATGTGTGTATTTTGCTATTAATGTAGGTAGATTGGTTAATAAACGAAAGGCAGGTTACATGTGTACGAGTCCATTCAGAGCCTGATTATCCATAATAATTTGCGGAGACATAATTTATGTTCGTCAATTATTGGAAATAAATTATTTATGTAACACTGTCTGCGTGGACCCGGATAAAAACTATAATTTTAATCCTGGCTATAAACCATCTTCGTGCAAAATTTCATTCAAGTCGGTTGAGCCGTTTAAGCGTGATTGAGTAATAAACATCCAAACATCCAAACTGCATGTGTAATATTAATAATAATAATAGGAAAATAGGATTAGTAGGATACGCATATAGACAATACATCAAACATGACTTAAGCTAAATGCATGTCAAGTTTCATGGTTACAGATAATACAGATAAGTCCAGGGCCCATACTTTTCGTGCTGATGACGTCGAGCCACACTAGGATGTTTTCAAATAGTATTTTCGAAAACAGTTAAAATACGACATTGATACTTAAAATGGTATTTGACTGACATTGACATTCAGATAAACAATAAATTGACATTGGAATTGTTTAGTTTATCATATTTTCACATTTATAATATAGTATGTATTTTACTATTGGGAAAAAGTTGCTATACAATGTCATCTAGTATAGTTATGTAGAAATAGAAGACACAAACTTTGACACAGCTATAATACAAAACATTAGATCTGATAGTCCCCGTGAAGGGCTCTATACCCCAAGGTAGCGTTTAAGGGGGTGTTCTGTTCCTCTTCTTCTTCCTAACTTATTAGATGAACATAGTGCGCTTTTCGTAGATGATATTTCTGCATCGCTTTCTTGCTTTAGTACGTTAAAAAATTCAGAATAAATTACACTCAACGTTAAATGAAATTATAAACTGGTTACAATCTCACAATCTAAGCTCAACTGAAAAAAAAAACAAATAATACAATTTAAACCATACCAAACAGCGGCATTGCCAATAGATTGCGGATATAAAAAATCAAATTTAGAGACCGCGAGTTCTGCAACCTTATTAGGAATAGAAATAGACTCAAATATGAGCCAGAAATGGCATATTCTCCAAAAAATTGTCGTCATTTTAAATATGCCCTCCAACATTCAAAGCCAGCGACTGTCCTAAAGACAGCCCTTACAGCATATTATTCATATGCGTAATCGCGAATGTCATATGGCCTCGTCCTTTGGGGAAATAGCAGTGACATTGATCAAATATTTATTTTGCAAAAGAAGTGCATCAGAATTTTAGTTAATATAGACCAAATGGAGTCATCGAAACCTACTTCATCAAACATCAAATACTAACCGTTATTTCCATGTATATTTCCGAATCAAGTAAATTGGTTAGGAAACATTTAAATTTATATTTACCGAAAGCACCCACTCAAATTAAAAGAAATGAACGCAACCTGAACCGCAAAGATTTGAAAACATTGTTGGTAATGTTGGTGCGTTTGGTTATTATTAAAAATATTGACTTGTTGGTGAATAGAAAAGTGATAAATAGAATTGACGCCACTGGAAATTCTTGTCAATGTACAATATGTGAGTAAAAACCTGTTGCAAATCAATAACTAAAGGAAATAACTGAGGAGCCTATACTTAACAAATGTGTTGAAAAACGTCGTATGAAACGTTTGATAATTACATCCTCGGCTCTCTTATCACGCTCACCTGCGGCTCGCGTGAACAATTCCGCGTCTGATGTACTTATCAACATACCTCACTTGTATCACAATGTATACTATACTGTCACATGTCGCAATAATTGATGATCAAAGTCACCCCGCGATCAAAGTAATCTCAGTTTACTGTACGAGTTTTAAGAGCTCCACAAATTCACTCGCTTTGCCTTATTGGCACCGTGCGTAAGTACTTACACCGTAACGGTATACACTAAATTTTATATGATTATGAATTAATATCAACATAGTCAATCAATTTTATTTCATAATCTTAAGTGCATTAGTTAAGGAGTACCAGAGCCACATAAACAATATTCAATAAATAAATTCGTATCTGTACATCGGATTAATACATTTTATTTTGTTGCGTAGTCCATTAATAGTTGGCGTACTTGTGGATATAATGAAGCGGAGATGAAAGCACAATCAAGTCTATACTACAATTCGTATATAATTATATTCCTTTAGTAGGTATCTACCTAACTTCAGGCATGCATGACCGCGTGGTAACCTTTTGGAGTAAAGTAACTAGGTAGAGTAGTATTTGCACCTACCAACCACATAATATCCGCCGAGCTCATAGCAGCGCAGCGCAAGAGAAGTTTGCACAATTTATCAATTTGAGTTACCGAGGGGCAATATCGCAGAGCGAACGCAATATTGCAGCGCGTGACCGCGTCTGCAATACGCGCTCAATACATCGGCCGGCGCCGGGCCCGGCACGTCCGCCCCCACCGGCCCGTCTTCTAGCTGCCCGGACCCCCACACGCCCGCCCAACTGACCACCTAGATATTTAGCTAACAATGCCTCGCCGCTGCCGTCCTGCTCCTACACCCAAGCGCCGGTAGCCCCGACAGAGATGCCCGCGCTTGCCTCCGGTCATTGCTATATTTATTGGCGACGCTCATAAGTACGCGGGTCAGGTTATAAGTTTCTACGAAATGAATGGCCGAGGCACGTAGGAGGCGAGCGCCAGTTGCCTTTAACAAGAAAGCACCTCCATCAGAACTTGGCAGGGGGACGCGCCACCCCACCCGCGCCGTTATATCTAATTAAAAAACAAAAGAATACAGAACCACTCAGCCTCTTGGCCGCCGACGCCGCTTCGAATTTCATGCAAAAAATGCAACGACTGACACAGACACGATTAAATAAAAAAATTGGGATGGATCTACTTATCACAAATCATAATCATTTAGCAATTAGAACAGAAAAAACATGCAATATCTTCAAAAATAGGAATACAACTTCACCGAAGGCACTATAGTTATAAGCACATAAACAAATAAATAAAAAATATCTTAAACTATTCAGAAATACAGAAAAATCCCTCCAAAATTATTCTATTTATTTACGTCAAGGAAACAGTTTACTGGAGCGTTCAGGTCCGGGCGTCCGGTGTCGGTGCGGTCTAAATTAATCTTATAAATAAATCATCAGACCCATGTGCTCGCCGGCCGTCACAATTCATGCGGCCCGGCTATTACAAATACCATTACGGCGTTCGCAGATGACCGCACCGTTTTATAATGCGAAGGCAGCGTCGTCCGGTCTCCCTGCAGCCTCCTCGGCCCTCAGCCTCGGTCGCCCGCTCCCTTGACCATCGACCGACAATTGTAAATGGCACATAAAATAAATGAATGTGCAGCGGGCCTCGCCTCTGCAGCAGACAATATAAATTACGACCGGGCGATTATATTCCGCCGGGAATGAAACGCTTTCTTTCAGATACACTGTACATTGCCCTGCTGTTCGGGCTGGGATATTTTTTATAACTGATTCTGTATCTTTTTCTAGTTTACTCGCAGTTTGATATGAAATTGTACCTGCTCACTACAATACTGAAAAATGACCATTTGTAAGCTCTAAAGTCAGTGCGGAAAAAGATTACCATCGGTCTGTTATGTGGTGCGTGCCTACCACATAAAATGTGCCATAAACACTGACAGTACGTACAGACAGGACTCATGAACGTTTGTATAGTACAACACTGTTGTTTCTTACATGTTACTAAGACATGGTACTACTTCAAGTCATGGCCGCCTTAGACGGTTTAATATCAACCGCCCTCAGTTACCGATAATTTTGCAGGAGAATCATTTAAAAAAGCATACTGACTGTCCCCAACATCGTGCCGCGCTAGCGACTTTACCTACCGTTTAGTGCGTTGACGCACAGGCTGCGCCCGTGTGCTTTAAATCATGTTCGCTACCTACAAGAGTTGGAGAGCCGTTTTAGTGCGTCGTGTTTTATCTCAATTGCAGTTCAATGCATTTTGTGTGATCGTTTTCCGCGCTAAAGAGTTCACGAAACACGAAAACACCAAACTGAGGCCCAAGTTAGCTGCGGGCTACGGCGTAGCATTCGTAGCGAAACTGCGTTTTGAAATGGATAAGCTAATCCGCCATTGGATGATGCATGTCTGTTTCAATTACGAACATGCAAAATGAGATTATATGAGTAGTTGACAAGTTATCACAATAAACTATAAATTTTGACTTAAATTTTTGCCTTTTATTGCGCTTTATTGTAATTGGTCACGTAGACGGTACGCAGACCTTTGATCCTCTCTATAAACTAGTTCGAATGGCATCATGAAAAAAAGCACAGGCCCTATTACGTACTGAAAACGCGTCCTAAGTATACTGTTCTTTATGCAAAAAGGACGTGTTGATATAATATCGTAGCCTTGTCACCCAGCAGATCTCTGTTAATCAAAGTTTTAGTGTACGAAGAGAGATTAACCTAGAATGAAAAGCGAAAGCTTCTCATCACATGTCGTTCCATTTACCCGTCCGCATATTATATGTACTTACCTACACATGAATATTTAAACGTACCTAGGTATTGGGCCATGACAGGTGGAAGGTTTTTTTTCCGTCCACAACATAAAATAAATGCGTCGTTACGTAAATCTACGATACTGGTCGGCCACGTGGACGGGAGAAGTGGTAGAGGAAGAACCGGTGGATAGGTAGGTGTGAAAGCTTCAGCAGGAACCAGCGCTCAGGTGTGCCTGCGTATGGTGCAGAATAGAAGTGCGTGGAGAAAGGTGATGCAAGACGTCTGTGGTGGTTACGACCATCAGCGATAAGGAAACTACTAAGAAGAAGAAGATATCTACGGTAGGTTTATTTATGACCTTACAACTACTTTAATGGCTCCTCTACATGATGGCCCATCCTATGGCCCAGCGCTATGGCCATGCGATGGTTGAACGCCACTACACGATGGCGACATTCAGTTGTGATCGAATCGTTTTGCGAGATGGACGTCGAAGCGTTAGCCGCTGCGGCAAATTACCTATATACATAATTACGCTTTCTCCTCGATATAATTTCAAAATCTTTATTGTTTCGTGTTGAGGCCACGTACACGTCATTTTCGATATAAAAAAAACAGCATGAACGTCCACACTCAACCGCAGTCGACCGCGCACTGCGGAATGGGCCACGTGTAGATGCATACCGCCATCGCTGCCCTTTGATGTGCGGCCGAAAAACCGACACTGCGGTCATCCCATCGCCATCCCGCCGCGCCATAAGCTATTCGACATCACTACCCTCTCTACACGCTGGCCTATCCTAGTGGGCCAGCAGGATGGGCCATCATGTAAAGGAGCCATAATAATTAATATTCACGTTATTTTATTTCTATTTCCCAATTTTTAGCGTTCCAGTAATGCTATTTAAGATAACGAATGTCTTTTAATCAGGAAGTTTGTTTCAAAATATTTATATTATATTTTCACAACCGTTACCACTCAAATGTGCTCGTACTTCCTAATTTCGAGTATCTTCATAGGTGAAGTTGACTTATCCATATGTAATTAAGAATTTTTGCAGGGGAAGTTCCCGATTTTTTTCTATATTTCATTTTCTTATTGATTTATTCTACCATTTTGTCGGCCTGATTGATTTATATACCCATGCCGAATTAGTGCTTTCTAGTAGTAAGGGTCACTAAGCTAAGCCGCAGACGGACAGACGGACATGTCCACATGGCGTAATTATAAGGGTTCCTTGTTGACTACGGAACCGTAAAAACAACGAGTAGATAGGTATGTGTGACACTGAAGCTACAGTTTTGAATTCGGCTGTACCTATTTTAGATTCCAAGATACTTTATGCAAAAAAAATGGACGGCCTGCATAGTACAATCGACGTGTAAGATATGTAAACACTTTTATACGCTATTCCACTACCTACTTATAATAAGGCGAAAAATGTAAACACGTCGAATGTACGTCAATTAACCTAGTTGGTAGTGATCCTGCCTACGAAGCAAGAGGCTCTATGGGCTCGGATCCCGGTAAGGGCATTTATTTGTGTGATGAGCACGAATATTTCTTCCTGACTCATGTATGTATGTATGTTTTCTATGTATTTATTTACATATATAAGTATGTCATCTAGTACCCAAACTTTGTTTAGTTTGGAACTAGGTCGATTTGTGTAAGGTTGTCCGCAACGATTTTATTTTTTATTTTATATTTATATTATAAAAAATATCATATTTTGATTGGTATCGAATTTAATATTATTGATTAGGCCACTTAAGTACTACTAGCATCTGGGGGCACGGTAGTGCCCCACCAAGTCGAGCAAAACAGCGGCACGGCCGTACAAGGCCGTAGTGATTATATACATATGTCGCAGGGAAATGGCCAAATCACGCAGGATATTAAAATAGAATAGAATAGAATAGAATAACATTTATTCATGACAACAACACATACATGCACATAAATCAAAATACAATATAGAAGACAACATTGCCACGAAACGGTTCCATCTCCTCAGCGTTGTGCTGCCTGGTAGCCATCGCTGGTCTTCCGATGGAACCATCCGGTAATTCTACGGCGTAACACACATTTTACACGCACATAATAATAATAATATTAATAGTAATATAAAACAAAAACAATACCGTAAAGACAAATAATACAATTTTCGAACGCAACATAACCGCGCCAACCGACCAACTAGCGCCATTATGACAGCTGGATGCTCCCGGCAACTAAAACGTCGAACAAGACAGGCATGTGACGCGGGCACAATGCCGATTTGACAGGCCATATATTTATGGAGAATCAAAACAAATATTTCAAGCAAATTGGTACAAAGACAAAGCCAAACGGAGGGCCTCCAAATACAGATAACTTAGCTGCAATTTCACGTAGACTGTACTTCGTAGAGGGAACTGTACCAGTAAATAAAGTTGTGGGTGGTTGAGTATCCTAGAAAAGCACGTCAACCAGCCACAGCTTAACAAAAAAACGAATATACAAGTGCCTAAGTTTTTTTTTGTCACAGCAACAATTTCATTTACCGGAACAGTTCCCTCTAAAAAGTACTCTACGTGAAATTGAATTCAAGAAATGTTCCTCTGAAAAGTCCAAAGAACAATGCAAAACAAATAGATGTGCTTGTAAGAAAACTTTACAACCTACTTGTATTCGATAAAAAAATCTGATGTAAGAAACAATTGTTTTACCTACCTTTGACATTTTATTTCACCATTTTACTAAATCATGTGAGAGATTTGAAAAAACTTAATTGTAGTGTAACGCTGAACCAGTTCATAGATTTGATCAAATCACCTATACTATGCTACAGTAGAGACTTTATCATATAACTAAACGTGTCTAGTGAAATGTTAAAACAAGTTGACTTTGCAAGTTCGTTTCGTCAACTGACTGACGTGTTTCAGGGATTTTATCAAATCACTAAACAAATCTGGTGAAATGAAAAAATGAATTGCCTTTTTTTGGCTGATTTCGTCATTTCACTAAACAGGTTCAGGGATTTGATCAAATGACTGATTATTTCTAGGCAATGATGCTAAAATTTATTCAAATCTTCGTTTTGGCCATTTTCCTGCGACATTTATAATATATGTCAGATACATTACTGGCGATAGGTAAATGAAATTAGTTTTGGTAACATTTGTTCCTCCAAATTTTGAAATTCCAACGATTTGTTTTTGAATATTACTTACTACATTGTTTTAGGTATGAAAAATCCATAAATGCAGTAAAGCTGTGTGATTGCCAAGTTGCAGAATTTTATTTAGCTAGCAAATAAAGATTAATAAGAATGCCTTGGTACTACGAACAATCTCACAACTTTTTACGGTGGAAGAGTTTCGAGACTTGGGCTCTTTTTTTACTTGAAATGTGTTTTAGGGGATTTATTACTGTTTAACATCTAAAGTCCAGATACTATATAATATATGACTGTGTACCCCGACTAAACACACACATGACATGGTTAGAGCATGCGAAGAATAATATTCAAAAACAAATCGTTGGAATTTCAAAATTCGAGGAACAAATGTTACCAAAACTAATTTAATTAACCTATCGCCAGTAATCCCCAATAGCAATGGAAGAGCTAATGGGAAATTTCCAATAACATCTCATTGATCCTGTAAGTGAAATTTATGGTATAATTAGGGTGGCGGATCGCTCGCTGAGCACATAAAGAGTCGGTGACCATTGGCCGACATTGTTCTTCTAACATTATTGATTTTCTGCTATTTGAAAGCCGATACTTAACTAATTATTAAGAAAATGGGAAAGGATTGAATGACAAGATTTGATTATAACATAAAAGCAGTCATAAAAGTTACTGTTTTATTTTGTCATATTATACCTAAACCATCGACGTACATACGCTTACGTACAGTCGACTACAAAGACATGCACAGATAAAATGAGAAAGTATTTCCCTGGTTGTTTTTCTGACACTGATTTACAGAGCAAAATATTCTTTAACTAATAAGATAATAGAGGATGTTAAAATATCTCGAAGAGGATATCTGTTTCATTAGATATTAGCGGTCTTACTAATTCATTTCTTGAATCAAGTAGCTATTATATTTTTCTGTGTATAAGATTGAATTTTACCCTGGCAGGGGAATGCATAGACTGAGAAGGAAAACCCGGAATATAATACACAGTTAATCTAAAAACGTCGGCCCACTTTTTTTTCAACGATTTCGCGTTCATTGCTGCTTGGGTTCTCCAGTGGTTTCATCCTGAATTCAGCAAATGCTCATCTATAGCAGTCTTGTTCACCTAACGATTATCGATAGTCGTGATATTACATATATTACATAATTATATGCAAAGTCAATGTAATGTAATATACAGTTGTCCGTGAAGTGGTTCCAAATTAATCGTTCAACCATTATTTCCCTTTAATAGAGACTTGGACCGAATTTCTCCTTTCAATGTCTTATTTCAATTTTTCAAACTCAGTTTTCGAATAGCAAATCCTAATACGTTTCGATTTGTTTAAGTTAAGACCAGCGCTGGCTGCAAAGCTAGTAACGTGCTGAGCTGAGTCCATTTCGTGACAAAACCGTGTCATTTTATATTTAGTATTTTCTGTATGTAATTGTTAGTCACGAATAAATGTTTGAATTGGATGTAATGGAGCTACATGTAAAAAATATTTCACTTAGCACCGGTCTCCCCTTACACTAAATTGTTTAAAGTTTTCAGGTTTGTATCTTACCCGTGCGCATTGTACTTAGTTAATTACACGCGTAAAATCAGTACTTTGTTCGTTCGTACCAGTAAAGGAAGTATATATAGGAACGAAGCGAAAAAACTTTGCTTTCAGTCACGCCACCTTTCTTTCACTTCAGTCGGCGCTCTTATTAACGTAACGAGATAGTTCAAATTACTTTTATACATGAACATTAGAAAACCACGGAGACTAATCACGGATAGAATGAGTCATTCGATATCACAGACCAGTCATTTGGTCAGTGTCGCAAAACTAATGACACATAATGACGGCCCGGCTAACGGCCGGGGGTGTATAGCTCCGACAACGTTACATTTAACCTAATTCTATGTAATGTAGACTTTCGGGCTTGGTAATAAGGGTTATGTTGTGTGAAGAAGCATCAGTCAAGGTTTGTTGGCTGCGAGGGAGGTCTTGTCGGGTCGGTGCTCGGTGCAGTCGCGAGCTCGACCACCTGACCAGAGCACGGCTAATTGCTGCTCTCCACGGCGCACAAATATCACATGTTTTAGAACCGACAGGGACATCCAGTATCATTGTTATTATTTAATAATTTACATTTAGGAACTGATACATGCACCCATTTTTATAAGCAGGTACCCCTCTCATCCACGGCCCCGCCCCAGTCCTAAGAAAATAGACCAGGTACGACTGATACGGGTACTTAGCTCAGGCTCGGAATCTACGTACCGCATCACATTAGCTGTACAGAAAGCCTGATACCTACCTTCACGGAGTTGATGATATTTTTATTCTTCAGGCGGATATCATTCATGAAATGTAATATTACCTTGTCTTTTTAGGGTTCCGTATTTTTATTTCATTATCGGCACTAACAGCTAAACCTTACGTGCTAATTGGCATTGCATTAATGTTTATGTTGCAATAATGATGGGATTGAATAGAATAGAATAGAATAGAATAGAATGTTTTTATTGTCCACTGTGTAGGTATACATATAGATGATCAATACAGAAAATGGTATCAACAGCTGCCCTCTGCGAACATACAATATAAATCTTAAAAACTACTTATAAACTAAGCATATCCTATATTAACTTTATTTACATTCTGTAGCTGCATGCATCGTCAAAAAAATCTTTAAGATTGTAGTACACCTTCTCAATCAGCCATTTCTTTAACTTATACTTAAATATATTACCTTGCAGCATTTTTAATTCGTTAGGTAATTCATTAAATACACGTATTGCCGTTAAAAATGTGCTTTTGTAATACATTGTATTGTTAGCAATTGGACGCAGTAAATTAAATTTATATTGAGACCTTATATTTTCTCTTAACGAGTTTTGTGTAGCAAAATAGTCTGGATATTTTTTTACAAATAGACATAATTCCATTATATATATACCGGCAAGAGTGAGAAGGCCCTTTTCTTTAAAAATACTTCGAAGCGAATGTTGGTAATGTAAGCGGTATATGGTGCGTATACATCTCTTCTGCAAAATAAAAGTAGACTGTATGTCAACAGAGTTTCCCCAGTAGATGATACCATATTTTAATAATGGATACACATTTCCGAAATAGGCATTTCTAACGATGTTTTCTGAACATGTTGCAGATAATATTGACAAGGCGTAGCAGTTGCTAGAAATGCTATTATTAATCTTTTTAATGTGAGCTTTCCAACTCAAATGGGTATCAATAGTCACTCCCAGAAAACTAATACTCTCAACTTCTTGTACTGAAACTCCAGCTTCGCTTATGTTTAATGATATGGGAGTTGATCTATTACTTCTAAACTGCATTAGCTTCGTTTTGCTTAAATTGACACTAAGATTGATACTAGAGAGCCACTCTACAACTTTTTTCAGCGTTGAATTAATATTCTGTTTAAGTAAAGGTATTTTTGACTTATCCCCTGAGAAAAGTATTGTGGCATCATCCGCAAACAACACACAAAGTTCACTTACAACTTTAGGAAGTTCATTAACATATAATAAAAATAACAATGGGCCCAGTACGCTGCCCTGGGGAACTCCTATATGTACTGCCTCAAAGTCGGATCTGAAATACTCCAGAGTTTTATTCGATTTACAATATTTAACGATGACTGTCGCTTGTTCCCGATTGGACAAGTAATTATCAAACAACTTAAGAGCTTGCCCTCTTACACCGATTGTCTCAAGCTGTTGTAACAGAGTATGATGGACAACACAATCAAATGCCTTAGACATGTCAACAAATAAGGAGAAACAAGGTTTATTTTCGTTAACGATATCCCATATATTTTTAAACATTTTGAAAATAGCTAGTGTAGTTGACTTGCCTTTTTGGAATCCAAATTGATTGGGATTTAAAAGTTCATTTGACTGTAGAAAGTGTATTAATCTATTGTATATTGCCTTTTCAAATACCTTCGACAAACTGGGAAGTAGGGCTATGGGTCTATAATTACTTATGTCATTCCTTTCTCCCTTTTTGTGTAAAGGCTTGATCAGTGCTTTTTTTAAATCTATTGGAAATTCACCAGTTTCAAGAGTTAGATTGATGATATACACAAGAGGATGAACAATAAAAGGTATACATTCTTTGATAAGTTGCACTGGTATATCATCATGGCCTGAACTTTTTTTATTTTTTAATGATTTAACAATTTTAATGATTTCGTGATCGTCCACTGGAACTAAAAACATGCTTTTGTAAAATTTGCTAGAGATTGTCTTATAATGACTCCTAGCAGTCATATTATTTACAGCTTGATTTGTGAAAAAGTCATTAAAGCATTTTGCCATATTTATAGGATCCTTGGTGATGCGGCCATTAAAATTTATATTTTCAATGGTCGCTGGAATACTGTTGGTCATTGTGGTTTGTTGTTTAATTATACCCCATGAAGCTTTTGTCTTATTAGTACTGTTAATAATAAACCTATCATTTGATATCAGTTTTGAGTTCCTTATTACCCTTTTTAATGTATTGAGATTAGTGTAATTCAATGATTGTTTAACATAAATACCTACACCGCCTCTTATTTTTCTACTGCGACAAAAGTAGGACCCCAATCTATAGGAATCAATCTGTAACAGCGTTGCCTCACTATTTTTTAAAAACGTCTCTGTAAAACAAAAAACGTCAGTGCTAGTTGCCTCAGCTAACATTTCAATAAGACCCAGTTTAGATCTCAACCCTTGTACGTTTTGGTGAAAAATATTACAGGTGTATTGTTTAGTCACGAAAAAAATTACTAGATGGCGGTGCATGTTCGCTTTCCATGTCAGTCTCATGTGCAGTAGCAGAATCAAAATTTACATCAGTTTGTGTTCCCACACACATTGTGGTTCCTTTTTTAATCACTTTACCTTGGATTGCATCAATACTTGATACATCTGTTGGTGCAATAGGTGTATTAATATTTATCAAAGAGCGGTCTTCAAGCAGCTGATCATTCTTAATCACACTATCAATATATTTAAATATCTCTATCATTCCTATGTTTGTAATTTTTCCCGAGAAGAATGAAAACATGTTCCAAGATAATCCTAGGTTAGTGTCAAGAAAATGTGCATAATTGTTTGCTTGAATATCTTCATTCAGAAGAGTATTGAATAGTTCAACTCGATAATTATATATGGGTGCGCCACAAACATATGTTGGCGTGCAGACTATTATATTAGTATGTGTTATTGTTTTCAATGTGTTTTTAATTTCTTGTACGAGAACTGTATGATCGTAGTCCCGATGTAATTCAAAATCTTCTTCACCAACCATCAGAATACAGTAGTCACTCAGTGTATACTCTTGAATATTACTCGTTAAGTTGGATAAGAGCTGATGAATTCTACCGCCGTGATAGGAACCATGAAAGCAATCAAAAGTGTTACTAAAAGTTTTTAATATAATATTCAGGATTTTTATATTGTTCCTGCTACTAATTGAGCTCATTACGCATATTTTATTTCTTTTTGTATTGTTTGTTGGATTCACATACTTTATATGTCGAATATTATTTTCGGAGACACCACTCGTACTGTGTGGCGTTTGCTCTATAGTGTATAAACTTGCACTGCTGCTGTCATGCGAAGTAGATTTTTCTGTATCAGACGTTTGGGATTGTAGATTAGGTGATTTTTCTGTTCCATCTCTACTCATGTCATCGAATTCTTTTTCTGATAACTGACGTTTTACTTTATTTGAATTCTTAGTAGCCTTTGTAGTTTTCTTCGTAGATTTACATATATCCTTTAGCTGTTGGATTTGCCGCGCGCATGCTGATAATTGTTTATTAAGGTTTTCATTGTCAAGTAAGAGTTTAGTACTATAGCTATCGGAGAGTTCTAGTTTCTCTTGTAAATGTGCGATTTTGCTCTTTAATAATTCAACTTCTTCTTTATAATTTACAGTCAAATCCGGGCAGCTCCTGTTAAGCGTTTCACTGCGAAGTGTAGAACTGTCGTAGTCTTCATCGTTTAGCGATTCGAAAGAGTTTTTTACAGGAACATTATATTTCCTCCTTGTGATATTGTCTACAGAAAAATTCAACTGTTGGTCTGGTTGTTGTAACACGGGTGAGAGTAATAGATGTGTTTCTTCAGGTTCGATGTCCTGTATTTTCGTGACTTGTTTGGAATTCGAAGCACCGTCAGTCCTTTTTTTACTTATGACTGGTGTACTAGCTTTTCTCAATGGAGCCTTGGTTTGGCGGCATTTAATGCAAGACCATGAAGTTTTCCGTTCTGCATCCATTAAGTCGTACAGTTTATCCGCATTAGTGCATAAAAGATCGTATGATCGTCCACAAACCGAGCATGTCAAATAATGCTTGTCCAAAATTTTTTTCTTGCAGTGAGCACACGTCGGTTTTAGTGACACTTTTTGGATTGCCTTTGGTGGCATTTTTTGTATGTCAGTAGTGCTTATCAATTTTTAAATACTTCTTTATCTTTGTTATATTCGGTCCAGCTTAAGTAAAAATTTAATTCATAACAGTAAGGTGATGCAGCAATGTACCTTGAAACAGCAGTGTAAAGCGTCCAACAGCAGCGACGTTATCTCTCTCGCCGCATGACTCATGCGCTTCGAGCGCGCTTCTTGTTTACCTTCACTGATTCGCCAACGGTTAGTTAAATTTTTAAAATGTATTTTGCTGTAGCTCCTAGACCACTGCGAGTTTTTTCACGAAACAAACTGCACTTAAGAGATCACATATTCAGCTTCAATCCGATGTATAGTTTTTTACACAATAAGCACTTAAATCATTTTTTTATGAGTAAAACACGCAGAGAGAACTTTTATAGTGTTGTCCGCGCAGCAGCGACCACAGATTCCTAATATATATATTGTTATAATATATATTGTTTCCTTAAATAAATTCAATTTGGTGAAAAAGGGTAGGTTAAACATAAACCAAAGTATTACACACTACGGATGTCAGGCCGATGCAATAATTACAACAGGAATAGTCATTTCTGCTAACACTTATATTTTACTTAAGGTGGTTCGACGACCATACAAAACGTTTTTTAACATTCGCAGGCTAACGACGTTGTAATTTAAGAAACTTATGTACCTAACACACTTTTATAAATTGACTTTCCATTTGCGCGAAATTCCCCCTTTCCTAGAATAAACGTGTATAATCCTACTAATATTATAAATGCGAAAGTTTAGATCTTTGGATGTTTGTTACTCAATCACGCTTAAACGGCTGAACCGATTTGAATGAAACTTTGCACGAAGATAGTTTACAGCCTGGATTAAAATATAGGATAGTTTTTATCCCGAGTCCACGCGGACAAAGTCGCGGGCGGAAGCTAGTTCTAGAATAATTCGAGAAATTAGTTTGTCACGTGATACTTTGGGAAGACGATTACTCTCAATTTTTTCTAGTTTATACAAGTTTCTTCTAGGAAATGGGGAATTTCGCGCAAATGGAATACCAATTTATGAAAGATTGTTACATAAGTTTCTAAAAATATCACGCCGTTAGCCTGCGAATGTCAAACGATGTTTTGTATAGTCGTCGAACCACCTTAAAGTGAGTCATTTCAAATAGATTAAACATTTTGATTTGTCGTTTTTATACTACGACGGTGGAAAACAAGCATACGGCCTGCCTGATAGTAAGTAGATACCGTCGTCTATGGACGCTTGAGACACTAGAAGAATCAAGGGGGATGCCGACCCTTCATTCATTAGCGGATTCGTTGTGTTGCGCAACACGCCGCATCCCAGGGAGCTCGTGACCTTAGTCGCCACCAGGAACACAACACTAAATACCCAGAAAGCGATTAGTGGCGTTATTATTTCTGCGGTCTTCTGTTAGGTGTGCTCCGCTACATATGTTCCAAAACCTTGGTAAATAAAATTAAACTATATTGGAAGTCACACGGCTGGTTATAAATATAAATTAATAATAGATAACTTGAAAAACGTGCCGAAAGAGACTCGTTTTGTTTTAGTGTGTCTCCCACACATTGTCATGCCAGTAGGATGACCACGAGCAAATAAGTAGATACTACCATACCAACTCATTGACGCAAAAGTTTGCTTGGTCTAAACCCGCCCGCAACTACGATTTGTCTTAGGTTGCCTGTGAATTTCGAAATAACGGAAGTTGCTTATATCACAAGTAAAGGAATACATCTGATAAAACCACGGAATAACAACCCATTGGAAGTGGCATTCAACCGATTTTCATAAAGAACCACGTGAGAACCACTGTCACCGCACGCACACAACCACATTTCAATAAATATACGAACACACAATTGCAATACGCTTCCGATTTGTTAAAACGTACGGTGGCAATCAGTTATTGTTAAAAGTAGCAAATTTTATATGCAAAAACCAATAATGTTTGCGGTCTAATTTCGAGTGCCAAGTAAATATTTCTTACGTCCTTTACCATATGCGTTGCAAGACTTCAAGAGATGTGGTGGTTCGGCTACTCGACGCCAGATGGCAGTGTTTTCACAACTATGGAGATACGACCGTTTGAAACCGAAAATACGACTACTTGGCTATAACGGAATAGGGATGTGGTTATGATTTGGCCTAATTATTAATACCTACCTATTTATCGTTTTTTTTCTCCTAAATGCTCGGACTTATTTGCCTTACTGTAGCAAAAATAGTAGGTAATATTCCTCGTTACTGACGAGCGCTAATTTAAGATGTTAAAATAATTACTACTACCAAGAAAGTTTATGAAATTACATTACTAAGGGCCTGTTTCACAATCGCCGGATAAAGTTATCTGCCAGTTAAAATTATTGCTATCCTTTTTCTGGTCATATAAAAAAAAGTGACAGCCAACATTTATCTGACGGATATGTTTTAACTGGAAATTGTGAAAGAGGCCCTAAGTATATTCTTTTTTACCATTTAGTTACAATCTTTATCTAAGACAAAGTCACTGCAAACAGCCAAATGCGCGTTCATTTACTGGCTATTACATACCTAGCAATTTGTCACAACAATTTGTTGTAGTTGAAGTGAGACAGCAATATAAACCTTCACAAATCGGATCCATTGTAGTGTGCTTTAAGTTTTCCCAAGAATTCTTATTTTATTTTGAATTGCCATAGATAAAACTCTTCTCGTGTGCAAGTGGCAGAAGTGGCGTATTTAAAATGACTCAAATAGAAAGTTGGTAGCGACCCTGCCTACGAAGCCGGAGGTCCCGAGTTCGAATCCCGGTAAGGGCATTTATCTGTGTGATGAGCATGAATATTTGTTTGGATGTTTTCTATGTATTTAAGTATTTATTTATCTATATAAGTATGTATATCGTCGTCTAGTAGGTACCCATGGTACAAGCTTTGCTTAGTTTGGGACTAGGTCAATTTGTGTAATATTGTCCCTAAATATTTATTATCTATTTAATTATTATTTATATCCATAATCAGGTAGCAGTAATTTTGGAGTAACTTCTTTTTTACGGTTTGTTGACATTGTTCCTTTGACTTATAAAAAAGAATTCATCCGTAGGTACCTATATAGCAAAACAAGTGAAATAAAAAGCTTTTTAAAAATCCCAACTTCTTTATGTTAGTTATCGTCCCTTGATTGCGAACACCGTTTTAGACAAAAATGATTGATACATTGACATTGATACTGTTAGATTATACATTACCAGATCTACATGCTCCATTCCTGATTTAGTATTTGAGATCAGGTCAACAAGGTAACAGCGATTTTTAAAATATTTCACAGGCGAAACCTATTAAGTCTCTGTTATAATAGCTACAATTTTTTTTCTAGGTCAATAACATTCTATTTTGATTTAAGTGATTTAGGAATGGTGGTGGTTTGAACAAAACTTGAAATTGAATTACTTACCATTAAAATGTGATAACCGGATAAACTAGATTTTGCAGCAAGCGATAAAACGAAATTGTGTATCATAATTATAAATTGTCAAAATATTCTAACTACCACATAATATGTTTCGCCAGAGAACCAGATCAATCAACAGTTAAAATTCTTCAACAGCAAGAACAGACTAAATGTAATTTAAGAAGCTTTGCTTGTGTTACGTTTCGCCCTCGATAACACATAGAATTCATTCAGCCAAAACCGCCTAAGTGCTCTTTGACGCTCGTTGCTGCATAATGGCAATATTGTGCAAATATTTACATCTATCGTCCCATGGCTGGAAAAACGCATAAAACCTAAATAGTATCGAGTAAAACGCAAGTGAAAATTTGCATGTTAAAATTTCTAATGTATTTTTGAACAGTCGCTTTGCTGAACTTGTAACCCGAGAATAGGTAGTATGGTAAAGTGGACTGAACCTCAGAAGCGGGGAGTCGCTTTGCTTAACCCATTCAAGGCCCATGACGACACATATACGTCAGACCGCCGTAGTCGCTTTCCGCTACATACGAGGAAAACCACGGGGTCGGCTACGAGCGTAGCGCGTAGCGATTCTGGGCAATGAATGTGTAACTTGTAACCCGTGAGACAGTTTGGTAAAAGGTGAGGTGTTTCCCAGTAAGAAGCGTTCTAGATGTTTTCCAGTCTGGTTTACTAAAGGCATTATCACATTATCAGTGACATTACTTCTGAGTTACGTGCTGGTATAAAGCAACGACTAAATAATGCTTACGACGAGTACGTCAATGGTTAGCAAGCCAAGATCTGTCAGAATCCTCGTGTATTTTGGAAGCACATAGGCAGCTTAAAATCGAAAGGTGGTTTTGAGTCCGAGTGTTCAATACGTTGGACAAGAATATGTAGGTAAGCAGGCACCTAATGCATTTGCAAAATTCTACTCGAGCATCTTCTTACCCGATGCTCCGTTGCTTGATCATAACTCCGCAATATCCAGCGATAGCTCACGTTCAGCAAACTATGTGCGTGTCGAGTCTATAGCCCCGGTCGACGTGGAGGCAGCTATTAGGCGACTAAAGCCTCAAAATTCAGCAGGTCAGATAATTTTCCTGCCTCTATACTGAAAGGTTGTAAAGATCACTTCCTCGTGCCCATGCTTTATATTTTTAACTTATCTATTTCATGTGGTGTGTATCCTAAACGTTGGAAACTCATGCGAGTTACTCCTATACCTAATTCTAGTGACACATCTCGCGTTAACAACTACCGTCCCATAGTTATACTCTCTTCATTGGCAAAGCTTTTTGAATATTTCCTTCAGAAATTAATTTTTCCTCAATTGAAACCATTTTTGAGCGATTCACAACACGGCTTCCGTTCAGGACGACCTGTTAACACTAACCTTCTGACTGTTACAAAATTACAAATATAATATCTGAGCACTTAGATAAAGGGTGTCAAGTTGATGTGCTCTTCTTCGACTTCAAGAAGGCCTTTGATCAAGTCGATTTCTCACCAGGACTGTTAAAACTGTTTGCTAATTACGCGAGTGGTAGGGTAAGTGCCCCAGTGAATGAACGCTTAAGGATTTTTTTGATTTCAAAAATTGTTTTACGTAAGATAGCTATACTTAATATCGGCCATGACTGTTTGTATAGCTCAAACAAGTATTTTAGTTTTGTTAAATTACTTTGCTTTTGCAATAGTTTTCCATAATTTTAAGTTATATGACCTTTTAGGTAGAAAAATGGGAAATCACCGGTGAATGAACACGGTATTCTAGTAAATGAACAACTAAAACCAGTGAATGAACTACTGTTATAGTTATCGTTTATTGGTTTAAATCGTTGTTTAGCGATTTTGTTTGGCATTATATCGATATACCAACACACGGAATAGCAGTTATGGCTAGCCCGTGAACTTTAAGCTTCTCTCATGTAGTAACATGTTGCGACTGAGTTGATATAAATGTTACAAACCCCTTACAGTGAATGTTTTTAATTGAGAAAAAAATACCTGGTATGCTAGAAATACACAGAACTCTTAATTTAAGCAAATACGCAGCGTTTCGTTCATTCACTGGAGCACTTACCCTAGGCAGCAGTTTGTAAGGCTGGTATTCTTACATGCTTAGTACGTAAGGCAATTATAAATAGAATGAATGATGGCATTTGTATTATTTGCAATAAACTCAGGCCACGGTTAGCAGTATAGCAACGAAGTACCAGTGTTTATAATGTTACAGATTTGTCAGAAATCAGGTAACAGATTTAATGTAGGTTACTATTACAAAAAATAATGTAATTAAACCACACGAGATGTAACATTTGTAATATAACCACGGGAAAAACATTATACACATACATATTTTCTTATTATAAAAGGCAGACTCGCAAGTTCTACAGCTCAGAGCCACTAATTTATTTTGTCTCTTCCCCCCCTTATAATAAAATATTGCGTGTGAACGGAATGGGTATATAATAAATTACTTTAACACATTGATTTTATCGTTAAGATTAAATACGTGTTCCAGATGGGTGAGGCTGAGACGAGAGCAGTTCCTGTCCGGCAAGCGCACGAGCACGCGCGGCCCGCCCCCCGCTCTGGTTATTGCGCACGCGTTTAGAAAATTGATACGCGACGCGACCACCGCACCGTTAGGACAGGCCATCGAACATCATTATCTTACTGCTTCACTTTCAAATCGATGTCAAGTTATATATATATATATATATATCCTACTAGCTGTTGCCCGCGACATCGTCCGCGAAGAAGTCGTTTATATCGTGCCTACACACAGACGACTTAATTGCATGTTTCCATTGAATTTGATTAACTTCCGTCTCAACGCAAAATAATGAAAAGGATGAAAATTTAATTAATAAAGATAAAGGAACCTCATTATGAAGAATGTAATTCGAGATAATTTTCGCACCTTCAAGAGTGTGTGAAACCGGGGTTCCTCCAAGAGGAAGCCCCCTTGCACCGATGTGGATAAGGAGGGTTTCACATTGGTGTCTAGTAAGCGCAAGCCACGAAAGAGCCAGTGTGGTACAGCAGAGCCGGTTGGTTCTGGCCTGTGGGTTGCCACACCAAGTAAAGCGCTTTACGTGTCGCGCCTGCCTTGACATGGTGCAGTTTATTCACCAGAAGACTGGCTACTTGCTGAGGATTTTCCAGCTGCGTTCGCGCCACTACGTGCACTTCAGCTCGTTTGTGGTGCGCGTGCCGCAGCCGCTGCAAGAGACCATCGCGTGTGCTGATTTCTGGCCGAAGGGTGTCGTGTTTCGGCGATTCCGGGGCAACCTACTTACCGAATTCTACACCGGACTTGAAGACGCAACTGTTTCGTCGCCTAAATAATAAATAGTTTTATAATTGTATTGTATATATGTTCACCATTAAGGTATTTGTAACTATGGGCCTTAGTTGCCTGAAATAAATGATGATTATTATTATAAAAGGTTTACATCACATCAGATGTTATTGGATAAAGTAGATTAAGTTCAAAATGTAGTAATAATGTTTGGGAGTCATACATTTCCTACGAGTTACAAAATGTCGTTACCAATATTACCTAACCGGAAACCGAAGACAATATTGAGTAGGAGTATGCCATTGTTACTTTAAACTTTATTGTACGTCCGAAATGGCCAAAAAAACTGTTTTAAATTAGTACGTCAATTATCTATACTTCATTCAAAATTATTCTAGCAAATTGTAAAAATATGGTGAAACTAAAATAACCATCCCGTGGTAATGCCTCATTTTAGACACTTCTTCAATCTACTATTTAATAGGACATATTAAAAATATTTACACTAGGTACAAAAATCCATTTTTTTCTCAGAAGGCTTGTCAAGTACAAAATATCTTGCATGTTTTATCTTTCCTGGCATGCGGTAGACACGTGAAATTTCCGTGCTTCATGTGAGAATTAGAAAGTGAAGTTTCCTATCGATTGGAAATGCACAAATGATTGCAATAATTTCATTTCAGACTGCGCGTGCGGTGACTTTCATTCAGTTGCACTTTTCTATTGCAATCATACACAAAGCAAAGCACTTCATTGAATTTGTAATGAAAAGGAAAACATGTTTTATTACTCATTACTTTAAGAATAAATGAATTGAACACAAATTTTATGAGCCATTTTCATAATTAAGGAGTTTTCAGTTACTTAAATCAGTCCTAAAAAAATGGACTAAGTGGGTAGCTTGATCAATTTCGGCCGGGTCGTGTGTTTGCGTACTTTGCAAAATTCAATTTATTAAACAGTGATATTTGTCATGTGGACTAAACATACTGAAGCACCATCTTTCATTCTTTCTATATGTGAATTATAAAAAAACATGCTACAGGGGACATAACGGGGACACGTGACATTTTATAAGTTGAGTAATTAACCAAAGTGTCGCAAGCCCGCGAAAAATCACAAATGTCGGATCAGACAAGTTATCATATTATCTTCACAATTTCGTCTACCAAGACAATTGCCTTGCATTAAAATTATCCGCGAACAGCCATCTTCTAGTCACTGGTTTCACTATTCGTAGCGAATGCCCAGTTTCTCTTGATTACAATAAAGACTGTTTCCATTTGTGCTGGCATTCGATGTGTCATGTGCCCGGCCCGTACACGCCACTCGGTACGAAGGATTTATAATGCTGTCGTGTCATACGGCATGCGCAGCCGTCTCTGCTTCGACATTAGTGTTGCTATTTATAGCTGCAAGTAATGGGTATTGTTAGGCCAACCCGAGGGTTGCACTGTTGGCTTACGTATCCTGATATTTCTGATTATCGGGCTCTGGGTAGGTAAGTACACCTTTAGACGTTCATAAGCGAACACAATTTCTCCGAGCCGAGCCGAGTGTTTAGAAGGTATGTTTTATAAGAGATTAAACAAATTAGATCACTACAGTTATTAAATCCTTATTTTATTGGGTGCTAAACTTGGTACCAACCATTGACTTACTATTACTACGTATAGACTGGCAACCCAGAACATTTTTCTTGACGTCTTCCAATGAGGCCGCCATCTTGGAAAATCAAAGAGTATGTAAACGTAGTAGATGCGACAATTTTCTGAGTTCGGATTCAGTTATAGCTATAGCGGGATTTAATACACTCTTATAAAAAAAACTAATTATTTATTTAATCACCGACATTTGGTATTTTTTTTTTATACTGGATATCTTTATAATTACCGAGGATGCACTATGTTGATGCAATTTGTCTCGGCAACTTGTGTTAAATTTGATGACAAAGTCCTAATTTAAGGTCCATGCGGATCATTAGATATTGATTTTGATAGCAATCGTAGCAAGACAAACAAACTAAATTACGACCAATTTCAAATTGGAAATTGATATAATAATTATATTCTCCTAAATTGCTAATAGGTTCATATTCGGAGACCATACTCGCATTGCGTAAATTATTTGTATAAGAGAATTTACCTAGGATTTAAATAAGTAGAACTTAAGATATATTTAAATAAGGAGAACTGAACGTTGCCACTAAAATTATTCATTAAAAGGAATAAATAAATAAATAAATAAAACAAATGGTTGCTGCTATTTTGGCGCAAAATATAAGATCTTTAAAGCTTCAAGTCAGTAAATCTAGTAAGTTTCATGTTCTACTAATAAGCTAAAATAGTCTTAGGAAATTGTCACTTCTACATTTTTAATCTTTGAAATAATGGCCGCCATCGGCACGTATTTTAAAAATGACAGAAAAATTCATGTTATTTCAAAAATCTGTGAATTTCCCGATGAAAAGTGATCCCCGTACTTATACTATTGTTGGGTTTCTTGTTGGTGCAATAGCGCAATGCAAAAGAAGGCATTTTTTAAAGTTTTGAGTAAAAATTGCACTCAAAACGACCGCCATCACTGCCCGCCACAGACTAAACCAACATACTCTCATGAGAGTATGTTGACATGCGCAAACTTATGCTAGGTGATGTCTACTCTAGTAATATAACTCAATGGTACCAACAAACAAACTAAGCAAAAACTTCAGATATTTAATTTCAATTTATAATTACGATTTATCCTTGACGGTAAAAAAAATACTACGCAAGAAGACCATCATTGAAGATTGAAGTGACGATTTTATTAGGTAGTCTTCAGGAATCTACTACTTACTTAGTATATGAGAGTACGAAAAACTCTTCTACGATAGTTTGTGTTTATTAACAAAATACTGGTATCTATTATATAAAATCGAAAACCAAAACGGGATAAAACACGAAGTAACGAGCGAGATAGCACCTTACAAAAAACACGATCTCCGGCGACACGTTTCTCAAAAACAACGCAAGTAACACGACAAATAAATGTTAGAATCAATTTTCTGGATATTACCTTAGAATAAGAGCATAAAGGCTCCCGATTCTGTTGCGTATTTTTTCTACAATCACGTAATGAAATCTCGATAACATTGTCAATTTGAAACGTAGGCCATTGTTCGGAAATCTTCGGAAATGTTCGGCTAACGTAGGAATCACATTCAGGTAAATTCCATTTTACGTAATTTGATTATATCTGAGACTACATTTCCATGTTAGTATAATCGTTATACAATTGATTCGGCTAAAAAAACATACTGTTTATAAATAATATTGATTAAAACTGAACTTTGAAATTGCGGTTAGAGAATTTTACATGAAATGGAACGTACGCGGTTGGGTTCAACCTTCCGTCACTGTCACCGTTTGTTACTTTGAAAATTTGACGTTTATTATTTATCGTTTGTTATCGTGTGCAACAAGCGCTGTCGCGAAGCCACTTCTGGTCAATCTCATGGCCGCGAATGAGTACCTGCAGCACTCTAGCTTAGGTGTCTGGGTTAGCATATTATGCAACTATTTACCTACAATTCCAGCTTGCAGAATCCTTTATATATATGACATATGAGCTTCCACCTTGTGCGTGGACATGGACCGGCTCCATATTAGGTGTGGGGACCTTCGTCCCCGAGAATGTCCTCCACCTCCCCTTACAGACATCCCTTACCACACAACTGATGCTGTACCAATTCACACGCTATTCTTCTAGTTATAATTACCCGGGTGCACTCTTGATTGATGACCTGAGGCTGAGACTACCGAACCTGAGACCCTGTTGTTACACTTGTTACTAATCCTCTCACACTAAAGAACTCCAGGACTAAGAACTGTGTTATCGCATGTACGTGACATGTAGGAAAATCTTATTCATATACATGATATACCGTCACGCCTCCCAAATAGAATAAGACCTGTGAACGCACATAAATCATCACATCATAAACAATCATCGTCCGAGCTGTGTAAGCACATGAACACACGTGTAAATGTACCAAATCGTTACAATATCATAGGATGCATTGAAAGTGATTATGGAAAGAGCTCACCCTGGTTTTCTAAATCTAACACTACAAATCTGCACTTAACTGTTCGTACGCAATATAGCCGTTAGGAACTCTGACTATCCGCCTACCTGTCAACATTGTTATAAAATGATTTCTTGCCGGTGTTGCTACATAAAATAAATCGGCTGTTTGAGACATGATTATTAACATCAATGTAAATACTATTGTTAATCATGACCATTCACGACAAGTGCTCTGATGTTCGATCGGTCGGATATACTACCGAACACTACCTGTAGTCCACTGGGCAGGCCATATCGCCACATATACGGAGAAAAGATGGGCACTAGAAGCAACAATATGGTCGGGGCCGAAAGGCAAAAGAAAGAAAGGTAGACCACGAAGACGTTGGACAGACGACATAACCGAAGTTGCCGGACCTAGCTGGATGAATTTGGCCAAAGATCAGGAAAAATGGCATGAGATGGAGAAGGCTTTCACCCGAATGGGGTCCATATAAGAAAACATATATATTTGTATAAAAACATTAACACAACACAACTTTTTAGATAAGTGAATACTAACAATATGGAAAAAATAAAGCTTAAATAAATAAATAAATAAATTTTCTGTGACACCTCGAATACAAGATTTTATAATTTAAATTTTGTTTTATTACTTTCGGTTGATAAATTAATTAAACAGTGAGTGTCTTGAATTGGAATTTTGTGTTCAGTAAGCGCAATCAAAGTGCGAAGATTCCAAATTTCCAGTTCAAAACATTGTGCTATGCAGATAAAAAAAAGGAAATAAATATGTATGCATGTATGTAAGGCCTGCGGCTTGTGGTGGCAGACAATAGTAAATTTGACAGCTAATGACAAGTTTACTATGGTCCGCTGCGGCCAGGCTGCGCCAGTTGACGAGTACTCTTTGGTGGCCGCAGAGTACAAAAGGTTTTTTTAATAGGGGTGTAGACACTTAATAAAATAATCATTAATGTCGTATTTGCTCTAAAAAGAATTAAAAATGTAGTCAAATGGAGAAAAATCAACGCAAGAAGTTAAATAATCACGAAGTTAAAAGTGTCCAAAATTTTAAGAAGGGGTATGTTCTGTCCCTTTTTCGCAAAACGCAACTTCATATGAAACAATTAACCCTTGCAGTTTGTGACGTCACTACAAGACGGCAACGTGCTGTGCCCCATCGTGTTCGGCGCCGGCATCGACGCGGCCTGCCGCGCGCGCGACGCGCTCTGCGGCAGCCTCGCAGTGTTTTGTGATGTGACAAACTGTTTGCGTTTTCTCTCTCTAACAAGCAATATTGAAACGGTTGTAGCTTCGTAATTCTTTGAGATATCTGAATGAGATTTTCGTCACTAGGCATATTTTTTGCCTTCTTTCTTTGACATTTTAATAAATGTACTTATATGAAAATATATACTCTTTTTAGTGTTCCGTACCAAAATTGGTCCAACGGAACACAGGCGATCACTCGGAGGCTGTCCGTCTGTCACAGCCAGTTTTCTCGAAGACTGTTTGACATAGGAACCTGAAATTTGGTATAGGTATAGAAATGTATAGCCTAATTACAATAATAAAGTCAAAAAGGTGTAAACCCCAATAAAGGGGGCAGTTTGGGGGTAATAAGGGGTTTCGCAATATTTTTTTTGGATTGTAAGGAACGTGTGGGGTATCATTCGAAAGCTCGTAAATTTTTGAGACGGTATACACATTTTGAGTTCTTTTGACGATAGCTCTTAAAATATGACCAAAGTAACTTTTTTTCATACAGTGCTGTCCCCAGCTCTATTTCAAAAACTATAGCCAACTAAGACTTGGAAATACACATGCATAACAGAAATTGTGTGTAGACGGCGGGAAAATTATCAACATGACGCTAGCTTTAATAAAATCGGTACAGCGTCTCATTTTACGCTGGTTCTTCAGTATAGCCGTGCCTGGTGACGTACATTGCACTTCGCAGTCTGATAAATGAATATTTATATAATATATATTTATGAATATTTATTTTTTGGACGACCGGTTAAACTAGTGGGTAGTGACGCTGCCTACGAAGCTGAAGGTCCTGGGTTCGAATCCCGGTAAGGGCAAATATTTGTGTGATGAGAATGAATACGTAATGTTCTTGTTCCTGAGTCATGGATGTTTTCTATGTATTTAAGTATCTATTTATCTATACAAGTATGTATATCGTCGTCTAGTAGCCATAGTACAAGCTTTGCTTAGTTTGGGACTAGGTCGATTTGTGTAAGATTGTCCCCAAAATATTTATTTATTTATTCCCCCCAAATATTTGTTTCTGAGTCTTGGATGATTTCTATGTATTTAAGTATTTATATCTATTATATATATCGTCGTCTAGTACCCATAACACAAGCCTTACCTGAGCTTACTATGGGACTAGGTCGATTTGTGTAAGATTGTCCCCTTATATTTATTATTTATTTATTTATTATTTATATAATGAAAACACAGCATTATATTTCGTGTTTTTTTTTAATTAGCATCGAGTAAAAATAAGATTTATTGTTGTCATAATCTATAGCAATTCAAATAAAGTACTCCGTACTTTATGAATGTTTGTTTGTAGTGTTCCATATTTAAAGCTGATACATAGACCAAAGGTTAATAAACCATATAGAGGCGTCATAGTTTTCACATTATTTAGTGTTCCCATATTCAGTTTTAATTCCCATATTTCAGTTTTTGTATAAGTGCGCGTGAGCGTGCGCTAAACTTATTTGGCTTGGTTGAAAACCGGCTTCACTAGGCTTTTCGTAATGCTCTATCTTTTTTCTTGGTCTGAGGTTATCGCTCGCGGATTCGACAAATTTAAAGTTATAAACACAACACAGTAAAGTAAAGTAAAGTGTATAGTAAGTGGACCCCCTACAAGGTGGACCGATGACCTGGCCCCGTATCATGGTCGGCCTTATCACGCAATAAGCGATAAGATAAGAGCGTCGTCTCGTTCTATCGAACGGTGTCAGCCAGTGACGGACGCTCTATCTCGTCACTTATCGCGTCATAAGGCAGACCATGATACGGGGCCTGGTAAAGGTCGCGGGAGTCCGCTGGATGCGGGTGGCGCAGAACTGGTCATCGTGGCACTCTTTGGGGGAGGTCTATGTCCTGCAGTGGACTTCTTTCGACTGATATAATGATGACGCATAAATATCAATGAATATTTTCGATTTTGTAATAAAACCATTCAGTTGAGAACTAAAAAAAGGTTTTGTTTGGGTTACTAAAACACACAAATAATACTATGCTTATGGCTTCAGATTTCAACACTACAAGCAGCTTTTGGTGTTCTATATTTTAACAGTTCTACATATTGTTGACTCTATTGGTTAAAATCTAGAAACAAAATAGCATCAAAGTACGCGGTTCTTTATTTGATTTAAAATTGGAATACCGAGCTGTAGTGGTGAATCGTATTGTTGCCTTATACGAAAATTTTGAACACACCTATAAAAAAACATTAAAATGACTCGTTTATCGTATGTACTGGGAAATGAATATATTGATGACGATTGCGTAACTGCATTTTACAGGATACTTTCAGAAAATTCAAGCTACCGTCCGCGCGACGTGCTTTTAATGCACGCTCTGCACTTGATTGAGCCTGTGCCTCGGGGAGAAGACCATTTACAAGTCGTTTTCCGAGAAGCTCCCGGGAACCGACCATTTAATGACGTTGGACACTGGGCTTGTGTTCACTTTGTAAATGGTGAATTAAAAATATATGATAGTTTCTACACCGATTTGTCGCCAGTGCAGGAGCAGTTTCTGTCGAAACCTTTTCCTTATCAGCCCCGGAAATCTTTCCTAGTCGTGCAGCAACAAACGAACACGAATGTAGAGTTTTTGCAATAATAGAAATATATTTTTTGTTGAACTCCATTCAATAAATCAAGCAGTTTAGTTAGTAGTAGTTAGCTTCAAAATCAGGAGATAAAGTATGAATCATTTAAAATAACTGAATGTACGGAACACTAATTGCTGAGTTCCGACTCGCACTTGGCCGATTTTTTATTTCCATATCGTCATAACGCTTAGCAACGGCTATGCAGGGCTCATGAACATAATTCAATTGTGACAAATACATTCATGTAATTCATTCACGCGGGTGGAGCCGCGGGCACGTCTAGTGGTTTTATAAAACCCACGTACCGAGCCGACCTTTAAAATACAATCGAAACCTTTCAACTCCCTGTGATATGCCGACATATTCAATTAGGAAGTTCCTTTCTGATGTTAAAATATATGTTGAAATAAGGTAGTGTGTACCAGTCATGTGTGGAAGGTGGGAGAGGGCCGGGGCGTGTGCCGGGCTAGAAATGAAATTGATGAACTTTTCTCGAGCAATAATGGCTTTGGCACGTACCAACATAATTCCCGGCAAAACTTCCTCGCAGAGACCCGCCCCGCAGCTACAGGGTTGCTACTCTCCGCCGTACCTCGGAATTTATTTCAAACTCCATTACAAAGCCAGTATGCAATAATTAGAAGGGGTTACCCTCATCTGGCAAAATAATTTTGGTCAGAAATACACTTGGCATAACATGTTTCGCAGAAACACTTTCGGTCGAATGGTAACTTTTCATAAAGGTAGTTGGCATTACTATTACCACGCATACGACACATTTTGCAGCACATTGTTTTGTAGAACATTACTTTGGCCGACTTTGGTTTAGCATCATTTTATGTACCATAATAATCCTATAGCATACTATTACAATAGCATAATTACCGACTCGCTATCAAAAAGGAAATACAGACCCAGAGTGACCGTCAGGTACGATGACGAGCGAAGCGAGGATGAGGGTTAGGTGTACTGCGACCCTCACGCGCGCAAGCTGAGCGAGCGGAGCGAGCGTGCCGCGGCAGCGGCCGGCGAGGCGCCAGAACCGATTTTTAGGGTTCCGTAGGCAACAAGGAACCCTTATATTGTTATAATTATTACGCAAAAAAAAATCTGCGAAAGTACTATTCGTTTAGAAGACAGCACGTCTAGCACACGATGGCCGCGACATACTCTCGATTTTTATCGCACTACACCTCTTCTTCTAAGTGTTCTAATAAGAGAGAGACGGATAGTGCGAGAAAAATCGAGAGAGCTCGCGCGCCGTCGCGTGCTAGCCGCGCAGTTATGCTCATCAACGTTATGCCAATATAAGATTCGATCTTATAAAAATCTGCGAAATGATTTATGCCATAGATACTCTGTGTAAGGTGTTTCTGCCAAACGTTACTTCTGCCAAGTATCATTATGCAAATCAAATATATGTTACAGAAGTTTCTGCAAGACAATTAGAAGTGGTACCACATTTATTACATTGTGGGCCATGGGTGGGTTTACCATGTCTCATAGTGATTGAGTCTAAAATACGCAAACGTATTGGCCTTGGAAAAATATATGACCCTACTAGGGTGCAAGTCAACGCATGAAACATTTTAAGAGGATGAAAATGCTTTATTATTTGTTTATCGTAGTCTGGTTTTACTAGGTAGACATATAATTTGTATGTAGAGCGGTAAGTATATTGTGTATAACATGTTGGTCTAGCTTCAACAACCATATATTTTTAAATTGTACATTTTATTGAAAAGCAGTGGTACCTATATAATTATAAATACACATAATTCAATATACAAGTTGGTCGAGCCCTGTTCCAAAGGACAGCGGACGGCGGAGAGGCGGGCGAAGAAGGGAGCGTACATCCAATATAAGAAGAGAACAAAATAGGTTTATGTCGGATACTTTGACCATTCGCCCGTAAAGTAACTTCGATCTACGCTACGAGTGCCGCCCGCAGCCTCATATCCTGCCTCACGTCACGTGCCACCTGGCTTACATATAACATAACTATTATATGAGATCATATCGTCGATAGATAATCGTCCATAAATACACATTTTCAATTACTACCTAGCTTAGTTAGTAAACACAATGTCACCTTATAGCTCCTACAGTTCCTGAATTTATTTACTCTAATAATTATAACTGCTGCTTTGGATGTTAAAGACATACATAGTGTAAATAATAATTAGGTTAATAGCATGAGCAGCGCCGCTATTACCGCTCATCCATCAGTAATCTCGAGTCAGTCAAGCGGCGGTTGGCCTAATTCGAGGCGCAGATGGACATCAAGTATTGAAGCCTGCAGTTTGTAGGCGACACCTAGAGCTAAGTAGTAGCTTATATTAGCTGACGGGCGGCCCAGACAGGTGCTGAGGTCTCTGGGGAGCACGCCTGTCACGACTAGGTGCATCGGCTTAATGCCGGACCTTAATATATCTATCATGATTAATAATTAATGTTGCTTACATTAGATGCGCTCACTTTTAGTTACACCAGTGAATCAACAATGACAATTTCTGCGATATAAACAAAATTCTGTAAAATTTTACTCAGGTACCTAGTCCAGAGAAGAGTTGAACTACCTATTAAACAAAGTTTTTTTCAGAATATCATTACCTAACACCTTAATTTCAAGAGAAGCAAAATGCGAAGTAAACTTTATACGCCGCTGTACACAGCACGCCGCCAGTGCACCGCTTAATCAGCGCTGGACCGCCCGCCCTATATTTGCGTATGCAAAGAGACGCCAGCCACATTAACGATGCCATATAGCCAGCGTAGCGTGCAGCGATTGGGCAAACACATATCTGCATTATAAACAGCAGTCCGGGCGCACAAACGCGCTCTGTGGTCGGCCTTTACCGGCACTAGACTAATCAACGAGCTGACCTTCCGCAGCCGAACAAACGCCGCGCCGCGTCACAGCGCTGCAGTGCTCTCCTCGCTGGAAAATAGCTCACTAGTCCACTCATCTATTCATTTGTAATTAGGCAGCGTTCCTAACTACTTGTTTTGTTACTACACATCGACTACTAACAACTGCACCCGCCTATCAGCTACGTGCTAGAGAAAAAGCAGAGCGTTGTAACCTTCGCATTGAATAAGCAAAATCAAGAGCTAACCTGCCGTGAAAAGCAATAAATTGCATTACCTCGATACGCAATAAGGCAGAAAACATCATAACAAGCTACGTGCTTCACCAGTATGCGTGCATGTGCAGTGAATCGATTAAAACTTTCTACTTTCCACGTTCGTAGCCAGTGCACCCACATTAACGGAAAATCTCGACACATTTCTCGGACTCCTCTCCACTAGAGCGAATAAAGAAAGCGGGTTAATGCAATCAATTAAGTACCACGTATTTAAAACTATGGGATGTGCCTATCCCTATCCCGGAACTACCGCCGAATTTATTTGTTTATAAATTAGGCAACGTGGAAACAAGAAATACAACTAGCACACCAACGTTTAATACTTATTTATAATATACCAATATCGTTTATTAAGCAATATTTTTTTTGTAAGATGTTTCTCTCCTGTTGTGGTGCAATAAAGAGTATTTATTATTATTATCGTTGCGGGTGGAAAAAATGTCATCATTTGTAGGATTTTGCACGTTAACAACGTTTTAATTAACGAGTGAACCTCTCGTATCTGTAGATACGGTTGCGTTATCACTTATCGTGTCTAACAAAGCATCTTTATCTGACATCGCTGCATGCTGGTGCACTGTTAGATGGTTTTCCCATTTTGTTATTTCAGAAAACTGAGCTAAAACGTCTGTTATTGAGTAATTCATCTGTTCTTATTCTATTTACAACATAATTCTAGTTGCATCAGACTTTTTGGAAAATGAAACCATATTCAGTGTCATGTTTTTTTTATTATCTCTTACATCACTTCTGCAATTATTTAACTTTAAACGTACAACCGTAGTCACAAATAAATAAATTACACTAAATAATTTATTGACATAGATTTGACAACGAGAGCGGACGACCAATCGTCTAAATCGGATGTCCATAGCATGGACGGTACTTTGGTTTGAGGTTATTTGTGTGAGCGAAGGCGCGGCGGGTCAGGCAGGGTGAGGGGGCTACGCGCTGGCGGCCGTGGGCGTCGTCTGCTCCGCGTAGTACCGGTACGGGTCCGCCGCGCTTGCTGTCGCTGGCCTCACCACGTACAGATTCCGCCTTCGAATTAAAGACTAGAATTGAAATATAAAGAATTAAAAACATTACAAACAAAACACACGATGTCAGTGAAAGGACTTTCCAGACAGAACCCTTAATTTGGCAGTGCCCAACCGGCAGTAAAAACTCGTTGGCCGTCTTTTCGTATATTTTGCCTGACCAGAATCGTTGGGGCTGTCCTACGTAACCGAGGCTTGAACTATGGACTTTCGCTATTTTTTGTCAAATTAAGGGTCAGTTTCAAATTTAACAATATTTAGCAGTGCAAGACTGCTACTGTGGTATCTTGACTACTTTAGAGATTCTGCTGCAAATTGTTACCAACACTAGCTATAAAGTTCCTAAAACTGATATGTTTGCCCTATCCCACAATGCTTTAGCATTTCGATTTACATCACCTATTATAATAGATTTTAAATTAGGCCTGTCCCCAGCAGTGGGACGTATATAGGCTGATTAATTAATAATAAATTATATTATATAATTACCTATGATGTCCATCAGCATGCACTTGGAAGGTCGTCTCGCCGGGAGCGCCGTCGTGGCTGAAGAGTTTCTTCAGGGCGATGATGCCGGCGATCGTGAGCGCGACCTTGCTGGCGATGAGGGCCTTGCCTGCGATGGCGGCCAGGGTCTTGAGGGCGATGCCACCCACCACGCTAACAGTGGTGAAGATACCGAGCAGCAGGTAAGGGAGCACTTTCTTGCCTGAATTGCAAATGAAATATTTACATAAGAAATGCAATATTTAAAAAAACCTATCTGAGCGATGCTTAATGTATATTGTACTCACCTCTGCCTCTACCCTCCGAGGCCAGATCCATTGAGATGGTATGCGAGTTCATTAATTGCTCGAATTTAGTGCGCAGAGCCATGTCAAGCTTGTCTTCCGTGGACATGCCAGGGAAGAAGCGCGGCTCCGCGATCGCAGCGGGAGCGTCCGCCTGCTTCACCAAGGTCAGCCCGTCGGCGAGCTGTACGCTCTCCTGTACATACAACAAAACATTACAACACACTCTTATAGCACAACACACGATCTCAAGCACTCGGTTCACTGTTCACCTGCTCCACGGCCCGTGTGAGAGCGCTCAGGGCTTTGCCCTTCAAGCACGTCGTCAGGTGCCTTTGCGCACTGCAGTCGTCATAAACTTTCTGCAATACAGCAAACTCTGCCGAAGGCCACCACGAGCTCTCTTCAGCTCTTCCACTGTCGATTTCGTTCTGTGCATAATCCTCAGCATCCATCCGGCGGGATCTACGGGGCCCGTGCACGTGGCCTGAGGCGACGACCACACAGATAACTGACACGACGGCTATCCGAAAAACGGAACACATTTTGTTAATTTGATGTATGTTCACACACTGCACTAATAACTAACAAATCAGCGACTGCGAGGTTGGTCTGTCGGCAACTGACAGTCGAAGGAGCGGGTGCGAGCTTATAACCGTGCGCCACTTGGCCGTCGAGCACCACCAAACATCCGCCATTCCGCACCAATTCTCCTGCACGCGTACCTACTTACGTAACTGAACTTGAAAATGATCGAGAAATATTTTCCAAGTGAATTTCTCCGATAGAATGCTTGGCAAAAAGCAAGACGTATATCTATTGGCCGCTGCTGCGCGTGTAGTAGTACGTGTTCAGGTGTGTGAAAAATATAATTACACACAGGTAAGATGGCGTGCACTACAAGGAGCATTCAATCTCCCGTTTCACTAATAGGTAGCCAACTGAAACAGTTTATTTCTACGCCCATACCAGTGAATCCTCTATGAACGCTTACACAGGGTGCAAAGTGTATTTCCGGTACGAGGTGCGGCGCGTGCTCACGGCGGCGCGCGGCCGCTCGAGGACTTACATGTGCACTCGTAAGTAAGCCCGCGTTCCAAACGATACATACGTATAAGGAACTGTATCTGTTATCGACAAACTGAAAGTAAAAGCCATAGGGAACCGAACCGTGTCGGTGGATTCACCCATTAATACTAACGCACTGTCGTTAAGCTATACTTATTCAGGTTTCCGTAAGAAACGTTATTACCTATATCGTCAATGATGAGCTGTGTTATAATTGTGTGTGAGCACGAGCAGTCAGTGTATGTCCATTTTCATCTTTAATTAGCCAAAAAATTCATATCGTCGATAGTCACGTCGTGGAATTCCGTGTTCGCCCCTGCATAATAATATTGATGATGATTAACTAAATAAATAGGGAAGATCAAACGTAATCTACCCACTTTTAGTAGGCATTTTGATTATTTATTACTTGGTATCTCTTGCGGTAAAAATCAGTTGAATAAGTTTCCGTCTCAAAAAACCTTAATGATATTCATAATCTGTTATTACCGACTGCACTTTTTTGTACTATAAGCACATATTAGGTGCTGCATGCTAGCAGCCATTCAGACGTTTCTAACGAACCTTATCACAACCGATTTATTATGTGTAATTGAAGACTTCCTTTCGCAACCTACCGTCTATCAACCTACCATCAGGTTGATGGGACCAAAATACTGCTTTGGCACGGAACAAGCAAGCCGCTTAAAATATATTTACGCATTTGGACGAACAACTTCCATATCCGTAATATACGATCATATACAAGATTGTAAAAATAAAATCTTGTACAAAATACATAACTAAGTTGTCGTTAAGTATAAACATAAGTAAAATTACGTCCATACAATGTGCCTATTTTTGTTAATACAGAAGCCTCACCGATTATTTTGCACACAATATGTTTTTAGTGGGCTCATGAGTTTTTAAATACAATGTGCTTTAATGTCGGAATCGAAAATGATCGGAATTTTGAACCTTTAATATGTATGCTGGCAAGAACCAAATTGGCAAAATGCGAATTCTTACCATAGTCGGGACTCTTCTGTCGTCTATACGTATCACGGTGAATCTTGATCCCTATGACGTTTTAAGGTTATAAATTGTATGGAGATGACAGCTGTCATAAGGGTCAAGATTCGCCGCGCAAGTATAATCATGCACCAGGCTGCCCTTGTACTGTAATCATATTGTGTTTGTATCGACATATTTATATTTCAGTCTTAAACTCTCGATTTCATGGAAACGTGATATTCGGAACTTGTATGCTGCCATGATAATTTGATAATCACGTTTATTTTCTGGAGGGGTAGGCAGAGATCACGGATTTCCACTTACTACGATCTTGACAAACCTTCTTTCACTTTCATTACATTATTCATACATGCTCGTCGGTTTAGGGTACTCTTGACCTGACCGCTCTTCAGGATTTCTCTGATTTGGCCGGAAAAAGTTCGGCGAGGTCGTCCCCTTCCAACTGTACCATCCATGCACTTTTCCCTCATACACTCACTTTGTTAATTTTCTTTCATCCACCCTCTACGTGCCCATACCATCTTAACATGCCCTTCTCAATTTTCGTCAACAATTTCGGCCAACTTAAATAATCTCAAGGTACAGTATGAATGTCGTGTAGGTATGTACCTATATAATGATTAGTGATTTGATTATTAATGACGCACTGAGGAAGTACTTGGACACCGAAATCAGCTATTAAATCTTACAGGTAAGTGTACTGTACATACTAGAAATCAGTTTTGGACTATGCAAAAAACTTGTTAGTCTATGCAAAAAACGCGCAAATAGGTTTATTTCGACCAATGTAAGTGTGTATTGTTCATTTTGTAAGTAAACACCAACATTATAGGCTAATAAATAATGTGTAAACTTATAACTAGGGTGACCATTCCGTTATCGTGCGTGGGACTTATTCATATTGAAGGGAGCAATACGTATAATTTTGACAGTGATCATTTTAATCATAACTGTATTATTTATTACAGGTAAATAATACAGTTTGAATTTGTATAATAACAGATAATGCATCATACATGCACTTATATCTAATTTATAATATCTAAGATAAATCGAGGCTGATGCTTGTCTAATTATAGGTAGGTTTATTTAATTTAATAGAAGGGGATAACAAAATGTATGAGATGAGCAAAAGAGATATCAACTAAAGTAATAATAAAAAACTAAATTAAAAATAAAATAGAATAGTACTAAACTAAATCTAAAAAAGGCCCCTGCGGCATTGTGCCGAAGATGCTGGCAGCATTACCTCGCTGAATAGCTAAGCTAATTCTTTGTGCGAGATAACTGCCAGCCCTTCGGTCACCGGTGGCATCTGTAAGCCTCTTCGATATCTCTTTAAAGAGGCTTAGGGCTGCAGGGCCCCACGGGCCAAGGGTCTCGACGCCTAAAGGCACGAAATTATATTCAGCGCCCAGACCACTATATTTGCCCACCTTCGCAGCTTCGGCCGCCTCTGCTGCAGCTGCTGCCCTCATAGAGGTACGGTGGAGATGCGACGGGGCTAGTGTGTCAACACAGGTTGCATCCCACACCAGAACCCGTCCCAAACTCCACGGGACCAATGACATCCCGTCCCGTCTCTTGCCATCGTTTCTTAGAATGCCAGAAGGCTCTAAAACAGCCGGCACGTTGGCCGATGCAAGAGATCGACGAATGATGTCATTAAGGGCAGCATGCCTTGAGAAGCGACCCGCACTTTTCTGGCAGGAGAGCCCGTGGTGCCCGAGCCGATCTACTTCGCTTCCGCAGGGGCATCGATGTGGGGCGCAGACCGGGACCCATTTGTATAATTAGTTTTAATTTATACTGAACGGTCAAAACATCCCTTCAGACGCCAGCATAATATTCCTAATCCTGCCAATAAAGTGTTCTTTCAAATTATTCTGCCGTTACAATCACTTTTGTTGCCGCGAAAACTCGTAGTAAAGTGCTACGCGAAGATTTCGTCACATACGGAAATGTACTTGCTACGGACTGCGACGTAGCGCTACGAACGAGGGCGCACAGAGATAGTCGATAACGCCTGATGGCACTACCTATAACAAAAAGAGAAGGCAAGACTCACTCTAGCTTTGAATAGAAAGTCAACGGGCATTTTCAAATAATTGCGAACCCAATTAGCGTAAGTAGTAAAAAAATTACTCGGTGTCAGTTTTGTGGCGACAATTAACATATTAATTGCCAAGAATCGCTACGCGCTACGCTCGTAGCCAACCCCGTGGTTTTTCTTGTATGTAGCGGAAAGCGACTACGGCGTAGGCGCCCGCTACATAGGCGAGTTCCTGGCAGTGAAACTGTTAAGCATAATTATGATGTGAAAAAAACGATGTAATTTCACATTTAAGTAACCGGGTGAATCAACTTTTAAAATACTCATTTTGGAACGATTAAAAAATAAATCACATATTTTTTGTAAAAAATTACTAATATTATTTCACTAGCGTAAACCTTAATTATTGTTTTTTTTTATAAAATTAATTGACTGTTTCGATATAATATAACACATATTAGGGCCTGTTTCACAATCTCCAGTTCAAACATCCGTCAGATAAATGTTGGCTGTCACTTTTCTTTTATATGACGGGAGAAAAGGATAGCAAAAATTTTAACTGGCAGATAACTTTATCCGGCGATTGTGAAACAGGCCCTTAGTCTGTTATTGTATAGTGGTCTATGGCAATGTGTGTGAATTTGTGAAAAATTTATCGTAACATCTGACATATATATATATATGGTAGGCCTGACATTTGACATTTATGTTATGTTGTCTTACGCAACCAATGATGTATTGGTCGTGTAGTCGCGCACCGAGGGTTCCGTACAAACTATCAATTAACTCAAGGTAAAGTAAATGTCCCAATATTTGACACCTTCATTCTAATAATCTTGTTGGTGAGGTAGGGCACAGCGAAATGTCATCCCGCTCGAATTTGGAGCAGCCCTACTGGGAAAGTACCTCTGCTTTGCAGAATACCACAGCCATATTAATAACACTACTACTTGCTCTGTAGTAGTGTTGTGTTCCTGGAGGTGAGCACAGAGTGGTCACCAGAGCTCCCGAGGATGCGTTGTGTCGAGAGCGAGGGAATTTGTTCCTTCAGCTGTCAAGCGAATCCTCAAACATATCAAGGGTCGGCAACGCTCATGTTACTCCTTTGGAGTTGCATGCGTCTATAGGCTGCGGTCTCCGCTTACCATCAGGCGGGCCGTACGCTTGTTTGCCACCATCATATAAAATAAAATAAAATAATAACAGAATTCAATTTCAAAAAACAAATAACTTTTATACCAAGATCATCGAACTACCAAGACAATTGGGCCGCGATTTTTTTTTGAACTGCTATTGAAATATACCCATCGCAACCCCATTAATTCTAGAAAAATCTTAACAGCGCAATGTAGGAATGGTTTATGGTGTCATTTGGTCAAGGGCAATCAGCTACTAAGCTGATTACCCTTGCACGTGATAAACATTAATCGCTAAAACACCAACATACATTAGTATGTATGTATACGCTAGATACAGAAAATGTTATACTCTTCCAGTAATATTTATATTTATCGTAATCACAAGTATTAATTTCGAATTTTTCGCTAGGATAACTTCGGAGATAGGGGGGGGGGGGGGGGTTACATTTTCCTTCATAGATCCAAATTATACCAATGTAGAAAAAAAGAAAAACTGTTTCAAAAAGTGCAACTCAAGCACTTTCATATGATACCCCAATTGACCTGATAGTTGTTTTTTTTTTTGCCCTCTCATAATCTCAATTTTTCATAGAAAATTAAAATGTATACTTAAATTTCTCATTTTCCATGCACGTGGATAACTCTCATTTAAAACCATTCCAAATTTGAAATTGATAGCTTAAGTATTTCGTGAGATATTTCACTTTGTGACAGACAGACAGACAGACGGACGGAGTCGCACTATAGGGGTTCCTTTTTTACCTTTTTTGGTACGGAACCCTAAAAAGAGATATGTTATAAGCGCTCCAAAAGTGGCATACTAAAACTCAGTCAGTCAACTTGCCTCAGTTTCGCGTGGTCAACGGCAACAAGTAAACGTGTATCAGCTGTCAGATTTGTTGCGCGAAAGTAAAACCATGCCGTGTGTGATGCGATTTTGCACTAATTTAAGTAAAAAAGCCAGAGAATAACGTATCATTCGTAAGAAGCTACTTTTATAGATAGTATTAATACATTTCACGTATTCAATAATTACGTGCATAATAGTACATTGTGATACAAGTGAGGTACGTTGATAATTACATCAGAGGCGGAATTATCACGCTCACCTGCGGCTCGCGTGATAATTCCGCCTCTGATGTAATTATCAAAGCTCACGCGTTTCATACGACGTTTTTCAACACATTTTGCGAGGAAAAAATCATTTTCATAAGATGAAAATTTGATAGGCCTGCCATGTTATTTTCCTTACTTATTGATGTCAACAGGTTTTTACTCACATGTTGAATACATCGTCAAGAATTTCTAGTGGCGTCCATTCTTTTTATCACTTTTCTAGTCACCACGAACACCATTTTTGTTAATAACCAAACACGCATTAACAATGTTTACAAATATCTGTGAAATAACCTATAATGGCGCGCATCAATTTTTTTTGTGAAGTTTGCGCAGTGCGCGCGCATTAGATGAAATCTCTTAACAGCCAATACAAAATAAAATAAATAATTTTGTTTTAAAATGTTATCTTTATTAATTCATGTAAAATGTTATCAAAAGTGAATAGTTTTACTAAATTAACCGTTTCTATATCATATCCAAAAAGAAATAGTCAATTAACTAACAAAAAGGATTTAATTTGTTTAGTCGAGTAAGAATCCATTTGCCGAGAATGAAAAAAAAGCTGTACATTCTGTACAACCCGGTTAGTTTAAGAATGCACCGTGTGCATGCATACATCTTGCTGCAAGGTGCCAACGTGACTTAATCGGGATATATCCATAACACACAAGTATCGTAATGTTATTAAACACGCGTGTTTAATATCCAGGATTATGATGAGCCTAAAAGCGACACAATAAGAGGTACGTTACGAGCAATTGTGTTGAAAAAGATTATTGCAGAACATGTTGCGTGCAACAAAAATATATCCGAAGAGTGAGGGCGATAGAGTAGCAATATCTTTCCCGATCAAAGAATAGTATAAACAGAGGTGATCGTGCTGAGATTCGTATATTGATTTTTGATAATTTAATTTAGGTATGCACAAATTCAAGAAAGTTGAGTGATTACCAAGTTACAGAATTTTATTTAGCAAGCAAATAAAGATTAATAAGAATGCCTAAGACTTGGCTCTACGAAATATCTCACAACTTTTTACGTTGGAAGGGTTTCGAGACTTGGCCTGTTTTTTACATGGAATGATTATTTTCTTCTTCTAATTCAATGGCCAACAATACTAACGTCAAGTTCAGCCATTTTCACAAAATACAACACGAAACTATTTGTCTAGGCGCAGATACGGATACGTTCGCAAGCGACGGTACGGAACTGATCGTATGCGTCGACAACATCCTGCCGGACGTGATCGGCTGTCGCCGCATCCGTTAGTATCTTTCCGATCCGATGCGATGCGAGCCGTTTGATGGAGATTATGCTTTAATTAATTTAAAAGGAAAACTATCACGGCTAAGCAGGCATAACTAGTTACCGGCAATAGTAACCTATAACTTTCATGTTTGGCAATATGCTTTAAATATAAGTTGGTTGAAAATAAATAAATAAACAGTCACCCAACTTAAAAATGTACTTGGAAAAGCTAAATATGGTATTTATTTGGCGCGCGCGTGTCGGTGTAACAAAGACAGACAGGTAACTACCGAACCCTGCACTGCGCGTGGCCCGACACTCACTTGGCTGGTTTTTCTTGTCTGTCTGTTTATCCACTTTACGAGTATATCGTTTATTTTGTTTACAAAAATGTACGTCCCAAAAAGTGAGTGCTTTGCCGCAACGTATTCGGTTGAAATTAAAAGTGCACGCAACAAATGTAAATTTAATATCAATTCAATAGGTTCGTTTCGCCAGGTGTTTCACTCGCTTGCTTCCACACGTGCCGTAGACGTATCTAACTTAGGTACCAAACAGAACGAAAGCGTGAAACATATTGAAATGTCATTGGGGTGTGAAAGAGACGAATCAAAATGTGGCCCTAGATATGTCGAGCCATCATGATATGCAGTGCGCAAAAGCCGTAACGTTAACTGTTCTTGATCGCATGCGCGCACTGGCTCGTTCCTGTGCAGAACGTCATGCAGTTTCGCACGATTGATTTAGTGCTCTTCCGTTCGTGGATTCAGTTTTTATTATAGGTAGATATACGATTTGTAAGTTTATTGTAGGTATAATGAATCAGGAAACTGGCAATTAGTAAAATTACGCTTGCAGGCGATTCACAGTGGGCTGGATGGCTCGAAAAGAGGACATTCGAACTTTTTCAGAAAATCATTTATTGAAAAATGCTATCCGATAGAGAATTATATAAGGAACAATAAATGTGATATACATTTTTTCGAAATAAGGCATATTGACAGCAGAAAAAAATAAAGTCTGTTTTTTTTGTATGGGACCCAAAAATAGGTATCTTGTTTCTCACAAACTATTAGAGGTCCCGTCTTCTACCTTTCAACTTTTTTTTAATACTTTTATAGAGTAGGAAACGATAAGCAGAATTTTTATACAGGTGCTGGATTTTTTTAGTCCAGTAAAAAGTCCACACATTTTCGATTTTTTCGTTTGTCTTTTTTGCGATTCCACATTATTTTTCGATAGTTTAATTCTATAATAATAATAAAAAGTTACACATGCGACGTTCTATTGAAAATTTTTTTTGGGAAAGAGTTGATTTTGCGTGGCCGCTCCACACGATGGGCCATGCTGACCCATCATTGTTGAGGTACAAATGATGTACCATTAATTTTTGACTGGAAAATCCGCAAGATTTAATGCCCAAATAGGTAGAAACAGAAGTGGTCTAGCCTAGCCATTCTGACGTCATGGCCGCTCCACACGATGGGCCATCCTGACCCATCATACAGGACGCAACTATGCGTTAAGGCGATGCCTTGATATGAGTCGAACATGCCCCCTAGACAGAGACACGCTGATGCCTTCCGCGTACGAGGAAAAGAGATGTAACACTCATCGGGAATGGCTTTTTTGGACTAATTTCGATGAATACCTAACTTAGAGAAGTTTTATTTAAATTTCATAAAGTGAGATTTTAGATGAGATAAAATAATATAGTATTAACTTGATTGTGTCGTAAAATAATGTATCGTTTAAGTAGGCTGAGTAAAAAAAGGAAAATACAGACCCAACTTTGGATTTTTTTTCTATCGAGGAAATTTTAAGCAATCATGTATCGATAAAATCAGATAATCAATCATATAGTCAAGAATCATATATCTGAAAATCAGACCTTATTGTTTCTTAATCTAGTCAGAACGGGAATGCACAGCCTTAAAGGGAGTAAGACATATTTATGTCTCGTTCTACCGCAAAGCGGCGTCCTGTATGATGGGTCAGGATGGCCCATCGTGTGGAGCGGCCATCAGAATGGCTGGCCACTTTGTTTGTCACATTTCTCCATTTTTTCCGAGGTAACTACCTACTTACAAGTTATTTTATGGTAGGCAGTAAATAGTACAAAAAGGTTAGTGCCAAAAGTCGTCGTAAACTGTCAAAAAATCACACAATTACTAAAGTATTTTTAAATTATTTTAAACAAAATAAAAGTTTCCACCAATTACATTGAGACCACGTAAATATGAAAGTTCTTTTAAAGTTGGTCCACAGTTATTCATAATACTAGTAACAATTCAGTAAAGTAAGTAATAATTCATTAAAAAAATACATACCCGCCTTATTTTTTGAATGCTATTATGGCATTAAAGGAGAAAAACAAGCAAGGTCGTAGCGTCCAAGTAAAAAGAAAATAGGTATTATTTTTAAAAGCTAGAATAAACAGGTAAGTACTTACTTGTTCGTAAGAAAGGGACAAAGCACATTTTATTTAGCAGAGGCATTTTAGGTTTCAGAATAAGGGGGTTAGTCTTTCAAGCGAGTCCTTAGCATTTTCATCAAATTCTTTATATGGCAACAATTATAGGTACTCATTAAATAAACTGTCAGTTATTATGAGTGTCGGATGGATGAGGGTGATTTCAATCATATCTTCCTGGCGTGCCCCCTTTATAATAATACTTTTCTATACAAAGAGCTGATTAGGCTAAAAGTTCAAATCTCAACCCGGGTTTTAGATTAAATTACTTTAAACATAAAGAAATTCTTGTAGCTTTATGCTTATTTTGTGAACTAAATAAGTTACAGATTTAGTAAACTTAGTTTATTTTGTATATTTTGTTATTTTGTATAATATTCCAATGTTACACTGTTATAAATGTGGTAAATGGTACTAACATCGTAGTTGTGATTCGTCTTACTAAAAACGTATGGATTATTTACCGTTCTTTTCCAGGAATAGCAACTTGCTCTATCATATTGTCGTTTCCGAATACAATGTTGTTTTTATAAAATACAATCTCTTTAACTCGCCGCATTGCCACGTTGGCCATCCAACGTGGCAATGCGGCGAGTATTTTTGGGACGTTTGTGCCGGGTACGTATCACGCGGGACGATAAGGTTGGATCTAGGTTATGTATTATAAGTTTTAGTTGACGATGCGTGTTGCGGATTGTGTGTCTATTTATATTTTACTGACGGAACCTGTGGTGGATGCTTTATCTGTGGAATGACGAAACCTGCGCTGTGGATCTTGATGGTATGTATACCTAGTGGTTCGGTTTTATTCATTTTGTATTAGTTAAAGTAAGTAAATACATTGCCCCATCTCTTTAATAAATGCGTGTTACATTTTTGGAAAGGCTAATTACAAATAATTATATAAAAAACAATATATATATTTTTAAATATTGTAGGTACTTACTCCAAAATTATCTGACAGAAAACTTGGCTGACCATACATATTTCCATGGTTCAAATTGTGTTGAATTGTGATGTGCATGCAATTTGTCAGTACAACTCGTTTGACAGTTGGATCAGCAGCGCAAAGCGCAACATGCCTCCAAACGATAGCAATTGGTCAGTTTCTGATAAATTGGGGCTGCCAAAACATGACATGTTTATACCCCATGAATTGCTGTTGGTTCTACTAATAAATAAATAAATCAATTTAAAAAACCCTTTCTTCGAGGAAATATGACATCATACTCAATCAATCTTTGTATGTTATGGCCACGGAATAAAGAATCCATGAGCAATAATAAGCATACTTCTTGCAAAGATTATTGTCAGTCACCTAGAAACCGCACGCGGCATTTTCCTAAAATAAACAAATATTCACATGAGTGAATATTTGTTTATTTTAGGAAAATGCCGTATTGCGTTATTGAAAGCTACTATGCTCCAAAAACAGCACATAAAAAACGTATCTCATGGACGTATTTCCTATCATCGTTATGTAATATTTTAGAATACGTATAAAAAAATATTTAATTTTCAATTTCTTAGACACAATTTGCGTCTGTAGTCAAGGAAATATCAATTCTATTTCTCTAATAATTTCGTTCATAATCCTGTGTATTATTTCGCTACTCGGAACGTGAAATGCACGGCAAATGCCCCGAAGGTTCGCTACTCAAATGCCGTGACTAAGGTCGATACTTGTTATCGATAAATCAAAATGCAAAAGGTTATATTTTTATGAGTAATATCAATATGTATCTAAATATAACTATTATAATCTTATAGTGTTCCTAAAGACACAAATACAAAGAAAAAATGGATTGATGCCACGGGGAGAAAGGATTGGTTTCCGCAACGATTCAACATCATTTGTTCGAAACATTTTGATGCAACTAATATTTGAGTTTCGCCAAAAGGAAATCGCTTCATTCATGAAGATTCAATTTCCACTCAGAATATTGTACAGTCGAGTTCTTCTCCAATATCTACACAGACAACCTTTCAAAAATATCTATACAGACTTTATTGTTAATGACATAAGACACATGTGTTTTTTTGAAAGTTCTCCTGTGTTGCATCCAATATCCAAGCACACGAATGGTTCATTAGCAGTAGATGTAGGGAACATTTCTTTGCTGAGGTTGTTAGTCCTGTGCTCTACATTATGAAATGAGTAATAGTTGATGAAGTTTCCCAATTTCACAGCACCAGGATCATTACCCAGATGATTTAGATCTTCACTTATCATGACAGATAAATTGTTTGGACACTAGTTCTGCTTAAAAGCTGAAAAAGTATTCCCTCTGCAATAGTGTATTAATGGTGTTTTTTTTTCGAGTCTTCTAACTTGCTAGCATGTAGCACGTAGTGTTCTGAAGATTAAAAAAACAAATCCTTGATATTATTGGCAAATATTACCTAGATTTAACTTTTCCAGTTACTCTAAGGGCCCAAGTAAAGAGAAAGTTTAATTTATGTAAGGTCATACGAAGGGAAGTTAATAAATTGACGTTGACACGGTGGATGACGTTTGTTGTGTGCATTTTTGAAAGGTTGTCTGTATAGATATTGGAGAACTCGACTGTACGTAGCGTAAGTACGAACAATTGATTCAATTCGCAATTGGAACCGTGCGCGACGACAGCGCCACGTGCCAGGTGGCCATTATGGACAATATTGTCACAGCTGTCAAGCGAGAAGTAAATATTGTGAAAAAAAAAATGAAATCTTGTGTTATTTTACTATATTAGACAATTTTGGACGATGTTAGTTAGTAACATTATTGCCAATAACATTAAAATTGTTGTTTCCAGTGAGAAATGAGCCTACTGGTGACTAAAATTATTAAGATGGACTGCTTCTGCTTCTACTGTTCTCGGGCTCCTTCGTTTCATATAACGATGAAACCTCTACATTTCCGCATTTTCGTCAATCCGTTTCGATTTGTACACAGGAGGAAATAACTTTGGAACATAACTGGGACTGGCTTCCCCATCGGCTTTTCTACCTCCAATAAAGTGTGCACTACAAATTCTGTCTGGCTTTGGCCACAGGGATCCATCGGGACTGTAACATAGTAATTCACCGTAAATTTGTAATTTAATACTTGTATCAAATGATTACGTACTTTAAGTAAAATTTTAGAGGTTAGGTGACTTACTTTTTTTCTTACGGCAATTATCCACTTATTTATTTGGTCTCGTTTCCACCACGGTCTTGGAAATTGGTAAAATTGACAGTCGCTATTCTTCTTGGTGTTATTACAATTCACAATAACACATCTTACTAGGACCATATTAAATTTATTTTAAAAACGATTAGAAACATGCAATATGGATTTGACAGCTCAAGTCAGGGACAAAAAGGTAAATTTTAGACGTAGCGAGCGCTGTGATCGATTAGGCTACTCCCTCCACCCGCTTTGCACCCTGCCAATACACACGGCGAACTACTAACATTTAGTTTCCTGTTATCCCGCACAGCGAACAAATTTGACGGTAAATTCTCACTAGACCGCACTCGCACGTCGGCAGTGTAGATTGCTGGTAAAATAATTCTAAATAGTATTTGAGATGTGCTTGTATTAAATTAAACAAATTATATTATTTGTTTATTATATTTATTATTATCTATGTTTATTTACTACTTAATTTATAACAAAAGTAATTTAATATAAATGTTACCTTCTACTAATTATATAATAAACAAGATTTTATTAGATACAAATTGTAGGTAACTAACCTAAGTAACCTGTCTTAGCTTAATGTATGAATATCATAAAAATATCGATAGTCAATCTCATACCATATCCACATCCCTATTCCGTTATAGCCGAATAGTCGTACCATCATACATATTTCGGAGTACATGCGACTTTTTGGTTTCAAGCGGTCGCATCTCCATAGTTTTAAAAACACCGTCATCTTGCGTCGAGTAGCCGAACGACCACGTCTCTTGCCAGTCTTGCAACGCATATGGTAACAGAGGTAAGAAATATTTACTTGGACACTAAATTAGACCGTAAATACTACTTGTTAGAGTAGATTTTGCATATAAAATTTGCTACCGTTAACCACATATTGCCACAGTACGTTTTAACAAATCGAAAGCGTATTGCAATCGTGTATTTATTGAAGTGTGGTTGTGTGCGTGCGGCGACAGTGGTTCTCTATGGAAATTGGTTGAATGCCACTTCCAATGGATTCTTTATTCCGTGGTTATGGCCCCATCCCCCATGATTTCGCCAACGTCAACGTCAGGAAAAGCAATTGACCGGTGATTTGGGGTTGCCAGGTTCACTCGGAACAGAAGACACAAGACACAACAAACATTTTTATTGTTTGCCAAATCACCTATTACACAAACAGGTTGCTAATTTTAATAAACTTACAGAGGACATATACAAAGGGGGAATAAACCAAAGTGAGAAGGAATTTTATGTTAACGGGACGGGGAATTTCTAAGGGTAAGATCGTACAACGGAGCATGATATTCGAATGTCCTCACTATCTTTGCGTAAACGTCATCCACCGTGTCAACGTCAATTTATTAACTTCCCTTCGTATGAACTTACATAAATTAAACTTTCTCTTTACTTGGGCCCTTAGAGTAACTGGAAAAGTTAAATCTAGGTAATATTTGCCAATAATATCAAGGATTTGTTTTTTTAATCTTCAGAACACTACGTGCTACGTGCTAGCAAGTTAGAAGACTCGAAAAAAAAACACCAATAATACACTATTGCGGAGGGAATACTTTTTCAACTTTTAAGGAGAACTAGTGTCCAAACAATTTATCTGTCATGACAAGTGAAGATCTAAATCATCTGGGTAATGATCCTGGTGCTGTGAAATTGGGAAACTTCATTAACTATTACTCATTTCATAATGTAGAGCACAGGACTAACAACCTCAGTAAAGAAATGTTCCCTACATCTACTGCTAATGAACCATTCGTGTGCTTGGATATTGGATGCAACACAGGAGAACTTTCAAAAAAACTGTATCAATATTTAAAAACAGTTTACCCCGATAATGACATACATGTGCTAGCAGTTGACATAGACCACACACTAATTAAAAGAGCACTTGAGTCAAATCGAATCCCTAATATTCAATTTATGACTGGCAATATTATGTCTGATGGGGACCAGAAATCAATACAAGAGTATTTGAATGGCTATCAGAAAAAGAAGTTTGATGTCACATTCTGCTTTTCTGTGACTATGTGGATACATTTAAATAATGGAGATAATGGTTTACTGGATTTTATAAGTTTAATCAAAAACATTTCTAGGTCAATTATCATGGAGCCACAACCATGGAAATGTTACAGAAATGCTCAAAGGAGATTGAAAAAATCTGGCAGCAATTTCCCTTTATATGATTCATTAAAAATCAGGAGTGATGTGGAGTTTGTGATAGAAAATAAGATCACTGAACACACTCATACTAAAGTATGTGGATCCTTAAACCCATCTTGGAATAGAAAGATTTTAAGTTTTCATTATAATAAAGACTTGCTGAAGTTGATGACATAATTTACATAAAAATACTGTTTTCTTCATTTATTCCAAATAAAATGATGACCAAGGTAACAATTAAAAAATTGATCTGATTAATTATTAACCTTATTTAATGCAAAGAAATAACATGCCACAATAAAGGTTGTATTACAATTATATATTTTTTCTTTTCTATGTATATTTCATCAAAGAAGTATCACATTTGATACTTTATATAATAAAAGATCCATGAAGTCTTATTCAGCTATATTAATTACTCAATTTAGAAATCGTCTTACAGACTAAGGTTAAAGAAACCAAAGACTTGTATGGTAACAATGAATTTCACATTATGAAAAGACATTTGATATTTTTAGAACCAAAATACTTCCTTTACGTCTCATTAACATTACTGGAATTGAAACTGCAATAAATTTTACTATTGTTACTCAAGACACTTATGGTCTATTCAATACATCTTGTGCGGGGGTGACAGCTGTGAAAATCTCAGACTAGAGAGGTGAAAGTATCGAAACTTGAGTCAATAAAACGATAATTTAAAATCTCAATTGTACCCATATAAAAATTAATGTCATCATGAATCCAATTATTAGGCTAAGCTAGTAAGTAGAATCCTTTTTTTTGTGGCAACATTAATGCCTGAGAGAGCAAGGTACATCCTGCGAGCGAAAAAGCGGAGACAATGAGATCGAATATACTATGGAATATGTTCAATTAAGGCCTGAATCACACTGGCGCGGCCTGCCGCGGTGGTCAATAGTAAATTTGACAGCTAATGACAAGTTTATCATTGACCGCCGCGGCCAGGCCGCGCCAGTCTGTGAGAGGCTTTATTAGGGTCTATCAGCCCTTTTCTGTAATTTGTTGTGTAGCCCGGCTAGCAGGTAAGTGAAATAAAACTGATAGTTTATATACAATAAAATAAAGTAGGAGCATGCACAAAAGGGTAAAATTATTCAATCAGTACGGAGCCGGTACTAGCTAAAGACCACTGGTCTAAATAATAGAGACGGCCATAGTCTGGAAGGTGATAGCCTCAGAGTTCCCGCTGGTTAGACCTTCAGGTAGCTTGGAGACAGCGGCGCAAGCGAAAGTATAACCAGCAGCCGAGCAGCGGTCAGTAGTAGCAGTTTGAAGATAAAAGGCTGACATAAAGGGCAGGAAGCAATCCTTTTTGTTATTACAGGTTCAAACCCATCCGAGCCTCACAAGGTTTACGCCAAAAAAATATGCAGAACACAGAATACATAAGTGGCAGCCCTTGTATGCATGAACTACTATACTATACGAGCAGAGGTAATATCGGAGTTTATAAGAATCTTCATTACTTACCAACTAATAGGTACCAATATACTCAAAATCCAACATGTCCCGTCACTAAATGAGTCTCAGATGTCGTTACATGCATAATTACGTTTACTTTTGAATTGTTAATAAAAATCTGGTACCTAGGTCAAATTTATTTCGTATAACATAGTTCTTTATGTTCAAATATTTTACGGCAGTCATACTCAAGCTGCAACTGAAATATTTCTCTTCTATATATTTAGACCGCAGCAACATTTTTTGAGCAAACAAAACGGTGTTTCAAGTGTCACCCGCTCCAAGCTATATTGAACAGTCTACAGCCTAGGGCCCATTTCATGAAACTAAAAGTTAATATTGTACAATTAGACTTGTGCAACAAAAGTGCCTGACCAATAACGACTAGCCAATTGGCAACACAGGTGCCTGACAAATAACGAGTAGCCAATTGGCAACACAGGTGCCTGACAAATAACGACTAGCCAATTGGCAACACAGGTGCCTGACCAATAACGACTAGCCAATTGGCAACACAGGTGCCTGACAAATAACGAGTAGCCAATTGACCTATGTTCCCTGTTTACACTTGACTAATTTTTACTTATAACTTTGTGAAAGGGGCCACTGGTAACATAAAGATCTGTTAGTTTATTTAATAGATGTGTTGTTAGTTATAACAATATAAATGTACTTTGTTACTGAAATTTAATCTAATATTAAGTCTAACAGATTTTATAAAACAGAGCCCTAATAGGATGACCCCTTAAATCTGAAAGTTGTCTCTGAAAACACTTTGCCTAAGTATTAACTTCCTCAGTGCTTGACTCAAACTCCAATTTCACTGCATTATTGAGGCCATCTCCATCCATTTCTGATTCATGAGCATTTAACATGTTCAGTGTCACCTGAAACATCATGACAAAACAACATAATAAATCACCAGATAACACTTAAATACAAAAAGCCAAACATATTTCCATTCAAGTAGCAATATCCCTGATAAGCATGGTCCACTAGTGATTCAGGACATGGAAACATAGGTTACTACTGTCTCTAAAATTAAAACTATTAAATATACAGAATTAGAATGATAAAGTAACCTGCCTTTTTGATTTTCATTAATTACAGTCATGCAGATTTTATACTTTCTATTTTAGACACACATAAGCCATTTTATAAAAAATCGGCCAAGTGCGTGTCGGGCCACGCGCAGTATAGGGTTCCGTAGTTGCCTGTATGTCTTAGTTACATCGACGTGCGGTGCAGTTGCGTCGGCCGAATCCATACTAATCCATACTAATATTATAAATGCGAAAGTGTGTCTGTCTGTCTGTCTGTCTGTTACCTCTTCATGCTTAAACCGCTGAACCGATTGAGATGAAATTTGGTATGGAGATAGTTTGAATTCTGGGGAAGGACATAGGATAGTTTTTTATCCCGGAAATCATCCGCCGAGGGGGTGAAATGGGGGATGAAAGTTTGTATCGAGCTACGATATAAACGAGTTCCACGCGGACGGAGTCGCGGGCAGAAGCTAGTTTGTACGAAAATTGGCCTTTCCAAGTACTCATTAAGTTGGTCGACTATTACTCGGTAACTACTTATGCCTACTTGTCCGTGATAGTTTTCCTTTTAAATTCATTATATGTAGGTAACCACGATTTTTTTCACATGCCCAGTAGTACCCATTTAGCCGGCAGGGGGGGGACACATGACTCGAGCAAAAATTAGGGATTTAAAGCTCCATATCTCGCAATCTAATCACTGATTCAAAAAATGATTTTAGGAAACCCACAATATTTTTGAACAAGCTATCCAAGATACCCCACACCAAATTACATACTCGCTTTAGGTGTAGGGGAGGAAAAAATGTATATGCCCCATGCCGAATTACAGTTTTCTAGTAGTAATGGTTACTGAACTAAGCTGAGGACGGACAGACAGACGGACATGGCGAAACTATAAGGGTTGTTGACTAACCCAAAAAACGAATTTACCATTCTCAGTTAATAAATTTTGATTCAAAATGAACGCTTTTTAAACATTTTCGCTCTTTTAGATATTTATAAAGAAAAGAGAACAATTTAATTTACGTACTATACTATAATAAAATATCATGATTATTTTTATTCAGCTGTCATGTAGTAGGTATTCTATTATAACATTTATAACAACCATGTAGGTAAGTCAACTTTTACCTGTCTCTGATCCTCCCTGATACAGTAGTAGATAATAACAACACAATAATCATAACCAGCTTAATAACCAAACAAAACATATGTTTCTTAACACACTCAGTGTAATATATGCATACATTTACAAAGTGCCATATGATGCACACCACACATAAAACATGCACTTAATAGAGGAAGAGGAAGACCTAGAATAAAGTACATATAGCAACTAAAAAAAAAGAGTTGATGTTAGGTCATATTGAGATGTCAAAGAAGTTGCCTGGGATCGGAGTAGATGGATGGCCTACTTTGAGCTACACCGACAAGAGCTTAGCTCTTAAATAAGCAGAAGAGAGATGCACTTCATATTTTAAAAGAATATCAAAGTACTAACCTGCTGTGATATTGGTGCTGTATGAACATTGTGAGTTGGTTGAGGTGTGCTCCCCGCTAAAACTGGTCTCTCCTCTGCTGCTTTTCTTTTCACTGGGGTTTTTGCTGGAGCACTGGAAACATTGAAATATATAATGTAATACAATAGGGATCATGTTGCTATTAACCCTCCACATACCAGGTGGAAAATATGTCCATACGATTTGTTCGTGCCTGGGGTCTGTGATACCCCACCTTGTCTGCGGAGGGTTAAATGTAAACAATTCTACTTTGCTGCACTACTAGAGATAGGATTCGGAGAGAAAGTGTATTAATTTCTCTCCTTCCCGTGCTTCCCCTGCTGTAAGTGTAACTGTTTCCTTATTCAGGATGATTTTTTAATGAGTGTCCAAATTTTTTGTAGGCATTTGGTATCACTAATAGACTCCATTTTTGAAAAAAAACTGGTTGGTATTTTTTTAATTATAGATTGTCTATCCCAAAAGAATTATCCGTACAGAGTGGTTACTCGGGATTCAGTGCCGCGCAGAGTATTTTATAATTTTTGCTGAAGAATCTTATACTTGAATTTGGACACTCATAAAAAATTCACCTGCATATCATATTTAAAATATTGTTTAAATAGTTAGTTATACGGGGCATTTTCCACAAGTCAACATCCAGTGTGTCTATTTTGCGTGAAAAAGAGGGGTAGCATACTAACCTCCCCAGCTCTTCTAAGAAGTTAGTGAGTGCCTTGGTGGTGTTCACTGCCTCTTATAATGTGTCTGGAGACCCTAGGTGTTTTTTTCTGTATACTTCTACCTGCTTAAATTCCAGTAGAATATGTTTGACTGTTTCCTCTGCCACCTTGCACATGGGGCCTAAATTATAGAGGTGTCTGCTAAAGGTGCTATGTCCTGTTATTATTCCTACTATCTTGTGTAGTTGATTTCTGTATTTCCTCAGTAGTATGTGGTGGTCAGGTTTTGACAGCATCTCCTTGGTCTGTCTGCAGATGTCTGTCTTCTCTTAGTATTAAACACTTAAATCTAATGATATTTGATTTTGTAGTGACCTTTCACGTTTATCACAGATTTTACCCCTTAGGTGTCAGAAAAAAAAGAACAGAATTCCCACATATATAGATATAACTTCATGGAGGAGAGAAGGAGTGGTGTAACATTTTACACATACCTTGAGGTATTTTCAGCCATGGGGTGCAACATCATTGTCATTTCTGCCAACTTATTAAATGCAGCTCCAGCTTCAGTGAATATTTCTCCCACCTAAGAAAAAAAATACTACTTTTATGACCAATCCAATAACAACAGGAGTCACAAATAAGAATTCGTTTATTAATAAGTAATAACTCACTTTGGCAGCAGAATTATTCATTGTGGAATTATTGGGTGATCTTGAATATAGTGATCAAACAAAACCAAAACCTGTGATTTATGTATTTCAATGTGTTCGTCGGATATGATGTAGGAATTTAACTTAGAAAACTTAACTAGTGCGAGTTCCAAAAGCCTAATAACATTTATTATCCAAATCCAAATAATAAGCAAAGATTATAAATATTATAATGTGATAATATTTTTGTTGTTTTGTTTGTCACAATTATTGTCATTAAGACAATATATATGGTCAATATCTGTCAATATGATAGGTGTCAAATCTTCCGGATCCGAATCATTGCGAATGAAACTAGAAACATTTTTTTATAAGTTGGGTATATATATATTCATAAATTTTACAATTATTGTAGTTAAGAATTTACTCACTTTTCTTCTACAACTTTGTATCAGCAATAACTAGCGGTTTTAATGAAGGTTGGAACAGTTTCACCACGCTAGTCGCTAATGTCAAAATGAAATCGAAATGTCAAAACTCTCTAACCCAACCCTACACTGACTACACTCGGCCATTTTCGTTGTGACAGTCTCTCGACATGGTGAGTGTTCACGTATTTTATCATAAATTATCGAAGCAATCAGTTCTCTAAATTAATTATAAGTTTTATTTAGTAACTAGTGTTAAGAAAACTATAGTGTGTAATAATTATTTCACAGATAAGAACTAAACTTATGTTCTTTTTTAGCATATGATGATCCAACATTTACGCTTTTAAATACGGTTAGAACCTGAATCTTATGTGAAGATTATACTAGGGCGGACTGATGCTCCAATTAACCACATTAAGGAATCTTTACCGTCTTAATATTAGTAACAAATTGTTATTTTATTACTTTTAGTCGCACAGGAAGTTTTCAGCACCCCGTCATGGGTCGATGGGATTCTACCCCAAGAAGAGGTCCCGTCGTCATCGTGGCAAGGTCAAGGCTTTCCCTAGGGATGATCCCAGCAAACCAGTGCATCTTACCGCCTTCATCGGCTACAAGGCCGGTATGACCCACGTGGTCCGTGAACCTGACCGTCCTGGATCAAGTAAGTTATGTTTTCGCTATTTATAGCGTTAGTTTTCGTTTTTGCCATGCGCTTTCTTAGGTTTAAATGCAATTGTTCAAATTACTTATTGCTTGTATTTTATAGAGATCAATAAGAAGGAGATCGTAGAGGCAGTGACTATCATCGAGACTCCTCCCATGGTGGCTGTGGGTGCCGTCGGTTACATCGAGACCCCGCACGGCCTCCGCGCGCTGCTCACCGTGTGGGCCGAGCACATGTCTGAGGACTGCCGTCGTCGCTTCTACAAGAACTGGTAAGAACATTAAAAACCACTAAACCTTTTCAGACCAATGCGCATCTTGTATCTAGTAGTTATTATTGTTACCTACTCTAAAACGTTGACACTGTCCCTGATCAAAACTTAATCCTATCATTTCAAGAATTTAATGTCTCGTAAAATTGTTTATCACTTTTATAAGTTATAATATAAAAAGGAATCAGGATTATTATTCGAGTTTATATTTTAAAAATCAAATTGTTTAAATGATTTCAATGTACTTAATTTAAGTCTTTGATAGAAAAGTTGACCAAGGGAGCAGGGTTGAAGTGTGTTGTAGGTGATGGGCTAGCAACCTATCACTGCAATAACACATTTTGTCGATCTTTTATACCCACATTAAATTTCATGTGCTCTGCCTACCCCTTTTCGGAATAAAGGCGTAAATGTATGTATGTTTGATAGAAAAGAATGCATTGCATGGGAGCACATTCAAATAAATTAAATTGTATTACTTTTATTTATTAAATACTGTATATTCTATTTATTTTCGTTACTAATTCTACCAAAATCAGCTCTCCTATCGCTGGATGAGAGTCAACCAAGATATGCTCTGTGGCATATTGTTACCAAGTGGTCTCCGCTCAACGATGAGGCTGCTCGGTTTCTTTTACAGCAGCTGCTTTACTGTGTGCTTCAATCAGGTATAAGTGCAAGAAGAAGGCTTTCACCAAGTCTAGCAAAAGGTGGCAAGATGAACTAGGCCGCAAGTCCATTGAGAAGGACTTCAAGAAGATGATTCGTTACTGCAGTGTGGTGAGGCTCATTGCCCACACCCAGATGAAGCTGCTGAAGCAGCGTCAAAAGAAAGCCCACATCATGGAGATCCAGATTAATGGAGGCACCATTGAGGACAAGGTCAAATGGGCTAGGGAACATCTAGAGAAGCCCATCCCCATCGACTCTGTGTTCACTCAAGATGAGATGATTGACTGCATTGGTGTTACCAAGGGCAAGGGATACAAAGGTGGGTTTTTGCTTCTACTTAATATAATCACTAGCTCCCGCCCACGACTTCGTCCGCGTGGACCCGGGATAAAAACTATCCTATATTTCCTAACCTATTATCCAGGCTATAAACTATCTTCGTGCAAAATTTCATTCAAATCGGTTTAGCCTTTTAAGCTTGATTGAGTAACAAACGTCTAAACTTTCGCATTTATAATATTAGTAGGATCTTCCATTGTATGCCATGATTACAAAAATATTAAAAAAAAATTACATTTATTTTCTATTTTGAGATTCAAAATTGTTATCTTCCTATATTTTATCTTAATTTCAAAGTCTAACTATATTGTTCACGTTTCTATTCATATAACCAATAATGTTTGCAGGTGTGACTTCTCGTTGGCACACAAAGAAGCTGCCCCGCAAGACGCACAAGGGTCTGCGCAAGGTTGCCTGTATCGGAGCATGGCATCCTTCAAGAGTGTCCTTCACGGTAGCCCGCGCTGGTCAGAAGGGTTACCACCATCGCACAGAAATGAACAAGAAGATCTACCGTATCGGACAAGGTACATACATTTTCTTTATCAACTTCAGAAGTGCTAAGTATTTCTCTTTGAGCTCTTCATTAGTTTTGCATGTAGTATAACAAATGATGATCCAACTTACACGCTAAAATACGGTTAGAACCTGAATCTCAAGTGAAGATTATACTAGGGCGGACTGATGTTATTGTTCCTACATGGTTCCCTTAGAGAATTCTGTCCACAGTCCATTATACTTAACATTTTCACAGGTATCCACACTAAGGACGGCAAGGTTGTCAAAAACAATGCCTGCACCGAGTATGACCTGTCTGAGAAGTCCATCACCCCCATGGGAGGCTTCCCCCACTATGGTGAGGTCAACAATGACTTCGTCATGATCAAGGGATGCTGCATGGGACCCAAGAAGCGTGTCATCACCCTCAGAAAGGTGAGGATTGTCTATACTTCATATTAATTAAGGTTGTCTGGAAGAGATCGCTCTTTAGCGATAAGAACGCCTGTTGTTGCCTAGTATTAATGTTTTGTTTAAAGTTTCTTCTCTTTTTGGTACACAATGAAGTATATTATAATTACCACTTTGATTCCATGTTTTTTGCTAATACATGTAGACAGAACTGTGAGGAAATAATAGCTTATACAAGCTCTGTAATATTTCACATATGATGAATTCGGGTGAATAGGTCCAAAGATTACCTGTTACATCTATGTGTATGTATACAAAGTCATGTGTTCAGAAATTTGAAGTGGCATTGAACAAACTCGTGTTTGGAGACTACAGTAGCACTGTGCCAATACAGGTGTAGACTCGAAACTTATTATTACTCCAAAAGAAAGAAGGCAAAGAAATATGCCTAGTGCCGAAAATCCTGTTCAATTATTCAAAAAAAATCGAAGCTACAACAGTTTTGATTTTGCTTGTTAGAGAGTGAAAACGCTAAAAGATCGTGACGTCACGACCTCCAAGCGTCATAGTAAGTAACAATAAATCGTTTCAGGGTTGTCCCATGTGTATTAGCGTCTCGCATTTTGCTTAAAGAGTGAGTGAGACGCACGTAATGCACATTGGAGAACCATCTTGGACAATTGGAATACCACCACCCTCGTATGAAAGTGCGTTTTACGGAAAAGGGACAGAACATAGCCCCACTTAAAACTTTGGACACTTATAACTTTGTGATTATTTAGCCTTGTTTTAGGGTTCCATACCCAAAGGGCTGTCCGTCCGTCTGTCACCAGGCTGTATCTCATGAACCGTGATAGTTAGACAGTTGAAATTTTCGCAGATGATAATTGATCTGATGATCTGTGAAAATTTAATATAAATAATAGCAAATACTAAAAAACAATAAATTAAATATCGAAAGGGTGGCGGCTCCCATACAAGTGATTTTTTTTACAAGCTTTTATTTAGTTTCACCTGTCCCGTTGTCTGTCTGTAATCAAATCTTGCAAGTTAAATTTGATCCACTTCCCGGTTTCCGATTGAGTTGAAATTTTGCACGAATATGCAAATCGCGTGACAATGCAATATTATTATGACGTGGAGCTGATCTGATGATGGAGCTGGAAGGTGGCCATAGGAACTCCGTGATAAAACCACATAACCCCATCGAGTTTGGGCTCCTTAGAATCGTCTCAATGAGTAGTATAGATAATGGTATGGAACCCTTCGTGCGCGAGTCCGACTTGCACTTGGCCGGTATTTTTTCTTCATTTGACTAAGCTCTTAATCCGTTTTTAAGAAAATACATCACACACATGAAAATCTGTTCAGTCGTTTTTGAGATATTGGATTTTGAAATGAAAATGTCGGGGGTTTTCAACTTTTCTAAGTTGTAGTTATATTTAGTGTCTACACCCCTATTGAGATTTACCAACATTTCTGCCAACATTATTTACCAGTACAGTTACTGGAGGCACGATTATTTCGCACACCTGCGGCAGTTTGCCTGTAATCAATAATCCATATAACCTCAAGGCAAACTACTTAGTTATTGTTGTTTGTCCAAACAGTCCCTGCGCGTGCACACGAAGAGGGCCGCCCTCGAGAAGATCAACCTGAAGTTCATCGACACGTCTTCCAAGTTCGGTCATGGTCGCTTCCAGACTCCGGCCGACAAGGCTGCGTTCATGGGCATCCTCAAGAAGGACCGCATAAGGGAGGAAGCTGCCGCCACCACCACCCCGGCTGCCACTGCGCAATCTTAAGCTATTGTGCATTTATAATAAAAAATATGACTTCATGCAATCTATCATTTCTGTGTGCACTCCCATCCCAGCAGAGTAACTTGCTCCGATGCATTACTAGTTTTCCATTTCTCTATTCACTTTCCGTGCGTTGTTTGGATATCGGGCGTAGTGAAAGCGTAGCAATATATTAGTTATTTTGCAACTCCAAAGAGGTAACATGGGCGTTACCGACCCTTGATATGTTTGAGGATTCGCCGTGTTGACTTGACATAAAATTAATCTCTTAAGAGATCATGTGTGATGATCATAATATGGAACTTTTGTTAGCATTAGTTCAGTAGAAAAATATAACTTTTTTGTGCGGGGTAGTTTACCTGACTCCAAATTATAGCGATACGCAATACCTTGATGTCTTAGTGTATCTTGAAAGAGCTGTGTGTAAATATTCTGAACTGGATTTTTTACTGGTAGGATATTTTAACCGTTGCGTGCAGTGAAAATGTTAAAAAACAATTTTCAATTTTTTTGGAATTCTGCGAACTCCACCAACATAATACCATCCGCAATGAGCACGGAGGTCTATTAGATCTGGTCCTTAGTGGGCTGCGATCAGAGAAGGTAACCATGTCTAATGAAGTGGAACCGCTGGTTCCTGCGGACGCGTACCATCCGCCGCTCGAAGTTACGCTCGAGCTGCCGCGGGGGTGCCAGCTGCCGCCGATACCTCTCCGCGTACTTAATCACTCGTTAGAGCCAGAATGGAACTATCGCAAAGCTGACTTGGGACAACTCTATGCTAGTATAGCAGCAATTGATTGGGGTGACGTTACGAATTCTTGTAGTGTAGACTCGGCCACGGAAGTGTTTTATTTGAAACTAAAAGAATGCATTTCACAATGTGTGCCCTTAAAAACACCAGATTATAACACTTATAACAGTCGATACAATTATCCAACATGGTACACTCCTGAGATAATTAATACAATAAAGCATACTTCAATAAAAAAAAATACAAGCAATTGGGCTTGGAATTCAACAAAGAACTTTTTAAATACTACAGGGGACGCGCGAAAACCTTAATTGAATTGGCCTTTAGAGATTACATTCGTAACATTGAACGAAATATATGTAATGAACCAGCAGTTCTGGGATTTTGTCAAAAGTAAGCGCAAAGATAGACAGTCGTGCTGTGAGTACTGTTATAAAGATAGGACTGTCAAGGGGCAGGATGCCGCTGATGCCTTCGCAGATTACTTTTTTTTTTTTTTTTTTTTTTTTTCTGGCTTTGCATAGATTAGCCAATGTCATGTTATTTGAGTTAAAAGTTAGGGAAACAAGGATAAAACGGGATGATTTCGGAAATTTGGAAAGGAGAGGATTGGGTTTTAAACATATAAATACACTATAATTTAATATCATTTTTCTCTATAAATACTGATAAAATTTTATAAATATCATACGAATTACTTTGTAACAAACAATTAATTGATGTTGGAAAAGGAATACGCAATGATACAAGGCTAGAAAAGAAGGCAGTTCGATCGTACTGCGTGCATGAAAAGAAAACATGGTTTAGATCCCCATAGTCACCACAAGAGCAATAGGGATCCGAAACTTTATTCATCATGTGCAATCGCTCTCGGGTACATACATGACCCAAGCGCATCCTACACAGTACCGAAGTAACAGTTTTTGAAAATACTAATTTGCTAAACCATGGTTTCCTTGGAATGTATGGTTGGATATTTCTATAATGAATTCCTTTTGTCTCACTACTCCATACCCTATTCCAGTCTTCGTACATATATACTTTAGCCATATTAACTAAATCATGACAATAGTTAGCGTATGAGGCAACGTCTCCGATGCGTATGGCTTCATTTGCCAATTGGTCGGCTCTTTCGTTCCCCGGAATGCCTACATGACTCGGCACCCAAGCCAATACGACAGCACAACCCTTCTCAGAGCACTTATTTAACAGATTCCTAATCCTAAAAATAGTCGGTGACTGTTTGTGAGACTTAAATGGAAACCGCATAATAGCTTCTAAAGAGCTACGAGAATCTGAAAAGATAATGGTATTTGGAATCTTTAATAAAAGAACATATTCTATTGCTTTAAATAAACCAAAACATTCACCCGTATAAACCGAAGTCTCAGGCGGAAGTTTAATTAATTGAATTCCCTTATATTGTGAATGGTAAACTCCAACACCAACGCAAGTGCTATCTGCATGTTTTGAGGCATCTGTGTATAAACAGTGAAAGTCGGGCCATTGACTATTAATGATGCCAACAAACTCCTGTTTTGGATTAAGGTCATGTTTAGAGACTCCTATGTCGAATTTTACATCGGGAACAGTAATAAGGCTATTATAATTAAATTCGTAAAGAGGCAAAGTTGACCTTCTACATGTGGGTGCTTCTAATCTTTCAAATTTTGTATAACTTTTAACTAAACATGGGGGATCTTTGTATTTCCAATATTTACAAGTTTCGACCTGCTCAGTTAGTTGCCTTACCTTTGGGAACAAAGGATGAGTGCTCAATTGTAATGTACGAAAAAAGAATTTATCACAAAGAAACTGTCTTCGCAATCCCAAGGGTGGCTCACAGCACTCTACCTGTAAGCACCTAATTGGACTCGAACTCATAGCACCCAAAACCAACCTCAAAGCCTTTGACTGAATAGAATCTAGTTTTTTTAGTGCTGTTGAATTACTAGGATGGAGTAAAAATGTACCATAATCTAACACACTCCTAATCAATGCGTTGTATAATAGTCTCATTGTAGAGGGATGAGCACCCCACCAGACTCCTGTGAGACATCTCAATACATTTAGATTCCGCTCACACCTCAATGTTATATATTCTAGGTGAGGGATACCAGTTAATTTTTTATCTAAAACCAAACCCAAAAATTTAGCTTGATCTTTGATAGGTAGCTGAACACCATTATATTCGTTGACGCCTCCTCTGTGTAACTATGTAGTCATGTTCATGACGAGCCAACGACACGAATGTTTAAAGCACGAAGTGTGGGGAAATAAAAAACTTATTACTGGTATCCCTATTTATCACTAGCAACACTCCGTGCTTATGTCACCCATTGTGTTTTTTCGTGTCAAACGATACGCTGTACAATTGTTTTTGTTTAAAGAAAATAGAAGAAATCAGAAGAAATATCAACAAGACCTTATAAGATGAACAGAAAAAAGTTCAGGGAATTATTAAATCTGCTGGATGATTCAGATAAAGGTAATTAAAGGAAATAATAAGTATTGAAATTACTTTGAACCGCCATGTTTGGAGCGGCGTTGTTTTTTCCGATCTTTTTTCCGAAATACGACATGATTCTCATGTTAATATGGGCATTATTATTTAATATACAACATATATTGCTTGCGGTATCACGAGCGGATACACGAGCAATGGACAATGAACAAACTAATCGCATTTTCTCGCGGTGCCACTGGGCGGGTACACGAGATTTCTTTTATATCCCACATTTGTTTTCATCATAAACTTTATGGACTAGAATGTATCCTCGCGGTGCTACTGTGCGAGTACACGGGATACAATGCTATGACTGTCATACACGAAATTTTTTTTGCCGTACATTGGTTCTCATCATCAACATGATGAATATATATAGCTTGGATGTATCCTCGCGGTACTACTGTGCGAGTACACGAGATACTATGCTATGATTGTTATATATATAAATTTTTTCTTGTCTTTCCCGCGATTGCCACTGAGCGGTACAATATACAATATGAATTTGTGTCCACAGCACCTCAAAAAAATAGAATTATCAGCGATTCTAGTGATGATGAACAAGAACAGCCCAGAAAACGAAGACGTATTGTGCCAATCATTGATGACGATGACAGTGATGAGGGTCAAAATCAGAAGATAATTGAGGATGGACCGAACATTTTAGAACTGATAGGCGAACCCACAGCAAAAAACAATACAATTAATATCAACCCTAAACTCGCCGATCTTTGGCGTAGTATTCTGGAAAAAGGGCTAAATAGTGAAGTGAAGAAAAAAATTCAAGAAAAAATACCAACCATTGAAAATTGTGTTTTGGAAGCCCCTAAATTGAATGAGGAAATCAAAATTACTTTGAGTAGCAGCGCAAAGACCCGGGATGAGAAATTGTGTGACAAGCAAAACCAAATTGGACAAATCATCTCTAATTTAAATGTCATATTAAAAAGGTTAATTGATAAAAATGACAAGGAAAACATAGAGCCCTTGGGTGACTCTATAAGGCTTTTAGCCGACCTACATTACATGGAATCGCAGACCCGGAGAGCAGTGATACTACCTGGTCTAAATAAGAATTTAAAAGAGACGCTTGAGAACACCGGGATCAAAGACTCACTCTTTGGAACGGACCTACACAAGGTCCTAAAGAGATCAAAAGATTTGGAAAAATCAATTAAGGATTTACAATCAAAACCAACTAGTAGTACAAAAACTTTAAACTATTGGAGCCCGTCCCTGACAAGCAGTCAGCCACAGGGCGGGCAAAGAAGAAAATACAACAACCAATACAACTACCTGAACAGGATCAGACATCAGCAGAGAAATTACTACCGATATGGAGGAGCAGCTGCGCAACCAGCTCGCAATGCATCAGCCCAATTTCAGTGGCAGCCTCGTCGCCCAGCTCGAGGCAGGGGCCCGATGCAGCAAGCGACAGTGAAGAAAGTTTAGAGGAGGTATGTTTTGCAGGTCGGCTGACTCTATTTTACAATAAATGGGCCCATTATTTTAAAAATAAGACTGTACTAGAATGGATACGTATTGGGTACAAAATTCCTTTACTTTCAACACCCCATCAGAGAAATATTCCCAAAAATGATAATTTTACTCTTGCAGAAAAACAAATAATACGTGACTCTATTAATGACTTGTTAAAAATAGGTGCAGTCAAAATGTGTGAACCGGTAGAAAATCAGTATTTATCTAAGATCTTTCTGGTCCCAAAGCCAGATGGAACCTCACGTTTTATTTTAAATTTAAAATCATTTAACAAGCATGTACTTACACACCATTTCAAGATGGAAGACATTAGAACAGCAATTAAATTAATTAATAGGGGATCTTACCTAGCTTCTTTAGATTTGAAGGACGCATACTTTTGTTTAAGAATACATCCTCTGAGCAAAAAATACTTAAGGTTTATGTTTGATAAAAAGCTATATGAATTTCAAGTGTTAGCGTTTGGTTTATCCTGTGCCCCCTATGTGTTTACAAAATTGATAATACCTATTACTTCATATCTCAGAGAACAAGGCCTGATGTCAGTCAGTTATTTGGACGATTTTTTATTCATTGGTAACTCAAAAGAGGAATGTATTAACAATGTAAAAATTAGCAAAAACTTTTTAGAGTCCTTGGGTTTTGTAATAAATATAAAGAAAAGTAATTTACATCCTTCAAAAGAGTGTCGATTTCTAGGTTTTCTTTTAGACTGCTCTAATTATGTTGTGTCAATACCAAGTGATAAACGCATTAAGATACATAATAAAATAAAATCATTTATGCTTTTGAAACATACAACTGTAAGATCCTTCGCGTCACTAATAGGCACATTCATATCTATTTGTCCAGCTGTACCATATGGCTTAATGTATACAAAACGATTAGAACGCCATAAATTTTTACATCTTAAAAAGAACAACAATAATTTTGAGTCAAAAATAACACTGACATATGAAGTTAAAGAAGATTTAAATTGGTGGAAAGAAAATGTCTGTTTTGCAAGTAATCCAATTAGAGAGGGCATCTATAAACTTGAAATATTTACAGACTCTTCACTTTCAGGGTGGGGAATTGTATGTGGTTCAAAAACATTACATGGTTTTTGGAATATTGAGGAAAAAAAGTCACATATAAACTATTTAGAGCTAAAAGCTATTTATTTTGGCCTACAGTGTTTTGCTAAGGACTTATATGATTGCGAAATATTATTGCGTTGTGACAATACAACTGCAATATCATACATCAATCGCTTTGGGGGTATACAGTACATACATTTAAATAACCTTGCTCGTCAAATTTGGAAATTTTGTGAACAAAGGAAATTATTTTTAACTGCATCTTACATAGCTTCTAAAGATAATTATAGAGCAGATAAAGAATCAAGAAGAATTAATGAGCAAACTGAATGGCAACTTTGCAATTATGCATTTAATGAAATCAAATCGAAACTTGGATGTCCTTTGATTGATTTATTTGCCACAAGAGAAAACGCAAAATGTAAAAAATTTGTTTCCTGGCATGTTGAGCCTAATTGTTGGGCAGTAGATGCTTTTACTGTTTCATGGACAAATTTAAAGTTTTATGCTTTCCCACCATTCTCTCTTATTTTAAAATGTTTAAAAAAGATAGAAATAGATAAAGCAGAAGGTATAATGGTTGTTCCATTTTGGCCATCTCAAACTTGGTTTCCCACATTCATGTCATTAAAAAAGTCAAGTTTATTAAAGTTTTACCCATCTAGATCATTGCTGTCATCTCCTTTCAGAGATCACCATCCGCTACACCAAAATCTTACACTGGTTGCCGCAATACTATCAGGGAAGTCTACTCAAGAAAAGGATTGAATAGGGATAGTATTGATATAATGTTAAGATCACTGTCAAACAATACATTCAAACAATACGACTCCTGTCTTAAACAATGGTGGATATTTTGTAAACTTGAAAAAGCAGATCCTTTTTTAATGTCTGTTCCAAGAATTCTCTCTTTTCTATCACAAAAGTTTAATGAGGGTTCTGCCTATGGAACCCTAAACTCTATCAGATCAGCTTTGTCACTTCTTATGGATTGTGATTTAGGTACGCAAAGGGATATTAAACGTTTTTTCAATGGCATATATAAAATAAGACCTAGTAAACCAAGATATAATGAGACCTGGAACCCGGCTTTAGTTTTGAGTTATGTATCAAAATTATATCCTAATATATCTCTGACATTAGAAAAATTGACAAAGAAATTGATTATTCTGTTAGCTCTGGTTACTGCTCATAGGTTACAGACTATGTCTCTGATTAGATTAAGTAATATTATTATGACCAATGAAAATATTAAAATAAAAATTCCCGACACAGTCAAAACTTCTGGGAAAAACAGATTACAACCATTGTTAGTAATTCCTTATTATAAAGACAATAGTAGTATTTGTCCAGCCACAGCTTTAAAAGATTACATAGATGTCACTAGGTCATTAAGAAAGTCTGACAAATTATTTGTGACTATAAGAAAACCTCATACATCAGCCTCGCCGCATACTTTAGCTAGGTGGATTAAGGCAATTTTGACTGAGGCTGGTATAGACACGTCTATGTTTAGCGCTCATAGTACAAGGCATGCGTCGACTAGCCATGCATATAGAAGTGGAGTGAATATTGATTATATAAGGAAAACAGCTGGATGGACGGAGTCGTCCAGATGTTTTGCAGATTATTATAATAGACCGTTAATTAATGAAAATGTTTTTCCTACCAGTATTTTAAATTGTTTATAAATGTTGAAGTTAAATACTGAGTGTGCAGACTGATTATTTTAAATAGATATATTTTAATATTACAGTAATTGTTGAAATTCACACTGTAGACTGATTTAATATTACTTATTTAATAAATAATTAAAATAAAGCAACCATGTCTTTAAACATCTACATAGTTACACAGAGGAGGCGTCAACGAATATAATTGATTGATCAAAGTAACTTACCTGTAAGTGACCTTCGATCAAGATTATATGAAGTTGACGCCTCCTCTGTATAGACCCAACCCTAATAGTTATTTTCTCAATCCCTCCCAAAATATGTTTGCCTACTATTTTAATTATTTATATTGTTATACTTTGAACTATAATGGGTGACATAAGCACGGAGTGTTGCTAGTGATAAATAGGGATACCAGTAATAAGTTTTTTATTTCCCCACACTTCGTGCTTTAAACATTCGTGTCGTTGGCTCGTCATGAACATGACTACATAGTTACACAGAGGAGGCGTCAACTTCATATAATCTTGATCGAAGGTCACTTACAGGTAAGTTACTTTGATCAATCAATTATAATCAACATGAAAAGATGGAATATTTTGCTTACGAGAGAACAACACCACGGAACTTTTAGCCGGAGATAAATCTAGACTGTTATTATCTAACCAAGCCTTTAAAGCAGTTAAAGCTAAAGAAAGTGAAGCACTAGTATTATCTAGAGATCGTCCAGAAACATATAAAAGTAAATCATCAGCATATTGAAGAACATTTGCATGTACTTCTACAGACTTTACCATATCATACGTGTAAACGTTATATAGTAAAGGGCTCAAAACAGAGCCTTGAGGTAAACCCTTCCATACCGTTCTTTGGATATTTTCATTTCCAACCTGATCCAGTGAATACTTAATATACCTTTCGTACAACATATTTACAATAAATTTAGTAATTAAGATTGGAACATTCAACTTTACCAGTTTATTTTGTAAAATTGAAATGTTTACGTTATCATAAGCAGCATTAATATCTAGAAAGGCTGCAACCAAGAAATTATTGTTCGTTAAACTTATTCTTATATCTGTGGTAAAAATGCTCAAGCTGTCAAGAGTGCATTTACCTTTCCGAAACCCAAATTGGCTACTACTCAGTAATTTGTTATGTTCTAGGAACCATTCCAATCGGATTTTTACAAGATGTTCAGCAGTTTTCGCTAATACGGATGATAAAGCAATAGGTCTGTACGATGCCGGGTCTGAACTTGGTTTATTGGGCTTAAGTAACAAGATCAATGTTTGTGTCCTCCACGCTCGAGGAACAATTCCCGTAATCATAACTTCGTTAATTAAAGAAAGGAAATACCAAAGGCAATTATCATCAAGATGTGACAAGAAAGAATAAGGAATCCCGTCTTCGCCAGGGGCGGAATCTTTTGTTGATGAAAGCACGCCTTTAAGTTCTGCAAGTGTAAACGGTGAATTTAAATTATTAATATTGCTATTGTTTGATAGAATTAATGAACTAGGAATGAACGGTCTACATTCATCAACACAAGAATGAGGTGGCATAAGTACAAGATGCTCAGGAACATAAGGGGGTGCTAAACGATCCATAACTTGTTCTGCCAAATCTGGGGATATTTTATTCAGTTCAGTGTCTTTGAATGCAGATCTAAACCTTCTAATATTTTGCCAAACAATTGTTGGTGAAACATTAGGACTTAAAGACTTACAAAACTTATGCCATCCTTCAAACTTCTTCATCCTCAGTAATTCTTTAGTGGAATTAGCAATTTCTAAATAGTTATTAAAATTATGATCTGTCATATCTTGGCAATACATTTTCTCAGCCTCCTTTCTTTTTTTAACTGCAAGTGTGCATTCAGAGTCCCACCATGGTGGGGATGGTATGAATCCTGGACCACTACCTTTTAACGGAAAGGTTTCATTAGCAGCTTCAATTATTGCTGCTGCTAATGCTTCTGAGCAATTTGAAGTGCTAAAGTGACCCACACTAGGTAATTCCTTTAGCTTTTGTTCAACAGCCTCCCTGAACAAACCCCAAGTAACATCTGTTACATCTGTCAGCTTATGTTTAATGCGTGGTTGCCTTGCTTGCTTTGGAGGTTTTATAAATGGAAAAGAAATTAATAACGGAAAGTGGTCACTTCCATGTGTTGAGTCTAAAGGAGACCAGGTAAGAGATGATGCAAGGTCGGGGGTACAAATAGATAAATCAAGAGCACTTGGGGTTCTACCTAGCCGTGTTGGAGCTCCAGTATTTAAAATACATAAATTTCTATGATTAAAAATCTCAAGCAATTGTTCCCCATAATATGATGTTTTGGCACATCCCCAAAATTTGTTGTGAGTATTAAAATCGCCTAAGCAAATAAATGGTTTTGGGAGGAACTTTAGGATTAATTTTAACTCACGAAATATAGCATTGTTTGGCTCTGCAAAGTATACAGACATATAGCAAATACCATTAACTACCACTGCAATAACTGATAGGTCTTCACTGTGATCAGGGAGAGTGGTAGATGTTACTGAGAGTGAATTTTTGACAAGTATGGCCACACCACCATACCCATCAGACCTGTCTTCTCTGAGACAAGTATATCCTGGCATTTTGAACAATGAACCTTGTCTCAACCATGTCTCTTGGAGACAGATGAGAAAAGGATCATGCTTATTTATAACATATATTAAATCTTGTTTTCTACTGATTAAGCTGCGACAGTTCCACTGCACTAGACAGGACCTTTGATCCATTGTTAATATTTTGGAATTGATAAATTGCATTAATAACTGCAGCAACGTTGGACGGTGATACTATTTTCGGTTGTGATAATAACTGAATAAGAAATTTTATTATATCAGAAGTATTCATGTTCTCATCATTATTACTATTATTTTCATAAATAGGTTTTCCTTTTTGTAATACCGGCTCTCTTATTATTTCTGCGTGAGCAAGGTGATCAAAACCCTTTGAGGGCCTTGAGGGAGTTCTTGGTTTTAAAAACACAGTTTTTTTGTATGACTGAGACCTAGTGTTTGAGGTTGATGGCGGGTTTGTATTGTATGCATTGTTTAGGGTATGTGGAGAAGAAGATGGCGTCGAAGTTGAAAGTAAGGCTTCAGCATAAGAAACTTTAGAAACCGGTGGATGCATTTTTATGGCTTCCATGTAGGAGATACAACTTTTACTCATAGTCTCTTTAATGTTTTTTTGTCTACTAAATTCTAAACATGATTTACTAGTGGCTTGATGCCGCCCCTTGCACAGACAACACCAATAGTCATCCTCTTCTACATTACAATTGTCACCAGAGTGGCCTTGGCCACACTTATAGCACTTTGGTACTGAGCGACATTGATTTTTGACATGGCCAAAACGACAACAGTTATAGCACTGCACGGTGGGATATATATATAGATCGACTGGCAGTGATGTATACCACATATATACACGTGTAGGCAGTATTTGGCCGTCAAATGTGATGATGATAGTTCCGGTATCAATGAATTGACTAGTATTATTTACAGTAATTTTTCTTTTTATTCGTCTAATTTTAACGACTGGACCACAACCAATGGGCACCTTGATTGCAGCCTGAACTTCGTCATCTGACAAGTCAGTAGGTACACCTTTTATTACACCCATTCTCGTAATATTAAAAGTTGGGATGAATACTTTATATCTTTCTTTTTCTAAATTTTGATTACTCAGAAATTTGTTGGCATCACTATGCGTCTTAAAAGCGAGGCTGATGCGGTTCCTGCCCACACGCTTAACGCTCCCATCCTCAATGCCCTGTATGTTATTCCGCTGCATAAAGCGACCAAATGTTATTGGGTGAAGGGTTGTGCCTTCAGTATTGCCTTCTTTTTGAACATGTACTACGAAAGGAGCAATATCTGTATCTTGGTATCGAGCGCGACCAACAGGCACCCGAGTCGAAAGAGAACCGTTTGCGTCTGAATTTAAAGTATGACCGGGAGTAATAGGAGTTTCTACTCCTACTACTGGAACTTGAACTGGGACTGGACTGGGAGTAAGATAGTTAGACTCTTCACTCAAATTATGTTGTAAGTTGTCTTCACATTTACAATCATTCTGCCCTACTTTCCTTCCTGATTTTCTTTTTCTTTTATTACAATTTTTACATACTACAGAAAGCAATTTTCTTTTTAGTTTTGTTTCTGTAGAGTTGGATACAGATGCATCTGTATCCATTGATGACTCTACTGCTGATATTAAAATCTCCATTGGTGTTTGAGCATTAGACCCCGGGGGAATCGTCCCCCCAGGGTCGGGGGTGCTATCCCCCATAGGAAAACTAAGATTAACTTATACTATAACTTACCGAGGAATATTTACAACTAAAAACGAATAAAATAACACTAATTCTACAAATATATACAAAAGATACGAACACCAATCCTCAAAAATATTAATTATAAATTATAGTTAAAAAAGCCGCGTCCGCCACACACGAAGTTTCCCGCCCTTTTCCAGATTACTTCTTTTCCGTCTTCCAGAGCGAAGTACCACAGCTAAACGCAGAAGCGGCCACAAGTGGTGCAGATGCTAACGCGGCATGCGTGGCAGTTGACAAGGTAAGCGCGAGTGAGATAAGACGTGCAGCTGCCCGGCTCAAACCGCGCTCTGCCGCAGGGCCTGACGGCATCCCGCCATTCATAGCCAAAGACTGTGCATCTGTTCTTGAGCAACCGCTACTCTACATATTTAACTTGGCCCTGCATCAAGCTAGGTATCCTTTGCGCTGGAAAGTGTCCAGAGTCACCCCTGTGCCAAAGGGCAACGCTGGCACAGATGTTACACAGTACAGGCCTATCGCAGTATTGTCTGTTTTTGGTAAAATATTTGAGACTGATTGATCAACGGATTACCCATTCTCTCGATGAGGCTCAACATGGTTTTCGTGGTGGAAGATCTACAACTACTAATCACGTATGTTTTGTGGACTATGCTGCTGCAGCAATGGATTGTTGTCGACAGGTTGATGTGGCATACTTTGATTTTAAGAAGGCTTTCGACCTGGTAGACTATGATCTATTGTTGCAAAAGTTCGCAAATATAGGCTTTGCACCTGAGCTCCTTCGCTTCTTCGCCGACTATCTGAGCAATCGTAGTCAATACGTGAAGCTGGCGGGGTTCCAGTCAAAACCATACTACACGCGTTCAGGAGTTAGCCAAGGTAGTACACTGGGACCTACCCAGTTCCTAATAATGATCAATGATCTTCCCAGGGTTGTAAAAGCGGCTGTCTGCCTTATGTATGCGGATGACCTAAAGCTTTGTTTAGACGTAGGACAGGGAGACGATTGCCTTAAGCTCCAACATGATATTGATGCCGTTGCCGAATGGAGCGTCAACAACAAGCTGCAGTTTAACGTATCTAAGTGCAAAGTCATGTCATTTTCTAGGGTTAGAGCACCCATTGATTTTTCTTATGTTCTCCAAGGCGTCCAATTGAAACGAGTCTACGAAATCCGTGATCTGGGGCTTACCTTGGATGTGCATCTTAATTTCCGACAGCATGTCATAAATACTTGTAAAAGTGCGTCAAAAACCCTAGGTTTTATTATTAGAATGACCACTATGTTTTCTAATGTAAGGGTAGCGGTGCTGCTATATAACGCATTTGTACGTAGCAAAATCGAATTCGGAGCTATTGTATGGGACCCCTACGAGTCTAAGTATATCAGCATGATAGAAAAAAAATCCAAAAGAAGTTCGCTAGGTCCTTGTACAGTAAGTGTTTTGGGTATTATCCCTATCTGTATCCGTCCCTTTTTGTCTCGGGTATGACAGGGCTTGACACTCTTCAACTGAGGCGAAAACTGTTGTTGTTGGATCATTACCACGGAATCATAAATAACAGGATAAATAATTCGTCTGTCTTGGAGCGAATGGGCCTGCACGTACCTACGTGGCGAGGGTCGCCTGAGCTGGCGCTGCCGCCGCGGCGCCGCCGCCGCTTGTTTGCATGGCTGCGCGCGCGCACTCGCCAGGCCGACAACGCGCCCACACCCAGGGCACTGGCGCTACTAAATTCGATGGCTGTCGAGGGGTACGATATCGACATATTTGCGGATAGTGTTGGTGGATTTCGCAGAAAGTGCAGCCATATTTTAAATGTATTATTGTTTAAATGAGTTATGTTAACACAGGCAATAAGCCCAGTTTTATTTTTTATTTCATGTTTTTAATTTATATTTATGATTTTTTTACGTTATGAATTTGTAATTTAAAACCGTGTTGTTGATTTGATGAATTAGAACATTTTACTTTTATTTTTTTAAACTAATATTTTATAATCTGACTCTTTATTGCTCTGTTTTATTTTTTCATGTTTTTTATTTTAATTTTGTTTTTATATTTTAGTTTGTGACATACATACTCTTTATGTGATGAATTTGTAATTTTTAGCCTTTTTGTTGATTTGATGAATTAGAACATTTTCACTTTTTTTTTTAACACTAATATTTTATAATTTGACTTGTGACTTGTACAATGTTTGACATTTTCGTAAATTAATCTTGTTCGTAAATAAAGCCTCAATTGCTTTTGTTTTATAGCATGTAAACGTCTTGGTGACCGCACTGTAAGTTTATTATGTGACTGAATAAATGAAATGAAATCATCTATATATATAAAACTTCGTTACTAATCTATCGACAGATAGCGCACAGCCTAAACCGCTAACATGCTAAGCATGTTTGGAACATATATTACTACAGTACGTGGACGTGTACTAAGAAAGGATTTTTCGAAATTCAACCCTTAAGGGGGTGAAATAGGGGTCAAACCGTTGTATGGAAATCGTTTATTTGGAAAGTTATAGACTTGAATCTTTGTATGAAGGTTTTTACTAAAAAACCAAAACAAATGATTTAGCTTTGCTATAAAAATTCATCCCCTAAGGGGGTTAAAAAAGAGTTGAAAGTTTCTATGGAAAACATGTCGTTTTTAAACTTAGCCGTTTAAAACTTCGGTCACAAACTCCTAATGCACAGTCAAAAACATTGATAAGTGATTTTTTTAAATCCCTTAACGGATTTAGATGAAATTTTTTGTACAGATAATTTGAGACCTTTGGAAAGATATAGGTTAGTTTTATCTCGGAAATCATCGGGAATCTTGAGTGATAGGCCCAACCTATTACGAACGACTACCCGCCGAATTGCGAACAGTCATCTGACGAAACATTTGAACGCAAACTGAGAAACTTTTTATTGAAAAACGCATTATATTCGGTAAAGCAATTTATGGACATTAAACATTAATATTATCACTGTTTTTGACATCGTAAATTATATCGTTATTTGTATTTTTATTTTTATTTTTCGTTTATTAATGTATACTCTGTTATCGGACGATCTTTATGTGATATCTTCGTAACTTATTTACTGTGGTTATAATTTGAATTTTATTGTCATTTTATTATAATTCTTAATTCTCTTTGACGATCATAATATAAATTCATATAGATTAAGCTAGCTTTAATTTATATTGTAAATTGTATATTATGAAATAAATAAATCTAAATCTAAATCTAAATCATCCCTTAAGATGGTAGAACCTTGTTTTGGTCGGCGATAATTAAGGTTCCGCCTATAAAAAAATAATAGCAATATTTTTTCTAAGACGGTAACAAGTTCTACGCGGACGAAGTCGCGGGCAACAGATAGTAAAGTTATATATGACTGATCTATGGCTTCGGAAGGAATGAACGACCCTCCGCGCGCGCATGCTGTATCCGGGCGCGATGAGAGCGGAGGCCAGCGCGATACGCGCGCGACCAGCACGGCTAGCACGCGACGGCACGCGAGCTCTCTCGATTTTTCTCTCACTATCCGTCTCTCTCTTATTAGAACACTTAGAAGAAGAGGTGTAGTGCGATAAAAATCGAGAGTATGTCGCGGCCGTCGTGTGCAGACGTGCAGTTTGAACAGGCATCACGCGGCGCTGCGTCGCGCGGTGTTTTGGCCAAGCCTTTAAGGGGGCGAAAGTGTAAGGAGCTACGATATTAAATAAGTTCCACGCAGGCAGAAGCTAGTTTGATATAATTTCAAAGTATATAATCACTCATTGTATATGATAAACGTTTGGTATTATCTCAAAATATATGTTTATTTTGTACTATAACTATCATCTGGTATAAGTATAACACTTATTTGTTATAACCATAATAATATGAATAATACATGGAATAATTCTCATGTTGCATTACTGTCAAGTACCTAGTATAATATATTGTTTTTATTATAACAGCTTGGTAACGCCAATAAAGTAAACAAAGTATAGCAAACATTACGCTTTGTAAATTGTACTCGTATAGTATCAGTATTCGGCGGTAAAAAAGTGATCGGTTCTGGCGCTTCGCCGGCCGATTCCGCGGCACGCTCGCTTCGCTCGCTCGACATTTCGAATCGACGAATACCTACCGTAGCGACAGAAGTAAACTATTTCACTTGCAAATTTGCGCGTGAGAACTTATTGTGTGCCGAACGGGTAAGCGTCGCGGATTGCATGATGGCGTTTACGCCCTTACACCTACCCTTACACTTACCCTACACCTAAAGCGGGGATGTATTTTTTTTTCTCGTTACACCCATGGTGTGGGGTATCGTTGGGTAGCTCGTTCAAAAATAGTATGGGTTTTCTAAAACCATTTTTCTAATCAGTAATTCGTTAGCGAGATATTGGGCTTTAAAGCCCTAATTTTTGTTCATGTCCCCCCCGACCCCTCCCCGCTGACCCCCCGTCCCCCTGCCGGCTAAATGGCTACTACTGGGGATGTGAAAAGATTCGTGGCAGTAGTACATATAATGAATTTAAAAGGAAAACTATCACGAACAAGTACCTAGGCATAAGTATTACCATTACCGAGTAATAGTCGACAAACTTAATGTGTACTTGGAAAGACCAATTTTCGTACAAATTCGGCCGACGCAACCGCACCGCATGGTACATATAATTAATTTAAAAGGAAAACTATCACGAACAAGTAGGCATAAGTAATTACCGAGTAGGTAATAGTCGACAAACTTAATGTGTACTTAGAAAGACCAATTTTCGTACCCCGGCCCCGGCCCCGGCCGACGCACGTCGATGTAACTAAGACAGACAGGCAACTACGGAACCCTAAACTGCGTGTGGCCCGACACGCACTTGGGCGGTTTGTTACAAATATTATAGCCTATGTACCAACGACACCTCATATGTCGAAATCCGTCAAACGGTTTAAGCCCACATCACACTGGCGCGGCCTGGCCGCGGCGGACCATAGTAGAGCATTTCTCAAAAAAAATGCCACTTTTTTAAGTTAACTATTTCCGCTCAGCACGTCTAGCACACGACGGCCGCGACATACCTACTCTCGATTTTTATCGCACTATACCTCTTCTTCTAAGTGTTCTAATAATAGAGAGACGGATAGTGCGAGAAAAATCGAGAGAGCTCGCGCGCCGTCGCGTGCTAGCCGTGCAGAATCTCCTGCACGTCTAGCACACGACGGCCGCGACATACTCTCGATTTTTATCGCACTATATCTCTTCTTCTAAGTGTTCTAATAAGAGAGAGACGGATAGTGCGAGAAAAATTGAGAGAGCTCGCGCGCCGTCGCGTGCTAGCCGTGCAGATCTCGACAAATAACTGTCCCAAAAATATATTTCCTATTGTGTTACCATTTACCTTATACTTTGTATGGTGGTAACTGGTAACATAATGGGAAAGTTCAAAAATGTATGGAAATTTTGAGACACTTTTTTCTTCTCTTGGGATGGAGGGACGTCGTGATTTTGAGTGGAAATAACACAAAAGTTGCAGAAAATCTCCGAAAAAATGTAGTGGCATTTTTTTGAGAAACCCTCAGTAAACTTGACATTTAGCTGTCAAATTTACTATTGTCCGCCACCGCAGGCCACGCCAGTGTGTTGCAGCCCTTAGGTTGCAGGGCGTGCCAAAGAATAAGACATATACACAAACACATACATACATACGTTCGAAAAACATAACTCCTCTTTCGGCAGTCGGATAAAAAAGAAAAAAAAAGAAAATCAGTGTTTACACAAATTAAGAAAGGTTTGGGACCTGGGTCTAGTAAGCAAAGATTATTGGTATATGGCAATACTTGTGACAGAAGATCCCGCTCGTCGCGGCCGTCGTGTGGTAGATAAATTAAATTGTGATAAAAGTTTGGCATCGATAGTGTTGTACTAATGGGCAGCTTGTGTGGTGCGTATTCTCATTGCAAATTTAGATTTTGTTACCGGTTATCTTTTCTTCTTCGAGTAGCGTTTGTTGGTTTAAAACATAGCATTTTATGTAATTTTAACACAGCGTTTACAATATATAGTTTCCTCACAGTAAGAAGGTTACTTAGGTGTTCTATATAACCCAACTGTGGGAAATCTGAAGGGTTTCGAGTTATTTTCATTAATTAATATGGCAAAATAAGAAATATTTGTGGATAATCTGACACAAATCGACGTAGTCTCAAACTAACCAAAACTTGTACAAACTACAATGGGCAATTATATACATAGACAACAAACAACCCCAAAACCAGCTTGATTAGTTAGCAGCAAGTCTTAAATTAATTTGCCTACAGTGCTTTTTACACGTTTTACAATGTACTTTTTTCATTTGTTATATATTACTAGGTGTAATGTAATGTAATCCATACTAATATTATAATTGCGAAAGTGTGTCTGTCCGTCTGTTACCTCTTCACGCTTAAACCGCTGAACCGATTTGGATGAAATTTGGTATAGATATAGTTTCGAGTCCTGGGGAAGGACATAGGATAGTTTTTATCCCGGAAAACACACCCCTAGGGGATGAAAGTAAACAAGTTCCACGCGGACGGAGTCACGGGCAGAAGCTAGTGACTAATAATAATAATATAGCCTTAGAATATTGTTAGAAAAAATAATCTGAGAAATTCAAAACAACAGACTCACCGTTCGGTGACTTCATGACATCTTAAGGTGTAAGTTCAATAAACTTGCACATCCATACTAATATTATAAATGCGAAAGTGGGTCTGTCTGTCTGTTACCTCTTCACGCTTAAACCGCAGAACCGATTGAGATGAAACTTGGTATGGAGATAGTCTGAATCCCGGGGTAGGACATAGGATAGTTTTTATTCCGGAAATCATCCCCCGAGGAGTGAAATGGGGGATGAAAGTTTGTATCGAGCTACGATATAAACGAGTTCCAAGTTAGTTTAGAATAATTCAATGAACTAACCTTGTTTATTTGTTTATCAACATACAGATTTGTCAAAATAATTGTTTCTTATTATATATCTTATACATTGCAATACTACATTACGTTCATGTTTCATTTCCTTAAATAACAATTTTTGTAACAAAGTAGATGGCAATTTGGGCTTAGGTCTTTTAAAAACTGGCTTCTGAGGGATCTTGCCTTTGGGTTTCGTTTTATTTACAATTGATTTTATGTCTCTTTGGTCAGAATCATTTGTTATTTGTTTGGTCATTTTTACCTCCTCAGGTCCACTGTCATCATCACTATCAGTTCTTTTTTGTGATGTTTCTTTTCTTTCTACACTTTTTATCTCTGGAAGGTCCTTGCTCACAGTCACTGCAGGTATTTCTTTTGATTCATTTATAGCTGTGGAAGTACTAGGGACATTAATTGGAGTACTATTGCTTTCATCTTCATCAGAAGATCCATAATTACACATTAAGGAGGACAGAGCAAGACAAACAGGCCCTGAAGTAGCATCTGAAGTGATGCTCCCATTTCCTGGCTCATCCTCATAGTCGATGGTAAAGCCACACTCAGGTTCATCCTCAGGCTCATCTGTATCCATCATTAATTCCTGAATACCTTGAAAAGGTTTGAGTTTTCTTGTATCTTCTGCTTCTGGTATTTTTTTTACCACAGGTTTACGACATGTCTTCCTTCTCTTGCCATCAACAGTCTGGTCATTATTAGTGATATTATGGCGTTTGTTGAAAGGCTTTTTTGTGCCATCAATACCTGTAAGATAAGTCAAACATTGTCTCAAAACTGAATATGAGGCATTCTTAATTGATATTATAAGGGGATAAAGTAAGCAGGATCTGACGCTGGATAAAATAATAATCTTTTATCCATTCTTGGATTACACCATAAAATAAGCTGCATACCTATGTATATATATATATATAAATAAGTATGTATATTGTTGTCTAGCATCCATAAGTACAGGTCGACACATGTAAAAAGAGCTCTGGCGGCCATACATTTAATATGGCGCACAGAGCCCTTTTTACATGTGTCCACCTGTACAAGCTTGGCTTAGTTTGGAACTAGGTTGATTTGTGTAAGATTCTCCACAAATATTTATTTATATATCAATAAAACAAAGTTGTGTTAGTTACACCATTTATAACTATCGGTATCGAAACACAATGACATTGATATATTCAACTCACGACTTACGACATTTAGGAGACAGTTAGTCGGAGTTAGTGATGTGCCGGGGAATATTCCCTTGTTCCCGGGAATATTCCCCAAACAAGGGAATATTGAAATACAAATTAGGAAAATTAAAGTGGTAATAAAAGTAAATAAAATGAATAGTGCACCGACAGATAAAGTGCCATTCGCCAAAAACTGCATTATTGTACTAATTCTGACTTTTTATCTCAATTACCATTTAATATGTAAATATTTTCATATTTTGTATTCGTATAATATTTTATTGTGGTTTTTTATTAACTTTGTATCGTTTTTGTTACTTTCAGAGGTACTTTTGTAAAATTTGTTTTTTTGCTGATGGGGGAATATTCCCAATAACTGGGAATATTCCCCATTGTTCCGGGAAATATTCCCGGGAACATTGGGAATTTACTTTTGTGGGTAAATTACACTGGTTAATGTCTTGGTAAAAAAATCAAGGGCCCAAGTTATCATGGAATCCCTAATAGCAAGATATATAAACATACACAATTTCAATATTCCCATATGTTCCCTTGTATGGGAATATTCCCACCTGGGGAATATTCCTGGGAACGGCACATCACTAGTCGGAGTTCTCTGTCATCCTGCCTCTTAACCTCCTAACCTCTTAACATAAATTAAGATTGGTGAAATTAGTGTTCTATTTTATATTAATTCTTACTTATTTTTATTTGGTTTTCTTTCGTTTTTAGGGTTCCGTACCAAAAAAGGTAAAACAGGAACCCTTATGGTGCGACTCCGTCCGTCTGTCTGTCTGTCTGTCACAAAGTGAAATATATCACGAACTACTTAAGCTATCATTTGAAATGGTTTTAAATGAGAGTTATCCACGTGCATGGAAAATGAGAAAGTTAAATAAACATTTTAATTTTCTGAAAAATTACGAATATGGGGGGGGGGCAAAAAAAAAATTCAACTATTAGGTCAAGTGGTCAAGAAAAACTGTTTCAAAAAGTACAACTCAAGCCCTTTCATATGATATATGAAAGTGCTTGAGTTGTACTTTTTGAAACAGTTTTACTTTTTTTTTCTAAATTGGTAAAAAATTGATTTATGAAGGAAAATGTAAAAAAAATACCATCCCCCCCCCCCCCCCCCCCCCTCCTTATCTCCAAAGTTATACAAGCGAAAAATTTGAAATAATTACTTGTGATTAAGATAAACATTGATATTACTGGAAAAGTATAACTTTTTCTATATCTAGTGTATTTTTTGTTTTATTTTCAAAAATCATTTCCTAGTTAAGTTTGCAATTTAATCAACTTTATAAGTATTTTTTTCTTTTGAAATTCCTATTCTCATAGAAGTACTCTCTAACAATTAAAAAAAAAAATCGAGATTGGTTAACGTGATAAACAATAATCGCTAAAACACCAACATACTAAGCTGATTGCCCTTGCACGTTAGTACCAAATGGGGCCGATAGATGGCGCTGACCCCATTCCTACATCTCGCTGTTAAGATTTTTCTAGAATGAATGGGGTTGGGACGGGTATCTCAATAGCAGGTCAAAAAGAATTTGTGATACAAAAATTTACTTTGGTCTATCTGTCGTCGTATTCATTGGGCTTTGGCTTTGTAATGGGAAAAACTATAGCGGATCGGCTAGGAAAAAACTAAATAAAATATACTCATTGATACATTGAGGTATTAGAATTCGTTGTTTTCTCTTTTGTTTGATACACGGGTAGGTAATGTATATTTTACGGGTTTATAAAAGCTTAAAGAGAAAATTTTATATGGATGTTGATAGTTTTTCTTACATAATTGAAAATAATTACATCAAAGATGACTGCGTGGATAAATTTCATGCAATTCTTGCTCATCATGCTAGCTACAGAATGAAGGTGTCAAATATAGGGACATTTTCTTAACCTTGAGTTAATTGATAGTTTGTACGGAACCCTCGGTGCGCGAGTCAGACTCGCACTTGACCGGTTTTTTTATTTTTATTTTTGTTTCTTTTCTGTTCATATGTAAATGTAAAACATAAATTAATAATACCTACTTATGATCTAGTTCGCATGCTTAAGCATACTGTTGTGTATAACTTTAGTGTAGTTTTAGGATAGTTTTCACTCATTGTTACTTGTAATCATGCTGTGCATACATGTTTTGGATGGCATTTCTAACCAGAACCCCTGATGTATCATCTTGTACAATCTATGTAATGAATGTTGTCTGTTTTGTTTGCCTAATAAATAAATAAACTCAGGAATGGCTTGGCTTATTATCACGATGTTTGATTTGTTGGATTTGTCTTCTCTCCCAAATACCAGAATAACTATTAACAGAGAAAAAATTAAAATAATATGTACTTTTCAAAGGTGATAATAAGTTCGGGGGTCAGCATTATCTAATAAAAGTTTAACAAACCTTCAAGGTGACTCAATATTAATGATTATAATTGAATTATATTTTACCTGAAGCTGCATTATAGTTTTTCTCATGTCTTTTATTTTTCAGCCCCATTTTTTCGCCTCTGTCTATCTTTTCTTTGATGGCTGCAGCTGCCTTTTCTACATTTTCTTTTGTTGGGTATCTCTTTTTCCTTTCTTCTCTCCATTTTCTGATTTCCTCAGGATCTTGGAGTTTTGCAATTTTCCTATACAGACCTGACGCATGTTGCATTTGGATATGCTTTGTTATGACTTTGGGATGAGCAATAAACTGACAACCATCTATGTTGCATTTCTGGAAACATGTTCGTTATTTGAATTCAGCTAGACTATTAGATAGTGAATGTTACTTATGTGTAAAATGACTAATTAAAAAGTGTCACCTGATGCTGTTGATTGTGTTTTTCAAGAATATCTGGTGTCCTAAAGCCTCTGTCACATGTTTCGCACCAAAATTCATTTGTGTATTCCTGTGGCGAGGGCTGCCCCCAGTGTGGTGCTGGGGCTCTAAACCTTGATGGAGGGCCTCGCGGAGCAAAGTTTGGACGCCATTGTAAATGATTTGGCGGTGGGAAACGTCGATTATTATTGTGTGCCTGAAATGGCACTTGCATTTTATTAGTTACTTAAATTCCTTTATGCACATGCCACCTAACTTAGGACTCGTACTATTTAAATCGTGAACTTCAAAAACCAATTAGTATATTATCCAAATATAATGTAGAACGAAGTCAAAATAAATAATCGGTTAGGTTAGGAAGCACTGCCTTGCTGTCCTCTTGCTGTTTACATTACAACAGAAGAAGTAAGTCAAATAGTTTTTTTTTTTAATTCGTCCATTCGGACAGGCTAGGACCATAGGCCATACTGCCTGGTCTTGAGTAAATTTCCAATTCATATGATTAAATCCAGATATAAGACATAGATATACCTCATGTTATTGTACATGCAAAGTTTCGTTACAAACCATGACGTAGTTTTAAAATGAGAGCGTAACTACGTTTGTATGGAGAATCGAGGTACTGCGTACTCAAGTACGGAATACGAATCTTAGTTGTCTGTGGCAAAGAGAAGTAATTAGTCTGTGGTACTGGTACGGAATGGGCAATGGCCGAATAGGATAGGTAGTGTATAAATATACTTATTATACTCTTTGGGGAGTGTTTGAAGACAATTCCATTCCGTAGTGGCTATATTCTTTTTGTCTTTGGAAAATTCCAGCATTATTATATTGTTGTACTGTACTTTAAACTAAATTTAGAGCACTGTTTTGTAACTTCCCTTCAAACAATTAAAAAATGGCAGGTCCGATGGAAAGAATTCAAGTTCTTGATGATATCGAAAAGGAAATCATTACATGTTTACAGTGTGCAGGTAATCATTTGCTGGTTAAAAATAAAATTATTAACAAATTCATCCCGAATTTGTAATTCTAAGTTTTCCTATTCATATTGTCTGATAATCTTACAGCACAAGCTCTTCTCGAGCTAGGCAAGGAGAAATCCAGCCAAAAGCAGGCGGAGACCAACACTTCTCAATTTCTGCGAACGCTCAGCCAGGTCGAAAGCAAGTTAAGTGATCAAATTAATTATTTGACGCAAGTATCAACCGGTCAGCCGCATGAGGGTTCAGGCTACGCCTCGCAGAAGGTGCTGCAGATGGCGTGGCATCGGCTGGAGCATGTCCGCTCCTGGGTCAACGAGCTGGACCGCCTGAAAGCGTCGCACCTGGCAGCATCTACTAGGAGTGTAACTAGCAACGTCCCTAATGGCAATATGACTAACTCTGGAACAAGCACCTGATTACAGTGTTATAATATATTCAAGTGATTAATTTCTCTCTCAATATTATTATGAAACCGGTTACATGATCAAGAGAATAATCACTGGTGGAAAGAATTAGTAGTTATAGTTTAGAGACTTTAAAGAATCAAAACCTCAACATTGAACTTGTGGACATTACTAAAATAATTTACTTGTGGAACACTCCTCACCACAGGTGCACTAGGTGCATTAGACGGCAAACAACTTAACCAAAATATTTTTTCTTTTTATTACATTCCAAAGAGAGTAATTACAACTAGTTAGAAATTAGTTAAAAATGACACACACAGTATCACGGAAAGAAATGTAATTCCGTAAAACGGCTCTTATTTGATTGCAAGTGTAGGATGCCTTCCCCCACCATGTCATCTAATGTTCAAGATGTTTGCCGGCTGTTATACTAATAGAGTGTAACTGATACCACATACACAGTAAAGAAACTGAAATGGAAATGGATTAGGCACACAATTCGTAGCCGAAAAGCGAAATGGTCTAAGGACATCACTGTTTGGTACCCCCGTGATGGGGAAAGGAGAAAGGGGAGGCAAAGGAAAAGATGGGAGGATGAAATTAGAGAAATGGCTTGACCATTATGGAGAAGAAAATCCGTAAACAAAAAATTATGGCAAATTCTAGGGGAGGCCTTTGCCAAAAGGCAGACTGTCATAAATGAAAGCATCCCTGATGTCAGAACCACAAATTAGAATAAGTGATATGTAAAAGTCAGTAATAAAGGCTCTAATTTATTTATTTATACCAATAGAGTTCTTGCAATAATCCCCTTGTACAAGTCCTTAATTATGGAGGGCTTTTTATGTGCCACTTTGATAAGGTAATAATCTAATAATATAATCTATTGTTTTTTTGACCAGCTTTCATTGTTCAGGAGGGCACTTGCATCAAGGAAATACCAGATTTGTTGCAGTGCCCTGTAGTTGCCGATATAGGTATATACTCCTTTACTTCATTAGAGGCCCGTAAGAGCTGAGAATGATGCTTGGAATATCCAGTTACTAAATCATAGAAATAATAAAGTAAGTACTTTCCAATAAATGTAATTTCTCTACCGGATGATATATATAATAAGTCACATCAAAATAATCAAGTATATGAAACGCGGAAAATCCCCTGGTCATGACCATTTAAGAGTCCGCAGTAAGCTCGATTCTCCATACAAACGTAGTTACGCTCTCATTTTAAAACTACGTGTTGGATGGTAACGAAACTTTGCATATACAATAACATGAGGTATATCTATATCTGTAATTAGTTTATGTAGCTTCAGAGGTTCTAGTATAAGTTTTACCGAAACAAAACGTTACGATCGCGTTCGCGTTTAGCTGTCAAATCCCGTACAAATTGAGGGTAAAACGCAAACGCGATCGTAACGTTTTGTTTCGGTAAAACTTATACTAGAGCCTCAGATACCATAGTAAAAAGAATACGGCGAATTTAAGTTTTTCATACAAAACTTGTTTTTGCTGTATTTCGTTCGTTTTATACAATGGAACCATATAAACTATTTACAGACATAGATATACCTCATGTCAATGTATATGCAAAGTTTCGCCATAATCCAACACGTAGTTTTAAAATGAGAGCGTAACTACGATTGTATGGGAAGGTGAAATTCGGCCGAGCTTACTGCGGACTCTTAAATATTGAGCATTTGCAGCTGGTCCCCACTTACCTTGAGTATGTATGTTCTATAATGTGTATATCTCATTTCTACCTACAAAAACAATTGTAGTCCCTATTGTCAAGAATAAAACTGGTGATATATTATATCGAACAAAGCTAACTATAGGCCTATTTCCTTGGCAACAATTGTAGCGAGGGATTCAATGGCTTGCTTAAGGGGATGCCTTGATTTGAGTCGAACACGCCCCCTAGACAGAGACACGCTGATGCCTTCCGCGCAGGAGAAAAAGAGATGTAGTGTTACATCTCTTTTTCTCCGAAATTTGTCCAAAAAAGCCATTCCCGAGGAGTGCTTCGGGAATGGCTTTTTTGGACAAATTTCGATAAATACCTAACTTAGTGAAGTTTTGTTTAAATTTCATCAAGTGAGATTTTATATATATACTACTCAAAAGAAAATAGGGGCCACAAGTATGGTGATCGTTACGTGAAAATTATATTAAACAGTAATATATATTTTTTCTAGCTTTTAGACTTAAACTCCAGCATGAAAGAGGTTAGATTCTGCCTTCAGAATACATTCGCATCCTTATACGGGAGTTCATTAATTAGCCACTTATCAATTAGTTTATGTCCAATAATTACAATGGCCCTTATTTTCTTTTGAGCAGTATATACATATACACTCGAGAGCAAAAGTTTCGGGTCACTAGCATTTACTTCAATATCTTGAAAACGAATAAAGCTATCGTATTGAAATAAATTGAACCTTATAGACAATTTAATAGTCCTTCATTACACGTATAAAAACTTATTGGTTGGCGTGAAGTAATGGCATTAAAAAAGTTATAAACATAATGATCCCTTTTTTTTCAAATCAGAACTTCTAATTTTCGCAACTGTTTTTGCTTTTGTTTTTGTTCTGTAATAAAATGTATTTGTAAGAAGTCTTCCAGGTATCCAATAGTCATTATTAAAGTAGTAATTATGCCACTCACACCTGAGGAATGTACGAGAATCCTCACGATCCTGGAAAATGGGAGCAGTCAGCGAGAAACAGCAAGAATAGTCGGTGTATCGTTGTCTACAGTTCAGCGTGTTCGCCAGCGGTTTCTAGAAACTGGTTCGAACCTACGCAGACCAATAACAGGCAGACCCAGGTGTACGACGGCACGGGAAGGTCGATATCTAGTCAACTCTATGCTGCGAAATCGGTTTCTTACGGGAACAGCACTGACTCATCATTTTTTAGGGCTAGGTAGAATCAACCCTTCTGCTTGGACTGTAAGATGGCGACTTGCTGAAGGTAATTTGAAACCATTTAGACCCGCAAGTGGTCCGAAACTCGAGAGGCACCATCGTATAGCAAGACGAATTTATGCACGCGAACACTCGCATTGGACGATTGAAAATTTGTCAAATGTCGGGTTCTCGGACGAATCAAAATTTATGCTGTATACACACGACGGAAGGGCAAAGGTGTACAGAAGACCAGGAGAAAGATTTATGCAAGCCTGTATTGAAGAAAAGGTGGCATACGGTGGTGGTTCGGTACTCGTGTGGGCTGGAATTTCTGCGGAAAGCCGAACAGAGCTTGTACTGATCGAAAACGGTACTCTTAATGGCGTAAGATACGTGGATGAAATACTCAACGAGCACGTCGGTCCATTTATGGCAAGACTAGGTGAGAATGCCATCTTTATGCACGATAACGCCCGTCCCCACACTGCTCGTGTAGTGCAAGACTACCTTGATGAGGTGAATATTCGTCCCATGGTGTGGCCTGCACGTAGCCCCGACCTCAACCCGATCGAGCACGCCTGGGACGAGCTCGGACGACGTGTAAGACAACGAGATCCTCCTTTAATTACGCTTCGTGACTTGAAACATGCATTGGTAGAGGAATGGGAGAACATTCCCCAACAGTGTTTCAGAAACTTGGTGTACAGCATGCCGAATCGCATTGCAGCAGTCCAGACAGCACGTGGGGGTAATACCAAGTACTAAACTGTGTTAAAACTACTTGTAAATATAAAAAGTTCAATATTTTCAGTTTTGGTTTTGCAAGCAAAATGACGCCATTTTTAATTTGTCGTTTTAAACATAATAAAATAAATGGTCAGTAGTAAATGTAATGCATTTTATTTTAGTAACATTAGATTGTCTATAAGGTTCAATTTATTTCAATACGATAGCTTTATTCGTTTTCAAGATATTGAAGTAAATGCTAGTGACCCGAAACTTTTGCTCTCGAGTGTATATATATATATATATATATAAAATTTAATCTGCAATCAGTCTCCAGGACTATACGCGGATGTGATGTAGATGTTGTGGCATGTAGAGCGAGTACTCCATTGAGAACGTTCACTCGTCTTTAATAGTGCTGGTCCAGTTTTAGGATGGCATGTCGTTTTAGCCTATTGTTGTAACCCATGCTACTTACTTCCTCAGGTGTTACGGGTTTCGGTGGCAGGTCCAACTGCATGTCCTGACTCAGAATCTCATCCGCCATTCTATCAGTCTTCTCCAGTGGTATCATTTTGAGTAAATAAATTTGATAAGTCTTTGGCAAATATGTCAGCTTTTTCTTGACTTGTTCTGGCCCAGTGAGGGGATTCGGTGTCTATCCTTAGCGGAGGTTTGGCTTCTTGTGGTCTGTCGTATGCTTTCGTGATCTTCCATAGGGAATCGTTAGAGGCCGAAGTAGCAGTCAATGATTCTAGTTTGGTTGCCACAGTCGTCTCGTCTATTAGCTTGAGCGATGCCTTAAGGTCTCTGGCAGCTCTATTGAAAGCAGTTTTGCCTGTACGCTGCCTCGTAGTGTGCCATACTCGACGTTATCTCCGTTTCTCCAGGAGTTTCTTTTATATTTCTAAGGACAGGTTTTGGTATGCACTGTAGTTGTCCGGCATCACTGGGGTACATTTCCAGCATGCATTCTGTATCAGTGGCAATGTGCTTAGTTGCCTTGTCAATGTCGCACTGTGTTTTAAGCTTGACTTAGGTTTATGTTATTATTGATGTTCTCTCTGAATGATTCCCAATCAGTGTTATTGTTATATATCTTTTCAGGTTTTTCTACTGCAATCACATTTGAACTGACAGTTAAAATGACGGGAGTGTGATCAGATTCTCCATCGTAACATGGTTCGATTTTAAGGTAATGCCTTGATATGCCCTTCGCAATGAAGAAGTCTAACAGATCCGGCAGTTTTCTAGTCGGTGGGCCAGTAGGTAGGTTCAGCGGTAGAGACAGCAATAAGGTTGTCATTTTCTAGTGACTGTTTCAGTTATCTTTCTCTGGTGCTGGGGAGTCTTGAGCCCCAGTGAGTGTGTTTTATACGAGATAAAAGACTATAGTATTAACTTGATTGTGTCGTAAAATAATATATCGTTTGAGTAGGCTGAGTAAAAAAAAGGAAAATACAGACCCAACTTTTGATTTTTTTTCTATCAAGGAAATTTTAAGCATCATGTATCGATCAAATCAGATAAACAATCATATAGTCAAGAATCATATATCTGAAAATCAGACCTTATTGTTTCTTAATCTAGTCAGAACAGAACGGCGTTTCAAAGCACTCGATAATATCCAATGCACCGCCTACGCCTTAAGGCTGCACATTCGAAATTTTCGTGAAAATGAGTTGTTTTGTAACCGTTATATACATTACAACTTAACATTTTTGCAGTCGGAAAAAATATATCATAATCTGCAAGATCTGCGACGGGTCATAGTTTTCGTAGAAATCCATTTTAACAATAAAAATTAGAGAAAAAAAATCTAGTCACCCCTATTTTTTCACTTGTAACCATTTTACTGCTCCATTTTTTATCAGAATAATATGAAATTTTATAACTTTCTTCATACAATAATGAACATCATTTTCTTACTTTCTTAATTTTCTTAAAAATTTACCTCGTTTTCTGAAATATTCCGCCAAAGTTCCTACGCCTCCCCGTTTTCGTCCATACGGTCAGTGCGGGACGAGACACGTTGCATGACGGACCTGTGTCAATTTGCGCTCAGGGACCGGAACCGCTTACCCTTACGCGGGTTTTTAAGCGGGTTTTTGAAACGCTGGTTTTGAGAAACCATATCATTCAGGTTAAGCTTATGAAGGGGTTATTGGATGAACGGCTAAGCCGATTGTTTGAGTTAATTCGTGTTAACTCAAAACCCAATCAAAACCCTGTTAAGGGTTTTAGCGGTAAGCGGTTCTGGACTAAGCGCAAATTAAATTGATCCTTATCGTCATAGTTATTCAATTCATTTTGGTTTGAAATGGCTGCGCCGTTCCTTTGAATTAATTCAAATTAAGCCGAAACCCTATCAAAACCCTTTCCAGGGTTTTTAAGTTATCTTAGAGCATCAAACGCAATCGATATTGCTCCTAAGCGTTACACATATACGTTTCATTTTTTATTGTGGTTCGCCGAATCGAGCCAGCCACGCGCCGCGCCTCACAGCAGCGCAGGCGGCGGCGGTGTCTCAAAGCTTTTAAAAACACCGCTACTATTTTTGCGTTTCAACAAATATGCACCAAGCTGCCATAGTAAGAGATGCCATATTCGTCTGAACATAAATGTATTGCACCTGTTTCGGCATTTTGTTTGTTTACCTATGAAACTCGTCACTTTTCTTGCGAATAGCGAACTGTGTACATTGAAATTAGGGCTCCCGCTACACGTGTAAACCCGCGCGCCCGAATACCCGTGTATTCGGGCGGGCTAAGCGTCCGTTCTACACGGACACGCCCGAACCCGCCCGGTCCGCGGGCGGGTACCCGGGTACCCGTGTACCCGTACACACGTACCCGCGGGTTCTAATTACACGCGGGTTCGGACCGTCCGTGGCCGTTTGAGTTGAGGCAAATAGAATATAATTATTTCATTTTACTCTATTTGCATTAGCAACTCTGTTTGGTGTGTATGATGTTGTTTTATATTAGGTATGTGACAAAAGAAACATCGCAGGAAGCCTATGTTTACTCTATTGCGTCATAATATTGTATAAACCTAGTATTTTATGTAATGATTGCCCGACAAAGGGCACGCAAACTGTTTACTTTTATTATAGCCGCTTAAAGATATGATAGCTAAACAAAAGTACCAACAGTACCTAGGTAAGTAGAGTTAGCCAAGAAAGTGTTCTACCGCTTTTCGACTTTATTGCATGCAAAATAAGGTCCAAAAGTGGTAGACCACTTTCTTGACTGACTGTACATGAGAACTATTTAATTTTAACCGAGCGCTTATTGTACTGTACAATACAGTCGAGGAAATTTATTGTTTAGCACTTTTGATCCTTAACGTCATTCAAATAGAGTTGACATTTGCCAAACCTTCATTTTCCTCGACCGTACATGCCATTATGGTTTTAAATAAGGGACTGAATGTGGTATCGAAATTAGGGGTTTTAATTAACGGTACTTAATAAAGGTATTGCAAGGTATACCGTTTTAATCCGCACCTTTACTCACGAGGTTGAATATGAGCACCACGCGCAAAACGATACTTGCAACATTACTCTGCCTACGATACCTATATAAAGGATACAGTAATCATTCTAAAAGAAAGGTACTCGAATAAAATCATATTGTGACAATTTGCTACAGCTTCAAAGTTTACCGTTATTATATATCCGAAACTAGAGTAAATTCTATTCTTGCGCTTTTGACAGGATTTTATCTTACAATTTCGGACGTATTAAACATCGTTGATGCAGTTTAACGAAGTAAAAATAATTTGCAGCAATGAGATTATAATTTGGAAAGGCATTATCAGTGTCTTGCAACTTTTTTTGGATAAACCCAAAAGTCGTTGAATTCAAAAACAATATTAAGTTTTATGCGTTTGCGATAAAGTCTAAATTTCAACAAAAAAATTGAAGCTAATTACTTACGTCTCAAGACTTGTAAGATTCCTTTGTTTGTTTTGTTCGTCGCCTGCCGGCGAAAAGGGTTTAACAGGTTAGATAGGCACGAACTTCATCGTTCTAAAGCAGGTAATAATTCTTTATCTGTTATCTTCGCCAACCTGAGTTGTGGTGTTTTACCGCTGAACGGATATATTAGGGAGGTGGAAGGGGTCACACAATACTACATAGTTTTAGCTATGCAAAATTTAATAAAGGCAGTAAAGTTGTGTGATTTCCAAGTTGCAGAATTTTATTTAGCAAGCAAATAAAGATAAATAAGAATGCCCGAGACTTGGCTCTACGAAATATCTAACAACTTTTTAAGGTAGAAGAGTTTTGAGACTTGGCCTCTTTTTTCGATGAAATGTTTTTTATGGGATATTACTATCATTTACTACATTTGATTTAGCTATTTACTATGCTCGCCTCATTACAATGATCTGCAATAAATATTTATACCTAGTTTCTGTTCAACAGTTGTGATTTAAAAAAAAAACATCATTTTGTTGCGATTTTCTTAGTTTTTTCTGTCAGATACTGTAGTGTTATATTTAATTTCTGATATTGAGTGTTCGTAAAGGCCCACACAATCTGAAATAAATGTGACCAATTCTTAATAGATACATGCTTTTTATTAACTGATTCCTTCCCTTTGTGAGGTTATAAATAAATGATCGCGCTAAACTCATAATTATTTCTAATATCTACTATTAGAGCTGGTGGTCTAAAATTGGGACCGGCCAATTTTAAACCACCAGCTTCGTAACTGTTCTGGTTCAAAACCAAAACTAGATTAATGCTACATTATTTTTCACATTTTACGCTCAATAAAAATCTGGGGGCACGGCGGTGCCCCCGCCAAGTTGGGCAAAACAGCGGCACGGCCGTACCATCTTTTTTCGAAGCAGTTCAGGCCATTTTCGACCCCCCCCCCACCCCCAATAACTTCGCTGTGAATAAAACTAGAAGCCTGAATTTTCAGTAACCAAGCCGGTATTGTATAGACACGGTATCTAGTCAAAGTTTCTTAATTTTGTCACTCACATACACACTGACCGATCAACAAAAGTGCTAATTTAGAACATAATTAGCGTTTGAATCAAGTTAAAACTAAAATATTTTTTCAGTAAATTTAGGTCCAGATTTCTAGATACGCATAAATAACTTTGTAAGCCCATATAAATATATAGGATTACAAAGTTTCATTTGCAGTGAGTGGGAGAAAAAATTAAAAAGCAAGAATGAGACTGCAATCATAATTTGTATGTATTGATAACACAATAACCTACAAAAAGAAGTGAGATCCCATAAAAAACATTCCATGTAAAAAAGAGGCCAAGTCTCGAAACTCTTCCACCGTGTGACTTGGCAATCACACAATACTGCATAGTTTTAGGTGTGCAAAAATCCATAAATGCAGTAAAGTTGTGTGATTGCCAAGTAGCAGAATTTTATTTAGCTAGCAAATAAAGAATAATAAGAATGCCTGAGACTTGGTACTACTAAATATCAAAGTCAACGACCGCTTTAGCCTAGTTGGTAGTGACGCTGCCTACGAAGCAAGAGGTCTCGGGTTCTAATCCCGGTAAGGGCATTTATTTGTGTGATAAGCACGAATATTTGTTCCTGAGTCATGGATGTTTTCTATGTATTTAAGTATTTATTTATCTATATAAGTATTTTTATCGTCGTCTAGTACCCATAGTACAAGCTTTGCTCAGTTTGGGACTAGGTCGATTTGTGTGAGATTGTCTCCTAATATATTTATTTTATGTTTATATTTATCTCACAACTTTTTAAGGTGGAAGAGTTTCGAGACTTGGCCTCTTTTTTACATGGAATGTTTTATTATGGGATAAAACTTACTAGCTTCTGCCCGCGACTCCGTCCGCGTGGAACTCGTTTATATCCTATGTCCCTCCTCCAGACTCAAATCTCTATACCAAATTTTATCTAAATCGGTTCAGCGGTTTAAGCGTGAAGGGGTAACAGAAAGACACAGGCAGACAGACCCACTTTCACATTTATAACAGTATGGATTCGTACTTACTTTTTTTAAATCTGAATTTGAGAAGCTAACTTTACGTACTTTGTTATAATTTGTTACATTTATTAATCTGCTACCTTTATTCACAAAAAAAGATGTTATCATTGCAAAGCTACGAACACTCATTTAGTACTTGTATGTACATTCTTAGAACTACGGGATAGTTACTAGCTTCACACCTCAAGGACGGGTAGTACTATCCGCGTGTAATTAGCGCACGGGTACCCGTGCGCTAATTACACGGATCCGTTCGGACCGGTCGCTTAAACCCGTGGGCGTGTTACACGGGCACCGGTACCCGACACGAATACACGAAACCCGGACACGACCGCGAGCCCTAATTGAAATCGTTTCTCGTCTTGTCGTATGCGGAAAAAGTTAATAAACTAGTTGTGCTGCCGTGCCTGCATTGGATGTGGATAGATATTGCCTTGTATTGTAGGTACTTACTATGCCACAAGCTAAAAAAGATGCCGTTCATCGTTATTTTGTATATGATGAAGTGTCTAATACGAGCTCCTGTGAGCTATGTAATAGTAAATTAAAGGTAAGCAATATAATGACTGTTTTCGGACAGGTAGGCATTTACAGCTAGCGGCGCTTAAATAGTCGCTTGACCTTGAATGCGCAGCACACGAGCGTGTGGACTAGGTACCACCAGAGAGACGGATAATAATGATAATGGATGAAGAAAAAAAATACTCAGAATATTTTTTTACGAAAAAACATGGCGCGAGCGGCTGAAGCAATCGTTGATACAAACTAAATGGTCTACTACAACACCAACGCTAAGAAGGTTAGACTCGCTCGTCACGGGCCCCGGGAAGGGATAACGCCACATAAGCGCATTAAGTAAGCGCTTAAATTACGCAAATAAAAATCCCTTCATAACCCCTACCAAAACCCTTAAAAACCCCTTCAATAACCCAATCAAAACCCTAACCCAAAACCCTAAGGTTGGTTAAGCTTAACTCAAGTGAAGGGCTTAACCCGTATATAAGTTAAGCCAATGATACGGTAACCCAAATAAACGATTAACCCTGGAACGGCTTAAGCTTATCGAACGGCTTAAGCCAAAGAACGGGTTTTCCGGTCCCTGTTTGCGCTGCGCCGAAATTTTTAAATATTTGTGGAAATTGTGGACTATATTTGTTGCATAGAGCGGACAATCCGTTTTGTGATTCGTATAGTAGGTAACTAATAAACATTTGCGTATAGTTTAGTTTTTAGTGACAGATAATTTTGTTGCATAGAGGTGACAATCTATTTCGTGGTTTGTAAAGTAGTAGGTACTATCGACAAGGCAGCTGACTGACCATCCGTGCACTATGTGCAGTGTAATAAGGTTTTTGTATAAATACAGGATGGTCAGTTAACTGTGTTGGCGGATGGATGGATTATATGTCTTTCCCGCTGCCCAATAAAACTGTTTCACATTTTATCTCTGGCAGACGGTGACTCGCTAACTGCTAGATGGCCCCCTATTAATAGCGACATTCAAAAATGGCCTAAGGGCTGAGTAGGTAAAGATAATTACTATTACCTTTATCTTTTTTTCGCACTATCCGTCTCTCTCTTATTAGAATATTTAGTAACAGAGGTATAGTGCGAGAAAAATCGAAAGTATGTCGCGGCCGTCTAGTGCTGGCGTGCGTAGGGGCCTACCGCGAAACGAAACCGATCTTCGTTCGTGTATCTCCCTCTGTGTCGCGCTTGCTATTTCGAGCGACAATGAGAGTTATTCGAACGAATTTCGTTTTCACTAGCACGGCTAGCACGAGACGGCCGCGACATACTCTCGATTTTTCTCACACTATACCTCTCTTTCCTAATGTTCTAATAAGAGAGAGACCGATGGTGCGAGAAAAATCGAGAGTATGTCGCGGCCGTCTCGTGCTAGCCGTGCTGACGGAACTACACTAATCGTAAGTAAATAGTATTATAATAGTAGGGACATCATTTTTGAACTTAATTATGTAATTTATGTATGACAAATATCACGTTTCAATTAAGCATGACGAATGTCACCCACCCACGTCCACCCTTGCATTGGTAACGATGCGCGATGACGCGTCTGTAATCTTACCTAACTTAATCTATGTAACGCTTAATAAACGACGGCGGGTTGTGCGACTTGCGCGGGGAGAGGGTCGAGGCTCCGCCCATACGCCAGAGGACTTTAGCGGGTGTACAAGCCTTAACATAAAACTTGATAAGTACCTAAAGTTACATGACGCGCAGTTCGGATTCCGCGCGGGGTTATCTACAGAAAGTGTTATTGTTTGTTTGAAGCAGGCCGTCGAATATTATACTCGTAGAAAAACACCTACATATGCGTGTTTTTAGGGTTCCGTAGTCGACTAGGAACCCTTATAGTTTCGCTTTGTCTGTCCGTCCGTCCGCGGATAATCTCAGTAACCGTTAGCACTAGAAAGCTGAAATTTGGTACTGATATGTTTATCAATCACGCCGACAGTGGTAAAATAAAAAGATTTTTTTTTTATTAGGGTACCCCCTGTGGTATATTGTTGGATAGATATTTAAAAATGAATAGGGGTTTGCTAAAATCATTTTTTGATAATGTTAATATTTTCGGAGATAATCGATCCAGAAGTAAAAAAAAAATGTGTCCCCCCCCTCTAACTTTTGAACCATAAGATTTAAAATATGAAAAAAATGACAAAAGTAGAACTATAAAAACTTTCTAGGAAAATTATTTTGAACTTTATAGGTAGAATAGTTTTTGAAAAAAAATACAAAATAATTTCTGAACTAAGTTTGTAATTTAACCCTATAAGCAGGTGTTTATTGTACCTGTAATTTCTACAAAATCACAATGAAATGACGTGCTTTCAAATAAAGTAAAAAAACGGTGAAAATCGGTCCACGCAATAAAGAATTATCCCATAAATACCACCTTCCATACTTTAAGCTCGCGCGCAATTGTTTACTGAATTTGCCGATAGATGTCGCTGTACGCGGAACGCTCACATTGTACATGGCGCTGTTAAGATTTTTCCTGATTAAATGGGGTCGGAGCAGGTGCGCCCATCTAGGGAATGCAACCCGGGTTACGAGTTGAAAACCCGGGTTTTACCCGAATTTGAGAAATATTAAAAAAAAATAGTGACAACATAAATAAATTTATAACAACATCTTCTATTATGGTTGTAACCCTAATTTACTGCATTTAAAGATATCTCATAAATGACCCCAATGTATTTTACACTTCAATCGCGTAACTTTCTATTTCTGCACGCTTATCTTGGCGGGCTTACGGCCATTCCCAATAATCAATCCACGGATCCTTACCTGCAGTTACATTTTGACACATTTTCTACGGGTAATCTGTCAAAATGTAAAGACTGCTGGCTGGTAAGGAAAACTATCCGTGGATTGATTATTGGGAATGGCCGTTAGTCATTTCGTTTTCTACCCTTTGTTATTGCCGCCGGCCGCCGCTCAGGTAGGTAGCGATAAGGAGAAAAACAACCACGACTGATTTACAGTATGTTAGCCCTTTACCCCTTCCCTCGCCCCTATGCCATTAGTTTTTTTAATTTGCATTTGCACCTGAAGTCAGTGACGTACAAACAGACGACGCGAAGACATATTTGCTGTGTGCGGTTAATAACACGTGACGTACTTATCGCGCGTGAAATTATAGACTACGAATAACCTTTAGTGTTAAATTGGTATTTCACAAAATATGGAATACGTAGAGTATCGAAGAGAAGACATGAACCATCTCAGATCATAAAAAGTGCTAAGTGTAAACTGTGTCAAAGAGTATTGCAGTAGGGTGGTGGTAGTACGTCCAGTTTGCGGAGACATATTAATTTCAATTGTTACGTCATATTTTCCCGTTTATTTTGACATTTGTGACCAATAAATAGAAAGACTATAATTTACGAATAACAACTTGTACTGTGATTTTAATTAATAATGTGATTTTTAATAATTTAAGTTGTTATTGATTGTGATTAGTAAATGAAGTCTGTAATAAAACGTGCTTTTCATTCTTGAATACCCGTAACAACCATGAAAATCAATATTTAATACTATTTTCGCAGTACGGGTAATACCCGGGTATCAGTGACGTACAAACAGACGACGCGAAGACATATTTGCTGTGTGCGGTTAATAACACGTGACGTACTTATCGCGCGTGAAATTATAGACTACGAATAACCTTTAGTGTTAAATTGGTATTTCACAAAATATGGAATACGTAGAGTATCGAAGAGAAGACATGAACCATCTCAGATCATAAAAAGTGCTAAGTGTAAACTGTGTCAAAGAGTATTGCAGTAGGGTGGTGGTAGTACGTCCAGTTTGCGGAGACATATTAATTTCAATTGTTACGTCATATTTTCCCGTTTATTTTGACATTTGTGACCAATAAATAGAAAGACTATAATTTACGAATAACAACTTGTACTGTGATTTTAATTAATAATGTGATTTTTAATAATTTAAGTTGTTATTGATTGTGATTAGTAAATGAAGTCTGTAATAAAACGTGCTTTTCATTCTTGAATACCCGTAACAACCATGAAAATCAATATTTAATACTATTTTCGCAGTACGGGTAATACCCGGGTACCCGGGTTTCGAGTATCAAAGTCGGGTAATACCCGGGTACTCAAAATCACCGGGTATTGCATTCCCTCCATACATTAGGTCTTAAATTTGTTGTGCTCAAATTGTGTCGGTTGTCTCTGGTCGTTCGTTGTCTAATAATAAAATTGTTCGCTAAGTATTGCTTGTATTGTGTCTGTCTATATTTTTTAGATCTTTCTATAGCCTTCGATCTTCTATGGAAAAAGCTTGACGAAGTGCAATTACCTAGAGAACTAACACGCATATTTAGGTGTTGGTATGCTGACCAGCGAAATAGTGTCCGCTGGGGTGATGAGGTGTCGGACGAGTACGGCTTGGAGTGCGGGGTGAGGCAGGGGGGCCTGAACTCCCCAAAACTGTTCAATTTGTACATGAATGATCTCATCGGTGAGCTTATCAGTACACGTGTCGGCTGTCACATAGACAGGGTTTGTTTTAATAACATAACATAAGCTATGCTGGTGGTATAAGAATACTAATCGAGAAGTGTGAGTCCTATGCCTCAAAACATAATGTGAAGAAGAACGAACCAAGTGTCCGTCACATGTCCCGCCCATTCATTTGGACGGATAGGAACTGATGGGTTTATTCTTTTAAATATCTCGGACACTTGGTCACCGATGACTTTCAAGACGATTCGGAGATTGATCGCGAGCGCAGTACACCTGCAGCCTGTGGAAGAGGTACACGCAGCGTGCCATGAACGAAATGCGTGTACAATACAACGACGCGTTCAGGATACTGTTGCGGCTGCCGCGACACTGCAGTGCAGTGCGTCCGGCATGTTTGCGGACGCGCACGTAGACGGTTTCCATGCGACTCTCCGCAAACGCTGTGCCGCGACGCTGCGCAGGGTGCGCGCCAGCCGCCACGGTCTCCTGGCCGTTGTGGCGGAGAGATGGGACAGTGACCTAATCAGGCACTGGACCACTCAAAATTTAAGTTTAGGTACTAAAATAGTTATTTAAGTAAATTGGTAACACTAACACTTTATGGACTCCGAATGTCTGAAATAATTTTTTTTTTTAATTAATGGATGAACATATGGCGATGCTGCAATGCAAAAAACCTGGCAAGGCTATAATAAAAAAAACATAAAAATCCGATATCTTGTATGATAAGACTCCCAAGTTTCGTTTGTTCCTTGAAACAGAGGGGTGGTACGAACATATTGACACCATCTGAAATATAATTTCAGTACTTTCTTTCTCTCTGAATCTGTAATTTCGTACTTTTTTCAGGAAAATAAGATAATGTTTCCACTTCTTTCAAGCCTTGTAAACCTATACCGCCCTCAATACGCCCTGGCTACCCTTACTTTATTAGAACAAATGGAAATGTAAGGATTATGAAAAGGTGTTCGGGAAATTCAAAGGTGGCGACTGATTTGTAACTTTTCGGTGTAATCATATATAATAATGGCAATGAGAATAAGATTTTACGCCATTCCCAATATAAATATACGAATTGTTGTTGCGAAATCTTATCAGGGGTGATTGATAAATGCCTTGATAATGTCAGTTTAGATAGAATTATCTATCCTCACGTTTTACCTAAAGTAATGCGAAATTAATCTTAGGTATGTTCAATGTGACCCCTCATACCACATATTTATGCCCACAATGTACAGCTGGAGAATTAGGTTTAATCATAGTAGAAATAAATATTCACGAATTTATTGTAACCAAAATGTATCTATAATAATGATCATCAGCATTTACTTTGCATTGTATCACAATAGTTGTAAGTCAGTAAAAAAACTTGGTGTAAACACTCTTTTGACAAAAAGAAAACATTCATTTTAATAAACTATTTACAGTTTGCTAACATTTATTTTAAATATTATTAAAAGTTGCTATCAAGCCCCTTTATCAAGATAAATGGAATTACCCGTTGTACCTTGTGATATGGAATAAAAGAATACTATTAATATCTACAGTAGAGGTGGCAGCATGTGGACCGCAGCACCTGCTCTTTTCCACACTAGAGTATAGTTATTAAGACACAGTGCCCATAGCCTGGTGATAAAATCTACCCCATAGTACCTCTGGAATACAAAGCTGAAGCTAACACATACAGATAGGCATACTGATATATAACACACCTTTGAGGACACAGATTATCATACAATTTACATTATACTGGTGTACCAATTTCACATTATAAAAAATAACAGCATCAGACAACAGACTTACATTCATTATTTAAATCTGTTACGCAAACGGTGGTTTCTCTTGCAATCCATCATGAGTTTGTTACAAGAACAAAATGCTCTATACCAACTCAAACAACTTCAACTAGCCTTTTGATAATTCTGTATGCATTTATAGTAGTCACCTATCATAAAACTACATCTCATAAAATAAATTACACATTACTATACAAACAATGTTAATAATTTAGCTAGAGGCATTTGTTGACTGTTTTGCAAGTGAACTAAAAGAGGCTTCACTCCTCTTTTCAGCTGCGTTGGTTAGCATTTGCTTTGGTGAATTTCTCAATATCATCTAACGATCTTTTTGCCTTGGTTGATATGTCATCCATAGATCTCCGTGCAGTGGATGTAATGTCATCGAGTGACTTCTTTGTCTGTGACAACAGCTCATCTGTGCTTTTGCAGGCTGTGTTGGCTAGTTCCTTTATCTCAGAGTCAAGTTTGCCTATCACCCATTCAATGGCTTGTCGTCCTTTACCAGCATTCAGGGAGATTTTATTTGCCAGTAGGTCTTCCATGTAGCTACTCAGTGGAACACCCTAAAAAAGAAAACAAATTGGAATGTGTATAAACAAACATTATCTGGAGTGAGTGAGAGGAAAGTAGAGTATGTCATCAAATTCAAATGGCATGGCATTATACATAGCTCAGTGCTGGTATCAACTAGACGTAATTTAACCCTTTCACCGCCACAGTCGGCCATAGCCGACAACGCAAAATCGTGACTACGACGCCACAGTCGGCCGCATGATGGCGTTATTTCTTTACCCATTTTAATTTTACCCCCGTGGCGTCAGTGGCACAGCGTATTGCTTCGCCGTCGGGCGGTGAAAAGGTTAAGGAAAAGGGTTACCCACATTATGTTAAATTTGCGATTGAAACGTTCTGGCTAAAAAGTCATACGCTTCAATGGTGATGTCTGGTGTTGTGACTCCTTTGTCCTTTTGCATTTTGCGAATTAGTGGAGCAGATCAAGAATACATTCACATGCAGTCTATTCAAATTATTGATTTAAAAGATGAAAGAAAATACATTTATTGACATTATTCACTTAATCATAGGATTAGCTCACTTTAAATCATGTAGATGCACCAAATTCTATATACCATTTATAGATGAATCTATTTATGTAATATCGATACTTGGCACAATATGAGAAATTCTATAACTGTACTATTTCCTGTCTACCTATAAGAACTTAGTTTTGGCACTTGAATAATTCTTATATTTCACCCTGTACATGATTTGCCACAAAATTTTAATCCACCTTCAGAACAATATATAAGATATCACTTACCTGGACTGTAACCACTGCTTCTTGAATGAGAAGTGTTTTGGAAGCATCAGACGGGTGTGGTGTGTACCGCACTGTTTCGTCAACAGCTATGTAGCGGCAGAATGTTAAATTTCTAGTTTTCAGTGTCATTTGCCTTTGATGGGGATTGACCTCTGATGTTTCACGGGCATAGCATATTTTAGCCGTTCCAATTAGCTAAAAGTATAAGATTAATTATAAAAATAGGTTTCGCCTTTATCAAATACAATAAACAATTGAACATTCATATTAACATATTTTTGTTATAATGGATAGCCATATTTTGTTTGGAAATAATTAGTTGGTCTTTTTTGTAGTCTGTATGGATAAAGCCTTAATTGGCATTGGAAACATGTAATATGTTAACCTCTAGCCACCTACCATACAAGGATAATCAGCAATTAAATTAGTAATAGCAAATAAAACATATTGTTTTGTCGAACCATACAAAACCAATACAACTGTCCTAATTCACATTGGTATAATTCCTTTGAACGGGTCCTTTAAATAGGACTTTAGGCGGCTAAAGGTTAATCACAATTAAAAGGTTAAAATCACTACAGCTTATGCTTTGCATTCACAGCATATTACATATTAATAATTAAAATACATTTGTTGATTGTTTGTATATGAACAAAGGAGAAGCGAATAACTATCACCTGATCTAAACGTGTACAATAAAAATAGATTACCGCTTGTGCCCATCGGGGAAAAAACCACTTGGAGCTGACAAGTCTGTGAGTGTGAAGTACTCCATTAACCACCCTCCTCTCCACGACATCCGTTCCTATGACGGCTGGATTCATAGGGTTGGGATATTTGCGCCATGCTGCTTGAGCAACAGTCTCCCATGGATGGCTATAACAAAAAATTACAATACGTAAATAATACGCGCAGAAACAAGATAATGGAAAAATGACAGATTGCGTCATAGTTACTTGAAAGTGTGTTCAGATGTCCAAATCTTCATCGTGATCTGCTTGATTTAATCCTTTATATAACAATTCTGAGTTGACGTCGTTCTCATTTGATTTTAGTTATTTTCCATTTCTCAACTTCTCTTACTATACTACCACACACACCGACTTGAAAGCTCTTTCGAGCGTATCGTAAGTCAAAATGGCATTTGCAAAGGATCGTTTCCCGAGTCAAAGTTTTTTTTTGTGGCACCACTTTTATACAGCCATGGAAATGCGCAGGTCAGGGCTGCCAGCAAATAAATCGCGGCTATACGGTTAAGTATCTGCAATTATACGAAATTGGATCGCATTATACATAAGCATAACCATTCTATAAATCGATTTTTCTTTTATAATTTCATAAATCTAACATTCTGACCAGTACATTGATGCTATTTCGTTTTTTTGATTACAAGTATTCTTTTGTATCTTATTATACGGAATGATCATGGATACAAGACACTGTCCGATTATACATATTTTGTATCCAAATATACGATCTGGCAGCCCTGGCGCAGGTACTTTTGAGTGTGTATAAACGTAATAAATTATTAACTTTAATTCGTATTTAAATTTCAAAAATAATCTTGTAATAACTATTTCTTAATTATTATTTCTATGGTGCATTTCTACCTATCTCACTCACCCAATATGACAGAAAGTGATGGATCTATAGGGAACCCAAAAGATTGATTAAGCCGTACCCATACGATCATGCAATGCCACCACAGATATACATACAAACCCGCAGTATTAGGCTATCCCTTTCTTAAGCCGGGTCCGCTGCGCCGTGTTTTCGATGTTTTTAAACGTCTAACATCATGTCATCCGTCAGTTTCGGCAAACAAATAGGGTATTGTTTTGATTGGAAAAACACGCTAGATGTTTAAAAACATCCAAAACACGGCGCAGCGGACCCGGCTTTACTCGTTGTTAAGTACAAAAGTAAGAAGAGATCGGGTACATAGAACGCGTTCAATTTATTAGAGCCTATCTGCCTTTTTCTGTAATCTGTGTGCAATGAAGTTGTTTTGTGTGTGGTGTCAATGTAAAAAAGGAATAAAAAAACCAAGGTCATTGATCTCCATCTCGCTCTATTTTATAGTTATAGCTTTCAGAATTGCGGAGCATGATCGTATGGCTACGCGTTAGCAAAAAGCGATTTTATTTCATGTAGTAACTTTAGTCGTAATGTCAATGTCATTTTAATTTACAATTTACTGTCAAAGGACTTATTTACCTTGCTTTGCATTCCGATTGACCCATTTGTTTAACCTTTGATAAGACGACTAATGTCCATGGTAAGCGTCTTCAGTTACATGTCCGGTCATTCAATTTACCTACTTAAGATTAATATGTTCAGTACCCAGGGTGTTTCAGCTGCCCACTGTGTGTCATGCGGCTAATCTGCAGTGCCTTTTATCTAAATACCCGCCTTATCATTTAAACCGGATCTTCATTATATTGGGTTTAGTGACGATAGATTAAGAAAAATATTAGGTGTATCGTGGTTGTATCAGGTCCTTGATTTAGAAACCAGCTCTTTTGGAAAGTTTTAGAATCAGAATGGCTGCAGAATCTGAGGAAAAAGCTTTGCGGTATAGACGAGCCCAGAGCGTTACCCGAGCCGAAGAAATTACTGAACAAGAAACTAAAGCAAGGAAATCGCAGCAGGATAAACCGTAAGCTTCATACAACAAGATGTGTTTTTGGTTTTTTAAACAGTATAGCCTATTTCCATATGTTTACACTTTTACATATCAAGCACATTTCATTTAGTTATGAATCAATCTTAACACATTGGGTTCTGTGTCAAATTAGCCATTAAAAACCGGCCAAGTGCGTGTCGGGCCACGCGCAGTGTAGGGTTCCGTAGTTGCCTGTCTGTCTTAGTTACATCAACATGCGGTGTGGCTTTCCAAGTACACATTAAATTCGTAGACTATTACTCGGTAACTACTTATACCTACTTGTCCGTGATAGTTTTCCTTTTTAATTTATTATATGTACTACTACTACCATTTGTACACATCCCCAGTAGTAGCCATTTATCCGATGGGGGGGGGGCACACTGATCTGAAAAATGGTTTTAGGAAACCCATAATATTTTTGAACAAGCTATCCAACGATACCCCACACCATGGGTTTAATAATAATAATCCGTTTATTCATATCAAACTTCAATATAAGTGCACAGTTTTCTGCAGTTATATTACATGTTTTAGTTGTAAGTAAAGAATTATATATAAATTTGATTTTTGTTAGTTTTCTTTGATATGAACCCCTCTTTGGGTGAAGGCCTACTCCAACTCCGTCCATAGCATCTGTTTGCAGCCTGGGTTACCCAATTTTTGCCAGCAGCTTGGATTAAACCGTCGGCCGCCAGCGTTGTATCGGCCTGCCAACACGTCTCTTTTTCAGATGGTCCTTTCCATTTTGTGGCTACACCATGGGTTTAACAAGAAAAAAAATTACATCCCCCTTTAGGTGTACATAGGGGAGGTACTGTAAAAAAAATTTTTTTTCATGATTTTATTGTACGGTATTCTCGGCCTGATTGATTTATATACCCATGCCGAACTACAGTTTTCTAGTAGTAATGGTTACTGAGCTAAGCCGAAGACAGACGGACATTTTATTTTTTATTATTTTATATCTGCAATCAGTCGTAAAACTATAAGCGGATGGGTAGTAGGTGGTAGATGTTTGGCGAGATAAGACCACTGTCCTAATTCTCGTCTAATTTAGGCAGCACGTTGGCTCTCTTGAGTCTCTGAATTGGATTCCTCCAATAGTTTGGCAGACAAGGGATTAGGATGGGCTGTAAGTCTGTCCTTGGTCTTGGCTGAGTATCTTCTCGCTTCGACAGTCGGTATTTCCAGGTACTCGTGGATTTCCGAGTTGCGAGCGTACCAGGGTGCTGACGATATAACCCTGAGGATGTTGTTTGGCTCTTTGGACACGCATTGTATTGGATTTGCTTGCCGATGACCACAGTAGGATTCCGTATGTCCAGATTGGTGTCATGATCCCGCAGTAAACTCGCAACTTGTTGGTTAAGTATAGTACAGACTGTCTTCCCAGGAGCCAGAGCAAGTTCCTGAACCGAAGGTTGATCTCGTCACGCTTGTTTTTGATATGCTCTTTCCATGTCATCCTTTGATCAAGGTGAAAGCCCAGGTATTTACGCATGTCGACTGGGGAAGGGTAGCTGGGCCTAGACTAACGGGTGGGCAAGTTTCACGCCGGACTGTGAATGTAATATGGTGTGACTTAGGAGCACTTGCTTTTATGCGCCATTTGGTCAGCCAAGCATTGGTGGTGGTAAGTTGAACCTGCAATAAGCTGCTTGCCTCTTTCGGGTCTTGGCTACAGGCGAGAAAGGCTGCATCGTCGGCAAACGTGCCTACCGAGACCTGAGGTGTTTGGGGTAGGTCAAGAGTGTAGATGTTGTACAGAACAGGGCCGAGAACTGACCCCTGGGGTACTCCTGGCTTTGTCTTATGGTGCTGTAGGCTCTATGGACCTGCTCTATAGTGGAGTGTTTCTTACGAAAGCCGAACTGGTGGTCAGGAATTATTTGATCCATATCTAGGCAAGGATTTAGTCGCTCAAGGAAGATCTGTTCCCATCATTTGGACAGTACTGGCGTCAGGCTGATTGGGCGGTACGACGACGGTTCGTTAGGTGGTTTACCGGCTTTATAGATCATTATAATCTAAGATGTTTTCCACAATGCGGGTACATGAAACGTCCTTAGCGTGGCATTGATGAGTATGGTAAGGAAGACAATGGCCTTCTACGGGAGTTCTTTTAGTAACCTTGCGGTTATTAAGTCGAAGCCAGGGGCTTCCTTTGAGTCCAACTTACGAATCTCTCGTCACCTCTCTAGGTGAGGTAGGACGCAGTGGTAGGCAGGGCTGGAAGTCTTGTTAAATGACAGACGGACATGGCGAAACTATAAGGGTTCCTTGTTGACTATGGAACCCTAAAAAGCTACATACTCATTACATGCTATATTTAATATTCAATAACTGCACCTTCCTTCTTGCACTAAATTTAATCTGACCTTATTTATTCTTTGCCACATTTTGTTTACCAAAAGAATAGTAAAAATTGTATGTATAAATAAAGTTGGCTTTATACCAAATTTCTTCTTTTCCAGGATCCATAAGCCAAGAGACTCCCTATTTTCATGGAATTCAGGGTTCAAGAACTTTACTGGCTTGGTGACATGGGGGTTTCTCATGCTTTCCATCGGAGGTCTCCGTCTGTGTCTTGAAAATTTCCTCAAGTAAGATTAACATTGTTTTACTGCCGTTGATAACTTAACTTGGCGATATTTATAAATCAGCAATAGCCTGCCTTTAGTAAAAAAAATAGAACAAAAGCTTAAACAGTTCAAAAAACTGCAACCCAACTATGGAAAAGTAACTGAAAAAAAAAATGTTTTGTATCACGCAAAAGGTAATTGATTGATGCCTGATTTATCAAAATCGGTTCAGTATCTTAAACGCTATGGTGGAATACACGTACGTAAATACACGGCTAAAAAAATACCCCTTCCTTTCGGCTCCGCTGCAGTCGGACAAAAAACGGCACGGTTTTAAATTGGTTTCTTATCACCCCTTAAAACCCTTATGTCGATTAATGAAGTTATAATTAATAAGTTGTGAAGCATTGTCACATTGCATTAATTACAAAACAGAAAACAACCACACAAATTCAAATACTTCTCCTCCCCTTTTATGGATGGCAAATTGCTAACCCCAATGCAATCAATATTATGGTGTCTGTTTATTAGGTGCACATACATCCATACTAATATTATAAATGTGAAAGTGTGTCTGTGTGTCTGTCTGTCTGTCTGCCTGTCTGTTATCTCTTCACACTTAAACCGTTGAACCGATTGAGATGAAATTTGGTATGAAGATAGTTTGGATCCCGGGGAAGGACATAGGATAGTTTTTATCCCGGAAACCATCTCGGAGGGTGATGAAATTGGTGATGAAAGTTTGTATGGTGCTACGATATAAACGAGTTCCACGCGGACGGAGTCGCGGGCAGAAGCTAGTATTTTATAAATCTGAATGCTAATTTTTTTTTTTTCGTGGGCTCAATAATGTATCAAACATTGAACTTCATCAACTTCTTTACTTGAATTTGAATTAATGTAATTATATTGCAACTGGTCACTTCACTGTTTGGGGGAGTCCAGCACTGGACATCTTGCAGATGATATGAATGATAACGATGGTGATGTTGCATGTAGTTCATTAATTACTTCAATACACGTCTGCACGTCTAGCACACGACGGCCGCGACATACTCTCGATTTTTATCGCACTATACCTCTTCTTCTAAGTGTTCTAATAAGAGAGAGACGGATAGTGCGAGAAAAATCGAGAGAGCTCGCGCGCCGTCGCGTGCTAGCCGTGCTGATGTCATGTGGTATTTGGATTCCAGGTATGGGTTCCGTGTCAACCCCATAGAATGGTTTATTATCCTCACTGGTCAAAACGAGGGAACTCGAAACGAATTTCCTTCTGTAGTATTAATCATTTGTAAGTATTCATTCTCAAACTTATAATACTTTAGGTGGACTCCCCAGGGCTTTATTTATGTATATATAAATTAGTGTTTACTTCTTTATCCTTGAATACTCACATGAGCGTTTCTCAAAAAAAATGCCACTACATTTTTTCGGAGATTTTCTGCAACTTTTATGTTATTTCTACTCAAAATCACGATGTCTTTCCATCCCAATAGGAGAAAAAAAGTGTCCCATAATGTTCATACATTTTTGAACTTTCCTATTGTGTTACCACCATACAAAGTGTATGGTAAATGGTAACACAATAGGAAAAATATCTTTGGGACAGTTTTTTGTCCTACCAGGGTCGAAAGAGCTCCTTATTCTGAGTGGAAATAGTTAACATAAAATTCCTAGAAGTACAATTAATAATAGTGGCATTTTTTTTGAGAAACGCTCACATAATTTATTTGTGCTGGTGTATAAATTATGTGATAAATTAGAATTAACCAGGTACCAGATTTATTTCAGTATCAGTCCTACTTTTATTTATTAAGTACATATAAAATTGCATTTTACAGTCTCTATCGTGCTTGTGGTTGCAAGTCTGCTGATAGAGAAAGCCATTGCTGTGGTAAGTATACATTAAGTTTTAGGTTCATCATCTTGTCCTTGTTGTTATTATTTAAGCTATTTCTTGGATAGTACCTATGTATGACCCAGGAGACCAAAGCTCAAAGAATAAATGAATGATAATGGGTTAGAAAGTAGTGGATCTCCTGAAATTAAATCTTTCACTGCCAGGAACCCTTTTAGCGCATAGCAATTCTTGGCAGTGCATGTGTTAAACTAAAAAGTGGTCCATGAGACATCATACAAGTCACAAGAAGAACTTGATGAACCTTTTACAGAGATCTAACATAACTTGATTCCACACTTTTCAATAAATATTTCTCACAGGATGTCATTTCTGGAAAACTAGGAAGTATCCTACAAGCATCTAATTTAATCATTTTGATAACATTGCCTGTAGCAGTACTACAGTTCAGGGGTCAAGAATTCAGTGTTGGTAAATATTTACATAACATTTTCATTTGTCTCATAACTTACACATGCAATTTTAAAACATCATTCTAATACAAATTTTCTATTTCAGTGGGATCTACAACAGTGTGCTTTATATATTTAATATTATTTTTGAAATTATGGAGCTATGCCCAAACGCATCATTGGGTTCGAAATGGTGCGAGGGGAAAGTTTTCCAAGAATACTTTGCGACGACAGAGCTTATCTGCGCCAAACTACAGTAAGTTTAAGAGAAATGCATCCAATTTCATGTCTTTAGTGAAATAATACCTTGAAGCTGCGTACGAATCTGAGCCTGAGGCTGCTCGCGAGCCAATTTGGTGCACATAAACATGCGCGGGCGAGGCAGCGTGCTCGCGGCGAGCCGACTTTGTGCGTCATTCAAAATGACGTCGGACACGATGACAGCCGCGGCTGCGTTTATCATATTTCACCGAATTGTATAAATAAATTTACGAACAAACTCGATTACACATGCACGGCTCATCCACTCGCTCAAATTCATACGCGCCTGGCCCACAAACAAGTCAGAACGTGTCGCTCTGTCCGCGGCACGCTCGGATACACGTCCAAATTTCGCGAGGCACGCACACTGAGGCGCCTTTGAGCACGGTCAAAAGACCGCCTGTGGACGGCTCGCCGCGCGCCGCTCGCGGGCTGCTGGCGCACGGCGCGTGAGCTCGTACGAGTTTGAGCGAAATAGGTGAGCCGTGCGTGCCTCAACCCGAGGCTGCTCTGATTCGTACGCAGCTTTACGTGCGCATATTCTGTTTATTACCTACAGTCCACATCAAATGTAAGTTAACTCTTGCACCTTATTTAAAGTCAAAGTATTTTATTAAAATAGCAAGCAAGCAGCAATTTCTTATAAATAGCAGTCATCCAGAGATGGAGTCGCCAATTCAAAAGCTAAGGCCGGGGCCGCACTGGTGGAACGATTGGCAACGCGACGGTGGTTTCAGTAGGGCGACTTTATGTACTTACTTGAGATCGCCATCGCGTCGCTAATCACCCTACCAGTGCGGCCCCGGTAACTAGTACTATTCTATATTTTGTAAAGCGATTTTAGAAAAGTATATTAGCATGAACGGGCACTCGGTTTTTTATCTCAGCCGTATTACTTGGTCCAAAATAGATATAATTTAAACGGTTGTATACTTTTGTGACTTGGTCTATTACATTTGCAGATGAACTTATTAACGCGGAACATGATCGTAAGTCGAATATTGAGAATGGATTGTCTCTGCACTGTATATTTTTTGCACTTTACTTTGTCTTTGTTAGCTTCTCGCACTTCTGCTTATATACTTCCTCCTTTATATAAATGATATTAACTTATTATTTCGTTAACATTCAGTACCGACTTATTCTATATGCAATATCTGTATGCAAATGTATAGGTAGGTATATGTAGATGAATGAATACGGTTTTCTAATTCATACTGGTATTGCTCGCACTGTAAGCAGCCGGCGTATGGTGGTTGCCATTGTTATCTCTTTGCGACCTGATTAAGACACCCATCACGTTCTAACAAGTATGCGAGTGCGAGAGCGACGGGTGCACAACAAGTGATGAAAAGAGATAATGAGATGCATAATAATGATCACAAAAATAAAGCGATAATTTTTATTCCAACTTCATGCTCCTTCATCAAAATTAAGTTTGTTATCAGTTAATGTACTCGTAAGTTAGCGAAAAGTTGTATTTGTGAAGGCTTGGTGTGGAGTTCTGTTTTGTATTTTGGTTTGCGGTGGCTTAATACAGCATGTCTACTGAACCCTTTGAACGCCATGTTAAATACACGAGACGTTTGTCACTCGCCTGCATATGTACCTATATTTACTAGGTACAAAAGAACGAACAAAAAAGTAAGTCGTTCTTGAAAGTAAAATTTCAGAGTCCCAACACATGACAGCCGGTTCCTAAATTTATTCCAAGGTTTGTTGTTTGTTTGTTGGTACTATTAAGAGCCATATATCTACTGTTTGTTTGATCAATACGTTTATTGAGATGCCAAAATGGTAGATAGACAGCTTTTACCATCATCAGTTTCATCAGTTTGGCAAAACTATAGATGATATTTAATTCATTATTAACTCGGTGAACAGTTTTAACGTTTTAACAACCACCTGGATAAAGATTTTAAATTGAAAGACTGACCCGCTGGATACTGGTGGCGTAGGATCGGTCATTGTGGCACTCTGTGGGGGAGACATATGCCCAGCAGTGGACCTCTTCGGCTGATATTATGATGATGAAAATAATGAACTTATCTTTCAAATAAAACAACAAGTGCAGGATGTACCTACAAGCATCAGCATTTATACTGGAGATCAAATGATCTCCAGTATAAATGCTGTGATCTGCTGTAATTCGGCCAACTCAAATGAGTTGGCCGAATTACAGCAAGTAAAGTAGTCCATTCAAAAAGCAACTCTACCGCAGGTAGAAGATCCCAATTCCAATGGCAGTTCTATAAGAAGTCGGCCATATTGAACAACATCATCTCAAACATTCCTGCTAGTTTATCGAACAATATAATAATAGGGAACGGCTGTAACATTTGGGCACAAAATTTCGAAACGGCTTTCGGCGGCCATGGCGTTCAAAGGGCTAACAGTATGTGGTAACATGTTCTTGTTCTACAGAAACCATAGAAGAAGAGAAAGGCAACGCGTTCGAGATCGCCGGGCTCGTCAGGTACCCCGACAACCTGAACCTGAAAGACTTGTTTTACTTCCTGCTCGCGCCCACCCTGTGTTACGAGTTGAATTTCCCCCGCACGACACGGTTAGTCACGCTTTCTAATAAGGTGCCCGGTATTTAAGGCGCCGTCTCTAGTGCCTAGTTCAATGTCGATCTAATTGACACTCATGTCCTTATTTGTTGGTGAGCTTGAACTTGTCACTACGCAGCAGTAGCGTGGCTTCAGAAATTATATACGCCAATTATATATATATGATCGCAGGGGGCCATTCATAAATTACGTCATCGTTTCTTGACGATTTTTGACCCCCCCCCCCCCTCATCATCCTGTTATTCCTTGAAGTGGACCCTCCCCTCCTAATAAAATGACTATCGTCATCAAATGGCCAGATTGTAGGCACCTCTCGAGTTATTGACACTTTAAGCATTATTTGGTGGCAATTTATTTGATTCAGGCAACGCTACCTCCTCCGCCTTCCTTCGTAATGAAATGCGCTATGGTGCTGATAGCCGTGAAAAAAATCTGGATGCCAATAGCCGTGTCTACACCGGACGCATGCCTCGGCGAGCCACACCTTGCCTAGAATTTGGGATGCGAATCTATTTCTTGTTTATATTTATTTCACGTTTTGATTGGTAGATCCATTTTCTGAAAATCACTAATGTATATTCCAGAATCCGTAAACGTTTCCTTATCAAAAGGCTGCTTGAGGTGGTATTCGGAGTGAATCTCGTAATGGCGCTATTCCAGCAATGGATGATTCCTTCCGTCATCAACTCAATCGGCACTTTTTCCAAGATGGACTACCTGAAAATGTTGGAAAGATTGTTGAAACTTGCTGTAAGTAACACGATGTATACTTTTGATTTAGATTGCTACTGTGTCCAAATAGTCATTTACATTATGTAGTTCATAAACTACAAGCTACGTCTTGGTGACCCTATCTTCTATCGTCTTCTTCTTCTCCTAATGAGGGTTTCCAGAATGCATTATCTCAACAGCTGGCAGCACCGTGGCGAGAGGTCTAGGTGTCAAAATCCACCAATCAAATTGATGATGATTAAATATGATTGGTGGATTTTGACACCTAGACCTCTCGCCACGGTGCTGCCAGCTGGTGACATAATACATTCTAGAAACCCTCATTGTACCTAGGTGAACAAAAGTACTCTTATTAGCAGATTTTATTATCTTTTTTTCCTTGTCTCGAATTTTATGAAAACAAATTCAACCACTTACTGACTTGAAAATTTCTCCTACTACCTATGTATATCAGAATTATGTATGACAGCAGCTTCAAAGCATGACAAAGAGATAGACACAAATAAATGCTCGAAAAACATTACCTGTCCTTTTTCAGCAGTCGATTAATAAGTAGGTAGCGCTGTAAATACACGCACGAGGCCTCCGCTTCCAACTATGAATTTCAATTCAATGTCTTGTTATTGCAGGTGCCAAACCATTTGATGTGGCTGTGCTTCTTCTACCTAACATTCCACTCGTTCCTGAACCTGATGGGCGAGCTGCTACACTTTGCGGACCGGCACTTCTACGGCGACTGGTGGAACGCGAACAACATCGGCGTGTTCTGGCGCACGTGGAACCTGCCCGTGCACAAGTGGGCGGTCAGGCACGTGTACATCCCCATCACGGAGATGGGCTACAGCAAGACCACCGCTAGTGCGGCTGTGTTCCTTATATCGGCGCTCTTCCATGAGTATTTGGTTAGTTTCATTATTTATTAATTTCTACACGTCCCTGAACCTGACAGGCGTGCGTGCGTGCTATGAGAGGACCGGCACTTATAAAATGTAGCTTCACTCACTTTTCGTATATGTTTGGCTCTTGAGATGTTGGGAGCATCCTGTTTTTAGGGTTTCGCGGTCAGCAAGGAACCTTTATAGTTTCGCCATGTCCGACTGTCCGTGACGCAGCTTAGTCACAGATGAAATACTAGTTCTTTACAGTAACAGATACTGCCGCGCTTAGGGCAGGGGCGTGTCTGCGCAGTGACTATGTGTGTCTCGCTTTATCTTTAAGAGGGCTGCCTGCTCGGCAAACAAAATGTCGCGGTTTTACAACAATTATTTTAGTTATTTGGTACTACTCTGAAAAACTAAATAACGGTGTGCGAGTTATGTACATTATGTATTCACATTAAATAAGTAGGGTTAATTTGATTATGATGAAGAAAAATAAAAGTACTGCATACATTTGCACATTACAAGTATTTTAACACAAAATTAAAACTCGTGTAAATCTAAAACATTCAATATAAATATATTATGTGTCGCACAATAATTAATTTACCTTTCAATACTTGCAACGTGTTTTTGCTTCTTGACGTATATGTGGGTGCCGTTGCTACGTAATACATAAACTTTATACAAATAAAAACCGGCCAAGAGCGTGTCGGGCCACGCTCAGTGTAGGGTTCCGTAGTTTTTCGTCCGTCACAGTAACGGTCCCCACTTAAGCGTTAAAAAAATGGGCTATTTGTTACATTGAGTTGACATATTAAGTACAAAACCCTAAAACCCGACATACAGCGACACCTATCGGCACATCAAGTAAAGTATTGCGTGCGAGCTTAAAGTATGGAAGATGATTTTTATGGGATAATTCTTTATTGCGTGAACCGATTTTCACCGTTTTTTTACTTTATTTGAAAGCACGTCATTTCATTGTGATTTTGTAGAAATTACAGGTACAATAAACACCTGCTTATACGGTTAAATTACAAACTTAGTTCAGAAATTATTTTGTAATTTTTTTCAAAACTATTCAATCAAGTTCGAAATGATTTTCCTAGATTTTTTTTATAAAGTTCTACTTTTGAGATTTTTTCATATTTTTAAAACATGGTTCAAAAGTTAGAGGGGGGGGGGACACATTTTTTTTTACTACTGGAGCGATTGTCTCCGAAAATATTAACATTATCAAAAAAATATTTTAGCAAACCCCTATTCATTTTTAAATACCTATCCAACAATATATCACACGTTAGGGTTGAAATGAAAAAAAAAACATTCCCCACGTTACGTATAGGGGAGGTATCCTAATAAAAAAAAAATGTTCTCTTTTTATTTTACCACTTTGTCGGCGTGATTGATATACATATTAGTACCAAATTTCAGCTTTCTAGTGCTAACGGTTACTGAGATTATCCGCGGACGGACGGACAGACAAAGCGAAACTATAAGGGTTCCTAGTCGACTACGGAACCCTAAAAAAGTTCAAAACCAAAGAGCCCTGAAATACGTGATCGTCTTCACAACCGCTCGTAGCAACATGCGCCAGCCAGCCCTTTCATTATGGTCCCAGGGGACAGACTTATGTCGACGCGGCGGGATGACGTCCGCGGGCTTCGTGCAGGTAGCCTGGCTCAGTGACCCTTACTCCTACAAAACTGTAACAGAAAGGTTACGTCCACATAATATGACAGCTACTACGGAGCGCTGCACTGCGCTTGCACTTGACCGGTTTTTTTAGGGTTCCGTAGTCAACAAGGCACCCTTATAGTCTCGCCATGTCCGTCCGTCTGTCCGTCTTAGGCTTAGCTCTGTTACCTTACTACTAGAAAACTGTAATTCGGCATGGGTATATAAATTAATGACGCCGACAAAACTGTAGAATAAAAGGTTTAAAAAATATATTTTTAGGCTACTTTACCTACACCCAAGCTGGGGATGTAATTTTTTTTTGTCGTTAAACCCATAGTGTGGGTTAGCGTTGGATAGCTTGTTCTAAAATTTTATGGGTTTCTTGAAACCATTTTTCAACTCAGTGATTAGTTTGCGAGATATTGGGCTTTAAAGCCCTAAGTTTTGTTCGAGGCATGTGTCCCCCCCGGCTAAATGGCTGCTACTGGGAATGAGAAAAAAATCGTGGCAGTAGTACATATAATGAATTTAAAAGGAAAACTATCACGGCTAAGTAGCCATAACTAGTTACCAAGTAATAGTCGACCAACTTAAAAGGCCAACTTTCGTACAAATTTGGCCGACGCAACCGCACCATTTACTTGGCGCGTATCGATGTAACAAATACAATCAGGCAACTACGGATCCCTACACTGCGCGTGGCCCGAAATGCACTTGGCTGGTTTTTATTTATAACTAACGTAGACAAGAGAGGGCGAGCTATGTACAACATTCTCGTTTGTTAGTTATTTTAGTAGTAGGTATTTCGTAGTTAAACTTACACTCAGTCTTTTGTTTGTAGGTTAGCGTCCCACTGCAAATGTACCGCGTGTGGGCTTTCCTGGGTATGATGGCGCAGCCGCCCTTGTCCGTGATCTCGCGGTTCGCGGAAGTGCGCTGCGGCCCGCGCTGGGGCAACCTCATCGTGTGGAGCTCCATCATCCTCGGCCAGCCACTCGCCATCATGATGTACTACCACGACTACGCGCTACAACACTTTAAGCCAGAACACTGAGCTATACAACTATACACAATATTTGTGGCGTTCTCTAGGAAAATACACCTTGGTGCAAGGTGCACTAAGTCGCATTTTTCAATTCCCACGTAATGACACATAATTAAGGTACATATAGTACAAATAGTTCCGGATTAAATGCAAACTTTGAGATACTACGGGTAGTTATCGCGATGGACGTTTGTTATTATAAGAATTATTTAATTTTTAACAAGGTTTTACAACTTACATATACCGAGTGTTATGCAACATGCGGATAAAGCAAAATATTCCATCTATATTACTAGCGTGTGTACAGTCAGTATCATATAGTTCGTAGCAGCCAAAGTTGCCAAATATATCGCAACACGTCTTTATTACCTGAGGTGTAAGGCTATGTTACGATGTATTTGGGTACTTTGGCTGCTCCTAACTATATGGTGCTGACTGTACTATCCCTCCATGTTACAGAACCACGGTACATCTATAGTATATCTTAACATTAGGACTTTTTGAGATTTATATTGCATATACAACGTGTCCCAAAAGTCAATGTCAAACCGAAAATGGGTAATGCCAAGTCATAAGAGTTATCAAAAATAATAGAAAAATAAGTTTCTGCCAAAAATTTAATTTTTGGTACAAACGACAACACTGTTAACTGACCAGCCTGTGTTTATATAGAACCTTATTACAATGCACTTAAGGTGCACCGATGGTCAGTTAGCTGTGTTGTCGATAGTACAAGCTTTTATTGCCGACTGTACTTTTCTGTATACCATCATCAACTACTCATTGAGACGATTCTAACGAGCCCAAACTCAACGGGGTTAAATAATTGATGTGGGTGAAATAATGTGGGTGAAATGAACGGGGTGAAATAATGAATTCCCAAGGCCACCTTGTGTCTCCATCATCAGATTAGCTCGATGGTACCATAATATTGATTTGTCATCCAAACTATACTGATACCCAAATCTTCAGCTCAATCGGATAACGGCAAGTGACTGAAAAATGGATTGCAAATTTTGACAAACAACTTACATACGAACAGGTCAAGTTAATATAAAGTTTGTAAAAACAAGTCTTAGCATCCGTTTTAAATGAAAAAACACTTTTTTCCCAAACATGTACTTAAAATCGTCAGACCTACGAACTTTACACTAGGTTTCATTAGTGTAAATTGAACTATTTAATCTGAATTTTAAGATGTTATAATACTGGCTAGGTTATTGAAGAAAAACTTTGTTCTTTAAAGGAGGGCATAAGCACGTTCTTAATTGTGTAAACTCATATTACAATTTCCATTGAGTAAAAAAATATCATTACATGGATTTTTTTTTTCAATTTATTTAATAGCTGATGTTACTTGGGCTGTCACCCTTTTTTGCGGCTTGACGTTGACTTTTGGGACACCCTGTATGTATGGATAACAAGTTATGCCAATTTTTTAAAATTATTATTTACCGAATTTAGCAAGCACCAAATATTTCTTGGATTTTTTTGTATATTTTAGTATTGGATAGAAGCTCTATTGGAGTGCCATTTTTGTTTTGATAATAACCGACACATTTATATAGTAGTGAGGGTTATGGGTTAGGTGGTGGGAGCTGGGTACTTGCTTCATTTTATATTAGTAGTCACTGTCTTGGGGCATCGGCATCGGTGTTAATCTATAAGACTGAGTTTGCACGCCGCGCTAAGAACCTTATTATATTCGCGCTTGTGATAAAACATACTATTTTTTAGTGAAAATCATGACAATATTTTATATTTTGATATGTCAATATGGTTTTGTATTTTTTTATTGTTATTGTTCGCTTGAGATTATGCCGAAGAAAAAATATTCTTATTAATTGTAGATTAAGTCTAAAGTGTTATTTGCGGGATCATAATATTAATTCACAATATTCTTCTGGTGAAAGATGCCTCTTGTTTTATATTGCATTTATTTATACACTATTCATTGAATCACATACTTTTTTACTTTTGTATGTACCTATATTTTCTTAATTAGGTTTAAGATAGTAACTTATATTGTTATATTGCATTATTAAAATACTAATTCCCATAAAAAAGAGAATATATTTGAAAAAAAAAAAAACTATTAAGAGAAGTTGGAAAATTTAAATATTGTGCTGTTAACCTAACTTGCATGTTGGTTAGTGTTTAGAGCATCAATTTATATGAAATCAAAATTGTTAAAATGAATGACATAGAATAATGCAAGTATATGTATATTTTTATGAAGGAAATATATAAATAAATATTTTCAATTAAAATTGGATTTAAAATACCTATTGGTACGCCGTAACTCTTAGGCGAAAGAAATTGCGTGCAAGTTTAACTACATTGCGGGGTTTGATAGATAAAATTCAGTATAAGTATCCCGGTAACCCGCAATGTAATGAAATGAAACTTGCATGCAATATCTTGCATATGTAAATTGCGCTTTATGACACTCTGTAGAAAGCCTTTTTAATTTAACGCACATGAGGATGTGTTAAGAGTCCGCAGTAAGCTCGATTCTCCATACAAACGTAGTTACGCTCTCATTTTTAAACTACGTGTTGGATTTTAACGAAACTTTGCATATACAATGACATAAGGTAAATCTATGTCTGTAATTGGTTTATGTAGCTTCAGATACCATAGTAAAAAATACAGCGAATTTAAGTATTTCATACAAAACTTGCTTTTGCTGTATTTCGTTTGTATTATAAACTGGAACCATATAAACTAATTACAGACATAGATATACCTCATGTCATTGTATGTGCAAAGTTTCGTCTAATCCAAGACGTAGTTTTAAAATGAGAGCGTAACTACGTCTGTATGGTAAGTAACTCGTCATGTATTGGTCATGTTTCATGTCAGGTGTGCAACAATAACGTTTTCGTAAAACCTCGTCGCTTAATAATATTATTGATATCTATTTTCTACTCCTGTACCCTTATCTGCCATTTATATAGGCACTGACTCACTTAACTTTTGGGATACCTTCGCTACACCTAAAGTGGGGATGTAATTTTTTCTTCTCGTTAAACCCATAGTGTCGGGTATCGTTGGATAGCTTGTTGAAAATATTATAGGGTTTTTATATACGATTTTTCAAAAGAGACACGCACTTGGCCGATTATTACAAATATTATAGGCTTATAGCCTGTCACTCCTAGGATTAAGAGGAATCCAACGACACCTCATATGTCGAAATCCGTCAAACGGCTTAGGCTGCAGGGCGTGCCAAAGAATAAGACATACACACATACTTACATACGCTCGAAAAACATAAGACTCCTCTCCTTCGGCAGTTGGGTGAATATATGAGAGTTTATCTCAAATGCCTATCACGTAGGTAGGTACATACTATAGATATCGACACAAACCCATCACAGTCGAAACGGCATCCCTAAAGGATTTTTAGACAGGTAATTTAGGTACCTAAATAGGTATTTATTAATAGCATTGTAATTTGTATTCGCAGTCAGTGTCAAAACGAGCGCGCTAAGCATATTTAAATTAAATTGAAATGCGACATGTATGTCATAGATTGACGTCCTACCTACTTAGTGAACAGCATTACCCTCGCACGCTCAACCTCTGACTCGGCTGCACGGCACGCGTTAGATTAGAGATCGATGACCGGCTATCTGATCCGATGCAGTGGAGGTCGGCCGCAGACCCCGTATCATGGTCGGCCTTATCACACGATAAGTGCCACGATAGAGCGTCCGTCACTGGCTGACACCGTTCGATAGAACGAGACGGACGCTCTATCTTGTCACTTATCGCGTGATAAGGCCAACCATGATACGGGGTCAGATCGATTTTGCTTGAATAAATTTACGCAATTAATCACCTTTCTACCTAGTTGAAAGTGAATACATTTTTTTCGTTGAGAATGTAAATAGTTAGCAACTAGTGGCCCGGTGAGTTGTATAACTGCCTGCTTATAAAAATATATATATATAATTAACGAACCTGCCAAAAAATCTATTTATATAATTAACGAACCTGCCAAAAAAAATATATATATAATTAACGAACCTGCAAAAAAAAAAAAATTAACGAACCTGGCAAAAAAAAAAAAATTAACGAACCTGCCAAAAAATGTATATATATAATTAACGAACCTGCCAAAAAATTTCACGAGAATCGGTTGAGAATTGCAACCTCTAGAGGGGAACAGCAGGAAAGCGGGACATACGGACATATGTACATACAAACGATTTTAGGCACAAGCTGAAGCATAGAACTTCGTTCGCTTCGCTCCCTCGTTCGCTAAGTAAACCGATAACTTGATAGGTAGGTAGGTAGTAGGTGGGGTAGGCTACCTACCCTAACCTACCCATAGTCATCAGTCGCTCAAAGATATCACAATAAACCCTTAAAGCTTTTCTGGTGCCTCGCTCCTTCTGGCTCATTATGAAATGACTCTTGAAAGAACCCCAAGTTCTGCTCGGGCAAGCATTTCAAGATTAATGTTTTCGTGGTTGAACCTTTTTTTCGTTATTTCTATAAATGGGTAAACTTAACGATGTGAAAATACATGTTTTTTCAAAAACACTGTAGGTACTTACCTAATATTAAAAATCACCGCTCGTTGTTGACATTGTTCGTTTCAAGCGAGGGCACGCGGAGCGTCGGCCGCGGCACTCCGGGCCCGAATCAATTGATGAAGAGCCTCCGATAGCGCGCGAACGTGTCTCGTCTTTGGCAGCCGGGGAGTTTTTACAACCCCGTTTCTCATTGTTTACCTGTGGAGCTATATGACAATGCTAAACGATTTTACAGGGTAGAGAATGGCGATAATTTTGAAATCTTAAACAATTTGATGTGTAGTCGTAGATACCTTAATGATAATGACAACTCGAGGTTTTTCAAGCACCACACAAATAGCTACGGGTCTTTCGCATTTACAAACCGGCCAAGAGTGTATCGGACCACGCACACTAAATGGTTTCGTACCTTCTACTACTAGGTACCTAGGTACTGCTGCTGCTAGCCCACATGAAAAATCACCATTCTAATATACCGTAATTTAAAAAAGGTTTTATCATTACACGACTGAAATTCACAGCACAAGCGATGCAGTTCTTCGCAATAACTCAAATCTTTGAACCGATCTAGTTCAAAATCATTTTCGTTGAAAGTGTTTGATAAGCACTACCATGGCTTCTTGAATATTTTTCAATATTAAATAATATTGTTCAAAAGTTAGAGAGATTTTGTTTGATTACACAGCTATGTGGCGGCTGATAAACTGCTGGGTGTACCTACCTATTCCCATTAAAATACTTACACCTTGTAGTTTTTGAGTAAAATGCCTGTGACATACGGGCATGACGAAACTATTAAGTAGGGTCACTTTGGCTACGGAACCCTAAAAAAGGGGTTACCTATGCGATTACTAGGTTCAATGTTTTAACTCATTGAGTGCTAATTAAAATGCAACACACATGCGTCAGAGCGCTACGGGCGATTTTCGCTATATTTTTTTTTTTTTTTTTTTATGATATAGGAGGCAAACGAGCAGTCGAATCACCTGATGGTAAGCGATAATCGACGCCCATGGACACTTACAACACCAGAAGAGTTGTAGGTGCGTTGCCGGCCTTTAAGATGGGAGAACGCTCTTTTCTTGAAGGCTTGAAGGTTATAACGGTCCGGAAATACCGCAGGCGACAGTTCATTCCAGAGTTTGGCTGTGCGAGGCAGAAAGTTTCGGGAGAAACGCACAGTTGAGGACTGCCAACCATCTACGTGGTGAGAATGGAAAAGCTGTCGCGTAGGGCGATGGCGGAAGGAAGCGGCGGGGATTAATCCGAACAATTCATCGGAACACTCCCCATTGTACATGCGGTAGAAAATGCAAAGCGAGGCTACATCTCTACGCAGTGCTAAGGGATCAAGCCGATCGGAAACACGCTGGCAGCCGACAATTCGAATCGCTCTCTCTGTAAGGAATGCGATGAGCAGAGGGGCTACGGCGAAACGAAACGAACTTCGTTCGTGTATCTCTCGTGTATGCTCGAACGAGCAAGTGTGACAGAGACGGAGATACACAAACGAAGTTCGTTTTCGTTTCGCGGTAGGCACTCAGAGCGCCCGCCTAGCGGGTTCTATAGCACTCCAAGTGTACCTACTTACCACGCCATATAAAAATGGATTAATAATTAAGCGAAATCTAAAATAATTGACGTTCACGGGACCTGCACAATCTCCCTGCAAAGTGGGCAATTAACAAAGCGAGGTCAAACAGAAGTTACGTGTCGGGAGAGGGTTAATCATGTAATAACATTTGCCGTGCGGGCCGGATCGCTAACAATGTTGACTGTGGTGCGCAAACAGTGTCGGCTGCGTCAGCCAGCACCGCGCAGCTATCTACCTACTTATAGCTATGGCGGCCGCCACTCAACTGATTGAATCATTTGCATATGCTGGAACTGTTGCATGGTTGAACTACTCCATAAAGTCACTGATGAGAAGGGCCATTTTCCATTTTGACGGTAGGATGAAAAATGGTTTACTAACGTCAGTCCGTTTTTAGGGTTCCGTAGTCAACAAGGAACCCTTATAGTTTCGCCATGTCCGTCTGGCCGTCCGTCCGTTGTCCGTCTGTCCGTCCGTCTGCGGCTTAGCTCACTAACCATTACTACTAGAAAACTGTAATTCGGTATGGGTATTATAAATCCAACCAACCCGAAGACGAAGACAAAGCAAAAGAATAAAGTCTAGAATTTTTCTTTATGCGGTACCTCCCCTGCACCTAAAGCGGGGATGTATGTTTTTTTCACGTTAAACCCATGGTGTGGGTATCGTTGGATAGCTCATTCAAAACATGGATTTTCGTAAACCATTTTTCAAATCAGTGATTCGTTTGCGAGATATATTGGGCTATAAAGCCCTAATTTTTGTTCGAGTCATGTTCTCCTGCCGGCTAAATGTTATTGGGGATGTGAAAAAAATCGTGGTAGTAATACATATAATCAATTTGAAAGGAAAACTAACACGGACAAGTAGGCATAAGTAGTTACAGAGTAATAGTCGACCAACTTAATGTGTACTTGGAAAGGCCAATTTTCGTACAAATTCGGCCAACGCAACCGCACCGCACGTCGATGTAACTAAAGCCGGGGTTATATTAGCGCCACGCCGCGTGTCGCAACGCAATCGGTTACATACATTTTGTATGAACGTGGTTACATTCGCTCAGTCCCGCGTGTCGCCACGTTCAATAAAAAGTACGCGTTGCGACACGCGGCGTGCCTCTAATATAACCCCGGCTTAAGACAGACATGCAACTACGGAACCCTACACTGCGCGTGGCCCGACACGCACTTGGCCGGTTTTTTTAGATAACGCTGTTCTTTTTAGTCATTTCGAATACTTATACCTACATAGATAATAATATGTCGTGGTAATACCACTTGTAGATTATTTATTTATTTATTTATTTATTGATACATGGAAAACCAACAGCGCAACATATTTATAGACAAAATGACAGAATTATGCTATTTTTTCTCCACTACCGGGGCGTATTCAGGAGTTACCACTATTTCTAATCGAGCTATAGAAGATACAGCTATGCCTGGAAATACTGAGATGCTAGCGAAATATTGTCGTCAAATCGTATGTGTGTCGAAATAGCATTGAAGAAAAAAATCATCAAAAAAATTAACCAGTTAAAAATTACCCGGGCAAAATTTTGAAATATCCCTAGTTTAAAAAAAAAAATTGACTCAGCACGGCTATCATGAGACAGCCCGCGAGCTCTCTCGATTTTTCTCTCACTCTCCGTCTCCGTCTTATTAGAACACTTAGAACAAAAGGGAATAGTGCGAGAAAAATCGAGAGTATGTCGCGGCCGTCTCATGATAGACGTGCAGGGATATTTCCGTGCAAGCTCTCTATCATTGCAGACTTTAAAAACATAAACAGATTTTTTATACAAATTTCGGTGTGTCACAGCACGCGACGGCGCGCGAGCTCTCTCGATTTTTCTCGCACTATCCGTCTCTCTCTTATTAGAACACTTAGAAGAAGAGGTATAGTGCGATAAAAATTGAGAGTATTTCGCGGCCGTCGTGTGCTAGACGTGCTGGGGTTCGACGGGCATGCGGGAGGCGACTTAGACTAACTCCACACCCACAGACGCAAAGTTATATGGCGTGTAGGTATCTAAGATCAATCGAAACGGCCCGAGGTCGGTCGGTAATAACACTAATAGTAATAACTTTTCTCAAACATGCAATGAAGACGTTGTGTTCTTCATAATGGGCTTCGAAGTGTCACGTTTCGGGCGCAGCGAGACGAGAGACCCGTAATTACATTGCATACAAAATAGGAGGCCTAGGTCTTTTTTAATTTCCATTCCTCAATTTGTGGCACAGGATCACGGCGTTCAGCCATGAAAATGAAATGGAGTTTTTTTAATGCATTTATTATATTATATTATTATAACTCGGCGTGAAAAGGGGTTGCCGGCCTCTGAAACTATCCGTCCTCGCTACGCTCGGCCGTCTATATGTAATTTCCACTCGTAAATGTCTCGGATAGAAATTATATGATATATCCTCTCAAACTATGATATTAAATAACCTCTCGGCATGTCGACTTGGACGCTTTTGCGCACGTCTAAAGATTCCCAATTTTACAGATTCTCATGTTTACATATTCCCGATTCTACAGATTCTCATGTTTACAGATTCCCGATTCTACAGATTCTCATGTTTATAGATTCCCAATTCTACAGATTCTCAAGTTTACAGATTCCCAATTCTAAGGCAGGTCCGTGTAGGTACGACGACGAGCAAAGCGAGAAGGAGTGTATGGTGTACTGCGACAATAAGGAACCCTTATAGTTTCGCCATGTCCGTCCGTCTGTCCGTAGGAATTTATGTGTACTAAAGTTGAAATTATTATCTGAAGTGCACGTAATTCGGAATCTATAGAATTGGTAATCTTAAGAATTGGAAATCTGCAGATTTCAGAATCTGTAGAATTAGAAATCTGTAGAATTGGGAATCTGAAGAAGTTGGAAGGGAAACTGTAGAATTGGGAAGCTGTGGAATTGGGAATCTGTAGAGAAGGGAATCTGTAATGGAAATCTGTAGAATTGGGAACAATTCGACTTGGAGATACCTACACCGGCAATAGTTGATAATAATTATTAATTGGCATCTAATAGTAAGGTAGTCTATAATAAAAACGGATGTACATTATGTTTTATCAACAAATTATTATTAATTAGAATCCGTGGATCCACAATACGCAGATCACGCAAGTGGGGAAGTACCTCCACCCAGAAGACCGCAGCCACCACTTGCTGTGTTAGCCACCACATGGTGTTGTGTTCCTGGTCGTGAGTAAGGTCGCCAGACCACCCGAGGATGTGTTGTTGAGATTCAGGGACCAGCGCTGATCTGTAGCTATAAACATTTTTATGAAAACACAAACACACCCATATAGGTAATAGTTTCGTCATCGTTCCCTCTTGTTCTAAGTGTTCTAATAAAAGAGAGACGGATAGTGCAAGAAATATCGTGAGTATGTCGCGGCCGTCTCATGATAGACGTGCAAGTTGCCCGCATCTCACAAGTATTTTACTCGGAAACTACCTACATGGTTTAGGTATAACAGGTGGTCCCAAAAGTCAACATCAAGCCGAAAACGGTTGATAATCTAAGTCATAGCAGTTTTAATAAAAAAATCAAATTCATGTTTAAAAAAAAATTTTCCTAACTCAATAGAAAATGAGCTTTGGATATAATATGCCGTATTACGCACTTGGCATCTCACACTTTTTTACAGCACAAGTTTAGCTTCAATAATCGAGCAAATGTTATACCATTATGAAATTCGGACTAAATAGGCCATATTTTATAGCTACTTACCATTTGTTGGTTAGCCTAAGTAATACATTTTTTACCAGTACAGTGACTGTACTACAATCAATTAAAGTTACTTGGTCTAACGATTTTAAGCAGTACATGTTTGGATAAATAAGTGTCATTTTATTGAAAACGAAGGCACTTGTGTTTTAACTTTAGTATTTAATTAACAGAAAGGTTGTGCACGGATACGTACCAATAAAAATATTCAACAAGAATAAAATTATGTATATATTATAGGATATAAAATCGAGTGTAAATGGGTTTTATGGACGAATTGTACACTAAGTACTTTTCACTTCGATTGCGAGGAAATGAAATGAAAATTAAAAACTATATTATAGTTACACTTAACTATAGTAACTTAAGTAAGCTCCCGCTTTCGTCTTCTAACCTATCCGCGATCCGAGTCGGTTTTGCCACTAAGTCCCTGTTCACTACTGCCTACGTGATTCGTGAAATTCCGAGGTAATAGGTATTGTACAATTTAACGTTCTCGCTTGGCTCGCGCGTTTTAGGGTCGTCGCTTCGCTCGTCGTACCTACACCGACCTGGCTTAGAACGCTTTCCGCGCTAGCTGTCACCTAGAGCAGCATGGTTCAATATTTGCACGGCTTCGGCGAAACGTATATTCTGGCACATAAAATTATGCAAAAATAAAGTCGGTGATAATTGTTGTATTCTTCACGAAATTCGGCGGAATATACGTTCTGCTACGTAAAATTCTGCGAAAGTAAATTCGGCCACATTACTATTCTGTAATTCAAAATTCTGCCAAATGAGTGTTATGCGACATGATAGTTATGCTATGTATATGATTATATTGATTATGCTAAAGTATCATTCGGCAAAAAATGTTTCTGCGATAACTGTTATGCGGAGTGTATTTCGGACAATCGATATTATGTCAGATAAAGGGAACCCGTAGTGACAGTGAGCTGATAACAGATCCTCGATAGCGTAATAATGATATTCAAAATAAGTGAGCAAAAACCAAACAAAAACACGGCGCTTTTGCGTCTTGGTACTGTACTTATGCCCTTAACTATAACTACACACGAGTATTATCGAAGCCCAATATTTTAAGAACATGGTGTTGTTACTAAGCTTTTTTAACGTAGTGCATGAGCATGACTGCATTGTAGTACTACTATTTATAAAAAAATATATTAATGGATATTTTATTTGTATAGGAACCAACAGGGCGCTACCAAAATCTAAGAAACCGGCCAAGTGCGTGTCGGACCACGCACAATGAGAGGGTTCCGTACCTATTACCAGCTGTTAGCTAACCCACATGAAAAATCACTATCCTATACCGTAAGTTAAAGAAGGTCTTAAACTCACGGAACTACGTCCTTCTCTTTAAAGAAGGCAGTTTTTCAGCAATAACTCAAAAATCTTTGCACCAATCTCGGCCCTAATAATTTTCGTTGAAGGTATTTAAAAAGTCCATGTTTTCTACTTATTGTTCAATGCCACGGTTCGAAAGCTAGCGGGGGACGCAGTTTTGGGGCCTTTCGGAGCAATTATGTCTGAATATAATCACTTAATCAAAAAAATGCCGAGAGACCTTATATTTATTTTTAAAGGCCTATCGATTGATGTGCCACATGCTGACCTACAGTGATACGAGTATACTTTTTTTTTTTTGACTTCCATATATGTGTGCCGTCTATCCGTGCCGCCCCCCAACATTTTTTAAATCATTTGATTACACTATGTATGTGTATATGTATATATAGCGGCTAACAAAATACACATTTACTCCAAATTTCATTCAAATACACCTTATCATGAGTAAAATGCCTAATGGCATACGGACATGACAACACCCTAAAAATACCTAGTAATGAGACTTATAAGGCAAACGTCCGAGTACTCGACGCTGTACTAGTGCCTATATGGCATGGGCACTATGTCAAAGCAATTTGTGTTTAATTCGAACTAAGAGGATTGTTCTTCATTCGAATTTAAGTCATGTCACTTTGACATAGAATGCCCATGATATAGCGTCGAGCACTCGGACGTTTACCTTATACGACGAGAATACTTCAATAATCATTATTCCGCAATTACTGTGGTCCATATTACGTTACCTTTATTAAGAGGTTCAATTTTGACATATCTTTGAAATACGTAAGGTATTTTCACAAAATTGGTTTTACTCACATTTTAATTTATAGTGACAGATAATTTCTCCACTGAGTTGTGTTTATTCCACTCCTTTTCCTTTAAAATCTGACCTTTTAATCAGTAAAATGTATAAGGTGTAAGGTGGTCCATGTTTCGGGATTTTCCTCTAAGAATAGGCGTGTTCTGTAAGCAGCTATGTAGCCGTGTAGTCAAATTATAATAGGAGATAGTTAATCGAGGTGTAATAAGTCACCCATTTCAGACGATATTTTTTCTCACTTCGTCCGAGCGCCAATAGTTCAGAGGCTAAATTCGAAATGTAAAGCACACTGATTTTAATTTCAAATACCTACGAGGAAATGAAACGAAAGCATTGGCTAAGAGATTTTTCTGAATCAGTCAGCTCAGAGAACCCATTTTAAAAGCGTCATTAGGTATATCAAGGCAGCATCGGTGATTTCAGCTTACCTACTTTCAAACGATATCTTAACCACTGTCTAACAAATTTAACACGCGCATCGGTTCGCTTATTTGCTTATAACAAGGAAGGGTTAAACGGGTCGGTGATTAAATGTAATTCGGGATTAATCTGAATGTTAACCCCTCGGCAGTCACCAGCGCGTGAAATCATTTTGTTCCGGAGCTGGCCTCTTCGCCGCACCAACCGCTATTTATCATTTCGAGAAAATTTAATGAACGCTTTTGATTACGCAAAAACAAGTTCGTACTCGTACCTACATTTATAAATTATTCTTTTAAAAGTGAATAAAACCAACTCGTATTTATTGAAACTGAAATTACACTGTATGTATACACAGGTAAGTTTAGGTACCCAAGTACCTATGCTTATTTATTTTATATCTGATAGGTAATTAGGTATAGGTTGCATTATTATTGTACCGTTTATTCATGGAATTCACTTGAGTTCCGTGCCTCAAAAAGAGATGCTCATACTGAAGTACTTCCCGTTGAGACTTGTTTCGTAGCAGTGCTACGAAGTTCTACGGATGTACAATATTTAGCATTTTATTTTGTAAGTATTTATTTATGCATATTAATTGAGTAAAATAAACAATGATAAATCGTCACGTAGTGGGTATATGGCAGATAAAAAAAATGGAAGTAATTTTGCCTAGCATACAATGTCTCCACGATGTTATTCTTTAGGTCGACAACTACTTATATTGCATTTCATAAAATGTGTGTCATGTTGTGTTTATTATTATGTTTGTGTGGCGTTCGCGAAGTAATTTTCGCGTGTGTCGGCTGCAAGTATATGCGCGCGTCGCTAAACGTCATTGGGTGGGAGGGCGGAGTCTCGCGCCGCCCTGAGCCGCGCGGCAGTTGCATCCCGGCCGGCGCGGACCACGCACTGCCCCATGGTGGAGCACGCGGTCGTCGACTGCTCACAGGCAGGCGCCATGCAGACATTACCGCCGCAACCGCACCGCGATCCCAACGACGAACACCTCGCCGACGAGTATGTTCAGAACTTCGAGCTGGACCATCTCGAGGATCACCATCTCGTTAAACGCGAACCCCTGCGCACCGGGTGGCACGAGCTGGTCGAGACTCCCCCGGCATGCGCGCGCGCCTGCCGACCTTGGCCCGACGCAGGGCCCTACCCGCCGCCGCACGTTGCCATCGCCGTCGACCCCAGCACGCCTCCCGAGACGCCGCCTGCCCCCGTCGGCCGCAGTCCGTGTCGCGCGGCCCTCGTCGACGACGTGCTGTGGCTTCCACACATGCGGGAGCCTCTCGACATGCGTACAGTACCGTGTGGCAGTTTTGAAGACTGGGACAGACGCGAGTGGCGCGAGGAACATCACGTGCAACAGGTCGCGCTGCGGCCGGCGAGCTCGTGCTCGGCTATGTCGCCGCGTGCCAGCCAGCACACATCTTATCAGCCCTCGTCCTGCGGCGACGATCTGCTCAGTGACGACATGCTTATGAGTCTGAGTGTGCGGGAGCTAAACAAAAGATTACACGGGTATCCGCGGGAAGACGTGTCACGTTTGAAACAGAAAAGGCGCACTCTGAAGAACCGTGGATACGCGCAGAACTGCCGCAGCAAGAGGCTGATGCAGCGGCAGGAGCTGGAGCTGACGAACCGGTCGCTGCAGGACGAGCTGCATGTGCTGCAGCTGCAGGTGGCACGCGTGACGCACGAGCGAGACGTGCTGAAGCAGCGGCTGGCGCTGGTGGGGCGCGAGCACGCGGTGCCGCACCACGCGCCACCCACGCCGCACTCCTCGCCCGAGTTCTTCTCGGAACTGTGACGGCAGGGCGCGGCGCCGCGGGCCGGCGCCTCCTCGTGCTCCTGGCAGCGCTACTGAGGGCCCGCGGCCCGCGGTGTCCGGTGCTCATCGACTCGATCTGCCCGCGCCCCACACTGTCGGAGCCAACAATCCTCGTGCTTTTGTTAAGTTTGAAATTTAATTAATATCAGTTCCAGTTTTCTATAGTTTTTTTTATTAAGGTGGGACAATGTAACCAGGAGTTACCGAGACACCGTGTTAAATGTATGGTTGTGTCGTAAGATATGCATAGCTTCGTTAACAATTTATGATATGTATTACTAAAATTATACATAGGTTATATGACTCAAAAACTGATAATCGAATAATAATTGTACATAGATTATATGTAATTGTAAATGACGAATATTAACATAGGATCTGTGTTTTCCTAATAAAATATTCGTGTAATATACGCTTTTATTTAAATTTTCCCTTCCTTTCTTTAATGGTTTAGGTAGCAATGAATACTAAGCGCGGGTTGCACTAACTTACGATTAAAGACCGATAAACGTTAAATATGGCGCCGGGAACTGTCATCCCATAGAAACCTGTCAAACTTTCCATACATTCAGATTTTAACGAACACCGCTCATGATTACAGACGGTTTGGTGCAACCCACCCTCAAAGGCTGATGGACAGGCGACGCTTGCGTCGGAATTCGTTCCAATACAAACATACGCTGTTGCTTAGAGGAGTATTTATGTGAGGCGTCAGCGTTACCATACTCGCCTGACAGCGCGCGACCCGCGCACCGCATAAACACAGTCATACGATTTTGACACAGAAATTCATTATTTTCGTTTACCTATTTCCTGTTATTGTTTTCCCTAATTAGCCGATTCTTACCAATTCGTCGTACAGGCACAGAATAGATCATACTTAGTACAAGGTACAGGGTAGGTATTTACTTAATTTTATAATGTCTGCGTTCCATCTATCCAATAAAATTTAAGCGTGTTTTTACTAACGGTTTTGATCCAACTGATACTCGTACATACCCTACATTGAACAATAAATAAACCTGATTGTTCCAAAACTAATATGATAAGTAGACATCTATCCTTTGTTTAAGTATACATATATACATGTGCCTACACTCTTAAGTAGTAAAAAAAACACTATTTGCCGCTAGCATCCCGGTAGCAATTCGATCATAATAAAAATAACCATATTCGCTGTAAATGTGTAATGAAATGAAACCAATATGTCTTAATTGTGGTCATTACTACCTGGGGTAAAGAGGAGTATCTACGTCAATTTAGGTTTACAGACTACCAAACCGTGGCTTCGCCCGCGTGTTACACAGAACGCAAGTGAGGTCGTGGCATACAATAGATATAGCCTAGATATTTCTACCGCGAAGTTCGATACTATACATAGTTAAAAAATCGGCCAAGTGCGTGTCGGGCCACGCGCAGTGTAGGGTTCCGTAGTTGCCTGTCTTTCTTAGTTATATCGACACGCGCGCGCCAATTAAATGGTTGCGTCGGCCGAATTTGTACGAAAGTTGGCCTTTCTAAGTATATTTTAAGTTGGTCGACTATTTACTCGGTAACTTTAGTTATGCCTACTTAGCCGTAGTAGTTTTCCTTTTAAATTCATTATACTTATGTACTACTGCCATAATATTTTTGAACAATCCAACGATACCCCACACTATGGGTTTAACGAGAAAAAAAAATACATCCCCACTATAGGTGCTGTAGGGGAGGTACCCCAAAAAAAATTGTTTTCAAGATTTTATTCTTCTGTTTTGTCGGCGTAATTGATTTACATACCCATGCCGAATTACAGTTTTCTAGTAGTAATGGTTACTGAGCTAATCCGAAGACGGGCGGACAGACGGACGGACGGACAGACGGCCAGACGGACATGGCGTAACTATAAGGGTTCGGTTGATTACGGAACCCTAAAAAATCGGATGAGTAGTTTACAAAGCTACAATCTCAAAGACTTTTACTCTTATAGCATCTTAAGTATACAAGTGGTCGGGAGGAATCCACCTATATACCTATACCTATAGCTGCAGGTACAAACTGTTCAAATTCATCGGATTCCTCCCGAGTACATTATAAGCTTTAGCTTTATTATGCCCCATTTATGCCCCAAGATGAAATACTATAAATATATCTATAAGTAGGTACTTCTAACTAACCTTAAATTCACTACATCTAAAAAACACTTTATGAATTTTAAGTAAGATTTGATTTCACTGGCTTGTTTTCTACTCTCTTTCAAGGATAACGCTGTAGTTATTGCGATAATTAAATTAAAAACTTCCAAATAAAACATCAATTAACGAACTTGCAACAATGCCAGCCATAAATGTGATGGCCTTGTTTTAATCAACTAAGGGCATTGTTTGTATGCTTGACACCGACTGTACTCGTATTAAAAAGATTCGTTTACACGTTAGCAATGGGTCAGTTGTTCCTAACGTCATCAACGATTGCCCAAGAGGTCGATCTGAAAGCGGTTTATTATTTATGAGAATAAGTAAGCACGATTTTATTATGTTTGTTGATGGTAGCATCAATACTCTGTAATCAAAATATTTTAGTAGATAAATAAGTGTTCGGTTGGATCAGTTTTGGTACGGAACACTAAAAAGCGAATAATTAACTTTATAATTAGAGTTCCCTTCCATGAAGACCTTCTCATTTAAAATAAAACTGACTTGGCTTTCATCAATAAAAAATAGTGAACTATATTGGTTTGAAGAAGTTAGGTATTAAACTAGCATGCAGACTACCGAACGAAGATGATTCTGGGGTTCACTAATGTTAGACCAAACAACTTTTGGCCAAATGTTTCATTTGACCTAATGCATTTTTTTCTTAAATAGAAAGCTTTATAGGATTATTATAAAACAAACCTAACCTAACCTAATGACTTCTATTTGATGATATTCAAAGAATACCCGAAAAGACCACTGTTTTGACGAAAAATGCATTAGGTCAAATGAAACATGTGTCAAATGATACATTTGGATAAAAGTTGTTTGGTCAAGAGACAGGACCCCGATTCTGGGACATAATATTATTTTCTCAAACATGCTCGGAAATGTATGCGTTAATATCACGAAATGAAGACATGAAGTTTCTTGTTTAAGGCTCCCTACATTTCTTCTTGGACTTACGCCAAGAAGTGTATGAAAACCCTAAATAAAACCATTATTGTCCGCTACTCTAACTTTTTAAATTTGCTTACTAATATTAGACTGACAAAGGAAAAATTACATACTGCCAACCACCACTACTCTGTAAGCATACTTGCGACATAAAAAAAACCAAAATCTATGGTATAGTACCTATACTTATGTGCGGTTAAACATGGTGCTCGAACGGCTTCTTCAAATGGCATGTTTAAAAAATAAAAAAGCGGCAAACGGGCAAATAACACAATTGTTTTCTGATCTTTCGTTCCGATTGTAATTATTTTTATTTTAATATTTCATCACATCGTTTGAGAAAAGCACTATACAATCCTCGGCCAGAACAGGGATTGCTGGACTCGTTGTATCTGGCCTCGTCTACGACTCGGCCGTCTACCCCAAGCTCGTCCATCAATCCCTTACTTCACGGCCTCTGCAGTAATGTACTATTATTCTATATAGGGATTCCCATCTGAGATCATGGAATCCCTGAAACTAAATTACTAGCATAGGCTAGTAATTTAGTTTTATATTTCGATAACATTCACGCTTATCGAGGCACTCTGCCGCCGGGTTAGTGAGTATCGGAGCGAGCAACTACCCGCAAACTGTTTTGCTTAACTTTACACATCGACGGAGGCTACCCACCTGATGGCGTAATTCTATTGTTATTTGAATAATGCCAGCGTCAAAATTATTTTGATAAATTCTGAAGTTCGATTATTTCACTTGAAAATTACCAAAAAACGGTGAAATAATATATTTTTTATTTATTTATTTATTTATAGTAACATTTATACCTTAACAGCAAGGCCAACGCGGTACAAACTTATAAATATGTAACATTAAGAAAAATAAATAGAAAAAAAAGAATACGAGCGAGAGAACATTTTAAAACTAGTGGTTCTGATCACTCTCTACTGTCCCCACGCTGGGCCAGCGCGAGTTGGGCACTTCACATACACCTCACCATAATAAATAGATTAATTTAGGTATCTCCCGAATTGGGTCCTGCAGATTTTGTTAACCCAACTGTGTCCCCAACTGTGTGCTAACACCATTTTGTATGAATTTGCGAACAAATTTTAACACTTTCTCTGCCAGCGGCTGCCATTTTATCACTTCATATAGTGTATAGCCTGGATATGGAATACTTTTTATCCCGGGAATCATGCCCAACCATTAGGTTTACTGGTCTGTAGGTAGTTATACTTATAATAGTGGTCAAATTAAAATTCTCTATATAGGTAGCGAGGTAACCCAATATATGCCATACTTATGGGTAGGTACTATGAAATTAGCTTGGGAACACATTCATAACTACTGGACAGGGCCCATGGTAAGTATGTTGTAAATTATAATATCACTCGGTATAGAATTACGTTTAAGTAAACAGGAAACATACATTGTCGTGTAACTTTAAGGTTGCAAGCACACTGGGAGCAAGGTGCAGAAAAGCAAACGCTATTATTTTTATCGATTTAATCAAACACCAGCATAGAGTCTAATCTAGTATTAGTACCTACCTATACAGTTTAGGTCATATTCCTGTTGGAACAAATGCAATTTCGTTCATGGGGCGATATTAAATTGTATGACAAAGGGTCTGAAATAAGCCATAACACCACGAGATGGTTATTTAAAATTGTTCGAGGGGTAGGTAATATGGCTTTAAGACCAGAGTTATAAACTCTTTTTCTTTTCTGACTGCGAGGGGCTAAGTACTTAATAAAATATTGATGACCAACCCGATGGCGTAGGTAACTATCTAATGCCATTGAGTCTAGTGATGTGCCGCGGAATATTCCCGGGAACGGGAATATTCCCGTATGGTAATTTCCCGGGAATATTCCCTTGTTCCCGGGAATATTCCCCAAACAGGGGAACATTGAAATACAAATTAGGAAAATTCAAGTTGTAATAAAAGTAATAAAAATGAATAGGTAGTGCCCCGACAAATAAAGTGCCATTCGCCAAAAATTGCATTATTGTACTAATTTTGACTTTTTATCTCAATTACCATTTAATCTGTGAATATTTTCATATATTGTATTCGTACATATTTTATTGTGTTTTTTTTCATTAACTTCGTATCGTTTTTTGTTACTTGCAGAAGAACTTTTGTAAAATTTGTTTTTTTCGGCTGGGGGAATATTCCCAATAACTGGGAATATTCCCATTGTTCCCGGGAATATTCCCATTATTCCGGGGAATATTGGGAATTTACTTTTGCGGATAAATTACACTGGTTAATGTCTTGGTAAAAAAATCAAGGGCCCAAGTTATTATGGAATCCCTGATGCAAGATTTTATAAACATACACAATTTCAATATTCCCGTATATTCCCTTGTATGGGAATATTCCCGGGAATATTCCCACCTGGGGAATATTCCTGGGAACGGCACATCACTTTGAGTCTCAGTCAATGTCCATGGCTGGTTCAGTGTAGGTACAAATTTGTATCATGCATTAAAAAGCTCCACCACACTTGTTACCTTAACATTTGGTGTATCTGAATCCTTACAGTTACGAAGAATCAATCTACCTACTCGAATGTAATTCAACGCTTGTGTTAGTAGACTGAACGGATGCCATTCTTCTTGTGTAGGTACCTTACGTACCTACCTGCTTATGCACGAATACATTTTTACGTCCGTTTACGCATCCCGTCTAACCGAAGTCCTCCTAGTTCCTTGGGCTCGTGATAACCGCTTGGACCACCATCTTCTTTAGAAGGAACCCCGTCAGATCGGCGGAAGCGGGACATAGTGATTTTAGTTTAGTTTTTAAACTTAGAATACTTAGTACACGTAAGTTCTGAGCTAAGATAGGCCACATCGAGCGCGGGCAGAATGGGCAGATTAAGTGCACCGCGCAGCTCCGACTGACATAGGTCATAAGTCTCATGACGTACCGTTCGTTCTAACTCGTGCGGAAACTGCTTCATCCCGCTTTCGTGGTCGATCTAACGGGGTCTCCAACGTGCCTATGCCCTATTCCAATTGCTGCACCAACCATTGGGTGGTGGTGGCCACACTGGCGACGCACTTACCGAGGGCCGTAGCCAACACCTTTTCAGTACTCGGAAGCGTCCAGGACGACACTACCACCCAATGGCTTTCTCATTTAGCACATGCAGTGCAGTGAAGTGTAGCTTTTTCGTAAATCAATTGAGTACTTATTCGCCGAATCCTCGAAAAAAAGTTAATATCTTAGTTAGATCATCCAGTCCAGGAAATTATACTCAACATAATTATGCCCTGCCCGCATTTTTTAAGAAAAAACAGCAATATCGCCGGCAATATCCGGTATTTTATGAAGCTTATTGATATTATTTTTCAGTATTCGCTCTTTCGTTGGATTTTATGTTAACGTAACGAGATTTTTTCTTTTCTCTGTTATTAATTTCGTATCCACTTCGTTATTAAGGTACCATACCGGATCGAAGTTAGTAATATTGGATAGTTGTAGCATTCCGCCATTTTGGCGTCACTGACAGGTAACAGATATGACAGCTATAGATTTAAAGAAAAAGGAATGAAATATTCAATGAGGTCAAACATTTCCGAAAATGAATCGTCGCAGTCGGATAAAATCTGTCTTAAGCCAACATCACACTGGCGCGGCCTGGCCGCGGCGGACCATAGTAAACTTGACATCAGCTGTCAAATTTACTATTGTCCGCCTCCGCAGGCCGCACCAGTGTGTTGCAGGCCTTAAGCAAAACCCTGAATAATAATCTACCTACCTATAAAAAAGTGTCATGCTTTTCCGTTTACGTGCTGCTGTGCTTCGTGACTAAACAAAATCTGAAATGATACTGGCAGTTTTTTATAAAGAGACTAGCTTCCGCCCGCGACTTCGTCCGCGTGGACCCGGGATAAAAACTATCCTTTATTTTCCAGGCTATAAACTATCTTCGTGCAAAATTTCATTCAAATCGGTTCAGCCGTTTAAGCGTGATTGAGTAACAAACATCCAAACTTTTGCATTTATAATATTAGTAGGATTTCTTATAAGTACCTAGATATCACAAACTTTAGGAAATGAGAAATTTTGGATTTTTACTTCGAAAATAGTAGGTATGTAGGTGAAGATTTGTTGATATGTGAGAGAGCGATTATGCATTTAGCTATATACCTACGATGTTTTTTATATAGATAAAAGGATTTTTGTGATCTGAATTTGATGTAAGTATTTAGATAAATAATACGCCATGCAAACTCACGTGGTTACAAATTTACTTCTGTATAATGTTAGCATGAACAAGATTGATTCTTATGAATATGTGGGTTTGCATCGGTTCTAAACGTAGGACGCAGACATATACGTATTGTAGTATTATATTACTACACAAGTACGAAAGGTCCACAGACGGCACAGACGGCAGGCAGGTCGTTGTGGCGGAGCGGAGCGCACAGCGCGACGGGAGCGAGAGGCGTGTCCCTGTTCGCCACGCCCCGCCAGAGAGAGACGACGATAGCGCCGCCTACCCGCGATGGAACCTTAACTTACTTACGTCTGCTTTCAAAATATTTCGAAAGCTCTGTAAGTGTTTGGTAGTTAAGTTTAATTTCGCGTAATACTTCGTGCAGAAGGTGCAGATTTAAAATTGGTCGTGATGCAGTCAGATTCACGCTCTTCCTGTCTCCGTCCGTTTTAATATGAATCATAGCTGTACATTGGTCCAGGCTGTCATGCAAATGGAGGCCTGTTAATGAAGTCAACGAGAATTATGGCCATTGTTACTGCGGGCCGGCATCGTAATGGGCCATTTGTAGGCGTACATCATAATAATATATGGCACAATTACTCCTACAACGCTATTCGACTGCAGTATACTGACCAGCGATTTATGGTAATTCTATACGGAATGTCTAAGAGCTTTGGGAATATTATACCTTATATGGGACTAATTGATTAACTGAGATATTTATTATTTAGTCGAATATTGAATAAAAGATGTTAAGATTGACAACTACCTAAGTATAGCAAGATATATCAATATAAGAAGTTAGGGTAAATCATAGAGTAGTAGTTATCGGTACATTATTTTAAAAACACATTGTAACATAGTAACTGCTATAATAAGTATTTTAATGACAACTTCCTAATTTGTTTATTACTGAGCTGAGCAAAACGCAACTTAGCTGCACAACACCACTAAGTATTAAATAGGTAGTTTTGCTTTGTAAAACTAAGCGAGTTTATTCTGTTATTTGTAGTAACTGTAGTATGTTTGGTACCTAACTATTCATGATAAAGTTTACGACTGCTACATTTATTATGCTAAAAACATGTTTATATTGTATTGAGCGCCATGAAAATTTTGGCATTTTCGGTTTAGCAGAAACGGTTCACTTCACCTAGACTAGTACTGTACTTATTCAATTCGATCCGTAAAGTCATTACAGCACATTAACCTTAAATACTAAACCTACAATCACATATTTAGTACCCACAAAGAGTAACCGGGCAGGCACTAGGCAGGGTGGATGGCCGAGGCCGGTGGTGGCGTTGTGATGAGACAGCGCGACGCGGCACATTTTTCTAGTGGCAAGGTCGGTTGCCACCGGTGACGTCACTCTTCACTACTTTCCATTTCCCGAGCAAGTGCTTATGTTTGTTTATGTACCATTTGTTGAAGGAAAATCCAAGTACCTAATGAGACGTAGACTACGGTTTTTATGGGTTGCTTTATGAAATTGATTATTTCATTTTTAATTTAATTTTCTACCTTTTATGTTTCCAGATTTTTGGGGTTCCGTGGTCTTAAAGTTAGTTTTAATATAATTCAATATGAATAAAAAAATACTTTAAAACTTCGTTTGGTATATAGGTAAGTGTAATTTAAGAGGTATAGATTTAACTCGTCAGAAGCCCCTCTAGATTCTGCATCTTCAGCCCTCTGCCAGTTCTACCGCTGTTGTCTAAAAGTTAGTAGAATGCCTATTTTATGGCGGCATCATCTCGCCATGACGGTTGTCGTATAGGACCTTTTAAAGGTAAGCTTGGTCTGGCACCTAAAATCTCCCGCCACGTCCAGCCCGCCTGGTCGCTGATGATTGGGGACGCAGCAGACCACCACAGCTGGCGGCTGGCTAGTATGTCTGATGTCATTATAGGTATATATTCGTATATATAGGTAGGTACCACCACTCAAGCCCAAGCTCCAACGGTTAGGTTAGGGCTTAGGGCTAAGTTAGGGATTAGGCGTTAGCCGTTAGGTTAGATTACCCATAATTAAATCAGACTAGGTAAGCAATCGTTCTGAAGGACTTTATGCATCGCATCACATGAATGGCATATCATCTGATTATATAAATGGGCAAATCCTACAAAATGTCTAATACAAAACCCACAAGACCTGCTTCATTAGGATTGATTATTATGATGTAGTAAGTAGTGAATGTACAAAACAAGTGATAGTCGTTGGATATCGACCGGCGCGCGACCCTGCAGCGCTAGCGGCGGGCCGTATGCGGCGTCAGGCCCCGTCAGGCCTCGTCAGACCTCGTCAGCACCCGCTGTGCTCAGCTGTTGCCCTAGTACCTACTTGCCTTTATATACCGCTGATTGAATCATGCGTTACTTTGCGGAATTTCATGACAAGGAACAATATTCCTTCATGAAATTCCGCATGATTGAAACAATATTCTTTGCTATTTCCGCTAAATAACGTAGATATAGGTGTGTAGGTAGGTAATAAGAATAAGAAAATACATACAACTAAGTGCAATGAAAAGCCTAAAAGGTAGTACCTTCCAATAATTAAAAGCTCTGAGGAATTAGTTGACATACACGTATATTAACAGTACAAGTTACCAAATTTAAGTTACTAGACTGACATACGAATGTATGGTACAGAGTTCTCTTAAAATTGGGTTTTGAAACGAAAGGCAATCGCAATACAATTTCCTAGCACGTAATGTAATACTACCTATTTGTAGCCGATGAAATTTATATCTCCATATAACTAGGTTATTTCATACATCTACGTAACTTATCTCATCTCCCTACCTTTGAAGTAAAAAAATGCACTAATGAATATGGTCAAAGGGTATGGAGTAGAATGCTACCGCGTACATTAAATAGATTTTCTAATGACTTGATCTGTAAAATTGAGGATAAAACGGGTGGTGAAACTAGAAATATATTAAAGAAACACATATTACTAAATTATAGGAATACACCCGTGTAATTTAGTGTCGATTGTTAAAAATGTAATTATTAATAAGACTCCTTAACTCAAACAATCTTTCTAATTTAAGATTAGAGTTTAAGTTAGGCATTATAAATATGTTTTTTTTTTTATGAAATAAACAGTGTAAATTTTAATTTTTTTTTTTTTTAATTAGCTACATATACGTTAAATTTACAAGGTTTACGCCCTGTACATTTTGTATATTTTAACTTATACTTATTATAAGAATATACACAGTAAAAGTGAGCAAGGCAAGTTCTTTATTGGGCGACCCAGTGCGGGAGTATCGACCGCGCGGCGCGCTGGCTCAGCAACTCGCGGCGAGCACTCCACGCCATCAGCCCTTTTTCTCTGCCTACCGACAAAACAGCGGCACGTGTTTTGAACGTGACGATCTGAGTGCTAGATGTAACATATAACTGGTAGTTTCGTTAGCCTAATTCTGTATTTTGGTTAGCAGACGCCGATGCAGATGCAGGTGTCGGATAATGTTTACCGCCTGGCCTGGAGGCAATTATATCATCGATATATAGAGGTAACTACCAGGTACCTACCTAGTACCTACTTCTAAATTCGTCCACTAGCTAGTATTACACAATAACACTCATGTCGAATCAAATCCTGTGCTTATGGATGATCAATGATCATACTTAAAACTTTCTTGCAACCGAGGAAGGTAAGTATCTCAGTTTTTTTTATGTTTGGCTCTCATGGTTGCTGATAACCGTAACCACTACTTGCTCTGTTGGTATGTGGTGTTGAGTTCCTGCTGGTGTTTAAGATCACCAGATGCTGCAGTGGAAGCGTTGTGTTAAGACAGACAGACCTGCATATATCTGTAGCTGTCGACACACGGATCCTTAAAGAAATAATTTACTTTAAAAACAAAGTTTTAACCGACTTCAATTTAGTACTACGCCAAGCCACGAGAACATTTCCACATTTATTTTCCAATTTACCACATGAACTTATTTCAGATTATTATTTAAGATTATTAGGGAAAAAAAGCCAATCGCTGTATGTGGCCCGATAATATTTGAGGACTTCCGTCGATTCCACAAGGATCACCTTTGGCACATTCATTAGTTGCTATTTCAACGGAATCTTATCAGAATCTGTGACGTACATTTGTACTTTTTAACCGACGAAAGAAACGAAGGAGGTTCTCAAGTCAACGCGTATTTTTTTTTTGTGTATGACCACGCATAACTTTTTACAGAGTAGTCCGATTTTGATAATTCTTTTTTTATTAGAAAGGGTATACCTCAAATTGGTCCCACCTAAATTTTAAATAAAATTTTCAACCCTAAGGGTAGGAAAACAGGGGATCATTGATTGTTCACTTACTAATTGAAATGTATGACCACGCATGTGTGTGTGTGTGTGTGTGAAAACCTCACGATGATTACTCCAAACAAGTACAAGTTACACCTAATAAAATCGGGTTGCTGTCTCGGTGCCATTAACCATAACTTCGTGAACGCTCGGCATTCTCCGGCGATTAATTAATATGCTTGTTTGGCGCCGTCTCAAAATTACTTAGGTACACTTAGATTAATTTAAGAACTTAGTTATTAAGGTTAAATAAAAACTCAAAATAATTACAAAAATATATACTTAGGTATACTTACAATAGTTTAAGAACTTAGTTATTCAACTAAATAAAAAAAGTTTATAATTTTTTGCTTTTCATTTTTTTTTGGGCGGTTTAATTTTTTTGTTAAAAAGTTTTTATAAGTACATAATTGAGAAATTCCATAAGTCATCTGTGGTCTTCATCATCAATTCCATTCCACCAAATTTATGATTACCGGGTGTAGGTAAATAAACGAGTTTAAATAGAAAATACTAAAATCACTACACGCGTGCCTAATATAATTGTAGAGTTCCCTCAATTCCTCATGGATCCCATCATCCAATTGAATTTTTGAAAAAAATGGGAACCACCTGGAACTACCTACTTAAAAACAAAAAAAAAATTAAGAATCGGCTCATCAATGACGAAGTTCTGAGGTAACAAACATAAAAAATAATAATAAAAAAATAAAATCAACCGAATTGAGAACCTCCACCTTTTTTTGAAGTCGGTTAAAAAAGACCGGGTTGCACTGCGGGAGTGCCGGCAGAAGTGAAAACTTGAATAATTTTAATTTTGCAAATTTTTAGAAATGCCCTGACTAATCAATGACGGCTCCACTGTGCGGGAAGAGGCATTATCTTATTGAAACCATGAGTTTAGAATAAAGAAAGAGACACGTTTTAAAAAACATTTGTATTTGCTATCAACTAGATATTAAAGTCTACCAATCAGAAAACTGTTTGTTTTTTTTATTTTTATAAATGCCTGTAACCTATATACATGGCATACTGCTATCTATCTCGCTTTATCTTATGCCCCGTATCCCGTATGCTGTCCGCCGCGGTTGGCCGTTTGGACGCGCCTATAATCCGTCAGAGGCAATCGGTTTAAGGCCTCCACCCACCGAACGCGTGTCGTGCGCGGCGCGTGTGCTGCGCGGGCCCGCGCAAGTTGTATAGCATTGAAACTACACTTCAAACACACATCGAACGCGGTCCGAACGCGGGCCCGCGCGTGCCCGCGGCGCTAAAGTCACAACTCAGCAGCGCGGCCGCGTGTCGTGCGCGTCGCGTGTGAAGCGCGGGCCCGCGCTGCTGAGCGTGATAGAGATAGTGAGATACATATTAAATGTGTTGGTAGTGAGAGAGGCATGACGCGTCGCTGACGCGGCGGGCCGTACCCCCGCGTTGCTACACGACGCCCGCTTGCGGTGTGAATATACCGCTTCAACCGCGCCCGACGCGCGCCGCGCACGACACGCGTTCGGTGGGTGGGCTTTTATTCTTGGTGTATATTGCATCCGTGTCAAAGCAGTTTATATAAAAAAACATGCCGCCTAATTTTACAATCTTTGCGCCGTGGAATTTATTATTGATTGTGGATGAATAATCTTTGTTTTTACTATTTTCTCACAGTCGAAGTAAAAAAATTGAGTGTAGGTATAACTCTGGTCTAAAAGCCATATATTACCCCTCGGCCCAATTTCCCTCACTTCGCTCGGAAAAAATAACCATCTCGTTGTAATATGGTTTATTTCAGCACCTTGTCATACAATCTACTACTTATTAGTGGTCTGCGAATGACACTGAGATTATTATCCAGTTTTGACCAGCAACGCCTACACAACGGCTGTTCCGACGGAAGTCTCCGACTCTATATAAGCTAGTCATTGATAGGATATTGGGGGGGTATATGTATAGGTACCGACAAGGATATGCGGAATCTCTTGGCGTAATTTTATGTTAATCAATATCAAATAAAGCTTTCCCTATACAAATCACACGATGTGTATCATTGTTGTGCTTTGAATCCAAGCCAAAATATGCGTGTGGTCGCTAGAACCGACCAAGATCCAGAGCGTGATCTTGTCAACAACACCACGTGGAGTTCAAATCTAGCGAAAACCTGACCTACAAAGCTAATTTGAAGGACACCGAGAAAAGGAGAGTGACCTGACGTAGCAGCATCTAAAGTGATGAGTCGCGCGTGGCCGGAGCGGGCTCGCCGCCCAGCTCAAGTAACGACCTATCGATTGGCAATAGTGCCTAGTTAGCAATCCGCTCCGCACCCCGCCCGGCGCCCGCAGGCCCGCTATTCACATCGGTTACCAACAACCCACCCTAGGCGGACCAATATAAAGCCAACCTCCGCATACTCATAATAGTTAACAATTTTGGAGGTAAATTAATACTAGCGACGAGTGAAGCGAGCCGAGATGTGTTGGGAATCGTATAGAGAGCCATCGCCGCACGCTCCAGCTTATGGAGAGAAACGGTATCTTTCGTATATTGGAATGTTAATATAATTAAAAGTATTTCAATATATGGTATTACTAAATAAAATCGACGCAATGAAAAGATTAAGCCCTTTTTTGTTTCTACGTTTTTCCAAATAAGCGTAAGTCAAAAGTGACAGATGTAACCCGCCATTGCACCGCGATCACTTAGTAGTTTTACATCTTCTTAGTTCTAAGATGATGCATATTTGTATGGACTAATTAGGTCTTCATTTAAAATTATCTTGTGTCAAGTGCGTGCTTATTTGTGATTTAATTTGAAAGTATTCCGTCTTAACTTTATCTATCTTCATCTTCATCTCGTTGTTTTATTTGACGATTTGCCCCCGTTGTTACCATGGTTTGTATTTTTTTCGTGCAGATATCTGGGGGCATGTGCCCCCGCCATGTCGAGCAAAACAGCGGCACCGCCGTACCATCCTTTTCTCGAAGCAGTTCAGGCCATTTTCAACCCCCCTATAACTTAGTTGCGGATAAAACTAGAAGCCTGAATTATCAATAACCAAGCAGGCATTATATAAACACTGTATATTTAGAATTTCATTCTATTTGAACCAGTAGTTTAAGAATTATAACTACTCAAAGTTTCTTAATTTTGTCACTCACTGACTGACTCACCGATCATCAAAAGTCAAAGGCACTTCCAGCAGACATAGAAGCTTCAAATTTAGAATACAATTAGTGTTTAGTGTATAAATTAAGGGAACACTAAAAAAAAGTTGCAATTTCAGTCCAGTTTTCTAGATAAACTAACTGCATAAAGAACTTTGTAATCCCATATAAACATATGGGATTAAAAAATTATATTTGCAGTGAATGGGACAATAAATGAAAAAGCAAGAATAGGACTGCATTTATAATTCGTATATATTGATGACACAATAAAGTACAAAAAGAAGTGAGGTCCCATAAAAAAACATTCCATGTAAAAAAAGAGGCCAAGTCTCGCATTGCTTGCTAAATAAAATTCTGTAACTTGGCAATCACACAACTTTCCTGGATTTCTGCATACCTAAATCTATGTAGTATTGAGTGATTGCCAAGTCAAAAAAAATTATTTAGCAAGCAAGTAAAGATTAATAAGAATGCCTGAGACTTGGCTTTACGAAATATCTCAAACTTTTTACGGTGGAAGAGTTTCGAGACTTGGCCTCTTTTTTACATGGAATGTTTTTATGGTATTTGTAAGTTGTCGTCATCAAAGTAGCGATTCGAATAAACCTTCTTAGGTTCTTTAGATTATGTTATATTGATTATAAGTTATCTTTGAAAGATACAAATATACTTCATGTCCATGACCCAATGATGGCCTTTTCAACTTTACTAAACGCAGAGGAAATTGTCTATCGCGTATTTACGAGTACACGTGTATCTTACTTAGTAATGTTAATGTATTTTCCTGCAACTGATATAGGTTAACCAGCTCAACTTGTAATCAGTGCAATTGAGCCATTCTTATCGTAGTTCAAGGGAAGTCTTGTCATAAACAAAGTAGCAGAATGCCGGCTAAGCCAACTTTCTCTTCGCCTTAGCGAGTGTCAGCGATGATAAGCACTGACCATGTCTTGAATTGCCCAATTACTGCGTAGGTGTTTCGTTTGAATTTTCAACGGTTAAGTCGGTAGGTTACCTATTGGTTTCTTTAAATGGGTACCTAATTGAGAGAGATTCCTAGCATTTCAGTTGATCCCCATATGCAGAGTGAAAATAATATTTCATGTGCCACGCCATGACTGATAACAATCATATCATAATCAAGACATTCCCGAAATGTCTTGAGGCCGAACGAGCGAAAACAGCCCCACGAAGGAGATCGCCCAGGATACGCCTACGAGAAGGAAAGCGAGCTGGTTTGCCAGCGTCCACTTTCCGCCGGGCTTGGTAAAAGAAGAAAATGCAATTTACAGCAGACGGGTAGGTACCTACATATTAGTTACAAGCATGCATGTAGCATGTAAAAGGCCCCTCATAAGTGTATACATAAGTGTAAACTATTGTATAATAGTTTATTAAAATATAAATTAGTTAAGTCTCTGGAAATAGAAAATGGATCGCAATATAATTTTATTTATGTCATATAAGAACTTTATCGTACAAAAAGCGAACTTAATCAACTTAATGCTAAAAGCATTATCTATATCAGCCAAAGTAAGCAAATTGATTGGTGATAATTGTTACATCTATACAGGGTTGTGTGAAAAATTATGATACATTTTAAAGGATAATTGGGTTTAATTCTTAGCAATATCAGGAAAGATATATATAATTATGTTCTACTCTGTTTTTCGTGATTTTAAGTTATCGTGAGATTTTTCGATACAGATTTCAAAATCAGGATTCCACTCGATCGTGTTCCGCGGGATAATGCGTACACCCAGCCACGCGTGGCGCCGCACCGCGCCGCGTGTAAGGGCGTCCTACTGTTTACCTATGCAAAATCTTGACGAGTACATTTTGCATTCGTCTTCCCGCATGTGTTTTATATTCGTTTACTTCGGTCGGCCGAGCTCGTAATCGCCGCCGTGTTTGCGAGGGGAGCGCTGCTGACTGAGCCCCACAAATATATGTCGTAAGATTTAATAGACATGTAATGGATATCTGGATGACGTTTTAAGGATTTGAGCAAACCGAATATGTCATTTATTTCCCGTGTCATTGGAAATTTATTTGCGGGATTGTTTGGATTATGCTCTGCCCTCTCAATTCTATAAGAATAAGTCCATTGTTACGGCATTTCATTTGAAAGTTTTATTTGGTGGTTCTGTCGAATTGCTTACCTCCGCAAGTCACAAAGCGTTAACCCAGATTCAACATGTACTTACTTAACTATTGCATGGTATAAATGACTTGGATATCGTGATACTCGGCGGTCACCGATACTTAATTGATAAATAATTAATGAGGGCGATCGTGTCGGCTGGTTGAGGTAAAGTTATGAGTCTGTTGGATGCGTGATTTAGGTATTGCATGTTTTAAGTGAATTATGCCACCCTCAAGCGTCCTCGCGCCGCGCCGCGCTTTCGGCTCTTGTTTAACGCGTCGCGGGAGACGCATCAAAGGTACAGAGATCGGAAAATAGTATGGAAGCGGCTTTATTTGCATACAGTTTAAATTGCTTTTCATTCATAAATGAAATAAATGAATTTTTATTGTACGAGTAGTCCGTAATGGAACTTTTACAAGTCAAAATTCTACCAGCGTTCCAGAAAAAGAAGACCACTGTTAGGGAGAAACGCCGAAACAAACTCGACAGTCATTTGCCAAAAAAAAAGCTACTAAATACGAATGGTCATACAAAAAAGATTCATATATCACAATGCATCGGATATTCCCTGAGTAGTCAAGTGTCATGACCTTGAATTAATAAATAAATCTGGATTGGCTTGACGCATGCCGCATGGCCCAAGTGATGACTCGATGGCGTAGGTATCTTAGTTCCTAGAGCAGAAACGTTGCAAGGGTTGAATTCATATTCTCTCTATATTGGATATCCCTGATGTGTGGAAGTGAGCGTCAAGCCGCTCGCCGCGGGGAGCAAACGCAATTGTGGGCAAACGAACCGTCGCGTGCTGTTCGAGCGCCACCTGCCTTGAATGGTTAACAGCGGAGCTCTTTTCTGTCTACTCAAAAGTATTATGAGTATTTGCGTTATCAATAGGTATGGGTAGGTTAAATGTTACCTGAAAAATATATGGTCAACAGTAATAGGGGGTGAACACTTTCTCAGTTGGGTTATGAAATCGATTGTAGGTACAGTGTAACATTAAATAAAATACATATACGTTACAAAAGCAGGTATAAACCGAAGTTGAATTAAATTGAGTGTTTGTTTAAAGAAAATTGTTGGTTCGATTCTTGGTTCAGGTAGGTAAACTTTTCATAGAATCTGTGATGTAGTTATTCATCTTAGGGAAATGAAAATAATGTTTCTTTTTTTTCAAGGTGGTTCCCTTCTGGGCCTATAGATTTTTTCCACTGCCTATATTGATGGCCGCAGCTGATCAAAATGTGTTGACTTTCACTCGTCAGCGCGGCATTTTATTTCTCCAATTTTTAACAGACTCGAAAAACCGGCCAAGTGCGATCTATAAAAACGGCAAAATAATCACGTTTGTTGTGTGGGAGCCCCCTTAAATATTTATTTTATTCTGTTTTTTAGTATTTGTTGGTATAGCGGCAATAGAAATACATCATCTGTGAAAATTTCAACTGTCTAACTATCACGGTTCATGAGATACAGTCTGGTGACAGACGGACGGTCAGCAGAGCCTTAACTAGTAATAGGGTCCCGATTTTACCCTTTGGGTATGGAACCCTAAAAAAGGAAGGATTGGGTACTTCAGTATGTCTGCTAAAATTCCCTATTGTAACCTTAAAATGTGCAGGTACTGACATGGCTTGGTAAGACGAATTATAAAATGTAATTGCCCTAATATCAGATATCAAAAATATTATAAATGCGAAAGTTTAGATGTTTGGATGTTTGGATGTTTGTTACTCAATCACGCTTAAACGGCTGAACCGATTTGAATTAAATTTTGCACGAAGATAGTTTATAGCCTGGATTAAAATATAGGATAGTTTTTATCCCGGGTCCACGCGGGCGAAGTCGCGGGCGGAAGCTATCAGAAATATAATTTAACCTATCGTACATTTAGCGATACATTGCATCAAAATCAAACAAAGGTTATAATTAAAAGTGATAACTGCTTTACAATCATAACATTCATCATAATACACTTACCTACCTTAGTTAAACCCCTAACTTGGAAAAAATTAAAACGCCCTGAATAAAGCAAAAAAAACTTAAAATAAATGCTAAAAGGTGGCCTAAAAATGTGTGCAATGTGCATATAAAGATATACTGCTAAGTTTAGATTAACGAGAGATAGGACGACACTAAAAAAAACAACTTTTCGGTGTATTGTACCTATTTTTCCAAGCTATTATTTAACTTGCACTGTGCGTATTGTATGTAAGTAAGTAAGTTGTCCGTCAAAATTGGCAATCAATTTTTCAGTCACTTGCCGTTATCCGATTGAGCTGAAATTTTGGGTATAAGTATCTATGGTTTGGATGACAATTCAATATCATGGTACCATCGAGCTGATCTGATGAAGGAGACTGAAGGTTAGCCATGGGAATTCAGTACTCAACCGACGTAACCTTGTCGAGGTTGGGCTCGTTATAGAATCGTCTCAATAAGTAGTTTATGACGGTACTTAACAAAAGTACAGTCGGCAATAAAAGCTTGTACCAAAAATTATTTTTTTGACAGAAACTTATTTTTTGTAGACATCGAGTAACTATACGTTTGTTATGGTTCTGTAAATTTGGAAAAGTTCAGTGATGGATTCCTCAAAAAACTACACCATAATGGTGGGTTGGACTATCTGTTAGTATCTAGGCACTCTAGCTCTGGAATCAAATGGAACTCACTTTTGTAGGTATTTCTCGATAAATGGAAATTAATATTATATATGTACTTTACAGCGGGCCTAACTGGCTCTAGGGACTCTTTCATACCTTCGTCGTCGACACATTCACAGCTTCATAACATAACATAGGCCATACAAGTACCTATCTGCCTGTGAGTGACTAGTGTGATAGACTTCCTTTTAAACAATGTAGTTAGCAGGTGTCAAGTTCCGAATGTAAGAATAAAAGGATTCCATTGGCATCAGAGACCTTGAGCTTGTGCAACTCGATGCGCCGACATGTTGTGTTCGTGAACATGACCCGCCGCTTCTGACGAACCGGTGTATTGTTTCTGAGATTACGACACGTGGTTAATTGTGTTACAATGTGGTACCATAGTCATTATGGCACTTGTTAACTCAAGGAGCAGTTAGAATATCATTAGTATTTCTGCTAAGTATTCAGCTTCTTGCGTTTACGTTACGGTATCTAATAACATTGTTTTTTTTTAAATCAAACTGCATGATATAATAAAATAAATAGTTTCTGAGAATTAAGAACACTGAGAGCTCTTTGCTTGAGAGAAAGAGAACATAATTGCAAAACAGTCATATAATTTTATTGTTGTAGTAAATAATCATGTCCTTTTATGGTTCACTATCGACCTTTCTACATCTACAGACGTAAGAGGTGGGTATTCGTAAAGTGATAACTTCACCATTATCAGGAACATTATCACCATGACTCAAATTTCTCATAAAATCATAATCTGGAAATTTTATAAAAGTCTTATGCATCTTATGATTTCGTCACTACATTGCATCCATTGTCCGCCCTTTAATAATAATATTTTAGGTAGGTAGGTATATAACGCCCCAGAGGTTCAAAGTTTTGGCTAATAACTAGGCAGGTACTTCTAAATCAAAAGATCAGTGTCAAAGGTAGCCGGACATTTTGGTACCCATCGACTTTTCTAATTCTATGTAACCTATCCAAAGATTGATAGTTTTTTTATTTTTTTATGAGGTTGAGTGTAGTTGGCAGGGTTGACGCAAGAGCTGAGGCCGCCTCTTGCTCGTACCGGAAACTGCGCCGGCCGTTTGTCACGTCAGGTTTTGTCCTAATTTCTGCCTAGCCTACTACCTACGTCAATGGTATCGATTTATGAGAGAATAACAAATAAAATACGCAACTGAATAAAAAACATTACACTCATTTTGACTGAATAAAAAAACATTAAAACACCATCGAGGGTTTATTAAAAATGTATGAACTTGAGATAAAACGTTGCGTATAGGTATATTATTATACCCATCATCTATTTATTTACCTACTGGTATCGTCAACTAAAGAAATCAATGATTAGTTGACCATCTTGCGACATTTCAAACTCCATCGAATTACCTAATGCCGAAGTTGGTACAGCACCATACGCAGCCATAAAAAAATACCAATCCTACATTTGTCTATTTACTTGTGTGCAAATAGGTTCTCGAAAACGGCTGCAGCGATTTATCGAGCGAAAAATGGAGATACTAGTTATATCGAAGATATGTAAGATCAAAAGTTAGGTTGGATTTTGCTTGATATTTTTTTTATTAAAAACAAAACGCGAAACGATGTTCGGTCGCACAGGACGCAGGCATTAAGGCTCATTTAAATTACACACTTCTCGGAAATTCTAAAATTTTGTATTATTCTCAAATTCAAATTCTCAATGCAGTCCTAGAAAGCAGGAATCCGTCCATTCCATATGTTATGGAATACTGAAAAACGGGGTGCCGTTCAATTTTAATACAAACATTTTGCATAATTACATTTAACTACTTTTAAAACTCATAATAAACATAATATATAGAAACAAAATCCATAATATTATTCGTGATAATAATTAAATTACAGAATGTTCTATAATCATAAAAACGTTGTTTATAACGATCAATAGGAATAATTTTACTTGTTATAACATACAGTTAGTAATGATGAGGATTAAAAAATAAAATGATGAAAATGTAGAACTATAGGTATTTTAACTAAAGATCGGGTGACATAATTTAATATGACATAAATTATAAAACAACTTACATATTCTACCTTAAGGCAGGCCGCCGTTAGGTACGACGACGAGCGAAGCGAGGAGGAGTGTTAGGCAGAACTGCGACCCTACCAGACCCTGCCAGAACCGACTTATTTTATAATAGGTAGTACACATTTTATTACCCTCTTGATCACGAGAGGCCTGGGCCCAGCAGTGGGGCGTGTATAGGCTGATGATGACGACGCTATACTTTTATACTCTTTGAACATTATGAACTTGGTTTTATTGGAAAAATAACGTTATGAGCATTTAATAGTATAAGAAGTGATCATTATACTGATTGCCTGTTATGCAAATACATTACTATGCAACTGAATTATTATTATTACTGAAATTATGCAATATGTTCTTATTCATTTTGTTTTTAAACGAAATAATCATTTCTGCTTTTCAAAATTATGAAATTCGGCTTTATGCAAAATGAAAAATCGAAAACAGTTGTTATTAAAAACATTACACTCCCTGAAAAACGTATACCTACATAAGAGCGGTTACACACGGCGACTTTTTTCAGCGCTACAGCACGTCTATCATGGGACGGTCGCGACATACTCTCGATTTTTCTCGCACTATACCTCTCGCTCCAATTGTTCTAATAAGAGAGAGGCGGATAGTGATATCTAAATGCAAGCACTGTGATGCAACTGCTCTGGTTCATAGGAGATCAAGTACTTACCTACTGTAAGAAAATGAAAATGATCTTTAATACTCGTTGTGGATTCATACGTGTAGGTAATCACATCAGCATCATAATTTAGAAGAATGCCTATTTAATCGCAATGTCTAATGGTTGTCATAGAACTTTTTTTTGTATTACAAAGGTATACCTGCACGGCTATCACAGTTCATCCCGCGTGTCGCGGCGGGCTAGACTATCCGTCTCTTTCTAATTAGAACGTTCGTATTGTGATAGCCGTGCTGGGCCCTACACCTCCCGTCACGTTCTGACAAACCTGTCGCTCCAGCACGGCCATCACAGGACGGCCCGCGAGCTGTGACGCGGCGGGCTAGACTATCCGTCTCTTTCTAATTAGAACGCTTAGAAAGAGCTATGTCGTCGCGACACGGTTCGCGCGCCGGTTGGGGACTGATGGCCATGCATGACGCTACCACCCACCTGGTTACTTGCAGCTCAGCCTCAACCTAGGAATGAAGAAGCTAAATAAATTGTTTACTTTATTAGGTATTTCAATTAAACGTAAAGGTGAATAACCGAAGAGACACATTTACCTACATAACACAATCATGTTTTGCAATTTGTTTAAAATATTGCAATATATCACTGCAGACACAGCAGTTAGTGAATGTTACCGATTGGAAAATGCTAATTATGCTGATTTTAATGAAATTTGTTATTAAATACGAAGCCGTTTGCACGTTTTACAACAAACACCCGATACCCTGTGCTTAAAAAATGATTAAGGAAAATGAATAGGTATAACCAGTTTTAACTGCAACTTTAAATAAGTACTACCCAGCTCTTTCCTACTTTAATAATTTACTTTAAAAACAAAGTTTTAACCGACTTCAATTTAGTACTCCGCCAAGCCACGAGAACTTTTCCACATTTCTTTTCCAATTTACCACATGAACTGATTTCCGAGAGCAAATGCGTTGATTATTAGAGAAAAAAACCCAATCGCTGTATGTGACCCGATAATATTTGAGGACTTCCGTCGATCCACAGTGATCCTTGTGGATCGACGGAACTTCATTAGTTGCTATTTCAACGGAATCTTACCAGAATCTGTGATATACTTTTGTACTTTTAAGTACATAATTGAGGAATGCCATAAGCCATCTGTGGTCTTCATCATCAATTCCACTTCACCAAATTTATGATTTCCGGGTGTAAATACACGAGTTATAATAGAAAATACCAAAATCACTACACGCGTGCCTAAAATAATTGAGGAGTTCCCTCAATTCCTCGAGGATTCCATCATCCAATTGAATTTTTGAAAAAAATGGTACCGACCTGGAAGCATATACTTACAAACATAAAAAAAATTACGATACGGCTCATCAATGACGGACTTCTGAGATGAGGTAACAAACATTGAAAAAAAAAAGATAAAAATAATAATAGCTTAGGCCCCGCCTCGCTGCCGGCTGCACCCTAGGTTAGGTTTTTATAATGATTTTATGTTTTGTATGTATAGTTTTATATTTTACTTTTTATAATATTATTGTACAAACCTAACGTAAGATAAAATATGAATAAAGAGAATAATAATAATACAACCGAATTGAGAACCTCCTCCTTTTTTTTGAAGTAGGTTAAAAACAAAGTTTTAACGTCAGTTTTAACCGACTTCAATTCAGTACTCCGCCAAGTTCCAGTTACCACATGAACTCCTTCCCGAGATAAAATGCGTTGATTATTACAGAAAAAAAACCAAATCACTATACGTATGTGGGCCGATATCTCAAGGATCTCAGAATTATCTTTGGCACTTACTTTTTGGCAGTCATTAGTTGCTATTTGAACGAAATCATATCAGACTATGCTACGTACCTACTATAATAGTTTTAAGTAGGTACATCATTGAGGAGTTCCATTAGTCACCTGTGGTCTTCATCATCAGTTCCACTTCACCAAATGTTTTTTTTTTTCGGGTGTGTAAGTAAATACACAATTTATAACAGAAAATACAGAAATAACTACACACGTGCCTAATACGAAGGGCACACTGAAATTATCGGGAACAGAAGAAACCGATCGAAGATGTAACTTAATTATGTTTTTTAGGTTTTTAAGTATAAAAGTTATTTGTTATGCAAGGCTGCAAAGTTGTTATTTGGAGCAAGTGCTTGTATTGAAAGCCGAGCTAGCGAAGGATTGTAAGTTAGAACCATGAGCCAAGCGAGCGAGCGAAACACACAACTTTTCATCCCACCACCACCACCACCGCAAGGAAAATTATAAATGTAATAAAACTAATAAAAGTAATTTGGACCTTATACTAATTTTCAATAAAGGTACAAACATCACATCTCATCAAGATCAAAGCATTTTATAATTAAGTATTAAATGTAACATAAACATATTTGGATCTTTAAATAACTCCACGCTTGCCTACATTAAAAAAGTCAAAGTATTATTGGGTACTCACGGATAAACTGAGGCTCAAATCTTTTTCCGCTAACTTAATAGCAGGCATTAAAATTCATATATGTATATCTTCTGCACTGAAATCTATAAATAACTTCCATTATTTTGATTTTACTGTGGCTTTAGAACAAAACAAAGCAAAAATAATGTATATGAGTTTTTTTTTAATTAACTTTTTAAACGGTGCGTTCCATATTTGCACGAAGCGAAAATTTTGAAAAATAAAACGACATTTTAAAATTATATATTTGTATTGTATCCTTATAAGTCAGTCGTATTATTAATATTTCATATGTAAATAAGAAAAAAAAATTAATTTAATTTTATCAAAAAAATTATAATGAATTTGCATAACACCATTAGTTTCTGAACGCTGGATAATGACCTCTCATTCTGTATAGAAAAAAAATGGATCTTACGATTGCCCGTCTCGTTCCAAATTCAAAAACTCTTTCCACGCTAGCGGATATAATGGACTTTTGGGCGCAGATTTTGAGCGATAAAGCAAGCCTTTCCGAATCCGGTAAGGTGTAAAAATACAATTCTTTTTTAGAAAACGTTTTTCTTTTTAGTCGTTCGAATACTTAGGTATAGATAACGAAATGTTTTGGTTTACTATACCACATGTAAATTATGCTGTATTTTTTTTCCATTACCGGGATATATTTAGGAGTTACCACTGTTTTTAGTCGACTATAGAAGATATAACTAAGTCTGGAAATACTGAGGTGCTAGCAAGATGCCTGGGTTGGGCTCGATCATTGCAGACATTAAAAAATAAACGGATTTTTAATAAAAATTAAACAATATTTCATAATTATTTTAATACCATTATGGTTTCAATAGTCCAATGAGTCATAACTTTTTTAAAATTTCAAATCATTTCTTTAAATTTCATTTCACTTCATCTTTCAAATAAAATAAAAAATGGGAAAATTCTTTCATAAATTGCCGAGTTCTGAGGGGTAATCACGTAACGTTTTGAACGCGCGTAAGGTAGGTCCAAGTGTAATTTTTCCATATAAAAATTGTCATTTAGATCTACCTTACGTACGTACAGTCGAGTTCAAAGATATGTACACTTTTGCACCTTATTCCATTGTAATAAGGCGAAAATTGTATACATATTTTTGACATCGACTGTACAATGCGTTACGTGATTGACCTGCTGAGGTAAGGTAACACACATTAATAAAAATTAAAAACAACCGAATTCAGAACTTCCTCCTTTTTTTGAAGTCGGTTTATAATGATCTTGTCTATTTATTTATTTATTGCTGCTTGCCTGCTTACTCAGGTAGGTACATAAGAGGCCGTATACCTACAGTAGGTCTGTACCGGACAATAATAATATACGTATTACATTTTTTTTTTACACTAACTTTTTTAATACTTAACTTAAAAGTTCTGCTCACACAAAATGGAGAGTATATGGGATTTTTTTTACGATTTAGCAAACGAAAGTCATCTGTAGTCCTACTACCTAAATACATACCTATTTGTTTATTTTTCTATCTCAAAGGAGACGTACCTAGTATAGAAAAAAAGCTCGGTGAATTTTCATAAAAAAGATCTATTTTGCATAATTAAGTGAAGGTATATTTAAAAATAGTGAAGGGGTAAAAACTTTCTAGATATAATTTAAAAAATATATATTTGTTATGAAAACTGCCCCACAATTGAGCTGCATTGCACCATAATCAAAATGTATAGGGGAAAAAAATAAAAGTGGTCAGGTGAACAAATGTACAATACATGTTATAAATATCGTTTATACAAAACAACGTTTTCAAAGTAACTTACCAATACAAGTATTTGCTTTCCAAGTCAAATCACTATCACTTGGAAAGTAAAATCTTTACAGTACCGATCGACTTTCACATTGATAGAACATTGTAAAAGTTAACACAGCATTTTTCAAAGTTAATCCTGAATTCCGCAAATTGAATCAGACAAAATGTGTTAACCTACGTGCATAGTGTGTGAATAGGATTTGTTTCACGGGATCATTAGTGCGCGATTGTTTTGCGCCGACGCTTGCCCCGCGACCCGCGACGCGTGCCCTCCGTCTGACCACAGCCTGATTGAACCCTTGTTTCACTAATTCACGATCGCTTAACCTTGATTCCTCTTAATCGTTTGCGTTCTGCTTCTCTACATTGAAGGAAAATTTGATAGAATCGCACGATCATGTAATTTGTAACTATTTTTTTACATCAACATTTAAATACCGTGAGTATTGGACAAAGAGACCAAAGAGTAGAAGACTATATAGGTACCAGATTAGTCAGTATCATAATCATAGCGTTCGGTACATTATGTACGTTAAGCGCTGTGATTTTTAAATCTATAAAGACTGCTACTTAAACACTTTTACGATGATTCCCTGACATTGAAACCCTCTGCTAGAAGTGAGTCTGTACTCTCTTATAATGACTGGTTTAAGATAAAGTGGACAGATGCCTTTATCCATTGGTATGACATTATATTCTGACCCTTATTTATTTTTCCCATTTGCGATAATCACGCGTAGCATGTTAAAACTAAGAGTTACAAATTTTAAACGATATGATACAGAGATAACGAATATAATGGCAAAATAAACCATCATCGTCGCTGCAAATATTGTTTGGTTCTGCCTATAGACCTATTTAAATTAACTACTATATGATCATTATAAGGTACTAAGTTACGCAGGCAGGCGTTGAGCCGTCGCCGGCGGTGCTAATCCAATCACGTAATTGGACTTAGCGTAATTCATTGACCGGGTAATGACTCGCGAACGGCTTCTGCGCTTCCCCTAATACACCGGATGTTGTGTAATTGTTGTAAAGAGGAAAGAAACAAGCCTGAACATGTAATACGGAACGCTTTATTCAATGCATTTCTGCACGATAATCATCAAGTGTCATTTACCTTCGATCAGGTCGATCAGTGCCCTTTCTAAAACGGACCTAGCCATCACCAGTAATCCCCAAAGAGTGGATGATCCATGTGACGAGCTTGGGACAAATTTGTCATCGGAACATTGCGAATACTGATCTAATATTCGCACCCTTGGATGCAAACTTCTCAAATGAAAATGAATAACAAATGTCTCATAAAAGAACTGTAACAAATTAAACATTATCTGTCAGGCTGTCAGTCATGCGTAAACGCCGGTTCGGGGGCGGTGTTAGTGACGACAGTGAAGACTCATTAGGAGCCATTACCGCCACCTATATCTACGGCCGCTCGGGGAGCCCTGATTGCTCGTAGGGCGTGTATGTGAGTCGATCTAGTGCTTGCGTGATAAGAATTTACTAACGATTTCTGCTAGTTTAAGACAATGCAAAAAAACATCGAATGTGCGTCCGTGTACTTTCATAATATCATGGCTGACAATGAATCGACGAGGAATTGTCGAAGATATAACTGATGTTGTGATGTAAGTAAGTAAGCATTCAAAAGAAAATTCGAGAGCGTTTGTAACTTCTGAAAATGTTCTGCGCGTGTAACATAGCGTTGTGCATAGTATTTGACTAGCGAGTCACAGTGATAAAATTATATCTTTTAAATATGAACAAAGGTAAGGGTGTAAAATACCCTTCTGGCTTGTCGCCTCTGGTACAGCCCTGGATGACGGACAAATTGCCTTCGTTCTGTGCCGTGTCACTTTTGCCGCCCCATTACGAATAAGTTTAAAGAATAGGTACCAAATTTAAGTTACCTATTTATTTACCAAGATTTATTTGGAAATTTGGAAATAAAATTTTATGTAGGTACCTAGACCTAAAAAGTAGTGTCCAGGCAATTAACGGACGTCCGCTTAAATTAACATGTTTTGCTTGATTGATACTCGTCAAAGTGCGAAACTATATTGATCGCGTAAGTGTATTATAGTAAGTAATAACACAAGTTTAGGTATTCAGAGATGACCAAAAAAAAGTAGCAATTAAATTACTTTGGAACGATTTAGAGCAATTTCTTCCTTATAAAATTAGTAGCGACTGTGATTGGATAAAACAACACGAAAAATAAGAATCAAATGACCCCGATCCATTACCAAATTATCTAACAAAGGAGCGCAATAAATATGGAATCGGTATTGATGCAGTGAGCGGAGACAACATTTACAGGGCTGCCCCTGGCCTGCCGAACGGAAACTTATAGTTTAGTTGAGGCGCCCGTGGAATAAAATACTGCTGGTCCAGGCATAAATCAGATCGCGCCGCGGCCGCAGCCGGCGGCGGCGTCTTGTCTACGCAGCGGGTGGTACACTACAGTAGGCTGAATTTAATTGATGAAAAATTAAAATAGTTCTGAAAAATATTATATTTACACACAATCACACATATGTATATAACAAAGGCAAAGTTGGAGCCTCCTTTTAAGCATACATTATGCTTGTGTCAGGAGATACCGCTCTTCCAGTAACAGAAGTAGTAATAATTACGAACGCTCTAGCTAGTGGAAAGTTTGCGAAAAACGGCTGAGAAGGAATGCTATCATTCAGTTGTGGGCCCGCAGCAAGTCCTTTTCCATACCTCTCAGTTACCCGGTGTCTCGCTCGCACGTCACGTACTCCTCTCCTACTCACATCGTCTCACACACCTTCCAACAATCAGTTTGATCGTATTGACCTACCGTTTGCTGTATTATAGCTTCCCTTATTTATATCTCATATATAAGGCGATTCTCCCAATGCACCGCGTTCCGCCGCGCGGACCGACAGATTTTTTATACGCGCATTGCCGCGTCGGCAGTGTGTTCTACTAGGCGTGTTTTCTATATAAATTGAGATTATTGCATACAATGGTAAGATCTGCGGCCCCGCGCTACGCGACGAGGCACGGTGCAGTGGGAGAATCGCCTAAATGTACGTAATAAAACTCACGTTACATGCACGTAAGCCGTTAACAACATAATAGACATATGGCATGCTGCATGTGTGATATTCCGATTCCAATTGTCATGTTTGTCTTAAGTGACTAACTCATAAAACATAAAATTAAATACTTACAAGTTTTCGGCCGAGGCGACGTTGAATATTTGTATAAGTATATATATATCGACGCTAGTAGTAAGTAGCTAATTTGTTTCATCGTTGATCGCCAGTGGACGAGCAACTGCAGTCAAATGTGCAAATCAGATAAACTTGCGTTGTATAAAGTGGACCTGCTGTAACTAATATTCTTGTGGCAAAGCGCCGCCCGCCCTCGCCTCTGACGTTCTGCTACATTTTAATAACACGAGTCCTCCGCTATAAATGGTCACTGACAGATTTTATTTCAGCTCATATATTACATTTGACCAGTGAGAAATTTTGCAGATATTTTATTATTTTTATTCAGGTTACACTCGATTAAATTTCATTCATTGTGACCATTTTTCTGATGCTGTAGGTACCTAATTCATTAATTGATAGGCCTGCTTTAACCATTTCACAGCGCCACCCATACAGCTACGCCGTAGGGCTGGAGCAAGTAACAGTAGATTGTATGACAAGGGTCTAAACTAATCGAGGAATTGAGATCTAAAGGAAGGAGGGTCTAAAGTAAGTAGAATAGTTTGGAAAATATACATTGGCCGTCTGTTGTCCAATTAAAAAGAGATCTTTTGTTCCGCGTATACACTTACCGGTCAATGGGTACTCGAAAGGATTATCTATTATTAATTCCTAGACATATCTTTACCTGAGAGTCGGAGTGACTCAAGATCATTTCAGTCATCACCTTTTTATTTACTTAATATAAAACAGTGTTAAAAATATGTAGAAAAGAAGAACAATAAACATTTAATGCTGCAGCCTGTGTCCTACCTGTTGGATCTATTGCCACAAACATCTACTAAACTATTACCCCCTTATTCTTAAAACTAAAAAAACGAGTTACATAAAACGAGTTTTGTCCCTTTCTTACTAATTTAAATATCAGAGTGACAGATAAAGACAAACGAATTTTAACGGCATTTTAGCTAAAATAGGTTTGTTCAACGTTTTACTTGATAGGTTAAATTAGAACTGCATGTGTCCTATGTCCAAGACAAGAAATGCGTTTACTCCCACCACATTACCATGCAAACGAAGTAGCAGGTTAGTAGGTATATAAAAGTTTGTTTACATTTCCTCAAAATCAAAGCATTTTATAATTATTAAAACAATAAACATTTTTGCATCTTTATATAGTCTCCACGCTTACATTAAATAAAACATGCCAATTGCGTGTCGGGCCACGCGCAGTGTAGGGTTCCGTAGTTGCCTGTCTGTATTTGTTACATCGGCACGCGCGAAGTAAATGGTGCGGTTGTGTCGGCCGAATTTGTACGAAAGTTGGCCTTTTCAGGTACATTTAAACTTGGTCGACTATTACTCGGTAACTAGTAACGTCTACTTAGCCGTGATAGTTTTCCTTTTAAATTAATTATACCGTTACGATTTTTTTCACATTCCCAGTAGCAGCCATTTAGCCGGCAGGGGCTGGGGACACATGACTCTAAGAAAAGTTGCGCTTTAAAGCCCGATATTACACAAATGGACCACTAAGTTGAAAAATTGTTTTTAAAAAACTCATAATATTTTTGAACACGCTATCCAACGATACCCCACACCATGGATTTAACGAGAAATAGTTATTTGTGCAACAAGAGAGTAAAGTTTGTTTTTGCTGCGAGTGCTGATTTTGAGTCCTGAGGAAGCGAAAGATTCTAAAATCTAATCACGAGCGTAGCGTGTGATTCAAAGTTTGAATCTTGAGCGCAGCGAAGGACTCAAAAGCACGAGATGCAAATACTTTGTTCTCGAGTAACACATACTACTTTTCACCTCAGCGGGCGTAGCACGGTTGCCATTTTATCACTTATCGTTGTGGATAAGGCATCCATCACTCTCGCACTCGCATACTTGTCAGAGCGTGATGGGCGTCTTTACCACAACGATAAGTGATAAAATGGCAACCATGCTACGCCCACTGCAGTGAGAACATATTCACATTAAAAATATATCATAGTATCACGTACCTATTCGTCTCTAGATTATTCAGGAAGAAAACTTAATTAGACGTTTGTTACTGCTAGCTTTTAACTCCTCAGCGCCGGCCACTCCGTTAGTCAATACTAGAAAGGCGAGACACCAAAAAGGATATTTCAGTATATCACTAAATTCACTGATTTTACTAATATCTTCAAGATATTTTTGAAATATATTATCATTAAAACAAGGGCACACATTAGCATATTACGTGTATTTAATTATATTTCCTAGTTAGATAGAGAATTGATTTATCCTAGTAGTTTTATTTATTTAAAACCAATATCAATAACGATAACGCAAGAATGAAGAATAATGTGCTGAAATACGTCACAAAAGCTTCGCATCAACCAGTGCTTCATCAGCGCAGTACTGTGGAAGTGTGGACTGTCGGTACCGACTACCGACTCATCTGTTCGCCGGGCAAGCAGGGGTGTGTTGGTCTTCATTTTCGATTTACTTTCACTGGCATTTCACTTAGAACTTAGTACGCAATTTCCCTGCTCGAAGGCGATTGTACAATACTTATCTCTATATATATAAAACTCTTCGTTACTAATCTATTGACAGACAGCGCACAGCCTAAACCGCTACCGATATAAGCATGAAATTTGGAACATATATAGTCTTTACAGTACGTGGACGTCCACTAAGAAAGGATTTTTCGAAATAGGGGTCGAACCGTTGTATGCAAATCGTTCATTTTGAAAGACTTGAATCTTTGAATGAAAATTTCTTACTAAAAAGCCAAACAAATTATTTAACTTTCCTATAAAAAATCATCCCCTAAGGGGGTTAAAAAAGAGTTGAAAGTTTGTATGGGAAACATGTCGTTTTTAAAGTTAGCCATTTAAAACTTCGGTGATAAGCTCCTAATGTACAGATAAAAACATTGATAAGGGTTTTTTTTCTAATTCATCCCTTGAAGGGGTTAAGATAGCGGTTGAAAGTTCACATAAGTAATTTGTGATTTCCTAAACCGCTAAAGTTATAGGCATGAAATTTGGAATATGTATACTTTACAGTACGTGGACGTGTGCTAAGAAAGGATTTTTCGAAATTCAACCCTTAAGGGGGTGAAAAAAGAGTTGAAAGTTTGTATGGGAACCATGTCGTTTTTAGAGTTAGACGTTTAAAACTTTGGCCACAAGCTCCTAATGTACTGTCAAAAACATTGATAAGGGATATTTTCCTAATTCATCCCTTGAAGGGGTTAAGATAGGGGTTGAAAGTTCACATAACTAAGTAATGTGTGATTTTTAATATTAAACTGTGGGATCAAGACAATTTTTAAAGTTAATCATTTGTAAATTCGATTTTAGATGGTTCGTTTAACGCTTAAAACTAATTTCAACGTTTTTGAAATTAATCCCTCAAGGAGGTTAAGAGGCGGTTCAAATATACGGAGAGCAAGATATTTTTAAAGTAAGAGATTTTGTACTTAGGCTTGGGACTGATTTTTTAAAGAGTTGGGGGGAGATTATCAGGCCCAGATCCTTTAGATAAGTCAAGCGTTTTTATTTTAGCGATGATCGTATCTTCTTTAATTGAGATAGTACCTAAAGAGTTTCTTAGAGCTTTCTTTTGAACGTTGTCTATGTTAGCCAGGTTATCACCATGAGTCTCATAAATAGAAGATTTTTTTTTTGCAAACAATTCACATATGCTGCGACAATCCAGAGCCTGATAGTTACCTAGGTACATTTTTGATGGTATAGTATTTTTATTCTTACGTTTCTGCTTTACAAACGACCAGAAATATTTGGGGTTGGCAGCTATTCGGTTTTCAAGATTATTACAGTAATCATTGTAACTATTGATTATTCCCTCATTACATCGCTTTTTAATAACATTGAAACTAACCAAATCTAAAGGATTACGATATTTCTTATACCGTTGACGAATCTTATACTTTTCCTTAATTATTCTTATAAGGCGCTTACTAAACCAAGGTGGGTACTTGTTTCCTTTTGGTTTACTTAATGGAACGAACTTTTTAATAGCTAGCCGCAGCTTTTCATACAGTTTATGCACCATCTCGTCGACATCACGACATGATTTCATTATAGCTGACCAATCAAAGTCGTTGAGGTAATCCGTAATTTGCTCGTAATTAGCTTTATAAAAGTTTGGTCTAGGATGCAAACATGGTGACAGCGTATTTTCTTGTTTCAGACTTATTGAAATTTCTAGGGGCGGGTGGTACGGATCAATATTACTTAACGGATCATTGCATTCCTCGACTGAGACGACTCTTGTAGAAAGTATGAGGTCCAATAATCCGCTCTTATAATTCCTAACATGATTGTATTGTTTGAGATCGCAAAAGGCCAAAAAATCATTAAGAACATGGTTTAATCGACACATAAAGTTCCCAGTTGGCACCAAATAAGTCTCCGAGTTATGACTTACCCAATCTACGGAGGATAGGTTAAAATCTCCTACTAATATTACGTCGCTAAAGGTGCCAAAATTTGCGGATGCCTTATCCACAAACTGTTCAAGATCTGACAACTTTACAGGCGGCGGTAGGTACACACAACATACACACATTTTAGATAGTTGAAAGTTTATACGGGGAACGAGACAATTTTAAGGAAGGAAACTAACAGCTACCAGAAATGTAGGTTAGGTTAGAACTGCGATGCTCCCAGAACCGAAAAGAAGGTAATGTTTGATTAAACCTGCAGATTATTTTGTTAATTTAAAAAGTTTATTTTGAATAGTTAAAATAATGTATTCTCTCACCGTTAAATGGGGACTGGGGTTGGAGATGGAGATGGAAAGTTCCACGTCCTTTAGCGATAATTTTGCTTTCAAAACTACACAGGTATTAGCCCGGACTAACGTGAATAAAACTACTGGACGGATTTCGGCAAAATGTTCCAGTAGGTAATGTAGCTTAGTAGACATAAAAAAACTATTTTTCTTCAATACTTTATGAAAAACTTAAGCAGAAACGTCTGTTGATGACTCTTAAGATATTCATGTTTATAAATACGGAGTTTTTAATTTTTGATTTTGCTATTTAAACTAACAAACTCACCGCACTGTTAACTTTTAGGCTTAATCCCTGAACGGATTTAGATGAAAATTTCCGTACAGATAATTTCAGACCCTTGGAACGATAAACAATAGTTTTTATCTTGGTAATCATCCCTTAAGATGGTAGAAGTGTGTTTGGGACAGCGATAATTAAACATTAACATAATTTAATAGCAATATTTTTTCTACGACAACAAGTTCTACGCAGACGAAGTCGCGGGCAACAGCTAGAATTTAATAAAGAAAAAATAAGTATTATTATATTATTTATTAATTTCATGTTGTCAAAATAAGTAGGTATAACCTCGTTCCATATAAAAAAGAAGCGGGTTGTGTCGGAGATACAACCGTTAATTTTTTTTTTTTTTTTATGATATAGGAGGCAAACGAGCAGTCGAATCACCTGATGGTAAGCGATAATCGACGCCCATGGACACTTACAACACCAGAAGAGTTGTAGGTGCGTTGCCGGCCTTTAAGATGGGAGTACGCTCTTTTCTTGAAGGCTTGAAGGTTATAACGGTCCGGAAATACCGCAGGCGACAGTTCATTCCAGAGTTTGGCTGTGCGAGGCAGAAAGTTTCGGGAGATACGCACAGTTGAGGACTGCCAACCATCTACGTGGTGAGAATGGAAAAGCTGTCGCGTAGGGCGATGGCGGAAGGAAGCGGCGGGGATTAATCCGAACTCATCTTCCGAATTCATCGGAACACTCCCCATTGTACATGCGGTAGAAAATGCAAAGCGAGGCTTCATCTCTACGCAGTGCTAAGGGATCAAGCCGATCGGAAACACGCTGGCAGCCGACAATTCGAATCGCTCTCCGTTGAATGCGGTCTAGAGGGAGGAGTTGGTACTGAGGAGCCCCTGCCCACAGATGACAACAGTATTCCATATGTGGACGGACCTGCGCCTTATAGAGCTGTAGGCGGTGAGCCGGCGTGAAATACTGTCTCGATCTGTTGAGCACACCGAGCTTCATCGAGGCTAATTTGGCCTTACCCTCCAAGTGGCCGCGGAACTGGACTTCTTTCGAAATGTCGACGCCAAGGATTCCGATGCTGGCTGTGGCTGCTAGGGGAGTGCTCTCAAATCGTGGAGATGCCGGAAACGCTAACTTTTTTGCGGTGAATGCACAAACTTGTGTCTTCGTGGGGTTAAAACGGACTAGATTAAGTCGGCCCCATTCTGAGACTTCTTTTAGGGAAGACTCAATTTCAGACACAAGTTTGTTTCGACTCTCAATGACGTTTTCCCGAGAAATATTGGCACGGCCGGTGTAAAAGGCATCACCCGTACTATCATCCGCATAACAATGAATGCCGCTGATTTGCAACATGTCATTAATATGCAGGAGGAACAGCGTGGGTGATAGCACACAGCCTTGGGGGACACCAGCATTTACAGACATGGACTCAGAGCATTCACCGTCGACTACGACTTTTATGCTTCTGTCTGCTAAAAAGCTGCTGACCCACTCGCATAATTTCTCTGGGAGCCCATAGGATGAAAGTTTTGCTAGAAGTGCTTTGTGCCAAACTCGATCAAAGGCCTTCGCTATGTCCAAACTAACTGCCAATGCCTCACCCTTTGTCTCGATTGCCTGCGCCCACCGATGTGTCAGGTAAACTAGAAGATCACCAGCCGAGCGACCCCCACGGAAACCGTACTGTCGGTCACAGAGCAGCTGGTGGTCCTCTAGGTACCGCAGCAGCTGGCGATTGATAATGGCCTCCATTATCTTGGAGAAATTAACTTGTAATTAAGTTTAAGTGGATACTTCTTTGTTGGCTATGGATCCCTAATAATAAAAAAAAGAATTATTAGTGCATGCCAGGTTATATGTCCGAAAATTCACGTAAATAATCTTGCGACATACTTTTAGTACTTACAGTACAAATCAAAGAACGAAGGAAGAGCGAAGTCTCCTGATACAGATACCATAATTCCTAGGTACTTCTAGGAGGATAGGTACCTTCTAGGAGGTCTCAACCTCTAAATAAGCAGTTAAGTACATGAATAAAAACAATTTTTATTTTATTTTATACCATATTTATAAAAAATACCGCGTTTAATGGCAGTCGGTATAATAATAACTGTCCCTGTCCTAAATTGTATCCCATGGATGTGCGATTGATTTCAATCTAAAGGGAAAATCTACTTAGATTTGAATTCAAAGTGTTTTGATTATTTAAAGGAATCTGCTATTATGGTGTACCCGTAAAATATATTATATCTGAATTAATTCACTAAAATCTGTATAAGTACAGATAAATCGGTATATATGGCAACATTGACTGACGTAGCTCATTTGACTCGCGATACATTGAAAATGGCGGTCATTTCGGCATTATTTTCATGTCCGCCACATAAACTAAATAAAGTTTTGTGATTAACAATTATGGCAAATAAAGAAGGATTAAAACATGTAAAAAACAATTATTGGAAATCAGATTAGGCTTCTCTACAAAAAGTTATTCCGGAAGTCATGTGATACATTTTGAGCTGTACAAGAACGCGAGCAAAGAAGTATCCACTTCAAAAAAGTTGTTTCAGCTATAGGTAATTAGTTAAGGGCCCCTTCGGGGCCCAACTTGGAAACATGGGTAGGAAAAAAAAAGAAAAGTTGGACCTCGCGATAGAGCGTCACGTTCGAAATTCAAAAACTCTTTCGACGCTAGCGGAAATAATGGACTTTTGGGCGCAGATTTTGAGCGATAAAGTAAGCCTTTCCAAGCTGGGCAGGTGAAAGTAATCGTACATTTGTGGCAAACCAAAACTGGGTATAACGCCTGGTCACGGTATCGGTAAGTGTTAAACGAACTTCATTCGTAAGGCCTTTGTTAAGATTAATGGCATAGAGAGAGTCATAGTCTGTAATCCAATAATATATTGTTATTTGGAACTTTGACAAAAATGCCCAATCAGATTCTTGCTTTCCAGATTTCGAACTATCATTCATGCCGTATCGCTTCCTGCTAGCACCCGCTTTCTTAAAAGCGAAATTATTTATTTGGAGGAAACAGAAGTTTCAATAAGTGCGGAGATATGTATCGGTGAGTCCAGGGCGACGCGACGCGTATTTTATGGGCAGTTTTACGGCTCTTCCCGCCAATACTGAGCTCTTTGAAAGGCCGTATATGCACTCGAGTAAACTGCATATTCGTCCTTTTCGATGAGAAAGGCAGAACAATAATGGTGACCGCGAGGGTGTCGGGGACACCGCAGCTGTTTTTTACACGTTTTCTACAACCTTTACCTCGGACATTAGAAAATTCCAAAAACTGTGGAGAATCGATGAATCTGAATCTGTGAATTTACGATGTTCAATAGTTACTGCCCGTATTTTTATTAAATCTGCTAATGTTTCGTTACTCTAAAATACTCTAAATGACCAGCTGTCCCGATGTGAACCATAAACAGACAATTAACTCAACTCCAAAGATTTGACCGTTTAAGAATTACGTAGTTGACGAAAGTACGATGTTTAATATGATGATATATTATAACAGGAGTATGTATGTACAGTTCCAAATATGGGTACAAAAGGTCCGAAAAGTAGGATATGCAATGTGAATTTAAATTGCCTACGATTAAACGGATTCTTTACATTTTAAAACTGTATATATAATTGAGAGTATACCCTCTCTAAAGTTTCACTGTCCGGAAGTGACCGACGCCATTACAATAAAAATATTAAAAACCGCATAAGTAAGAGGAGGTCGGCAGTTCGGCGCAAATGTCGCCAGGACACTTACATTATTCCTCACGACCCCTGGCTCCCCCGCACCTATTATCTCAATACTTTAGATAGTCACTAGAACATTCCCCAGTCTCGTCGTTCCTCCAAATGACCGGCCATTTGCCGAGATCCGATTAGTCATGATTGTGTTTGCGTTGTACTGTAAAAATAAAATATAATCCCCTGTGGGCCTTCTTGGCATCTCCCGAGGATGAAAAGGATTGGACTCCTTCAAAGACGTACAAATGGCACATCGATACAGTCTTTGATGGATTTTCTTCAAATTTAATCAGGATGGACCTTGCAAATTAATCCGGGGGATTATTTTACTCCGGCGGTTACGAATAACATCCATTCCTCAACAACATTTCGATCCTTAAAGTAAAAGTAAGTAGGTACCTATATTGTATGAGTACAGCAGTTTACATAGTTATAGTATCATAAAGTTCTGTTTGAGGCACGTACCTACATGATACGGCCAAATATTCAAAAACCTAAGCTTTTCAAAACTTCTCAAAATGTGTTCGTTCTGATACTAAAATTGACTACTTGCAGTAAATAAGTATTATCATTAGCAGTGATCGTATCTTTTGTAGCATTTTTGGTGCAGCCTCGTGTTGTTAACGGAATTGGTATAGACATTATCAATCAAAATTGTTAATTAAGGTTAATATTAACGTTATTAACGTTAATTAACCATTAGAATTGAAATTCTTTATACTACGCTGCACCAAAAATGCTACAAAAGTTATGGTCACTGATCATTAGTTATACATTATATAGTATAATTAAATTATACAGATGTATCAAAGTTGTAGGTACAGTCAGCAGCAGAAGTTGCTAAGCAGTTCTAGTGCTCAAAATGATCTAGACACGAACTCTAATGTCAAGGGAATAAGGATCTGTGTAGGTAATTTTGAGCGATTTTGCTTAGCTACTTCTGATGCTGACATACAATTTATACCTATGTAAATGATCAAATTCGTAGTTGTAATTGCAAAATACAAGAGACAATACAGGCAGCTGCCTCGTGCAACAGGAAACCTGGCGAAACGCTGACTCGGCAGAGCCACGCGACACTCGCCCGTAGGTACGAGCGGTGTACCGATTCATGGTATTAGTATTGTTTTGTAGCATGTAATTTTATAACCCGATGTAATTCTATATTGTCATGTTATCTTACATCCTGTAGTAGATAGAAAGTAGGTCACATTAATTATGTGTGGCTCTTGTTATGCCTTCAAAAAACAAAAGTCAGTTTCATATTTTGTACATCAGTAGCCTTTCAGATCGGAAAAGATACTTCCTACCGACTCTGCTAACGGAAAATGAAGTATAGGTATAATTTATAATTATTTCAGAACGTTAACATTCCACACAAATACAAATGTCTCATACAAATCAAAACATTTACACACACACAAATTAAATAATAAAAAATGTCTAAATAAAAATTTAGTTATAATTTTAACCCAGGTACCTATTAACTAGGATGGACCCATCTGACTAAGTAAATGACTAGTACATATTTAAATAAGTAAGTAACTAACAACATAATCACCTGTTAAATAAAACGACTTGAACGGTTTTTAACCGACTTCAAAAAAGGAGGAGGTTCTCAATTCGGACGTTTTTTTTCAATGTTTGTTACCTCAGAACTCCGTCATTGATGAGCCCGTAAAAAAAATTTTTTGTTTGTATTATGCTTTCAGGTGAGTCCCATTTTTTTCAAAAATACAGTTTGATGATGGGATCCATGAGGAATTGAGCGAACTTATATTAGGCACTTGAGTAGTGATTTTGGTATTTTTTATTATAACTCGTGTATTTACACCCGGAAATCAAATGTAGTGGAGTGGAATTGACGATGAAGACCACAGATGACTTATGGAAATCCTCAATTATGTACTTAAAAGTACAAAAGTACGTCACAGATTCTGATAAGATTCCGTTGAAATAGCAACTAATGAAGTGCCAAACATGATCCTTGTGGAATCGACGGAAGTCCTCAAATATTATCGGGCCACCTATAGCGATTGGGTTTTTTCTCTAATAATCAACGCATTTGCTCTCGGAAATCAGTCCATGTGGTAAATTGGAAAAGAAATGTGGAAATGTTCTCGTGGCTTGGCGGAGTATTAAATTAAAGTCGGTTAAAACTTTGTTTTTAAAGTAACATATAGTGTAGGTAATTATGTGTTTAAAATCCCGGCGTTGAGCCTTTTTCATCACTCGCGATCAAAACCGAAGACAATATAATCAACCCGCACAATTGTATAGGCCTCGTAAGTTACTTACTAGTAAGCTAAGTAAAAATATGGAATTTTATAATTGAAAAGAAAATGAATCTTGTCTTTTTTGCATTGATTGAAAAAATGTGCTTTGGAGTAGGCTGCTGAAGAGGACGTATTGTAGTACATTAAGAACTCGTATACAATCCGGTTACAGGATGCACCACGTCGGTGTAAATCTAATCAGTTTGAATAAGTATCGCCAAGCGTCGTCAATTTTTTCACCGGGAAGAAATAGTTTTGATTTTAGATTGAAATTGATGCTATAAGTTTATAAAATCGATAGTGCGATTGATGTGCGTGGGGGACTGCGTTCCGGTCGGGTGTGTTTATCGGATGAGCCGATTGGGGAAGATGCGTTCTGCTCCATTATACGAGCTGTAATCCCGACTGGTAAAGCCTGCATATACAGTACAGGTGGGCTAATATAATCGAAACTACTTATAAATATGAAGTTACTTAAGATCGGTCGCGGATGCATTTCTGACAGCAAAGGCTAATTTTCCTCGCCAAGGGTCTTTGTACTCGTACGTGGTTAGAACATTCATTGACAATTCTTTTATACCAATACCAGTTCAATGCCTATAACTTGAGCAATAATAAACTGGTTGCCGCGTTTAGAGAGAACATAAACGTCATACAGACGTGGTTGGAGGAGCCGCTCGCAGCGCCGCCAGGCCACGCTCTGCTGAACCCTGATCCTATCATAACGCAATCGCATATCGTCCGATTTCCTACTACGACAAAGTCCTACATTCACCAACTCAATACATTGTACACCTTGGGTCTTGAGACGTAAGATGCATATTTAAACGCCAAGTTCCATTGCTACCATGTGCCAGGAAACCGCTTGAAATCTGCAGATATTTACGTTGATAGCCTCCCAGCGAAGAAGTGGAGTAGAGACGTGAACTCGATCAGGGACTGCAATAATGTAAAGCCCGCGTTATTCTGCCGATAAAAGTAACGTATGAACCCACATATTGTACAAGATTTGTCAAATGAAAGTTAAGTTACGATTCGATTTTATTATGTAGGCAGCAAAAAATAGGAAATAATTTTCAGGCTAAGCAAAGTATTCTGTCCCGTATTTTTCTAATATTTTGTTCACTTATTATGGCGTTTGTTCTTCCGGTCATGATGGTGGAAAGGTGTTATTTTTTTATTGTAGGTTCTTCTCTTTGTATTTCTCGAATGCCTATTCGTATTTTATGTGAATCTAGTCTAGAATTAAATTAGGTAGAGGTATAAACACACACCACACTTACACATTTTAATTTAATTTCATACCTACCTAAGTTCACAGTGCGGTACCTATTTCTATCAAAACCCACAAAACATTGATTGATTGTCTATTTGATTCATGTTTTGAGGTGTGCAATAAAGAGTATTTGTATTGTACCTAATAACTGTTGTAGTAGGTATCTGGTTACGAATTCCAATAAAGCCATGCCGTGAATTCTCAATTAAATAAAAAGTTCCGCGTTGCAGTTAATTAAGCGTTAAATCGATTAGTCCCATTTGTATCGGTAAAACGGAAAAATATGAAAGAAAATCCACAAAAGCCATAAAATATCCCACCCTAAGTTTCCGCTCTTCGATAATCCCTTTAGAGAGGAAAAACTTCAAACGGTAGTGCGGGCGTTGCGGGATCGTGAATTTTTGATCTCTATTAAATTGTTTCAAATCGTTTAACTTGTCGCGGCTCAATCAGTGCGAGGCTGCGAGGGTGCACTCAAGGCTAGCGCTTCGGAGATAGCGGAAGCGATGGCGGGATGTACTTTTGCTCGGTATTGCCCGCCAAACACGTGTGGGTGGGAGAAAATAAGTGGCACAAGGTTCGGTTTTTCAATTTATATTTCCCTATCAAGGAACTCAATTATGAAACACGTCACTGACGTATTGATATTACATTGGAATTGTGGTTGTTGGCGCGCTCCCGCTTGCGCTAGTAAGTGAGTACACCCATCCAATGCAATACATATGCATCTAATTTAAATATGTCAGTAGCGCGTCCACCCAAGTAGCATTACAAGCTGTATAGAAGCTGTATTTAGGTTATTGTTTATACTAAAAGCTGTTTAATAAGGCTGTACAAAGGCTGTATAAGCGCTTATACAGCCCATTTGATTGCAAAAAGGGCCCAAATTATACAGCTTTTGGTGTTATTGGAGCTGTATAAGCAAAAGGAAAGCTGTATAATAGCTGTATTAGAGCTGCTATTTGGTGTAATAAGAAACTATAATACTACAGATAGTGCCTTATACGCCACTTGTCAGCATACAAGTATAAAATTGGTTTTTTACTAGAATTTCAGAAGAATAAAAAATATTGTTGTGACATTTGCGAGCTAATAATATTATTATTTTGATATGGCGATTATATATGGTACCTACATCGTGTAGGAAAAAAAAACATTTAGTTTAAAGATTTTGATTGGGGTTGTGTTGTTAGTGAACGTGCATTTTACATGCACATTTATATTTACTCTGAAACTGTGTGTGGTCTTCAACGAAATATTCACGCGCCACCAGAATAATCAAAGTAAAATTAAAAAGGAATACAAATGGATAATAAAGTGTTTATTTTTATAGGTTATAAAATCAAAGTATGTTTTAAATAGCGGCTATGAGGTCCGTCTATGAAACCGTCATCATTATTTTAGTTGGCAATTACGATACGACTTTAGTTATTGCCAAATACTGTCACGTGTTTCTTTAATTATCTCTTCAAATACTCTTTATTTAATCGAAAATGGCGAAAATACGTTTAACAGCCTCAAGTATATTTGGAGAGAATTATAGGCTTAGTAGCTGTACCACATAACTAATAGAATCTATTATACAGCTTTTGGCTTTAAATCAAGTCTCATATACAACTGTATATGAGACTATTTATAATATTTAGTCTGTATATAAATTCTTATAAAATACAATATAATACTCAATAGAGCTACTTATAATAAATTATTTGTAATATTCTCTTTCAATTCATCTCTTGACCGCATCAGGTCTTTTCTTTTTTTCCACATGATTATGTCCATATCCAATAAATATATGCTTGCAATCGTGTGACTTATATTTAGACTTGGTTAGTAATTAATGCAGACTAAGGCGTCATTAAAGCTGTCATTTATTATTTTAGTTTTAAAACACCTTCTTAAACAGAAGTTATGGAACTACTGTATTTATAAGAGTGTTCAATTATGCCATAAACATAAGTTTTAGAATGGAGTTTGCCTATACCATTATACAGAAACAAGTATCTAGTGATACTATAATACCACTTAGAGCTGTATTAAGGACGTGATCATATTCACAATACAGCCTGTATACAGCTTTTACGATAAAACCCGCTTGAGGTGTCACAAAATGCTTTAAGTTGTATACTGGAGTTTTAATATTCTGTTAATGCACCCTAAGCTTACGCGGGTCCCTTAATAGAGCCTGTATACGGCTTTTACGATAAAACCCGCTTGAGGTGTTACAAAAAGCTTTAAGTTGTATACTGGAGTTTTAATATTCTGTTAATGCACCCTAATCTTACGCGGGTCCCTTAATACAGACTTTATACAGATTGAGTTGTATAATAAACCATGAACCACTCATAAGTGCGCAAACTTTTTTGACACTCACAATAAGTCTCTAAAAAGACTTTAAGCTTTAAATAGGCTGGTATGTTGATGTTAAAAACGCTTGTGTGCTGCTTGGGCAGGGATTGAGTCCTATGAATTTGTCGCAGGCATATGGTAAAAATTGGGATTCAATAAAAACCTCAAGGCACGATTGACAGAAGATAAATGACAATTCGAGCAAACAGCTAAGCTAACCTTATCATCACCACATAACACCAGTGAGATTGTATTCAAATTCTTACTTATATTATTTAAAAAATCGTAGGTGGAACAATGACAGTTCATGCATGAATGCTCTGATGATAAAAATAATGGTATTTCACGTCCAATTTTATTTTAAATTATCGTTCTTCCCTTGGCTCCACCCTTAGCCATAGTGAGCCTGGAACACTGGCGTCTCTGCTCACGTCACGCGGGTCACGCCTCGCATTTTGTTCATCGGTGAACTATAATAGCGTTACTTTCTTAGTTAGAGAACCCTCTACTAGTAATCCTATTACTCCATATTGTGAATGGGTGCATGCACGAGTTTTGGCACTTCAGTAGAACAGGATCACCATTTGGTTAATAAACCAACAGAAGTGATGTTTAAAGCAAACGAAACACGTTTAAAACAAATTCGAATGCGAAACGGATATCTCAGGTTAGACTCCTTTCACTGCGTAAGACGCTACGCCAAATTTTCGGTACAAGATGGAAATAACTGCTACGGTACGGGTTGAGCTTAGAACGGAATAGCGCAGTGAACTTTGACTCTTAATTTTTGAACAGTTTATTGAGATTAGTGAGATTACAGATTTAATCAGTGCTTAGTTACTAAGGGTATTTTTGCGACCTACAAAAAAAAACATTTCATTTACTTACGAAAACAATAAAACTCGATGATCCTGGAAACAATCGTCGATCGATCTTAATAAAATGACATCATTCCACTAACAGATAGACGCCCAACTAGCACACTAGTGTTAAAATGCCTGTAAAAATGTGTTAGAGCATGCCCTAACACCCTTATAACCACGAAAGAGGCCCACGATTTTACAGGTAAAGATTTTAGAAAGCTTGTAGATCAGTGTTAGCTGATACCCATAGTGTTGACCAACCCTGTACAAACGCAGTAATAATAGTTAAAGTGTTCACTGAGAGTGAAATAACACTAGTGCTCTCACCTTTGTGTAATACTTTAACCGTTATTACTGTCATTGTAGAGGATTGGTCAACACTATAAATATCCGAAGCCCCTCAGCTAAGAATTATTTATCACTTATTTATTAGACCTATTAAACAATTTCAAGTGAGTTTTAATTATGTGACAAATATAGTCTAGCGACAAAATGGTGCAGATAGGTGTTAATATATTTGACAGGTGTTACTAATTGAAGTGATTTTTGTTTGTGAAATTAAGGTAAGTGTATACCATGTTTCCCATATCAATTTAACAATCCCAGGATTTAGTAAAGATTTCTTATAAAACTTATGAAGACTAAGAAGACTCCTACATTTTTATCTTTTTCTTTTCTTGCTTCTGGCACGTTAAATTAAGTGGCATCCATAGAATGGCAAGAGTTACATAAATAATGAAGTATTTAGTTGTCATATATTGTAAAACCCAATCAAATTCTAGGTCTTAGAGTTCACCAAAACAATGGCGAACTCACATTAAAGCTTTAGTCGTCAGTTAAGTCATCTATAACGCTTTTTGAGTTCAAGTCCCTTAGTCAAGAATATTGTGCAGGCGTTGCCTTCATAACGGTGTTATTCAACACTTCTAGTATCTTGTGTTACTACACGCTTGACGAATTCTTTTATAAAGCCTCTGCCTGCACCTTAAACTTAATAAGATACTCCACGGCAACAACTAAAAAGTAATACGAGTTAACGAGAGTCAGCGAACACTCTTGTAAAGATTTAAGTGCATGGTGTTATGCATGTACATGACTTTGCAATTGAATAAATGAAATGAAATGAAATGAAATAATTGTTACAAACAGGTTAAAGCTATAACATCTTGAGTATACTTGCTTTGATTAACACTCTTTTAACTCTAAATGCTCTAGTAAAACTTTTGGAGTTTTTTTTCTTAACTTCTCTATAACACTATTAGATACAACTGAGATAATTAAAACTCACTTATATAGGTTAAGGTTATAATAAAACCCATTAGCTGACACCAAAATGTTAGTTGGGCGGAAACTAATTATAAAATACGACTTGTTTGTACAAACCTGTCTATTTGATATGTAACAATTAATATTTTATCTCTAACATGATATTCCATGATCATAAATCGTGGTTCGGCGGAGGGGTCTCGCACGCATCTGATTTATTCTCTGGTGATATTTTATAGCGCAGTTTGTGCCGTTATTGTATTAGGGCGACTTGCAGCTAAAGCCCGCCCGCCCCTGACATGTTGCTTCAATTTTATTATAACCTGACTTGTATAATTTTAAGTTAATAACAGGTTGCCCACGTATTTTGTCAAAAATCACAAATTCGTCAATGAAATAGGTTAACTAGTCCCTCAATATGGAGCTGCTAGAATATTAAACGGGTTAGACAACGAAGTTGGACACCGAGTGCCAATATAGCATTTTTACTCTATTGCCGCAGAAGAAGATATTCTTGAGCCCTTTCAGCAGTTTAAAGGTTAATAGATGGATTTTAATTAACAAGATTCCTCTTACCTAGTCGTGGGAGTGGCAAAGGAATACCTATGCTATGCAATATTAGTAAACAAAGCTCGTGATAAATCGAAAATGTAACTTAACTCCATTTTAACTCTAACATTTAGATCGATCACTCTTAAATTTGTTGACAATTAATAAAGAAAACATATTAGGAGATAATATATTTAAGAGATTTGAGCAACTGTTTAGGTAAAATGAAGGTAACTAAGGCATTTAGAAATCACGGAGGGTCGCGTGCCCCTCGTCTCCGTCCGTCGTCGCACCAGTCACCCGATTAATAAACTTCAAAACCGGCGCTCTATAAAAAAATAATATTTCTGACTGTCCCCCCAATTTTTAAATTGCATGAAATTAAATTTAGAATATACTTTTTATCCCTTTGGAGTCTGACAAATAGGCGGGAGCGGCGCGATTTAGTCTCGCTGTAATTGGTTTTTTAATGCCACGGCCGCGAAGTACTTTTATCGCAAAATAAGTATAATACTCAGTACATTAACATCACGATAGTAACTAAATCAAGGGCTCTCTCTCACTCAAGAAACCGTGACGATTAGACTGAGGTTGATATTAATTTATTATACAAGTAGGACTTCGATAAATAAGATGCGAACGATCTTTAAAATATCTTAAAAATATATAAGTTAAATATAAATCAAACCACATCATTCTTAAATTGGACTACGGCGTTTCTCACCTCCGCCCGTCGTCTGACAACTCGCGCGTCCTGTTGCACACCATATCGGCAAAACGTGGCCTTACTCTGTATCGGCAATCGTTTAGTTTTAGTACTGGCTGTAGTATGTTTACTGCGACTTTATCAAGTGAATACATTATCAAATCGTTAGGTCGCGGGGGCGAGCCCCATGAATAAGAATCAAATGCGTTCACACACCGCGGAGGGTTGCAAATTAGTGGTTCCGCGGCCGCGCGTCTAAACGGTTCATAAATACGAATTAAACCGTAATACTTAACTGTCATTGTTGTTATTGTGCTCTGAAGACTCGTTTAGTTAAAGTTAATTGTTGGGGTTATTTGATAGTTAGAATTTAGAATTGCAATTAAATGATAGATGTAAATATAAAAAAGACATGTACGTTTTTATTCATTTTTTACCTATATTTTAAATTTTATGTTTGTTTTTATTAATTGTCGTTATTTTGAATTAAATTCATTATAAGAATCAATATTCCCCAGAGCACGTACAACAAGTAGTGTGTCAGACAGGTGTACAGTCAAGTAGGTGAACAGTCAAGTAGGTGTACAGTCCAGTAGGTGAACAGTCAAGTAGGTGACCAGTCAAGTAGGTGAACAGGAACGATATATTTATTTGTTGTACTACTTTTAATAATATTTATGTTCGTTTTAGTAGTTACCTATGCTTTCTTTGTTTGATAGTTCAATATACACTCGCGGGCAAAGAATACGGGTCACCCTAAATTAAATAACTGCAATAGGTTTTTTAAAATATTTAATACTTGTTTTATTTACATAATATGCTATTCTTTACAATACCCAACTGACAATTTCCTGGATCCTATCATAAAAATATCGATATCCAAAAATCACGATTTTTGCGATATCTCGCTCCGTTAACGTTGTTTTTTTTCATGGGTTTTTACGAGTCCGATTTAAACCTGGTAACGTTATATTTTTTACTGTTATTAGCAGAGTATATGTAAAATTAAATAAAGATCATGACAGGATTAACTGTACAACCCCTTACGCACTATTTTAGGAAATATGACGGTATTTTACCGACCCGTATTCTTTGCCCGCGAGTGTACTTAGTGAATTTGGATATTTACATTACAGGTAATCTTTGAAACTACCTATCATCTTATCTCAACAGTTTTTTTTACCGATATTTAGAATCTAAGCGTACATGGGCTGTACTTCGTTATAATACTTAGGTCTATCTTTTAACATATCTGTATCTTTTAACATATAAAGTACTTTTTTGTGGAACATGGATAGCTTACAGTGGTTATTTCAAAGTTCTTATACTTCTATAAAGATACTATAGGATATTATACAAGTTTTAGAGTGATAGTTGGAAGTTAAAATAGTTTTTACCCATATTTCACCTCAATAATAATAAAATAAAAGTGAGAAGAGAGACGAGGGTTGCACAACAACCCATCGGTAGTAAAGATAGGGCTGTAGTAAATTTGACAGGCGCGATATTCAAAGAGGCAGCGTTTTTCAGTTCTATTCTTTAAGGGTGCGCGTTTCCACTGAGCGTGTGGCTCCGCGCAGATGTATTTTTTTATTGGTAGGTTTCTGTATCGAAGGGGTATGAAACTGAAGAACAATTTGTATATAGCCGCCGTAAAACACATTCACTCCCAAACATCGTATGCTACGCGCGTAGTCTTTACCATATGTTTTCCGATTTGAAAGGACAAATTACCCAATTACTACCATGTGAAAGTAATAAGTAAATCTTGGGTGTCCCAAGACTACGCGACATGAAGGGAAAGTACCTTAAATATCGTAGATAGGATATTATGCTGAAAGAAGACTTTAGTTATTTTGTCGATTTTTTATGTACACACACATGTATGCTAAAAGTGGCGCCGGAACATACGTTTCATGTGCTCTGCCTACCCCTTTTGGGAATAAAGGCGTGGATGTATGTATGTATGTATGTAGTTATTTTTAAAAGTTAGTAAAGTATTACTATATGTATGTATGCAGTAGCATTAAAAAAAAACTAAAAATGACTTGCTTCGTCTGACAGTCGAACCAACTTTAACGTGAAAAAAAATCACTCCGTATTTTTATGTTGCTCATAGAAAGAATGGACAAAAGAAAAGATAATATTTATTTTTAAGTAACATAGTATCTTAATTTAATTAAATATATTTACACAGCATTACAGATTACTTCAGTCTAATACGCTGTGAAACGAAACATCAATTTAAAGGAACAAAGCACTAATAATAATAACCAACTACAAAGCCTATCAGCCTTCATCTCACAATGGTACATCATGATGTAAAGTCTGACCAGAAATATATGATCATTGTCAAGAGGGCGCTATTATTCTCATTTAAGGTCAGTCGGGGCAAGTGCGCCACCGGGGTAAGTGCGATTTAATCAAACATATTGAAATCTACTGATATTTTAGTACTATAGACATCTTAGATGATCATCATTATCATCATATCAGCCAGAATACGTCCCGTGCCAGTCATAGGCCTCCCCCAAAGAGTACCACAATGACCGGTGCTATATGATAGGCGCATTTACCCCGTTGGCGCACTTGCCCCGACTGACCTTATATGGCAACAGTTCAGTATAGTCTGATCAATGTGAATTGGTCACTCGTTATTTTGACTTAGTTACTTTTATTCACCGTAATCAAAATCAGAATCCAAATATTCGGTTTTCATAGGGCAAGTGGCTTCAAATTCAGAGCCAGAAAGTGACTTATTATTGAAATCACTTTCAGAGTCAGAGGTGTCACTGGTGTCAGAGCCAACTTCAATCATGAAATTCTCCACGTGTATATCAATTATAGTGTGGTGTTATTAGGTATATTCCAAAATCTATGTACGCTTGGTTCATTGTCAGTGACTAAGATTGATTGTCTGCCCATAATAAATATTTCTCAAACACAAACTCGTGGGTGAATGTCCCAGGCATGAATTTGAAATGGCATGGCTCATAACGGGGGTGCTGATTGGTTGAATATGTTCGTGATATTTTTTCAAACTAGTTTAGTCGATCCGATGCAAAAAAAAGGAAGCGTGGATTTATCATCACAGTGAGCTGTCCCCTATACTTTTTTAAAGGCAAATCCCCTTATAACCTAAATAGAGAGTATTTAGATTAGCTATGTATTTAGAGGACTTAAGTACGATGCTCGATGACCTCAGTAAAGTTTCCGAGCGAGGAGTTGGTCTAAGAATGAACATGGATAAGACGAAGATCATGTCAAATGCCCATGAAGTACCAACTCCCATTACAATCGGACACTTTACGCTCGAAGTTGTAGACGATTATGTATACATAATCGTCTACAACTTAGGTATACCTAGGACAGACTATCCAGTTAGGTAGGTCCAACTTCGAGAAAGAGGTCAATCGTCGAATCCGACTCGGCTGGGCAGCGTTCGGGAAGCTACGGCACATCTTTTCGTCAAATATTCCGCAGTGTCTCAAGACGAGAGTCTTTGACCAGTGTGTGTTGCCAGTGATGACATATGGCACTGAAACGTGGTCGCTTACTATGGGCCTCATAAGAAGGCTCAAAGTCACCCAAAGGGCTATGGAGAGGGCTATGTTGGGAGTTTCTCTGCGTGATCGCATCAGTTATGTAACTTGGTGTTATTAATGAAGTATTTGTATTTGAAATGAGGCTATCCGCAGCAGAACCAAGGTAACCGATATAGCCTTCATAGAGATCAAGATTCGCCGCGATACGTATAATGACGTGTGAATATGGATACTGGCGCAAACTTGCGGCTGCACATCCCCGCGCTCCAGTCACGTTTCCGGCCTTACGGCGATCCTCTGCCTGCCAGTTACAGAGCCTAAAGCACCTCCGAATCGAAAACATGGTAGCATTGTTAAATCCTCATACATTCTTACTACCTTTTCACTTTAGACGGCAACACTGCACCCCGCGCCTGTCTAGCTGCCGATTGGCTGCCGGCGTATCACACAACACATAAACTCTTGTCCATTTTATGAAATCGTTAACGACGCGATCGGTTTCGTTGTTAAGCTATTACAGCTTTATAGTATCTGTCCCTTGACAAAGAATTTACTCTCGAAACAGGAAAAGACCGTGGCGGAACTATTATACTTCGAACCTTGAATGCAGTTAGCAGAGTCGTGCGGCGCATCGAGCCAGTCTCCGTGGTTAAGTGGCCCATTCACGTGCAAACGAGCGCGCACTTTAAAAATAATAAAACTCCTTCACCGGGTATCTGTAGCGCACAGCGCCGCCCTTCGCCTTGTTTCATGCATAGATACTACAGAATGTTGTCTATGGTACTCTGGATGAGACGATTTTCCGGCCATTACGTGAACCGTTCAAACTCTTGAAGAAAGTAAATGCTTTTCAAAATTATTATAACTTACTTTCAACTTATAACACCTTAAATATGTATTAGTTGACCGCTGTTTGAACTAAGTAGCATATTAGGATATATTATGATCTTTATTATATGGATAATTTTCGTTAGTTCCTTTGTATTTACATACATCACATACATATATTTTGAAATACATTCCATAATAAGTAATAGTAAGTAGTGGTATTTAACTAACAAGCGAGAGCGTGACCTAAAATCGACCTTTGACCGTATATCGAATTGTTCAAAATAATAATAATAATAATTCATTTTCGTAAGTTAAATTAGGATACAGTAGGGTCATTACGCTGGTTACGCGACCACCTTCGGTTAGCGACCACCTGAAGGAGAAGGTTTTTTCTATTGAGACAATTAGTTGTACATGTATTTTTTGTTGTTTTATAATAGAAATCTACTAAAAAACCGGGAAAATAACCTTTCAGTTCACCAACTCAGCTAAGTGGTTGCCTACCGGCAAATAAAATTAGGTGGTCGCTAACCGGCGAAATGACCCTATCTGGGCTGGTGCCTCTTTTAAAGTATATAATATACTTGTGCTAATAGAACACCCCTCTTCCACATGTTATGACTTACAATTAGGTTAGTGCTTGTGTGTGTGTGTGTGTGTATACCTATAGCAGTGTCGTCGTCATTTGTAAAAACGGTTCCCGCCTTCAATACGCATGTTACAAAGCTGATTAATGTAAATAAGGAAGAGAGTCTTCGATAGCAGATTACATTTATTTAAGTAATTGATTAGCCTTACGTTTATCAGTTTTTCAAGAATTTTAGAAATGGCCGGAGGGTAACATCGATATAGGCCTTTAATTAGACACGTCATCTCTGCTCCCACCCTTGTACACCGGAGTAATAACGATTTGTTTTAGGACATGTTGAAAGGATTGATTGCTCATTTTTAAAAGGATGGGATATTCACCTATATATTGCATTACACTAGATATATTGCCTTACTCAATATATGTACCTCCCATTCCTCCCTTCCCGTTTTTTCCAATCCGTACGTATGCAGGGTGCGTAGCAACCGGTGTCCGTGATTGCCTTACCGCTCTGTGTGCACAAGTCATCGGCTGACCGCACTGTCAACAATACCTAACTAACCGTAATTCACACTGCTCTCCGCTTCAACCACGTATAACAGTGCACAGTGGCGTGACGGTCAAACTATATTCTCACACCACACAGTCTCGCCTATTTTGTCATATTTTATAGCATGACATGAACAACGATCGAAACTCAGAGTAAAAAAAAACGTTCACAATGATCGTGCAAAGATATTTTGTACCTACTGAAAAATAAAGATATCTTGTGTCAAGTTAATTTAACAAACACCGTATGTTTCTTTACGGCAAACATTGGATCAATTCACAAAAGAAACGGCCCGTATTTCCTTTATGCCCCGTGTGAAGCTCCTCTATCTAGTTAGCGCGGGGAACTCGGGGAAAAATGAAATATAGAGGCAATCCAAATAGATTGTTATCTACCCACGTGTTTACCGGCGGCGCCGCGGCACGTTCGCGCTAACAATCTCCCGCCAGCGGACCCTTAGCTCAGCCCCTGAACGAACAATGCTCCTGACACCTGTCCGACAAATATTCTATTGTATCCCATTTTGCACTAAACCCCACTTTTCTCTAACGTCAAATATAATTTTAGCGAGCGATACACTCCATACTGACCTAATGAATCCTATCTCAAAGCGGATTAAATTTGCCTCCATTAATTTACTAATGTACACGGTCGTAAAAATTGATATGAGATATTTCCGCAATATTAATTCGTCGGCCGCAAAAACTATAAACGGTGGTTAATCCCATGTATCATAGCGGGGCGGTCATTGATTCCCGCTATCGGATGACCGCGCTGACTTATGGGTCCCCTCGGCCCATTAGGGCTCTACGGGCCAGCGGTACACCTACCACACTGTTTGGTAGCGATCCCCAGACTCGGATGTGACGGTGACGTGACTAATGGAATACAGTTAAATCTCTATAGCTGCTATTTTGTCACTTGAAGAAAAATTTCCAGTAAAAGTCAGGTACGTTTTTTTGATCTTCTAAAACTACAGTTCAGTTAGGAAGGATAAACACAAAAACTAGCAACATCAATATAGGTCCAATTTGCATTAAAAAATACAAGCATAGCTACATTCCTAATAAGTTTCTGTAAAAAAAACCGGCCAAGTGCCAGTCGGACTTGCGCACAAAGGGTTCCGTACCATTATCCGTTGAATGAAAGGTAAATTGCGGTTTACGATTTATGACGTATTCAAAAAACTACTAACTAGATCTCGTTCAAACCAATTTTCGGTGGAAGTTTGCATGGTAATGTACATCATATATTTTTTTAGTTTTATTATTCCCTTATTTTAGAAGTTACAGGGGGGGGGATTTTACCACTTTGGAAGTGTCTCTCGCGCAAACTATTCAGTATAGAAAAAAATGATATTAGAAACCTCACTATCATTTTTGAAGACCTATCTATAGATATATCCCACACGTATGGGTGTGATGGAAAAAAAAATATTTTCAGCCCTAAGTATGGGGATCCCCCCATTTTTATTTATTTTACAATGCATGTGCTCGAAAAGAGCGTTTTCCAAGCACCCAAATCGTGCGGAAAGTGCCACTTTTTCGCACTAGTGCTTTTTACTTTTCTTTTTTTTTTTTTAAGACGCAATAATGTTAAAATTATTTATTAATATTTTTGAAATTTGAATTTGGTCAATAGATTAATTTTTAAATATTCACTTAATGTGTTTGGCAGAACACATGTCTGTCTTATGCCTTTTGTGATACGACAGTATGGCGACATGCACATGCGCACATGTTGACCGCGCATGTATTTAAAACTAAAAAGCCCGCCATTGTTGTGATTGTTGTTTACTTCGGAGTTATTTTATGTAAATATGTTAAAAATGTCGAGTGAAAGTGACTAATCAATAATAATAATGATTTCGTGCGTTTCAATAGTGTCAGTATGTTTCTTAGAACTACGACGGTACAGCGTCTTTTTGTTGTGGAATATATTGAGTTACTCAAAATTAATTGTGTTCCAAAACCAACAATGCAAGTGTAAAACAATGGTTTTAACTTTTAAGTGAATAAGTTTGCCAGCCAAAGATGTGGAGAAGTTGTTAAATGCAGTTCCAGATAATAAAGGTACCTGACAATCTACCTAGATTCTTCAATTTTAACCTATCTATTTTGAACTGACATTTCAACATTTAATATTTCCTCACACAAGGCATAGTAAAACGTTGTATGATACACGCGCGTAAAGATGATTTCCGACTCGTGTCGAATTATACATTCGCTCGCTTAACTCACTTATATATAAAAATGACACTCGTCGGAAATCACCTACTTTCCACACTTGTAGTATAAATAACTATTTAAATTTTGAGTGAAAATCTTAATGCGATTCACAGAATACATCTACTTACCAAGTTTCAACAGTATAGTTCTTATAGTTTCGGAAAAAAGTGGCTGTGACATACGGACGGACAGACAGACAGACAGACAGACGGACAGACATGACGATTCCATAAGGGTTCCGTTTTTTAAGAAGATTTTTGGTACAAGCTTTAATTGCCTACAGTACATTTCTGTATACCGTCAACAACTACTCATTGAGACGATTCTAACGAGCTCAAACTCAACGGGGTTACGTCGGTTAAGTACTGGATTCCCATGGCCACCTTCTGTCTTCATCATCAGATCAGCTCGATGGTACAATAATATTGAATCGTCATCCAAACTGTACATTTACCCAAACTATCAGCTCAATGTGTTGAAGATATTTGCTTCAAAATGTATATAGTAGCAAGATTCCACCAGAACAAACATAGTTACATATACATGGTTGGGTACATACATTGCAAGTTAATAGAAAGCTTGTGAACACCAAGGCGTCCATTCCGTGCCGAAAGAATCATATTCAAATCATACAAATGCGTCTGCGTCTGTTTCCGTTAAAAAAAAATTAATTAAGATCATACCTATTGAAATCGTATAGGGTTTGTGCGCTCTTTCTAGTGCTTAACCAAATAAGGGGAGTGTAATCGCACTAACCAATATGCGATTTTTCTTAACCTCAATAATTTATAAATTGATGCAATTAAAAAATTTAACAATAATTACACCAACAGTCTAATTACGTAGCTTTTCGAATGAGCGGTCGTTGGAAATATTTGATGTAATTTTAGCTTCAGAAAATTGCAGTTGATAATTCCCAATTCGCGTTTGAATAAATATTAAGTAAACCTGAAAAAAATAGAAACAAATTGGCCTTTTCCACATTTAAATCCACGTTTCTCATTTAATGCCCATTCGTTTCAGCGTTGCTTAAATTACCCTAGGCTTGTTCATTAATATTTAATTCAGTAGAACACTTTCACTGGCATTGTATCTTGTCTGTTGGTAAGACAGTCGTGATAAGAGCATTACATTAGAACATTAGCATAATCACAGCGCGGGCGCAGCAGATAGCGGTAAGGTAAGGGTCTTAGGTAAATTAGGTAACGCCGTCTACCGGCGCTACGGCTCTACGCCGTAGCGCGTAGCATCGTCATTCTACGATTGGATTTTAAGTGTAGCTTTACTTTTGGACTGGACCCGATTCTATAGTGGCCTCTAAACTTCCTAATTTTATTTAGGTGTCGCTAGAACACTTTGCTATTCTATGAGCAGCTGTCATAATCAAATTACAGCGCTAATTTGAATCTGAGGTTTCTTATTTTAGGCGGTCTATAGGTATACAACTTACTTAGCTGCCTAAATGCTATTCTAAATATGTCGTTTTTAATCTGCCGCCTAAATAATATCAAAAAATTAGACGATTTCGTTTTAGGCTAGTTAAGCCATGGGCACGTAGAATCGGGTCCAATATGAGCTTAATTTTTTTTTAAACACAATTGCTCGTAACGTACCTCTTATTGTGTCGCTTTTAGGCTCATAATCCTGGATATTAAACACGCGTGTTTAATAACATTACGATACTTGTGTGTTATGGTTATATCCCGATTAAGTCACGTTGGCATCTTGCAGCAAGATGTATGCATGCACACGGTGCATTCTTAAACTAACCGGGTTTTATAGAATGTACAGTTTTTTTTAAATTCTCGGCAAATGGCTTCTTACTCGACTAAACAAATTAAATCCTTTTTGTTAATTAATTGGCTATTTCTTTTTGGATATGATATAGAAACGGTTAATTTAGTAAAACTATTCACTTTTGATAACATTTTACATGAATTAATAAAGATAACATTTTAAAACGAAATTATTTATTTTATTTTGTATTGGCTGTTTAGAGATTTCATCTAATGCGCGCGCACTGCGCAAACATCACAAAAAAAATGATGCGCGACATTATAGGTTATTTCACAGATATTTGTAAACATTGTTAATGCGTGTTTGGTTATTAACAAAAATATTGATTCGTGGTGACTAGAAAAGTGATAAAAAGAATGGACGCCACTAGAAATTCTTGACGATGTATACATGTGAGTAAAAACCTGTTGACATCAATAAGTAAAGAAAATAACTTGGCAGGCCTATCAAATTTTCATCTTATGAAAAGGATTTTTTCCTCGCAAAATGTGTTGAAAAACGTCGTATGAAACGCGTGAGCTTTGATAATTACAATCCTCGGCTTTCTTATCACGCTCACCTGCGGCTCGCGTGATAATTCCGCCTCTGATGTAATTATCAACATACCTCACTTGTATCACAATGTACTATTAAGTAGTAGTTAGTGACGTAATAATATTATTTTGCTCAAAGTTTAGTTTATAGGTTTTATTGTGAAGCTCGTCACTCCACAGGCCACACCACCTATAATTTACAAAATCATGCAATACAAGGCACAGGGTTAGGGGCCCAATAGGGTTCTATTTTAGAGCAAATTGAAGTTGAATATTATTTGTATTAGAAATCGCTCATATTCTTATGTAACCAAATTTTTGAAAAGTTCCTGAAAAAAAAACTTTTCGTAAAAGCTTTTATTGCCTACTGTACTGTTCTATAAACCGTCATCGATGAGTCATTGAGACGAATCTAACGAGCCCAAACTCAACGGGGCTACGTCGGTTAAGTACTAATTTCCCATGGCGACCTTCTGTTTCCATCATCAGATCAGCTCGATGGTACCATAATAATGAATTGTCATCCAAACTATACCTTAATCCAAAATTTTAGCTCAATCGGTTGAAGATATCTGCTTCAAAATTATGGTTCCACCCGAACAGACATAGTTACATGGTTAGGTACATTGCAAGTTGATAAAAAGCTTATAAAATAGAGTCCGTGGTATCGAATCCGGTTAATATTTGGTAAGTAGGTACATCACTTTATTCGTACTATTGTATACTACTCAAAAGAAAATAGGGGCCACAAGTATGGTGATCGTTACGTGAAAATTATATTAAATAGTAATATATATTTTTTCTAGCTTTTTAGACTTAAACTCCAGCATGAAAGAGGTTGGATTCTGCCTTCTGAAAACATTCGTATCCTTATACGGGAGTTCATTAATTAGCCACTTATCAATTAGTTTATGTCCAATAATTACAATGGCCCTTATTTTGTTTTGAGCAGTATACATATGCACTGCACGTTACAGTTAACTAAAAACGACGTCACGTTAGCCTATTTTATGTCACACTAAAACAAATTGGACAAGTGTTCACAATTCAGCAAAATTTGTGTTTCTTTAGTATTGTCCTATTGTCGTCATTGACGTGGGCCATAAAGGCAGTGGTCGTAATGCGAAGGCGTGTGCAGCCGTCGAGGCCCGTGATTGGATTAGCTTTGTCCGGCTGACGAGCCCCGCGGGACCGTCACGGAGCCCTACCGTGCCATTCGCAACTAGTAGCCACCACGCCACTCGTACCTTTTCTAACTTGACCTCGATATTCGTGACAACATCGCGTAACCGTAGGGTAGACTTATGTTGGTTCTCCCGGGGCCATAAGCATTGAGAATACCATCCCTAATAACGCCATCGGCGCATGGGATGAGTCGCAGTAAAACTACAATCACAAAAAACTAATAGAGCGCGGCGGTTTAGGACCGTTTTTGTCATAATATAAGACCCAACTATAAACCTGTATGTTCTTAATATTGTTATCGATAGGTACTATTCAAAAATTTCTTATTGTTTTGTGATTTACAGATATTTAATGATTTATAATCTGTATCAAACTGGGCAGCGATTCTATTTGCTTTCATTGACTGCAACAAATGTACCAAGGCTATCGCTTTTGTTTCTGGTATATGTTATTACTAGCTGTTGCCCGCGACTTCGTCCGCGTAGAACTTAATTGTTATCGTCCTAGAAAAATGATTGCTTTTAAATTATGTTAGGTGGAAGGGGGTTCTCAATTCGGTAGTAATTTTTTTGTTCAATGTTTGTTACCTCAGAACTCCGTTATTGATGAGCCTATTTATTCGTATTTTTTTTTTGGTTTGTAAGTGTGCTTCCAGGTGGGTCCCTTTTTTTTCAAAAAATCTGTTGGATAATGGGATTCATGGGGAATTGAGGGAACTCCTCAATTATATTAGGCACGCGTGCAGTGATTTTGGTATTTTCTATTATATCTCGTGTATTCACACCCGGAAATCATACATTTGGTGGAGTGGAATTGATGATTAAGACCAAGATGACTTATGGAATTCCTCAATTATGTACTTAAAAGTACAAAAGTACGTCACAGATTCAGATAAGATTCCGTTGAAATAGCAACTAATGAAGTGCCAAAGGTGATCCTTGTGGAATCAACGGAAGTCGTCAAATATTATCCGGCCACATACATACGATTGGGTTTTTTCACTAGCAATCAACGCATTTGCTCTCGGAAATCGGTTCATGTGGTAAATTGAAAAAAAAAATGTGGAAAGTTCTCGTGGCTTGGCGGAGTACTAAATGGAAGTCGGTTAAAACTTTGTTTTTAAAGTAAATTATTTATCTGGGAAACCATTCCTTAATATGGTAGAAGTGTGTTTGGGACAGCGATAATTAGCAGTATAATTTCCAAAAATCCCGCCTTATCCCTTGCCTAAGTCATAAAAGGAAGTTCTGGTGGAAATTTCAAGATTCTAGTCCCAGTAGTTTCGGCTGTGCGTTGATGAATCAGTCAGGAAGTCTTCTTTTATACAGGGTGTCTCATTTAAATCGGTCAGTATGGGAAAGTCTGACACTATAAGACATACGAAGATCTGTTCTTAGGAACCATGACATCGATTTTAATACGAAGAAAAACTGCATTCATACATTTAAGTTTTGTACACTTCATCCTTAACGTAACCTCAAATAAATTAAAGTATGTGAAGACAATGCATTTTGTTCATTTCAGACATCATGTTTCATAGAGCCATTTACTGCTTAAGACATACACAATCGATATCTAAATAGAAATAGGTAGTGTAAGTTTATTTTTTTCAAAATAACCGGTTTCGATTCCCGAGTTGAGTACAGGTTTTTTTTTAAATGTATGAATGCAGTTTTACTTCTTATTAAAATCGATGGCATGGTTCCTAAGAACAAGATCTTCGTATGTCTTATAGTTTCAGACTTCCCCATACTGACCGATTTAAATGAGACAGCTTGTATATATAGAAGATAGATAATTTTGAAATACGGAGATATGATATGCCTAAGACATCATATTTTGTCATTATTACTTGAGCCCGGTGCCCTGTTAATATACTCGTAACAATCTGATAGTAAATGTGATTCCTAAAAAACTCCAACACCGAAATCTGATAAGTAGAGTAATGAAAATCCTGTTCAACAGACAAAAGGGATTACCTTAATTTTGTGTCTTGGTTTACTACGCGGTCTATTTAAAGATATTATTAGGTGCAATTACGGAACTTGTTGTGCGTGATTGGAATGCTAGCAGGGGCGAGGGTCCGGCGACAAATTCTTACAAATTAATACATCTATCTCGACACAGCCTCGCGATACGCACTGAATACTTTATTATTCTGTCCCAACGCAATTTTATAAGTATTGACAGTTAGTGCGCTTGAGAGGGTTACGCCGTCATACATATAAATGAAACAAGACTAAGTGGAAACCCTATTATTGGCGAGTTAACAAAAGCGACGTTTCAAGTGTGCCTCGAAGATGTTGCGGTGAATTTAATATTTGGGACAGTGGGAGTGTTTCAGCAGACAATGCCTGAATTCCGTTTCTAATCTTCGCGTATAATCTGTCGCGTCAGCGAAGCATTGCAATATGCGCCGCTCACACTCGTTGTTTCGAGAGCAATCGAGGCGCCAATAAAAAAGGCGATCGTCGCCCCGAGCCGCCAGGGCACCGACTTATTTACAGAACACCCTGCCATCGCTATTTATTTTATTGACTGCCATTTGCTCTGACTTTTATCGCTATCCACTTCCCTGATAAAAACAACAGCAGGTAAGTAAAGACGAGTCCAGCTGCAAAAAACAATAATTTGCGAAGGAGACGGATTTTCGGGTTTCTATGCAGTTTTGTAATTTAACTTTTATTAACATCACAATAACGTTTATTTGTTAAAATAGAAACAATTGCCTATACTTATACCTATTTAAGTGATTAAATAATATAATAAAACTCGGACGCTGAAGTGATATGTATTATGTTTGTTATATGAGTTCTGGAAGATCCGTCCGGATTGTTGTCTACGACAGCAGTCCTTAAATCGAGTTGAAGACTGCTGGCGGCTTGAGAACTTCTGACAGTAGGTATATTTCAATACTACATATGGGTATATATACCATTCACTCAAGTATATGAAGGCCTTTACCTGAGAGGGCTTCATGATATCATGATCTAGTACATTAATAACAAGAATAGGTACCTAGTTTAAGATAATATGATGATATGATAGTAAAATATTAATTCTAATAAATGCATGTTACTAAAAATTCGTTATTTGCAAATATAGTGATTATAAATGTCGTCTTTTTTTGATGTTTTAAGTTCCAACATGCGATCGATCGGTCTATGCCTATTATGATTATACAGAGCAGTTATTTATGAAAATTTATCGTAAACATTATTATTGTACCGCATTATTGGCATGAAATAAAAGGGGCTTTTTATTTTTTTTAGTTTACCCATTCTCTAGAAAGAGAGAACCTAATCTGAAAGAATTCTAGTTTTCCCTCTGAGTTGGTAGGTCCACTAGCAGTCACTTCCGCAAAAAGATTGTGACCAGGATTTTTTCAGGATGCAACTAGGATAGCGCTAAGATGAAGTGGAAGATATACTTATAGCGCTAAATTTATTTACCACTGCATCTTAGGTAGTAGGCCCTGTCAAAGGACAGAGGGCCTATTACCCGGCTGCCGTTTTGATTCTTAAATCCATGGTTGACGGTTTACAATGTCATGCAATTTGTCAAGGTTCCGTAGGCAGCGATTAACTCCTATATTATTGCCATAACCGCTACTCCTTCCAATTTAGATAAAATACTTACTACTAACTACACAGCTGTAATTGGACATGGGCTACAGCGGGGAAATTACTTTCACGGAGGCAACTTGTCAAACAAGTTACACTAACATTGTATAAAAAAATATATAAAAATTGGGTAATACAATTTTGTTAGCGTTATATTCTATTTTTTTTTTCTAATTGGTGCAAGCTGCAAAAAATCTACTTTTAAGGCTGTGCATTGGAAATCATCGCGTGCTTTGAAACGCCGGTCTGACTAGATTGAAACAATAAGGTCTGATTTTCAGATATATGATACTGCGCGTACGGTAAAACTCGCATTGTGGCCAGGTGAAGACGTAAAATTGTGTACTCACCACGGGCGGTAACTCGTAAAGCCCCAGATCTGGGGGCACGGCAGTGCCGCCGCCAAGTCGCGCAAAACAGCGAGCGGCACGGCCGTACCATCCTTTTCTCGATGCACTTCAGGCCATTTTCGACCCCCCTATAACTTCGTTGTAGATAAAACTAGAAGCCTGAATTTTCAGTAGCCAAGCACGCATTGTATAACCACGACATATTTAAAATTTCATCCAATTTGAACCAGTGGTTTAAGAATTATAACTAGTCAAAGTTTCTTAATTTTGTCACTCACTGACTGACTCACCGATCATCAAAAGTCTAAGGCACTTCTAGCAGATATAGAAGCTTCAAATTTAGAATACAATTAGTGTTATGTCGAAAGCATTCGACCTCGTTGATCACACGATATTACTGGAAAAATGTTACAATTATGGTATCCGCGGCGGTGCTTATAACTGGATACAGACATACTTATCAAATAGAAGCCAATGTGTAGAAGTTAGTAGACTTAACAATAAAAATGAATTGACACAATATAGATCGACGCTTCAAAATACACAAAGCGGCGTGCCCCAGGGTAGCGTTCTGGGACCGTTACTTTTTGTACTCTATGTAAATGACATTCCTCAGGTGACATCGAATCAAATTATTATGTATGCTGATGACTTATCAATTATTGTAGCAGATAATAGGGACATTTTGACACTTGAAAAAATTGTAAATAATACAGTTAATGACATCGAAATATGGTTAAATAAGAATAAATTAGTATTGAATATAGATAAAACACATTGGGTTCATTTTTCTAATTATAGGACTAATCAAGCATCTGTAGCTGTGAATTGTAAAGGAAAACCCATAAATAGTTGTGATGACGTATGTTTCTTGGGTCTCACACTTGACAGGTGTCCTAACTGGAAGCAACAAATTACTAACATCTGTAACAAGTTAAAAAAAAGTTATTTGCCTTAAAAAGACTGAGGAGTGTAACAGATGAGTCAACTGCTCTTACGGCGTATGATGGCTACGTTGCATCTGTTCTCCGCTACGGAGTTATCATTTGGGGGAACTCGACAAATGTTAACCAAGTGTTTGTGACACAAAAGCGCTGTATTCGTGCTATCTGTGGAGTTTGATCTCAAATATCTTGTAGACCGCTTTTTAAAAAACTTAATGTCCTTACATTGACTGGAATTTATATCTATGAGCATGCAAAGTTTGTAAGAAACAACCCTGAGCTACTTGAGAAACCAACCCAACATCCATGTTTACGCAACAGGGATTTGTCCAAGTTTAAACAACCCGTTTCTAAAACAGCCTTGTACAACAAAAACTGTTACATGATGTCTGTCAGAGTTTACAACAATATTCCCATAGACTTAAGAAATCTGCCATATACATTGTTCTTGTCAAAACTTCGTCGTTGGCTCCATGACAACTGTTTTTATAATATGAATTAGTTTATGCATTTTAGAACGTAGAATTTATTCATTTTTTATTTTTGATTATAATTTGTAATTTGCATGCCACTAAAATGGTGAATTATTCTGAACATGTTATTTCGAAATCCACCAATTATGTAATGTACCATAATTCTGCAAATAAATAATTTTGACTTTTGACTTTGACTTTGTGATTAGTGTATAAATAAATCAAGACAAAAAAAAATACTATTTCACTCCAGTTTGCTAGATACACCAACTGCATAAATTACTTTGTAGTCCCATATAGGCTTACAACGTTATATTTGCAGTGAATGAGTCAAAACATGAAAAAGCAAGAATAGGACTGCATCCATAATTCGTATGTATTGATAACACAATAACGTACAAAAAGAAGTGAGATCCCATAAAAAACATTTCATGTAAAAAGAGGCCAAGTCTCGAAACTCTTCCACCGTAAAAAGTTGTGATATTTCGTAGAGCCAAGTCTCAGGCATTCTTATTAATCTTTATTTGCTTGCTAAATACAATTTTGTGACTAATGTGATAGTGCGATCTGAAACATTGCAATATGAAAAAAAAAAACATATTACTTATATATATATTATTAATAATTACCCATTTTTAGAAAGAGACTCGGGCTCGCGTTTTGGTTGTAGAACTTACCTAGTGGTTAGGTATATAGGTAGTTTGGAAATTATAAATTAACCGTCTGTTGTGTAATTAAAAAGCGATCTTTTGTTGTATGTACTCGAAAGGATTATCTATTATTCATTCCTCAACACATATTTACCTGAGTCGGAGTGACTCAAGACCATTTCAGTCATCACGTATCACGTTTTAATCTATATATATAAAAGAAGAAGTGCTGACTGCGCTACCTACTATTATAATAACTAGCCCATGAAACAGTAAAAGAGTTTTGTCAATTGTCAAGAAGCATTAGGAGGGAATTGTTTAATTTATTTTATTGCGTACGGCAGCGAGGCCGCGCCGGCATGGGCAGTTTGCAGGGCAAGGGGTGAGCCCCATTTTCCACACATCATTGCATCGGGCCGCAGATTTATTTGCATGCGGGCCGCTGACCAGGATCCATTACTGCCATTACGCTGGTATCTGATCAACCGGTACGAGTTATGATGCTGTTGTTTTTCTTAACTACACCCAAATATTCCGACGAAGGGATAAACTGAAAATTTAGACTGCAGAGATTTGTTTGCTAGGGTTATGGTTTCCGCTATAATTCTTTTTTATTCATGTGGTATGGACCGTGGACGAATTAAGTTGGCCAATAGAAACAATATAGGTAATCCGTAACCATATAAAGTCACATGATAGCGTTATTTATTACCTTTGCATAGGATGGAGGAGTCAGAATTGTATTATAAGTATGTTTACAAATACAAGTAAACATACTTATAATACAATTCTGATGTGAATGAGATTCGTAACGTTACGTAACTCAAACTATTTTACTTATCTGAAAATATTTTGAACTATTAAAATATATTTCTGGTGTACGACAAAACAGAGCCGAGGCCCTTGAAGAAAAGCACTACTATTCATAGATTTTATGTATCTGTTAAAGATTAGCTATCCGTATCAGACGCTCATTGAGAACTTGTTCCGGAAAAACTTTCGTCAAACTTGCGTCGAAATCGCAAAGTTCGGGGGCGATCGGCTATTTACTGCGCTCCATTCAGATTTATGCCGCGCGTCCCGCTTTTCTCAATACGGATAATGAACGGGGCGGAAACTATAAATCTACTTAGTCGCCAAACTTGCTTAATGCAGATGAAAGTAAAATAAACATCGGCAGCCATTAGCTCGTTTGTACGCCAGCATTGAACTGTACGAGTATTAAGGAGGCGGCCGACCCCCAGCTATTTGAACCTGCTTAGTGAGGTTTCCGTAAGCGTATTAATCTAAAATTAGGTCACAGTTAACACCGTACAGTTGAGTAAGGGTCAGTGCTCGCCGGGTCGCGGCTGTCGAGTGCCCCATGCTCCATTGACATCAATGCAGATACATCGTCTTCGATCTAAGGATAATGTCATGTTAACTAAACGGCTTAGCAGTCTTTTTCTTATTGTTGTGAGAAGTAGCTACACTTGCGTAAATCCTATAGCTAGCTAGCGTTTTTACAGTCGACAGAGCTATATTACTATTTGCAGCCAAGTATTACCTACTTAGTTACTTCAGTGATCAGAGGATTCGTTATGGACTGCTTACGTATTTTTTTCTGGCTCTGACTTGTCTCCCTACAAACTCAGTTCATTTTCATATGCATGAAAGTAAACTTATAAGGCCAATGAGTTACTTATATGGTCGCGTTTTACCTCTGTTGCCTTACCTTAGCATCAGCATAGGATTACAAGAGTCATACAGACTCTTGATGCCGATACCTTAACGAACGGATGACCAATACCTAATCTAACAAGCTGAATTTTTAATGCTCAGATAATTTTATGTGCTTTGAAACCTTGTTGAATTATGTGGACATTTGTTGCTTCGATATAGCTGGCATGTGAGCGGCGCCGACGCCACTGGTCATATTTCGTATTCGAGGCGGTGGACGCGACAAATCAACCCGCGAGCGGCAATGGGAGGACAGGCCGGCCCCGCATCGACAGCCTCTGATTTATAGCTAACTAGGCCGCGTTATCGCACCACCGTCTCCGTATAACTATTTTCCTTCCAATTGTTGCGCTACACCCTATTCTTTCGCTCACATTTAAACCAGCGAAGGGTCATTCTTTAATTATGGGTTCCTAAATTTAGAGAACTAGAATGTTTACCTATATTTGCATTTTTTGAACCTTGACAATCACTAGCTTAAAAATTATGATGGCTCTAGGCGCTATTTAAAATTTCGACGCTTGTTTCAAAATGTAAGCGTTCGGCACAGGGCGCTAAATTCGAGTCCTCTTTGTAGAGGACGGCTAATCGGCTGTTAACGCGGTGACCGTGGTAAATCTCTGGTAATCCGGGGCGAGCAAATATAGTTGAGAGCAGATAAGGTGCGTCCGGCGCGGACCGGCGGCGCTAATGTGCCATTTGTATGGTGATGCGCGGACCCCTAGCCCTGGGCGCCGCGCCCTCTGCTCGGAGCTGCGTGGAAATAACGGTTTCGCGACAGCTGGTGACGTGATGCTGTTTGGCAATGTGGTGATGATGTGAGTTAGCTTTTGTGGCCAAGCCACAAAGTGTGAGTCTGCTTATTAGATTAGTGAGTACCCTATAATCATTCATATCATCGTAGTCTCCGATATCAATGTGAGCAACAGTACCAAAAACTTATTTAATATCGAAAATTACTCAATGAACTCAGAACTGCGCGAAAACAGAAGAGGAGGAGGAATCATAGTTTATGCCCATAAAAGTGTGACATTCTTATGTGAAAAACGAATACTAAAAGCGAAGCTGTCTTCTAGGTCAAGTGATACTGCCCAGTGGATAAAAGATATATTTATGTGCGATTTACCGACCACCTCACTTAACTATTAAGAATGACTTCATTGGTGAGTTACTGCATCTCTTGACTAAATATCCATTGAACTTTAATTTCATAACCTGTGGTGACATAAATCTAGACCTAAAAGTTTCAACGCGGTTAACAAGCTCCTATCAAAACTGCTTTACATGCTGCATAACGCATTATACTAGAATTGAAACGACTAAGAGAGGTATCCATTGATCATATATTTATGAGAGATATAGCAAAGCAAGTAGGTAGAGAACAACCACAATTAATGCTACAGTAGTACGAGATTCTGTCGCTGACCATTTTATGACTGGCATTTCCCTCACTGGTGTTGTAGCGAATAACGCCTTTACACATTGCAAATTAGACAACCGCCGTGTAAGACAGGAGCTTGTTAAAATTTACTGGGGCCCAGTGTTTAATCTTCAACATCCTAATCCTACTAATATGCGAGTTTACATGTTTGGATGTTTGTTACTCAATCACGCTTAAACGGCTGAACCAATTTGAATGAAATTTTGCACGAAGATAGTTTATAGCCTGGATTAAAATATAGGATAGTTTTTATCCCGAGTCCATGCAGACGAAGTCGCGGGCGGAAGCTAGTGACATATATAACTTCATAGTAGACAACTTTACAAAAGTATATGACATAGGTATGATACGTCAACCAATTGTAAATAGCATTAGAAATCATTGCACATGGATATCAGAAAAACTCGTAGACATGGCTAACACTAAAAATTGACTTTTACAAATACACTTAAACGACACTAGCATTAAGCAAAATGAGCTACTATATAAGAAGTATAGAAACAAAACAAATAGTCAAATGAACAAAGCTAAGAATAACTTCACATAAGAAAATTAGAAAACTATAAAATCCCAAAAAAATATTTTGCAAATAATAACACAACACAGTACGTAACAATTTAAATGGTAGAAAATAATTATCAAAGCTGTGGATGAAATGCTGCTGAAGTCTTTTAATGAAAGCTAGAGAGTTATCGGATAAGTTTGCCCATCACTTTGAGAATAATGTACTTTCTGTTTTAACCTATTCTAACTCCCCAAAAGTATCATTAAAAATAAATGAAATTAAAGAAAACACCATGTCACAAGTAATTAAAAATATAAACATTAACAAAAGGTGTTGGCTTTGACAAACTAAGAGCAAGGGTCATAAAATTCATATCCAAAGAGATGCCCCCAGTACTTACACATCTAGTTAATCGGTGTATATCTAGCTAGATCCAGACAAATAAAAAATTGGATTAAACCGACCAATACACAAAAAAGGAAGCTATATAGATACGAACAACTACAGGCCAATCACTATTCATGACAGACAATTTGGCTTCCAGAAAGGGAACAACACACCTCACAACTGTGAACGCCCATCTCAACGACAGGAAACATGTAATAGTAACTATGATAGACTTCAGCAAGGCATTTGACACCCTAAATCATAATATACTGTACTAGCTGTTGCCCGCGACTTCGTTTGCGTAGAACTTGTTATAGTCGTAGAAAAAATTTATTTAATTATCGCTGTCCCTAACACACTTCTACCAGGGATGATTTCCGAGATAAAAACTATCCTTTATCCTTCCAAGGGTCTCAAATTATCTGTAAGGAAAACTTCATCTAAATCCGTTCAGGGATTTAGCCTAAATGTTAACAGTGCGATGAGGGGTGAATTTCAAAAAACACTATAATTCGTTTTCTAGTTTAAACAGTCTAAATCCGAAGTTACAAATCACTTACTATAAAAAAGGTCTTGCTCTCTATACAATTTTCAAACCCCCTCTTACAGATGAATAAAAATAAACGCTGAAATCATTTTCTAATCTTTAAACAAACAGTCCAAAACCTAAGTAAAAATCTCTTACTCTAAAAATATCTTGCTCTCCCTATAAACTTTAAACCCCCTTGGGGGATGAATTTCAAAAAACGTTGAAATTAGTTTTTAAGTTTTAGACAAACCATCTAAAATCGAAGTTACAAATGTTTTACTTTAAAAATTGTCTTGATCTATACTAACTACGAACCCCTTTTTAACACTCCTAGGGGATGAATGAAATGTTTTGTAGTCTCTTAATAAACAGTCTAAGACCGAAGTTAAAAAGTCTCTTACATAAAAAAATACTTTTCCCTCCATACAAACTTTGAACCCCCTTTAACCCCAATAGGGCATGAATTTAAAAAAAAACTCTGAAATCAGTATTTAAGTCTTTTAACATACAGGCTAAGACGGACATTACAAATCTCTCACTATATTTTCTTGCTCTCCATATAAACCTTAAATACCGTTTTAACCCCCTTAGGGATGGAATTTTCTAAAACGCTGAAAGTGCTTTTTTGTATTCTAATAAGTAATTTTTCTACAAAGTTTTATGTCTCTAGTTCAGAAAATAATGTTTCCCCCATACAAACATTGCACCCATATTAAACACCCTCAGGGGTGGAATTTCCAAAAATCCCGTCTTATCCCTTGCATAAAAGGAAGCCCTGGTGTAAATTTCAAGTTTCTAGTCCCAGTAGTTTCGGTTGTGCGATGATGAATCAGTCAGGAAGTCTTATTTTATATATAAATATATAGAAGATAGATAGATGAAAATTTCAGCAAAGTGGAATACAGGGGGCAACGCTAGCGTGGCTAAAGAATTACCACCAGAACAGGTACAACACAGTCGGTATAGCAGGAGCACAAAGCGAGCTGCTGCAAACTACTTATGGCACAGCGCAGGGCGCCATAATTGGCCCAACCGAATACTTGTTATATGTGTAACATGTTTATATTTATAAAAATGCATGTGTATGTTTATAAAAAGACCAAAGTAATGTATGTGCATTCTCCATATATTAAAGCCCACTCTAGTCCCAACAGTGTGGCCCATCATCAATCATCATGCATGCTTGCACTCCCAACAAACATATTGTAACTGTGAGTCAATAGAATTGGTTAAACAGCATACCTACTTACCTTGGGCTAAGAATTGATGACAAAAACTGGAAGCATCATGTTGAACATGTATGTAACAGACTAAGGTCTATTCTGAGTAACCTTTATATACACAAAATGTCTTATAATACACTACGTCTACTGAACATGGCAATGGCCGACTCTGTAATCAATTCTGGCATATCCAGCTATGGCAGAACTTACAAAACACATTTATGACAGATCTATAATAAACAAATGACTTCTAAAAACCATAGTCCCACTGAAAATTAAGCATAAATAGACACAACTACACAAAATTATTTCACAGTACTGTAGTCTTAAATGTGTTTGACAAGGTAAAACTGGCTGCGATACTAGAATACAAAGATAGGAAGACTAGATATTTATAATAGACCGTCCAACCTTAGATATTTACCCAATGAGCCCTTTACGCAATGATTTTAAAATACCAAACAAAAACAATGAATATGGCAAGCGGGTATGGACCTCTTGCCTACCTTATGTACTTAACAGCTTCCCTAGACATGTCATAGACGACATGAAAGAAAAACCTGAAGGTATCGAAAATATCACTAAGAAGGCGTTTATTAATATAGCTTAAATATTGCGATAGTAAATAAATAAATAATATATATAAATGTTGAAAATGATTAGATAGACTAACATAATATAGATAAGCACTTAACATTAGCACTCCTTAGTAAAGCAAAATCTTAAAATGTAAAGATTACTTTAACTAAGTAAACACCTTTTTCTGAAAATAAACAGTTTAAATTTTAAATTTTTTTTTGCTCCGTTTGAAATTACGTCTGACTTCCAAAACTTTGACATTCAAGTAGGTGTTTGGCGCGCGTGTCCTTGCGGCATTTATTCTTAGCGCACGTAATTTTGTAGAGCAATACCAGTCAGTGGCATCATTTATCTTAAAAATACACGTTGTATGTATATCGTCAGCTCATTTAAAAATTTGCTGTCTGGAATGGGTTCACAAACAATTCTACGAGCAAAAATATCAATGTAAAATTTGCAAAAACCATTGGCATGGCGCAAAACCTCGAACAATTACAATAAACGAAACCTGCATCATAAGACCGGTGGCAATTAAAAAGAGAGTTTGATAAGCACGCCCGGTGTGAGTGAAAACAGGACAAAGCTAACATGGGCGACAATATTTGTTGTGGTTTAAAAAATGGACGGCGGTGGTCAGCTAATTTACATGACAAACATGCGCTTAGCATGGGTCGTCACGCGCGCCCGTAAGACCGGACAACATGTGTGCTAAGAACACATGCCACCTCGTGAGCTCCAGCATTATGCTTCTGCTATTTATCGCATTCATCATATCAGCCGAAAGACGTCCATTGCTGGACATAGGCCTCCCCCAAAGAGTGCCAAAGTGACCGGTCCTGCGCCACCCGCATCCAGCGGACTCCAGCAACCTTTACCAGGTCATCAGTCCACCTTGTGGGGGGACTACCAACGCCGCGCCTTCCGGTGCGTGGTCGCCACTCGAGAACCTTTCCGCCCCATCGGCCATCAGTTCTACGTGCTATGCATTCATTTACCGCATTATGACTAAGAACTTTGAGAAGTATTTAGGTTATTGATGGAATCAGGCGTTACATTGCGGAATTACATGCTATATTATCGAGTAGCTTCTGCCTGCGACTCCGTCCGCTTGGAACTCGTTTATATCGTAGCTCCATACAAACTTTCAACCCCACTTCATCCCCTTGGGAGATTATTTCCGGGATAAAAACTATCCTATGTCCTTCCCCAGGACCCAAACTATCTCTACACCAAATTTCATCCAAATCGGTTCAGCGGTTTAAGCGTGAAGAGGTAACAGACAGACAGACAGACAGACAGACACACCTTCGCATTTATAATATTAGTAAGTATGGATGATGAGATGCACCTATTTGCGTATTTTACATGTTATCAATTAACTTATTTACAAGTTATTACGCACCTTACATGCCTAGTACCTACATTGACTGAAGTGCAAGCACTAAAACGGAATAGCAATCTATTAACTTTAGTCCAGGCGCGTTTATTATGGCTCTTTAAGATATTAGTCATATCCGATGCTAGTACCTAAGGCACTGGTCCCACCGCCGGCTAGTAAGCTAGAAAAGTTGGGCGAGTAACGGTTCATTGCGTGCTGACCAGGCACAGTGTGATCAATCGACCTACTACTGCTACTCGCCCAACTTTTCTAGCTTACTAGCCGGCGGTGGGACCAGTGCCTAAGTAGGTAAATTGGACATAATAATGACTGACAATAAAAATCATGTGCTATGTAGCTGGTTTTATCTATGTCATGTATGTACGTACCTAATAAGGCTAAGGTGTTATGCCTAAAAGAGTACTCCCCTTCCATTTTATCTGAAAGCGCACAGGCTTTAGATAACAGGATAATTAAAATGCGATATAATTTAATTCATCTCTCGAGTATAGCGGATGACTCGGCGGCTCAAGGGTGTCATTAGCGGTTATCACTTCATTCCGGATGAAAAAACTTCAACAGCCCTCCGCTCCCACGTGCGGTGCTGATTTATTAATTTTCACCTTCGTAAATATGGTAATAAACAGAACTAGCTATGGTGCTGAACCAATAACATTTAAATCGGTATTTGGCGTCTTTACTAACTCTATATTCGCGTAATGATTTGTAGTGCTTTATTCATTTCAGAAATAAAGTGATGATGGCGTTCTTCAATTGAAAGACTAAAATTTCTTTTTTTTAATATCTCGTCGGGGGCAAACAAGCGAAGGTAAGGCTACGGCCCGCCTGATGGTAAGTGGTTACTTTAGCCTATGGACGCATATAACTCCTGGGTACGCGCATGCGAGATTATTAGTTTTTTTTTCGTTACTATTTTATTGTATTTACATCGGATCAACATATCTATACCTACATTAAAACTTTAAGCCAATTGGACTACACTTTACTGGTGAAAATTTTGGTTCCGCTAGTGTTACTTATCACATAGCGAAACTATAAGGGTTCCTTGTTGACTACGGAACCCTAAAAATGAAAATACTTAAGATGGTATGATATAATTTAGACCATTGCAGATTTGAAGGTCGCACTGCATGCCCTGGCGGGACGAGCCTGCCAACGAACGAAATTTGACAATAGTACATTGTGATACAAGTAAGGTATGTTGATAAGGACATCAGACGCGGAATAGTTCACGCGAGCCGCAGGTGAGCGTGATAAGAGAGCCGAGGATGTAGGTTATTAAAGCTCACGCGTTTCATACGACGTTTTTCAACACATTTTGCTAGGAAAAAGTCCTTTTTATAAGATGAAAATTGTATTGGCCTGCACAGTTATTGCCTTTACTTAATGATGGCAAATCTAAGAATAAAACAACAGCCAATACAAAATAAAATAAATATTTTCGTTTTAAAATGTTATCTTTATTAATTCATGTAAAATGTTACCTATCAAAAGTTAATAGTTTTACTAAATTAAACGTATATCATATTCCAAAAATAAATAGTCAATTAATGAACAAAAAGGATTTAATTTGTTTAGTCGAGTGAGAACCCATTTGACGAGAATTTAAAAAAAACTGTAAGTACATTCTGTACAACCCGGTTAATTTAAAAATGCACCGTGTTCATGCATACATCTTGCTGCAAGGTGCCAACGTGACTTACCGTAGTTGATTAAATTGCAAACTTAAACAGAAAATGATTTTTGAAAATAAAACAAAAAATACGCTAGATACAGAAAAAGTTATACTTTTCCAGTAATATTTATGTTTGTCTTAATCACAAGTAATGATTATTTTTTACATTTTCCTTCATAGATAAAATTTTACCAATGTAGAAAAAAAAGAAAAACGGTTTCAAAAAGTGCAACTCAAGCCCTTTCATATGATACCCCACTTGACCTAATAGTTGAATATTGTTTTTTTCCCCCTCTCATATTCGTAATTTTTCATAGAAAATTAAAATGTATATTTAAATTTCTCATTTTCCATGCACGTGGATAACTCTAATTTAAAACCATTCCGAATTTCAAATTGATAGCTTAAGTAGTTCGTGAGATATTTTACTTTGTGAAAGACGGACGGAGTCGCACCATAAGGGTTCCTTTTTTACCCGACTGCGCGACGCAAAGGAGGGTAATGTGTTTATTTACCTTTTTAGATACGGAACCCTAAAAATACGCGTGTTTAATACTTACCCAGGATTATAACCCTAAAAGCGACATAATAAGGTACGTTACGAGCAAATGTGTTGAAAAAAATATTACCGTCCAGTTTAGTCAGCCCTATTAGGTCCATATTAGCAGTATCTGTTAGGCGCCTATTAAAAGCCGTCGCTAAGTACTCACTTTGACGGCGTCCTCGAAGCAGCTATGCTATTTGCAACCTCGCTCAACTCACACCCCCACTCACCCCTAGTACAACTAGATACTGAGACTCGTAACAACAATGCGTACTTGGAGCGCAGGCTTACACTGGTTCTAGTTGAGCTAGTTGCTGGTAATAAACGTTGCCATTGCGAAGAAAACCCCAGAGCGGGTGCTGTGTCAGCGGCGCGTGCGGTCGATGTCGATACGTAACTTGCGGCCTACTTTACTGCTGCGGCTGTCACTGTCAACAATGAGTTGGTTGACCTGTAAAAACTAAAATGACTTCTTGCTCAACACTTTAAGTTCCCAATACGTTTGTAATGTGGTAAGAGCTCTGTAAAGGACAGATTCTTCCATTCCCGATACAATACAGTGTATTGTATTACCCCCAAAGATCTAGCCAAACTCCACATGACTTTACAAATGTGATTCTGGTAAATTTATAGTATAAATAAGTAGCTACCCTTTCACCGCGCATGAAACCGCACGCACCGCACGTATATTGGCAAAGTGTTCAATAGTGGGAATAAAGTAGGCAATAGTTGTGAGTTATGCCTAGCGCTAAAGCAGCACTTACTTAATACACTATATGATATCCAGGGACCCTTTCTCTAAATCAGGGTGAGTGTTATCAAAAGCGGGCTAACTCCTTGAAAAGGGCACCGGTTCCCTAGGTATGCGGTCCCTGCATATAGTGTAGTGAAATACTTGAGTGAAGCAGCACGATAAAAGAATGGCCGCGTTAGGTCCGACAGAGAATGCCCTACGACGCTAGTCCGAGTTTCAGTGTTTCTTACACACAATAGCACTATTAACCCTGGCTTACCCAAGCGGGCTTCCCTTAGCACCATTTAGTTAAACTCGCGGGAGCAGTGCTCTCGAGCCGCCGGCTGCTGAGTCAGCGGTGCGTGCGATCGATACGCATCTCCTGCCTCCTTCCTGTGCCCTACTTATTTCATACCAAAATTGATCAGGCTTTGGATTTAAATAGTATTAAAGGTTTATGAAAATCCATGCACGGGGCATACGTGTATATAATTGTTAACATAATGTACCAACGTATTAAATAAATAGGTAAACATGACGTGTAACTTGGTGTTATGAATAAAGTATTTGTATTATTGGGTACCTACCTACGCACTCACCTAGTGGGTACCAAGTGGTGCCAAGACTCCATAAGTAGCTCATACAGCTTTCAGCGTGAAAAAGATATCAGATCGCAATTAGCGCCAAGCTTCCTACTCCATACGGCGTAACTCTATCTACCACTACCAGCCACGCTCTACAAATTCTACATTTTGGCTAAAAGTTGGGTAAAAGTTTCAAGTTTTTTTCGTTGTTTGTATACTATTACTAGCTTACATACCAAATTTCAGCTTTCTAGGACTTCAGGAAGAACCTTAAGAATATTGATGATCATCAGCATTCATCAGTTAGTCAGTGACGAAATCGGGGTATTTTAGATATCAATATGGCTCGATGGGAGCGGGTTTTTGTTATCTTTTAGTCCATTTTGAATCTATTGACTAAGACGATAGAGTTCATTATACAATGAATATTTTATGTGCCGCTAATTTTTTTTCCAATTTGGTACGCGCGCGTCATGAATAGCTTTTGTTCGGACCGCAAACAAAGGCATTCATGAGCTCAGTACAATGGCCATTCATGAGCTTAGTTTAGAAAATTCCAAGTATACTAATATTATATATTCTATTACTACTATAAATACAGGATGATTGGGATAACGATATGTAGGAACTTAGGGTGATAGACTGAACTATTAGGAAGAGTTTGAACCTCACATCTCTTAGTCCAATCTGATATATTTATTTTTACCCAACTGCCGAAGGAGAGGAGGGTTATGTTTTTAAATCGAGATTTTCAACATTTTACATTTGTACCAAAATATTACATGAAAAATTAAATCTAAAACAATATATGAAATAAATCAAATTTGTTTATGTTTAATTAACATTGCAATTAATTGATTAACCAATTGAAAAAATCGACCCACTTGCTACGTAAGTTTTTTTTAAACGTTTTTATAGGTCACTGGGCATTTTCCAAATGAAATATTTGAGTCAAATATCGCTGTCCCCGTGACTTTGGAGTACTTTTTTTCTATTAAATATTATAAGATATATATATAAAAATGGGAAAATAACTCGTTTACTGTATAATTATGGTGAATGATCCCTATAAAGCCCACTAAAAGTATTGTTTTTGTCAAAAATGCCGAAGAAAAGGTGCAGATTTTTGGGTATCTTACATACACTTTGCTACTTTGAGGCGAAGTTTATGTATATCTGCCTCCTTCTAGGCCTGAACATGCCTGTTGTGTGAATCGATCATATTATCGTTTACATTAACCTTACTTTTTAACATTTAGAGTAAAAACTCATTTTTTTGCTGTGCTCCAAAACTAACGTAGTGGAAAATTCCACCTACGTAACGGCGTTTTTACCAATTAGATAAAAATGTTGTGTCTCAGGTCTCAGACTTACCCTCTTATTTGCCGATAACAAAACCCGCTTACTCCATTATTACGCAGAATATTAGAAGCATTTACAAAAACATGGATGACTTAGACGTAAACCTAACCTCTTTAAAACAAGAAATTGATACATTAGTTCTCACGGAGCGTAGATTAAATTACGATAGACCTCTTCCAATTAAACATAACTATTCATGTTACAATACTAGTATTCAAATAACACAAAATGACGGTGTCGTCGTTTATATAAGTAATTCTATTCCGCACTCGGTAAAAGAAATTATTTTGATTGAAGCGTCTTGTCTACAGATATCTCTGTCATGTCTAACTATTTTATGCATCTATCGTTCACCGTCCAATACAAATACAAGTAGTTTTATTTCATCGTTAGATTTACATTTAAAAATTAATCAGATTGGTAATAACGTAGTCATAACGGGCGACATAAACATAAACATTTTGTTACATAATAGTTCTACAAATAACTACCTTAATATGCTGGCGTCCCATGGGTTACTACCGGCTCATAAAGAAAATACTCGCATTAATAGTTGTTTGGATCACATCTTTATTAACCTTAATCCTAAAACATACTTTTCAAAAACAGTAATCCTAAATACTACCATTACTGACCACTTAATGACTCTGTTTAATATTTATTCAAAATCAATCACTACGTTAAAGTCTCATACTAAAGTTATAACGGATTATCCTAAAGCATTTGCATTGTTTAAAAATAATAATCTTGGTGAGTTACTACGTATAAATGACCCTAATATACTAACTAATAAATTACTTCAATATATCCAAAATGCGATTGATTCCTGTACTAAAGTAGTTAAAATTCCTTGTAATAAGCGAATTCTGAAACCATGGATTACCCCCGGTGTACTAAAATGTATCCAAAACCGAAATAAAACACAAAAAAAATTGCGACGTGACAATACGAATGAAGTACTACAGATTACTTATCGGCGCTATAGAAATTATTGTAATAATTTAATAAAAAAATTAAAGCAGAAATATGAAAGAGATCTCCTTAATAAAGCTAAAAACAACAACAAAAACTTATGGCATACGCTTAAAACTATTACTAACCTTAACAAAACAAAACATAAAAATGATAAACTGGTAAATATATCTAATACCCCCGAAGCATCAGCTAACCTAGTTAATAAACACTTTGTAAGTGTTGGACAACATCTTGCCGAGCAAATGGTAAATAATACTACCGCTGACCTCAGAGCTTATTTGAACACCATAAAGCAACATTCCTCCTCTATTGGTATAATTGCCCCTGACCCTCAAGAAATAGAATCTATAATAGTTAATCTAAAATCCAAATCTGCGTCAGGCTGGGACAATATACCGACCTCGTTTATTAAAATGGTAAACTCCGAATTAATCCCAATTATAGAACATCTGACTTCACTCTGTTTCACACAAGGGATATTCCCGGCTTCTCTGAAGCTATAATTCACCCTGTCTTTAAGGATGGGGACAGAGCGGACGTTAACAACTACAGACCTATATCGGTATTACCCTCAATCTCTAAAATACTAGAAATACTGATCAATAGCAGACTTCTCAAGTATCTAAACAAGTTTAATCTTTTATCACCTCGACAATTTGGCTTTCGCGAAGGGAAAAATACCGAAGAGGCTATTCTAGAACTAACAAACTCGATTACTACACATATTGAAAATAAAAAGAAAACTTTATGTATTTTTCTCGACATAAAAAAAGCGTTCGACACCGTCTCTGTCGCCATCCTTATCAGTAAACTGGAAATCTTAGGTATACGTGGGCAATTCTTAAATCTAATTACAAGTTACTTAAATAATAGAACGCAAAAAGTCAAACTTTGTAACGATGTGTATAGCAAAGATGAATTATCTACCCACTTTGGAGTCCCCCAGGGAAGTGTACTAGGCCCAACACTCTTTTTGACTTATATTAATGATTTAACCAATATTCAGCTTCCAAATGGCTTAGTAACCTCGTACGCTGATGATACTGCACTTCTTTTTCACGGCGACAGCTGGGAGGAGGTATACGCTTATGCTGAATCCGGTCTGTCTAAAGTAATAAAATGGCTTCAAATTAATTAATTTTCATTAAACATTAAAAAAACCAATTACATAACGTTCTCTATTCAAAACAGCACTCAGCCTGATAGAACTACACATTTATTAAAAGCTCACACTTGCTCAAATCATTTGACAAATAACTGTACTTGCTCTGACCTCAAAAATGTTCCCTCCACTAGGTATTTAGGTGTCCACATAGACCAATTACTTTCTTGGAACCAACAAATCGAAATTACTGCTAATAGAATATGAAAACTCATATGGCTACTTAAATACTTGAGGCATATCTCCGATAAGGAACTATTAATCTATATCTATAAAACCCTAGTTCAATCCATCGTTCTTTACTGTCTGTCTGTATGGGGGGGAACTCACAAAACTAAACTCTTGGTTCTTGAGCGTGCTCAAAGGTCCATTCTTAAAGTACTTTTAGGTAAAAACAAAAGATACAGCACTATTGATGTTTACAGAGATTCTAATGTTCTTACAATAAGAAAGTTATATATTCTAAATTGTATTCTGAAAATTCATAAAAGTCTAAAACGAGATCACTATATAATACAAAAACGTAATCCCTATGAAGTAATAAAGCAATTATCAAGAGCTAGGACTAATTTTGCTAAACGACAATTTAAAGTAGCATCTGTAAATCTTTATAATAAAATAAATAGGAAAACTAAAATTTACAGTACAACCTACAGAGAATGTAAAAAACTTATTTCTAACTGGCTTAAAAGCCAAAATTACGACGATATCGAATTACTTATGACTAACAGTTAGTCATAAGTGATTCGATATCGTCCCAGTTAGTCGCTAACTCGTAATTATAATTATATTTGCACCTCCATTCAATCATTTCATTCATTTAGGTTAAATTAATTTAAGTTCACTTAATTAATGTGTAACCTTAATAACAACGGAAGCCAATCTAAGTATAGTAATAAGATAGAAACTATTATTTAGTAGTAAGCTGAAAACAAACTATGTTTAGTCTTATTTTTAACATGCAGTTACCACCTGTATGAAAGAGCGTTTCCTCCTAATACAAGTGTTTAACTTAAAAGGGGGAAACGAACACTAATTGTAAAACCTTTGTTGAAAAGAAATAATTTTGAATTAAAAAAAAAAAAAACTACCAAAACAGTTGTGTTTTTATATTACTGGCAACATTTTGAACCTACGTATGGTACCAACTATGCCAAAAATAACGTGCTTGCACGCATCGCTCGATCTTATAATACAGATTTTTCTAGCATCGACATCTTCAGATACACTAAAGCATCATTCAAACTCCAAAATACAAAGTTTATCAAAAATAAGCACCACCGCTCCTCTTAATAAGGATGTTACTTTGTTATTTTTCTACACTTTACGAACATCTGTTAAAATATTTACATAAGGTAGGTATACTAATAAAAACATGGTTCAACTCACGTATTAATTAGCACTAGGGCATCAATCTTCTCGGGAGATCTTCTTCAGTATGTATTAGTATAATTTAAACATGACTCATCAAAGTTTAAATTCAAATAAGTATCTTCATGTTTCATTCATTTTTTTATTATTAACATATTGTATTTCCGGTAGTCCGTCCGATTGTCATTTATACAATACAAATTAGAAAGGGAAACCTCGAATTGGCCGTACTACTATGTTACTTAGCATAAGTTATATACTATATGTATCGCTGTTAGTTTTAAAAATAAATAAATATATAAATAAAGTAGGTATTAACCGTTTTCGCTTCAAAATGTAATGAATTGGACATGCGTCACGCTGTGCCAAAAAAATGTTTCCATCACGACCTGGATATACTGTAGGTAAGAAGCCACTTTGAGATTAAACGTTTATGAATTTAGATAGATATATTGATAAGTGCGGTAACATGTAAAGAGGTTAGAATCAGTAAATTGCAAGGAATCAAAGCACTATTTCATTTTATTTAACTACCGTCACATCCACTACGATACGTGTTGTATTAGTGGAACAAAAAAAGTGACGTATGGAAGGAACTAATATCATTCCATATGTCACGTTTTTTGTTCTACTACGTTTTATGTAGTTCCTATACGTGACGAATGATTCATTTACGTCACTTTGTTAGGACAATCACAGCCACAGTAGGCTGTGGCTGTGATTAATTATTCAAGAATTCATATTAATTATTAAGAATAATTGATACCTACTCTTTGGATTCATTTGTTAGAATAGTATGTGCAAATGATGACGGTACTTAAATATAACTTTTGATAGTTGTTTTCAGTATGTCTCAAGTTAAGATGTCAAGTTAAGCTATGAAAAAAACCAAAAAGTTACGTAAGGGAAAGATTTTGTTTAAATAAGTTTATTTTGACGTTTAGTGTCGCAAATGTTATTTATTTACTTATAGAAGAATAAGAAGAATATTATTGTGTTAAATGTCATTTAATAAAGACTGGTTTGCAAACAACGGTCTGAACTTCACTTAAAATAAGCCTAAAGTTCGTATCGTAATGGAATGTGACAGCGGTAGTAATTAGGTTCAAACTATAATATTATCCCAATTACGCAATTTATAATGAACAAGTATTATTTTCAAAGAATATCAGAAGAAGGAGAATTCATTAATAAGTGTTTAAAAAAAAATTATTGGGTGCAATTACATTACGTCACGGAACTTATTTTGGAAATGACCCTCATACAATGCACCTATGATAAGTATCATAGGTCCATACCTCGTACCGTCAATTTTATATGTCAAAATCAAGTCTTAGAATAGGTCCATGTCAAGAGTATATTAGCACTTGACGTGTAAATTTTCGTTATAGGTGCAAGTGGGTGCAAGACGTATGAATGGTTAAATTTTACGTAGCTGGCGGTTTACCTTAATTATTAGCTCACGACGTTAATTCTGATTGCATGTATAAGTCGGTCGGTTATATGCCTACTCGCCTGCGGCTCGCGCTCGCGCGTTTCGCCTCGTGCTGCCGCAATGACAGGCGGCCGGGGCGGGGCGAGCGGCGTGGCCTGCGCGCCGCAGAGTGCGTTATTGGTTTATCACCGCACGAAAAGTGTGGTGCCGGTCGCGCGCCCGGCGGCATGTTTTGATTGTTAATTTTAAGATAGTAGTTAGTTTTTGTGTATATTGTTGTAGTTTTAGGTTTTCTTTTATGTTTGTATGTTTGTATTAGGTTCTTTGTGTTAATGTTTTTTTTATATTTTGTGTGTTTTATACCACAATGTCGTTAGATGCAATTAGTTGTAGGTTAGTAACTTGAGAAGACATGTTAGAAAAAAGAAACATGACGTTAAATTGTTTGACGTCTGTCTTGGACGTAAAACATGACCGTAGAAGTTGTCAATGTGCTGGCGTGCTAGCTGGGCACTTGGGCAGCCCCTCTAGCAGACTAGGTTTTATGTCCGACATAAAGCATTTGTCCCTCTTGCACTCGCATATTGGCCAGAATGGGACGAATGTTTTATGTCCGACATAAAACTTAGTGTGCTAGGGGGTCAGTTGGTGTTTATTAGCACAAGTTTAATGCAGCTAAAAACATTTATTTATTTTAATTCTATTTTTTATTAGTGTTGGCTGTTTGTTCCTAGTACAACGTTCGTAAAGATGACTATTAAAAAACTTTTGGCAGCTACAAACGTCAAACAAATGTCAAAACTGACTGTGAGATTGGTGAATTGTTTGTTTTTACGAAAAACACATTAGAAAGTGCAAGCAAACAATTTACATTTATTATTCGTAGTCTGTATAATGCGGAAATAATAGCTTTATTCTATAAAATCAAAGAACTCGGGAGTCATTGTGGCATTCATCTTTTAAAGTGGTTAGCCTTGAAGTAGATGTCATCTATTACGTTAAATGAGTGCTTGTTTATTTTACATTTAGTAATATTAGTTGCGAATTCACGATTATATGGCTTTGATGGTTGACTTATATTATGCGGTAAATCGGAAGAGGCATGTTTTTCCCACGCAATCGGGAGAAGGGAGTAGGCTTAATCGTTGTGAGCTGGATCTGCCTGGCCGTGCTGTGCGCCGCGTCCTCGGCGCCCTGCGACAAGACGCGCAGGGTGTTCACCGAGCCCAGCGGCGTCATCACCGACGGGCCCACCGACTCCAACTACACTCAAGTCAGTATTAACCCTGACAGTACAATATACTACTCAATGCCTCTGTACAACACAAACTAACCATTTTTTTCTTTTAGGACTCTCATTGTGAATGGCTTATCAAGGCAGCTAATAAAAATCAGTTCATAACATTGAGTTTTCTGCGTATGGGCACTGAGTGTTCATACGATTATGTGTTTGTGTATGATGGAGACTCGTTTGATGCACCATTGCTGGGAAGTTTTAGTGGAAAAACTGAACCTCAAAATGTGACTGCCTCGAGTGGATATGTGAGTGTTTTTTGCCATAAAATGACTGCAGTTATACCTTAACCAATTTTTTTTTCTTAGCTATTAAAATGTCATTAACACAAATTTAATTAAATAAACACGTTATTCTAGTTTCTAACCCTTAAGAATATACTATATATATACTATCTACTTATCCTTTTTCTAAAAGAAACTTTTCTTGAATATACTTAAATGAACTCAAATTAAGAGCTTAATCCATTCTTAGAAAAGGCTGCTCTTATTTTCACTTTAAATAATTCAGCTGAGAACTGTATAAACGAAGCATTTTGATTTTAACCATTTACAAGTTTTATCAACGATCTATTATGCTACCAACAGAAGCTTAAAATTAAGTAGTTAAATGTGAGAGTGCACAAGTTAAATTGCATGGCCTTTGGAAAGACTATAGTTTCTCTGTCATTTTGATTGATTGAATCATTATTAGAGGTGGGAATATTTGGGGAATATTGGGTAATTATTCGGTATATGGCATATATTTGAATGCCAAATATTTACTGAATAATTTTGCAGGTGATCCTCTGCAAGTTGCAAGAATGTAACATAGTCATTGCCCTGTGAAACTATTATTCTAAAAAGGATTCTTATTGTTATTTAACTAACTGTATTGTAAATATTTCATTTTAAAAATTAAAAATATTTTTACAACTGAAAAACAGCCTGTTTTGGAGTGGCTGATGAAAGCACAAGGCATTAAATACTTTGAACCGAATAATTCGGCCGAATATTCGTATTCGGTAAAACCCATATTTGGCACATCTCTAATCATTATTAATCTCAACATAATAACTTTTACATGTAAATATTTCAGATGTTGATATTGCTGTATAGTGATACCAACTATGTCTTGGACGGGTTCCGTGCCACGTATGCCATACATGACTGCCCAAACAACTGCACGGGACACGGTTTGTGCGTGCAGCACAAGTGCTTTTGTTTTGGCACCCGTGGAGGACAGGATTGTAGCCTGCAGCTCTGTCCGAACCAATGCTCAAATAATGGACAGTGCAAGGGTGATAGATGCTTATGTAAGAAAGGGTAAGAAGCTGTTCTTGTCTATTAGAGTTGCAAGTTTTATAGTAAATAATGTTCTGTCTTCTCTGTCCAATGTTTGCTTAGAAGACAATTTGGTACTGTAAAACTTAAAATATCTTTCTCAATTCAAAATTTATTTCACACAATTAGTAGTTATTTAGATGAATGATACCGAAATATAGGCAATGATAAGCAAAATCCAAAACCAGAAATAAAAATCAATTCACATAATAAGCTTTATGCTTACATACAGCATAAAGCTTATTATCCAATTTCTGAACATTATGTTTCTTATTGAGTTTCTCATTTTATATTCTTATGGTAGTCATATTTTTATAGGCACAGTCAACATGAATAATATATATATGCTTTTTTTTGCTAGCCTGTTGGAGTGTCCCACTGCTGGGCAAAGGCTATATGAAATAAAAGTCAAAAATATCTGTATGTACAGTCAGCAGCAGAAGTAGCTGCACAAAATAAGACGCTCAAAATTATCTATCTACTGTCATGTGTAGGTCATTTTGAGCACTTGACCCGCTTAGCTACTTTTGCCAATTACAATTTACACTTTCCTTCTTGGACTTTTTGTTGTGATGTGGCAACCACTTTACAGATTGCATTTTACTAAGAAAAGGTGTTAAGGTCATCTTTGTAATTTGTTTTACGTATTTATCAGTTATCCTACTGTTCTATTGTGCATTGCACTTTCGTTGTGGTGGAAGGTCAAGTGGTAACTGCAATTATTGCGTGTTACAGTTTTTCCGGTGAATCTTGTTCGTTGAAGAAGAACGACAAGGTCGGCAACAGCTGGCACTGGCTGTCCCGCTCTGAGAGCGGCATGACCCGTCGCGCCGCGCACTCGGCCGTATATGTCAACCACACTGACGCTCTATATGTTTTTGGAGGATATGATCTTAATAAAGTTTTAGGCTTGTTAGAAGTTTATAAGTAAGTATAATCTCTGTTGTCTTATATATTCCGTGGCATATATTCCAACCAATTGCTCAAAACTATAGAAAAGTAGGATCGGCGCCCGACAGGGTTTACGAGCGTATTTCGGAAAGGAAGCAAATGTTGAAGTTTAAGTGAGTACATAACTCGTACTTACTATAACGAGGTTCGGGTACGTACTCTCATTGTTATTTTGGGAAAAACAGATACGTACACTGGTTTTTATCGTAAGTTTACCTAACTGTGGTATTTCCTTTTCAGGTTTTCAACTAGTCAATGGTATGATGAAAATGGAAAAGTATTACGTAGATACCCCACTAACGAGGAAATAGATCAGTCATTTCTAACTCTCTTTACAAAGGTACCTCCTTAATTTACTAAATATATATATGTATACGTTAACACATTGAGCCATCTCTCTCGCATTGACTACAGCCTTGACGAATTACGACGTTGTTGCTGACCTAAACATTATCATTACAAAGAGACGGAGAGGTAACTCATGAAAAATTCAATACCAGTTTTAATTATTTCTCATCACATTGTAAGAAATAGCGCAACAAAGCGGTCTGTCTTCTGTAACAAATGGATAATTAAACTCGTTTCTTTTCAATCACAGGGCAACACCGATGGCAGCTGGCAAATAGGCAATAGGAGCTCATTGTTTAATTTACTTTTATCTTCGGTATCACACCATGACAAAACCACATTACCTCTAATGTACTCTCATTCGCCCACTCCTTATTCCGAAAGCTACTTGCATTTTACTGACAAACCGGACTTCTCGAATGCTATAATGAAGTCGAATGATACCAAACCTGAGCCGAGATACGGGCATTCCGCCTGCGCTTTTGAAACTGGTTTTGTTCTTTATGGTGGGAAACTATCAGATGGCAGTTTATCATCAGAGCTTTGGCTCTATGATGCTGAAACAAATCTATGGACATTAAGGGCTGTCAATTCTTCTCTTTTACCTCCTGGACTGACTCGACATAGTCTAACGGCTGTAAAGGATGAACTTTACCTTTTTGGAGGCAGTACTGTGGATGGGGAATTTTCTTCCAAGTGAGTATCAAACATCTTACTTTGTCGAACGGTATTTAATGGGATTTTTCGTAAACGTATTTTTCTTTTCAGTATGTATAAAATAAAACTAAGTGAGCCAAATACGGAGAGTTGGGACAAAGTGCAGGTTCGCGGCGGCAAGGAGCTCGATGTGCGGGTAGTCGCGCACACTTCAGTTTATCATTCATACTCGAATTCTATTTTAGTGTATGGTGGCGTAGTCGCTAGTGTTGCGAGGTGAGTTGACATTACATTACATTAGTACAGTACAGATCTGGTTTGTAATACAGTAAACCGGGGTTACTATAGGAAAAAATGGGGCCACTTTGATCATTTAGAATGTAGTATAAAAGCAGAACTATTTGAAATTAAGAAGATTTAATCGAGTAAACAGCAAGATAGAATACTAATATATTCACTGCCACAGTTCACCCACAAGTAAAAACAATGATTTCGGAGAAAAACCTATTTGATCAAAGTCGCCCCCCGATCAAAGTAACCATTCCATCGTACCTACTTTTATTTACATTTTCTTTTTAGATTTTCAAAACTGTCCGACAGAATGTTTGCCTTTGATATAGACAATCGCCATTGGAGTGAAATACATTATCCCCGGGCGCATCTACGGGACACATACGTACCCAGAGAAAGAGCTTTCCACACGTCTACAATAATTGGTAATCCTACGTAACTTTGCTTGCCGTTAGGTAAATTCCATTATGTGATAATATAAATTAGCTCAGCATAATTATAAAATGAATTGCAGGAAATTACCTGGTAGTGTTCGGCGGCTACTCACATCGCCACAATAGAGAGGAAATATGTTACGACGGACAAATGTATCTTTACCACCTGGGTTGCCACTCGTGGATTCCCTTGGAGGTGCTGGGCAATCCTCGCGAATTCTATCCTAAACGTCAAGGCGTTTTCGCTCATGCTGCTGCTTTGAAACCACCTTCCACACTGCTGATCGCTGGTGGATATCATGGAAACGTCAATGGTAAGTTCAATATCGTCAGCCAAGAGAATGAGCGAAAGACGCAAACTCCTTTTCTATCAGCAGTTATAAGGCCTCCAGGAACACCACAACTGTAGCTGTCTACAACGCGACGTGACTCGAGAGAATCTCTCCCAGTCTTTCTGATTAGCACAGATCAAGAGAAGGGAGCGAGACTCGCGACTTTGAAGCCATTTGTGCCCCACCTGAGCGATCGATTGGGCGCACTTACTTTCTTTTTAAGGACCGGGCAAGACGGAACAACGTATTCTACGGCATTGACATTATAACATCGACTCGTTCACCTTTCTTGAACTGACCTCTGATGGGGTGTTTGCAGGTGATTTGCTGGCGTACGTGGTGCCCAGCTGGCAGGCCGGGATCGGCAGCAGCGACCCGGAGTCGGCGTGCCCGCGCCACCACACGCAGCCGGAGTGCCTCGCGGACCCGGAGTGCGGCTGGTGCTCGGCCGATGATGTAAGTCGTACGTGGTGCCCAGCTGGCAGGCCGGGATCGGCAGCAGCGACCCGGAGTCGGTGTGCCCGCGCCACCACACGCAGCCGGAGTGCCTCGCGGACCCGGAGTGCGGCTGGTGCTCGGCCGATGATGTAAGTCGTACGTGGTGCCCAGCTGGCAGGCCGGGATCGGCAGCAGCGACCCGGAGTCGGTGTGCCCGCGCCACCACACGCAGCCGGAGTGCCTCGCGGACCTGGAGTGCGGCTGGTGCTCGGCCGATGATGTAAGTCGTACGTGGTGCCCAGCTGGCAGGCCGGGATCGGCAGCAGCGACCCGGAGTCGGTGTGCCCGCGCCACCACACGCAGCCGGAGTGCCTCGCGGACCCGGAGTGCGGCTGGTGCTCGGCCGATGATGTAAGTCGTATGTGGTGCGCAGCTGGCAGGCCGGGATCGGCAGCAGCGACCCGGAGTCGGCGTGCCCGCGCCACCACACGCAGCCGGAGTGCCTCGCGGACCCGGAGTGCGGCTGGTGCTCGGCCGATGATGTAAGTCGTACGTGGTGCCCAGCTGGCAGGCCGGGATCGGCAGCAGCGACCCGGAGTCGGTGTGCCCGCGCCACCACACGCAGCCGGAGTGCCTCGCGGACCTGGAGTGCGGCTGGTGCTCGGCCGATGATGTAAGTCGTACGTGGTGCCCAGCTGGCAGGCCGGGATCGGCAGCAGCGACCCGGAGTCGGTGTGCCCGCGCCACCACACGCAGCCGGAGTGCCTCGCGGACCCGGAGTGCGGCTGGTGCTCGGCCGATGATGTAAGTCGTATGTGGTGCGCAGCTGGCAGGCCGGGATCGGCAGCAGCGACCCGGAGTCGGCGTGCCCGCGCCACCACACGCAGCCGGAGTGCCTCGCGGACCCGGAGTGCGGCTGGTGCTCGGCCGATGATGTAAGTCGTACGTGGTGCCCAGCTGGCAGGTCGGGATCGGCAGCAGCGACCCGGAGTCGGTGTGCCCGCGCCACCACACGCAGCCGGAGTGCCTCGCGGACCTGGAGTGCGGCTGGTGCTCGGCCGATGATGTAAGTCGTACGTGGTGCCCAGCTGGCAGGCCGGGATCGGCAGCAGCGACCCGGAGTCGGCGTGCCCGCGCCACCACACGCAGCCGGAGTGCCTCGCGGACCCGGAGTGCGGCTGGTGCTCGGCCGATGATGTAAGTCGTACGTGGTGCCCAGCTGGCAGGTCGGGATCGGCAGCAGCGACCCGGAGTCGGTGTGCCCGCGCCACCACACGCAGCCGGAGTGCCTCGCGGACCCGGAGTGCGGCTGGTGCTCGGCCGATGATGTAAGTCGTACGTGGTGCCCAGCTGGCAGGTCGGGATCGGCAGCAGCGACCCGGAGTCGGTGTGCCCGCGCCACCACACGCAGCCGGAGTGCCTCGCGGACCCGGAGTGCGGCTGGTGCTCGGCCGATGATGTAAGTCGTACGTGGTGCCCAGCTGGCAGGTCGGGATCGGCAGCAGCGACCCGGAGTCGGTGTGCCCGCGCCACCACACGCAGCCGGAGTGCCTCGCGGACCCGGAGTGCGGCTGGTGCTCGGCCGATGATGTAAGTCGTACGTGGTGCCCAGCTGGCAGGTCGGGATCGGCAGCAGCGACCCGGAGTCGGTGTGCCCGCGCCACCACACGCAGCCGGAGTGCCTCGCGGACCTGGAGTGCGGCTGGTGCTCGGCCGATGATGTAATTTTTTATTTTTACGTCTGGTCAAACTTAATATTTAAAAGCTACATTTAAAACATGATAAAAACTCCGAGGTACTTTACTCGTAAGAGGATGGAAAACTGCTGATTGATGTCTTCGTATCGACTCAGATTTTCGTGAATTTCGAATTTGTTTTGCACGTCCTTCCCTTGCTGAGCAGCTATCACTATGATAGAATGTGAATTGGATATCACTTTATCCCACACCTTACCCTGCCTGCTGTATCGCCTACCAATTGTAAATAAAAATATCGATATGATAAGGATAGGGGCGAGAAATCGATCTAGCTGGGTCTCATATCTGTGAAAATTTGTTTTCTCCTTACCTTGTCTATTTTAACCCGAGCAGAGCTCGGTCGCCCAGGGACCGAAACATGAATGACTATTGAATAACATTTCCCAGACATGCTACGGAAGAACGATCGGATCAAACTGCACCACCAACCTCCAATCCATCCGCTGCGGCGGCATCTGCCCGGCGCTGGGCGAGTGCCACGCCTGCCTCATCCACGGGCCGGCCGCCGCCCGCGCCGGCGCGCGCGCGCCGCTGCCGTCCGTCAGCACCAAGCTGGGCCTGCACCAGTGCAGCTGGTGTGTGCAGAACGCTAGGTGCCATCACAAAGATGGTGAGTCGGTGATCCTCGACCAACGTGCCCCTACCCGTGGGTAGTCCGGCTGATAAATGTCACTAGAGAGGAGCTGATACCCATCTTATCTCTTTCTTACGAATCTTACGCCATTCTTACATTATTACAGTCAAGTGCAAAAATGTGTAACGATTTAATCCTCCCATAAATATGTACCGAAAACTTAATCCGCTGGCATAAGAGATACTTTATCGTTCACTGATTAAGTTGTGTGTGCACCCATATTTTTACACTTGACTGTATGTCCAAGAAAGGTATGACGGATGATGATAATATACACTATCAGTTTTACTGCTTTTTACTGAATTATTAACCATAGTCTGGAAAAAAGAGTAAAATATAATAGAGGCGCCGCTATCGCTCATATGGCAACCCGAATAGTACGACTTTTTTTTTTCGTGGATAAAACCTGACAACCAGGTACCCAATCACCGGGGGATGACTGTGGGACTGCAATGTCCTGTCAGGATTCTCGTCACTGCGCAGGTTTTGTGCCTTTTGAGTTGTAATAGCTCTTTAGACAGTTTATTATTGAACCCTTTGATTAAGGCTTTAGCCTGTTTTTTGCCGAACTTCCACAGCTTTATTGCCTCTGATTTTTCTGTTGTTTATTAGAGAATATGCTTTCCGTTTTGTGATACCACAAAACGGTTCTGGGCCGACCAGGGTTGTGTCTGCGCCCTTCCTTGTAAGTTCGTCTGTTGGTAGCCAGGCTGTTTAAATTGTTTTTACAGTTCTGGACTAGTTTAGAGTAGGAGGAATACAACACTTACTCTAATTACTTAATCAAATCTATTGCAAGTACCAAGTTGGTTTTATATAACACTAGCTGATGCCCGTAGCTTCGCCCGCGTGGTTATAGGAAAATGTAACATATTGAATTTTCCCGTGGGAATTAGATGTTTTCCCGCTGGAAAAAGTAGCCTATGTCACTCTCCAGCTTCTAAACTATCTCCATACAAAACATCACATCAATACGACGCTATGTTGCGACGTGAAAGAAGGACAAACAAACACACACACTTTCGCATTTATAATATTAGTAAGGATAACCTCTAAAATGCACTATGTAAACAAGACGAAAATTATCAATTTACTGTAATTGTAGCGTTAGGAATAAATGAATAATTTGGTAATTGAAATTCATAATTTAACAATTGTTAGTAGTTTACAATAATTAAAAACCTGTCATTCCAGCAAGTCATCTTTAAACATTGTCCAATTCCAACAAAATGATTCCGGCTTGATATTCCGCAAGACATCACTTATATACATTACAAATTACTTTCCGGTCGGAACTGCGTATTGTCTTGCTCATTGTATGGAATTATTGATGCATTTGAATTGCTGCATGTCTATTAGCATATCAAATAACGAAGTTACCAGTGAGGAAAAAAAATAGTTCCGTTTCTAGACTCTTTTGCCAAGCTGTATATGAATATTAAATAGAAATTGGAACACTATGTAGGTGTTAAAATTATCTTGTGCTGGTCTGATTTTAGCTTTTGTCTAAAAACAGTAATTAATATGTAAATATTTGACTTAATGGTCCATTTATATTATTTATAGATAATTACGGCGTTTGCGGAGAAGATACTCCTTCCCAAAATCCGGGATGGTGGGGCACCACTGGGACAGAAGTGACGACCCCGGAAGAGTGCAAAGATTTAGACAAGCGGCCTGGCCTCACATTCCTAAGATACCAGAAGCCGGCAGACTGGAATCACCCTGATGGCGTGTCGGTGGTGAACGCTACGACGGTAGATTGGAGTACGGGAGGCGGCAGCAACCACATCTTCACTGGGGCTAGTGAGGCTCGGCTGAGAGGCTGGCTCCGTATCCCTCAATACTGGAACGGAACAGGGGAGGCCCTGCACGTTTGCGCCGGGCATTCCAACATATCGCTCGCGCTTGGCTCTATCACAGAATCCGTGGCCAACGTGACGGCCCATCCATCCGCCTGCTCCCCGGTCGACTGGCCGGCGCTCTTCCCGGGCAGACTCGCCGTCGATATGCACGCCAACGACACGCTACATACCGGACTCTATCCCTCTCATCATCATGCCAAAATGGAACTGCTTCATAATAAATCAACTGAGAGCGCTAAGGTAAGTAATGCCTAAACTTTGCAGCCGAAGTTCGTAAAACATTTCATCTTCCGATTGTTATCATGTATTTCTCTTGTAGGTGTTCACTTTCGAGTTCCTGGAACCGTACTCGGACGGGCAGTGCCACAACTACGACAACTGCCTGCTGTGCCTGGCGGACGCGGCGTGCGGTTGGTGCGAGCTGACGGACAAGTGCGAGTCCCGCGCCGCGGACGAGCGCGCCGCGTGCGCCGGCGAGGCGGACGCGTGGCGCTACCTCACGCTGCAGCCCGCCGCCTGCCCCAACTGCTCCAACTACATCAGCTGCGAGCGCTGCGTGGCCGGCAACTACTGCGAGTGGTGGGCCGACGAGGCGCGCTGCGCCCGCCGCGGCCGCGCGCTCGGCGCCGTGGTCGAGCCCAGCGAGTGCCCCGCCCCCTGCCGCACGCGCCTCGACTGCGAGCACTGCCTCGACGAGCGCGGCCGCTGCGTCTGGTGCGAGGCCACCCGCCAGTGCTTCAGCTTCAGCGTCTACACCAGCGAGTACCAGTTCGGGCTCTGCCGCGAGTGGCTCGATCGCGCCTCTTCCGCGCCCGCCGCGGACGAGGCGGCCCGCAAGGCCGGCCAGTGCAAGTCCTGCCAGGCGCACACGCAGTGCTCCACTTGCCTGCGCAGCATGGGCTGCGGCTGGTGCCACTCGCACGAGAACCCGATCACGGGCGCGTGCACGGAGGGTGACTTCACGCGCGCGAACGCTGACTGCGCGTTGCTGCTCAACGTGTCGGCCACCGACGCGGGCTGGGCGTACGCGCAGTGCCCCGACGTGGACGAGTGCGGGCTGAAGCTGCACGACTGCCACGAGCACGCCGTCTGCAACAACACGCACGGCTCCTATACGTGCAAGTGCAAGCAGGGCTACAGCGGCGACGGCCGCAAGAGCTGCATGCAGACCTGCTACAACAACTGCATTCACGGGTACTGCCTCGGGGCCCCGCACTACAAGTGCCATTGCGATCTCGGCTGGACGGGCGCCGATTGCTCGATCAACTGCGGCTGCCACAACCACTCGACGTGCCGCACCGGCGTGGGCCGCTGCGACGAGTGCCAGGACTGGACCGAGGGCAAGTTCTGCGAGTCGTGCAAGCCCGGCAGCCACGGCAACGCGACCGCGGGCCAGGGGTGCCGCCGCTGCGACTGCAACGACCACGGTGACGAGGCGCGCGGCTTCTGCGACGTCGCCACCGGCGAGTGCATCTGCAAGGACAACACAGAGGGGCAGAACTGTGAGCGGTGCAAACCAAAGTTTTATGGCGATCCTCGGCACGGCGGAAAGTGCTACTATCAGTGCGAGCCCAGAGGAATGCTCAACGCGTCACAGACCGAAGGTATAGGTTCCTATAAAAGCGATCCAGATATAAAGATCATTGGTCCTTCGAAGGAATGTCTATGGATTATATCGGCCGGGGATATCAAAGACGCAATTATTCAATTCACCATCAATTCCTCTACCCTAAATGTACCCTGTGATGAGAATGCGGTATACGTGTATGATGGGCTGGGTGGTGTACCGGATATGAGCAATAACCAGCAGAGCCAACTGCTTGGAGTGTTCTGCAATGGCGCATCATCAGGCATCGTGGAGGCTCGAAGTGGTAACCTGACGGTGCACTATAAACAAGGGCAGGTGGAACAAGGCTTTGAGGGTGTTTATAAGTCCCTATCGTGCGGGCTCTACTGCCCCTGGCCAAGAGTTTGTACTAAAGGACACTGCGTTTGCCGTGAAGGCTTCGGCGGGCCCGACTGTGAAGTCGATATTTGCCGGAATAACTGCAGCATGACCAACAACGCGGGAACTTGTGACACCAGCTACGGACGCTGTCTCTGTAATGAAGGTTTTGGCAGCGACGATTGTTCCATAAAACTCGATAAAACCCAACTTGTATTCACCGAGCTTTTTAATTCTGAATATCTATCCGATGGATTAGATCACCTTAGAAAGACTTTACCCAGATTTGGGCACAGTTTAGTAGCGGATAGACGTGGTCTGTGGATGTTCGGTGGGTACTCACTTTCGCATGGACCGTTGAATGATATCAGATTTTTCGACACAAAGAATAACACTTGGATGCAGGTGACTGTCGAGGCGACCCCCGACGCTAAAATGCCCGAAGGCCGATACTTCCACGCGTCCGAAATCTATCATTCCAAACAAAACATATATATCTATGGAGGTCTCAGTTTACAAGAAAAGAATGGACAGAATAAAACACTCGGAGATTTCTGGCAATTCAGCTTAAAAGACCAAAGATGGAACATCATCAACAACAAAGAGACACAACCGCCTCCACTGGCTGGACACACTTTGACGCTTCAGAAATACCAAGATTACGAGAGCTTAGTGCTTATTGGAGGCTTCTCTTTAGAGGAGGGGATGATGGCCGACATGTGGGAATTTGATCTCGACAATGATAAGTGGATAAAATTGAATTGCGGGGGTTCAAAACCGGCCGGTATCATAGGGCACAGCACGGTATACCACGCGCCGTCGCAGAGCTTGTACGTTTACGGGGGCATATTGTATTCTTACAACGGGACGTCGCTTTCGAACAAACTATTTGCGTTCCACTACCCGAGTAAGAAGTGGAGCGAACTGCCGAACTTCCCCCGCCGTAATCACGAACACGACCTGCCGCAGCCAGCGTACCTGCACTCAGCCGTCACCACTAATGACTACATGGTCGTGTTCGGCGGACGGAGCGACCCTGACCACAGGTCCGACTCCCTCATCGCATACATCTACAGTTGCAACCAGTGGGTTAGGCTTGTCAAAGGTAAGTTCATTTAGCAGCATTTTCTTAATCGTATAATCGTATTTGCTAACTACGAAATGATATCATTGATGTAAGGATGTATGAGTAAACCATATTTGAAGATAACAAACTTCTTTTTAATATTAAGAAGTTACAGATACTAATACCGAGTCCTTTCCTTTCAGTGTTTTAAAAAATACGAAAAAATCTTATATCAGCTATATTATTTTTATTAAGGTTTTTTAATTTGATATGTTGGTATTCATTATGTTTTTTGTTATTGTAGGCATCAGTATCGTAGGCCACCCACCGCCGCCCACCATAGCTCACGCGATGGCGATTGACATGGAGTCTGAAAACGACGGCTTCATGTACATCATCGGCGGCTGGACCGGCAGCGCCCACTGCCAGGTCACCCGCATATCGCTCCCTGAAGACCTCTGCTCCCTATGGAGCTCTAGCAAGTTGGAGTGTCGCAGTCAAATGGGCTGCAGCTTCTGTAGCGCTGGGAACTATACCAAATGCTTCTCGGTACATAAGCCTGGATGCGAAAGTAGTGATAGAGTATCGACGAATTCAGGAGAAGCGTGCGATATGGAGCTTGTTTCGAGGCGCGCGTGTGAAAATTTTACTACGTGCGCGTCCTGCCTCGCCGCCTGGCCGCTGTACCCTGAAGAGAAACCGGCCTGTCGTTGGTGCGAATCCTGTGCCGCCGCAGTTGGTGAGAATATTTAGATCTTGCACAGTTACTTCGGGTACCGAGCGATTCCAAATTGATACCACCAAATACCCAGTTTAGCAATTGCGACAACATACATCACAATCCAGCGATCGTATTTTGGTTGCCATTTTGCCCCTAATAGCGGTGGACAAGACATACGGAATGTCTTGACGAGTATGCGAGTGGATATCTTATCCGCAACGATAAGTGATAAAATGGCAACGATCATACGCCCGCATGTTTAGAAACCACTTGGCCATCGTCCTCCGAGCAAAATCTTTCTAAAATCCAACATTGCACAGGTGAATGCGTTCCTACGGACGAGTCGTGTACGAGCATCAAGTGCAACGCCGGCACTACGTACATCAGCGACGTGGGCGAGTGCCCCGAGCACAGGTGCGTCGCGTCCGACTGCGAGAAATGCGTCAACAACCAATGCACCTGGACTCGGCTTGCCAGTAGAGAAGGTCAGTATTAGTGCATTCAAATTGAAAGCATACTTATTACATTAATTTATTGATACTAAGTAAACCATTGTATTCAGGACAAATGACAAGAATTTTCGAAGAACCATCAGAACTGCTGAACTGGACGTGCGCCTTAATAGAAGAGCAAGGTCGCGCTAGTATCCGTCCTCGAACCAGAGAGGGATGCCCCAGCCGATGTCACACGTACTCCGACTGCCAATCGTGCCTCAGCTCCGATGGCGCCGAGGGCGGCTTCGCGGAATGCCACTGGGCGACATACCTTGGGAAATGCATCTCGCCGGCTTACCAACCAGTTTATTGCGCGGGTGGCGTCTGCGGGCTCGTCCTGACTAAAGCTGATAAAAACAAATGCCCAGCGCCATGCGACACGTTTGAGCAGTGCACGGAATGTCTGCATCACTCGCACTGCGGCTGGTGCGCGATCGAGGGCGCGAACGGCGAAGGTGTTTGCACGGAGGGCTCGATTGACTCTCCACTCGAGTACTCGACGCGCACGAGTTGCGCGGCGGTGTACAGCGGCGCGCACCAGCTGAACGGCACTGGCGACGCGTTCTCGTGGCACTACACGCGGTGCCCGCCGGAGAACGAGTGCGAGAATAATCATCACCAGTGTAAAGCTGACTCTGAGGTACGTGACAAAGTATAAACTCATATTGGTTCAAATTAGTATTTAACATAGACTGATTTCTACGACTTATGCTTAAAATCCTGACGATCGTTGGAAATCTAAACGGTTTTGGTGCTACCATTAATGAATTTAGTTTCACCATCCAATATGTAGAAGAAGAGGGATATAGGATATAGGGAAGGAGGGAATAAGCAGAAATGATATGTAGATGGTAGATGCATGTAGTGTGTAGGAGACGTGAGGTGTATCGTGCGGTGGTGATGCAGGTGTGCCGCGACCTGCCGTCGGGCTACGTGTGCGAGTGCGGCGCGGGGCACCGGCGCGGGCCCGCGGGCTGCGCGGCGGTGTGCGCGCAGGGCTGCGTGCGCGGCGCCTGCGTGCAGCCCGACGTGTGCCGCTGCGACTTCGGCTACGTGGGCGCCAACTGCACCATCCAGTGCCAGTGCAACGGCCATGCGCACTGCGAGGGGCCTGATAAGCTCGACAACTGTATCGAGTGCCATAACAACACCATGGTGAGTGCAAGTCTTGCTACTCTACCGTTTTACACAAAACTGCCTGACTATGCGTAGTGTTTTTCTCACTTTGCTTATAAAGGGTTTAAGCGACATCGTACCAAAAAAGTTCTCATTCCAAGTAGGGTAAATCGCCAATAACTGGCCACCGTTCAGTAACTGGCCACCTCATACAGAACCCTCTTTAGTCTTCGATGCGTTGTTGCTTATCCCATGTATAAAGAAGGTCGCATGTTTATTTGCGTAATTTGCGGACAAATAGTATATTTTTGTAATTTGCGACCCAATGAGGATTATTCTTTTGTATTCCACATTCCGCCCCACTTCGCAGAACTCATGATCTAATTGAAACTTTAACTTCAGGGCAACCAATGCGAGAAATGCAAACCCAACTTCGTCGGCGACCCGACCGACAACGGGCAGTGCATCCCCTGCTCCGTATACTGCCACGGGCACACCAGCATCTGCACGAGCGAGGGCGAGGCGCGCGACTCCACGGACCTGGACGAGTACTATCAGAGCGCCAAGGCCCGCTGCGTGCGCTGCGCCAACAGCACGGACGGGCCGCGCTGCGAGCGCTGCATAGAGGGCTACTTCAGGGGCTCCGAGAATCTCAGCGATCCGTGTCGACCGTGAGTATCAACATCAACCTTGACTCCAACATATGTAACACAGTTTACCTTTTCAATATGCTTGCATTGGCAATATTTTAAACTATAATGAAGACAAATACATAAGTGGCTAGGTATGCATAAGTGGCGGAATTTCAGCTATTGACAAGTAAGGTTATTGAATTATGAGGAATTTTGTCTTAATTGAGTTTAATACTATGCCATTATCATGGGAGCATTATTTTTATAAGTGCTAGCTGCTCAAAACGGCCCAATTACATAGTCCGCAAACATACGCCTATTACACAAATCCGTTAACAAGAAGCGCAAAAATCAAAACAGTCCGACACTTTATATGCCGCGGCTGCTGGACGAGCGGCGCGGGCGCACCAACCTGCTCGGCAAGGCGCCGCTGACGCGCGCTGTGCGGACCCTTAACATAGTAGCCGAGAACATTGATTTGTTTTGGTGTTCTCTGACTGAATTCAAAAAGTGCACATTGTTCACATTATGTTATAGGCGCCATAACTTAGAATAAGTTGTTACTAGGTAAGGTAAAAATGTTAATAGTTACACTATTGTCTTAGGTTTAGTACCTGTAAAGATAGTTGTAAGTGGGGAAATAAATAAATAAATATTTCATTCTTATTCATTTCCCAAAATTTTGTTACGATTGATAAAGTTACAGAGGAGGAAATAGTCGGGAAACACCTCGATTTTTTACTAAGGACATTTAGTCAGAGTTGCAGTTGTACTTATCACACACATTTCTGGGCGGTAACGATCTGGTAAATACGTACACCTCAAAGACATGCCTGTATTTGTGCGAAGAATAAATTTTATTTGAATTTCGAAATCCTCCCAGAGCAGGTCCGTTGCATAAGTCGACTCTGGTAGTTTCCGAAATTATGTGATTCTCGGGCAAAACTTCTTTTTACAATCAATTGTAAACAAACACAATTCATAAAAACGAAATGTATGTTGCAATAGACATTGAGATCGTCGTTCGACATGGTCTCTATGGTGCCCCATATTAAGATTTTTCGCTGTCAACTCTTCTCTCTTCGACATTTTGTTAAGTTTTTAAATTTTACGTCAATAGAGATCAACTCTATAAAACATCATCTCGGTCGGCCCGAGTATTGGGCTCCTGAGACTGCATCAATTTCATAACAACACAAGTTCTAAATTTAAATGGGAGTGTCGTATGTCACACAGAATGTGCGCGCTCGTGCGCGGTCCCGCTTACGTCAGCACGACAGAAATAACGATTAAGAATACTTGAATCTCAATCACAAGCTAATGTACCTTTCGTAACTCCTGGAGCTCATGCAATGAGAAATAGAGGAGTGCGTAGTCATCTACGCACTCCTCTATTTCTCATTGCGTAGATGCGTACTAGCTGTTTTGTCCATAGCGTAGATGTAGATACGTAAGTGGCGTAGGTAGGAGTGGGGCGCGCCATCATCATAGATTGAACCATTCTATACACAGGTGAAATATTTTATTCGATCGGATATGCGATTCCTTACAAATTTCAAAGCTGCAACCTCCAGACTTTCCTCTTTATAATATTTGTATACAGGTTGTTCCAAAACTTTGCCACGCGGAGGGTGAGTACCTTAAATATTGAAGAAAGGTTTACTGAAATAATACGTCATTTTATTTTTTAATGACTTGGCACTGTGTTCAAACATTTTTGTAAAGTCGCATACGATACCATACAATACGTAATAAATAAAATTACATTTTCATGGTCTTCCCTCTGTTTAAGATGCTGTGTTATTCAAGAAAAAATAATCGTAATGAGTAACCCTTTCGATCGGCTTCGTAAATATTTTACATTACATTTTATTTTTCATATTTGGTGTGTTCGATCCTAAGGCAGGTGATTTTTCAAAAATGTTAGAATGCAGTTCCAATGTTTTTTTTAAATGAAGTCTTCTTTCATTAAAGTTCCTATCTTAGATATTTAAGTGTGGCAAAGTTTTGGCACATCCTGTATACTAACCTAGCTGACGTAATGATTATCTTCCGAACAAAACTTCAAAAATATTCATTATATACAGATGCGAATGCCACGGTCACGGCGACACCTGCGACCCGGTAACCGGCGAGAAGTGCAACTGCGGCAACAATACCGAGAGTGACGCGTCCTGCCAGACCGCCAGCTCCAGCAAGAACTCGGCGCAGGAGTGCTGGCGCTACCAGTGCGTCAAGTGTCGCGACCTGTACATGGGTGACCCGCGCAACGGCCACCAGTGCTACAAGACCATCAATATCGAGAACAAGCTGTGCTTCGACGGCAAGTCTATCGGTGAGTACAGCTCCAGCAAGAACTCGGCGCAGCAGTGCTGGCGCTACCAGTGCGTCAAGTGTCGCGACCTGTACATGGGTGACCCGCGCAACGGCCACCAGTGCTACAAGACCATCAATATCGAGAACAAGCTGTGCTTCGACGGCAAGTCTATCGGTGAGTACAGCTCCAGCAAGAACTCGGCGCAGCAGTGCTGGCGCTACCAGTGCGTCAAGTGTCGCGACCTGTACATGGGTGACCCGCGCAACGGCCACCAGTGCTACAAGACCATCAATATCGAGAACAAGCTGTGCTTCGACGGCAAGTCTATCGGTGAGTACAGCTCCAGCAAGAACTCGGCGCAGGAGTGCTGGCGCTACCAGTGCGTCAAGTGTCGCGACCTGTACATGGGTGACCCGCGCAACGGCCACCAGTGCTACAAGACCATCAATATCGAGAACAAGCTGTGCTTCGACGGCAAGTCTATCGGTGAGTACAGCTCCAGCAAGAACTCGGCGCAGCAGTGCTGGCGCTACCAGTGCGTCAAGTGTCGCGACCTGTACATGGGTGACCCGCGCAACGGCCACCAGTGCTACAAGACCATCAATATCGAGAACAAGCTGTGCTTCGACGGCAAGTCTATCGGTGAGTACAGCTCCAGCAAGAACTCGGCGCAGGAGTGCTGGCGCTACCAGTGCGTCAAGTGTCGCGACCTGTACATGGGTGACCCGCGCAACGGCCACCAGTGCTACAAGACCATCAATATCGAGAACAAGCTGTGCTTCGACGGCAAGTCTATCGGTGAGTACAGCTCCAGCAAGAACTCGGCGCAGCAGTGCTGGCGCTACCAGTGCGTCAAGTGTCGCGACCTGTACATGGGTGACCCGCGCAACGGCCACCAGTGCTACAAGACCATCAATATCGAGAACAAGCTGTGCTTCGACGGCAAGTCTATCGGTGAGTACAGCTCCAGCAAGAACTCGGCGCAGGAGTGCTGGCGCTACCAGTGCGTCAAGTGTCGCGACCTGTACATGGGTGACCCGCGCAACGGCCACCAGTGCTACAAGACCATCAATATCGAGAACAAGCTGTGCTTCGACGGCAAGTCTATCGGTGAGTACAGCTCCAGCAAGACCTCGGCGCAGCAGTGCTGGCGCTACCAGTGCGTCAAGTGTCGCGACCTGTACATGGGTGACCCGCGCAACGGCCACCAGTGCTACAAGACCATCAATATCGAGAACAAGCTGTGCTTCGACGGCAAGTCTATCGGTGAGTACAGCTCCAGCAAGAACTCGGCGCAGGAGTGCTGGCGCTACCAGTGCGTCAAGTGTCGCGACCTGTACATGGGTGACCCGCGCAACGGCCACCAGTGCTACAAGACCATCAATATCGAGAACAAGCTGTGCTTCGACGGCAAGTCTATCGGTGAGTACAGCTCCAGCAAGAACTCGGCGCAGCAGTGCTGGCGCTACCAGTGCGTCAAGTGTCGCGACCTGTACATGGGTGACCCGCGCAACGGCCACCAGTGCTACAAGACCATCAATATCGAGAACAAGCTGTGCTTCGACGGCAAGTCTATCGGTGAGTACAGCTCCAGCAAGAACTCGGCGCAGCAGTGCTGGCGCTACCAGTGCGTCAAGTGTCGCGACCTGTACATGGGTGACCCGTGCAACGGCCACCAGTGCTACAAGACCATCAATATCGAGAACAAGCTGTGCTTCGACGGCAAGTCTATCGGTGAGTACAGCTCCAGCAAGAACTCGGCGCAGGAGTGCTGGCGCTACCAGTGCGTCAAGTGTCGCGACCTGTACATGGGTGACCCGCGCAACGGCCACCAGTGCTACAAGACCATCAATATCGAGAACAAGCTGTGCTTCGACGGCAAGTCTATCGGTGAGTACAGCTCCAGCAAGACCTCGGCGCAGCAGTGCTGGCGCTACCAGTGCGTCAAGTGTCGCGACCTGTACATGGGTGACCCGCGCAACGGCCACCAGTGCTACAAGACCATCAATATCGAGAACAAGCTGTGCTTCGACGGCAAGTCTATCGGTGAGTACAGCTCCAGCAAGAACTCGGCGCAGGAGTGCTGGCGCTACCAGTGCGTCAAGTGTCGCGACCTGTACATGGGTGACCCGCGCAACGGCCACCAGTGCTACAAGACCATCAATATCGAGAACAAGCTGTGCTTCGACGGCAAGTCTATCGGTGAGTACAGCTCCAGCAAGAACTCGGCGCAGCAGTGCTGGCGCTACCAGTGCGTCAAGTGTCGCGACCTGTACATGGGTGACCCGCGCAACGGCCACCAGTGCTACAAGACCATCAATATCGAGAACAAGCTGTGCTTCGACGACAAGTCTATCGGTGAGTACAGCTCCAGCAAGAACTCGGCGCAGGAGTGCTGGCGCTACCAGTGCGTCAAGTGTCGCGATTGATTTGCCCAATCCGTTATATACATAATTTACGTCAAAGAAAATTATGCTCTAGTAATTACACATATGGTATATGTCTCTTAATTCAAACCGTGCACATAACGGATTCGGCAATCTCGCCGACGATTTCTGAAATTACATTCACACGGCAGTTACAAAATCATTCCATACTAATTGGCTCAGAGTTCAAAGTGTTGAGCGTAAAGATATTGTAATTTATTTATTTATTTATTATTCGGAGAACCAACAGCTAACAATTCAAAATAATAATATAAGCTAGTTATATAACTTAAGAGTCCGTATACAGCCGTTTGCTGAATTCGCTAAACTTTTTGAGGTCATATCTCACTAAATATTCGTTTTCCTACAGATTTTAGCTCTCAATTTACCATATTTTAGCTCAGTCCAACAGCTGTTTTCTCATTTTTCGCTCGGAGACGTGTAAAACGACTTAGGTTTGAAGAACTATTTGATTTCAAACCGACTTGAAACAAATAAATATATATTGGATTGATAGTCTTCTTAGGAATAAGTGTAAAACATTTTATTAGGTACATATTAAATTGTTGAGTAAAACCGTATTTCCATCCAACAACTTTTTAGTAAAAACACACGAAGAATCGCCAGTATTTTTGGCCATTTAGCACATTATTCCAAAAATATGAAAACATAATAAGAAACTCCAGTTCAAGCGCTATTCGAACATATAAAAATATATTTACGTGTAGAAGTAAATTTTGGCATAAAAAATATTTCAAATCACCCTAAAATTCGTAATAAAACACCGTGCACGGTGCTCGATGCGGCAGTCTCCGCCAAGCGGTTCGAGAGAACGGTCACGTCGCTCGTCGATTTCAAGGTTACGTAGCTATGGGCGCTTGGGCTAGCGGGAATTATAGCGCGACGAGGCAGTCTTGATCATTTGTTAAGTAATGGTTTTTGTTTCTTTTGACTTTTTATATGAAATTGCATTTGTACTAATGGAATTATTTTCATTGTACTACTATTTTTTTTTACCTATGTTCCATAGAAGGAGGTTCTTAATTAGTCTTCATGTTTTATCTATATATACATTAATCGATTCTAAAAGTACATTATCGAATTTTCATCATCATCAGCCTATATATACGTCCCACTGCTGGGCACAGACGTCCTCTCCTGAATTAGTTGGACTGTTCAGGATGTTATTTTGCAGTTTCTTAATTTTGACAGCCATTTGTAAGATTTCCAATTAACGGAATCTTATTCCTATTGCCTTATCTGTGTGATATAAACTGCTTCCTGCTGTCTTGGTGCTACTTTTGTGGCCTTTTTAATCATTTCCGGTTTTAACCATTATTTATGCAATTTTACCTAACATTTCTTCGATGACAGGTCTCAACACATCTGTGTCACATGTTTTATCTCCATTTTTTTTTCGCCCATCTTTTCCTTGCTCAGATTCTTACTATTCATGTCGCTGAAGTAGTATACTATAATACAATATTTATAAATTGATCGGTTGTATTATTTTAGATTCAAGTATGGCGCCTAGGAAGACAAATCGTTCATTTGGTAAAGTAAAGAGAAAAAATATATTTTGTGGCCCTAAAACATTAAAACCAGACTATAACGAAATCAGCACAACGCTGGAACCTGGGAAGGTTAACGAATTATTCTAATTTATCTTGATGAAGCTTATTATGCTTCAGGAAAATTAACTGTAAAAAAAACTGTACCTTAATTTCTAAATTACCTGGTAGTTTATTTCAACACCTACACTAAAACCAAGAAACGAATAAGTCAGGTAAAAACTTTCACCTAGAATTTGATAAACTGGAAACTGAAAACTCTAACAGTAATTAATTATCGACCGAGTGAGCGGAAGCGAATAAGGTCTCCGTTTTAGCTTGGACAAAACGCTTTCGTATGTCTATCCGGATTTCCGGCTGTTCTCCTCTAGAGTTCGCATTTCTCAACCGATTCTTGTAAAATTTGGTGAGCAGATTCGGTAATTAATTATATAGAATTTTTTGTCGAGCCAGTTTTTGGGAATTTTTCAAAATGGCGGAGTTATGCAAAAAGACAGACTCGCGAGGTCTACAGCTCACAGAGCCACTAGTAAATGATATAAATAACCTAAGATGAGTAAAGATAATAATATTAAATGTTGGGGAAAATCTTACACAAATCGACCTAGTCCCAAACTAAGCAAATCTTGTACTATAGGTACTAAATGACGATATACATACTTATATAGATAAATAAATACTTAAATACATAGAAAACCAATATCCATGACTCAGCAAGAAATAGCTCTGCAAACTCTGCAAAATCATGCGCCGATTTCCAGACGAGTTTCCATTGAAGAACGATTTTAAAAGCGAGATCAGTGATTCGAAACGATAGAAAATAATCACGAACATAGGTCTAAAATACACTTAAAATAATCGTTACAAATTATGCACAAAAGCTAAAAATATTAAAATTGCTTCTAAAAATCGGGAATATTTTTGAGAGAACTCAGTGATAACTTTTTTATTTTTTTAAACGGCCAAAAAATTAAAATTAAAAAACATGATATCCGCGCTTCCGAGCACGCACTTCCATCTCGTTCACGCTTATGCTCAGTGAGAGGGAGAGAAGACCATGAACCTACGGCGCCTTAAAGTATCAAAACTACTCTACGCCGACCTAGCCGCCTCGCTCGACCCCCACTACAATACCTGCGCTGGCGCACTCGGAGGCGGGTAATAATACCTACAATCGAACTTTTTCCGGGCCAATACGGACTCTTAAGTAACAGAAAGCCAATTAAAGGTACCCACCAGTAGCTAAAGTTAGCTAAAATAAATGATATTTTATTTCAGATGAATGCAAAATCAAACCTCGTCCGCTATATCCTGGGCAAACGGTGTTCGTGGCCGTGAACCCGCGCTACATGAACGTGGACATACGAGTGCTGGTGGACGTCACGCAGGGCGCCGTCGACCTCTACCTCAGCCCCAACGACAGCTCGTTCGTGGTCTCAGTCAATGGCACGCACGGTTCGCATGTAGTTGAAATCGACCCGGCCTATTTTTACAAGCACGAACCCTACCGGAAACCAACGTTCGACGACAACCTTGAAGAATCGCCCAGGATGGCCTTGCATTACGAAAAGACTGAGTACACTCCTGTCGCTTACAAAGCGAAGGATCTAGCTACATATATAACAGTGTACAACAAGAACACTCTGTTGCGCGTGCGAGATTTGCGCAACCGTCTCGTGTTGACACTTCCAGAGAGATACCACGAGCTGGGACATACTAAATTCTACATAATCGTCCGTGCGCGGCACTCGGAAGACGGCGCAGCGAGCTTCGGGCTGGTGTTCTTCAGACAGGATCAGCTGCATATTGACCTGTTCGTGTTCTTCTCCGTGTTCTTCTCGTGCTTTTTCCTGTTCCTGGCGGCGTGCGTGGTCGCGTGGAAGGCGAAGCAGGCTGCGGACGTGCGCCGGGCAAGGAGACGGCACGTTGTCGAGGTGTGTATTAATATCACAGGACAAATCATTTATTTATTGACATTTCAAACTGCTTAGGCTTAGGTTTATCAGCCATAAGACGTAAATTTCTATACAGTTCTAGTGACAGTGAACGAAAACTTTAATGAGGTTATAAAGTACTTAAAGGGTGAGTACTATTAAATTGTCGCCTTTTCAATTCAAGTTTACTAAAAGAAATAACACACAAGTTAGTCAAAGTTCTTTAGTATAATAAAGTTTAAGATAAAATAGATCCGTTAGCACAATTTTATTCTTTGATCAGAGCACGACGAGAGAATTTTCGAACTTTACTCTTGACGCGTTTCATAGAATTTTGCACAGAATCATTTCTGATCAGCTTAGTACATTTCATCCACTTTTTTTTGAAATCAGGTAATGATGTGGCCGGCTGGCACGTTTTACGCAACTTTGTTTTAATACTTGCCCAGTATTTCTCTATCGGCCGTAGTTCTGGGCAGTTTAGGGGATTAGTATTCTTCGGTACTACATCGACAGAATTCAGGTTATACCACTCTAAAGCTCGGGATGAATAGTGACAGCTCGCTAAATCGGGCCAGAATAATGTCGAAGAAATGTGCTTTTTTATGAGCGGTAATAATCTTTTTTTTAAGCATTCGGATATATAAATATCCGTGTTGACAGTGCCAATGGTTACAAAGGGCGAACTCCGCATGCCGCACTGGCATATCGCTTGCCACACGAGGATTTTTTTTGCGAATTTTTCCACTGGAATTACTTTTTCTGATTCATGCAGACCCGGGACGTTGCGAGAAGAATAGTATTGATTTCCTGGTATCGATTTGAAATCAGCCTTTACATAAGTTTCGTCATCAATAATTAAGCAACCTGTATTTTGAACTAACAGGGTGTACAGTAATCTAGAGCGTCTAACTGCTCTGTTATATTGTTCTACCGTTCTTTTCGGGGCTTTTTGCTTTTTGTAAGAAGAAATACCGCACTTTATTTTTATTTTCTGTACATTTGTTTGACTAGTACCAACTTTTTTGGCCACATCTCGAGAAGAGATTGCTGGATTTTGATCAAATAACCTACACACCCTTGACTCTAACTTTTTGTTCCGTTTTCTTGTCGGATTACCCTCTCGCAACTTTCTTTCAGTAGTTAAACCTTGTTTTAACCTTTTTGGGGTCCTTTGCACTGTTCTCTGACTCGTATGGCACGATTTCGCAAGCTCCGAAGTAGATACATTGGGATTTACTGAACATTTTTGCAGAATTAATTCGCGAACGCTTTTTTCTCTTGATGACATCTTGACGGATACAAACAAATGAATGTTTTTTTTTAAACCTAAGATGAAAAAAGTTTTAAATTTCATATCTGAAAAGTTTCATCAAAACAGGTTGCAAGGTCAGAAAAATAGAACGGAAAATGTTAGCGACAATTTAATAGTACTCACCCTTTAGTACTACGCCACTGTTCGGAAATGTGGCAATAGATGGTCTAAAACCAAGCTGGAAAGTAGGCAATAGCTGTAGCACCTGGTAGCACCTGAACCACCACTACTACAATGTTTCATTGTAGTAGTGGTTGTTATTGTTGGACAGTTTGAACAGCGATTCCCCAATCACAGCTCCCCCCGCCCCCGCCCGGCTCGCGTGACGGAGTAATGTCTCGGCCAAAAGTGCAATAGATGGACTCGTCTCCTTCGAGGTCCTCACCTAGCGGCTCGGACCTCGAACCCACTCGTCCGTCTATTGCCTACTTTCTAGCCTTTCCAACAATGTACTATAGTTACTTCTTGGTTCTCCAAGGCTACTTAACGGAAGATTTCGTTAAGAGATTTGCAAAAACATCGAGTATTACGATCGGTGGCCGTGTTATTAAAGCATTAGAGGTTGCTACGTCTAAGCCACTGGACTTCCGGTCACCTGAAATATCCAAAATCGCTGAATATAGACTACTCCCTTCCCGTCAATGGTGTCGATACATGTCTATTATCCGCGTGTTATAATGCCGTCACAATTTCATGCGTGTTCTATGGGCATATTTAAGCAGTCTCTATCGGAAACCCGTTATACCAGTACGTTTTTGAATCTCCTGATTGTAGTATTGTCCCTGACAGATGCTGCACATGGCGAAGCGGCCGTTCGCGGCCGTGACGGTGGTGCTGCACGGCGCCGGCGCGGGCGCGGGAGCGGGCGCGGGAGCGGGAGCGGGAGCGGGAGCGGGAGCGGGTGCGGGTGCGGGCAAGCGGCGCCGCGCGCCCGACCTGCGCCCCGTCGCCATCGAGCCCACCGGCGACGGCCGCGCCGCCGTCACCTCCGTGCTTGTTAGGTATGTCCAATTTCCCAACTGGTTTTCTCACCGCTTAGCGACAACTACCTGATGCGAACCCACTAGTGGTGGTGGTCAGACTTACTAGTCTGACCCCTGATTTAGCATAGTTGGTACGAAAGACGGCGTCAATATCTATATACTAGAGGCGATTGGTGATGTGACTGGAGACACATGATTCACACTTTAGTTCGTCTAGCCATGCAACTATTTCTTCGACTGCTAGTCGTTTGTTTTGATGGAGCGTGACGTGTAGTGACAGTAGCATCAGCGTAAACACATCACCGTACACGGTATAGTTGAGATTTTCTAAACTGGACTGATCCATAGTAGAAAGAGTGGAATGTAGGTTATCTTCATACAAACGCACCGCGCGCGGCTTGTATGTGTGCGCCATAGTATCTATGCGTCGCCGCACGCACACTTAAACAAAATCTCGACCCGTTTCTCAGTGCGCCAGTCGTGCGATAACGTACTTTGCACTCTTTCTACTATGACTGATCTTCTTATCTTCAGAAGAATAGCATTCAAGTCTAACAATATGACTGTGTGGTAGGACGCGTGCCATTTTTTGCAAGAAAAAGGTTAGCGCCACATAAAATGGTTAATGTATAATGAACTCTATCGTCTTATACAATAGATTCAAAATGGACTAAAAGATAAAACAACCCGCTCCCAGCGAGTCAGGTACAAGGCGCTGTGTGTGGTATTTTATCTCGTAGCTAATTCGGAATCTATTGTATAAGAAGATAGAGTTCATTATTCAATGAACATTTTACGTGGCGGTAACATTTTTTTTACAAAGGAAAAAATGAAAACAAAGGCTATTCATGAGCTCAATACATTGGCCATTCATGAGCTCAGTTCAAATAATTTAAACTATACTCACACGGTCACTTTCGCAGCCGATATCTCCCGTTTTGAACCGACTTGAAAAAATCGGCCAAGTGCGTGTCGGGTCACGCGCAGTGTAGGGTCCCGTAATTGCCTGTCTATCTTAGTTACATCGACACGCGCGCTCCAACTAAAAAGTGCAGTTGGGTCGGCCGAATTTGTACGAAAGTTGGTCTTTCTATAGACTGACAAGTTTCTTTTTGACCCTGGCCATGTTGCGGATTTTTAATGGAACTATTTTTTTTACTGGCAAGGAGTACTTTTTGACAACAGACTTTAGAAGTCATCGAATGTCACCGATGTAAACAAACAGCAAGGGAGACGAAATACTTCGCGATTGTAAAATAAAATTTAAAATGCCGAAAGCAATCCGTTAGCGATGTCAGAATAGTTATTTATGCTACTAGTGTGGAAAGTAGGTGATTTCCGACGAGTGTCATTTGTATAATTCGACACGAGTCGGAAATCATCATTACGCGCGTGTATCATACAACGTTTTACTATGCCTTGTGTGAGGAAATATTAAATGTTAAAATGTCGAATTGAAGAATTGATAAATTGAGAATTGATTTTGATTGAGAAATTGATAGATAGTCAGGTACCTACTTATTATCTGGAACTGCATTTTAAAACTTCTCCAGATCTTTTGCCGTCAAGCTTATTCACTTACAAGTTAAAACCATTGTTTTACACTTGCATTGTTGGTTTTGGAACACAATTAATGTTGAGTAATCAAACATCCAAACATCTAAACATAAAAACATCTAAACATCCAAACTTTCGCATTTATAATATTAGTAGGATTAGTCACTTTCACTTGACATTTTTAACATATTTACATAAAATTATTGTTATTATTGATTAGTCACTTTCACTTGTCATTTTTAACATATTTACATAAAATAACTCCGAAGTGAACAACAATCACAACAATAGCGGGCTTATTTTGAATATAATTGAATATTTACAGCAAAAAAAAGATGTCGTATTGTCTAGTATTTCTATAAAGATAAACACTGACATTTTATAGTGCGGTCGTAGGTATTGAATGAACTGGTTGTATTGATTGAACTGGTTAGTTTGATTGAATTTAACTAGTAATTTCTTTTCTTATTAAAATATTGTAATTAAAATTGAAGACGAATATAGAAACAGGTCCTTTATTCGAATCCCAGAGCGAACATTTTATAATGGAGACATGACTCGAACAAAAATTATTACATTAAAGCCCAAAATCTCGCCAACGAATCACTGAGTTGAAAAATGGTTACAAGAAACCCATAATATTTTTGAACAAGCTATCCAACGATACCCCACACTATAGGTTTACCGAGACATTTTTTTTTTACAATATTTTGTTCTACTGTTTTGTCGGCGTGATTGGTCTATATACCCATGCTGAATTACAGTTTTTTATCAGTAAGAGTTACTGAGCTAAGCCGAAGACGGACAGACGGACGGACATGACGAAACTATAAGGGTTCCTTGTTGACTACGGAACCCTAAATGTGTTCCACTGTATGTTTTTGTTTTATGACGTTCACCGATTTCTCTGTCAGTTGTGGACCGATTTTAAAAATTCTTTTTTTATTCGAAAGAGTATACTCCTTGTCACTAAGTTGATATCTTATGATGGGATCCTAGTGAAATTCAGGACAGCCATCAAATTCAAATTGTATGGGCAAGCGTTTCTATTATTTATATCTCGTAATTTTAGTGAAGTGGAACTGATGATCAAGACCACGGTTGACTTACGGAACTTCTCAGTGATATATGTACATCAAAGATCCCGATATGACTCCGTTGATGTAGCAACTAATAAAGTGCTAAAGGTGATTCTGAGATACTTGAGGTATCGATGGAACTCCTCAAATATTACCGGCCCGCATATAGCGACTTGGGTTTTTTCTGTAATAATCAACGCATATGCTCTCGGAAAGCAGTTCATGTGGTAAAATGGAAATAAAATGTGGAATTTTTTCGAAGTAATGAATTAAAGTCAAACTCAAACTCGAACATTTATCGTGACAAACAATTGCATACAGAAAATACGGTCGGTCGGTTTAAACTTTTTTTTTAAAGTAAATTATATTATCCTTATTGCTCACGTGTGACCGTGACGTGCACTTCTCCAGCACGTCTATCATGAGACGACTGCGACATACACTCGTTTTTTCTCGCACTATATGACTATACCTCTTGTTCTAAGTGTTCTAATAAGAGAGAGACGGATAGTGCGAGAAAAATCGAGAGAGCTCGCGCGCCGTCGCGTGATAGCCGTGCAGCGCATCATTACTTTGGTCTCAGTATTAATGTACATCGATTCTGACATCACGGAATAAGTTGTCAAGTAAAGCTGGTCTAATTTGTGAAACATGAAGTGAAAGGTAGTTTTGAGCGCAGTGACATACCTACTGGTAATGGTGTGTTGCAGGTTACCGGGCGGGTCCCTTGCGCCCGTGCGGCTGGCGCTGGCGTCCTCGCTGGTGCTGGTGGCGCGCGCGCCCGCCCGCGCCGTGCGCGCGCGCCGCCGCGCGCCGCCGCGGCACACCTAGCCCTGGCCCGCGCGGCCGTACGTCTCCACGCTGTAGCCCCGGACCCGGACCCGGACCGTACGAGTCGATACATTCCTAAATTGATAATGACAAAGATATCATGATATAAGAAGTGTGCTTTATGGGTCAGACGGCCTGATAAAAATGCTCAAAAAGAGTGGCCAATTGCATTCACGAGCGCTACATGTGGCAATAAGCGTAAGAACACATGTATTGATGCGCTCGTGATCCTTATGCTTACAATATTGTGTGCATAGCTCAAACGTGTACATTTTTTTAAGTAGCGAGAATGGATTGCGAAGTTAAATGCGGTGACATCACATCTCTTCTATTCTGATATCTATGGAAGTAATTCATACGTAGATAATGGGCGACAAAGCGGTCCAGGATCGAATGAACGCTCGCAGTGACGTGATTAAGTCGATGTATGGTTGCCCCGACCCGGTGTTTTTTCGATGCGTCGCTTCGTCGAAGTTCCTGACTGTTGATTATGAATACCATTTATTTTAAATTCGATATATAAGTCATTTTAAGGCGCGGTTTGTATCTGGTAGCTATAAGTAGGACATAAACATTAATCTGTAATATTAAGCGTTAAGAAATCGATCATGATAATCGAGGAGAATTCGCAATTATTATGTGTAATTAAAATTTGTTATTTATTTACAAAATACGTGATATTAATTATGTTGTAATAGGTACACCTGTAGGATGTAGGCGGTAAAAGTAACATTAAGATTAACCCCTTGTTTCCTAAAGATACTGTAAGGTCGGCAGGCGCGTGCGTCGCCGACGGGAGGTCCTCGCCATACTCGGCCATGTTGATACGTATAGGTTTATTTTTAATATTTTATTTGGACAGGGCGTTGTTGTTTTATTTTTCTGTACATTTAATACTTTTAGAAAGCTGAATTGTCAAAAACATTTATCGGTATCAAAGAATCTAATTGTCGCACGCACCAAAATAAAATTATAGGCTTTCGCCTGAATTCGCGTAGAAAGAGCCAAAGGAATCAAAATTGTGTTCGTGTGGAGTGCGGGTTGTGAGTAGCATAATCCCCGAATGTTTTGTTGTTTAATCGAAAATTTTATGTAGCAAAGAGTAGCTTATGTTGTAACGTTGTTGAGTGTGCTGGCACTTTCCGTAGCACTATTTATGTAGTATTTTTTATAATATGGCAGCTTGTTTTAAAATTAGTCTTACGTTTTTTTCTTCATATATAGTTGGATCAACTTAGGGAATTAGATTGTCTCGGATTCCATGTGTGCGTGATATCACGTCAGGTTAACGTGCTAGCGTCTGCAACTGGTGAACCTATTTGTGTCATCTGACAATATTGAAATTATTTTTACTAATATTTATTACATTTATTATTTATAACTGACATTATGAATGCTCATCGGAAAAATCACTATATTTATTACTCGAATACCTTAAGAGTCCGCAGTATGCTCGATTCTCCATACAAACGTAGTTACGCTTTCATTTTAAAACTACGTGTTGGATTGTAACGAAACTGCATATACAATGACATGAGGTATATCTATGTCTGTAAATAGTTTATGTAGCTTCAGATACTATAGTAAAAAAATACAGCGAATTTAAGTTTTTGATACAAAACTTGTTTTTGCTGTATTTCGTTTGTTTTATACACTAATACCATACCATACCATATACCATACCAACTAATTACAGACATAGATATATCTCATGTCAATGTATATGCAAAGTTTCGCCACAATCCAACACGTAGTTTTAAAATGAGAGCATAACTACGTTTGTATGGGAAGGCGAAATTCGGCCGAGCTTACTGCGGACTCTTAATTCGTTACATTTACAAATATATATCGGTGTGTTACTTTCCCATAATTATTACACACATAATTGATACCTATTATATATACGGCTCAATGAAAAAATTCTAGATAGATTGTTATGAAGAACTGACTGAAAACCTGGTTGAAAAAATGTTTCCTAAATTACTATTTAGTTGCTGAGGTTGGAATCTCCCGGTTTCCGCATTGCTCATTTGTAACAGTATTCTATAAATGAATTGATCAATTACTTGACGAGTAGGTAAAATGTTTTAAGTCAAGATATAATTTTAAGGTTTAATTGTTTATTATCTAAGAGAGTACTGATACTGTTATACCTATTTTATTAAGTTTAATATAAATTATGCCTGATCGAGGGTAAAAGTCCAAATTACATTCCATTTATGTTATGTGTATACTACACCTTTTCTTATTATTATTTTTTATATTTATCACGTAAGATCAGGTATCTAAGAGCTTTAAGGATTTTACATAAGAAAAAGTGCTCATTATTTCAAGTAACTCTTGTGAAAAATTGTGTCAGAACATATAAAGTTTGTTCAAATCCTGAACATTTGAAGTTTAATCCTGAATGTTACAGGTGGTCTCTACACACTGTGCCCTGTAGAGCACATATGGCGTTAATTTGCGGCTGTAGACTCGAAAATTATTATTACTCCAAAAGAAAGAAGGCAAAAAATATGCCTATAGTGACGAAAATCCCATTCAGATCTCAAATAATTATTATATTGCTTGTTAGAGAGAAAACGCAAACAGTTTGTGACCTCACAATCCGCGAGCCTGCCGCGTCACGCGTCGCGCGGGCGGCAGGCCGCGTCGATGGCGGGGCCGAACACGATGGGGCACGCCACGTTGCCGTCTATTAGTGAAGTCACTATGAAGTTGCGTTTTGCGAAAAAGGGACAGAACATACTTCTTCGTGAAACTTTGGACACTTATAACTTCGTGATTATTTAAACTCTTACGTTGCTTATTTCGCCATTTGACTAGATTTTTAATCCCTTTTCGATAAATTACGACATTATTGATTATTTTATTAAGTGTCTACACCCCTAGCTATTGCTATAACAATTTTTTTTTTACTGACTTTTAATTAGCATTCCCATGGAATTAGCCGAATTTGATATGAGACACTATTTACAATTCTGATTGCATTTATTTTGTTTTCATCTTTATTATATCAATGATTTGTATAAATTATTCTCCACTTGTGATGTTTTTAAAAAGTCGATGATTTTCACCGCAATATTTTGTATTTGTACGTTACCTAGTTAACATATGATGCACGCAACAGCTTATTAGAGCTATTTAAAATTACTCGCATAGTTAAAAATATTTTGTCTTTTTAAATTCAATTATTTTGAATTCACATAGTAATTTTTCTTTCCATTTTTTGGGAATATGAATAAATCAATAAAATAATTTGCGTATTACTGTAACTAACAAAACAAACAAACGAAAGATATATTTTCTAAAATATGGATTTAGTTTAAGCCAAGTGTTTTCTTGATTTTGTAGATTGCGTTTATTGTACGACTTTGAAACGGAATCGCAGTGTATCCCTAAGAAATGCATAATAATTTACTTGCTCAAATATATTTTTGATCTAACGTGTACCATATTAATGTCCGTATAGATATCGCTCAGTGAGTATTATTTGGCTGCACAAATACATTTGTGCATAATGTAATTTTTGTGTTTGCATTAGTGGTTAAAATTTATAAGGAGTGCTAAATATTGTTGGATTGTATGGTGGAAAGTATTGGTGGCCAATTTGTTGATGACAGATACAGACCAGTATACATACAGGGGATGTGTATCACTTCCTCATTCTATACCTAATATAGCCGCACCCCGATCTGGTTAATCGTCACGACAACTGAATTGCCGTTCAGATATGTACTGGTGGGTTAACCTTTTTAACGCCAAGAACATTAAAAATTGTCGAGCCCTTAAGATATTGCCATGTTATGCTTATGACCTCATGGCGTACGCTTTGAAAGATGTTTTGTTTATTCTCTTTTAACTAAAATGTTGATTTTTATGCATCATTCTCGTGCGCGATGAAAGGGTATGATAGTAAAGTCGAACCATCAAGCTACTAGTTATCCTCATTTATGCATAACCACACCTCAAGCTTTATCAATCAGGGACTGCCATGTAATTGTTTGTTTTTAGTGTCATTGCAATTATTATTCCCCTGTTATGTACAGCCTTTAACTTCAACTGTCAACCGCATTGCAAGACCCAACATGGTACTGCACAAGTTCTTGACAGCAATCTCGAATGGCAATACCTTCATGACATATTTGAATCTAATAGCAGTATTAAGTATAAGCAATATTATATGTATATTTTTGTTTAATCTCAAGGTATAAATGTTTATTAATAAAATATACTGTTGGTTGTAAATTGTGTTTTATTCAGTTCTTTTACAATATGCATGGTGCATTTACAATAAATGTTGAGATTAATTTCCTAATACACTAAAGATTTTATTTTAAAGTAGCTTCCGCCCGCGACTTCGTCTGCATGGACCCAGAATAAAAACAAAAATTTTATATTTTAATCCAGGCAACAATCTTCATGCTAAATTTGAGTTAGAGAATTTAAAATCGGTTGAGCCGCTTAAGCATGAATGAGTAACAAAAATCGAAACTTTCAAACTCTCATTTATAATATAATATTATAATAGGATAAGCAATGCATGAAAATAATTATTGTGGCACAAAGGGGCATAATCATTTTTCAGTGCACAAATGCCGCAAATATCTATTAAGGTAATATGTAACTCAAGAGAGAAATACAGACCAAAGATTGTTTCATGGACTGAATATGCTTCTCAAGTCTCTTGGGTTATTCTTGCAGTGCATAACCTGCCTCACTCATTTATAATAACTGAGCAAAATAATCAAAGCCACACACAATTTGAGCCAGAACAAGAATTTTGTTATTTTTTTCTTCTGTGCAGTTCAGAAACCTATTACATCCTTACAAACACTCAGAAGTGACTGTGGCAGTCTGGTAAAAATAGAACTGTATGTACAATTTGATCAAATAACAATTAGTTCAATAAGATATGTTAGAGCTAATGTTAAACAAAAGTAATACATTTTTAATGTTCTAAAGTCTAATAAACCTTATAACGAAGCCTAAGAAAGCTCATTGGTCTTTTTGAGTAAGAAGGTGGGTCTTTATCTTTTGGAGGAGTTCTTTCTTCACAGTGTCTGGCACTAATGATCTGGCTCGTGGCGTCACTCTGTTAACCAGCATGTCAAATGTGACATTGCTACCCTCATTCTCCTTAACCATGTCTCGGCACAGCATCCTGACTTGATCACGCCATCCACACTCAATTAATCTTCGTCTTAAGAGCTCTTTGAACCTAAAAAAATACTTATAATTAATATTTACAATGGGATAGTTGTTGAAAATATCACAGATTTACATTACCTCTCACGGTCTCCACTAAGGATAAGTCGTTGATGTGCAATTGTATTGTTAACAGTCATTATCACGATACCTGTAACAATATTACTATGAAACAGCGAATAAAACAAGTGGTTACATACCATGCGTGAAACAAAGCGGTACATTTCTCTATTTTATATCAAAGAAAACGTATCAAAGAAAGATGAGCAGTTGCAAATTACCGCATAACTTACAATTCCCTTTGCAGTTGTTGTTGATACTCGATTAATAAGATCACAGCGTTTGAATATTCTAAATTTATGCAATAACAAACACCATCACCATCAATGAAAATATAATTAAATTAAATAGATTAGATTAGATTCATCTGTCACTGTCAAATTTCCGAACGGTGAGTTTCGAAACGTTAGCGTTCAGAAACAATAACGGTACCGCGTAGTGCAGCACGTCTATCATGGGACGGCCGCGACATACCCTCGATTTTTCTTGCACTATACCTCTTGTTCTAAGTGTTCTAATAAGAGAGAGACGTATAGTGCGAGAAAAATCGAGAGAGCTTGCGCGCCGTCACGTGATAGCCGTGCAGGTTGCATGATGTTCCGATATTACATCATTGATGTTCCGAGACAAATTCTATATCAAAACATCTTATCGCATGTATTATACTTATTAGTTTACAGTAATGTACTTTTTTGATAAATGGAATGGGCGTCCTTAGAAATAGGGCCTGTCTTTTCATAAATATGTCGATATTTATGAAGACACCTCATCTCATTATATTTTTTTGTAGATCGTCAAAAAATTGTATTTAGCTAGTAAATATAATAAGAATGCCCTGAGACTTGGTAAGTAGCTTGGTACTACAATGTTTTTATGGGATCTCATTTCGTGTTATCAATCAAAGAGTATTGTAATCAATACATACAAAATATACAAATTATGAATGAAAAGTGCGTGAAAAAGCAAGAATGGGACTGCCATTCTTGCTTCTTCACTTTTTGTCCCATTCACTGCAAATGTTACTTTGTAATCCTATATGTATATTTATATGCAGTTGCTATTATTTATGCAGTTGGTGTATCTAGAAAACTGGACCGAAATTGCAAAATATTAAAGTTTTGCCTTGATTTATACACTAAACATTACATTCTAAATTTGAAGCTTCTATGTCTGCTAGAAGTGCCTTAGAGTTTTGATGATCGGTCAGTCAGTGAGTGACAAAATTAAAAAACTGACTAGTTATAATTCTTAAACTACTGGTTGAAATTGAATGATCAAACATACTTACCGTGTTTATACAATGCCTGCTTGGTTACTGAAAGTTCAGTGTTCTAGTTTTATCCATAACGAAGTTATAGGGGGGTCGAAAATGGCCTGAAATGCTTCGAGGAAAGAATGGTACCTACAGCCGAGCCGCTGTTTTGCTCGACTTGGCGACTTGGCAGATAGGGGTGTAGACTCAAAATTTATTATTTACTTTAAAAGAAAGCGGGCAAAAAAATATGCTAGACTAAAATCCCTAATTCTCAAAAAATTACGAAGCTACAAGCGTTTTAATGTTGCTTGTTAGAAGAAAACGCTAGCAGATCGTGACGTCACGATCCTCGAGCATCATAGTAAATGAGCATTAATCGTTTCGTATGAAGTTGCGTTATTGATTATTTCATTTCGTGTCTACGCCCCCCTATTCAATGCACTAAACTCAATCATAAAGTGGTCATCCAATATTAGGTTAGGCTTACAGTACGTTTTCTAATCACCTCGAGGTAAGGATTTTTCCCCATTTCAAAGCATGTTAACAAATTTGGTTCGGAAATGGGCATAAAGGATTTGCCACACTGGATGCGTTCTGCGGTCAGGTCAAATGGTCAAATTGAACGCAGCCCGTATTCTGTATGAACAACATTGTCGGTCTCTATATATTTTGTATAGACATGCTATCTGAGGGCTTACCGCGAAACGAAAGCGAACTTCGTTTGTGGATCTCCGTCTCTGTCGCACTTGCTAGTTCGAGCGACAGAGGGAGATACACTAACCAAGTTCGTTTTCGTTTCGCGGTAGCCCCTCTGACCGTGCGAGCACGCGGAAGGAACGGAAGGACGCGTACGGGCAGGGGGCCTACCGCGAAACGAAAACGAACTTCGTTCGTGTATCTCCGTCATTGTCGCGCTTGCTAATTCGAGCGACAGAGAGAGAGATACACGAACGAAGTTCGTTTTAATTTCGCGGGAGCCCCTCGGGTAGGCGGGCAGCGGGTGGCAGTCACTGTCAGTTTGACGTTCCCATATATATTCGGGATATATCCTACTAATATTATAAATGCGAAAGTTTAGATGTTTGGATGTTTGTTACTCAATCACGCTTAAACGGCTGAACCGATTTGAATGAAATTTTGCACGAAGATAGTTTATAGCCTGAATTAAAATATAGGATAGTTTTTATTCCGAGTCCACGCACACGAAGTCGCGGGCGTAAGCTAGTATACTATAAATCTAACACAAATATTTCCAAAAAAATGTCTAACGAACGAACAGAGGAGTTTATAGATGCCGTACGACGTCATCCATACTTGTACGACTTGGAAGATTCCTGTCATAGGATAATGAAAAGAAAAGGTTACGTCATGTCCGTCTGTCTGGCCGTCCGTCTTCGGCTTAGCTCAGTAACCATTACTACTAGAAAACTGTGATTCGGCATGGGTCACGCCGATCAAACAGAAGAATAAAATCTTGAAATAAAATCACACCACCTCCACACCTAAAGCGGGGATGTAATTTTTTTTTCTCATTAAACCCATAGTGTGTGGGGTATCATTGGATAGCTTGTTCAAACCATTTTTCAAATTGGTGATTCGTTTGCGAGATATTGGGCTTTAGTGCCCAAATTTTTGTTCATGTGTCCCCCCTCTGCCGGCTAAATGGTGGCTACTGGGAATGTGAAAAAATCGGCAGTAGTTCATATAATGAATTTAAAAGGAAAACTATCACGGCTAAGTAGGCATAACTAGTTAGAGTAACAGTCGACCAACTTAAAATGTACTTAGGAAGGCCAACTTTTTAGTAGACGCAACCATTTAGTTGGCGCGCGCGTGTCGACGTAACTAAGAAACAGGCAACAACGGAACCCTACACTGCGCGTGGCCCGACACGCACTTGGCCGGTTTCCCTGCCCGGACTACTGACCGATTGCCTTGCGTCGACCGCTGAACGACAATGTTGTTCATACATAATGCGGACTGCGTTCAATTTGACCTGACCGCTGACCGCAGAACGCATCCTGTGTCCTTAAAGGTGCTAGCTAGAGTGGCAAGTTAGAAAATTTGCAGTGATATCGATATCTCAAAAATATCTGTTCTCAACTATGTTTAACATCATTTATGGGTAAGGGCTAAATTATTGGCCAGTAGTTAGCCTAGTTAGTCGATAGTTAGCCATACAAACTGAAGAAGTGAAAATAGTTCTGTTGTGACACAAAAAATAACCATAGAATTTTTTCATAGAAATTTGTTCATAGAAAATTTAATGGAGTGAGTTAAGCAGGCCAAGAAATTGGTCCTTAACCTTATACTCCCCCGATTTGAAGAAAATGACGACAAGTAGATGTAATTTTCGCATTCCAAGGGTAATAAAATAACGAATTGCACAAAAGGAAAAAAAAACACTTAGGTATTAAAAATGGATATAAATTTAATACGGTAGTAATTAACATAAAATATATGTAGTATATAAAAACAATATAATTGGTTAATACTTAATAATAATAGAATTCTTCTTATTTTTCCCGCGCGGTTTCCTAAGCCAATGCGTGCAAAATGAATAGTCATAAAACTACCACTGCATAATTTAATTTATTATATTTATCAGTACGATTTGGGAAGCAATACACAAATACCAGAATCTATCATTTGATATTAATATTATTGATATATATATACATATATATGTACAAAACTACAACATTTCCTCTATATAATATTAGTATAGATTACCTGACTGGTAGAAAGTTGCATGTGTATATATATATATATATATATATATATATATATACAAATCTAGGGCATTGCCAGTAAATAATATCTCCCAAGGAATTCCTTCTGACTGAGTTCTTGATTGCCTCGGCTCAGGTAACCCACGTTGACAAGACGCGCCCGGCGCTTGCGACAATAGTCGGAGGCTGTGTTGGTGCGCGGTCACACCACCATGGCCCTAGTTTGTCTCGCATTATTGTTTTCTCGAGACATCAAACAACACGCGCCGCGTCTACGTAGGTTTCGTTTCATGATGATGGAAGTTCTAAAGTTTCGCCTGTGTAGTTTGTAACAGAACGTCATGCATGTCCTGTAGGGCCTGTTCGAGAGCGCCCCTGTACTTGCTGCAGCTGGTCTCGGGGTTGTCGTTAAAGGCCGAGGTCGCGAAGTTGACGTCGTTGTCGCGCGGGTTGTAGCACGTCGCGTACCCGTTACTCACCAGCGGGCCGTAGCACATAAATCCGTCGCATTTACACGCCACCTGGAATAACGCATAATAATTTATGTACCTACAGATCTTACAAAAATGTAACCATTTTTCACTTTTAATTTATTCCTACATAAATAGAGATGTTTAGACGCGAATAATGTGTGTCTTTCCCGCAATGCGCCAAGCGGCGCTAGTGCAGCGCACTAAATAAAATATAAAATATGTATCTTAGATTTGAGTAGAGTAGGCAGTGTCTTTCCTTCTTTATAGAGTGCAATGTATACCTAGCTTATGTCCATTCAATAAATCAACACATGCATACATATATATATTTAATCGGATTAGTGGCTCTAGATATTAACCCCTTTCCTACATAGTAACTTACAAAACTACAACGTTTCCTCTATATAATATTATTATAGATTACCTGACTGGTAGAAAGTCGCATGTGGGCACTTCTTGCGTAACCCGAGTCGGAATACAGCTTATGTAAATCGATGCCATTTTCCATCGCGATCAGCTTCAACCCAAGAAGGTGGCGATCCACGCCGAGCCCTTGTAGAGCCTAAAAGAAATGACTTTGTATTATTACAAACATACACATTTTGGTTACTTATTCAGGAGGATTACGTAATTAAAGCAGTTAAAAATTATAGGAGCAATTATAGGAGCCGCGGTACAGGACATTGCGTACATTTTCCAGCATTGCCCTCTTACAAAATACCATGGGGACCCTGCAGACCTGTTGACCCTTGAAAATGACGCCCCCTTGGATACAGAACTTAAAGAATAACATTGTATTATGATTATTGTGCACGACTGTAATATGCCATACGAATAAGTAAAGTCAAAAATATTTTATACTGATGATAAAAATTGCCGTCAGTGTGTTAAATACAATAATTATTTATGAACGTCAATTAAATCTATTGTACTTAAAATGGTGTTAACTTTCGCTTATCCGGTGATTTTTAAAACAGGTCATTTGCAAGTCGGGTTCGCTTACAAAGGGTTCCGCTAGCAAACTCTGTATAAGAAACCCGAAAATCATTGTTTGGATTTTGATACCGATACGTTCAGATGGCAGTTGGAGCGGAAAGGTTCTCGAGTAGCGACCACGTACCGGCGATCGCGGGAGTCCTTTGTTTGCGGGTGGCGCAGAGCCGGTCAATGCGGTGCTCTTTGGGGGAGGCCTGTCTCCAGCAGTGGGCGTTTTTCGGCTGATATGATGATGCTATTGACCTACCATGACTGTGTAATTCTTGTGCGCGTTAACTGCGTTCTGCATAGCCGCCTTCTTCTGCTTGGGCGAGCACTGCGAGTCCAGCATGGCCTTAGCAAACTCGACGGACTCGAGCGAGCACGAGCGGATCGTCTCGGTGCGCCCGCCGGCGAACATCCTCGTCGCCGCCGACTCGTAGTGTGCGCCGGGCGTTTTGTGTAACCTGATCATTACAGTATTTAGTTTTGATAAATATTTTTCGTAAATATAATATACTAGCTTCCGCCCGCGACTTCGTCTGCGTGGACTCGGGATAAAAAGTATCATCATACTCGTCAGACAGTCGAGTGAGGGCCGGAATTAGTCTCTGGAGATCAACACAACGAATCTACAAATCAATCAAGGGTAGACAACGCGCTTGTGATTCTTCTGAAATCGCAAGCGTCCACAGGTTACGGTGTCTGCTTATCACAGACCGTAGGCGTGATTGCCACCATCATGGTATTCATTAAAGCAGTCACTCCCTTCCTGGCCTTTTGTACTATCCACGATTAATTTCGCCATAAAATAATGATCGCGTTTCAATTTCTAGTTTCCTGCGGAAATACTTGTTGTGCGTCAGGGGTACATACCGGTAAAATGCGTACTGCATAGCCATCTGCAGGTAGCTATCTGGACTCATCTTTTGTGATTTGATGAAATTCTTCCCATAGTTCTCATATGTGAAGCAGTTCAGTTCAAGATTATTTACTAATCTGTAAATGAAACAGTATTTTATTAAGTACTGGCTGCGCTGCAGAGAACCCCTGGGGGGTTGCGGGATAAAATTTAGCTTATTTTTTTAATCAAATGAGTAGTTCCGGAGTTTACATTATTTCTGTTATCACTTTTATCACTTAGTTGTTCCTTAAGGCGTAATGATTTAACTCGAAATACGTATTAAGGCTCTATCGGAATATAAAACTTACTTGTCTAGATTGCCCTGTGCTGTTTTGATCATGCCCACCACTTCCGAGTTCACATTAAACTTCAACTGTTTTGGCGGTTTCGGACTGGACGAAGCAGGCCTTCCTGCCGACTTGTTCTGATCTCTGCGAAATTATTAAAATCAATTGCATATCTCATCAAAGGTTTGCAATTACTCAATCGCCACATCGCTATGGAGTAGGTATGTACCCGAAATCAGCCATGTCATTAAAACTAACATATACTCGCAAAATGTACCTTTGTGCCAATTATATTTTTGGGTACTAACTTTTTCCCGCAATTTTCTTAATCCAAGTCCCTTAGCAAATTCTACCCCCATTTTGATCTCCTTGGGGAATTATTTGCCGAACAAAAAGTATCCTATGTGTTCATTCTGATTATATATTTATGTATACCAAATTTCATCCAAATCCATTTAGTAATTTATGTGCGTCTTACTGGATCGAGTAACAAACGACAGGATGCTTAGCATCGTACGTTTACCCAGCATTATGGCTATCTTGAAGCAAAGACGTCTTCGCTGGCTGGGGCACGTCCACATGCAAAGGATGGAGCCCTCTCGTTTGCCACGTATAACTCTCCTGAGCGAAATAGCCCATGCTTAACAACCAGTAGGGCGGCATATGCTTCCCTATAAGGACAGCACAAAACGAGACATGTCGTCCGTTAAGATCGACCCAACCAATTGGGAAAAGGAGTCTTAAGACCGAAACCATTGGATGAACCTTGGGCAAGGTATGGTTGCGCACGATAAAGCTTGGTTCGATCGTCTTACGTTCCGACGAGAACTGAGACACCAGCGTGCTGCTGCCCGTCCTACATCACCGTGCACAACATTAACTTGCCCAATATGCGGTCGTAGGTGTCGCTCCCGTATCGGCCTTGCGAGTCATGTGCGCAAGTGCCGCCCCTCTATATGATGCACAATATGCGGTCGTAGGTGTCGCTCCCGTATCGGCCTTGCGAGTCATGTGCGCAAGTGCCGCCCCTCTATATGATGTACAATATGCGGTCGTAGGTGTCGCTCCCGTATCGGCCTTGCGAGTCATGTGCGCAAGTGCCGCCCCTCTATATGATGTACAATATGCGGTCGTAGGTGTCGCTCCCGTATCGGCCTTGCGAGTCATGTGCGCAAGTGCCGCCCCTCTATGATGTACAATATGCGGTCGTAGGTGTCGCTCCCGTATCGGCCTTGCGAGTCATGTGCGCAAGTGCCGCCCCTCTATATGATGTACAATATGCGGTCGTAGGTGTCGCTCCCGTATCGGCCTTGCGAGTCATGTGCGCAAGTGCCGCCCCTCTATATGATGTACAATATGCGGTCGTAGGTGTCGCTCCCGTATCGGCCTTGCGAATCATGTGCGCAAGTGCCGCCCCTCTATATGATGTACAATATGCGGTCGTAGGTGTCGCTCCCGTATCGGCCTTGCGAGTCATGTGCGCAAGTGCCGCCCCTCTATATGATGTACAATATGCGGTCGTAGGTGTCGCTCCCGTATCGGCCTTGCGAGTCATGTGCGCAAGTGCCGCCCCTCTATGATGTACTTGTACAAGGCCAATGATGATGATGTCTACTAACATCTAAACTTTCACATTTATAATATAAAATATAGAATAGAATAAAATCGACTGAATAGCTGTTGCGATTTAGGGGTTGCTCTCAGCTGCCGAGAGATTGAGTGTTTGGTTCTATATGTGGCATTGTGTGGGTATCTTTTGTTTTGCATTACTTATACTATGAAATGAACGAAAATCTTACATAAAATTGATGAGGAAATCTGTCAATACGGCAATGGGCTGACCCTCAGCTGGGGAGTGTTCGTAAGTCAACCCCGTCACGCCGTCGGCGCCAACTATAAACTGGAACATAATTATCGATGTAAGAGGACTATATTTCCCAGGTGAAAGGCCCTTTGGCGGTTAGTACCATTAACGCCTTGAATATTACTGCCGAAAAGCGCTGTTTGCTTGAAAACAACACAATTTTCGACGGCATTTGACGGCGTAGCGACTTCCGGTCATGTCAACACGATTTGGCTCATTGACGCTCGAAAAGCCATGCAGACTGACCTTTCAACTGGGACGTTAGGTGATGTATTATACCTGCACTGTCTTGTCGAACCACCGATTTCCTCCATTGAGACCCGCGCCGCCTCCGTGGATAGTCTGCGCTCCGGCGATGTTTTGACGACCATGTTTGTCTGGAGACTTCCACAGTCCAACCGGCCGGTCTAAGCATAGTACTACTAGACTCAACTGGATGTCACTCAATGATTCCTTGTTTTGATTGTCTAAAAAAGGTTGAAGTATAGCATAGACTGTAGACACACATAAGTGAAATATGCATACTTTAACTAACTACAGAATACCAATATTTGTTTATGATGAACCAGTAGCATCTATTGAAAATAGATATTAAAATATACAAGAATCCAAACAAATAACTAAAGATGTAAGTATGTGTTGCAGAGGTATGTTATTTTATTATATGTCTTTTTCAATTTTTATCAGCCTATATTTACATGGATTATGTAGAATGCTGAGTACCTTTAATCAGTACATCATAAGCTTTTGCCCAAGCATTCCGATTCTCAGAGGTGAGAATACCAATTCCATCTTGTGCGGGTGTATTGGACAACTCTATTACTTTCTGCAGCTGTTGCACTATTTGATCTTCATTTAGGATTTTACCGTCATCACCCCAGAGGTCCACATGGAAAATCTGCAAAATTCATAGCAAAGTAAAAAGTAATTCATAGATGAGTAACAAAAAATTTTGATCAACTAAATGAATGAATGTCATTTGTTTCCTTACATGATTGTTATGGATGATGGTAACATGTTTGCTGGTAGTATTATATGATAATGAATCTCTCTTTAGACCAGGAATCCTACATGTTCCAAATATTTTCTTATACTGTTGCATATCCAATGGATTTTTACCCATCATCTCAACAGGAATTTTCTCACTGCAAATGAGTTCTTGTTAATAGAAGTAAAATTATTAATGTTTAAGTATTCAATATCCATTAAGCAAGTATAGCCACTTGACTAAAAGCATTGGAAATTGTGTGAAACTTTGGGATGTACTTAATACATAATTTGTGATAAAATCCGTTTATACTAAAAACACTATTCAATACACATGTACATATTATAATAATAAAATGTGTTTACAACTTGCGTTTTAATGTCACAATTTACACATAGTAATTGATTTGGTTTGAATTGAGATCAGTAAACTTGTTTAACTCATTATTACAATACTAGTCTTACTTGTCAATTAAGGATTTATAATCAAGTGCAGCAAGCAGAGTGTTTGCAGCATATTGCAACTGGTCGCGCTGACTATTGAATTTCCGGAATGGAAAGACCAAGCCCGGACTGGAGTACACTACAACAGGATCCCTGTACTCCAAATAGGCTGTGTTAAGCCACCATTCCTCAAGCCAATTTGTGTGCTGTTGTGCTCTTTTTTCCAACAAACCCTGAAAAAAAAGCTTATGAATTAATATAGCCCAAACAAGCTCAATAAAAAATAAGTTGAATAAAAAATTATAATAATACCTGTAAATCCTGTCCAACTCCAGTAGCAAACTCTTTAGCAAGATTGCAAGTCACATTATATTCTTCATTGCTCAAATGTGGTTTAGCCGACTTCAAGTATTTACTTAGCGTATCATCAAGCTTTGGCACTGGAAGCTGAGGCAGCTTCTGAGCAGTGGAGTAGGTTTTGGCAGAAGTGAGGTGAGCTGACAGCTGCAGTGAGCTGATGTATGGCTCCAAAATAAAGGCATTGTGCCCACACTAAAAAAAGAGTCGATAAACATTTTTTACAATAATGTTGTTATACTCAGTAAGTATGTTACTATTTACTTCGACTTTGGAAAATACTTACAACTTTATGGACTCCACGAATCATTGTATTGTAATCTGCAAGTGTAAGGAATTGAAACAAAACAAACTAGGATTTTAATAGTGAAAACTAATTTTCATCTGATAGTGGACTTTAAACTGTGCTCTAATGATAAACAGAGAAGATTAATTTAACAATGTAAGCCTTAGTTAGCCCTGATTACAATACTTTAGTACTTAATATCTCTGTGTGAATACAAATTTGATATGGATCTATTTAGTAGCAGAGAAGAAATTATTAAAAGTTCCATTCAATTAGCCTGTCCGTTCCTATGGTCGCTCTATTTTAGGACTAACAATAACGTATCTAGCTCATACGAGGCTGATTTCTTTGTTTGGTTTGCACTTCAATGGAAAGAAGTCAGAAACTTACTCAGCAACCCAATGATGTGGCAGTCGTAGCCTCTAGATCGAGTAGAACGTATTCGAAGGATGAAATATTGGAAATAAAGTGAGAGGATTTAATGATAGTGAACTTTCAAACGAAACTTGTTTTGTTTTTGACATTGACATTGACAGCCGGCCCTGGGGTTACTAGATTTTGATGCCGCGTTCACATGCACTCCGTGCAGCCTGGCAATAGTGGCAATTAGCTTGGCATGCAGCCCGGCAAGCAGCCCGTGCACTTCTGCGGCCCAGGCAGGCTGTTCACACGCTCCCGGGCGTGCTTGTCATGAAAACATGGGAGATTTTTTTATCTTTGGAATATTTATTCTAGGGATCTCATATTGTTGGGTCCCACTGGTAACCCCCCAGAAAGAGTAAAATTTCTTTCTTTGACCATTTTTAATCTTCTAACGACTCCAATTCCAACATGTGTACTAATGCACGAGAGCGTGTGAACAGGTACACTACACACGCACGAGCACATTCGCCCTTTGATCTTTGTCAAAAAAATAACCGACAGTCGTCCCGTTCGGCGGCATGCACGAGTACGGGCACGGGCGCGTGCACATTCAGGCGGTTCACACGCTCGTGCCCGTGCCCGTCCAATGCCCGTGCCCGTGAATGTCGCTTTGAACGCGAGCATGTAAACACGGCATTAGTTAAAAAAATATGTTCTTAGCATGTTATGTTCGGCAGAGGATATGCGAGTATAATTTTTTTATGTTTTTGTAAATTGTCCTTGTCGAAATGGCCACAATGGAAGACCAGCGCTTGCCCTGCCAGCATTACGCTGAGTTGTGACCTCGGAATAAGGGACCCCATGAAGAACCTATGAAGGGAATGATTTTGAAATCCGCCCACAGATAAGAAATAATCTGTGAGCTACTAAAAGCACACCACACGATTCTGCTTGGTGGATGGTATGAGCGGTACGCAGCTATAAGATAGAGCGAGATGGGGATATGGAAGAAGCAGAACTACCGTCTGGTCGCCCTTTAATACTGACGCTTAATTATCGCTTAAATAGCTATTCAATACTGCTTCCATACAGTGTATCGCTGCAAATACTGGCAAACCAGGATTATCAGTATTTAATCACCGTGTATTGGCCGCCAATGGGACGACTTTTTACTCCTGGTATACCGGTATTGACAATTAAAAATTGACACTGACAAGATAGGCAGTATGGCCCATGGTCTTAGCCTGTCCGAATGGACGAATTATATTTAAAAAAAAAATGACACTGACAAGAGTGACAAGTGATGTTGATAACGTACAACAAATTAGTTATAAATAAACAACTATTTTAATTATATTTTAATAATGGCACAGGTGGTGGTTCTTGATTCTATTAATGAAGATATATTTGTGTGCGGTGTTTGTAAATTCATTTTTAATTCCCTTCAAATTTTCTTAGACCATAAAAAGCAGGAATGTAGAAACCAGCCTTCCATTAATGCAAGTCCATCATGTGAAAATATTGTAACAACGGTATCACAAAATACTGATTTGCATCAGACAATTTCTATAAGCAACCCTGTAACACCTCCGGAAAACTTATCCAATGAAGCAGCATGTAAATTGTGTACAAAAACATTCAAAAAGGTTAAATCATTGCTGGCCCATTTGAAGACTCACAGTGATAGACCATATCAATGTCCTGTCTGTGGCCGCTGTTTTGTTCAAAATTCACATTTACAACGCCACATAGCCTCCCACAAGGTCTGGCCTGATGGTCTGACTGAGACAACTCCAAAATCAGCAGAGGCCGAACTCTTAAGTTACTCTTGTGCTTATTGTGATTTGACATTACCAAATTACAGTCAATTTAGAATGCATTTAAAGAAACATCAGTCTAACAAAAAGTTTAAATGTATTCAGAGTAACTGCATTGGGCTATTTACAAACATTGAGGGTCTGCTGGAACATGTCTCCTGTAGTCACCCCACAACTGTGTACCAATGTCACATTTGCAACCAAACGTTCAATACACTTGAAGACATAGCTGCACATCAACAAACCCACATTGAACCTGAAAATGCTGTACATGAGACTGCGGCAGTGAGGCATAAGTGTGGACAGTGTGATGCAGTCTTTAAAAACCCAGAAAGACTTTCACTGCACCTGCTAACAGAGAACCATAAAAAAGTTTGTATTCATTGCAACAAAATGTTTGCTAGTGACAAAAGATTGCGGTTGCACTTGCAGATACACAGAAAAAACAAACCCTTCCAGTGTAACATATGTGACAGTAGCTTTCACATGAAAAAATATCTTTCCTCACACATGTTAAAGCATGGGGAGAAACAATTTGCATGTTCAGTATGCAAACATAAGTTTAAGAGAAAAGACCTGCTCCAGCGGCATATGAAATCACATCTAAAAAAGAAACTTTTCAAATGCCCTTTCCGAGATACTTTGGATTGTTTGAAAGAGTTTAGCCGCAGTGACAAACTCAAGTCTCATGTGAAATTTCACACAAAACGCATGGTGGTAAAAAGCCCTCAACTATCTGTATATGAAAATCCAGGCACAGTGGAAATATGCATAGTACCTTTGGATGGTAGCATTGTGACTAAATAGAGTAAATAGGAAATCAAGGTTTATTATTGTGCCCAAAATTAGTTAAATTTTTCATATTGATTACACAATGATTTCAGTAATGCAGGACTACACCAAGTATGGCTTCATCATAGGTATGGCTGGTAAGACTATTATCCAATTAGCTACTATTCCTCTACAAACGTCCAGTATTGATTCAACCTCAATTGTCTTGCTTGGGTGTTGCACCCAAGTAATTTACATAGTTTATTATGTTATTCTATGAAAAACTGTTGTTTTTGACATATCTGACAAAGTGTTTTTATGTGGTTGATGTAAGTCGAACTGATATTTTAAGGGAACACTATTGTACTTGGGTTTGCGCTTGAATGATGTAATATTTTTTTCAGTCGCGCCAATTTAGAGTAACTGATCAAGTGTACCTGGATATCCAGGATGAGAGTAAGCCTTTGGGGCGAGTAGTGATTGGCTTATTCGGTGACTTGGCTCCCAAAGCTGTGAAGAATTTTAAAGTTCTTGCCACAAAAGGTATCAAAGGTAAATCATACAAAGGAACCTCATTCAACCGGATCATTAAGAGATTCATGGTTCAGGGTGAGTCCAAAATTATTTTCTTTTTCTTCTTCTTGGAAGTTTTTTGTGTTATATTGACCTTAGGTACTATTGATCTAACTAACTCCTACTCATTAACATGTTATTCCCTTTACATCCTGATGGAAACCAGGATTCACTAACTGTATGGAATTGAATCATGCAAATTTATTTCATTATAAGTATTATAACCACTTATGGTTTTTGATTGACCTGAAATTCCAAAAGCATATGTAGATTAAAAGACAATGTTAACTATGGTTTAGAAAAAGGCTTGTGTGTGTGTGTGTAACATGTCCAATAAGTAAATAATAATCTAATAAGATTTTAGATAAGGTAATTTTAACTATTGTTTGATATTATTCCAGGTGGTGATGTGGTTTCTGACGATGGTTCAGGGTCTATTAGCATATATGGAGAAACATTTGAAGACGAAAACTTAGACACCCAGCACACTTTGGCTGGCTTTGTGTCCATGGCTAACAAAGGTATACACTACGTTCTGTAGAACTAGTCTTTCTGAAGGAATGACCATTTAAGTTAACTGTCTAAATGGTTTCAGGAAAAGATACAAACGGATGTCAGTTTATAATTACAACAACCGGGACTCCATGGCTCGATAATTTACATACTGTTGTGGGGAAGGTAAGGATGCTTTTTATAAAATGTGTGGAAAAGTTATTGTATAGCCATGTCTACACCGAACGAGCGGCTCGCCCGAACACCGTTCGCCCAAACGTGCTCGCCCGGTGTGGACGTGATTCGGGCAAACGATGGCTCGCCCGAGCCGTTCGGGCGAGCCCCGAATGCTTGCCCGAACGGTTTGCCCGAGCCGCGAGCGGCTCAGCCTATGTGGACGGTGGTTTTGTTTGGCCGAACGACAGAAGGCGAGGGCGATTTTTGCCCTACGTATTATTATTCTAATTTGTACTTATTGTTAACACTATAAGCTCGTAACACATTTTTCGTAAATGCAAATTCCATTTTGTTTTATCACACTTTTATATTTTGCTGTTAGCCGATTCGACTTCATTCAAAACTGAACGCTATTCGTAAGAGTATAAAGCCGTTAAACACTTTTTGCAATTGCATATTCTGCAAATAAAGTAATTTTGTCCACGCGTCCTTTACCGTTTTGCTATTGAGCAAATTCGAATAGTTCGAATTTGGACGTTATTCCTAAAGAGATAAAGCTTTGAAAAATATTTGGCAATGGCAAAAACAAATTGGTATTTTATTTCTTCGTCTCCTTCATCAATTTTGTTGAGTTAGGTTGAACTATAGCGTACTACTAATAAGGTTGTTATTAGATATATTGGCACGCAGGGGGAGAGGGGGGAGGAAGGGATTTTTTTTGCAAAATTAAAATTCATCAAGTTTTCACTTCTGCCGGCACTCCCGGAGTGCAACCCGGTCTTTTTTTTATGAAGGTAACTTATTAAAGTTCATTCGAAGTCGCTAAGTGGGAAAAGGTCAAAACTAGCTTGACCCCTGGATACCTACATTTCATATTGATATTGGGAAATTAGGGATCAAGTTATACCTACTGGCGGTTGGTAACTTGGTAGTGAGACGAGTTGAGGCGGATTTGGGACTTGCGTAACTGAGTTCGACACGCATGGGTTTGTTTGTCAGCTGGAAGGATTGGTAGATTGAGTAGTACCTACCTAGTAGGAATTTCAATAGGTAGGCGTCTTCGCTCTGATCATAACAGAATTGGACAAATCTCTTTTCGGTTCTCAATAATTTTGCGCATCCACATTTTGCGGCTTTTTTTTTTAAATACATTTCTTCCGATTTCGAATTCGAACAAGCAAAAGCAAAATTAACGTTGTCGCAGCGACAGCTGTGCGCACGTGCGGCTTCATCGTGATCGTGAGCTCAACTATCGGTAGGTAAATTCGCCCGAGCCGCGCGCGTTTGCCCGAACGCCCGTCCACACCGACCGAGCGCTTGCGGCCGACCCTTTTGACGGCTCGCCCGAACCGTTCGGGCGAGCGTTTTTGATGGCTCGGGCGAGCCGCTCGGCCGGTGTGGACAGGGCTTATAGCGTTTGGCGATTATGAATGAATGAATGAATGAATAATTTATTTCAGACGTAAGTCCATATGGGTTAGTATACATTGTGAACTTAAGCTATTATTAGTACATTCAAATGTCACAATTTAATAAAACAAAATAAAATAAAACATAAAATTCAAATTAGCGAGTCCCACGCTCCCATATCTATTTAGGGCTGGGATCTCGCATGCAGTCTGATGCATAGCCTGGTAAGTGGACAGTCTGGCCGGTTTGTCAATACGTTAAGGACGCCATTCGAACTGCCTCTTGCCCTGCGCACCAGCGAGGCAACGCTCTTACGCACGATGGCGTGAAAGCCATCCGTACGCGCCTCCGCAAACATGGCCGATGCGCTGCAGTAACGTGGCAAACCCAATAGCATCCTGAACGCATTGTTGTACTGGACTCGCAGGGCTTTGAGGGTCCGCTGCGAGTAGCTGACCCACAGGCTGCACGTGTAGAAAGATTGACAGAAGGCTTTAAACAAAGTAATCTTCACTTCTGTAGTACACCGTGCAAACCTGCGTGCCAGCATGTTACACCGTACCGCCAACGCCCTACGCTTCCTATTATGCCATTTGCGCAGTGAATCGTCACATTTGTATTGGAGCATCGTTAGGAAAGGCGTAGGTTTGCGCCAATCGTACTATGGTCCCTTTTCCCTAGAATGACTGGAAGTATAAACACCTTTCTGCTTAGTAGCGGCAGTTTTAAACCCATTTTTGCTATTTGGCTAGCTTGTTCATAAATATTTTATGATTCTAAAAATATTTTTTTTACTTCGTGGTCCATTTATGTACATTTATTATACTGGGCTTTAAAAACTAATTTTTGTTAGAGTCATGTGTCCCCACCCCCTGCCGGCTAAATGGCTGCTACAGGGAATGTGAAAAAATCGTGGCAGAAGTACATAAAGCCTGTCCACGAAAAAAAGTGGTCTGTTTTATAACGACAAATTAGGGAAAAAACTAAGAAAAACAATTTCATGGGCTATTTAAATTAAAGTTTTATTAGTGTTCTTTAAAATTAATCAACCTCCTGTTTAACAAATTAACACTGGTAAAATGCCCTGACTTTGCTTCGGGCTCCTTCCATCAATCTCTGTACATCACTTTCAGTCACCTTTTTACATGTCGTATCCCACATTCTTTTGAACTGTTGCTCATTTGCAGCAATTTTACCACTATTTTTCAATTTTCTTTTCATTATTGCCCAATAACGCTCTACCGGCCGGAGTTCTGGGCAGTTCGGTGGATTTGCTAATTTCGGTACAAAGGAGATATTATTTTCAGTGTACCATTCCAAAACAGATTTGGCATAATGTGAGGACGCTAAATCAGGCCAGAATATGACAGGCTCTGTGTGGTTTCTTATAAACGGCAATAAGCGATTTTTCGAACACTCTTTCGTGTAAGTGGATTGGTTAATCGTACCCGTAGTAACAAAAGATTTGCTTTTTTGACCACATGTACAGATGGCTTGCCAGACAAGGAATTTTTTTGCAAATTTATCAAGTTTTTTTGTTGTAAATTTTTTATCGGTATTCCTTCTTCGATTTGCCACATAGAACTGCAAACCTGGTAATTGCTTAATATCTGCTTTCACATATGTATCGTCGTCCATCAAAATACAACCAAACTTCGTCAAATATTTTGTATACAACTTTCGAGCCCGGGTTTTACATAATTTATCCTTTATAGCATCGCGATTAGGAACTGTAGTTGCCTTGTACGATCGTAAACCTGCACGCTGCTTGATTTTTTGGACATACGATTTCGATACCTTACATTTTCTGGCGACGTCACGGACAGAGAGAGTTGGATTCTTCTTAAAATGCTCGATTACTTTTTTTGCCTTAGTTTTATCAGCAGGACCGCGTTTTCTACCCGAACCACCTTTTCTTGAAACAGACAATCTGGACTGATAATTAGCCAATACCTTTTGCACGGTTGATTCGGAACTTTTAATAATTTGGCTAACTTTCCTTGCGATATACCGATATTTTGGTTGTAGGTGTACACGATCTTTTTTGGATGTCCAGTTGGCTAAACGACATTTTATAAATTTTACGAATTTATAAACTCCAAATAGCCCTAAACGATAGTTTATTCTTCCCGCTATCTAACAATCAGTGACAGATGTCAGTTCTTTTTTTTTTTTTTTTATTAAATGCTGACTACTTTTTATCGTGGACAGACCTTATAATGAATTTAAAACTATCACGGCTAAGTAGACATTACTAGTTACCGAGTAATAGTCGACCAACTTAAAATGTCCTTGAAAAGGCCAACTTGCGTACAAATTCAGCCGACGCAACCGTACCATTTGCTTGGCGCGTGTCGATATAACAAATACAGATGGGCAACTACGGAATCCTACACTGCGCGTGGCCCGACACGCACTTGGCCGGTTTTTAAGTATAAAGTTGCACATTCAAGATTGGATTCGTCTTTATACTTTGAAAATGTTGACTGAAAAGTGAAAACCCGTTTAACCTTCTGGGCAGCATTGTTCACGTACTAAAGTGACACTGACGCCAACTTTTTTTCCATCAGAAAGATTTGAAAGCATAAAAGCGACTTTCACAGCGTACGCCATAACACCCCATGGTCATCCTGGGCGCCGTGGGCAACTTGGGCACGAAAACACGCAACACCTTTAGGTGTTCTTGGCGTCTAAAGGGTTAAAGGAATACTTTCCCCTTTATACTTCATCCTGCTAGCGTTATTCCCGGTAGTGCTCTAAGAACTCGGGGTCCGCTTTGACACCTAATCCCAATATTTGGCATAGGCACTAGTTTTACGAAACCGACTGCCGAGCAGCAGGCTGCAAGATGGTAAATATTCCGTACATAAAGGGCTATGGAGAGGGCTATATGTTGGGAGTTTCTCTGCGTGAGCGCATCAGCAGACCCAAGGTAACCTATATAGCCTTCCGAATCGCTAAACGTAAGTGGCAGTGGGCAGGGCACATAGCACGTAGAACCGATGGCCGTTGGGGCGGAAAGGTTCTCGAGGACGACCACGTACCGGAAGGCGCGGCGTGGGTAAGCCCTCCACAAGGTGGACTGATGACCTGGTAAAGGTTGCTGGAGTCCGCTGGATGCGGGTGGCGCAGGATCGGTCACTTTGGCACCCTTTGGGGGAGACATATGTCCAGCAGTGGACATATTTCGGCTGATATGATGATGATGATGATGATGATGATGACATAAGTTCTGAAAACTCATTGTGGTATATACGAGCCGGGATTCAAACCCACCACCGCCGCTTGACAGCCGCATGCCTAAACCATTAGGCTAGCTTGAAACTACTTTCCCTTCTATACATGGCTCCTAATCCAGTGTATTGTGCAGGTGATAGAGGGCCAGAATGTGGTGCACATGCTAGAGCACACGCCAACGGACGTGGAGGACCGGCCGCTGCGCCGCGTGCGCGTCGCCGACTGCGGCCTGCTGCCCACGCAGCCCTTCTACATCTCCGATGACCCTTACGAGTAAGATTGAATTATTGATTGATTGATTTGAATTGAATTGAAGACGGAAGACCGTTTAAAAAGTGACCTTACAAGTCCAAACTAGAAAGGTCAAAATCCAATAACAACAACAAATTGTCTGACATCCTACTATAGTATTACATAATAGTATTATAAATGTGAAAGTTTGGATGTTTCGATGTTTGTTTATCAATCACTCTTAAACGGTTCAACCGATTTGGATGAAATTTAGCACGTAGATAGTTTATAGCCTGGATTAAAATATAGGATAGTTTTTATCCCGGGTCCACGCAGACGAAATCGCGGGCGGAAGCTAGTGTTAAAAAAAACAACTATATGTACTTACTATCCTATATTTTAATCGAGGCTATAAACTATCTTCCGGCAAAATTTCATCCAATTCGGTTAAGCCGTTTAAGCGTGATTGAGTAACAAACATCTAAACATCCAAACTTTCGCATTTATAATAGGTAATAGTAGGATACTCACACTTTATTGGAAGGTAGCTAGCTGTACCCGCAGCTCCGCCTGCACGTGCGTCTCTAGTCTAATTTGCCAAAACGAACGCCCGTAATCGACCACTGCTGAACATAGGCCTCTCTTCGAGTACGCCACCCGTCCTTATCCTGAGCTAATCTTATGCAGACCAGGGTGACCCGCGATCTTCCTAATATCGTCCACCCATCGAGCTGGTGGACGACTGACGCTCCAATTTACCTAGAAGTGGCTACCAATCTGACACCATTTTCGCCCACCTGCCATTGTTCTGCCTGGCACGGTGTCCTGCCCAACTCTATTTGAGTTTGGCAATGGTATCTCCAACGTCGCGCACCTTATATACTAGAACGATTTCAGAGACAGATCGCTATCTACTAAAAGCCTCTAAACGATAATACAACTTCCAATCACTAGAAATAGAAAATATTCTAGTACAATTTTGTCTTTTAATCTCAGATTAAGTTATACTGCCAGTTTGGTCTGTAGACACTTAGAATTAAATACATAATAAATCAAGTTGGTAATCTGCGTAATTGTTTTCATATTGCAGTTTGTGGGCGTGGATCAAGGCTTCAACAGTTCCCTTGTCGATGTCTTTCTCTATCTTGGGATTCTTCCACTGGATGATCAGAAAAATGGAGATATAATAACTCTGTTAGTACCTATACTTATAAATCTACATCCCCTAAAATTCACAATATTATAGACATTAAACATCTGAAGTATGATTCCCACTTCAATTAAATGACTACTTACCAATGAGTGGGAAATATAACCAAGCATATTTTGAATTTGTGTCTACGCAATTATTTGGTATTTTTAGTGGGAATTGCGATGGATTTTTCTCGAGCAAATAAAGAGTCAGAATTATTAATTCCCTTTATTTCTCCAAATATTCATTGTTCACACATGGTGAACTTTATGCTACCGACACGCTTTACCGTATAATTGTTAGGTTTTAAATTGAGCTTGTTTATTACAAAATTATATTGCTTTGTAGTTTGGATTTACGGAATTATACCGAAACCTTCTATCGCTCTCCAAAAAAGTTGCTAAAAAGATCTTAAAACTTGCTGAGTCACGGGCAGGTAGCCGGAACAACCTTATTGGTTGGCTATGGTAGATACTAGTCTATCGCCTCTAGGCAGTAAATTCATGAGTCACGTGCTCGGCACGTGGCCTGCCAGGTTCTGCCATTCCTTTTTAAAGCGGTTAGGCTTGCGGTTCAAGATACAAAGGCAAGCAATACTATTGTGTAAGTACAAAGCTACTATTGTATTAGGTTGAATGAATTAGCTCCGTTTAAAATCTAACAATGGCAACAATCTATCGTGATAATTTGCGCAAATATGTGGCCTTCGCATATTTTTTCTATAATATATTACATATGTACGAATATCTGCCAAGTCTGTAGCCAGCATCACAGTCATGTTCTTAATTGTTTAATATATTAATAAATTATGTACAGTTAAATAGATTAAACTAGGTATTAGTAAAAATATAAAGATAAATACAGAGTTTGGTGACAATAACAGCCAAGCCCATTTTATCTTTAACTACATAATATATCACATTAGTCGATTAGAAGTCTATAAGTAACTTAAGTACGACGGCAGCGGCGCACCTTACGTGGGAGCGAGAGGTCGGTGCGCGGCCTCTCGCCCTCGCGTGTAGCGTACCGGTGCAGCTTGCAGGCGTGACCGAGCCCTTAAATAAAAGTTTTCAAACGGGCTAACACGTAAAATTTATATGAAATTACCGACCTGTTTTGGAGTCTACACTATCTACCTAATAGTCAGTTGTTAATTGGTTTCCTCTTGGTGTATAAGTAACCTACCGCCTTATAAAAGTGTACATACAGGAGACAATTATTTTGGAATACAGACTAATTTCAAACTGTCTCTTTTTCACGTTATTATTTGTAACTTTTGATAATATCTTAGAATTTCTCATACTTTATCAATGTTGTGATCGTTGATAAAATTCAAGAAAAACTAAACTTGGAAATAATTTTTTTGAGTCCATCATTGTCGGCGGAATCGTAAGATTCCTACGACCGTTTTCTCATGAGTCCCAAGTGTTTGTCGGCGGGTAGTCTGTCTATAGAAGCGTGAAGAAGAGCGCGACAAGCGCTACTAACACAGGCGTAGCCCCGTGCAACGCCGCGGCGTCGGGCGCGGCGCGCGGAGCGGCAACGTCGCCCGCGCGCTGCGCCGACGCCGCGCCGCACGCGGCCGAGCACGACGCCCACGCGCGGCACACGTCACACGCGTGCGTCGTTATCGGCTGGAAGAACACGCGCGCCCGGTGACCTGCAACACCAACCGTGGTTAATAATGAACAACCATGCTCGCCGGATAACTAACAATCTTTCGGCTGCTGTATTGTTGCTAACGAACAACTTCACACAAACTAACCGCGTCGCTACTGCTTTCGATATTATATGAAGGATGCAAATAATGAACATTTAATGGAAATACATGATAATAAAATATGTACTGACTAGAATCAGAAAGGTCCTTGAGCGTGGCTACGCCCGGCCGTTGCCTGGCGACGGGCAGCGCGCGCGGCGCGGCCAGCGTGGCGCAGCGCTCGGCGCGGCGCGCGCGCAGCCACGCCAGCACCTCCGCGCCCGCCGCCCGCAGGCGCGCGCGCGCCACGTGCGGCGCCGCCTGCCAACCGGACACCACTACACTTATACGAGTACCATACCATACGGCAGGGGACAATATCTACACTACGGGGTAGGAAATCATAGTAAACCCAACCCCAAGTTGGGCGCCAGTATTACAGTTATTGTTGGGGAGCGATTTTGTATATTTGTAGACTCCAGGAGCTCACAAGTACTGAAAGAATTGTTTGAAAGGTTATAATTGTTTGTACATACACAAGATGATTCAACAGAATATAATTAATTAAAGACACACAACAGAAGATTAAAGAGCAATCTCATTTAAGTACCTATTAGTAAACTTTAGAGGACAAAGACTAAAATACTTATTTATTGACTAGTTTTTACATCAAGACTTTTATTACAGCCAAATAACCTTATTTAGCAGTGTTTTCTCTGACAGGTCAGAGAAAACACTGCATTGTGTGATATAAGTACGAGTACCTACTATTTTTTATCATACCAAATTCGGAATAAAAGTGTACTACGAGTAATAGTCCCTTTAAAACTTTCCCCTAATTTAAGCATCACGTTCTTACCGTTAGCTCGGTGAGAGTATGTATGTCGGCAAGGTACCCGGAAGGCAGCCGCACGGTCAGCAGGGACAGCCCGCTCTCGGTCTCGTTCCCGAGTGCAACGAATCTGTCCACAACAAGTTAAAAACATGTGGTTCATGTAAACACACACAACTTCAGGGGCTATATTATATGCGAAATTATACTGACCCTACGCAGATGGACAGTTGCAAGCGGTCCTTGGTAGAGACCTGGTCCACTCGAGGGTCCAGATTGAACCGGGGCCAGGCTGCCGTCACGTTGGTGCTGCCTTTGGCCGACAGCCCTACAATAGCTATGCCACGACCTTCGGTTACAGCACTCGCCGAACGTGCCGTGCGAACCTGAGAGTGAGAACCAACAGTTAAATATCTCTTAATAATCAGAATAAGAGGAATGCAAGCGACAGCTCTACTTAAAACAGTTTATTATACCAGTTGCGTCTGTATAACAAGAGCATTTTCGTCATCTATGTTGAATTGTCTCGCTTCTTCGGATCCTGTGACATTCACCGACAACCGAAGCTTAGTCGGAGATCTGATTGTCTTGGCGAACATAGCGAGAGAATCCAGCTGAAAAATATAAAGAATTAGATAGCTACGAAAGTTAAAAATGAAGATACCTACTTAAAAATATGTTTTTAGATGAACCTACCACATCAGGATCGAGGTCGTCCTGAGCCTGAAGAAGATACCTAGCAACAGGGACCGCCTCATCCACCAGTCTCTCAGATAGCATGGCACGAAGACCCCAAGCCGCTGTCGAAGCATCCAGGCTGTTGCCTCTTAACCACGGATTGCGCCATTCGTTGCCGATCAGCTTGCGAGACCAGAATTTAGTTGCGCCTGAAAAAAGACATTTATTATTGTTTCATTACATTTCAGTCATAGTCACATCCGACGCCTACGAATGCATAAATATTTGAAAAAGAGTAAAAACTCATTATGTGTCGCGGGCGGTTGTTGTCGTTAGAATGCGTCAAGCGAACCTTTGGCTTTCCCTACTGGCAGCGACATGGTTGGACAATTGTTGGGGGTTTAGTCGTTAGTCTGGGTCTGGGCTCTCTACCCGGGAGTCTCACACACCCGTCCAGTCTCCTGACCGGGCGGACAGTGTGTCAAAGCATTCCCCAGACGTAAAAAGGGGAAGTCGTTTTTACCGGAAGCGTTGGCGTAACGATCCATCATTTCAAGTGCCGTGGCGGCCTGTGGATGTTTCGCGGCGGCTAGAGCACCGGCCGCTACCGCCAAGGAATACGCGTCCTGCTGGGGAGACAGCGAAGCTGCCACGAAATCTGAGGTCTGTTGGATGGCGCGCCTCAGGAATATGTCGTTGCCCTGAAAAATACAATATTATATCTATATGATCCACTGCATAGCGTCTGCGAAACGACTAAGGTTAGGTAAGTAGGTAGGTACACCCTCCGCGCAATACATTTAGTTAGGGTCTGCATTCAAAGTTCTTAATATGGTTTCATACAGGGCTACAAATCTTTTAGAAAATATGAAGAGCATTATTTATGGGTTTGGAGTTGAGGCAAAATTGTATATGGTTCACCTGTGCTTGCGTGAAGGCCAACAGCGCGAATGCCGCAGTGGGCAAGGCAGCCTGCGCGTGCGGGTGGAGTGGGTGTGCGGGCGGGCGGGAGGCGGTCGCGGTCGCGGTCGCGGTCGCGGCCGCGGCCAGCCAGCGCAGCGCCGCCGCGCCCGCCGCCGGGCCCACGGCCACGTGCCGCGCGCAGCGCGCCAGCCAGCGCGCCGCCACCGCCGTCATCCTGCACGAGCACAAGCCGGGGTCAACTCAACCTGTGCTACACGATCTACTCGACTAAGAGCGCCGTACGAGCTGCGGGCGAGTTCTTTCATACATTTTGTATAACATCGGCGCACATCGGGCGTTTAAGTGGCCGCGTCCGAGCCGCAAGCTGTGGGAGTGGCTCGCGCTCGCTACTAGTGGGTGCGTCTGGTGGCGGCCACTAGTGGCTGTAACGTGCAGGCGTTCTAAGAATCCTCGAAATATTGAAGGAAATTGAAAACAGTCTTTGACTTCATAGTCAACGTTGTTTTTACCTGATCATTCAGGTAAAAACAATGAAGGTTTTATTCCTACCTTGAATTTGTGATCATGCAAATAGCCATTTTTTCTGGTATTTCTTATCGCCTTAACAAATTTGTAGCACACACTTCGCTACTTTTATGGAAGAAGTGTGCCTTCTTCCATTGATGCATATACAATATGCCTATTTCAGAAAAATCCCTCAGCAAACAAATTTATTTGGATGTAAGCTAACATACAAATTTTGTTTTTTCATGAAAGTCCACATTTTTTACGCGTTATATATGTTTTGCGATACAGTGATAACATTTGTTAAAAGAAAGCAAAGAAGAAAATTGCACGGTTGACAGAAATTAGGCAGTAGGTACTGACCACACATCCCCGATAGACTCATCGTCCGTGTCGGGCGCGAAGGAGCCGTCCGGACGGCGGTAAGCCATGAGCCGTTGGTAGCCGGCAGCCGCATTAGCGCGGGCTTCACTCGTTACGGCAGAATCTTCTTCGCCAATGGCCTACAGAAAAAGATAGTCAATACGGGTGTAGACTCGAAAATTATTATTATTACCTACTCCAAAAGAATGAAGGCAAAAAATATGCCTAGTGACGAAAATCCCATTCAGATATCTCAAATAATTACGAAGCTACAACTGTTTTAATATTGCTTGTTACAGAGAGAAAACGCAAACAGTTTGTGACGTCACAATCTGCGAGGCTGCCGCAAAGCGCGTCGGGCGCGCGGCAGGATTCGTCGACGGCGGCGCAGAACACGATGGGGCACGGCACGTTGCCGTTTATTAGTGACGTCACAAACTACAAGCGTCATCGTTTCATATGAAGTTGCGTTTTCCCCTTGTTAAACGTTGGGGCAGTTTTTTTTCCTTTTTCGTGAAAATATGACTATTGATAATTTTATTTAGTGTCTACACCCCTATTAAAAACCTATTGATAGTGCTCAAAACATACTCATTTATGTTGTTTAAATACCTACATTATACACGACAAAAATGAGTCATGCCTATAGAGGTCGCTAATAGTAGCGATTAATCGAAAAAAAGCGCCTACGCTCTACGGCGTAGCACACGTATCGTCAACAGACGTGTCCTCGAATGGGTTAAATTAAATCTGACATCTAAATGAAATAATTCAATTCAAATAAAATTTAAAATGACTGCGTGTTTGAGAAATTAAATATAGGTATTGTTGAAATATGACTGTTGTGTTTAGAGGCCCATGCATCCTCGTCTTTATCTTTTACAGTTACATATAAGAAGGTCGCCGACCTTTAGCATGATCTGTTGACAGTTGTAAAGTGTTACTAGACCACCAGTAGCAGTCGCAAGGCACCTGCAAGTAGTCGAGCAGCACGCAGGCCACGGCCATGGGGCGCAAGGCGTGCACGGGGTCGGCGGCGCGGGCGGGCGCGGCGCGCGCGCGGGCCAGCGCGGCGGCCAGCACGTCGCCCGCCGCGTGCAGCGCCGCCGCGCCCGCGCGCGTGCCCGGCGCCGCCGCCAGGGACACGCCCGCGCGCGCCGCGCCGCGCCGCCCGTCCACCAGGTCCCACGAGGATATCTCCTCTTCGTAGCCGTCCTCAAATCAACAGAAACAACGTCAGAAAGAGCGCCCGCACATTCAAGCAATAGAGGCGGTTCGTTGCGCCGTCTCTGCCGCTCATTAAGCTACGATGGATGGCATGGTATACAAAATGTATGAAAGAACACGTCCGCAGCTTGTGGCCGCTATTACTGGGTCAATGTGCGGCGGCCCTAAACAATGTCGCCGGCTGCACATTCACAGGGGCGATTACTGGGCAATGCTCCATCAGCACATGGAAACGTTTGGGACTCGTGACCAAAGGCGATGCAGATTCTGCCATGTGGCAGATTTTTCTTTGGAGATGATGCGTCATGTGCCCGAAGGAAATTGCATTTTCATTAGGCCTATTACGGAAATTAGTGGAAGTGGAAGATTGCTTATTATTATACTGGTAGCAGACTACGAAAATAATAATAAATAAGCTACGTTCTACTCTAGCATGATAATCAATACTTTGGTCGTTGGCTACCTTAACGTCAATAGTTCTGAAGAGTGAGGCGGAAACTCCGTCGCCGGTGACCTCCACAATAATAGGTGCTTCGCCAAGCCGCGTCGCGCTCACTAGGAACGCCGTGCTGGCGGAGCCTCCCGCTGGCACCGTCAGTCGAAGCCGGCGGTACACCTCGATTTCTGCAAAGAGGCACACGTATAATATGTAGGAATCTGTTCACGATCGCAGTATTCTCCAGTATCGAAGCCCGGTAACGTTACACTCACTTTTATTCGAATCGATGTTGTTTTCCAAAGGTTCAAATTCAAAGTACTGCTCCGAATTGTGGAAGGTAACTTCGACGCTAGTGTCGACTGTCAGCGTACTTTTCAAGGTGATGACTGCCGCTATAGCTTCCCCACGTTGTAAACTGGCCGGTAGCTCAGCAGTTATGGTCAAGGGTATGCTGGTGACGAACTTTTGCGGTGAGGCGAGACCCAAACCAAGGTCAGGATGCACCGCAAACGCTCCCACCAACCAGTCGCCACTGGTTATCGGAGATACTCTGCTCTCGGATCCTCTTCCGTCATTGCTAAAAGAGAAGATTACATTACGATATTCCAATTTGTATGGTTTGCTAATATTTGTGATTGGAGAAATTCTTACGCGATTGAGAAGTTAGCGAGTGTCCATGTAGGCTGTGGTTCCAGCTTGAGGTAATAGCGCGGTGTCGGCGGAGTCGGTAGACGACTGAAAGCATATGGTCCCGCTAGCGGAGGCCGGGTACCCGTTTCTGGCATACTCGGCGCTGGCGGCTTTCCTGTCGTTTAATATTACTGTTATAACAAATATAACGGATGGAGCCAGGATATAACGGAAAGAGGAGAAGGGAGATGAGGGACATTTCTGGCAAATAATTACCTGAAGCTGGTTTTCCACCGGAGGGGCGAGACGAGACGAGACGATGCGAGAATTGAACGCGCGCTCGTGCAAATAGGTAGTAAGTCCCATACGAATTTCAATTCTCGTCTCGCCTCGTCTCGTCTCGCCCCTCTGGTGGAAAACCAGCTTAAATCTATTCAATTACATACCTCTAGGATCGCTCTTCATTACAAGACCATCAGTTAAGATGACTACGCCTGCATTCTGTAATGGAAATTATATCTATATTATAAAAGAAGGTATCTATGCATATTAGAGAATATATTATCATCGTACTTCATATATCGTCCCCTTTTCCACGTCATAAAGACTGACAGAAAAACGAAGCTCACTTTATTTATTGGTACTAACCGTGAATACGTCAAATGTAGCGTTGCCTCCCAGGTCTAAACCCATGCCGGGCAAATGGTCATCATTCTTGAATATGGAATGCCTCAACCCACTGAAGCTTTCTACTTCTCGTTCGATCTGTTCAGACAAGGGTTAAGTTAGTGAAGAATAGCATCGTTTCGATGAATTTTTAACCCACTTAAAAAAAAGAAGGAGGCGGTTCGCAATTCGGTTGTATTTTTTTAAATCATTGTTTTTATCATTTTTTTTTCAATGTTTGTTACCGCAGAACTCCGTCATTGATGAGATGATGAGCCAATTTGTAATTTTTTTTTGTTGGTAGGTATATGCTTCCAGGTTGGTCCCATTTTTTCGAAAATTCAGTTGGATGATGGGATCCATGAGGAATTGAGGGAACTCCTCAATTATATTAGGCACGCGTGTAGTGATTTTGGTATTTTCTATTATAACTCGTGTATTTACACCCGGAAATCATAAATTTGGTGGAGTGGAATTGATGAGACCACAGATGATTTATGGAATTTCTCAATTATGTAGGTACTTAAAAGTACAAAAGTATATCACAGATTCTGATAAGATTCCGTTGAAATAGCAACTATTAGAAGTGCCAAAGGTGATCCTTGTGGAATCGACGGAAGTACTCAAATATTATCAGCCCACATACCTACAGCGATTCGGTTTTTTTCTCTAATAATCAACGCTGTTGTTGAGGGGATGTGTGAAAGTAGGCCGACTAAGAGGATTTACGTCCAGGAGATGGATGGAAGGGTCGGTAGGGGGCGGCCTAGGCGAGGGTATCATGACCAAATTTCAGCGATACTGTTAAAAGGCCAGGTCAGGAGTACCCGCAACCGACGAGCCTGTATGAGGAGATGTATGGATGTGATCGAAGCGAAAGAAGTATGTAAGGACCGTAGTATTTGGCGTTCCTTAGTCTCTGCCTACCCCAATGGGATACGGGCGTGAGTATATATGTATGTATGTAATCAACGCATTTGCTCTCGGAAATCAGTTCATGTGGTAAATTGGAAAAGAAAAGTGGAAATGTTTTCGTGGCTTGGCGGAGTACTACATAAATTTAAGTCGGTTAAAACTTTCTTTTTAAAGTAGGTACATAAATTATTCTCTTATAATCAACGCATTTGCTCTCGGAAATCAGTTCATGTGGTAAATTGGAAAAGAAATGTAAAAATGTTCTCGTGGCTTGCCGGAGTACTAAATTGAAGTCGGTTAAAACTTTGTTTTTAAAGTAAATTATAAAAGACATAAAATAATTGTTTGGAATGTATTGGAAGGAATGAGCAGGTGTTTTGACACGATCAACGTCATCGAAGTGAGGATGTAAGTCTACCTTACAGCGAGGACACAGCGAATCCTACAATCAATAAAGTGTCGGCAGCGCGTTTATCCATTCACTTGCTTTCGGATTTAAAAAAAGGTAGCCTAAATTGCTTTTAGCCCGCGAGCTAGAAACAGATTTTCGTGACCAATCGACCCCCGTGCGATAACTTGTGAGAAGGTTCAGAATGATGTATAATGAAGCCCCGTGACCGTCAGCTGGGGCTCCGTCGGTGGGTTGACCAGCACCAGCCTCCCAAACACGTAAAAAGTAAAAATATTTTTTGACATTTACCCTCCATTCATTTTATCATCAAATGATAGTTAATCCAATATTGTGTCTAAAAAAATCGCCAGCTGACTGTACAGTGGTGGAAAACCCGTCAGCTGATCACACGAACATTAACGCCTGCGATAAAGTGCATGGCAAAGTATCGCGCCGTCGCTTTAACCGCGCGTTTAGCAGATTAACGCCTGCTATAAAGTGTATGGCAAATTATCGCGTCATCGCTTTAACCGCGCGTTTATAGGAATGTATTTTAACATCTTCATGTGACCAGCTGACGATTGCTTTTAGTCATAATATTGGATTAACTATCGTTTGATGATAAAATCAATCGGGGGTAAATGACAAAATTTATTTTTATTTTTTACGTGTTTGGGAGGCTGCTGCTGGTCAACCCACCGACGGAGCCCCAGCTGACGTCCACGGGGCTTCATGAAACAACTTTCTTAAGCTTCTCACAAGTTGTCGACCGGGGGGAAGTGACTGACAAAAAATTGCACGTAGCTCGCGGGCTCTTCCAATTTTTATGACCCCTTTTTTTCAGTCGCAAGCGTCCATAGTGTCTGCTTGCTATTCAGCGGGCGTGCATGGTTGCTACTATGGTGCGCCCGACACGCGCAGCTCCGCGGCGCCGCCCGGCCGGGAGCCTCCGCCCACTGATAGGTATACCTAGAACGATGACCAACGACATTGTTACCGTGTGCATGTCGAGCCCGCTGCCTAGCCCGTCCCGGGCCGCGAGTCCGGCGGCGGCGGCGCGCGCGTCCTGCGCCAGCACGGCGGCGTGTGCGCCCGGCGCGCCCGACACGCGCAGCTCCGCGGCGCCGCCCGGCCGGGAGCCCCCGCCTACTGATAGGTATACCTAGAACGATGACCAACTACATTGTTACCGTGTGCATGTCGAGCCCGCTGCCTAGCCCGTCCCGGGCCGCGAGTCCGGCGGCGGCGGCGCGCGCGTCCTGCGCCAGCACGGCGGCTTGTGCGCCCGGCGCGTTCGACACGCGCAGCTCCGCGGCGCCGCCCGGCCGGGAGCCCCCGCCTACTGATAGGTATACCTAGAACGATGACCAACTACATTGTTACCGTGTGCATGTCGAGCCCGCTGCCTAGCCCGTCCCGGGCCGCGAGTCCGGCGGCGGCGGCGCGCGCGTCCTGCGCCAGCACGGCGGCGTGTGCGCCCGGCGCGCCCGACACGCGCAGCTCCGCGGCGCCGCCCGGCCGGGAGCCCCCGCCTACTGATAGGTATACCTAGAACGATGACCAACTACATTGTTACCGTGTGCATGTCGAGCCCGCTGCCTAGCCCGTCCCGGGCCGCGAGTCCGGCGGCGGCGGCGCGCGCGTCCTGCGCCAGCACGGCGGCCTGTGCGCCCGGCGCGTCCGACACGCGCAGCTCCGCGGCGCCGCCCGGCCGGGAGCCCCCGCCTACTGATAGGTATACCTAGAACGATGACCAACTACATTGTTACCGTGTGCATGTCGAGCCCGCTGCCTAGCCCGTCCCGGGCCGCGAGTCCGGCGGCGGCGGCGCGCACGTCCTGCGCCAGCACGGCGGCCTGTGCGCCCGGCGCGTCCGACACGCGCAGCTCCGCGGCGCCGCCCGGCCGGGAGCCCCCGCCTACTGATAGGTATACCTAGAACGATGACCAACTACATTGTTACCGTGTGCATGTCGAGCCCGCTGCCTAGCCCGTCCCGGGCCGCGAGTCCGGCGGCGGCGGCGCGCGCGTCCTGCGCCAGCACGGCGGCGTGTGCGCCCGGCGCGCCCGACACGCGCAGCTCCGCGGCGCCGCCCGGCCGGGAGCCCCCGCCTACTGATAGGTATACCTAAAACGATCACTAATTAATATAGGGTTTTTTAGTAGGCACGCTCGAACTTTGCCAGCGTATAGCGGCCATCCTGGAAATGCAATAGCTGTCAAATTTTGCGGGAATATATAATTAATCGTGACATCTCATCATCAACGCGTAGAAATTGTTAACTGCACACGGTGCATTAAATTGATTTGATGAGAAGTTCGAGGGTTTCGTCATATCGCGTGGTGGCGACATCATCTGGCCCCCGAAATCGTGTGACTTAACACCGCTCGACTAATCGCTATGGGGCTACGTCAAATCTCTTGTCTATGCAGACAAACCACATACAATGCTGCTCTGAAGGCCAACATACCCCGCATGCTTCAGAAATGGAACCGCATTTATGCAAAAATGTCGCCCAAAATTGTTCCACCAGGATACACGGCGGCCATTTGGCTGAGATACAATTTCATAAATAATGTCATTAAATCTATACTTTCAGATAGTATGAAAAATTATACAATATCAGCTACACAGGTATTTTATTACATTTCAAAGTTCGAGCACTGTTAATGAAAGACCCTACCCAAAATTTCAGCTCAATTGGATAACGGCAAGTGACTGAAAAGTGGATTGCAAATTTTGACCGACAACTTATATACGAACAGGTCAAGTTAATATAAAGCTTGTATAAATAATGATAAAACGCACGTAAGTAGGTATATCGTGTTTGGAAAACTTGGCGAATGAGGCTGAAAAAAAAAGATTTCAACGGTCACGATACTATTTCTTAGGTACCTAAATAATTATCGGGGAGGCACCGATTTAACTTAGTCTATCTAATGTTTATGACTATATTAGTAGTTTATGCAACTGGTCCATTAATTATGTGCAAACACTACTTTATCTACACACATATCATAAGTACTCTAAGAAGATGGGTTTACAATTCTACTTTCGTAACAGTAAAAAACTAACAAAAAATGACAACAGCAATGGCGGCAATTCGATCCTCCGTCAAGACGAATGGTTTTTTTTTAAATCATAGACAAACGAATGCAGAAGTCCCTATCCTATACCTACTCATGATGTCACTCGTCATTTTTTTTTTTTAATATACTGAATTGGCGTTTTGTATCGATAACTGTTTCAATATCTATTCTATCTATGGATACTAGAATAGAGACCCACTTGAGTTTTGACAGCTGTTCCAAATTTAAACTCATAACGTTATAAAAATCTGTACTGTTATAACATTAAAGTACAGATTTTACCTACTACCACAGACAAGAAAGTTCTAATAGTAAAATCGGTTGTAATATTATACTGGTTATTTCCTACGGTTTCTGAACGCATTTTAGAGCACTAATGTGCGTACATAAAAGATTTTTAAAGATTTGATGGTTACTTTGTGCTGGAGAAGATCCCTTTGCGGAGCATATATCGCTGACGCTAGTAATACATCTCGAGAGGAGTTCAACAACGGATACCAGGCAAGCAATACGCAGCCGGGAGCCATCTGCGCTTCCACTGGTATGGTCACGTCCACACTTTTACGAGCAGGGCTAAGCTGTAAAACGAAAATAAATATTAAGTTTTATCCACATAAAACGTCCTAATTAGGTCTAAAGAAGAATACTAGAATTTTGGTAGTAAACTTCGGTCCGAAGTCTTTCGGAGCTAAACTTACTTCTACAGTTTTTGCAAGAAGGATATCGCCCCGTCCTATAACAGCATAGTGCAGAAGATCCATACGGTCGGTGGAAGAAATACGCGCCCGCATCTCACCTCCTACGGAGGTATCCCGAGTTAGCAATTCCACTGTGAGGTACTGTCCGTACGAGCCAGCAGATTTAATCACGTTTATTACTCGCTCGGTGACCTCCTTGTATTTTATCTGGAAGATTTGATATCCAGGATTAATATGTAATATGTCTCACAGTATCGAAAATTCGATTCACGTAAACTTCGTTTACGTCGCCTTACCACTAAGTTGAGGGTTAACGCAGCGTACGCCTGAGCAGGGGTCAAAGTGTAGGTTGCTAAACCCTTTTTCAATGCGACTGTCGTTGTGTTAACCGGCGCTCCATCGTCCCATAAGCGTTCCACAGTGACCTCATCGCCCACGTCTATTATTTGACCCATGGGGTCCACTACTTCGATCTGAAAGCAGGAAGTTATTTTTCTATGTATTGATAATTCGACCTTGAATCTGTAGATCCTAGTGATTGTAACAGAAAAACTTAATTCCCAAATTCGTTTCACTGTAGCAGGGTGGTATATTAAAGCGTACTAGGTAATAACAATGTCATGACTTGCTAACCTGGACAGTATATGGTAACATAGGCCGGAAGTACTCCGGGGCAGTCACCTTCAGTCTGTAAGGAGTTCTCAACAAAAGAATTCTTGAAGAGACATTTTGTCTTATAAGTGTGTCTTTTTCTTCCAATACCGCTTCTACGACTAGCGGCCTTGCCGCGTCCTCTGCAAGGTCTAAGTCAGTTTTAAGGTCGTAGGTCACTTCAGCGTGACCGTTGAATTCGACAACCTTTCGGGCGGGATTCGAGAAAACTGGCTGGAGAATGTCAGAGAAAAATACGGCATACGCAGATAAGGTCAGTTCTCCCCTTACTGGTAAACCGTTGAAGTGGCTGAAATGAATATAAGTTTCGTTAGAACATGTTCGTCGTCGGGATAATGAATAGTTTCGTTACGGTCATTGACTCCCACTTACTAGATAATAAGGTAATAACTATGTATTTCAATAATCTAGAAAGGTCTAAATGGTCTTTACCAGAGGTCTACTTAGTTGCCACACTGTGTAACTAGCAGGGAATAGACGTGGAATTACAGTTGATAATTATTACATTTAATTGTCAGGTGAAAGAATATTTTTCGCCTTCCGTGGGAAGATGGTCTTGAACGACATACGGGCTACGTTATCGTTTATAAAAATAAAGTTTTGCATACAATAGGAGGCTCACCGTTTATCAATTATATCATTAATAGATTGCATTAATTATGTAGGCGGTGAATATTATCGAAGGCATGTAGTACCTATTGCCCATACTCGGATGAGGATCCGTAAAAATATGTACGTCCCGTATAGGTATAGATAAGCTCTCTCGCAATGTTTTACACGTGGAAAGAGGAAATTTATATCTGATTCCTTACCGTGCGTTGTTAAAGGCAAATAAAACCGAAAAACTGCGTGCATTTTAATTTGCTACTCAAAGGTGATGCCATCCGTAAAATAATCCCAGTGTATATAATTGCACGAAGTTACATTCAAGTGTTTTTTGCGCAGTTTGAGTTATTAACGTTACCTAATATTCATTTACCTAGATTCTATCAGAAGCGCTATAAAAACCTTGCGTCTTACAGCTCGCCACAGCTTTACAATCAATCGCAATAAAACCTAATTCCATTGAATAATGAGTTTTCCATCATTGTTACGATTGTTGACAGCTTTCACGGAGAAAATAGAACTCCTTTGTTTACAATGGGAAGTTATTATTGATGCTTGTTTTCACTCGATTTGTTTATTTTAATTCTGAGTTTAGCCTGTTAGAAATTAGTAAGTAGGTACACTTAAATAAACCTAAATGAATGGAAGATTATTTACTTATGTTGTAATCCTGACAAATTGATAATCTTGATTAATGGCTACAGAAATACCTATTGATATTAAGTAGATTGAACTTGTATTGGTTAGTACGCTTTCGCTCACACATTTGGCTATGTTATACCTAGCTACCCAAAGCGAGAGTGAACTAACGAATTTGGTTACAATCTAGGTAGTAGGCCTAATGGAGTCTCTATTATAAGACTGCTCCCTGTCATGCCGTCATAGTTTCATAAGTAGTAGGTAGATACTGCAACAGAAAAAAATGAAGGATTTGTGATGCTATGTATTTTCGATTCTCATCCGATAGGATTATGATACTTGTTAGTGGATCAGTAGTTAACAAAACTATTTTTACTCGATATATTTATTTAACTAAGTAGTAGAGGAGTAGGAGGTAAACATACTTAGCGGTGACGTTGATGGTGAACCGGCCTTCGCTGAACAACACCTCTTTAGGCAGCTGCATGTCCACCTGGAACTTGGGCACTACGTAGTCGGCTACCAGAATTTGGCGCGAGTACACTTGGTTCCTGACCTCCACCTAAAACACCAGAGCTTCAGTACGGTCACGGCAGACATGTAAAAAAGCGTCAATTGGACCAAACAAAATTTGTCCATGCAATTTTGACCTTTTATCTCAGTTAAGGTCCTTTTTAGGGTTCCGTACCTCAAAAGGAAAAAACGGAACCCTTATAGGATCACTCGTGCGTCTGTCTGTCCGTTCTTCACAGCCTATTTTCTCCGAAACTACTGAACCAATTACGTTGAAATTTGGTACACATATGTAAGTTTGTGACTCCAAGAGGAACATGTAACGCAAACAAATGAATTTTAATCATGGGGGCCACTTTTGGGGGGGAAATGAGAAAATTAAAAAATAAAGTTTTGCATATACTATCGTGTTACATATCAAATGAAAGAGCTCATTGTGTGCATCTAAAATATATTATTTTTGTAATTTTAAAATAATTAGTTTAGAAATTATTTAGGAAATTGCCAAAAAATTACCATTCCCCACCTTCATCTCCGAAACTACTGAGTTAAAAATTTTGAAAAAAATACACAAAATAGTTCTTTACGTAGATAAACACGTAGGTATGACAGGAAAACCTATTAGAAATGTGCAGTAAAGCGTGAGTCGGACTTAATACGGTATTTGACAAAAATCAAATCTGCTTATTTTTATGAAACGTCAAAAACGCTCCGTTAGTAAAAAAAAATGTTTAAAATCTTGTGATGTACGGAACCCTTGCAACGCGAGTCCGACTCGAACTTGGCCGGTTTTTTTTCTGTTTTGGTTGAATCCGGTAAAAATATTTCAGACCGGTTTTCAATCTTTATTAACCATTGGTTATTTAAATTTTCTGAACAGTTTCGTTATTATTTCCTTTTGAATAGGGTTTAAATAGGCTGAGGTCACATATAAATTGGCTCCGAATGAGATCATTAGAAAAGGGGATTACCGGTTCAGTTTAGTTTAGTAGTTAAAGATAGGTACCTATATATCTACGTCTAAGCAGGGACTCTATAGCTTCTCTACTTATGAGTTATGAGTTACAGTCAATAATACTTGAAATGTGCGAATGTACATAATGCGCTTCAAGAAACCAAATCTAAGGTCATCTCGTAGTGGGTGTTAAATTCAAAGTCACGATAGCTATCTGTTTCCGCCGCTGGCTTCCTTACTTGTATAGTCCATTCCCCGAGCGCCGGTTCATCGGCAAGCACCAGCTCGTCTGAGAGAATCCCCTGCTCCAAGGAAACTGCGCCCCATTCCCTCACAGGAGATCCTCCCGCATCCATCACGCTCAAGTCGATCGGGATAGACAGAGGCAGCAGATACCTGCGGGCGAGGTCAATAACCGTGGTAATCACACGTAATCTTACGCGCTCTAGCTCTTCATCGGCGAGGGTATCGAAAGCGAAAGTGTCTTGTGTTACGGTGCTGATGAAATTTATACGAAGTAACATTGTTCATTAGATACGATTGACTAATTCTAAGCAACTTGTTCGCTGTCCAAGATCGGGAGCTACTAACATATTTTATTTAGGTATATACGATTACTTTACGTTGGAGAAGCAGAGACATTGTGAACTATGTTAGGGAGTAGACTGTATGTGTATTTCAGTTAGTAGCCGAGTCCTGAGACTATGCGAAATTCAATATGCAGGTCGTGGGTTCGAACCTCTGCTCGTACCACTGAGTTTTTAAAAACTTATGTACGAAATATAATTTGTTTAACAGTAGCTTTTCGGTGAAGTAAAACATCGTCAGGAAATCGGTCTTATTCCAACAAGATCTACTTTTCCCTCTGTGTTGAAAGGTAATATGGCAGACGTTTTCGTCAAACTATTGCCTACTTACACCAAATCTTGGGATTAGGTGCCAAAGCGGACCTCGGGTTCCTTTAGGGTGCAACCGCGAAAACGCTGGGAGGATGATGATGTGTAGGTATACCAATCAGCCATCCGAACATAAAACACAGTAGGTACCTACATAATATACAAAATTCTCTCAAGGCTTCACTGAGGGAATTCGAGGTTAAATGATTTATCTTACTTGTCAAGTGCGACGACTCTGAACCTGACGGTGTCGCCGGGCTGGTAGACGCGCTTGTCGGTCTGCACGAACACGCAGAAGCTACGCGGTTGGTACGCCAGCCGCGCGGCCGACGAGAACTGCGCGCCGGACCTCGACTGCGCGACCAGCTCATAGTTGCCGGGTCCAGGATCATCTATCTGGGATGCAAAACACACACTTGCATTACTATTGAAAGCCCTACAGATATTGTTGATTTAAGATAGAGCAAAAACCAATATTTCCTAAAAGACAGTCCATACTTTATTCATACCTACATATAATTAGTATTTACTAATAATAGGTATTTACCTACTACTTTTTATGTGCTTTAAGGTAAGCCAGTTTGAACACACTTAATTCGTTATCCTATTGCAGGGTAACACTGTAGACACATGAAACATGAAATATTTTTTATAGGTTTTCTCTTGATTGAAAAGATCGTAAAAAAAGTTCTACGTTCTCATCGTAGCTGCTCAGCATGCATGTAGTGTGTGTATGAACGGAGCGTCTATAGAGATATTCACGTTTTCATTTACAGGAAAAAAGGAACTAGGTATCTGTTGTTTGTCAACGCGCAGACATATAGTTTCGCAAATAACACAACATCTGTCGAAAAATATGAGCGGCACCGAATAGGTTAGTCGATGTTGTTTTACCTCAAGGTCGACGATTCTGGAGGAGGCAGCCTGGAGCTGCACCTCCCGCCCTTGTGAGTAGGGCTCCCCATTGGCCTTCCTGCCCTCGACGGCCACATACACGCTCTGCGCGCGGGGTCCGCCGGCGACTGCCACGCGGTAGGCGCTGTACGGGCGGATCACCCGTGGTCCGACCACTGATAAGCTGTAAGGAATGATACATCGACACAATCTCGAGTAATGTCTTTTAGGTCAGTAATTTTTTCAGAAACATGCAATGAAATATTGAGGTTATGTTCTTCATAATGGGCTTCGAACTCTTCGAAGTCACGTTTCGGGCGGAGCGAGATGAGAGATCCGTAATGGCATTTCATACAAAATTGGAGGCTCTAGAACCGAATCTAGGCCTGCAAGATGGTCTTTATTAATTTCCAATCCAAAATTTGTGGCACAGGATCACGGCGTTCAGCCATGAAAATGAAAGTTTGATTTCTTATAAGTATAATTGGTATTTTACCACACAAAGGAACGTGTTATGCGGCTTATTACGTTACATACGCAAGGTAGATAGTTACACAGTTTCACGAGTATGCAATATGCATAGTACATAATTAACATAATACCTACATATACCTAAGCATGTCGGCCCATTATTTACTGATCGTCACATGCACACCAAGTACCGTAACTTTCCTCTTAATGTTGGTGGAAAGGTAACAAAAATGCCGAAGCCATAACCATGCAGAAAGTCCATTCTACACACAAGTGAAAGATTTTTTGAAATCGGATACCTAAGTGGTTCCGCAGCGTACCCATTACTACCTACATAAAAATTGACAAACTTACAAAGCTACAAACAGAGTTTTCGTCTTTATAATATTAGCTTACCAATAGATTCGTAGTTGATAGACCCTACTGCGACGAGTTTTCCAACGGCTAAATTGAGTTTGTACTTCTATTAGGTAAGTGAGATAACTTGCACTGGCCGGTCTTATATTTTTATTTGTTAGAGATGATATGATATGACATATAGACTTACCAATGAATTGCAGCTGGACCAACCACACTAAGAAATATATGAAATGCGAGAGACCGCATGATTCTGTAAATAAATATTAATTGGTAAGATAACTTCATTATCATAGTATTTCGTTATTATACGTTTACTGCGTAATAATCAACAATTTACTTTAAAAGAATTGTGAATTATGAATGCAACAATAATCGCAAAATATGTAATAGAGTACCAGAAATGAATGAAATAGATAAATGCGAGTCAGGCAATCCCGGTTTCAGCAGAGATTATTTACGGACAGGTAGTGTTTTCAACAAGTACTTAAAGCAATATTGCATAGACATCAAAAATCCGTTATAAGCGCCCGAAACATAGTATATAGGTGTGTATTTGTTATTTGTACACTTAGCTATACAGTGTGGAAAAATACCTTAAATCCTTAAGTTGGCTCATTTTCCTTAAAGGAGACATTCGTTTATTTTAAAAAAGAAACAAATTTGAGTATCCGGAACGAGGGGGCTCATTTCGAACAATTTATCAGTTAAATAATGTAAGTGTAGCAAATTGATAATAAAATAAAGTTAATGTTAGATTTACGATCATTTTTATTCGTAAACCAAATGTTTGTTAGAGAAATTTTACTTATCCTGAATAATAATCCTATCGATTAGTGTAATAAAATAGCGAATGTTTGTTTTAATTTTATTTTACTTGGTTCGAGTCCCGGGCGAGGCAAGCGAGTTTTCGAATTTTTTTAATGCAGTTTTGTTTCTATTTAAAAATAAAGGAATGTCTTCTTTAAGTAAAATGAGCAAACTTAAGGATTTAAGGTAGTTTCCCTCTAGGGCCCGACGTATTTTTCCACACTGTATATAAAATGTTCAACAGGCTGTAGATATTTAATAGCCAAACATCTATGAGAAGTGTGTCCGCAGCTTATCAGGCATGACATGATTGAATAAGCAATAACTGTCCTAGCTAGTAAACTTCTAAGACGGACCTAATCAATACCTACACCTAGTGCAGCTGCGTTTATTTTTAACCGACTTCAAAAAAAGGAGGAGGTTCTCAATTCGGTTGTTTTTTTTTAATTATTATTTTTAATGTTTGTTACCTCAGAAATCTCAGAACTCCGCCATTGATGAGCCAATTCGTTTTTTTTTTTTTAAGTACGTAGTACCAGGTTGTTCCCATTTTTTTCAAAAATTCAATTGGATGATGGGATCCATGAGGAATTGAGGGGACTTCAATTATATTAGGCACGCGTGTAGTGATTTTGGTATTTTCTATTTTAACTCGTGTATTTACACCCGGTAATCATAAATTTTGTTGGAGTGGAATTGATGATGAAGACCACAGATGATTTATGAAATTCCTCAATTATGTAGGTACTTAAAAGTACAAATGTACGTCACTGATCCTGATAAGATTCCGTTGAAATAGCAACTAATGAAGTGCCAAAGGTGATCCTTGTAGAATCGACGGAAGTCCTCAAATATTATCGGGTCACATACAGCGATTGGGTTTTTTTCCCTAATAATCAACGCATTTGCTCTCGGATATCAGTTCATGTGGTAAATTGGAAAATAAATGTGGAAATGTTCTCGTGGCTTGGCGGAGTACTAAATTGAAGTCGGTTAAAACTTTGTTTTTAAAGTAAATTATATTCAGTAGGCTACCTATTCCGCAATCACAAAGCCTATAAATTATAAGTAGCGTCCCAATAAAATACTTAATTGATTAGAGATTTACAAAAGGTACCTTCAAACAACTGTTACTGGCTGTATAAGGAAACTTAACAGCCTTCTGAACGACTATGCGTGCCCGGAATGTACACGCATAAAAATACGAGTAACGCGTCGTATGATATTCATTTGCACATTATTTTATTTATATATTTACACATTAAAATAACTGCGATTGTAATCATAATTCGATTATATTTGGATATATTTTTTACTTCTCTGTGAAAATGACGGATATTTAGTAAGGATCAGTCGAGCAGACAAGAATTTGATTCCTATAGAGAATCTTGAAATAATCAAGATTATCTATAAGGAATCTGGCCTTAGATATAGAGCTTATACCTACTTTGACGATCGGTTAGCCTAATGGGTAGTGACGCTGCCTACGAAGCTGAAGGTCCTGGGTTCAAATCCCGGTAAGGGTAGGTACCTAAATATTTATGTGATGAGCATGGAATTAACTATTTATATCTATTAAACCGTTTAGTTACCATTACACAAGCCTTATTGAGCTTTAGTATTTAAACCCCATAGTTGGGAAAAAGTCGAATTTGTGTAAGATTTTGTCCCTTAATAAAAAAAAAGTCAGTACGTGTACGGTATAGAAAAAAAACATACAATTATAATTCTAAGTCCAATTTATCAACTTTGTCCATGTATTTTCCAAAAGTAGGTATAAGTGAGTCATAGGTAGGTAATCTTCATGTAATTAGTGATTCATATTTGTCGTCAGTCGTTTTTAATTTTTTATAGTTAAGTATTGATGCTTGAGGCAAGTGTTAGTGGGCACGTGTGTGTTCACAATACCTAACTACATAACATAAGTTACGGAAGATGTTAGTGGGCGAGCTACCTATATGAAATAAATGTATATGTTTACGTATTGAGCTCACCGTCCTTGTGTCCCAGCCTGTCTGACTCACTTCGCTGCCGCTGTGTCAACACAGGCGTTGGCGGAACCTCTACCTACCAAAATTGGTAAAATGTCTGTTTTTAAGGTTTCTCCAAGAATGACTAGTTTTTAAAATGATCTCCTCATAGTCTTTAAAATTGAATTAGGTATGTGTTTATTAAGTGCGTAGTTTAAATTTCAATAGGTACACGTATTAAACTACCTACATTCTAACATAATGACTCTCAACAAAGAGGAAAAAAGTACACTTACAATAGAATTTACAGAATAGTGCCTAACTTAACTTTCTCTGCAGACACATGAGCGAGTACGCTCTTAAGAAACCGCGGGCGATGTTTACCTCTGACAACCAAACAATCGCTGCACCGTGCACCGTCGGGAACCATTAACGGACTGGTTTCTCACTTATAAACTCTTTAATCTTCCATGTTTTTAAATAATTAGTGCCTGACCTTCCGTCGGTGACATTAAGCGTATTATTTGCCATTTAAAAGGACTCTTTCATTAATTTCTGGTTTCCAGTTCATATAAAAAATAAAGATTGCGCACGCACACTTCACTTAAATATAGTATTCAGAGCGGAATATCTCACCTGCGTAACACTAGAGTCATTATTGAACCTTAATAACAGTAACTTAACACTATTTTATAGATCGTTTCTGTCGGGTGCACATAGTATTTGTGCAGAGCGTGACGAATAGCGGCGACGCGGGGCCTGCGCGAGATGCGGTGCAACTGAGTGCGGCAGGTTGCGCGGCGGCGGCGGCGCCCACGCAGCGGAGGGGCGCCGCGAAGCCTTGCGAAAATCCGCCGTATCGCGGACCGGGCCCGCGCTGGCCGCTGCCTCTACCGCATACATTCATCATTGATGCTCGTAACATCCAAATCAATGACATGTGATGATGCAACGCAGCCCATGTTACGATTTGCATAACGAAATAATAGTAGACAGCATGCAAAATCACAATAAACTTGCACAATTCGACGTTTCTAAACAACTCTATATCTGTAATATGTGATATTTTATTTGATAGTTTTTCCACGATCGCAAGGTAGTATGCAAATATTTGTAATGCGGAATAAAACCTTGCGTTAACATTCAGACAGGTTTCCTTATAATATAAGGATATATACAATATATATATTATATTATAAAGGATTCCTTATTAATTAGTCGTTCGTCCTACTTATTATGCAGTCGCGAGTGGACGCAGTTGTGAGTAGAGACAATCGTCGCTGCATGCGGCGGCGCATTCCTTGGAACATGTTTTACCTCAAAGCTGCTCAATGGCCGGCCGCCTGCATTCATACTGCTACTATTCCACTTAGTGTGTAGCTATATAGAGAATAACTGTAATCCATTAACGGATGGAGAAAACTCTATACACTGCTTTAAGATCGAAGTGCGTATTCACGAGAGCAAGTGGCCGTATTTAATAATACGCGTAAATTAAATAGGTATGGACGTGCAAGTTTTGATGAAAAACCTGTTTGGAATAATAAAAGACTTATACATAATACTTAAATAATACTGGTCTAAGGATGAACATGGATAAGACAAAGATCATGTCAAACCTCCATGTAGTACCAACCCCCATTTCAATCGGACACTTTACGCTCGAAGTTGTAGACGATTATATATACCTAGGACAGACTGTTCAGTTAGGTAGGTCCAACTTTGAGAAAGAGGTCAATCGTCGAATCCGACTCGGCTGGGCAGCATTCGGGAGGCTACGGCACATCTTTTCGTCCAATATTCCGCAGTGTCTCAAGACGAGAGTCTTTGACCAGTGTGTGTTGCCAGTGATGACGTATGGCACGGAAACGTGGTCGCTTACTATGGGCCTCATAAGAAGGCTCAAAGTCACCCAAAGGGCAATGGAGAGGGCTATGTTGGGAGTTTCTCTGCGCGATCGCATCAGAAATGAAGCTATCCGCAGCAGAACCAAGGTAACCGATATAGCCCTCCGAATCGCTAAACTTAAGTGGCAGTGGGCGGGGCACATTGCACGTAGAACCGATGGCCGTTGGGGCGGAAAGGTTCTCGAGTGGCGACCACGTACCGGAAGGCGCAGCGTGGGTAGGCCCCCCACAAGGTGGACTGATGACCTGGTAAAGGTCGCGGGAGTCCGCTGGATGCGGGTGGCGCAGGACCGGTCATTGTGGCACTCTTTGGGGGAGGCCTATGTCCAGCAGTGGACGTCTTTCGGCTGATATGATGATGATGATGATGATGATGACATAATACTTACATCTTATGAGAGCCACGACAAGTTCTTGCACACACGATTGTGTTATAAGACTTATAAGTTATAAGTATATAACGTGATTGTTGTATAGTGATATTGCGAACCGAAGACATAATTTTCGAACCATTCAATACCCATCTACGTAGCATCAGCCAATAAAACTAAGCAAAATCTTATTCTCATGCACTTAGAATTTCGTAGAGTACGTATAGTCGTATACCTACGTACTATATGATATGAGTCGGTTAAAATATTGTTTTTAAAATAAATTATTAACGAACACTTTTCTCTCTATATCTTAAGAGTTCTGTAACATACCAATTAGGTGATTTGTGGGTCGCCTACGAGTAGGCAGAGGCACGTCCAGTATTGGACCATCTTTCATCTGATATGATCGTGATAAATACAGCAGACGTATTTTAACTGAGTATATTTAGTAACTATGAGATACATGAAAACAATGCGCATTTGCACTTTTAATTATACCTACTTATCAATGTAATCTTGTAAGTGTGTCATTAATCGGCTAAAAAAGAATCAATTGGAGATATTTTAGTGGTCCCATCTTTATCCGGAGAATTAGGCGGGGGGCGTTCTTGGGTGTTCTGGGTGTTATCCCTGGTTTGCAAGCTAGCTGCGAGTGAAACATTGTCTGCCAGCGCCGCGGCCAGCGCCCGCTCCAGCCGCGCAGAACCCGCTCGCTCCGCTTCTAGGGCAGCCTTGGCTACACCGAGTGCTTCTGTGTCCGGGTCTACTGCCACTTTAGACTCCCTGGTACTGGCCTCCGATAACCGGGTCTGGAGTTCTGCTACGAGTGTACTGAGACGAGTTATTTCATCTGAAAAGAAAATACGTGCTTTAATTTGTTTATTTTATGTCACTGTTCCATTTGCCGGACGTTACAATCTAGCCGGGATGCCTCGCTGTCGCTACGTTAATACTACTTAATACACACGATACTAGTATCTCACTCACAGTTGGTTCTTTTCAGTTCGCCGGTGGTGTGGTGCAGCTCGGCGGCGGCGCGACGGCGCTCGCGCGCGTGCGCGGCCGCTGCAAGGCGCGCGCGTTCGCGGATCTCGGCGCCGCCGCTCGCGCACCGCTCCACGCGCCGGAGTTCGCTCTCGAGTCTCAACGCCTCGCTATGTTAACATAGTCTCGTAATATAACCACAGTCGACGTCAGAGATGTTTAAATTTTTGGTATCATTACAATGTAATGAGGTGCAAAAGTGTAAATCTTTAGATATCTTCAGAAATTCAAAGGCATCTTTTAAAAGGTAAGTCGTAAACAGTGTTAAAATAAGGCAGCATAAATAGTATTAGAGATAGGTAGCAGCAAATATTATCAATATAATTCACCCCTTATCATATGTAGGTAATGTTAACATGGCAAACAAAATTAAAGTACCTAGATGAAAATGTTATTGATATGTACTTATTTATAACTAAATCTGTATTTAATTCACTGGGATTACTTAATACTTACAATAATATTGTCAATGTCAATAGAACAAACTATAGCAAGAAATTCTCATTTACCGTTACCTTTATGGATTGGCATGCTTATTAATGCTTTCACCTTTTACAATTTAATATTACTTAACAGGAAAAAAATCTATTTTTTTTTTCTCTTTCTCATATATTATGGTAGTCCGTCCAACTGTCACATATAAAGTTAAACCTTTAATTGGCCATGTATTACTGTGTATTATAGCATAAGTTACGAGTACATAATTTGAATCGCTGTTGGTTTTCTCAATAAATAAATAAATAATAGTATTTTTTATACTCGTCGACCTTAATGTTTGAATTAAGACTTCCTACACCAAACTTAAATCAGATACTTTTTACTATGGAACTCCCAACTCAACATTTCATAACTGTTGAGACAACTAAAATGAAATGGACCAATCACGTGGCGCCTTTACTGAACTATAATGTATTTGACCAATAGGACGCCGTCAAGGTAAATAGACATCAACGCACAAAAAAGAAAAAGCCGTTGGACTTCGTCTTCAATAGATACCAAGTTTGTTTAATTAGTTCAGTCGACTCGTAGAAAAAGTATTGTATACAATAGTTAAGGTTGTCTTGTAATTGCAACTAGGTATATCTGTCTGGTAATTGCAACTAAATTTAGTAATGCCCTCTAGGATAGTGATTATACAGGGCATTATTAAATTTAGTTGCAATTACCAGACAGATATACCTAGTTGCAATTACAAGACTCCACCTTATATAATTAGCTTTTTAAGTCTCGTACCTTAATTAGGACACTCAGCAAGCATCGTGGCCTAAACGTGGTACTCGATTGAAAAAGCATACATTATATAACGATTGCACAAAATACTATTTCACACCTATAATTCAGAAAAGTAAGTTTTGCTCCACGACGAGAGGGATCAAAACGCTACTTTTCTGTTCAAGCTACTTTTTTAATTTATACATTGGCATGTAGCATTTACGCAATGTGCCAATTGAAAACTGATTTGAATAAAATAATCGATTGTAATTTCATCGTAATAGATTCAAAACGAACATATTTCAAGTGTTTATTCTATGCTACGGCGGTGGCAAACAAGCGTACTATTAATAGCCTGATGGTAAGTAGACACCTTAGCCTATAGATGCTCGCTACTCCAGAAGAATTTCAAGGGTGGGGGAAGGGGGAGAGGGGACGGGGGGCTTTGGAGAAGAGGGTTTTTTTTTAATAGTGATAATTAAAGCAATTCGCAAGTTTTCACTTCTACCGACACTCCCGGAGTGCACTCCGGGAGTGTCGGTAGAAGACCCGGTCTTTTTTTATTTATTAATTTTTCGTAATAATTAAAAGCTAGTAATAAAAATTAAGAAAATTTGTTAAAACTTCTTAATTAACTTTAACAGTATCTTTTTGAAATTTCTTCATAGTCGGTGTGAAAAATAGTATGTGTCACTCAGTAGCAAAATTATTTTTGTCTCGGGCGTTAACACTTGTATCGCTCACTTCGCTCAGGATCCTACCTTAGAATCCCTAGCTACGCTCAGGATTCCATTGTAGGATCCCTCACTACGTTCAGGATTCAATACACCGCCCTCGCCGTAAATATACTATTTTGCTCCCTTGTGACACAAATAACTATTATGCAACTGTTGTACCTATAAGAAGGGTCTTAAAGCGTGAGTGTCGTGAATTGTCGCAATTAAAGATGCCACGAGCGTTTTTAGACCAGTTATACACCGTTGCATACAATACTTTTTCTACGACAAATTTTCAATCAATTTCATTATTTAGACTTTTTAGCCAGCAAGTTTTCTATTCGTTATTTTGCTACCACAATTTCTTCAGAAGTACAGTTATGAATTCATTTGACCATTTTAAAAGGAAATGTACACTTGTCTTCACACACACGAATAAAATCTTAATAGTTTAGGAGTTATAGTTTATCTAGTCTTAGTAGTCCTAGTCTTTTAATTTTGAACTGTATTTTGGTGGGAAATCAGAAATATGACACCTCTTGTTTATGGTTTGTTTGGTTTTTCATTTGTTTGCACTTGCCATCTGAACCAAACCGAATCCGGACCCGAACTAAATCCGAACTGTTTATTATTATTTATTATGAATAATACCAAGAATTTATAAAACACTAGCTTCTGCCCGCGACTCCGTCCGCGTGGAATCGTTTATATCGTAGCTCGATACAAACTTTCACCCCCTCAGGGAATGATTTCCGGGATAAAAACTTTCCTATGTCCTTCCCGGGATTCAAACTATCTCCATACCAAATTTCATCTCAATCGGTTTAGCGGTTTAAGCGTGAAGAGGTAACAGACAGACAGACAGACACATACTTTCGCATTTATAATATTAGTATGATGATATGATGATTTATTATTATTACCCGACTGCCGTAGGAGAGGAGGGTTATGTTTTTCGAGCGTATAATATGTATGTATGTATGTATGTGACCTTATTCGTTGGCACGCCCTGCAGCTTAAACCGTTTGACGGATTTCAACATATGAGGTGTCGTTGGATTCCTCTTGATCGTGGAAGTGACATAGACTATAAAATTTGAAAAAAGCAGTTGGGTTTTTTGAAAAATCTTTTAATTTTAGTAAATAATTTATAATATACAAATGTTAAATCATAAATAAAAACATTTTATTTCGAAAAATTTGCTTATGAAGTTGGTATAACACTGCAATATGGTGGCCGATTAAAAAAAATTTAGATGATTTGACATCGTGGTAAACAGTGCTTTTATGAAAAATGTATGAACCATAAAAGTACGCTAAACAGTGGGTTTATGGGCCATAGAGCTGTAGAGCATAGAGTTTTTCCATGATTTATTACCGGTGTCATTGTATTTGAGCTAAAGCCTATAAAAAGTGACAATTAACGGTACAGCTTAGGAGCAGAAAAAATAAGTAAACATATGTTTGACGTCGAGTGTACTCGACTTTTCCAGTATTAAAAGGACACCCTTTTAATACAGGAAAAGTCGAGTACGGGGTACATAAATGTTTACTAAGAGCGGGTAAATATGTCCCGGCAGCTCTCATCTCATAGAATTGTTCCTGAACTTCCGATACAATCAGATTTTAACGTGCGTAACATAGGTAGGTACATACGTTTGCCGACGGTTTTAAAATGCGTTCGTCTTCACACATTGAAAATTAAATGGAGGCACGGCCCGTGCCGTAGCAGAGCATTCGTGGTAGGAAATTTCTCGTGGAACCGTTTCCACGAGAAATTTCCTACCACGAATGCTCTGCTCTGGCTACGGAACAAGTTCCCTGCCAAGGGTTTCCCGTGGGACTAGAGTTTGGGATTCTTCAAGAGAGGAGTATGCAGGTTTGTAAAGGGTCTACAAAGGATGTATTTTTTACAAATGCTCATTCGTCGTTAAGATAGAACGGGCTATGGAAAAATATTCATACTAGATAAGTATCACCGGTTAAGATAATCTGAGCAAATAATCGTTTCTATCCTACTTCTATTGCCCTTAAAAGGCTGGACAGTAATAAGTATGCCGCCACTCGTGGACAAATAACGACATCATCGCAAGTCGGTGTGAATTAGATCCCGACCCGTGATCCCAACGCACGCTGGTCACTCGACTGTGGAAGCTTCCTATGATTCATGATTAGATTTAATTGCCGATGAATATAAACATTTTAAGAATATGAATTAAAACGAAGAAAAAAATCTAGTTTCATTTAGTCTATCTAGGCCATGATATTTTCATGTACCTGATGGGCGACCGAGTTCTGCACGAGTGAAAATACCTACAGAAAATAATTTATCTCAGATATGCGACCTGGCTAGATCGATTTTTCGACCCCATAAACCCTCCAAAATGTAAACCTTCCAAAATTTATCGAAATCGTTAGAGCCGTTTTCGAGAACACGATTACAAATATATACAGGGTGTATTATTCAAACGGGGCAATGCGTTCGTGCATCCGACACTGCAAGAGACACGGTAATTTGCTCTTAAGAGTTACGAGCTCACGAGACCTATCTTAGAAAAAAATAACTAGCATGCAAAGTTTTCAAAAAAACCTCGTACGGGGCGGGCAACTGCTGCACTTCGCGCTCCAGTCTACAGCTGTCGGGGCATACCCTCGCGCGTCTTCAGTGGCGATGTGGACTCGATCCTGCAGCTCAGCGTACTGGCGCTGCAGCGCGGCGTCTGCGACCTGCAGAAGCCGCACTGCAGCACTTTGCGCTCCAGTCTACAGCTGTCGGAGCATACCTTCGCGCGTCTTCAGTGGCGAGGTGGACCCGGTCCTGCAGCTCAGCGTACTGGCGCTGCAGCGTGGCGTGTGCGGCCTGCAGAGGCCGCAACTGCTGCACTTCGCGCTCCAGCCCGCTATGCTGTCGGGATAGCTCGGCACAACGCTCTTCGAATAAGTTCCGCTGCCGATCCTATTAAAAAAATGCTTAATCAATTCAGCACTTAATTTCGTAATAATAACGCTTTTTAGGCAAGTTTATCCTATCCTATTATATATCATATACTATTAAACGAGCAATACCTGTATATATTTGTCATCATGTTGTCGAAAACGGGTCTACCGATTTTAATGAAAAGGGGTATTTTCTCTATTTTCAACCGAGCAGAGCTCGGTCGCCGAGGGACTTACTATTAAAAGAGCAATATTTACTATTATCTTATACTTAGTGCCCAGTATTCATGAAAGATGAGGTACAATAGTCTAGAGCCATTAATATCAAACCGCGATCAGGATGGGATTGAAGGTGACAGTTTTTTGCATATAAATACATCAAAGTCGTTCCATTCCCAAATTCATCGGTTGAATAATATATACCCACCGTTATATCCATCTGCGTTTTAACGCCCGCCAGCTCCTCGTGAGCCTTGGCGAGTGCGGCGGCGGCGTGGGCGGCGCCCGCGGTCGCAGCGGCGGCGCCGTGCCGCGCCTCGGCAGCGGCGCGCTCGGCGGCCTCACGCCCAGCTTCCGCGGCCTCCGAGCGCGTCGACTCGGACTGAACTGCTCCGCGCAAATGCTTTTCTGATAGCTATGCAATGCGTGTATTTCATGGGGATGCCAAGAGAGCAAAAACGTAAACAACTTTTGAGAAAATGCGACTTCTTTAAGGCTAATTTTAAGACCTACCGTCAAATTCTGCAGTAGCCATACGACTCATATGGCTACGGCAAAATTAGCCTTATAGGGGTCGCATATGACGATATCATATTTTTGGATAGGCACAGTAGGTGTAATTAAGTACCTAGTTAAATCGATAGAAGTTTTGTAGTAGTTTTGCACTGGTTGAATTATTCGGTAAGTAAAGAGCTCTGATAGTAGGTTATTTCTAAAAGTTACAACAGACAAAACACAATTCTACGACTCACGCTAATAGATTCAAATTCAGCAATCAGTTCTAAGAATTGTTGTTCAAAGGTTTCAAATTCTGTTGTATTTATCCCCATTATTTGAATAATAAACTGGACCTGTTTGGTACTGAAAATGATGTTACTCAATAAATTTTTGTATGTTATGGCCCCATATGATGTTATTTGATTAGTTTTAAGAAAATGAGGCGGCAAAAGTTTTTTTTTAATATTTATTGTATAAACCAAATATATATGCCTAGTTATAATGATAATGACGCTATTCATTATCGATCACTACACGCCGCGACAATAAAAAATAGATTTTGAACTGGCAACATTTCTCTCGCCATTTCGCTTACTACACCGTGACTACACCAATGTCAAAGTGTGAGCTATGGTGTGAGCGAGATAGCGCGATAAATGTTGCTATTTTAGATTATATTCCTTATTGTCGCGGCTTATATAAATGACAGGCGGAGAGGAACAGGTCCATCTGATAGAAAGAGATAGGTTTATAACATCTTTATTTATATATAACTATTTATTTCATTGTGTTCTAGCCGGAATAATGAATGAGCCATTTTGAGGTGCCTATACTAAACTTAAATTATTTGAGTTTTATGATTATTAAAACCGGGCAAGTGCGTGTCGGGCCACGCGCAGTGTAGGGTTCCGTAGGTGTTTGCCTGTATTTGTTACATCGACACGCACGCGCCAAGTAAATGGTGCGGTTGCGTCGGCCGAATTAGTAGGACGAAACGGCTTTTTCGAGTAAATTTTAAGTTAGTCTACTCTACTATTACTCGGTAACTAGTTATGCCTACTTAGCCGTGATATTTTTCCTGTTAAATTAATTATTTATGTACCTACTGTCTCGAATTTTTGGGCACTTTACTCGACCGAAATTTAGGGTTTTTAGGCTGTGCATTGGAAATATCGCGTGCTTTAAAACGCTGTTCTGACTAGATTAAGAAACAATAAGGTCTGATTTTCAGATATATAATTCTTGAATATTATTATTGTTTATCTGATTTTATCAATACATGATTGCTTAAAATTTCCTCGATAGAAAAAAACCAAAGTAGGGTCTGTATAATTCCTTTTTTTACTCGGCTCAGCCTACTCAAACGATACATTATTCTACGACACAATCAAGTTAATAATATAGTATTTTATCTCATCTAAAATCTCACCTAATGAAATTTAAATAAAACGTCTCTAAATTAGCTATTTATCGAATTTCGTCCAAAGTAGACCCCCAAAAAAGTACACGTTCGAAAACTATCAAATTAACAAGTTTAAATTACCAAAATAATTATACAAAGGAATTTTCAATTGAAGAATATTTAAATAAAATATCTCTGAATAAACTCCGTTTTTCATAATAAATAGGTAAACATGAAGTTTTTTCCGCTAGCTAATTAATAATTCTAGTTTAAACAATCTTAAATTTTATCAACGTAATACCACATATGCAGTTTCCAAACGCAAGGGCGGCACCCCGCCCCTTTTAAAAAATTGCGCGCTGTTCATTTGTTTCAGATTTTATTAGGTATAAGTATATTATTCTTCATTCTTGCGTTATCCTCCTGGATCCTGGAGATAACGATTGTGCCAAAACTGATAAGTACATCTCTTGGTGTCGGAAAATTAGTAAAAAAAATAATGGAGTTTTCCCCTCGCAAAACTGATCGCTGATTGGCCATTTGTGACTCGGTGTTTATTTATCAGGTTGACAGTTTCGTTTGGAAACATTCTGATGAATGCAGATTTTTTTTAATGTCCTCAATGGCCTCAAGTGACGACCGGGGGATCCAGGAGGTTATTGATATTGGTTTTAAATATAAAAACTACTAGGATAAATCAATTCTCTATCTAACTAGGAAATATAGTGAAGTCAATGACGTGACGATGGCAGTATTTTAACAACAGTACCTACGGCTGGTTTTTGGTGTGCACGCGAGATACACGTAATATGCTAATGTGTGGCCTTGTGATAATGATAATATATTTCAAAAATATCTCGAACATATTAGTAACAGATTTTAACAATAATACGGTTAGTTTTAGTGATGTGTTAGTGTAACGCTACACTCGTATAGATACTGAAATATCCTTTGGTGTCTCGTGCCTTGTCTCGCCTTTCTAGTATTTACTAAAGGGTCGAACACACAGCACCGTCGCGGGTGCGCGGCGCGTCAGTGTGACGCCAGACAGCGAAGCGCGCGGTGCGTACGTGATGCTGGCGGGTCGATGGCGCGAGGCCAGCGCGAGGCGCGCGGGACGCGCGCGCGTTTCTGGCTGGTTGACAGCGCGATGCACGCGTGCTCTGTGTGACCGGCCGTCCCGCGCGCATCACGCGCTCGTCAAGCCCCGCTACCGCCCCGCTGGCAGTCTGTTCGACCCTTAACGGAGCGGCCGGCGCTGAGGAGTTAAAACAAGCCGTAACGAATGTCTAATTAAGTTTTCTTCCTGAATAATCTTGAGACGAATAGGTACGTGATACTATGATATATTTTTAATGTGAATATGTTCTCACTGCTGAGGTGAAAAGTTGTATGTGTTACTCGAGAGCAAAGTATTTGCATCTAGTGCTTTTGAGTCCTGAGGAAGCGATAGATTCTAAAATTGAATCACGAGCGTAGCGAGTGATTCAAAGTTTGAATCTGGAGCGCAGCGAAGAAAATCAGCATTCGCAGCAAAAACAAACTTTGCTCTCTTGTTGCACAAATAACTAATGTGCCACAACTCCATACTCAATCAAGGGACCATCAATGATATTTCCCTATCTGTCACACACATACATACATACATACATATACTCACGCCCGTATCCCATTGGGGTAGGCAGAGACTAAGGAACGCCAAATACTACGGTCCTTACATACTTATCGAGATTTGTATAAGTACTACCAGCTCGCTCGCACGTGATATTATTATTACCATAGCTTGTCCTGAGTATCGAAAATAATAGTGAGAAATTTTAATGTGCGAATAATTTCTACCGCTCGCTTTTGATTTCGAGCGATCGAAAGTCAAAAATCAGTCCACTGTGTAAAACTTTTGATAGTTAAGACCAAGATGTTAAAATGGAACGCCATGTTTGCCCAAAATTTTGAACTGAGTTGTCTCAAGATCGTAAGAACTATAGTTGCGTCAATAATTCGACATGGTCAATGTTGGCAAAAGTCCAAACTTTACCCGCGATCAAAATCGATAAGAATATAGAAAGGTGTTGATTAAAAACATATTTCTCCTCATAAACACATGCGTATGACTACGAAGGATTCGTTAAGCAAAAAAAAAAATCATCCTACCATATAAAAAAATATGAGATACTTATTCGTGTTTTTATGAAAAAGCGGGCAAGGCAAAATGCGCATGTTTCACGGTACCGAAATATTTGGCGAGTTCATAGTGAGTCGAGTTCATAAATATACATAGGTAGGTGCAAACGCCAACACGGTTAACTGACCATCTTGTATTTATACTGAATCTTATTGCAATGCGTATAAAGTCCACGGATGGTCAGTTAACTATGTTGGCGATGGTACGTCCCCGAAGGTTCAAAAATATATGAGCAACCGTATGTCCTCAAAATAAAGTGTTTAAACATTTTTAATCAGTTTGTCCTTGCACATATTTTAGAATTCGAGTGTACTTACCTATAATAAACCACATATCCTTCCTGAGATAAAAAGACATGATTGAACAAACAAATGCAATGAAATTATTTATGTTAAAGTACTTGTGCCTACTATTATCTATACTGTGGTTAAAGCCACTTCAAACCAATAACAGGCTAAGTCTTGGCTGTCGAGATAATTGCTGTCAATTCTGATTACGGTGCTTGCGCAGACTACAGAGAGGCATCAATGCGAGGGGAATATTAAAGAAGGGAGAAGTTATTTTTCTACCCAAAAGGTCTGGTATAAAACCGCCTGTTGCTATTCCAGCCCCTCACTTGATAATTCGTCGTCTCCTCGGGCTACTGGGTAGGTGAGTACGCCTTTTTTAACACCAATTGCCTAGTCGCTCGTTAATTAGGTATCTGTCTTTAGTCTAGGTAACGTAACCTACCCACCTAATTTTTTCTCATCATGGAGACATCCGGTCATACTCCCTTTCCTCTCCAGCTCCAGAGCAGTCAGTGGGTGGTAAGTAGTTGCTGACGGCAAACTTAGGCGGTCACTGTGTGTGTTGATGAATAAGGGAAAAATCATAATTGGGTCGTTAATATTGTTGACAGGTTAAAATTGATAACGAAGTGTTAGTAAATGGATAGTAAACCATAAAATTATTGTAAACATATACAAATTACAAAATATAATGGAAATCATAAATAGATCCGCATTTTTTTATTGATCAAGAGTAAATTATTGTATGACAACTATAGACCTAAATGCTGTATTTCGCGACCGAAACAGCAATTTACTTAATTTTCCATACAACGATTAGTATAGTAGGCACACATAGCTTAATGTGACGTCATTAGTATGAAGCATTTCGGCAGCCACTAGAGAGGTCAAACTTAGAATCAATTTTTTGGGTATTTATGTTCTTTAATTGTAGTTGCTCCAATACAAACATTTGTTCCTCTCCAAAAACTGGTTGAATGACATGGTAAAAAAATCTTAGGACACAAGCCTATTATTCAAAGATACAGGATTGTAGGTTGCGTTGTCATTTCTATGCCCGCTACAAAGGGCTCTTTCTAGTTTCACGATCGTGTTGCAAAAGTCGAACCCTTTCGCATAGGTAGTTTGTCATCATACTTGGAGCTTGCAAGCTCTATGATGACAAACTATGCTAAAAGCGCATATGAATGCTAATACGCATGCGAAACCTATCTTCCTATAAGAAGCAAACAATATCAGCTTTCCAAAGACGGCATGGCAATCTTTCTAACACAACGTGGCCACCTTGTATCTGTGATTTTGATTAGATTGTATACTAAAACGTCAAACGATAGCAACTTATAGTTACAGGTCGATTCACAAGACCTGGCGCGTAATGTCTATGAAATTAATGACAGTTTCATATATTTTCCGCGCCAGCTCTCGTGAATCGACCTGTACCTCTTATAAAATACTAGCTGCCCTTGCGGCTTCGCCCGCATATTGCAAAGAACGTAGGCAAATTAGAGGGATAAAGTATTGCCTACTAGCTTCCGCCTGCGACTTCGTCTGCGTGGACTCGGGATAAAAACTATCCTATATTTTAATCCAGGCTATAAACTATCTTCGTGCAAAATTTCATTCAAATCGGTTCAGCCGTTTAAGCGTGATTGAGTAACAAACATCCAAGCATCCAAACTTTCGCATTTATAATATTAGTAGGATAACCATTCAAAAAATCCACTACATGCAAGTGAAAATTTTTTGAAAATCGGATAACCAATAAACTTATAGACTTAAGGTACAAAGCTACAATCTCACAGACTTCTCCTCTTTATGATATGAGTATAGACTACCTGTTGTGTCGAAAGTTAGTAAGAATGTTTAATAGTAGGTAGGTATAAAGTAGATTGTAAACGGAGAATTATAAAACGATCGAATAAAAAAAAACTTAGCGACTGATGATGGACATTACTGTTTTAATCATTTGAGCGGTATGAATTCGAGTAAGCGAAAAATTAATCAAACTAACGACGAATATTGATTAATAATAAAATCCGGAACAAACATACAAAAAGGGGGTTGTGATTAATCCATTTCAGATATTAAAATTCTATCCGTGCGACATTACTAAGTGAGCGACTAGAAATAGGTTATAAAAAAAACATTTACCAAATATTGACAAAAATGCAGGACGTAATGTACATATATGTATTCAAACATATATGTATTAGGTCGCTCAAATATTATGAAGAGTCTCATTTTGTATTTTAAGTAACTCAAATTAATGTTTGTAAGTTGCTGTTCTGTTGATTTCTCGTCTGGTCTGACTCGCAGTCAGTCCGCTCACTAAGTAATACTATAACGTAAATGAATTATTTTTGACACTTAAAACTTTAATTTACAGTTACTCGTTTAATAAGTTACTAATTACCCATTGTAAACTGAGGGTTGAAAAGCGATCGAACGAACTGTAAGCGCTAAGTTCGAGGATGAAATGGTTCCCAGAGTTAAACACTCTAAGTAACTTTCTTTTCATTTTTAATATTTTAAGAATCAGCCGAATCATGGACCATTTGAGCGGGATTTATTGACTGACTTTTAATAGTGTTTTTATGTGGACCATTTCCTCGGCGTGGATTTATTCAATCAGGAATGTTTAAAAAATATTCAAAAGTCTCATATATCAAGAATAGTCCTTAAAGATATTATTTTATAAAATAACTTAATTATAATAATGAAAAAAAAAAAAACAATATAATTGTATTTAAATAACTGTGTGGTACTATCAATTTCTGTCACAAAAAAAAAGTATAGGACCGTTGTGAAGCGATTACCTACCTATAGACATTAAATGTAAAGGGTGCCCAAAAAGAACGCAAGATTTTCCTTACATTTATGTATGGAAAATCTTGCGTTCTTTTTGGGATTATGTCTGTATATATTATGTCCCTATATTAGGTCTGTATAAAGTCGCCGTATGTAACCGTAACCAGGCCTATCCCACTCTCATTTTGGCGCGAAACGATTCTTATCTATGGTAACCTCATGTGGAGCTCTAGCTAGGGCTGTACTACCTACAGCGTATCGCATACAATGACGTTTCATACGTACGTTCCGTTGTACTTAGTAACAACAATTTTATTGATCACACATCATTAAACGATTTACATTTTACAACATTTAGCTAACTAAAATCCCATTGCAAAATATGAACTGTTTTGTAAAAACTTACTTAATCTGTTTTCATGTATTTTTTTTACATAATCCTGATGATTATTTCGATAGCAAATATAGAAACTAAAACAATTATAATTTTGGATGTTCAGTTATGTGGTACGTCAACAACCCTATCCCTATGATTGTCTATTGCCAAAAAATTACAGCTAACGTCATCAGGTCATCACTTAGGCAGTGGACCTTCTGTACCTTTAGGTAGGTAATTATTAAATATTCTGTGCCGTAACCGCTCTTAAACGAACCTAAATAAACTGAAATGTGTAAGTAAATTTGTTTTATGAATGTGCCATGAAGTTTGAATACAGCAGCATATGGCACAAACTATAATTTAGGTACTTTAAAAGCAAAGTTTTAATTAACCGACTTCAATTTAGTAGTTACTCCGCCAAGCCATGCATGAGAACATTTCCACATTTCTTTTCCAATTTACCACATGAACTGATTTCCGAAAGCAAATGCGTTGATTATTAGAGAAAAAAACCCAATCGCTGTATGTAGGGCGATAATATTTGAGGACTTCCGTCGATTCCAAAAGGATCACCTTTGGCAGTTCATTAATTGGTATTTATTCACGGAATCTTATCAGAATCTGTGACGTACTTTTAAGTATATTATTGAGGAATTCCATAAGTCATCGTGGTCTTAATCATCAATTCCACTCCACTAAATTTATGATTCCCGGGTGCATGGGAATACACGAGTTATAATAGAAAATACCTAAATCACCACGCGTGCCTAACATAATTAAAGAGTTCCCTTAATTCCTAATGGATCCCATCATCCAACTGGATTTTTGAAAAAAATGGGACCAACCTGGAAGCAAATCCTTACAAACAAAAAAAAATACGAATCGGCCCATCAATGACGGAGTTCTGAGGTATCAAACATTGAAAAAAAAAATTATAACAAAAAAACAACCGAATTGAGAACATCCTCCTTTTTTTTGAAGTCGGTTAAAAATAGGGCATACCTACTTACCTCCTTTTTTCTGACCCACATAAAAAATCACCAACGCGTATGTCGTCAACTTTAAACCTCTGATTTTGCGTTACGGCTGAGTTGATCCTAAGAAGGTCGGACACGGCAACTTTTTGCTGCGATTCAGTCGCGCGTTTCGTGAACGCGCGATTGCATCGCGGGCATCGCGGCATATTTTGAAAAAGAAAAAATGTCGCCAGGTATTCGATCTAGGCCACCGCTGTTTCAATCGGCAGCCTCGCGACAAAATAGTATTTTTCACAATCGTGTTATAATAGAGAGCTTTTTAGTCGAGTACCGTGCCTAAGTAAGGTACGAGATTAAAAAGCTCGATTATGACACTATTGTGAACAATACTTTTTGTGCCAGTTCATTAAAATTAATAATTTAAGTAATTAATACGAGTATATAAGAAAACGAAATATCGTAACTAGTTCTACTATTGTAAAGGCTCTTTGCCTTGAGGTAGCAAGGTAAGTGTGGCTTCCTCTGCCATATTAGTTATTTCTTGAGGAGTTAAAGATGTTTCGTCACTGTCACTACTCATTTGCTTAGTTTTTATTTCAACTAAGTTTAGCTTTGAAAAGAAAAGTTATCACACCAGCGGCGTCCGTAATGTTGCAGTACTGTGCTGTGATTGTCTAAATACTAGCCAATCACAAAGCGTAGTATTTTTTTATGCCCTGGATAAAGTAGCCAGTTTAAGTAGATTTTTGACAAATGACGCGACGCTGCTACGTTCCGAAACGCCATAGATTGGCAATTTGGTATCGGATCGAGTCTCCTTAAACAAGGACACATATTATTGAAATACGTAGTTCTATTTTCAATTTTTTTTCGGTTGTCTAGAGCGTATCGAAACAGTTATTTCGGTTGTTTCGGAAGTAACATAGACTATTCAACGATGAAAAGAGTGACGTTACAGTATCCTCTATAAAAACTTAATACACAGATTTTAATCGACGAGTACAAAATAGAAATTGTTCGAACATTTCTTCTATTTCCGCCCAGTTCAAGTTGGCTCAGGGCCTACCGCGAAACGAAAACAAACGTCGTTCTTGTGTTTCCGTCTCTGTACACTGTAGGGAGATACACGAACGAAGAAATGAATGAATGAATGAAAACTACGCTACATTGCTCTGAATATAAGTATAGGTAGGAAGAGTGGGAGGAGTCAAAGATTGCAACGATGCTGCATCGCGTCTGAATGAATTCTGCATCGCGACTGTATCAAAGCTGTATCGCGATAGTAGCCATGTAGAATCGTGGTTACTGACCACGACTGGTGGAGACTGATATTTTCTCGTTTTCTTATAGTAGTATATATCTACAGCGGCACTACCACGAAAATCGAATCTTGAACTTCGTATATCTCGATCTCTGTCGTTCGAGTACCATAAACCATAAGTGCGATAGAGACTGTGATATACGAACTTCGAGATTCGATTTTCGTGGTAGCACCGCAGAAAGCGAGTGGGCGCGTTCCTTTCGTCAAATCCACTCCGCCTTCGTGAAATGCAAGAAGTACCTATACTTAACTTTGCATACGGCTCCCTATTTTTTTAGGGTCTGCTGAAATGTTACTTCTCATTAATTGAAGAAACCTAGTCCGGCCCCCTGAGGTCGCTAACTGGAGCTGGTCGTATAACCGGTGCAATGGCCCTAATTAAAAAAGTAAGCAGATTGACCGTTGTTAAAAGGAATTTCTATTGTAGTTAAAATGCGGCTCACGACGTTGGTAGCCCTGGGCCTGACCGTGACCCTGGCAACGCTGTCGGCGTGCTGCGACGCCAAGGGCCGCGTGTTGGACCTGGACGACGACGACGACGAGTTCCGCCCGCCGTACCGCGACCACCCCGCGCGCCGCGGCGCGGGCGCGGGCGCGGGCGCGGGCGCGGGTGCGGGCGCGGGTGCGGGCGCCAACGACGTCTTCGGAGATTACGGATACCTCCGCTACGGCCGCGGCGACGAATGACACATGCGCCGACGCCGCGTCGTACGCAAACACCGACGAACGCTTTTTTAAATTATACTTACTGACATGGTCACTGGTTGCGATATGATGTAATAAGAAATATAGGCAACTGACGTGAAGTGTCTACGGCTGGCACGGCACTTCACGTTGGATCTGGAAAAACTAGAATAGATACATATTAAAATAAAGTAGGTAAGTAGATCGGTTAACCACCAATTTTATAGTATAGTATTCATGGAAATTAGAATAAACGGCAATTTATTTCAAATAATGTATTATAACCAATAAATACATTTTACAACAGTTATTTATTACAATAAATGTGTTACATTTAACATTAATATCTTAACGAACTGAATATCAATAAAGAATTAAAATAGAATTCTTATTTAGATCACTGGTGTACTCTTATAAGGCATTTATATATGGCGTCAAATATTGATTACGGGTACCCACATACATAACATATGGTAGTCATCGATACTACATAATATGCAACGTATCATAAATCCATTGATGACACCCTATCATATTGCTTTTATTGTACAAGGCAACTGTATTATAATATGTATCGTTCTCTGGAAAACGGAACTTAGTGTACACTGTCTTAAGGTGCTTTTTCATACCCCATCGCAAGATGTACCATGGTACAGAGAACGCACATAACATACTTATATTTCATATGAAAAAGGCAGCACCTACTACATACCTACTTAGGTATGGATACGCCTACTTGTTTTGTGTGCATAATATTAGACAAATTATTTAATAATTTGTAGTAAATGTACCGATTCTATTAATTTAGAGTGCAGTTAATATTTACGAGTAGGTACTGCTATGCTATATATAAAAAAATATTGACAATGAAATAATATTTTGCATCTGTTTGAATTTTAAACTGCAATGTAGTCTTTTTGTTGACATTTATTTTTTACTTATCTATTATTGATTGCTTATTAAGTAAGGTACTTATGTAGTTTTTATATTAAGTAGGTATGTCGTTTTTATATTAATTAGGTAAGTTGTTTTTTAGCATTCTTGTACTCATATTATTCGTTGTATTATTACTGGAATTGTTTGAAGTTATTTCATTTATGTAGTTGCCGTGTTAGCGATAAGGCTATAAATTACTTGCATCATTTATAAATTGCTCTATCAAATTTAAAATTGCGTCTATCTAGGTAGAGGATTAACGATTTAAGTTAATTTCTACAACTCATTCGCAACCCGCATTATTGTGTAGTATTATAGTTATACTATTATCCATCTGATGCGCTAGTCTATTGTTGTCGATAAAATAATGTATTTCTTTTGTCATAGTCACATTGGTCGGTGCATCAGATGATTCATTTAGCTTCTTTTTTTCTGAAACTGGGTTTCTGTTTCAACCATGATCAACATAGGCAATGTAGACGTTTTAGACATTATATAGGCACGCTTGTATATCACTACATTATATATTAAATTACTATATGAGACTAGTTAGTTTCTTCTCTATGCTACAGTATTAATATAACATTTATATTAATTTAGCTTAAACTAACAATAGGGTTGGTTAATTGTACTTGGTGAATACGAAGCGTATTAATAATAAAATCTTTGAAATGAATTCATTTAGTTACAAGTAAATGAATTGTTCATAGTGACCAAGTTCAATTTGTGATACATGATCACACAAATGCAGTTAATATACTCAATGTCTACATCACCAATAATCCTCCGTTTATATAGAGGACACACACGGGAAGACACGTTTTACCTACATAGGTAGAACCTATCGAGATAGCTCCTGCGACCCGGTAGATCACTGTTAGTGCTTAACACGTCTCATGAGTATTCAACCGACACGGACAGACTCCGGCACTCGGTGCTGTTTAAATGATGTCTTTTTTCTGCGTGTTTCCAAGTAATGCCTGTAAAGAGAAATGCGTATGTGAGAATTGCAACCGCCATGAAGGTTAGCCTACATTGGAGTTTAATAAAGAAACTAGTAATACTTGTAGTAATTGAGAGATAAATACCTACCTACTGTTTTAAAAGATCTGTTATAAGTAAAAAACTTACGTTCAGCCTCTCTTGTGTGTAGTGGAGACGTGTTCAAAAAATCATTACGTATTTAAAATGTGCAACACAAACAAAATAAGTGCTTATTGGAACACGTTACCTACTCGTATACCAGAGGGGCTTTACTCATGTTATGTCAGTAAGTAGGTAAGTAATGTACAGAAACATAATTACAATGTTTGATCTGAGCTCTAACAGATCATGATTTAATCGAGTCGTGGATAACTAATAAAGTCTGGTCAGCCAATCGTAGCAGTCGGATCTTAGATCAGGATATAAACCTTTTTTCACATTTCGCACAGTTACGCGAAATAAAGAGACGTGTGGCATCAGTTTCCTTCATATTAAATTCAAATTCAAATTAATTTATTGCCAAAAATAACACAAAATATAACTTTTAACATAAATACAAAGAAAGAACTTAAATAATGCCTTAGAATTAAAACTAAAAATACTACATTGCGTTAGGTTGGTCAATGGGTGCTCGTCTCAGCACATGCAAGGCTTGAAACCTTGCGCTGGTTTTCGGACGAGTACCTTGGACAGGGTTGTTCGTAACACTACGTCTATCTTATACAAGGAGGTTCTTAATATTAAATTAGTAAATGATTGCTCTACGATCATATTATTCTTGTGTTAAGTGTTTAGATGTTTATAGAATACTATAACTTAAATAAATAAATACAAATGTTAATAAACGTCTTGTTTATCTGTATTTTAGCTAGGTAGGGTCGGTTCGCCGGTTAGCGACCACTTAGCCGAGTTGGTCACTTTAGATTAGTAAATATATACATGTTATATGTACACGCATAATAGATGGCATTCGTATAGGCCCGGAGTATAGTCAAGTTTTGAAACCAACATTAAATATAGCATTTTCATCCATAGATTAGTCAAAAATATAGAAAAGGTTCCAAAATAGAGAATTCGCTAGATAGCGACCGCTTTCGTCGGTTTGCGACCACCTCTTAACTGGTTTGCGACCAACTTTGAAATAGTACATTGTGATACAAGTGATGTGGCTCGCGTGAATAATTCCGCCTCTGATGTAATTATCAAAGCTCACGCGTTTCATACGACGATTTTGAACACATTTTGCTAGGAAAAATCCTTTTCATAAGATGAAAATTTTATAGGCGTGCCAAGTTATTTTCTTTACTCACATATTGTACATCGCCAAGAATTTCCAGTGGCGTCCATTCTATTTATCACTTTTCTAGTCACCACGAGTAATTTGTTTTTATAATAACCAAACACGCATAAACAATGTTTACAAATATTTTTTGAAATAACCTATAATGGCGCGCAACAGTTTTTTTTCGTGAAGTTTGCGTAGTGTTAAGCCAGACTTAGATGAAATCTCTAAACAGCCAATACAAAATAAAATAAATATTTTCGTTTTAAAATGATCAAAAGTGAATAGTTTTACTAAATTAAACGTTTCTACATCATATCCAAAAAGAAATAGTCAATTAATGAACAAAAAGGATTTAATTTGTTTAGTCGAGTAAGAATCCATTTGCCGAGAATAAAAAAAAGCTGTAAATTCTATACAACCCGGTTAATTTAAGAATGCACCGTGTTCATGCATACATCTTGCTGCAAGGTGCCAAATGGGGTAAATACATGTCATGATTTGTCAGCCCCAATTTATCAGAAGCTGACTAATTGCTATCGTCTGGAGACATGTTGCGCTGCTGATCCAACTGTCAAACGAGTTGTACTGAGAAATTGTATGCACATGTGGTCGGATTGTTACATCTGTACGCTACACCCAATTATGACTTCGACATGTTGTACTGACAAATTGGAGTAAAATCACATATTCTGTATACCGTATACGAGTGTCGTAATGTTATAAAACACGCGTGTTTAATACCCTGTAATGTGTTGAAAATAGTGTATAAGTAGGCACCAGACGACGCATCAAAGCCTTCGATTGCGAAGACGGAGCAGGAATTCTAAACTAAGCAAGATTTTACAACCAACCTCCCCCTCCCCCATCCTTTCTTTTTGTCATTGCCGTCGTCACTCCATGTTTGTACATTTTCTTTATGACACGAAATACATAGCTAACAAAATGATTATCTACTGTTGCTTTTTTTTGTCTGTAAAATGAGCGGTATTGGAGGATAATATTTGTTTTTACTATATGTTACTAATTACCAACGTCAGTTGTATATTCATCGTCCTCCTTACAATTTTCCCAGTTCCATCATAAAGAAGCTCGGAGTCCGCTTTAATGCCGTAACCCAAGATTTGGCGTAGGCACTGCACTAGTTTTACAAAAGCGACTGCCATATGAATTTTATACTCGGAGAGAAAGGTAGACCTTGTTACGTTTTTTAATGCGCTTATGATGTCTATACGAAATGATTCAGCTATATTCCACCGAACTGAAGTCGAAGGTGAACTTGCAGAATCGGTCTCTACAGTCTAGCTTCCAGCGAGTTACAGTACTTAAGTTAATACTTTTAATCATCATAGGCGCTATCCACACTCACAGCCACAGTCCACTACGTAAAAGCATTGGAGATGACACTTGGTTAGAAAGGTTAAAATAATGTCTGGCTTTTAAGTATCTGTCCTTCAAAATCAGAATGAAAGAGACATCAATCAAAGCGATCTTCTAGAGATGGCCTTTTCTGTCAAATAAGACAAATGGAATCGTGGCTTTTCGCTCTTGTAGGTGAAGTGAGACAGCGATACATACTTTCATTCCGACCATAGCAAGTTGGTGTGATAAATTGCATCGACTGTAGCGTGCCTGAAGTAGTTCCACGTATTTTTTTTCTTGAATGCTATAGGCTTTACTCTTCACTTTTACACGTCGCAGTGGCGTATTTAAAATTGTCTCAAATAGTTTCAAATAGGAAAAAAATATTCACAAAACTGAATTCAAAATGAACTGAAAGTGGTTTAGATTTAAATCTAATTAAAAATACATTTATTTTAAATACCAACATAATTAATAATCACCCATTTGAATCAATCACGGTAATTGATTTTGATGTATTTTGTATTAAAACATAATTTCGACAGAAATTGGCATTATGAATCAGGCCGTGCACTTTTAAAAAATAAGTAGGGACGGAAGGGAGCTATTGTTTTGATAATTTGAGGTTGTAGTGAAAATATTTATTGATTTCCTCGCCTTTTGGGAGAAAAACACTAACTATACCTTGGCCTTGGCGGGAATGGCAATTCAAGGATTCGTAGAAAACTATGTGGTCGCTATCTAACCTCATACGCAATTATTCATTTGGGTTACCGACCACCCCATTTTACTGAAATCTATTTTTATAATATTCCGAAAATTAACGAAATCCTAACCGTAACTAAATAATGTAAGTAATGAAATTTCAAAATTCAGTTTAAGACTAAAATTAAGTGACATAACTTACCGTTGCGTGCCAAATGTCGCTTTAATTTTTTTACAGTTTCACTGCTCGTCAACACGTTACGGAGGCCATGTGAAACTAAAGTTTTTTTTTCTCGTTTTGGGTTAAAGTGTCGGTTTTAAAGTAATAATATACTTAAAATTGAACTATTCAAAAATAGTTTATAATTGATACTTTATCTTATTGGTTTGTAGAAATGATAATATCTTTAGTTAAAGAAGCCTAGTCAGTCAAGTGGTCGCCAACCGAAGGTGGTCGCGTAACCGGCGAAACAACCCTATATATGACGATTGTATATGTGTGTGATTAGTAGGTATAGATTGGAGAATTAGGTATACCTTGTTGACGAAGTTGACGATGGCGGTGGCGGGCTGCTCGGGCTCGAGCTCGGCGAACACGTGGCACTGGTTGTCGGCGCCCGTCGCCGCGCGCGCCACGAACGCGAAGATCCGTCTGCGAGTAACAAAGGGGATTCACTAAACTTGTCAAAGTAAATGGGTATGGAGAAGAGCTAAGGTTCAGTGCGATGACATTTTATAACATACTTTCCCCCGGTTACTAAGGTGGCTTAAGTTAAGTCCTAAGTTTTCTCCACGAAAATATGAGCAAGAGAATTAAAAGAAGACGTGCTCATTGCCGGCGTTGTTGCACAAAGTGACGCTTGTCAATGACTCGCCAGAAAAACGCCTTGATGACGCGATCTAAGGCCCTTCTCTCACGAGGCTATTAAAATGCTACGCGACTGCGATGCAAACCATGATCGCCTACTGGTACGCTACTCGTTTTCGCACACGGTGCTAAGCAAATGAGACTATTTTGTATCAGTTGCGGAACAACATTCGTGCGACGATGTCTAGTGACTCCAGTGATGAAAACAATCTTCTTCTCTATTTATATTGCAAGAATAAGCGAAAACATAAAAGAAGATTCTGGGTGCACCCGCGTAGGTACCTACATAAAAAAAATGGAATTGTAGAGCATTCCAATTTTTTCCAATCTCAATCCACGCCTTTTCTGTTACATCTTTCCTGACATAATCTGGCAGCTTATAATTATACAAACATGGATCATTTTCCACCTCCTGAACGAAATTAATATAAAAAAAATCCATTTTGTCTACGACGCGTATACGACTCGAGTAGCGTGCGACCAGCAAGACAGTAGCGTGCGACTGATATCAAATGCGTCGTCGACGCGTCTCGTCGTGTGCGAAACGTAGTAAATAAATATGGCGGCTACTCACAAGCGACGCGTAGGATACGCGTACGAAACACAAATCGCTTGAGAGTAGCCTCGTGAGAGAAGGGCCTAACACATTTTTCAGTAGTTCCCAAGTTTTAAAATAAATGACCTAGTTCATACAGCCCGTGAGCATTTAGAATGACATTCGGGTCTATATTTCTCTCTTGCTTGCTCTCACGTTCTTATGCCAAAATAAACGTAAAACGTTGTAATTTCGCCAGTGTGTCGGTTACAAAAGGATACAATCTCGTTTTTCAGTAGATTCCTGTTTAATAAAAAAAAAAATGCATACAACGGCACACGGTTTATTTAGTCTGTTGAAATTTTATGTTAATAATTAGGCGGACGACCCACTGCGCCGCATCTCCGGACAAACGGCATACAAATTTCGCCGGACGGAGTTGCGGGGCAACGTGTGTCGTACCACACGGAATTTATATAAAAACTGAGGTGCATACAACGAGCTCCGCATCTCCGTCGGGAGATGCGGCGCAGTGTGACATCCAACTAATGGGATAAGAAAACCGGCCAAGGGCGTGGCGGGCTACGCGCAATGTAGAGGTTTGTAGTTGCCTGTCGGTCTTTGTTACATCGACACGCGAGCGCCAACTAAACGTTGCGGTTGCGTCGCCCGAATTCGTAGCATAGTTGGCCTTTCCATGTACACTTTTAAGTTGGTTGACTATTATTAATTAACTAGTCATTTCTACTTATCCGTGATAGTTTTCCTTTCAAATTGATTATATTATGTACTACTGCCATGAACTTTAAATAGACAAGCTAGTTTCAACGATACCGTCCCACACCCATGGAAGTAACATTTTGTCGGCATGATTGATTTATATACCCATGCCGATTTACAGCTTTCTAGTAGTAAGGGTCACTGAGCTAAGCCGAAGACGGACAGACGGACTTGGCGAAACTATAAGGAAGGAACCCTTATAGTTTTACGGAACCCTAAAAATCCTTGGCCTTCAGAGGGTCTACCACGAAACGAAAACGAACTTCGTTTGTTGATCTCCGTCTCTGTCGCACTTGCTAGTTCGAGCGACAGAGAGGGAGATACACGAACGAAGTTCGTTTTCATTTCGCGGTAGCCCCTCAGGTGGTTGCTGACGGAAGCTGGTGGCGTAACCGGCGTAATGGGAGACGGGAGAGGGGGGGCAAGACGGGGTAGTTAACGTTTCAAGTCCAGTAAAACTAAAAATGCTATTATTTTAAAGGTTCTTTTTATTTTAATATTCATCTCTGGTAACTAGTCAATCTAAATCAATGCATATTAGGGACTAGTTTGATAATTCATTTTAAAAATCACAAAATCCCGAAAAGGTGCCATCTCGCCCCGTAGATAGGGTAAGATGGGGTAGCCATATGGGACAAGATGGGGTATCCCTTTGGAGTAAGATGGGGGTGCTGAGACCTGATGCATATGTTATGAATTTTATATAAAGCCATAGGCGAAAAGCTATCTGACAACTTATTGCTATTTGACATCGATTAGCGAGCTTTAGCTTTGGAAACCCTTGTCTTTTTGTATTGTTTTATCCAAGACCCCATCTTGCCCCTGTGTGCCTAAAGGAATTCGGCAAATTATTAAAAAATAACAATACCATATTTGAAACCAGACAAGTTCTTACCTGTTGGCGTGATAGTTGATCCATAGGAATAAATTAACACCAAATTTGTGCTGGTTATATAAAGGCAACAAACTCAAACGCGAAAATATTTAAGTATGTGACAAAAACCAGTTTTTTGCAATTAAAAAAAGAATGACAGCTTATGTCCAGCCGGTCACTGTCCGAACTGATTAACATCATGGCGGCGCATCATCAGTAAAGGGCGGACGATGGATGCAATGTAGTGACGAAATCATAAGATGGATAAGACTTTTATTAAATTTCGAGATAATGCTTTTATAAGAAATATGAGTGATGGTGATAATGTTCCTGATAATGATGAAGTATCACTTAACGAATACGAACTTCTTACATCTGTAGATGTAGAGAGGTCATTTTCCCTATATAAGTGGACCATAAAAGGAATGGACTGAAAATATGTAATATAGAAAAAAATATGATTATTTACTAAAACAACAAAATTATACAACTATTTTGCAATTATGTTCTCTTTTTTAAACCAATTGTAGTCATAGTCATATCCATATTACGTATATCGTTTGACATGATTTTGACATAATTTGCATCCGTCGGCCGCCCATTAATCATCAGAAACTAGTGGGGTTCTGATTACTCAGTTGTGTCGCCATATAAGGACGCTATCCCGTCTTACCCGTCACCCCACCTTGCCCCACTCTCCCCAACCCTACTTTTCTAAAACCTCTCGGACTGTTAGTATGTTGATCGGAGAGCTAGTACAGCGCAATAAATATAAATGTGTTTCTCACTTTTCTGCCTTGTTCCCGTTGTCGACGTGTGCGAACCGGCGCTCGTCCGGGTCGAGCCCCGCGTACGACACGGCGGCGGCGGGGTAGTGCCGCCGGAAGAACAGCTTGCGCGCCGCGTCCGTCAGCGTGATGCCGCCGCCGAACACCTTGAAGTGGACCACGTGCGCGCCGCCCTGCACCGACACACACTCGGTTAACACTCGTTGCCGAACCGAAGACGCGCCTGTGCGTGCACGATCTTGGAGCTGGCCAACAAGCTCGATTTGACCACAAAGGTCGAGGACGGCAGTTGCTAACTGGCTCCATTTAACTACAAAGGTCGAGACGGCAGTTTGTTAAAGTTAACAATGACTGCCTACACCGATATAGTTTGACCTTAAATTACAAAATAGGGGTAAAAATTAAGCAAGCGTTGACAATAGTCAATAGAGTACATTCACATACTTTAATTTTAGGGTTCACATAACAAGGTCCCAGTCCTGTCGTATTGTATAGGAATCCGAGGAATAATATTTTACAAAATGGGTTACGAATTAAAGAACGCGACCTACTAGACGTCGTTTCAATTCAATTACTGCCGCGCTGTCACGATTTAAAAGAATACTTAACTCTGTATTAATCACAAATCGTGCGTTCGGGAAGCTACGAACCTTCTTAGCAATAATGTTGGTGACTGCGCGCTTGACGGCGGCGGGCCCGGTGAGCGCCTCGGTGTTGTCGGCGCCCAGCAGCAGCACGTGGCACGCCGCGCCCGCGGCCAGCAGCGCGCGCGCCGCCGCGCCGGCCGTGCCGCCGCTCCACGGGTCCCTGAAGCGGACAGGTGCTTGGTACGGTGATTCAGCTCGCAATCGACGACTGTCGACGGCGACGTCTCAGACGAAGAAGTCACTCGTAGGGAGTTGTGGACAGTATATGTAATTCAACCGATGCTAAGCGAGTGTTCTTACTCCAAAAACGCGCGCTTCGATTGCTGGCTGGAGTAAAACCCAGGCATCCTTGTAATTAATTATTTAAAACCTACCGCATCATGACGCACTACTCCCTATACATGTTTGAGGTACTAATGTTTGTGAGAACCAATATACGAACGTTTAAACGGGTGGAAGTACCAGGTAAACAGCTCCGATCCACTGGAAGGCTAAGAACAGTACCGCGTCGCATGGCACTTTCAGTAAAAAATCCTAGGGTAATTGGCCCAACGTATTGCGAGCGTCTACCTGCCAAACTGCGAACTGAACCATCTGACGAAACATTCAAACGTCAGCTGAGAATCTTTTTATTAGAGCATCCATTGTATTCTGTATGTGAGTATATGGGCATATAATATATTTGACATGGTTCATTTAATTTAAATTGTTTTATAATATGATAATGTTCTGGTTTTATTTTGACGATCATTACGAGATACGAGTATCAATATCAATATTTATATTCCCTATTTTGACTTTATCATGAATCATTTTGTAATATATGTCCATATGAATGTTGTATTGTACCTGTGACATTTCATTCAATTAATATTCATTATTTGATGATCATTAAATAAATTCGTGTAAATTAGCTTAAAGTTAACTTATAATGTAAATTTATTTTATGAAATAAAGAAATCTAAATCTAAATCTATACTAAACAGTTTCCTGAACGCCTGCCCATAAAGACCTGTTTAAGGGTGAGTCCACCAGAGCTGTGTGTGTTTATTAAGCGGTGAGTGGGGGACAAAATGTCCTTACTCACCGCTTAGCAACTTCGCACAGCTCTGGTAGTTACTCACTCACCCTAATCCTGGACTAGTAGAGTACCGCAGTAAAACTGTCAAGTTGCCGTGATCTGGTTTCACCTTAGTGTTGAAATATTAGTGCCTAAAAATGTTTTCTCAAACATGCAATGAAATATTGAGGTTGTGTTCTTCATAATGTGCTTCGAAGTGTTTCAAGCGCAGCGAAACGAGAGATTCGTAATGGCATTTCATACAAAATTGGAGTTATTTTCCTTTCCACAATTTGTGGTACAGCATCACGGCACTCGGCCGGCAACCCCTTACTTTCCGGTCTCTGTAGTAATGTACTATTCCAGAGATCGTATAGAAATCGGGCCCCGAGCTTAAAACCATAGAGGATGCTCCCAGGAGCAGGAGTGTCTAGACAAAAGGTCTCCAGGGAAATAGAAGAGTCAATTGTAGCAAGTAACCTGTCAGGCAGCCGCAGCGGCACGGGCAGCGCGAGCGGCGTGACGGTGTGCTGGTAGACGAGCGCGGACAGCGAGCCGAACACGGGCTCGTCGGGGCAGCCGCGCAGGCGCACGCCGCGCGCCGCCGGCTCCACCAGGAAGTGCCGCACGCCGCTGCCCGCGCGCACGGCCAGCCCGAACGCGCCCGGGAACGAGTTCGAGTCGCGCACGATGAACGCGCCCGGCTCCAGCTGCTGGAGCGCTGCTACCGCTGTGGGGGCAACATCATAGGGAGCTGTGATTGAGCGAATCGCAGTTCAAACTGTCCAACAATAACATTGTTGGACAGTTTGAACTCATAGTTGGCCTGTTCGTGCGATGTCTAACTAACCCCTGCTTGAAGCCTCCTGAAGCCTGTTTTCTGACCATCTTTTGCCACATTTCCGAGCAGTGGCGTGAAAAGACCATTGTCGGGTTAATTTACAGGAAAGACAACCCCGGTACTTCTAATAGTTCCTAATGACGCTTAAATGATTTGACTAAAAAGGGAAGACAAAGTGAATATTGCACCCATAAAACTAACAAGCAATTCACCCATTCGAGGCCACACAACGGTACGCGTGCTACGCCGTAGCGCGTAGCAGCGATTTTTCGCTCTGTAGCAGAAATCGCAAGTAGAGGCATGGCTCAAATGTGAGTGAGATTGACAATGGCCATTGTAGGTAAGATAGGATACCTATGCATCATATTTTGGAGCGGGCTCAATGCAGCACGCCTGTCTTATGGAGCTATCAAGCATGTGATAAGGATGCTCACCGTCGTCCCTGGAGATGTTGGGTTTGTACCAGTAGTGGCTGGTGTCCCGCGCGAACCGCTCGCGGTCGGGCGCCACGTGCTGCGGCTCCGAGCCGCCCGCACTGGAGCGCCGCGACCCGCAGCTGCCGTTGTATATGCGGTACTCGGACTCGGGGCTGCTCTCGCGCTCTTTCCTGTCAGCCATTCAATATACATAATGAGAAAAATAAGCAAAAGAACTACCCTATATATTCAGAGGTCTCAGAGCATAGCTATATTGTCTTTTCGTGGCTTCATCAGTTTCATAGAGCGTTTATTGCTTGTATTCGTTTGAGACAAAAGGACTCGAGTTTCGTTCCTAATCAATAAATGAAAAAAAAAGAAGTTGACGCCTAATTATATTAAAGCAAAATTATCTCGAGCTTCTCATTCAATACAGACTTTAGATAAGTTGCCTTATACCCTAAAGAGGATATCTTATATCCTTTTCAACACATTTGCTCGTAACGTACCTCTTATTGTGTCGCTTTTAGGCTCATAATCCTGGATATTAAACACGCGTGTTTTATAACATTACGACACTTGTGTGTTATGGTTATATCCCGATTAAGTCACGTTGGCACCTTGCAGCAAGATGTATGCATGCACACGGTGCATTCTTAAATTAACCGGGTTGTACAGAATGTACAGCTTTTTTAAAATTCTCGGCAAATGGATTCTTACTCGACTAAACAAATTTAATCCTTTTTGTTAATTAATTGACTATTTCTTTTTGGATATGATATAGAAACGTTTAATTTAGTAAAACTATTCACTTTTGATAACATTTTACATGAATTAATAAAGATAACCTTTTAAAACGAAAATATTTATTTTATGTTATATTGGCTGTTTAGAGATTTCATCTAAGTCTGTTGCGCGCCATATAAAGCCTACAAAGATTATTTCAGAGCACGTTTCACAGATATTTGTAAACATTGCTAATGCGTGTTTACAAATATCTGGTATATATATATATATTATACGTGGCGACTAGAAAAGTGACAAAAAGAATGTACGCCACTGGTAATTCTTGGCGATGTATACAAAATGTCAGTAAAAAGCTGTTGCCATTAATAAGTAAAGAAAATAACATGGCAGGCCTATAAAATTTTCATCTTAAGAAAAGGATTTTTTCCTCGCAAAATGTGTTGAAAAACGTCGTATGAAACGCGTGATATTTGATAATTACATCCTCGGCTCTCTTATCACGCTCACCTGCGGCTCGCGTGATAATTCCGCCTCTGATGTGATTATCAACATACCTCACTTGTATCACAATGTACTATAATGATCACTAACTTCATCTTAATTTTACAAGTGAGAAATCGATGTTACCAGTTATGGCAAAAGCAGATTTAAAGAGAATATTTGGTACATTGTTTAGGAGTTTTATGTACCTGGTGACGGGCGGCGAGCGCGGCGGACGCGCGCTGAGCGAGGGCGTGGGCGTGGGCGGGTAGGGCGTGCGCGGGTGCGTCGGGAACAGCGGCGTGCCCGCGCGCGACTCCGAGCGCGACCAGCTCTCCGCGCGCTCCCGGACCTGCGCAGTTAGCACTCGTAGACTGAATACTGCACGGGCTACTTCAGGTAAGGGACACCATTCGAATAGGCGAGGCGTCGGCTACACTAAGACGGGTGAACCTACCCTAACCTAACCGGGCAGCGTTTTGCGCGCGGTGGATGTATGAAGCCAACCAAAAAACCCCTACGCGTGTCGTATGTCATATATTTTCATCGGCTGGGAAAGCTTGTCGGTGGGTTCACCCGTGTCAATGTGGCCAACGTTTTAGAGTAGTCATTCTATGGAAGATAAATGTAAATCTCAATGACTTTAGTTACTTACTTTGATAACTAGACACAGTTTAACTATTTCACAACTGCAATTGTCATCAAATATACCGTTTTAAGGATGTTCGGAAAGATGTCCAATTCAGGCCCATTCAGGGCCAAGAATCGCAAAGCGCTACGCTCGGAGCCGATCCCGTGGTTTTCTTCGTATGTAGCGGAAACCGACTACGGCGGTCTGGCGCACATGTGTCGTCATGGGCCCTGAACGTTCGAATGTTAATCTTCGTTCTATGACCGTTGGTTCAATACGAGTGCTGCTAGTAGATACTGGTGTACAGTATAATATTAATAGTGCATATGCAACAGCGCGGTTATTCGTATTTACGAAGACAAAAAAATTGTAACCACGTTTTGACGACGACTATATGTATAATCTAAGAAATTTATAGATCAGGGCCGAACAATATGATGGAAAAAAACCATGAAGGATCACAAAAACAGGATCGTGGTAATTTCTATCTAAAATTGACACGACACAATTATTTCGTAAAGAATTGAAGATTCTATAGATCGTAAAGGACTTACGATAGTGTCATTGCTGCCAGGCTCCACCAACGACAGTAGACCAGGCGCAGTCGTGGACGTGGGCGTATTAGTGCCACTCCATTCACGCATCGTCATCTTTTCGAACATGAATTTTCTAGATGAGGTTCTGCAAAAAACATGTCACTTAATGCCACTCCCGTTCGAATATGTTATTTATTATAGATTGGTCGGTTTTTTGGTGTTCACCTGTCAGGTGCTTGCGGACTGATGCTATCGTTTCTAAGTGGAGTTCGTAACGTGTTGACGTGCAACGGAACGCTGAAGTCGTCATCGTCGTCGGCAAATGCGGTTGTATCGCTCGTGTAGCCGTCCACACTGAAAACCAAAATACAGAGTATATAAACAACAAGACCAAGCATATTATGGAAGGACATACCAATAGAATGCAATGTTCAATTACCGGTGACTGGCAGATCGGCGGACATGTCGGGAAGGAGCGTCCCACTCGAGGGGCAACCGGGCGACCCTCTCTCTGGCTTCCTTCCTCTCCCGAAGTTTCTGTTGCTGCCGCTGCAGCCACGTGAGACCTGATGTGCTGCCTTCTAGGGCGCTCTCTGATCTTCGTGGTTCTCTTGCCCTAGAAATTTCGTGCCATCCTAAGGTACTTGCTGACCGCCATGTCCCATTTTCTTCAATGGATTTACGGGCGTTAGTTGCAGGTCGGTCGATCCATTCCGCGTCGCCATTCAACCACCTAAAACAACATTAGTAATACTTATTTATAAAATATACACTCAGTGTTATTCTATTTTTTAAATTCAATTTCTTGTAGTACATTCACTAGCAATGTAAGTCCTAGTGAGAACTGTTTAGGACTTGGATGCATGTCCTTAGTATATAAATAATGCTGTAATTTTTATTCTGTACATCTATGTCTGTTTGTTCTCCAAATAAATAAATAAAATAATAACTATACTTGCTTTTTTAAGTATGAGTTATCTGTTCGTATTTCTCTGCAAATAACCTAACCAGCCCACATTTTCCTGTGGTAGTTATATTACTTCTAAAGATGATACATAGTAAGTAGTATTGAATTCGGCAGGAATTGGTAGATACGTGTTAGTGTGTTGTGTATTTGTACAGCTGGCACAAAATAACATTATGAAGCTTTTTCTGCGTAGGACTTAAAGATGGCTTGGATTCATATATGGTAAAGATAAATACGCATATTTTTATGTCGCTATGTAAGATGCGATAGTGGGTGGCGAGGATATCCCACATCGCAAAGCACAGCATGAACTATTAATTAGAATCTATGGTATGCCTCTCATACATTACTTATTGATTGGTGAACTAAAGACTATTCTTAACGTTCTGATAATTAACTTAATATACTATAGGTACCTACTTATACAATTATCAAAGCATTGCTAAAATGCGTACCTATAACAGGAACCGCGTAGATCAGTTAAGAAACGGCATTTATTTCAATATAGGCAGGCGCTATGTATGGGAGGTACCGATAGGACGGCGGGTGCTGGTCGTGGCGCGGTCGACGGGCGCCCGTTTATGGCGACGTTTATCTCGAAATAGCAACTTGCTCGGGTCGCGATGGCAGCGGCGACGCAATCACACGCCATCGCTCCAAATCAATTTCTACGACCCGACCGACTCGACTCTCATAAGCCGGCACATGTATGGCATACCTAACTGATTTAGTGCATTATGTTAAGCAATGTATATTTCAAACAGTCTAAGCAATGATTAAAACTTTCGTGACCATATGCGTGGGAGTTGCGAAAGATGTTTGCGTCCAGCGTATCGGTTTATAAATTGTCAGCAAATGGAGTTTCTAAGAAAGGGCTAGGACGCAGTTTGTCTAAAGTGATCAGTCAGTAGGCGCCACATAAATAATTCGCAATAAGCAGTTCGCCGGGGCGCATGTGGCTGCGTGTAATGTTGCGGAACGGCTGAGCGCGCTCGGCCCACACCCGTCACTTAACTTAATTCACGTCCATACTTCCGGATATTAAAATACGACGCAGTTATCTTCCTATTAAATGGCAAGTCAAATTTCGATCCGCAATTGCATTCAGTATTGAATATTTTTGTATTCTTTCGACAATTTTTTTTGTTGATGCTTGAACTAGTCTTTGATTACATAAACACCTATGAGAATTCATGTACGGGACCGTGTGGGTTTCTCGGGAAGTCAGTTACTATGTATATCGTATCCCACGTACGGCTAGCCATGAAACAAGACGTCGACTATTAAATATCGCTATAATTTGACACCTCCTTAATTATTGGTAGATCAAAAAAATTGCCTTATTAAAAACAACACAACTCTACATAGCAAGTTACGTAACTATTAAGTGCTCCTTTCAGAATAATTGATTTGATTACAATGCATTGTAACCACGACTCTGTGATTGACAAGATCGATATCGCTAATGTAGGTACTTATTTATCTTGTTGTCTATCATGCTTGATAGCTGTCATGTGTTACTGTTTGTACATCATGCGACAGCGATAATCTTGCATGTCGCTACAACGCTATTTAGTAAGCTAAAGTAGCTATTAAAAATAAAAACTTGCCTACTTACTCAACAAGATTGTCATCAAATGTAAATAAACCGTTCCAATTGCCGCTATATATAATCTTAAGCAGGTTTATGAATGGGGGCTTTGTTGACGCTGCTATTTGAAATATTCAAATAAGCATTGTATGGCTGAATGAGATTAGGTAATGAGAAAACAGGAGTTTCTTTATGTGACATGTGCACAAGGAGACGACGTAGGCACTGTGCCCGCACCGCCCGCCACACACGCGCTCGTTGCAGTAATAACAGCAATTTGCGCCTTGTTATGTTGACACACTTGGTGATTGGCTATTATCTAGCAACCTGTACACTTATACACATAGTTCTATCTTTCCTTACGTAATGCTTCTTTGTACTAATATAGAATTTTGTGAGGTAGTAATTAATTAGTTTTCAAAAATCGATTAATCCGTTTAACGGTTTGTCATTTCTTATATACTATTAAAGGTGGTTCGCCGACCATACAAAACGTTTTTTCACATTCGCAGGTTAACGGCGTGATAATTTAAGAAACTTAAGTAACAATCTTTCATCAATTGGCTTTCCATTTGCGCGAAATTCCCTATTTCCTAGAAAAAAACTTGTATATAAACTAGAATAATTTGAGAATAATCGTTTTCCCTAAGTATAACGTGACAAAGCAAAAATGGATAGCTAATATATGAAAATGTGTTACATGTTTCTTAAAATATCGATATGTCTTATAATATAAGTATACATACCTACGCTGTTAATCTACGAATGTCAAAAAAACGTTAGGTATGTATGGTCCTTATGTCTGGTACCTTAAGTATTATGACGTTCGGCGGCGGTAACGGCTATCATATCACACTAATCTTGTGTTAGAATAGCTTTTGATTAAATAAATTGTGGTTATTGCCTATTGTTTACCTACCTAAATATATATTGCTTCTACCCATCAAAGGGAGGGAGGAAGAATGTTATGTTCTTAACATAAATCATTAGATACCTTCATTAATCTGTCAATAGGTCAGTTACCGAATTGAATCACTATCGTATCTTTTATGTTACGATCGACCCTTGAATAATACACCATACAGTCACAAATCATTATTTAAAAACCACTGCAGCGGCTTACACGGAATGGTTGGTTTTTGTTGTGAACATTGTTCGTTATTCAATTAACGCCCACGGAATCTCAAACCCACGCATCTATCAATAAATGATCAACGGAATCAAATTCGTTTGGTTTATTTTTCATGCTTGTTCCATGTAATCAGCTTTAACCGACATTAAAGTGTTCAGTAAACAGGGGGAGAGAGCACAATTGAGCGTGTCTCATACAATTAATGGCTTTAGTACTGGCAACTCCATAAAACGTACGAAATGACCTACACAAGCCATGATATGAAATGGGTTTGTGGTGTGGTATAACGGCCTAAATTGGTTATGGTTTTCTTCATCGACATTCAAGTGGGTCGAGTTTCGTTCCAAAATAAGTTAGAAGAGTATTGAAACACATTTTATATGGTGAACTGTACAAATTAAATTTATCCGATATTATCTACGCTTAGTTAATGAACACTATAACTATAACTATTTACGTTATTATTTTACCCGATAAAATTTTTTTTTTTACGTATCAATTAGTAGTGAAGACTTGAATAAATAAGTTTTTTTGTCTACTTAAATGCTCGTTGCACTTAGGTAGGTAGGTAAAAACATTACTAATGTTTTTTAACCTACATCTGTTAACCTAACTAATTAATGCATTTATTTCTTAAATAGTATGTGTTTCAAGTTGTTATATGATGATAACAACCCTGAAATAAATCTAATGAGTTTTGTACACGACTGCCCAAAAAAAGGAGTGTAATGTTTCAAAGTGATTTTCGGTCAAGTTGTGCTACTCGGTATACATACTAAGCAGATACCTTCATGCATGTGTTTATTGATGATCTAATCGAAATACTTTGATCATGGCTGAGGTGAGGTTTGGTTATTTATAATATAAACTGTATTTGCTAAAAAATACAATGTAAACACTGAGGTTATGAGAGTAAACAGTAGCTCGAGTTAAAGGCGTGAGTGAGTAGTAAGGTAGGCGGCGCGGCCTCCAGCGCCAGCGCCGCGGCCGCCGCCTACTGCACAGGAACACATGTTTACGTTTCACGTCAGATCCCTTTTTATTTTAACTTTACCCAACTTTTTATTGACGTTAACTATTCTGTTGCTAAAAGAATTGTACCAAATGGGGAATTTGCTGTAACATTGCTAAAACAAACCTTTGATTATATCGATGCTTGCACAAAGCGCGGGTGATTTATTATTGAAGTTGCGCGATAGGTTCTGAATAATTTATAAAGCAGCATAATCCTTTATCTCCACGCATCCGCTTTACGGCGCATTTTTGTTACTCCGACTTGAATTGATTAGGTACTTTTAATTCTTTTACCATAAGATAACGATAAATTTGCATTAATTCCTTCCCCACTTAAACCGGTTGGGCTGGATATAAACACTCACTCAATTAGAATATCCTGATCTGAGAATTAACTTAAATCTACAATATCTAATTTAAATGTTACACTAACCTGCCATTGCGTAAAGGAGAGGCCGGCGGTGGTGCCTTAGTAGTGGTGGTGACGTCTTCGTGGGTGAGTTTGCGAAGGGTGCGCGGAGACACAGGGGTGCGCGGCGACGCCGGCTCAGGGGTAGCGACGCGTTCGTCGTCGTCGTCTTCGATGGGCCGGTAGGAGCGGTCTCCGCCAAGAGCCCGCCGCACCAGCTCGGGGCTGGCGAGGCGGTTGGGCGCGCGCAGCATGCCGGGTCGCAGGCCGGGAGCTCCGTAGGTGAAGGGCGCGGAGTCGGCGCGCGCGTGATACGGTATGTCGGGCGCACGGTCGGTGTGCGATTGCGCGGTGTCGGTCGACGGTGCGCCGGGCGGGTCGGGCAGCGCGCTGACGGTGCGCAGCATGTCGCCGAGCAGCGCGTCGAGCTCGTCGGGCGGGCTGGGCGCCGCGCGCCGCCCCGCCGACGAGATGCCGGAGTCCATGGACGCGCTGAGCAGGGACGCGGGCCCGCCGCCCGCACGCACCACTGTGGCGTAGATGGACCCGTCGAGGGGACCGAACGTGTGCGCCGCTTCAGCCCCCTCCCCGGCCTCGCCGCCCGACCCGGAACCTTCTGCGCTGCCGTTGTTTTCACCTATGCCAAAACGTTACCCTCAATCATTTTATTGGATTTAATTTAATTTAAATTGAATTTAGTATCTAGTGATTAAAATAACCTTTTTGATGGTTTATTTACAGAAGGTACAGTACACAAAACATAGCAATGAACTTAATTACCTATATACATTTTGGGGATCCTTATCACCATACTTGGTTAATAAGTATACCTGATTCGAGGTATATTGCCAAATCAAATTAAATAATTCCATAGTCTACAACAATTTTGTATATTTCTGACTGTGCGATATTTAAAAGCGAGTAGGTAGGCATGTTTTGTAATATCCTTTTACCGCCTAGGCTCAAGCCAATCTGTTTAGCTTCGGTTTAATTAATGTCAGCTTCTAAATTGGATTCGATTCGCTCCAATAAGCGTCTCGTGGCCCCTCCTAACAAGTTGGTGTATGTGTGCAATTTCCTCTTTCATTTAGCTCTAAGACAGTTTCGTTGTAGTAGTAACGAGATAGTTCACACATGTTTATCGTCAATGTGTTTTGGTCCATTGAGTAGCGCGTGCATCGTGCACCCGCGCATTGAGAGCTGGCACAGGTGCGCCAGCGGCCCGATGCGCGATGCAGCCACTCGGATGCCATAAAAGGATTAGGTTCGCTTCCCGTTACCCCGTCTACTGTGGGATAACACCGTTGTACCTACATCGAGCGGGACGAGAAGAAAAACAGGTAAATACGTGGAAAAATCGCATTATGAACAAGTAGTTGAATTTTGCACTAGGTAACAAGCAATATGACGCTGTAGTGCTGACATTCGTACGTACCGAATTATTTGAATTTATTATACTCGTAGTAGATATTTCAGTATAGCACATGTGCTATTAACATAATCAAAATAAAGTAGTTAACTCGCTGGCTAAGTTGTAATCATGATAACCTCGATTCTGTCAAACAGTTTCAAAGACGAGGATTTTGCAGGCAGGTGGGTCAAGGTACTAAACAAGGAAGTGACCTCCCAATGAAGGTACAGTTACTGGGCACATACCTACTTAAGATAAACTTTGTCATTTTTACGTGTGTTGATAACAACATTACTAGGAAAACGAGTAAAGCGGTTTAATACAATAGGTAGGTATCTATTCTTATCCGTTTTGCATCTACTGCAATTAAAGACACCATCATAAACAAACGGTCAATCTGACACTTATTTTGCAATCGAAATTGATATCAATGAGTAGTGCGCACACGTTCTTATTCCTGTACACGCCCTAAGCGAGGGTGTGACACATATTGCTATCAAACGTGAATGCGAAATGCAAGTATCAGATTGACCCCCAAGCCATTGCATGTTAAACTAACATTTTGGCGGAACAAGCGTCTTAACGATCCTCAAACTTGCTAAGCGAGTAAATACTGAATACAAATAAGGATTTGAGACCATCTTACATGGTTCATTTGCATAATGACCCCGTGTTTTTCGCTCACTACTCGAATATAATACTTACGGTGTCGTAAAAAGATGTAACCAGATATTTTAAAGGATGTTCCAACATTTCGGTCCTTCAAATTAATAAAGGGTCAGCAAGGCTTGTATGCCACCATCGTAAATACCTTTCGCGCTAGTTGGGCACCATCAAGCGTTAACTTAATTACCTTTCTACCAAACTAATCAAAAAGCAAAATCATTGTCTGATCAAGAGAAATAGTATGAGATCAGAGTACAATACGAATAAGTTTCAGTCCCGACCGGCCTGTCTAATGGATAGTCGATTTCACAACTAAACTAAAAGTAGGGTTGTCAATAACGCAATTAGTGTAAAGATATCAACGTCAGCGTCTGGTGACCGTCGGCGTCGGCTGTTAAGGAAGATGCGGTTATTTCTGTGATGTCAACCGAAATAACGTGTTGGTTCGGGCTAGTGTTACGAAACGTGCGCCGGCGCAGGAAGAGGATGTGCCCCACGGTCGGCGGTGCGAGCCCTACCGGCACTACTACTGAATCATGGACGATGCTCTTACATAACTTTTGCAACTTCCCTTACATTTATGAAGCTCTACATCAACTTGAAAAAATCAGTCAAGTCATGGTGTTTATTATTATTTCAAATTCTATTATGTGCTCAGGTGCCTACATATTCTATTTTATTACACCATTAAGTCCGCCTTTTTTACGATAAGTCCTTCTTTTGTGCAATTAAGATGAAATCTTATTTCGCAATTTATACTTTTTATCCGTAGATATGTATATGCAAAGTATTAATTAAGTAATGGTTGAGAAACGAAGTACACCACTTAACAAAAACATTGCGTAAAAAGTTTAAAAAAATAAGCTAGGTATTTTATGGGATCAAAAAAACGTAGACATCTCAGAATTATGTTCAGAATCACCATACGAGTAAAATAAAAATTCTACCGACGTAGAGTTGTAAACTATCCAAGTAACTGTGTTGCGCCTGTTTGAGCGTTCATAATGTATCATTTCATTCATTCATTTTCAACAATGCAGAAACGGGAATGTAGAGCCCTTGATAACGTTGTCTAAATAAGTTACAACAGCCACAATAGGAAGGTAGAAAGTGACCGTGTGTCAGTGGCGTGGCAAGATTTATTGCCCGCCATCGTTCGTTAGCTGATGAACATTGGCGTGACCGTGAGGCGTCCGTCACACGAGTCACGCCCACTGTCAGCGCATAAATTAAAAATCGAGGAAGGCTTGACATTTAAAATGATACGTTTCAAATTATTTTGATTTTTTTGCCTATTGCTACAGGTATTGTTAACTATTATTAGCAAGAATTGGTCAGTAATGTCACACCTTTATTACACGACGCCTGCCCAGCTAGTACGCAAGCACATTGACAACTTCTACGGTCATGTTTTACGTCCAAGGCAGACGTCAAACAATTTAACGTCATATGGTAACCGTCAGCTACGTAAAATATAGCCATTACTGTGCTAGCTAAGTAACGTAAAAATTGACACATACATAAGGTTATACGGCAGAAACGTAAATATATGGCCGATTAGTGTAGGTACTAGCCGGGCTGGTCGAAAGGCGGGGATTACACACACAGTGGCTATTATATTGTAATGTTCTGATAGCAAAATCATCGCGATATTCAAAAATGTATTGATAAGTTGCTTGAATATCGTCAATATGCTGCGATATGTGATGAGTGTACCTACAGTCAAGGGCACCAATATGTATACACCACAGTCTCAAAAATATGTAGGCAGACCTTATTTCTGTAACAATAAGGTTGTAACACACATATAGATATATTTATGAAACTGAGTGAATGCATATTGGTGCCCTTGACTGTACCGCGTGATAAAAGACATGGTGTAATCGGCTCCGATGACTCTTCTGTGCCTCCAGGGAATAAGGGTCTAAGTATCGTGGCCTATTTTTTTACTACATTGGAAACAGCGAATCGCGATACATTACATGACATATGAAAAATACGTAGCTCTGTCACCTGACTTAGTTTTTCGATTATCCTTAGTCATTTTGTTACCAAATGTGAACGCAAAAATGTACCGAATACACTATAAGGACAGATACCTACACCACATTTTCAAAAGCATGCAGAAAAACACCAAAGTGGTTTTTATTTAATATAAATAAATAACCATTGTCCGAAGGTAACCTCGTAAGTATTTTTGCCTGGTCATGATGACATCACCGGCCCGCCCCACTGACCATTCTACGAAAATCTAAGCTAAGTATACCCCGCTCTAAATTGCACCTTCGGCCGCGGACCCCGCGGTATATCCGTTCCGTACTTATCTCTTAGCATTTCGTTGGTTTCAAATCGCAACCAGTTTGGGTTTTTTATGTCTTTTTGCCGGCCCTAATGCATTCGTTTACGAGGTTCTCCACCATCTCTAAATTCGAATTGGCCTCAACTTGATTATTTATTTTATGATTCAGAAAGTAGTAACGGAATATTAATTTTATATTTATTAATTTTTTTATTTATCTTTCTTAGATGACATTGAAAACTTTCGGTCATAGACAGTTTTCGTCAATGTGTTTAACCCAATAGATAGTAGTTTCTATTCATTATATGAAGGTTTGTTGGTACTGACCTACTTTTTTAAATTGTTAAAACAATTAGGCACTCTAGAAACGTTTCAAGGGCGTACACGTAGTCCTACTGGCCCATTGTCCCATTACTTAAGGTTTATAGCCACCGACTATACAGTTAGTATGTGTTACTTAACTAATTAGAGGGAGTGGTCCTTCCGAGAATATGTTAGTTAGGTTTCATGTGACTAAATGAACGTGACATTGAATCGGATCCGTTATTTCATTAGATGATGATTTAACGAGCGTGGTCCGGCTGCGCTGGCGGGCGGGCGACCTCGCTGCCTCAAACCTTTAAACATACGGCCGAAGTAAAGCAAACAAACCTTCGCGATATGACGTTGCGCACCATTCAGTATTTAAGGTTTATCGGAAATTCCATTATCTACTTTAATACATTAACGCATTAGCCTTAATACACTTTTTATAGCATTGACTTTGAATTACCGCACTTGTACGTTGATATAGAGATGATAACACTAATACAGTTCGCGTATGAGATCGATTTTGTGACGACACGTCTCTTACTAGCACACCTGTGATAGGAACTGGTCGTCAAGCTGAAAGTAAACATAATAAAATATTGATGATATTTATGTAACTACTTATACGATCCTTACCTATGATACGAGATGTACCTACTCGTAGGAATGTCTACTACTAGTTTAATTCTGAAGTTATAGGAACTAAGATAACAAACACCCTATAAAAATAAATATCCTGTGCATCACTTAGTATCATATATGAATGTCGTATGATGATCATGGCTGTAAATAAGTTGCAATAAGTTAATTATCCACATGCTACGCGGTTAATTACTTTGGTGAGTATAGTGTTCCAACTTGGTATATCTGTAGGTTGTCGTCTTACGGTATGATACAACACATAAAACTGCGTAAGATACAAGTGTGGTACTTTGTGGATTTGACCCGTAATATTATTTTATGGATACGTACTGTGGTTTCAGGCTAATACACTACAACCGTTGAAGGATATAGCGACCAGCATGTGGTAGGTGGCATATTCATTTACGACTTATGTTAGGTGAAAATAATTTCTAAAGGATTCTATTTTCAGGTATGAATGGACTACATTCATATTAGGCTGTTGTAAGAAATATTTTTACCTATAGTTCCCCGTGTCGTATTACACTGGGAATTAACATAGACCAACGCGCCACAGCAAGTAATCAAATCAATGACATCAGACCAGATTCGCTTTCTACTGGCCAATTGTTAACACATGAGCGAGTGCGAGTCAGTGATCTCGGTGGAGCTCGTCGAATCGAATTAAGTTGACGTGTGACGAAAGGAGGCAGCGGGCGGCGGGCGGCGGGCGCCGCGCCCGCGCCGCGGTGACGAGCAAGCGCTGGGGACATCCATCACCGATTCACCACGCCGGTCACTTAGCCGACGCCGCAGGCCGGAGGCCGCAGGCGCCGCTGCACTCCCAGCGGAACTGATCTCCATGCCCGGATCTCGTTTGAACTCGCACAAAGCATCGTTCGTTTCACTAATAAGCACGACCATTGTTCACATATGATCAACATTTGTTCATTTCTACTTAACTTCGACACCAGTTTCAATTAGGTGCTTATTTGCGTAATTGGGTTTTTGTAAAGGGGTCGTTTGCATCGGTAATAAGAGAAGATAATTAAAGAAGTGCGTAGGCGCGAGATTGTGTAAAAGTCGATTTGTTCCGAAGTGTAAACTTGTATTGTCCCACTCACCTCGTTTCCGATTGTCGTCTGGCGAAGTTTAGGAAACACGAGCAAATGAACACCGGGGTCGTCGAACCTTGCCGCTAGGCATTTATAGTTTTGTTTATATGAAGATTTTCATAGATGAATATTGTTTGATTTATTTGGAAGACACATGTGAACAGAGAGTAGGTGTGCCGGTCGGCGGAGGGCGCGCGACTGGGCGGGCGGCGACGGGCGGCCGGCGCTCGGCTCGGGCGGATCTAGTACACTAAAATAGCCCCACACCTGCGGCACCACAGACTGCGACCTCTCGGTTAACTGATGCCGCCTCGAATCATTATATTGTCGCTTGCCGACACTACTCTACCTGCGTTACTGTTAATTGAGAACTTCAAACGTTTACGAGTAATATATTTTTTTCTTTTTGCCACTAAGAGTCAGTTTAATTTTCATCCAATAAGTGTCAGTTTAAATTGCAACATGCTCATCTTCAACATTTAAGTCGGTGGAGCAGGCGCCAGTTCTCTCGGCCCTCGGCTAATTTCTTTAGGTCCCGGTTAGACACGACATTTGCTTTTACTTTTAGATGCTTTACAAAGCAACATGCCAAACAACAACATGCAACATGTTGCGTTGAAAATATTTACTAAAATAAAATATTTACGCCGGTTAGCGACCACTTAGCCGAGTTGGTCACTTTAGATTAGTAAATATATACATATTATATGTACACGCATAATAGATGGCATTCGTATAGGCCCGAAGTATAGTCAAGTTTTGAAACCAACAATAAAATATAGCACTTCCATCCATAGATTAGTCAAAAATATAGAAAAGGTTCCATAATAGAGAATTCACTAGATAGCGACCGCTTTCGTCGGTTTGCGACCACCTCTTAACTGGTTGGCGACCAACTTTGAAATAGTACATTGTGATACAAGTGATGCGGCTGGCGGGAATAATTCCGCCTCTGATGTAATTATCAAAGCTCATGCGTTTCATACGACGATTTTGAACACATTTTGCTAGGAAAAATCCTTTTCATAAGATGAAAATTGTATAGGCCTGCCAAGTTATTTTTTTTACTCACATATTGTACATCGCCAAGAATTTCCAGTGGTGTCCATTATGTTTATCACTTTTCTAGTCACCACGAGTAATTTGTTTTTATAATAACCAAACACGCATAACAAATGTTTACAAATATTTTTTTAAATAACCTATAATGGCGCGCAACAGTTTTTTGTCGTGAAGTTTGCGTAGTGCGCGCGCATGTATTAAGCCAGACTTAGATGAAATCTCTAAACAGCCAATACAAAATAAAATAAATATTTTCGTTTTAAAATGATCAAAAGTGAATAGTTTTACTAAATAAAACGTTAATATCATATCCAAAAAGAAATAGTCAATTAATGAACAAAAAGGATTTAATTTGTTTAGTCGAGTAAGAATCCATTTGCCGAGAATTAAAAAAAACTGTAAATTCTGTACGACCAGGTTAATTTAAGAATGCACCGTGTTCATGCATACATCTTGCTGCAAGGTGCCAAATGGGGTATATACATGTCATGATTTGTCAGCCCCAATTTATCAGAAGCTGACTAATTGCTATCGTCTGGAGGCATGTTGCGCTGCTGATCCAACTATCAAACGAGTTGTACTGAGAAATTGTATGCACATGTGGTCGGATTGTTACATCTGTACGCTACACCCAATTATGACTTCGACATGTTGTACTGACAAATTGGGGTAAAATCACATAATCTGTATACCCCATAACACACGAGTGTCGTAATGTTATAAAACACGCGTGTTTAATACCCAGGATTATGAGCCTAAAAGCGACATGATAAGAGGTACGTTACGAGCAAATGTGTTGAAAATAGTGTATAAGTAGGCACCAGAAGACACATCAAAGCCTTCGATTGCGAAGACGGAGCAGGAATTCTAAACTAAGCAAGATTTTACAACCAACATCCCCCTCCGCCCCATCTTTACTTTTTGTCATTGCCGTCGTCACTCCATGTTTGTACATTTCCTTTATGACACGAAATATAATACATAACTAACAAAATGATAATCTACTGTTGCTTTTTTTTGTCTGTAAAATGAGTTAAATGAGCGGTATTGGAGAATAATATTTGTTTTTACTATATCCCTTCAGCTGTGGTCATCCCTCTGTGGGCTTCACATTTTTTCCTGCAGGTCGGTGGAGCCCTCGGAGGAGGGGCGCAATGGCTGTGCTTACTTTCTTAGAAATAAAACCGCCATTCGTGTATTGATCTGGTTTTAATCCATTGAAACGTATAGCCAATGAAGCGAGACAGCTAACAAGTGACAATGTCAATGGCCATTGGAGGAAAATTATGAATTTGATCGGTAGTCTAAAACAGTCAGTGGCGCGTTTGACACGGTCGGTGTTCGCGAGTGAAAATTAGTGCTGAATTTTAGTGCCAGAAGGACAGTTTTTGTAGACATGTAAGTAATCTATAGAATAACATAAAAACAAGTGTTATTTTAACGGGTTAACTGTAATAAACCCGTGACTAACACAACATACCTATTCATGCTCAAAATTTGGCAACACGTTTTTTAGCGCTTTTCTAATAATCTAATATTACTATCAGCTATTAACATTACCGTTATTTATCATACATTTGTTTAAAATGAACCTAAATGGATTAACAATGGCTCGAAAGTAAATAAATCGATTGAAATTGGTAACGGTCATAACAAACCCCTCAGAGGGGTGGTTAACAGACCAGGAAACCTCTCAGAGGGGTGCCCACATAATACCTCGTGACGTCACTATGATCCGCACTCTATACTAATCATGACCTTGATTTATATTGTTTTTAGATCATTTTTTGATGTGATTTTTGTTTAACTGATGATAATATTATAATTTAAACTAAAAGTATACTTAATGGGAATATTAATAAACCTAATTTGTCTTGTTCAAAACATATTGTTGCTGTGATAATTGCAGTCGTTTGGAAGAGGTTATTTTATATGAAAGTAGACATGTTTTTTTCATTTTACTCTCACAGCTTCGGTTACACCTAGTTGATGACCCAAATTTATTGTTTAGGCATGAACTTGATTACATACAGTATAAAACACTTCAGATCGAAAAAAATAAAAAAAATCGATGCCCACTCGAGCAACTTCTAAGTGTGGGCATTATTTTGGTAGAATATATCAAATGGTCTAGTGTAAAAAAAATACTCATGAGCCTGCCATTTTATGTTTCTCGAATAAGTATAACACTAATTTATTCAAATTGAGCCCATTAAACACCCCAAAAAACCAATTTATTATATTTAAAATAACGAAAATATGTCGTAAACATCGGTGACCTGGTGACGAGGTCAGCTAGATAGCCTTAATACGACTTTAATGTAACGATTGATAAATCGTTGCAGTTAGATAATTTAATATAGATTGATTTTCATCCAAAATCCTGGCTGTGATTATGTAAAAAACTAAAGATAATTTAATTTTACCAAATCACGTCACCTCACAAACCTTGTCGGTGGAGCGTCCCTCAGAGGGTGCCACAGACGTGGATAAGCGGCCATGTTTTTTCGCCACAGCTGAAGGGATATGTTACTAATTACCATCGTCAGTTGTATTAATTCATCGTCTTCCTTACAATTTTCGCAGTTCCATCATAAAGAAGCTCGGAGTCGCTTTAATGCCGTAACCCAAGATTTGGCGTAGGCACTGCACTAGTTTTACAAAAGCGACTGCCATATGAATTTTCTACTCGGGGACAAAGGTAGACCTTGTAACGTTTTTTAATGCGCTTATGATGTCTATACGAAATGATTCAGCTATATTCCACCGAACTGAAGTCAAAGGTGAACTTGCAGAATCGGTCTCTCCTACAGTCTAGCTTCCAGCGAGTTACAGTACTTAAGTTAATACTTTTAATCATCATAGGCGCTATCCACACTCACAGCCACAGTCCACTACGTAAAAGCATTGTAAATGACAATTGGTTAGAAAGGTTAAAATAAAGTCTGGCTTTTATGTCCCATCTTGTATTTATTATGTTATGTTCATCAGCGATTGTCTTCCTCTTTGGTGTCTTGTAACTTTCCAAATTTTTTACCATATCCTTATCTGTGTTATCTGTACTTGTTTGTTTTTATTATTTAGTTATTTTATAGTTTATTGTCGGCCTATTGTACTCTGTCTGTCTGTAGTACTCACGGCAGAGGTTTTGCACGTGACTTTGACACTACGGTAGTTCGGGTCGCCGTCGCTAGACAGCGCTGTCAAACTGGTCGCGTTCAGCTTAAGCCGTGCGTACTGCAGACACCGTGACACACTTCAGGTTCCGCCGGAAGATCAGCGCCGGCTCTTGAGTCGGCATTATGCTGAGGCGGGACCATTTCGTGACACGATACTTGTCATGAATAAATGTTTTTCTTTCTTTCTTCTTTCTTCTTTCTTTTAAGTATCTGTCATTCAAAATCAGAATGAAAGAGACATCAATCAAAGCGATCTTCTAGAGATAACCTTTTCTGTCAAATAAGACAAATGGAATCGTGGCCCTGTTTTTCGCTCTTGTAGTTGAAGTGAGACAGCGATACATACTTTTCATTCCGACCATAGCAAGTTGGTGTGACAAATTGCATCGACTGTAGCGTGCCTGAAGTAGTTCCACGTATTCTTTTTTCTTGAATGGCTTTACACTTCACTTTTACACGTCGCAGAAGAGGCGTATTTAAAATTGTCTCAAATAGTTTCAAATAGGAAAAAAAATTACAAAACTGAATTCAAAATGAACTGAAAGTTGTTTAGATTTAAATCTAATTAAAAATACATTAATTTTAAATACCAACATAATTAATAATCACCCATTTGAATCAATCACGGTAATTGATTTTGATGTATTTTGTATTAAAACATTATTTCGACAGAAATTGGCACTATGAATCAGGCCGTGCACTTTTAAAAAATAAGTAGGGACGGAAGGGTGTTTTGATAATTTGAGGTTGTAGTGAAAATATTTATTGATTTCCTCGCCTTTTTGGAGAAAAACACTAACTATACCTTGGCCTTGGCGGGAATGGCAATTCAAGGATTCGTAGAAAACTATGTGCTCGCTATCTAACCTCATACACAATTATTCATTTGGGTTACCGACCACCCCATTTTACTGAAATCTATTTTTATAATATGCCGAAAATTAACGAAATCCTAACCGTAACTAAATAATTTAAGCAATGAAACTTCAAAATTCAGTTTAATACTAAAATGAAGTGACATAACTTACCGTTGCGCGCCAAATGTCGCTTTAATTTTTTTACAGTTTCACTGCTCGTCAACACGTTACGGAGGCCATGTGAAAATAAGGTTTTTTTTCTCGTTTTGGGTTAAAGTGTCGGTTTTAAAGTAATAATATACTTAAAATTTAACTATTTAAAAATAGTTTATAATTGATACTTTATCTTATTGGTTTGTAGAAATGATAATATCTTTAGTTACAGAAGCCTAGTCAGTCAAGTGGTCGCCAACCGAAGGTGGTCGCGTAACCGGCGAAACAACCCTACATCGGCAAACATTCCATAGTACATATTTTGACGAATTATTTACAAATTTTAGTCAATAAAGCGCTTATTAATTTATATTTAGTAGCATACTAGGTTTCATCCTGCCTTAAGTATCTACAAAGTTATAATATAAAATGTACTTATCGGCTACATATAGTGATTAACTGATTAATCTATGTCAATCGCATTCTAAAATGCGTAAAACAACATCAAAATACAGGAAACTATAAAATATCAACGACGGTAAATAGGTAGGTATTACAATTTATTGGAAGACCATACGAGGGTCATGCCAAAAGAAATGATATACCTAGATACTCCATGGTCATTTGATTGATACTGGCAAGTTATACACCATAGGCATGATGCCTCATGTTCAAATTCATAACGTAGTGATGCTAAATGGATAGTAAACCATCAAATTATCGTAATAAAGTATAAATTATAATATTATAAAATATGATTAAAATCATAAAAAGATATGAACCATGAAAGTTTAGAAAAAATATGCATTATTTTTATTGTCCAAGAGTAAATTTAAAGCTACCAATAGAATCCTTACTTATGTATAAACGCAGTATTTCGCGACCGAAACAACAATTTACCCGATTTTCCATGCATAACGATTAGTACAAATTACAATTGTGACGTCATACTTGTGTGTCTATCAGTATGAAGCGTTTTGCGCTGCCGCCAGCGAGGTCAATCTTTGACTCAAATTTTTGTTCTTTAATTGGAGTTGCTCCCAGACAAACATTTGTTCCTCTCCTAAAACTGGTTCGAATAACATCATAAAAAAATCTTAGTCATCATCCCAATTGTAAAGGCTGGTTATTTGCTTATCAATTCAAAAATGGAACACTCGGAAAATCTTAGTATTAGTTTTTAAATATTTTTTTCTGGTTGAATTTTGGGGGGAATTTGCCGCAACAATGGAGCTCACTCGATGTGATTTTCGTGTTATGTTTCGTGGATTGGTGCAAATTTATGATAAATAAATTCGACGCTGTCGTACTGACAGGTGACGAAACATGGCTATATACTTAACTACGATCCTGAAACAAAGCGACAGTATGGTGCTTTGAAGATGAGCCGACTCGAACAAAATGTCGCCGAGCATGAAGTACACAGAAACAAATGGTTGCCTCATTTTTCGGCAAGACGGGTCGGAAATATTGCTAGGATAGTGCTAGAAGAATGGTATGTGACAGTTTGTGCCCCAAGAGTATTGTCAGCTTGGTGTGACAAGCGGCCGAAGTCAGGAATCCAGCACCTGCTCTGTTCTGGCACCACGACTACGCTGCCCCGCACACTTCTGCTAGAACACTTGACTTTTCAGTTCAAAAAAGTTACTATTCTGCCCCACCCGCCATATTCCCCTGATTTAGCACCCTGATTTTTATCTTTTTCCACGGATACCACTGATGGAAAACTTCGAAAAAGTAGATAACTGTAATAAAGAATAAACTCTGTAACTTTTGAGTACCTATCTAAGTAATTTATTTTGGCATGACCTTCTTAAATTCGCTATCAAACTAGTTTTTCTATCATCATACATCTTGGAGTAGGGTTTGGATAGGGTGCACCGTGCACGACGTTTAATATAATTACACTAAATCTATTTTGGTTTGATATACCATTGGTTTTTATAATGTAACGGATGGTATAATATTATTTCAGATATTTTATGAATTATCTAATGTAACAAGTTATATAATGATGTAAGGCTATAATTACATTAAGTATCATCATCATTATCACCAGCCGAAAGACGTCCACTGCTGGACATTTAGTACAATAGACATTTACTATATTTATTACTTGGTATAAAACGTGTTTATCATAATGACTTACTTGACATAATTCGTCAATGCTATAAATTTCAGAAGATATAAGTTGAGTTTACAATAAATAACTTTAGATATAAACAAATGACTAAAAATTATTAATAATAAATTCCAAATTTTCCTCATTCGTTTTTGAGTGAAGTTCAGAGTAGTTTCAGAGTGACTAAGGCAGGTCGGTGTAGGTACGACGACGAGCGAAGCGATGAGGAGTTTTAGGTGAACCGCGATAGAACAGCGCGCCAGCCGAGCGCGCGAAGCGAGCGTGCCGCGGCAGCGGCCGGCGAAGCGCCAGAACAGAACAAATTAAATAAGGACAAGAAATAAAACGAAAGTGGAAAATTCTGAATTTGTGAAATTACTAATTCAGTCATAAACGACTCAGTATAAAACGGAATCTGGTAAAATATAGAGCATGAAAAATCCAGAAATTGGAACTCATCTCTGACACGGAAAGTGAAAATTAGTCTTTCGCTCATACAAATTTACGTCATAACATAATAATTACGGTAGAATCATTAGGGTCGCTAGGTACTATGCGGAAATAAATAATAAGTTAACTATCTAGGGGAATAGCAAAGGAACTTTTTCTAGTAACTTAAATGATTCCTTGTTTATAGCGACCGAAAGGTAAAAATAGCTACCAAAACCCGAATCAGCGCGAATCGACTTTCAGGTGGTCTTGTCTGCCCTACCCCTAGAGTGTCTATATAAAAGCCCGCGGAGCCAGAAGCTCGCAAAGGAGGTCCGAGTTCAACGCGCGCATGTGAAACGAAGGGCCGAGGAAGCGAGTTCCTGGCAGGAGCCCGGGCGGAGGGCAGGAGAATGAGTCCCAGAAACGAAAGCGGGGCTACGTCAACTTCTTGGCAGACATTGTTAAATGCAAGCGCAATTATTTTAAATAATTTGTGTGTTAAACATATTTATGTCATAAATGTTTAGTTTAGTTTAATTTATTTCATTTCGTTGTACAATTTTCACATGATACAGTACATTTGACTTAAATTATATTACTTATCGTACAGCGATCGTCGAGGAATGCCATAATAATGAAAATTATATATATAATAAGGTATATACAATAGGTATAGGTATATATTATAATAAGGTATATGTATATACCTACAATTCAAATTAAATTAATATAAAATAAAACGTAATTTCAAATAAAATTCGTATACAAAAAATCTGTCATGTTATTTCTGTGTATAATCAAATCACAATGTCAAAGAAGTATATGTCAATGGATATAGTACCAATCAAATAATAATAGAAAAATATACCCCAATGTCAAAATCCTAATACTAATTAATAACTAATGCAAAAAATAAAATAATAATTCAAAATAGTCTATTGTTGTACAATTTCATTATATTCATTGACTGAGTAAAATTACCTTTTCAATAAAAGGTTCTTCAAATTACGCTTAAACGTTTCCTCGCTTGTCTCATTTTTTATTTCGGCGGGAAGGCGCTCATAGTACGAGTACGTCGCGTCGGCCCTATAACTATCGCGTTTTTGGGTGCGTAACGATGCCTATAATTTTTTTTTAAATAATATTGGTCGCAATAACACTCTTTTCAAATAATCCTTGAGTCATATACAGTGATCGGAATTAGGTGAGCCAAAATACCTATTCTTCGCAAGAGGACATAATATAAAGTGGTTGCAACCGGGTAGGAAAACAGAATTTTCTCTTAAATACCGGGTATTCGTTATTTTTCCGGGTACCAGTCGTAATGTTCAACATATATGTTTTTACTTATAGAACGGGATGTTTAATGTTAATCTAAAAGTTATAACCATTTCATACTTTTTCCTTCCCTTTTTACTACAAACTAACATAAACAATCCCGTACTATTAGTAAAAATATGTATGTTTAACATTACGACTACTTATAGTACCCGGACAAATATCGATTACCCGGTATTAAAGAAAAAAATATTTTTCTACCCGGTTGTATCCACTCTACATTATGTCCTGTTGCGAATAATAGGTATTTTGGCTCACCTAATTCCGATCACTGGTCATATAACAACACTTAATATATTTACATACGATATAAATATCATTTTATATAATGATCATTTGATGTAGTAACATTTTATATAACATACTTTTCAACACAATTGCTCGTAACGTACCTCTTATTGTGTCGCTTTTAGGCTCATAATCCTGGATATTAAATACGCGTGTTTAATAACATTACGATACTTGTGTGTTATGGTTATATCCCAATTAAGTCACGTTGCCACCTTACAGCAAGATGTATGCATGCACACGGTGCATTCTTAAACTAACCGGGTTGTACAGAATGTACAGCTTTGTTTTAATTCTCGGCAAATTGATTCTTACTCGACTAAACAAATTAAATCCTTTTTGTTCGTTAATTGACTATTTCTTTTTGGATATGATATAGAAACGGTTAATTTAGTAAAACTATTCACTTTTGATAACATTTTACATGAATTCGTAAAGATAACATTTTAAAACGAAATTATTTATTTTATTTTGTATTGGCTGTTTAGAGATTTGATCTAACGCGCGCGCACTGCGCAAACTTCACAAAACAAATTGATGCGCGCCATTATAGGTTATTTCACAGATATTTGTAAACATTGTTAATGCGTGTTTGGTTATTAACAAAAATGTTGATTCGTGGTGACTAGAAAAGTGATAAAAAGAATGGACGCCACTAGAAATTCTTGACAACATGTGAGTAAAAACCTGTTGACATCAATAAGTAAGGAAAATAACTTGAAAGGCCTATCAAATTTTCATCTTATAAAAAGGATTTTTTCCTCGCAAAATGTGTTGAAAAACGTCGTATGAAACGCGTGAGCTTTGATAATTACATCCTCGGCTCTCTTATAACGCTCACCTGCGGCTCGCGTGATAATTCCGCCTCTGATGTAATTATCAACATATAACTTGTATCACAATGTACTATTAAATATAATGCATATTTCCTATAATGAACAAATGATATAACGCTAATTTCTTTTAATGCACAGTTATCATAATATTTATTGGTAGACTCTAAGGCAGGTCGGTGTAGGTACGACGATGAGCGAAGCGAGTAGGAGTGTTAGGTTGAACTGCGACCCTACAGCGCGCGAGCCGAGCGAGCGAAGCGAGCGTGCCGCGGCAGCGGCCGGCGAAGCGCCAGAACCGAACACCTTTTTACTCCCTAATATAAACTTACATAGTACAATTCGCAAACCGTTGTGTTTGGTACATTTTCTTTTGATAATAAAATATTATTCTACTTGATAGTTATGAGATATAAAAATATATAAAATACACATATATATTTGAAATTATAATCAACGTTTATTATATACAATGAGTGATTGTGTACCTTGAAAATATATCAAATGTTGTTATAGCGAATGAAATGATATTATTTATTTTTATACCCATCATTACACACCCCGCGTTTTTAGCGAGTACCGTGCGACGCGGCACCGTCCGAAGTCTTCCTGTGCTACGAAGGCACTTTCCCGTCACCTCCACCCGCTTAAACTGTGATAGGTGTTTCCGTGTATACATGATGACCTCGAAGAGGTAATGCGAATAGTGAGTCATAATCCGGTGCTGAACAAATAACCCTTTGCAGGACTGCCTCTGGTTTAGACCTAGCAGAGTTCGAAGCGCCCGTTTTTCTATTCGCATTACCCTTCCAGCGTCAGTCGAGTTGCCCCATAGGATTGCACCGTAAGTCATAAGCGAGTGGAAAAGTAAGCCTGCCTAAGCGCGTCACAGGAAACCAACGGTTTATTCGAGGTGGTTCATGAGATGTTGCGATAGAAGGGATTCAATAATTTTTGAAATGTTGGGAACAGTTGATATCGGCCTATAATTATCAACTGATGTTCTGTCTCCCTTTTTGTATACCGGGCACACCCTTGTGCTAATGCGTTATATGAAAACGGAATTATTTTAAATAATATGTATGTTAAACATATTTATGTCATAAATGCGTTATACGAGAATAGAATTATGCCAGTTGTAAATTATATCATTTCGTCTATTATATCAGTCAATAATTTTATTAGAGTACAGCAAAATATAGCCAAAAACCGTTATATCAAACGTTACATTATGTTACATAACTTTATGTCAATTTACTGTATACCAAGTGTATGTTAGTTTTTCTGACATTATGTGAAACATTAACATTACGCACCCGTTTGGACAGTTAGGTGCTTGACTGTTCTTACTTACATCATAGTAAAAGAATAAGCATTTTAACATCACCTGCTATGAGGCTTGGCCACCTCCTTGTACAATGTAAAATTAACTAAAAGGTATTAGTAAAAGGTAACTTGAGAACAGACCGTAAAACTCTTATGTTTGCGGCACTTGGTAAACATTGAATGTAAACTAAATGCAATCTTGGACGCCGTCTAGTCCGATCTATCTCATTAGATCCATCAATCAGATCCACTGTGTATCTACTGAGATTTTTTTTTACCGCTAGATACATTCATATTTACAATGGATCTACTGGGATTTTTTCTTTCATCTGATACACTTTTCTAAATCCATTGAAGAATGGATCTAGTGAGAGTTTATTTCCCATTAGATCGGATTAAGTAATTTGCAAAAATGGATCTAGTGAGAAGTTTATAAAAATGGTTTATTAATGAACTGACAACTTGTATGGAAAAAATGTTAATTTTGGAAATAATTTATAATAGCTTATTTTTGATGTGTAACGGATATATTATCAATTAAATAGTTACCCAGCGACAAAATCCGACAAAATTTCGGACATCAAAAAAATGATAAATTAACTAGCTTCTACAAAGTCAGAAAAAATATTAATAAACATGTTTGTCTTTATTTTGGTTCATTTACATTTGCTCTATAATATGAAATATAAATCGTACAAAAAAAGACAATGCATGCTTCATTTAAATCTACATAATTACTTCCGGGTGGAAAGTTTGCCGGATTCTTGAATAAATCATCTTAAAATTTAAATTTAAAATTAAATCAACAAAAAAACGCTATTATAAATTAATGTTTTTCAAAACCGTATTTTGCCTGGAGTAGTCAAAGGATTTCTATACCACTTGGAAGTCTTATCAACTATCTTTTGTTATTGATCAGCACGCCGTACCCTCAAAAAAACTCCGTGTTCTGCTTTTTGTTTCCGAGCTCTGATATGCCTCTGTTAAAATATTACTTTTTATTAGACTCTATTCTCAACGCCGCGATGCGAAGCGAAACGAGAAAATCTAGCCACCTCTTTTTAATTCACTCAAAGTAAGCGAGACAGGAGCGGTTGAGCCGCGTATGACGCAACTCGGCCGCTTATCAGTGTTAACTGTTTACCGTAACGTCATTTGGTCATTTCATTTCCGTAGATGACAACAGTCAAGTTATGCAGTAGCTGTCTAGCTACGTGTTTCGTACGCAGTCTTAGTATCCACCTGGCCTTAGAGTTTTGTATAGGTAATTTTGAGTAGCTGGCCCGCGCAGCTACTTACTAGTTGACTGTACCCAATGTAACAAGAATCATCATTAAGGATGGGTTGCGCCAACCCGTCTATAATCGTAAACAGTATCCGTTAATATCTGAATGTATGGAAAGTTTGACAAGTTTGTATGGAATGACCGCTGCCGGCGCCATATTTAACGGTGCACGGCCTATAATCATAAGTTGGTGCAACCTGCTCTCAATCCATTCAAAGTTAATCACGACACACATGCGTCAGAGAGCTACGTGCGATTTTTGCTACATATGGACGTTAAGCTACGGCGTAGCGCTACGAGCGTAGCTTGACACATTCGCTGCCAAGAATCCCTACGCGCTACGCTCGTAACCGATCCTGTGTTTTTTCTCGTATGTAGCGGAAACCGACTACGGCGTAGGCGTCCGCTAGGCGGGTTCCTGGCAGTGAAAGTGTTAACAGTGAATGAGGTAAATGTGCAATGGTGTAGTTACCGGGGTCATCATCGGTGAGCGTGGAGAGCGGGCGCAGGTGGTCGAGCGAGTCGGCGCGGGCGAGCGCGTCGGGGGCGGCGCGCAGCGGCGCGGCGGGCGTCGGCGCCGGCGCCGCTCCGCCGCCGCCCTCGCTGCGCGCGAACACCAGCTCCACCGCGCCGTCGCGGGGAAACGACGGGTCTGTTGAACAATGCTGCTTTAAATCATTCAGTTACATGTAGTATATACAGCAGACATCCCCTAGCACAGGTTTGTGCATGGTAAACTACTCTCATGGGATTGCCTTTGCATAGTCAGGCCGGGCGTCACAGGCGGCTGAAAGGCACCCATTTCTGACGAGATATTTTGGCGCTCAAACGAAGTGAGAGCGCCAATGGTTCGAGTCAGAAATAGGTCATTTTCACCAAAATGAGGGGTAAAACTTTACTTTTCAAACGAATAAGAGGAAAGTAAAAAAAACAGACGGAAAATTAACCAATATGTTTTCTCAAAGTATACTATTCAAAAACATTATCGTGACGTCATCAGAGCAGAAAGAATACTTAGGCGATTCTCCCACTAGCACCGCGTCCCGCCGCGGTGCGCGGAGCGGCAGAATTTACCATCGTATGCAATAATCTCAATTTATATAGAAAACACGCCTAGTACTTCACACCTGCTGACGCGGCAATGCGCGTGAATGCGCGTGTAAAAAATCTGCCGCTCCGCGCAGCTTAGGTCAAGTGGGGTATCATATAATATGAAAGGGCTTGAGGCCCCCCTCGCTTATCTCCGAAGTTATTCAAGCGATTTTTTTAAAATTATTACGTGTGATTAAGATAAACATAAATATTACTGGAAAAGTGTAACTTTTTCTGTATCTAGCGTATTTTTTGTTTTATTTTCTCAAATCATTTCCTCGTTAAGTTTGCAATTCAATCAACTTTATAAGGATTTTTTTTGTTTTGAAATTCGTACAAGACTATAATAGAAGTATTCTCTTTCAAATAAAAAAAAACGAGATCGGTGCACGTGGTAAACAATAATCGCTTAAACACCAACATACATACTAAGCTGATTTCCCTTGCACGTTAGTACCAAATGGGGCCGATAGATGGCGCTGACCCCATTCCTACTTCGCGCTGTTAAGATTTTTCTAGAATGAATCCATGGGGTACATTTACTTTACCTTAAGTTAATTGTAGTTAGTACGGAACCTTCGGTGCGCGCGTCAGACTCACACTTGACCGGTTTTTTATTTACAATGGAGGGTCATTTCGTCGCTTAGCGACCACTTAAGAGTTGGTGAACTGAAATAATGTTTTCTCTGGTTTTTAGTAGATTCCTATTCTATAAAAGTAAAGCCACAATTTTGTATGTGTTTTGTAAGGCAGTGAAATCACGCAACGGTGCCATCTGCCTTGTATAGGTTATCATAAAGATTATATTATATGTCCTTATAATTTAATAGTTTTTTATACTCGTCGACCTTAATGTTTGAATTAAAACTTCGTACACCAAACTTAAATCACATACTTTTTACTATGGAGCTCCCAACTCAACATTTCATAACTGTTGAGACAACTAAAATGAAATTGACCAATCACGTGGCGCCTTTACTGAACTTTAATGTATTTGACCAATAGGACGCCGTCATGAGAAAGTCAAAAGGTAAATAGACATCAACGCACAAAAAAGAAAAAGCCGTTGGTTGCACTTCGTTTTCAATAGATACTAAGTTTGTTTAATTAGTTCAATTGACTCGTAGAAAAAGTATTGTATACAATATAGTTATCTAATTCGCTTTTTAAGTCTCGTACCTTAATTAGACCACTCAGCAAGCTTCGTGGCCTAAACGTGGTACTCGACTGAAAAAGCATACATTATATAACGATTGCATAAAAATTGCGATTGCGTAAAATACTATTGGCGTCCATTCTTTTTATCACTTTTCTAGTCACCACGAGTAAACATTTTTGTTAATAACCAAACACACGCATTAACAATATTTACAAATATCTGTGAAATAAACCTATAATGGCGCGCAACAGAACTTTTTTTCGTGACGTTTGCGCAGTGCGCGCGCATTAGATGAAATCTCTAAACAGCCAATATAAAATAAAATAAATATATTCGTTTTAAAATGGTATCTTAATTAATTCATGTAAAATGTTATGAAAAGTGAATAGTTTTACCAAATTAAACGTTTCTATATATATCATATCCAAAAAGAAATAGTCAATTAATTAACAAAAAGGATTTAATTTGTTTAGCCGAGTAAGAATCCATTTGCCGAGAATTTTAAAAAAAGCTCTACATTCTGTACAACCCGGTTAATTTAAGAATGCATACATCTAGCTGCAAGGTGCCAACGTGACTTAATCGGTATATAACCATAACACACAAGTGTCGTAATGTTATAAAACACGCGTGTTTAATATCCAGGATTATGAGCCTAAAAGCGACACAATAAGAGGTACGTTACGAGCAATTGTGTTGAAATAGTACATTACGTACCAAGGGCGGTCAATTCGTGAAAGGCCCAGATCGCAGGTGTTTGTGGCCCGAACTGAAGGTGAGGGCCATAAATATGCGATCTTTACGAATTACCGTCCGTGGTGAGTACACAATTTTACGTCTTCATCTGGCCACAATGCGAGTTTTACCGTACGCGCAGCGTGCATTAAAACTCGCATTATGGCCAGGTGTGACGTAAAGAAATAAAATACAGCAACAAAAGTGTCATTTCCCGGTGCATTAATTATTCAGCGTGAGTTTAATGTCAGTTACCGTGCTGCTGTATGGTCCAGCTCCGGCTGTCCTTGGCGAAAGAGAGCAGGCAACATCGAAACTGCTATTCACAACCTATTTGAACTCACCTCACATAGTTAATCTGGATACCAAGGTCCTTATGGCCATGCGTAATTGGAAGTCAGACTTACATTAGTTTTCGCCAAGTGTGTTGTCCGTTAGCGTAGTGAATACCAAGCTTAGTTTTGAGACTGGCAGCATTACCAGCTCGGGGTCACCCGAGCTGGTAATTGCGCGAGCTGGCACTGGTAGTAGTGACGCCCGACGGCAGTCCTCTAAGAATGTATAAGTAGACGAGGGGTGGTTTGGTTACCGTGCGCGGCATGATCCAGCTGCTGCTTGGTGAAGGAGAGCGTGTGATCGGCCACGGCGCAGGTGTGGAACTGGCAGGCGAATACGAGGCGGCGCGGCGGCGCGGGCTGCGCCTGCGCCTGCGCATGCGCCGGGCGGCGGTAGGCGCGCACCAGCACGTCCCCGCGCAGCGCCAGCCGCCCCACGCCCACGGTCCAGCCGCCGCCGCTCACCATGTACAAGCCTGGATCAAACGTATGACAACTAAGCGATGGTGCGCTGCGAGAACTAATTGGAGGGTTCGTGAAAACGTATTGTGGTATGGTAGTGCATTAACATTCAGAATGTTTGATGGTGATATTGTAAAAAAATATAACAAATATATTTTGAAACAAGGGTGGAACATCAAGTGCAAATGAATCCATTGACAAGTGCGGTGGTGGTATATCTTACCGAATACGTATAATTTATTAAATCGCTCCACTCCCCCGATTCAGAGCTTGAATATGGACCGATTGGACAGAGTTGGATACTAATCACATCAGCGCATAGTCAGAAGATTAGTCGATCTTATAATATTGCATTACGTACCTAGGGCGGTGAATTCGTAAATGGCCTCACCTTCGGTTCGGGCCACAAACACCTGCGATCTGAGGCTTTACGAATTACCGCCCATGGTGAGTACACAATTTTACGTCTTCATCTGGCCACAATGCGAGTTTTACCGTACGCGCAGCGTGCAGTAAAACTCGCATTATGGCCAGGTGTGACGTAAAATTAGTAATTGACGGTGTTATCATGCCTAGTCCCCTGCTTAGTGGCAAAGGTTTGCTTTTATTGTCACGTAACTACACTAACGTATGTCACTACGCTACAACTCGTGTAAAGTGTTGGGATGATGGGTAATTTCGAAGCACATACGAATGAATCGGCTCAATAATTTCTTAATAGGAATGCTGGCCGAAGGGCCTACTTTTCTTGAGGTGTTATATAAGTTTTATACATCGATATGTATGTTAGTTTGTCGATGATTTTGTTGCTTGATGCAAATAAATAAAAATGAATAATGACCCGAGGTATAAACACAGACGAAGTTCTCGTATATCTTGAGGAAGGCGATGGCGGGCGAGGCGGGCGCGGCGAGCGCGCCGGCCACGCTGACGTGCGTCAGCTGCAGCGGCGCCGCGTTCACGCGGATCTGGCCCGCCAGCAGGCCCGCGAACGTGTCGATGTACCTGCGACACGACAACCATGCTCTACTTACATGTACTATCACATGATTCAGAATATAATGGCTTCTAAATTAAATGACAGAAAACGAACAGATACGTTTATCACGCGACTAAAAAACAAATAAAGCTTCTACCTACTAATTGTAGGTATACTCGTATTAACTTATGTGTTATAGTCACATAATGATAGTCAGATAATGCCATTATCATCGCTTCACTGTTGTATTATTATGACAAGAAAATGTGTTGCAGCTTCGAAGGCGATTCATAGCCACGTTTATCATACGGCGGCAAAACAACCTAGGTAGGTACGAGTAAAATATGTGTTTTTTTATGCCAAGTGGTGTCAGAAATCGGTGTATTTTCTTTACTAGACTGTAAACGTGAACATCACAGAAAGACTCGAATGCTTTACATAGCTGGTCTTTATCTGCTTCAGACATGTTCTCCAAGAGTTGTAATAATAGAGTTGTCTAATAAAAGGCACACATCAGTTTAAATGGCTTATTATCTAGTGATCAAGTAAAACAAATGAAGGTTGGGGTGAAAGACATGTTAAAGCATCCGTCCCATCTATTAAGTCGTGAAGAAATATCTTACAGTATTTGTACTAAAGTTAGTTAAGTACCTCTTGTTGGAAGGCAGATGGAAGACAGGCACTCGGTCGTCGAGGTAGCGCCGCATGGCGTACCGGTCGAGCGCGTGCTCAGGCGCGCCGCAGATCGCCGAGTAGTGCATGTACGCTGCCACCAGCACACCAAGTCGCTCTCGGTTGCCCCTGCACATGTACAATACATAAGTACAATATTAGTAATATTAATGAATACTAATAATTAGATATTATTTTCAACAAAGGGAAGAGCAATCTAATTGCCAAAATGTCGTCAGTCGTCGGTCCGTTCCGTTTCAATTTACATTAGCACCAAGTTGCCGAGTTGAGACAAAAAAAATTCACGTCAGAGTGGCGTTGTTGGTCTTAACTAGTTACCTAGTTACAATTAGCACAGTATAGTTCCTGCGCGCGGCCGTAGAAACACTTCTGGGATAAATTACCAGGCAAGCAGCACGGCTACGTTCCGCGGGTGCGCTGCGAGCCAGCTCTCGATGTGCTTGCAGGCGGCACAGAGCCGCTCGAGCGGAGGCGCCAACGCGCCCGCCCAGCCCAGCGCCCGCGCGCGACCGAACGCGGCACGCGCTGCGCGTCCCGCGCCGCCGCCGTCGCTGCAGCTCACCTCAAACACCTGGAATGTGAAATACGTTCGTTTAACAACTGCAGCACGGATTTACTGTCATAGGCGTAGATAATAAAGCCGCATCTTGCGTGTGGTTTGAGTTGGTGCCATATTAGCGCATGTTTCTCCCGACCATGGAAAACGGAAAACATGTGGTGATATTATAGCTTTTGCCTAATCATTAACGTGGATTATACAGCAGCCACAGAACTCATCGGCGTAGGGTCATTACGCTGGTTACGCGACCACCTTCGGTTAGCGACCACCTGAAGGAGAAGGTTTTTTCTATTGAAGATAACATCAATTCTACAGACCCTATTGAGACAATTAGTTGTACATGCATTTTTGTTGTCGATTTAAAATAGAAATCTACTAAAAAACCGAGGAAATATCCTTTCAGTTCACCAACTCAGCTAAGTGGTCGCCAACCGGTACATAAAATTAGGTGGTCGCTAACCGGCGAAATGACCCTACCAGTTTACTTGTGCACCATATCATACATTTTCCGAGAAAAGGTAAGCCACATTTGCATCATTTGATTAGAAGTTACACCATTTAACTAAATAAATAAATAAATGTTTAATGGAAATGTGCAGTGAGCAGTAAAGATCACCGGTAGTCCTGCCTAAAATAGATTAAAAATAAAGTCGTCAGGAGGATACTACAGGAATTGTGTTTGCTGTACTTTCAATACTAACCATGAAGTGTTCACCGTGCTTGTTGGTGAGCATGTGCGCGGCCTGCGCCTCGGCGTGCGCGTCGCGCTCGGGCAGATGCAGCGCCAGCATGCGCTCGGCCACGTAGCACAGGTCCAGCCGCCCCGCCGGCCCGCCCACCGGGAAACTCGCCGACCGCGCGCCATTCTGACAACGGACGAGGAAAATGTTTCACTTATGTCTCATTTGAGGTTAACACGACGACAAGGATTTAGTATTAGTATACCTTATTTAAAAGCGTGACAAGTGTTTATTAAACCAATACGGTTTAGACCTGGCTTTATGATCTCTTGGACAATATGTCGGTAAGTATTCTATACTCATAAGCTATACTAATCTATAGCTACTAATATTTTAAAGAGGAAAAGTCTGTGAGATTGTAGCTTTGTAAGTTTATAAGTATGTATGTAATGGGTAGGTAATAATCTCTGGAATCGCATATCCGAATTCAAAAATTATTTCATCTACGTGTGAAGAATGGACTTTCTGGATGGTTAAAGGTTAATCCATTTAAGACCAATGACCCACATATGACCCATGACTCTACGAGCGATTTCCACTACACAGCGGAAAAAGGCTGCTACGCCGCAGCCCGTGCCGCGTTCGGTCGCGCGCGGGCGCTGGGCTGGGCGGGCGCGTCGGCGCCTCCACTTGAGCGGCTCTGTGCCGCCTGCAAATGTAGCGATGCGTGGCCTCGAATGGGTTAAAAAGTTATTAAGTATGTATTTGGCCAAATAAAATATAGGTACCTAGGTTTCCAATTATCGTAAATAGAAAAATGATTGGTATCTAGTAATTCTGTTTATTGACGTCTAAAGAAGTTATAGTCTTGCGACGATGATGACGGGAAGCACAAATAATTAAATGGTGGTCACCTCAATTTGACCTGCAGAAGGTAATTTAGGCTTTTCTTCACTGATCATATGAACCATGAGCAGTTAACATAACTTGTTGAGAATACAATATATATGTAATCATCATGGAAACTGACACAAATTCTTGTTTTAGTTCCTAGTCACACCATCTAATGAATGAATGAATGAATGAATGAAAACATTTATTTCAAGTAACCAGGACTCATACAGAAAGTTACATGTTTCTTAAGATTACACTAGGCAACAAATCATTATTACTTATTATCTATACAAAATATGCACTGTTGGAAACATGCATTTTGAAAGAAAGAAAGAAAGAAAGATACATTTATTCACAAACACACAGGACACACATGGTTATTAAATAATAAAATAAACAAGAAAAGCACATGAAACATGAAACAAGTGTGTCTCTGCGGCAGTGAACCGGACACTGGCTCAGCATTATGCTGAGGTGTCAGACACCTGCAGCGCTGATTTTCAGCCAGCACCGTTGGTGACTCACGGAAACGTCATACAATTTAATATATATATAAACTACTATACTAATATACTATTGGGATAGGCGAGAGAGAAATAAATATAATTTTAAAAACCAGGTGAGAGCTGTGTACGTACTACCTACATGCAGCATCAATATAATTAAAAAAAAAATAACATTCGACATTCAAATTCATTCTTACTTTTAAAACAACAAGTAAATAAAATAAAAATTTCAAAATTACTAATTGGCATATTTTTGCTGTCACAGTGCTGGATTAGGATATCGATTTCTGGAGCGTCAACAAATAACCCTTAAGCATACGCTTAAAGGTGTATCTGCTAAGCGCCCCTTGGATAGGGGGAGGGATATCATTCCAGCACTTAGACGCCGCAAACTTGAAACTACCTCGGAAAGCAGCGGTTCGGTGCATAGGTATCAGGGCCATTGCCTTGAATCTGCGCGCACTTTTTGACCATACCAGTTTTTGAAATAGGTAAGATGGGGTTTCATGCTTTACCACCCCGAAGAGCAGAGTGGCCAGGTGCAGGCGCCGGCGTGCAGGCATGTTCAACAAGTTAGCGGCGTTCAAGTACGGAGTGATGTGGGACCGGGGAGGGACTCGGAAACAAAAACGAGCGCATGCGTTCTGCACTCGTTGTATTAGCCTCTTCGAACGGCCAGTAATGCACCCATCATACACGACATCGCAATAGTTTAATCTAGATAATATGAGTGATTCACATAGGTCGACACGCAAATCGACACTAAGGTAATCACGTATATTATATAGAACTTTAAGGCGATAGAAGCAGTTACCCACAACATTTAGTATGTGGTTCTCAAAGCGCAAATTCCCGTCCATAAGAAGGCCGAGGTTGGTTGCTTCTACCACCTGTTCTATTGGTTCGCCCATGACGGCAACATTCCCGGAAGTCAGAGCATCGAGGAAATTAAGGGTATTACGGATTTGATGTTTTGACCCGAAAACCACATACTTCGACTTGCTAGGATTAAGAACTAAGCAGTTCTTCTCCGCCCAAGAGGAAATACGATCAAGGTCCGCATTAATTGTGTTTATGGCAGCAGAAGTGTCTGACGGCGCGCTAGAAAAATAAAGTTGCACGTCGTCCGCGTACAGGTGATACTTACAGCTTTTTATACTGTTTGTGATGTCAGCGCTATACATTATAAAGAGCAGGGGACCAAGTATCGAACCCTGCGGTACTCCTCTCGTCACAGTACAAACAGAGGACCGCAGAGCACCACCATCCACCTTACGCAACGCAACTGCCTGCGCACGGCCAGACAAATAGCTACTGAACCATTTGGTTGCATTGACATCAAACCCGTAATAAGACATCTTGGATAATAGAAGAGGTACGCTAATGCAGTCGAAGGCCCTGGAGAAGTCTAAAAGAACTAAAAAGGTACTTTTACCAGCATCGCGAGCCTGTAAGATGTTGTCGACTACATCGAGCAACGCAGTAGCTGTCGACCGACCCTTGCGAAAACCCGACTGCAGTTCAGGAAGTATGCTGTTTTTCTCCAGGTAATCGGACAGCTGTTCGCAAACTACCCGTTCAATTATCTTTGATGCACAAGGAAGAATGCTTATAGGGCGCAGTTGAGACACATCAGTGGGGTTTGGTTTTTTAGGTAACGGGTTCACCTGAGCGATTTTCCAGTCAGCCGGAAAAGTCATAGTAAGAATACTCTTATTAATAATGTAAGTCAGTACGTCTGTAGTTCTCGGTAGTGTCAGAAGTAACATGTCAATATCAATTGAGTCCAGTCCTTTTGCCGTAGTTCTAATTGACTTAATTATTTTTGTGACGGCAGTAGCAGTGGTAGCCGAAAGCGTGAAAGTTTTGTCGTTATGTCTATAAAATTCAAAAAAAGTCAAGTCAGATAAAGTCACGTCCTGTTTTCCAGGTATATTGAGAAAATGACGGTTGATCAAATCAGGGTCATCAAATTGTACCGGGAGGTCAGTCTGCAACTGTGAATCTGGAAGAACAGTGCGCTTTAAGTTTTTCCAGAGAGACTTCGGGTCAGTCATGTCATTGATATGGTGCGTGAAGAAGGCACGTTTCTCGCTATAGATGGCTTCTATCACAAGGTGTTTCAGGTCGAGGTAATACCGCTTGTGAACATCGTTTCGGGTTCGTTTGTAACGAGCGTAAGCCTCGTTTCTGAGCCGCATCATGAGCCGAACGTTGCTCGTAAGCCATGGTTTAAGTGCCTCCTTCACAACTATCGTCTTTTCCGGCGCGTGTCTGTCAAAAAGTCCAAGTAGCAATGAGTTAAATAGTCTAACCATATCATTTACGTCCTTAAGTAATAAAATTTGTTCCCAGTTGATGGTGTCAAGGTCATTGTTAAATTCAGTCAAGTTTATGTCTTTCAGAGGTCTATAAGTAATACGTCTAGGTGTCGGTTTCCGCTTTTTAATGTCAAACTCGGCTGTGATGAATGCATGTCTCCCTAGGTCCGGGATATGCTGCACGTCTACAGACACAACACGAGCGTCGGAGCAAATAAGGTCTATCGTGGTTTGGCTGTGTTCCGTAAAGTGAGTCGGGTCGCGTACATGTTGTGTCAGGCCAACCGTTGTCAGAAATTGTGTCAAACATTTAAATTTTCTGTCGTTCTTGTCCGTATAATTTATATTAAAGTCACCAAGTAAAATTAGTCGATCGTATTTAACAAAAGAAGTTATTGAGTCAGTAATGGCATCAAAAAAAGTGTCAACATCTAGCCGTGGTGGTCGATAGGCGGTTCCTATTATTAAATGTCTGCCGTTAATTATTGTTTTCAACCACATTTGTTCTACGAGCGCAGCAGGAGGATGTGGTAGTGTGCGTGCGTTGAGGCCCCGGCGCAGGAAGAAACCGACGCCCCCACCCCGTCCTCCACATATTTCGACCGGCCGGGGAACGTGACGTAGTCGGTAATTAGGCACGGCGGGAGCACGTCCTTCCTCGCCAGCCCGAAGCCACGACTCGTTTATGGCAATAATGTCTGCGTTCGTATCTGTTATAGTCGCAATCAGCTCATCGTGGCCCGTACCTAGGGAACCAGCATTAAATAATCCAACGTTCAAATTATTAAACCGCGACATCATAAAAACGAGAACGAGCTAACAAGTTAAAATAACAATAGCAAATGGATAACTGCATACAGGTAAGTGAGTCAATGCAAGGAGATAAAAGTATAAAATAAGTGCAACACAAAGTGGTAAATAAAAAGTGATAGCGTAGACCGATAACATATATATACATAGATAAACTATAAACGGAAATATTTATACAAGGTGATCGTTTCCAGGCTGAAACACGTGACGGTTCGAGGCACATTTGTCGGCCCACTCCCGCGACAACACATAGCAACAACAGAACAAGTATAAAGGCCACAACAAACCGGTAAGAACGGTATTTTCTTAAAAGTATACAGTTTACAAGATACGAGTTACAAACAAAGATCAACAACGAAACATTCAATTTCAGGACTTCACAACAAAATGAACAAAAGCAATAACAACTAAGGACCGGTTTTGACTTCGGATGGCAAAAAAATGTGCATATCTGTTAACCGGCGCACGCGATGAGTTGGCTGGCCCTCAGACCTGCGGGCAAGGATCCTGCCGTCGCGGGTCCACACGAAGCGCCAGGCGGCGGTGCGCGCGGCCTCGCGGGCCCGCTGGAACAGCTGTCGGTTGGCGCTAGTCAGCCGCTCGTTCACGTAGAACCGCTGCGGCGCGCTGGCCAGGCCCAGGCCTTCGGTGGTGGCGCCGCGGCGCGTGCGCGCGCCCCGCAGCAGCTCGTCCTTGACGGTGCGGCGTGCCAGGCGCAGCACGAGGGGCCGCGGCCGGCCAGCCTCGCGCACCCGCCCGGCGCGATTCACAGATACCACGTCGCGCACGTCCAACTCCACGCCCAGCTTTGCGCAGATCCGTGTGGCTAGGCCGGCTGCGCTCTCACCAGGCTCCTCCGGGACGTTCGTCACCTGGACGTCGTTAGACAGGAGCTCCTGATCCCGATCGTTCAGCTCCATTTGAAGGTTTGCAACGGCTTCCTCGAGAACTCGGGTAGCGGCTGACGCAGCCCCATCTACGACCTGCTTCTCAATAGCATCGACTCGGCCCTCCAAACGATCCATCCTCTCGTTAAAATCGGACAGGTGCGCTCTCATCTCCTGAAACTCGTCGCGAAATTCCTTCAGCTCCTGTCTAATGGTATAGAACTCCACGCCGATGAACCGTTTCAGTTCAGCAAGCGCACGGGCCATGTCCCCCCCGCCAAAGGACACAGGAGAGTCGGGCATGCCCGTGCCCACCTCCAGCGAGTCCACAGTGGAGGCGGGCAGTGCGGCGCCGGGCTGGGTGACGGTGGCCTGAGCGGAGGTGGGCCGAGCGGCAGCAGCGGGCTGGTCGGTGGCGAGCGGAGCGGCGGCTGGCGTAGCAGAAGACGATTGGCCCGGCAGGCCTTTAACGGGCGTGTCGGAGCGGTTGTCTCTCGGCTGGAAGCGCTGGCAATTAGGACAGACCCAGTCCTTGGGGATCACTGCTCCAACTGTGACACCGACACAAGCACCGTGGTACTGACCGCTGCATTTTGGGCATGATACGATGCCAGTGCGCCCAATAAATTTAGCACAAGCCCCACACTTGCCGTTTTTCATTGTTTTTTATTGATTTTTTGTCTTTTTGTTTTCTTTTTGTCACTGCGGGTAGATGTCGCAGCACTCGTCTGTGTTTAACTTTTATTTATCACTTTTAGGCTTTGTCACTGCACCTTTAATTACGCAAATGATAATTGTCAATATTTACACCAACGCGAAGTAAATTAGCGTATTTGCAAAGCATAAAGCAACTCGTTTTATTTTATATGAACGGCGGCAATAGTAAGCGCGTACGTCGTATGGCGTCCGTGACGTCACCTTTCGCACCACATTTCGCAACAGTGCCTCATGTACGGACAATCTAGCCTGTCCGCTATCAACCGCAGGATGGGGTTGGGGCTGGCCCGCGCCCGGCGCACCAGGGATGTGCAGCGCTTGCGCATAGTCGCATAGTCTAATAATCCGTTCCATTTCCAACACATATAATCACGCCTAATTCCCGGAGGCGTAGGCAGAGAACACGGATTTCCACTAGCTACGATCTTCAAAAACCTTTCTTGCTTCATTGCTTCCATGACATTCTTCATACATGTGTTCGTCAGTTAAAAACTCAAACTAACCCCCACACATACACGTACTTCGCAACGCTCTCATTTCCTCTGCATTCACTTGATTCTGATGCTTCATACAAAATAATATCCGACCTTTTACTAATATTTGCACATGCCAGCTCGTCGTTCCAAGTCCCAAAATGTAATAGAATTCTTATATTTCCTCAGGGACTTCTGCACACTTCGGGTCAAAGGCCTCCGACAAATTGAAACGGGGAAAGTTCCAAGTTTGGTTGGAATGATAAATTTACATGCGAATTCAGTAAGTTCGCTGATATAATTCAGCATAATCACGTACTCTGATAAAAGGTTTATCTCAACATTTCAAATGGCGTGATCAACACTCAAGAGCTACGAAAGCGGGTAGATAAGTAAGGAAACTCGATGCAAAACGTAACCATTTTCAACTATTGACCAAGTAGGTTTTTTTCAAATTGTTACGGGAAATAAGTTATTAAATAACAGACACGTTTAAAATGATTCTATGAATAATCAAGACAGTTCTCTAATTCAAGCATCTCTCCACATAATCTACCTACAAACTTGAGCAATTCCTGAAGTTAATTTGGTTAATGAAATCTGTAGAATGTTTCGGCGCAGTTCCAGATCTTATCCCTGCGATTACGGCGGTTATATAACGCGGCCTTGGATCGCTCGAGTCTCCGGGGCGTGGAAATGAGGTAGGATCAGCTGTCAGAGCGTCTAATCACGTACCGTACGTTACGAGTAACCAGGAAACCTACGCTTCGTTTGGCCGCAATTTCGTACAGAAATTATACGTGGGTGGGGTAGAAAACCACCGTGTGTGAGATTGTAGGTATATTAGGTTGAAAATATATTCCAATATATGTTTTATTTCTGTTTAATTAGGAGAATCTCAACATCTTCTAATGCTTTTCAATTTATTACCTACAATATAATGGCTAAGACCGATAGTAAACGATAAATTAAATAATATGCCTAAGCAAAGCTTAGTTAAATAATTTTATCTGCTTACATCATTTTAATCAATAGCTTAAAGGTTATTACGAAATTAAACAAGATATATAACTGTAATTTATAATTAGATATTTGAACAGGATGGAGATAAACACATAACGAGTTATTTTATTTTTAATCGCAACACTCAATTTAGTATCGTTGACAGCTTCCATCTAAACATGTTAATTTCCGTGTTCGCGGCGAACGTGCCTATTACACCGAACGAGGCTTTAATTACGACGATTACAACAAATTACGAATACACGTCGTTTAGCTACAAATGAGCTTGTCAATTTCATGTTATGTGATATGAGATAACAGTTAGGCCGCGTTTTAGCACACACCGGGCGAACAGTCAGGTTACCTATCGCAGTCACTTTCAGGTCGGAACAAGCATAAAAAGATTAAAAAAACTTTATCCCGACTTACTACGGAAAACCAACTGAAAGAAAATATATACAAAAGGTAACCTATGCCACCTCCGGGTGATATCATTTCGAATCGATAGATACCTCATTCATCAAAATAGTCAAGTATCTTAAACGGTACGGTGGCACACACGTAAATACCTACACACATACACTGCTAAACTAATTTCCCTCCTTTTCGGCTCTCAATCACGAGTTTTATAAAAACAATAACTTAGGGGGGGTCTTCGAGAGAACTAGCTTTTTACCGAAAATAAATTACGGATAAACGAAACAGTTGGAAATGAAATTTAGTTATTGCGATTGCCATAGGATTCCTATGCCTGTGCGTAAACGCGGCCTTAGAAGTGCTAGGGTAAGTGCTCCAGTGAATGAACGAATCCAGTGAAAGAAAGAAACGCTGCATATTTGCTTAAATGAAGAGTTCTGTATATTTCTAGCATACTTACCAGGTATTTTTTTCTCGATTAGAAGCATTCACTGTAAAGGTTTTGTAACATTTATATCAACTCAGTCGCAACAGTTACTAAATGAGGGAAGCTTAAAGTTCACGGGCTACGGGCGTGGATGTTTTGTACGAGCCGGTAATAAGGGGACAAGTACATCACCATTTATTGATGTGCCATAGTACATACTAGTTTTATAAACCTCTGACTTATGGTGTGTGGTTTTTGGAAATCATAAGAGTGAAATTGTGCTACTAAAACATCGTTTTAAGTTATTCAAGTGTACATTCAAATTTTTTAGTTGGTGTTCTATAACTAGAATTCAAAACCGCCCAAATCCAGTGAATGAACTGGAGTGTTCATTCACTGGCAACGACTGTTTTAAGGTTTTGGCAATACCTTATGTTCTAGTGATTGTAATAAGATTTACTTTCTATTAACATAACCACCAATAGCTTGTCAATCGTTGGCCCAATGTTCGGACAAACCTCATTTTCGAACATGAAGTTAGTTCATTCACTGGTTTATAGATATCCAGTGAATGATCATCAACCGATAATTACTTAGTTCATTTATTGGTTTTACTATTTTTTGGAACCAGTTAACGAACGTACATTTGTTACAGTTTATTAATTGTTGTAGAAAAAGTAAACCAATAACTGCTGTTCCGTGTGTTGGTATATCGATATAACGCCAAACAAAATCGCTAAAAAGCGATTTAAACCAATAAACAATAACTATAATAGTAGTTAATTCACTGGTTTTAGTTGTTCATTTACTAGAAAACCGTGTTCATTCACCGGTGATTTCCTATTTTTCTACCTAAAAGGTCATATAACTTAATATTAAGGAAAACTATTACAAAAGCAATGTAATTTAACCAAACTAGAATACTTGTTTGAGCTATACAAACAGTCATGGCCGATATTAAGTATAGCTATCTTACATAAAACAATTTTTGAAATCAAAAAAATCCTTAAGCGTTCATTTACTGGTGCACTTACCCTACGAATGGCAAAATAAAAATAAATATACAATACCTTTCAAGTAGGTGGGAACATATACGTAAAATATGTTAAACGGTGACATGGAAAATGTCTTGTTTGTATCACATGCAGCCAGTCGGCGAGTATTAGAGGTCGTAGGCGCATAACTCCGTGAAAGTGACACAAGCCGTGCGTAGGCGCACGCGAAGTAGAGCCTCGGGCTCGACGCTAATCCGATTAGCGTAGTCATACCTTAAGCCTTGCTCATGTTCGACGTAAATTGAGCCCATTTGAGCATAAATACATTAATTTAAACTGCCACCTAACTAAATGGTTGCTCCTAGATAATTTAAGATAATAGCACAGACTACTGACCATACCAGTGTTGGTGAATCATAGTATTTATGATCCCCTTTTTCTTGAGACGTCGCAACTAATGACGCACATTTGTGTTTATAATTGCATAGCGGGGACACGCGTTCAAAAGTGATTTGTCTTGCCTTACACAGTAATCAGCTCGAGCCATATGTAATACGACTCGTGACGTCTTAATTCTTGCTCGCTTTTTTTAGAAATGCCAGTTGTGAAGGACCGGTTGCATCTTGTGGAATCGACTACATTTTTAGGCCATAATATTGGACGCCAAGTTGCAATGGGGAGCCCATATCAGTAAACTATGAAATCGTCTCAGCTCTGCCGCATTTGCAGTGAAGAAAATCAGAGCCCTCACAAACGTGAACACAGCTCGAATCGTTTATTTTAGCTACTTTCACAGCTTAATGTCATACGGCATCCTCTTATGGGGGCACGCTTCAGAAGTGAATTCCATCTTTACTTTGCAAAAGCGGGCTGTTCGAGCTGTTTACAATCTGGGGGTTAGAGTTTCTCTGTGAGACTGAAAAATTTGGCATCCTGACTTTTACGTGTCAATACATTTTTGAAAATCTTGTGTATGTACATAGTGACAAACATCTTTTTAAAAGGAAATGCAACATACATAATAGAAACACTCGGAATAAAAAAACCGGTCAAGTGCGAGTCTGACTCGCGCTCCGAGGGTTCCGTACAAACTATCAATTAACTTAAGGTAAAGTAAATGTCCCTATAATTGACACCTTCATTCTAATAACAGAATCCAATTTCAAACAACGAATAACTTTTACACCAAGACCATCGAACTACCAAGACAATTGCATCACGATTTATTTTGCTATTGAAATATACCCATCGCAACCCCATTAATTCCAGAAAAATCTTAACAGCGCGAAGTAGGAATGGGCCATCTATCGGCCCCATTTGGTAGTAACGTGCAAGGGCAATCAGCTTAGTACGTATATTGGTGTTTTAGCGGTTATTGATTTCACGTGAACCAATCTCGATTTTTTTTTATTTGAAAGAGTACTTCTATGTACAAATTTCAAAAAAATCGGGCCGCTACTTTAGTAGATAATAAATAAAAAGGATTTTCCTTTTTTTTATTATCTCAAAAATTACGACGATTTTGGGGCTGATATTTGGTACAATTACAACGTATAAAGATAATTATCCGAGCAAAAGGAAAACCATTTTCTCGTCAAAGGCAGTTTCGCCATCCAAACACGGCTATACCCTTTAAATATAAGATAAAAGGAAAATTATGTGAAAAGGGATACCATAGAATATCAGAATACCTTGAAGATCGGAACCCGTGGAAATAAATTGTAAGTTTTTAATAATTTTATTTTGAAATTAGATAATGAATATGTAATTTAATGAAGTCACCTATGTAATTTGTTTATTATTGACGTCGTAAAGAGATTGTAAAATCAAATTATGAAAATAAATTATATTAATATGAATACTAAGTGAAAGACGCAGAATAAGCAGTAAATGTACTCACATGATCCCTTCCGAATATTGCGCCGGCTGGCGTGGCGGGAGCGCTGACGGCTCGTGTCTGCAGCAAGTAATTTAAAGCGAATTAACAACACGGTAGATGTAATACAAGTAATAATTTACTTTAAAAACAAAGTTTTACCGACTTCAATTTAGTAGTCCGCCAAGCCACGAGAACATTTCCACATTTCTTTTCCCATTTACCACATGAACTGATTTCCGAGAGCAAATGCATTGATTATTAGAGAAAAAAACCCAATCGCTGTACGTGACCCGATAATATTTGAAGACTTCCGTCGATTCCACAAGGATCACCCTTGGCACTTCATTAGTTGCTATTTCAACGGAATCTTATCAGAATCTGTGATATAGGTACTTTTGTACTTTTAAGTACATAATTGAGGAATTCCATAAGTCATCGGTGGTCTTCATCATCAATTCCACTCCACCAATTTATGATTTCCGGATGTAAATACACGAGTTATAATAGAAAATAACAAAATCACTACACGCGTGCCTAATATAATAGAGGAGTTCCCTCAATTCCTCATGGATCCCATCATTCAATTGAATTTCCAAAAAAATGGGACCCATCTGAAAGCATATACTTACAAATAAAAAAAAATTAACGAATCGGCTCATCAATGACGGAGTTCTGAGGTAACAAACATTTAAAATAATAATAATAAAACAACCGAATTGAGAACCCCCTCCTTTTTTGAAGTCGGTTAAAAAGAAAAGGAACGTTTAGAGCAAATGCTTGATTAAGTCCTCTCGCAAGGTCGCAGCTGCTGTCATTAAAACGAAATCAAAAGTAGCAGTAGGTAGTATAATTCTCAAACATCTTTCGCCGCTACAGCGCCGGCTTTGATCAGACAGATGTATTTCATTACACAAAGAGAATACAGCGCATTGAAGGGAAACGAAATGTAGCGTTATGCTTGAATAATATAAGAGTTTAGTTTCATTAACCGTTTCGCAGCGTATTGCAGCAAAGAAGAACACAACATTTTCGCTACAAAGGACAAAAACTGCTACTACTATCTACTACGAACGAAGCATGATAAGATAAAATAGTAAAGGACAGATATTTATTACAGCTACAATAATAAGATGTCGACTAAGCATATTTTTTTAACCCGGCTTCTAAATAGTGGCGACTCATTATAGTCGACACGCCAGGGTTATCATCCGTCGTTCCGTATCCGTATTCATAATAGAGATGTTGAATTTTTTCGCATTTCTATTTTATTTTGTTTTATATGCCGTTAGTATTTTGCATGCTTGTAACTTGTAAAACTGAAATCTAAGTTGAGTAAAAGAGGCCTCGATGCCTATCGCGATCGGATGGACTCGCCGGCCCTAAAAGCTGATAAATGAGTGTAGAAAAGGTGTGGCTTAAGTGATTACTGCAGTTTAATTCGGGTTATAGCCCCTCAGCTGGAAGTTTCATTAGGCTTCATTGTTATTAGTTAAGGAAGTGGATGTATAGGTCCAACCCCCTCGTTTTATGAAACGGGCATCGTCAGCTTTAGAAATCCAATATTTTACAGAAATAACACATGACTGCATAGACACTTGTTGCGTGGCTATCGAAAATGGGCGTAGGAGTTTAAACGGTTTAATGTTCCGAAGCATTTTAACATCGAGCGACGTTAGTTGTATTCCGTGTTTTCATTCAGACTATTATTGACCGGCCAGTGTGTAGGTCGGCTCATATTTTGGGTGTAAAGTTTACGACCCATAAATACACACCGTGGGCTTCCTCCTTGGGGCAATGGCGACGCTTCGGGACCGATTGCGCGCGACATACGCCTTTGTGTAGCTTCGCTGGAGATGGAAGACTGCTCGCCACAGCGCAAATGCGAGCCGGTGCAGCGCGCGCGCAGCGTCCGCGCCGCTCGCGTTCGGTTCCCCACATCGCAAGCGGCGCATTATTACCTAACTGTGTTGTCTTCCATATTCACTCATTCACAATCGTTGTTAATAACTTGAGATGAATGTCTTAAGTGTCTTAGTTATGTTGCAAGCACTTGCTAGTTCCATCTTCGCATCTACGACTTCAGCGCCCGGAAAACTAACAAACTTAATCCTAAAACAATTGAAATGCATCGGCACTTCCTTTAAAAACAAAACAAGGACTCCATTTCCTTAGTGAAACATAAACAAAGCACTCTTTAGCCGAGACCGCATGAACGTGCTATGTGTGGGAACCAGTCGGTCGTTTGAAGGAAGAAGGCGTTATTCGTACTTGACACGTGGCGGGTCTTGCGACTTTTTCCATACGGACAGCGATGGGAGAGTTGGCCGGCGCCCGGGGGCGTGCGCCCCTGTTAAGCGATCTACAAACTAACTCGACTCAACTCACCACATGCACCTAGCATAACTTGACCCCGATATTAGTAACAAGTATTTGTAAATGAAGGTCAGTTAAACCGGTCAGCTTGAGACGAGGTATCGGCACGCATTGTGAATACCAGGACTGCACTGCGACACCCACACGTGCAACATTACGCCGACTGCATCACTACTTCCTGACTTCCCGTATAACAAATTGAATATCTCCGATGTAATTTAATCGGGATTGGACCAGTGATTCAAGGAGCCTTGATGAACTAGGTTTGAATAGTATATGTAGGTACGATTTACGGATTATTTGCATAAATTAAAACTGTTCGAAATTCGAGGGCGTGGAATGCGATTTCTTATACCTATATATGTTATAAGTATGATCAACGAAACAGTTGCATCAAGTATTTAACTGTAATTTCTTAATACGTGGTCGGCACTTCAGTACTTCAAACGAAATTCCCGTAACTCATAACACCACGGTGTACTAATAGGGTGTAAACAGTGACACGTATAACCCTGACCTTCCTTCACGCACGGGGGTGAACGACCTCGGGGGTGCGCTTCGTCTAAATAAAAGATCGTCACATGTCGGAGAATGGGCACGGACTGCAGCCGAGACGTCCATTTATTCTGATTCCGCGGTATGTGTGACCGAAATCATTCGCTTTCAGTACTCTCAGGAAGTTATGAGAAAAACTTGCTGAACATAACTTTCTAGGAATGAGAGCCATATGTGATTTTAACTATGAAATCAATTTCTATTATTGTTATTCGTATCATTAAATACAATCGTTCACCTGTTTAATACCAAACCTAAACGTCTAATGTAATAAATCTACCATCAAGTCTAAACGCCCCGCCCTGCTATCTGTCTGTCTGTCTGTGCTAATCATAACGAGAAAATCTTTTCAAAATACTCATTTTGATGTATACATTAGGTACTCGTATACCTAAACGTTCAGGCAAGGATAAATAATCAATCATATTTCTTACACTTAACTTCATCATCAGTTAGAAACTAGAAAGGGGCTGATGCGAAAGTAATAAAAACAGAATACGTATATTAAATATTTGCTGTCCTGATAGTATAATCCCCTCGTATCTCGTTAGGAACCAAATCTACGATAGTGCAAATATAACTACATTACATGATCAAAATTAACACTCAGTTATTTTCAAGTGAAAAAGTTATTCTAAATTAATTGTAATTATAGTTACACAAATTAAGTGTTCGATATTTATATGACTCCTTCAGCTATTCATCTTATTACGTTTACTGAAGTTTTGCACTTAAACTTTCGCACTTCATGTCACTTGAAATTATTATAAGTAGGTCACTTTTAAAACTTTTTTGCACTTAAAATGACCACTGAAAGTTATGTTTCAGGGACGTTGGTAACTAATCATGAAAGAAGTATAATTTTCCCAGCTTGTTGTGGGCGGGTGTTGCGCGGTGCGCGGAGGCGGCGGCGCGAGTCGGGAGCGGACTGAGGCGCCGCAGCGTCCCGGCGCGGCGCTCTCGCGGCTCGCAGAGCGCCGCGCTGGCGACGCCGCGTTGCCTGGCAACCGCATCTGCGGCGACTGCGTCCACGCCACCAGTTAAGCTATTCACAACTTATTTCACCTCACCTCACCGCTTACCTAGTACCTACACATATCTTCGCATTAGGATTCGTAGGTATAATATACATCATAACAACACGTAATCGGAGTTCCCACTTACACTGGTTCGCCTGAGGTCAGGCGAGGATGCGTTGTGAATAACAGCACTGATCTTATCTCCTATCTTAGCGCAATCTTTACAAAATGGCACGTATCCTGACCGGTGCAACGTTGTCAGCACTAGTTCATTATTTTCAGTAACCACTCAACACCAGAGCCCCGAGCACCATCGTTCCATTCGTGCAAATTTCCAAAAAGATACGTGTGCGCGCGCTACAAGATTTCGCATCAACGAGATATATGAAAATATGAAGTGTCAGTTATATTAAATTTTAATATATTGATTATTGATAGATTAAGCAGATATGCCTAAACTTATTCCTAGATATGGGTTCAAATTATTTAAGCCAATTAGATACGCCTGCATATGCAATTATACACATCAAGTTAAGCAGGTATATTTGTAGGTATGTACATAACATCAGGCACACACTAGCTTCGGGTACGTATCAGAATGTCTAAAATTAAAAAAAACGAACGTTAAATAACCTACGTTCAAAATACCTAAAATCTAAATACCTAATGGTTTTTTCACCTCAATTCAAAATACCTAAATCTTAAAATGGCTACTTATGGCAATATGTAAAGCTAAAAAAAACTAACGTTAAATAACCTACGTTCAAAATCCCTAAAATCGAAATACCTACTTAATGGTTTTTTCACCTAAATTCAAAATAAGGTACTTAGATTTTAGTGATTTGAGCCTATGTTTTTCTTAGTACTAAATTGCCTAATTGTAATTAGTAGTAAGTTTTAATAACATTTTTTTCCGCTCTTTTATAAAAAAAATAACCTTTTAACCTATCCGCGATCCGAGTTGGTTTTGCCACTAGGTCCCTGTTCAAAGGGTGGGCATCAAATAAACTTTTCTCTGAGATCAACCAATGCCAAAATAGTGGTGTATCGTAGGCAGTAGGCACAGGAGCTTAGTGACAAAACCGACTCGGGTCACGGATAGGTTAGAAGACGGAAGCGGGAGCTTTGCTGCCGCTTTCGTTTCGAGGTTATTTTTTTTATAAAAGAGCGGAAAAACTAGCAATATGACCCCTCATTTACGCTCATGGAACCTGATCTAATACTTCATGCAAATTGCTCGGAAGTGCATCATTTTAGGTATTTTGACCATTTGGTATTTCAAATTTAAACATTAGATATTTAGTCCAATCGGTATTTTAAACTTAGGTTATTCGTAGGTAGGTGTTAGTTGCTTAGGTATTTAAAACCATTAGGTATTTCGATTTTAGGGATTTTGAACTTACCTACCCCTAGCTTCTTTCTCTTCCTGACCAAAAAGGTGCAATTACGGTAACGTAGTTAACTTGAACAAGAAGTTGCGCACAATCGGGACAGATGGCGTGCTCTTGTTTCGGAGGCCAAGACCCTCCTTGGGTCCCTGAGCCACATTAGTTAGTTTTTTAGTTAGTTAGTTAACTTGAACCTGCAATTTAAGGTAAGGGTCATAAGTAGAGAACAATAATGCATAATTTTCCAAATTATTTTATAATAAACATTCGACAGAAGAGTTAACAATCGTGACAAAACAGGTACAGGCGGTACATAACATTCTATCCCATTATACGTATTCGAGGTTTCCCAGCTTCACCATGTGTACACTCTAGTTTAAGAATAAAACTCGTATTGTCGATCGGTGTCGACCGGGGCAGTTAGTATGAAAAAATTGGGTAGTATTATTTCTTCAATTTTGTAAATTTCAAACCGTTAAGGAAATCGTTAAACAAAGAAAAATTGTTCTTTAAGATATTAATGAAAACTAAACCTGATTCGGCTCCCACGCTAACTGAAGTACAAACATTTACCAATAAGTACACCATTGCATTGCCTAGCAAACAAAATAACGTAGCTCGCCGCATCCCTACATATTCATTACTAGCGACCCGCCCCGGCTTCGCACGGGTACTATATTATTTATATAAACCTTCCTCTTGAATCACTCTATCTATTAAGAAAAACCGCATCAAAATCCGTTGCGTAGTTTTAAACATCTAAGGGACATAGGGACAGACAGCGGGAAGCGACTTTTTTATACTATGTAGTGATTATTAACACTACAACACTACACTAATGGGAACAATGGGATTTTGAAATCCGTGCATATTATAATTATAATAGATCTCGAAGAGGTTCCGTAAGCTATGAATTGAGCATTTACTCGTAGATAAATTATCTTCAAAACCTCATCGCAGGAATACATTTATAAATTTACATACAAATCCAATAAAAAGTGGACAACTATTTATTTATAAACTTACGATAGTATATTGCGATTACATATAATGCTATTTTTTTATAAAAACCTGCCGAGGTGCCTGCAATTGCGGCTCAATTTCACGCTAAACAAATCAGACGGAAAGCAGCACCCAGTAAAAAAGTAAATAAAAAACAAAGAGTGGTACATGAAATCAGCGTTGCCGCTCGGATGAGATTTATTTTTATTCCCGCGCTCAGATCACAGATGCGCGTTTAATGCACGCCATTCGGCATTGACCGCAATACAGCTTCTCACCGATAAACTTTAAAAACTGAGCTATGTGGTATTCTAGAACCTAAACCTTAACAGAGCAACGTCAAAATATTTGTAATTTCTGACATTCCCAAAACCTTAGAACTGTCTGGTAAACATATTCAGTGTTATCACGACTTTTTTCAGCCTACGTTCGCATACTATAACGCAAATGCATGTAAGAACTGTATTCAGTGTCATCGTTTTCATTGAGGTGCGCGCTAGGCGGGCGGCGCGGCGCGGCGCGGTGTGCACTTCCGTAAACAAACGCCACGCGCTGCGGCCGACGCGCCGACGCCGACGCCAGACTGCGTCGTTACTGCACTGGGGACCGACGCAGCATGTCCATCACAATTTTTTTACAATACCGAGCTATCAGTTGAGTACAATTTTGGCATCATGATATGCGATATACGCTTACAGCCAACTTACAGCGATGATAACTTTTTATAGCGATGGGTCCACTTATTTAATCTAAGTGGGGCCAAATTTAGCGCATCTAAGGTAAATTTTATTCACCAGTGTCATGCTTTCGTTCAACCGAGCGGTTACATATGTTCCTTTTTGATCTGTGTATATTCGTGAAATTATCTTTGAAAGACGTCGAGTATTTATTTATATTACTTTGCTTCTTTGTAATACAAAGCAATATCAGCATAGTAAAAGTGCAATGTATCAATCGTAAATAGGTCTATCACTATATTGAAATACTTATGTTTCTCTAACGTTAGGTACTCAAATGTGGACGCGGCTTTACTGTAACGAAAAAACTCGTATGAAAATATTGTCTTCCTGTATTGCACAGTATGCGTTAAAGCTACATTTAGTTTAGATGGATATTCCGTTTATTACAGTACCCGGAAACCGGCGGACATTATGTATCCTGTTGTTAGGTGGGCTATTTTTTTTATCTACTAGACAATTTTGTCGATAGTCACACTTACAGATCGATATTTTTTGTTTTACCTGTTCTAAGTAGTTCACATTAAATAATTCATTTTTTTGTTTTTCTATATATGTATGTAGATAGAGTCGTCCTTATCGATTTCGATGACGGCCACCCTAAAAATATGGATTAACCCTATTCCGAGCTCTGATATGGTTGGTTAGGCAAAACTTGCTTTTAAATACTCTATTGTATGGGTGACAGTCGAGTTGGCGAGTCATGTTATACGAGTTATGTAGGAGGGTTTAGGCCTCTCTTTTCGTGCTTGAAGTTTTACATCTAAGGTTATTCGGTGGTTTGCCTCAATTAGTTTACTCTCTTGTCTATAAATTGAGCTCGAACGTACCGTGCCTTATGATCTACTTCTGGTAACCCCTGCTTGACCTACACCGCTTACGATATTTACTTCAGCAACACGCTTCCCTCTATTCACAAAACTAGTTCCCACGGCTCCTGTCAACCGTACGAAGTTAAGGGCCAACTCGTGCATGCCAATCACGTACAAATAATTTCGCTGGCGGCCCTAAATGTTGCGAAATATACGGCAGCGGCCTCTTTCATAAACAAATGACTTCTTGGGTTAATCAATTTTCCCTAACGTACTATTTACTATGTCCGCCCACTGTATAGCATACTATCTTAGTCATATATCATCTACATGTGCGAGCGTAAGTATGTCGTATGGTACCTAATGACTAAATGAAAGGAGATGACGGCAAGTACCAATTAAACAACTTTCTGATGCATACATGAAACAAGAAGCTTTTGAGTGTACCTACGCTCGTGTAGGCGGAACAGTAAATATCGGCTTAAAGAAGCGAATGCAAGCGTAACGTCCAGCAACAACCCGCCGCCCAAATATTTACGCTTTGACTTAATATTTACGTAACAAATCTAAGGAATAAACGTTCCTGATATTTTAGATTCATTAGTCTTTCCTGTAGTTATCTTATGTTGCGTGCATTTCGACGAAGTGTAAAAAAGGAAATCAAACGAATGTTACATAACAAAACCGTCTCTTTGTAAAAGCTGTTCGACATTATTAATCCCGCAAAAGTTACTAAAGAGGCTGCTTAGTTAGATTCTCATCGATAATCTCGTAATTAAAATGAATTGCTTTTGTCCATAATCGGCTGTCAAAGAGACCGCGGGTCGGTTGTGTTAGATAACAGATTGGTCCGATCGCGAATTCTCACGATAGCCGCGGCGATACGGGCCCGCGGCGTCCCGGCGCGAGGGATACGGGGAAATATCATGCTACTAGCGAGATAGCGAGCCTTAAGCATAATAAATAATTATGTGTACCTGATCAATAGAGTTTGCCGCATTCCTGACGTCCTTTTCCCTATTCATTAATAACGCCCGTCCGCGTTTTGGTATACCTAATTTATGTTAATTAAAACATCAGCGTATATAATGCGATTGAATTCAAAATAAAAACTCAGAATGACAAAAGAAGAAAAATACAGTGTTGTTATGACAGTGGTTGTTGTTATACTAAAAACTTGTGCAATATTGTTGCCATATAAGTTGGTCGCTAAGTCAACCTATATGTTGAAAGTATTCTTTTTTTAAACATACAATGAAATGTCGTCTTTACGTGCGTTATAACAGGCTTCAAAGTATCACGTTTCGCGCGGAACAACTCGAGAGAACTGTAAAGTAATTTCATAGAAAATTGAAGGCCTAGGCCGGGAAGTTATTTTTAATTTATTTGTGGCACAGCATGGCGGCGTTCAGCCATGAAAATTAAAGTTCTTGGAGTTTTATTTATTTAATCGTATGTTTGAGAAAAGCACTATACATAACTCGGTGTGAAAAGGAGTTGCCAGCCTCATAACTATCCATATGTACTCAGCCGGCCACCCCTTATATACTTCCCGGCCTCTGTAGTAATTATACTATTATCATAACTGGCCAGGGCCTAAAACATTCATGTATAATAAGTTAACTAAATAAATACAAAAGGTTGTAATTCTAACCATTTGTACAAAATGCTGATGCAAACTACAAATCACATATGCTTAGCATAGTTCAAGTACATAAGTAGCTCCCCACCTATGTTTAGCCCTATAGGATTGAATCAGTCTTGGGATCGGTTTAGAGCCACTAAACATGGTAGGATCATTTTTATTTAACTCCATTTAGCCCTAGACCTGTCTTTATAAAAGTCTTGCTTAGTGTGCTTTGATCAAGTCTCTCGTCTTTCAATAGATACAAAGCAAACGTATATGTAAAATGTACCTATGATGATGATGGGGACAAAATGTGGCTATAGCAACTCGTTAACTGCACAATATAAACCCGTAGTGCTTGGCCTCACTAAGAACCTGGAACCCCCTCAAAGAGTATGTAAGTCTAGATAACTTTCAAAATAAAGTACAGTCAGCAATAAAAGCTACAAGCAAGATGACAAAAATTACAGAATTTATTGAAACTAAGGTAGCCCGAGACCAATTCGAAGCATCTCGTTTTACGGATTCCATAAATATTTTTAAGGTATTAATATGAACCGTATCAAATTACTAACCGCGCGGGAGCCCGACCGCCTCTCATCCGTATTGTTTTGATTGCGGGGGCACGACGGACAGTATCGCGCGAACGCGCTAGAGCCTTCTCCATTGTTTAAGTGTCGAATTTTATTTATGGCGACGGCCGCCATGCCGTGGCCTATTGCCCTGACACCTGATACCCGATGGCTATCTCTCGTCAGCGGCGTGTGGTCACGTCTCGAACCTATACTCATGTAACGAACAGCGCACGAAATATTCGGCGTCATCTGCATAACAGCAAAATATTGTTCTTATAAAGTTACAGGATTGGTGTATAACTTAAGTGTCTCTTTGTAATATACGAGCTTTTCCCGCGGCACAATGCATGCCACAATCCCGGAAACGCAATGTAGCCTGTGACGAATAAAATGTTGAAATCGGAGAAGTCATTCAAGAGATTACCCATAAAATACAAACTTGCAAGGTCACAAACATTACAGACATGGCGTACTGAATGATGCTTTAGCAGAAAAGGCGTAATAGTATGAATCTTGACCTTATTATATGTTCATCGATTTTTATCGGTTCTTTGAAAAAACATAATTGAATTAGAATAATTGGTATGTAAACTAACTATTGTAATACAACCAACAACGTTTAATTTATAAATAATAGTACCTATCTATAATTTAACATCAAGGGATCCCTGAATTAAATACGCTACTTATCTAAACCGCAAGAACCTGCTTTAGACCCATATAAATCATATAATACAGAAGATCCTTTGTTCTTAGCCATAAGAATGACATCATTTGAGTAGATTTATTTGCCACATTCCAGTCTAATGACATAATGTGCAAGTTAGATCTATGTTTTACCACAAACATACCTACGTAAATCTCACACAGATTTATTTGCTAAGTGCTTGACCTCTCACGCCTGACACGGGACGAACATTAAACCATTAAAATTCCATAAACTCCTCGAGCGCTGTCGTGCTGAATAAACAAATATTGTTGGTTACCGACGTAATTTTCAAGGCGTTGCATACGAATAGGTCTTAGATCACGCATTTGCCTTGAGTTTAGCATTACGTCAGATGTAGGTAGCACTCTTTCATATTCTTTCCGTTTCGCATGTTCCTGTATACGATTTAGAACTGAAGTGGGACGCCGTTTCTGCGAACTTGGCTTTTATTGCCGTGAGCATCCAGGCGAGACGCATTTTAAAAACAAATGAAAAAGGTCTCAGGATATCGTACCACTATCTACACGACGCTCCGCCGCGCCGGTCTAAATTATTCAGTTTGGAGGCTTCAGGAGCTAAAATACCGCCTCATCTGCGTATCCTTTTCTTTGAACGCATACATTATTCATGACTCTCGTGTGATTTTCTTCACGATTTCATTTAGCATTATAAATAATGTTTCTTGGATAGATGGCAACATATGCTTCTACAATACGGAATTCAACTAAAGCAGAGCTTTGAAAAAATAAGAGCTCAATATAACAGGTTTATGTTATCAAATTATTTGTTTTTTAGTTAAGGGCCTTGCACACCGTAGGGCCTAAACCAGATAGGTATAATTAAAACCTAGAATACCTTGTTAATGACCTGGAAAGCACCGCCACCGCCAACAGCAAAAGTTCCAGTCCCCGCCAGGTCGATAACTTTTGTTTTGGCATTTGTTTCAATATACGAGTATGTAGTAACAAACTACGAGAATCCAATGCTTTGCCACTTATGAAACATTCTCATAAGTAAAATTTTGATACATATGTTCTCAAAGTATGTAAATGTTAGCCAGGTTACTCAAGTACAGTTCTGGGCCGACCTAGTTGTGCAAGTAAACGTTAGTCCACAATGTTCGGGAAGCTCGGTAGCCCGACGACATTAGTGGATCGGAAGGAAGCCCCGTCGAGGTAGTCCATCAATTACCAATGGCACAATTACTCCATTATAGTCGACTAGAGCGCCATTAGGGGTACACCGTCGATGCTCACGCTCTCCGGAAAATGTCGTTAGGTATGATAGTTACGCACTTAAAGCTTCCTAAATAAATATAATCCATATATGTATATGCAATGCAGCCCCAATTATGCCAATAAATTAAATCAGTAAATAACAAGTAGCGATTGCGAAATCATCTATTGAATACACCAAGGTTATCTTTATACGCGTCTGGTTATTTATTAGTATAATGACACTTAGGTGTTTTCTAATATATCGTCGCTGTACAAGTAAAGTATTATTTATATACACATGATATCATTCGCCGTGGACAAGTTCTTCAGAATACGAGGAAGAAATATTGATATAAGTATATTATATAACATTACTAGTAAGTGGCTAAATGTATATTATATATTGACAAGCGGATGCGACTGGAATTCTACTTGGAATATAATAGTGAAATCACGGAACATGCGTCGCGTGGGCGCCGGCGTTCAGATTCGAAACGAATGGCCATGCTCATGGTCCCTGGAGCAAGCAGTCTCACGATAAACGACCGTAGTATCCGGCCCAATTCGTGTCATGCTGACGACCCTCTGCACACTTTGACAATTTCACATAACGGAATTATCAATATTTTTAATCGAGCGTGCTTTTTCATCACTTTTATATTGCACATTTGTGTTTACTAAGACGAGGATAAAGAAGCTTACAGTTTGCCTGATTGTAAGACAATCTAGACACCTATAGGTACTCAACCTGCGCCTGCCATCCACCATGCGATCCTAGTATAAAAACAAACAAAAACCATAAATGTATCTTGTGGCCCGGGCTAGCTAAAATGTCTTTAGGGATCTCGAATAATTTACTTTAAAAGCAAAGTTTTAACCGACTTCAATTTAGTACTCCGCCAAGCCACGAGAACATTTCCACATTTATTTTCCAATTTACCACATGAACTGATTTCCGAGAGCAAATGCGTTGATTATTAGGGAAAAAAACCCAATCGCTGTATGTGGCCCGATAATATTTGAGGACTTCCGTCGATTCCACAAGGATCACCTTTGGCACTTCATTATTTGCTATTTCAACGGAATCTTATCAGAATCTGTGACGTACATTTGTACTTTTAAGTACATAATTGAGGAATTCCATAAGTCATCTGTGGTCTTCATCATCAATTCCACTCCACCAAATTTATGATTACCGGGTGTAAATACACGAGTTAAAATAGAAAATACTAAATTGAAGAGTTCCCTCAATTCCTCATGGATCCCATCATCCAATTGAATTTTTGAAAAAAATGGGACCCACCTGGAACTACCTACTTACAAACAAAAAAAAAAATTACGAATCGGCTCATCAATGACGGAGTTCTGAGGTAAAAAACTTTGAAAATAATAATAAAAATAATTAAAATACAACCGAATGGAGAACCTCCTCCTTTTTTTTGAAGTCGGTTAAAAAAGGTTAACTAACTATGGCTGCTCTAGACTATGGACGCTTGTGACTTGAAAGGATTCTTTTTCATTTGAGGATACCTACGTAGCATTTTACAAAATAGCACATGTTTGAGTTGAAATGTTAAAATGTGTTCCCAGCCTTCACGTATAAGTTGATTACTGTGACAAACCTCGGTGGGCCCGGGCACTAACCCTGAGTTTACGAGCGAGCTAGCACAAAGGTACATTAGCTAAACAACAGGAACTCAAAGCTCGCGGCTACGCCTCTATCTAAAGCTCGGCTCTCGAGCGCGCACTAAGCAAATGGATAACGAATTTTCCAGTGTTTTTTTTTAAGGGTAGGCTAAGAAACATTGAAACTGGACCAGGACCCTAAGATGAGAGTGGGTTTACGTTTTTTTCCTGACGTACCTAGTTAATATATTTTTGGAGTAATGCTCGCTCTCGCTATTTGCACTAATGAACTCTTTTATTAGTGCAAATATCAAGCCAACAGACGGCACATGTATAATGGAAAGTTTTATGCTTTAGAAACATATATACGGCACGGGACTCTGCTAATATTTAAAGAAATAAACAAACGTTTTCAGGTCAACTGATCATGAAAAATGGCAATATGGGAGTATATTCAATTTCACTTATACGCTCGGTCAATTAATAGTGCTATCTAAAGTAATGGGAGTATGCTTACATAGTTACGAATAAACCCAAGACTGGAAGATTTGAGCGGGTATCTTACAGTGGCTCAAATTTCGGGAATGTGAAAAGTCATCAAATATACTCTGGAAGAGGCTAGTTGGATATTTGGCGGATGTTAATTTACATAAATGTCTGCCAAAACGTAAGGATATATTGTTCAATCGATATGATACAGAGAACTAATATAATGGAAAAATAAACCATCACCGTCTGAAGCCCATGGACAGGACGTGACTCGAACCTGGGCCCCCTGTTACCCCCTGTACAGGGGGCGCAAGTTCGAGTCATGTCCTGGGCATCAGACGGTGGTGGTTTATTTTTCCATTATATTAGTTCTCTGTGTCATCATCATATCAGCCGAAAGAAGTCCACTGCTGGACATAGACCTCCCCCAAAGAGTGCCAAAGTGACCGGTCCTGCGCCACCCGCATCCATCGGACTCCAGCAACCTTTACCAGGTCATCAGTCGTCGGTATAGTGCCGGGTTAGTCTAGCTCTAGGGTCTTCCGCCCGACCAACTTCGGGTTTGCGTGTTGACGTGTATAGCTGTCCGTAAAAGCGCTCTATCTCACCCAGAATCTCGGTTTTAGAAGAAACGATTCTACCATCTTCAGTTTTTAACTTCGCGAGCTGGCTCTGCCCTATAGACAGATCTCTTGAGAACACTTTAGAGCCCTTATTACGCTTGATGGCCTCTTCAATACAATTTGTATTGAATTGGCGCAGATCGCGGGTAAGGGACTTGGAGATCTGTTTATTGAGCTGCCGGTATAAGGTCGCATCGGCTGAAGACTGTAGAATCATTTCACTCCTTTCCTTCATGAGCTTCTGAGTGGAGCTAGAGAGCCTTTTAGTTTTGTTGGTCCCTTGGGCCTTGAAGAACTTAGACCCAGTGGAACGGACAGCTTCCACAAACCCGTCGTTCAGTTCGTCCACATCGCCGCCTAGGCAATCAAAACGGTTTTGGAGTTCCAGCTGGAAGCTCTCGGGGTTTCGAATTTGGATTGATGCTGGACGGAGCGCAGACTTCATCAATCGAGAGCGTTCTTCCTTGACGCATATATTCAATGTGCCTCTTACCAGACGGTGATCGCTCCCGGTTTTGACCGTATTGATCACAGAGACATCATTGAATATATGCTTCCTCGTCGACATGATGAAGTCAATCTCGTTTTAGTTGCACCTTCGGGACTCATCCAGGTCCACTTTCTGTGCTGGTGTTTCTTGAAGAAGGAATTCATCATGTAGAGTCCCTCCTTCTCCAAGAAACCAGCCAGTAGTTGGCCACGGTGGTTCCGACTTCCAACTCCAAATTGCCCCACTTTCAGCTCTCTGTGTCATATCGTTACAAATTTGATTTTGGTAACGTCCACGTTAAATTGACACGATACAAATTTAATAAAATAATTTAAGAGGTATAACATATTGTTCCTTTTTTTAGGTATTTTTCTCTTTTTTTACATAAGGAGAAAGTCGATCGTTGTATGCAGAATCTAATTCGCGAACAGCAGAGTACTTATATACAAATACCACACCTCGGTGTGATTTATGGGGCATAACTTCCAATAGAACGTGGAATGGATTATTTTTGCTATTTATTGTGTAGAGTTAGCAAACCTCATTGTACAAGACTTTCTAGATATATATGTCATTGGTGTTCCTGCCTATGTTATATATACCAACTAATCAAAATTTAAACCATCTGCTACATTTATGAATGTTTGTATGTTTAGATGTTTGGATGTTTGTTACTCAACCACGCTTAAACGGCTCGACCGATTTGGATGAAATTTTACACGAAGATAGTATATAGCCTGGATTAACATATAGAATAGTTTTTATCCCGGGTCCACGCAGACGAAGTCGCGGGCGGAAGCTAGTACTAAGTACTAGTAGTAATATTATGAAATTGATACAAAAGATAACTCAAGAAATAATCGTCATATAAACGGAAGAACAAGTTGATTTGCACGCCTCGACGTTACTCTAGGTAATATTTACGTTGTTCATGTGAAATAAGTAATAAATTACTCCTTGTGTTTACTAGAATTGAACTTTATTGCAGTTGAAATACCGATATAATCTAAAAGTTTTAATTCCAGTAAACAATGAGTTTTATCAGGACTTTATATGTGTTTCAAGCGCAGGAAGTAAAATATAGAGCTCTTATTACTCGTACCTGACTCCGTGCCAGGTTGGATATTAAACGTTTGCCACGGAGAACAATATACGAGTAGGTAGGCTCGCAGAGTTTTATGGATTTGTATTGTACCACTTTTAGACGAAATTATTGAATCGGTAGGATAGACAAGTTGAAATAAGTAGGTAAACACGTTTTATTGTATGACACAAAAACAATTTTCATTAGCTTAATGTGCAAAATAAATAAATTAATAAATCAAAGGAGTAATTGCGTAACATTTTAAAGGAGAATTACGACAACTCATTTGAGATTATTTCTGAAAAACCTGGTATCAAGGAAATAAATTATGTTCCCTACAATAGGTACACATTTTCATTGCTCTTGCTCGACTACCTCTATGATGATAATTATACTTGCTACTTCGTACTGCAGATGTTGCTTAGCTGAGACACAATAGTGATGACAAGACCAACATACCGTTATAGTATCATAGATGCCATTCTGGTCGTTGCGGAGTTGGGCGGCTGGCGCGGCTTCGGCGGCGGCGCGCGGCGGCGGCGGTGACAGCTGCAGTGGCTCGCCCTCGCGTCGCCAGGTCCGGTGGATCTGCCAGCTCGTGTCCGAGAACCGGGCTCGGTCCTGTCAACAACACAAGCATAAGAAGTATGACAACTAAGTTCAGTGCAATGAAATATTAACTAACGAGTATATTTATAGGTAAGCTATAAGGTTCTGTTCGTGACATCATACGCCTATAATATAGAAATGTGTTAGTATATTCTATACCTATGCTATTTTAAACAATTTATCTACTACAATAATATACAAAGTTTATGAGTGAAAGAGTAACATACATTCGAGGAAACATCCAATAAGTATGTCTAGACTAACTTTCGTGTTTATAATATCAGTGGAAAAATTGGTAGTGGGCTGTTGCTAAAACATACTAGTTTGTTTGTTAATACCTTATACTTATTCTACGCAAAATGAAATTGAATTGAATTAATGTCAACAAACATAAAAAAGTAGGCAGCGACTCCGCTGCTCTCTATGATCAGGGTTGCTACCAAGTACCAACCCTAGTAATTTGATTAAATTTAAACAGATGCAAATGTCAGTTTTTGTAATAGGTACGCTATGTACATATGCAATTAATGTAACCAAGTAAAACACGCGTCCTCGTGAGCCGTTATCTATATATATAAAAGAAGACTTTCTGACTGATTCATCAACGCACAGCCGAAACTACTGGCACTAGAAACTTGAATACACTCAGAACCTTTTATTATAATATTTTTTTAGTTTTATCATTCTCTTATTTTAGAAGTTACAGGGGGGGGGACACATTTTACCACTTTGGAAGTGTCTCTCTCGCAAACTATTCAGTTTAGAAAAAATATATATTAGAAACCTCAATATCATTTTTGAAGACCTATAGATACCACACACGTATGGGTAAGATGATAAAAAAAATGAGTTTCAGTTCTAAGTATAAAAAAAAAAAACATTTATTTCAGACGTTTTAGGTCCATAGTTCTTGTTTTTCTGTTCTTTTACTACCTAATGTTAGTTTACAAAACTTTTACTATATAATTAATTCATTAGTGACCTTCAAAAGTCACGTGTAAGAGGCAAGTATAGCATGTTCCCTGGTCCAGTGCGACACAAGCTGACTGTCCCACCTGTCTGCTATAACGGCCAAGAGGCTGTTGCGGCTTTCCCGCAAGCGGCGCAACGCGGCAGCACAACGCGCGCGCATAATGGCTGGGAATCCGTCGACGCGCGCGTCCGCGAACATTCCGGACGCGCTGCACCAGCGAGGAAGCCGCAACAGCGCCCTGAACGCGTTATTGCGCTGAACACCCTCTGCGAATAGCTGAATAGTATGGGGAACCCCCAAAATTTATTGTTTTTTTTTTCAATTTTTGTGTGAAAATCTTAATGCAGTTTACAGAATACATCTACTTACCAAGTTTCAACAGTATTGTTCTTATAGTTTCGGAAAAAAGTGGCTGTGACATACGGACGGACAGACAGACAGAAAGACAGACACGACGAATCCATAAGGGTTCCGTTTTTTGCCATTTGGCTACGGAACCCTAAAAATAACTCAGCGTTTTAGAATCTTCCATCCCTAAGGGGGTTAAAAAGGTAAGCAAGGTTAGGATGAGAAACACTTTTTTTGAGGAGAGTTGCAACGTTGTAGAAAGATTACCTACTTATTAGAATAAAAAAAATACTTTCAGCGTTTTTGGAAAAATCCCACCCCTGAGGGGGTTAAAACGGGATTCAAGGATTTATGGAGAGCAAGAAAATTTAGTAAGAGATTTGTAATGTCAGTCTTAGCCTAAAAGATTACAAAACAAAAGATTTCAGTTTTTTTTAAAATTCATGCCCTATAGGGGTTAAAGGGGGTTCAAAGGGAAAATATTTTTAAAGTAAAGATTTTTTAACTTTGGTCTTAAACTGTTTATTAAAAGACTACAAAACAGTTTTCAGCGTTATTTTTTCAATCACCTCCAAGTGTTTAAAGGGGGTTCGAAGTTCGTATAGATTCATACAGTTTTTAAAGTAATACATATGTAACTTCGATTTTAGATGGTTTGTTTAAAACTAAAAAACAAATTTAACGTTTTATGAAATTCATGGTTCACTAATGTTAGACCAAACAACTTTTAGCCAAATGTTTCATTTGACAAAAGTTTAATTTGACCTAATGCATTTTTTTCTTAACTAGAAAGCTTTATAGGATTATTATAAAACAAACCTAACAAGTCATTAGGTTAGGACTTCTATTTGGTGATACAAAGAATACCCGAAAATTCCACTGTTTTGACGAAAAATGCATTAGGTCAAATGAAACATTTGTCAAATGATACATTTTGCTAAAAGTTGTTTGGTCAAGAGACAGGACCCCGAAATTCATCCTCCAAGGGGGTTAAGAGTTTATACGGAAAGCAAGATATTTTAAAATTAAGAGATTTTTTACTTAGGTTATGGACTGTTTGTTTAGAGATTAGAAAAAGAGTTCAGTGTTTTTTTATTCATCCCCTAAGAGGGTTAAAAGGGGGTTTGAAGATTGTATAAAGAACAAAACCTTTTTTTAGAGTAAGATATTTTCAACTTCGGATCTAGACTGTTTATAAACTAGAAAACAAATTAGTGTTTTTTGAAATTCATCCCTTAAGGGGGTTCAAAGTTAGTATGGAGAGTAAGACATTTTTAAGGTAAGAGATTTGTAACTTCTGTTTTAGACTGTTTGAAGTTGTTTCCATAAGGCGTTAAAAGATATTCATCCCCTAAAGGGGCTAAAATTTTAAAGTAAGGAAACTGTAACTTTGGTTCAATTACAGCGTTTTATAAAATTTATCCTCTAAGGAGGTTAAAAGGGGTTGGAGGTATGTATGAGGAACAGAAAATTTTTGAAGTAAGGGAAATCTTCGGTCATACATAGGTATACTATATGGTAAGCCATTTATTAGTCAAAATACGTAATCCAACTTGACAAAAAGGTACGATAACTAGGTAAAGTTAGAACCACGACCCTTACAGACAGAATCGAACAGCGACCAGAAATGTAGGTTAGGTTAGAACTGCGATATATAAACCGCCTGAGCTCCCAGTAGGGCCACGGACTTGTTTTGGGACCCCCACCATTAGGCCCTACACGTTTGGGAGAGGGGTTCAATTAAAACTGTACCAACCCCTCCCTCCTTTGGCGCAAGGATGAACCCGGTGTCCTAATCGGGGCAGCCGGGGGAGCATCGTGGTAGAATGGCATGGCATCCCATGGTGATTTCCTACACTGCCGCGAGGGTTAACGCCGCAGAGGGTGTAGTGGTATTCCCTTCCCTTACGGAACGGTTGAGTCCCATATACCACCCCACAATGGGTCATCCCTAGCCCGGGGATGCGTAAACGCATTACCCCTGCGTAAAAAAATAAAAAATAAAAGGTTACAACTGCGATGCTCCCAGAACCGAAAAGAAGTTAATGTTTGATTAAACCTGCGGATTATTACCCGACTGTCGAAGGAGACAAAAGTTATTTTGTTAATTTAAAAAGTTTATTTTAGTGAAAATAATGTATTCTCTAACACCGTTAAATGGGGACTAGGGATGGAGATGGAAAGTTCTTTTAGCATAAGATAATTTTGGTTTCAAAACTATGCAGGTAGCCCAGACTAACGTGAATAAAACTACTGGAGGGATTTCGGTAAAAAATCCAGTAATGTAACTTAGTAGAAATAAAAAAAAATCTTTAATACTTTATGGAAATTTAAGCAGAAACGTCTGGATGGATGGATAGAAGGATATAGGATAGTTTTTATCTCGGAAATCTCCCCTTAAGATGGTAGAAGTGTGTTTGGGACAGCGATAGTTAAGCTTGCGCCTAGCATAATTTAATAGCAATAATTTTTAGAAGACAATAACAAGTTCTACGCAGACAAAGTCGCGGGCAACAGCTATTAATTCAATAAGAGTAAAAAGCGAACAACATCATTAGAGATGCCATTAAGCAGCCGGATGTACTCCTAGGCAAGACCAAAAGCCTTACATGTTGACAATAGGGTTGCAGATTCGGGTTGAAATGAACACTATTTTAATCCCAGTTCATAGAAAATGCGCTTATTGTTACAATCAATGTCCACCTCTTCAAAGAAAAAAAATATTGTAATGAATTACCTCCTATTTATTTTTAAATAGGTACCTATTAGATACAGAATTACAAAAATTCTAGTGAGTTTAAAAAAAAATTGAATGATTCAAGAACACGTGATTAGATATCGTTGAGTATATTTTACCTTTGAGTGTAACCGTCCGTCCCAATAATAGTTTATGCCATGCTTATGATTAAGTTTTTTAGTTCATGTTGAGAGGCGGTTTTTCGGCTGAGGTGGTAACAACATTTACTAAGAATTAATACTAGGTATGAGGCATCATTGTGCGCACACATATATATGCAGCTAAGTACAACCTACATGTTGATGATAAGCTGATCATCTGCATAAACAGATGTCAATGTGTATAAAATTCTCGTCACACGCGAGCCTTCTCATGTTGACTTCTTTGTAAAAAAAACGTTCTACAATTGGTTCTACACAGGATAGCGATATAATTTCTAGACGGGGTGACCCCATGACATAGATCCTACAACAGCTTAGAATTCAGTATAAATATACATTTATGAATGAGGCACTTCTAACTAAGCTTAGAATGAAGCAATGATAAAAAATCAGAAAAAGGCTGAGTAAGGTTTAATGGGTCTCCTACATAGCTTAGTGCGAGACACAAAGCGGCGCTTTGTAATCCGTAACAGAACAACTGGTACATTATCCCCATTAAGAGTTTCAAAATCTCTGCTCTACATTGTGTGAAAATAGCACAACGGATTAACGAGCAGGTAGATAAGATAATAAACATCCCACGTGGGCCGCAGCCTGCATCGGTCGCGGTACATCGGTACATAGGTGATCGAGCGTAGGCGCGCACACGTGCATTTAACATTTCGTTACTACTTTCGACACGTATCGGCGAGATAAGCTACCTCGAGGAATTAATAAAGTTATCCACGCCTCCAGCCGACCGCATCATGTTCTTTGACACGCCAAATTAGATTTGTTACACTGTGGAGCACGGACGACATCACAAATTGTCGTGTATTCACGACGCTTTCGTGGTTACTGATTTCATAGCTTTGTGAGCATTGTGGGATAAATTGGCATCGGATTGGGAGAATTTTTCAAACTTTTTACTATATCGAAGAATCTTGTCTTGGATGCTAGCCAGTTCCAGCCACAATAACGACTATTACTTATATATATATAATATTTTAGTGGTGCGGAAGTGCTAATATGTACCTATTGCATTTGTAAATACTGCGACAAGCATACATACGATGTTCACACACTTGTCAGCTTGTCGGTAATCGGAGTGTATGTAGGCAGGTGGACACTGGAGTGCGGTATGTTTTCTTTCGCGGAGAAATCGTAAGACCAAGTGAGAGTTAGAATTCTAAGTATGAATATTACACACATATTCTTCCATGAAATTTGAAAACAGCTAGATTCACTGCGCGCACGACTTACCTGTACGTTAGCATCAAATGTACATGATACGTATATCTATCTCTCTTTACTCTCTACCTTCATGACGATGCAAAACTACGTAAAGAAATTGTCGTTATATTGATGTCATTTAAGTATATGATACAGTAGGTAGTGGCTTGTGTATGCGCGATAACAGTTTTATCTTTACTTATTACTTATCATAGTTTCTTATTATCTTAACAGACGTGGCTGTACCTAAAGGTACATGGGTAATAATCTGACGCACTATTAATATTGATTTAATTGAGGCACTTAAATACAATAGACTCGATCAGTGATGAGACGTTTACATGCCCATTTATTATGTTGCTGTTTTTATAAACGTGAATATTGAGAAGTCAATCAAAGAAAAAGCATTAGTAGCTTAATTGTTCAATGAAACAATCAGGAAGTTCAGTTTGCCCAGTCGAAATGTTTTTGTAATGTTGCATTCCATTATACTAAAAATAAATTCTGAGTATTCAACTGGGTATTGAATCAATACGACAGCAATGCCAATGAATGATCGTTCAGGAGGTTGTCAATTCGATTGTATTTTTTATGTTAATACCTGCCTCAGAACTCGTACTTAAGTCGGAAATTGTTGTTTCAGAGATGGTTGCATTTAATTTACTAGTTATTAAGATTCGTGCATGGGATCTAGGAGAAATCTGGGTACAAGTCTAAACAATGCAGCGAATTGGATTTTGTTTAAAGGGAACAACAAAAACTTTCGAAATTGTTTATATATTATGTCCGGATTGGATCCGATCGATGGAAGTGAACTGCTAATAAACTACAAACCATTCAATTAGTGGTTATCTAACTTCTACAGTCGAGTTCTCCAATACAGACAACCTATCAAAAATATCTATACATGTGTCTTATGTCAGTAACAATAAAGTCTCTGTATAGATATTTTTGAAAGGTTGTCTGTGTAGATATTGAAGAACTCGACTGTACTCTCTTGTACAGTTGAAGCAACTGCAAATGCATGGAGACACCGACGCCGTTATCATGTTCCTGTGAGCCAAGACACTAGTTAGTGTGTACACAAACCTACAGCTGTACATGACGCACGATCAGCTTCGAGTTGTTTTAAATGCGGTAACATAAAATTATGCCGATGGGTAGGTATGGGTGGACTATGACTTCTGTTTATTACGCCCGCCTGACATTGACGAACGGGTTTAACATCTGATGAATATCTTACATCAGTGCCGTACATAGGTCAAACTTCATGCTTTTGTAATAACTTTAAATGTTATTGTTGTGCATTTCGCAAGTTGGCATAGTGACTACACGTTTTAAAGCAAAATAACAATATGAAGCTCCTTCATAGTATACGTCAGGAATATGACAGTTGGTGAACTCAAGAATTAAGCAAATAAACCTTCAACTCAATTAGGAACGAATTTGTATGGATTTGAAATTATGTTAATATTGTTTAGTGTATTATTAGACTAGTTAATTTGAACAAAAACATGTTGTATAAGAGGTGGACTTAATGCATTATTTACAGTCTACCGGACGGTAAAACCAGCAAAATATTGGCGGTATAATTCCAAACACCGACACACTTACAGGAATATAGGAATTCGAAGGTACAGGAGGTATCAATGAACTCTAGGACACAATGTAGTCAGGCAGAATTGCAAGAGGCTAAACTCGCGGCGCGCTCCGCGTAGCGCGTCGCGCGGCCTCTCAAGCGTCGCGACTGAGATAAGATAACCTTGCCTTTCAATTTACTTTGCAAAGCGTACAGGGCGCTACACGCTAGAAAAAGTAACTGTAATAAAACTCTTATCAATTCTATGTTGAAATTCCGCGGGTCAACTAAACGCGGTGTGCGCAACCACGAGCTAGTTTTCCTTATCGCCTTATCGAAGAAGAATACGCTTGACTGATACTCGTTACTTTTATTAATGCTTACTCTTAAAATAAATCGATATCTATGAAATATTTCACCGCAGACCAGCTTCATCTTAATAGATTAAGATTGACGAGGGCTAAATTAATCTCATAGACATGTAGATAAGGTAAAAACACTCCGGCGCGTGGTTTTGATAAAACAAACATGGGGAAGGGTAGATAGAAGAAGGTATATTGTCCGAAAGTGTCGGTCGAGTATACTAGGTACCTCGTGCTCAAAGGGGTCGTCTGTGCGGGAAACCCGTTTCTGTTTATCTCCGCTGAACGACAGCCTCCTCTTGAACAACTTCATCTTTGAGACGTGGTCGCCGGCGGCGCTGCGCAAACGTCACCTCCCGTTTCAGACGGGGAACCTCATTATTTTGCTATCACACCACTTGAGATTTTTGGAGCTTGACAACATCACTTAATATTCACCGAGTTCACTTTTTTTGCGTACGCAAAGAAAATAATCGGGACATTGACTTGTTAAGCGAGTTAATGGCGATTCTTGAAGAACCGCTAAAGTGCGATCTTTCGTTTTCCCGCGTTTTACACGGAGGCGGTAGCACGTGCGGGGCGCGGGTGCACCGCGCGGCTCGCGTGTGGGTGGCTGCGGTGTACGGCCGAGTCGCGCGCCCGCCGCGCACTGCCCGGCGCCGCGCCGTGCTCGCCGCAGCCATCACCGCGTCACCTCTCCTCGCGTCACCTTCGCACTCCACTCGAACAGGAACCGGCACTCCCGCCATCCAATATTTTCGCACATTTATCAACATCAACATCAATTTGTTTACGTTTATGGTGTCCTTACTGTTACTTTAAGGATAAATGACTTGCAATATTGTTTCGTAAGTATTTTAAAACATGGTTCGTCTTAATAATAAAATAAACGATTAGGTACACGCTGGTTTTCAAATGGTTTAACAACAGCACACTTCCTAAGCATATTGGCGTTAATTAATCAACTAATTGCTGTTAGATAGGTTTATATCGAAAAAACGATTGTTATGATGTTCTAGCAGCCATTCACACGGGCAACCGGTTTGCGCAAACCGTACAGGCTGTGCCCAACAGGAGCAAAAAATTAAACGGTTGATTATTGAGCTTGTGAGAAATTATTACCAAGTGGTTTTAATTGAAAAAAATCGAAAAAAAATTCCTTTTATTAATAAGTTTACGTGTATTTTTTACTCAACTGGGGTGACATAAGTAGTTTTTTATTTAAAAACACAAAAAGATACAAAAAAAAGACACAAAAATATCATTTTAAAACAAAAATGCAAAAACTATTATGGTTATTACATGATGTTACCTCAAAATCTGCATTGACTGTTGTACTATGATCTCATGGTGCCAAGATACATTACTTGGGGGTCATAACTTTAGATCAAGATTTCTCCTAATAAAAAAATATAACACTAGGGGTTACTGCAGATTGCTGCAGATGCTCTTCGAAAGCGTCCTTTTAAATATTTGCTCCTGTTACAGGGCCCACCCCGTATATTCAACTGAATGAACGCAGCATCCGTTGTTTCCATAAACAATGTTCTAAACCGGACAAATCAAAGTCGACCTGCGTTTGACATATGCCAATTACCCGCATGAAACGTGCTTAGAGTCATAATATTATTGTTGTTGTATTTATAGTGAATACGCGCGTTGCTGCAGAGGTTAATTCTATAATGGATGCTTATTTTTAGGGTTGCTTGCACCCGAAGTAGTTTGTAATAGTAGTAATAATAATGTGTAGACATGCCCTAAATAAAATAATCAATGATGATGTATTTTCCTGAAAACGGATTAAGAATGTAGTCAAAAGGAGAAAAAAGCAACGCAGACCCCGTAGCATGAACGGCCTTATCACACGATAAGTGACAAGATAGAGCGTCTGTCACTGGCTGACACCGTTCAATAGAACGAGACGGACGCTCTACCACACCTCGCCTCACTTATCGCGTGATAAGGCCGACCATGATACGGGGTCTAGAGGTTAAATAATCGCAGTTACAAGTGTCCATAGTTTTAAGAGGGGGTATGTCCTGTCCCTTTCCCGCAAAACGCACCTTGATATGAAACGATCAAGGAATTTGCAGACATTCAATTCGCATCCGCAACCGCGGACGTTCCGTATATTTTACCTCAATCCGCCAAAATCTATGCGGAGTATTTGCGGATGCGGATGTAGTACAAGTCGTGACAAGAAAGGGGCCAACGCGGCGCCTACCGCGCGCGTGTAGGTGTTTTCGTCGTTAGGCAATAAGAATCTTCAGAATTCGCTCAGTTGATTCGTTAAGTTTGAAGCGATTATAATCAATCCCAACGTATTTCAGTACTGCGTGACCATAGTTACGAGCAGGGATGTTGCAGACATTCGCATTCGCATCCGCTACCACGGAATTTCCGCACAAATTTCAACATCAGTATCCGCATCCGCATCCGGATGCGGATGTAGTGTAATTCACGACAAGGAAAAAGCCCAAACACTGCTTACTGCGCGAGTTTTAGATATTTTCACCATTAGTAAAAAACTTATTGTCGTTTCTGTGGCCAAGAGCAGACGCGTTTTTGATTGGTTCGCAACGATTGTAATTTAGTATCAATGTGTTTAATAATGATTGCGGTATGTCATAAAATGACGTTGTTTATATACGTTTTTGAGTGTTTGACCACAAAATCCGAGGATGTGTGCCCCCAAATATCCGCCTCCGCGGATGTCAAAAAAATCGCATCCACGGCATCCCTGGTTACACGTTGTTCATTTATGTTTTGAGTGTTTGACCCCGAAATCCGCATCCGCGGATGTCAAAAAAATCGCATCCGCAGCATCCCTGGAAACAATGGTCATTTACTATGACGCTCGAGGATCGTGACGTCACGATCTGCTAGCGTTTTCTTCTAACAAGCGACTTTAAAACGGTTGTAGCTTCGTAATTTTTTGAGATATTTGAATAGAAAATACTATTCAAATATCTACGAATTATTGAAAATGCCCTAATGACGAAAATACGGCATGTTAAACAAAAGTTAACTCAGTGTCAGTTTTGCGACGATAATTAAGTATTGAGTTTGTATAAAAATTAACTTTTTCTTTTAAATTTATAAATGATATGCATATTCTTATTATTTAAATGTCAAACAAGTTCATTTTCACATAATTTGTGTGCTTAATTTTCGTCACAAAACTGACACTGACATTTTTGTTTAACAACTCGCGCTAAGTGGGTACACGAATTTTTAAAAATGCCCAATAGGCATATTTTTTGCCTTCTTTTTTTGAAGTAATAATACATTTTGAGTCTATACCCCTATTGTACTTACTTACGAGTCCGCAGTAAGCTCGGCCGAATTTCACGTTCCCATACAAACGGAGTTTCGTTCTCATTTTAAAACTACATGTTAGGAATGTGAGGAAACTTAGCATATACAATGACATGAGATCTATGTCCGTAATTAGTTTATATGGTTCCAGTTTATAAAACAAACGAAATACAGCAAAAACAAGTTTTGTATAAAAAACTTAAATTCGCTGTATTTTTAACCGACTTCAAAAAAAAGGAGGAGGTTCTCAATTCAGTTGTTTTTTATCATTTTTTTTACCTCAGAACTCCCGTCATTGATGAGCCAATCCGTATTTTTTTTTATGTATATGCTTCCAGGTGGGTCCCATTTTTTTCAAAAATTCTGTTGGATGATGGGATCCATGAGGACTTGAGGGAACTCTTCAATTATATTAGGCACGCGTGTAGTGATTTTGGTATTTTCTATTTTAACTCGTGTATTTACACCCGGTAATCATAATTTGGTGGAGTGGAATTGATGATGAAGACCACAGATGACTTATGGAATTCCTCAATCAGGTACTTAAAAGTACAAAAGTACGTCACAGATTCTGATAAAATTCCGTTGAAATAGCAACTAATGAAGTGCCAAAGGTGATCCTCGTGGAATAGACGGAAGTCCTCAAATATTATCGGGCCACATACAGCGATTGGGTTTTTTTCTAATAATCAACGCATTTGCTCTTGGAAATCAGTTCATGTGGTAAATTGGAAAAGAAATGTGGAAATGTTCTCGTGGCTTGGCGAAGTACTAAATTGAAGTCGGTTAAAACTTTGTTTCTAAAGTAAATTATTATTATTTACTATGGTATCTGAAGGTACATAAACTAATTACAGACCTGGATATACCTCATGTCATTTTACTTACATGCAAAATTTCGTTACATCCAACACGTAGTTTTAAAATGAGAGCGTAACTACGTTTGTATGGATAATCGAGCTTACTGCGGACTTACATATGGAAACTGTCCAGAACCCATGAAATAAATTATGATACGACATATCGAACTTTTTAAAATATATGACAGTGGAAAACAATCATACGGTCGCCTACAGCCAAGCAGAGACCGGAGCCTATAGACGCTTGCGACCCCGAGGAGGCACCAGGTCGTTGACGACCCTTTACTTATGTAACTATTATTTTTTTATAAAGAAGTTGTGTTTGCGACTTTGCGTTGTGGATTGACTGACTTTACTTCTTACAACATTGCACCCAAATACCTACTGTACATAAAAATCATTCGACAATTACAAAGAAGATGTTATTAATTACAAGCTACTCTCAATATTATGTATATTCTTGTTGTTGTTCCAAAAGAAATGTAAGATAAGATAAGATAGTTTTTATTGTTAGAACTGTGTGTGTGTAGTCTATTCTAATATATGTATGCTGAGATAGGTAACTTCCCATCTATACCTGCACGCACACACTTACCTACGAGTAAAGGGTGAGTACTATTAAATTGTCGCCTTTTCAATTCAAGTTTACTAAAAGAAATAACATACAAGTTAGTCAAAGTTCTTTATTATAATAAAGTTTAAGATAAAATAGATCCGTTAGCACAATTTTATTTGATCAGAGCACGACGAGAGAATTTTCGAACTTTACTCTTGACGCGTTTGATAGAATTTCGCACAGAATCATTTGTGATCAGCTTAGTACATTTCATCCACTTTTTTTTGAAATCAGGTAATGATGTGGCCGGCTGGCACGTTTTACGCAACTTTGTTTTAATACTTGCCCAGTATTTATCTATCGGCCGTAGTTCTGGGCAATTTGGCGGATTAGTATTCTTCGGTACTACATCGACAGAATTCAGGTTATACCACTCTAAAGCTCGGGATGAATAGTGACAGCTCGCTAAATCGGGCCAGAATAATGTCGAAGAAATGTGCTTTTTTATGAGTGGTAATAATCTTTTTTTTAAGCATTCGGATATATAAATATCCGTGTTGACTGTGCCAATGGTTACAAAGGGCGAACTCCGCATGCCGCACTGGCATATCGCTTGCCACACGAGGAATTTTTTTGCGAATTTTTCCACTGGAATTACTTTTTCTGATTCATGCAGACCCGGGACGTTGCGAGAAGAATAGTATTGATTTCCTGGTATCGATTTGAAATCAGCCTTTACATAAGTTTCGTCATCAATAATTAAGCAACCTGTATTTTGAACTAACAGGGTGTACAGTAATCTAGAGCGTCTAACTGCTCTGTTATATTGTCTACCGTTCTTTTTGGGGCTTTTTGCTTTTTGTAAGAAGAAATACCGCATTTTTTTTTTCTGTACATTTGTTTGACTAGTACCAACTTTTTTGGCCACATCTCGAGAAGAGATTGACTGACTTTTTGTTCCGTTTTCTTGTCGGATTACCCTCTCGCAACTTTCTTTCAGTAGTTAAACCTTGTTTTAACCTTTTTAGGGTCCTTTGTACTGTTCTCTGACTTGTATGGCACGATTTCGCAAGCTCCGAAGTAGATACATTGGGATTTACTGAATTTTTTTGCAGAATTAATTCGCGAACGCTTTTTTCTTTTGATGACATCTTGACGGATACAAACAAATGAATGTTTTTTTTTAAACCTAAGATGAAAAAAAGTTTTAAATTTCATATCTGAAAAGTTTTATCAAAGCAGGTTGCAAGGTCAGAAAAATAGAACGGAAAATGTTAGCGACAATTTAATAGTACTCACCCTTTATCCTAGTGGTGGGTAATTATTAGAAAAACTTCCTCCGTCGTAAAATCTACGTCCAAGTTACAATATAATATACCCGTTTTATTCTTATCAATACTAGTTGACTGTTATTTTAATCGATGAAACTGCAGTGTCTGTATCACCAATTAACTAATAATTGTTAAAAGTCCTTGTGTGAAGTACATACAGAGCAACGACATTTATTTCAATTAAAATGATCTTCTGATCGCAGTGTGGGTCAAATGAAGGAAGAAATAATACGCGACGTAGGTAACTAACTACACATTGATATTTGCTACGTAGGTATAGTATATACTAAATACTATTGTGTAAAGTGATGATCAAATAATATTGGTTTTATTTTATATAATGCAATTAAAATGTGTAGGTAGTTGATGATAGTAATTTTATACTAAACAGACATGTTTGAATTTTTCTTGTTTAACTGTTATACATATTTATACAATCGTCACCGTACCGTAAATATGATAATCTTAACATACCTAAGTACATAGCTACATGCCTGTACTGTAACTAAAGCCAGCTATAAGTTGAAATGGTCCGAGATATTTCAAAGATAAGGATCAATGCCATACATCGACTTAAGCTTAAGGGTTAGTGATATTTGTTTAAGAACAGGAAGAGAGAACCATGGAGGTCGGAATGTAGCGCCGCGCCGTGGAACAGTTAGATGTTTGAAGTGTCGTTAGCACTTTCTAAATCCTTGCCCCAGCGTTCCTAACTCGGGTACATGCCTCGACGAAGCTTGAACCATTGTCATTAAACATATCATTCGATAAGCCTTTCGTGGTAGACTCAAATCGTCGGCTATTTTTTTTCGATATATGGTACAATACGGTATTGGCCGATAGTCAAATCAGCAAGTTTTATGAAACGCCATAAGTAGACTCTGTTGGTATGAAGTTGGTAGGAAAATCCAAACTAAGTATACCTCATTCCAGGTAACATTAGAATTTTAACGGATAAATTCGTCTACGTTTCTTCGTTTTTATAGGATATAAAAGGGAAATATTGTACTAGTCTTTTCGCCCCCGTAAATCCCTATATTCCAAATTTCATTGAAATCGTCAGAGCCGTTTTCGAGAACGTGATTTAAAATATATATTTTACTCGTATATATATACAACTATTGCTAGTTAAATATAGTATAGGATATAGGATTTATTTTTACTGCTACCAAATACCGTAATACCAGTGCAATGCGTTTTGTTCATAATGACAATGAATTACGAATTGATTGCGATTCATTAGGTACCTAACTTCTGCCCAATTAAAAGAAAATACTTAGAACAAGAAACCTACGGTCGACAAGTTTAGTGAAAACAGCCACCTTACTTAGATCATTCAGCCGATAAAACATTATTACGGATGAACACTCAACCAAGATTTTTCTGCAATTTCCTTTAACGGGTTATTGGCTAAGGCGAAAATAAGGTAAAATAATGGTCGGGAGAGGCCGGGAGTTTTCCCAAGTGGTGTGAAAATTAAACCGACGCGTGAGCCACGTCTGCTGCCCGAGCCGACGCCGGCCGGCTGTCGTGCCACTTTCTTGTTCACGTCCCATAATCATAATGGGGAGTAATATCAGCAATTTCCAGCTGCAAACAGCCCCTTGCATCAGCCATATCTCGCAGCTTGTATCTGCGGATATTTTTGAAGGCCCAAAACGCGAAAGTTAATGATCACACTCTTTGAGGTACTTCCGATAATAGTCATTGGTGGCTCATTTATATTACATTTTCGCGAGATAATTGGTGATAAGTACCATTTACGGTTTGATTTTAAGGTAGAGCAACGGTTTTTACGATATGCCTTTAAAAATTTATTAGGTGCTCTTGTTTTTACATAATTAACCAAGTAAGGTTAATAACAGTCGGCTTCATTTAGCCTTCTACAAAAGTAACTTCCTAAAGTACATTTACACCGTATACGGATGTCAAAACGAGCAGATTAAGAAATGGCTTTGAGCTTTAAATTTTTCGGGGCAAATGCTTAGCGCGGATCCATGTCTAATCAATGTGTACATCGGCCCTAAGCATACAATTGGACATTAGTACTTACACCAGATCTATTACTTTTTAGATTTAATACAACGAACGGTGGCAAACAAGCATACCGCCTGACACCATAGGTTATGGACGTTTGTGACTCTAGGGGCACATTGTCCACCCTTTACTGATTTGAGGATTCGTCACTTTGACAAGTAGTGACAAACGTACAGTCCCTCATTCAACAGAAAATGATAAAAGTTTGTTTTGGTTACTTACAGCATTCTGCAGTTGAGTTAATATCTGAGCAGTATTGGCGGGGTCTGCCAGCTGCACGGCGCCGGATACCTGGAACAAACAGTCCTTGCTCTATTAACTGCTCCCTACGGAAAACGACACTACTACTAAATACCTTTTTAAAAGAAAAACAAGTTCGGATAAATCCTACAGTATCGTATACGGATTTTACGGATACGGAGGTCAATTCAAGGCGTACGTTACGCATTTCATTTTGATTTCAATATCTTCACGCTTCCATGTGCGCGGAGGTAACCCTCACATTGAAATCTCACAAAAATTATACAAGTTAAGAAAAGTAATCAATATTAACAGCTTACCACCACAACACTTGGTTATGTTCATCATAGAAAACACTAATAGGTAAATAAAGAATATGGATGTTTATTGAACAATTTTCACCTAATGTTAATGTGAGATTTAATGAAAGTCCTTAAATCTATACATACAAATGCCTATGTCCTGGGGGCCGATTTTTGACTTTCGATCGCTCGAAAATTAAATAAAAGTAAATGCTATTGTAGTGTCATAATCACAGGCAAGTGGAAGTAAGTACTTCCTACCGATGTAATTGAATACGAGTGATCAATACCGCACGTTTTTAAATTTTCTATCGTCATTTCAAAATAGCATTTCATAATTTTTGTCACTTTTCGAGTAAAAGAGTCGAGCGCTCGAAAGTCAAAAATCGGTCCACTGACTGACTCACTCACTCACTCACTCTTCAACGCACAGCCGAAACTACTGGGACTAGAAACTTAAAATTTACACCAGAACTTCCTTTTATGACGTAGGCAAGGGATAAGGCGGGATTTTGAACTAGAGACTTGAAACATTGTAGACAGATTACTTATTTGAATACGAAAAAGAACATTAAGCGTTTTGGTTAAATCCACCCCTAAGAGGGTTAAAAAGGGGTGAAAAGTTTGTATGGAGAGCAAGAAAATTTTAAAGTAAGAGATTTGTAACTTATGTCTTATAGCCTGTATGCTAAAAGACTGCAAAACAAACAGCGTTTTTTTTACGTATCTCCTGAGAGGGTTAAAAGGGGTTCGAAGTTTGTATAGAGGCAAGACATTTTTAAAGTAAGAGATTTGCAATATCGGTTTTAGACTGTTTAAAAACTAGAATTAACTGATTTCAGTGTTTTTTGAAATTAATCCCTTAAGGGGTTATAAGTCTGTATGATGTTGATGAGCAAGACATTTTTAAAGTAAGAAATTTGTAACTTCGTTTTTAGACTGTTTCTTTGAAGACTAGAAAAAAATATTGGGTGTTAAATGAGATTTACCCCTAAAGGGGCTAAAAAGAGAAATTTATACGGGGAACAAGACAATTTTAACAGTAACTTCAGTCAAGGACTAGAAAAAAATTACTGCGTTTTTTATATTCTTCCTCTAAGGTTGGCGGTTAAAAATGGTTGAAAGTATGGGGAACAAGTACTTTTTGAAGTATTTGGTAAGTCATTAATTCAGAGGACATAATCCTACTGCTCGCAGATAAGTAGGTTAGGTCAAGTTAGAACCGCGACCCTTACAGAACCGAACCAGGCTAGGTAAGCACTGCGATGCTCACAAACCGAAAAGAAGTTCATTACCTTGATTAAAACTGCGGATCATTTAATTTAAGAAGTTTATTTTGACTATTCAAAATAATTTATTCCCTAACACCGTTAAATGGGGACTGGCCATCCATCATGGAAAGTTCTACGTCTTCTGGCATACCTATGATAATTTTACTTTCAAGACTATACAGGCAGCCCGGACTAACGTAATTAAAACTACTAATCGGATTTAGACAAAAAAAATCAGTAGGCACTTAATGTAGCTTGTAGACATAAAAAAATCCTTAAATACATTATGAAAAACAAACAATTTAAGTAGTTAGAAACGTGTGATAATATTTAGAATAAATATGTATATTTTTAAAAACGAACATTTCAATTTAGGTTTAGTAATTTAAGCGCCTAAACCCAGAACGGAATTACATGAACATTGGCATAGAGATAATTTAAGACCCTTGAAAGGATTTAGGATAGTTTTTATCTCGAAAATCATTCCTTAAGTTGGTAGAAGTTTATTTGGGACAGCGATATTTAAGGTTAGCAATATTTTTTCTCAAGTTCTTCTACGCGGACGAAGTCGCGAGCAACAGCTAGTTGAAGATATATTTTGTTTTTCAGAGATTTGATCCATCGAATCTATCGATTGAAGCAAACAGAATACAGATTGTTATTTCTGTCGAGTTTAGTAAGTTTAAATACGCGGTCGCAGCTGTGAATGCAGTTTTATTAAAAGTGTATACTACTCGCAATTCCATACATGTCAATCGGATGCGGTTGGTTTAATCCTAAAAAGGTTGGTATATATTAGTATGTTACACATGGTTGACTGATACAATACTTATTTTTACCGTACATGGGCGTATCGCGACCAAGGTATCCATTATGATGTCATTAATATCGTCACCAATGCCAACCTCCTCGTTTACTAATCAGCAAAATCGCATGCTGTATAGCTTTGCTGTCACCACCGCAAATAGATCTGCAGATGTATCAAATATGTAGGCGCAGTGCACAACAGACGGTCGCTGAGCCGACCTTGCTCTACTATTCCTATTTGCGATTCAGTCTTGCCAAAACTCTCCTGCTGTAGTCAAATATTGTATACGCTTTAAAAGCTACGATATTGAATTTTCTAAAAAGGTTAATGCACTTTTCGAAGTACGAATAAATGGGTACGCAGTTGGCGGTCGGCATTTACACTAATTATCATGAAGTAGGGATTGTAGGGAGACTAAGAAGTCATATAGTGTCTAATAGTGTGAATTACAAAGAAAAATCCTTGCGTCGAAAACGAAACTTTCACGAGATATGGTTTTTAACCCCCGACGCAAAGACAGGGGTGTTGTAAGTTTAACGTGTCTGTGTATTTGTGTATCTGTCTGTGATATCGTAGCTCCCAAACGGATGGACCGATTTGAATGCGGTTTTTTTTGTGTCATAGATAATTTTAACCCGAGTGTTCTTAGCTTTTCATGTTTCATGAAAACAGAAAAAAAACAGATTTTCATATTTCATGAAAATCTGTTCAGCAGTTTGAAGATCATCAACTCTTTTCTAGTTGATGAGGGGAGACTAACTTCCTTATGTCCGATCGATTCGAAATTTGGTACCGTGTTACTTCAACGACATCGAAATTATATGGTAAGACGTGGACAGCCATGGACAGCCTTTGCACAATAATTATGCTTTAGTGTCAATCTTATGAATACCGATACTTTAAGGGGGTGCATTGGAAATTATCGCGTGCTTTGAAACGCCTTTCTGACTAGATTAAGAAACATTAAGGTCTGATTTTCAGATATATGATTCTTGACTATATCTGATTTAATCGATAAATGATCTCCTAAAATTTCCTCTATAGAAAAAAAAACCAAAGTTGGGTCTTTTTTATTTTCCTTTTTTTACTCAGCCTACTCAAACAATACATTAGTTTACGACACAATCAAGATAATACTATAGTATTTTATCTCATCTAAAATCTCACTTAATGAAATATGAATAAAACTTCAATAAGTTAGGTTAGGTATCGAAATTTGTCCAAAAAAGCCATTCCCGAAGAGTGTTGCATCTCTTTTTCTCGTGCGCGGAAGGCATAAGCGTGTCTCTGTCAAGGGGGCGTGGTCGACTCGAATCAAGGCATCCCCTTAATACGTGGTGTATTGTAATCGGCTATGAAGTGAGGTATATCTGAGCGAGTTGAGTACTATACTGAGGAATAGGGCCGTTATTCTTTACGCGCTTACGCGCCTCACCCCACCCGTCACGCCCAACGAAACTAGACCGCTCCCTACGCTTAGTTACTACGAATCACGGCGTCAAGATATATTTGTAGGTGAGCGTTGAGGTGAGCCTAAAACAAGTTACAGAATAGCAGGGCAGGCTGGGTTGCGCACGCGCAAATCAGTCCGCCCAAGGGCTGCAATTTGTAGCTATTGTCTATTATCGCGATATCTCTCCATTTGTCATAATGCCGTGCGCTATGGTTATAAATGTTATAATATTCCAACTCGTTTAACATGGTAACTACCATACCGTATTTGTTTTAACCTCTCCTAATATTTTTGTACAATACATTCATAGATTCACGCCTTTATTCCCAAAAGAGATAGGCAGAGCACATTAAACTTATGTTCCAGTGCCACTTTTAGCATAAATGGGTATAAAAATCGACAAAATGCGATATCGCAGTGATAGGTTGCTAGCCCATTGCCCACAACACACTTCAACCCTGCTCCCTTAGTCGACTTTGACGACACCCACGGGAAGAAAGGGGGTAGTGTTGTACAATACATTGTCTTGTTTAAATAGAAACAAAAACCTAAATATATTATCTTTCTACATGCTTGCATTAGGCCAGAAGCGTCGTTCAAGTGCCGTTTAATGTAATTCGAAGTTTCTTGCGGAGTAGTAAACAACCGGTTTAAAGGCAATCACTACATCACCGTACCAAGATTTATACCCAATACATCCTTCACGGAATCCGCGGGAGAATTTCTAAAGGCATATTCAGAATAAATTATAGTATTCGCAGGTGCTCGGCACTCGCTTGGTACGTTATGGGCCACCATTACTCGCCGTCCGCTCTGTAGGTGAAACTTCGGGAAATTTATGCATATTGAAAAACACATTGTTTATGGTAAACAGTACGTTGGTGTACGGTATCGCGAATGCCGTTGCCGGCCACTATTTTGTTTAAATGCAAATTATGCACTTAAGTTTCAGCTTTAGAAATATGGAAATACTTACGTAAAGCCGGTTAGTTAAACTTTACTCGTAAGTAATCGATAATGATAGACATTTTACAATTTTCCATAAATATTGGCGATGGTGAAAGGTTCTTGCTGATAATGACATAATGATGGGTGATGTGGAGAAAACCCACGTTACACGTAATAATTCACGTATGAGCAGAGGCATCAGAGGTGAAATTGGAAGGGGAAACGACTTGACGTCATAGTTTCGATAATAACATTAAGGCTTGTATACCCGCTAAAGTCCTTGAGCGTATGGGCGGAGCCTCGAGCCTCTCCCCGCGTAAGTCGCACAACCCGCCGTCGTTTATTAAGCGTTACATAGATTAAGTTACAGACGCGTCATCGCGCATCGTTACCAATGCAAGGGTGGACGTGGGTGGGTGACATTCGTCATGCTTAATTGAAACGTGATATTTGTCATTGTATGTATTATTGTTATTATTATTATTTCCCATCTTGAACTAAAAACAAAATCTAAACTATACCTACGTAAATGTTAATTAGGTACAAATGCCAACACAGTTAACTGACCATCCTGTATTTATACAAGAACCTTATTATAATGCACATAAAGTGCACGGATGGTCAGTCAGCTGTCTTGTCTATAGTACCTACTACTTTACAAACCACCAAACCACGAAATAGATTGTCCACTCTATGCAACAAAATTATCTGTCACTAAAAACTAAACTATACGCAAATATTTATTAGTTACCTACTATACGAATCACAAAACGGATTGTCCACTCTATGCAACAAATATAGTCCACAATTTCGACAAATATTTAAAAATTTCGGCGCAGCGCAAATTGACACAGGTCCGTCATGCAACGTGTCTCGTCCCGCACTGACCGTATGGACGAAAATGGGGAGGCGTAGGAACTTTGGCGGAATATTTCAGAAAACGAGATATTTTTTTAAGAAAATTAAGAAAGTAAGAAAATGATGCTCTTGTTCATTATCGTATGAAGAAAGTTATAAAATTTCATATTATTCTGATAAAAAATGGAGCAGTAAAATGGTTACAAGTGAAAAAATAGGGGTGACTTTAGATTTCTTTTTCTCCAATTTTTATTGTTAAAATGGATTTCTACGAAAACTATGACCCGTCGCATATCTTGCAGATTATGACATATTTTTTCCGACGGCAAAAATGTTACGTTATAATGTATAAAACGGTTACAAAACAACTCATTTTCACGACAATTTCGAATGTGGAGCCTTAAGATCCTAGGTTACAATAGTTTTTGACTCTGTTTGTTATGACTTCGAACCTGATAACGAAATTTTAGACATCTAAAGATGCAGGAAATCCAAGAATATATTTTTCACTTTTCATAGTGAGTAGTTGAATTCACCTACGAGATATTATCGAAATCGTGTCCGAAGTGAACTATCCTTGCCTGTACAACTATATAAAATATTGTAATTTAAATAAGTACTTATTTATCCAAATACTTAAGTTGGTATCCATTTGTCGTCTACCTACTACCTAATTACCTATAGTACCAGCTTAGCTTGTCACGTGTAAGGCATTGATATAGCAGTCATTAGTCTGCCAAGTCAGAGATATACAAACATACTCATATACTTAAAATTCGCAATGTAGTGGATATTGCCAGCGGCAAACTAATAAAACGCGATTTATAATTGGACTCCCGAGTTCAGCGAGGTGCAACACGGTAGGTAATTGCTAACTCGCCCCACACCGATCTACCGTCGGAAATGGAAAATATATTTCACTAATACTAATTAACATTCGCGCTTTTTTACGAACGAAGTTACTAAACCAATTATTTTTACATGTATTTCAAACTATGCCTACTAAGCGATTACATATTTATATTTTCTACGACGCGCAAAATACTGAGGATAATTTTAGACAAGTCTTAAGACGAAGTATACTCAAGGTATGATTTCTATCAATCGCCTTTACGAGAACCATTTATACAACAAAGTGTTTACTTACTCCCAGATAAGCAGAACAAATCAAAACACGTTTAGATAAATAAATCAGTCTATGTATTTTCATTCTTACACTCGAGTATTTGATAGGCAATTCCTAAAGTGATTTATTTTTATATTCCGGTAACCTCGGCTCCGTGGTATCCCATTAGCCTAAGGAGTAATAGTGTGAACTTGTATTACATTACGATTGAATACTAACAATGAGAAAGCGTAATAGACGTGCGCCAGTAACGTATTACGGGCATCTTTCACGTGCCACCGGACATTTATAAATTGCGCCACTAATAACATTTACTGAAATGAGAGGCTATTTTGTCAGTATTTAATAGCATTACTAAGAATGGCACATTAATGAAACGCACATCCCAGTAGAAAGTAACAATACTTATCTAAATGTTTCCCAATCCTAAGTAAAGATAACTTTGACTGGTTTGCCGCGACGCGTGGGTAGGTATATAACCTAATTAGTATATAAGTAGTAAAATTCAATCTAAAATATATAATGATCTGCAACGATATCATCATCATTATCACGTCAGTCTATAATCCCATATGTGTTCTACTGCTGCAAGCCTTGCAATACTATCGCAGTATTATAATCCCATATGATGTGTTCTACTGCTGCAAGCCTTGCAACTTGCAATACTATCGCAGTATTATAATCCCATATGATGTGTTCTACTGCTGCAAGCCTTGCAACTTGCAATACTATCGCAGTATTATAATCCCATATGATGTGTTCTACTGCTGCAAGCCTTGCAACTTGCAATACTATCGCAGTATTATAATCCCATATGATGTGTTCTACTGCTGCAAGCCTTGCAACTTGCAATACTATCGCAGTATTATAATCCCATATGATGTGTTCTACTGCTGCAAGCCTTGCAACTTGCAATACTATCGCAGTATTATAATCCCATATGATGTGTTCTACTGCTGCAAGCCTTGCAACTTGCAATACTATCGCAGTATTATAATCCCATATGATGTGTTCTACTGCTGCAAGCCTTGCAACTTGCAATACTATCGCAGTATTATAATCCCATATGATGTGTTCTACTGCTGCAAGCCTTGCAACTTGCAATACTATCGCAGTATTATAATCCCATATGATGTGTTCTACTGCTGCAAGCCTTGCAACTTGCAATACTATCGCAGTATTATAATCCCATATGATGTGTTCTACTGCTGCAAGCCTTGCAACTTGCAATACTATCGCAGTATTATAAGCAGAGGTAGGCAGGGGAGAGCTATTTTTACGTCATTAATGTCATGTAGTTGTGTCTTGTAGATATTAATATGGATAAGGTGTATCCATAAATAAATATTAAAAGAAGATAAAATTGGAATGATTAAACATAAAATGAAAATGCATTAAAAAACGAGTAAAATTAACCTTTTTTTATTTATTGTAAAATTTCTGTGCTATTGTAATAAATAACTATTTTTATTTTTCTATATTTTCAATTCTTAATGAGTTCCACCTTGAGTTCAATATCCATTTATAGATAGAAAAAGAAAGTAAGTTTAAAGTTATTACTTATACCTACAGGTTTGTACGGAACCCTCGGTCCGCGAGTCCCACTCGCACTTGGCCGGTTTTTTAATTCAGAGATTTATTATAAGTGAGAGATAAAAAGGTAACCAAACAGCCAAGAAAACATTACTTGTCTTTATTTTGTAACATAAAATGTATAAAGAAATTAGTGCATCTTCTGAAATAATCATTTCAGCTTGCCAATATGAAGATACATACCTACAAAGCCTTAACTACAGCACAAATTCCATTATAAATACTTATACGGTAGTAGATATTATGTAGAGATTTGTTTTGTTCATTTTACTTTCCACGACCTTACTATGCCTACACGTTTTCTATAAATTTTCAGGAAAGCATTTCTTTCAAAGTATTGTGGAGTGGAAAAAGTTTCATCTTGCCGCATAGGATTCAACTCTGAAGTAAAATTTTAAAAAGATCTGAAAGGCCAATAGAACATCATTTGCCAGTCCAGGTCCGGCCGTGTTCTATACATAAGTCAAATTTTTCAACATTTTACATACCTGTAAGTATTTCGGCAGATTGGTCTAAGCAGTTTCAACTCATTTATGTTATAATCTGAAGAACAAGTTGCCACTGCAAGAAATGCATTATATTCCACATAGGTATTAGTTGCCTGCCGCATTGCCGTTAAAACAAACTTATTTGAGAACCACTCCTAGCCTAGCCCCAATAGGCGCTCGCCACGGCCCCATTTCTGTTGATCGACTGAAGACCACCACTTACCGATGTTTATTAGGTCGATCAGGAAATCGCGAAGTTAATACCGAGCAGTTTATTTTCATAGTTCTTCTAGATTTTACGTTGACGGCGATTACGCACGGGGCGGCGGAATCAGGGCGCTATCGCTATGAATGACGAATCAAAGACGTAAGTGGAAGTACATTGTATTAGTTACAAACTGCACCGCTTGGCTTCTTAATTTTATCACCCTTAGGCGCAGGTGGCCTTTGATGCATTAACACATTTTCTCAAGAGCCCTAGCGACCTTCTTCGCCATCAGTAACACAAACATTATATTTATGTATAATATATAGTCTTACTTGGCTCCGGTCTTCTGTAGGTAAGTTTATACCTAGTTTTCGCAGGTGGGCTCATTCGAATTTGGGCGAGATGGAGTTTCACTGTGCCCTCAAAAAAAGCTACTTATCGTAATAAAAAAGACCTATGTCTACATTACATAGTTAATTATCCCATATTATTAAACGAGCAATAATTATATTTGAAATCACGTTGTCGAAAACGGCTCTATTATTTCAGTGAGAGGTTTGGTGTACACGGGTTTTACTGGGGCGAAAAATCGATCTAGCTGGGTCTCATGTCTGGGAAAATTCGTTTTCTCCGTATTTTCTCTAATTCACCCAAGCAGAACTCAGTCGCCCAGGGACTTATATTATTATATCCTATCTTATTCTATAACCTATACTATTAAACGAGCAATATTTATATATATATATATGCAATCACGTTGTCGCCGGAAACCGCTCTAACGATTTTGTGTGAGAAAATTTGTTTTCTCCGTACTTCCTCTATTTTAACCCGAGCAGTGCTCGGTCGCCCAAGGACTAGTTATAATCTTTGATAATTAAGATTTTGTAAACTATGAGAATGAAACCTGAACCTTTCTCTACTCCTTCAGGAACTTATTCATTATTGAAGATAACTAATATTCCGTACGCAAGGTACGTACAGTCGCCATCAGATATATCGGAGCGGCCAAAGTGCTCATAAATATCTGAACACGTCTCGAATGCCTTGACAATAGAGACGTGTTCAGATATTTGTGACCACTTTAGCCGCTCCAATATATCTGATGGCGACTGTACCATACATTTAAAAGCCGGGCACACGCGACATTCCATCCTTTTTTTTTGAGAATTCTGAAGTGGTTGAAATCGAGTTATGTAATGCAGATGTTATTTTAGCTTATCTGTAATTAAGACGGGCGTATAATTTTCATTTCCGTCGGCGTGTCCTATCATGCGTCGGCAGTTAAGACACAATTTGTAGCATGTTGTTATTAATTACGCGTCCACCCGCGTCGGCCGGCGGCGCTCCTGAGGCCCTCGAATCGGATTCACATTCTGACAATCCAATTTCAAGATATGCTCTTGTGCAATGTCTGGTTATAGCTACAAAGCGACTTTACTGAATAATTTACGCCATAGTCCAGTACGGGAAAGGAATGCACCTTCGATAATTTTCAAGAGCGTGATATTTTGTTGTCGGTTTGTTAAAATACTGCCTGCGCAACTGATTTCACTCATATTTACGAAATATTTAACACTGGATAATGTCTAAAGCGCTAAAAAGAGACATAGGCACACATTGGCATACTGTGACTTCACGTGCACACCAAAAACTACTCGTAGGTACTTCTACTTACCTACTGTTTATTAAAATACTGCCTTCGTCACTGTTATCACTTGTTTTTTCTTATATTTAACACTAATATCTGTAGCGCAAGAATGAAGAATATAACAAAGTCTAAAACAATTTAACAACGCGCAAATTTTTTAAAGGGTTATGCAAGGGGCGTTCGGATACTGCATCTGTGGCCGGTATACCTACGAGTATACGTTCGTCGTATGTACGTTCCCAATTTAAATGGTCACAAATAGAACTATATTTATTAATCAACGTGATACATGTTTCTTGTGCAGAACGAACTTTATTTCATGTTGTTCTTCATTTAAATATTCTTTCATCCAAAACAACACTGAGTCAAAGTTTTGAAAAACAACCATTTGTAATTTAAAAAGTACCAACCAATTATTATACGTTTTCGAACGTGGTATTTTGCGCTTTTTTGGGGGTGCAAAGATGTTGTTTGGCGCAAGTGCTTGTATTGAAAGCCGAGCTAGCGAAGGATTGTAAGATTGAAAGTACAAACCTGAGCATAGCGAGGTTTTCAAGGCACGAGACGCCAAATGCCGAGCGAAACACACAACTTTTCGTCTCACCACCGCTACGAAAATTGTAAACGTAGGTAATAAAAGTAATCTGGACCTTTTACTTTTACTCGTTTTTCGAAAAAAGTCGAAGTATTGTTGGGTACTCACGGGTAAACTATTCGCATGCGCATAATTTTACTTTTTCCGCTCAATTAAAATTAAATGTATGAGTTTTTCTTAAATTAAGTGTTTAAACGGTGCGTTCCAAATATGCACAAAGCGAAAAGTTTTGAAAAATAAAACTACTATTTAAAATTATTTATTTGTATTGTACCCTTATAAGTCTACTTATTAATATTTCATATGTACTTAAGAAAGAATAAGTATTATCAATTGAATTTTATCAAAATCATAATAAATAAGTTTCTGAACGTAGGATAATGACATTAATGACCTCTCATTCTGTATAGAAAACAGTTGGATCTCGCGATTGACCGTCACATCCCAAGTTAGGTATAGGATATTAATAGGTAGGTATTAATACGGATATTACCTAACACATTTTGGGCGCAGATTTTGAGGTATAAAGCAAGCCTTTCTGAGCCGGTGAGGTGAACAATATATTTCCTATAAAAGATTGGGTTTTGGTTAAGTGAATTGTATTAAAAACTATTAAAGGTAACCACTGTACGAAAATGTTGAGTAAAATTAGTAGTAGGTAGTAATAGGCCTAAGTAGTAGAATACTATTCCTGATTTAATAAAATACCGTGTTACTATTGATATTTAAATCTGTTCGATATGGAAACTGCCATTACTTTTGATAGTTTTGAATATATTTTAGAGGCCACTATATTTATATTATTTTAACTGCATCACTTAATGTGAATTCACTGCTTTGATTTTATACACATCTCAAAATTATTGCTATTAAAACTATAAAATTTATCAACAACTATATTAAATAAAAATTATTAGGTACCTATTCGATGTCAGGCGACAAAAATATAATTGCAGATAAAAGTAGGAACACATTCTGTTTTTATTTTGGAACTACCAAATAGAGACCTGAAAATATCAATAGGTTTATCTGCACATTTTTTGTGTTAAAAAATTAATCAATTTAGGAAATATTAGGTACTTTTAAGGAAACAATTCTGAATACCGGTTATACGTGTATGTGCTCCTTTCCGCCGCTGTAACAGCTTAATATCCCCGCGAGATGGCATCGGCTGTCTTTACAAATTAAAGTGTAAATCACGCAGATACTGACACGTTCCCTCCGTGCGTTCACTTCCTCGCTGTCGCGATATATCGAGAAATATTTTAAGTGAAAACAAAATGCAAAAGTAGTACCCGCTTTCGTGCACGAGTGCAGATACAACCTGTAATGGATTTATAAAACTCCATTTAAATTACTGCAACTTTCTTTGGTATTATGACCATATCGTACATCTAAAAGTTTGACTAAAAACACTGTTTTCGTTAGACTATAGTACAGTTCACGTCATATATATGATATGATATGTACACATTGACCACCTTATAACAATGGAGTAGTGCAAAAGTGTCAACATACCTTTGACGACGACTGTTTACCTACACAATTTATCTTTTCTATGTAGGTAGGTGAAAATCCTGCAAACATATCACAAGTATTAAATCACAACAATTACAAGACATTAAAATGTAGATATCTGCATGTGTTTCGTGAGCCATTAAGATTATGAAAGTCATCAATTCAGTTCATGGTAATATTATACTGACGAGGTACCGGCAATTCCATTGTCATTTGCGTTACTTATTTACACTATTCAGCATTACGCGCGCTCCGGTCCGGTGCGCCGCGCCGCCTAACAGAAGTTGTAAGATGCTCATTTAGCGAGATCAATTTCAGTAGATTGCCCGACAATCAGGTAATCACGTCATTAGACAACGGTTAGTGCTGTAAACGTAAAGGTGCTCGTTATTATTATTATGTAATTAGTAGGTTTAGGAAATTTTAAAGAACACATTTTATATAATACTAGCTGAATGCCCGCGGCTTCGCCCGTGTGCGGTTATAGGAAAATGTAACATACTGAATTTTCCCGTGGGAATTAGATGTTTTCCCGGTGAAAAAAGTAGCCTATGTCACTCTCCAGCTTCTAACCTATCTCCATACAAAAAATCACATCAATACGACGCTCCGTTGCGACGTGAAAGAAGGACAAACACACATTAATTTACTCAATAAAGTTATTTTATTTATTATTATTTTCATCACATTCATATTATTCTAAATTTCACTCTGCTAATGATACTAATCAATAAAATGTCTGTATACGCACGCGCACCTAACATTAACTACATAATACAATAACACAGGACGCAATGCCGATGTAAAATTTAATACATCGTTAGAATTTTTTCAACATAATGTATACGTATAAAAAAGATAATCCGTGGAACTGTTTCCTCACAAGTGGAGTCACTGAGTCTAAACTAAATGCTATTTTAATAATAGGTATACAGCTGGAATGTGTTCAGTGTCAATCAGAACGTTCTTGCTAACAAGAAATCGATTATCGTGCTTTTATAATCCAAGTCACTGGCGTCGAATCGTGATGTGAACGAGCAAAAAATGCGTTTGTTATAAAGTGATTAGTGTTAAACTATACCAGCACAAAAATTCAAGATGAGAAGAATTTACACAAATAGATACGTTACGTAAGAATCATGAGCTACAGTAGACATAAAATCTAACAAGTATTTACAGCATAAATACGTGCTGTACCGTACCTACGTGTATATTTTTTATCTCGGTTAGATATTGTTTTGATACTTTTTCCACACAATTGTCAAGTCATTGAGAAAAACAATGACCGTAAAGATGACCAGATCGGAATCGCATAATGCACCTATATGCAGACGACACTCGCATAATAATTCAAAAAAAATCCACTCAAATGTGACATAAGTCTTACTTGGACGCAATTTATTACCTACATTGGTTTAAAAGTAATAGTCTTAAAATGAATATCGATAAAACGGTCTGGAGGTGTGGGAAAACAGTGTTCTCATAAACACTATATTAATATTGCAAAAGAAAGCCATATAAGATGTTATCGATAAAGCTAAACCCCAGGAACACTGTCGTCCACTGTTTATAAGACATTAAGATAATGACAGTACACAATTATACACATAGGTATATTATTCCTATGTCTCCGTCGAATTGAAGTTTAGTAAGTATACATATATTCATACCTAGGTAGGTAGGTAGAATAGGTTTTTCCATATAGAAAAAAGTGTTCATCTAACATCGCCATGAACACGCATCGACCATTAGATATCGACAAATTGTTGTAGAGTAATTAAGTTCGGCGTTAATCGGCAACGATTGATGTTTTACATCGGTTGGATGGAACTGGAATAATTAAGATTTAAGATAACATGATAGAATATAACTTCGCAGTGAGTGCTGTCATCTCTTGGTAGTAACTGATACATTTTGTAAGTAACAAATAAAACATGAACGCTTTTCAGTTTTCTTTGTTACTACCAAACCCTTAACATAATGTCGAATTGTAACACTGGATTCACGAGTGTCGGTCATAGGTACCAATTTACGAGAAGAGACCCGTGTTAGCCGAGATAATGAGTTTCAAGGGCCGCTTTAATCCACAGGACAATTCCGCGCGAAATAAATCGCTGCCAGCGGTTCCAGAACTGTGAGTAGGTACAATTACAATAGAAATTGTATAGTAATTGTGCCTAGGAAATAAAAAAAAAATCTTAATATGGTAAAAACACCAGTAATACGGAGAGTGCATTCACATCCCAATTTTCCAAATAGAGTATCGTTGCTTTGCTGCCAAAGTAGCTTACATCATTTCATTTTAATTACATTAATAATATCTGTAAGTAGGTGTTTCTATTTTAATTACTTTCTATAAAGCCTATTTTATGAAGTATAAACTTGTTAAGAACCTTCATATCGGTGTTGGCACAAATTTACTAACTTTACTTTCTTAGCTGGTCCTATCCAGCTGTACTTGTGCAGCTTATTTCAGTTAAGTGAAAGTAAATAAATACACATTATAATTAAAATATGATGCAACTACGTGTTCATTTCTTTATTTCAATACTGGGTATATTGCAATTATTGCAAATGAGGGGGAGATTTTATGTCTTCATCATTAATAAACTGTATATCCTAATCGTAATATTTGTAATCATGCAAATAAACCGACACAATCGGCGCATACCTACGATAGATATAAAGAATGCCAATGGGCTCACGGATTGATCGTGCTAACGCTATATTTGTACATTTGTTCATCTTTCGACCATCTTTTAAAATGTTGAAATGCTTTCTCCTCTCCACCGTTCCACGCAGATCGATTGACCCTGTGCTTCGCCAAATTTCCCAACAAGCGAAACGACCTTGCATTATTGTTACTGTTCCAGACTGTCGGTTAGCCATGAATCCTACTAATATTATAAATGCGAAAGTTTAGATGTTTGGATGTTTGTTACTCAATCACGCTTAAACGGCTGAACCGATTTCAATGAAATTTTGCACGAAGATAGTTTATAGCCTGGATTAAAATATAGGATAGTTTTTATCCCGGGTCCACGCGGACGAAGTCGCGGGCGGAAGCTAGTAAGTAATAAGCTAATACACCGCATGACAAAAATCCTCAAGCTTAATCGGTAGAGTCATCTGCCCCGGTAAGGCTACAAGATAGGTTATTGTTATTACCTATCTTGTTAAGTAGGTATTGTGGGTCCCGCCAGGCGTATCGTATACAAATCTAGGAAGCTTTAAACTATTAGTCAACACTGATAATACATATAAGTTTACATAATTATAAAGCGCACGGAGTGTCAACAACGCTTTCCTCGTAACATCACACGATCGAATTAGGTGCATAGCTGTAAAGTAGAGCTTGTGGCATCAGCATGCCTCCACGTCGCCCAGACCGGTCGACACCGTACTTAATCTCCGGCTCGGCAAAAGGCAACGTACCCGGAAACTGGGTGACATTTAACATATCGACCGGGTATCGGAACAGATATCACCCACACCCTGATCCGATGCAATTTGCAGTTCACTGATCAACTTGTCGCGAATGGCCCGCGAACAGCTCGGCAGTATCTTATACCAGCGGGATCTTCGACTAGAACATGCACCTAATCTGAGGGGAAATTAATCCACATACATACATAAAGTCATACTGCCGTGCTAAACAAAATGCCTCAATTTTTTTCATCAAATAGTACATACTTTAAGTAGGTAGTATTTATGTCATTGTCAAGGTAAAACAGTAAATCTCGACAATAAACTCATTTTTAACATTTTAATTTCTAGCATTTAATTGTAGGTCCAGACCAGATTCAGAAATCACCGTTAATTTATTTTCGTTTTGTGTTCGTATTTGTAGTTTTCTGAATCTGAGATGAAATAGTTACAGAGCTCTAACTCAATTAATATTTTGTCAACAAATGGTACCTACTTGTTTTGTTGGAGTATTCGTTGAATAGGTACGAAAGCTTCTGGCAGTGAGCAGTCATATAAACAAAGGGCCTTTATGGTTCCAAGTTTGAAGTACGTAACAAAAGCTCTTATTAACGCCGCACCATCAGGACAAAGATAATAGGTCACGTCACAATAAGGGCTTTCAGGTTTGATATTTATGTTGACATTTTTTAAACAAAATGAAGAAACTAGTGCTTAATATATACATTAGTCTGTAACCTGAATCCTCACGATCTGATAAGATTCTTATTAGATTTGCTACTAATTCATTATGGACTTACGATTAAGCGTTTACGTGTGTGTGATTTTTCGTAGATGTAAGAACTAACAAAGAATCAAATTGTCATACAGGTTATACGTATGTTAATAAATCAGGTTATTAACGTAACAGATTATAATAAGATCTTGTAAATAATGATACTGTATATACCGGATTAACAATGAATATAGGTATTAAGGTGGTTCGATTTCCATAGAAAACGTTATTTGACATTCGCAGGCTAACGGCCTGATTTTTTAAGAAACTTAATATGTAACTTACTTTAATAAATTGGCTTTCAATTTGCGCGATATTCCACTTTTTCTTGAATAAAGTTGTATAAACTAGAATAATTTAACTTACATAGGTTTCTTGAAAAATCACGCCGTTAGCCTGTGAATGTCAAATAACGTTTTGTATGGAAATCGAACCACCTTAAGTAGATATATCTATCTACCAGCACGATGGGACGGCCGCGACATACTCTCGATTTTTCTCGCACTATATACCTCTTGCTTGTTCTAAGTGCTCTAATAAGAGAGAGAGACGGATAGTGCGAGAAAAATCGAGAGCTCGCGCGCCGTCGCGTGATAGTGCAGGATGCTGGCGCGAGCGCATTCCGGGATGGTATGATCTTGAATCACTGTTGCCATTTTAGAATCCGTTCCGTCCCCACACGCAACTTGGGAGTGAATTCCGCTATCCGAAGTAGTATAGGTATGCATTATTATACTCGACTGCGATTTCAAATGCAATTCAACGGCTGTTTTTGAAATTCTGTAGAAAAATATGTATGTAATACTTATTAGGAGAATTACATAAAGTGGAATTAACATCTAATTTTCAGGCCTTGGATAATCAATTTGATTACACCATAATAATTAATAAAGCATGTAATCTGCAGTACTTACCTGCGTACAGATTAGAAGCAGGTAAATAGTTCGATAATCATAGTTGAAATGATAGCGTATATCAACTAAACTCTCAGACCTCAGTTATTTTTACTAACGATGCACAATTTTATTCTAAGAATGCAACGCAAGAGACCATCCACCCTGCCTGTGTCAAGTGTCACCTGACCCGCGTATTTCAAAGGCAAATCGTGGTCTTGCCATTTTATTTGTTCGTCGGGCAAACTGCTTGGTGTATTGAACTGTGAGTATGTGCGACCGAGGTAAACGGGCTATGATATCGGTACCGTCCGCAGCTTCACTCGCAGAGTCTGTGCTGATGCTAGGGTTGCTCAGTATCGATTCGATTAAATATATTAAACGATTTCACAATTTCTGGCTAGAGTAAAACCGCTAATCAAAAAATATTTAAAAAATCGGTGGGCATATAATCGATAAAGCATAATTTTATGTAAGAAGTCGATTCGATTACTCCAATAGTCCAATAGTAATAAGTAATCCTTATTCACTACAGAAATATGTATAAAAATCTATTAATCGCAGGAATTAAAGAAATATATAAATTACCGATCGATTCCCATCCCTATTTCACGCTCGCATCGACTATATCATTGTCTAGAAATCTTTGACCCGCGCCGTAAGGGCACGCACAATCAATGCTGACATTGTTCCGATACAATTCAACGAATACCGTATTCGTAAAAGTACGGAATTTAATAGATGTCACGGGATCACCTTAAAACATTTAATTTTAAGGCCTTCTTGTCATCATCGGCAATTTTGGTATGTTACGTTACGTTGCTTGAAAAAGGTGCAGTAGGTATACTATTTTCATTTGATTAATCGACATTTAAAGGTTTTTTAATCAACTAACACAGCCGTGTCTCTAAAAGTCCCGGGAAGCTCGACTCTCCAAAAAAACGTAGTTTGGTTCTCATAGAAAAAAATAATGACAAAAGAAGTTTAAATTAAACTTTTTCTGTTTCGTTTATTATTATAGAAACTAGATCCTGGCCTAGGACTTAGGGCGGATCGCATTATGTAACTATACAAAGTTTAATGTTATTGCAGCACGCCGTTTCATAACGAGAGTAAAAGTACGTTTGTATGAGGAGCCCACTTGTGTTGTGTCGAACTTCCCGGGGACTCTTCAGTTCATTTACCCGCAGATCCGACGATCCTCCCGAAGAAGTAGAGGCGCTGCTGCTGCTGCCGAGACGCCCGTTATGGTACATATTGGATTTGTCGAAAACTCCAACAAAGTAAAACTTGGCTCCTGGACAAGACTGTTGGTCAAAGTCTGCATTCACTTGGACATAAACATAACATTCACATCACTATCACAGCAGTGTTGCGTTGGCGTGAGCTTTCTTCACTTAACAGCCATTAGCAGAGGGATTACACATTGTTTCTATTCAACTATTTTCAACGGTTTTTCTTGCAATTGTAACTAAAAAGTTTACAAAATCCTTTTTACAAAACATGTCGGTATAACAACACAACTATAGGTGGTTAATTAACACTCCTGTTTTAGGTCAAAACGATGGTAATCTCTAAACTGAAGCAAACTACCGCAGATTCAGCACCTGTTAGCGTCTACGTGACTTAAGCAGCCGTTTTATCGACCTCGGAACACACGACATCTTGTGGCACCGGCTTATCTCTAACTATCGACATTAGCAGCAATAAATAATCGTGCCTCAATTTTGGCGATAACAAATATCGCTGTCACCTTGAAAGTTGTCTTTTGATAAACAGTATAATTTGAATAATTTGAAATATATGTTTGGTTATTCTTTAAATAGGTAACTAATCAATATCCTTTTAGCTGGATAACTTCAAAACACTCGAGTCTACATATATATAAATTCCTATTCAAGTGGATGCGATAATTAATAGTTACACTAAATTAGGTTCTTATACATTTGATATTTCTATGTAGGTATCGAATCGACCAGTTATAAATATAAAATTCGTCATTGCATACATTTTGTTTATTATTTATGAAACAAACTTCAGCAAACGTAAGCATGTATCTCTACTTACTCAGTTTTAAGAACGAACTAAGTATTCCTTTTTACTATAATATAAGCTAAAATTGCCACAATTGTGTACACACTGGAGCACTGCGACCGCGCGTTAATTAAGTAAAACTATTTATAGAAGGGCATAGCTTTCTTAGCTCTAAAAGGGGTTTTATGTGAAATTGGTCGGCGAGATAGTAGAGTCGGTATCGCGAAAGCGATTTCGCGTGCGCGTGGGCCGGTCGGCGCGCGCGGCGGCACTGCCCGGGCCCGGCGACGCGCGCGCAGCCCGCCGCGTGCGTTGCACCTGATCCAGCCCTCACCCGTCTCCAGCTCCAAGGATTCCCAGGAAACTGGAGCTCTTAAATCGCATACCACGTGTGTACTCGTACCTACTTCTCAGAAGAATCGTTGAACTCTAATAATCCACGCTCAGTGCGTGCTTACATGTCATGACGAATTAACTTATTGTGAAACGGATCGTAACCAACATTTGAATTTTACTAATGATAATGTGCCTTTTAATTAACTAGGTGTAATGGTAATGTTTATTTATATATGTACCTATTCATACTCCGTATTACAACAACTACTGACTACTACGTACGTATTACTACTACGTCTCTTGAAACATGTTATGCAGGAATATATATGGGTAAATATATTTATTTATTAGCAAGAATGTGTGTGAATATTCTCAATAAACAATGTCGGACAGCATCCCGGCGGCGTCTTCATTTGCATTGCGCCCGCGCCACGGCGCCGCCCGGTTTCACTCACGACAACTTCCTACTCCGCGAAAGCCATCTCTGTTCTAGTGAACATTCCGCAAAATATTCCTTTCCTTACACTGCCACGCCAGTGAACCATACAAAGTTAAGAGTAACCAATTAGTCTGCCTTTTAAAAATGGATAAAGAGGTAAATAAGAGAAGATATTCATTGGAGAAACCGACATTACGTCGCTATCAAAATGACCTGAATTAGCCAAATATGAAGCGATGTTGATGTTGATGTTAATGTTCACTTGAAAACAAAACCTCTTATTATCATTTTAGTGCGAATTTGGTCCCGTTCATTTATTCATTTATTTAAATTTTATTGCACAATACAAGATATAGTACAAATGGCGGACTTAATGCCATTAGGCATTCTCTACCAGTCAACCAAACAGAAACATTTGATGCAGGCATTTAAATTTAAATGAAAACTTAATCCAAGATAAACTTCTATCAAATACATACGAAGAAAAAAAAACATACACATATACAAAATAATATACACTAATATATATACATATTACTACCTTTACCATTTTATTTTACCATGTAAATAATAGTCTGTAAATAACGAAGTAATAAAATTCTCCGAATAGTTATTAGTCCCTAGTCTCCACTACCGACGCGACAGTAGATTGAGTGAGAGGAGGCCTGTACGTCTAGCACAACTTGCTACTCTGTCGCTTCCCGCGCGAATGAGCGTCTCTTATCTCACTCGCACCGTGCCAATTAGAAAGAGGAGGATATATCTTTCTCAACTCGCGTCGCGGCGCGGCGTCAGTTGTGCTAGCCCCGCTGTGGCCACGCACGTTACGTGCCCAGCAGGGACATATATGATGAGTACCATGCATTGACACCAAATATTTAAAATACGTGTATAAATATATACGTAATCTAAAGTATATAGGTATACGTGTAATGCAAAACAAATATTACGGTTATACGTAAGCATATTATTAGTATCTGGCTATATAATAGAGGCACAGCACAAGGCAAGGCATTGGCATGTTGATATTTCTTATCACTGTTGGAAGTTAAAAAGAAAAAGGTAAAAGTGTACGCACCAAAGTGTGTACACAAGTGCTTCAACCAGTACGTCACTCGTTGACTCACGCATAACGGCACCACAACGGCCTTTTTATATACTCGAGCTCATTGACCATTGTGTGAAAATTGCTCCTGGCACACTGCAATTTATCAACAAACTTCTGAATGAACCGATGGCTGTATGTACACGAAACGCTAGCGTAAGAAAATTCAGCAGGCCGATTACGTTAATTTTGAAGCTGTCGGCTAGGATAAAATTTGGCTCAGTGGTAGAACCAGAATTTTGGTTTGGGGGGAAGACATGACACTATTGTTGGCGGCCCCTGGTTGTTTGTATTTTAACTACTGCAAGTTTAATGGCTTGTTTGTTATTCCTAGGTATATTTTTTATATCTTACTATACTAAATAATTACAGTTGTTCCTGGGCGAATCAAAATGTATCTCACAAAATGATCAGTGTTCCGGTGATGCCACGCGCGACCGCGCGTGCGTCCGGACAGAAAAAAAATCAAAATATCCTCCCAATATTGGGTATAGCTGATCGTGCCCGATAAGTCGGGTTGGCAGCTCGTTTGACACCTAAAATATCTTACGATAAATTGCATTCATCAGTCTTTCGATTTGTGCGGCATGACCAATCTCGTTCAGTGCTTAATGCATACCAATAAGTATTATAAATGCGAAAGTAACCTCAGTATAATTCGTCTGTTTATACGCTGCTACTTGAGATTTGAAAAGGATATTTCTTCCAAGAATTTAACCCCCAAGAAACTGAAATGTGGGGGGGGGGATGTTTTTATAGCAGGGCAAATGACGATTAAATACTATTTACGATGTTGAAACAAAAAAACCTTACGGACCATGAGTAGCACCATACCCACATTGCGAAGAAGTCCTTAGTTTTAAATACTAACTATCGTCTCGTAATCTAAACTCAACTAAAAGCTGATTAATGTTTGTATTTGTGTGTCCCACTGCTCTCGTCATGATTTTGACATTTCATGGGGGACCTTAAGCCCACCACGCTGGTCCTGTGAGGGTTGGTGGGCCCTCAGACCCTCGTTTGCTACTTACGTGTCCTTGAGATGTTATATGGGCCTTACTCTAGGATTTTAATGATTCAAAATGTTTACCGTCTTATAAAGAGGCACCAATTGCAATTTAACTTTTCCTGGAAGTCCCCCCCCCCATCAACCCCCCACCCCACCCCGTGTCGTGCTCCCTTTGTAGTAGTTGCTACGCTACGTACAACTTTTTCACAAACTACCCTAATAAGTAGTCAAAGCAAAATGAGCGTGTTTCATTAGCGAGGCAGATTCGCGAAAACGCAAGCCCGGTTATGGTTTAGGTTAGGTTAGGTTAGGTTAGGTTAGGTGTCGGGAAACCATAAACAATGTTTGTGAATAACGCTAAAATAAAGTAAATTATTCGAGCTGCTCAAACCCAGTAGAATTCTCTGAGGCGCCAAATGAACTCAAGTAAAGCCCTCGAAAAGTTTTTATATTTTTAGAGACTTTGGAGTTAATAAGAACAAACTGCTGGGCTTGAAGTGTTCCTAAGTTGATATCAAAGTTCATGAAATCTAATTCATTAATTTCGCGACTGCATGTTTTTAAAGGATCGTGTTAAAACTGGGGGCACGGCAGTGCCCCTGCCAAGTCGAGCAAAACAGCGGCACGGCCGTACCATCCTGTTCTCGAAGCAGTTCAGACCATTTTCGACCCCCCTATAACTTCGGTGTGGATAAAACTAGAAGCCTGAATTTCAGTAACCAAGCACGCATTGTATAAACACGATATATTTCAAATTTCATTCAATTTAAACCAGTAGTTTAAGAATTATAACTAGTCAAAGTTTCTTAATTTTGTCACACACTGACTGACTCACCGATCATCAAAAGTCTAAGGCACTTCTAGCAGACATAGAAGCTTCAAATTTAGAATACAACTAGTGTTTAGTGTATAAATCAAGGGCAAACTAAAAAAAATGCAATTTCAGCCCAGTTTTCTAGATACACCAACTGCATACATTATGTTGGCAATCACAACTTTACTGCATTTATGGATTTTTGCATATCTATAGTAGTATTGTGTGATTGCCAAGTCACAAAATTTTATTTAGCAAGCAAATAAAGATTAATAAGAATGCCTGAGACTTGGCTCTACGAAATATCTCACAACTTTTTACGGTGGCAGAGTTTCGAGACTTGGTCTCTTTTTACATGGAATGTTTTTTTTATGGGATTTGATTGTTATGAGCGGAGTACACCTATAAAGAGCTTCTGCTTTATTATCAATATGTAGGTAGATGATATATTATACTATATTGTCGTACTAGAGGTAGCAGTCGATTAGCTGACCAAGACTTATTATCCAGTTAGGAATAAAATATAGCGCTGTAAATGTTTACCAAAATACATATAATCACTAGGGTAGGCAGAGATCACAGATTTCCATTGCAGCCACGCATGACACCTAAAACATAAAAATTTACATAGGTATCTGGAAAACTTTAACGGGAATTTTCTAATAATCCGCAGCAGTTACTTAAATAATAATAACTTATTTAATATTGATAACTTCTTAGTTAGGCATGTTCATAATCATCAGTTTAAGCGCTTTTAAATATTCATGTCACGATTGGAGATAAATCTCTATTAATTTAAATTGACCACGAGTTATTTATTGAAATGGGTTGTACCTAACTCTACCACAAACAATACTGCGATATGTCTCAAGTCGACGCTAATTACTTGAGGTGCTTGAGGCGAACACTTATCATTAGAAAACATTCGTCATAGTCTCTACTAGTAGTTCGTACCTATACATGTCAAGTGGGGATGACCTTAGAATATAGGTATAGTCTGCATCATAAACATGTATACACTTTTGGTGGTTCTAGGAACTTGTCGCTTAGAGATAAGGTGTACATGTTTCATGTTTCATGATTGTATACCCAATTTCAACGGCAATTAAAATTTAAATATATGTAGTTAACGATCGTACGATAACTTTTTTTGGATTTCATGTAATAAAGAGCTCCTGCCCAGTGTCCAGCCCTGATATTATTCGTTTGTAGAGAATTTTTATAAAGAAGAATGAATAGGTTTGGACCAAGTGCTGTCCAGAATGGAAAACATATTCCCGGTTCTGCCCTAAAGGAGCCCGGTATTTAACAACAGTGAAAATGTATTGTGTTTTTTTTTATGATATAGGAGGCAAACGAGCAGTCGAATCACCTGATGGTAAGCGATAATCGACGCCCATGGACACTTACAACACCAGAAGAGTTGTAGGTGCGTTGCCGGCCTTTAAGATGGGAGTACGCTCTTTTCTTGAAGGCTTGAAGGCTTGTTTTCACACAACACGGATGTTGTTTGATTGTGACGTTCGCAAGCAAGTAATCCCTAAAAAATCCATACTAACAGAGCGATTTTGACATTTTATAAAAAGAAGCTGATTTGACTTTTGTCAAATACCGTATATAATCGACCACAATATTCAAATACTATAATATAATAAGTCTTGTTTGGTCTGTGTATATATACATTGCTTAATATTAGTATGATGTCATCTTTAAATTTATATGAGCCAATTCCACATTGAAATGAGGGCCTCCTTTCATATATATATAGTCCTCACGATGGCCTGATGTGGGTCGGGGACTTCGAATACACCTTTGAATTCATCACGGATGGATGCGGTTTCCTCAAGATCTGTTTCTTTGGTGAAAAGCTAATGGTAAATACCATTAAAGCGTAGGTATGCGTTATAAGTTCCGAAAAACTCATTGGTACAGGCCAGAATTAGGCCTATGATCGCCGTCGCCGCCGCCGCCATTTGATACCCTTTGAGCCGGTAAGTTACCATAACTGACAGACGATGGTGTTGTTGCATGTCAAGGCGTCAGTCTTAGTATGTACTCGGTGTACCTTCGATTCCCCTCTGCCCCTTCCTCCGTTTACCGTTTGATTTGGCTTTTTCTATGGATTTACGTAAGTAACTTTTTCTGCTGATAATGATTTACTTAAACATACCCTGAGTTGTGGTCGACGGTTACACAACTGTTCTATGAAAATAATCAAAAGACGCACATTAACTCGAATATTAGCATACGGTTAGATTTTAATTGGTGAGACCTTGGCTTAGTGTGCATAAAAATACGATTGCTGTTTGATCGAAGAACAAATGGCTGTTGCGCTCACGTTAGTCTAGTTTGGTTTTTGGGGTAGGCTAGACACCAAGAGATTGTTAGGCGGCCAGCTCGGTTCCTTGCTGCAATTAACTGAAGTATACTAGGTGATTTTTATGTCATGATCCGGAATTACAAAAAGTGACGAAGATGGTCATACTAAACAACTTTTCCTAATATGGGAGCAACCACAAAATTGCGAAAAATTAAGAGCCCGTAGATAACTGTGAGTTAATTGAGAGTTAATATCGTAACAAAAAGTATTTTCCTTCATGACTCCTGGGATGGATCTTTAGCGCTTTGATGTAGTAGAGTCTGAACTATTAGGTTAAAGAACATAAAACACTATGTGTTGATTCTGGACAGCTTGGTCCAACTCCCATACAAAGATGATCAATCTCATTGCATGTTTGCTTGGCTATGTAAGTATTTAAGTATTTATTTATCTATAAGTATGTATATGGTCGTCTAGTACCCACTATGGGTAAGATTTGCTTGCTATTTGTGTAAGATTGTCCCCAAATATTTATTTATTTTTCTGTGTTTTGAAAGACATAAAGTAGCGCCTTTTACTTTACACGCTTGGAATAAATCTTTTTATTACGAAATCGACAAGCTGGTTTTTAGTAAAGATAAAAACAATTTTAGACCAATTTGTTCTTAACCTTAAAAATCCCTTTTGGATCCAATTTGATCAGAATCAGAAGTCTGTCTAGTGAGTTCGCGCTAGCACACAATGGAAGCGTGACTGGCCGGCCGATTGTCATCAAATGTTCTCTGGCTAAACATGGACAAGCAGAACCGGAATATTCTCTGTTTTGTGAATAAATTTAAATAAAGACCGTATAAAGGACTGCGAAATAACTAGTGTGACCGCTTCACATCACAGATAACTATGTGACGGAAATCATTACCGATGATCTTCACTATCATCGGTAATTTCGGACGTTCTCGGATTAAGGTATGATGAATGTTTGTAATAAGCATTAGATGAACATTATTCATTTGATTTCTACTTATCACGTTACTACAGGTACATGGTGGAATGGCTGTCTTGATTTTGAAGATGTGGAACAGTCCACATCTTAATGTAATCTTGGATGCCATTATTTTGGAAAGTGAAAGCTGAACTGAAGACTGAAAGCTTATGTATGTTTTTTTAGTGTTCCGTGCCCAAAGGGTAAAAAAGAGACCCTATTACTAAATTTCATAAAAAATGGACTACTTATGAACGCTTGGCCACAGATTATATAATAGTTCTTTGGCTGACTATGACACATTTGCACTTCTTCGGGACAGCAAAAACGTGTTCAAGAAATTGTTATAGGTATTATTAAAAAAATACAGAATTAAAAATTAAATCTTATTGTAGGTATTTCTGGCGGTTTATCAAAAGCAAAAGAGGCAACTTTGGCATCCCCGAATCGATGCACTTAGATAATAATTATATATCTAATGGTGATAGGATATGCAATGCCTTTAATCAATATTTCCAATCTGCTCCACAACAACCATTCACCATATCAGTATAGCTCAGAGACCTCAGTAAACATTAATAATGTGCATATTGATTCCAATGTACTTTTTAGGTACCTAAAGCATCTTGACATAAATAAGGGGGCGGGCCCTGACGGTATTCCACCCATTTTTTGGCGTTACCCATAACTTATTTATTTATTATTTCATTAAATACTGGTGTAGTGCCGAAAGTATGGAAGGAATGTGACGCCTGTTTTTAAATCTGGTGATAAGCTTGACATAAAAAAACTATAGGCCTGACAAATTATCGCATGGCCTTCTTCTGAGAAAGTTGAAGGTTGCTGGCATTCATCGAAGCCTTTTTCGTTGGGTGACTTCATACACACACCGGTCTCAGGCTGTAGCTGTAAAGGGATACTGTTCCAGCTTTGTTCCTGTTTTATCTGGCGTGCCCCAGAGTTCTCACCTGGGACTTTTAACATTTATGTCAACGAGGTTTTATCTCAATTTCAATTTGCTTTAAGTTTACTCTATGCTGATGATAAGAAAATGTACAAAGTTATTAAGAGTGTTCATGATTGCCAGAACTTACAGGAAGATCTCAATCGATTGTACACTTATTGCCTATCGAATTACTAGTATGTAAATATTAAGAAATATAATATAATAAGTAACCTTTACAAGAAAAAGCATACATTTATTTATAACTAGCTTCCGCCCGCGACTTCGTCTGCGTGGACTCGAGATAAAAACTATCCTATATTTTAATCCAGGCAATAAACTATCTTTGTGCAAAATTTCATTCAAATCGGTTCAGCCGTTTAAGCGTGATTGATTGAGTAACAAAAATCCAAACATCCAAACATCTAAACTTTCGCATTTATAATATTAGTAGGATTATCCCCTTGGCAGTGAACCTGTGCAAAGAGTGAACACTATCAAGAACCTGGGTGTACATATAGACAGTAAGCTGATGTTTAAAGATAACATAGATTTCTTAACACAATGAACCTTCCGCCGGGATTTGTCTTAAGAGCAGGTTTAAGGAGTTCAAGGAGACCTGACACATTACTGATGCTTTTCAACTCATTAGTTAGACCTATTTTAGAATATGCATCGACTGTTTGGAACCCGCAATATAATATATATGTTAACATAATAGAGAGAATCCAGAATAAGTTTTAAGGCATTTGAATTATAAAGCACTAGCTAAGGCCCGCGACTTCGTCTGCGTGGACCCGGAATAAAAACTATCCTATATTTTAATCCAGGTTATAAACTATCTTCGTGCAAAATTTCATCTAAATCGGTTGAGCCGTTTAAGCCGTTTGAGTAACAAACATACAAACATCCAAACTTTCGCATTTATAATATTACGAGTAGTAGGATATATTTCTAAATCTCAATTCGATAATTCAAGAATAGTTTTACTCAAAGACCGTCGCACATTAAAAGATCAAATGTATTTTTTATATAAAATCGTTAATAATATAATAGACTCCCCAAATTTCTTAAATGCATAGCGTTTCAAAGTTTCACGCAATAACACTAGACGAGTTGACTGTTTGTTCTGTGTCCCCCTCACACATAAAAAATATAAGGCACATGTTAAACATCTAATGATAGGTTTGGCAATGCCGATATTTTCAATATGTCAGAATCTCAATATAACTGTAGTCTGGCTTGCAGTTTAAAAGAGTTACATATACACTTATTATTACTAATCACCAGACCCCGTATCATGGTTGGCCTTATCACGCGATAAGTGACAAGATAGAGCGTCCGTCTCGTTCTATTGAACGGTGTCAGCCAGTGACGGACGCTCTATCTTGTCACTTATCGTGTGATAAACTCGTCCATGCTACGGGGTCTGTAATTTATTGTTTGTTACTTAAATTTAAACTAGTATTCACATTGTTGGTTTGGTTACTATCCTAGTTAAAAATATGTTTATGTGGTGGCAACTTTGCTGGTATAGCCTATCACCGTAGTATTAAGTAAATTCTTGTTTCCTTGTTTTTGTACTGAAATTTAAATTTAAACTAGTAAGTATTCACGTTGTTGGTCTTGGTTACAATCCAAGTTTAAAAAAATGTATTTTTAAGTGGTGGCAACTTTGCTGGATTATGTATATAGTATGAAGTATTATTGTACCGTTACTTATTTGCCCAAATAAACATTAAAACAATACAATGCCTCTCCATGTATTTCACATTTTATCCGGTGTTTATTTTTGAATTAGGTTCGAAGTTTTATCTTATCTAAACGTTGTAAAATGTATTAGTACAATCGAAGCCAGTTTAATAGTTCCGGAAATATTAAAATGATTGTAGACAAAACTTCCGTGCGACCCGGAAAAAAATAGAGCTGGGCGTTTTTTCCCATAAGCGTTTTCAAAAACAGTTTCTCGTACAGTAACGGAAATACAGTTTGTGGCTAGAACCACAAACCGTTTTTATAAAAACGATGACAAGGAGCTACGAGTAGAAGGCGACAGTCGCACGCAACGGTTGCAATGCAAAACGTGAAAACGTAACTCGAACAGTTTCGTTTCACTTCGTTTTGCGACCGGCGACGGCGGCAACGCACGGAGACTCTAATTATTTTTGAAACTGTTTCTCAAAACAGTTTTGTGATAATACTGATAATATAAAACGGTTACGTTTCGTTTCACGGAAAAGTCGAAACAAAAAAATCTAAAGCACAGAATAAGTCACAGATATAGATATACACTAGATAACTTAAACACCTCAATCTGAACCGACCGTGTCACTTTTTTCTACCTACTGTGACGTCACACGGGAGAATTAGTGATGTGAATTCCCCGTTGTCCGCGCAAAATCGATTCTGCAATAAGGCATTTTCTTAATATTCACGGACAACCGGCTACGGACAACAGACGCGCGCGGAATGTCAGTCGGAGTGCCAACCTGCCTTCTCGGAGACCGAATTCGGACACGCGAAGTACATGCATTTGCGTGATCTATGTAAATCTATATCTGTGGAATAAGTAATAGTACTACGTACTAAAGTGCGTGTCTATGTTCGCGCCATCTAGTGGCATTGTCAAACAAAGCGTAGTAGTGGTCATCGCGCCTGCGTGCTACGCATCAACCGAGTGGTTTTAAACATACTCGTCATATGGTAGAGGGCAGCACTAGTTAATCAACGTAGAGTCACAAAATAATTCATAGTAGCTAAAGCTACCAGAGAGGCCCACTGTAGTGACGTTAGCTGTACTTTTTTGCACTATAGACAATCATAGAGTGAGATAGGGTTCTTGACGTACCACATAACTGAACATCCAAAATTTCTATTTTAGTACCTATGTTTGTTATCGAAATGATCATCCATTTTGGACATAATAATATAATATGTTATTTAAAAAAATCAATACCGGGAAGTCAGAATTAAGTAACAAAAAACCGGCCAAGGGCGAGTCGGACTCGCGCACGAAGGGTTCCGTACCATTATCTATTTATTTATGATAAAACGATAAAAAAATACAAAAAATATATTAAAAAATGTATGGAGGAGGGGTTCAATATTTATTTATTTTTTTCAGTTTGAATATTATTTAATTTTTATTTCTTATTATTTATTATTGACGATCGTGATAAGGATTCTTATAATTTTGACATTGTATGCGAATCTATATTGTAATTTTTATCTCGAAATAAATAAATCTAATCTAATCTAATCTATTTTATTTAGATTTTAGTATTTGTTGTTATAGCGGCAACAGAATTACATAATTTGTGAAAATTTCAACTGCCTAGCTATCGCGGTTCTTGATATACAGCCTGGTAACAGACAGACTTACGGACGGACAGACAGCGAAGTCTTAGTAATAGGGTCCCGTTTTTACCCTTTGGTTACGGAACTCTAAAAACATGAATACTGATTAAGTTTCATAAAACAGTTCATAATTTGCAATGATTACTTCTCACGTCATGTTAGTGAATGTCGTATTTCAATTCGTATAACGGTGCGCGATCAACGAAATTATGTTGTACTACGTGCAACGGAACGTGTGTATGAAACGCAACTGTGTGCTACAGCCCTAACTCCTAGCGAGGCTTGAGTCGCTAGACTTAGTGGTTATATTCTCTTTGGCTAGACCTACACCAGGAGGTTACCATAAATAATCTTCATTTCTCGCCAAAATGACACCCACGCATGCCTATCCCACGATAGGCCTGGTAGAGTCTGATAGTATTCCCACAATTTCCTATGAACGCGACGCGCCATTGACAGTCGAGATATTTATTATTTCTGCATTATAAGTAAGAGTATCTCTTAGCAGTTAGCACCTAAGTAATTACAGTGATTAGATTACGGCATTACAGCCGTACCGGCGAAAATATCCAAGTATAAAAATCGCATATAAAATACCAAGCCTAAGATATTTTCGAGTAAGTATATAGTGGGATACTTAGTACAGTCAAGTGTAAAAATATGGGTGCATACAACTTACTCATAAATATGTCTCATACCTCGTATGTCAGCGGATTAAGGTTTTGGTACATATTTATGAGAAGATGCCATCATCATCATCCTCCTAGCGTTATTCCCGGTGTTGCCCTAAAAAGATTTGGCATAGGCACTAGTTTTACGAAAGCGACTGCCATCTGACCTTCCAACCCCGAGGGAAAACTAGACCTTATTGGGATCAGACCGGTTTCCTCACGATGTTTTCCTTCACCGAAAAGATAACGGTTAATATTCCGTACATAAGTTCCGATAAACTTATAGGTACGAGCCGGGATTCGAATCCACGACCGCCGCTTACAGCCGCATGCCTGAACCACTAGGCTACCGTAGCTCTATGAGAAGATGACATCGATACATATTTTTGCACTTGACTGTACTTCGATTCGGCTTTATTGCAATATACTCAGCTTTACACGGAATTATATTTTGACGTTCAAGTGCAATACAGAGGTTACTAAGCGGTGCAACCCCCGGATGATTTGAGATTTGTATTTAAGGCTGTTGGTAAAATATTTTCGAGCTAGTATTGAAATAAAACATGCAGTTCATTGGTACAATAAGTTTTTTTTTTGCCAAACTTACTTAATTAAGCGCAGTATTCTAAGCTTACCTTATTTTCGCAGGATGTATGACACACATATTTGCAAACTGTAACAAAAAGATTTACTTATGAAAATCGACAGTTTATTAATCAGTTTTATAGGTAGTTACTACGACATGTCTGTAGCACGCACTAACGCACTCAAAAAAACATTGACAGCGACTCAATACGAGTATATGACTATAAATACAATATATTCTTACTTCTGTGGTGAAAAAATATACGTACTGTGTGGGTCGCATAAGGGTAACGTGACTTTGAGTCCTTCACTACGCTCAAGATTCAACTTTTGTATAATGCCTGCTCGGGACTCAAAATCAGCTGCTCGCAACAACTTTGCTTTCTTGCTGCACAAATAACTATTGGTATTTTGAGACACCAAACTGAGGCTCTATTCAGATGAACGTAGGTATGTGATTGGAATCAGTTTTTAATTCCTCGTAAGCACTTACTTCTATACCCTGAGGGGCTACCGCAAAGTGAAAACGAACTTCGTTCGAGTATCTCCCGCTTTGTCGCTTGAACTAGCAAGTGCAACAGAGAGGGAGATACACGAACGAAATTCTTTTTCGTTGGGCCTCTGTTCCATAACTTTAAAAAAAACAATCCATTTTGAAACGCAAAAACATTAGTATTGTTATGTTTGAAAAGCACTTACGATCGAATTAAGTAAAACTATACCGCAATGTTTCCCTTCGTTATTCTAAATAAACTGAGAAATGTAGACGAGATTTATACCTAATTCAGCGCGCTAAAAAGCCAAATACCAATTCAAATTCAATACGTCAATCCGAATAGATCCTCTGTTATTTTATTCATCCAGTAAGCACCGACATACGCATCACTCTCAGTTACGGTACGAATTACCAGCGCGGCCCCTGCCTATAACATATAAAAGCATTCCTTGAATAAGCAAATATTTTTTCAAATGTTTACCCAAGCGACAAAGCTGCGTACCTAGTAGGTAAGTACGTAGCTCTTTGGGATTCCACTCTTGTATAAGTAGAACATAAAAGTAGCTTCGTTCGTGATATTTGCCGCGCATTTCACAGCGTGTTGACTGTTCATGTCTAAACATCAACCAGCAATTGAATTTGAAGCGTGACATTTAATTTAAACATTCGTCTTGGGTTCTAGTAATTTGGTCGTCAATGACCTTTGAATGTCAGTCTGGCAACAAGTTTGTAACAAGTTTACAGCGGGTCCCTATGAGAGCGCTTACATAAATCTCCTTTGAGCCTTGTAATGAACTGTCTAATAGATATCAAATTGCTATCAAGATCATAATCATCCCCCTTTAAGTTAATAATGTTGTGAAAGAAATGTTCATCGGTCGGTTACCTTTGTTTATCGCTCGCAAGAACATTAGAGAGTATTTTTTCCGTTTGAATACCTAGCTATCCTGCGGATTTGCGTATAGCTAGACGTAGGTGGGTTATACCCACAGAGATTTAGATGTAATGATTATGGGTAAGGCCGCGGAGCGTTTTAACCGCCACACTTTTATGTAACGATTTATAAGCGATAAAACCTCACGGTGACATTTAGTAGTAATATATATCGCAAGAAGGAAAGCAAGCTTATTTTTTTTTCATTCAAACTTGGTGATTTTGTAACGCGAGGCCCTCCACAAATCGTTACATAAAAGTGCGGCGGTTGAAACGCTCCGCGACCTTACCCTTATATCTTGTTCTCGACAGGTGGGATATGGAGCATTAAGATTCTCATAACATAATTTTGAAACAAGCGCCTTTCTGGTGTTTTCTGTTCGGATACTTCACTGCCAGAAACCTATTTTTAATTTTCGAAAACAAGAGAAACAAATTTTCTCAGGTCAGGATCACAGTATAAGTATCAGACCGAGTACAAACGACAACACTGTTAACTGACCATCCTGTGTTTATATAGAACCTTATTACAATGCACTTAAGGTGCACCGATGGTCAGTTAGCTGTGTTGTCGATAGTACCTGAATTACACTGACGCGGTGTGCGGTGGCAGTCAATAGTAAACTTGACAGTTATTGACAAATGTACTATTGACCGCCACCGCAGGCCGCGCCAGTTGATTCAGGCCTAAATTCGATTTGGACGCGAAAGAGATGAACCGAATTGAAGCGCAGGTAGATATAATCATTGGTAGCAGGCACTATCATAGATCATGTTTACGTCTGACATAAAACATGTGTCCCTCTCGAACCTACATGCTTGCGGGTAAATTACAAAATTCTTTACGTCCGATATAGGAAATGGCGATCGCGCTATCTAGGCTATAGCATTACTACATAAGTAAAGAGTCACCTCGGCAGGAAGAGCCCTGGCCGGCGACGGGCTGGTGGCACCAGTGGCACGGCTGCGGTTTGCGGAACGATTTACTGCGGAATGCGTGCGCCTGCGCCACGCCCTCTTTCTGAAACAATATAACACAGGCATACATTATTTATGTTGCAATGCACTTTATTTTATGTCTATCTACTAACTCTTGCCCAGTTGAAGTTGAAATTCCAACCTAAGCTAACTTAATTAGTAGGTGGTTTTTACAAGCCTTGTATTAACTTCACATGTATGTAACTATAATAAATAAACAACTACGATAATTCGGTATCATCAAGAAAGAAGGTTTCGCACGCTTCACTATATAATAGTATTGAACTAAAGGCTTGAAATAAAAATAATATATGTATATAGGTACGTAGGTGAATTGAAAAGTTTTGAGCCTAAGGTCGAATATATAAAAAAAATAACACTGGCAGGTTATACGCTTCCATTTTGAAATCATTATGCACTATCGTTTGTTTTTATACTGTCACAATTGTAAAAAATATGATCGGAATACTAAACAAGGTTAACGATTTCCTTAACAATGGATACAATTGAGCACCGTTCCGTAATCAAATCAAGTACTTACTTCGAAAAGAAGGTTTTCACACCAAAGGAAATTTTCGAAGACATGTGTCAGACATTAGGGGAATCTGCTCCATCATCTGCCACCGTACATAGATGGGTCGCGGATTTCAAACGTGGTAGAAAAGCCGTTCAAGACGAACATAGGAATGGCAGGCCATTAACGGCTATTACAGATGAAAATGTAAATAAAATATTAGAAATGATTATGAATGATATGCGATTGAACGTTAGTGAGATAGCGAAAGCAATAGGGATCTATGAAAGAGCACAAAACGTCATCACCAAAGTTCTCGGATTTTCCAAGGTGTCTGCCAGGTGGGTCCCTAGATTGCTTTCAGCTGAAAATAAACGAACACGCCACACGATGTCACAGGATTGTTTGGACTTATTTATAGCTGATCCTCAAGACTTTCTCAGTCGTTTCGTAACTGTGGATGAGACTTGGGTTCACCACAACACACCAAAGTCAAAAATACAATCCAAGCTATGGAAAAGGTCAGGGTCACCACTTCTTAAAAAAGCCAAGGCCATTTAGTCAGCCATGAACTGAGAGTGATGGCTTCAGTTTTTTGGGACTGCGGAGGGGTTATAATGATAGATATCCTTGAAAAAGGTAAAACCATACATTCTGACTACTATTGTTCCCTCTTACGTTTGCGTGACGAAATCAAAATAAAAAGGCCTGGTATAATATCAAAGAAAGTCTTGTTCCACCAAGACAACGCTCCCGTCCACACAGCAGCGAAATCAATGGCACAGATTCGTAATTGTGGGTTTTAATTGTTGCCGCACCCATCCTATTCGCCTGATTTTAGTCCCTTCCGACTATCATATTTTCCCCAACCTTAAAAAACACTTGGGAGGTTAACACTTTTTCACGAATATGGAGGTGCAAGGAGCTGTAACTGCATATTTCCATGACCAGGTTTTTTTTCTGAATAATGAAATTAGAGGCAAGATGGAATAAGTGTATAGATGTTTTTGGAGACAATCTAGAAGAATAAAATTGTTATAAAAAGTATAGTTTTCATTTTAAAGGTTAGGCTCATAACTTTTAAATTCACCCTCGTACCTACTTATTATTGTGGTTTTTGGTTAATTGCACTAAATGTGCTAAGTTTAAAGTTCGTAAATTATAAGAGGAAGTACAGGCAGCTACTGTATACACTAGTAAAGCACTCACAATATATTGCTACTGACCATACCCATAGAGAAGAGACGGTATCAAAAAAAGGTTGTATCGTACTGCAGATGGGTACGCCACTTTATTAGAATGTGAAGCAGTCAAAGGGACCCTAGAGCTCAGGTACCTTTACTGGCGGTGCCGGCCACCCAGCCGCGGTACCTGCCCGGTGCCCGCGCCGAGCGTGCGTGCTCGGAGCCCCACAATGCCGGCCGGTGGGAGGCGAGCCATTCAACGCGCTCAGCAATTACTACACTACTTTTTCTTATTTTCGTTTAGCCGCATAAAGCTTCAATGTACATGAATTACTATTGTGTCACATAAAGTTTATTTATTGTTACATTCGCTCTGGTCGACGTCCAAGGTTGAATCAAAAAGTGTATTTTCTACAGACCTGTGAATGTTTAGAATATAGACTCTACAACATTGCATTATGTGTTTAATTGAAAGGGTATTTCATAGGCTGTTATAACTTTGAGGTTAAACTACTTTCACTTTCTGGTATTGTATCGATAGTACCTAAATATTTATCTACTAAACTATCCACGCTTAGAATACATTAAGTTCACCATTATCGGGACAATAAAATCGGTAAATATATTCCACTCAGTCAAGTTCCGAAGCCCTGCAATAGTCGAGCAATTTGCATTCAATAACTAACCACTCACAGCTTGATCTTATCTCTTTAAAGCTCTAACATGTTTTACACTCGTTTGCAAATTGTAACTGACAGCCACAAATCAGATCTCGTTACGTCCGTTCTTGTTTGTAGCTAGCGGAGGAAATGGGCTATTTCAGCCGGTCTTACTCTATAAATGGCATGTATGCGGGATAATCGCGGGGACTTTACGAGCACCTGAACAAGTGTACAATTTGCGGAAGAACAGTCTGGACGATGACGTCACGGGTTTCATTCTGCACAGGCGCCGGCGCCGATGGCGCCACATTTGCTGCGCACATGATAGACAGCCGCTGCGATACGAAATAAATCACCAGTCTGTTCTTATCTACACACAATGCTCAACCACCCGTTTAAGTGCTTTGAAATTGAGTAAAACGATGATTTAATTATTTAAGAGCTCCTGCGCAAGGTTGCTGGAACAGAGATACATTTCTATTTGTATTTCTAATCCTTTCCCATGACCAAAAATAATTTCTCTGAACAGGTTTTCTCAAGGTTGAAAAAAAACTAGAGAATGTTTAACAGCCGAATAACAAGGCGTGCGTGCCGCGGTCACAAACACGTGGCGTAGTTTTTTGCACCTGCCCCTGCGCAGGGATGCGCTGCAGCCACCGACAGTGGGCTAACGAGAGCGGGCGCTGCGTAACACAGTAGCCAATACACAAGCGCACTCTAACAAAGGAGCCCAGCCGCTCCATTAACTAACCAAATCAAATTACATCCCACATCTGGTTCTATAGCCAATTCAAACAATAGAGAATCCAACTGTCCAACAAATAGATGTCTCCATTCTAAACGAAGCGGTCCCACTTTTGAAACTCCTGCACGCGTCAACCGGCACATACATAAACGATGCAATCAATAACAATGCCCTGCAATGTCGGGCGCCTATAAAATGTGCATGAATGGAAGTAAGTGCTGTATCGAAATGTACGTGCACAATGATACTTTAGTGGGCTGCAAGGTGCTTCTAGTTCTCGGAATCCAATTCATTGTTGGATAATTCGACAAATCCCAACAATAAATTGCAAAGGGCCGAGACGAGAGCGCGACGGCAATAGCCCCACCGCGGCAGGCGCGGGCGGGGCGGTAGCGGGCGGGGTGGAATGGAACACTTACAAACACATTTTTACTCCGAGTTTCTGTTATTATAAAGTAATAATAATATAGTCAGATCTCCATGTGAAGCAAACATATTACTAGTTCCAAAAGCCAAACTAAATGTTATGCTAGGATTTAGCTTACCATGCCTTTGTTTTTTTATCTATAAATATATTTTTTTGCTTCTAAAAAGTATCTGTGTTGAGTTAAGCGGTGAGTTATTTCTTCCGACGATGACTCCCAGTACCCCTACTATACGGACAAAAAAAAGTGAAAAATAACTGAAGCATAAAGCCGAAGCTCACGAGAGCGGCTACTGCCGTCATAATGAGAGTTTGATTTTGTTTAGGTATCGTGCCGAATAACAATTTAGCACTCAAATCGTTTCATGCTTGAGGCACATAACTACGTAAGTCAGTGTTTAGTCGGGCTTACCGGGAACACTTAGCGAAGTTTGCAGAATGGTGTAGGACGTGGTAGGACGTTGCACTGAGCCAGGGTGTAAGTATTTCTGCGAACGGGTCGTTAAAGAAACCACTTGACTACTTTGTTCAATTATTCATATTGTATTTCGTACATCGGGTGATTTTACCTTAAACCAAAATCACTGTATGGGCTTTTAGCCCTGATTAATAAACCATATTAAGGAAACAAACTACCTACCTAAATATTCTAAATGTGAGACGTGAGTAGACAAATGTTAATAAGTACTTAAAATTTTAAACAAACTACAACGAATTCAGAATTTGACAATTTTGACATCATGTTGACTTTTGGAGACGGATACGTCCCGTTTCACTCATATAAGGAAATAATTCTGTAGGATTACGCTACCTATCATCACATTGTTGACATACGTATGATTGTTATCTAATGCTGGTTTTACACGCTTGACAAGATAATTAGTCTAGTCAGTCAAGCACATGTTTTGTGTAACTGTAAACCACACTAACGTGGTACAATCAGGAGCAGAAAGAAGCAGAGCGATGTGCACCGTTCCTGTCCGGTGCGGAGTAAAGGCGCGGGGTCATTACAGCGTCCCACCCGCGCCGGCCGTCAGCCGCCGGCGGACCCAAACGAGCACTTATTAAAGAAGGGGTCGCGCCAACTCGCGCGCCGACCTTCACCCGCACATCTTAGTATAACTACACTATCTATATGAGGAGAAGTCTCCCGCACCTAGTAGGTACCTGCAAGATTTAGAAGTGGCTTTATAAGGGAAGCAACATAATAGAAACGCACGTCTTTAAACTTCTGTATATTATAAAAGTGCGAGAAACAAATTATGACGAGGAAATGTGTGCCAAATTACAGGAAAGTATTTTTGAAGTGAAAACTTTTTGGGATGGGTAAAAATTGTTATACTCGCCACAGGTCACGTGACCGTAAGAGAGAGAGAGAGAGAGAGATTCCGTGTTGACAGATACCCTCAGGTTTTTTTTATACTGATAATTAAAGCAATTCGTGCAAAATTATTCCCTAACCATTCCAAAATATCAAAAATGCACAACGTTAATATTCAAGTTTTCACTTCTGTCGGCACTCCCGGAGTGCAACCCGGTCTTTTTTTATATTCGTGGCGGATATTAGTAACTGAAACTTCCATGAAATGGTACGTGGTCTATCTGCTGATGTTATAAAAGGCTCAATTAAGGAACACACATCACCGGAAGCGGTACTTGTTTGATGCTTACTCATTGTTTAACTTTAATTGTACACATTATTTACCAAACATAGGCGCAGCGGTATTTGATTCTACAAAAAATACAGGAACCAGACCGAAACAATCTTTAGGTAGCTATGTGAGTTCCCCCGAGTCCTTATATCAACCTAATTATTTTTACGTTTGTTATGATACATGAATCTAGATACTACGTGATGGTAGTACTATTGTTCTAATAAATTATTACAAGCACAACACGTGTCAGCAGCAAATATTTCATCTCCCATACGGCGTTCCATTTTTACCGTTATCTGTGTAGACACAGCTAGATGCTACTTTCGTAAGCTACGCTCCGCACGTGGCGTGATTTTGTCATTTTCATGAATTTCCCTTTAGCTGGAACATTTGTATTCATGAGCGGGCGTTTAGTCGATACCTGCTGTCCTTCGCTTCCTTTGAAACAAATCAACAATTTAGTGAGTAAGCCATCTGTTCCGCGGGCGCGAGCGCTCAAAGCGGACCGTACGTGACATCCTCCCGGTGCGCGCTCTCACGGCGTGACGCGACGCGTCATATCCATCGATCACGCCGCGGTTCGAATAACTCGATAATGATATTACGTGGTATAGTATGGATGGGGTGTAAATCATTTTTGCGTAGGCAAACAACTTATGCTACGGCGTAGCTGACATCTGTAGCAATCGAATTTTGCATAAAACCGCGATGCTTTCAAGTTCAGGAGCGGATAGAAGCTATTTGCAAAACCATAATGATGATGAGCATCTAAAGAGGAGATTTATCCATTACTATTAACTGTATATGTCATTATATTATTATCTAAGTATTCAATCTTACTAAATTTCACACGCAGTTTAAACCTGCCACTGTCTCTACGTTTGATATAGGTCGAGATCCAGTGGAGCGATTGTAATTTGTCGTGGTTTTCTATTTGTGTCTATTTTGGTGCCTGAATAAATTGAGGGACGAGGGTTAGTTTAATACGACACACCGACATATAATTACGTTTATTCGGCTATTATAACTGCCACGTTATGATGTTTCCAGCACATATATTCATAATGACATATTTATGCATAATACATATGTAAAAGGTACTTACGTTAATACTGGTATGTCTTAACTATCATTCCGTCGTAAAAACAAGCTCTTAACTCCATAGCTCGTTGAATGACATAGATCGTTGTAGATCGGCAGTATATTCTTTAAATAACTGTAAACACACATATAAGTAGGTGTATTAGTTATAACAATTTTGGGATTATCTTTCTAAGTCATGTACCTAATGTAGGGTTGACTCCGATTTTGTCATATTTTTATATAACTTGCAGTATATGTTAGTTAAGTGGTTTGTTTAGGTCAAATATGTCAATTTTCTGAAGTCCAACGGAGGTGAAATATTATGCCCTTGTGCAAGTCAGATGACTGAGATGACAATACAATAGTGTGGTAGGACCACTGGCCTGATGAAGAGACAGAAGACGGCCGTATTAACTCATAGAGTACAAGATACCCGTCGTGCACCGGTTCATTAGAATCCTCTCATTTAGTGGCTAATGACTGTAGCAAAAAGTAACATATTTATAATACCAAAAACTGCATTTTTAACAAAAACTTTCTCAATCATGAGATTAACAATAGATTTTTAGGTTCATGAGTCAAACTCGATATGTATTTTATCGAATTTGACATTTTATTTCATCATCATGATACAAACCACCAAAAACGTAGTAAGTATGGATACTGGATATCGGTGAAGAAAAATAACTAAATGTCCAATCAATGACTAATAGAGTGTTGAGAAATTTCGTGCCGTTGACCAAGAAGCAGAGTGGCGCAGTGGAAGCGTGCTGGGCCCATAACCCAGAGGTCCGTGGATCGAAACCACGCTCTGCTAGAATCATGTCTCTTTTATTTTTTTATTTTTTCGTGCTGAATTTCGTATTCTGACTAACATCCAAATTAACGTACATTTTAAGATATTTTTAAGAAACACGATAGGTTTATGATGTTGCCACCCCGATGCCACGTTAAATTTATAGTCGCATGCAACTGCTAGGGGTTTTAAACTAATATTGTCTACGTCGGCCATCAGCCGAATGATGATGACCGACACTCCCTTACTTTAGGGTTATACGAGGGTCCGTCCCTCATGCCAGATAGGAGGGTGGCTTCGGCTAAGTAATAGCAAGTGGTAAAGGTGAACCTAATGTATATTAATATCATGTTACCTAACCTAATAGTCGGCGATGGTGTGTTATGAGATCATTTCTGATAAACTCGTGAACCGTTTATCACCGACCGTGCGTTTTGCAAACAACGATGAACTACATTTAGGTTTGTTAGCATCTGCTATAAACTGATAGCTTCTGGGTGGTTATATGTGTTCCGCGTGCAGTGCGTGCGTGTGGCCCGCTCCCGAGGGCCGGTCCCGGGTCCCCTCACTCCAAACAAACAGCAAATTATCAAATTATGGAACCAAACGATTCGGATCGTAAATAATGAACGAATTCCGGTATTTTGTTTTATTGTTCAATTAATTTAATTCGACCAACTGTTATGACAGAATATTGTTTCATCTCTCACTTATAATAAATCTCTGAATTCAAAAAAGAATCAGCCAGTATCAAACTAAGCATTGTTCTGTCACGAATGATCTCAGCTTCCCATGAACGGAAAAACATTTAACTTTTTCATAAGTACATTATTACTCTAGCTTCCGCTTAGGATAGTTTTATCCGACTGCGACGATTAATTAATTTTCGGAAATATTTGACCTCATTAAATTATTCATTTTTCTGCTTGAAATTGTAGCCGCCATATCTGTCAACTGTCAGCACAGTGACGTCAAAATGGCGGGTTTGCCATCTCGCATCCAACAGTAATAATTTCGATCCGGTGTTATGATTTGTGATAGACCTTCACAAAACGCATATTAAATTCTAAAGCATAAAAAAAATATCGAATCTGATATGGAAACCTATTATGCTATTATGCGCTAAATTCGTATTGAGGCGTAATTTCAATAAATTTATCAACAAATAACGTCAAACGTCAAAAGTCTGACTTCCTTTTTTTTAATGGCATGGCATAGCTACTATTCTCGCGTTCAGACAAAGTATATTTGAGTTGGTGCAATATTTGTCACGATACTGCACGGCTATAACAAGACGGCGCACGAACTCTCTCGATTTTTCTCGCACTAAACGTCTCTTTCTAAGTTTTCTAATAAGAGAGAGACGGATAGTTCGAGAAAAATCAAAAGAGCTCGCGAACTGTCTTTTGATAGCCGTGCTGGTTTGTCAGTATTTATATTTATCAACAATAAACAGTATGTATTAAATCAGTATAGAACGGACCTTTTATATATATGTACATTAATTATCAAGCGCGTCAGGATTAAGGCGGTATTATAACTTCGTACTTCTCGCGCCTTAAAGTTGACATTAAGCCAATATAGAGACACGAAATTGGCCAACATACAAGAACATACTTTTATCATAAAGCCTGCAACACACATTTCATTAAGTTGGCAAAGGCGGGAACAATACACAAGATTTAGCAGAATGTGATAGTGCGATCCGAATCATTGCAATATGAAAAAAATAAACATACTAGTTTTACTTTAATATTTTTAATAATTACCTTTAATAGAAAGGGACTCTGACTCGCGTTATGGTTGTAAAACTTAACTAGTGGTTAGGTATAGTTTGGAAAATATAAATTGGCCATCTCGTCTGTTGTCTAATTAGTAATTACCTAAAAAGAGATCTTTTGTTCAATGGGTACTCGAAAGGATTATCTATTATTAATTCCTAAGACATATCTTTACCTGAGAGTCGGAGTGACTCAAGATCATTTCAGTCATCACGTTTTTATTTATTTAATATAAAACAATGTTAAAAATATGTAGAACAGAAGATCAATAAATTTATTTTAATGCTGCAGCGTGTGTCCTACCTGTTGGATCTATTGCCACAAACATCTACTATACTTTTACTCCCTTATTCATAAAACTTTTAATACCTCTGTCAAAACGAGTTTTGCCCCTTTCTTACTAATTTAAATATCGGAGTGACAGATAAAGACAAACGAACTTTAACGGCATTTTAGCTAAAATAGGTTTGTTGAACGTTTTATTCGATAGGTTAAATTAGAACTGCATGTGTCCTATGTCCAAGAGAATAAATGCGTTAACTCCAACCACATTACCATGTAAACGAAGTCGCAGGTACAGCTATACTCAATATAATTGAAGGAAGATAGAGGGGAAGCGAGGAAGAGGAAGACCTAGAATGAACTACATAGAGCAGCTCAAAAAAAGAGTTGATGTTAGGTCGTATCGAGATGTCAGAGAGGTTGCCTGGGATCGGAGTAAATGGAGCTAAAGAGATGGTAACTGAGCAAGTGAGCATTACATCCGACACTCGATTACGCGTGTAAGCCGTGACAACGGCTGGGAGCCCATTTCTCAGAGGCTTGTAATACAAGCGGAAGCCTCTTTTCTACTCCTCTTATTAGAAAGAGAGATAACAAAAATGATTGCCAAATATTTTTTGAAATTGAAATCATTTTGCCATGCGAAACGTATGCGTCAGAATGATCCCCTGTATTCCTACTATTATTATAAATGCGAAAGTTTGGATGTTTGTTACTCAATCACGCTTAAGCGGCTCAACCGATTTGGATGAAATTTTGCACTAAGATAGTTTATAGCCTGGAAGTTAATTGATTTTGGTATATATCTTTCTTATCTTAAAAACAGTAGCTACCGTGACAGACTAACAGACTACGCCCAGAAACCTAAATTCATAACGAGCCCATGATTAGGATATAACAAAGTTGTGCCCCAAAAGCCAACAATGGCTTCCACGTGCGCTAATTTGTGATTCCATGTCTGTTAACATACAAGTTGCCCCTGATGCATACCAATTTCTAACAAATACGATATATACACGGCATACGCCATATACGCACACACGACATATTCCACGAATATTAAATGTTACTTTTCCTCTTACAACTTGAGATAGATTGAGAACCAAACCATTACATAGTCGTGCACCAATAGCAACACCACGCTCGTATGGAGTACGATTACGGATGAATGACAGGGACTGCAGCCACATCCATCTATGGTGCATGGAGAAAGTCGGAATCACGATTCACCATACACTTGCCAACATGACTTGTCCAGTTACATGTACCTACATATCTTGGAATGCAAAGGAATTCAATGACTGGCTTCTTCCGTTTCGATGCCGTTTAATACATGCCTTTTATTGAAAGCATTGCCATTGTGTCCGGTTTTTGCCCGCGACTTCGTCCGCATATTCGTAAGTAATAGAACTCGTTAATAATCCACTGTACAACTTCAACCCTCATTTCTCTAACTTAGGGGATGATTTCAGTTGTTCTAGTACTAAAATGACTTCCATATGCATCTAAGAAAAATAGAGTGATTTTCGCTTAATATTAGGCTCGGATTTGCAAACCATCGACAATTGTAAGTTACGTTCGTTAAAACCTGTTTGTATGTGAACCATTGACAGTTCTTTGTGAGATGATGGCTGCGCCATATTTAACTACTAGCTGTACCTGCGACTTCGTTTGCATGATGGTTGGTTGGTGGGAGTTAACGAATTTCTTCTCTTGGACATGGGATACATGCAGTTCTAACTTAACCTATCAAGTAAAACGTTGAACAAACCTATTTTAGATAAAATTCCGTTAAAAATCGTTTGTATTTATCTGTCACTCTGATATTTGAATTAGTAAGAAAGGGATAAATCTCGTTTTATTTAACAGAGGTATTTTAAGTTTTATGAATAAGGGGGTAAAGTTTTAGTAGATGTTTTGACAATAGATCCAACAGGTAGGACACAGGCTGCAGCATTAAAAGTTTATTGATATTATTCACTATATTTTTTTAACACTGTGTTTAACACTATTGACTGAATTGGACTTGACTCACTCCGACTCAATACTCCGAATTAATAATAGATAATCCTTTCGAGTACCATTGACCGGTAAGTGTTTACGCGGAACAAAAGATCTCTTCTCAATTAGACAACAGACGGCCAATTTATATTTTCCGAACTATACCTAACCACTAGGTACGTTCTACAACCATAACGCGAGTCCGAGTCCCTTTCTATTAAACATTCTGCCAAATCTTGTGTATGTTTCCCACCAACGCCAACTTAATGAAATGTGTGTTATGATAAAAGTATTTTCCTGTATGTTGGCCAATTTCTGTGTGTCTATATTGGCTGAATGTCAACTTGAAGGCGCGAAGTATGAAGTTATAATACCGCCTTAATACTGACGCGATTGATAATTATAATTAATGTTTATAAAAGGCCCGTTCTATACTGATTTAATGCGTACTGTTTATTGCTGATAAATATAAATACTGATTTTATGGCTTAACGCGAGAACAGCGCTATGCCATGCAGTTGAAAAAAAGGGAAAAGAGTCAGACTTTTGACATTTGACGTTATTTTGTTGAAATTAGTTGATACATTTATTTAAATTACACCTTAATAAGAATTAAGCGCATATAAAAAAAAAATTTGAACTGTTTATTTCAATAAAAAAGAATAGGGGTTAAATTACCGTCTTAACTACTAATCTTAAATTATATGAGTCTTCTTGTTTGAATCTTATATGAGTTACCATAATCAGTTTAGTATGCGTTTTGTAAAGGTCGTTTTGACGTCACTGACAGTTGACAGATATAGCAGCTAGAATTCCGAAAGGATGAAATGAAAAATTGTATGAGGTCAAATGTTTCGGAAAATGTATTAATCGCCGCAGTCGGATAAAAAAATATCCTTAGCGGAAGCTAGAATAATAATGTAAAAACATGGTTTTTTTTCATGGCGAGATCATTTGTGACAGAACAATGTTTAGTTTGATACTGGCTGATTTTTTTTAATTCAGAGATTTATTATAAGAGAGATGACCGGCCAGTAAAGTGATTATATTATTGAGACATGATATCGATTCGAATTTGTGAGTTCATAGTGTTACATCGGGTCGTATTTCAACGTTTATAATTTCTTAATTTACTGTTTCTTAGTACTCCTCAGATTGCGGGAGGCCACCCGCGCCGTGGATAATTCACCGTTTATACGTATAACTTATGTGCAAGCGCAACTTATAAGGCTTGTTCCATATGCGACGGATATTATGACGGGACACCGCCCGAAGTCCGCCGACCCTCGACCTGTCCTCATCATGTTCACGCCTCACACTTAAGAAATTTCATTGCAGTCCATTCATTAGAAAATTGCCCCCCAGACATTTGCTTTCGGGCTTTCGGTTTGTTATTTGGTACTTTAATTGAACAGCCGGTTGACGCTAAATGTGCTCCATAATATTGATAGTTTTATGTAGAGTCATAAATAAGTAACTACGGTTAACCAATGAGGACTTTCACTACACTATCTGAAACAAACTAGCTGCACGTTTAAAACGTAACCTGAATACTAATTCCAGACTTAAATAGGCAACAACTTAGATTCCTGAGCTCATTAAATGTTGGCTCCGTAAAGTCCGTATTTCGTGTCCATTTAATCGCATAGGTAGTTAATTACGGCCCCCGCCACCGCATTCTCTGCTTTTAATCAAATTTCTATTTATCTTCATTAACCAGTGCTTATCACGGCAAGGTTTTATTAAATTAGATCTTCTCATACGGGTTAATAAAAGACAGACCGCTAGTTTAATGGTACTTTAACTGAATAAAAGGGACGAAAGTTTAAACATGCAGTCGACCTTCGCAGCCACGGTCAACTGAATACAATAATTGAATAAATTCCAATCTAAGTATGGGGAGAACTATAAGTGAAAAAAATTGTCACATACCTAAACTTTGTAGTTAGTTATTTTACCATTCGCAGCACGGCAAAGTAATTTACCTAATGGTTTCAAAACCATGTCACGGACTGAGCACCTAATTCAATGCATGCAGAATGAGCGCACCTCCAATCTTAATTCGAATAAACGCTATTTTCTCTCGTGTGGAAATGGGCGCACATATACTCGCCCGTGCCCATGCGAGTGTCTCGCCGCGGCATTGTTTGTCCAGTGTCGAAACTACATGTGACGTCAACTCGTACACCCAGATGCCTTGCGCAACACGGCCTAACGCGCAATTACCGAAACTTACATCTCACACAAAGTTCCAACTGTAACCTCATCAACATTTTTACTCACTAATAAATAAAGGACATTATGTCGTTAAAATGGACACCTTAAATGGCATACAAATGTGCCGGCGCAGCTTGCGTTGGTCTCGCCGCGCCCTCTCGCGGAGTGTTTAGCGAAACCTCTTATTATCATGTCTAAATCAGTCGTAATGATAACAACTCCCAACCAACACAATAGGAGTCGTTGCCTTTTCCGGACATCGTTTATTAAACGTTTTCACTTATCTGGTAGCTAAGGTACTTTATTTATGAGAAAGAACCAACAAGAACATAAGAAATGCTAAATACCTGCTTTACTTCTCAATTCAGTCTTTTTTCTAGCATTTATATAACTACTAGCTTCCACCCGCGACTTCGTCTGCGTGGACCTGGGATAAAAACTATCCTATATTTTAATCCAGGTTATAAAACTATCTTCATGCCAAATTTTATATCAATCCGTTCAGCCGTTTTTCCGTGATTGAGTAACAAACATCCAAACATCTAAACTTTCGCATTTATAATTTTACTAGCTACTGCCCGCGACTTCGTACGCTTATAATTAAGGTTTTCGTGATATTCTTATGTTTAACACTATTGACAAATTTGAAAATAAAGATTTAATTTCCAGACTGTGCGTGTAACAGTTCAAATTCTCTTTAAACAATAAATGAACTCCCTCATAAACTTGGTCGTCAATAATATTATAGAGGCAGAAGGCCGAGCTTTTCATTGGAATTAAAAGTCTAAAGCAATCCTTCAGAGAGCGGTCTCAATGCCAGCAATGAACTCTAAGGACACTCATTATCTTCCGGCGGCAAGCGAAACTTGAGGGCCGAAATCCCGAAGGTAAACGGAGAGGCAAGCGAAGAAGAAGCGAAGCGAAGGTCAAGGAATGAAAGGCCCAAAATATCCCTTTAGGGAGCGCTCCTTATGCGCTCTCAATAATATTTCAGAAAGTCACGGGAGTTTTCTACATTCATAGGTACGTAGTTCATCTTGTAAGAGGACCTTAGCACGTACAACATTATGTCACCCATATTGGCTTGCGGTAGGTGTTGAATGCATTCAAATTCCCCTGCATCTAATGCGTTTAGTATACCGAAGTATATAGCAGTACCTACCTATGAATTACGTCATGGCATATAGCGATGAAACAGAAGCTACTTTGAATGCACTTGACATACATTTAGTTAGATGAAACCGGTCCATAGGTATATATACTGTCTGAAATGTATGTTAGTTTGTTTTCGTCATGTCATCACTATAACATAGGTAGTACCTACCTACATATTTATGTATGTTTTGACATATAACAAAGTATACAAGTACCATTCTAACATGAGGCATATCTACTATTATTTACTTGCTGTGAAAGCTAACCGCCCTTATCTACCTACTCTGCTCAATTGCACGGTTCCAAACCTGCGTACAACATAACGAAGTGAGGTAAACGTCCCAGTGCTTGACACTGACCCAATACTTGCGCTGATCAATTGGTGCTAGTAGGCCGCATTAAGGTGTCAAACATTGGGTGTATTCCCTTTCACCATTTAACAAAAATAAACTTATTATATTTTTTTTCTTTGAAAGGGATAACTAGGTACAACGCAGAGGGTATATTTCATCACCTTTTGAGTGACGTGACAGTAAAGATTAAAGACCACTGATCAACTTATATTGTGATCTACTTTTTATTGCCCAGGCCATCATTACGTAAGTTATAATTAGTGATAGTTCTAACACCTCGCGTTATTCGGTGCTGTGACAACTTAATTGCCTAAATTGTCAGCGGCTTAGCTCTCAAAGTGAAAAGAACGGAACGTGACGAGGGGTTGGCGCGACGTACTTCGGTCGTCCGTCATGCTGTCAGCCATGCATGCCGGCAGAGCACCATCCAGCCGGTAAAAGCGTTGTTCCATCAACTTCCAAATAAATTTAATGACTTACACGCAGCTTTTATCATTCGGTAAGTCTTACGAAAGTTGTACCATATGTGATAATATGTGACTTGACGGAATCATAATATGATCGATTACAATTTATAGGGACAGTCAACGTCAGAGATATGTTTACACTTTTGCTCCTTAATTTTTCGTAATAAGAACAACAATGAATATCTTTGAGGTTTACCGTACGTACACATAGGTACAGTCGAGGTCAAAGATATGTTTACATTTTTGCACCATATTGCCTTGTAATAAGGTGCAAAAGTGTAAACATATTTTTGACCTCGACCGTACAAAAAATATCTGAAAGAGTAATTGTTGTTATTGATACAAACGCAATAAACCTAGGTAAATAAATCATCCGAAATTCATACGCATATATATTATCTTGTTGATACCTACTCTGCTGACTATAATGTAATTCTATTACGTACTTACCGCTCTCAATAACATCCGATAATAATAATCTATATTTTATAAATTCGTTTTTAATGTTTTCCGTGCCTTTTTCAATGTTTTACACCTGTGCAGATTGCAGATGCACATACTAGTTTCCCCACAATGTGCAATATATTTAAAATACGTCACCACTTTTGCAATGGAGCAGTATCGAGGGAATTGACAAGCAGCTGTCAAAGGCATATCGGAGAAAACTAAAACGATAAAAATAAGAATATGATAACAAGGACAACCTCAAGAGCGGAACAACGCGCACGCCCACAACCTCCGCCCGCGCCGTCCAGCTCCTCGCCATCGCCATCGTCGTCGGGCGATGAATTCGCCACAGCGCCTGACACCAGCGAGTCGAGCGACGAGCGCGGGCCGCCGTCCCCGCTGCCACGAACACCTGCGCGACGAGGACGACCACCGCTGCCGGCACGCTTGGGGCCTGCGGGGCATCATGCTCCGCCCACGGCTCCCGCTACCGGTGGTATAGTGCGCCGCATGCGGTGGACGCAATCCATCAACGAAAACTGCATGCGCGCCTACTATGGGGCGACAGAGGGAGGAACTAATCTGCCCGCGTATCGTATCCGGATGCTGCCTCTGTTCCAGGCGCTTGAACCGGCCATCACCGTGTCTATTTGTCAACGAGTCCGGCGGAATAGAGGGGCCCTTTCGGCCGCCTGGATTGACTACAAGAAGGCCTATGATTCGGTGCCTCATTCATGGCTGAGGAGGATCTTAGAGTTGTATAAAGTTGATGCAGTTCTAGGATCCTTCTTAGGCGCTTGCATGGGGCAGTGGACCACACTCCTTCGTCAACCGGGGGGAGGAGATTGCCCTTCTGGTCCGCAGGACTCTATAAGGATTGAACGTGGGATCTTCCAGGGTGACAGTCTGAATCCTTTGTGGTTCTGCCTAGCACTGAATCCGCTTAGCACCCTGCTGAAGGATTCGGGACTAGGTTGCCGGCTTCGGAGGGAGGGTGAGGTCATTTCTCATCTGCTCTATATGGATGACCTTAAGCTATTTGCACCGAATGGACATAACCTGTTGGAACTACTGAAAACAACAGAAGTCTTCAGTAGCGCCATCAAAATGGAATTTGGTGTCGATAAGTGTGCGGTCATGCATGTACAGCGGGGGAAAGTTGTAAATTCAACAAATTTGCAACTTTCTGAGACAATGTCCCTCAAATCTATCTCCGAAGCAGAAACCTATAAGTATCTTGGTATGTCACAGTCATTGGGTATTGAGGGTGAGGGCGTAAAGCGGGCGGTGAAGGAGCGCTTCTTTTGTCGCCTGACCAAAGTACTTAATAGTCTTTTATCGGGCGGCAACAAGGTGCGTACCTTCAACTCCTGGGTGATGCCCTTGCTTACTTACTCCTTTGGCGTACTAAGGTGGACTCAGACTGAGCTGGATGCCCTGGATCGAAGAGTCCGAGTACTGCTTACTGCGCATCGCATGCTACACCCACGCTCGTCTGTTATGAGACTGTACATCTCGCGGAATTGTGGAGGTCGCGGCTTTCTAAATGCCAAAGACCTCCACAACCGCGAGGTGTGCAGTCTCAGGGATTATTTCCTAAACAACGAGTGTGGGATGCATCGTGACGTAGTAGCAGTAGACGGAAACTTCACCCCGCTCTCCTTGGCAAACGAGAACTGGCGCAGACTTAAAGTAATGAGCGCCGAGGACCGCAGGGCGGTGTGGAGGAGCAAGGAGCTACACGGGCGGTTCTATAAGGCCCTCACAGGGCCCGATGTAGATCTGCTCGCGTCGGTGAACTGGCTACGTTTCGGGGATCTCTTCGGGGAAACCGAAGGTTTTGTCTGTGCAATTGCGGATGAGGTTATCATGCCGAACAATTACCGGAGGTATATCCTGAAGGACGGTACGGTCGACATTTGTCGGGCATGCCGCCGTCCCGGGGAGTCACTCAGGCATATTATCTCCGGTTGTGGTCATCTTGCTAACGGCGAGTACTTGCACAGACATAACCTTGTAGTCAGGATTATTCACCAGCAACTTGCTCTGCTATACGGTCTTGTGGTCTCCGAAGTGCCTTACTATAAGTACACACCTGCGCCAGTTCTCGAAAATGGTCGTGCCATCACGGACAGGACTATTCTTGCCAATAGGCCTGATATTGTGCTGACAGATCGATCGAAACGCCATGCGGTGCTCGTCGACATCACCATCCCCCATGATGAGAACCTCGTGAAGGCCGAAAAGGACAAAGCCAGCAAGTACCTAGACCTGGCTCGAAGTAACCGCCATGTGGGATGTTGATACGACGATCATCGTCCCGATAGTCGTTTCGGCGAACGGTTTAATAGCGAAGAGTCTCGACCATCACCTCAAGAAACTCTCGCTAGATGGCTGGATCAAGGGTCAGATACAGAAGGCGGTACTCCTGGATACTGCGCGGATAGTCAGGAGTTTCCTGTCTCTGGCGCCCTGACCACCGGCAGCTTAGGCCCCGCCTCGCTGCCGGCGGTATCCTAGGTTAGGTTTTTATAATGATTTTATGTTTTGTATGTATAGTTTTATATTTTACTTTTTATATAGTTATTGTAAAAACCTAGCCTAAGATGAAAGATGAATAAAGAGAATAAATAATAATAAATATTAGGGGACAATCTTACACAAATCGAGCTAGCCCTATAGTAAGCTCAATAAGGCTTGTGTTACGGGTACTAGACGACGATATATTTAATAGATATACTTAAATACATAGAAAACATCCAAGACTCGGAAACAAATAATCATGTTCATCACACAAATATTTGCCCTTACCAGGATTCGAACCAGGACCTTCAGCTTCGTAGGCAGCGTCACTACCCACTAGGCTAACCGGTCGTCAAATCCGATAACGTGTATTATTCATATGCTGGCTTAAAACTGCACCTATATATGGTCGTGTACTTAGTCAATCCAAAATAGCCTATTGTTAATGGAAGGGACCGGAAAATACATAGGCCGTTTAGTTTATCCAATCAAAACTCTGCTTAATGTTAGTCCTAAATACTTAGTCAAACTTGTATAGTCAGCGTCATATAGTTAGTAGCAGCCAAGAATAAGGGTGTGGTTATAAAATATTTGGCTACTCTGGCTGCTATTAACTATATGACGCTGACTGTACATACGAATCTGTAGAGAAACTGTTTGTTTCAGTTTGAAAGGAACACAAGATGCTCACTCAGGCAGGTATTATCCCAAAAGGATTATGGACGATTGACAAACATAAGAGGATTTACTTTTACGGACATTCGTTCTAAGAAGGAAATATTAAATAAGTGTCTTTTAACATTGATGGTACGATTTAAAAAGTCAACTAAATAGATAGGTACATCATACACCTACATTTAAATTATTTTATTTAAAGCTGAAGAAATTAATTTTCAGCTCACCGGCTCGGAAAGGCTTGCTTTATCGCTCAAAATCTGCGCCCAAAAGTCCATTATATCCGCTAGCGTGGAAAGAGTTTTTGAATTTGGAACGTGACGGTCTATCGTGAGATCCAACTTTTTTCTATACAGAATGAGAGGTCATATATCCTGCGTTTAGAAACGTATGGTGTTATGCCAATAATTCATTATTATAATTTTGATAAAATTCAATAAATAATACTTAATCTTTTAATTACATATGAAATATTAATAATTAGTATGACATAAGGATACAATACGAATACTTCAATAATTTAAACATGTACCTAGTTTTATTGTTCAAAACTTTTCGCTTTGTGCAAAGGAACGCACCGTTTAAAAAGTTAATTTAAGAAAAAAACATATACATTTAATTTTGTTTTGTTTGGTTCTAAAGCCACAGTAAAATCAAAATAATGCAAGTTATTTATAGAATTTAGTACAGAAAATATACGTGTATTTATTTATTTATTTATATAATCTTTATTGCACAAAAGAATATCTTATAGTACAAAAGGCGGACTTAATGCTATAAAGCATTCTCTACCAGTCAACCTTAAGGCAAAGCAGATAAAATGTGGGCAGTGCAACTTAATTTAAAACAAAAACTCTATAACATGTCTAAGGATGCGATGAATAATAATATAGTAGAATACGATATAATACAATATAATATGATATAACAATATATACCTATTAATACATACATACATGTGTATGTATGAATGTATTAATAGGATATCAGATTTGTAAGTTTCATCTATATTCATATGTATGTACATATGAATATAGATGAAACTTACAAATCTGATAGATTATTTTTTAGTTCTGCCAGCAAATAAATTTTGTAAGGACTTTTTGAAAAGCCTGTTTGGAGATTGCCGAATTTTGACAGGGAGATGGTTCCATAGGCGAGCTACTTGGACGGAGAAAGAATTGGCCATAAAACCAGTACGATGAGGCGGAATAGATAAGGAAAGGTTGCCAGAGGAGCGAAGTTGACACGGTAATACACAGTAATACTGACACACAGACAAATACTGAAAAAGAGTTTTGAGGTATTCGGGAGAATTTGGATCGTTTAGAATGGAGAAGAGAGTGCAGAGCAAACATATTTTGCGGCGTAGGCGGATTGGCAGCCTATGATATAGTGTATGAATTTTAATGCCTGCTAAGATAGCGGAAAAAGTAAATTATGCGTAGGTATTGAAGCCTTGAGTAGTGAGTGAGTACTTAGGTACACAACAATACTTTGACTTTTTTTAATTTAATTAAGCGTGGAATTATTTAAAGATGCATATTTTTTATGTTACATTTAGTAATTATAAAATGCGTTGATCTTGAGATTTAAACAAACCTTTATTGAAAATGAGTAAAAGGTCCAAACGACTTTCATTACATTTAAAATTTTCCTCGCGGTGGTGAGGTAAAAAGTTGTGTGTTTCGCTCGACAGCAAAGTTGTTTGGCGTCTCGTGCCTTGAAAGCCTCGCTATGCTCAGGATTGAACTTTTGAACCATTCGCTTCGCTCATGATTCAATCTTACAATCCTTCACTAACAAACAACAACTTTGCAGCCTTGCATAACAAATAACTATTTCCGCTAACTTAGCAGGCATTCAAATTCATAATTGTATATCTTCTGCACTAAAATCTGTAAATAACTTCCATTATTTTGATTTTACTGTGGCTTTAGAACAAAACAAAACTAAATTGACTGTATATAAGTAAGTTTTTTCTTAAACTAACTTTTAAAACGGTGCGTTCCAAAATTGCACGATGCAAAATATTTTGGAAAATAAAACTTCATTTTAAAATTACTTGTTTGTCCTTATGTCAGTCTTATTATCAATATTTCATATGTAACAGAAAGGATAAGTATTATTAATTTAATTTTCTCCAATATGCTCGGAAATGTGCGCCTTAAGGCCCATTTAGATGGTGCGAATTTCTCGCCTCGATTGTACGATTATCGTAGCACGAGAAAATAATGTTATCGTGTAAACTATACATACGATATCGCACTAGAAGGAGCGATAATCGCCTCGCCTTTGATCGTTGGAGGTCTCCGTGTATATATCAATGCAAGAATCGTATTGCGAGTTAATCTGCTATTCAGTCGCCATCATGAGTGCACTGCGAGATGCTGTTTTGATTGTGTCGGCACTTTTAAAACAGGAATTACTATTAATGAAAAAGAAAAAAAAACGTGTTTGGGTAAAAAAATGGATACAAAGGAGATCTACTTTAGGGGCATCTTATACGTAATACATCGTGGAAGTATCGAATTTATACGTTTTTTTGGACATTTTAAATTGTTTTCGCCAAGTCAACCAACAACAAAAACCTACTACAGTTTTTTTTTTTTTTTATAATTCGTCCATTCGGACAGGCTAAGACCATGGGCCATACTGCCTAGTCTTCAGTAAGTATAATTTCATTCGAACGAATCCAGTAATAACGTCTTCAGTAGTTTCAAATCAGAAGTCTCTAGTCCAATAAATATGTCTTCAGTTATTTCCAATTCCTATGACCAAATCTATATATTAAGTCATCAGTATTATCAACATATGTGTCTAATCCAAAAAATAAGTCTTTAGTTGTTCCAATCCAATTCATGAAGTCAAATCCAGTAATAAAGTCTTCAGTATGTTCCAATAAAAACGTCAAATCCAATATTTAGCTCTTCAATAAAGCTTACACCTCATCCAGACATTCCAATATACTTAAAGTCATTCGACCAACAAAATACACAATGCTTCAATAAAAATATATACAATTTTAAGCAAGTTTTAAATTTAGCATCATATTTACAGCATACACACAGTATTATGTACAAAATTAAACAAAGGTAAATAAGTAGACGACTCCTTCAACAAATCAGTTACTGAAAGCGGGATTCGATTAGAAGCTCCATAAATCTCAAGCAACTCATCCATCAGCACTAGGCGCTGAATGCCAAAGGATGAGCAACTAAACAGAATGTGGTCTATAGACTAAACCTCTTGCTTTTGACAATGATCGCAATAAGGAGAAGAGACAAAGTTTTTACGATGGAGATGAAAATTTAAACGACAATGACCAATGCGCATACGAGTAATTATGGTGTAAAACCTACGGTGCATGTAAGTTTTAAACTTACAAAACCAAGGCTTACTATTAACTTGGTTATCTAACAAAGCATACAAATGAGCCTTATTCTCAACTTCTGTAAAATGATACCAATGTCTTCCCCAAAGAACAGTCACACGCTGTTTTAGATTACTTATAATATCAGTATATGGCAAGGTCACCGCTAAGTCCCTGCTGTCGGGAACCAGGGACAAGTCAGATGCATTAGCAATAGTTCTAGCTAGGTAGTCAGCGTTTTCATTACCAGAAACTCCTTTATGGGACGGAACCCATACAAAATCTATTTTAATACCGATTAAAGATAGTTCTAACCATAATTCTTTAATGGAAAAAATTAGATAGCTAGTGCTAGCATTCATTTTGTTACTCGATAAACTTATTAATACACTCATACTTTCACTTACTATGACCTATTCTTTACTATATTGATTATGTTCTTTAACATGTTTCAAAGCAAATAAGATGGCAGTTGCTTCAGCAGTAAAGATACTTGCATTTTTATTAATATTAAACCCAACACTTTTATTAATTTCAGGTTGATAAATTGCAAAGGAAACAGCATTATTATTTTTGGCACCATCCGTATAAATAAATTTACAATTAGACCATTCTGACAACAATAAATAAGCCTCCTCTTTGGAAGTTAACTTTGAATCTATTACAATTTTTATATCGGGATATTTACTCTTAAAAGAGCCTGTGTAACAGGGAAGAAGGTCATTATCAAGATGTATATTTAACTCCTGCAAAGAGTGAAAGAAAGAAGTAAAATCCTGAAGAACATACATGTGCCTTTGAAAAGGCGCTGATTGGAAAGAAATCAAGTTGTGAAGAAGATCGTTCTTAGGCAAGCTGTATAACTTTAAAATAAATCTTTCTTTTAGATAACGAAATCTAATATGAATAGGAGGAAGATTCGATTCAATTTGCATAGCAGCGATAGGACTAGTTTTAAATGCACCCAGTATTGTCCGCATACATTTGTTTTGTATTTTATCTAATGAATTTACAATTTTATCATCTCCAGCAAAACATAGAAAACCATATTCAAAATGACTTCGAACTAGAGACTTATACAAGATTAACAATATTTTGGGGTCTGCACCCCATGAAGTGGCGCACAGCGATTTTAACACATTGTATGCTTTGTTAGCTTTGGTTATAATACTGTCAGCATATTTTATCCAGGAAAGTTTTGAAGTAAATATAACACCTAAAAACTTTATTAGATCATACGAAATAGGCAGTGGTATGTCATTGTACAAAACTGTGGGCAAACACATGCTTTTGCGACCAAAAATAAAAACTTTGGTTTTAGTCGAATTTACATCTAAGTTCAGATAAGCAAAGTATTTATGTAAGTTGATTAATGCCTCATTAATAGTCAAAGCTAATTGATTTAAATCAGATCCTGACACGTAAACAACCAAATCATCTGCATACTGCAGATTTTTAACCTTTGTTCCTAGAATAAGATTTAATCTCCTAATGTACAAGATAAAAAATAAAGGGGATAAGATACCTCCTTGACAAACTCCTAAAGAAGATAATCTTGGGCCATATAAGTGATTGTTAAATTTAACAAAAACCTTCCTGTTTGTTAAAAACATTTGTAAGAAATTTATTATTTTGCCAGGTAACCCTATCATTGACAGCTCTCTACATAAAACGGAAATATTGACACTGTTAAATGCACCTGCAATGTCAAAGAATACCGAAAGAAGATACTGATTATTATATATGCTGTTAAGTGCATCAAGTTGCAACTGACAAATACTCTCACGAGAAGACCGACCTTTACGAAAACCAAACTGATTGCAGGGTAACAGACCATTTTGTTCGACAAAAAATTCCAACCGTTGCTTTAGAAGCTGTTCAAAAACCTTTCCTACACAAGATGTGAGTGATATGGGTCGATATGAGTCGGGTAACAATTTATCTTTATCAGGCTTTAAAATTGGGACCAAGCAATCTGTTTTCCAATCATCAGGAATTAAATTTTCTTCCCACAGCTGATTTAATATGTTTAAAAAGGTCTTTAGATTTTGTGAACTTAAATTTTTCAGTAAAATATATGGTATTCCATCAAGACCAAAGGATGTATCTCTTCTTGAAAATAGGGCAGATTTAAGCTCTTGCAAAGAAAACGGTTCAGTAAGATACTTATCATTATCGTTTTCTGTGTGAACATGATTTAAAGACTCATTCAGCACAAAATCAGGAGTGTATTTCTTAAGAAAATCTGATATCCAACTATTATTACTAGCGTGTTTTGAAATGAATGTTTTATTAAATTTCCGCATGTAATTCCATATTAATGTCAAAGGAGTGCACCGGTTAAATGAGTTACACAGATTTATCCAACTATTACGCCGTTCAGTCTTAAGAACAAGCTTTTTAAGAGCTCGAAGTCTTTTAAATTCTATATAATTCTCTTCACTAGGTTCACTTTTAAATTTTATATAAGCAAGTTTTGAATTAAGTACAGCTTCTGAACACTTTTGATTCCACCAAGGCAGCCGGGGAAATTTCAAAGATTTTGGTGTACACGTATTAGAACTATTCAAAGACCTATGTCTAGGGATGGACTACAGCAGTAGATCGCAAAATATTACAAAACAGATTGAGTGCATCTATCGAAGACATATTTTCAAAATCAATATTAGCCAAACAAAAATCAACTGATTGCCTGTACATTTTCCAATTCACCTGTTTGTAATTTGGGTGAATGGGCAAATGTACATTATTACATATTGGGTTAGTTTGTGAGCTATTTTCATTACCAACTATCATTTTTATCATTACAGGCAAATGATAACTGCTGCCAAGAGGACAATCCATAACAGACCAATCACATGAAAGTGCCAATGATGGAGAAACGAAAGTTAAATCCAGAGCATTAGGACGCCAAGAAGAAGAACCAGTTGTAGTAGTTTGACCATTATTTAAAAGAACCAATTCATTGCCATCAATAATATCTAAGACATCTCTACCTCGAGGCAATGTATCAACACAGCCCCATGACATATGATGAGCATTTAGATCGCCTCCAAAAAGCATTGGCTGTGGAATAGATTTTATCAAAGCATCAAATTTACTTTTATTAAATGGGGGATCAGAATTTGATGGACTATAAAAACTTACTACACTCAACTGCTTGTTGTTTATAATTATTTGTACACAGATATTTTGTAGAGCATTGTCAAAATAAGTTTTAATATTAGAATATACTATATTGTTATGAATAAGTATTGCTACACCATTGTGTTTATTACCACAGTCATTTCTAATGACATTGTATCCTTTTATTGAAAATTTTTGATGTTGTTTTAACCAGGTTTCAGAAATTATTGCTATGTGAATGTTGTTTTCATATAAGAATCTAGTAAAGATTAGCCTATTGCTTATTATACTCTGAGCATTCCACTGCACTATGTTCAATATGTCCATAAAGAAAAAAAAATAAGGTTGTTTCCTGAAAGTGTTTTAAGTGTTTCTTTTATATTGTTAGAATTTATTGGCGTTTCTTTATCAGCACAAATTTTAACTATAGCTTCCACAAGTAGATTCATAAATCTGTCAGATTTGGTCAGATTACTTAGGTGGGTGTCAATATATTTTGAGCCGAGCTGCGGAAATGCAACGTCACAAAACAAATCGGAGTATTTAGCACTACGTGATTTTAACTTATTTACCTCAATTTTCTGTTTTTTAATTGGACATGCGGCAGATATAGCCACGTGATCCCCACCACAGTTTGCGCATTGTGTTTTAGCCTTATTACAATTTTTGAAATTATGAGGTTCTGCACAAATTGAACATACTTCATTATTTTTACAATACTTTGCTATATGTCCAAATTTCATGCAACGAAGGCATTGCTTCACTGGAGGAATATAGATCCCTACTTCGTGCCTCCAATGGTCAAGTGTTACATATTCAGGCAACTGTACAGAGGCAAAAGTCACGGCAACCGTCTGAGTTGGAACCATTGAGACGATACCCAGCGTGTCTTTTACCCGCCGCATAAACCGTCTTACGCTTATCACCTTTTTACTAGAAGCTATTAATTGGAAAATCTTCTGGTTCGAATAATCAATCGGCACTGAAGTGAGAACACCCGTGACCTCGGTCTCAGATGCTGGGATTGAAGCATACATGTGAATTTCATTTAATAATTTTTCATTTTTTAGGAAGACATTGGCGTGATTTGGGAGATCAAACATAATCCCAACTTTGTATGCATTAATTGTTCTTAGATGCATCACGCCCGACACGCAATGCTTTCGGATTGCATTGGACAAAGCAAGTCTATCTTTGTCAGAAAATGTATGGTCATCCTCTCTGTGATTCAGAAAAACAATAAATTCTTTCTTAGCTGAATTTTCGTCGTACAACCTGTAATAACTTTTGGCCCTGAAAGGAGTATACTTCTCTTTGTCATCTTCTTTTGTCTTCTTTTTTGCAGGTATGCGCTCTGAGAGCGCACCTGTATCCGCATCAGAACTACTTTCAGAATGAAGATCTGGCTCCGGCTCCAAGCCCTCCAACCGAGAACGCTTTCCCGTACGCTTCCCCATGACTGGGGAAGCGCACCAAACCGATAACCAAACCGACTATGAATTTAAATTAAAATTAAGACTAAATATGTACAAAATAACACCTAAAATTAATTAACAATAAAATATTTTATCAAGCGCGCCTATCTCTTTCAACGTTCCCGCCCAAAAAAAAACCTACAAAGTTTTTCTTTTAACACTGCAGTTTCCCGCCAATTTTTAAGTCACGCCAATCATTCAGCCAAGAGCCAATAATTAAAATAAATGCAACTTACATTATATTAAAATTAAAAATATTATGAGAAACAAGAAATATAACTACGAATATTGCCAGTATAGTGTTAATGGTTAGCAACGAATCACGTAAAATGACTGGTAATACTCGTATGAAAATCGGTTCTCACCGATTCGTGCGATACTCGCTTGTACGTGAAAAAATATCATACGAGAACGAGTTTAGATGAGTCGAGATATCGTAGGCAAATATCTCCCTAGAATGCAGCTCTTCGTGTAAACTATTTCGCTGGCGATAATTTCCGTACGAGTATCGTATGACATAATCATACACGAGTTTTTTTTTCTCGCATGAATGTAACCGTTTTTATACGATACTCGCTTGGCGATAATTGCATACGATAATATCATACGATTTCTCGCCTCAAAATGGGCGAGAAACTCGCACCATGTAAATGGGCCTTTACTGTAGCAAAAATAGTACGTGAAGTTCCTCGTTACTGACAAGCGCAAATTTAAAAAGTTAAAAGTCATTACTGTACAGTTTTAGCGGCCAGGAAAATGTATGAAATTCCATTACTGTATACTTTTTTACCTTTTAACCATATGTTTTGACTAAGACAAATTACTACAAACAGCCAAATGCTCGTACGTTTAAAGGACTAACAATTTGTCACAACAACTTGCTTTAGTTAGACTGGCTCTCTTTCGAACCATTGCAAGTTGGTGTGACAAATTGTGCCCGTTTGTACTGGGCATAAAGTTTTCCCGCGTTTTCTTTTTTTTTATTGTCATAGACAAAACGCTTACTTTTGTAAGTGATCGAAGTAACGTTTTTAAAAATGTCTCAAATAGTTTTAAATTACGGAGTAAATATATTAACGAAATAAAATTCATAACGAATTAAATTTCAATCCCGTTTACGCTTTAATAATTTAAAAAAAACAAAACATTTAAAATTGTGATCGATTTTGATGTTTTATTTATTTTTATTTATGTCAATTGAAACTGGCACTGGCACCATGAGTCATGCCGTGTACCTACTTTAAAAAATAAGTTGGGAGGGAGCTTGATAGGTTATTGACATACACGCTGTTTGAAAACATTACTGTCGATTGAAAATATTATTTTATTTGATTTCCTCGCATTTTTGGAGAAAAGCACTATATCGGCCTCGGCGGGAATGGCAATTCATGGATTCATATATATTGTCGGATTCAGCTTCGCTTCATCCGACAAAATCAACTCATCCACGAATTGCTATTTCCCTGCCTTTGCAGTAATGTTCTACTTATTAAAATAATAATAATGAATTATTAGCGTTACACCATTAGTTTCTGAACGCAAGATAATGACCTCTCATTCTGAATAGAAAAAAGTTGGATCTCGCGATTGACCGTCATGTTCCAAATTCAAAAACTTTTTCCATGCTAGCGGATATAATGCACTTTTGGGCACAGATTTTGAGCGATAAAGCAAGCCTTTTCGAGCCGGTGAGGTGAAAACAAACTTATTAAAAATGAGTATAAGGTCCAAATGACTTTGATTACCTAAATTTACAATTTTTCTCGCGGTGATGGGGTGAAAAGTTGTGTGTTTCGCTCGGCTGCACGTTGTTTGTCGTCTCGTGCATTTCAAAAGTGCAATCCTGAACGCAGGATTGTACCTACTATGGAACCATTCGCTTCGCTCATGGTTCAATCTTTCAATCCTTCGGTAGCTCGGCTTTCAATACAAGCACTTGCGCCAAACAAAAACTTTGCAGCCTTGCATATCAAATAATTATTTCTAATTTATATATAATTTACATTACTTAACTAAATTAAATGAAAACTGAGTCAAATATATAAGACAGGCCCTAGATAGAATGTGTATGTTAAGAATCTATTTCATTAAAAGAACAAAACTCGTCAGTGCTAGTGAAACAGAAAGATGAATATCGCGTATAGTCAATCAATTTAATTCAGTTGGAAATAATCGATAGCTATCTGTGAAGACCACCCACGTGGCCGGCTTCGGGAATTATCATCCACAGCACAACACACCCACAGTAACTGCTGGGTATTCGGGATAATTGGCGTCCACTGGACAGTGAATAATAAGACTGTGGTCAATTAGTCACTGGCATACTTATGACGTGTTTCACTGAATTTTACAATGCTCAAAAACACTAAGAGATAGGTACCTCAAATGGTTCAAATCGTAACTTAAGTTTATCTCAGTTAACAATGAAAATAAATTGAAATGCATGTCGTATTGATAGGAATTTCGACTGTAATTACGAGTATCTTCGCCTAAGCTTGTATCCACTTTGCTAAGATTCGATCAAATACTGGCAGCGAATGCTGTCACAAAATACCTGCTGCAAATGCCCTGAGATCTCTTGCACACAACCAAGATCTTGCAGCCAACTAAGATCTTGCGGCGTGTGTAAAGTCAGTCTCCATTTTTATGAAACAAAGTACACATAAGGCACAATGCATTCATGAATACATAAACTAACAGGTACGGAAGTAAATACTGTATCAAAAAGTTTAAAAAATATGACCACATTGGAGCCATAACTAGTAGTTATCTAACTGCTTGCCACCAGATACGTACCTACGCTAAGTTCGTCACGATCGTATAGTATTTAAAAAAAAACGAGAATATACCGTACTAACTGTAATCATTCTAAAAGGGTAAACTGAAAGTAGGTACGGGTAGTTACCAGCACAATAGCCAACGTTGCTTCTTGTTTATACAGAATTAATTTATTGCTACCGTATGTTGGTATAGGGGTACCGTAACATCAATAACACAATTCGTTAAAAAATAACCCGCAGTTGCTAAGAATGGCCATGTTATAAGTATAATTTGTCCAATAGAAAACTAGTCAAGAGTTATTTTTGCGGTTGCATTGTGTCGGTCTGAAGTGTCATAAATAATGTTCCCCGCACTCGAAGTTACGAGCAAGCGGCGGCACCAGGTGGTCGATCTTATATTTAGATTACTTACTCTTTATAGTCTTTACGTACCAATATTAGGAATTAAATTTAGTTTATTACGCCCATTCATGCGGTGGTATGGACGGCGAAGAACGATCGAAGTTTTCAATACCAAAGACGGGTTTACTTTACACTAGACCGCTTTACGGTCACGTCCGAGGGCGCTATCGAATCGACTCCTAATGCAAGCTAAACTTTTTTTATATAAACTAAAAGTTAGTAACACCCGGCAGCTGGTGGGCATGTTTCGCGAAGCGTACTGTTTTTTGTTTGGGCCAGATGTTTTTGCGCGAACACAGCTAAAATTTCAGTGATGAAACTTACCCGAGTAATTCAATACGTCGTCATTAAAAAGGTGACGACCTGTTAATACTAAAATGTCGTAAAACTAGATCACCACTGGAGTGAAATATGAGCAGTGACTAAAGTTCGAGCGTTAATTTGTGAGATGATATGGATAACCAGTTTATTGCTTTCGGTCGGCCGGGCGGCGGGCGACGATTGTCCGGTCACAAAAACTTCTTAGTGCTTGATTTTCCTTTCCCACAAACTTACTAGCTATAAGTCTGATACGTTAAACGAGATCTCATTAGCAATCAACATTCAACCAAAGACTAGGTAGCGTTGTGTAGTCTAGGCTAGGTAGCGTTAGCGTATCCTTAATCAAAGTGATATATGTGCCGCACTGTATAAAGGTTTGTATTGCGCATTACGCATAATGAGACGCTGGAGCTCCTGCGAGCTGCGCTGTGTGCCTGGTCATTAGGGCCGCATTAAGTACCTGTGGGTTCTCTAATTTGTCGCCGAAAATTGTATTGCCGATTATCAGTTCGCAACCAACTTTTTGCATAATTTTATTTCGCCGAATGATCATGTGTCAACTTATCAAAAGGTTTGTTTTTTAACCGACTTCAAAAAAAGGGAGGAGGTTCTCAATTCGGTTGTATTTTTCTTTTTATAATTTTTTTTTCAATGTTTGTTACCTCAGAACTCCGTCATTGATGAGCCGATACGTACATTTTTTTTGTTTGTATGTTAATGCTTTCAGATGAGTCCCATTTTTTTCAAAAATTAAATTGGATGATGGGATCCATGAGGAATTGAGGGAACTCCTCAATGATATTAGGCACGCGTGTAGTGATTTTGGTATTTTCTATTATAACTCGTGTATTTACACCCGGAAATCATAAATTGGTGGAGTGGAATTGATGATGAAGAGCACAGATGACTTATGGAATTCCTCAATACTTAAAAGTATATCACAGATTCTGTTAAGATTCCATTGAAATAGCAACTAATGAAGTGCCAAAGGTGATCCTTGTGGCGGGAGTCCTCAAATATTATCGGGTCACATACAGCGATTGGTTTTTTTTCTCTCATAATCAACGCATTTACTCTCGGAAATCAGTTCATGTGGTAAATTGGAAAAGAAATGTGGAAATATTCTCGTGGCTTGGCGGAGTACTAAGTTGAAGTCGGTAATTTTTTTTTTTTAAGTAAATTATTATGCTTAGTCACTTTTCAAAAGGCAGAACCCCGTACCGGTCAACTGGTCGGCTTCCGCACAACAAACGGTTCCTATATTGCGCAACATCCGCTCCCGATTCTAAACCATGCATTAACAATTAATTCACAAATTAGATAATTGAACACGAATAGAAAAGGGCACGCGTGGTTCTGTGATGTACCATGCATGAACGTCGGAATAGAGTGCTTATATTTATATTGTATACGTCGCAGGTATATATAATGTTTATTGACGTAATGAAGTCCTAAGATATTAGTAATTCATCTAAGTAACTAAGTACTTACAGTGGCGGCGAGTGAAAAATTTCGATGGGCAATCCGGAACAAAAAGCTGGTGGGAATCGGCTTGTATTAGGTACTTGCTACTGCTTTTTACTATACTTAGTGGAAAGCCTGTTTGATACAAAATTAGGCCTTATAACTTGCGCCCTGTAGCCCGGGCATATAGAATACGGCTAGGGCTACCGTGTTAACTGTCTGTCGTACAAGGCGACAATCCTTAAATGGCTGCAATCGTTAAAAAAAGAAAAATAGGAGTACATGACGCCGGCGGCACTGGTGCGTTCCGTGGGAGGTCCCAGAGCCGTCCAAAACGCGTCGTGGAGGACCATTCGGGGGTTTTTAGTCGGTGCGAGTCCAGCATAACTTTCGCGCTATCCCCGCGGCGCGCGCAAATAAGGGACTTTCCTCTCATCATAAAAAAAGCCTCATAACTGGATCCACAGGAACGTAAACTGAACAACAACCTCTCATACTTAAAAGTGTTTTGGACCCTAATACGTACGACCGTCGTATTTAAAGTCACGTTGTCGAAATTGTTATTCAACGCAACGTGTCCATCAATAATGAATTAATCAAAATTGGGCATCAATGGCATCGGGATCCTTTCAAGCGCGCTGGTACATCCACGACTGGCCAAACATTCCGTCAAATGTACACTTGGCTATGTGCTCTACGGTGTGGCATGGGTGAGTAATGCTCGGCCCGCGGAGCTCGGAGTGGCTCGAACGAACAATGCGCGACAAAGCGTTCAGTCTGTCATCAGTTGAATGTGAAGTAATCTCGTTCCCATCGGCCGGCGCAGGCGCAGAGCTGATCCTGGAGCCGCAGGAATGTGCCGTAAATCATCTCGTTTATCCGTACCCGCTAGGGTTGCCTTTAAAGGCAAGCATTTCAAGTTTTTAAACGGACATAGAAAATTTAATTTCACGTACTAGTCGGTAATAGCTTCCATGATTTTGTATTCCATGGTATTTGGACTTGTTGTTTATGTTGTTCGATAAAAATATTTTGCATGTAAAAAATACGCATCAATAATCAATCAATAATCACGATTCATCTTCGTCGAGAAGAATAATAACGAAGGGAAGTTATATGATTAGGAGGATAAAGGAATAGCCTAGTTGTAACCATACTACTACTACTACTTTATAATGGCAACCCTGATTCCCGCATAGCCGCAGTCGCATCGCGTCACACCATATCATATCAAAGAGTGACTTCATTTCATTCAATCTCCCATATCGTGAGACGTTGTACGTTTTATTTGAGAATAGAAAAAAACATCACTATTGTACTTACCTGTGACTTAATAGTAAACAAATAAGCACCTAAACTTACGTAACCTCATTAAGCGAGCGGCGTTTTGTAAAGAGAAAATGCGAGTTATAATCTATCTAAACTAATGCAGTCAGCTATTAGCGTTGTGCTGACACCTGCGTCTGAAAGCCTGAAACTGGACCGCTAACAATATCAAACAAATTAAGTTAGTAAGAAAGACCGCGTAGCGATGGCAAAACTGCATTTATTTTTTTATGTGGCATATGGAAATATCTTCTTAAGCATATGCTTAGGAAGATATTTCCCATTTAATTACAGAGTACATAAAGTAATTTGTATGCATATTGTATACCAGAATCCAGCGAGACTTCCAGCAGTTCACGGCACACGTGACGACAATAAACAAGCGGAACCGTCTTAAACTTATGCAATATAGAAACTGTATACAGATTTACGAGTTCCTATAAATAGTTGAGGATTCAATATGAAAGTGCGCGGGGTGACAGTCGTCTTCGTGATTCGAATAAACAATTGCCCAAGTTAAATACGAATATCATCTTGTGAAATTTTTTTAACACGAAATTTTATCATTAATTAATATTATCACCCAGTAATCAATGTAGCTAAAGTTACTGACAAGGAAGGTTATCTGAACTGGCTATCGCCTGTATTATTTTACTCTCCTTGACAGGCTGCACCGACATCATTCTGTTACTGCGCCCGGCCAACGGATCAATGCTTCTGTGTAATGAAGCAATTTCGGTATTATTCGGGCTGGTGTGGTGGCGTTGGTGCGAGACCGTGTCATTATATTACCCTACTTTAAACCAAATAGACGTATAAACCTTAGAACTACGAACATTCAACTACATTTATATTTTAAGGCATTACAGCCTCAGTGCTCGAGGCGTGATGTCGATATTGTCAACGCAATAATCGTGGCCGGCAATGAAATCCGAAACGGCCGCACCATTTCCACGATAAGAATAAAAACACGCGACTTTATTATTCTCGTGTTACGTCAAATCGTGGTGAAGCCACAATCATGTAACTGTACAAGTGTACAGTCGACGTCAAGGATATGTTTACACTTTTGCACCTTATCCATTGTAATAAGACGGATAATGTATAGATACCTTACACATAAAACCGGCCAAGTGCGTGTCGGACCACAAACAGTGTAGTGTTCCGTAGTTGCCTGTCTGTCTTAGTTACATCGACACGTGCGGTGCGGTTGCAACCGCACGTTGCGTCGTGACATGACTCGAACAAAAACTAGGGTTTTAAAGCCCAATATCTCGCAAACGAATTATTGATTTGAAAAATGGTCATGAAAAACCCATAATATTTTTAAACAAGCTATCTAACAGTACCCCACACCATGGGTTTAAATAGAAAAAAATAATTAATCTACTGCTTTGTCGGCGTGATTGATTTATTATATACCAGTCCATGCCGAATTACAGTTTTTTAGTAGTAAGGGTTACTGAGCTAAGCCGAAGACGGACGGACGGACAGACAGACGGATATGGCGAAACTATAAGGGTTCCTTGTTGACTACGGAACCCTAAATACGATTATATAGTATATTTATAAACTGACATTAATACTTAACTCTATTTTGCACTCTATTGTTTGCCTAAGCAGTCTCCGACTACTGCTCCCCTATTCTGTTACTTGTTTAAACTCACCTCAACGCTCACCCACAAATATATCTTAACACCGCGATGCGTAGTAATTATGGTAGGTGAAGGTCTAGTTTCGTGACGGATAACCGGCGGGGTGAGCCGCATTTGCGCGTAGCGAATAACAGCCCTGCCCCCCTATTCTGTGACACGTTTTAAGCTCACCTCAACGTTCAACCACAAATATATCTTGACACCGCAATGCGTTGTAACTAAGCGTAGGCAGGTAGATGCCTAGTTTCGTGACGGGTGACCGGCGGGGTGAGCCGCTTTAGCGCGTAGCGAATGAAATAGCGGGCAAAGGTCCCCTACATTTCCAGTCATAATTAAATAATATGAAATAAAAAAGTTGCTTCCTTGTAAGTTGTACAGGTCGATTCACAAGAGCTGGCGCGTAATGTCTATGAAATTAATAACAGTTTCATATATTTTCCGTGCCAGCTCTCGACAATACAATATTGTAAGTTATAACGACCCAAAAATAATTCGTTAGCAAGACATCTGTCAAGCTGAATCAATAACGCTATAGTCTCATCCACCGGCAATTGTGTATCGAACAATAACATCTAATACATAGCGGGGTTAATTAGGTGGATGCGTCAAAAGCGCCGCCGCTGAAAGGCTGCATTGTCCGGGCAGCGCACGCGCACGCAGATGCTCCTAATTAACTTATAAATGTTGGATAGATAAAATACGAGTGCGTTCACAAACACAATAGCGTCATGCAGCGCAAGACTTAAACCCGAGTCCAGCATATTAGACACTGCGATCAGTACTTTAACTTGATAATATTGGCGTGGCACAAAAACGGCTATTGTTGTAGCAAAATGATTTGAATTGAAACGAACGCAGTAAAGCCAGACTCGTGAGAAAATGAAAGCAGTATTCACATGTGCGAACTCTTGAACGCAGTCAAGATACTGATTAAATCAATTTTACTGTGCTATTAGTATATTTACTCAGTGGCCCAAGTAGGTATGTGAGCAAATAAGATGCACGCACTCCCGGTTAATAATATCACGATCAGTGAACACTCAGCATCTGTATTTGAACAGAGCAGATTGCCTTAATGTGGCCCATATTGATTATATGTATAAATACAACTAATGCGTTACGGGCGTATATCAGAGGCTCTAGTATGTTTCACCGAAACAAAACGTTACGACCGCGTTCGCGTTTAGCTGTCAAATCCCATACAAATTGAGGGTAAAACGCAAACGCGATCGTAAAGTTTTGTTTCGGTGAAACTTATACTAGAGCCCCAGGCTCGTAAGTAACCTATTATGTTGGAGAAATAAAGTTATTTGAAGAGAACTAAAAATCTTTAAAATATAAGTACAACATAAAAAACCGGCCAAGAGCGTGTCGCGCAGTGTAGCTTTCCGTAGTTGCCTGTCTGTCTTAGTTACATCGACGTGCGGTGCGGTTGCGTCGGCCGAATTTGTACAAAAATTGGCCTTTCCAAGTAGACATTAAGTTGGTCGACTATTACTCTGTAACCACTTATGCCTTATATCCGTGATAGTTTTCCTTTTAAATTCATTATATGTACTACTACCACGAATTTTTTCTCATCTCCAGTAGTAGCCATTTAGCCGGCAGGGGAGGGGGGCCCACATGACTCGAACAAAAATTAGGGCTTTAAAGCCCAATATCTCGCAAACTAATCACTGATTTGAAAAATGGTTTTAGGAAACCCATAATATTTTTGAACGAGCTATCCAACGATACCGATTACGATACACACCGTTAGGTTTAACGGGGGAAAAATTACATCCCCGCTTTAGGTGTAGGGGAGGTACCTTAATATTTTTTTTATAAGATTTTAACTGCTTTGTCGGCGTCATTCATTTATATACCCCTGCCGAATCACAGTTTTCTAGTAGTAATAGTTACTGAGCTAAGCCGGACGGCCAGACGGACATGGCGAAACTATAAGGGTTCCTTGTACTACGGAACCTTAAAAACCGGTCAAGTGCGAGTCTGACTCGCGCACCAAGGGGTTCCGTACAAACTGTCAATTAACTCAAGGTAAAGTAAATGCACAAGAGAGTACTTCTATTAGCCTTATAGGAATGAGATGAGCAAAAGGCCAGACGGGCTTACATTGGTGCCATGGCAGAGGGGGAAGTGCCTCTTGTGGGACGCCACGTGCGTCAGTACCTTTGCCGCCTCGCACCTCAGCCGGACGGTGCAGACAGCTGGTGCTGCAGCGGAGTTTGCTGCGGCTAGAAAAAGGGACAAATACTCAGCCCTCCAAAATAATTATTATTTTGTACCTCTAGCTTTTGAGACGACAGGGTGCTGGGGGTCTGAGGCTTTAGCCTTCATAAAGGAGGTGGGGCGTCGAATTAAAGACAGAGGTTCCGATGCTCGCGCGGGTTCGTACCTGGTGCAAAGATTGTCAATCGCCATCCAACGAGGTAACGCGGCCAGCGTGATGGGCACCTTTGCACCGGGTACAACTCGCGGGGGCTTGTTTGATTACACTTAGGCTAGGAATGTTATGTGCATGTTTTTGTTTTTGTGTGTTTTTTTTTAATGTTGTTTGTGTGATTCTTGTTATTTTGTGTTTTCTATTTATATTTTTTATGAATAAAATGCTTTATCCATGTTTCTTGGATAACTTCGGAGATAAGGGGGGGAGATGGTATTTTCTTTACATTTTCCAGTAGAAAAAAAAGAAAAACTGTTTTAAAAAAGTGCAACTCAAGCCCATATGATACCCCACTTGACCTAATAGTTGATCCCCCTCCCCTCACTCATATTCGTAACTTTTTATAGAAAATTAAAATGTGTATTTAAATTTCTTATTTTCCATGCACGTGGATAACTCACATTTAAAACCATTTCAAATTGATAGCTTAAGTAGTTCGTGAGATATTTCACTTCATGACAGACAGACAGGCAAACAGACGGACGGAGTCGAACAATAAGGGTTCCTTTTTTACCTTTTTTGGTACGGAACGCTAAATGTAAAAATGTAAAACGCTAAATACAAATATAAAAAATAAAAATTAAGTAGAATAGGTTTCTCGAAAGTTTCTGAAAAAGGGTAAAATGAAGTACGAATTATGTTTTATTTCAGTTTAGAAGCAGGTTTGGTGCGACGAGTTTCTTCAGAAAGTTCGGCTTTTTTGATTCGGTGTCTGTTATAAATGCTCCCCTTACTTTCACAATGGATTAGGCCATTAATATGGATTTTATTATTCAGAACAGATAAACTCACGCAACAGAATTTTTCGCACGGCCTTAATTTTCGCGCGTACCTACAAATAAATCATGCAAAATAACAAAGTAATAAAAATGGTTTACGCGTAACGAATAGGTTAAACGCAGCGAACAAAAAACCATAGAATGCGAGCACCTTATAAATTTCTACCCAAACACGTGCCTAAAACCCGGTATGCGCATGTTCGAACTAAATGGCTGCGGCATCGTTTTGACACCCCGCCCGTATCCCCGCATAATGGCAATGGCACCAATTCTGTGGGGCCATTTTGCGGCGCTACTTTGAATTCTTTGGTTTTTTCGATCGCTGGGCGGAAGCTTACAGACAAACAATAAGAAGGAAGCCAGTCACCGTAAGAAAATAATCAGTAGACAAGCAGTGGGCAGGTCAGTGGTATGTCATGTTGGAGTAGGTGACAATGAACTTGCCGGCCGGGCGCGGCGCCCGCGCCGTGGGCGCTGCACTTGTTCTTGCGCAACGGTTTGGGAAGCCGCTGCGCATGCGACATCACACACCTATCCGCATTAGCATTCTACCGTTAACTCCGATGCTTAACCAAGGCTCCTAGACTTATCGCTTCTATTAAAATTGACGCACCCTACTATTAAGGCGGTGCATTGGAAATTATCGCGTTGCTTTGAAACGCCGTTCTGACTAGATTAAGAAACAATAAGGTCTGATTTTATCGATACATGATTGCTTAAAATTTCCCCGATCGGAAAAAAATTCAAAGTTGGGTCTGTATTTTCCTTTTTTACTCGGCCTACTCAAACGATACATTATTTTACGACACAATCAAGTTAATACCTACTATAGTATTTTATCTCATCTAAAATCTCACTTTATGAAATTTAAATAAAACGTCTCTAAGTTAGGTATTTATCGAAAATTGACCAAAAAAGCCATTCCCGAAGAGTGTTACATCTCTTTTCCTCGTGCGCGGAAGGCATCAGCGTGTCTCTGTCTAGGGGGCGTGTTCGACTCAAATCAAAGCATCGCCTTAATGAGAATCTGTCCTAGTCTGTGCCCTTTCCGGCCTACAAAATATCACGATAGTTAAATTAAAAATAAAACATTAAATCGGTTTATCCTTTTGGAACGACGATGCACAGACAGATGCACATATTGAACTTAAAACTTATAACACCCCGCGTTCTCGTCGGGGGTTAGGTAATAAAAATCAGTAAGGGTGATAGATAAATTTATACTTACTCATCCATCGGAGAGCAGTCATTGATTTATTTGCTTCAAATTGCATGACTTAGCGATATTTCTTACTATTAACTTTGTTCAGCTCGTTAAAACCCGTGCATTTGTATTTCCTAAGCGCCTCAGTCACCGCAGCGATTCTTAGGCAAATTGGTAATACTTATGGTATTTTTTGTGTTAGCTTTTTAGTCCATTAACACTTGAGAAATTAAGTTGGTACCATCAATTGTGTATTTCTCCCATTTCATCTAGGCAATCCTCCTGAGACCCAGGGTACGCTTTAGTGCTTTTGAATTTGGAGCTTTTTGACATTCAGTAAAAGTTTAGTCAATTTTGAAATTTGTACAAAATTTTGTACGCGGGCTCTTAGGAGAATAAACTAATCTCTTACGTACCTATCTAGATAGAAACTACAGTACTATTCTGTCTCTAATTAGCATTACTGCCAAGGGGCGCATGGGCTAGGTCTACATTACAGTATATTTAGAACCTAAATGCTTCTACTGTATGTTTTACTGGTGGGCAATGCTATGTGCTAAACACGTTACGTATGGATGTAAAAGTAAAGTGAGTAGCTATTTGAAGGCGAGTAATTAATATTTAATAACCAGCTCATGATAAGCGAATGGAATGGTATTATGGTACTGCTATTTGGAATTGCGTTTACTTGCTTATTTCTTTGCATACTAGTTACGTAGGTAGTTACCTACTGACTGATAGACGCTATTGTTGTGTCGGTAATTTATACATGAATTCTAAATGAAGTAAAATGTCCTGTAAACACAAGCGAGGTGGAAGAAGAATAACTAGTATACCTATAGCTAGTGAGATACCAATTTGAAATATTATCTTATCTTATTGATTTGATTAGGCATCATCTACAAAAAGCACATTAAAGGGTCTGCAATTCAAATTTCTCATCCAATATGATTTTGCTTTGATTATGTGTCAACACAACTAAAACGATACCTACAACTCGTTTTGAAATTGAAAGAGCATTCAAGCTAAGTCACGGCAAAATATGAAGACAAAAAGAGTTGTAGAAAGATTGTATTGTAGGCATTGTAGCGTAGAGCAGCGAGCTTAATGTGGATCGACGGCGGTGGTCGCCCGCGGCTCCGAACCAATTATATCTTATTGTGTCTATTAGGGCTGGACCCTGCGTGGGAATTCAGGGAAACCCGACCTGGAAAACCCTTCGATACTTAGGTACAGAAAAAGAAGTCAACATTTCTGCTAACTGTGGGGTTATAAACATTAATTGAACTCGGTCAATTACCCACGTAAGTAGCGTGTGACACCTGTAGGGTAGCCATCGCGCATAATTAAAGGGATGTACGTTGATCAGCAACTGATAGTAGGTAGTTAGTTTTGTACTAAATTTTTAAAAAAACGGAAGTCCGACATTTATTCAATTTTCAATTAAAGCCTTAATTGGATGAGGATAGTAGCGACTATTCGCAGTCCACTTAGAAATATGTATAAGTAAACATTTGGTGACCAGTCTAACACTTGAGTCAATAAAACAATAGGCACAAGCTGAGCGAAACCGCATTTTACCTCGCCAATCAACTTGAAAATGGTAAATTGTGCACCAGGTATTTGATTTAAATAATACTACTACCCTCAGTGATACCATCAGTTTACAGTTTCAGACACACTGAAAGTACAATAGTGCGGGACCGGTGAACTTCATGCAGGTTGTGCCGAAAGGGAAGGCATGTCCTGTCCCTAACGATATTCACCTGAACTAGGTGCAGCGGCCCGCTGACTCTGCAGGTTGGTGCAGGAGGTTGGTATCCCCAGAAGCAATTCCACGGCATTCTTGTAGCATTTCTCAACAACTTGCACTTTTCCCACTAACTTTTATCTAATTTTTTTGATTTAAATTTATCGTATTATTTATTTGCTCGAGTTTTTTTAAAACATATTTTGACTTGGAGTTAAAGAGCATTGTCCCACAGAAGAGGATATCGCATTGTTGGATGGTAAGGTACGCATGGACCGCCGCTAGGTGCGGCCGGCCGGGAGCACGGGCGTGTTTTAACTGAGCCGGGCCGGTACAGCTCCGCGGGTTGATACCATATATCACTAACTTTACCTTGTTAACTTAAGCTGCTGCACTCAATTTCGCGTCGGTACTTAGTTCTTTGTAGAAGATTGAGGCTTATTCTGATTAGGAGAGTCAACGGATTGCATAATCTTGATTAAGTCCTACTCCTGCTGTTAAGGTACTGTACTAAGGTTGAATGATTATCTCCTTATGAAATACGTTTGATATTATTCTGATATGAACATAGTGTATATTAAATCACGCCGATAGTTACTAATGGAGGATTCCGGCGAGGTGAGGCGAGGTGACGCAGGAAATTTTGTAATCTCAGCAATGAACATCATTTTATCGCCGAATCCATGCAAAGTCAATTTAAGGGAGCGACCACACCGGTGCTTAACGCTGCGTGCGTATACGCGTTGACGTGTCGTATGCGTCACGTGTTCTTCATACATTTTGCTGCGTTTTACGGTGCGTTTAGCGTATTTTGAGCAGCGGTGTGGTCGCTCCTTAAAGCGGAAGGGTCGCCTCGTAAGTAAGTGGAAGAGTGGCTTTACCGATAGAGTAAATTTTTATATGAAAGAACACAAGTCAAAACATTCGTCTTTTCCTGTGATCGGCCATCTGATAATTTTGTGCAATGGGTAGAAGTTTTACACCAACTATCTCAGCCATCGAAATAGGCAAATATATAATGTGGGCAATAACTCCAATTTCACTGATAATGATAACTTCACTTTTTACACCTTGCCTCTCCTACAAATACAGTCTTCATTCTCGGCAAACAATTTAATACCTACGCGGTCAATCTGTTTATCAGTACACCTCGTTCCCAAAACGCACGGGTTTCATTCAAACAGTTTTTTTTTGCGAAATTACTGGGTCAAAATTCACTGTCTTCGAAATTTTGCTTTACTTTAAAATGTAATTAGGTAAGACCTTTTGGTACTTTGCTTTATAGAATAATGTAAAATAGTTTGAAAAAAAAAACATTAAGTATCTCCTCCCGAGACATTGATAAGGATAACTCAATTATATTTATTTTGCACAACCGACAAGTATTAACACAGATTAATATTAAAATACTTCGCTTATTAACAGATTGATGGCAGTCAACGGTCACAGCGGAAACTATAGGTAGTAGAAGTTAATTGGCAAAAGTTGCCCCTTTCAATAGGTACAAACTTCCGTCACACGCCGTACCCTCATAAATAAAGATCCATTGTGAACCAGAAAATAAAGTTTTAGTGACAGCCGGACTGGACACATCATTTTGAAACCAGCGCTGTCGCAATGGTTTAAAATTGAAATTCGTTATCTACAAGGTATGTTTATGTTTTATGCTATACGCATTCGTGCGCTCTATTCTGTACGATATGACTTTTATGGATATGACATTAACATGCATACAGCACTTTAAATCCATTAAACAAATCTGGAGGATTATGTCGGCTACTCGCTTTATCTCGACGCGCTCTCGGAGCTGAAGCTTTTGATTCAAATCGTAAGGTATACTTACATTCCGGGAGGAATTTGTGTACGTTTTTGTATTGAAATGATTTGTAAATCGTCTTGATGCATGCGTTTAATCTTGCTTTAGCCTATAAGGGGTGTTTAATAAGTTCTGAGAATCGGTATATAAAGAACAGATGTTATTGGTAGGTTTCCTTTATCTTTTCCACCAGATTTTTGCCAACAAAGCCCCTAAACATTCAACAAAATATGACGTCAGTAATTGTTCTATAGTATTATCTTTGTTTAAATTTAAGAAAAACAAATGAATACTATCCTTTTTTATTACTTATTCAGTATATTAATGAATAGTGATCAGAATGAATATGAATAGTATGGCCAATAATCAGAAATTATCGTCATGAGACGTAATCATGCCGATAGTAGTGAGAACTACTTATTGAACACCCCTAGTATATACATAGTCATCGTGTATTGGGCGAGACGCACAAAGAATAGGATGGAATTGGAAAGAAATGAAATAAAAATGTTAGTTGCAGAACGGAAACCCTGTTTGATGAGTGCCACAGTTCCCGCCGATTAAGTTACCTAAACATCGCAATGCTCGAGACTGACCTAATATTTGACACTTTCCATCTTAATTCAAAACAATAGGTGTCAACTACCTACTATAGGACAGAATAAAATAAGGCATAAGGTGTCAAACATTGATACATTTGCCGTGCATATGAATTTATGTAAATTAAGTAATACTGCTTTAAATAGGTACCGAAAGTTTGCCTTTGCTTCTGGAAACTCTGTAAAGCACTATTTTAATTTAAAGGGGAAAGCTTTCTACCTAAGCTTTTAACAATTTAAGGATGGATTTCATTAGAAACAATAATAAAAGTAAAAGAAATCTATTTAGATACATTAATAACATTTGCGCGCCTTTACGCAGCGGGTTTAAAGGTCGCCAAACCGCAAATAGCGAATATAAAATTTGACTCGTGGAAATCGTTTGTGGAAAATAGAAATGAAGAATAAGGGCGATAATGGAAATAGGGTACAGCAATACTTGAACCAGCCGTTGTTATTGTTAAGGTCTTATTCAATATTTTTAATTTGTTTAGATAGGTTTTTGTTGTTTGTTTATAATATATGGTCGAGTGCTAAAGTGCCTAATTATAACATATTCTGGGCTTCTAAATTCGACAGATGCCTCTGTTCTGTTTGACCTCTATCAGTCCCAATGTATGACACCTTAACTTCAATAATTGATAATCTGCGTGATAGCTTTATTGATATTATTTAAAATTGAAGGTTCCGACTATTCCATCAGTGAGGAGCACTGGGACGTAATACCTTATTAAAATTTTACGTAATACCGTAGTAGAGCATATCTACAAAAAAATTATGGCATTATTTTTAATGTTTCAATTAGGTTCATGCCTAAATACTCTTGCAGTTGCTTATAGGAATTAAGAGTACCTACTTACAAAACAAATAAACAAGTCTTTGCAGCCCGTCTAGGCAGTCAACTTTTTTAACGTACTTAATAAAGCAAAACAATATGCAACAACAAAACAAACCTCATAATAGTGCAGCGGCAGGCTGACGGCCGGCGGCCGCTCTTGCGACCACGGGCAGTTCCAGGGCATTACTGATAACTCGCTATTCCTTGTTCTGACCTCCTCAGTTTTGTTTTCAATTTGCTTTTACACTGAACAGAGCGCCAATGAAATCCTCAAGGCAGAAAATAAATAATGCATACATTTCATACACTTGCACAGTACCAGTATGAAAAATTATGCTTCAGTGTAAATAACGATTACGTAATAAGTTAAACGGTTTAATGCGTTTGTTAACGGTACGCGTGCAACAGGATTGAGACGCATGCGTGCGTGCCGCCGGCCGGCTGTGTCGGGACTAGGTAGGCAGGCTCGGGAATCGGGGTTCAGCGGGAACCCAAACCTTCCCGACGCCCCCGGCATGGATTTCGGGCGCGCGCCACTTGTCAAGATACAATGTGACGATATTATTGTTAAGTTGTTGTGATATGATTATGACCATTGGTAGCAAATATTTAAAATATTCACTAACATGCTATACGATTTTTCAGACAACGAAAAATTGACAAATCGTAAAACTATGCGGGCAATTTTGAGCCCCTCGTTTGTGGACCTATAGCTGTTGCTGACTGTACCTAGTAGTTTGCAATTCATTATGAAATCAAGGCATAGTACACATCATATTGATATTTATTATTTCTTATACAATATTACGAGTATATTCTAAGTAAAGTCAAAACAAAATTAATCATTTCTCACGTAGCAGTGGCGCACGTAGATAGGTGCACAGACAGCTATAGCTACCCCACGAAAAGCTTCAAGTATGGCATTATGTAACACATTCATTCATTGCCCAGAATCGCTACGCGCTACGCTCGTAGCCGATCCCGTGGTTTTCCTCGTATGTAGCGGAAAGCGCCTACGGCGGTCTGACGCATATTTGTCGCCATGGGCCCTGAATGGGTTAAATTGCACTATTAGGGTGCAGCCAAGACATGCTTAACTACACTATTACACCTAATCGCATAAGGCAAAAATTATACATATTTTTGACGTCGACTGTACCCAGGCTCTGTGCCCAGTCTTATAAATCTTATAATGTACATATGTGAGATGCTAAACTCCTCAGTCCTGGTACTCTAGCGTATTGCATGGACCCCAGTAGAGTCGATATCTAGTCTGCGACTAAATAAGGTGTTATAAGCCCTTTAGTTTGTTTGTATCTACCTAACTACTTAAAATGTCGTACAACTGAAACGATTATTAGGTATGTACCCGCCCCTCGATACCCTCCATAATCTTTAGTCTTTATCTCTAAATTGTACATAATCTCGTATGTGACTACATAATAAACTACCATATTACCTACGTGGTATTGATATTATATAAATTGGCATGCATGCCAGCCTCGATAGCATCGTACCGTTGAGATAGGTTAAAACTGAAAGAAGGTATTGCGTAGTATTGCCGCCTCGGATAAAGTATGTGTCGCGGTATGTATTCACCTATTTCTTGGTGGGATGGGACTTAGTCCGTAAGAAGCTTAATCACCATAGGTACGTAGCAAAAATCGCCCATAGCCTCATCTGTGTCGTCATTAGCGCTGAATGGGTTAAATACCGCAAAGCCTATTTATTTACCATAGAATAGACACAAAAATCTGTGTAGAATATTGTGATGACCATACTATCCTACCTCATCAGCAAGGTAGGACAGGCCTATTTACCCAACTCGGGCGTAACATCCCCCCATTATTCATTCATTACTCATGCTCGTCGTTCCCTGCTCGTTCAACAAATTTAGGCCAATTTACGTGTAATTCCAACTGACCTCGTCAATTAATTTACCTTATCGGCATTGAATACGTTCATTAGACCAATCAGTAAGTTCAGAAATACCTAAGTACCTAAGTAAACAATTTGGGAGCCATTGTTTTATCAGCGCCTACCGCTCTGGTACCTTGTGAAGTGGGTCCAAGTAGCCTTATGATAACACATCCGTCACTTTCTTTCTATTCTCAAAGAGGAGCGATTATTGGATAAATATTGTTTAGGGCTACCTAAACAATATTTATCCAATGCGCTATCGAGTTGGTAAGCTCGATAGCGCATGCCACGCGATACAATGCTTTGCAAATTTTCCTTTAGGTGTCATTTTAGTCGCTCGTCGGGCGATGCGTGGCACGCGTATGAAAATGCGAACGCTTGTAGATACAGAAATCCGAATTTAAAATGTTTATTGGGTCCATATCCTTGGTAAGTAACAATAAAAACACTTACTTAATAAACTAATGTTAACTAAATGCGCTTATTATTAGCGTAAATAAACTAGGCCCTAGACTTCGCCAACTGCCGAGCTGCCGTATCTGACCTTCGACAAGGCAGATTGGAACAAAGACCACACAGAGACCCTCGCAATTAACTGCGAGCAACTAAACTAAATAAAGTTTTATACATCAAAGCTATCGTGAATATATTTTCACGTTTTAAGTAGGTATGTAGATTAGGTAAATCAGTGGTGATAAGGCCAAAAAAACTACAGCGTCAAAACTTATTTTAGCATACAATTTGAACATTTAACCTTGGTCTAAACCCTTATTGAGGTTTGATCCAATTCGGCCTACGTAGAGTTTACTAAATTCAAGCTCATACATTAACTCTTCCTACTATCATATCGTCTGAATATGGCCGAATGCTTAGTCCTACTTTTTGATCATTCCTATAGGATTCCAGATCCTGAAATATCTATGTTTCCTATGATAATCTATCATTTAACAGTTTCAGCAGAACTAGTGACCAAAGAAAAATCTAGTAGATAGGTTGGTACTCGTCTCATTCTTCTAAGGAGATGCACCAGAGCGGCGAATGTTTTATGGTGGCAATTAGGTACAAGAAATGCGGGCTGGAAAATTTAAACCAATACCTATACCTAAATAAATATGTAACATAGATCATTAACGAAGCGTTTGACTACCAAAGCTTCTATGCATTGTTTTAATTGATTACTGAGTAATGTTAACCAGAGTCGCTAAAATACAGTAACTTTAGCAGCTACTTACATGTTCATTGTACAAAATAATTTAAAACCGGAGATGGGGGTTCTCAAAAAACACAGACTCGCTGACGCTATCGTTTCATAAAACCACACTCATATTTTAAAGCCTCTCATTATGGATCAGTTGCATAAACTACTATTATCTTCTCATTTTGAACCGTATTTTGGTGGGAAATCACAAATATGATACCTCTTTTTTATGGTTTGTTTTGTTTTTAATTTGTTTGCACTTGCCATCCGAACCAAACCGAATCCGGACCTGAACCGAATTCGAACGGTTTATTTTTATAAATAATACCACTAATCTATAAAAACATGTAAATTAACACACAGTAGATGATGATTTATTATTATTTTAGAAAATAATTTGTAATATATACAAATGTTCAATCAAAAATAAAAACCTTTTTTATGAAATAGTTACTGCAAGATAGCGGCTGATTAAAAAAAAGGGTTAGATGATTTACAGCGTGGTAAACAGTGCTTTAATAAAAAATGTATGAACCATAACATAACAGTACGCTAAACAGTGCGTTTATGGGCCAAAGAGCATAGAGTTCTACGACTTATTATCGGTGTCATTGCATTTGAGCTACAGCCTATATAAATGACAGATAACGGTTCAGGAGTAGAAATATGTATATTAATACAAAATACATGATTATTTATTTATATTTCAGTAAAATGATGTATGTTATACAAATGTTTGATAGTAAATAAAAAACTTCTGATTCAAAATATTTGTTTGAGAAGTTGGTACCACTGCAATATAAGGACCGTTTTTTTTTGTGCTGTTATGAAAAATGTATGAACCAAAACAGCACGCTAAACAGTGCTTTTATGGGTCATAGAGCAAGAAGTTTTTGGGCTACTTATTATCGGTGTCATTGTATATGAGTAAGTGCCTATATAAATGGCAGATAACGGTACAGTAGAAAACATATTTTATCAATTATTGGTATTATTTATAAATATAAACAGATCCGGTTTGGTCCGGATCCGGATTTTGAGTTTGGTTCGGATGGCAAGTGCAAGGAAATTAAAAACAAAACAGACCATAAACAAGAGGTGTCAAGGTGTCACATTTCTTATTTCCCACCAGTTCCAGTTCAAAATTAAAAGACGAAATATGATAACTGTTCTATTAGTTATTGATAACTTATTAAGACTTTATTCGTGTTCGTAAAGTGAAGAAAAATGTGTACGTTTCTTTTAAAATGAACGATGAAGAAAATAACTGCACTCCTGAAGAAATTGCGTGAGTGGCTAGTAATAGAACTAACGGAAAACTTACGCTTGAAAAGTAAAAAAAATGCTCTTTAATTTAAATTTGTCGTAGAAAAAGTATTGTATGCAACGGTGTATAACTTCGTTTTAAAACGCTCGTGGCGTCTTTAATTCGCATCACAACTCACGAAAGTCGCGTTATAAGACCCTACTTATACAACAGTTGCATAAAATACTTATTTACTAGATAGGTACCTAGGTTTAAAGACGAGAGAACGCGGCTTGAAATTCATTTTTTTGTATGGCCTGCGCGCCAGCCCGCATTTTCTCTTGTTTCATTAAGAGAGACGCATGGTTTGCTTCAAAAAGAAAAGTGGTAGTTAGGTAGGTGCCTATCGTGTCAAGAGGAGGGGCCTATTTGGAACTTAATTCAGTAGAACTCTACTGAATTGAGTTCCAAATCCACGCTCAGTCCATGCAATCCACCTTACGTCAAGATGTTGCCCGGTGAACTAAGTTAGTACATTACTTTATCTTTAGCATGACATAGGCAAAAAGCCGTAGGTACATAAGCAAGTGTTCAATCCAGAAAACCGTCAAGTCCAGACATTTTCTTGACCCGCCGTGACGGTTAGATACCGACCAAACTCCCTAAACCCCCATACAATTATTATGTAGACGGGCAGTTAGACAGATTAATATACTTATATCTTATGTTATGTAATACCAACACTTACTTCATGTTCGTATTTATCTCTTGACCGGAACCGCCAGAACCATTTCATGACTTTCACAAATCTTGTTTTGACCTTATGAGCTAAGAGCACAACACTCGTAATACCGAAAATGACACAAAATGCAAGAACCCAGTCTTCTAAGAGAATCACATTATTGGAAGCAGTGAACATAGTTTTAGTACCGATCTATGATTATCTGGCAAAGGCATGACCCCGACAGCCATTAGCTCCAAGCCCCGCTGTAGCTCGTAAACAAATGAACGGTAGCGCGGATGTACCTACCAGCTTCCACGCTCTATAGCTATGTAGCTAATTAGTAAGTACTGTACAGGTTATACTTAATAGAGTTGCGCTAATTACTCATTATCACACATTGAATTTGGCTACATTGACCTGTAAAAGTTTCAAGTTTAGGTACCTAGCGCAAGTTACCCCCTTAGCTTTACCTAATATTAACTACATTAGTAAATACAATTTGCAAACCAATTTCCAACCACCTCCCGGCGATTGTGTTGAAATTTGTCGTAGTCGTGTAGGTTCAGTAACAATGCAATAATATTGCGGTACCTACTTACCAACTACTATCTAGCTGATCTGATGATGGAGACGGAGAGCGCCTCCTCAATTACCTATGTACCCACGGGAGAACACAATTAATATGGCGCTCGTCAAAACGCTTGTCCTATTTTGTTCCTTTTATTATGATGAGATTGCCCTTACATACCTAATTGGCTACTTTCCTAAAAAAACATATTTAGTCCGTCTGCGTTCCGCGTGACGTCACAGTATGCTAAATAGTGCACCATTATCTTATGTCACACGGAACTTTACTGGCTATATCTTCATAATTTTTTCAATAATTGACAAACATAAAACTACTTATTAATTGATAATAAATTTCCAATACCATGTGTCCACTATTTTTTGACTAAATACAATTATATTATTTCTACCCAGGAAAGTACATGTTACGATATATTTAGCTACTTTGGCTGCTACTATGCTAGTTAGCATGTTAGGTGACTCCCAATATTGCCGACCACCTAGATAGGTTGTCACAATTATCTACACTTTTACAAAGCAAACCTTAACACGATAAAAAATACAATATAAATTTGCATGGTACATTTAATAAAAAATACAATTAAACTAAAACTACTTAATGGATGTCTCCCAGATCAGGCCCCTGCGGCAGGGGCCCCATTAGGCTGGCTGCGTTCCCCCTCTGGATCGCTATGCTGATCCTTTGAGTGAGGAACGAGCCAGCTCTGTGGTCCCCAGTGGTCTGGACAAGCTTTTGACACAGCGTCCTGACCAGTTGGTGGGCATCTAGACTCCACGGCCCGAGTCTCGACTGCAACTTATCCTTGGTAATCTCTTCCACGGAATATCCATCTATTTAATTCCCATTGTTAATAAGAGGCAAAGATCGCGAGTTTGACAGTCTCATTTTTTCTCAATATTTTCTTCCCAAATATATAATATTTCCAAACATCTCGAAAAACCTAGTGGATCTGTGTGGTAGACCACGCTGTGTGGTAGAATGGGACGAATGCTTTATGTCCGACATACAACTTAGCGTCCCCCCAGCCCCCCTATTCTGTAACTAGTTTTAAGCTCACCTCAACGCTCACCCACAAATATATCTTGACACCGCGATGCGTAGTAACCAAGCGTAGATAGAGGTCTAGTTTCGTGACGGGTGAAAGCGGGGTGAGCCGCATTAACGCTTAGCGAATAACAGCCCAGGTTGGAAGTGTAAAATGTCATAACGCTGGCGGCCCTTGAACGGATTACCGGGATCTAACGCACCGCAGACTCACCTCTCGACAACCTCACAGCCGCTCAGACGTGTTGCTCCATTGTCGTACTGTGCGTGCGACTGTTTGCGGGGCCCACTTAGGGAGTTGGCGAATCACCGCCTGCCTTTTCACATTTTTGAGACTAATTGTCACGGCAGGTGTCCGCTAGTCTCCTCCCATAAGCCCTTTTCCAGACCACCCACCATTCAACCCAATAACCCATGACCTTTAGTTTCCATCGCAGCACAGTGTTGCACTGCAAAAGTCTTTGCACCTGGCGGGGACCATCACCGGATGTATCATGTTGTGCGCTGGAGATGGTACCTATCCGCCATGTTTATTATATTTGTTTTAAATGGCCTCTGCGCTGTTGGCTTCGGCCCCACGTATGCCTTCCAAAAGTCCGGGACCCCACGGTCCTGAGATATGGAAAAAACATAGAAATAATAATAATAAAATATAATCCGTGGGAGAATGGCGAACATATTGAAGTTTTTACTTTACTAAGTCTGGTCCATCCATTCCCAAGTTGCGGTTACCAAACGATTAACATTTCATACATATTCAGGCCTGTATTCCCAATAGGGGCCTACCCCCACAGCACAGATGAAATTGAAAACCATGTGATTTGGACATATTTATTTATGTTAACACTAGTTGTTGCCCGCGACTTCGTCCGCGTACAACTCGTCTTATAAAAATGATTGCTATTCAATTATGTTAGACGCAACTTAATTATTGCTGTCCCAAACAAACTTTTATTATCTTAAGGGATCATTTCCGAGATAAAAACTATCCTATATCCTTCCAAGCGTCTCAAATTATTTCCTCGCCAAATTAAGCGTACAAGGTAACAGTGCGATGAGTTCGTGAGTTTAAATCTAAATGTCACAAATATAAATATAAGTATAATATTATATAATGTTACAAATATAAATATAAGTATCATCAACACACGTTTCTGCCTCTTCACACACACACATACACACACGCCTTTATCCCTAAAAGGGGTAGGCAGAGCACATGAAACTTGTGTCCAGTGCCACTGTTAGCATAAATGTGGGTATAAAAGATCGACAAAATGTGATATCGCATTGATAGGTTGCTAGCCCATCGCCCACAACACCCCCTCAATCCTGTTCCCTTAGTTGACTCTTACGACACCCACGGGAATAAAGGGGGTGGTGCTATTCTAACCTGACACCACACGGGACTCTTCTTTTCATAATGTATTAAACGAAAATACCTACCTATAATTTTAGGATGTCTACTAAGCTACATTACTAGAAAATTTTGGCTAAATCCGTTTAGTAATTTTACCTGTAAAGTGTTAAAAGAAAATTATCTTATGCAAAAAAATATATATACGGGGTCAAGCTAAATAAGGCCGTTTAAAAACCGCTGTAGTTTGTTTTCTAGTCATTGACCGAAGCTACAGTTCCCCTACTATAAAATTGTCTCTCCGTAGCTATAAACATCCAACTCCATTTATCCCATTTAGGGGATGAATGTCTTCTAACCTCTGTATGGAATAAATTAAAAAACGCGAATTTTTGTTTTTTAGTCTACAAACGGTTTAAAACCGAATTTCAAATCTCTTACTTTAAGAATGTCTTAATCTCTATACAAACTTTAAACCCTTAAAAGGCGATTAAAAAGTTAACCTCCTTGAAGGATAAATTTGCAAAAACGCTGAAATTTGTTTTTTAGTCATTTATCAAACCGTCTATGACCGAAGATGCATATCTCTCACTTTAAAAATATCTTGCTCTCCATATAAACTTTGAGCCCCCTTTTAGGAATGAATTTTGAAAAACACTAATTTAGTTTTGTTATATTTAATCAGACAGTCTAAAACCGAAGTAACAAATCTCTTTCGTTAAAAATGTCTTGCACTCTATAAAAATTAACCCTAACACTCAAACAGACAGTCGCGGGCGCGCGGTCTGCGCGCGACGGGCGCGCAGCGTGATATTTCCCTATCCGCTAGCGTGGTCAAACAGGCTGCTTGTTACATTTGCATGCTTATCCAAGTAGAATATGGTGTCCTGTAATATATATTTATACCAACTTAATGTGACCCAAATTCCGAAAATAAAACTCATTTCATTTCAGGGTTGGAATTTTCTAAAATGCTGAAATTACGTTTTTGTATTTTAATAAGTTCGCGTTCTACAAAGTTACAAATTTCTAGGTAAAAAAAGTTTCCCCATACAAACTTATTACCCTTATTACCCCTTTGAGGTGGAATGTCCAAAAATCCCGTCTTATCCCTACGTTGTAAAAAGAAGCTCTGTTCTGGTGTTTACAAGTTTCTAGTCCCAGTAGTTTCGGCTGTGCGTTGATCAGTGAGCATCAGCACTTCCTCTTTAATATACAGCGTGGAACGGAACGATGGCTTTCCCGCAAGAGGATAATTTAGCGTTAGTGCTTACAATTTTCTGAATATACTATGTTATTATTTCTGAACGTTTCAAAGTTACAGTTCATCAAACTTTCGTGCAATAATCTGTATATCGCAACTCTAACGGAGAATAAGGTCAATAGTTAGGGAGCTGGCGAGCAAAATTTCGATATGATCAGCACACAAGGCAGACGTTATTAATAGTGATATTTATGCCCTAAGAAACATCAAGGACCTTGTCTGCCACCGTGGTGGCGCTGCGTTGTAAATTTACAGCGTTTCAAAAATGTAAACAAAAGGTGTGCTATATTATGCGCACACGTCTGCTTCTGGGGCTGATGATCACAGTCATCCTGGAAACACAAAGAATCGAAAAGGCAGACATCCAGGGCTCTAACTTTTGTAGTATTCCATTTTTTAATTTATTTTTATGATTAAAAAAACTGAATATGAAGTGCAAACTTGGCAGATTTGAATTATTCGATCAAAACAATGAGAAGAACCACGCAAAAATAGTCTGCTAACATGTTGCCTCTGCGTTGTCTGTTGACAGTGCTCCAAAAATGTAAAACAAAAGGTGTGCTATATTATGCGCACACTTCTGCCTCTTGGACTGATGTTTGAATTCCTTATGAAAACCAAGAAAATCGTTGAGGCCTCTGATATTCCAACGACCATTCGATTTTTTTTTAACCCGACGCTCGCGCCAAACCAAGCAGGTATAAATTGAATTGATCAAAATGCTAGAGACAAGACCACATCCCGAATTCATTCTTGGTTTTTTTTAAAAAAACGTTCCGAAACGCACTACCGGAGTATGTCATTGACAAGTTCGAGCACCTAAAATCAGTGAGCAAAGTGTCTGCCACATTTTTTTTCGAATCCACGGAGTCATAGAGAATCGAATGGGCGCAATGAGAACCGCGTGAAAATGACTTAGTAGAGTTTTTTATTTACATTTTTACAACTCCGTGCCATGATAATGCAAAGTCCTGAATGTCTGCCTCTTCGATTTTCTTCGTTTCCAAGATGATTGTGACCATGAACTCCAGAGGCATACAGTGCAAATGATTTAATACCCCGATTTTTTTACGCAACTTCAATCCGCTGTAACGCGAAAACGCAGCGACATAGGACCTTAATTGATTGGACCAAATCAATTCCTTATAATTTAAACTGCAATCCACCTCGACGTGAAACGTGTGCAAATCATATACCGAAATGCTCGCCAGCTCCCTAACTACAATGACCTGATCGATGAAGATCAGTGCCATCACTGGTAAACAATCTTTTAAGGGATGACGGGAATTACTGTCACTGGAAAGTCGAATTTTGCTTGAACCCTGAATAAGTAACAGTGAAATTGACTAATTATCAAGAAGCAAGTCTGTTATGGTAAATATTAACAATTACAAAGATGAATTAGGGTTGGCATCATCATTAAAGATTTTTTTTGTTTGCTGTATTTGTGTAATCATTACTAGTAGTGTCGTACTTTAATTAAATTATACGGCTCTAAACAACTTCTAGGTTTGTTGTGAATAATGTGATAAATAATTATGAAAGCGGGAGCTGCACGTCGACGTGATACGTCCATTGCCGAGTTACAAATGCAGAAGACTGATTTGTTATCTCAATTAGTTAATTACAATTTTAAATAATGTTATATTATATTGATGATGATTATAATTACCCTAATGATGATTATAATGTGTACTTACAAATAAAAACTTATTTTTTATGAGCTGTTTTTTGCATGTTGCACTTTCCTCGCTATAGTGAGGTGAAAAGTTTTGTATTCCACATGGGTGCAAATGTATTTTACTTCTAGTGTGAAACACTCGCGGGTAAAATACAACTTTGCACCCTTGTATAACAAATAATAGACCGCGAGCTAGGAGCTTTTTCTTGTCAGCCACTTCCCCCGGTCGACAACTTGTGAGAAGCTTAAGAAAGTTGTACCGTGAAGCCCCGTGGAAGTCAGCTGCGGCTCCGTTGGTGGATTGACAAGCAGCAACCACCCAAGCACGTAAAAATATATATATATAATTTTGCCATTTACACTCGAATTTTTAATCCAATATAATAACGAAAAAAACGACGGGTTTTCCACCACTGTACAGCCAGCTGACGATTTTTTTTCGTTATTATATAGGATTAAGTATCATTTGATGATAAAATTAATCGAGGGTAAATGGCCAATTTTTTTTTACGTGTTTGGGTGGCTACTGCTGGTCAATCCACCAACGGAGCCGCAGCCGACTTCCACGGGGCTTCATGATACAACAATCTTAACCTTCTCACAAGTTATCGCACGGGGGTTTATTGATCACAAAAATCTGTTGCTAGCTCGCGGGCTATAACTAATTCTTTAATGTTCAAGGAAGATTATCTAAAATTAGACACAATAAAAAACTATTTTATTTTAGATATTAATATATTTCGAATCTAAAATGTACAAAAAATACAACTTAAATTAATGTAATGTACTCATAATGCCTGATCTTTTCAAGGAATAAAATTATATTTTCAAGGTTTTTTTTTATCTCGGAGACAGCAAAATGCGTCAAGTTTGATTAATTGACAAATGCCGAGAAGAAATATGTCCTGGAACAAGCTAGCTAGGAACAAAACGAGCTTAAGCCACACTCATACACTACTTACTTCTGTTAATTTTATTTATAATTTATATTCCTTTTAGATTTAACCGTTTTTATACCAAAAAATAATAAATTCGATTTTACTAATATCAGGGCGGTTGTGTAAAAGGCTTCAACGAGACATTGGATGTACCCATATACAACTGTACAGTTTTATTTGTATCTTTTCCTAAAAATAAACATAACGACCTATTTATTTAAATTTATTATTTAATCAACCATCACTTTATAACAACTTTGGTTGCGTATGCTAGTCGTAAAAATATAATGTATTTTAGCTATTTACAATATTATGAACATACATACATACAATGCTTAGAAATGCACAGCAACACAAGAGGCCTTAATCTAACATCTGAAAAACTAAATAACACAGACTTAACGGCCACTCGCAAAAACGATGATTGCCCGATCGAGACTAGTTGTAAGAGCGAGGTGTCAAGCGAGAGGTGCCGCGCCGCGCCGCGCCGCTGTAGAGAGGACCCGTATCCGACGCCGGCATCGACGCGCGCGCCGAGCGGCGGCCGCGCCACGCGTACGCGCGTTGCCCGGTTAACTGAACAAAGCTCACATCCGCAATAATCCTTTCTGCGACTGACCAACACCTAAAATCACTTTGCGTATTCTTAGAAAAACATAATTAGCTTTGTACACTAACGTATTTAACCTTACAATATAAGGAAACTTCCTTTGTTCGCAGACGACAGGCCAAGACAAGAGGCGAGATTTTATACAAAAAATAAAATCATTCTTGTACGGGAATACAGACCTCTTTGTGTTAGCAACTGTCATCCTTTATATAATCAATATTATCACGCTCATGCCAACTCCTTGTTTGATTATGATTATAAATAGTAATAAAGCACACGGTAAGGAATAAATAATAACGGACATAACATGTACCTAGTCGAAATCAGAACTAATTATGTTTTCCCTTTGAAACAAAGATTCCCGTACTCATCAATGTTTCAGGATAAAATAGAGCTCAGTGATAAAATAGAGGTCTTTGCCACAGAGTAAATTCATTGCAATAACATGACTATTAACAATGACGTCTCTTAACTTACAATCCGATTTATTTTTCTGATAATTTGGATGGAAATTTTGGACCCTATTAATTGCATCTCTAATTTCGATTTACTCTGTGGTAAAAGATGATGCCTAGTTCTAGAATAAATTGAGAAAACACTATATTATATTCCAATCAAAAAGCATCATTGAAGACGTTGTTTCAAGTGAAATATGTAGATTATATAATCTATCATGCCCATAAAACATTTTTACAATAGGCACCACCATTTTGTAAATGGCCGTGGATTGTAATTAAAGAAGTGCATAAACTAGCAAAATTGTAGCAACGATTCTAGTATACAGTTGAATTTGTATTTTAACCACGGAAAGGGATTTGTACATCTTTAATCATATAAAATTTATGCAGTGAAGTCATTCCAAAACACCAAGACAATTATGATTCTAACACTGCTTATAAGTATTAGATGCGTACGATTAATAGTTATCATCATAATCTTAAAGCCCATTTAAACATTAAAATCTTTTTTACCAAAATACATTATTTATATGTTAGGAATACATTTTCGATGACCTCTGGTTGGGTGCCAAATATGTCCGTTTAGAAGTATGAAAAGCCATTTCAAGTAAGTATGCTGCACGCAATATGTTAGCTCCATGGATTTCAGTGCATCCTTGATGGCCGCTTAATTTGTGGATTTAGCGTAATAATTATCAACTTTTACACATATCATCGAAAATTCGTATATAAAGATTAAATAAGCCCATTTTCACTTCTCCGGTGTTTACAATCTACTGTTACGGGATAATGGATATTAAAGATAATGAATGACAACATTTTACTTTTGCTTAACCGCAGCTTATTATAATTTAACTTGTATTTCATACAAGTATGTAAATTTATTAAAGTACCTATTCAATATCAAAATGTATCGTTTTGTTTGGATGCTTAGAAAAAATATCTCTCATTTATTTTAAATTCCAGGCACCTGTTCCACATGCTGCAATTATTTATTTACATTTTGTTCAATTTACATATTCAACTGCTAGTGGTGTATGGACGTGTCTTCAGATAATTTATCAGACATTGAGGTATTTACTATGTTAGCATAAATCTGCAAAAAATATAACTTTCGTGTACAATTATTCGCTTCATGACGTAAATAAGTGGCGGCATTACATGCAGTTCCTTCTAGCGAACCGATAAGTTCGTATATTCAATATGTAAATACATGTATGTGTAGGTGGACTGACTCTATTACGGTTAAATGTTGTCACTTTGAAAGGCCATCACTTGTACTTTGTTGGTTTGATATCTATCTATCTGACATTTCGCCCCCCTTAAAATAAATGGAATGAATAGAAATATTGCTATATTCTTTTACCTTTAGTACATAAAACGAATTTTATCTTATAATTGTACGAAGAAATAAAAAATGATCACTTGTAGTAATCATTGTTCCAGATGTAGATATCATTGGAGGTTATCTGGCTGTGGTGAAGCGGCTGGAGCGCGGGACGCGAGCCGCCCGCGCCGGCGCGCCGCGTCCCCGAACTACTTCCACGTCACGCCGACAAATTGGTCAGTCGTACATTTCCAAACTATGGTACTTTTCATTGGTAGAAAAATATTCTTATCCTATATCCATACTACTCGATTTGGTTTACGGATATCTTCTACAGACTATTATTTTGTACGTTACTCATTAGTTAGGTAAAATCTTAAAACATCACAATTTTTCTCTTTGACGTGATTCTACATGCTACTCTCTACTCGTGTGTTGCTTTAAAAGAGTAAGTCTGGAAAGTAACGGTAGTATTTCTGCAGTGGAAACGTCGAAACCCCCCAAGTCGGTTTAAGTACATACCTTACTAATATTCGTTTGATTTATTGTCACTTGCCAATGTTGCATCGCGGGTATTAGATATCGAAGACTAGTAGTTGAGCTGCTTGAGCTAATATTGTTGGAAGTCGCTCGCTCACTTGCAGTCGAGCGGCGCCGGCCGAGGGCGCGCCTGCGCGCGCCGCGTCCAGCCTGTTATGGTCCCGAGCGGTCGAGTTACTGAATAACATCTGTACAATTTTGAATTACATCTTAAATGACAATTGTTTTTAATATAACATTTTATGATCGCTATTAGAAGCACGAGTACTTATACATTATTACAAGACAAATAAATGAAATAATAGTACCTAATTACATTTTTTAATTTTGGTTTACAAAATTTAAGAAATAGTAACTGTAGGCATAATTTTATTATTTTGACCACGAAGGAAGGGCGGTTCATGATTAATACTGAAGCATATATTTCGACAAAAAAGATGTTTTTTTTTCCTTTTTAGTATGATAATATTATGCCAAACTGTCATTCCTATCTAAAGTAGCGTACCTCTACGTCACACATAAATTGTGTGCATTTTAAAAGAGCTGTATGTACAATAGTTGACAAGTAACATCGACGTTGTTCACACTTGTACACTTGGTACGTGGCACGGGATACACCGACATTCAATGATTCCACCATCCTCGGAGTGTTGCGGCACGCGTCTCCTCACAGCGCGATTAGCCACTGGGTGTTTCTCTTCCTATCTTAACAATATCCTATCGATCTAAGTAGGATGGCTAGCGTTGCGACTACAATTACTCAATAAAACTCTCGCGATCATTTAAATGTAGACTATAGACGACCTTGCACTACTGGGGGCTAACAATATTTCCAGTAATTCTTATAAAACATGCACAAGACTACCAACCAATATAATAATAGTTATTTACGATACAAGTGCCAAAAATTACCTATTCGCACGTGTATCGTACAACGTTTTACTGTACATATGGCTCTTTAAAGTTTCGACATATGCACGAAAAGTGCTCTTTTCCGCACTAGTGCGGGAAAGTAGCACCATATGTACTGTAAAAACATTATTAGCATAGAAGTCAGGATAATTGTCAAATTATAAATAAAGCAATGCAATGCTAAAGAAATCATTGTATATGAATAATATAAAATTAAATATACCATAGGCACATGAAACACAAAGAATTAAAAAATATTTACATTAAAGCAACATATTAATATATAATTAATTTAACAACACAGTATTTACACGCCATCATTATTAATATTCTTTGTTTCACTTGATGTCTCATTACGAATACAGAGTGAGTTTTTGAACAAACGTTATAGAGTTATTTTAATTTTATTGACATTTTATCTCAATCTTGTGAAGAATATTATTGCATCTTACTGTAATTAGTACTAACATACGCAAGCAAAGAATTGTATCTTCCGATGCCCTACAACTAGGTAGTATGCAAAATATTGTTCATCAAACTCACTCTGTCGTCTCTAGTATACTATAATACAAATTACTTTGTCATAACAGGTAACATCTGACTTTCATACTATATTACATAACGTTCACAACGCCAAATATGTGTTTAAATCTATACCATATTGCACACGGTACATTTATATTATACTTGATGTATGTACTAGGCGTACGAGTCAATTACATTTTTAAACTATTTTTTTCCGTCACAGGAAGCTACCATCATAATTCGTTTCGAACTGAAGTGTCGCTCGAAAAAAAAACCACATATAGAAATGTAAACTTCAATCTTAAACAACGTTCTCAAAGAACTGAAGACAAAAATATTTTATCAACAAAACGATTTTTACAATTCCATAATATAACTAGCACTACTAGACTACATATCGACATAATTATAAGACGCTCTATAAATACGTGTACTATGATTATTCTCGCGAGCCGCGCCGCGAGATTTACAGCCGTAGAGGTACCGCGTAGACCGTAACCGGGAACGACGACGTTCGTTACGATGGAATTTAAGTATCGTCGATTATCGTCCACCCGAAGGATCGATTAAAGTAATAAATGCAAACTTCAGCGAGTGTCGGAACGAGCGTAGCGGAGAGGCGCGGCCGCGTTCACCCGTCACTGCGAGAGCAGCTTCTGCAGCAGCGAGGCCTTAGCCGTCGCCGGCGCCTGCGCCGTCCGCCCGCTGCCGCTCGTCACCGGCGCCGGCGCCTCATCACCGCGGGCCGCCGCCTCCGCCGAGCCCGCCTCCGTAGTATTCTGCACATCACACAACGCATCAGTACACCCGCCCACCACAAACATAACACACAAACCACCAACCAGACTCTCATTCCAATAGTGTCGGCCGTACTTTTATAATGCATTACGATAACGAAATAATATCAAGATTTAATTATTTTGTATGAGCGAAGGAAAATATGTATAAGTACCTAAGTAAATTTCTAAATAAAAACTAACACGACCACCAACACGAAGTTGCACGGATAGCCGTGCAACTTCGTGTTGGTGAAGTTATCGGAATCAACAAAAACACGGTGCGTAAGACATAGACCAGGTAACCGACCGAATCTGGTTTTATTTATGGCAATATGACGCCAGGCGGTTGCACTAAATCAAGTTGTTTATATTTCTAACACAGGAATTACCATTTATTATTAATGTTTTAATGATAGTGTTGAGCCTAACATTATAAACCCCCGCTCTTTGATTGTGATAACTTCCACGTTGTTGATACGAAACAAAAATATTTAATGAGATAATTTGTAATATTTTAATCATATATATAATTACGGAAAAATATGCCTAAAACTAAACTACTCCAGTCACTAATTAATTATTACGCCTACTGTCTTGAATAGTTTTAGAATTAACTAATTCAATTATTTTATGGAATATTAATTGAATCATAAAAAAATGAAATTTAAACAGATTAAAGATCATATTTCTGACTAAGTGTGAACTATTTAACTTAACTTTTAAATTAGATCATATTTAACACTTAAAATACTTTAATAAATATAACATAGCTATATAATCCGCCTCAAAGTCCTTTTGTACGATAAGTTTTTCTTTGGTGCAATAAAGATTAAAAATAATAAATATTAAAGTGGGTTGCAAAGAAATATGCTTCCAAAGAGCAACGAAAATGGGTATATTTTGCCAAGAATTCTTATAGAAACGGTACCCATTAACATTGCTCTGTAGTGTATTTCTCTCCTTATTGCAATGACACGCGCTACAGGTGATTCGTGTGACACAATACCTCGTTGTAGCCCACTGCACGGTTAGCACAAGGTGACTCGCGAGCTCTCTTGAGCTCTCTCGCACTATCCGTCCCTTTCTAAGTTTTCTAATAACAGAGAGAAGGATAGTGCGACAAAGTGCGAGAGAGACCGAGAGAGCTCGCGCGCTGTCTTGTGCTAACCGTGCTGGTCTTTTACTCTACATCGTGGGCCCAAGTATCTCGAGAGATTCTAACTACAACTGCTGTTTTCTGTGTCTGGAACACCCAATATAAGTTTTTATTTAAGTAACATGAACAGTTACGACTAGGTTACATTCACAAAACACGAAAATAGATAGCTAAACAGTTCGGGATAAGGCACTTTCCAAAAAAGGAAAGCAAACCCGATACGGTTTTTATATTTAGCTACATAGAGGCAACATTATAACTATAAAGAACTAGCTACTCGCGCGACTTCTCTCGTTATAAAGAATTTGCATGGAGTTGTAATATTATTACAACTCACAGCAACATTAGTACATTACGTACCTTGGGCGGTGAATTCGTGAATGCCCCAGATCGCAGGTGTTTGTGGCACGAACCGAAGGCGAGGGTCATAAATATACGATCTGGGGCTTTATGAATTACCGCCCGTAGTGCGTATACTATTTTACGTATTCACCTGGCGACAATGCGAGTTTTAACGTACGCGCAGCTAGCAGTAAAACTTGGATTATGGCCAGGTGTGATGTAATAGTACATTGTGATACAAGTGAGGTATGTTGATAATTACATCAGAGGCGGAATTATAACGCGAGCCGCAGGTGAGCGTGATAAGAGAGCCGAGGATGTAATTATCAAAGCTCACGCGTTTCATACGACGTTTTTCAACACATTTGGCGAGGAAAAAATCCTTTTCATAAGATGAAAATTTGATAGGCCTACCAAGTTATTTTCCTTACTTATTGATGTCCACAGGTTTTTACTCACATGTTGTATACATCGCCAAGAATTTCTAGTGGCGTCCATTCTTTTTATCACTTTTGTAGTCACCACGAATCAACATTTTTGTTAATAACCAAACACGCATTAACAATGTTTACAAATATCTGTGAAATAACCTATAATGGCGCGCATCAATTTTTTTTTAAAGTTTGAGCAGTGCGCGCGCATTAGATGAAATCTCTAAACATCCAATACAAAATAAAATAAATAATTTCGTTTTAAAATGTTATCTTTATTAGTTCATGTAAAATGTTATCAAAAGTGAATAGTTTTACTAAATTAACCGTTTCTATATCATATCCAAAAAGAAATAGTCAATTAATTAACAAAAAGGATTTAATTTGTTTAGTCGAGTAAGAATCCATTTGCCGAGAATTAAAAAAAAGCTGTACATTCTGTACAACCCGGTTAGTTTAAGAATGCACCGTGTGCATGCATACATCTTGCTGCAAGGTGCCAACGTGACTTAATCGGGATATAACCATAACACACAAGTATCGTAATGTTATTAAACACGCGTGTTTCATATCCAGGATTATGGGCCTAAAAGCGACACAATAAGAGGTACGGTACGTTACGAGCAATTGTGTTGAAAAATATGTTATTAAATCTTTCGAGCTGTTTGGGCTCATGTTGTAAAGTAGTTTGAATGTGTCTATCTAGTATAAATGTTCTTAATATGCACCGCCTGGCTGAAATATTATACTACTTTTTAACAGCTTTTATTTACTACCATATGTCCCGGTGTCCGTATTCAAATATGACACTACCCTCTCGAAGTCCCATCGGGTTAAAAAGTTACACATGTTGTAGACTGGTGACGATGCAATATTATGGTGCCATTGAACTGGTCTGACGACGGAGACAGAAGGCGGCCATGTGAGCTACTAAATTACACATGACATAACCATCGTATTAGGGCTGTTAGAATTTCATTGGTGAGAAGCATACGACTGTGCAACAAAAAGTTAATCGGCTTTAAAAGCACGTCTCAAAAATGGGATTTTTAACAACTCGTTGAAGTAATATGATAAAAATATGATACAAGGAGATACATAGTCGCACAGTATCGCACAAAAAATTAAATAATATGCCTTCTTACCATATACGAGGCATCTGTCGCATTGGTAAACTCTGGTTAGGTATTATAATGGTGGTTACTTTTTTACCAAGCTATTTTCGTTTCTGATGTGTGCGAGGGTCTTACCCGAATTCCTTAATATAATTGATATTGATAATGATAAAATACTTTGAACTATTTAATAATTCTAGTAAAAATTTAAGTCAAAACGTTTGAAAACTTTGTCATGCATTTTCCAACCACTTTTACTACAGAACGGAATAAACTGGATGGCTCGTATGCTATACAACATTTCAGAAGCAAACAAATAAGCATTTTCTATCGCAAAACAGTATACCTACTGACGCTCGCCGCTACGCCACAAAACCTTCACCACACTTTACTTTGCGCATGCTTCGTGCCCCACGAACTCAACAATAAGCTTTGTTTTTTATATAACATACCAATAAGCGCATTTCATTACATTTTAATTTGTAAAGAAAAAGTACAGTACTCAAGTATTGGAAGATTTGACACTATTAGAAATAGGTAATATCATATTTTTTTCTAAAAAGAGACAACACATCACAAAAGCGTCATTTAGTCATTTCAGAAATGTACCAATATCACGTTTTATAAATCTTATGTGAGACTTAATGTCGTCTCGATAAACCGCGTTCTTGACACATAAAACAACCGATAAGCAATTTGGCACATTTCTCTAATTCAGCATCTAAGAATCAACATGATTGAATCGACACAACACACGCTGCGGGGCAGACTCAATACGTATTCAGATAAGTCTACAAAAATAATGAAACCGATAGAAAAGTAGTGGAGTGAGTAGATGGTTTGGTCGGAGTCCCTCGCTTACCGCCGGCGGCGTGGTCTGCGGCGGCTGCCACGAGCCCGCGCCCGCGGCCGCGCCCGCCGCGCCCGCTCGGGCCCCCACTCCCACTCCCACTCCCACTCCCACTCCCACGCCCACCACTCTGCCGCCACCTACGTACGTACACACGCTTACATTCCCAGTGAATACCACCCGTTACAACATCAATATTAAAACTGCGCAACGATTCAACTCCACTTTTTATTAAAGATATAAGATATCGTGAGATTTACACAAAATTATAATGAAACCGGCCAAGTGTGTGTGTCGGATCGGACGATGCATAATAAATAACAAAATTCCGTAGCCTCATTTCGTCGGCATTTATTTCACTTCAACGTTTTATATATTTCTTCCATTACTTGAAAGACCCTACGTAAAGTGGCCGTCAATAGAATTTGCTAACTATGTAAACAAACCGCCATATTGAAAATGTATTTCACTATGGCGGTTTGTTTACATAGTTAGCAAATTCTATTGACGGCGACTTTATGTCCCTTAACTACCTGCCCTTCAGCGCAGAGAACTCGGATGCTGCAACCTCCTCAAACATCTACACCTGATCTAACACATAATATTTAGTAATATTTATATCTCATGCGCTGTATAGCCGCTGCGGCGATAGTTGGAGACAGACGGACTGACACTTAAAAGGGTTCCTTGTGGGGCTACGGAAGGTAAGAACTACACATTCAAAATGTATGTCTCGACGGCACGTTCAACATTAGCACCCGTCAATGTAATTTAAATATTGAATGTGAACGTTCTTTATTCGTATAACATTAATAGTCACACATTGAATTAAAATGTAACAATTACTACCTACACCCGATAGACACCAAAGAAAACAGTGTTTCTTTTTCATATCCTTGCGTACATCAAATAACCTTGACAATATGTTCATGCAACAGTCATTCATGTGTACACGAATAATTAATTATTATTAACATAATGAGCCGCTAGGTTCGTGACGTTCGACAACATTACCCACGACAATGATTATCATCGTGTCGTCGGGTACAGGTTCCAGGCAAGTTCTATGGTACATTTAGAATGCCTAGTGTTCGAAATCTACTTGCAGTATTTATCAGATGAATTGTTTGCTCCCAAAAGCGGATCCATGACATCCTTGGAGATTCAAAACCCAGGCAGATCACAGAGAAAATGAATAACAATTCTCATATTCAGATAAATAAATACAAGTGATTAAATTTAGAATACAATACAACAAATGTTAGCTGGCATAATAGCTGGCATTAAATGAATTGAACGAATCTAATATCAAATCAATATCAGTTTGTATAAAAAAGTTTGACTCTGTATCCGGTTTCAGTGTTAGAGTTCAATGATACAGAGGTAGGTTGTTTCTTAAGTAGCAAGAAACCTATTCTGGTGTTCTTTTTTTTATAGTGTATTTTGTATAAAGCACATCTAAATGGTCATGTTATTTATTAAAAGTTGGAATAAACTCAGATAGCCCGACCAGACCCCGTAGCATGGACGGCCTTATCACACGATAAGTGACAAGATAGACCGTCCGTCAGGTCACTGGCTGACACCGTTCAATAGAACGAGATACGGGGTCAGGTGTTATAACACCGCTCATTGTTTTTTTTAATAATTTACTCTATTTACTCTATTGCTTGTTGCTACCAATGTTCCAAAAGTGCATTTAAGTGAAATTGGGTTAATTCGACGTTTGTGTAATTTCAGGAGAATCATAAATAATCCAAAGTCAGGAAACATTCTGCAAGGACGAGTTTAATACGCGACGATACTTTTTTGATAATATTTCACTATTCTATCGACAAGACACTTTCGTGACATTAGTTCAATTCATCGAGGCCAGCACATATGGAGTAACATATACCCGTGTCGTATCGCGTCACCGAACGGGTATATCACAACAATCGGTGGCGCAAACGGACAAGATGGAGGAGACGTGCTTACCGCTCGGCGTGGACATGTCGAAGGTCATGAGCGGGTCGAGGTCCTGCGCGAGGTGCGGGTGCAAGTCGGGGCGGGCGGAGCGCGCGCCCACGACGGCGCGCAGCTCGTTGCGCACGTACTCTGACGTGCCGCCCGCGCCTGCGCCCGCGCCCGCGCCCGCGCCCACGCCCGCGCCCGAGCTCGAGCTCGAGCCCGAACCCGAACCGCCCGGGCCGCCCGCGCCTGCAACCGACCGCCCGCCAACTGTCAGCGCGACGAATACATGTAGAAGCTGTCATTCTCATACACGGTGGAGCTTCGGCGAATTGGGTCCTTAGGGCGATTGCCCCGTTGACACCGCGCGTGCCGCGTTTGCAATGAGCGAGCGACGGATACCATATAGGCATCGAATGGACGTCTCAATTTTTTTTCCCGCTCATTTCAGACGCGACGCGAAAATGCGACATAGCACAATAGTACATATAGACGTATAGTTATGAGGCTGGCAATCCCTTTTCACGCCGAGGTGTGTATAGTGCTTTTCTCAAACATGTAATCAAATAAATAAATAAAACTCGAAGAAATCCAACTTTAATTTTCAAGGCTGAACGACGTAATGCTGTGCCACAAATAAATAATAAAAAAATACTTCCCGGCCTAGGCCTTCAATTTTGTATGAAATTCCTTTACAGATTTACGTGATACTTTGAAGCCTGTTATAACGCACGTGATGACGACATTTCATTGCATGTTTGAGAAAATAAAATTACGCCGGGACGAGTATTCGTCGAAGCTCCAGTCTGTAGCATACTATATATAAAGATTGTTAAACAATGTTTCACTACAGATGTTATACAGTTTAATCTCGTACTAGGCTTTTGGGGTCAATGTTTACGATGCCTAGCATGTTATCTATCAATGTCAAGATACGAACGAAATTACAGACTGATCCAAATCGGAAAACTTAATAAATATCAGGAAAGTCCATATTACTGTAAAAAGCGAAGTCGGTTGAAGCACAAAATGCATTATTAGATATTAAGTATCATGCAGAGTGAGAGTTAAGAAAATACTAATAAATAAGATACGTTATCTATAACAACATTACTACTGTTACTTTACCTTTGGATATTCGAATCGGATTTCGTATCGTTTCATTGACGTCTTCTGAACAAAATTCGGTTAAATAGTGCACATTTAAATTTAGATGCCACGAAACTGCATTTGAATCTGTCTCAAGAGACCATCCAACGAGTACTAGGCGGGGTGAGTTATTAACATCGAATTCGTGCCAGTCGTCGAGTACTCACATGACAAGACTTGGTCGTGAGGCGGTGGATGGGGCGGATGGGGCGGATGCGGCGCGTGCGGCTGGTGCGGCTGGTGCGGCGCGTGCGACGGGTGCGACGGGTGCGGCTGGTGCGGCGGGTGCGGCACGTGCGGCTGGTGCGGCCGCCGCGCGTGCGCGTACTCGCCGCCGTAGCCGGCGCCCTCGTCGTAGTAGCCGCCCACTGCCACACACCCGCGTTAGTACCACTCGGCCAGGAGCGACCCGTGGACCTACCTACTCCGGAGCTCGGCCGACGACCGCGCGAGCGATCCCGGCATCGCTGCGTGTCGCCGGCGAGCGACGCGGCCCGGCTCCGGCCGGACTCGGCCGCCGCGCGACGTTTTAAAACCGAAGCGCGGTGCTTCCTTTTAATACTCCTATACTTGAGTATCTTCGTCTCGAACGCAAAAACTAGTATATAAATACCACAACATAATTACGGCGATTAGTTCAGCTCGAACGCATGCGAGACTAATATAATTATTCGGCTCATCGCGTCACGATAGTATAATCGTAACGAATCACGCTGAATTTAAAAGAAAAAAATGCTATTTTATAAGGACGCGCCCGAATGAAAAAAAAACCATTCGAATCTAAGAAGCAAAATTACCTCACCTTCGTATTAATATCACTCAATACGTCTAGTAGATTACTAAGCGGTAAACATGCAATTAGATTATATAGAGTCGGGGCCTCGGACCGGGAACTATATCCAGGGAGCATGCTGAAGGTGGCCGCCGACGGGAGAAGCATGCTTCGAAGTCAAAATAATATCGGAGAAAGTCTAATCTATATTCTACCTAAGAAAATATTTAGTATTTCAAAAGCATACCATAAATAGAACGAAACCATTGGATCAGACTGAATATGAAACGGATTACTGGGGCCCGGGACTGAACAGGCGCGACATCGTTTCGCAAGAGTCATACCTCGGGGGGAATTTTGAGTACGGTCAGGGGAAATCATAACAGACGGGGTGTGTGAGGTCCACTTCAGAGCGGACGGATGGGGCGACACGGCGACTCGGCGACAGTGCCGGGGACGGCGCGGACACTCACCGGGCTGCGGGCGCGGCGCGCGGTGGTAGGGCTGCGCCGCCAGCGGCGTGTGCAGCGCCGCCGCCGAGTGCGCCGCCAGCGCCGCGCTGTAGCCGCCCTGCGCACACCGCACACGTAACACTCGTACACATACACATACACATACACATACACTCCGTCAGCACAACCCGGGTCGGCCAAGTCAATGCTAACAATTACTGTTGGGTTACACACGAGTGAGGCACCTCATTTCAAAATTGCCCCCAAAGCTTTGAGTTCGAAACTATTACCACTTGATACCCCGTCAAGAGAAAATACTTTATACCAATTTTTAACCCTCTACTGCCACCTGGAACCTCACGGCATTCATTTAACCCTACAACGTTTTTATTTTTTTTCTGAAAAAGTATGAAACGGAAAAATATCAAATTTTACATGAATGTTGCTGTGACCAATATAAACGATAAAAAAAAATATCAACTCTCTATACTTACATAATTTCCTGGAAAAAAATTAAAAAATTAAACTTCCTGTAATCACTGTGTTGTGTAATTAACAAAGGTGGAACACTGTGAAATAAACGTAAATGTAGGTACTGTTCAGTACATACTATGTATGTAACACGCAGGCGACATTAGGTACAAGTAAAAGACATCGGTTCGCCGGCCGGGAAGCCATCCATGATCGATTTTTTAATTTGCAAAGGAAATGTTAAATAAATTAATTAATACTTATTCGAGCGTTTATTTTTTTACTAACATAACTTCGAGTCTATGACTACAAACAAACTATTAGTTAACATAAAATACATCCTCTATTTAGTCTTCATCGCTGTTCATTAATTACAGTCAAATGATCTACAAAACAATCAAATATATTTGTAAGAATTTCTGTTGGCTTTATAATTCTTGATATATATCCTAGCATTCGATAAATAATAAATTACTGCAGCAATATGTGAGCAACAACGCAGTTCCATTCGGGCAAGTGCAGTAGTGGTCGGTGATACCTGCGTAAAAAATCGAACATGGATGGCTTCCCGGCCGGTGGCGGGCCGATGTCTTTTACTCATACCTAATGTCGCCTGCGTGTTACATACATAGTATGTACTGAACATTATCTACATTTACGTTTATTTCACAGTGTTCCACCTTTGTTAAGTATATGAAACTTGCATATTATGTAGATAGGTAGTTGGTTAATCTTTAGTATAAAAATGGTGTTAGTAAGACGAGCCTGAATTGTTATACAGGGAGTTTAATTTTTTTCCAGGAAAATGAGCAAGTAGAGAGCTGATATTATTTTTGATAGTTTATATTGGTCACAGCAACATTTATGCATAGTTTGATATTTGTCCGTTTCATACTTTTTGAGAGAAAAAAATAAAAACGTTAGGGTTAAATGAAAGCCGTGATGTTCCAGGTGGCAGTAGAGGGTTAAAAATTGGACAGGGCATCAACTGGTAATAGTTTCGAACTCAAAGCTTTGGGGGCAATTTTTGAAGGGTTATCCTGCTACACCCTTTGCGAACCATTTGTGAGCCACTTGCCGGTTTGTGATTGAGCTGAAATTGAACACTCAGGTCCAACATAGATATGAACAGACACGGGAACTGCACAAATAAACCCGTCGTGTTGGACTCATTGGAACCCCGAGTTGTTGCAAAATGTGCAAAAAAAGTAAAAGCTTCTGCCAAGTTTTAATATTTTAGATATAATACTATCGACAACACAGCTAACTGACCATCGGTGCACCTTAAATGCATTGTATAAGGTTCTATATAAACACAGGATGGTCAGTTAACAGTGTTGTCGTTTGTACCATCGCCAACGCAGTTGCAAAGATCCTTATTACAAAGCGCATAAAGTGCACTGATGCATCAGTGCACTTTATGCGCTTTGTAATAAGGATCAATATAAATACATGATGGTCAGTTAACTGTGTTGGCGTTTGTACGCAACGAAACAAAAGTGTGGACGATAGGAATGCGGGTCCTACTCCTCTCGCATTCCACCTCACGCGTCTCCCGCGTCCTGCCCTGTTGCATACCATTTAGGTATATATACTTACGCGTTTTTGTAATTCGTTCAAGTATTCTGTCTATGTCCTAAAAAATATGACACTTCATGCAATTAAACCTAAAAGGAACTTACGCTTAGTTGCCGGGACAACATCGGGTTTTGCTGCGTCGAAGTTATTTTATTTGTACCATAATTTGATCCCATTTGATCTGCAATAGAAATTAAATTGATTGAACATGTCCCAAATCTCACATTCCAATAATGAATTGATAATATTCTGAAGACAGAACAGAAGCCTTCTTAGGGCCGTTACAGTGGATTGCATTTCCACTGCTTTCTGGATGCAAATGTGCAGTTTGAATGCATTTCTTTTGCGGTTGACGTAACTGCATCGAAACTGTAAACCAACCCTGCAGTCCGCTTGCAGTCGGCGTCCAGTTTTGACGACTGCAATAGAACTGCCATATACGTCAGAGTGCAGTCAAAACTAGTAAATCGTCTGCGAAGCTCGTGAAGTATACCCGTGCAACCATCAACGAGTTGTCGAAATGAGATATTAGATGCAGTGGTAACTCACTAGTGGGGTGAATGTATCGGTGGTACTCGGTGCGCTGCAGCGTGACGTTGGGCGGCGTGCCCGTGACCAGCGCCGAGCCGAGGTCGGCCTGCGGCTGCTCGGCCGCCTGGGACACGGAAACAGGACGTTAACTCCAGCGCTCGCCACACCGTGAGTAAGGGGTAAGTGTCTTTTTAAATTTGCCTTTTAAAAGCCTGTTTACACCATAAGATAAAATTTATTATTTTTCATAGAAATATAACGCTTATATTTTTACATTTGTCTCTAGCTGTGCACCAGGATTTAAGTGTGCCTTTCAACATAGAATCTTTTTCGCACAACGCAGCGCGCTACGCGGCTTTGCACCAAGGATTCTATAGAGCATGAACTTGAATGGTTTCAACAAGATTACCATGAAGTCCACTTGACGTGGAACCGGACCGCGTGGTGGGCATGTGGTCACGATCCTCAGCCATTAGACATCGACTAACAAGCAGCCATGATGGGGCTTCTCCACTCTCGCGAGCGTACACGAGCGAACGCGAGTGCGAGAGTGTGGACGATGCGCTCGTGTTCCCTCGTCTTGCCTCGCGGTCGCTCCGCTTGTTGTCGGTTTTTCGGACGCGAGTCAAAGGACGCGAGAGGCGAGGCGAGGCAATCGTCCCCACTCTCGCGCTCGCTCACTTTGTGTTTGCTGCTGCAGAGTAACGACGTAACCTATTTACTAACAATAACTATTTTTTATAATGACGGAGACGTTGGAGTAGAGTAATGATGTGTGTTCTACTTTTATGGAGCTGTATCAAATGGAACCAGAAATTTGGGATCCCAAAAATCCGTGTAGCTCTGTGGTAGCGAGCAACTGAAGCGAGAGTGTGGATGGCTAGCACTCCAACGGCCTCCACTCGCCAAGACTCGTGGCGAGCGCCTCCAGCGAGGCGCTCGCGAGAGTGGAAAAGCCCATGAAGCGGTCAGTCTCACCTCCCTGGACACGAGCATGTGTTGCTGCAACTGTTGCTGCAGCAGGCGCGCCTTCTGCTGCTGCTGGTCGCCGACGCGCGCGCGCGCCGGGTCCACGCCCGCTCCGCTCATGCTGTACATGGAGTTGCTGCCGCTCATGCTCGTTCCGCCCTGTAACCATACTCCCTTAGTATCTCACACACTCTACAAACTTAACCCCTTCGCCGCCACTGAATTGAACTCAAGTTCGTCACTGTTGCGACCCACGTGCCACCGAGATCATACGACATCCAAAAACAATAGACATAAAACTTACGTGGCGTGGGTGTGCCACCCCGCATTTTTTTCTGTGGCGGCGAATAAGAGACTTTTAATAGACCCGATTTTATAGCGATCCTAACAGACCATTTGTCAATTCAAATATTAGTAATCCATTACATATTTTGATATTATTTTATTTATTTATTTCTTTCTTTATTTATTTATTTATTATTCGGAGAACCAACAGCTAACAATTCCAAATAATAATATAAGCTAGTTATATAACTTAAGTAACAGAAAGCCAATTAAATGTTCCCACCAGTAGCAACAGGTTAACATACAATTGGTGCATTGGTTTTTCAGGCATTATTAAAATCGGGCTTAAATCGACGTAGATAATTTCTATGTATTTAAGTTAAATTATTGTAAATTAAACTTTCTTACCAAATTTTGTACGGAGTACACCGGCGGCGGTCCCGGACTGGTCGACACTGGGCTCTTGCTCACTGTCTCGCATTGCATAAGACTTTGTCTTATTGCATTAATCATAGCCTTGCTGTCTTTCATGCCCTGCAACATCAAATAAATTGTATTGTGAGCAAGCAATTATCCATTGTTGAATAAACCATTATTTACAGGCAATTTTTATCAAAGCAATAGCAAACCAGAGATTGTGACTCCGAAAATTACAATAAAAACAACAACCACGCATGCAATTTCGAGTTAAAAAAAAAAGTAATTAAATACATTTTTCACTTCTCATGCTCAAAAAGTGCGTCATATTAGGCTTAGCAAGCGGGGCTAAAGTAGTACATTTAGCCTCTAGGGAAAATATGTATACATGTTTATGACTTATAAAACACTAGCTTCCCGCGACTCCGTCCGCGTGGAACTCGTTTATATCGCAGCTCCATACAAATTCACCCCCCCCCCCCATTTCACCCCTTAGGGGATGGTTTCCGGGATAAAAACTATCCTATGTCCTTCCCCGGGACGCAAACTATCTCTAAACCAAAATTCATCTAAATCGGTTCAGCGGTTTAAGCTTGAAGAGGTGACAGACAGACAGACAGACAGACAGACACTTTCGCATTTATAATATTAGTATGGATTTTAATTTGACCAATCAAGACAGTTCAACGTATTACATCCAACAATCAAAAATCTTTAAAAAATACATTACTATTTGCTATCAACTAACCAGAATACAGCTAGACATTAAAATCGACCAATAAGGAAACAAAATTCATTTCAATCATTAGGTGTTTACTAGTCCCTAGATCACAGTAATAATAAAATAAACGCCTCTGAGGCTCTAGCATAAGTTTTACCGAAACAAAAATTTACGATCGCGTTTGCGTTTTACCCTCAATTTGTATGGGATTTGACAGCTAAACGCAAACGCGGTCGTAACGTTTTGTTTCGGTAAAACTTATACTAGAGCCTCTGACCGACTATAGCCGCGTCCAAACGTTCAAGCGTGGTTGACTGCATACATGACATAAGCTATGAAGATAGATGCTGTCTATCTCGCCTTATCGTATCGCCCCGCTAGTTAGGGAGCTGGCGAGCATTTCGGTATATGATTTGCACACGTTTCACGTCGAGGTGGATTGCAGTTTACATCATTACGAATTGATTTGGTCCAATCAATTAAGCTCCTATGTCGCTGCGTTTTCGGGTTACAGCGGATTGAAGTTGCTTAAAAAAATCGGGGTATTAAATCATTTGCACATGTATGCCTCTGGAGTTCATGGTCACAATCATCTTGGAAACGAAGGAAATCGAAGAGGCAGACATTCAGGACTCTGCATTATCATGGGACGGAGTTGTAAAAATGTTTAAAAAAAAAGCTCTACTAAGTCATTTGCACGCGGTTCTCATTGCGCCCATTCGATTCACTATGACTCCGTTCGAATAAGAATGTGGCAGACACTTTGCTAACTGATTTTAAGTGCTCGAAATTGTCAATGACATACTCCGGTAGTGCGTTTCGGAACGTTTTAAAAAAAACAAGAATGAAGGCGGGATGTAGTCTTGTCTGTAGCATTTTGATCAATTCAATTTATACCTGCTTGGTATGGCGCGAGCGTCGGGTAAAAAAAATCAAATGGTCTGCCTTTGGAATATCAGAGGCCTGAACGTCTGCCTCATCGATTTTCTTGGTTTTCATAAGGAATTCAAATATCAGTCCAAGAGGCAGACGTGTGCGCATAATATAGCACATCTATTATTTTTTTACATTTTTGGAGCACTGTCAATAGACAACGCAGAGGCAACATGTTAGCAGACTATTTTTCCGTGGTTCTTCTCATTGTTTTGATCGAACAATTCAAATCTGCCAAGTGTGCACTTCATATTCAGTTTTTTTAATCATAAAAATAAATAAAAAAATGGAATACTACAAAAGTTAGAGCCCTGGATGTCTGCCTTTTCGATTCTTTGTGTTTCCAGGATGACTGTGATCATCAGCCCCAGAAGCAGACGTGTGCGCATAATATAGCACACCTTTTTTTTTTACATTTTTGAAACGCTGTAAATTTACAACGCAGCGCCACCACGGTGGCAGACAAGGTCCTTGATGTTTCTTAGGGCATAAATATCACTATTAATAATGTCTGCCTTGTGTGCTGATCATATCGAAATTTTGCTCGCCAGCTCCCTAACTACGCGTATGCTGTCCGCCGCGCTCGGCCGTTTAGACGCGGCTATTAGACGTTCAGAGGCGTTTATTCGTGGTATGAATATTTTATATCTGTGTCAAAGCAGTTTATTAAAAAGAATGTCGCCTAACTGAACAATCTTTTCGCCTTGGTATAATTGTTGATTATGGATGGATAATCTTTGTTTTTACTATATTCTCGCAGTCAAAGTGAAAAGTAGAGTGTAGAACCATATTACCCCTCGAACTATTTACCCTCACTTCATTCGGGAAAATAACCATCTCGTGGTGATATGGCTTACTTTAGACCCTTGTCATACAATCTACTATTTTATACATTTATGCTATATTTAACCAAAGAAATGGGAAAAGGGGCCAAAAAAATGAGTGCAGGATCCTAAATATAAACAAACGAAAGGTAAAAATGAAAATATTAAATTAACAATTTTATAATGAATCTGTCTAGAATTTAGAGTACCGATCGAAATCTAACTACTAAGAAAAAGCAGCCTACAGCCACTAAATATCGCAAATAACACAACAACAAGGATAAGAGGCGAACGCCACGTATCGACTTGCCGCGCTGTCGGGTTTGAGCTGATAGGTCTCCAGATCCAAGAGGACGCTTACGTCGGGCGCGTTCCGGTCGGCGTCGGGCATGTTCTCGATGAACTCGTCGAGGATGGCCGACAGCACGTCGCTGTCGCCGCTCGGCACCTCGCAGTCGCCGCGCTCGGCCTGTCGGCTGCCGCCGCTCCTGCAACCAACCTCCGCGTAAGTACGCGTCTGCGCCACTAACAGCCCAGTCTCCTTTTTAACTCGGTATTCGACCAGAAATAAATCGGAGACATAGCCATAATCTAACATGTAAGTCCGAATACTTAATACATTGTGATACAAGTGAGGTATGTTGATAATTACATCAGAGGCGTGATAAGAGAGCCGAGGATTGTAATTATCAAAGCTCACGCGTTTCATACGACGTTTTTCAACACATTTTGCGAGGAAAAATCCTTTTCATAAGATGAAAATTTTATAGGCCTGTCAAGTTATTTTCTTTACTTATTGATGTCAACAGGTTTTTACTCACATGTTGTATACATCGTCAAGAATTTCTAGTGGGGTCCATTCTTTTTATCACTTTTCTAGTCACCACGAATCAACATTTTTGTTAATAACCCAACTCGCATTAACAATGTTTACAAATATCTGTGAAATAACCTATAATGGCGCGCATCCATTTTTTTTGTGAAGTTTGCGCAGTGCGCGCGCATTAGATGAAATCTCTAAACAGCCAATACAAAATAAAATAAATAATTTCGTTTTAAAATGTTATCTTTATTAATTCATGTAAAATGTTATCAAAAGTGAATAGTTTTACTAAATTAACCGTTTCTATACTATATCCAAAAAGAAATAATCAATTAATTAACAAAAAGGATTTAATTTGTTTAGTCGGGTAAGAATCCATTTGCCGAGAATTAAAAAAAGAGCTGTACATTCTGTACAACCCGGTTAGTTTAAGAATGCACCGTGTGCATGCATACATCTTGCTGCAAGGTGCCAACGTGACTTAATCGGGATATAACCATAACACACGAGTATCGTAATGTTATTAAACACGCGTGTTTAATATCCAGGATTATGAGCCTAAAAGCGACACAATAAGAGGTACGTTACGAGCAATTGTGTTGAAAATATTATTTCGCTTTATCTGTTAGCGTAGTACGGTGGACCACACTAGCGACGTATTAAATTCCTATGGCGTCATGGCGGCTGTAACATTCGTTCCCGCGCAGTGACAAAATCTACCTAAGTTCTGTATGTTTCCAAGTTCTAAATGTATTAAATAATGTTATTATTGAACAATGGCTTTTCCGTCTGACAATACGCATTTTAGCCAAAGGCCGTTTTAGACATCATTCGAAAGTCGAGAACTAGGTATCACTCCCTACTCGTATTATGTCATTCCAACGACACAGATTTATACAAACCCGAGGCGCCTCGGCCGTATGTATTTTCCATTGAGTTTGTATCTAACCGGTTTCAAAAGTTGACATTGCTCCTCAAAGATAATTAGGAAATGAAATACGGCAGAAATGTCGGCCTCGCGACAGCGGGGTGAACATTGAGGAGTGAGTTTTGTTAGAAGCATGTCTCGCAGGAAAGAGATGGTGTTATACTGACTGTGGCTGGTTGTTGTTGTTGTTGTTGTTGTTGTTGTTGTTGCTGTTGCTGTTGTTGTTGTTGTTGTAGAGGTGCAGCGGCGCGGCGCTGGCGTAGTGCAGGTCGGGCGGCGGCGCGGGCGCGGGCGCGGGGTAGCCGCGCGGCGCGCCCTGCAGCACCAGCTGCAGGTGGCTCTGCGGCGCGCACTCCAGCGCCGCGCCCGGCCCGCCGTTCACGCTGCCCGGCCGACCGCTGCCAACACGAGGGTCCCATTACCACCTGCGTAACGGCGAGGCGCCCGGCCGCCCCTACTCACGTATGCACGTGGCGCACCGTCGCGGCTCCAAATCGTAGCCGAACCCTGAGGCCGCGGCCTGGCCGTCGGCGGGCGGCGGGGCGGCGAGCGGGTGCCCCGAGGGCTCCCCGCCCCGCTGCCCGCTGGCGTCCGGACTGCGGCCTTCAACGAGTTGACCTACCCTAAGAAGTATCGCGAGTCTCCCATGAACGGGAAAATTATACGAGACGCGGATCATGCATTTAAATGGCGGCTTCCACTCATTGTGGACGCGGGACAGAGAAAGATCGTATCGTTAAAGCTGGTAGTCCACTCGATGCTATTTCGCTATTTGACAATCGCAATTAAGCGTTGCTTGCGAGCGGTGGGCCATATGTGGAAGCGAGAAGCCGCGCTCTGGTCTCTAGTTTACACGTATGACGCACCGCTGCCGTTCTCGTCCAAATCGCAACCGAGTCGTAATGATCGGTCTCCTCGACAGATATAGTTTAGATTGTTTGAACTGAGCTCATGAATAGCCTTTGTTTGCCTTGTTTCCTTTGTAAAAAAAATGTTACCGCCACGTAAAATGTTCATTGAATAATAAACTCTTCTTCTTATAGGTACAATAGATTCCAAATTAGCTACGAGATAAAATACCACACACAGCGCCTTGTACCTGACTCGCTGGAAGCGGGTTGTTTTATCTTTTAGTCCATTTTGAATCTATTGTATAAGACGATAGAGTTCATTATACAATGAACATTTTATGTGGCGCTAACATATTTCTTGCAAAAAATGGCACGCGTCCGACCACACAGTCGTATTGTCGGACTTGAATGCTATTGTTCTGAAGATAAGAAGAGTCCAGTTCAGAAAATCTCAACTATATGAACAGCGGCACGTTACACAGACTAAATCCAAGTTCAGATTTGTCATACATTAATTTGTTACTGTTGTTTTCACTTAAATCTAATACGCTTCTGGACGCCCTACTTAACGGCAACCGCCACGTCACAGTGCATCAGAGAGTATCACGTTAGATAAATATGAAACCAGCTTAAAAGTGGATAATCTCGTCGCAGTAAGGTGATGGTGGTGGTGGTGGTGGTGGTGGTGGTGGGTACTGACTTGTTGCTGTTAGCGGCGAGCATGTTGGTGATGGTGGCCTGGTGGCGCGGCGGCGGCGGCGGCGGCGCGCGCGGGCGCTGCGCGGGGAAGGCGCGCTGGTTGGGCAGCGTCATGGGCGTGGTGGGCGTGGTCTGCTGGCGCGCGAGCAGCGACACGAGGATCTGGTTCTTGGCGCACAACGGGCTCATGCCGGCGCTCGTGGACGGCGAGGTCGCGGAGGACGAGCAGGTCGGCGAGGCGGACGCTGCGCTCGAGCTCACCTGCCGAGCGAATACGTTGGCTCCGGTCAATGTACGGCCCCATAATGCGCATCCACTTATCTCTCTCTCTCTCTCTTTATGCATGAGTTAAAAAGATATATAGTCGACGCGAATTATTAACTGCAACCCTAGTGTCCATAGATATCAACACGACACACGTATGGTTTTTTACAGATTTAATTTAGAAACGATGATCTCCACCCACTATTTTCTGGTTATCGGAATGACTAGTTTGATAAATGCGTGGTCGTAATTCTTACCTGCTGTTGAGCCTCCGGCGTCATCCGTTTGACATTACTAGGTGAGCAACCTTTGGTCTCGTCGAATTTGCGTTTAGCCCCTTGAAGTCTCTCGAGGTAGTGGTCGTTGTTTGGGGGCCCGTTACTACTGGACAACAGTTTCAGTAGGGCGCTAGACTGCGATCCCCCGCTTCCGTCCTGGCAATTTCGTCTATTTTCTTCGGCGTCTTCATCAGAATTGTTTTGCAATATCTGGGCAGGAAACGCAGTATGTTTAGTTTTAGAGGCGACGTTAGGGTTAATTTTTTCAAATGTCTCGCACAAAGTGAACAGAAAATACATACAGATTATAACTACTGACATAACTCACCCGTGATAAAATATCAGAGTTATTATGATGAATAGGCTGAAGAGTATGCAACGGTGCGTTTGACATCGTGTGCTGAGAATGCTGGGCGTGCGGAGTGTGCGGGTGGTGTTGCAGCGGGCGGTGCGCCTGCGCCGAGTGGTGCGGCGACAGCGCGGCCGGCGTGTGCGGCGTGTGCGGCGTGTGCGGCGTGTGCGGCGTCAGCGGCGTGTGCGGCGCCGACGTCTCGCTGCTCGTCGTCTCCTCCTCCTCCTTCAGCAGGTTCTTGAGCAGGCGGTTCTCGGAGGAGGCGGTCGCGGACGCGGAGTCGCCGGACGTCTGGGGCTTGGTGAGCAGCGAGCGCAGGCGCTCGTCGGGCCCGAGCGGCGCGTCGGCCGCGGCCGGCGTGCGCGGCGTCGGCGGGCCCGGGGACGCGCTGTCCTTCGTCTCCTTCGACTCGTCGGACATGTCACCGATCTGGAAGGTGGGCACCCACGAGGGGTCGAGGTCGAAGTCGTTGATGGCGATGAAGTCGGCGGGGCTCATGGCCTGGCGGAAGTCGCCGTTGGCGGGCAGCGGCGCGCCCGCGCCCGCAGGCGTCTGCGTCTCGTCGTCGTCGCCCAGCACGGTGTGCGTGGACATGATGAAGTCGTGGTTGTTGGAGGAGGCCTCGGCGCGCCAGAAGCGCGTCTGCGCGATCACCCGCAGCGTCTTGTCGCCGAGCCGGAGCCGGAACGGGTCGCTGATAGACGGCGGCGCGGAGAGCTCGGGCGCTCCCTTCAGGTGCGCGGCCACGCGGACGCGATCACCGATATCGACAAGTTCCAGGTAACGAGTACCCTCTAAATTATCCACTCCACTTAAATCACAAGCTGTAACAATTAAATATTGATTTACTTTATTTTTACTTATTTATTTAAATACGGTTTATCGCATATTACGATGCAGGAATTAAAATAAAATGAATAGACATATGAATGTAGCGTTTCAAAATTAAATTGATAAAACTAGCTAGTACAATTCGACGCACCCTGCCCGGGAATCGAACCCGAAACTGGTTCAATTGATCAAATTCAAAATCCATAGTAATCATGCGTTTTGTCGCATACCTATTTAGATGTTGAAATTGATATGGAAATAGTCTCAGTCCTGCTACCACAAATACTTTTTATCCTAGAAAAAAAGTACATGAAGCTAAGAAATCTTACTTAAAATGATCAAATTGCAGTCTAATCTGAAGACGATGAGGTCGTTGTGTATATCGGCGTGGCTGGGCGCGCCGTCGGCGGGTGCGAGCGCGGGCGCGGGCGCGGGGAGCAGTGCGGCCGACGCGTCCTCGCAGCGCCGGATGACGCACATGACGGAGCCGGCCTGCTCCGCCGGCGAGCCGCGCACCGGCAGCGCGTGGATCACTGCCTCCACGTATCTGCCGACAAACGGAACACTTTACCACCATTGAGTTATATTACTAGAGTAGACATCACCTAGCATAAGTTTGCGCATGTCAACATACTCTCATGAGAGTATGTTGGTTTAGTCTGTGGCGGGCAGTGATGGCGGTCGTTTCGAGTGCAATTTTTACTCAAAACTTTAAAATATGCCTTCTTTTGCATTGCGTTATTGCACCAACAAGAAACCCAACAATAGTAAAATTACGGGGATCACTTTTCATCGGCAGATTCACAGATTTTTGAAATAGCATGAATTTTTCTGTAATTTATAAAATACGCGCCGATGGCGGCCATTATTTCAAAGATTAAAAATGTAGAAGTGACAATTTCCTAAGACTATTTTGCTTTATTATTAGAACATTAAACTTACTAGATTTGCTGATTGCTGAGCTTTAAAAATCTTAATTTTTGCGCCAAAATAGCAGCAACCATTTGTTTTATTTTTTATTTAATCGTTTTTATGAATAATTTTAGTGGCAACGTTCAGTTCTCCTTATTTAAATATATCTTAAGTTCTACTTATTTAAATCCTAGGTAAATTCTCTTATATAAATACGATGCGAGTATGGTCTCCGAATATGAACCGATTAGCAATGTAGGAGAATATAATTATTATATCAATTTCCAATTTGAAAATGGTCGTAATTTAGTTTGTTTGTCTTGCTACGATTGCCATCAAAATCGATATCTGAGGATCCGCATGGACCTTAAATTAGAACTTTGTCATCAAATCTGACACAAATTGCTGAGACAAATTGCATCAACATAGTGCATCCTCGGTAACTATAAAGATATTCAGTATAAAAAAATACAAATTCGAAATGTCGGAGATTAAATAAATAATTCGTTTTTTTTATAAGTGTTTTAAATCCCGCTATAGCCATAACTGAATCCGAACTCAGAAAATTTTCGCATCTACTACGTTTACATACTCTTTGATTTTCCAAGATGGCGGACTGATTGGAAGACGTCAAGAAAAATGTTCTGGGTTGCCAGACTATACGTAGTAATAGTAAGTCAATGTTTACCACCTTCCAATCTCTAACTAAATCTTGTTTAAAAACTATCCCATACCGCGAGATTTTTTTGCATTTCTGCCCCTTATAACTATTTATTTATAGGCTACTTGTACTTATGATTTGACCCACTGACTGCCAACTATGCAATATTACGTAGTCTACTTACCAGGTACCTCTGTATTGTTGCGTAGTTGGCAGTCAATGGGATATTTAATTCGGGACCCAGTTTCACCGACTAGAACTAGACTATGGGACCCGATTCTACGTGCACATGGCTTAACTAGCCTAAAACTAAATTGTCTAATTATTAAGGTGCGTACGAATTAGAGCAGCCTCAGATTGAGCCTCTAATTCGTACGCGCTCACGCGCCGTGCGCGAGCAACGCGCGAGCGGCGCGCGGTGAGCCGCCTATGTAGTGTCGGTCTTTTGACCGTGCTCAAAGGCGCCTCAGTGTGCGTGCCTCGCGTAAATTGGACGTGTATCCGAGCGTGCCGCGGACAGAACGATGTTATTTTGGTAAAGTAAATGTGCACCACATGAATATCGACATTTGTACAACTGTTTTATCCACCACCAGGGCGATTTCCTCTGCTTTTTGGTAATCATTCGGTGAATTACGATAAACGCAGCCGCGACTGTCATCGTGTCCGACGCCATTTTGAATGACGCACAATGGCGGCTCGCCGCGAGCGCGCTGCCTCGCCCGCGCATGTTTATGTGTACCAAATTGGCTTACGAGCAGCTCGCCGCTCGAGGCGAGCATGCCTCATGCTGAGCCGCTCAAATTCGTACGCAGCTTTAGACATAATTTAGGCGGCAGATTAAAAACGACATATTTAGAATAGCATTTAGGCAGCTAAGTAAGTTAAATAGACCGCCTAAAATAAGAAACGTCAGATTCAAATTAGCGCTGTCATTTGATTATGACAGCTGCTCATTAGCAAAGTGTTTTAGCGACACCTAAATAAAATTAGGAAGTTTAGAGGCCACTGTAGAATCGGGTCCATTGTCACCTGCACGGTTAGCACAAGACGGCGCGCGAACTCTCTCGCACTATCCGTCTCTCTCTTATTAGAAAAAAACTTGGAAAGAGACGGATAGCGCGAGAGAGCTCGCGCGCCGTCTTGTGCTAACTGCGCTGGGACCCCGCCCACCACCTGTATAAGTCTCAACTGGCAACACTGATGCTCTTGACCAATAATTACTGCACGGCTAGCACAAGACCGCGCGCAAGCTCTCTCGAGCTCTCTCGCACTATCCGTCTCTCTCATTAGAAGACTTAGAAAGAGACGGATAGTGCGAGTGAGCTCGCGAGAGCTCGCGCGCCGTCTTGTGCTAACAGTGGCGGTCTCTTGACCAGTGGTAACACTTGACAGTTTACACTTATGAAATTAAAGAAAGAAAGAAAACATTTATTCGTGACAAATACAAACAAACTCAGAGTGTTTGTTGTACACAAACGCACATACACATTGTAATCTGTAGCTTCATGAAGTGAGCCTATATTGATAATTCGTCGACCAATTTCAGGTGGATACTTTTCGACCCAAAAATGTACGGTGAATTGTCAATGAGCTGGAGGTGTATAAGTATTTTATGCCATTGTAAATTGACACAAACTAAGTGTTACCGAAATTTGATTTGCACTGACAAGGCATTGATGACTAACTAGATTATATGCAATATTTTATGTCTAACTTTATACTGGTACTTATACTTTTACTACCATTCATGTAATAGTCAAACATAGTGGTCACAAATAGCCCTTCACACCAGATCGAAGTAGTAATGTTCATATTTCATCATTTCAACAACATTTTTTTTTAACTAGACCTTCGCAAAATGTCGATATGTACACAATTCGCAAAATTTCCATACGTACAAAATTCAATGTTATCTACAGATAAAGTACGAAAGGTTTTTCCCTGTCAGTCTTTATGGCTTTGACATAAGATTGAATTTCACGTAGCCTGTGAAATAGGTATTTTCACTATACCTATACACATGCTCGTACATACGACGTCAAATGCGCTCAATGATATCTACAAGTTTATGATACAGCTATTCATGGTGAACACGCGGTATTAAAACCCTATCATTCTCAAAATCCTAGCAGGGATCAGCACTGACCGAGGCGGCCGGAGTGAACGACTCAATGCATTACATCAATTGCCAATGGTTGTGCAACCCTTTTGAAAAGCGAAGCCCAGCCAACCAACGTGTTACTAATTAATTTACTTTAAAAACAAAGTTTTAACCGACTTCAATTTAGTACTCCGCCAAGCCACGAGAACATTTTCCGCATTTCTTTTCCAATTTAGGTACCACATGAACTGATTTCCGAGATCAAATGCGTTGATTATTAGAGAAAAAAACCCAATCACTGTATGTGACCCGATAATATTTGAGGACTTCCGTCAATTCCACAAGGATCACCTCCATTAGTTGCTATTTCAACGGAATCTTATCGGAATCTGTGACGTACATTTGTACTTTGAAGTACTTAATTGAGGAATTCCATAAGTCATCTGTAGTCTTCATCATCAATTCCACTCCACCAAATTTATGATTTCCGGGTGTAAATACACGAGTTATAATAGAAAATACCAAAATCACTACACGCGTGCCTAATATAATTGAAGAATTCCCTCAATTCCTCATGGATCCCATCAACCAATTGAATTTTTGAAAAAAATCGGACCCACCTGGAAGCATACACAAACAAAAAAAAAATTACGAATCGGCTCACTAATGGACCTCAGGAGTTCTGAGGTAACAACATTGAAAAAAAAAGAAAAAAATATTTTAAAAAATAAAAATATACAACCGAATTGAGAACCTCCTCTTTTTTTTGTAGGCGGTTAAAAATTGCGATAAAGCTGGTAGCCGTGCCTAACGACAAATCAGCCTGGATATATTTGCACCAACTATACATGTTCAAACGTGGCTTTTTACAGATCCAAGCAACAACTCTAACTTATTACACGGTCATTCGTTTCTGATACCAAGTTGTTATGTATGTTGTTTTCCTTGAGACACAGAATTTTAAAAGTGCGCGATAAGCCTGGAATTTTGAACTAACCACACATCATATCCCAGCTTTAAGACGCCATATGTGTGTAGTCTACATAAGTGATAAAATAAGAGAGCAGTCTAGAATATTGAAAAACACTCAAGCAATACTAAAACGTAATCGACCTCTTATCGCTCAATCAACGTAAATATCTACATCAGAATGAAACTGCAAAATAATCAATAGTCATAACCAACTATCGTCGATATGAGAAGCCTTAGAGTTAATCTCAATACGCACATTTATAATTTGTATGGGTGCTAACAGAAGTTTAAATAATGTAGGTCAATATGATGTAACTCTGTTCCCATGTGTAATATAATAAATTGGTACTTACTCAGCGTCGTCAGTCCCATTCGAGTTGTCGATAGCGAGCCGGGCCTGTATGGCCTGGGTCTTCCCCGCTTCTCCCGCAGACCACCCGAAACTTTGTATATTCTTCAACAAGGGCTTTATCTTTGCATGATCCCTTTCATGCAACAGCGAGAAAATTGGTTTTTTGTACAACTCGGTTCTGTCCTGCAGAATGAAGTCTTTAATGTTCTCGGTTACGCAAACTATCTCGCCTTTTGAATTAATTTCGAGTAAAACCCAACCAAGACTACTCGTGTAGTGTTTCAAAGCCTGAAAAAAACAAAAAAAAAGCAATTACTTACACTACTAAAAGCAATGAAAGTTTGGATAATAATAACATCATGAACATGGAGGCTGATAAACCCCTAGCCCTACCCTTATTCCTATAACCTAACGAGCGTTTGTTAACACGAGTTACTAGTGGAGAAAAATAAGTCTGTTATTTTATTTGTTTATTGTATGTTTTGAGAAGTATAAGATTACTGGAGCCAAATAACGGTCGAAGAAATAAAGAGTTAATCCATTATTTACAAACAACACAGCAGCAAAGGATCGAAGCATTGTTGAACAGGGGCTGAATGTCATTTGCACCCGTATCTTTATAGTCCATCGGAATATATTTCCCGATAACCGATGGCGGTCGCGACCTTGCCTTGCCAACCCTAAATAACGAGCCAAACCACCAACATTTTACCACATACGAGAATCAACTCTCACGAGGTCACATGAATATCATAAATGACAATTTTAACGTATGCTTTTATACAACACAAATTTAACGTATGTCTTGTTTTTATTGCAGTTTTCCCTATGCCGTGGTTAAATCAATTATTTGCCCATAATTTTGCTGTAGATCACATAGGTGTTAAGTTATTTCCAGTATATACTATTTACTGTGAATATGTCTGTTAGTATATCATTGACTAAAAATATGTACGCTACGTACGGAATTGAAAATTTACCTTAGATGTAGAAAAAATCCTTGCGTGTTGAACCGGCTCGTCTAGCACTATTTGTGTTTTGTCGCTTTTCGCTCGTCATTAAGTGGATATATATTACACCGTTATTATTATGTGCGGTGTTATTATTTGACATCTTGTGATATTTTTTTTTATTTTTTTTTATTCGATTATTAAATATTTATGTTTTATTGTTAAGTAGTTGACTGTCATGTACATTTTAAACTGGCCTAAATCGTTATTATTATAGATAACTATTAACTCTTTAAATTAACTTTATGTGTGCTATCTATATGAACTGTGTATTTATACTGTAATTACTAATATTAAGCTAAGTCTTACTAACAATAATGATCCATGTTGGTCTCTGAATAAAAATGATGATGATGAATTAATATGTTATTTCAGTAAACGACTTGCCTTGCCATACGATTAAATAAATTAAGTGGATATATTGTTCCTGTTTAGTTAACATTTAATACTGAGCAGGGCCTTTTTTTAATTCCGTGTAATGATCAAGGTGGAGTCGTTTCTTTAGAAACAAACGATTCGCACAATATGAGTAAGCAATAGGCATCCGTTATTCAGGTCAGTCAGTTAAACTGAAACGGCAATAAATGCTTCCAGCTTGGCGGTAGTATCTATATCAAGAGGGAGGCAAGAACAACTTACGTTTTCTCTTTAAAATTAGGCATTTTGGCAAGAAATGTACGAAAAGTCTGGTGTGGAAGTATACCTCAATAAGTGTAGTGGTCTCGGAGTAGTGGAAGCCGGGCGGCGGCGGCTGCGGCTGCGTGGAGCTGACCTCGCCGGCCTGCACGGGCTCGGGGCGCGCGCGCGGGCACTCGCCGGGGCACTCGCGGCGCCGCTTCAGCACTTCCTCGATCTGGCGAGTCGCCTCGCGGACGATGCCGTTCTTGTCCGGCTGTTTCACCTCCGCTAGGCACGTGCCCAGGAGCTCCTCCAACTGGTTTATGGTTTCGTTCTCGAGCTCTCGACGCCGTTTCTCGTTGTTACACTTATTTCTGAAAAATAAATGGTATATTCTCAAATGCGGCTATTTACGGGGTTATACGAGCAGTAGCACCCATAAGCGGGTGGTGATCAATTGGGAAGCCAATGATTCAATAGACTTGGATCGTTGGCTCGCCGGCTCACGACAATGTTTTCCACACCCCTGACCAAATATCTACTCCGCTGACTCGCAGGCTCATCAGCAACAATTTGTATATGGTTAAAATTGTTTGATCGGTTAATCGGTCTTCTGTCGAGTTCATGGTTACTGAAAATAATCATTCTAAGCGACCGACCGTTGACCAACAGACACTCCACAGCCCTAAGAGGAAATAAAAGTATAGTTTACTATATACAATGTTATAAGTGGCATACGTCTTTGTCATGTACGTACTTTTGGCAATCATTATCTTAGAATCACAGATCATGAATAAACAATTATTAAAAACGCAATATCGGCGTTCGATGAAATACTACATGAGTTTTCATTATGATTATTTTGGAATAACTGGCAATCACAAAATGATGCATTGGTTATGGGTGACAACAGAAATGAAACAGAAGCTAAGATAAGCAGCAGGATTACTCATTATCATAAAATAATGTTAACAACTGCACCACAGCGTGACCACATACACTACGCGGCGCGCGGCGCAGTCGAGTGTATGACCGACTCACGCGGTTTATGCAGCATAATCAAGCAGATTGTTCTTAGATCTTGTCGACTGAGCTTCAAATTGCCACATGGTAGACTGAATCATGTTCTCAATCGTTCACAATAAATACTTGTCGTTTTGTAACTAGACAACGAAATATAATAAGCTGCTGAAGGCCATAAGAGGTAAGAGACCATCTCGTGTATACCGTGCTACGTGCTGCCAATGCATGTAAGTTTAGAACTACTTTTGAATGTTATATATAACAAAAATCCAGAAATTTGCACATTTTATAAAAGTATGCCCAGCACCGTTAGCTACGCAGTCTATGCCTACGCGATCTATGCCGTTTGGATCCTTTATTAAAGTAAAATTTACGTTATATTATAAGATTTTATACTTATTGAACCTTTAGGTGAATTAAATCTAAAAATAAAAGTGTATTGATTTTAATTATTACTTATTTATAGGGCACAACGCCCGTTAAAAAAACACTAGGACGATCATAATTATTAATATTGGTATTAAATGAATTGTTAACTCGAAGGGAAATGTAAAGTCCTATATTATATGTTTATTAACCACGCGTATCGTCAAATAGACAATTATTTCAAAGTCCTATATTATATATTTACTAAACGCGCATATCGTCTAATAGAAAACTATTTCAAAGTCCTATATTATATATTTAGTAACCGCGCATATCGTCTAATAGAAAACTATTTCAAAGTCCTATATTATATATTTACTAACCGCGCATATCGTCTAAAAGACAACTATTTCAAAGTCCTATATTATATATTTACTAACCGCGCATATCGTCTAATAGACAACTATTTCAAAGTGCTATATAATATGTTTACTAACCACGCGTATCGCCTAATAGACAACTATTTCAAAGTCCTATATTATATGTTTATTAACCACGCGTATCATCAAATAGACAACTATTTCAAAGTCCTATATTATATATTTACTAAACGCGCATATCGTCTAATAGAAAACTATTTCAAAGTCCTATATTATATGTTTATTAACCACGCGTATCGTCTAATAGACAACTATTTCAAAGTCCTATATTATATGTTTATTAACCACGCGTATCGTCTAATAGACAACTATTTCAAAGTCCTAATTATATGTTTACTAACCACGCGTATCATTTATTTTATTTAAAGTTCCAAAATAATTTGATTTTATCGCAGAGTTTCATGTTTTATGTGCTAAAGCCATTCATGGCTTATTTAAAGCTAGAGTTCGTACTAACTATTTGCTATCTAATAGACAACTATTTCAAAGTCTTATATTATATGTTTACTAACCACGCGTATCGTCTAATAGACAACTATTTCAAAGCCTCTGTACAGTTCAATCGAATGTTTTTTATGAATGTATTTTCAGTCGCAGAGTTATCACTACCTTGGGCGCCATTTGGCATTTCCTTTAGCTTATTAAGGCTTCTTCTATCCTATTCTATCTACATTGACAACATTATTAAACTCATTTGAATTCCGTAATTCCGTGTAAAAAGTGTATTGTAATTGATAATTAGTATGCGAAAGATAAGTGGGGAGCTCTTAGTGTGCTCTGACTGGTTTCCGATACCCTTGGTGGTTCTAATGTTAGTAGTGGTATTGTATTTATATTAACGGTTATTTGGCTTCGATTCGTAATGAACTTTTAGACAAGAAAAGCCTTTTTTTATATAGCCCAGAGTAAAACAAGTAGGCATGTTACGTTCGACGGGAGTCTCACGTTGTTCTCAAAGCCACTTGTCTGATTTCGAATTTGAATCATTAATCTCACACCTGTTTTATGTTTCATAATACATAATGTTCAGTGCATTCTTACGTTACCGTACCGTACCGTACAGGTACGACTGATTATAATCAATAAACAAAATGGGAATATTCTCATTGTAAAAACCTGTCAATTTTAGATTATCGTTTACGGATCCATATAGTCACATTTATTTCATTCTAGAAATATCATTCGCTCTAAGTGAGTGTCCCTTATTTGAAACATCATCCTTCTAGCGTTAATCCCGGCTATGGCCTATAGGATCCCGGGGTCCGGTTTGGCACTTAATCCCAAGATTTGGCATAGGAATTCGTTTTAGGAAAGTGACTGCCATCTGACCCTTCCAACTCCGAGGCAAAACTAACTTCGTATTAGCTCGAACATTACAACCGGTACCCGAGCCGCGCCGCGCCGCTTCGCCACCGCTGTCAATGTCAGTGCGTGTCGGCCTTTATTGGGATTAGACCCTTATTTCAATATAATAAAAACCGGCCACGTGCGTGTCGAGCCACGCGCAGTGTAGGGTTCCGTAGTTGCCTGTCTGTCTTAGTTACATCGACGTGCGGTGCATAATATTTTTGAACGAGCTATCCAGCAATACCAGGGGTTTAACGAGAAAAAAATACATCCCCGCTTCAGGTGTAGGGGAGGTACCCTAAAAAAATTTTTTATCAAGATTTTATTGTACTGTTTTGTCGGCGTGATTAATTATATACCTATGCCGAATCACAGTTTTCTAGTAGTAATGGTTACTGAGATAAGCCGAAGACGGACAGACAGACAGACGGACATGGCGATACTATAAGGGTTCCTTGTTGACTACGGAACCCTAAAAACTGGTACCTAATTGCCAAAGCGTCAGATTAGTGATTCTAATTAGAAACCGCACTTTTCGGGTTCTACGCGTATGAAATTGTATTTTTAACACACATATTACAGGAGAGGGAGGACTCCCCAATTATTAAAAATGGACGAGCTTCTTATTGGTCAGCCTCGCCTGAGTTCCTAATGACACTTTCACATTTCGTAAATTCATTCCTAAAGTTAAGTTTAAGGCTCCGATTTATTAAGATACGTTGAGTTTTATGTCTACGAGTCGAGTCGAGTTTATAATGTCAAAAAATTAGACTGATTAAGTTACTTACGTATATTTTATGTGACTAAATTGCCAACGGATCTTTACAAAACCGAGCCCAAGCAAATCTAATTAACTAGTAACTACTTACTACAACATAAATACCTACCTTATTTGAGTTTGATATATATGAAACGGGAGCGATATCTGGTAATACATTTTGTTTTGAGAATGCAAATGATTACTATCGTGTCGCTGAGGTGATGCGGATGTAAGGCTTGTTTACGAAAAAAAGTAGCCGTTGTTGTATAATTCCGGTTTTCAATATGAAATGTATTTCTTTTAAGGATTTAATTAAAAAGAAGAACTTTACCTTTCCTTTTGAGTGGCGCTATGGATATGTATATCAGCTGCTATCTATTTGTGGCCTACTTCCGAAATCTCTGGATTTTAGTCATAGATTTTGTAATTTTCACGGTTGTGTCATAGAGGTTCTTTAGGCTTTTTATAGACTATGCTATTAATGTTCCATGAATATCTTTCCAGGCTCTTAATTACCGTATGCATGTTATAAATTGTTTTAAATCATGCCAGAAGTACGTACACACATTTCTATGCGATCATTATGTGGATTTCACATCTTTAATAAAAAAAATATGGATTTTAAATTCTTACTCATAAAAAAGAATACTTAGTTGTCAATCTAGTTGCGTTTTGAACTACCTACACCTACTGGGTGACAGCGGAGACTTAGTTTTCGATGGCTACATTATTTCGTGAACAAGCCTTATGTTGGAGATGGTATCCCTAACAAATTGAGTCCGTGATCGATCGATGAATTGGCACTAGAACGCTGGATACGTACATTTGCGATTGCGGTTTACTGTCTGACTTTCTCTTTATCTTCTTAACCGGCGCTGTCACGCTCATCTTGCCTTGCATCCCCCTCCATGTGTCTCCCAGTTGGAGGTCACAGGAATCAACTCTACGGAAGCAGTAAACAAACAACTTTTAAATAATACTCCACTATTATGCAGCTGCAAAGGACTGAACAAAAATTTGAATAGAGAAATTATAATGAAGTAAAGTTTAAAGGCACTGAATAAGTATAACGGAGGAAACATAGCTCAACTTTCTCTAATTAGCTCTTATTCTTCTCCCTACACATTAGCTTGATAAACATTCACAAGAACACTTAATGTTTTGATTACTTAACAATGAGCATGACTCAAGATCACAACGTGTTTAACATATGCAGCATTTTTTCTTACATAATCGAATTCAGTCAATATCGTTCAATTATTAAACAAGATTATAATGTCACACATTAACTTTCCCAGATAGCTCTACTTAACGTGTCTAATAAAGTGTGAACTAAATTTTCAGTATGTCTTATGATGAGTTTTAAGATTATCATTAGATATTTAATTGAGAATTAAGAAATAATTAACGCATTATTGATTGTCGTCTGCCTTGTGACGTCACAGCATAATAATAATTAGGTAGGTTCTAGTCTAGTATAAAATAACAATATTAAAAGTACATTGCTAATAATTCAATGTCATCCACGTCGAATATGACTGACCAAGAAGGCAAATATTCAGTACGCAAGTATTCAGAGATCTTCAAAAAAATAATTCAAATTTAAGCTGTTTATTGCATAAAAAATCTTAATTCTACGTTACATCTATAGTTGCAATCTTTTACATTTAAGATTTTATAAACTATGATGTGATGGGGGAAGCCGCCGCCGCCGCCGCCGCCTATTATATATTATATATTTTATCTATAACTTGACTTCTAATATATTCATTCTTGCTTGCGAATGAATTGGCGCGATACAGTTTTAATAACAAGCTATAAAATAAGTTGCAGATATTAGATATAAATATAATAATTATGGCATCATAAAGGCATCCTGATGCCCGACCGACCGAAGGACCGATTTTTGACTTTTGAGCGCTCGACTCTTTCACTCGAAAAAGGCCTAAAACGCTGAAATGATATTTTTGAAATACGAGCGATAAAAAAATTAAAAAGAGTGGTATTGACCACTCGTATTCAATTCTATCGGTAGAAAGTAGGTAAGTGCCTACAATTTTGACACTTGGTTTGTACAGTCAAGGGCCCAATATGTACCTATACACCACAAAGTCTCAAAAATATGTAGGCATACCTTATTGCTGCAACTATAATTACATATTGGTGCCCTTGACTATACCTATTTACGTTTGGACTGACAATTAGTTTGAAAGCTAGATATTTCAATAAAATATATAGATTATATAGAATGATTTAAATATATAGAACGATTTAAACAATATAGTTTCCTGGTGCTATATTAATAATATGACTCTCAACCCGAATAAGTGCTTTTTTATAAAATACAGCCGTAAGAAAAAACCACTTGTGACAAAATACGAGATAGGCGGTGTTGAGCTATCAGAAGTGACTGAAATCAGAGATCTAGGTGTAATACTTGATAGTCAACTTAAATTTCATGCTCACGTAGACTCAATAGTAAAAAAGGCCGCACAGATGCTCGGTTTCCTGAGAAGAAACTCCAGCGACTTTAACCAACAGAAAACGAAAATTATCCTATATAACACTCTGGTACGCAGCCATCTCGAAACCGCCTCGATTGTTTGGAGTCCTTTCTATCAGGTTCACTCGCAACGGGTTGAGAGCATACAAAGGGCGTTCACAAGATACCTTGCATTTGGTACTCGTGGCTTTTCACACAGAAATACCTATAACAGTCGTCTTGCTAAGTTTAACATGGACAGCTTGCGAGATCGGCGGCGAATGTTGGATTTTAGTTTCCTGCACAAGGTAGTTAATGGGCAAATAAAATGTATCAATCTGTTGGAAAGAGTCTCGTTAACAGTTCCTCGCAATTACCCTCGGCGCCCTATACCAAAACCTTTCGCTACACCGATCACCAGGACAAACCTTGGATTGCAGTCTCCCATGGTAAGAATTTGCTCGAGTTTTAACGACTTTATCAGCCAAAATAAATCCATCGACATCTTCCACGACCGCCTACCTAAGTTTAAATCGGCATTATTGCCAAAAGCAAATTAATTCTGTAACTGTTATTAATTATATAGATATTTACATATAAATTCTGTTACTATTAGTTAAGCTGTTTAGTTCATATTTTGTATTGTATAAGCTATTATAACTGTTATTGATCTCACTGCAACATGCGTAGCCAATGTTATGTACTTCCGTAATTGTTGTATATGTATATCAGAAATAAATACCTCCTAATATACTAGCTTTAAGTGAAATGTAATATATATGATGTGGTTGTACTTAATAAATAAATAAATAAATAAATAAATAGATTCACTTGGCTGGTGTACGATTATTAAATATTTTATTATATTGCCGAAATTTGTGGTTGAAAACAAGGGTCGTTAGTATATTAGCGGGACAATAGTTTTATAAAGAAAAACAATTCAATAAGATACCTAAGATAGATCAGCTCGGGTGAAAATAGATAAAATACGGAGAAGAATAATTTTCCAAGACATGAGACCCAGCTAGATTTTTCGCGCCCGTAAAACCCTATATTCCAAATCTAACTGAAATCGTTAGTCGTCTTCGAGAACCGGTGATTTCAAATATATATACAAATATTGCTCGTTGAATAGTATAGGAATAGGAAAAATAAATAACTTTTTTCTTCATGTTTTTATGTCAGTACCCAAAACGGCGGGAAAATAAGAGTTTCGTTTACTATTACTCAGTACTTACTTTTGTTTTTTTTTTCTGATATGAAACGCATAATATATTTAAAATTAATAAATGTACTATATTATAAATACACAACTTCCAATTAAGTACTAATCTCTACTCTTTGAATTTAATCAAGATTAAATTAACCGTCGCGGCGTTCGATTGACGATTGACGATTTTTCTAAACAAGCGCCACGCTATGTCCTATTCAGAGGTCTCAACTACAATATTGGAATGTTTCATCAAAACTAGTTCAGTCGTTTTTGCTAAAATTGGGAACACAGGTTGCCACTAACTGTGTACTGGTTGTCATCGTCGCCACTTGACAACAAAGATGGCGCTGTTACGTGTTACGCGACTTAATCCAATCGGTAATTTTCTAATTTTCTCTGCGGTCACCTTAAGTCTTAAGTCCATCAAACTTTTTTATACATTTCAATATAGTCTGACGGAGTATAGCTTAGCGGAGTATAACCTGGAGAATTACCTACAGCGGGTAGAATATGCGTGGAAAATTCTGATGTTCAGCATTGCGCTATTGAAGTTTTTGAAATTCGTTGTTAAAATACTTACTTACTTCAATGTCTTCTTATTATGTCTCTCTGACCACATATACGAACATTCACATTTATAAAATCAGTGTGATATTATTTGATTTTGCGTTTTTGGAGAAAAGCACTATATCTGCCTATGCGGTAATGGCAATTCGTGGATTCATCTCTTTCGCTTCATCCGACAAAATCAACTCGGCCACGAATTGCTATTTCCCGGCCTCTGCAAAAGTGTGCTATATAATTTACTTAAAAAAAAAGTTTTAACCGACTTCAATTTAGTACTCAGCTAAGCCACGAGAACATTTCTTTTCCAATTTAGCTCATGAACTGATTTCCGAGAGCAAATGCGCTGATTATTAGAGAAAAAAACCCAATCACTGTATGTGACCCGATAATATTTGAGGACTTCCGTCAATTCCACAAGGATCACCTCCATTAGTTGCTATTTCAACGGAATCTTATCAGAATCTGTGATATACTTTTGTACTTTTAAGTACATAATTGAGGAATTCCATAAGTCATCTGTGGTCTTCATCATCAATTCCACTCCACCAATTTATGATTTCCGGATGTAAATACACGAGTTATAATAGAAATTACCAAAATCACTACACGCGTGCCTAATATAATTGAGGAGTTTCCTCAATTTCTCATGGATCCCATCATCCAATTGAATTTTCCAAAAAATTGGACCCACCTGAAAGCATATACTTACAAACAAAAAAAAATATTTATGAATCGGCTCATCAATGACGGAGTTCTGAGGTAACAAACATTGAAAAAAAATAAAAAATAAAAATACAACCGAATTGAGAACCTCCTCTTTTTTTTGAAGTCGGTTAAAAAGGAAAAATATCACGGCCACTTATTCGACCAACTCAAAAATGTACTTGGAAAAGCCAACTTTCTTACAAATTCTGCCGACTCAACCTCACCATTTACTTGGCGCATGCAGGTCGATGTAAAGGTGCTGCCACACCGAGGTTATAAAATGTTCTATAACATAGTGTAACAAGGCTAACGCTATGTAACACTAAGATGTTGAAAAGGAATAGTTGACGTTATGTAACATTTTATAACCTGGGTGTGGCAGCACCTTAACAAAGCCAGACAGACAGGCAACTACGGAACCCTGCACTGCGCGTGTCGTTGTATTCCTGCACGCCGCGCCGTTTTACAACAACGAATACGTTTGTATGGAAACTTGGCGAGCCGACTTGTGTCGACCGTCCTGGGGACTCTTAATCAAATTAAATCATCGTAACGTAAGTACCTACTTATCCCACCGTATTTTAATGGCTTAATTGGAAATAAAGACTGTTAAGTGTTGTAGTCTTCTAACTAGATTAGTGTTTTAAGAATCCGCAGTAAGCTCGGCCGAATTGCACCTTCCGATACAAACGTAGTTACGCTCTCATCTTAAAACTACGTTTTGGATTGTTACGAAACTTTGCATATACAATGACATGAGGTAAATCTATGTCTGTAATTAGTTTATATGGTTCCAGTTTAAAAAACAAACAAAATACAGCAAAAACAGGTTTTGTATGAAAAACTTAAATTCGCTGTATATTTTTTTACTATGGCATTTGAAGCTACATAAAACTAATTACAGACATAGGTATATCTCATGTCATTGTATGTGCAAAGTTTCGTTACAATCCAACACGTAGTTTTAAAATGAGAGCGTAACTACGTTTGTATGGAGAATCGAGCTTACTGCGGACTCAAGGTGGTTCGATTTCCATACAAAACGTTATTTGACATTCTCAGGCTAACGGCGTGATTTTTCAAGAAACCTATGTAGTAAGGATGTGAACTAGAAATATAACTTGTATAAACTAGAACAATTATACTCCTGACCATATATTTCCAATACTAGGATAAAAAAAATAAAAGGGAAAATATACCTACTACTTCTACTAATCGTGCATAGTTTATACAGAAGCGAGCCTCTTTCACGTCTAATCTTAATAATTAATAGTCAACAAAGCACACTTTTTCGAACATTCTACGTATGCTTAGTTTCGTAAAAAAACATTACCTACTACCCTCGACACGAAACATTACTAAAGGAACATCACTTCTCCCTAAATGGCTTAATTTAAATACTACTGACAAAGAGTACTTGTGTAGAATAAAAGCCGTTTTGAAATCCATACATAATATTATTAATGCGAAAGTGTGTTTGGCCGTCTGTCTGCCTGTCTGTCTGTTATACCTCTTCGCGCTTAAACCGCTGAACCGATTGAGATGAAATTTGGTATGGAGATAGTTTGAATACCGGGGAAGGACACATTTTTATCCCGAACAGGGAGGGAATGAGTTTGAATAGAGCTAAGATATATAAACGAGTTCCACGCGGACGGAGTCACGGGCAAAAGCTAGCTGCTAATAAATTAGTTACTTACGTGCATTTTGTCGTCACGAGTTAATTTACTATTGATGGAATGTTTCATTGCAATGGCAACGTAGATTTGATGGAATTTAATTATGAATAATGGTATAGATTTCTGCGATCATACACTCGCAGCCTAAAGGTATTTTTTTGCATTAGCGGTCCTTTCGACACACTTCTCTCGATTCTCTCTCGCTTCGCTCGGTCATCGCAACTAAAGGCCTCCACACATCGAACGCGGGTCGTGCGCGGCGCGGGTCGGGCGCAGCGTGGGTCGGGCGCTCACTAACGCATTTAATATCTCTCTCACGATCTCTATCACACAGTGGCGCGGGCCCGCGCTACTGTGCGATAGAGACGCCGCGCTTCTGTGCGAAAGAGATAGAGATACCGCCCGACCCGCGCCGCGCACGACCCGCGTTCGATGTGTGGAAGCCCTAAAAAGGTAAATAGGCGCACACAATAAGATAAGTGTGTAAACTAAGATATGTCAACCCGATGACCATGGATGTTGCGAGTTTGCGACACATCCGAAACGTCGGGAGACAGTCAGAGAGGTAATATTAATATTAGATAAGTTAATCATACGCGATTAATAAGGCCCGTTTAGTAAAAATAATGTAAAATAACTACGAGTATGTCGGTCTGTGACAACATCACAACAACGATTGATTTGTACACGTAATTTTTTGAATTAATAAAGCATGTTTATTATTTAGTGCATATGTAGGTGTATCGATGATAAGTGATAAGATAAAGGATAGATTTACAGAGTAGACTTGGAGTAGACGATAGTTTTCTATATGTAACGTATGTTTTTTTTTACTAGGTCCTTTAGTGGGCTGCAAGGAAGTGAAATGTACTTATATAGTACCTACTTATACATGCATATTGTGTAACACTAACACCCACGTGTACTAGATCAAACTGAATAAACAGTTTATATGTGTATGTTACATATTGTACAACAGTTACACCATGTTAATAAAAGATATACTGTCGACTAAATAAATGACAATCAAAAAAATAATATTCACATTGCGGCGATATTCATCAAATGCCAAGTACAGAACAGGCTAGAGCTTGATGCGAAAGAGAGACAGGGACAGCCGAGCCGTCGAGTGACGCCTACCGAGGAGCCCCACTACGCAACCTTACTGCGACGGCCGCGCAACCTTGAAATAATAATGTTCGGAATAACAACAACGCGCCATAAGCGTGACCAGAAATAGTACCTATATTAAAATACTTCTTGAGAATTTTGAAGACTATTCAAATCCTCTTCCTGCATCCTGTAAAGTACTTACATCGTCGGCCGCGCAACGCGCATGCGTTAAAATAAAACGCAAAAACTAGCGACATGACCGAAGAAAAGAACAAAGAGCTTTTTCCATTATTAAATTAAGCACTCACCTTCCCATATTTTAACTCCTTTGAGTAACACAACCTACCGCAAATAAATTCAGTTGACACTCGCATTCAAATGGGTGAAAGTTGGTAGTAGCCGAAGGTTTCGCTTTTTCAATCGTTACTCAACGCATTCGTCATCCGTCCACGTACGTTGAAACATAAAAGTTGGTGAGCGTCGGAGTTATTTTATCATATCGGTGAATAAAGTATATATATTCCAAACGTTACCACATACTAATCATAATCATTGTAACTAAATAAGATTATTTTCTAGGATCAATTATGTGTGGAGATTTGGAGAATCTTATTAAATGTCTAAAAAAAACACAATTCTTATGTGTTAATAATTATTATATTATATTAATAAACTCATAAGAAGCTCTTTTAAACTCAAACTTGTAAACGTGGCCGTGAGGCTATTTGCAATATATTAAGCATTTTTAAATATAGCAAGCACGCATAGGTTTATTTAAGAATCTTGTTGATAAATTGATTATTCGATATTCAATGTCAAATTCATAACAAACTAATTAAATGGTTCTATCTAAGCTAGTAGTTTCTCTGGCTGTCTTATCTCGCCGTCTAAAGACAACAAAATCGCGGTATCATCCGCGCGGATGCTCGACAACACGAGAACTGATTTTGGTTTGAAATACAATTATTTTTCAAAACATTCAGTACTTGACGTATAAAAACTGAGAATGGAATCATCCCAGTTAATTCGTATTAGTAACCCATTCGGGCGCAAAGAAATCCAACCATTTCTACCATTTTCAATTTTAGTCGGTTTTGCTTTAGTATAAATATTGTTCCGTCTTTCGAATAACACAATTGTCTGAATGGATGTTTCAGGTTCATTCATCATTGGCAAAAATGGATGTTTCAGGAAGTTGTAGGCGTTGACAACGCCGCCCTTCTTTGTTAATTGGCGTAGAATCCAGTTTCCTATTATTAGATAGAGTCACCCAAAGGGCAATGGAGAGGGCTATGTTGGGAGTTTCTCTGCGCGATCGCATCAGAAATGAGGCTATCCGCAGCAGAACCAAGGTAACCGATATAGCCCTCCGAATCGCTAAACTTAAGTGGCAGTGGGCGGGACACATTGCACGTAGAACCGATGGCCGTTGGGGCGGAAAGGTTCTCGAGTGGCGACCACGTACCGGAAGGCGCAGCGTGGGTAGGCCCCCCACAAGGTGGACTGATGACCTGGTAAAGGTCGCGGGAGTCCGCTGGATGCGGGTGGCGCAGGACCGGTCATTGTGGCACTCTTTGGGGGAGGCCTATGTCCAGCAGTGGACGTCTTTCGGCTGATATGATGATGATGATGATGATGATGATTATTAGATAGATAGGGAATAACTTCAAATTGTACGCATCATCATCATATCTGCCGAGACGTCCACTGCTGGACATAGGCCTCCCCCAAAGAGTGCCACAATGACCGGTCCTGCGCCACCCTCAGCCAGCGGACTCCCGCGACCTTTACGCAACAATTGTATAATAGGTATGATACATCCGTCTGGAACACCTTTTTAGGGTTCCGTATAATAGCAAAAAACCGGAACCCTTATGGATTCGTCATGTCTGTCTGTCTGTCCGTCCGTATGTCACAGTCACTTTTGTTCAACAAATATTTCGAAAGAATGAGAACGGAAACTACCCCGCCTGTAGCCGCCCAAGCAATTGTTCTGTTGCAAACAGGCTGCTCAAAGTGAATGGACTTGAGAAATGAAAAGGAAACGATAGACGTCTTCATTCCACGGGGTTCAACGAGTATTCCAGACGTTCCAGATTATGGGAACAAAGCATTCAAAAGAATCCCAAAACGTCTACGCTTTCCATACAAGTTGCAGTTGGAATGCAATTCGTCTGTCGCGCCCCTAAGGCCACGTCACCACAAATCACCGTGTAGCATGACACCGGTTTGATCTGTATCACTAAAAATCGATGTCGATAGTGTCGATACCTTGACCAATGAAAGAAGTTACGAAAACTTTCAAAATCTTGCTTACAGCTAGAAATCAAACAAATGTGAAAATTTCAATGATGATTGGAATTTCTCGCACAAAAGTGTATAATAATAATAAAGGATGAAAAACAGAGTATCGTTTTTATAATTAGTGGAATTGTTCTCGCAGCTGATTCAACGCCTCGTTGTAAGATTTTTTTGTTTACAGTGGCGATGCACAGGCTTAACGAATGTCTATTTCCAAATATCACGATTTCTTTTATTGATCCGGTTACAGTTAAGTACAGTTAAAAGTCCAGAATATCTACATTAATGAAGTTCTGCAGAACTTTCTGCGACATAATTAGAAGCTATAGCCATTGATTACGGATATTAACCCATTCAGTGACGCCGATCGGCGTCATAGCGATTTCACGTGCTTCTCTTAGCAACAAACCTTAGTTTGTGACTCGAGGATTTTTATTTTCCCTTACTACCTTCCAGTTACTGTCGGTTTTTGTTTAGGCCGCATTTTTTTGCTAGTAATTTGCTATAGCGATCTCACAGAACTGACGCTGACGCCAACAGGTGTCACATTTCCGCTAACGATTTTATATCTTTAGTAACTAGATTTAATGTCTTAATCATTTGTGTCCTTACAATACGGTTATGGTAGGCTTTAGAGAAACGGGTGCTATTATCATAATTTCTTATCAAATTCCGATGATGCCAATCCGTATTAATATTATCATTCCCAAGGACCCCAGATGAGGTCAAATTTATCTTTAATTTAGATGGCAAGCATGGCAAATTATGTCCCTATACCTGTCATTCGCCTTGACTAGAAGTGATATGGTGGCTGGAAATAAGAAGATGAAAGCAGGTTATCTTAAAGAGCTCAATCCGACATTATAAGTAAATAACGTTATTTTTTTCAAGCTCTAGTGAAAGCTTCACTAGAGTCTCAGTAATTAAATTAACCATTAATTAATCATAACATTATGGCTTGCAGGAGCTTCAACGCAGACAATCCCAGGCCTCGTAAATTACATTTGGTGGCTTATTAGCCAACCGACAGGTTTTAACAGCGATAAAGCGCAACTATTATTTAACCGAAGCCATTCTTAAAAGTACTTTCGACGCCGGTTATAATGTTACCATAAATGAATGCTCATGTGAAAGTGTAGTCATCGCATGACGATTTATACCCACAAATGATGTAATCCGCCTCTATTAATTTCAACCAAAATTATGAGAACTACACGTTTTCGTGGATATATCCTTGCTCGCTTCCGGTCCTTAAATTCCGCACCCTATGTCGATCGTTATCTAATCTATGTCGTCGCACAACTTTTTGGCACCGGATCCACCATTGCGAAGGGACAGAGGCTAACCTTGCAGGCCATCATTACGATTCCCTGTGATATGACCTTCATATTTTTATCCAATAAGGCGTGCGGATTCTAAACTCACATTTATTTCCGGTACCTAAATATACTTATATTTGTTCGGTTATATATCAGCTTGGCTATTTAATTAAAAATAGAGTTGGGTTACGCTTGTAATTTTAGGTAGGTACGTAACTCTTGTGCAATAAAATATAAGACAGCCTCCCGTAAAATAAACAGAATATAGTTAAGATTGAAGATATCAACAAATAATCTTCAATCACTCATTAAAACTTAGTAGGTATGGCCGTCGCAAACTGACGAACAGGTATGCTGAACGCACGTTAAACTATGCAACGAGCATTGGACTAGGTTGGACAAGTGTCGTTTATTACACAAATGAATGAACATAAGCAAATGTAAGTGCCTAGAAGGTACCTACTTTATGCACTACTTCTTATAATAAACTAGCGACACGCCCCGACTTCGCACGGATACTATATTATACATATAAACCTTCCTCTTTAATCACTCGTATCTATTAAAAAAAACCGCATCAAAATCCGTTGTTTTAAAGATCTAAGCATACATAGGAACAGACAGCGGGAAGCGACTTTGTTTTATACTTTATAGTGATAGTGATACCTGATTATTAAAAGTGGACTGGGTTTAGGTCGGTTTGAGTATACTTAATTATTAAGATATAAGGCAGTAAAAAAGAATACTATATATTTATTTTTCTTGCTACCAGACTGCATAGTCTTTACGCGTTCGAATCAAATTTGCCAATCGTGCCAGGCTCAGCTATGTGAAATTTATAGCACGAGACTGTATTCAAAAAGTAGGAGACTATAGTATAAAAGAGATATAGTAACTCATCTTAATCTGTCCGCCATAAAGCTCTCTTCTCAGTCTAGTGATACAACCACATAGCATGCATAAGTTGGTTAATAGACGATGATATTACCTCATGTTATAAACGGTCTCACGATGCTGCCAATAAAACAACGCAAATAGTTTAAAAGTATTTATGTTTTTTGCAGACCTCTAGTTTGGCGATGGTTATAGCCGGCATATGTTCTGTCTTGCTCTGCTGCTATACTAGGTGACGCATGCGTTCATGGCCACCAACGGAAGTCCAAGCTTCGTCACAACTCCGGTCAAGGATATTCCTTTTAATGCTTGCATCATGGGAATGCTAACTTTTAAACAATATAACAGGTCATTTAGTTGACGATAACTATGTTGTTTTCATATATATGTCGCATGCACGCTTGATAGATAGCAAACAACATCTAAAGTTATTTTCCAACTATACTATTATCTGCTACTATACACATCAACCGACGATATTATCGTTTAATATTAGTATTTAAAAGTGCATTGACTTTTGCATGCTTTGCTGATTGGTTTGAAGTATAATTCTTAACTTCCATTTGCTATTTGGATGACTTCATTGTAACGCGGTCAGTGTCATGGTTTCGTTCAAGAGCGCCACGAGACGGGCGCGGTACATGCCGGCGTCTACTGCAATACACATTTAGCAGTGTGGCCATTTCAAACAATTTTCCTTCCATTGTTTACATTTGAAGAACAAACATCATTAAAAGTTAATTGGAAGATTACACAAATTTTAGGTAACTTAGTTTAGTATTAAAACTTGGCAAGTATAACAAAACAGACATCCATCACGGTATACTACTTTTACGGCGAAATATGTTTCGCCAAATTTCACTTCGCAACCAACTTTTCGCAGAAGTTTCATTTGGCAAACCAATCGTTGTCCTAACTTTACTTCGCACTTTTCGTAATATGGCAACATTTTTATAATGCTAAATTTCACTTCAACAAACTTTTATGTGACAAATAATGAAAAAATGTTTTGCTTGGTATACCTACTGCCTTTTCAGCGAAATATATTTCGCCAAATTTCACTTCGCAACCAACTTTTTTGCAGAAGTTTCATTTGGCAAATCAATCGTTGGCATAACTTTACTTCACACTTTTCTTATTTGGCATCATATTTATATTGGACCAGGAAGTTCAAAACGAGCTAGGACTTAAAAATCAAAAATGGCCAAGATATTGTATTTTATATGCATTGGAGACACAGGTAACAAAACCGAATCGGAGCACTCCAATATCCACGTGGTCTTGTCTGCCCTACCCCTAGAGTGTATATAAAAAGCCGGAGGCGCGGATATATTACTAAAAGTATGTATGCCAATCAATACATTTGACGAATACTTATATGACACCTAGTGTCTGCAATACGGCCACATCTCAAATGTATTTTACTTTCGAGATGTGACCGTATTGCACTGTGCAATAGAGCCACATCTCAAATGTATTTTATTCTTGAGATGTGGCTGTACTGCAGTCACTAGGCGGACATCTTAAAAAAAATCCAGGTATAATTTTCCTATCAATAATTTATCAAATCATTAGTTGGGAAATGATATCAGTGCGAAACGATGAGTTTGGAAATAAGACTTCGCCCAAATAAAAACACGGGATAATTTTAACTGGGAAACTATTTTCCCAGTAAAAATTTTGCTAAATGATTTTCGCCGAAAGATTAGTGAACAGACATATCCTCTATTTAATTAGATACAGTCCCACCTAAGGTTCAATATCGTATAGCAACCTGTCACCATAAGAGCTAGCTAGAGCACGACGTTACTATGACGTATCGCATGCAATGTTTTATGCAAGTAACTAGACAACAGATGAACTACGTTGACATATTGAACTGAACTTTTGAACGTGTTATCTCATGAATCCCTATTCCTTCCTGGTGTAACTGGCGTAAGAGTCCGCAGTAAGCTCGATTCTCCATACAAACGTAGTTACGCTCTCAAAAGAATGCACTATTTATAAATTTAAATCCACTCAAGAAATGGTTTACTACCCTTTCTGATAATGATACTGAAGCTCTCCTACGACCGTGTATTTAGGAGTCTCACACTTATTTAGTAGGTATGTTACTTGCTCTCACAGCAATATACTTACAGGACAAACACACATACACACTCGCTTACCTGCTTGTTTATTAATAAATTAAGATACATATATTATATAAGCTTAGCGGTTTAATGTTTTAAAGTAATAAATTAATGACTGTCTTGATTTTTAACACAACTTCTGTCACGTAGCTAATTATACCTAATTATAGATAACAGGTGTAACTGATAACTCCATGAGTTCCAAGATGCAGGCTCAGCCTAGTTTGGGACTCACCGGATATCGCTTTTCTATTATGTAACAGTGTCGTTGGTAAATAAAGTTATTCTTATTCTTATTTTAGTACCCGACTGCCGAAGGATTATGTTTTTCGAGCGTATGTATGTATGTATATGTGACCTTATTCTTTGGCACGCCCTGCAGCCTAAACTGTTTGACGGATTTCGACATATGAGGTGTCGTTGGATTTCTCTTGATCGTGGAAGTGTCATAGGCTATAAAATTAAAAAAAAGCAGGTGGGTTCGTTGAAAAATCTTTTAATTTCACTTGTTTTAAAACCACGTGTTGGATTGTAACGAAACTTTGCATGTACAATGACATGAGGTATATCTATGTCTGTAATTAGTTTATGTAATTTCAGATACCATAGTAAAAAAATACAGTGAATTTAAGTTTTTCATACAAAACTTGTTTTTGCTGTATTTCGTTTGTTTTATAAACTGGAACCATATAAACTAATTACAGACATAGATATATCTCATGTCATTGTATATGCAAAGAGCGTAACTACGTTTGTATGGGAAGGTGAAATTCGGCCGAGCTTACTGAGGCGGACGCTTAATAGTTCACGGTTAGCGGCATGCATTTTATTTTTCAAATTAATAAAGTATTTGAAAAATATTTTGCATTTTTCTCGATTGACACTGACACATGTTCGTAATTAATAAAAAAACGGCCAAGTGCGAGTCGGACTCGCGCACGAAGGGTTCCTTATACCATTGTCTATAAAAACGGCAAAAAAAAACACGTTTGTTGTATGGGAGCCCCCTTAAATATTTTCAACTAACTATCACGGTTCATGAGATACAGCCTGGTGACAGACGGACAGATACACGGACGGACACCGGAGTCTTAGTAATAGGGTCCCGTTTTACATAAAAAAAGCAAATGACAACTTTTCGCAAAGAGGTTATCTTATCAGTGATGTGAAGCGACGAATAATACGTATTGGCATTTAAATACTATTACTGAAATAGAATTTTCGACCTTAATGCATTGCGAATGTCTAACGACATCAACGAAATGGGTAGGGAATTGTACATAATGGAACTGAAACCCTCCTGACATTATAATATAAACAATGACATGTAAGATTTTATAGAAATTATAGAATATTAACCCCGCAATGTTAGTGGCAAACTCCGAGGCCGACTGCAAATTATAGAATATCAACCCCGCACTGTTAGTGGCAAACTCCGAGGCCGACTGCAAATGATAGAATATCAACCCACCACTGTTAGTGGCAAACTCCGAGGCCGACTGCAAATGATAGAATATCAACCCCGCACTGTTAGTGGCAAACTCCGAGGCCGACTGCAAATCTATTAGAAATAAAGCAACTTCTTAAAATTGCAGACGAAATGTAAACACTTGACAGTAAATTACAATTATTATTCTCTGTGGCGATCATAATATAAATTCATATAGATTAAGCTCTCTTTAATTTATATTGCAATTGTATATTGTGAAATAAATCAATCTAAATAGCAACCCCTTGCGTCCGTTGCCTAACCTAAGCTCCTTTCGTTATTATTTTCTTGCTTGTGTTTGTCTTTAGTTCCATTTATGGACTTTTATTTTCGAATATATATATTTTTTATTTATTTATTTATTAAGTACAACCACATCACATATATTACATTTCACTTAAAGCTACTATATTAGGAGGTATTTATTTCTGATATTTATTTATTTATTTAATGATACATGGAAACCAACAGCGCAACATATTTATAGACAAAATAATAAATCCATATAGCCAATTACAGGTTCTCACTTATAGAAATAAACTAACAAAGAAATCTATAGCCAAACTTAAACGTAGCTTACATTACGACGCACAGTAACCATCGCGCACCAATAGCAAGCATGGCAATGGGAATATACAAGTAGTTAATAAAACAATTACAATTACGGAAGTACATAACATTAGCTACGCATGTTGCAGTGAGATCAATAAAAGTTATAATAGCTTATACAATACAAAATATGAACTAAACAGCTTAACTAATAGTAACAGAATTTATATGTAAATATCTATATAATTAATAACAGTTACAGAATTATTTTGCTTTTGGCAATAATGCCGATATATATGAAATCTATAAAAAGCCATACAGTACAATCCGAATAACTATCTAGAAAAACCTTATTTTCTAAACAGACGGATGAAAATTTTTTTTTATTACAAACTATTTACCTTATTCAGAAGAACAGGTAACGAAAACTCTTATTCGTCACGTACCGGTAGTCGAACTGGGTTATACATCTAATATTATAAATGCTAAAGAGTGTCTGTTTGTCTGTCTGACTTTAAGCTTAAACCGCTGAACCGATTAAGATACAATTTGGTATACTTAGAGATAGTGAGTCCCGGGGAAGGACATATGATAGTTATCCCGGAAATAATCATTTCGTTGTATGAAGCTACGATTTAAACGAGTTCCACGCGAACGAAGTCGCTGATCTGATGATGGAGCCAGAAGGTGGCCTTGGGAATTCAGTATTTAAACGACATATTGTAGTACCATAAATATAAGTTAAACGGACAATATCCGTTTGAGGACACACGTTCACGCCAACTAAAAAATCGCCAGTGAATCAAAAAGCAGTTACAGATAGCCATCTGTCTCAAACGGATATAAGTATAGTAGTACCACAAATATAAGTTACATGGAACTTATATTTGTGGTACTAATATAACCCCGTTGAGTTTGGGCTCGTTAGAATGTGAACAACGAGTAGTTGATGACGACATACAGAAAAGTACAGTTGGCAATAAAAGCTTAATCATTTTATATTTCGATCAACTTTATGAAGTGGACGGTGTAAGCGAGAAAAGCAACAGTGGTCTTTATTGTAATTACTTTTTCACTTCTCATGCTCGAAAAGTGTGTCATATTGAGGTTTGGCCAAACACACGGCGCGACGCAGCGCCACGTGATGCCGACGCGATGCCTGGCTTGGCAAGCAGGGCTAAAGTAGTAGCCCCTAGGGAAAATATGTATACATATTTGTGATTTATAAACATTTTAATTTGACCAATTACACAATTAAAACCACCAAATACAACTCTTTAAAAAACATTTGTATTTGCTATCAACTAACCAGTATACAGCTAGTTTGCTATTTTCTCGCACCTCGCACCAATCCGAAAACTGAATTCATTTCAAACATTAGGTGTTTTTCATTCACTAATTCACAATTGTTTAAAAAAAACCTCCTTTAAGTCTATAGACGCGTCCAAACGTTCAAACGCACTTGAACGTGACTATGCACATGGAATGAGCCATGAGATTGAGCGGGATAGACTGCTATCTATCTCGCTTTATCTTATGCCCTTTTTGCTGTCCGACGCGCTCGGCCGTTTGGACACGGCTATAGATGATCAGAGGCGTTTATTCGTGGTGTCAATATTTTGTATCTGTGTCAAAGCAGTTTATTAAAAAAATCATACCTCCAATTAGAACTAACTTTTCGCCGTGGAATTTATTATTGACTAGCTTCCGCCCGCGACTTCGTCCGCGTGGACCCGGGATAAAAACTATCCTATATTTTAATCCAGGCTATAAACTATCTTCGTGCAAAATTTCATTCAAATCGATTCAGCCGTTTAAGCGTGATTGAGTAACAAACATCCTCTAAACTTTCGCACATATAATATTAGTAGGATTGTGGATAATCTTTGTTTTTACTATTTTCTCGCAGTCGAAGTGAAAAGTAAAGTGTATAACTCTGGTCTAAAAGCCATATTACCCCTCGAACAATTTCCCTTCACTTCGTTCGGGAAAATAATCATTGCGTGGTGATATGGCTTATTTTAGACCCTTGTCTATCTATAATCTTTCTATCTATCTATATCTATAATCTATGTATATCCTTGTCTATAATCTTCTATTATCAACTAGAGTCACAACTTATTGTAGCGAGACTTTTAAGCATTTTCACGCTCACTCTAAAATAACCACTTTTTTAAAGACCTTAAAGAATTCGCCGAGTAGTGCCGAGTATCGACGACGACACACGAATCAATAGAGGTAACCTGCGGGTTACCTTTATCTCAGTTCAGTTACATAGGTAGTTGAAATACTTTTCTGTGACTTGAGTACATAAAGGTTGCCGCTCTAGGCTACCAGTAAGGTAAAGATGAACTAACGGTTAGTGTACTTAGTAAAAATATTCAGACATTTTATGACGTCAGAAAAAAAACGCGAGTTCGGCTGAATTGCCTTGGATGTATAATTTTATTTTCATCAATACATCATTATCATTAGTAACAATTTTCCGAAGGAGCTCACATACCTTCATTCTAGTTTGAAGATATGCAAATAAAAGAAACGTGTTGTAAGTATAGTATGTGTCTATACATACTATGTCTACTCTTTGACTCGGTATATATAGTCTTGAAGTCACAAAACATTAAAATTACCTACTAATTAAAAAGGGGAAGTCATAAAGAGAAAGCGATTTAAAGGTCCGAAACGTTATTTATACATTCTTTGTCAATATTTGGTTTGGACAACCAAATCATGTGTAGACAATGTCATGCGCCGATGACAGTATCTGACGTCACAAAACAGAGAACATAACTCAAGTGTAGGCGGAGGTCACATGCTACGAAATGCGACGAGATAGACGAAGCCAGTTGTCGGAGTGTGGTAAGTAAGGTCAGGACTGCAAGGCGAACAGTGAATAGATCCCAAGATTAAAACTCCATATTAGCGCTCAAGAACAGGGTTTGTCAGTGTTTCAACAACAGCATATAGGATTTCATGCGTAAGTCAATGAACATTCATATGAGCACTATCTGTACAGAAGAGTTATAAGAATAAACAACGACGCTGATGCTACAAACAATTCCTTATGGTTTGGAAGTATGCAGTTTTCAAAACGTTTCTTGACCATATTGTTTGTATAGGTGTGGTATGCAGCTGGTATGTAATTACAATTAGTCAATGTTACCTTATCTGCGGGTCACCGTAGTGACCTACAATCTTTCTACTCTATTTGTGTTGTGTTGGTTATCATTGGCGCTCACTGTTAATCTGTAGGCATTCAGGCATTTGGTACAAATTGCAGTTTCACTAATACTCATAGTAATTAGGGCGGCCGCTGTAGCCAAGCGGTAAGGCACTGGTCCCACCGCCGGCTAGTAAGCTAGAAAAGTTGGGCGAGTAACGGTTCATTGCGTGCTGAACAGGCACAGTGTGATCAATCGACCTTTACAGATCCGCAATGTAATGCTACTCGCCCAACTTTTCTAGCTTACTAGCCGGCGGTGGGACCAGTGCCTAAGGCACGCGACAGGTCGTGGGTTCTAACCCCGTATCGTACCAATAAGTAATAATTTACTTTAAAAACAAAGTTTTAACCGACTTCAATTTAGTACTCCGCTAAGCCACGAGAACATTTTCCACATTACTTTTCCAATTTAGGTACCACATGAACTGATTTCTGATAGCAAATGCGTTGATTATTAGAGAAAAAAACCCAATCGCTGTATGTGACCCGATAATATTTGAGTCCGACTTCCGTCGATTCCACAAGGATCACCTTGGAACTTCATTAGTTGCTATTTCAACGGAATCTTATCAGAATCTGTGACGTACTTTTGTACATAATTGGGGAATTCCATAAGTCATCTGTGGTCTTCATCATCAATTCCACTTATAATATAATAGAATATACCAAAATCACTACACGCGTGCCTCATATAATTGAGGAGTTCCCTCAATTCCTCATGAATCCCATCATCCAACTAAATTTTTGAAAAAAATGGGACCCACCTGGAAGCATATTATACTTACAAACAAAAAAAAATGTACGAATCGGCTCATCATTGAATGACGGAGTTCTGAGGTAACAAACATTCCTCCTCCTTTTTTTAAGTCGGTTAAAAAGAAAACTTGTGTACTTATTTAATATAATTTGGTATTCATTTCTTTTCGATGAAGTAAAACATCGTGAGGAAACCGGTCTAATCCCAACAAGGTCTAGTTTCCCTCTGGGTTGGAAGGTCAGATAATGAAACACAAAAAAAACTTCTTATGGGCTCTTTGTCATAGTTGTTTCTTCCGCAGCCAGGAAATTTTATCCTCCTTCTCGATGCCATTACAATGAAACTGGTTTTTAATTCGCTTATGTCTTTGCTACAATGATGAAATAAACATTTAAGCAAACCGTTGTCATTTCAGTGAATAGACCACTCGCAACGCTCACACTTTCACTGCACACTACTCGTCACAGCGAAACTGATTTCTCCGGTTTCAGCTTACAGCAAATTTCATCATCGAGTTTTCCTTGATGAGACTTGGGTGCAAATAAAGACTAGGTATGTACCACTGACTCGTCAAACGAGGAAAGAGCACAGCTAACTGGAATTACACTACAAAGTCCAGAGTGATAAAAAATTATACACTTAGGTTTAATTTTTATAAATAGAGAGTCCCTAAAAAATCATGTGACTCTCAAATGTAAGCCGGCATGACGTGATTGTGATCCAATCATTACACTGACACGCTCGACTTCATGGAGCCACCACTTGTTGACTTTCTTCATCCATTGGGCGTAGTTTATGAGCGACGAATTGAAAACCTTTGCGAAATCGATTAATCGCCGTATAATCAATTTACGCACGTTTAAGTATTTCTGTACATATCATTCATAGTTCACGCATAACTGTACATGCAATCGTTTGTTTAAAAAAATAGCTTATACAGCGGCGTAATGCGCAGCAGAAAAATCAGCACCTATATTTTCATGAACACTCGATAAAATGTAGATACCTAGCGCTCGCGGAGAAGAATGTTTCACAACTCTTAGTTTAGTATTGACAACGATCTAAAATGGTCAGGGTCAAGGCCGCGAGATGTATCAGCTCTCCCAGAAAGCGTTATATATGGTAAATGCACTTATTTACCTTGTGTAAGTGTTGACGGCCACATCCACGTCAAAGAAGATGTCTACCAGCTCGTCACCGTCAGAGTTCGGCGTGAGCGAGGGCGGCACCGAGGCTGGCGGAGTAGCGGCTCCGTCTATGTTGGGACCCCCGAAATCGAAAAATACGGGTTCTGTATGCACCATCGGCAGCATGGCTACAGCAAACACCAACACTTTTTAGTACGATGCACGAGACTGTAGTCTCTCTTGATTAATTTTGCACAACACTGGTTGAATTCGCATCCAAACATACACTGCATTGCGCCACGCTTATCCCAACGCTATTTTTTGTACTGTCAGAAAATTCTCTAGAGCACTTGTATTCCAATGTTTAAAATAATTCGAAGGATACACGTAACCAAATGTCCTTTTCAGGTTTACCGAATAAATGTTGCAGTAAATATATACGTAGCGGTAGCGCAATTCTCTATCAATATCCGTGCGAAACGTTCACTACAAAACGACGATGAAAGTCAACTGAAAGACGAGATGTACGTATACATACATCCTTTTCGTTCGCCACTTCACATAATATCAACACGGCGCGACGCGACGCAGAACGGCGGCGGCGGTGACGGCGGCGGCTGCGGGAGGCGAAGTCTGGACTGGACCTGATAGCGCTGCTACGGTCGCACTCAGCGACTATCTTATGGAGCTCTCTTGCGATCTCGCTCGTCGTGACGACACATTCATAAACTTGACGAACGAAACCGATCATGCACGAATTAATACGAAAGACTATTAGACACAGGTAGATCTTTTTTTATTAGCAATTTAGCTAAACTATTTGTTGCGAAATAAATTGTGATTATGAGACTTTTCCCACGTAATCTTGGAATTGTATTTAGTCTGTCATCGTTTTTTTTCTTTTTAATTGTTTACGTAGTGTTTACAAGTAGTCTTTAAAATTAATAAATACTCTAAATAGTTAAGGAGTTTAATAACAAGGGGATCACTTTTCACGCTACACATTATACTCGTATGTTCAATATGTGCATGTATGTATGTAACGTATAGCAATCTCCGTGACGCACACATGAAAGTGAAATGGAACAGTACTTAATCGTGTCAAGTGCACAATTTAGATAACAAGGTCATTATTGCACTATTCAATTTAATTAAGTATTTCAAAGAAATGCAATTAATGTTGGTTTAAAAATGTAAATATATGTATTTGTTAAAAGGTACCTAGGTACTTTAATAATATAACTAATCGTTCTAGCACTAAATGTGTACCAGACAGTCTGTGGAGCATGAGTTGACACGATGGTGAAATAATGTTAAGGTCTAGGTGACGTATGCATGTACACATCTCTTTTAAGCAACATAGTACGAACATGTACAAGTTCAGTATAAAAACAAGAAGACTCTTGACTCATTTAATGATAGTAAAACTCACGTGACGTAAGTGGCATTGGTACGCATTACAAAATAGAAATGCATCAAAAATATGCATGTTAAAAAGAGTGCAAACATATGACGTGTTGTGTTGGATGGAGGGAGAGCGAGAGGAAGAGCGGTGGCGGCGCGTGCAGATATCGGTGCAGGCGGCCCCGCGGATCTGTGTCAGTGGGTCACGGTGACGTGGCACATGGCCGCGGCGAGTCGCGCCGCGCACTTCATTCTAATTCCGCTTCACCGGTGTCTTCGTAACCAACCACTCGCCATTACGATCAAATTAGTTAATCATACCGCACACACGCTATTATCGGTATCGGTGCGAACGTAACTCTGCACGCTGATAACGTGTCAATATCAAAGTCTCAAAACCGAAATACATTAAATATTCCATTTTGGACATCTAACCTACATTGAACTTAAGGAGTAAAAATATCAGGGGAATTAAAAGTGATGGCCGACAAATTGCGCCTACATATATATATTGGAAATTTTGAAGACAAATTCAGGCATACGCTATTTATAGACACTTTCGAAATGTTTATATATTTCCAGGGAGAAATTACGTAACTGATCATTATGCAGAACAAGCACAGAATTGAAATTCAGCAGCGGTTGGGTTTTTCCTTTACGGCCAATGATGACTATGCGTGACCCACATTCGAATTCTGAATAAAAACGTCACCGTTTCCTTATGCAAGTATTAACGCTATAGGAATCTTGTATGACCATAGTCATTGAAAAACATTGACATTGTTGTTAGTCAAGGGTGCTCATAAAATTCTGATCATGCTCTTACAGCAAGTCTTATTCAGTTGTTAACAAATTGTTCTCCAAAAGACGTACACTGATTTCTCAATGGTTCTTTCATGATAGATATCACCGTCATTATCGATGGCCAATTGGCCATTGAATCCCCGCAGAGATATGATCGTTACAACGTTAAAGTGGCAATTGCCATGTTTGGTAGTTTCGGCTGATACAGCTGATATGATAACAACAAACATAAGGTTCAAGAATAGTCTGCACTGGGTCATCAAAGACCGCGTCGGCTTATTTTCTTATTTGCCGAAATGTTTGTTTATTTATGTAAAGTCCAGTAAGGCAATACAAATATAATAAATGAATGCTGACGTGAGCAAAAAACCGCCTGCCAACGATATCTTTAATTCAAGATTATTACGTTTAAATTCATCACTTCGAGCAGTATTCGTACCTGCAACATTTTGTTAAATCGGGGTAATCTGTCTTAGCCAACGGATGAGTCTTTCAGTCACTCACACAACGGTGGCAAACAATCATCAGGCCTGCCTGATGGTAAACAGACACCATAACCTATAGACGCTTGCGAGCCCTTCACTGATTTGAGGATCCGTTGTCTTGACAGCTAGAGACAAATGCAGGGCTCTCACTGCCAACACAGCGTATCAATGGGAGCTACCAACCTGGAACCATGTGCCTCCCTCCAATGCCAAGGGTCGTGACACCAAGTCTTATTCTTGATGACCAGACTAGAGCTTGCAATCCGGATATCCGAATATTCGTTTTATCCGGATATTCGCCCGATTTGATATCCGAATTTAGAATCAATGCAAATCCGGATAGAACGAATATTTCGAATACTTGAATAGGCAGTAATGAATCAACATTGTATGAATTTTTGAGCTGATAATTAGTTTAAATTCAGTCTTATACGAAAAAATAAGAAAGAGCAAGTAAATTACACCGTTTCTCAATTATGTACTTAAGAAATTTAATGTGTATGATATTTTATAATATTAGGTTCTTAGGAAACAGTAACTATTTTAGAATCAAACGGATTTTTGGGTTATGTGGATGGGGACACTATACAATATTCAAATGTTGTAATTTTTATATGTCTTATCTTAATACGCAACAAAAGGACTTTATAAAAAATCTAGTGTAGGTATGTTTGTCTCTTTCTTTAGCACCGTTCACAACTTAAGCAGCTTGACGGATTTTAACATGTGAGGAGTCGTTAGATGTCCCTTAGTCATGGGAGTGACATAAGGAAATATAATGCTATAATAGTCGAATATAAACCGCCACGTTTAAAAACCATTCATTGATGGTTATTTAGACTACTTACCTATTTACAAATCGTACACTTCGGTTTTTTTAGATGATTCCGGTATGTTTTTTGTTGCACATTGATGATCAAATGGAAGTGAGAGTAGCAGCTTCTAGATCTTTAATACAATATTTAGGTGCATTGAGATCGCAATGAGTTATTAATTTAATGAAATTAATAATTACCATGTTCACTAAGAAGAAGGATAATGTATTTAAAGAATTTAATCCTTTGACTTCCACAGGATGAAGACAAGTTTATCTTTCGATAAACTTTTGTTAGAAGACAGTTGACATTATATAATATAAGTAATAAACAAAAATACGTTTAAAAACGTACCAGAAGAAGTGAAACAATTAAAGAATGAGATCTATGATTTGTAATTTACCCTTGTATAATTATGAATTCTTGGATGTGACATGTGATACTGTGATTTACACAGAGTTTAAGAAACGGAAACCAAAAAGTTGAATTTTGATACCTTTATTTTGTTTTTAACTTCTCTTTTTTTAAATCTAAACATGGTAAATGGGAATACGCCAGTAGAGCGGAGTTCAAATGTCAGAGGATGATTCGATAACAACGGACGATCGGTTTCTATGTCAGTTGATGACAAAAGTCTGGGAGAAGCGATGGTGGCTTTCCTTGGTGATGAATTAGAGACCGTGTGGTGGAAACTGAGGACGGAAATTGCCAGTTCGCTGTATTTCTTATGTTATAATATTTGTAACCATACTGAAGTGGAGCGAGAAGTAGGTAATGCTTGTAAAAGTAACGTGTGTTTATCAATGCCCAAGAATCCAGGAAATGAAGGAATCATCTTTCTTAGCATACGCCCGATTATGGCACATATGTAAATGGGCGTTTCTTACTGGTTCCTAGTAACTGCTACACATAATTAAGGGAAACTATTTTCTTTGGCTGCTAAATTCATCAATATTTAACGCATGGCGCATTACTCGCTTTTTATTGTATTATTTCATCATTGAATTCAAATTTGATGGGACAAAAGAAATATTCGAAAATTATTCGTTTTATTCGGATATCAAGTTTTTTAATATTCGAAATATCCGGATAGCAAAATCGGGCGAATATTGCAAGCCCTAGACCATACTCCTCCATAGCCGCTTATCACCCGCTTTATGTATGGGATTGGGAACTCTCTTTATAGTCCAGTCATTTTATTTCGAATTGCAGGAGAAAAAAAATTGATGCTATTTAGTTTGAAATTACTTTATATTTCTTTGTACAAAAAGCAAGATTCTTTATTTGTAAAACGGGTGGGTACTTTGGTTTATTTATCTTCAAATTTATGAAAGGAATAAACATTATCTTTAATATTTCCAGAGTATTGTTGTTTTCTGCGGACCTCTAAATTTTGGGACAACTATCCCATATAGGGGATAGTAGCCTAATCATGTACATTACGTTTAGGATAGATGCCCCGTCGAGAAAGAGGACATTGATCCCGCAAAAACTTTGATTGCACCTAGCCGTCCCATCAACTAAGTTGAAGTTGCAGTCTCTCGATAGATAAATAAAATAATATTGTGTTTCATTCGTGAAACTAGAGTTATTGCAATCGAGGCAACTATACCCCTGGGGCAACGATCCGGATTTTCCTATATAGTAGCCGTTTTTTTAAAAGTGAAAACTTCTTTAGTGGCTCTGTGTACTTTTGTAATGGGGATTTTTTTTTTAACTCGCCACAGGTCACGTGACCGTAAGATTCGAGAGATTAAAAATTCGTAAGACGGACACGTGACCTAATCAAAAACTGTTACAATGTCATTGAGCTTTCACTTCTGCCGGCACTCCCGGAGTGCAACCCGGTCTTTTTTCTGTAAACTGGCCGTTCAAAACAAAAACAAAAAGAATAAGTTCATCATTTCCTGAAATCGGAAAATATATATAATTATTATTCATGTATTACTTACAGTGTACGTCCCACAAAAGCTAAGGAGGACATTTGTCTCATGTTCTACTCCATACATAACCCAATACTGTGCACACCACAGTAACATAAAAACTATGATTCAATAACAAAAAACACGCGATTGGTTTCAAATTTTTAAATAATGTTCTTTATGTTACCAAATTCCACGACAATCGATCATAAAACAAAGATTTTTTTTGTGGTTGTAAAGTAGCGACACCGCCAGTTTCAGTTCTAGACCATCGGTCACACATTGGCCTACTGTTCGCCAGAATATCAAAATTTTCCAGGTGGTAGGTAGTTCCTGTCAAAAAACAGCAATATCAGCGTGTCCAGGTTTTTTTGGTATTGCATTTAATTTAATTTTAACATACACTGTTTACTTTTAATTAAATATATTTAATTTACTATTACTAAATATTTAATGAGAAACTTAGAAAATAGAAGAGGGAAGATGATAGGGCACCTCATACGACATGACAAGTTCATACTCAATATAATTGAAGGAAAGATAGAGGGGAAGCGAGGAAGAGGAAGACCTAGCATAAACTACATAGAGCAGCTCAAAAAAAGAGTTGATGTTACGTCGTATCGAGATGTCAAAGAGGTTGCCTGGGATCGGAGTAAATGGAGGGCCTACTTTGACCTACACTGACAAGAGCTTAGCTCTTAAATAAGCAGAAGAAGAAACTGTATAAAACATAATAAATTGGTAAGAAGACTCAAACAGCATCAAGTAAGTAATATGTAAACTTCATTGATAAACTCCGGTCACCGATTGAATGCAGAGGATGCCGACACATATATAGTCTTTTCTTGTTATTCATTATAACATAGCGAAATTCCTGATAGTATTTCTAAAGCGCCCGCTTGTTCTATGCGATAAACGCTACACCATGCGCAATGCGTTTGACGCACACCATTTTAGATGACATAAACCAATTACGAGCCATTTTACACTATCATTATCACATTTATTTTAATATTTATAACATGTATAGATATTAATAATTAACTATAATTCAAAATGGCCGCCATTGTGTTGCCGCAAATGTGGATGTCGCAACATCCATGGATGTTGCGACACATCCAAAACGTCGGGAGACCTCAGTGAGGTAACTAAAGAAGTTTCAAAACACGATTAAGTCCCGTTTAGTAAAAAAAAATGCATGAGAACCGTGAAAGTTTATCAATATATAAATATATATATGTTATAGTGCTAAAGTAAAAAATTATTGCTTTAATAATTTGACTACAAAACTACTGAGGCTTATGATATACATCCATATTCCAATTTTCATTCATATACACCTGGAAACACACCGTTTGAAACTATAAGGGCTCCGTTGTTACCAATTTGTTATGGAACCCTAAAAAAACAAGTATATTATTTAAAAGTTTACTTCGAATCCGTATAAGTATTTCAAATTACCGTTCCATTACCATTATGAAATGATTTAATACCAACTTAAATGCGAAAAATGAGTAGAAGTCTATAATTTAGTCAGAACTTCAATCATAAACATAATATACGAAATAAATTATTAGATGAGACAAAATTGAGATTCAAACGATGTTACGCTCTGTCGAGTTTAAATAGAACTCTTCTAATATGTGTTGACAAGACATATGATGAGGTGCAACCTCGAGGGAGCGTAAGTAATCTAACCAAATGAAACAACTAATGAGAATCTTAAATGGCGTAATATATTGGTTGGGGACCGGGTGGCCTGTCCCCGTCGACTCTGCACAACACTTCACAATCAATAAGTTTGTTAGCTTTTAATAATCCCACAGCAATCATTGCGTATGACATTACATGTGCTTGAACCTTCTGATGCCTACATATTCAGAACTTTCTAACAGTTGCATATGCCAGTCCAGTGTCCGCAGACTGTTTTTTAATCCAGTTGAGTTAAGAGTCCTATTTTTGTCCAAATCGGAATTTAAAAATATTGAGATATTTTATGGAATTATTACAGATTTTATGGAACGAGGTGGATAGATGTAATAGTATTTATTCGTGGTTTTAATTGCGACAACATTTATTGAAGAAAAGTTTCTTTTTGTAAAATATGTGTATTTTTCATCGGTCGCTTAGAAATAAAATGAACATGTAGATAACATATACGAGTACGTAACGGGATTCATTCATTATTTACTTGAGAACTGTTTTTGACCAGCTGACGCTTTACAAAAGTAAAAAACATAATAAGATACACATAACCTCTAGCCGCCCAGAGATAGACCTTTTAAAAGGCCTTGTCAGTTATTGAAAATTCAAATACATTCCATTTAAAAGAAACTCAAATTTCACTTTTCGTTTTTACGTGCTGGGCGGCTGGAGGATAAATAGTTTTGTCTTGTGCAGTACAACAGGCCATCCCTTTAAGGAGGTTTGTAAACAACAATAATAATAATAAATCAGCCTAGGTATATACGTCCCACTGCTGGGCACAGGCCTCCTCTCATGGATGAGAGGGAACGGACAGTAGTCCCTAAGCTGGCCCAGTGCGGGTTGGGGACTTCACATACACCGTTGAATTTTTTCGCAGATGTATGTAGGATACCTCACGATGTTTTTCCTTCACCGAAAAGCGAACGGTAAATTTCAAATGACATTCCGTACATAAGTTCCGAAAAACTCATTGGTACAAGCCGAGATTCGAACCCACGACCGTCGTTTGACAGCCGCATGCCTGAACCACTAGGCTACCGTACCTTGCGTAATGTGAATAAATATAGCATTTAATAAATTCAACATACACTAATAATTAATAAAGTCAATTTTATTCGTGTTCATGAAGAGAACGCACACTGTTACTTTCGAAATAGACGAAGCACAAAATAACTGCACTCCTGAAGGAATTGCGTTAGTAGCACAAGAATCAACGGAAGACTTAATGCCCGTAAAATCAAATATTTTAGTGTTATTTAAAAAACTAGCTTCTGCCCGCCACTTCGTCCGCGTGGATCTCGTTCATATCGAAGCTACATATACATTTTTACCCCCTTAATTACAAAAAAAAACCAATAGTTAGTTGTCAAACTGAATCATCGGCGAAAAGTGGATTGGCAATTGAAATTCGGACAAAAAAAGTTCGGAGAAAAGGCAGAACACCATAATATTAGTATGGATTATTCGTCGCAAAAGTATTGTATGTAAGTTATGCAATGTTGTATAAGTGGTCTAAAACGCTTGTGGCGTCTTTAATAGCGATACTCGCCAAAGGCTCTTATCGCAGCCCTCGCCACTCGGGTTTAAGACCCTATTTAACTCGACAGCTTTATTTGTGTAAATTGTAAAAATTGCTCTACTAATTTCTTAAAGGACTTTCAATACAATTTAGATAATGTTCATAGTTTCATACCGGTTTGACATCAATGTGTATGTATCTTTTTATTTCCTATTTTCAATCTCTTCGGTCGATTATTAAAAACTGGAAAGTAGCTCTATCATTGAAACAATGTTTCAAAAGATAAAACTAAAATCGGCAATTTCATATACGGCTTCTTAAGAGGTTTTTTATTGTAGTCTACCTGACAGCTAATCCCTTAATTATCGACATAGTAGTCTAATTTATGACGTTAATACTTATGAATAGTCCGAAACTCTCGCATTTCGGTGCTTGCGAGAATGTTTATAATTATAACAGACGTTTACTCACAACCGTCATATATTCACTTTCAAAATGTATGCTACTGCATATCTTGCAGTTTATGTTAAAACAGAATCAGATCTCAATGGAGAACAGAAGATATTACTATTTTTATCATCAGTTGGATGTTTTCTATGTAATTATAGCTATTAATTATATCCTCGTCTATAGTACCCATCATAACGCAAGCCTTATTGAGCTTAATATGAGACTAGTTCGATTTGTGTAAGATTGTTTCCTAATATTTATTTAATTATTTATATGAACGTACAAAAGGAGATCAACATTTATATTAACTTCTAGGAGAAAAATAACTGGTTGTAGAGTAGGTACTGACTGTGTCAACGGCGCTCTCTGTCCCACTAAGCTGCGTTAAATATGAAAGGCTCAACAGGTGTAATAAGCACTCACCATCTGGCTTCGGCGACCGGCGGTGTACTATTGTGTAGATATTATTGTTGTGTCATTGATTGTGCTGACAGGTTGCACTAACATTGCTTTAGGGTCCGCTTCCATATTCTGTTGTATTGGATTTGTAGGATCAGTAATTTCATTACTATTTTAAGTTTCTGCTGACAATATGACGTTGCCTACTAAATCTCGGCACCTATACGACAAAGCTTATAACAAGTTTATGGCGTGGAGATTGGAACACCAAACTTCATCATTTTCAGAAAACGTTTTATTAGTGTATTTCCAAAGCCTTATTGGTAAATTGAAGCCGTCATCACTGTGGAATATTCCAAACTCAAGTCCACGCTTAATATTTACCACCAGACTGATATCTCAAACTATGCGAAAATATTAGCCTTCTTGGAACGAAAGTATGAAGGATTTAAAGCAAAGAAATCACATACTTTTTCACCTGACGACTTGAAAAAATTCAGTGACGAAGCACCGGACCGGATCAGGTCTATCTATTAAGCAAGGTAAGTAATCGTTTTAAAAATGTAATTATAGTGTACCTAGCCACTACTATGTTTGGTAAATTTGTTCCCAATTTATAGTTTTTTCTATGTATGCAATGTTTGTTGTTTTTGTTGTCATTGATTGTTTCACAAATTTTCTGTTTTTCTTGTTACAGGTTGCAGTAATATTTGGGATTATGGGGGCATGGAGCAGGCAGGAACTACATAGCTTAAAACTAGAAAATATAATCGTTGCCCATGGAACACTTGTGGTTCATATCATGAACACCAAAAACAGAATTGATCGCACGTTTACAGTTACGGGAAAGTTTTATGAAATATGCAAGAAATATTTAGAACTTCGCCCAAATCCATGTAAAAGTCCCAACTTGTTCTTGAGATATATCAAAGGTAAGTGCATAGCACAAAATATTGGAATAAACACCTTCGGCCAGATGGGCAAAACTGTTGCAGTTTATCTTAATCTTCCAAACCCGGAGTTATATACGGGGTTTGCTTTCGAAGAACATAGGCAATCTCATTAGTGGCTGCAGGCGGAGATGTAACTGCCTTGAAAATACATGGGGGATGGAAGTCCACAACCGTGCCTGAAGGTTACATTGACAACTCCATAAACAGTAGAAAAAAGGTCTCCAATCTACTCATGACATCAATCGAAAAAACAGCAACATTTATACCAGAAACGGAAGCACAGAATAATATTTCACCAACTTTTACGCCTTTAACTGAACCACAATGCAATATCCCTCCAACTACTGTACCAGAAACGCAGCCAATTTCAAGTCCAACTTTATGACAAATAATCGAGCAAAACACTGATATACATATACCGCAGCACATAGTAGTATCTCACAATAGTATTCAAAATGTATATCTACATTTCATAAATATATTTTTTCTTTGTTTAATTTTGCATTTTATTTCATAGTAGCTAGTCGTAGAAAAAGTATTGTATGCAACGTTGCATAACTAAGTCAAAAAACGCTCGAGGCGTTTTTCTTTACCCACGCCACTCGCCTTTTTTGACCTCTCTTAAACAACTGTTTCATAAAGTACTATTATCAAATTAATACATGGATGATAATAGCCCATTTATTAAAAGCTCTAAATTGCAACGTAGCCCTCCATCAACACCTGGGCCTTCGAACGCCGCAAAAGAAAACGCCCAAGCCCGCCGAGAGCGAGAGACCGGACAAACCTTAACGCGGTATCAACGCCAGAGCTTAAAAACTAGATGAAAACCATAAAGCAGTACCCTAATGAAATTTGCAGCATCTCGACGGAAGGTTAATTGAACTCGGAACAAAAACTAAGGGTCCAAACCCTTTGCCGTAAGGTATATCTCACAGTACCGCAAACTTGGCAGCTCATTACCAATTGCTCAAACAGAAAGCAATTGTTAACCAATGTACTCTTCTAGACCTCGAAGAAAAACGAGAGCTATCAGACCGTCTCCGAGCCCTAAAGGCCGAAATGCACTGACAGCGGTGGCGGAGCGACGCGGAAGCGGTACCGGTTGTAATGTTCGAGCTAATATGAAAGGGTCCGCATAGAAAACCGGCCGGGAAAAAAGTGTAGAGTAGTGGTGGTCGTTGATTCAACGAACAAGTTGTTAAAACGTTCCTCGTTCGTCAGCGAACGAAACGTTTTGTGTAACAGACTCAACTAGTTGACGACTTTAACGTAAAAACGTAATCGAAATGGAACGCTAAGCTAATAGCATGGCAGTATAGTTGAGATCAACATTCCTTTTATTGAATCAACTCAACCTACAATCAACGTCACAACGCCCTTAACATTTTCGCCCTTACTCAAAATAAACTTATCAGGTCAATCCTTTTTCTCTTCAGTTAAAGCAAACCTAGTTGACGAAATCAACTAGTTTTTCAACTAGTTGCCGTTTTCTAAGTTAACGTTTCGTTTCGTTGAAGCGAAAACCGTTAACGACCCACCACTAGCGCGGAGGTGGTAGCGGCGCGGAGGCGTGGTGAAACGCGTGTACAGATAGGCGAGCGCGGCGCGGGGCGGTTTTGCGGCGGGAAGTTGTATTACGCAATTGTCAATGCACCGGAGCGCACCGGCGGTGGCGGCGCGGAGGCGTGCTGAGAGCGGTGCAACATTTTTTTACAACTTCAGTTCAGATTTTATTAACTTTAACAATGAGTACAACTGTTAAAATTATTTCCCTGGTGAAACTTAGTACCCTGCTTAACAATCGTTGGTTTAAGATGTCGTGTAATTCTTCTAAACTGTTTTTACTCCTGTGAAAATAAGTGTAAAAACGATCTTCATAAGAAGTCAGCTCTTATCATAAATGATGGAACTCTCCAAATATTCCTCTTCTATATTTATTTTATGGACCCGGATTTCCGTTTAGATTTCTTCTTTTTGCTTTGCCACCATAAGGCAAAGCAAAATCTCGTCATCGCTATCTGAATCTGAGGATAAGTTTTGATCTTTCCGAATCTGTCAACTGTAGATTACCGCTTGTTATGTCACACACGCCGCCTCGGCGCCGCTATCCCGCGCGAATACCGGGCGGGGTTTTGGTGCGACGTCCTCCGGACCGTATTCGCTTTGCCGCAAAGCCGCCTCCGCATCGCACCGCACCGCGCCGCTCTCTGTGCGTTTGCAGCTTAAAGGATAGTATCGATAACTCTAACAGGCCTATGACAGAAGCACTTTCCTTCGCCGATATGGTGAATACTAACATTAAAATTCAAATCCGCCTAGCAACTTGAGCTCAGTGGCAATTTACGCAAAAGATCAATAGAAAATCTTTTTAAATAGGAGGTCCAAGTTTTTTCTCGCTTAGAAGGCTGCCGAGCCGCGTGCCTTTGAAGGAGCGTTCAAGGATATAAATCAATGGATGTATATCGTGATATATCGATATATATCCAATGATTTTATATGATATATATCAACGCAAAAATAAGTGTAGGTATGACCATTGACTGATTAGGATTTTTTTTTAAAGTTTTATGTTTTGAGTTGATTTTTTGATATATAAGATTTTATGTTTTTTAGTTGCTTTATTATGTTTATGTACCACATGCAAATAGTATACATAAATAATACAATACAATAATAATATGGCTTTCATGCAAAATTGATATATATCAAACTTTTGATATTTATCGGATGTTTATCATAAATATCCTATATTTTGATATTTATAATAAATATCGGATATTTTCAAACCCTGCTTTGAAGTGCGTTTTGCGTGTTACTTACGCAATTTCAGATCTTATTTACAACTGATATTAACAATAATATGTATAATATTCATGATTATGAGCCACAAATTCAATGAAAAAGCAACATTATTAATGCCTGAATTATGTATTTATTTTATTTATTTATTTATTAACATACACACAACCATCCTTACAGGCTATCCTAATTCCTAATTCGACAGTATGGAATTTGACACAAAACAGAAAATAAAAAACATAGATACATTACAAATTACAGTAACACAATACATATAACGTGACCTTTGTGAATTCGTGCAAAGGACAAAAACAAATCTACCTCGATCGCTACTCGATTAAGGGTCCGAATTGCGCGCGTAAAGGGGGCCTGGCGAAGGAGTTGCGTTCGAGCGCGCGATATAATGATAGCACCGTCTAGCGAGCATAATTTTGGTTCAATTTCAGTTTGATAGAGGTCGCTGATGTTAGTTGTCGATTTGCGCCATGTAGCGAGCTTAATTTTAATCCAATTTCAGCTCGATAGATGCCGCTTATATTATACTTTTGATATTTTGTAGACCAATAAAAATAATATACCAAAAAGTATTAAATAGTTTTTATTTGATGTAGACTTGGACGAAAATCGGCATAAATTAAAAACGATAAGACTGCATTAATGCATTCAAATCCACAACCGTCGATGTTGTTCTTAATGCTTTAGCTTTGCTTTATCCGGCAAAATCAACTCGGCCACGAATTGCTATTTCCCGGCCTCTGCAATAATCTACTATAAAAGGAAAAATATCACGGCTACTTGGACATTACACATTACTAGGTACCGAGAAATAGTCGACCAACTTAAAAATGTACTTGGAAAGACCAACTTTCGTACAAATCGCACCATTTACTTGACGCATGCGTGTCGATGTAACAAAGACAGACAGGTGTCATCTTAATTATTAATAGTCAACAAATAATTTTTCGATCACGCATCATACCATACTAAGTTTCGTAAAAAAACATTACCCACTTACTACACTCGAGATGAAAAATTCATTACTAAAATATACTACCTACTAAAGAAACATCACATCACTTCTCCTTAAATGGCTTAATTTAAATACGACTGACGAGTACTTGTGTGGAATAAAAGCCCTTTTGAAATGGGTTATTATAGTAATTAAAATCCGCTGTTGATAATAAACGACATTTTCTTGATGTTATCATAATACACCCCTCTACATTACGTACCTAGGGCGGTGAATTCGTGAATGGCCCAGATCGCAGTTGTTTGTATAAATATGCGATCTGGGGCTTTACGAATTACCGCCCGTGGTAAGTACACAATTTTAAGTCTTCATCTGGCCACAATGCGAGTTTTACCGTACGCGCAGCGTGCAGTAAAACTCGCATTATGGCCAGGTGTGACGTAAATATAATTTCGAATCCACCTGCGTCGTTGCGCAGGGCCCGGGCCTAATCGAACCTACCGCACACGTGTAACCGAAGGTCAAAAGCTCTGCTTTCATTTGAAGGTCCCATGACATTCCTTTTATCATCTTGTTCTCAATTTCATGTTCAATATACCTAAACCAAAACATTTTCTGAATCCGTACACATGCTTTTTTAGCAGAAGAACCTTAGGCTTCTGCGCTGACTGGCTCGAGTTTAGCTGCCTGACATTTCCCTAACTTTTCTTGACCCCCTCGCCGCTCTGACTTTTCTTTGACTTCCATAAAAGCATATTGTAGAGAAGTATTGTGATATTCATAGCAAGTTGTCCGCAAAGAATCCCCGCAAATGTAATGCGTCACGTGGGCGGGCGGATCGATCGGGCGGCGACATGTGAGCGCGTGCGCGAACTCCGTCCTCTCTTATATCGACCGTAACTTTTAACCCCACAACGCTTTTGGGGCAGGTTAGGCCTATGCGGGGGTCAAGGTCACGTTCCTTCCTAGTCAATCTGGGTTTACGGGACTATCTGTTTCAATAAACAGAAGCGTGTTGATATTACACATCCGGAGCTATTACTGAACCCATTGAATAGCAAGTTTACTTTTCTACTATGAATTACTTACGCAGGGAGTTTTGGCATTATTATATTAGGTATGCATAACTTCTACAATTTGTTTCTCTTTAAAAAGGGATTAAAGAGGTTGATACAAATAACATCAAGAATGAACGATGTGTTCACCTGTAATTGGGGTACATAAGCTCCTACACATTTTATGCCAAAGACAACTTTGACCTTATCTTATGTACTCTGTTGGTGTCCCGTGTAATGAATAATATAAAAATAAAATAAATAAAGAATCCTTCAGGAGAGCTACCTAAGGACTATTATCAACCTTAACACGAGTAACCTTAAAATTTTGAACTGAGAGCCAAGTAACACACATTGTAAGTATTCATTCTCAAAAATGGTCGGCAAAGTTGACTTTAAGTGCATAGTTTAGGACCTGAAGTGCATAGTTTATGGATAGTCAAAAAAAAATTCAATAAAAAACTTGCCGGCTCGATATTGCTCGACAACAATGCTGCATACAAATTCCATTATTTGTCGAGATACAAACTTTTTAACAAATTAAAACGGCCATATAAAAAAGGCATAAACAGCCAAAACGGAAGATCAGTGGCTGTGACTTATCGCAACTTTTTAGTTGTCTCAAATAAAAACTTAGACGTTATGGCGTTTTCGGAAGAAAAATACATTTCCAACTTATTATTTAAAAAAAATTAAAAGGCGGCAATGCAAAAATATTCTGTTTTTACATGTAGTGGCTAGTTGTTTTTCGGAAAATATTAAAAATTGACGTGAAAATGATTCCTGATTAAAAAGTTGCAACTTCTTTTAGTTCAGTAGTAGTCAGTTATTTATAATTTGTTCCCTGCAAAGCCAAAAGACAAATATCTAAAGGCGTACGACATTTAATGAAGTGGCGAGAAGAAAAGCATCGTCATCATCATGCATCTGATGAGAGATTTTCAGAAAGTATATTTTGTTTTTTTTTTGCACATTTTTTGAGATAGCACTATATTTGTCTCAGCCGGAAGGGCAATTGCTGGCTTCATATTAAATTAAACGAACTCCCAAGGGCGTCCATCATCATCATCCTCCTCGCGTTGTTCCCGGTTGTGCCCTAAAGGAGCCCGGGGTCCGCTTTGACACCTAATCCCAAGATTTAGCATGGGCACTAGTTTTACGAAAGCGACTGCCATCTGACCTTCCAACCCAGAGGGAAAACTAGACCTTATAGGGATTAAGACCGGTTTCCTCACAATTTTTCCTTCACCGAAAAGTTAACGATAAATATTCCGTTTAAAATGAATACCCAGCCAGCAATTGCCTACTTCCCTTGCTTCGACTATAATGTACTATTATTCGCCCGCTGATCATGCGAGCTCTACAACAAACATGTGATATGATGATGGCATAAAATAAAATAAAAAAACATTTCCGAGCGCTAAGTTCTTTTTTTCACTAAGGCGTGTATTAAATTTATTATGTATTTATATAAACTTATATAATTTTAAAACGGCGTACCTAACTCCAATTCTACGACAGAAAAGATCTCTTACTTTAGTATTATCACGATTGAAAAAAAAAGTGATTTGACTTAATTATTCTGGCTTGTATGTTGTTCTCTCGTTTGTTTTTTTATTATGAGCGATATTAAGTTTATGTAAATATATTGCAGCGTTCAGGAGGCAAAACCACTTTCGAATCATATATAAAGTGTAAGGTATTTCAGTAATGTTGTCAATTTAATGATCTAATCAAGTAAAAATATAAAATTAAGCTGTGTGAGTGCTACACATTTTTTTTCCGGGGCTTGATTAGCGCAGTGTGGCTGTGGGCTGTGGGGTGTTGCGCGGACCGGTATGCGCAGCTAGCGTTCGGCAGCGGCGGCGGCGGGAGCTTCCTCCGCCGGGATTGATCGGGCCGCGGAGGCGGCCGGAGCTCCGGTGTCGCCATAGCGACCGCCTGCTGCCGCCGGTGCGTCGCCATGATAACCACTCAATACTATTTCTCGAGACACTTCATAATATCTCTCATTTGGCTGATTTCAAAATTATATCACGCAATCATGTCTCGTTTATTTAAATTTGCAGAAATTACTCTGAAACTCCGCACGTAATTTTTAGGTTAACATCAGACATTTTTTTTAATTCACTGCGCATAGAATTATGTAAGAACGTGGGAGTAGACCCTTCTGTTCAATTTAACCTAGCAAAAATATTCCTACGTTTAATGATGCATACGTAAACACTTTATGACACGAGCCTTTAGGATATAGTACCGAACAATTCTAATTTTACAGACGAGTTCAGAAATATATGTACACGTATCTAAATTATTCCATTGTGACAAAGTTAAAAAGAAGTCTGAACCTACACTACTAAGTTGTTACTTACTTAGTTAAGTTACAAAATAATATAACAAAGAAAAACATATTTCTAAATCTTAGAACGGCCAAACAAAGAAGTACTGGGGGTTTAGGGGTTGCTATACAGTTCATTAATAAAATGCGTGAGCATAGCATCCTACCTTGCATCTTCAAAGGCCAGAACTGGCATAAATGAATCATTGAAGAGAGGCGCGCCAGGGCGATCCGGAGTTTGACGATCCGTGGCGATGTTTGCACGCGCGCTGTTCCCCACGAATTACACCTGCAACAATCGACTCCCATCACCGCACTGAATAACAAACAATATACTTGGAGCCTATGATATACATATGCCAACTCTGTCCTAAATCATATTGAGACCAGCTGTTGGAGTCACCAACCTCCCTATTGACAGGATTCTAGTAGATAGTTTTATTACAAATCCGGGTGTCACTTTCCGGCTCAATATCTAACTTTATTGTTCAGTTTTATTTAATCCACTCCCTACGAAGGTATAACTTGGATTACAGAGAAACTCCGAGTTCACCGTGCAATCTGTCCCACGTCTTATCGTCGTCTAATAGAAACAAGTTGCTCTGTGAGCTCTAGAAATCGGGAGCCAGTCTTTCAAAAACAAAAATGTCGAAAAATTGCCTGACAAAAAAAACTATATAATTAACGAAAATTTCACAAGAATCGTTTGAGAAATGCGACCTGTAGAGGAGAATAGCGAAAAAACGAGACATCTGGACATACAAACGATTTTGGGCCCAAGCATATAACTTCGTTAGCTTCGCTAAAGATTATTTCATATCAATATTATCATCAATGCAATCGTATTAGTTACCAATAGGTATGGTATTTCTGTTCAATGAATACAGCACCTACCCTGTGCTGTGTGGATATTTCAAGGATTTAACTGAAGCCTTGCAATCAGCTCAGTTTGGGTCGACACCGTCATAACTAGGATCGGTAGAAAATTCTCAACTCACCAACACAGCACCGCCATGTGTGCAACTGGGCGTAGGACGGCCGTGCCTAAGAAGGTTGCTATTTTATCACTTATCGTTGTGGAAGACATCCGTCACTCTCGCACTCGCACTACATGTCAGAACGTGATGGATGTCATATCCACAGCGATAAGTGATAAAATGGTAACTATCTTAGGCCCGCAGGCGGCGCCGATGCTCACGTTCATGGCTGCTTATTGAAAATTGTGCTTATAGTTTTCTGGTATCGGGTCTGCTACTTTCGGTTTTCGATCGACTGATCAGAGTTGAGAGAGAGAGATGGAGTGACCCTGCTTGGTATCGGGAGTAAACACCACCCCCTTTATTCCCGTGGGTGTCACAGAAGGGGACTACGGTTAGTACAGTTGAAGCGTGTTGTTGGCGATCGGCTAGCTACCTGACACTACAATATAAAATGTTCTCCTTCTTCAAACTTACAATTGCTCAATCGGATACCGGCAAGTCGCTGATGTTGGGTTTACAAATTTTAAGGACAACTTACATACAGAGCAGTGCAAGTTAAGTCCGCAGTAAGACCCTCGTGAAGACAACCACAGTTACAAACACCACAATTACAGACATAGATATACCTCAAGTCATTGTATATGCAAAGTTTCGTCACAATCCAACACGTAATTTTAAAATGAGAGCGTAACTACGTTTGTATGGGAAGGTGATATTCGGCCGAGCTTACTTCGGACTCTTAAGTAAAATCTTGTAAAATGGAACCCTAATTGGATCATTTTGTTGTACGTCTGTCAATACTCTTTTACACAGGAAACCGTGGACGTCGTATTAAGTTGAAATGAATATCAAATACTCAGGTATGCAAGTCCTTGAAGCTGTGTAAAAATCACGTGTAAGTAAACTCAATCAAAAGATACAACTGTTTATCCCGTATATTTCGATACTCGAAAAGTAATTAAAACCTATAGGGCTTTCGCGTTTACCTAGAATTATGAAATTAGGCAGCACAATAAGCTATATTTGGTAGTACAAGTATAGGAATAAATCAGACAAACGTAATTTTATAGGTACATCACAAAATTATGTTTTTATTTCGATTATAACTTGTTTGCAGTTGTAAGTAAATTTACCGCCACCATGTCGATTGTCGATGTATGGGGAGAACAGTTTCCGTACGGCAAAGTTAACTTTGTTCTAAATTTAGAGGAAAAAACTTAGAATTAAACTAAATAAAATGACTATCGTCATCCAATGGCCAGGCCCCCCCCCTATTTTGAAATGACGTAATTTATGAATAGCCCCTAAATAAGTGAATTGTAAAATTCTTAATGAGAATAAATGATGTTTAAACCTAAACCCAGTATGGAACCCTCGGTACGCGAGTCGAACTTGCGCTTGACCGGTTTTATTTCTAATTATGACCTATATTGTCTTGAAGAAAATCATGAAGGGAATTAAATATATTGGCCTTACATTGCAAAATAAGTTTTCAGCCATTAAATAAACCCGTCGTGTTTGGGCTCTTTCTCCTCTCCTCAAGTAGTGGACGACTATGCCAAAAAATTACAGTCAGCAATTTATTTAATCGTATGGCATACCTTATTTCGACTTTAAAGTTTGTCACTCTTTAGCACCACCCAGGGGAACAGGCAGCAATAAAAACTGGATACACCCTCATCAAATTGTAGTCAAAAACTTATTACAAGAAAATTATTTGCTCATGCCAGTTAAAAAAAAGCTCGACTACAAATACCTAAACATATTTGAGGAATTCCATCAATTCTTTATGGACCTTATGATCAGATGTCAGTTCTGACAAAACTGGGGCCATGTTCCTCTTTTTAGATAAACAGTTAAAGAAAAAGGAAGATGTAATGAATATGGGTTGATATCATGGTGTTTAAAAATCTAACTATAATATAATGTCACTATCAGTGTCAAATTAGTAGGTTTTTCTGTTCTTGAATGAGGGCATCTTTTGGAAGTTTTTGGGGGGTGTATTATTTTTTCAGAGAGGCAGCCAATTTGAATAAGAAGCAGTATCTTTTGAACTGACTGAAATTTCTTTTATATATAGGGTCATTTCTGACCTGTCTGACGCTGGTCAGACGACATAACAAAAGTGGCAGGGGCCAGCTGGATGTGGGAGGCCCAAGACAGAGAGAAATGGAACAATCTGGAAGAGACCTTTACCTCCTAAGGGTTCTAGTGTGATATCTCACAAAAATTAATATTAGGTTTAAATCCTAGATTGTTATTTTTATATTTTTTTCATACTTTCACCCAGAAATAAAAAGGCTTTTTATTTTTATTTATTTTTTTATAGGGTCATTTCGCCGGTGAATTTCATCCGGTTAGCAACTTTTGCAAACCTTGTGTTTTTTAAAGCAGTGTGATATGCATCTTGTTAATTGTGTATGTGTGGAAATACATTTTCTCTTTTTGTATGGACGAGTACGAGGTATTCTTCTCTCTAAATCAGACTATTTCCTAATCCCATAATCTGTCACACAATGTTGCCCCATTTCAAAATCATTTAAAATCTTCATAGGTAATGATTAGAACCCCTGCCTCTTTGATGGAAATGAGTCTAGACAACTTTTAAATATTCATTAAATTGAAATAAAATGATTTAAATACATTTTATCCTATAGTTTATCCATACTAATCCATACTAATATTATAAATGCGAAAGTGTTTCTGTCTGTCTGTCTGTTACCTCTTCAAGCTTAAATCGCAGAACCGATTTAGATGAATTTTGGTATAGAGATAGTTTGAGTCCCGGGGAAGGACATAGGATAGTTTTTATCGGGGGGCGAAAGTTTGTATGGAGCTGTGATATAAACGAGTTCCACGCGGACGGAGTCGCGGGCAGAAGCTAGTACTGTATAAATAAGATGAGTTAAGATGAGAAGTAAGAGAATATTGATGAGTTACAGGTGCAGTAACTGAAAGCACCGTTTACTTATTAATCTTATTAATTAATAAAAAATGGCTGGACTTGTATAATACCCCTAAAACAGGTACTTACACGGGTATTTATAAAAAAAAAACAGTTCGCGATATTTTTTCATAATTCCTAAATCATAATTAGGTAATGATGATGAAATAATTCATTAGTCATTCAAATACAATCATATGAAATAACTAGCTTCTGCCCGCGACTGCGTCGGCGTGGGAATCGTTTATATTAAAGTTCCATACCAAATTCCAACTCCTCAGGGGATGATTTCCGGGATAAAAAACTATCCTTTGTCCTTCCTCAGGGCTCAAACAATCTCTATACCAAATTTCGTAGAACAGTCAAAAAATATATTTAACCCCTCTTATAAGGAATCCATACTAATATTATAAATGCGAAAGTGTGTCTGTCTGTCTGTCTGTTACCTCTTCACGCTTAAACCAATGAACCGATTGAGATGAAATTTGGTATGGAGATAGTTTGAATGCTGGGGAAGGACATAGGACCCTGAGGGGGTGAAATGGGGGATAAAAGTCTGTATCGAACTACGATATAAACGAGTTCCATGCGGACGGAGTCGTGGGCAGAAGCTAGTCTTATCATAAAGTTTTAATTTTGTAACTCAAAAAAAGAGTTTCCCTCATACAAACATTAAACCTTATTTAACGTGCTTTGGGGTGGGTTTTTCCAAAACCCTAAAATTACTTTTCTTGTATTGTGATAAGGACAACAAAAGTTTCAATCTCGCTTAAAATTTTACTCCATCCCCATACAAACTCAACCCCCTTGAGGGTGGAAGTTTCAAAAAACTGAGATAGAAAAGAGAAAGATATAAACTCCCTATTGTGTAAAATCAGCTTTTTAAGTTTAACAATCTGGGCTGGGCATTGATTTAAGTGAGTGATCAGTCAGAGAGGACTTTTACGTTTATATATAAATTATATAAATTTTGTGTACACAATGGATAATACACAATACAAATTTTGTATACAACAACAAAAACCACCATTTCTAGGTCGGAACATAGGTTCTGGTTCTCTACAAATTATAATAGAAAATCGCAGAGAATAAGAGCTTTAGACTGCCTGTTGTTAGAATTATTCATTAAGCAAATTTTTTTGTAACATTTTTCTCATGTTTTTGTGCAATAAAGAGTATTTATTATAATTATTATTATTATTTAGTATGAAAAACTCCTTCAGTAAATTTTTTTTCTATATATCGTCTCTGTGTCGATATAGCGGATCCCATTGTGTATACAAAGGTTCATGTAATTTCAGCATGCCATTTTAAAATGAGAACCAAACTACGTTTTTAAGGAGAGTCAAGCATCCTGGGGACTCTTAACCAAATCAGCCTAGCCTCAAACTAAGCAGACTTGTACCATGGATACTAAATGAAAATAAACATTATGGACAATTATATAATAAAATATGTAGAAAACACCCAAGATTTGACAGTTACTCATGTTCACCACAGAAATATTTGTCCTTAGTACCGGGATTTGAAATAACCTATTTATTTTATTTTATTAGCCTATATTGTGTCCCACTGCTGGGCAAAAGCCTTCCCTGACAGTAAAAACGTATAATGTAAATAAATTTTCTTAAAGCTATGATTTGATTTAGTAAGGTAGACTGACATATTTATAAGTGGACATGTAAGCAGCCAAAATCATTATATTAGAATAGTACTGAAGTCCATAATTAATCAATTAGATATATGAAAAAGAACAATAGGATATCACATACAGCATCTAAACTAAATTCACACTGTGTAGAAAACAGTAGGTTAGCGATTGTTGATAGAACAAAAAATAACCTCCAACGGGTAGGTGATCAAGGCTATATCAATACCTTGAGATAATTTCACAAACATAGTTTTGAACGTGTAGCCTATGATACTAAGTATATAAATAATTATTATTTATCTAAGCATTTAGTCGCGTTTTTGATTCTGATCCTAATATTTTGTAAGATAACTATACCAATTCAATGACGTCATTACTTTGACAGTCAATAAACTACGGTAAACAATAGCATCTTTTTATAGGACCATTTAACTGTACAGAGTTCTCGTTAAACTAAAATAACAAAACATTACAACCCAAAATAATAGGATAATACAAAAGTATACTCACAATGTTTTCAATGCTATGGCAAAAAATGTTGGAAGTGTAGACTAACAACGATCAGTGGTTGACAGCCAAACTAAATAACATGGCGGCATCACATCGCAGCCGGTAAAGAACGGATCCATCGATAACATACTACACTTGCAGACACACTCCACATTAAGCGAAACTTTCGCCCAGGAAAATCACTTTTCACTACAACAGCAAAATAAATGATTGTATATCACACATTAAAAACTAAATGACGTAACATTCTCAACCTTCACGGTCGCACAGTACATATTATGAAAAAATACTGTTATTTTCACTAATGTACGTTATATGTAAACCACTATTAACTACACTTTAGAGCTCAATTATAATTTAAATTACGTTAACATTCATCAAATTAATTTCTCTAAGCAAAATCAAACGCACTTATGCCAAAGAACAAACGTGACACGCAGTCAAGCAACTCAAGCCAGGCCACAGAATGCCTAGGAACAATAAACATATCATATCGTTGCACAGACTCGTAAAATTAAAACATTGACGGAGTACCAACTGTTAAGACAAAAAGTGAGCTTATTGATGTTGACAAATTGCCTAGCAATTTGCCAAACAACTTGCAGTAGCTGGAATGAAACAGCAATACTTACCTCCCATTCTAAGTATGGCAAGTTTGTGACAAATAGCATCGCTTGAAGCTTTGATTTTGTAGTGTGCTTCAAAGACGCCACCTTGCACGATTGATGACAGACATGTAAGTTTATTAATCGTAGTTTTTTCCGAGCAATGAATTGCTCATATTCGGCCAGGATTGTTTTAGGGTTCCGTCAGTGGCGGATTAAATGTCGAGAGCGCCCTAGGCAAGCACGTCATCGGCGCCCCTCTAGATTAAAAAATACAACGAAAAATTTCGCGCGCCCCTTTGGAATCCCGCGCCCCTAGGCATGTTCCTAGTTTGCTTATATGGATAATCCGCCTCTGCTCAGCTGCTGTTGTCTTCTGCCCGAGATATGGGAAAAAACATAGAGATAATAAGAAAAGTTTATGTATAGGTTAACATGTAGCTTATCGTACATATAGGTAGTAAAAAAATACATAGGGTCTGCCGGCAATCGTTTTGATTAAGTGAATGTATAGCCTGACAAGTTTCTTTTGAAGTGGATACTTCTTTGCTCGCGTTCTTGTATAGGGGTACAGTTCAAAATGTATCACGTGACTTCCGGAATAACTTTTCTGTAGAGAAGCCTAATCTGATTTCAAATAATTGATTATTACACGTTTTAATCTTTTAATCCTTCTTTATTTGCCATTAGTTGTTAATCACAAAATGTTATTTAGTTTATGTGGCGGACATGAATATAATGCGGAAATGACCGCCATTTTCAATGTACCGCGAGTCAATAGAGCTACGTCAGTTAATGTTGCCATATATTCCGATTTATCTGTACTTATACAGGTTTTAGTGAATTAATTCAGATATATATTTACGGGTACACCATAATAGCAGGCTTGGCCGGTTTTTTTTTATTAGGGTTGCATAGCCAGCAAAGAAGTATCCACTTAAACTTAATTAACGGTTGTATCTCCGACACAACCCGCTTCTTTTTGATACTAGCCATGTTGCGGATTTTTAATGGAACTAATTTATTTTACTGGCAAGGAGTACTCTTTGACAATAGACAATAGAGATAGAAGTCATCGAATGTGACAAAAGACTTTTATGAGCAACAACTTTATGCGTAAAGTTGTGTGACAATCAATATTATGACAATAGACATTATGCGACTAGATGCTGGACACCCATTTATTGAGCGTTGTCCGACATCACGCACTTGGTCGGTTTTTTTGTGGAACATTTCCACCCGTGATTCAACATAATCAAAGTTATCTGTGTAGTTTTTTTTTATGTGAAGCCATGGACCTATGAAACTCAGCAGCCCTAGCACACTAGCAAAATGACGACTTTTATGCACATGTTTCATGTCCACAATCGACGTATAAAATTTTACCGTCATGAGCTAACATGGTATACCGTCATCTACGTAAAATGTGACCATTTATATGTCTTGCACATAAAACGATTTTTTTTTACGTCAAATGCTAACATGCTCTTGATTTTGGCACATAAAACGTGACGATATGAACCGTTGACGGACGAAATTTTATGTAGGTCACTCGAGACCCCAGATAAATTTTAACACTATGAAAACGATGCAATTGGCCGTAGGATATTTGTCAAATTTCTGTCACAACACGGTTTCAGTTTCAAAACTTAAAACTTATTATTATTCGTTTGCTGTTTGGATTGATTACTTTTCTACAACTTTTCGCTTGACCATTGGATTTTGATATTGCATATTAACACGACCCGTGTTTACGTATTTTGGACCTGACCCGGTAGCCCCGCGAAGTGAAAACGAACTCCGTTCGAGTATCTCCCTCTCTGTCGCTCGAACTAGCAAGTGCCACAGAGGAAGATACACGAACGAAATTCGTTTTCGTTTCGCGGTAGGGCCTCTGTTTCGCATCGGAAATTACAAGGTAATTTTATTTTATTTAAAAGGCCTACGAATACATATATGTATATATAATATGCGCATCTTCAAGAAACCTGACCAACTCCTACATTGATTTCAGGATGGCATCACCTTACATCAGTTACCTAATATCTCCGCAGGCCGACAAACAGGCAAGGAAGTTGCACCGGCGTCAAATACGCGATGCCTCCAACCCTTTCGAGTGGCCGGAGCCGGAATTTCGACACATACGATTATAACAGAACTTAATACAAGAGTACAACTATTTAGTAGCAGTTCATTTGACGTAAAAAAAATAGTTATGTGCAAGGCATATAAATGGTCACATTTTACGTAGTTGACGGTATACCATGTTAGCTCATGACGGTAAAATTTTATACGTCGGTTGTGGACATAAAACATGTGCATAAAAGTCGTCATTTTGCTAGTGTGCTAGGGCCGCTGAATAACGTAAAAATGGGCACAATCGTAAAGTTTTACGTTCGAACATAAATATATATCCGATTAGTGTGCTAGCCCGGCAGGGCAAGCTATGTTAATAATAATGCCACGTGCGAGCGAGCTGCACGGCTAACATGTGACGGCGCGCGAGCTCTCTCGATTTTTTTCGCACTATCCGTCTCTTTCTTATTAGACAAATCTTACAAATCTCGATAAGTGTGACAGATAGGGAAATATCATTCGTTGTCCACATAGTGCCACTTTTTTTATTTGCCACAACTGAGTGGCTACCGCGAAACAAAAACGAACTTCGTACGTGTATCTCCGTCTTTGTCGCTCGAACCAGCAAGTGCGACAGAGAAGGAGATACACGAACGAAGTTCGTTTTCGTTTCGCGGTAGACCCTCTGATTTAGTATGAAGTTGTGGCACAAAAACCATTATGCATTACCCATCCAAATTGAGTAGGTTGTTTATGGCAAGTTATCAGCCATTTTTAAGACCAGTTCTTAATTTAGCTGCATAGGAGCTTTTCCGTCCCTCGCTGTGGCGACACGTCAAGCATGTCCTGAGTATCATAGGTCCATGTGTGAAACACTCACGTTGGTGTGAAACAAATGAACAATGATTTATGTCACAATAATATTGATGGCAGATCTTTTTACCTAATTTTACATAAAACATTTACTAAGAGATGTCTGAAAATATGAGCCTTCCGTGGCATATTACTTTAGAAGATGCACCGTCGTTAAGAAACGAAAATTATCCTCCAGAGACATCATTGTTGAAACACTATTGCAAGTTAGATATTAACAGAAACCCCTGTGAGGAATTGCAATCAGGTATCATGTGTGACATTGGTATCAATAATCGGGACCCTGGCAACATTCAAAGATTAATTGCTTCTGGTATGACTGTAGCTCGTCTTAACATGAGAGATATGGAACCAAATGCTTGTACGCAACTAATACAAAGTATCCGACAGGCCGTGTATAATTATAGTGCTGAATTACAGTATGTATATCCACTAGCGGTAATTGTCGACGTTAGAGGTCCTGACATTGTTACAGGGGACTTAAAAAGTGGACCACGTACTACGTTGGAACTATTTCAAGGCAACACTATTCGTTTGACTACAGATCCGAGTTGGCGCGAAAGTGGCACCGCAGAGTGCCTCTTTGTTGGGTACGATCATCTAAGTGATCTTCTAGCGGAAGATAATATTTTTATAGACAGTTTAACAGCAGATAAACTAAAATTAGTCGTGTCTAAAGTGGGCGATGATTCTGTGGAATGCGTGATTGCTACAGGAGGTACGATTGGAGCTAAAATGACCGTCCGAATAACACACGTACCTCATGACAATTTCCTAAACAGAAATGAGAGCCGCGAGTCACTAGGAGGTGGGGATTCTACAGGGGATCAACTCTTTGAATGTATGGAAGGACAAATTGCTTGGGCAGTAGCTTCTGACGTCGATGCGATGCTAGTTTCTAATGCTCAAAACAGAAACGATATAAGACAAGTGCGACAACTCGTTAAGGAAAAAGGCAAACATATACTCTTGTTTGGATGTATTGATACATCTTTAGGATTCGTCAATATTGATGACATTATAGAGGAAGCTGATGGGATATTCTTGGATCGAAGTATTCTTGCCACAGATTTGCCCATAGAAAAAATATTCATCGCTCAGAAGATGATCCTTGCAAAATGCAATAATATTGGCAAGCCGTGTATATGTAAAGCTGTTATAAACGAGCAGATTCCGACTTTATGCGTTACTGATATAGCAAATCTCATACTAGATGGTGCAGACGTCCTTTCCCTAGAATTTAATTATGACTCTCCATTGAAAAAGTTTGCACCTTGCTACGATGCACTTCGCATGGCAGAGCATTGTGTCGCAGCTGCATCTGTGGTTGGTAGGCACGCAGAGCGTATAGTGTGGCAACCACGAGCTTATGGGATTGTGGAACTAATGCAAAGTCCGCTCAAGGAACCAACCCAAGCAATTTGTGTGACTGCAGTAGAGTTGGCTGAACGTTCTAATGCGTCCGTTATATTGTGCTTGACAAATTCTGGTCGGACTGCGAAAATTATTTCTCACGCGCGTCCATGTTGCCCTGTAGTGGCCGTCACTCGAATGTGTCACGCCTCTAGGCAATTACGTTTCTGGCGATCAGTTCGCTCTGTGCATTATTTCGAACCTCCTAAAGATGAGTGGAGATCTGAAGTAGAAGCTCGAGTTCAGGCCGGACTGAATTATTGCAAAGCAAAATGTATTTTGCATGCAGGTGACGCTTTTATTGCAGTTACAGGATCACGACGTGGAGTAGGTTATTGTGATTCTGTTAGACTCTTGTATGCAAGTGCCCGAGATACTGTATCGGTAGAATAGTAATTTTGTGAATTTCATTTACCAAAAATACAATAAAAAGTAATACCATATTCAAGCACTTGGTTCATTGTTTGGACATATTTATGTTCATTTATACATTCAAAAACGACTTTAAGTTAATACTTAATCAATTAATCATAGGAACCATATCATGGTCCTTCCTCTTCGATCTGTCTCATAAGATCTATCAATCATATCCAGTGTTTAACTGGTTATTTTATCTCTCACTTATAATAAATCTCTAAATAAAAAAAGAATCAGCAAGTATCAAACTAAGCATTGGTGTGTCCCGAATGATCTCAGCTTCCCATGAACGGAAAAACATGTAACTTTTTTTATAAGTACATTATTACTCTAGCTTCCGTTTAGGATAGCTTTTATCCGACAGCGACGATTAATTGATTTTCGGAAACATTTGACCTCATTAAATTATTCAGTTCTTTTGCTTCAAATCGTAGCCGCCATATCTGTCAACTGTCAGTGACGTCAAAATGGCGGGCTTGCCTTAACTATCCTACAGTAATAATTTCGATCCGGTGTTGTGATCTAGACCTTCACAAAACGCATATAAAATCCTAAAGCATAAAAAAATAATCGATTCTGATATGGAAACGTATATGCGCTAAATTCATATTGAGGCGTTATTTCAATAAATGTATCAACAAATTTCAACAACATAACGTCAAACGTCAAAAGTCTGACTCTTCCTCTTTTTTTACCCTTTTGACAGCCACAGTCGGCTATGCCCGTCGACGGAAAGTATATAAATAGTCCTGATCTACCACAATTGTTCAGATATTTTATTACCATGCTAGTAGGGTTTGCAATTCGAATATTCGAATATTCGAGAATTCGAATTATTCGCCACGAATATTATTCGAATTCGGCAACATTCATTATTCGAATAAAACGAATATTTCGAATACTGCATATTTTTTTCTGAGATTATTTTCCTTTGCGAAAATCTTAAATAAAATGCTAGAAATATCCTCCTCATTAGCAATTCCGTGGAAATAGATATAAATATTTTTTTTAAAGGATTAATCTCTAAGACATATAGCATATTGCCTTGTAACTATGACAGCGGCGGTCAAAGATCCCAAAACTTGGAGCATGCATATAGATCATTGTTTACCATAACGCCGACGACCTAGCGTGGAAGCAGAAAGAGTGTTCTCTTCACGGCGGGTTACTTGTGCAACCACTGACGAACGAGAATGAACCAAGACTCCTTGGATGCTTTTAGTTTTCTCCGATCGCATTATGGGAACTGATGCTATATAAAAGTGGTACTCGAGCGACAGAGTTAGAGATCTACGAACTTCGAGATTCGATTTTCGTGGTAGCGCGGTGCTACCACGAAAATCGAAACTCGAAGTTCGTATACATGCATTCCTGTCACTCGAGTAAGTGCGATAGAGATGGAAATACCCGAACTTCGACTTTCGAAGTTCGTGGCTATAGCTCTGGTCAAGTGGTCACACTGGTCACACTGCCACTTTGCTGCCACTGCGTATCTATATTGTGACACTATTGACATGACATGGGAATGAACTTGTGGACACGCTTGCCAAGAGTGCAAGGGATTTCCAGATTTGCGATTTAAAAGTACCTGAAGTACCTCACTCTGATTTAGCGCCCTTTGTAAAACAACGAATGACTAGACGCTGGTCTAATTCCTGGGCTAAATCTGTAGAAATAAAAGGCAAATGGTTGGCAGAAATTGTTACAGGCCCCAGTATTCATACGTGGTTTGAAGATTCCAAAAAATAACCTTAATAAGACCTTTAATAATTACCCCCTTAATAATAATAATAAGACCTTTTATTTCTACATTGTGTAAATTGCGAATCATGCTCGGTTTCCTGCTCATCTCTTTAGATTAAAACTTAGTGAGTCTGCCGCATGTAAATATTGTAATTGTAATGTTTGTGACCTTGAACATATATTTTTTCACTGTACAAAATTTAAACTGCAAAGGTTATTATTTGTTGCAATGTGCATGGATACCGGTCTACAGCACGGCTAGCACGCGACGGCGAGCGAGCTCTCTCGATTTTTCTCGCACTATCCGTCTCTCTCTTATTAGAACACTTAGAAGAAAAGGTATAGTGCGATTAAAATCGAGAGAATGTCGCGGCCGTCGTGTGCTAGACCTGCAGGTTATTCCAAACACCGTACAGGATCTTTTAAAGTATCCACAATTATATCCTGTAATTTATTATTTTGTTTCTCATACTATAGGCGATCTGTAAATACCTGCAGTTAGGCATAAATGATTTTTTTTGTTAGCTCTATTTTCGTAATTGATGAACTTCTATTTTTTTTTGTGTTTAATGAATTTGTTTAGTTTAAGGTACTATTATTCTTGTTTGTAAATGTATTCTGGTTTGGGCTGATGGCCTCGATGCCAATGCTCCTAATTAAAAAAAAAAAATTGTCATGACAGCGTTCATTGGTAATTGGTACTCTAAAACCGGGAATTCACCATTTCAAGTCGTCAACTTTTTAAACTGATTACTTTTTAGTCACATAAGAAGCCATGTCTCTTGAGAGTTCTTTGCAAGATATAGGCGCTGGACTAATTTCTAGTCGCGCAAATGAAAGAAAGAAAAATGCAGAGTCCTTGAAAAACTTTCTCACCGGGAACGCAGTTCCCTCACTTCTTAGCAATAATACAGCAAAAAAAAGGGGATATAATTGGAATAATGTGTTTGATGACATCCATGAATACATTTTAAAGGTAAGATCGAAGTGTCAAAGGCGTAAGACCTAATAACATTGTATCAAAAAAGTGTTGATTTACAAAAATAATGTAATGAGTATATGAGGCAGTGTCATAGTGACCTCTTCCACTATTAAATTCGGTCAATTAAATAAATTCACATAACGCTGAATACAGTGTTTTTGAGATTTAATTTTGTCATGTTACTACAGGAATTGGAGAAATATGAGACATCCAAAACATTTTTCAATGTCACGGCACCTCTTTGCACAACATTATTGCACTTGAGCTTGGCAGGATCTAATAAAGGTACCTATTTTATAACTTCTGGTTGTAGAACCTGTTCCATTATAAGTTATTATATTTAGACAGCATGCAGCAGAATAACATCCCACTCAAATTTCAGGCAGCTCAACAGAGATAATATCTCCACTTTACAGGAAACTGCAGCCACAACAACACCAATACTTGTTCTGTAGTCATACAATGGTGTGGCCAGTGTCATGTAAAATCATGGGCTTCTCAGGAAGTGCTGTGTTGAAAGTGATGGACAAGCATTTCTCTTAAACTGTCAATACAGCTAAGGTGTCTGCTTATCATCAGGCAGGCTGTATGCTTGTTTGCGACTATCTATTAAAATAAAAAGACTTATGTAAAGCTGTTGACACAATATTAAGGTCTCATAGAAATTGGCCATAGAAACTGTAATGAAATAACACTCCTATAAGTTGGACATATAATGTTTATTACTCACTTATTAAATGAGTAATTTGATGACTGCAAAGAAATGCAGACTACAGATGCTATCCTAATCAATCATTACTAACCCAAAAATAGTTAATGAGGGCCAAAATTTAATCTCCATTTTTATATTAAATTATAACCCAAATTATGACATCTTGGTATCCTATTAAAACGCATGACTCCAAACTAATCATTGTTAACACAAAAATATTTTATGACCACCAGTGTTTTAACCAAATTTTAATTTGAAGTTCAAGCAAATATTTAACATCTCATTATCCTAATAAGTTAAGTAAATTACGCTTTGTAAATCATTATTTCTCGCAAACAGAGTAAATCATTTCCTAAAGTCGACGGAGCCCCACTTTCGTTTCTGGGACTCAAGTCTCCCGCCCTCTGCCCGGGCTCCCGCCAGAAACTCGCTTTGTCAGCCCTACATTTCACGTTCATATTCTCCCTATGCTCCGATCGGGAGGTTCAACTCAGGATATCCTTCGCGGCTCGCGAGCTTCTGGCTCCGCGGGCTTTCATATACATTCAGGGGTCCCATACAACCATTTCTGGTTGCAAAAATTGAATAGTGGTCACAATTTCCAAGAAGTAGTCGCAGAGTAGAAACGGTTTCACCACATACAAACAGTATGAATCTGGTTGCAATATGTGTTAATTTTGTGAACACATTTCGATCTACCAAGATTTTGGTTATTTTGTAGTAACAAGTTGCGACTAAATGGTAATTTTTGAGAACATAGTGTCGAGTTTGTGACTGTGTGCACTTGACATGAAAATGTTGCGGAACGAAATGTACACAATGTTGCTGGTAACCAGTATTTGGTCTCAAAGTTACGTAACTGTTCCGTAAATGTGTTGACAGAACAATTCTTTACGCTATCAATGATATCTGATTTTTATTTTCTCTCAAAAAAGAAACTCATTCGCATTTTCACGTAATTATTTTAATTATCTTTCAGTTTCGAAGGCGTGTTGGTAAAAACTATCTCTTTTACAAAACTACAGGAAGTAACTTAATTCCCACTTATCTTCCCTTGCTAGTTATTTGTAAAAACTTAAATTCACTCTCTCCGTCTCCGTGATTTGTTTTTATTATTAAGTTAAGGGAATTAAAACAAGTCAGTAGAAATATCAAGACATGCCGTGAATCAAAAGAACGAAATCAAATGAATTAGAGTAGATTAGTAGTTCAAGTAGACGGAATCACGACACACGGTGTGGACTTTGTGTGGTAACCATTAAAATGTGTCAATACTTCCCCACTTTTGGTCGACGCGAAACTGTGACCAAAAATGTTACCTGTGTCGACACAAATTTTGCACATTGTATGGGATAGGACAGACAAGACCACGTGGAAGTGGGGTACGCTGATTCGGGTTTTGGTAGCACTTGTAAATTTGGCATAATTATACTTTATTTGGTAATATGCATACATTACAGGGTTGGGCAGATTAAGTGTCCTACTTTAAAATGTCCATAAAATGAAAACAACTCGATAGATTTAAAATATTTTTTAATAAATATATAAAACATTAACTGTAAATGATTAAATTAATTCATAAGTTCAAATCTCTCTCCATTTGCTTAATTTACTTTCCGCATTCTGCCATAGAAGGAGTTACACGCGGCACGCACTACCTCATCTGGAATATCGTTCCATATCTTCACTAATCGATCCTTGAATGAATTTAAATTCATGCCGTGTGTGCTCCCTAGCTTACTCAGCATAAATCCCCATATTGAGAAATCCAACGGATTCAAGTCTGGTGACGAAGAAGGCCATTCTTGCCAAGGTATAAAGTCTGTCAAATTCATTCGACACCAGTCTTGAGTGCGTTTGGCCTTGTGAGATGGAGCACTGTCTTGCTGAAAACAAAAATAATCACTCCCATATAACTTCCGGGCATTTTCTAGTAAATGACCCTGCAATACGTTCTGAATATAGTAATCTTGGTTGATTTTGACTCCTCGATCGATGAACACCAGTGGTAACTTCCCTCTAGGCGATATAGCACCCCAAACCATGACAGCCGACGCACTTTGAAATCGCTGGACAGCTAATTTGTCCACTGGTATGTCTCTCAATGATACGCCATACACACGGTCATTTTGTTGGTTGTGGCTATCTTCCAATTGAAACATTTTTTCATCCGAAAAAATAATGTCATCGCCGTCGTGCCATGCTAGGAGCTCCTTGCATTTTGTAACTCTGGCTTTTTTCTGGGCGCCCGTTAGTCCGTTTTTTTTTTTGTTTTTTGTAGGCCTTCAATCCAAGATCCTGTCGCAATATACGACTCATGGATCGGCGGGATATTTTCATATCTTTCGCGAGTTTACTTGCACTCTGAGCCGGGTTTCGCCTAATACGCCCACGAACATTTTTAACAACTTTTTGGACACGGACAGATGGTTTGCGTCCAGGTTCGGGCCTGATTCGTGAAGACCCTGTTTCCTTGAATCGCTTGATTGTCCGCGATATGAACTTTATATTGATATTTAATTGTTTCAGCTTTCTTAATATCTCGTACGGGCGAACATTTTTCATGTGCAAATCGACAACGAGCTCACGTTTCGCGTCCATTGTTGAAAACAATAGAAAAACAAAAAAACATCAATTTGAAGTCTAGCGATCAAAAAGACGAATAAATTTTATTTTTAAAAACATGTATATGTGGTAAAAAAGTTGGATTATGTAAGAAAAAAAGCTAGGACACTTAATGTGCCCAACCCTGTATATGGCAATCATAGTGGGTTATTTAGGTAGAAATATTGTAATAATTTGCTCTCTAAGATTTGGTGTTCATTTACTAAACTTGGTCTTTGAATACAATTTAATGTGCAGTCGTTACTGAAACAGCTAGTACTATTGTAATAGTAGAATTTGTTTTGGTGTTCTGTATATTTTTTTGGTAAGAGAGCTTAGGGCATCAAAGTATTTTTTGGAGGTCATTATATTTAACCCCTGCGGGTTTACTGTTTAAAGAAAACCTTCTCTCCTCGTCCGTAGCCTGTTAACAGGGTGATCCGCTTGGTCCAGCGCTTTTCAGCTTAGCAATCCACCCCATAATTTCGAACTTAAATTCACTGTTTAATGTATGGTACTTAGATGATGGTACTCTGGGAGGATCACCTCCCAGAGTGCTTACATCAGTAAGCGAAGTTCTGGAGGACCTTCACGTCCTTCGCGTTGGAAGAATTTCAAATTGGACTAGAACTGAATTTTTCTAAATGTGAGCTTTTCTTTTCGGATACATGTGAAGACAAAGAACTCGTTTTATCTAAATTCCGCCTCCTTGCTCCCAATATTAAAGTAATTGAGAAGAACACACTTAACCTCTTAGGTGCACCGGTCTTAGACGAATCTTTTCCCGGTATCTTAGACACTTAAATTAAAAATCATAATGATGTTTCGGACCTTCTCACTAAAATAACTTCACACGTAGCGTACACAGTTATCCGATACTGCCTATTTGTACCCAAATTTACTTACGTCTTATGGTGCAGCCACTTTTGGAAATTTCCCACCCTATTACAAAAAATTGACCAAATTATTCAGAACCATTTAGTGTCAGTGTTAAACGTAAATTTGGACAATCGTTCGTGGACTCAGGCTTCCCTTCCAATAAGACCCATGTCTTATTGGAATGCCTAGACCTCCATAGGTCTAGGAATTAGGAAAGTTTCTAGCGTTTCGCTCCCGGCATATCTGTCCTCAGTACACAATTCTTTAAAACTTACTTCCAAAATTCTAAAGTCTCCTATCCAACATTTCGACATTCCTTTCATGACTGAGGCCAAAAATGCAAGGACCGACGCTTGTCCAAACACTGACCTGCCGGGAAACTCGCTTCCCAGCGACTCTGGGTCGAACACCGCTCTGTAGGCTGGTACGGGATAACCTGTATCAAACGGCAGCCAGCCTCCCAGAGCGTGCTCGGCTCCTAGCTGTTGCTGAGTGGGAATCAGGGCAGTGGCTCCAAGCTCTGCCTTCATCACCGATCGGAACGCTCCTGGACAATTCCACATTTCGCCTTTCTGTCGCTCTCCGCCTGGGCGTGACCTGCGTTCCCCTCACCTCTGTCGCTGTGGTGACCCGGTCGACCAGCTGGGCCCTAGTCAGTGCGGGAACGCCGGCTATTAGAACCAACCGGCCTTTCCCGTGATGACGGAAAGAGACCCGACGGCATGACTCTCTTGTCATGGAAGATGGGACAGCCGCTGGTTTGGGACGCGACATGTTCCGATACTGTAGCGCTGTCTCATCTCCACGGCACCGCCGTAATGGCTGGCTCTGCGGAAAATTCGGTGAAACTCGTCAAGCGGCGCAAGTACACAGCCAGGAGTAGTGGCTACCTTTTTGCGCCGTTTGGGGTGAGACTATGGGACCGTGGGGGGAAAGCGCCCATGAACTATTCAACTAGTGTTCCAAACGCCTGGTAGAGGTGACGCGTGACCAGAAAGCTGGATCATATCTGGCACAGCGGATCAGCATTGCCATACAACGCAGGTAGCAATGCTGACAGCCTTCTGGGCACGTTGCCCTCAGAAGGTGATTTGAGCCAATTTTTTTATTTATAATTATTTTAATCCTAGTTTCTAATTTAGTGCTTAGTAGTTTACTTTACGATACATTATGTTTTTCTTGTTTTTACACAATTTTTACTTAATAAATAAATATATCCTTTAACCCCTTTATATTATATTATATATTTTTCATTTAAATTCATTCAATTCATTGAAAGGTCTAAAGCCATAACTTTTCCCAGGTGGAGCATACATTTGCTGTGAGAAAATAATGGAAGCAAGTTTGTTCATACTGAAGGACAAACGCATGGCCGCTGCAATTGGGGATGCTTACTTACAGTTGTTGTACAAGTATGTCCTGCCCTATGAACATCACGTGAGTTTTATTACACCGGCAACATGGGAAGGTAAGCACAAATATAAACTTTCTTAAAAACTCCTTTGAACTCTTATGTCAAAGTCAAAGTAATTTATTCTTTCAAGTAGGCTTACAATGAAGCACTTTCTAAATGTCAAATATACAATGTGAAAAAAAACAATAATAATAATAACGAATGTAACAAACACTAATTAACCATTATGTCAGCAGCACTGCCCCATAGTAAAACGCCATATGACATAATGCTATGGAAGTAGCTGAAGTAGACCAATCTCGCGGTTTTCTCGTCGGTTAGTTGACGGATTGTACTAACTGCAAAAGCCGCGGAACTACGCGAGATCACTTATATGAGGACCCCATTAGGTTTAGAATCTAATGTTATAACTAGAAATACTACTGCTAACCAGGTTCAATTGCTCATCTTTGACAGTTATACTTGCTTTTGTGTCTTTAGTGACAAACTTCATACATTTTGTTTTATTTCCATTTAACAACAAGTTATTGACATGGAACCAATTTACCATATTTGATATAGCATTGTTTACATGATCATTGGCGTTAAACTGTCGTTTAACTGTAAAAATAAGAGAAGTATCGTCAGCAAACTACTATATCATGACGGTCTTTTACTAGATATGGTAAATCATTAATGTAGTTGAGCCTTGCGGTACGCCCATTGTGACCAATGACCCTGAGGAACACTTTCTTGGATTGAATTGTCTTATGTGGAACTGACAGGTGGCTACTGATATGATATATTTAAATTATAACTGTGATTGAATTTCGTAGATTTGTTGGATGTGAGCATCAAGTCCTCCCTCACGAATCACACACAACTGGACAGTTACACATTGCTGCGGTTGATTTGCAGTGTTATCAGAAAGGGAACCAACTGTAGTCAATTTGTTGTACCATTAAGAAATGCTTTACCGCAAATTAAGAAATTATTTCATAAAATAGAGACTGATAAAAATAATCAAGAAACTGCCACTGATATAATGACTATGTTACTTGAAAAGGTTTGATATATCATACTTTAAAAAGTAGTTTTTCTAGCAAAGAAGTACAACTCTAATCACACTAAGATCCCTTTTCTCTAAGAACTTAATTGCGTAAATAAATACACAATTTTAAATAAAAGTAAGACAACTTGCATGTAAAGTATTTTTTTCTGGTAAATTTAGTAAAAGGAACATCTCATTTTGTCATTCAAGTTCTTTACCAATTTTACTGTACATGTGATCGTTCCTACGTCAATTTAAAATTCAATAATAGTGTCATGAGTTTATTTTCAAGTAGTTTCCTTTTCAAGTTTTATTCTCTCTCAGCTTTCATCCGAGGGCCGTCTCACGATGTGTGAATTCACAGAAAGTACACTGCCCTTGCTGTTGAAGTGTTACGATCAAAATGCAGATCAAAAGAAGAAGGTATGAACTGAACACTTATAAATCTTCTCGACTATCTTATCCTAATATTACAAAGACGTATTTTGTATATTGTGTATTTAAATATATAGTAAAATTCGTAGCTTTATAAGATTGTAAGAAGGGAATAATTCCCGGAATTACTTATGCATATGATTTAAAAAATTCTTCCTCCAGTTTATAGAATCGACCTTCGGAATGGACATAGGCTATATTTTGTCCTGAGGCTCAGCCTGCGTTTTTTGTAATGCGCGGCGCGGGTGGAGCCGCATGGACACCTAGTAACATCGATACAACACATGTTGATATCAGAAACACCTATAATTAAACATGTTTTCTTTTCAGGCTTCTCTGTTTAAATCATTGCACCTCATATTGCTTCTACATCATCCTGAAGGCAAATTGCAAGGAGAAAATGGTAGCTTGGCTCACAATTGGACGGCTTGGAACAGATATTTAAACAGTATCATGGAGATCACATGCTTGGAAGCGATTTATTTGCAAAGATTAAGAAAGCCGAGTGACATGTTGAATCAATATTACGAGTATTATTACTCCTTGGCTGCCTCAGTCTACTATCAGGTATTTCTTTTACTTTTAACACGACTTAGGTATACATTATGTAACACAACGAAAGGCTAATAACGCTTCAATCCGTTAACAACATTGAAAAATTATGAGATTTTTAAAAGCTTTAGTCTAAGCTCTAGGAAACAAAAGTAGGTGGCCAGTTGTTGAAGGGTGGCCAGTTATTGGCGATTTACCCTATCTTGACTACCTACTTACTCGTATATATTTTGTGGTTTGTCGGAAGCGAAAACATGATTTAATTTTATAGTTACAAGAAAAGATCCAACGTTGGATTTTTTATCGACATTTCTCCAAAAAAGTCGTTCCCGAAGAATGTTGCATCTACAGACTACTATAAACTTATTTTTCAACACAATTGCTCGTAATGTTCCTCTTATTGTGTCGCTTTTAGGCTCATAATCCTGGATATTAAACACGCGTGATTAATAACATTACGATACTTGTGTGTTATGGTTATATCCCGATTAAGTCACGTTGGCACCTTGCAGCAAGATGTATGCATGCACACGGTGCATTCTTAAACTATCCGGGTTGTACAGAATGTACAGCTTTTTTTTAATTCTCTAATAAACAAATTAAATCCTTTTTGTTAATTAATTTACTATTTCTTTTTGGATATGATATAGAAACGGTTAATTTAGTAAAACTATTCACTTTTGATAACATTTTACATGAATTAATAATGATACCATTTTAAAACGAAATTATTTATTTTATTTTGTATTGGCTGTTTAGAGATTTCATCTTTAATTTCATCAAAAAAAAATGATGCGCGCCATTATAGGTTATTTCACAGATATTTGTAAACATTGTTATTGCGTGTTGGGTTATTACAAAAATGTTGATTCGTGGTGACTAGAAAAGTGATAAAAAGAATGGACGCCACTAGAAATTCTTGACGATGTATACAACATGTGAGTAAAAACCTGTTGACATCAATAAGTAAAGAAAATAACTTGACAGGCCTATCAAATTTTCATCTTATGAAAAGGATTTTTTCCTCGCAAAATGTGTTGAAAAACGTCGTATGAAACGCGTGAGCTTTGATAATTACAATCCTCGGCTCTCTTATCACGCTCACCTGCGGCTCGCGTGATAATTCCGCCTCTGATGTGATTATCAACATACCTCACTTGTATCACAATGTACTATAAAAACACTGTAATTGAGATGTGTTACGCAACTTCGCGGTATCAGGACCGCGAAAACGCCGGAGCTCCCTTCGGGCAAAATTCTTCTTTAGTGATGGTCTGTTGGAATTCTCACCACAAAGGAATTAAAATTCACGTTGCGGTAATATTCCAACCTCACGACCCTCAGGATGAATCCGGTCTTCACGCGCACATATATATATATATTCCATATATATGTATATGGTCTTTCGTACCGGATTTTATAAGCAAAGTGGTTCGCCTGCACCTAAGTAGGACCGATGTCCCGTCATTCCCGCGAGTTACCTAGCGCGCTACTAGCGCTTTTGCTATAGATACGCTCTCCTCAGATTATACCCCAAAATCGACAACTGCGCAGGTCCTACGTAGTTGCGCGGGCAACTACGTAGGACCTGCGCAGTTGTAGTATGTGAAGTCCCCAACCCGTATGGGTCAGCATGAGGAATACTGCCCATTCCCTCTCACCCATGTGAGGCCTTTGCCCTGTATAAGTCCCCAACCCGTATGGGTCAGCATGAGGAATACTGCCCATTCCCTCTCACCCATGTGAGGCCTTTGCCCTGTATAAGTCCGCACTTATACAGGGCAAAGGCCTCACATGGGTGAGAGGGAATGGGCAGTATTCCCCATGCTGACCCATACGGGTTGGGGACTTCACATACACCTTTACATTTCTTCACTGCAGATATTTGCAGGTTTCTCTTTATGGCAAAAATGACGTGTTAATATTTATGTTTTGTTCCAGACTTTGAACATGCCTTCACAATCTGCCGATGATACGGTAAATTCCTCAAAGAGACAAAGAGTTTCATTTGCCAATTGTAAAAGCTTTTCTGATCTTATAGATGAGCTGCGAAAGAATCATATACCATGGTAAGACATTTCAGTTACACTTAACTTATTTTCAGTCATGGGTAAATCGCCAATAATTGACCACCCTGGCCCCTGGCCCCCCTCATACTAAATCTTAACTCTGTTTCCCTACAAACAGAATTCAATTTAGTATAACGTGGCCAGTTATTGAAGGGTGGCCATTAATGACCTCCTTATTAACCCCCGACGCAAATAGAGGGGTGTTATAAGTTTAACGTGTCTGTGTATCTGTCTGTGGTATCGTAGCTCCCAAACGGATGAACCGATTTTCGTTTAGTTTTTTTGTGTCATAGATAATTTTATCTCGAGTGTTCTTAGCCATGTTTCATGAAAATCTGTTTAGCAGTTTTTGAGATATTGGACTTTGATCTAGTTGATGAGGGGATCTGACTAACTTCCTTGTGTCCGATCGATTTGAAATTTAGCACCGTGTTACTTCAATGATATTGAAAGTATATGGTAAGGTAACCATGACCTGATCAGCCGTTTGAAGATCATCATTTTAAAAAGGACAAAATAAAAAAAAAATAAAAAAAAATTAAAAGCTCCCCGACACAAAATATAAACTAAAAACTAAAAAAACATGTTTTAAACCTATTATAATTGTAATAGTCACATATATTATGTAAGTTCAAATATTTTTATTTTCCAAGCGTCGTCACGTCGGGGGACCGGTTCAGTCGCCCGATGGTCCCGACTAAAAATTAATTCTATTATAGGTGAATACCTAGAGTTCATTATTAGAATGAGGTGGCCAGTTATTGAACGGTGGCCAATTATTGGAAATTTACCCTAAATATCCAAAAATAATCCTTCACGGCGGCAAACCTTGCTCCCCAAGTGAACCCATTCGAAATAAATGAGAACTTGTTTCGTTTTGATCCTTTCTTGCGCATGAAAAAACGCACTCGCAACTTCCTTTTTTACAAACGTTCATCTGAAATAATCACAACAATAGCAAAAAGGGATCATTTAGAGATTCATGCATTCAAGTAAAACAAAAGCAGTCAGTAATTACATAGTTAGGCCGACCAACCATGTCAGTAGCACTGCAGAAAGGTTAAGAAAATAGCTTTCCGTTTTTGGGGTGATAATGTTAGCATAATCCCAGAAGGGTTTATTGATAGGCTTGGCTGACGTAAAAAAACTTTGCTGGATTGACATCTCACTGTAACTCTTTGTTTTTAAGACATTTACAATTGTTTACGGTAAAAGTTTCATATTATTTTAAGAAAAAAAACGGCCAAGTGCGAGTCGGACTCGCGCACGAACGAAGGGTTCCGTACAATAAAAATTAGAAATAATTTCTGAAATTCTACTTTCTAGGCTTGGAATCGTGTATTCTTACATACAGGAATACGGTCAACATGTAACAACATCGGGATATGTGGTTTTATTGGATGCTGCCGAGATTTTAATTACAAACAATAATTGTTGTAATTGGAATATTTTTGAACAACTGGTGTGTTTAATTATAAAGATTTTAGCGGAGGCGAAAGACGTAATCATGTCAACGCAGCCTTTAATAGCTTTGTGGAACTCGTGCGTCAGGTGAGAATGGATTACAATTTCAAACTGCTAGTATAAAACCTATTGTGTCGGGGATCAGAACCGGTTTCCTTAATCAGGGTTTTCCATAGGCTTATTTTAGATGTTGTTTTTAAAACCCTATCCATATTGGTAACCTTATGATAAGGTAAACTTATTGATAGGATAACCGTAATGAACGAGTGGCTTGCCACTAACCAATTAGAAAACCCTATCAATATGATTTCCCTATCATAGGATATTGAACCAGTTCAAACGAATATATTTTTTACGAATATTTGAATAGGACGTGCGACAGCAACGCGAGTACGATTAGTGCTCCATAACGTGTTCAAATACTTTTAATATATGCACTATAAGCAGCTGATGATAAGGTTACCATAACTCAATGAAAACCCTAAACAAAAACCCTATCTCAATAGGGTTTGAGGTTAACTAATGGTCACCACTTTCGATATGCTTACCATAACAACATAACAACGCTAGGATTAGGTAGCTTCAGAATACAAGGACCGGAAAACCCTTTTTTAGGCTTAGGCCTATCGATTTGGTAACCCTATGATAAGATAACCCTATAATAATGTAACCAAATTGATAGGGTTACCAAATCGATAGGCGTAAGCGTAAAAAGGGGTTTTCCGGTCCTTGTATTGTGTAGCTACCTAATCCTTGCGTTAAGAGTCCGCAGTAAGCTCGATTCTCCATACAAACGTAGTTACGCTCTCATTTTAAAACTACGTGTTGGAGTGTAACGAAACTTTGCATGTACAATGACATGAGGTATATACATACATACATTCACGCCTTCATTCCCAAAAGGGGTAGGCAGAGCATATGAAACGTATATTCCAGCGCCACTTTTAGCATAAATGTGGGTATAAAAAGATCGACAAAATGACACATGAGGTATATCTATGTCTGTAATTAGTTTATGTAGCTTCAGATACCATAGTAAAAAAAAATACAGCGAATTTAAGTTTTTCACCCAAAACTTGTTTTTGCTGTTTTATGTTTATTTTATAAACTGGAACCATATAAACTAATTACAGACATAGATAGACCTCATGTCATTGTATATGCAAAGTTTCGTCACAATCCAACACGTAGTTTTAAAATGAGAGCGTAACTACGTTTGTATGGGAAGGTGAAATTCGGCCGAGCTTACTGCGGACTCTTAAATGTATTTGGAAAGATGGAAAATGCTTGTGATTATGAGTGGGAGGAAACCAAAAAAGTAAGAGCTCTGGGTAAAACGGGTCACTTTGTAATTGTAACAAGATATCCAGTGGCCCATGCTTCAACTTTTTAACCATAAAACTTGTGGACGCCCGATATGAACGGACTGGTAAGTGCAAATGGGTTGACTTACCTTTTTTCGTTGTCTCAATGTAGGTTTTCAGTACCGATTACCGATGGACTTAGGCTACTACTAATAAACTGATCATTCTGTAAATAGCAAGTTTTTAATTACAGGAACTCATCATCTACTAACGATGCTCATAAAGCAATACATGCGATCATGCAAATGTTGCTTCAAATGAATAACTTTGATTTCCCAACGGTGCTACCCTTGTTAAAATTGTATTTTGAGAAAGGCATGCCAGCTACAGATTGCAGCATAAAAACATTATGCTGTATTTATCACAAATATTATAGCAAGTGCAGCAACGCCCAGGATAAGAAGAAATGCCTCGATTGGTTCATTCAGGGGAATATCGGCACATTGGAAGTGGAACGCGTCCGAGATTTTCTCTTACGTATTATTGCAAACGAAAATTTCAGCCTCAAGGGAGATGCTCCTAAAAAATGCAACTCTGATGCTTTATATGAAATACTGTTCTGTTCTAAGGGGAAAGACATTTTGTTCAGCATAGGAGATCTTGATATTACCAAAGAAAAAACAGCTTGCCCAAATGTTGCCGAGCCCTTGGAAATAAACGTTGAAATGGTCGAATTAGTCCACGAATATTTGCAAAACCAAATGTCTAGTCACTTTGAGAAGTTGAATCGGCGTGAGATTGACCCTCTGGAGTTTATCCAGTACGCCCGTGTGGCTATCGCGTACATTGATGTCACATTGCAAATTAGCCCTGATAGACGGGCTCTGATTGAAGGAAACGAGTTGTACTGCTGTTCGAAAGCAGGGCTTAAAACCATGTGCCAAGCTCTGGCTAAAATTCTTAAAGAGAGCAAAGATACAAGAGATAAGATAAACATGTTGCACTGTATGCAGGCCCTTTGGCTCACCGACTATGAGCCAATTGTTAATGCTTTTGTTCGCTCATGTGCCGATGCCGACTTTTTCGCCAGCATAAATGAAGTACTTAGCGCCCAACTGTCCAAAGACGAAGATGAAGCAGTGTATGAAAACGACGCAGAATATAATCCTAGTGCTACGAAACATAATTGTATCTGGCTACTAGCATCATATTGTCGGAAGAGCTCTGATTACAGAGATGACATTTATGAACTTATATTAGACCCGGCTTTATATGACTTTACGTCCGCTTGGGACACGAAATGTGCTTTTCGGTGTATAAGAATTTTGATTGACGAAAGCGTGGAAGAATGCCCGCTCGGTAACTACTCATTATTTTATTTGTCTAATAGCTTAGGTTAATTTATTCTTCTGTGCTTACCAAAACACCCTCTAAAAAAAGTGAAAACGTAGAACATTGCTTTCAATAATTTACTTTAAAAACAAAGTTTTAACCGACTTCAATTTAGTACTCCGCCAAGCCACGAGAACATTTCCACATTTATTTTCCCATTTACCACATGAACTGATTTCCGAGAGCAAATGCATTGATTATTACAGAAAAAAACCCAATCGCTGTATGTGACCCGATAATATTTGAGGACTTCCGTCGATTCCACAAGGATCACCCTTGGCTCTTCATAAGTTGCTATTTCAACGGAATCTTATCAGAATCTGTGATATAGGTACTTTTGTACTTTTAAGTACATAATTGAGGAATTCCATAAGTCATCTGTGGTCTTCATCATCAATTCCACTTCACCAATTTATGATTTCCGGATGTAAATACACGAGTTATAATAGAAAATACCAAAATCACTACACGCGTGCCTAATATAATTGAGGAGTTCCCTCAATTCCTCATGGATCCCATCATCCAATAGAATTTTCAAAAAAATGGGACCCACCTGGAGTCATATATTACAAACAAAAAATATATTTTACGAATCGGCTCATCAATGACGGAGTTCTGAGGTAACAAACATTGAAAAAAAAAAATTACTTTAAAAACAAAGTTTTAACCGACTTCAATTTAGTACTCCGCCAAGCCACGAGAACATTTCTTTTCCAATTTACCTCATGAACTGATTTCCGAGAGCAAATGCGTTGATTATTATAGAAAAAAACCCAATCGCTGTATGTGACCCGATAATATTTGAGGACTTCCGTCGATTCCACAAGGATCACCCTTGGCTCTTCATAAGTTGCTATTTCAACGGAATCTTATCAGAATCTGTGATATAGGTACTTTTGTACTTTTAAGTACATAATTGAGGAATTCCATAAGTCATCTGTGGTCTTCATCATCAATTCCACTTCACCAATTTATGATTTCCGGATGTAAATACACGAGTTATAATAGAAAATACCAAAATCACTACACGCGTGCCTAATATAATTGAGGAGTTCCCTCAATTCCTCATGGATCCCATCATCCAATAGAATTTTCAAAAAAATGGGACCCACCTGGAGTCATATATTACAAACAAAAAATATATTTTACGAATCGGCTCATCAATGACGGAGTTCTGAGGTAACAAACATTGAAAAAAAAAAAATTACTTTAAAAACAAAGTTTTAACCGACTTCAATTTAGTACTCCGCCAAGCCACGAGAACATTTCTTTTCCAATTTACCTCATGAACTGATTTCCGAGAGCAAATGCGTTGATTATTATAGAAAAAAAACCCAATCGCTGTATGTGACCCGATAATATTTGAGGACTTCCGTCAATTCCACAAGGATCACCCTTGGCACTTCATTAGTTGCTATTTCAACGGAATCTTATCAGAATCTGTGATATACTTTTGTACTTTTAAGTACATAATTGAGGAATTCCATAAGTCATCTGTGGTCTTCATCATCAATTCCACTCCACCAATTTATGATTTCCGGATGTAAATACACGAGTTATAATAGAAAATACCAAAATCACTACACGCGTGCCTAATATAATTGAGGAGTTCCCTCAATTCCTCATGGATCCCATCATCCAATTGAATTTTCAAAAAAATGGGACCCACCTGGAAGCATATACTTACAAACAAAAAAAAAAATTTTATGAATCGGCTCATCAATGACGGAGTTCTACATTGAAAAAAAAAAAAAAACAACCGAATTGAGAACCTCCTCCTTTTTTTTGAAGTCGGTTAAAAATACATTTATTCATATCGACATGCCACACTGTTCGTCATCAAATGAATGGGTGATAGATTTCAATTTAATTTTTTGTTTAATTTTTGTATTTTTTTTGTAGCTTCAGTATTTGCTCTTTTGAGTAATATGTGTAGAGCATTATTTCGAAATTCAGAAGCAACCGAAACAATCCTACACACTTTGTTATACATACTGGAGCGTGTGTGGACACTGGATAGCAACGTGAGGCAAAATTGCTTTATAATGGTCAAAGGTTACTTGCAACGTTGCGAGAAGTTGTACTACCCCCCACAGGTTGCTGTCTTGATCTTCAAATGTGTAGCCAGAATGGTTGAATTGAATAAAAATAATAATGACATGGATAACACCTTCAGAGAGGCCCTTATGAACCAGATGAGGGGCAGCACACACAGCATTCGTTTGTACACTTGCTATTTGCTGGATGCGATCACAAATAATTTGAGTGACTCTGAAATAGAGGCTTACTTCGCTCGGGTTTTGGAAGTCTTTGTTATAAGTGTATGTTTTTTTTGTAATTATTGTCAACAGTACGCACTGTATACACCATATGCTTTTGTTATAAATGTTATAATATCTTTTTCCAGGTATCTGTTACAAACGAACAGATTATAAAAGATGAATCAACAAATCGTACTTTAACAGTTCTCCACAACTTTCTCGCTGTGGCGCAAGCGAAGCACTCTTCCATCCACAGAGTAGTCACGGGACTGCTGCTCATACGGAAAGAAAAATCGTTGGATGCGTTATTAGTAAAGACATTCTTAAATAAAATTACAAAGTCAGTGACCTGTGAAGATATTGAGACCTATTTCAACAACAATATAGTTGCCGTAATTCATTTCTGGCTGTCTAAATGCCAAAAAATTGAGGAGTTGCCATTAGAAGTATTAGGGTACCAAACAATTGATACTTTTTTGGATAAGCACATGAAATGGATAGTTGCGGCAGATATTTTGTGGAATAATCAAGGCGATGTGACGAAAAGCAATTTTCTGAATAGGATGAAAGTGAAATTACGCAAATCTGAAAAAGATATTATAGAGGTATGTAAAGATATGTTTACTGTTTTCCATCTTATTCCATTAAAATACGACTTAAAATGTATACACACCTATCTATAACGTCGACTGGTAGTTGTCTTGGTTATAGCTTCCTAAATATGCCGTAATGCTTGGTGTATATCAGTATTATCATTCGTGTGAGCTAATTACCTGTTTTTACAGATGTGTTTCTCCAATATCATAGTTTTGTGTCTCCCATATATTGTGACCGAAAAATATAATATCAATTATTCGGGGGGCGATCAATATGCCTTCAAGCAATCGATGAAGAACGCCATGAAAATGTTTCAAACGACGAGACAGATACTGGACAGTGACAAATGGAGCTGCCTGTTTGTGGAGACGATGCCAGAGTTGCTGCTGTTGACTGCGATGTTCCTGCGGGACCCAGGCGGCACCGCGGGACTCTTCCAAGTAGACACTCCTGCAACCACCGACTCCTACTTATACCCGAAGGCTGTTTTTAATTCTATTTTGGCATATTTCGGGGTGAGTTTTTACTTCATCCATCGTAAAGTTTACTCTAATTGTATTTTCTTATTAATATTTCTATATATTCTTTTTTAGGAGCTGATTGATGGAAATATTATGCAGTACCTATGTTCGGATCAGGCAGTCTCAATTTTCGATATCCTTTATAAATTATGGGAAAACGTCCTGCAAACGAAGGTGTTCGAATTCAGAGCCTTGTCGTTGTATACCTTCATCACATTTGTAGAGAGTGTTCCTAGAGGGTTTGACTCCGACGCTTTCGTCGCCAATTTTACATGCAATAGCCTAACGCATGCAATCAAAGGCTCGACAAATAAAGAAGAGATACGCGTATTGACACAGGCGCTAAAGATTGTCCTAACGAGATTTTTACCGCAGTCTGCTGATCTTATCCGGAAATCAATGTTAAAGGCTCTATCGGTATTGCTAATCAAAAAGGAAGAAGGGTTTGACAAAGAATGCGCAGAATTGATAAAATATTTAGCTGTCGATATGAAAGATAGTTTTGAACAAAATGAAGATGTAGTCGATTTCAGCAATGCGTCTCACGGAGCGATCTTAACGTGCGTGTCAACAGTGGAATTCTCGGAGAGACTTAAAGCATACAGTTTTACACTCACTTGTCCAAGGTAATCAATGTTTCACTCTGAACTGGCAATTAATAGGTTCACTGTTAGAAAAAAATGGTTACTAAATGATGTTATTATTATTTTTAGTCACGAAGCTTTAAGTAATCTACGCCAGTTTGTCAAGTTGAACAAACATCACGTGAACAACTTATGCCAGGAATTAAATACGAAACATTTCTCTGAAGAATGCAAAACAAGCGTCATTCATCAAGTTGTTTACGCTCTGGCCAACATTATGAAATCTTCATCTGATGATAAGGTTTGTACACTTGACTTCATTACCTTCAACCTCAATATAGCGTTTCAAGGACCCGTTATTCTTTCCGGATTATATATTTTGTTAAGTATATTCGCGTAAGTCTTAGATTGATTATTGCGATTTTTACTGGGAATCCTGGTTGATTCCGTTAAGGTTCGAAACTTGATTTGATCATCATTTGAAGGATTAACGACAATATAATAATTTAGGCTTTCGAATTGTCCCAGTATCACACAAAACATATTACCTATATAGTATTTAAGCCTACACTCGAGAGCAAAAGTTTCGGGTCACTAGCATTTACTTCAATATCTTGAAAACGAATAAAGCTATCGTATTGAAATAAATTGAACCTTATAGACAATTTAATAATCCTTCATTACACGTATAAAAACTTATTGGTTGGCGTGAAGTAATGGCATTAAAAAAGTTATAAACATAATGATCCCTTTTTTTCAAATCAGAACTTCTAATTTTCGCAACTATTTTTGCTTTTGTTTTTGTTCTGTCATAAAATGTATTTATAAGAAGTCTTCTAGGTATCCAATAGTCATTATTAAAGTAGTAATTATGTCACTCACACCTGAGGAATGTACGAGAATCCTCACGATCCTGGAAAATGGAAGCAGTCAGCGAGAAACAGCAAGAATAGTCGGTGTATCGTTGTCTACAGTTCAGCGTATTCGCCAGCGGTTTCTAGAAACTGGTTCAAACCTACGCAGACCAATAACAGGCAGACCCAGGTGTACGACGGCACGGGAAGATCGATATCTAGTCAACTCTATGCTGCGAAATCGGTTTCTTACGGGAACATCACTGACTCATAATTTTTTAGGGCTTGGTAGAAGCAACCCTTCTGCTTGGACTGTAAGACGGCGACTTGCTGAAGGTAATTTGAAACCATTTAGACCCGCAAATGGTCCGAAACTCGAGAGGCACCATCGTATAGCAAGACGAATTTATGGACGCGAACACTCGCATTGGACGATTGAAAATTGGTCAAATGTCGGGTTCTCGGACGAATCAAAATTTATGCTGTATACACACGACGGAAGGGCAAAGGTGTACAGAAGACCAGGAGAAAGATTTATGCAAGCCTGTATTGAAGAAAAGGTGGCATACGGTGGTGGTTCGGTACTCGTGTGGGCTGGAATTTCTGCGGAAAGCCGAACAGAGCTTGTACTGATCGAAAACGGTACTCTTAATGGCGTAAGATACGTGGATGAAATCCTCAACGAGCACGTCGGTCCATTTATGGCAAGACTAGGTGAGAATGCCATCTTTATGCACGATAACGCCCGTCCCCACACTGCTCGTGTAGTGCAAGACTACCTTGATGAGGTGAATATTCGTCCCATGGTGTGGCCAGCACGTAGCCCCGACCTCAACCCGATCGAGCACGCCTGGGACGAGCTCGGACGACGTTTAAGACAACGAGATCCTCCTTTAATTACGCTTCGTGACTTGAAACATGCATTGGTAGAGGAATGGGAGAACATTCCCCAACAGTGTTTCAGAAACTTGGTGTACAGCATGCCGAATCGCATTGCAGCAGTCCAGACAGCACGTGGGGGTAATACCAAGTACTAAACTGTGTTAAAACTACTTGTAAATATAAAAAGTTCAATATTTTCAGTTTTGGTTTTGGAAGCAAAATGACGCCATTTTTAATTTGTCGTTTTAAACATAATAAAATAAATGGTCAGTAGTAAATGTAATGCATTTTATTTTAGTAACATTAAATTGTCTATAAGGTTCAATTTATTTCAATACGATAGCTTTATTCGTTTTCAAGATATTGAAGTAAATGCTAGTGACCCGAAACTTTTGCTCTCGAGTGTAGTACACGAAAGTCATTCTTGATAGGCGCAGTAACAAACGCTCATCAGGCTTCATTGCGTCACTATCTTCGACCCTCCCATCGCTTATTTGCCGTTCAACAGATGTTGTCTGATGCATATTCTGTCTGCTGATTGTTCTAGCTAGTTATATTTTTATCTTCAGATTATAATAGAAGCATGTAACTGTCTGTCTGAGATCGGCACATACGATTTAAAAACCATAGTGACCGTGGCGCCACCAGACACAAAGCGAGTGACACATCTAGCGCCGAAACAAAGTTTCGCATTTGCTGTGGCAGCGATCCTTTCCGAGGTTCTGTGTGATGAAAATCCAGCCGCCACTAATAGGGCGGTGGCAGCTCTGAACGACCTCTTCAAATATCGCGCAGGCAAAGATGCCTTAGGTAAGATGTTATAAAGCGTAATTCTAATAGAGTATGTTGATCAGATTCACTTGCCTAAGCATATTATTGTTGAAATACTCTTTAAGAGTGCACTAATTCGATTAAAATAACCCTTAAATTAGGAGCATTAGGGTACTCTTATAGTGCACTCTTATTGAGACACCCGTTAGTATCAATCCTGCATAGACGATGGAAGGCTTACTACGTAAAATTAAACGTACTTAAAGTGAGTTGCACCAAACCGTCTCTAATGATAAGCGGTGTTCTCTAAAATTTAATGTAGGTATTTATGTAAAATTTGACAAGTCTATATAGAAAGACAACTGCCGGCGACATATTAGACATTGATCGGTTTGTAATCGCAAATTGGTGCATCTCGCCGTTATACTAATCATTTACTTGCAGAGTTGGGAGACGTGAATGTGCAGTTACTGAAACCCTTCTTGTCGCCTAATAGCAACTATAACGACAACGCAGCTTTCAAACTCAGCAGCCGTAAACTAGAAAATTGCTCGGACGTGGGTTTTTGGACTCCCAAGGATAAGGAAGATCATATCCAGTGGCTCGCTCGGATAACTACTGCGTTACTTGATATATTGATATCAGACACAAATTATTTAAACACTCTGAAAGATGTATGCAAAATTAAGGTAAAACATTGCAATGTTTTGCACTAATGCTGTATTGGAATTTGAGCGGTTGCTAATGTATATCTTGTTATGTTTTAGCCTACAATTTCGCAGCATATTCTCCCGAGCTTGGTTGGGTTACTTCTTCATTGCTCTTCTGAAACCCATGTACAGATCTTCAGTGACCAGATAAACAATGTCTTCAAATTCATCTGGGACATGAATTTCGATGATGAGCTCGACAGCAGCGGCGGCAGGTGTAATGGCAGAATGAATGTGATTAGTCACGACCGCAAAATGATTATTCAATACATGACTGAAATTGTAAATTACGTACGCCTGCAGAGGACTCATTATAAGTCACGGTAAATGTTAATTTTACACGATTAAAGTGGGCCGAAAATAGTTTAAATATTGAAAAGAAGTATATAATCACAATCACACATTCTTCTAGCCCTGACCGTATACCGGTAGATGCACTAAACTATCTGAGGCTGGACTACGACAAAGTGGCCTGGGCCGCGTCCGTGGCCGACCAGAACTTGGTGGCCATATATTACGGCGAGCTTTGGGCCGTCGCTCGGAACGGCGGCGTCCCTCCGCCTTCGCCCGAGCGCACTACGAATTTAGATGGTGGCGATAATATCCAGAGGATTTTAAGAAAGGTGATCAAAATAACCCCTTGTTGGTCGTGGTACACCTCGTCAGTTCACCTAGGTGGACCACAAACAAATTTTTTTGTTAGTGGTCTACCTTTCCTTTCTATAAAAAATTACATTGAAACTTAAGACCACTCGTGTTAGAAAAAAAACCTGGTTCATTGGTTATCTCGCTATCGTGACAACCGGCCCGTTAGGGCAAGCGAATGGTAACCACATTCGGCTGAATTATCTTCTCGAAGCATTCCGACAAACGCAAATAACCGTAGTGCGGAGACATTCCCATATCTAATACTTGTTTTTGCCTGCAGTGTTTCGTATCTATTGGTGAAATGGATGCCGTCGACGGCTGCGGCACGGCGCACTTGACAAGCGAGGCGGAGAAGCGTAACCACCTCATTAATTCCGGGCAGTATACAGACGCCCTTCTCTCGCACGACATTGCCTTATCTAGCGGCAACCCCTCAAACACGGATCTGCAATTAGGAGTAGTGAGGTCGCTGTACAAATCCGGCATGCACCATCTGGCCTTGCAGTATATTAAGTCGTTACCGGAGAATGATCAGACCAACGATGTCAAGTATGACTGTCTGACATGTCTTGGTGAGTTGTATAGCTAAATAATCTTGCACACGTTACACGATACTATACATGATGAGTTGAGTGGGCAGTTTTTTTTACTACTAGATCTTCTGTTAGAGATTGACTATAATAGGTTAAGAGCTTCACCACTACTCGTTAGTAGGGTATAGTTTACTAATATTGTGGCTTGCAATGTAATTATAATTCTAGGGGATTGGAACTATTTCGTCGATGCAAAGGATTTAGAGGAAAAGTCCAGAGTTACAATGAAGACTCCTCTATCACTCATAAAAGCGCTGCGCTACGCGTGTCTAAGAGATTGCCTCAATGTGCAAACAGAACAAAACTTGGGATCCAAGCTTACTTTACCTCTGGACAGAGCAAAGCTAGCTATTTCCAGATGGAGCCAAAACTTCAACATGGAAAATTGCCAGAACGTGTACAGAGTAGTGGCTAACTTGCACCTGTTCGGCGACATCGAGGATTACTTTTCTGTAAGATGTAATAAAGTAACTTTGACTAGTTTATTGAACCATTGGAAAGTTGAGAAACTACCGTCATTTCACGATTTTAAACACCTGGAATCGTTGATTTCTCAAAGAAGTCTGATACTGGAGCACGCCGGGAAAACTTACAGCACATTTTTGAAGGATATTGTGTCGTTGCAGCTGCAATATGCCGGTAATTAACCCCACTAATAATATACGGAAATTAGGCCCAATACACGCTAAAAAGCAACTGAAACGAAACTGCAACTTCAAGTACTACGCAGTAAACCGGTTTCAAAATGGTTGCGTCACGTGTGGTCTCTTGAAGGAGTTAAAACTAAAACCCAAATAAAACTCAAAAGTAACTAGAAGTTGCAGTTTCGTTGCAGTTGCGTTTCACCGTCTGTTTTGGGCCTTACTCAACCGCGATAATTTTGGGATTGGAACACTTGTCAGTTAATTCCGTTGGCAGGTTTGCCCCACAAATACGTCAAAGTTTATTGACCTATTTGTATGGCAAAACTGTCAACTCCCATCTCATTCTAATCGCTGTTTTATAATATTTATTTCAGTTATTTATAACATGAATTCTATAAAATTAACAACATGGTGATGTTACAGAATTTGGACTTTCAAATGGGAGACTGCAAATGGCTCAGCGTCTGTTGTCCATTGCCAAGAATCTGCAAAACAGCGATGCAGTTTGTTTGGTCGAGAGCAGAGTGTCATGGGCCAAGGGCCATAGAGATATCGCACTCTCTCTCATCCGCATGATGGGAGACCGCACAGACGATATTGAACTTAATGCTGCATCGTTAAGGTATACATTGAAATGCAGTTGGTACTTTTGTCCCGAAGTGATTTTCAGCGTTTTATCGTTATTTAATATTTTAGACAATATGGCATGTGGATGGCAGAATCGAAGTTTGAGAACCCCAGGGATATAATAAACAAATTCCTAAAGAAGAGTCTCGATGTTTTGGCAGGTAGTGATCATAAGCGAACGCGTCTAAAAGTTTATCATGATATTGCAAAATTTGCAGACTCCGAATATAAACAGGTAAAAGGATTATATCCACTATCGGATTTAAGATGATGTTAGATATAGATTATTAATTTATTTAAACTTAAATGAACAAAAGAAAAACTTATCGTACAAAAGGCGGACTGTATGGCCTTCTCTGTCAGTTAACCTTAAGGGCAAAGCAGAAGAGAAAGTGGGCAGTGCATCTAACGAAACTAAAAATAAATTAAAAAGAACAGGTTGACGACGGTGACAAACAAGCATACGAAGGAGTGACGAGATCGTTGCCGCCTCTTTATTGATTTGAGGGTTCGTTGTCACTCTCAACAGGCAGCACGGAGCATGTTCGGAAGCTCCAGCGACCTAACTCGCCACCAGGAACACAACAACCACAATACCTACGAAGCAAGTGGTGGTACTATAGTGCGTTTTTTTAGGATTAGAAAGAAGGATAAAGCACGAAGCACGAGGTCTTTTATATAAGACACTTTATGCCACACAACTGTCAAAGTATCTCAAACAGCCATTAAAAAAGACTTACATTATTGTTGTCGACCCTAAAATGATAGAAGTGTTTTGATTATTTATATCTAAATAATACTTACAACAATATATTTATTTTTAAACTATTAATTTTTTGACTCTGTTGTTTTACATTTCATTATTCAGTACTGGAGAGGTTGCATAATAAAAAACCTAAAGAAGAAGAGGTTTGAAACGATCGGTTTGTTTTTTACGCTGGCGACATTGTCAAAATTGTCAATCGTATCACATTCTTCTGTTTGTTTTCTTGGTAATCAACAAATTGTTGAATTCAGATTACGAGATTATTATACGAGTATCTATTTGTTAATTAATATTAAGATTTTATTTTTCGCTGTGTGTGGTGGCGTGCGGACTGCGATGGACCAACCACAGGCAGGCCCAAGTGGCTTGCCAAAAAGACCGATTCGTTCTCCCCCGAACGTTTTGCCTTCACCAAAAGCAAAGAGACAGAAACAGAGTCCATTAACAACAAATGAGAAACGTATGGTGGTCAACATTTACAAGTTTTGTTTACATAACAAATTGATGTAGAAATAAGCACTTTTTATTTATTACATAGGAAAAATACAAAATAACGAATATAGGCCTGTTAAGTTCTCGTTCTGTTAAGGACTTCGTAACATCTAATATTCGTTTTTTGTAAAAAACGAACTATAGTGATGCATCAAATATTAATTGGCCATATGGTTTTTCAGGTGGTCTCATATATGAGTTCCTCAATTTTCGAACACAAACTGAAATGTATGGAAAGCATGAAGGGTGCGGCAGATTCCTTGAGAACTACTTCAACGCAACAGCAATTGACTAGGTATCATGTCCCTCTATGATTTTCATATTTCATGATAGGGTAAATCGCCAGTAACTGGCCAACCTTCAAGAACTGCCCCCCTCTTACTAACTTGTAGGAGAACAGAGTTCCTTTTTAGTATGAGGGGGCCAGTTATTGAACGGTGGCCAGTTGGCGATCTACCCTAATTTTTTATTTTTTTTACTTTTGGCTGTTACAAAATTTCCTCTGGTTCTTTAGGGACGAGAAAAAGTATCTAATGACGACGCAAGAATTGAGTAACTTGGACGCGGCAGACATTGCCAATACAAAGGCGGAGAAACAAAGATGTTTGCAACTAGCCATGAGGTGAGTACTTAAGGTGGTTCGCTTTCCATACAAAACGTTATTTGACATTCGCAGGCTAACGGCGTGATTTTTAAGAAACTTATGTAAGTAACTAACTTTTATAAATTGGCTTTCCATTTGCGCGAAATTCCCCCTGTCCTTGAAAAAACTTTGTGTTTAAACTAGAATCATTTGAGATATTAGTTTATGACGTCATACTTTGGGAAAACCATTTTTCTCAAATTACTTTAGTTTATACAAGTTTATTCAAGGAAAGGGGTAATTTCGCGCAAATGGAAAGCCAATTTATGAAAGTTACTTACATAAGTTTCTTAAATATCATGCTGTTAGCCTGTGAATGTCAAGTAACGTTTTGTATGGAAAGCGAACCACCTTAAGCAAGTTATTTTGACGAACTTATACCTGTCATTGAATATTACCTATGAAAACCAATTTAGTATAAAAAAAGAATATTAGTAAAAAATAATACTAGCATTGTCCTCTCCCGGCTCAAATGTATATCTATCCACTAAAAACTCCACGGCGAACGACATCTGCGCTCTAGGGTGGAGGATGCCAGGAGCCCAAACTAAACGCACTGTATATTGGTCGTTCAATTCAAGGAGTAGCGTTACCTAAACTATCGAAGAACTACAACTAGCACGTATTTAGTGAGATGCTTCTTCGTTAATTGAATAATATATCACATCGTTTGACTCAACTTATGTGACAGGTACTACCTGCTATCGCTGAAGCACTGCGAAGAGAACAACCTATCAGTGTTCCGTGTGATCTCGCTGTGGCTGGCCAACCCGGGGCTGACGCTTGACGCAGAAGGCGAAAGTTTTGAGACCTTGCTGCGAGCGCTGCCCTCGCGCAAGTTCCTAGACGCGCTGCCGCAGCTCGCTCCGCGGCTCGCCCAGGACACCGGCCCCTTCGCTGACAACTTGGTTACGATATTGAGTAAGACGCTCTATACATGTACCTGTCATTATTGTGATCTCGCTGTGGCTGGCCAACCCGGGGCTGACGCTTGACGCAGAAGGCGAAAGTTTTGAGACCTTGCTGCGAGCGCTGCCCTCGCGCAAGTTCCTAGACGCGCTGCCGCAGCTCGCTCCGCGGCTCGCCCAGGACACCGGCCCCTTCGCTGACAACTTGGTTACGATATTGAGTAAGACGCTCTATACATGTACCTGTCATTATTGTGATCTCGCTGTGGCTGGCCAACCCGGGACCGGGAAGTATACCCTTTCACACAAAATATTTCCGAAATCGGTCCAGGCGTCTTTCAGTAATCGGGAATAAAAAATAAAAGATTCCGACGAATTGAGAACCTCCTCCTTTATTAAAGTAGGTTAAAAATAAGTCGTCTTGCAACGAAAAATATCTGTGTTTTAACTGGTTTGCGTTCTCTTAACGACCTTCTTCATTAATTAAATGACTGCAGTAAAACATTACCTCTTGTTTCCAGAACGCTGTGCCAGAGAGCACCCGCACCACACCCTCCCCATCCTCTTCAGTCTCAAGAACTCTGACAAGGACATGCGTATTCTGAATGCGAGCCGGCACGCGGCCGAGGCGCTAACCCCAACTGAGGCGCCGGAGGCTCGTGTGGGCGCCGCCGCCTCGCTGGTAGCGGCGCTAGCGGCTGAGACTCCGGCCCTCGCCGCTATTATAGGACAGATGGGACGTATGTGCGATGGTAAGTAAATTTACATAGAGCCGACGCACATTGACCCACTTATGGCGGCACAAGCTGCGGACGAATTTTTTCATACATTTTGTTTACACACCGGGCGTTTAGTAGCCGCGTCGCTGCCAGTGGCCGCGTCGCTGCCACTAGTGAGACAGAGTGGTTGCGTTTATGAAGGACATACATAGGACATCCGCAACTATATAGTGCCTGCCAACTATATAGTTGCGGATGTTCTATGTAGCTGCAGATAAAACATCTGTCAGTCTTCTGCGTCTTTGTGACACGTGTACTAGTGCGAAAATGCCATGTTTTATCTATTTTCATATCAAACGTTATTGAGCTATGTTTATTTTTATTTTGTATAGCCACAATAAGCTTCGCAAACTACAAGACCAAAGAGAAAACCCAAAAACAGAAGATACCGTCCGCTGAACTGATCCACAAACTTGGTCGGCTGGACGCTATACCTGTGCCGATAGACACCATACCCGTCCGACATGATTGTAACTACTCACATATACCAAGTAAGTGTCTCTCAAATCGCACAAACAGCCCAACTGCCTCTGCGGCGATTATTATTAAGGAAAGATTGGTTCACCACTTAATTTATGTTTTTCTTTTCAGCTATTGAATCGTTCGAAAACTGCTTTGAACTAGTCGGTGGAATAAATTGCCCAAAGAAAATCAACTGTCTAACCTCAGACGGGAAAAGAAAAATCGTGTTGGTAAAGGTAAACTCATTGTATTCTTGTACACTCGTAGATCTTTTTTTCTGTAATGTACAAGATTCAAGATGTTATAATGAGGCTTATTATTTCAGGGCGAGGACGATCTAAGGCAAGATACAGTTATGCAACAAGTGTTCAATATAGTAAATACCTTACTGGAAAATAATTCTGTCACCAGCCGAAATAAGCTCCTTATACGAACTTACAAGGTACCTTTTTGCACTTTAGTAGTCTCGGATCAAAAAATGTGATCAGCGTGGCATAGCACGACGTGGTGAACCGATCATTTTGTTTGCTTTCATAGGTGGTGCCAATGTCGCGTCAGTCAGGAGTGCTTGAATGGTGTGAAGGCACTCTACCCCTGGGGGCATACTTGGTGGGAACTGGAAACAACGGCGCACATGCACGTTATCGTCCTCAGGTAACAAATACCTTCTCGTAAATTTTATATTTAATAAAATACACGTTCGCAAGAAAAGATACGGGAGCGATATCTACGGCCGCATATTTAAAGGCATTGATCTCGATTTGCCTTCATATTGTCTTCCTGTTGTTAAGATGGTTTGACGACCATACAAAATGTATTTTGACATTCGCTGGCTCACGGCGTGATATTTTTTAAGAAACTTATGTGACACACTTTCATAAATCGAATTTACATTTGCGCGAGATTGCCCCTTTCCTAGAATAAACTTGTAAAAAATTAGAATAATTTGAGAAATTAGTATGTCACGTGATACTTTGGGAAAACGATTATTCTCAAAATATTCTAGTTTATACAAGTTTATTCTAGGAAATGGGGAACTTCGCGCAAATCGAAAGCCAATTTATGAAAGATTGTTATGTGGTATGAGTGTTGGGTTGTGGTATGGCTATTCTTCACTTACTTGCCGGAGGAACTCGCAGTGGTGTAGCAATGTAAACAACCCAGTCCAATGTGCCTTCATGTTATTTTTAAGCACTTATACTTAGCACACGTACCAATAACGTTAAGCATAAAAGCAGAAGGAGAAAAGGACAAGCAGTAGCACTATAAGAAACCCGAGTGAACAGAAATCAAGCGGTAGCGTATGCGGCTCAGCGACGTGCGTTTTGCGTCTAGGGTGTTGAGACTGCCGGGCGCGGCCGCGGGCGAGTGCGCCCGCGCCGTGTGCGGCGGCTAACGGTGAACTGCTGACGTAGTCTGTCGCTGCGCCGCCGCAGATATCTACTAATAAATTTGTCTGCTGGTCCCGTTGTACATATAAAATATATTAACATTGACATTTAAAATAACTTGACTAATTATAATAAGTTAAATTGTTTTGTATAAATAAAATTAAAAGATAAAAATCATGCATTCCTAATTAACAATTAAAATTACTTTACGTAATTAATAACTGGCCTAATTAGATGTTAAATTGGTATTAAATTCATTGACGTAAGACATAATTTGATTTCACATATATATAGTAAATAATTGATTTAACTGTGTATAAATAATTAATTACATTTTTAATAAATTGCACTCGACATAAAAACTATTAAAATGTATATTGGGCAACATTATGCCCACATCTACATAAGTTTCTTAAAATATCACGCCGTTAGCCTGCGAATGTCAAAAGACGTTTTGTATGGTCGTCGAACCACCTTAAGTGAACAGAGCAAACTTTGACGAGTAACTAAACAGTATTTACCTATGTTTCCGTTTATTTTAGGATATTTCAGGCACTGCTGCTCGCGCCAAATTCACTACAATTCAGAATGGCAGAAGGACACTACCCGAGAAATTGGCTATTTTCATGAGCATATTGAATAACTTCAAACCAGCTTTCCATAACTTCTTTACGGAACACTACCTTGATCCTGTGACTTGGTATGAACGACGGCTGGCGTACACCAAAAGGTAGAATACTTGGGCATTCATGATTTACTTTTATTCTAAGGCAGAAATATAATGTATATGCACACAACTTATTGTCAAGGCGTTGTTTAAAGCATTTTAATCTCATTTATGAGCGCCTTGCATGTCATGATATAATTATGTGATAGGGGCCAGTGGGCGTAGCATGGTTGCCATTTTATCACTTATCGTTGTGTTAAAGACGCCCATCACGCTCTGACTAGTATGCGAGTGCAAGAGTGACGGATGACTTGTCCACAACGATAAGTGATAAAATGGCAACCGTGCTACGCCCGCAGTACTAATAAGTGAAGCAATATAATGATTTCTATCAATTTTGGCTTTCAGTGTTGCGACATCATCTATGATGGGATACATCTTGGGTTTGGGAGACAGGCACGTTCAAAATATTCTTATAGACAAGAATACAGCTGAAGTAGTGCACATCGATTTTGGTATGGGTTATCTTTGGATATATATGCTGTAGGTAGCAGTTAATTACTGTTTAACACCTTACTGTTTAATATTTGATCAAATGTTTTCAGGGATCGCATTCGACCAAGGAAAAGCGCTTCCAACACCTGAGACGATACCGTTCCGTTTAACGCAGGACATGATCGCTGGATTCGGATCTAGTGGAGTGGAGGGAATCTTCAGAAAGTTACTATCAATATTTGATTAATTTACGCTTATTAATTTAAACAAAATATCTGACTACCTTGATCTGGACCTAGCTAAATTCAATCTCATTTTCAGGTCCTGTGAGAAGACCATGCAACTCTTACGCGACAACCATGAAACATTATTGACAATTTTAGAGGTCCTAATCTGTGATCCATTATACGCGTGGACTACGAAGAAGTTCAGATCGACGCAAAAAGATGTAACTGGTAAACCGTATTTCTATAAAGTTGTTTAATTTTATTGTATATACATAGATTCATATGCATACTTACAAAATCAGAAACAGTTCGTTTCACATGACGCTTCTCTCTGTTCTTTGCTTTAAAATAATTTTATACATAATACTTTGCTCGCTACATTTTGAGTTCGTAGTCTTACCAAGTCTGCTTAAATTGTTTCATCTGTATAAATTCCCTTGGCCCTTAAATTTCTGAAGTGTTTAACAAATGCGCTTACAATTTTTATAAATTGCTCTAACACTAATCCGGACAACGCGTTATTTTCTGCTACTTTAATGTAAAATTGCCTAAGATCTGAGCTTCTGAGCCCATATATCGGTAGCGTATAACACTCGTATGTTTCTAGCGAGAAATTACGAGAGGAACGAACGCTTTAGGAATTCGAATTCATGCTTTTCACTTCAATATACTAAAAGAATACCTAGTGATCTGCTGTTTCAACACAATTAGGACATTTGTTAATTAAATGTTACAATTTATTCCAGTGGCACGGGCGACGGGATCCGTAGCGGACCTCGCGGAGCGGGCGCTGCTGGCCGTGGGCAGCAAGCTGCGCGGCTGCGAGGGCGGCGCGGCCGGCGGCGTCGCGGTGCCGGGGCAGGTCGCGCGGCTCATCAGCAGCGCCACTGACGCTGCCAACCTCTGTCGACTGTACCATGGCTGGCAGCCCTATCTGTGATTGCTGTTCATTATGATAAGTTGATAATGATGGCGCACTATGTTTTGATCGATCGATCTTTGCCGTGTCTTCCACGGCTTGTTAATTAATTGATTATGATAAGTCGTAAGGTACTATGTTTTGATGGACCTCAATGTTTGCCGCCACGTTAACGTATGTTCGTGTAGTACTCTTTGTGTTTAACTTTAATGTCCGGCCGGCCGGCTGAGCACGTAGCAGAGTTGCTAAATGCCTGCACATCTTTGCGTGAAATCGAGGAGTGGAATGCTCGTAGAAAACGTTCGTGACATGGTTTGATGGCCTGACTAGGTTTATATAGATCGACCCTATCTGTGATTGTTAAATAATATAATAAGTTCAAAGTGCACTTGCCCTTTATTGAGGTCATTGCTTACATGTTGACCTAGTGTTAGTTTCGTTAGTCAGACTACCTGTGAATGTATGTGAATTAGTTTCATAAATGTCGTTTCGATTTGATCGACCACTCCACTTAGTCTCTGTTAGAATCGAATAATGATAATTGATAAGATAAGTTAATGTAAGTAATTACATATTTGCCAAATAAATGTTGGAATTCTCTTTCACCTTCCTATTTTTACAATATATTTATTTCCCCTTATGTCAAGTTGCTATAACTGCAACATGCCCACCTTACCACCACCATTTCCACCTTATTTAATCTTTTAAGAGTCCGCAGTATGCTCGGCCGAATTTCACCTTCCCATACAAACGTAGTTACGCTCTCAGTTTGAAACTACGTGTTGGATTGTAACGAAACTTTGCATATACAATGACATGGGGTATGTCTGTAATTAGTTTATATGGTTCCAGTTTATAAAACAAACGAAATGAAACGAACAAGTTTTGTATGACAAACTTAAATTCGCTGTATTTTTTTTTACTATGGTATCTGGAAGCTACACGAACTTATTACAGACATAGATATACCCCATGTCATTGTACATGCAACGTTTCGTTACACTTCGACACGTAGTTTTAAAATGAGAGCGTAACTACGTTTGTATGTAGAATGAGCTTACTGCGGACTCTGAAGGTGTTCACATTTATATATATTTAGCCTAGATCGGATGATGTGATGAAAGAGGTATTGAAGGAATTCTTAAAATATGATCGGCAAGCGTTAAGGTGATACGGGTATTTTTTAATCCCCGACGCAAAGAGAGGGGTGTTATGAGTTTAACTTGTCTGTGTACCTATCTCTGTGGTGTCGTAGCTCTCAAATGGATAAACCGATTTTCGTTTAGTTTTTTTTTCGTCATAGATAATTTTATCCCGTGTTCTATGTTTCATGAAAATCTGTTCAGCCGTTTTTGAGATATTGGACTTTGAAATGAAAATGTCGGGGTTTTTCAACTTTTCTAAGTTGTAAGTACATTATTTGTAGTGTCTAATTCGTGCGGAAATAAAAAAAAAACCGATTAATGTCATGAATTCATGATGCAGTACAAAAATGGCTCGTTTCATGAAGTTACATTTTATAAGCGTAAACTGGCAACATTGGTCAAATGGCTAGTCGTTATTTGTTCCACGTCACAAAAATAAAAACCGGCCAAGTGCGTGTCGGGCCACGCGCAGTGTAGGGTTCCGTAATTGCCTGTCTGTCTTAGTTACATCGACGTGCGCTGCGGTTGCGGGACGACACATGACTCTAACAAAAATTAGGACTTTAAAGCCCAATATCTCGCAAACGAATCACTGATTTGAAAAATGATGTTAAGAAACCCAGAATATTTTTGAACGAGCTATCCAACGATACACCATGGGTTTAACGAGATAAATATTACATCCCCGCTTTAGGTGTAGGGGATCACAAAAAAAAAAATTTAATGCCTGCACCCCACTGCGCTATGCGCTATTCGTTATAGGTATGACTGCGCCGTATTTGCGCGAACAAACAAACATACCCCCACACTGCGTGCTGGTGTACCGAACATGCCAAATATGTGTGTTGTTTGCGTCGCAAATGTCAAAACGGCGATGGACGAGTTGACAGCAGCAGCTTATTATTTTTACTTAAATGCAACTTACCAATACCTGTTGTATAAGTACAAAGTTGCTAATAGACCAAAAAGTAGGCCCTGGTGGATGATCACAAGAGCAAATGAGTGAGTGAACGAAGTGTGGGCAGTCAATGCGCTATTCGGCTTATTCGGCTCCTTTGATGTGTACCAAAAAACCGACAAGTCGACGATACGCGTATTCCTTATTCGTGCTTATGCGTTATACGCGCGAATAGGGCAAACATAGACGAATAAACCGTCCATACTGCGTCGAATACAGGCGCATAAGCCGAATAACGAATAGCGCATAGCGCAGTGGGGTGCCGGCATAAGATTATACTGTTCTGTTTTGTCGCCGTGATTGATTTATATACCCATGCCGAATCACAGTTTTCTAGTAGTAATGGTTACTGAGCTAAGCCGAGGACGGACAGACGGGCATGGCGAAACTATAAGGGTTCCTTGTTGACTAAGGAACCCTAAAAAGTCGTACTTTGTCAAACGCTTCAGTATAGCTAGTTTAGACTTGTAGCTTCGCAATTTGGGTCCCAACACGGCTATCACAAGACGGCGCGCGAGCTCTATCGATTTTCTCGATAGAGCTCGCGCGCTTTAATTTATAAAAGGCATGTCCAAATAACCATTTTTTATATTTATTTTTGAAGGTGTTTGTGCACTCTTCGATCGTTATATCTTCGGTAGTTTGTTATACACCTTGGGACCTATTACGTGCATATTTTGTTGTCTTGGCGGACTTAGTCACCGACTAGACGACAGAAGTCGTTCTTTACTGCCTAGACGACCTCTCTCGACGACGACCAAACCTTGGCTTTCTCGAGGCATACCAAAGCGAGCCGATCGCAATAGCCGACACAACTTGCACGTCTGTCATGCTTGCCTATTCGGACCACACTAACGCACTCGCAAGCGTGTAAATGCCATCCAAGCGTTTGTGAAGGCTTGGAGCTTGCGGACGCTTGCCAAGCCACCGCAAGCGTGTAAATGTAGCATTGAGTCCATGTCTGCACGGCTATCACAAGACGGCGCGCGAGCTCTCGATTTTTCTCGCACTATTCGTCTCTTTCTAAGTTTTCTAATGAGAGAGAGACGGATAGTGCGATAAAAATCGAGACCTCGCGCGCCGTCTTCTGCTAACCGTGCAGTGTCTCCCACGAAACAACTTCGTTCGTTCGTTTATAGGAGACGCGACGCGCGTCGCCCGGACTGCATGCCATGCCGGCCGATGCGTGATTCGGCCCGTGTGGATACATACGTGTCGGGAGCACGGCGGCCAACTAAATCAAGGTCACGCCGGATGCGCGGCCTTTCTCGACCGTCCGACGTGGGCTATTTGCGGACTTCGATTTTCGTGGTAACGCTGCATGAAGACCTATGTTATTTCTCACGAATTTCGAAACCCTTTTGCTTTTTAAAGTGCGATAGCATTTTGAATACTTCATAGCATACTTTAAGCCTCACACAGACTGGCGCGCCCTGGCCGCGGCGCTCAATAGTAAACTTGTCATTAACTGTCAAATTTATTATTGACCGCCACGCCACCGCAGGCTGCGCCAGTGATTCAGGTCTTACAACATGGACCTATGATACTCAGCACGTCTAGCACACGACGGCCGCGACATACTCTCGATTTTTATCGCACTATACCTCTTCTTCTAAGTGTTCTAATAGGAGAGAGACGGATAGTGCGAAAAAAATCGAGAGAGCTCGCGCGCCGCCGCGTGCTATCCGTGCAGGACAGGCTCTACGTGATGCCACAACAAGGGACGGAAAAGCTATGCAGCTAGAAAAAAGCTGTGAGTATTTGAGTAAAAACTTAACTAAAAAATAAAACGCAATGTCAACTGCACGGCTACCATGCGACGGCGCGCGAGCTCTCTCGATTTTTCTACAAGAGATATAGTGCGATAAAAGTCGAGAGTATGTCGCGGCCGTCGCATGCTAGACGTGCAGGTGCAAAGAAATGCAAAATATGCGTCATGGCGCCAAAGTCGGGGCTTTGTATGAGACTTTTAATCATTTTTACTCGCAAACCAAGCGGTTCCGCAACTTGAAATTTGGCGAGGAGTCGTCTTATGGCAAGTACAATCTACAAAAAAAAAATGAACCCTGTACTCGATGCCAGATATGTACAATATCTGGCAATATCTGGCTGTGAGCCAAATTTACGTTTCTTATTTTTATTGTTGTAAATAAGCAAATGTCTTGTGCCATTTAAGGTTGCACGTTCCGTACAGCACGAAAAGAATATGGCCAGGAACCATTCAGCTTTCACCCGTAAGTTTCGATAGATTTTAATGTTATGAATGTAACGATCTAAGCTAAAATTAATAATCACTATTAGAAGTTTATGTAAATATCATCATGTTCAATTATTCGTGCAAAATCGGCATGTAAATAAGACATTTTCTGTGGATTAAGGAGGTTATGTTTATTTACATAGTGATGTGTATTTTTTATCGTACTGGGAACAATAACTTATCGACATTGACATGGATGTATTTATCAGTATATAGAAAAATCTGTGTTGGAACATACGAAATTACAAGTCTGCTGAAGAATGACAATGACATGTACCTATTGAAGACAATTTACTGTTGCATTGATGTATTTGTCTAACAAAACTTGACTTTTTGATTTTAGTTTCCTAAAGGATGAAGATATAAAACAAAAATGATTAGTGCATGTTAAAAAAAAGAAATTGGACATAGAAAATCCATCGTCACATCGGTTCAAGACACCACAGGACTGCCAAGGAAGGTCATAGAAGTGCTTATCTAGTATAAAGTGCCGGGCCTGCCGATGTCGCTCGTGTAGCGTCTCCTTATGATAACAGTTCGGTATGATTTCTGGACGTATGCTAGTTAAAATTATGCATTTTGCTTATATGACGACTGAAAGAAACCGTTTTTCACAGAGTGCATTATTTATTAAACTATGAATAAATAAGTACAATTTAGTTTGGTTGTATAATTTATCGATAAACAAGTCGACACAGTAACATCCCTAGCAAAGGACAAAACTTGTGACAACGTACACAATTGAGGAATAACAAATGCATGTACATATCTTTCTAATATGTATGTCATTAGTACGGCGTAAGGAAGTAAAGTACAGGTATACGTCTCTGCTACCTATTTTGGCGCTTCTTCCATCTTTATCCTTATTCCGAGATAGGTCCATGCGGTCCATGCGGTCCATGCATAGATGCCTTACAAACTGAACTGAACATAATGTCATACTAAAGATTTTATTACTGGACTTGAGACTTCATGAATTGGATTGGAACAACTGAAGACTTATTTTTTGGATTTGATACATTTGTTGATAATACTGATGACCTTATATCTGAATTTGATCATATGAATTGGAAATTTACTCAAGACCAGGCAGTATGGCCTATGGTCCTAACCTGTCCGAATGGACGAATAAAAAAAAAAAAAAACAATGTCATGTTGACACTAACGGTTAACCACTCTGACTGACATGTCATGTCATGTTCCTATCTCGGTTCCTATGGTAACAGAATAACAACATTTTGCAAATATGGTTCAAATATGTCTCGTACATCTACGCAGTGTATTCATGCCAAATCAATACAATAAACTAAAGGTAACATTTATCCCATGGCTGAATTGCATATATTAGGACAATTGTTCGGTGTATCAGATTTTCAAACGAGGTCTTCATTATTCTGTCGATATTCTTTTCAGTCTGGTGAGTACCTATTAATATTATATCAATATGAATTCCCTTTAGTGATAACACTTAACTTTAGCTTAACGTATTCATATTTCAGGTCCAAATTGGACGGTAATTTCCGGGTCCGCAGAGGGTCAGACGGCGTCAGGCAAACCTGATCACGACGACAAGGTTATTTGGACTCAACCCCTCGACATTCATTACATAACAAAGGGTATCCAGGGTAACCACTTTATTGATCTATCAAATTAACAAATAAATGTGCATACTTTTTATAACCATAACTTTTATCGGAAAATCGAAATATTTAGGAGTTTTACTGTTTACAGGTTGGCCAAAGTTGATATTGCAAGTAAGTTGCCTGGATTCATTGAGCCGGTCCTGGATAGTTGGTTATAGTTGCTGCAGCTTACCAGCTGTACCGGGCCATCACTCCATAAAGGTGCCATGTTGGGCTCCTGCGGCCACCAACCTCACTGACCGAGTCAAACAATATTTCCTTGGTGGATCTCATCAGCTCTTACAAACTGATTTAATTAATTTAGGTTTAGATAGGTAAGCCTAATGAATTTTTATATCTTGTTATACATATACATAGATTGTTTAATCAAATTATCCACTCACATCAAACAAAACATGTTTTGCATTTTTAAGTATAAGCCTAATTAATTATATTTTCCAGATACAAATTGCACACAGAGTCAAAAGGCAACATATTTATACAAGTAGACATTATCTTAAGGAATTTTAGCCAGTTTGGCATAGAGTATAAGTAAAAATGAAGGTCATTACTTACCTTGGGTTTACATTGCTCTCCATACTGATGCAGTTCTGTGTTATGGACTTAATCCAAGAAAGGCTGCAGCCTAATGAGAAGCCTCTCATCACTAACATCACTAGCAATAAAAAACTGTTCCGAGACATATTGCAAGAATACTCCAACAAACCCCATGCACTGTATTACCGTACTCTCAGCCAATTACAAGAGAACAAAAATATAACACCTACCCTAGAGAATTATGGTAATACCACAACAATTGAAAATACAGTTGATACAGCAACAGATACAAGTACTACATTTGAAGATTTGTTTGATGAAAGTGCTTCCGTAACAGATATTGGGACAACAACCGACTCTTTTTACACTAGCACAGAGATAGAGAATGTAACCGAGTTTGTGTTATTTGATAAGAAAAACGGTACTAAGAGTAAGCCAAGTACTATTCCAAAGAGGAGTTTTACTAAAGACATGTGTCAATGTAATCTCTTGGTAAGATTTGTAAAACTAATTATGAAAATAAAGCCATGATTGCCATTAATTAGTATAATCATCTTATTCACACGTTATTCTTTTGCAGTTCAAAGTGTGTGATATAAATTGCTGCTGCGACAGTGATTGTTCAGAGACTGAAATTAATTTGTTTGTGAATTGTGGAAAGGGAGCTTTTAATGAAAAGCAAAATGATGTTTGCTACCCTCAGTTCGGTTTAAAACCACAGGCTAGCAATGCCATTAGCAACTTATTTTGCTTAGCAAAAGCGAATCTTCCAGAGAAGCGTAATATTAATAAGGTATTATTTTATTAAATTAATTTAATAAAACACAACACACACACATACACAACATATCACATTTTGTCGATCTTTTATACCCACATTTATGCTAAAAGTGGCGCTGGAACATATGTTTCATGTGCTCTGCCTACCCCTTTTGGGAATAAAGGCGTGAATGTATGTATGTAAATTAATTTAAAATTAGTGTTTTACCCCTTCGCATACATTCACAATTTTATTTTTCAGTATGATCAAGAATTTGCTACCAAAACCATGGAGATGACTTTAAAATGGCAGACACCAAAAATTCCAAGTGATAACATAAAATTTACAAAGAGTCTTTATAAATCTGGTGATCCGATATGGTTACTGAAAAATGGATCTATTAATTATTTAGGTAAGTCATAGTACGTAACCCTATCATCACTATTCATCACAACGATAATGACATACACGTAGCCTATGGACGGTTGCGAGTCTAGAGGAATAGCAAGCGCGTCACGGACCCTTTATTGATTTGAGGATTGGCTGTGGCGATCGCCAGAGACAAACGCAGATCCCTCACTCAATGCAGCAGATCCGTACACCACATACCTACAAAGTAAGAAGTGGTGTTATTATGGCTACAAGACTATATTATAGGGCCGCTAGCATGATGGGTGGCATTTATGGTCATATCTTACGTGACGTTTAGTACATTTAGGTCGTAAAACGTGACCATAAAATCTATCAGTGCTAACTGGGCAGATACTGCTACAAGAGAGCGAATATGATCTTTTTTTCGCCGCCAATTAAGACATCCACAAGAGACATTGTCACGCCTCATATGAGACAGAAGGTTGCTTTGACATCTTACGCTATAACACCTATAGTCGGTCTTGGCGCTGCGGGCACGACAATGCGCGAATCCTTCAGGTAATCTTGGCGTTGAAGGCATACGTACGCGTGTGCACGAAAGGGTTGGATGGAGCCAGCACACTTAGCATAATTTATTTTTACAGATGTGTCGACCCCAGTAGTAAACAATTATTGCACTGGTAGGAAAATAGTCCAATTTTTGAAAGATGAACGAATTCAATGCACTGTGAAATTAACACACTTGGAAATGATAGAAATTATTAAAACCGTGGAAGAATCTACTATTATTAGCGTCATAGATAGCACCTCAAATGCTTCGATTTTGGTACGAATTTTACATCCAATAATTTAATTTACATTAAACAAAGCGCATTTATCATCCATATCTTGGCTTTTATAAATGTTGATTTAATAGCTCTTTTCTTTATGATTAATAGTAAGTAAAGTTTATAAATATGAGGTTTTTTCGTTTGTTACAGAACTGTTCTACTCTTCATTGCACTAATTGGACCGTCATTATTTGCAATGATATGTCATGCACAGCATACAACAAATCTATACACGAACCATTCTGCACGGATAGCCTTTGTACCCAGATTGCTCTGAAGATTGACTATACATTTTATTATCACAATTTAAAAATCGTAAATGCTACAGTTAAATTATTCACACAGAATGTGTCAATGGATTTACCACTGATGTTACAAGATATAAGTGTGCGATTTTATCTCGCAAAAGCGCCAATCGAGCAAGCTGTTCAATTTAGTGGCAGTCCAGGTTACATACCTGGTCACCCGGTCATAGTTTCAAATGTGGAAAGTAATCATACCAATAATTTCTTCAACAGCAGTACCCCGAATCTTCTCGTATTGCCTATCAATGAAAATGGGAGATGTACAATATCTAATACAGCAAAAAGTGAATTGCTATTTGGGTCAAATAGGAGAAGTAAATGTCGATATTACTTGGAACCCAAGTTATTATCTTACAACGGCACACAAGCTTGCAAAATGATTCATAATAGAATTCAAGAATACTTAGGAGTAAATTATACGTTATCTATTTCTCCCTACGGCAACCCATATGGTCAAGATGACGCAAAGTGGCTCCCACTGCAAGGGCAGACTGTTGCAAGAGAAGCAATTTACGGAGGATTTTTGGACGGAAAAACGTCTTTAATATGCCATAACATAGTTACTGAAATAGTATTCATTTTTGCCTATGCCGACCTAAGTGTTACAAATGATAAACTTGAAAACAAAATTCTTTCAGCATCCGTAAAAATGGTAGAGCGAAACATTACTTTTCATGTAGAAGACTTCAGCATTGTTTTGACTGTGGATGCGACCTTCGTAGACGTCACTAAACCACCAGTTTACGAGTTTGCTGGAAGTCCTGATTTAAATATTCATTTGCCTGCGGATTTCTTCTTCCCTTTTCCTAATAAAGCTTTTGTCAATAGATGCCATTTAGTGCATTTAATATGTATATGTAGTGCAATGTTTGTCACAATAAAATAACTAGAAATAATAACTAATACATTTTATTTTTAAATAATTTAATTACTTTTGTTACTTCTATCATTTATAACTTTGCACCCGCCATTCAAGGAATGAACAATCTTGACGTGTGACGGCCTGAAAATAAAACCCAATTGAGGCTTATGATCTCGATAACACATGTATGGTAGGGTTGTGGGCAAGCAGCCTTTAGAAAACGAGGTGAGAAGTAAACCTTTTGAGAAGTGAACCGAACGGCACACTAACAATCAGCCTCCCCTTACAATTTTATTCATGTCAGTAATTAATTTAGGCACCGGAGTGTTCATAGCACGTAACACGTTGGCAAGCTATGGAGTCGACATTAGCAATAAAATTAAACTCTTATTCATGCTCATTCATTTATTTAATTCTATATTGTCTTTATAGCGATCGTGATTAAAAATCGGATTCAAATTATAAATAAAAATATTTTTGTATTACATTACAAATTCATAGTCTCATAGCTAACATACAACTATACAGACTGATACATAAACTACATCGCTGCGATAGACACAATGTCATCTACTGACCGCTTATAAACTGAATAGTAAGTGTCGTGTCATTCGCTGACGATTCTAGACGTGTCAGTTATTCACAAGTGGATATTTGATCATCATAAAACCCGATTTACCCCAGAAATCATGGATGAATCAAATAGAAAAAAAATTGGTGTCGTTATTCTTATTCGTATACTCAAACAAAATTAAAGAATAGTTTATATTATAAACAAGTCAATGTTCTTGTCCGTGATTGTAAAATTAAAATCACTAATAGGGGTAAGGGTGGGTTAATTGGTAAGACACTAAATAAAATAATCAATAATGTTGTATTTTCTCTAAAAGGATTAAAAATGTAGTCGAATGGAGAAAAAAATAAAGCATGAGGTTAAATAATCACAAAGTTTTAAGAGTCCGCAGTAAGCTCGATTCTCCATACAAACGTAGTTACGCTCTCATTTTAAAACGTGTTAGATTACAACAAAACTTTGCATATACATTGACATGGGGTATATCTATGTCTGTAATTAGTTGATGTAGCTTCAGATACCATAGTAAAAAAAATACAGCGAATTTAAGTTTTTCATACAAAACTTTTGTGTATTTCGTTTGTTTTATAAACTGGAACCATATAAACTAATTACAGACATAGATACACCTCATGTGATTGTATATGCAAAGTTTCGTCACAATACAACACGTAGTTTTAAAATGAGAGCGTAACTACGTTTGTATGGGAAGGTGAAATTCGGCCGAGCTTACTGCGGAGTTACAGTGTCCAAAGTTTTAAGAGGCGGTATGTCCGCAAAACACACCTTCATATGAAACGATTGTCATTTACTGTGACGCTCGCAGATAGTGAAATCACTATTTGCGAGCGTTTTCTCTCTCTTGCGTTTTCTTTCGTTGCAGAGTACGAGTATGAATACGAGTTGAATTTTATGCCATGCTAATGTCGACTTCTTACCGTGAGATAAAAACTCCGATACCTAGCTAATGATTGTATTGCATCCGACGGAAGGTAGAATTGGTTAGCCTTGTTATATTTATGTCGTGATAACAATAAAACATACTGTTATAAAAGAGAATTTTAATATATTTGCTTCTGGAAATTATGAGGAACACTATCATAATACAATTCGAAAGGATCCAACTAAACCTACAATGGTATTTACAATATTTTTACATTGATTAAAATCTCAATGTGTTACGAATAATTCTAGACATATTTCCATCCGTAATAACAAAATACTATTAAATAAACTAAAGCGGACTTACACTGGAATCTATGTTTCATACGTGTTTATTATTACAGTTAATATAGTGTGATCCTGTTTAATTAATTTTATTACCTATGTCAGTTCTTTATCGACCGGAGTGGCCGGCGCAGAATGCTGGCTCGAGAGGCGTTTATGTAATAAGCATCTTTAACATTAGCTTGGGCAGCCATTTTACACAAAATCGGAAAACGTTCCAAGTAACAGGGACGGCTTCCTGCCAGGACTTCAGTAATACATTACAACATGTTTCTTGCTAACAAGATCGCTAATGGGATATAGGTAGTTATCGGACAGGCTGACAAAGGGAGATTCGAAAAAAATATGCAATAAAGTGAAATGTGAAAGTTGTAATCGTGCCCGGCTCCGACAGGGGCGGTCGGACGGTATCCGACGGCAAACTTAAGAAACTGACGGTGTCGGTCCGAAGAGAAACATGACACGGATGACAGTAAGACATGTTCTGGTGCACGACAATTTTGCCATTAATAAAATCTTTAAAGCAAGTAACGCAGTTCGAAATAGTAAATATATTTTTCATTTAAAACAACTAGGCTCCGGGCTTCGGTCGCGCACGAGGGTGTCCGAGCCGGGAACCGCGCTTCACCGTTAAGGGTCGACCACACCTTGATGTACGCTGGCGGTGCGTTCGCGAAATGCCTAGACACGTTACGTATGCGTCGCGTCATGTGTCGGTGTGGTAGGTCCTGTAGGTCGTGAATGGCAAAATTGGTGTTACGGTAGAGAGTGCGGCGCAGTGTGCGGTCCGTACGCACCTATGCGACGTAGGTGTAGACCTTGCGGTCGTCGGGCGTGCGCGCGAGGTACTCGCGCTCGATGAGGCCCTCGATGCGCTTCTTGATGACGACGGGCGACGGCAGGAAGCGCGCGCGCAGCTGCTCCGTCACCTCCGCCACCAGCAGCGTGTGCTGTACAAACATATACTAAACGTTTAACTACCCATCATTGATAATACGCTTGCTGCGATAAAGCCGAGCTTTACTTTAACATCCAAAGGGTTCGTACAGTTAACAGCAGATGTAGCAAGGAGAAGAATATAACTTCTATCTTTATCTAGTTCACACTACTAAAGAAGACTTATTGACATTTATATATATTATATATATTAGGGGACAATCTTACACAAATCGACCTAGTCCCAAACTAAGCAAAGCTTGTACTATGGGTACTAGACGACGATAAACATACTTATATAGATAAATAAATACTTAAATACATAGAAAACATCCATGACTCAGGAACAAATATTCGTGCTCATCACACAAATAAATGCCCTTACCAGGATTCGAGCCCGGGACCTCTTGCTTCGTAGGCAGGGTCACTACCAACTAGGCTAAAGCGGTCGTTTGGCAGTTAGATGGTTCAAGAACCCGTATGTATTATATTAGGATATAATTGTAAGGTGGACTGATGACCTGGTAAAGGTCGCGGGAGTCCGCTGGATGCGGGTGGCGCAGGACCGGTCATTGTGGCACTCTTTGGGGGAGGCCTATGTCCAGCAGTGGACGTCTTTCGGCTGATATGATGATGATGATGATGATGATAGATGATGATGATAATTGTAAACGCGGGATTCCACCGGTGTGCGGCACACGCATATCCCAGTACAAAAATGCTTGTGCCGCACGGTGCCCCGCACACCGGTGGAATCCCGCCTTTATACATACTAATAAAATAAACACAAATTATGACGCTGTACGCGACGTAAGGCGTCCGGCCTTCGAATTGCAGATAGTTAAATAAATTGACGTCTCTCTTATTAAAAACATAGGTTTCAGTTGTACGGAAACAGTTAAGCTCATCTCTCATCCAGCGGCCGGATCCGATATCGCATTCGATAACCTAACCTTATCTAACCTAACTGTGTGGAAGGACGGCGACACGTCGCTTGCTCTCACTCCTACCTAAAGTTAGGTGCGGTCGCGTCGGATCCGGTCGATGGCTGCCAATGGAATCAGAGGCGGAGATCAAACAAGCCAGTATGACTATGAAGTACGTAGGTATGTGGTGTTGTTTTCTTAATGGTGAGTAAGGGTGCCGAGCTCCCAAGGACGTACTGTATAGCTATGCAGAGTGCCTTCACAACACAGTTACACAGAACATGCGTCGCGCGTCGCCTCTTAGCAATGTATATAGGTATTTAAATATGGGTCATGGGGCATCAACCCGAGACAAATAAAATATATAAATAATTTATCCTTCCAATAATGGGTCGGCAACGCGCTTGTGATTGTTCTGGACTCCATAGACTACGGTGCACACAACAACTCTCGCTCGCACTAACCGGCATCTTCTTGCGCGCCTTCATGATGCGCACGATGGCCGCCTCGATCTCGTGCTTGCGGTCCTCGTCCACCTTGTTGCGCGTCTCTTTCCGTTCGGGCTCCGACTCCCCTTTCGCTGCCACCGTTTGGATCTTAACTCTGTAAAAACAATACATTATTAGGCATTTGCACAACATTGTCATGAACTTTTTTGGCGCGACATGGCTAAGTTTGATTCTGATTATTCTTCAGGCGCGGTCCGTAGATAGGATAGCTCAGGAAATTATTATCTCAAATTGCCTCAGGGTCTAGGTTGGACACCTAGAAGGTATTACCTGTTTATCGTAAAATTCTTTGATAATGTACGATTGTAAAAACTATGACGAATATGTGAAGAGTTTGCTAGTTGACGAAAAAGAAATTACTCGTAAAATTTATTACGCGCCCAGTTTTTTATATTCCAAAAATCGCAAAATTTTCAGTGTTCGTTGAGTACAACGAATCTTAAAATACTACTACTAACTAACAGTAAAAATATATATTGCAACAGTTAAGAAATAGTATTGAGAGTGTAATCCTATATTGGGTTTGCTTATGGCCAACGTGTTTGTAAGGTGTTTGTCACACTGCCGCCGCGTCTCGTTGCGAGACGCGGAGCTCTTTGTATGCAAGTACCTCAGTTTGTATATAAATTCCGTGTGGTACGGTACGACACACTGCAACGCTGCGTCCGGCGAAATTTGCATGCAGCGACGCACCTCCGTCCGGAGATGCGGAGCAGTGTGACGACCGCCTAAGCTACATATAAGGGAGTTAGTGTCACCTGTGCAGTTTGGAGGTGAAGGCATCGTTGACATAGAAGTGGTGCGCGGGTTCGATGTCCTTGGTCTTGGGCTGCTTGATGAGCACGCGCTGCGTGGGCTTGCCCATGGCCAGCGACTGCAGCGCTCGCACCAGGTCTTTCTCGGGGATGTCCGTCTCGTTCAGGATTTCCTGGCGACGAGTGGGGTTGGCAGTTCGTGAAGCATGGTTTAAGGTTCTACCTCATTTTACCGACAAATGTTTCATCGACACTATGTTTCGCAATTTTTTTTTTATTACATTTTCGTCGCTCTGTGCCAGCGTCATTCATGAGAGGAGGCATGTTGCCCAGCAGTGGGACTTTTTTTTCCGAAACTTAAATTTTTAAGGACTGTTATAAAACAAACCTAATCTAACCTACTAGGTGTTACACAAATACCATTAAGCAGCACCTAAAAAGTTAAGGTTACTGAAAAAAAATCTAAGAAATGATAATTCTGCGAAACTACTTACGTTTGATGAATCAAGATTTTCAAACAATATTTTTACTAAACGGGACTTAATCGCGTATTAGATGAGACAATTTGGGTGATGCGAAACATCCGAAACATCGGGAGACCTCAGAGGCTCAGAAAGGTAAATAAATAAGTTAAACATACGCGATTACGTCCCGTTTAGTTAAAATAATTCGATTAAGTGTTTATGGACGAAATATGGACGCCAATTATTAAATATGAATCAAGAAAGAGCGATCTCATTTGGATATCAATTGATAGAACAATGGTTAATCAAGGTGGCCAGATCCGAGTAAATAAACCTTATGCCATTCAGGCATTTAGCAATAAAACTAACTTTTAAATCCTCAATTCAAATTATATTGTCACACTATCACGTTGCGTCAATCAACAATTTCTTGTTTATTCTGTTACATTACCCAGGGGAAAATATGGCGAAGTTTTTTAGAAAAAATATTACAACAAGTCGTAAGTCCACAAAACTGGGGTAGAACATGACAAAAACACCCCCAAAATGGTGGTGTTAAAACCAACAAAATTGCACATTAAAAAAAGTGACCGAAGAGACGTAACTATGGCACCAAGCGTTAACTTAAGGGGCTCCTAGCTCCCAATGACCTTCGATTTGTAACTGTCCGTTTTTCGTGTTTTTTATGGCTTATTGTATTAACAGCAATGAGGTTTACCGAGATAGAATCTCATATTTACTTCAAAACCAGAGCCAGAAAATCGCTCCCCGACCGATAGCTAGTCGCTATTCCCGGTACAAACATGTAGTTACGCGGGCGGCGAGCGCGGCGGCGACGCGTCCAGCGCGCGGAACACCGCGTGCAGGTCCGCCGAGCCCAGCTGTAGTACAAACATGTAGTTACCTCGTACGTAAGCCGCTCCCGCTTGTTGAAGAGCAGCAGCACGCACATCTGGAAGGTGGACACCTGGATGATGTGCTTGCGCGCCTGCGGCGGCGGCGCGGGCGGCGCGGGCGGCGAGCGCGGCGGCGACGCGTCCAGCGCGCGGAACACCGCGTGCAGGTCCGCCGAGCCCAGCTGTAGTACAAACATGTAGTTACCTCGTACGTAAGCCGCTCCCGCTTGTTGAAGAGCAGCAGCACGCACATCTGGAAGGTGGACACCTGGATGATGTGCTTGCGCGCCTGCGGCGGCGGCGCGGGCGGCGCGGGCGGCGAGCGCGGCGGCGACGCGTCCAGCGCGCGGAACACCGCGTGCAGGTCCGCCGAGCCCAGCTGTAGTACAAACATGTAGTTACCTCGTACGTAAGCCGCTCCCGCTTGTTGAAGAGCAGCAGCACGCACATCTGGAAGGTGGACACCTGGATGATGTGCTTGCGCGCCTGCGGCGGCGGCGCGGGCGGCGCGGGCGGCGAGCGCGGCGGCGACGCGTCCAGCGCGCGGAACACCGCGTGCAGGTCCGCCGAGCCCAGCTGTAGTACAAACATGTAGTTACCTCGTACGTAAGCCGCTCCCGCTTGTTGAAGAGCAGCAGCACGCACATCTGGAAGGTGGACACCTGGATGATGTGCTTGCGCGCCTGCGGCGGCGGCGCGGGCGGCGCGGGCGGCGAGCGCGGCGGCGACGCGTCCAGCGCGCGGAACACCGCGTGCAGGTCCGCCGAGCCCAGCTGTAGTACAAACATGTAGTTACCTCGTACGTAAGCCGCTCCCGCTTGTTGAAGAGCAGCAGCACGCACATCTGGAAGGTGGACACCTGGATGATGTGCTTGCGCGCCTGCGGCGGCGGCGCGGGCGGCGCGGGCGGCGAGCGCGGCGGCGACGCGTCCAGCGCGCGGAACACCGCGTGCAGGTCCGCCGAGCCCAGCTGTAGTACAAACATGTAGTTACCTCGTACGTAAGCCGCTCCCGCTTGTTGAAGAGCAGCAGCACGCACATCTGGAAGGTGGACACCTGGATGATGTGCTTGCGCGCCTGCGGCGGCGGCGCGGGCGGCGCGGGCGGCGAGCGCGGCGGCGACGCGTCCAGCGCGCGGAACACCGCGTGCAGGTCCGCCGAGCCCAGCTGTAGTACAAACATGTAGTTACCTCGTACGTAAGCCGCTCCCGCTTGTTGAAGAGCAGCAGCACGCACATCTGGAAGGTGGACACCTGGATGATGTGCTTGCGCGCCTGCGGCGGCGGCGCGGGCGGCGCGGGCGGCGAGCGCGGCGGCGACGCGTCCAGCGCGCGGAACACCGCGTGCAGGTCCGCCGAGCCCAGCTGTAGTACAAACATGTAGTTACCTCGTACGTAAGCCGCTCCCGCTTGTTGAAGAGCAGCAGCACGCACATCTGGAAGGTGGACACCTGGATGATGTGCTTGCGCGCCTGCGGCGGCGGCGCGGGCGGCGCGGGCGGCGAGCGCGGCGGCGACGCGTCCAGCGCGCGGAACACCGCGTGCAGGTCCGCCGAGCCCAGCTGTAGTACAAACATGTAGTTACCTCGTACGTAAGCCGCTCCCGCTTGTTGAAGAGCAGCAGCACGCACATCTGGAAGGTGGACACCTGGATGATGTGCTTGCGCGCCTGCGGCGGCGGCGCGGGCGGCGCGGGCGGCGAGCGCGGCGGCGACGCGTCCAGCGCGCGGAACACCGCGTGCAGGTCCGCCGAGCCCAGCTGTAGTACAAACATGTAGTTACCTCGTACGTAAGCCGCTCCCGCTTGTTGAAGAGCAGCAGCACGCACATCTGGAAGGTGGACACCTGGATGATGTGCTTGCGCGCCTGCGGCGGCGGCGCGGGCGGCGCGGGCGGCGAGCGCGGCGGCGACGCGTCCAGCGCGCGGAACACCGCGTGCAGGTCCGCCGAGCCCAGCTGTAGTACAAACATGTAGTTACCTCGTACGTAAGCCGCTCCCGCTTGTTGAAGAGCAGCAGCACGCACATCTGGAAGGTGGACACCTGGATGATGTGCTTGCGCGCCTGCGGCGGCGGCGCGGGCGGCGCGGGCGGCGAGCGCGGCGGCGACGCGTCCAGCGCGCGGAACACCGCGTGCAGGTCCGCCGAGCCCAGCTGTAGTACAAACATGTAGTTACCTCGTACGTAAGCCGCTCCCGCTTGTTGAAGAGCAGCAGCACGCACATCTGGAAGGTGGACACCTGGATGATGTGCTTGCGCGCCTGCGGCGGCGGCGCGGGCGGCGCGGGCGGCGAGCGCGGCGGCGACGCGTCCAGCGCGCGGAACACCGCGTGCAGGTCCGCCGAGCCCAGCTGTAGTACAAACATGTAGTTACCTCGTACGTAAGCCGCTCCCGCTTGTTGAAGAGCAGCAGCACGCACATCTGGAAGGTGGACACCTGGATGATGTGCTTGCGCGCCTGCGGCGGCGGCGCGGGCGGCGCGGGCGGCGAGCGCGGCGGCGACGCGTCCAGCGCGCGGAACACCGCGTGCAGGTCCGCCGAGCCCAGCTGTAGTACAAACATGTAGTTACCTCGTACGTAAGCCGCTCCCGCTTGTTGAAGAGCAGCAGCACGCACATCTGGAAGGTGGACACCTGGATGATGTGCTTGCGCGCCTGCGGCGGCGGCGCGGGCGGCGCGGGCGGCGAGCGCGGCGGCGACGCGTCCAGCGCGCGGAACACCGCGTGCAGGTCCGCCGAGCCCAGCTGTAGTACAAACATGTAGTTACCTCGTACGTAAGCCGCTCCCGCTTGTTGAAGAGCAGCAGCACGCACATCTGGAAGGTGGACACCTGGATGATGTGCTTGCGCGCCTGCGGCGGCGGCGCGGGCGGCGCGGGCGGCGAGCGCGGCGGCGACGCGTCCAGCGCGCGGAACACCGCGTGCAGGTCCGCCGAGCCCAGCTGTAGTACAAACATGTAGTTACCTCGTACGTAAGCCGCTCCCGCTTGTTGAAGAGCAGCAGCACGCACATCTGGAAGGTGGACACCTGGATGATGTGCTTGCGCGCCTGCGGCGGCGGCGCGGGCGGCGCGGGCGGCGAGCGCGGCGGCGACGCGTCCAGCGCGCGGAACACCGCGTGCAGGTCCGCCGAGCCCAGCTGAGGCTGCAGTGACAGCTGCCGGCCCGAGTGCTTCGCCAGGTAGAAGCTGTGACACACGCCGTTCTCATTAGTTATCTATCTGCATTCAACTTATTTCGCAACATCACTTTAAACGTCTCCATAGTAATTTCAATGAGTGGAGTTGCCAAATTATTTGCAAGTTGCCTCCCAAACGATTCTTAACGTAGATATAATGGGGTTGATAAAGGGCGCGTGAAAACATCAAGCCGCGTCGAACCTCGCAACGCGCCGTCTATCATCATTGAGCCTGCCCAGGTGGCGCGATTTACGCACGATTACACGCGCGTAAACACTCGCGCGTTCCCGAGGTACTAGAGCTACATATATCACCCAAGATGGTGCCGCGCGTTTCCTTACTCGCGCGTAACACGGCTTGCCGTACGTCGGCCGATGCGGTGCGTATCAGTTTTCTGAGTCAAAGGCGCTTTCGAGGGTCGGCGAGTGTCTACACGGACGGCGTGGCTTGGATTTTCCACGCGCCATTTATATCGGGAATAAATTTAACACTGGGTGTGTAGTTAATAGTAGTCATGTACGTAAAAATGATGTATAAAAAAAAGGAAAGGGACACTGATATTCTCAACAGCTCAATTTCGTTGGATAATATTTTAGGGTCGTATTCCACTTGTCCAAGAACTTTGGGCAATGTGCATTGCGTCTCACTCACTCTTTATGCAAATGTGACCTCTCACTTGCACATTGCCCAAAGTTCTTGGACAAGTGGAATACGACCCTAAAATATTATCCATAATACACATTGGACAAAGATCTTGGACAAGTGGAATTGGTATTCCACTTGTGCAGCATTTGGTCTAGAGTGCATCACGCGCTCATCATGCAACGCAGGGTCGAAAGGACAGTCCTGTAACAAAGTGGTTACCTTCTGAATACGTCAAAGGCGTTCCTGGGCGGCGTGGGAATGTTGCACTTGGGCGTGGCGCTCTGCGTGGGCCAGAAGCCCGTCGTCAGCACGCGCACCGACAGGTCCACGCCGTGCAGGTTCGTCTGCACAACACACACATGGTAATGTAGTAAACACCGACTAAGGTTGTATGGTGCTTTCACCCATGGCCTTAACGCGACTATCACACTGCGCTACTTATCAGGAAGACGGCGCAGCGCGACGGTTTTCACGTAGCAAAAAGTCTCTCGGTTTGGATCGGTACCACATACTGCACCGCACCACCGTGCGGCGAAATTTGTACGCGTTTCCGCTCCCCCGTCTAGAGGAGCGGTGCAGTGACATGATCGCCGTTTTCGTATGGCGCACCGATGCCGCTGCCGCCAAGTCGTGGCGGAGCTGTATGGTTCCTTTCATTTAAATAGCACACCTATTTTTACATCTCACTCAGGTGAGGAGTGGGGCAAGATGACCTCAATTTATTTATCTAATGAATAATTCAGTACCAGAAGTTCCACGCACGAGTAACCACATCATCGTTATCGAATCCCATTATCGTTAAGACCACACGCGACACGCGACGCGGCGTAAGCGTTCACTCACACAGCGACACAGAGACTGTAATAAAGAGTTCATTCTATACCCGAGACTAGTCGTTATTATTTACCTAAAACATATTTCACTTCATGGCGACCTTGCCAAGATCGGATAACCAAATACACAAAATTGCTAAAATTCTCTCGTAACTGAAACATGTGGGTGTACTCACTCCGGACGAGAGCACGTGTTCCTTGAACTCCTCCATGATGGTGTTCGACACCGTCATGTCCTTGAACATGCCTTCCAGCTTCGACGTGAACTGACACCCGCACTCAGTCTGGAACACAACAGTTATGTATTCAACCATCACTTTGTTTTATACACTATATTGTACACTATACTGTATTCTAAATTTAAAGCTTCTATGTCTGCTAGAAGTGTCCTAGAGTTTTGTTGATGGTTCAGTCAGTCAGTCAGTCAGTGAGTGGGTCAGTGTACTGACTCACTCACTGACTGACTGACAGTGAGTGAGTGACAAAATTAAGAAACTGACTAGTTATAATTCTTAAACTACTCGTTCAAATTGAATGAAATTTGAAATGTACCGTGTTTATACAATGGCTGCTTCGTTACTGAAAATTCAGGCTTCTAGGTTTATCCACACCGAAGTGTCGAAAATGGCCTGAACTGCGTCAAGTCAAGGGCACCAATACGTATACACCACAAAGTCTCAAAAAGATGTACACAGACCTTATTTCTGCAACAATAAGGTTGTACACATTTTTATGAAACTGAGTGAATACATATTGGTGCCCTTGACTGTACGCCGTGCCGCTAATTTGCTCGACTTGGCGGATGTAAACAAGCAAACTAAACCACCTGAACTGGCCAATCAGCCAATAAAACCAGCTTTTAATTATTAATGTAATATGCGATTGGCTGCGTGAGCAAGACACGTGGTTTAGTTTGTTCACATTCTTTTAAATGCCTAAAGAATCAGACTATAATTCCACGCGATACTCGCATATTACGCGAGCCAACTGTTACAGTTAACAGTTGGTTCGCGTTATACAACAATTACAAGAATTAATTTAAGCAGAGCCAAAGATGAGGTATTTAGTCTCGGGTGATGTAGCGTAATTGGTATAGTACGCCCGGACTTGTGAGAGTAAAGCCTGTCAAAAACGGAAACAAAAAAATAACCTCATAGTTAGAGCAGAAAGTCGTTTGTCCCTTTCTTATTTTGACAGAATTAACTCTTAAGGGGCCCACCCACTATCAGTCCGCCTGCAGTCCCTGGCCTGTCAGTTGTTCGGAACTGTCAAATTTTTGTTCTAACTGACAGGCTGATATCGTCCGGCGGACTGATAGTGGGTGGGGACCATTACAGTTTTGGTTACCTACAGTACACCTACAGTACACAATTTTGGATACAGTAAATTTCAAGTCTCAGGAATACATAATCTGTCTACTTAGGTACAGTACGATTACTGTTAGTTAAGACCTGACAGATGGATTGCCTTCATTTAATTTTCAACTTTAATTTCATATAGATAAAGCATTTTTCAGAATACTGTTACCTACATCTACCGATTTAGTAATAACTATTTTATAATTTGTATAAGATTAAAATTGAAAATTAAATGAAGGCAATCCATCTGTCAGGTCTTAACTAACAGTAATCGTACTGTACATCTGTTTGTTCTAACATTTCTACAAACGATCAAATTATATCAGAATAAATACTAGTAACCAGGAATATGTACAATTAGCCGGGTCCACAATGCACGTGTGCCTCGGGCGAGGCGGGCGGCTGAGCATGCGGACCGTTCGCCGTTCTGTTTTGGTGAGGATGGCTCGGGCGAATTTTAGCGTGTCCGAGGCAACCGCGCGCGGCAAGCCCGAGCCAAGTTGGCTCAGCCGAATGTACCCACGAACGCGCCGCGGCACGGCGGGCGAGGCGTGCTCGGCCCAGACATGCGTCCGGTGTGGACCCGGCTAATTCTTTATCATTGTCAAGCTAGAAGACTAGCTTAACAATGAAAGATCCTTTAGACATAATTTTAGTCAGATTGGAGATATTCTTAGTGTCCATTGTGATAGAATTTACGTTGTTGTTGTTAAAATCGTACATATTCCCTACTCCTAAGACCCAGCTTAAAGTCTCATGTCTGCAAAATTCTTTACCTGTTCAGCTTAAAACCGAACTAAAAGAACAACTTCGCAATCAAATAGAGGAAGGCGGGAACAAGGCAAAGAACTCTACATTCTCGGACTTTAAGCAAGATTTCCTCTAAAAGACTACTGGGGAGGTGAGGACACTTACGAATGCCCATAGGAAAGGTAAAGAATTTTGCAGATATGGGGAGAGGGATGGGGCGGGCGCGGAGGCGCTACGCTCACGCTGTGTTCTCTATTTGCGACACGTCGCCGATTATACAGTGGAAGTCCCGCGGCTCCACGTCCTTTAGCAAGCCTTCCTTCTGGTAAGAACCAAAGCGATAGGTATCTACAGCGGTTTGTCAATACAGATAGTGGAACATTTCATAAAGGCCTTACGTAGAGGCCATCCCAGTAAGCAGGATGTATAGTACGTCGGACACAAAGATAGTCTATTAATCATGAGGTCTAAAACTGAGTATCGGTATCGAACACTATCAAAATTCAGCTAGAATTTTTTCTGGTTCTATTCTGCGCCTGGATGGGGATTATACAAGACGAGACTTCATAAATGTAAAATGAGTGAATTATATGCTCAATTGTGGATGGCGTCAGTTAACCATTCAATAGTTATTCGTAATATACGTAAACTAGTGGCTGTGCGAGCTGTAGAAATCGCGAGCCTACCTATAAAAAAAAAAAGGTTTTTTGAATTTCTTACAAGTGACCCGTCGAAAGGATTCTATATAATTAACGAACCTGTTCACAAAATTTCACGACAATCGGTTGAGAAATGCGACCTGTAGAGGCGGACAGCGTGAAAGCGGAACAGACACCGGACATACGAACGATTTTCGGCCCAAGCTAAAGCATAGAACTTCGTTCGCTTTGCTCGCTCGTTGGATTACACCGGCCGTAGTAAATATTGAGCCATTTAAAACCATTTGTTTTTAGCATCATTTTCAGTAAGTAGTTACCTTACGGCTGCGAGTTCATGGGGCAGACAAAAATGGCTAACAGGCTAATTAAAATAAATCCATCCTCTTCAATGGACTTTACATCATTCTAATTTCGAACAGAGTTGCATTTGTTGCACAAACTACTCTATTTTCCTTCGTAGTTCATTCAAAATCCATAGTACATTTTTCGTGTATGCTGAGCCTACTCAGCATACAGGACTAGGCAGGAGGGCTAGAGATAATGAATAAGGCGAGTGTATGTTAAAGTTACCTTAAGTTTGGAGATCATGTTCTTCTCGGAGTCGTCGGACACGGACTTGTTTAGCAGCAGCCGCTTGGCCAGGTGCTGCTTGTAGTAGCGCTCGAACACGTCCTTCTCCTGCAGGAAGCGGAACAGCACCATCGTCTTGTCTAGCACGCCCTCGATCTCCTGCTCGCTCATCTGTCAACATACAAGCCCGTCAAGTGTCTTCAATACAAAGTTAACTATAGGGGCGGCTCTATTGCAGCAACTTAAGAGCACAGGCTGGTCAATGATAAGTACGACGCCAGCAGCAGTCATTCAATAGAAACTTGTCAAACTTTCCGTACATTCAGATTTTAACGATCACCGCTAGTCGTAACTACAGACGGCTTTGTGCAACCCACCCTCAGAAAACAAAAATAGGTTCGTAATTTAAAAAAAAACACGCACGTTGCACAAGTACACGTCGATTCTTTACCACCGCCAGACGGACGGAATCTAGAAATTCTTCCTCGTTAGTATATCATCAACCTATACACAATACACATCCACGTGTTGGGTTTCGTCTCGTCACCTGGACGCGGGTATAATTTTCATTCAATATTACATTGCAAATCAGCGCAGAATTGGCAAAGATATCGCTGAACATGTAGATTCTTCTAGGACTTCTATACTACATCTGCATCAATATATCATCGTGCATTAATATAATTATTTTGATTTTTGGCTTATTGTAATCTCTGCACCACCTACTACATAATCTAGTTTTATCTCTTTCTCCGATACCCAAAGGTTGTCTGGAAGAGATCGCTCTTCAGCGATAAGACCGCCTGTTGTCTACCTCTACCTACATGTTATTGTATTGTTTTTCTTTTTAACTGCTTTGTTTGTGTGAGGTGTGCAATAAAGAGTATTTGTATTGTATTGTATTGTGTACATCTACACTTCGTGCCTGAATGTAATGTACCATTTCCTTTACGTTTAATTTGACCAAAGTACTTACGCCCTTCTCGCCTTTCTTAAGTTTGCCATCGATGAAAAGCGACAGAAACTCCGGAGACTTGTTGTTCAAATTAAGGAAGTACTCAAAGTCTGAGGCGATCATGTGCTTGAATATCTTGTCGTTGTTGAAGGAGTTGTGAAGGAAGTGGTCAAATCTGTCCTTTAGGTCCAGGAGATTCTGCAAACAAGAAAAAATACAGTCAGTGGGTATGCATTATAGGTATAAAGAAACAATGATTGTTGTAACAGTTGATGAAAGCATATTGACATATATTTTTGGAATGTCTGCACAACCACAACAGACCTCCGAAACACCTAGTGAAATCAACAAATATATGAATGCCTGTACCGAAAAGTTTTTTTATAGAGTATATTTATGAACTAACAAAACTACAATGAACAGCAAGGATATTTAATTTTAGTTATATGATACATAATGTCTATTTACAATTGTACGGTCCACACACCGCACATTGCCATCTCAGCGAAATTACCTTCGATCGCGTAAACCATTAAAGTACGCGTCAGTACACGTTTACAACCAACACTCAGCACGCGTGTCCTCATTCGCACTATCATTCATAATATCGTGCTTTTATAGTTAGTTTAATACGGTATAAATAAAGAGTTTACTTTGGCTATATTAGTGAATTATTATTACATCATCAAGCAAGAACATTTTATACTTTGGTGTGTGTGGCACTAGCAGCCCGTACAACAATAAATATATTGGTTTGAGGTTTTTGCGTCTGAACAAGCGAATTTTTTTCTTTAAGCCTGCCATTAAATTTTGCACAGTGGTTAGGAGACAATTGGCGTGTTTTTTCCACTTCTTTTTAAAATCTGTCTCTGATGTTGCTGGAGCACAGTTTTTATGCAACTACTCATACGCTTTGCCTAATGCCCAATACGGAGCGTCGTAGCTGGGGAAAATTTGGGGGGTTCATATCTCTGGGACACACATTGCACGTTGTTTGAAGCCAGACACTCTTCTATGGCTCGGGCATAATGTGCCAAGTCGGGCCAAAATAACACAGTCTCTTCATACTGCCTTATAAAGATAAAATCAAACATTTCATTTCTGGACATATGTATCTGCATTTATGGTGCCTTGCGTGATAAATGACCCAGTGCGTTTTCCACAGGAACATGCTTGCCAGATTAAATACTTTTCGCCAAACTTTTTCAAAAAAAATATCTGGTCTGATCGTTTATATTCGCCCTATTTTCGGTTATAAAGAATTGGTCACCTGCCTGGGTCTAGCCTCATGTACTGTAGTTAGACGCAGGATTGATACTATCAGGGTATCCGCCACGCACCGTGCGCAGCCCCTGCACTATAGGTAAAGCCGCCCCTGGATCAGCCCACCTGCACATATGCGATGGCGTTGGTGTTGTGGTGCGGCTCCTGCACGAGCGCGCGGCCCTGCTCGCGCAGGTGCGCCGACACGGCGTCCGCCACCGTGCGCAGCCCCTGCACTATAGGTAAAGCCGCCCCTGGATCAGCCCACCTGCACATATGCGATGGCGTTGGTGTTGTGGTGCGGATCCTGCACGAGCGCGCGGCCCTGCTCGCGCAGGTGCGCCGACACGGCGTCCGCCACCGTGCGCAGCCCCTGCACTATAGGTAAAGCCGCCCCTGGATCAGCCCACCTGCACATATGCGATGGCGTTGGTGTTGTGGTGCGGATCCTGCACGAGCGTGCGGCCCTGCTCGCGCAGGTGCGCCGACACGGCGTCCGCCACCGTGCGCAGCCCCTGCACTATAGGTAAAGCCGCCCCTGGATCAGCCCACCTGCACATATGCGATGGCGTTGGTGTTGTGGTGCGGCTCCTGCACGAGCGCGCGGCCCTGCTCGCGCAGGTGCGCCGACACGGCGTCCGCCACCGTGCGCAGCCCCTGCACTATAGGTAAAGCCGCCCCTGGATCAGCCCACCTGCACATATGCGATGGCGTTGGTGTTGTGGTGCGGCTCCTGCACGAGCGCGCGGCCCTGCTCGCGCAGGTGCGCCGACACGGCGTCCGCCACCGTGCGCAGCCCCTGCACTATAGGTAAAGCCGCCCCTGGATCAGCCCACCTGCACATATGCGATGGCGTTGGTGTTGTGGTGCGGCTCCTGCACGAGCGCGCGGCCCTGCTCGCGCAGGTGCGCCGACACGGCGTCCGCCACCGTGCGCAGCCCCTGCACTATAGGTAAAGCCGCCCCTGGATCAGCCCACCTGCACATATGCGATGGCGTTGGTGTTGTGGTGCGGCTCCTGCACGAGCGCGCGGCCCTGCTCGCGCAGGTGCGCCGACACGGCGTCCGCCACCGTGCGCAGCCCCTGCACTATAGGTAAAGCCGCCCCTGGATCAGCCCACCTGCACATATGCGATGGCGTTGGTGTTGTGGTGCGGCTCCTGCACGAGCGCGCGGCCCTGCTCGCGCAGGTGCGCCGACACGGCGTCCGCCACCGTGCGCAGCCCCTGCACTATAGGTAAAGCCGCCCCTGGATCAGCCCACCTGCACATATGCGATGGCGTTGGTGTTGTGGTGCGGCTCCTGCACGAGCGCGCGGCCCTGCACGCGCAGGTGCGCCGACACGGCGTCCGCCACCGTGCGCAGCCCCTGCACTATAGGTAAAGCCGCCCCTGGATCAGCCCACCTGCACATATGCGATGGCGTTGGTGTTGTGGTGCGGCTCCTGCACGAGCGCGCGGCCCTGCTCGCGCAGGTGCGCCGACACGGCGTCCGCCACCGTGCGCAGCCCCTGCACTATAGGTAAAGCCGCCCCTGGATCAGCCCACCTGCACATATGCGATGGCGTTGGTGTTGTGGTGCGGCTCCTGCACGAGCGCGCGGCCCTGCTCGCGCAGGTGCGCCGACACGGCGTCCGCCACCGTGCGCAGCCCCTGCACTATAGGTAAAGCCGCCCCTGGATCAGCCCACCTGCACATATGCGATGGCGTTGGTGTTGTGGTGCGGCTCCTGCACGAGCGCGCGGCCCTGCTCGCGCAGGTGCGCCGACACGGCGTCCGCCACCGTGCGCAGCCCCTGCACTATAGGTAAAGCCGCCCCTGGATCAGCCCACCTGCACATATGCGATGGCGTTGGTGTTGTGGTGCGGCTCCTGCACGAGCGCGCGGCCCTGCTCGCGCAGGTGCGCCGACACGGCGTCCGCCACCGTGCGCAGCCCCTGCAGTATAGGTAAAGCCGCCCCTGGATCAGCCCACCTGCACATATGCGATGGCGTTGGTGTTGTGGTGCGGCTCCTGCACGAGCGCGCGGCCCTGCTCGCGCAGGTGCGCCGACACGGCGTCCGCCACCGTGCGCAGCCCCTGCACTATAGGTAAAGCCGCCCCTGGATCAGCCCACCTGCACATATGCGATGGCGTTGGTGTTGTGGTGCGGCTCCTGCACGAGCGCGCGGCCCTGCTCGCGCAGGTGCGCCGACACGGCGTCCGCCACCGTGCGCAGCCCCTGCACTATAGGTAAAGCCGCCCCTGGATCAGCCCACCTGCACATATGCGATGGCGTTGGTGTTGTGGTGCGGCTCCTGCACGAGCGCGCGGCCCTGCTCGCGCAGGTGCGCCGACACGGCGTCCGCCACCGTGCGCAGCCCCTGCACTATAGGTAAAGCCGCCCCTGGATCAGCCCACCTGCACATATGCGATGGCGTTGGTGTTGTGGTGCGGCTCCTGCACGAGCGCGCGGCCCTGCTCGCGCAGGTGCGCCGACACGGCGTCCGCCACCGTGCGCAGCCCCTGCACTATAGGTAAAGCCGCCCCTGGATCAGCCCACCTGCACATATGCGATGGCGTTGGTGTTGTGGTGCGGCTCCTGCACGAGCGCGCGGCCCTGCTCGCGCAGGTGCGCCGACACGGCGTCCGCCACCGTGCGCAGCCCCTGCACTATAGGTAAAGCCGCCCCTGGATCAGCCCACCTGCACATATGCGATGGCGTTGGTGTTGTGGTGCGGCTCCTGCACGAGCGCGCGGCCCTGCTCGCGCAGGTGCGCCGACACGGCGTCCGCCACCGTGCGCAGCCCCTGCACTATAGGTAAAGCCGCCCCTGGATCAGCCCACCTGCACATATGCGATGGCGTTGGTGTTGTGGTGCGGCTCCTGCACGAGCGCGCGGCCCTGCTCGCGCAGGTGCGCCGACACGGCGTCCGCCACCGTGCGCAGCCCCTGCACTATAGGTAAAGCCGCCCCTGGATCAGCCCACCTGCACATATGCGATGGCGTTGGTGTTGTGGTGCGGCTCCTGCACGAGCGCGCGGCCCTGCTCGCGCAGGTGCGCCGACACGGCGTCCGCCACCGTGCGCAGCCCCTGTACTATAGGTAAAGCCGCCCCTGGATCAGCCCACCTGCACATATGCGATGGCGTTGGTGTTGTGGTGCGGCTCCTGCACGAGCGCGCGGCCCTGCTCGCGCAGGTGCGCCGACACGGCGTCCGCCACCGTGCGCAGCCCCTGCACTATAGGTAAAGCCGCCCCTGGATCAGCCCACCTGCACATATGCGATGGCGTTGGTGTTGTGGTGCGGCTCCTGCACGAGCGCGCGGCCCTGCTCGCGCAGGTGCGCCGACACGGCGTCCGCCACCGTGCGCAGCCCCTGCACTATAGGTAAAGCCGCCCCTGGATCAGCCCACCTGCACATATGCGATGGCGTTGGTGTTGTGGTGCGGCTCCTGCACGAGCGCGCGGCCCTGCTCGCGCAGGTGCGCCGACACGGCGTCCGCCACCGTGCGCAGCCCCTGTACTATAGGTAAAGCCGCCCCTGGATCAGCCCACCTGCACATATGCGATGGCGTTGGTGTTGTGGTGCGGCTCCTGCACGAGCGCGCGGCCCTGCTCGCGCAGGTGCGCCGACACGGCGTCCGCCACCGTGCGCAGCCCCTGCACTATAGGTAAAGCCGCCCCTGGATCAGCCCACCTGCACATATGCGATGGCGTTGGTGTTGTGGTGCGGCTCCTGCACGAGCGCGCGGCCCTGCTCGCGCAGGTGCGCCGACACGGCGTCCGCCACCGTGCGCAGCCCTTCCGCCACGCGCGACAGCAGCTTGTACACGCACGCCAGCTCCGTCGTGCGCGTGTGCAGCAGCATGTGCACTACGCCGGAGTTCTCCATCTGCAAACAAATAAATACTACAATTTCTTGTAATACACTGCCGAAAGCATACTGAACCGAGTACTTCAATCAATCAACGCGGTTGTTATTCTTCTGGAATGTGTGTATTGTACAAAAAGCGTAATTCATGTGGAGCACATTTACTTCACCAAATTACATCGTACTTCTGTACACGGCATGCTCGCATACACGTCCAAATTATGCGAGGCGCCTTTGAGCACGGTCAAAAGACCGACTCTAGACGGCTCGCCGCGCGCCACCCGCGCGCTGCTAGCCGCACAGCGCGTGAGCGCGTACGAATTAGAGCAAAACAGGTGAGCCGTGCGTGCTTCAAGCCGAGGCTGCTCAAATTCGTACGCCCCTGTACATTGAAGTAGCTCGAATGTATGAACTGCCGCTCGTCGCCCCGCTGTCCGCTGGCGTCCAGTCTGCGGCTTTAGGGTAGGACGCAGCAAGCCGTTTAAAATCGTAAAGCGGTGTTTGTTAAAATCTGAATGTATGGAAAGTTTCTACGGAACTATAGCTGCTGGGTCCATATTTAACGTTGATCGGTCTATAATCGAAAGTTGGTGCAACCTGCCCTTGCATAGGTCTCCTCGGTCAGTATCCACCTTACACTCTATTAAGGGTCGGTTTCGGCAATCGAGGGTCGGGAATGTAAGAGAATTATATAGAAAACGATGTTCCACAACCTTGAAAAAAATCACACAGCGAGCCAATGAATGTTACTTCTTCTTGAAACATTCGAATTTAAGATAATGCTTATGGATAAGCGTAAAAAAAACAGAAAATCACTAAAAATGTTTAAATCGCACTCCCGTATTGTAACAACTGAGTCGGAAGTATCCAGAATTATTAAATGAATTTTATCAAATAATAAAGTTAAAACTATAAACAAGTTCTTGGAATCTTAATTTCCTAATAAATATATACTTATTTCGTGTAAAAAAAACACAAAGTTGCCCAATTTTTACACTCAAAATCTTCATACAAATTAGTATGGAGCGGCCGGCGCACTACGAGTGCGACCGCTCGCGGCGGCGGGCGGCGTTCTCGTTCAGTCGGCCACGCGCCTCCGAAGTGAGACCACGTCGCTTTGCGCCGCATTGACAGATCGCGATCGAACCGTGTACTTACACAAAATCAGTGCACAGTGGTTCAAAAAATAATTATTTCAATTTATTCTTATGTTCATTGATTAACATAATTATTTAAATAACGTAGAACTAACAACATGCTTATATTTTCCTCGTTTCGTACATGTATTTCTGTTTCCTATGTTTGGTTTGATCATAAAAAAGGTTTTTGTATGTCCGGTTGTCCGGCTGTCCTCTCTATAGGTAGCCTCTCTCAACAGATTCTCGTGAACTTTTGTTGCGAGTTCGATATTTAGCCATAGGGCAAAATTGCTTTCGTATGTCCGGTTGTCTGGCTGTCCCCTCTATAGGTAGCCTCTCTCAACAGATTCTCGTGAAATTTTGTTAGTGAGTTCGATACTTAACCATAGGGCAAAAATGCTTTCGTATGTCCGGTTGTCCGGCTGTCCTGCTGTCCCCTCTATAGGTCACATCTCTCAACAGATTCTCGTGAAATTTTGTGAGCGAGTTCGATATTTAACTAACGGGCAAAAATGCTTTCGTATGTCCGGTTGTCCGGCTGTCCCCTCTATAGGTCGCATCTCTCAACAGATTCTCGTGAAATTTTGTTAGTGAGTTCAATATTTAACTAAAGGGCAAAAATGCTTTCCTATGTCCGGTTGTCCGGCTGTCCCTTCTATAGGTCGCATCTCTCAATAGATTCTCGTGAAATTTTGAGAGCATTATCGATATTTATAAGAGGGCAAAAATGCTTTTGTATGTCCAGTTGTCCGGCTGTCCCCTCTATAGGTCGCATCTCTCCACAGATTCTCGTGAAATTTTGAGAGCGATTTGATAATTATTTAAAGGAGGGCAAAAATGCTTTCGTATCTTCGGCTGTCCCCTATGTAGGTATTTTTTTAAATTTATATTTCAAGATAGGGTTTACATTATAATGTTAACATATATGTGCCTCTATAGGAAGGGTTTATTTAATAGTTGGCTAGATCGCGCGGTTCGATCCGCGAGTAGGTACTAAATATATATAGGTATCATACTATAACTAATTACTAACTACTTAACATTAAGCTAAGTTGAGGTACATAATTGGTATTCGGTTAATACTGACAATGTGTGTGCTATGAAAATTGCAAGTAATTTTTTTTTACAGTTTTTGAACTTGATTCTATCGTCTGTGATACTTAACAAGTCATGCAGTAATGCAGGTTGCATCTCTAAACATATTCTCGTGAAATTTTGTGAGCGAATTTGATATTCATGGGGCAAAAATCGCCCTCGCCTAAGCCGTTCGGCCGAACAAAACAACCGTTCATGGGCTGCGGTGCGCCCGGTTTCGGCGAACGTTGGTAGGTATTGTTATTAAGATGAAATACATTTGACATAACAATTTTTATATTTGGTAACAAAATCCAAAGTTACAATTTTGCTGGCGAGTCAAATTCGGAGACCCACTGTGTATACGTACATGTGTGCGTGTGCGGTGCGCGAGCCTCGATCGTTGTAAAAGTAGCGCAAAAAACCTAAACTCCGCGCGGCGCGACTCCGAAACCGGCCCTTAAATCTAACGAGTCTGTGCAATATACCTCGACGATGGTCTTCATATGGTGCTGGATGAGCTCGAGCTCGAGCACGGAGACCACCCGCGGCTCGGTGCTCTCGTCGAGGTAGTGCCGCGCGCGCTCCGCCTCCTCGCCGATGCGCGCCTCCACGCGCGCGATGTACACCGCCGCGCTGTTCTCCGCTAGGAACTTCTGAGATTCCATCTGCAACAAACAACTTTTTGTTTATTTATAGCCAGCAACAGATTTTTCACCTCACCGGCTCGAAAAGGCTTGCTTTATAGCTCAAAATCTGCGCCCAAAAGCCCATTATATCCGCTAGCGTGGAAAGAGTTTTTGAATTTGGAAAGTGACGGTCAATCGCGAGATCCAACTTTTTTCTATACAGAATGAGAGGTCATTATCCCGCGATCAGAAACTGATGGTGTTATGCCAATAATTAATTGTTATTATTTTGATAAAATTAAATTAATAATACTTATTCTTTCTTAATTACATACGAAATATCAATATTTAGACTGACTTATAAGGATACAATACGAATAAATAATTTTAAAATATAGTTTTATTTTTCAAAAGTTTTCGCTTATTCCAAATTTGGAACGCACCGTTTGTAAAGTTAATACAAGAAAAAATCATATACCTACATTTAATTTTGTTTTGTTCTAAAGCCACAGTAAAACCGAAATAATGGTGGTTATTTATAGATTTTAGTGCAGAAGATATACAATATATGAATTTTAATGCCTGCTAAGTTAGCAGAAAAAGTGAAATAAGCGTATTTGAGCCTTAGTTTACCCGTGAGTACCCAACAATACTTTGACTTTTTTAATGTAGGTAAGCGTGGAGTTATTTAAAAATGTAAAAATGTTTGTTATATTTAATAATTATAGAATCTTGATGAGATGTAAACAAACCTTTATTGAAAATAAGTATAAGGTCCAAATTACTTCCATTACATTTACAATTTTCCTCGCGGTGGTGAGGTGAAAAGTTGTGTGTTTCGCTCGGCAGCAAAGATGTTTGGTGTCTCGTGCCTTGAAAGCCTCGCTATGCTCAGGATTGTACTGTTGAACCATTCGCTTCGCTCATGGTTCAATCTTACAATCCTTCGCTAGCTCGGCAATACAAGCACTTGCGCCAAACAACAACTTTGCAGCCTTGCATAACAAATAACTATTCTTAACCATGTTCCTTGCGGGTGATAACTTGCCGGTGTAGCCATGGGGGTTTATGGAAACGTCAGCGGCAGCTCCATTGGCGGGTCAAGGTGTTATTACCTCGTGACCATCAAATAATGGCTCGGTGACAACAAGCATACGTCTAACACTGTGGTAGTAGCGCACCTTAAACACCACAACTCACCCTGTAAAATTCTGCGGACTGGTGAAGGAAGGGTTTCTCGAAGTCCTCCTCGTAGACGGCGCGAGAGTTGATGCCGAGCACCATGAGCATCTGGCAGGCGTTGCGGATGGCGAGCCGGTCTACCACCTCCCCGCGCCGCTCGCGCGCCACCAGCTCCAGCAGCGTCTGCCGCAGGTGGTCGCGGATGCAGCCGTAGCGGACAACCTTAACATAACCGATCATTATAACCTGAAGTCATTTCTTTGACGGGGCTAAAACAGAAAGAATCTTGAAGTGATATTACTCTGTCATGATGTCCCTGTGATAACTACTGTACAGATAGTTAAACTCATCTTTTTCGCGCCGATGTATATGGGCGTGCGCGCTTGTATCAGATTTTGTTTGTGTGGCTATGACACGGCCGTCGTCGTCACAGACGCACGCACTCATACAGAGTTAGTTACAAGCTCACGCACACATAAGTTGCTAGGATGAGTTGAAATATCTGTAACATTAACTGATCAACTAACTAGGTTTACTAGGTGATGGGCCAATAAAATCATGACAATTATATTAAAAAAAAATACGTGCAGTGAGTTGCGCTTTAGGTAAGTTTTCCACAAAAACTAAGCCTAGCTATGTTTTTATACAAATCTACCCAAGAGTAACGAAGATATGTATCACTTGTAAAGAAACATAGTAGCTAAAATATAGCATTGAAAAAAAAACACACTTGGATACCTGATCTCTAAAAATGATAAGTCCCAGGTTGTAAACGTTGTCCACTTCATTTTGCTGCACATATACCCTATCCATATACATAAGTATATCTCGTATCATCACCATACTGGTCTGGTGATCAGTCCACGCATTATTCAACGTCTGCAAGAATCCGTTGTGTAGCGAGTGCAGGACATCTTCCCTGACCTATAATAACAGTGAAAACATATTTTACATACTTTCATCAAACATTATGGTTGACTGGTAGAGAATGCCTTAAGCCATTAAGTTCGCCTTTTGTATTTATAACTTGATACTGTGCAATAAAGTTAAAATAAATAATTATGCTAATCGGTTTTACTCATCATAATGATGGTAAACATACTATGATTGGTGTCACATTATGATATTTGGGTGAGGACAAAATTCTTGGCCAGTAGTTAGTTAAAAAGTTCCGTTGTGACACGAAAATTAGCCATACAATTCTATGGTTAAATTTCGTGTCACAACGGAACTTTTTAACTACTACCAATTAACCGCGCTAACTACTGGCCAAGAATTTGGTCCTCACCCATTTGGGTCATTGTCTATAATATGTTTTTATCGCATAGAATTATAGAAGAGACAACGCCATTTATGCGGATTCAGAGTTCAACCAAAAATTAGGCTTTAAAGCCCTTAACTTTGGCAATTTCCACCGAAAAGACGCGTTCCTAAATCTGACAATGACCCATTTGCTTTAGCATGTAACTGGTGAATGTTAGCACGAACTTTTCATACAAATGTCTTTTGCCCCAAATTGCTTGTAACATTTCCATACTATCATTGTTTGGCTACCACGAACTAGAAACAGTGTGTTAATATCGCGCTGACGAAGTTGACTACATAAAACAATTTCTTGTTTTTTCAAATATATGGAAATATCCAGAAAACTTTTGTATGAATACTTCACCCTAACATTTAACCTTAACTGTATGCTACATAAAAAAACAATATTTAAAAATTTAGGACGCCAGATGCCAAGATGTAAATTATAATATATATTGTTACAAAAATACTGGTTTAGACTGAGATGTACTTACTTTTGTTTCAAGGTGATGGGTGACTACTTCCTTCAAGCCAGTGTAGAGCCTTTCTCCATGTTTGTGGAGGACCATAGTGTATGCATTACGATAGAGTTCCTCAAAAGATAGTCCTGAATTATTTTTCTTCTGTATTTCCTGTATTGCATTCTTTAGTAAGCTCCATATGCTTTCCACATACTTCTCATCCATTGTCATCTGCAACAGAAGATGTTTACCCATTAGTACAATACAGTCTACAGGGCCCGTAGGGAAGGTATCTCGTAGCATTATATTATACAGACCCATGTGTCTGGATACATTTGATAGTAAGGTTCTGAATAGTTCCATACTTGAAATTTTCGTGTCATCTTGAATTTATCATATGTCTTAAACAACTACACAGGCATTGTACAAAATTAAAACAGAAGTAACAAAAACACAACAGTTATAATAGGAAAACACGAATAATGTTTGGCTTTTGATTAAATTTTCACTCTTGTCAAAATATAATTTATGACATATTGGATACAAATAATTTAGCTAGTTCTAAGCCAAAACAACTAGAAATTCCAATTTCGAAATATTGACACGTTTGTAAATTAAAAAGTAATAACCATAATGCTGTTGGCATAGATAAAAAACATATTAATCAATTTGAATCAAACTATTTTGTTCATCCTACATCCTACAATTTTATATTGCTCTTCTATGCTGATATTATAAAGAGATGTAAGTTTGTATGTAATGGGTAATCTCCGGAACCACTTATCCGATTTCACAAATTCTTTCACCTGCATGTACAATGGACTTTCTGGATGGCTATAGGCTATATTTAATCCCGCGGGATTGCCCGCGTGTTTTGCAAAATATATTATAATATATTTCGCCACGGGTTGACTAAAAAATCCTGCATATCCATATGTAGTGTCTCTTAATTCTAAAATAGTTGTTGTGAGTGAAGTATATTCCCTGCTTATAGTTTCTGATTAGTGTATCACTCGTGTATATTCTGTACTGTATTACTCAACCTATCAGGGTCACGACCGACGGACCGAGGTGAGATGGCAGTTGGATTCATAAAATTAGTGCCTATGCCAAATCTTGGGATTAGGTGTCAAAGCGGACCCCGGGCTCCTTTAGAGCACGACCGGGAATAACGCTAAGATTTGAGTTTACAGGTGACGGCTATCCCATTCCCAAACCTATTGTGGCAGGATAATTCATACAGACTATCTAGCTAGGCCTAGTAAAACTTAACAATCATAATAATTGCATTCCTAAATAGATATAAGTGTTGCATTTGCATAGGACCACATTATGGAGACTTTTTCCAGAGAGTCTGTGTCAATTCCCTTTCCTCCCACATAGAGATTAAATACCCAATGCCTCTAGGATTCCCCTTACATGTCAAATATTATCAAAATTGGTTCAAAAGGTTAGCCATTAAAAGGCGACAGACAGAGTTGCTAATATAAAGTATGAGCTGGTATGGATGTGCGAGTAACTCTATCTTTTCATGCTTAAACCGCTGAATCAATTGAGATGGAACTTGGTATGGATATAGATTTAATCTCGAGCAAGGAAATAGGATACTTTTATCCTTTGGTGTCTAATGGTATGTTTGAATGCAAATTATTAATTACATTAGTGCCACCACAAGAAGTGTAGAATAAAAGAAACTGTTGAAAGCCAAACTTTTATAGCAGCACTGATCTTGAACAGCGGCTTAAAATTGTAAGTATAAGAGATAAGGATGAGTATCCACCAGAGCTGTGCAAGGTAGCAAAGCAGTGTGCGAGGAAAACAATACAAATAGAAAGAGAAGTGTGATTACTCACACATTGTATTGTAGGATAGCAATGTTATTGGTGGATGTTTCCCACACCACTCCGATACCTTGCACAGCTCTGGTGGAATATTAATGCTAAGGATTGGTTTTATAAGGAACTATTACCACTTATTCAAGCAGATTGAATTATTAATAATATACAGAATAAATAACAGGGCCTGTAAACCATCTGTCATACTTGAGCAAAGGGGATGTGTCCCAAGTTTCATGACTTTCTATCAAAATCAGAATGAAACCGATGGAATGCCAGCTCAGTACTAAAGTACAGATGAATCACTATCTTGAATATGATATTAAAGCTGATGCTTGACATGAAAAATCATAACACACGCTTTTACCAATTTGTTAGGATTATAACATAATTTATGATTAACTGACATTAAACATGTCTAACCGAAACTTGTCTAATAACAATAAGGTCTGGTTTTCCCTCTGGGTAGGAAGGTCAGATGGCAGTCACTTTCGTAAAACTAGTGCATATGCCAAATCTTGTGATTAGGTGTTAAAGCGGACCCTAGGCTTGTTTAGGGCACAACCGGGAATAACGCTAGGGGGATCATGATGGTGACATTAAGCATGTCAAAATTATACACGTTAAGTACCATATGTCTTACTTATTACCATTTCACAGTGAATAACAGCCACAAGAAGCAATTTATACACATTACTATCAATGTCAGATAGAAATCTACAACAATATCCGTTCTTTTTTGATCAGTGATGGCAATCCAAAAGGGACATTAACACAAACAATGTCATAAATATGAACAGCTTACACAAGCTAAAATACATGCAACAAGGTGGAAAGTTTGCAATCTTCATACATGTGCTTATATAAAGGCACTAAATAAACTTTAAGAGGATTAAATACGTCATACAATACAATTATACTTATGAACCAGTAGTGGCGATCTAAATGACCAACCATTAAGGAGGTAATTGCAAGTGCTGCTTTATGTCAAGTAGAAATAGAATAGAATCAATGTCAACATCAAAAACACAGGGTAACTCACAGGAAAGGCCCGGATCCTCATTTTGCCTGGTTTATCTTTAGTTAAAGTACTTTTCATCATTTCGACGGCTGGTGATTACACAAACAAAACAGACACCTAGAAGGTTTCCTTCACGTATAGTTCATTTACACGGAAAGGAATTCTTCATTGTGATTCCTCATTAACATCTGAAATTAAAATATTATTAAACATTGCGAATAAGCAAACGTCACTTCGAATGATAAACACACTCGGACTCCATACTAAAGTACAACTGCAAAGGCCACCTTTGCAATGTGATTTGTCGTGTTTTATGTGAACTTACTTATATTTACACTTTATATATATAATTGTAGGTATTCGTATAATACATTAAGAATAGAATTACGATAAAAATTGGTAGGAATACTTCAATTAAAATTAGAATATCGAAGATTGACAGACAACTCCGTTCGACTATCTCTTTCTTTCATACGTAAAAAAGGTACCTCTTTTTCTCATTTTTAATTCCTTTGTAAATGACCAACATAATCATCCGTAATCAAATTATGTTTACATGAAACTTACAAGTAATGAGAATTTCAGCCGTAATAAAGACCAGCTAAATTACACCGCAACGTAAAATAATTATTTGTTTTTGTTCTGATATATTCTCAATTGTTTCAATTTATTTCTCTTTCCGACATGACAGTAACAGAGTTAAATGTTGCCAGGTGAGTAAATGTATAAAGCTAGTTTCGACACTATGTGCAATCAGTATTTTTATTATTTAATAATGTAAAGAACCTGCATGATAGTTTTTTAACTACGTAAACATATATTTGATAAGGCGTGTCAAAGGATAAAAAAAAACCGTAATTTCATTTCATTTGCACTTCTATGTATTTTATTGCCCAATCAGATTAAGATAAAGATTTCATTGTACAAAACTTCAAGATGAAATTTTGATTGCTTAAATATTTTTGCATAAAAAACCACCAAATATATTTCAGGGTTGCCAGGGTCATTAAGTCGAGTACCTAGTATTCACAACCGTCAACAGATGGCAGAGAGAACACTAGTTCCACAGACTTATACAGACCCGCAGTGTATAAAGCAAGACGATGTTTCATATTGTTGTCTCTGTCACTTCTTATAGTCAGCTGACGTGAGTTAGAATGAGACGAATAGTATGGTATTTTGATTCTATTGACACCACAGTGTTAAAATAGTAAACAATTTCGACGAGACGTCAACGTCAATTTATTTATGACTGATTTCAATATCTTGTAATCTACTAATACTCCAGGCAAAATACGGTTTTGAAAAACATTAATTTATAATAGCGTTTTTTTTGGTGATTTCATTTTAAAATGTTATTCTAAGATGATTTATTCAAGAATCCGACAAACTTTCCACCCGGAAGTAATTATGTAGATTTCAATAAATCATGCATTGTCTTTTTTTGTACGATTTATCTTGAATATTATAGAGAAGATGTAAATGAACCAAAGTAAAGCCAAAAATATTTATTAATATTTTTTCTGACGTTTCAGAAGCTAGTTCATTTATCATTTTATTGATGTCTGAAATTTTGTCGGATTTTGTCGCTGGGTAACTATTTAATTGATAATATATCCGTTACACATAAAAAATAAGCTATTATAAATTATTTCCAAAATTGACATTTTTTCCATACAAGCTGTCAATTCATTGACTGGACCATAACAAAATATCTTTCGCTACACTAAATCTCGAGCGAGCGCGAGAGCGAATTACATCGTGCGAGCGAGAAAGTGGAGACAATGACAGAAGACCTGTCAGATAACATGGTTTTTCATACTAAGGTAGGAAGGTAGAATTAAATGGAAATATATCGATCGTGCTCCCTATATTCCACAGGCCTGCCAAGAAAGAGGAGCTACCGCGAAACGAAAACGAACTTCGTTCGTGTATCTCTCTCTCTGTGTCACTCGAACTAGCAAGTGCGACAGAGACGGAGATACACAAACGAAGTTTCATTTTCGTTTCGCGGATGGGCTTCAGGGTTAACAAAGCCAAAATCACCTTTAAAGGCATACTGCCCGCAATCCTGAATATCCCGCTTCTTAGGATTTCGCGACCGCAAACTGTAAGGCTGGAAACAGTGCTCGACCGACGGTACGTCCTGACCGTCAGCGCTGATCGTCGGTTGCGAAAATGCATCCAGTGCAACGCTGACGGCGAACTGCGACGCGTGTGTGCAATTTGAACATTGCACAGAATATATAAATTATAAAAAGCAGAACTTTACATAAGTATGTAAGTCGTCTTCTCTTCACTAATTTTGCGGTGCCCAATAGGGTCCACAATTAAGTTTTATTCTCATCACTTAGCAACTAAAACTTAAGTTTACCTAAAACCTTGTAAACTAACATTGTGGAATGCAATAAATGATTGAGTATTGAGTACCTATTGAGTATGTACGGTCGGTCGCTCCGTCAGCAAAGCACTGAACCATCACTGAACGCATCCATACAATCTCATAGGTCGTCGGTCGACCGACTACGCGCGACCGACGAGCTCGACCGACGGTCGCTGTACGCGCGTAGCAGTTTATCAGTGCTGCACTGTATTTCGTCATACATTTTCATTGATATAGCTACGTCCAACCGATGTCAGCGCTCACCGTCGGTCGAGCACTGAGGGGCTACCGGGAAACGAAAACGAACTTCGTTCGTGTATCTCCCTCTCTATCGCTCGAACTAGCAAGTGCGACAGAGACGGAGATACACAAACGAAGTTCGTTTTCGTTTCGCGGTAGCCCCTCTGTTTCCAGCCTAAATAAAATGGCGAAAAGTTGTAAATGAATAACTTCTAGATTAGTTGATTTTAAATCACTTTGAACTAACTACACTGAGGGGCTACTGCGAAGTGAAAACGAACTTCGTTCGAGTGTCTCCCTCTCTGTCGCTCGAACCAGCAAGTGCAACAGAGAGGGAGATACACGAACGGAGTTCGTTTTCGTTTCGCGGTAGCCCCTCACGCTACCACCTCACTGTGAAGAAAGACCTCCTTTCTTAACTTAGCGTTTTATTATGGTTTTACATTGTTGCTTAGCAATGTTGTTTACATGTCTTGTCTATCACCTTTTATAGTACATTGTGATACAAGTGAGGTATTTTGCCGAGGATGGTAATTATCAAAGCTCACGCGTTTCATACGACGTTTTTCAACACATTTTGCGAGGAAAAATCCTTTTCATAAGATGAAAATTTGATAGGCCTGCCAAGTTATTTTCTTTACTTATTGATGTCAACAGGTTTTTACTCACATGTTGTATACATCGTCAAGAATTTCTAGTGGCGTCCATTCTTTTTATCACTTTTCTAGTCACCACGAATCAACATTTTTGTTAATAACCAAACACGCATTAACAATGTTTACAAATATCTGTGAAATAACCTATAATGGCGCACATCAATTTTATTTGTGAAGTTTGCGCAGTGCGCGTGCATTAGATGAAATCTCTAAACAGCCTATACAAAATAAAATAAATAATTTCGTTTTAAAATGTTATCTTTATTAATTCATGTAAAATGTTATCAAAAGTGAATAGTTTTACTAAATTAACCGTTTCTATATCATATCCAAAAAGAAATAGTCAATTAATTAACAAAAAGGATTTAATTTGTTAAGTCGAGTAAGAATCCATTTGCCGAGAATTAAAAAAAAGCTGTACATTCTGTACAACCCGGTTAGTTTAAGAATGCACCGTGTGCATGCATACATCTTGCTGCAAGGTGCCAACGTGACTTAATCGGGATATAACCATACCACACAAGTATCGTAATGTTATTAAACACGCGTGTTTAATATCCAGGATTATGAGCCTAAAAGCGACACAATAAGAGGCACGTTACGAGCAATTGTGTTGAAAAATATATTATTTGATGCATATTAACGTAGAGCTTTAATTTAATAGTTTAATTCCGTGCGTTTATTTATGAACTAAATAAAACTTCACATGGTAACAGAGCGTGTGTACAAGTGTAATAAATAAAAATATGAAGTTTTGTACGTAAAAGGAATTTAAACAAAACGGGTATGTCTACTATACGTATTAAAGTAGGGCTGGAAGCCCTCGATAAAGAGAACTATGACACCTGGCGTATACAAGCCAAAGCATTCTCTACCAGTCAACCTTAAGGCAAAGCAGATAAAATGTGGGCAGTGAAATTTAATTGAAAACAAAAACTGAGATGGGAAACATGGTATACACTTACCGTAAAATCACAAGGGCATATTGTTTTCACTTAATAATGTCACAATCACTTCCAATTTAATTCACTTTCAATTAGTACGACTCCTGTCACATATATTAATACCTACTAACTATCTTCGCCATTTTGTCAGTGTTATGTATAATGTCATACCTACCGCCAGTCTCGTAATAAACCGCTTACTGAACAGACGCGTGCCTTTCATTTGTCGCATATATCACAGTCGGTAGACTAAATTTGTCTCATAATTTTATAGTAAAGAAAAGAGTAAGATGCTCACTTGAAACTGGGTGAGCGCAAGAGTGTTATAACACTCTCAGCTAACACCTTAAGCGTTACTACGGTGTTTGTAGAGCGTTGGTCAACACTATGGGTGTCAGATAACACTGCTCTAAAGGCTTTTTAACACCTTTACCTGTAAGACGTGGGCCTCTTTCGTGGTTATAAGGGTGTTAGAGCATGCTCTGACACCCTTTTTTACATGCATTCTAAACACCTTAACACTTGGCTAGAACCGATATAAGAATTATATATGGGTTATTTTAACGCTAGTGTGCTAGTTGGGAATATTGTAATTATCACCTACCTCAGTCAAAAGATGCCATGTATTCCTCGACGGAATAGAAGGCCCTTTGTACGAGCCATGCTTTTAGTTTCCTTTTAAACATTTTCAAAGGCAACTGTTTGATGTTATCATCCAGTCTATTATAGATATTTATGCTCATACAAAAAGTGTTTCTGCTATACAGAGCTGTCCGTTTGCAAGGTATTGCTTAGCCTATCAGGGTACCTTGTATTAAATTTACTGACATCCTGAAACGTCTTGAAAAGTTCTGGGTTCATTTTAACCAACACACATATTTCGTATATGTACATACAAGGTACTGTCATTAACAAAAGATCTTTGTACAATGGTCTGCAAGATGTCGTCTTTTGAGCTATCAGCGCTCGACTTGCATGGCGCGAGTTTCCCCATAGAATGATGGCATATCTTAGTAGGGAGCAAATATAGCCATGGTACGCCTATAAAAAATAAATATAAAAAAATATACATATACATAGTATATACAAGGTGAAATATTATTGACCATCAAAACATTCAGTGTATTAGAGGAAAAGATTTACAATTGGAACTTTTTTTGAACGATTGCAATATAGATATTCTATGTATAACTGCACGTCTAGCACACGACGGCCGCGACATATTCTCGATTTTTATCGCACTATACCTCTTCTTCTAAGTGTTCTAATAAGAGAGAGACGGATAGTGCGAGAAAAATCGAGAGAGCTCGCACGCCGTCGCGTGCTAGCCGTGCTGAACATTGGTTAACCAGTAATAAATTAATGCCTCAATTTAATAACCAGGTGGGTAGTTCGTTCACCAGACTTTGTTCCATACATGGTGGGTCATTCATTATATTAAATAATCAATTAAAATTTAAGGAACGTAAGGACATTGTATCCTTGTCTGTTGAACGGACCATAGAACTAAGTGCAGTAGAATTGGAGCAATTTATTCTTGTGTGTGTATATAGGCCGCCATTAAGTAATTTTGAACTCTTTGAAAATATAATGGAATCTGTGCTACTTATAATATCGCGTTCTAGAAAGAAATTACTTATAAGTATGCGGCGACTTCAATGTAAATATTTTGGAAAATCCAACAATAAGTGACAGATTGTTGAGTCTTTTCAAATCTGGTAATCTCAACCACGTATTTATGGAGCCTACTAGAGTGACTGCTACTAGCTCAACCTGTGTAGATAACATTTTCACTAATATTCTTCCTAGTAACAAAAGTGTAATCAGCAAATTAGAATCAGATCACTTAGGCCAACTCATGGTATTTAAGACATTAAGGAAAAATATTGTGAAAAAACAAATAACTTTTGTACTAGTAACCACAGAACCTTTCTGTTTCATTCATTCTTCCACACTTTTATGGCACTTTATAATGTTAATGTATTTACTCGCAAATCGGCCGTGGTTAGTAGTGCACCAGTTTTTAGTGAGTGCGGACTTACATAAACGTAGACAAGTATTGTATGCCTTGTATGAGGAACGGCGGTTTAATACAAGAGATGAATTTAAAGAACATGTCAAGCAATATTCGAAGCAATTTAAAATAGATTGGCATGTAGCCCAGCGTAATTATATATCTCAGAAAATAAAAAATAGCTCTGACATTATTAAAACAACTGGACTGGTAGATCGAAGAACACATCGAATTATCTTAAAATAAAAATTGATGGCAAAATTGGAGATTCTAGTTTGTGAATTTGAATATTTCTTTACTGAGATACCAGTTTCCACAACTAAGTATTTAAATTCATTACCTTCCTCTGCCGTTACATTGTTGAAAGAAAACGCTTAATTTTGAACACGTTAGTTTCTCAGATGTAGTAAAGGCGTTTAAATCGATTATTGTCAAAAAACCTGTGACCTCTAGGGAGTTTCTGTTCATGCACTCAAATCCATTATAGAAATCATAGCGCCTGAGTTGGCAGTTATATTTAACAACAGTGTCGATTGCGGTGAGTTTCCTGATCTAATGAAACATAGTAAAATCACTCCGTTATTCAAATCCAGTAGCACTACTGACCCCACTAACTTCAGACCAATATCTGTGCTCCCAACATTTAGCTCCCAAAATTTTAGAAAAATTAGTTTTGTCGCAATTTATAAAACATTTTAATATAAATAATTTAATGCATAACATGCAATTTGGATTTACCCGGGGTCGCTCGACAACCGACGCTGGTGTCGAGCTGATTAAACACATTTTCGAAGCCTGGGAGGAATCACGAGATGCTTTAGGTACCTTCTGTGATTTATCCAAGGTCTTCGACTGCGTTTGTCATGAAACATTGATCAGGAAACTCGACTACTATGGAGTCAGAGGATCAGCACTGAATTTACTTAAGTCTTACTTACATGGTAGAATACAAAGGGTCGAAGTGAATGCACAGCGATCACCGGGGTCATTGGTCTATATGGGTGTACCGCAGGGATCAATATTGGAACCGTTCCTGTTCCTTATCTACGTAAATGACTTGCCATACCTCGTAAAGATTCACCATGATATAGTATTGTTTGCAGATGACACGTCACTTATTTTCAAACTCATAAGACAGCAACAAGCTTGCAATGATGTAAACAATGCTATTTCTAAAGTAGTAAATTAGTTTAATGCTAATAATTTATTGTTAAATGAGAAAAAGACTAAATGTATCAAATTTGTCACGAATCACGTTAAGCACGAGCAAGGGAGTGTCTTTGTGAAGGATGAAGAATTGGAACTAGTTGATAGTACAGTTTTTCTTGGTTTAACGTTAGATTCTAAGCTCCAATGGGGTCCCCATATTGCTAATCTCTCGAATAGACTGAGTTCTGCAGCATTTGCAGTGAACAAGATCCGTCAATTAACAGACGTAAATAAACAAAATTAACAGTTCGATTATAGTATATTTTAGCTACTTCCATAGCATTATGTCATATGGTATTTTATTGTGGGGCAGTGCTTCGTAGATTCATTAGATTTTTGTTTTGCAGAAACGGGCTATTCGGGCGATATATAAATTGAACCATAAAGATTTACTTAGAGATAAGTTTAAAAATATTAATATAACGACATTACATTGTCAATATATCTATGAAAATATTTTGTATGTACATACAAACATTGGAAATTTTAAGAAAAACTGTGACATACATAATATTAATACTAGAAATAAGCATAAGCTCGCGGTGCCCACCACTCGGCTCCAAAAAATAAAAAAAACATTCATGGGTGTGTAAGGTTTTATAACAAACTTCCAGGAAACGTAACTGAGTTATCTATTAATGAATTCAAGAACTATGTGAACGTAAACTTATTTCGAAAGCTTATTATAGCACACAAGACTACATGAATCACATGAATGATAAAACTCCATGGAACTAATTGTGACTGAATTTTTAACCTATTATTCTCGTTATATTTTGTTTTTTTGACATAAGATTGTTTTTCTAGAAACATTCTACTGGTATTTTTATACAATTTTTACTTCATATATTTTTTATGTTAAATAAATTATTCTAAAAAATTGGCTGGCGATTTGAAAGTGCTTGCTACTAGGCCTACTTGAATAAAAATAATTTTGAGTTTGAGTTTGAGTTTGACCGTTTATATTTTTCCCAGGCATAAGATATCAATAAAAGATGCTATTTCTGAAAAAAAAACAGGTAAAACAATAAAATGTGCTGTCCGAATAAATAATTTATATTTCTTATAACTTATAATTACAACTGATTAGCTTATCTATAGTAACAATACTTTTGTAAGCCGGTAGGAATGACCCGAGAAATATTACCTAAGTAGACGCGAAACACTATTAATTCATTTTATTACTTTCCATTAAGTGACAAAACGTAATAGGTAATTTTGTCTGCCTAAATGCTATATTGTGCTCGGCGTAATTTCTGTGACATCTTGTTCTTGATGAGGGTTTATTTTCTAGGTGGACTATTTGTTATTGCGCCTTCGTGACATATCATATTGTTTTCTCCTTATTTGTATTAATTGTAGTATGCCGTATGGCCGTGCAGCACCCATCTCAGAAGCAGGAGTATCACAAATGCCATGGCGAAGAAGGATACCATGACTCGTAGTGTCTTCTCTGATCGTTGGTCACGCTCACTGGCTCGCAGTCGCTCCACCAGTCCGTTCTAAAATAAACAAATGCATAATTATAGTAACTGACATGTTTCTAAACACGGAATGATGCTGACGTATGACGGAGACGTGTAAGGCATGCCTGAATGCATTGAACTGTCAAGTTCACTATTGACCGCCACCCGCGCAGGTCACACTAGTGTGATTGAGGCCTCACAGGTCCAAGAGACGACACTGTATGTTGTGATTTGACTAACCAAGAATACTTATACCTAAATGGATTACTGCAGCTAATTGGGTTGTAAATGTAAAGTAAATGAACATACAATTATTCCAAATACATATTCGTTAGTCATGCAATTAGGTAAATTTGAGCTTTGACATGTGTTATGTGAACAATTTGTACCCTTTTGCAGAAGTACTGGGTTGTTATTCACAAAGCTCATCGCCCTCCTACAATTCTCGTCTACAATACGTCTGAATTCCGATTACGTATAGTTATTACGAAATGATATATCGAGCTCACAACATAGTAGTGTAAATTCTGTCTCCGAATGTTAGCACGTAATTTATCAAATTGTTAGTTTTTACCCATCCTCCGTTAGCTGCTATCCAGGATCCTGTTTCCTCGTGCAGAAGGTCTGCAACGGCCGCCGCCGGCGCTGCCACTAATTCTAGAGCTGGTTCACCGTCCGCCGCCTCAGCTGCTTCTCTTGACAGTGCCCCGCAAACGCAGAATACTGCTGCTATCTGGGAAAAGTTTCAGTCGTTAATTGACCAGGATTGAATAACTTAAAGTTTGAAGAGTGAGATTGTTTCTCATTGTATAGTACTGCAACTAGAGCGGTAAAGGCACGTGACATTCAATCTGGAGGTACCGCGGGGTTTCAACATGTGGCGGCCACTAGTGGCTCAACGTGCGGACGACGCTCTATTCCATCAGTTGTTTTGGACTGGCTGGACCTTTTCACTTATCCTAAACCAAGTTGGAAATTAAAACGTCACCTTTGAGTAAGCCGTATTTACAGCAAGCGCATTTGTCGCGGAAGCACTAATTACAGGCCGGTGGCCTAGTGTTGAGTATTGCAAAGACCCAATTTGTGTCCCTGAACGAGCCAGATCCCGGCGACGATAGTCCGATTCCCATCGATGCGCAATTAGTCACCATGTGCGATCAATACAAATATCTGGGAAGTATGATGCACAATTCAGGGATCATATCTAGAATGCAACATTCAGCACCGAACTGCATGGTTAAAATGGCGAGAAGTGACTGGTGTTACATGTGTCAAAATAATGCCGGTTAAACTTAAAGGTTTGGTATACAAGAGCATTATAAGTCTGGTTCTCATGTATGCCAGCGAGACGTGGGCGTTAACTCAAAAGCATGTCCATGCCATCCAGGTTCCCGAAATAAAGATGTTACGGTGGATGTGCGGCGTTACCAGGCCTGGGCGGATCCAAGAAAGCCGGCTGCGATGTAACTTGGCATTACAACTTTCCGTCTCTGGTCGAAGATCCAGGGGCAGACCCAGAACAAGATGGAAGAATGTAGTGCTAATTGACATAAGAGAGTGCAAGTTATCCGAAACAGATGTCGAGGACAGAGCGAAGTGGAGAAGTAAGACGAGGAAAGCTGATCCCACCACCATGTGGGATATATAGCTTGGAAGAGAGAGAAAATGTCACCTTTGACCACGTAATGTTGTCTCTCGTGATCCTACGCGCCAGTGCCAACGCGAGCTCTGCTAAGGCGGTGTCCGAGCGCAGCATGGCGGACGGCGCGCGTGTCGCCTGCCGCGCCACGTTTCTGAAGGCGTCCGGCCGCTTCCTCTCCAGAGCTGCGCAAAGCGCCCGCAAGCCCGCGAGCACACCAGTCTCCAGGTTGCCATTCGCCTCCTCGCCGCATTCAGTCTCGAGCATTCGTTGCAGACGCTTCACCATAATTTGCTATTAGGTAGAAAAATTAAATGGTCAATTTACAGCATCGATTCTTCACTATGAACGCTCTAACTGCTCGTGTATAAGTATACAAACCCGTGTGTTATACTTATACACGAGCAGTTCAGGTATTCCTTTTCGGTAGAACACTTTATTGAGAACCTATAGGGGTGTGGTGTAGACGCCAAATAAAATAACCAATAATGTTGAATTTTCCCGTAAAAGGCTATAAATATTGTCAAATGGAGAGAAAAGTAAAGCAGGGGATTAAATAATCACAAAGTTATAAGTGTCCAAAGTTTTAAGTGGGGGTATATTCTATTCTGTCCCTTTTGCGCAAAACGCACCTTCATTTGAAATGATTATCATTTAGGTACTATGAGCGTTTTCTCTTTCTAAAAAGCAATATTAAAACGGTTGTAGCTTCGTAATTCTGTGAGATATGTGACTGAATGGGATTTTCTTCACGGCATATTTTTTGCCTTTTGGAGTAATAATCATTTTTGAGTCTATACCAGGGGGCATAAAGTTACAATGGACAAGCGCTAACGCCAATAGAAAACTAATAAAATGAATGGGAATGACAGATGTTAACGAAAAGTGTTTCGTCGGCATCTGTCATTCCCCTACATTTTTAACCGACTTCAAAAAAAAGGAGGTTCTCAATTCGGTTGTATTTTTTTTTTTTCAATGTTTGTTACCTCAGTACTCCGTCATTGATGAGCCGATTCATAAATATTTTTTTTGTTTGTAAGTATATGCTTTCAGATGGGTCCCATTTTTTTGAAAACAATTGGATGATGGGATCCATGAGGAATTGAGGGAACTCCTCAATTATATTAGGCACGCGTGTAGTGATTTTGGTATTTTCTATTATAACTCGTGTATTTACATCCGGAAATCATAAATTGGTGGAGTGGAATTGATGATGAAGACCACAGATGACTTATGGAATTCCTCCATTATGTACTTAAAAGTACAAAAGTATATCACAGATTCTGATAAGATTCCGTTGAAATAGCAACTAATGAAGTGCCAAGGGTGATCCTTGTGGAATTGACGGAAGTCCTCAAATATTATCAGGTCACATACAGCGATTGGGTTTTTTTCTATAATAATCAACGCATTTGCTCTCGGAAATCAGTTCATGAGGTAAATTGGAAAAGAAATGTTCTCGTGGCTTGGCGGAGTACTAAATTGAAGTCGGTTAAAACTTTGTTTTTAAAGTAAATTATATTATTTCCTGTTGGCGTTAGCGCTTGTCGATTGTAAACTTGTCTACGGCCCCTGTATTAGAATAGAAATCATTACTGGAGTTGATAGAGGTACTTAAACAGATTTGTGTTCTAATTTGTCTGTTAGTTGGACTTTGGAGTGAGTACCTAATACCCATAATCTTATTACAGACCCCAACGCCGGGAACGGTATAAGCGGATTTAAATACAGAAAGGAAATTTTTGTTTTCCATTCTGTGTACAGTGAAGTGCAAATATATGTAAGCGTGTAAATAAGTAACAAAACCTTAATCCGTAAGTTATGGATTTATGAGTAAGTAGTATACACCCATATTTTTACAAGCTTTATAGGTATTAACTTGACTTGTTCGTATGTAAGTATAAAAGTATGTAAGTTGTCCGTCAAAATTTGCAATCCATTTTTCAGTCACTTGCCGTTATCCGATTGAGTTGAAATTTTGGTTATTAGTATAGTTTGGATGACAATTCAATATTATGGTACCATCGAGCTGATCTGATGATGGAGACAGAAGGTGGCCATGGGAATTCAGTATTTAACCGACGTAACCCCGTTGAGTTGGGGCTCGTTAGAATCGTGTCAATGAGTAGTTGATGATGGTATACAGAAAAGTACAGTCAGCAACAAAAGCTTGTACCAAAAATGAAATTTTTAACAGAAACTTATTACACTGGACTGTACGATTCTTTATTCGATTTTAGAACGCCTGTAGTTCATTATCATCTGTATGTTTAGAAAGCAGACACTTATTGCGACGGGAATTCGTTGATTATGCTCATTATATTATACAATCAGATTCGATTGACAAATGGCTAATTGAATTAAGTAAATTGGCGAATCACGTTTATACGGTCCGCGTTACCAGGATGATACATTTTCCTATAACCCAATTACTGTCGAGTACCTGGGCCATTTTACGGAAAGTTGTACACTCGAATTTAAAAAAAATTGATATAATCGGGGTTTTCTTCTCAGGATCGAGAGCACTTTCGAACCTAATAGGAGAAAAAAACTGTTCTAAATGTTCCAAATAGCTTTAGGGCCCGAATTCACAGGTAGAAAATGGAATGATAATCATACTACTTCCATCGAAAAATAGTAGGCAGGGAAAGATTGCCCGGGATAAAAGGTCCTTCCCCGGGGAATATATTTATCCATTACAAATTTCATGTCAATTGGTTTAGCGGTTGGGACATAAAATATAGTAGGTATGTAGGTTATAGGGTCGTACTAGTGGCGGAGCGCCCATACAAGCCGATTTTATTTTTAGGCAAGCCTATAGTTATATACTCTAAACTCTTTCATAGCTCTTTTTATTCCGGGTTGCACATCGTTTTTTTTTACGCGCCGCCACTAATATCTACAGCTACAGGTAGCACTGTGACAGTCAGGATTACTTTTGAATTTATAATGATCTACTTACTAGTTGGCCGCGCGGCTCCGCCCGCGTACCTATTGCAACGTCACATTTTCAGAAACTTACTCTTAATAATATTAGTATAGAATAGACTAGCTGGCCGCGCGGGTCCGCCCGCGTACCTATTGCAACGGTAAATTTTCAGAAACTTCCTCTTAATAATATTAGTATAGAATAGACTAGCTGGTCGCGCGGCTCCGCCCGCGTACCTATTGCAACGGTAAATTTTCAGAAACTTCCTCTTCATAATATCAGTATTGAATAGACTAGCTGGCCGCGCGGCTCCGCCCGCGTACCTATTGCAACGGTACATTTTCAGAAACTTCCTCTTAAAAATATTAGTATAGAATAGACTAACTGGCCGCGCGGCTCTGCCCGCGTACCTATTGCAACGATACATTTTCAGAAACTTCCTCTTAATAATATTAGTACTTATAGAATAGACTAGCTGGCCGCGCGGCTCCGTCCGCGTACCTATGGCAACGGTACATTATCAGAAACTTCCTCTTAATAATATGAGTATAGAATAGACTAGCTGCCCGCGCGGCTCCACCCGCGTACCTATTGCAACGGTACATTTTCAGAAACTTCCTCTTAATAATATTAGTATAGAATAGACTAGCTGGCCGCGCGGCTCCGCCCGCGTACCTATTGCAACGGTACATTATCAGAAACTTCCTTTTAATAATATTAGTATATAATAGACTAGTTGGCCGCGCGGCTCCGCCCGCGTACCTATTGCAACGGTACATTTTCAGAAACTTCCTCTTAATAATATTAGTATAGAATAGACTAGCTGGCCGCGCGGCTCCGCTCCGGCTCGTAGTACAGAGAAGAGAGAACCCAGGCGAAGCCGCCATATCAAATATAGCCTATGACCATCCTGGAGGCCGCATGGGTTAGCTCCGTACCCCTGCGTACAACTATCATGACCATGAACTATCAACCTCACATAATTCGTGAACCCTTACAAGACTTAGAGCGAGTTGTACCAACTTAAGATTCCAGACCGATCATCGTTAAATATGGCGCCGGCAGCTGTCATTCCATAGAAACTTGCCAAAATGACTATACATTCAGATCGAACACCGCTTACGATTACAGACGGTTTTTGCAACCGACCCTAACAGTATTCGGGTACGGCTGAAAACGTTTATTTTGGCATAAAAACATGTAAGCGAGAGATAAATATAGATCAGTATGATATAGCACCTTATTAGCACACATGGAGGATCTCCTGATCTGCGTCTTTATGTACTGCAGGCACAGCGCCCGGCCCTGCCGGACGATCTGCGGCTTCACGTGGGTGGGCGTGGCCAGACACCAGCCGATGGTGGCCGAGAGTCGCCGCGACACGGCCGTGGCGGTGGCTGATGACACCATGGTGCTGAAGCGGCGCTTGGTGCGGTCCAAGGGCGACAGCGACCGTGAAAGCGAACTACGCTGACCATCTGAAAAAAATGAAGGTTAGACACGGGATCCGGTTAATGCAGAACCCAATAATCCGCGTTCACAATAACTCTGTTTCTTTTTAACCCATGCATACAGAGAGAGAAAGATACGCTGGACGCAGATTTTTGGGCCCGTTATACGTATTGCTGACTGTACTTTCTTCGGTCACTAACTACTCGTTGAGTAGATTGTACTGTAGCGAGCCCTACCAGGGTTTATCATGTGGATTCATGCCCTGTTCCATATTAATATTAGAAAAATCGCGCGTTCATCGTCACAAGAAAATCCATAGTAAAACGTAAAAAAATAGTATTGTTGTTTGAAAAGCACTAAATCATTGAAATAAGTAAAATTAGTATAACATTTCCCTGTAATGCTAAAACGGCACTGACAATTTCAATGTATAAATTCGCATATAGAAGTTTAGGGCGAGTGTCCACTAGAGCTGTGCGAGGTTGCCATGCAGTGAGCGAGGAAAACGTTGACCAACGAAGCGCGAGCGCGGCAAGCGCCACGCGACCCCGCGTAGATCAGCAGATCAAGCTAGGTCTCATATCTGGGAAAAATCGTTTTCACCTCAGCAGCTCGAACAAGCATATTTTGCTGCGTGAAATCAGTGTGCAAAATGCGATGCCGAGGACTGACATTTAATCGCATGGGGTCTATTACATGTTCAGAATATTTTAACTTTATTAGCTCTGTCCCTTTCATTTCATTACGAAAAAAGAAAATGGCAGGCATAGGTCGATCCATAGTTCGACCATCGAATTTCAAAGTAAAACAAGTAACACGTTCGAAAACTATCAAATTAACAAGTTTAAATTACCAAAATAATGAAACAAAGGGAATTTCAATTGAAGAATATTTCAATAAATACATGTCGGAACAAACTCCGTTTTTCATAATATACATGTAAATATGAATTTTATTACGCTAGCTAATTAATAATTCTAGTTTTAACAATCTTAAATTTTATGGACGTATACCACAAATGCAGTTTCCGAACACAAGCGCGGCGCCCCGCCCCGTTTAAAAAATTGCGCGCTGTTAATTTGTTTCAGTTACTAGGATAAAAAAGGTCTCGATCTAACTAGGAAATATAGTGGTCTGACGAAGGAAGTATTTTAACAATAGTACGGCTGGATTTTGGTGTGCACGAGAGATACACGTAATATGCTAATGTGTGCCTTTGTCTCTTTCTAGCGCAATAGACATTAATGACAAATATTTCAAAAATAGCTCGAAAATGTGAGTAAAATCTGTGATTTTTAACAATAAGACGGTAAGTTTTTAGTTTTTAGACTTTTTAGTGATGTGTTCGTTGTCACGCGAGACTCGTATAGATACAATCTTTGGTTTCTCGTGCCTTGTCTCGCCTTTCTAGTAGGTATTTACTAACGGCGCGGCGCTGAGGAGTTAAAACAAGCAGTAACGAACGCCTGAATAATCACGAGACGAATAGGTACGTGATACTACGATATATTTTTTAATGTGAATATGTTCTCACTGCTGAGGTAAAAAGTTCTATGTGTTACTCGAGAGCAAAGTATTTGCATCTCGTGCTTTTGAGTCCTTCGCTGCGCTCAAGATTCAAACTTTGAAACACACGCTACGCTCGTGATTCAATTTTAGAATCTTTCGCTTCCTCTGGACTCAAAATCAGCACTCGCAGCAAAAACAAACTTTGCTCTCTTGTTGCACAAATAACTATTTCACTACTTAGTTTCATCCGAGCAGAGCTCGTCGCTCGGGTAGTTATTGTAAATCTTATTGAGTTCGTGACGAGACACTAAAATAAATACAATAATGGACACGAATACTAAGTGAGACGTCCAACATCCATTACCTAACATGTCGTAATTGATATTGATCATTCACCAGACGCTTCCGATTTCAAAATGTTGCATTTCAGGCCCCCAATATTTTCAAGGTTCAGAGTCCGCAGCAGTAAGCTCGATTCTCCATACAAACGTAGTAAAGCTTTCATTTTAAAACTACGTGTTGGATTGTAACTAAACTTTGCATATACAATGACATGAGGTATATCTATGTCTGTAATTAGTTTATGTAGCTTCAGATACCAAAGTAAAAAAAATACAGCTAATTTAAGTTTTTCATACAAAACTTGTTTTTGCTGTATTTCGTTTGTTTTATAAACTGGAATCCTATAAACTAATTACAGACATAGATATACCTCATGTCATTGTATATGCAAAGTTTTGTCACAATCCAACACGTAGTTTTAAAATGAGAGCGTAACTACGTTTGTATGGGAAGGTGAAATTCGGCTGAGCTTACTGCGGACTCTTAACGGAATTCGTCACCGCCGCGCCAGTGGGGGTGCTCTGTGGCCTATGCTAATACCCTTGTTTTACCGAGAAACGTTTCATCGGCATTAGATCTTGTGACCTATATTTTTGGTTGATAAATATCGTTGGGTTTCATTGAGTTTGCGAGGACACTTCGCTTTCAATTCATAATCGGATTTCAGCGATTGCTTTTATGTTGATAAGCCGATTACTGCTAATGCGTTGCATGTTTTATCCGCAATCGCGAGTGACCGCTGTGACTTTATCTTTATGAATCTGCAAAGCACATTAGCTTTCAATGTACCTACCCCATGTTATCCCTTCAACCGGTATTCTTTTCATACAAATTAACCGGCTTCTTCTTTCTGACCTTATTTTGTTTTCGTATTTAGCACACTGTGTAATATTTCAGCGTGGTTACCTAAGTACCTATTATAATAAGTCAAAAAGATCTTAGGACCTTAGCACCTAGCGTTCCCCTACTACCTAGCGGTTAGGCAGGCCCTGGTAGTAGGGGAACGCGCGTTTAAAATACGCCGTGTGCTAGGGGCCTTAGGTACCTATATCCTATTATACCGTAAAATGGGGTGAGTTGCGTCAAAAAAGACATTCAAACCACGATAAAAAAATATTTTACATTTGGCACGTTGATCTTTATACTTTAAAAATAATCCGGCCGTATGAATTTTAGTTTTTTAATGATTATCTGTCGTTTAATTTTATAATTTTAACGATAAACACAAAAATTGTCGGAAATCCCACCTCAACCCGTAGTGGAGTTAGAGGGGATAACAATGGCGTGAGCTGGGAAAATGTATGCGGAAAAACTTTCGGATTAGCCACTGCACTTTTTTTAAATGGTATATTTAGGCTACTGCGTATTGCCACAAGATAAGAAAATATGACTTAAAGTATAATCAAAGTACCTTTAGAGCAACCTGAGCCAGGAAATTAAAGTAGCAACTGAAAAATTCGCGTCCCATCTGCCCCTCAATCCCTTAGTACCCCATTTTACGTTTTTTTTAAATATATTATAGAATAGAATACTTTATTGCTCTCATGTAGACATTACATCAGGTCTTAAATATCTTACAGTCTATAGTACAACATGACAACCTGTAAGGGTATTGCAAATCCTTCGTCTTAAACGTACGTACACGTTAGGAAATTAAACGAAGATTTACACTTACATCTAGGATATCATTTGCTAAGCATATCTATGGTATCTATTTACATTGAAGAAGTCTTTCAGTGAATAAAAACAGTTTTCTATTAAATATGATTTTAACTTCTGAACACGTGTATTTGACCTCATCAGCTATTTCTTTAGGAAGACTGTTGTAAATGCGTATTGTTGTCATATGGGGGCTGTTATTACTCATCTGTAAATTACTTGTTGACAGGGCTATTTTATCTCTATGTCTTAGATTTAGGGTGCAAGTGTGACGGTCTTTGGCTTGAGTGTATAAATAATGATGCTTCCGTATAAATTTACAAGTTTCCAAAATATAGATAGAGGGTAATGTTAAAATGCTTAATCTTTTGAAGTGGGGTCTACCATGTTTCATTATTTTTAATATTTTGTGAGGATTCTTATGCACCGTTTCTGTAACACGAATAAATCCGATAGGTCTGTAATATCGCCCCATAAAATTATCCCATATTGCAGCCAAGTCTGTGTAAACGCATAATACGCACTAACTGCACTTTTAAAATCTGTGGTTTTCTTTATACTTCGTAAGGCATACGTAAAACGAGACAGTTTTGTACAAATTTTATCAATATGCGACTTCTAATGAATGTGTTCATCGATATTAATTCCAAGTAGAATGCAATTGTTAATGAGTTGCAATTTATGGCCTGAATGTGTGTAATCTATATCTAGCGGGAATATCTGATAGGGTCTGAATTGAATTAGATCTTTTTTAAATTTAATTGTAGGTTATGATGGTCCTCATAAGCCACTTTTAAAGGATACTTATCAAGTATTCAGTTCATATTTAATACAAAATCAGTGTTATTTTGACTCGAGAAGACTATGGAGACGTCGCCAGCGTATGCAAAGCATTTAATTTTCGTCATTTAAAAAGTCGTTTACGTATATTAAAATAAGTTTCTGACAAAATTTCATTTTTGGTACAAGCTTTTATTGCCGACTGTACTTTTCTGTATACCGTCAGCAACTACTCATTCAGACGATTCTAACGAGCCCAAACTCGATGGGGTTATGTGGTTTTATTACGGAGTTCCTAAGGCCACTTCCAGCTCCATCATCAGATCAGCTCCACGTCATCATAATATTGCATTGTCACGCGATTTGCATATTTGTGCAAAATTTCAACTCAATCGGAAACCGGGAAGTGGATCAAATTTAACTTGCAACATTTGATTACAGACAGACAGACAGACAACGGGACAGGTGAAACTAAATAAAAGCTAATCTAGCACGCTTCCCTGCGGAATAGAGCACGTAACTTGTCTCTTTTGTGAATGTATTTTAGTAACTGTATTGCTCTTTTTATCATAGTAATCTAATTCCACAAATTGTACTATATAATTGAGATACGATTTGATCCAGTCGAGGCCCACGCCGCGTACTCCTATAGGATGTTATGGTTGACTCGGTCATAGGCTTTGCTCATATCGAGCAGTAGCCCAAATGTGTAGTTTCTCCTGTCAATTATACCAATAACTTCTTGAACAAGTTTGTGAATTGTTAACACTGTACCTCTCTGTTTTCTGAAACCATATTGGCTATCATCAAAAATATTATACTTATCACAAAAAGTAGATAAACGCTTAGCCATTATCGATTCAAAGAGTTTTGAGAATGTTGATAACATGGCTATAGGAGGATATTGGCTAGGGTCACTCACGTTTTTATTTTTTGGGACTGGTTTGATAACTGCTATTTTAAGGGCATCTGAAAATATTCCTGTTGAAAATGACTTAGAAAATATTCATGTCGATCGAGAAGTTAGCTCATGCATATGAAACGATATGCTTTTACGAAAATCAATCTGCCAAGTACACACACAGGATCAAGAATTGCGAAGGAAGATTTAGGGTTATTTTTAACATTTCTTTACCGTTAACCATCCGTTATCGTACCAGTTGCGCAAGTTAAATCCTTTATCCGTTTTTAAGTGAGTTTACATTGTATTAATTTAATATAGGTAATCCAAACCTTATTCTTGACATGTTGAAGGTACGCGTTCCCACTGGTCCTATTCTAGTTATATTGAATGGTTTGAAAGTTCTTTGATGGATTAATGAAAGTTCTATCAATGCTAATGATACCTACTAATGATAATAGAAACAGTAGGGAAACAGCGTCAAAAGCAAATCTTTCCTATTAAAGGTTTGATCTTTTATTTACGATACCAATTATGGCATCTTTTTACGCCTTATTTTGATTAACAATTCAATCAGTTTCATTCACTTAATTTATAGGGAACAATTTATTTACAGGCTCGCTGTCCTAAGTGAAAAGTCGTTCGTTATCCCGCAGGTTGATCACGTAACGCATTGTACGAACGTTAGGTTAGATTAGGTTAGGTTAAAAAAAAAGGTTCGGTTAGGTTAGGATCTAAATGTCAATTTTTATATCAAAAAATACAGTTCTCAGATCTACGTAACGCGCGTTCAAAACGTTACGTGATTACCTCTCTGGAGCATTTCGATCACGTAACGCAGTGTATGTAGGTACGTTAGGTAGATCTAAATGTCAATTTTTAAATGAAAAAAATACAGTTCTCAGATCTACGTAACGCGCGTTCAAAACGTTACGTGATTACCTCTCTGGAGCAGGTCGATCACGTAACGCAGTGTATGTAGGTACGTTAGGTAGATCTAAATGTCAATTTTTATATGGAAAAATGAGAGGTGCATTGTACTTACGCGCGTTCGAAACGTTACGTGATTACCCCGCTGGCGTAAATTAGTTGTGGCGTGTATCGTGTATTTCGCCACGTTACTCCATACACGCCATCATATACGAGCCGAAAGTTTGGACAACTTTACGCAGTAGATAAGCAGTGTGACTCAATAACTTTTTAGCGACGGCAAATGCAGAATGTTAGAATTTAACATTCAACATTTATCATGCAGCTAAGTACACTATAAGGTAAACGTCTCAATGCTTGACACCTCAATGCCTATAGTTGACATTGATACCTATTGTTCGCCTCTATTGCTTTGACATAATAAGATTGAAAGTGACATGTATTAGGCTAGTGTCGGACACTAGGACGTGTACCTAAAGCATGTGCTACACGGTTTACAACCGCGGTTTCTACCACGTGACCTTGGTAGAAGCGAGGTAGAAGCTCTGCTGTCTACACGGTTTACAACGGCCCCAAACTTCATTGTGTTTGAAACGCTTGTGCGGGGCAAACGTGCGCGGAACACCTACTGAGACGCCATGGCCCCTTCCTTGTCGAAATTTCAGAAGGTCGGAGTTTGTTTTGCACTTTTGTGTGCAACTGATGAACAAAAACAAAATTTTTTTTTTTGGCTAGGTTTCTTATATTCCTCACTAGTTAAGTCCCACAGACACGGAAGGTCTCTATACAGTTCAATTAGTTCGGTAACCACCTCTCGTTCATTCGCCGACGCCATTTTGAACCTAAACCTGCGCGACATGTCTACACTCGGTGCGTGCGGCGTGCGACTGTCGTTCACGTGTTTAAAACCAGCGGCTACATGGTTGTAAATCACCGTTTCTGCTAAATGGTTTGCCGAGCGCGCCTGCCAACCAAGGTCATGCGAAATTTGGTTTGCAACCACTGGCTACATGGTTTACAACGGCTGTTTTTCTACCAAGGTCACGTGGTAGAAACCGCGGTTGTAAACCGTGTAGCACATGCTTTAAATGTTCCATGAGACGCTGTTGTCTTCACAGTATAATTATGTGCTTACTGGGCATGCCAAGCAGCCGGTCGGCGGCGCCGGGCAGCGCGCTCAGCGGGGTGCTCATCTTGCGGCGCGCGCGCAGCGGCGGCACGAACTCGTCATCTTCTTCGCCATCGGGTGGAATGACATGTATTGCGATGTTGTTGCCCTCTTGAGTTTTTGTCCCACCCGATTGCCATCGCAGCTCTGTTAGTTGCCCTATCTGAAATGGAATGCAATACTTATTAACATTAAAATACAAAGCAGGCAATATTGCTAATGGTTTAAAAGTAAACGATAAGCAAAATAATATCTGACGAGAAGCAAAGATCGGCATTTGAATTTTGGAATGATCGCGTTTTAAATAAACATAAAACATTAGGGTCGTTACGCCGGTTAGTCGATTAGATTCAGTAAGCGACAATCTGAAGAGCACGGTTTGTTCAATTAAAGATCTCATTATTTTATCATTATTTTAACAGACCCGATAGAACATTTTAAGTAGTTTAGTTAAACAGGAATCTTATCATTCTTTACTTGCTAGCTAAATAAAAATCTGCAACTTGGCAATCACACAACTGTACTGCATTTATGGATTTTTGCATACCTAAAACTATATAGTAACTATTGTGTGATTGCCAAGTCACAAAATTTTATTTAGCTAGCAAATAAAGAATAATAAGATAGCCTGAGACTTGGCACTACGAAATATCTCACAACTTCTTACGGTGGAAGAGTTTCGAGACTTGGCCTCTTTTTTACATGGAATGTTTTTTTATGGGATCTCACTTCTTTTTGTAGGTTATTGTGTTATTAATATGTCCCATTCTTGATTTAACTTTTTATGTCCCATTCACTGCAAATATAACTGTAAACCAATGAGTAAGCCTTTTCGTAGTCAAACTAATATAGCACTCGAAATTATGAACGAAAATCGCAAATTTATAGTTAAGATTTCTAGGCACATCCGTGGCACATCCGAACAGCAAGAGGACGCTCGCGCGTATGAGCGCGGCTGCCGCTCGCTCTGGGGCATTCACCTCTGCGCCTCTTTTTCCCATTTACTGCAAATATAACTTTGTGATTCTATTTGTTTATATGGGATTACAAAATGGGATTATATCTAGAAAACTGGAGTGAAATTGCAATTTTTTTTGTCTTGATTTATTTATACACTAAACACTAATTGTATTCTAAATTTGAAGCTTCTATATCTGCTAGAAGTGCCTTAGACTTTTGATGATCGGTGAGTCAGTCAGTGAGTGACAAAATTAAGAAACTTTGACTAGTTATAATTCTTAAACCACTGGTTCAAATTGTATGAAATTTGAAATACATCGTGGTTATACAATGCGTGCTTGGTTACTGAACATTCAGGCTTCTAGTTTTATCCACAACGAAGTTATAGGAGGCCGAAAACGGCCTGAACTGCTTCGAGAAAAGTATGGTACGGCCGTGCCGCTCGCTGTTTTGCTCGACTTGGCGGGGGCACTGCCGCACGCCAGTGCCCAGATATATATACTAATTGGAAAACAATTTTACAAATTAACCCTTTCACCGCCACAGTCGGCCATAGCCGACAACGCAAAATCGTGACTACGACGCCACAGTCGGCGCTGGCCGACAAACATTTTTTCATGAATACCTATTGAAAAACAGCCCATTTTTATGGTGGCGTTATTTCTTTACCCATTTTAATATTACCCCCGTGGCGTCAGTGGCACAGCGTATTGCTTCGCCATCGGGCGGTGAAAAGGTTAATAACGTTTCCTCTTTGTTTTGGTGTCTGGCAAGCTTACCAGATTACCAGATTTGAATGCTTTTCCATATCTTTCACTTTTATATTTACGATTTCGTTTCCACGAAGCCTTAATGTTAGTTGATTTTTAGTGTTCCGTACCAAAATTGGTCCAACGGAACACTTAAAATATGCGATCACTCGGAGGCTGTCCGTCTGTCACAGCCAGTTTTCTCGAAGACCGTTTGACGTAGGAAGCTGAAATTTGGTATAGATATAGATTATTTTTTAATGTCGACTCCATCCATTAGCTCGCTTTCATCTTACGCTGCAACGAATTGCCCGCGGCCAACTAAGTCACAAATTAATAGGTAGGTATACCTACTAGGGTTCCCTTTATTGAATAAGTAAGAGTACCTTTCTCGAAAGTAGAAATTGTGTGATCATAAAATAATACTTAAGGTAGTTAAGGTCAATTTATTCAGAAAGCCTAACATGTCATCCACGATTTATCGTGTGGCCTCCTGAACGCCGTTGCCGCGACCATCAAAGGCCCGCAGTAGTTCCAGAGATAACCGTGGTCAGAAAATAAACTGGGAAGGCGACAAAGCGTAAGAACTTTTAATGTGTACTCCATATAATAAAAAAGCGGTTAAGTGCGTAAATATAACATATTTCATATTACTTTACCTAAATTTGTCTCAATTCGCAACGCTATAAAGAGAAAATCATGATCGTTACGACGCATTTCACTTTTTTAACATACTCAAGCCAGCAAGTTTAATTTAAGAAGAGTAATACAGTATTAATTTTTTCATGTACGATAGTACTCTAATGTTGCCTTCGTACAAATCTTTCACACGTTGAATAATGTGATACCGTTATGCTCGGGGCACACTAACGAGAAATGCCATTAATTATCGCGATAATGGACATTAAAGGTACGGCCACACTACGATTATCGCGATAATTAAAGGCATTTCTCGTTAGTGTGGCCCCAGCATTAAAGATGACACAGCTGCATCAGTGTCTCGTCTATGAGCTTAACGACAGGCGATTGAGCAGCGGACACACGCGATCAATCTCAAGGTCTCGAATCTAAAGGCTTTCCTGTTCCTGTATTCTCGGGACATCCCATACATCACTCATACCCATATCATTGTCAATGGCGACATGACTCGACACAAAAAAGTTAACAGTTCCCTTATTCAAGAGTGAATAGGAAGGCGTGCTGTTACTTTACAACAGGAAAAACAAGACGCGAGTACATTTGTACAATGTAACTTTTATGGACGATATGGTCATTTAATTCCAGTTAACACGTTCTTTTGTTCAAAATGGTAATGGTAACTGGGGGCCATTGATATGTCTGTGTAAATAAAACCTATTGGTTTAGTTAGTCACGCGAAGACATTGTAAAGGAATCCAGCACATTTGTAACAAACTTAGTTACAATGAGTTCTTTTTGTCTTCGAAACGAAGCATACATTTTCATATTTACATTTATGATGGGATAATTATTATCACTATGTCTCATCCATTGAGATAAGTGTAGAAGAATGTTAAATTTGTTTTGTAGTTTAAAAACGTTTAGCAGCATCATAATCATAAAATAGCATAAGCTAAAATTCTATGAAAAATTAATCTCAGCAAACCTAAACAAACGAGAGGGTTGTCTTTAATAAACTGAACATACAGTAGACAGCAAAAGTGCATGGTCAATTCAGAAACAGTTTCGCTTGTCCGCCCATTCCTACGCCATCTACTAGCATAAAGTGCAATAGATTTCACAAGATGGCGTTGTTAGCTGTTTTTTTTTTAAAAGTTCTTGTCCGCGTCTTCGAAATTTGTATTTTCTTGGGTAACCAGTAACCACCTATTATTTTTACTCATCATCATCATCATCATCATCATCATCAACATCATAACAATGAAAAGAAAAATGAAATGAAATGAAAACGTTTATTAAGGACGTAAACACATTACACAAATTACATTGAGTCAGTGGATCCCAAACTAGGCCAGGCCTGTATCTTGGGAGCGGGAAGAGGTTGCACAATGATTAATTACACGTTTTGACAGATAAATATAGACGTTGTAGTAACAAAAAGTGTGTTTTAAACATTTAAGGCAAACGTAAATAATTAACAATTACAAAAAAAATACAACAGTTTGTAATGGCTTAAATTGTTTTATGTCCAAGATTTTGCAAGCTACGTTATAAATAAACATAAGGGCGCGAATATATTGGAGAACGCTTGGCCGAGGCAGACCTGGTATTCGGAGGGGGGCCCGGTAAATACGTCTCTTGAGTAGCTCCTCATAAATCGGTTGCTTGAGTATGAGGCCGTGAGTGCTTTTAATATAAACAATTGTCTAACTGCGAGAAGCCCGCTGTCTTTATACAGGGATTCCGTTGGGTAACGGAAAGGCTTCTTCCGCATAACTTTAATTACGGCACGCTGTGCCCGCTCGAGATCCAGCAATACAGTCTTGCAGGCACTGCCCCACACACCTATACAGTATTGTGTTACAGATTAGCACAACGCATAATAAACCATTAGAAGAATGTATGGGGGATTGCAGTGCCGGAGGCGTTTAACAAGATAAATTATTTTTCTTACTCTTTTAGAGTGTAAGAATGTATGTAAGATGCTCATCAAAGATACCCAGGTACCATACGGTAGCATCTGGACAAGCGGCCGCAGGAGCAAGGCCGTTGAACGGGACCACCGATGTGTAGCGTGAGGTACCTAGATGGGAGCGGGACATTTGCAGCTGTTTTGGAGAAGGGCACGTAGTATGTTTTTCCTACATTTAAGGTTAGAAAGTTAGTGTCAAGCCAGGAACCATTTTCACCAAACCCTTTTCTGCCGCGGAATATGTATTTTACCAGGTTTTTTCACTGAGAACAACCACGGTGTCATCTGCGTAACAAATCATTTCAGAATTGGGAATATCGAGTTGAGGTCATTTATATATAATATAAACAGGGTTGGGCCGAGAATTGAGGCACGCCGAAATTTACGGGAAGTTGACTGCTGATAAATTCTCCTATTTTCACTGATTGCCATCTGTTTGTCAGGAAGCAGCTACCAAACCAGTCTAAGGGAGTTTCTCTTAATCCTACGGCCTCCAGTATTTTTAAGAGTATGAGTATTGAAACTGTCAAAAGCCTTAGCCAGGTCTAAAAATACTCCTATGCAGATTTGGCCACTGTCTAACTAGTCGGAAATAATGTTAGTGAGGAGGATTGCAGCGTCCTCAGTGGATTTTTCTGGCCTGAACCCAAATTGACGTTCTGATATAACACAATTTTATTCTAAAAACTTTACTAGGCGTTTGTTTACAATCTTTTCTAGCAATTTCGAAAACACACTAACCGTAGCAGTGTTATTTTGAATAACTGAGGAGATAATATTATTAAAATTGTTGACAGTTACGTTTATGTCGTTACTATTTATAACTGCCGACCAATCAACACCATCCAGTTCGCGCGATACCTTCGTGAAATCAGTTTTGGAAACTCATCTATTCTTTTTGGGATGGAGTTTGGAATTAGCTAAACCAATATGGCGATGTCGTGATACTCGTGATCAGAGAATGAAACTGTGTTCTGACATTAGACACAAATACTCAGATTGGTAGCAATTACGACGGCTCTCAGTTACGAGTAAGTCAAGGTTGATGTCACCAGCGACAATTTTTTGTCTCGTGTCAACTAGGCTTAACGTGGAGTCTAACGAATTGAGAAAATTATCGAGATTAATGACCGATGGGGAGCGATATATACCCAAAATGGTCATCTGCTTAGCGATAGTGATTAAGAGACGGTTTGCAACATCGAAAAGTGGTTCTGAAGCAGAGCTCTTAATGATTTTTTAGTGTAAGCCACTACAGGTGTAGTGACACCGCCGGCTCTGTTTATGCACTTCGAAGTATTAAACGAGTCGTAACCTGGGAGTTGGTCAATCAGGGTGCCTTCAGTCAGCCAACATTCTGTTAAGATGATGACATCAAATTCAATATTTATACGTGCGAGAGACACTGCAAAAGAGTCGAAGTTGCATTGGAGGCTTCTAATATTTAGTGTAACCATTTTAAAGTTAATATCAGCCGAGAAATATCCACTGCTGGACATAGGCCTCCCCCAAAAAGTGACCGGTCTTTTGCCACCCGCATCCAGCGCATCCAAATTCCGCGACCTTAACCAGGTCATCAGTCCACCTTGTGGGGGGCCTACCCACGCCGTGCCATCCGGTACGTGTCGCCGCTCGAGAACCTTTCCGCCCCAACGGTCATCGGTTCTACGTGCTATGTGCCCCGCCCAATGCCACTTAAGTTTAGCGATTCGGAAGGCTATATCGGTTATTTTTACTACATTATATTTATTGAGTCAACTCGTTTTTTTATTGTTTACCCATTTCTGTGGATTTATTCTTTTTTCTACTTATATTCGTGTTCTGCACTACGAGTGAATATCCAAACATCGAATATCGAATAAATTATAAAAACATAATTTGGCTGGGCGCAGATTGAACCCGCATCTTTCGAGTGATGACATCTCAGGTCGACTTTAATCTGTCTAGTCACCACTGGGCCAATTTGCCATTTGGATGGTTGGTTGAAATTATTCATCTTCAGTTTATTTTACCATGCGAATATCCATTACGCCTACGATTAGTATAATAATTGAAGAGGGTAGACAGGTGATATTATATCACTATCATAATATTTTTAATTACACTCATTTCGTGATCGTTCGTTGGCCGTTTACGATTTTATTCCCTTCTTTACAAATATAACAATGAGTTTTCGATTGATCTAGTTAAAAGACGAATGAATGAGAGAAGAAGGATTAATTTGTATTATATAACGTAAATGTAAGTAGTTTTTACATATGCTTAGTAATATTAGTGATACCTAACACCTATTCGTCTGTATTAATTATTTAAGTTATTAATATTTTATCTTATTAAATAACTATTTTTATATCTAAAAACTTCCAGCTGGCTTTAAAAATATAAAATTATAAAAAAAGCAAAAACATACTATTATCTACCATTTACTGGGAATCGATCGTCGGTCATTCTTGGTAGCGGAGTTTAAAAAGCACATGTCTTTATCCACTGGGCTGTCGCATCATTTTAATAACTAGTTGAAATATACATTCACATATTTACCAGTCGTATCACACTTAAATACAGCTATTTTAAATTAGTATTTGCTAGCCTTGTTAATGATTATACTATGAGAATACTTCTGGTGATAACAGGTGTCATTTTATAGTAAATTTGCTTAATGTTCCGCTATGTGCAAATAGCTTCGCCAACAACGCCATCTAGTTTATTTATTGCGCACGACGTGCAACTCAAGATTCAAGCGAAAATAGGCAGCTTACTGTTAGTTTCGCTTGAATCGTGTGTAAGGTGTCCATGCATTTTTGCAGGCGATAGTACATTAGGGATGTAGTCAAAAGCGGCGCAGCAATCACCCAGATTGAACGACCGAGTCTCGCGCCAAGACAATACTGCAAAAAGCTCTGAAACATTTAGCAAAATAAGCCAAGTTTTCCACTTTCGTTAAATTTAGCTGCAGGCATCTGTTACGCTAATGTTTGAGAACATATTTAGGGTTTCGTAGCCAAAATGTCAAAACCCACTCTTGATAACCTTTTACAGTTTTGTTATGTCCGTCCGTCTGTCTGTGTTCGTATGTCACAGGCTTTTGACTTAAAACTATTAACACGTTCACGTGACCGCCTCACATTCGACGAAAGGTGTAAGTGTATTTCGTAAGTGTAAGTATACAAATTAGAAAGTAAAAATAAATGTACCTAGGTTAACATAGTGGCACATTAATCGATCTTTAGAAATAAATGTAAGTTTTCTCAGCAAATTGTTTGGTTGAGTAAATTTATTTCCTTAATCTTTCGAAATTAATAGTTTCAACAATCAATCAATCAATAGTACATTGTGATACAAGTGAGGTATGTTGATAACTACATCAGAGGCGGAATTATCACGCAAGCCGCAGGTGAGCGTGATAAGAAAGCCGAGGATTGTAATTATCAAAGCTCACGCGTTTCATACGACGTTTTTCAACACATTTTGCGAGGAAAAAATCCTTTTCATATGATGAAAATTTGATAGGCCTGTCACCCCCACGCCGTTATTTTCTATACTTATTGATGTCAACAGGTTTTTACTCACATGTTGTATACATGGTCAAGAATTTCTAGTGGCGTCCATTCTTTTTATCACTTTTCTAGTCACCACGAATCAACATTTTTGTTAATAACCCAACACGCAATAACAATGTTTACAATTATGTGTGAAATAATATAATAATGATGATAATGGCGGGCATCAATTTTGTTTGTGATGTTTGCGCAGTGCGCGCGCATTAGATGAAATCTCTAAACAGCCAATACAAAATAAAATAAATAATTACGTTTTAAAATGTTATCTTTATTAATTCATGTAAAATGTTATCAAAAGTGAATAGTTTTACTAAATTAACCGTTTCTATATCATATCCAAAAAGAAATAGTCAATTAATTAACAAAAAGGATTTAATTTGTTTAGTCGGGTAAGAATCCATTTGCCGAGAATTAAAAAAAAGCTGTACATTCTGTACAACCCGGTTAGTTTAAGAATGCACCGTGTGCATGCATACATCTTGCTGCAAGGTGCCAACGTGACTTAATCGGGATATAACCATAACACACAAGTATCGTAATGTTATTAAACACGCGTGTTTAATATCCAGGATTATGAGCCTAAAAGCGACACAATAAGAGGTACGTTACGAGCAATTGTGTTGAAAATATATTTATTTGCAAAAATAAAGTGGTAGGATGTTAGGGTTGGATAAGTTCTGTGTATTTTGCTTGCAAGCAAGCGTGAAAATATTATTAGTAATATGAATTTAATTCACATGTCAACATCAAAATACTTAAATAGGTAAACACAATCATCAAAAATAAAATTAAAAACAAATAAATACAGGAATTTACCATAATCTTAAAACATTGTGATTAAATCCTACTAATATTATAAATGCGAAAGTTTAGATGTTTGGATGTTTGTTACTCAATCACGCTTAAACGGCTGCACCGATTTGAATGAAGTTTTGCACGAAGATAGTTTATAGCGTGGATTAAAATATAGGATAGTTTTTATCCCGAGTCCACGCAGACGAAGTCGCGGGCGGAAGCTAGTAAATACTAATTTTTAAAATTCTAAATATTGCTTTATGCTATATAAAAACACTTGTCAAGAAGCCAGTCTACTAATTTTCGTTTCAACTCATGTCCCTGTAGTAACATAAAGTTTTCTGGTAGGTTATTATAAATTTTTATGCACATATTAAACACATTTCTGTAATACTTCACCTTTGTTACAAAATGGTTTATGCATACGGTTCATTGTTTTTGTCTGGTTTGCCTTTGTGTAATTTCTTTTCTGTGTACGAAATAATACTGATGAGTTTTTTACAAAATTGCACACATTTTTAATATATAAACATGGCAATGGAAGTAAGTATACGTAACTTTTTAAACAGTAGAACACAGCTGTCATCGTGTTTTGCCTTGCTTGCACATTTCTTTTGAATTTTGAAGATTTTAATTACGTCAACAGAATTTCCCCAAAGTATTAATCCGTAATTGAGCACAGATGAAATTTAGCCGTGATAAGCTGCTAGCGCAACTTCCACTGGCACTGTTTCTCTCAGCCGATTCAGAGCGAAAACAAATCTATTTAATCTTCCACAGAATTGCTCAATATGTTCCTTTCAGTTAAAGTGTTTATCAAAGCTGATAACAAGGAATTTGACTGAATCAACTTTTTGTTGTTTAATTGTATATTTATAATATACAATTAAACAACAACAATAATATAAACTGAATAAAATTGGTTTTATGCAAACCTATGTGCAAACCATTAAAAGTCATTAAATTTCCTATATGTGACAATGCGTTATTGCAATCTTTTGCAAAGGTTTCCCGGTTGTTAGGTACATCTGACAAGAAGTGTTGTATCATCTGCAAACATAAGGTCGTTGATATAAAGAAGAAATAATAACGGCCCAGAATGCTACCCTGTGGAACGCCAATTCAATTGACTTTAAGTTGGGATCTATATGTTTCCTTTAACAAGAAATAAATAAGATAGACTTAAAGCTTTTTGGGTTATCACTGAAAAACAGCCTTTCCAAAACAAAAGGACGTAAGTTCCGTGAGTTTCCTCTGAAGACTCGATCTTAGTTACAGAACCCTTGCCCGGTTATTTTTTAAGCGCAAATTGGTAATTAGTTTATTGACCCAAGGTCAAAGCTTAATAAAATAACAGAGCTGCTATTTCATGACTAGGGTGTGGTACCTATGTATACGTGGGGAATGGAGATAACGACGTCGACAGATGTAAATTCCAAGAGGTTATTTCTGCTTTACTTTGTTCACTGGCTGAATAAAGATGAGCTATCTAATAAAAGTAAGGATATATTAGATTCGTTAGCTGCCACCAAGCTAAGTGGTTAGTTCATAGATTTTTCTTCAAAGAAACCTGTGGGCTAATTAACGCCACGCTTTCGTCTAGTCAACCTACCAACCAACCACTCCACATACGAAATTCATGTGTATATCATGTAAATAATTGTCTACCTCTCGCAGTTCTGATTTCAATAAAAATGTCTGAAGAACCTTCTTTGTAGGTAGGTACTTAAATGTAGGGTACCTACGACTTTTAGGTTCACATGACAAGGCCTTTCTGAAAGTGCCCCCTTTTAAAAACGTGCACTTATTCTTCTTAGATTTCTTTTTTCTTGGTTCTATTAGTTTACAGCAAGATTTCTTAAACATGTGCCGCAATATATTGTGTGGACATTTTTGTATACCGAACACGAAATCAGTACTTTAATACCACATTTTTAGAGCTTAGCACTCGTTGATTTCAATTTGAAATGATGGCAGCTTTCAATGGATTTTCATATTATATTACTGAAATCTAGGGCAACTAACGATTGTCTTTAGTTTCAACGACATTGCAAGTGGTAATTTATATTAATCATTTCAATGTAAAATTTTCTTGAATTAATATAGTACACCTATATACACCGTGTATTTATTTCTTAGTTATGTATGCTCTAAGATGTCTTCATTTCCGATAATTACGGCGTAAAGTTACATACATCAGTGGATACTGTATTAATAATTCTGACGTATCAATAATAGACTGACAATTAAGGACACACCGCCTATAACACTTCAATTACATCCGATTCATGAAAGATCTATTAATTCGTTATTTAATCTAGGTTTTAATTTCTAGTACAACTTACAAATGTGTAACTGAAGTATGGAAGGTTAACTTTTGCCAAGATTTTATCAGATTATTTAATTTTTTCTTCATAATAGTGCGAATAATAATATAAATCTAAAGTGTAAAATTGAATCGGATTTGTACACGTGACACTTTAGGTTTGACGCGCATCTAGAATAGAAAATTCTAGAAAATCCATCAGTGGTTATCGGACTTTCGACCAAAGGTCAACCTGATTCGTCACATTAGCTCGGCGCGCGTGGAAATGAACGCGCGAAACAAATTGATATCACATTGGAAAGCGAAATGTAAATGTCAGATAGAGCCCCAGCTGTTTTTTTCCAACTTCTATATCATGCGCTACTATACGCAGGCGCCAAAAACATTCACACGACTTTTGTTCTTTAGTACTTAGAGATAAGAAAGTGCGATAACATGTTGCATTTCCTTTACACACAACGATCTGTACTTACTTTTGTTAAGACTAGTCTTAGAAAACAGGTTAGCTTTTAGCAGTTTCTTAATAAAAAGTTGAGTTGTATGTCATGATGTTACACACAACTTTGACCGTACGTTGCTGGGTCGGGTCTTTGTTGGGAGGTGTACGTACGTTTTTGCATGTGACATCTACTTCAAAGGGACGGTTCCCACGGGTTCCTTGCGGGTAGAGCAATTCTGTTACCACGAACCTAGTGTGTACTTGTACAGTTATAATACGAGGTGAGGTATTTGCAATTTACTTCGTTATCTGAACTTGGGGATTCTTCAGAAGAAGCTGGTTTTAGCTGAAAGCACGGTACACAGGAAAAAATGCATAAGTGATTCGATGTAAGTATTCTTGGACCTATTAATTACGAAAATGTTTTAAGGTTCTCGAATGAAGCGAAACTGTCCTGGATAAATCTTTTTCTTTTGGCACAAGAGAATCATCTTAATTCAAGATGATATCTGTTTCACTCAAGATATTGGCGATCTTCCTTATTATTATTTTTTTGCTTACTAAGTCTTAAGGTAATCTAGTTTCTAATTCCATGTCGGCAGTCGCCACATTGTCTAGTGCCTACGCAAATTCTAAGAGATTAAGATGAGTGGAACGCATAAATCAGCACTAAGCATCGTAAGTTTGGTTAGCACCGCTAGCACATTAATAATTCTAAGTTGCATCTCGGAACACAGATGGCGACACGGAGCATCCGACCCTGAGTGCCGTCACGTTGGAAATGTTAATTCAGCGCTTCATTGCCACGAGCGTTTAACAGGTATACCCGCTTGAATACCTAATCAAGGCGCAGGGCGAGGAAATATCGGCGTGTGATCATTGAGGTCCGATTCAATTTCCTATTTTAATATAGCAATAAAAATATTATAAAAAAAATATGGGCAATTTTAAAGTCTACGTCTATGTCCACTCTTCAATACTAAAATTATGTACCTATTTATTAGTTTATTTATTAAAATCTAATTTTGAAATATATTCATAAAAAGTTTTTAATCAACTATACAGCAGTAGGTACAGTAGGTATATCAGCCATATCGCATTTTCACTCAGTTGCTCCACGGTTAGCTAGAAGAGATCCCTTAAGTTAAGCATCAAGGAATAAGTTCGCCTTTGTACTAATGCTTTTTATTATTATTTGTATAATTGTTTCGTGAAAATATATGTATCTAACGGCGCTCGGCGCTCCATTAAAATTCATTTCTTAATTAAAAAATAATCTTTTTAATAGAGCAATGTATCTATAATATAAAACTTTCTTCACACACGTACCTATGTTAGCCCAATACGGATTTTGTACTGAAACGTATCTATCTGCTGGATATCTGTATCTACTTAAGTGCATTAGTCAATTTGTTTAAAAACTATAAAAATGATCACATGTATAACAGACTAGAATGGTTATTAAGGCATAATATAAATACTTTCAATTTGAAAAGGCATGTTATGTTAAATATACAATCAGTAATTAAAATGTATGTAATTAAAATTCAATTTCAATTAAGCATATAAAATAAAAAATATACATTAATCGCTATATTACATTTATAAAATATAAAGAAGCATAATGTAAAACCATTTAAATAGAAATAGTAGATTGTTTTAGGGAGCAAAATGGTATATTGTAACTAAGGTGACTGATTGAATCCAGAACGAAGGGAAGGATTCCAGAATAGAATCCCGATCGTAGCGAGGGATTCTAACGTGGAATCCTGAGCGTAGTGAGGGATTCTAGCAACGTCACTCGAGGTATTAAATAATTTTGCTATCGCGTAATAGACTCTTCTTTTCATCCCTTCCATGATAATTAAAAACACGAATTATTTAATTATAAAGATACAAATATTATTGGACGGCCGCAGGGATTGGTATTTTTCAATGATCATATTTATCATGGACGACAAATGATCTTATCTGTTTTAGTTTTAATATCAACCTTTACTAGTTATAAATATGTGTCCGAATGTTTTTGTATATCGTCAGTAATTTAAATGCCCGCAACTCCGAAGATTAATGCCACCTGAAAAAAGCAATGTTTTACCCAAAAACAAGGTTTAATATAAGTAGGTATTTCAAGAGGATGGCTTTGTCATACAGACATAGCAAAACTATAAGGGTTCCTAGGGAATAGTTAGACTGCGGAACCTTCAGAAAGAGCAAACCATTACAACTAAATGGATTTAAATCTATTGGTAGGTATTTATTTACTTACTGTTACGGCGAGAAAACTGTGATTAGGCGCCTAAGTAGGTATTTATTTGAATGCCGTTGTTCTCTTACTTTAAGCGTTGAATATAATACTAAAAAGAGTTCAAAGATTAGAAGGCTGCTTATATTTGGAATAATAGTTCTTGAAAACTATATTGCACTTTTACTATTCTTCCAGGTGGTTTCATATTAGGCGTTCAAATATTTTGCTTTGCTTTTTGCAGGCAGAACATTGTTAATGGAGTTTTTTGCTTCCATTTTTTTCAGTTTAAGAACTGCTTTTACGTGCTTGTCATTAGTGACACGTTTTTTAATTAAAAAAATACGTAGGTATGTTTCGCGGGTGTTTTTTGTTCTTCTTTTGGGTCTTAAACTTCTAATGTCAATATATTAGTAATCATATAATATCAAATAAGCATTGTTTTAAATAACATGTAGCTACTTATTAGAAAGTACATATAAATAAATCTGCCTGTTAATATTGAAACGCGTTCAAGGAAGACAATATATGAGTGTGAAGCTTAGGGAAGCGCTACACGAAGAAAAAAGCGCGGTATTTAAAAACGCTCAATGAAAGTGTCTCCTTAAACACGCTACTGAAATTACATACAGTATCTGGCCTCGTTCTGGCCCACAGTGTTTTTAAAACGTTTTAACGCTTTCTTCTCTATGTGGTCTATGGCCCGCGTGCAGGGAGCAAAACTGAATTTGCTCCCTTGGGCAAAAAAGACAGATTGAAAAAAAAGATCATAATTTGTTTGTGGACGCGGAACATCACGCGATGGCAAACTCACCTCGTAACGACCTTCCTCATTAACCTTGATATTTTATCTAAAGGATTTAAGAATCTCCTCGTCGCGGGCAGACTTGGTTGCTTGTACTGCGGGATCCCTTATACCTATCGCCTCCAAAGTCCATAAATCTGTAATACTCGTATCAATCTTTGTTAGGCAGTGAAGTGTCGTTGTCGTGTTTGTCACAGAACTATAAACCCCTGATATAGAACCTTGTACGGTCCACCCCAATTAAGTGTTTATTGCGGTCAAATTATTCTCTAGCTGTATCACGTCACCAGTCAACAGTAAGCCAGAGAAATCAGCTCCAATCAACAAACTTAACCTCGTCGGGGGAGTCAGTCATCGAGTAATTTAGTGATATTTTTTTGACGCAGTTGCTCAATTATTACAGATTGCTTAATTTTAGGTAAAAAACCACAAATATTTGTTTGTTCTACAACAGATAATTTCCCACAAAAGTTATTTTGGATGTTCTTGACGCAGATGTGAATCACTTGACATTCTTCTTCTTTCCTCTCGAACCCGCCGAACAAACAATGTGTCGGTCTTTTGTCGGGGATGCGGTGGATGCCTTGCTTCTGAAGCGGAGCTACTGATGCTGAGTGCATTATTGACGACTGACCAAACTACCGAACAACGTCGCTTTATAAGCAAACTTGACATTGGCGAAATCATCTTAACTTAGATGGAAGCCATTTTTTAAAAGAAGAAGAAGCAATATGTCATTACCTCTTTCCTAGAAGGTTTTAGGCCAAGTTTCTGTATAACGTCTTTTTTTCAAATAAGACCTTTGAGCGCCGCTGTCAACCAGTGCTCTGATACAGACCTCTTTCTTGCCATGTACGACTTTAATTACTAGTGTTTGGAGCAATGTAGTTGTTGACGTCTTTATTTGACACGACTAGTTGCTCGATGTTTCCTCTTGTTTACTGCAGCTGTCAGCCGCCATGCCTGCGCCCATTATAGTGAAATGTCGTTTCTTGCAGAACAGACATCTGGGAACTCTTGCATTTTTTTGCAATATGACTGTGTTTAGTATAGATTATCTACAATTATTATGTCAGCTTTAATGTCACCCAACTCCAATACCTTTCATATTCCTATCCCTGGAAAACGCGGGTAGAATGAAGACATCAATTGACATCGCTGTCAACCAACCAGTTCAGCTCTAGATACGGTTCGGGTCCGTCATTGTCGAGTACTATCTCCATTCCGTCACTCGCCAAAGGCTTCGGACTAACCATTTTTTACCTATCATCGTTGTCATTAAATCGGTACATCAACGCAGAAGTGTAAAGAAGAAAAGTGCGTAAGACCGGCAGCCTTAACATCTTGCAGCCAGCGCCACGTTTGGTTCGTTCCACATTATCCAGTGCCTGCAGGTGTGTTTGAAGGCTGTCGTAGAGATTCGATAAGTCTGTTTGCTCTTCTTTGCGCTGCATTAAAGACAATAAACCTCTGACATACGTCTCTATGAGAACGTCATCTCTTGTGAAGCGTGCCGTTAGGGCTCCGACCGTTTTCCCGTAGTTTTCTGCACACGGTGGGTAGCTTTCGACCAGCTGTCGCGCGCTGCTATTAGGGGTCATAGACTAAAGTAGATATTGGAATTTGACACTAGAGTCCATAGCTGAATCCTTGTGTATCTTCTTAAATTGTCCTGTCTTGTCTCAGATTGTTACCTGGACTTGACATTACCGGCAAATTTCATCAGCTCCAACTTAGGCAAGCAAGGAAGTCGTTGCTTCCCAGATTTAGGTTTGCTGGATTCTGCAGAGTGTAGTGAGGATGCACTATCGATGAGCGGTAGCTTGTTCGAAAACATTGACCTGACCTTGTGCCAGCGAATATTGTAATTCATCGCCTTTTCTTGGTCTGCTTGGTATAAAGCTTCGTCAAAATCTTCAGCCGCGCACCACAAACCCCGCACTGCTGCTTCATGTTGTGGCAATAAAGTATTTAGATCATCGTCTATGTCCACTGGTCTATTGTTTATGTGCGGTCGTCTTCTGTTGAGTGTGAAAAAGATGAAGTGTCATCTAGGACAGGACAACATGATGTGGTTGTAATGAGTACCTAGTCTTGAATAAAACAGAATTGTGACTAACCCTGTGTATTTAATTACCAAGTCCTATCACTTCAGCCTCGAACAGACTTGAAGCCGCCTCCGACAAAAGGTGGAACAATTGTCTCCATCATTTGTTTCGACTTCTCGTACACTTTTATCTGCGAGGCTTGTAAATTCCCTCCTATACTGCGTTACGCTTCTAGGTTTCCAGGTGGCGACCGTGAGTAAAAAATATTTACTCACGGTCGCCACAATATTGCGAATTGGATAGGCGCTTGTGTAACGTTAAACAATATTTTATTCGGAGAGATGATTTTCCCTATTTTTAGATTAAAAACAGCAGTATCTTTTTGGTAACTAAGCAACAACATACGTCACAATGAGTGACAAAGGACATTTTGCGGATCAGCTCTTTCTAATCTACAAACAGTTTTCACAAAAAATAATGATATTCCTATTTCTTCGACCCTTATGTAGATAAAGCTAGGACCCGAGTGAAAAAGGCTAATAATAAAAGGGTAATTTGCTTATTTGAACTCTCATAATAAAGAGATGAAAAAGTGGAAGATACGTTGTCTATACGAAATCCCGTGTTTATCTACCTTTTTAGGGTTCCGTAGTCAACAAGGAACCCTTATAGTTTCGCCATGTCCGTCTGTCCGTTTCCGGCTTAACTCAGTGACCTTTACTACTAGAAAGAAGTAATTCGGTATGAGATGAGTATATAAATCAATGACGCCGACAAAATAGTACAATAGGTACATTTTTGAAAAAATATATATTTAGGGTACTGTAGAGGTCGTCTAGCAACCTCTTCACCTACAGCGCTGGCTGGACAGCACTATTCGGAGTTCAAATCAGCTGTCTGGAAGTCTTTATATAGAAGAAGAGTTGAAGACGTCAAGCAGTCGCCACCGAGGCTTTGGCCTCCGGCCCACGCTACTCGTACCTCTCGCAAAGTTATTAGATAAATTCGTTAACGTTCCTCTACCTCTGAGCACCTTCTCTACAGTACTTTCCAAACACGTAATGTGGGAAGGTATTATTTTTTCTTGGCAATGGTGTGGGGTATCGTTGGACAGCCTGTTCAAAAATATTATGGGTTTTTGAAAACCATTTTTTAATTTATTCGTCCATTTGTGTGATATTAGGTTTTAAAGCCCAAATTTTGGTTCGAGTCAAGTGTCCCCACCCCCTGTCGGCTAAATGGCTGCTACTAAGGATGTAAACAAAATCGTCGAAGTAGTAGAAATAATGAATTTAAAAGGAAAACTATCACGGCTAAGTAGACATTACTAGTTATGAAGTAATAGTCGACCAACTTAAAATGGTATTTCAAAAGGCCAACTTACGTACAAATTCGGCCGACGCAACCGCACCATTAATTGGCGCGTGCGTGTCGATGTAACAAAGACAGGCAACTACGGAGCCCTACAGTGCGCGTGGTCTGACACGTACTAAGCCGGTTTTATATTACACAAGGGTGTACTATAAAAACCGGTGGCAAGCAATGGCTCATAACCAAATAGTAGGTACAGTCAACAATCATTCCCGATTCACATTACATGGTACAGTCATTATAGATTTTGACCCGTGAATAATTAGTTCTTAAATTATTTTTGCGAGTGTAAATTAAGAAAATAGACAGATTCAGGCTCCTGCGTAACTCGGCTATTTTCGATTTTAACGTAAAACAATGAGAACAAAAATTCTAAGAAATTTGATTCTCTACAAGTTTGGTCCTCATAATTTTTCTTCTAGGATCGATATTTTGGAATTTAAACCTGAAAAACGCGACAAATCCAAAATATTATCATTATCTCCTATGTTCCACGTTTTACGGCATGAATGAAGAGAAACAAAGTTGTAGAGAATCAAATTCTGATCAATTTTGGTTCCCCCCTTTTTTAGGTTTAATTTCCAAAATATCGACCCTAGAAGAAAAATTGTGACGACCAAACTGTAGAGAATCAAATTTCCTACAATTTTTGTTCTTACGGTTTTACTGTAAAATCAAAAACGGCCGAGTTATTCAAGAAAAACCGTTTTTCGAATTTACGCAGGAGCCTTATTCAGTTTACTTTTTTAATTTACACTCCCAAGGACCCCCCCGAGGGACCTGCGAAAAAAAATCCAAAAATTAATTATTCACGGGTAGGGTCGATTTTTTGAATATAATGACTGTGTGGTCGGTAAATACGGCTAAATACAATCCACTGACTCAAATCCTTACTAATATTATATTATAAATGCGAAAGTGTGTTTGCGTGTTTGTTTGTCCTTCTTTCACGTCGCAAGTCGCAACGGAGCGTCGTATTCATTGGTAAGTATTTTGGATGGAGATAGTTAAGAGGCTGGAGAGTGACATAGGCTACTTTTTCCAGCGGGAAAACATCTAATTCCCGCCCATCTAATAAATTTCAATATGTTACATTTTCCTATAACCACGCGGGCGAAGCCGCGGGCATCAGCTAGTTGAATATACTCTCGCTTCGCGACTGTAGACTCTAGGTATATTATAAAATTATAATATTATGATTTCAGATATCAGTCTTATTGATTCTGAATATGGTTCCGAGAACTTGGTAGTGTTATGTTATGAGATTTCATTACAGTCTTTATCGATTTTTTTCGCTTAAGCTTCAATCTCGCACGTTTCTACATTAGCCTCTAGGCATTATATTTATTTTTTATTACATGTTACGTGTACGTAATATGCGAATTGATTAATGAAATCATAAACATATGTGACAGAACCATCGACTCACTATTAGGTACGTATAGACTGGCCACCTATACTCGAAAACGTAATTCAACACCAAAAAAAACTACGACAGATATGTCACTGTCATTACTCATTAAGTGTCAAAGTGACTTATGCCATTGTCAATCGAACATTTCAGGTGTAGCCTTTTTCAACTCATAATCAAATCATTGTAAATATTTATAACATTTTCAATGTCAAAAAAGGACATTTCTTCTTCGGTGAAAGATTATCTTTCGTACCGTACGAATCGTACGTGATGGACCTGGCTGAGGTTCCATCTAACGTACATAATAAGTACGCAAAGTGACCGTTCAACACACAAATTTAACACTTCAACAACATAATGTAATAACGAGAACTTAAAGAAAAACAAAAACTTAATTAAGAACAAAAACTAAACCAAGCAGAAATCACCACGGAGCAAACACATTCAAGCACTTGGAACAAATGTCAGATGTCGAACGAATGAAAATGACAGTTTGACTATTAAGGCCTCTCGCAGCCTGGCGCGGCTTCTCCGCGGCGGTCTGTGAGAGGCTTTCCCCAATTACCTATGGTGTCATAGCCGACAAAATGGCTGATAATTGTGATTAAAAGGTGAGCTAAACACTTTTGGCCTGCTATTTTGTCGAATAAATAAATAAATAAAAAGATTTATTTAGCAAAAATAGTGGATATAATCTAATTAAGTTATTAACAACAAAACTTATATCTAACAGGATTATTCGTATACAATATTAATACGCCAATGCGTCTGAAAGAAATGGTCTTAGGGGACCAATATACAAGTTTATTGCCTAAACTAGGTTACAGTTGTAATCTGTGTTTTAGACATAAATGGTCTTTGTTTTACATATATATTGTCTGTCTAAACATTTGTTACCTCGCGTCAAGAATTACAAAACTATATTTAACAAAAGCATGCTTGCGATTGCAGAACTATCAAGTAAATTTTCTGTCTCGTCGTAGGTCAGGGTTAGCAACCATGCTTTAACTTTAGTTTGGCATACTTTGCTATTTTGATCGTACACGGAGCATTGTTTATTTATTTTATTATAAAGAAAAGGGCCCAGGAAAGAGAAGAAACTGTGCGTAAAAGCGTGTTTAGTGCGAAATTGCTTAAAAATTATATCCAACCGTCTTTTGGTGTGGGCCCCCCACGAAGTTATACAGTATGTTAGTATAGATTGACACAAAGCCGAATATATCCGATGTATCAGTTCTTTGTTAGCAACACTTCTAAGCTTTTTAAAGACAAAAATAACTTTACGTACTCTAGCCGCAAGAACGTCTATGTGGCTTCGGAATTTCAGGTTCGAATCAATCATTATGCCAAGATATTTTATGTTATCAACCTTTGATAGAGCAGGACACGTATTACATACCTGTTGATTAGCTAGAAAGCAATGGTGCGCACGGATTGTGTCATTGTGTGCTGGTTGCACAGATCTTCTCATGGAAAAAACCATGTATTTAGTTTTTTCAGCATTGAGGGTAAGTAAATTGCGCTTTAGCTAATTAGTAACTTTACACTACACACACACGTGTACACGTGTACTACTTAATTTAAGAATGATGACATGTAATATTTTGAATATTATTAATAAATGACTTATGACTTATGACTTATGACTTACAGAAACCTTTCTGAGCATAGTCGTATACATCCGCCCAACTACTACCCGAGAACAATAGCACTGTATCATCGGCATATGATATTAGAGAGCCATGGTTCAATTGAAGGTCACACAGGTCATTAATGAAAATGAGAAACAGGGTCGGGCCCAGAATGCTACCCTGGGGGACTCCAAAATCGACCATGAGGTCTGCACTTATGTAGTTGGCAACCTTAACACACTGCAAGCGGTTGCTGAGGTAATCCTTGAACAAACATAGCTGCTTGTCCCTGATTCCTATCTGCTCCAGCTTGCTAAGTAATATTGGGACAGACACCGAATCAAAAGCCTTAGCAAGGTCGAGGAAGATAGCTAAAGCTTTCTGTCCTTGGTCCAAATTAGAGGTTACATAATCAGTAAGGCCAAAAACTGCATCATTTGTCGACTTTTGCGCTCTAAAGCCAAATTGGTGGTCAGAGAGTATTCGATTGCGTTCAAGGTAATTAATCAGCCGCTTATTCATAATTTTTTCTAGTATTTTAGATAAAGCTGGAAGTGTGGAGATAGGCCTATAATTATTAATGTTATCTTTGTCACCGGACTTGTGGATAGGAATCACAATGGCTTTTTTTAAGATGTTAGGGAAAATACCTTCATCCAGACACTGCTGGAAAATGTGCGTTAAGGGCTTGACTAAAATTTGCTTAAATCGTTTTACAATACTACTCGAGATATTGTCGCAGCCGACAGCGCAGTCCTCTTTTAAACTGCCTATCAGCGATTCTACCTCGTGTTCGTCTATGTTATACAAAACAAATGAGTCGACACTTGCCTGAGTCATTTGTGCACGTCTAGTGTTAATTCTGACATATTTATTTACGATATTACTTGCAAGATTTTTGCCAACGTTAGTGAAGTAACTATTTGCCATATTTACTGCCATTTCCGGATTGGTGTGCGATTTTAATATATCAGAATTGGAGTCACGTTTAGGGTTCGAGTACGTGATATTTTTTATAAATTTCCATACTTTTTTTGCTGTCTATGCTATTCTTCTCAAGCTCGGCTCTTTCAAATTGATGTTTTAATTTTTTAAATATATTATTGCAAAAATTTCGGTACCTTTTCGTAAATAATTGTTAATTCTTGATTATCAGGAAATTGCTTTGATCGCAAATACAGCTTGTCTCTGTGTCTCATGCAACTAATTAGACCAGGAGTAATTTATTTATTTATTTATTAAGAAACAAACAGTCTCATATGGTTACATTTGACACAGTATAAAGTAGTAAATTATGGACTTACAGTTTCCTTAATCGGAATATTTAAACCTAAACATTAAAAACATTAAAAGTTTTGAGTTAAATTGAGATGCATCGTTAGTAGTATAAACATTGCCAGAGAACTTACAGTTATGATAAAGTTGTATTACAGTTGTTGAATACGTTGTAAAGATAATCGTTTGAAGCTACAAAATGTCTCGTGGAGAATATCAAACGTCTGAAAATTTTCGTCATAAAGCCTGCACGCTCTTCTAATGAAACCGTTTTTTGCGTAAGAAGTACGGCTACGGGGGATAAGAAAGAGGGGTTTCTTTCTACAAGCTCGCTCGCAACGCCGGGGTACTCTAAAAGAAAGCCTATGTATTAACGAGGGGGCATCGATGATGTTATTAATAATCTTGTACAGGGTCAAGACATCAATACGTTCACGACGAGAACTTAATAAAGTAGTACTTTGTCTTTTCAAGGAAGTGGTATAGTCTATGTATTTATGTCCAGTGCGAAAATCAATTGCCTTGACAAACTTTCTCTGTACTTTCTCTATTTTATCACTGTGTATTCTATAAAAAGGATTCCAAACAGCGCTAGCAAATTCTAACCTACTACGTACATAGCTGTTAAATAATACCTTGTAAGTTGACAGTCTAATAAAGGGCTTTCCTACACGCAATATGAATCCCAATTGTTTAAAAGATTTAGCCAATATGCTGTCTATATGAGGAACGAAGGTAAGTTTTGAGTCCATGATAACGCCAAGGTCACGAATCTGGTTTACTCGCGTCAGCTCTTTATTGCATAGTATGTACTTAAAGTTTATAGATGTTCGCTTTCTGCTGAAACTAATAATAAAGCATTTGTCTGTATTTAAGAATAAGTTGTTTGAGGTGCAAAAGGCCTGAAAATTATTTAAATCATTCTGCAAGACAGTACAGTCGTCCATATTTTTGATGACTGAATATTTTAGTGTCGTCGGCGTATAATAGCATATTTGAATTTTTTATACAGTTTGTGATATCATTAATATACAGCACGAATAACAAAGGGCCTAAATGTGAACCCTGCGGTACACCAGAAGTAATAGGTCTATAATGAGAAGTGTGTCCTTGCACAGCTACCGCCTGTGAACGATTCTCAACATAAGATTTTATCCAGCGGAACAGGTCGCCGTGTATACCGAAATGCCAGAGTTTCAGAAGTAATCGCTCATGATCAACCTTATCAAACGCCTTGGCAAAATCGGTATACACTGCATCCACTTGATAGTTGTTATCTAAAGCATCTAATATGAATTCTGTATAAGATAAGAGATTCGAGTCAACACTACGACCGCTGAGAAAACCATGCTGGTTTGGAATGACATGACGACGCATTGCAGAAGAAAGTTGATCACTAACTATTTTCTCAAGGATCTTACCGAGTTGACACAATTTCGATATTGGGCGATAATGTTCTATTTCGGTGCTAACCCCTCCTTTTGGTATCGGTGTAACTAGTGCATGTTTCCATAGAGTTGGTACGCACCCCTCCCTAAAGGTTTTTTCGAATAGTAAAGTGATAGGTACTGTTAAGCTAGAAGAACAGTTTTTAATTAAAACTGGAGGAATACCATCAGGACCAGAACCTTTATTAATATTAATGCTGTTAAGATATCTATGGACAAGATTTTTAGATATGTAAATGGTATCCATGTCGAAAACAGTGTCATTTACAGGAGTGAGATTATTTAGGTCTACAGAACTATAGCTAGGTGTTTCAAACACGGATTGGAAATGTTCATTAAACAAATCACATATATGTGCACCGTTAGAGGCTGTTAATCCTTTATAATGCATAACCTGTGGAAGGCCATTTTTAGCAAACACTGATTTTATATATGTCCAGAAGAATTTAGGGTGAGTGTTGATTCTAGCTTCAGTATGGTTAATATAATTCCTGTAACACACAGGTTCCAATTTAGATATTCTCTTTTTTAACAATTTATAAGTATCTAAGTCCAGTGGATTACCATAAGTCAAGTAATCCATGGTTTTATGTTCCTTTTGCTTCTTGGTAACGTGATTTTAGTCGTGATTGCTATGATAGCATTTTGAATGCAGCCAATAAAATAATTAAGTGATTTGTTTACATCAGCTGAAGTGTAAATGGTGTCAAGTACAATGTTTGTTAAGTCATACTCTAAGTTGGTATAGTTTATCCTACTTGAAATCTGGATAGATTCTGTTTTAGGGGGCTTGAGCTCTAGGGCATGTAAAAGAGAGTGGTGATCAGTTAGTGTAGAGTTAGTAACCAAAGTTGTAGATGGCAAATCACTTTTGATAAAGATATGATCTAGGCATGAACCACTCTGGTGCGTGAGTAGCGTGTGTGCAGGTAATAGGTCGTGAAAAGAGCAAAAATTAAGATAAGCGTGACATCTAAAGTCCTGACTATCCTCTAGTATGTTAATATTAATGTCACCTACCAAAATTATGTTTTTATATACAGAGTGTTTTTTTAATATTATATCTAATGAGTTAAGAAAGTTATCTAAGCTGTGGATGGAGGGTGACCTGTAAATGGCGACTATGACGGTGTCACTGCCCAGCCTAAGGATCAGACAATCGCAATCTTGTGTTGTTGGTTCTTCGGCAGAGATATGCATGTTCGACTTACAATTATTTATATATTACAATTCCACCATTTTGATTAGTAGCGAATTTGGTGCTATAAATATTATACCCGTCTATATCAGGAAGATATGCATCTTTATTTTTTATCCAACACTCAGTTAATATTATCATGTCGCAGTTACATTCAAGCCTTTGCAATAGGATTCTTAAACGATCCATGTTACGATTTATGCTACGTATATTTTGAGACAGAATACTTAACGGATTTTTAATTTTTGAGATTTGGTATTTACAATCTTCAACATCGCATGATCTCGAGTTCGATACAATTAAATTATCTAAATCATTACTTAATAAGCTGTCCATAACTATTATTTAAGAGAAGTGCTAAAATACAGTACCTTACTGTGGCGCTCTTAGGCGCCCTCATAATCGGTTGAATTGATATAGCTAGTTACGGCATAAACGCGGGCAGGGCACTGTTCATCTCCTGTTTTGTGAGCACTTGGTTTTTTGTACCGCTGACATGTCGCACAGATGGGGGCCGCTTCTTTCTTTGTACAGTCCTTCATGGCGTGGCCCACCTGACCACAGTGACCACAAGTCGGTTCCTTTTTTCGGCAGAATTTGGCGGAGTGTCCATATTGCTGGCAGTTGAAGCATCGGGATACAAGGGTGAAGTCTTTGATGGGATAAGACGACCAGTTTAGAAAGACGCGTTCCTGGTTAATTAGAGCTTTGCGTATAGTGGGCATAACTTCAACAACAAAGTTGCAGGTCTGGCCATCCTTTTTACCAGATTTATGGCTCAATTTCGTTGCACTATGACCTTTCATAGTGCAACGAAATTGAGCAAAATCGAGTCCTTACTCGCGAGACATTTGAGGAAATTTGAGAGCAATATTCTGGACGTACATCTGTTCAAAGAATTCCTTCTCAGTAAGTTCCTTAGGGAGCCCATAAATAATGACCCTCGGCGTTCTTTTAACGGGGTCAGAAACGGACAGACCCGACGTGGTAAATTTATCGGACGCTTTCAATTTCTTGATGTCCTCCTCACTGGCAGTACTAAATAACGCCGCCGTTTTTTGTTTTCCGCATTCCACGAACTTGTAGATTTAGCTCTTCGGGCTTAATGATCTGTTGGACTAAGTTTCTTGTGTCCTCGCTACTTTTTTCTTTGTCTGCCGGGAATACAGCCAGAGGTTGGTTGGACGAATTAATTTGTTCGATGCTTTAATCATGCTCGCGTAAGTAGTCTTTTCTGCAACCGGCTGATTGCGCACATCCTGGACAGAGGTCTTAAGGTCTTTTAATTGAGAGGCCAGTTCTTCTTTCTCGTTTAGGTGTTGTATGGTCATGTGCAGGTTGGAGGTCCCGCTCGTAACTTTTCTGCATAGGCCTTGAATTTTTTGTTTCTGGTCGGAGTTCAGCTTGCCCTCCGCCGCAACAGCGCAGACCTCATTCAGACACGCTTCAATGGAATTCATCCAGTTTTGCAGGTCCGGAGTTGATACCAGCGCTGGCTGTGGGGCTGACTTTTGCATAGCGGTTCCGGTTGAGGGGGCGGGCTTCGTGGAGTTAGGCCACTTCGATTGAATGGGCTATTCATAATTATAACATCACTGGCAGCTACACAAAAGTAGTACGTGACACACTTTAGATTCTAACTCGACAGAAAAATGAATATTTAGATAGCGAAGTAAATAATTTAACTATAAACACGTCCGTGCATGACGAACGCTCGGAATTCTATCCAACAAGAATAGCTAAACGCATGTTACTTAATATTTAAATTGCATCTAAAGTTGTTTACGAATATTGTTTATAAATCGTACCAAATGTTATAAATACCTGAGAACCGACTCTCTGAGAGAAACAAGACAAGAAAGGGATACTGTATGGTAACAAGTGCAATAACATTATAACAGTTTTGCTACCAACAATCTTCTATGGTTAAATATTTAACAAGGCATCTTGTATTTGTGTACGTATGTTGAATTAACTTATTTATTTAAATAGTAGGTTTAAAACTACCAATGAATTAATTTCCTTATTGCAGCCTCTTAAAAAGTGAAAATATACCACCGTAAACGTATTTTTCACTTCTCATGCTCGAAAAGTGTGTCATATTAGGCTTATATAGCGGGGCTAAAGTAGCACATTTAGCCCCTAGGGAAAATATGTAAACATATTTATGATTTTAAAACATTTTAATTTGACCAATCAAAACACTTCAACGTATTAAATCCACCAATCAGGAAACAGAATAAATTAGGCGTTTTTTATTCCCGAATTCACAATCATTATAGCATGTGCTACACGGTTTACAACCGCGGTTTCTACCACGTGACCTTGGTGGAAAAACAGCCGTTGTAAACCATGTAGCCAGTGGTTCCAACCAAATTTCGCATGACCTTGGTTGGAAGGCGCGCTCGGCAAACAATTTGGCAGAAACGGTGATTTACAACCATTTAGCCGCTGGTTTTAAACACGCGAACGACAGTCGCACGCCGCACGCACCGAGAGTAGACGAGGTCGCGCAGGTTTAGGATGTATATTGTAGTCTTTGGGTTTAGGTTCAAAATGGCGTCGGTGAACGAATGAGAGGTGGTTACCGAACTAATTGAACTGTATAGAGACCTTCTGTGTCTGTGGGACTTAACTAGTGAGGAATATAAGGAACCTAGAAAAAAAATATGTTTTTGTTTTTGTTCATCAATTGCACACAAAAGTGCGAAACAAACTCCAACCTTTTGAAATTTCGACAAGGAAGGGGCCATGGCGTCTCGGTAGGTGTTCCGCGCACGTTTGCCCCGCACAAGCGTTTCAAACACACTGAAGTTGGGGCCGTTGTAAACCGTGTAGACAGCAGAGCTTCTACCTCGCTTCTACCAAGGTCACGTGGTAGAAACCGCGGTTGTAAACCGTGTAGCACATGCTTAAAAAAAATAAACACCTTCGGCCGTCTATAGCCGCGTCCAAACGTTCAAGCGTGGTTAGCTGCATACATAACATGCTATGAGATGGTGGAGCGGGATAGATGCTGATCTCGCTTTAACATATGCACCGTCAGAGGCGTTTATTCGTGGTGTCAATATTTTGTATCTGTGTTAAAGCAGTTTATTAAAAAAAATATGGCGCCAAATTGAACAATCTTTTCGCCGTGGTATTTATTATTGATTGTGGATGGATATTCTTTGTTTTTACTATTTTCTCGCTGTCGAAGTGAAAAGTAGAGTATATAACTCTAGTCTAAAAGCCATATTACCCCTCGAACTATTTCCCCTCACTTCGTTCGGGAAAATAACCATCTCGTGGTAATATGGCTTTTTTAGACCCTTTTCATACAATCTATTATTATTTAAGTAGCAACCCATGTAGGTCTTGAATTAGGTTTTCTAGTGTAGAATATTTTTCTTGATGTCTACTTGTACGAGCTTTTATTGCCGACTGCTTTTTTGCAGTCACTAGTGAGCGAAGCGGGTTTGTGTTGTGGAGTTTAAGGAGTTACTATGGTCTGTCTCTATAATCAGATAAGTATAGGTCGATTCATAAGAGCTGGCGCGTAATGTCTATGAAATTAATGACAGTTTGATATAATTTTCCGCGCCAGCTCTCGTGAATCGACCTGTACATGCCGAATTTCAGGTCAGATACCGGCAAGACGCTCAAAAAAGGCCTGCAAATTTTGAAGGACAAAAGCTTTTAAAAAAAAAACTTATATTTTTTACGTACGAAATGAAAGCTCTATCAACCGGAGATATATCGTATATGGGCGAATCTCGATTATCTTTCGAATTTGTTTCATGATAGCGTCGATATTCAATTTGGTATAGCCGAATAATTCACCTATAAACCTTATAAAGCCACATCGAGCGCGGCAGCCGACTCTCTGAGAGAAAAAAAACAAGAAAAGGACTGTATGGTTACAGATAAAACGAGGAAATACTTGACAAAGCGTATTGTGACACTAACTAAAACAATTTTTATATACATACCTACTTATGTGATACTTCATATGATTTTATTTTATAGACTTTAAAGTTATACGGTAGGATATTAATCTTTGGGATATAGTATTGGTAATGTGGCTCGATTTTTTACTCTTTATAAAGTTTATGACTTGACTAATCAAATTATTAAATTACATCGAGAATTCGGTACTTGGCCGACAGCCAAATAACCTAATTTTAATGAAACATCAAGAACAATCAAGTTTATTGATGTTTTCCGAATATTTTCGTAAGTTATTAGAAAATTTACGAATTAATCTTTTAGGTATTAAGGGTTTAATCATACCGCATCATTAGGTGCCACCTTGTCGTGGTATTTATCAGATAAAAGTGGCTTGGCGTTTCAAAAAAGGTTTTATGACGCTGGTAATGAACCGTATCTTTTGCGGAGCTTTTGTTTCCACAGCATGGCTGATCTAAATTGCTTTGCATCCGATCCGTTATGCAGGCTACAACAAACGCTTTAATTAAGCCCGATTGGAGCAAATCTTAAAGTAAAGGGACCTCTTTAAATGACTATGAGATAGAAATCCATATAAAGCTTCAAAAGGTTAGGAGCACACGAAATTATTAAAATCCATCCTGTACAATAAACATAAAACGCACCAGGATATATAACATACGAGGGTCATGCCAAAAGAAATTAGATACTCAAAAGTTACAGAGTTTATTCTTTATTAGGTAGGTACAGTTATATCTATTTTTTCGAAGTACACTTATACACTTTTCCATCCGTCTAAACCACTTGGAAAATACTGATGACCACTCTTCTTTAGACACCTCAGAAATTTCATAATTATTACGCAGCCAGGGTATCGCCTTTGTTCTCAAATGGCTTTCCTTTTAATTTTTTTTCTTTAATTTTTGGATAAAGGTAAAAATAACAGGGTGCTAAATAAGGGAAATATGGCGGGTGGGGCAGAATAGTAACGTTTCTTGAACTGAAATAGTCAGGTGTTCTAGCAGAAGTGTGCGGGGCAGCGTTGTCGTGGTGCCAGAGCACGTGTTGGGTTCCTGACTTCGGCCGCTTGTCACACCAAGCTGACTATACTCTTGGGGCACAAACTGTCACATACCATTCTGAATTAACTGTCCTTTGATCTTCTAGACTATCGCAGCAATATGTCCCTCGATGTTGCCTCGTGTTTCTGCAAGCCTCGTGCATTTGTTTCTGTGTACTTCGTGCTCGGCGACATTTTGTTGAAGTCGGCTCATCTTCAAAGCACCATACTGTGGACTGTCGCTTGTTTCAGGATTGTAGTTATATAGCAATGTTTCGTCAGCTGTCAGTATATCATAAACGTTTTCTTTCTCGCCAGCGTCCAATTTATTTATCATAACATAACATTGCAGCAATCCACGCGACGGTCTTTCTGCAAATCGGTGAGATTGTGCGGCACCCATCTTGAACAACGCTTTTGAAGGAACAGTTGATCGTGAATGATAGTTTGCAATGCTGCTGATCCAATGCCCAGTTCACGTTCGAGCTCTACATGTGTAATTCGTCGGTTCGCACGTTTTTTCCACAGCTTGCACATTTTCTTGAGTGACTGTGGTTGGCGGCCGTTCTGTCTTCGCCTCATCTTCAAAGCTCTCCCGTCCTCTTTTAAATTCAGCAAACAATTAAAAACAGTTGCACGTGAACATGCACTCACCAAAAGTCGTGACTAAAAGTTCAAAAAACACTTGAGGTTTTTAACCTTTTTCTACGGAACCCTTATAGTTTCGCTTTGTCTGTCCGTCCGTCCGCGAATAATCTCAGTAACCGTTAGCACTAGAAAGCTGAAATTTGGTACTAATATGTATATCAATCACGCCAACAAAGGAGTAAAATAAAAAGTGTTTTTATTTATTAGGGTACCTCCCCTATATGTAACGTGGGAAGTGTTTTTTTTTCATTTCAACCCTAAAGTGTGATATATTGTTGTATAGGTATTTAAAATTGAATAGGGTTTGCAAAAATCAGTTTTTGATCATGTTAATATTTTCGGAGATAATCGCTCCAGAAGTAAAAAAAAATGTGTAACCCCTCTAACTTTTGAACCATAAGTTTTAAAAATATGAAAAAAATCTCAAAAGTAGAACTTTATAAAAACTTTCTAGGAAAATTATTTTGAACTTGATAGGTTGAATAGTTTTTGAAAAAAATTACAAAATAATTTCTGAACTAAGTTTGTAATTTAACCGTATGCAGGTGTTTATTGTACCTGTAATTTCTACAAAATCACAATGAAATGACGTGCTTTCAAATAAAGTAAAAAACAGTGAAAATCGGTTCACGCAATAAAGAATTATCCCATAAAAACCACCTTCCATACTTTAAGCTCGCGCGCAATAGTTTACTTAATTTTCCGATAGATGTCGCTGAACGCGGAACGCTCACATTGTACATGGCGCTGTTAAGATTTTTCCTGATTTAATGGGGTCGGAGCAGGTGCGCCCATACATTAGGTCGAAAATTTGTCGTGCCCGAATTGTTTTAGTTGTCTTTGGTCGTTCGTTGTCTAATATTAAAATTGTTCGCCAAGTATTGCTTGTATTGTGTCTGTCTATAATACATGGTCGATTTGATTTGGGAATTTGAACTCTCTTGCTCATACATTCGGTTCACGGAACGGGCTACGGAACCCTACACTGAGCGTGGCCCGACACGCTCTTGGCCGGTTTTTTTTAAAGTCATAATAAATCATAAAACGAAAATCACGTCGAGTGAGCTCCATTGTTGCGGCAAATTCCCCCCAAATTCAACCAGAAAAACAATATATTAAAAAAACTAAGATTTTCGTAAATAACCAGCCTTTACAATGGTGTATAACTTGCCAGTATCAATCAAATGACCATGGAGTACCTAACTTCTTTTGGCATGACCCTCGTATAAATAAATTAAAACGTTACTATAGAAGTATGAGTATGATTAGTATAGAAGAATGATGACGTTTTCATTGTATGTTTCTAAGATATTATAAAATAAGACATATTCATAGATCAACAACCATAAACAACAGTTCAACGCGTAAGTCAATTGAGCGCCATATGCGTCATTGTGGTAATCATTGTGTACCACTTTAAACAAGAATCAAAGTGAGACAAAGTCCCACCTAGTAAAAACGACGGGGTGGAAAGTTTCTCGAGTGGCGACCACGTATCGGAACGCGCAGCATGTTGGTCGGCAATAAGGTGGACTGATGACCAGGTAAAGGTCGCGGGAGTCCACTGAATGCGGGTGGCGCAGGACCGGTCATTATGGCACTCTTTGGGGGAGGCCTATGTCCAGCAGTGGACGTCTTTCGGCTGATATGATGACGACGATGACGTCGATGACGAGTAAAAAAAAACAATAATTTTATCGGTAGCTAGGTTTTTTATATATGTTAGAGATAGCGACTTCGTTATACGCAAAACTCATAGAAGCATTAGAACCAAAAGAGGCATTACATCGCTTTAAACAACGACATACAATAACACAATGTGCAGAATTTTCCTAACAGTGCTATTTTGTTGTGAATACACAGCATTTATTGTACGTGACTTGTGTGTTAATTGAAGTTATAGCATAGGTTGGAGGCCGTCGTCGGAAGCTGACCCGAAAAGAACACGTGTACATCCACATCACTTTTTAACGTCAGTGTATGAAGGTCGTAGTCGTATCCCTTATTATGAAAGTCTAAGTATGCCGATTAAACTTGTGTCGTGTCGCCAATGGCTTACCCTTGAAATCTCTATAAGCATTAGGCAAACGATAACCGCCGGCATAATCCTTTGAAAACCAAAAGAATTTAAATAAGTACCTTAAATAGACCGTGCATATATATCTCGTGAAAGGTTTTCTTAATTTATTAAGCGGAATAATTTGTAGAATAGCATCTGGCACCTGTCCCTCGGAAAAGCAATTGTATGCGAGCCAGGGCTGGCGTAGCGAGTTTAGGCAAGAGCGCTGTAGTAATCTGCACGCTAACAGCAGTTCACGAAACACTGCCGGGAATATACATTTTATGACTGCAACTTGTCCGTACGTTATCTGGAAAATCGATCGGGTGGCAACATAACGGCGGGCTTGAATTATTTATGGTTCAATCGAATTTTGTTCACTGTCAAGAATCGCTAGTTTTCCCGTTAATTAGCGGAAAGCGCCTACGGCGTTGGCACTAGCTGGGCGGGTTCCTGGCCTTAAGGTGGTCCACCGGCGAGGCGAGGCGGGGCGTGGATGGGCGAGAATTGAAATTCGTATTGGACTTACTACCTATTTGCACTGAGCGCGCGCGCGCGCGGTGAAAATAGGTAGGTAGGTACGCCGGTGGAAAACCACCTTTAGAAAGGGTTAACTATGATTTTACAAGCTTTTATTTAACTTGCGCTGGTCGCTTATTTTGTAGGTAAGTTGTACTGGAAAATTTGCCGACATCTTTTTCTTATCCGACTAAGCTGAAAATTCACATACTTATGTAAGTTCGGTGACGGCGTAATATTATAGTGGCACCACCGAGCTAATTTGGATGGAGGCAGAACATTCTGTTTCTCTGATCCACGTCACCTGCCCAAGTAACTCGTAAATTACGCACGATGAGCCCTCGTGTAAGGGCTAATTGGAACCCGTCAATGAGAAGTTGATTACTGTGCATAAAAGAACCCAGGCAATTAAAGCTTGACCCTCAATTTCTTTTTCTTTTTATTTATGAAAACGTACCCATGTTATTGTATTGTTTCTCTTTTTAACTGCTTTGTTTGTGTGAGGTGTGCAATAAAGAGTATTTGTATTGTATTGTGTTGTATTGTACCCTGTGTTGCGTATGGTGAATTTTTGGGTAAACTGACAAGTTGATATTATTCAGTCAATATCAAACCATGAGATTAAAAATTAACTCTGCAATACGATTTAATTTGTTTTGATTGGAGTTTCAAGTGTTTTATTTTCATTTGTGAAACGGGACACTCACGTTTTATGGCGTCGTCGTATTCGACTTCAAACAGATTTCTCGATTATGAACAAAACACAAACACGAAACTTTTTTTAGACGTTTCAGTTTTTAGAAATTAAAGACAGACACGCGAGGTCTACAGCTCACAGAGCCACAAGTATTCTATACATACGTAAAATGTCTATAGGCATCGTTATAATCAAAATTCTAATCCCTGCCTGGAGATTGACGAATAATTAATATAAAATTTGAGTGGTTGTTAACCTACTAACGAATTACAAATAAGAGCAATATCGAACTAAGAAAACATTTAGATACTTAAGATGTTTCCAGAATTTCAGAAATCTTCAATACCAGTGCAATATGAATAGATAATGACTATATAACAATGTTGGGGGGCGTCGGTTTATCCTCGGCGAACGAAACTGCTAACACAATATATTTCATTGCAAATTGTGAAAACTTTCCCACTTTATACAAATTTACAACTTCAAATATTGCTTATCTCACGAGTGACACCATAAAGGAAGATATTATTAGTGGTGAGCGATCAACAATGACAATTATAATGGTTCAAGTGTGAAATTAAATTACTCGACTTTAATAAAAAGGAAAGATGTTCTGCGTTCGTTACATTCCATTTCTTTGTATGCTAATACCATGAATGAAAACGTGAGATGCTCGGTATCTCATTCTAGCTGTGTCCATATTGGTTGACCTTCGTTTTCGCGGTGTGTACGAGGCATTACGTGGACGTAGAAGGCTAAGGCCAAGGTCACGCTGATGCGGCGCGACCAGCATTTGCATTGAGCGGGCGATGAAATTAAAAGTAAAGGCCGCACCCCTAAACTGATGTTGGCAACTGTGGTTGCCAAGCGTAGTATGGGCTTCTTTGATAAAGAAAAATTTAAAGCAGTTTAGGCTACCTTTATTAAAATCCGAAAGCAAGTGAGTCGTTACACATGTCGCAATTTATCACAACAACAGAGGCAGCGATCATTCAATTCAACTTAAAATTCAATTAAACTGTAAAACCTGAATCACACTGGCGCGGCCTGCGGTGGCGGTCAATAGTAAATTTGACAGCTAATGACAAGTATACTATTCACCGCCGCGGCCTGATCGCGCCAGTCTGTGAGAGGCTTTAAACAAGTTGTAATGTATTTTGTCTATGACACAGTTTGCACAAAGTTAATGGTAGGTATTAAGATCTGCCTAATCTGTAATTTTCAAATAGAATATTTAAAATATAATATGGGTAGGTACTTAATTAATAACTTGTAACATGTCTTTCAATTTTTGACAGAATCATTAAGCGTGATAATGCTTTGAGTTTCACTCCTTGCAGTCGGATTTTACCACTTGGGTTTTTTTGAATGTATGATTCTTTACATTGCGAAAATTTCAATGATATTAAAAAAGTAAACGCACAATGAATAAGCATTGTGCGTTTATTCATTGTAATTATTTTTAATAATTGTTATCACTAAATTGGTTGGGTGCTGGTTGCGCCACTGCCTTAATTTGCCTTCAACAAATCAAAACGTCTGTATATAGTTACAATGGCGGCAAAATTAAAAAAAAGAACAAATTGAGAAATAGATTATTTTAGGATGAACCTATGTATGATAATTGAATGCCATCGGGGCTTGGGTCCGAAAAGTTTCGAGTATCCTTGGCCGTAGAATGGCCCTTTTACTTTGCAACTTGAAAAATACAAGATACCTATTTGTAATCAGATAAAATGGAATTAAACGAATGCACATAAATGTGTTTTTTTAGTGTAATTTATGTAGGTTCTACTTTTTAATATTGTAACAAAGTTTGAATTATTGGGACAACCCTAATTAACCGGTTAGGTGACGGCAGGCCAGCCAGGTTACCAACGTGTAGCGTAATGAGTAGTGAGCTCAATTGACCTCTGCGATCAACCTAACCGAGTACAAACTAAGTTATTTTTCACACCTGTTATTCAGAAAAGAGCCCTTGTTGCCCTCAAATGAGGGATTTAAATGATCGTCAAGGTGTGAAAAGCAGTATAGCTACTCGATAGCAAAATAATTTCCATCTTGGGCGTAATCAATTGAATCCCTCATTCCGCTCAAGATTCTCTACTATTGTAGAATCTTTCGCTTCATTCAGGATTCAATACCACCCTCGCCGTAAATAAATATATCATTTTGGTCCCTTGAGACACAATCTACTATTAGCGGGTTAACGATGCACCAACGAGATATTTCCAAAATTGCGAAACTTTCTATCTAGAAGGCTTACGGTTATACTTTATTACATTATCCTTACAAAACTAAATGTTCCCATCAGGGAACTTCCTAAACGGAAACTTGTCTTAATTTCCTGGGAATGTTTAGACATTTCTCAGAATATTCCAACTTTTTGTGTTGCAAGTTTTTCATTGCTAGGCAATAAATTGCTTGTTCCTTGCATCAAACACTTAAAAAAATGTTTATCTTGGCGCCGGCTGAGCCTTAATAATGTAGGTACTAAACTTTAAAATGAAAACATTTACTAATAGCCTTTATAATTTGGTAGCTTTAAATCGATACACCCAAACCAAATGAAGTGGGTGAAAGTCGACTTAGTACAAAATTTGATTACTTACGTGTTGTTCCTTTCTTACTTACACTGATAATAATATCAACTAACTACTTGAATCTAGAAATTTAAGAAAACCGCCAATTTCTTGAATGATACAGATATCACCTTCATTTATGATTCTCATGAACCAAGAGATAAAAATCATGGCTTGATTTATAAATTTATCATCTTCCTAATTAATTTCTAAGTTAATATTTTCCTCGAATCATGGATGTATTTTTCTCTATGTACGTACACAAATACATTTATATCTGTAGATACAGGACTCTCTTATCAATGTCATGTCATAAAGGCGTGAGGCGCGTGGCGTGCATATTTAATACCCCTGACTGTAACCTAGTTACCATAAGGCCTGTAAATAAGACTTAACATCTTTCCTCAGAATGATACATAAAAAGTTTTCATTCACATTTTTATTTCATTGTGGAATGCTATCAGTAGCTCGAGACCGGCAATTTGCGAGTTCATCTCCAATATGGCGGACGAATCGCTCGGTGCGGGGGGGTGCGGGGTGCGGGGGAGCGCGCCTCTCTTATAGCAGACAGCCCCGTGGTTGTTCTATTGAAAGCTAATACAATTCTGGATAACCATTTTATTCTACAAACTGTACCTGCATGTTTTTTTTCTTTGTTTAACCGAAAAACTAAACAATTCCCGCGAAGGATAAGGGCGACTGAATCCGCTATTACTTTGTATTAAATGATTTCTAATGGAACTTGTGCATCTGTGTATGAATGACGGGTGATGGTTGTAATGGATGAGGGGTGGAATAGCTAGTGAAATATATGCCTTTGAACTTTTTCAGGTTATTCACTACGGAGGGGGCGAGTTTGCCAAATTAGGCTATTATGGTTTCGTGACGAATGATTTCCTGCGGTTATATGGTTCTATATGGCCGCTTGTAACACCGAATAAAATGAAAAGAGTTATTTTTATTTTATTTATTTATTTATTTAGTTTTCACTCATGCTCTTCAACGGTGTTATCTCATCATATCACGTTACAAACAGGGCTAATGGAAAATTACACCTGTGCCATGGTAAAATTTGTTTTTGTTTGTAGTTTATTACACTTATAAGTCATATCCAAAGCAAGTGGTATTTTATCCAACACGGTTTTTATCTTTTAATTAGTTGGGTATATAGCTAGGTATATTTCAAAGACACCTAACTGTAATCCGACTATTTTTTGCATTTTATTATTGCTATTAAGGTTCCAAAGGGTGCCAACGGCATCCTAAAATATATTTAAGTTAATGTCGGGTTCCCAATAATAGACGCATGTTATTTTAACAATTCAAAGTAGAACAATCTCTACCTTTACTAAACGTGTCATAGCAGCCTTCAAACGTATTTATTTCACAAAATTGCGATGAAAGTAATATAAAACATAGAAAGTAAAAAATAGAAACTTGCGTCATTAAAGACTCTAGCTAGATAATAACTGTAATAGTAAGTTGAATCATTAAACTTAAATTAGAACTGGTTCCAAGCGACATGTGCATGTGCGTCTCCGCTATGCACCAAACCGCGCGCGGAAGGTGCAGCTGTGCATCCTACACGAGATGACTGCATATTTTGTAATATTCCGGCACAATTTCCGTGTTTGTCGTTACTTTAATAAATAAATTATCTACAAAACCGGGCAATTAACTATGTATAAACACCACATTGCGCCCAATTTATTACTTTTATAGTTTTCCGAGACCGGATATACCTACCTAAAAATATTCAATTTCCTCATTGGCATGAATGACTACAGTCATAACTATTGGAATGCGACGGAATTTTTGCTGTTAATGGGCCAAGGGCTTTGCCCGTTAAGATACCAGCGAGCATTCGGATACCTGGCGCGTGCGATAACGTTCCCAGCGCATAAACCATGTTTAAAAGGGACGCCGTAATATTAACTGTATAATGTTGTCCCTTTTAATCTATTCAAAACCACTGACTTTACCAGTTAAGTCAGTCTATACTAATGTAACTCGTAGTTTATCTATTTATGATAAATAAAACGTGGGCAGGGGCAGCGCACCATTATGAGAGCGATACAAAGTTTTTGAATATTTATGCCCGAAAGGTATTGTTTCATAATGAGAAACTGAGAATATTTGGGTGCGCATTATGAGCCATCGAGAGTACTGCGGACTGGCTATGAATGCTTACTTACTTACTCTAATAATATGTATACGATATAGAAGGTTAGGATACTTTTGATAGTTCTTCTGGTGAGAGTGCATAAATGGGCACACAGAATTAAGAATGAACTAACAATAGAAAGGAACTTATAATCCTGCTAATATTATTAGGATATTTGGATGTTTGGATGTTTAGATGTTTGGATGTTTGTTACTCAATCACGCTTCAATGGCTCAATCGATTTGGATGAAATTTCGCACGAAGATAGTTTATAGCCTAGATTAAAATAAAGGATAGTTTTTATCCCGGGTCCAAGCAGACGAAGTCGCGGGCGGAATCTAGTATATTATAATAGTTGAAGTCAATTTTTATTAACCGACAAAAAAACGGAGGAGGTTCTCAAGTCGACGCGTATATTTTTATTATGTATGACCACGCATAACTGTTTACAGAGTAGTCCGATTTTGATCTCTTTTTTTATTAGAAAGGGTATACCTCGAAGTTGGACCTATATAAAATAAAATAAATCAACAAAGGGTAGGAAAATAGGGGATAATTGATTGTTCACTCACTGATTGTAATGTATGACCAGAGCCTAACTAAGAACCAACTAGTAATTAGCGCAAAACATAAAATAAATGAAGTACCTATCACTAAAAAGTATGTAATAAAACTTCACCGACTTTAAAAACTATGTAAATACCCAAATAATAGAGAGGATAGGGACTGAACATAGGGGTGGGGTATATAAACATTATTTTGTGCTTTTCAGTGGGTTGGGTTTTTAAAGACTTCCCTTTTTTTCAAAGTTTTATTCACTTACCAGTAAGATGTTTCTTTTTAGCGTCGATGATATTAACATGCGACCTGATAATAAGAATACACGGAGTACTAAGTTCTGCCCGCGACTCCGTCCGCGTGGAACTCGTTTATATCGTAACTCCATACAAACTTTCACCCTCCATTTCACCCTCCCGGAGGTGATTTCCGGGATAAAAACTATCTAACTACTATGTACTTCCCCAAAACTCACTTTCTCTATACCAAATTTCATCTAAATCAGTTAAGCCGTTTAAGCGTGAAGAGGCAACAGACAGACACACTTTCGCATTTGTAATATACTAGCGACCCGCCCCGGCCTCGCACGGGTACTATATTATACATATAAACCTTCCTCTTGAATCACAGCTCTATCTATTAAAAAAACCGCATCAAAATCCTTTGCGTTGTTTTAAAGATCTAAGCATACATAGGGACAGACAGCGGGAAGCGACTTTGTTTTATAATATGTAGTGATTCAAAATAGTATCTATGGAAGTATGGATACGAATGTAGTGTATAGTATAATATGTTGGAAGAGTTAATCCATTACACTGATAGTGTTTTAAGTTGTTGGAACAGGGTTGTTATCTATACACCGAGTACTGTAGTAATATTGGATCATCTAAATAAGTATGTCACATGTTCCTCAAACAATAGAATAAGTTGCTACACCTATCCCACCGACGATATCTACATGACAATACGGTACGAGGAAACTACGTACAACGGATACCTATTATCCGTACTAAACACAGGCGACACATGTTCTATACTTATAGGCAAAGGATAGTATGTATACGTAATAACAAACCTATATAACGTATGCGGAGTGAAATTTGGACAGAGTTTGAACCTATACAACGTTTAAAATATTCGAAAAATAAAATTTGTCTAACTGATAGTTTCATGTCTATATCTAGAAATCATTACGTATGGTAAGTATCATGATATTTTCTCTTAAAATTATGTCCAATCTATAAGAACGACGTCGGGAAACTGAATATATTTTTATAGTAGATAAACATCCGCTATGGCCGAAATCGAAGGTTGTGGAACATTGTTTCACTAGAAAAGTTTTGAGATGCTCGATATTTAAAAATGGAACACACCTGTTTTACATATGTTTTTAAAAAGCAATTTTTTTTTTAAATATATGGAACACAAGTAGCCAATTCGCTCGAATTTAAAAAATAGGCATGTTCCAATCATTTTACTAAAACGGGTCCCGCGTTTTAAGGGTTTCGTAGTCAACAAGGAACCCTTATATTTTCGCCATGTCCGTTCGTCTGTCTGTCCGTCTTCGGCTTAGCTCAGTAACCATCCCTACTAGAAAACTGTGATTCGGCATCGATATATGAATCAATCACGCCGACAAAACAGTACAATACAATTTGGAAAAAGATTTTTTTTAGGGTACCTCCCCTACACCTAAAGCGGGGATGTAATTTTTTTTTCTCGACAAACCCATGGTGTGGGGTATCGTTAAATAGCTCGTTCAAAAATATTTATCAAATCAGTGTTTTATTTATCATGTATCATATAGTGTGTAATTTATCAATGGTTTTCAAAAACCATTTATCAAATCAGTAATTCGTTTGCAAGATATTGGGCTTTAAAGCCCTATTTTTAGTTCGAGTAATGTGTCCCCCCCACTCCCCTGCCGGCTAAATGGCTACTACTAGGAATGTGAAAAGAAAGTAGTACATGTAATGAATTTAAAAGGAAAACTATCACGAACAAGTAGGCATAAGTAGTTACCGAGTAATAGTCAACCAACTTAATGTGTAATTGAAAAGGCCAATTTTGGTACAAATTCGGCCGACGCAACCGCACCGCACGTCGATGTAACTAAGACAGACAGGCAACTACGGAACCCTACACTGCGCGTGGCCCGACACGCACTTGGCCGGTTTTTCTTTGAAACAATAGAGCTGGACCGCGAACATTTACGTGCCATGATATTTTATGATTTTACATTTGGTTTATCCGAACTATTATGTTTGCAACGGTTGCAGTCAGCATTAGGAGACTGTGCTCCATCTCGGGCAACAGTTTTTAGATGTTTCAATGAATTTAAAGGGGTAAAACCAACCTCGAAGATGACCACCGAACTGGTCGCCCGCAAACAGCAGTAACTAAAGAAAACGTGTGGACTACTGAAATGTTGGTGCGAGAAGACCCACGAATAACATACAAGGACATAGAGAAGATCCTGGGCGTCAGTTTGGGTAGCGTTAATGTTATTTTACATGAACATCTTGGAGTGAGGAAGCTCTGTTGTCGTTTGCTCTCCGATACTGAGAAACAGGCTCGTGTGGATTGGTGTCGTGATATGCGTCTACGATTCGAGAACGGGACATCTAGACATATATCGGAAATAATTACGGATGACGAAACCTGGATCTATCAGTATGATCCGGAAAACAAACGACCATCGTCAGTATGGGTCTTCTCAGAGGGAAAGTTACCAACAAAACTACAAAGACCGCGTAACGCCGGCAAAAAAATGGTCGCTATAGTTTCTTTTCATGGGGCGGACATTTATCAACATCAATGCTCGAAAATTAAAGGTCTGTTAACTCGGATTGCAACACTACAGTAGCATTGCCGCAAGTTTTCCAAGCAGTGCGAGAGAGGCGACCAAAGACTGGACTTCGGGGAATCATGCTTCATCACGATTAGGCCTCTTCACATACGTCCCTCAGAACAAAGGCGTTTATTGAGGAAGCTGGTATAGAAACCTTACCACATCCCCCGACCCACCCTACAGCCTTGACTTAGCTCCTTGCGATTTTTTTTGTTCCCGGTAGTGAAAGAAAAAATAAGGAAAGGTTTTTTCGAGCGCTGAAGAAGCCGTGGCTGCCAATGAATTAGCAATTTGGGACCTATCCGATCAAGACTGGCAAAAGTGCTCCCAAAGTTGGTTTAGACGAATGGAACTTTGTATACAGAATGATGGAGAGTATTTAAAAAAAATGAAAAAAATTTAGTGTTAATATCTTTTTCAATCAATCATCAATAGTTTTTTTTTATCTCAAAATTTATCGAGTGACCCACGTACAAATGGGTGAGAGAGAAAGCACTGTCAATAATATGCTTTCATCTTATTTCTATACATCTTTCTTATTCATCTAAATATTTGTTGAAGGGTCCCTGGTCACGCGACTTGATGAATGCCTAAAACAAGAATACTTATTACAAAACGCTCCATCGATAAGGCAACCAAAATAAAAACCTCAACCCAGATAAATAATGTGTGAATGTGACAGCTCTTTTTCGAATTCATCGTTAAAGCCACGTATAAAGAAAAGTAAACAGACTTTACATTCATGATAGGCTTCGAGTAGGAATGCAATTTACTTACATTAGGGTACTTGGAATTAAATAGCCGACCTCCAGATAGTTTGCTGTATCTACTAATATTAATATAACCACGTTTTCTATACAGATCGTTAAATGATAAACATTTTAGTGAATTTAGATAGGAATTTAATTATAGTAAAATATTAAAGTTATAAACCTATCGAGATATTTTTGAAAGAGTTCTTAACTTCCACAATTCAATAGGTTAATTAGCCAACTCTTGATTAATGTTCTAAGTTAGACATTTTCAAATAAATTTCTGTAGCAACAGCACAGGTGCAGCAATTGCAGGCAGATTGTCCTCTTATGTGGAGACTCAGCCAGAGGACCAAATCCATGTTATGAAAAAACGTTGAAAATAACAAACACCTACTGGGCCACGCCACCTCTGTTCTTTTTTATAATTATTATTATTATTATCATTCCTGTGAGAACATCCTAAATAAATGATTGCCTCGTCATCACCAAGGGAGTAAAATGTAAGTATTGAAATGATATGTTTGTTTATCCGTACCCGTTTTCTGTTTCTATACTCCCGGATGATTCTCAATTCGTCGTCGCTGTCACTCTCGTTGGAGTCGTATCTTCCGTCGCTGAGGCTCATGATAGCACAATAAACATTCAATAAATATTCAATTTTTGAATTCCTACGGGCACAGGTCACTTTCGATAGCAAGTAACAAACACTTTAACAGAAACTTAACAATACAAAATAGTTATTCTATATTGTCTATGCTAAATTAGTCAACTATGGAGAAAAGACCGTCGTTCTCCGATGTGATTGAGTGGTATCGATAATTTAAAAACTATTCATGATTGGCATTTCTACTTAATTAGTAAAATACACCAATTAGCAATGCCTCATTAATGAAATGAGGATTACTTTCATAGTATTACAATATTAATAGCGTCATTACATTTTTTCAAAACACATTACGAAATTTAGCAACATTTTACTCTGGCATTTTTTTCCTAAATATTATAAAATTACATTTTGTTTGCGTTAAGTTAGTACGTAGTATTAGAATAAAATCATCTATAAAACAGTGATCCATCGAAACTTTCTAGGGTAAACGTATCAATGATACACCTTCTCAAGGTCTTCTATAGGGTTATACACAGTGTTCATTTTATTTATTTATTTATTATTATTCGGAAAACCAACAGCTATTAATACAACATGGTTAACTTAATTAGGTTACAAAAAGCCAATTATACAGGTTCCCACCAACAACACAAATAACATACTGGGAATTATTAGGTGGTTCCACTATCACATTGTAACACTAACTACTTAATCTTATTTGAACTCAAAGCAGTAACAAGTAACAACATACTTAAATCACACACACATATTACTAATCTGCAGTCACCGAATAGGCGTAATACGCCTCACTGATTGGATACTGTTTAAAACAAAATTCGTCTTTCCTGTGGTCAATAGTTAAGAGCTTAAGTGCATCTAATAAAGTCATAAGTCATTTATTAATAATAATATAAATATTACAATGTCATGATTCTTAAATTAATTTAATTTATATAAGTACTAGGTATGTGAACGAACGATGTTCATTCTTATAATATGCGTTATAAGAATGAACATCGTTATGATTTTATTACTAAATATATGTAGTACCTAAAATGTTAGCCACTTTTTGCTGTTCGGAACTACCAGTCCAGGGCTGTTATTCGCTATGCGCTAATGCGGCTCACCCCGCCGGTCGCCCGTCACGAAACTAGACCTCTACCGACGCTTAGTTACTACGCACCGCGGTGTCAAGATATACTTGTGGGTGAGCGTTGAGGTGAGTTTAAAACAAGTTACAGAATAGGGGGGGCTGGGCTGTTATTCGCTACGAGCTAATGCGGCTCACCCCGCCGGTCGCCCGTCACGAAACTAGACCTCTACCGACGCTTAGTTACTACGCACCGCGGTGTCAAGATATACTTGTGGGTGAGCGTTGAGGTGAGTTTAAAACAAGTTACAGAATAGGGGGGGCTGGGCTGTTATTCGCTACGAGCTAATGCGGCTCAACCCGCCGGACACCCGTCACGAGACTAGGCCTCTATCTACGCTTAGTTACTACGTATCGCGGTGTCAAGATATATATTTTCCCCTCACTGCCTCGGAAAGCCGTCTTTTATCCTTTAAAACCAGTGAGCAAAAACGCATTTTATCCACTAGTGAGGAAAGTAATTTGACCTTGGAGCATGTTTAAGTAGCTTTTGACAGATAACAAAACGAAAAACGCTCATAATACAAAAAAACAGATTATGTATTTCTGTTGCCGCTATAACAACAAATACTAAAAAAAACAAAATAAAACAAATATTTAAGAACTTTAAAAAAATTGCTTGTTGCCTTCATCAAATCATCACGCGCTGGGTCTTAAAATGTATGGGAAAGCTTAAATCCGACTCGCACTTGACCAAAATTCTACTTGACATTACTTAACATTATTATTACTGTTAAAAGAATTAATAAAATAATAGGTATTATTTAAATTAAATAAAGTTGTTTTGCATGTTGCACTTTCCTCGCTACAGTGAGGAGGAAAGTTTTGTGTTACACACGGGTGCAAAGATATTTTACTTCTCGTGTGTTGAAACACTCGCTACGCTCAGGATTCTATTTTAGAACCACTCGCTTCGCTCGTGGTTCAACTATAGCATCCTTTCGCTTGCTCGTGTTTCAATTCCACACTCAAGTGTAAAATACAACTTTGCACTCTTGTATAACAAATAAATATTGTGGGTGAGCGTTGAGGTGAGCTTAAAACACCACCAGTCTTCTTTATATCCATGTTTAAGTTGGTAATTATTAAGTTTATTCTTATATATTGTGTTTTCTTTGGCTCTATTGGCTCGCAATAAATACATTTCTATTCTATATAAATACAGGAAAGACGCGAAAGTCTGTGTCATGACCCTGTTATGATGGCCCGTACTTTTCGTGCCGATGACGTCAAACCACACATATTATAATGATTTCAAATATTATTTTCGTAAATAGTTACGACTTATCGATCTCTTTAATTAATCGATATTGGCACTTAAAATAAAATGGTCTTTGACTGACATTGCCATTCAGATGAACAATAAGATGGCGTTGTAATTGTTTAGTTATTGTATTTTCACAATTATATGTAGTATTCTTTTAAATATTGTGTTAAATTTGCTATAGAATGTCATCGTTACAAGAATATGGTTGTGATTTTCCGTTTTTGGAGGTTCGGTAACAAGCTTATTTTAATTATCACAGCATCCTGCAAAATGACGTAATTTTCGTGTCGGGTAAGTTCCAAGGGGGGGCAGGGGGGGCTTTTTATTTGGAAAAATTTAAATTATCAAGTTTTCACTACTGCCGGCACTCCCGGAGTGCAACCCGGTCTTTTTTTTATACAACGACGGTGGCAAACAAGCGTACGGCCCGCCTGATGGTAAGCGGACACCGCAGCCTATAGACGCTTGCAACTCCAAAGGAGTAACAAAGGCGTTGCCGACCCTTGTTATGTTTGAGGATTCGCCGTGTTGACAGCTGAAGGAAGGAGGATTCGGCCGAATTATTCGGTTCAATCTAATGCCTTGATCAGCCGCTCTAAAACTGATTCAATGATTGATGATGATAAAAATATTATTATTCGAGATAGGTAACTTAGTGTAGTGAAAATAGAATAAAAGGAACACAAGGATACGAACGTAATTTATTATTTATTTTTCAAAAATTATTACATATAGCTGCGGCATAGAAAGCATCACGACCCGAACGCGATCAGGTTTATTAGGTCACGTTAAACAACACTTATTGGACTAAGATTGTCAAAACATTGTAAATTACGGTCGGCAGACCAGCACGACTATAAAAAGGGATGTAAAACGTCTGGGTTCGACCTTTCCCGCGTAGTCGTGCCGGAGGCTCCCCCTGGATTTTCCCCAGGCTACCCTCCAACCACGCAATTCGACCGCTATATTGGGTCCGTCCTATTATAGCAACAGTCAGGTTCAAAAAAAAAACTGGGTTCGACGAGATGGTAAATGTGGATGGTTGTGAGATGATTGAGTGAGTGGCCCAAAAGAAATCCAAACGTTCGTTCTGACAATTTTGGCGATAAAGAGCCTTTCTGAATTTTGAGGGGATTTACAGGAAAACGGAAGACATCGATCCCACCTTAAAGTCGGAGCGTTGACAATCCAACGGCGGCAAGGTACGGTAGTATACCACGGGTAATAATCACATTAAAAAATGACCCTAACGTAGACAGAAGGTCAAACTAAAAGAGAATACACGCCGAACTCACGGGAGTCCCTTAAAACGCGACTTAACTCCTGGCGGCGTCTCCGACGGAGGTTCTCATGATCAAGAACCGGAAGTGCTGGTAAGCGGGACAGGCCGCTCGCTTCTCCCTCTGGCTCGCAGACTCTGGATGATGGCTCTCAGCGCACTCGTACTGGCATCACTCCTCGGGGAACAACCACCGCGAACTTAGGCTTAGGGCCTAAACCCGGAAGCCAGTATGCTATAACAGCACCCGACCTTCAGAAACAGGCGGAAACTCTACCGTTTCCCTCAGTGTGATAACTACCACAACTGGTTCCACCACCGGGGAGCTTCGCTCCGGGCTTGGGAAAAACGCTGATGCACTAGCGCGAAAACTGTTGTTCTTAGCACCAAAAACTGTAGACGAGAAACTCGGGTCTGTACCCTTTAAACGGTACACCACGCTTCACACTTTCAGCAAATAAACCAAAGGGCAAAAAAACTCTTCACTCTCGAAGAACTATTCTCTTTGACTCCTATTTGTCTTCTCATGATTTGACAATTAAGAAGAATCATTCTCGAACACTCTAATTCAAACTTTAAAAGCTTCCTCCAATTTCATTCATAAAAAACCAGACAGCAACAAAGCAGGCAAACCCGTCGGTAAAGTTGTCTCTAAAGAAAAATGCACACCATATCGGAAACGCGCCTTGTGGGACTACTGAACTTCAGAAATAATGCGCTAGATGGCGCTGCAATATAAGGCAAACAGTCATACGAATTTAAATAGTTCTGCAAGGATTAATGCAATTAATGCTGCACTAGGTACAGTCGCGGTCTCCAATGTCTACACAGACAACCTTTCAAAAATATCTATACAGAGACTTTATTGTTACTGACATAAAACACGTGTAGATATTTTTGGAAGGTCGTCTGTATAGATATTGGAGAACTCGAGTGTACAATAAAGTCCATAAAAGATCCGGCCGTTTTAGTCGCATTCTATTGCCAGATATTTTAACACTCACAAGGAGATCAAAACCTATAGGATACTCGTAGTAAATATTATGCATAGGTTTTAGTCATATTTTCGGGAAAACTTGGAATTATCTAGATACCAGACTGGATACCTAAACTATTTACATACAATTAAGTTTGTACGAAACCCTCGGTCGAAAGACTCGACTAATAGGGGTGAAGACTCGAAAATTATTATTACTTGAAATTAAAGAAGGCAAAAAAATATGCCTAGTGACGAAAATCCCATTTAGATATCTCAAAGAATAACGAAGCTACAACCATTTTAATATTGCTTGTAAGAGATAAAACGCAAACAGTGTGTGACGTCACATTACAGGACGCTGCCGGGGGGCCGCGTCGAACACTATGGGGCGCGGCACGTTGCCGTCTATTAGTATGACGTCACAATCTTCCAGCGTTATTGTTTCATATGAAGTTGCGTTTTGCGAAAAAGGGACAGAACATACCCCTTCTTAAAACTTTGGATACATAACTTCGTGATTATTTAACCTCTTGCATTGATTTTTCTCAATTTCACTACATTTTTAATCCTTTTTCGAGAAAATATGACATTATTGGTTATTTTAATTAGTGTCTACACCCCTATTACCATAAATTAATGCCGTGTTTCGCCTTGCTTCGTAGCATAGATTGACACGAGCTTGAGCCGTGGAAAAGTAGCTATCCGCGTAATTTATCGATCTAGCATAATGTAAGGTCTTAAATAATAAATCAGCCTATATACGTCTCACTGCTGGGCAACAGACCTCCTCTGAGCATTTCTCAAAAAAAATGCCACTACATTTTTTCGGAGATTTTCTGCAACTTTTATGTTATTTCTACTCAAAATCACGATGTCTTTCCATCCCAATAGGAGAAAAAAAGTGTCCCAAAATGTCCATACATTTTTGCACTTTCCTATTGTGTTACCACCATACAAAGTGTAAGGTAAATGGTAACACAAAAGGAAAAATATCTTTGGGACAGTTTTTTTTCCTACCAGGGTCGAAAGTGCTCCTGATTCTGAGTGGAAAAAGTTAACAAAAAATTCATAAAAGTACAATTAATAATAGTGGCATTTTTTTTGAGAAACGCTCCTCTCATGGATGAGGCCCAGTGTGGGTTGGGGACTTCACATCCACCTTGGAATTTCTTCGTAGACGTATGCAGTTACGTTCGTTATAATAATTGGTTTAATATTATAATTTTGCATTTTATATTTTATAAGGGTAGTTTACAGGTTGCTGTAATTTAAAGCTGTAGTTGATGTAGTATACGCGATGATTCTCAATTCGTGATCAGGAGTAAATTGTTCTAATTCTGTAATTGATACCAAACAGGATTAACTCGAAGTTATTCGTACTTAAAACAAACGTTCTTTTTTTTCTGAATAAAAGTGAATAAGGAATCCTACTAATATTATAAACTAGCTTCCGCCCGCGACTTCGTCCGCGTGGACCCGGGATAAAAACTATTCTATATTTTAATCCAGGCTATAAACTATCTTCGTGTAAAATTTCATTCAAATCGGTTCAGCCGTTTAAGCGTGATTGAGTAACAAACATCCAAACATCGGGTCCACGCAGACGAAGTCGCGGGCGGAAGCTAGTTACTTTATAATTCAAAATCGTTGTCACTCTAACGGTAGTTTGCGAAAATTTGACGTGTGTGTTTGATGTATCTACTTAACTTCAAGAAATGTAGGGTGACCAAACATTCAGTGGACATTAGCGTTAGCATTATCATTAAATTTAATTAACTAAACAGTGACTTCATTGCATGAGACCTCATCCATTGAAATCTGTTTTGGCTGTTTATCAATATTTTTCGACTCCTCAACACGAATTAAGAATCATCGTGTATAAGTATGATTTTTCGCTGTGTGTTATGGTCCGCCACACCAGTAATATTAATACCATCATTATGACGTATCCGCATAATACATGACCTGTGTCTGTAATCCAGCGCTATGACTCAAATAGGATTACAGTTTACATTTATTATACAAAGTGGTGTATTTTGCTGGGCAATTTAGTAAATAAATATACGTTACGTCTAGGATGTAGCTATTACGTACCTACACTCGTAATACCAAGTCCTGAATAAAAGATCTTGATTAAAGAGTTACGACTTTAGTCATAACTCACGCTTGTGATTCGCGTTGCTGTTTTATCACCGTAAAAATATTCCATAGTAATGTAAATTTTCAACAGTACCTAACGTTCTTTGTTGTTCGTTTAATGTGATGATAGTTTACTCGGTGCGCAGGAGTCGCTCGTAAACGGAAGCTGATGCGTCGTATCTGCGCACGGCGCGATAGCAACATTATACAAACGGAACTCGTTACGAGCATTCCGTAACATTTGCTACTGACAGCTTGGTACTCACTGTAAATAATAGATTATACCTAACTCAATAATGAATATCACGGTAAATCTTTTGCCTGTCTCCTTATTCCCACTTACCTACTTGGGGCCGGCTCGACTCATGCGTCGCCAGGATGTCTATAGATGACCTGGCGACGCATGAGTCGAGCCTGACCATGAAATGACTGATTCATGTCTTTTCTCGCAACTGCCAGATCAGGTTAACCGGGATCAACCTCGCCCTTGGACTTTAGCCACGTCAAGGACTATTCTGGTCATGCGCTCTAGTGGTTGTCGCATCACATAACCATACCACCTAAATCGGCTTTCTGCGAGTTTATCTTGGATATAAGTACAAGAGTACCTACCCTAAGCCAGTTTTTTTCAAACTGTGGGTCGCGACCCCCAGGGGGGCCGCGAAGCGGGTGAAGGGGGTCGCGGCTACTCATATTTTTAAAGTTAAAGTGCTGTAAGGATTTTGAACAGCGTAGGGTGGGGGTCGCGAAATATTTTTTAACCGACTTCAAAAAAAACGAGGAGGTTCTCAATTAGGTTGTATTTTTTTTTTTTTTCAATGTTTGTTACCTCAGAACTCCGTCATTGATGAGCCGATTCATAATTTTTTTTTTTGTTTGTAAGTATATGCCTCCAGGTGGGTCCCATTTTTTTAAAAATTCAATTGGATGATGGGATCCATGAGGAATTGAGGGAACTCCTCAATTATATTAGGCACGCGTGTAGTGATTTTGGTATATTCTATTATAACTCGTGTATTTACATCCGGAAATCATAAATTGGTGGAGTGGAATTGATGATGAAGACCACAGATGACTTATGGAATTCCTCAATTATGTACTTAAAAGTACTAAAGTATATCACAGATTCTGATAAGATTCCGTTGAAATAGCAACTAATGAAGTGCCAAGGGTGATCCTTGTGAAATTGACGGAAGTCCTCAAATATTATCGGGTCACATACAGCGATTGGGTTTTTTTCTATAATAATCAACGCATTTGCTCTCGGAAATCAGTTCATGAGGTAAATTGGAAAAGAAATGTTCTCGTGGCTTGGCGGAGTACTAAATTGAAGTCGGTTAAAACTTTGTTTTTAAAGTAAATTATTTCTGTACTAATGGGGCCGCGGCATGAAAAAAATTGAAAAACACTGCCCTAAACCGACGAGCATGTATGCTGAATGTAATGAACGTGAATGAAGCAAGAAAGGTTTGTCAAGATCGTAGCAAGTAGAAATCCGTGATCTCTGCCTACCCCTCCGGGAAATAGGCGTGATTATATGTATGTATGTATTAATCTTGGAAATTGTTGATGAATATTACGGTGAAGCCAAGTTCATCATCATCATCATCATCATATCAGCCGAAAGACGTCCACTGCTGGACATAGGCCTCCCCCAAAGAGTGCCACAATGACCGGTCCTGCGCCACCCGCATCAGCGGACTCCCGCGAACTTTACCAGGTCATCCGTCCACCTTGCGGGGGGCCTACCCACGCCGCGCCTTCCGGTACGTGGTCGCCACTCGAGAACCTTTCCGCCCCAACGGCCATAGGTTCTACGTGCAATGTGCCCCGCCCACTGCCACTTAAGTTTAGCGATTCGGGGAGCTATATCGGTTACCTTGGTTCTGCTGCGGATATCCTCATTTCTGTTGCGATCGCGCAGAGAAACTCCCAACGTAGCCCTCTCCATTTCCCTTTGGGTGACTTTGAGCCTTCTTATGAGGCCCATAGTAAGCGACCACGTAAAGCCAAGTTATTGAAACGAAAATATTAATTAGCGTGATAGATAGATGTATTTGCATGCAATTTGGAATATAGGAATTTATATAGGGCGGAAAACAGATTCTTTTGCAAGAAAAAAAAAATGATAACTGTACGTTTTTCATACAAAATTTTGTTAATTATGTATGTATCCCTAACTAAAATACGTCAAAAAATAATGATTGAATAAAGAACCGATGTATAAATATCATGAATATCATGATACATGGCTTTTCTTTATTAATCATACTGTAATTGTTTTACAAGGCCCGTAGTTGCCGATCTTGATATGGCGGATGCCATTGGGTATCAGTTGCATGCTATTCCAGTACCTAAGCCGTTTTAAAATAAGAACCAAACTAAGTTTGAATGGAGAGCTAAGTCGAGTCGACCGTGCCGGACTCTTAATACACATAATGTCTCGGATTGAAGGTAGGTATTTGACACCGAATACTATACACCGTGTCCAATAAGTTTGGATACAATATGTTTCGATCTGGTTAAAATACATGAAGCTGCAAATAAATAGTTCTTTTATAAAATTTAAATATATATGTACAGAAACAAAATACAGTCATTTCAAATGTCTACCATATTTCATTCATGTGTAAAACACGATGAAGCAATTTCGAGAAATTATTGTTACCAAATACCGCAACGGTGTGCGCTAGTGACATTTTCAAAGCGATGAAATCTCTTGGGATCAAACGTGATTTTGTATATAAAACATTAAAACGATTTAAAGAGACCTCCTCAACAGAAGATCGAAAGAGATCTGGTCGGCCGCGATCAGCGAGAACAGATCAGGTAGTTAAAATTGTGAGGGAGCGAATTAGACGTAAAAACCATCGTTCTATTCGAAAACTAGCAGCCGAATTGAAAATTTCAAGGGGGTCTGCCCATAACATTTTGAGACATGATCTCGGGTGTTACGCGTACAAGAAACGTAAAGTTCATGGACTTTCCCAGGCGTCTAAGCAGAAGAGGGTCCAGCGATCAAATACAATACTTTCGTGGCACGCTGGGGATGAGTTTGTCTTCTCAGATGAAAAACTGTTTGTTTTAGAACAACCCCACAATGCTCAAAACGATCGGTTGTGGGCAGCCCAGATGGCAGACATTCCAGAGAATCAGAAATACGTTCCAAGATTTCAGGGTGCCCCCTCGGTAATGGTTTGGGGAGCAGTGTGTAAGCGGGGCAAACTTCCTTTGATATTCATCGATAAGGGTGTTAAAATCAACGCTGAGTATTACAAAACCGAAGTTCTGGCGAAAGTTGTTGCTCCAAATCTGCAACGCATGTTTGGAGAGGACTATTATATTTTTCAACAGGATGGAGCACCTTCCCATACCGCAAACAGCGTCCAAGCCTGGTGTAAGGCAAATTTAACTGATTTCTTACCCAAGAATGAATGGCCCCCCAGCTCTCCTATGCTGTCTAAGCTGAATAATTATAAAATATCAAATTTGGACCAATTAAAAAAAAATATCGTGCGTATTTGGGATGAAATGCCTATGGAGGTAGTGCGTGCCGCATGTGACGGGTTTGAGAAACGTTTAACCCTGGTTCGGAAACTTAAAGGCGGAGTAATTCCCAAACATTTATTGTAATTATTTGATATTAGTTTTATTTTAATATAATACAGTTTTCATATCATTTGGCATCGCGTAGTTATTTTTATGATATTTTATAGTTGTATGCAAATATATTTGACACGGTGTAAATGTCTATCTGAGATATCTGCTGTCCTAAGCAAAAATGACGCATCTGACTATGAGACTCGTAGTCAGATGCATCCTTTTTGCTTAGGACGGCAGATGTTCTTTATTGCATTTTTAAATGCAAAATTCCTCCATTAAGGCCCGTTTAAAGCCCCCAACACTGACGCAACTGCGCCCGGAACTAAACACGGTTTTACTGCAAGAAAACTTCTGCTTACAAGAAAACGAAGTCGTAAACATTAATCTTATAAAACTGCTTGGTCGCGGAAAATAATGAATTCGGCAAACATAGGCGGCAGAATAAATAGCGGGCCCCAGACCGGCATACTGTTTACGGTTCAGGATTGATGCTATTTGTATTTGTCTACTTAATTTGTAACCATAAAACAGACAGTACCTACCCTACCCCTGGACTCTGCATGGATAGTCAGGAGGTTCCTCTCTCTGTCGCCCTGACCACCGGTAGCTAATATCCCGCCCCGCTGCCGGCGGCACCCTAGATAAGGTTTTTTTTATAATGTGTTTTTTTTGTATTCTTATTTTATTTTTATATTCTAGAATTTATATTAATTATATTATTTTATTATCTATTATTTCTGATACCTATTATTTTACTTTTATATCATAGAATCTATCCTCTTTCAAACGAATAATTCATCATAACCATACATCTTTTTTATCCGTTTTTAAATTCATTGTTCAAGCACACGTTAAATACAGGTATTACTTGAAGTTGAAATGCCTTGTGATGGCCAATGTTTTTTTTTTTTAATATTATTAAAATTTTCTGGCTTTGACAACAAAGTTTTTGAATGGATTAGGTATTTTGATAGAACTCGGTTAGCTCAAAAGATGTTAATTGTACTTACATAAGTGATTGTGCATGGATTTAGATTGAAATTCGGATAGCGGAGTGTGGCCATGACACAGTAAAATACTTAACACAATATAATTCTGGAGAAATGGGAGAATATTGTATGAATTCGTACCTCCAACCCGGTAGGGCTAAAATAAGAGCTTGGCAACAGCTACCTTATTCACTTGCGTATATCTATAGTTGGCGTGAGAGTGAATGAGACAACAATCCGTACTCGGTTTCACATTTTCGTAGGTTGTCACTAAAATGAACTCGGGAAATGTCAAATGGATCTCTTTTGTATCTCTTTTAGTCCAGCAGAATCAAATATGTCATCATTGTTTGGTAGTAAGTGTTATAACGTCACTCCTTAACTTGCTCGCATTATAGCAGCTGTCATATTTTCTATAAACAAACGGACCATCTCAGGGAAAATTAATTAATTTGCGTATTGTTCCGCGCTAAATCATTAGAATACAGTAAAATTTACTATCTTTATAGTTTACTGTAGAATATAAGCAAATGTCTTGTGCGATTGAAGGTTGTACGTCCCATATGGGAAGAAAAGAAAGTGTTCACTGACCATTAAGCTTTCACCAGTAAGTTTCAATAGATTTTGATGTTATTAATGTCTAAGCTAAAATTAATAATCACTATTAGAAGTTTATGTAAATATCATCATGTTCAATTATTCGTGCAAAATCGGCAAGTAAATAAGACTTTTATGTGGATTAAAAAGGTTATGTTTATTTACATAGTGATGTATATTTTTTATCGAACTCGGAACAATAACTTATCGACATTGACATGGATTTATTTATCAGTATATAGAAAAATCTGTGTTGGAACATACGAAATTACAAGTTTGCTGAAGAATGACAACAAAATGGCTTTCTGGTCGTCCCATGTATTGAAGACAATTTACTGTTGCATTGATGTATTTGTCTAAGAAAAATGGACTTTCTATTTTAGTTTCTCAAAGGATGAAGATATATAACAAACATGATTAATGCATGTAAAAAAAAGAAATTTGGGCATAGAAAATCCATCGTCACATCTGTTCAAGACACTTCACAGGACTGCCAAGGAAGGTCGTAGAAAATGTAGTATAAAGTGACCTTGATTTGGTTGGAAGCCGTGCTTCCGACACGTATCCACACGTGCTGAATCACGCTGCAGGACTGCATGCAGGCCTGCTGATTTCGCTCGTGTAGCGTCTCCTTATGATAACAGTTTGGTATGATTTCTGGACGTATGCTACTTAAAATTATGCATTTTGCTTATATGACGACTGAAGGAAACCGTTTTTCACACAGTGCATTATTTATTAAACTATAAATAAATGAGTACAATTTAGTTTGGTTGCATAATTTATCGATAAACAAGCACACAGTAACATCCCTAGCAAAGGACAAAACCTACACAATTGATGAATAACAAATGCATGTACATCTCTTTCTAACGCGTTAGTACGGCGTAAGGAAGTAAGTACAGGTATACGTCTCTGCTACCTATTTTGGCGCTCCTTCCATGTTTATCCTTATTCCTAGGCCATAACTATCCAACAGTAATAATTTCGATCCGGTGTTGTGATAGAACTTCACAAAACGCATATCAAATTCTAAAGCATAAAAAAAAAATCGATTCTGATATGGAAACTTATATGCGCTAAATTCGTATTGAGGCGTAATTTGAATAAATGTATCAAGTTTCAACAAAATAACGTCAAACGTCAAAAGTCTGACTCTCTTCCTTTTTTTTAATGGCATGGCCATTGGCGCCACACATTGGTTTTTGGTGGCGCTGTTCTCGCGTTCAGCCATAAAGTCTAAGTATTGGTCAATTGAGGCGTAGGGAAGTAAGTACCTTCTTTTAATTTTTCTATTTTGTTACGTAACTAACTTTATTAAATTTTTTTGGTAATGATGGTTCTGTTACTTATAGTTTCCATAATTTATATAAGGTGGTTCGCTTACCATAAAAGTTAGTGACATAAGTTTCTTAACAAATCACGCCGTTAGCCTGCGAATGTTAAAAAAACGTTTTGTATGGTAAGCGAAGCACCTTAACCCCAAAACATTAAATGAGAAACAAAGAAAATGTTTTATCTAAAATTACGTTTCAGAATAGATATAAAAGTTAGCTGTACCGTCTAAGGCAGAAGATTCCAATTCCAATGAGACTTTAATAAAAAGTCGACCATCTTAAATAATCTCAACCATAACTGCGAGAGGGACGAATAAGTACTTTACATGTCTCCAACATAAAAGCGGTCATAGCTAGGCTGAAATGATTACGATTTAATATTTATGAACAGTCGAAATAAGTGAGTGTTCTTTTTAACCGACTTAAAAAAAAGGAGGAGGTTCTCAATTCGGTGGTTTTTTTTTTTAATTTTTTTTATTATTTTTATTATTATGTTTAATGTTTGTTACCTCAGAACTCCGTCATTGATGAGCCGATTCGTAATTTTTTTTGTTTGTAAGTAGGTAGTTCCAGGTGGGTCCCATTTTTTCAAAAATTAAATTGGGTGGTGGGATCCATGAGGAATTGAGGGAACTCTTCAATTATATTAGGCACGCGTGTAGTGATTTTGGTATTTTCTATTTTAACCCGGTAATCATAAATTTGGTGGAGTGGAATTGAAGATGAAGACCACAGATGACTTATGGAATTCCTCAATTATGTAATTAAAAGTACAAATTTACGTCACAGATTTGATAAGATTCCGTTGAAATAGCAACTTATGAAGTGCCAAAGGTGATCCTTGTGGAATCGACGGAAGTCCTCAAATATTATCGGGCCACATACTCATACAGCGATTGGGTTTTTTTTCCCTAATAGTCAACGCATTTGCTCTCGGAAATCAGTTCATGTGGTAAATTGGAAAATAAATGTGGAAATGTTCTCGTGGCTTGGCGGAGTACTAAATTGAAGTCGGTTAAACCTTTGTTTTTAAAGTAAATTATTTGGAGTTACAGTATTAGGATTCAGCTTTACTAGCAGTCAATGTTACGTAAGCTGGCAGTGTTCATTATATTTCTTCTAAAACTCCGTAATTCTACGAAATTTCATTTGCGTTATCGCGGGATCAGAAATATATTTCTTAGGAGATTAAAATATTTATCCTAGGTAACTTCAAAGCAAATAAATTCAAATTTAAAAAGGTACAAGTTAAGTAAAGAAAATATATTTAATCCATCCATAAGCAAAACATACATTTCTAAAAAGTACATTCAGATTATTTTTGAAGTGAAAACTTCTTTAGCGGTACTGTGCACTTTTGGTGATGGGGAAAAATTGACAAACTCGCCACAGGTCACATGACCGTAAGATTCGTAGAGACGGACACGTGACTTGATCGAAAAACTGTTACAATGTCATTGAGTTTTCACTTCTGCCGGCACTCCCGGAGTGCAACCCGGTCTTTTTTTCTGATTTACTTTGAAATCCTAAGATCTAAAAATTACAACCAAGCAAGGGAAGTAGGCAATTGCTGGCTGAGTATAAGTTTTACTCTCAAGGTCGTCCGTTTAATTTAAGACGAAGCCAGCAATTGTCCATCCGGCTGAGACAAATATAGTGCTTTTCTCAAAAATTGTGCAAGAAAACAAAAATATACTTTCTGAAAATGATAAGGCACGCTTTTCTTCTCGTCACTTCATGAAATTGTCGCACGCCTTTAGATATGTGTCTTTTGGCTTTGCAGGGAACCAATTATCAATAACTGAGCTTGCAGCTTCTTTTAAATCTGGAATCATTATCACGTCCTGATTTTTTACCAATAAATTCTACTTTGCCAATCATTTTTGAGAAGGGAAATGTACGATATCGTGACCATTTTATTTTTTAAGTTTAACTTTTGCCAATAGTTGACAACACGTGATTGCGCCGTGGTTGCTATTTAGGTATATAATATATGTTTATTGCCTGAAATCTTCAAAATTACGGGATGGATACATAAACTTTTTATTCATTCGGCAGTACATGATGAGGTATATAAGTATAGGTTTTTGTTTTTTAAATCAGGCAAGCAGCCGCTCGTCAGGTACTTACTTACATCAAAAATAAGTAAAAAAATATATTTGCCCTGTCTGAGAGTCGAACTAATATGGTCAAATGCGAATAAGACATCCAAGAGAGCTTTATGATGTGATGACGAAGGACCGAACAATAAGTAAGTATAACAATAGAATTACACCATTAGGCGTGTGGTTAATGTGGCTTTCAGATTCGTGACTTCTTATATCAAATTTACTGTCTAGCTAAAGTGTGAGCATCGTGTGTAATTTGGATCTATTCATTTCGAAATAAAAGTGCACACTATAGTAAATAGTTGCGGGACCTATGCATAGACACACGTAGAGTAAATCAATCGCATTTGGATGACGTCAGCTTTATCTAGGAGTGCAAAGCTAATATTAGGACAAAGGGTCGAGTGAACAACATTTGAAATTTCACTCAGTCTATTTCTATGCTTTGTACGAATTGTACGTTCCACTCAAGAGTGAGTTAATGCTAGGTTTTACCTCCGAATTTAAAAATATATACCAAATATAACGTTCAAATTCGAGATTCTATTCTAAAATGGTAATTACTCGCTGAGCTGCTTGGCGGCGGTAAAAATACCCCATCTACCAAAATTGTATACCGATTTAGCCTGCTTTATATGGATTTTTCCAGTTGAATGTTTTGTAACGAGAATCGTCATTAAGGGAACCTTGAAGATGCCACTTATTAAAGTTAATTGGGGGTACGGGCGTTTTCATTAACGTCTTTGTTGTCTCGAGTTTGATTTTATTAGTAGTACCATTCATGGAAACATTTATAGGGTTGCTAGTTGTTAAATACACTTCGCACAATCAGTGGCATTTAGATAGCACGATGGTCATCCCCGACATAAATGCATCTTTTCACTCCTTCTATTCGAAAACAAGTTTTTTCTAACCCGTTTATAGGGAGTAAAACTTGTTTTATATAGGTATAAGTAGCAAAGCTGACCCCTAAATGAACATGTGATAATGAATGAATGATGATATAATAAAGTAGGTACATGAAATTAAAAAAAAAACCACTTTCTTGAAAATTAGTTTTACACACTCGTGCTATATATTTAACGTAGTAATGAAAGAAGTAGTACCGTAAAATGGGGTGAGTAGGGTTCGCGGGGAGAGTTGGGTTATGAATGGGGAGAGAAGGTATGAAAGGGGGGTGAGATGGTTTTTTAAGGCTACTGCTACAACAATAATGTACTCATAATATACTCATAATAAAAAAAAATCGATCCAACAATCTTCCAAAATCACCTTTGTATGAAAACCCATCTCACCCCAATTACGAGGGACTACGGGGTGAGGTGGGTTTTCCTGTTTATTGTCAAAGTTATGAAATGAAACTACCCAAAATAAAATAAAAACTAAAATACAAACGTCCGGATCCGGAACACTTATTATATACACCATTCAGTTTGTATAAGTAAAAATAAAATGTTATTGAGGTTTGAATGTCAGTTGTCACCCTACTCACCCCTTTTAACGGTAGTAATTAAAAATGATATGATAGGTAGTTTAGTCATTCTTCATATTTTTTTACTAATGCACACATTAGTTAACAGTAGTGCGTTTAGTACATATACTTACCTAATAAAATTGTTAACCCTTTTCGTCGCAGAGATTATTTAAAACGACTGAAATTTACAAAAGACTGACTTTATGACTATTTTAAAGTCATTTGGTCCGATTCGTGCCACAGATGATTGTAATTTATGTACTCGTGTAGTTAGTAATTAGCACCAAAATCGCTTGTTGATGGTTCTACTGGTATCTACTGTTTATTTAAATTTACATGTATATGCTGTATTTTGCTCGTATTTTCCACGCTAATTTAAATGTACTGTAATAGGGGTGTTTTACACACCATATTTCATATAAAAACAAATTGCATATTTTAGTTTTGCATAAACACGAATAGCATAATTTCGCTTTGCATAAGTGGGCAAATTGCATAAAAACAAAATGAATAAACACTATTTGCATAATTTAATCGATTATAAATAACATTTTTAAATAATTTCCAATTGAACAATGAACGCAAACGCTATAATGGGCATTCTGTATAATATTTCATGATCATAATGTATCAAAATCCCGAATAATAAAAAGAACAATAAAAAGTCCGAATGAATAAGAAATGGGGTGCTGTGATTCGGTTCATGTCTGTCCTGGTTTTTACAGGTACATGAAGTGGGAATCCCTATTTTTTTTAAATACAACGACGGTGCCAAACAAGCGTACGGCCCGCCTGATGGTAAGCGGACAACGCAGCCTATAGACGCATGCAACTCCAAAGGAGTAACACGGGCGTTGCCGACCCTTGATATGTTTGAGAATTCGTCGTGTTGACAGCTAAAGGAACAAATTCCCTGGCTCTCAATACAATGCATCCTCGGGAGCTCTGGCGACCTTGCTCACCTCCAGGAACACAACACTACTACAGAGCAAGTAGTAGTGTTATTATGGCTGTGGTTTTTTGCAAGGTGGAGGTATTTACTTCCCCAGTTGGACTGCTCCAAATTCGAGCGGGATGACATTTCGCTGTGCCCTACCTCAACAACCCTATGCCATGACGAGACCTTACATTTTGAACTCTTCACTCTTGGAACTAACCTACGTTTTCGGTGGGATTATTATTATCAGTCTCTTTATTAATATTTGGTCTTAGGCTAGGTTTTTACAGTTATCATAGAATAGAATAGAATAGAATTCATAGAATAGAATTGAAAAAATCGTTTATATTGTAAGGCATCCTCTTTTTCAATATTTGAATTAAAGATTTTTTAAACGCCTTTACTTGATTTTTAATTGAGTCAGGTAATTTATTAAATAACTTGGCAGCCATTACATATAAGCTTTTATTATAATAGGCAGTTTTTACAGCGATTTTTAGGAGTATCTCATATTTATTTTGATGGTTTCGGGGCAGGTTTTTTCTATTTTCCTAAAGAGATTTAAATTTTCTTTAACAAATAGGCAAGCTTCCAATATAAACATAGAGGGGAGAGTTAAGATACCAAGTTTATTGAATAAAGGCTTGCAACTATCAGTATGTTTTGCTCTTGCAATAGATCGAACACATTTCTTTTGTAGTATAAATACATCTTTTTTATTACAAGAATTACCCCAGTGCAGTAAACCATATCTCAGGATAGAGGATACTTGGCCGTGATACGCACAAAGCGCAGTATTTTAGGAAGACATAATTGAGATTTTCCTAAGAGCATAAACATATTTACTAAGGTTTTTACAAAGGCTATTTGTATGTGCTTTCCAGCTTCTATGACAGTCTAATGTCAGCCCAAGAAATTTTATTTCTGTTACTTCTTGCAATGGGGCATCCTCATATTTTAGTACAATCTCTTTTGGTTTTGACTGTGGCAGGTAGAACTGCATAAATGTTGTTTTACTTAAGTTAACAATGAGTTGATTTGTAGTGAACCATTTCATAACATTGTTTAATGCCAAGTTTATATATACACATATACGCATATACACAGTAAAATATAAAACTATAAATACAAAACATAAAATCATGATAAAAACGTAACCGAGGGTGCCGCCGGCAGTGAAGCGGGGCTCAAGCTACCGGCGGTCAGGGCGGCAGAGAGAGGAACCTACTGATTATCCGTGCAGTGTCCAGGAGTACCGCCTTCTGTATCTGACCCTTGATCCAGCCATCTAGCCTTCTGGCTAGATGGCTAGATCTCTTGAGGTGTTGGTCGAGACTCTTCGCTATTAGACCGTTCGTAGAAACGACTTTCGGTACAATGATCTTCGAATCAACATCCCACATGGCGAGCCAGGTCAAGGTACTTGCTGGATTTGTCCTTCTCAACCTTCACGAGGTTCTCATCATGGGGGATGGTGATGTCAACGAGAACTGTCTGACGTTTCGATCGATCTGTCAGCACGATATCAGGCCTAATTGGCTAGAATAGTCCTGTCCGTGATGACAGATCGATCCAAATAGAGCGTGGCACGACCATTTTAGAGAACTGGCGCAGGTGTGTAACTTCGAAGTCCACAAAACCGTATATCAGAGCAATTGCTGCTGAATAATCCTTGCGACAAGGTTATGTCTGTGCAAGTACTCGCCGTTTGCTAGATGACCGCACCTTTGGTTTTCCTGAAGAGATCCCCGAAACGTAGCCCGAGTAGCTCCTTGCTCCTCCACAGAGCCTTGCGGTCCCCGGCGCTCATTACTTTAAGTTGACGCCAGCTCTCGTTTGCCAAGGAAAGTGGGGTGAAGTTGTTTAGGAAATAATCCCTGAGACTGTACACCTCGCGGTTGTGGAGGTCTTTGGCATTTAAAAACCGCGACCTCCACACGTCCGCGAGATATACAGTCCCATAAGTACTTATAACAGACGAGCACGGTTGAAGCATGCGATGTGCAGTGAGTAGTACACGGACTCTTCGGTTTAGGACATCCAGCACAGTCTGACTACAACTTAAGTATGCCAAAGGAAAGTAAGCAAGGGCATCACCCAGGCGTTGAAGGCGCGCACCCTGATGCCGCCCGACAAAAGACTATTAAGTAGTTTTGTTAGACGACAGAAGAAGCGCTCCTTCACCTCCCACTTTACGTCTTCACCCACAATTCCCAAAGACTGTGACATACCAGTTAGACGTTTCTGCTTCGGAGATAGATCTGAGGGATATTGTCTCGGGAAGCTGCAAATTTGTTGAATCTACAACTTTCCCCCGCTGTACATGCATGACATATCGACACCAAACTCCATCTTGATGGCACTACTGAAGACTTCTCTTGTCTTCAGCATCTCCAACAGGTCATGGTTATCTGGTGCAAACAGCTTTAGGTCATCCATGTAAAGCAAATGAGAAATGACCTCACTGACTTCCGTGGTACCACCGGACTTATAAAGCAGGGAAGTGATATCGGTTGTAATGAAAGTTGGCAGGGAACCGAGATCAAGGGCTTGCTGTAACTGTGCTACCAGACGCTGGTGCGAGTATCGAAACCATTTCAGAAAGAATCATTATATTAAAGATTTATTTATTCAGTGTTTTAAGTAGTAGGTATTTACATTTCAAATGGGGTATTCGTTTTGTTATATTCGGTAGGATAGTCAATCCTAGTTTCGTTTTCTTCCTAGATCCGGAGAAACACTAAGGCTATATGCGCGCACTGACGTACCTATATGCACATACGTTGCATTTTAGCGACGTGATTATCGCACGACAAAAAATTGTAGTGCGGGCTTGGCCTAAAACGTAAGAGCAGTGCATAACCTGATATTCATTTGAAGAAAGATACGAGTCGACCATGTTGTAATTATTTTTAATCAAACTAAATGCATGGGAAAACGTTATAAAATTATGCCAACACTATTTTATTTAATGAGTAATTAAGTACCTATATTACAAATTCCGACTTCTCGGTGCGCGGTGGGTGTATATGAATCACACTTAAATTTATTTCTTGAGTAATTTCATACGTTTATTAACTTAAGAGGAAACACTAAGGTCAAGATAATTGATGAATAGGTATTTGTAAAATGTTTTGCTGTCGCAGAGCGCGATAGAGACAACTGCAGTTTGGACCATTAAAAGTACATAAAATCAACGTTTCGTAGTCCCCTGATATCTTCTCCAAAACTTGACCTATTTAACTATTCTTTTTATTAAAAATCAAAGAAAGGCTTTGGCCGTGTTCCTATGTTTTCCTTTTTTTAATAATCCAGTCAAAATTGTTTTCTGGATGTTTGAACACAGCAGAAAATCTGGCATTTTTTAGGTTTTTGAAGGCTAATATCTCTTTTAAGGATAAATTTATGAAAAAAAGGCAAACATAGGAACATGTCAATAGTAGCCATAGATTTATGGAAAGAAATATTGCTCTACTGCCATTATTCAGGGAGAAATCAGGGGACTACGTTTCTATGGAAAAACGGCCGTTGTGTTTCCTCTTAATACCTGTTTTACTGCATCAATTCATAATTTATCTAAGTAATTTATGAACTCCATTAAAACGAAACATGACGATGCTGCTGCTAGACGAATTAAATATTAAATTTAAGTTATAAAGTACTTTATACTCATTTAGCGTAAAATATGGCACTACGTCGTCGCAAAGTAGGAAAGATTTAGCTCTTAAAATCATGGAATTAATGGGTTATAAATGAAATGAAACAAAGCATACTATTGTGTCATTTTAATGGGCAATTAGGTTTCTCAGTATTTTTATCATAATAGCTACTAAAAAGCCTATAAACTCTAATTTAGTGAAGTATGCTCTGCTTTTGGAAAATGAAACGTCGTCTCCATAATTAAATTTGGCGTGGCATTGAAGCACAAAGTCTTACATCATAGGACATTGTTAGTTGTTCATTACGAAGCTACTACATTTTGACTACCGCTACGAGTTTTGACAGAGCCGTACTAAGTTTTGAAGGTGCACCTAATGAATCGATCGCGACATTGCGTCATGCATGAGCGGGCAACGTTAAAGCCACAAAAGCTGCGTAGTGGACATTATCCCAGTATACTCGTACATATATCAATGTCACGGCATCAGCCGGCCCAGTCAACCGATAAATACGAGATTCGGTAAGTTCTCTCAGCGGTGGCGTTGATCGGGTACAAGTCGACACACGTAAAAAGAGCTCTGCGCGCCATATTAGATGTATGGCCGCTAGAGCTCTTTTTACGTGTGTCGCGACCTGTATCAAATAGTAACTTTATCTTCACATCGTCGACAACTGCTTGGATACGCGATACTTTAAAAATTTATTCGAGAAAATAAAAGCGTTTGTTTTACCACACTTAGACTGGAACTTATATTAACAGATAAATTATACACAATATCCTCCTTTCCTAAATAACTTTCTAATGATCTGCAAGTACCGATCCTATTATCATCACGGCGGGTTTTTTAAATATTGCAGCATAATTTATTTTTGCTCTGAATTCCTAAGGCCGCTTAAGGCTTTACATACGGGCGTAATGTTGTTCGGGGGGACAGGAACCCCACGACACGAGTCAGCGACGTCAGATGCAGTCGCACGACTTCGCTTGATATGTCGTACGATGCTTTTGTCTGATGTCGTTGACGACACGGGTCGCGGGACGTCGGTCGTCTAGTGAATCCCCGAGTTGCGAAATTATTAGGCCTGAATCGCGGCCGCCAGTGTGATTCAGGTCAAACTTAACCTCTAATTTCAAGTATGTATTACGTGTCTTCAACTTCAACTCACAATTCCTATATTGCGTAGCACTCACTGTATATGGCGAATACCACTCCAGGCATTGTATGACGAATATTGGAAATATATACGAGAGGCAATTCCTGTTTCCACCGAGAATATAGGCCACTGTAGTACGAAATTCATATTGTGTCATTCAAAATATGTTCCTCTGGTGAGAAAAAAAACCGCGGGTCATTTCTGGATGAGACTAGTACGGGACCAGGATAAGTGGCGTACTCGAAGAGAGGCTTATGCTCAGCAGTGGGCGATTAACCCTTTATTTCGCAAATAAATGCCATAGTTCAAGTCTCCGCGCTAGTCAGCGGCCTAAATGATTCTGGCCTGGAAATAAAAATACAAAAGACGGTCTACGAGTGGGTTAAGCTATAGCTGGACAATGCGAATTAAAGGATTAAAGGCTGAAAATTGTGATGATGATGAGTTATTAATTTCCTGGCCGCCACAAACTGAACAAAGCTGTTGAATAATACATTTTTCTTTTGTTTGGCCGATAATTTAAATGAATGGGTCGGTCGATGGGAGCACAATAATTTACAACGCACCGCTAGTCTTGAGTTAATTACGTAACTAATTATGATTTCCCCAATCCCCAGGCAAAATACGGTTTTGTAAAACATGTATAGTTATGATAACGAGTTTTTTGTTTATTTCCCTTTAAATCGTCATTCTACGATGCTTTATTCAAGAATTCTACAAACTTTTCATCATCATCATATCAGCCGAAAGACGTCCACTGCTGGACATAGGCCTTCCCAAAGACAAACTTTTCGCCCGGAAGTAATTGTATAGATTGTAATGAAGCATTGTCTTTTATGTATGGTTTATCTTGAAATCTTATATAATATCACTCTATATTGTAGATCATCCACCTCCTAGCGTTATTCCCGGTTGTGCCGGTTGTTGGCATAGGTACTAGTTTTACGACTGCCATCTGGACCTTACAACCCAGAGGGAAAACTAGACCTTATTGGGTAATCCCAATCCCACCAAAAACATTACATGTAAAGTGATTGCCAAGACTCCCTAGCTCATATATAGCTTTCAGCGTTAAAAAGATATCAGATCATTAGTAGCGCCAAGCTTCCTATCCTACACAGTGTAACTACTACTACCAGCCACGCTCTACAAATTCTACATCTTGGCTAAAAAGTATAGCTTTGTTGGGCACATCCCGGTCGCCGCATAGACTCTCACGCGTGTCTATACTTAACAAAAAAAATTTAACAAAAAAAATCCCGATGCAATAATTGTTTGTTCAGAGTAGCCAAAATCGCATAAACAGCATACGTATAATATTATATTTAGTTTGTTTTTAGGGTTCCGTACCCTCTACTAAAGTGGGGATATATATTTTTCTCGTTAAACCCCTAGTGTGGGGTATCGTTGTTCTAAAGTATTACGGGTTTATTAAAACGATTTTTCAAATAGTGATTCGTTTGCGAGATAAAGGCCAATTTTTTATTACTGCTACAGGGAATGTGAAAAAAAATTTGTTGAAACAATGAATTTAATAGGAAAACTATCACGGCTAAGTAGCCACAACTAGTTACCGAGTAATAGTCAACAAAGGCCAACTTTCGTACAAGTTCGGCCGACGCAACCATTTAGTCGGCGCGCGCTTGTCGATGTAACTAAGAAAGACATGCCACTACGGAACCCTATACTGCGCGTGGCCCGACATGCACTTGGCCGATTTTTGATATTAATATATTATATATTGATTGTATGTTATTTATTATTAAGTACTAGTTTTGTCTCCTTTGTATTTACATTTTGATAAACAATTTTTTATTATTATTCCTTAGGCATCTACCCGAGAAGGGGTTCTACCAGTGATGCCTCCTCAAGTGATTTCCGATTTCTATCTTTTGCTGTAGTTTTTGCCGGCCTTTTCTACTTTTTCCCATTGGCCCGCACTTAAATGATTTTTAATCTGTGGAACTGACTTTTTCCGTGATTTTATATTATGATATTAGGGTTCCGTACCTACGTCAAAAGGAAAAAACGGAACCCTTATAGGATCACTTTGTTGTCCGTCCGTCCGTCCGTCTGTCAAGACCCTTTTTCTCAGGAACGCATGGAGGTATCAAGCAAAAATTTATACCAAATACTCAGGTCTACTGTCCCTTGGAGCTGTGAAAAAATCAAACTTCTAAGCCAACGCAATCAAAAGATCCAGCCGTTTATGCCGCAAATTTCCGCAAATTTTCGAAACTCGCAAGGGAATCAAAACCTATAACTTCCCGTTAACACAGAATCTTGAAATTTGGTACGAAGAAACTTCTTATAGCACAGATAAAGGAAAATATGCGAAAACCGTAAATTTTTAGTTACATCTTATAATAAAAATATGTTTAATAATTTTAAAGTTATTACCTACTTATATACAGGTTTGTACGGAACCCTCGGTGCGCGAGTCCGACTCGCACTTGACCGGTTTTTATTTTATTAGAGGACCCTTTAAAAATTCCAAAGAAATGAATGAGAAAAAAATGCGAAGTCTTTAAATAGCAATTTCAATAATGCGAAAGGTTCTAGGACAAATCATTAGCTTATGAAATAGTTAAATGTAAAACAAGGAAACGATTTTAAAAGTAATTTAAGCCAAGAATGAAAGTAATTTCAGAAAAACCGGCCAGTTGCGAGTCGGACTCGCGCACAAAGGGTTCCGTACCATTATCCGTTGAATGAAAGGTAAATTGGGGTTTACAATTGATGACGTACCTATTAAAAAAGGACTACTTACTAGATCTCCTTCAAACCAATTTTCAGTGGAAGTATGCATGGTAATGTATATCATATTCTTTTTAGTATTATCATTCTCTTATTTTAGAAGTTACAGGGGGGACACACACATTTTACCACTTTGGAAGTGTCTCTCGCGCAAACTATTCAGTTTAGAAAAAAATGATATTAGAAACCTCGATATCATTTTTGAAGACCTATCCATAGATAGACCCCACCTTGGTTTGATGAAAACAATTTTTTTGAGTTTCAGTTCTAAGTACGGGGAACCCCCAAAATTTATTGATTTTTTTTCTATTTTTGTGTGAAAATCTTAATGCGGTTCACAGAATACATCTACTTAGCAAGTTTCAATATAGTATAGTTCTTATAGTTTCGGAAAAAAGTGGCTGTGACATACTGACGGACAGAGACAGACAGCCATGACGAATCCATAAGGGTTCCTTTTTTGCCATTTGGCTACGGAACCCTAAAAAAGAGTGATAACACTATGAATAAATTCTCTGACTTTTGATTCCTCATGAGTGAAATGTAGAGGATTTTTTTTTGTCTAGGATGGCTAAGCTAACCAACACATGACGTCATTCGATTTTGTGTTAGACCAATGTTTAAAACAGCATTTACAACTATTTTGTTGTGTAAAGACTGCGTTGTATAAATACTTTTAGTAAGTTACAATGCATGTGCTCGAAAAGAGCGTTTTCCAAGCACCCAAATCGTGCGGAAAGTGCTACTTTTTCGCACTAGTGCTTTTTACTTTTCAATTGTTATTTCATTCATTCAATTTGTTATTTTCGTCGTTAGCCTCACGCATAGAGTTTTTATTACTTGAGAAAAGTTTTACAAATATTTCAATTACTCTTTTTCTTTTATATAAAAGGTACATAAATACTAATAATGTATAAAATTATTTATTAATATTTTTGAATTTTTAATTTAGTCATAAAATAAAATATTCACTTAATGTGTTTGGCTGAATGCATATCTTTCTTATGCCTTTTGCGATACGACAGTATGGCGACTTGCACATGCGCACATGTTGACCGCGCATGTATTTAAAACTAGGAAGCCCGCCTTTGTTGTGATTGTTGTTTACTTCGGAGTTATTTTATGTAAATATGTTAAAAATGTCGAGTGAAAGTAGAAAAGAATCAATAATAATAATGATTTATTGCGTTTCAATAGTGTCAGTATGTTTCTTAGAACTACGACGGTACAGCGTCTTTTTGTTGTTGAATATATTGAGTTACTCGAAATTAATTGTGTTCCAAAACCGACAATGCAAGTATAAAACAATGGTTTTAAGTGAATAAGCTTGACTGCAAAAGATGTGGAGAAGTTGTTAAATGCAGTTCCAGATAATAAGTAGGTACCTGACAATCTACCTAGATTCTTTAATTTTAAACCCATCTATTTTAAACTGACATTTCAACATTTAATTTTTCCTCACACAAGGCATAGTAAAACGTTGTATGATACACGCGCGTAAAGATGATTTCCGACTCGTGTCGAATTATACATTCGCTCGCTGCACTCGCTCATGTATAAAAATGACACTCGTCGGAAATCACCTACTTTCCACACTTGTAGCATAAATAACTATTTTGATATTGTAAGCCCGACGAGTAGTAGATCTGCGGGCTTATTGCGTAACATTCCGTACGAGTGTTAGGAGTGTTAAGACACCAATTGCAATTTTCCCTTACAAAAAAATACGGCTGATATATGTCCTAACTTGCGTTCGAAAATTTACCCAGTTGCTTTGCTATGGTAACACTGCGGAGAATTCGCCAGATTTTTCAGGCATGAAGGATGAAAATAATATTATAGCATTAGCCAGTACCGTCTTTACTTCTCATTATAATTCCTAAACTACACAGCCTTTTCTTTAAATCTTTCTCACCCGCATTTACAAAACTTGTTTTTGACCCAGTTTTTCTTACTTATTTATCGAGACTGCCCACGCAGTCAAGGCTAAAGCGGCGCGGCGCCAGACAACGTTGAACTGTATTTGGAATAAACTTCCTTATAGTCTACGAGATTTGGGACTGGTCTTTTGATACATCGCGACACCCATATAACGTAAATTGGCACTGCTCATCGAAATAATAAAAAAAAGGTTCAATAGCTTACGAGTTACGAAACCAAGTACAATCTCCATGCACGCTCTTTTTAGCACTTATAAAATTATTGTAATATTTTTTACCGCTTATTTGTGCATAAATTAGCATTGAAAACTCGGTATGCGAACAATTACGTCCTACGACTTAAAAAAAAAAATTTAGTGTTACACTGATTCAATCGATTAGAGTCTGTCAATTCAGAAATAAATCGGTATGAATCAAATAATTGTAAATATAGAAAAATAACAATGTATTATTTAATTGCTGTCACGACTGTGTATAGGCTCTCTATTTGATTTCCTAAAAATAATTATTACACAGTAATCAATCGATTCCTTTTATTAGCCACCATCAATCGTAATCGGATATTATGACAATCGATTTACTCTAGCCACAACACTCTTTACGTCATATTGGAACTGTCAAAAGACCAGTCGCATTTCTCGTAGACTGTAATAGCACATTATACCCTAAACAGTGAATGAAAGCTATGCCGAAAACGACGTAAGATTTTGCCGTCACATATTTGCTACAACCTGCGCTGATTAGATTACCGTTCCGATAGCAATCGTGCAACCGTTTTAGATAGTCCGGCGGTTAAATGAGATTGATAATTCATGCGAGGCCAGAATAAAATTCAAAACGCGGGGCGTTATTAATTTTATGCAGTTTTAGTTGGTAAAAAGAAAGTAAGAAATCTAACAGTGTTTTCCTTTATTACAAGCTTTTATTTAGTTTCACCTGTCCCGTTGTCTGTCTGTCTGTAAACAAATCTTCCAAGTTAAATTTGATCCACTTCCCGGTTTCCGATTGAGCAGAAATTTTGCATGCACGTATAAATCGGATGACAATGCAATATTATTATGACATAGAGCTGATCTGATGATGGAGCTGGAAGGGAGCCATAGGAACTCCGTAATTAAACGACGCAACCCCATCGAGTTTGGGCTCGTTAGAGTCGTCTCAATGAATTGTTGATCATGGTATACAGAAAAGTACAGTCGGCAATAAAAGCTTGTACCAAAAATGAAATTTTTGACAGAAACTTGTCCTGATAATTATGTTGCAGTAGCACAGCAGTATACAGTCTTGATGCGGCACATGTCTGAGGAGGGACTTTACTTACAAAAAGAAGATTTTGCTCAGCAGTGGGGTACCTTCATACGGACGAAACAGATAAATAGATACAGTCTATGCAAATTTAAACATTCTCATTGCTCTTATGTGAGACATTGTGCTCTCATGTAAATTCTATACGATTATACGAGTAATATTCCTGCTGTGAGGCGTAAATTGACGAGGAGTTTCTTTGAATGAGCGTAGCTTTAAGCTTTTAGTTTTGCTCTTATGTGAGACATTGTGCTCTCATGTAAATCCTATACGATTATACGAGTAATATTCCTGCTGTGAGGCGTAAATTGACGAGGAGTTTCTTTGAATGAGCGTAGCTTTAAGCTTTTAGTTTTGCTCTTATGTGAGACATTGTGCTCTCATGTAAATCCTTTACGATTATACGAGTAATATTCCTGCTGTGAGGCGTAAATTGACGAGGAGTTTCTTTGAATGAGCGTAGCTTTAAGCTTTTAGTTTTGCTCTTATGTGAGACATTGTGCTCTCATGTAAATCCTATACGATTATACGAGTAATATTCCTGCTGTGAGGCGTAAATTGACGAGGAGTTTCTTTGAATGAGCGTAGCTTTAAGCTTTTAGTTTTGCTCTTATGTGAGACATTGTGCTCTCATGTAAATTCTATACGATTATACGAGTAATATTCCTGCTGTGAGGCGTAAATTGACGAGGAGTTTCTTTGAATGAGCGTAGCTTTAAGCTTTTAGTTTTGCTCTTATGTGAGACATTGTGCTCTCATGTAAATCCTATACGATTATACGAGTAATATTCCTGCTGTGAGGCGTAAATTGACGAGGAGTTTCTTTGAATGAGCGTAGCTTTAAGCTTTTAGTTTTGCTCTTATGTGAGACATTGTGCTCTCATGTAAATCCTATACGATTATACGAGTAATATTCCTGCTGTGAGGCGTAAATTGACGAGGAGTTTCTTTGAATGAGCGTAGCTTTAAGCTTTTAGTTTTGCTCTTATGTGAGACATTGTGCTCTCATGTAAATTCTATACGATTATACGAGTAATATTCCTGCTGTGAGGCGTAAATTGACGAGGAGTTTCTTTGAATGAGCGTAGCTTTAAGCTTTTAGTTTTGCTCTTATGTGAGACATTGTGCTCTCATGTAAATTCTATACGATTATACGAGTAATATTCCTGCTGTGAGGCGTAAATTGACGAGGAGTTTCTTTGAATGAGCGTAGCTTTAAGCTTTTAGTTTTGCTCTTATGTGAGACATTGTGCTCTCATGTAAATTCTATACGATTATACGAGTAATATTCCTGCTGTGAGGCGTAAATTGACGAGGAGTTTCTTTGAATGAGCGTAGCTTTAAGCTTTTAGTTTTGCTCTTATGTGAGACATTGTGCTCTCATGTAAATCCTATACGATTATACGAGTAATATTCCTGCTGTGAGGCGTAAATTGACGAGGAGTTTCTTTGAATGAGCGTAGCTTTAAGCTTTTAGTTATTCATACTGTGTCCCTACATTTATGATGTTGGTATATATAGTTAAGTTAAATGAATACATAAGTTTCCACATTTTAAGTTTAAAAAAAAATCCCCATCCCAAAAAGTGCACAGCGCCGCTAAAGAAGTTTTCACTTCAAAAACCGGTCAAGTGCGAGTTTGTCTCGTGCACCCAGGTTTCCGTACAAACTTACATACACTATACATTCACGTTCACGATCCGGCTTTATTTTGAAAAATGCTTAGCAACCCTGTCAGAGTCCGAGTCCGAGTCCAGCCAGTATGCCGACACACACAGATGCAGGAGTGATCATCTGACACACGAGCAACCGCAGGTCGATAGTTGAAGGTTAGTCTCCGAGAGTCCCACACTCCCACTAATGAAAGCGCTGAAGGATACACACTATTCTTCTTATAGTTTCTACGTCAAACAAGCGTTAGCGTGATCTATCTTACAGGCAGCGACTGATTGGTCGATTTCTGGTTAGTTGATAGCAAATACAAATGTTTTTGAAGTGAAAACTTCTTTAGCGGCGCTGTGCACTTTTTGGGATGGGGACAAAATGTTAAACTCGCCACAGGTCACGTGACCGTAAGATTCGACAGATTGGAAATTCGTAAGACGGACACGTGACCTGATCGAAAAACTGTTACAATGTCATTGAGTTTTCACTTCTGCCGGCACTCCCGGAGTGCAACCCGGTCTTTTTTAAAGAGTTGTGATTGGTGGATGTAATACGGGGAACTGTTTTGATTAGTCAAATTAAAATGTTTTATAAATCATAAATATGTATACATATTTTCCCTAGGCGCTAAATGTACCACTTTAGCCCCGCTTGCTAAGCCTAATATGACGAACTTTTTGCGCACGAGAAGTGAAAAAAAATATCTTTACATTTTTCATTTTCCATACACACTTTGTTTACAATTGTTCCAAATGTGAAATTGATTGCATTAGTAGTTCCTCAGATATTTAACTTTGTGACAGACAGACAAACAAAATAAAAATAAAACCCTAGATTATGTAGGGATATATCAATTATAATGAGCGACACATTGATAAAGATCCGGAATTTTGAAGGGTATTAACCCGTGGAAACGGAGAACCGGATAATCCGATTAGAACGCGCCATTTTCTGCGTCAGAGTTAGTCATTGGAAAACTTTTTCTTTGAAAACAAATCCAATTTGGTTTACTCGTAAAATGCACATTCATTCGACTCATTTTTCAACTATATCTGGGTGTATTTTATGTGTTCGTTATCTACTTTTACTAACTTAACGTTATAAACGCAAGAGCAAGTAAAAAGTGTCAGTTTGCACAGAAATCTCGTGCAAATAGTAGGTTGGTATCATTGACTTACTATTACTACGGATAGACTGGCAACCCAGAACCGCGCTTGAAATCTTCCAATCGGGCCACCATCTTGGAAAATCAAAGAGTATGTAAATGTGCAGTAGATGCGACAATCTTCCCAGTTCAGATTCAGATTTGAAAAAACTACTTATTGATTTACTCACTGACATTTGGTATTTGTATTTTTTTATACTAGATATCTTACAATTCCCGAGGATACCATGGTTTGGGGTTACTTTGATTCGGGGGGCGACTTTGATCAAATGGGGTTTTCTCCGAAATTATTACGTTTAACTTGTGGACGAACCGTGGCAGTGAATACTCGTATATTAGTATTGTATCTTGCTGCTGCTTTCTCGATAAAATCTTCTTAATGTCAAATAGTTCTGCTTTTATTCTACATTCTAAATGATCAAAGTAGCCCCATTTTTTCCTAATGGATCCCGGGTTCACGGTATACTATGTTGATGCAATTTGTGTCAGATTCTCAGATATCCATGCGCATCCTCAGATATCGATTTTGATAGCAATCGCAGCAAGACAAAAAAAATATTACGACCATTTTCAGTTTCAGTCAGATCCCTACACATTTAAGGTCCCGCGGGATCCTCAGATATAGATTTTGAAAGCGATCGGCTGACTAGGCCAAACTTAATCTTAAAAACTTTATTACATGGGGGACAGTAGAGTTGGCCAGTTATGTTATAGTTATAGTGTACACGTAGGAAGGTTTAGGCCTCTCCTATCGCAATTGGCGTTTTATGTCGAAGGTTGTTAAGCGGTTTTGTTCAAAGGATTTAACCTTACTAGAGACGGTAGATCGCCAAGACGACCTGGTTGCAGCTAGCTCCTCCCAACACGCAGGATCGATAGCGCAGGCGTTCAGATGTCGTTTGAGCACGTCCTTAAAGTGTAAATGCTAACCGCCATGCTTCCGCTTATTCGCGTCTAATTCTGAATAGAATACAGCTTTAGGCAAGCGGTGGTCATTCATTCTAAGGACATGCCTATTCCACCTGAGCTGACGTTGCATTAAGAGAGCTTCCATGCCGTACATTCCGGAGCGACGCAGAACCTCAGAGTTAGGAACTCGGTCCTGCCACTTGATCTTCAGAATGTATTTCAGATACCTAAGGTGGTAAGTGTCTAGCTTTTTAACGTCTGTTTTGTAGAGGCACCATGTCTCTGCTCCGTATAAAAGGACAGGTATGATTAGAGCTTTGTACACGTGGATCTTTGTCTCTAACTTGAGATCATGGGTCTTCCAGCCAGACACGATCATTGAGTCGCCCGAAATTTGTTGCGGCGTTAGCGATGCGTGATGGTATTTCCGAAGCCAAGGTGTTATCATTTCGGATAGTGCTTCCAAGGTACGGTAAAGTGACAGCCTTTGTCTAATGGTTTTCCATTTAGATTTAGTTCTGCTGGATCGCTTTCAATTCCTCTTGGCGGTTGCTTGTGGATCTGAGTTTTGGAAGCACTTATAACCAGGCCGAACTGTTGGCAAGATCGGTTTAGCGCGTCAACGTAGCTCTGGAGATTTACAATATTGTCAGACATAAGGCATACGTCATCAGCATAAAGTATCTCTAAAATGGAGATCCTCTGCACTTTGTACTTCGCTCTGAACCTTGATACATCAAAAACACCTCTTCCAGTTCTGAAACAACTGAATCTGGTTATTGCAGTGCTGTAAAGCGTCTCTCATGACTACCGAAAAGTACATGGCAAAGAGTGAGGGTGCCATGACACAATCTTGTTTGACCCCGCTTGAAATCTGGATTTCCTCAGAGTTCGTTTTCATCTTAAACTTGTACTTTCATATCAATGTGAAATTGGCGAATCAGGTTTACAAACTTCTTTGAATATTCAGATTTTTTCAAGACAAGCCAGAGTGAGACTAGCAAATGCTTTTTCTAGGTCTACAAACTCTACAAAGCACATTTAGTGGCCGTTGATGTTCTAGGCTTCTTCTTGTAACTGCCTTACAACCGCTATAGCGTCACCATTGACCTTCCCCTACTTGGACGAAATCTACATTGGCTTTCTGGGAGCAGTTGTTCGGCTAATTTGCTTAAGCGCGTGTTGATTACGTGTGCAAGAATTTTACCGGCACTAGAGAGCAGCGATATACCTCGGTAAGAGCTGCAATCGGAGACATCTCTCTTCCCTTTGTACTGCCTACAAATTACCGGGTCCCTCCAGTCCTGAGGCACCGTTTCAGTATTCCATACTTAAGGCAAGATGATGAGATGGTACAGCCTGTTAACAAACTGTGTACCATGGACGAGTACGTAGTATTGCAAAAGTATTCTTCCCTCTAAACGAACTTGCACTTTTTGCCGAGACATTATACAGTGCTTTTCACGCCTACTGTGAGGAAATTGCAAATAATAATTATTATGTCACACCTGGCCATAATGCGAGTTTTAATGCACGCTGCGCGTAAGGTAAAACTCGCATTGAGGCCAGGTGAAGACGTAAAATTGTGTACACACCACGGGCGGTAATTCGTAAAGCCCCAAATCACATATTTATGGCCCTCACCTTCGGTTCGGGCCACAAACACCTGCGATCTAGGCCATTCAGGAATTCACCGCCCTAGGTACGTAATGTACTATTATAACTCAAAATAAAGTATCTAATTAAAGAATAATCTTTGTTAAAGATCACAATATGAAACACTTTAGCGCGGTCGCTCGCGTGTCAGGGGGCACCGCGCGGTTTCCCCCGACACGCGGGCGGGGTCGGCGGCGGGGGTAGCTGTGATTGGGGAATCGCTGTTCAAACTGTCCAACAATAACAACCACTACTACAATGAAACATTGTAGTAGTGGTGGTTCAGGTGCTACCAGGTGCTACAGCTATTGCCTACTTTCCAGCTTGGTTTTAGACCATCTATTGCCACATTTCCGAGCAGTGGCGTAAAAAAGAAAATTGTCGTCGTATCGCTTAGATAGAACCTCACACTTCAAATTAATATTTTTCAAAGTATCTATTCATAAGTATATTATGCAATAGCTATTAGGGACAATTAACAAACCATAAAGAAAATGTTTTATAAATGCATAACAATATGATCCCTTAAGTTGGTAAGTAATTTTTAGTCAAACAGTTTATCAATAAAGATACACAGATAGTCTAGATCTTGACAATGCGGCTTTGCAAACTATTGTCGATGGTTTAGCATGAACTATTGTTATATCCATATAACACTTAATGTCAAATAGGTTAAGTTTGCCTTCGAGAACATACGCAAGGACCACATTGTACTTATTTAGATTCGATTTGGGGATCAGATAAGTAGACTTTACCATAGACTTCAAACACTGCATTTAAAGGTCGCGCGCCACGTCGCGTGCGCTTGTCAGATGTATGGAAATATAAGGCGTTTGACAAGCGCGTACGTACAAACGCCAACACAGTTAACTGACCATCCATTTATATAGAACCTTATTACGATGCACATAAAGTGCACAGATGGTCAGTTAACAGCGTTGTCGATAGTACGCCTATGCGTAAACACAGCTTAAATGTAACAGTTTCTTGTATAATTATGCATTACAAGCTGTTGCCCGCGACTTCGTCCGCGTAGAACTTGTAACCGTCTTAGAAAAAATATTGTTATTAAATGATTGTGGGCGAAACCTTAATTATCGCCGACCCAAGGAAAGTTCTACTATATTAAGAGCTGATTTCCGAGATAAAAACTATCCTATATTCTTCCAAGGGTCTCAAATTATCTGTACGAAAAATTTCATCTAAATCCGTTCAGGGATAAAGCGTAAAAGGTAACAGTGCGATGAGTTCATTAGTTTATATTGCAAAATTATAATTGAAAACTCCATTTTAATTACAAATATAATCTTAAGAATCATCAATAGACGTTTCTGCTTAAATTGTATATTTTCATAATGTATTAAAGAAAGCAACATTACTGGAATTTTTTGCCTAAATCCGTCCAGTAGTTTTACTCACGTTAAGTAGTTCGGGCTACCTGTATAGTTTTGAAAGGAAACTTATTTAATGCTAAAAGACGTAGAACTTTCCATCTCCATCCACCGTCCCCATATAAGGGTCTTAGAGAATAAATTATTTTGATTAAGTATCCAAAATAAACTTTTTTAATTAACAAAATAATCAGCAAGTTCAATGAAACATTACCTTCTTTTCGGTTCAAGGAGCATCGCAGTTCGAACCTAACCTAACCTACATTTCTGGTAGCTGTTCGGTTCTGTAAAGGTCGTGGTTCTAACTGAACCTAACCTACTTTTCTGCTAGCAGTCGGATTATGTATTTTCACTAATAAATGGCTTACCATATAGTATAATATACTATATGGTAATGTATGACCTAAGAATTCCCTTACTTTAAATATTACTTGTTCCTCATACATACTTCCAACCCTTTTTGACCACCGTAGAGGATGAATTTTAAGAAAGTAAATTATTTTCTTTCGGTTTAAGAAAACCGAAGTTATCTAACCCTTCCTTTAAAATTGTCTTGTTCTCGTCCCACTCCTTTTAGCCCATTTAGGGGATGAATGTTTTTAACCCCCTTATGTAATCAATTTCAAACAGTCTAAAACAGAAGGAAGTTACAAATCTCTTACTTTAAAAATGTCTTGCTCTCCATACAAACTATCTCCTTTAACTATTACACCTATAGGGGATGAATTTCAAAAAACTCTCAAATCAGTTTTGTAGCCTTTTAACATACAGGCTAAGACCGAAATACAAATCTCTTACCATAACATTTTCTCAGTCTCCACATAAACCTTGAATCCCGTGTTAACCCTTAACATGTAAACTTTGATGTAGGTACCTAGTTAATTCTATTATTATGAATAAAGTACACTATTTTAGAGTCTGTAGATAGACATTTTGACTTTTAAAAGTGCCCTCGTGGCCTATTTGCTGAATAAATATTTTGATTTGATTTTATTTGACTTAGGGGTGTAATTTTACCAAAACGGTGAACGATTTTTTTTCTTATTCTGATAAGAAATCTTTATACAACGTCTCAAGAGAGTTTTAGTAAGAAACCTTTATACAAAGATTCATGTCTATAACTTTCCAAATGAACGATTTCCATAAAACGGTTCGACCCCTATTTCACCCCCTTAAGGGTTGGATTTCGAAAAATCCTTTCTTAGCACACGTCCACATACTGAAAAGAATATATGTTCCAAATTTCATGCTTATATCGTTAGCGGTTAGGCTGTGCGCTGTCTGTCAATAGATTAGTAACGCAAGAGTTATATATATATATATATATAGATAATAAATTGAAATACTTTAGGTATTTTGAAGTACTATTTATTCGCGGTAGTCATGGTTATAATAATAATACAAAACTCTTACCAAAGACAACAAACAGTACGTTTATACAAACTCCAGTTTTCTATTTATATTATAAGTTATAACCCATGACTGTCGCGAATAAATAGTACTTCAAAATACCGAAAGTATTTTAATTATATTCAAAATGGATAATCAAACAATAGCTCGAGATTTAATCTCAACATGCGGTAAGTACCTATCACAATATGCCAATTGAAGCACGAACCGTGATCACAATTTGATTTAGTGCAAATTTTAAATTTATTTTGCAACGAATCATAATAAGCACAAATATAATCATATACTCTGACATTTAACACATTTAAAATTTGACAGTTCGACTTGTAAGAGTATATATTATTGCACTAGCTGTTGCCCGCGACTTCGTCCGCGCAGAACTTGATTGCTATTAAATTATTGTGGGCGGAACCTCAATTATCGCCGACCCAAACAAAGTTCTACCATCTTAAGGGATGATTTTTGATATAAAACTATCCTATATCCTTCCAAGGGTCTCAACTCATCTGTACGAAAGCGTAAAAGGTAACAGTGCGATGAGTTCATTAGTTTCAATTGCAAAATTTCAATTGAAAACTACGTTTTTACAAATATAATCTTAAGAATCATCAACAGACGTTTCTGCTTAAATTGTATCTTTTTTCATAATGTAGATACCTATTAAAGAAAGCTACATGACTGGACATTTTTGCTTAAATCCGTCCAGTAGTTTTACTCACGTTAGTTCGGGCTACCTGTATAGTTTTGAAAGCAAACTTATCTAATGCTAAAAGACGGAGAACTTTCCATCTCCATCCACCGTCCCCATTTAACGGTGTTTGATTAAGCCCCTTTACCCCCTTATTTCACCCCTTTAGGAGGGAAATAGATCTACATATTATAAAAGAAACCCGCTGTCCTGCTTTCATGTTTCTAGCCACAGTTTAATATTAAAAATAAATTAATATTAATATCCCTTATCATTATCAATGTTTTTGACTGTAAATTAGGAGCTTGTGGCCAAAGTTTTAAACGTCTAACTCTAAAAACGACATTTACACCTTAGGGGATGAATGTTTGTAATATCGCTTAATCATTTGTTTTGCTTTTTAGTAAGATACCTTCATACAAAGATTCAAGTCTATAACTTTCAAAATGAACGATTTCCATACAACGGTTCGACCCCTATTTCACCCCCTTAAGGGTTGAATTTCGAAAAATCCTTTCTTAGAGGACGTCCACGTACTGTAAAGAATATATGTTTGTTAGCGGTTTAGGCTGTGCGCTGTCTGTCAATAGATTAGTAACGAAGAGTTTTATATATATAGATTATTACCCGTGTGGTGTCGGGTTAGAATTTCACAACCCCCTTTCTTCCCGTGGGTGTCGTAAAAGTCGACTAAGGGACCAGGGTTGAAGTGTGTTGTGGGCGATAGGCTAGCAACCTATCACTGCAATATCACATTTTGTCGATCTTTTATACCCACATTTATGCTAAAAGTGGCGCTGGACGTTTCACGTGCTCTGCTTACCCTTTTTGGGAATAAAGGCGTGGATGTATGTATGTATGTATATAATTATCCTGGTCCTTAAAACCAGAAAGTTATTTTTCTGTAACAATATAAATTTTATGTAGTGTACCTACTTGATGCAGTTCATTTAAGGACGGTGTGTACGTTAAGTCTTTTAATGCCAAAATTCAGCTGGTTACCAACTATTTTCTATCTTTGGCCGAAATTGGTCTACAAATCCTTAGCTAAAAGGATATTCATACATGTACTTAAGGCAGTAACAGTAAACAGCATTTTCTTGCTTACAACATTTTATACATGTCCATTACCTTGGCTATTGTTTGATATTGTACTCATTTCTATTGTTGTTATTGACGCTATCATTATTGTTCTACAATTTTTTGGAAGGATCTGAAGGATCCCATATTTAGAATACTGAAGAGAGATATAATAAGATTTATGAATAGGCCTATACTGAGTCACTTAATTGGCAACATGGGATTTTGTTACGTTAATGTAATCAAGTTAGAACGGAATACAAGCCGCAATAAATTATCTAATAACCCAGAAAGTTAATGAAGCCTGCACTGCGTCACAGTCATTTACCTACGTATCTATCTAGGTACGTAGAATTTTCCATACATCCACTCATAAGAGTGCGTAGACATTTTGCCATTTATTTAAATGAATAGTACTAAAAATCGGTTCAAATTATAATAATTAAATAAAAAAGCGAGCTTATCTATTCTATCTTCTTCTATATATAAAAGAGGAAGTGTTGACTGATCATCAACGGACAGCCGAAACTACTGGTACTAGAATCTTGAAATTTACACCACAATTACCAATTTATACAAGTTTGTTACATAAGTTTCTTAAAATATCACGCCGTTAGCCTGCGAATGTCTAATAACGTTTTGTATGGAAAGCGAACCACCTTAATCTATACTTCAGCACGGCTATCACGCGACGGCGAGCGAGAACTCTCGATTTTTCTCAAACTCAAATCCGAACAGTAAACAACAAAGACGTAGTAAAATACCTAATAAATACCTCAAGTTCTCGGAATGGCATCTCTGTTCTCAAATATGTAGGTAAATTTGCTCAGTACTGCATCGCCGTTCTCAAATAAGCTATTTTGCAAATAGGAGAAAAAAATGCAATAATAATATAGAAGACTTGTGTTGACAGAAGTAAACTAGACGTAGTAGGTATAAGCATTTGTCATAAATATACGTAAATACAAGTCAGTTTATCTTTTCTATTAAATAGGTGTTGCTCGTAGGCTCGTGTACTTTTTTATTCTTATTTAGACCCTATCTATCTAGATACGAATTTACTGCCAATGTTTAAAATATAAAAAACCGGCCAAGTGCGAGTCGGACTCGCGTTCCAAGGGTTCCGTACATCACAAGATTTTAAACAAGTTTTTTACTAACGGAGCGTTTTTGACGTTTCATAAAAATAAGCTGATTTGATTTTTGTCAAATACCGTATTAAGTCTGACTCACGCTTGACTGCACATTTCTAATAGGTTTTCCTGTCATCTGTAGGTAAAGAACTATTTTGTGTATTTTTTCCAAATTTTAGACTCAGTAGTTTCGGAGATGAAGGGGGGAATGCTCATTATTTAAAACATCATTTTCTAAAAAATTAGAAAAAAATATATTTTAGATGCACACAATGAGCTCTCTCATTTGATATGTAACACGATAGTATATGCAAAACTTTATTTTTTAATTTTCTCATTTCTCCCCCAAAAGTGGCCCTCATGTTTAAAATTCATTTGTTTGCGTTACATGTTCCTCTTTGGGTCACAAACTTACATATGTGTACCAAATTTCAACGTAATTGATCCAGTAGTTTCGGAGAAAATACTAGGCTGCTTAAATATAGGCTGTGAAGGACGGACAGACTGACGCACGAGTGATCCTATAAGGGTTGCATTTTTTCCTTTTGAGGTACGGAACCCTAAAAAGGCTATTCTTGTTGCCTTTTTTGCTCTTATTGCGTTAAGGTTGGAAGTAAGGTGGTTCGACACACTTTCATAAATTGACTTTCCATTTGCGCGAAATTCCCCCGTTCCTAGAATAAACTTGTATAAACTAGAATAATTTGAGAATAATCGTATTCAAAGTATCACGTGACAAACTAATTTCTAAAATTATTCTAGTTTATACAAGTTTATCGGAAAAGGGGAATTTCGCGCAAATGGAAAGCCAATGTATGAAAGTGTGTTCCATAAGTTTCTTAATATATCACGCCGTTAGCCTGCGAACCTCAGAAAACGTTTTGCATGGTCGTCGAACCAGCTTAAGTCGCGCAATAGAATTTTAATGAAAGTTTTCCATTACGCCAGAAAATACCTAAAAACGCGAAAATGTTCCCGTCATCTAGGTAGGTCGTTTTGTATCGTTAGCTTGTACTGGCTAACAATGGTCTTGAACAAGTTATATTTAACAATAAGTGAAGCCTACAAATCAGAAACTCTTGAGACTAAGGCTCTTCATACTTTTTAGTAGCAGGTTTCATATTTTATTCACATATTAATAACGAAATTAATTCTAATCGCAATAGGTTCGTTAATAATAAAGTCCATTTTGTTGAATTTGTGTGGTGTCGGGTTAGAATAGCACCACCCACTTTCTTCCTGTGGGTGTCGTAAGAGTCAACTAAGGGAACAAGGTTGAAGTGTGTTGTGGGCTAGCAACCTGTCACTGTGATATCACAATTTGTCGATCTTTTATGCATATACATTTATGCTAAAAGTAGTACTGGAACACAAGTTCTAGACTAGAACACAATATCAATCATCAAACTCATTATGTCCGTCAAAATATAATAATATGTCGGGATGGCCGAGTGTTCGGTGTAGCGCACCGGCTCGTATTATTTATACTCCAGGCAAAATACGGTTTTGAAAAACATTAATTTATAATAGCGTTTTTTTTGTTGATTTCATTTTAAAATTGTATTCTAAGATGATTTATTCAAGAATCCGGCAAACTTTCCACCCGGAAGTAATTATGTAGCTTTAAATGAAGCATGCATTGTGTTTTTTGTACGATTTATATTGAATATTATAGAGCAAATATAAATGAACCAAAATAAAGACAAAAATATCTATTAATATTTTTTCTGACTTTTCAGTAGCTAGTTAATTTATCATTTTTTTGATGTCTGAAATTTTGTCGGATTTTGTCGCTGGGTAACTATTTAATTGATAATATATCCGTTACACATCAAAAAGAAGCTATTATAAATTATTTCCAAAATTGACATTTTTTCCATACAAGTTGTCAGTTCATTGACTGGACTATTAATACTTAGGTATTAGTTCAGGGAAAAATGTTTCAATTGTAATAGGTACCTAGTTACTATATCTAGGTCTATACCTAGATATAGTAACTAGGTACCTATTACAAAACTATTTTCAGGGTACAAAATATGTGTGTAACTAGTGAGGCAAATACCAACCAGGCAATTACCTACAATTCCTTTATTTAGGATCATCGGCCTTCACCCGATTGATTAGGTAAACTTTGATACCCAAGCCAAGTTCTTTCTTTGTTTGCTTAGCTATTTCAATAATTAAACCTTTTGGCTGATTATAATGTTATTTGTAGAGTTTAATTGCAATTGATGCTCTTATAGAATTACCGTCGACTGATGTGACTAGGAAAGAATAAAGGGCTACAATGATAAAATCAAATATAACGTAAAATAACATTAATCTTGGTTATTATTATGTCTTATGATTTCATTTTCATTAAACATATATTTTACAAAAGAATTTCAAAATGTTACTTGGCTTACTGTTTATTTTTGTTTACCTACATTATGTGTTTCTGTTAGTAGTCAGAAATCTTATATTATTTAAATCTAATATCTAATGTATAATGTATATCGAAAGTAAAAAAGATAGAAAGACAGCGTAGCGAGTTCTACAGCTCACAGACACACTATAGTAATGGTATAATTGAAAGAGCGAGCGAAGACAACGTATAGGTCTCCGTTACAGTTAGCCCAAAAAAAATCTATTATGTCGGGATGTCGGGATGAGCGGCTGTCTGGCTGTCCGGATGATTTCCTCTGCAATTCGCATTTCTCAACCAATTCTCGTGGAATTTTGTTAACAGGTTCGGTAATTAGGTAGATAGAATCTTTTGAAAATTGGTAAAAAAAAAGTAAATATATAGTCTCGCGAGTTGTCCAGCTTAGGGAGCCATTAGTATGTATATAGTATTTAATTATACATTTTAAAACAGGTAACACCCCAGTCGATGGTACCTTAAGGCCTGCAAAACACACTGGCGCGGCCTGCGGTGGCGGAAAATAGTAAATTTGACAACTAATGACAAGTTTACTATTGACCGCCGCGACCAGGCCGCGCCAGTCTGTGAGATGCCTTAAATTGGCATTATGATGGGGAAACACTGAACAATAAATCTGGCTCGTAAGAATAGCCGTAAAGTTTTTCATACCACGAATGTGGCAAACAAGCTAACGGTGCACCGGCGTAGCCTATGGAAGCTTGCTACTCCAGAGGAGTCAGAGGACGAATCTGAACCTATATTGGCTTAAGGATTTGCTGTGTCGACTATCGTCACCAAGAGGAAGAGGATTTTTTTCTCTCTCTCTGATCGCTCGGTTCCAACACAGCGCATTCTCGCTAGCTCTGGCGATCATAGTGACTACCACGAGTACTACGCTACCTATTATCTGACTTTGTTTTTGTCTTACTGATTTACTAGACTAGTCAGTACATAATGCACTGTAGACGTGCAATGTAAAAATATTATAAGCTAAAAATTTTGAAGCAAGTAGTCAAGAAATGTCAGCAGATTAACTTGAGTATATGATTTGTATTAGGTATCCCTGGCTTAGGGCGATTTTCATGGTGCCGATCAAAAACAGGTCTTAAGCAAATCAAACAAACAAAATGTTTTAATTCCTACTTACCGTGATATGTGATGCATGAAATCTTTTCTAAGCGGGTGGTGTCTATTGTTGCATTTATAACATCATCACGATGGGAGGTTCCCAATAGAGAAGAATTTACATTGCTAAATCGTGACTGTGTTCAGGATTTGTGTAATCTAAGCGTAAGAATCGACGTTCAATAAATTAGGTACTTAGTATCGAACATGGCACTCAATCCTGTTACGAATACATAATACGTACAAATAAATCATCGAAAAGGTACCTTGAAACAATTGCTAGCCAACACTGGAGATGTGTTTGTCCTCTGCTTTTAACTGAATTCCAATCGTCAGAAACACAGTTATCCTTTTGTTTAAGAGTGTGCTGTGTGCATACGGCGGTCGGCCGGCGCGGTAATGGTGTTGTGTCGTGTGATAAGAGTCCGCGTCTCGTGCGTGAGCGCCAGCACACAGGCGGCGCGCGCGACTCACAGTTATCAACTAAACACATGAACGCGGCCGGCGACCACTTTCCTACATGCATGCATCTCGACAAGCGTATTGTTGACTCGTCAAGCGCACTATTTCATCTTTGGCCCGAGATTGTGTTTAGCATAGCACGTCGATTGTTGCACGAGCAGACGGAAATTATAATTATTAGGAGTGCGGGTAAACGCGCATCATCCATAGCATGGGGGTGAGGTTTTTAAAGACGTTAATTTAACTGATGGTGATAATAACGCCTAGCCTAAATTGAATAAGTACCTATGTCATTAATGAAAAATTGAATGTGGCAAATAATGTCTCTAATAATAGTTATTCAATATATGGACATTTACATACCTAACATTAACAACGCCATAAAACACCCGAGAATACCGCCAATTTCACATATATTATGGTATGGTCAGGTAAGTTCATAAATTAAAAGTTTTTTTAGGAATGTACCTGAGAGAACTATAAGACGACGTGTAGGTATTACTGACGGCTTACCTACTTCAGTCACAAATGCACCAACTTTCAGACAGTATAATAAAATACCTGACTCATGAAATCAAAGCATTACTAATATCACTTCACACCACATAATGTATTTATTTACACAAAAAATTACAGTACATCACAATTTGCCTCCATTATTAGAGTGAGCAAGTGCATGAGTTAATGTTAAAAGTATATAGGTACCTACTCAGATCGCTAAGCACCGAATTTCTTGGATAATATAGACATATTATACGAAGAATTCGGTCGATTCCTTAAAAATCCCATAAACAGCACTTATTACTACACTGTCGGTTGACAATTAACAATCTAATTCATAAAAAGCCACGGCTAACAAAATACCATCTTGATCGGTACACCAGCTACTTACAATACCTATATATACCTATAATATATAACGTGGCAATGGTAAATAAAACTCGCGGAACTTACATGCAGAAAAATCATGACAACGTATTTATTTAGTTAACAGCGAATTACTTAGTCTAATAAGAATAAGAATATTTATTTGCAAAAATGTAGTGAAGTCATTTGTTGGTGTATATTGATATGTGCGTACATTTTGCTTAGAGAAGCATGCAAATTTCGCTTAAACTGCATGCTATTATCTAAAACATTGTCTAATCTTAAAGTACAATATATTTTTTACTTTAAGATTTATGTCAAAGACTACTACATTATTTATTAGTCAATTTCCTAATACTACCATTACAAATGCTGCATTAAAACTATCTTAATTACTTATTTATATGATGTTTCCAAAAAATTCTTAAAATTATAAAAACAATTTTCTAAACAAAATGTCAGTGTCTATAGGCAACACCTACTTCTATAGGTAAGTTGTTGTCAACGGGACGCTTATTATACACCAGCCCCGCTATTCTGTAACTTGTTTTCAGTTCACCTCAACGCTCACCCACAAAATCTTAATTGTAAACGGATCTTAATTGTAACGGATTGACGACCGCTTTAGCCTAGTTGGTAGTGACCCTGCCTACGAAGCAAGAGGTCCTGGGTTCGAATCCCGGTAAGGGCATTTATTTGTGTGATGAGCACGATTATTTGTTCCTGAGTCATGGATGTTTTCTATGTATTTAAGTATTTATTTATCTATATAAGTATGTTTATCGTCGTCTAGTACCCATAGTACAAGCTTTGCTTAGTTTGGGACTAGGTCGATTTGTGTAAGATTGTCCCCTAATATTTATTTATTTATTTATTTATAACTGTTTACAACCGATTTAGCTGAAATTTTGTATATTTAATATTTATGTAACTTCGGTGACCATGCAATATTATGATACCATCCAGCTGATCTGATGATGGAAACATAAGGTGGCCATATAAACTCCTAAACTTCTCTTCCTCCTAAAGATATAATACTGTTAGCAGTAATAGCTTGTGTCAAAGCTGTCTCGCTCGACATGTAGTGTGATTGGTCGATGTATGTTTTACACGTTATAAAAAAAAAACCAAGGATACCCTAGTGACTGACATACTTAGGGTATAAATAAATATTTTTTTCTCAAAAATGAAACAAGATAATAAGATAAAAATATATTTAAGAAACGTTAATAGTACCATTCATATTCGGGCATTGTTAAAGGATATTTTTATTGATTTCCCGGGGACATTTACATTCGTTTGTTGAATGTCTGAATTTGACACTTAGGAGGAAGTGAATGTACAGACATTCTTTATAATCTAACTAGCTTCCGCCCGCGTCTTCGTCCGCGTGGACCCGGGATAAAAACTATTCTATATTTTAATCCAGGCTATAAACTATCTTCGTACAAAATTTCATTCAAATCGGTTTCATCCGTTTAAGTGTGATTGAGTAACAAACATCCAAACATCTAAACTTTCGAATTTATAATATTAGTAGGATTGTTAAATATCCTTATTTTATTAAATACTGGCAGCATTTATTTACATTCATCGCTGCTGAATATTTGTGATTTCTTTCCTTTGTAGCCATCCGATTGTCTCTTTGACCATGCTATTCAATTTGTATACTTAGTTCTTTATTTTAACGTTCTCTTTGTTGATTAAATCGACTGCATTATTTGGCGCATGGTTGAAACAAGCCAGAGTCACATTCTCTGACCAATTATTAGCTTAATTTTCTTCCTTCCACTTAATGAATAAATCGTAGTTTTTAAATATCTATCCTTGGACTTAAGTGGAAGTAAGCTATACCTGATCGTATTTAGCTAACTCCGCCTCCGCTTTTAAGTGAGTCTCTAGTCTCAAAATTTTTTTGGGGAATTGTAATAAATCACACATACAAATTATAGCCTTTTAAATCGCGCCCTTATTTCATTGCGTTTTTTTATTATAAATAGTGCGTTTAATTATTTGCACTGACTTTATTGCACTGTCTTACCAATCTAATTTTTTAATGATAGAATTTAATTATTGTTGTTTTATAACTAATGTTCATACTTTCAATTTAAGATCACTTTTTTTTTAACCAACAAAATTGAAGAATTCAGAATATCAACAATAATCTTAACTCACATTTATAATAATACCATTAAATAATAATTTATAATAACATTAACATTTATATTTAAACAATTTTATAATATTTTAATAAGCTTAAGATTCTTTTATATTTTATTCCTATATCTATTGGGTTGTCCATTTTTGGACATAGACATCTTAACTTATGTCCACCATTTTACACAACACAATTATGAACTAAACGCAACATTCAAACTTTTCCGCACTATCCTTGTCGCTACTTTTTTTTAATATGCATCATGAGTTTCTTGGTTTCTTTATACTGCCAACAGTGCTAACCTTTTATTCTGGGAATAATTTGCAAGTGTACTTATAATTAAAACAATTAGTCATATGCATATTAAAAAGTATACTTTAAATACCTAACGTCATTTTCTATAGGTCACTGACGCATGATACGTAATAGGAATTACATATTTAACTAAGTACTTACTGGACAAATATTGATCCCAAGTTTAAAATCTCGCGTTTTACTGGACACTTCTAATAAGTCTTCGGTATAACACACTTACTTAGTCTTTTTAGCGATGTTATGGCAACATTACATAGCATTTTTGAGAAAAATAGATTTTGAGCTATTAAGGAGTGAAAAGTGTCTCCAAATAGTTCGTGTTGTACAAACGGCTGCTGCGTCGCCACAGTTCCTCTTCGCTTTGAACTTGGCAGGACACGCTGCCGCGTGTCTAGTTTTTTTTTTTACATAGGCAACTTGTGCGAGTGGGGCACCATCATAGGGTTGGTTGCTCTCGCTCGGACCGCATTCTCTAGTCGTCTTTTATCATATAGAATTGTGTTCATCATCATCATCATATCAGCCGAAAGACGTCCACTGCTGGACATAGTCCTCCCCCAAAGAGTGCCACAATAACCGGTCCTGCGCCACCGGCATCCAGTGGACTCCCGCGACCTTTACCAGGTCATCAGTCCACCTTGTGGAGGGCCTACCCACGCTGCGCCTTCCGGTACGTGGTCGCCACTCGAGAACCTTTCCGCCCCAACGGCCATCGGTTCTACGTGCAATGTGCCCCGCCCACTGCCACTTAAGTTTAGCGATTCGGAGGGCTATATCGGTTACCTTGGTTCTGCTGCGGATAGCCTCATTTCTGATGCGATCGCGCAGAGAAACTCCCAACATAGCCCTCTCCATTGCCCTTTGGGTGACTTTGAGCCTTCTTATGAGGCCCATAGTAAGCGACCACGTTTCCGTGCCATACGTCATCACTGGCAACACACACTGGTCAAAGACTCTCGTCTTGAGACACTGCGGAATATTGGACGAAAAGATGTGCCGTAGCCTCCCAAATGCTGCCCAGCCGAGTCGGATTCGACTATTAGATAGAATTGTGTTAATATCGCTCAATTTTGATTAACAAATAAAACTTAGTACTTTGTGATTAAGTAGGTGCCAAAGCGGCCCGCGGGCTCATTTACGGCACAATCGGGAAAAGCGCTAGGAGGATAATCCTAAATTAAATCCTAAATTAAATAATTGTGATGACCACGAAGTCGTGGTCATCACAATTATTTAATTTAGGATATGTTTGCCTTTTAACTTTTTAGACGTCAGTTTTGAGACGAAACTTTAATCATATTTTAGTGATAGGACAATCTTGTGGGTCACGGTGTTTTGTGAAATTTAGAGATTGTTTCTCCCTCATATAATGCCCTAAATGCTACCATTGATGGGTTCGAAAGAAGTTCTCAATCTGGTAAACTGCCAAACATCTCTTCAGATAATCTTCAATAGTACAAGAACGTAATCTTCCTAACGTAGTAGGTACTCAGTAGTGACAACCTACCAACACGACTTAACACCAAAACATAGCAGCAACAATAAAGACACACATAAATAGCATTACTTACCTCCACACTTTCCAAAAATAATTTACTTCAGAAACAAAGTTTTAACCGACTTCAATTTAGTACTCCGCCAAGCCACGCGAACATTTCCACATTTATTTTCCAATTTACCACATGAACTGATTTCCAAGCGCAAAGGCGTTGATTATTAGAGAAAAAAACCCAATCGCTGTATGTGGCCCGATAATATTTGAGGACTTCCGTTAATTCCACAAGGATCACCTTTGGCACTTCATTAGTTGCTATTTCAACGGAATCTTATCAGAATCTGTGACGTACTTTTGCACTTTTAAGTACCTAATTGAGGAATTCCATAAGTCATCTGTGGTCCTAATCATCAATTCCACTCCACCAAATTATGATTTCCGGGTGTAAATACACGAGTTATAATAGAAAATATCAAAATCACTACACGCGTGCCTAATATAATTGAGGAGTTCCCTCAATTCCTCATGGATCCCATCATCCAATTGAATTTTCAAAAAAATGGGACCCACCTGGAAGCATATACTTACAAACAAAAAAAAAAAATTATGAATCAGCTCATCAATAACGGAGTTCTGAGGTAACAAACATTGAAAAAAAAAAGAACCGAATTGAGAACCTCCTCCTTTTTTTTGAAGTCGGTTAAAAAAACAACATTGAATCAGAACTATGCCTCCGGAAACCCTATGTTTAGTCAGTCTTTACTTGAGCTCTAAGTATGTTATCACAGTGCCCTACGATGGCTTAAAAATAGCGCCCTACGATGGCTTTTTTTATTAAAAAACTAAATACAATAACTGAACACTTCCCGCCGCCTTGAGCATTCGTGTTCGTGTAGTTATTCAGTGTATCAACGTCAAGAAAGTTAGCCTTTTTTCAAATAAAGATGAGACGGGTTAGAGTGATATATAGGCACAATTTTTTTGCCTCTTGCCTGGAGATACGAGTAAAAAAATGTAAATACACATGTGAAAAACTTTTGCGTTCGTATATAATCGTTTCGTAATTTTGAGCTGGTGCTTATTAGTATTTACTTACCAAGTTCTACACGCGACTTCGTTCACGTAAAAATTATAGCTCCCAGAGAATCCAGGCGGAGCAGCGGGATAAAATATAGCCCATGCTCATCCTGAAGGTCCATTCTATATACTAGTCAAAGAGTTATTGAAGTCGTATGCGCAGGTCCTCTAGATACAAACTTACAATTTCATAGGCTTTTCCTCTCTATGATATGTTTTTTTTTTATTAAGCAGTCCCTATAACATCTGATAACGGAAACTATAATTTCAAATTAATAGCAACTATTTAACCAGCAGGGAGGAGGGACACTTGATTCCAACAAAAATGAGTAGGGCTTTAAAACGCAATATCACGCAAAACGATCCATGAATAGAAAAATGGTTTTCAAAAGCCCGTAATATTCTTGAACAAACTATCTAACGATAACCTACACCAGTGTTTTTCTAACTGTGGGTCGTGACCCCCAGGGGGGCCGCGAAGCCTTCTAAAGGGGCCTTTTGAACGGCGTAGGGTGGGGGTCGCGAAATATTTATTTCTGTACTAAGGGGGCCGCGGCATGAAAAACATTGAAAAACACTGACCTACACTATGGAAATGCAAATAAAAAAATACATCCCAAATTTACGTGTACGGCAGGTACATTAAAACAAAAACTCAAAATTTTATTAAATTGCTGAGGTCTTAACCTCACTTATCGCAGCCGCTGAAACGATTTTCATCTCCTTGTTATCTTAAACAGCCTGTAGCTCCTAAAGTATTAATCTTAGAGTAAAAATGAATATGGCTAATTTTGTATAAAATTGTATGTAGAAACTTTTGTCAGAAATAGTCATAACCAGCCTTAAGGACTTTTAGTATCTTTATCTGGATAGCGCAAGTCATAACTGTACCAATTTACACACGAATTATTTCTTCTGATCGCTAGTGTTTGTTATTCTTTAATAGTACATTACTTACCTAGGGCGGTGAATTCGTGAATGGCCCAGATCGAGTTGTTTGTGAATAACTAATAAATATATAATAAATATGCGATCTAGGGCTTTACGAATTATCGCCCGTGGTAAGTACACAATTTTACCGTACGCGCAGCGTGCAGTACAACTTGCATTATGGCCAGGTGTGACGTAAAAATAATTTCTAAACTAAGTTTGTGTTTTTTCTTCTTCTAATTCCTATGAGAGTATTCTGAAAGTACCTGCTTTCAAATAAATTAAAAATATCGTAAATGGTTCACTTGAAATATAATTATCACTGTAAAACAAACACACCTGCCCCCCTAGCACGCTAGGTTTTATGTCCGACATAAAATAAAGCATTCGTCCCTCTTGCACTCGCATATTTGCCAAAATGGGACGAATGCTTTATGTCCGACATAAAACTTAGCGTACTAGCCCCACAGGTTGCAGTAAAGCAGTCTTATACAAGACACACTTCAAATACGAGTTAACGCAATTACATAAGTAGGTACTAGATTTCGCTGCCTGTAAGATTTTACTATACCTATTTTTTTTGCAATTTATTACATTTTACTGATAATTTATACTTTTCGTCTCTCCTCGTACTATTGTAGTCTCTTTTTTCTTCTTACCTCTATCTGTCCTTTTCTTATTATTCTTGTCCTCAGGTCGGCTCTAAGGCTGCGCTGAGAGGCCAGACTCACAGTTTGTGTAATAAAAAAAGAAAGTTTACCCATCTTTCTAATATGGTCAACAACACGGTCAATACCTAGGATAATGTGCTTCTTCAAGGCTTCCATTGGTAGGTCTGTCGGGGACTAATCCTCACCTACGGAACCTGCGGTCCTACCGAGGCCACCGATCGGACGACGTGCACTTTTGTATTCCGCGTAGTCCGATTAAGTAATCTGACTACAGATACTGTCGTTTTGTGAGAGAGTTCGCGGCGTTCAGAGGCGGAGTCCCTGACACGCAAACTACGCGGAGGGCCAGGTTTTCATTCGCAATTTAAGTGTGTACTGTGTGTGTATGTACTTTAGTGTTGATGTACCTCAGGGTAGATTAAGTATGGGGGTCGATAACTTCTTCAATGATACTCAGTGCCTTTTTTATATGATTCTAATTAACACAATACAGCGTCTGCAACTATGCAAGTAGAATCAATACAAAATGTTTGAATGACAGCTTTTTCAATAACCTATTTAAATTTAAACACAGAAGCCATTATTTTTGTGTGGCCAGTCCACTAAAACGTAGAACCTCTGCATTCTCCCTCCTTCCCGAACTGGAAAATGTAGGATTCCAACAATAAACATCACAGGCTAGTTTGAAAAACTGACTCCACTTATGGGGAAGCTTACAAACACACCCTGATCCTACCCATTTCAATAGGTAAGTACCAGCTACAACAATTATTAGGATATAAGTTATTGATTAGAAAGAAAAATTTGGTTCCTGTTGTAATCGTAGTTTTTTTTTATAAATGGAGCAAAGTTATCATTCTCTTGGTGCCTTACTAAACAACGTACCTATATTAAACTACTTAAACGTGTTTCAACGCGTTCCACCTGCCGTACATAACAAGCGTCAGTAGCATGTCAGTACTGCTTCCAACACCACGGGGAGAGGACGCGATTCGTCACTGGAGCTTTGAGCTATGAAGATAAATAATTGTCATTCCACTGGCTTTGGTTTACCGGGATTAAAATTTAAATAAAATTTCATATTTTATTGTAACGAGGTCCAAATTTGTTAAATGAACGTCAGGGGAATGAGATGAATAATCCCATCCTCAAGAATGACCCAATTACAACCTGCAAGGAGATTTCCATTACCACTCGAGCACACTGAGTAGGACATAAAGTGGGATAGGATAGGCCAGCGTAATTAAACGAGCGAGCGCAGCGTTTCAGCTTGGGGAACAATTATATAGGTTGAGAAATATCTCAACCTATTCTCGTGAAGTTTTGTAAGCAGGTTCAATAACTATATAGTATTTTTACAAGCTTTTATTTACTTTCACCTGTCCCGTTGTCTGTCTGTCTGTCTGTAATCAAATCTTGCAAGTTAAATTTGATCAACTTCCCGGTTTCCGATTAAGCTGAAATTTTGCACGAATATGCAAATCGCGTGACAATGCAATATTATGATGACGTGGAGCTGATCTGATGATGGAGCTGGAAGGTGGCCATAGGAACTCTGTAATAAAACCACATAACCCCATCGATTTTGGGCTCGTTAGAATCGTCTCAATGAGTAGTTGATGACGGTATAAAGAAAAGTACAGTCGGCAATAAAAGCTTGTACCAAAAATGTAATTTTTGACAGAAACTTATTGATGATTTAGTTTTTCTTTTTTCCCTTAGTTACTGTTAGTTAGCTGACACTCGTCTTTGTAACGTTTTTTATCCGTACTCAACGGGAACTTGTGAAAGACGTTTTCCAGAAGGATACGACGTCTAACTTTTTAAATTAGGTTTCATACAGTACACGCTTTGCTTAGTTTGGGAACAGTTCGATTAAGTGTAAGACTGTCCCCAAATCAGCAAGGCCCTAATATTACTATATAATATACATATGAAGGGCTTTATTATTTTGCCCCACATAGTAATTATTGGAAAAGTTTTTACTTATGCAGTTTGACTTACATTCCCTACTTACTTGATACGGGCGTTATTATGATTTACAATATTAATTAAAATAAGTTTAAGAGTTATTGAGACACTCGTTCATGATATCTTAGGAGAGAGGCAGGCACCTCTCCCTCTTAAATATTAACTCTGTTCCCCTACAAACAAAATTAAATTTAGTATAACATACCAAGTTATTGAAGAGTGGCCATTAATTAGGACCTTATACTAAAAATCGGCCAAGTACGTGTCGGGCCACGCGCAGTGTAGGGTTCTGTAGTTGCCTGTTTGTGTAAGTTACATCGACATGCGCACGCCAACTAAATGGTGCGGTTGCGTCAGCCGAATTTGTACGAAAGTTAGCCTTTCTAAGTATATTTTAAGTTGGTCGACTATTACTCGGTAACTAGTTATGCCTATTTAGCCGTGATAGTTATCCTTTTAAGTCCATATGTACTACTGCCATGATTTTTTCAGATCCATAGTAGCAGCCATTTAGCAGTGTTGGGCGTAACGCATTACATTTATATATATATAACATTACAAATTACATTACATGTAATGTAATTACGAGTAATGCATTACACGTATAATTTCAATACTCTTAAGTGCATTAAATGTAATACGATTATGAATGTAATGCATTACGCCCATTACGTTACATGTAGTTTGTATTAATTCGTAATTTGTAATTTAAATTACATTGAAACAGCTTTGAGAAATACACCAATCATGAATTTTGGAAGCCATTCTTTCCAGTCGGAAATGGATTTGATATTTTGTTGTCTTTCTTTGTAAGCGGGAAAATTTCGTTTCCATTCATTGGTATAAATGTAAACGAAACTTGGAATTAATAAAGCTTATTGCGATTTAATATTAGATTTGGGTTTTCCTTTATTACATCAAAGTAAAAATTCTCGATCAGAAATAGCTTGGTAGAAACTCGTATTTCATCATGGTAGAGGATACAACCCAATTTTAGTCATTGTCATATTGTAACACGGGACTCCAAAATTATTATTACTTCAAAAGCAAGAAGGCAAAAAAATATGCCTGGTGACGAAAATCCCATTCAAAGAATTACGAAGCTACGACCGTTTTAATATTGCTTAAGAGAGAAAACGCTCGCAGATAGTGACGTCACAATCGGCGAGCGTCATAGTAAATGACAATCGTTTCATATAATGGTGCTTTTCGTGAACACTTTGTGATTATTTAACCTAGGGAAAAAGCAACGCAAGTGCTTTTTCCTCCATTTGAATAGGTACATTTTTAATGGATCAAATATATAAATATAAAAATGCTTTGATACCCTAAGCTCTTTTACCAAAAAAAATATACTGAACACCAAAAATAATAATTCTACCATTACAATAGTACTAGCTGTTTTCGTAACGACTGCACATTATATTGTATTCGAAGACCAAATTTAGTAAATTATCACCAAATCTTAGCGAGCAAATTAATACAATATGTCTACCTAAATAACCCACTATCATTGCCATCAAATGTATGCATATTACCAAATAAAGTATAATGATGACAAATTTACAAGTGCTACCAAAACCCGAATCAGCGCACCCCACTTCCACGTGGTCTTGCCTGTCCTACCCATAGAGTGTATAAAAGTGTAAAAGCCCGCGGAGACAGAAGGTCGCGTAGGACGTCCTGAGTTGAACGGGAGGCCGAAGCGAAGCGAGCGGGGGAGGTGGCGAGCGAAGCGAGCCGGCGACCTCCCGAGCGGAGCGCAGGTCGAGTGCGCATGCAAAACGAAGGGCTGACGAAGCGAGTTTCTGGCGGGAGCCCGGGCGGAGGGCGGGAGACTGAGTCCCAGATACGAAAGCGGGGCTCCGTCGAATTTAGGAAATTATTTTACTATTGGGTGAGCAATGATTTATTAGGATAGCATTTTTTTAAATAGGATAGTAAGATGTTATAATTTGGGTTATTATTTCACATTAATAGGAGATAAAATTTTGGTGTTCATTTACTATTTTTGGGTTAGCAATCATTTATTAGGATAGCATTTTCTTTAATGGGATAGTAAGATGTTATAATTTGGGTTATTATTTCACATTAATAGGAGATAAAATTTTGGTGATCATTTAACTATTTTTGGATTAGCGATGATTTATTAGGATAGAATTTTCTTTAATAGGATAGTAAGATGTTATAATTTGGGTTACAATTTCACATTAAAATGGAGATATAATTTGGTGACCCTTTACTATTTATGGCAGTAAAAAGTGTTTTTAGGCGTTATATTTTACATATCTGGTGGTACGTTAAACATATGCCCATTTTTAAACAGTTTTCGAGAAAATACCCCCTATTATGTCTTATGTACTCTGTTGGTTTCCCGTATGATAAATCTACGGAGAAACGCAAAAAGACCCGTTATTTTCGGATAAACGTAGCCTCATTTATCAAGGTCGGTTCAGTATCTTAACCGCTACGGTGGAACACGTAAATACAAACATTAGACTACCCAAATCATATCCCTTTTTTTCAAAAACTAAGAGCTGTGAAAATGTTGGTTTGGGCTTTTAATCCGCATAACATTCGTCTCTTCTCCTATAAATTATGCGATAACACTTTATAAATATATTCACGTTAGCTCTGAAGTATTGGTCACAGGAAAGCGAATTCTGTTTCTTTTTTAAGAACACTAGGTACTTTTTTCAATAGAACTTTTTAAAATTACTCTTTACCATTTGTAATTTAAATTTGTGTGCGTAATCATAGCCAAACAATCAAAATGCTTTTAAAGGGCCTCCGCGATGGGCTTATAATTAATGGATCACTTGTACTACTCAGACTGTGTTTGTGATAGTACAGTCAACAGCAAGAGAAACTGATCAAATAGGTTCCCAAAATAATCGATACATATTATAAAACTCTTGCGTTACTAATCTATTGACAGACAGCGCACAGCCTAAACCACTAACGATATAAGGATGAAATTTGGAACATATATTCTTTACAGTACGTGGACGTTTGCTAGGGAGGGATTTATCGAAATTCTAACCTTAAGGGGGTGAAATAGGGGTCGAACCGTTATATGGAAATCGTTCATTTGGAAAGTTATGGACTTGAATCTTTGTATGAAGGTATCTTACTAAAAAGCAAAGCAAATGATTTAGCGATGTTATAAAAAGTCATCCCCTAAGGGGGTTAAAAAAGAGTTGAAAGTTTGTATGGGAAACATGTCTTTTTAAAGTTAAGTTTTAAAACTTCGGTCACCAGCTCAGGCTATATACAATAAACTAGCTGTATCCCGCGACTTCGTCCGCGTAGAACTTGATTGCTATTAAATTATTGTGGGCGGAACCTCAATTATCGCCGACCCAAACAAACTTCTACCATCTTATAGGATGATTTCTGATATAAAAACTATCCTATAATCTTCCAAGGGTCTTAACTCATATGTACGAAAAATTTCATCTAAATCCGTTCACGGATTAAGCATAAAAGGTAACAGTGCGATGAGTTCATTAGTTTAAATTGCAAAATTTCAATTGAAAACTCTGTTTTTACAAATATAATATCTTAAGAATCATCAACAGACGTTTCTGCTTAAATTGTATATTTTTTCATAAGATGGGTACCTATTAAAGAAATCTGTGACCTTACCCAGCTTTTTAACCCCTGACGCAAAGAGGGGTGTTTCTAGATCCGATTTCGTAGATATATTGAAATAAATATATAATGATGGAATATGGAAATTACCCTAGTTTGTACAGCAACTGTACATGAACTGCTGTACAAGTTTTCTTGTAAAAAGCTAATATTTGTTTCTTCACATTAGCGTTCTAACGAAAGTAGTTGATGAGGGGATCTGACTACCTTCCATATGTCCTGTCGATTCGAAATTTGGTACCGTGTAACTTCAATGATATTGAAAGTATATGGTAAGGTAACCATGACCTGATCAGCCGTTTGAAGATCATCACTTTAAAAAGGATAAAATTAAAAAATTAAAAATGCCCTGACCCAAGAAATAATCTAAAAACGAACAAATAATATTTTAAACCTATGTTAAACGCAGGTTAACGACCCATCGAAAATAGGAAGGTATTACCGACCTATTATAGTTATTAAATATTTTTCCCATACAACCATTTTAAGTAAAACGTTTCGGTAACTGTGCACACTTTGTGTCGACACACGTAACATATTTAGTTATTGTTCGGTCGCAGTTCCGTCGCGGCGACCAAAAGTGGGGAAGAATCGTAACATAAAAACGGTTGCATTTGAGTAACACTGTAACAACACAACGTGCACACAATGTTTCGTATTTGCGTCGACGTTGGATGAGAATTACACTCATTCATTCACTTGATCTCGTTCATTTTTAACCGACTTCAAAAAAAAAGGAGGAGGTTTTCAATTCGGTTGTATTTTTAATTTTTTTTTCAATGTTTGTTACCTCAGAACTCCGTCATTGATGAGCCGATTCGTAAAATATATTTTTTTGTTTGTAAGTATATGCTTCCAGGTGATGACTGGAATTTTTTGCTTAAATCCGTCCAGGGGCCATAGACAATGTTACAATCGACAAGCGCTAACGCCAATAGAAAATAATAAAATGTAGGGGAATGACAGTTGCCGACGAAACACTTTTCGTTAACATCTGTCATTCCCATACATTTTATTAGTTTTCTATTGGCGTTAGCGCTTGTCGATTGTAACCTTGTCTAGGCCCCCAGTAGTTTTACTCACGTTAGTTCGGGCTACCTGTATAGTTTAGAAAGCCATCTTATCTAATGCTAAAAGACGGAGAACTTTCCATCTCCATCCACCGTCCCCATTTAACGGTGTTAGAGAATAAATTATTTTGATTAAGCCCCTTTACCCCCTTATTTCACCCATTTAGGGGGCAAATAGATCTACATATTATAAAAGAAACCTGCTGTCCTGCTTTCATGTTTCTAGCCACAGTTTAATATTAAAAATCACACATTACTTATTTATGTGAACTTTCAACCCCTATCTTAACCCCTTCAAGGGATGAATTAGGAAACTATCCCTTATCAATGTTTTTGACTGTACATTAGGAGCTTGTGGCCAAAGTTTTTAACGTCTAACTCTAAAAACGACAATTCCCATACAAAAGTTTCAACTCTTTTTTAACCCCCTTAGGGGATGAATGTTTGTAACATCGCTTAATCATTTGCTTTGATTTTAAGTAAGATATCTTCATACAAAGATTCAAGTCTATAACTTTCCAAATGAACGATTTCCATACAACGGTTCGACCCCTATTTCACCCCTTAAGGGTTGAATTTCGAAAAATCCATTCTTAGCACACGTCCACGTACTGGAAAGTATATATATTCCAAATTTCATGCTTATAACTTTGGCGGTTTATGAAATCACACATTACTTATGTGAACTTTCAACCCCCATCTTAACCCCTTCGAGGGGTGAATTAGAAAAAAAATCCCTTATCGATGTTTTTGACTGTACATTAGGAGCTTGTGACCGAAGTTTTAAATGGCTAACTTTAAAAACGACATGTTTCTCATACAAACTTTCAACTCTTTTTTAACCCCCTTAGGGGATGATTTTTATAGCAAAGTTAAATCATTTGTTTGGCGCTTTAGTAAGAAACTTTCATACAAAGATTCAAGTCTATAACTTTCAAAATGAACGATTTCCATACAACGGTTCGACCCCTATTTCACCCCCTTAAGGGTTGAATTTCGAAAAATCCTTTCTTAGTGGACGTCCACGTACTATAAAGAATATATGTTCCTAATTTCATGCTTATATCGTTAGCGGTTTAGGCTGTGCGCTGTCTGTCAATAGATTAGTAACGAAGAGTTTTATATATACAGATTGTCAGATGTTACTGACTCTTGTAGTTTATCAGAAGTAAATTAACTCTAAATATGTCCTAAGATGAGTGTGTCAAATTAAATTAATTAGGTATCTAAAAATTGCGGGTTTTTGGGAATGAATAACCTCGCAAGATCACCTCGGAATATAAAAGTCATATGTTCGGTTAATCTCGGTTATCTTCTATTTGGCATTTCTTTTCTATGTCCCGGTGCTATTATGATCATTTTCTTTTGACTAATTAAATGTTCAGTTAAAAAGTAAAATCTGGGGCGTCATGTTAAAACTTGTTTTAAAATATAGATTTTTATCACATACTTTTGACGTTGACTGTACATTGTACAATCAGAAGAATTTGTAGCGTGACAGACGTAACTTGCTTTGGTGGTCGTACATTAAACTACCACAGGATGAGGCAATATTGAAGTTTAGATCGAAATAATAACATATGGTTCTATGAAAAAATAAACAGTTTTGTGCAACTTTTCATTACTAGCTGTACTAAATGCATAGTCATCACATCAACTACTCGTGGAAAAGGTTCCAAGGATCCAAACACGGATTTACCTTGTGTAGTTTACGAATTGCCACCGCCACTTTTTGTCTCCATCAGATCAGCTTGGTGGTGCTATAACTATAACGATACATAAGTAGGGTTAATCACCAATAACTGGCCCCCTCATACTAAAATTGAAGTCTGTTCCCTTACAAACAGAATTCAATTTAGTATAACGTGGCTAGTTATTGAAGGGTGTCCAGTAATTAAAACCTTATACTAAAAATACTTAGTGAATAGAGTTAATTTTTAGCATGAGGTGGCCAGTTATGAGCGGTGGCCACTAGTCTTGTTAGTTTCAAAACTAAACTTCAAGCATGGCTTGTTGACCAGTCGTTTTATGGTTTTGAAGAGTTTTTAATCTTAAAATAATATTTATAATTAATGGCTATGTAAATAACCTAACCTTATTTAACACGTATGTATAATGTTGACATGTAATTTTTAGGGTTCCGTAGTCGACTAGGAACCCTTATAGTTTCGCTTTGTCTGTCCGTCCGTCCGCGGATAATCTTAGTAACCGTTAGCACTAGAAAGCTGAAATTTGGTACTAATATGTATATCAATCACGCCGACAAAGTAATAAAATAAAAAGTGCTTTTTTTAATTAGGGTACCTCCCCTATACGTAACGTGGGGAGTGTTTTTTTTTCATTTCAGCCCTAACGTGTGTTATATTGTTGGATTGGTTTGCTAAAATAATTTTTTGATAATGTTAATATTTTTGGAGATAATCGCTCCAGAAGTAAAAAAAACATGAACAAAATCTCAAAAGTAGAACTATAAAAAAATTCTAGGAAAATTATATTTAACTTGATAGGTTGAATAGTTTTTGAAAAAAATTACAAAATAATTTCTGAACTAAGTTTGTAATTTAACCGTATAAGCAGGTGTTTATTGTACCTGTAATTTCTACAAAATTACAATGAAATGACGTGCTTTCAAATAAAGTAAAAAAAACGATGAAAATCGGTTCATGCAATAAAGAATTATCCCATAAAAATCATCTTCCATACTTTAAGGCTGGAAACAGTGCTCGACCGACGGTGAGCGCTGACATCGGTTGTACGTAGCTATATCAATGGAAATGTATGACGAAATACAGTGCAGCGCTGATAAACTGCTACGCGCGTACAGCTACGTCGCGCGTACCGCGACCGTCGGTCGCGCGTAGTCGGTCGACCGACGAGCTATGAGATTGTATGGATGCGTTCAGTGCTTCGCTGACGGAGCGACTGACCGTACATACTGCACACACGCGTCGCAGTTCGCCGTCAGCGTTGCACTGAATGCATTTTCGCAACCGACGCTCAGCGCTGACGTTCAGGACGTACGGTCAGGACGTACCGTCGGTCGAGCACTGTTTCCAGCCTAAGCTCGCGCGCAATAGTTTACTTAATTTGCCGATAGATGTCGCTGTACGCGGAACGCTCACATTGTACATGGCGCTGTTTCCGACCGAAGATTTTTCCTGATTTAATGGGGTCGGAGCAGATGCGCCCGAAAATTTGTCGTGCTCGAATTGTCTTAGTTGTCTTTGGTCGTTCGTTGTCTAATAATAAAATTGTTCGCCAAGTGCAATACTTGTATTGTGTATGTCTATAATACATGGTCGATTTGGTTTGGGAATTTGGACTCTCTTGCTCATACATTCGGTTCACGGAACGGGCTACGGAACCCTACACTGAGCGTGGCCCGACACGCTGTTGGCCGGTTTTTATTATCAATAAAGTAGGATAAGTATTGGCGATTTACCTTACCTACGCCAAATTACAGCTCAATCGGATACCGGTTTGTAGCTGAAAAATGGGTTAAGCATACTTGCATATGATCAGTGTAAGGTAAGTAAAAACGTGTAAAAAGATAATCATGAAAAAATTTAGTATGAATGTATTTTTCAGACTTGGCAATTCTGTAGGAAAATTTACATCTGCCAAATGTCCACCTAGCTGAGTGAGAAAATGCGACTCATTTTCATAGCGTTTTTCATATTTTTTTCACACTTGCGCGACTCAAATTTTTGCTGCTTTTACTGTTCCAGGTTTATTAGCAAGTACCTAATACATAGATCTACACACGTGGTTCAGTTCGTCCTTCGCGCGACCCCGGACCGGACCGATGCGCGCGTCATAGTTGGCGATTCTTCCAGTGGGGCCTGGATGTGGCATCACGGATCTGAGCTTTGGTGGTGAGTTTATCAGGATCTTTACACTTGTTTTCATAAAGTGTCTCGATTTTAAAATAACGGAGGAGATCCCAGTTTCTAACACACCGTGGGCTCCACCAATCCTCTCAGCAACCTGTTGGAGCTTGTTCTTGTGGAGCAGTTACCTATCTGAATCACTAAAAAATGTTTACCAACTCTCATTTGTCCTAAAAAGCGTTTTCTCGACATTTTCAGGATTATTATAAAACAAACCTAACGTAATGACTTCTACACGATTAGTAAGTATTCAGAAAAATCAAAAGCTTTGGGGGTTTTGAGAATTGACTTTTAGCCGAAATGAAAATGCGGACAAACGCTATAGTTGGGTAATGAAATTTACAGTCTTTTCAAAAAAACCTTGGTGCGGGTGACAGCAGTGAAAATCTCGGACTAGAGAGGTGAAATTAAGTATCGAAACGAGTCGATAAAAGTAATCATTTAAAATATCAATTGTATATAACAATGAATTTCATCATCAATCCGATTATCAGGCTAAGCTAGTAGAGATACTTGTTTTGTGGCGACATTTAGGTCACTACACGCTCATCCTAACGCGGGCGGATAAATTATAGTCTACGTTTGCAGCGGATAAATAATAAGTTTCCATCCCACACTCCGTTTTAATATTATTTTGAAATCGGATGAATATTTCCGGAGATTATCTTCTCCATAAAAACTTACTATCGCCACAGAATAATTAATAGTACTAAAGGTAGGTACAGAAGGTCCACTGCCTGAGTGATGACGCTAGCTGTCATTTTTTTGGACTAGACAACCAAAGAGTGAGATAGGGTTGTCAACATACCACGTAACTGAACATCCAAAATTATAACTATTTTAGTTCCTATGATTGTTATTGAATAATCATCAAATTTTGGAAATAATAATATGATAATAAAATAATATAATAGTGGGAAGTCAGGATAAAAAAAAATTGAATTCTTACAGCTTAAGTTTATACAAAACAGTTCATAATTTCCAATGGGATTACTTCTTTCGTCATATTAGCGAGGTGTTGCAATTGAAATTCGTATAGCGATGTGCGATCAATGAAATTACGTTATTAGTGACGTAAAACGTAACGTACATATGTAACGTCATTGATGTGTCCGATACGCTGTACAGCCCTTGCTAGACCTCCACCTGAGTTACCATAGTTCGTTTCGCACCAAATTGACAATGAGATAGGCCTGCTAACGCTACATTCTTGCAAAAGTATAGATACCGAATGTGTCGTGTAACGGGAACGGAGTGATGAATTAATCGATAACTTCCGCAAGTTCTAATGAACCCAACGCTTTGAAAATTTGTGGGTATAGATGATATACCTAATCTAGATAAAAAGATTCATGGATGAGTAGTGAAACTACTTCGTGATGATACCGTGTCAGTCATTAAATATTGTCATAAACATACCCCGTTATCAGTGTTGCAGAATCATTGAAAAAGATAGGGTTGGCACTGCACGTATATTATTTTTAACATGTGCCTCTAGGTATATATAAGCCCCCTTTTTTAAATTGATATAAACTAAGTTTTTAACAAAATAAAATCTCTTTTCAACCCGTAATTAAAAAAGATTTTATTCTCTTTTTCACTCATTGCGTCATTTATTTGTCAAAATTGATTTATGTCGTATATAATTCGTTCGCTTAGTATTCAGTTAAAATCATGAATTTCATTGATCACGCTGAATTTTCCCAGTTTAAAAGAGAGCTGATGGCGAAATTAGAAGTAACCCGAATGCGACGCGGAAATGGTTCGTAAATTTAGTAAATATAACAACAAAGTATTTTTTTTCGAATAAGTACCTACTTAAGCATATCCAATCATAGTTTTCCTTTAAATTCATTTTTCAGTTTTTTCTGTTACAGATAAAAATATGATGCATTTGTGCCAATGCACTATAAATTTTAAAGTAAGATGCCTGAGATTCTTGTTAAAACATGTTAACATATATAAGTATGACGATTGTTGGGATGAAATAGTTAAAGTATTCAGAAAATTTACAATAGAATGTGAAGGTGGATGGTCAAAAGGTGAATTCAATGACATGCAATAGAATTCAGAATTAGGAATTCAGTATTTCATTCAATATTTCAGCCTGTTTAATGGTCCACGACGCAGTATTAGTGTAGGTTTGACACGAGCACTCTTAAATTTAATTTAAATACATGTAATAAAAAAAAAAGCCCGGGTTGCACTCCGGGAGTTCCGGCAGAAGTGAAAACTTGAATATTTTGACATTTCGAATCGACGAATACCGTAGCGACAGAAGTAAACTATTTCACTTGCAAATTAGCGCGTGAGAACTTCTTGTGTGTCGGCCGAACGGGTAGGCGCCGCGGATTGCATGGCGTTTGCGCCCTTTTTCTCGTTAACTCGAATTGCGCAGCCATTCTCGTACTACGGCATCGGTGCCCCCCCCTCCCCCAAGCCTCGTCCCGAATCTGTCACCATCTTACAGTCTCGTGACCTCCTACGCTCCTACACCTGTGGCGAGTTTAACAATTTTTCCCCATCCCAAAAAGTGCACAGCGCCGCTGAAGAAGTTTTCACTTCAAAAACGCAAACGGTGTCAATCATTGGAGGTAAAAAAGTCGAGTTGGTCTAAGGATGACCATGGATAAGACGAAGATCATGTCAAACGTCCATGTAATACAAACTTCCATTTCAATCGGACACTACGCTCGAAGTTGTAGGCGATTATATTATACCAAGGACAGACTGTCCAGTTAGGAAGGTCCAACTTTGAGAAAGAGTAATCGTCGAATCCGACTCGGCTGGGTAGCATTCGGGAGGCTACGGCACATATATTCGTCCAATATTCCGCAGTCTTTTATTTGACCAGTGTGTATTGCCAGTAATGACGTATGGCACGGAAACGTGGTCGCTTCTACGAGGGCTGTTTGATAAGTCCTTTTAAAAACTATTTATTAAACCTTTTTCTGGTAAATGGCATTAACACTGGCACTTAAAATTTAGCAAAAAAGAACAAGTTTTTGTCAGTTTTCAAATTATTTGACTGTGATCACTCGCAAATTTTCGAACAAAAACGCGAACGAAAGCGATATATCGGTAATACATTGTCCATTCATATTTTATTACTGACCCATAGGAGTCGGTAATGGCAACAAAAAGAAACTATTACCGACCCATAGAAGTCGGTAATAGCTACCATAAGAAGCTATTACTAATAGTTTCTTATGGTTGCTATTATCGACTCATATGGGTCGGTAATAGTTTCTCATGGTTACTATTACCGACTCCTTTGCTCGGGTTTGGGTCGTTAATAAAATATGTAACGACAAACATAAACATTATTACCGACTCATAAAAAGTAGGCATTTTTTATTCAATCGACCTTCTGACTACAGAATCGATTGTTAGTGATTAATATCACATAAAATATGAACAAAATAATACGGCTTTAAAGGAGAAACAATATTTAGGAAGATTACTATAAAATATCGATCTACCTAAATTATCATAATTTTGGTTAAATTGACAACGCTAAAATAAGAAAACTAGACAACAATTTATGTGTCGCTAATAGATTTTTACAAAGACTGATTTTGTTTAGCTTCAAACTGGCAAAAAAAACTTGTGTTATAATGCAATATAATAACATAAAAGAAAGAAAAACTAAACATTACTTTGCGGCCATTACCGACTCAGGGGTCGTTGATAGCTGCCACAACAAAAACTGGCGAAGCTATCACCGTCCTTTTTTAATTCATAGTTTTAGCGGTTAAAATGGTTTTTTTTCAGTAAAATGTGGTAAGAAATCAAAAGCTGAAACTTAAACGGATATAATTAATAATACACGATAAAGTATAGGGTTAACAAATTCGTATTAAATGTCTTAAGTAGAAACGTCACGGTCTTACTTGGAAGAACAAGAGCCAGTATGGCGCGACCTGCGTCCGCGCTTCCCCCGCAGAAACTGACGAGTTTTATCTTTTTTGCCCACTGCTACACACACTAAAGTAAAAGTATACGATGCTCAAAGAACAAGCGCGTGTATAGCTTTCCCTACGTATAGCTAGAATAGTTCTGGGAACGTAAAAATAACGAATAACTATAATAGGTCGGTAATACCTTCCGATTTTCGATGGGTCGTTAATAGTTGCGTTTACCTTATGTTTGGATAAGATGAAGCGTAATCCTCGGAATTTTTGAGTCGATTTGTCACTGTGGACGAAACTTGGGTGCATCATTATACACCTGAATCAAAACAGCAATCAAAACAATGGATGGCGACTGGTGAGCGTGCCCCAAAGAAGGCCAAGACTGTTTTGTCGGCTGGGAAGGTGATGGCGACAGTCTTCTGGGATGGCGAAGGAATCATTATGATTGATTACTTGGAAAAGGGAAAGACTATCACTGGCCGTTATTACGCAGAGTTACTGGACCGTTTTTATGCCGAATTGTTGGAGAAACTACCAAAATTGTCCCCCAAGAAAGTCCTTTTTCATCAAGACAATGCCCCAGAGCACACGTCAGCTATTGCAATGGCCAAAATCCACGAGTTGGGCTTCGAGCTGGTTCCGCATGCTCCGTATTCGCCGGGCCTAGCTCCGTGCGATTATTACCTATTCTCAAATCTGAAAATATGGCTTGGAAGGCAATTTTTTTTGACAAATGAGGACTGCATCGCAGGTGTAAACGGCTAATTTGAAGACCTCGACAAAACGTATTTTTTGGAGGGGATCAAAAAATTGGAAACTCGCTGGAACAAGTGTTTGGCCCTCAAAGGAGACTATGTTGAGAAATAAATGTAAATTGTTTAAAATATATATATTTTTTTTACTTTTTAAAATGACTTATTAAACAGCCCTCGTATGGGGGGCTATGCTGGGAGTTTCTCTGCGCGCGTCGCATCAGAAATGAGGCTATCCGCAGTAGGACCAAGGTAACCCTCCGAATCGCTAAACTTAAGTGGCAGTGGGCGGGGCACATTGCACGTAGAACCGATGGCCGTTGGGACGGAAAGGTTCTCGAGTGGCGACCACGTACCGGAAGGTGCAGCGTGGGTAGGCCCCCCCCCACAAGGTGGACTGATGACCATAGGCAAAGGTCGCGGGAGTCCGCTGGTTGCGGGTGGCGTAGGACGGGTCATTGTGGCACTCTTTGGGGGAGACCGATGTCCTGCAGTGGACGCGTCTTTCGGCTGACATGATGATGATGATTATTATTTATTTTAGTACAGTCGATATTGTCTAACCTCGAAATCCTGGGGAGTTTGATGTTTGGTACGAATGTTCGTTGGAAGCCCAGTTTTCGTCTCCCAAAAGTCTCTCTCGGGTCAGGACCTCGTAGAAAGCCCGCCATCCTGAAAAATGTATTAAGTACATTGGTAAGAAATGACTGTACTATTTAGAATTTAAGAGGTCTGAAATAGTACATTGTTGTAGAGGCTAGAAATTAGGCAATGGACGAGTGGGCTCGAAGGAGACGAGTCCATCTATTGCACTTTTGGCCGAGACATTACATAGTGCTTTTCACGTCTTTCAGGAAATTACAAATAATTATAATTATAAGTCAAAATTAAGTAAGTACTTACCTAATTAAAGATCATATCATAATATTAAACACTTTACCGCGCGGGGCGGCCCGGCGCGGCGGCTCGGGCGGGTGGCCCTATGATTGATAGAACTCATAGTTGGCCTGTTCGTGCATAACCATCTTATGCCACGTTTCCGAGCAGTGACGTGAAAAGTAACATTTACCTCTGGTAATTATTATTCTCATGGATCAGCTAAAAATAACTTACATTTTACTGACATTTTCTTTTATGTTTGTTGTTGTTTTTCGCCACATTTGCGAGGAAACAAATACGTTTGAAAAAAGAAATACTATATTATAATCGCAATAAAAAGTTCTAAATATATTTCAATGGTCCATATTGTTGAATTTGTGTTGAGGAGCACAAGGCAAAGACACTTCGGCATAATACCGTGTTGATGGCTATATTATAGCCATCAACCCGGTTGTGTGAACTTTATAGAATATCCTGGCGTTATTTTTGGGAGCTCATAAATTTTCCGAGGAGTAATTTGTCCGAAAGTCCAAAATTGCAAAATATCCGAACGCCATTTTGAAAATTTTGGAATGCAGATGGTGTAATAGAATACATTAACAGGTTAGCTTAGGTTAAGTAGGTATTATATCCTGACTGATTAAATTTTCCTTCAATAGAATAGGGTTTTTTAAATAATAGAATAAGCGACCAAAAGAAAATAATTTCGTTTTATAGGTCTAAACTGTGAACATAGTTACGTAGGTGTTTGTTTATAGAAATATTTGCATATATGTATACTTAAAGAAGGAGCGGGTTTCATGTTCAATCCACTAAACTAATCAAGTTGTTTTGTGAAAACCCTGGATTCAATACGTGTTTTACACGGTTAAATGGATTTCGCTATCGATACACATACAGTTAAAGCGATCTCTTCAAACTTTATAGACGAAAAGTCGTTAGCAAGTTTATTTAGAGTGAAAATCCAAACCTCATATCGAAATAGACTTGTCGACAATTGCATAGCGGCGCAGCACGTTCCAGCGGTCTCAAACTGGAAGACTTCAGATAAACGTTTGCTTAGAACTAGCTTTAGACCCCAAGCGGCACAAGTTCTTCCATGAAAGCAATGGGTATACACTCGCAATGCGGTCAAGTAGGATTATTTGCAAATACTCGTTGCGGAACATAGAGTTTCAGCCAACTTTTTTCATTTGTTTTTCAATGGAGTTGAATTGGAACTTACCTACACTACTTAAAGCCGCCCGGCTACAAGCACAGGAGCTAGAATCTAGTTCCTAAAGTTTGGAACTTGCATAGAACTAGAAGCAATTTTAAAGGCTTTCACAATGACCTTTGTTTTTCACCTGATTCCGTGAATTTTCCATGTTTGGAGGACGGTTTCGCTACGTTTGAACAAAAACTACAAGCCTGTGTGCATTTGTTACGTTACTCAAGATAAGCCGCAAGTACTCGTACTTACGAAATGAAAGTCCTGTGCAAATGTTAATATTTATGCACGTGGCATTTAATGCTAACTTGAATATTAGACGCTCGAGCTAATCTATTGTTATCATTCAAATATTTTTTATTAAAATGAATTAATTTATTACGTACGACGATTTCGGGATGGGGGGTTTCGAACATGTCTTATGAAAAGCCCCTTAGGTATATTATCATCATAATTGTGTGTAGTTAAGGATGTATTTTCTCCTCTTTTGTCAAGTAATCTATCCCGCTATTTGGAGCAGCCAAACTTATAAAGAAAGAAGCGCCATGTGTTTTTGGCCACCATTGTGACAGAAAAAAAGTGAAACCAAGCAAAATGGCATAGAAACATAAACGTAAACGACATTTCTAGGCGTATGATTTAAGGTAAGATTCGCTGGGAAATTTTCCAGAAAATTATGTTAACCGGGGACAAAATACTTGGCAAAAAATTTATTCGAGTTGCAGCGCACGTTCTCGAAAATGTATGTATAAGTTAGGGTGGACTGGAAAAGATAAGGGCGCCATCATTCTTTTGACTAGGATCCGCGAATTAGGGCTTGTTTACTTTCTGTCTAAGCGCCGTAAATCGTCTCCATTACCAACCGAGCGTGAACGATTCCACAAATGGCTGCTAGGTCGAATCGAATTGAGAATATAAAACTAATCAAATTTTCAATCTAATTATGTACATAATTCTAATCAAGTATTTCATAATTCTCAACTGATTATATATAGGTGTCACGGGGGTGCTTTTGTTCACATAAATTTTTAAGTCCTATTATTTGAACTCCGAAAATGTTCTTCATAAATTTTTACACCATATTAATCATTAGTCATAATAATTCTTATTCATAACATTCGTAACTCATAACCATTCGAATTCATAATGACAATAAATAAATTTCTCATATCCTAATATTTAGCTTCATAATTTTTTTCATCATACATAACACTCACTTGTCCGTTTTACTTAAATTTATAATTACACTAGTCATATTTTTTTTAATACTAAAATTGATTTTCATTATAAATGTATATCCGTATTATACAACTTCATATTATTAAAAATATTATATATTTTAATTTATATGATATTGTAGTTTATATGCATTGGAGATACAGGTAATAAAACTATAAGTTGATGTGTGTTCTTAGTTATGATATTAGGACTAACAAAATTATGATGTACTAGCTGTTGCCCGCGACTTCGTCCGCGTAGAACTTGAGAAAAAATATTGCTATTAACTTATTTTAGGCGTAACCTTAATTATCGCTCTCCCAAACAAACTTCTACCATCTTTAGGGATGATTTTCGAGATAAAAACAATCCTAAATCCTTCCAAGGGTCTCAAAATATCTCTATGTCAATGTTCATCTATGTCATTATCATATGCCAAAAGATGTAAAACTTTCCATCTCCATCCCCAGTCCTCATTTAACGGTGTTAGATAATAAATTATTTTGATTAGCCAAAATTAACTTCTTAAATTAACAAAATGCAGTTTCCAAAATGCAATCCGCAGTCTAAATCTAACATTGCCTTCTTTTCGGTTTGTGAGCATCGCAGTGCTAACCTAGACCTACTTTTCTGGTACCTGTTCGGTTCTGTAAGGGTCGCAGTTCTAACTTAACCTAACCTACTTTTCTGCAAGCAGTAGGATTATGCATTCTGTATGAATGGCTTACCAAATAGTATATATGTCTGACCGAAGAATTGCCTTACTTCAAAAAGTACTTATTCCCCATGCTTTAAACCCCTTTTAACCTCCAACCTCAGAGGAAGAATATACAAAACGCAGTAATTTGTTTTCTAGTCCTTGACCGAGGTTACAGTTCCCTTATTTTAAAATTGTCTTGTTCCCCGTATAAATTTCCTACTCTCCTTTAGGGGTGAATCTCGTTTAACACCCAATATTTTTTCTAGTCTTCAAAGAAACAGTCTAAAACCGAAGTTGCAAATCTAAAGGTGTTTAATAATATGGTGATGCTCTAACACGAACGCTATTTTAATGTACAGTTGCTTCCAACAGCTTTATCGCATTTCGGGTTTATTAAGGCTTCAGTAATTTGTACGTAAGAGTACTAACTGGAACTTAATAAGAGAGAGGGGCAGCGGTTACAGGGAGAACAATTACTTTTGTAAATGGAGCAAATAGTCGAAGGAACAGAATATTCGCCTTATGTCTTGAAACTGATTTTCATAAAACTTATGCTTTATTATATATAGCTACCTAATCTGTGAGCGTGCATGTCTATAGCGAAACCCGTAGTTAATTTAAAAACTTATAATATTGCTTTCCAGAGTACGCTTATCGATGATATTCTGAATCATAATAACATGTAGGTATACCTTCTGTGTAGGTGTACTCGTAGGTGCCTACTTTATATGAAAAGCAATTAACACGATAAAATGTATTGCCGTGTTACTGCACCTGCAACTTTTCGGCCATATAATATAAAAGATAACCTCCTTTCTGTGTTTTCGGTACAATTACAATTAGTCGATGTGTTTGGCGCTTCAACGCAACTTGACATTACATTAGTGTTCGGTGCGCTAACATGCTACATTTGTAATACGAAATCTCTTGCTGATCAACCCCCAGCAGCAGCCCAAAGTTTCATTCTCTGCTTTTGACTTAAGTACTTACTTGTACTGCTTATACGGTTTACAGTGGGGTGAACAGTAGTTCCGAGCTATCCTCTAGATCCTAAAAGCAAACGACACACGTCTCGAAAAAAAAGTTTTAAAGCCCAATAATCTAAAAGGGCTTTAAAGCAAACGGAACCATGCCTTCTATCGTGACTACGGAAACCTAAAAAGCGTCAATTTAACTTGCTTATTACAACGTGCAAATCTGTGCGGGCAAGCATATTGCCCCTCAAGATCCAAGTCTCTACCAGGGCTATTTTTCTTTAATCTAATTTCAGGAAAAAAGCACTTACTTTAGTCAAAATATAAATTTTGAAATACGAAACTTCTTGTGCCGTGGAAATACATACGATCAATAGGGTATATTCATGCATTTTTTTATTTTTTTTAACCTATTCTATAAGTAATTATATAACCGGAAAAAAATATAACACTCACAATACTATTGAATGAGGTAAAAAATAATAATTAAAACTACTATCATTTTCGGACGATTAAAACGCCGCCATTTTGGCGCGCTCATTTTGTGACGTCACCGTGCACTTAGAATAAATAAACAACGAAGTGTTTGATTCACAGTGTTAGTAAAAGTGAGTTATTAAAGCTTGTAAGATCAACTTATTGTAACAGAAGAGCACACAAAAGCTTATTATAAATATTGTATTGCCCCTATTTGTGAAAATAACACTAAAACTGCACCTGACATGATATATTTTCATATGCCCAAAGATGCAAAATATAAGGAAAAAGGGGTGTAAGGCGATGAGGAGATATAATGTATCGTGTTTGAGTAGTTTATATTGTTATGAACATCATTTCGAAGTGATTATTAAATATGTTTGTACTTAAAATCTTTTTTATTAGGACTCCCGAACAATATAAACAATAACCTAACCTAGAAATGTATATACGTATTCATAAAACTATTCTGATTCCCATTTTTTTAGTTATTACTGTTACAAAATATTATGATTGTTGTTGATCAACAGCTGACTACGAGTGTTGATTTTGATCACCAAACGTTTTAGCTAAGTTTCTATGTTTGCACTGTTGATCGAAGTTGAAAGAATTTAATCCTTTCTACTGAGTGTCCTACACAAATTTGTTTTATTTATAAGCCTTGACGAAAACAACATAATTTGTTATGTTTATAAAGATGTTCTCACCATGTAACATTCCTAATACCAACATATCTTTGATTAGGTATATAATGAACATATGTACTAATTATTTATTCCACTTATTTAAGAAAGACACCTACGAGGTACGTACTTAGGTCATCATGAACACATTATTTTCAGGCAGATTATCCGACTTTGCCTTGACAAAACCGCTACCAGTCATTGTGGCGAGTCTTTTTTCACAAGGAGTCACTGCTTTCAGTTAATAATTCCCAAAAAACACTGATTGTTTATCATAAACAGCGGCAAAATAATGCGAATAACTTTCAATACTTAATCATACAAACGACCTGTTAACGGTAGACATTGAGTGCACGGTGACGTCACGATTCGCTCAGCCAATAGCGTTGCGTTTTGAAAATTTGCGAGGGAATTTGAAAAATACTACTTTTAAATAATTAAGTTTGTTAATAGAAACATGATCATAAAAATGTAAAAATAATCATTTGAGTATATTTATTAAGCAATAAAGATTACTCATGATTTTTTTTGACATTTCTGAATCACATGCATATTCCCTATTGAAGTATTTTTTGTTATGAACTTGAATATCTTTAACTTGTATTAAGAGTTTCAAGTGAATAATTTACTCACTCTAACTGAAAAAGATCTCCTTTAATCGGGATTAGCTCCGGGCTTTACTTTAAGTCGCATAAGACTAGTTAGGATGAAAGAGTAAGTCTACTTTTAAGCTAAGTGCATAAAAAATAAGATAGTTACCAGTACAGAATAAAACTTCGGATAACTAGGAATAGTCCAGTAACTTTATACACCCAGAGCTTGCCACAAATTCGCTAGTTCGCATTTTTGGCAGACTTGCTTTTTATGTTGGCCCAATGAAGAAACCTAGTACCTATATGTGACCTCGAGCGCCGAACGCGTTCTTAAAAATCGAAAATACCGCGAAAGTTTTTATTATAACCCTAAAAGAGTAGTTTTTGATAGAACCTTCTCGGATGTTTTTAAAGTAGACTAAAGCTACAACATGTTTTTCGAACCGAACGCAACACTAGACCAAACCGTTGGTCGGGGGTAATTGGAACTTCATCCTGCTAGAGTTGTTCGAGTGACGGCTAAAATATTGCAAATAATTGCGAAGTTCGAAAAAATTATGAATTTTGAAACGCTTTATTTCGGAGAATATATATATATATATATACGTATATATATCTATGTTATATGTTGTATATATATACATATGCATGTTCAGAAAAGCATTTATTATTTCCATAAATATCATCTTACCTTCAGAAGATTGGTCTATGTAAATGGAAGATATAAAATTACACTTCGTCTGTGGCCACTGGCTACCCCTCTGCGGCCTTCACATTTTTCCTGCCGGTTTGTGGGCGCTTCGGAGGGACGGAATGGCCATTCTTCTCTTAGAGAAATAACAGCCAATTCATAATATTGAAACACCTATGAAGCAAGAAAGCCAGAAAGCCATAATTTGAATGGTCAACGGTGGAAAAAATAAATTTGGTCGTTAGTTTAAAACAGCCACTGGCTCGGTTGACACGGTCAGTGTTCGCGAGTGAAAATTAGTAGATTTAGTGCTTAATTTTAGTGACAGAAGGAGAGTTTTTGTGAACATGTCAGTATTTTTTGGTTTTTAATTACATAATAATTTACATTAGCTGAGCCTTATCTCAGATTCGAGTAAAATTTAGAACAAAATGTTATAAATTCATGCAGTCTTTAGATCTGTATGAAAAAAAAGTTACTGTATGTTTGCTAAACGGAGAAAATCTCAAGTTTGTATCAAACGAAAAATTCACTTCGAATTACAAAACCATGCGACATTCTCAATACCTGTAGATGCATTTCCTTCATCAATAGAAGAAAACGCAAGCTTGTCGACACAAAATATACAGTGTGAAATAGTCACTTTCAAGTTACGAATATATCGGTTTGGTATCATAATTATAGCAAAATTTGGTAAGTTGTCTTCTATATTGTATTGTGTTGTATTAGGTATTTTCTCAGGAGGTGAACGGTCTGTCAGGGTATTTTACGGTATTATGATACTTGTTGTAATAAAACTTTATTTTCACTTGTGTATCAATAATAAAAATACATTTTGACTAAGTGTATTTCCCTTTCTAAAATTCTCCCAAAAGTCCACACAAAAAGGATATATACTAACTTTTCACACCACTGCACACTGGGATACGACCTTTAATGTCTTTACCAGATCGTACGTCGACGCCCCAAAAATCAGTGCGATAAAGACAACTGCAGCTCCGACTAAAAGTCCTAAGTGAAAAATCATAAGAATCGAGGAAATTTTATCAATCGTAACATAATTTGGAAAATGAATAAGAAGGAAATGCTGTCTCGTGCCGTTTTGATTTTTGCGCTTATTGTTAACAGATTTGTGTATTAGGTGTTCGTTTGCAGACTATGTAATTGGGCCGTTTTAAGCTTTGTTTGAAGTAACATAGCACTCGTAAATATCACTCTTTATATCAAAAAAATCAAAACATACCGGCACAGATATTGATGGTGATATTGATCTGAACCTCGGAGGAAACAGTCCAGAACGTTTGAACGGAAAAAATACCAGCGGTCTTTCCTCTTAAATACTTACTATCTTCCAGTTATATAAACGGCAACCTTACCCTTCCGCCTCGTAGGCATTAATTAACTCGAGAAGGTGAAGGTTTCTAGAACTGTAACAGTTTCAGTCATAATTTCAGAAAATTCGATTATGAAAGGGGTATATTTAGATCTGACGTACAAATTTTCAATCGAGGTTTGATTCTATTATACGGTAGGTACTAATTGAAAGCGGCAGTTGACTCAGAATATTGTCTAGTAATACATTAGTACCTACATTACAAAATACATATGTTCATTACGAGTCAATTTCTTGAAGTACTATAGCTGCCCGGCCCGGCTTCGCACGGTACCCGTAGGAATGAAGCATTTTCCCGCGGTAAAAAGTACCCTAAGTATGTTGATCAGGGATAATGTCGGCTTCTAATGGTTAAAGAATTTTTCAAATCAATCCAGTAGTTTCGGAGCCTATTCAATACAAACAAACAAACAATCAAATCTTTCCTCTTTATAATATTAGTGTAGAAGTGTAGACAAAGCGATTTATTGAAGTCAAGTTGGAGCAGTTTTTGTGCCGGTGCAACTTGTAATTAACCCAATTTAGTGTAGGTAGGTATATATGTGGCCATAATTGCGCGATTTTTAGTGATTGTGATGTTTCCAATTTTTTCTCAATATGACGCAATCAAGTGAGAAAAGAAACAAATAAGAGTGGTACTACAAAATTATATAAGTAGCTGTATTACACCTCAAAAATATTAATAATTGCAAATTCTTATATTGATCACATTTTCATCATCTTGCCAGGGGCGGCTCACTTCGTGATATCGTCGCGCCGCTACATGTACATCTTCCTCTCCGGCTCCAGCCGGTATGTTAGCGCTACCAGGCGCGGGACACTCCGCAATTTACGTTCATCGCTTCAAGTACATGCCGGATCCCCGTTGTCGGGGACTATTCAGTGGCTGCCACGCTGTGCATCGGATCGCACGCGCACGCTACTTCGCGCGCACACGTTTACTTAAATATATCGCAAGTGAACATGCCGCATTAGTCTAATTGTGTGTTGCATTGTTTCTGTTGAAATTAATAAAATAAAAAGACACCTAAAAGATATTGTATCGCAGTGGGTTGCAAAAACAATGATAAAAATTCGAATCACAGGTTTTTCTTTCTCCCTGCACGCCCGAAGGATGCCGAAAGGCAAGAAAATGAACGTAATAGATGATAAGTAGTTACTGAATAATAATAAAAGAGATATCAAAGGTGTCATCTACTTCCATATATAACACTGTTATGAATCAAGTAATACTCAGAACAATTTTTATTTGGTTTGAGTATGAAGGTGTAGCGGGTATCCTCAGTAAACTCAGGTTAATAAATCAATTAATTATATTTAGTACCACATTAACTTAGCATGTGCTATAAACAAGAAACATTAATTAAATAGTAATTGTCGTAAACGATTTTCCCACTGATTTGACATTCATCCGCCAAGTCCCTTTTATGACGTCTCGCCAGAAGTAATCCGTGTAGGTTGTAAAACCTCCATTCCATAGTTTAATATGCCGCGTTACCTACACTACCCTCCACCGAGACCGTGGCTATGGTCGGTAGTCTTGGAGATAAGTAGGAAACCGAACGTGGCGACCAGATCGTAGGCTTTTGAGCTACGCCGTAGCACTTTGAATGGGCCTTGGTATGCTTCCAGAGATCGTCGTTCAGGGCCTTGACGGAGGAAAACATATTCGGAATATTGTAAGTCCTTAGGAATGTAAAAGGGGCGATTGGAGCTCGTGTGCCAGGATGTTGGCTGAGGAGCCAGTCTATTCATATGGCTTCTAAGGCGACTGGCAAAATCAATGGGGTCTAGTACAGAGGGCGTTGACGTCGAAAAAAATTGACCTGAAAGAGTGGTTCACCATAGACCAATTCTGCTGATGAGCCTTTCAAGTCTTCTTTCCACGCACTTCGGATGCCCAGAAGTACCAAAGATAGTACTTCAGTCCATTGAGTTGTAGCGTGGCACGTAATGGCAGCTTTCAACTGACGGTGGAGCCTCTCAACAAGACCATTAGCGGCTGGATGATATGCTGTGGTAGTGAGATGAGTTGCACCGACTAGCGCGGAGATTTTATTGAAAAGCTGCGACTCAAACTGCCGTCCACGGTTTGTGGTTATCCTTTCTGGACAGCCTGTTGGGTGTACTCCTCTTTATGAGTCTTCTTCTGACCAGGAACCGTAGGCTCGTCAATGAAGAAGTCAGGATAGTACAAATCTTCCTTTAATGTTGATAGGTTGATACATGCATTAAGATAGGTAAAATATATTAAAACGTGTGTCGCCGCTATGACTGTACGGTGCAGTCTGAGGTGCTCGGAGCGGGGTCGTGCCGTATTCGTGACGTCACTAGAGTACCGTTGCATCTCTGCACTGATTTATGTTGCGCAAACACAGCCAAATCGTGCTATCCAACCCTCGATGAAGGCAGAGGCGCAGGAGTCGGCTGTAATATCTTGAAGTGAATAAGCCTCAGGCGACCGAGGTGAAACGGTCAACGATTGTTAAGCAATATCTGAAACCCGAAGATAGTGGTAAAGGGCCCACTAAATCGATATGTACATGGCGAAAACGGGATGAAGGCAGGTTAAACTCTACAAGTGGTGTGCTTGTATGTCTAGTGACTTTGCTTCTTTGGCATTGTTGACATTCTTTAGCCCAAGTTCGACAGTCTTTTCGTATTCCAGGCCAGACGAATCTTTCTGTTAATAAGCGAACCGTTGCTTTAGCCCCTGGATGGCTCAGAATGTGAAGTGAATCAAAGATTCGTCGGCGAAAAGATGGTGTTACGTATGGTCTTGGAGATGCTGTAGAGATAGAGACGTCACAAAATACTTGTGAACTTGACCTGGGAACATTAACCTTTTCTACTCGTAACGAGGAACCCTCTTCTAAAAGTCCTAATAGCTCTGTATCAGTAGACTGAGCTTGAGCGAGGCTGGTAATCGAATGAAACTTCGAGTTCTTCAATCCTAGAAAGCGTATCTGCCACTATGTTTGTAACGTTTAATCCTATAATTCTACGTCACTCACCGGGTCACTCAACGGTGGCATGAAACTTTAGATTTTAATCCTCAGGGCGCCTTGTACTGAAGGGTCGTCGTGGTACTAAATGAAACAAATATATACAATTAGGAGAAAGTATATTAAAGAGTTTCAGTTCGAATACACTGGTTTCACTTCACAGCACTCTTGATTAAATGTTCAGAATTACACTAACCTTCTTGCTTTTAATTAAATTGGTGTGCCTCTTACGCTAACACGGTAGGTCCAGAGTCTCCGCCGCTGCCGTCAGGAAGCAGTTCTCATGCAGGGCGCGACATAAGCTGCAGCACAGCCCAGACACAGGATGCGGCGCAGAAAGCACGAGGATTTATTCACAAATCAAGCTGTTAAAGCCATGTGCAAAAGAATGTATCCTCTAAATTAAAGTTGGACCCCTAAAACAAATCAAAACCTGGCATTAGGATCAAAATCTCATCATCAAACCGCCACGCGTGCACTAAAGAGGTTATGATGTACTCACATTTCGGGTATTTTCCTTAAGGCCTGTTTATATATATTTCTCCCACATTGTAGTTATAATTTACTTAATTAGAATTTGCCATTTGGGCGCCGCCATCATCGTCACTCCGTGTTATTTAATATTTTGTTCGATCCGCGTTCCATTGTTCCTCTAACCGAGTTCGCACGCAAAAGGAAAGAACTTTCCAGTCTGCTCGGTCATTGGCGCTGTACGCCCCAGTGGTCAATCAAACGAACTACATCGGCTAGCAGTAAGCCATTCTGAACCTTACTTACCTATCGATTTGAGTTGAAAATGTGCAGTACCCAACCTAGAGGGCGCTGTAATTAATTAAGTTATTTATTTGTATTTCTTATATACATATTAATGCAAAGTAAGATTTTTACACGTTACATGTTATCTCTACCAGGGACAAACCGGATGTCTGTTGAAAACTGCGATATGAAATCCAAGTGCCTAAACTGTCTAGGTGAGCATTTGTCACGGTTTGTCTTAAAAGCGAATGTCAGCGGCATGTGGTCAGTAAGGATCGTGAATGAGCTGGCTTCTACCATGTAACGGAAATATTTTATAGCTTCATATATCGCTAGGATCTCTCGGTCATATGGACTGTATTTTTGCTGAGCGGGATTTAAGTTTTAGGAGAAGAAGGCTAACGGCTCCCACGAGCCACGTTTGAGTTGCTGTAATACCGCTCCGATTGCCACATCTGAGGCATCGGTTTGTAAAGCCAGCTCCGCCTTAGAATCTGGATGAGCCAGTAGGGTAGCGTTCGACAGACACGACTTACTCTCATTAAATGCCTTACGTAGTGCAGGTGACCAGTCGATTGACGTCGACCCTTTGGGATCTCCAGCAAGTAGAGCAGTGAGGGGTATTAATATTCTAGCTGCCCTCGGGACAAATCGTCGATAGAAATTGATATATAAGGTATATTTGAATTGATTATTTGCTGATATATGTGAATTTAAATTCTAGTGTAGTACTAGTAAACCAACAATTTCGTATGCCTATAAAGGGTACGTCATAGTCATAGAGGTTCTTATTATATTAGATGTCACCTTTGTAAAATTACCAGTGATGATTTTTTAATCATCACTTCAACAATCATTTAATTTTTTATATGATTGATTGATAGTTTCGTAGGTATATAAAATATATAAATGAATTACTAATTCAAATCAAAATGGTGTAATTCATTAAAGAAATAAAATTGAAGTCTGCAAATACACAGCCTTAACGTTCCGTTTGGCTTGCGCTGGAGTCGACGACCTCAGAGGGCCACAAATCTTAATGTTTTGGCTGAGAAAAAAGCGGCTTTTGTAAAGATCAAAGGAGTGTCCCTTCTGTACTCGTACTATTATCTTTTTATTTTATTTTATACAACGACGGTGGCAAACAAGCGTACGGCCGGCCTGATGGTAAGCGGACGACTCAGCCTATAGACGCATTCAACTCTAAAGGAGTAACATGGGCGTTGCCGACCCTTGATATGTTTGAGGATTCGCCGTGTTGACAGCTAAAGGAACAAATTCCCTCGCTCTCAACACAACGCATCCTCGGGAGCTCTGAGCTCTGGCGACCTATTCTGTGGCGCTACTACTGCACGCACGCGTTCTATCGCAGCGCGTTGCATGCGATAGAAAGGGATGGCCACGTTTAAGCTCGTTCGGTACCTAAACAGGGGATTTGTTAACAGAAGTAGTATTATTATTTATTCTTTGATCTTGTTTAAAACTTACTAAACTGGGTAGATCATAAACGAATGCCATGGTCCAAACATACCCGTGCCATGCCGAAACCGTGTCATACTAAATGTCGAATACCTACCTACCACTGAAGTATGCACCTTCATAGAACTGGACTCCCATCTGCTCGTACATAATAGCTTCACAAGTCAAAAACATTTCAATCTGAGCGGAACTTGAGTCGAAAATAACTGAATGGTGTAAGGTGTCCCAAAATAAATTTAAAATGTTTTCGCGGGAAATTACAAGCCCGCTCTAATGAGATTTGAGTCAAGGGTTGCTAAGTTGGTAACAGCGGGGTGAAGGACAATTGAGTCCTCAATCAACCTTCCTTATACCTAAGGTAAGCACCAAGGTCTCATGACATCATAAAATGCAAGGTAAGTATGCAGGTAAAGAAAGTTGTGCTGAGCAAGAATCAAAAGATTATCGCACCTAAGATTGGCTGAAAGTTTGAAAATCCTTCACTTCTAGTTGGCCACCTTTGGCACCGTCTGCCAAGTCTTGACTTACTTGTCCTTAGTCCTAAGTGAGGGGCTAATTCGGTGCCTCGATAGTTACAAAAAGTTACAATAGGACAAATAATTCTTGATAAAGTAGCTGCATTACGAACTGCTCTTCATTTTTTGTTTAAAAACTCACACTGTGGTTGAAACGTCAATGTCATTGAAAAAAAACCATTTCCGCATATCTGGAAAATGGACAACAAAAAACAAAACTTCGTGACTTATTTTTGTAAATCTCTACGTTTATGTATGGAACTCTCAACACTCATTTAACTTTCTTTTAACTAATCTCAGTAAAGGCTCGGATGCGCTACAAATTTTAAGTTTACTTTTGTTTGACTCGGACTTGACTTTCTCTATAAAACCTTAATAATCATTAACTAAAGCCCGATTTTATAAAGATACGTTAGCGGTTAGATCGAAATGTCAGATCAAATTTTTGTAACTCTGTAGGTAACATTGTTTGATATTCCTTAACGACTTTATAAAAACGGGAGTTTAAGTAATAAATTATTCATTGTTACGTAATATTGTTATATCTGAACCAGCCCAAGGATTCATTATAGCTAAATGAGTTTTATTTCAATGCTTAAATAAAGCGTCACCGGAAACTTCGTTCATTTAATTCATTACACAAACCGCTTACGAACTTCCAAAGCTATGTACAAAGTTCACTTCAGTAAAGAAGTTTGTATACCTACGAGTATTATGGTAAGGTTATAATAAAATATGATAAAAATTGAATTAAAATCGTGTATTTCAGACCACCAAGGGTCCATAATTGTTAAATACAATCAATAACTAAAATACATGTATATTATCATGCCGGATGTATTTCGTCAAATCGTCACTAATGTGTCAGAATGGACCCTTGGAATTAAAAAGTCAAAATAATTACAAAAATATATACTTAGGTATACTTACAATAGTTTAAGAACTTAGTTATTAAACTGAATAAAAAAGGTTTATTATTTTCTGCTTTTCAGTTATTTTTCGGCGGTTTAATTTTTTTGTTAAAAAGTTTTTATTTTTCAATTTTTGGTGGCTTACGTTAGTTAATTACTAACTTAATTACTAGTTACATGCAAATAAGGTATTACACAAACCTCACGATGAACGAGCTTTAGCAGAAATGCAGAGACTGAGAGGTCTACACACAAGAGACTGAACGGTCTAAAGTTCATTCATCGTGAGGTTTTTCACACGACAACACAACACAACATAACCCACACAAACACACTCTCTCTCACACACACACACACACACACACACACACACACACACACACACACACATGCGTTTCATACATTTCAATCAGTAAGTGAACAATCAATCATCCCCTGTTTTCCTACCCTTAGGGTTGAAATTTTTATTTAAAATTTATGTGGGACCAACTTTGAGGTACACCCTGTTTAATAAAAAAAGAATTATCAAAATCGGACTACTCTGTAAAAAGTTATGCGTGGTCATACATAAAAAAATTATATATACGCGTTGACTTGAGAACCTCCTCCGTTTTTTCGTCGGTTAATTAAATTGTGTATGTATGGGTAATACCCTAGTATGTAGCGGAGAAAAGACAACATTACAAAATACCTTGAAAAACTCAATATTGAATTTCGTTTTTCAACTTTTTTTCTGAGTATTTGGTAGGTAATATCCTAATAATATTATAAATGCGAAAGTTTAGATGTTTGAATTTGATGTTTGGATGTTTGTTACTCAATCACGCTTAAACGGCTGAACCGATTTGAATGAAATTTTGCACGATGATAGTTTATAGCCTGGATTAAAATATAGGATAGTTTTTATCCCGGGTCCACGCGGCCGAAGTCTCGGGCGGAAGCTAGTAAATAATATTCTATACCTTCATAATAACATCTGAAATTAACCTCTACGGAAAATCAAACTTTCCGTTTAGTTCCGAGTTTTTGAAATTTGTTACTCAATGCGCCACTTGAACAATTTTGATTTATACGAGTAGAAAGCTGAAATGCACGAATACATATTAAGCTATGGGTCATTGATTGATAATAATAATATTGGAAAAGGCAAATAAAAAAAAAAACGTTTTTCGCTCCAGCTTATTGTATAACATGAAAGATAATGTTTTCAGATTTAATTTAAGTGCGGAAGCACGTTGGAAAGTTTTGCTTGTGCAGCGTGTCGGCCTTTAAACCGATTACTGAAACACGGCTATTCATGCGGAACCTGCAATAAAAGTTGTCTCATTAAAGTTGTGGACTGCACGTAGCTTCGCAACTTTTTATCTGTGTGCGCGGTGCGTGCTCTTTCAAGGTATTTTAAATTTTATGTTTTTCAGCGATGCCGTTACTGTACCGTTTATTTAAAAATCACATGTTCACGTTTCATGTGTACCTACAGTATGGTGATCTTCCTTTTCAACTGTTTGTATGTTTGCTATTTAATTTTAATCTAAGTCAATTGTTCTGTTAAATGGTCAAAGTGTATGGAAACGTTGAATGTTTGAATAAACGTCTATTATTATTATTATTAAATGCATTGTTCCTAATATTTTGTTGAATGTCAATTTATGGTTTCTACATACGGCATCAACCCACCAATCAAGTTGACATAGTGGGCACAATCCAGTTAATCCGTTAATTAGCGAAGTTACTTTGACTTTAAGGTATAGCTACATTAAGAAAGTTACATTGTTTAGGGCGTTTGCACCTCCCTCTATAGGTACCTGCAATCTGTAGGCGCAGTATGCGCAACGGGCCTATGGAGCCCTTAGGGTCCAGTATAATAATGCGTCCCGGGTGTTGATGGGACTGCCTCGTTTCTGTAGCGCATCAGGGATGTTCACGGCGGCGCGCGTGGATTGTTTCTATACGAGCATGCGTGCACGCGCCGCATCCCTGCACGGCTAGCACGCGACGGCGCGCGAGCTCTCTCGATTTTTCTCGCACTATCCGTCTCTCTCTTATTAGAACACTTAGAAGAAGAGGTATAGTGCGATAAAAATCGAGAGTATGTCGCAGCCGCCGTGTGCTAGACGTGCTGGTGCGCCGGGTGTGCCGCAGTCCCAACAGCATTCTGCGCATGATAGCGGACAGGATTGACTGTGACTGTCCCTACATGTCGCACTGCGAGGGATTGCACTCCCCTGTCAGTGTTGTTTTGTTTTAAATGTAAGTTTAGATGTACCAACTAACCCCTTAATTTTATAAGTTCTTCTAATAAAATATGTGTCCATGGTTACACGAAATAAAGGTCATTAATTCATTCATAGTAACTTTTATCTGCAAGGAGATTGTTAGTCCCTATTATTTATGCTAAAAAAGCCGCCAGTGCCACGTCGTGAAATCACGCTTTGGATGCTGGATCCCCGTTTGGGTACCACGTGTACGTGCATGGCTACTTCTTCCATGACTTACCTATAGGTAACTAGATAGTACATGACTGAAGCTTCCTACCTCTTCTTAAATTGGTTCGAATAACATCCACCCCATAAAAAACATTCCATGTTAAAAAGAGGCCCTTACTTGCTTGCTAAATAAAATTCTGCAACTTGGCAATCACACAATACTTCACATATTCCTTATAGTTTATAGGATCCCTTTACTGTCCATCTTCTTCAAGACCTTTTTTCAACGTCTCAGGACATACAGAACCTTAAACCTGTGAAAACCATATTTCTAAGTTAACGCAATCGAAAGATAATTGCCGTAAATATTGATACTCGCAACGTAATCAAAACCATACCGACAGGGTAAGTGAAATTAATTTACTAGTTCCCGTGAACCTAGAAGCATGAGATTTGGTGAAAAACAACGGCTTTATAACATAACACACAAGTGGTATACTTACAGGAATAAATACAATATGTTTTTTGGGATGGTAAGACTATATGTAAAATAAAAGACCGGGTTGCACTCCGGGAGTGCCGGCAGAAGTGAAAACTCAATGGCATTGTAACAGTTTTTCGATCAGGTCACGAATCCGTCTTATGAATTTTCAATCTGTCGAATCATACGGCCACGTGACCTGTCTCGAATCTCATGTCTTACGAATGTTACGGTCAGGTGACCTTTGGATATTAGTGTCCAGCGAAGCTCAAATAACTCGGCTCGGTAATGAACATCCCCGAGGAAGATGGCAAGAAAATTGTTCCCTCGCCACACCAGCAGTGATCTCCGAAGTGTCGGTGCAAGCTCATTGAGAGATATGTTATTCAGTGTCTTCCTACTAGAGAGTTGTAATTGCCATAATAATTATGACAAATAGCCACCAAAACGAGACTAAGTCCAACACCATTTACCTTTGTATGTGTTATGGTGCCCGGGTGCCTCGCAAACTTTTATGAATCGTACTTTATGGTTAGCAACTTAGTATAAAATGATTACTAAGTGTCACTACCTATATGCTCCTGCACCCTCATGCGTTCCTAGTTACAGTAGGATAATTTCTTTACTCAATCTATATTTCAAGTCATACCTAAAAATAAATACGTGCAAAATATGCGCCCCTAGTACAATGACCTGACCTAGTCGAAACTCAATGCTTCTCTTTTACACGCTCATTACCCCACTCTCTCACACATGCACTTACGCGATACTCATATATACGCTAAACTAGATGTACTTCTAATATTTACATCAATCTATATGTTTCTACTGTGCAATGAATTACCCTGTTTCATGGGATACAGCCTGGTGACAGACGGACAGACAGATGGACGGACAGCGGAACCTTAGTAATAGGGTCCGGTTTTTACCCTTTGGGTACAGAACCCTATAAATGATGAATCCGTAAGCAGGACCTTCATTTTTTAAGCCAATTATGCGACCCTTTTAAAGACCGACACCCAACACGTTGAAAAACATCAGCTCTCGAGATTAAATTACTTCCCATCATTCGTGTACGTACACCAACGCGATTAAGTCCCGCTTAGTTGGCATAATCTTAGAAAACCGTGAGAGTTTAAATCAATACTTAATATTTCTTATTAAGAGCTGTTGTTGATACTCATACTCATTTATTTATAAAATATAAAATTTTACTTACATATCAAGAGTAATATGAATTATAATAGTTATCGTGCATTTCTTATGTTTTTTGCAACTTATATCTACTCACGATCTATCTTTATCTATCCCAATAGCAGAAAAAAAGTGTCTCAAAATTGGCATGGCATTCATTTGAGAAACGTTCATACATCAATGTATGTTGTCGACGTGAAATTTATGTTTAGGTACGCCATTTTTCACTTTATTCAATTGTAATAAGGCGAAGAATGTATAAATATTTTTGACATCGACTGTACTTAGGTACATACACGGGAGATACTTTCGCCATGTTACTCATTGTACCCGCTGTATGTAATCGAGCAAGCCTCCAGATTGTCTGGCGCCAAGGTTCAGCGAACAATGATTAATAACAAACCGGAAATCACTGAGCAGTAAACCATCACGTCGTGACGCTATTATTTGAGGAAAATAGGGGTGTAGACACCAAATAAAATAACCAATAATGTTGAATATTCCCGAAAAGGATTAAAGTCAAAAGGAAAAAAAAGTAAAGCAGGGGATTAAAACACCAAAACCAAACACCAACATGAGTAAAGGAATGAAGCGGGCTTAATGCTATGAAGAGCTTAGCGTGCCAAGCTCTGGAAATCCAGTAGGAAGCAACTCAGAATTATATCTGGGGTGTTCACAGGTCACTTCGGGGTCAAGGATCTCTTGGCCAAGATGGGACTATTGGATATTTTAGATTGTAGAATGTGTATCGAGGAGGTTGAGACTATGGAACACTTATTGTGTGAATGTCATGCTTTTGCCAGAAAAGAATGAATTACTTCGGTAACGGCTATCCGCAACCAAAGGAATTCAAGGTGCTCCTACTGTATCATCCGTTTTGTGGAAATGATGGAGCGAGCTTGGCATAAAGAAGAGGGCAAATGCACAAAAGATCCCACTGGGGTAGGTCATCCCTCATCTAGATAAGATAAGATAAGATATATAATCAGAAAGTTATAGTATATATAGGTAAGTGTCCAAAGTTTTAAGAGGAAGAGGTATATTTTATCCCTTTTCCGCAAAACGCACCTTCATATGAAACGCTTGTCATTTACTAATAGATTAGAGTAGATTTAGATTTATTTATTACACGATAAAAATTCAGTAAAATATGCATAAATGTCAAGATTACAAGAATTTCTACCATGTTCGAAAATTTTAATAATAAAAATTTCATGAGTTAACTGTAAATACAAAATATTATATTTTTCTATCTCCCGAAAAGGATCGTCATTCATTACATACAATAACAATATTTTCTAAACTATTAATATCAAAACCACATATTTATATAAGGATTGTCACGTTTAAAAAACGAATAATAATAATAGTTCTCATTGATAAATATAAAGTTAACAAAAGTGTAAATTTAAGAAAACAAAATACACAATTAAAAGTCAATTCCATGTACTCGTTAACGGAGTACAGAGGGTTTTCCAACAAAAGATTTCTCAGTTTGCGCCGGAATGTTTCGTCATATGGTTCATTCCTTAGATTGGCCGGTAAGAATTCATAATAAGTGGGTCCGATGACGCGGGGGTTCTTTGTTGAAAGCGCCATGCGACGAGGAACCGTTCTCAAGCGCCCAGTAGAACGGAGTTGTTTCCCCGGCAAATCAACACGTACAAACTGGGAAATATTGTTTCTCACAAATAACAAACAGTCAAATAAATATTGTGAGTAGTGCGTCATAATGCGTTGAGAATTGAAGACTTTCATAAGGGTGCCTATGCTTTACTCCGACAAGTGTACGGATTGCTCGTTTTTGCACAATTAACACCCTTTTAGCATCTGCAGAGCTCCCCCAGACGAGTGTGCCGTAAGAAAGAAGTGAGTGAAAATAATCAAATTACCACCTGTTTCAATGCCTCCCCAGATCAAAGGTTTCAGTTTTCTCAACGTAAAAACAAAATACCTACTGCACTACCCGATCTATCGCATAAACTGTCGACATGGTGCTTCCAATTCAAATTAGCGTCAACTATGAACCCAAGAAACTTACTCTCGTCACATATTGGCATCGGCCTGAGAAAAGGATTATGTTTGATTTTGCACATTTTATTAGACGATTTGACGTCTTTTGATTTACCGTTATTATTTGAATCGATTCAATGATTCGATTCACGTTCATTTTACAAACGATTATCGATAGTTGATGATGTCAGTTCATCATCATCAAATATTAAAAATACACAACGTTAATAATTCAACTTTTCACTTCTGCCGGCACTCCCGGAGTGCAACCCGGTCTTATTTTGCCTTCTTTCTTTGGAGTAATAATAAATTTTGAGTCTACACCCGTATTGACCTCTGTCATCATGTTGCCTAATGGTGGGTGTGTTTGTTATATACACTACACATATTATACTAACTTCTGCATGGCTATCACAAGACTTCTCTTTTGATAGAGATCTTGTGATAGCCGTGCTGCCCGCGACTGAAAAATATTCCTTTATTCTACGGTTAACAACAGCGTTTCACTTCAATACCTACGAGCCTTCAGCCAAGTCTCCCGCATTATTAAAATGCTTTTTTATAGATTTAATAATAATATTTACTAGTGGCTCTGTGAGCTACACCTCGCGGGTATGTTTCAAAAGGGTTGAATTTAGTAATTTTATACCTTTTTAACCCTTTTGAATTGAGATCGTGGCCATTATAAAAAAAATACGTCGAAATGTCGAGGTAATTAAATAAACACCTTTTTGAACGCGATTAAGTCCGATTTTGTTATAATAATGTGTGAAAATCGTGGCCATTTGAACAATAACAAAATTGATGTGACAAAAAGAAATAATTGTACCTATAAATAATTGAACCTGCTTACAAAATTTCACGAAAATCGGTGGAGAACTGCAACCTGTAGGCGAGAACTGGGGACATTCGGACATCCAAACATACGAAAGATGGATTTTGGGCCAAGCTAGAATGGACCAGCTTCTATCAATAGTCTCGATTGGTTTGTTCCGCCAATCTGCTTAGTCTCTTTTCCTCTTCAATTCGTATAAAAAAAGAAGTTTCAAGGCCCTGAGTCTGGTTAAACGATCAAAATTAAAGGGTTCCAGAATTAAGTCTGTCAGTCTTTGGTGAGCGTCAGGGTGGCGGGTGTACATCAACAAATGGAGCTGCGGTATACGTCAGGAGTTAGTGCTTGCAATGTGCCAAATGTGCGCCAAAATTCGAGCAATGTGCTCTTTAAACTCCAGAGACATTAAAAAAATTAATGACGCCCGCCATCCATGTGCTTCCATATGTATATGCTTCATACATATGGAAGCTGTTAGAATAAAAGAGGTTACGCCTTACATATTTTAACAGGCTGAATACAGTTTTCTTTTTAATTTCAAATCTATATGTCTCTTGTGTCACTATTGTTGTTATTGTGTTGTCATGTCATGTTTTATCTGAGATCAAATAAAGATTAATTTCATCTAATTAATCCTTTATTATCAGTTATGTATATACCCACTGTGCCAAAATGTGTAATTAGTGATATAGCAGTGTTCTGCGCTTTCCTCAGCAACTGCAGGTGACCAGCTGATGCAGTGGCATCGGAGGATGGGGCATCTGGGTATGAAAAACCTGAAATTACTCAGAGATAAGATAGCAACCGGGGTAAGTTTTCCCAATACTTTAACTAAACGTGAGTGTACACCCTGCATTATGGGAAAACAGACCAAACAACCCTTTAAGAAGACCAATGCAACGAGAAGTACTGAGGTACTTGGTTTGGTACATTCCAACGTATGTGGACCTATGGAGGTACCTTCTGTCAACAAGGCCCGATATTTTTTAACTTTTCTTGACGATTTTACTCGCAAAAGTTTCGTATATTTTTTTAAACAGAAAAGCGAAGTTTTTGAAAAGTTTATAGTTTAAGGAGTTTGCCGAAAATCAAAGTGGAAATAAACCGCTCAGACAACGGCACTGAATTCGTCAATAAACGTATGGACGGTTATTGGAATAAATTCGGGATCCAGCATCAGCTGACAGTTGAATACACACCAGAGCAAAATGGAGTCGCAGAGAGAGCGAACCGTACAATCGACGAGAAAGCAAGAAGAATGCTTCTAGATTCCGGTTTGGCTAAACGATTTTGGGCAGAGGCAGTCCACCATGCAGTTTTTTTTAAAAATCGGTCACTAACGATAGCGGTGAAGAATGTGTCACCTGAAAAGAAGTGGTCACACAGGAAAACTGACCGGAGCATGGTGAAGATTTTTGGTTGCCAGGCATACAAGGTTTTATGCACATCCCTCAACAAGTGAGGAAAAAGTGGGATCCTACAAGCAGAGAACTGATCTACACGGGCTTTTGTGACAACTCTAAAGCGCATAGATTAATCAACCCCAGTTCTGCAGTCGCAGTTTTCAAGGCAAGAAACGTGGTGTTCTTGGAGAACCAAATGTATCATCAGCATTCAGAAACTGAAGAGTATTCGGAGGTGATACTAAATCTGACGGAAGATAGTTTAGAGAAACACCCATCACTTCAAAACACTGTAGAGCTGGAGAGCAGTCGGTCACCGATATTGGCACGTGATGAAAGAGAAACATTACTTGGTTTTGAACGGGGATTGGAAAAGAATATTCCTAAAGTGGAACATCCTCGAGTAGAACACGCTAGTGTTGAAGACGAGACTGCAAAGCTTTACAGACAAAATGAGCCAAATGAAGACTCTGATCTGGTCGAGTTGCAAGACTGTGAATCGGTTTCAACTGTTTATGAAGAACTTGAGGAGGACCAGCAGGAGAGGACACGAAGGTATCCCCTTCGAAGAAGAAAACCTACTCAGTTTCCCGATTATGTACTTTATCAAGCCACTGAATCTGAACAGGATCCTTGTACGGTTCGTGAGGCATTGTCAAGGAATGACAGTAAAGAGTGGAAATCCGCTATCCAAGAAGAGTTGAGTGCGATTAAGAAAAACGAGACATGGGTCCTAGTCAAACGACCAGACAGTAGTAACGTCGTTGATTCTAAATGGATCTTTAAAATTAAAGACGAGGGGGAGGGAAGAAAGAGATATTAGGCTCGTCTCGTGGCTCGAGGTTTTAGTCAGAGATACGGAGTTGACTATAACGAGATCTTCTCCCCGGTCGTAAGACACAGTTCGCTAAGAACGCTTTTAGCATTAGCAGCGGCTTATCATCTCAAAATCGATCAGATGGACGTAAAAACGGCGTTCCTTAACGGAGACTTGAGACAGAGACTGTATATATGAAACAACCAGAAGGTTTTGAGGAAAAGGGAACTGACTATGTTTGTTTGCTGAAACGTTCGCTCTATGGATTAAAGCAAGCTCCTAGAGCATGGAGCACCAAATTGAACAGCGAGTTGTTACAACTAGGATTCACGAGGTCCAAAAATGAACCCTGTGTTTATAAGAAATCTAATGGAAAGAAGGTCATTGTACTCGCGGTTTACGTAGATGACATTCTTATTCTATGGAAATAATTACGAAAATCTCCGAACAGCATCAAGCCGCACATCACAACTAGCTGCGCGCGCAAGAAATACCGTGCCGTAAGTCCGCCTAAGTTTTAGCATTGCCACGGGTGGGGGGGGCATGTCGCAGGGCAAGTCTTTTGCGCGCTCGCCGCGGGCAAGAAGCACCGTTTCGTGAAAAAGCAACTCTACCGTCCACGGTAAAAGATTCAAATTCCAATGACAATGTATATGCACCCGAAATTAAGTGCATTTCTTACCAGTTAAATAGTTATGTCTACTACTCGTTAACTAGTTATGTCTACTTAACTGTGATAGTTTTCCTTTTAAATTCATTATATGTACTACTGCCACGAATTTTTTCACGTCCCCAGTAGTAGCCATAACAAAAATTAGGGATTAAATCCCATTATCTCGCCAACGCATAACTAAGTTGAAAAATAGTTTTGGAAAACCCATAATATTTATGAACAAGCTATCCAACGATACCCCACACTATAGGTTTAACGAGAAAAAAATACATCACCAATTTACATGTACCCTTAAAAAAAAATTGTTCAGGATTTTATTCTACTGTTTTGTCGGCGTGATTGGTTTATATACCCACGCCGAATTGCAGTTTTCTAGTTGTAAGGGTTACTGAGCTAAACCGAAGACGGACAGATAGACAGACAGACAGACGGACGGACATGGCGAAACTATAAGGGTTCCTTGTTTACGGAACCCTAAAAAAAGACGCCAAATTAAACAATCGTCGCCTATATGTCTTCGCCATAATTATACCATTATTGATTGTGGATAGATAATCTTTGTTTTTACTATTTTCTCACAGTCGAAGTGAAAAGTAAGAGAGTGTATACTCGTAGCTCTGCTCTACAAGCCGTTACCCCTCGAACTATTGGTTTGGGTAGACCGGGGGCAATAGTACCAGTTTCTAAATAATGACCTATAAAGTCAGAATCGTTGGCCACCACGTAAAAATAGCTTATTATATAACATTCTAGTCTAAGTGGTTATTAGGATCTAGAAAATAATTTTCATTTGATTGCGTCAGAATGGTGCAAATTGAGTTTTTGTTCATGAAGTCCTTGTGTTACAATTGACCCCTAGTGCGGGTTAATAGTACCAGAAAAACAAAGGTAAATAAAACACAAAATAATGCACTAATCAATCACTATTTATTGTTAATCTCTTAAGACGAATCAGTCTGTTACGTTACATCAGTCTTAATTATAGAGACTCGTATTTAGACTAGACAAAGCTAGCGTTTCAGTTGAACTAAACGTATTATAATATTCTCCAAGTTTTTGAAACTTATTATGTAGACTTATTATAAAAAACCAGGTAAGGGTGCTCATAGCACACCTTTCTAGTAATAACAACATCTCAATACAACAAAACTATCGAACTATTTAACAATTACTAATCCCATACAGTTACAATTGACCCTTGGTACAATCAACCCCGTCCTTCACATTAAATTATTTATTATAAAACAGTACCCAGTATTATCCGAATCAGTAGAAACAGGTAACATTGCGGGTATTATAATTTATATAGATCCCGAAGCATCGAAATGAATTATCGGGATGAATGAAAGGTATAAATAGAAATACCCAAGATGTAATTTGTTACAAAAATATTTTACACTTATTACGAGCTTAAATCGAAGAGATCAATCATTATTCGGTATTAATCAAAATAAAATTAACACACATTATCCAGCATTTTGATGCATAACGTACAATGTTTCACCTCGCCAACTCTATAGGTATGTACTCGTACCTACTAGACATAAGTTATAAAAATAAAACGAAAAATAATTCTAATTCTGCACAGAAAGTTCAATTTTACTCGCCATTATGAAAAAAAATATCGATACGATGAAAACACGAATTAACGAAAAAAATTAGGTATAGTCGGGGAATGAAAAGGTTAACCAATTTTCGTCACTATGTCAAAGGCTCAAAAGCCTTTTCATTCCACGACTATACACCCAACGGTGAACAAATAATTTTCTAAAAAAAACTACTCACAATTATGGCAAGTGAATCTCAATTCTTGTCCAGTACAATCCTCATGAGCCCATAACTTACATTTATCGCACTGAATCCAGGTTTCACCGGATTTACTTTCACTATAAGCTTCTGCACAAACAAGGCAATACCACTCTTGTTCTACTATCATATCAGTGGTTTGGTTGATATTATCGTTCTTTTTTGTTTTCTTGCTTTTTCCCTTTCCTTTGTCTTTTTTAGCATTTCCTTCGTTTGATTTCAAGGCCTCAATATTTTTGTTCACTTTCTTTATCCTCTTTTTTCTTTCACGTTCTTTGGCTTCTTCTTCAATGAAAGCCTTTTCAGGAGTATCAGTATATATGGTTGACTTTCTCGTTTTTCTTCCGCGGTTACTAGTCTTGCGAGGAGGTGCCTTCGGCAGCGGGCGAACTTGTTCAGGGCTGAAATGTTTAGAAGATGTTGAAGGTGCGTCTAAACATGTCAGAGGATCTACAATTGGCTGAGTTGGAAGATCGAAGGGCAGGCCTTCCTCTTCAATTTCTTGTGGATCCAGTTTATAAGGCAAGGAATGTTCTCTGGAAACAAGTTCAAAACTAGGATCCTCTTGACGTAGTCCAATTTCTGGAGTCAGTGCTGGATTGGCTGAAGGGGGATAGGTAACTTGTCGCGGTGTGATTTCCGGTGAATATTCTCTTATTTGGTGCCTCTCTGGAGTAATGCGTGCAGTGCCAGTGGTCGCTGGATCTTGAAGGGTGTTGGTCACATCAGGCGCAGGCCGGTCGGTAACGAATGACGGCCCAAAGTCACTATTCGGTTGTACGGGAAAATCCCAGATACTCTGAAACCTGCCTGTATGTTCCGTGGTGTGAATGCTAGTGGAAAAGCAGATGCCACTATCTCCGGTATGTTGTAGATTGTCATTGTCTGACCAGGATGGGACCGCATCCACGCGTCGCACTCAGTATTAACGTATTTTTTAAGAGGCCCATAAACGGATCGGTCAGGGGCTGGAGTTTATGGGAACAGTGCGGCGGAAATGATAGTACTACAATGCCATGGTTTTTACAATAATCCAAAGCTTTTATGGATAGGTGGGACGCGTGGTTGTCCAGCAGCAACAAAACTTTGCTATCTTGAGCAGATTTTGTATGGTGTTGGAAATGCTGAAGGAATATTAGGAATTGGGCTTCTTCCATCCATCCAGAAGCATTGCCAGCTCCTACAGAGCCAGGTGGTCCATCCCTTACGAAGTGGTCTTGGTATCTTAGGCGCGGAAATATAAACATTGGTGGCAAAGCATTCCCTAGCGCATTTACAGATGCCGCAACTGTAACCAGTGTACCACGTTCTCCAGAGGTTAATGCGCCGACCTGCCGCGTTCCCTTTTTGGTCACGACGCGATCTGGTTTCTGAACCGTTGTGATCCCGGTCTCGTCCATGTTATAAATGTTTTGTGGCTCAAAACTGTCTCTATTCATAATCTTTTCTAGGTTGTCAAAAAATAAATTGACATTTGTTAAGTTAAAACTCGTGGCTCTAGACAGACTTGTAGCTTGAGCACAACGAATTGCTAGCTCCGAATTTCGGTTGAGAAATGCCGAAAACCAATCTGCTCCTGCCATCTTTTGGCGTTCCATCAGGCATCTTTAATTCATATTTAATTGCAAGGTCGTACGCAAACCTTTTAACCTCTTTAGGAGTAAGGCCATAATAGATGTCAGCCGACTTTATAAGATATTTGACCATGGCCTTCTCCTGTTCTTCTGAAAAAACTTTTGTGGCTGGTCTATATCCCATTGTAGCTTCATTAAGAGGATCTTTTCTTTTTTTTGGTACCTTAGCAGCGATACATGGCACAAATCAAACATTTTGGCTGCAGCTCTTACTGATCGCCCTTTTAAAAATTCCTCATAAGCTTGCTCGTACAATAGGAGATCCTTCGTACCTCGGTCTGTCTTTCTTGGCCTATTTCGCGGCATCTATAAAGGTCAGATAAAATAAGTTATACTTAGGTTGTGAGACAAACAACGTATATAGGTAGTTTGGCAGATATGATCATCTAAAACAAATTGACATAGTCCCACAGTAACCGCTGGCTCAAAGACAGGAGCGATGCGATGAGCGTGATGGCATCTAAGGCTTATTGCAATAAGAATGAAAAAATCGCGAATGACGAATAAAAAAATTCGAATAATTATTCGTATTTGTAACCGGCCACGAAAGATTTATTTGCCGAATAAATAAATCAGCACGAATATAAATGTTATTCGAATAATGCCCATCTCTGCTCTGGGTCAATTGTAGCACGGGGTTAATTGTAACGTTACAATTGACCCCGAGTGTTGTGGTACAATTGTCCTTTTTTACTCGCTCTCACTATACTTCACAAATCTCGATTTCTATATCTAACTGACCTCCACACTATAACACTACAAACTTTAATAACAAGAGAATCACACTTCATTAAAACTTTCATACTACGACTATTTAATTATATACAGTAGTACAAAACGTAAATCGTAAATACTTACCTTGGTCAGTCAAAAATACAAATCGTCGTCTAGCACGTGCGGCTCGCGCGGCAGCGAGTGCCCGACTAGTGAGCAGGTTGAGACACGCTCAAGGCACAATCGTGTATACACACACATGCATATTTCGATGTAGTTGCAGAATTATGGACGATGGTACTATTGACCCGTGGTACTATTGCCCCCGGTCTACCTACTTTAGACGCTTGTCATACAATCTACTATTGATTGAGTAAAAGTAGATGTGCACGTAATTTTAAAAGCTTCTGTGAGTTATAAGTTTGCTTCGGTTTGAGCACTTAATGCAGTCCAATTTATTCACATTTCATTGATTTTCCCGTTTCCGCTAGTTTTCTTTAATTTTTAGTAATAATGCAGAAGGCAAGGCTAAACATACTATATTTGTAATGTAAAAATATAGGAATAAAAGCCTTATTATTATTATTATTATTTGTATGTTTTTTCCATAACTCAAGACCATGGGGTCCCGGACTTTTGGAAGGCATGCGTGGGGCCGAAGCCAACAGCGCAGAGGCCCTTTAAAACAAATATAATATAAAGCAAGATTATTAATAATGCAGAAGTAATTTTGAGTTAATTTAAGTATGCATGAGTTTTGTTCTTATTACTATCAGATTAGCTGCGCGCGGGGCTTCGCTTTATTACAAAATATTGCAGGCAGAGCCGCGAGATAAAAATCGGTTTATAAAATATTAAATTTGAAACAAAAAACATCTCGTGAGGTCTATAAGTCACAGAGAGTACCTATTAGTATACATAGTTGACTTTACAAACATAACTACGTTTTAATGTTTCTAAGCACCAACCACCACACAACACGGCATTATTGGAGACTGTGAGATGGAACTTTTGTTTGGGTCTCAGGGTAAGTAAATAAAACTACCAGTCGTGACCTCACTCCGCGGCAGCTTTGATGACAAGTAGCAAGCGCTCCCAGCTCGGCCGATCACGAGTGCTACGCCCGCTTGTATTTATTTGTAGTGCGCATACACTACAGAAACTAACAAAAATATAACTTAATGATTTGAATCTGTTGGCGCGACATGCATAAGCAGTATTGGAATTACGAGGGTCACTTCTAAACTTTTAGTTTTATTGTTGTTCGTCCCAAAGCACCTGCCTCGTGTCGGCGCCGGTCGCAGCCCTAACACAATATTAGGTTAAGGTAAGGTATTTCTTCTAAAAGCGCGTTTTCATTTGATAATATTTTCTATAGTCAGAGCTTCCTTTGGAGAGAGCCACGGAATAAAGGACTCTTGAACGTAACGGAGCATTTGGCTACTTTCCTAAAAATATGCATTTAGTCCATCAGTAAGATAGGACACGTATTTTTTTGTCAATTAAACAAATATAGCCCGTTAAAGTTCCGTGTGAAGTCACAGTACGCAGTACGCAGTCACGTTCTAGCATAATGTCTCTTTACGCGGATTATGGGTTAGCTAGTTACCTATTATACCCCAGTAAGTACAGTTCTGCAGGTCGATCACGTAACGACGTAACGCATTGTACGCGCGTCGGGTAGATCGAAATGTCACTTTTTGTGTGGAAAGTGTTGGATCTACCTACCGCGCGTTCAAAACGTTAAGTGATTATCCCTCTTCAGGTCAATTACGTAAAGCATTGTACGAACTTTAGGTAGATCTATTAATGTAAATTTTTATAAGGAAATCTGACAGTTGGACTGTCCTAACGCGCGTTCAACATAACGTGACTACCCCTCCGAGCTAGCAACAACCTAAACTGAGCTTTAGTAACATAACAACTTCTAAATAGGTGGCCTCGGGCACGAAATGTATTCATAATATAGGTGATTGCGATTGGACGCGACGAGAATTGGCCCTCGGGCCCAATATGTGGCATAAATGGCTGAATCTTGTTATTTTATTTTGATAAACTTCCAGTGACCTCAGTAATTAATGTCACCAGCACCAGCATATCTCTTCGAAAAGCTCTCTATCAACACGTCTTGTGGAAGCCAGCAGCGCGTGACACATTTAATAACGCCCCGACATGCTACCGCTGCCTTCCAGGTAAGTTTCCGCTATGCTGCATCCAAGATTTGGAACAATATACCGCCGCCAATCCGAGATCTGCAAAACGTCCATAGTTTTAGGATAAAACTTAAAAAAATCATGCATGATCACCAGCACAAGCAGAAAGATTTATGTCAAGATACGAGCTGCATATAACTTTTCACTTCTCATTCTCGAAAAGTGTGGCATATTAGGCTTAGATAGCGGGGCTAAAGTAGCACATTTAGCCCCTAGGGAAAATATGTAAACATATTTATGATTATAAAACATTTTAATTTGACCAATCAAAACACTTCAACGTATTAAATGCACCAATCACAACTATTTAAAAAACCATTTGTATTTGCCATCAACTCTGATTAGTTAATACAGCTATATATTAAAATCAACCAATCAGGAAACAGGATAATTTTCAAATATTATTAGGCGTTTTTTATTCCCGAATTCACAATCATTTAAGTAAAAAAATTATATATTCTTTGTTTTGACGATTTTCTCGCTGTCGAAGTGAAAAGTAGAGTGTATAACTCAACGCGTCTATCACGGGCGGCCGCGACATACTCTCGATTTTTCTCGCACTATACCTCTTGTTCTAAGTGTTCTAATAAGAAAGTGACGGATAGTGCGATAAAAATCGAGAGAGCTCGCGCGCCGTCGCGTGATAGCCGTGCTGGTCTAAAAGCCATATTACCACCATCCATCTCGTGGTAATATGGCTTATTTTAGACCCTTGTCATACAATCTACTATTTCCTCACCTATTTTATGTCTCACTTGCATTGCCATGTATATATTGCTGTTTAATTTGTTTTAGTCCATTGTTTCATATGCGTTGTATTGTATTATTTAAGTTTAGTTAGTTACCTGTCTTTGCGATCCATCAGCGCACCGTCTGTCTGTCGCAGTGCTTTGTTTGTCAAAGAGAATATAACCACTACGTTTAAGAGACGGAACTTCATAGCACGAGCGTTTTGTTGAGTTGACTCTCGTCGTATGAGAATCGTACCAACATACATAAGAAAAATCGAATGTTACTATACTCATAAGGGCCATTATACACCTATAAGATGGAAAGAGACGGAAAATATTCAATTCATTCGCTTTTAGGCGGTTGGTTGTGACTCAATTTGTCGTGTATAAAACGCCTCATTTACCAAATTTAGTGCCGCAAAAACCGAAAATAGTGATTTCAAGAACCGATAATAGTGGTTTCAAGAACCGATAATAGTGATTTCAAGAACCAATAATAATTGTTATACTTAAGCATTTAAGTGTTGCCATTCAATATATTTGTCTTGTCGGTTGGCAAAACGAGCCAACTATCTTGCTAACGCCATACTCTCAGTATTTAAAAACTGCACGCGGTTCCCTATGACATTTGGTCAAGCACCCCGGACCTAGGTCTGACCGTTTAGCCAGGCTGTACTCCAACTTTTTACCCGGAGGCAAATCTTGAAATGTCAGATTTTACTGGGGGTTACACGGAGAGACCCTACACTTGTTCCATACATCACCAGGCCCCTATTTCACCACAGCTACAATTGTAAGTGACATATGTCGAGCTACAATTGTCAAGCGACAGGTGACATATTACAATTTTATGAAATATTTTCTATAGAAATGCTTACAAATATGACAGGCATTTTGCTACAATTGTATGTATTACAATTATGTTGTGAAACAATTATTATTATTTTTAAGCGACATATTTGTAGAATTGTCGTCGAATCTTGACATGAGATTGAGCACATGTCGGATTTGCGTGACAATTGTAGTATTTCGTGGTTGATACACGCGTATTTCAAAATGGCTCTCCATGCGAGTAGTAGTGACGCTAGTGATAATAACAGTGATCTTGATGAATTTGCACATATAAGAAGATTTAAAGAAAGAATTAATTTTTCTTTTGATCTTACGGATTTTTCATTTAAGGAAAAATTCCGTCTTAGTAAAGTGAGTGTAGAATATTTAATAAATAGAATTGGTGCACGTATTGAACATCCAACGCCAAGAAACAAAGCTTTGACGCCTTGCCAACAAATTCTTTGTACACTGCATTGGATGGGATCGGGATCTCAATATCACGTTAGCGGAGATAATCATGGGGTGTCAAAGGCTACTATTAATCGGTGTATCAAACGAGTTACGACTGCAATTGTCAACGAAATGTTTGGGATTGAAGTACGCTGGCCGGAGAATACCGAAGCTATCCCGCATTTATTTAGAGAATTTGCAAATATTCCAAGAATTGGTGGAGTCGTTGATGGATCATTAATACCCATTGATTCACCTCAGCAACATGAGTACATGTACGTTGATCGCAAAGGTGGGCATTCGATTAATACCATGGTTGTTTGTGGGCCAAATTTAGAGTTTTTTTACGCTAGTGCTAAATGGCCGGGATCCGTTCATGACGCAAGAGTGATGCGTAATTCAAGTTTGTTTCAGCAGTGGGAGAATGGTTGGAGGCCGTTCCCAAATGCGTTTTTGTTAGGAGACAGTGCATATGCTTTGAAAAAATGGCTCATTACACCAAACATCCCAGTTGAAATACCAATAACCGAAGCAGTTATGCGATTTCTACGAGCGTTTAAAAGTACACGAAGATTAGTTGAAAACGCTTTAGGAGTATTAAAAGAAAAGTTCCCCTGTCTAAATCATCTCCGTGTTCAACCTTTGAAAGCATGCCATATCTTTTTAGCGTGTGTCACCCTTCACAACTTAGAAAAACGCCTAGGAGTGCAGTATTACATTCCGTATCATAATCCAGTTGATAACGGTGACAATGAGAGCGATAATGAAGATAACGGTAACGACGGTAATAATGCAATTGACCCTGAGGCGATTGAAGTGTTAAGGGAAATAATACAAATCTATACTTAAAGACATATTTAATGGACATATTATACAAATAAATACAAAATACAAACGCGTTTTGTTTCATTACCTTATACTACATTACTCATACATTAGTATGTTACAATTTATTTAACTACATGTTATGAAAAAGGCTTGGGTAGGTACTTACAGCTTGCTGAATTAATATTATAATCAGTATATATTATTATCGGCTTAATTGTGTATTTTGTGATTAAAACATAATAAAAATAAGTATGCTAAAAGGGCTCGCCACCATACATAGTCACAAACCAGTGATCGGCACTATCGGTGCAAAACCTTAACAAAACGTGGAGATTATTCTAAAGTGGAGATTATTGAATGCTTACAGCTATGAAAATATCAAAATCCTTAGAACCAAGTAGTGGAAATCCGAGATTCATATATAGAATTGAATTTAAAACTGATCAAGTTATAATTTTAATGTTTCTTTATTTTGTTTATGTCAGCTTTAAAGTTTTGTTAAAGTTTTGCACCGAGAGTGCCGATCACTGTCAATAACCCTAAGTACTGAATAAGTTTTTGAAAAGTGATGACTATATAAGGAATTATATAATTTTAAGTTGTGTTTGATCTAGTAAGTTGAACGTTTTCTTCTTCTATGTCGACTAATTGGACAATATTTAATTGTACACTATTTTGCTCGTGGTAAGGTGCTGTATAAGTAGAATGCGTTATGTTCAATTCTTTCTCTAATTTAACTAATTCTAAATCTAATTTATATTTTTCTCTCTTATAAAGTTCCGTTTTCTCTTTAAGCAACAATATTTCAGCCTCTAATTTTTCCTTTTTTAAACGTATAACGGATTTATACTGGCTATTAGCTGAATTCGTATTATTTTGGGAACTTTGCGGAATAGGTTGACTAGTATCTTGTGCTTGAATAGTCTCAGCCGCCTGAGTTCCTGAGGATTCCGAAACAGCCAAACCCTCTAAGACTGGAGTGTTCTTCCCTATTATACTCAGAATAATTTCATCAGTTTCATCGTATTGCCATCCTTTGCCTCCCGCAGATCCTGTTTGGTTACGATTATCCCTTTTTTCCTAAAAAAATAATAATTATTAGGATTCTTGAAAGCTAAAATTTCATTATTTTGAATGTTCTCTCTGCTTTGCCTAGGGGTTAACTGGGAGAGAATGCCTTATGACTAAAGTCCGCCTTTTGTACATTAAGTTTTTCTTTTGTGCAATAAAGGTTAAATAAATAAATAAATAAATGTTTTTAAACGAACGACGTACAGTCAATCAATTGGAACCCAAGGCCACCCTAGGCTAATACATTCCATTACATAATTAAATAGCTAGGGTGTCAATACGACATAGTTCTAGAGTGGCCTTGTGTTCCCATTCATTACTTGTACGTACGTGTTTACACCGAATTTCAAATAAAAATGGTGTAAATAAAGTAAAAAAAATCATTTATTTCAGATCTATTTATCCATAATATACTGTCACTAATTAATAATTCAAACTTGTTAAATACTTACTACAGTCCTCTTTTTCCAATTTTGCCAAGTAGTATCTCTTAGATATTTCCAATCTTTGTCATATACACCCATTTCACTCAAACGTTGAGTTATTTCTTTCCATTTGTCAACTTTTATTTGGAATGTTAATTTGTTATCAAATTTACCGAATAACACGGATTTGTTGTCGGAAATCAATTTTAAGATAGTCATCTTTCTTGCATTAGCCATATTTGAATAATATTTAAAAAATAAAAATACTAACATACGCACACAAGAAATGCTAGTTTCAAGAAGAAAATTACTTAATGGCGGGAATGGATTTAATAGTTTTAAATAGGTCTTGTGAAAAAGAGAGCAAAGGCATTTGTATTCAGCCAATAAAAAGTATCTATCCTTCACGGAAGCCGCGGTTCGGACGCGGTTTGGACTCGGTTTACGTGGTACGGTGCATTATGAGTCGTACTTTAATATTATGGCAGTTAATAAGCGTACGTGAAATACATAGATTATTATTGTTACTGTCAATATTTTTGAATTAAATAAAACTGACTGATGTTTGAGTTAAACACTTTTATGCATAAATTAGCGAGAGCGTGGAATGGCATATGTAGTGGTGTTACCGTTAACATGAAAATAATTATAGATATTAAAAAAAAACAAGCACAAAATATTAAAATTTGACACTGACATTGTTTTAATATTTACTTTAATGAATAACAAACCTCTTTTTATGCTGAGAGTACGAGAAAACGGATAATTCAAATTTAGAATAATAATATGCCATACCAAGCACTCGCTAATTAGGGTTCCGTAGTCCACAAGGAGCCCTTATAGTTTCGTCATGTCCGTCCGTCCGTCCGTCTGTCCGTCCGGGCTCGTACTCCGCCGCTACTGCACCGATTGTCACGAAAATTGGTGGAGATAGATATTGATGTTCCAAAATTTGGTTTTTAAAATTATGAAAAAATGTTTTTTTTTCAGCCCCCCTACCATACAACGAAAAGTGAATTTAAAAAATTAAATTGGACTAACCCCAACGTGTGGGGTATCGTTCAAAAGCTCTTTTAAAATGCAACAAAAACTACTTTTAAACTATGTAGATCAAACCCCCCAGTCTTGAGATAATCTAATACAAAGTTAAAATTTGAGTTATCCCCCACCGTAACTTTTAAAATATTACTAAAATAATTCTGAAAAAAACGTGGTATATACCTCAAAGTATGTACTTTCAATTAAAACTATAGCGGTCTCGGTATCATAGATAGTTATTTTTATACAACTCGACCAACTTATGTAGTTACAGTCGGCCGAACAAAATGTATGGAGTCAACCGCAAAATGAAATTTGTATATACAACATTCGACTAACCCCATCGTATATACTGTTGGAAAGGCCTTTTCAACTAAAACTATAGCGGACTCTGTATCATACATAGTTATTCCATCGGATAGCTGCGGAACCCTTTCATGTGCGTGCCCGACACGCTCTTGGCCGGTTTTTTATCTATAATATTTGATACATGTTTCCCTATGTTTAGTCGTGACAATTGTTTTTTACAATTGTCGCACCTGTCATTGTGGTGAAACCGATAATTCTACATATGTCATATTTTGATACAATTGTAGCACTTGTCAAGTTGGTGAAATAGGGGCCAGGTCGTAATTGCACTCTTTCCCGGAGAACAACTATGTCAGTGAGAAATCAGTGGTTTTGCAGCTTTATTTGTTTGTTTTGTTTAGAAATTCTCAATGGATCGACATGGGAATTGTATGTTTGATAAGCAGGTGACTAAGCTTGCTTATCCTAAATCAAAAATTAATTATGATGAACAACTGCGAAAAAACGATGTTTTCTTAAATCGCCTATTAATGAACTTAAACATCCTGTAGCTCCTAAAGTATCGTTCGTAGAGTAATAGTATACAAGTATGTTGTCCATTGTGAAACAAGTATGTTGATAATTACATCAGAGGCGGAATTATCACGCGAGCCGCAGGTGAGCGTGATAAGAGAGCCGAGGATGTAATTATCCAAGCTCACGCGTTTCATACGACGTTTTTCAACACATTTTGCGAGGAAAAAATCCTTATCATAAGATGAAAATTTGATAGGCCTGCCAATTTATTTTCCTTACTTATTGATGTCAACAGGTTTTTACTCACATGTTGTATACATCGTCAAGAATTTCTAGTGGCGTCCATTCTTTTTATCACTTTTCTAGTCACCACGAATCAACATTATTGTTAATAACCAAACACGCATTAACAATGTTTACAAGTATCCGTGAAATAACCTATAATGGCGCGCATCATTTTATTTTGTGAAGTTTGCGCAGTGCGAGTGCATAGATGAAATCTCTAAACAGCCAATACAAAATAAAATAAATAATTTCGTTTTTAAATGTTATCTTTATTAATTCATGTAAAATGTTATCTAAAGTGAATAGTTTTACTAAATTAACTGTTTCTATATCATATCCAAAAAGAAATAGTCAATTAATTAACAAAAAGGATTTAATTGGTTTAGTCGAGTAAAAATCCATTTGCCGAGAATTAAAAAAAAAGCTGTACATTCTGTACAACCCGGTTAGTTCAGGAATGCACCGTGTGCATGCATACATCTTGCTGCAAGGTGCCAACGTGACGTCATCGGGATATAACCATAACACATAATTAAATTAATAATTATAATAGTTATGTTATGATGAGCACCTGCGATAAAACGACGTTTTCTTAAATCGACTATTTTTTATCTCTTTGTTTAATTGAACGCCCTGTAGCTCCCAAAGTATTGATGGTAGAGTAAAAATAATTATGACCAATTTTGTAGGAAATTTTATGTAGAATCTTTTGTCTGAAATAATTATAACGCTATTCGTACAGATATTCGAGATATGTATGAAAATCTGAAAAAAGGTACCTTTACACCCTCAGCACAGCCCCCACCCTCGATGACTTAGTATGTTTATCTGGACACCACAAGGTATAATTGTATACCAATTTACAAAACTACACGAATTATTTCCCCTGATATATTGCTGTTTAATTTGTTATTCTTAGATTATAAGTACTAGCTTTCGCCCGCGACTTCGTCTGCTTAGACTCAGGATCAAAACTATCCTATATTTTAATCCAGGCTATTAAATATCTTCGTGCAAATTTTCAACCAAATCGGTTGATCCGTTTAAGCATGATTGAGTTACAAACATCCAAAGCGTGATTGAGTTACAAACATCGAAACATCCAAACTTTCGCATTTATAATATTAGTAGGATAACAAATGATTTGTCTTACCCAGAAGGAAATATTCGCCAACCCTTTCGTCGAATAATCTCAGCATCTCCCGTTTTATGACCGAGTTATTAAAAATAAATTGATCATGGACGCTGCCAGGGAATCGGGCCTGAACTCCCAAAATGCGACAGTCCACATCCGCCACCTGATAAAAATGACATTGAAAGTGATATATTCCTCATTATAAGTAAGCTAGTTCTGTTCAAAGTGTGAAGTCAATTAATATTATGTATGATATATAAAAAGGCTAATAGGGTTCCTTACCTTTATGTAGACAGGCAAGCCGTCGCCCCGTGCAGCATTTAACTGATCGCTTAATTCGGCACATAAATAGAGTGCCATATCTTTTGACATTCTATATATGTGTCGAAATTCAGGCTCTGGCAACTCAAAGGGGTTAGAAGCATCTCGTATTTGACGCCGGTGCATCTTTCTTGCCTCTTTGTCGGCATGCCAAGATATAAGATAACTTATGTAAGGTGATCCCATCCTGAAATCAATATTGGAGTTGTAAGGTTTTTGAAGATACGCAAATAAGGATACTATGTGTTCTGCATGTCCATAAATGCTAAAAAGTCAGTAGTTTTAGTGCAGGGCAGTGCGGAAACACCAACTATACTGGTGGATGGTCCAGCTCTAGAAGTCGTCGATAAGTTTTGCCACCTCGGGTCAACCGTCGAACAATCTCTCACTTGACGCAGAGATTGGGCTGCCATGAATTTTGTTTGCCAGAAATGTGGAAGATGGCCACATGCCGCCACCATGCCGGTCTCGTATCGGTCTTCACAGTCACCAAAACGATGTCTCTCGTACACAGCAATGCTTAAATCGTCTGTAATAGACGTAAAGGCCTATGACGATGTTGATAAATAATAGTAAATCACCTTGTAAGTCCCGGTGCGAAACCTTGTCCAATATACGTAAGCAAGAGTCGTCGTGATATGCAGTAATATCGAAGTCCAATGATCAAGCGAAATGTCGTAAAAACTAAATCAATCCGAGCATGTAGATAGACAAAACAGCAAACGAACTTAGTTTTGAAACTGCATGAAACCGTATGTATTGTGAACTTGTGACAGAAGATGTTTTCATAGTGTTAAATTTTACCGGGGGTCTCGAGCGACCTATACAAATTTACGCCCGTCATCGGTTTATACCGGCAATTTTATATGTCTAAATCAAGAGCATGTTAGCACTTGACGTTTAAATTTTCGTTTTATGTGCAAGACGTATGAATGGTTACATTTTAAGTGCTAGTGTACTAGCCTTCTGGTGTCACATTTTGCGTAGGTACTTTGACGTCACGAGCGTAGACGATGACGGGAAACGTAAGCCGCGCGACATCGACTAGCACGCGGCAGATGCAATAATTTGTAGGTTTATTTTGTATCGATTCGAAATATCGATAAGAACCGACAGAGGAAATGATAATTAGTTTCAACAGAGGAAATGAAAAATAGTATTAAAAAGGTCTTAGTTTTTGTACAGTTTAGAAGGAAATAACTTGTCGAAACTTTTAGTAAGTTCACTCCAGCATCCTGAACAAATTTCTGAAGGGATTGCTTACGTTCCTGCTCACGCACGCTACACTTTATATATGCGACCAGCGGCGCTACCACGAACTTCGAAAGTCGAAGTTCGGGTATTTCCATCTCTATTGCACTCCCTCACTCGCATGACAGGGATGCCTGTATTACGAGCGCCGCAGATATACCGTAGGCAATGGCCAGAATTTAAGACCCGTTTATTTTTAACATGCGGATTATTCGGAAAACTGAAATAAAATTTGCAATATAGAAGTAACCATAACCGGTTTCTTAATAATATTTGCTTTGCACTAATTGCACTACGTACATTATATAGCTGCATAATGATATAAGCACGTAATTATCATTTCCTCTGTTTTCAAAATCGATTTTAGTAATCGAGTAAGAAAATCACAGTGTACTGTATTCTTACTTTTGACAAAAAAATGAGGTATCGACCTTGAACGTAACTCGACTGTTTGAATAGCTTATTTTTACATCGCGACAAAAATCGAGAGAGCTTGCGCGCCGTCGCGTGATTGCCGTGCTGGTCTCTGATTAAAAAAATATCCTAGTGTTGCCGAATTAATTATCTTTCCCTAACAATAACACAGTTTCATTTATTCATGGCTCCTATGATTCCCAAAGAACCCTAGCGTAGGTACAATTCGGAAGTACTGGCCCTGAAAGCACTCGTCCGTAAACCTAGAAAAGGTCAGTGTTTTGAATTTTTGTTGTAAGAAGATAAAAATATAAAGAAATCTTGGTTACTCGTGCGAAGCCGGGGCGGGTCGCTGACGTTGGAATACATTTTTGTGTGGGCCGCAAGCAATTTGGTGGTCCGCGCAATGTCTCGCGTCTCTATAGGTATAGATGCATTCTATTCCAGAGGGATTTCCCCTCACGTTTCAAACGCGCGGACAATTTTACTGTAATTTTCCATATAATAATTGACATTCAGCTCTACCCAACGTACGTACAATGCGTTACATGACCGACCTGCAGCTCTACGAGCCTTACATCTTGGTATAAAACTACAAATTGGTCGTTTCTGTGACTTTATTTCTGACCTTCAAGAGCCACTGCTTCTATGGGCATGTTTACAAATTGATTAGTGATTAGTGCGAGTCCATACAAAAGCTACTCGCACTTGCAGCAAATGAATGAACTCGCACTAATCACTAATCAAAGTGTAAACAGCCCATACCACAAGGTAAGGTCATTGATGACCTGGTAAAGGTCGCGGGAGTCCGTTGGATGCGGGTGGCGTAGGGCCGGTCACTGGCACTCTTTGGGGGAGGCCTATGTCCAGCAGTGGACTTCTTTCGGCTGATATGATGATGATGACGTTGATGATGATATCGCTTTATTATATTTAGTTTTGGTATGTATTATCATCACTATCATTAGTTATCATTAAATAATTAAATATACCCAATCTACGCTTAGGGTATAGTCACCATCAGATATATCGGAGCGGCCAAAGTGCTCACAAATATCTGAACACGTCTCTATTGTCGAGGCATTCGAGACGTGTTCAGATATTTGTGAGCACTTTGGCCGCTCCGACACATATGATGGCGACTGTACCTATCTCAAAGCTTCCACAAAGTCAATAAATGTGATTACAAAACTTGATGAGTTAACTACAGCCAAGCTTTTAATTACACAAACGAATAACTTTGACGTTTGCTACATGTTGTGTGCCTTTTGGATACAATATAATTACCACAATGTCCGGGAAAACACGTTATCCCGACAAATACATTCCGACTTTTTTAGCCCGTTGATGCGCACGTGGCGATGCGCGTTCAAGCTATTGAAACGTTCGAAGCTACTAACGGCGAGTTCGAAAAGTATTCGTATCGATAAGATTAGATTAAAAAGCACACGTAACTTTCCCCTTTAAGAGTCCGCAGTAAGCTCGGCCGAATTTCACCTTCCCATACAAACGTAGTTACGCTCTCATTTTAAAACTACGTGTTGGATTGTGACAAAACTTTGCATATACAATGACATGAGGTATATCTATGTCTGCAATTAATTTATAGACATAGATATACCTCATGTCATTGTATATGCAAAGTTTCATCACAATCCAACACGTAGTTTTAAAATGAGAGCGTAACTACGTTTGTATGGGGAATTGAGCTTACTGCGGACTCTTAATTACAAATATATTACCGATTGACACCGCCACTTGCGGTTTTCTGTACACATAATCATATATGCCAACTCATTCAAAAACTCCAACATTGAATACTCCTTCAAAGTGTATAAGGGACCGAGGATGCCGCGACTCCTCTTCTTGCGACTTACTTCTTAAGTTGCGCTAACTCATGCAGAAACTGGTTCGCTTTGGCGGCATGTTTTATGTATTGCGGTTGCGGACCTATTTAAAGATCGCTCTCCCGTTTTACTCTGGGTAAATATTTTTACCCACTAAAAATAAGGTCGCCGAATTCTTTATGATGTTTGATTTCAAAGATTGTTTTGACGAAAACAGCGCACTCCCATATAATGGACAAGTAGTGGTTGTTAGGCCAGGCATTGTGGCCTGTAATTGGCCACCCGATAAAAAATATCTCCCTGAGGGATGTTTTGTCCCCGAGATTTGTGATAAGCGTGCATAGTCGGAGGTCAGTTTTAAACGGGTTTGCCTGAGGTTTTCCCAATAACGACAAAATTAGATTTTGGAATTATAATAAAACTTAAAACAGACTTTGTTTATTTATTGAATACTAGCTGTTGCCCGCGACTTCGTCCGCGTAGAACTTGAGAAAAAATATTGCTATTTAATTATTTTAGGCCTAACCTTAATTATCGCTGTCCCAAAAAAACTTCTACCATCTTAAGGGATGATTTTCGAGATAAAAACTATCCTAAATCCTCCCAACGGTCTCAAACTATATCTATCGTATCGTAAAAGGTTTAAATTTCGAAACCGAAATTGAAATGTCCGTTTTAAAAAATATAGATATTTTAAGTATTATCACACGTTTCTAACTACTTGAATTGCTTATATTTCATAATGTATTAAAGGATTTTTTTATGTCTACTAAGCTACATTGCCTACTGATTTTTTTTTGCCTAATTCCGTTTAGTAGCTTTAATTACGTTAGTCCGGGTTGCCTGTATAGTTTTGAAAGTAAAATTATCATATGCCAAAAGACGTACACTTTCCATCTCCATCCCCAGTGCCCGTTAAACGGTGTTTGAGAGTAAATTATTATGATTAGTAGTAATTAACTTCTTAAATTAACAAAATGATCCACAGTTTTCATCTAAATTACCCTCTTTTCGGTTTGTGAGCATCGCAGTTCTAACCTAACCTTTTTTTCTGGTAGCTGTTCGGTTCTGTAAGGGTCGCAGTTTTAATTTAACCTAACCTAATTTTCAGCGAGCAGTAGGATTATGTATTCTGAATAATGGCTTACCAAATAGTACATTATATTATGTCTGACCGAAGAATTCCCTTACCTCAAAAAGTACCTTGGTCCCCATACTTTCGACCCCTTTTAACCTCCAACCTTGAGGAAGAATATAAAAAAACGCAGTAATTTGTTTTCTAGTCCTTGACCGAAGTTACAGTTACCTTATTTTAAAATTGTCTTGTTTCCCGTATAAATTTCCAACTGCTTTTAGCCCCTTTAGGGATGAACCTCGTTCAACGCCCAATATTTTTTTCTAGTCTTCAAAGAAATAGTCAAAAACCGAAGTTACAAATCTCTCCGGGTTATTGGGCCTACTTATTTCGAGCACCTACCCGCCGATATAAGAAACGAACCTTGTGACGTAACATTTGTGCGTAGACTGAGAAATCTTTTGTTGGATAACCCTCTGTACTCTGTTCACGAGTTCATGGAAATAATGTTTTAAGTAATTATTTGATTTATTGATACCTAATTCTGATACTATTTCTTGTGTAACATTTATATTGTATTTCTTCTGTGAAATCGTAATACGTAAATTGACATTGTTTATTTTTGTTTAAAATTTACTATCCACTAGTTGTTAAATGACAATCCGTAATCGGAGATACTATTTCCACTTTCTGTATTGACATTTTGAATATTATTTATTTTTTATCGTGATAAGGATTCTTATAATTTTGACATTGTATGCGAATCTATATTGTAATTTTTATCTCGAAATGAATAAATCTAATCTAATCTTACTTTAAAAATATCTTGCTCTCTTCGAACCCACTTTTAACCGTCTTAGGAGATAAATAAAAAAACGCTGAAATTTGTTTTGCAGTCTTTTAGCATACAGGCTAACACATAAGTTACAAATCTCTTACCACCATTTACGAGCAAGTGTGATGAAAAGAAGACTTACAATGCTGTGATGTGTGTTCGGAACACACACCCAAATCCTCCAGCTGTTATAGCTAGACTAGCTCAGGGTTTCTACGAGGGATTTAAGGGTGAACACGGATTAACGCGGTCGCGGACCTATCCTTACCGGCTACGGGATATTAGTGGGAGCCTTAATTCGGGAAGCCTAAGGCTGACGAGGCCTTGCTAAAACCGCCAAAGGCTGAAGGAAGGCTGAACTGTTGCGGCTGTTGGAACCTGGAACCCCTGGCTGATGACGACTTGCCAAAACCACCGCCGCGGGGATGATTCCAGGGTGAGCTAGTCCAAGGCTGATGAGGGCTTGCCAAAACTACCGCCTAGAGGACTAGGGTATTTGGGAACGTCTAGGGGCTGACGAGGGTTTGCCAAAATGGCCGCCTCAAAGACGCAAGGGGGAAGGGAGGGGGCGGTGCTTTTACAAGGCGGGCCACGCAGGACCCTTTTGCTCGATGCTGAATTCTGTTTTTTTTTATGGACTAACCTACAAGCCTTGCCGGGCCCTTTTGCTCGGCGCGGACAATGCGTGAGTTGGGCAGAGGGTCAACAGCGAAGTGCCGACTTTGTTTTTTTTTTAATGGATTATACTGCGAGCCGGGCCACGCAGGACCCTTTGGCTCGGCATGGGCAAGGCGTGATTTGGCCAGAGGGCCAAAACAGCAATATGCCGACTTTGAACGCACGCACTTGCTTCATATAGCTCCGCCGCGCCGCGGCCGATCGGTGTGACGCCTTGGCCACGACTTTGGTCTTAAGCGACCTGCGGCAGCGGTTTTTCTAATTCATTGCGCGTGACCCCAACTAACCACAGTGCGTTGCGCGTCTCGACCGCGCAATGAACAGATAAAACGCTGCCGCAGGTCGCTTAAGACCAAAGTCGTGGCCAAGGCGTGACGCCCGCTGCCCGTCCCGCGTCGCGCCACCGTTATTTGACGTAGGTCGTCGTACATCGTCTCAATGCGAAAGTCAAATAACCATCATATTAAGAAATCTGCTGTGACCGATCATTTGCTGAAGTCTCCTAGGCTAGGACTCAATCACTCGATCGAGTTCATGACTCGTAAGTATTTTCTACTTAAGGTTGTTTATATGCCGATGAAAACTTGTACTTGGTTGCAATCAATAAGGGTACAATAACGGGTATTGCGGAATCTAGTCACCGGATATTGTGAATGTTGTGTGTCGACGCTGCCGACAGAGGGACAGATAACCGTACAAGCAACGAACTTTTATGTAAAAAAAAACACTGATTATTTCAATATAGTTAGCACAATCTTAACTTTCCAAGATTATAAGCTAAGTTTAGGTCATAACCATAACATAAACATATATATCATAACATAAACATTGACATTTTATTTTTGTTAGTTAATTAAGAATTTTATTCAGGCTTTTTTGTTAATCCCCTATATATAGTATGTCTATTATATTTGTAGGGAGACTGTTTTGGACAGCACTGGTCCAGACCGAAGGGTAGAGCAAAAGTTATAATTTTTTTGCTACTTGGTACCATAAAGGTTTTACTACTTGTTAGTGTCCGGAGGTTCTGTGGTCTGTTATACCTATTCAGTCTTCCTAGGTATTTTAACTTTGTTATATAGATTCTACAATATTGAAATAGGTTGTCATAGTTGCTTTTGTGCTTATATATAAGTTTTAGTGGTACAATTGTTTTTATTAGCCTTAATTGTAAATTGTATATACGCTGTAGGTATGTTTTGTATGTTCTTCCTGTTATATTTGCATACCGCGGGTAGATGTAACTCGCCAGTCTGCGTTTGAGCATTAAATGTAGCACATATGCGTGTCCTGTGAATTTGGAGTTTTATTGGTACTTCCCGGCCAGTACACGACACTTCATAATTTATCACTCAATCAGCCATGACCAATTATATTAGGCAAAGTGTCCTATACCTGAAAATCGGCGCTGTAGGTGTCTGTCTGATATATAGGCTGTTTAACTAAATATAAGGGCTCGCAGTCGCAGCACGGACTTGAGTCATGCAAACAGGGGTGTTTGTGGGCAACAATTTTGGGTACTAGGTATGTTAGTTTTATTATAGGATGAATGGATGTGCATTAATTTAATTTTCTCAAACATGCAATAAAATATTGACGTTGTGTTCTTCATAATGGGCTTCGAAGTGTCATGTTTCGGGCGCAGCAATACAAATTATTCCAGCTCGAAAGCGCAACGTAAATAAAAGAATAGCAAACATCCCAGACACTACCTCTTACAGCTTTAGTTTGGTGGTAGAGAGTTTTATTTTTGTTATAACTGACTGATCTCTTCGATCTCCCTCTTGATCCTACTTATTAAGGAGCCCCGGAATGCTCAGGCATCAGGCAAGCATCTTCTTATTAAGGAGCCCCGGAATGCCTGAGCATCAGGCAAGCATCTTCTTATTAAGGAGCCCCGGAATGCCTGAGCATCAGGCAAGCATGTTCTTATTAAGGAGCCCCGGAATGCCTGAGCATCAGGCAAGCATCTTCTTATTAAGGAGCCCCGGAATGCCTGAGCATCAGGCAAGCATCTTCTTATTATGGAGCCCCGGAATGCCTGAGCATCAGGCAAGCATCTTCTTATTAAGGAGCCCGGGAATGCCTGAGCATCAGGCAAGCATCTTCTTATTATGGAGCCCCGGAATGCTCAGGCATCAGGCAAGCATCTTCTTGTTAAGGAGCCCCGGCATGCTCAGGCACCAGGCAAGCATCTTCTTGTCGGAATGGATTCACATTTTATTAGGCCGCGACAGTACACACGCAGGCGCATAAGGTCCACGGTGTCATTGTTGCCTATCAACTTAGATTATCAATTCTGGTGGCCATAGCCAGTGCTCTCTTTTTGGGTTTAATACCAAACAGGTAAAAAAAGAACCCTTTGGTGCGACTCTATCCGTCTTTCACAACGTTAAATATCTCGGGAAAGTTATTATTCTATCTATTTCATATTGGTATATGTTTAACGGATCACCAGATATAGTAAAATATAACGCCAAAAAAACACTTTTTGCTGCCGAAAATAGTAAATGATTACCAAAATTGTATCTCCATTTTAATGTGAAATAACAACCCAAATTACAACATATTACTATCACAGTATAGAAGAATAATACAGTAGTTAATCAGAGGCCGTTTAGGAGCGTTCGTTACCTACTTTCGCTCGATGCGCAGGGCTGTGTCACGTATGCAAAGTATTTCTGTTACAGTTTAATAGACAATTGTATACACAAAGTAATAATATTATAGATAGATCGAATATTTTAATACCACTATACTATGCCTAAAATATTTCCAAGTAAGTATAATAGATGCTAAACTGCACTCGATTGGTATGTGCTTAGTTACAAGCCTATTCGGCTCCTTTTGATCTCGTGGCACTGGCGGCTCGCTGTCTTCATACCTACGAGGCGGCTTCCTTTCACGTGACGAGTGAGAACGAGCGAACACGGCAACGGCGCGGCCCCGATTGAAGCATTCTCACATTCTCTATCATTCCCGAAGGCTATGTGCGCCCGCATGTGTGCAGCCGTGCGATGTACCTTTGTTCGAAGTTTATCTACTGTTCCTATACTGTGTTACTATCCTATCAAAGAAAATGCTATCCTAATAAATTATTGCTAACCCAAAAATAGTAAATGATCACCAAAATGTTATCTCCATTTTAATGTGAAATAATAAGCCACATTATAACATCTTACTATCCTATTAAAGAAAATGCTATCCATTTTATAAATACTGGTACGGAACCCTTCGTGCGCGAGTCCGACTCGCACTCGGTCGGTTTTTAGATTTATCTTACTTTTCTTAATTTAGTTAATTTTAATTATCATTATCATCTTGTATATACTTTAGTGAACAAATTCTGTCATATTAGCAGATAATTATTTATTCTTTTATTGATATCATCATATTAGGCACCTATAATTACTTGTTTTACTCAAAGGTGCATGAATGTTTTATTATATCTGTCCCTGAATATATCTCTCAGAGCCACATCAACAGTAGGTAATTAACACATCGGGTGAGCACAATTGCTTGAGAAGACAAACCTAATGTAACTATTGAAACAGAGGCAGAGTTGGAAACAAAATGAAAACCAACACGCTGTGTACACAAACCACATAATATAAGTGGAGAGGCATTGCAAATAATCCATTTTCTATTCAAAACCTGTTATCGGCGGTGAAAGGTTAACAGATATTCTAATCTTAAAACAAAGCGGGAGGTTTCATCTAGGTAATCTATCGGAACAGAGCTTTGATTAGTAATTATAGTAATTTCATACTAATACTAAATATAAAGGTCTGTGAGAACCTGCGGAACCTCTTATCCGATTTCAAGTTTGAACTACTTAACTTGGATGATGATAGCGTGTTGTTGTGCCTTAGAGGCTTTTGACAGATACGATTCTAGTGCGTAATTAGTGATGTGCCGTTTCCGGGAACGTTGGACTATTTCCGGCAATGGCCTAAACAAAGAAATGGCCTACAGATTATGTTATTTATCACGTATGATTTGTTCAAGCCAAGTTGTGGCAGTTTTGTGTCGGAGCAACTGGCGTCCAATACAATTAAGTGTAGCAGTTCGTTCCCTTATATTCCTCAGAGCGACGCGACGCTTAGTCGACTCGCCGAACGCTCCTATAGTTGACTGCCACCTAGGTAGGTATATGAGTAATTCCTGCATTGAATAGTTTTTTATGAAAACAATGATAAACCAAGTACTTTTCGCAGAGGTCCTAGTAATAATGATGTAGAGGAGAACAGACGACATACGAAATCATTTCTGCCCTAACTAAAACGGAGAACTCCTTTCTCGCTCGTTCAAAAAGCAAACTGTGTTCAAAGCATGGTTTTATTAAATGATAGACGTTAGTAATCATAAAAACGTATGAACACAAAAGGTATAAAAATAATTAAGAGTGATGTTTATGAATACAAACGGCTACTGTAATAAAAAATAGGACAACAAATTTTATGTAAGTCCACACACGGTCCTTTCGCATTAATAACGTAAAAATAACAAAGAAGCTAATGATCTCGGCAATATTTTATACCATGCATGTGGCTTGCTCGACATTATACCTACCACGACCGGCCACAGAATTTTAAATATAATAAGATGAAATGGTACTCCGTTGCCAAGTGCCATGAGAATTTTTGTACAGTCAGGTATATCTTCATTTTTATTTTATTATAATGCAAAGAACACAGGCAATAGTAGATTGTTAACCGGATTGCAAGCCACCCATTTTAGCGCTACTAATATTACTAGTTCGAGGCTGAAATGGGTGTATTTCCCTGATTGAAACACTACTTTTAATTTCGAATATGAGGAAAGGAACTGAAAGCCAAAAACGTCACTGTCTAAGTCAGTCAGATCCTATAGAACCCATTTTTGTGTTTTTTTTGTGTTGTATTCATTATTAAATCATTGGATATGATATGTTACATTCAAAATTCGCATGATAAGTATTAATTTGCCAATTAGCATGTAAGGTATAACTGCAGTTAGTGCTAATATTAATGGTAATAAATAATAAAATTTTAAAAGCATATATAATATTTAAAAAAACTAAACCCAGTACAATGATTAAAAAAATTGAAAAGGTTTTAAGGTTACATTGAAGTAGAAACGAACGTTTCAAAAATGTATTCAAAGGTCTTCGAATAGAAAAATAGTCATCAAATAACGAATTTACATACATACAATCACGCCTTTATATTCCTAAAAGGGGTAGGCAGAGCACATGAAACTTATGTTCCAGTGCCACTTTTAGCATAAATGCACTTTTAACTAATTTATTATCATAAAAATCGATACAATTTTATGAAACTGTCGCTGTACAGGTTTCTTCCTTTGGTTTTTTATTACTTTTCAGCCCTATTAGGGGCGACACGCATCACTTTCATTTCAACCCGCTGTTTAGATAAACAATGATCTACTTTCAGAGTATGAGAGATGAAATAGTACATTACTACGGAGGCCGGGAAGTAAGGGGTTTCCGGCCGAGTACATATAGACTAGGATAGTTATGAAGCTGGCAACCCCTTTACACGCCGAGGTATGTATAGTGCTTTTCTCAAACATACAATGAAATAAATAAATAAAACTCCATGCTGCTGTGCCACAAATTGTGGAATGGAAATTAAAAAAGACCATCTTGCTGGACTAGGCCTCTAATTTTGTATGAAATACCATTACGGGTCTCTCGTCTCACTGCGCCCGACACGGGACACTTCGAAGCCCATTATGAAAAACACAACGTCAATATTTCATTGCATGTTTGAGAAAATAAATTTCTTCCCTGGAACGCCCCGGTTGTGGAACGGGCTGGCCAAAGTTTTCCCGAGGTACAGTATAGGGTTAAGTTCAAGAAAGGAGTGATAGATTGTAAGCGCCCATAGCCTTCGGTAATCGCTTAATATCAGGCAGGCCGTACACTTGTTTGCCACCGTCGTGGTATATAATAAGCATTCTGCTGCCGACTGTACGTACCAAGTGTACGTAGTGCACGGAATATTCAATTTCATTGGCCGCGGCTGCAGGTGCCGCCGTCACGATAAGTAAAGCTAAGCTGGTTTACTAGCGGATGTGCTGAACTCCAAAAATCTCATTTCATACCTATTTCGTTATTTTGACAATATTTTCGTTATTATAAAAAAAATTTCACGCCATCATTACTTTTTCAATACATTTTTCACTTCTCATGCTCAAAAAGTGCTTCATATTAGGCCTAGCAAGCGGGGCTAAAGTAGTACATTTAGCCCCTAGGGAAAATACATATTTATGATTTATAAAACATTTTAATTTGACCATTCAAAACAGTTCAACGTATTACATCCACCAATCACAAGTCTTTAAAAAAACCATTAGTATTTGCTATCAACTAACCAGAATACAGCTAGACATTAAAATCGGCCAATCAGGAAACAGAATTAATTTCAAACATTAGATGTGTTTTTTACTCCCTAATTCACAATAGGTAATAAAAAAAAGGCCTCTGACCGACTATAGCCGCGTCCAAACGTTCAAGCATGGTTGACTGCATATATGACATACTCGTAAGCTATGAAGATTGAGCGGGATAGACTGCTGTCTATCTCGCCTTATCGTATGCCGCGCGTATGCTGACCGTCGCGCTCGGCCGTTTGGACGTGGCTATTAGGCCTGCAACACACTGGCGCGGCCTGCGGTGGCGGACAATAGTAAAATTGACAGCTAATGACAAGTTTACTATTGTCCACCGCGGCCAGGCCGCGCCAGTCTGTGGGAGGCCTTAGGCCTACAACACACTGGCGCGGCCTGCGAGACATAGATATACCTCATGTCATTGTATATGCAAAGTTTCATCACAATCAACACGTAGTTTTAAAATGAGAGCGTAACTACGTTTGTATGGGGAATTGAGCTTACTGCGGACTCTTAATTACAAATATATTACCGATTGACACCGCCACTTGCGGTTTTCTGTGTTACTGTACAAATAATCAAATATGCCAACTCATTCAAAAACTCCAACATTGAATACTCCTTCAAAGTGTATAAGGGACCGAGGATGCCGCGACTCCTCTTCTTGCGACTTACTTCTTAAGTTGCGCTAACTCATGCAGAAACTGGTTCGCTTTGGCGGCATGTTTTATGTATTGCGGTTGCGGACCTATTTAAAGATCGCTCTCCCGTTTTACTCTGGGTAAATATTTTTACCCACTAAAAATAAGGTCGCCGAATTCTTTATGATGTTTGATTTCAAAGATTGTTTTGACGAAAACAGCGCACCCCCATATAATGGACAAGTAGTGGTTGTTAGGCCAGGCATTGTGGCCTGTAATTGGCCACCCGATAAAAAATAACTCCCTGAGGGATGTTTTGTCCCCGAGATTTGTGATAAGCGTGCATAGTCGGAGGTCAGTTTTAAACGGGTTTGCCTGAGGTTTTCCCAATAACGACAAAATTAGATTTTGGAATTATAATAAAACTTAAAACAGACTTTGTTTATTTATTGAATACTAGCTGTTGCCCGCGACTTCGTCCGCGTAGAACTTGAGAAAAAATATTGCTATTTAATTATTTTAGGCCTAACCTTAATTATCGCTGTCCCAAAAAAAACTTCTACCATCTTAAGGGATGATTTTCGAGATAAAAACTATCCTAAATCCTCCCAAGGGTCTCAAATTATACCTATCTATCGTATCGTAAAAGGTTTAAATTTCGAAACCGAAATTGAAATGTCCGTTTTAAAAAATATAGATATTTTAAGTATTATCACACGTTTCTAACTACTTGAATTGCTTATATTTCATAATTAAAGGATTTTTTATGTCTACTAAGCTACATTGCCTACTGATTTTTTTTGCCTAATTCCGTTTAGTAGCTTTAATTACGTTAGTCCGGGTTGCCTGTATAGTTTTGAAAGTAAAATTATCATATGCCAAAAGACGTACACTTTCCATCTCCATCCCCAGTGCCCGTTAAACGGTGTTTGAGAGTAAATTATTATGATTAGTAGTAATTAACTTCTTAAATTAACAAAATGATCCACAGTTTTCATCTAAATTACCCTCTTTTCGGTTTGTGAGCATCGCAGTTCTAACCTAACCTTTTTTTATTGGTAGCTGTTCGGTTATGTAAGGGTCGCAGTTTTAACTTAACCTAACCTAATTTTCAGCGAGCAGTAGGATTATGTATTCTGAATAATGGCTTACCAAATAGTACATTATATTATGTCTGACCGAAGAATTCCCTTACCTCAAAAAGTACCTTGGTCCCCATACTTTCGACCCTTTTAACCTCCAACCTTAGCTTCGGCTTCCTTGAACGAAGTTACAGTTACCTTATTTTTAAATTTTCTTGTTTCCCGTATAAATTTCCAACTCCTTTTAGCCCCTTTAGGGATGAACCTCGTTCAACGCCCAATATTTTTTCTAGTCTTCAAAGAAATAGTCAAAAACCGAAGTTACAAATCTCTCCGGGTTATTGGGCCTACTTATTTGTAGCACCTACCCGCCGATATAAGAAACGAACCTTGTGACGTAACATTTGTGCGTAGACTGAGAAATCTTTTGTTGGATAACCCTCTGTACTCTGTTCACGAGTTCATAGAAATAATGTTTTAAGTAATTAATTGTGTAACATTTATATTGTATTTCTTCTGTGAAATCGTAATACGTAAATTAACATTGTTTATTTTTGTTTAAAATTTACTATCCACTAGTTGTTAAATGACAATCCGTAATCGGAGTTACTATTTCCACTTTCTGTATTGACATTTTGAATATTATTTATTTTTTATCGTGATAAGGATTCTTATAATTTTGACATTGTATAAGAATCTATATTTTAATTTTTATCTCGAAATAAATAAATCTAATCTAATCTTACTTTAAAAATATCTTGCTCTCTATACAAACTTCGAACCCACTTTTAACCCTCTTAGGAGATAAATAAAAAAACGCTGAAATTTGTTTTGCAGTCTTTTAGCATACAGGCTAACACATAAGTTACAAATCTCTTACCACCATTTACGAGCAAGTGTGATGAAAAGAAGACTTACAATGCTGTGATGTGTGTTCGGAACACACACCCAAATCCTCCAGCTGTTATAGCTAGACTAGCTCAGGGTTTCTACGAGGGATTTAAGGGTGAACACGGATTAATGCGGTCGTGGACCTATCCTTACCGGCTACGGGATATTAGTGGGAGCCTTAATTCGGGAAGCCTAAGGCTGACGAGGCCTTGCTAAAACCGCCAAAGGCTGAAGGAAGGCTGAACTGTTGCGGCTGTTGGAACCTGGAACCCCTGGCTGATGACGACTTGCCAAAACCACCGCCGCGGGGATGATTCCAGGGTGAGCTAGTCCAAGGCTGATGAGGGCTTGCCAAAACTACCGCCTAGAGGACTAGGGTATTTGGGAACGTCTAGGGGCTGACGAGGGTTTGCCAAAATGGCCGCCTCAAAGACGCAAGGCGGAAGGGAGGGGGCGGTGCTACCCGAACCCAACCAGACTCCGGGGAACACTGCCGGCTTTGTTTTTTTTTTTGTTTTTTGAATGACTTTTTTACAAGGCGGGCCACGCAGGACCCTTTTGCTCGATGCTGAATTCTGTTTTTTTTTATGGACTAACCTACAAGCCTTGCCGGGCCCTTTTGCTCGGCGCGGACAATGCGTGAGTTGGCCAGAGGGTCAACAGCGAAGTGCCGACTTTGTTTTTTTTTTAATGGATTATACTGCGAGCCGGGCCACGCAGGACCCTTTTGCTCGGCATGGGCAAGGCGTGATTTGGCCAGAGGGCCAAAACAGCAATATGCCGACTTTGAACGCACGCACTTGCTTCATATAGCTCCGCCGCGCCGCGGCCGATCGGTGTGACGCCTTGGCCACGACTTTGGTCTTAAGCGACCTGCGGCAGCGGTTTTTCTAATTCATTGCGCGTGACCCCAACTAACCACAGTGCGTTGCGCGTCTCGACCGCGCAATGAACAGATAAAACGCTGCCGCAGGTCGCTTAAGACCAAAGTCGTGGCCAAGGCGTGACGCCCGCTGCCCGTCCCGCGTCGCGCCACCGTTATTTGACGTAGGTCGTCGTACATCGTCTCAATGCGAAAGTCAAATAACCATCATATTAAGAAATCTGCTGTGACCGATCATTTGCTGGTCTCCTAGGCTAGGACTCAATCACTCGATCGAGTTCATGACTCGTAAGTATTTTCTACTTAAGGTTGTTTATATGCCGATGAAAACTTGTACTTGGTTGCAATCAATAAGGGTACAATAACGGGTATTGCGGAATCTAGTCACCGGATATTGTGAATGTTGTGTGTCGACGCTGCCGACAGAGGGACAGATAACCGTACAAGCAACGAACTTTTATGTAAAAAAAAACACTGATTATTTCAATATAGTTAGCACAATCTTAACTTTCCAAGATTATAAGCTAAGTTTAGGTTATTATATATCATAACATAAACATTGACATTTTATTTTTGTTAGTTAATTAAGAATTTTATTCAGGCTTTTTTGTTAATCCCCTATATATAGTATGTCTATTATATTTGTAGGGAGACTGTTTTGGACAGCACTGGTCCAGACCGAAGGGTAGAGCAAAAAGTTATAATTTTTTTGCTACTTGGTACCATAAAGGTTTTACTACTTGTTAGTGTCCGGAGGTTCTGTGGTCTGTTATACCTATTCAGTCTTCCTAGGTATTTTAACTTTGTTATATAGATTCTACAATATTGAAATAGGTTGTCATAGTTGCTTTTGTGCTTATATATAAGTTTTAGTGGTACAATTGTTTTTATTAGCCTTAATTGTAAATTGTATATACGCTGTAGGTATGTTTTGTATGTTCTTCCTGTTATATTTGCATACCGCGGGTAGATGTAACTCGCCAGTCTGCGTTTGAGCATTAAATGTAGCACATATGCGTGTCCTGTGAATTTGGAGTTTTATTGGTACTTCCCGGCCAGTACACGACACTTCATAATTTATCACTCAATCAGCCATGACCAATTATATTAGGCAAAGTGTCCTATACCTGAAAATCGGCGCTGTAGGTGTCTGTCTGATATATAGGCTGTTTAACTAAATATAAGGGCTCGCAGTCGCAGCACGGACTTGAGTCATGCAAACAGGGGTGTTTGTGGGCAACAATTTTGGGTACTAGGTATGTTAGTTTTATTATAGGATGAATGGATGTGCATTAATTTAATTTTCTCAAACATGCAATAAAATATTGACGTTGTGTTCTTCATAATGGGCTTCGAAGTGTCATGTTTCGGGCGCAGCAATACAAATTATTCCAGCTCGAAAGCGCAACGTAAATAAAAGAATAGCAAACATCCCAGACACAGCTTTAGTTTGGTGGTAGAGAGTTTTATTTTTGTTATAACTGACTGATCTCTTCGATCTCCCTCTTGATCCTACTTATTAAGGAGCCCCGGAATGCTCAGGCATCAGGCAAGCATCTTCTTATTAAGGAGCCCCGGAATGCCTGAGCATCAGGCAAGCATCTTCTTATTAAGGAGCCCCGGAATACCTGAGCATCAGGCAAGCATCTTCTTATTAAGGAGCCCCGGAATGCCTGAGCATCAGGCAAGCATCTTCTTATTAAGGAGCCCCGGAATGCCTGAGCATCAGGCAAGCATCTTCTTATTATGGAGCCCCGGAATGCCTGAGCATCAGGCAAGCATCTTCTTATTAAGGAGCCCCGGAATGCCTGAGCATCAGGCAAGCATCTTCTTATTATGGAGCCCCGGAATGCTCAGGCATCAGGCAAGCATCTTCTTGTTAAGGAGCCCCGGCATGCTCAGGCACCAGGCAAGCATCTTCTTGTCGGAATGGATTCACATTTTATTAGGCCGCGACAGTACACACGCAGGCGCATAAGGTCCACGGTGTCATTGTTGCCTATCAACTTAGATTATCAATTCTGGTGGCCATAGCCAGTGCTCTCTTTTTGGGTTTAATACCAAACAGGTAAAAAAAGAACCCTTTGGTGCGACTCTATCCGTCTTTCACAACGTTAAATATCTCGGGAAAGTTATTATTCTATCTATTTCATATTGGTATATGTTTAACGGATCACCAGATATAGTAAAATATAACGCCAAAAAAACACTTTTTGCTGCCGAAAATAGTAAATGATTACCAAAATTGTATCTCCATTTTAATGTGAAATAACAACCCAAATTACAACATATTACTATCACAGTATAGAAGAATAATACAGTAGTTAATCAGAGGCCGTTTAGGAGCGTTCGTTACCTACTTTCGCTCGATGCGCAGGGCTGTGTCACGTATGCAAAGTATTTCTGTTACAGTTTAATAGACAATTGTATACACAAAGTAATAATATTATAGATAGATCGAATATTTTAATACCACTATACTATGCCTAAAATATTTCCAAGTAAGTATAATAGATGCTAAACTGCACTCGATTGGTATGTGCTTAGTTACAAGCCTATTCGGCTCCTTTTGATCTCGTGGCACTGGCGGCTCGCTGTCTTCATACCTACGAGGCGGCTTCCTTTCACGTGACGAGTGAGAACGAGCGAACACGGCAACGGCGCGGCCCCGATTGAAGCATTCTCACATTCTCTATCATTCCCGAAGGCTATGTGCGCCCGCATGTGTGCAGCCGTGCGATGTACCTTTGTTCGAAGTTTATCTACTGTTCCTATACTGTGTTACTATCCTATCAAAGAAAATGCTATCCTAATAAATTATTGCTAACCCAAAAATAGTAAATGATCACCAAAATGTTATCTCCATTTGAATGTGAAATAATAAGCCACATTATAACATCTTACTATCCTATTAAAGAAAATGCTATCCATTTTATAAATACTGGTACGGAACCCTTCGTGCGCGAGTCCGACTCGCACTCGGTCGGTTTTTAGATTTATCTTACTTTTCTTAATTTAGTTAATTTTAATTATCATTATCATCTTGTATATACTTTAGTGAACAAATTCTGTCATATTAGCAGATAATTATTTATTCTTTTATTGATATCATCATATTAGGCACCTATAATTACTTGTTTTACTCAAAGGTGCATGAATGCTTTATTATATCTGTCCCTGAATATATCTCTCAGAGCCACATCAACAGTAGGTAATTAACACATCGGGTGAGCACAATTGCTTGAGAAGACAAACCTAATGTAACTATTGAAACAGAGGCAGAGTTGGAAACAAAATGAAAACCAACACGCTGTGTACACAAACCACATAATATAAGTGGAGAGGCATTGCAAATAATCCATTTTCTATTCAAAACCTGTTATCGGCGGTGAAAGGTTAACAGATATTCTAATCTTAAAACAAAGCGGGAGGTTTCATCTAGGTAATCTATCGGAACAGAGCTTTGATTAGTAATTATAGTAATTTCATACTAATACTAAATATAAAGGTCTGTGAGAACCTGCGGAACCTCTTATCCGATTTCAAGTTTGAACTACTTAACTTGGATGATGATAGCGTGTTGTTGTGCCTTAGAGGCTTTTGACAGATACGATTCTAGTGCGTAATTAGTGATGTGCCGTTTCCGGGAACGTTGGACTATTTCCGGCAATGGCCTAAACAAAGAAATGGCCTACAGATTATGTTATTTATCACGTATGATTTGTTCAAGCCAAGTTGTGGCAGTTTTGTGTCGGAGCAACTGGCGTCCAATACAATTAAGTGTAGCAGTTCGTTCCCTTATATTCCTCAGAGCGACGCGACGCTTAGTCGACTCGCCGAACGCTCCTATAGTTGACTGCCACCTAGGTAGGTATATGAGTAATTCCTGCATTGAATAGTTTTTTATGAAAACAATGATAAACCAAGTACTTTTCGCAGAGGTCCTAGTAATAATGATGTAGAGGAGAACAGACGACATACGAAATCATTTCTGCCCTAACTAAAACGGAGAACTCCTTTCTCGCTCGTTCAAAAAGCAAACTGTGTTCAAAGCATGGTTTTATTAAATGATAGACGTTAGTAATCATAAAAACGTATGAACACAAAAGGTATAAAAATAATTAAGAGTGATGTTTATGAATACAAACGGCTACTGTAATAAAAAATAGGACAACAAATTTTATGTAAGTCCACACACGGTCCTTTCGCATTAATAACGTAAAAATAACAAAGAAGCTAATGATCTCGGCAATATTTTATACCATGCATGTGGCTTGCTCGACATTATACCTACCACGACCGGCCACAGAATTTTAAATATAATAAGATGAAATGGTACTCCGTTGCCAAGTGCCATGAGAATTTTTGTACAGTCAGGTATATCTTCATTTTTATTTTATTATAATGCAAAGAACACAGGCAATATTAGATTGTTAACCGGATTGCAAGCCACCCATTTTAGCGCTACTAATATTACTAGTTCGAGGCTGAAATGGGTGTATTTCCCTGATTGAAACACTACTTTTAATTTCGAATATGAGGAAAGGAACTGAAAGCCAAAAACGTCACTGTCTAAGTCAGTCAGATCCTATAGAACCCATTTTTGTGTTTTTTTTGTGTTGTATTCATTATTAAATCATTGGATATGATATGTTACATTCAAAATTCGCATGATAAGTATTAATTTGCCAATTAGCATGTAAGGTATAACTGCAGTTAGTGCTAATATTAATGGTAATAAATAATAAAATTTTAAAAGCATATATAATATTTAAAAAAACTAAACCCAGTACAATGATTAAAAAAATTGAAAAGGTTTTAAGGTTACATTGAAGTAGAAACGAACGTTTCAAAAATGTATTCAAAGGTCTTCGAATAGAAAAATAGTCATCAAATAACGAATTTACATACATACAATCACGCCTTTATATTCCTAAAAGGGGTAGGCAGAGCACATGAAACTTATGTTCCAGTGCCACTTTTAGCATAAATGCACTTTTAACTAATTTATTATCATAAAAATCGATACAATTTTATGAAACTGTCGCTGTACAGGTTTCTTCCTTTGGTTTTTTATTACTTTTCAGCCCTATTAGGGGCGACACGCATCACTTTCATTTCAACCCGCTGTTTAGATAAACAATGATCTACTTTCAGAGTATGAGAGATGAAATAGTACATTACTACGGAGGCCGGGAAGTAAGGGGTTTCCGGCCGAGTACATATAGACTAGGATAGTTATGAAGCTGGCAACCCCTTTACACGCCGAGGTATGTATAGTGCTTTTCTCAAACATACAATGAAATAAATAAATAAAACTCCATGCTGCTGTGCCACAAATTGTGGAATGGAAATTAAAAAAGACCATCTTGCTGGACTAGGCCTCTAATTTTGTATGAAATACCATTACGGGTCTCTCGTCTCACTGCGCCCGACACGGGACACTTCGAAGCCCATTATGAAAAACACAACGTCAATATTTCATTGCATGTTTGAGAAAATAAATTTCTTCCCTGGAACGCCCCGGTTGTGGAACGGGCTGGCCAAAGTTTTCCCGAGGAACAGTATAGGGTTAAGTTCAAGAAAGGAGTGATAGATTGTAAGCGCCCATAGCCTTCGGTAATCGCTTAATATCAGGCAGGCCGTACGCTTGTTTGCCACCGTCGTGGTATATAATAAGCATTCTGCTGCCGACTGTACGTACCAAGTGTACGTAGTGCACGGAATATTCAATTTCATTGGCCGCGGCTGCAGGTGCCGCCGTCACGATAAGTAAAGCTAAGCTGGTTTACTAGCGGATGTGCTGAACTCCAAAAATCTCATTTCATACCTATTTCGTTATTTTGACAATATTTTCGTTATTATAAAAAATAATTCACGCCATCATTACTTTTTCAATACATTTTTCACTTCTCATGCTCAAAAAGTGCTTCATATTAGGCCTAGCAAGCGGGGCTAAAGTAGTACATTTAGCCCCTAGGGAAAATACATATTTATGATTTATAAAACATTTTAATTTGACCATTCAAAACAGTTCAACGTATTACATCCACCAATCACAAGTCTTTAAAAAAACCATTAGTATTTGCTATCAACTAACCAGAATACAGCTAGACATTAAAATCGGCCAATCAGGAAACAGAATTAATTTCAAACATTAGATGTGTTTTTTACTCCCTAATTCACAATAGGTAATAAAAAAAAGGCCTCTGACCGACTATAGCCGCGTCCAAACGTTCAAGCATGGTTGACTGCATATATGACATACTCGTAAGCTATGAAGATTGAGCGGGATAGACTGCTGTCTATCTCGCCTTATCGTATGCCGCGCGTATGCTGACCGTCGCGCTCGGCCGTTTGGACGTGGCTATTAGGCCTGCAACACACTGGCGCGGCCTGCGGTGGCGGACAATAGTAAAATTGACAGCTAATGACAAGTTTACTATTGTCCACCGCGGCCAGGCCGCGCCAGTCTGTGGGAGGCCTTAGGCCTACAACACACTGGCGCGGCCTGCGGTGGCGGACAATAGTAAAATTGACAGCTAATGACAAATTTACTATTATCCGCCGCGGCCAAGTCGCGCCAGTCTGTGGGAGGCCTTAGACGGTCAGAGGCGTTTATTCGTGGTGTGAATATTATGAACCTGTGTCAAAGCAGTTTATTAAAAAGAATGGCGCCAAACTGAACAATCTTTTTGCCTTGGTATAATTGTTGATTGTGGATAGATAATCTTTGTTTTTACTATTTTCTCGCAGTCGAAGTGAAAAGTACTGTATTACTCTGGTCTAAAAGCCATATTAGCACGAGATGGATATTTTCCCGAACGAAGTGAGGGGAAATAGTTCGAGTTATAATAGGGGAAATGTACTTTCGGGCAAACAAAATTTAGGCCAACTAAAAAAAGGGAAACGTTTTCGGCATTTTAATAATCGGAATTACATTTTTCGAGTTTATGAGAGGTAACTTTTGGTATTTTCTTACATAAATAGCAGATTGTATGACAAGGGACTAAAGTAAGCCCTATTACCACGAGATGGTTATTTTCCCGAACGAAGTGAGGGGAAATTGTTCGGGGGGTAATATGGCTTTTAGACCAGAGTTATACACTCTACTTTTCACTTCGACTGCGAGAAAATAGTAAAAACAAAGATTATCCATCCACAATCAACAATTATACAAAGGCGAAAAGATTGTTCAATTTGGGGCCATTCTTTTTAATAAACTGCTTTAACACAGACAAAATATTGACACCACGAATAAACTCCTAATAGCCTCTGACCGCCTAATAGCCGCGTCTAAACGGTCGAGCGCGGTGGACAGCATACGCGGGGCATAGGTACGATAAAGCGAGATAGATTGCTCTCTATCCCGCTCAATCTTCATAGCTTATGTTATGTCATGTATGCAGTCAACAACGCTTGACCGTTTGGACGCGGCTATAGTCGATCAGAGGCGTTTATTTTTTTTAATTATTGTGAATTAGGGAAAAAAGCTTATATTTGTAATGAATTCTGTTTCCTGATTGGTCGATTTTAATATCTAGCAAGCGTTGATAGCAAATACTAATGATTTTTTAAAGAGTTGTGATTGGTGGATGTAATACGTTGAACTGTTTTGATTTGTCAAATTAAAATGTGTTATAAATCATAAATGTGTAGACATGTTTTCCCTAGGTGCTAAATTATTCGCTGACCTATTAATTTAGTAGAGAGCTAAGTAAATTTAAAGGCCGAAATGTCAATTTAAAGAAGCTGCATTAATTACAACCCTTTGAATATTTGCCTTTTTCAGAATAAAGGAAATTCTGTTTTTGTACAAGTTTGTATTGCCAACTGTACTTTTCTATATACCGTCATTCTCTCATTAATACAATTCTAACGAGGCCAAACACAACGAGGTTACGTCGGTTAAGTACTGAATTCCCATGGCCACCTTCTGTCTGCATCATCAGATCAGCTCGATGGTACCATAATATTGAATTGTTATCCAAACTGTTTATAATTACCCAAAATATCAGCTCAATCGGCGGAGGTTAACTGGTTCAAAAATGAGTTCCAAGTTTGTCCCTCACTAACAAACTAACAAACGAACAGGTCAAGTTAAATAAAAGCTTGTAATGATAATAACAAAAATGTTAAAACTCCGTTGTGTTGTCGCCACGGTATTTTCATGCCGGCTAAACCGAAAACAACGCCATCTTTGGAGTCGTAGCAGAAACGCAGACCATCCTGAAGTTGGTGGCGGTTCACCAACCTGAAGTTGACGATGGCGCCCTCCGCAGCAGAACCGAGTCATGGTGCTGAGGAAGGAGATCCAGCCCGCCACTTTTGCCTTCACCAGCGTCGAAGACGGTCACATTGGTATCGTTCCGTTTTATTGGTGTGATTAACTTATTCTTTTGATTAACGGTAACATAATTCAAATATTGTATCACGTTCTAAGCTTGGTTACTTGATTTAAAATAAAGCTTAAAGTAGATTTCCTTCTATACATGTGGCTTATCTATTCTGTATCAATAATTAGTCAATAGTTTGCCATTTAAATAATATTTTGCATTCTGGTTAAAATATACCGTTTGCTTCGTGTGTTTCCATATTGCTGTAGATACTAGTCTAAGGCTGCATATATAATGATATGATTAAAGAGTTGATTATATACTGTGTGTGTTTCTATCATCAGAAGTGTTAAGTTCCACGGACGCCCACATTTCACAATGCCGCGTGCTCGGAAGAGAAAGGCGGGAAAGAGAAGATCGCGCCGACGTTCTACTACCTCGGAATCATCCTCTACAAGCACCAGCAGTTCAAGCAGCTCATCGAACAGGGACAGCAGCCATGCAACAAAGCGGCGGCGGCGGCACCAGAGCAAACGAAGCCGAGAAGTACTATCAACCGTGAGTCAAAACACTGTTTTGTCTTCAGTGATTCCCGAATTCGATCCGTTAATTGACGACGTTAATAGCTGGTTAGACGTAGTGGATGCTAATGCGCGTACTTTTGGGTGGTCGAGTAATATGATAACATATCAAGCCTTGCAAAAATTGAAAAACACCGGAAAAATGTGGTTAGATTCTTTTCAAAAGAATGAGTCAAAATGGACAAGATGGACTTGGAAAGAGTGGAGTGATATGTTATCAGACACGTTTCAAGTTAAACGAAACACGTATGTGCTTCTTAAAGAATTAATAGATTCAAAGCCGTCGCCTAAACAATCCTTATATGAATTCTATTTTCAACAAAAAGCGAAAATTGATCGGTTACATTTAGGATTTCGTGAACGTGATGTAATATCAATTATTGTAGGATCTATAGGTGATGTGAACATAATTAGCGCAGCAGAAGCAGGTAGTTTTAAATATTGTGACGACCTTGCTTCATTTTTGCATGGAAAAATATATACGGAGCCCGAAAAACAAGTAAATAATAAAAATAGTACAGTATCTAAGCATCTTTTTCGACTGACTACCGGTACAAACCAATCTGCTATGGAAAATAAAGTAAATAGTGGTACAATTGAGACTTTTGCGCCCAACAGTCACAAAAATGCATTAAACGGTGTTATTTGTTACCGTTGCGGTGAGCCTGGGCACAGAAGAAACAATTGTACTATAAAGGACAATGTAAAATGCACGTCCTGTAACAGGTTAGGACATTTAGAGAAAGCTTGCAAGTCAAAGATACCCGTGAATGCCAAAGTCGAAAAGGATGTTGAAGTCAAAATGATTAATGAATCCAAACAAAAGTTTTACAAAAGGGTATTGTTAGATAAACTTGAGTGTGAAGCATTTTTCGATATGGGCAGTGATTGTTCTTTAATAACCACTGACTTTGCAAAACAAAACAATTTACAGACATTTCAATTGACTAGCCCGGTGAATCTTTTGGGATTTACAAACGACTTATCAGCCAAAGTAACTCATGCGGTCGCGGTTAATTTGAAGGTTGATTCGGTTGCTTTAATTACAACGTTCTACGTTATTGACACGTTGTCAGGTTGCAATATCCTAATAGGACGTAACTTTACAGAAGATAAGAGCATTATGTATGCTCGAATTGGAGATAGTTTAACGTTCCAAACTGTCGAATCATTAGAGGTTTGTAATATAGACATTGAGGTATTGAAAAATATTAATAATAAAGAACATGAATCAATACTGAATAACATTTTCTCGAAACACCCTCAATGTATATCTAATGATTTAATGAGTTTAGGAAAAACGACCTGTGTCGAACTTGATATTGAGTTGACATCTAATAAACCAGTATATCAACGACCGTATAGAATGTCTGAAGCGGAAAAAGTTACTACTCGTGAGATAACTAATGATTTATTAAAAAGCGGGATTATTCGTAACAGTAACTCGGCGTATGCAAGCCCAGCCCTCCTTGTAGACAAATCTTCCGGAGCCAAACGTTTATGTGTAGACTACAGACAGTTAAATAAGATTACAGTCAAAGAGAAGTACCCGATGCCTTTGATTGAAGACCTTATCGATAGGCTTAGAGGTTGTAAATATTATACCTCGCTAGATTTAAAAAGTGGCTATCACCAAATTCCTATTAAACCGGAATCTATCCATAAAAGTGCATTCGTGACATCTGAAGGTCATTTCGAATATGTGCGAATGCCCTTTGGATTATGTAATGGACCGGCGGTTTTTCAACGGCTGATGGACACGGTTTTGGGGAATTTGCGTTTTGGCCGTGTAATTTGCTATATGGATGATTTACTCATTGCCACAGAGACTCTAGAAGAGAATGTAGCATGTCTAGATAATGTACTCCAAATCCTTGAAGACAATGGTCTTACCATCAATATTGAAAAATGTAAATTTTTCCAATCAGAGATTACCTTTCTCGGGTATTTAGTATCGCAAGAAGGAGTGCGGCCGAGTAATCGTAAATTAAAAGCGATTAGTGAATATCCCACTCCAAAAACGGTCCACCAGCTACGACAATTTCTTGGGTTAATAAATTATTTTCGGAAATTTATTAAAGATTGCGCGCTAATTTGTAAACCTTTAAGTAACTTACTAAAGAAAGACTCTGTGTGGCAATGGAGTACCGAACAAGACATGGCGGTTGATAAATTAAAGGGTGCTTTAGTGAACAACGTAGCTCTAAGCATTTTTGATCCAAATCTGCCAATCAGTTTGTATACTGATGCGAGTCGCGATGGACTAGGGTGTATTTTAATGCAAACTACAGAAGACGGCGAAAGACCCGTTCATTTTTACAGCCGTCAAACAAATGATGATGAAAAGAAATATCATTCTTTTGAGCTAGAATTGTTAGCCATAGTTACGGGTCTGCAAAAATTTCGTCATTATTTGCTTGGCGCACCGTTTAAGATTATTACTGATTGCAACGCTGTACGGTTTGCAATAACAAAACAAACCATAGTCCCTCGCATTAGTAGATGGATTCTAGACACTCAAGAATTTACATTCGATACTTATCACAGAGCTGGATCACAGATGCAACATGTTGACGCGTTGAGTCGCAACCCAGTACAAAATGATGACGTGTCAACAGTAAAAAACGAAGTAATGTCAATAACTGAAGGTGATTGGCTTTTGTCAGTTCAATTGTTAGACCCCGCCATCAGTAGTATTCGAGAAATTTTACAGTCAGGGGAGGCCGATGCCAATAGACGATTGTTTAACGAATATGAGCTAGTTGGTAATAAGGTTTATCGTAGAACAGAATATGGTAGGCGTTGGGTAGTTCCCAAGAACTGCGTGTGGCAAGTTATTCGTTTAAATCACGATGATGTCGGGCATTTTGCAGTGGACAAGTCTGTGGAAAGAATAAGAGCTAGATATTGGTTTCCGCGATTAAAGAAAACGGTCACTAAATACATCAAAAATTGTCTAAACTGTATTTATAACAAACATGTCCATGGCAAAAAGCCCGGAGAACTGTATCCTATTCCGAAATATTGTAGGCCGTTTCATACTTTACACCTTGACCATCTGGGCCCTTTCGTCAAAACCACGCGGCAAAACAGTTATTTGCTAGTTATGGTAGACGCGTTCACAAAATTTGTGTTCATCGCAGCTGTCAAAAGCACGAAAAGTCAAATTGTGATTAACGAATTGAATAAAGTATTCAAGTTATTTGGAACTCCAAAACGACTAGTATGTGATTCGGGTAGTGCTTTTACGTCAAAGTTATTTTCGGAGTTTTGTCAGACCTCAGGAATTAGGGCTCATATTATTGCAACGGCTGTACCGCGTTCTAACGGGCAAGTAGAGCGCTATAATCGAACCATCTTGGACGCTTTGAGAAGTTCAGGCGCGGATACCGACGATAATAAATGGGACCAACACATTACAAAAATACAACAAGGAATAAATAGCACAATTAATAAAACTATAGCCGCGGTTCCAAGCGAGGTATTTTTTGGGTATCGAATTCGGACTTGCAATGACGGAATCACTGACGACGATAATGTTGAGAACTCGGTCGATGTTACGGCGCTAAGGAATCAAGTTGATTCTAACATAAAAAAAGATGCCGCAAGACAAAAACAAGTTTTCGATGCCAAACGTAAAAAGGCACCGAAATATATGGTAGGTGATTTGGTAGTTCTCAAAATTCCGAGCCAGTCAAATGAAGGACAAAGTACGAAACTATTGCCGCTATATAAAGGACCATTTCAAGTGACCGAGGTTCTGTGCAAAGATCGCTATAAGGTTGCTGATATGAGAGGGGCAGAGAGAACTTCAAAGCGATACGATGGTACAGCATGTGTTGAGAACATGAAGCCATGGATCAACTTTACACTGGACCCCGAGCCCGCACAACGACCGGATGTTGTCGACAATGATGAAGGTAATACTATTATTTTATTAATTGAGTCGAAGTACTTGCGTGATGTATCACGTAGCTTCAAATACGTTAGTATCTAGGTATTATTGAAACTGATACTCACTATAATTATTTACTCTTCATTTTGTATTTGATCTAATGCAGTAGCTTCGCCCAAGCAATGTAGTGTAGGTGCTTAAAGTGTGTATAAAATAGTAGGAAGTGGGCATCCGTAGTGAACGCCACCTACTATTTTATTGGGTATGTGGTGATACACAACTAGTAATCAGAACATTACAAGTTTAAACCACGGCAGGGAGCGAGTTGGCCGGCGATGGGATAACAAACTCCACCCAAATGAAACGCTTTATGTACTTGCACTAAAAGATGTATTTATGTATAAATAGAACAAACTGACTCATATATTTGTGTGTTCTGTTCTCAGCTCCTGCATAAGATCTGGACGTGACCCGAGGACGAGCACGTGAGCAGGAAGGCCGGATGTTGTCGCCACGGTATTTTCATGCCGGCTAAACCGAAAACAACGCCATCTTTGGAGTCGTAGCAGAAACGCAGACCATCCTGAAGTTGGTGGCGGTTCACCAACCTGAAGTTGACGATGGCGCCCTCCGCAGCAGAACCGAGTCATGGTGCTGAGGAAGGAGATCCAGCCCGCCACTTTTGCCTTCACCAGCGTCGAAGACGGTCACATTGGTATCGTTCCGTTTTATTGGTGTGATTAACTTATTCTTTTGATTAACGGTAACATAATTCAAATATTGTATCACGTTCTAAGCTTGGTTACTTGATTTAAAATAAAGCTTAAAGTAGATTTCCTTCTATACATGTGGCTTATCTATTCTGTATCAATAATTAGTCAATAGTTTGCCATTTAAATAATATTTTGCATTCTGGTTAAAATATACCGTTTGCTTCGTGTGTTTCCATATTGCTGTAGATACTAGTCTAAGGCTGCATATATAATGATATGATTAAAGAGTTGATTATATACTGTGTGTGTTTCTATCAGTTGGATCTGCAATTCTGCACAGCGACCCTATGATATGAAATAAAATTTTCCTTTGAATCGTCTTCTTAATTTTTTTCCTTTCAATTTGAATTTTATAATGTTTGTTTGCAGACGCTACTGTTTGTTACAAAAATAAATTTAGTATGGGGTGGGTTAGGTACAGACAATTTCTCAGTGTACTTCGAGATATTGGTGCCGATTAAGAAGCCTAAGTTTTCAAGGTAGATGTTAGATGCTAAACGCTTCCCTAATAAAGAGTATACCAAAAGGTCGTTTGTTCAAATCCAGGGCGGGTTTTTTTATGTTTCCCTGGAATTTATGCATTTCGTTTGCAGACGCTGATGATACAAAAGAAAAGTAACCTGTTATGTTTTGATAGCTAGTAACTATGTCACATTTAAACAAAATCATCACTACTGATTTAGTGAGTGATTTACTTAGAAGGTAATAATTCCTGGAATCCAGTTTAAACTTAAAAGTGTCACTCTCGAGTCGCATGAATACATTTTGCAAGTAAAATTCAGAAATTTTAGCCTTGTTTAGTTATTTGTCATTATATTTGAGAAGTAATGAAAGTCCATAATATTAAGATTGTGACTATGAAGTTAAATGTAAGTTGCAATGTTATTTAAATAAATAAATGATTATACATAAATCCACGGAGAACGGTCTAGAAATTTCAAAAGGGCCGGGCATAAAGTTTTTCGCATTTCCATTAGATCTCACGAAGATATTTTATAAAACAAAGGCTATATTTTACTACTTTTCAGTGACAACAGTAAATAGTACCTATAAAATAAAACTTAACACTAACACTTAAATCTACTTAACTACTAGTATATGCACTCTCCGAGGTCGCTGCCCCTGGGAAGGGTGCCCATAAGGCTGGCCACATTTCTTCGTTGGATAGCAAGTCCAATCCGTTGGCCGAGGAAGTAGCCAGCTCTATGGTCAGCTGTATTTTCGCCATTTTTTTTTATTTCTTTATAAAGACTGTGGGCATCCAAACTCCACGGTCCGAGAGTTTCTACAGCGAAGGCGTACAAATATGTAGCAGTTTGTCAGGCCCGCATATTTGCGGCGCTTCGCTGCTTCTGCCGCTGTTGCCGCCCCGCCCGCTCTCAAAGAAGTTGCGGCTAAATGAGACGGGGCCAGGGTGTCCACGCAGGTGGCGTCCCAGATAAGGGGCCGACCCATCCGCCACGGAATGAGTGTCAATCCATCGGGTCTCCTGCCATCATCACGGGCCAGACCGGGAGGTTCCAGGATGGCTGGCACGTTTACGCTGGCAAGAGCCCGATGGATGACGTCATTAAGACAGGCGTGGCGGGATAAGCGGCCGGCACTCTTCAAGGCTATATTGATTTGAAATGGAATGTCGATTGGTTTGGTAACTTGCGTTCCATTCTTGTACGCATTTGTTAACGCAGGGTGAGAGAGGGAGGTCATCAGAGCATTTCTAGAATAGCTTTTACTATTTAATTACGTTTATTAAAACATGCTTTTAATATTCCGAATTTGTTATAACTCTTATAAGTTTTTAGTCATTTCATATGAATTTTAATACTGTTTTATAGTAATAAAGTGCATCAAGTCATTTATAGTTACAATTTTGTATTAGTATATAACAGAACCTTGACTAGGTTCTGTTATACTTACACTTTCAAAATTCTAAAGAATCTTAAAAAGTAGTTTTAGAAATTAGTATCAAGATTGGTAACAATATAGAAAATATTTTTACACATACTTTATTAGTACAAACTATTCTAGAAATGCTTATTATCAGCGAACTAGTCGTATTGATGGTTCTTTAGTAGGTACACTAACGTAATTTTCACTTAACCATCTTAATCAACATTGATTAAGCTATCGTATTACAGTCATTAAAATTGAAAATTAAATATAAGACTGATAGAAATAGACAAATCGTTTGGGACCAAACTCTCAAAACACTTAAAGCTTTCAAACTCGACAATTCGTCTCAAGTTCTCTGTTTGGAAATTAAATATCAAATTTCTCAACAGATCTTCTTGTTTAAAGACTGATTTGACTTAATTGCCTTCCACACTGAGCCTGGCCTATGATTTTGCATATTCATTATTGAGCCACGAAAATTCATAGTTGATTGAGTTGATTGAACCCCCGGCGACGATGTATCATTTTAGTCCCGACAGGCCTTCGTTAATACTGAGAAATTACTTACCTAATCTCGTAATCCGTAAGAGCGCATTTCAAAAGTAGCCATTTTATCACTTATCGTTGTGGTAAAGACGCCCATCGCGCTCTGACAAGTATGCGAGTGCGAGAGTGACGAATGCCTTATCCACAACGATAAGTGATGAAATGGCAACAGTGCTATGCCCGCAGCTCAGAATCATGTGTACACGACACAGAGGCCGTAGGGTACCGCGAAACGAAAACGAATTTCGTTGTGTATCGCCCTCTCTGTTGCACTTGTTCGTTCGAGCGGCAGAGACGGAGATACCGGACGAAGTTCTTTTTCACTTTGCGGTAGCCCCTCAGCAGGAGAAAACAAAACATGGTCACACTTTAGTCTATAGGGTTGCCATATCTAAAATCTGCCAACAAGAAGCGTAAAAACCACTTTTACAGTACATATGGTGCTACTTTCCCGCACTAGTGCGGAAAAGAGCACTTTTCGTGCATAATGTCGAAACTTTAAAGAGCCATATGTACAGTAAAACGTTGTACGATACACGTGCGAATAGGTAATTCGCAACTCGTGTCGATTTAAAACACCCCCTTCGATCGTGTTTTAATTTATCACCACTCGTTGCGAATTTCCTATTTTTGGCACTTGTATCGTAAATAACTATTGGAGCACAGAACCCGGACATGTCAAACTTTCTTAGTAGAATAAAATTTTGTACATAAGTAATGTTATATATAAGCTACGGTAGCCTAGTGGTTCAGGCATGCGGCTGTCAAGCGGCGGTCGTAGGTTCGAATCCCGGCTCGCACCAATGAGTTTTTCGGAACTTATGTACGGAATATTTACTGTTAGCTTTTCGGTGAAGGGAAACATCGTGAGGAAACCGGCCTAATCCCAATAAGGTCTTGTTTTCCCTCTGGGTTGGAAGGTCAGATGGCAGTCACTTTCGTAAAACCAGTACCTATGCCAAATCTTGGGATTAGGTGTCAAAGCGGACCCCGGGCTCTTTTAGGGCACAACCGGGAATAACGCTAGGGGGATGATGACATAAGTAATGTTATAATTATAAATCAACTGATCATCTGTAACAAAACAGAATTTTCGTACAGTTTTCAGAAAATCTTATTTTTTTAATTTTTAAATAAAACAGGCTTTTTTCTCTTTTTAGGGTTCCGTACCCAAAGGGTAAGAACGGGACCCTATTACTAAGACTTCGCTGTCCGTCCGTCTGTCTGTCACCAGGCTGTATCTCGAGTTATTTCGAAAAAATGTCTGCGTATCTTTTCCTAATCCATAAAACAATATTCCCCAGTACAACGACGTAAAATTTACTCGATATCTCAAGGAATTCTCGCCTGTGAAAACTAAGGAGGCCGATCTACGGGAGCTTGAAAATTAGGCCTTCAAAGTTTGGGAACTTATTTGGCGCTACATCATCGGTGACAGACGAAAAGTTGGTCCGAGGCACGGATAGAATTTCGCGAATTAAGGTAAGGTAACGACAGCCCTCCTAGTGGTAAGTGCTAAGTGCTTATTTGGCGCTCCAAGAGTAAATCTATCCCCAAATAATACCTAAATGAGATCACTGAGTACTTGCTAAAATACATTAAACTTAATGTGAGGAGGCCTATGAGTATGCTCTGTAATGAGACATTTAGCACAATCCAAACACGTGCCAAAGAATTTATTGAGTATCGATCTTTCGTTTAACATTGAGAAACATCGATAAGAATCAATGACATAAAATATATAGCCTAGGGATCAATTAAGGCAAATCGAATCGTGGTCCAGATCAGAACAATTATTCAATTACAGATTTAATAGAGGGGTAGTCATGTAAAGTCTCAAACGCGCGTTGACAGTTTAACTGTCATTTTTTCATATAAAATTTTACATTTAGATCCACCTAACGTACCTACGTACAATGCGTTACGTAAAACAACATATACAGTCAAAATTATATCATTTATTCAAAAAAATAAATCGAAACGTTCCTACCATTTCTTTGAGATTTCATCGCATCCACGGGAGAGGGTTTAAGTTGTTTGAGAATTATAAATTTACTGACCCGTGAGTATCTTTTTTAAATCAAAAAAAGGTTTTTCCCCGATTGACTAAATATCGTCACTAGTTCTACTATTGTAAAGGCTCTTTGAATTTTCAGGTAGCAAGGTAAGTGTGGCTTCCTTTGCCATATTAGTTATTTCTTGAGGAGTTAAAGACGTTTCGTCACTGTCACTACTCATTTTCTTAGTTTTTATTTCAACTTTTTAAGTTTTGCTTTGAAAAGAAAAGTTATCACACCACCGGCGTCCGTAATGTTGCAGTACCGTCCTGTGATTGTCTAAATACTAGCCAATCACAAAGCGTAGTTTTTTATTTTTTTATTCCCTGGATACAACAGCAAGTTTAAGTAGATTTTTGACAGATGACGCGACGCTGCTACGTTCCGAAACGCCATAAATTGCCAATTTTGTATCGGATCGAGTCTCCTTAAACAAGGACAGATATTATTGAAATACGAAATCTATTTTCAATTTTTTTTCGGTTGTCTTGAGCGTATCGAAACAGTTATTTCTGTTGTTTCGGAAGTAACATAGACTATTCAACGATGAAAAGAGTGACGTTGCAGTATTCTCTATGAAATCTTAATACAAAGATTTTAATCGACGAGTACAAAGAATAGTTTTTATACTCGTCGACCTTAATGTCTGAATTAAGACTTCGTACACCAAACATAAATCACATACTTTTTACTATGGAGCTCCCAACTCAACATTTTATAACTGTTGAGACAACTAAAATGAAATGGACCAATCACATGGCGCCTTTACTGAACTATAATGTATTTGACCAATAGAACGCCGTCATGAGAAAGACAAAAGGTAAATAGACATCAACGCACAAAAAAGAAAAAGCCGTTGGTTGCACTTCGGTTTCAATAGATACCAAGTTTGTTTATTTAGTTCAGTTAACTCGTAGAAAAAGTATTGTATATAATTAGCTTTTTAAGTCTCGTACCTTACATACGTGGTACTCGACTGAAAAAGCATACATTATATAACGATTGCATAAAATAGTATTATTTCACAAAAATTGACAAGATCTTAAAATATACAACTCCATTAAGTACGGTGCAATTAAATAATTATGTTAACATTTTCAGAGCGTAGGCGATGATACGTGGTTATTCTATTTAGTAGCTGTTATGGGCTAACTAGAAGTACCCAACCGGAATTTTTGGCAGCGATATTAGGTATTTAGGCCTTTACAATCGGTAATTGAAAATAAAAAATAGCACCGAAATTACTATATGTAACCCTAATACGAACAGGTACGTACTAGTGAGTTTTAACTAGAACGTAATGATTTTCAAATGAATTTCAAATACCTACGTAATAAATTTGTAAGGCCTGCTTGAGTTTCGGTAATTTTGTATACCTACCCCAAGCCTCCGGCTAGTTTGCTCCGCCACTGCCATTATGTCCAAATTATTTCGTTGCTTTCGTAGATTTCATGTTTATATTTATCCCTAACAGTATATTACCTACCTACTTTATATACTTGCCTAATTACTAATTATTTCCAACACAGGTGTACGAACTAGTGAGTTTTAACAAGAACATAATGATTTTCAAATGAATTTCAAATACCTACCTACCTACACAAAAGGTTTTAGGTTGTAATATGTGCTAGATTAATAGGTAGGTACATTCTAACTGTCTTATGTCGTAACAATAGACAGGGTGATAGATAGGTAACATGGCATTAAATTGTATTTAACATGCTGCCTTGATATGCCTGTATGTATGTATGTATGTATGTATGCATGTAAGTGACTATGCAGTTCAGATACTGGCAGTACCTTGGGATACGTACGGGTCTCTAGAAAAATAAAAATTGAAAAACGATAACAATTAAATTATTAATCGATGAAGTCCATGGAATGTGTGGGCCGTTTTTATTTCGCTCAACTATTCATTATAAAATGATTTCTAAGCGGCGTCAACCCTAGCGTCGATTGGCCAGCACGTGCGGGCAACGACCCGCGCGTTCAAGGTTAAATTTCGTAGGCGTGAAAAGCAGTAGGTATTAGGATTTTCATTTAAACCTAAGTATCTGTTCGTAGAACTATTATGTAATCTGTGCCCTGGGTTCGAATTCCGGTAAGGTAAAAAAATTGTGTGATGATCATGATTATCTGTTTCTGAGTCTTCGATATTTTCTATGTATCTATTTAAGTATGTATATCCATGAAATATTAAATATATCGTCGCGTACTACCCATAACACCCTAATGCGATAAATAGCGATGGCGACTGTACCTTCATTATTACAGAGGCTGGCAAAGGAATTCTGGGATGAATGGGTTTTCTGGGCGGTTTCCTAGCGCTCCGTCCGTCTATAAATAAGAACCCTCGAATTGACATACTATAAATATATACATATTACTTTTCTTGTATTGTAAAATGTGTAATATTTGAGAAATCGAAAAGCACTGATCCATGTGCCGCCAAAGAACTAACATACTCGTATCGGGCTAAACTTTGCGAGCGAGCGTGACCAACTTTTGAGGGTTACAGTTGCCTTAATATGTGTAGTAAAAAACGCTTTAATTACGGAACGAAAAACTTTATTTTAAATATTCACGCAGAGATATATTATACATGTACACGAAAAATATACAATTAAATGATTAATTACGAACAAGTCTATTTATAGTACCAATTGTTGGTTAAATGAACTTCACCAGGCATGTTGACATCCACAAACAAATGGTTTTGATAACAATGTAACATTCACATTACTTAATTTATATGCCTTCGTTGTGAACTTCAAGCGTTCAAGATTGTCTATAAATGTTGGGCATAGGGAGCGTAAAGGGGCAAATTTCCTGCTAGTAACCGTAGTAACGCTTTAAGTCATCACAATATCTCCCCTCTGGATATGCCACGTATAGATAGATAAGATAAATATTTCATTAGATTAGGTGTATCATCTTATCACTTACAAGATTAAATGATCCTATCATGAGTACGTACATAATACAGGGAATAAGATATGTTGGCTTTTGGGTAGGTACAACTTGGCTTTGATTTTCATCACTAATCAATTTGGCTGCTTATTTTTAGCAAAAATAAATACGTACTTATTTAAGCTCAAGAGATCACTTGGGAGACATAAAATATTTTAAAGTATCTGTTAAAAGCTACACTATTTACAAAGAGTCCCAATATTTAGAAAGAGTTTTTTACTAGTCGTATAGATCTCGTTTTGAGATGGTAGAGATAGTAGTGGTGTATAGACCACTACTGTCGGTCACTTCATCTGTGCTCTCCGTTAATCAAGAGATGTCTATGTCTTCGACTTTGTAAAGAAACCTCCGTCGTGGGTAGCCTCATGAGTCGCCGTTGGGGGCTACCGTCACGGTGCTGCAGTTGGCGCGCGTCGACCGTGTAGAACTCCGCCGCAGGCCCACCCCCACCGGATTCAACAATATTAGATTATCAGTCTTCCTTTTCCCTCGACAGTTGCAGAGCACGAGCTCCCTCATACCTTTCCTGAAGTTCTTGGATAGGAAAGCGTAGAGGAGCGGGTTGATGCCTGAGTTGAAGTAGGTGATGAGGAAGGTGAGCGGTGTAAAGAGAGTGCTGAAGTTGCCAGTGCCGTGATAGCCGCTGGACCAGCGCTGCCACATTTTTCGTGCGTGAAAGGGAAGGTTGCAGATGGCGAAAGCGAGCACGACCACGATGAGCATGCGCACAACGCCGCGGCGCGCGCGCAGTACGTTGCGCGACAGATGGCTCAGGTGGTGGCAGTTGCGGGACTCTGGGTCGCGGCAAGCCTTTAGCGCCTTCATGGCTCGCTGAAAAAAGAAACAAGTATTAATAACTCAATAATTCATCAACACGCGAGTCTGTTATATTAGTAATATGACGTTGAGGTGTATACGTCAGGTGTGAGGTAGGTGCCTATGAGAGACAAGGAAAAATGTCTTCAGTCATCTGCGACCCAAGCTAATGCTTTACTTTGTGCTTATCTTAGTAAATGTAATGTAATATTTAATATTAGTTAATAAAGTAGATCCAGTAAAAGTTATTACAACATTAAAGTAGCTCAATTTAAAGAAAACGGAGGATTTATGGGGAACATCAGTAAAAGTTATCTATCATATCATAGACGTAATTGCGCCATATTTAGCTTTAATACACATTGCATTTCAGAAGGTATTTTCCCAGATCTTATGAAATATAAGTATATGACTACTTTTTAAATCGGGTGATTTGCTGCAGTAACGTTAGGAGTGCCTCAGGGTTCTATCTTAGGACCATTCCTATTTGTGGTTTCTATAAATGAGCCGTCTATAGTAAGCAATCTCTGTGATGTACTATTATTTGCCGATGATACATCATTAATCTTTAAGACTGAAAATCAACAGACTAAGTATAGCAGAGTTAACGGCACACTGGTTAAAGTACTCGATTGGTTTATCGTTAACAATCTGCTTTTAAATGCCAAGAAAACTAAATGTGTTAGATTTTATTTGCCTAATGTTAGACCAGTGGAAACTAGTATATTTGTAAATGATAAGTGTTTAGAAATAGTAGATAAGACAATATTCTTGGAGTGCCCATATAGCCGTGTTGGCGCATAAACTAAGGTCAGCCGTATATGCTATTGGAAAAAATAGACAACTGGCCAATGTTGAAACAGCTCGCCTAGTTTATCATAGTGATTTTCATTGTATTATGTCATATGGTTTTCTGGTTTGGGGTAAAGCGGCTGACATACAGACAACCTTTGTATTACAAAAAGGAGCCATTCGTTCTATATATAATCTGACAGCAAGATAATCCATGAGATAACTCTTTAAAGAAATAAGTATTTTAACAGTAAGTAGCGTCAAATCAAACATTAATGTAAATATTTTTTATATCCATAATTTTAATACACACGTAATATGCTAATGTGTGCTTTTGCATATTTCTAGCGCAACAGACATTACTGATAATTATTACAAAATAGCTCGTAAATATGCGTGAAATCTGTGAATTTTACGTGAGACTCGTATACATACTAAAATATCCTTTGGTTTCTCTCGCCTTGTCTCGCTTTTCTAGTACTTACTATCGGCGCGGTGCTGAGAAGTTAAAACATGCAGTAACGAATGCCTAATTAAGTTTTCTTCCTGAATAATCACGAGACGAATACACGTACCTATTCGTCTCGTGATTATTGTAATATATTTTATAATGTGAACATGTTCTCACTGCGGAGTTAAAAAGTTGTATGTGTTACTCGAGAGCAAAGTATTTGTATCTCATGCTTTTGAGTCCCTCGCTTCAGTTTTAGAATCTCTCGCTTCCCCAGCGATTAAATCAACACTCACAAAAAGAACTTTGCGCTCTTGTTGCACAAATAACTATTAAAATTAAGTAATTCTAATTTATTTTGATTCTTCCAATTAGTAAACTTTATGTTATGAACTCAAGATCCTTTGATTAAAGATGTGGTGTTGTCGTGAAGCGCTACATCAAATATAATTAACGGAACTAAATGAGCGGGTAGAAACTAAATGGCTTTAATGGTAGCGCGTGGAGGAACAGAAAACAGGCTATTTAGTTCCTATCACAAATTAGCAAGCAGGCTGATCACTGGTGGCCAGTAAAAACTTGTACAACTTAACTTAATAGTTTATTAAATACAGTTTTTTTTAAATAATGAATTATAAAATAATAATCATTTGTTGAAAATTTTAGGAAGGTTGTATGCCCGTGGAAAGACGTATTTAAATTAATGTTGAATTAAGCAGTAACGCTAAAAGAAAAAAAAGAAAAATGTTTTTTTCCGAGCCAAATTCGTACCGGCGACCACAGTCATACTACATGGTCCAGTCCAGTACATGGTCGGTTGGAGCCGGATCGAATCCGGCTCGGAACATTACATTTTTAATATTTTTCTTTAATTTAAAAATTCATATTGATATTATCAGTTTTTTGTTTACATTTTTGATATCTAATTCCGATATAGACTAATAATATTTATCGCAATAATTAATGAAAGACATGCAGCCACCGCAAAACGTTTTTTTTTGTAATTTGATACTATTATCTTTATAAAAAGTTTCATTATCGTTGTATAACGCCAAGGAGTGTATAATTTTTATACGAATATAAGCTTGCTAAGTAATGCCGCGTTATACCTATTGAACCTCTGTCTCAAAATAATCGTCTCTCAAATAAATTGTTGCTCTGTGTATGACTTGTATTTTCACTCGCATTTGATCACATCTAAACATTTGATGGCTCCTCTAAGGTTTCTATTCAAGAATGTATATTGAATGCCAAAGGCGGGTAGAGAATTCCCAGATCGCTGTCAGGACTTTAGTAACTAGTTGTCCGCGCAAGCCGGGCAGTGCCTTTGTATTGCAAGATTTCGTTAGCCTTGTTGCAGCATTGCGTTTAACCTCTGTTATATTGGTAAATTTTCTATAAGAATAAAGGATCAACTGAAGGTGACAAAAGCAACACTTTTATAGCACGTTGACACTTCGCATCGTGATGTGATGTGATTACCTACAATCTTTGCTAATGTTAGATCGAGTGCACGCGACATTCGAATCATATTACGTTGTAAATAACGAATGATATTGATCACAATGACAATATAACTGACCAGACAATATAATTCTAAATAAAATTCTGCAACTTGGAAATCACACAATTTTTGCATACCTACCTATAAATATGGTGTATTGTAAGTTTGTATACAAGTAGCCAAGTAGCTGACTATGGAGTCAGGAGGTGGATAGTGGAACTCCTGACGATGCTGGCATTCGACCATCGTCAGCAAGTATAATGTAAATAACTCGTCAAAACAAACCAAATGAACCCAAACTCGAAGGGTATATAAGTAGCCATTGAGGAGTTCCTCTATCCACCTCCTGACTCCATAATCAGACCATCGGCACCAAGAGTAATGTATAGAACTCATCAAAACGGACCAAATGAGCAACTCGAGGGGTATTTAAATAGCCATTGAGGAGTTCTACTATCCACCTCCAGACTCCATCGTCAGACCATCGGCAAAGTTCAAAAAAGTTCAAGTTCTTTTTTTGTGAGTATATGTCAATCTGGTTACAGTGGTGGTCAATAATTAATTATATGTAGCACTATACCCTGCCTGACGGCGTACAAATTTTTGATTATGGAAATCTTTCGAAATACCAACATGCAAAATAAATTTAAATATCTCTATTGTTAATGTCAGAAATCATGTCATATTGAATTATTACAGCAAATAGAATAAAAATGTCAAGAGTTTATGTTTCCTATCGAATTATTAAATTTATACAACAAAAAGTCAGAAATAGAATAAAAACAATTTTCAATCAAAAATTTCAAGAGCTTATGTTTAAATTGACGTATGGGTAACATTCTAAAGTCGATACGCAATTTATTGTAAATCTTACTAGCTAAGCAGTATTTGCGGAAACAGGAAAGAGGTTCTGAGGGTACCTAGTATTTCTAGTAAATATCTCGGAGATCGTCTTGAATAGTGGAGGGTTTGTTTTAATATACATAGCAATTTCGAATAAGTAGAGGCACGGTCAAAATATTTAATTCTTTAAAATGCGACACACAGCTATCAGTCGTAATGAGTCCTCGAATAGCCCTCACGCATCTCTTCTGCGCTATGAAAACTGCTTCCCTGTTTTTGAATTATCCCAAAAGCGGATCCCATAGCGTAAGGTAGATGCAACAAAACCATGATATGCCATCATCACAGTCTCCGTACTAACTTGTTTAGAAAGTTTGTACAAAGCGAAGGCATACTGATGTAGCTTTTTACATACTAGCTCAGTGTGAGCAGTCCGATTTAATTTGTTGTCAATTTGCGCACTAAGTGTAATGTATAGAACTCATCAAAACAGACTAAATGAGCCCAAGCTCGAGCGATATTTAAGTAGCCATTGAGGAGTTCCACTATCCACCTCCTGACTCCATCGTCAGACCATCGGCACTAAGTGTAATGTATAGAACTCATCAAAACAGACCAAATGAGCCCAAACTTGTCCCAAAATCCTTTGAAATCAACTTACAAAATTATACCTACGATACCACAAAATTTACTTTAAGTATTTGAATAACGTTTCATTCAAATTAAATGTTAGTTAGAATAACCCCATTTGTGGAATAATTGTTCCGTATTATATTTCTTATTTAAAAATAAAAGTAAGTAGCATGATTTATTCACCTCCATATTTTAAATAACGGGCGCTTCTTTGGGGTTTTTAAAGTAGTAAATTATCTATTTAGTTTTTTTTTATGCCGAATCTTTTATATATGCCTCCGAAAAGAGGTACCTCTATCGCAAACATATTCGTTTATTAGATAGTTTCCACTATAGATGCCTCTGTGACTTTATGGGGATTCACTGGTTTGACCGTGTCAGGAACACGGAAATTCTCAGGCGAGCTAATGTCACTGGTATAAAGACCAAACTAATGATTTCTGGTTCTGATTCTTAATGAGGTGAAAAATGCGTTGGTGTAGTCGTGGACATGTCTCCCGCGTTTGATGCCAGGATAGTATAGCGCATCATTTACTGTGAACTACAGAATGACAAGAGGGAACAAGATGGTCAGTACCTATTTCCGGTACAAAGATGTGCTGAAGGTCACATGGAGAGGGCCAACTTAGATCCATCCACCTGAGAGGCATTAAATAGCTGATGGCCGATCAGAACGGAGGCAAACTGTGATCACACAATTTTGAAACTAAAGCGGTGCGCAAAACTCGACCACGACGACTAAGACCACCAGCAGCCATACGATATAACCATGTCGGAGGGGTGCTGTGGCCGCACATTCGCCGCAAACATTGTCTATGTCAGTCACCTGAGGGCACCCGCAACGCTCTCAGAAGTAAAAAGCAGTTTCTGCGACTAAATACTAACATATTTTTTTTCATTTTCATTTTCAAATAAAGCGAAAAAAAAAAACATATTAGTCTGGATCGAAATATCCGTCCAAACAAACAATAAATTGACCTCAGTACTTATTTCGAAATGAAACAGTACCTACTCTATCTTATTTGAAGTTAATATTTATTGGCTATAAAACGATAATTATATGTTTTGGTGAATTGTGATTGTGTGTAATTTGTACTTATTACAAAAAGGTAAATCCCAATTCCGGAATAAGTTCTGGAATTTCGGAATTGAGGGCCAATATCGAAATTCAGTTCCGGAATTGAGACCATCCGATATTGCAGAATAACTACTTCCATCAAGTTGCCGCTTATTTGGTGGTAACCATTATCTACCACCATGACCAGTTTCATTGACCTTAAAAAATATGAGTTGATACTTAAAGTACCTATCTATTTTATATTGAAAAAGCGAGATTAGGACTTAGGTAAAAGACTTTCATTTCCGGAAGTAGATGAGAATAGTAGAAACCAAAGAAAGCAGCCTTTACCCATCAGTGGTACACTCTGTGAGTGAAAAGACCTGTAACACCATGTAGGTAGTACCTTTGCTTCCTTGTTGCCGACGAACGTGCGTTGCGGGTCACTCAGAGGCTGCTTCTCGGGCCGCGGGCCCGGCGCCGAGCAGCACTGCCCTCGTCCCAGGTGCTGCAACTCGTGAGAGCTCTGCCACAGCCCTATGGCTATCCGCGTGTATAAAACCTAATAACAAAATATTAAATAAAAAAACGGATCACTCTAACCACTACTAACAGTTCTCGCGGTAGCCGATTGATATAAAGAAACCGGCCAAGTACGTGTAAGGCCAGCGGCAGTGTAGGGTCCCTTATCTGTCGAGGCTGGAAGGGTAGGGCGACAACGAAGTTCAATTTGTCATGAGGCCGACAATATTACAACTCAAAAGTTTATGCATACCGCGCCTAATATAAGTACTTACGTACGCGCGTTAATATAAATACTACAAAAACATAACTAGGACCCAAAAAAACATTTACAAGATATATAGCTCACTACTAAAGTCAATGTAACTTATGTATTAATTAGCCAGTAACAGAGGACCATAAATTATATTATTAAACTCAAAGAACAAAAATCGAGCTACATGGGTCGTTATGAAGGACAAAACAGATGTAAAAAATCATTTTAAAAGCAAAGAATCGTAAATTTTTAAGGTCCAACACGTTCGCGATCCTTCTGAAATAGCCAACTTATTCAATGATCATTTCATTAATAATCCAAAAAAAACAGTCACTGGAAGCTATTACTCAAGGATGTAGATTTTGTCAATAATAGTATGTTTACCTCACCTTGCACTATTAGCGAAATTTTGAAATTATAGTCTTTAAAATAATATGCAGGCGGTAGGTTTTGATGGCGTTTCGACTCATATACTTAAACTATGTTCAAGAGCCATAGCGCCAATTCTAACTCATTTAGCAAACGAGTCGTTTAGCCAGGAGAAGTTGCCCTCAAAGCTTAAAACCTCTGTAGTAAAACCGCTCCTTAAGAATCCGCAGTAAGCTCGATTCTCCACACAAACGTAGTTACGCTCTCATTTTATAACTACGTGTTCGATTGTAACGAAACTTTGCATATACAATGACATGAGATATATCTATGTCTGTAATTAGTTTATGGAGCTTTAGATACCATAGTAAAAAAATACAGCGAATTTAAGTTTTTCATACAAAACTTGTTTTTGCTGTATTTCGTTTTTTTTATAAACTGGATCCATATAAACTAATTACAGACATAGATATACCTCATGCCATTGTATATGCAAAGTTTCGTCACAATCCAACACGTAGTTTTAAAATGAGAGCGTAACTACGTTTGTATGGGAAGGTGAAATTCGGCCGAGCTTACTGCGGACTCTTAAGAAAGATGATAAAAAGTTGTAGGTAACTACCATCCTATTACGCTCCTATCTGTATTAGCAAAAGTTTATAAAAAGGTATGCATAATAGAATGTCACAATTTTTAGACAAACATAAAATAATTACTAACGAACAAAATGGGTTCCAAAAGGGAAAGTCACACACGCATGTTACTCACTTATTGTATCTACTAGCTGTACCTGCGACTTCGTTTGCATGGTAATGTGGTGGGAGTTAACGCATTTCTTCTCTTGGACATAGGACACATGCAGTTCTAATTTAGCCTATCAAGTAAAACGTCGAATAAAGCTATTTTAGCTAAACTGCCGTTCAAATTTGTTTGTCTATCTTTTACTCTGTTATTTAAATAGTAAGAAACATACTAAACTCGTTTTATTTAACAGAGGTATTTTAAGTTTTATGAATAAGGGGGTAAAAGTTTAGTAGATGTTTGTGGCAATAGATACAACAGGTAGGACACAGGCTTAGGGTTTGCAAGACCCGCCAATATTTCGGATCCGGATATTTCGGATATTTAACTCGAACGGATCCGGATATCCGGTTTTTTTTTGATAAAACGGATCCACAAGGTTTTTTGGTATAAAGTAGGAATTGTAAGGCCAAACTAAGAAAAACTAAAAACGGCTATACCACCGTATTTATATACCTGGAAGATTTTAAATAGATACGCATTCCCGAGGTCCTGAGGGGTATAAAACTTTATTTTGTTTCAACTTTTAACTTACGACTACAAACTAACTAGCAAAGTTAGTTCAGTCACTGAAAGCTGTCACTTGAATAACTACAACCAGGTTGCGTTAACTCCGTACCTGGTGCTCGTACATACATTTCAATGAGCTCTATGTATACACTTAATTCGATAGGGTTGTAAAAGAAATTGACATGATGACTCGGACGCCTTACTCAGTAATCGATTGGAAGAAGAGCCAACACGGAAATCGTGAAAATCCCCAGGTTTTTGTTTAGCAAGGGACATTCCATTAGGCTAATAAGACTAGGTATGTCTAGATATGGCAAAAAAGGTGAACTATATATAGCGCACTATTCTTATTTAACATGATCATATTATAAGTCAAGACCATAATACTAAAAAAATATTACAATTATAAAACGTAGGTATTGTTGATGCATTTACTTTTTACTTCCTGTGTCAAATCAAAGATTACAATGTGTCAAATATGCTTCTTAAATATTTCTTTAGGTGCATCTAAACTAACTCTTTAATAAGTAGGTAGGTACATATAGTCTAGTTACTTAGTGCCTACGGTGGATTAGTGCATTTAAACCAACGCCAACTTTCGACATCAAATTCCGCAATATTGTGACTAATAAATTAAAAACAAAAATAATCTGGTCTGGGATGAAGAAGTGGCGAATAAAAACAGAGATTGAGAATGATCTACATTATATCATTCCGTTTTTAGCTTGGACTCGGTACAAACTTCATTTTGTAGCGGTATTTTTGGTTTCATGGTTGTATTTTAAGGATCCGTAATATCCGAAAAATCCGGATCCAGGAGCCTGTCAGATCCGGATCTGAAATTTGGCGGATATCCGGATATCCGGATTGCAAACCCTACACAGGCTGCAGCATTAAATGTTTATTGATCTTCTTCTCTACATATTTTTAACACTGTTTTATATTAAATAAATAAAAAACGTGATGATCGAAATGATCTCGACTCACTCCGACTCTCAGGTAAAGATGTATTTAGGAATTAATAATAGATAATCCTTTCGAGTACCCCCATTAACCGGTAAGTGTTTACACGGAACAAAGAATGTATTTTTCATTAGACAACAGAAGGCCAATTTATAAAGACCAAACTATACCTAACCACTAGGTAAGTTCTACATCCATAACGCGAGTCCGAGACCCTTTCTTTTCTATTAAAGTAATTATTAAAAACATTAAAGTAATATGTTTATTTTTTTCATATTGCAATATTTCAGATCGCACTATCACTTTCTGCCCAATCTTGTGTATGTTCCCGCCATTGCCAACTTAATGAATGTGTGTTGCAGGCTTTATGATAAAAGTATTTTCCTTTATGTTGGCCGATTTCTGTGTTCACCCAATATCAGCGCGAAGTACGAAGTTATAATACCGCCTTAATACTGACGCGCTTGATAATTATTGTTTATAATAGGCTCGTTCTATACTGATTTAATTAATACGAGTACATACTGTTTATTGCTGATAAATATAAATACTGACAAACCAGCACGGCTATCACAAGACGGCGCGCGAGCTCTCTCGATTTTTCTCGAACTATGTTATGTTGTTAAAATTTGTTGATACATTTATTGAAATTACGCCTCAATACGAATTTAGCGCATATAAGTTTCCATATCAGAATCTATTATTTTTTTATGCTTTAGGATTTAATATGCGTTTTGTGAAGGTCTATCATAACACCGGATCGAAATTATTACTGTAGGATAGTTAAGGCAAGCCCGCAATTTTGACGTCACTGACAGTTGACAGATATGGCGGCTACGATTTGAAGCAGAAGAAATGAATAATTTAACGAGGTCAAATGTTTCCGAAAATTAATTAATCGTCGCAGTCGGATAAAAGCTATCCTAAACGGAAGCTAGTGTAATAATGTACTTATAAAAAAAGTTGCATGTTTTTCCGTTCATGGGATGCCGATATCATTCGGGGCACACCAATGCTTAGTTTGATACTGGCTGATTTTTTTTTAATTTAGAGATTTATTATACGTGAGAGATTACAAAGAACTCCCGTTACCGGAGTATTCTTTGATGTGAGTAAAGCGTTTGGTTATGTTAATCATGATATATTACTAGCGAAATAAGAAAGGTACGGTTTTAGAGGAATACTCCTCTTAACTAACTTTGAAGCCATGCTAAGGGTAACCCTAGCATGGCTTCAAAGTTATCGTCATGATAGAAAACAATGCGTAGAAATAAATACGATAGATGACAAAAATGAAGTAATCACATACCGTTCTACATACACATCACATACAACTGCACAGGTACTCCTGTGCAGTTGTATTTTTCTGAACCCACACACTATGAACATCCGACGCGGCGACGCAAGCAATAAACATTATCCCCCTTATTCATAAAACTTAAAATGCCTCTGTTAAATAAAATATGCTTTGTCCCTTTCTGACGAACACAAATGTCAAAGTGACAGATAAAGAGAAACGAATTTTAACGCCATTTTAGTTGAACGTTTATGAATACGGCCGTCGACTCGCCTACGGCTCGCGCTTACGCGCTTCGCCTCGTGCTGCCGCAATGGCGGGCGGCCGGGGCGGGGCAAGGGCGCGTTATCGGGTTATCACCGGACGTAAGGCGTCGCGCGCCTGGCGACGTATTTTTATGATAGTTCTTTTTAAGGTAGTTTGTAGTTTTGTAAATAGTTTTAGGTTTTCTTTTATGTTAGCATGTTGTGTTTGGTTCCTTGTTTTTATGTTTTCTATATTTTGTTGTTAGGTAGTATAGGTTGGCCTTGTGCCGCGCATGCACAGGCCATGTGGGCCGTACTTAGTTATTGGCAATTAGAAAGAAGAAAGAAAGATATGAACAATTAGTTGAGAGCCCCTTCGGGGCCCAACTTAGAAAGTCAGGCAAGAAGAAAAAAAAATGAATACGGCCGTATATGTTCAATACCAACTATACCAAGTGGGGTATTATATGAAAGGGCTCGAATTGGACATTTTAAAACAGTTTTTTGTTTTTTTTTTCTACAGTGGTAAAATTTTGAATTACAAAGGAAATTGTTGAAAAAAATACCATTCCCCCCTTATCTCCGAAGTTTACCAAGCGAAAAGTTTGAAATAAATATATAAGATTGAGATTAACGTAAATATAACCGGAAAGTTATAATTTAACCTCTATCTAGCGTATTTTATTCATTTTACAAAAAAAAAAAAAAATTTTAAACTTAAGATTGTAATTTAACACTTTTTTGTTTGATATTCATTCTTTAAATCTGTATGAAAGTATTCTGAAAGTGCCTTCTTTCAAATAAAAAAAGAATTATCGAAATTGGTTCAAAATAATGCAGGGTCGTGACGATGACGGGTATATAGTGCATGGAAGTTTGTACGGAACCCTCGGCGCACGAGTCAGACTCGCACTTGCCCGGATTTATTAAATGATCTGAAATCCGCTATTTTGTCTCAAAAACTGAGTGTAAATAAGGTCTTTTTACGAATTCTTATGTACAGTCGCCGTCAGATTATCGGAGCGGCCAAAAAGTGCTCACAAATATCTGAACACGTCTGTAATGCCTTGGCAATGGAGACATGTGAGATACAGATATTTGTGAGCCCTTTGGCCGCTCCGATACCTATATCTGATGGCGACTATACATTCATTACAAGTCTGAACTCTAATTTACAAATCTACGGCTAGATCTACTTAAGGTTTTTCAGCCAGAACAAAGCTTTGAATTAAAGTTGTTGCGATCGAATAAAGTTACATTAAACCCACTAACTTCTTAGGAATCACTTACCTAAATACTCGTAGACGTAGTAGAATGTACACAATAGTAATTAATGCAAGTTTGCTTAGGCTATAGATACATTGCAGCATTTACTGCTCAGATTCTAGGGTTTACTCCAATTACGACCATAAGGAAGTGTTAGATTAATTATTCATGATTGTGCAGATTAGACAGTGGCTCTGTGCAGCGCTTGCGAGCACGAATTTATACGTGATACCAGGCGGCTTTACGAAGATATTCTGCCTACTGAATAGATTCACCCACATTAGGAACCTACACAGTTCTTATAAACAGTAGCTTAGCAGTTGAACTTAACCACAATGTAATATGATGTAAAAAAAATAAAGTAATCTTCATGTTCATTTATTTAATTTTTCACTTCTCATGCTCGAAAAGTGTGTCATATTAGGTTAAGCAAGCGCGGCTAAAGTAGCACATTTAGCCCCTAGGGAAATATGAATACATATTAATGTTTTTTAAAACATTTTAATTTGACCCATTCAAATACTTCACCATCAATCACAACTCTTCAAAAAAACATTTACGTCACTCTGGGCGGTAAGTGAGATTTACCGTACGGGCGCAGCGGCAAATCTCACTTCACACCCAGGAGAAGACGTAAAATCGTGTACGCACCACGAGCGGTAATTCGTAAAGCCCCAGATCGCAGGTGTTTGTAGCCCGAACCGAAGGTGGGCATTTACGAATCCAGCGCCCTAGGTACGTAATATTGTAGGTACTATATATTGTATTTGCTACCTATCAACTAAGCAGAATACAGCTATATTAAAATCGACCAATCAAGAAACAGAATTCATTGCAAACATTAGGTGTTTTTGATTCCTTAATTCTATAAGCCGCGTCCAAACGTTCAAGAGTGGTTGACTGTATACATGGCAATAATTACCTGCCTATAAGACAATCGGTGACATTCGATGACTTCTAACGTTTTTCTCGCACTATCCGTATCTCTCTTATTAGAACACTTAAGGCCTCCACCCACCGAACGCGTGTCGTGAGCGGCGCGTGTCGTGCGCGGCGCGTGTCGGGCGCGGTTGAAGCGGTATATTCACACCGCAAGCGGGCGGCGTGTAGCAACGCGGGCCCGCCGCGTCATGCCTCTCTCACTACCAACACATTTAATATGTCACACTTAGCAGCGCGGCAGCCGCGCGGGCCCGCGCGTCATATCTCTCTCAATACCAACACATTTAATATGTATCTCACTATCTCTATCACACTTAGTAGCGCGGCAGCTGCGCTTCACACGCGACGCGCACGACACGCGGCCGCGCTGCCGAGTTGTAACTTTAGCCCGCGCGGGCCCGCGTTCGGACCGCGTTCGATGTGTGTTTGAAGTGTAGTTTCAATGCTTTACAACTTGCACGGGCCGCGCACGACACGCTTTCGGTGGGTGAAGGCCTTAAGAACGAGAGGTAGTGCGAGAAAAATCGAGAGTATGTTGCGGCCGTCTCTAGATAGACGTGCTGTTGTCAAAGAGTACTTACTCCTTGCCAGTAAAAGAAATTAGTTCCGAGCCGCTAGGTGGGGACCTCGAAGGAGACGAGTCCATCTATTGCACTTTTGGCCGAGACATTACATAGTGCTTTTCACGCCTACGTGTCGGAGGGCACCGCGCCGGGCCGCCCCGCGCGGTGCCCTCCGACACGCGAGCGGGGCGGGGCGGGGGCGCGGGCAGGGGAGCTGTGATTGAGCGAATCGCAGTCCAACAATAACATTGTTGGACAGTTTGAACTCATAGTTGGCCTGTTCGTGCGATGTCCAACTAACCCCAGCTTTGAAGCCTGTTTTCTGACCATCTTTTGCCACAATGTGAATTTGATCTTCCTTATATAATGGAAACGCCTTCTACCGACGCTTACACAGGCAATCAAGCAAAACAAATAAGATGTTCCATTGTAAGTACTTTACTAAAACATCTTTCACCTTTGACGTGTAAGGTTCAGTGTACCTAATTAATGTTGCTTAATTGATAAAGTTAATTTGTACATACCTTAATCAGATTAAAGATTTAATTTCAATGTAGGTACCTACTTTGCGCGCTCGGTTCACTGAATGAATGCGCAAAACAAAACAAACATAACCTGAAAGAGTTGTTGAAACGAATTGAAGCCCTGTTTTCAGTTTTATAATATAAGTATCTGTTCATAAACACAATTCATTGCAATTGAAGAAAAAAAACACAAGATGATTCCCGTGCTTAGTTCATTAAACACCTATGTAAACATCCACAGTACCAGGTATCTACCTGATACGAAACTTTAATACATGTAGGTACTTAAGTATAATCTGAGGGCAGTCACGTGCGATCTTATCTATCGCTAAAGAAAAACTTTGGGTACATTGGAAATAGCAAAAAACGGTTCGATTGAACACAATAAGAAATAAATAATATAACCAAACAAAACAAAATGCTATGTATACTAGCTACTATTAAGCTGCCTGTTGGGCTCCGCTAACTTATTATAGAGAGCCCAGGCGAAGCGGCGGGATTATACATAGACCTTGTCCACCCTAAAAGTTTGTTCTATACTTACACTACTGAAAGATTTTTTATAAATCGTATGATGAGCAGTTTCGGATTTAACCCTTTAAGTAAATAGTACTATAGGCTACATATTTTTCATGTATATAATGGCATCAGTGGCACACATGTACACTATAACTTCTTTTCCCAAATGCAAGAAAACAAAAAAACGGTAATAAAAAATACGTAAACGCGTGATTGTAAGCTAAATGTATCGGTGTTCCCAACGCTGCCTATTAACCGTATTTTAAATAAATATTAACCACAGTGTTCAGTGGCTCAATCGAAAGTTTCCACAGTCATCCAAACAAAGTTTCGGGCATTGGCTCGTATGTAATGAAATAATTATAACTACATTTCTATTTCGAGCATGTTCAAAGGCCAAAACTTGTAAGCGAGATTATCACAAAAGCGGCCTCACACTAGGTAATTAAGAGGTAATTTGATTCTGGGACAAGTTTATCGGGCTCCAGACGACTCCGGATACCAACCAAAAAGTTGTCATCAGATGTTTGTTTTTACTTAGAACTAGGTAACATGCTGACAAAGAGCATACGGCAGTGACAAGACCTTTACAAATATGCCTTTATAAGTTATTGGATTTGTGAAGGCGCCTACTTAATTCGGTTCTTTAGATAATTACAATTTAGCGGAAGCGAATTTTTATTTTTATTTATTTATTTGAGTCAGGCAACAAGGCCCATATTTACAAATACCCTACAGACTAACATACATAACAATATACAAAACTTATAACATAACACAAAAACACGTTAAGACGGCGACGTGCGGCGCAAGTTCTGGGTGTCAAGTCAAATAGCCGGCCTCGAAATCGCCGGAAAACTACACCCTTCGGCCAGAACTCTTCCTTTATGAAGATCGACAGCTTGTCAGTAGCTACTCTCACCCCAAATGAATTGAAACTCGGTTTGTGGCGGGACTCAAACCTCTCAACCCTCAGGATGAGCTTGGTCTTCAAACGCAAGTACTCGATGAAAACTAAGTGGGTAAAATTTTCTGTCAACAATGTCATTTTTAGTACAAGCTTTTATTGCCGACTAACTTTACTTCCTTACTTTTCTGTATACCATCATCAACTACTCATTGAGACGATTCTAACGAGCCCAAACTCAACGGGGTTACGTCGGTTAAGTACTGAATTCCCATGGCCACTTTCCGTTTTCATCATCAGATCAGCTCGGTTACCATAATATTGAATTGTCATCCAAACTATTATACCCAAAGTTTCAGCTCAATCGGTCACCGGGAAGTGGGTCAACAACAGTGGGACAGACAACGGGACATGTGAAACTAAATAAAAGCTTGTAAAATAGACACTGCGAGGATAGTCCGGAGGTTCCTCTCTCCGTCGTCCTGACCTCCGGTGGCTTAATTAGGCCTCACCTCGCTGCCGGCGGCACCCTAGGTTAGGTTTTTATAATGATTTTATATTTTAATACAAGTTTTATATTTTACTTTTTATATATAACTAGACGTGCCTGCGGCTCCACCCGCGTGAATGATTTATATGAAAGTATTTGTCACAATTGTATTATGTTCAATGAGCCCTGCTAATATATAATAATAATAAAATAGTATATATTTTCATATACATTTATTAAAATGTCAACATGAAACTCAGTAATACGGGTGTAGACAATAAAAATATTATTACTCCAAAAGAAAAAAGGCAAAAAATATGCCTAGTGACGAAAATCTTATTCAAATATCTCAAAGAATTACAAAGCTACAACCGTTTTAATATTGTTTGTTAGAGAGAGAAAACGCAAACAGTTTGTGACGTCACAAATTGCGAGGCTGCCGCAGAGCGCGTCGCGCGCTCGGCGGGCCCACGAACACGATGGGGCACGGGGCACGGCACGTTGCCGTCTTCTAGTGACGTCACAAACTGCGAGCGTCAATTGTTTCATTTATGAAGTTGCGTTTTGCGAAAAAGGGACAGAACATACCCCTTCTTAAAACTTTGGACACTTTTAACTTCGTGATTATTTAACCTCTTGCGTTGATTTTTTCTCCATTTGACTACATTTTTCATCCTTCTTCTAGCAAATATGACATTATATTTTAAAGTCTACAGCCCTATTAAAACCTCTTGTACTCTGCGGCCACCGTTCCATAAGCAAAGAGTACCCGTCAACAGCCTAAGCGCGAGCTATAGCCGTATACATATTTATTTCCTAAATTTCCTTTTTTATCTGCATAGCATAATGTTTTGAACTGGAAATGTGGAATCCTCGCACTTTGATTGCGCTTACTTAACACAAAATTCCAATTCAAGACACTCACTGTTTAATTTATCAACCGAAAATAATAAAAACAAAATTTGTATTATTAACATCTTGTATTCGACGTGTCAGAGACAATTACAAACACGAAGTATGAGCATTACCTACTAATATCGTAAATAACCAAATCATGGTCCAAATGAGAAAACACCAGGTCTAACCGATCAAAGCACTTGCACACGATAACAAACGATAAATAATAATTAAAGACAAATATGAAACAATTTTCAAAGTAACAGTGACAGTCTGACGATGACGGAACGGAAGGTTGGGTTGCGTACGTTCCATTTCATGTAACATTCTCTAACCGGAATTTCACAGTTCAGTTTTAATAATTATTATTTTATAAACAGTATGTTTTTTAGCCGAATCAAAAATGAACTCTACTCAGTTATAATAGATACTTATAGCTCCGTATTGCACTTGTGCGAAAGAGACGGAGCACCCCTTTAATCCATATCTTTAATCACAAATCGCGGTTTTACAGTCTAAGCTGTAACAAAATATCTTTCGCTGCACTTACTCTCGAGCGAGCGAGAGAGCGAGATACATCATGCGACCGAAGAAGCAGAGACAATGACGTATGAAGACCTGGCGCAGATAACATGGTTCTATCCATTTCTTACTCGTTGTTAAGTACCAAAGTAAGAAGAGATCGAGTATATAGAATACGTTCAATTTATCAGAGCCTAGCTGCCTTTTTCTGTAATCTGTGGACCGAGGTATTAAGCGAGACCGATCCGAATGTCCGAACAATGGCCAACAGTTCAAATTGTCAATCTTAACGAGATTTCATTACGTGATTGTAGAAAAAATACGCAACAGAACCGGGAGCCTTTATGCTCTTATTCTAAAGTAATAACCAGAAAATTGATTCTAAAATTTATATCTCGTGCTACTTGCGTTGTTTTTGAGAAACGTGACGCCGGAGATCGTGTTTTTTGTAAGGCGCTATCTCGCTCGTTCCTTCGTGTTTTATCCCGTTCTGGTTTTTCGATTTTATATAATAGATTACGTACCCTGATTTCTATTCTTTCTGATAAACCAACGCCGTGTAAGGCAGGGGTTAAAAAATATACCTATTGAAAAATAATTCAATTCAAATACTTACTCTCCATTGCACACATCCATATTATGATGGATTTTAAGATAAATCGTGGTATTGATTTTCACACTTCCCACTTCACATATATCCAAGAATTGAGTTCACCTTTTATATAATAGCCTACCCGGCGCCGCCCCCGTATTACAAAGAACCACGGGATAAAATATAGCCATCCCGAAATATATATCTTATTTTTAATTGGATTCACCAATTGCGCCATGCCTTTTAGCGCCCGTCGAAGAGAGCAGCTGCGTAATCAAATCTCGGGGTCTATCAGAAAAAGATATGTGAACTTTAAAACATATGACCAGAGTTATTAGCAGATATGACCGTCCGACTCTTGAGGTATATGAAGGCTTTAATAAACTTGAAGGCAGACAAATTGCCTTCCTAAAAAGGCGCTTTAAAGCCACAATAATTTTAGTTAATATAGACCAAATGGAGTCATGCAAACCCTACTTCGTCAAATATCAAATACTAACCGTTACTTTCATGTATATTTTCGAATCAAGTAATTTTGTTAGGAAACACTTACATTTATATTCACGGAAAGCAACAACCAACTTAACAAGCAATTGAAATTGTTTTTAACAAACAGATTTTTTCTAGTTTAAAGGAATACTTTAATGGTGTCGATGTCGGCGAGTGAAAAATGTTACCGTGTGTTTTGCTTATCTAATAGCTTTGTATAAACTTACTTATAAATAATTAGTTAGTCCTCTGATATGGCTGTGGCCTTGCAGGGTGTCACATGTATACCTACTTATTTGTAATTCCATCCATTTTTGGTAATGTGATATGCAATAAACGATTCTATTCTATTATAAAGTACCTAATACCGACGACCGCTTTAGCCTAGTTGGTAGTGACCCTGCCGACGAAGCAAGAGGCCCTGGGTTCGAATCCCTCGGTAGTTAACTAGATATAGTAAACTTATCATTAGATTTCAAATTTACTATAGACTGCCACCGCCAGGCCGCGCCAGTGTGACTGAAAAAAAACCGAAGTTGGGTCTTTATTTTCCTTTTTTACTCAGCCTACTCAAACAATACATTATTTTACGACACAATCAAGTTAATACTATGGTATTTTATCTCATCTAAAATCTCACTTGATGAAATATAAATAAAACTTCACCAAGTTGGGTATTTATCGAAATTTGTCCAAAAAAGCCATTCCCGAAGAGTGTTGCATCTATTTTTTCTCGTGCGTGGAAGGTATAAGCGTGTCTCCGCCTAGGGGGCGTGGTCGACTCGAATCAAGGCATCTCCTTAATGCAAATGCATACGACTGTAGCTCTAACTAGTGATTTGTTTATGTACCACTGTACCAAGGCTTTCAGGAAGCCTAGTAGAAAATTTCAGTCGTATAATGTATGATAGTAGATTGTATGGCCGGGTCTAAGAGATGGTTATTTTCCCGAACGAAGTGAGGGGAAATAGTTCGAGGGTTAATATGGCTTTTAGACCAGAGTTATACACTCTACTTTTCACTTCGACAGCGAGAAAATAGTAAAAAAAAAACCGGTCAAGTGCGAGTCTGACTCGCGCACCGAGGGTTCCGTACAAACTATCAATTAATTCCAGGTTAAGAAAATGTCCCTATATTTGACACCTTCATTCTGTAGCTAGCATGATGAGCAAGAATTGCATGAAATTTATCCACGCAGTCATCTTCGATGTATTTATTTTCAATTACGTAAGAAAAACTATCCACATCCATATAAAATTTTCTCTTTAAGCTTTTATAAACCCGTAAAATATAAATTGGGTAATTTTCTGTTTCGTATGAAACAGAAGAGAAAACAACGAATTCTAATACCTCAATGTATCAATGAGTATATTTTATTTAGTTTTTTCCTAGCCGATCCGCTTCAGTTTTTCCCATTACGAAGCCAAAGCCCAACGAATACGACGACAAATAGACCGAAGTAAATTTCGCCTGTTAAATTACTTATTTTAACCCAACACAACAGAATTCAATTTCAAACAACGAATAACTTTTACACCAAGACCATCGAACTACCAAGACAATTGTATCACGAATTCTTTTTGACCTGCTATTGAAAGATACCCGTCCCAACCCCATTCATTCTAGAAAAATCTTAACAGCGCGATGTAGGAATGGGGTCAGCGCCATGCATCGGGCCCATTTGGTACTAACTTGTGCTCTTGCATCAGCTTAGTATGTATGTTGGTGTTTTAGCGATTATTGTTTATCACGTGAACCAATCTCGATTATTTTTTTTTATTTGAAAGAGAGTACTTCTATTATAATCTTATAGGAATTTCAAAAGAAAAAATACTTATAAAGTTGATTAAATTGCAAACTGAACTAGGAAATGATTTTTGAAAATAAAACAAAAAATACGCTAGATATAGAAAAAGTTATACTTTTCCAGTAATATTTATGTTTATCTTAATCACAAATAATAATTGCAAATTTTTCGCTTGGATAACTTTGGAGATAAGGGGGGGAATGGTATTTTTTTTACATTTTCCTTCATAAATCAAAATTTTACCAATGTAGAAAAAAAGAAAAACTGTTTGAAAAAGTACAACTCAAGCCCTTTCATATGATACCCCACTTGACCTAATAGTTGAATTTTTTTTTGCCCCCCCATATTCGTAATTTTTCATAGAAAATTAAAATGTTTATTTAAATTTCTCATTTTCCATGCACGTGGATAACTCTCATTTAAAACCATTCCAAATTTCAAATTGATAGCTTAAGTAGTTCGTGATATATTTCACTTTGTGACAGACAGACAGACAGACGGACGGAGTCGCACCATAAGGGTTCCTGTTTTACCTTTTTTGGTACGGAACCCTAACAAAGAATATCTGTAGGCGACAGGTGCAGGCACAGGTCGAGAGGAGCGAAATTAAAACAATAGGGGTTGCTTTTTAAGATAAAGTGCTTGAGTACATGGACATGCGTGTATCGCTCGGTAGCTTTAAGGTAACTGAACGGGATTGGCCGATAGCCGATGCACACACATGCATGCGCTCGCGCACAAGTTTATTCAACACATAGGAAACATCTGCGGTGAGTACCTACATTTGTTATTTAACAAAATTTTATACTAATTAATATTCATCTTTTTATTTTACAGGTTTTCGGTTTCAGGTGAGGTTGTATAGCGTCGTCTACAATATCTCTCATAATAATATTTGAAATTTATTATGTTTCCTGATTGGTTGATACATAGCTGTATTCTGATTAGTTGATAGCAAATACAAATGGTTTTTTAAATAGTTGTGACTGGTGGATTTAATACGTTGAAGTGTTTTGATTGGTAAAATTAAATTGTTTTAAAATCATAAGTATGTTTACATATTTTCCCTAGGGGATAAATGTGCTACTTTAGCCCCGCTATCTAAGCCTAATATGACACACTTTTCGAGCATGAGAAGTTAAAAATATATTTCACATCAAGCAAATTAGAACGCTCACGAATGAAAGTGACACGTGTCGCGATGGCTTCACTGGAGCTCGCAAAACAGCGTTCACGGCGAATTGTTTATAAAACTGGTAGGTAAAACGTGTTTGTACGAAAGTTATAGAATAGAGCTTCCCTTGTTACATAATTTGAGATGTTATAAGTTTATAACACAATATTTTCATCTCTCATACTTTCCATGAAACATGATAATGGTGTTTCCTTCCTTCAGATAGGTACGTAGGTATATTAAGTATTAACTATACGTTAGTCATGAAATATTACTTTAGTTCTGCAACGTTTCAAAATAACTACTCGTATTTGTTATATAGTACCTCAGACCAAGAAACCTCAGAAAAAAAGATAGACGGAGCATACTCCGTCTATCTTTTTTTTTTTCGTCATAACGAACAACCTAGTGAAGCCGGTTTTTCAACCAAGCCAAATAAGTTTTGCATATGCTAATGCACACATATTAAATAGCAGAAAACTCGAAATAGATGATCTTGACAGCATTGCGACACGTGCTGAAGAGTTTTATACATTTTTGTTTGTATATGTGTCCGTGAGCGTGTGCTAAAGTTAAATTGGCTTGGTTGAAAACCGGCTTCACTAGGTTGTTGGTAATGCTCTGTCTATCTTTTTTCTTGGTCTGGCTATAATACCAGTGTACCTCTAGGGCTGTTTTGCAAGTCATGCAATACGAATATTTTTAGACAAGATTTGTTGCGGGTGCTTGTTATTGAACAAAACACGCGTTGTGGATTTCGTTTTTGAGTAGGTACTTATCAATCTATGTATTTTGTTCAAAAACCAATAAAACTAAAATTGTGACGATATCATTACTTACTTCTTTTTATAGCCCTATACAATTTATAACGGGAGTTTTTCGTTCCTAAAACCAGGTCATTCAAACGTTTCGTAAAATTACAGTTTTTTTCGGTAACCACCCCACTTGTTGGGTCGATGCTACACACACCGCTTATTACACACCACCTTAAGTATTCTGCTGTTTTATTATGTCGCAGTTTATTTCGAATAAGTACCTGTGCCAATTTGTATCTGGTTACCAAGAATGGTTACGGATAATCCTAAGCTAAAATGGAGAAAGAAGTGAAATCGAGATTTAAATGGGTTCAAGTATCTTTGATATAAATATAAATTAGGCTCGAAAATAATTTTATTAAATGTTGACAATCTGTCGATATCTGTTTCTAGTCTCTGTCTCTCGAGCTAAAATTTTACAGCGAACTTTATCGTCGAGGCAGTGGACGTTCCCTACTATTCAGCATTCTGTTCCAATAGTTCAAACTTTTTTTGTTTTAGGTACCAGTCATGATACCTACTCGTCCCAAAAGCAATAATATAAACACCCTGAAAATATACTGATTCTGAAGACTGAATTGTTAAGAACAGTTCAAAATATAAAATTCTTTAAAACTCAGTTTTGTAGTGCAGTCGCGTCTACCGCGGTCGCGAGCTCTGCACTATTTTTCATGTTGATATTTATGATGTGGAATTGTTGGCATAGTAGATGTCCGTGTAATATAAGAGAAGATTGCATATCCGACAAGTTGCACTCACTGTGCGTCGGTCAAAAAAGTCGGTACTGTCACAACCGACGTATTTAAATGTCACCGTTCTAAGACAGCATTTTTATCATAATTTTCAAGGAAAGTATTGATAAAATTATTGTTTATGTGGTTTTAAATTTGGGGATTTTTGCGAACGTTACTATAATGTTCATTTTGCAGATCCGGCACTTTGAATTGTGACCGTCCATATCTTTGAAATCGACCGTACAGGGTACCGATTTTTGACTTTCGAGCGCTCGACTCTTTCACTCGAAAACTGACAAATATTATGAAATGCTATTTTGAAATGACGATAGAAAATTTAAAAATGTGCGGTACTGACCACTCGTATTCAATTCTATCGGTAGAAAGTAAGTGCCTGTGATTATGACACTACAATAGCATTTACTTTTATTTAATTTTCGAGCGCTCGAAAGTCAAAAATCGGTCCCCAGTACAGTTTCCATTTGGACGATGTTCATGTGTAAATTTTATTGTATTAATTATCTAGGACATTTTCTATAGTATCGATACAAATAGATGTGAATAAAAGCCAAAAGTTATTGATATCATTTAAAAGGAATAACTTCAAAGTGGCTCCTTCACCTTTAGATGGTCGGAATCTATATAAAAAACTTCAACAGATTTTGCAAGATGTCTTCCGTTCGTTACCTATTTGAATGCTTTGTGTCGTTACCAAAATGTACGAGTCGTATAAGTGGAAAAAGCTTGTATATACTACTTAAAAGCTATTCCCATTTAATATAAAGAGCCTCATATTCCAGACACACTTATGAGGGCGATTACGTAGGCCACTTACCGTCATTACACACAACGGCGTCACGTACAGGAATCCGAAATTCACCAAGTCGAATATTTCCGAGTTGTATTTTTTTAAATGTTGTATACATATTGTCTCCATGTGGCCGTTGTCGAGATTGTAGGTAATTGTCTCGACCCATATAAACTTGGGCGCGCTGTAGGCGGCACTGGTTATCCAAACGCCCATAATAACCATCTGGAAACAAAAAGAATACGTAAGTATACTTACTTAACAGCTCACTTGATTTCTGATTTTAAAAATGCTAGCCTAAATTGCTTTCAATTTTTCTTTATCAAAGAAGTCCATACTTTGCTTGGTAACCACAGTTGCCATTGCCACCATCAGTTTAGGGGTGCGCGAAATTGGCAACCCACAAGCAAGTGAAGTGGTTAAACATTGACCCGCAACTGTTACCAGAGGTTGCGATTTGTTATACGGAATGCAAGGGATTTTTACGATTCCAGAATCATAAAGCTACTATATACGGCTTTAGTCAGAAGTAAGCTTGAGGCGTGCGTTGAAGTTGAGTTGCGTGTGACGCAATTATCAAAAAAAAATAAGTAACTTTATTGCCGTAACATGCCATAACTTTAAAATATATATTACTATGCAATATAAGAAAAGTACAATTAATTATGTAAAGCTGATGACTACGCAATACTATGGTCTAGTGAGATTTACTAACGCAACTTTTATAACGATTAACGTTAACTTCCGTGAAATCTTCAAAAATGTAGCGCTTTAACGATTAACGAACATTTGACTAACGGTGCCCAGCTCTGGAGGTTTCACAGTGATTTAGTTTCGACTTAAATGCTGTGTAACAATGTTTTTAATAAATAAATAAATATTTTATCCCGGAACCGCGCGGGAAGAAGGTATACAGGTTGACTCAAAAATAAGACCTACAACGAAACTACTTAGTTATAGACTCATTCTTAATATTAGCACATCCGGTTCGGTCTCGTATTGTTAAAGTAATCAGAAGTACTTATCGTTTATTTATGTTTTAACTAGCTGTTGCCCGCAACTTCGTCCGCGTAGAACTTGTTACCGTCTTAGAAAAATGATTGCTATTAAATTATTGTAGGATGAACCTTAATTATCGCCGACCCAAACAAAGTTCTAACATCTTAAGAGATGATTTCCGAAATAGAAACTATCATATATTCTTCCAAGGGTCTCAAATTATCTGTATGGAAATGTCATCTAAATCCGATCAGGGATAAAGCGTGAAAGGTAACAGTGCGATGAGTTCATTAGTTTAAATTGCTAAATTGTAAACCCCGTTTTACAAATATTATCGTATGAATTATCAACACAAGTTTCTGCTTAAATTGTATATTTTTTCATAATGTATTAAAGAAAGCCACATTACTGGAAATGTTTGCCTAAATCGTGCAGTAGTTTTACTCACGTTAGTCCGGGCTACCTGTATAGTTTTAAATCAAATTTATCTAATGCTAAAATACACGTGTAGAACTTTCGATCTCCATCCGCCATCCCTATTTAACGGTGTTAGAGAATAAATTATTTTGATTATCCGAAAAAACTTTTTAAATTAATCCGCAGGTTAAATGAAACATTACCTTTTTTTTTGGCTCTGGGAGCATCGCAGTTCTAACCTAACCTGCATTTCTGATAGCTGTTCGGTTCTGTAAGGGTCGTGGTTCTAACTTAACCTTACCTACTTTTCTGCTAACAGTCGGATTATATATATATTTTAACTAAGAAATGTCTTATAATTCCCGCCAAACAACTTGAGCAAATGTCCTTGCAAAGGCCAATTGTACGTGTGAGCTGCCCCCCACCTCGTCCCGCATGTTCAAGTTGTTTGTCGGGAACTGTACCATAAAGTATATGTATGACCTAAGAATTCCCTTACTTCAAGAATTACTTTTTTATCATACATTTTTCCAACCCTTTTTAACCTCCTTAGAGGATTAATTTTAAGAAACGCTGTAATTATTTTTCTAGTCTTTAACCGAAGTTACAGATCTCTTATTACTTTAAAATTGTCTTGTTCCCCGTACAAACATCCAACTCCTTGTTAGGGGATGAATGTTTTTTACCCCCTTAGGGATAGAATTTTCTAACACACTGAAAGTCCTTTTTTATATTCTAATAAGTAATCTTTCTATTATTATTAGTTTTCTTCTATAAAGTCTTGCTCAAAAAATAAAGTTTCCCCTATATAAACTTTGCGCTCCTATTCAATCCCCTTAGGGGTGGATTTTTCCAAAACGCTTATAGTTCTTTTTTGTATTCAAATAAGTAATCTGTTTATAAAGTTTCAAGTTTCTTGCTCAAAAGGAAAAGTTTCCCTCATACAAACTTTGCATCCCTATTTAACCCCCTTAGGGGTGGAATTTTCTAAAACGCTGACAGTTCTTTTTTTGTATTCAAATAAGTAACCTTTCTACAAAGTTTCAAGTTTCTAGCTCAAAAAATACAGTTCCCTCCAGACAAACTGCACCCCTTTTTTATCCCCTTAGGGGTGGAATTCTCTAAAACGCAGTTTTTTTTTTAAATTTTAATAAGTAATCTTGCTACAAAGTTTCAAGTCTCCAGTTCAAATAATAATGTCTCCCCCATACAAACATTGCACCCCTATTCAACCCCCTTAGGGGTGGAATTTTCTAAAACGCTTAAAGAACTTTTTTGTATTCAAATAAGTAATTTTACTACAAAGTTTCAAGTTTCTAGCTCAAAAAATAAAGTTCTATCCATACAAACTTTGCACCCCCATTTAACCCCTTTAGGGGTGGAATTTTCTAAAACGCAGAAAGTACTTTTTTGTATTCTAATAAGTAATCTTACTACAAAGTTTCAAGTTTCTAGCTCAAAAAATAAAGTTCTATCCATACAAACTTTGCACCCCCATTTAACACCTTTAGGGGTGGAATTTTCTAAAACGCAGAAAGTACTTTTTTGTATTCTAATAAGTAATCTTTCTACAAAGTTTCAAGTCTCTAGTTTAAAAAATTATGTTTCCCCCATACAAACATTGCACCCCTATTTAACCCCCTTAGGGGTAATTATTTCCAAAACGCTGAAAATACTTTATTTGTATGTTAATAAGTAATCTTTCCACAAAGTTTTAAGTACGTCGCTCGAAAAAAAGTTTTCCTCATACAAACTTTGGACCCCCATTTTACCTGAAAAAATGAAAAATCCTTTCTTAGTGCTCCCCTAGACCTTATAAGGAACCTACGTGCCAAATTTGGAATCTCTAAAACCAGCGGTTTGGGCTGTGCGTTGATATGTCAGTCAGAGAGTCAGACAGTCAGTCAGTTTCTTCTTATAATTATTTTAGATTAGTCCTATTTTTGGCTTCTCCTGGTCACTCTAATACTTTGTTAAAAGTAAAGAGTTTTGTAGAAGTACTCATTTGTCTTGCCCGATAATTTATGATTCATAAATTATGAATACAGAGGCTCTAGTATAAGTTTTACCGAAACAAAACGTTACGATCGCGTTCGCGTTTAGCTGTCAAATCCCATATAAATTGAGGGTAAAATGCAAACGCGATCGTAAAGTTTTGTTTTGGTAAAACTTATACTAGAGCCTCAGCGCATTCTAATTCTTACACGGTGATGTTGCTTGAACAATAAAGAACAACGAAGAAATTGATTATATTTATAACTTGCTATGCGTTCTGCATGTCCGTAACTCCGTATACGTGCATTCAGGGACTGGACATGACGGCGTTTTATCTTACGTGGTTGATTACTTATAATTAAAGCAATTCGCAAGTTTTCACTTCTGTCCCGGAGTGCAACCCGGTCTTTTTAGTGTTCCGTACCAAAATTGGTCCAACGGAACACTTATGCGATCACTCGGAGGCTGTCCGTCTGTCACAGCCAGTTTTCTCGAAGACCGTTTGACATAGGAAGCTAAAAATTTGGTATAGATGTAAAAAAAGGTGTAAACCCCAATAAAGGGGGCAGTTTGAGGGGTAATAAGGGGTTTCGCATTTTTTTTGGATTGTAAGGAACGTGTGGGGTATCATTCGAAAGCTCGTAAAATTTTGAGACGGTATACACATTTTGAGTTTTTTTTACGATAGCTCTTACTAGTGTAAATTATGACCAAAGTAACTTTTTTCATACAGTGCTGTCCCCAGCTCTATTTCAAAAACTATAGCCAACTAAGACTCCGGAAATACACATGCATAACGGAAATTGTGTGTAGACGGCGGGAAAATTATCAACATGACGCTAGCTTTAATAGTTTAAATTATATTTACAAATATTCATACCTATTCAATAATTTGATAAGTTTCAGTCACTTGTGTTAAATGAATGAACATTGTTGAGACCAACTGTATACTGTAAAAACAAATTCTTATATGTACACACTGTTTGGCAAATAAATCATTATTTATTTATTTATTTATTTAATGTATTGTATTTTTAAATTTTATTTAATTATATTTACAAATTAAAGTAAATAAAATCGGTATAGCGTCTCATTTTACACTGGTTCTTCAGTATAGCCGTGCCTGGTGACGTACATTGCACTTCGCAGTCTAATAAATGAATATTGATATAATGAAAACACAGCATTGTATTTCGTGTTGTTTCCTGTTTCCGATTTGTTCCGACCGAAACCGAAAAATACCCGATGTCAAGTAATTAGACAACGCAGGTCTGGTGTTTTTAACAATTACACACGATCCAGTTAAAGTCTGACCTTCGATTCGGTGTAGTTGTTGCGGATCTGGGAGTCAATATATACTAGAGGTGTGTGGTAGTTTAGAGATAGATTGTGAATAACATATTTTCGTAATTCCGAATGAATCCGACGAATAATTTGCATCTAGTAAAAATAAGATATATTATTGTCATAATCTATAGCAATTCAAATAAAGTACTCCGTACTTATGAATGTTTGTTTTTAGTTTTCCATATTTAAAGCTGATACATAGACCAAAGCTTAATAAACCAAATAGAGGCGTCATAGTTATCACATTATTTAGTGTTCCCATATTGTTTTGTGCATTTTTTTGTTTGTATAAGTGCGCGTGAGCGTGTGCTAAACTTATTTGGCTTGGTTGAAAACCGGCTTCACTAGGTTTTTCGTAATGCTCTATCTTTTTTCTTGGTCTGAGGTTTTCGCTCGCGGATTCGACAAATTTAAAGTTATCAACACAACACAGTAAAGTAAAGTAAGTAACTAGCCCTTACGCAACACACACCAATAAGTGGCGTTGCACGTAGAACCTATGATGGCCATTGGGGCGGAAAGGTTCTCGAGTGGCGACCACGTACCGGAAGGCGCAGCGTGGGTAGACCCCCTACAAGGCGGACCGATGACCTGGCCCGTATCATGGTCGGCCTTATCACGCAATAAGTGACAAGATAAGAGCGTCGTCTCGTTCTATCGAACGGTGTCAGCCAGTGACGGACGCTTTATCTCGTCACTTATCGCGTGATAAGGCAGACCATGATACGGGATTTTTTTTTTTTTTTTTTCTCTTTATTGTTTTAGGAACATTTAATCACTTAAGATTACGTCAGTTCCATTGTACCTTAACCTAGATAACTAAAACTATGTATATCTACCTACGTATTGGTATTATACTGTGTAAGGTATTCTAGCACAAATAAATATATCAATTTAGCTTCTTCTGAGATCGGTGCCGCTAGTATACATTGAAATGCACCTACATCTGGTCATTGTGGCTCTCTTTGGGGGAGACCTATGTCCTGAAGTGGACGTCTTTCGGCTGATATAATGATGACGCACCAATATTAATGAATCTTTTGGATTTTGTAATTAAACGATTCAGTTGAGAACTAAAAAAAAAACTCCTATTGAATCTTATATGCGGTTTTGTTTGGGTTACCTAAAAAAAAGGCGAGGACCTAAAACATTAAAATTACTCGTTTTTCGTATGTACTGGGAAATGAATATATTAAGGACGAATGCGTAACTGCATTTGACAGGATACTTTCAGAAAATTCAAGCTACCGTCCGCGCGACGTGTTTTTAATGCAGGCTCTGCACTTGATTGAGCCTGTGCCTCGGGGAGAAGACCATTTACAAGTCATTTTCCGAGAAGCTCCCGGGAACCGACCATTTAATGACGTTGGAAACTGGACGTGTGTTCATTTTGTAAATGGTGAATTAAAAATATATGATAGTTTGTACACCGATTTGTCGCCAGTGCAGGAGCAGTTTCTGTCGAAACTTTTTCCTTATAAGCCCCGGAAATCTTTCCCAGTCGTGCAGCAACAAACGAACACATACGATTGTGGAGTTTTCGCAATAATAGAAATATAATTTTTGTTGGACTCCTTTCAATAAATCAAGCAGTTTAGTTAGTAGTAGTTAGCTTCAAAATCAGGAGATGAAGTAGGAATCATTTAAAATAACTGAATGTGCGGAACACTAATTGCTGAGTTCCGACTCGCACTTGACCGATTTTTTATGTTAGAATTGCTATTGCAAAAAGCGAAACACTAATTTCGTAATATGTCTTATCTTTAACCCTGTATAGGCTATATTATAGCTGCTCCACACAGGCAACTACTCGTCTGATTTCTAAAATCTTTACTTATTTATAGAATATGTGTTTTATTTGAAGTTTAAGGCCTCTCAGTCTCTCACAGACTGGCGCGGCATGGCAGCAGGGGTCAATAGTAAACTTCTCATTAGCTGTTAAATTTACTACCTATATAGGGAAGACGCAGCTGTAATATTTACCATTATATTGTGACCAAAATGTTGAAAAAATATAAAATAATAGCAACTGAAACATTTGTACTTTAGTTTATACTAATTTTAAACAATAATTACGATTTGAAGTAATGTGAAACGGAACGTGTTTTGATCCAACAATCAGCGTCTGGTGACTTCACTCCTGTCAAAAGTCAAAACTTAGGCAATACTATGGCGGCCAATAGGTACACGGTGATTAAATACTGTGATCCTGGTTTGTCAGTATTTGAAGCAATTCTCAGTATGGAAGCAGTATTGAATGGCCCTTTAAACGCTAGTTATTTATCGCGTCAGTATTAAGGGTGGCCAGACAGTAATTCTGGTTCTTCCATATTCTCATCTCGCTCTATCTTATAACTGCGTACCGATCATACCATCCACCAAGCAAAATCGTGGGTTAAGCCCTTTATTTTAGTCGCTGACAGCCACACTCTGTCGACACTCGACGTAAGTAAGCGTCAAATAATAAATAAATTGTAATTTGAATTATCTTCGGTAAAGGACATCGATTCGAGTAAAAGTGAGTTTATTTTACCCGGCATTGTTACTCGGGAATGCTTTATATAATATGCTGTATGTGTAAACAAATTGCGTCATTATTTGTGCTCCTGTGACTAATTGCGTCAGGGGTACCACCGGTACCGCGAAAAGGGCCCTCGACCACACATTGTCTTCTTCTATGTTTATGTTATATAGGTACTGATATTTTAAAAAGATGCCGAAGTTGGGTTAAAGTTTCGCTTCTTTTACACCGAGGACAAGAACTTTTAACTGTTGTAGTCAGTCAGTTTTATTGAGAAAAGTGGCAGAATTAACAGTTGCTGAAAGTACTGAAACATTTGGAGTGGCGGGAAATACAAGATTTGACAGACGAGATCATGATATTTATCACGATGCGTTTGGTTGAACAATATTATTAAGCCATGTCCCTTAATTCTTTCTTATCATTGGGCGGATTTCAACATTTCCGGATATTTCTGCAGTATATTGACAGTTCTGTGATACACGTCAATATGCATGTGATCCAGATTGTGATATGGGTGGATCATCAGTATTTACTCACCGTGTATTGGCCGCCTATGACATCTAGGGACGAACCACGGACAAACAAATATGGCGAGTGGCACACATGAGTGACGTGACATGAACTGTAGATCCGTTTAGGCGCGAAAGTTTAAATTGTTAGTTTGCAACAGGAATTTTTGACGATAAATCTATTCTATTCTACGTGCGACTCTTTCAAATGAAAGCAAAACAGAAAATATTGCATCTTCCCTATTATCAGCCACCGCAGGCCGCGCCAGTGTTTTGCAGGCCTTAGGCCTCCCACAGACTGGCACGGCCTGGCCTGGCCGCGGCGGACAATAGTAAACTTGTCATTAGCTGTCAATTTTACTATTGTCCGCCACCGCAGGCCGCGCCAGCGTGTTGCAGGCCCAAGTGTTTTGATTGTTTTATGTTTTTTTCGCTGTTGCTGATGCGGCTGGCGCTAGTAGTACTGTTTATGTATGGGCTGCGTTCATTGTTACCGTAAATGCCCATACGTACCTAGTGGTTTGTTGGGATGCAACTTTTCGCAGGCCAATAAATCATTATTATGCAATATTATTATAAAAAACCTTTTTTGTGTATTTTTAAGTTGTATTTTAGTGATATAATGGTTCCTTTTCCTTTTTATATCCTTTTTATACCTATTTTTTTTTTTGTTTTTAGATTTCATCGCTTGTATGTCATTTGTGTCTTTGTTACTCACCGTGCTCTCACCGAATGGACCCAGAGGGCCTACTGCGAAACGAAAACGAACTTCGTTCGTGTATCTCCGTCTCTGTCGCACTTGCTAGTTCAAGTGACAGAGAAGGAGATACACGAACGAAGATCGTTTTCGTTTCGCGGTAGCCCCTCAGTGCTGCGGCTGTAACGCTAGCAACAAGCAGAACTGGGCCCATTTCGTGACAAAGCCAAATTTTTTTTTGTATTTTTTTTTATTTCTTTCACTATCTGTTTTAGAAACGATTAAATGTTTGAGTTTAAGAATAGAGCTCCGGAAAAGACATGGGCTATAATGAATCCCGCCCAATGCGTTCTTTATAATACGCGGGCTAAGTTGCACGGGCTGCTAGATAGATACAAGTACATCATAATTCAATAAATAATTAGAGAACTAGCTTCCTTTTCCGAAACTCGTTTGAAAAAATCCTTCATACACTAAATTACATAATTTGTTCAGACCTACGTAAGAAAATGAAATTATTGTTAAATTCGTAGTGAAATGTGCCAACGCAAAATACACTAGAACTTAAGAAACATGCAAAAGACAGAAACAATAGGTCGCATAACTAATTAAATGAATAATACAGCTTACCCTTAGTCTGGTGGACGTAAGAATCTGCTTGCATGTTATAGGGTGTATGATAGCAAAATATCTTTCTGTGCATATTACCACCAAAATAAATATGGAAGCCGTGTAACTCAGTGAATGCACAAACTGGTACATTTTGCACAAAAAGTCACCAAACACCCAACTGAAAAAAAGTATAATACCTAGTTCACATTGGTTACGTACATGGCAAATCAATTAACTGAAATAGATTTCTAGCGGGATGATTTGAGGCCGCGCCAGCAAAATGAGTTTCGGAAAGTGTTATGTGTTCAATTTAACAATTAAATTCTTTGAATAGCATGTTGAAGTTGCCAACGAATGTAATTAGGTAATCAAAAACATGATCTCGTTCGATTAGATCCAATCAATGCAAATTTTAACAACGGAAATGATTTAATTTTATTATTTTTGTTTTTGGTACAATCATTTATTGCCGACTGTACTTTTCCGTAAACCGTCATCTATCTAACTACTAATTGAGATTCTAACGAGTTCAAACTCAACGGTCTGCATCATCAGATCAGCTCCATGGTACCATATATTGAATTGTCATCCAAACTAATCTTATACCCAAAGTTTCACCACAATCATTCAATTTGAATTGTCATCCAAACTAATCTTTTACTCAAAGATTTCATTACAGACTCCGGGACAGGAGCAACTAATTATCACAAAAAAAAATCAGACGGGCGAAAATTGTCCAGTCTGGGCTGGCCTGTTATCGTAACATACATATATGACATAATATGTTTTTATGTTTAAAAAAGGAACTAACAACACGTTCGGATTTCAAATATTCATTGCACCCTTCTGGATAAAACGCAGTTTTGCTATGTTTTTAAAGAATAGAAAGGGCTTTCCGAGCTATTGAGGTGAAAATCTATTCCGCTAATTTATTTTTACAACAAATCAGAATTGTATTTAACCTTCTAAGATAAACCCGATGACGTCAAACCACACATAGCATGATTTCAAATAGCCTTTTCCGACTTATTAACGTAAATTAATCTTTAATTAAAAGATATTGACACTTAAAATAGTCTTTGACGGACTTTGTCATTCAGATGAACAATAAGTTGACGTTGTAATTGTTTAGTTATTTACGTTATTGTATTTTCACATTTATATGTAAGTAGTATTTATTTTTATTAATGTATTTAAAGTTGCTATACAATGTTTACAATAATAGTGTTACGATTTTCCGTTTTTAGAGGTTTGGTTCATTCAACTTATTTTACTTATCACAAAATCACACACATGTGATTGTATTCGTAATTCCGTATTTGAGTTTAAGTACCTATTTACAGACTTCCACCTGCGTGGCAATAAATGGAAATTCCCAAGCGGAATAAGTGGGGAGGACGTTCAGAAAATAGAATTAGTTTATTTTTTACATGGACTTGAGTTTCATCTATGTTCACCGGTTTGTCTGCATTTTTGTATTGTCACACGTACCTGCTAAAATGGAACCTACATGCATCGTTTATAAATACAAATCAAACATTTTCGATCACCATGCAAAACATTTATACCTATTGTCAAGGTTTTTGATCAACAGGTTAATATCAAAATTCCATCAAAGGGCGAAAGGAAGTCATTCTGAGCGATTTACTGTGTTCCAATAAGATATACAATATCCATAGCTACATCTGACCGAAGCAAACAAAGGCTTTGCGCTTGAGCTCATGTACAAGTAGGTAATTTGTAAGCTATGCATATACATTGTCCCTTCAACTCACCTAGGTATGAGATATATCGTTAGATTTTGGAAGACGCAGAACACTCCAACGCATAAATCTGCCACAGCCAGGTTTGCCAGAAAAAAGTTGGTAATCGACCGTAACCGCCTCGACAATGTCACCACAAGAATTACCAGCAGATTACCTAGAAAAACAAAATGAACATGTAATTACAAAATGTTACACGACATCAATCAATGTGGTACGATAAGAATGATAACATCCTATCGAAGCTTTATTATTTAAATTACCTTGGTATTGAAGCTTTAGTTTAATCAACGGCTTTGTAATCTTATCAAAGCAATCCTATTATAACTAGTTGTTCAAAAATTGGTGAATCGCGTCCTGATTAAGCATTAACGTCAATTTGCTGGTGCAGAATTGAGTTTTCTCATTCCATCACTGAGTGGATCCCCGTTTTATATGTCGAGTGAAGTTAAATGTCTATTTGCGGGGAGCAATCGAGAACAATGTACTAATCGGCACTGCATGCAGCCAGCTGAGGACATATTTAAGTCTCCCTTTAGATGCAGAATTACGCCCCTAGTCAGTGTAATTTCACGATTCGAGAGCAACTTCAAAGTAGTGACATCTTGTTGGCCGCTAGAGAAGGCGAGTTCCAGATTCCCAGTCCTCCCATTAGATTATTTTTTATAAATATTATGGTTGAGAGAGGTTTACATCAAAGCTGAGATTTTTTTTCACAAGTTTCACTTAAGTTTTCATAAAACGAACTTTTCAGATTGTGAGATAGAGAAATTAGATTTAACAGATCAGAACGATAAAAAGCTTTCTGTAAAGATAATAATTCTAGATATTATAATACTATACAGGATGTTTTTTTTAAATGGGACAGTATGGGGAAATCCGAATCTAAAGGAGATAGAGGAAAAGTGCCCAAGGAGACATTAGGTGTTTTTTTATGTAAACAAATTTGGCTCGTTAAAATTTTTGGTCAAGCTTGAGTTGTTCTTAAAAAATTATAAAGTTGGTCAATTTTTTTTTGACGCGGGTCGGCTCTGTTTCATGTAAGGATTATTTCATTGTATGGAAAGAAAAAAATCTGAACAGCAGAAGTTGGTCAAATTTAACATTTACTCAAGTAATAAACCAACTGTATGAAGATTAGTTTTCATTAAATTTGACCAACTTCTGCTGTTCAGATTTTTTTCTTTCCATAGAATGAAATAATCCTTACATGAAACAGAGCCGACCCGCGTCAAAAAAAAATTTGACCAACTTTATAATTTTTTAAGAACAACTCACGCTTGACCAAAAATTTTAACGAGCCAAATTTGTTTACATAAAAAAACACCTAATGTCTCCTTGGACACTTTTCCTCTATCTCCTTTAGATTCGGATTTCCCCATACTGTCCCATTTAAAAAAAACACTCTGTATATACTCAATAAACACATCACTCGCTATGAAACTGTGAATACAGTTTGGCGAGGTAAAATCTGTCCTTTTGATGTATTTTATGAGTTCAATAAATAAACAGCAATAATATAATTTTGCGTACCTCGAAGAGGGCAATTTAAGAAGCATGTTAAAATTATATTTTGTTCAGAACCACACAAGTGGTTCTGTGAGCTGCAGAACTCACGAGCCTGTATTTTTTTCATATTTTTGTACAATTATATAATTACTATAATTACTATTTCGAATAACTTAATTGATAAAAAATATATAATTATTGAACATGCTCACAATTTTTTGCGAAAATCGGTTGAGAAATGCGACCTGTAGAGGAGAACAACCGGTCAGCCGGACATACGAAAGCATTTTTCGCATAAGTTTCCTTTGAAACCGTATAACACATAGGACGTTCGACATTTTTGTTTTTTACTTTGACATACCTACTCGTACAAGCTACAAACTAGACTACTTATAACGGGGGCGCTTTTGTTCACCTATTTTTTTAAGTCCTATTATTGGAACTCTGAAAGTGTTCTTCATAAAAATTTACACCATAATAATCATTAGTCATAATAGTTATTATTCATAACGATCGTAACTCATAACTATTCGAATTCGTAATGACAATAATCATAAATTTCTCATATCCTAATATTTCGTTTCATTTTTTTTTTCATCATAACACTGACTTGTCCGTTTTACTAAAATTTTCCATTTTTACATTAGTCATACAATTTTTAATACTAAACTTTTAACTTTTTTTTCATAATATTTTTCATTATAAATGTTATGCGTATTATTTAACCTAATCTTATTAAAAATACGTACAACGAACATTATAGAATTTTCGCGACCGGCCGTACTGCGCGCTTGGCGCCTAACCAGTCGGTTAGCATTATCGAAGTAAATAAACGTATTTGTTTTTGTCACGAGGCGCGAGGCGAGGCCACTATAGGCTCTAGATGCTAAGCAAGCCGCCTGTCTGTGCGGACGTAGCCTACGGCAGGTCCGTGTAGGTACGGCGACGAGCGAGGCGAGGAGGAGTGTTAGGTGCACTGCGACCCCACGCGCGCGAGCCGAGCGAGCGCTGCAGCGAGCGTGCCGCGGTAGCGGCCAGCGGAGTGCCAGAATAGCGTTGAAAATGTCGGAAAAAATCAAATGATTCTTTCGGGAATTTATGAAATTTTGTTTTTTTTCCGTTTTTTTCGGATTTTTAACGAAAAAAACCAATAAGTCATTACAATTTATTTAATTTCATTACAGCTACACATTCATCACTATCACTATCATTCCGTCGGCTATCATGTCATCGATGTTGCCCATTTGTAGGTGTACATAAATTAGACCGAATGTAGATTAATTTGTTTAGCCGTTCTGGCAAAAGTCGATTGCGGTCTTTGGTATGCGTCATGCGTTCTTCCAAATAATAATTCCTCTTTACGCTTAAACCGCTGAACCGATTGAGATGAAATTTGGTATGGAGATACCCTGAATCCCGGGAAGGACATAGGATAGTTTTTATCCCGGAAATCATCCCCTGAGGGGGTGAAATGGGGGATGAAAATTTGTATCGAGCTACGATATAAACGAGTTCCACGCGGACGGAGTCGCGGGCAGAAGCTAGTTTACTATATATAACTAGCTTCCGCCCGCGACTTCGTCTGCTTGGGCCCGGGATAAAAACTATCCTATATTTTAATCCAGGTTATAAACTATCTTCGTGCAAAATTTCATCCAAATCAGTGTAGCCGTTTAGGCGTGATTGAATAACAAACTTCCAAACATCCAAACTTTCGCATTTATAATATTAGTAGGATTTAATACTTTGTGTGGTGTTTGTTACGCACTCACGTGAGACCGACTCGCAGTGGACAGATTTTTACAAATAATTTGATATCCAATATAAAAACGAACAATATCTTCTCTTCAATGGAATATGAAGCCAAAGATAACTTTTGAGACACAATTTACTGTGCGACAGACACTTCATTTCGAATGAATTCCATTTGATGTACACGAGTATTTTGTTGCAAATTAAGTTCTTTAAGGTGAATATACCTAACTCTCTAAACTTGGTCTCGCTCACTCGCAGTTGTTATTAGCTTTATACAGGTTGGAACGAAAATAAGATGTGAACCCATCAAGGCCAGGTTCGGTGGCGTATTTCGATTCCAAAAATGCATTTGTTTTGTTTTCATAGGAATTTTCGTTTATGTTGTCATTAAAGTATTTGTTTTTGTTTACATTGCTTGTGTATTACCGCCGTTATTAAAGCTGTCACTTGCGTACCAAAAAACAAACACAAAACATTTGTTTTCATAACACATCTGTGCGCGCAGCGGTTGAAAATGAAAAAAACTATCCCACCCTTCACCTTCGTGGGGGATTGTTGTCATATACAATCTATGTCAATAAAAACAAAGACTGTAATGTAGACAAAAACAAGAATATCAATATTAACTAAAATATACAAAAAAAAACAAATGCATATTTCGAATCGCAATGCGCTAACAAAACATGATGAGGTATTTTTTCAAGATTTGCCAAATCGTCACATGCACTGCCGAAACTAATGCAAATAGTGAATGTAGAAATAGTTTTGTCAGCATATCATGCAGTAGTAGCGTCTATATTTTATAGGTCAAAAACGATGCATATAAGCTATATTTGGCTTCAAGCTCAGCTTCTCTCTAAGACCACGCGACAACAGTAAAATAAGATGCCTATTCGCCAACATCGCCTTACTAAAGAATAATGTATTTGGTAAAAGCCCCTAGAATTTATAAAAAGATTCCCAAAGCAATTAGGGACAGCCCAATTAGAATCATAAGTTTAAATTGTTGACATTGTTAATAGGTAAATGTTATTATAGCTTAAATGAATTTTTCAACGACATTTTATTAGTATTAATTTTGTGACAATTGAGACAAATATATAGATTTAACGAATTATAAATTATGATTTTTATTTAAATGTGAGATGACACGAATGTAGGTTTAATAATATATAGGTTATTAATACTGTAATTTTATTCACTACATTTTAATCATCAATTTATAATTTTGACATCCTTAATTACTTACTTAATATTTATTACTTCCATATTGCAGCCTTATAACATAAGTCTATACGCCGAAATGTCAATTTTTTACACCCTAAAAACATGAACACATTTCTTTTAAGAGAAATACATTATTATAAAGAAATTATCTTTATCTAACGAAAATGCCCTTGATCCGTTCACACCCCGTTTTTGGTACACCCTGTATAAGTATTCAACAAAAAACCGAAAAGCAGGAAAATTACCTGGTCTTAAATGTAGGTATAATGCATTACTTCATAATACTACTAATACAACTATGAAAAAGTCCCATTGGCATCATAGAAGAAAAAGGTTAGTAGTCTATTTTTTTTTTCCATTTCTACTCAATGGTTCAACAGTTAATTGAAAGAGATTCCTCATACAGTACTTAATCTTAAATGACACGTATATACTATTTTAACATTTTATTGTGTAGGTACAATAAAGTGCTTAAATATAAGATTGATTATATGCATGTAAATTAATATGCTTAGATAATCTTATTTAAGATTGCGTTAAATGAGCTTTTGAGATATTACTGCTTAGAGAAATTGATGTTTTCATTTATTTTGAGATAATCGACTTCAATAAATAACTCTCTCAACCGTCACAGAAATATATTAAGTCAGCCAAGTACTGTAATAACTTTGATTAAATTGAACATACAGTTGATTCATGATGGCATGCCTTTAAACAGACAAAGCGCATGTAGTCATACGCTGATAACAAACTTTATTAAATACAATATTAATAAAAAAGATAGTATAAAAACCATATTGCATAGATATACAAGATAATAAAGTTATACTATCCAATAAAAGCATTAACCGCTACCTACATTAACAAATACGAGTAATGTACCTACCTATTTATAACCCGGACCCGGGTATGTCCTAAAACTACGACCAAGACCACCGGGGGATGGGCAGCAGCGTCCCTGGAGTGCGGTGGAAACACTGCGATCGCCAACCCGCATGCCAAGCGTGGCGATTATGGCATATACCCCCCAAATGAAAGGTACAAAAAAACCACGGCCCGAGGTTCCGGCGACCCCCGGTACCCTGGTGGTAGCGGCCAGGGTACCAGCGTGATCAGAGGTGCGAAGAATCTCCGGCGAAGATCCGGCTACCACCACCGACGACCCCTGGCCCTGGCAACGTATAACACGCGCACACTGCGGACCGACGAAAGGATTGCGGAACTGGAGGAAGGGTTGACTAAGTTGCGTTGGGATGTCATAGGGTTATCTGAAGTCCGAAGAGAGGGGGAGGACACGATAACCCTCAAATCCGGCAACTTGCTCTATTTCCGGGAGGGCGACCAACAGTCCCAGGGAGGTGTCGGGTTCCTTGTCCACAAGTCCCTCGTGACTCGTGAATAACGTTGTGAAGATCGAGAGTGTGTCGACTAGGGTGGCGTACCTAATACTCATAGTATCCAATAGGTACTCATTGAAGGTCATACAGGTTTACGCGCCGACCTCGGCACACTCCGACGAAGAGGTGGAGGCTATGTATGAAGATATATCGAGGGCCATGCATAGTTTCAAAACCTACTTCACCGTTGTCATGGGGGACTTCAACGCAAAACTGGGCAAGAGAGATGGTGAAGAGCTGAAAGTGGGGCAATTTGTAGTTGGAAGTCGGAACCACCGGGGCCAACTACTGGCTGGTTTCTTGGAGAAGGAGGGACTCTACTTCATGAATTCCTTCTTCAAGAAACACGAGCACAGAAAGTGGACCTGGATGAGTCCCGACGGTGCAACTAAAAACGAGATTGACTTCATCATATCGACGAGGAAGCATATATTCAATGATGTCTCTGTGACCAATACGGTCAAAACCGGGAACGATCACCGTCTGGTAAGAGGCACATTGAATATATGCGTCAAGGAAGAACGCTCTCGATTGATGAAGTCTACGCTCCGTCCAGCATCAATCCAAATTCGAAACCCCGAGAGCTTCCAGCTGGAACTCCAAAACCGTTTTGATTGCCTAGGCGGCGATGTGGACGAACTGAACGACGGGTTTGTGGAAGCTGTCCGTTCCACTGGGTCTAAGTTCTTCAAGGCCTAAGGGACTAACAAAACTAAAAGGCTCTCTAGCTCGAAGTTGGTCGGGCGGAAGACCCTAGAGCTAGACTAACCCGGCACTATACCGACGACATCCCGGACATCAGCCTGTACGAGATTGTAATGGCTCTTAAACAGCTCAAGAACAACAAGGCACCCGGTGAAGACGGAATAACAGCCGAACTCCTGAAGGCGGGTGGAAAACCAGTCCTTACGGCCCTTCAGAAGTTGTTCGATTCCGTCTTACTGGAAGGGAGAACTCCGAAGGCATGGAACGGAGGGGTGGTGGTGCTGTTCTTCAAAAAGGGTGACAACACCCTGCTGAAGAACTACAGACCCATCTCACTTCTGAGCCATGTATATAAGCTGTTTTCGAGGGCCATTACAAATCGTCTCGTACGCAGGTTAGATGACTTCCAGCCTCCCGAACAAGCCGGTTTCCGAAGAGGCTTTAGTATCGTAGACCACATCCACACGCTCCGTCAGGTTATACAGAAGACCGAGGAGTATAACCTGCCCCTCTGCCTAGCGTTCGTGGACTACGAGAAAGCCTTCGATTCGATTGAAACCTGGGCTGTACTACAGTCTCTCCATCGGTGCCAAGTTGACTATCGCTATATCGAAGTGCTGAAGTGTTTGTACGAGAACGCCACTATGTCAGTTCGACTCCAGGACCAGAACTCGAACCCTATTCCACTGCAGCGAGGAGTCAGGCAAGGAGATGTTATTTCTCCAAAACTGTTCACCGCTGCACTGGAGGACGTTTTCAAAACTCTGGACTGGAGAAGGCTAGGCATCAACATCAACGGCGAGTACATCACTCACCTTCGGTTTGCTGACGATATAGTAGTCTTGGCTGAGACCATGGAGGACTTAAGTACGATGCTCGATGACCTCAATAAAGCTTCCGAACGAGTTGGTCTAAGAATGAACATGGATAAGACGAAGATCATTTCAAATACCCATGTAGTACACTTTACACTCGAAGTTGTAGACGATTATGTATACCTAGGACAAACTATCCAGTTAGGTAGGTCCAACTTCGAGAAAGAGGTCAATCGTCGAATCCGACTCGGCTGGGCAGCGTTCGGGAAGCTACGGCACATCTTTTCGTCCAATATTCCGCAGTGTCTCAAGACGAGAGTCTTTGACCAGTGTGTGTTGCCAGTGATGACATATGGCACTGAAACGTGGTCGCTTACTATGGGCCTCATAAGAAGGCTCAAAGTCACCCAAAGGGCTATGGAGAGGGCTATGTTGGGAGTTTCTCTGCGTGATCGCATCAGAAATGAGGCTATCCGCAACAGAACCAAGGTAACCGATATAGCCCTCCGAATCGCTAAACTTAAGTGGCAGTGGGCGGGGCACATAGCGCGTAGAACCGATGGCCGTTGGGGCGGAAAGGTTCTCGAGTGGCGACCACGAACCGGAAGGCGCGGCGTGGGTAGGCCCCCCGCAAGGTGGACTGATGACCTGGTAAAGGTTGCTGGAGTCCGGGTGGCGCAGGACCGGTCACTTTGGCACTCTTTGGGGGAGGCCTATGTCCAGCAGTGGACGTCTTTCGGCTGATATGATGATGATGATTATAAATCATCATCATCCCCGACGCAAAGAGAAGGGTGTTATAAGTTAAACGTGTCTGTGTATCTGTGTATCTGTCTATGGTATCGTAGCTCCCAAACGGATGAACCGATTTTCGTTTAGTTTTTTTTTTCGTGTCATAGATAATTTTATCCCGAGTGTTCTTGAAAATCTGTTCAGCCGTTTTTGAGATATTGGACTTTGATCTAGTTGATGAGGGGATCTGACTACCTTCCAATATGTCCTATCGATTCGAAATTTGGTACCGTGTTACTTCAATGATATTGAAAGTATATGGTAAGGTAACCATGACCTGATCAGCCGTTTGAAGATTATCACTTTAAAAAGGACAAAATAAAAGTAAAATTAAATATTTTTCTCCAGTATGCTCGGAAATGTGCGCCTTACTGTAGCAAAAATAGTACGTGAAGTTCCTCATTACTGACAAGCGCAAATTTAAAAAGTTAAAATTAAGTCATTACTGTACAGTTTTAGCGGCCAGGAAAATGTATGAAATTCCATTACTGTATACTTTTTTACCTTTTAACCATATGTTTTGACTAAGACGAATTACTACAAACAGCCAAATGCTCGTACGTTTAAAGGACTAACAATTTGTCACAACAACTTGCTTTAGTTAGAATGGTTAGTAATGTATGGCTGTCTCTTTCGAACTATTGCAAGTTGGTCTGACAAATTGAGCCCGTTTGTAGTGGGCAGAAAGTTTTCCCGCGTTTTGTTTTTTTTTAATTGTCATAGACAAAACGCTTACGTTTGTAAGTCGAAGATCGAAGTGACGTTTTTAAAAATTTCTAAAATAGTTTTAAATTACGAAATAAAAATATTAACGAAATAAAATTCGTAACGAATTAAATTTCAATCCTGTTTACTCTTTAATAATTAAAAAAACACAAAACATTTAAAATTGTGATCGATTTTGATTTTTTATTTATGTCAGTTGAAACTGGCACCATGAGTCATGCCGTGTACCTACTTTAAAAAATAAGTTGGGCGGGACCTTGATAGGTTATTGACATACCTACACGCTGTTTGAAAACATTATTGTTGATTTTTGGAGAAAAGCACTATATCTGCCTCGACGGGAATGGCAATTCGTGGATTCGTATCTTTTGTCGGATTCAGCTTCGCTTCATCCGACAAAATCGACTCATCCACGAATTGCTATCCCGGCCTTTGCAGTAATGTACTATTAAAAACCCCCCAACACATAAAATAAACTAAAAACTAGCAAATCATATTTTAAACTTATTATAATTATTATCGTCACATACGAGTATATTATGTGTAAGTTCAAATATTTTTATTTTCCAAGCGTCGTCGCGTCGGCGGACCCTTCAGTCGCCCGACGGTCCCCCGACGCTAAATGTTATATATATTGCTTGTGAGTATTATGATTTATGACTTTCAATAGGGTATTGTTGTGAATATTATGACAGTCAGTAGGCAACAATTTTCCGAGAATCAGAATGTTCGGAGGTCAGACTTTCACTGGTTTCTCATGTACAATTTATAATCTTCAAGCAAGGTTGCTTGAAACCCATAATATTTTTGAACAAGCTATCCAACGATACCCCACACTATAGGTTTAACGAGAAAAAAAATACATCACCAATTTACATGTAGGGGAGGTACCGTAAAAAAACTTTTTTTCAGGAGTTTATTCTACTTGGTTTATATACCCACGCCGAATTGCAGTTTTCTAATTGTAAGGGTTGCTGAGCTAAGCCGAAGACGGACAGACAGACAGACAGACGGACGGACATGGCGAAACTATGAGGGCTATGGGTATGTTGACTACGGAACCCTAAAAATGAGAGCGTAACTACGTTTGTATGGAAAGGTGAAATTCGGCCGAGCTTACTGCGGACTCTTAACTGCCAAGAATCGCTACGCGCTACGCTCGTAGCCGACCCCGTGGCTTTCTTCGTATGTAGCGGAAGGCGACTACGGCGTAGGCGCCCGCTAGGCGGGTTCCTGGCAGTGAAGGTGGTTTTCCACCGGCGAGACGAGGCGGGGCGTCCACCGCGCGCGCGCGCGCTCAGTGCAAATAGGTAGTAAGTCCCATACTAATTTCAATTCTCGCCCATCCACGCCTCCCCTCGCCTCGCCGGTGGAAAACCACCTTGAAAGTGTTATCCCACGGTGCAAGTGGAGCCGTCTTTCTTCTCTATTATACACGGGCGGAGCAGCTAGTGAATTAGATAGGACATTTTTTTTATAATTATTTAAGTACCTATTGCAAGAAACGAAAGAAATCCACCAGGGATTAGCGCTACGGTAGTTTTTGTGTGTCCGGCAATGAAATAACTCCTATCAAAGGTAACAGAAAGCACTCGATTCGGAACCAGACACTAATAAATGTAGCGAATTCTTTTAAAGCGGCAATTTACTTTTCCAATAAAAGCAACTACATCGGAACATTTCTCTAGACACCTTTGAGTACCATTGTTTTCATATGTCGACTTAAAAACGTTGATCAAATACTAAGTGCTATTATTTATTACAGTATCGGATTGGATTTTATAATAATGTAATGTGTGAACGGTCCTTTGAAACACTAAAAATTAACGCTATCTAACACTTATTTCAAAAGCAATAAAGCTAAGTTGTGATATTTATATTGCCATAAACTTAGCTAAAATTACAGTACAAGCGGATGTGAACTATTTAGGTCAATTCTTGCATGTAGGGACATTATTTTTATACCGTGTCTGGCCTAAAATGTAGACAATAAAAATAACTAGCATTATTTTAAAACAATATTAGTATCATGTGCTAACTTCAAAGGTTCTTTTAAGTATTTACTTATCCATGTTGTAAGTTGGTTACAAGTACCTGAGCTTAAATACACGTTTTATTTTTAAGTATTTGGAAATCCTAGCTAACACAAATGAATAGATACCTGGATTATGATATATCAAAAATAGTTACCTCTAAATAAAGTATATACAAGATGATAACTAACATTAACTATATTTACTTTCGAAAAAGTGACTCTATTAAAAAATTCTATATAATTAAGAAACCTGCTCACAAAAATTTACGAAAATCGGTTGAGAAATGCGCCCTGACCCCGTATCATGGTCGGCCTTATCACGCGATAAGTGACAAGATATAGCGTCCGTCTCGTTCTATTGAACGGTGTCAGCCAGTGACGAACGTTCTATCTTGTCACTTATCGTGTGATAAGGCCGTCCATGCTACGGGGTCAGACCCCGTATCATGGTCGGCCTTATCACACGATAAGTGAGTCCGTCCCTGGCTGACACGGTTCGATAGAACGAGACGACGCTCCTATCTTGTCACTTATCGCGTGATAAGGCCGACCATGATATGGGGTCTGCACGGCTATCATGCGACGGCGCGCAAGCTCTCTCGATTTTTCTCGCACTAATATCCGTCTCTTTCTTATTAGAACACTTAGAACAAGATATATAGTGCGAGAAAAATCGAGAGTATGTCGCGGCCGTCGCATGATAGACGTGCTGTAGAGGAGAACAGCGGGACAGACACCGGACAGACAAACGATTTTCAGCACAAGCCTCATAAGACTTCGTTCGATGAGGTTTTGGAAATGCTGCTTGCGATTAAGATTTAGGTAGGTTAATTTGGACATACGTATCATACGTATATACCTAATGCATTCTAACCCTCTTCTATATATAGATTCCATCAAATGATCTATAAGCGCCTTAATTAGTAACATATTTATTATCTCGTCATAGAAGCTCTCATTAAAGAAGTATTTTAACTTCAAAACCCTCTCCCTTTTTCAATGCGGCATTTAGAGAATGCAATTTCTATTCTCGTGAAATTTTGTGAGTAGGTGAATAGATAGGCAAATAGATTTTTTGTCGATTCTGATTTTGGAAATTAAACTACTGGCTCTGCGAGCTTTACAACTCATGAGGCTGTGATTTTTTAACAAAACATTTCTGTTTACCTATTTCGAAAAATTGAATCGACCAGATTGCCCGTGTGGTGTCGGGTTAGAATATCACCACCCCCTTTCTTCCCGTGGGTGTCGTAAAAGTCGACTAAGGGAGCAGGGTTGAAGTGTGTTGTGGGCGATAGGCTAGCAACCTATCACTGCAATATCACATTTTGTCGATCTTTTTTATACCCACATTTATGCTAAAAGTGGCGGTGGATCGTAAGTTTCATGTGCTCTGCCTACCCCTTTTGGGTATAAAGGCGTGAATGTATGTATGTATGTATGAATCGACCAGAAAATCTATATTCAACCTGCGCACAAACTTTTACGATAATCGGTTTAGAAATGCGACCTGTAGAGGACAGACGCCGACATACGAAATATATTTTCCCAATTTTCGCTGGCTGTCGGCTAGGTCAGAACTGAAACCTTCGAGATTGCATTCCCTAGCGGCAGTCAAAGCCAAATAAACAGAAAAACACCCTTAGAACTTTATAGTTGACAGGCCCAGTATTATAATATTATGATAACAAGACACTACTCAACTTCAGTTCACATATTGAAATTAAAACATTGGTACCTACTTACTTATATAAACACATTATACATTATACACTTGATCAAAATGTAAGCAACGTAAAGTAAGATTTTGGAATATACGTAAGTTCAACGACAATCAATGTGAAGCAAGGTTATAGCTTCATGAAGCATTATTTACATAAAACTCCCCAAACTAAAGCTTACTAAACTACAGTGTATTTAGCGAATCTTATAAAGTGTAGTACTTACCGAAGAAACAACAGCAGAATACAATCGTATAAAGAGCAATAAATATAGCTCTGATATCAGTCCTATCAAAAATGTATTCGTCGTCGTTTAAAGGATTACTGCTATTTATCTTCGATACGTTGAGAAATGATTCTTTGTCTGGAAAGCCAAGACTGCTTTTGTTCGCAGTGACCCAAACACTGGACCGTATGTTGGAAGCGATCAGCTGTTGCGTCCCCAACATGATTCCCGACCCAGTGCTTCCGGATCAATACATTAATTTATATGCATATCTCTCCTCGGTTTGCTTTCATCTTGTAACGCCGGACTTCTGGAACAAATAAAGAGCGAGTTTAATACAGTTTCATATGGCGCAATTGTAAAATGTCGTTAATTGCCATCAAATGTTCGTTTTGCAATTTGCTTGCTGCTGCTCTGCATTAAGAGGCTTATGCCTACGGAAGCAGAAGCGGGAGCGTATTTTGCAAAATGCTTCCTTTTTAATTTAAGATTACGACGTAACTATTAGTATTTATTCAAAAACTGATAACGTACTTAAATAATCATTTATTAAAATAGGGGCTAACACAGTTCAAATTTTCATTATGTAATTGACGTTGATTTATTACTATATTTATATTAATGGATGCTTTGCTTATACCGATAAAATATTTAAATTTCTCCAAAGTTTGGCAAAGTTTCAACGTCTTAACAATTAGCAGCGGCATAAATCATAATGGAAATATAAAAAATATAAGTAGGGACCTACGTAAAAATCGTTGCTATTTTAGTCAGCAATGGATATAGATAGAAATATGAATAAAGGGCATTGGGTAACCTTGTATGAGAACAATTGTCGATTTTATTTTTTGCAGCGGCCAAGGATGTTTTTTAACCGACTGCAAAAAAAGGAGGAGGTTCTCAATTCGATTGTTTTTTTTTTCAATGTTTGTTACCTCAGAACTCCGTCATTGATTAGCCGATTCGTATTTTTTTTGTTTGTAAGTATAAGGTTCCAGGTGAGTCCTACTTTTTTCAAAAATTCAGTTGGATGATGGGATCCATGAGGAATTGAGGGAACTCCTCAATTAATTATATTAGGCACGCGTGTACTGATTTTGGTATTTTCTATTATAGCTTGTGTATTTACACCCGGAAATCATAAATTTGGTGAAGTGGAATTGATGATGAAGACTACAGATTACTTATGGAATTCCTCAATTATCTACTTAAAAGTACAAAAGTATATCACAGATTCTGATAAGATTCCGTTGAAATAGCATAGCAACTAATGAAGTGCCAAAGGTGATCCTTGTGGAATCGCCGGAGGTCTCAAATATTATCGGCTGACATACAGCAATTGGGTTTTTTTCTCTAATAATCAACGCATTTGCTCTCGGAAATCAGTTCATGTGGTAAATTGGAAAAGAAATGTGGAAATGTTCTCGTGGCTTGGCGGAGTTCTAAATTGAAGTCGGTTAAAACTTTGTTTTTAAAGAAAATTATTTAATAATCTTTTAGAGGACCTCTTAATAATACGCATCTAGATATATAAAATTAAACGCGTTAAACAATATCGGAGCCGAGATATTTAAGTTTTCAGTTTTGTTTATAACTTTTTGACCTGCGGAAATATATATTGCAAATATCTCGGCTCCGATGCATTTTAGAGTATTAAGTACATTTCATAACAAAATATGTTTGTTTAGAATAGATCTATCATAATATACAACTTTAATGAGTGGCCGCTCATCTAAAAAAAATGACAACTCATTTACCCAAACCCCTTTGTGGTTCTTTGTCTACTAGTATTCTCGGAAGTTTGTGATTCGATGCCGTTTTGTGTTTCATAATTTCAACATCACATAATTTTAATATAACATCACATAATCATTAATTTCAACCATCACGATCAATCACGCATAGAATCTGTTACTACTTTAGAAATTATTATATGTATCAGTCATGCAGAAGCCGCGGGTTCAGCCGCCTGTAAGCTTCTGTCATTAATTTCATGTCTGGTACAAACTTTTATTCCCAATTGTACTTTTCTGTATATCGATCTGCACGCCTATCATGCGATGGCCGCGAAATACTCTCGAGAAGGCCCGAGAAGACATCACGTCTTTTTTTTTTACTCAATAATTTTCTTATATCAAAATAATCCGCGCAAAACGATGGTGCAGAGTGGCAAAACGAAAAAGATGTTAAAGATGGTGATGGTGAACTCAACGATGTCTGTCCCATCATCACCATCCAAGCATCCATGGACCTATAATACTCAGGACAAGCTATGGTAATAAGTAATAGTCTCAGTAGCAGTCTCAGGGGGGGGGGGTAGCGTTGTAATCACCAAATATCACCAAAGGGGGAGGGGGGGGGGGTAAAAAGTAGGTCAAATATGATCACATGATTTCTGGACGAGCCCTTACTACAGAGGCCAGGAAGGAAAGATTGCCGGGCCGAGTACCTATATATTTATAGACGCCCGAGCGTAACGAGGCCGGATAGTTATGAGGCTGGCAACCCCTTTTCACGCCGAGGTATGTATAGTGCTTTTGTCAAACATGCGATGAAATCAATAAAAAAAAAACTCTAAGAAATAAAACTATCAAAGTTCTAGCGAAACTAACCCCCTTATTCATAAAACTTAAAATGCCTCTGCTAAATAAAAATGTGCTTTGTCCCTTTCTTACGAACACAAATGTCAAAGTGACAGATAAGGACAAACAAATTTTAACGCCATTTTAGTTAAAACAAGCTGGTAGAACGTTTATGAATACGGCCGTTAATGTTGAACTAGACAAAAAATATAATGAAAATTAGTGATTTCTAGGAGTTTTTTTAGTATAGGTAATAAACCATGAACAATCTGACCGGACATAAATAGTAGTACATGCAACGACATACCTACTTATAAATAACGTGTTCTGCAACTGCAACGAATTAAACACAATAAGGTGATATTAATATCCTCCATCCTACATTTAAGTATCGCCCATCGATCATTCGTAGGAATCGTAGGACAGTCTCTGCGGAGAAATGTAATATAACACCGATGAAACGACCTACCCCAATAACCTAACTTTTTTATTATGATAACATAATACGTAGGTAATCGTCTCAAAATTGGTCATCAAGACCGCGAGACGTAAAGTAAATATTTTTCATTTAGTCTCGAATTTATTCATATATAAAATTAATTCTTTCAAGGTTTATGTCCGTGGCGTAATTAATTTCATTTTTTTATAATTATTATGCCAGACCGGTGTTGTAATGTTACCGGAGATATTTTTACGTTGGTTCAGTCTATAAAACACGGCCATAAACGTATGACGTAGGTATTTTGTTAGCGCGACAATTGAACACCCGCACATAATGACATAAACAACCATCGTGAACTGAAAACTTACGAACCACTTCAATTAGTTTCATGTAAGCATTCAGAACTGCCTAAAGCGAACAAGTACCTATTAATTTATTATTATAATATATTCACACGTAGTGATTGTGGAATCCCACTATGGAGTGTACCTAACATTTGAGAAAATATCAAAAGCTAGCTGAATTGTGTAAAAAATTCGTGAAATTGTCCGTTATTTATTTTATCTATTTATTTATTTAAATCAGGCAACAAAGGCCCATATTACAAAACCTTAAAGACTAATACATATCAATATATTATTTGATATCAATACATATCATATATACAATCAGACTAATACATAACAATAAATTTACTTAAAATATATTTTTTAAGTAAATTTATACGTCAGGTATTACATGAAATACAAACATAACATATACAAACGATAATATACCTACCTGTTATTTCGTGTGAATTTCTTAATTCTTCTGCAATTAACGACCAGATAAAGTACCTATAGCATCGCTGCGCTGCGCGGTGCGGTGCGGTGCGGTGCGGTGGGCTGAGAATCGGTTCTGCATAGAAATTAGACACAAACAGGGGTGTGCCCTAAGATTTTTTTAAGATGCCATTCGAACCAGAGTTGCCTTTGTCGCTGAGACAGTCGCGGTCTGTTGCGTCACTTAAGATGAATTTGAAGAAGTTGTGGCTTTCCAATGACTTGTGAATTGGTTGAATATAGTATTTATTTATTTATTGTATATTTGCGATATATATAGTGTGTATTATATTTTATACTGTATATTTATATATGTATTGGCATGTTTTTATTTGTCTAGAATTAATACCTATTAGGTTTTGTTTTCATTTTCTCTGTGTTTTTGTACACGGTATAAGTTTGCCTATCTCGGTCTACCTACCTTCCTCTCAATTGCTCAAAGGTTAGCTGGAAGAGATCCCTTATAGGGATAAGTTCGCCTTTGTACTTTGATCTATTGTGTGACATGTATATTCTTTAACCTGCTATTGTGTACAATAAAGTGCTTACATACATACGAACCAGTAAGAAGAACAAACATTTGTTTGCATTGTAGTTGCTCCAATACAAACATTTGTATGGGAGCAACTACAATTAAACGACGGACCTCACTGGCCTCAGCCGAAACGCTTCATAATAATTGACACCAAAGTATGACATCGCCAGGGCCCGTACTTTTCGTGTCGATGACGTCAAACCACACATACCTAGGATGATTACAATTATATAGTATTTTTGTTAACAGTTAAAACTTATTATCAACCTCTTTAATTAAACGATATTGGCACTTGAAATTGTCTTTGACTGACATTGTCATTCAGATGAAGAATAAGTTGACGTTGTGTTTTCACAATTATAGGTAGTATTTTTATTTTATTTACTACTGTACTTACTTGTAAAAAGTTGCTGTATACATACAATGTCATCTTTACAAGAATATTATTATGATTTACCGTTTTTGGAGGTTTGGTAACATACGTCATTAAACTTATTTTATTTATCACAACATCCTGTGTGCATAATGACATCATTATTACGTCATCGGAACGTAAATTACGAACCCTGGACATCACAGTTGGCTAAGTATGTGTACTAATCGTTTATGGAAAATCAAGTAAATTGCTGTTTCGGTCGCAAAATACTGCGTTTAGGTCCATAATTAAGCGTTTCCACTTGCTCCTACTCGGTTCTCCTACTAGTAGGAGCATGAGGACCAATATGTCCTTATGCTCCTATCGTGACCTTATATGCAATTAGTACCTACACTTAAGTAAGGACAGAATAAAAAAAATAGCGACAGACTCGTGGTCCCACCATTTTGTCACACCACTTTAAAAAAGATAACTCCGTGTAGGTACGACGACGAGCAAAGCGAGGAGGAGCGTTAGGTGTACGGCGACCCTACGCCCGGGAGCCGAGCGAGCGAAGCGAGAAGCGAGGAAAGACCGCAGGCTCTTACATATGTCTCATATATCTTATATAATTTATATTAGACTAAAGTATATTTTGTATTATGATCGTTATACGTTTTGCATGTTATACGAACTGAAATTAGTCAATTTGAGTGTTATAGAAAAAACACGTTATAAAATATGAATAGTATATCTATTGACTTTGTTGTAGCTAACGATCATAGACGCCCGCAAAAATCAAGTAGGTACGTGCAATCATTATTTTATTTTACATTGAAAATAGTTAAATGTATATTTTAACGTTAATGTTTTTAGATTTTGCATTAAATGGGCTTTTATACAGTATTTTTTATAGCGACGCCCCGCGCGCTGCTCGCAAAGATCAAGTAGGTACGTGCAATAATTATTTTTCTCAAACAAACAATGAAATATTGACGTTGTGTCCTGTATAATGAGCTTCGAAGTGTTACGTTTCGGGCGCAGCGAGACGAGAGACCCGTAATGGCATTTCATACAAAATTGGAGGCCTAGGCCTGCAACATGGTCTTTTTAATTTCCATTCCACAATTTTTGGCGTTCAGCCCAGGTTGCCAGCCTCATAACTATCCGACATTGATAGTTATGACGACATTTACATTGAAAATAGTTATATGTATATTTAATGTTTTCATATTTTGCATTAAATGAGCTTTTGTGCAGTATTTTTGTAAACCAAATTTCATACAGAAATATAAAACTATATGGGTTTGTTTGCATTGTGTCACTACTAAAAGTTTATTATTTTAAGGATTGCATCATATTTTGCGACGGAACCCTAGAAAACTGGTATGGGAAATGAAAGCACCATCTAGTGACCTGATAACGACACCAAACTTGACTCAAAGGTCCAACCAAACTAATCCGCCAGAAAAAATAACTGAGCGCCGGCAGCTCTGTACTTTGACCCCCCCCCCCCCCCTGCCCCCCACCTATCCCGGAGTTCCAACTGGCTGCCGGGCGTTTTGGGCTCAGGTGGACGCACGGTGGACGTGTATAATATATTACGGGTATTATACACGTCCACCGTGCGTCCACCAAATGGCATTACTGTATCCAAAATTGTATACCTCTCACCTCTCCATAGAAGCATTCCTAATAGAAAACGGACTAAAAGTAACGTTGTGCAGGATGCACATAGTACCTATTTCTTCTCCTTGAGTATTACAGATGCCCATGCTGAGCTGGGGAAATAGAAGGAACAACCGCATCTGTTATTTAGGAATGCACTTTCCCTTGATTTTTTAAATATCTACTTATAGACTTACTAGCTTCCGCCCGCGACTTCGTCCGCGTGGACCCGGGATAAAAACTATCCTATATTTTAATCCAGGCTATAAATTATCTTGGTGAAAAATTTCATTCAAATCGGTTCTGCCGTTTAAGCGTGATTGAGTAACAAACATCCAAACATCTAAACTTTCGCATTTATAATACTAGCTTCCGCCCGCGACTTCGTCCGCGTGGACCCGGTATAAAAATTATCCTATATTTTAATCCAGGCTATAAACTATCTTCGTGCAGCAAAATTTCATTCAAATCGGTTCTGCCGTTTAAGCGTGATTGAGTAACAAACATCCAAACATCTAAACTTTCGCATTTATAATACTAGCTTCCGCCCGCGACTTCGTCCGCGTGGACCCGGTATAAAAACTATCCTATATTTTAATCCGGGCTATAAACTATCTTTGTGCAAAATTTCATTCAAATCGGTTCAGCCGTTTAAGCGTGATTGAGTAACAAACATCCAAACATCTAAACTTTCGCATTTATAATATTGTAAAAGTATAATATTGTGAAGTAAAAATAAATGATATTTATATACAGTCAGCATCACATAGTTAGTAGCAGCCAAAGTAGCCAAATATATCGTAACACTTCCTTACTCCTATAGTAATAAAGACGTGTTCCGATATATTTGGCTACTTTGGTTGCTACTAGCTATGTGATGCTGACTGATACAACAATTATTTGATTTAAAGTGTGCTCTCAATAGAGTTATATGACCATAATTAGTGTTTAGAATTGTTTCCCCAAATAAGTCGCTGTCCAAAGTTTCATTTGTTTCAAACACTGTCTCGGAAAACAATTCAAAGAATTGAAACTTTTGCTAAATTATTCATTTCTATTCATAGAAGAGATAATAGAACCAGTGGGAGAACACACCTAAATGAACTTCTATGCCTTAATCTATTGTTCGTCCTTGGTCCCACCCCACGCCCTTCTATGGCAGTTGTTTGTATTGATGACATCACACCACACATTTTCATGTCATTGAGTAAGTCTAATATCATGATTAACAATCATCCTACTAATATTATAAATGCGAAAGTTTAGATGTTTGGATGTTACTACTACTCAATCACGCCCAAACGGCCTAACCGATTTGAATGAAATTTTGCACGAAGGTAGTTTATAGCCTGGATTAAAATATAGGATAGTTTTTATCCCGAGTCCACGCAGACGAAGTCGCGGGCGGAAGCTAGTGTCTAATATTAAGAACGAAAACCACTTAAACAAACAAATAAAATCAGTAAAATGGTTAATATACATAAAGCAACATATATGGGTATAAGGCAGTATGATTTAATTTAACACAGAAAAAGAACGCTGTGTCGCCCGCCAGCTTTCGGGAATTTATTTTCGCATTATAATCCGATCATCGTTTTTTTTTCTCTAAAAATAAAAAATACTCGCAGCCGTATTGGAACCGGAATGCGTAAAAAAATATTTATTTATGTGACTCAATTTCATTCCTCTCCTCCTTTTACGCAATGAATGCTATTAAATCCTAATCTAGCTACTTATCTTTATCTTACCTACTTGAAAGGGTTGCTTGAATGAGTTCGCAAATTGACTTTTAATCATGGCCTTCTCAAGAAGTTATCTTAATTCACATTCAGATAATTTATGTAATGTACATTTCATAATATTTTAAACGTTGAAGGGTTTATCAACTTTTAAAGCGAGCGCATTTCGGAGCGATTAAAAAAATAAATCACAAATTATTTGTAGTAAATATTTACTAATTTAATTTAATTAGCGCAAGCCTTAATTATTGCATTTTTTAATTTAAAGTGGCCACGCATCCTTAACCAAGCAGATTCAATCTCTTTTATTCCAACAAACTTAGTTTAATATAGGTATGTTTAATGAACAATTGATCCTTCATTAAAAACTGATTAAGGAGAGAAAAAGCTCGGATATTTAATTTTACTAAAGTTTTACTGCGGTAACTTCGCATGCCAAGTATTCCCGTCAGTGTGGAAAAATAAGTCGGGCCTTGTAGAGAAACTACCTTAAATAATTGGCTCATTTTACTTAAAGGAGAAATTCCTTTATTTTTTAAAAGGACCAAAACTGCATTCAAATATTTTCGAAAACTCGCTTGTGTCGCCCAGGACTCTACCAACTAAAATTAAAAAACAAACAATTGCTATTTTATTACACTAAATTTCTTTAACAAACATTTGGTTTTACTCTCGTCTATCGTACACGATATCCATCCACGAAGAATACCTATCTAGTACAAACGTTATTTAATGAACATTACCTAGTACTTACTGTTCACTTTCAACAAGTAAAAGACACGTAACCGTTCTCTTATCGCCCCAACATTCAGACATACCAACAGCAGAATTTCCAGGGCTTACCTCAATGAAAATTTCAATGTCTGGATAGGTACAAACGGGACTATTAGATGGCCTGCAAGAAGTCTAGACCTCACGCCCATGGACTTCTTTTTATGGGGTCATTTAAAAAATGATATTTATGAAACCTGTTATGAAACCGTGCAAGTAGAAAATGTTATTAGGGACATACAACACAACACTTTGCTGAAGGCTACACGAAATGAATTTCAACGGAGACTATATTTGTGTATCTGGAACGAGGGGGCTCATTCCGAACAATTTATCAGTTAAATAATTTAAGTGTACCTAACAAATTGATAATAAAATGTTAGATTTACGATCATTTTTATCTTAAAGACCAAATGTTTGTTAGAGTTAGAGAAATTTTATCCTGAATAAATAATCCTATCGATTAGTGTAATAAAATAGCGAGTGTTTGTTTTTTTTTATTTTAGTTGGTTCGAGACCCGGGCGAGGAAAGAGAGTTTTCGAAAATCTTTGAATGCAGATTTGTTTTTTTTAAAATGCCGTCTAGCCCGCTAACACGATGTTAACATAAATCTACGTGCACAAGTTTCGTGGTTTCATTCGAATGAAAATATTACAAACTTGAAGCACAGACGAAGCAAATTTAGATAAGTTTCAAACTTTAGATAGGGTGCAGCAGGTCCTTGCATAATCAACCACTTTAAGTTTAACTTATTAGATTACTATAATTGCTCTGTTTTTTTCCTTTAAAGTAATATTTCTGTGCCAAATAGAAACAAATTAGTATGCCACCCAACTTACATCCCTTTGGGGGATGATTTCCGGGATAAAATATAGCCTGGTTTACCTTATAAATAATCTTTTTGCTTATTCCATCTATGTAAATCAGCTGAGTCGTTTTTGTGTGATAGAGTGACACACATCCAAACTTTCACATTTCTGTATAACCAGCTTTTGTCCGCGACTTTGTCCTTATACACTATGCTATTAGATCTTCAGGCGCAGCATTAATTACACATACCTATAGAAACTTTTACTCCCCTTTTGTATGTATAATATAGGGGTACCTAGCAAGCACTAAACTTTATTTCCCAACTGTATCGTTTATCCGTATTTTCATTTCTCCAAAAAACCGTTAATTCCGATAACTGTACTTTCCTGAAGAAAATCAGTCGAAGAGCTAATTTACCCATCCAACAACTGTCATTAAAGCTTTGGGGCGCACAAATTATTGTGGATGGATATTTTTTATTGATTGAGATGGTGATCCGGTTAATAAATACAAAAAAGTATAGATTATTATATACGAATAAAGTCAAAAAGTTGTAAAACCCAATAAAGGGGGCACTGGTAAGGGGTTCGCAATTTTTTTTTTGGATTGTAAGGAACGTGTCAATCATTCGAAAGCTCGTAAATTTTTTATTAATAATATTAAGGCCTTTATTTTCTAGGTTACGCAACACGGGGTTCTTAAAATGAATTTTGTACTTCTAGGCGACAGTTGGTTATTATTAGAATGGGGTGTCCATCTAGTCGCATAATGACTATTGTCATAATTTCGATTGTCATACAACTTTACGCATAAAGTTGTTGCTCATAAAAGTCTTTTGTCATAAATGATTCTGCGCATAAGAGTAATACCTTCATTGTCATAATTGTTCTATGGCATATTGTTTTAAACCATAATGTTGAATATCATACAATATTTAGTCATTATATTGAAGATCATAATATTTATTTTGTCATATTAATTGCAAGCGTAAATTATGACAATAGACTGTTATAAAATAAGTTATGCAGCATTTAGTAAGGTTAGGGCAGCTAGAAAAGGCTCAGGGGGTTACAAGGCCCCGCAGTAAAAAAACGAATTAACGTAACAATCGTATTTTTGGTAGGTTAGGTTATGGTTTACTTGTGTCCCTTAGAGCGGAAATAGGCACGGCCAGCGTGTCAACGTTAGCGTCAGGTCAGTTAAAAAGATTGTCGTGCGATTGTTTAAAAAAATAAAGTTGAGTTCAAGGAGACATTCTACTTTTACTAAATGCACAGGATTCAAAAAGTTTCTTAAACGACTTGAAAACGTTATGCACAAACCTATTATGGCGATGGATATTTATGCTTTTATGCGCAATAAATTTATGATAATCGTTATTTATGCTCTCAAGTATTATGGTTAAAAAATATATGTGAACTAATTTATGACTTGTCGGATATGCGTAATACGCACAAGTAGTTATGCCAATCAAAGTGGCTTTAAATATTATGCAACCCGATATGGACCCTCCTCCTCACTGTCGTAATTTCCAAAATATCTGGGAACGTTTAAGATGTGGGGTTTGTGTCAAATACCCCTTTATCAAACCAGTAGCTGACTTGAAGTCCTGTTCAAACAATATAATTTGCTTGTCAACGTATCGAGCATATTTCGGTCAAAAATATAATGTTGATCCGGTAGAAAAAAAACCTACTTACAGATACATAAGATGAGTAGGTATATAACTGACTGAATATATCATGGAAAACAATACTTGTAATGTAATATCATAATATGTTACCATAATAATTGTGTTCATTGTGAATAAACGATTTCATTCATCCATTCATTCATAAAAATATAAATTAAAGAATTATAATAAATATTCTGTAAGTATAATATTTATTTGCAATGAAAACAATAAAGACATGCCAGCCAATAAAAAAAATGTTTGGTGGCTCAATCCATATAAATAGCCTTGCCAAACTATGCTATGTTAAGAGCTAGTAGTTGCGAAGTGCCAAGTCGTCTGAACCGAAACTGAAAGTTCTTTGTGCCAACGCGCATTTATGACGTTTAGTAATTTGTGACGTTTAGCCCCTTTGTTGGGGCTTGATTACAATCTTCGGCCGGATGCTCTCATTGAATTTAATTTTTGGTTGTCATCCAAATTTTGAGATAAATGTTGCTCATTCTGTTTTCGCGTTAAATATCCTCAGGCTTAAGCAGACTTAAGATTTGGGTAGACTTAATCGCAGTTCCCGAGTCAAAAAAAAAACAAATCTTCGACGGTGTCGTAATTGGGAAAACTCGCTACCGCAGCAATTATGCCCACTAACAGAGCTTAGGTTATCTGTTTTTAACTCGTAGTAGTAAATCAAATGTAACACTTTCTATTACTATAAAAACTTCTAATTCCTCATTAATTATTCTTCTTTTTTTTGTCGATACCGCTCCACTGTTCTTCAATCTCAAACAAATCCAACAATTATTTTTCACTACAATGGACATCGCGGATCGTGTCCAAAATCGCCATCACGTTCACCTCAAATATCGCAGTTCACGCAATGTCCCTCCAAAAATGTTTAAGTAACCTAGTCCGTCAGTGTATCTGTATGTCTGTATGGTGTTACCTCTTCACTTTTAAACTGCTGAACTGGTTTAGATTAGGTATGGTGATGGTTGGAAACCTAAAAAATATCCCTCAAAGAGATGAAAACGGGAGTGGAAGTTTCTAAAGGAATGCGATAATTGAGGCTGCGCTGTGTCAATCCAGCATTCATATTACATTTTGTACAGTCGACGACAAAGAGATCGATATGGCCATCGTCATCCACCTAGCGTTATTCCAGGTTGTGCCCTAAAGGAACCCGGGGTCCCCTTTGACACCTAATCTCAAAATTTGGCATAGGCACTAGTTTCACGAAAGCGACTGCCATCTGACCTTCCAACCCAGCGGGAAAACTAGACCTTATTTACTGGGATTAGACCGAAACGCTAACGGTAAACATTCCGTACATAAGTTCCGAAAAACTCATTGGTTGACAGCCGCATGCTGGAACCACTAGCACAGAATAGATAATAGTACAAGTACAGAAGGCACACTCCTTTGATCTTTACAAAAGCCGCTTTTTTACGGCCCTCTAACGTCGTCGACTCTACGAGTAGCTCACGCCAAACGCAACGTTAAGGCTGTGTACGAACGGTGAAAATGAATTGGCTCACTCGCCGCATCGCCGATAGTGAAACCTGACAACGATTAAAAATAAAATAATAATGTATTGCCCATTTATTTTTTGCATTCAATATAGAGAACAATAAATGTATATTCTTCATACATTATTTCGTTATTCATCTCTAAAATAATAAATCTCACAATTTGGACGAATTGAATACACCAAGACCGCCAGGCCACATTTTATTGGCTTTGCTGCAACCCACAGTAATGCAAAATCTATTTGCTTTATTTTTAAACATTTTAATATGTATAATAAAATGAAATACTTACCCAACTCTAAAAACTGCGTTGGTGTTTATGCCGGTCTTTGCTCACTTCAATTTTATTTCTTTAATAATTACACCATTTCGATTTGGGTTATTAATTCATTTATATATTGTATATACCTATGAAACTATCAATCAATCATTAAAAAAATTAAATGATTGTTGAAGTGATGAATAAAAGTTCATCACTGGTAATTTTACAAAAGTGACATCTAATATTATAAGAACGTCTATGACTATGACGTACCCTTTATAGGCAAGTTGTTGGTTTAGTAAGTAGGTATACTTTACTACACTAGAATTTACATTCACATAAATCAGCAAATAATCAATTCAAACTTACCTACATACTTAAACCAAATAAAAATTGTTCTGAGTATTACTTGATTCATACAGTGTTATATATGGAAGTAGATACACCTATAATATCTCTTTTATTATTATTCAGTAACTACTTATCATCTATTATGTTCATTTTCTTGCCTTTTGGCATCCTTCAGGCGTGCCGGGAGAAAGCAAAACGCATGATTCGAATTTTTATCATTGTTTTTGCAACCCGCTGTCTTTTTATTTTATTCATTTAATCAGAAACAATGCAATACACAAACAGATGAATGCGGCACGTTCACGTGCGATATATTTACGATTTACGTAAGCGTGTGCGCGCGAAGTAGCGTGCGCGATCCGATGTACAGCGTGGCCGCCACTGAATAGTCCCCATCAGATGGGGAACCACATGTACTTGTAGCGATGAACGTAAATCGCGGAGTGAGCCGCGCCTGCCACAGTAGGCTACCGCAGCTAAAAACTATGTACTTATACGCGACTTTATTGCCTTAACAGCAAGGTCGTGTACACATATTCTTGTACCTTAGGCCGTATCGATCTCTTTGTAGTCGATAGTACAGGTGTTTTAATTATCTTGAGTCAAGAATAAATTCTCTTGGTTCGTGAAATGTTGATTCAAGATTATATCTGTTTCATTCAAAATATTGACGCTCTTCCTAATTCATTTCTTTATTTAAATATTGAACCTGGGTTGAAGTTAACTTTTGACCTACATTTTTTTTCTTTGAATTCCGTACAGTGGAAGGTAAAATTACCAGGCAGTATAAACAGAACGTTAATGAAGCACTTGGTATGAATTTTTCCGGGATAAAAATAATTCTCGGCAGCGCTGTTTCGGAGTTATTTTTGTTTCATCTCCGCTCCACTAATACCAGTTGGCTCACCTCGACGCCGATAGAGCGTGGTAAGTGTAGAAAATGATCAACTGTGCACTTTAAGTCATATGGAAGTTTTTTTTTGACAAACTTGTATTTGAACTGTCTACTAACGTTTATCTTGGTTTCGTTTGTTAATAATACATCTGTCGTCTTCAGGCCTTTATTTTCATTGCGCAAAAAGTATTGTATTAAATCTATCAATAACATTCTTCTTTCCCTAACTATTAGTTTTGTTTGTGGGAGCCCTGTTAGTTAGGTACTGTTTCATTTTTATTACTTCTGGCGAAGCCTGCTCTGTGGATTGAGTGATCTGGTATTGATATGTGTATCCTATCATGTTAGCACTACATCTCCCATCTTGTTTTGGATCATTACACAGACCGAAGAACCAAAAACAATATCACTTTTTCTAGAATATAAGGATACTGAGGGCTAATGTTGGTTTTCGGAGAGTATTTGCACGTGGTGCTGTTCGGCCTGCAGGTATTACATGATTAGGGTTCAATATTATTAAGTTCTAACTATATTGCGTGCCAAGACTATTGGTACCCAAATTGTTTGTCTCATTTTTTAACAGAAAAACGTAACCGTTTCTGCGCAGTAGGTAATGACACGCAATTAAATTACGCGGTCTAAAACCTGAACGTATAGGGTTTCGCTATGAGATTGAGCGGGATAGACGCTGTCTATCTCGCTTTATCATATATGCACCGTATGATGTCCGCCGCGCTCGGCCGTTTGGACGCGGCTATTAGACGGCCAGAGGCGTTTATTCGTGGTGTCAATGTTTTGTATCTGTGTTAAAGCAGTTTATTAAAAAAATATGGTGCCAAATTGAACAATCTTTTCGCCGTGGTATTTATTATTGTGGATGGATATTCTTTGTGTTTACTTCTCTTTCCTCTATTCTCTCGATGTCAAAGTGAAAAGTAGAGTGTATAACTGGTCTAAAAGCCATATTACCCCTCGAACTATTTTCCCGAACTCACTTCGTTCGCTACGAGGAGATCGTGGGTGCGGAATATCCAGCACCCGGTGGCGGATCAGGTCTGTGGTTCCGCCACCGACCACGTCTCGGCCACAGATGATAGGGAAAGCGGCGCACCGTAATACCCGCATTCCTCCTCCTCTGCGGTCCCACCAATGCCGTTTCGGCGGAACGGCCCCGCCAAGTTCGCAGGGGGTAGGGAGAGTGGCGCACCGTAATACCAACACGCCTCTCCCCCTGCGATCCCGCCTCGGCCGCAAAAGATAGGGAGAACGGCGAACCGCAATACCGGTACTCCTCTTCTTCTACGGCCCCTCCCCTACGCATCCTAAGCGGGCTTCGCCAAGCCCGCTAGGAGCGCCCTCCTCGGGCCAGCCGGCAGCCCAAACAGGCCGGCCCTGGACGCCTCTTAGCTTCGCCGTGGGTGACCAGTCCACGGTTACTAAGCCCCCCCCCGCCACAACAAGGCGGGCACTCTCGGGAGATCTATGGCACCTTTTTTTTTCTTTTTTTTTTCGTGGGGAAATGCTTTTACGCATCCCGCCCGGCCGGGGGACCAGGCGGGTATGTCGGACTCCCGGGAACCGCCCGGACTACCGACTAAAACCCCACGGTGTCCTTCCCTCTGCTTATGGCAAAGCTAAGGGAACTCTATCGGACTCTACCTCGGCTCCGCCAGCAGTTGTCCGTTGGACTCATCTCGGGAGAGATGGGCTCTCCAACCCAACCCCCAGCGTGTCGACGTCACCCTGCTTATTTCCGCTCTGAGGGACACAAGTTAACCCTAACCTAAAATACTTATTTTTTATTTTATTTTGTAATGTTGTAATACAATTTCGAACAAATGAAATTCGTTGTTTTGTTATTCTGTCATTTAAAACTCATACAAAATGAATCATTTGCCAAATAATAATTCCTAAATAGATATTCTATGAAATAATAAAAATTGGAATGATCTGGTCATGAAATAAAATTACACCAAACAATAATTCGTGAACTAAATGTAACTTGAAACGTTTTCGATGAAATTATATTCGATGAAAAGTTTGTCGACAAAACAAGGGACACCCATATTTAGCATTGTGTCTTTTGTCATAATTTAACTTCATTTTGCTTTTCATTTTCTCTTCCTTTTCATCTATGTTTTTTAAATCTGGGCATTTTGGAATAAGGCGATCTGAAGTAGTTGAGATATTAGTGCGAACCCTGCGACCAAATAACAATAGTGTAGCAATAGGCTATATCCATTTTCACCCGGAGCACTTCTGTAGGCCATTAGTCCTAAAATTGGCTCTTCTGATTTCAGGACTATATTTTTTTAAATCTTTACACCAGCTTCCGCCATTCCATTAGTCCATGGTGCATGAGGACTGCTGGTGTTATGCGTGAAATTGAACTCGGCTGAGTTAAATTGTGGTCCATTATCATTTCGCACTATCCTCGGGACTCCATATCTGGCAAATATGACCTTTAGATGCGAAATGACAACAGCTGATGTTGTCGTAGTCAAAGCGGTTAACTCAGGATATCCGGAGTAATAATCAATAACTGCTAAGTATTCCTTTTGTTTGGCAGTAAATAAATCGATCCCTACCATTTCCCAAGGATATTTCGCAATATCTGATGTTACGTGAGGTTCAGCAGGATTTCTTCGGTGTTCGATACACTCCGAGCACTGTTGAACCATTGTTCTTATAGTACTGGATACCCCAGGTCACCATACCGATTCACGGGCGCGTCTGCGACATTTCTCTACTCCCAGGTGGCCCTGGTGCAATCGCTGCAGAATATATTTTTGTAATTTATTTGGAATAAATAATCTGTGACCTGAGATAATGGTACCCGAGAGAGTTGGTCGGCGGAGTGTAAATACTTCCCTGGAACATGGAAAAATTTATAAGTGAAACGGGCTAATCGAACACGAAACCTCTGCATACGTGCATTCAGATCGGCAATGGGCTTGTCGTCAAGAATCTTGACCAAAGGTTGATGATCCGTCCGCAGATCAAACCCAGGTAGACCTATAAGGTACATCGAAAACTTCACACAAGCCCACGTCAGTGCTAGAGCCTCTTTATCCAACTGAGCATAATTCTTTTCTGCTGGAGTCAAGGCACGAAATGCAAAGCTTATGGGTTTCCAAATTCCCTCTCCAGGTTCGTATTGTTCTATGAATCCACCGTAGGAACTAGCATCTGCAGATACCATTATGTTCTTTTTCGGGTCAAATAAAGCTAAGGTTTGTAGGCTTCGTCAAATTTTCTTTAATAAGGTCTAGAGAGTGATCGCACTCTTTCGTCCATATGATACTATGATCATTCTTGTTCCGATCTTCGACCTTCATTAGGTCACGTAATGGTTTGGTGATGGTTGCCAGATTAAGAAGGAATTTAAGATGGTAATGAATCATGCCCAGAAGACTACGAACAGTGGAAACGTCCTTTGGATTCGGCATATTCAGAATTGCGTCAACTTTATCTGGGCAAGGTTTAATCCCATTCTTTGTGATCAGATGTCCCAAAAATGTACATTCTTGTACTCGAAATTGGCATTTCTTTTTATTAAGTGTTATTCCTTCCTCGGACATCCGTTTAAGCACTTGCTTTAATCGAGTATCATATTCTTTCAAGGTTCTGCCAGTTATCAAAATGTCATCTTGACAGCAAATGACTCCTTCAATGCCTTCAATCATATTTTGCATTTTCTTTTGAAAGACTTCACTGGCACAGGCGATTTCCATGGGCATTCTGTTAAATGCAAACCGACCGAACGGGGTCAAAAATGTAGTAAGGAGTCGAGGAGAGTGTAGAAGGGTTTTGCTTCCAAAAGTAGTTGATAGTAGCCCTTATTGGCGTCTAGTTTCGAATAATATCGCGCATCACCTATTTGCGCTAAACATTCGTCACCAGAAGGTAATTGCAACCTTGCTCTGCAAACATTTTTATTCAGCTCTGTATAGTCTACGCAAAGCCTTATATTTCCGTCATCCTTCGGTCTCACGACTATACCAGCACAATATTCTATTGGCTTCTCCGCTGGATAAATTACGTTTTGATCTTGTAGAACTTGTAATTTTTTCTTCAGCGCGTCATACAACGGAATTGCGCCTCGCCTTGGACATACGATCGCGAAGGGTTTAGCATTTGGGACTGTACAAATTTCATAATCACCCTTTAGTTTTCCAAGGCCTTGGAACAACTCAGGAAAATCATTTAATGGGTTAAGCTCATAAAGTCATACCTCTTTTTAAATCGGGTGATTTGAATGACCTAACCAATTTCCGTCCCATATCTACACTACCTGTGTTAAGTAAACGACTGATACCGCATCTGTACTTATTAAACATATTTACAATATTTGGGAGAATTCTTGTGATGCAATTGGGTGAAATGCAAAAAAATTGTTCTTTCCAAAATTGGAAATGTCCTCCTACTTCAAAATTCTATAAAAAAATAAGTACCTATTGAAGTAACATGTCCTTATTCCAGATGTGAATTCACGTAGTCTTGTTCATAGTTTAATAGGAATTTTGGTAGGAAGTACAGCCTGGAAAATTTTGATATTTAGGCAAGTAGTAGGCCAATGTATGGTCTATTTCGAGAAAAAAATCTAGAGTTGTCACTACTTCACAACTACATAAAAAAAAACTTTTATTTTATTTGGTCTTGTTTTCATTTTTTTTATATGATAACTAGTAAAAGTTTTTTGCGTGGCGATGCAAATCTATCTGAATAACAACATTTCAAAATTTGAAGCCAATCGCTTGAATACAGAGATTTCTTAGGTTTATAATTATTGTATCCTAGTTTCTATTTAAGTGTTTAGGTTTCTCCTTTAAGCTAAAAAAAACTTGTTTTTACACCTTTCTTATTTATTTTTCGCTAATTAAATGAGATTAACAATCAGAAAGTGTTAGTATAAAAGACTTTAATTACCTATACAAAAAAGGAGACAAAGCTCATATAATATTATTAATAAAGGAGAAAAAGCAAAAGTATAATCTAATTGACGTAGGTAATGAAATGGTGGCTGTTTTCTAACAAATGCTTATGTAAGCTAAGATTCGATTAATTATGTTGCCGCTAGGGAATAGTTTCGCAGTGAGTTTTTATCCTGCTCATAAATAAAAATCATACTTTATATGACCTTTCATCCGTGGCAGGAAAAAAACTGCAATTAAACTGCTTGTGACTGTATAGCAAATTTACCTTTGCTGGTGTGTGATGTATAGTATAGACATTAAAATAAAAATTAATTAGCTTGCCAGCGGCCATCTTGGTATAAACCATTGAGATTAGGAGCAGACATTCTCGTACTTAAGGCCTCTCATAGACTGGAGCGAGCTGCGGTGGCGGTCAATAGTAAATTTGACAGCAAATGATAAATTTACAATAGTCCGCCGCGGCCAGGCCGCGCCAGTGTGATGCAAGCTTAAGGCCTGTCACAGACTGGCGCGGCCTGGCTGCGGCGGACAATAAGAAACTTGTTTTTTAATTTAAATTAGCTCTCAAATTTACTATTGTCCGCCACCGCAGGCCGCACCAGTGTAATGCAGGCTTAAGTTTGCGCGTGACATCTCCAAGACGGCATGATGGCAGACATGAAGGCCTGAATCACACTATCGCGGCCTGCGGTGGCCATCAGATGTAAATTTGACAGCTAATGACAAGTTTTCTATTGATTGCCGCGACCAGGCCCCTATTTCACCAACTTGACAATTGTCACCTGACAGTGACAATTACCATATATTGCTTGTTCTAGAAGTTAAGGCGGTTGCTACGTTACTTGTGGAACCAGCAATGTACGGAGAATTGTCGTTGTCAGGTGACAATTGTCAAGTTGGTGAAATAGGGGCCTGGCCGCCCCAGTCTGTGAGAGGCTTTCATCCTTAAAGAAGGCGGCTTAAAGAAAAATGTTCTGGTAAGGCAGTCTATACGTGGTTATAATAAGTCAATGGTAAAAACGGAAATAAAGTGCATTTAAGAATTATTTGAAGATTAAATCATACTTTTCAATATTTTTTACAGTACTAAAAGCCCGCTATAACGCTGTTTTAAAGTTTTATGAATAAGACTATATACCTACGTATAATATCTAAAAGTACCTGTCACAGTCTGTGATAGAGATGGGTAGGGGTGGGTAAATACCGGGTAAATACCCGGTACCGGGTAAATACCCGGTATTTACACAATGCACCCGGTAAATACCCGTATCTACCCAAATTGGTGGGTAGAAACTATTTCGAATGTATTTTTTTTTTAAAGTGACATTAAACGGCTGAGTTTTTTTTAGTGAAATGTTCAAAGCCTTTTGAACAACTTTTGTCATTATGAAACATCCATTATGATGCATAGTATATGGGAATAATTTTTTTCTTATTCAAAATACCACGTGTACTTTTCCAAAATTAGATAAAGTTAAAACGGGATACCAGAATTATAACTATTAAGCCTAAACAAAATATAAGAAAAATATTGAAATAGTGTTGCCATCTACATATTGTGCAAGAGATATTTGAAGAAAGCTCCCAAGGAAGTTTTTTTTAGTTGATAGTCTAATTATTGTGTATAATTTAGATGACCATAATTACTAAACTAGGTACATAATTTGTCATTTTGAGTTAATGTGTACAGCTTGGCAAAAAAGTCTAGAAACGGAACTATTTATTTTCGACCTTAGTAACTTCGTTAAACTTGTCTTATGCTCTTATGCTAGTAGACGTATTGTAATCTGTGTTGTTATTTTACCGTATTTATTAAATTTCGTGGATTTATTAGCATTGAAATGGAACGAAACTTACAAGCAATGATCACGACAATACGCAGTTCCGCTAGGAATGTAACGTAAAATGTTATAATTTATACAATCGATATCATGCGGAATTATATATTGTCAGTTTAATTATATATTGTCAATTACATATTGTCAGAATTATTTTGTCGGAATTGGATAATGTTTATAGAAGAACTGGGGTTTAAATTATTGTAGACTACTTCTAAGTGTTATATTATGAATTATTATATTAATATTATTTATTCCTTACGCTACAATTACAGTAAATTGATAATTTTCGTCTTGTTTACATAGTACCTAAGTTTTAGAGGTTATGTTTACATAAAACCAACTTAGTACTTGCAATAAATTTTAGGTTTTAATTAAGTGTAATTGTTACAAAGTAGATTATTTGGAGGAGGAAGAAACTGGATAAGTATTGTACTATTTAATAAAATTGGTAAACAAAACTTGTATGTAAATTACTAGCATTCTGTCCAGTTAAACAATCGTTTGTGAGTTTGTATGTATAGTCACAAACATATTTGATAATATTTATTTGATTATAATTCTTCTAAATAAGGATCCAAATAGAAATATATGTCCTAGTAAACAGTGAAGTATTCTATACTATTCGTGTTGCCATATTAGCGATAGTGGCGCCCTCATTATTTTCTACACTTTTTTGTCAGACTATAGGATGCTTCGTTTTACAGAAAGCAAATAAATAAAATACTCGAGTAAAATTCACATGGTGGCACTTAGTTAATAATAATATTGTCCAATTTGTGTTTTACATTAGTGAAGTCACCTTTGCAATAGTCGCCGTTAATTATTAGTGCTAGTAAGTTTAACAACCAATAAGATCAGCCCTAACTGGCAGTTAGCGACGTCGCGATCGTGCTACCTGCGACCTGCGAATATTTCACCGCCTCCGACCCGGTCAATTAATGTTTATCAGTTGCCTGGTTGAGACGGCTATTGTGCGTTAAGTGCCACGTGTGGATGTTTGACCCGTGCTTTAAATATGGATTTTGTTTTGTTTTGTTTGTGGTAAAAGCTCACGTTATCGATTTTTATTTGGATTGGCGGTACAAAAAATAATATAAGATATATACTTACCTACAACTAATATTTTTCCATCCCAAAGTTATTTAAAACTCGCTAAGTAATTGATACACTTCTTTCTGAGCTCGGATGAATGTTAATACAAACATTTAATTTAATTTTTATATATTTTATTAACAGCATCCATGAGAGATGAGACGAGATGAGATGAGAACAACGTTTATGCATTCTTACATAACTTAGACACATTTTCATTATAATATTTTGCAAAAAATACGCATCAAAGAGTTTATACCCACCTTTTTGGGAAGAAACGGGTAAATACGGGTAGATTGGGTAAATACGCGGTATTTACCCGTGGGTTTTTACCCACTACCCATCTCTCACAGTTCGTTACTTTATCCTTTGAGGGTTTGGTAGCGCCAAGCTCGCCTGACTACGAAAATAAACCTGAAATGACACGACATCATTAATTCGTGTAGAAACCTCTGCTTGTCTCCAACTATTGAAGGCTTTTACTTTATGTCTGTGATTAATATTTCTTCCCATTATTTTTAGTAAATCAGAGTAATTTTACATAAGTAATAAATACAATGCTATACTTCTACTTATTACAGGTGGTCTAGTTCTGAGAATCGGCATAAAAACAGAAGTTTCTATCATTTTAAGGTACCCTTATAGTTTCGCCATTGCCGTCTGTCTGTCCAACAGAAATCAGAAAATTTTATTTGGCAGAATACAGTTATAAAGTTGTTTACAGTATTATGTCCTCGTATTCAACATGCAAGCATGTGTACAAATATTAGGTTTGGGCGGAGGTTACCAAATTCGGAATAAGTTTAATTCTGAGTCTTCCAGCTACTACTGACTAAATAAGAGTCAGCTTCTGGATAGATCATGTTTTTATTAGGTTTTATTCGGAGTGAGTCGGTTTCTGAACATTTCTAATACTATATTCAGCAAATTCTTATTTAATCTTTTTCTAGGTAGGTCAGATTCTCAGTAGGTCGGGGAGTTTTTTCGTATTAGGTCAGATTGGAACAAAGACAGATTCAAACACGAAATGTTTATTTTTAAAACCAAATCTGATTAATACTTGATAAATTACGCTAGAATACAATATTGGTAGATGTCATTGAATTCAAAATAATGATAATAATAAGATAATCAGTCAGTAAGATGTCAGAAGATTTTTATAATTTAGATATTCCCTTACACTGTAAAAACATTTATCCATCAGCCATTTCGTCAACTTATGTCTAAATATATTCCCCGATAATGTTTTTAAATCATTTGGTAAATTATTAAAAATAGTTATACCTAGTTGTATTAAGAGTCCGCAGTAAGCTCGGCCGAATTTCACCTTCCCATACAAACGTAGTTACGCTCTCATTTTAAAACTAGGTGTTGGATTGTGACCAAACTTTGCATATACAATGACGTGAGGCGCCGGGCGGCCCGGCGCGTGCCGGGGGGGGCAAAGATTGATTGAATCGCTGTTCAAACTGTCAACAATAACATTGTTGGACAGTTTGAACTCCTAGTTGGCCTGTTCGTGCGATGTCCAACTAACCCCAGCTTTAAAGCCTGAATTCTGACCATCTTTTGCCACATTTCCGAGCAGTGGCGTGAAAACACATTTTTCAACTTAGTGATTCGTTTGCAATATATTGGGCTTTAAAGCGCTTTTTTTTAAGCAATTCAAAATTATTTTCTAAGCACTGAAAATGAGAAAGAGCGTATTTAATCATTAAAAATCGGCCAAGTGTGTGTCGGGCAACGCGCAGTGTAGGGTTCCGTAGTTGCCTGTCTATCTTAGTTACATCGACACGCGCACGCCAACTAAGCTTGCGTCGGCCGAATTTGTACGAAAGTTGGCCTTTCTAAGTACTTTTTAAGTTGGTCGACAATTACTCGGTAACTAGTTACGCCTACTTAGCCGTGCCAGTTTTCCTTTTAAATTCATTATATGTACTGTGGGGGGGCACATAACACGAACAAAAATTTGGGCTTTAAAGCCCAATTATATCACCATAACCAGTTAGTTGAAAAATGGGTTTTAAAAGCTTAAAATATTTTTGAACAAGCTATCCAACGATACCCAACACTATGGGATTACGAGAAAAAACAATTCATACCCAGTTTGCGTGTAGGGGAAGAAGCTTAAAAAAACTACCATTTTGTTGGCGTGATTGATTTATATACCCATGCCGAATTACAGTCTAGACGTAGGTAAGGGTCACTGAGCTAAGCCGCAGACGGAAAATGGCGAAATTATAACGGTCCGTTTAGGTAATAGGTAATGAGAAAACCTGCTTGGTTCAATTTAAGTGCCTACATACCTAGCCTGGCTACAGTGGACGTCTTTGGCTGATATGTTGATGACGATGAAGCTATATGACAATTTGAAATGTAAAGGGCATTTCTCAGAGGTGGCGTTTTTACGTGTACGGGGGCATAAACACGTGAATTTATTGCTAAAAAAATCTGATTGAAATCATACAAATCCATCAGCATCTGATACACCTGGATAACTAGTAAAACATTCCATATAGTATATATATTATAAGAAAATAAATGTTGTGCTAAAATTGACGAACAGTGGGTATGTCCCACGTCCAGATTTGTTGAAACAAAAGTGCTTGTGATTTTTTCGGTTTAATAGTGTGTAAGCCACCCTCAGAGGTATGTGATTTGGATATTAGAAACTCTTTTTCATACTATGATTATTATTAATTCTCTAATTATTTAATAGCGATTAAAATTGAATTCAGTGGGTGTGATTATCGCGGATGCGGTGGGTTTTTTGACCACCGAAATCAAAAAAATTGTCCATCTAATATGAACATGCGTACAAAAAGCAGTTACTTTAATTAAGTGTGGACTTTAATGTTGATATAGTTTTTACAATATCAGTAAATTTAGAATTCAGTAGCACCCTTTTTATGAATATTGATTTCGGTGAGTGTGTTTGATTTCAGTGTTTTGAAAACTTAAATATCTTTCAAATCCTTACGTCTATAAGGAGGCCTTCACCACCATTATTTTTTAAATTTAAGCCCAATTCTTAATTTAAGCATCATATGACTATAAAGTAAAGAACAAAATCGGCACCGAAGTCAAGCACCGAAGGTCACCTCTGAGAATCGCCCTAAAAATAAATTTGATTAGGTATGGTTATTTTATGAGTGTTTTGTGATTGGCTAAATACCTACCTAGGTAATAACTTTTTAGGGTTCCGTAGTCAACAAGGAATAGTTTCGCCATTTCCGTCTGGCCATCCGTCCTTCTTCGGCTTAGCTCAGTAACCATTACTACTAGAAAACTGTGAGTCGGCATGGGTATATAAATCAATCACGCCGACAAAACAGTACAATAACATTTTTGTAGCGTACTTCCTCTACACCTAAAGCGGGGTTGTAATTTTTTTCTCGTTAAACGCATAGTGTAGGGTATCGTTGGATAGCTCGTTCAAAAATATTATGGGTTTCCTAAAACCGTTTTTCAAGCGAGAGTTTGGCCTTTAAAGCCCTAATTTTTGTTCGCGTCATGTGTCGTCGTCGTCGTCCCCCTGCCGGCTAAATGGCTACTACTGGGGATGTGAAAAAATTCGTGGTTATAATGAATTTAAAAGGAAAACTATCACAGACAAGTAGGCATCAGTAGTTAACCGAGTAATAGTCGACCAACTTAATGTGTACTTGGAAAGGCCGACGCAACCGCACCGCACGTCGATGTAACTAAGACAGACAGGCAACTACGGAACCCTACACTGCGCGTGGCTCTACACGCTCTTGGCCGGTTTTTTTAAATTAAGCATGCTCTTAATCCGAACTGGAGTCACTATGGGTCGGTGAGCAATTGAAGTTAAGTTAGTTTATATAGTACGAACAACGGTTGCATGGAAAGTTAACGTATAGGTAACTAAGCTTTCAAAAAAAATCTTAGAGCCTGCCTCGCCCAGGCTCGATGTTTAGAAAAATAAACAACATCTTTGCGGACTATAGGTGTATGCACAATGTGTACATGTTGAATTGTGTATATTTCAGTCAACAAATTGGAAAATAAACTATCTTTATCTTCCGGAAGCTGGTTGATCAATGATAACACTTGTGTATGAATTACCACAGAATGAATACGTTTATTTCAGAACCAGGTTCATATCGGTTAATAAATATTATCTTAATGTAATGTTCATAATTTCACAAAAACAAATTTTCTTTTTCTTTAATCATTTAGATTTTAAATTTCAAGTCAAAAACAATACAATTACGAAGAAGTGTACGAAGATATGTATGTATGCACATTGTTATTGTGAGGCAAGAGGTTTAAGTGCCTACATGTTTCAGATTCAATTGTTTTTTGAGTATCACATAACAGCTATCATCATAATCAGCATTAGATACTCATAACTTGAATTATGAGTGGAGACATGACACTTGCTATAGGCCATAGGGTATAAATGCAGCATTATTAACCGACTTCATAAAAAAGAAGAAAGTTCTCAATACAGTTGCATCTTTGTAAAATTATTTTTATAATTTTTATTGTTAATAGGGTAAATCGCCAGTAACTGGCCACCCTTTAATAACTGCCCCCCCGCCCCTCCCCCACCCTCATACAAAAAATTGAACTCTGTTCCCCTACAAACCGACATTAAATTTAGAATAACGTGGCCAGTAATTGAAGGGTGGCCAGTAATTAACACCTTATATTAAAAAATAATTCTTACACCTTATACTAAACATTAATTCTATTATAGGTGAATGGAGTTCATTTTTAGTATGAGGTGGCCAGTTACTGGTGACTAACCCTATCTAATGTGTATTTACATCAGAACTCCGTCTATTTTCGTCCAAGTTTTTTTAAAGTATGCTTTCGGGTTGGTCCCATTACTATTAGTCCAGTCAATGAACTGACAACTTGTATGGAAAAAATGTCAATTTTGGAAATCCATACTAATATTATAAATGCGAAAGTGTGTCTGTCTGTCTGTCTGTCTGTATGTTACCTCTTCACGCTGAAACCGCTGAACTGATTTAAATGAAATTTGGTACAGAGATAGGTTGAATCCCGGGGAAAGACATAGGATAGTTTTTATCCCGGAAATCAACCCCTAAGGGGATGAAATGGGAAGTGAAAGTTTGTATGGAGCTACGATATAAACGACTTCCACGCCGACGGAGTCGCGGGCAGAAGCTAGTAATTTATAATAGGTACTTATTTATTCTGTATAACGGATATATTATCAATTAAATAGTTACCCAGAGACAGAATCCGGCAATATTGGCAGTGGCAGTTGGCCGTACGAGTACATAGCTAACACAAAGTTGGTCCAACGGAACACTTATAAGTTGCTATGGGATCACTCGGTATCTGTCCGTCTGTCACAGCCAAGTTTTTAGGGTTCCGTAGTCAACAAGGAACCCTTATAGTTTCGACATGTCCGTCTGTCTGAAAACTATCATAGCTAAGTAGGCATAACTAGTTACCGAGTAATGGCCGACCAACTTAAAATGTACTTATAAAGGCTAACTTTCGTACAAATGCGTCCGACGCAACTGCACCATTTAGTTGGCGCGCGCGTGTCGATGTAACTAAGACAGACAGGCAACTACGGAACCCTACACTGCGCGTGGCCCGACACGCACTTGGCCAATTTTTTGACTGAAAGATCAGTTAGGATATTGAAAATAAAAGGTTATCTATCTATATATACTAATATAATAAAGGGAGGTAAAGTTTATGAGTGTTAAGCTTTGTAAAGGTCTAATATAGGTGTAGCTAATCTAAAAGGGAGGTACCTAATATCTGGACACATCCGATTTCAAGTCTTTCTTCAGTAGGTGCATACAACGGACCTGTGGGATGGACGCAGGCTCTGATTTTTCCCAGGGCTTTGTGACTGCACTCTGTGTATTAGTGCTCGGGCAAATCCCCGAAAGCGGCTAGTTATTTAATAAAAATAAATCAATTGTAGCGTAGACTCGCGTAATAATTTCGTCACCTTCTCACGTATTCTAACGAAAAATGTTGAATCCTCATCAGACATCATCGTTTTGAATACAAACGACGTAAATATATCCTAAAAAAAATATGCCGTTTATATGATATTTGTTACATTTCTGAGGCTTCTGGAGATTGTGGGAACATACATAAATAAATACACATCGACTGACATAATGTGTTATCAAGAAACAGATCGATCGTCTGGTACTCTGCGGTTAAGCAGGGAAACAGGTGATTTGCTCCAAGAAGAGCAGTTTTAAATTGCCCTGAGAAGGGCAGTTTGTATGTCCGGAGCCTGCAGCACCCTCGTCGGATTCGTCGCGTCTTCCAGCAGCGAGCGCGCGGAGCGGGGCGCGGAGATCGACGAGACGATGTTAACTCCACGGCGGCCGGCGAGCGAAAGGACGGGTACTTTTTTTTTTTTTTTTGAACCTGACTGTTGCTATAATAGGACGAACCCAATATAGCGGTCGAATTGCGTGGTTGGAGGGTAGCCTGGGGAAAATCCAGGGGGAGCCTCCGGCACGACCACGCGGGAAAGTTTGTACACTGGAATACTCTACGAGTTTGCGCTCCAGTGAGATTGGTTGAACGGTATCAACCGCATCTGGGGTGTGAGTGGTGTCGAACTACTGGGAGTTTTATCGCTGGTTCGAAACCAGACACACACACACACAAACCTAGCCTAGCTGAGAAGAGTCCAGCAAGAAACTCAGCTAGGCCCGACTTGGGTCGGACTGACTCTACCCGGTATGCGGCGGTCGGACGGGCACCGGCGGACAGCTCAGTTTTATTCGCCCGATCTGTGCGCTCGCGCATGCGCCGCGGCAGACGCACCTCCCCCGCGCGTCCCGCGCGGAGGCTATCTCTGTGTCGCTCTTTCATGTAAATACGTTTCTTTCTACATTGTCTAATTTCTGTATATAAGCGAGCATTTTGGAAATAAATTCATTCCATTCTTGTACATACTAATAAGTGTTTTACTTCTGAACCTTCTGATAGCTACCTAGATAGGACCAATAACCCTATAATATAGTGGTGACCCCGACTCTGAACAAAAAGAAAATGGTGACAGAAACCCCGGAAGAAACCAGCAACGACACCAGCCCGTCTTCGGCAGCAGCAACTTTATCCCACGACGTGGCGGCAATATCGCTATCCCTGCGCGTCCCACCGTTTTGGCGAGATCAGCCAGTACTGTGGTTCTGCAGTTTTGAAGTGGCGACGGCAGAGTTGAAGAGAAGTCAGGCGCAGCTCGCTCAGATGGTCATTGCACAGCTAGATAAACAAGACATACAGAATATGAGCGACCTCATCTACTCACCGCCACAGGAAAACTACTACACCGCCATAAAGAACAGGCTCATCTCGGTGTACGAGGAGAGCAACAGCGCGCAGACTAAGAAACTGTTGTCACAAGTCGAACTCGGAGAGCAGAAACCTAGCCAACTCCTGCGGCGTATGAAGACGTTAAACAAAGAAAAGTTCCCCGAGACTACGATACAGATGATGTGGCTAGATCATCTCCCACCCCACGTACGCTCCGTGCTCACTGTCTGCGAAGCTTTCAAGATTAAAACTACGTTAGAAGACCTCGAGCTGCTCGCCGACAAGATGATGGAGCACACGCCAACAGCATCGTCGCACCAAATCGCCGCAGTCGCTTCCACCGCAGTGTTACCACTCTCACAGCCATCACCACCAACACCGTCTACGTCAACTCTCGACACCCAATACCTAATCGGCGAGATAAGAAGGCTATCACTCGAAGTCGCCGAGCTCCGTTCGAGACCGCGTGAAAATTACAATAGCCAACGCTACAGCCACTCTCACCGCCGATTCCCATCGCGTTCACGGAACCACTCGCAGTCGCAAGATCGGAGCCCACCCAGCCGCAGGAACTTGCCTATGCCATATTATTGCCACTACCATCGTCGGTTTGGAATGGACGCCCAGAAATGTGCACAGCCGTGCAACTTCAAACCGATCTCGGCGACAACAGCAGACCAATCGGAAAACTGAACATAACGCTGGCTGCGGCGGAAACTAGCGTTACCACCACATCACACCGCCTTTTCGTACGAGACCGAACTACCAAACTTGTCTTCCTGGTAGACACTGGGGCGAAAATCTCCGTCCTACCAAGAACACCCGGCACGAAGGCGCAACCTCTACCCTTCCAACTGTACGCCGCTAATAATACAGTTATTCCGACCTACGGCGAGAAGACGCTGGAGCTAGATATCAACCTACGCAGCCCTTTCCGGTGGAACCTCATCATCGCTGCAGTTTCGAAGCCCATCATCGGTGCAGATTTCCTGAACTACCACCACATCATAGTCGACATCACCAGGAGACGACTGATCGACGGCAAGACCTTTCTACATACGAACGCACCCCTCTGTACTGCAAACATACCTACAGTGCGCAGCATAGACGTGCAACAGTCGTACCACAACATACTTGCAGACTACCCTGGTACAACTCGTCTTACCTCCATTAAGCTCAGCCCAAAACACAACGTCGAGCATGTCATCGAAACAACCGGACTACCACTTCACTGCAGACCACGTCCGATTGCACCGCACCGCTACGAACTCGTGAAGAAGGAGTTTGCCAGCATGATGGAGCAGGGCCTATGCAGACCAAGCAAAAGCCCTTGGGCATCACCTCTTCACATCGTACCGAAGAAAAATGGCGAGTTACGTGTGTGTGGCGATTACCGGCGGCTTAACGCAATTACCAAGCCCGACCGCTATCCAATCCCACGCATACGTGATTTTACCTACGAACTCGCCGGCAAACAAATATTCTCAACATTGGACCTCAACCGCGCCTACCAACAACTACCAATAGCAGAGCAAGACGTCGAGAAGAGCGCCATCATAACAACATTCGGCCTATTCGAGTTTCCGAGAATGTGCCCAGGACTCAGAAACTGCGGACAGACGTTCCAACGTTTCATTCACGAAGTGCTGCGAGACCTCGACTTCGTGTTTCCATTCGTCGACGACCTACTTGTCGCATCGGCCGACGAAACAACGCACGAGAAACATCTACGCGCCGTACTTAGCAGACTCGAAGACTACGGTATCACCATTAACCCGTCGAAATGCGTATTCGGACAGCCAACGGTCAAGTTCCTGGGATACGAGGTCAGTAAAGACGGCATCCGACCACCTACCGAGAAAGTGCAAGCAATCATCGATTACCCCAAGCCGAAAAACATCGACGAGCTACGACGATTCCTCGGCATGCTGAATTTTTACAGCGAAAGCATAAACAACGCTGCACAAATCCAAGCACCACTCTGCAAATACCTGCACAATGCAAAGAAGCGCGACAAAACAGAAATCAGCTGGGACAACGAAGCTGACGAAGCATTCGATGCATGCAAAGTGAGCATTCAAAACGCCGCTTTGCTCGCGCACCCCTCGCACCACGCCCCGCTAGCGATATTCAGCGATGCGAGCGATAAGGCCGCGGGAGCTTCGCTTAACCAGTTCGTAAACAACGCGTGGCAGCCACTCGGCTATTTTTCAAAAAAGTTCTCCGAGGCTCAGACTCGCTACAGTACCTTCGACCGAGAACTACTCGCAATATACCTGAGTACGAAGCACTTTCGAAAAATCTTTGAAGGAAGACAACTTATCATTTTCACCGATCATAAGCCGCTCACCTACGCATTTACGAAGACTAGCACAAACAACGAGTCACCGCGCCGCAACCGCCAGCTGCTATATATCAGCGAATTCACAACTGATATAAGACACATTCCCGGGACTCAGAACGCCGCTGCCGACGCCCTATCTCGAATCGAAGCAATCGCCTGCCCATCTCCTATCAATTACGAACAACTAGCAAGAGCGCAAGAACGAGACAGCGACAACATCAGAGCACTCGCACAGCAAGACAACCTATCGCTGAAACGAATCACGATTCCCGGAACTACAACAAAACTGTACTGCGAAACAACAACCGTGGAGTTACGACCTTACGTACCTGAAGAACATCGTCGCGCCGCCTTCAGCGTAGTACACAACATAAGCCATCCCGGAATCCGAACATCACGAAAACTCGTCGCTCAACGCTACTTATGGCCCGGACTAAATGCCGACATAGGCAAATGGGCAAAAGCAGTCGTTCACTGCCACAATTACATAATGACTGACATAATGTGTTATCAAGAAACAGATCGATCGTCTGGTACTCTGCGGTTAAGCAGGGAAACAGGTGATTTGCTCCAAGAAGAGCAGTTTTAAATTGCCCTGAGAAGGTGTCATGATGGTTTATTATTGATTAAAACACTCCAGTTGATTTATACTATTAATTATATTTCCAATAAACTTCAACCACCATTTTCATTATTTTATTACCATCTCTCAACCCAACCGAATGCCAAGTGTTGCCATACTGACACCTGCCTGACATCCCCTTTCTTTTCTTTATACATAAGCATATATCAGGTAGAGCTCTTAAGGCACATAATCTCTCAAATACATAGGCTTCTTAAGGACCCTTCCTGACCGTGACACATTAGTATTACAATTATTATTACTAGAACTACTACCTTGAACATTAGTCTCATTATCATTAAAATCAGTTACAACATTACTTGCTGGTGTCTTTTCATTTTCCTCCAGCTTGAAAGTTACATGTTTCCTATCCAAATTATAATATTCTTTAGGCGACCCTTTAAATACATGATACCTATTCCTTTTAATTATATAGTCTCCTGTATCTATCATATAGTTTCTGTATTTATCTTCATTTGTTACTATTTTTCCCCTCAGTTTTTTATTACTATTTTTATCATGTTTGTATACATTTTGTCCCTTTATATACCTACCTATCTGACCTTTATTCTTTTTATCATGATAATATTTATACATTTCTCTCTTCTTCTCTACTTTTTGTTTTACATTATTATAGTTTACTCTCTTATTTATATCCTTAGTTGGTAAGAAAGATTTTACCTGCCTTCCAATAAGCAACTCATTACTGGACTCTAACTCTTGATCTATAGGAGTATTTCTGTACTCTAATAAAGTAAATATCTTTCTTTTCCTCTATACACTTTTTAAACATTTTTTTTATAGTCTGTATATGTCTCTCAATTAAACCATTTGATCTATAATAGTAGGGTGAGGAGGCTATGTGTTTGAAATCCCAATCTCTACAAAATTCTTTAAATTGCTGACTTTTATACTGAGATCCATCATCACTATACAATATTCTTGGTCTACCCCATCTTGCAAATACAGATTTTAACGCTTTAATATGACTTTCAGATGTCTGATCTTGCAATTCAACTAACTCTACATACTTTGTCAGATAATCTATGACCAACATATAGATCTTATTGTTCAGGGAAAACATGTCAGCACCTACTATGTCCCATGGTTTACTACTCAATTCTCTTAACATCAGTGGTTCATGTGAGTGATTTCTTTGATACTTTAAACATAAGTCACAATTTTTAATTAAATCGTCTAATTCTTTGTTCATGAATGGTCAATACAACAAACATCTGATCCTACTTTTACATTTCTCAAGACCCAAGTGATTGTAATGAATCTTTTTGAGCATTTCCTTCCTTAATGATATGGGCACTAACACAGCACTATTTTTAAAAATTAACCCATCTGAAACATACAGATCATCTTTTATTGATTGATAGTATTTTAATTGCAATGGAATTTCTTTAGCGGATGGCCATGAACTTTGAGTGAACTTTATCAATAAACACAGATCTTCATCTTTCTGAGTTTCATTTTTTAACTTATCCCAAGCCTCTTTAGTTAAGTCTATGCCTTCTTTTACTAAACATACATGTAATTCTACCTGTTCGTCAAGTTCTTTGTTACATAAAGTGTCATTTACATAAGCTCTAGACAAACCGTCAGCTACTAATAATTCTTTTCCTGGCCTGTATTTAATATCTAAGTCATATCCTTGTAACTTCATCCTTAATCTCTGTAATCTTAAGGGAGTCTCATTCATGGGTTTTCTGAAAATATGCTCCAAAGGCTTATGATCCGACTCTACTACTACATGTCTACCGTAGATATATTGGTGAAACTTATGACACCCATAGACAATTGCCAGACATTCTTTTTCTATTTGAGCCCAAGTTTTTTGAGTGTCTGTGAGAGCTTTAGATGCATAGGCAATAGGGTAATTATTTTGAAGTAATACTGCACCTAAACCTGTACTACTACTGTCAACAGATAATGTTATCGGGCTGTTCATATCAAAATATTTCAAGACGGGCTCTGACGTTAACAGTTGTTTTAGTTTTTCAAAATCCTTTTTCTGTTTATCGCCCCATATAAATTCAGAATCTTTTTTTTAACAACTCTCTCAATGAGTATGTTACATCTGACAAGTTAGGTACAAATTTTGATACATAGGTTACAATGCCTAGTATTGTTTGCAATTGTTTTTACCTGTTGGCTCTTCCATACTAATAATAGCTCTAATTTTCTCCGGATCAGGTCGAATACCATCACCGCTAAGAATATGACCTACATATTTCACCTCCGTGACTCCAAATTGACATTTATCTCTATTAAATTTAACACCTGTTTGTTGTGCTTGTTGTAAAACTTTCTCTAACCTTTCATCATGCTGTTCTAGTTTCCCCCCATACTATAAGTTCATCAACATATTGTTCTACTCCTGTTATATCTTTAAAAATGTCAGCAAAACATTTACTGAAGACCTCTGGCGATGAATTTAATCCAAAAGGCAATCTTTTATAGCAATACGTACCAAAATTGCCAGCATTAAATGTGGTTATAAGTTGACTGTCTTCACTCAATTTAATCATATAAAATCCCTTAGAGGCATCTAAGACACTAAAGTATTTAGCCCCCGGCATTTTGGCTACTAATTCCTCAAAAGTGCTCATTTTATACCGTTCCCTAATGATATATTTATTTAAATTCTGTGGATCTAAACAAATTCTAATATTACCTCCTGCTTTCTTGGTTACAACCATAGAATTTACCCACTCTGTTGGCTCTGTTACTTTCCTAATGACACCTGCTTGTTCCATTTTATCCAACTCTGCTTTGACTTTATCTTCTAATTTGAAAGGATTTTTTCTGGGTCGTTCGGCTACTGGTATGCTATTTTCTTGTAATTTTATTTGATATTTACATTGTAGTTCACCTAGACCTGTAAAAAGATCATTATAATTTTGCAGTAATTTGTTCACTTTGTCCTCTATTACATCAACAGTTTTTATAATTCCTAATTTCACAGCAGTGGAATAACTCAACACACCAGTTTTACAGCAGTTAACAATATAAAATGTTGTCATGCACTCCTAATTTTTATATTTAATTTTAGCCTCACAAGTCCCTTCAGTTTTTATACATGACCCATCAAAATTGCTCAAGTTTACATCACCCACTTTATATAAATTTAGCTTTAATTTTACAGCATTCTCATAGTTTAAAATGTCTACATGGGAGCCAGTATCAACCCTAAAATTAATTTCAACGTCATTTACACTGAGTTTTATAAACCAGTCTCTACTTACGGAGTTTGTTTGAGGATTATTTAGACACATGGCTGCAAAATGGTTGTAGCGACCACACTTTGCACATTTCTTGTTGTATGCCGGACACTTCTTGTAGGCGTGGTGCCTGCCGCATTTGCCACAACTCTTCTTGGTCCCGTGTGTTCTGTTGTCGACTCTCTGTCTTGAATTAGATCGTCCTCGATGTCTCATTGTATCTTCATGCACGTGTTCCTTCCTTCTTATCTGTGCCTCAACTCCACACACCTCACTCTTCCTTGCCTTGATCTCTTCCATTTGTGCTTTGGTTACCTCTGCCGCTCTACATTACTAATGCATTTTTCTAGTGTCAAATCCTGTATTCTTAATAAACTTTCCTTTACATTGTTATCGGTGAGACCCATAATAATTTGATCTCTCACGAGTCCTTCCCTTAGTTTGTCGAAGTTACATTCTTGGCTAAGCTTTTTGAGTGATGTCACGAATTCCTCCAATGCTTCTCCTGTTTTTTGTTTTCTATTGAAAAATATGTGTCTATTGTATGTTTCATTGCTAGGAGGACTGCAGTGTGCTTCCAACTTTTTTAAAATATCATCATATTTAAGATTTTCCTTGTTATCAATGGTGTTGTATACCGCGAGCCCTTCATCACCCACGCTGTGTAGAAGCAAGGCAACTTGTTGCTTTTCATTCAGCCTTTCGTTCGCCCCACTCGCCGTAAAATATAGCTCAAATTTTTGCTGCCACTCCGTAAACGCTTGCTTTAAGTTATTGCCTGATAGATTCAGGGGTGGCGGCGGTCTTAACATGTCCATTTCTTATCTTGTAATCGTAACGTAATGGCGGATGGCGTTGGTGTCCCTCAAGTTTTCTAAACGTAGTAGTCCCAGTAGTTATTTATGTTATTATCTTTCTGTCCGCACTTGTCCTCAGCGCCATGTCATGATGGTTTAATATTGATTAAAACACTCCAGTTGATTTATACTATTAATTATATTTCCAATAAACTTCAACCACCATTTTCATTATTTTATTACCATCTCTCAACCCAACCGAATGCCAAGTGTTGCCATACTGACACCTGCCTGACAGAAGGGCAGTTTGTATGTCCGGAGCCTGCAGCACCCTCGTCGGATTCGTCGCGTCTTCCAGCAGTGAGCGCGCGGAGCGGGGCGCGGCGATCGACGAGACGATGTTAACTCCACGGCGGCCGTCGAGCGAAAGGACGGGCACCGGCGGACAGCTCAATTTTATTCGCCCGATCTGTGCGCTCGCGGCAGACGCACCTCCCCCGCACGTCCCGCGCGGAGGCTATCTCTGTGTCGCTCTTTCATGTAAATACGTCTCTTTCTACATTGTCTAATTTCTGTATATAAGCGAGCATTTTGGAAATAAATTCATTCCATTCTTGTACATACTAATAAGTGTTTTACTTCTGAACCTTCTGATAGCTACCTAGATAGGACCAATAACCCTATAAGATCATATATTCCGATAAGTCCACAGCCTTTATGTACGTTAGTGGACGGCAAAAATAATAATGGAGGATATTATTATCTTAGCAGGATGAGATCCTATCCTAGACAGGATTACTACGTTACTTTGGAGCAGGTCGTCGATTTGAACGACGTTTGAACGCCTAAAGTCAAAATTAGAGCTTTTATTTATCCTACAACGATCGATTGGACCTCTGTCGTCTCATTATCACTCCGCGATTTTATTTTGTAGGTAAATTACTAAATTAAGATTTTCTTATATTTTTTAGCTAAAACGAGACTACCCTCTAACTGTATAGGTACCTCTACTTCACTGGCATTTTTACCTAAATAATATTATGATTGAAAATCGAAATTGCCGCACTCGAAATCGTAGGTAGTGCATCGACTGCTGCGAATTCCTTGGACAACATTTCCGAGCAAGGTCTCGATCGTGGAAGAACTTTAAATTATAAAGTAAAGCTTATCGTCGGAGCAAAATCGAATCTTCAATTACTTCGGGTACACTACTCGAAATCAAAACTGTATGGGACGACTCGTTACCCAAGTATGGGAAGAAGAGAAGCGGTCACGCGGTCGTTCACCTCTGCGTTGGACATATTTGAAAAGCTGCGACACAAAACATTGTTAATCCAATCTTTCCGTGGTGACGCTGAAGACCGTAAGAAGTGGAGGCGCATTGCGAGGGCTACTTTATCCACAGTATTTAAATGCGTCGTAATGAAACCACAACGGCGCTGTCCAGAGTACCTAAACGGTTGAAATAGAGACCCTGCATTGGTTCACTGAAATATTGTATGTCCTCTGAGTTAATCAAAACAAACAATCAGTTAAAAATTACAACTTAGTAACTAAAAACTTCCTACGAAATGAAGTAACTCTTTTCAACTGTTTCTAACATTAACCTTCGACAACAGGGTTTATAAATTAAAACGGATCGCTTAAAGAATCAAATTTTAAAATACATTCAAACGCGTTATGAAATGGTGAATTCTAAAATATTTACTTTATCCGAATGTTCAACTCCCAAATTTTCCAGGGACTGTTGAATATGTATACCAGATGTTTATATTCTAATTAATGTGTGTATCCACGTTTATCCAGCTACTACAATATTTTATTCAACAAGATTGTTTAAGGTTTGAACAACATCCGTTCTTCCCAATCTAAGTTTGTTCTGAATGACCGACTGTTGTTGAACTCCGAGATGGAACTACTAAGGCCGTGTTACCTAGTCATGCGAGACGCGGTCTGTCAGGTGAATATGGAAACACTCGCGCCCGTTCGTAAAGACTCCTACGCGCTGCTCCGTGCCGCCGATCTCTCCGCTTATCCATAAACACGGCCCAAAGCTACTTACTTATAGAAAGTCAACAAGAAAAACTGGTGTATTTGTAAAAAACTAGATTGCATGATGGTTAGGGTTTTTATTTGACTTAATGAACCCACACAAACAACGCCACTACAAATATTGAATACCTTAATAGTAAAGAAAGTTAAAGGCAAATATTTATTGCGCATCACAGTTTACATTAGATGGAACAGACGGTAAGTAGGAATAGTATACGTGACGCCCTGCAAGGGGCACAGCAATTAGAGAGGGCTAGTGTTAAAACTATGAAAATTCATATATTAGTTATTTTAGGTACATAATACGCAATAATGTTACGCAATAATGTTTAATGTTTGCAATATTACATGCAATATTGCAAACATTAAAAAAATAACTACTCCGGTATTGTAATTAACATCGACAGCGCAAGCTTTAACAAATATAAGTAATAGTGAGAGAGAGTCCTTAAACGTGTGTAATGAATACTTTTCTTCTGTTGGTCAAAATCTTGCGAACAAAATACTTGCTCAGGAAAACGAAACTCAAGAATCGCTTGCCGCGAAGGTAAATGTAACCCCATCCACATCAAAATCAATATTCATATCCCCTACAGACAAACACGAAATACTCCGCCTCATTCAGGAAATTGATCCAGATAGATCGCCAGGCCTTGACGACATAAACAATAAGATCCTAAAAGCAATTGGTCCTGCGATTGCCGCGATCTTCAATCAGAGCATTGAGAGTGGTATTTTCCCTAAAGCCTGGAAAGCTGCAGCTGTTGTACCGATTCACAAGGGCAATGCAAAAAACGAACCCAGTAATTACCGGCCAATCTCTCCTGGGGTCCCTCTCAAAGCTTTTAGAACGTATAGTTAATAAAAGACTGGAAACCTATCTGGAATCCAATTTTCTTTTATCGAACCGTCAGTTCGGCTTCCGTAAGGGAATATCAACAGAAAATGCAGTTACTCTACTTACAAACACTATTTCCACCCATTTGGATGAGGGGCGGGCCTGTGTTGGAGTCTTTTTGGATCTAGCGAAGGCCTTCGACACAGTCTCCATCCCCATCCTGATGAAAAGGCTTGAATCGTATGGCATTAGAGGAATTACGCTCAAATGGCTCACCAGTTATCTGACGGATAGACGTCAATGCGTCAAAATTGGTGACCATCTTAGTGACATGAGATCTGTATCTTTCGGCGTACCACAAGGCAGCATTCTAGGACCTACCCTTTTTCTTTTGTATATAAATGACATAACATTTATCCCTATACAGAATGCCGAAGTCTTGTGTTATGCCGACGATACGGCTATCGTTTTCCACGGACAATCTTGGCATAATGTTTACGATCGTGTAGAGCATGGAATCGCGCTGGTGTCTCGGTGGCTGAGGTAGAATCTTTTAACTCTAAACACGACAAAAACTAGGTTTCTCTGTTTCCATAAGACTTCTGCTTCAGCTGCAGGACTCGGGCGGGATCTTAAGGTCCACAGTAGTAACTGTACTGAAACCTCAGCCTAGAATTGCTCCTGGAACAACATGACCAGATCCAGTACAGTCAAATATCTTGGGATTATTATTGATGAGAAATTGAGTTTCAGAGAACACGTTACTGCTGTTTCTGGTCGTGTCAGAAAATTTATACATACTATGAAAATGCTCCGGGAGTCAGCTGATCACAGCACATTAAAAATTATTTACTTAGCCCTTGGACAATCAATAACAAATTACTGTATTCTTGCCTGGGGAGGAGCAGTCACCGCCACCCTTCTAAAATTAGAAAGAGCACAAAGAGCGGTCCTGAAGATAGCTCTGAAAAAACCAATTAGATACCCTACGAACGATTTATATCGTGACGTAAAGGTGCTCAGTGGGCCTAGGCCTACTGATGCTAGCATGGTTGCCATTTTATCACTTATCGTTGTGGTAAAGACGCCCATCACGCTCTGACAAGTATGCGAGTGCGAGAGTGACGGATGCCTTATCCACAACGATAAGTGATAAAATGGCAACCGTGCTACGCCCGCAGCGTCCGGAAACTATACTTGATTCGGGTGGCAACACATGTACACAAATCAGTTTTACCCGATTACAATAACTTACTTCAAAACCGTATCTTTAAAATTCCTGTTACCGCTGTTAAAACCTCATTTGCTCGTCGTTTCGCATTTTTCTTATACCCCAGGAATTACAATCGTTTAGTCAGCCTATATAAATTTCATGAACACTCCGTCAGCGAGGCAAAGAACATACTATCAAAACACCTTATGCACTTATCATATATAGAGATCACACACACACACACACACACACACTTATTTTAGAATATGTTTATTTTGTTTTAATAACATTGTTAAGTTACTAATGTTTTATTTTTATTCAGTTAGAGAAATGTCTTTGTTTTTAAAATGAGCGCACTGTTTACATAGTACTTAAATTATTTACATTGTTGCCAGAAGCCGTTAAAATATATTAAGTTAACCGTATTATTATAGTACCTAAACTTATCCCCCACGGGACAGGCAATGCCTAGTGTGGGGGTCAGCATAACTGTAATTAACTATGTTTTTAAGAAATAAACTATTTTTTATTTATTTATATAGGCACTAACTCAAATTACTCAATTAGTCCTATAATAATTCGTCGAAAACTCTATATGCTCTATGCCCTCTATGGCCTAAAAACTCACTGTTTAGCGTGCTGTTTTGGGTGAATTTTTGAAATAATATTGTTGCGTCATTTCGGTGGCTTATTCTTTTTTAGGGTTCCGTACCCAAAGGGTAAAAACGGGACCCTATTACTAAGACTTCGCTGTCTGTCCGTCTGTCCGTCTATCTGTCACCAGGCTGTATCTCAAAAACCGCGATAGCTAGACGGTTGAAATGTTCACAAATTATGTATTTCTGTTGCCGCTATAACAACAAATACTAAAAACAAAATAAAATTAATATTTAAGGGAGGCTCCCATACAACAAACGTGTTTTTTATTGCCGTTTTTATAGATAACTAGACGTGCCCGCGGCTCCACCCGCGTCAATGAATTATATGAATGCATTTGTCACAATTGCATTATGTACATGAGCCCTGCTTAGCCGTTGCGAAGCATCATGACGATATGGAAATAAAAGAGAGTATATATCTTCATATAAGTACATTTATTAAAATGTTAATATGAAACTAGTAATACGGGCGTAGACAAAAGAAAGAAGGCAAAAAAATATGTCTAGTGACAAAAATCTCATTCCGATATCTCAAAGAATTACGAAGCTACAACCGTTTCAATATTACTTCTTAAAGAGAGAAAACGCAGTTTGTCACATCACAAACTGCGAGGCTGCCGCAGAGCGCGTCGGACGCGCGGCTGGCCGCGTCGATGCCGGCGCCGAACATGATGGGGCACAGCACGTTGCCGTCTTCTAGTGACGTCACAAACTGCGAACGTTAATTGTTTCACATGAAGTTGCGTTTTGCGAAAAAGGGACAGACCATACCCCTTCTTAAAATTTTGGACACTTTTAACTTCGTGATTATTTAACCTCTTGCGTCGATTTTTTCTCCATTTGACTACATTTTTAATTCTTTTTAGAGCAAATATGACATTATTGATTATTTTATTAAGTGTCTACAACCCTATTGAAAAAACCTCTTGTACTTTGCGGCCACCAAAGAGTACTCGTCAACGTCAACAGCCCAAGCGCGAGCTATAGCCGTATACACTGCCCACATCACACTGGCACAGCCTGGCCGCAGCGGACCATAGTAAACTTGTCATTAGCTGTCAAATTTACTATTGTCCCCACCACAGGCCGCGGCAGGGTGTTGCAGGCCTTACATACATGCATACATATTTATTTCCTTTTTTAGCTGCATAGCACAATGTTTTGAACTGGAAATTTGGAATCTTCGCACTTTGATTGCGCTTACTGAACACAAAATTCAAGACACTCACTGTTTAATTTTATAATTTATCAACCGAAAATAATAAAAACAAAATTTTAATTATATCATCTTGTATTCGAGGTGTCACAGACAATTTATATATTTATTTATTTAAGCTTTATTGGCGATACGGCCTGCCCATTTCCACATAAGGATAAGTGCTTGGTGAAGTGCATCTGTTATTTTTGTACATTTTCTAAAAACTTCATTTCTGGTTTTATGAATGCTTTCCTAACTTTAATAAACTTCTCTAATATTGTCCACCTATCGAGCTGGTGGACGGCCGACGCTCCTTTTACCTAGAAGTGGCCACCAATCTGACACCTTTTTGGTCCACCTACCATCATTCTGCCTGGCAAGGTGTCCTGCCCAACTAATGGTATCTCCAACATCGAACACCTTAGTGCGACGTCGGACCTCAACATTGCTCACTCGGTCTTGTAGTTTACTACCGAGCATGTCGTAAATAACCGAATCAAGGTCCAGATGAGAAAACAATAGGTCCAGCCGATCACAGCACTTCAATCAATCAATTTTGGAGCTATATGGCTCCATCAAAGCCTTGATGATTCCGCCAATGTCAAGTTTGAATAAGACACGGCCAGTATTTATTCAATTTATTCAAATAATTTATTTTGGAAGTGTTTCCATAATTCGTTAGTAATAAAGCTCTTAAAAACTATGTTAGTAGGTATTATATTACTATTTGCAAGTCGTCAGTTAGATGCCCTATGCAACCTATCCCAGTGAAATAATGTCCATCCAGGCGCGCCGCCACCGTTAGCAGGAGGCTGTTCGGGCTGCCGCGCAGGCGCCTCAGCAGGGACGCGACACGCTTACGCATTATGGCGTGAAACCCATCCGTGTAAGCATCGCAAAACATCCCTGATGCACTGCAATGGCGCGGCAGCCCCAACATCATCCTAAAACCATTATTATATTGGACGCGTAGGGCGCTGTAAGCTTTTTGGGTATAGTTGATCCATAGGCTGCAGGTGTAAAAGGATTGGCAGAACGCCTTAAAAAGGGTGATCTTAACGTCGGTGGTACACCTGGCAAACCTACGAATCAACATGTTGCTCCTGACTGAGAGCGCCCTACGCTCCCTCTCCACGTCCTTGTTGTCGCTCAGAGTCTCCGTGACCCAGTGGCCCAGGTATTTGAACTCCTTTACCATTTTCAGAGGTTTGCCGTATAGGTAAGCCGGTGGAATCCGATGATAACATTTGGCCCCGCCTTAAATACCAGCAACACACTCTTGGAAGTATTATACCTAAGCCCATGGGACTCCGCATACTCTTCGCAGACCCTGAGCATCTTGTTTAGGGCGTTGACTGATGGGCCCAACAACACCATTTCATCTGCATAACTAATGTTATTCACAAATGTGCCATCCACTGAGCATCCAGTCATAGTGTTGTTGAGCTCTGTATGTTAATCGGTTGATTGATGAATCAACCGATTAACATACAGGCTGAAGAGTTTGGGCGATGACAAACCCCCCTGTCTCACTCCGCACTCCAGCCTGTATGAATTAGAAAGCGAGTCGGACCATCTCACAACATTTTTCTGGTGACCATACCAGTACCTAAACAATTCAGTCAACTCACAGGGCAGGCTGGTATCCTGGTACAGTTTCTGCCACAGTTTATCATAGTGCACCAAGTCGAAGGCTTTCGACAGATCAAGGAAACACGCGTATACTGGTGTTTCCCTGTCAGTGTAGTATCGGACAGTGTGCTTGAGACAGAGAACTGCAGTCTCCGTGGAGAGTTCGGACCTAAAACCGAACTGAGCATCTTAAAGACTCAGGTGTTTCCCCAGTTCCCTGTCCAACACACTGTCCAGCACTTTTGCCACAATAGTAGCCAACGAAATGGGTCTATAATTATTTAAGTCACCAGTCTCTCCTGTCCTGTTCTTGACTATGGGCACTACAACGGTCCTCATCATATCATCTGGTAAATACGAATGGCCGACACAGAAGGTGAAGAGCAAGGCGAGTACTCTTGGCAAGTGCACTCCGGCGTTCTGTAGATGTTTAATCTTGACGGTGAACTACAGGTAGTGTTCGGTAGTATATCCGACCGATCGAACATCAGAGCACTTGTTGCACACGATATCAAAAGATAAATAATAATTAAAGGCAAATTTTCAAAGTAACAAACAGTGACAGTGACGGAAGGTTGAACCCAACCAAATGTAGTAGCGTACGTTCCATTTCATGTAAAATTCTCTAACCGCAATTTCAAAGTTCAGTTTTAATCATTATTATTAATAAACAGAAGCTTTTTTAGCCGAATCAATTGTATAACGATTATACTAACATGGAAATGTAGTCTCAGATATAATCAAATTACGTAAAATGGAAATTGCCTGAATGTGATTCGTACGTCAGCCGAACATTTCCGAAGATTTCCGAACAATGGCCTACGTTTCAAGTTTTCAATGTTATCGAGATTTCATTATGTGATTGTAGAAAAAATACGCAACAGAATCGGGAGCCTTTATGCTCTTATTCTAAGGTAATATCCAGAAAATGTATTCTACCATTTATTTGTCGTGTTACTCATGTTGTTTTTGAGAAACGTGTCGCCGGAGATCGTGTTTTTTGTAAGGCGCTATCTCGCTCGTTCCTTCGTGTTTTATCCCGTTCTGGTTTTTCAATTTTATATAATAGATGGTACGGGAACCTCGGTGCGAAAGTCCGACTCACACTTGGCCGGTTTTTTTTATATTGCACAAAATATAAATAACGAAACACTTTAATTTGTATTTGAAAGGTACTTAAGGCACCGTTTCGCCTAACTACATACTCAACTCATCTACTTTAAATGTGTCCCTAAATTTGGAAATAAGCAATTACACCACAAGCAGGGTCGTTGTGCCAGCCAACAGTGGATCATGTGGGCACACTGGGTCAGCACCATATTGGACAGAAATAATAGGGATATTGCTGCGTCTTTTTCACAATAGATTCGCGCCCAGGCATCACTCCTTTCAATATAGTCACTGCGGCGCCGGCGCTTGGGGCAGGTAGGGTACACAAGTAAAATTGTGGTTTGACTTTTGAGAGAGCAAAAGTGAAATATTCATGCAAAAGCCGCAATCCTTTAACCTCCTGAGATCCAGGGTACGCTTTTGTGTTATTAAATTTGGAACTTTTTGAAATTCAGTAAAAGTTCAGTCAATTTTGGAATTAGTACAAAATTTTGTACGCAACGTCTTAGGAGGATAGTGAAACTGCCCCTGGCTGAAATGTATAGCTTTCGTGGGTGCGTTTATTTGTCTTATTATATTAAGATATAATTTTACCAAATTTCAAGTCTATAATCACCTTGGTACGGTAAAAAATAAAAAGTTTTAATTTTTTTAGCCAATCCCATGGTTCGGTTTCTTTGAAATTTGGAGGTTGCATATACTAATAGTAATTAATTAAAAAAAAACAAGGTTCTGACTTCTTTACAATACTTACATTCGATTATATATATTTTTTTTTAATACTTCAGAGATAGGGACTACCTCAATTTTCACTGGCCAGTTGACTTCACTGAATTTGACCAGTGTGTGCTGCCAGTGATGACATATGGCACTGAACCGTGGTCGCTTACTATGGACCTCATAAGAAGGCTCAAAGTCACCCAAAGGGCAATGGAGAGGGCTATGTTGGGAGTTTCTCTGCGCGATCGCATCAGAAATGAGGCTATCCGCAGCAGAACCAAGGTAACCGATATAGCCCTCCGAATCGCTGAACTTAAGTGGCAGTGGGCGGGGCACACAGCACGTAGAACCGATGGCCGTTGGGGCGGAAAGTTTCTCGAGTGGCGACCACGTACCGGAAGGCGCGGCGTGGGTAGGCCCCCCACAAGGTGGACTGATGACCTGGTAAAGGTTGCGGGAGTCCGCTGGATGCGGCTGGTGCAGGACCGGTCACTTTGGCACTCTTTGGGGGAGGCCTATGTCCAGCAGTGGACGTCTTTCGGCGGATATGATGATGATGATGACTCGTCGATTTTAATGTTTGAATTAAGACTTAGTACTTACACCAAACTATAATCCCATACTTCTTGTCTATGGAGCTCCTAACTCAACTGAAAAACATTTCATAACTGTTTAGACCACTAAAATGAATTCGACCAATAACGTGGCGCCTTTACTGAACTATAAAAAAAATTACCAATAGAACGTCGACTTGGCTGCAGAGGAAAATACATCAACTAATACTAATACTAAGCCGTTGGCTGCCCTTCGTTTCAGTTGTTCTTAGATTTTGAATAGATACTAAGTTTGTTTAATTAGTTGAGTTGACTCGTAGAAAAAAGTATTGTATACATATACATTAGTTATATAATTAGCTTTTTAAGTCTCGTACCTTAATTAGGCCACTCAGCAAGCTGCATGGTAATCGACTGAAAAAGCATACATTATAATAACGATTCTATAAAATACTATTTTATTTTGGCTGTCTTTTGTGATATTATATCAATTTTCTATTACATAATGATGTCTTCAGCGGGTACGGTCGATCGAACGAAGACCTTAGCTATAATTGCTATCAAAGTTAATAGTAATCAAAGTGCCACTAAGCTGATCTAATAATTTATCTCAGATTACTAAACAATATTTAAAAACAATTAAACATACACTTTGTTAAATTCGTAGTCTTAAAAATTACTTTTTATTTTGGCTGTCTATTGTGAAATTATGTCAATTTTCTAGTCTCTTAAGAAAGTGTAACTTATTTATAAAGCATTGGTTTGACAATATTTATATAAAATCGCAGCAATAACATGGATTATTATATGTAAATGCCCTGTTCCCACAAAGTTGACCCACTATATACTCCCCTAAGGAAACAGTGGATCAATTTCCACTTTTTCCAAAACTGTATTTTATCAGATCAGACATGTTTAAATGACTTCTAAGAACAAAATGTAGTTATATATCCTCCTTGTTTAGTCCGAGTTCGACTTCTAGAAATAGCTCGTATAGTTTCTGAGTTACATGCCCCTGAAAAATATTGACCCATTGCTGCCCTACTTGCATACCTTCCAATTTTCTATTTCCGTGCGTCTGCCTCACGGCGAACGTTCCGCATCCGCCGAAATCGATGCGGAGTTTTTGCGGATCACAATGCCCAAAAGAAAATGGAGACACAGTTACAAAAACAACGTTTCGTTGTATCTTTTCGTCGTTGTGATTGAAAGATATACTTCATTTGTTGCCATAAATATAGACTGCTCACATCAAATAGTTCGTTTTCTGATTGAAAATAATACTTTAGCACATTTTTGTTTTAGTAATTTAGTAATAGATGTTCCCTCGAAGCTTGTTTACGCAAAAACTCATGCAACTGACTTGGAAATGTGATCTATAAAACAATAGATGTCAAATTGGAAATAACGCCCTATAACTCAATAATAGTTAAACAGATTTTTGTTGCAAAACTTACAAGTCGACAAAAATTGTCTGAAACCTAAACCTTCTGCGCAAACAGCTTTGTAACAAGAGAAAATATCTACAAAGTCGATCATTATATTGACGTTATCCGTATACTCGATTATACATCATCATATCCTAATAATATAGTCAATTATTTTTATGCATAGGCATAGAACGCCACTGTAACTGTTGTTTCTTCCTTTGTTATCTCGGCTGTTCGAAGAGTTTAAGCTTGATAGTAGAAACCACCCCATATCTAGCAATATCAAGACATACGGTGTTTATTAAATAAACACTTGATTCGCAAAAAAAAAAATTTCCAACAGACTACAAAAAAGACTAATATCTACATAAATTATAATTTGGACTGTGTTGTGGTGTGTTCCGGCAGGAAGCAACTGACAGGATGTTTGGATAATAGATGCCGTTACAACACCTCATCTCTCGTTTAATATCATATGACTCATATTATTTGCTTCTATTTTCCTACGAGTACATAATATAAATTTATAATACAAGTAAATAGTTACAAGTAACAGAAAGTAAAGTTGAAATGGAAGATAGAACCTAATGTAATGTTCCATGGGGACGCAGCATTCAAAACTAAACCAAAAAAAATCGAGACGTTCTATGACGACGATCACAAATAATGACGAACAAAAATAAAATAAAATAACATAAAATTATACGGATCAAAGTGACGCCAAAAGACAAAAGACGAGTCAATAACAAAACTAAACTATTGAAACTTGACTGTAGTTCTCAAATTCGATATTGAATTGCTAAACGATAATCCGCCAGTTTGCGCGTTGGTCAGGTCATGTTATAGAGGATTTTCTCATTAACCCATTCATCGCCGAGCGCCAGATGTGTACTTTGCTGCCGTCGGCATTGCAGTTCATTGCTCTGTAAGTAAATTGCATACAAATAGAGCTAAATTGGACGCCCATCGGCATTTTCGGCACTGGAGGTTGCAGTTGTTGTAGAAATGGGACGCTTTTCGGCGTCCACGGCATCCGAGACGGATTCTTAGCTGAAACAAAATATTTGTTTTTCAGAAACCGGCAATAGTCGGATATCCGAAGGCTAAAATAAGGTTTATCTTTGCCACAGGACATTTCGTTATATAGAATTTACCATTTATTTAATCGTATGGCATACATTATTTGGCCTTTTTAAAAGTTCGTCTCTCTTTAGTACTTCCCAGGGGACGTGCAGGGTTGTGGTAGGTAGCTCCTGCGGACGCAAGTAACAGTTGTCCACCCTTTGTCAGGTGAGTGGGCAACTCGACTGTTAGAAGTTTTGAAGCTGCCCGAAGGCCTGTAACTGGGCTTAACGACTACTGTCATAGACAGCAGCCGGGATCAACTGCTTAGCGTGCCTTCCAAAGCACGGAGGCGCTCATTTATAGTAACCAAGTCACCCATCCAAAGACTGATCGCTGCCATCTTTGCTTAACCTGCGTTATTGATTCCGACAGGCGCCGCTAGGCTATGAGCGCTTCTGAGAATTTCCCATGAAATTCCTTTTAAAATTGGTCCTCGGCATTGCATACAGGACAAAAATGACTCCGATAAGCGTCCACGGTAATGAATGGGTTAATACCGCACGGTCAACGTCCGGTATTAACCCGGAGTCTTTAATTTACTATTAATTTCGGCGAGATTTGCTGGCATTTGGAACTTTTGGTAACAGGAAATTCATGGCAATTTTATTTTATTTATTGTAATTACTCCAATGCATGCAATGCATCTAATGCATCCACAGAGGTGGGCGAAAATAGTCATGGACTGGATGTCACACGATGTGCGGCGGCGACGTGGCAGGCCGAGACGGAGATGGCGGGACGACCTGAACGCATTTTGTAACGATAAGCCAGAGATTACTCAAATCCGGGACGAGTGGAAGTCAAGAGGGGAGACCTTTGACCAGCAGTGGGAAACTATAATAGGCTTCGAAAAAAAAATGTAATTACATTACTTAGGTACTAAGATTGTCTGTGCTACCACAGAAAAAATATTCTGGCATAGGTTGTATAGGTACATTTTTTGTACGAGAATGTAAGGGAAACACACCACCATGGCAGGTCAGTAAAATTTAGCCTGAGAAAACACGTAGTTTAAAGCACCGCCAAGACTTAAAAGGCTCGTGTGGGGCCATAAAGTACAAGGTACGAGTATAAATGTTCTGTTTTCTGTATTGAATACATTTGAACTGAATGAATGTACCTACTCCTTATAGTCCAGTAAATGAACTGACAACTAGTATGGAAAAAAATTACAATTTTGGAAATAATTTATAATAGCTTATTTTTTACGGATATATTATCAATTAATAGTTACCCAGCGACAAAATCCGTCAAAATTGCAGACATCAAAAAAATGATAAGTTAACTAACTTCTGGAAAGTCAGAAAAAATATTAATAAATATTTTTGTCTTTATTTTGGTTCATTTACATTTGCTCTGTAATATTCAAGATAAATCGTATAAAAAAAGACAATGCATGCTTCATTGAAATCTACATAATTACTTCCGGGTGGAAAGTTTGTCGGATTCTTGAATATATCATCTTAGAATAACATTTTCAAATGAAATCAACAAAAAAAACGCTATTATAAATTAATGTTTTTCAAAACCGTATTTTGCCTGGAGTATTAAGCATTGTTTTCTACAAGTATAGGTACTTAATGTAATGAATTAATCGAAACCTTCAGTAAAATGTTCAAAGACTACAGTATATAAATTGACATAATCTTTTTAACTACATTGTTTTTATTCATTGTTCAGGTTACAGGCTCATATAATTAGTATTAGTACATTCTAATTATCATTATCTACATTATCACTTTACTATACAAATCTATAGAATTATACCAAACAACGCCCGGTATGGTTGTGTGATCTGTGGGTTGGCTACATCAAATAAGTAAGGTCACCTACATACCTATGAATCAAAAGTGACTTCCCACGTCATGTTAAGGGTTTCTGGTGGATAAAGGCTAAGGAACTCTACATACTCGGACATTACTATCTTTCATATCTGAACTATGGTGTTGGTCCCGTTGTTAAATAACATGAAAAAGCCAGAGAAAACCATTGTACAGATACCTACCAACACACTAACTTACCATTATAGTGGGTAGAACTTACCTCCGTGCAAGGTTCACGTTCAAATTAAGTGCGTCAAAAGAGATGCCTCCCACCGCGGTGCGCGGAGCGCGAGGCGCCGTCCCCGCGCATTGCCGCGTCGGCAATGTGTTGTACGTGTTCTCTATATAAATTGAGATTCTTGCATACAATGGTAAAATCTGCGGCCCCGCGCTACGTGACGGGGCACGGTGCAGTGGGTGAATCGCCTAAAACAACCTGCCCGCACGGCTACGCCCGCTTATCGCCAAGAAAGCAGCATATGCCATAAAATATAGCCTGTCAAGTGGGTATATTCTATACACAAATGAAAATATTATCATAATCATAACTTTATTTGTCGAAATTTATCCCCTACATACAAACTTACAAAACTACTACAGCGTGGGAATGCTGGCACGCTGCCCTCGGAAGCCGATTTAGGGGATTTTGTTTCATTGAAAATATTTTTTAACCAATATTCTAATTAAGTGTTTAGTTTTCAACTTTAAGTTATATTTTTTTCTTGTTTTAATCATACAAATCTTGTTTCAGTGAAAACTACTTATATACTGATAAACTTAAACTCTCTATTATATTAGTAGGTATAGAATAGGACTTATTAAGTCCGTATCAGTCTTGAACATTATCTCACAACTTGCACACCTATGCGACCATAATAAATTCTCAATTTTATAATTACAAACTCAATTTTGATTAAAAGACAAACGTCAATACCATTTCATACACGATTGTTGTGGCTAAACGCATTTATAAATCACAAGACTATTTAAAAGAATCACATGTTGAATACGTCTAAAATGCGATGCGATCGTGACCCCGTAATATGCATATTGCATAATGTGAGGTTACAAAGATCTAATAACAAGAGTAACGTTTTTGAAATTTTGCAACAGCCTCGATTTTTTGCAGCATTTTAGGCACTTGGCACAGCATGCAGGGAGGCAAATTACAATATATGCGTCCAGAATGTCTTGGCACTGCGCTTCCGCAATAACACTAGCCAGTATTGACTCGGATAGCTGCCAATTCAACAAGTTCCATTCAAGTTTTGGATCTTAAATATCTATAAGTAAATACAAATTTCCGAGTTTATATAATAATATTCACCAAAAAAAAGTATCGATATTAATATTGAAATCCACAGAAATGTCTGGTTACGACACTAAATTTAAACTCAAGGAAAACGTCTATAAATTGAAGCGCCTCCTTCATTCATGGAAAGCTCGAGTTAATGATTTTTTCCCCATCATTTATTATTGAGGCTTGCCGTATTATTGAGGCTTTCGCAGACTAAATGCGAAGAGCAGTCAGTATCCTTTTTCATTACTAGCGCCATACTTATAGGCACATCGAATGTCCGTGAAAATTGTCATAGTAAAGGAAGTTGCGGGCATATGCGCTAGCAAAATATTCATACTACTTTCAAATTACCTAAGTGCTTACCTAGTTTTAAATGTAGGTACTATAATTCCACGCAACTATTTTTGGCATTTCACACTCCCAGACGAAAGCGGTTTATTGGGAGCGCTAATCTATACAATTTTTAGATATATACTTAGTGGAATGATAGGGCTCTCAAAGGCTTCGGCAACTGCATCCCGCCGGCGGTTGGACTACCGCACAGCATCGTGTATGCAAAGCGACCCGTTATATCAGCCGATCTGCAATTATGTTTATGAAAACACATGCTATAATAGTACATTGTGATACAAGTGAGGTATGTTGATAATTACATCAGAGGCGGAATTGTTTACGCGAGCCACAGGTGAGCGTGATAAGAGAGCTGAGGATGTAATTATCAAAGCTCATACGACGTTTTTCAACACACTTTGCGGGGAAATAATCCTTTTCATAAGATGAAAATTTTATAGGCCTGCCAAGTTATTTTCTTTACTTAATGATTGCAACAGGTTTTTACTCACATATTGCACATCACCAAGAATTTCCAGTGGCGTCCATTCTATTTATCACTTTTCTAGTCACCACGAATCAACATCTTTGATAATAAGCAAACACGCAAGAAATAACCTATAGTAGCGCGCAACAGTTTTTTTTCGTGAAGTTTGTGCAGTGCGCGCGCCTGTGTTAAGCCAGACTTAGATGAAATCTCTAAACAGGCAATATAAAATAAAATAAATATTTTCTTAACGAAACAAATTATTTATTTAAATATGTTGGGACACTTTAGCGGCGTCAGCTCATATACCAGTGCGTGTGCACCGCGATATGAGCTGACTAGGCGAAAGCCCGCGGTTACAGTACGAGCCACGCTATAAGCAGTTCCGCCCTAACCACCGATCATACAACATCATAGTCGTATATTTTGTAAATGGAGTCAGTGAAATAAGTGTTTTCAGTCATATCATAACCACGCTACCCGCACCACATACATATACGTAATGTATATGTATGTGGTGTGGAACACGAAAACCCTAAAAATATTTTGTTTCGTGTTATTTTTAACGAGCAAGTTACCCTAATCATATTTTAAACGATGTGTCGGGGGCTACAGACAAAGACGGTTTATTTTTCCATTATATTCTTTATCTCTGTATCATATCGTTTAAAATAAATATTTTCGTTTTAAAATGTTATCTTTATTAATTCATGTAAAATGTTATCAAAAGTGAATAGTTTTACTAAATTAAACTTTCTATATCATCAAAAAGAAATATTAAATTAATTAACAAAAAGGGTTTAATTTGTTTAGTCGACTAAGAATCCATTTGCCGAGAATTAAAAAAAAGCTGTACATTCTGTACAACCCGGTTAATTTAAGAATGCACCGTGTGCATGCATACATCTTGCTGCAAGGTGCCAACGTGACTTAATCGGGATATAATCATAACACACGAGTGTCGTAATGTTATAAAACACGCGTGTTTAAAACCCAGTGGGCGTAGCATGGTTGACAAGTACCTATGCGAGTGCGAGAGTGACGAATGCCTTATCCACAACGATAAGTGTTAAAATGGCAACCGTGCTACGCCCGCAGGATTATGAGCTTAAAAGCGACATAAATTGACATAATAAGAGGTATGTTACGAGCAAATCTGTTGAAAAATAATAAAAGTACACACATCTTCAAAAGATAGTATTTTTGTGTCATAACTGATACCAAATGTGGTTGAGTACCTATTGCCATTGTGATGTGAACATTTCTACTGAGTACAAAACAGTTATAATCAAAACTAAAAATTTTATATTATATATACAATATAATTCTAGATATGTGTTTTCTAAGTCAGTTTTAACTAACTTCTCATCATGTATTTTACTCTCGAAAACCACAAATAGGTGTGATGACGTGGAACGGCTAGACACGACAGATGACTAGGTAATGGAACTTCGCAATTATGTAAGTAAGGTAAGGTAAAGTATTTTAATAAAATATGACGCGCAGATAAACGATCACGATTCAATCGCGTACATTTTGAGTCAAGATATAATTATAAAATATTTTGGCTTTTCGTATTGGTATAATATCACATTTAATATACATTGTTGCGTGCAATCATTTTTGGACTCATTCATAGTCATTTATTGCAACCATAGTTTTGTACAGATCTTAAAAACTAGGTACATTGAGTCTTAAGGCTTGGCGAGAGTAAAATAAATTGCATGGCGATTTAAATCTGATAAACTAATTAAGGTCTGTTTGACTAAACTTAGAAAGAAAGAAAGAAAGAAAGAAAGATACATTTATTCACAAACACACAGGACACACGTGTTAAACAATAAAATAATCAAAAAACAAAAAACAGATAAAAACATGAAACAAGTGTGTCTCTGCGGCAGTGAACCGGACACTGGCTCAGCATTATGCTGAGGTGTCAGACACCTGCAGCGCTGATTTTCAGCCAGCACCGTCAGTGACTCACGGAAACGTCATACAAATGTAATAAATAAACTACGTACAGTATTGGGACAGGCGAAAGAGAAATAAACATAAGTAAAAAGTGAGATAATACATGTACACACTACCTAGATGCAGCTTCAATAAAATATTTATATTTACAGTACACATTAAAAACAAAAACTATATAAGAAATTGGCATATTTATTGCTGTCACAGTGCTGGGGATTAGGATTTTGATTTCTGGAGCGTCAACAAATAGCCTTTAAGCATACGCTTAAAGGTGTATCTGCTAAGCGCCCTTTGGATAGGAGGAGGGATATCATTCCAGCACTTAGACGCCGCAAACTTGAAACTACCTCTTATTGAATTTGAATCGTTTTGGTATTTGCCGTACGTGCTCGTTCTGAAATATATTGCTTGGCACGAGTTACAATTCAATGTGTTTAGTAAAATAAACGCTAAGATATCACAAAAAACGAAACAGGTGGATTTTAGGTGCCATAACGTGTGCTTTGAAAAGAAAATATGTTCTTCAAACCGACGAATCTGGTATAAAAATGAAAAACTTCTAAATATGTTTAAAACAAATTATCGATCCATCAGAACCTGTGGATGATTATAGGTTTAGTTTTTTAAAAGTACTTATGCGGATTTTTTATGATTACATAATCAAAGAATTTCTGGAAAACTAAATAATATAGCCAAGGTTCAAACTCGAAACACGCATGCTGTGCTTGGGGCGGCGCTGCTACTGGCTGGTATGGCTCAAGTAGGTATATAATATTCAATTAAAACTATAATTTATATCCAGTAATTATATTCATATAAATTATATTGTTTGAGTAGCAATAGTATGAATTTAAGTGAAACGGACCAAAATATGAGACTAAATTTATTATTAATTCATTATGAATTTATTATTATTTATTAGTTACGATCGTTATTATTATTAATAAGAACATTAAGATTAATTTGTTGTAAAATCGTACGTACAAAGTGTTACGCAATCGACATGCATGTCAAGGTGAAGACGTTTGTTCTGTCGTATATCAACTGAATGTGAACTTAAAGGCGCTAAGTAAGAAGTTAATATGGCCTTAATACTGATGCAATAATATACTATTATTGTGTTACAAGGCTAAGATATGTTTTTTAGAGATAATATAATATTCTTAGCGTACGTGTCCGCACACAATGTTTGTCATCAGTTTTACTGGTGAAATATGTTGATATATTTTTTGAAATTATGCCATTTGCCTAATATTAAATACGAATTTTTCGATTCCTTTTGCATTCTTTATCATTTGGTGTGCGTTTCGTGAAGGCTACCGTAGACCGAATAAAAATAAATTCAATCATACAACCCTGCCATTTTGCCTAATGATTGAAATGAATTTTGTTGTGATGTCACTGACAGCTGACAATTATTAAAGCGAAATTACAGTGTTTTCAATTCACAAAGTGAATTACAAAGAGGTGGGTAGATCTTGCCGTTTCACGTCGCGTGTGGCGTCAGTTGTGCTAGCCCCGCTCATTAAAGAGAGAGAGAGAGGCTGAGGCGAGATTAATCTTCAAAATTGTGCGTATACCAATCTTGTTTAGTCAAATTTACACTGGATTAAACATGGATTTGGATTCATTACATATGCGGAAGTTATGCGCGAACAAGGTGTGTAAATGAAGGGTTCTCGTAACAGAAGTGTCCAATTTAACAGAGGATGATATGGGGTTAATAGGATTCATAGTTCATACACGTACATCATTCTATAAATATCAGAGGTGTGTATTCTAAGGCTACCGGACCCATGTGATGTGACGTCATATCGGCGCTTTGGGTACGGTGCGTAACGCACTCCCCGAGCACGGAACACTTTAGTTAAGCCATTAAGTTATTGTGGTTTTTATATGTGTTAAATGGGTCTATATTGGACGTATTGTATCTGATTAAAATTCACGTCGTATTGGTATCAAAGTTAAATGAAAGTAATGTTCAGGTTATTATAATACAATTCTAATCAAACAAAAACATGGACCTAACTGACATGAGTTTTTGTTACGAAACTCTCCCTTTTTTTCGGAAAATTTTACTATACCAGCTCAATAAAGTAGTAAGTACCATCATATAATAAAATAACGCATTGTTAATATTTCAACTTGATTAGACTCTAGCCCCGCTACTCTGTAACACCTCTCCCGTCACCCACTAATATAAGTATGTTGATGCTGCGATTGATAGTAACTAAGCGTAGGTAGAGGTCTCGTTTCGTTAGGCGTGACGGATTTTTTGGAAATTATCGCGTGCTTCGAAACGCCGTTCTGACTAAATTAAGAAATAATAAGGTCTGACTTTCAGATATATGATTCTAGACTATATGATTGTTTATTTGATTTAATCAATAAGTACAAGGCAATCATAGCCTAAAATTTCCTCGATAGAAAAAAACCCAAAGTTGGGTCTTTATTTACCTTTTTTTATTTATTCAGCCTACTCAAACAATACATTATTTTACGACACAAACAAGTTAATACTACCTATAGTATTTAATCTCATCTAAAAACTCACTTAATGAAATGTAAATAAAACTTCACTAAGACATTTATCGAAATTTGTGCAAAAAAGCCATTCCCGAAGTGTTGCATCTCTTTTTCTCGTGCGCGGAAGGCATACGCGTGTCTCCGTCAAGGGGGCGTGGTCGACTCGAATCAAGGCATCCCCTTAAATTCCATTTCGACTCACAAGTTTTTATTATTAAAAATCTAGACCCCTAACCAGGATTTTTATTAATCTAGCCGCTGGTGGCAATAAAAGTCAGACTAGCTAGACAGATTATGAAACAATCTTCTAAATACCTATGAATAAAAAAATACTTACATTAAAATTGGATGTAACTAGAACTTGCAATTTGCCATAAATCTCCTCGTTAATATCGTTCACAGCTTTTTTTTTACTTTTATACACTTTATACACCTGCCCACCCACCTTAAGCCCAAAGGGGCAACATAGGATCAACGTATTCTACGTATTCTACTTGACAATAATGACTGATGATGGCGAAACTGAATCGATTGTATGCTTGTATACATATACATTTTAAATGAAAAAACTTAAACTTGACAATAATTTGTAAATTAAATAATATACTACCCAAGTTCCACTTATAAACTTTTCTCAAATGACCGATTCCAAACGATAGTAGCTACCTACTCGCTCATCACTGTTAATATTTCAAAAGAAAAAGTGGTAAAATTTAAACGTCCACAATATCAAATTTATATAGATATTTCACTCTGTAGGCTACAAAAAAATTAAGTATTCGTTTAATTTGTGGTAAAAGAAACCCCTGGCGTTATGACTTAATTTTTTTAATTCAAAAGCCATTGAATCTGTTTTTTTAATTTCGCTGAGCGTTGTCAATTTACGCTGTATGGGTGTTATTGTGTTTCAAAAATCAAATGGTACAATGCGAATAATATATATAGCACTCTGCGTTTTCCTCTTCAAACGGTTTTCGCAAGTTATCAGCTACGAGCGAAACCGTTGGCACTGATAATATAAAAACTAATCTCACTAAATTAATTATACGTACAAAAAACTTTTCTATCCGCGCCGGCCACCCTGGCCAAGATTATTTTACTAGAAATAGAAAGTCAATACTCTAGTTCACGTGCGCAGATGTGTTCCAGATGTATACGTTGCAAAACTTGGCTTAACTACGACTTAATTGAGGTCCTCACGTGAACGTGTTACGTAAAGTGTGTTAATCACCGAATCACTTTTATAATATTTATTTTACATAATAAACAAAGACGTGTTAGTTACACTATTTATAACTCAAGAACGGTTATATCGATTTGTACGATGTTTTATTTGTTGGATTTGTCTTCACTAAGAATGAATCCGTACACGGCGGGAATTAGTTGACAACTCGAGATGTAAAATGGAAGAAAATTGAACTTTATGTATTATGTACAATAACACATGGTTTTTTTTGTATGGCGGTACGGAGTTCGGGGTTAGCTAGTTAGGTACCTAATTGTATCTGAAGGTAAACAATTATTCAAAACAATGACGAATTGTTAGTTTCTATAAAAAACCGGCCAATTGCGAGTCGGACTCGCGCACAAAGGGTTCTGTACCATTATCCGTTAAATGAAAGGTAAATTGCGGTTTACGATTTATGACGTATTAAAAAAACTACTTACTAGATTTCGTTCAAACCAATTTTCGGTGGAAGTTTGCAAGGTGTATATCATATATATTTTTGAGTTTTATCATTTTCTTATTTTAGAAATTACAGGGGGGGAGACACACATTTTACGACTTTGGAAGGGTGTCTCGCGCAAACTATTCAGTTTAGAAAAGAATGATATTAAAAAATCATTATCATTTTTGAAGACCTAAGATGACCCACAATGGGTTTGATGAAAAAAAATTTTTTGAGTTTCAGTTCTAAGTATGGGGAACCTCCAAAATTTATTGTTTTTTTTCTATTTTTTTGTGAAAATCTTAATGCGGTTCACAGAATACATCTACTTAACAAGTTTCAACAGTATAGTTCTTATAGTTTCGGAAAAAAGTGGCTGTGACATACGGACGGACAGACAGACAGACATGACGAATCCATAAGGGTTCCGTTTTTTGCCATTTGGCTACGGAACTCTAATAAACGCTCTCTATACGCCCACTATGAGAGGAATGCGGGCTTAAATGGCCGCTAAATTTAGATTTCATTCACAGTTATAATTTGTAAACACCTCGGGCTATTCATGTCTGTTGCTACTTACTTATTACTTTCAGGTACAGTGGTAATACGACGATGAATACAGTTTGCTAACGGCGGGAATTGGAAAATATCGAGATATATCTCAAACGTCTGTCTGAACTACGACGAAAATTAAATAATTGTCGTGTATGTATCTTGACTATATTGTGCTTGTCAGAAGCCAAAACAAGATTGCTTAACAATTTCTGTATAAAGAAAAAATCCAAAGTTGTATTTTTTGTTTTTTACCTCGTAATACATTATAATCAACGAAATCAATGTTCAAATGACGGTATTATACCCCATATAAAATCTCATAGAGCAAAATAGGAATAAAACTTCCGCTAAGTACTTATCATGGGAACTTTTGAGCCACCGATGATCCGGGGCAGTCGTTTTTGTTTGTTTTTAAAAGAAGACTGATGTGGCGGTTTCATCATTGACAGGTATGACCCGAATGCTGATTTTGTACGCACTTGACGAAGCCTATGTTGTGGATTAGGAATTATGGATATTTTTTATAGTGTGCTTTATACCATTAATTTATTTTTCCCAGAACAATAAAAATTCCCAAATTTCGATATTTATCGACTTTGGTCCAAAGACCCATAAGAGAGTGTTGTATTATGTTTTCTTGAGCGCGGAAAATACAAACGTGTCTCTTAGAAAGGCGTGATTTACCGGAGTCGAGAAGACATTTCCTTAATTAATTTTGTAATTTACTTATGACGCTTACTGAGTCCATGAAAACGGCGGCAAGTTCAAATATCCGGACTAGTTCTTTCGTGAGATGATCATCGGCGCCAAGCTCACTCCAATGAAAGGCCTGGAGATTAGTCACGTTATTTAAGCATACTATTTAAATTTATACATTTTATAGAGGGTACGCCAGAAACGAAGCTTTTCATGGTCTTAGCCACTCCAGAAAACATGACAAAGGATGAAATTAAAGGGATTCAGTAGCCTCGAAGAATTGCTTTAAGAGATTAAATAAAACTTTGATAACGCTCTCTTAATTCTTTGTCTAGTTAAAAAGATCTGTTAACGATTCTTATTCTTTACAGTTATTTAGGTAAAGTATTAAGATCTTGTATTGCTGGAAACTAGCTCTTACATTTTACATCCTAGCATTCCGGACGAATTTTAATAATTTAAGTAGGTACGAGTAGGTGGTACTGTAAAATTTTTACCTTACATATATTAAAAAGTTAATGTAAGACTTTCAGAAAGTGCTTTTATGCAATCCTCAAGAATGCACTGCCGTGTATACTTAATTACCTTTAATATAAATACTGATTTTGTATTAACAATACTCTATAAAGTGTCTGCAAGTTTCTGTCACTGGCTTTCTTTGTGTTACTATTTATTTACGATTAGGCTTTCTTGGCCCCAATTACGGAATATTCACCTCGGTTTATAGTATGAACATACGCGTACCTACACACAAAAGGAAGCTTATGAACTTCACACGCTTCCTTTACGTATGTAGACTGTATGCGTAGCCTAGTGTATGGGAGCGAGTGAGAGAGAATAATCAATATTTTTCAAATATTTGCCAAAGTTAATCTATGTGAAGTGTGCGAAATGAAAATTTGAACAAATGTTTTATTTGGAAAACAATATTAGCCCAAACAAAGTCTTTGCTTAATAAACTTTTGTCTTAATAACACTTGACAAAGCAAAATGATGCCAGATGATATTTTGACCAAATTAACAAAACGCGAAACAAAAATGTGCCATTTGTTCGTTTGGGAAATGAAATTACTGCCATAAGTTTTGTGGGAAGTGAAATTTGGCGAAACATATTTTGCCGAAACAGCAGGATACCTATTTGTGCTTTTTGTAAATTAAGTAAACCTATTTAGCTTTAGATTTCAGCAAATTATACTTATTTCAACCATAATTAAGTCACCCAAAGGGCAATGGAGAGGGCCATGTTGGGAGTTTCTCTGCGCGATCGCATCAGAAATGAGGCTATCCGCAGCAGAACCAAGGTAACCGATATGGCCCTTCGAATCGCTAAACTTAAGTGGCAGTGGGCGGGGCACATAGCACGTAGAACCGATGGCCGTTGGGGCGGAAAGGTTCTCGAGTGGCGACCACGTACCGGAAGGCGCGGCGTGGGTAGGCCAAGGTGGACTGATGACCTGGTAAAGGTTGCGGGAGTCCGCTGAATGCGGGTGGCGCAGGACCGGTCACTTTGGCACTCTTTGGGGGAGGCCTATGTCCAGCAGTGGACGTCTTTGGGCTGATATGATGATGACGAAACCATAATTATATTGGTAAGATACCACCGTCACAGTTCTGCTTTTATACTATATTCTAACGGCCGTATTCATAAACGTTCTACAAGCCCATTTTAACTAAAATGGCGTTAATATTCGTTTGTCCTTATCTGTCACTTTGACATTTGTGTTCGTAAGAAAGGGACAAAGCACATTTTATTTAGCAGGTGCATTTTAAATTTTATGAATAAGGGGTAAATGATCAGAGTAGCGCCATTTTTTCCTAGAGTAACCCCGGTTTACGTTAGGTATAAGTAAGCAAAATACATAGTTAACTGCCAGACTACTTTCTACAGATACCGACAAAAAAATATTCTTGCCAATGATGTCATTGAAATAGAGCGTTATAATATTTCTGAAAGTGTTAGTAAGTAGTATTTTTTGCAGCTTTCTTTTTTTATTATTTATTTAAAGCTCCACATTATTTGCTTTATTTATCTGGGAGCACGGCAGTGCCCCCGCCAAGACGAGCCAAGCGAAGCGCAACGCAAGGGCAGTACCTACCTTTTCTCGAAGCGGTTCGTCGTTTATTTGAACCCTCGTAACTTGGTTTTGGATTATACCATATTAAACAAAATTCTCGGGATATGATGTCAATAGTGGACTTATTAAACATATAAAGTTTCAGTAACATAGCTCTTATACTTAAGATTTGATTGATATCTAAAAAATGCCGATTTCGTCACTGACTCACTGACTGATGTTGATCATTAAAACATCTAGGGTACTTCCTGAAGTCCTAGAAAGCTGAAATTTGGTATGTAAGCTAGTATTAGTACACAATCAACAAAATAATTCAAAAAAATTGGAACATCTACCCCCCAACCCCTTAAAGTAGGGGATGGAACTTTGTATGAGACTTCCGCAAATATTGATGCTAGTTGTCTGAAAATTTATATAGGGACTCCTTGTTATAAATAATAAAATACGTATTTCAGGGTTTTTGTAAATCACCCCCCACCCTTTAAATTAGGGGGTTGAAGTTAGTATTTTTCCGCAAATTTTGAAAGGGATATAAAAAAAATATTAATATTTCAGGATTTTTAGCAATTCTCCCCTACCCATTAAATTAGCCGATGGAAGTTTGTATGGGTTTTCCCATACAAACTTCATTTAATTAATGCTAAAGATCCGAAAATTATACAAGTGACGTGTTCCCCAGCGAGTAAGGAGTAGGGTACTGGAGCGGATGCACGGTTTATTAGAATATTAACAATAAATCGTTACCCCCAACATTCGATACATAACCAATTCCAGTCGGCGAGCCTAACCAAATTTCTATCGCTATGGAACCTGGTCTTTTTCCGTTATACAATAGTTCTTATCGTTTTCTGATACTTCAGTAGCGCCAAGCTTCCTACTCCACACGGCTTAACTTATATATATATTACTAATCGTTCGCCGCATAGACTCTCACGCGTGCATACAGTATGAATTTATCCTACTAATATTATAAATGCGAAAGTTTAGATGTTTGTTAGTCAATCACGCTTAAACGGCTGAACCGATTTGAATGAAATTTTGCACGAACATAGTTTATAGCCTGGATTAAAATATAGGATAGTTATTATCCCGGGTCCACGCGGACGAAGTCGCGGGCGGAAGCTAGTAATAAGATATTAATAAACGACGGGTCTATACTTCTTAGCTAAGATGTAGAATTTGTAGAGCGTGGCTGGTAGTGGTAGAGTTACGCTGTGTAGGATAGGAAGCTTGGCGCTACTTATGATCTGATATCTTTTTAACGCTGAAAGCTATATATGAGCTAGGGAGTCTTGGCAATCACTTTACATGTAATGTTTTTGGTGGGATCACAGAGTTTCACGATCTTACTTTTTATTTACAGCTAGAGTTCAGACTTACTATTTACTATGTACTGAAATTTATACTATACTTATACTTAGATATTAATTTTAAAATTAAACTGAAACTTAATCGTGACCGTGTAATTTCCTAAACAAGACCAACATGTTCCGTGTATCCGGACAAACCGATAAAATACAAAACGGAACATTATAAAAAAGCGAACGGGTGTAATGGGTAACGAAAATAACTGACGGTTTACAATGCGCGAGCCATTAATTTGAAATGTATACAGAATAACAGCCACGCAGTCACAAGGAAGACGTTCGGCGCGCGCTGCCGAGCTAACGCCCATGTTATTAAACAATTGTAATGGCTATCATGTCTACTGTACTCGTAACATCAATGGGTTTCTGTTTTATTTATTATTTATTTATTTAAAAGGTTTAATTATTTGTTGCCGACTGTACTTTTTTGCACAATCATCAACTACTCGGTGAGAATCCAATGGGCCCAACCGTGACGGATATATCTTGTGTAGTTTAGGATTTGCTATAGCTGCTTTCTGTCTCCATCATCAGATCAGCTCGATGGTACTTTAATATTGCATTGTCACCAAACTCACATTAGTATGCCTTAGCGCAATCGAGTTGTTGTAAAATGGTTTGCAAGATTTAAAAAAATCGGATACTTACATACATATGAACATTGCATAGCTTGTAAGAATATGTATTGTCATAGCTAAAAAACACCGGCCAAGTGCGTGTCGGCGCACGCGCAATGTAGGGTTTCGTAGTTGCCTAGTGTCTGATAGATCGACGCGCGCGCGCTAACTTAACGGTGCGGTTGCGTCGCCCGAATTTGTACGAAAGGTGGCCTGTCCAAGTACATTTTTAAGTTGGTCGACTATTGCTCATTATCATTAAATAGTTATCTACTTATCTATGATAGTTTTCCTTTACAACTCATTATATATACTACTGTCATGAAATTTTTCACATACCCCTTAGTAACTATTTAGCCAGCAGGGGGATAGTGGGGCAGAGTGCTCGAACAAATTGTCGTAAATATGGACACGCTGGACAAAAGCACCAATTTTTTTTTCAGGTACTGGTTAGGTCCATAGCCTTAAGTTTTTGATAGGAAGCAACTAGTCCGTTGGATATATTTATTTTTCATGTGGCCGTTTTGAGTTATAGTTAATTATTATAATTTCGAGTTCAAGTCACTTAGAATCACAATCTTGGTGTCTAAATATACATATTGTTTATGCTAAGTATATGCTGACCCGCATACTTATATAACACTGCATAACGTCTTCGTTCTTACAGTTGGTTTGAGTTATGTTAAAAAACCATTTTATAATACTTCCATAATATTATATTTCCATTACTTGTTATTACGTTATAATATTTCCATTACTTGTTATTATAGCGGCTTCAAAGTAATACATAATCTGCGGAAATTTCAAGTGTCTACATATTACGGTTCTATAGATATAGGTACCGATTGTTATGGGAGGGCAAAAAAACGCCATAAAATTACGTTCCATGTATGAGGGCACTGTTTAATTTTAAATTTATTTTTATTTTTATTAATGTATGTTACAGCAGCAATAGAAAAACAACTTCTGTGAAAATTTTAACAGTCTAGCTATTGCTGATACGCAGACAACCGGATGGACAGCGGAAGCTTAGGAACAGGGTCCGTTTGATATCCTTTGGGAACTCGACTCTAAAAAATATCTAATTGAATTCCTTGACCCCAAATATGAATATTTAGACACTAAGTTTGTGATTTTACGTTATTTAGAACAAGAGATATTACGAATCATTCAAAATTGCCGCCATAAAATTAAAGATGGCCGTTTAAAACGGAGGAGTTGGTTCCTATCAAAAACTTAAAACTATGGACCTAACAATTACCTGAAAAAAATTTGGTGCTTTTGTCCAACTAGTCCACATTATCACCTGAAACTACCCTACCAGGATGCACACTTGACTCGAACAAAAATTTGGGCTTTAAAACGCAATATCACGCAAACGAAAAAGGATTTTCAAGAACCCTCAATATTTTTGAAAAAGCTGTCTAACGATATCCCACACCTGGAATTACCAAGAAATAGTGCTTTTCTGATAAATGAGGGAAGAAAAATTAAGTAATGCATTTAGTGATAAAATACAAATGCTATCTCAATTTAATACAGTATATCACAAGTTGTACCCAAGCCACTGGGAATATGGACTTAAAAATACATGATTCCCAACCTTGTGATATGGACTCTTTGTGTCTGCCCATCTATTAAAAAAACTTCCCAAATAAAGTACCTGGGAGTTCAATTAGATGAGCATTTAAATTGGTACTCACATATTGATCAGGTCGTCAGTAGAATTCGTAAGCTGCTCTGGATATTTAGGACACTAAGACACGTTGTACCAAGGACAATAACAACAACACAAACAAAGTCTCGTAATATACTCAATGAAATATATACATCTCTGGCGCAGTCTGTCTTAGTGTACTGCATATCCGTTTGGGGAGGTGCAGCTAAAAGCCATTTTATAGACTTGGAACGAGCACAAAGGGCATTGGTTAAAGTAATGTATTTTAAAAAGATTACATTTCCTACAGATCTACTGTACCAAATCAGTGGACTTTTGTCGGTTCGGAAACTATATATTCTACAAACAACCTTAAAAAACACAAGATTCTGCCATATAACCCGAACTATAAAATAAAAAGAAGACTAATACCGAACATAGCTATGCTACCTAAAACTATTCGAACCAAATCTGCTAGCTCACAATACCAGATACAAGCCTCACATCTCTATAATAAAATAAATAAACTATTAGACATTCACTCAAAATCACATCATGAGTGTAAAAAGCTCATAATAAACTGGCTAAAAGCAAAAACATACGATGAGACAGAGAATGCAATTCGGTAATCCTTCATACACACACACACACACCCACACCACACCCACAAACACACACACACACGCGCGCGCACACACACGCACACGCACGCACCCCCCCCCCACACACACACACACACACGCACACACACACACACACACACACACACATACAGTGAGGCATTTAATTTGTATTCAGAAAATGTATTACCTCTTACTTTAGATCTTTAGTTACTTAAGTTTAGAAGTTTAATTGAACAGTTGATATAGACTGTATGGTTTAATTGTCTTGAGATTTATACTTGTAAATAACAATACTGTAAGGAATAGCGGTGTCTCCCAACACAAGCATTTTTTGCTTACAGGGAGGCTCCAGCCCTTTGTTTATTATTTACGTGTTTTTGTTGAATAAAGAATTTTGAATTTTTTTGAATTGAATTTTTTGAAAGTAATATTGCAACCTGGTCTACTCGAAATTTTACGCGGAACAATTAATTTAGTTGGGAAGTGCTACCCAAAACTTCGTGCTCTTCCATCAACTTAGTGAATGTAGGTACATTTTAAGTTTAAGCTATCACACCCCCTAGTTATTCAATTAATTGAACAAATGACATGTACTCGTCATGAAAGATAGAGGGAGCCAGGAAGCTTAATGTTAGTGAAAACTGTATTAAATCGGTTCACTAGTTTCAGATTATTGGGAAGTTTCATGTGTTACAAGCCCCTGTGATTATTTGACTGACTGACGTTTTGAGATTACATTGGAATCGTATTGGATACGTAGTGCGCTCTCGCGTATGTAGCAACTGTAGCAAGCAACGCAAGTCGTAGCGTGAGAAAATATTAGGTACTTAGACTACTTTTTAACTAACATAATAAATAAATTTTAAACTTACCGACACACACAATATAGCTTAAAATCATCGGGCAGACAAGATTTACGAATTAAAAATACCGCATTCAAATAGATTCACCCGTTTGGGAGCTACGATGCCACAGTCAGATATAAAATATACACATGTATTACCAACACTCCGAAACACTTTTATAACACCCCACGTTTGCGTCGGGGTTTAAAATAGGTTTGTTTTTAATTTGATATTAATTATGGAGATAAGTTTGACATTGTTTGCATATTAAGTATTCGCTTGTACGGTCAAGCCTACCTATTTCACATGGCGGTATTGCACCTAACTCAATATTCTCAATAACCTAAACATTTAATTATTGTACCTACTAAGAGGATATTATTATATAAGAGTTTATATAATCGTATCGTAGTGGGACTTCGTATTGCATTTGTGCTGCGATTGTTCGAAAAAATTGTTTTTGCGAGGTCAAGATAAGATTGTTATCATATTTAGATAAGCTGAACCCTGGATCAGATAGAAAAATTATAACATTATACGTGATCCAGATGTAATTAGTCTATGTCCTCCCCCCGGCGCGTCCCTTGGGGACGCGCCGGTGCCGATGCGTGCAGAGTGGAGGAATCTCCAAAAATAATGAGAGAGAAAAAAAAAAGCCCTGACATTTTATTTTATTGCTCACATAAAATAAAAACTGCGGAGCAGTTTGTTGGCACAATCATTCTTTGCTTTATCTACTGTTAGTAAATATTACTATTTTGCTAAAACTAGGGGTAAACTGTTTAATTGTATAACGTGTTAAATAATGGATAATGGTTACCTTAAAAAACTAAACATACATCATTTAAAAGTATCAGGTTTTTTACAATAGTTCTCAATCAACAATGTCTTAAGTTTTTCTTAAATATTGGTTTTGACAAATAGTTATCTTCTGAGGGTATGTTATTGAATATTCGTGGTAGTATGTAATGTCTCGTCCTTTGGCCATAATAATTACACGCTCTCGGCTCGTCATATTTTTTACGTGCTGAGATTCTCAGATTCTCAGACTCACTCACTCACTCACTGCTCAACGCACAGCCGAAACTACTGTGGCTAGAAACTAGAAATTTACACCAGAACTTCCTTTTATGACGTAGGCAAGGGATAAGACGGTATTTTTGGAAATTCCATCCCTAAGGGGGTCAAACAAGGGTGAATTTTGTATGGGGAAAACTTTTTTTTTACTAGAGACTTAAAACTTTGTAGGAAGATTACTTATTACGATACAAAAAAGTACTTTCAGCGTTTTAGAAAACTCCACCCCTAAGGTGGTTAAATAGGGGTGCAATGTTTGTATGGAGGGAACTTAATTTTTTGAGCTAGAAACTTGAACCTTTGTAGAAAGATTACCTATTTGAATAGGTACAAAACAATTGTTAGCGTTTTAGAAAATTCCACCCTCAAGGGGATTAAATAGGGGTGCAGAGTTTGTATGAGGAATACTTTTCCTTTTGAGCTAGAAACTTGAAACATTGTAGAAAGATTACTTATTTGAATACAAATAAAGAACTTTAAGAAAGAAAGAATGAAACAAGCCATACAGAGAGTACAGAATGCTTGTATTCGTTTCTGCTATGATATCCCAAAAAGAGCGCATATAACACCATACCTGAATAGCAGAAGAAACCTAAATATGACTAATAGAAGAAACCTGCATTTGTCTTTCACTCTACGTAAAATTATTGAGTTTGAGAAACCAGCTTACCTTTATCAAAAACTAAAGTGGGCAAAGGATGCAAATAGGCAAATGAGAAGTCATAGACAATATACCTTAATAGTCCCGAAACATAGTACTAAGTTCTTTAAGGGAGGATTCTAGTATGCAGCAACGAAGATATGGAATGATCTTCCACCACCATTACGAAATCCGATGCCTTTGCTGAAGTTTAAAAAACTGGTGAAAGATCATTTACTCAAATTACAAAAAGGAATCATCCCGTAATACTACTTGGTATATTTTAAATTAAGTATCTGTTTATTTATATATATATATATTTATTAACCAGGCAATCATTTATATGTACTTTATTACGCACACACACACACACACACACACACACACACACACACACACACACACACACACACACACACACACACACACACACACACACACAGCCGCGCCGGTCGAAATATTGTAGCGAAGGAAAAGGACTCGTCTGAAAATCAGCGCTGGGTATTAAGTATACCTACATATCCAGCAAATGGCTGAGACGAGTACCCATTGCCCTTTTGTTTGTTTTTTTGTATTCCTTGTTTTTTTATTAAGTTATGTTTAAGTCTTATTATTATTAGTTTTTATACTTTTTATTTAAAACTCAAATGTGGCAATAAACTTCTTTTTATTTTTATTTCATTATTTTATTTTTTTAAGCGTTCTGGAAAAAGTCACCCCTAAGGTGGTTAGAAAGGGGTGAAAAGTAAATATTCCTTATAGGGGAAACTTTGTTTTTTAGCTAGAGACTTGAAACTTGTATTAAAACACAAAAAAGTAATTTCAGCATTTTACAATATTCCACCCCTAAGGGGGTTAAAAAGGGGTGAAAGGTTCGGATGAGAAACGCTCTTTTTTGAGCTGGAGACTAAAACGTTTTATAAAAAAATCTTATCAGAATATAAAAAGTTCTTTCAGGGTTTTGGAAAAGTTCCACCCCTAAGCAGGTTAAAACGGGATTCAAGGTTTATTATATGGAGACCAAGAAAATCTTTCAGTAAGAGATTTATTATAACTTCGGTCTTAGCCTTATTGTTAAAAGACTGCAAAACTGATTTCGGAGGTTTTTGATTTTCGTCAACCGCGGCCCTATTAAAGGGGGTTCAAAGTTTATATGGAGAGCAAGACATTGTTAAGGTAAGAGATTTGTAACTTCTGTTTTAGACTGTTTGAAATTGATTCCATAAGGGGGTTAAAAACATTCATCCCCTAAATGGGCTAAAAGGAGTTGGATGTTTGTACGGGGACCAAGACAATTTTAAAGTATGGGATCCGTAACTTCGGTTAAAGACTAGGAAACTAATTGCAGCGTTTCTTAAAGTTCATCCTCTAAGGAGGTTAAAAAGGGTAGAAAGTATGTATAAGGAACAAGTAATTTTTGAAGTAAGGGAATTCTTAGGTCATACATATACTATATGGTAAGCCATTTATTAGTCAAAATAAATAATCCGACTGCTAGCAGAAAAGTAGGTTAGGTTAAGTCAGAAGCACGACCCTTACAGAACCGAACAGGTACCAGAAATGTAGGTTATGTTAGGTTAGAACTGCGATGCTCCCAGAACCGAAATAAAGGTAATGTTTAAATTAACTTGCGGATTAGTTCGTTAATTAAAAAAAATCATTTTGGAAAATCAAAATAATGTATAGTCTAACACCGTTACCGTATCTCTTACCTTAAAAATGTCTTGCTCTCCATATAAGCTTTGAATCCCCTTTAATAGGGGACGAAATTCAAAAACCTCTGAAATCAGTTTTGCAGTCTTTTAACAATAAGGCTAAGACCGAAGTTATAATTATAATAAATCTCTTACTGAAAGATTTTCTTGGTCTTCATATAATAAACCTTGAATCCCGTTTTAACTCGCTTAGGGGTGGAACTTTTCCAAAACCCTGAAAGAACTTTTTTGATTCTCATAAGAATTTTTTATAAAACGTTTTAGTCTCCAGCTCAAAAAAGAGCGTTTCTCATCCGAACCTTGCACCCCTTTTTAACCCCTTTGTATTAAAATTTATGCAAAGATGAAACAAGTTAAGATACTTAAGTATTAAGTAATGGAACGAACGAGCGAAGCGAACGAAGCTTGGGCCAAAATTCCAATTTCCAGATGTCCGGCTGTTCACATCTATACAGGTCGCATTTCTCAACCATTGTTGTCGTGAAATTTTCGGAGCAGGTTCAATAGTTTTATAAAATATTTTTTTCAATTCAGTTTTACGAAATTAAAAAAAAAAAATTTGGACTCGCTCTAGTGTTAGGTTATTTTCTAGGAACTATGTTATTTTTCATAGCCTGTGCTGATTGAAGTTTGCTGAACTTGGGAACAGCCTTCAGTTGGGACATGTCCTTGGCAGAGCAGTATTGGGTGCCTCTTTGCCAAGCCTTTGGGTGACGCCAGCAATGGTTACCAACTTACAGGAGGTTTTTCAATCACACAGTAGACACATTCTTCCCGGCTACACAAAATTGCGTAGCCGTCAGTCAAGAATTTATAGGACACAAAAGCCAAAACACGGATGCGTTAAATTTTCTGCATATAAAAACATCGAAGTTGGATCCTAATTTTCCTATTTTATTTCAGACATTGCATTTTTAAACCACATAATCAAGTTAGTCATTATTTTACATCACCTAAGCTAATATGAGGAAAACAACAAAATGAAAACCATCCCCGAAGAGTTTCATGTCGTAATGCACTACGCGGAAGACATAAACGTGTCGCTTAGCCGGGGCGTAGTTTACAAGACGCGCGCCCCCTTTATAAAATCCAGTGATTTTATATCGGCACATCATGTGTAAAATTAGACACATTAATCTATCGCTGCCAGTAGGAGGTACGTCGGATAATGTAGCGGCCTTAATGGGGTCGCTACGGTTGCTGGTATTGAACATAATTTCATTGAGCATCCAGAAACAGACGGCTGATTTATAAATAGCAAGCTTGCGTTTATAGTTTGCAGCTCTGGTAGGTTATTATTCAAACGGAGGTCGTGTTTTGAATCTTCGCGGCAAACCTCCATAAAACTAAGCAGAAATTCAAAGCTGTGAGTAAAGTCTCCAACCCGCACTGGGGTAGTGCCCACACTACCCCAGTGCGGGTTGGACTACAGCCCATTCCCTCTCTTTTATGAATATATGCTTGCTTGTGCCCGGCAGATGGAGGTGTAGAGGCCGATGACGATGAAGCTTGTAGTTATACCTACCAACGCGTTTGTTCATAACATAAAAAGGTGTTAAAAATTGCAAGGTTCAAGAAAACTGTCTCACCAACCGGTCTTGTCCCAAACTAAGCAAGTCCAAAGTTAATGCCCTTTTATCTTCGAAGTCAAGACTTGTACGATGGGTGCTAAACAACGATTTAAATAAATAAATATTTAGAAAACTTTCAAGGCTCACGCACAAGTAGTAACGATCAACCATATTACCGGGATTCAAACACAGGATCGCTAGCATCGCAGGCAGGATCCCTACAAACATGGCTAAACTGTGGTGTAAATGCCAGGAATGCCTGAGGCCAAATAATTAGTATGCTAAAACGATCACAATCGTGTTAACAAACACACGTAAAGCATACTAAGTAAGACGATTACATCCCTGCGTAAATACTTTCACGTCATGGGACATATAAATCAAAACAAGAAAGTCGCGAAGGCCGTTACTACTTGAAATGAATAATTTAGTTTTAAAACAAAGTTTAAGCCGACTTTTATTCAGTATTTACTTCAAGCCACATACATAGATATGTCCGCATTTCCTTTTCAGTTTACCACATCAACTGCTTTCCGAGAGCAAACGCATTGATAATTACAGAAAGAAATCCAAGTCGCTTTACGTTTACCGATAATATTTAAGCAGTTCCGTCGATTGCTCAAGCATCACAGAATCTTCTTTGCACTTCATTAGTTGCTACTACAACGGAGTCATTATAAGCTTTGACGTACTTTTCGTCATTGAGGTGTTCCATAATTCATCATCAGTTCCACTTCACCAAACTTGCAATTTTCGAGGGTAAATACACGAGTTATAATAGAACATACTGAAATCACTACACTCGTGCCCATAAAACGTGAGGGTTTTCCTCAATTTCCCCGATATCCCGTAATCAGTTCCTGACTTGGTGATAATGGGATCACCTCAGAAGTAAATCTACTCTTTCGATAAAAAAAATAATTTTGAAATTGGTCCACAATTGACAGAGAAATCGGTGAACATACTTAGAAAAAAATACATACACTTAAACATAGAACCTCCTCCTTTTTAAAGTCGGTTAAAAACCAAGCATGTTGCAATGCCTCTAGGGAAAATCTAAAGTGATATCAGCATTTATTTTTTGCAACGCAACGAAGACATTACTCGCGTAGTTTATTTTCCTTTGTTTTATCATACGTAATATGGGTCTAAACGCAGTTATTACTCTAATCGATATGATAGCAATGGTATAACTCGTAATAAGTTAAAAATAAAACCGGCCAAGTGCGTGTCGGGCCAAGCGCAGTGCAGGGCTCCGTAGTCGCCTGTCTCTATTTGTTACATCGACATCCACCAAGTAAATGGTGCGGTTGCGTTGCGTCGGCCGAATTTGTACGAAATTTACTGATTGTTTAGCAATAAAGACGTCAAAGTACATTTAAAAATAGAAGAATATATAAGTGTTAAGAATAACCCCGTATTGTCGTTTCAAAAATAGGTCTATTTGTAATGTACAGCAATTCTTTTATTGGAACGAAAACTTGACCTGAGCGAGCTCGTCTGAGAGAGTAGGTACGGACTCTCTCAGACGAGCTCGCTCAGGTCAAGGTACGGACCTATCTTGATTTATTGTGGGCCTGATGCGTTTGGCGATAATGTAACTCACCGCGCTAACCCACCCCATATAAGTATTCTTTCAGTAAATTGATATTTTTTTGGTCTGATATTAGAACCCAACTCCTAACGGCCTATTATAAGAACTATTAGTTCAAGTTGGTCTCACAATGACAAGGCTTTGTGCAAACGCAATGATCATATCGAATGTATTAAGCCAAATGTGTTATTGTCGAAATGTGGGTTTATGTATTTTAATGTTTTTTTTTTTTAATTAAAATAAACAGATAGTGTTCATTACTTACATAAGTTTATTGATTTTCCAGCGAAGGCAGTTACATCCTGGGCTAAGTGTACCTGAATAAAAAAAACATTGATTATTATCAGCCGATCCAGTTATTTGAGGGATTTTATGGTCATAAGGCCAAATAATATAATATTTAACGAGTCTTATCAAGAGCATCATTAATATAACATGTTTACGTATCTAAAACCAAATTTTGTATGGTCTTATGAAATATTGCCAATCTGCACATAGTACGGTGCGATCTCTACATTCAGTTTTTTCAAATAAAGATCGGTAAGATAAATGTAATTGTGGTTAAAGAATTTATTTTCTCAAAAGAAATTTAACATTTCACTTAAATAGAGAAAATACAAGATAAAACATAAAATATGAGTGAGCATGCAGGTAACTAACAAATTATAATACTTAAAATAAAAACCAGAACATGTCGTTCACGAGCATTACTTCTATATAACTAGTTAGGTTAATTCTTATTTGGCCGGAGGCATGTACTGCCGACATGTACGCTGTTAATGGGAAAGTTGAAGAAATTGAGTGAGTCGAGTTGCATGTTTCAGCGAGAAACTTCGTCTTACCTCGGTACATTGCTTGCCAATGAGTCATTTAATTTCTCAGGTCTAAGCTTTTACATTTCGGAGGATATTTTACAGTAGGTACATCAACATCCGATATTGAAAAAAATCTGGTCAAGTGCGAGTGGGACTCGCCGCACAAAGTTTATTTAATGCCATGGCTAAGAGACATTAAAATTTCAATGAGATGTAAAACTGTGTGATGGAATTAGGAATACAGTGTGGAGTGACAGATTTCATCGAGCATGTATAGGAGGACATTTAATGCACCATTTTTCGGTATGTTAGGATTCGTATCCAGTGGAAAGTATGTTCCCTGCTAACTTCAATAGGAAAGCGGCGATTGATGTATTGTGTGCATAGGTAAAGAGGCAGAATGAAACCAGAGTTTGGATAAAATTTTACATTTTTGCTCTGCACGATGATAAAGTTGCGTGAAGAGGAGAAGAATTCATGTTTGGAAAGAGAAAAACTTCCAAAAGAAATGTATGAAGGCGAGTCTTGGTCGTCTTAGGCAACTAAGTGATAGCAAACATTACTTAATTAGGTAATTTACCTAAATTAATGACGCTATCTATTTTCAAACTGTTGTTTACTTCTGCTTCAATGATTTACAGCAGTATTTATGAATGTCCTGCTACCTTATCCTGTATTATTATTATTTGTATGTTTTTTCCATATCTCGGGACCATGGGGTCCCGGACTTTTGGGAGGCAATGCGTGGGGCCGAAGCCAACAGCGCAGAGGCCCTTTAAAACAAGAATAATCGAAAGCGGAAAGGGATACACATGGCGGATACTTTATTACGATAATTTGATGGTTTACTATCCATTTAGCATCACTACGTTATCAATTTGAACATGAGGCATCATGCCTATTATAATTTTTTGCAAGTTCCTCGCAGTAGGCGTGAAAAGCACTGTGTAATGTCTCGGCCAAATGGTGGGTTCGAGGTCCGAGCCGCTAGGTGAGGACCTCGAAGGAGACGAGTCCATGTATTGCACTTTTGGCCGAGACATTACATAGTGCTTTTCACGCCTACTGCGAGGAAATTACAAATAATTATAATTATAGGTCAAAATTAAGTACCTAATTAAAGATCATAATATGAAACACTTTAGCGCGGCCGCTCGCGTGTCGGGGGGGCGCCGCACTGGGCCGCCCCTCGCGGTGCCCCCCGTCACGAGCGGGGCGGGGGCGGGGGCGGGGGAGCTGTGATTGGGGAATCGCTGTTCAAACTGTCCAACAATGCGGCGGAGGTGCTACAGCTATTGCCAACTTTCCAGCTTGGTTTTAGACCATCTATTGCCACATTTCCGAACAGTGGCGTGAAATAGTACATTACTGCAGAGGCCGTGAAGTAAGGGATTGCTGGACGAGTTTGGAGTAGACGGCCGAGTCGTACACGAGGCCGGATATAACGAGTCCAGCAATCCCTGTTCCGGCCGAGGATTGTGTAATGCTTTTCTCAAACGATGTGAGGAAATATTTAAATTAAAATAAATACAATGTAATCAATTAAATAATAGGTAATTTGCCGCCTTTTTATTTTTAAACATGCCATCTGAACAAGCCGTTCGAGCACCATGTTTAACCGCACAAAAGTATGGTACCATAGATTTACTTTGTTTTTTATGTCGCACGTATGCTTACAGTCTAGTGGTGGTTGGCAGTATGTAATTTTTCCTTTGTCAGTTTAATATTAGTAAGCAAATTTAAAAAGTTAGAGTAGCGGACAATAATGGTTTTACTTAGGGTTTTCACACATTACTTCTTGGCGTAAGGCCGAGATGAAATGTGGGGAGCCTTAAACAAGAAACTTCATGTCTTCATTTCGTGATATTAACGCATACATTTCCGAGCATGTTTGAGAAATAGTACATTACTGCAGAGGCCGTGAAGTAAGGGATTGCTGGACGAGATTGGGGTAGACGGCCGAGTCGTAGACGAGGCCGGATACAACGAGTCCAGCAATGCCGGATACAACGAGTCCAGCAATCCCTGTTCCGGCCGAGGATTGTATAGTGCTTTTCTCAAACGATGTGAGGAAATATAAAAATAAAAATAATTACAATCGGAACGAAAGATCAGAAAACAATTGTGTAATTTGCCGCCTTTTTAATTTTTTAAACATGACATTTGAAGAAGCCGTTCGAGCACCAAGTTTAACCGCACATAAAGTGTAGCACCTACCATAGATTTTGTTTTTTTTTTATGTCGCAAATATGCTTACAGTCTAGTGGTGGTTGGCAGAATGTAATTTTTCCTTTGTCAGTTTAATATTAGTAAGCAAATTTAATAAGTTAGAGTAGCGGACAATAATGGTTTTACTTAGGCTTTTCATACATTACTTCTTGGCGTAAGGCCAAGAAGAAATGTAGGGAGCCATAAACAAGAAACTTCATGTCTTCATTTCGTGATATTCACGCATACATTTCCGAGCATGTTTGAGAAATAGTACATTACTGCAGAGGCCGTGAAGTAAGGGATTGCTGGACGAGTTTGGAGTAGACGGATACAACGAGTCCAGCAATCCCTGTTCCGGCCGAGGATTGTATAGTGCTTTTCTCAAACAATGTGAGGAAATATTTAAATTAAAATAAATACAAGGTAATCAATTAAATAATAGTTAATTTGCCGCCTTTTTTATTTTTTAAACATGCCATTTGAACAAGCCGTTCGAGCACCATGTTTAATCGCGCATAAGTATAGTAGCATAGATTTTGTTTTTTTTTTATGTCGCAAGTATGCTTACAGAGTAGTGATGGTTGGCAGTATGTAATTTTTCCTTTGTCAGTTTAATATTAGTAAGCAAATTTAAAAAGTTAGAGTAGCGGACAATAATGTTTTTACTTAGGGTTTTCATACATTACTTCTTGGCGTAAGGCCAAGAAGAAATGTAGGGAGCCTTAAAAAAGAAACTTCATGTCTTCATTTCGTGATATTAACGCATACATTTCCGAGCATGTTTGAGAAAATATACTTTTCGTAATGGTTTTTGAGCAATATTCATTGTTAGGTTAATTTTATTAATGTAGCTGATGTGCTTTGAGCGAGAATGGCTAATTTACGAGGTGGTGACCAGAATTACACTAGGTGGAAACCTCACCGGCTTTTGGGATAATTGATTGAAAATTAGCCAACAATGTACACCGCGTGTGGTGTTTGCTGTCACTTTATAATTCATTTGACAATCCATTCATTGATTAAGCATAGTTAATGAGATGCCTTATCCGCGGGCCCTGAGGTGGGGTCAAAAGAAAATTATCACGCAATCTACATATCTATTAAAAAAATCAAATTAAGCGCATACGCTACACATCGAATACATACGAATACATACGTATACATAACTATTGATAAAGAACTATTTTTTTTGTTAAAAGTATGTTTCTAACTTCTTTGTAAGTCTGTATCACACTGATATTATAAATGTGAAAATTCGTTGCTATGTCAGAGAGAAATAATAAGAAAACCCTGAAGGAAATTGTATTTATACGACATAAATTAAAAACTTCAATACCGCGATGCAGAACATTACCAATTTTCACGTATATTCTAGCCTTAGTAGGTCACTCTCCAGTTATTTGTTGGCGTCTAAACTCCGTCAAACCATATGAACCGTATAAAAAAGTTTCATGGAGTTCAGGTGACCCGCAGACCAAATTTGAGACTAACCGATTGGAGAAAGTCGTGTATACGCAACAGCGGCATCTTTTGTTGTCAAATGAACGCCGCAAGATGACCACAACCGGAGATAATATGTGTGAGTGACTCCCCGGGACGGCGGCATGCCCGACAAATGTCGACCGTACCGTCCTTCAGGATATACCTCCGGTAATTGTTCGTCATGATAACTTCGTCCGCAATTGCACAGACAAAACCTTCGGTTTCCCGAAGAGATCCCCGAAACGTAGCCAGTTCACCGACGCGAGCAGATCTACATCGGGCCCTGTGAGGGCCTTGTAGAACCGCCCGTGTAGCTCCTTGCGCCTCCACACCGCCCTGCGGTCCTCGGCGCTCATTACTTTAAGTCTGCGTCAGTTCTCGTTTGCCAAGGCGAGCGGGGTGAAGTTTCCGTCTATTGCTACTACGTCACGATGCATCCCAAACTCGTTGTTTAGGAAATAATCCCTGAGACTACACACCTCGCGGTTGTGGAGGTCTTTGGCATTTAAAAAGCCGCGATCTCCACACTTCCGCGAGATGTACAGTCTCATAACAGACGAGCGTGGGTGTAGCATGCGATGCGCAGTAAGCAGTACTCGGACTCTTCGGTCCAGGGCATCCAGCTCAGTCTGAGTCAAAGGACTTAGACTGTCGCCCTGGAAGATCCCACGTTCAATCCTTATAGAGTCCTGCGGACCAGAAGGGCAATCTCCTCCCCCCGGTTGACGAAGGACTGTGGTCCACTGCCCCATGCAAGCGCCTAATAAGGATCTTAGAGCTGCATCAACTTTATACAACTCTAAGATCCTCCTCAGCCATGAATGAGTCACCGAATCATAGGCCTTCTTGTAGTCAATCCAGGCGGCCGAAAGAGCCCCTCTGTTCCGCCGGACTCGTTGGCAAATGGTCATGTCTATGAGGAGGAGCTCTTTAGTACCACGAGACCCAACCCTACATCCATTTTGAGCAGGGGCCAAAACGTTGTTTGCAACGATGTGTGCGTTAATTTTTGCTCTCAGAATGGATGTAAGGAGCTTGTACAGCGTAGGCAAGCACGTGATGGGTCTGTAATTTTATTGTTATTATTATTATGGGTTAAATGAGATAAATAATCATATATTTTATTTTATTTATTTATACAATAAATAAACAAAATAAAATATAGTCAAGATCTCTGAAAATCAGATCTTATTGTGTCTTAATCTGCATTTATGGATTTTTGCATACATACATACATACATACATTCACGCCTTTATTCCCAAAAGGGGTAGGCAGAGCACATGAAACGTATGTTCCAGCGCCACTTTTAGCATAAATGTGGGTATAAAAGATCGACAAAATGTGATATTGCAGTGATAGGTTGCTAGCCCATCGCCCACAACACACTTCAACCCTGGTCCCTTAATCGACTTTTACGACACGGGGGTGGTGAAATTCTAACCCGACACCACACGGGATTTTTGCATACCTAAAACTATGTAGTATTATGTGATTGCCAAGTCACAAAATTTTAGTTAGCAAGCAAATAAAGATGAATAAGAATGCCTGAGACTTGGCTCTACGAAATATCTCACAACTTTTTACGGTGGAAGAGTTTCGAGACTTGGCCTCTTTTTACATGGAATGTTTTTTTATGAGATCTCACTTCTTTTTGTAGGTTAATGTGTTATCCATACCTACATACAAACTATGAATGTAGCCCCATGCTTGCTTTTTAATTTTTCATTCACTGCAAATGTAACTTTGCAATCCTATATATTTGTATTGGATTACAAAGTAATGTATGCAGTTGGCGTATCTAAAAAACTGGACTGAAATTGCATTTTTTTTAGTTTTCCCTTGATTTATACACTAAACACTAATTGTATTCTATATTTGAAGCTGCTAGAAGTGCCTTAGACTTTTGATGATCGGTGAGTCAGTCAGTAAGTGACAAAATTAAGAAACTTTGACTAGTTATAATTCTTTAACTACTGCTTGAAATTTAATGAAATTTGAAATATATCGTGTTTATACAATGCGTGCTTCGTTACTGAAAATTCAGGCTTCTAGTTTTATCCACACCGAAGTTATAGGGGGGTCGAAAATGGCCTGAACTGCTTCGCGAAAAGAATGGTACGGCCGTGCCGCTGTTTTGCTCGACTTGGCGAGGGCACTCCCGTGCCCCCAGATAGCCCGCTCGTTCATTATGAAGGCCCACTCTATATAGAGACCTACTGGTGAAAACTACAACCAGTGTCGTGCAAGTAAAAACAAAAAGAAGAGTGACATCCATTTGGTAAAATTCTGCGTCAAATGTGATAAGTTCTGAAAAGTGACAAGTTTCCTGCCTGTCGTGTGCATTATTACATTTTACTTAATTCTTGAGTTTTTTAGAGTTAGTCGTTTTTAGAGTAGGTATAAGTTATTCAGCATTTAGCTTAATAAATTATACATACTATATTGAAAAGGCGATTGGAAACTCAGGTTGAGTATGTAAACAGTCGATTTTCGGCGGTCAATGTGCTGCGTTCGACCAACTACCTATACCTAAACCGTATAATTTACGATGTTATCATGCCACACCGGCATTAGGCGGGCCAGCAAACAAATTCGAAGATGAAACATCATTAGAACCATGGAAAATAAATCAAGAGAATCAGTACACATCCACAGAAGTGTTCCTTTAAATAAAAAGCCTGTAGTTAGTTGCACTATTCCCTCTATAGTTCTGTAAGATTAACACATTAACTGCCACGAACCCGCCTAGCGGGCGCTTACGCCGTAGTCACTTTGCGCTTCATAGGGGGAAAACCACGGGATCGACTACGAGCGCAGCGCTTCTGTCAGTGAATGTGTTAACTGCCAAGGATTTCGTAGCGCTACGCTCGTAACCGAAAAGAGATGAGGAAAGCGCCTACGAGCAAATCGCCGACCTACCGGGTTCGTAGTTCGTAGCACTAAGACGTCGTCTTAGTTGAATTTCATTCGATTTTAAGCTTAGTTGTAAGTGGTATTCCATATGACCCATTATCGTGAGGCATTAAAGACCCCCAGGGCGTTATAAACAATAAAACTATTGGTGAATAGCTTTTGCGTAAACCCTAGCATAATTTACACATTCACGGCCTCAGGAACAAACATGCGTTATGAACACGTTCCTAATTAATAAAGGGATTAATTAATTATTATTAAAGGATTATCTAAATATTCACAAGCCCATCCTATGTATAAAGGCAATTTTATTCAAAGGCCAATTGCCAGGGGATCAGCTTCGCTTAATATGGCTTGAACTCAATACAGTATGACTAATTTGCAGTTACTCGTACACCGACCAATTTATACGTAAATAACTGCCCGCACGGTTCCACTCGCGTGAAAAATAATGCAGGCGGAGCCACGCGATAAAATATAGTATCTGTCCATCCTGACGGTCTAGAAAGGATGAAATTGCATGAGAATTTCTGAAGATCAACCCTCACAAAGCTACCCAGAAAAAAGCTCAAACTCGATGCGAGGTAATTCATTCATGAACCAAGACATTAATTAGGAAGATGTTAAATTGTCTCGTTCCCGAGAACAAGAACTTAACTCAAGATATATATGTTATCTTGACTTAAGTTTTATTCTCTTACAGAGAAAAGATATTGGCGGTCTTCCTAATTTATTTCTTGATTCAAGGAAATTTATAATTTTCTGTTTTACTCCCAAACTTCACCTCTTCATTAAATATATTAGACCATTCTAATGTCCATACATCCATTCTACTCATCTATGATGTGACGCCAATGTCAACAAAGATTGATTAATCAGTTACTAGTCCGTAATTACTAAACCAGGCAATTAGAATCTGTGCCTTCTCCAAATATTTTATGAATTATTTTAATATGTTCGATGTTTGACATATCAATAAATATTTTTTTTAACCAACTTCATAAAAGGAGGAGGTTCCTAATTTTTTTTATTTGAAATGCTATACGCTTTCATTTTTTTACTCGTGTATTTGTTTACGGAAACCACAATTTGAAAATGGAACTGACAATAAAGACGTCACATGATTTATGGAACTCCTCAATGATAAACATTCTGACATTGTAATATTGACAATTACGAATATGAATATGAATATGATGTAATGTAAGTCGAAGACTCTGATATGATTCCGTTGAAGTAGCAACTAATAAAGTGCCAAAGGTGATCCTGAGACCCTTGAGGAATCATCAGAACTCCCCAACGGTAATCGGCCCACATTGAGCGACGGGTTTTTTCTTTAATATTACTCTCGAAAAGCAGTTCATGAATGTGGTAAAGTGGTAAGGAAACGTGGAAATGTTGGCTTCTAAATTGAAGTCGGTTAAAACTTCGTTTTTGAAGTAAGTTATTGAGTACATACAGGCGACATGTTGCACGACACGACACGCGCTGTCACTGTGTACGGGTGACCATGACTATGAAGACTATTATGAATTGTGACCTGAAGGATAATCGCGTAACTTCACGAACGAAACTTTCACTCGTAGCGCAACGCCGTAGTTCATTAGAACTAAGTATGGGGTACGGGATAAGTGGCGTATTCGGAGAGAGGCTTATGCTGCCTGCTGAGCACCCTGGCGCGATTACAGTCTGATAATGACGATGACGAAGTATGGGACAACTTCAACTGTAATTTTCCTATACAAAGGGCATTGGGTAAACTTTGTATTGATGTTTTCTTTGCAGCCGCCAAGATAATCTCATAATCTTTAAAAGTTAAGATTGTGCTAAGTCATAAAACATCTGTGTAAAAATTATTGAAATAAACATTTAACCTTTTTCTTAGACTATTTTTATAGTGGTTTAGGGGACCTCTTAATACGCATAGATATATAAAACTGAGCCGAGCTATTAAAGTTTTAAGATTTTTTATAATATTCCAATTTGACCTGTGGAAATATATATAGGTAGGTACCTGTTGCAAATATCTCGGTTCCGATGCATTTTAGAGTATTACATTTTATAAGAAAATCTGTTTGTTTTGAATATTTATATCTAAATTTTAAACGAGCGGGCGCTTACCTAAATAAATACCGTAAATTAAACCGATTTATTGACGTAAACTTGGGCATTATTATCTATTTTATTATTTCATATTGAATCTGAATAAACATTCACTACATTTCGATCCCTAAATTAGCAGTTATTATAACAATAATAATAATTTATTGTAAATCTTATTAGTTGTCAATAACAAAGACTATGCAATTATAGTCTTGTAATTTTTATACCCTCCATACAACCGTATAAACTTATAAATTTTCTACTTTATAAAATTAGTAATTTAAAATATTACATGTCAATTCAAATATTAAACCTAAATGCGTCTGCAACTACAATCCTGAGCATGTGGTTGTGGAGGTGCCCACCACGCTCACCGCATTACCGCGTGGAAATGCGATAGACAACCTTTGCAATAGGAATGGAACGAAACGGGAGTCATGACGGCGCCGAACTACCACCAAAAACGTCCCGGCGTTTGAGCAACCCATCATTTCCACCATATTCTTCAATATATACGACACAATTAGAATGCAAACTAGTGAAATAAACTATTCAATATTATCAACAGACAGGTTATTCTAAGTTATTATTATAACGAATGATGTTGTTTATTGTACGAAGTCTCGCTTTATATAAATAAAGAAAGAAATATAGTAAGTAACTTGTTTATTTGCCAAATATAAGTAGATGGTATGTATTTAATGTACATTAAGTTAATAACTACGTACTACACCAAAATCGATGTAACTAGCCATACGCCAATAACAATATATAAAGCGGCTGATTTTCAGGTATGACCCGGTCAAGTAAAAGTCAGACTTTCGTCCTGGAAGCTTCGTTCCTTTTCATATATGATATTTGTTATATTAGAATATTCGATGTAATAATATCGCGATTGCTCGGCTGCGGCTAAATTACGTTCTTCTTTTGTTGATAACAATGGAACCCACTAAGGCGAACTAATAAGCAAAAACTACTCTCGTACAATTGATACATTTCAAATCAAGAGAGATTTTCCTCGTTTATATTGGAACCATAGACGACTAAATTATTATTCGTCTATGGTTTCAATATAAAAGTGAACCGCTAATGTATGTCATAGTGCCTGAAAGCCTGAAGCCTTGAAGCACACTGGGGCGGTCTATGGTGGTGTTCAATAATACACTTCACAATGATATATTTTTTAGATTAAATTCTTGAGCGCTGTAGAAAGACTTAACTAGCCTCCTTTAAGTAAAATACTATTTAATAAGGCAACTGAAATATTGGCCATAAATAAAATACTCGTGATCGTCTACTTCAAGTAGCACGAATAGAAGCCTCTACATTGTGTTAAAATCTTGTCGTAAAACGCATCGTATAAAATAATAATGTCAAATTATGTTTCAAAAGAAACTGCAACAAACGCACTAAATAAATATGAATAAATAACATTCGTAATAAATAAAACGAATGTAATTAAATCGATCGAATATCCAATTTCCATAATAATTACAATATAAATTAAAGCTAGCTTAAACATAAATACAAGATAATCATAAATAATAATAAAAAAATGGCCTTTAACTAAAAATTAAGCATAATAATTTACTTTCAAAGCAAAGTTTTAACCGACTTCAATTTACTACTCCGCCAAGCCACGAGAACATTTCCACATTAATTTTCCAATTTACCACATGAACTGATTTCCGAGAGCAAATGCGTTGATTATTAGGGAAAATAATAGGGCTTTAAAATTCTTTATATTGAATAATATTAAGGAACACACTAGTCGGAAAGATAATTTTTTCGAGAGTTTCCCTCAATTTCTTCAGGATTCCACCATCAGATCCTGGTTTCCTTACCATTACGTTTCACTACCCTTGGGATACTCCCTTGCCAACAAAAAAAGAATAATCAAAATCGGTTCATAAACGACGAAGTTATCCGCGGACATACATAAAAAAATATATATATACGGTCGAATTGAGAAACCTCCTCCTTTTTTGAAGTCGGTTAAAAAAGGAAGTTATAAAAAGTACACCGCCTCTAGGAAGTCAGACTGCGGCATGGACCCCATTACACTGGCAGTATTACCTCTCTGAATCGCAATGGAAATTCATTGCGAGAGGTAAGCGCCAGCTCTGGGGTCTCCAGTTGCTTGGACCAGCCGCGAAGACAATGCCTTGAAAAATATACACATATCTGACGACCAGGGACCCAAGGTTTCCAAAGCAAGCGCCGCAAAATCGTAATCCTGTAACAAGGAGGAGTATTTGCGGCGCTTGTTCACTTGGGCCTGGTCGGCAGCAGCGCCGGCCTGTGAACGGGTGCCCTGGATGTGGGACTGGGCGAAGGTGTCAACGCGTTACATCCCACACCAGCGCTCTGCCTAGTTTCCATGGCACCAATGTAGCCCCATCTGGACACTTGCCATCGTCACGCGCCAAACCAACAAGTTCTAGAATTGCTGGTACGGAGGCGGTGGCAAGCGAACGACGGATCATATCATTTAAAGTGCCATGGCGGTACAGGCGGCCGGCGCTTCTATGGCAAGAAAGACCATGTCTACCCAGCTGGTCCACGGCCCTCCCACAGTTACACGTATGAGTGACACAAATTCTGGCAAAGTCTAAGGCAAACCGATATTCTGAGGCAGCTTGGATCCAGAACTGTGCCTATGTTCTGCGACGGGAGGGCATGCAGCCAGTGGCCAGACTCGCTTGCCGAAACAGCCAAAATACGAGCACGATCTGCGTCGTCCGGACTATTGACAAGAAGTGAAGCATGGCTTAGCTTGAGACGTGGAGTATCCCAAGCTTTTTGGCTGTATGTTTTAGTATTCCAAACAATATGTTCTTTTGATTCCCAGCCCTAGACTGTCGACAGTATACTTAAGCAATTCCATGTTTATTGCATTCCGAGAGTCAAAACTTCGGCACTTGAGTCTTATCGGCAAAAAATTAAAACCAATAATTTAGTGGTTCATTACCCCACTGTTGTCATAAGTTCGATTTCAAGGAAAGCTTGGAGTAAGAAACGTTTTTATAGAATTCGTCTGAAACTAGGTACCTATTTTTATAAAGATAAACATCGAGTAATGTAACCTTGCAGTTACAGCGCATATGTGTGTTTGTGTGTACACACATAACATTACTATTTAAGTGTAGAAAAGCAAGAAGTAATAATTTATATCAAATTTATTATCAAACCCGGGAAGGAGAATTAACTAACTGCCACTCTCTAAACCCACACGAGAAGTCAAGACACGAATCAATACGATCCCAGTTTAATCCTTATCGAGCCTACTGTCCTAATTATAAGTGCTTATATCGCCAGTCTGGTATGGTAAAGGTCATGGCTGTCAGTGCTTAAAAAATGACTGTGCCTGAATAAATTCATTTCTATTTTTACGATTCAGTTAGGTCAAGTCGTGTCGACTTTCAAGGGGGATTAAATTTAAATACTTGAGCCTTTGTCTTTAACGGAAGAGGAGGGTAATTAAATAGATGTAAACGATATTTAGCACATTTACTGCCAAGGAACCCTAGCGACTACTTAGCGGAAAGCCCACGGGATCGGCTAGCGCGATCGAGTAGCGCGTAGTGGTCGTGGCAGTGTGTGTTAATTCTTTCACTGGCAGGAATCTGCCTATAGCGAGCGCCTATGCCGTTCGTAGCGCGTAGCGATTCTTGGCAGTGAATGTGTTAACGCATTCCCTGCCAAGCAAAACTTGCAGCGCCGCGCTGTAGTCCGTAGCAGCTTAATCTTGATAATATGCAGCGAAATCGCCCGTAGCTACTGACGCACGTGTCACACGTATGGCGTCATAAGCGCTGAACGTAAAGGTGACACTTTCACTACTTTCACTGTCCGGCCACCCGCTAGGCGTTCTCTGATCTTAGTTTTTTTTCCCGCTACGCGCTTAGCGCTACAAAAAGGCTGATGAGGGTGACTTAATTAGGTTAAAAATTGTGATTTCATTCCCACGAACAGGAAATATCTGATAGATTTATTAATTTTGGCGTGGATTTGTAGCTTTCGATCATACTTTTGACTTAACAGACTAACCCATTCAGGGCCAATGAGTCATGCCGCTACGTGCGATTTCCGGTACAAAGCGGAAAAGTGCCGCTACGCGCTACGGCGTAGCACACGTAGCGTTGCGTGGCCACGAATGGGATTTTTTTTCCACTTTGCGCACAAAATAATTCATCACCATGTTAAACAAAACAGCATGTTCGAACTTTAACCCCGCGTATTTATTTTCCAATCAAATGTAAATAAATAGCTTCTAATCTTTGGCACGGATCCGTACCTAAGCATACGAGGGGTTAAACACATAGCCAGGGGCTCATGTGAAGACTATATTCGTTAATGTATCTTCAACAACGTTTGTTACGAACTCCAATGACAAACTCAACGAATTTTTGCTTGTTTAGGTCTGAGTTCTGGCGAAACAATCTTTGTTTGATCTTGGACAGTTTGTTTCTTTTGCTTGTTTCTAAGGCAGTGCGTCAATTTCTTTAAAAAAATATGCTTAATGACGAAAATCCCATTCAAATATCTCAATAAATTGCGAAGCTACAACCGTTTTAATGTTGCTTGTTAGAGAGAAAACGCTAGCAGATCGTGACGTCACGATCCTCGAGCGTCATAGTAAATGACAATCGTTTCATATGAAAGTTCGTTTTGCGGAAAAGGGACAGACCAGACCCCCTTTTAGAACTTTGGACACTTATAATTATAACTTGTGATTATTTAACGTCTTGCATTCCTTTTTTCTCCATTTGACTTTTTTAAGAAAATACATAATTATTTATTTAGTTTATTTTTATTTAGTGTCTACAAACCGATTGCATAAAATACTATTGTAATATCGTATTTTAGATGCAATATACTCAACAGTGCGATTTTTATTTCATTGTAACAAGACCAAACGTAAAGATGAAAAACTTAAAAGTCCACAGTAAGCTCGTCCGAATTTCACCTTCCCATACAAACGTAGTTACGGTCTCATTTTCAAACTACGTGTTGGATTGTAACAAAACTTTGCATATACAATGACATGAGGTATATTTATATATTTAATTAGTTTATATGGTTCCAGTTTATAAAACGAACGAAATACAGAAAAACAAGTTTTGTGTGAAAAACTAAAGAGAGAAACTCGAGCTTACTGCGGATTCATCATAGGCCTCAAATATGTTGATAAATTATTTAAACGGCATCCTCACGCACTTACTATCCAATTTAGTCTGAAAAGGGCGAATGGATCGGACAGTTCAGTCCCGCCTTGTAGTGATCAATTAGGATTAATATATACGCATATAATCTGACATGCCTCGGTATTTGAGTAAGAATAGAATATAAGCATCTTTTAGTAGGTACAATTAATCCCTGAAACGGGTAACCTTCGATATGATTCCCTCTGTCGTGGCGTAAAGGGACATCTAGAATATGTCTCTATCATTCTTATTATGATACCGACATGAACGTTGAAGTATTCCTATGATATGTCGAGGACATGACATGAAATCGGGCGCCTTGTTTCTTTGGTAAGTAAAACAAGTATTTTAAGATAAAGATAATTAAGTAATAGAAATATTCCATAGGCCGCTCATTGGAAAACTGGCCTGGTTAGTGAGATATATCAATGGTTATGAATACATGTGTCTTCCTTCTGGCAATTGTTGTTTCTAGCTGCCAACTAGATACTATATAACCATTCTTCAACACGTATTTACATAAAAAGTATACCACCATCTATAAAATTGTATAGTACTAAACTCAAGGAATATATTATTGTTACGGATAAAATAATTTAGCAAATTTAATAGTCATCTACAAAGGGACTAGGATTTTTTACCACTATGAAATAATTCCGCCTCGGGAGTAATGTTTTGTCTAGCACACTTTTATCACAATGTACGTACTATTCCGAGTGTTGGGTGTTTCATATGGTTGTATTTATTTATATCTAATTAACATATCTCGATTGGAACCCATAACACAAGGCATATTGAGCTTACCGTGGGGCTATTTCGATGTATGCAAGACTAGCTTCTGCCCGCGACTTTTGTACAGAGTAATACGCTTTATTAATTATTAATTAGATAGATAAAGTTTTAGCTGGGTTTTAAATCTGCGGTTTTTAGTGTCTTCCTGATTAATTTGTAGGTTCTTGTTAAATATATTAACGGACATGAATAGTTAAAACACCAGACAATCGTAACAATGATATTATTAGTAGGTTAGGTTAGGGTTCGCTTGTGTCCCTTAAAGCGGAAATAGACACCCCGCCAAGCGGGGTGACGTCGACACGCTGGCGGTTGGGTTAGGTTTAGGTTAGGTAAAATAAGTGTTTTTTTTTAATAATTAATTCTGCGACAATAGCGTTCGACAAAAAAAAATATGCTCATATATTTTATACATGATTCGGAGCATCAAAATTATGCACAAACCATATTCGGAATATTGAAATTCGGCGTAATCGAACTATGCGAATCTCGATTCTGCCAAAACAGTTTATGCGCAAAGTCAATTATGCCTACATAGATTATGCCAAATAAAATTCTTACTAAAAAAATGCCAAAACAGGGGGAACCAAAATATATATCGATGGTAGGGTTAGGATTTTATATTTTGCAGCTAGTCAAAGCCTTATTCAATCATGTGGGTCAATTTTACGCAGCGGACATATAGCGTTTTACGTGTCCAATATAACAACGCGTTCAGGATACTGATGGGTCTGCCGCGGCACTGTAGCGCATCCGGTATGTTCGCGGAGGCGCGGACCGACGGTTTCGCGGCCATTATGCGCAAACGTTGCGCGTCCCTGCTAGCCCGGGTACAGTGCAGCACCAGCAGGATCCTGAGCGCGTTCGCGGACCGCTGGGACTCCGCGCTCATGCGTCGATGGACACAGCTCCATGTCCTCGAGACACGTAGTTAAGTAAGTCAACATTTATTTTTTGTCGCTAACTATGGATTAAGATTCTATTGTATACTAGTTGTACCTGCGACTTCGTTTGCATGGTAATGTGGTGGGAGTTAACGCATTTCTTCTCTTGGACATAGGACACATGCAGTTCTAATTTAGCCTATCAAGTAAGACGTTGAATAAACCTATGCTAAAATGCCGTTCTCTGTTATTTAAATAGTAAGAAAGGGACAAAACTCGTTTTATTTAACAGAGGTATTTTAAGTTTTATGAATAAGGGGGTAAAAGTTTGGTAGATGTTTGTGGCAATAGATACAACAGGTAGGACACAGGCTGCAGTATTAAATGTTTATTGATCTTCTTCTCTACATATTTTTAACACTGTTGTATATTAAATAAATAAAAAACGTGATGATCGAAATGATCTTGAGTCACTCCGACTCTCAGGTAAAGATGTATTTAGGAATTAATAATAGATAATCCTTTCGAGTACCCATTGACCGGTACGTGTTTACGCGGAACAAAGAATCTCTTTTTAATTAGACAACAGAAGGCCAATTTATAATTTCCAAACTATACCTAACCACTAGGTAAGTTCTACAACCATAACGCGAGTCTGAGACCCTTTCTTTTCTATTAAAGTAATTTTTAAAAACATTAAAGCAATATGTATTTTTTTTCATATTGCAATATTTCAGTTAGCACTATCATTCTGCCAAATCTTGTTGCCCCGCCATTGCCAACTTAATGAATGTGTGTTGCAGGCTTTATGATAAAAGTATTTTCCTGTATGTTGGCCAATTTCTTTGTTGGTGTTGTGCTCTATATATTGGCTGAATATCAACTTGAAGGCGCGAACTACGAAATACTAATACTGACGCGCTTGATAATTAATATTTATAATAGGCGTTCTATACTGATTTAATTAATACATACTGTTTATTGCTGATAAATATAAATACTTACTGACAAACCAGCACGGCTATCACAAGACGGCGCGCGAGCTCTCTCGATTTTTCTCGAACATCCGTCTCTCTCTTATTAGACAACTTAGAAAGAGACGTATAGTGCGAGAAAATTCAAGAGAGCTCGCGCGCCGTCTTGTGATAGCCGTGCAGTATCATAACAAATACTCAGCGTGTAATCTTGCAGAAACTCAAATAGACTTTATGGCTGAACGCGAAAACAGCGCTATGCCATGCCATTAAAAAAAGAGGAAGAGTCAGACTTTTGACGTTTGACGTTATGTTGTTGTAATTTGTTGATACATTTATTGAAATTACGCCTCAACATATAAGTTTCTATATCAGAATCGATTATATTTTTTATGCTTTAGGATTTAATATGCGTTTTGTGAAGGTCTATCACAACACCGGATCGAAATTATTACTGTAGGATAGTTAAGACAAGCCCGCCATTTTGACGTCACTGACAGTTGACAGATATGGCGGCTACGATTTGTAGCAGAAGAAATAAATAATTTAATTAGGTAAAATGTTTCCGAAAATTAATTAATCGTCGCAGTCGGATAAAAGCTATCCTAAACGGAAGCTTGAGTAATAATGTACTTATAAAAAAAGTTACATGTTTTTCCGTTCATGGGAAGCTGAGATTATTCGGGACACACCAATGCATAGTTTGATACTGGCTGATTCTTTTTTTTAATTTAGAGATTTATTATAAGTGAGAGATGAGAGATTACTAACACCCATAAGGGTACAAGCCTGAAATAAAATATTTGATTTGAATTGAATTATCTATATTCGAAATTATTCTACAACATCGCTTTTGGACTATAAACATTTTTTTTGAAATCAGCACAATACCGTACTGAAGCCATGCATTTGCGTAAGCGTAGCAGTATAGCAGTTTTTATGCATTCAAATTTAGTGTTTTGGAATAATCTACATTTAAGTTACATTTCTGATAGGAAGAGATTGCATTAGTTTTGTTTTAGTAATCGTGATCGTCTAAGTGAGCTACAATATTTAAGAGTGAAGAATCTAAGGTTTTTTTCATGTCTACTTCAGTTTGGCAAGGTAAGATTAGTGATAAATCGTCAGCAAAGCAGCGTCAGCGTACTTACGCAATTTCAGATCTTTTTACAGCGGATATTAACAATAATATAGTATTCATGATTTTGCGTCACAAATTCAATGAAAAAGAATCATTCTTTAATGCTTGAATTATATAATGATACGCTCCATCTAGCGAGCATAATTTTGGTACAATTTCAGTTTGATAGAGGTCGCTGATGTTAATGTCGATTTGCGCCTTCTAGCGAGCTTAATTTTAGTCCAATTTCAGCTCGATAGATGCCGCTTATATTACGTTTTTGATATTTTTACAATAAAAATAATTTACCAAAAATCTAACTACTTTTTCTATACAAAATTAAAGAAAAACCAATAACTGATTGTTTACCAAAACAAAATAAACTGATATAAAGAAAACAAAAACCTTCTCATCGCTGGGGTTCGAACTCGCAGTCATCAACAAAGAAGATTAACCAATTGGTCGTCTTGGATGAGTAATTAAAAAAGCATATAGCCAGCTTTTTGCGAGAAAATACAGAAAAAAACGTTTTTTTTCGAAAATAAGACCTATATAAATATAAGTAATATATAAAAATATTGCTAGTTTATTAGTATCGGATAAGACCGGTAGCGCCATCTATTGTGGAGTGTTGTGGATAAATTAAAAAAAACGCTTAAGTTATTTTTCGTGTTTAAGTATGAGACCATTCTACGAAGTTTCCAGTCCCTAGCTCGAAATTAAAATTCACTTTCCATACACATTTTCAACCCATTTCTGACCTCCTTAGGGAATGAAATATGTACGTTTTGAATCGATTACGATGAAATTACAATCGATTATTTTATTAAAATCTGTTTTCAATTGGCACATTGCGTAAATGCTACATGCCAATGTATAAATAAAAAAGTAGCTTCAACAGAAAAGTAGCGTTTTGATCCCTCTCGTCGTGGAGCAGAACTTACTTTTCTGAATGAAAGGTGTTAAATAGTTATTTGTGTCACAAGGGAGCAAAATAGTATATTTACGGCGAGGGCGGTGTATTGAATCCTGAATGTAGCGAGGGATACAAGTGTTAACGCCCGAGACGAAGATAATTTTGCTACAGAGTGACACATACTATTTTTCACACCGACTATGAAGAAATTTAAAAAGAATTCTTTCAAAATTACTTTACAAGTTTTAAAAAAATTTCGTAATTTTTAAATATTAAGAAAAATTCATAAATTTTCATAAAACGTTGTTAAAGTTAAAACTTGAAATATGTTCGTTTCTAATCGATTACGATGAAATTACAATCGATTATTTTATGTTCAATTGGCACATTGCGTAAATGCTACATGCCAATGAATAAATTAAAAAACTAGCTTGAACAGAAAAGTAGCATTTTGATCCCTCTCGCCGTGGAGCAAAACTTACTTTTCCGAATGAAAGGTGTGAAAAATAATTAATTTCCATACATTTTTTTCAAACCTTATATCACCCTCTGAAGAAATTATATCTAAAAAAACGCCCATAGCGTGGCGTCCTATTCTGAGGTCTAAACTACAATATTAGAAAGTTTCATCAGTTCAGTAGTTTTTGCTAAAATTAGCCACCAATAATATACTGGTTGTCATCGCCGCCACGGCGTCCACTTGACAACAAAAGATGGCGCTGTTACGATTTTATCCAATCGGCTATTCCATCAAACTTTATTATACGTTTCATATAAAAAAAAAGCTAAATAAATGAAATAGCTGATACGACTTCTATTTTAAATATCACTAAACTTTCATTTAATACGCCTACTCGATCTAAAAGACACTTTCCCCCTATCTTACTTAAATGTACCTCGTCTAATTACAGGCAAAATAGTTTCCTGAGTCGCGCTAGTCGCACTTTGAATAGTTTGTTAAGAGACATGGATATTGATGTATTCAACTGTTCGATTCCTTCTGTGAGGCGAAAACTAGCATGTCGTTTTTTTCATGATAACAATTCTTTAATCTAAATTTGAAGATAGATAAATTGCAAGTGGTGATTTGTACGGGTACGTGACTTTGCTCACGTGTTCCTTCTTTGTTAATTAGTTGCTATGTAGTTTTATGTATTTTTTGTTTCTTTTTTATGGTGCACTATTCTGTATTAGCAGTGTACATATGCCTAGTACGATATTGTGTGCTAAGTGTGTCAAACATTTTTCTTTGTTCTATGCCATTTCTATCTGTGAGTTCCTTTAATTGGCTTTGTATTACTATGTAAGACATATCATGTTTTTGTAGCTGTTGGTACTCCTTAAGTATAAATAAATAAATAAATATGGTTTGACGGAGTTTCTAGACGCCGACAAAAATCTGGAGAATGACCAGAATGACATATACTAAGGCTACATATACTACATAAGAATACATATACTAATATGCGTTGAAATTGGTGATGTTCTGCATCGCGCTCTTGAAGTTTTTAATTTATGTTGTATACATATAGCTATAAACAATTTCCTTCAGGGTCTCCTTATTATGTCTCTCTGTCAACATCAACGAACTTTCACATTTATAATGTCAGTGTGAAGTGGTCGTCCCCTTATTTACGAGGGACTGCGGTATTTTTCTACCTAATTAAATTTCCTTTTTGTACCTATGCCCCAGCTTATTCCATGCTTCCCCAAAGGAATCGAGTAATTTCTCTCTTGTCTGGTAATTTGGAACAAAATGAGATTCAAGTTTGTAATATTGAGTCAAAAAATTACCTCCTGATTATATCAGACTTTTTCTTCAAGGTTTTTATACCTCGTCGGTGGCACCCAGGCTTGTTATTATGTGTAGCCAATGTCAACATAATCCCTGACTGAGAATAACAAGTAACACAGTAAGCAATATAACTACTCACTCGTTGTCTTATATACAGTTCAACGCTGATATAAACTTACAACAGTTCACCCGTGAACTTACAGCTGCATAATAGCATTCAGTGACAATTAAACAGCTCAGTCTGAATAAGAGCTGTATTACGGTATAAAAAGGGTAAGTACACATTTCTTTCACTCATCTTTACACTCGTCTTTATTCAGCTTTAAGCATTTTTAAACACTATAGGCTGTTTAAGGGTAACTTAGTAGAGAAAATTATGCTAAATGCTGTGTAAAACATCACATGTGAATATTAATTACGTTGCCTTTTTAGGGTACCACTTGTGAACGATTATAACGTCAATAGAGGTAAGTATAGTACGTTACTATTGCTTAGGGCTGAATTTTATTCTGCTAGTCAGCCTTTAATCAGCCTACTGTTAAAATCTGCATAGTGACTGTTTAGAAGTTCACCAGAACGCTTATAGCTGTTTAGAATAATATCAGTGAATTAAATTAACGCCTTCTGCTGAACAATGTTTCACATGCGATGTCTAAGACAGATTTAAGCTGATTACACATACACAAGTGAACCTTTGTGTAGCCTATAGCTGAAATATAGAATAAAAGTGGTTCACATCGGTGCAGAAAACTCAGTCACCATTTTTTCTATAACCTTTAAATACTTACTTTATCGTTGGTTTTGAGGATATTTCAATCATAAAGTATTAATACATTTCTAATATTTACTCTTCTAAGACCAGTAGCAATAGTTTCTAGTCAATTCTTAATAAAAAAAAATGAAAACTGATTTGGTATACTTTTCTTCCGTGTATATTAGCCGTTTACTCGTATTTTGTACAAAAATGCATTATTCTTGGAGCGCGTGAAAATTTTCTTAGATAATATGTATATAAATCACAGTAAAATAGAGCCCGCAATATACAGTTAATATTATAATATTCCGCCATTCACGATTGAATCAGTGATATCATGCCAGTCAATCACTTAAAGAAAAATATATCAACATCAGCAAAGGCATCAAATATTTATGCAACGACGAGACGTGAACAAAGTCACTCGTGCTCTTTTAAACAGTCGATATTCAGTCGTCTGTCCTCTGTGACCCTTAATACAGCCATTATACAGCCACTATTAAACTATTAAACAGCCATGTGAACTTAAGGCTGAATAATTTGTGCCCAATTAAGATGAATAACGGCTGAAAAAGCTTTTTCAGCTCTTATTCAGCTAATTTATTCAGGTTTAAGCGTAGACATATTCTAATAAACAGCTCTTATACAGCTTTTTGTGTTACTAGGCATTAGATTGTTCATAAATACAAACAACTTAGAAGGATAGTTAATATCATCCACCCACAGTCAGCCAGGACTCCCAGCAAAAGCTAGCAATAAACTCACAAAAAAATATTGGTAGGATAGTTTTTTAACCTAATTCAAAAACAGTATAATCAAAATTGAATAAATATATCAGAAAGCATTTTTTTTAATCTATCTGAAATCATTGTAGTAAGATGTGACACACTTACTAACTTATGAAGCAGGTAACAGGTGAAGTTGAACAAGTAAGTCTAAGGGCGAGTCCACGTTTTACAAAGCGGACGTTCTAAAAACGGAATACTCGTAAATCCTGTGTGTGTGGCGTCTATTCTAAATATTGATGAAAGAAAATAGAATTCTAATCAGTTTTTTTTATTACATAACTAGTTCCCCGCGCAGTTTCATCCGCGTTTTATAGAGCCTCAAGATAAAATATAGGCTACTAGCTTCCGCCCGCGACTTCGTCCGCGTGGACCCGGGATAAAAACTATCCTATATTTTAATCCAGGCTATAAACTATTTTCGTGCAAATTTTCATTCAAATTGGTTCAGCCGTTTAAGCGTGATTGAGTAACAAACATCCAAACATCCAAACATCTAAACTTTCGCATTTATAATATTAGTAGGATTAGTTAGGATATCCTGTCAATTCTACAAATTGGTGATTTTTTTTAAATCGGTTGAGTATAGTTCCTGAAATATACATAGTTAAACTTACAAACCTACATCTTCACAGTTTTTCTCTTTATAATAATAATATAGATATAGATGCCGACACAGACTCGTTCATTGCTAATGAAAGACAACAATAACTACCTACCTTTTAATTATCAACGCTATAAATTAATAGCTAATATACGCGACAAGTACACTTAATTAAATATGAACTACGGTAATTATCAGCTAATTAAAACGCTGGTTGAAATATCACATGTGAATATTTATTACGTTGCCTTTTTAAGGTACCACTTGTGAACTATTATAACGTCAAATCAAAACTATACAGGTAGCCCGAACTACGTGAGTAAAACTACTGGACGGATTTAAGCAAAAATTTCCAGTCATGTAGTAGCTTTCTTTAATAGGTATTCATAATGTAGGTATTATGAAAAAATATACAATTGAAGCAGAAACGTCTGTTGATGATTCTTAAGATATTATATTTGTAAAAACGGAGTTTTCAATTGAATTTTTGCAATTTAACTACTAATGAACTCATCGCACTGTTACCTTTTACGATTAATCCATGAACGGATTTAGATGAAATTTTTCGTACAGATGAGTTGAGACCCTTGGAAGGATATAGGATAGTTTTTATATCAGAAATCATCCCTTAAGATGGTAGAACTTTGTTTGGGTCGGCGATAATTGAGGTTCCGCCCACAATAATTTAATAGCAATCAAGTTCTACGCGGACGAAGTCGCGGGCAACAGCTAGTTTACAATAAAATAATAATAATCTTACACAATAATAATTTAAAATTGCAGATTAAGGACCAATATAAACGGTTAACAAACTAAATTAATTAATTTAGTTTAATTTTAAGTTCAAATATTGTACATCCGAAATGGGCAAACTGTTGATACCTTTTAATGTATGACATGAGATCTTATGTACAGTCGAGGTCAAAAATATGTTTACACTTTTGCACCTTATAACAAGGCAATTAGGTGCAAAAGTGTAAACATATCTTTGACCTCGACTGTACACAGTTTTGACAATAAATGATATCTGAATCTAAATGTCACTAAGTTAATGAAAACAAAACAAAATTGCTAAATATGACCATTACATTCGATACGAGTATAAGGTCTGTACGAGTATTCAGCATTAGATAGATAGATAAGAACTTTATTAGCGTATATGCTATGACAAAACTTAAGTATAAAGTGAACAGAGATAGAACTTATAAACAAAAGAAAACAAAACTATACAATGAGCGTTTCTCAAAAAAAATGCCACTATTATTAATTGTACTTCTAGGAACTTTATTTTAACTATTTCCACTCAGAATCAGGAGCTCTTTCGACCCTGGTAGGACAAAAAACTGTCCCAAAGATATTTTTCCTATAGTGTTACACTTTTTTTCTCCTATTGGGATGGAAAGACATCGTGATTTTGAATAGAAATAACATAAAAGTTGCAGAAAATCTCCGAAAAAATGTAGTAGCATTTTTTTGAGAAACGCTCTAATAATACAACTATTTAAATTTATTGTCACGACATAGCCGCGAAAAGGCGCCGACTCAGCATGTGCTGTGACATTGCTGCCGCAGCGCTGGTATTCTGCCGGGACCAGGCAGATTGTGCGAACGGGTTTTTCAGCGTGAGCGTCACATTCTCGCGCTACATTGTTATGGGCGTGATTCTAAAACCTTTACAAATATTATAATACCTAATTTACATTAGTGCAAGAGAAAAGATAAATAAAATACAAATAAAAATAAAACACGATACATTTATACTAGGCCTCTCCTGGCACCACAAGATAAAAACAGGCACAAGAAAACTAACCCAAGATAATACCAGTCCCTGGAAATCTTAGGTACTGTTTTTGAAAAGCTAATAAATTTACTTAAATTTACTGAACGGTAAACTAACAATTTCGGTGGGTATTTCATTGTAAAAACGTGTGCAGTTCGCCACGAACGACGTGCTAACCTTGCGGAGACGACTGGCCTTCACTGCGATCTTGTTTTTACTTCTGGTGTTGTAGTCGTGGATATCACTGTTGCCGTTGAACTCGTGAAGGTTTTTCCGCACATACATGATATTCTAAAGAATGTATTGGCATGCTACAGTAAGAATGTTTGCCTCCTTTGTCCCCGAGAGAATCTCGCGCTTTAAGTTCGTATATGGTAAATCTCAATTAACGCCCAGAGCGACGTAAACAATATTGAGTTACCCCGTGCAGTAATAAAAACAATTGGTATGCGTCCAGCAGCGTCCGCTTCGATTAATTTGCCCAGCCATCGTAAAATGTGCGAGCCAAAACGAACGGAATGCAGAGGTCGGCCGTTATGAAAATAAGCTGGTGTGAAAAGGAACACATCGATACATCGTAACATTCGATTTAAACTTCGATACAAAATAGGTAAACACATGATAGGTGCGAGTATATGCTCGCGTGCTGAGAGTTAAAGTTTGCTGCTGCTATGTATCTGAGCTACCAAAACGTTACCATCAAGGAATATAGAGTTTCAGCTTTGGCATACCTACCGACCACTTGGACATTTTGATACATCGATATTTGAGCACGTTGGCTAATATGTACCTACGTACTTTCATAAAATTTCATGTTTCATTGGTTGTTTGTATTTATTTGCGTATTTTTTCGCGTGGAGGGAGGGTTACATTGATTCTATGCAAATAATAGTTGTGAAAATAACAGAACCGTATATAATCTGGCAAGATCAACAGATGATTTCACGTTTGCTAGAAGCGGTCCGTAATGTTGATTAACAGACGTATGACAGCAACAGTGGTAATAATATCCACTATTAGTAAACCTGAGCTTACTAATGAGACTATTATTTATGCTGTCTGGGATAAGCGAGTGAGTAGAGGGAGTTCTCAATAATTATTCCAGTTTTTCACTGCCTAATACTGTTTTGGCCATTAACTCGGATAAGCATCGCATAAAACTCATTAGGATTACCTAATGAGCTTTATGCGATACACGCTTCTTTTTCAGGTATGCGGTGATTACACTGCATACCTGAAAAAGAAGCGTGTAGAATAGTAGATTGTATAACTAGGGTCTAAAATTGATGACATTACCACGATATGGTTATTTTCCCGCGATTTAAAAAAAACAGTTATTTTAAAATCCAACGTGGCGGACCTGAAATACCATCTCTGTTGGGGTACAATGGGGTTGAAATGTCTAATTATCAATATTGGTGTCGTTTTTATGGTTTTTTGTGACGTACAACAAAATAATGATAATTCAGTGATAATAATTCAATTCAATTTATAAAAGTATGCAATTTTTCATCATCATCATGTTTTCTTATGACGTTATCACGTAAAATTGTCGCCCGTAAAGTGACTTTTTTTTTACATTTTTTTTTTATAAACACAGATACAAAATAAAGCGCGTCTAAACGTTCGAGCGCGGCGGCATACGTGACCTATGCTGTAAGATAGAGCGTGATAGGAACCATTCTGTTCTCTATGTATCTCGCTCTACCTTATAATTTATGCTCCATGCAGTCCGCGGAGCTTGGGCGTTTGGATGGCCTTTTTTGTGAAATAGTGACTAATAAAGAAATAATGTTTTGAGAAATCCTGTGCCCTGATTGGTTCGTTGGAAACCCAACGTTCCGATTGAATGTCGATGTGTATTGTGATTGTGATTGGTGGATTTAATATGGTGAAGTATTTTGATTGGTCAAATTAAATAATTTTTAAAATCTTAATATTTTTCCTAGGGGCTAAATGTACCCGCTTGACAAGCCTCTTATGACTCACATTTCGAGCACGACAAGTGAAAACAACGTTACAACAACCTGCATTATTTTAAGGATTAATCCATGTTGTAAAAGGTACGTCCTTTTACAACATGATTATAATAATCAGTACATTTCAGTAGACATCACTTCCGTGACGTCGGGCTCGACCACATTACCACAGACAGCACAACGCCGTCACCGGAACGGACGCAGCGCGGCGCCGTAAATACTCACGTTACGGCGCCGTAGAAAATCACAATGCGGCGCAATGCACTCGGCGACGTTAGTTTCTACGGCGCCACATCGTACAAGAGCGAGGTGATATTTTGCTTAGTGTAGTGGGCACCGTGCATCTGCCGAATACGGGATGGAAAAGCACGTATAGCAGCATTCAATAGTGCGTATTTTGGCGATAGGCAAGCGAGCGGCGTGTGTGTAGCTTTGTGAGGGTAATCGTAGCGAATACCTATCTACTACACCAATCAAAATGTAATAGTATTACGAAAGCGTTTATCAGACAAGGGCGTTTAACGATAGCCTATTCCATTTATAACAATGGAATCACCCAATCTAGCGTTTAATATCCACACATTGCAGTGAGATTAATATTGTAATAACAACAGCTTTGATACCTACTGCTCTATGCGTGCGAAATTTCCCAAGAAGCCTGGCTAGACCTAGGTTAAATGACACTCTTGAGGGCGTTACGAGATAGTCGATAATTGATTCTTTTCAAACAACGATGGTGCCAAGGGATGACGGAAGTGCTTGATAGGACCTCATAAGAAAGTGTTCACCATGGAATATCATTGCAAACCCAAACAAACAACCGAAACAGAGCCAGGGGGCCGATTTTTGACTTTCGAGCGCTCGAAAATTAAATAAAAGTAAATGCTATTGTAGTGTCATAATCACAGGCATTTACTTTCTACCGATAGAATAGAATACGAGTGGTCAATACCGCACGTTTTTAAATTTTCTATCGTCATTTCAAAATAGCATTTCATAATATTTGTCAGTTTTCTAGTGAAAGAGTCGAGCGCTCGAAAGTCAAAAATCGGTCCCCAGCTCTTATTTTACAGTTACAAAAGCAGGACATTCACCATGAAACGTATTAATGAATTCAGCTTGGTCAAGTTTCATAATTTTATTTCTAATGCTTGTATCTTCGATTTTATCCAGCGTGAAATGAGAGTAACGTAAACGATGAATCCGAAATGAATTTGAACCTTTTTAGCTACTCGTAAAAGAATACCTATAATTATGACCCTACCTTGGATGAATAATTATTTCATCTCTAAAATTCAATTTCAAGTGAATCTCTTCAGAAAACTTATTTTCAAATTACAAGAGCGTGAATTTCAACTACGGGTAAATTTACAAGATGTCATTTATTTTAGAGAAACACGCCTGTAGTCGTACGTTACAGGTTTAAATTGCGAATACGTGATATTAATTATATCCATATTTAATCACCGGCTCAGTAGATATTTTGAAAATAGTCCAAATTACTATTCAACAATATGTTAACTAGCGGCAGGTAACTAGAAATCTTTATCACATCGACCTTTATCGAATCGATTTTTGCCCGCATCCAGTCGGCTACATAAAAGTCAATTTTAACTGTCTGATTTAATTTAATTCATGTGGAACATGCAATGTAGGTATGATTGCCTACCTAAATAGTTTATTATGATTTGCAGTGATCCACTCGAGCCAGCAATATTTAGTTATCTGGCCATTATTTAAAAATATTATCAAGTCGTTATTTAAAACTATTGGCTTAGAATTTAAGTTTACAAAATAAATATAATATAAAAAATCCTTGTCACCTTGTACATACAAAATTTAATAGCCAAATTCCAAAACTGTGCCAACCACCATTGGGCAACTGCTTGCCCGGGAAAGGATTTCTCAGACCTGATGTTGCAAAATTTCTTATGATTCTCTCCTTAGCCACAGTACCTACACGTGCGGAACGGCCCAGACTTTTGACGTCAGGTACCAAGGAATCCGGTGATTGGCTACTCATCGCCAAACACTGGCACTTTCTTGAAACTTGAAACTCTCCGCATTTCAGCATTTCTGCAGCTCGGGCTTTCTACACTCCACACACACACATGTATTTGCGGCACAGTACAGTCACGGGCTTTCTTGCAAGAAAAGCGCCGGCCGCTTTTCCAGGCACGCCGCCTTGAATGACATCATCCGCCGGTCTCTAACAACCGCCAATGTGCCCTCTCTCCTGGAGCCTTCCATGTATAGCCAGAGATCGGACGGGATTTCCCTCATTCCGTGGAGTCTGGGTACCAGTCTGGGACGTTACTTCTGTATATACACCTTTGCTCCTTCCCATCTCCACCGGACCAGCATTCTTCCTTGTGCGGAGGCGGAAAAACTTAAAAGATTTAAATATAGAACCCCCTATTATTAAATCTTTTGAGTATTACGTTACGGTCTCGGCACCGAATGTACTTTTTTTATCCTGATTGGTGTCGAAACTCCCGTGGGACGCGTGGCCCGTAGGGTCCCAGTGCAGGTCAACTTTTTAAAAAACAGAGAACCGAAGAGCTGGCAGCTTCCTCGTTTAACGCATTAGCATTGCGATTTAGCGGGGATACGCTGCCAGTATATCATAGGGACTACGCACTCTACGCAGAGATGTGTTAATATTAGATAGTCTCAGTTTTTGGTGTATACACATTATTGCTTTTAATTACTGTTTTTTGTTAATAAAATAAATAGGTATTATAAATTAAGTACGTAAATAAGATCCGTATTAATCCTACTAATATTATAAATGCGAAAGTTTAGATGTTTGGATGTTTGGATGTTTGGATGTTTGTTACTCAATCACGCTTAAACGGCTGAACCGATTTGAATGAAATTTTGCACGAAGATATTTTATAGCCTGGATTAAAATATAGGATAGTTTTTATCCCGGGTCCACGCGGACGAAGTCGCGGGCGGAAGCTAGTTATTACGATAAATAAACATCATTGAAATAAATAAAGTTAGCTATCGAAAAACGTGACTAATAATTTTATATACAAATCTTTGTACATATAAAAGCCCCACACAATAAATGTATAATATGTAACTTTTGTAATAAAACCATAAATATTTCACGTTTAAGCCCAAATACGTAGGGATAGGTACCCTACCTATGCAGCACTACTGTGTAAGTGTTTACTCGGACTTAATTGTGGTCTAACAATAGGAAGAACGTAAGTGCTATATAACATTTCAGCCTTCTCGAAGGCAACATTCATAATTGAGTATCGTGATGCAAGGGGCCATGTATACACAATAGTCTTTTATAATTCATATTTATGGAGATGTACAGCAACCTGTTAAAAGGCTAACCATCTATTACAGAACGTGATGTAAACAAGGCAAACCTTTAACGCCGCAATATTAATTATTACGCAAGTGATCTATTTATTTACAAGCCAAAACTATACTAACCTTAAAAAAATATTATTATTATGTTAATAAAATAACAAAGCGCTTTTAAGTTGGTATGATAAATAAGTAGGTAATATCATAGTTAAACACTGTTAAGGATGACTAAGATTAGCCCACCGAGTTATAAAAAAAAATTAAAATAAGTAAAGCTTTTATGGTAAATATAATTTCGCTATCAAGAAACTTAAAGAGCTGTTGTTCTACTTGATCAGATTTTAGACGAGTAGATTTTTTTCGGTAGATATTATAATTAGGCAGTAGGTAGGTTACTTACCTAGTAACTACGATCTATTTAAGATCGGATTTTCATTTTCATTTCCTTTAAGTGAATATACGTAGGTAATCGAAATTATATTTCCAGTGGATTCCTTCAGTATATATATGAGACAAAGCTTTTACTGTCCAAAACAAAAGAAAAACTTAATACCACTGCGACTTGGTAATACTGTGGAGCAGTTTATTGACAAGTGGAATAAATTGGCTTGTGCAGCGGATCACTTCGAGTGCTTTGCCCGTGCGACTACTTCTGCTGACTGTGAAATAAAAGAGCACAGTTTTAACTGATGGTCAGTTGATGCCGCCGCTAGGTATATCTACGTACTTACTTCCTTTTGTAACTCAACGGCTGAACAGATTAAGATGAAATTTGATATCAATCAGGTACCTACCAATAATTCTAGCTTTGATTAAACATTCGAAACTTTTCATCCCAAAAACCCATCTTCAAAGGGATGAAATCTGGGTCGGAAGTTGATAAGGGAGTACGCACATATGCACGTTCATAAAGTCACGGGAAAAAGCTGGCGGTATCAAAAGATGTCATATAAAATTGTTATTTTATGAATAAAAGATTGAATCGAATTGAATTGTCATTAAGTCGTTTTCAGATTGCAATTGAGTACATTGTTCACTAAGATTAATATGGCGAATGTATCTTTATATCTAACATTTTTTTTAAAGCTCGGAAGAAATATACGTGGAAGTACTAAGTATGCACCAAACCACCCAAAAAACGTATAAGCGAACCACGCGCACAATTATTTTTATTTAATTATCCGACTTTGTTTTAACCATACAAAAAACCAGAGCACAAAGAAATGTCGGTAAGTAATGTCAATAATATACTGAGTTACTAAAAGATCTGCCATTTGGCACGCACTTTATAAAACCGGGCCTCAATCTAGCTACCGTAACTGGAATTACGCCATTTTATAATATAAGTGTACAGTTTAATAAATGCCATATGAATCCCACAGAAGATTCACCTAAGACCATTTTTGCGCTCCTCTTTTTAAACAAAATCCACAGAAGCAATGGAATTTTAAGCTCAGAAATATGAAATTACTTGGTCAATACTAACGCGAAGCCATTACGCCTCAACTCTGCTCCAAAACTAATATTAAACGAGACATAACAATAGATAGTTCTCCGTTACCCAGTATTAGAGAACTATCTATTGTAGCGACTAGGTATCGAAAACGATACAATTCTATAAGCTTGGATACGAATATGTATTGTCAGCACCATTTCAATAGGGCACTGTTTAACCTTTAACTGAATATAAACTTTGAACTATTTATTTGCCAATTACCTACTGTTATTTTTGTCATACTAGCTGCCTGCGTTGAAATCATTTTTGAAACCGGATAAGTGGTTCCGGAGATTGCCCGTTAGGTAAATATAAACTTACAAACATACAAACTTACAAAGCTACATCCTCACAGATTTTTCTTCCTTATAATATTATGAGTATTGATAATAATATTATTATAGATAGACTAGCTGCCACCGCGGCTTCGCCCGCGTATTAAAAAGAACGCAGACAAGCCCGCGGGATAATTTGTCCATATTCTACATACTGGTGAACGTTTCTCACAGACATTAGTAATATCCCATTTTATTTATTTATGGTATGGCAAATCAGTGTATTAAGTTTAGAACCATGAGATCTTCGAAATCCCACTAAAAACATTTAATATACTCGTAATGTATATGTATATGTTGCCAAGAGTCCGTAGCTCATATAGTTTGTAGCATTAAAATTATATCTTATCGCATGTAGCGTCAAGCTTCATACTCCCCACGGCCTAGCTAAACCAGCCCCGCTCTACAAATTGCACATCTTGACTAAAAAGTTTAGCTTGGGCACATCCCGGTCACCGCATAGACCACCCCGTATGAATTTAAAGAATTTCAATCCTAATGCTTAATTGCGTTAATATTAACCTTAATTAACAATTTTGATTGATATTGTCTATACCAATTCCGTTAACAACACTACGCTGCACCAAAAATGCTACAAAGGTTACGATCACTGGTAATAAGGGACGGTTCTATACTTTTTAGCCAAGTTATAGAATTTTTAGAGCGTGGCTCTACCGAGTTAGGCGGATGTCACACTGCGCCGCATCTCCGGACGGAGGTGCGGAGCTGCATACAAATTTCGCAACAAGACGCGGCGGCAGTGTAACAGCCACCTTAGGCCGTGTGGAGTAGGAAGCTTGGCGGTACTTGCAATTCTTAAATAACGCTGAAAGCTATATGAGCTAGGGAGTTTTGGTAATCACTTTACATGATTTTTTTATAAAATCTAAAGTATAAAAGCTAGACATATGAAACTTTAAGGAATTCAAACAGTTACTAAGATTACCTTATTCTGTGAATATGAACTTGCTAGTATTATCCAGACTAATTCTGTGCCGGTTTGAAAATATATCGAAAGGTTTCGAGAAAAAGGAGGTCACCTTTGGCTGTCTTGGCGGGGGTACTATGTCCCCAGATAGATTAGTAATTATACAGATAATGAATTCGTTTTAGTATTTAATAGATAGGTACGTAACTTGTTTTATTAATATTCCTAGTTATAGTGACATCATGCACCATCATAGCGACCATTAAAAGGTAAACGAGATAACCCCAAAAAATCTCAATGTTGAGTTGTATGAAATATTGCAAGTCATTGAAAATAATTGAAATACATATCACAATATGCCAAATATTTATATTGAGTAGGTATAATATGTATTTAAATCATATTTTATAGGTTACTCGACCATCTCGAGGACAAGGTTTCTTCAAAAGCATAATAACATTTGAATAGATTCTAAACAAACTGTGAGCCGTGAACATTTTTTTTAGTAGCTAATGAATAGAAATTAAAAAAACTCATCTGAATGGTCGCAAGCCGGCACAGTTTAAAACCACCGAGCTTTTAACGCGGGCACCGCTTCGTTTTGGCATTTGCACCTGTGTGTGCGTTTTCACGCACACTACTGCCGGCTCGCTCGATCGGTATGATCGGTCACAAGCTAAAAGTTAGTCACTAATTATTCTCTAATAATAAATGTCAACTTCGCGTATAAACCCATGGATGGTAAGAAATAAAATACCGGTATACTAGTGTTGGAATTGAATTAGTAATCAGGATATAGTAGTCAAATAACAATTAGCAAACGCAAGATAGTAGGAATAATAACAGAACATAACACCTTGAACAGACACCTATGTACAACATGGATATCACAGACAGCCCCATGTGCAGAGCCTGCATGGAGGCGGAGGAAACGACCAAACATATTCTACTGGACTGCAAGCAGGTAGAAATACACAGGAAAAAGCACCTAGGGTCTCCAGACACACTACGGAACGCAGTCAGGAACACAAAGGCACTCACCAACTTTGTAGAGGAGCTGGGGTGGTTAGAGTAGCGCTACCCCACCATTTCACGCAAAATAGGCACAATGGATGTCGACTTGCGGAAAAAAGCCCAGTAAAAACTAACTAAAAAAACAATTAGCAACTTTTTATGAAATGTCTAAAAGTTTGTAGAGAAATAGCAGCTTGTGACGTCACAATTTTCAGTGGTTCATCCACCTTCCGTTTTCAGATCTTTGGGTATTAAAAATCTTTAAAATAGGAAAAACAACTTAAAGCTTGATGTTTTCTAAATATTTTCATATGTTTTGTTTACGTAAACATATTTAATTTTTACATTTCTATAAGTAGGTACCTACCGTATTATGTTCAATCTATGTGCCTATAGGTACGATATCTAGAACCATTGAAAACCATCCAACAACTGTATGAAACAATCATAAAATGCCAAAAAAATGTGGTTCTAGTTAATCCCTCTTCGTGGAGATTCAAGTCACTGCATTGGACTCGAGCTTTTGAGGCAAAGGCTTTTGTTGAAAAAGAACCCAAGTTTCTGTCAGTTGATTAGTCTATACAATTAGTCTAGTCTTGATATTGATATTTATTTATCTCATATATTACATTGCATTATAAATAACATTAATTAAAATATACAAGAATGAATACTATGATCGTCACGGGTACAATAATTGATATTAAAAATTAAAAAAAAAAAAAACTGCGTGACCTCAGCCTTACGGCTTCAAAATAATAAAAAAAAAACTCAATCAGCTTGGAAAAGAAGACTCAATGACTCGTCTTTATCAACACTAGACTGGAACATAGTCGAATTTGGACTCGTTTGTTTTGTTATCTTTCTTCAATTTAGAAACTCAATATTATTCAGTAATGAATCACAACTACGCGTAAAAACCGATTGATAAATAAAATATAAAATACTATTAAATTTCTGCATGTTCAAATATATTTATGAAACTTTTTTTTCCGTTTCGGTTCCTCAGCAGATTTTTTTGTCAAAATTTCTCTTTTGTTTGCTTTCAGGTTTTCTCTCTTTTCTATTGCTTCGAGAACGTATGTGGGCTCTTTTATCTTCATATTTTGGTCTATTCTAGAGTCAATCATTTCTGGGAGCAGGCAATCGAAATAAAAAGATGTTAATTTTGTTACTATGCCTCCCTTCCTTATGAAATTATGCGGTGCAGTTGTCAGTGTCAACTGTCAGTTAAGTTAGTAAGTACTAATACTATATGGTACAGATTATTTACTGCGCGCCCACATTTAGGTACTGAATGAACGAGCGAGCGAAGCGAACGGTCTCCATTTCAGCTTAGGAAAAAAAACCATTGTCTGCGTCTGTCTGTCTAGCTGTTCGCCTCTACGGGTCAGATTACTCTACCGCATCTCGTGAAATTTTGTGAACAGTTCCAATAATTATATATTTTTTTGTCGATTCTGTTTTTTTTTTAAGACAGTCTCGCGAGTTCTTCAGCTCACATAGCCACTAATTTAAATGTGAGAGTGCTTCCTGTTTGACGAGGGGTGGTACAAATGCACTACTACACGTATACCGCCTCCGCGCAATAGATTACTAGTGTGGAAATATAATACTAACAGTACCTGCACTGATGAGTGCGCATCATCAGTAATATAATAATCCCGATAAAGTACAACAGTATTACATTATAGTCGAAGCAAGGGAAGTAGGCAATTGCTGGCTGAGTATTAATTTTAAACGGACGACCTTCCGTCCGGCTGAGATAAGTATAGTGATTTTCTCACTAAATTGTGCAAGAAAACAAAAATACAGGTAGGTACTTCTGAAAAGTATAAGGCATGCTTTTCTTCTCGCCACTTCATGAAATTGTCGTACGCCTTTAGATATTTGTCTTTTCAGAACAACTAGCCACTGTATGAAAAAACAGAATAATTTTTGCATTGCCGCCTTTTTTTCACATATCATGCTCGAAAAGTGTGTCATATTAGGCTTAGCAAGCGGGGCTAAAGTAGTACATTTAGCTTTGAGATTGAGCGGGATAGATGCTCTCTGTCTCGCTTTATCTTATGCCCCGTATGCTGTCCGCCGCGTTCTGACGTTTGGACGCGGCTATAGACGGTGAGAGGCGTTTATTCGTGGTGCCAATATTTTGTATCCGTGTCAAAGCAGTTTTGAACCATCTTTTCGCCGTGAAATTTATTAGTGATTATGGATGGATAAATCTTCGTTTTTACTATTTTCTCGCTGTCGAAGTGAAAAGTAGAGTGTATAACTCTGGTCTAAAAGCCATATTACCCCTAGAACAATTTTCCCTCACTTCGCTCGGGAAAATAACCATCTCGTGGTAGTATGGCTCATTGTAGCCCCTTGTTATACAATCTACTATATAATAAGTTGAAAGTGTATTTTTCTTCCAAAAACGCCATAAGTTATTTGAGACAACTAAAAAGTCGCGATAAGTCACATCTTCAGTTTTGGCGTTAACTTTTTAAACAGTTTGCACCACGACAAATAATGGAATTTGTATGCCACATTGTTGTCGAGCAACATCGAGCCGGCAAGGTTTTTATTTTTGACTAACCATAAACTATGCACTTCACGTCCTGATTTTTTACCAATAAAGTCAACATTGCCGATCATTTTTAAGAAAATTACGTTTGATGACCGGTTAGCTAGTGACCCTCCCTGCCTAGCGATTTTACAAGTCGATTTTTTTTATAATACCCTAGGTTAACAATCTACTATTGAAATGAGGCCGTATTGCAGTCATTAGGTGATATATGCGTAGGTGCGGATTAAGATTTTTAATTATTGCAGGTACGTACCTGCAATAATTAAAATTTACGGACTATTCCCATTTGTCCCGAACGCTAAAGCGTCAGAGAATCCCACAATTTAAGGAGCGACCACACCGCTGCTCAAAATACGCTAACGCACCGTAAACGCAGCAATATGTATGAAGAATACGTGACGCATTCGACACGTCAACGCGTATACGCAGCGTTACGTACCGGTGAGGTCGCTCCTTTAGACTGTAAACTGTGTCGTTCTCACAATACAGATTGATGGATGACATTCTAATGGTATATGGTGGTACGATGTGCTGCAATATACTTGCAATTAATAGTCTGATCCGGATATTTATCGTAGGCATTCACTCAATACACGCCCGACTCTTGAAACAAACTTTTTCTGATATCACTATCTCTATCTCCGTCATTCAAGAGCTACCTACGCTAGATAGATAATATAGGAAGGCAAAATTGGACGCGTGTTGCCCCCATTATTAATGATATTCTATTATCAATGCGACGGTTAATTCCCTGAAAACGACACATTTACTTCTTAAGTAGGATTATGCCGGTTACGCGACCAGCTCAAGTTAGCCAACCTGAAAAGCAAGGTTTTTTTCAATTAAAGATAATAATAATTCTATAGACCCTATTCAAACAGTTTTTTTTTACTTCACATCTAAGTATATTGATTTAAACTTTAACGCTAACTTTTTCTCACACATTATTTATTTATTGAAAAATATGATGAGCAAATTAATTACAGCAAATGCTACCGGCGCTGATAAACATAAACAATACTATGCACTGACCAAATAAAGACTAAATAAAACTTAAAAATAATAGACAATAAAACACAAAACAATTAAAAACGAGCTTCGCAGAACCTAAATAGAGCTGGATACAATTTATTCCATTTGTCGCTGAACAAATCGCAATCAGGTGCAAATGCAAGGAGCTCATTAAGTAGTATACGTGCGCAAATAATCGGTGAGTGCGTATGCGCCACCGTGCGAGTCGTATCTACCGCAAGCAGACGATGGCTGCGACCTCTGTTGTAGCTGTTAGGGACGAAAAGACTACAGAACCTTCCGACCAAATCCGAACAATCTGACTCGCCCCTTATAATGCTACACGCCATGTTCAAGAGCCCGGTGTTACGTCGAACCTCTACTGAGTTAAACCCAAAATCCCGAGCAAAGTATCTGGTGGGTAAAGGTAGGGGTAGGGGAGGTAAGCCTAAAACAGGTAGCCCGCCTAAAACGGGTAAGCTTGTTAGTGTGCGTATTACGACTATTAGTGAGAATGTACGAGTGCGGTGCGGTGGCGTGATTGTCGCCCAATCACAGGCAGTCGGCTCCCCGCTGTGGCGCAAGCGCTTGCAAGGTAAGACGAAAAACATTTTTTTTGCTGTTTTTACTATAAAAAATTTAAGTTTGGTAACTGAATACTCAAATACTGTGTGGAATATGTTTACTTAAGTTTTGTGTTGTGTATTTGCAAGGAATCTGCTTCAAAATTTCGAAAACTCGTTCTTGGTCTTGCGTTTTGTTTTGAGGTTATGGCGGTTAAAAATAAAAATATGCTTCTGGGCAAAACGGGTAGGGGTAAAACGGGTATCTACCCGATTTGCCCTAGTATGCTCGTGTAAGTGGTTTGAGTGGTGGAGATGAAGTTTTTTTTTTTTTTTTATTCTAGATGGTTAATAAATATAAAAGAAAAACGTCTAATGCATCATGGGACGAGGAAGTCATGAAACTTGCTATGGAAGAAGCTAGTAAAACCTCAGTGAATAGTGCCGCTAAGAAGTACGGTATAAACTTATCCACGTTGCAGAGACACATTAAAAAAGGATGCCCGAAGAAGAAACTTGGGAGGTACACAACTATATTCACGGACAGTCAGGAACTTGAACTTCTCGAATATATGTTTCAAATGGATGGTTTGTTTTTGGACTTACCAAGAAAGAATTCTTAGAGCTCGTGTGCCAATATGCAGAAACCAACAACGTCCCACACCCATTCAAAATGGAACGGCAGGTGAAGATTGGTACAGTGGGTTTAAAACACGACATCCTGATTTAGCTCTACGTCGCGACGTTCTGGACGACGCGTCGTCCAGAACCAACCTCTTTAGCACGCGCTAGAGGTTTTAACAAGCCACAAGTACAAAGATTCTTCGACTTGCTAGAGGGAGAGATCGATAAACATAAAATCGACGCCACGCGCATTTACAACGTCGACGAAACTGGAGTTCAGACGAATAGCAACAAGCCGCCTAGAATTCTCAGTAGATCAGGAAAAAAACAGGTTGGTGTGATATCTAGTGTAGAGCGTGGTAAACTCACAACAGTGGTTTGCTGTTGCAACGCAGCAGGTGCGTTTATACCCCCATTTTTAATTTTTGGGCGATAGCGAATGGTGCCTAGGCTTCTAGATGGCGCTCCACCTGGATCAGTCGCAAGCTGCACTGACAACGGCTGGATAAACGGGCCGACATTCTTAGACTGGCTTCGACATTTTGTGGCTATGACTAGGCCAACTGGTGACAAAAAATAATTTTAATAATGGACAATCACGTGTCACATAAATATCTGGAAGTCCTGGAGTATGCTTCAAAGAACAATGTGATTTTTTTGTCTCTACCGCCACACACAACGCACCGTTTACAGCCCTTGGATACGTGTGTCTACGGACCATTTAAAAATTATTTCGAACAAGCTGTTTCGCTGTTTCAGCGAACCCATTTCGGGCGCATTATTTCACAGTATGACGTGGCTAGGTTGTTTGGTGAAGCCTACATGAAAGCGGCTAGTGCCCATAACGCAATCAAAGGGTTTTCTTCCACTGGCATTTGGCCAACCAATCGGCATATATTTGACGACAATGATTATATGCCATCTTCTTTGACAGACAGGCCAGAACCAGTAACTGGGAATGAGGAGTTAACAACTATTCAACCCAATGAATCGGATATTGAAATACCTAACGCCAATGCTGCAGAAACACCGTCTGTTTTAAACGAAGCACTAGATAGTACAGCAGCAGTGGCTATAGGACAAACTGAAGAAACGGCACCAGAGATGCAATCTGACACTTCTTCACCACAAGTGGCTGAGACAGAACTGAGGTTGCAAGTTACTGAAGTCAACAGACCTTTGACTCCAGAAATTACCAGAGTAAATGACCGTATACAGCCGTCACCACCAATAAAACAGCATAAGATTCCATTAGACATCAGGCCACTCCCTCAAATGACACCGAATGTATCTATACGAAAACGTAAAGCCCAAAAGGCTGAAATTCTAACAAGTACACCAGTAAAAGAGGAACAAAGAGAACGAGAAAATAAGAAGAAGAAACCTACTAACACTAAGCTCAAGGCAGTGAAGAAAAATTTAATTGAACACAGCACTAATGAAAATAAATGTGGCAAAAAGAAGAAACAATCGAAGGAAGTAAAAGCTTCTTGTAGTAACACTAACAAGAGAGAGGTAAGATCCAAACGTGGTCCAAAAAACAGTCAAAATGATGAAGCTGAATACGCTTGCTTAGTCTGTGCTGAGTTATATACTCATCCACCTGTAGAAGAGTGGATCAGGTGTGATGATTGTAATATGTGGGCTCATGAAGCGTGCACTTCTTATTCTGGCAGAGGCAATTATTACTGTGACGCCTGTCAAGAATAATTCAGTTTTTTTATTAGTATTTTGTTCCAAAGATGATTCATAGTTTTAAGAAATATTTAAAAAAAATGTGAGACTGATTAAACATTCAAGAGGCTTAAAGTTAGCAAATATAAGTGATATTATGTTACAAAGAAGTTGTAGAACTTTAAAAATATGTTATTTTTGTAGATTGATCTCATTATTTACCCTTTACCCGTTTTGCTCAGACGCGTTACCCGATTTAGGCCCCCCCATAAGGGCAAAAGGAAGGGTGTTCTATATTATGTTTTTCTAAGATTATTGAAGAGAATGATTATGTTCGTTCTTATTTTTTAAAACTATATTAGATGGACGTTCCTTGTAATAAAAATGTTTGGTACATTTACGTTTTTAGGTGTGTTTTAATTCACATCTCTCTTAGCTTACCCGTTTTAGGCGTACCTCCCCTAGTACCCGTACTTTTTCTTGAATAGATGCCGGAGAAAAGCCTTCTGTACCTTTTCTAAGAAAAGAATTTACGATTTTCCATGCGGCATCCATACAATCGAGGCACTTTCAATCTTACTTCTAACCACAGCGCTATACAATAATTGTAGGGTTAAGGGATCCCAAAAAACCTTTTTGTTGCGCATAATAATACCCAGTCTTTTGTAGCAATCTGTCACAAGCGTTATAATGTGCTGATTAAAGGTAAGTTTAGGGTCAAAGAGGACGCCAAAATCCTTAACTGAGTTTACGCGATTAACTGGGTCATCTTCGGCGTCGAGGAAATAGATATAGTGCATTGGGGACTGAGCGCGACTATAGGTCATAACACAACATTTGGATGCGTTGAAATTCAATCTGTTATTTTCACTCTAACAAAGCACCGCGTCGATATCTTCCTGTAAGAGGTTACATTGATATTGTTTACGTACCGTAGGTTTATCATTAAGATAAATAACATTGGCCCAGGGTGGAACTTTGACTAACGCCTGATCGGGTATGATAAGGTGGAGACATAGCAGCCGGGGCGAACGAATTGCTGTCGATCTCTCAAATATATAGTCAGCCACTAACCGGAGAAGTTTCGGAGTAAATCTAGTTGCTGCAAGTCGACGCGGTCAAAAGCTTTTGAAAATCGAAATATGACATGGACATCCACCTGAGAACTCTGACCCAAATACTTGGATATGGAATCTGTTAGCGATAATAAATTACTGCTAACGGACAGTCGCGTTCGAAATCCGTGCTGATTGTCAGTGAGATACGGACTAACTTGGAGATACATTTTCCTATGTAAGATAGATTCAAAAATCTTGGATAAACAGGACAGAATTACAATGGGACGATAGTTTTTAGCTTTGGTGCAGTCACATCCGAAACGTCGTCGGGAAGACGAAGAGTTAATAAATACGTTAATTCTACGCCATCAAGTCTCATCTAAGTGTTGCAAACCGGCACACGAAATTAGGTGGTCGCTAACCAGCGAAATGACCCTATATTCCGTAGAATGTACCTAACCAAAGTCATCCATCCCATTCAGTTTAAACAATTGTGTACCTAAGGACGGGAAGCAATTTGATTTATATTCCATTCTGATTTATATTCAACTAGCTGATGCCCGCAGCTTCGTCCGCGTGGTTATAGGAAAATGTAAAATATTGAATTTTTCCGTGGGAATTAGATGTTTTCCCGCTGCAAAAGTAGCCTATGTCACTCTCCAGCCTCTAAACTATCTCCGTACAAAAAATCACATTAATACGACGCTCCATTGCGACGTGAAAGAAGGACAAACAAACACACACACACACACACACACACACACACTTTCGCATTTATAATATTAGTAAGGATTTCGATGCGAAATCGACAGTGACGGCCCAGAGCCGGTAGGAACTAGAGAAGCAGCATTATTCCAGTACCTACGTTTATAGACCTGAATAAATTTGTTTTGCTCCATCACTTTACCTCAACACCAATGCGACCCTTTGTGAAATGCTACATAAAGCGCCATTGATTTTACTCATCTACATTTATAAGCCTCATAATTAAACAAGTGAAGCTAAATTAATGATCATGAATATTTGAAAGACGAATTAACTTTTCATTTAAACATTGTCACGTAGGTATGTACCATTTATTAAGACGGTTACATTTTTACAGCCAAGTCATCTGAATTTGATAACAACACTCACTTTAACTAGAGAAAACGGCCATACATTCAATTATGTCCTGAACAAAGAACCTTTTTGTTTTACTACCCTGGTACGACGATTTTAAAACGCCGACGTCACCATTAAATTTTTTACACGATCTGAGGGGTAATTTCACGTAATGTTTTGAACGTGCGTTAGGGCGATTTACCTGTCAATTTTCCGATATAAAAAGTGACATTTAGATCTACCTGACGCAGGTAGTGCGTTACGTGATCGACCTGCTGTGCTAGCAAAACCATCTTTGCAGAATTCTAATAATTTACCCTAATTATTATTAGGGTGAACCAACGTATTCGTATACATAAGCGAGTAAACGTATACTTGATAACAAATATAAGTTTGGTTTGCCATGTCCCGGTTCGAAGCGTCGTGTCCCGTTATCCCGGCCATTAAGCAAAAAGTTCCTGATTGATAATCATAGTTAGTTAATAGGGCCTGGTGGAAGATAAATAGGCATTCATGTAATTTACGTAGTAGGTACGGACGACCAGTCGCGCGTCAACATTACAACATTAGCTGGATGAGGCAAGTGCTCAAGACGAGAGCAAACAAAAAGTATGAACAACTTTTAAGTGGGTGTCTATACTGTCCATCTAGTCGTATAGTAACTACTGTCATAATTTCGATTGGCATAGCACTTTACGCGTAAAGTTGTTGCTCATAAAAGTCTTTTGTCATTAATGATCCTGCCGCATAATACTTTCAGTCATAAATTTAACTACGTATGTATTTTTGAGCCATAATGTTAAATATCATTAAATGTTTAGACATTATATTGAAGATCATTATTATTCAGCGTTTACTTAGGTTAGGGCACCAAGAAAAAAGGCCGTAGCACACCGCAGTAAAAAAAAAACGTAACAATTATAATATTAGTAGGTTAGGTTAGGTTAGGCACCGTGGAGTTTTTAGTGGATAGAGACACCACATAACCCAGTCATCCCTCGGTGATTGGTACCTGGTTCGCAGGTTTTCTACACGAAAAAAAAAAAGGTTAGGTTAGGCCTAACTTGTAATCCTACGAACCCTTAGAGCCGAAATAGGCATAGGCGTGTGACATATCGACACGCTCGGCTGGTGGTTAGTTTAACTATTGTTTATTCTGTTTATTGTTTAGGTTAGGTTAAAATAATTGCCGTGCGTAAGATGTTTGTCTTATATAACTTGAAATTATTAAACATTATGGTGGTTAATATTAATGCTTAAAGGTTTTGCTATGTTTGGTTATGCTCAATAAATTAATGACAATCGTTATTTAGGTTCTCAAACATTTAAAAAAATATGCGAACTTGTTTATGATTTTTGTCGGTTATGCGTAATGATGATTATTAATTTATAACACAAGAAGTTATGCCTATCAAAACCATGACTTATAATGTTATGCAACCATCGGGTTATGGACCCCTTTTTAGTTGTTAATAATATTAAGGTCACCCATTTTTCTAATAGAAGGTCCTTTTTAGGGCATTTAACTCAAAATGTATTGGTAGTTGTAATGGTAATTGTAATGGCTACATGGACGAAATTTTGAGCACAAGTGTATTTTGTAATTTCGCCACATACCTAATAATTGTAGTAGGTAAATTTGCTCAATAAAACACGTAACACATTAATCAATAGGTTTTTAAAAATAAATATACTGAAGGATTTGCAGCATTTTTCGGGATTAAGTGAATATATTTAGAGGTAATCGCTCCGAAGTTCAATAAAAGTGTGTCTCTGCCTGCCCACTAACTTTCGAAGCGTAGAATCTGAAAATAGCACGCATTATATGCTTATTAAACACTTTCGAGATTTTTTTCCTAAATGCACTCCAATCTATGGTTGGTACGAGTATGTAAATTTTATTGTAATGGCCTCAATTGGTACTCGTAGCAAAAGATTATAAAAAATAAACCGAATCCTTTTTTTTTAAGTCGGTTAAAAACGACAGGCACGCGTTTACACATTTTCTTATTAAAATCTATTTTTTTCTTTACATCCTTATTGTGGCATGTTTTAAGCAATCGCGCACTTTATCAAAGAGCAATAGCCTATTCTCGCTAAACTTACTTTTTTACCTCCAACTTTTAAATTCATGTTATTCATAACAATAATATTCAAATAATATTATTTGGATGTAAAGTTGCAATAAATTATAAAAGTGTGCTTTCGCATTAATTAACTTAAAACTCACCTGAGAACTTTTATATCGTTGATATACTTTGACAAAACTTGTCCAAAAAAATATTAATCTTCCAATGGTTGCAAAGTTCCATCAATAGAATCACTAAATAGAACTTATTTTCACAACTCCATACATATATTACTGACACGTGGTGTAACGGCAAGCGGGCTGAAAGTAAGCAAATTATGGCGTCCGCGCTTCAGCCAGCCAGTACGAGAACTGAAGACGGCGCAGCCCTTCAGTGGCTCGAGGGCGCGCCGAGCCACCGGCAAACACACCATTCCGTTACATCACACCATTCCACTGCCAAACAATTATCTTCAACACGTACCCTCCAAGCCTGAAAATCCAAATTATTCTGGAATCTAATGAGAAGAATGTTACGAGACATTCCGGAACATACAAATAAGGTTTTCTTTCAGCCATTTCTTTCTCACAGCGTAAGACATGAATGTTTTTAGTTTTTCCCTAGATTGGTAAAAATACAATTATTCAGCCGCGCGTGCTTGGAATAACTTTTAGATGATTGGTTATTTCTTTGTCCCGTACCTAAATATTTGGCGCTATCAAAATAGAATCGCTTTGATGAAACTTGCATAGGTTGTGTAGTGTATTTAGTGAAAAAACATGGAAAGAAACCAATCAATCAATCGATAAATTAATTTAATAAGAACATATTGTGTAATGCGCATAAAATTATTTAAGCATACATTATAATGGACATAAATTGATTGCTTATAAAACTATTTAACTATACTGTATAAAGGCATAAACTGCAAAACGCATATAAGCGTATGTTTTTCTTACTTTCATGACTTACTAGTACAAAATTTCTCTCCAGAAGCAAGTAAGTTACAAAGTTCTCTTTTATGTTGGGTCACAGTATAGCAAAGGGCGGTCAATATAAAAGTTTACAAACAAGTTTTAATAAGTTTTTCCGCTCTTGTATAAAAAAAATACCTCAAAGTCGAAAGCGGGAGCTCGAGGACTGTGGCGCAGTATGTTAAATATTAAAAAATACATAAAATAAGACACACAAAAATACGAAACATCACAAAAGCAACAGATACATAGTTTGGCATAAGCTGAGTGAGTAATAACGTATGAAACGCGTTAGCTGATAATTACATTCCGCCTCTGATGTAATTATTAACATACCTCACTTGTATCACAATGTACTATTATCTACGCACATATCATTACTTAGTTCTCTAAAATGCGTTCAGAAAGCGAAGGAAATGAACAGCATTATTACAACCGATTTTACTATGACAACTTTCTTGTCTGTGGTAGTAGGTAAAATCTGTACTTTAATGTTTATAACAGTATAGATTTTTGTAACGTTATGAGTTTAAATTTGGATCAGCTGTCAAAACTCAAGTGGGTCTCTATTCTAGTATCCATAGATATTAAAACAGTTGTCGATACGAAACGTCAATTCAGTATGTTTTTTTTATATTTACGCACGACATTTGATCTCGAGTGACATGAGTATAGGGACTTCATTCGTTTGTCTATGTTTTTTTTTAAAACCATTCGTCTTGACGGAGGATCGAATTGCCGCCATTGCTGTTGTCATTTTTTTGTTGTTTTCTTGCTGTTACGAATGTAGAATTGTGAACCCATCTTAGAGTACTTATTATGATATGTGTGTAGATAAAGTAATGTATGCAAATGTACATAATTAGTCCTTGAAATACTCGTGTGATCCACAACTCATATTTTAATGCCTCTCATTATGGATCAGTTGCATAAACTACTATTATATGAATACTATCTCATTAAAAAAATACAACCTTCTAACATTCAAAATAATTCATTAAGTGAACAACTTTTTATACTAACAAAACTACATTGCAAACCAATAATTCTGGAAGAAATAAAAGGTTTTTTATTATTTTAAAGATACAGCAGTTTATGCCGCAATATTTAATAATATATGTCGATACTCTCAAGGGAATCAAAATTTATAGGGTATTTTCCGTTGACCTAGAACTATGAAATTTGGCAAGTAATATCGTCTCATCCGGTTATTTCACTAAATAGACTACACAACTATGTAGCGGCTAACAACATACTTTAGAAAGGTTTAGGCTTCGGATATATGTTCAAATCGGTCTCTAAAGAACAAATCCCATATCTACTTACTAATTAATTATTTGGGTTGGTGCCTACAAAATTACAATACACAATAATGTCCAAGTTTCATTAAAGCGATTCTATTCCAGAAGAATCACAAGCGCGTATCTTATAATGCCTCCAAATGAAATGGTAACGTTCGATAGATTAATACAATCAATGACGAAAGCTAAATAAGTAACTGATTGCTAACTTAGCGTAAGTTACTGTCAGACTGCTGAAGTGCTGAACTGTGGCGTTTCGTGCGGAAGCTGGCCGAACTACACTAGGCTAGGGGTCCATTTGAATCAAACTTTACGCGTCCTGATTTCAAAGTGATGCGCACTTTGCTTCCGCTCAGGCCAAAAACAAACGCGCGGAGCACATTAAAATCAAATGGAAATACGTAACATATATCTCGAATCCACTGGACGAGGGGTAATCTAGTTATATCAATTTCTAGAATGCCGAGATTTCTCATTTTTCTTAATTTCGAATTTTCCTGCAATTTCGTGGTGCATTTTCCGCAATAAATACATTATTAAATGAATTCAATCCTCCTTAAACTACATAGTCTTAGATAATCCGCCACAATAAAAATTACACAAGCTAAATCACGTAAAACATGACCCAGCTATGCTACGAAGAAAAATAATAATAGTTTTATGAGGCATAGCGATTAAATCAGTTCTAAACAAACATAGTACTGCGGCAGAAGAACATGGAATTAAACTTTCCGGGCAACACAGTTCTCTAGTATAAATAATGCAGCAAGTGTTTAGCATAGCATATTTACGACATGCTAGAGAAGAAAAACATGTTCACAGAAACCAACTAATAATAAAGTGCCTCTATTTAAATGTGCAGCGAAGTGGCGGCTTTATCGTAAGTTTTTCCGAGCTCCAGGCCAGTCACAAACATACCTTGATTCACCTCAGCACTCACCCCTAAATATACCTTAACCCCGAGGCTCGTAACAACGACGCATAATCGTAGGTCACACTTATACTGGTTTGTTGTCAGGCAACTTAAATAAACGTTCTGAATACCAGCCCTGGCGCAGTTTAGATATACAATTTAACGTTTTTCATGGTAGTCCATCACCGCCGCTGATTATCAGCGGTTTTTAAATTCTCTCCAACACCTCTGCTATGCACTATGTATGTGGAAATTTAGATTTAAACATCAAACGGTCGGTAATAAAACAAAAGATTAAAGATGTCCTTCAGAATAATGGCTACAGTTTAATTTATTGTGTGTTCGTGAATAAAAACGATAACTCCCTCAGTCGTTTTTTACCCCAAGCAATGTACGACTGCAAATAACTAATTTACTTAACAATCGAATTAAGACTTGTCTACGAATTCAATGCACAATAGGTTATTAAACTACGAAAAGTGTTTTTAAAAGCAGCTGAACCTGACGTTTTGCCAACGTATGTTCCTTGCGCCGTCTTCCCCCATAAAGGTTCTCTGAATTCTTCGACCTAGCAACGTTCTAGCTGATGTCGTGGTCTCGAACATGCTCGGAGCCGCCTCTATCAAAAGGTTAAACATTTTCAGCACGGCGTCTTTATAGTTTACTACGACGGTATTTATAGTGTTTACGTTAAAATTACTTTTTGTAATCATTTCCCACCTACGTGCTTTTTCCACACCAGTAGCGTTATCATTTTCACCCATTAGAGGCCACGCATCGCTACATGTGCTACGCCTTAGCACGTAGCCACGTTTTTCCGTTCTGTAGCGGAAATCGCTCGTAGAGGCATTACTCATATTATGTAAGTCATTGGCCTTAAGTGGGTTGTTCCGGACGATACCCATAGCGACATCTATTGATGATCATCGGAACCGTATATATCGCGTCACCTATATCGCGGCCAATAGCATTGCCGGATAGACGGTAACGTCACCCGACGTCACGATATAATGTTCCCTGTACCTCTATCCTAAAATTATGTACTAATGACTTGCAAATTGGAATTATAAGAATAAGCACGTATAAATTTTGAACTTTTTATTTCTTCATCCAAGACTAGTCGAAATCTCTTATTTTCTTCACGCAATCAACGCATAACGACTAAACAGGGTTAAGTCCGACATAAAGTACTAGTCTCTCTCGCACTTAAAATATACCTAGAGGAAATGATTATTTAATGTTGGACCTATATATAAACGCGATCGTAATAGCCAATCAAAACTACTCAAGATATCACAACTTAAAAAGCACCAGAGATGTTGTAATTTTAAAATAGAACACAAGTGCATGCAATATTTAAATGTCTATAAAGAAATTCATGTTGATATTCAGTTAAAAGATGAATCAGTTACATTGTATAGAAAAGTACTGCGTGTAGTTATCTGATATTGGCATCATACCTGTCACATGTCACAAATAATATTGCTGACATAACTAAATTCTAACCGGCCTGTGTGAACCTGTGAACCCGTCCGTGGGTAACGTACCTAATTCAAAGAGGATAGGACCCTTATCAATCACGTATCATGTCCGTTTATGTATAGTCCAAGCGGTACACCCCGAAATTTAAAAGCTGCAAATGGTGTTAAAAGCATGAAAATCAGAACGATTGATCTTTAGGCCATAAGAATCAATTTGACCCGTAGCACGAAAAAAAAAACAAAAAAGGAGAAGAGTTATAACGTCATCTTTTTTTAGGATGGGAAAAAAAATATGGCCTGGAGTTTGTGGATCGGGGTACCTACTTGGTGGATTTCACCCGGTTCCATTAAGTAGTCATATCGACTTGGAATGATTAATAGTATGGCCGGTACTAAAAATGCAATTCTTATAAAACTGATTTTAAAATGTATTTCTAATTCTTCGGTAGTATAAGTGGTAAGTATCCCCGCCTGTCAAGCATGAGACCGGGGTTCGAGTCCCCGCCGGAGAGCCACGTAACAAATGCGTAATTGAGTTTTCCGAGAGTTCTCTACTCTTTCATTAGGTTCTCTATTGTATGGGCAAAAATTATTTCCCAGTGTCACTTCCCAAACATTTTTTCTCAAATGTTCATTTGGCAAAAAAACACTAGTCAAATTATTGTTTCGCATTATATGTATCACTTGGCATTATCTCCTAAGGCAAAATATTACTTCGCAAATGATTGTTTGGCAGTTTTATATAGTTAGTCAAGTTTCATTTGATCAAACGTATTATTTGGCATAACAATCGTTTTCCAAATTATTGCATGGCATACGATTTATATCCTAATTGTATAGTGCATACGAAATGTATTTGAGTGAGATTACATATTTTGCTAATTTGTAATTAACATACAAATTATTACAAGGATTATTATTTAAAATTAAAATACTTGGCATACTCAGTTATCTATGGCAATTATATGAACCTAACCTAAACTTAACCTAACCGCCAGCGTGTCGACGTCACCTATTGTGCCTATTTCCGCTCTGAGGGACACAAGTGAACCCTAACCTAACCTACTTATAATACAATTGTTACGGTTTTTTTTTTACTGCGGCCTCGCCCCCGAGCCTCCTTTTTCTGGCTGTCCTTATCTAGGTTAACCCCTGTAATTAATGTTGTTTGTCTTTGTAATATTGTAATCAAATTTTGAACAAATGACATTCGCTATTTGTTATTCTGCCATTTAAAATTCATACAAAATGCATCATTTGCCAAATAATATTCCCTGAGCAGTTATTCTGTGAAATAATAAAAATTGGAATGATCATGAAATAAAATTACACCAAACAATATTTTTTCAAATATTTGCCAGTTATGCTATGTGACGTGTGCGAAATGAAAACTCGAAGAAATGTTTTGTTTGGAAAACAATATTAGCCCAAACAAAGTGTTTGCTTAATAAACTTTTGTCTTAATAACACTTGACAAAGTAAAATGATGCCTATCAAATGTAAATATACATAGCAGTAAGATTGCGATGCCCTATCGGGTTCATGCTTGAAACGAATTATTTATTAAGACCTTGTATACAACATGAAGCAATAAACAACTTGAACTTGAACTTGCCAGATGATATTTTGAGCAAATGAACAAAATGCGAAAAAAAAAAGTGCTATTTGTTCGTCTGGGAAATGAAACTACTGCCATAAGTTTTGTGGGAAGTGAAAATTGGCGAAAAATATTTTGCAAAAACGGCAGGATACCTTTTTGGTTGTACCTAGTCTTAGTCAGACTGGGCCTGATAATCAGCAGCGAGTCGACGCCACCCCGCTGCGCGGGGTGTCTATTTCTGGTCTGGTTTCAGATAATCTTTAAAGAATAATCATGAGTGCGTAGCGGTGTGTTGACTGTTACGCAGCGGACGCTTGTTCGAGTTCCAACATGTTTCATATGTTTGAATTTCAGAAGCTATAAGGTATTTTCCAGCCTACGCTCTCCTGCGCAAGGAGTTGCTACCAACCGGTCAGCAGTCGCTCCTGCGCAAGCTAGGCAAACTTGCGAATGTTACAGTCAAAGCATAATAAGAAGCCCTTAGCCACCTTGCCTTCCGCAGCTTAAAGCTCTCGCTGGCTCTACCGAGGTACATAAAATGATGTAGCAAACAAGGTTGGTCGGAGTGAGCTACAGCGCGGTTTCCAACGAAGAACAGGTTGTAATAATCAGGACAGGCTAAATACTGTTCACCAGTACACTGCCCTTCTCAAATGTTGTCAGAACCATTGACGGAAGATATCGAGAGACCTTGCGGACCACGAGTTTTTTATTGCCGGGTGTACCGGGGTCCGGGTCTATGGACGTAATTTCTCTGGTCCTGAAGAGGACAAGTGGGCGGACTAATTGATTATTGAAACGACTCCTCATGTCCGTATATGTGGATCTTTCCCACATATTCTTTTTCAAGGTTCCCGATTTTGACCACGTGATTGGATGGTGAGACTGGGCTTTTATGTATACTTTTTAGTCATTCAGGTCGTACAACATACAACGACGATTGCCGAAGGTAATATACTTCGATTTAGATATTTGTCGTCTCTCAATTTTTCGGCGGTAGCTTCGCTCATCATTCAGGTAGTTGAGGTCCTCAGATCTCGAAGTATCAGGCTCGTTGCCTGTGTGCGCCAGAGTCATTCTCAGCTGAAAGGATTCAGCACAAAACACAAGATTTTCATGACTAGCTGTTGCCCGCGACTTCGTCCGCGTAGAACTTGTCACCGTCTTAGAAAAATTGCTTTTAAATTTTTATAGGCGGAACCTGAATTATCGCCGACCAAAACAAAGTTCTACCATCTTAAGAGATGATTTCCGAGATAAAAACTATCCTATATCATTCCAAGGGACTCAAATTATCTGTACGAAAAATTTCATCTAATTCCGTTCAGGGATTAAGGGTAAAAGGGAACAGTGTGCGATGAGTTCATTAGTTTAAATTGCAAAATTTGAAGTAGCTTTTTTACTTATTTAAATATATAAATTTATGTGTACAGTTGCCGGAAAACATCTTGAGCTGGACTTTGAGTGCGCAGTAGCCGCATATTATAAAAAAAACGTGCTGTCCTGCTTTCATGTTTCTTGCCACAGTTTATCATTAAAAACATGTGAAATTTCAACACCTATCTTAACCCCTTCAAGGAAGGAATTAGAAAAAAATCCCTTATCAATGTTTTTGACTGTGCATTAGGAGCTTGTGACCGAAGTTTTAAACGGCTAAGTTTAAAAACGACATGTTTCCCATAGAAACTTTCAACTCTTTTTTTACCCCCTCAGGGGTTAAATTTTTATAACAAAGCTAAATCATTTGTTTTGCTTTTTAGTCAGAAACCTTCATACAAAGATTTAAGTCTATAACTTTCCAAATGAACGGTTTCCATACAACGGTTCAACCCCTATTTCACCCCCTTAAGGGTTAAAAATCCTTTCTTAGTACACATCCACGTACTGTAAAGAATATATGTTCCAAATTTCATGCTTATAACTTTAGCGGTCTAGGAAATCACACATTACTTATGTGAACCCCTATCTTAACCCCTTCAAGGGATGAATTAGAAAAAAAACCGTTATCAATGTTTTTGACTGTGCCTTAGCAGCTTGTGACCGAAGTTTAAAACGGCTAAGCTTAAAAACGACATGTTCCCCATACAAACTTTCAACTCTTTTTTAAACCCCCTTAGGGGATGAATTTATATAGCAAAGCTAAATCATTTGTTTTGCTTTTTAGTAACAATCCTTCATACCCAGATTCAAGTCTAACTATCCAAATGAACGATTTCCATACAACGGTTTGACCCCTATTTCGCTCCCTTAAGGGTTGAATTTCGAAAAATCCTTTCTTAGTACACGTCCACGTACTGTAAAGAATATATGTTCCAAATTTCATGCTTATACGTCGGGAGACCTCAGTGAGGTAAATAAATAATTTAATGATACGCGATTAAGTCCCGTTTAGTATAAATAATGTGTGAGAATCGTGAGTTTAAATCAATATATAACTTTAGCGGTTTAAAAAATCACACATTATACTTATGTGAACTTTCAAGCCCTATCTTAACCCCTTCAAGGGATGAATTAGAAAAAAACCTTTATCAATGTTTTTGAATGTACTTTAGGAGCTAGTGACCGAAGTTTTAAATGGCTAACTTTAAAAACGACATGTTTTCCATACAAACTTTCAACTCTTTTTTAACCCCTTTAGGGGATGATTTTTTATAGCAAAGCTAAATTATTTGTTTTGCTTTTTAGTAAGAAACCTTCATACAAAGATTCAAGTCTATAACTTTCCAAATGAACGATTTCCATACAACGGTTCGACCCCTATTTCACCTCCTCAAGGGTTGAATTTCGAAAAATCCTGTCTTATTACACGTCCACGTACTGTAAAGAAAATATGTTCCAAATTTCATACTTATATCTTTAGCGGCTTAGGCTGAGCGCTGTCTGTCAACAGATTAGTAACGAAGAGTTTTATATAAATATAGATAATAATACACACATACATTATGCGCTTTGGGCAAATAACGGAATTATAATAATTATTATTTACGCGAAAAGTATTAAATCCATAGAAGCCCACAACTACAAATAAATGTACAAAATCAACAATCTTAAATAAAAACGCAAGAAATATGTCTGGTATAATCAGAACTGGCTAGATTTGTGAAATCTAATAAATAATATTACATTACTTGCACTAGGTATATATAAAATCATATCATAACAATTGAATAATCTTTTAACTTAAATTAATTAATATAAATACAGTGTGAATCGCTTAATGTTCATCATCAACAAAAACGAATTCAAAACAGTAACAATACAAAAGATGGTCAGATGATTTGAAGAAAACTGCTGGCCCACTATGGACGCGGCTAGCCAGAGACAGAGAGGCATGGAAGGCAATGGAGGAGGCCTTTGTGTCAAAAGGACATGCCAAGCCGACGGTTGTTGCAAACACATAAACAAATAAATACATATTGTATAAATAATGTCCGTTTACAAGAACTTTGTCGTTCTTAGTAATTGCGTATTTTAGTGACAACCTACGAAAATGTGAAACTGAGTACGGATTGTGGTCTCATTCACTCTCAGGCCAACTATATATATATATATACGCAAGTGAATAAGAGCTGTTGACAAGCTCTTATTTTAACGCGGCTTCCATGTTTTATTATTCTGCCGTGGTATTAGTCTGTACTCTGTGGCTAATATAAGATGGAAAGAGCAAACGTCCAAATCATTGTTGCAGTTGTTATGACGAATTGGTAGATGGTGTAGGACGCTTAATACTAACTACCTTACCGCAGCTGCGGCCAAATCAAGCATAAACATGTAAATAAACTGGCCCGTGTAAATGAGGTCTTACAAAATATCGTTGTCTTTAGGTGCGTTGTAAAATTTGAAAAAAAATATAAACAAAACAACTCTATGGAGTTTATGGTGATAATTGACATTAAAACAAATGATACTTTGTCGATTCGATTCGACTGAAACTGAATTGAAGAAAATATTTACTGGTACAAGGTTTACTGAAAGTGTTTAGTTATCCGTAATCAATGCCCTACATTTTGATCAGAGGTAACCTCGCATCTTATGGACATAAAAACCCTTGGCGTGTTTTAGTATCCGGCTTAAAAGGTACATTTCGATTGTCAATATCTAAATTATATTGGCATTATTTGAATTCAACATCACAACGCGGTTGACGTTTTGTTAAAAATAAAGATAACAGTTCAATCCAAATCCAACGCAGTTGTGTCGAAGACTTGCCATGAAAAAAATTATTGACAACAAGTGAAATTTCATTTTCTTTATAGCTGGTGACATTGAGCAGTTGAAAAGATTTGCGTGCGGTGGCTACTGTGATGATTCGACCATAGTCTACTTGCAGCATCCCTGTGTGATACTGAGCGCACTAGAGGTAAATTTGTAAATTTTATCTATTTGGGCGTTATTGTTTGTTCATTATTTGTGATTATGAGTCATCATTTCTATCCGTGGCGTGAATATTCCGCTCTTTAGATAAATTCATCCATATTACTTAGCTAGAAGTAAGGGTACTTTAGCAAAATCCGTTAGGTTCAACTCCAAATAGGTTCTATTCTAAATTGACCTTAGCACTCCAATTAGCACTAGACATGGGCATGGGCATGGGCAGTGGACATGGTTAGTTATAGGACTGCTTGTGTTGACATCTTACCCAATACACTATACACAATCACTAAAGAGCCATGTTAACTATGGAAAATGCCTAAGCTAATTACTAGTCTGACATTATCTTTAGCAGATTATGTTTTTTTACAGGTTTTAGGCTACAAAGTAGTTGCCTCAAGTTCTACAGCAGTCAAACAAGACTATAATGAGTACATGTGGACTATGAGAAAAGAGTTTTCAGAGCCTGAACCTTCAGTGATTGTAGAGCAGGACAACATCACTAATTTCAGTAAAGAGGCTATGCACTTGGGGAACTATCAGCAGGCTACATAGGATGATGAAGTATAATTTGTAAAACACTATATTTTGTACTCACTGTTTTTTGAAAACTTATTATGGACACTAAAGGTAGCCAAAATCCTTCCTCTGCCAACCTGATCACTCTACCCTTGACTGAGGAAGGAGTGGTATATATTGCCATTAAAGGCTCTCTTCATGCATCTGATTGCTCTGTCTTCGGTTTAGGTGATGAAGAAATAAGAGCCCTGACTAAGAAGTTCCCTGGATCTGGAGTTGTTGTGAATGGAGATACTATAAAAACGAATGTCCTACATGCTATAAACTGCTTGGCCCAACTTGGCTATAAAATAACCTCAAGCACTGGTGAAAATGAGATCACTTGGACTCTCCAGCGTGAACTTTAAATCAGAACCAGTGTAAATTTATTATGTTGTGTTTTTATTTAACTCAATATATATTAAACATGGATCATGCAAATTGTGATCACTCCCACTGCACAACAGCAAACCAATCAGTTTGTCAGACATTATCGGAAATGGATTGGGAGAGAGGAATATGGAATGCAGGTAAGTTTTATGCTTCAATGTTATCTATACATATGTTATTAAAAGAAAAAAATGATGGTTTGTAGCTTTGTGAGGTTCTTGGATGTATGTAGGGGCAGGCGCAGGATACTCCGCGATTTACGTTCATCGCTACAAGTACATGCCGGAACCCAAATATTGGGGTCTATTCAGTGGCTGCTACGATGTGCATCGGACCGCACGCGCATGCTGCTTCGCGCGCACACGCTTACGTAAATATTATATCGCAAGTGAATGTGCTGCATTGGTCTGTTTCTGTTTATGTGTTGCATTGTACAAGAATACCGAAAATATATTGCAGCGGAATGCAAAATACGAATCACGCGTTACGCCGTTACACCACGCCGTACTATCCCTATTTTTCTATTCGTTACGTTGCATGGTAACGTAAAGCATTCGTTTATTTTATTAAAAACATATTATTTTAAATAAAGCAACAATGCAAGCAAAGCCAATAAAATGTGGCCTGGTGGTATTGGTGTATTCAATTCGTCCAAATTGTGAGATGTATTATTTTAGAGATAAATAATGAAATAATGTATATAATGTATGAAGAATATACATTTATTGCTATCTATATTGAATGCAAGCAATAAATGGGCAATACATTATTATTCTATTTTTAGTCGTTGTCAGCCCTCACTATCGGCGACGCGGCGAGTGTGCCAATTCATTTTCACCGTTCGTACACAGCCTTAACGTTCCCTTTGGCTTGCGCTGGAGTCGACGACGTCAGAGAGCCATAAATCATAATGTTTTGGCTGAGAAAAAAGCGGCTTTTGCAAAGATCAAAGGGGTGTCCCTTCTGTACTTGTACTATTATCTATTCTGTGGTAGTGGCAGTCTCGGGAACTACTCATCCAATTACAATAATTCTTTCATAAGTATAATGAACCTTTGGGATGGATCTAGGTTTAATGTTAATATTATTAGCTACCCACTTAGTAAAGGGGTAGTATCTTGTCTTATCTTATGAGCAGCAATGTGTGGTGGCTGAAAGATTGAGTTACTTGCAAAATGTAAGTTTGTAATTATTGTAAAGCAAGTAGTGTTTGCCTGTAATTGGGTTCATACTGCTGCAAGACATAGTTTAAGAATGTTGTTTAAGTTTGTTTTATACCTAGTCGGTCCCAAAGTTCTGTCACAAATGAAAATAATGATAAAAACAAAAGTAGCAATAAATGTTTAATAAATTATATACCGATTTAAAGTACATTTAATAAAGAATTAAAATTACTCAAAATTATTCAAAATTACCTCCTTTGTTTTTAATACAGGCCCTTAATCGGTGCGGCCAGTCGTCTATCGCAGCACGCACCATTTTCATATCTATCTCAGTGACTGCTTTTCTTAAAGATGACTTTAGGCTCTCCAAATTTTTATGTGGTTTAGCACAGACCTTCCCCTCTAAGACCTGCCAAATTTTATAGTCCAAAGGATTAAGGTCCGGACTAGAGGAAGGCCAATCTTCGTGTCTTATAAAGTCGATTTTTTGACGGTCAAACCAGGCTTGAGTGGTCTTGGCTTTGTGTGCTGGCGCAGAATCCTGCTGGAACACAAAATTATGTCCCGAAAATAGCGTGTTGGGCAGATCTTTGACAACCTTATCCAAAACTGTCTCTTGGTATACTTTCGCACTGATTTTGACACCTTTTTCGCAAAAATGAACCTCAGTTGGCCCGTAATAAGATACACCCAACCAGACCATCACTGATGATGGATGATGCCCATGTTGCACCCGCGGAACTCTTTTTCCTGCTTCTTCAGAGCTCCTAGCGTACACTCATATCATTCTGTTTATTGTACTTCTCTTCAATATCGAAAATCTTTTCGTCTGTAAAGAGGATATCACGGTGTCGATTTTTCGCGTACCGCTTTAACAACTTCCGGGATCTTTTAAGCCTTATTGTTTTTAGACGGGCATTAAGTAAGTGCCCACGCTTTTTTTGTATGCTCGTAGACTAAGATCTTCGTTTAAAACCTTTTTGACGGTTTTTCTACTGACACCCATCTGCAAAGCCATCAATTTCTGTTTTCGGACAGGATTTCTTGCTATGCGCGCCTTGATCGCTTTGATCACTGCTGGTGTTCGTACGGAGCGAGGCCGGCCAATTATTTTCTTGTCCTCAACACTGGAGACTTCATTGTACCTATCAATAGTACGGTACACAAACCTAAGCGTTATTTTTAAATTTTTGAGCAACTTGAAAATCGTACTTGGCGAGTGCCCACAGCGGTGCAATGCTAAAACAGCTATTCGGTTTTCTTTCTATGTCCACTCCATCGTGAGAAATGGCAACGAATGACTGTTTTTTGTTTTAAAATAATTGTCAAACATTCAAAAATGGAATGCAATAAAATTTTCTTAAAATCATCATCTAAATTTAAAAATAATATGCCAGTGACAGAACTTTGGGACCGACTACGTAGTATTGTTCAATTTCAATTTCAAAGCCTTTTATTACCTAACATACAGTTAATATTATTTTTTATGCAATATGTATTTATTTGATTATGTGTTTACAACAACCGTCGGCTTGACATGTCCTTTTGACACAAAGGCCTCCTCCATTGCCTTCCATGCCTCTCTGTCTCTGGCTAGCAGTGTCCATAGTGGGCCAGCTGTTTTCCTCAAATCATCTGACCATCTTTTGTATTGTCTGCCTCTTTTTCTTTTTGTGTTGTAGCGTGGGGTCCACTCTGTCAGTATGTTTGATCACTTGCTTTCCTCTGAGCCCGCCCACTTCCATTTTATAGTTTTTGATTTGAGAGTAACATCTTCTAATTTTGTGACCTCTCTTATTTCCGTCGCCCGTTTTCTCTCTTTTTGTGTACCCTACAATGCTTCTCTCCATTCCCCTTTGGCACGTTATTAGTTTTTGTGTCATTTTTTCTGTTGCGGCCCAGGTTTGGCATCCATATGTTAGTATAAGCGATATACACATATTGAAATCTTTATTTTCATAATACTTTTCAGAGACCAGAACCTGTTCCATGCATTTGTGACCCTTCTGTTCATTTCTTGTTGCATTTGATCAGACATAGATATGAGTTGGCCCAGGTAAATGTATGATTGTACCCATTAAATGTCCTCCCCGTCCGCTGTGATGGGTACTTCCATTCTGTTGTTCATCATTTTTACTTTTGTTTATTGTTAGGCCAACCTCTCTGCTCTTGCTTGTTAGGTCTTGCAGCATGTGTCTTAGGGACTCTGGATCGTTAGTCATGAGCACAATATCATCCGCAAATCTCAAGTGACTTAGTTTCTTGCCGTTTACATTTATGCCTGGATCAGTCCAATCAAGTTTTTTAAATACTTCTTCCAGCACGCAAATTAAAATTTTCGGTGAGAGTGTATCGCCTTGTCGGACTTTTCGTTTGACAGGGAACTCTTCTCCTAGCGACTCTACTTTGACTTGGGCGGAGCTATTACTGTACACGTTCTTTATTAGTTGTATGTATTTTCTCCAACACCCTGATTTGCTAGAGCTTGCCAGGTGTGGTTGTGTTCCAGAGAGTCGAATGCTTTGTTGAAGTCGACGAATTCTAGGTATAAGGGTTGTCCATACTCTTTGCACTACTCGAATGGTTTGTTTCAATGTTTGTGTTCATGTGGTCCACTGTTGATTGTACCTGTTGGCAATCCTTAATAAATAAATAAATATTATATATGTGAATCCTTTGGCTTTGCTTGTGTTCTTTGTAATACGCGAGCGGAGCCGCGCGGGCAATTAATAAATAAAATAAAAAGCGGGCAATTAGTTTAACATAAACCCATTATTCTCTTAAGCAACTTATTTATTTTTACCTTATTTCAGCTTTCAATGGTGAAACAGAGAAAGTGGACAAGTTAATACATCAAGCAGAAAATGCCAAGGAATTTGTGAATGTGCCTGACAATTCTGGTTACACAGCACTACACTACGCCGCGCGTAACGGCCACGTAGCCATTTGTAGAACACTGTTGGAATGCGGGGCCCATGTCGACGCTCCAACTAGTGGATTGGCTACACCATTGCATAAGGCGGCAGCTGCAGGTGAGATAATTTTATTGTGGTATTGTGGATTTCATGTGCTTGCCAAATTTCAAGTCGGGCATAAAAAATTGTTAGGGAAAATAATTAGTAATATTTTCTATCAACCTTATCATTATCTACGAGAGCTACAGTAGCCTAGTGGTTTAGGCACGCGGCTGTCAAGCGGCAGTCGCGGGTTCGAATCCCGGCTCGTACCAATGAGTTTTTCGGAACTTTTGTTTAATTTTTTTGGAATGTTTACCGTTAGCTTTTCGGTAAAGGAAATCATCGTGAGGAAACCGGTCTGATCCCGATAAGGTCTAGTTTTCCTTCTGGGTTGGAAGGTCTGATGGCAGTCGCTTTTGTAAAACTAATGCCTATGCCAAACCTTGGGATTAGGTGTCAAAGCGGACCCCGGGCTCCTTTAGGGAGCACCACCGGGAACAACGCTAGGAGGATGATGATCAACCTTATCATTATCATACTCATGATTTATTATAAAGAAGATCATGGGTTTTTTGGATTGTCTCCTATAATTTATATCTTGCAAGCCTTTGTTTCTCTTGTGGTTCCATTGATTTCAAGGTTTACACATCATATATATACACAATCATATTAATTACACTCATGGCAATTGAATTGTCAGGATTTTTTTAATACCATCCTAATAATTACACCACCTTTTCCCCGTAATTATATGATTGGGACCTATATGCAGGTCAGGTCAGATCATGGCTGCTGGCCTACCAATGAAACCTGAGAACTAAACATCAATGGAATTGGAACCCATTCAAGTTTTAGGGTCATTAGAAATCATGTTTATAAATTTCCAATGATATTTTCCAAAGATTCTGAAACCATAACTTAAGTCTAAAAAAATCAATGTTTGAATGAACCTTTTTATACTTTTCAGGTAAAGCAAGTACTCTAAACCTCCTTATTCAGTATGGGGCACGTGTATCGCTACAAGATACCGATGGCGAGACTGCTCTACACAAGGCCGTAGCACATAAACGTACTGAGCTCGTTGATATTCTGCTGGAGGCTTGCCCGGAACTTGCTAATGTTAAGGACAAAAGAGGTCGTGTTGCAGCTGAACTTTAACTAATGTCGTCATTTGCATAATCTCTATTGATTTTAACATAATTTCTTTTACTATAATTATGTATGGAATCAATGTCTCACTGATGCTCATTTTAGGTGTCATTGAAGAGGATCTGTACGGAAGTTTTTTGTTGGAACTGAATCTTAATGACACCAAAAATCGGACCACAAAGCACTTAGTAATTCACACATTGCTTTTTTTGTTAACTTAAGTATTTTACAAACTCAGTATTTATTAAATCATAAACTTTAATAGACATGAGAAAGCCATAATTATTTGATTGACATCGAATGTTGTGTTTTGAATTAGTTGTTGTTATATTGCATGAACATTACGCGATTCACGCTGTATTTGTGTTAATTAATTTAAGTTAAAAGTTTATTCAATTGTTATGATATGATTTTATATACCTAGTGCAAGTAATGTAATATTATTTATTAGATTTCACAAATCTAGCCAGTTCTGATTATACCAGAGGTATTTCTTGCGATTAAGATTATATTTAAGATTGTTGATTTTGTACATTTATTTGTAGTTGTGGGCTTCTATGGATTTAATACTTTTCGCGTGAATATAATGATTATTATGATTCCGTTATTTGCCCAAATCGCATAATGTATGTGTATGTATTATTTTATTATATCACATACTTGATATTTTTGTCTATAATAAATTATAATTTTACACACAGTGTAAAAAGGTCATTATTGCCAAAATTCCCTTAACACGTTTCTGTTTTTTTTTTTTTAATATGAATCTAGTGATGTAACGATGGTTTTAATCTTCAAAACAATTTTCTATAAAATTTTACGTATAGGTTAAGTTAAGATATTTTCATCACAATAGTATTACAGCAAGCTATGTTAAGGATTACTACTCTTTGAAACGGACATTTGTAGCAAAGGAGCAATCTTGATATTATTTTATTCGTTTCAGAAAATGGTCACCTGTCGTGACTTTATTTGCTCACAGTCCCTCAACTGCCACTCTCAGATTCATCCCATTTCCCATATTCCAAAAGAATGTTTGAAGTGAATATGAAATTGGCTGTTGAGTAACCACATTGGTAGTGCTATTTCGTAGACTGCTGTGATGTGTTTATTAAATTATCGACAACTTACAAATCGGTGTTCGAGAACACTGCTGGCTTTGAATGGGTAGTTGTGTGATATGTAAATTTAATAAAGTAGTTTATTTTTTTCATGTTATGACTATAATCTAACCATTGTTTATCCATTCCAATGAAGATTCGTTTATAAGTTTTATCTTAAGTATTGTCACGTGTAAATCAAGCATCTACATATATCAGAATTTGGATTACACAGCGGTTGAAGTGCGTAGTACATAGGTAATCAATGTTTTTGTATTTTCCACTTACACCTTTGTACTAACAGTCTAAGTACTCTAAATAATAAAGAAAACGCATGAATGTAAAGTGTTTTTATTGTTGATTTATATTTGATAAATTGAACATTGAAATATTGCGAAACAATAGCTCAAGATTAAAGAAAAATGAATTGTCAGACTTAGTGCTACATCTATTCCTTACTATTTCATTGTGTCTATTTAGAAAAAAGTATTAATTTGGCATTAACACTCATGTTGACCCTTTAATTCCCTACGTCCAGCCGGATAAACACAACTCGTAGACCGTTTTTAGTACTTTTTTCCTGACCAGAATCGTTTGGACTATCGAGCGTCACCGAGACTTGAAACATTTGTCGTGCCCGCGGTGCCAAAAACGACGTTGGCGAGACACTAACTCTTCTAGATGTCTTGTTAGGCGGTGAAAAGATTAAAGGAGTATGCGAATCTTACTCGAACAAATTAGGATATAATATATGTATATTATATGAGGTCTAAGGCTTCTGCATGTCGGGTCAATTGTGACCTGCGCTCGACTGTTATCCTTTACCAGCATGGGCGTTCTCCATATAATAAAAAAAAACAGTAACCAATCACATCATAAAACCTAAAACGTGACTAGACAATATTAAAGCATTAAATTAAAGGTAACAAGTACATACAGTATTTCAACATGTATACAGGGTGTAACAAAAATGGGGTATGAACCGATCAAGGGCATAACAGGTATCGTGTTCTGATAAGAAAAAACAAAGATTTTTTTTTGACGCGATTTTTTTTTACATTTGTATCACAGGTCGCCCCATTCGGCCAACGCTCCATACAAATGTAAAAAAAAAATCGCGTAAAAAAAAATTCTCTTAGTTTTTCTTATCAGAACATGATACCTGTTGTGCCCTTGATCGGTTCACACCCCATTTTTGGTACACTCTGTATGTCCCACTTAATACCTGTAGATATTTATTCCCATCATAAAGACAACATTGTGAGTAAATATTTAAAAGTAATTCAGTAATAATACCTAATAATAACAATTCACTAGTCATTATCATTACATTAGCAACTATAGACCTTCATCTTCCATCATTAGGAATCTTTTTAAGCTCGTGGGTAGAGGCAGTGTAGAGATATATTGGAATAATATTTTTTGCCGGGCCATAGATCTAATTTTTAATCTACAAATATCAGATAAAATGTACGGTTCTCTGCAAGTATAATATAACCAGTTGGCCGTTGTGCCCGCCTTGGGGACCGGCGCGCTTGGGTCGCAGGGTGGTATGTGATGGCCCGCTTTCAAAAGCATACGTGCTAGGTTGCTTGAGCGGCGCCTACTGGCTATTGACAGATTATCTAACCCACACGAATGCAAATCACAGGCATTGACGTTAGCTCCGTAGCGAATTTGCAAAACCGCTGCGTGGTCTCTGGAAAATAATGAGTACACGTTTAATGATTTCCATATGAATATCAGAATTGTACACTATTGTCGAGGCACGGAGGTAAGCATTTGAAGACGTAGAGTAGAGTATGAGCTGAGGGACGAGCTTGCGAAGCTGATTAATTAAAACGAAGTCTGCAATAATTGCCTTTCCAGTCGAGGATAATTTGGTGCTCTTCTCAAAAATGGGGGTAAAATGACAAAACTTTTAGTGAACGACATTTGGTTGGTAATGGTTTCAGCCAGTTTATTTTTTTAAAACAGAATCGCAAGTGTATTTTTCAACTGAAAACCGCAAGCTATAACTAAAAGTCGCTGTTCCAAAAGGAACAAGATTTTGGTTGTTTCCGGTATAATATGCTACATTTCAGGCGCGTGGAACAAGCCTGCAATGAATTTTTTTTGTTTTATTGCTGACTATAAACTGCACACTTCACTTTCCAATGTAGGGAATAACTTGATTCTTCATATTTTTATAAAAAATAATATTAAATAACTTACTTGTGCAATAGTAAAGCTCTGTTCAGGGCAGTGTCGCCGGTGAGAGCGATTGCATTCATATCTATTCTATACTCTAGCAGACACATTAGCAATTCCTCGAAGATTTTAGGACAGTCTATACTTTCAACAGCTATGTGGAGTGCAGTCGCTCCAGTAATGCTATTACACGAATTAACGTGTGCACCTGTAAACAAACAAAAACATACTAACGCCAAAGACGGCTTAAGGGGATGCCTTGATTCGAGTCGAACACGCCCCCTAGACAAAGACACGCTTATACCTTCCGCGCACGAGAAAAAGTGATGGAACACTCTTCGGGAATGGCTTTTTGGACAAATTTCGATAAATACCTAACTTAGAGAAGTTTTATTTAAATTTCATAAAGTGAGATTTTAGATGAGATAAAATACTATAGTATTAACGTGATTGTCGTAAAATAATGTATAGTTTGAGTAGGCTGAGTAAAAAAAGGAAAATACAGACCCAACTTGACGATCTTATGTGAGAGTAGTAACATTGCAATTATTTATTATATTGTTATAATGATCCATGGTAAATTTAATAGAAGTAGTTTATTTCTTACCCTTTTCTAGTAGGATTCTAGCAACGCCGGGTTGTGACAATCGCGCTGCGAGCAACAGTGGAGTGTCTCCATTATCGTTATGAAGGTTTAGGCCTCCACCATAATTAGCAAGCATTTTCACAATTTCCTCCTGCAAATTCATACATCATATCATAAATTATATTATTATTAAAGAAATATCGACTTTTTATGAACATGGTGCGTCCCACTGTTGGGCAACAAGCCTTTCTATTTTTATAAGTTTTTATTTAATTTCACCAGACTTGTGAAATTGTAACTTGTAGCTTCGTTAAACGGGCCACTGGTGTGCTACTTTTGAAGACTAAACTCTTAAATTCTAGCAACTACCCTAGTAGCATTTTAAGTTGGCCCCACGTTGGGCCATTGATCACCGAGTTGGCCCAACGAAATGCCAACGAAAATGCTGCTAGGGTATATGTAGGTACCTGTCGTTGTATTATAGCGTAATGTAAAAGTTTGTGAGAATGTGTTAGTCTAGCTCCAGAGGCCAACAACACTTCCACTACTTCTGGAAATCTGTGCCAAACAGCTTCACAAAGAGGAGTGTATCCTGAAAAACAAAATACAAAGATAAGATATAGAATTTGTTCTCGAATGCAACGAGTATTTCTCGCAGCAAAGTATGCAGAGTGCGCCTTTAGCCTTAGACAACCGGATCGGCAACAAAATTTAAGTCGAAGGACACGTCATGTACAGTCAGCATCAGAAGTAGCTAAGCAAAATAACACGCTCAAAATGACCTACACAGATCCTTATTCCCTTGACATTAGAGTTCGTGTGTAGATCATTTTGAGCATTAGAACTGCTTAGCAATTTCTGCTGCTAGACTAGAAATCGGATCGTACACGATCCGATTTCTAGTCGGACGTGTAGTTAGCTGTAGGTATAGTGTGTTCATACAAATATATAGCAGTGACGCATTCCGATAGTCTAATCAGACTATACGACTGAAACAGACAATATCGGAAGAAAATTCCGACGTGCTTTGAGTTGATGACATGATGACTGTGCAAAAGTACAGTCGGCATTAAAGCCTGATTTCCACTTTGATTAGTGCGAGTGCAGGTGATTAGGACTAGGTGTGGACAGCGACTGATTAGTGCAAGTGATTAGTTGGCTGTGTAGTAAAGTGAGTAGAAGCGTGTTCTATTTTTTTGCGAGTGGACTGCGAGTAGCCACGTCCCGCGCGCCCTCCCTTCCCCCTCACTCGCAGCGTGCCTGCCACTAAACACTCGCAGTGAATTGGACCCCTAGCAGCATTTTCGTTGGCATTTCGTTGGGCCAACTCGGTGATCAATAGCCCAACGTGGGGCCAACTTAAAATGCTACTAGGGACACTACTCGCACTACACACCTGCACTCGCACTAATCACCTGCACTCGCAGTGAATTGGACACTACTCGCACTACACACCTGCACTCGCACTAATTAAAGTGGAAACCAGGCTTAATACTCGTCGGTGGCAAACAAACGTACCTGTTGGAAAGCGGTCACCGTACCGTACCCTATGGACGCTTGCAACTCCAGGGTTGTCACATGCGCGCCGACCCTACTATAAGCTTGTTCTAATTGTTTACCATGAATTTCTTCGCCGTTCACGTTAGCTCCGACCGATATCAAGTATCCGACGACCTCCACGTGACCTCTCCCCGCCGCTAGGAACAGCGCCGTGCGCTCACTCGTGTCTCTGGCTTCTAGGTTGGCGCCATTGTTTACTAACATTTTTACCTGCAGTTAATCAAGCAAGTTATTTAATAACATTAGTAATAATAATAGATTTAGATTTCGATTTCTTTATTTCATAAAATAAATTTACATTATAAGTTAACTTTAAGCTAATTTACACGAATTTATTTAATGATCGTCAAATAATGAATATTAATTGAATGAAATAAAAATTGTTTTGCCCATAGAAGTGTTAGTAAGTTACAAAAACATAAAACTATTGTTAGTAGGTACATTGTGGCAAGTAATTAAATCAATTAATTAATTAATAACAATATCAAAATATAAAATGAGTATGTCAATTATTAATATCAAAACTGAAAATCCAGCTCAAAATTACATTTCAATTAGTTAATTTCAATTTATCATTAGCAAAGCTTCCATGCTTGCTAACTTTAAGACATAATTTATCCTTGAAGAAATCCTAAGCCAAATGCTTGTGAAAATATTAAAATAGCTGGGTTTTAAGATTAAGAGGAAGTCTTTGTAAATAACTTCTGAATAGCCGGGTCCAGACCTCGCCGAGGCACGCCTACACTGAGCGCAGAGCGCGCACGCTCGGGCGTGGCGTGATCGGCCGGGGCATGCGTCCGGTGTGGACCCGGCTACTCAGATTTTTAAAGATGAACACATAAAAGTATATTACCAAGTCTATAAATCCATTAGACGCTGCGTAGTGTAATGGTGTCATTTTCTCGTGCGTTTTATTGTTTACAAGGCTGCCTGCCAACAATAGCATTTTCACAATCTCCGAATGATTTTTAATGACGGCAACATGTAGAGGAGTTAAGCCATCACCAGCGGTCACCTCCACTTTGCTTCCTAAAGAATACAAAATTTTATAAAAAGTCTAAATGAAGGTTTAATAATAGATTATTTCTAACGTTTTATACAGTATCAGAAGCAAATAATTAGGCAAAAGATTATAAAAAAATCAGGTTTTCACAACCAAAACTTTAAACATTTGGTTGGCCAACCGAGAGCAGAGTTTCTTTAATTATTTGTTTCTGTTATCAGAATTTCCTTTCTCATTGTTCACTCTAAACAAGGGTCCAGAGCCTTTTTCTTGACAGAGCCTTAGTGGAGCGTCCATATAAAACAAATGCAATTAAGATGGATTAGAGTCTAGACTATGAGGGCCCTATTATACTAAAATGTCAAAAGGCAACCCAATACAACAACAGGCAACAGGATAACTAACTGTACCTGCATCTAACAACAGCCGCACAACAGCACCATGACCCCGTTCAGCTGCATAGTGTAGTGCACTTCTCATGAAAGCATCTTGTTGATCAATTCCGTAAATTTCCATCGATGCAGACGCAATTGCAGCACCAGTGCATTCCAATATAGAAGCATACCATCTGAAAATATGAAGTAGACATTTTAAATCTTATTGTTATAATTAAAATACTATATTGTGCATAGACTTCTATAGTTCATTTATGTGATAGACAGAATGGCGGGTGTACCTAAAGATATATTTAAAAAAATTATACGAGAAGAATATACCCAAATATGTAGTACTATTTAGTACTGTCTGATACTTAAAGTTATTAGGAAATTAAGTATGGTGTGTGTATCACCTCCTTAACTTCCTACATCGTTATCCCAAAAACCATGTATAAAGATTATAAATTTATAATATATCGTGAACAGTTTCAACAGAGTGATTTATAACTAGCTTCTGCATACGAGTCCATCCGGATAGAACTCGTTTATACCATAGTTCCATACAAAATTTCACCCCCTATGATTTGCGGGATAAAAACTATCTTATGTAAATTCGTTTAAGAGGCTGACAAGACCTAATCTTGTTGAAATTTATGTTATTTAAGCAGTTTTTTTAAGAAAAACTATTTGTTCTAGCACATAAAAAAAATATGTTAATATTCATCATATTTCAAAGACGTGGACAGACTCAATACATAATTGGTCAAAATTGGCTCGATAGAAAATAATTGCAAAGATTGGTCTTAAAATCATCATTAAACGGTCCTGTCTTTATTTTTTTGACATATATGTGACCCATAGATCTGCAATTAAAAACGTTCTAAGATCTGGCTGCCCAGCCAGCTCTCGTTCACTCTGATACAAATAGACAGTGTACGCAGTATCCCGAATCCTCAAGGGCATTTTGGTATTCAATTCAATTCATTTTTATTCAAGACCAAGATGGATCATTATTGTAGGATAGCCGCATTATTGTTTGTTGTTGTGTTTGTGTTGACAGCGTCTTAAGCATGACAAGTTAACAGACAGACACACTTTCACATTTACAATATTAGTATGGATTACTGGCAGTGCAAGTAGCTAAGTAAAAATAAAGTTAAAATATGCGACTTACTTATACATTGAAGACCATGTTTCATCTTCACTTGTAGTAGGAGCAACATTTCCAATCTCTTCATCCCATTCCAAGTCATCTTGAGGTGATGGAGTTAATGATACAGGACTTAAAGGAGAAAGCAAGCTTGCGATTCTGCTCTCATCACTACTTGACCCGTCACTGTGTATAAACACAAAATATCCACGGTTGAGACCTCTTCGGGAATCTTGATTAGGGCCAATACTCTCAAGTGGCAGTCCCATGCATCTTCTGTCACTAGGGTTCTTGTACTTAGTGAGTGTTTCCTCCTGTGGTCCATCATTTTTTATCTTGCGTTTGTGTGTTTTAGTGTGGCGTCTTCGAATGGAATGGGTGGTTTGTCTAGATTTACCAGAATCAACCAGTAGTTTGACTATGCTTAAATTTCCTATATTGGATGCTTCACCTAAAGAAGTTTTACCATGACTTGCTATTTTATTTGGATTTGCGCCTAGAAAAAAACAGGAGCTTGATAAAATGAGTCAATATAATCTGCTGTCTTCTGTATTATTCATAAATTAGATCAAATTTTGGGATGTTTACCATGCTAGATACATATCAAAGCAATTACGATTTACCTACCTCTATCAAGAAGGCAGACAATCGCATCTTGGTCTGCAGCTTGTACTGCTTTATATAAATTATCTTCTAATGACCTTTCCATGGCTTGATGATTTTAGGATGAAACAATGAGATCAATTCAAAAAATAACAATTGCAACATGTAATTCATCCTAATGTAATGAGAAAAATATAAAGATTGTGAGAACCATGGCTAAAGAACCATTTAAGCGAAGATGATTATACACGAAAAGCTTATCGACATGTATTATATAAGTGATACATTATATTCAACACAAAATCATTTATATGCGATCTGATTCAGTGACTAGCCTGAAATTGAAACCATTGAATCAAATCAAAATCGAACAAATATTGTAAATAATCAATCAATCATGGTTCTGTTCTGTTCTGTTCTGATAATGACATTACATTAATGACATTTAATTTCGTTGACACTTGACAATGACAGCAACAGTTGACAATCATCTGACAGTGCAGATTAATGGTGCGTACACACTAAACGCCTTTATAGGATCCCTATAACGAGCCGCTCCAGACGACCGAAATCTCAGCGTGATTTCAGGCATGGACCTATAATAATGAGGACAAGCTATGGTAATAATAATACCACGACTGAGCGAGATGGTAGTATACATCAATCGCAATAAATAAGTGTGACAGATTAGAAGGGGACATATCATTCGTTGTCCTTATCAGATTTCCCCTTTTTAGGGTTGTAAAGTTCAAATATATAAACTTGTGTTTTGTGGATCTTGACGATCAACATATGTGACAAAAATAAAACAGTATATATTTAATATTATTGTTGTTTTATTTATAGTAAAAATACGTAAGTCAATTTGTATACATTAGTAATTGACATATATGTTTAGTTATGAACTCGATTGAGATTCAAGTAAGATTTTTATTGTTTAAAAAAAAATTTGACAATGATACTTGACGCGATACGTCAAGTATAAAAACGAATCCAACCATAGAGGTTAGTGGTCTTTGTGGAGGCCGGACGCATCGACCGAACCGCGATCTGTAAGGCTCTTCTGGCGCCGCCGGTTGGTCTTGGTCTTCACATTCTTCACAGTCGTGGAAAACGGGCGACGACGGCGACGCTTCAATCTCTTGGCCCGTCTCTCCTTCTTGGCAATCGTACTCGATTATCGATGAATCATTAGACCCTGTCTGCTCAACTGCCTCACCGGCGGGAATCAAATGTCTTCTGTTCCGGCGAATGAGATTCCCTTTATCAGTTTTTAAATTGTAGCTCCTAGGTTCATTCCTTTTGCACAATATTGTGGCATAAGAGCCTAAAATCGAGTCCCACACTCTACTGCTAGGCGACAAATCAGGTAAACATTTAGCATTGTGCCTTTTGTCATAATTTAACTTCATTTTGCTTTTAATTTTCTGTTCCTTTTCATCTATGTTTTTTAAATCTGGACATTTTGGAATAAGGCGATCTGAAGTAGTTGGGATATTAGTGCGAATCCTGCGACCAAATAACAATTGTGCAGGGCTATATCCATTTTCACCCGGAGCACTTCTGTAGGCCATTAGACCTAAAACTGGCTCTTCTGATTTCAGGACTATATTTTTTAAAATCTTTACACCTGCTTCCGCCATTCCATTACTCCATGGTGCATGAGGACTGCTGGTGTTATGCGTGAAACCCCAATCTGTCGCAAATTTATTGAACTCGGCTGAGTTAAATTGTGGTCCATTATCACTTCGCACTATCCTCGGGACTCCATATCTGGCAAATATGACCTTTAGATGAGAAATGACAGCAGCTGATGTTGTCGTAGTCAAAGCGGTTAACTCACGATATCTGGAGTAATAATCAATAACTGCTAAGTATTCCTTTTGTTTGGCAGTAAATAAATCGATCGCTACCATTTCCCAAGGATATTTCGCAATATCTGATGTTACGAGAGGTTCAGCAGGATTTCTTCGGTGTTCGATACACTCCGAGCACTGTTGAACCATTGTTCTTATAGTACTGGATACCCCAGGCCACCATACCGATTCACGGGCGCGTCTGCGACATTTCTCTACTCCCAGGTGGCCCTGGTGCAATCGCTGCAGAAAATCTTTTTGTAATTTATTTGGAATAAATAATCTGTGACCTCTCATAATGAGATTATCCTGTAATCCCAAATCTCCTCTATACGGGTAAAATGGTTGCACGTCACTGTCTAGTATTCTCTTATCTGGCCAGCCGTATGTTTTGTATTCCTTTATAACATAGCAAACATCATCTTCTTCCTGACCTCTGCGAATTTCATCAAGCAGGCAGTCTGACATTGGGAGCGATTTTATTTGCGTTTGAATTGTCAACACTACTTCTGCTTCTTCTGCTTCACCGGCCGCAGACTGGGAAAAACATAATGGTGCCCGAGAGAGTAGGTCGGCGGAGTGTAAATACTTCCCTGGAACATGGAAAATTCTATAAGTGAAACGGGCTAATCGAGCACGAAACCTCTGCATACGTGCATTCAGATCGGCAATGGGCTTGTCGTCAAGCACACACACACAAGCCCACGTCAGTGCTAGAGCCTCTTTATCCAACTGAGCATAATTCTTTTCTGCTGGAGTCAGGGCACGAGATGCAAAGCTTTTCTATTAGTCCACCTAAACCGTAGGAACTAGCATCTGGAGATACCCTTATCTTCTTTTTCGGGTCAAATAAAGCTAAAGTTGTAGGCTTCGTCAAATTTTCTTTAATAAGGTCCAGAGTGATCGCACTCTTTCGTCCATATGATACTATGATCATTCTTGTTCCGATCTTCGACCTTCATTAGGTCACGTAATGGTTTGGTGATGGTTGCCAGATTAAGAAGGAATTTGAGATGGTAATGAATCATGTCCAGAAGACTACGAACAGTGGAAACGTCCTTTGGATTCGGCATATTCAGAATTGCGTCAACTTTATCTGGGCAAGGTTTAATCCCATTCTTTGTGATCAGATGTCCCAAAAATGTACATTCTTGTACTTGAAATTGGCATTTCTTTTTATTAAGTGTTATTCCTTCATCGGACATCCGTTTAAGCACTTGCTTTAATCTAGTATCATGTTCTTTCAAGGTCCTGCCAGTTATCAAAATGTCATCTTGACAGCAAATGACTCCTTCAATGCCTTCAATCATATTTTGCATTTTCTTTTGAAAGACCTCACTGGCACAAGCGATTCCCATGGGCATTCTGTTAAATGCAAACCGACCGAACGGGGTCAAAAATGTAGTAAGGAGTCTGGATTTTGCTTCCAAAGGTAGTTGAAAGTAGCCCTTATTAGCGTCTAGTTTCGAATAATATCGCGCATCACCTATTTGTGCTAAACATTCGTCAACAGAAGGTAATTGCAACCTTGCTCTGCAAACATTTTTATTCAGCTCTGTATAGTCCTTGCAAAGCCTTATATTTCCGTCATGCTTCGGTCTCACGACTATACAATATTCTGTTGGCTTCTCCACTGGAAAAATTACGTTTTGATCTTGTAGAACTTGTAATTCTTTCTTCAGCGCGTCATACAACGGAATTGCGACTCGTCTTGGACATACGATCGCGAAGGGTTTAGCATTTGGGACGGTACAAATTTCATATTCACCCTTTAGTTTTCCAAGGCCTTGGAACAACTCAGGAAAATCATTTAATGGGTCAAGCTCTTGAGAATCAGCTAGAGATGGGCCGAATACGGACTTTGCCGAATACGAATATTCGGCCGAACATTCGGTTCAGATCTTACCGGACCGAATATTCGGCCGAATTATTCGGTAAAACTAACCAGGTTTATGCAGGTCCTCGCGGCTCGCTGAGCGCGAATTTGACCGACCTTGACATTGTCAATGTTTAGTTTAGTTTAGTTTAGTTTTATTTATCTCATTACACAATTCTCATATAACAATAACACTTTGTAAATACTACTTATTGTATAATGATCGTTAGGCTACATTTTGCAACAATAATAGAAAAAATAATATCAAACAACAAATAGAATATAAAAAATAAGAATGTCAAAATTTGAAAGTTAAGAATACAAGTAATATTAAAATCATGAATAATTAGAGTACTGAGACGTACCTTAACAATAGTTGGCGTACATAAAAATACAAGGACAAAACCAAAACCTCGTTCCTTAGTTAAATAAAAATAGAATGAATGATTTATTTATTATCAGATAAATGTCATGTTTATTCGGTAAATATTCGGCAGTTTTACCGAATAATTCGGCCGAATACCGAACATTGAAAAACATGCTGAATATGCCGAATACCGAATAATTACCGAATATTCGGCGCATGTCTAGTTTATAGGCTTTAACATTATGAAGTGTGACACCACCATGACATGAATGATATGTCTGAACTGTGTCAAAAATCTGAACTCCAATTTATATTGTTAAATTTTATGACTTTCGACAATATGACCAGAAAAAATTATGGAGGAAAACGTTATGGACTGAAAAAATCGGATCTTAAATTTTATGGGAAACAATAGAGACCATGTTAGGGACATCCCCACATGGGTGTGCAGAGGGAGAATAACTGTGGCAGCGTAGGGTAGACTGGCATGGCACCCCCGGCAGTTTTGTTTTAAGCCTTCTTAATAATGTTCCTAGAGAGATTTTGTGTGCAATCTTTAGCTGTATGAGTGAGTTGTCATTGTCACCCCTTGATGTTTGGCACTAAGTGCGGACCACCCCTTTACAGCACCAATGTACGATAGTTTGTTTCTCAACTTGCTTACATGTCACAGGAACGAGGTTTTGGTTTTGTCCTTGTATTTTTATGTACGCCAACTATTGTTAAGGTACTCTTAACAATAGTTGGCGTACATAAAAATACAAGGACAAAACCAAAACCTCGTTCCTTAGTTAAATAAAAATAGAATGAATGATTTATTTATTATCAGATAAATGTCATGTTTATTCGGTAAATATTCGGCAGTTTTACCGAATAATTCGGCCGAATACCGAACATTGAAAAACATGCTGAATATGCCGAATACCGAATAATTACCGAATATTCGGCGCATGTCTAATCTTTAACATCCTACATTTTCTAAAACTAAAATGTATCCATGGTAACAAAACCATAGTTGGTTCACCATACTTCACAAGGGTTCCGTACCCAAAGGGTAAAACGGGACCTTATTACTAAGACTACGCTGTACGTCCGTCTGTCTGTCCGTCTGTCACCAGGCTGTGTCTCATGAACCGTGATAGTTAGACAGTTGAAATTTTCACAGATGTTGTATTTATGTTGCCGCTATAACAACAAATGCTAAATAACAGAATAAAATAAATATTTAAGGTAATTTACAACAAATGTTTGTTTTGCTGTTTTTATAGATAATGGTACGGAACCCTTCGTGCGCGAGTCCGACGCGCACTTGGCCGGTTTAATTTTATTTTACGCAACTGAGTGTAGTATGAGGTTGTGGCAAATAAACCATTACCTGCCCATGTAATAGGTTGTTTGTAATAGGTTATGTTAATACCTTTCTCGGTCGTCCGCCCTGCTCGATTGTCTGGCGTAAGTTATGTTGGTGTGCACGCACCTTTACATTGTTTTTTTCTCTGTGGTGTTTGGTCTAGTCTAGCTAGTGCTGCCGTTTGGTTCCGTTTGTTCCGTTTTTCGGAACTTTTGACACCCCCGCGGAACTGGGAAGGAACTATAGATTTTAGGACAATTTTTGAAACTTTTAAGGTCCCGGCATTAAATTAGGTAATATATTTGATAACACACTAAAAACATTGTTCAAAAAATTAGACTAATTTTTCTGAAAAAACTAAATAATCATGTTTTATGTTCCTATCACAAAAATACAGTTGATCCAAACCTGCACGGCTAGCACGCGACGGCGCGCGAGCTCTCTCGATTTTTCTCGCACTATCCGTCTCTCTCTTATTAGAACACTTAGAAGAAGAGGTATAGTGCGATAAAAATCGAGAGTATGTCGCTGCCGTCGTGTGCTAGACGTGCTGCTAATCAAGAGAGAAATTTCATGATTTTGGATCTCTTTCTCTAACTTTGTTTTAACTCTGACGCATTCATTAAAAGCTTCTAAAAAAGGCATAGTAAAGTAACAGTTGACCTTAATTGATGAAATAAACAAATATATTGCTATAATATTATTTTTTCAGATTAAAATTAAATCTATATTTTATGAAAAACGATTTTCTTAAAAATATTCGATAAACGGTAAGTATGTTTATTTATTTAAATTGCATAGTATTTCGTGATTTAAAAAAACTGAACTTTTCAACTTAAAAAGGAACTTTCAGGAATAGCGACGAAACTTTTAGGTGTAATCTGGCAACACTAGACTAGACTAGTCTATGGCATGGCATGTCTATGGTATTTATTTTTGGAAGTCAAGTCAGTGTAGTGGTTTGCGTGAAAAATATATTTTTTGCCTTTTGTTTGGGTTTGATCAATATCCTCTTCAGTTATTCTTCATTTTAAAGCCATAAAGGTTTAAGTGCACAGTTTCTATATATTCATGTATACAACTCCGTGTAATTATTCGGTAATTATGACTAAGAATCCATAAGTCGTTTTCTTCCCTGTAGTAGATTCCGGAAATTGTTTGACATCCTGTCGTAATTGCGTGTTTTATTCTACCAAAAGCAAAGACGATACTCAATAACAGTAAGTAAGGATATAATAGTCATTACTTTTCTGCGATTTGAATACTAGCTGCTAAGTGTAGCGGCGCCAGTGCTACCTTGAATTTATTTTTGATTAAAACGTCTCTTAATCGTTACATCTTCGTAACCATTTATGTTTAATCCCGCTTAGCGTAGGGTTTAGTTATTTTTTATGTTTGCAGCAAATTTGTATAATGGTGCTAGAGTTCTTACACAATGGCAACTGAAAATTGCTTAGTGAAAGCAATATATTCATTCAAAGGCAAGAACAATGATGAACTATGTTTCAAGAAGGGCGATATTATCACGGTTACTCAGAAGGAGGAAGGGGGCTGGTGGGAAGGCACCTTAGGGGAAACCACTGGGTGGTTCCCTAGTAATTATGTGACGGAATGTAAAGGTAATGAATACATTTCTCATCAAACTTAATAAATATTGGAAATGACTTGAGATAAAGATGGCTTCAGTAATTATTGTGTGAAACTATTTGTAATAATATAATTATCTCCTGATGTTGGTACAGTTCTGAAGTACTCAAGAAATGGGTTTTGCTGGAAATAAACATTATCATTTATACATACATAATTTATTTTAGATCAAACTGGGTCTTTGACAACTTCTCCAATAAGGGCAGCATCAGAAATACAGGCATTTAGAAATGTTGTCCTCAAAGACATCATTGACTCTGAAAAAGCCCATGTGGCTGAGATGCAGGGCCTGGCCAGTAATTTCCTTCAACCGCTGGAAAACAGTGACATGTAAGCAAGTTGAGAAACAAACTATCGTACATTGGTGCTGTAAAGGGGTGGTCCGCACTTAGTGCCAAACATCAAGGGGTGACAATGACAACTCACTCATACAGCTAAAGATTGCACACAAAATCTCTCTAGGAACATTATTAAGAAGGCTTAAAACAAAACTGCCGGGGGTGCCATGCCAGTCTACCCTACGCTGCCACAGTTATTCTCCCTCTGCACACCCATGTGGGGATGTCCCTAACATGGTCTCTATTGTTTCCCATAAAATTTAAGATCCGATTTTTTCAGTCCATAACGTTTTCCTCCATAATTTTTTCTGGTCATATTGTCGAAAGTCATAAAATTTAACAATATAAATTGGAGTTCAGATTTTTGACACAGTTCAGACATATCATTCATGTCATGGTGGTGTCACACTTCATAATGTTAAAGCCTATAAACTAGACATGCGCCGAATATTCGGTAATTATTCGGTATTCGGCATATTCAGCATGTTTTTCAATGTTCGGTATTCGGCCGAATTATTCGGTAAAACTGCCGAATATTTACCGAATAAACATGACATTTATCTGATAATAAATAAATCATTAATTCTATTTTTATTTAACTAAGGAACGAGGTTTTGGTTTTGTCCTTGTATTTTTATGTACGCCAACTATTGTTAAGGTACGTCTCAGTACTCTAATTATTCATGATTTTAATATTACTTGTATTCTTAACTTTCAAATTTTGACATTCTTATTTTTTATATTCTATTTGTTGTTTGATATTATTTTTTCTATTATTGTTGCAAAATGTAGCCTAACGATCATTATACAATAAGTAGTATTTACAAAGTGTTATTGTTATATGAGAATTGTGTAATGAGATAAATAAAACTAAACTAAACTAAACTAAACATTGACAATGTCAAGGTCGGTCAAATTCGCGCTCAGCGAGCCGCGAGGACCTGCATAAACCTGGTTAGTTTTACCGAATAATTCGGCCGAATATTCGGTCCGGTAAGATCTGAACCGAATGTTCGGCCGAATATTCGTATTCGGCAAAGTCCGTATTCGGCCCATCTCTACTATAAACACACTCCTCAAACGCATGCTTGAAACTTTTCTCTAAAATCATAAATGGCCGAGATATTTGACCCGAAGGTTCGGAAAAATCTGTACTTGCAAAAAGTTCAATGTATGTTGTGTCATTATTGGATCTGGCTCCGGGTCGCCGTACACCTAACACTCCTCCTCGCTTCGCTCGTCGTCGTACCTACACCAACCTGCCTTAGAGGTCCAATATCTTGGCCATTTCTTATTTCAGAGAAAAAGTTTCTAACAAAACATGCTTAGTTATTTAAACGTATTCTTTACGAAACAGTCATAAAAAATATAAAAAGTACATGCCATAATGACACCGCACAGTAGTACCTAGTACCCCTTTCAAATGTATGTCTGGAAATGTTTCTGAGTAATTATCTATATGACTATGGATGTTATAGATTTGGTCTCTTAGACGTAATTCACTTTAGGCATTAAAACGATATGAATAACAACCATTAGTACGTTGGAATATATGCCTTAGGATATTTATGAATAATTATCTTTAGACCTTTGATCGTTATGGACATCAATTTTCTGACTTTTGTGATTATAATACTTAATATTATAGGTCATTAATGTTAGAACTATAAAGCGTTATACTTAACAAAAATTATGACTATTGATGTTTTTGTCTATAAATGATATGGAATCAATTTCTGACTATCGAAATTCCGAACAATAAGTTTGTGGGAAACAAAGGGACCCCCCCTAACATATGTTGCCCCTGCCTTACTTTACTATTAATTAAATCTTAATTTGGTTTCCTACATTCTACTTATATTTTGTATGACATGTGACAGTCAACCATTTTTGTAACTTGTTATTACAGTTATATATGTCTGGAACCCTCTTTAAAATTCAGATATACGGTATAATTCATAAAGCCTATTACACTATCATCTATATATGTTAGTAGTCCCTGAATAACCATTTATTTACTCAGAAATTTTGTTGCTTTTATCTCCCATCTTAGGAGAAAAAGTTTATTGACCCCAATATATTCATATTGTTTGATAAGCATTCATAACGGATTCAGTTCTATTGTTCTGAGTGTCTCTTATAATATAATAATACCTCAATTTATAAACCACTAAAAACTCATTTTTTTAGGCTGACAAGAGATGAGTTCAGGCAATTGACAGGCAATATAGATGAGGTGCTACAAATTCATGAACAGTTCCTTGCCCTGTTGGAAGAATGTGCTACGAAAACAGGACCTGATCAGCGGGTTGGCGGACTTTTCTTGCAATGGGCTCCCAAAATAAAATTGGTGCACCAAACATACTGTGCTGGTCACCCAAAAGCAGTGTGTATTCTAGACAAATACAAGTAAGTTTATTATTTTTGAAGATTTAATTATTACTTTTTCGATGCCATACGCCAGTAAAAAAATATTAAAATATACTTCAAAATTACAAAAAACCACATCAAGGTTACATGCGGTTACGGGCGCGGCAAGCGGTGGTTACTGTGATAACTATAGCCATCCTTGGAACAGAGAGTGCGAAGTGTACTTGCGTTCATGGCACTGAAAGGGTTTAGAAGACTTGCATAAGTCTTAATACTTAAATTTATTTACTTAGGGAGGACTTGAACACATGGATGGAAAATGCTGGTGCTGTATGCCCTGGAGTGCTAGTGCTGACCGCGGGTCTGTCCAAACCCTTCCGTCGTCTCAGCAAGTATCCGGCGATGTTGCAAGAGCTGGCGCGACACGTCCACGAGGCTCATCCGGACAGGGGCGACACCCATCGCGCGTCAGTTGTTTACAAGGATGTTGCTGTAAGTATATTGTCGTTCTGTACATAGTCGTCAAAAAATCGAATGACATGACAAAACGTATGTATCAATAAGGAGGACAATAGTACTATTTGCGGCATTAAGTAATATGAATAAAATTTGCTTTCACTATTTTTAAAATAATATTTTTTTGATTTAAGAAATTCCAGTTTTTTAGGACTAAGCTTTTATTCCCGGCTCATTGAGCCTAATCGCAGCAGGGTGTTCTACGTTTTCTATAACAACTCTTAGGCTTAATCATTAATGATAATCAGAGATACGGCGGGTATTCTAATCTTGAAGTAATATGTTGGCTGATGATTGATAATGTTCCAAACCTAGTTTAATTATTTTATTTAGGGTGGCTGTGCAGCATTACGACGGCAAAAAGAATTAGAGCTCCAAGTAGTAACAGGCGAAGTGCGCGGATGGCCCGGTGGCGAGTTAGCGGCACTGGGGGATGTTTTGCATATGGGCAGCGTGGCTGTTGGGCCTTCACACCAAGATCGGTACCTCGTACTTTTCCCTTCGGCGCTTTTATTGTTGTCCGTTAGCAAGAGGGTGTCAGCGTTTGTTTATGAAGTAAGTAAAATGTTAATTATCAATTCACCAGTAATTCTTATCAAGTTATAATTGTAGTTAGTATCTTAATATCCGGCCTGTTTTAGGGCTGTCTTCCATTAACAGGGATAACGGTTTGTAAATTAGACGACTCTGAAACAAGGAAGAATGCATTTGAAATTAGTGGTCCAATGATAGACACCATCGTAGCTGTGTGTCAAACAAGAGCGGAGGCAGACAATTGGGTCAGCTTATTGCAAAAACACTCGAACACCAGCAGTCCTGCCCATGAGCCGGGTCAGCCGCAATCGCTGCCACATGTAAGTGTATTGTTTTTTGTTACTTAGTTGTTACATGGCCTGTATCGTTGAGTATTTTGTACACGAACACATTATAATTATTATCTTTGCGGTGTACCACATAGGTACCTTCTTTATGGTCTACCTGTTTTTATTCAAGTAACGCAAACATAGGTTTGTAGCATATTTGTGTCTGATTGAAACGATACTTCTGGTAACAAGCAAGTTTTTATCTGCATATATGTCTTTCTGTTTGCATCAGGTGTTTACAAAACAGATGTTCTGGTTATTTTGACTAGACAGCACTGAATAGCGTATAATTAACTAATTTATTTACCTCTTTAATTATACGTGATTATGATTAAGTCCTGTTTAGTCAAATTAATGTGTGAGTGTCGTGAAAGAAATATAAATACGTGTTTTAATATTGATTACTTGATACGTGTAATGCAACTTATATTGGCAAGCAAAAACTTTTTTTTAATAGATATACCTATCTACTAACATCAATACTATTTGTAAAAATACTTTACGATACAGGTGAATTATCTTTTGTTGTAAAATTATTTCTATATTAAGGTATTTTTGTGATGTTTCACATAGCTGACCCGCTCACCTTCTGAAGGGGCGCTGTCTAGCTTCAATTCTAGCCGTCGAAGCCTTTACCACGTGACTTTGCCACCGCCCAGTTATCCCTCTGCATCTCCTTATTATTCACTCACTAAATATTTTGCGAGACTAGTCAAGAAAAAGGTTATTACTAGACAAATGTTGCGTAAGTTATTACATGAGCGAACCTGGGCAAAAGCTTTTGAATTAACGGGATTGCCCGTAATGCGAAGACACAAGAATCATATAAGGCTAAGGATAGAAAATGACGGAACTATTGGCACCGAAACAGAAGGGTCTGACAGCGACAGCGAGAGAGAATCTGACCCCACCGAGGCGTACACGAGCTCCAGCTGCACCGATGCAGATCAGCTGAGCTATCCTAGAATGATGAGGCAAAATGCACAGGATATTACGAGCCCCCGTACTGCTTCCTCTGTTAGTAGCTGGGGAAGTAATTATGGCTATGTGCGCTACATGGATAGCTCAAGTAATATGAACTTTGAGGAGTCTGAATTGGTTAGGGGGGATTGCACGAAAAATATTTTTTTGTCAATTCCATCTAATACTAACATTTTTCAGTCTGTCAATAGCCCAGAAGATACTCCTTTACAAAAATCCACACGTGAGCAGAATTTCGATCGGTATCTTCTAGCACAACAATCAGAAAGTACAGATAACTCTTCATTTGAGGTGAGGCCGTATATGGCATGTGAAGATTTGGTAAACATTGACCAGGATATTCAGATGAACACTATAGGAAGTGGAAATACCGACTTTGTTCCTACGCGACAAAGCTTTCCCTTCAAAGCCAAAATGGATTCTGTTCCAAAGTTATGGAAATCTACAGAGGAAACTCACTCTCAAGATTTAGTGGACGAAAATTCAATATCGGATATATTGCAAGAAATAGATCCGCCATCCCCAAAATCGTGTAATGATTTTATTTACCCTGATCATCCAGTCATAATCGATCCACCTCCGATGTTTAGAAACGAAGAAGATGATGTTAAAGTGATTAACATTAACCTTAATACCGATGTACCTTTTCGTAAGCATTCTCTTAATTCTGATAAAAGAATCAGGCGTTCTCTGTCGAAATCCATGGTAGAGACCGAAAGCTTCTGCAAGAATAATGAACCAACTATTCAAAGAATGAGTTCACAGTCGGACGGAAATAAGTTATCAAAGAAGTGTGAATGCTGTAATAGGTCTTTATGTCCTAGCCCCAGATCTTCGGATTCGGGTGTCGTCGGGAGCTGCAACTTAGCATCTCCTGAATTGAACATGCATGAATATGCCAGTGGAAGCACAGGAAATGATTCGGATGGACATGAAAAGCTAATGGAAAATTTGTCCCAGAGAACTTTCGATGAACGCCGTAAGAATTTAACGCTCTCAGAGATTGAGGCAGCTAATTATGAGGATCAATGTAGGTGTACATCTCCCTTCGGTTCCACAGCTAGAACATCTTGCGTTACAAGTGTAACATCGGAAACTAGTCTTGATGTGATGGACTCGTCAAACATCCACATGACTTCCACGTATGCAGCGAACCCACCTGTATCGTCGGCACAAATTAAAAGAACATCCATTCGTCGTAACATTGACCGGTATATACCGGAAATAAAATTAAAACCTGATCCTCCACCACGTGTCTACCGGAAACCCAGTATCCATCTAGAGATTCCAAAAAATGTTCGTCAGCCTATACCGTGTCAATGGAGTACCTTAAATATAACAGAGCGTACAAAACCAAGCTTGCATTACCACATGCGCATATTCAGGGACAAGCCGGAAGGTGACGACATAAACACTGAAAGACAATCTCGAGCAAATCAACGTCGAAATTGCGACATATTTGATCAAGGAAAAGATCAATCAAATAGAGGAGAAAATACTCGCAAAACTAGATCTCGCAGTGAGGACATATCGAAATTCCAAAAGGATTTAACAGAGGCTAAAAGTGGCTTCATGGTTTATCGTTCGGACTTGTATGCGCATTGGTGGATGAAAGCAAAGTTACCCATAACCGTGGTCACCGACTCAGGCAAGGATAATACTTTTGTAAAGAGATACTGTCTTTGTACATCACTGGTTTGAAGATAATAATACTTACTGCCTTGAAGTTTTGTAACCATTAATGCTGTCATTAGTTACCCCAGTGTTGCAGTGCTTTACTTGATCATCCTTGCCTGTGTTTATTCATCTTACTAACTGAACAAACCTGCTACTGCAACTAGATACCTCATTACTAACAAATTAAGATAAATGCATGGATATGCTTTTATTACCTGTACTAGAGCTGACCTAGAGGTATAAATAGCGAAAATATTGTGTGAATATACCTCTATCAATACGAAGTGATTGTGATTGATTTGAAGTCCATTTGAACCTGGGTCCATAAAATATTCAGAAAATTTAAAAGCGATGGTATTCAATGAAACGTTTGAAACCTTGAGTACCGTAATAAAAATATAAATACGTATTAGGCACTGCGAGTCGCGTCGCGTCGCGTCGAGGTGGAGCCGGGTCACAAATGTGCGCCATAAAGTGTGCTTTAAATAGATGTTCGAACGGATGTTGTTGATGAATATTTGGTAAACGATAATGGAACTGTCTCACATTACATTATACAAATTAAAATGGACAAGTTATCTGTAGTATATCGACAGATTAAACCGTCATTCTTCAAACTCCTTACGAACACGTTTATAATGGTTTTCTGCTTCGACATTCGAATTGTTACACGCTATTCTTATAATATGGATGTTTAGTCTGGTTTGTGCCACTTACGTGTATTTTTATTTTTTTGTAGATGGCCATGACAGACAGCACTAACCCTGATTTATCGTCAGGTTTAACCAGCCACAAAAGATCACACTCATTCAACAACCATCAAAGCTATACGCAACATACTCAGCAAACGTCAAAAAGTAAACAAAAAAATCAGTCCGCCCGCTGGCTCTTAAATTCTTGCGACTCTATTGATCAGTCGCCTGCCAAACCAAACAAAGATCCTATTGGTAAAAAGTTCTCTTCTGTTGATTTTATCGACACGGCGGGATCGAACTACAGCAATAAAGGTACGATGAAGTAAATTTGTTTGTCTTTAATGGTGATGGGTATTATTTGTTTAAACTGACATAAAATGACTATTTTAGGGTGGAGTATAACATGTTTGCGTCCGGCGCCTCCTCTCCGGCCGCAGTCCTTCACGGTGGGCTCGGACGAGAACATAGGCCCGACGCACCCATATGCACCACACCAACGAAAGTCTAATTCTTATGAAGAGGACGCTCTTATTCTTAAAGTCATCGAAGCGTACTGCACTTCAGCACGCTGTAGAAATGCTGTAAGTTCTGGTGAGTATCATGTTTCATATTATATTTAAAAGGAAAATGTAAATTAGATACTTTAAGTGTGATTCGTTTGTGATACTAAAAAAATATGATGTAGTTATTCAATTGTATGATTAATGGTCAACTGCGTGTTGTTCAAGTTATTGCTGATTGCCTTGCGAGTTCCTGACTAATGAAGTCTCCAGAGTATTTTGATTGTTTGTCGCGAGTATTAACGCACTAATGAATACACTCTTGAAACTGGTGTGCATACCCTAACTCAACCTTAATCTAAAAATCCTTTGAAACTTTACTATTCAATAACTGATAATGATATGCTACCCATATCCCTTATATCTAATACTTAGTAAAGGATTTTACTAACATTGCTGTATATTTTATTATGCAGTACCCAATATACCACTGGAGATATTCGAGTCTACAAGGAGGAGACATGCCAAGTCAAGAAACCGTATTATCAGTTGGTTTTTAGAATGAACGATGTGTAATAATCAACACCCTAAACCAAATATAACGCTAGTCATATAAAAAGTAGCGCTTGAAGTTTTAAACTTGTTCGATATTTTGTTGTTGGTGTTGTTAACAGTTGACACTCCTATTTATTTATTGACATACATACTTATACTCTCTATAACCTATAATACTCTTTATTCGTGCTGTATATCCTGCGTGAGCACATACTTTGTAATGCATGAGGTTGCAGCATGCTTTATTATATTAGGTATACCATAATTACATAGTATTCGATGTAGTAATTTACAGTTACTCATACGCCTTGCAATTGTAAAGGCAGTAATTTTACTTATTTTAGTAAGTTATATGGCGTATTTATATATACCTAATTATGCATTAAACTCCAGTACAAAATGGCTTTCTAGTCTAGTTAGAAGTAAATAAACTTTTATTAAGAATCTCATAGGAAAACTGCCTTACATATATGTATGTTTTAAAGAATTACATTCATTTTAATCTCATAACTTAAACTTTTTACAACGTTCGTTACTATGTCATGCTTTGCAGTCTCAAGCAGCAGCAGTAGAAAGGATAATTCTGTAAAATAACTGGCGTCACTAACAAGTTCGTTGAATTGCAACCAATAATTAACTTGGTCTAAGCTGTGCTATGTTGTGCACCTACCGACTAAACAGATGTTTTAACCCCGGTCTTTAACCACGTGCCACTGCCACGGTAGTCTGAAACTTTCTATTTTGTTACATGCGGCTGCCTTTATATCGCACCTGCAGTGGACTGCAGCCACTTGTCTCTTGGTAAAGTACAATATCACGCACCCGCTTCTAACATTCTTCACTATAATTACACTAAATTACCCATCGTCCAAAGATGTGAGACCCCCGACTACGTAGGCTGCACCAAGCCTTCGAAAGTGAAGCGCAACAAAAGTTCCTCTGCGGCCGACGCTTACCTGTACCGCGGCCCCGAGACAAGGAGGCTGCTCTCGGAACGAAAGTTCCAGATGAACCGTTCTAACCCAAATCTATGGGAATGTTCAGAAGAACGCAGGCAGAAGCTGTGCGAGGGCCGGGAGCGGCGCAGCGGGTCACACCCGAGCCTGGCGGCGGCGCTGCGGCCGGTCGCGCCCGCGCCCGCGTCCGCGCCGCTCGTCACTCCCCGCGCCGCTCGCTCGGCGCGCTCCTCCACCTGGTGCTGCGGTTCCTTCGTCAAACAACTCACTAAGTCACATCACTTTGACTGACACAAGTAGTCCTTCTCTACTTATTGGTCCACTGTTGACCTCGTTCCTCGAGAGGCGTCTTCGTTTGCTAATGACCAATTTTGTTTTTCCGATTAATCCACCATTAAAAGCTGCATTAATGAGCGTGATCATTTACCATTATTAATATCATTTCTAAAAATGTACTCTTACTAATTATATTAATCTACTAAGGACTTACCTAAACGGATTTTAGTCATACCATTCAGTTGAATGGATGTCGCTGTGTAATGATTTAACGAGAGAGTTATTAACGAAAGTCTCGATACATCATGAATCATGATTCAAGCTCGAAATAAGGCGGGACAAACCCAACCGGGTCGTAATTTTGTAGTAGGTACAGTAAAAGCTACAATTTCTAGTCAGAAAAGTATATTTTTGAAATATTAGTTATCGTCTTATTTTCTGTAATGCAATAAAACTAGCTTGTTATATCGCCTTATACATGCGTGTGTATTAATCATAGCGAGTGCAGTATTATAATTATAGATTAGATTTAAAAATAATTTTATTTTATAGGTTTGCTTTTTGATGATATACCTACCTATGTAGAATCTTAAAGTCATGGTGCATATTTGATATTTATATAAAATGCATGCCTTGAATTGTTAAGAGGATTATTTATTTACTTCTACTAATAAAATAACATGGGAATAGTTGTCGATAGCACTGACAATAAGGTGTGATATATTTACCAATAGCTTTATGTAAATTGCGTCAGTATCGAGAACGGCTCGCAGTTTCATTTGTCAGGTGAGGCGGGACTATTTTGGGCCTAGTGGCAGCCGCACCGCCACTGCTATATTAGAGATTTACTACTATAACAAGGGTGCTAATCTCGCGCTTTTTAATGCTCTCTAAGATATGTGAATGTCTTACGATGTTTACCGTCATCTTTCAGCCATAGGCAACTGAAACTTTAGACTGTATCTAGTCTAGAGTTGTTCACATTTATAAAAAAAAATTACGAATAAAAGTTCACAATTATTCATAAAATTGCCAAAAATGACGCAACTTTGGGCAAATCCAAAAGTAGCATTTTAACAATTAGAATGGATAAAAGGACATATGGCGTAACTAGAATTGTACCAAGCGAAAGTGCATAATTCGTATGTTATAGAAACATGAGTGAATATTATTAGGTGTTGCAGTGGGTAATCAGAGTAGGCAGCGGGCGGCGCGGCGTGATGTTCGTTAAATATTGAACGCAAACGCGCCACTGCAACCGTGCAACGTGTACGTAAATACGTGGCCACTATATACAGCAGTGCCAACTGCAATGTCGCAAACTACCTAACTCACTTGATTGTTCTAATGTCCTTATTTGTTGCTTTGTATGTTTGTCGACACCTTTTTTATAAATATAATTAGGGACAATGGAAGTTATAAAGTAGAAGTTATAGTTAAGTAGGTATTTAATGATTCAGATGTAAGTGCATAAAATTAAATCTAGTGTGATACAACTTTTGTGGAGTTACAGCATAAAAAAACCATTTTACATTTAACGCTTGTTTTAAATATGTAACTAATAATTTGTAAAAAAATATTCTTACTATTATTATTATTGAATTTGTTATTTTCAAAAACATCTCGTGAGTAACCTATGTTTTCTAATATGTAAATCATTTTTACGCATGCTATGAACAGTTTAGTTACTTTAAAAATATATTAATATTATTCACATCAGCAGCAGAAGTAGCTAAGCGGGCATCTGGCACATAATTATATACGCAAACTCTTATTACCTCATTATAAAGACTAGTGTTGTTGACAATTTTGGCCTCTTAATAAGTACGCGTAGCTAGCTACCTCTGCTGACTGTGCCTACTCATATTAAGTATGTAGCAGATAAATAAGTATTTACACTAGTTGACACTGGAAACTAGTTTTTGGCTTATTAAACTCTATCGCTTTTAATACGTTTTTAAAAGATTTATAGCTACGGGTCTAATATAAAAATAAATAAAAACGCAATATTGTTTACCTCACACCTGGGCATAACGTGAAAATTACCGCCCGCTACGTGTGCGAAAAGGCACACTGTCAGTCACACCCCGCGAGGCCCTAGTAAAGAAAGCCTCAGCATATCTATCACCTTTGCCTTTGGCATGGACGTCAAATGCCTGCGATCATTATTATTTTTGCTGCCCTAGGCGAGTAATGAACTTACTCAATGCCGTGCGGTAAGATGCTGTTACGGACGGACATTCTCCCGATCTGCTCCCTACATTTTAATACTTTTAGTATAGGGTACGGTTAAAGGTGTTATACCTCCGTTAAAGATATTTCAGATTCCGACTTTAAAATATATCCCAATGTAGCGCACCACCTAGTAATCTGTATCAAATCAATAGATGTGGGTTTTAGGTATACCTAAATACTTATATTCTCAGGAACTTGCTCGCTGTTACGTCCACAGTAGCTAAGAATATTTTAATACGCGGTAGGTACTTACTCTCAGCTTCCCAATTTGGTAAGTTAACGATCGGTTACTGCAACAATAGCATAGATATTGAAGGGTAAGACTCACCAGTTGTAGTTTTATAATTTGGTGACTTATCTCTGATATCCGTTAGTTTGCAACGTGTATATTGCTTCTAGATGCTTCATGTAATCTCGATTAAGTCGAATAAGGAAATGGGGTTTAGAAACAAAGCCCGTAAAGTATTTTTTACAAAACATATTATGATGATTACCTATACATTTATTGTGTATTTACATTGAGTAATCAACTTTAAAATAATATTTTTATTTAAATAAGAAATTAAAAAAAAAATCCTTTTAAATTTTGCACGTAAAAAAATCCTTTTAAATTTTGCAGGTACAGAGTAAAGCTAAACGCATCTTCGCAAAAAAACACCTTGTTTGTTTGTTAGTAAGTTAGTAGTACTTTCCAATCGGTCACAGATATGATAAAAAAGCAATGCGCTAATTTAATTTTGAACAGGAAATAGTAAGTGGTAAACCGGATTTTTTTTTATTGAAATGGGGTTATGTAAAAATAACTTAACGGTACAGGCGTTTAACGTATACGATTAATGTACCTACCTATTTACCCTCATGCCTGCACGAGTACCTACTATAGTTTTTGACGATCGTCGCTTATCGCTGTGGATAAAGCATTCGTCGCGTTATGATAAGTACCTATGTATCTAAGTGCGAGAGGGACGGATGTTATATCCACAAGGCGATGAACTGATCGTACTCGTTGGCATGTATATGTATGATGGCTGTGTTTATCGCTTGACAGTGACAAGATAAGGCACTGGTCCCACCGCCGGCTAGTAAGCTAGAAAAGTTGGGCAAGTAGATTACATTGCGGATCTGTAAAGGTCGATTGATCACATGATGGCTGTGTTTATCGCTTGCCAGTGACAAGATAAGGCACTGGTCCCACCGCCGGCTAGTAAGCTAGAAAAGTTGGGCAAGTAGATTACATTGCGGATCTGTAAAGGTCGATTGATCACATGATGGCTGTGTTTATCGCTTGACAGTGACAAGATAAGGCACTGGTCCCACCGCCGGCTAGTAAGCTAGAAAAGTGGGGCGAGTAGCATTACATTGCGGATCTGTAAAGGTAGATTGATCACACTGTGCCTGGTCAGCACGCAATGAACCGTTATTCGGCCAACTTTTCTAGCTTAGTACTAGCCGGCGGTGGGACCAGTGCCTAAAGCAGTCTGCTCATTCTTACACAGATATGAGGTGGCGGGTGCCGTATGTATGTCGTTTGTCACATGATAAGAATGCGTGTAATACCTACGCCTTGATGTATTGTGTTTGTTGCAACTTAATTAATTGAACTCGTTTTAAATAAAATGTTTATTCTCTATGTTGCTGTTTGCGTTACAAATTTGGTGCAAAATACATAAGTAATACAATAAAACTTGTGCAGCTGTGTTTAACTTCTCGTTTAGTATTCGTAGCATTTTATTTGAAACAAAGTGACTTTCATCTCGTATTCGTGTAGTCCTACTGAAACCATTTGATGGTATAAGAACAATCCTCCCCTAAAATATATGTAATGTACGTCCTGTGTAAACTCTTATTTACCTATTTATATGTATTAATTCTATTGTTCAGTTCTTGTTAATCAATGTTAGAACACATACACAGTTTAAAAACTGCAATCATTAGATTATACTAAACATCTTTAATATGATAATATGTATTCAGTGTTGCATTGAATTACATTTTAGTATGCATCTATGTATTGTAGTTACTAGGTAGTTTATAAATTATTTTTTGATCAAATTATATGAAATAAACACAAGAACTTATGTATTCTTTTCTATCTCAACACATTTTCCATAAATAATCTATTTAATAACATTATTATACATAGGTATCGATTGCTATCTATTAGCATGTCTTATCCAGATCTATAAACGTATACGCGTATTATTATATTCGAAAGGTAAATCTATACCTAAGTACCTAAGCTAATAAAAGGATAGACTAATTAGACAATATTCTGGTTGTAGGTATCTACTGCTATAGATTGAGTTCATGTGCTTGAACCTACATGTGATATATACTCAACCAACGTTACTTACCTACTATAGTTTTTGTACAAATTGGATAAACTTTGCTCGCTTCTGCCGATGCAACTCACCAAGTTTAATTACGCAAAGCAAGTTTAAACCGAGTTAAACTAAAACTGAAGTCATTTTACATGATACTTACACATTTCACGCTCGGGCTATACTTTACAACTGTGTCGGTTCTGAGTTATAATAAATCTCACATCCTTTAACGCACTCAATTTTATCTCTGCCCACCGACTCCGCTTATATGCTGATGCAAGGTGGGTATTCAATGATTACTTAGGTAATAAAACAAGAAATAAAACGCATCATTGTGTTATGTTTGAATGTTGTTTTCAGAATGCGACGACGAGAGTCCATTGACGATTGAAGCGCTAGTGAGGTCGCCCTCCTTGCCGATACAGCCGACTGCCACCCACGGGTCGCCGAGCTTGTGGACCGTTGTTATGCGATTACAAAACGAAATAAAAACTTTGAGATTGGATGTTAAGAACTTGCAGTTGCAACTGAATGAAGAGAAACAAGAAAGAAATCTTGCCATTGCTGCTTTACAATCTAACAATGTTTTAAAAGATGTCAAGGAGAGTAAATGCTAATTAATTAATTGAACGACTAATAATGACTACTACTTATGCCTGTAACGAGTATTATTTTTTAACAATAAATGTATTATCGTCTATTTCATACATACTAATGCATTTTGATTTTTTGATTAAGTACCTACCTCCCAAATAGATAGGTACATAAATATCTACGCACCAACTATGGTACAGTAAAATCATTTATCAGCTGTATACCTGGTAGTATTATTAATTAATTAAAATTATTAGTCACTGACTATAAACTGAAAATAACCCACAAGAGTTCTCGCGAATTAGATTATATACCTACTAAATAATATTGAAGACTTGTGGAAGAAAGAGCCTTTGCCCAGCAGTGGGACAAGTAGGAACGAGCTAGAAATAAAATTAATAAATACCTGTTTTGTTTTTTAGGGTTCCGTACCCAAAGGGTAAAAACGGGACCCTATTACTAAGACTTCGCTGTCCGTCCGTCTGTCTGTCAGCAGGCTGTATCTCAAGAACCGCGATAGCTAGACAGTTGAAATTTTAAAAGATGATGTATTTCTGTTGCCGCTATAACAACAAATACTAAAAACAAAATAAAATAAATATTTAAGGGAGCCCCCTTACATACAAGAAAAGTTTTTTTGCCGTTTTGTCTGTCGCCAGGCTGTATCTCAAGAACGGCGATAGCTAGACAGTTGAAAATTTCTCAGATGATGTATTTCTGTGGCCGCTATAACAACAAATACTAAAAACCAAATAAAATAAATCCCATACAACAAACGTGATTTTTTTGCCGTTTCTATAGATAATGGTACGTAACCCTCCGTGCGCGAGTCCGACTCGCACTTGGCCGGCTTTTTCTATATAATGTAGCAAAATAATTTTTGACAAGATGCGCAATCCTCGTAGGTACATATAGGTAGTAAGTATATCTAGATAAGAAGTACCTAGCCAAAGCTCTACCATATAGAATATATCGCAAAGTTCTCGAGAAGCTTTCCCGAATTACACTGTATCTACTATCGCATTTATCGAGTCTCTAGAATGGGTTTGATCAGAAGCAACGTGCCAGAAAGCGATAAACATATCTAATTTTCGTCGCTGTCTGGCTTTGTGGCTACTGGGCAAGAAAATCTTCATTTATTTGAATGCCATTTGCACGTGTTCACACCCTTCCATTTCGCAACGTCATTGATCGAGCTTTCTAAATTAGGGCTGCTTTCATCGAGGCTTTAGGGTTTTGTAATTTATAATGGATAAAGACAAATCCATGTGTTGGAGGCAACTATAGTACATTTACCTATTAATCGCAATAATAGATTCCCATCTGTTCTAATTAATTAGGTACGAATTTCGCATTTAATATTTCTTTACCTATCTAACACTAACGAGTGTGCGAGTCGTGAGCCTTCTTTTGCACGCCACTTGGCTCAGTCCTCTACCTACCAATCAATTGCTAGTAGGTACTTGAATATTAATTAATGCGTTGTAATTAATGCAGCTTCTTTAAATTTTTATTTTAACCTTCAAATTTACTTAGTTGTCTAGTAAATTAATAGGTCAGCGACTAATTTTCAGCATCTAATAAATATTTTTCAAGCGACCGTATTTTGTGTTATTCAAGCTACGTTATTATGATGACTCAGCATGGTGATTATTCTATAGCAACGAAATTTGTTATATGTCTACATATTTTAAGCTTCTAAAAAATGTCTCTATTGCATCTATAAAATAATTTTAACGGACTCTAATTTCATATTGAAACCTCTATTCTTCTTTTATAAAGTTTTCGTCATCAAAAATGGCCACGGTCCCAGAAGGTTCTTGTCCTCATACAAAACATAAATACGCTCTCAAAAAAGTACTCTTTTTTGAACGGGTTTAGTTACTTATGTAAAAAAAATATTTCACGGGCTATAGTCCAAACGGCTTGTGGATTTTGGTATATGAGGTGTCGTTGGATTCATCTTAATCGTGGGTGTTGCATAAACTAAAATATTTGAAAATTGCAGTTGGATATTTTTAAAATCTATTTTGTATGATTTTTTCTTAGTTTTCTGGTGGGTCTTAGTAGGTATCTTTGGGTTTTGCTACAGGCCAAAATATAAGCTATAGTAGAATACGCTCGCTTAGTTAGTAGCGGCAACGCCAATTACCTACCTATATAGGTTCCGCGACTCGATCTTGACCGCACGCCTTTTTGCGACATTGACCCATTTACTAAACTACTTAAACAAAGTTTTCGGTTTTGCCATCCAAGCTGCGCGCTAAACATCCCAATAAATAACTTCGCACTTAATGAAAGGCTCTTCATGTTAATTTCTAACGGGTGGGTCGTGCAATATATAACTGAAACTATTCCTGTTATGGCGCGCTGTGACGGGTGGGCCGGTTCAGTGGTTGCCTACTGAGGCGAGTCGCCATCGCCACGTGAGTGCAGCAAGGGACGGCTCAACAACGTTGACTGGTAAACTAAAACTAACGCTTGCCGATTTTTAACGCTCATCCTCTACGGGTCACTGCATGCTATTATAAACCTAGAGGGGGAATATAAAAGGAATCTGCTCCTTGGTCTATTAAAAATGTAAAGTTGTCCCAAAGGGCAAGACTAAAACTTCATAGATTTTATATAAAAGGAATACACAGATCGGTACCTACAGTCGGGGGTATTCATTTACGTATATAAATTAGGGCATAAGTATCTGTAGGTACACGCTTTTATGACAATATGTACACCTGTACAAAATACCTCCCTAGGTATTTATGTACTATATTAATACCCCTGACTGTACTACAGATACTCGCATCAAGGGTTCCGTAACAAAAATCAGAAAATAGGTTTTCTTGAAATCTGAATAATAGACTTGACGAGACTTGGGTGCACTAACTAGAGCTAAATTCAACTTTTTCAATGGCCCATTGTGAATATTGTACTTAATAGAGATATACCAAGTAAAGAAAAAGTAGAAATGAAAATTATCATTACATTATCACAAGAATGGCGATGTTACGAGCTTTCATAACATAATATCAAGTACGCCCCTGGACTCTTGCCCCCCTATTCTGTAAATTGTTTACGGTCACCTCAACGCTCACTCACAAATATAAAGCTAAAGCGGCTCACCCCGCCGGTCACCCGTCACGAAACTAGACCTCTACCTACGCTTGGTTACTAGGCATCGCGGTGTCAAGATATATTTATGGGTGAGCGTTGAGGTGAGATTAAAACAAGTTACAGAATAGGGGGCTGGGCTGTTATTCGCTCCCCGCCGGTCACCCGTCACGAAACTAGACCTCTAGGCGCTACGCTTAGTTACTACGCATCGCGGTGTCGAGATATATTTGTGGGTGAGCGTTGAGGTGAGCTTAAAACAAGTTACAGAATAGGGGGCTGAAGTCCTGACGCCCGCTTCCTATGGTACGTAAAACATAGCTTGAGCCCTGCGACAGCTGTCATCTCAGTGCAATTTATAACCTTAAAACGTAAAATTGTACTGAGATGACAGCTGTCCTAGGGATCAAGCTATATTTTACGTAGTATAATAGCTTGATATGCGTCCGCTCGATATATTGATATAATGATCAACTTTAGAAATGGTTTGAGAAAGCAGTTGTCAATCATCAGGTGAATTTAGGAGCTTGTGCCGTGATTCCATTTATAGTTAAAATACTTTGTCATCTCGAATAGGGCCCTTGATGATGGCTGATGAGACACTGTCGAAATGGCATTACAAAATCGCTGATTTGCACCCAAAATTTGTGGGTCAACTTTTAGCGCAGTAGCCAACATAGTGTAAATTCGACCAAACAAGAATAAGTATTCGAAGATTCGATAGAAATTCAATGCTAGGAACCCGCCTAGCGGGCGTCTACGCCGTAGGCGCTTTCCGCTACTTGCGTAGCGATACTTGGCAGTGAATGTGTATAGAGTTTTCACATTTAATCTGAGTCTGAGTCCTTCTGTTTGATTGAATCTGTAACAAATTAGAGTACCTATAAGTACGTAACTCGACTATTTAATCTTGTATCTGATGGCCATGTATTAGAATCGACGAAAATTTCACATTTGCATAACACCGGCACACCGTTTTCTTTGTTATTAAGGCGGGTGTTAGATAAATTTAATAAAACAGCCAGAACGGTTTTTAGCCGGGTGCTTAACGCGTAAGGCTTTAAAAAGGCCAAATTTAATTTTGATTAAATCCAGGGAACATCTCGTTGATATCCAATGAGCTCCGGTTAATGGTTCCTTAGTAGGTAATTAATAGCTTTAATCGGAGAGTTTCATTTTCTTTAGATTTATAGCGCTCGGTATACCTAAATGATTGAAAGGTAATTAATAATAATAATGTCTTAATGAAATATTTTTTAATTGACCACTACATGCTTTTTTCTTCAAAAATATTGCAGTAAGCTCGATTCTCCATACAAACGTAGCTACGCTCTCATTTTAAAACTACGTGTTGGATTGAAACGAAACTTTGCATATACAATGACATGAGGTATAAGTATCTATGTCTGTAATTAGTTTATGTAGCTTCAGATACCATAGTAAAAAAAAATACAGCGAATTTAAGTTTATCATACAAAACTTGTTTTTGCTGTATTTTGTTTGTTTTATAAACTGGAACTATATAAATTTCTTAACGGTAACACCTGCAATATTTTTGAAGAGAAAAGCATGTAGTGGTCAATTAAAAAATAATTCATTAAGATATTATTATTATTAATTACCTTAACTATTATTCCTCTTATTGTGTGAAGTGAAATCCGCTTGACTTAAATCGCACTGAAATACACATCGCATGCGAAAACCTTTTCATTCCTAGACGCTAATTATTTTTATATTCGAAATAAGGTAGTATCTAACTCAATATTTAGGTACCTACAGTCGACTGCAAATATATATATATCGATTGAATCCTCTCATGAATATGTAACGTAACCTTAACCTGCTTACATAAGAGCGATGGGACATAAAAATACACATATTTTTACACTTGACTGTTCCTAAATCTTTGACGTGCACAAAATGTTTTTTTCTCTATCCTTCTCAATCATCCTAATTCCTAGTACAGGCCTGTAAGTATATATTGATGTATTACCTACCATTCCTCGACCACATGTACCTACATAAAAACTGTCATAAGGTTAAAAAAAGGTAACAAAACAACATATCTTATCTAATTTGGTATACATTGCTGTTTATGTGTCATAGGGAGATTAGGTACTTACCAGAATCTGGTATAGGTACGTTATACTCAATGATACCCGCTCCAAACTTTGGCTAGCTGGACTAAGAAATTATCTAGTTGCTACTATAATTGGAAAGCGTTCGATCTCCATTGAATAACGTTTAACCGAAAGAGACGCCATAAAACTTATCGCCATTTTCTTCTCTGCCTTTTTTATATATTTTTATGTAGGTAATACAAGTAATTCAGAAACAACGTAACGCGGTTTCTATAGCATTATTTAGGTACCTAAGTTAACCGTCACGAATTTAGAAGACCGGTCTCCAGTTTTACTAGGAACTTACTAAATCTATGGGCCAGTCTGCTACAAAGAACTGTGTGCTTGATTGACTATATTGTACCTATGGTGTTTATAATTAAGTCACTTAACTTTTAAACCTTAAGGAAAGGGGCACTTAGATGAGGGTATAAAATACAAACACTTAATTTACCTAAATGCAATTGAAACAACCATTACAAAGTACTTAGGTAGGTACCGAGCAGTTAAAGTCGGGTTTTATTCAAGTTCAAATGGCTATCAGTCTTTTGCAAAACATTATTAATTAGGATATATCTCACAAACATCAACACAAGGTTAGGCAATGTTACTAACATTCGGTTTAGTATCAAAACAGACAACAGATAAATAAAAAACGTACCTAAGTACCTCATGTTTGGAAAAGTACGTATTCGTGCCTACTGTATGCACATTAAAGATACAAGAAGTACTTATAATTTCTTGAAATGAATAATGTATACTCATCCATGTAGGTATTATTACCTACTTACAACAATAAAGTGTATCGATGTTCAATATTTCCAAGGACCGGAAAGCTAATTAGGTAACTGGCTCGGAACATTAATAAATTCGGTCATTTGTCTTGTTCGACTAGGGCCATAAAGAACCATTATATCGCAATTTTAGGCTGAAACATGTTTGGGTTCTGCGGTGTCCGGGCGATTGGTAGGGTGGAAGTTGTTCTGGAACTGGCAGCGGTCGCGCCAGCAGCGCACCTGGTTGCGGATGCGAGTGACGTCGGCGGCGTAGGTGCGGCAGCACCCGCCCACATAGCGCACGCCGAGCTCCAGCCAGTCATGGATGAACACCTCCACGGCTTCGCATTTGTCGCGGTCTATCCAGCTACGGACAAAAAGTACCTCATAAAACTTTACCTACGTAGGTAGCCTGCTAACAACGTCGTGCTACACAAACGTGCTCATCAACGTGTCACTTTCGTTTGTATTGTTGCTATTTCTATGTAGCCGAATAAGCGTTATTTGCATTCAAGGCAGAATTTTCATATTTAAAATAATACAATATAATTTACTTTAAAAACAAAGTTTTAACCGACTTAAATTTAGTACTCCGCCTTCTTTTCCAATTTACCACATGAACTGATTTCCGAGAGCAAATGCGTTGATTATTAGAGAAAAAAACCCAATCGCTGTATGTGGGCCGATAATATTTGAGGACTTCCGTCGATTCCACAAGGATCACCTTTGGCACTTCATTAGTTGCTATTTCAACGGAATCTTATCAGAATCTGTGATATACTTTTGTACTTTTATGTACATAATTGAGGAATTCCATAAGTCATCTGTGGTCTTCATCATCAATTCCACTCCACCAAATTTATAATTTCCGGGTGTAATAAATACACGAGTTATAATAGAAAATAACAAAATTACTACACGCGTGCCTAATATAATTGAGGAGTTCCCTCAATTCCTCATGGATCCCATCATCCAATTGAATCTTTGAAAAAAATGGGACCCACCTGGAAGCATATACTTACAAATAAAATAAAAAAATTACGAATCGGCTCATCAATGACGGAGTTCTGAGGTAACAAACATTGAAAAAAAAAAAAAAAATTACAACCGAATTGAGAACCTCCTCCTTTTTTTGAAGTCGGTTAAAAATAGCAGAGAGCAGACAAAGATAAACATTATAAGGTCCTTTCACAAAATAATTTCGCTGGGCTCAATATAAAGAAACTATCCCACATAATATTATAGATAACAGCTCATAAGCGTTAGGTCGTAAACCTGGACCTGGAGAACCCTTGCCCCGCACGTAGGCACCAGCCTTATAAGTGTTGAGCACTCGAATGGAATAGGTTCCCAGTCAGCTTGAAACGTGATCTATCACTATTAAGACGTCCGTTCGCTCAGTTGATAAGGCCTACCTACCTCTGGACTCTAGTTGCTTTTATAATACATTTTCCTTTTAAAGTCAACGTCCCATTATCATGTATGCCTACTTGGTTATAAAACGACAAAACTTAAGATAAACATATTATTGAAGATAGAGGTCAAAGGAATCTTAACAATGGTCCTATCGGCACAGATTGCTCGTATAAGGTCAAATGGCCTATGGCTGAGACCGAGAGTAATAGTTAGTTTTATCAAACTGCGTGATCTTACCCGATTTCGGGGTTGTATTTTTCGCCTGAATTGGGGTAAACGATAAGTGGAATCGGCGCGTGCGGTCGATCGTCGTTGAACCCTCTCAGGAGATTTTCCACGTAGGAGGGCGCGCAGCAGTTGACTCCCACAGCTACCAGTTGCTCGGGGTTGGTTTCCCAACACTTCTTTGCTACCTTCTGGAAACTTTCTCCGTGTGCTATGCTTTGATTGTCCTGCGAATTGCAAATGAAACATTGTAAATGGAGTGTTGGGCGGATTCAGGCGATAGATGGATCTCTACTCCTAGCAAGTTTTTGCTCCAAAGCGGAAAACCATGTTTATAAGCCACGCGTCTAGCTCTATGCTCTGAATGATTTAATTCGAACGTGTGAACTATACCTACAAGCTTAGGTCTTACTTTTATGTTGGTACTAGCTTCCGCCCGCGACTTCGTCTGCGTGGACCCGGGATAAAAACTATCCTATATTTTAAGTCAGTCTATAAACTATCTTCGTGCAAAATTTCGTGTGAACTATACCTACAAGCTTAGGTCTTACTTTTATGTTGGTACTAGCTTCCGCCCGCGACTTCGTCTGCGTGGACCCGGGATAAAAACTATCCTATATTTTAAGTCAGTCTATAAACTATCTTCGTGCAAAATTTCATCCAAATCGGTTAAGCCGCTTAAGCGTGATTGAGTAACAAACATCCAAACATCCAAACTTTCGCATTTATATTATTAGTAGGATGTTACTAGTCAAACAAATAAGTAGGTCCACCTATCCATTGCATTGCATTTCCTGTCGTCCAACATTTAATTGCATGCCATGAGTCATGAAATCAGTTAGCGCAGCGAAAAGACTAAAGTGGACCAAAGCAAACCCATTTTGCTTTTCTGTCAGGTTGTCATGTATCTGCCAAATAATTTTATGACTTAAAGTTTTGGCCAAGTTAAAAACAGGAAATAACTACGGACAGGAAGCATTTTCTGAAATGGGGAAATAGTAAATACAAGTTAAACAAAGGATACCTACTTATTTCATTCTTTAAAACAAGGGATACCTACTTATTTCATTGTTTTGTATTGTATGTAGGTATTATACTATGTTTTATAAGGTTATTTTTTTAGGTATTAGTCTAACAACAGAGTTACCTACATTTCAAACCAAAGCCCTTCAAAATTGTTTTAGACCCGTGGTACCTACTTCTGTGGTACAAATAGTGCTCGGAATCAAAATTTCACTCAGAAAATGCCTGAAATGGATTTCACGAAAGTGATCGTGAATTGGTGCACTTCCAAATAAATTGACAAATTCGTTTTTACGAATAACAAATAATCGCATAGGTAAGTAAGCTACATTCGAGGGTGAGGGTGAGAATTCCATACAAAAAGTTACACGCTCTTAGATAACTCTTTGCAGATTGTATGCATGGTTTTTATAATATGAATATCTTCTTTCTTCTCCTAGCATTGTAAATTTTTGTTTGCAAATTAATCCTACTAATATTATAAATGCGAAAGTTTAGATGTTTGGATGTTTGGATGTTTGTTACTCAATCACGCTTAAACGGCTCAACCGATTTGAATGAAATTTAGCACTAAGATAGTTTATAGCCTGGATTAAAATATAGGATAGTTTTTATCCCGAGTCCACGCAGAAGAAGTCGCGGGCGGAAGCTAGTTGTTCATATTTGAACAATATTAGGATAATGCGAAAGTCTTCCGTAAATAGCACCTAAATATAAAATAGGTGCATACATGGTAGGCACCAATTGGAACTTATAAATGTGATTACTTATATTTCATTATCAGGGAAAAGGGATCTTAGTGCGGCTGGAACTTATGCAATTATTAACTACGAGTATATGTACAGTACGATTACTGTTAGTTAACCACTGACAGATGGATTGCCTTCATTTAATTTTCAACTTTAACTTCATACAAATAAAGCATTTTTCAGAATACTGTTACCCACATCTACCGATTTAGTAATAACTATTTTATTTGTATAAGATTAAAGTTGAAAATTAGATGAAGGCAATCCATCTGTCAGGTCTTAACTAACAGTAATCTGTAAGTAGGTGCTAATGCCACAGAATAAGTAATATAGTAGGAACTACGTACTAATACGACGATTTACGGCCTCCTGGTACGGGATCGTCTCCAGCGCCAGCAGGTTCACACCTGAGTCCACGAGCGCCTTGATGCGAGGTCGGTGCCAGGCCACTCGTGCATTGTAAAGAATAGTATACCTTGCAAGTGAACGCCAACCACGCCTTCATGTGGGGGTACTCGCGGATTATCTCGCACAACATATCGGTCTCCTCCTGGCACGGGATCGTCTCCAGCACCAGCAGGTTCACACCTGAGTCCACGAGCGCCTTGATGCGAGGTCGGTGCCAGGCCACTCGTGCATTGTAAAGAATAGTATACCTAGCAAGTGAACGCCAACCACGCCTTCATGTGGGGGTACTCGCGGATCATCTCGCACAACATATCGGCCTCCTCCTGGCACGGGATCGTCTCCAGCACCAGCAGGTTCACACCTGAGTCCACGAGCGTCTTGATGCGAGGTCGGTGCCAGGCCACTCGTGCATTGTAAAGAATAGTATACCTTGCAAGTGAACGCCAACCACGCCTTCATGTGGGGGTACTCGCGGAGCAACTCGCACAACATCTCGGCCTCCTCCTGGCACGGGATCGTCTCCAGCGCCAGCAGGTCAACGCCCGCGTCCACCAACGCCTGGATGCGGGGTCGATGCCACTCGCGCATTGTCTGGGTCATGCAAACATATCATTCAATTAATGTTTTAAAACAATATTTCTACTTTTTAAATATATACTTTACCTAGGTTGTTTTAGGGTTCCGTAGTCCACAAGTGTTAGGGTTCGTCTGTAGTTGTTTTAACTTCAATGTTTTTAAATCTCGTTCATAAAATAATAGAAAATTGTCTATGATAAAATGGCGCGCAAATACTGTTGGATGATTGGTCCACGTACTTGACCGGTCGGGGAAATTTGAAATTGGAGGGGATGGGAACGGCTAGGAGTTTCGGGACGAGGCCAGTTGCGAGATTCTTGGTTTGATCGCGAAACAAGCTGTACCTTAAGATAAGTTGGTGAGATTAATAAATGTTATAAAAGTGTTGCTCCTGAGTTTTAACTGTTCCTCCCGAGGTCAGAATCGTTGCAGTAGGAAGTAGAAGTGAGTAAGGTTATACTTCAGCAAGTGGGATTACGCAGCCAAACGTAAGTACACGCCCGTATTTAACTGAATTTTATATTTGAAATAGTCGTTATGATTTTGAAACCATCTTTTAACCCTGCTGCAAGTCATAAAACAAATTAGAGCCTTCATTCTTAGTTTGCAAGGAAGGTTCAAATATATCTTCGATCTCGTTATAATAGCACCACAGCTTTGGAGACATTGCCTTATTGCAATAGTTTTCGGATTGCGTAGTTTATCGAGTACTAATAATCATTGAGTTTTATATTAAACCACCATTAAAAGAAATGACGTCGATGTAACCGCTACTAATATACATTACTTGTCCATTGCTCATGATTACGGTTAAGAAAACGATTGCAGTTTTTTTTTAGAGACATGCATAAATAATTTTTTTTTGTACCAAGCAGGTAGTTTAATGGTGTAAATTTTAATGAAATCGACAATAATCATCATTCATTGCTTAATAACGCGTATGAATTCATAGTTTTGTTTCGTATAAAACGAACACTACGTACAGCTGTGTATGTGCACCAGCGTCTTATTTCTTATTTCGGTATATTTTACCGGTCTTTGAATAAACTAGGCTTCTGTCTGATATGTGCGTATGTGAATAAATGTATCTTTCTTTCTTTCTGATATCTTAAAACGCGATGTTAATTAGGTTTGCGAGTGACCACGTGCTTTGTTATCTAATTTGCTATTAATCTTTACAAAACCGCGGTATCGTAGCATGTCCGAGCAAGACATTACTCGAAAAAGTGCGCTGAAATGACTAAGCATTAAGTCATTTCAGTAGAATCTGATCTTCTTTACAAAATCGAATATAAGTTCAGGACTTCAACCTTAAAAAATTTAATGCATGATCAATGAATTGAAAGTGAACGCTTAGAATTAGCTACTGAATCCCTTAAATGAATATTGTACCGAAACTTAATACAACAATGAACTAGTCATCTCAAGCTATAAATAAAATACTATTTTATTTTAGTCCCTTGTTATACCGCTGTTTTTCATATTTTTTTAATTTATTCACATGTATTTTGTCTCGAGTTTCAGGAAAACATGGCTTCATCGGAACCTCCGGATCGGGGTGCAGGTCACCGGAGGCTCGCGACTCCCGGCCGGGGTGATCGCCGTGCAGCCACGCGCAGTCGAAGTCGCAGCCCTGTACTCCACCCTCGCCGGGAACCAGAGGATGACAACGCGCGACTTCACATGCTGGAACGGGAACTACGAAGAGAACGAGAGACACTGCGGAACGCCGAGGGCCGGCGACGCTCTTACCGAAGAGACCGCGAGTGGCGGTCAACGAGCCGGAGACATCGGAGCCGGTCTACCAACGGTCGGAGCCTCGCCGAGCAACACGACGCGCAACGGGCAGAGCATTACGCTGCGCAACGGGCAGAGCGTCATGCTGCGCAACGGGCGGAGCATCATGCTGAGCAACGGACGGAGCATCATGCTGAGCAACGGGCGGAGCATCATGCTGAGCGACGGGCGGAGCATCATGCTGAGCGACGGGCAGAGCTTCATGCTGAGCGACGGGCAGAGCTTCATGCTGAGCGACGGGCAGAGCATCATGCTGAGCGACGCGACCACGCTGGACGAAAAACAAGGTCACGTAGCCCTTCTTTTTCTAAAAGGGACTTTTTTGATATTTTTAAACAATTGAGGGATGGCCTTACGTCGCAACCACCTGCACAGAACGCGCAACAGCCCTTGCAGAAAATAGACCACAAGAACATATTACCCAATTTTGACCCTTCCACCAAAAATCAACGCATGGATATTTGGTTGAAGAAGGTCAATGAATGCGCGGCTGTGTATGGTTGGGATGACAGGACTACCACTCACTTTGCCGTGCAAAAATTGCAAGGTCTGGCCAAGACTTGGTACGAGAGTCTTAACACGATCCTATTTACCTGGCAGGAGTGGCAGACTAAATTATTAGACGCGTTTCCTTGTGACCAAAACTATGGCCAGATCTTGGAAGACATGATCAAAAGAAAAAGCAAGTTTAATGAACCTATAGAAGTATACTATTACGAAAAGTTGAGTCTCATTAACCAGTGTGATATAGTAGGGAAACGTGCCGCAGACTGCATAATACACGGCATTACCGATCGAACGCTTAGGTCTGGCGCTTTAGCATTGCGTTGCGCTTACCCGGATCAATTACTGCCTTACCTAATGAGTTACAAAGAGTCTAATCAGATTAGTTCAGATCGTTTCCATGTCAGGAATAGACACAACACTGATGCCGCTCACGTCGGGAACAATAGTAACGTGCCGTCTAAACCTTATTTAAAACTAGGACAATCAATAGGATGCTATAACTGCAAGGAGAAGGGGCATAGCTACCTATATTGTACTAAACCGGTCATAAAATGCACAAAGTGTAATAGGGTAGGGCACATAGCGGATAACTGTCACACCAAGCTGGGAGATAGGATGACTAGCACTAATACTGCAGCTACAGTACCAAAAACGATGCGAATTGATTTTGTGGAGCCTAATATTGCCTCATCCCCAAGTTCTAAGTTCATGAAAGATGTTGTAGTACACGGTAGTGCCTATAGGGCCTTTATTGATTTTGGAAGTGACGTCACTTTGATCAGGGAATCTACTGCTAAGGAATTAGGTATTTCACACGACCAAACTCCAACACTTATGAAGGGTTTCGGGAATGACGTAATTCAATCGCTAGGCAGTACGTCACTTGATCTCTCTGTTGACGGTGTAGGAGCAACGGTCACTTTTAGAGTCGTCAATGACAATTTATTAGAGGTTCCTGTTTTGGTAGGGCAGTCATTCACGGAGCAGGCTCATATATCAGTGTACAAAGATGTGAACAAGTTACAGTTCTTCAATATTGGCAACGAATTACCCTGCGCTGATGTGATTGAAGGCGATGAGTCTCCGCTAGAGTACTCTACTCCCAGTGTTGTTGAGCTTCATGGTGTTGCCACAGTTAGGGTTGAGACTAAATCGGCATTTGATGGTAGTGTTCTTATAAAACATTCTATAGCTGGTAAACCTAACCAACAATATGTCATAGGCGGAGGTCTTCATAGCTCTGTTAAGGGTCGCATACATGTATTGGTGGCGCCTTGTGCTAGATCTTGTCAAATTCGGCCTGGTACTGTTTTTTGTCGTGCAGAACAGGTTGACGTAGTACATCAAGTCGTCCAAGGTGCCAAAAACGCATGTGGGAATTCCGAATTTGATGAAAAACAGGTGCGGATAGGTGAGGGAGTTTCTGACAACGATAGGGAACGGTTGCTAGGTGTATTAAAGAAATATCAACATTGTTTCGCTACATCACTTAGAGGCCTAGGTTGCACCAACGCTGCTGAAATGGGTATCGAATTAAATAGTCAACGGCCGGTCGTTTATCGTCCTTATAGACTTTCACACCACGAGCGAGAAAAGGTACGTTCCATGGTAGGAGAGATGCTAGATGCCGGCATAGTCAGAGAGTCTGCATCCGATTACGCTAGCCCTATCTTACTTGTTCGGAAAAAGGATGGGTCTATGAGATTATGTGTAGACTACCGTAAGTTAAATTCGGTGACGGTTAAGGAAAGATACCCCATGCCCATTATCGAGGACGAGATAGCCCGCCTTTCGGGACAATCTTGCTTTATCACTCTCGACCTCGCTTCTGGGTATTATCAAGTGCCCATTTCCGAGCAGAGTAGGCACCTCACTTCTTTTGTCACGCCGGACGGCCAATTTGAGTTTAACCGGATGCCGTTCGGCTTAGCAAACGCGCCAGCCGTTTTCCAGCGCATGATAAATGCAGTATTAGGGTCCACTCGATTTAGCAAAGCAACAGCATACATCGATGATATTCTCATTTATGGAAAAGATATTTCAGAATGCTTGGAGCGCCTCGAAGAGGTTTTAAAGGCTATCGGTGACGCTAATCTTACCCTTAATTTGTCTAAATGCGACTTTTTGCGCCAGGAGATCGATTATTTGGGGTACGAAATAAGCGCTAGAGGAGTCAGGCCAGGCGAAAAGAAAATCCTTAGTGTAGCGAATTTTCCGCGACCCGAGAACGTTCACAACGTACGCCAATTTTTAGGGTTGGCGGGCTACTTTCGCAAGTTCGTTAGAAATTTTGCTCAGGTTTCGTTCCCACTTAGCAAATTACTCAAAAAGGACGCAGCTTGGGAGTGGAGTGATAGTCAGGAACAGGCGTTTGAGGATCTAAAGTCAAAATTAATAGAAAGGCCCGTTCTTTCCATTTACGACCCCGCAGCAGAGACCGAGTTGCATACGGACGCAAGTCGATTAGGTGTAGGAGGTATACTTCTGCAACGATCTTCCGGCAGCGAGCCTTTTCATCCCGTAGCTTACTTCAGTCGGCAAAATCAAAAATCAATCAGATTCAGATCAGTAATCAGATTTTCTCGCGGATCAGTTCCCAATCGTAATGTCCATCAGCGAAGGAGACTGGTTACATACACTCCAGATAGGTGACTCAGAGTTGAATAGGATAAGAACCATTTTGAGTAGTGGCATGGACGAAAAGGGTTTACGGCACATTAGAGACAATTACGTTATAAGAGATAATAAATTATACCGTTATTTAGATGATGGTAGGGACCAGCTAAGATGGGTGGTGCCAAAAGGCGCAAGGTGGCAACTGTGTCGGTTAAATCATGACGAAATTGGTCATTTTGGGGTAGAAAAGACCCTCGAGAGAATTAAAAAGAATTATTGGTTCCCCAGGATGACCAAATTCGTGAAAAAGTACGTAAACGCTTGTTTAGAATGTGCCTATGGGAAAAATTATTCATGTGCTCGTGAGGGTCTACTCCACCCTATTGAAAAGGTGGAAGTACCATTTCACACAATACATGTTGACCATCTTGGACCTTTTGTCAAGTCTAGCAGGGGGTATACTCATTTATTTGTTATTGTGGATGGATTTACGAAGTTCTGTTTTCTGAAGCCTGTTCGAAATACCAACACGCAGAACTCTATAAGAGCTTTAGAAGACGTTTTTAGCACGTTTAGGAACCCGGACCGTCTTATTAGTGATCGTGGCAGCTGTTTCACCTCTCACGCGTTCAAACGTTTCTGCCTCGATAAAGGAATAAAGCACATCCTAAACGCTGTAGCTAGTCCCAGATCCAATGGTCAAGTCGAGCGGTACAACCGCACTATACTTGACTCTCTTAGAACGCTCAGTGTGAAGTACGGTGAAAAGAGCTGGGACAGCCACTTGGGAAGAGTACAATGGGGCCTCAATAACACCGTTCAAAAGACTGTCGGGCGGGCGCCTTCAGAAATAATGTTTGGGACATGTATGCGTAGTGAAGTAAACTCCAAGTTAAATGTTATCACTAGGGCTATAGAAGAGAAGAGCGACGTTTCTGTGATCAGAAGGGAGGTTAAGGCTAGGATAGATAAAGAACAGAGTAAGCAGAAAGATAATTATGACAAAGGTAGGAAACCAGCTCGCTTGTATGGTGAAGGGGAGCTAGTCAAAATAACGAAGACTTGTTTTAACAACGACGGCCAGAGTAAAAAACGAATGCCCCTGTTTACGGGGCCTTATCGTGTCACTAAAGTTTTGGGTATGGATAGGTACTCAGTTGCACCTGTACCAGGGCTCTCTAGTGCGAATACTAAGCGGCCTACAACAGTGGCTGCAGACCGCATGAGGCCATGGATTAACGTTGCCGCATTGGAGGTTAACAAAAATGATACTGATAATAGTAGCAGTGACAATGACGATACTGATTATGACTATAATTAGACTAAAATACTAAACGTACATGTTTATTAGATTTTTCTTATTGACGTGTTATTACGTGACACTACAGAATGTTTCGTATATATTGTTTCAGATCAAAACACGACAATCGATCGGTTTGTGTTTTGATGCTGCGATGGCACACGAAGTCCTTCTGCGCCTGTCACGAGTATTCGATCGGCTCGTCAGGCCAACGTCGAAGTAACCCGATAATCGATCGGTCGGGATATTCGTTATTAAGTCCTTCCGCGCCTGTCACGAGTATTCGATCGGCTCGTCAGGCCAACGGTGAGGCAACCCGATAATCGATCGGTCGGGATGTTCTTTATTAGGTTCTCCGTTATTCGATCGGACGGGTACCTAGACTTTAAGTGGTCACTCAATGAATCGATCATTGGGGAGCCCACGGTATATTAAACTCTTGTAAGTCGATCGGCAAGGTGTTTATATGTATTTATATAATTTAAAGTATTGCTTTATCTTTTGAACATGATGATTGTAATTAGTTATCGTATTACCATGATACTTTGTTTAATTTTGCAATGTTTGAGGTCATCTGTCATAATATTTTGATTGAGGTTTGAAGTCATAGAGACAAACTTGATTGAGGTCATTGAGGAATGTTTTGTATTCTGGATAACTTTCACATTCTCGATAATTTTCAGCTTGATATGATTGATAATTATTAAAATAATTTACGCTATAATAATGGAAAACTAGCGTGATTGATAAAATGAATTTCGTTAAATGTAAATACATACTATGATTATACTTTTTGCACCTATTTTACATTGATTTTACATTCTATAGTAATGCTGTGAAGTTTGTGCAACTGGCCAAGACTCCGATTGTTAGGGTTCCCACCTGGAGACGTGTGCCGGGGCGGACACGTTATCAGGATGGTCGATTGTTAGGGTTCGTCTGTAGTTGTTTTAACTTCAATGTTTTTAAATCTCGTTCATAAAATAATAGAAAATTGTCTATGATAAAATGGCGCGCAAATACTGTTGGATGATTGGTCCACGTACTTGACCGGTCGGGGAAATTTGAAATTGGAGGGGATGGGAACGGCTAGGAGTTTCGGGACGAGGCCAGTTGCGAGATTCTTGGTTTGATCGCGAAACAAGCTGTACCTTAAGATAAGTTGGTGAGATTAATAAATGTTATAAAAGTGTTGCTCCTGAGTTTTAACTGTTCCTCCCGAGGTCAGAATCGTTGCAGTAGGAAGTAGAAGTGAGTAAGGTTATACAAGGAACCCTTATAGTTTCGCAATTTCCGTCTGGCCGTCCGTCCGTCCGTCCTTCTCTCCGTCCGTCTATCCGTCCGTCCGTCTGTCCGTCTGTCCGTCCGTCTGTCCGTCCGTCTGTCCGTCCGTCTTCGGCTTAGCTCAGTAACCATTACTACTAGAAAACTGTAATTCGGCATGGGTATATATATAAATCAATCACGCCAACAAAACAGAAGAACAAAACGTAAAAACAAAATTTTCGTTTTGTTTTTGGCAGCTCAACAAAAGAGTGACAGTCATATTATTATGGTTGCAGTTTTCATGACTAGTCGAGAGTATATTTAAATGAAACGTGCTTGAAACTTTAATGGGGCATAAAAATAAATGAAAGTTGTAAACATTTTCGCTACATCATGTTTGTTACTGATGTTCATTTGTTATACCTTGGTACCTATCGTTAATTAACTGTCTGCCCCAGCCAAACGCCGGTCCGGTTCAAAAAAAGAGAGAAACGGAGAGGGACTTTTTCATATTGCCGATGTAAATTTTAATTTGCCGGCAACTTAACGGCCCTCTTTACGATTTAGCTGACGCTTTCAACCTTTATTAGGCTATGCATTCATGGCTAGGGGGTTCAGTGAAACGAACTCAAGAATCTCCACTTTTGTTGACAATAAAATTTAAACGAGTCCCGGATTATTTATTCGGGTCGTAAAGAGTCAAATAAAAATACCTAAATAGTTTTATGCTGAATAAGACAATGTTTATGCTCGGTTCAGAAGTGGGTAAATTGTAACCATGCATACACAGAACAAAGGAATTACTGCCGTGACTTGGATTCTGCATACCCCACACAATAGGCATGATGCTAAAGGATAGTAAACCAACAAATTATCGTAATAAAGTATAAATTATAAAATATAATAAAAATCATAAAAGGATATGAACCTTGAAAGTTTAGAAAAATATGCATTTTTTTATTGTCCCAGAGTAAATTTAATGCTACCAATAGAATCATTACGCTTTTATAGAAACAAAATTGTACATGAGAACTACTTAAACGCAGTTATTTTAAATACAACGACGGTGGCAAACAAGCGTACGGCCCGCCTGATGGTAAGCGGACACCGCAGCCTATAGACGCATGCAACTCCAAAGGAGTAACATGGGCGTTGCCGACCCTTGATATGTTTGAGGATTCGCCGTGTTGACAGCTGCAGGAACAAATTGCCTCGCTCTCAACACAACGCATCCTCGAGAGCTCTGGCGACCTTGCTCACCTCCAGGAACACAACACTACTACAGAGCAAGTAGTAGTGTTATTATACCTGTGGTCTTCTGCAAGGCGGAGGTACTTCACCAGTTGGGCTGCTCCACATTCGAGCGGGATGACATTTCGCTGTGCCCTACCTCACCACGCTGTACCCTACCTACCTCATCCCGCTGTGCCATACCTCACCTCAATTTCGCGACCGAAACAACAATTTACCTGATTTTCCATACAACGAGGAGTACAAATGTCAGTTGTGACGTCATATGTGTGTCTATCAGTATGAAGTATGAATCGTTTTGCGCTGCCGCCAGCGAGGTCAATCTTTGTCTCATTTTTTTGGGTATTTAAGTACTTTAATTGTAGTTGCCCCTATACAAACATTTGTTCCTCTCCAAAAACTGGTTCGAATGACATCATAAAAAATCTTAGTCACCATCCCTATATTCGGACCTAATTATTAATAAATATTATTCATGTGGAATCCTGAAATTTTACATCGCAACTTAAGTGCTACAGTAAAAATTCTCCATTTAGAGTTTACAACTTTGTCAGCGAGATTCACCAATAACATTTAGGTTAATCGAAAGCTATTTTCTGGTTTCTGCCGCCGTCCCAAAAGCATTCTATGACGTAGTAGAATCCTAAAATGGCCATGCACTAATGAGCTGCTATTGCGGTGAATTTCGTATATTATTAATAGTTGACCTAATGGCCTAGCATTGAGGGCCAAGATATTATTACCTCGACTGATGTGGTATCCGCGTAGCTACCGTCGTATTCTGAGCCGTCGTGTAAATGCGCCCCGTAGGGGCCCACGGACCCCACAACCAAAGGCGCGCGATCTAAATCAACAAGTAATCATTAACGGCATGACATAACATTAACAAAACGCAATAAGTGTCAACAGCTATTAGTGTTTCATCGCGAGGCTAGGCTCTTGCCAAATACCGTGACCCCCAAACTGTAATTAAGGCGTGCTTGCATCCGTCCCTTATGGGACGTTGTCTCGTAAACCTTTGTTTCGAGTGAAATTCTTGCGATTTAATTGTCACGTTTTTGTTTCAAATGCGGGGATGATGAATCACTTCTAGTCCCGCATTTTCCTTTATACTTAATAGCAACTCATGATCCGAGAGAAACGAAACAAAATACCTACTGGTTGTTGTTGGAGGTTACCTATATATACTGTTTGCCGTTATAGGTTATTTAGTTTTCAATTACTATGTATGTCGTATGCAATACCTATAGCTATCCGTGTTTTTCGTTCCCGGAATAATGGGATGTGTTGTTACCTCCAATCCGAAAAAGTTTTTTTAAGCGTTAGAAATATATTATTTTAGAAAATAACGTTACTTTAGGTATGTAATATACGGTCAAAGAAGAATGCGTCAAGCCAACCATTAAATGGACCTGCCTGTAAGCGACAGGAAAGGAAAATAGTTGCGGGTGGGTCTGGGTCATCTGTCCGGGAGTCCCACGCACCCGGTCCCCATAATTCAACTGGTGCTTCAAAGCATTCTCCCAACGGAAAAAAGTTGTGTAATTACCACTTTGCAAGCAATTCTGAAACTCCTCAAGGTAGAGCGTTCGCGCGCGTTTCGCGAGCTCGACGGCGCGCACTATCAGCGCGCGCGCCTGCTCCTCGCTCACGCCTAGGTGCTCGACGAACCCGTCCACCGAAGCCTGGTACGTGTTCGTGATGATCAGGTCTGCTCCAGCTGCAATGGAAATTCTTTCATTGCCCCTTATAAGCACATCGGCAAATCCACAGATTTTAGTAACTGTAGCTACGTACCTATACTTACTGCATAACTACTACCTTACTCTCGTACCTTATAATGGAGAAGTTATCTGGATAAATATTAAAATATGTGATGTGTGTATGTGATATGTGAGCGTCATCTATATATGTATGAAAAATCCTATTATATATATACAAATTAAATATAAAGAATCGTATAATATAGGTATTTCATAGAACTATGTTAAAAGGATGTTTATTGTGAGCCAGTTTTGGCTCAGGAGTGCAGGTACTTGAAAGTCTATGCCATACTTAAACGAACAAAGGTGGACTAGGATGATCTAATAACCCGCAGTGCAAGAACGCGCGGAATCCTTCCTTTGATCTAAACCCAATATGACAGAGATTGAGCTCCACCGGTTCTGTATGTATGTCCATTGCGTTACTGTAGGTACATACCCGCCTACCCAGGACCAGATATAAAGTGCTAAATGCTATTTTGCGCAAGATAACTAAAACTCCATATAAATGTTCTTACCGCATATCTTAATTAAAACAAATGAAACCCGATATTAATCTTGCACGAATTCACAAGCCTCCCGTCTAAAATAATCAAACCGTATAAGTTTATATTAGTAAACTAACCCGATAAATATTAAACTTCTGCGGACTGTTAGTGTTAACTGTGAGCAGGGTGTAGCTAAAAGGCGTAAACAGTTAAGTTAATATTATTAAAACTTAGTAACGCTCCACGAGGCTCAGTAGTTAAGCAATAAGGAACTGTTCGGCAAAAGGAGCCGATGCCTGCTAGAAAATAATTATGTAAATAGAAGACGGCGCACGGCTTGCGAATGAAAACGTATTAGACAGACAAGGTGATTAATGGCAGCTACGGCCTAGCCGGGCTCACTAGCGGCGCGGCTGCGGGCTGAGCAGCGCGCCTGTAGCTACGTCTGCCCACTTGCCTGTTCCCTCCTGACTACTCTTACAGTATGCAAATGCGAGGCAGTTAGCAAATTTGGGAGGAATAGCGGCAAATCTTGGCAACTGTAGGCAGCCTCAATCATAATAATCACTTGGAAACAGCTGGATATTACAACACAAAGTGAGCTTTAAGAAAACCGTGCCCAATTAACAGTTATTTGCCTTTCTTTCTTTGCATATCTTCGCATAATACTCACTGACTTGACTTGAATTTGTAATAACGTAGGTACCAACTGTGTTTTCTTACAGAATATGGACCTACCTAACAAGAGACAACGTACTAATACTGAATTCCCGAGAATCGAGAACTTATCTCGATAAATATTAAAAATTACACCCGCATAAAATGTTGAAACGAAATATCTGACATAAAATCTTAAAATTTCACGCAATAAGAGGCTTCATTTCGTGACTTTTTCATAATGATTATACTACTATAACCGGCAGCAAAGCGAGGCAGTAGGCTGTCTCCCTCTGGGGAGTTATTTGCATGGAGACACTTTTCAGCTTTTCCTTATGAAAAGAAACGGTCCGTTTTGTGGCGAAGAAAAGCGCTTTCAGAGGACGATGACACGACGCGAGGTCGCACTCTCGCTGTTGGATGCTAGAAATGACAAGCTAAAAGCGACCTAACGTGTAATTCGTCAAAACACGCATAGGTTCTTATATACGTGAAAGCTTACTTGTTTGCGGGCCTTGTGCGGCGTACGAATTAATTCAAACTTGGAATGGAGAACAACGCAATTACTTTCCAGTTCAAAGGGGTTAGTTGTGCGTCGCTGTGTCACGTTCAGGTATTGATACGTGATGTGGGTTTGACGACATCGATGCGAATTTTACCAACGTAGGTTGTCTGCAATTTGAGCCTTTGTACGATAAGTCTTTTGTTCTCAATCGACATTTAGATACGTGTTTCTACAGTGTTTGTCTCTAGATTGAGTTTGCAACATGGATTCTCAAGTTTTATTAAAACTTTGCTAAGGGCGAAAGTTTTTGGCTTATCTTAATAAAGTTCACTGTATTGGACTAAAGAACAGTCGCCTAGGTACCTAGTTTAATTATTCAGATGGCTTAGGAAGTTGGTTAAATAAGTAATTGGTGTTATTGAAAGTCAATTTATTAAGGTAAAAATAATGTATAAAACGAGAAATAGGTACTTACTATTAAAATAATCATATTTAAACTATTTGGCGCGCGCTAGAGCATTATCTTGTTTGTTTTGTAATCATAATACACCAATAACAAGACGGCTGCATACTACAGCCCTAAGAGTTCGTCATGCGTTAACAACTGGAAACCCCAACTTGTGTGGCAAAGGGAAACCAAAGTAAACAGGAAATGCCAGAAACTATTTAGGTTGTGGGATTAAACGGAATTACAGCTTACAATACGGGCGCCTTAAACTACCTGTATAAGTATGTATACCCTATTTTAATACCTGGTTATTAGGGTTCCGTAGCCAAATGCGCTAAAACAGAACCTTGTTTCGTCATGCACGCACAACATGGCGTCGATAGGCTTTGGAAAATTATTAAATACTAGCTTCCACTCGCGATTTCGTCTGGGTGGACCCGGGATAAGAACTATCCTATATTTTAATCCAGGCTATAAACTATCTGCCTGCAAAATTTTATTCAAATCAGTTGAGCCGTTTTAGCGTGATTGAGTAACAAGCATCCAAACATCTCATAAACATCCAAACTTTCGCATTTATAATATTAGTAGGATTAAATAAGTAATACGTTATCAGAAGTAAATGAACATAAGAAATTGATCACATTCATCTCGAATCTTGGAAACTAAATGTTAAATAATTTAAACAGATTTTCTATAAAATACGGGTTTTTGGGACTGCATGACCTTGCAAGAGTTGCAAGATCACCTCGGAATACTAGTCAGATGTTCGGTTACCTATATTCGCAGAACTTAAGCAGTCGTCGACCCAATCGTATAAATACCTCTCAAAAAGTCCAAATGCGCGTTCACGACCTCTTCAGGGTTGGTGTGAAGGAAGCGTGCGCTCCACAACGGGTCGCCATCGATGACGTGGCCGACGTGACACGACAGTTGGGACGAGAACCCCCCGTCCAGAACCACGACCTCTGGGGGGCCCACCACTTCACCGTTCGTAGGGGTCATAACTCACACGTACTACTTAATACAGCTGTAACAACAACAAATTTATTTTCAGTAATAGCTAACTTGCAGCTTGAACCCGCGCAGTGCAGTATTGCCGCGAAAAAATAAGCTGCTAGAGTAAAGCGTTTTTAAAGCTTCGAGTGTAAGCGCAGCGAGCTTTACTAACCACACCAGATAAATAATAGTCGTAGCTTCAGCCATTAACATTCTCTACCGCGCATAAATCAAATATAATATTATGACTTAATGTAGTTCTGATTTAAATTATTTAACTTATATGACAAAAACTCCTGGTTGCTCAGCTGATTTCTAAAGCAGACGATGCAGTTGTGAAATTAAATTATACGTTCCAATCATTTGCCACGACAAGTGTAGATATGATATGACGTGACAAACGTGTCAGACGCCTTTAAAGTGGATTTGAAAATACTCGTAGAATTTCTTTAGCGAGAAATACCTAGATATGTTTCAGTATTTTTCAGTTTCAGGAGAAAATTACTAAATAAGAAATAAATCCTACATCCCGGGATGCATTGATTAATTTGTTCTAATTAAATAAAAGAGCATAATTGATATATTGAACCTGTCTAAAAATATCGGCCATATCGTTATCGGGTTGGTGAACTAACCACGTGCGTCGTCGTGAACATTGTCCTTTGTATCTGTATATATATTCGCCAAGGTATATTTGTAGTCAACAAGTAATTTCTAGTGAAAAAAATCCACATTTCTCTAAAAGCATAATTCGCACAATATCATTAGGAATCGGAAACCCAAAGGAAGAAGGAAAGCGCCCGTTGTTATTGACGACGGTTGCGTATAATGTAATGTACTTAAGTAAGGGGTATAAGTAGGTACCTTTCAGGTCTACCCTTTTACTTATTGAAGGCTATCAGAGGGCTTTTATTATTTATTATGTATATTAACTATTGGTATAATTTTTCTACGTTATATAAGAATATATGGAAAAAACATACAATAAATAATAATATAATAATCTACACTAATATTATAAAGAGGAAAGATTTGTTTGTTTCTTTATTTGTGTTTGTTTTTCTTGTTTGTGTTGTTTCTCAATAGGCTCCGAAACTACTGGACCGATTTGAAAAAATCTTTTACCATTAGAAGCCGACATTATCCCTGATGAACATAGGCTACTTTTTACCGCGGGAAAATGCTTCATTCCTACGGGATAACTGGTAATAGGACAACGGGTAGATGGGTACACTAACCACTAGTGTTTTTATAAACTTGCGGCATTCAGTACACCATTTGTAGGTACCATAAGTTTTTCACAAAATAGATATTAATTAAATGATGTGTGTTTAGAAATAGTAGATAATACAATATTCTTGGGTATAAATATTAGACAAAATGGAGGATAGATGGAACTCTACAATGGAGTGCCCATACCATATAGCCGTGTTGGCGCATAAACTAATTTATGTAAATATTGTTTATGTCATTAAGAACATAGATTTATTATGTAAAAAATCTGATATCCATAAATTTTATACACGAAATAAAAATAAAATAGCAACTAAAAAAAGTAAAGTTATTTTTCGGGACCATTGTCCCGAAAAATAATTCATCATACATGACTCATGGATACATTTATCCATTTTTATAATAAATTATATACCTAAAGAAATTTCGTCTCTCTCCTTTCCAGCTCTTAAAAATGACTTGAAAATCATTTATGTAAAAATGCATGGTCCAAACTAGCTTAATCATTCATAATTGAAGTCATTGTATCACGCCTAGGGAGCTCGATGATAAAGTTACATACCTACACTACAAGAAAGCATACCTAAGGATTTAGTTAATAGTCGTCTTTCGTTTTTTTTTTAATCTCTGCCTTGTATTATGTTATGTAACACAGTTTCGGACATGTTTTCTTGTAGAACAACGCATGAAGTTTTTTTTGTATTCATATTCAGTTTGACTTATTTTAAGTAGGTTAAGTACTATCATTGTAATAAATAAGCTTCTTTTGGCATCTGACTGTTGAGTTTGTTTCGGTGTTTCTTCTTAACAGTGGTCTTCTTTTTTAGAAATGCTGGTAGAATTTTGACTTGTAGAAGTGCCGTGACTGCGTACTTGCAGAATAAAATTAATGCATTTATTACATCCATTTCATCATTTCATTTTATATTTTGACGACCGGTTTAGCTTACTTGGTAGTGACTTTGCCTACGAAGCTAGAGGTCCCGGGTTCGAATCCCGGTAAGGGCGTTTATTTGTGTGGGGTGCCTGCCGTTTTGCCAAAGTTCTTTGGCAACCGTTGTGTTTGGTAATGCAATCTTTGGAATAATTTTAGTACGCACATTTTCATTTGGCCGAATTTTCACTCAGCATAATATTACTACGTGAAATTATATAATTATAATTTTATATTATGATTAATTGATGTAAGTAATAACATTTAATATAACATACTTTATGTCTAATGCATACTTCCTATAATGAACATATGATATAATGTAAATTTCATCTAATGTTTTGTAGACTCTAAGGCAGGTCGGTGTAGGTACAGGTACAGTACGATTACTGTTAGTTAACCACTGACAGATGGATTGCCTTCATTTAATTTTCAACTTTAATCGTATACAAATAAAATAGTTATTACTAAATCGGTAGATGTGGGTAAGAGTATCCTGAAAAATGTTTATCTGTATGAAATTAAAGTTGAAAATTAAATGAAGGCAATCCATCTGTCAGTGGTTAACTAACAGTAATCGTACCGTACGACGAAGAGCGAAGCGAGGAGAAGTGTTAGGTTGAACCGCGATCCTACAGCGGCGTAAAATATATTTTTCCAACTGAAACGTTTGACTACTTACATGAAATTTGGTCAAAATACCAGTTGGTAAGCGAGTCATTGTTTAAACGTTCACTTGTCAAAGATTGGGTTTGTGCTATAATAATATGTCAAGTTTTTTTGCCAAACAATAATTTGGTAAACGAAATTTTGCGAAAAACTGGTTGTGAAGTGAAACTTTGCCAATTTTTTTTTGGCAAAACAGGTAACCCCTTTGTGTGATGAGCATGAATATTTGTTCCTGAGTCTTGGATGTTTTCTATGTATTTAAGTATTTATTTATGTATATATAAGTGTGTTTATCGTCGTCTAGTACCCATAGTAAAAGCTTTGCTTAGTTTGGGACTAGGTCGACTTGTGTAAGTTTGTCCGCAAATATATATTTATTTATTTATCCCGTATTACTTTCATGCCCGGTCTCCTCCAGTAGCTAACATGGAAACGTCTTAGTGAATTGTAACAACATACTACAAACATCAAACATTTCCATTATTATGGCCTCGTGGCGCGTGGCGTAGCGTAACTATTCCTAATATTTAATTGTACTGTGTACTAATAATATCCAAAAGCCAAGCCCTAACCAATAATGACGCATTATTAAGATGGAAGTACATAAATTAATTTTCTAATCAGTTTGCGGCTCAATGAATACTTCATCAAGATAGTTCAAGTCGCAGCCTCAACTCAACTGTTTTTGATATTTGTGTTTATCTACACCTTGAACGCTGGTAAATAATATTAGGTAGGTTATATATTTCGCAGTATAATCCGCCGTTTTACATAACAGCTGTTGCTAGCTGTTTCACAAAACAAATCGGCGCTGTTTTGTAATACGGCGGGTTGACGATCAGGCCAAATATGTTTTAGGGTTGCAGTTCTGCATATTATTACTCCTCGATTCCCTCGTCGTCGTAGGTACCTAAGCCTTTTACAATCCCGCTAATCGTCCACCCGCCGCAATAACGCATCCACCAGCGGATTTTCATTCAGCGGTATTCAATCGGCCTGATCGTCAACCCGCCGTTTTGCAAAATAGCGCTGTTTTGTAAAACAGCTACCTGAAATGTTAAACGGCGGATCATACAATATGCCTGCGACATATATACCGTTTAAATATTGTTTATTTATTTATGCGGTCATGTTTAATATGACAGTGAACATGACAAGTGACATTGAAGTCAAACTCGTTAAGTCTAGTTTAAGTTACTTATTTTAAAACATTTGTTAACCCTATAGTTGCTTGTTTCAAAAATAAAAACACAAGCAAAGCAGCAGGGTAGAAAGTTAGTACCATTTTATGTTTGCTTTCTTGGCAACTGTTCTGAGAAGCCACTAATAGGACATTTACATCGACAGCCGTGCATCGGCTGGCATTGCCATGTATCATTGCTTATTGGAACATATTGATAAAGCCTATATTAGTTTGGGTTTGTGTACGTCGATAAAATTAATGCATCGTTCTACTAAATAGGTAGTCTACTTAAAGATTATTGTGTTGCTTGAACAACAACATAATTAACTAATGATTATAAATATTATAGTTAAACAAAGTATCAGTTGTTATTTTTATCGCAGACCTATCAAAGTTCTGTATAGCAATTGTTAATACGTATCAATACAATATGATATTTTATGAATGCCTACAACAGACCGATTCCAAGTAAGTAAATGATATATCTCTCCGACCTACCTATCAGAAACGTGACTTGACGACGAGAGAGGGGTCAGAGTAAAGATCTGACAGTTAAGTAATCTTATCTTTGTAATACTATAAGACACAATTAAGGGGGTAACACTTTCTAAGTTATATGGACATACAATATCTCTACAATGTAACTGCATCTAATATGAAGTGCGTCATAAAGCTTGACTTAGTTAATCCTACCTAACACGTTATATTATAACAGCCATTGAGTTAAGATACGCTCTAGATCTGGTTATGAATCTCAATTCCTAACGGAATTTTCTTGCGTACTAGGTATATTGTTTATTAAAACACATTTGTGAAACACGTTTCATTGAAATGGAGAACCGTACGAACAGAAACGAATATAGAGAAGGAAACATAGTAATTATCAATCTTTGAAAGCAGTTCAGCAACTTGTAATTGCAACATTTATTCAAGGCGAGTGTCGTGAATAGCCATTAATTGTCCCCCAACCACAAGAATAATCCTCAGCCGCTGCTGAAGTTCTTAAATTGTGAATGGCAAATGACACAAAAATGTGAAGGACACTCTAATTAAACATAAATCATTACAGGAAAAACTCGGGGAACTCGCTGTAAAAGTCGTCGAGACGTTTTTACTGTTTAAGGAATATTGTTTTCGTTGATAACGATATTTTAAGCGTCTCGACATCCCACCTGCGCGCGAGGGTGTTAAAATGAGTTACCGCCGACGCCGAAGCCCGAAAACGATGATACCTTTACGCAACTATGATAATATGACGACAACCCACCATGTTATTAAGTTTTTATACTCGTCAACCTTATGTTTGAATTAAGACTTCGTACACCAAACTTAAATCACATACTTTTTACTATGGAGCTCCCAACTCAACATTTCATAACTGTTGAGACAACTAAAATGAAATTGACCAATCACGTGGCGCCTTTACTGAACTATAATGTATTTGACCAATAGGACGTAAAAGGTAAATAGACATCAACGCACAAAAAAGAAAAAGCCGTTGGTTGGCCTTTGTTTTAAATAGATACCAAGTTTGTTTAATTAGTTCAGTTGACTCGTAGAAAAAGTATTGTATACAATAGTTATATAATTAGCTTTTTAAGTCTCATACCTAAATTAGGCCACACAGCAAGCTTCGTGGCCTAAACGTGATACTCGCCTGATAAAAGCATTCATTATATAACGATTGCATAAAATACTATTTTAAGTCTCGTACCTTAATTAGGCCACTCAGCAAGCTTCGTGGCCTAAACGTGGTACTCGACTGTAAAAGCATGCATTATATAACGATTGCATAAAATACTATTACATGTTCATCCTCAAGGTCTTAAGCAAGCCGCAATTTAGTGACGAGATTGCGCATTATCACTTACATTTCGTTTAAATCGATTTCAAGAAACTTGTATTTGAAAATTCGAGCACTGCAATGATGTGGTTCTGGATTGGTCGGATCGATGTATTATTTTTATCACTGGCCAGCATTTGGGTGCTAAAGTAATTCAGAGTGGTTTTATGGCTAAGACAAGTATAGATTTGTACGGATACAATCATACGTATACCTATATTATCATAAAACATGCGATGAACTAAACGAACGTTAGAGCTACCTGCTATTTCATAGAGTTAGGCATTAAATATATGTATGTCTACAAAAATGTGTTATACGTACTTACTATTTTAGCAAACGGTTAATTGTGTATCTCTACAAAAATTTGCTATATTTACTATTTTAGCAACGGTCAAAGGTAAGTACGAACTACGAAAACCAAGTTCAACTGCAAGCAGGAATAGCGATTGTGACGTAAAATGACAGCTCTAATTGAGGCTTAATTTTTGTCCTCGATCATCGAAAGTTCATTTACGGCGGCATTTCGTATCGACGTGCACCTATCCACGCGGTAATACTAAGCAAGTATAGGTACATAATCATGTCATGACGTTGAATCCTACTAGATATTATTATATATGTGAATCACCCTTAACGGATTTAGGTGAACTTTGGCAGTTCATAACAGAGTTCGAAATATAGGTAGGATACTTTTTATCCCAAAAATCATCCCTCAAACAGATCAAACTGGGGATGGAATTTGGTACGAGAGTTCACGCGATCGGAGTAGGTAGTGGCAAATATGTACTAGTAGAATACATTTCTAAAGTATACCTCGGAATCCCATAACCGATGTAAAAGACGTATTGTGCTAAAATAAAAATGTGTCCCTACACATTTTTATTTTATTTATGATTTTCGTTTCTCATTTCCCTGAAAGTAGGTTATACCTGCTAATGGTTTATTAAATAAAGAAGTGGGTGGAATTGCCTCTCCTTATTCTACTTAAGGCGAATTCTACAATCATATACGTTTAGTACTTCGGCAAGTCATATACGTTTAGTAGGTACTGCACGAACTGCTTTCTGAGAGACAATGTGTTAGTTACTGCAGAAGATAGGTACACAAATCTGTGTTTGGAGGCCGATAATATTTGAGAAGTTCCGTGAACATTTGGTACTTTATTAGTTGCTAGTTAAGGGAATTTAATCGGAATCTGTAAAGTATATGGAGTTAGTGGAGAGAGTCATCTCTCTCAAGTTTTCATCATCAGTTCCAAGTCATCTAATTTGTGGTTTCCGTGAGCAAACGCATGAGTAGAAAATATTAAAACGTATAGGTATGCGTGCTTAATATATTTGAGGTGATTTCTCGATTCCTCATGGATCAAATGGGACCAATCTAGAAACCTATACTTTCAAATAAAAAAAATACAGGTAGGTACCTATATACAAATAGTTTCATGCTTAAATGACGGAGTTTTGAGTTCACCAATATTAAACCCAAAAATACCTACAACCGAATCGAGTCTTCCTCCTTTCTTTTTAAAGTCGGCAAAGCAAAGAAATTTTTACTTTACGTCACCTCGATAAGTTGACTAGTTCTAGAGTCCGCAGTAAGCTCGATTCTCCATACAAACGTACGCTCTCATTTAATTTGGATTGTAACGAAACTTTGCAAATATAATGACATGAGGTATATCTATGTCTTTAATTTGTTCAGATACCGCAGTAAAAAAAATACAGCTAATTTAAGTTTTTCATACAAAACTTGTTTTTGCTGTATTTCGTTTGTTTTATACACTGGAACCATATAAACTAATTACAGACATAGATATTCGCTACAATCCAACACGTAGTTTTAAAATGAGAGTGTAACTACGTTTGTATGGGAAGGTGAAATTCGGCCGAGCTTACTGTGGACTCTTATGCTTAGACACGGATCCGTGCCAAGCATTTGAACCTAAAGTTTTCAATCTCAAGGTCATATGTTGATAAGCCGGTTTTGGCATCCGCATACAAGGGGTTAATTATTTACTACTACCTACCTGACCGAACACCAGTTTCACTACATAGTATAATACAAAGTCGCTTCCCGCTGTGTGTCCCTATGTATCCTTAGATCTATAAAATTACGCAACGGATTTTGATGCGGTTTTCGTTAACAGATAGTGATTCAAGAGGAAGGTTTTTATGTATCCACGTTACCACGTTCCGTGTTACCACGGAATCATAAATAACAGGATAAATAATTCGTCTGTCTTGGAGCGAATGGGCCTGCACGTGGCGAGGGTGGCCTGAGCTGGCGTTGCCGCCGCGGCGCCGCCGCCGCTTGTTTGCATGGCTGCGCGCGCGCACTCGCCAGGCCGACAACGCGCCCACACCCAGGGCACTGGCGCTACTAAATTCGATGGCTGTCGAGGGGTACGATATCGACATATTTGCGGATAGTGTTGGTGGATTTCGCAGAAAGTGCAGCCATATTTTAAATGTATTATTGTTTAAATGAGTTATGTTAACACAGGCAATAAGCCCAGTTTTATTTTTTATTTCATGTTTTTAATTTTAATTTTATGATTTTTTTACGTTATGAATTTGTAATTTAAAACCGTGTTGTTGATTTTATGAATTAGAACATTTTACTTTTATTTTTTAAAACTAATATTTTATAATCTGACTCTTTATTGCTCTGTTTTATTTTTTCATGTTTTTAATTTTAATTTTGTTTTTATATTTTAGTTTGTGACATACATACTCTTTATGTGATGAATTTGTAATTTTTAGCCTTTTTGTTGATTTGATGAATTAGAACATTTTTACTTTTATTTTTTTAACACTAATATTTTATAATTTGAATCTTGTGACTTGTACAATGTTTGACATTTTCGTAAATTAATCTTGTTCGTAAATTAAGCCTCAATTGCTTTTGTTTTATAGCATGTAAACGTCTTGGTGACCGCACTGTAAGTTTATTATGTGACTGAATAAATGAAATGAAATGAAATGAAATGTATAATAATATAGTACCCGTGCGAAGCCGGGGCGGGTCGCTAGTTCTTATAATAATTTGATGACGATGTTTAGGCCCCTACCGGGAAAAATGCTAGTAGGATGATGATGACGATGTTTTCATGAATTTGTAAAAAAAAGGTTGGAAAATTGTGTCAATGAGTAAAGAAAGTGCATCCATTCTCTTTCAAGACTTGGTTTTCTATCGTTAGAATCTTAACTTGTGCTGTATCTGAGTCCCTAATTTTTTAAACATTTTTACTGTATCCTGAGTTCAGTCCACTGTGTGTACCTACTTTTATGAGAATAAGTTGCTAACTACTTCATCGACATTTAAGAGCCTAATCATAACATAAGTTGGTACTTTTACTTCACTAAATTAGTGATTTATGAGAGCGTATTACTACTCTAAAATGCCTATACAAAACAACTATTTAACTAACTGCGAATGCCTGCCATGTATCGTGAATTTTGATTTCCTATCTATAAAATTCCAGTCGTTCACCTAAACATAGTTATCTCGGCGTGTTTTGTATATTTAGAATCTTCACGCGCTCGTAGAATGATTGACCTTACCTACACACATCGATATTTATATCATTGTTTGTAGGTAAAGTGAGGCAAGATAATGTTATTAGATAGCACTTAAATAGGAACTATGTGATCAAGTATTTGTGAAAATTAGAACTCTATGTTTTTGCATATGAACATGAACGACTTAGTTCAAAAAACTGAATACCTACATAATACTGTAATATTTGCTTGTTTTAATATTACTGCCACGTAATATATATATATATATATATTAGATGGTAAAGAAATCCAGGAGAAAATGTTTTAAATGCATTAGGTACTTATACGTTATGTAATAATATGTTATTCACGCCTCAACTCAAACCCGTTTTTGTTTGAATACTTAGCCACAATACGTTTGTATATTATTGCCTGATGCTGACATTTGTATCAAATTAAAACGGTAAAAGAGACAGGCGTTTTAGCTAAAAATGCCAGGAAGTAGTTACGTATTTTGATATCCACATATGCTTTATAAGTTGGTTTAATAGCTTCACATGCTGAACGCCGTTAATGAAATATCTTCTGCTTGTTTACTCGTGAAATCTATAGGTATATCACATGAACATCAGCCTCAAGTCAAACTCATAAGTACCTAGTACAAAGAAATTGAGAATACTCAAATCGGACTTATCACTTCTCTTCCAGTCGACCTTCTAGTAGGTAATAATTACACCTGCGTTTACTCGTTAGTCAAAATGTTTTCACGTATATATGTAGGTACCTATATTATTTAAATACAAAATACAAACTAAATTATAACTATAAAGTAAGTACTCACATCCAATCTGAACAAATATTCGAAGGCAAAATTAACAACGATATATATACCTAACTATGATATTTGTTAAAGAGTCAACATAGCAAGGCGACGCGCAGACAAACACTATCGCGAACACACGCGTATCACACGCTTGTACCGGCGGGTCCGCGCACAAGGTTAATCTACACTTATAATTCTGGACAAAATAAAATCTATTTTAATTTTCCTACTAGCGACCATTCAGTTCGAAGATCGACCAAAGATTGAACATGAAACATTTAGGTACAAAGCAATATAACGATATTAACATAATGAATAAATTATTATGTATCAACGTTGTAGACGAGTCAACAAGCTTAGGAGCCACGCATAAAAAAAGCTAAATTATAACAAAATCGTTTTATTGCCGTGTCGTCGCCGTGCCGTGGGCATGGGCCGGGCCCATAGGACATAGGATTTATCCCCGAAATCATTTGTATGGAGCCATGATATAAACTAGTTCCACGTGGCCGGAGTCGCGGGCAGAAGCTAGTCTATATATATAAAAGAGGAAGTATTGACTGATCATCAACGCACAGCCGAAACTACTGGTACTAGAAACTTGAAATTTACACCACAACCTTCTTTTATAACGTAGGCAAGGGATAAGACGGAATTTTTTGAAACTCTTCCCCTAAGAGGGTTAAATAGGGGTGCAAAGTTTGTATGGACGATTTTTATACATTCTATGGAACGTTGGTCGACCTGCTCTCTGAAAAAAAAAATTCACACCTTTCATTCGGAAAAGTAGGTTTTGCTCCACGACGAGAGGGATCAAAATGCTACTTTTCTGTTCAAGCTACTTTTTTAATTTATTCATTGGCCTGTGACATTTACGCAATGTGCCAATTGAACACAGATCTTAATAAAATAATCGATTGTAATTTCATCATAATCGATTAAAAACGAACATATTTCAAGTTTAAACTTTAACAACGTTATATGAAAATTTATGAAGATTTCGTAATATTTAAAATTAGTAATAAAAATTAAGAAAATTTGTTAAACTTGTTAAGTAATTTTGACGGCATCTTTTTTAAATTTCTTCATAGTCGGTGTGAAAAATAGTATGTGTCACTCGGGAGCAAAATTATCTTCGTCTCGGGCGTTAACACTTGAATCCCGCACTACGCTCAGGATTCTACTACGTTAGAATCCCTCACTACGCTCAGGATTATACTGTAGGATCCCTCGTTACGTTCAGGATTCAATACACCGCCCTCGCCGTAAATATACTATTTTGCTCCCTTGTGACACAAATAACTATTTTACTTTTTTCTTATCAGAAGACGATACCTGTTATGCCCTTAAACGGTTTTGCATTATTTTTTATGTGTGTGTTTGTGTGTATTAGTGCCACAATATGTGGCTACAGACTGCTAATAAATAATTAAAATATTATAGACTGTAAATGTATATCGCCTATTGCAGAGCGATGGCTGCCCCACTGTGCACCGAGTATTGCGAGGGCAGTTCGCGCGAGAGGAGCCAGATTATGTATTAATAGAGTTATCAGCAGAGCAACACTGGTTGGGTGGTCAGAATGACATCCACACGATAAATAATACTTTGAGCCTTTTCGACAGCAAACAATATTATTTGTGGTGAAATACGATTAACACGACTTTCATATTGTAGAGCCTGTAAAAAATAGTAGATATTATGACAAGGGTCTAAAGTAAGCCACATTACCACGAGATGCTTATTTTCCCGAACGAAGTGAGGGGAAATAGTTCGAGGGGTAATATGGCTTTTAGACCAGTGTTATACACTACTTTTCACTTCGACTGCGAGAAAATAGTAAAAACAATGATTATCCATCCACAATCAATAATTATACCAAGGCGAAAAGATTGTTCAATTTGGCGCCATTTTTTTTTAATAAACTGCTTTGCCAGATACAAAATATTGACACCACGAATAAACGCCTCTGAGCGTCTAATAGCCGCGTCCAAACGGCCCAGCACGGCGTACCGGATACAGGGCATACGATAAAGCGTGATAGACAGCAGTCTATCCCGCTCAATCTTCATGGCTTATGTCATGTAAGCACTCAACCACGCTTGAACGTTTGGACGCGGCTACAGATATTAGGGAATAAAAAACACCCAATTTTGAATTGAATTCTGTTTCCTGATTGATCGATTTTAATGTCTAGCTGTATTTCATTCTGGTTAGTTGATAACAAATACTAATGATTTTTAAAGAAGTGTGATTGGTGGATGTAATACGGTGAACTGTTTTGGTTGCTCAAATTAAAATGTTGTTAAATCATAAATATGTATACATATTTTCCCTAGGGGCTAAATGTACTACTTTAGCTCCGCTTGCTAAGCCTAATATGACGCACTTTTTGAGCATGAGAAGTGAAACATTGTTTAATTTAAAACAGGTAAAGATGGTGAGAATCGAGTTCTATTTACAACTAAAGCTGACCCCGCGATCGTCGTATCGCCATACAAAATTTATGAGAACATTTTTGTGTTGTCATAAATATAGTTAACAAAAGTACTTAATGCAAAATTGGTTCTGGTTTCCCAGGAATATGTTTACCGCCTCGCGTCTGATAGGCACGTATAAAAATTTTGTACCTTTAATACCTACTTTCATATTTCTAACAGAAACAATAAAGTCGACTGGAGAACCTAAATCTGTATGACCCTTATATCAATTGCCATGCTTCCAGGGTCACCTCTCTAGATACACATCACTTGATTAATGACTAGGGACGTTACTACACACGAGCAACGGTATTCCCAGTTGCATGCCCTGTGGGATGACCTTTGCTAATAAGTAAGTGCGCGTATCATCAAATTCCTTCTGCCTAATAAATGTATTTTAAAAGTATTTTTTTTTGTTTAGTTACATTTTCCGCGTTATTTTATTTAGTTATTCTTGTATTCGGAGCGAAGATAAGTCGATTAAAACAAACATAAAAACGGCTTAGCCGATCTTAAGTTATAAATGGTGTGTATTAGGTATATAACTAACACGACTTAATATACTGACCGACCCCGCGAACTTCGATCCGCCATACAGTATGATGGTAAAAAAAACTTCTATGTATTATTAGTTACTTGCACATTCGGAGTGAATAGAAATCAAACATCATAAAAATCGGTTCAGCCGTTCTTGAGTTTTAAATGGTGTTACTAACACGACTTTGTTTATATATATGGATAGATTCGACACCACACCATGCACTAATGCCTTGTGAGGTCGAGAATTTTGTCCTGCCTCTATCCTTGTCGTTTTTCAGTCCGTGTATTTAACTACTTCATATTGAAAACTTATGTTATTACGGAAAATCAGTCTCAGCTTGCTAACGATTGTAATCATGCAAGTAAATATTGAACTTTATACCTTGACTGTTTTTGACTTTGCCTATTATTATCTCCGGCAAAGATTTTTTACATAATTGCATCGTATGCTTTCTTGTGTGTGGAAAATAACTCGCACCTAGACTGTATTCTAAGCTAATCTGGCAAGTAATTATGAATTTGTAAATGCATTTTTCACAGCAGCGGTTTATACCCTGTGTAATGTCGCAGGCAAAAATAATAAGGTAGTGCTCTACCCATGTTTTTCGATTTTTAGAACATATACTTAATCGGGGTTTCTGTTATTAGAAATTAAGTTTTCTTCTCAGCCTAACCACCCTGTACTTTTAGAGAATATTCCTATATTTGAATAGGTTTATTAATATAATTTATATGAATATCAAAACGTATTTGAGTATTAATATGCACAAAAGTTTGGTCAGACAATAACAAAAAAACAAAAAATAACTATAAATAACTGAAAAAAGTTTCTAGGTATGTACCTAGAAACTTTTTTCAGTTATTTATAGATCGGGTGATCGGAGTGAGCATGTGCTCATCATTATATTATTTCTCATGTAAAACGATGAGCTTAAATATGGATAATGATTACCTGACGATATTAAACCACTATTTTATCTTATCAAATACCCAGTCCAACCGTAGGTAGGTATCTAATCAGTTCCTGAACTGCTGTTTATTAAAAAAAAAACATAATAGTACATCATAATCGTAACACATGGCAACACCGAAGCGCCAGTCGGACTAGCAAATGAAGTACCGCACTCGCATGATTTGTAGCAAAATAAATGTAGAGTATGTATAACATATTCCATTTAAGATTGAAAAAATGTCCGTAAAAACCATTTTGAAACGCAGAAACTTTAGTATAACTTATTATGTTTAAAAAGGCACTTAATTACTCAAAACACTTTAGTGACAAATGCCACTTACTTAAATATTTTAACACGATGCTCTATGTGCGTACCTATACATTATGCAATTATATTAGATACTGAAACGAATCCAACTACGTGTCTTCGCTCATATTTATGTATGTAGTAAACTAGAGATATCACTACTAGGTATCAATATTTGCTCTTACAAATGGAATAGGAAAAAATACATCTAAGTAATACAATCAAAAAGAGACCTTATTCATCATATCAAAATCCATTTACAAGGATATAATCAATTGTCAATTATTCGGAAGATTATTGATTATAAATCAATAATGAGTTTAATTCTTGAAGATTGGAGGTACTGGGGCCGTAGACAAGGTTACAATCGACAAGCGCTAACGCCAATAGAAAATAATAAAAGATAGGGGAATAACAGATGCCGACGAAACACTTCGTTAACATCTGGGGGCCTAGACAAGGTTACAATCGACAAGCGCTAACGCCAATAGAAAACTAATAAAATGTATGGGAATGGCAGATGTTAACGAAAAGTGTTTCGTCGGCATCTGTCATTCCCCCTACATTTTAATATTTTCTATTGGCGTTAGCGCTTGTCGATTGTAACCTTGTCTACGGCCCCTGTCATTCCCATACATTTATTAGTTTTCTATTGGCGTTAGCGCTTGTCGACTGTAACCTTGTCTAGGCCCCCTGAATAGATGTATAATAATGGTTTAATAGAACAAGCTTGTTTTATTTACTAGAAACCTTAAATTTCTACTAGTATTACGAGTAAGTTGATTGAAATAAATACATACCTAATTAAAACCATAAAAAATAAATCAACACTGACATTAATTAATTAATATTAATATTATGCATACAAAACTATACTAAAGACTCTATTTCAATATGGAAACAATAAACTTATTTGAAAAAGAGTTGGTATTATAAAACAATTCTTTGACTCGATCGAGTATCTTTTTCTTTGTCACACAAGCATAGACTGAGGGAGAAGAAACTGTTGCGGGATACGAGAATGGTGGTACGGGACGCTGGAGTCAACAGATGCGCGGGGAGGAGACGGGGTCAAACACCCTAATAAACACCATAAAGTTATTGCTTAGAATGAAGTTTTTTTTATGAGAATAGAAGGCGGATGGAGGGCTATTAAAAGGGAAGGACTCTGGGTTGGAGGTTCAGTTAGTTTTGAAATTTCGGAAAGATAGGTCTGCTTCTTTGTTCTTCCAGAAGGCTCTGAAGTCCTTGGCTGCCTGTTTTGAGGCAAGTATGTCACATTTTATTTGCTCTTCCCTGTCTTGGCACCATTTTAATTTAGATTTAAAAAACCTTCTGGTTTCACACATTAAATTTCGGCAAGAACAAGAACTGGTCCCTGACGAGGCCTGTTTGCTGACACCCAAACCAGAAATTTAGCTGTCGTCTCCATATGTGTGGCGGCTACATATTTATTCGAACCCGCTAAAATGTCCAGCCTTCGGACGCCTCCCCACTGCTGGCCACTTGACCTTCGAGCCGCCGCCGTCAAGGTGGAGATTATGTTATGATACAATCAGTCATAATTGTGTAATGTTCTTGTTCTGTACACAACCGATCTGCACATGACGTTAACTCGGCCGGAAAGTCAAGCAGCTTCAGTTTTTCATCACATGTGACGCATTTCTGTCACCCCATAACACGCCCTCGTGTTATGGGGTGGGGGGCCCTTGTGGCCTATTAGCCGGACCATTAAAGTGACCATGCGTCTTGTTCATTAAAAAAAAACCATTATTTATTCTGCAAATAGGCCACAAGGGCACTTTTACATGTCTTCAAACGGTAATTTACAATAAAATAATAATAATTAATAATCTTACACAATAATAATTTAAACGGTTAACAAACTAAATGTCACTAAGTTAGTGAAACAAAACAAAATTGCAAAATATGACCATTACATTCGATATAAGGTCTGTATAAACATTAACAAGAAGTTAATCGGCAAAAATCTTGCAAGTAATATTGTAAATAAAGATGTCAGAATTAACACTAGACGTGCACAAATGACTCAGGCAAGTGTCGACTCATTTGTTTTGTATAACATAGACGAACACGAGGTAGAATCGCTGATAGGCAGTTTAAAAGAGGACTGCGCTGTCGGCTGGGACCATATCTCGAGTAGTATTCTAAAACGATTTAAGCAAATTTTAGTCAAGCCCTTAACGCACATTTTCCAGCAGTGTCTGGATGAAGGTATTTTCCCTAACATCTTAAAAAAAGCCATTGTGATTCCTATCCACAAGTCCGGTGACAAAGATAACATTAATAATTATAGGCCTATCTCCATACTTACAGCTTTATCTAAAATACTAGAAAAAAATATGTATAAACGGCTGATTAATTACCTTGAACACAATCGAATACTCTCTGGCCACCAATTTGGCTTTAGAGCGCAAAAGTCGACAAATGATGCAGTTTTTGGCCTTACTGATCATGTAACCTCTAATTTGGACCAAGGACAGAAAGCTTTAGCTATCTTCCTCAACCTTGCTAAGGCTTTTGATTCGGTATCTGTCCCAATATTACTTAGCAAGCTGGAGCAGATAGGAATCAGGGACAAGCAGCTATGTTTGTTCAAGGATTACCTCAGCAACCGCTTGCTGTGTGTTTAGGTTGCCAACTACATAAGTGCAGACCTCATGGTCGATTTTGGAGTCCCCCAGGGTAGCGTTCTGGGCCCGACCCTGTTTCTCATTTTCATTAATGACCTGTGTGACCTTCAATTGAACCATGGCTCTCTAATATCATATGCCGATGATACAGTGCTTTTGTTCTCGGGTAGTAGTTGGGCGGATGTATACGACTATGCTCAGAAAGGTTTCTGTAAAGTTACTAATTGGCTAAAGCGCAATTTACTTACCCTCAATGCTGAAAAAACTAAATACATGGCTTTTTCCATGAGAAGATCTGTGCAACCAGCACACAATGACACAATCCGTGCGCACCATTGCTTTCTAGCTAATCAACAGGTATGTAATACATGTCCTGCTCTATCAAAGGTTGACACCATAAAATATCTTGGCATAATGATTGATTCGAACCTGAATTTCCGAAGGCACATAGACGTTCTTGCGGCTAGAGTACGTAAACTTATTTTTGTCTTTAAAAAGCTAAGAAGTGTTGCTAACAAAGAACTGATACATCGGATATATTCGGCTTTGTGTCAATCTATACTAACATACTGTATAACTTCGTGGGGTGGGGCTGCGAAGATCATTCTATTGACACTTGAACGTGCTCAAAGAACCATTTTGAAAGTGGCTACCTTCCGTCCGTTTTATTTTCCGACCACGGAATTGTACCAATCATGTAAAGTACTAACAGTTCGACAACTATTCATCAGGAGCGTAATTCTAAAACAGCAGAAGTTGACTTGCTACAACCCTAATAGGCACACCAAAAGACGGATGGATATAATTTTTAAGCAATTTCGCACTAAACACGCTTTTACTCACAGTTTCTTCTCTTTCCTGGGCCGTTTTCTTTATAATAAAATAAATAAACAATGCTCCGTGTACGATCAAAATAGCAAAGTATGCCAAACTAAAGTAACAGCATGGTTGCTAACCCTGACCTACGACGAGACAGAAAATTTGCTTACTATAGTGAAATAGTTCTGCAATCGCAAGCATGCTTTTGTTAAATATAAGTAGTTTTGTAATTCTTGACGCGAGAAATGTTTAGACAGACAATATATATGTAAAACAAAGACCATTTATGCCTAAAACACAGATTACAACTGTAACCTAGTTTAGGCAATAAACTTGTTTATTGTTCCCCTACGACCATTTCTTTCAAACGCATTGGCGTATTAATATTGTATACGAATAATCCTGTTAGATATAAACTTGTTGTTAATAACTTAATTAGATTATATCCACTTATTGTGCTATTTTTTCCTAAATAAATCTTTGTTATTATTATTATTATGATATTAATTCAGTATTCCAGAGATATATCAGGTCTCTGAGCGTCCAAATACAATAAATAATTATTCTAATGTTCGTAGAGTAGAGATGTATACGGGCTCTAAGCGTCAAACCAAAACAAAAAAAGGAACATTAATGTAATATTGTCAGAGATGTACAGGGTCAATAACAATAAAACGTGTCAAGATCAGAATGATGTCTCTCGTCAATACGATAATAATAATAACAACACTAGTATTTAAGTATTAGGTACGATGCCCTTGCAAGCACAGTCCGGACTCCACAAACAGCACCCGATCACGAGTGAGGCGCATATCTCAGCCATCGCCTCCCTCAACCATATGTTAGGAAAGGTGGCGATCCGGTCAACGACGCCACCATAAGCAAAGCTCTTTAAGCGAGCATGACATATTCAAGCAACCGGACATTGATAATAACAAAGATTCAGCGACTTGTTCGGCGAGAAACAGCATTAAGAGTCCGCAGTAAGCTCGATTCTCCATACAAACGTAGTTACGCTCTCATTTTAAAACTACGTGTTGGATTGTAACGAAACTTAGATATACCTCATCTCATTGTATATGCAGTTTCGTCACAGTCCAACACGTAGTTTTAAAAAGAGAGCGTAACTACGTTTGTATGGGAAGGTGAAATTCGGCCAAGCTTACTGCGGACTCTTACGTGTTCTGTTCTTATTTCAGGTAGGTACTTATAATGATTACATGTATTTAGGTATAGGTATTCCTAAAAGAATTAGCCTACTACTGGCTTAAAGGCATTTTTGTAGTTTAAGAAATCGTTGACAGTAAAATACGCCTTGCTTAGCAAATTACTCCTAACATGAGACTTAACTTTACTGAACGGTAAATTATCAATTTCGGTGGGTGTTTTATTATAAAAACGTATGCAGTTCCCCACGAACGACGTGCTATCCTTGCGGAGACGACTGGCCTTCACCGCGATCTTGTTTTTACTTCTGGTGTTGAAGTCGTGGATATCTATCACTGTTGAGTTTGAACCCGTGAAGGTTTTTCCGCACATCTCGCAAACAACCGGTAGGTGATCGAACCAATACACATCATGTTCCACTTTAATATCACGCACGCCCGTGTCGCCTTCAGTGACAATGTGCAGTTAAAAGCTGCGTACGAATTAGAGCAGCCTCGGGTTGAGGCACGCACGGCTCACCTATTTCGCTCAAATTCGTACGCGCTCACGCGCTGTGTGCGGGCAGTCCGCGAGCGGCGCGCGGCGAGCCGTCCAGAGGAGGTCTTTTGAACGTGCTCAAAGGCGCCTCAGTGTGCGGGCCTCGCGTAATTTGGACATGTAGCCGAGCTTGCCGCGGGCAGAGCGACGCGTTCTGACTTTTTTCTGGGCGAGGCTTGTATGAATTTGAGCAAGTGGATGAGCCGTGCATGTGTAATCGAGTTTGTTCGTAAATGTATTGATATAATTCAGCGAAATATGATAAACGCAGCCGCGGCTGTCATCGTGTCCGACGCCATTTTGAACGACACACAATGTCGGCTCGCCGCGAGCGCGCTGCCTCGCTCGCGCATGTTTATGTGCAACAAATTGGCTCGCGGGGCATGAGCATGCCTCAGGTTGAGCCGGTCAAATTCGTACGCAGCTAAACATGTATACAAATGTACAATTATAACGTAAGATTAGTGATTACAAGCCTATCCTGCCATTGCCATGCGGATCGTGTCGTGGGTTTGGAAGCAGTGTCAAATCGCTATCGGTCGTTGAGAGGTCATTCACCACGCGTGTTATACTGATGTGCACACATGTTTATCATAACATACATTCGTAGGTATGTAATAGTAATACCTGGCACCTATCCAGCGCTTAAAACCGACGTTTCGGTGTCTTCTTTCCCCGAATGTGCCTTTTGCCAAATTTTGATAGGTACCTACCTATATTTCCGAAACAAGTTTATTTCTGAAACCGTTCTAGAGTTCAGTACATATAATTTTATAATGTAGTAATAGTAGTAATTCCGTCAAAGTAAATTAGGTGTCAGTGTCCTTGCCCAGGCCAACTGACAAAGTAGAGGCGTAAGTACATATCCTAAGGCGAACTTCTTCCTAACTCGCCCACCTCAGTTGGTACTAGTCTGTATACTGGAGGCAGATATGGTTGCTGCCTGGAATTGGAAACAAAACTAAAATCACAACAGCTGTCTCATGCAAGTCAATTACGTCTATCTGCCGCCCGGTTAGTTATCCGAGGCCACACTGATACAATATGATTTCAGTTCGAGCGAGAAACGGTTTGAACTATTTAACATGATTACTTCATGTTGGGTGAAATTGAATTAAAATCCAGTTGTTACGTTACCTGTGCAGTTGGAAGTCTAGGCAGACATCGTGGCAGCCAGACGAGATAGGTATGCTGCCAGACGTTGATATCAGATCAGACTAAATTATCACGAGATACCTTATCAACGGTGAGTTGATAACATTTATCACTGGCACGAGTCCACATCTACCTACTACTTAGTAACGCAGAGAAATATGATTGTCATTAGGTAGGTAGGTACCGCAGAGTTCTATTCCGCAAGCTTGTTTGCTTTTCCTAGAAATTTGTTTACCGTCGGCGTAATTGTTTACCTCCAACTTCGCATTTACCGGTATCTCCCCTACGTACGTACATTTACTTACAACTTCTAAGCGATGACCTGGAAAGCCGATTCACCGCAATGCTGAGTTCACTTTATACAAGTATAAGCATTTCTTCCGACAATCCAATTTCGTTGTTTAAACAATGAAATTGAATATTGAAAAAGCGCTGCAAAAATCCATTGTGAAAATGTTGAACATTATGGAAACCGCGCTAGAGACCAGCGCTACGCCGGTCCCTACGTTACGGAGAAGATATTGAATTACGCTTATACATACATTATTTAAGATGATGACTGGTGGTTATGTAATCCCCAGCCGCTGCGCATGTTGCAGATCCCGTTTGCTGCTACATTGCCATATACATCTACTGAATACGTAAAGTACCTACTTGTCCTCATATTTGACACGTTAAATACCAATAATTGACATCCCAGCTCTATCGCAATGAGTTAACACTGAAGGTGCCATGAATTGGGCCAGTGATGTCAAACACAAGGGCGATTACCTTACCTAAGTATTTTTACAAATTATTTATTCCAGGAATCAGATACGTCGCTGATGCAAATAAACTAAAAAACTATAGAAGGCTTTCTGCTTAAGAAAGGCGACGAACACACAAAACTTTCCGGCCTAACGTTGGGATTCAGGCGCACTACCTGACCTACTGTCGTTAATATTCTACATTAGGATTCCCGACTTTCAGGGTATTGAACGGTTTGTTTTTATTTCGCATATATTTTTCTCTATGATTAATTGATTTAGTTTTTAATAATTGATTAGTTTTTCAACCCTGGAATAATTTTGGCAGGTAGTTTAAATATTTTATCATCTAAAACCAAGAGTAAGATATTATAAGAAATCGTACTATCATGTGCTAGGTGTGGGTAGAGGAAGTTTACGACTCACAGCTCAGTAGGAAATAGGAATCTCCAGCGAGAATCACACCAATACCGAATTCAGTTGCAGTGGTGATAAATATTATGTCGGAGAAGAATAATATCTTCCATTTTTATTATATTAGGTTCGCCAGCCGATGAGAATAGAATATCGAAAGTACGTGTGCATGGTGTTAATGAAAATGTATTCACAACTTCTGAATTGAATTAAAACTTGTAAAAAATGGCTGGCTCAGGAAGAACGCGTTGCCTGCCATCAAGGTCTAATAATAATAATAAGCCTTTTATTCCCATATTTACATTACAAATACAGTATGTTTATGTAATCTTGATCTGTTATTTTATTGGGCTGCCCATTGTTGGACGAAGGCCATCAAGGTATGCGCTGTTAAATTATAAATAAAGATACCTAAAGGGAATGTATTTATTTTAAATGCACAATCTTTATCATGGGTTTCGTGAACATATTAAGTAAGTATTATTATATCTCTTACTCGCTGTCTGTTGTGAAAGTTTCTAATATGTTTACATTAAAGTAGGTAAAATCAATGTGTTCGATTAAATTTAGCATAAGTAGATTTGATAAGGTATTTTTTGAATCATTGACTGATTGTGATTCGTTGGACGGGCTTCCGAATCCGCGGCAGTCCAAACAAGCGCTGGTTGGATGGTTGGTCGGCTGATGAAGGCCCGAAAGCGCCTAGCGCGAAGTGAACGAAAGGGGCTCACCAAAAACGATCCCGCACCTGCTGGTCAATTACGTACCACATTGTACGCGCGTCTCTTTTTGTATTGGAAAATGAGAGTTGATAATCCCAACGTTTTGGCTCCTATACATAATCATGGGCCATCGCCCATCCTATGGCCCAGCGCTATGGCCATGCGATGGTTATATAGGTGTACGCGGGCTAGGTTTCCGCAACTCGACGTCATAATAGCGCCTATTTTGCGTATGGGTTATTGGCACTACTGTTATTCGTGCCAACCCAGTTCCACCAGGAAGCCTAGCAGACCCTTTATGTTGCCGACGGCCTCCGGTAGTGACCCCGGTGTTCCGAGGTGCTTTGCCCGGTATTCTGCCACCCCTGGGCACGTCAGAATGACGTGGGCGGCTGTCTCTTCCATGCGATGGTTGAACGCCACTACACGATGGCGACATTCAGTTGTGATCGAATCGTTTTGCGAGATGGACGTCGAAGCGTTAGCCGCTGCGGCAATTTACCTAATATTTACATATTGCGCTTTCTCCCCGATTTTATTCCAACAACTTTATTGTTTCGTGTTGAGGCCACTTACATTTCATTTCATTTATTTATTCATAACAAGGATATTGTGTTGAACATATATATAGGTAAAATTACATTAATTTTACACAAATTACAAAAGAACAAATTTCCTTCTCATTATCAGGTAACAATGTCAAAATTCAAAATAAGATTATATTATATAAGTAACAATAATTATTTTACACAAATTACATAATGGTGTCATGATTAAAAAATACGTTAATTATCCCTAATTTACAATTGATCTTGCACGAATTCTGTTATGATATACTCGTAGTACGATTTTATACACAGCACGAACGTCCACACTCAACCGCGGTCGACCGCGCACTGCGGAATGGCGCACGTTTAGATGCGTACCGCCCTTTGATGTGCGGCCGAAAAACCGACACCGCGGCCATCCTATCGCCATCCCGCCGCGCCATAAGCCATCCGACACCACTACCCTCTCTACACGCTGCACCAGCCTAGTGGGCCAGCAGGATGGCCCATCGTGTGGAGCGGCCATTTGATTATAAAAGTTACAAAAAATATTTCTAATGCAGGCTTGTGCTTTCTACAGCTTACAGAGCCGCTAGTATAAGTAGTTGATTGAGCTGTAGGTAATTGATTTGGCTTCTCGGCGATAATCATTTTATTGAGGCCCCTAGCCCTTCTTAAAATATAACACCGTTAGCCTGCGAATGTCAAATAAGGTTTTGTATGGAAAGCGAACCACCTTAAGGGCAAATTTTGTCTCTGATCCATACAGGTACTACGCCTTACGTAGGCAGCTAAACCGTTAGTTGTGAATGCCACAACTAACGGTTTAGCTGCCTACGTAAGTACGGTGTCGGCAATGGCCTACAGCCCCCCTATTCTGTAACTTGTTTTATGCTCATCTCAACGCTCACCCACAAATATATCTTGACACCGCGATGCGTAAGTAACCAAGCGTAGGTAGAGGTCTAGTTTCGTGACGGGCGACCGGCGGGGTGAGCCGCTTTAACGCTTAGCGAATAACAGCCCAGGAGGGACGCGCGTTCTAATTCTAGTTCTTGTACATGATTATTGACCATTCTCGGTTGCTTCGTTTCCGTTTTATTCAGTGGGTACTTTCACTGCGATTGTTTATCAATAAAATCATACGATGACTTGGTACTTTTGTTTTGAATATTTTTAAGATGAGTCACTGGCATCCATACCCAAAAAATAGTTGCGTCAAAGACTAGCGAGCGAAAATATTTAATGATATTACTCCTATACGCCAGAAAGTATAATTTTTATTCTCTTTTATAATAAATTGTATTAGTATAGGTAATATTTGGATTGAATCGTTTTAATAGTAATAGTTAGCGCAATAATGATAGTAAATAAAATAGTAGATATATTTATAGTCGCTTGATGATTTTACAGTCCAAAAGGGACGTACCCTTGTACATGCAAAGTTTCGTTACACTCCAACACGTAGTTTTAAAATGAGAGCGTAACTACGTTTGTATGGAGAATCGAGCTTACTGCGGACTCTTAAATCGTCCCGATACTTTTTCCCTGTTGGCAATACTCTATTTGTTCTCCTACCTAGTGCTTCTAGAGATTAAATATAGGTTCAATGTTATATTATAATTGTTTGTTCTTTTTGGTTCTCTTTCACGTTCTGAAATCTCAAATACACATAAAGGTTAAACTCTTAAGATTTTTATAATATCAGGGTTTAAATTCGACTGACGATGACGTATTGAAAAATAATCAGTTTGGTATTTGTCACGCGCGCTTTTTCTGACTTTCCATGACGCACTCGTTTTGAACCCGCTTGAAGTACCTATATAATACCTGTCTACTGTCCCTCCTTTGTTCAACGCTCCTCACCTACCTACGTAGCGCCTAACCATTAGTCATTCCCATATGAGGAACTTAATCCTTGGATTATCTGCGCGAATATCGAATCTGTGCTGCACCGGGCTATATAAACTCGCATCGGTAAACAAGGGAGTGAAATTGCCGACCGAATGGCAACAAGAATGTTTACGTGGATCTGGATATTTGAAATTGTTTTCCAACGTGCAATGGCGCAAGTGTTGGTGCCCCCGGGACCCCGCTGGGGGAAGAACATTACATCCTGCGAGGAATTCGAGCAAGGCGCTCACTTCGACCCCACGGAAGTAATCGACGCCATGTGGAAAATATTTTACTCATGGGCCGATAGCACTGAGCTGTCATTAATCGCGGTTTCATTATTATCCGCGAAGGTAAGATTGATCAACGATTGTTGAGTAGGTAGATATATTTTAATACCATACGATATTTTAATTTATTTTTAGCCCTGACGAAAACGAGGGGTGTTGTAATTTTAACACGTGTATCTATATATGTATCCGTGTGTTCCTGTCGGTGGCTCCTAAATGGATGAACCAATATGAGTGCGTATTTTTTTGAATCGAAATTCTTAAATTATCTGTCATGATTTTAAGCTATGCATGTTTGAAAATTTTAATTTATGTTATAAGTTTCGGTATTAATACATACCTAGCGCATGTTATAATTATAATAGTTATGTGTCACTAGAATAATGTCACTGACATAATGACACTTAAATAAATAAGTAAAATAAGTATTTTACTTATTTATTTAAGTGTTAGTACCAAAAGATGACAACATGGCGGATTTTGCGAAAATTCCGGTAAGTAGGTAATGAGAATCGGATACACCGAAACCTAACAGGATAGGTGTAAATGAACTTTGGAATTTTGCACTGCAGATCCTATAAATTTTACTAACCGGTAGTATTTCCAGGTTTCAGTTATATTAGTATTAACAATTTCAAGTTGGTTAAACAGTCTTTTGGTGCTCTATTTTTATTGCTAAAAGCATTGTTATTGGTTAAAATTGACTAAGCCCGTGTTTTATTTACTAAACAATAATGTAATTCTTGCGAATAAATCTTAAAAGAGAACTGTGACCTGAAACGCCTGCACCCATCAGTAGGTAATATTGAAAAACCGGCCAAGTGCGAGTCGGACTCGCGCACAAAGGGTTCCGTACCATTATCTGAAAGGTAAATTGGGGTTTACGATTTATGACGTATAAAAAGAACTACTTACTAGATCTCGTTCAAACCAATTTTCGGTGGAAGTTTGCATGGTAATGTCATATATTTTTTTAGTTTTATCATTCTCTTATTTTAGAAGTTACAGGGGGGGGGAGGGGGACGACACACACTTTGGAAGTGTCTCTCACGCAAACTTAGAAACCCCAATATCATTTTTGAAGACCTATCCATAGATAACCCACACGTATGGGTTTGATGAAAAAAAAATGTTGAGTTTCAGTTCTATGTATGGGGAACCCCCAAAATTCACAGATTCACAGAATACATCTACTTACCAAGTTTCAACAGTATAGGTAGTTCTTAGTTTCAGACTAAAGTGGCTGTGACCTATGGACGGACAGACAGACATGACGAATCCATAAGGGTTCCGTTTTTTGCCATTTGGCCTAAAAAACACCTTTTTAACAGCTAGCTTATAACCATCACGAAATATATGACGAAGTACATAGAAAGTTGTTGCCATATACGAATACCTACTTAAGACCAACCAAAACAGGTAGTTTGTTCAGGAATTACGTCCAAGTCTACATTTGTATTACTTACGTAATGTGCGTTTTAAGGGTTCCGTAACAAACCGTGCAACTCCGTCTGTCTGTCCGTCTGTCACAGCGCTATATATCCCAGCAACTACTAATTCTATCTCTTTTAAATTTGGAAAAGTTGTAAAAAAAGCTCCTCCAGGTGTATTGAAAATTTCCAAATGGAGAATAGAATAGAATAGAATAGAATATCACCTATTCATGATAACAACACATACATACACATAGATCACAAATACAAAAGAGAGAACAATATTGCCACGAAATGGTTCCATCTCAGCGTTGTGCTGGCCTGGTGGCCAGCGCTGGTCTTCCGATGACATACATACTTACCTATATTTTCGTCATATAATTATATTTTTACGTCACACCTGGCCATAATGCGAGTTTTATTGCACGCTGCGCGTACGGTAAAACTCGCATTGTGGCCAGATGAAGACGTAAAATTGTGTACTTACCACGGGCGGTAATTTTTTTTTTCTTTTTTTTTGTCGTTGATGATAGATAATCCTCATCATCATTTTTTTTATTACTAAAACAGGTTACATAATATAAATTTAACCTTATCTGCCAAACTGCATAACAGTTTGTTGGCAGAAAACATGAACCCTCAATTATTACACTACGAAGGTGTTTATATATGTACCTACGTAATGTACTATAACATCAAAAAATCTATATGGAACCATCTACTCTCTACCTTTTTACTTGTGTATGGAGCCATGGACGCGCGAGTCTGATTTCCAAATATCCTCCTAAATACGTACCTTAAAAATGGGTACGAGTACGTAGGTATACATTGTGTACGACCTGTAGAGTATTATTGGTACGCTTTACCGATTCACTGCCGCGACGACACACACATTATGTGTCAATTGTATTGTATCTGTACTCCCTTTGTCTCTGTGTGTCTTTTGTGTAGTGAATAAATGTCTTCTTTCTTTCTTTCTTTCTTTCTTTCTTTACATTTATTTAAATTATTCAGTCTTTCAACAGAAAACAACAAAATATGCAAATTGTTAAATATGTTTGGTAAGGTTACTTCCCAATATTCACATAATAGATATAGGTACCGACTGACTATAGATAGATTTCAGTTTTATACTGAAACGAATAATACTAATACTTACAAGGAATCTCGTGGATCTGACTTTTTCGGCTCTAGTGCCTCTATTTCACCACGCGGCTTGGTAGTCTAGAGCTATTCGAACTTTTGTTTTTGTCAGTTTGCGTTGTTTTGCGCCTGCTACGCGTAATTTATGTGGATTGTGGTTTTTCAGCGGTTGAGGAAAATAAAGGCTGTAGTAGACTCAATAGATCCGGAGTGGGGGATACCCTGGTTGGATGCTGAGTTTGTAATGGAGCCGCGAGTGGGTGTACAGATTCTCATGCTGCGGCAGGGCACGCCGGGCGCCTACCGCGCCCTCATCATCGCCGAGCAGCGCGATAAAGGTGCCACAATCTATATTACTTCCCGCCCCGGCCACTAAACTTGCAAACAGTGCGCCATTTCCGCTCTTAACTTTCCTTGCCCGTCTTGACACATAATGAAAACCAGTGGACTACATTCTACAACAAACAAACATCTCTTTAAGACATTTTGCTAACAACCGTAACAGCTTTATTAATAAACGTAACAACTGCATTACTCACCAGTAGGCCTTTTTATGCCTATCAGTATTATAAGTAGAAGCTTGAAATAAAAATATTAATTTGCGGAGCTTTGTTTTACATAATCCATCAATTTTAAACAACATGATTCATCTTGACCCCGTGTGGTCACCCCCTTTCTTCCTATGGGTGTCGTAAGAGTCGACTAAGGGTACAGGGTTGAAATGTGTTGTGGGCGATGGACTAGCAACCTGTCACTACGATATCACATTTTGTCGATCTTTTATACCCACATTAATGCTAAAAGTGGCACTGGAACACAAGTTTCATGTGCTCTGCTCTGCTGCTTTAGGGATAAAGGCGTGAATGTATGTATGTGTGTATGTATGGATGATTCATCTTATAAAAAGTCTGTTTAACGAATGTTGGATCCACTAGATACAATTATCGTGCATCAATATAATTTATGGGCATAGATTTTTACTAATTGTGTCTAGTAATTCAAGTTTCTGTAGCCAGTAAGACGTTACGGAATAAAGAAATACTCAGGCCACATTTCTTTTCTAGCCCGACCATACCCGAAGCCAACATTAAATATGGCGGAAGTACGAATGAAGCTTGTAGGGCGCATCCTGGGTATGATGTCGTGCGAGGAGCTAACCGCTTATGCGCTGGCGCGACAGCACGAGGTGCCGGTGACGGAGGCCGACTGCGCGGTGCGCGCCAACACCCTCGGGTACCGCGGGCCCGGCGGGCAGTCCTACCTGCAAGTACACCGCATGATTAAACAAGAACTCTAAAGGGTATGTCGGCGGCCGATCGTAAAATCCGCCAGATCACGAAATTCCTAGGCATATCGTGAAACGCCGCCAAATAACAGACGAGGGTACACATTTATAATACCTTATCTCCTACTAGGATTGATCTGTGTGTTGCCTACTACTATAGATTTCTCTGTCACGAACTTGGGGAAAAGTATTAAAAGTAGTAGTCCCTTGTTTCGTGTTATTAGTTCTCGGATATTCCCGCAATTAATAATATAGATCACCTTTAAATGATGTTCAATAACCATTAACTGTAATGTGTAATAAATAATTAATATGTAATAAATAAACATAAAAATACATTACAGAAATCGAGCAATAAACAAAATTATGCTTACTTGCAGCATATGCGAATTAACCTTAAAATTTTAAATTTAGGTCACCTTCAACCTCGTTTTACGAGAATTCAAGTGAACAGTCAAGTACAACAATATCTATAAATCCTCTCATAAATATGTACCGAAATCTTAATCTGCTGACATAAGAGCGATGGGATATATGTCCCATCGCTCTTATTAAGTAAGTTGTATGCACCCATATATTTTTACACTTGACTGAACAAAACATATACCGAATTTAGCTCAATGAAAACGTCATTAAATACATTGTTTTTTTAATTTACATTTACAATTTATTAAGTATAATTTAAATACAAAAGATACAAGGATGTATCTAGAAAGACATCGATTCGGTAGTAACACGAAATAGGGGCCGGACGAAAAATATAATGACAGTTAGTTCGTAAGTCCATTTATTGCATTTTAAAGGGACACCTATCCATTGTTAGGGAACTCGACGAAAGCACTGTTAAAAGTTTTTTTCTCAAATGGTCTTCCCTTTCCCTTTCAATTACCTTAAGAGGTCGGAGCGAGCACCTTACGTCAACAAGCAGTACACGCACATCGCACAGCTGTTTTCGGCCGACTGACAGTTTCGAGCGTTGTGTTGCTATTAGTTTAGTCGTAAAATTTTTAGAATTTGATTTTTTGAAAATATTTAATGATAGATATTTTTTACAAATGTATAATTTAAGTAATAGTACATTACTGCAGAGGCCGTGAAGTAATCCCTGTTCCGGCCGAGGATTGTATAGTGCTTTTCTCAAACGATGTGAGGAAATATTTAAATTAAAATAAATACAAGGTAATCAATTAAATAACATGTAATTTGCCGCCTTTTTTATTTTTTAAACATGCCATTTGAACAAGCCGTTCGAGCACCATGTTTAACCGCACATAAGTATAGTACCATAGATTTTGGTTTTTTTTTTCATGTCGCAAGTATGTTTACAGAGTCTAGTAGTGGTGGTTGGCAGTATGTAATTTTTCCTTTGTCAGATTAATATTAGTATGCATATTTAAAAAGTTAGAGTAGCGGACAATAATGTAATATTTTTTTCTCAAACATGCTCGGAAATGTATGCGCTATTATCACGAAATGAAGACATGAAGTTTCTTGTTTAAGGTTCCCTACATTTCTTCTTGGCCTTACGCCTAGAAGTAATGTATGAAAACCCTAAGTAAAAACATTATTGTCCGATGACAATAATGTAATATTTTTTCTCAAACATGCTCGGAAATGTATGCGTTATTATCACGAAATGAAGACATGAAGTTTCTTGTTTAAGGCTCCCTACATTTCTTCTTGGCCTTACGCCTAGAAGTAATGTATGAAAACCCTAAGTAAAACCATTATTGTCCGCTACTCTAACTTTTTAAATTTGCTTACTAATATTAAACTGACAAAGGAAAAATTACATACTGCCAACCACCACTAGACTCTGTAAGCATACTTGCGACATAAAAAAAAAAACAAAATCTATGGTACTATACTTATGTGCGGTTAAACATGGTGCTTGAACGGCTTGTTAAAATGGCATGTTTAAAAAATAAAAAGGCGGCAAATTACCTATTATTTAATTCATTACCTTGCTTTATTTTAATTTTAATATTTCCTCACATCGTTTGAGAAAAACACTAACAATCCTCGGCCGGAACAGGGATTGCTGGACTCGTTGTATCCGGCCTCGTCTACGACTCGGCCGTCTACTCCAAACTCGTCCAGCAATCCCTTACTTCACGGCCTCTGCAGTAATGTACTATTAATTGCTTATTATAAGCGTCAGATCAGAAACAAAACTAACGTAATGACGTACTCGCACGAACTATGGCCCGTTACCTTAATTGATAAATCTACAAGCCCCGTAGATATGTTCTACGGGGTTACCTACATATATTCCCATTTCCTACCCGGGAACCCGTAGTGGCTTTATGATGTTTTTAGTGAATAATGTGCGAGCCGGGATATCTCTAACCCCGATCTGCCACTAAATCAATGATCTACAAGGCATGCTACTCCTCGTAAGGATTTCTATATTTAATTCCCAGCGCGAAGGTAAATGTTTTAACAGATGATTGTGCTCATGAATCGTAGCGTCTCTGTGAATCACAAAATAGTTCTCGCTCCGAGCCTTAAATGGGCAAAATTACTTATCCTCCCTCCTGAATACATTACCTGCCAGTTAAATTATCTGCAGATTCGCCGAGGTTAGCTACTGAGGTATTTAAAAGTTTAGTATAAGTAAATAGAAACGAAGCGCAATTTGCGTAGGTACTTTTACCAACTTACAACAAAATTAAATATTTATCATAATATGCGCACGTAGTACCCGGCGGAGTGATCTAGGGACTTAACGCGTTTCGTCCTCTGTCTTTGAACAGACAACAGTTGTTAAAAATATTTAATCAATCTCAGTGAGAGAAACGGTAAATTTCCTACCTACTATCTATCTATAAGCAGGTATATAAAAAAAAAGGTTTATTGCCACATTTGAGTTTTAAATAAAACTAATAATAATAATGGAAGACATAAACATATAAGTTAATAAAAAACATAAGGAATACAAAAAAAACATAAACGGGCAATGGGTACCCGTCTCAGCCATTTGCTGGATATGTATAAGTAGGTAATACCCAGCGCTGATTTTCAGAAGAGTCCTTTTCCTATTCCTCTACAGGTCGGCCATATTGCGATTGACTGCTTCGCTATATTATTGTTCGTCACTTCCGATCTTAATCACATTCCAGTGTGTTTCGCGCGATCACTGAAAGCATAAGCTGTCGATGCATCGTTATTTCTCGAAATAGTAGCCGTAATATTACGTGCATTGTAAGGTAATAGAACAATCCTCCTTCCTACTAATATTATAAATGCGAAAGTTTGGATGTTCAGATGTTGGATGTTTAGATGTTTGGATGTTTGTTACTCAATCACGCTTAAACGGCTCAACTGTTTTGAATGAAATTTTGCACGAAGATAGTTTAAAGCCTGACCCCGTATCATGGTCGACCTTATCACGCAATAAGTGACAAGATAGAGCGTCCGTCTCGTTCTATTGAACGGTGTCAGCCAGTGACGGACACTCTATCTTGTCACTTATCGTGTGATAAGGCCGTCCATGCTACGGGGTCTGGATTAAAATATAGGATAGTTTTAATCCCGGGTCCACGAGGACGAAGTCGCGGGCGGAAGCTAATTTTACTTAGATAAAAATTAAATTAATCATGATATTGATATTAATGATATCCATCACGGATCTTGTTACAGGGGATTCTTAAATACCCCTTTTAAAGGCAGACAGCAGGTAAGAAGGGAAGTTGTCTAATAAAATTGGAACCTCTTTCAATTCTACAATCAATTACCCCTACCTAATTTGCAATCCGAATTGATTTCCCTTTTGTGAATCTTATTTTGTTTGGCATTTCGGAATACAGCTGTGTTTATATAAAGCAAGGTAGGTATAAAGTAATGACTACACTGAGGTCGAGACGCAGGTTCAAACAAACAACAGTGATCGCAATAAGTAATAACTACTTACACAAGCTGGTAGATATAGGTTTATATTCAAAAAGATATTGTTAGCGAATGCCCGGAGTCTACCGATATCCACTAGAACAAATTTATTTTCTTCGGAAGCATACTAGACGTCAACAAATAAGGTTTTTTATCCAATAAAGAGGTTTTATTCATTCTTTACATGTTGCGTAAAGGTTGAGATCTGGAAGATCCCTTTTAGTGCTGTATTTTGATCGATAGCCCGTAGATTTCGTTCATGTAGTTATTTTGTAGGTTTGTTTTCCCTCGAGAGGGGATTGCGGAGCACTGAGGGAGATATACATAGTGGCTGCCTAGTTTTATGAAATATACAGAGCGAATCAAATTGTGTAAGTATCGCAGGGAAATGGCCAAAACAGAGATTTGAACAAAACTCTAAGGGATATATGATCAAATCACGCAGGATGTTAAAATGGCGAATCCATTTTATCATTTGCCTAGAAAAAATCAGTCATTTGATCAAATCTCTTAATCTATTTAGTCATCATATCAGCCGAAAGACGTCCACTGCTGGACATAGGCCTCCCCCAAAGAGTGCCAAAGTGACCGGTCCTGCGCCACCCGCATCCAGCGGACTCCAGCAACCTTTACCAGGTCATCAGTCCACCTTGCGGGGGGCCTACCCACGCCGCGCCTTCCGGTTCGTGGTCGCCACTCGAGAACCTTTCCGCCAGAACGGCCATCGGTTCTACGTGCTATATGCCTGAATGTGAGAGAATGAGATAGCATGTCTAGTGAAATGATAAAACGAGTTGACTCTGCGAGTTTGTTTCGTCAACTCACTAACGCGTTTCAGGGGTTTTATCAAATCACTAAACAAATCTAGTGAAATGCAAAAACGAGTTGCCTTTTTTGGCCGATTTCGTCATTTCACTAAACAGATTCAGAGATTTGATCAAATGACTGATTTTTTCTAGGCAAATGATAAAATGGATTCGCCATTTTAACATCCTGCGTGATTTGATCATATCCCTTAGAGTTTTGTTCAAATCTCTGTTTTGGCCATTTCCCTGGGACATAGGTACGTACACTGATTAATATTTTACGAATCTAGTAGGTCTTATCTATTGGGATTTAAATTTCACTCCGCCCGTTTAATAAACCACATTCTAAGAAAATACCGATTCAGTACATTTTAGCAAAATGTCTTAAATTCACTATATATTACATGCTGCTTACGTTCTGCTATTTTCCTTAAATAAGAACAAGTCATTTTCTCAAATAGATATAGGACAGGTTTCCGACTAAATCCATTGAGTCCGAAACGAAAATATGATTCGGATAACACCCTCTTCTCAGCACGTCCCTCCATTTACAGTGTTACGAAGGAATTCCTATTAGTAAAGGTTGTTTTCTGTCTGACGGAACCATAAAAAGTTTGTGTTAAATGAATGTTTTTCTCAGTCGTCTCAAACAAAACTCTGGCTAAGACTATAAAAGCTACCGTAGCCTTTATTGTTATTACTGTTCGATATAGTCTTCACAGAAGCTACCTACCGAAGTAATAAAGGCTTCCATTGTAATTAAATAAATTGCATAAATAATTAATTCACTTCTTTATTGATTATGCAGGGCCCGGCCCGCCCTGCCTACACCTCTACTCTAATTTTAAATCATTATTGTCTCTTAAGTGGGTTGGGTTGGAGCATAAATACTTACACTTGTTTCTGTGCTTGATTTGGTTTACGTGCTTTATATTTTTTTCACTTCTCATGCTCGAAAAGTGTGTCATATTAGGCTTAGTGATCGGGGCTAAAGTAGATTTAGCCCCTAGAGAAAATATGTATGCATATTTCTGATTTTTAAACATTTTAATTTCACCATGCAAAACACTTCACCTCGCTTCGCTCGGAAGAAAAGCCGTCTCGTGGTAATATGACTTATTTTAGACCCTTATTGTCATACAATATATTATTATGTCTGTCAATGATCGAACGAGCGAGTTCCATGCTTCAGCTTGGGCCGAAAATCGTACGGGTGTCTGTCCCGCTGTCCCGCTGTCCGCCTGTGCTCCTCTACCTATACCTACCTACTTACCCATACTTTTTTAAAGACGTGCTCGCCATTTCTACAGCTAATGCGGAGCCACTAGTTTATACGATGCAGGTATTTCTAAGATTTAAAATAACTAATGGTTTTGGTACTTACACTACTTAGTCGGTCCTTAAGTTCTGTAACAAGGTTTTTGATAGATAAAACTCGGCAATAATTCTTTTCTTATTCGTATTATACATGATTAAAAAGCTTATTTTATACGAATCAAATTGCAATTCAATACATTTTGTACAATTATCTCAATATGACAAAAAAACCTTGTAACTAGAGACAATTTTGAACCCAAAACACGCCGCAACTGACAAAAATACCACTTACAACAAATTTTATAAAAAAACAGTGTGACAGATGACCAACGAGGTTTTATTTATTTATTCTGAAACCTCGATTTTAGACCATGCTTAGCAACTAGCATTTGATTTTCTGTTAGCTTTCAATTCCAACTGCTCCCATCGAGAACTCTACGTACTTTTTACGTTTTCAGAAAAACGCGTAAATTTGATCCTGTGGGCAACAAGTACACTACGTAAAATGTGAATATGAAAATTAGTTTTACCCAGACTTACTTATCTCATGCTTCAAAATGGAGGTAACAGGGTTCTGGGAGGGTTGTGACTAAAATCTCACGTAAGTTTGAAAGGTTTTAAGAATCATGGAAAAAAGATAAAGTGAATCACGTCCGTGTATTTGATTGGCTAAAAACGTGCAAAATCTCTGAAGAAACTAGCATTTGTGTAATATGGCTTTAAGCATTTAAATCCAGTAACCGCTCTAATTTATCAGTATTTAATGAGCTATCAAACTATATATTGGATTAAATAAAAACATCCTTGGTTTTATTTACTATGCGGCAAAACATTTGTGACAGAACTTATGAACCGACTAAGTACATAGTACATATTTATTAAATACCTTTCGTATAGTCTACACTTCCCCATTATGATCGTATTATCTGATCTTACTAGGGCGTAACATACGATTGGTAAATCGATTACAAACCCGTGTCCCGCGACCGTGTCGTACTGAGGTGAGACAAAGACATTACCATTTGCATTTTAACTAAAGTTACTAGCAAAAAAATTACCGTAGCTGACATTTTTATAGTCCGGGAAATCTATACATTGTTCTTAATAAAATCATATTTCAACATTTTTTAACCGACTTCAAAAAAAGGAGGAGGTTCTCAATTCGGTTGTTTTTTTTGTTTTTTTTTCAATGTTTGTTACCTCAGAACTCCGTCATTGATGAGCCGATTCAAAAAAAAATGTTTTGTTTGTATATGCTTCCAGGTGGGTCCCATTTTTTTGAAAATTCAATTGGATGATGGGATCCATGAGGAATTGAGGGAACTCCTCAATTATATTAGGCACGCGTGTAGTGATTTTGGTATTTTCTATATATTATAACTCGTGTATTTACATCCGGAAATCATAAATTGGTGGAGTGGAATTGATGATGAAGACCACAGATGACTTATGAAATTCCTCAATGATGTACTTAAAAGTACAAAAGTATATCACAGATTCTGATAAGATTCCGTTGAAATAGCAACTAATAGGGTGATCCTTGTGGAATTGACGGAAGTCCTCAAATATTATCGGGTCACATACAGCGATTGGGTTTTTTTCTATAATAATCGACGCATTTGCTCTCGGAAATCAGTTCATGAGGTAAATTGGAAAAGAAATGTTCTCGTGGCTTGGCGGAGTACTAAATTGAAGTCGGTTAAAACTTTGTTTTTAAAGTAAATTATTACCGAATTTACCTACCTATAGAAGAATTTATAGGAGGTTCTCAATTCAGCGTTAGTTTTGTATCACGTTAAAATACATGAAGACTCGACGGAACTCTTCGAATATTGTAGGTTTACGTATACCTATCTATATTGCTTTGAACTGATGTTGAACCACGAATGACCTTAATTATTTTGTAATAGATTCAATTAAATACCTAATAGTTTATACAACGGTTGCATAAGAAGTGCCTTAAGCCAGGTAGGTACATACACATTTTTAGACAAGTTGAACACTATTGCACGCCATACTTTTTCATCGTGTCCTGTTTGTACGTGTGCCATATCCCAACAAACTCGCAATATCAAAGAGACAACATGATAAACTTTCCATATAACCTTTATAACTAAAGTTCAGATAACTTCAATCGGTTTGAGAGTTTTCAGACTAGGTATCTGATACCTCATCGCATTAAACTGGGCGACCGACTTACTCGTTTACTCTAGAGTAGGGTGGCACAGATTATTGCTCAGACTGAATATCTACCAATAACTTCGAATTGAACAAAAGTTACAAACTCTTAGCACGTGCCGTCTAACTACTCAACGCTGATAAATGTGCAAAGAGGGTGCTAAGTCAGGTGAAAATGTGATGTTTAATTTGAATAATAAATGAGGCAGATATATTTTTTCTTGAAATTATTAATACTAGTTTTATTACATTCCCATAAATGACGAAACGTTCACTGAATGATCGCGACGTTCACGAAATGACCTTAGAGCATACATACCTGGAGTAGCCTTTCAGTAACTTACCCCTCTGTTGAAAACCTTGCACAATGTGAAAAAAATCATACAAAGACAGTTTCACAATCGATTAATGGTCATTCACACAATCGCTTCGCAAGAGAAAACAAGTATAATGCCCGCATTTACAATTCTTTCTTCGATACGTCATGGCACCCCACGAGACTTCGTTTTCATGCTTTGTAAGAAATAACTTAATGGCATTTGAAAAAGAGTCTATAATAATATTAGCATTGATTAATCAAAATTTGTTAAATTAACGCACCCCACAAGACTCCGTTTTCATACTTTTTATTAATTAACCTAATAGCAATTTGCATAGGGCTAAGAAATCATCTGCTACCAGAGATCGGGTGACTTGTGAATCAGTTGGCCGAATTTCACGTAAGTATAATAAAAAGAAGTGGGTTGTGTCGGAGACACAACCGTTAATTAAGTTTAAGTGGATACTTCTTTGTTGGCTATGAAACCCTAATTAAAAAAAATGAATTATAAGTGCATGCCAGGTTATATGTCTGAAAATTCACGTAAATAATCTTGCGACATACTTTTAGTACAGTACAAATCAAAGAAGGAAGGAAGAGCGAAGTCTCCTGATACAGATACCATAATTCCTAGGTACTTCTAGGAGGTCTCAACCTTTATTTCTAAATAAGCAGTTACATGAATAAAAACATTTTTTTTTATACCATATTTATGAAAAATACCGCAATTAATGTTAATCGGTATAATAATAACTGTCCCTGTCCTAAATTGTATCCCATGGATTTGCGATTGAGGGAAAATCTACTTAGATTTAAATTCAGTGTTTTGATTATTTAAAGGAATCTGCTATAATAGTGTACCCGTAAAATATATATCTGAATTAATTGACTGAAATCTGTATAAGTACAGATAAATCGGTATATATGGCAACATTGACTGACGTAGCTCATTTGACTCGCGATACATAAAAAATGGCGGTCATTTCAGCATTATTTTCATGTCCGCCACATAAACTAAATAAAATGTTTTGATTAACAAGTAATGGCAAATAAAGAAGGATTAAAACATGTAAAAAACAATTATTTGAAATCAGATTAGGCTTCTCTACAAAAAGTTATTCCGGAAGCCACGTGATACATTTTGAACTGTACGCCTATACAAGAACGCGAGCAAAGAAGTATCCACTTCAAATTAGAAATGCTGTAATTACATTATTGAATTTTACTCTCTTAGTCAACATGGTTTTTTGTTGTTAAAAATAATTAACGTAACCTAACTGTTCGTTTTAGTACAACACTCCGAAGAGCATCGACGAACCACTCATTCAAGTGAATAAAGTAGAAATTAACTGTGACGTAAAGCCAGTTCCAAGTATCAGCAAGGAGCATCAACAACCAACTATTCCAAAATCAACATCAGAACTGACTTTTAGGAAAAGAAAATAAAGCGAAAAAATAGAGACAAAAGCAAAAAAATTAAACGTCTACAAGCAAAAACGCTATACCTATCTTAAAACAATAGTAGCTTCATTAGAAGATCTCTTCAAAAAATATTTAAAATCTTTGATTATTAAAGAGCCAAAACATATATTTTATAAAAAAGCAGCATTGTTAAAAAGACAGTTGAAGAACAGCGAATCGGGGAACAAATTCGCGAAGTAAATTTGAGGCTATTAGTGAATTTGAGGCCTAGTATAAAGTATAAACTTATGGTGGAAAAGGTCCAGAAAGCGTCCCTACGCTTTTTGTACAAGAAGTTATATGAATATCGCTCGTCAAACTAAACCACTTTTGTTCTGCAACTTTATAAAAAAAACATAAATCTATTACTAAATAGTCTATCAATCATTTATTAGTGTTTGAACTTTAACTGTATCATCAATGTATTGCAAACACGGCTACATTATTTCTTAAGTAGAGTCTACAAAGTTGGCATGGTAGTACAAAGTATCCAAAGCTACCCACTACGGGCAAAATAATAGTACTACGTACAGAAGGTTCTCTGTTAACAAATCCCCTGTTTGTGTCGAACGAGGCTAAACGTGACCATCCCTTTCTGTCGCATGCAGCGCGCTGCGATAGAACGCGTGCGTGCCGTAGCAGCGCTAACATACCGGCCGGCTGGGGCTACTAGTAGCGGTGCGACGAAATCACGGAGTAAGCCGCCCCTGCACACTAATCCAGAGGTCGACATTTTTGTTGATCGCTGTGAGATTTGATAGACTGAGTAAATAATAATTTATTATATGCTATATATTATATTAAATATTATACTACTTGTAAAACTAAACTATACCTGTAAACAAGTGTAATTGGTGCAAACCGTTCTTGTTTTCATAACAAATATATGAATCAGAAAATAAAATACTACGGGATGAGCAACTAAGAGGTACAATCTATTTAATTACAAAATTGTAATGTCAATCGTCTATTGTTTTCCATTCCAACAAACATTAAAAATAATATTGTTAACCAATTCACTTGCATTTAGATGTACCTAATCGATCAATGATACTTAGGTACCTTACCACTTAGAGGTTTCACAATAAAATAAAAATCAATTAACTGTGATTTAAAGCAATGGGTAGATATTACGTACCTAAGTATATACCTAACAATTTATTCAGTAAAAAAATGTTTACTATCCCTGAAACGTCAAATGATGCCAGCTGTCAGAATTCCATACCACTAAAAATCCTTTTACAAGTAACCTACAAAATTATTTAAAAAAAGGCATCGTCTGCTTAGAAAAATTATGAATTTCTAATTAAAGGGAAAAAATCCTCCTCGGAATATCCTACTCAGCACAAACCAAATTCAAATTCCCTTTAATTAAAAACGTAATTAACGCTGTTAAGTTACGCGACCACATTACACAAAAATAGTGCCTGGTGGGTTCAATCAATTTGTCGCAAAATGTTAATTGAGGATTTAATTTGATTTTCAAACAGCTGTGCAGGACCCTAAAAATGAATCCCGCCATATGCGACCAACAGCCCGCGTCAATGTTACTCCGTAATTGGACATGCAATTTATGTTTATTTAGGAATTGCCGTAGTGAAACACGACAAAAACACAAGTCAAAAACCATAGTCAAATAATTAACTACAATTACGCGTAACCTCTTCTAAAGTTCTAAAGGTTAAATGAAATAATGACCTCACCTAAATATTTGAATTGAGAATAATTTGTGTTTCATCCACTAATGGATGGCTAAAAACTTTCACGTCGCTAGTCAACAAACCTACAAAAGATAATGAGGTTTAGGTAATTTAGCCACCCAGCAACGTATCTCTAACTACATAAAGAAGGTTCAGGCGATGAACGTAGAATACAATATTCTCTTGATAAATTTACTGCTAGGCTTAGGACGGATTAGGGTTAACTATATCCGCTAAAGCGTTCGTTCTTAATAGAGTTCTCGTGAGCACGAGGACGAGGTGTCTTATAAAGTTTCATATTAACTCAACACTCTAATAGTATGAGCAAAAATTTCATTTTATATTTTATAAACTACTAGTGCCATCCGCGTGGAACTCCTTTAAATATCGTAGCTCCATACAAACTTTTACCCCCCATTTCACCCCTAGGGGATAATTACGGGATAAAAACTATCCTATGTCCGTCCTCGGGACTCAAACTATATGTATACCAAATTTCATCTAAATCGGTTCAGCAGCTTAAGCGCGAAGAGGTAACAGACAGACAGACATACACAATTTCGCATTTATAATTTTAGTATGGAAGTGTGGATAATAGATAAACGTCATTAATAAAGAAATGCAAATACATATACGTTACACTGTATGTTATATACTTGCTCTACACAAGCAACAAGTACCTACTTAATAGTTGTACGTTTTGTGACAATCACGATGAATGTTTGCAGTAAGTTTAGGGGTTTGCGGAGGTTATCTATCTTAATAGTGAGAAAAATATTTTCATCCTTTATACATACCGGCTGTATAGCCATGTTGTCCCTACCACATGACTAAAATGTTCCCGATAAGTCAGTACAAGAAACTCCCAAAATTGACCTAACTATCAATAAACCGACATTACATCTGTCGGTACGGTATACGTCTGTGGTCGACAATTGAATTGTAAGGATACCATTGTAATATTGGAATACACCGCAACTAGCGTTCCTGTTGTGTTACGTGGTTAATCATCGCATAACAGAATATTTTCCCTGCACATTTGCAAATAGTCCGCAATATAGGTAAGTACGAACGTACAGTAATATTACCTTTTAGGGCTCCATATGCAAGAATAAGCTGTCTGACGGACGGATACTCCTACATATTTTTTTAAATTATCGTTCTCCTACTGAAAATAAAAACCTGCTATCAGGTTCGCCTTTTTACCGATTTACCCCATTTTGTCTGTATTTTTACCTGTACCTTGTGTCATCATCATCACCATCATATCAGCCGAAAGACGTCCATTGCTGGACATAGGCCTTCCCCAAAGAGTGCCACAATGACCGGTCCTGCGCCACCCGCATCCAGCGGACTCCCGCGACCTTTACCAGGTCATCAGTCCACCTTGTAGGGAGCCTACCCACGCTGCGCCTTCCGGTACGTGGTCGCCACTCGAGAACCTTTCCGCCCCAACGGCCATCGGTTCTACGTGCAATGTGCCCCGCCCACTGCCACTTAAGTTTAGCGATTCGGACGGCTATATCGGTTACCTTGGTTCTGCTACGGATAGCCTCATTTCTGATGCGATCGCGCAGAGAAACTCCCAACATAGCCCTTTCCATTGCCCTTTGGGTGACTTTGAGCCTTCTTATGAGGCCCATAGTAAGCGACCACGTTTCCGTGCCATACGTCACGTGCCTTGTGTACAATAAAGTATTTTATATACATATGTTTACAAAAATATGCATCAATACGAGTACGTCGGATTGATCACCAAATACTTAGTAAGTAATACTTAAATCAGAGAAGTCATCCCAATTAGGACTACTTAGTGGCTCTGTGAGCTGTCGGTAGATCGAATGAGGCGCATTAAAGAAAACGAAAATCTGAATCGATGTATAAATTATAATTATTGAACCTGCTCACAAATTGTCACGAGAATCGGTTTAGAGATTCGACCTGTGGAGGAGAACACCCGGACAGCCGGACAGCGAGACGCCAGACATACGAATGAAATGTCAAGCACAAGCTGTGCACGTGACGTTTGTGATTAAATTTACATTTATTATGACGATGACATTGGGGATATTTCTTCATAAGATTGTTAATTTAGTTAACGCAGCATCCATCAAATAATCCACGGCCTGTTCCACCGTAAACATTTTTGTAGAAATCCCGAAGGATGCTTTCGAGCTATTCGAGTAATGTACGTCATTTGCTGATATTCAAATAAAATCTCGAAATGTTGCCTAAAATGCAAAGTATTTACATATTTAGAACAAATGTAAAAATAACGACCGGTTAGCCTTGTGGCTAGTGACGCTGCCTACGGAGCTGAGGGTCCCGGGTTTGAATCCCGGTAAGGGCAAATATTTGAGTGATGAAAATGAATATTTGTTTTTGAGTCTTTGATGTTTTCTATGAATTTAAGTATTTATGTACATACCTACCTACTCGACGACGATATTATTTATATCTATTAATTATCGTCGTCTAATAGTACCCACAACAGAAGTCTCATTGAGCTTACTGTGCGGCTAGTTCGATTTGTGTAAGATTCGTCAAATCAGCCAAAAAACGTCCACTACTCGACATTGGCCTCCCCCAAAGAGTGCCACAATGTCCAGTCGTGTGCCACCCGCATCCAGCGGACTCCCGTGATACGCGTATTGTGTATAAGATTGTCCCCCAATATTTCTTTATTATTTATGAATGTATTGTACATATTACATTTGACTAAGGGCCGATTTTTCAATCTCTACATAAAGTCATTCGTCAGTTAAAATGATCATCATATTTTTCTTAAGTCATATGAAAGAAAAGAACAGAGCTAACATTTATTTGACAGATAGTTTTATCTGGGAATTGAAAAATCCACTCTAATTCGCTTACCTAACAATACGGTTAGCTATGCTCTTCTTAGATTCAGTTCGTCCAAACAAGAATAGAGCATAGCTATTCCAAGATTAGTTTATACAATTTCGACGAACTTTATTCTAATAGTTTGGTCAAAACTATTCGTCACTCTTTTCTGTTCTTTGCCGACGCTTGCATTTCGATTTTTCAGACTCTTAAACCAATAATCTGGAAACTTTTATTTTTTTGATACGTAGCTATGTCAAATTAATCTGAATATACTGTACCCATACATAACTTCGGTGCGTGGTAATCAAGTGATTATTGATTACCTATATTGAATGTATTATTAATTTAATTATACTGTTTTGAATGTATCTAATAGATAACACAATGTTATATTATTAATTGTTTAATCTAGTCAGCCTTAGTATTACAATAAATATATCTGACAAGTAAACAAAAAACATAGGTATTAAATTAATCCTAGCCTCCCAATTCATTTGGCGTTCATGAACCCTACCAACCACCGCCTAAAGTCCAGGAACGCTTCGTATAGCAACGCCAGAAACCTACTCGCCAATAATTTCAACCTGATGCAAGAATTATGTTATTATACAAGTTATGGGAATCGGAAATGGCGGGAAAGCTACGCTCCAGGATAGTTCCAGGTGCCACAATAGAAGGGTCAGATCTCCCAAGACGACACTGGTGCAATATTAACCGGCTACGTACTGGCCACGGCCGCCCGTTGCGCTCAATATAAACATCGTTGCGGTTGGGTGGAGTGACCAGCTTGCCCCTGCGGTGCCGACACACAGACCATCCAGCACATCATCGAGCACTGCCCCTTAACGCGCTACGCCGATGGCCCCCCAAAAGACCTGATCGCCCTTAGCGACGAGGCCATCAAGTGGCTGATTAGCCTTAATATGAACTTATAGTGATTATGTATGTTACTTGTGTAAATTTGTCATCCTGTTTGCCATACGATTAAATAATAGTACATTACGTACCTAGGGCGGTGAATTCGTGAATGGCCCAGATCGCAGGTGTTTGTGGCCCGAACCGAAGGTGAGGGCCATAAATATGCGATCTGGGGCTTTAAGAATTACCGCCCGTAGTACACAATTTTACGTCTTCATCTGGCCACAATGCGAGTTTCCACGTACGCGCAGCGTGCAGTAAAACTCGCATTATGGCCGGGTGTGACGTTAAAAATATTGTAATACTAAGGCTGACTAGATTAAACAATAATAATATAACATTGTGTTGTTACCTATTAAGTAATGTAGTCCGAAAAACGTTTACTCAATGGAAGGTTCCCGATGTCGTTCCACCTGAAACTATATATGTATACTTACACAAAACACAAGTACTGTAGAAAGATAGCAGACATTTCCCGCTCCAACCTTTATTATTGGTTCTAGTTTATTTTCTTGGTTGGCACTTATCATCACAGTATCGGAAAACGTCATTTCCGCCCCGTGATACAGTCGTCAAGCTGAGAACGTGTACCCCATTTGCGCTCAAATGATTTCACTTATTATATGGATATGATACATGTTTCACGTATGTACGAAATAAATACATGTATAATATGTAAAATACATTCTGTACATATGATTTTTCCCGAGTGTGGTCGAATTGATACCTACTTAATGGGTGCTTTAACTAACATTCAATGGTAGTACTTGAAACCCAAACCAAAACAAAAAACAAATGTTATACGCAATAAAGGATCCTGGGTTCGTGATCTTGGATTTGACATACAATTATTATACTTATTAGATTATTTCGCACCATACCAATGAAAGACTAGTGCATGTCGGAGTCGCGATTAAGGATTCAACTAGCACACAAATATTGTCGACGTAATTATTAAAATAAATACCTACGCATTTCATCAAAGTTGACAGTGACAGTGACACTGACACACAGTTTGGCGACGCGTTCACACGCTGCAATCTGCCGTGTCACTCTGAGCTATAACCACGTACTTCGATTGTCGAAGTTCGGATATCTCTATCTCTATCGCACTTACATACTGCTTATTTTTACTTAAGATACCTATGTATTCTTTAAAGGTTCCGACGGAAGACCAGCGCTGGCCTTCTAGGTTAGCACCATGCTGAGTCGGGGCCTTTTCGTGGACCCTGCTACTTTTACGTTACTGTGTTTTGTTTTTTATACCCATTGTTTTGTCCACGAATAAATGTTTTCTTTCTTTCTTTCAAAGTAGGTATAAGTCGATAAGACCGCCTATTGTACTACTCTAATACCTTTAAGTTTGTAAGTATGTCCTGTATTTGATTCATGTATTGAGGTATGCAATAAAGAGGTTTGTATTGTAGTTGGTACCTCACTATTTACCTACCTACTGGTTTTTAAACAAAGTGTTGCAGTGTTGGTATAAGTACACTTATACATACTCGTTTTCATTTTAATATCGGCTTTTCGCTTTAACTATCCAATTTATTTTTCACATTCAAATATTTTTAAGGCGTTCACTAGAATGTTAATTCACATAAGATTAATCAGACGGTCTGACAGAACATGGAGTACACTTGCGATCTATATACGGAACGGAACAAGCAAAGTCTGCACTATTTTACACATGGCAAACATGGCGATAAAGCTAATGGTCACGCAAGAAAATCTGCGCCTTTTATTGAGAAAGCTACGAGGTTTTCATAAATGTACATGTCAGTTGACGCGACCCGAACATCTTTTACTTTACTCTCCAGAGATGTAGGTAGTGGCCCTTTATCCACTTTTCTCCTTACCTTTTTGCCCCTTCTTCCGTGTAGCCCTGTTACATTTATATAATATCCTGGAAAATGTTCCCGCAATAAAACTTGAAACTCCACAAGTAACTTAAGGTACGAACGATATCATTCAAAACTTTTTGATCGATGAGACTAAAAATGTAGAGCATCTACAGAGGAGATTTTATTTCTCTCTGTTGCTCCAAAAAGTAAAAAGCCATTGATTTACTTCCGTAAATAAAAAATCTATTGAAATCAGCCAGGAACCAAATACGGGGGCATTAAATCATTCTGAAAAGCCATTTGAACACAAAGGATATGGTTAATAAACAAATGGGGCTCGGCGCGAGAGCGGTGGCAGTCGCGGATGTTACTTTTACCTTGTACAGGACGACCTGCCTGTGATATATATCACCGCGAATCTCATTTAAGACCCTTTATCTGCAAGAGAGCGCCAGAAATCAGAAATCTTGTTTCGTTGGTCGACCACCTAGCTAAATGCGCGACTAATAAACTGGTCACGTCAACGATATTTATTATTATCGCAACAGAGTAGAACAAAACATCCAGCCCACAGTCTCATTTTATTGCTCAATTCCTATTGGATGAAGCGCAAATACATAGGTATGTACTCTGAATTTTTTACTTTATTGCTCTATAGCTCCGTAATAAACGAATAAAGGGCGAAAGAAGATTAAAGATTGCAAATCGTTGTCGAAATAGCGAGTTAGACTTTCTCGTCTTTTCTACGGGGTTTTCTTCTTTTCTTTACACAGAGTTGGTAATAACTACTTTACGTTCATAAGTTGTAATAGAGCATAATGACGACCACAGTATACCTATAATTAGATTAATAAGTGACGTAAGAAAGGTAATTAAACAACAAAAACTTAATTTACTGCGTACCCAGAGTTTGTAAGTTTTTAAATAAGTACGAGTATGTGATAAGTTTCACTCGTCCTTCAATAACTAAGTAGGTATCTAAGTATACGAAACAACGAATGTATGTCCAAATTGAGGGTATAACGATGCATATTGTGAAAAACGCATTTCGTTGCACACATTCTAAAATTATTTGAAATTGTGTCAACATGCGGGGCGCAGGCGGCAGGCGGCGGGTGCAGGGCGCGGGCCCGTGGCGGCGCGAGCAGTCGGAGCCGGCTCGCCCGACCGCCCTCCGGTCCGGTAAATACAGCCTCCTCGCTGCTCCGGTATGGATTATTCCCGCCGAGCGGCGAGCGGCGGCAGTGCCAGTGCGACCCACGCGCTCCTCGCGGCTGCTCGCCCCACGGCCCCGCTGCGCCGCTAGCGCCGCCGCGACCCGCGCCCGCGCCCGCTCCCGCCGCCGCTCAGCCGCCCGCTCCGAGCGGAGTGCGCCCTCGTCCTTCCCCCAGCGCCGGAGACGAACTCTCCGCGCGCCGTTAAAAGCATGCCATTAATACGGACCTCGTTGTGTTTAAATGACGAGACTAATGTCACATTACTATATCATGAAAAGCATCCGTGGAGCAATTAATTTATACGACTTTCGTGTGACATTATAGTGATTGTTGAACATTGCTTTGAAGTGGAGAACAGGTATTTAAACAGGTAGTCACATAATAGCATATTAAGCCGGTTTACTAGTTATTTTCCGTAGTTTATTGTTTTCTATTACATAAGTGGTATAAATACTAAATTATATTAAATTGTTTATTTTTACATATTTTTATATATCGTTTTGAGTTACTGTTAAGTACTTCATGTTTCAGTAGTGAGTAACAAATATTCATGCTCGTCTCACAAATATTTGTCACTACCGGGATTTGAACCTAGAACCGTCAACTTCGTAAGCAAACTTGATTATTGGTACACAAACTTTTATTTACCTTGTAATGTTTGTACGAGTACATGTATGTTTGTCCCAAATCTTACAAGTTGATATTTTGTACACTTGTGTAAGTCGGGTACAATATTATGGTACAAAGCTGGTCTGATGATGGAGACGGAAGGTGGCCGTCTCAATGAGAAGTTGATAACTGTGCAAAAAAGTACAGTCGGCGACAAACGCTTGTAATAATAATTACATTCTTGACAGAAACTCGATTATTAAGAAATCTGATTTTCACAAAGATCTGCTGTTCAAATTATAACGTTAGTAATTTGGTATTTCTTAGTGAATTTCAAACATAATTAACACATTCACTACCAAGTATCGCTACGCGCTACGCTCGTAGCCGATCCCGTGGTTTTTCTCGTATGTAGCGGAAAGCGACTACGGCGTAGGCGCCCGCTAGGCGGGTTCCTGGTATCGGAAGTGGCATTTATAGGCGTTCAATAGCCACATAAGAAACCCTAATTATTTATCTACTGTTCTTATTATTTGTTTGTTGATCAACCCACGTTTGTGATCACAACCACACCAACTGCGGATGGTATTAAAGCTAAGCATTCATTAACTTTCTGCGCTTTTTTACATTAGTATTACGAAACTCAACTAAATGTGGCACACCGCGTTATACTCCTATAAAGGAAGAAATCTATATCGTGAGGCGACATATGTTTCACAAACTCAATAAATGACATTGCATCGATAGTTACCTAACATATTTATCATCTTTTCTCACACGCATAAAATATATATTATGTATTTTAATTTAACATGTGCGATGTAGCTATGACGTAACGAATCGTGCTATGCTTTCGCTATGAAAGGGTTATATAATGTTCTGTAAGTTCTGAAAATAACCACAGGACTTTCTAGAATATACGTAGGATAAATAAACACCCATTATGAATAAAAGGATAGCGAATTACAATATATGCCTACGTATAATTGAGTACTTAATAAAAAAAACGGAAAAAAAGATTAATTCAATCTCGCTACGAATACGGAGGCGTAGGCGCAGCGTAGCAACTATTCGTAGCACCTACGTAACTGCTACGAAGGTTCTCGCCAGCGGGCGTAGCATGGTGGTAATTTTTTCACTTATAGCTTTAGATAAGACATCCGTCGCGTTCTGACCAGTATGCGAGTGCCAGAGTGACGGGTGTCTTATCCACAACAATAAGCGATAAAATGACAACCATGCTACGCCCTGACTCCGTATCATGGTCGGCCTTATCACGCGATAAGTGACAAGATAGAGCGTCCGTCACTGGCTGACACCGTTCGATGAAACGAGCCGGACGCTCTATCTTGTCACTTATCGCGTGATAAGGCCGACCATGATACGGGGCCTGGTGTACATTTTACGGCAAAAATTTAAAATACCTAATACCTAATTCACACACAAAAATAAAAGCAATCATCATACAGTATTACAGAAAAGACGTATTAAGTCTAACGCCCTTATTCATAAAACTTAAAATGCCTCTGCTAAATAAAATGTACTCTGTCCCATTCTTACGCACACAAATGTCAAAGTGACAGATAAAGACAAACGAACTTTAAAGGCATTTTAGTTAAAATAGGCTAGTACGTTTATGAATACAGCCGTAAGTCAGCATTACTAAATAATTCAGCTAGGTGATCCTGATGCCAAACAAACATCTAGGTAAATCAAAGATAGAGTTTAAAAATCGTGTTATTAAATTAGCGTTCTCTTCGGATAGCGTTTCAAAGGCTGTTTTTGCAGGTAGCAAAGAAAATAAACTTTAATGCCAAAAGAAATTGAGTTATTTTTTTCGTCATTAGCCCAGCCGGATATGCAAATGATTGACCGACTACAACGCTACCGGCACATCCGAAAGGAAGAGATAGGATTTTAGTAGACTTTGGTGAGCAGTTTATTTACGTGTGTTCCACCGTGGCGTTTAAGATACTGAACCAATTTTGATAAACGACGTCGATTCGAAATTATGCTTTTTTTGAATCACTTTTTCTTAGTCGGGTTACAGTTTTTTGAACTTTTTATGCTTGGTATTACGTTATTTGACACAGCCGGTAGACACAAATAATGGGACCGATTATTGCTCATTCCAATTACGAACCTGATGATAAGAATTTAATAATCTCGCCTTTGTATTGGAGGCTCAAACTTTGTGAAAAGGGCACTGATTGTTTAAGCCGTATAAATACTTTGGGGATATTTCTGCGGTTGCCTTTATTCTCAATGTTTCTCTAACTTAAAAATTAAATTCCTTAACCCAGTTTCTGTACAAAGGAAAAGCCATAGTTACAACCTAGCCCTTATTTAACATTGGTAATAAATAAGTAGTATTATCTTACGGGATAGAAGATAATTATTTGTCCCCGTAGTTCCATCCTATTTTATGCTACTACAAAAGGTGCATACAATCTGTAAATAATCTAAGCCATAACTACAGAAAAAAAATACTATTTAAGTTACAATAACTACATATCGCCAATGTATTGTTATTATTGGAGAACAGAATTTAATTGCAGCACTGTGCATAATTAGAACTAAACAGACAGAAGGCTTCGTATAACAATTGCAATCAAAACTATTATGACCCTTAAACTTTATCTCAATCAAATAAGGTACTAGATGAACTCGACTTTACATTCCCACCTAGTCTCATCGGAAATTGACTCCTGTCTGAATCCCGACTGCTGTTGTTTTTCCCAGGGGGCTAGTTGTCTTTTGACGACGAGTTTCAGAACAAATTGTATTTGCCAACGCCAGAAGGGCAAGGAACAATTTCTGATGCGATAACTTAGTAATATTTAAGAGCATAGCGTAACTTTTCAGAACACAACATTATTGAGAGACTAAGTATGTGAGTTCGTATGTAGGAGGTAATCGCCGCAACTACTTATGATGACGCGGTATAGATTTCTAAATTCCTAGCTTTGCGCGCCGCCTCTTCGTCCGCGTAGACCTCATTTATATCCTACTTCAATACAAACTTTCGACCCATCTCACCTCTTTAGGAGATGTTTTCCGGGATGAAAGGTACCCGGGTCCTTTCCCGGGATTCAAACTACCTCCGTACCAAATTTCATCTTAATCGGTAAAGCGGTTTAAGCTTGGAACTTGTTTATATCGCATCTCCATCCAAACTTCTGCCCCCTATTTCATCCCATTAGGGAGTGATTTCTTAGATAAAAACCCCTGGACTCAAGCTATCTATCCATATAGCTACCAAATTTCCAAAGTGGTTGATACCACCGGCCCTAAAACGAATTTAAACACCCATTGTTCGTAGCAATTTAAAGTGGAGCGTACCCACGAAGTGCTACGACGTAGCCCGTGGCAAGTATTTAACACAGCTACGCTCGTAGCCGATCCCGTGGCTTTCCTCGTATGTAGCGGAAAGCGACTACGGCGGTCTGACGCATATGTGCCGTCATGGGCCCTGAATGGGTTAAAATCCGCATTGATTTTTATAAATATATATACTTTATAAAAATAATACAGAACGTGACGGGCACAGCGATAAGTGATAAAATGGCAACCATGCTAGGCATAGCAAAATTTTCTAGAAGCTGAGCGCAGCATGTGCGTCATGATCACTGAAAAAGAGAGTTAAATGTAATCGCCGCAACACGAGTGCAGAGTACTGTGGCATCGTTTAGCGTTTCCGCCGTACGGTTATTTTGATGAGAACCGGGCCCGGGCCAGCCGCACACAAAGTTTACCCACATCGATTAATCTGAGTGTCCGTGCACGCACACATGTTCTCGCTGCCCATAAACACCATTTTGTTGAAGGGGACCACTTCGAATTTACCATTTCTAACGAGCATACCTCGAACAATTCATGCGGATGACGTCAAACCGCTCGTAGGATGATTTCAAATAGTATTTTCATAAACAATTACTACTTATCATTTATCATCTTTGATTAAACCACATCGTCACTTGGAATGAGCCGAGTAAATGAATAGGATAAATAATAACATAAAATTGTCTTTTTTTATAATATATATACTATTATTATAAATAATCGTACTTACGATAGCAAATTTCGTAACATTTATTTTATTCACGACATCGTCCCGTCATTCTGTATAAATCTCATGGATTTACTCACGATTATTGTTTTACTTCGTGCGATATGTCACACGGAAGTTTAATACAAACATCATCCTGTGTACAAAGTTACGTCATTTTTACGTCATCCGCATGAATTGTTCGAGCCCTGCTATCGAGTTACTATTAAATGAATTTGTAAGAAACTAGCTGCCCGCGCGGCTCTACCCGCGTATTACACATAAACCGGGCGGCGCCGTAGGGTAAAATACGTCCATCCTGAAGGTCGATTCTATAAAATGGTGAAAGTATTTGTGAAATCATTCATTCCAAGTCTAGTTATGTCGAATGAATCATTACGGAGATCACCCCCTACCTACGTACATACAAACTTACAACTACCATTGCCCGCGGCTTTTCAAATAATGCGTACATAAAATGATTGCTGATTAAATTCAATCTCGTACGATTTAGTAGATACGTTTTGATGGAAAGACTTTTATTCTGGACTTTCGTCAATTATATTTCGAAAACCATGTGATATTTTTACATCTTGCATAAAATTAACAAAACATATACATACATTACCTACGTCCGACAAAAAATACAGATTACGCATTTTTCACATAGAAAGCCTACAGAAATTGTTTTGCTTAAAGTATAGATTCAGAGTTCGTAAATGTATTCCAATCGAAAAGCATTCACATACTTAATCCATACTAATATTATAAATGCGAAAGTGTGTCTGTCTGACTGTCTCACTGTCTGTCTATCTTTTAGCTCTTGGCTGAACCGATTTAAATGAATTTGGTATAGAGATAGTTTGAATCCCGGGGAGGGACATATGATAATTTATATCCCAGAAATCATCCCCTAAGAGGGTAAAATGGGGGGTGAAAATGATATGATAGAACTAAGTTCTACGCGGACGGAGTCGCGGGCAGAAGCTAGTTATTTTATTTAAAAAAACATGAAATACCTACATACATCTTTTCCGCTTTGCCTTAAGGTTTGACTAGTAGAGAATGCCATTTGGCATTAAGTCCGCCTTTTGTACGATAAGTTTTCTTTTGTGCAATAAAGTTTAAATTAATTAATAAATATATAAGTACTCCTATTTTTTACAAGCTTTATATTAACTTGACTTGTTCGTATGTAAGTAAATATGAAAGTATGTATGTAAGTGTTGTCCGTCAAATCTTGCAAGTTAAATTTGACCCACTTCCCGCTGACCGATTGGCCTGAAATTTTGGGTATAAGTATAGTTTGGATCACAATTCAATATTATGGTACCATCGAGCTGATTTGATGATGGAGACAGAAGGTGGCCATAGGAACTCCGTAATAAAACCACATACTTAACCCCATTGAGTTTGGGCTCGTTAGAATCGTCTCAATGAGCAGTTGATGATGGTATACAGAAAAGTACAGTCGGCAATAAAAGCTTGTACCAAAAATGAAATTTCTGACAGAAACTTATTTACATTCAAATTACGAAGGTTCCAGTAATTGAACATAAGTAGGTAAGTAAGTATAAATAAACATAATTACCTACCGCACCTACGACACCAAATATTTCATGTTGACCTCTACGAGTACGTCGTGCAATTCTGTTTATTATTCACTAGCACATAAAACAATAACCTCAATTAAATGTTCAGCAAATTGTTTTAGAACTGACGCTGACAGTTAAAAGCGATCTTATTTTCGAATTAAACTGAGAATAAACGTATTCTATTTCCATTTAAATTATTTGAATTTGTATAACTTCCATTGGCTATCTTGTTGGGTTCCGTACTCATCATCACCCTCCTAGCGTCGTTCCCGGTTGTGCCCTAAAGGAGGCCGGGGTCCGCTTTGACATCTAATCCCAAGATTTGGCATAGGCACTAGTTTTATGAAAGCGCCTGCCATCTGACCTTTCAACCCAGAGGGAAAACTAGACCTTACTGGGATTAGACCGGTTTCCTCACGATACTAAAAAGGTAAAAAAGGAACCCTTATGGTGTGACTTTGTCCGTTTATCTATCTGTCACAAACGACGTTAAATATTTCAAGAGAAAAGCAAAAATTCTAAGTAGTAATACCGTTTTTCTTATTTTTTCCAATGAATTAATTTTATGAAGGAAAATTTTGAAAAAATACCATTCACCGAATTGATCTCTGAAGTTTAGCAAGCGATTTTTATTCAATAATTGCCTAATAATTATATAAGACATTATTATTATAGAAAAAATATAACGGTATCTCTATTTAAGTATAGTAAGATTAATTTCTAGACTAAAATCGGACTAAGGTTTACGTGGTAAACAATTATTGCTGAAAAACAAACATACCTACAATACCAACTATACCTTACTTGGTCGCGCAAGTTACTAACTAAATGCATCGATAGATGGCGCTGTACCCATGATGGTAACTTCTACCATGCGTTGAAGATTTTTCCAGAATGTGGGCGAGGAAAGACGGGTATCTTTCCTCGCCCACGGGGCGCGAGAGCGTCAGACTCGCTCTTGACCGGTTTTGTTTCTTATCGCTATGTACACAGGGCTAAGGGTTGAACAATAAAGTGTATATTTTACAGGTAGGGAGGTATGTAATACAAACGCCTCTTTTCCCAAGCGATCGGTGTAATCTCAAATAAGAAGTTTGAGTTTAATCCCTACCGATGTGTTGTGCAAACCATCACGTACCTAGAGATGTAATAGACAATCCGAAGTTGACACTTTCTTTTGATAAGACATTCTTGGATAAAATCGTCTGTGCTTGCCTCGATAAATCGAATTTCCCGCGACAGATAACATTTTAAAACATTCCTAAAGTAACTTCAGTGAAAACTATTGAGGAATAGAAATATTACAAAGAGTCCATAAAGTAGCAGCGTACACTGTATTCGATTGGATGTCGCGGAGACAGTAAAAGTTTTTGAAGAAGGTTTCTACGTACCTACTGCACTAAAAAGTTAGTTTCACAATAGGACGCATTACTTACTGCAGAGTCCGGAAAATAGGGATGTTGTTTGCACAGATGACAATACGTCTACTAGCATATGTCAAGTAGAACGAAGTTACCAGGGTCGAAAAAAGTTAGTTCCATTTCTAGACTTTTTTGCTAAGCTGCTATCGATATTCAATAATTTTATAGTGAGCCTAATAAAGGAATAAAATTACCTAAAAACAAATAGTTAAAACGTGGTAATTTTGTTTTATCGACTTTGGTTTATCCATGGTTATTCGAATAATTCAATGTAAAAATGCAGCACCATCAACAATAAGTAGTTTTGTTTAATTCTAAGTGGTACGGGCTTTGCGCCAAGTAAAAACTAAATGAATGTAGTTTTGCAGGCCTAGGTAGATCTCCAATTATGTATTGAAATCCATTGGCGGTGTAACATTAAATTTTGCATTTATTTCAATAATCACCGGAAACGTGCCTAGTTTTATTTAATCTCTACGTTTAAATAAAACTAGGTACGTTTCCGTTGTCTATTATCATGAAAAAGTAGTTTTACGTACATACCTAAGTATCACGTGGTTTTCTTACCAAAGTATTCTGCGATCATTTCAACTTTTTGAATGAATATTATTCGGCAAATTTCGTAGACCCGTAGAGGTAGTCAGAGATAACTATAATATGTTTACAGTACGATTACTGTTAGTTAAGACCTGACAGATGGATTGCCTTCATTTAATTTTCAACTTTAATCTTATACAAATAAAATAGTTATTACTAAATCGGTAGATGTGGGTAACAGTATTCTGAAAAATGCTTTATTTGTATGAAATTAAAGTTGAAAATTAAATGAAGGCAATCCATCTGTCAGGTCTTAACTAACAGTAATCGTACTGTACTAGGTGTTAAGTACTAACATAAGTTGCGCCTACGCAGGCTGCGCCATCAGGCGTATTCCTCATGAATTAGATGATCCTTATAATACCGAACTAATGGGCTAGATGACGTTACTAATGTATGAAAATCGTAACGCCATCTAACCGATAATTACAGAATCATCTACTTTGTTAATTAGCTGTGTTCAGCTATCGGTATAAACCAAGAAGGAATGCAATTAGTTCACGATAGATGTCAATAAAGTCAATTAATAGTTACCAGATAACTCGTCGCTCGCCCTCTTCTTCACCTGAAACTGGATCGACACGGCGACACCCTAAAATATTAATTAATAAACCAAGTATAGCTACATAATCTTTCTCTCCGCCTATGGTCTCCATCTTAACACTAGGTTATTAATAAATCCAATTTTTAACAAGTAATTCCTAGTACAGTACTAGCGGAGCTCTTGAATAATGCGCCTAAATTTCTTGGAGACATATTGATTGTTCGGAAGTGCTGGTGTTTACATAGTGTTTCGAGAGCCGTCGTAAATATGGGTGAAGAAAGCGCGCTCGAAGGTACGTCGCTAACCGTTCTCGATTATTTTTTCTGGACGAGTGAGCATTTTTCTCGGCTGCTTACAAATGACCGCTTACTTTACTAAGAAATCTCTCGCCCACATTTTATTTTCTCCCGTGTATATATTTTCCTATTCTATTAATGGAACGCCGTTGAGAGATGCCCAAACAATGTAACATTGTAAGCTCGCGTACCTACGCATCGCTGGAAGGATGAATTTCGCAATTGGAATAGTGTATAACAATAATATTTTCCCTTGGTGCTGTGAGGTATAATTGCTTATACCTACCTAGCTGTTACTCCGTTGGTGTATTGTGAAAGACGGGGATATTCGTGCTTCTGCCATTTATTGTTTGCGCCCTTTTCGGGACATTAACATTACTCAACCTTAATTGAATCTTTATTTTAGGAAATGTCTTGGAAATAAGTACGCTGTAGATGCATTATAGATTATGGTATATTCTTTGAGTTCGGGTGAAATCCATGTGAAATCGTAAAAGATTCGCGTGTCTTTTTTGATATGAAAATTGCCATATATAGCCGGAACACGTATTTATTCACGACCGAGTATTTTTGAAATGTTCTCGGATTAGGTATTTCGTGGTCAAGTTAGTAGTCGGATCACGTGAGTACTAATACTTTTCGATACTTTTTACTCAGGTGAATAATCTGATGGCTAGGTAAAGAATATAATAAGCTCTGAAAATGAGCGTTTGACCCAAAATATGCATACTCCAAGGGGTTAAACAACGATAAAACAAAAATGGCTCACTCGGTCCGCCACGCGACTGTGTCTAAGACTCGTCTGACAACTACGATACATACGTATGGATACGTATCTCTGCTCATCTTCTCAGGATTTTCCGTCCGCCGCCGACACAAACACTGGCTCACGATCCGCGAAAACATGCCAATGATTATTCATACGGCAACTAGGAACCAGCGTCTATATAGGCGGGCGAACGACAACCCTAGAGAACTGGAGCTTTGTGGATAAAGCCATGTGGCGTTAAAAACCTCAGGAAAACAGGTTACGTAATAAAACGGGCGTTCATTTAATAAAAGAACGGCTTACAAAAGATGGAAAGCGTTTGAATAAAAAAATTACGACGTTTAATCCGAACCTCCTCATCTAAGCTATACGAGTTACGTACATCCCAAAGGACCCCGATGTCCGCTTACTACCTAATCCCAAGTAGGTATTAGCATAGGCACTTCTGTGGGAGAGACTACCTTCTGACCTTTCAATCCTACTGGTCGTATATCTAGGATGAAACTGCCCTTAGGGAAAGCAATAAAATATATTTTACTTGCCCTACTGCGTATAGATATAACGCAAAAAAATAAAACATGTATTTTCCAATACGAGTGCACTAAATAAATTTACTTGTAATTTGAAAAATCAGGAGTGGTGGATTTTCACCTTTCCTTGTAATTTTTTTCCAACAAGTTAACCTAAGATAATTAATAAAATCAGGGGATTAATTCGTGTAAGTAGGTAGTTTTGTAAAACGGTACAGTTATACCTTGCAGTATCTAGATGCACATACTAAAAGTCCCCAAGTGCGGGGGATGTGCTGAGGGTGTAGGGGAGGGGGGGGGGGGGGGGAACTCGAATATCTGTAGGAATAGAAAGAAAGAAAGATACATTTATTCACAAACGCACAGGAGGAGGACACACGTGTTAAACAATAAAATAATCAAAAAAACAGAAAACAGATAAAACATGAAACAAGCATAGCATAGCATTATGATTACTTGTGACTAAAATTTGTACACACAATTTTCTACAAAATTGGCCTTATCCATTTTTACTCTAAGATTATTAATTTAGGAGCTACAGGCTGTTTAAGTTAACAAGGAGTTGCTATTCTATTCCTACATAAGTAGCTATAGCGGCTGCGAAGCAACCTCAGCCATTTACAGGATAAGCAAACAGTCAATTGTAAAGCTGTTTGAGAAAAAACGAATAATCAAGGATAGCAGCCATTTTCTATGACCCAACATCAAGATCGGAAGCCATAGCAAAATCAGGAGAAACGATGTTTTTAACGAAACCCTTGATCTTCGCTACAGCCAAGTGCAAATTTGATCTCTTCTCTCTCCCCCTACTAAAGGGTCAGCAAAATATCACGCATTACGAGTATTCCACCAAGTGGAAAAGTGGTTGGGTAACGAAATGCCTAGAATCTTACGAAGGATTTCTCTTTCGGCGACTAGTAACATATTCTCATCTTTAAGTGTCAGTGTGCATGCTTCGCATCCGTACATAAGGATTGGTCGTATTACGGTCTTACAAATACGGATTCCTTCGTAAGATTCTCGGCCCAAAGCAACGATCGGCCGGAAGCTGGAGAGTCCTAAAGCACCTGGAGATAGAATATCTGGTGGCTGAACCTAACCTTTTAGGAGAGATCAAAGGTCACAGAATTCGCTGGCTTGGTCACCTGGAGAGAATGGAGGAAGATCGCAATGTTAAGAGAGCATACCGAGTGAGTGACATGCTCTGCAATTGGCAAGAGTTAGCGCAGAACTGAGAAAAATGGCGCACTTGCGTGTCGGAGGCCAAGATTCACTTTGGGTCGCTGAACCAACGGAGTAAGTAGTAGTAGTAAGTAACGAAATGCCTCTTGAAATGTGGGGTTGGAACGTTGGAAGCGAGGAGTGCTTTTATTCTATTGACGAATTCGTGAAATATTTAACTGAACATTGACATACCTACTTTTATTTTTATTTTATATTTCGAATGTTATAATCTGATAAGATATGTTAAAATGTTAGATTTAAGTAATTTATTTCAAACACAATTGTAATATTGTTAATGAATAGATACATACATACATTTGTCGCTGCAAAAGTGCGTGCACTGGAAAATGCGGATGGTGAAAAGCCGGTATTTCACGCAGTCCAGTATGTAATGCGTCTGCTGTGGCTCATGTCATGTACAACCGGGGTAGGGGACCTACCTGTAAATGACATAGAAGGACAAGACGATGAGTGACATAATAGAGACGAACTGATGTTTTTTTTTATTTTGAAATAAAATTCTAAAATCTATTTCGTTTTTATTTCTTAAATCGTCTATTTTTGATCTCCTTGATAACTTAAACACCACTGAAAAAAGTACCTTCAACCACCCTATACACCCTCAACACAACCTTTGAGGACTATTCGTATGTTCATCTGGATACGGCAAGGTATAACTGTACCAATTTACAAAACTACACGAATTATTTCCCCTGTTTTTTTCTTAATTTAGGTAGGTACTCATACTGAACAGATTTTTTCTGTTGTCTGTCTGGGTCAATTTCCCAAGCAATAAATTTTGATGGCAAGACTGAAAACGCAGGTGCAGAAAGCTTAAATAATAAAGTACTATTTTTTTGGGAAACATGTCCCAGTTGGCTATCTCGGGCAATAGCTAAAATTCATATATTCATTCAGTTAATAATTAAAAAAATTAATGAAGGACTAATTTCTCATCAAGGTGGGTTGTCCGGAACCCAGTTCTGTTTGGAAAATGCTGCCTAAGTCGAAAACTATGTGTGTTTATAAAAATCTTTTACCTCCATTTTAACACCATATAAATAGGGAACAAAAAATATGACTCGTTATACACCTCATTTGTACCCGCCCCTTTAATTATGTACAAATATATTTGTCCGGAGAAACTTTTTCATTACCGCGGACAAAGTTAGTCAACGATTTATTTGCTAATTTTGAATCGGTAAGCCGGTTCATTCCGGTGTTTCCGGTGTAGTAAAATGGCTTGAATACCCTCTGGAGTGAAAATAACACCGGAATGATTTAAAATGTAGCTTCACTTCATCAAACAAATAAATAATTTATTTTATTATAATTTATACTTATTTGATCTGTGTATATAACTATTATCCAGTATTTTTATTTTAAATAGATGGTCCTCTATATTGATTTTGGTCAACTTACTTGATTGTTTACGCTTGAAGAAAATAAAAATACTTTTTTTTTATTTATTCAATCAAAGTATAAATGCTTACTTCTTCTCAAGGTTAGCTTAATTAGTTTCACCTATGATGAGTTTGAAAAATAGAGGCAGAAAAATATAAGAAGACTAAGAAAAAGTATGACATATTTAATTAGTGTCTCAACTCTTCCTAGTTAATTTTCTATACGAAATGTTTTTTCCTCGAATACTAATCTTAGAAATAGCTTCAATCTGAAGAACGTTTCAAATGTGACCTCTGTAATGAAAAAGGGTTTAAACTCAATTTAGAGTTATATGGAATTATACTGATTATAACTTTCGCAATTTACGCTCATTACTTTAATAAAACTGGACTTAACCGCGTATATTCATATTGGGAAAAATATTCAGAAACAATACGAAGATTTAACAATTATAAAATAATTATAAAATGATATTTCCGATCTAAACTGTTTTCGTGTTGTTTTAATGTGTCTAAAAAGAAAACAAGTCCATTTTTCTAATTAAACAATACTATTTTGAATGATGAGACCTAGGCAATATCCATATATGAACATTTTGAATCATATTGCAACAATGGTACTTAGATCTTATGGTTATGTTTATGTACCTATAAATATAAAAATATGTCTGATATTGAAATACTGAATAACTTAAAAATACATATTAGTTTGTTTTATATGTGACTGATTATTTTAAGACATTTTTTGTTGTATGATTATTAAGTTTCCTGGTGAATCAGTTTCTGTATCTAATTATGTTGTTTTTATTTACTAGAAATATTATGTTTTTTAAAGTTTATATTATAACTCATTTTGAACAAACGTTTAAATTATGATATTTGCTGTCATACTTTTAAAATTTAAAGCAATAATTGTTGTGCTAGGAGTTTTATTATTCCATAAAGAATAAATAAATCAATAAATAATTGGGATTAAAAAGTATTGGTTTATTTTACCCATAAATATTTTTAGTATAAAAAAGTGAATACAGACTAAACTTGTTAAATACTAGGTGAAGCTGTAAAAATAAATAATTAAATAATTTTAAAACCGTCTTTTTTTAAATTGGCGTGTACGATATTTCGTTACGGCGTACGTTTTTATCATGCCGGTGTGAGTTTCATTTTTCACTCTCTATTATCTCAAAAACTATTTAAGATATCAAGTGCCCTTTTAGAGGATTTGCATAATACTGTCTGAACTATCTGTTGACATTAAAAAATCCACGAAAAAAACTGAAACAAAGGATCACACCGGAATGATGCAAAAAACGTGTACTGTTGAAATGAGGGATTTCACTGCAATATCATTTTTTTTTACTAGGCCCAATTCTTAGGTCTGAATGAGGCGAGGACCGCAATAGGTTCATTCAGCTTACGTAAGTCTTACGTCCAGACGTGCGAACCTACTGGATGTAAACCTTATTAAGATTCAAAGATTCAAGTAAATAAACGAGCGTAGCAAACATATTTCGGGAAATATATGGAAATATGTAAATTAGGCTCAAACATCAGGCAAAAAATTGAAGCTGTAAAGTTCCACCGAATGGAACCGGACTTCGCAAATATCATAAATTCGTCTTGCATACCTAAATATAATCACAGTACTCCACTCGTTTACAAGGAAGTTAGCTTTGTTTTAAAAAGTAGATAGCCATATATTTTTTAAGAAAATAAATAAAATACGACGGTTTACCTACATACTCATATTCATGAATACGATAAAGGTATATATAGGTATATATAGTATATATCTCAATAGGAAGGTAACGCGAACGCCCCACGGCTATGGAATGAGCTCCCTGCCGAGATTTTTCCGAGGGACAGCAAGATTTTCCTCTAGAAAGGAGTGTATAAGGTTCTTAAAGGGTGGGTAAAGGGCATGTGGTCATTTCTAGAGTTGTAGGCGTCTATAGGCTATGGTAACTGCTTACCACCATAAGTGACAAATTGATGAACACTACTAAGATCAATAAGGATAACAAAATAATTAATAAATGAGCCATCAATCATTAAAAAAGGTAACTTACAATTGAATATAGATCTACATTAACTATGATTCAAGTGGCAAATTGATGAACACTAATAAGATCGATAAGGATAAATAAAAGTGTCATCAATCTTACCTTGTTTAGGCATTTGAACAATCAATTGACTAAGTAATAAGCAACGGCCTTAAATTACCGATTCGAGCATGTGTTCCGAACGAAAAGGTAAAAAGTAAGCATATAAAAGCTCAAGTCGTTTTGGCTAAACCGACAATACTCAGGTAGGGCTATGCGCTGGTTTATGACCACACTTAATATTGTTTCTTTTTAGTACATTTCCATTATTGAACTACTAAAAAACTTCATATTAATCACTGCTTTCTTACAGTCTCTAGAAATAAATTATTATTGAAGAAACCTTGTCCTTCACTAATTAGAGCAGAGGGGTATTGGCGTAAATTTCGGGAAAACGCTAGGATAACACAACTGTCATTTTCCCAAAAAAACATGTACATTTAGAACTACCTAATGTACGTACAAATCGATGCGCAAGCCAGCTGGTCCCGTAACTGGTGCAATACCTCACTTCATAATAAAACTTCAGGACCAATCAAAACTATAGTTCGATAAACCCAACTATAAGAAAATAATTTTTCTAAGTACCTACTTTGTTGCTGTCAGATGTACGGTTATCAGTACCGTCAATAGATATACTTATTTGGGATTTAGGCTGAATAATTCAAGCGGCTTTCGTGAAGCCTTCAGACATTTCCGGTTTTTCTAGTTCGTAGTTCGCCGGGCTGTGGAGCATCCGCAAAACCGACCGATACACAGACTTTTACCAAATTTCATTTCATTTCATTTCAAAATTTCATTTCATTTCATTTCAGGTGCGATTATTTTGATAAACCCTGTTAAATGAATTAGGGACTTTACCACATAGGCTGATTAGATCTGCGGGACATTTACTATTAAAGTAGAAGGTAATCAAACTTCTGCATAAATATAATACTGAATGATTTGAAAATTATATATAAGTACATATAACTATCTACTCTGTAGAGCGTAGGTACTAAGTATACAGGGTGTATTATTCAAACGGGACAGTGAGGGAAAATCCGAAACTACAAGAGACAAGGAAAATTGTTCTAGGAGCCACGAGACCGATTTTAGATAAAATGCAAACTGAGTTAATTTACATGCTTGAGAAAAGCTCTATACATACCTCGGCGTGAAAAGGGGTTGCCAGCCTCTTAACTATCCGACCTCGCTGCGCTAGGCCGTCTATATGTACTCGGCCGGCAACCCCTTACTTCCCGGTCTCTGTAGTAATGTACTATTATTGCCACGTCAAGCAACTGTATTTTTAAATGGTTTAAAGATTCCTTCGCCGGAATTGAAACTTTCTCTGTACCAAATTGCATCTAAATCAGTTCTGCAGTTTAAGCGTGAAGAGGTAACTGACAGACACACTTTCGGATTTATAATATTAGTATGGAAGTATGGAGAGCTACGGTAGCCTAGCGGTTCAGGCATGCGGCTGTCAAGCGGCAGTCGTGGGTTCGAATCCCGGCTCGTACCAATGAGTTTTTCGGACCTTATGTACGGAATACAATTTACCGATAGCTTTTCGGTGAATGGAAACATCGTGAGGAAACCGGTCTAATCCCAATAAGGTCTAGTTTTGAAGGGCAGATGAGAGTCGCTTTCGTAAAACTTAGTGCCTATGCCAAATCTTGGGATTAGGTGTCAAAGCGGACCCCGGGCTCCTTTAGGGGCACAACCGGGAATAGCGCTAGGAGGATGATCAGTATGGAAGCATGGATAAACATAAAAACAGAAAATTTAATAGAAACAGTAATAGTCCCTCAGGAAAACCTTACCCCAGGAATTTCGGTTATGTGTCTATGTTAAATGTCTAAAACTTAGGTACGGCAGTTTTCTATACACGGTGTTCCCGGGAATTTCCGTTAACTTCGGCATATTGCAGAGTACATTCACAGAAACAAATAAGCATAATTATTACCTAAAAAATAATAATAATAATAATTGAATGTAGCATTAACAGTGATTAAAGCTGCAACTCTGATCAATTTAAAATAATGAATATCTTGATAACAGTAAGAGTTAAGATACTACTGTCTTGGAGAAATTAACTTTATTTGATCTAACCTGTCCCCTTGAAATTAACGGAAATTGACAAAAACACGTAGTATAAGACTCGACGCACTTTTAACACTCGCGCGTTATATTTAGGTACACATATTTATAGTATTATTTTACACGGGTCTAACGCGATATTGATTTACCTTCATTTCTGACGTTTCCGACACGCGTTGCACCGGTCACGGTCGCAGATGACTGCCGTCCCAGCAAGTTGTCAACGGAGATATGGGTGCACTGCCCTACAAAAGCGTTAGACCCGTGTAAAATGATAACGTAAACCATCGGATACATTTAAACCGTCATATCGGTGTAAAAATAAGAGTTCGTTTTTTGCATAAATTAACAGAGTACTGCCCTATAGGATGTATGGAACATTTATCGCATCATCTCACTTTAACGGCACGCTAAACTAAAGGTAAAGAGTTTTTAACGACTATTATCGGATCATTTAATAGGCAGATAAGGGTAGGTAGGTACAGGAGTAGAAAAAAATTATAACACCCCTCGTTTTCGTCGGGGGTATATTTAAGTATAACTAACTAAAGTGTAAAATGCCAACAACAGTGCATTGGGATGTACCCTATACTCGTATAGACTATTTTGTTTTGATATTGAAATAAGGTATTAAGTAATTATATAGGTATAATCCATGTTGCCCTGGGGCGCCAGCGGACCTTGTTCTATCCAAAGAGTGTATAATCAGAATCACTACGCGGTCCTGTCCTCGGTTTATTTTTTGTGGCTGTTTTGTTGATTTATAAAAACAGCAGTTAATTTGTTATATCGTCAATATTTTTTTATTTAGTGGCCAAATTTAAGCGTATTTTATATATAATTTGCCTGGTGGTCATTGAGGTTTTTATTCTAATAAAGTATCTGAAAATCGCTTACCTAGTGAAGTCAAGTCAGAAGGAAATCGTTTAAGGTACTTAGGTAGGGTGGCTTTTTAGGGTTCCTTAGTCAACAAGCAACCCCTATAGTTTCGCCATGTCCATCCGTCTATCCATCCGTCCGTCTTCGGCTTTGCTCAGTAACCCTTAAAACTAGAAAACTAATTTGGCATGGGTATATAAATCAATCACACCGACAAAACAGTAGAATAAAATGTTGATTTTTTTTCGGGTACCTCCCCTACACGTAAAGTGGGGATGTAAACTTTTTTCTCGATAAACCCATAGTGTGGAGTATGGTTGGATAGCTTGTTTAAATATACAGGGTGTTTGGAATTGGGTGTGCCAAAAGACTAGGGTGGGTAGGTAGGGTCACTTGCAACACATTTTGAGCCAATTAACACTCGTCCTGCCCACTTTGTTTTTTTATTATTATTGGTGGTCTTATGCATTCAGCGCATGTAACTGACTGGACCTAATAACGGAATAAAAGCATAATTTTAGACAGACACCATTTTTGCCGGAAAGTTGTAAGTGATTCTAGACATGTATACCGTTAGAATAGTCATGAACTGGAGAAGTTTTTATGATATCGGAATATCTGAGGAAGTTCAACTTTTTTTCATCTAAATGAAAATAAGATTTCGATAGGATACGCATACATCAAATATTAAAAAAAAGACAAACAGTTTTATGCTGTCACATTTAAAAAAAAAGTAGGTAAGCAAAATGGAATTTTTTTGGCAAATGCCGAGATAAAATAAAAAAATATTAATAAATATACACCGTGGGCAGGACAAGTGTTAATTGGCCCAAAATGTGTTGCAGGGTCACTTACTACTTACCCACCCTAGTCTTTTGGCACACGCAATGCGAAACACCCTGTATAATGGAGTTCTTATAACCATTTTTCAACAGTGATTCGTTCGCGAGATATTGGGCTTTAAAGCCATAATTTTTGTTAGAGTCATGTGTCCCCCGATTTTCAATGTGTAGTAACTTCGGATGCATATTGTGTGGATTTTTTCGAACGAATTACCAATGAATCTGTTTGTTGAGCAGAGTTGAGGAAGCATCTAAATGATAATTTACTTTAAAAACAAAGTTTTAACCGACTTCAATTTAGTAGTCCGCCAAGCCACGAGAATATTTCCACATTATTCATTATTCTTTTCCAATTTACCACATGAACTGATTACCGAGACAAAATGCGTTGATTATTAGAGAAAAAAAACCCAATCGCTGTATGTGACCCGATAATATTTGAAGACTTCTGTCGATTCCACAGGGATCACCTTTGGCAATTCATTAGTTGCTATTTCAACGGAATCTTATCGGAATCTGTGACGTACATTTGTACTTTTACAATAGTAGAGAAATGATAATTTTTTTTTTTAAGTACAACCGAATTGAGAACCTCCTTTTTTTTAGTCGGTTAAAAATAAACGTTATCACGCACATGGAGCTTTTCCGGTGAGTGAATGATATTACATCACATATTTTAGATGGTTCAAAAGCTCACCTTGGTGCGTAGTTAATTTAATAATCACATTATAAATAGGTATTAGTAAATATGGGCCTTGTTTGTTTCATCAAGGGTGATCTAAGTAGCCCAACCCGTTGTACCTAACACTGTTGCTTACGTTCGAGTCAGCACATATCATTTCATGGAGAGGAGCAAAACTTTAATTATCTATTCAGTGAAAGTATATAGCAAATATGTAAAGTGAAGATCGGAATAAATATCATGAAAGAATAAATATCCTTGCAGCATATTTAATGATTGTTTTATTGGCACAGGTGCTGACTCCACAAACGAGAAAAATAAAGACTGAAGCATGCTTCAAGTAGACGGTTTCAAGCGACCGTCGCCTTCGCCATCGCGAAGTTCTGTGAGAAGCGAGAGTCGAGGGTTCCGGCACCCGCGCGTCATCCACGTCAACCGCGACGCCTCCACCATGGTGGACGACGAGGCGGCCGGCGCCGGCGCCGGCGCGCCCTGCCTAGCCAGTGGAGCCGGAATGGTTTCCGACTGGGAAAATCTCGAGCAGAGCCCCGCCAACTTCCGTTCACGCACTTTCAGCGACGGCTTTATCAGAAACACCAGCCTGGAACTGTTACTAGGAGTCGACTGCGAAGCGTGCCTCGCTCTCGCGGCCCAGCGACAGTGTTTCAATAAACACATATCAGAACACGACTTTGACTTAGTTTGCAATTGTAGCATACAACAGAACAATTACCTGAACTGCCATCAAGACGTCGTGGACCACCGCGGTCACACGCTCAACATCTACGATTTAGAAAGAATGAAACGCGGGGCCACTAGAAATCAACACAGCATAGCCTCACATCGCAGCTTAGACCGAAAATATACAAAAAATAAACATATTGGAGTTTCCAATTATTTTTCTAAACAATTGATTGCATATGACCCAACCAATACTCTTGTGCAAAAGATAAAAAGAAAACTATCTAATTTAAAAAAGATTGGCGGTGAAGCGATGTCGAAGAAAAACCAAAACGCTGTCCAACTGGCCGAGATAACATCTGGCTCGGCGAGCTCTCTCAAGAAACTATCTATGTTGTCTGTAGTCGACAAGTCGCAGAGGAGGGTCAACAGCCAGAGCTGCATTTTCACTTCCTCGGAATTTCAATCGAAAGACGAATTGAAAAACAACGCTTCTACTTATGCAAACTTTTCAGGGAACGTTGACCAATGTGTTGATAGACTCAGAGACTGCAATGAGGGTGCGGATACAAATAGAAGAGCGTCCCACAAAATGAAAAAAATGCGTAGTTTCGACAATAATGACGAAATGCTAACAAGACACTCTCCTGCGCCTCAAAGGATGAAATTTTCCACTTTAGATAACCGCAGTCGATGTCGGAGTATAAGAAGGCAAATGTCATACAACGATTTTCCAAGTGAACGGTTCAGGGATAGAGGGTCAGACCTATGGACGCGTGATGAAAGCTTGGAGGGGTCAAAAAGTACTCACAACGATTTAGTCGATGACGAGGCACAAAGTTTTGTGGAAGCCGACAGGATAGCGCTGGGTGGGCTGCGGGGCGCGCGCGGTCGCTGTACGTGCGAGTCGGGCCCGGCCGGCAATAACAGGATACCTTCCATATTCTACGATACCCATGTAAGTTTAACCCGCTTCCCCTATTTCACTTAACATAAAAACGGTGTTATATTTTATCCGCAGAACAGACTCCAATATCATAATGCAGTATCTCGTATTAAATAGAGATGAAGGTAAAATACTTTCGGAGTTTTGCAACTTTATGAAGTAGGAATGTGTGATTTCAAATACTGTTTATAAATGTAACTTTATTGGCGTGAAAAACTGCAGCTTTTCAGTATACTCGTAATACATTTTCACAAGCCATCTTCAGTAAGTACGACATGACGTCGCTATAATCGCTTCTGATTGAAGAATCTGAAGCGATTGTTGTGCTGTCATGTCATACTTTGTCCACTAGTTCAGAAAAAAATTACTACCTACCTATTAGGGACAACTTACACAAATCGAACTAACCCCATAAAAAGCTTAATAAGGCTTGTGTTTTAGGTAAGGAGAGATAATATTTAATAGAAATCATTAAATACATAGATTACATCCAAGACTCGAAAACAAATATTTATGCTCATCAACCAAATATTTGCCCTTACAGGGATTCGAACCCAGGACCGTCAGGTCCGTTGGTATCCAGGGTCACTAATATCCACTAGGCTAAGAGTGAATATCCACCAGAAACGTGTAAATATGGTTAGATCCTCGCATGCTTGATATGAAATATGCAGCTAGGTATGAAATATATGAAAACACAGCTTCGCAAACAAATTCGTCGAGACAAATGTTCAGAAAACTTTATAACGACATAAAATGAACATAGGTAGATAATATATTGAACATAGGTTATAAGTTAAAAACAAAGTTTTCAATAGGGGTTTTTTTTGGTAATACTTATCGCTATACCAAGCCGCGTGTAGTTACCTACTCGGCTAAAGCACTTGCAAGATCGGGAGCTACGTTTGAGAATCGACAGGGAAAATATAACAAGTTTCTGTCAAAAATTTCATTTTTGGTACAAGCTTTTATTGCCGACTGTACTTTTCTGTACACCATCATCAACTACTCATGCCCAAACTCGATGGGGTTATGTGGTTTTATTACGGAGTTCCTATGGCCACCTTCCAGCTCCATCATCAGATCAACTCCACGTCATCATAATATTGCATTGTCACGCGATTTGCATATTCGTGCAAAATTTCAACTCAATCGGAAACCGGGAAGTGAATCAAATTTAACTTGCAAGATTTGATTACAGACAGACAACGGGACAGGTGAAAGTAAATAAAAGCTTGTAATAATTAACATGCAAGTCCTACAACATATGGGTAGGGTACTTTTAAATGTTTCTTTGGTATATGTTTTAATCTTGTGGAAGCTATTTACAACTCTGGGTTCGCTCAGGCTTCAATGTAAACCTCGCTAGGAAATACAAATTTCCCCTATCCTTTAATACAACTTATTTGCTTCCATGCCTATTGTGTGTCCGTCCGGTTTTAATAGCGTTAATTGATTGCAGTTCGCGTTAATTCGACATGATCAGCTGATTGGACAGCTAATTCAGATGATCGAGCCATTTTGAATTTGTCAAATCACACATTATTAAATGCACAGAGCGTACACGATTAGCGATAGAATGTGTTCACTAATGAAAGTTATGGATCGATTCGCTGATAGTAATGTGATCATTTATCTACGAATTGAATAGAAAATTAATCCATCCATTCATGAAACAGATATGTAGGTACAAATAGACGTGTTAATAGCTTTTAGTGATATATATTTTGTACAAATATTCAAGTGAATATTCTTGGGTCTTACGATATTTTGATATTGCTAGCACGTGATTTGGTTCGCCATTCATGAACTAGCTCGCCATTTACACATTTCTGTCTTGGGAAATAAATTTCTGCCAAGAAAAAAAAAAACACTGCACTAAATAGTTTAACGATCAAATTTTATACTAATCGAAAGTATTAATAAAATATATTATTAAACAGATGAGTGTAAATTACTAGTTTTTACTTACTTATCAGTTTATACCTGCCAACCCAGCGTTTTTCTATAGGTTTCATACTTTCGATTAGTATATTAATATAAGTGCAATGTTTCATAAAAAAGTCACATTTGTTTTTTTAATTTTCATAGTCTTGGCAAGGTTTTTTAACCAACTCAGTGGAGAATTATATTTAAATGTAATAAATGCGATATACACTATTTGTAATCCAGATTAGTGCAGATCGTACCTCTATTCGTATCTTAGGCTATTTAACACGTACTAAGATTAACGGTTAAAAGCTTTCTTAGGAACGGCTTCGTAAATGTATTGTTTTAAATTTTCACGATTTGCACACATTATTTTTACTAAACGGGACTTAATCGCGTATAATTAACTTATTTATTTACTCTCGAAGTTTCGGATGTGTAGCGACATCTATGTTCACGGGACAGCAAAAAAATCGTAAATGGCCAGATTGTCATATTGAATTCTAGGTTGTGCTCAAATCGTGTTTTTGATTTGATGCAAAAGTCTGATGTTGTGTGAATGGTTATTAAACATATTTAACGTATTCAGGGCAAGAAACGAGCTGCACCAGCTCCAGACGTCACGGAACGCGGAACCGTGCATCCTCAGTGCAGCGCTTGCAAGTCCCCACAGTGGCTGTCCACCGGCACGGCGTCCACCGCCAGCCACAGCTCCACCACCACCGGCAACTCCTCGAGTGAGAAACCCCCTTATTCATAAAATTAAAATGCCTCCTAAATAAAATGGGATTTGTCCCTTTCTGAAGAACACAAATGTCAAAGTGACAGTTAAAGACAATAGTTACCTATTTGTGCAACAAGCGAGCAAAGTTTGTTTTTGCTGCGAGTGCTGAGGCCCTACCGCGAAACGAAAACGAATTTCGTTTGTGTATTTCCCTCTCTGTTGCACTTGCTAGTTCGAGCGACAGAGACGCAGATATTCGAACGAAGTTCGTTTTCACTTCACGGTAGCCCCTCTGATTTTGAGTCCTGAGGAAGCGAAAGATTCTAAAATTGAATCACGAACGTAGCGAGTGATTCAAAGTTTGAATCTTGAGCGCAGCGAGCTCATCACGAGATGAAAGTACTTTGCTCTCGAGTAACACATACAACTTTTCACCTCAGCAGTGAGAACATATTCACATTAAAAAATATATAATGGTATCACGTACCTATTCGTCTCAAGATTATTCAGGAAGAAAACGTTCGTTACTGCTTGTTTTAACTCCTCAGCGCCGGCAGCGCCGTTAGTCCATACTAGAAAGACGAGACAAGGCGCGAGAAACTAAAGGATATTTCAGTATCTATACGAGTGTCGCGTGACACTAACACATCACTAAAAACTAAGCGTATTATTATTAATTTTCACCGATTTTACTAATATCTTCGAGATATTTTAGAAATATTTATCACAAGGGCACACATTAGCAGCTCCATATTACGTGTATCTCGCGTGCACACCAAAAAAACTAGCCGTAGGTACTGTTGTTAAGATACTGCCTTCATCACGTCACTGACTTCACTATATTTCCTAGTTAGATAGAGAATTGATTTATCCTAGTACCGTTAAATGGGGTGAGTAGGGTGAAAACTGACATTCAAACCTCGATAACATTTTATTTTTACTTATACAAACTGAATGGTGTATATAATAAGTGTTCCGGATGTTTGTATTTTAGTTTTTATTTTATTTTGGGTAGTTCCATTTCATAACTTTGACGATAAACAGGAAAACCTTCATACCTTCTCTCCCCATTCATAACCCAACTCTCCCCGCGAACTCTACTACGCTATTTTACGGTAGTTTTTATATTTAAGGGCCGATTTTTCAATCTCTAGATAAAGTTATCCGTCAGTTAAAATCAAATTAGCTGACAGATAGCCCCAGATAAATCTGGGAATTCAAAAATCGGCCCTAAAACCAATATCAATTACACAAGAATTAAGAATAATATATACCTAATAAAATCTGAAACAAATTATCAGCGCGCATTTTTTTTAAAGGGGCGGGGCGCCGCGCTTGCGTTCGCAAACTGCATTTGCGGTATACGTTCATAAAATTTAAAATTGTTTAAACTAGAATGATTAATAATTAGCTAGTGTAATTAAATTCATGTTTACCTATTTATTATGAAAAACTGAGTATACCGAGATCCTTTATTTAAATTGAAAATTCCTTTGTATAATTATTTTGGTAATTGAAACTTGTTCATTTGATAGTTTTGAACGTGTTACCTACTTGTTTCGCGCTTTTTTGGGGGTCTACTTTGTAACTCCTGGTAGCGTGCCCTGTGTCATACAGCGCCTGCAGGGCTCCGTTACGGTCCCAGTCCCAGCGACGGAATATCTTCAAAGTGTCTGCTGTGCCCAATGCCACTAACAACATAAATTCATGTGTCAAAATAAACACCAACTTAAACATAATACTTTAAGCAATGGTAGCATACCTAGTGTAAAGTAATAAGCAGCACTGAAGTCAAGCTGTCCATGAACACTAAGCCAAAAGTAAATCACTCAGTACCTAATAGTAAGTGTCGTTCATTAGCTCTAAGCCCATTCAGCCCCGTCATGTTAAGCGCTTCAATCGTGTTTAAGTACCTAAAGATGTAGCACCAGAAAGTAAATACCTACCTGTGCAAGATACTTCCCTTTCACATGCATGTATTCCGAATGTTGTCAGCATTTTTTTTGGAAATTACACAGAAAGATAAATCGACCTTTTGGATTAGATACCGCCCACTACAGCTGACCGTTACACGAGCGAACCTGCTGACATAATATAAATATTAAGTCAGTAACTTAACTCCAACGGCCAACGATCAGAAGGGTTTTATGGGACTTCATAACTTTGGTTAAACGTTCTAGGTACTCCTATATTTACCACACATATTGGCGTATAGTATAGCTATGATTTTGATGAGTAGCGTCTGTTTATTACGTATTAAGAGTCGACAGATAGGTGCTGAATCTCGGAAAGGTGAGCTGTCAGTTTTTGTTTATGCCAAAGCAATTAAAGTGATGACAAAAGGCAAGTCACCTGGACACGATGGCTTGAGTATCGAGCACCTGAGACACGCGGGCCCCTATCTTCCTCGCGTGCTGTCCCTACTTTTTAATCTGTGCTTGAGCCATTATTACCTACCGCCTGGCCTGATGGAGACTCTGGTGGTGCCCATTGTTGAAAAACGTACAGATGACGTATCCAACGGGACAAATTACAGGCCCATTATATCATTGGCAACCATTGTAGCGAAGTTATTTGACAGTGTGCTTAACGCTTAATTAAATGCTCAATATCAGTCTCAACGATGCTCAGTTCGGTTTTCATGGCGTTTGATCTCGTGTCATATGACATCTTATGGAGCAAATTGCAGGAGTCGAAGTTAGCACCAGAGCTCATCTATCTTCTCAGGCACTGGTATAGTGGTATCTCAATCAGAAAAACCGTGTGTTGTAGGCGGGAGAGGTGACGGAACCGAGACTGGAATGCGGCGTACGGCAGGGTGGATTGAGTTCACCATTACTATTCCACCTGTACGTGGATGCACCGTTCGAGCAGCTCAGCGACACTCATGTCGGCTGCCATGTTGATAGCGTGTGCCTAAATAACATCAGTTACGCGGACGACATGGTGTTGCTGGCTCCCTCGGTTGGTGCGCTCCGACAGCTGATATACATATGCGAGTTCTATGCCTTTTCACACGGTTTGATTTATAATGAGAACAAATCTGAGGCTGATATATAGTGTTCAATGCTGGTAACAAATGTCCTAAAAATGTGCCCCCCTCTCCAACTGGACGGAATAACCCTCTCGAGAGATGATTAGGTTTAGATATCTGGGACTCATGACTTAAAGGACGATGAAGACATGGAGAGAGAGCGCAGGGCGTTGTGTGTGAAAGCAAATATGTTAGCCTGCAGGTTAGCGCGATGTTCAAAAGCAGTTAAAATAACGCTGTTTAAAGCTCTTTTTTTTCACAAGCAGCCTGTGGGTTCGCTATTCCCAAAAATCATACAATGCTCTGGAGGTACAGTACCACAACGCATTCAGAATGTTGCTTGGGCTGCCAAGGTTTTGCAGCGCCTCCTCGATGGTTGCATTATTACAGGCATACACTGATGGATTTGCAGCAATAGGGGTGTAGACACTAAATAAAATAATCACACTAAATAATTTAGTCGTATTTTCTCGAAAAAGGATTAAAAATATAGTCAAATGGAGAAAAAAGTAACGCAAGAGGTTAAATAATCACAAAGTTATATGTCCAAAGTTTTAAGAAGGGATATGTTCTGTCCCTTTTTCTCAAAACGCACCTTCATATGAAACGACGGCGTTCGCAGTTAGTGACGTCACTAGAAGACGGCAACGGCAACGTGCCGTGCCCCATCGTGTCGGCGACGCGCTCTGCGGCAGCCTCGCGGATTGTGACGTCACAAACTGTTTGCGTTTTCATTCTCTAACAAGCAATATAAAAACGGTTGTAGCTTCGTAATTTGAGATATCCGAATGGGACTTACGTCACTAGGCATATTTTTTGCCTTCTTTCTTTTGGAGTAACAATAATTTTCGAGTCTACACCCGTATTATGCTAAAAAAGGCGACGTTTTTGCTGGTTAGAACGAGGAAAAGCTCAAACAGCATTTTGAAGATGATTGCTGATCATGTCTGTTTGGCGCACATAATAAAACAAGTAAAATCAAATTTAGCTTGTTATAATATATATTAAGTAACATAGCTTTTAAGTTCTATTGTTTACAGTGCATAAATGAGATCCTTGTTATCTTGATTAAATGAAATTGAATTGAATTGAAATAATATTGTTTAGGTAGTTACTTCTCATACTTTGCTCAACCAGCGATTACACAGTAAAAAAGAAGGCCTGCAGTTATGCCGTAATTTACAGAATATATTTTTTTTATATTGAATACTTCAAGCAAAGTATAAAACAATACGTACATAAGATACGTCTGGGCTAGTATTCTCAGAACTCACCGAATACGCGTCTCAGACGCACAAAAGTTACTTACGAAGCTCGAGGTCACGTGGTAGGTTAGGTTAGGTTAGGTCGAATCGTAAAAGGTTGTGAAATCGCATATAGCTGACCCGTGGAATCGATTTTCATTTTTTTTAATTCTATTATAGTTATATATTCGATAACTTCAATAATAGGTAAGTACAATAATCAAATCACAAGAACATATTAGCTTCAAGAAACCTAACTTTTTTCTTAAGTTTCTGTATATACCTTAGTGCTGCATTTGAAAAGGCTTTCCTACTTAGTCTATAACGCATCCCTATGACTTTTTTTCGGTCAAGTCAAGCTACTGGCAGCGATTCTCTAAGCGCGGTGTTGGCACGGCTCATAGTGCCCGTCCTCGAGCAAACAGTCACGGTGAGCATTTTCTAACGGGACGTGTATGGCACTTCGGCCGCCGCTCATGCGAATGTCTTTTAATCAATAGGCCTCCCGCTTTCTACCCTTCCACTGAGCTTTGACAATTGACATCTCGATACGCAAAAGTTGTAGGACATGCTCGTTAGTAAACGAAACGCTATACGGTACGTAAGTAAAGAAAAAAATCCGAATGGTTTGAAGAAAGTAATTGCCAATTTAAGGACTATAGATGAGCATATTACGTAAAGGTACTGTGAAAATATGTAGACATATTGCTGTGAGAAATTTGTGTATGGTTGAAATTATAGTTTATTCACTTAGGTATCTATACAGGGTGAGTAATCCAAATGGGTCAGTATAAACAATTTTGACATTTAAAATGAGAAGACATTTCTTTGAACCTCGAGCCGCACACCATACCAATACATTACAAAACATTTCATTTGCATAATACATTTGGATTTATTTTGCTCTACAATTGAATTAAATACCTACGACTCTAATTATACATTTTTAGTAAAAATTAAACAATTTGTCAATTTTTTTAAAATGCCAATATGGTTTCAAAGGTCCAATGTTAACGTCATAAAATAAGATTTTCAGGTAACTAAGTCCCAAGTTATCCATTCCCGATCATTTCAGTGTGCCCCTCGTATAAGGTCTCGATCCAATTGAAATAGAGTGTACATTTTGTTACACATTGGGCGGCACTAGGGAAACCGTGGCGTCGAATACAGATTTAAGAAAACCCAGATTAAAAGATTTTCAATAAACCATCTCTTTGTATTAGCAGTAACCGGTAACGTCTGCTAAAGAAATTCTTAACTTTAACATTAAAGGAAAATTCTCCTCTCCTATATGTCACCGGAAATCGCACCAGGTAAAATTCGTTGCGGAAAAATTCAATTTTATTTACGTAAGTACAGAAAATACATACATATTGGACTGTGTAGAGAGACACGATCAAAGCAATTGCTAAGCAATTGTTAAGCAATATTTATTGAAAACTGACCGATAGATAAGAACATTTATACAAATAAATTAACAAGTAGGTACTTATTTATTCAGAAAAAAACCCAAAAATCAAAGTATCCCCGGTTGATGATGTTTCATTATTTTTATCAATCGCGATTGTTGTTGCCAATGGCGCATCACTAACTGTATGTAAGTTATAAATCGAAATAACCGAGACAAGCACCTGCCAGCTCGCGCCTCAAAGCCACTTTATTACCTCCAAAGCCCTACAGAGTTCGTGCGTTATGAAATGCTTTTTATTTCCTGCGATACATCCCCACAGCCATTCCACAATAATCAAAAGAGCGAAACTGGATGGCTGCTTTTTGCACAAAACTTTTTGCCTCGAACATTGAATATCAAAATTTCGATCCGCACAAAGCGTTGGGGCTGACGCTAGAAACTCAATTACAGTGCGTACTGGTATTCAATTGCAGAATTACTCTCGGATCATTGTCACACTCGTTATGCGTAGGTATATGTATAAAACACATTAGATATGTAAATCATCAACCGGGGTGTTACTTTACGTTTGTAATGTAGTTATTTACTTACTTGATTTAGCTACGATTGTTTTGATACTGATATCATAAGCCTATTATTTTGTTTGTCAAGATTTTTCCGTCTGAAGTCTAAATACCATTGATTTCTAATACTTAATACATTCGCCTAAAGCGAAAAAAACTATAATGATTACAAAAACGACAACCAATAAACACCATACAGAGAGCACGCCGCTAATTCCTCGTACAATTTCCACACACGGCGATCCGCCAATTCCGCCATCGTACCGTAGTAGGTACGTTGTTCGCCTCACATGGCGCTTGCGTTTGACAGCGAGATTATCTGAGGATTCCCCGCGACCGATTACTATGACCCCAATCGAGTTTTATTTTGTACTTAAGTCAGTTGTTAAGATAAATGTCGATCACAATGGATCTTCCATGAAATCGGGCAACATCAATTGATTTTAAAAAGTAGGTAGGTTTTATTACAAGTACGAATTCTATTAAAACAAAAAATAGGAAAATGGATAGTAAATATTAGTCGCCATCTACAACTTATTTAAATACTAATGTAATATTTACCGACTTATTCCTATAAGTACAATAGCCTAACTAAACCTACATATTCTTAAACGTATTATTATTATTATTAAGACAGAGTATTAATACTTAATTATAGTTAGGTACGCCCCTGAAAATGTTTTAATCAGGAAAAAAATATACCTAATTACATTTTGGAGGTGGAGTTTCTAAAGCGGTATTTATCAATTAATAAATAGTAGGTAGATATTATTTACAATTTACATTAAGTATTTTAATTAGAAGTAAAATAAAACCGGCCTAGTGCGTGTCAGGCCACGCGCAGTGTAGGGTTGGTTGTTGCATGTCTGTCTTTGTTACATCGACACGCGCGCGCCAACTAGCTAAATAGTACGGTTGCGTCGACCGAATGGGTACAAAAGTTGGCCTTTCCAAGCACCTACACATTAAGTTGGTCGACTATTACTCGGTAACTAGTTATGTCTAGCTAGCCGTGATATTTTCCTTTTGAATTCATTATATGTACTACAGATAGCACGTAGAACCGATGGCCGTTGGAGCGGAAAGGTTTTCGAGTGGCGACCACGTACCGGAAGGCGCGGCGTGGTTAGGCCCCCCACAAGGTGGACTGAGGACTGGTAAAGATCGCGGGAGTCCGCTGGATGCGGGTGGCGCAGAACCGGTCACTTTGGCACTCTTTGGGCCTATGTAGTGGACGTCTTTCGGCTCATATGATGATGATTTCTAGAAAATCCTTACCAACATTGCCGTCGGCATAATCGCCCGTAACATTTATTTATTTAATCCTTATTACACAAAATAAGAACTTATCGTGGCAGGCAGAACATTACCAATGTTATCGGTACAAGAATTATAAATGTGATTATTCTTGATTTGAATCTCTAAATATTGCACGTGCGTACTTACCTGTTGTACAATTTGAAACCCAACATCGATATAACATTGCATCTTTTCTACCATACCTACACCCTACACTGAACCGAGAGCTTCATTGGAAGCAACGGTGAATGCCTATTTGCATGTGACCGCTAACCCTATTCATTAGCTGTTACCATGTACCGGGTGCCGATCGAATCGGTAAGCGCCTCACACACGTTGAGCATGCCCGGCGTCCGGCTAGCAATAGGAACGGACCTAGAAGTAAGTACATGACGACAGTTGAACAGCAACAAATTTACCCAGATTGCTAAAACTATCCGTATAATAGGTATGAGATCAACAAACCAACGTTTGAATTAAGCTGTGGCCGCGTAAATTGAGCTGCGCCAAATAATTAATTATACTTATAATTATTATAATCTAGATACAGCTGGATTTGCGCAGCTACGGCGTATTTTGAGCTTCAGTTATTAATATGCGTTAAAAATGTGACACATTATTAAAACGCGACGCGACCCGATGAAACGCGACGCGTGTTGAGTCGAATCAAATTGTATTATTTTCTATGACCAGAATCACACTATGAACATCCGACGCGACGCGTTTCATCGGGTCGCGTTGCGTTTTAATAATGTGTTTCCGCCTTAAGACGCGCCGCTGCATAAACGCAACGTCTGTTTATATCATCAGTGTGTCATTTCAGTTTTAGCAATAGGCTTGTGTACTAAGATTTTTTTACGATGCCATTCGAACGAGTTTTTGGAGGAACAAATGTTTGTATGGGAGCAACTAAAACTATAGAAAATAAATTCCCAAAAAAAACTAAAGATGGACTTCGCTGGCGGCAGCTGAAACGAGTCATACTAATCGTTTATAAGTATGACGTCACAGTTTGCTATTTGTACTAATCGATGTATCGAAAAATCAAGTTAATTGTTGTTTCGGTCGCGTAATTACTGCGTTTAGGTCCATAGTTGTACCACAATTTTGTCTTTATAAAAGTGTAAGGATTGTATTGGTAGCTTGTAATTTATACTTTACTAGCTTCCGCCCGCGACTTCGTCCTCGTGGACCCGGGATAAAAACTATCCTATATTTTAATCCAGGCTATAAACTATCTTCGTGCAAAATTTCATTTAAATCGGTTCAGCCGGTTAAGCGTGATTGAGTAACAAACATCCAAACATCTAAACTTTCGCATTTATAATACTAGCTTTCGCCCGCGACTTCGTCTGCGTGGACCCGGAATAAAAACTATCCTATATTTGAATCCAGGTTATAAACTATCTTCGTGCAAAATTTCATCTAAATCGGTTGAGCCGTTTAAGCGTGATTGAGTAACAAACATCCAAACATCTAAACATCCAAACATCCAAACATCTAAACATCCAAACATCCAAACATCCAAACATCCAAACTTTCGCATTTATAATATTAGTAGGATTAGGAGGATTACAATAATTTGATTGTTTACTATCCTTTTAGCAACATTACGTTATCAATTTTAACATGAGGAAACTACCCTATTAACAGTGCTGCGATCCCCGACCCGACCCGAAGACCTTAAACGGTTCCAGGCCTGTGTAATCAATCCACTTTAACCAGCCAGTAAATCTTGAACTTGAAACGAATACAACCATTTTTGCCCAGGGTTCTCAGTATGGCACCGGCGCTGGTGCTGCGTGGCGATCCTCGTGCTGGTGGCGGGCACGGCCTGCGTGGCAGGCCCGTTGGCTCTCCGCGCCCCGCCTGGTGCGCCGCTGCACGAACGCCTTCGCCTGGCCGAGCGCCTTCTCCATGACTCCCCGCTCATCGACGGACACAACGACCTACCATGGAATATTAGGAAGTTTCTTCACAACAGGATCAAAGATTTCAGGTCAGTTCGTTGTGGTAACATTTATCCATTCATGTATGGAAACTTTAGGTATAACGATAGTGATGACATACCCCAGGACTTACTCTTGTAAGTCCTGAGTTATTTTATTTTGGAAAGTTAATATCAAATATATAGCTTGGCCACCGGCCATTAACTGTCTCAGTATAATAGAGAAGAGAAACATACAGTCATCCTGCTCTAAAGGAGTAACATTGAAAAAGAGATAACATTAGTATCATAGTACGTTATGTCATAGTACGCTCCAATACGATACGATAAGAATGCTTTGCTGGACTTTATCTAAACAACGAAATTACTTAATCAACCTGACGATGGTTAGCTTGTCGAGCCACACCTCCATTGCTCCTCAAAATTGTTGCAGATGAACAAATAAATCTTCAGATTGAAGTCTTTACACATGAGGATCTGCAGTAATTGAAAAGTTTTGGAGTCATACTCAATCAAAGTGGCACAAACGGAATTTCTGTCAGTGAACCAATTGGTGGGCGGTACTAAAAACGCCCGCGATTTCTTGAATTATCCTTTTCTCGAGTCAAAAAAATATTTTATATATGAAGGAAAGTGAATTGCTATTGAGTCAATCATTTATTTTATGATTCTTCTAACATCATTTCTCGAAATAACTGTAATATACGGTCACTCCATTACTTTACATTACATAGACTCCTTTTAGTGGCTGTTAGCGTTTTCCTCATCAAAGGAAGGGGACTGCTTTTCGGATCCTCTGTTTCCACTTCGCTCCATCCTTATAGTTAACTTACAGGCCTCCAAACAATCCACCACCAAATTGTTTTCTTTGTCTGGTTTTATTCGTTACTGCACGTATAGATGGGTCAAATTGCATACTCAACGAAGCGTTTGGGTCGAAAAACTCGGTAATGCACGCCGACGGGCCGCAATTTCGACGTAATTTACGCATACAACACGTAACATACACTTTTGTTTCATATCTCTGTCATTTAGGAAAACAAGGACATAAAAGTGGAGTTATCCCAATGACAAGTGGACACGTCACGTCACATTTAGCGAGTCGAATGCTAGCGCCGGAGGTCTCTTTTTATGCGTCACTTTCAATTCGAATAACTTATGTATTTGGGCGATTCTCTGACCTTCGGTGCCTGACTTCGGTGCCGATTTTTTTTCTTTACTTTATAGACATATGATGCTTAAATTAAGAATTAGGCTTAAATTTAAAAAATAATGGTGGTGAAGGCCTCCTTATAGACGTAAGGGTTTGAGAGATATTTAAGTTTTTCAAAACACTGAAATCAAACACACTCACCGAAATCAATATTCATAAAAAGGGTGCTACTGAATTCAAATTTTACGAATATTGTAAAAACTATATCAACATTAAAGTCCACACTTTATTAAAGTAACTGCTTTTTGTACGCATGTTCATATTAGATTGCAGATTGTACTGTAAATAAATAAATGCAATAAATGTGGCACCAGATTCTCAATCAAAATTATATATTTAATTTGGACATGCACAATAAGCACATGCTAGTAGTATATGTTAACATAAACAAACTAAATTATCTTTGTATACTGTATAGTACAAAAATAACGAACATTTTATAGTAAAGATTGACAACGGTGGACTATTTTTGATTTCGGTCGTCAAAAAACCCACCGAATCCGCGGTAATCACACCCACTGAATTCAATTTTAATCGCTATTAAAGTTTCTAATATCTAAATCGCATACCTCTGAGGGTGGCTTACACACTATTAAACCGAAAAAATCACAAGCACTTAAACAATTAATTGCTTCACCGAATTCTAAAACTCGCGTAACCAAACCCACCGAATGCCGAAAACACCTTTACAAAATCCGCTTGCAGACCGAGAGCCGACGTCCGCTCTCGCCGTGGCGCGACTGAAGCTACCTGCGCACGCGGGCGCGGCGTTTCTGTTATATTCTTTTGTGAAATACCGACAAGGTTTATAAATTCCAGTGAAATCACGTGTTACTGCGGGACAAGTCGATTGGATTTATTTGATAATATTAATACGTGCATTATTTTGAGTCAAATAATATAAATAATAGGCTAATGTAGAATACGTGAACCAATATTAAAAATTAAAATAAAATTCCCGCCTTTAGTTATGATTTTTTGTTTCAAGAAATCTGGGCGTGGGACATACCCACTGTTCGTCAATTTTAGCACTTAACATTTATTTTCTTGTAATATATATATACTATATGGAATGTTTTACTAGTTGCCCAGGTGTATCAGATGCTGATGGATTTGTATGATTTAATTCAGATTTTTTAGCAATAAATTCACGTGTTTATGCCCCCGTACCTACACGTAAAAACGCCACCTCTGAGAAATGCCCATTTACGAAATATCATTTGATATTTAACAGTCGCTTTATGGACACATCGTGAGGAAATCTGTCTATTAATCCCAAACAAGTAAAACTAGTATCTATGCCACATCTTGGAATTATAGGTTCCAAAGTAAACCCCGGGCTTCTTTAGGGTAGGTACAACCGGCACAACGCTAGGAGGATGACTTCGATCCTAATCGCAATTAGCGTGACAGAACGAGCACGAGAAACATGCTGAGATGCGATTGGGATGTGGCAGGCATGAACTGAAGAGAAGAACGCTGCTTGTTTATTCTGTTAATCGCTTCGCGTGTAATATGATTTGCAAGCTCGTTTCCACTTGCACCGAACCATTCGTCGTTTGAAATGCGAAACGAATGAATAGAGGCTGGTCATTCATGGAATATAAATAAGTAGCGCAAATCAAATTTAACGTTATGTAAAAGTTGTATAACGTGTCAAAACACAAATAAAGGGAAAAAAACCGGCGCAGTGTAGGGTTCCGTAGTTAGCTGTCTGTCTTAGTTACATCGACGTGCGGTGCGGTTGCGTCGGCCGAATTTATACGAAAATTGGCCATTTCAATTACACATTAAGTTGGTCGACTATTACTCGGTAACTACTTATGCCTACTTGTTCGTGATGGTTTTCCTTTTAAATTCATTATATGTAGTACTAACATGTTTTTTTTCACATCCCAGTAGTAGCCATTTAGCCGGCAGGGGGGGGGGGACATGACTCGTACTAAAATTAGGGCGTTAAAGCTCGCAAATGAATTACTGATTTGAAACATGGTTTTAGAAAACCTGTACTGTTTTGTCGGCGTGATTGATTCATATACCCACGCTGAATCACAGTTTTCTAGTAGTAATGGTTACTGAGTTAAGCCGAAGACGGACAGACGGACGGACGGACATGGCGAAACTATAAGGGTTCCTTGTTGACTACGGAACCCTAAAAAATATGAGAAGGAAACCTACAGCTTAGCAAATAATCTTAATAGAGATTGACCTAAGTTCCTAAAGCTTATATGTTCATATTTTTACAACTACTTATACTAAGAGCGCGTAGCAGGCAAATTCGACTTTCTTGCAAATATGCGGCGGAGCGCTTTAACGAATGTGTCGTGAATCGTGAACAGCGCTGAACGAGATCGCAGGTATCACCCGCTACCTTACATTACCGGGTGATACCTGGGGGACCTCCAGGGGCCTATTTCTCGTAAATATTAGTTTACAAGTATATGAGTTATTAGTTATTAGCTAATATTTATTAGTTGGTTGCCAACTAATAAATATTAGCTAATATTATGAGAGTCCATTGGGTTTTGGTTTCATGAATAAAAATTAAAAAAAACTACACTAGTAAAAAAAGTTAATAAACCTACTACTAGCTACAGTCTCGGATGGTTTGTAAAAAATATTAGCCCAAAGTAAGTAAGAAGAATTAATAACAGTTCGCCGTCGTCGAGTTTTTTTAATAGAAATACGTACGAACTATTTAAATCTACGTTTCAGTTTAATAAAAGATTTCGTTTGAGAAGCACAAAAATGGAAATCCTCCCATTTTCTTCGCTTATTTTTTTCGTTAACGAATCCGAGAAGCTCCCAAATAGAGTATCTTTAGCTTCTAAAATGATTCTAAGAGCCATTAACTTTAGATCCATTTTAATTTATAATGTAAAGTATAAACCGTAATCGAAGCCACACAGTTCGCTATTACCGCCAATGTACAAACGTCAAAAGAAAACGAATGAAAAAATGGCGGGAAATTTTCCCGCCATTTTTAATAGGTAAAGTGGGCATGGGTATTGAGTCATTCAGCCTAGCCAGACTAATATTTATTATTAGCCTACGGTTATTAGTTACCAGTCTTGTATTTTTTTTGAGAAACAGAAATTATTAGAACTAATATTATTTTAACCAGTAACTAATAACTCATATACTTGTAAACTAATATTTACGAGAAATAGGCCCCTGGAGCCTGTGACCATCATGTGGCCTCCAGTGGACATTACCATTTTTTTTTATTGACAATCTGTAGCCTATAGTGAAAGTAACTTTACAATTTACATCCGATATTTGACAGCTGTTATCCCAGTACAATTTATGTCATCATATGTCATCACTGACGATTATTTTACCTGGGTGAAGGCTGACAAATATCGGCTGTTAAAAAATCTAATTACTTATAGTTGGTAGTGACGGGTAAGGCCATTTATTTGGATTTTTTCCATGTATTTAGGAATTTATTTACCCGTCGTCTAGTACCAATTAAGTACACAAGTTTTGCTTAGTTTGGGACTACCGACTTGTGTAGGTAAGATTGTCCCCAAATATTTGTTTATTGATTAGCCCATTTTATATCATTTGATTAATTGTTGTCTTTTAATTGTTCTCGTCTTTCGTCTTTCATAGTAAAATTAAAACCCCTTTACAAATTAAACCTTTTTGTAGAATTCCAGTAAGATGTCCTAATGTAATACGATATTTCATGTAAAGCAACGAGACACGCGAGTCCTGTAATTAAATTAGCATATTATCCTAGGATGTATAGTATTCTGAGCATAGCGAGGGACTCCAAGGTATGAGACAATAACTAAAATACCGTTTTTTTTTAATATCAAATAATGCGATTCGTAATATATATTTTAAATTTTATATTTTAAATTTACTACTAGGTGAACCATGGTGAACCAAAAATAATATAATAGAAGTTAGTAATCAAAGTAAATGCGAAACTAAAAGTGCTACGAGATTGATACGCAATAAACTAAACTACTTTAGGTACCCATATTTTACGTTTGAACACTTGCTTTTACGAGTTTGGGATAAAAGCTGATTCAATGATCCATAGTTCAAAAGTTAATTTACTTTAGCTACCTAAGATTTAGCTCCGAAAAATATATTACCGAATTAGCTTTGTGCCAATTCGATCAAACAAGAATTCGGCTTATTCCACGATTCGTCCTCAGGTACTTTAATTTCGGCGTTAATTCTAAAATGAAGTTCGTATTATTTTTTAACGAGCCTTGACCGCATGAAGCATATATATAAATGGTATTTTTATTGGCTAAAACATATTACATAAACAGATTGAATCATCTACACACAAAAACTAGTGGAAGTCATTCAACGGAGGTCCCAATGCTTATCAAAAAAAAAGAGTTTATTCCAAAATTATGCCATACAATTTTGACAAGTAATAGCCTTAGCCGTTTACGTTTGTATGATACGAACCTAATAGGTACAAGGCTAATGTATGTAATGTCATATCTCAGAATCGTAAGGGCATACATAGAAGCTACTTATTAATCTAATACGATCTCACCGCGATAGGCAGACAGCTATCAAAAATACTCGTGAAAAATAAAGAAGATTTTAAATGACTTATCGCTGTATTTATCCACTCACTTGCTTGTGGCAACCACAGTTGCCAATTTCGCAGACTCCTAAACTGATGGCGGCAACTGTGGTTGCCAATCGAATTATGGGCTGCCTTGACAATGAAAAATTAGAAGCAGTTTAGGCTACTTTTTTTAAAATATGAAAGCAAGTGAGTGGAAACGCTCTACAAGCCTATTTTGCTCAAGATACAATTTATTCTTCATACAAGACAAAGGTAGATTCTATAAACAAAACTACAAAATTCTTGACTCAAAACTAATGTCTTACGTGAAGACAATAAAACCAAGACTATATTTTACTCAAGTCAACGCAATAAAGTGCTCCCCATATATAAAACTATATTTGTCTTGACCAATATGATATTGTGTTGATCTAACACAAACTTTTTTTCCGTGTAAAATGGCGTTAAAATTCGTTTGTCTTTATCTGTCACTTTGACATTTGTGTTCGTAAGAAAGGGACCACAGATAACCTCCAATAGATAGAGCCTATAGGGCGACGTGCGGTCACCACGATTATATATGTTTTTGCACTGATAACCCCCCACTACCCCGCGCCATATTATCAGTAACGACCAGGTACGCGATCTATACGTGCGTCACACAACAAACAAATTAAAATTGATTTTGCGCTATAAGAAATTGTTCTTGCTGTGTGAAGTGATGTGGGAAAATCTCCCGAACTTCTAATTACACAAACAACGGAATAACATTTCACAGGTAAGTTAAATTTATCATATAAATGTAAATTTCATTCTGTCACGCGGAGTTCATTTTACACTGGTCCATAAGAAGTAGTGAAGTATGCATGTCCCTTTTCATCAAATGGGAATGACAATATACTGTTCCTTTCTCACGAAAGCACGTCACACTCTAGTGTTGGGCTAGTGATGCATTCGAATTTTACCGATTCAGATTAATTTAAGGAAACAATACGTTAATTCATCCGTGCTTTCGTGTACTATTTTATAATACGAAAATTCACCAAAGATTATATTTATATCCTTGACATTGCATTGTCGAAATTCTTTTGTTAGAAATCATAGATAATGTATACGATGTAGGTTTAAACTGCACCAAGAAGGTATCGTGGCGGACTGCAACCGTCTTACAAGCAATGAGGTAGAGGGAGACTTAGTAAATTACTGTCTCGCTCTATTTTATAGCTTCCAGAGCTAATGAACGGAATATATTATTGTAGTACGGTCGCGTTCTTTAATTTATGACCCTTTTTGCTAAAATATTATTTGTATTCCTATACAATTTGTCAGGATTGTGAACCTAGAGTGAAATAAGACAGAGAGTTTAAGACTCCTGTATGTACGCAGCTTGCAACCAGGACGGGGTGTAACAATTTTTTATTTTACGGCTGTATCTTTTGATTGCATTGGCTTAGAAGTTTGATTTCACAGCTTCAAGGTACAGTAGACCTGAGTATTTGGTATAAATTCTAGCATGATACCTCCACGCGTTCCTGAGAAAAGGGGTATTGACAGACGGACGGACGGACGGACAACAAAGAGATCCTATAAGGGTTCCGTTTTTTCCTTTTGAGGTACGGAACCCTAAAAACTTGTTGGATGTATTCACAAGGTACTTAAATACAGAATACAGTGTGTAGTGGCCTCTTTTTTTTAAATACCTATCGTAAAATTTCAATAATCACAATTATTAACCAATAGCGCTAGTGAGCACGCCCTCTTAAATGATGATGAGTATTATCTATCATCAACGATATAATTTTATCACATTGAATAAATATATGTACTTTTTTATGACATCGTTTTTATTTGTCCTCCTTAGCTATACCAATATTAAAATAACATAACATACATAAGCCTAGCTAGCACATTCGCGTTAATGTCGAATAAAAATCGCATTCGTCCTTTCCTAGTAAGTATGTAAATAGTAACGGGACGAAGGCTTCTTGTCCGACATAAACACGATAATGCATTTACTATGTTGTAAAATGCCTAGAAATAACTACTCGATGTGATTAACATACTTTTTTATGTTACGTGGTAATCAAAATAGTCGATAAACGAAACATGATAATAATATAACAGTGACAGCCGTTCAAAAATGTAAACCATGTAAACGGGTACCGTACCTACGCCATGTAAAATATTCTATTAACAATTAATTGCGGCACCGCTAAAAACCGTTCGCGAACAACGCGTCCCATCACTACACTTCTGGCGCCATGATGTGACAAAGCGCGCTAGTTTCGAAACAGCCAATCGCAGCGCCGTCACCGACCTCCCCGCAACCCGCACCTACCGCTAACTGTGGTGACCTTTGCATCGAACTAAATCGCTTATAGGCTCTATCTATTGGAGGTTATCTGTGAAAGGGACAAAGCACATTTTATTTAGCAGAGGAATTTTAAGTTTTATAAATAAGGGGGTTAGTCTCTAGTCTTTCTTTTCCCCTCCATTCGCGTTACCTAGAAATAGAATGGGCACGTTATTAAGGTCTTGCCTCTCACGTTGTTTCAAGCGTCGAGGACTGGAGTTAATAGTTGTGAAATAACTACTTACGTCTAGTACCTTCTAAGTACAAAGTTTTTGAAGTGAAAACTTCTTTAGCGGCGCTGTGCACTTTTGTGATGGGGAAAAATTGTGAAACTCGCCACAGGTCACGTGACCGTAACATGTCACGTGACCGTAAGATTCGAGATTGAAAATCGTAAGACCTCGAATCGAATCGTGAGAACCTGGCTATATGGATTTATTATTTTGTCTATAAATATGTTGCGCTGTTGGTTTTCCAAGTATCAATAAAATAAAATAAAGACGGACACGTGACCTGATCGAAAAACTGTTACAATGACATTGAGTTTTCACTTCTGCCGGCACTCCCGGAGTGCAACCCGGTCTTTTTAGGGTTCCGTAGCCAAATGGCCAAAAACGGAACCCTTAATGCCTGCGCAAACTGGCACCGCGCAGCGCAGATCACTTTAAATTTGTCAATGTATATAATTTTCTACTTTAATTACATTAAGGTATAAATTTGAATGCTCTGGGACCGACCTCGGAGCATCACGGGGGATTTCTACTCTACGGCATCGAGGAGCATGTTAGACGACAGGGGAGAACACGAATTTTGATACCGCAAGCACCTTTGCAATGCCGCGGCATCCCACGGCATCCCACGGTATGCCATGATCGGTGATTATACAATCCGTTCCACTAGCGACCAACAGTCGAAAACTTGTTTTTGTACGAGTCGTTCGTGTCGAAGGTTTCGTGATGGCGGACTGGGATTTAGTGTTAATATAAATTTCAGCTGAAGAAGAAGAAGAAGAACAGACACGTAGAAATAATTATAATAGAAGAAGAAGAAATTGGGTGAATGGTCTATGGAAAAGGGCGAATTCAATAATTAGTTTTAATCAACTTTTCTTCGCTGACTTCGGACATATTGAAAAAATAACACGAGCGAATATATTCACCAAACACCAAATGCGGCGGCAAGATTGGTCTGAATGGAATGCAAAGCGCGCCCCCACTTGTGCTACCTCCTTCACCCCGCACCTTCCCATCGTAGGCCCGACGCACTTCGGCGCATACCGGGGTCGGCAGTCGGGTAACCCCGTAGTGGCGTCTACCCAAAGCCAGCCACGATCCGCAGCGAAAGCCCCTCAGGCTGCTGCACAGAACAAGGTCCAAAAAAAAGAAAAGGTGCATACCGGGGGATGCCACGGCATGCCGCCGCAGTATCGTCGGCGCTCTTCAACACCGCGGGGAGATGATACCGCCTCGGTAGGCGGCAGCATGCCGCGGCATCCCCTGGTATGCGCAGAATTGCTCATAGGTGCGGTAACTTCTCTTTTAATACGCGGCGCCCTTCATGGGCGAGTCCGACTCGCACTTGGCCGCTTATTTTTTAATAGTGTGTAATGACTAGGCTGTTGCACTCTGGTTTTATATTACCTACTCAAAAATTAGAGATGATGGGAGATGTGCTGCGTAAGCGGTTGTATTTCTTGTATATTGTTGGTCGGAAACGAACAAGGGCAGGTCTCAGCGTTCATTGGCTATACGGTTTCAATTTACCATCAAGAGAACTTTAGAGCTTCGTAATATAGTTTACGTTGAAAAATGGGTCCGTCAAATAATATAGAGAACTAAACCGCTAAGCTAATAATAACGACACCCTAACTCTTGTCGGCAACCCTCTAATCATTGGCGTGTTACGAGGGTCATGCCAAAAGAAGTTAGATACTCCATGGTCATTTGATTGATACTGGCAAGTTATACACCATTGTGAAGGCTGGTTATTTGCTTATTAATTCAAAAATGGAACACTCGGATAATCTTAGTTTTTTTTTTTTTTTTGCCGCAACAATGGAGCTCACTCGACGTGATTTTCGTGTTATGATTTATTATGACTATAAAAAAGGTTTAAAACCTCAAGTGTTTTGAACTTTTAGTCACGATTTTTGGTGAGTCTGCGTGTTCACGTGCTACTGTTTTAAATGGTTTGCTGAATTTTAAAGAGGACGGGAGAGCTTTGAAGATGAGGCGAAGACAGGACGGCCGCCAACCGCAGTCACTCAAGAAAATGTGCATGCTGTGGAAAAAAATATTCGTGCGAACCGACACCCAAACTCACCGATTTGCAAAAAGACCGTCGAGTGGATTGGTGCAAATTTATGATAAATAAATTCGACGCTGGCGAGAAAAAAACGTTTATGATATACGACGGTGACGAAACATGGCTATATAACTACGATCCTGAAACAAATGGTTGACTCATTTTTCTGCAAGACGGGACATATTGCTACGATAGTGCTAGAAGATCAAAGGACAGTTAATTCAGAATGGTATGTGACAGTTTGTGCCCCAAGAGTACTGTCAGCTTGGTGCGACAAGCGGCCGAAGTCAGGAACCCAGCTCTGGCACCACAACGCTGCCCCGCACACTTCTGCTTGAACAGTTGACTATTTCAGTTCAAAAAACGTTACTATTCTGCCCCACCCGCCATATTCTCCTGATTTAGCACCGTGAGATTTTTACCTTTTTCCAAAAATTAAAGCAAAATTAAAAAGAAAGCGATTTCAGAACAAAGAAGAAGATGGCTGCGTTTAATTATGACATTTCTGAGGTGTCTAAAGAAGAGTGGTCATGAGTATTTTCCAAGTGGTTTAGACGGATGGAAAAGTATATGGAAAAGGATACGTGTTCACGGTGAATACTTCGAAAAAATAGATAACTGTAATAAAGAATAAACTCTGTAACTTTTGAGTATCCAATTTCTTTTGGCATGGCTCTCGTATCGTATCCTTACCTCTATCAAAATAATAGCGGCGAAAATCCTGCAAAAACTGGGAGCGAATTACCTACTGGTTCTTAGAGAGAAAACAATTAATGTTTTTTTTTTCTGAGTAATGGTAATACTACTAATATTATAAATGCGAAAGTTTGGACGTATGGATGTTTAGATGTTTGGATGTTTGTTACTCAATCACGCTTGAACGGCTCAACCGATTTGGATGAAATTTTGCACGAGATATACACATGTGCCCTACAATAGTTTATAGCCTGGATTAAAATATAGGATAGTTTTTATTCCGTCCACGCAGACGAAGTCGCGGGCGGAAGCTAGTAGTAAATATATGTATAGCATAAAATCAATCATACTTTGAAATACGCGGGCGAAGCCGCGCGGGCAGCTATTAATATCAAATATTAATTATTAAATATACAGTTGCTACGTTTTTCCTCCAGCTTTTAACCATTTTTAACCGACTTCAAAAAAAAGGAGGAGGTTCTCAATTCTGTTGTTGTTTTTTTTTTCAATGTTTGTTACCTCAGAACTCCTTAATTGATGAGCCGATTCGTAAAAAAAAATGTTTTGTTTGTAAGTATATGCTTCCAGGTGGGTCCCATGTATTTTTATGAGGAATTGAGGGAACTCCTCAATAATATTAGGCACGCGTGTAGTGATTTTGGTATTTTCTATTATAACTTGTGTATTTACACCCGGAAATCATAAATTTGGTGGAGTGGAATTGATGATGAAGACCACATACTTATAGAATTCCTCAATTATGTACTTAAAAGTACAAAAGTACATCACAGATACTGATAAGATTCCGTTGAAATACCAACTAATGAAGTGCCAAAGGTGATCCTTGTGGAATCGACGGAAGTCGTCAAAAATCAGGCCGCGTACCTACAGCGATTGGGTTTTTTTCTCTAATAATCAACGCATTTGCTCTCGGAAATCAGTTCATGTGGTAAATTGGAAAAGAAATGTGGAAATGTTCTCCTGGCTTGGCGGAGTACGAAATTGTAGTCGGTTAAAACTTTGTTTTTAAAGTAAATTATTAATTAAGAAAAACATTTGAATGAAGTGCACCGCAACCTTGAATAACTCGTTTTATTGGAGGTTTTTAACGGGCCACATCGGCACCGAAGCCACATTTATAGAGGCATAAATGGCGTAATACATCAATTTGTTACAGATTCGACGAGGATCTGCGGACGATATCGCCTTGGGCCACCAGTTCGTGGAGCCACACCGATTTGCCGCGATTAAAACTGGGGAGGGTGGCTGGGCAGGTAAGTACACTTTATCGGTGTCATGTAATTGGTTTTTCACTCCTTCTATTCGAAAACAAGTTTTTTCTAGCCCGTTTATAGGGAGCAAAACCAGTTTTTGATCCCTCTGCATTTTTTTTTGAATCTGTCTTTTTTGCCCAAGGGAGCAAAATTCAGCTTTGTTCCTGCACGCGTGCCATAGACCACATAGAGAAGTAAGCTTTAAAAACATTCACTCCTTCTATTCGAAAATAAGTTTTTTCTAGGCCGTTTATAGAGAGCAAAATCAGTTTTTGATCCCTCTGCATTTTTTTCAATCTGTCTGTTTTGCCCAAGGGAGCAAAATCAGTTTTGCTCCTTGCACGCGTGCCATAGACACATAGAGAAGAAAGCTTTAATAACTATTAATAATATTAAATCCGAGTGTAATCCGATTAAAATCGTGGCTCCTCACCCACTCTTTTTATGACATGAAAGAATTTTACAAGTTACCACAATGAATATCCATAAACGTGTACAACTTAATTTAAGAATCATGACATGTAATATTTTGAATATTATTAATAAATGACTTATGACTTATGACTTAATATTTCACCTGTTGACATTAACGATTTTATAATTTATTTTCAATATCAAATTTTAATTTTAATTGTATGATTTTATTTTACGTTTAATGATGCGCCGGTCCTGTTCTCTTTCCCTTCATTAATAATTTGAATGTACCCACTACTAACATTAATTAATTTAAGTCTGTACTTACTAACAACTATATGGGCCACGGCTTGAAATAAACGTTTATTTAATTTAATTTAATTTAATTAACCTAACCTAACCGCAAGCGTGTCGACGTCACCCCGCTTCGCGGGGTGCCTATTTCTGCTTTAAGGGACACAAGCTAACCCTAACCTAACCTACTAATAATACTATTGTTACGGTTATTTGTTGTTTTTTTACTGCTACCCCTTATGGGGGGCTTCATCCCCCCCGAACCCGGCCCGTCACCCCTTTTTCTAGCTGCCCTGACCTAATTTACTATATTTCACCCCCGCACCATATCGCATACAAAATCATGCATAACAATAATCGGCCATAACAATATTAGGTATGCTAATTTAAATTCGGACTAACACATGTTCGGAATTTTAGAAATTGTACTAAGTAAGGTTTCTGCCATATTAACATTCGGTGAAAACCGAATATGCCAAGTCTGTTATGCGAAAAACGTTTCGGACAATCAAAGTTATGCGAAATAGAGGGAACCCGAGCGTACAATACCTTACACGATTATTATTCGATTGTGATTGCTCTAATGAGCATAAAAAGTTTACTCTTAGGGATTCTTATGGTCGCCATGATTCTCTATGACGCTGTCGACTGTCGAATTCGCCCTACAACCCAATTTAAACAAAACCAATGTGTAAGTCGCTTTATAATCGATGCAGGACGAAGCGTTAGAAGTAGGTACGACGTTTATACACACTTAGGCCTAGTTTTATAAAGATCCGTTATACCTTCAGATCATATTAACCCATTCACTGCCAGGAACCCGCCGAGCGGGCGCTCTGTTCGTAGGCGCATTCCACTTCTTAACGGTAAACCCAAGGCATCGCTACGCGCGTAGCGCTACGAAATGATCGGGCTTACCTACCAGAAGTTCTGACGCATCATTGAAACTAGTGTTTCAAAATATATCCACGGTGAAGTACCATGAACTCCTATATACGAAAACCTAATTTTACAGTACCACTAATTAGACGACGTAATTAGTTCATGGTACTTCGCCATCGATATCTTATTTTGTAGCTCAGTGAACGTCTTATTCGAATTCGACGCAATGTGGGTTCGTGCGTGATGTTTAATCAAGTCCTTGTCTGTTCCCTCAGTTCTGGGCCGCGTACGTGCCCTGCGACGCGCAGCATCGTGACGCGGTGCAGCTGACGTTCGAACAAATTGATCTCATACAGAGGCTCACGGATAAATATCATCCGCAACTCACGCTCTGCACCTCCGCCGACGGTAACATGCTACTTAATACTTTATACAATTTTATTATTGTTATAGGATAAAGTCCTAGGATGTATATCAAATCCTGATAATCCTTCCTTAAGATTTACACTATTTGGCCGTCCATTGTAGATATATAATAAATAATAACCGCTTCTGTAGACCGACTAGTGTCGGTTAATATGGAATGTCTTGTGAATAAATCACGTCCAATTCTTTTTAATGTAAATTATTTATTATACAGGAAATAGATTTTGGGTCAGTGAGGGCAGCTACCAGATCCCGTGTTGCTGGGCGAAAATGGTCTTAGGAGACCTTCCTTCGATATTAAATTAATGAAGATTGGCGTTTACAGATTTTGGAAAAAACATAGTGCGAGAAAATGGTCATTTTTGACAAACTTTTTTTGATGCCAATCGATCTCATTCCTGTCCAGGATCAAAAGCTTATATGGGACCAAAAAAAAATTCCGGCTAGAAAAGCCATAAATCGAGAAAAACTTTCCCCATACAATTTGTATGAAAATGAAAAAAGTTTTTTTTACATGTTTTTTTTATGTCAATCGATTCCGTTTCTATCCAGTCTCAATAGTTTCCTTGGGGTCAACTTTTGGTAATGTAAACTCACTGACCCAAAATCTATTTCCACCCTGTATATCAATGTTTCCAACTTTAGTTATTTTTGTATTGTCTACTTCGTTTAAATATAACTAAATACCAACAGTAACAGTAACCTATGTCTATATAAAAATGTTGCGCTGTTGGTTTTCCATGTATCAATAAATAGATAAATATAATGTTGCTAATACGGGTGTAGACTCGAAAATTATTATTACTCCAAAAAAAAGCAAAAAAATATGCCTAGTGACGAAAATCCCATTCAGATATCTCAAATACTAAATTACGAAGCTACAACCGTTTTAATATTGCTTGTTAGAGAGAGAAAACGCAAACAGTGTGTGACGTCACAAAATGCGAGGCTGCCGCAGAGCGCGTTGCGCGCGCGGCAGGCCGCGTCGACGGCGGCGCCGAACACGATGGGGCACGGCATGTTGCCGTCTATTAGTGACGTCACAATCTCCAAACGTCATCGTTTCATATGCAGTTGCGTTTTGCGAAAAAGGGACAGAACATACCCTCTCTTAAAACTTTGGACACTTTATAACATCGTGATTATTTAACCTCTTGCGTTGATATTTTCTCCATTTGACTACATTTTTAATCCTTTTTCGAGAAAATATGACATTATTGATTATTTTATTTAGTGTCTACACCCCTATACAATCTACAGGGCAACTGTACATACTTTTTTTTGACGTAATTGTTTTGCCACCTTTTCACGATTTTCATGGAAATATCAAGTAAAGAGAGGACAAATTAATTACGAAACGTTTAAGCTTGAGAAATATGGTACATGATACGGGACACTGTGGCAATATTGAAAGAAACCTTTTCAACAAATCTTAAAAAATGGTTTCCGAATTTGAATGATCCCGGTCACCAGATTTGACTTCTTCAGACTTTTGTCTAATATACCTACTTGGGACTGTCTAACCAAGTGTTTATGCTTACATAATAATAAACCTAACACTGTAAAAGCTGGAACATTCGAGTCGCACTAAAAATAAACCCGCGCCATTGCGAAAATTCATACAAAAAGCCTCGCATTCGCCCATGTGGCCAGATAGATATTTGGCGGATATTTATTTCCATACATAATTGCCTTAAGAATACATTCAAGTCTTAAGGATACATTCATACAAAAAAGTTTGTATAAGTAAGTATTTTCAACCTCTTACTTGCCCACCCTGTACAATCAACAGTAGGTGATAGTTAGCAATTTTAACCATTCAACGGAAGTGGCATGAAAGATGTGTTTATATATATTAGAATAGAATAAAAAACATTTATTTGTGACAACACAACACCACAGACATAAAAAATAGTAAAAATAGGTTTGAAAAAAAGGGTGTTGCACGATATGGTTTCATCACAGCGTGGTGCTGGCGCGATTGCCAGCGCTGATCTTCCGATGGAACCATCAAGTGATTTCTCAGCCGGTAACATATAATAAAACAAAAGAGAGAAAGAAATTAAAAATAAAAATACAATGAAAAATAAAACAATAATAAAAATAAAAATGATGAACTATCGTAAAAGAAAAAAAAGAAGACATTAAATCTGATTTTTTTTCGTGCAGTTTTACTAAATAACAATTACAACACACAATAGTAGGTAGAGAAGAGTATAAGAAAAAACCTGCATACTACCTCCGAGAGTTTTCAGCAAGAGCGATGCTCGATTAAAAGTTATGATCTTATTATGCAAACCCTCGGTGGGAAAAAGGCAGCTTCAACACGCGTATTTTTAATAATATGCACATTTTACAAAAGTAGGATTGTGACAACAGCACAGCTGTACAATCTGATGTAGGTATATATTTTGTAGGTAAGTAATCTACTCTTTGCATCCGAGCTATTTGCATGAAAAGCTCGTTGTCTTGACTGTGAGACATAAAAAAAAAACCTAAATGGTTTTAATTAATTTCCATCGGAGAGTTTCTTTTTTCCCCATCGTTTAGTTATTTAAATATGGTCTATTTAAATTTACTTTTTCTTAAGGATATTTATCTAAAGCGTTCCAACTAATTTTGCTATAATTAAAAATCAACTAGCACCGTAAATATGATTCGAAACAAAACCTAAATTATTAACTCAATTCATGGATTCTTAACATTGTAAAAAATTCCATAAATGTTTGATGACGGGGCATTATTACTTTGGAAAAGTCGACACCTAACACCCGTGCTCATTTTAAAAATATGCTCCTATTTTTTTTAATTCAAGCCTGAAGCTAATTTTTCACTTTGCGACGACGTGAATGTTTAATAATGTAGTGAAATATTAGTTTTGCTCTAATATGATTGTGGTAGATTTTAGCTATTTTTTATTTAAAATGCAATATTTCCTATGTCCATATGAAACCCGCATATCTTGTGACAACGGGACATGCCATAAAATTCATATCTGTAACTACATAAATAGATCTAAGATCGTATTAAGATGTATGGAACACGCTACGCCGTCGTAGCACAATAACGCCTAAGTACCCTACTTTTACCGGGCATATCATTATTTACCGATGAGATTGGCGAGTGCAATCATGTGTGATCGCAGATATAGTGTCGGCGCACGCGAACCACCGCATGTGCTCGCTGGTGGGCGTGGAGGGGGGCCACGCCATCGGCGGGTCGCTCGGCGTGCTCCGGACCCTGTTCCAGGTGGGGGTGCGCTACCTCACGCTCACCTCCACCTGCGACACCCCCTGGGCTGAGTGCGCCTCCGCCGACCGGATCGAGCCATCGCCACGCGGAGGACTTACGCCATTTGGAAAAGTTAGTATCTTTATTGTTATGTGTTAAGCCTAAGTTACACTTTCACCCAACTGTTACAAAAAGGAGATGACAGTTTTTATAATGTCTTTAAACATCAGTTGGCTGAGTATAGTGTGTACATGTATTTATGTTAGGAAATAGCGACGTCATTTGGTACTTAATAATTTTTCCGAAGAATTGTTGCCGTTAGGTGGATGTCACACTGCGCCGCATCTCCGGACGGAGATGCGGCGCAGTGTGACATCAGCCTTAACTATTTAATTTTATAAATTATAGCAATGCAACAATTGTAAAAGTAAATTGCTAATTAGATTACGAACGGATGTTCTTCATTATTATTTTTCCTCTGCAGCGCGTCCAAATTCCTGCAGCTTATCTGTCCGTACTCTTCAACTTCTGTTTAGGAAGTTGTAATCTCTTTTATTGCAAATTCCGAAAGGAAGCTCGTTAGGAGTGGATTTATTGTCCGATCCCTTTTAATAAAGACTTTTTCTGTCGTTTTAAAGCTTAGTACAACAAATAGTGTTTCTGTACAATTCAGCTCTGCCGTTTAATTTTACAAATAGGCATGTATATCCGTATTAACTGTTATTCCATTTTTTATATTTCCATTACTTGATTGATAGGCAACAGAAGGTAAATATAAATGGTATTTCATCTCTTAGTTCTCCGGTAAAGATGGGAGTTCCTCAAGAATCGATCCTGGGCCCCTTCTTATTTTTGGTTTACATCAACGATTTGCCTTACATGGTTAAAGACCTAGCAGACATCGTTCTAGATATTCGCCAATGATACGTCTCTGATATTTAAAATCGATAGGAAAGATAGCTTTCTTGTACATGTTAATAACGCACTAACCATCATCTCCAAATGGTTTGCAGCCAACCATCTGTTATTGAATCATAATTGATGAGTCCCTCTCGTTTCGCCATCATGTGGAAGCGTTGTGCACTAGAGTTCGTAAGTGAATATTTATTTTCAAAAAATTACGTACGATTTCAGACTCGCACATAATCAAACAAGTTTACTTTGCGTTATGTCAATCTGTATTAATTTACTGCATCTCTACGTGGGGTGGCTTGGCTAAAACCACTTTACTAAACCTAGAAAGAGCCCAGAGAGCAATCCTCAAGGTTTCTACTTTCCGCCCCTATCAATTCCCCACTAACCTTCTGTATAAATCATCTGAAGTTTTAACAGTTCGCCAATTGTTTATATTGCACATAGTTCTAAAACAGCACGCTGTAACCCCTTACAACACTGATCATGCCAGTAAAAGGCGTAAAGATTTTGTTTGTCCTAAATATACGCAAAAACGACACGCTTTCTCTTCTAGATTTTTTCTTTTCCTAGGTCTACTTCTTTACAATAGACTTAATGCGCGGCTAGGTTTTTATCCTCTAAACTACATGTAATGTAAATCAACGCTACGAGAAGCCCTACGGAATATGTCCTATGACGATAAAGAGAAGTTATTTATCGTTTTAAAATAACATTTTATTTTATTATATCTTCATAGTTAGCGCCTAGGTTATAACTTCTAACTATTTTGTACTAGCCAGTAAGAATGATATTGTATTATATTATGAATAGCTTGATTTTCAATTGTTAGTTCTTTTTTGCCTGAAACACAGGGTATCCTAGCTCAGGCACGTGTTATTTGCCTCTAATAGTAAGCTCCTAGTCTATAGTAAAACTGATGTACTTCATGTTTTATCAATAAATTATGTTTATGTTTATTGAACGCGAAAAGGACCAAATGTTTGAAATTTTTATAGCCCAATGTAAGATATGATGTTGAACCAAATAATTCTTGACGGTGAAAGACTTAAAATTGACAATGCAACCTTATTCCTTGGCATTTTATTCTGCCTCTTTGACGATTATTATGATTATGCCTATTATGTAAATCCTACTAATATTATAAATGCGAAAGTTTAGATATTTGGATGTTTGTTACTCAATCACGCTTAAACGGCTGAACCGATTTGAATGAAATTTTGCACGAAGATAGTTTATAGCCTGGATTAAAATATAGGATAGTTTTTATCCCGAGTCCAAGCAGACGAAGTCGCGGGCGGAAGCTAGTAATGTATATTAATTCAATTTGACATTGACAATTTAATTCACACATACATATTTGCACGCTTGCATGCAAGCTAGATACACATGATCGTAATATATTTAGACATACCTATACTATGTCTATGCAAATAAATAATTTCATTAACATAGATTCTAAGTTACAATGGGGTACTCACATTAATGTTCTGTCGGGGAAACGTAAGCTCTGCAGCTTATGCAGTTTATAGAATTAGACGACTTACAGATGTAGCTACAGCGAGATTAGTCTACTTCGAATATTTTCAGTCTAATGTCATATGGAATCTTGTTGTGGGGTGCGGCTGCGGACATCGAGACTATCCTACTAATATTATAAATGCGAAAGTTTAGATGTTTGGATGTTTGTTACTCAATCACGCTTAAACGGCTGAACCGATTTGAATGAAATTTTGCATGAAGATAGTTCATAACCTGGATTAAAATATAGGATAGTTTTATCCCGAGTCCACATCCTTGTACATTTATGAAAACATCATGCACGTGAGTAAAAATTTATATAAATTTAAATTATTTAATTTAAATTTATATAAATTTTTACTACTTAGTGATAATCATAATTGTAATACTAGGAACAAAGATAAAATAGCTGTACCTAAGTTCAGGCTATCTAAAACAAATAATAAATCTTTCTTAGGAAACTATACGGTTTTATAATGAAATCCCTAAGGAAATCACTGGGTCACAGGAGGTAAATTCAAGAGTCATGTAAAATCAACTTTGTTAAAGAAAGCTTTATTACACAATTAGCCAATACATAGAAGGCAAAGATTGTAACCCACGCGGATTGCCTAGAATGCAAAATGAGTAGTGTGTTTTGACCACCGAGCATTATGCCTAAAACGCAAAATGCCTACATAATTTTCCTCGTTTTATGTTAACGTCAGCGATGTCGATGGAGCCCCGCGGGGCGGGGCTCCAGAAATAGGAGCCCCGCCCCGCGACTGTTTGCCCTTCGGGCATCTGAAGAAACCTAACGAACCTAACCTACCTATGAGTGGTCGTTTTGCGTTTTGGGCACAATGCTCGGTGGTCAAACTCCAATGTAGACAAAACAACACACTAGTCATTTCGCGTTCTAAGCAATCCGAGATCATCCGTTATATAAAGGTAGAATGAGTTTTTGACTTGCAAACGTGCTATGAGAAAGCCTATTTGAATAAACATAAAGAATAAACAATTCCAGTTATATGCTTTAGGAAGTTCCACCTATATAATTAAGAGAGAAATAAGTTGAATATATAGGGATACGTAGGAAAAAGACGTATTTTAGAGGTATTTTTTAGCAATTGCAATAAATAATTAGGGAACAAGGGGATGTAAGTTGAAATAAAAACAGGTTTATGTGCCGATTTCATCTTCTCATCGTAACTTGCATTGACGACGTTGGTATCATTACAATAGTAGCACTAGTAAGTAAAATAGTCCCTACTCGAAGTAATATTAAAGCAGGTACTCAAAAAGAAACCGTAAAGATTGAGACGTCGAGTAGAGTGAGTGTGCCATAATCATAAACATCCTGGCTCACCGCAATATTTCGCTTTGTATGAACTCCAGCTGCTTGCGAAGCAGTCTTTGTTTTCCTTACAACGATACTTTTCGAAATATTTTCTTTTGTTGAAACAACTCTCAGCGCGTAACGCGCCTCTCGTGATCATCACTTACGAACTTTGCAAATAACAAGTAATAAAAACATACGAACCTTTCGAAGCTAACATCTTTAACGACTGAATAAAACAGATAAGTACAGCTTATACGATTACCTCTTTTGATAACCCAAAAAGCCGTTTAAATCGGTGTACACATAAAAGGCGAGATGATGGATCCGTACAACTGTAAGGTTACAGAATTTTTTTCGCTTTTTATTCAGGCCCATTACCATAATAATGCAGAATCAGAACCACCAGTGTGGAAACTCACTCACATCGGGGGTATTTATATTTTTCATATAATAAAATATGTTAGGTACCTAATATTTTCGTATCAGGACGTTTAATATTGTATAATTGGTAACATTTGGTACGTGCGACGGGCTGCGCTTTGAATGAGCGATTTTCTAAGCGGTCTAAACAAGCGTTTTAGTTTACCTATGCACTATTCTACGTGATATGAATGACTAACAAAGTTGTAATTGTTGGACTCTATGGTTCTAGACAAAGCAAAGGCTATCTTAAACATAATACACCGTAAGTAACACGTCCACTATGCCAACATTGCCAAGTGCTCCTTTGAAGTTTACAGTACCATTGTGCAAGTAACCACTTACCACGTAGCCCACTGCATGTAGTTATATTGCCAAAAAAGTAGATAATAATATGAGATGTGCTGAATATTCGGTTATTATTCGATAAATAACACATCATATTTATTTTCCCGATTGTCATAGTCAGAGATGAATGACTGGTCAAATCTTTGTTTAAATATACACGATTATAACCTACTATATACCTACTACATTACACGATGATAATGTAGATATATACCAGACATTACATGTGGTAGTAAAAGGGTTCCATTTTTCCTTTTGGAGTGCGGCGCCCGAAAGGGTGTTACGATCTTACAAAGCCTAACTTTATATTGTATTCGAATTGTACACACTTCGATAGTAAGGAGCAACACCAAGCGTACAATTTCGATACGGCATAAATGGAGCGCCATCAAATACCCGTCTGGCACCGGTTCCTACCTACCCCGGGCTATTTCACGACTTGCGCTTTCCACGTCCATTTCAGAACCAAACTATTATAGGCATTGTATTCGGAGCCTAGCAATTAATTAAACTAGGCAAACTTAACCAGACGGCAGGAAAGAACAATGCCTAGGTTACCTAACACTTAGGCACTTACATTGAGCAAGGAAAGCACACTACAAAAAATAATATGCAATTTCGTATTTCAGACACAATGGTTTGCGGGCTGAATAAAATAATTCGGTGAAGTCTGAACAATTGAGCATTGAAAATAAATTTGAATCGTCAAATTAATAGGCGTGTTGGGTTATTAACAAAAATGTTGATTCGTGGTGACTAGAAAAGTGATAAAAAGAAAGGACGCCACTAGAAATTCTTGACGATGTATACAACATGTGAGTAAAAACCTGTTGACATCAATAAGTAAAGAAAATAACTTGACAGGCCTATCAAATTTTCATCATATGAAAAGGATTTTTTTCTCTCAAAATGTGTTGAAAAACGTCGTATGAAACGCGTGAGCTTTCATAATTACAATCCTCGGCTCTCTTATCACGCTCACCTGCGGCTCGCGTGATAATTCCGCCTCTGATGTAATTATCAACATACCTCACATATCACAATGTAATGTCTGCCATTTTCTTTTTTCGAAATGGAATGAAAGGGACAGCGCTTATAAAGTTTCAATATTTAGAACTTGTAACAGACCCCATACGACGAAATGTCAGTGCTTCGCATCAAAATTAAAAAGCTACTTTGTCTCACGGAGTGAGCAAAATCGCATTTTGCACATTGTTTTCATGCAGCAAAATGTGCTTGTTCGAGCTGCAGAGGTGAAAATATAATTTTCAACACAATTGCTCGTAACGTACCTCTTATTGTGTCGCTTTTAGGCTCATAATCCTGGATATTAAACACGCGTATTTAATAATATTACGATACTTGTGTGTTATGGTTATATCCCGATTAAGTCACGTTGGCACCTTGCAGCAAGATGTATGCATGCACACGGTGCATTCTTAAACTAACCGGGATGTACAGAATGTACAGCTTTTTTTTTAATTCTCGGCAAATGGATTCTTACCCGACTAAACAAATTAAATCCTTTTTGTCAATTAATTGACTATTTCTTTTTGGATATGATATAGAAACGGTTAATTTAGTAAAACTATTCACTTTTGATAACATTTTACATGAATTAATAAAGATAACATTTTAAAACGTAATTATTTGTTTTATTTTGTATTGGCTGTTTAGAGATTTCATCTAATGCGCGCGCACTGCGCAAACTTCACAAAAAAAATTGATGCCCGCCATTATAGGTTATTTCACAGATAATTGTAAACATTGTTAATGCTAGGTCGATCCATAGTTCGACCATCGAATTTCAAAGTAGAGCCCCACAAAAGAGCGAAACAAGTTAAGGCCTCCACCGCGTGCGCGGCGCGTGTCGTGCGCGGCGCGTGTCGGGCGCGGCGCGTGTCGGGCGCGGTTGAAGTGGTACCTATATTCACACCGCAAGCGGGCGGCGTGTAGCAACGCGGCGTCAGCGACACGTTAGCAGCGCGTGTGCAGCGCGGGCCCGCGCGGGCCCGCCGCGTCATGACTCTCTCACTACCAACACATTTAATATGTATCTCACTGTCTCTATCACACTTAGCAGCGCGGGCCCGCGTGTCATATCTCTCTCACTACCAACACATTTAATATGTATCTCACTATATCTCTATCACACTCAGCAGCGCGGACCGCGTTCGATGTGTGTTTGAAGTGTAGTTTCAATGCTTTACAATTTGCGCGGGCCCGCGCAGCACACGCGCCGCGCACGACACGCGTTCGGTGGGTGGTGGCCTTAACACGTTCGAAAACTATCACTTTATCAAGTTTAATTTACCAAAATACAAAGGAATTTTCAATTGAAGAATATTTAAATAAAAGATCCCCGAATAAACTCTGTTTTTGATAACAAATAGGTAAACCTGAATTTTATTACGCTAGCTAATTAATAATTCTAGTTTAAACAATCTTAAATTTTATAAACAGATGCAGTTTCCGAAGGCAAGTGCGGGGCGCCGCCCCTTTTGAAAAAAATGCGCGCTGTTAATTTGTTTCAGATTTTATTAGGTATTCTTCATTCTTGCGTTGCATTGATTTTGGTTTTAAATATAAAAACTACTAGGATAAATCAATTCCCTATCTAGCCCTAACTAGGAAATATAGTGAAGTCAGTGACGTGACGAAGGCAGTATTTTAACAACAGTACGGCTAGTTTTTGGTGTACGATATACACGTAATATGCTAATGTGTGCCCTTTTATATATTTCAATGATATCTCGAAGATCAATATATATCATAAAATCTGTGAATTTTAACAATGATACGGTTAGTTTTTTGTGATGTGTTAGTGTTACGCGACACTCGTATACTTAGATACTAAAATATCCTTTGGTTTCTCGCGCCATGTCTCGCCTTTCTAGTATTGACTAACAGCGCGGCCGGCGCTGGGAAGTTAAAACAAGCAGTAATTCACAACAGCCTAATTAATCTTTCTTCCAGAATAATCTTGAGACGAATAGGTAGGTACGTGATACTATGATATATTTTTTAATGTGAATATGTTCTCATTGCTGAGGTGAAAAGTAGTATATGTTACTCGAGAGCAAAGTATTTGCATCTCGTGCTTTTGAGTGACTTAAACTTTGCTCTCTTGTTGCACAAAAAACTATTTTTTTTTGTAATTTCGGTATAGGCGATACCAGCGATCCACACCAGCCAGCCACGAATTAAAGCCAATTGCCCGATTTATTTATATGGTTTGAATTGCTTGGAAAACTTACCTGCTGTTTGACATCATTAACTGCTTTACTTGGCGAAAAATGTTCATTACTTTGTAACTTTTTTGTCGAGTCACTTTATGGAAATTCTTTTTTTTATCCAGTCTCGTGATTTCTACACCTCGCGGATACACTAGTTTTAAAGGTTTTTATCATGTTCGCTTTTTTTTAATCTACTCGCGCGGTTCTACCCACCTATTTCAAAAAACGCAAGCAAACGTGTGGTATAAAATATAGTCTTTGTCCATCCAGAAAATTTTTGGAATCGGATAATGGGTTCCAGAGATTAGCCCTACATACAAACTTACAAAGCTAGAATGTTACAGATTTTTCCTCTTTATTATATTAGTATCGATTCAAAGAGCGTTGTTGAACAGGTGGTGGTAAAGGAGATGAACCGCCTGGGCATGCTGGTGGACCTCTCTCACGTGTCAGAGCGCACGATGCGCGACGCGCTCGCGGCGTCGCGCGCGCCGGTCATCTTCTCGCACTCGTCGGCGCGCGCGCTCTGCAACGTCACGAGAAACGTGCCCGACACCGTCCTGCGGCTGTTGGCGGCCAACAAGGGACTTATCATGGTCAATTTCTACACGTCCTTCCTCACTTGCAAGGAAACGGCTACAGTACAGAGTGCTATAGGTATAAATATTACATCCTACTAACGTAAATCTTTGCCTACGTACGTTGCGTAATACACTTAAACAGTACTTTTAGTTAGAGTTTAATATACTTATAAATAAATACGACTCTACGCTACGTCATACCGGTATTAAATGTAAACTTTCAGAACAAATACACACTATTACAATTTTCAGTAGGTAGTGCAAAAATGACAAAAGCTGCCAACGTGCTCAAATATATATTAGCTCTAATTATTGCTATGATAAAACTTTCTTAGTCAACTTTACCTTGTGCTAATTTATTTATGAGCTCGGTTAGTTATGAGAAAATTGTTCAATTGAATGTACAGTTTTCCTTATGATCTTTAGTGTGAGGAAAATGTGCAACCTCAATCATTCATACTTTAAACATGTTTGCAGCACATATAAACCACATCCGCGATGTCGCTGGAGTCGACAGCGTGGGGCTTGGCGCTGGCTATGACGGCATCAACTAGTGAGTGTCATTCTTGACTGTTGTGTTTTGTTTCTCAATGTAACTCAAGTCTAATGAACTTCATTCAACAGTACACCACAGGGACTGGAAGACGTGTCGTCGTACCCTTTACTCTTCGCCGAGCTGATGGAGTCTGGCTGGAGCATAGAAGACCTTAAAAAGTTGGCGGGCTTGAACCTTCTGCGAGTGTTAGGAGCAGCAGAGCGCGTAGCCCAAGAGCTAGCGTCCGCGCACGTCACTCCTTATGAAGAAGTGCCGCCTCGAACACTGGACACGCACAACTGCTCAAGCCAAGACCTCTAATTACATTATACTGATTTAAGGCTCCACACATCGAACGCGGGTCGGTTGCGGCGCGGGGCGGGCGCGGCGCGGGTCGGGTGCGGTTGAAGCGGTATATTCACACCGCAGGTGGGCGGCGTGTGTTACTACCGCGCTGGACACGCGTTAGACCCAAAGGGACGGCAAAGAGAATACAATTACTGTTTGAATATATACCCAGCGTAAATGGACGCCGCCGACCAAAACGCACTTAGTTTCATCTTTTAGGGGAAATAGGTATGTCTTTTTTATTTGTTTTAGATTATACTGACGTTATCACTTGATGAAAGTTTTAGCAAAATAAAGGGGAGAGAGAGGTACATTCATTTTACTTACGGAACTACTTATCACAGCTCAAGCACCGCGCTTGAACCGCTTCACTTCCCATCCGCGCCGCGCACGACCCGCGCCGCGCAATACCCGCGGCCGCGCGGGCCCGCGTTTGTCGGACCGCGTTCGATGTGTGTTTCAAGTGCAGTTTCAATGTTTTACAGCTTGCGCGGGCCCGCGCCCGACCCGCAACCGCGACCGATGCGTGGAGGCCTTTAATACGTATCGCATTGTACCATCTTTTTGATTAGCTGCCGTATGCAGTTCAGATTTAATACAGTGATTCGAACCAACGATCCAATCAAAAGTTCCAAATCAGAATGTTTTGGCTGAGTCGCCCGGCTCTTGAAGAATCGAGTAGACGCAAACATATTTTTCGAACTTCGGAAAACAAATTTTCAGCAAGTGCGGCTGCGGTCGTGAATTCCAAGCTTTAATATTTCCGTAGGTTTATTAATTCATTACACTTAATACTTATATGTCAGTGTTTATAGTTATAGTGGTATACTCCCATCATCGTCCGTTTATTACCAGTTAAAAATTTAGTATACTTACTAGACTGTCATTTGTCGTAATTTACGTAGATTAGGCTATTTTAGTTCAGTAAGACAATACCTAGTCATCAGTTGTTAGACTTAGGCCATTTTAGAATTAATTCTCATTACGGATAATTAGGTTATTGTGTTAACATTAATAGCGCTTCTTATTGATTATTATATGGGTTGTTATTTAATTTGGCACATAAAATTGCCTCGTATTGCCTCGTATAGGAACATAAAACTTCGTTTCAGTCAATATAGGTAGATAATTACTTATGATATTACGTCCGCTAATTGTACTTATTTTTTCGTGCAGTAAATTTTAAATAAATATCCACGTTACTCTGAGAGCCAAATAACATTAAGACTGTCTAAAGCTATCTTTTCTCGCATCTCTTGGCCAACTTCACACCTTGTGTTTCTAGTTTCTAACTTATTTTACAACTCTGGATATCGATGTCGTTTACGTATCAAATTATTTGTTTACACATGTGAATGTGGCAGTGATGACAGGAGCCCGCCTAGCAGACGCCTGCGCCATAGGCGCTTTCCACTACCATCGACGATACACTTGATTCTGACAGGTGATCTGTGGCTAGTCGCCCGCGTCCCTGAAAGGTGCGTTTGTATCGCTGCAAAAAGTCGCCGTGTGTAACCGTTCTTTGCGGGAAAACCACAGAATCGGCTACGAGCGTAGCGCGTAGCGATTCTTGGTAGTGAACGGAATATATCTACCATAACATCAAAATATGTGAAATAACACATTTCTGGTTACAGAAATATATATATCTTAGGCTGACCAAAATATTTATAGTTTGTCGTTTTTGAAAGCACAAAATTGTTGTTCAACCAGTTGCTCTCATCATGCAGCGGGCAATTCTAAAATTTGTTGTTTGCAAATTAAATTCTAATATTCTTTGGCTCGCATAGTACCTACTTAAATATATCTTGATGTAACCCTATTTGCAATAGCATCGGATTCGATATCGACATAATTTGATGATCTCTATTACTGGGAATATTTTTAGAGTGGGAAAGAAAAGTTCATTTTGCTACAGTCAATTGTAAAAATTCCTTCACAACGCCCTCAAAAATATCTTGAGACCGGTTCTATTTTCAACTTTTTACTAAGTAATGAAAATGTTGTCTAGGACTATATCACTTAGGCTTGTCCTCATTTTGCTTATTATAGTTGCCTTTTTGTAAGTGACACAGTGCACATACTTAAAGTCAGTTGATTAAGTGTATATCAAAATTGAAATAGAGTTTAAAGGTGTGCCGCTTTATAATGCGAGTTGTAATTAATGTAACTCGTTAATTATTTTAATTCTTAAGCATTGACATCGACGTCATTAAGTAGATGATTAATTAATAATTATTTTCGCTACTTTTATGTCTTTGTTTGTTTTAAGTACTAAGTGTAGCTTTACAAAGACCAAATTTAGAATTAAGTAGTTGAGTAGGTATAATATTATATTGTCCTTATATCTATATGTAAAATCCTATTGCCAAATTAATTTGTACTCTAGAACGCAATGAAAGTAGCGATGTAAATAGTGATCCAGGGATTATATGGATATAATAGACGGATCTTAAGACTGATGGCGATCGTATTATAAGTAGTGCAAATGGCTGCAACGTTAAATAAATCTTTGTTAGGTGCTATCTTAAGATGTGTTTATTATTCATTGGAATGGATTTTACAATTTTGTTACTCGATGCATAAACCTATTTGCTAAAAGTTATTTTTACCACCTGGCTCTTTGAGCTAGGTAACCTGCGAGACATATCTCTAAATTAATCTTTATTAATGTTTACCAATAACATGGATTCACAAGATATCGATTTTTCTAGTATAACTAGTAGCGTTAAGATTTTTCATTCTGACTAGGAAATGCCAAATGGTAATACGTAGTAAAATATGCTTAACACGTTTCATTATGTAATAATAATAAGTATACATAAGAAAACAGTAGACAAGCCCTTTGTCTAGGCATACGAGTACAGAGGCTCTAGTATAAGTTTTACCGAAACAAAACGTTGCGATCGCGTTTGCGTTTTACCCTCAATTTGTATGGGATTTGACAGCTAAACGCAGACGCGGTCGTAACGTTTTGTTTCGGTAAGTTTTACCGAAACAAAACTAGAGCCTCAGTAATGCCCGTTGTAGCAGTCGTTCATGTTTTGAGTTTAGCGCGAGTTTAACGTACCTACCTAACTAGTATGAGATGTGAGGTATCCTATCATTGCACAAAAAAGTTTGACAAAACGATCATTTGACAAACATGTTTCATTGATTCGTCATTTTATAAAATATTCAATTGACAAATGGCTCATTTCACAAAGACAATCACATGATTAAACTTTAGGTACTTGACACGCTCTTCATTATCTAAGTATTATTTATGAATTAGAATTTGTGGATTTTGAAATGAAATATCATCTAGCACTTTTCGTATTTATATTTTTTACGTATTTTTATCTACCGACGTTTTTAAAATGGTTCGTTAGTAAAATAAATATATTTTCTAATGATATGCTAAAACACATTCGTAAAATAAAACATTTCTCAAACGTGTATTCGTCTAATGATCATTTATAAAATGAAATGTCTGTGAAAAAATTATAATTTGTCAGACGTTTTTTGTCAAATGATCATTGATAAAATTTTACGAAGGCCCTAATAGTGAACCAATCGATAGTTGTAGGTACTCTAGTACTTCCCACCACGTAAAATAGGGAGTTTTTCTGCAATGTTCTGCCGTCAGAGTGCAGCCCTGGCACATACCGTAAACAGTTTTTTGACAAGTCCTTCAAAGCTCTGTCGGTATTCAAATTACTATAATATAATAGAGGAGAGAATATTTAATACAATACAATAATGCATCATTGCTGCGTGCGTATTTGGTTGCACGAATTATTTGATACTAATAAATATGACATATGACATGATGTGTCACGGTGCTTTGTTTACGGTATATGCTAAGTAGCGTCGCCCCCTACCCTACGCAGAGTTGAGTAATATTCCCTAATAAAGAGATTTAATAATTTGACATCCAGGCTCGCATTTATTCACGCACAAAGCGTCAGTCTCTTTGCACGAATTTAACTATGCTTTTTTTGTATTTTGTTACCTTAGAACTGTGTCAATTCGCGGATCGGTTTGAAAAAATATTTGTATAAAGCTTGGAGCTCCAAATGGTCCCATAATAGGGAAGATGCAGCTATTATATTTACCATTATGTTTTGACCAATATGTTGAAAAAACCCAAAATAAAAGCTACTGAAACGTTTTTACTTTAGTTTATACTAATTTCAAACAATAATTACGATTTGAAGTAATGTGAAACGGAACGATCCCAATCCAATTCAATCCAATCAACGTCTGGTGACGTCACTCCTGTCCAAAGTCAAAACTTAGGCATCCCTATGACATCTAGGGACGAACCACGGTGTAACAAATATGGCGAGTGACACACATGAGTGACGTCACAGGAACTGTAGATCCGATTAGGCGCGAAAGTTTAAATTGTTAGTTTATAACAGGAATTTTGGACTAAATATAAATTATGGTATTATAATTTTTTAATACTTTCATAGTATATAATGAAAGAAAAATTGAAAACATTGCATCTTCCCTATTGTCAGAACCGAGGTTAATGGAACCCCTCAGAATGATGGGATCCTAAAAGAATCAACGGAGTCACTCAAGCATAGCTGCTTGCTCTGCCTGCTCGCTTATAATACGTTATAACTTATAAGTGACGGCAATTTGTTAATTTAATAGGAATAGACATTGTTATATTTTGAAATTTTATAAATTTGCATTTACGTAGATTTAGACCTAGTTGTTATTATGACGCGACTCTGATACACATACAAAATTAATTTAACGTCACACATAAATACTAGGTACAGTTGAGTTCTCCAATATCTATACAGACAACCTTTCAAAAATATCTAACCATGCGTCTTATGCCAGTAACAATAAAGACTGTGCCTAGATATTCTTGAAAGGTTGTTTGTATCTACATAGGTAGCTATTGGAGAACTCGACTGCCTAACAATATATAATATAAAAGATAGACATCCATCATGTCTTGTAATTAAATTAACAATTAACTCACCGAGCATTAACGAGAAATGCATGCTTACTTGTAGTTCCATTTTGCATCAAATAAGTTGGTCTGTTTACCTACATTCACTTTTACTAATCGATTTGTTACTGCTCACGAAGAAAAAGATATTAAAATATCCTGAAAAAGCTTAGTTTAAGCCAACCGTTGAGTACAGGTACTTATTAAAATCTCCGTTAAATTTTATTTCTTAGACAATCTGCAAATATACACAGTTACTCAAGCGATACTATTTAATTATGCTTTTAAAGTTGACCTTAATAGAAGTGAGTTTAATTTCTAAAACAAAATCTATTTAGGATTCCATTCTCAATAAGTGGTTGATCGGGTACAATATTTTGTTTGTTTATAGTAATACCAATAAGGTAAATGCTGCTTCAGGTTGCAGTATTGAAATATTTTGATAAATGTAGGTGTTATGCCAAAATATTTCAAAAAAAAGTTGGTAAATATAAAATATTGTCTTTTTATCAAGAGCGGACACGAGTTTATTAAATACGCATTATTGTAGCATTTGCCTATATTTTTTGCGCATGAGACTCACTTAGATAAGTATAAGTACCATGTTACTTTATAGGCAGGCTTTATGTTTTCTAAGCTCTAATGATAAAGCCTGAATGTTCTCCTACCTAATAACGTACTCCTAAGTGTCTAACTGCCCGAGGCATAACAGGATCTCATACCCTACATCAGATCTACTGTGAGTCTGTTAGTAGGTATATATCGGTTCATGTCAGAGCTACACTCACACCTGCATCAATTTTCTGGAGCTTTCTATTTTTTGATCAGATTAGTCTGTCCAAGGGACAATAGCCGGCTCTGAAATGTAATAAGGGTGAGTGACACTTGCCTTGCTGCCCTTACTTTTAAGGATTAGGCGTTGGCACCTTTTTTAGACGTTTGTAACATGACAAGGCATGCGTGAGATAAGCGTTTCCCTTGAGCCGCGGTCCCTCGGGCCGGGGATCACCTTCAAACATCAACACACTATTAAGCGAATGCTCAACCTAATGTTCGCCATCAAATTTATAAATGATGTCTAGCTAGTTGGAAGAAGTTACGTTGGCACGCACTCAGTATTTAAAACTGAACTTGGGATATTTTGATTACCAATTGACGGCATTGTTTGTCTTGATTTTACTACTGTACCTAATAGAAGCCTGTTTTATTAAGCAAAACACTTCTATAAACGAATACTTATCAAGATTTACTTTAATAATCCGTCGACTTAGACAAAGATAAGTAATCTAAAAGTACCAAACTTCTGCAAATTCAAAAACAAAGTATATATAAGCAACAACATTCGCCTGTTACATAAGTTACTGCTACCCTGACAACATATTTTATTAAATAAATAGTTGATTCAGGTAACCTGTATTAAGTAGGTACCGATTTCCAAACGTGATATAGGTAAGTACATAGTGTAGCCACAACGCTACAATAGGAAGCCAATCCGTCACATAAATTGCCTGATTCTTATTTCGTCAGCCTTAATTCGTTTAATCTTAGGTCAGGCCAAATGTCCGTATCTTAGGTAAACGTCAGTCTGATTATTGTGGAATAATTAAATTTGCAGCGAGCCACGGCTCCGTTTCGCCCCGGCGACTATCCCCCGCTAAATTAGATTACCTATTACGTTAGATTAGTACGCCACTTCTCTACGTGAAAAATCTTATTGCCAATCACTATGCCTAACCTTTTGATCTGATATATCGACGTCGGACTCGTACTCACACCATTTTGTCACACTGGTGTGACCACAAGGAATTTATTTTCCTCGTAGCCACACTATTTGGTTCTGGCGTATACCTAACACTCTTCCTCCCTTCGCTCGTCGTCGTACCTACACCGACCAGGGGACCGATTTTTGAATTTCGAGCGCTCGTAAATCAAATATAAGTAAATACGTTTGTAGTGTCAAAATGGCAGGCACTTACTTTCTACCAATAGAATTGAATAGGAGTGGTGAATACCACTCGTTTTTAATTTCCTATCGCTATTTCAAAATAGCATTGCATAATTTTTGACAGTTTCCTAGTGAAAGAGTCGAGCGCTCGTAAGTCAAAAATCGGTTCCCTGTTAATGTTATCTTTTTTAAAGTGGTATGACCACGAGTAAAAGTATTTACTCATCGTCACACAGGTGTGACAAAATTGTGTGACCAGGAGTCTGTCGCTGATATATCATGCATATTTTTCGAAATAAAATGACGAATTCACGTATGTATTATGTTTAAAATTAACTAAAATGAACTGAAATACTATATAATACCTACCTATAATGTACCTACATTCTATCAACATTTTAATTAATGCAGTGCTTGTAAAATTGAAACATCCTTCTTTATTATTTTATTTGATAAAGTTTTTAGTATGTTTGGGTTAGGTAGGTTATTAAATCATTTTTATTTATTAAATAGATTGCTCTTTCTAAAAGCGTACCTACAGGGTCTGCTGTTTACTTATCCATATCACATCTAAATCACACTTAAACTATCTCATTGAAATATGGGGCAGCGCTTCCAAAACTAGTATTAAAGAAATTCAATTGCCCAAAATAAAATAATAAAGAAACGTTTTCGTTTATTCTAAAACTAAGCTAATGAGCATTCGTCAACCTTTTGTTTGTAACACCACTATACTTATAAAAAAAATCTGCACAATAAAATTCACTGTGAAACCACATTTAGAACCAACAAAGAAAAAGGCAAAAAACTCTTAGAAGTGCGAATAATCTATCCCAAACTTTTCCGCGAACTAAAAACATTCGTAATAAAAATATTTACGTACCTAACAGGGTGCGTGTCGCACCTAAAGAGCCGATATACCGAGCCGGTATGTACCTAGGTAGTATCTTATAGCTTAAAACTTTGATTGGGAGTTTAATTAATATTCAGTAACAAATAAATGAATGCAATCGGAAACTGGCTTGCTTTCTGACAACAGAAATAGCACAAATTCTCAGGTTATTTTTCGTCTTCTTCTTACTCATTTAATAAGTATGAGAATAAGTAGGTTTTTAACCAGATCATCCAGTAAACAAATCTAAAAAACACATGTCTTTATATACTAACTTTATACACTCACAATACATGATTGTATTAATTTTCGACATCTTGTGTTTTTTATATATTTTATTCCTGGGGGGTAACCACGTACCGTTTTGAACGCGCGTTAGGACGATTTAACTGTCATTTTTCCATATAAAAATTGACATTTAGATCTACCTGTGATCGACCTGCTGGAATACTGACACTGTAATTTACTTGTATTACTCACGATACAATTGCAGAGGCCGTAATCAATGTGTAAGTACAGTCAGCAATACAAAATGTCCACTGATAAAAGTGCTCATGCAAATATATCGTGCCACCGACTCCATTGCGATAGACTGACTGTACATACCTATTCAAATATAAGAAAATCTGCTAAGTAGCATTTTAGAATATACCTATATGTGCCTGGTGCCTTATCGGTGAGTTTGTAATAATAATAGCGATGTTACCCAGATCTTAGTGCTTGACCGATGTTTTGTAAGTCCTAAATTAGGAAGTTAATAAACCTCGTATAGCCTGTACAAATTGTTTTATTCAAACACACTATCCTCTAATTAATTTAATTCAAATACGTAATGAATGACAAACACAGGGGTTTTTAAAGTGGGGGGCGTGACCACATTTAAAGGGGGGCGCGGGGCCTCGGGAAATTTGAACACGCTAGGAAGATGATGATGATTTGGCTAGCTAACCCATTCACTTCCGTTTCCTTGCATCGAAGCGAAGGGGGGCGTGGGAACTTAATTTTAGGCAGCAGGGGGGCGTGCCTAAAAAAAGTTTGGGAACCCCTGGACTAACATGTATTAAATTTACCCAAGTATAGTCATCAGCAAAAACATGTACCTACTGTGGAAAACCACGGGATCGGCTACGAGCGAAGAAAACCTCGTATGTAGCGGAAAGCTAGGCGGGTTCCGTTCCTGGAAAGAAAGTGAAAGTGTTATGACATCTTCACAATGCTACGTATTGTGATCCAAAGCGGGTCGGTGTCACGAGGTGGCACATTGACAGCCGACAATTTCGTAGCGCTCAGCTCGTAGTCAATCGTCATCATCATATCAGCCGAAAGACGTCCTCTGCTGGACATAGGCCTCCCCCAAAGAGTGTCAAAGTGACCGGTCCTGCGCCACCAGCAAGCCGATAACAAGCGAAAAACCCGTTGTAGAGGAAAGCCTCTATACGAACGGAGCGCCTACCTAGCGGGTTCCTGGCACTGAAAGGGGCCGTGTATATATTTGAATCTGACTGTACCACCAAATGACATACACCGCAACTAGAATAATGCGGAGGTGCTAATGATAAATGACGTAATATGACAGACAGATTTCTATAGAATCGCAACCATCAATCTTATTTCCATGAGACCTACACGACATTTTAATGCGCTTTAACAACAAATCAGGGAAGGTACGAGACCAAAGTACTTAGTAGAGACCAAAAATTAACTGACGATGTTTTTAACCACGGAACATCCTCTAGCCGCCTAGAGGCCTTTTAAGGGGCTGCATTTGAAATTATCGCGTGCTTTAAAACGCCGTTCTGACTAGATTAAGAAATAATAAGGTCTGATTTTCATATATATGATTCTTGACTATATTATGGTTTATCTGACTTAATCGATATCTGATTGCCTAAAAATTTTTGATAGAAAATATCCAAAGTTGGGTCTTTATTTTCCTTTTTTTACTCAGCCTACTTAAACAATACATTATTTCACGACACAAACAAGTTAATATTATAGTATTTTTACCCATCTAAAATCTCACTTAATGAAATATAAATAAAGCTTCACTAAGTTAGGTATTATCGAAATTTGTCCAAAAAAGCCATAGTAAGCTCAATGAGACTTCTGTTATGGGTACTAGACATAAATACTTAAATTCATAGAAAACATCCAAGACTCGGAAAAAAATATTCATTTTCATCACTCAAATATTTGCCCTTACCAGGATTCAAACCCGGAACCTTCAGCTTCGTAGGCAGCGTCACTAGCCACAAGGGTAACCGGTGTTCTAAATACATAAATACTTTGCATTTTAGGCAACATTTCGAGATTTTATTTCAAATGACGTAAGTACATTAAATCTACAAAAATGTTTACGGTATTACATCTCTTTTTCTCGTGCGCGGAAGGCATAAGCGCGTGTCTCTGTCAAGGGGGCGTGGTCGATTCGAATCAAAGCATCCCCTTAAAAGGCCTTGTCAGTTATGAAAATTTAAATATATTCCATTTAAATGTGTCTCATATTTCACTTTTCGTTCTTGCGTGCTGGGCTGCTAAAGGATAAAAAGATAGAAGCGGCGTCTTAGCGAATTACTACGGGATCCTGCATAGCCAGTCTAATAGGATGTATACATGTCATGATTTGTCAGCCCCAATTTATCAGTAGCTGACTAATTGCTATCGTCTCGAGGCTTGTTGCACTGCTGATCCAACTGTCAAACGAGTTGTACTGAGAAATTGCATGCACGTGGTCGGATTGTTACATCAGTACGCTTACCATGAGTTTGAGAATGACGGCTTACGCTAACGAGTATCGAGTTTCTATCTGTGCATCCCGCTCGTACTGTCAAAGTGCAATAGAGATGCACAGATAGAAAACTCGATTCTCGTTAACGAAAAATGACAATGTCAAACTCATGGTAGCCGTACTGTACGGCACACCCAATTATGACTTCAACATGTTGTACTGACAAATTAGGGTAAAATCACATAATCTGTATACCCCATACCCATAACACAATCACAACTCAATGCGTACATGTCAACATTATTGCAAAACGCTTCTAATAGGTAACTTCCCTTCACTTTTAATTCCATTACGATGTTAATGGTCGTAATTTTAAGGAAGAAAGTAACTTGAAACAGCGTTACATACAGCCTAATTAAGCATGCCTACAAAATGCCACGTAAGTCAATTCTTTATCAATATGGAGGCCAATTTCGGAAGAGGATTTTAGCGTAAAGAAGTGATATGTGAATAGTCTTGCTTGATATCATGCTGTCCTTCTTGCGCTAGGACATAGCAAAACGTGTGTGAGCAAGACGCACTTTTGACGGTGAAATTAAAATCTTAGCTTCAAAATGGAATCCCTGTTCAAATGACTTGACATTTGATTACGTACGAAACCAAAAGGCCCTATAAGTCATTAGCAGTGATCGTAACTTTTGTAGCATTTTTGGTGCAGCGTAGTGTTGTTAACGGAATTGGTATAGATGATATCAATCGAAATCGTTTATTAAGGTTAATATTTACGTTATTAACGCTAATGAAGCATTAGGATTGAAATTCTTTATAGGTACCAATTCCGTTAACACCACTACGCTGCACCAAAAATGCTGCAAAAGTGACGATCACTGATTATTAGTGTTAGTTATTGTTGTTACTTTGAAATTCGTATCGTGATACGCCTATATTTCAAAATTTGGAATACGAAATAGGGGCGAGGGTATATAATCACATTTACATATCGATGTTTTATGTTCTTCTTGTAGTGTTATTTGGATTCAGTATAAATAAGCCTTACTGAAATAAGTTACGTTGCGATTGCGTGAATTTGTAGGAAAGTTGGCCTTCCAAGTACAGTTTTAAGTTAGTCGACTATTACTCATTAACTAGTTATGTATACTTATCCGTGAGACTTTGACGACCGCTTTAGCCTAGTTGGTAGTGACCCTGCCTACGAAGCAAGAGGTCCTGGGTTCGAATCCCGGTAAGGGCATTTATTTGTGTGATGAGCACGAATATTTGTTCCCGAGTCATGGATGTTTTCTATGTATTTAAGTATTTATTTATCTATATAAGTATGTTTATCGTCGTCTAGTACCCATAGTACAAGCTTTGCTTAGTTTGGGACTAGGTCGATTTGTGTAAGATTGTCCCCTGATATTTATTTATTTAGTTTTCCTTTCATTATACATATATGTACTAGGTACTGCCGCATTTTTTCACATACCGCGTTTCAGCAAGGCAAGCATTTCAAGGCAGCAGGGGGACGACGACGATGAGACTTGACTCCAACAAAAATTTGGGCGTTAAAACGCAATATCACGCAAACGGATCACTGAATAGGAAAATAGTTCTAGAGAACCCATCATAATTTTAGGACAAGCTATCTAAAGATAAGAATCCCCACACCATTCGATTTACCGATTTATTGGAGATCCACTAAAAAAGAGTACCCTAAGAAAACCTACTGTTTTGTCGCCGTGATTGATTTATTTACCCATGCCGAATGCTTTGTAGTAAGTAAGGGTCACTGACACTGAGTAAACCTCAGACGAACAGACGGACAGACGGACATGGCGAAACTATACCTTAGGGTTCCATGTTGACCACTGAACCCAAAAAAGGAATAAACTATGCCATTTTTCTACTGGCTATAACCATTTCTTAATTGATACATTGTGTCTAATCAAAATACCACTGCAAACAATTTGAGTTCGCCTATGTAAGCTTGATACTAATATTATAAATGCGAAAGTGTTTCTGTTTGTCTGTCTGTCTTTCTGTCTTTCTGTCTGTCTGTCTGTTACCTCTTCACGCTTAAACCGCTTAACCGATTTAGATGAAATTTGGTATGGAGATAGTTTGAGTCCCGGAAATCACCCCCTAAAGGGGTGAAATGAGGAGCAAGAATTTGTATGGAGTTACGATATAAACGAGTTCCACGCGGACGGAGTCGCGGGTAGAAGCATATCGATGGCAAAAGCGAAACAGCTGTAACCGCCACTTGGTCAAAATTTTTTTTTGCATATTCGGAATCAGCGAATTTTTCTGCGTCGAATGGTCCGGGTCCCATGGCTCTACGACGCTTAGAAAAACTGGACGCAAAACGAATGTATTTTCTTGACGATGCCTACTTGTAATTGTTGTAAACCATTGTTGTACATTGTTGTACACCAAAAATTTAGATTTTTTTAAAACAAGTATACTTACGCCAATTTCGGTTTTAAATAATTCAGAGAATTCAGTGATTACAGCATTTGAGAAATTCAGTTCCGTGGCGGTAACAGCATTTATGCATATTGCAAAAAAAATATCCCAGACACTTACTGCATTTATGCTCAAATATAAACCTATGATATAATATCTATGATCAACGTTTACTACATTTCATTAGAAATTGATATAACAAACGCCATTTCTAAAACGTCGTGAAGTATACACAGCTTCACGTTACCGCCATTGAAATATGCGCAGGCGGCGATGTTACCGGCGGGTTAATTAATACACACGAAACAGTCGGTCGGCGGTCGCGGGAGCGTCAGTACGGCTACCATGAGTTTGACATTGTCATTTTTCGTTAACGAGAATCGAGTTTTCTATCTGTGCATCTCTACTGCACTTTGACAGTACGAGCGGGATGCACAGATAGAAAACTCGATACTCGTTAGCGTAAGCCGTCATTGTCAAACTCGTGGTAAGCGTACAGGTTATGCGTAGTGAGGGTTTTGTGAGTCGAGTTGTTGATAAAAAGTGATTATTTGAGTTTTTATACTTAATGTTACGAGTGTATAACACTAAGACAATTATGTATAGTTTTATAAAGTAGAAGAGTTAATTTGTTATTGTTTTAACAATTTTTTTCCGGCGGGATTATTAACCTAAGATAATTTTTAGTTTTATTAAGTTACGAGGCTGGGAAAGAGATTTTATCTCAGTTTTTTTTTTTAAATACGGAAGTATTATAAACCTAAGATAATGTTATGCTTGAAAAAGTTACAAGGCTGAGAGCAATATTTAATTTGAGTTCTAACTAATGCCCTTTGTGCTCGTTCCAAGTCTATAAAATGGCTTTTAGCTACACCTCCCCAAACGGATATGCAGTACACTAAGACAGACTGCGCCAGAGATGTATATATTTCATTGAGTATATTACGAGACTTTGAAAATTAGCAGTCACTCTGCTCTTTTTGTCTTAAAATTTTGTTTACTCATCCCCAAATTTACGTACCTGCTACGCTGCTGCCCTGTTTGGAAATACCCCCACCTTATCCAACCTATCGATCTTCTTTTAAAATTCCAAATAGAATCCATTCTTAACATCCGTCTCAGCGAGCAGGCATGGACCCAAGCCTCCTTACCGATAAGGTACGGTGGTTTGGGTACTCGCAAAATCTCCAGTATTGCTCTGCCGGCATTCTTGGCTTCTATCCATAGCACCTCAGATCTTGCAGGTAAGATCCTTAAGGCCTCCCCGGCTACAAACTGCGAGATTGCGTGCCTGGTTGAAGCCTCCAATGCCTGGCTGGCTGGACCGAGCCCAAATTATCCGTCCCGACCTAAAATACAAAGGGCCTGGGATACCATAGCCTCTATTTCAGTCAGAAATTCACTCATCGACGACGCGACAGGCAGGGATCGAGCCAGACTTTTGGCTGTATCCAGTCCAGAGTCAGGAACATTCATGACCCGTCCATACTCCGTATAGCCGTCGGTCTCCGGCTCGGGTCAGAGGTTTGTGTCGCCCACAGCTGCGCATCCTGTGGGGCCGCCGTAGACTGCTTCGGCCACCACGGACTCGCCTGTTCCTCAGGCGCCGGCCGCCTGTCCCGCCATGCCGCTCTCAACGACATCATTAGAAGGGCGCTCGTCAGTGCCAATGTTCCCGCAACTCTGGAGCCCCAGATCGTGCGGAGCGATGGTAAGCGCCCCGACGGGATGTCGTTGATTCCGTGGAAGATGGGACGTGCGCTGGTGTGGGACGCCACTTGCGCTGACACCTTGGCTGCGTCCTATCTTCTTTCGACTAGCAGACGTGCTGGCGCGGCGGCAGATACGCGGGAACGAGCAAAGGCGGTTAAGTACAGTTGTCTCGGCACCCTGTACGAGTTCGTTCCGTTTGGTGTCGAGACTCTTGGCTCGTGGGGTAAAGGCGCGCGTGGGCTTCACGGGGCGCTCAGCAAACGCCTGAAGGAGGCAACAGGCGACCCTCGCGCGGGCAGCTTTCTCGCGCAAAGACTTGCAATCGCAATTCAGCGCGGGAATGCTGCCTGCGTGATGGGTACCCTGCCAAAGGGTCCAAATTTAGGAATTATTTAGTTTTTGTTAGGTCGTTTTTAAGTTAGTTTTAGTTTTAATTTTAAATCTAGTTTTAATGTACCTTTGTATTTTATATATCTTGAGTTATTATACTAATAGACTTTGTTTGTGTTGTTGTTATTGTCCTTGGTACAACGTGTCTTAGTGTCCTAAATATCCAGAGCAGCTTACGAATTCTACTGATGACCTGATCAATATGTGAGTACCAATTTAAATGCTCATCTAATTGAACTCCCAGGTACTTTATTTTGGAAGTTTTTTTAATAGATGGGCAGACACAAAGAGTCCATATCACAAGGTTGGGAATCATGTATTTTTAAGTCCATATTCCCAGTGGCTTGGGTACAACTTGTGATATACTGTATTAAATTGAGATAGCATTTGTATTTTATCACTAAATGCATTACTTAATTTTTCTTCCCCCATTTTTGAGAAAAGCACTATTTCTTGGTAATTCCAGGTGTGGGATATCGTTAGACAGCTTTTTCAAAAATATTGAGGGTTCTTGAAAATCCTTTTTCGTTTGCGTGATATTGCGTTTTAAAGCCCAAATTTTTGTTCGAGTCAAGTGTGCATCCTGGTAGCGTAGTTTCAGGTGATAATGTGGACTAGTTGGACAAAAGCACCAAATTTTTTTCAGGTAATTGTTAGGTCCATAGTTTTAAGTTTTTGATAGGAACCAACTCCTCCGTCGGCCATCTTTAATTTTATGGCGGCAATTTTGAATGATTCGTAATATCTCTTGTTCTAAATAACGTAAAATCACAAACTTAGTGTCTAAATATACATATTTGGGGTCAACGAATTCAATTAGATATTTTTTAGAGTCGAATTCCCAAAGGATATCAAACGGAACCCTGTTCCTAAGCTTCCGCTGTCCATCCGGCTGTCTGCGTATCAGCAATAGCTAGACTGTTAACATTTTCACAGTTGTTTTTCTATTGCTGCTGTAACATACATTAATAAAAATAAAAATAAATTAAAAATTAAACAGTGCCCTCATACATGGAACGTAATTTTATGGCGTTTTTTTGCCCTCCCATAACAATCGGTACCTATATCTATAGAACCGTAATATGTAGACACTTGAAATTTCCGCAGATTATGTATTACTTTGAAGCCGCTATAATAACAAGTAATGGAAATATAATATTATGGAAGTATTATAAAATGGTTTTTTAACATAACTCAAACCAACTGTAAGAACGAAGACGTTATGCAGTGTTATATAAGTATGCGGGTCAGCATATACTTAGCATAAACAATATGTATATTTAGACACCAAGATTGTGATTCTAAGTGACTTCTAACTCGAAATAATAATAATTAACTATAACTCAAAACGGCCACATGAAAAATAAATATATCCGACGGACTAGTTGCTTCCTATCAAAAACTTAAGGCTATGGACCTAACCAGTACCTGAAAAAAAAATTGGTGCTTTTGTCCAGCGTGTCCATATTTACGACAATTTGTTCGAGCACTCTGCCCCACTATCCCCTGCTGGCTAAATAGTTACTAAGGGGTATGTGAAAAATTTCATGACAGTGGTACATATAATGAGTTCTAAAGGAAAACTATCATAGATAAGTAGACATAACTATTTAATGATAATGAGCAATAGTCGACCAACTTAAAAATGTACTTGGACAGGCCACCTTTCTACAAATTCAGGCGACGCAACCGCACCGTTAAGTTAGCGCGCGCGCGTCGATGTATCAGACACTAGGCAACTACGAAACCCTACATTGCGCGTGCGCCGACACGCACTTGGCCGGTTTTTTTTAGCTATGACAATACATATTCTTACAAGCTATGCAATGTTCGTATGTATGTAAGTATCCGATTTTTTTAAATCTTGCACACCATTTTACAACAACTCGATTGCGCTAAGGCATACTAATGTGAGTTTGGTGACAATGCAATATTAAAGTACCATCGAGCTGATCTGATGATGGAGACAGAAAGCGGCTATAGCAAATCCTAAACTACACAAGATATATCCGTCATGGTTGGGCCCATTGGATTCTCACCGAGTAGTTGATGATTGTCGGCAACAAATAATTAAACCTTTTAAATAAATAAATAATAAATAAAACAGAAACCCATTGATGTTACGAGTACAGTAGACATGATAGCCATTACAATTGTTTAATAACATGGGCGTTAGCTCGGCAGCGCGCGCCGAACGTCTTCCTTGTGACTGTGTGGCTGTTATTCTGTATACATTTCAACTAATTGGCTTTATATTTGTCATAGACGGGAACTGTCTATCTTTAACGATGTAATTGTTATTCTTATTTTTTAAATAAATAGAACTTGATCCACTGTGTACTTATAGATGTACACACTGAATATAGTACAAAGTACACAATGGATTGGGGGTGGGTACAGTGAAACAGGTATCGTGTTCTTTTGATTAATACAATTTTACTTGTTTATTTTTACTTCTTGTACAATTACATTACAGTTTAATCAGTCTCAACATACGCATATACTGAGATGGAAAAAATCATCACAAAGTTACACAAATAACTAGCACGAACATAACTAAATTATTTTGTCTTAGGAATAAAAAATAAACAAAACGTATCTAGCTTTTTTGGCACCAAAAGTATAAAGTTTAGTTTTCATGTTTATTAGCATAGTAATAGTATATAAATGCAGCTAACTGCTATTTAGCTTTTAATATCACTATAAAATGTCATAATAATTAAGAAAACAATTTACGTTTATAACAATTAAATCATAGGCAAAAATTGGTCCTTACAATATTATAATAATTATTATAGGTTTTTTTTAACTTAATACCTAGTAAAACCTACATAATATGTACTTAAGTATAAGACAAAAATATCCAAAACATTAACGACTATTGAGAATATTTATTAGGTACACAAAATAAATAGATATTTGAATAAAAAATATCAAAACTTACTCGTTTTTCTAGTTTTCGGCACGGCGCAAGACATAACCTGTCCTAATAAGTGTACGCGACGGCACAATGGCGCGCGGACTAATGTGGCAGAGAGGAGTAACCGAAAGCATGCCGTGAGACAGAGATAGTCTCTGCCGAATCCAGCGTTGCCAGATGGTTACATTTATTACATTTTTCGTAACTTTTGACCCGCTCGCGTAACATGTAAGTAACATTTATTATACATGGAATTTTCGTAACATTAAGAGTAGGACTGACACCTTACTTATGTTAGTAAAAAAAACCTACTCACACAAAAGTATTTCGTGGTCGGGACAGTAGACGACGATTTATATTATTATTTTGAACGTATTGACAGGAGTGACAGGAGTTTCATTGATGTCATTTTTGACACTGACAGAAGTGACAGTGATAGCAAAAGAGAGCATCACTCGCCAACAAACTGTGAATACAGTTTCGCGAGGTAAAATCTGTACCTTACATTTTAAGTATTCTTTTTTTGAGGTCAATAAATAAATAAATAAATAAGATATTTAATTTCAAATACGAACGTTCGTTACATCTCGATCTCTGCCACTCGACTCGCGCAAGTGCGACGGAGACGGAATTTATCTAAAGATTATTGCGGTTATAGCACAGAACCATCACAGAACCGAATGGCTGGAATTACACAGTGAATATTATTGCAATATCCTTCGTTAAATGTGTACAGGTTCTAAAGGCTAAATGCAGTTGTGTGACAAATTGGTAGGTGTATAGGACGCTTCACCCTGGCGAACGAGAATGGCAGTCCTGCATTGCAGGTTATAAAGTATAAATAATCTGCTCGCTTGGCCAGCCCGCGTGGATAAATGCCGGACGCACGGCTTCCTGTAAATCGGCGACTGACAGCTTGTTCAGTGTTCACATCAATCCGTAATCGTTTCTGGACACCGATAGTTACGGATTGGTGTGAACCAGCTCTGAAATCGGTCGCGGGATACAAAGTATGTGGTGACCCAGCCCGATTTACCGCAATCGTGTGTATACATGTCATGATTTGTCAGCCCCAATTTATCAGAAACTGACTAATTGCTATCGTCTGGAGGCATGTTGCGCTGCTGATCCAACTGTCAAACGAGTTGTACTGAGAAATTGCGTGTACATGTGGTCGGGTTGTTACATCTGTATGCTACACCCAATTATGACTTCGACGTGTACTGACAAATTGGGGTAAAATCACATAATCTGTATACCCCATGATTCGCTCCCACCTCTTTCTCATACTTTGGTGACTCGCGTCGCGAACATGCGATGTGTACATGTGATTATGTACATAATTAAAGAAAAATAAAAATAATTGCCTAATGAATCGGAGATTTTTTTCTCATACGATTGTCTTCCGAGGTACGTCGTCTTCTTAGTATCATTATTTAGTATTAAGACAATTTTTAAGTCGTAGAAAGCAAAACGTAACTTTTGCAGCAAAAATGTAACATTTCAAGAAACGAAACGTAACTTACGACTCAAGGGCCCTGGCAACACTGGCCGAATCATTATTTCTCTAAATCTAGCGATGTTCCATCGTGTACACTTGATCCACTGTTACCACAACGACCCTACACCGCCCACTACCGTTTCGATAGTATTTACTTTACTTGTTCTGTGTTTTTAACTGACTTCCATCATAGAAGGAAGGAAGGCTCTCAATTTGATTTTATATTCAGTGATGATTGTTCACGTAGGCACCACGTTTCCCGATTTTTTGTTTGTTCTTATGTCAATGCATTTTCGATTCTTTAGCAACTCATGTAGGTTTACCTAGTTTCTGACTTTCTGTTCTGTCGAAAAACCCAGGGGGGTGTTTTTTTTTCTTACTTATTCAAGTTTTCACTTCTGCCGGCACTCCCGGAGTGTAACCCGGTCTTTTTTTTCATAATTCTTTATTGCAACCATGGTACAATATAGATGTCACCATGAACACTCTGGACAGGTTATGGTAATAATAATACCACGTGCGAGCGAGCGGGTAGCATACACATCTCGATAAGTATGACAGAAAGGGAATAAAAATATCATTCATTGTCCTTGTCATAGTTCCACTTTTTTTTATTTGCCGCAAGTGATTTAGTATGAAGTTGTGGCACATAAACCATTACCCGTCCAAATTAAGTAGGTTGTTTATGGCAAGTCATCAGCCATTTTAAGACCAGTTCTTAATTTAGCTGCATAGGAGCCTTTCCGTCCCTCACTGGGGCATCACGTACAGCCTGTCGGTAGGTATATGGATGTCACATATAATATACAATGTCTCAAGTGGACCCTGTTAGGGCACAGCATATCTATAGCTAACATAACATATTATTCTATTTATCGTATTGTGTGTGCAAATTATTAATAAATTTATTTAAAAAAAAAGATTAGGGTGTGGCCAAAAAAACTGAATAAGGAATGTGAGCTGAGAAGGGAGCGGCTGGTAGATACTACAAGTCCTAGCAGTGGCGTAGACCAAAACTGTAAAATACCTACACTAATTTATTTACATTATTAAGTATGTACCTACCTAATTTATTTACATCATTTAGTATGTACCTACCTAATTTAATTACATTATTAATTATGTGGTAATAAAAATCTAGAAAGTAAGATACTATGGCACTTCAAATTAAACTTTTTGTTTTATTAGCCACCAGTATTAACCTAGTAACAAACCACCTTACTGTATACAGTCGAAAAAGTGGGCAAAGTCGTGAGACCAGATCCCATTTATAAATATGAGTGGAAAATTGAGTAAGGTGACTGTGTGGCAAGACCCGCATACTTTTTTTTTACTCGGAGTGATCTAGCTGCCTTAATTATTCACCTACGTTACCGCTTGTAATTGCATACGATGAAGAATTTCAAAAATAATAGTTAAGCTATAGTGACAGATCATTTTAATCACAAAATGAGCAAAAACAACAGTATTTTTTACGGACTTCCCGTGTAGTTTAAGGTAAGTCCGTCTAGTAATGATATCAGCCATACTATGGGTGCTTATATGTTCGTATTCGAATCCTTAAAAAGAATGAAACAAGACAATGAAAAGTGTACTTTAAACTTGTTAATATAAGGTTTAGATTCGAAATAAACACAGTTTTTCTTATTCTAAGGCATATATTACGTAAATGGGGTGGTAAACCTTTTTTGGCAAATTATTATATTATACGTACTTATAATATTTTTTGGGTTTACCAAATAAAAGAGCAGTAGTAGTCGTAGATAAAAATGTGTTTTTTATTGACTGAGATCAAAGAGGGTTAATTAAATAAACTTAATTTTAAACTACGTTTAAGTTTTAATCAAACTCCATAACTTTTTTAAGTATCTACAAACGTAAATTTTCAGGATAAGTAAGGCAAAGACCCACGTCACGTAGCGGCGTAACATCGCTCGTTCTCATCTCATCGCTGCGTTGCGCCGTGTTTCTGGCCAAGCCTTTCTTGTTTATGTGATCTACACAGATATTTTTTCCTGAGTGTTTTCTATGTAGGTATATAACTTGTGTAAGTTTGTATATGTCGTCACCCAGCACTGATAGTACAAGCTTTGCTTGGTTTGGGGCTAGTACTTATTTAATTATTTATTTATTTAATAGGTATTTTTATTAATATTTTCGGTGACATAGTGTGCTTAGGGTGAGGAACACATTTCCTTACTAGTTTTGAGATTAAAATTGTTAATAAACACAAACATCATGTGCAATGTCGAAAGGATTTTTCTATAGTAACCTTATGAAATCGTAATAATAATGAAGTCGTAAAAACAGTTGGTAAACTCTGAATCAAGGGAAGTCTGAATCAAGGAAATATGAAGGACTTGCCTTGTACATAGTAGACGGACTTTCAAACTTAACGAAATTTTAATATTATAAATGATGGAACGTATTATTACAAAACTAAGCCAATTTCTGATAATTTAAACACAGAATAAAGATAGCCGGTTCTTATATTACTTACGTAGTTACTTTCTGGTGCAAAATCTTGTCACAATCGAAATATAACAATTTTATTAAAAGATACCGTCGTCGCACTATAACTTCGAGTTCCATACGCGTAATGACATGTGACATATTTAGGCGGATTGCTCTGAAGTTACATCACAGCGCCATCTGTTTTAGAGTGCGGGAAATAGCGCGACAAACTGATTTATCGACTGCACATCTAGCACACGACGGCCGCGACATACTCTCGATTTTTATCGCACTATACCTCTTCTTCTAAGTGTTCTAATAAGAGAGAGACTGATAGTGCGAGAAAAATCGAGAGAGCTCGCGCGCCGTCGCGTGCTAGCCGTGCTGGACGCTAAAGCGGGAAACGCTTTCAAATTCAAAAGTTATAACGTGTTGACGGACTTGCCTTGTAGACGATCTTGCCCACAGTCACCTTACTAGGAATTGAACTCCTTCTTGCAACCTTTAAGTATACTGTATTGAATTTCAAAGATGCTCATGTGGAAGCTTTTTCGATCATTATCTGGTATCTGATTAAGGATAGTAAGTAAGTACCTATACTTATGTTTCGCAAGATTATAAAGATTATTAGCCCTGTAGCTATTTGATGACGATGACGGAGACAGAAGGTGGTCATAGGAACGCCTTCGATCCGACATTCATCCGGAATGTGAGAACCAAAGAGTATAATAATAATTATATTTATGTAGTGGGAAGGGAACGATGTTTTTACTTAAAATTACTGATTTACCAACCTTTTATTTCTCAAAAAGTAGCACTAACTCATGTCGGAAATGTCGTGATGAAGCATGTCGGTAACTAAGACTCGCTTTGTCTCGCCGAGAAGTCATTAATATTTTCTTTAGTATCAAGTTTCCATTTGGGTGATATGTAATAAACTGTTTTCCTAAAAACACTTCACCTGCCGGGCTAGCACACTAATCGGCCATATATTTATGTTCGAACGTATAACTTTACGATTGTGCCCATTTTTTCGTTATTTAGCTAACATGATAATCTCGCAACAAATATTTATGCCATAGCGTAAAATATATGTAGAAAAAAGGAGTATAGTGTTGCCAATATGTCCAACCGAATTTCTACCAATTATTACATTCATTTAATTCGTTCAATCGTATTCTATGGTTAGAGACCCAATATAATACTACTTAATTAAAGAGTAATGATAAGCACTGCACTGCACGGCTAGCACGCGACGGCGCGCGAGTTCTCTCGATTTTTCTCGCACTATCCGTCTCTCTCTTATTAGAACACTTAGAAGAAGAGGTGTAGTGCGATAAAAATCGAGAGTATGTCGTGGCCGTCGTGTGCTAGACGTGCTGTCGTAAATAAATTGTGTCTCCATCATTTTGTATTGAGATACAATTTAACACATGTATACAATACATGTATACAAAATGTCATTTACGGCATTTACCACACTAAAAACAAAAACCATACTACCGGTACCTTAACTTAACTACCTACTTAAGTCCTGTTTCTGAGACACAACATGAGGTGTAGACAGCTACTTGATTCGGACTTTAAATAAATATTAAAATGTAATTTAGTAGTATTTAACAACTATAATAATCCTACTAATATTATAAATGCGAAAGTTTGGATGTTTGGGTGTTTGTTACTCAATCACGCTTAAACGGCTCAACCGATTTAGATGAAATTTTGCACGAATATACTTTATAACCTGGATTCAAATATAGGATAGTTTTTATCCCGGGTCCACGTAAATAAATCTATATAGTTTCAGTTATCTACTGAAATAAACAATACAAGCGTTTCTCAAAAAAAATGCCACTACATTTTTTCGGAGATTTTCTGCAACTTTTATGTTATTTCTACTCAAAATCACGATGTCTTTCCATCCCAATAGGAGAAAAAAAGTTTCCCAAAATGTTCATACATTTTTGAACTTTCCTATTGTGTTACCACCATACAAAGTGTATGGTAAATGGTAACACAATAGGAAAAATATCTTTGGGACAGTTTTTTGTCCTACCAGGGTCGAAAGAGAGTCCTGATTCTGAGTGGAAATAGTTAACAAAAAATTCCTAGAAGTACAATTAATAATAGTGGCATTTTTTTTGAGAAACGCTCACAAAAGTTAATTTGGTAGGTGTACGGAAGTAGCAAAATAAACCTCCAGCTCACTCACATCTGTATTTCCAGTCTCGGTATCACAAACTTACCAAACGCCTCGCCTACATAAAATTCACGCCGGTAAAATGTCGATGAATATATACTTTAAAATAATACGACACTATAAGTGTCAACTTGACGTTAACGTTTCGGAAAAATTGTTTACTACTTTAACACTGTGGTGAACAGTAGATGGAGAAGAGTCGTCATTAGACTCAAAATACCATACTATTCGTCTCATTCTAACTCATGTCAGCTGACCATAAGAAGTGACAGAGACAACTATATGAAACATCGTCTTGCGATTATACTGCGCGTCTGTATTCCGAGCGAAGCAAGAGAGCGAGATAGGATTACCTTGGCTTCATATCCTTATCTCGCTTTATCTTATAGATCGTACCGCTCATGCCGTCTGCACGACTATCACAAGCCGGCGCTTGAGCTTTCTCGATTTTTCTCGCACTAAGCTCTTTGTAAGTTTTCTAATAAGAGAGAGACGGATAGTGCGAGAAAAATCGAAATATCTCGCGCGCCGTCTTGTGATACCCGTGCAGCTTGGCTTGCTTGGCCTTGGGGATGTGGCTCAATAATTATTATAAATAAAAATAAAAGAATATGGGCGGACTGCCGTGCTCGACCGTCTGGATGCTTTTCTTAGTAATGTGAATGAGGGGTCATTTCTGAACGTGTTTTACTGACATGACATATGTCAAACGCGGCTTTGTATCTGGTATCATCATAGATTGTAGACCTGGTTGGTTGTATTGTATTGTATTTAGTTGGTTGATATTGGTTGTGAAAATATTTTACGGCGTCCTCATTTTAATTAAACAATATAGTTATAATATTATAGCTATCAATATGGGGGAGAAGTCCACGCCACTTCTAGCGGTATTGCAACTACTAAGAAAGTATAATCTCAAGGTAAGTTTACAACAAAATTCTCTCTTGTAAGATTCTCGATTAATGCAACTATGTACTTACTATCTGTCGATTTGTCAGGGTACTGAAGAAATACTCAGGAAAGAAGCGAGTTTAGGCGATGCTGAAATAGAAAACTTGGATTTACCTGAAGTAGAACTTGCCAATATTTTGACTTCTCATCACACGGAAAGTGATCCGTACAGCTATGAATTCGCTTATGACAGCCTTAAAAAGTTTGTTGAAACTTCGTTAGATGTTTACAAGGTAAAACAGTTTTACATATACCACCATACATATTACATGATTAACTTGTGCGTATTTTCTTATATTAGAGAAGATATACATTACTTTGTGTAACAAAATTATAATATAATTATAAGACGTCAATGGGAATCATTCTTCATTGATAATGGCATACTTACCTCCCCGAGTCTTTATGTCTTGGAGGTAAGTGTTTTTATTCATAAGTACAAAACCCAGTGTATAGAAGTACAGCAGATACATACCCATAATGTTCGAGCACAATATACCTATAAGCATAAGCTACATAAACCTGCTGCTTAACTGGCACTTAGCTCCAAAAACTGCTATAACATGTGCATCACAATTTATAATATGATACCTACCCAATAGTTTTAAGTCACAGAAGCTAAACTTATTTAAGAATCTAGTTTAAAACTTTCTCATGTACAAATTTTGAATGATTCCTGTTAATTGTATATGTTAACCCTTTCTTGACATTTAATTTATTTTTGTTTAGTTTACTTACCTAGAAATGCTTAATTGTAATTCAATGTATTTACACCTGAAAAGGTAGGGTGTGGTGAGTCTACCATATTTACTGCAACTGTAACCCATTTCCCACATCCTACTAATATTATAAATGCAAGTTTAGATGTTTGGATGTATGTTACTCAATCACGCTTAAACGGCTGAACCGATTTGAATGAAATTTAGCATGAAGATAGTTTATAGCCTGGATTAAAATATAGGATAGTTTTTTTCCCGAGTCCACGCAGACGAAGTCGCGGGCGGAAGCTAGTGCATAAATAAATTTCATTTCAGAAGTGAAATGATATTTATTTATGCACTAGCTTAAATGTAAAATAATCAGAATAGAATATTTATAAGTAGCATTAACCACTTTAAAGCCAGAGGCCCTACTAAAACGAAAACGAATTTCGTTTGTGTATCTCCCTCTCTGTTGCACTTGCTGGTTCGAGCGACAGAGAGGAAGATACTCAAACCAAGTTTGTTTTGACTTCGGGGTAGCCCCTTCAGAACTGAATAAATAAAATAACAATGAAATGAACATGGTATTACAAACATGCTGTTCTGGATACCTGGGTTGTAATCTGTTATGCAGGATCAATACTGAGGGTGCATTGTGGTCCAGGTCCCTTGTTACATTTTATCAGCTTTGCCTTAAGGTTGGCTGGTAGAGAATGCTTTATAGCATTAAGTCCGCCTTTTGTACCATAACATATTCTTTTGTGCAATACATTCACGCCTTTAAGGGCTATTCGCGCCCAAGGTAGGCAGAGCACATGAAACGTATGTTCCAGCGCCACTTTTAGCATAAATGTGGGTATAAAAAATCGCCAAAATGTGATATTGCAGTGATAGGTTGCTAGCCCATCGCCCACAACACACTTCAACCCTGGTCCCTTAGTCGACTTTTACGACACCCACGGGAAGAAAGGGGGTGGTGAAATTCTAACCCGACACCACACGGTTTTGTGCAATAAAGATTAAATAAATGAATAAATTGATTAATTACAAGTCTAAAGCTTAGTTATGAATATGTATGGAATGATGATTATGTCTGATGAGGATTTATTTGCAGCATGAGCTTTCAACACTTCTGTACCCCGTGTTTGTTCACATGTACATGGTCCTAATATTGTATGATCATAATGTACACGCTGTAAACTTCATGGAAAAGTTTGGTCCTGACCTGGAAGACTACTATCAAGATGATTTGAAGAAACTATCCATTGTTAAAAGCAAAGAACACATAAAGGGAAATGAACTTGCTGAGATCTATAGGTAATATATTTAGCATTTGAAGTAGGATAAGTAAAGCCTTGGACAGCCTTCAACAAAGTTTAGGGTAAAAGATACAAATCACAAAAAACCACTATTGAAATTTACAACTTTTGTTACTATGCTAAACTGTGTTTATATAGGAAGAATAGATAGAGGGACTCGCGCGCACATACACACATGAGTGACAAGCATGTAAACATAAACCACAAGTGGGAACAAGATACAATGTCAAATCTCCTTGTCACCACGTGTCAAAATATGGTACTGAAACTGACGTCACCAATATAACACGACTAAGTTATAAACGACGTTAGAAGTCAAGAATGTATTATTCATCTGATTCTTCTCAATTTAGTAAGGTTAATTTACCATTGTCCCTCTATATGAAGATAGAAGATTTAATAGAGAGCATCCTAGCATATGTCCCCTGGCATATGCTAGGACGCTGGTATAACCTTCACATCTACCCACATGTTAATATACAACATGCCCTACCTCCGGGATAGACATTGCTTTATGTTTAAACATTTCAATCATATACCTACATGAACTTACACTACACTAAATGGTTTACTTAAACCCTTTATAGGTATAGCTTCATTTCCCTCCCTCCTAAGCAGCGTTGGCAAACTTTTTCAAGAGTTGTCCTGACTAAGCTGCTGTCTTGCCGAACACGAAAAAGTTGCAATGTGGTTTTAGGTCCCAACGTTCCACCACCAACATGATATTCAGTCTCCGTCAGCTTCAAGAGAAGTGCCGTGACCAGAACACACCCCTGATTATTGCTTTCGTTGACCTGAACAAGGCCTTCGATACGGTTTCCAGGGAGGGTCTTTACATCGCACATGAGAAAATCGGCTGTCCCCGAAGCTTCTAGAGTTTGTGAAATCTTTTCACACAGGAATGAAAGGTTCGGTATTTAGTGACCAAACGTCCGAAGCTTTCGATATGCGGAGAGGAGTTCGCCAAGGCTACGTCTTAGCACCAACACTAATTCTTCTCGCTCTTGCTAAAGGTTGCCTTCGGTGAGTCGTAACTGGGAGTTCATCTCCATTCAAGAGCAGACGGAAGGTTGTTTAACATCAACCTTTTCAAATCTCGTCGAAACCGCGGGGACCTCTTAATCGTCAGTCTGCTCTTTGCCGATGACGCAGCTTTCGTAGCGAAAACTCCTCACGAGCTCCAAGTTCTACTGGACAAATTGGTCCATGCATGAAACCTGTTCTCCATGTCGATAAATGCAAAGAAGACCGTAATTTTAGCACAAGGCTACCCTCATCAGCTGTCTATCTTACTGGAGAATGTTCCCTTGGAGGTAGTCGATAAGTTCTCCTACTTAGGGTTGACCGTGTCGAGCAACCTCTCCCTAGACGGAGAGGTCGACGTCCGCATCGGTAGGGCGACCACGACGTTCTCCAGGCTACGTATAAGAGTGTGGAACAATAAACATATTACCATTAAGACTGTTGTGAAAAAATGATTGTTGTGTCTTGAGCACACTCTTGTACGGAGCCGAAACATGGACGTCGTATGCTAATCAGGAACGACAGCTAAACACCTTTCACATACGCTGTCTTCGCAGTATTCTAAAAATCACATGGAGAGATATGGTTACGAACGAGAGAGTGCTGGAGATCGCACAGCTCTACATCATTACAGCCCTGCTGAAGCTGAAGCGCTTGCGGTGGCTTGGACATGTGCAACGCATGGACGATTCTCGTTTTCCCAGGCAGATTATTTTGAGCCAAGTTGTTTCTAATAAAAGCGCTATGTAGGACGCCCCATACTACGTTTCAAGGACTGCGTAAAACGCGACATGGTCGCATTTAACATCGATCGCAGCTGTTAGGAAGATCTTGCTGGCAAAGGCTATCGCAAAAGGCCGCGAAATCCACGATGGTACCTGGTTTCAAAATTTAGCCCACAGACGCGCTAAGAGGCGTAGTCGTCAAGAGGTAGCCGATGACACGGTCCATTTGCGTGCCCCAAATGTAGACGCAAATGTCGATCCCGGATTGGCTTATATAGTCACGAGAGTCGTCCCTCGCGTACAGACGCTGTCAAGATGTAAAAGGCCTTATGATGGTAATAGTCTTTTGTAGCTATTGGCTATCTCATCTACCATTTTCATTGTTTTCAAAGTGCTAGCATATGCTCTAGCAGATAAGGGGCTTTCACTTTACTAGGGTCTTTTATTGTTGTTAAACATACTCCTGGTGAATATAATCTCTACATCTTGCACTTCAGTCTTCTAGACCTTTGACTCCGATCACTTCTGCATCACTGTCTTGTTGGAAGAAGTCTTACAGTCATATATGCTTCGCCTTCTCCGTATTCACTTTCTAGTAAACATGCAGATGCCAATAGCAAGATAATAGACCATGATTGAATCAGAACTTAATATTTATTCAACCTGAATAACATTCCTGATACACAATGTTTCATTTCAGCACAAACAAATTTGTAGTGCACATGTCGAGAGATGCATCGTCGCAACTCAAGCGTTACCTGCATGAACAAAAGAGTTCCACTGTGATCATTAACATCATCAATAACCACATCCAGATAGACATCCATGATGGACCGGGCCGGTCACAGGCTCAGGTCCGTGGCAGCACTGGGAGCATGCTCGGAGAAGCTCCCAGAAATGGTTTGATTTTATTTTTAATTTTTTTTTATTAACATCTAAGTAGGAACTTTGCCGAAAGTGTAAAATATGTTAGGTATTTAATAGGTATATCGATTCCATGTTATCATTAGTATAGCAATGCCTGCTTATTTTTCAAGTAGCTGCTAAACTGCAAGATGTAAAAAAATATAATCATCTAACATATCATTAATTGATTTTGCAAGTCTAGGCAACTCAACTTTTTTTTATAATTGCAGAAAATCGAACAAAAGTGTACTATGGATTGTTAAAAGAGCCTGACATTCAAGTGTTGCCAGTGCCCACTGAGGACGAAGAGGAAACTGAAGAAACCCCAGATAAGCCAAAGAAAAAAAAAGCAAAGAAAGACAACATTTTCATGAAGAAACCAAAGTCTGATCCTAATGCACCACCTAATGATAGGATTCCTCTCCCGGAGTTGTAAGTCTCATACTTTCAAAAGATTTTGACTCGTTAAACAATCACTGAGGCGTAATTATTGGAAAATAGTTTGAATTCAAATGCAAAATTTATTGAAACAATAATTTTATATAATATTCTTTACAGAAAAGAAGCAGACAAAATTGAAAAAGGGAAAGCCCTAAGAGAGGCTGCAAAGCGTGTGCAGTTAGGGTCAGAGAGTCTTCCATCAATTTGCTTCTATACTTTGCTCAACAGTGGCCACACTGCTACCTGTGCAGATATTTGTGATGATTCTACGCTACTGGCTGTGGGTTTTAACAACTCTACCATAAAAGTCAGTATTTTTATATAATTAAGTCACTATTATGAATAGAAAACTATATATTATATATACATAAACACTTTTTTATTTTCTAACAGGTATGGACATTGACCCCTGTAAGATTACGAGGCATGAAATCCGCTGAAAAATTGCAAGACATTGATAGAGAAGCAGGTAATATTTTATAATTAGCCATTGTGGATTATGTAAAAAAAACCGACCAAGTGGGAGTCGGACTCGCGCACGAAGGGTTTCGTACCATTATCTATAAAAATGGCAAAAAAATCACGTTTGTTGTATGGGAGCCCCCTTAAAAAATTATTTATTCTGTTTTTTAGTATTTGTTGTTATAGCAGCAACAGAAATTCATCTGTGAAAATTCCAAGTGTAACTTGTTTTAAGCTCACCTCAACGCTCACCCACAAATATATCTTGACACCGCGATGCGTAGTAACTAAGTGTAGGCAGAGGTCTAGTTTCGTGAAGGGTGATCGGCGGGGTGAGCCGCATTAGCGCGTAGCGAATAACAGCCCTGGTGACATACGGATAGACGGACGGACAGCGGAGTCTTAGTAATAGGGTCCCATTTTTACCCTTTGGGTACGGTACCCTAAAAACGATATTTATAAACCTTTATGTAATTTTCAACAGGGGATGTACTTGTAAGAATGATGGAGGAAAGAGATAGAGATGCTTGTCGCACACTGTTTGGACATTCCGGACCAGTTTACAAAGTCGCATTCGACCCATTTAAGACCATGCTATTGTCCTGCTCGGAAGATGCAACAGGTATGCATTATGGTTTTTTTTTTATTATACTCCTTGGCTTTCTTAATAACAAACAGATTAGCGAATCTTTATTACTTATTTATTAATATTTTTAACTACGGTTATTGTCCCTTGTAGCTAAGATTTTATTATAATTATCTTTTTAGTTTGTTATTGCTTGCAAAACGTGTTTGTTATACCTACACCGTGGAATCACTCGACGATTCTGTCGGAAGATCAGCGCTGGCAGTAATGCTGAGATTCCGTTTCGTGACATTCATTCATTCATGCCTGACACTCATTTTACAAGCTTTTATTTCACTTGCACTGTTCGTAAGTTGTCCGTCAAAAGGACATTCCCAAATCCTGTACCAACGTTTCATTTGTGCCACAACCAAACAGGCGTCATCTGCCTTTATTATAGCTACATATGAACAGGGAAATGTGAGATCAAGTACGTCCTCAATAAACTTTTTCATTTCATTACATTCATTTCAAGATTTTTAATCTTCAAGCAACTACCTTTTCCAACCCACCTGACCATTCAAATAATATGTAACAATTTCGAGACACATAACAACTATGCGTGTTCGGAGGTCAAACTTGCAATGGCTTTGCCTTGATGTGAATTGTCGGTAAACGTAGTCAATATCATACTGGGAGATACTGACACAATTTTTCTGCTCATTTGTACCAGGGATGCCGCGGCGGATTCGATTTTTTGACATCCGCGGATGCGGATCTTTGGGGACACATCCGCGGATGCGGATTTTGTGGTCAGACACTAAAAAACATAAATAAACAACATCTATTATATGATATAACGTAATCATCAAACACGTTGAGAATAAATTACAATATAGCGAATCAAAAACGCGTCTGCTCTTGGTCACAGAAACGAAAAGAAGTTATTTGACTAATGACGAAAATATATTAAACGGCTCCTTTCTTGTCGTAAATTGCACTACATCCGCATCCGCAAAAACTCCGCATCGAATTTCGCGGATGCGGATGCGAATGTCTGCAACATCCCTGATTTGTACCAAGTATGGCGACCCTTCAGGGGTCTAATTATATAATGTCGAAAAGGAAAATGATGATCATAGCGCTGGTACCGGGCGGCCCGGCCCCATCGCGTGGGCGTTAATCGAACGTGTCGGATAAATAACGAAAGTCGTACGATTGTATTTTCCGATAGTCGATGAAAAAAGAAGTAGGCGGTAGCGTAATGCCATACTTCTCCGTTGTGACGTACAGTCAGCGTCATATAGTTAGTAGCAGCCAAGGTAGCCAAATATTTCGGTAGATACACGTCTTTATTACGTTATGTACGTTACGAAATATTTGGCTACTCTGGCTGCTACTAACTATATGACGCTGACTGTACACCCTACGGTATGGATGTGACATAAAGAGTAGTATTGGTGCAAACGTACTATGGAAGCGCGGCAATGTCCTTTGCAATCCCTTTTCTCAGTCGCTTGTTGTTATCCGATTGAGCTGAAATTTTGGGTTAAGGTATAGTTTGGATGACAATTCATTATTATGGTACCATCGAGCTGATCTGATGATGGAGACAGAAGGTGGCCATGGCCATGGCAATTCAGTACTTAACCGACGTAACCCCGTTGAGTTGAGGCTCGTTAGAATCGTCTCAATGAGTAGTTGAGTTGATGACGGTATACAGAAAAATACAGTCGGAAATAAAAGCTTGCACCAAAAATGAAATTTTTGACAGAAACGGTTGCGGTTTGTTTATTGTCTCGAATAATTGTTTCTTTCTTTCAGTGAGACTGTGGTCGTTACAATGCTGGACATGTCTTGTGGCATATAGAGGCCATGTGTGGCCTGTGTGGGATGTGAGGTGGTCGCCTCACGGGCATTATTTCGCGTCTTCCGGGCATGACCGCACAGCGCGACTCTGGGCAACAGACCATCATCAACCTCTGAGGATCTTCTCGGGCCATCTCACAGATGTTGATGTAAGTATGATAAATATCTATTATTTACGTAAATTCTTTAAAGGTTCTTTGGCGTTGGAAAGTCGTTTAGCAAAAAAATTAAGACAAGACAATAAATTAGTAGTTTTTTTATTGGGTTTATATTTATTACTTTATAATTATGTTCATTCAACTTCATTGTAACTTCTAGTGTGTGCAGTTCCATCCAAACTCAAACTACTTAGCTACGGGCTCTAGTGATAGAACAGTTCGCGTCTGGGATTGTTTGACAGGAACTCAAGTTAGAATTATGACTGGACACAAGGTGAGTACTTGTTGTTATTGTCTTTACCGTACACAATGTTTTACTTGCACTTGCGAAGATCTTACATACGTTTCATACGAAATTAGGCATTTATTATATCAGTGACGTCATATTTTTTGTCAAGCACAACACTAAGGCCGAGGCCGCACTGAAAGAATGATTAGTGACGCGACGGCGATCTTCATACATCAAGTCGTTGTACTGAGGGCCCTACCGCGAAACGAAAACGAACTTCGTTTGTGTATCTCCCTCTATGGCGCACTTGCTAGTTCGTTTTCGTTTCGCGGTAGCACCTCTGAAATCGCAGTCGCGTCACCAATGGCCGCACCAGTGCAGCCCCGGCCTAAGTGTAACGCCGGCCGGCGAGACAGGTTTGTGTGGCCGCAGGTGCAATGAGATCTGAAAAGCTGGTACTGGTAGCGAGTGTGTGTCATCTAGGTTCGCGGCACAAGTATGAGAATATAGGTATTCCGGGTAAATTAAAATGGTCATACATAATAATCGGAATTCGAGCTACGGTAGCCTAGTGGTTCAGGCATGCGGCTGTCAAGCGGCGGTCGTGGGTTCGAATCCCGGCTCGTACCAATGAGTTTCTCGGAACTTATGTACGGAATATTTACCGTTAGCTTTTCGGTGAAGAAAAACATCGTGAGGAAACCGGTCTAATCCCAATAAGGTCTAGTTTTTCCTCTGGGTTGGAAGGTCAGATGGCAATCGCTTTCGTAAAACTAGTGCCTATGCCAAATCTTGGGATTAGGTGTCAAAGCGGACCCCGGGCTTCTTTAGGGGCACAACCGGGAACAACGCTAGGAGGATGATGATGATACATAATAATCGGAATTCGGCTAATTTGTCGTATTAGATCCCTGTAACCGCTAGGCCCACTTTTGCCTATCCCCTTTAGAGGAGTTTGTCTACGAGTTGCAAGAATGTAAAGTAGAGATTGCCTTGTATTATTGTTACATGATATTTTTAATTATGATGATGATTATATAGCTTAACTGGAGTACATTTATTTTCTAAAATATTATACAAGCTGATAACTAACATTAACTAAATTAAATTAAAACTAAGTTAAATCTAAAAAAGGCCCTCGAGGCATTGTACCGAGGTTGCTGGCGGCATTTCCTCGCTGAATTGCAATGCTGAAGTGTTGCGCGAGAAAGCTGCCAGCTCTTAGGTCACCAGTTAAGTCAACCAGACGTTTCGCGATTTCCGCAAATAACTTTTGGGCACTGGGACCCCACGGACCGAGGGTCTCGACGCCAAATGGTACAAAGTTGTACTCTCGGCCGAGGCCTCTATATTTAATACTAGTTGCCCGGCTAGTACTTACTACAAGTTGTCCTATTACCCGTTTTCCCGTAGGAATGAAGCATTTTCCCGCGGTAAAAAGTAGCCTATGTTTATCAGGGATAATGTCGGCTTCTAATGGTAAAAAAAAATTTCAAATCGGTCCAGTAGTTTCGGAGTCTATTCAATACAAACAAACAATCAAATCTTTCCTCTTTATAATATTATTATTATTATAGTGTAGACGTTTTAGATTTTCGCCCGCACTAGAAGTAGTCCGTTGGAAGTGTAGCGTCTCACACAAGCATCTGTCCCAAACTCCACGGAACCAAAAACGTATTGTATTGACCTTATTTCATTTTAAACATTAACATTTTTTACCATGGAGTCAATCTGTCTGATAAAGGCATTACGTTGAGCGGATATTAAGCGGCTTAATCCTTCAAATATTGTATTTACAGTTACATTTGCAGGGACAAACAAAACATGGAAAGCCATTCAAGATCGTAAATGTTAATCAATTTTTCCTCAGGGCGCTGTATTCACGCTCCAGTTCTCCATCTGCGGGCGCTGGTTGGCGTCGGGCGGCGGCGGCGCCGCCGGCGGCGAGCTCATCGTGTGGGACGTGTCGACGGGCGCGGCGGCCGCCATCTTACCGCCTGTCCATACCGCACCCTTACACTCACTCGCTTTTAGCCGCGACGGTACCATTCTCGCATCAGGCAAGTGTTAACTAATTTCCTTTAACATAATTTATGATTAGGCGGATCCACACCGGACGAGCGGCTCGCCCGAGCCAGTCCAAACGGCCGCATGCGGTCGCGTCGGTGGACACACCTTGGGCATACGCGCGCGGCAAGTATTGGCTCGGCCGAAACTACCGGGCCATTAGTGTCTATATAGGTCGCATCTCTAAACAAATTCGAGCGAGTTCAATATTTATAGGGCAAAAATGCTTTCGTATGTCCTGCTGTCCCCTCTATACAGTGTGTTTGGTAACAGGATGCAAAGCCGAAAGTAGGTAATAGTTTAGGTCATTTAGAACCTTTTAAACCATACATGTCTTTGACAAATTATATTAGTTTTTTATTTATTTAAGTTTTAATATTTTTCTGAATCTCCAATAGTCAAATGTCAGGTAACTTATTATTCCAACTTATTATTCAGAATCAATGTTTTATCACAAAATCATAATTGGATTTGTCACAAGTAGAGTGAAACATTTGTTATTAAATTTTGAAATCGTTGTTTTTTTATTTACACAGGTGTTTCAAATTACTTTTATGGTGTACAATAGACATTTTAAAATACATAATAAAACAAAAAAAAAGCTACCTACAGTAACAAAAGTACTATTGTCTATTTAGTTTGACATTTTGGAGTTTCTAAATGGCCTAAACTATCACCTACTTTCGGCTTTGCACCCTGTTACTAAACACCCTGTAGGTCGCATCTCTCAACAGATTTTCTTGAAATTTTCTGAGCGAGTTCGATATTTATAGGGCAAACATGCTTTCGTATGTCTGGCTGTCCCCTCTATAGATCTCATCTCTCAACAGATTCTCGTGAAATTTTGTGAGGGTTCGATGTTTATAGGGCAAAAATGCTTTCGTTTGTCCGGCCCGGATCTCGGTCAAGAAGCCGACAACGCTGGGTGAGGCGTGCGGGTGCGGCCGAACAAAACAACCGTCCACACAGGTTGCGGAGCGCACGTTAGAGCGAACCTTGCTCGGCCGAGCCGCTCGTCCGGTGTGGAGCCTTTTGGTTAAGGAAATCATCGTGAGGGAACCGGTCTAATCCCAATAAGCTCTAAGTTTTCCCTCTGGGTTCGAAGGTAATATGGGTAATTTCGTAAAAGCTAGTGCCTATGCCAAATCTTGGGATTGGGTGTCAAAGCGGACCCCGGGTGGCGGGCTCCTAGAGCACAACCGGGAACAACGCCAGGAGGATGATGATGTTAATTTATGATTGGTGCCTATTGTTCCAACTTTGCGAGTTTTTTTTTGTTTAGGATCTTTGGACTGCACAATTAAATTATGGGATGTTGCTGCTATTACTGACGAGGTGCCAGTAGAAGATGCTGCAACTAGTACAGTGGACAAAAAGGAGGATAAATTTTTATTACGTTCCTTTGCTACGAAGAATTCTCCTATCACAAGTTTACATTTTACTAGGCGTAATCTATTGCTAGCTGTAGGCACCTACGAAGGGAGTAATTAAGAAATAAAAAATATTGTATAAACTCATCATTTTAATTACTTATAATATAATAAAACACACTTTTTTACACTAAATATTGTTTTTTATATAAAGTAAAATCATAATATTTGAAGCAGGTATGACCTCTCTGATGTTATGAACTGTATCATTAAATTGAATATTGACTCATTACTTCTAGCAACTTGGGCCTTCATGGCCTGTTTAAAATCTTCCTTGACCCCTTTGTCTGCTCCCCTAGTTCCAATCCTTCTCTGTCCTAGATGCTGCTGAGAGTTTGGTAAAATATCCAAAGCAACACTGTTATTCTGATCATTCCACATAAAACTCAATTCTTCCAGTATGTCTATGTGGATAATATACGCTGAAAATAAATGATAGTGAAAGACACCCTTTCGCTTTATAATATCCAAAATGTTGATGAATACTGCTTCTTCCTGGGGCCATCCAAATTGCATCAATACTAATATGTGGCCATAGGTTAAATCTGAACTATTGCCAGTGCTGAGCAGCATTCTTATAAGCAATGTACAGAAGTAGTGCATTATGGCTACTTTAGTAAGCGGCAAGAAGTGCAGATGTCTGTGGGTACCACCCACTATGAGCTCAGTCTCCAACACCCCCTCAACTGATGGCAGCTGCGGCAGGGCTGCCAATATGCTCTCCACACAAGTTGCATACTTTTTATGGAAGAAGCTAAAGGATACTCTCATAATGTTAGCAGATAGATTGTTCCCTTGAACTGTCTGAATGGTCTCATCATATCTCCCTTGAAAAAGTGCTAATTCTTCAGAAAATCCTTCCAACCATGGTTTGATCTGCAACTGATTGGCTAATTTCATGAATTCCCGAGATATTACTTCATTACTGTGCAGCAGTTCCCAACAATTAGCTGCAGTTTGAAACTGGTTTGATGAAACTCCAGAAACCTCTATTTCAACTTTCCTTCTCTTCAATGGTGCTATGTCTGGATCAGAAAGGGCTTCTATCAGAATATGATTACCTTTTTGTGACTTCTGTTCATAAAGAGATCTCAAGAAAAAAGTGGTCCCACAGTACAGGAGCTGACGACAATCATCACAATTTCTTAATGTCACAAGCTTTTGGAAGTAAGTCTCCTTATTTAAGCTATTGTTGTAATTAATCAAAAAAGGATCCCACCCAAGCTGCCTTCCCAACAAATCTAATACTCCATATAGCCTCTGCCAGGGGTCTGATATATCATGTTCTGTTTCATCATACACATAAGAGTTATAAAAATCAATAGCTTTGATGAGCAACCGCTGTAACAATCTTGGGGACTCTAAAGAGCTAAGGAGTGGCAGTGTTTCCACAACCAGCAGCCTTGCATACCGATTGTCAGAGAAGAATTTATCTGCATTTATTAAGGTTTTCACAAGGCTATCAACTCCGAGTTGGGGAAACTTTTTCAACAATAAGACCAACAGCCGACAGTGCTCCATAGTGTCGTCACTATTCTCCACACTTGTCTTTAGTATCGTTAGTTGTATATCAGGACATATTTTGTCAAACATTTGACTCAAAAAACTAGATTCAGATGTTTTAAGCGCGTTAGCGATTGCCGATATCTCAGGTAGAAGTTCCGGAAGGTTTTGACGCGACAACATTAACGAAGTGAAACACTCTGCTGCCTCTTGTAAGTTACCAGATTGTTTTTCCATCAAATAAGCTTCAAATTGTATCTTGAAATTTGTAGGAAATAGTGTTTTCGCAGTGAGCATCCATGCTTTAGCGGAATGTATGTTATGCTTTTGTGCTTCTTTAGCTTTTGTAATAATATAATCTTCATCACTTAAAGGAGCTTCAATTCCAGGCATGGCTCCAGGCAGATTTTGCATAAATATTGTTAAAATATTTAAACTAGAACAACCAGTAAATCCAATTCTACTTTTATTTTAGTTATACCTAATTAAGTGAGCCACTGCATTGCAGTTGACTATTGTTGGATTTGTTGGGTTGGGTGTTGGTTGTGTTGACATTGAACATTGATTGACACTTGACATTTTTGACGTACCATGCCATCACAGACTACAGAAAAAGGCAGATAGGCTCTAATAAATTGAACGTGTTCTATATACCCGATCTCTTCTTACTTTTGTACTTATCGAGTAAAAAAGGGATAGAACCATGGTATCTGCCAGGTCTTCATACGTCATTGTCTCTTGCTTTTTCGCTCACACGATGGAAGCTTGAGATTTAGTGCAGCGAAAGATATTTTGTTACAAATTATCGACATCGATATTTACTTTTCATATATTCATCTGCACCATTCGCAAATAAATGGTATCTCCATACAAATACATGTATACAAAATGTCATTTACGGCATTTACTACAATAAAAATGACAATCATAGATAACTTAACTACCTAAGTCCTGTTTCTGAGACACAACTACGTGAGATGTAAGCCGTATTTAACAACTATAATAATAATCTGCACAGTTTTAATTATCTATTAAAAGAAACAATAAAAAAGTTAATGTGGTAGGCATACTATACGGAAGTAGCAAAATAAACCTCCAGCTCACACATGTGTATTTCCAGTCTCTGTCTCTCAAACTTACCAAACGCCTCACCTACATAAAAAAATCACACTGATAAAATGTCGATGAATATAAACTTTAAAATAATTACAACAGTATTAAGTGTCGACTTGACGTTGACGTCTCGGCTACAAACCATATGCCGCGTTCACATGCTCAAGTTCAAAGCGACATTCACGTGCACGGGCACGGGCACGAGCGTGTATACGTGCGTGAATACTTTATTGCTCTCATGTAGACATTGCATCAGGTCTTAAATATCTTACAGTCTATAGTACAACATGACACCCTGTAATGCTACATTTACACGCTTGCGGTGGCTTGGCAAGCGTCCGCAAGCTCCAAGCCTTCACAAACGCTTGAATGGCATTTACACGCTTGCGAGTGCGTTAGTGTGGTCCAAATAGGCAAGCATGGCAGACGTGGAAGTTGTGTCGGCTATTGCGTTCGGCTCGCTTTGGTATGCCTCGAGAAAGGCTAAGGTTTGGTCGTTTGACCATACAGCACTCATGGTCGATACGCGGTTACATAAAGGCCATATAAACAAGGCGACCGACCGTCGCGAGCTCGCGAGCGAGCGACACTAAACACGCGCCAACGTGTAAATACGTCGCAAGCGCTTGCCCAAGCTTCCTTTGATCTGTCTGTGTTCAAAAACCGACACTAGTCCGGATCGGGCCAAGCTCTCACAAGCCTTACGCAAGTCAAGCCAAACACCCCCGTTTACACGCTTGCGCTTGTGGAGGCTTGCCAAGCCACCGCAAGCGTGTAAATGCAGCAAAGGGTATTGCAAATCCTTCGTCTTTAGACGTAGGTACACATTAGGAAATTAAACTAATATTTACACGTTTACATCTAGGATATCATTAGCTAAGCATATCTATTTACATTGAAGAAGCCTAAATGTGCACGCGCCCGTGCCCGTGCTCGTGAATGCCGCCGATCCGAATGACTCGGTTTTTTGACAAGGATCAAAGGGTGAATGTTTTCGTGCTTGTGTACCTGCGGCGCTACCACGAACTTCGAAAGTCGAAGTTCGGATATTTCCATCTCTATCGCACTCCCTTACTCGAGTGACAGGGATGCATGTATTACGAACTTCGACTTTCGAAGTTCGTGGTAGCGCCGCTGTTCACACGCTCGCATGCATTCTCCTTATTCCGAGCGTGCATTTGTAAACATGTCGGAATTGGAGTCGTCAGAAGATTAAAGATGGTCTAAGAAAGAATTTTGCTCTTTCTGGGGAGGTTACCAGTGGGACCCAACAATATGAGACCCCTAGAATAAATATTTCAAAGATAAAAAAATCTCCCATGTTTGCATGACAAGCACGCCCGCGAGCGTGTGAGCCTGCTTGGGCCGCAAAAGTGCACGGGCTGCTTGTGAACGCGGCATAAGAGACTGAAAACACCGTGCTATTGATTATGATTTGGTTTAACGAGCAGTGTTGCCGTTTGGTTCCGTTTGTTCCGTTTTTCGGAACTTTGGACAACCCCGCGGAACTTGGAAGGAACTTTCGATTTTAGGGCAATTTTCGAAACTTTTAAGGTCCCGGCATTAATTTATTAAATAACACACTAAAAATATTGTTCAAAAATTAAACTCATTTTTCTGTTAAAACTAAATAATCATGTTTCATGTTCCTATCACAAAAATACAGCTGATCCAAACCGGCTAATCACGCGAGCATACACACGAAGGCTTGAGCCGTGGTCGTGGCCGCTGATTGGTCGAACGTCGAACGGGTCAGAGCTGCTATAGGTGCTGTCGCTGTCACAACTCACATCACATCAAATCAAATGCATGTTTATGTTTGTCTTTGTTTTGTTTATGAAGATAATTTATTAGGTCGCACTAAAGCTACGTACATGATTTAATTTAAATAAGTTTTATTTGTTATGCAAGAAACTCTTCAAGTGTAACTTAAGTGTGTGAAAGTACTTTCTTCAAGGCGATGGTAAGTAAATTCAACATTTTTGTCATTGAAATCCAGAAACGAACTTTCTTTTTTATAGTTTAACGTTGAAATGATAAAGTTTTGATTTATCGAAATCGAACACTTGCTTGATGTTTTGAGTTTGTGCCCTACATGCTTTACTGAATAATGAATTAATGATTCGGATTATCGAAATCAAAACTAAACTTGTGCTGTACCGAGTTCTGACATTGTTTTCATAAGAACCACGGACTAATACAATAGATTTACGGCATAATAGTTTTTATCAATTTAATTATGTACTTAAGGCACATTGCGCACACACACCCGATGCATTCGTCTAGCCCTTGAACTGTTATGGTTCCGAAATGTAAACTAATTGCTCTTATAATAAATAAATCGACATCGACATCTTAGTTTTATATTTTTACGCTTTGATTGGTGAATTTTTAAATATTTTTTTTTCAATGTGTGATTTTTGTGTTTATTAACCCTTTTGGCACGGTATTATTGTAAGTTGTATTGAAATTTGACGAGTTATAGTTATTTCACCATTTAAAAAAAACGGAATTTTTCAACCTAAAACGGAACTTTTCAGGAATGGCAACGAAACTTTTAGGTGAAGTAACCTGGCAACACTGTTAACGAGGTTTGACAAGCCGATATGTGACTTGACAATGAATGATGACAGATTTCGTTTGACGTGATGTAAATTCCATACGGAGTATAAATTTATCGCATTAATTGCGAAGAAACGAAAATGATAAGATGATAACAAATCTGCTTTGTGCGAATAAGTCATCGAAACTAATGGAACGTGTTACCTACTCAATGAACGACCTGCATGTTTGTGATGGTTACTCAATTGCGGAGTTAGTTCCGGATCTTGTTTTGGAAAACATATTTTCATATTTAAGTGTGAAAGATCTTAGAAATTGTTCCTTAGTTTGTAAGAGTTGGTATAGAATTCTCAGTGATGAAAACAACGACGTCTGGAGAATACATTGCGTTAAAAGGTTGGCAGAAGAAGTCATGAAATCAGACTTACTTTCAACATTAACCACTTACAAGGCCAAACTTAAGGCCTTCTTCCATGCGTGGAACCCTCATGACTGTTCCAGAAACATCTATGTAAAACCAAACGGATTCACATTACACAGGTAACTTGTTTTTTTATAACCTAACATGGAATAGTATCAAAAAAATAACTATGACACACTTATACGCCCATTAAATACTAATGTTATGTTTGTCTCAGGAATCCAGTTGCACAGAGCACAGATGCTTGCAGAGGTAAAATGGGTTTCAATTATGGCCGTCATGCCTGGGAAGTGATATGGGAGGGGCCACTGGGCACTGTAGCTGTGGTGGGCATTTCAACTAAAGAAGCTCCTTTGCAATGCCAAGGATACGTGGGTTTATTAGGAGCTGATGAACAGAGTTGGGGATGGAACCTGGTGGACAACCATTTACTGCACAATGGTGACACTCAAGGACACTATCCACTTCTTAACAATTGTCCAAAATATCAAGTAAGGAGTACAATTTTATCAACTTACCATTTCACTGCCAAAGACGGCCATTCACGTCATCGGAAAATCGTGCCATTCCTGCTCCTGAGCCATAAAATAAAGATAATAATACCAAACATTATAAGAGAGTTCTAGAAGTGTTTTTTATCATTTGATGTTGGTGGCCATAAAATAAAGATAATAATACCAAACCTTATAAAAGAGTTCTAGTAGGTGTTTTAATTGGTGTTTGGACAGTCATCATTTGACATTGGTGGCGTCCGTGGCATGGCTAGTCACTTTGTCAGTGGTCAATAGATTAATTTAATCATTTACAAGCCATATTTGACTAGTTGTTTTAAAGTTAAAGTAAATTGACATATTCTTAGAAATACCATAATTATGTTATGTCATAGATACAGTACACCTTTTTAGGAAGATAACAAAATACTACAATTTGGACTTCTTTTACAGGTTGGTGAGCGAATAAGAGTGATATTAGACTGTGAAGATAACACACTATCATTTGAAAGAAATTATGAATTCCTAGGAGTTGCATTTAAAGGTAAATATGTTACATTAAGTATCATGGTACAGCATTATGGTAATGCGTTTTATGGTCATGTTTGACATGACTTTTGGTACATTTAGACCATGAAACCTATCATGCTAGCTGGGCCAATGTACCTGGAATTTTTTTATCACCACCCAAATAAGAAAAAAATCAGATATCCCTCCTGTCGGCCACACTATAAATTTATCAGTTTATCACTATAACCTGCACAATTAACCCTGTATATTTGGCCAGTGAAAAAAATCGCCCATTTATAATATAATCAATAAATACTTATTTCCATGTTCTTTCAGGCCTTCCTAACAAAAGACTGTACCCAACAGTGTCAGCAGTGTACGGAAATACGGAAGTGTCTATGTTATACCTTGGTCCACCTTTGGATGGCTGATAGCAACTCTCCACATCTAGATAATTTGTCTATAATATTATAACTAATTCAGCCTAGTTAAAACATAACTAGTGATTAATTCAATCAATCTATGCACAGAAATGTTTGCAATAACTAGCTACATTAATCTTGTTTTATTCTGTCCCTATATGGGAGCACAACTTTGGCAGACTGAGAAAATGTTTATAATTGGACTTGTAACATGGGCAGGAGACAGCCCATAAAAAGTAGTATTGTAATTGAGACAAAAACATATTTTTATAGTAAAGATTGATTGATTGATTGAGATGACAAAGGACAGTCAACGAAAACTTTTCCAAACTATAAAATTGTGAGATAGTGTAAACCCAGTGGGGGATTCTAGGAAATCTTTATTACTATAGTTTTCGGGCTTGATGACACATAGTAGCCTAGACATAAAATATCAACATGGTTTATAAACTTTCTGAGTTATGGCTGTGTTGATGTACCTGGGCTAACACAGGAATATATCCTATGTAGCATTTTATTTCATTTTTGTTCCATTTTGTGAAAATAACATGTTAAATCCAGTAAATAAATTAAATTTAAGTAATGAAGCACTCCAACCCTGGTTCTATTCAATATCTGGCAAAAAACCTGGCTAATTATTATACACGGAATCTTTTTAAGAGATCATGCTCGAGGGACCTTGAACAGCCCTCCGACAGGTCGCATGACTCGCATGTGAGTAGAGCGCTTTAAGCCTTGGCAATCCCAATTTTATTCACACCTCGATCATACTAGCGCATAGCCAAATAAATAGGACTGCACAAATAAATTCGAGTAACAATGACACTGAATACCTACGCCAATCATAGCCAGGCCTGCTTTGTACTTTTTTACTACCTTTGGTCCTATCAGTACATATTCTGCTCGGAAAAGTGAGCAAGGTGGTTGCCACGTCATGAGATTGAGAACCAATATATAAACCTAACTTGAAAGCCTAAAAGTTACATTGACAACATCGCCAAACGCATAATAGGTACAGTCAGCGTCATATAGTTAGTAGCCAAATATTACGGTACACGTCTTTATTACTGTAAGAATAAGGGTGTGTTACGAAATATTTGGCTACTCTGGCTACTAATAACTATATGACGCTGACTGTACGTAGCCGTTGTTGGCGCTGCGCGGCCACTCGCCTTTAGGTGTGGGTATTTTGCGTTAAACATGCATAATACTTAGTCAATTTCAAATAAAAAGTATTGTTACTTTTCTGAAGTTTTCATCCGCATCCGCCACTTTCTGTTTGAAATATCTATTAAACTAGGTCTAATTTGCATTTTAAATTAAATCCTCTTGCTACCTTACGAGTTAAGGTGTAATTAAATAAAAAAGTTATAGTCAATACTTTATTTTAGAAACCAGTGAATCCTTACAAGGTTATTTTTATTTCGTTCAATCACAGGCTCACAAGAATTACGCGGCGGCCACAGGTGTTTGTGGTGCCGTTAGACTGTCTTGACTAATTAGGTAGTATATATGTATTGCATAAGGAAGCGCTACAAGTACGAAATCGGCGGACTGCATGCAGGCCGCCGCGTGATTTGGGCCCGTGTGATACGTGCCGGAAGCACGGCGGCCGGTCAAGGTCACTCCGTACTAGATTTTCTGTTTTTCTGTGACCTTGCTCGGACGTCCGCCAATTTCGTAGTGTAAAGATGCGTAAGTATTCAAAAGGGTCACTACTACATTTGATTTTTAATCTAGACAGGGCTGGTATTCCCAACGTGTACCTGCAACTCGCTTAGTATAACTTGACCTAAAGATTCCATAACTACGCTTAAAGGCAGGTTACGGATTCAACTGGTTGTCCTGAGGTGACGTATCGGCATTGGTAATCGTTGTGAATGCTAGGCCTGCTATGTAATTCGATGACAACCTGTCTGGACTCACCTCACCACTAGTTACTGATGCAGCTCTATCCCGATACTCGTGACAACTATTCGTAATCGCAAATCATATTTATACTAATTCACCTTATGCGGGTTGTCGGTTAGGCCGCGGCAGCGAACGACAAAACTATAAAGTCTAAGTAGCGCCACAAAATGACCCCACAGAATGGGTGCCATTGCCATCAGGGCAAAATTATATTAGAGCCACGCCGCGTGCCGCAACGCGTACTTTGTATTGAACGTGGCGACACGCGGGACTGAGCGAATGTAATATAATTCATACAAAATTTATGTAACCGATTTGCCTTGCGACACGCGGCGTTGCTCTAATATAACCCCAGCTTTATGCGGGGTGTCAAAACGATGCCAGGCAGCCGTTTAGTTTGAACATGCGCATACCGGGTTTTAGGTATTGTAGGTATCGTTCGCTGGGCCGCGGTCTGAATGCCAGCGGGCAGCGGGACGACGAGTGGGCGGTACCCGATAGAACTCGATCAAATGTTTGAACTGCCGCTCGTCGCTCGCTGCCCGTGGTGATGCGGGTAAATATCTGTCAACGATGGTCACAAAATATTATAACAAAGGTAGCGGTAGTGTCTGTGGTTGAAGACGACAACTTCATTTACCAGTTATCACACGGCATGATTTTAGCGCTATTAAATTATTTTTTTGTACAATGCCAAATTGCAAACGATGGCTATACAACCTTTTGGGGGCGATTACAGAGTATTATCACGCGATACGTTGTATCAAAATACGTAGGTAATGGGGCTTCTCCACTCTCGCGAGCACCTCGCTCGAGGCGCTCGCCACGTGTCTTGGCGAGTGGAGGCCGTAGGAGTGCTAGCCATCCACACTCTCGCTTCAGTTGCTCGCTACCATCGAGCTACACGGATTTTTGGGATCCCAAATTACTGGTTCTGTTTGATACAGCTCCATAAAAGTAGAACACAAGTCATTACTCCACTCCAACGTCTCCGTCATTATAAAAAATAATTATTGTTAGGAAATAGGTTACGTCGCTACTCTGCGGCAGCAAACACAAAGTGAGCGAGCGCGAGAGTGTGGACGATTGCCTCGCCTCGCCTCTCGCGTCCGAAAAACCGATAACAAGCGGAGCGACCGCGACGCAAGACGAGGGAACACGAGCGCATCGTCCACACTCTCGCACTCGCGTTTGCTCGTGTACGCTCGCGAGAGTCGCCCCATAACATGCTTATTGACGTTATTGAAGCAACTTTTACAACTTCTCGATTTTTAACCTTTTCAACGCTCTGTCGAAAGTTGTCAACCACACGCCAAATTAACAAGACATTTATTGCGGGGTTACCCCTTATGTCAATGCAAGAAGTTTGCTATCGCGCTGGGCTCTACCTGTCGTTGGCGTTGAACCTGCGGTGCGGATATATGCGTCGTTGGCGTCGTAAAGGTTCAACACGGGTCTGGCCTACCATCGTTAAGGCCCTCGGACTCAACAATCTCTTCCATACCTACTTGAAGAATTGAGTTCAAAAAGATGTACACGATTTGAGGCTAAAGTATAATTGGTATATGTCGTATCATTCTACATAATAGTGAAGAGATACTTACAATACTTATTACTATTCCAGATTTTGGACTTGGATTTCAGGCTGGACCTCTTTTTTGCTTACGCCCGTGGCCGCACACTCAATTTAAACCTAGATATAATAGCTAAGTAAGTTAATAGGTACAACTTTTATCATAATGTTCGGCAACCATTGCCATATCAATACACTAGGTGTTTGACCTAATTTTCTACACCACCAGATTAGCGTTCAATACTTTCACGAAAATGAGGATTCTGAGTAGGCAGATGAGTTCAGTAATAAAGCTCTATTCGCAGATAGCTCAGCTATTTTTTGGTTGATGAAACCATTCCGATAGAAAAATCGAATATAAGATAATTATAGTGTTGTATGTATGTTTTAATCCATCCACCAACTAAGCGTAGGCAGAGGTCTAGTTTCGTAACGGGTGACCGGCGGGGTGAGCCGCTTTAGCGCATAGCGAATAACAGCCCAGGTCACAACCGCGACAAAAGCCGAGGACAACGTGTGTTGGGAGTCGTTGGTGAAAGGTTTCCTGGTGTAAAACGGACACGACTTTCAGCATTGAAAACGGACCATTGATGAGTCACGGCTAAATAAAAATGGAGAATAATGGATATCAATAGGTATTAGGTACCTACGGGTGTAGGTACCTACTAGGTAGGCTCCTGCACCTTGGCCAGGCCCAGTACCTATCAGTGGCGGAGCGCCCATAGTAACAAGCCGATTCCCACCGGCTACCGGCGGTTAGAGTACCTACAAATATAATCTTTCATAAAAAAAATGGTTTCGGGTCGTCGAAAATGTTAATGGCGGCGCATGAACATTTTCGATGCAACTGGACCTATATATATTTATTTATAAGTAATTAGATCTGGTAGATACCTACCTACCTTCTTTTTAAACACATTTGTCGGACTTTTGTCTCAAAAAAAGATCAAAGCGGTAGAGATCAAAATACTCTAAAGTAGGTACCTTTTATAGATAGACACGCTTTAGTGGTGTTGTAGTCCAAGCGAAATATAAAATCTAATGACTATCGTAACAATCATAAATAGGTTTTTGTCCGATATTATCTATAACGATTACCAACAAAAACAACATTTATGTTACGGAAATGACTGAAACTGACGAACTGAGGTTCTTTGTATTTGTACATTTATAAATGCTTTTACGTTTTAATACTTAATGTAAAATGCGTTTGTAGAGTTACTTAACACAGCAGGGAGTAATTAATTTCTCCTCTCAAGCAAAGCGTGTTAAATTGATGGACTAGGTAATAGGTATTTTAAACATAAGTATTGCAAAACATTCGACCGCTTTAGCCTAGTTGGTAGTGACCCTGTCTACGAAGCAAGAGGGCCTGGGTTCGAATCCCGGTAAGGGCATTTATTTGTGTGATGAGAACGAATATTTGTTCCCGAGTGATGGATGTTTTCTATGTATTTATTTATCTATATAAGTATGTTTATCGTCGTCTAGTACCCATAGTACAAGCTTTGCTAAGTTTGGGACTAGGTCGATTTGTGTAAGATTGTCCCCTAATATATATATAATATATATGTTTATTCTGGCATGGCATATTAGTCCGGTATAGTTGGTTAATATTGTAGGTCAGTAGCAATTAGCAACCACGTAGCGCTAAGAAAGATAAATAAATAGTTTTAACTAACTGCCTATTTGGTCTTCAAACTTGTCTTTACGGTCTCTGTAGAAAATGATTTAAGGATGAATCTATGTCCATCACAAGTATCACAACTTTCCTTCCAAATATCAACCTTACGACCTACAGGCCTACGGTTCAAATTGCAATGTAAATTGGTAAGTAAGGTCATAAACATATTTACAACTAAATAAGATAACAATGTATACCTAAGTACATGTATTTATGATCATGAAGAATGAAGATGTAAAATATTAACGACTGTCAAAAATGTACACATTTATGATTATATTAATGGATTAAATTAACAACTATGCAATGACTACTACTCATGCGTGGGCGTGGTTCACCCGAATTGCAGCTGCTTGCACTATCACGTGCTCATTTGCTTATAGTCCTAGCGGTTCACCCCGAAATTTAATAAAAAGCTGCAAATGGTGTTAAAAGCATGAACATCGGAACGATTGATCTTTAGGCCATACAAATCAATTTGACCCGTAGCACGAAAAAAAAACAAAAAAGGAGGGGAGTTATACCTAACGTCATATTTTTTTAGTATGGGAAAAAAATATATTTGTTCTGAAACCTATCGTGTGTGGTATTTCATGAAAGGGCTTACTAAGCCGATTCTAAAAATATATCACATAATTATATTTCAGTCACTTGTTTTAAATTAAAATAAAAATTTATTTCAAAACATATTAAGTTTGAGCTCCTCCAGATATGATACAGTTGAAACATTATTTATAAAATATACCTAAAATGATATGTATAATAGCCTCATATCCAACCTCCAGAAAGCAATTTTGAAAATAATTACATTTAGTATTCTTTTTATAATTTTTCAAAATTACACTGTGATAAAATCACTATTAGTTGAAACATGTATAAAAAGTACAATTTTAGACACTTGAGGATGATAGATAATTTAGATCTCTCGCATTAGTAGAGGAGTTTTCAATAATATTTACATTATTTATTAATATTAACATATTCCGGTTTACACGCTTTTAATTTAACACCATTTGCAGCTTATTTTGGCGTACCGCTAGGACTATTAGTCTATTACTACATACATTATATAAAAACAGACTAATATAATGTACCTAGTATTAAAAAAATATAGGTACCTTTTCGATATGATACAGAGAGAAAGAATATAATAACCATCTTCGTCTGTAGCCCCGACAGGACTCGAACCTACGATCTCTTGCTTTGACCACTAAGCTACAATAGGACAGTGACTGAAGTCGCGTATCTTTCCAACTATATTCCCGGTACGAATAGCGACCTCTCTGTATTATCTTGAAAGGCTCACAGCCTTCTAGGACCACTCTAATGGGCGAGCTATCCGCTCGCTCCATCCTAATCTAACCGCATCAGGTAGTTTTAGATTAACGAGAGATGGCGCTGATGTACATTATACTTCTGCCTCTTACTTCTTTCTTCTTAGGTACCTATTCATTTATAATATTGACCTCAACAATATGATAAACACAACATCACGTTGGGTGATGATGACTGATTAATTTAAAATGATTATCAATGGAATTATCAATCCGCCTTAACCCATATTCGACGCCACAGAAAAAAACCGGTCAAGTGCGAGTCTGTGTCGCGCACCGAGGGTTCCGTACAAACTATCATACTCTATACCTATACAGACCCCGCTTTATTTTGTAAAAATCTTAACATTACTGTCCGTGTGCAGAATGCCGGCCCTCACCGACGCAGGACGCACTGATCATCCGAAACACGAACAACCGCAGGTTCCATAGTTGAGTTACTCCGAGAGTCTCACAATTGAAGGCGCTGTGAGTTTGGCTGTGGGAAAGCACACTTCTTCTTATAGTTCTACGTCGAACAAGCGTTAGCGCGATCTAACTTACAGGCAGCGACATCTAGCGAGTATTGCTTAAAGTCATATGTGGCGATTGGTGCAATAAGTTGCAACTTCAACTTGGTATGTTTGTTAAGTTTGTTTTTCAAAGATTATTTATCAAGTGAACCAATTCCCATAATTCTTTTTTTATTTGATTAAAGGTACTTTCAGAATATTTTCGTACGAATTTGTAGGAAAAAATAAACAGAAGTATTTAAATACAAAATTACGCTACAAAAAATACGTTAGATAGGTAGATGTTTCATTATATTTTTTCGGTAATATTTACGTAACGTTTTCCTTTATAAATCAAAAAATGATAAACAGTTTTAGAAAGTGCAACTAAAACCCTTTCATGATACCCCATTTGGCATACTAACTAGACACCCCCCCCCCCCCCCTCTTATCCTTAATTTTTCAAAGACATTAAAAGTATATGTTTAAAAATTAACAACAGTTAAAAATTATCATTTTAAATACACGTGGATTAGCTTTGTTTACAACTATTCCAAATTTCAAATGGGATAACCATTTGAGTAGTTCCTAAGATATTTTAAAGTTGTGACAGACAGACAGAGGGACAGAGTCGCACCATACATGTTCCGATTTTACCTTAAAAAGCGAGGTGGCACCCCCACGCCACGCAAGTTAAGTCTATTGTTTTTGGACTTTGTATGACGTTGGTGGCAGGTCGGTTGCAACAGTGACGAACTTGAGATCAAGTCAGTGGCGGTGAATGGGTTAATAATAGCGCCGGCGCCCAGCCCGCGCAAGCGCATGGGCGCGCTATGCGCGAGACGAGCCACGACTTTTGGTCAAAGCGGCGCTCTCGCTTTAATACTTACCGAAGAAGACCAATTGTTTATGGCCGCTCCACACAATGGGCCATCCTGACCCATCATACAGGACGCAACTATGCGTTAAAGGGAGTAAGACATATTTATGTCCACCGCATAGCCGCGTCCTGTATGATGGGCCAGGATGGCCCATTGTGTGGAGCGGCCATAAACAATTGGTCTTGTTCGGTAAGTATTAAAGCGAGAGCGCCGCTTTGACCAAAAGTCGTGGCTCGTCTCGCGCATAGCGCGCCCATGCGCTTGCGCGGGCTGGGCGCCGGCGCCGCCCCAGCACTGCAATCTACCTAGATTCTATTCTTTGTTATAGACGAGTAAATAATTGACACGGTGCAAGAAGCACTGGGCAACATGACAGCTTTTTGCAGTCTGTTGATTTATCTGAAGTCTTGGGCAGCCATTATACCCGGACTGCGGTCCCTATGTGACTATCCTATATTCTTTATAGGTAACTGCACGGTTGCGTCATCAACTCTGTTATTGTTAACTTGTTACTTATTACATGTTGCGAGTAGCAAATCTATCAATTTCGCTTCGCGCAAAAGAATTTTTTCTTCGGTATCTTGATATCTTCGTAGTAAAAGAGACAAACTAATGTAAATGTATTATTTTTCTCAGAATCGCTATGACTAGTAGAGATTTTAATACAAATTGGCACTGTTATTGTTAATTTAATATTATTCTCTTTATTACATTTTCTTTTATTATTATTATTGTTATTGTGTATAAAATACCCGTTACAGTGGTAGGTAGTTATGACCACTGTAATGTAGGTATCCTAATTTTTATATGCGAAAGGCATAATACCAAGTACTTATGATTGATTTAAATAGTTATATTAGGCGCTTTTAATATTTATTTTATAGGTACTTTTTGGTAAGTACCTCTATATTCGAGGCGTATGAGAAGTGTGTTCTAGAAAAATCTACAGCGTAAACTTGCGTGATGACCAATGTTGAATAAATAGCCAAGTGATTGCCAGGCCTAAGTTGTATAGGGTTCCGTATTGTCCCCTTATATTTATTTATTTATTTATTTATAACCGTCGGTTCGTCCCTTTAAAACAGTTTGTTTGGGGAAGTTCTCTATGAGGACTTGAGGAGGGTGCCGACGCCATAGTTATTTAACGTTTACCAGGCTGTAAAGCGCCCCGCTCTGAACCCAACAGTTCATAGGACATTTTAATAATAATAACCATTTTAAAAGTTTGCTCGCTCTAACCTTTTCTTGAGAAAAAATGAAAACGCAGCTTTATAAGAAAAAACACACAGATCGGGCGGACGAATCAATTAATAAGGCCATAATGAGAGTTCCTGTTGAAACTACGGAACTCTACAATTTACATTGCATTATATAGATTTAATCTATCGATATAATTGAGTTATTTTGTATCGGAACATATCTTTAGGGTTCCGTACCCAAAGGGTAAAAACGGACCCCTATTACTAAGACTTCGCTGTCTGTCCGTCCGTCCGTCCGTCTGTCACCAGGCTAGTATATCTCAAGAACCACGATAGCTAGACAGTTGTACTTTTCACAGATGATGTATTTCTGTTGCCGCTATAACAACAAATACTAAAAACTAAATAAAATAAATATTTAACGTTTTTTTTTGCTGTTTTCTAGATAAAGGTACGGAACCCTTCGTGCGCGAGGCCGATTCGCACTTGGCCGGTTTTTTAAAGCGGGGTTATCGCGTCACTTTTCTAACGGGCGTTAGAACATATCAACCGTATTTTTTTAGCTTAAAAAAATATATTTGTCATGTCATAGCGGGCGTTCGAAAAGTCACACGACTAACCTGCTGATTCACGATATGCAATATTTAATGCCACAGGCAAAGTACTAAGAGTTCAGATACCGCTCCGGCTTGATTGTACAGTCATCCAGAATAATATTTGCACTCGTATTGAGTTAATAACGAACGTATGGCACCTTTTAAAATAACAGTTTTAGTATGTACTGTTTTCACGGCGCTCAATGCCCTACCATGCATATGCATATACCTAACCTATGTTGTTTGGATCACTTAGCTCTCGCTGACTGAGCCACTTTTTTTGTCGACAGTTTTTTCCTTAGCCGTAATTTTTACTGTTTTCTCTATCTGTTGCCAAGTGGAGTTTGACCCAGCCGATCGACCGTGTAGATGCTGTGCTCTGAATGTGACAGCCAATACAAAATTAGCTAGAAACTGCTCCCTTTGGACGCCAAGAACGACTAAAGAGGTGGCGTGCTGTCGTGTCGAGCCCGCGGCGCCAAGAACGACTAAAGAGGTGGCGTGCTGTCGTGTCGAGCCCGCGGCGCTAAGAACAACTAAAGAGGTGGCGTGCTATCATAGAGTCGAGTCCGCGGCGCCAAGAACGACTAAAGAGGTGGCGTGCTGTCGTGTCGAGCCCGCGGCGCTAAGAACAACTAAAGAGGTGGCGTGCTGTCGTGTCGAGCCTGCGGCGCCAAGAACAACTTAAGAGGTGGCGTGCTATCGTGTCGAGCCCGCGGCGCTAAGAACGACTAAAGAGGTGGCGTGCTGTCGTGTCGAGCCCGCGGCGCTAAGAACAACTAAAGAGGTGGCGTGCTGTCGTGTCGAGCCTGCGGCGCCAAGAACGACTAAAGAGGTGGCGTGCTGTCGTGTCGAGCCCGCGGCGCTAAGAACAACTAAAGAGGTGGCGTGCTGTCGTGTCGAGCCTGCGGCGCCAAGAACGACTAAAGAGGTGGCGTGCTGTCGTGTCGAGCCCGCGGCGCTAAGAACAACTAAAGAGGTGGCGTGCTGTCGTGTCGAGCCTGCGGCGCCAAGAACAACTTAAGAGGTGGCGTGCTATCGTGTCGAACCCGCGGCGCCATTAACGGCTGTATATTATGGCGTCTGTACGCTTTCAACTAAAGTTCATATTTACACGGAAAACGCTGTTACAGAAAAAAATGGCGTTCATAAGGTTAAGACACGCTTAAACTGTGGATTTTTCTCGATATTTATATTGCAAATAGGTAAATGTATTTTATCGCAGCCATAATCACATTAATTTCGTCCGTGTTATGTATAATTTGACTTACATTATCCTATAGTTCAAACTTTAACACGTAACAAAATTATACTTACCTAAACAAGCTAGATTTATAGTCGGTGAATTGTCTTCATTATAAAGCCAGGCCATTAGAGGTCAAGAAGAAACTAGCATAAGTTAATGCGACTCGTAGCACTGAACAGGGAATGTAATGTACCTATAGGTACTTACCTAAACCAACGAGTATGTTCGTAGTTGTCAGCAACCTAGCCTATATTCAAATTAAAAACTTACTGCACGTGGTGCACTAAAATGTGTTGTTCGGTGGTGCACTAAATGTGGGACTTTATAACGTTAAGTGGCTACCCATGTGAGATATTAGAAACCGGGGGTGTCCGGGCCTCACATTTGGTTGCCCCGCGAGCAAAGGTTTTAACCTTTTCACCGCCCGACGGCGAAGCAATACGCTGTGCCACTGACGCCACGGGGGTAAAATTAAAATGGGTAAAGAAATAACGCCACCATAAAAATGGGCTGTTTTTCAATAGGTATTCATGAAAAAATGTTTGTCGGCCAGCGCCGACTGTGGCGTCGTAGTCACGATTTTGCGTTGTCGGCTATGGCCGACTGTGGCGGTGAAAGGGTTCATACTTATTAGGTACTTACTACTCTATAGCAGTACGACATCTAGAAGTCGTTTTATTAACATGTTTTGTTGAAATCATTTAAAAAAGTTTGTGATAAATCAATTCGTTCAAATATCGACTTAATTGAATAACAGATAAGGTTCAAATTGTAATAACAGTTTTTAGAAGCATTCGATTTTTTTAAATATTTCGTTCTATGATTGGTTGATATTATGACAACATGGTATTGTAAATACGGAAAATAACGGCAATAACGTTTTTAAAAACAGTAACCGGAACCGAACCGTGTTTTCACAATACACCCTTTTCTGTCGCGCAGTTTTAATTCTTTGGACAACGAATCAGAAAGAACAGGAAGTGACAGTATAGTTTACGATATTTCCCGATGCCTCCCATAAACGAGTTTACGAGTAGGTACTTTAGGTACTCTAAAACTGTTAAATAGTAAGTAGATGGAATGATTTTAAATGAGATCAGTGTTATTTATAGTAAAAATACGCAGTAGTACCACAAATATAAGTGACATCGGCAATCTTCGTCCACGCCGACGCGACGAGTGCTGACAAGTAACGAATGAAATCGAACGTATGACCATTTCAATAAAGACCTTATTACGTAAGGTACAATATGCAATGACAGGTGAACTCGTGCTTTCCCGCTCACGCGGAGCTGCCGGCGTCACGCACAAAATTTTGGCCAATGGGCGTTGAAGATTTTACCCGCGCAAACGCGCTGCATGATTGGTTAAAATGTTTTCAAAAAATGCTTTCTGCGCAAGTACATCGTTGTAACTTTATACTTGCGGTACTACTGTAGGTATCTACTGAAACTAAGATAACATAAATATATAACTAACCGCTAGAGGCGTCCTAAATTATATCACGATTTGTCATGTTTATCACCGTTGAGAGAAGATAATCGGAGCGAAAATTGTCTTACCATCGGCGGTAAAACGTTGTTTTATCGCTGATTGCTTGCGACTGCAATTTTATTTAAATTCTCACCTTGCTTTTATGGCGCTTGACCACGGTCGATGTCGCCGAACGACCCAATGTAAACAAAAGCGTGGACGTCACAGGTTTACATGACGACTTTCATTTGATTGATGAATAAGTAGAATAGAAATAAACTGACAACTACGATACGTTTGTCGGTGGCACCATTGGGCCATTGCCATTACTCCGCGCTGTAAAATACTCAGATATTTTCCGCAATGCCAATAGATGGGTCAATTAGTTCTGACTGGTTCACACTTGCAGTGTTGAGGGTGCGGAGCAATGAAAAAATCTTAGTAGTTCACAAAGCGGACTAAGAATGCGGCCTATTGGGAACAGCCCGCATCGTTCAGTCCCACACATTGGCCTCCCTATTATTGAGATCGTGATCTAGTAATTAATATTAGCTTATTATCAACAATAATCACCCAAACGAAATGGACGCGATGAAATATTGTTCTTTAGATACTACATTAGGCAATTTCATAGAGATTCTAGCTACCCTGAAAGGGTTTACAGCCGTGAGAGTTTGAAACGCATCGTCTACGAGTCTTTTAAGTCGTCTATTACTTTGTCCTGGATCAGATCTTTGAGTTGGTGTTTGACCTTGGTGGGTGGAAATTTGGTGAGGCAGAAGTCGGCGACGAGGCAGTAGGCCTTGCAGAGGAGGGGGCAGAGCATCGCCTGATGTAGCACGGCGGCGGCGCGGTACCACGGCCCGTCAAACGGGTCCAGTAGCGCCGGGCAGATCATGTGGTTCAGATTCACCTGGGCGGGCTGTGGACAACACCGGCATCTCACTCACACTTACTCACGCTAAACAACCTTCAATCCACGAATTTGGATGTCCTCATTACTACTTTTTGTAGAAGGTAGAGGGGTGCTTGTTCGAGATTTGAACGATCTGTATCACGATGAAACTTCATTCAACAATAGGCTACTTTCCCAATCTTATTAGTCTTAATGAAACGTCGATTTATTTCTTTACAAACTTCTTGGAATATATTAACGAAGTTTGTAAAGAATTAACGCACTAGGAATGGCGTCACAATTTCCTCATAGGATTATTTTCCAAGCCGCAATAATTTTAATAATCTACTTCAGCTTGGGACAAAAAAAAATCGCAAGTCCATTGCCCAGCTGTTCTCGTCTCCAGGTCGCATTTCTGAACTGATTCTCGTGAAATTTTGTATTAATCTCGTGAAATATAATCAAGTATCACAAGACGGCGCGCGAGCTCTCTCGATTTTTCTCGCACTGTACCTTCTAAGTCTCTCTCTCTCTTTTGAAGTTGTTTCAAAATCAATCAAAATCAATTATTTATTCTGCAAATAGGCCACAAGGGCACTTTTACATGTCAAACGGTAATTTACAATAAAATAATAATAATCTTACACAATAATAATTTAAAATTATATATAAAAGGTTAACAAACTAAATGTCACTAAGTTAATGTAAACAAAACAAAATTGCAAAATATGACCATTACATTCGATATAAGATCTGTATCAGCATTAACAAGAAGTTAATGATATTAATTCAGTATTCTAGAGATGTATAAGATCTCTGAGCGTCCAAATACAATTAATAATTATTCTAATAATTTAATAAGAGGGAGACGGATAGTGCCAGAAAAATTGAGAGAGCTCGCGCGCCGTCTTGTGCCGTGCAGCTACAATAAATAAGAATAAAGTCTGGTTTGCCGATTCAAATTTTGGAAACGCATTTGTTTTTTAAGACGGAGCCAAAGAAGTTTAAAGGATTACAATTAAATCTTGTTTATAGAATACTCTCCAACCACTGGAAATGGAAAGACGAAAATACTCACTATAGCTATGGCTTGTAGAATTATGAAGTGATACAGGAGATTCAGACAATAACTAACAATTGCCCAATTGAAATCACCGAGCGGCTCTACGTTGTATACACCTGGAAATCCATTCAATATTTAATCATTGAAACATAATTCTGAAATCGTTAAAAATTTAAATCAATAACGTAAAATGGGCACTAGAATATACATACCTCCAATTCTCAAAAGATAGTATGGTATTACGCACATAATGCCATGTTGGATCCAGTACAAGGCAGCCTCAGCTGGAATCTAAGACGATACATGTTGATATTTCATATTTTGTTCATTTAACAGTGAGACTTTTTAAGTTAGGAATATCTATCTCAGTTTTACCTGCCGCGAAGCTGTCTCAGGGAATAAAAACGCTAGGAGAGGTCCATTTAACAAGTTTAAGTGTATGCGAAATACTGCAGTAACTGTCCTACTAGGCGGTGCAGCCAGCAGGTAGATCTGGAAACATACACAAATGTTAAAACATTTGGTCCCAATTTCGGATTAGGATATACGGCAAGTCGAGTGTACAACTTTTTTTTTAATTTCTATATAATTGGGTTTTTACAAGCTTTTATTTAGTTTCACCTGTCCCGTTGTCTGTCTGTCTGTCTGTAATCAAATCTTGCAAGTTAAATTTGACCCACTTCCCGGTGACCGATTGAGTTGAAATTTTGGGTATAAGTATAGTTTGGATGGCAATTCAATATTATGGTACCATCGAGCTGATCTGATGATGGAGACGGAAGGTGGCCATGGGAATTCAGTACTTAACCGACGTAACCCCATTGAGCTTGGGCTCGTTCGAATCGTCTCAATGAGTAGTTGATGTGGTATACCTACAGAAAAGTACCTACAGTCGGCAATAAAAGCTTGTACCAAAATGAAATTTTTGACAGAAACTTTTTTCTACTCAGAATCGAGAGCACACACACAACTTTCCGTAAAATCGCCCGGGAACCAGGTATCTAGTAGAAAATTATCAGTGTGCAACCATTTCAGACAATCTAAATAAAATGTCTAAAATGCCTTTCCTTAGGTACCTACATAATTAATAAAAAAAAAAAACTGTACGGTTATTAGCAGTCGCAATCATGTAATTAACCAATTACCTATTATAATGACTTCAATACTATAATGGCCAATCGACATGTGGAATGAATATGTAATTTAGCCGGCGTTATCCCCAATTTAACCAATAAGTGCCATTGGAGCATCAACCACACAGTTAACAGAGCATTTGTGAACCTATTACTTACAACGTAATTTTGCCGGGCAGCAGTAGGTAGTTGAGGCTCGTGGCCACTGCCTGGCAATAATTAGAATGTTGATGGGGGAGTGGTGAGGGTGAGCGTGGACTTCACGGGAGGGGTTTAAGGCAGTCCACACTCAGAGACACTCTGAATCTGAAGCACTGTCTATACGATAGTTATTTATTCATTAATTAACACAATATATATTCAAGTAGCTACATGCATAATCTAAACTAATAAGTCGAATGATAGCAGTTAGTTCCGCGCATTGCTGTTTTTACCTACTTACAATATAAATGACATTGTATGTTAACTAAGCAGTTTCAGTCCAACGTCAATTTAAACCCCTGACCCCAGGGACCAGAAGGTATCCACATATAGATGTTATTCACAATAACGAAAATTAGCATTGCACTATTGTAGGTATTGAACACATTCATAGCTACTCTCTTTAATATTTGTAAATTTCAAGCTGTGTAGGGTGTTAGATATATGAAGTTATTGTAGGTTTATCTGATATTAATTTTAAATTAACAAATAATCAATGAGGAACTTGCTGCCGGCTGCGGTATGGGCATTCTATGTAGGTATTCGAACCAGCGGAAAACAGAAAATAAAGTATGTTAATCATTTTAAACAAGTATTTATGGTCAATTATTATCCGATTGTGGCAGGACTCAGGAGCATTGTTTTTCAAGTTATATGTTGTTCTTGAGTTATATAAGTAAAATTACTATTTGTTTATGTATGTTTGTCGTTCCATATATATTTTCTACACATATATTTTTCTGGGTTCTAACAGAATACCAGTATTTTTGTTCAATTGCGAGCAAAGCTATACACTGAGTTGGAGCCTTTTTGTCTTGTTGCAATGCACACAGTTTCTTTCTGTGCATAAAATTCTTCTAAGTCCTTTTAAGTTTTGTTTCCTTTTTTGTAATTTATTTTTCTCTTATTGTAATTTGTGCATATTTAGCAAACAAATAAATTATTTATCTATCTATCTTCAAGTGTATGTATGGTTGAGATTATTGAATGAGGCAGACTTTTTATAAAACTGTCATTGTAATCTCCTACCTGAGATAGTAGAAGGTGGAGTTGCTTTTTGAATGGAGTACTTTGATGCAATTCGACCAACTCAACTAATCTCAAGTAAATGTGTGGATACTATGTATTGTGTCTCTCTAGATATTTTATTTCTTAGGCATACAATACTGTACTAAGTTCAAGTGTGTAGGTACGTAACTGCGAATGTGTTGTTCAATGGCTCGTTCAGAGCAATTTCCAAGCCATGTACACACTGGTTACTATGGCGGTTTGTTTACAGAAGCAGCTTGCTAGTAAGTAGCTTGGTGCATATTAACATTAGTTTCAAATTAAAGGTTGAAATTTAAACATCTCCTAGGTAGATGTCACTACACAGGTGTATGGAGGTATAAGGCGGTGATGTGGCAATCTGGTTGAAAGATTAGAAGATTATTGACTGGAATAGATTGATCTGATAGCTCAGTTGGCTACGAGCTACGAGCTGTGTATGCGGAACGCTCGGAACATGTCTTTTTTTTTTCCTTCCATTGGAAACTATTTATACTAGCTAGTATCACTAGTTATACTATTAGTAATACTAAGCTATTCGTTTTGTTAGAGGATGTAAATGAATTTTACATTTGATTCCAAAATTGTTTTTTTTTTTATATTTAGTGAGTTTTGGTTGTTATGGCGATTTTTTTAATTTTACCTGCTTTTATTATTAGTCAATTATTTTCGTTGTTCTGATTCGAAAATGAGGAGGAAAGTGGGACAGCTTTAGAAAAAATGGTTATTTGCTTCACATTAAAATCATATGTAGGCTCACCTCACTACAAACTTCTACCTATAACAAACATGTTACTAAATCTAAGATTCTGTATCTTCATCATTAGAACCTAAAGACCAAACTTGGATAGTTTCACATACACACACATACAAATGTTTCACACACTGTTTTTAGTTTTAGTTTTACTGCACACTTACTTGCATTAAAGTTGTAACATGACATGGATTCAGCAAATATATTACAGTACGAGACGCAAACTTAAATCCAATTTCCATTCCCCATAGCAGGGCCAACAGTATAACTAGTAGCCTTTTGCCTCCTCTGTCACTTTTTAAATACACCCCCTCACATGGTAAACTCAACTTTGGATAAGTCTTGACCTGAAATGTTTTAGTAATTAATACTTACATGCAAGTTACGTGGCCTACAGCCAAGCTAATTTCATGATTGAAATTCAAATGGAAGTCATAATTACAAAAGACAATAAATGAATAAAAATATATTTCAATCATCATAATTAAATTTAATTAAAAATATTTGATTGCTATACAAGCAGACTGTAATTAATGCACCAATTTTAATTTAATTAAAAGCAGAAAAATATCCTGTAACTTAATTGAATTAAGTGTAGATTACTGATACTTACTAAAATGTATGAGCACAATCCAGTAACAATGATTGTTTCAATTATTTGCCTATTATAAGATAAAAAATATGCGCACTCCGGGCCCACATTTCGGGGAACTGCTTTATTAGCACCACTATAGGCCCATTCAAACATTGTCTAATGTTACAAAAATATTAATGCTGTTTCAAGGTAGAAATTAATAAATGCGGTTTTCAATATTTTTTACACATTTCTAACAGCGAAATGGACTATTTAAATAAAGTATGAGCAGTGTGTCTGTAAATAATTCAACGATTGAATCAATTCCCGCGATGACAGCTGACAGCGTTTTTAAATAAAAGTTGCCATGTGTCAACCACTAAAGGCCTGACACACTGTCAGACTTGGTTTCGCTATAGCCGCGTCCAGGCAAGCACTAGATTTTCTTTGACCTTCCTCAGCAGGTTGCCACGCTTCGTCGTCTGGCCGCACCTAAAGCTGAAGTTGACGCCGCGTGCTTTCGGTGTATATGTCGCAGGGAAATGGCCAAAACAGATATTTGGTCAAAACTCTAAGGGATATGATCAAATCACGCAGGATGTTAAAATGGCGAATCCATTTATCACGGACGCTCTATATCGTGTCACTTATCGTGTGATAAGGCCGACCATGATACGGGGTCTGCCCCCCTAGCACACTAGGTTTTATGTCGGACATAAAACCTAGTGTGCTAGGGGGGCTGGAGGCATGTTGCACTGCATCCAACTGTCAAACGAGTTGTACTGACAAATTGTATGCACATCACAATCAACACAATGTGGACCATGGAAATATTTATGATCAGCCTAGTTTTCTGTCAGATAGTTTTGAAGTAAAATATCATATAATAATTTGTAATTAGCCTTTCCACAAATTTAACACGCATTTATTAAAGAGATTGTATTTTAAAAGCGTTATAGTGCTATAATGACGCGTTTTATAGTCGATTTGAGTCAAGCTTTGAAGTCTGTATTTTTTAAATCAGTTGCATTTTACTGCGAATAACGATATCTTTGGAAAAATTAAAAATATCACAATCATGAGACAGTGCTTTGGTATGGCAATATTATTTTTACTTAATGGTATCCCTAAATTGCCACAATTTGTCAGAAATTGGGGCTGACAAATCAGAAGTGATAATTGTATGGTTTGTAGAGCCCTTCTGTGCGGTGGACAAAGGCTACCGTGATGGGGTATACAGATTATGTGATTTTACCCCAATTTGTCAGTACATGTCGGAGTCATAATTGGGTGTAGCGTACATACAAACGACAACATTGTTAACTGACCATCGAGCACGTCTAGCACACGACGGCCGCGACATACTCGATTTTTATCGCACTATACCTCTTCTTCTAAGTGTTCTAATAAGAGATAGACGGATAGTGCGAGAAAAATCGAGAGAGCTCGCGCACCGTCGCGTGCTAGCCGTGCTGCACGTCTAGCACACGACGGCCGCGACATACTCTCGATTTTTATCGCACTATGCCTCTTCTTCTAAGTGTTCTAATAAGAGAGAGACGGATAGTGCGAGAAAAATCGAGAGAGCTCGCGCGCCGTCGCGTGCTAGCCGTGCTGTGTTTATATAGAACCTTATAACAGTGCACTTAAGGTGCACCGATGGTCAGTTAGCTGTGCTGTCGATAGTACAGTACAGATGTAACAATCCGACCACATGTGCATGATGTGTGCATGCAATTTCTCAGTACATGGACCTATGATACTCGGGACAAGCTATGGTAATAACAATACCACGTGCGAGAGAGCTGCACGGCTAGCACGCGACGGCGCGCGAGCTCTTTCGATTTTTCTCGCACTATCCGTCTCTCTCTTATTAGAACACTTAGAAGAAGAGGTATAGTGCGATAAAAATCGAGAGTATGTCGCGGCCGTCGTGTGCTAGACGTGCATGCAGACCTAGCGCGGTGTCAAATACCTGAAATGACGTCACTACACCTACTGAACTGAGCAGCTTATCTGTAACTACTCTTCTGGTAAAGGACACAGAGTTCGGAAGTGTAAGAAGTGGATTAAGGATGGGAGGCCACCTAAGCCGACTTCAGGCACATCAGCGTCTAGCTCAAAGTCCAAGCAAGTGCAACAGATTTCCCTAATGGTAAATGCGTGCTCGATGAATCAATTAGAGGATCGCGAGAACTGGTACATTGATAACGGAGCAACGGTACACATTGCAGTAAGGAGGAATTTCTTTACCGATTTTCATGAATTCGATTCGGATCACACCGTGACTACGGCAGACGGAAGTACCATATCTGCTTATGGAATGGGTTCTGTAGTGGTTGAATCAAATGTCAAAGGACACAATGAGAAGATAACCCTTAATGATGTGTGGCTAGTACCATCTTTAACGAAAAACCTGTTCTCGACGCTTGCGGCGCAAGATAAGATGCAGAACAGCGTCTTTACTTCCACGACTAGAGAGTGCAAGTTAGATATAGAAGGCACAACTAGAGTTGTTGGAAGCAGGGTCCATCATGGCGGACTATATAAGTTGGATTTGAAGACAGTCATTCCAACACCGCATTCGACTATTGAGGTCAACGTTTTAACTGGCTCGAACATGCTACAGCTATATCATGAGCGGCTAGTACACCAGGACAAAAGGCACGTCATTCGTGTAGTAAAGCGCGAGTTAGGCATTCAGCTTAGTCCAGACAAAGTGACATGTGAAGGCTGCATTTATGGAAAGTCTCAACGGAAGCCGTTTGGGATCAGAGAAAGAGCTAAGGCAGTTGGTGAGCTGATTCACACAGATGTTTGTGGCCCCTTTACAAAAAGCATCTCGAAGTACCAATACTACGTACTATTCAAGGATGATTATTCGAGCTATCGCATGGTTTACTTCATTCAGCAGAAGTCAGAAGTAAAAGATAAATTTCTTCAAATGCTTCAAGAAGTAAAGAACGCTGGGCATACTGCCAAAACTATACTGAGTGACAATGGCGGTGAGTTCGTTAATGGAGCAGTTCGACGAATATTAACAAGTCACGGTATTCAGCATCGGCTAACTATGCCTTACACGCCTGAACAAAACGGTTGCAGTGAGCGTGAAAACCGTACTTTAGTAGAAGCTGCAAGGTCCATTATGCATGCGAGAGGAGAGCTGCCACAAATACTATGGGCTGAATTAATTAATACAGTTGCATATGTGCTAAATAGGACAGGTCCCACAAGAGTGGACACTAAAGTACCATACGAACTGTGGTATGGGAAAAAGCCAAAGATATCCCATCTAAAGATTATTGGAAGTACGTGTTATGTACATGTTCCAAAGCAAAATCGGAAAAAAATGAGCAAGAATGCTATTAAAGGCATATTAATAGGCTACGAGAATGATGACGGCTATCGAATCTGGGACGGAGTCAAGACGTTGAAGTCGCGGGACATAACGTTTGAGTCTGACGTAGAATTCAAGACTACCGTCAACATTCCTATTGCTTCAGAGGGAGTAACAGATGACGGCTTCAATGCAGAAGATCTTGAAGAGAACTTGGAACATGAGCCAGAGATTTTGGAACCTCAGACAATCCAAGAAGATCACGTTTACGAGTCTGATATCTACAGAGAGAACTTAGATCATGAGGGAGAGAGCTTGGATTCTCAAACAGTCCAAGAGGACTTGGAACCTGCACCAGTCCGAGATCTTGAGAAAGAGAACTTGGAACCCCAAACAGTCCAGGAGGATTTGGAATCTGCATCAGTCCGAGATAATGTTCGTGAACCTGAGCCCCTTCGTGATGACATTGATGCCCCCATAGATTTATTTTATGATGCAGAACCGTCACGTTACAACTTGCGCAATCGTAGCGAAATACGAAGGCCTGAACGACTGTCGAGTCGTTTGTGTAATGCACACGTAGTCGTCGGACTACGTGTGCATTACAGAGGCATACCCGTCGAATTTTGCTGATGCAGTGAAACGTAATGATTCTGAAGAATGGCGGAATGCGATGGAAAGTGAAATGAAGTCACTAAAGAACCTCAAGGTGCGGACGGCCTGTGATCTGCCGAAAGGGAGAAAAGCACTTCCTTGCAAGTGGGTTCTTCGAACAAAAAGAAATCCAGACGGCTCAATCGACAGATACAAAGCCCGGCTTGTCGTGAAGGGCTTTAAACAGAGAAAGGGAATTGACTATGATCGTCTTCAGCCCTGTCGCTCGCCTAGCAACCGTCAGAGCACTATTGAGTGTCAGCGCACAGGAAAATATGTACCTCATTCAATTTGACGTTGCTACAGCATTTCTTAATGGATAACTTGAAGAGGAAATTTATATGCAGCAACCCGAAGGATTTGACGATGGAACATCTAAAGTATGGAAACTTAATCGAAGCTTATATGGCTTAAAGCAAGCTCCCAGGTGTTGGAACTCATGCTTTGAAGCAATACTACTAGAAATGGGCTTTAAACAATGCGAGGCTGACTATTGTCTGTACACCAAGCAAATAGATGACAACAAATTACTAATCACATTGTATGTGGACGATGGATTAGTAGCAGCAACCTCAGAAGAGTTAGCGAATTCTTTTTTAAATGATTTGAGAAAACGATTGCACATTACGACAAAACCTGCTTCGTATTATTTAGGATTAGAAATCGTGAGAAAAGAGGATGGCTCTGTCTTTATAAATCAAGAAGCTTACGCAAAGAAGGTCCTGGAACGCTTTGCAATGGCAGAATGCAACCCTATCACAACACCAATTGAAAAAGAAACTTCTTATTCAGGGAAAGTCCAAACTGAAAAAAAGGAAAAGTTTCCATACAGAGAAGCCGTTGGTGCCTTGGCTTATTTAATGGTCGGAACTAGTCCGGATATTGCTTATGCCGTGGGTAGGGTTTGCAATCCGGATCCAACTTGTATGGAAATATCCGGATCCGCGGATCTGGATCCGAAAATTTCCATACAAGTCGGATCCGGATTGCAAACCCTAGCCGTGGGCGTTGCATCCCGAAAATTGGAATCACCCTCCAATGAAGACTGGCTTAGGGTAAAGAGGATACTGCGTTACGTCAAAGGCACGAGCTCCTTCACCAACCCTCAATACTTGAAGGTTTTAGTGATGCGGACCATGGAGGAGATCGTGACACCAGCCGATCTACTACAGGCGTCGCATGTCGCTATGCAGGAGGCGTTATATCTTGGCTCAGCCAGCGGCAAGCGTCGGTTGCCATTTCTACAACCGAAGCAGAGTTAGTTGCAGCAAGTGAGGCAGCTAGAGAGTTGGTTTGGCTAACCAGAATAATGCAGAAACTGACGAGCTTTAAGCATACCCCGGCACTGTTTGTGGACAATGAAGCAGCTGTACGATTAGCTCATAACCCAGAATTCCACAAGCCCACCAAACATATTCGCATCCGGCATTTTTATGTTAGAGAACAAGTTGCTGAAGGTGCAATTGAAGTTAAGAGGATCGGCACAACGGAACAAGTCGCTGATATTTTGACAAAAGGACTGCCGCAGCCTACATTCTCATCTCTGTGTCATTCCCTAGGAATTAGTGTTGAATAAGGGAAAGTGTTAAAATAGTTTTGAAATCCTACCTAAGTATTCAAAACTCTATGCTACGGTTCATGAAAAAAACTATCAGTCAAGTGTGTCGTGTCAAAACAAGTAACGTAGTGTAAATTACATTAAATATAATAATAAATCTATTGTGGCGCTTCCGATTCCACTGCTGCTGCATCGTAAGCTATTACTTTATTAGTTTGTAGTGTTGCTAAGCAATACATAAACTTCATACTACTTAATAAAAAATTAAAAACCAAAGAGTCAGGAAATACGTCGTCTTCACAACGTCTCGCAGCAACGTGTTTATGGCAACGTGTGCCAGCCAGCCCTTTGATTATGGTGGTCCCCAGCCCCCCGGCTAGTACGCTAAGTTTTACGTCAGACATAAAGCATTCGTCCCATTCTGGCAAATATGCGAGTGCAAGAGGGACGAATGCTTTACGTCGGACATAAAACCTAGTGTGCTACGTTGCAGCCACACTTGAATATTCAGTGGCAGATTAACAGTCGACTGCTAATGCTTATACAGTGTGGCCGTCGCCGCGAGTTATCCGCCGAATGTGGCGCGATGCATACAAATACCTGGAATGCGACGTTGCCGATCTTACGCTGACGGAAGATCGGTGCGCGGACGACCGAGCAGACGCGAACGAGTGAGCGGTCCGCTATCGTCCGCGACGGAACGACCGATCTTCCGCGTAGTGTGCCCGATATTTGTATTTTATATGCAATAACATGTATTGGCGTTCCGCCGCGGAAGTTCGGCGACGGAATTTCCGTCTAGTGTGGCCAAGGCCTTAGAGTTGTGCATCTTTTCTTCCTGAAACCGTATTGACTTTTCTCGAAAATATTGTATTTCTCACAAAATAGTGACAAGCGCTTGGCCATGACTGCTTCAAATATTTTAGAGAAAGTTGACAACCCGCAAATATTTTAGAGAAAGTTGACAACATAGCAATGGGGCGGTATTGACCCGGGTCTGTCAAGTCCCCTGTTTTTTGGATCGGCTTGATGAGCGCTATTTTTATGGCATCTGGAAATTCACCAGTTGAAAAAGATTGGTTTATCAAGAGGGTCAATGGTAGTGTAAGTTCATCTACACATTTCTTTACAAGATGGAGGAATTTCATCTATACCGCAACTGTGCTTATTTTTTAATTCTTTAATACATTTGTTGATTTCAATGTAGGTGAGTGGAGACAGATATAACGTATTGCATGTAGGATTCAAAACTGGGCGCCCATGTAATTGTATATTGCTAGTATTTATTCCTATTGAAGAAAAGTAGTTGTTAAATGTGTTTGCTACAAGAAGTGGTTCGTCAGTGAGTTTACTGTCAACTTTAAGAAATGTATTTTTGTGTGACTTAATTTTAAATTTTGGTTTTCTTGATTGTTCTCATATAATTTGCCACACTGTTTTAATTTTATTATTTGCAGTATTTGTCCTTATATTATTCCACATCTTTTTGGCTGTATAAACGGTCTTCTTTAGTGTTTTTGTATAATTATCCAAATACTTAATTAATATCGGGTCATTTGACTGCGCCGTAAGGTTTTTTAACAATCGCTTATGCAAACAAGATATTTTTATCCCTTGAGTTAGCCATTGTCTTCTAGGTTTTAGTTTAATTTTAATTCGTTTTTTAGGGAACATTTAATAACACCTTTGTTACATTGATAAATTCATTAAAATTATCATTTATCGTTTTTTGTGGTGAGATTATTGTGGACCACTTAATATTTTTTAATTCTGTTTTAAATAGTTGAATATTTTTTCTATGTAAAATCGTTTGTATTGAAAGTGTTCATCGTGCTTAAAATCTGTCATCTCATTTGTATCTGGCACTGTGATTGAAACACCCTTATGATCTGAAAAACCTAGTTCATTAACATCAACTTTAAGAGTATCTGCATCAAAATTAGTGAAAATAATGTCTAAGCACTTCGCTGTATTTTTGGAGACTCTAGTAGCTACATTAAGAGCTGTTTAAAATTAAAACTTAAAAGTACATTTAGTAAATTCTTAGATAATGTAGTTTTCTTAAGGACGTCTATGTTCAGATCCCCGCCTATGATGACGTTTTTAGTTTTATATTTTGTGTCCAATATGTACAAAAGTTGTTCTAACTTTTCAAAAAATAAGTCAGGGTTTCTATTACTATTTGGCCAGTACATAACAATGAGTATTAAATTAGACTGGATTGGTTCAGGAGTTATCTGACGGATCGTTTGCAATGCGTAAGATTCGACAATGTCGTGAGCAGCTATTCAAGTGTCGATTTCGGGGTTCCACAAGGAAGTATACTCGGGCCGACGCTATTTATCATATATATTAATGATATTGTAAACACTCTTACATCAATTACAGATATCATATGCTATGCTGACGACACCGCCATAATATTCCACGAACATTCCTGGAAAGAGGTAGCTAAATCGGCAGAACAAGGTATCAGGTTCAGTGGCAGGATGGTTGCGGAAAAATCTCTTGACTCTGAACGTGTCCAAGACAAAATGTATCTGTTTCCATAAGACCAAAGCCTCTGAACCAGACAGTTTTCCTGATTTGGCTCTTCATACGTGTGGTCTTCAAGGACAGTCGTCATTAGTCTGTTCGTGCCCACACATAACCAGAGCCGTAAGTATAAGGTAACTTGGCGTTGTATTTGACCAGAAACTGGATTTTAGCCAACATTTACAAGTCACAGCCAAACGCACTCGTAAACTGATATATGTTTTTAAACATCTGCGCAACTCCGCTGACAAACGTCTGCTTAAACTAGTTTACACCTCTTTATGTCAATCAGTCATATCTTACTGCATAACCGCTTGGGGCGGATCTGCAAAGACATATATGATTCTTCTAGAAAGAGCACAAAGAGCGGTTCTTAAAATTATACTCAAACGTGCTATTAGGTGCCCGACAGCTGTGGTGTACAGGGATAGTGACGTTTGAGTGTCAGAGGTCTATTTTGCGAGTTGCTCTAAAAATGCACAAAGAAACGTTAAGATCTTCAAGTTATGAAACGCTGGCGCAAAAAAGAACGTTTCGTATTCCTGTGGCCCCCACTAAGTCAGTTTTTGCCAAAAGATTCTGCTCATTTCTCCATCCTTTCTTATACAATAAAATATGCGCCAAGGTTCCGCTCAAGGACTACTCTACCAGAGAAGTAAAAAGTAAATTACAGGCATGGCTCAAATCTCTGTCATATGAGGACATTGAGGATATCTTGAGGATAGTCAAATGAGGACGGCACACACATCCACACTCACACACAATTACACACACAATCACTCACTTACCATACAAATTTTAATCTAATCTTACCATATTTAGAAATAACATAATATAATTATGTAAGTATAGCTAGATAACATTTAATATCAGAGACCTGGTTAGAGGAATATTAAACTGTCATCTGTATTTAACGTTTCGAATGAATATTTGTACTGTACACTTGAATAATTGTTTTGGTTACCTACGAGACAGGCTACGCCTAGTGTAGGAACCAGTATAAACATTACCGGAATGTATACTAGTACATATTTCCGTTTTGTATTTCTATGTAGTTTGTTAACTTCTTATGTACAAAAAAGAAAAAAAAAATACAGTTATTTCAATAGCGCAAGTTTCAAATACATATTCTAGAGACAGGTTATTAATATCTCCTAATTCAACATATTCAATGTCTTCTCGAAGGAAAATGCATACACCTCCGGCTTCATAACTGGATCTACAAAAACAACTTGACACATTATAGCCTTCAAGGTGCAATACATCTATTTTATTCATAGTTATCCACGTCTCCGTTATGCATAGTACTTGTAAATAGGGCTTTTCATCTAACAAAGCTTCTATTAAGTGGAATTTATTATTAATGCTACACATGTTTTGGTAAAGAACTTCTAAATATCTTGGTTTAGGAACGAACATTATAAATTACACTTCTTGTGGTAGAAGCGGTTGTTTGGTCTAGATGCTGGTGAGTTTTCGGTGTTGACGTGCATATATCCTGCAGCGATCGTGGTTTGGAATAGTTCGCACATTCTTTGTATTTATTTTCAGCTTCAACGACCAATCCCGTCTGCTTCGTGTGTGTATTTTGATCTTCTAATGTTCATGAAGGGGTTAGAATTTGACTTGTCTCTAAGTGTGCCTATCCGTTTATTACTAGCGTGTTATCACGTATAACTGCATTTTTACCCTGTTTTCTTGCATCTTGCAGTAAGACGATATCCTCTTCGTTTGTTTATGCCTTCGGTATTTAAATATATGGAAATAGCTAGTCCTGTACCCTGAAAAGCTCGGCAGTTGTCTAAAATGTACTTGCTCATTCGCTTACTAATGAGTTCTATGACGATGGGTCTTCTATTTCCTCTTCCTAATCTGTGCAAGCTCTCTATGTACCCCTCTATGTTTACATTCAATATACCGCGAAACACGTTGGCAATTCTCACATACAGTTCGTTTTCATTTTCCCTTGAGATGCATCTAATCCATACAATACAATAATATCTTCCGTTGGCTTTTCAGTAACTGTTTTGTGTCCATTGTGTAAATTCTGTATTTCAGTTTTGATCTTTTTTTGTTCAGTTTCTAAGGCCATAATTTTACTGTGGAATTGGTCTATTTCTCATTGTAAGGCATTTTGCTTGGATGTTACGCATTTCATATTTTCCGTTATTTCCAGTTTTAAGCTTGACATTACATGGTGTATTTCTTGCTGAATTAGTGATCTTATTTCGGATTTCAACTCGGATATGTTGAGATGAATATTTTAGTATAGTAACATCAAATAAACACTCTGTATGTTGGTATGACTGAGTGTACGGTCTATATTGTCTTTTGACATATAACTTGTAACGGACAATTAAAATAAATTTCTTCTCCGTAAGGCTTTCAACTGAACGACATTGTTTTATTTAAATAATAGGTTATGGGCCATTTTATGCTCGTTAGAATTAGTTGAAAGTCAGTTTTAGGTAGCTAACAGAGTTAATTAGTGTTCGAGGATTGTTATTTGTGTGATTCGTGTTTGTGCAAGAATTAGTATTCTGCTATGACTTCACATTCGTTCCTGACCAACGTACCGAAGTTGAAGGGGCGAGAGAATTACCGAGAATGGGCTTTTGCAGTGGAGAATTTGCTCATCTTGGAAGGTACGGCGGCGTTTCTAAACGTGGAGCCTACCGATGCAAAGATAATCCCAGAAGATGCAAAATCAAAAGCCAAATTAATCCTTACAATCGATCCGTCGCTGTATGTTCACATTAAGGACGCGATTACTACCAAGAATTTATGGACGAAGCTAAAAACCATGTTTGACGATTCAGGATTTGCCCGTAGAATTTCGTTACTGCGAAATTTAATTTCAATTCGACTCGACAACTGTCAATCGATGACGAATTACGTTACGCAAATCATCGAGACGGCGCAGAAATTGTCAGGAACTGGTTTTTCCGTGAACGATGAGTGGATCGGCTGTTTAATGTTAGCTGGTTTGCCTGAAAAATACATGCCCATGTTGATGGCAATAGAACATTCGGGAATCGCCATTACGGCAGATGTCATAAAAACGAAACTCCTAGATTTGACAAGTGATGACTGTGAAGTTAGCAACGCATTCCTGAGTAGAGGGCAGCACGGTTAACGGCAAAATTATAAAGTTGGCAGCTCTGGCAAGAATAAAATGCATCATGGCGGATCATCTATGTCTATGGGAAACGTCAACAACAACAATGGCGAAAAGAAAATTAAGTGCTACAAATGCAAGCAGTTTGGACATTATAAGAACCAGTGCCAGTCAAATAACGTACAAGCGGAGCAAGTGAAGAAGACACACGCATTCTCAGCTGTGTTTTTAAGTGGACATTTCAGTAAGGAAGAGTTCTACTTAGATAGTGGTGCGAGTCGGCATTTAGTCATTGACAAAAGTACGATGAGAAATACATGTTTTAGCCCAAGTATCAAGGAGATAATAGCAGCAAGTCAAGAAGCTATGCCAGTGTTGTGTTCGGGCGATGTTGATATCATGACTGTGACTCCAGAATGCCGATATGAAGTGACTTTGAAAGACGTGTTATGTGTACCTAACCTCACCACGAATTTGATATCGATCAGTCAATTGATTAAAAACGGCAACAGAGTTGAGTTTAAAGAAAACCACTGCATTGTTTACAACAAATACAATGATTTGGTGGCCGTGGCGAATTTAATCAATGGTGTTTATAGGTTAGATTTGGAACATAAACATTGTTTGTTTACGTCTTCACCTTCAGTCAGTTGCGAAGTATGGCACAGAAGAATGGGCCATTTCAATGTGAAAGACTTGAATGCAATGAGGGATGGTGCAGTTACGGGTGTTACATACAGTGATAAGTCAGTGATCAGCAAGAGTACATGCACTGTATGTTGTGAGGGTAAACAATCCCGTTTACCATTTAATCATACTGGAACAAGGAGTACCAAGGTTTTGGATATTATCCATGGTGATGTCTGTGGACCCATGGAGGCAACATCTATTGGTGGATCAAGGTATTTTCTCATACTTGTTGATGATTATTCCCGAATGACTTTCGTATCCTCAAAGCGAAAAGTGAAGTTTTTAAATATTTTAAAGAGTTCAAGGCAATGGTTGAGAATCAAACGAACAGTAAAATTAGGATATTTAGAACAGATGGTGGCCTGGAATTTTGTAGTAATGAATTTGAAAGTTTCTTAAAGGCGGCAGGCATAGTGCATCAAAAAACTAATCCCTATACCCCTGAACAGAATGCATCTTCAGAGAGAAACATACGTACAGTGGTTGAACGAGCTCGTTGCTTGTTATTTGATGCAAATATGGACAAAAAATTTTGGGCAGAGGCCACAAATACTGCCGTGTATCTAAAAAATAGGTCAGTTGCATCGGGGCTTAATAACAGGACACCATTTGAGCTTTGGACTAATGAAAAGCCAGATTTAAGCCATGTACGAATATTTGGGAGTCCTGTCATGGTTCACGTTCCAAAAGAAAAACGGCTTAAGTGGGATGTTAAGTCAAGGAAACATATCCTAGTGGGCTTTCCAGAAAATGTGAAAGGATATAGAGTTTATGATCCTATAAAGAGATGCATAACTACTAGTAGGGATGTAGTAATCCAGGAAAATGACAAGATATGTTCAGACGTAAGCGTGTCAGTTTCAGTTGGGGATAATATGTGTCAGAAAAGTTCTGTCTGTGATGTGAAGCAGGAACACACAGAAATTGAGATGGAACCTGAACGCTTGGATCTGAACATGTCTGCTGAATCTGAGTATGATAATGCAGAGTCTGATCTAGACACTACTTTGCAGCAAGAAGTAGAAGAGGAGCAGCCACAACCAGAGCACCAGCCAGAGGAAGTTCAGCCAAAGCGTGTCAGGAAGCAGCCGGAGCGCTATGGATTTACAAACCTATGCATGTCAGAAAATGCAGAATGTGTTGGTGATCCCCTGAGCGTACAGGAAGCCCTAAACAGTCCTGATAAAGACATGTGGATTGAGGCGATGCAAGATGAGCTGCGAGCATTTGAAGAGAACCAGGCGTGGGTGCCAGTGGATGAACTGCCTTCGGACAAGATCTTAGTGAAGTGTAAGTGGGTGTTTAAAAAAAAAGTCAATAGTGATCAAAGTGTGCGTTATAGGGCGCGATTAGTGGCTAAAGGTTTCACGCAGAGGCCAGGTATAGATTATATGGACACTTTCTCACCTGTTGTGAGACACTCGACGCTAAGATTGTTATTTGCTTTGTCTGTGCAATTGAATTTAAATATTACCCATCTGGATGTCAAGACTGCATTTTTAAATGGTTACCTTAAAGAAGATATTTACATGGTACAACCAGATATTTCTTGTAATAATAAAAAAGAAAAGGTTATTGTAAAACTTAATAAAGCCATATATGGCTTAAAACAGTCATCCAGGTCGTGGTATGAAAGAGTCGAACAATGTTTGTGTGAATTAGGGTTTAAAAAATGTAAATTAGAACCTTGTCTGTTCGCAAAAATGTATAATGATGTGAAAATTATTGTTGCATTGTATGTAGACGATTTCTTTGTCTATTCTAACTGTGAAGCTGAGACTGATAAATTAGTGTTTTGAGTTCTAAATTCAAGATTAAAAATTTAGGGCAAGTTCAGCAATGTCTAGGTATGCGTGTAAAAATTGATAAAGATAATAATGTTATTACATTAGACCAGGAGCAATACATAGAGCAGTTATTAGAAAGATTTAATATGTTAAATTGTAAAGGTGCTACTAGCTCCAATGGAATGTAAATTAAATCTTGAGAAATGTGAGAATTGTGATACAGAAATTCCATATCAACAGCTGATTGGAAGTTTATTATACCTTGCTGTTTTGACACGCCCAGATATTTCGTTTAGTGTCAGTTTCCTTAGTCAATTTAATAAATGTCATACAAATGAACATTGGAACTATGCAAAACGTATTATTAGGTATTTAAAGCAAACAAAAAAATTGTGTTTAAAATATGTGAATAGTAAAGTTGAGCTTGAAGGCTATGTTGATGCTGATTGGGCCAGTAATGTTGTAGATCGTAAGTCCTTTACTGGTTATTGTTTCCTAATGTCAGGATCAGCTGTTTCTTGGGAGAGCAAGAAGCAGAGGACTGTCGCTTTGTCCAGTATGGAATCTGAACTAATGTCTATAACAGAGGCAAGTAAAGAGGCTATGTATTTAAGAGCTTTGCTATGTGAAATCACAGGAGATTTGTGTACTGTACCTTTGTATAACGATAGTCAGAGTGCACAAAAGTTGGTGGCTAATTATTCTTGTCATAGAAAAAGTAAGCATATAGATATCAGATATTATTTTGTTAAAGATGCAGTTAGTGACAAAATAATTAATTTACAGTATGTGCCAACTACTTCTATGCCTGCTAACATACTCACAAAGGCTTTATGCCCTATTAAGCATTATAAATGTACAGAAGCTATGGGAGTAAGTCAGGGGTAGTCAACCTGTATTTCAATAAATTTTTTTTTTTTTTTTTTTAATGTTTAGTTTATTTGCTGTAGTTGGGGTGTTGAGATGAATATTTTAGTATAGTAACATCAAATAAACACTGTATGTTGGTATGACTGTGTGTACGGTCTATATTGTCTTTTGACATATAACTTGTAACGGACGATTAAAATAAATTTCTTCTCCGTAAGGCTTTCAACTGAACGACATTGTTTTATTTAAATAATAGGATACAGTCGACGTTTTATACTGTTCAAGCTTTGTGTCTAGTAAGTGACTTATTTTGTCGACAGTACTCTAGTTTATATCATTTCTCATTTAGTTATTTTGAGGTGTGCACATTGTGTTTCCTAATAAGCTCACATCATTCTCATCACTATCATTATCATTGTTGGCTATGATGTGGTTGGCAAGTTTCTGTTGACGGGTGGTAATAATATATTTTGTGTTAATCCCTTTATTGTTTTTTTTATTTACAATTGATGGGGCAGAGGGTAAGTTCCGGCGGCTTGAAACTGGGATCTTCGTGTTTTCACGATCATTGCGACTAAAGTCCTTTGACTTACTCACATACACCTGCGCAGACCCAACTGAAGTACCAGTAATTGTATTATTGCCCTTGGGTTGTTTGCTTTTACAAGGTACGCAGACCCACTCGGTTTTTCGACCTGGAACACCATGTCGTTAAAAAAACGCTTCTCGGAATTTGCACATTCCAGGCAGCTAAGACATTTACACTTTGAGCATTGAAGAAACCATCTGCCAGTTATCATCTTTTTACATCTAGCACAGTTTGTTTTGCTTGATGGAGTCATCTTGAAAAATTTGAGAATATCGTCTTTTACAGTTTTGAAATAACTGACCTCTAGCGGATAGCGGGGGAGCTACATGTGATTTTCTTCGACATTTGCCGCTAGATGGCGCTGAGTACTTAGTGATACTAGATGTCACTTCTGTCTTTTCGTTAATAAAATTATAGGTGCTCTGTGGTTGGGTCTTCACTCGCTCTGATAGGCTAATGCTTTGTTTACATTCCGAGTGCCGCTTTGAATTTGAAATTTGGATATCCAACAGAAAAAGATATAAATGAACTTACTTGATAATGTTCTAATGCCTTTGAATGCACCACAACTCAATACGTACTTTCAATTATAGATTTACGGTTTTTCATTAGTTTAAGGAGTTGTTTCCTTCAAAATTCACTTTCTTATTCGTATTGGTACAATCATTTTCGATTATAGTGTCTGTATTGCCTGGGTATTACAAAAAACTCATGTTGCTAATTTGGCGAAAGAAAGTGCAGAGTTCAACGGAGGTCACAACACACGGCGCAATTCGTGGAAACGCTAGGTCCTTGAAGCGCTTGCAGCGGGCGAGTTTTCGCGTAAAAGGTCGTAAGTGCAGTTTATTGTAAAAAAACTACTTAATTCTGATTAAATTCACTTTCACATAACCATTGTCTTGTTAGGATATTATTGATATACGTTTCAACACTTTAAACTACAATTATCATTTTTTAAAGTGGAGCGGTTTCAAATTCAATGTTTACGCGCGGAAGGCGCCGGCGAAACTGGTCACCTAATTTAGTGTGTCACCGATTTACGACCACTTAGGAGACGCCATACGAGCGAAATCGGCGGACGGCCAAACAAGGTCACAGACAATCTAGTAAGGAGTGACCTTGATTTGGCTGGCCGCCGTGCTTCCGGCACGTATCCACACGGACCGAAATCACGCGGAGGCTGCAGTCCGCCAATTGCGTAGGTGTAGCCGCACCTTTACATCGGATTCCCAGTTGTCGGCTGTCGGGCCCGGATCTTAATCGGATGTTGCAGTGGCAGAACATTTAAATGAAGCTATTCACACTCCTTGGACACCAATTTGTATGAGGCGCCGACACCCGATAAAAAATGGGCCGACAGCCCGGGACGACGTGGGAACCCGGTCTTAGACGAGCTTCTTAACAGACCCCGGGCTTCGGAGCAAATAGTTATTGGAGAGAAGGGGGGGTGTAAAAGAATAAAAGTTATTTATTATTTATTTAGGCTTAGGCACGTATAAATTATAAAAATAGATCATTATCTACAATGGCAGTGCTTGTATCAACATTTATCTTCACTACACATATTTTGCAAGAATATAAAATACCTAACAATTATGTATTAGACAAGATATAAAATTATACCTTTATAATTTTTTAAAGTAGCTCAGCATTTTTTTACAGTAAATTGGTAAATGAACAAGTATTCATTGCGTAGATATTATATACCTATACATATTAAGACACGTTTAAATTATCACAAGCGTATTAGAATTTATAAGTAGGTAATGTAGTTATATTATAAGTTTATATTTTAACTTAATCGATCTTATTGCTTTTGTAGTTTTTAACTATTGCTTCAGGTACAGACGATGTCAAATATATGTTTACACTTTTGCTCATTTCATTATTCCATCGTATAATAAGGTGAAACATGTACAGTCAACGTCATATAGTTAGTAGCAGCCAAGGTAGCCAAATATTTCGGTACACGTCTTTATTACTGTAAGAATAAGGGTGTGTTACGAATATTTGGCTACTCTGGCTGCTACTAACTATATGACGCTGACTGTACCTACAGTTCCATGTCATTGACATCGACTGTACACTTGACCGATCGCTTTTGGAAATCAAACGGTCTCCTTCTAGGACGAGAAATGGAAAAAAAAACATGCTTATCAAGTTGATTTGACTTCGTATAAATAAAAGTAATCTAGACATTACAGAGATTTAAATTAACTCTACTTCCTAACTATTAAACAAACTTTGGTGTTTTTGGCTTTAGTTACCCTAGTAAAACAGGAACCGTTTTGACTTATTAGTTATTATATAAAAAAATAACATGGAAACTCGAAAGACGTCAATTGATTATTTCGGAAAAACAAAAAGCGATTGGCTACGTTAGGTTGGTTTAATATGTCCCCTGTAGGCCAGCGCTAACATGTACCCAATATCCTGTTACGAGTATGTAGTTATAACTAACAGACTATAGTCTATGCACCCCGAGTTTTTATTCCCTATTACTTCGCTATATGACGTAATAGAAGTCTCTACTTTGTACACATTGTACCTTTTTTTAGGTAAGCCAAGTAATCCAACATACAGTCCGACAAGAAAGAGTAGAAATTTAATGAGGGCGCCACTTTCTACGCAACTGTCACATTATTCGACGTAATGGCAACACAATTTAGAATGGTATTTTTTTAGTTCCATTTTATTTAATTTCCTCTTTCTTGACGGACTGTAAGGTGTTAATTTACGAAAGTTATCGGTAATAAAATAAGTTTTGCACCCAATAGCACCATCTTATCAAATTGAATGTACCTACATTGTAAGCAAATTAAATATTTTGTACAATATTGTGTGGTATGGTTACGGTAAAAAAACTAATAGATACCCTAGTTAAATCTGTTCGACATTGGTATTAACAATGTTGATATCTATCTCGTGATAGGCAAGGGCGTAGCTAGGATTTTGTTAAGGGGGGGGACAGGCCTACGCCTACACGTTTGTCTACACAAACCAAGAATATATCTAAGGTAAATGCTGCATGAGCAACGGGACATCCTGCATCCTCGCTACGCCCTTGCTCATAGGCCACACTTACAGGAGCAGTACACGAAGACACTTGGTCTGCTCCAATAAGGGCCGAATAAGTATCGTTAAACTTCGTAGGGGTTCAAACTTATTTCGTTCTAAGAATTCACTGAAATGATGACCTTTAAACAGCTCTCTTTCAGTATTGTTTCAGAAGCATTCTGGTATAATTACTTATGCAAACTATTTGAACACTCAGGTAGGCGATGCTGTTATAGGGTCATTGCCTCGTCAGTGACCAGTTGACCACCTAATCGAGTAGACTGAAAGGATGTTTTCTCGTGTTTACTCTCGTACCTACAAAAAAATACATGGCATAAGTAGGTAATCGATTTTTGCGTCTGTAGGATTGTTGTTTATTTAATTTAAGGAACCTTGTCCTTCAGGTGGTCGCTAACTGAGACTGTTAACCGCCAATGTATCTGTACCGCGTGCATTCTTGATTTTGTGCCGTGAGAGTAGTTTAATTTCTACACCACAGATATTCAATGAATGAAAGAAGTTGCCCCAGTGTTCTTTTTTATCATAATGTTTGACGTTGGAGTGACATTAGCATATACATAGGGCTGCCTTAAGTATACTGTCCACGAGTGAAAACGTAACATACGTAGATTTATGAGTTCTTGATGCACACGGCGCATCGAGAAACATGAGCGCGTGAGATGGGTTCTCCTTTGTGTGTCTCTCGTCTCGGTGGCGCGCCGAATGATTGACTATCGTCGATCGTGGTGAGCCAGAAGCTAAGTAAGTTCGCGAAGTGGTGGCAGGTGCCTTGTTCCCCGTTGCACTCGATGAGGGGCGTGGCGCGGAAGTCCTGCAAGCACGACCCGGGGCTGGCGAGAGCTTGGCCGCCACCCTGCGCGCCGGCGCCAGTGTGCTGAAAAAGGTTACCAAGTCAATACACTGTAGAACGAGTTAACGAGTGCTTCTAGGTGACCATAATTAGAAGCAGGTGAGCGAAATCGCCAGATGGCCAAGTATGCAGCCCGCCAAATTCGTACATGTAGCCTATTGAGTTTGTTGACATATATTATATTATATTACTAGCTTCCGCCCGCGACTTCGTCTGCGTGAATTCGGGATAGAAATAAAAACTATCCTAGTTATATTTTTATCCAGGCTGTAAACAGGCGTATACAAACCAAGAATATATCTACGGTAAATGCTGCATGAGCAATGGGACATCTGCCGCCTCTTCTACTTACAAACTTCGAAAGTCGAAGTTCGTAATACATGCATCCCTGTCACTCGAGTAACGGAGTGCGATAGAGATGGAAATACCCGAATTTCGACTTTCGAAGTTCGTGGTAGCGCCGCTGGTCTAAAAGCCATATTACCCCTCGACCTATTTCCCTTCACTTCGTTCGGGAAAATAACCATCTCGTGGTAATATAGCTTATTTTAGACCCTTGTCATACAATCTACTATTAAAGTTAATGCATACTGAATAGGTAAGTACCTACATAAACTCTAGCAAGTGGCTGAAGAAGCCCTTAAGTAAAGAGCTATTTGCATCCTTCCCTCTCCTACATTTACACTACACACACTCTAATATATACTACTAGTGGTTCGCCCCGAACTGTTCGTCACGACGTAAGTACTAGTGGATCGGTCCCCTATTTCACGGCAACTCTAGGTACGACCGATTTGGCTCATGTTCGAACTTCTAAATTCTTTGGTTTCATACTTTATAACTCGAACAAACACAACTAATCAATTCATACAAATCTCCCCCCCCCCCCAAACCATTGGGGACTAGGAACTAAACTAAGTAAAGACAATATTATTTATCATTCTATATAATAAAGTAGTATCAAACTTAAGCATTGTTCTGTTACGAAACTCACGATATTGTCTGTGCTCACATGGTGCTCACGAATGATCTCGGCTTCCCATGAACTCATTAAAGCCTGGTTTCCACTTTGATTAGTGCGAGTGCAGGTGATTAGTGCGAGTGCAGGTGTGTAGTGCGAGTAGTGTCCAATTCACTGCGAGTGCAGGTGATTAGTGCGAGTGCAGGTGTGTAGTGCGAGTAGTGTCCAATTCACTGCGAGTGTTTAGTGGCAGGCACGCTGCGAGTGAGGGGGAAGGGAGGTCGCGCGGGGCGTGGCTACTCGCAGTCCACTCGCAAAAAAATAGAACGCGCTTTCACTTTACTACACAGCCAACTAATCAGTCGCTGTCCACACCTAGTCACTAATCACTAATCAGTTTATCACCTGCACTACGCACCTGCACTCGCACTAATCAAGGTGGAAACCAGCCTTTAGCGGCGCTGTGCAATTTTTGGGATGGGGAAAAAAATTAAACTCGCCACAGGTTACGTGACCTTAACATTCGACAGATTGAAAATTCGTAAGACGGACACGTGACCGATCGAAAAACTGTTACAATTTCATAATTTCATTGAGTTTTCACTTCTGCCGGCACTCCCGGAGTGTAACCAGGTCATTTTTTATTTGTACCTTATTATACTAGCTTCCGCTTAGGATAGTTCTTATCCGACTGCGACGATTAATTAATTTTCCGAAATATTTGACCTCGTTAAATTTTTCATTTCTTCTTGAAATCTGCTGCTGCATCTGTCAACTTTCAGTGAATGCAAAATGGCGGGCTTGCCTTAACTATCCAATATTAATAATTTCGATCCGGTGTGTGTGATAGACCTTCACAAAATGCATACTAAAATAACATAAAAAAATAATATATTCTGTAATGGGAGCTCTATGCGTTAAATTCGTATATATATGTACAGTACGGTTACTGTTAGTTAAGGCCTGACAGATGGATTGCCTTCATTTAATTTTCAACTTTAATTTCATACAAATAAAGCATTTTTCAGAATACTGTTACCCACATCTACCGATTTAGTAATAACTATTTTATTTGTATAAGATTAAAGTTGAAAATTAAATGAAGGCAATCCATCTGTCAGGTCTTAACTAACAGTAATCGTACTGTATCAACAAATTTCAACAACATAACGTCAAACGTCAAAAGAAAGGCTGACTATCTTCTCTCTGTTTTTTTTTAATGGCATGGCATCGCGCTGTTTACGTGTTCAGCCAAAAAGTCTATTTGAGTTTCTGCAAGATTAAGCTAAATGGTCAATTTAGCAATCTAAATTAATCATGGCCAGTAAGGTAAAGTTCATTGAAAACTCCTTTAACAGTTCTACGCGCCACAAGCGCAGTACACGTGACAAGCGACGCGATGCATTCCGACGAGGTTTTTTGTAGCGACGTGTGTGTCTAATCGGACGTTTGTACGATTTTTATTTGTTATACTGCTTTAACTATATACACTCGCGGGCAAAGAATACGGGTCACCCTAAATTAAATAACTGCAATAGGTTTTTTAAAATATTGAATACTTGTTTTATTTACATAATATGCTATTCTTTACAATACCCAACTGTATTAACAATTTCCTGGATCCTATCTTAAAAATATCGATATCCAAAAATCACGATTTTTGCGATATCTCGCTCCGTTAACGTGTTTTTTTTTCATGGGTTTTTACGAGTCCGATTTAAACCTGGTAACGTTATATTTTTTACTGTTATTAGCAGTTTATATGTAAAATTAAATAAAGATCATGACAGGATTAACTGTACAACCTCTTACGCACTATTTTAGGAAATATGACGGTATTTTACCGACCCGTATTCTTTGCCCGCGAGTGTACCTATTTACTGTACCTGTATAGTCTTGTATATGTCGCTATGTTTTATGTTGCATGGTATGAAATAAATAAGAATATAGAACTGGGGTAACTTTTGATTAAAACTATTGCAGATATTTAAACAAAATGCAATAATCTTATCAACCATGCTCTCGCAAATGTGAATGTGATTATAATTTTGAACAAATAAAGCTTCAACTTACCATAACAAAACTGTACCCCGCCCATAGCAAGCCCCAGCCGTTTGGACAATTCGGCTCAATCACACTTTGACTGTGTACAGCGATCACATTTGTTGGTGCTTCGCAAACAACGCATCTTGAAATGTACTTCTGAATGTCTTGTCCTTCGACAGGCATCATCAGTGTGGGCTGTCCGGTCGCTAGCCAGTAACTGCGGTCATTTCTACTAGCGTAGTTGCAAGTCCCAGTCACGTCACAAAATAGGAAAGGCATCGTACTGAATTTCCTTACGCAAGATCCAGCATACCCTAAATCTTGATTATGGGATTTCTCGTTACCATCTATGTACAGGAGTGAATATCCATCCCATAGCTGGATATGGCCAGGTTCACACAGAGGAACAATGTCGCTTTGACTGTGCTTCACCACGAGGATTCCGGTCATGAAGTCAGTGCTAGTACACGACTGCCCGGGCTGACCCGGTAGACCCGGCTGGCCCATGAAACCGGTGTCGCCACGTTCTCCCTGGTATCCTTGAGGCCCCACTTCTCCAGCTGGGCCGGGCGGGCCTTGTGGTCCTGGGAAACCTCTGTCACCTTTTTCACCGTTGATTCCGTCTATACCAGGCGAGCCAGGGAGACCATTTTCGCCAGATGGTCCATCTTCTCCAGGCCGACCAGGCGGTCCTTGTTCTCCTTTAGGTCCGACTACAATCTGACCTGACGCTCCTTTGTCACCCTTAAGTCCTTGCATACCTTGCTGACCCCGGTAGCCATTTAATCCTTGGTTGCCCTTTGGACCTGGTAATCCTGGCTCACCTATTGCTCCATCCAGCCCATCTGAACCATTGTCACCTTTATCACCAGGTAATCCTTGCATTCCTGGTTGCCCTGGTTGTCCTTGGTCTCCTTTTCCGCCTGAATAACCCATTACGGTCGCGCCCTTTTCACCCCTTTCGCCTTTTAAACCACTGAAGCCTTGAGCCCCTACGGCACCTGGTGGTCCATCATAGCCAGGAGGTCCCGCGATTCCTTCCATTCCCTTATCACCCTTCTCTCCTCGATCACCTTGTCTGCCTGGAGTTCCATCTAATCCTGTAGGTCCTGGAAGACCTGGGAAGCCTTGTAGGCCCTTATCTCCAGGTATGCCTTGTTTCCCAGGATGCCCGTGTTTACCAGGTAGACCAGGTAATCCTTTCTCTCCTTTAATCGTGAATCCAGGGAGGCCAGAGGGTCCAACAGGTCCGGTGTCACCTGTGAATCAAACGTTTTATGTTAATTTTAGTTTAATAGATTGTCTCTCTCAGATGGTGGTAAACGTAATATTATTGAAGCGAAAACTTCTTTAGCGGCGCTGTGCACTTTTGGGATGGGGAATTTTTTTAAACTCGCCGCAGATCGCGTGACCGTAAGATGTCACTTGACCGTAAGATTCGACACAGGTCACTTGACCGTAAGATTCGACACAGGTTACGTGACCATAAGATTCGACATATTGAAAATTCGTAAGACGGACACGTGACCTGATCGAAAAACTGTTACAATGTCATTGAGTTTTCACTTCTGCCGGCACTCCCGGAGTGCAACCCGGTCTTTTTTTTAATTCATGCTCTGATTTGAAGTGTAAGAATATGAGCGGTGCGAAGAACAGTATGTGTCTACAATATTGCCGTTACATTTTTAGTACAAACGCCAACACAGTTATAGTCGTTCGGTTTGAGTTGTGTCCAATCTATGTACTTAAAACCAAAATTACCATATTGTAAAAAGTCATTACAAAAGACTAGAAAGTTCAATTGAATATCGACTCTACGGCCCTAAGTAATAGGTTACGAGTGCACTAATAGGAAAATGGAGGTCCAGGTGCCTTTGTACTTGTTCGATTCTCAGTACTCAGGTAAACGCCAGGGATGTATTGAAATATTATAATTCTATTAAAGCAATTTAAACTTTTGGCAAAGGCCCTAGAGTTGAAAATCCAGTAAAATGTTAATGCATGCAGTTTTTTCTACGAAGTGTGCTTATATTTTATGACGGACCATAATGAGGTAGCAAACCCGCACAATGAGACAATGGATTGGACACAACTCAAACCGAACGACTATAACTGGCCATTCTGTATGTACCTATACTGAACCTTATTCCAAATGTAGGTACATAAAGTGCACGGATGGTCAGTTAGTTGCGTTGGCGATGGCACTATAGGATGGCCTAAGGTGGGGAATGCGGTATTTAGTGAAAATATTAGATTCCGTTACAATTTATTACGATAAAATAACAGTGTCCATCGTGTCTACTGCGATTGCAATGATCATGATCTAGTCTTTCGTTCCCGTCTGTGACAGAGACAGGAATAATTCTAAATTTAAATACTCTTTACGTGCCATTTTGAACCGGCACTAGGTTGTAAATGACCTGTATACACATTATATGTAAATCAAACCCGGACATAATAGTTTCCTAAAAAGGGAAAACTCGAGCTATAAGAGGCCTTGGAGATCAGAACTCTGAGTTTTGATAACTATTTAATAATCGGACCATTCGGCATTTCAATACAAAATTTGCTACGTTTGAAGATAAAGTAAAAATTAACTTACCTTTTTCTCCACGATATCCGTCTAGTCCAGGTGCGCCTTGCACTCCTCCCAACCCAGTATCTCCCTTTTCCCCAGGCAAACCAGGTCCTCCGGTGAAACCTCTTTCACCCCTTGCTCCAGGTGAACCAGGTAGGCCCCTAGGACCTGGGTTTCCTTTCTCGCCTTTTACATCTAAAGCGACTCCTGGAGCACCCTTTTCGCCTTTAGGGCCCGTATAACCTATTGGCCCCATCGCTCCCGGCGGACCCGTAGGACCATCTTTTCCGTCTCTTCCATCAATGCCGTCAATTCCTGGTAATCCAGTATCACCTCTCTCGCCCGTGGCACCGGGTAGTCCAGGACTACCTCTATCGCCTGGTTTACCCGGTAATCCGTCCTTGCCGGCCCTCCCTGGCCACCCATCGTCACCTGTTATGCCCATTTCACCTTTATCTCCTCTAGAACCTGTGTAACCACGATCGCCCTTTAAGCCTCGTTCTCCAACTAATCCTTGAGGGCCTTCCATGCCGGTGTCACCTTTCTCTCCCGCGGGTCCGCGGCTACCAACTCCAGGACGCCCTGCATAACCTCTGTCACCTTTTGTTCCATTAATACCAGGTGTTCCAGAAAATCCGCGTAGTCCACTTTCTCCAACCTCTCCTTTCTGTCCCTTTTCGGAAGGTAATGCAGGTTCTCCTTTAGGGCCTTGAGGTCCAGTAAAACCCCTGTCTCCCTTTTCACCTTCTGGTCCCATTCGACCTGGAGATCCAGGTGGTCCTGTAAAACCTCTATCTCCTTTGAGACCCGGACTGCCTGCTAAGCCATTGATTCCGTCAATGCCTGGTAGGCCTTGTTCACCACGGTCACCTGCCGGTCCCCTCTCTCCCTTTTGTCCTGGTTCACCAGTCTTACCAGGAGGACCAGTAAATCCTGCTCGTCCCTGTTTTCCAGTGTAACCCCGAGGGCCAGTAGATCCCTGTGTCCCTTTTTCGCCTATTCTTCCAGGCAGGCCAATCACTCCAGGTGGTCCAGGTTGTCCAGGGAAACCAGCTTGTCCTTTCTGCCCTTCTCGCCCAGGCAATCCAGGCATACCTGCTATTCCTGCTGGACCGATAGGACCGGGTTCCCCTTTTGGCCCTTGTGAGCCAAACGGACCTGTCATACCTGGTTGACCCACATCTCCCTTTTCACCTTGATTTCCTTTCCAACCTGGTAGTCCATCACTTCCATTCTGTCCAGGTTCTCCTCTAGGACCGCTATCTCCTTTTTGTCCATCATTACCTACTGGTCCAGGAGGACCGGGCATAGAAATGCCAATGTCTCCTTTAGGGCCTCTTTTTCCTGGAGTTCCTGTTGGACCTCTATAGCCCATCTCGCCAGTTGAACCTGGCGAGCCCATAATGCCCATGTCCCCTTTGTCGCCTCGAGCTCCAGGGAGTCCACGAGGCCCGACTGGTCCATCTTTTCCTTGAGCACCCAGTTCACCCTTGTCCCCTTTTAGACCTTGGTAGCCTTGATCCCCCTTTTCACCTTCTATGCCTGTAAAGCAATTATGAATCGTTAATTTACAGTGTAATGTTTGTTTCTAAATATATTACGAGAACATAATAACATTGTTAAACGGTACTTCCACGGTTCCACGCTATATTGAAAAGTAACAAATAAATTCCTTTTCAATAAATGTGTGGAATCATTATTTCTATTTTATTAAATTGATAAATATTAAAAGGGCAAGGGACTATTTTAAAAAAATCACTTAAATGCGCAAAATTATATTTTCCAGAAAAATTCACCGAGCTTCTTTTTCATACTAAATGTGCGTGCGTGCTTTGAGCATACCGCACGCACATTTAGTATGAAAAATATTACGTATAGTATTTAAAGTAATTATTAGATGCCTATAAAACTATTATAATGTGAAACACTACAATTATAATACCTCTAAATGAAAGAGTATTTTCGATACTAATTAGGTAGGTACAGTCGGCCCATGCAAATTATGAGCACTTTAGGACTGCAAATTAAATCACGATAAGGGAGAGTGAGGCGCGTGGTGGTTAGATTAGATTTAAATTCAAACCCATTGTTATGACATTCATGCAATAGAGTGTAGACTTGGCATTGCATATCTCTGTCTCTATTTTGCGATGATATACGTCGAGACCCCGTGGGGTCCCAGTGCGCGAAAGTTATTTGCGGAAATCGCGAAACATCTGGTTGACGTAACTGGTGACCGAAGAGCTGGCGGCTTTCTCGCGCAACGCATCAGCATAGCAATTCAGCGAGGAAATGCCGCCAGCATCCTCGGTACAATGTCTCGAGGGCCTTTTTAATTTAGATTTAACTTAGTTTTAATTTAATTTAGTTACTGTTAGTTATCAATTATCATCTTGTATAAACTTTAGAAAATACATTATTAATTAGATAGGACTAATTAGAAGTTTCACGTCACAATGTCAAACACTTGCAAGCCACAAATAAGAAGGTTAATTTCGACGAATAAAGTATGAGTCCTCGTGGCGTTGTCAGTAATCGATTGCTTTCTAAATTGAGGTCTCGGGTTCTAATCTTATACAACCGATATTATGTTTAGTAGGTAATTATGTTTAGTGAGGTGCTTTGGTGTTATCCTACTAATATTATAAATGCGAAAGTTTAGATGTTTGGATGTTTGTTACTTAATCACGCTTAAACGGCTGAATCAATTTGAATGAAATTTTGCACGAAGATAGTTTATAGCCTGGATTAAAATATGGGATAGTTTTTATCCCGGGTCCACGGGGACGAAGTCGCGGGCGGAAGCTAGTATTCTATATATTTTTGGTAGAGTTGAGAGCATGTTCGTGTTTGGACATGAAAGTCACGATCTAAGAATTATTCCTTATTCATATTCATATTCATATCATTTATTGCACTCATGTAAGTTAAGTATACAGTTCTTATACTTCTTATACTAATGGTAACAGATCAACATGAACCCTGGAAGGGCAAAGCAATTGAAAAAAAATACTGTTAAACATTGAGTAGGTCTTCCTCTTCTTTTACAGACTCTAATTATCTTATACTAATAAAATCTTACTAATTCATTAATTAGATACAATTTATTTTATATTATTATTAATTCTCCATCCAGTTCACGCTCTTATCATTAAAAAACTCTTCTAATGTATAGAAGGCTATGGTATGATTTCACTGTATTTTTAAATATTTTAATATCGTTAATGTTTTTAATTGTGTTGGGGATTTTATTATAATTTTTTATTGACATGCCATAATAGCTTATGTGTATCATTTTAAGTGCTGAATTTGGCCTAGCCAATTTGTTTTTCGGTCGTAATTTTTGAGAGCGGGAATATTGAGGAAAAAGATTGTAATTATTTTTGACGAAAAGGCAAATTTCTAGGATATACATGGACACTAAGGTTAGGATTTTTAGTTGTGTAAAGTAAGATTTGCAACTTACCATGTGGTCTATATTTACTAATATTCTGATACAGCGCTTCTGTAATCTAAAGAGGTTAATAATTATGGTACTACTTCCCCATAACACGATGCCATATTGAAGCCAGGCGTGCGCGTAAGCATAGTACGCGCTCGTTGATGTTCTTAAATCTGTGTATTTTTTAAGATTATGAAGAGCGTAAGTAAAGCTGTTTAATTTGGTACTTATTTTGTTGATGTGGTCTTTCCAATTGAGAGACGAGTCGTTAATAATATCCAAAAATATAGTTGAAGTGACTGATTCTAATGTCGTTTTTTGAAAAGAGTAGTTAATATTAATTGGGCGTTTTTGATGTGGTTTGAACTGAATAACTTTAGTTTTATCAAAATTTATTTCGAGGTTATGTTCATTCAGCCAGGTAGTAATTTCCCTTAAAAAGGAGTTTAGTTGGTAACTTAAGTTCAGTTCGTCCTGGCACGGTATAACGAACGAGATGTCGTCGGCAAACAGAGTACACGGGCTATTTATTATTTTAGGCAAATCGTTTATACAGGGCGTCCCAAACTTATGGGACATGAAGGGGAAGTACCTTAAATATCGTAGATAGTGAATTTTGCTCAAAGAAGACTTTATGTTATTTTTAAAAGTTAGTAATTCTGCATTCATAGATTTTCTAAAAATTACTTGCTTCGTCTGGGAATCGAACCGACTAAAATGTGAAAAAAAAATCACCCTTTTTTATGATGCCAATCGAAAGAACAGCTAAAAAATAATAACTCAGCTTAAGTAACATAGTATTTTAAAATAAAGGAACACCATAAAATGATTGAGTCAAATTTCAAGAAAGTTATTTATTGCCGAAGACGACGTTCGAAAAGTAGCAATATTATCATTCCAAAGATAGCATTGATTATTCGTAAATAAGTACCCACTTCATAAAATAGGTACTGGCATAAGTTTTCCTTATTATAAGTGCACGTGTGGATAAAATGATAATAATTTTTTTTTTTTTTAGCAAGTAATTTTTAGAAAATCTATGAATGTAGAATTACTAACTTTTAAAAATAACATAAAGTCTTCTTTGAGCAAAATTCACTATCTACGATATTTAAGGTACTTCCCCTTCATGTCCCATAAGTTTGGGACGCCCTGTATATATCTTTCGAGCGATGTCATTTTTATGTAATTGGATATATTGATAAAGGCTTGGAGAAAACACTGTTTCGGAGTTTGTTTCAGCGTTTCTTCTTAACAGTGGTCTTCTTTTTCAGAAACGCTGGTAGAATGATGACTTGTAAAAGTGCCATTACGGCCTACTTGCATGATAAAAATCATTTATAAAAAATCGATCATTTCATTGCAGAGGTGCCAACTTCTCACACAAAACAAATATTTTGATTCTAAAATGATTATTTACTATCAAACATTTGTATAACATAATTTTTTTACTACAATTAAAATAAATGATCATGTATTGTGTGTTAATATACATAGGTATTTTATTAATAATTGGTATTATTTATAAATATAAACAGATCCGATTCTGTTCGGATCCGGATTCAGTTTGGTTCGGATGGCAAGTGCATTGAGTTATACTAATAGAGTAGACATCACCTAGCATAAGTTTGCGCACGTCAACATACTGTCATGAGAGTATGTTGGGTTAGTCTGTGGCGGGCAGTGATGGCAGTCGTTTCGAGTGCAAATTCTACTCAAAACTTTAAAAAAATGCCTTCTTTTGCATTGCGCTATTGCACCAACAAAAAACCCAACAATAGTAGAAGTACGGGAATCACTTTCATCGCCAAATTAACAGATTTTTTAAATAACATGTTTTTTTCTGTAATTTATAAGATATGCGCCGATGGCGGCCAATATTTCAAAGATTAAAAATGTAGAAGGTACAATTTCCTAAGACTATTTTGCCTAATTAGTAGAACCTTAAAGTGACTAGACTTACTTACTGATTTGAAGCTTTAAAGATCTTTATTTTTGCGCCAAAATAGAATAGCAGCAACCATTTGTTGTTTTTAATTTAATAGTTTTTATGAATAATTTTAGTTTTAGTTCTCCTTATTTAAATATATCTCAAGTTCTACTTATTTACATCTAAGGTAAATTCTCTTATATAAATATTGTACGCGATGAGAGTACAGTCTCCGAATATGAATCCATTAGCAATTTAGGAGAATATAATTATTATATTAATTTCCAATTTGAAAATGTTCGTAATTTTGTTTTTTTTTGTCTTGCTGCGATTGCTATCAAAATTCGATATCTGAGGAACCGCATGGACCTTAAATATTACTTTGTCATCAAATCTGACACAAATTTGCTGATACAAGTAACTGAATCCGAACTCAGAAAATTGTCGCATCTACTACACGTTTACATACTCATTGATTTTCCAAGATGGCGGCCTGATTGGAAGACGTCAAGAAAAATGTTCTGGGTTGCCAGTCTATACGTAGTAATAGTAAGTCAATGGGCACGTTCAAGAAAATTAAAAACAAAACAGACCATAAACAAGAGGTGTCAAGGTGTCATAGTTCTAATTTCCCACCAAAGTTCGGTGCCGGTTAATGTACAGCCATGATAATGCACGGCCAAAATAATGTACAGCCCAATAATCCGCGTCCATTGTGTACATGGATTATCGGGCCGTGCATTATTGCGCCGAGCGTCACTATTATTAGCTCCCCTAAAGTTCCAGTTCTAAATTAAAAGACGAAATATGATAACGATCCTTGTTAAGATTTTATTCGTATTTGTTAAGTGAAGAAAAATGTGTACGTCCTTTTAAAAAAGACGAAGAAGTAAATAGGTAACTGCACTCCTGAAGAAATTGCGTGAGTAGTAATAGAACTAACGGCCTTAAAAGTAAAAAAAATGCTATTTATTTAAAATGTGTCGTAGAAAAAGCATTGTATGCAAAGGTGTATAACTTGGTCTTAAAACGCTCGTGGCGTCTTTAATTGCGATGCTCGCCAAGGCTCGCATCGCAACGACACTTGCGTTTTAAGACTCTACTTTGCATAATAGTACATTGTGATACAAGTGAGGTATGTTGATAATTAAATCAGATGCGGAATTGTTCACGCGAGCCGCAGGTGAGCGTGATAAGAGAGCCGAGGATGTAATTATCAAAGCTCACGCGTTTCATACGACTTTTTCAACATATTTTGCGAGGAAAAAATCCTTTTTATAAGATGAAAATTGTATAGGCCTGCCAAGTTATTTTCTTTACTTAATGTCGGCAACAGGTTTTTACTCACACATCGCCAAGAATTTCCAGTGGCGTCCATTCTATTTATCACTTTTCTAGTCACCACGAGTCAACATTTTTGATAATAACCAAACACGCACTAACAATGTTTACAAATATTTGTGAAATAACCTATAATGGCGCGCAACAGTTTTTTTTCGTGAAGTTTGTGCAGTGCGCGCGCATGTGTTACGACGCCACACATAGATAAAATCTCTAATTAGCCAATACAAAATAAAATAAATATTTTCGTTTTCAAATGTTAAGTATCTTTATTCATTCATGTAAAATGTTAACAAAGGTGAATAGTTTTACTAAATTAAACGTTTCTATATCATATCCAAAAATAAATAGTCAATTACTTAACAAAAAGGATTTAATTTGTTTGGTCGAGTAAGAATCCATTTGCCGAGAACCCTGACAATTTAAGAATGCACCGTGTTCATGCATATGTCGCAGGGAAATGGCCAAAACAGAGATTTGAACAAAACTCTAAGGGATATGATCAAATTACGCAGGATGTTAAAATGGCGAATCCATTTTATCATTTGCCTAGAAAAAATCAGTCATTTGATCAAATCTCTGAATCTGTTTAGTGAAATGACCAAATCGGCCAAAAAAGGCAACTCGTTTATTCATTTCACTAGATTTGTTTAGTAATTTGATAAAGCCCCTGAAACGCGTTAGTGAGTTGACGAAACTAACTCGCAGAGTCAACTCGTTTTATCATTTCACTAGACACGTTTAGTGAAATGATGAAAATCTCAACTCTAGTACAGATTAAGTCGCTCGTGCGTTTGTGTTACCTCCCTCTGCACCTTACCGCTCCCCGGTTGCGCCGTTGCGTGTTAGGCACCGGCCGGCTTAGACGCAATTTATGAAAGTTTGTATGGTAACGGCGTGATATTTTAAGAAACATATACATAAGTTTCTTAAAATATCACGCCGTTACCCTGAGAATGTCAAAGAACGTTTTGTATGCAAAGCGAACCACCTTAAAATATTATATTCCGGTTTACAACTACCTATCTTGTACTCGATTAAAAAATCTGATTTAACAAACAATTTTATTACCTACTTTTGACATTTTATTTTACCATTTCACTAAATCATGTCAGAGATTTCAACAAATCTCTAAGAGATATGAACAAATCACGCAGGATGTGAAAATGGCCATTCCATTTTATCATTTGCCTACAAAAAATCAGTTATTAGATCAAATCCCTAAATCTATTTAGTGAAATGATGAAATCACCAGAATTGTTCAGTGATTTGATAAAATCCCTGAAACATCATGTGAGAGATTTGATCAAATTTAATTGTAGAGTAACATTTGATCAAATCACCTACACCATGTTACAGTAGAGATATTATCATTTCACTAAACGTGTCTAGTGAAATGATAAAACGAGTAGACTCTGCGAGTTTGTTTCGTCAACTCACTAACGCGTTTCAGGGGTTTTATCAAATCACTAAACAAATCTAGTGGAATGAAAAAACGAGTTGCCTTTTTTGGCCGATTTCGTCATTTCACTAAACATATTCAGAGATTTGATCAAATGACTAATTTTTTCTAGGCAAATGATAAAATGGATTCGCCATTTTAACATCCTGCGTGATTTGATCATATCCCTTAGAGTTTTTACCAAATATCTGTTTTGGCCATTTCCATGCGACACATACATCTCGCTGCAAGGTGCCAACGTGACTTAATCGGTATATAACCATAACACACGAGTGTCGTAATATTATAAAACACGCGTGTTTAATACCCCTAGGATTATGAGCCTAAAAGCGACATAATAAGAGGTACGTTATGAGCAAATGTGTTGAAAAATACTATTAGCTACGTATAATACTATACTATACTATATAGTTGTATTGGAGATCAAATAATTTTTATTTATAATAAATAATCAATTACTTACCAGTAGGTCCTGGTGGTCCTTGTACTCCCGGAGGCCCCCTTTCACCTTTTGTTTGTGCCAATATATTTAAAGGACAATGCCCAGGTTCGCCTTGCAAGCCCATTTTTCCTGGATTTCCTTTGTCTCCTGACAAACCGCGGTCTCCAGGAAAGCCTTTGTTGCCCTTAATAGACTGCCCCATAGCGCCAGGTGAACCAGGCAGTCCATGCCTTCCTGGGCTTCCATCAATACCAGGAGCTCCGGGTAGTCCAAAATCGCCCTTGCGCCCTGGCATACCTACAGTGCCTTTACTGCCAGTTCTACCTATAACTCCTTTCTCTCCCTTAGGGCCGGTGCGACCCATAGGCCCTTGGTTACCCTTCTCTCCAGGTGGTCCTTTAACTAGATTGGAAGGTATGATTGCAGGACGACCAGGATTTCCAGGGGGTCCCATTGGACCTTCGTCGCCTTGTGTACCCTGTAACATAAAGAAATGAGATAATTCTTCATTACATGTCATGTAAAATCAAATTAAAACAAATGAGAAACAGAACCGACTGGTAACTTATGTCACTACTGACACGAATGTAAATAACCCTGTCAGTGCAAAGAAACAGTGCAAAAAATGTGGTCGTACTGACCTGATTTCCTTGTGGTCCCGGTGCCCCATCAAGCCCATCCTGGCCTCGCTGTCCCGGCGACCCGGGGGGTCCTTGTGGGCCTTGCTCTCCCTTCAACCCGGGCTCGCCTGTAAATCCTCGTTCGCCTTGCGGACCCGGCGACCCGGGCCTACACTCGTTGCAAACACCACCTTTGTCTCCCTTAGCTCCTGGTTCACCCGGCGATCCTGGTTGTCCTGGAGTTCCTTTGTCACCTTTATATCCCCGGGGTCCAACATCTCCAGGCATGCCTGGGGTACCTAATGATGAATTCCCGGGAACACCTCTCAAACCTTCATGACCTTTGTCTCCTTTTTGACCTCTTTGTCCAGGAAGTCCTGGTTGCCCGGCAAACCCTCGTTCACCCTGAAGTAGAGTATTCATAAAGGTATAGTTAAGATGTATTTAACAAAATAGGAAGTCTACCTATCTTCTTATAGTAACGCGGGATTATAAATATTTCTTATGAGAAAGTATTTAAACTTAACAACTTTTTCCTTTAACATCAAGATGAGAAAATACAAAGTTTTCGTAAATGTTGAGTAATAAATGAGAGGGAATCGAAGATTAAAAATTTCATAAGTAATTACAATACCTAATTTTACATTACACGCCCATAAATTTGCGGACTTAACTTTGATTATAATAACGTTATAACGTATCACTGTTAACTTACGGGAATCGAATAACCGCTTTCACCCCTTTGACCCCTGTCGCCTAGATGTCCGTCTTGCCCGTTGTTGCCTCGCGGTCCCGTAGCTCCAGGTTTTCCTTCAGCCCCTTGGTCTCCCTTGTCGCCCTTCATTCCAGGCGGACCTTCCCGGCCGGGTGTACCGGGGAGTCCCTGTCCACCTGTTGGCCCCATGGGGCCCACCGGACCTGTTTGTCCGGGACGACCATCCATGCCCCTTGTACCCACAGGACCGGGAATTCCTCGAGGCCCAGTCGGGCCGGGTGGTCCAACCATAGATCCTGTGCTGCCACCAGGTGGACCAGGGACGCCCGTAAAACCTCTTGGACCTGGAGTACCATCCTTGCCAGATGCTCCCTTTTGGCCTGGTCTTCCATCAAGGCCTGCTTGGCCGTCCAAACCTCTATCACCTTTTTGTCCCCTCTGTCCGATTGGCCCATACTGACCTTCTCGACCCTGCAATTATTAAAAACCTTCGTAAGAACTTTTAGCTTTGGGATTTTCCTACTCAGAATCATCTACTATTGAGTCATTGTCATATTGAGTCTTTCCGGTTTGGTTCAACTGTTTGAAAATAAGTCACGAAAAATCTAAATTCCAAAACACGATAGGTGTCAATTGGTAAATTCACGCTGTCGTTGGTAAATGCAGACAGGACATTTAAAATACAATAATACTACATTTAAATATCCTTTTTCGCAACAGCTAAGATTATTTACAAAAATAGTAAGCAGAACTACGGTGTGTGCTTGGTGTGATTATTCTGGAATCGCAAGCGCCTTGCTGACCCTTTATTGATTTCAGGATTTGTTATGTTACACGAAAGCGGGTCCCTCACTTTCAACACAACACATCGTCGGGAGCTCTGTCTTAAATTTTACCAGCAAAACAGTAATTAACCATGCTACTTACTCGCTCACCAGTGTTTCCACGAATGCCTTTTTCTCCTTTCGGGCCAATCTGGCCGGGTAAACCCGGTTCCCCCTGTTCTCCTGTGTATCCCCGCTCGCCCTGCGTGCCAACTTCACCCTTTGCACCTTTGTCTCCTTTCTCTCCTTGAGTTCCCATGATTGCTCCTTTTTCTTCTTCCAAACTTAAAGGCTTTTCCGTACAAGCTTGACCTTTATTGCCTCGGTCTCCTCTGTCGCCTTTATCACCTTTAATTGATGCGCCCTTAGGACCCTTGTGACCTTTATCACCTTGTGACCCTGTTGGACCCTGCAAAGTTTGAGGTTTTAGTGTGATGGACAAACGAACCGCCAGCAGACATAATACCTATAATAATATTTGAATATTTAAGTACATAGAAAGGAAAAGTCGTCCCATATATAAATGACCTTACCGGAATTCGAACCCGGATTTTCTTACGCCTTTCTCTCGATATTACATGATTCCAAAGTTTTCGGAGACACATAAACAAACTTGTTATTGTGTATAGCATAAATAAGTTTTGTTGCATGTTCCTGAAGCGAATTGAATGAACTCACACTTATCATTATTATCACAAACAAATGTGCCAACAGGCTTTTAGACATAAAATTACCATAGGTCCTGTTGGTCCCGGCAATCCTGTTTCACCAGGGTTCCCTGTGCGTCCTATAGGGCCAGGAGGTCCCTGATCTCCTGTAAACCCAGGCTCTCCTTTGTCACCCTTTGGATATCTTCCGGTGGCTGCTGATTCTCCTTTGTCACCTTTCGGTCCGGTTACGCCTCGGAGGCCGCGTGGTCCAGGTGACCCTGGAAGGCCTTGTTGTCCGGCGTCACCCTAAATTATTCTGATTGATTAATATGCGGGAATCGCATATTAAATCAAACTAAAAGTCAAGAAGAAGCTGTCGAGTTCAATTTAATGACTAGCTGCTATATATAATGTGATTTTAACGTCTTATAAGTCTTATAACCATTACTAATAAACTATAAATTGTCTATAGGTAGGTAATATACAAAATTGCAAATTCGAAATAAATTCGGTGCTCAATAAATAAGTAATAATGTTGTTAACTATACAAAATAGTATACATACATACATACATTCACGCCTTTATTCCCAAAAGGGGTAGGCAGAGCACATGAAACGTATGTTCCAGCGCCACTTTTAGCATAAATGTGGGTATAAAAGATCGACAAAATGTGATATTGCAGTGATAGGTTGCTAGCCCATCGCCCACAACACACTTCAACCCTGACCTTCAAAATAATATAGTTACTAAAATATATTTGCCTAGGGCTTGAACAGGTCAAATATTAGGATCGTATAAGTATACGATAGGCCTAATCCGAGACAAAGACAATATCGAGAACACATACAAGATATCGTGATGATACACGAGAAAACTTATTTTCACTTTGAGGTAGTTTCGTTTAATTATATAAGTAAAGGATACGCAGATAAAGACCTTCGTAAAACTAAAAGAATTACTTACGTCTGTGCCATTGCAACCATCTCGACCCCGGTCGCCCGGTCTGCCTTGTTCACCTTGCGGCCCAGGTCGCCCCATAAAACCTTGAAATCCCTGTTGTCCAGGTTCTCCTCTATCACCTTTTGGCCCTCGCAGACCCTGTGGGCCTATTTCTCCTTTTTGGCCTTTTGAACCCTGTGGACCTTCAGGTCCCTCGTGGCCAGGTAATCCTGGTGAACCAGCCTGACCGTATGGGCCCGGTCTTCCCTGAAAACATAAATCAAATATTTTATACGAAGGTACGGTGTTTTCACATAAAATATTGTGACAAATTGCCTTTTAACCGAATTAATAAAAAGGAGGAGGTTCTCAATTCAGTTGTATTTTTTATCATTATTATTTTTAATGTTTACCTCAGAACTCCGTCGTGTATGAACCGATTCGTACAATTATTTTACAGTACATATGGTGCTACTTTCCCGCACTAGTGCGGAAAAGAGCACTTTTTGTGCATATGTCGAAACTTTAAATAGCCATATGTACAGTAAAACGTTGTACGATACACGTGCGAATAGGTAATTCGCAACTCGTGTCGATTTAAAACACTCCCTTCGGTCGTGTTTTAATTTATCACCACTCGTTGCGAATTTCCTATTTTTGGCACTTGTATCGTAAATAACTATTTTCACTTGAAAGTTCTGGTTGGTCCCATTGTTATCAAAACTCTTGTTGGATAATGGTAACCATGAGGAATTGAGGAAGCTCTTCAAATGCAAAATTTAAAAGTAAACTCAAGTACTGTCCGGATAACCAACAACAGATTAAGATGGACATAATAGAAAAAAGCTACTCTAAAAAACGTTTTGGTGAATTTTGGAAACGTGCAAAAAATCTAAACGCCAAATCTAGCATTCCTGCTAGTGTTTCGGGTTTGCACGGTCCAAAGGACCTTGCTATGGAGAGTACTTGCTATGTTGTTTAACCTGTGTATTGGCCACTGTTATCTCCCAGATGATCTCATGTATACCATGTAGTAACAATACGAGTAGTTAAAAATAATAACTACAGGCCTATTTCGTTAGCTACCATTTTAGCTAAGTGTGGTCAGTTTGCTTGATAAACATCTTTATAACCATCTGGACTTACACGATTCACAATTCGGATTTAGACCCGGATTATGCACTGAAAGTGTCATAATGTGCCTCAAGCAAACTGTTCAATAGTACACTGATAGAAGAACTCCTGTGTTTGCCTGCTTTTTGGACCTGTCAAAGGCATTCGATTTAGTGGATTATAATGCATTATGGCATAAGCTCAAGCGGGAAACTACGTTGCCCTCCGAGATTATTTCAATGTTTCGCTATTGGTACAAGAACGAAAAAAATAGAGTAAGATGGGGAGCGTCATATTCAGATGAGTATGGGTTGGAGTGCGGGGTGAGGCCGGGGGGCTGAGCTCGCCGCGGCTCTTCAATCTCTACGTGAACCAGCTAATTGGTGAACTCACCAGCACTAATATCGGTCGTCACATTGGCGACGTATGTTTAAGGGCCGATTTTTCAATTCCCAGATAAAACTATCTGTCAGATAAATGTTAGCTCTGTCCTTTACTTTCATATGACTTAAGAAAAAGATGGTGATAATTTTAACTGACGGATAACTTTATCTAGAGATTGAAAAATCGGCCCTAAATAATATAAGTTATGCGGATCATATGCTGCTGAGCCCATCTGTTGGCGCATTGAGAAAACTTGTGGCAATCTGTGAAACATATGCGGTGGCTCATGGACTCAAGTATAATGTCAAGAAAAGTGAGATAATGATCTTTAAGGCAGTGTCCAAGACATATACAGACGCTCCTGGTATCTCGCTCTGTGGTGCGCCCCTAAACAGGGTGCAATAATTCAAATACTTGGGTCACTGGGTCACCGATGATTTAAAAGATAATTGTGATGTAGAGAGGGAACGCAGGTCGTTGGCCGTCCGATGCAATAAGTTGGCTCGCAGGTTCGCACGATGTTCATAACCAGTCAAGTTAACCTTATTCAAAGCGTTTTGCCAGTCCTTTTACACGTGCGGCTTGTGGGTCAAGTTTACGCAGCGGACATATAGCGATTTGCGTGTCCAATATAAATATAACAACGCGTTCAGGATACTGATGGGTCTGCCATGGAACTGTAGAGCATCCGGTATGTTCGCGGAGGCGCGGACCGACGGTTTCGCGGCCATTATGCGCAAACGTTGCGCGTCCCTGCTAGCCCGGGTACAGTGCAGCACCAGCAGGATCCTGAGCGCGTTCGCGGACCGCTGGGACTCCGCGCTCATGCGTCGATGGACACAGCTCCATGTCCTCGAGACACGTAGTTAAGTAAGTCAACATTTATTTCTTGTCGCTAACTATAGATACAGATTTTATTGTATATTACTAACACTTATGGGTGCAAGCCTGAAACAAATTATTTGAATTTGAAAATACATTAGATTAGGCATGTAGTAATTTCAGTACCCACGACGGAACGGAATATGCAAAAAGTTCAAACACTTATTTTTTATGAAATTTTATCAAAAAGGCCAAAGTTTCCAAATACTTGTAATAGTATTTCATGCAATGAGTTGTATAAGAAGGGTCTTAAAACGCGAGTGTCGAGGGTTGCAATGCGAGCCTTGGCGAACATGGCAATTAAAGACGCCACGAGCGTTTTTAGACCAATACAGCGTTGCATACAATATTTTTTCTACGACAAATTTGAAATAAATCGCATTGCTTGGACTTTTCGGCAGCAAGTTTTCTATTCGTTTGTTTGGTACTAACGCAATTTAATCAGGTGTGCAGTTATTAATCTCGTCGACCACTTTAAAAGGTCAGTACACTTTCTCTTATCGTTTTAAACTTGTTTGTTGTACAGTTTGAAATGTAAGTATTTTGGCCCAGGTGTTGAAGCGCTTCAAATACTCGTCTTTAATTAAAGACTACGAGTTTGCGGCGCTTGCGGTAGAACATTGGGTCCCTGGTCAGCTGACATGAAATCATTTATGAGGGCAATGACTAAGCGACTCGTCGACGCTTCAGGGGACCATAGGGCTGGCACTTACCTCTCGCAACATATTTCATTAGCAATACAGAGAGGTAACGCCGCCAGCGTTATGGGCTCCATGCCGCAGCGCAGACGGAACTGCTGGACGGGGTCTTTTTGCTATGACTGGGTTAGGTTAGTTTTTAATTTATTTTGTAATCAATTTATTGTTTTTTCGTTTATGTTATTGATTATGTTGTTATGTTTTTATTCGTCCCTTTTTAATATTAAATATATATTTATAATTATTAGTATTAATTTGGAAGTTGCAATAGAAATGAATATAAAAAGTACGTATGATACCTACGTCTTATTTATGGTTTGTTTTGTTTTTAATTTGTTTGCACTTGCCATCCGAACCAAACCGAATCCGAATTCGAACCGAATTAAAACTGTTTATTTTTATAAAATATACCAAGAATTTATAAAAAAAGTAAATTAACACTCAATAGATGATGATTTATTATTATTTTAGCAAATAATTACTATATACTATTAAATGTTAAATCGTAAATATAGTAGGTATTTTATGCAATCGTTAAATAATGTATGCTTTTTCAGTTGAGTAGCACGTTTAGGCCACGAAGCTTGCCGAGTGGACTAATTAAGGCTTAATCGATAAATTTTAAATGATTTTAAATGGCTCTATCGATAAAATATGATGGTCAGGTCCACTGCATGAAGAGCAAATTATTGTACTATATCGACACTAACAAAATAATAAAAGGATAACAAATGTTTTATGACAGTTAATTTCACACCCATTTAAAAATTATAAAAATTATTTAGGAGTAGGTAGGTATATTTATGTTTACAGAATTTCACCAATTTGTCCATACTGTCTCTTTTAACTTCGCAAGCAGTCCTAATGTATTTCCATAATTCTTCTTGTTATAAGACAGCTCCCGCTTGTATTTGTATTACTCATCCAAGTGCCGTAGAATTTCAAAAGTAAATTTGGGGGCACGGTAGTGCCCCCGCCAAGACGAGCCAAGCGAAGCGCAACGCAAGGGCACTACCTACCTTTTCTCGAAGCGGTTCGTCGTTTTTTTGAACCCTCGTAACTTGGGTTTGGATTATACCAGATAAACAAAATTTTCGGGATATGATGTCAATAGTGGACTTATTAAACATATAAAGTTTCAGTAACATAGCTCTTATACTTAAGATTTTATTGATATCTAAAAAACGCCGATTTCGTCACTGACTCACTGACTGATGTTGATCATCAAAACCTCTAGGGTACTTCCTGAAGTCCTAGAAAGCTGAAATTTGGTATGTAAGTACACAATCAACAAAAAAAATAAAAAAATTGGAACTTCTACCCCCCAACCCCTTAAAGTAGGGGATGGAACTTCGTATGAGACTTCCGCAAATTTTAATGCTAGGGGTCTGAAAATGTATATAGGGACTCCTTGTTATAAATAATATAATACGTATTTCAGGATTTTTAGTAAATCACCCCCCACCCTTTAAATTAGGGGGTTGAAGTTTGTATTTTTCCGCAAATTTTGATAGGCATATAAAAACCTATTAATATTTCAGGATTTTTAGCAATTCTCCCCTACCCTTTAAATTAGGCGATGGAAGTTACTTAATTTAATTAATGCTAAAGATCCGAAAATTATACAAGTGACATGTTCCCCAGCGAGTAAGGAGTAGGGTACTGCAGCGGATGTACGGTTTATTAGACTATACCTAGTAAGGGGGCTATAATTAAGAATAAATCGTTACCCTAACATTCGATACATAACCAATTCCAGTCGGCGAGCCTAACCAAATTTCTATCACTATGGGACCTGGTCTTTTTCCGTTATACAATAGTTCTTATCGTTTTCTGATACTTCAGTAGCGCCAAGCTTCCTACTCCACACGGCTTAACTCTACCAGCCACGCTCTTTAAATTCTATATTGTTTTAGCCAAGATATTTCCTTATACTCCTTTAGAAATTACCTTACAAAGAGGAATGACATCCCATCAAAAACATTACATGTAAAGTGTTTCAAGCGACCTATCCTACACAACGTAACTCTACCACTACCAGCCACGCTCTACAAATTCTACATCTTAACTGTGTAACTTACCTTTTTCGACAACGCTGTTCATTTATTTGAACTATTGTATTTTATTTACCTTGGTGCCTTTCTGAGCGAGACACGTCGGCTGGCAGGAGGCGCGAGCTGTGCAGTTGGGGTGCGGCGTAACGCGCTGCTTGGTGACAGGGTCGTAATGCACAAGCCCATTCTGCGGCTCCGGCTGCTCCGGCTGCTGGTAGTACGACTGGTCCACAGACTGACGGTACGTATTCGTGGGTGCAGCTGGATACTGGTATGTATTCCTCCGCGGTTGTTCTTGATACTGAGGGTACGTCTCCCTAGTTGGTGGATAGTTCGCGGGAGGATAGTATCCAGAAGATATATCGTTTCTCTGACCGTACCACGGATCTTGCTGCAAAAATAATAAGTCCGGTTATAAATATTTTTTGTATGAATCAGTAACGTCTGCTAACGAATATTATAAATATCAAATTAAAGATAATAATAATATTTTTTTTACTACGAGCAAGGTTCGAATTTGCGTCCTTCTGGGCATCGCGGCCAGTCACTGCTACCAACTGAGCTAGTGGAACCAATTTCTCGGATAACAATTTTTTATTCTCTTAACCAAATTATGACGCAGACATTCAAAATGTTGTAAATATACTTACTAGTGGGTATTTAATAGATACTACATACATATGATAGGCAGTTACCTACAACGGTGTGCATTATGATATTCTGAATATGGAACTTGATACTTTGCTGCGTGTGCTTTCTTTTGAAAACGAACACTTCTTTCCGTATAGGTAAGTACTGACTGTATGGTATGGTAGGTATGTAATTGTAATGTATATGGCATACGTACCTATCAAGGTACGTATTATCAAGGTCGTTGACTGGCGTAAAGCACGTGCTGAGTACCTTAAATGCCTAGTTCATACACCATTTACCTATACAGTCCCCATACACAATGTTTTCGGTGGATAGACACACAATGACACGTGAAGTATAATTTTGCGATTAATTATTTATTGCTAAATAATAAATAATAATAATAATAATAACCACCGACAGCTTAGGCCCCGCCTCGCTGCCGGCGGTACCCTAGGTTAGGTTTTTATAATGATTTTATGTTTTGTATATAGTTTTTATATAATTATTGTAAAAACCTTGCCTAAGATTGATATTGAGTAAAGAGAATAATAATAAATATTTAGGGACAATCTTACAAAAACACGACCTAGTCCCAAACTAAGCAAAGCTTGTACTATGGGTACTAGACGACGATATACATACTTATATAGATAAATAAATACTTAAATACATAGGAAAACATCCATAACTCAGGAAAAAATATTCGTGCTCATCACACAAATAAATGCCCTTACCGGGATTCGAACCCGGGACCTCCGGCTTCGTAGGCCGGGTCACTACCAACTAGGCTACAGAGGTCGTCAAATAAATAAATACGTCATATCTATTGATAAGATCATTTTAACAGTTAATTAATTAGGTAAGGTAAGATGGGGTCAAATTGGTCAAATTTTCGTACCTAAGACTGAACTGGTTTGCTAAACTTATCTAACGATTATGCATGTTACAGCTTACAAATAAGTATGATATAATATAGTATTTATTAGCATTTTAATTTAAATATATCTACAATCGGGTTAGCATCGGACTACGGTACATGAATAAAAACAGTTTTCTTTAATTTCTGGCTTTTTTGTACATTACTGAAAGTTGACCCCAAGGAAAATATTGATACTGGATAGAAATCGAATCGATTGACATAAAAAAATACATGTAAAAAAATGCTTTTTTGGTTTTTCATACAAATTGTACGCGGAAAGTTTTCTCGATTTATGGCTTTTCTAGCAGGAAATTTCTTTTTGGTCCCATACAAGCTTTTGATCCTGGACAGGAATGGGATCGATTGGCATAAAAAAAAAGTTTGTCAAAAATGACCATTTTCTCGCACCCTGTATGTTTTTCCAAAATCTGTAAACGCCAATCTTCATTCATTTGAAATCGAAGGAAGGTCTCCTAAGATCATTTTCGCCTAGCAACACGGGATCTGGTAGCTGCCCTCACTGACCCAAAATCTATTTCCACCCTGTATATATAAATTGCCGCCTTTATTTATTCCCAAAAGAACATGAAACTTATGTTCTAGTGTCACTTTTAGCATAAATGTGGGTATAAAAGATTGACAAAATGTGACATCGCAGTGCTAGCCCGTCGCCTACAACACACTTCAACCCTGCTCCCTTAGTCGACTTTTACGACCCCCACGGGAAGAAAGGGGTGGTGAAATTATAACCCGAGACCTCACGCGTGATAAAAGTAGATAAATCCACGTTTCTCAAACTGCGGCGGCAAATATGATTCGAGCACGTGTTAGGCAAATATGATTTGAGCAAGTATTTACGTAGTATTTATGTAATTAGCGAAACGTACGTGAAATATTCAAACTAAGTAAGTTATTGTAATCAAACACTTAATAGTTTAAGAGAAACTTGTATAATTATTTACTAGAAAATAGTTATTACTCTGTTGATGAATTTCTGACTAGCTGTAATTTATAAGAATGCTATGTGAATAATATGTGCCAATTTTGAAGTAAGTACGATATAATTATTGGAAATGTTATTATTATTTGATTTTAGATATTATGCATTTTTGACCATTGTTTTTTTTATTATCATTGTCATCATCATTCGCTTGTCCTTATCCCATTTATTTGGGATCGGCGCAGCATGGTTTTTTCTTCCGTACCTCTCTATCGCCCGTCAACTCATCACACACATCCATCCTATTCATATCGTCTGTTTTTTTTATTATATACATTTCAATTATTCTAGACACCTGACACTGTAGTTATGTAATTAAGGCTCATTTGACTTTTAAATATTTGTACACCAGCGTATGGTAGATAAAGAAGGACATGCAAAAAAATTCTACAACCTAAGTATACCCTTATTTATGCAAATAAATATATGAGTGATTGATTAAAAAAATACTTAGCCTGAGTTACCTACATATATGATACACTAGCTTCCGCCCGCGACTTCGTCCGCGTGGACCCGGGATAAAAACTATCCTATATTTTAATCCAGGCTATAAACTATCTTCGTGCAAAATTTCATTCAAATCGGTTCAGCCGTTTAAGCGTGATTGAGTAACAAACATCCAAACATCTAAACATCCAAACATCTAAACTTTCGCATTTATAATATTAGTAGGATTGATGATAGCTCGTTTTCAAGAGAGGTAGGTACACAGTTTTTTTTAAGTACACAGAGGTCCACAAACGGTACCAAATATCTGCAATCATTTCATTGAAATTGCCGAGGTCCACCCGCCAACCTGACGTATGTCCACTCTCGCAAGTTCTAAAGCTCACAGCTTGTCCTTATCCCATTTACTTGGGATCGATCGGCGCAGTTTGGTTTTTTCTTCCGTACCTCTCTATCGCCCGTCAACTCATCACACACATCCTTCCTATTCATATCGTCTGTTTTTTTATTATATACATTTAAATTATTCTAGACACCTGACACTGTAGTTATGTAATTAAGGCTCATTTGACTTTTAAATATTTGTACACCAGCGTATGGTAGATAAAGAAGGACATGCAAAAAAAATCTACAACCTAAGTATACCCTTATTTATGCAAATAAATATATGAGTGATTGATTAAAAAAATACTTAGCCTGAGTTACCTACATATATGATACACTAGCTTCCGCCCGCGACTTCGTCCGCGTGGACCCGGGATAAAAACTATCCTATATTTTAATCCAGGCTATAAACTATCTTCGTGCAAAATTTCATTCAAATCGGTTCAGCCGTTTAAGCGTGATTGAGTAACAAACATCCAAACATCTAAACATCCAAACATCTAAACTTTCGCATTTATAATATTAGTAGGATTGATGATAGCTCGTTTTCAAGAGAGGTAGGTACACAGTTTTTTTTAAGTACACAGAGGTTCACAAACGGTACCAAATATCTGCAATCATTTCATTGAAATTGCCGAGGTCCACCCGCCAACCTGACGTATGTCCACTCTCGCAAGTTCTAAAGCTCACAGCTTGTCCTTATCCCATTTACTTGGGATCGATCGGCGCAGTTTGGTTTTTTCTTCCGTACCTCTCTATCGCCCGTCAACTCATCACACACATCCTTCCTATTCATATCGTCTGTTTTTTTATTATATACATTTAAATTATTCTAGACACCTGACACTGTAGTTATGTAATTAAGGCTCATTTGACTTTTAAATATTTGTACACCAGCGTATGGTAGATAAAGAAGGACATGCAAAAAAAATCTACAACCTAAGTATACCCTTATTTATGCAAATAAATATATGAGTGATTGATTAAAAAAATACTTAGCCTGAGTTACCTACATATATGATACACTAGCTTCCGCCCGCGACTTCGTCCGCGTGGACCCGGGATAAAAACTATCCTATATTTTAATCCAGGCTATAAACTATCTTCGTGCAAAATTTCATTCAAATCGGTTCAGCCGTTTAAGCGTGATTGAGTAACAAACATCCAAACATCTAAACATCCAAACATCTAAACTTTCGCATTTATAATATTAGTAGGATTGATGATAGCTCGTTTTCAAGAGAGGTAGGTACACAGTTTTTTTTAAGTACACAGAGGTTCACAAACGGTACCAAATATCTGCAATCATTTCATTGAAATTGCCGAGGTCCACCCGCCAACCTGACGTATGTCCACTCTCGCAAGTTCTAAAGCTCACAGCTTGTCCTTATCCCATTTACTTGGGATCGATCGGCGCAGTTTGGTTTTTCTTCCGTACCTCTCTATCGCCCGTCAACTCATCACACACATCCTTCCTATTCATATCGTCTGTTTTTTTATTATATACATTTAAATTATTCTAGACACCTGACACTGTAGTTATGTAATTAAGGCTCATTTGACTTTTAAATATTTGTACACCAGCGTATGGTAGATAAAGAAGGACATGCAAAAAAAATCTACAACCTAAGTATACCCTTATTTATGCAAATAAATATATGAGTGATTGATTAAAAAAATACTTAGCCTGAGTTACCTACATATATGATACATTGATGATAGCTCGTTTTCAAGAGAGGTAGGTACACAGTTTTTTTTAAGTACACAGAGGTACACAAAATGTACCAAATGTCTGTAACTATTTCATTTCAATTCTCGAGGTCCACCGGCCATCATGACGTACAAACGCCAACACAGTTAACTGACCATCCTGTATATAGAACCGCGTCAATAGTACACCGGTGAAGTGATGTTAAAAACAAGTTACAGAATAGCGGAGCAGCTGTTACACGACTAGGGTTTGCAATTCGAATATTCGAATATTCAAATTATTCAAATATTTGTCACAAATATTATTCGAATTATTCGAATATTATGTATAGGTACTACAAAAAAAATATAATTACTGGTTGTAACACTTAATAAATCCTTAGGCATCTGTTTTTGCAGGTGCATGTTACACTAGATTTATAAGGAATTGATATAAAACACAAATATGAAAGACCCAAAACTTAATACATTTTCTCCGTATCTGGAAGTAAGTAGTCGTAATGATACTCGAAAATCGGCAACTCGACGTGTTTAAATTTAAATACATATGCAGGGAATCACGGGACCCTTTTTATACTTGCTAAATAATTAGTATTGCATTACGTTAAGTTTATGGCTCTGCTAATTCCATCACGGTCATATAGAAGACGAATGTGCTAGTAAAAACATCTTTAAATCAAAAATTAAGAAGTTGCTAATAGGTACGCATGACTGAATAAATAGATTGGGTAAATATTATACACATATATACTTACAGCGTATACTATGTTAATATGATATAATTATAATGATGTATTAACCTTAGTAATATAAGTTAATCATGTTATTTAGATCAAGGTACTAACGTTGAAAATGAGTGCCTCATTTGGCCGTTAAACGTAAGTTTGGCGAACCTAATTTAAGCCTAAAATGTACCATACTTTTTTGAGAAAAAAAATAAAACTCGAAATCTACTGAGTGACATATGGAACACGGATAATGTCAACATAATATAAACATAGCGTCGCATCATAAATGTACAGAATCCCTAATAAAGGGTACCTATACAGTAGATATATAATACGTTTGTCGAGTATCGTGAATGTACGCCAAGCTGCGGTTATCAGCGGACTCGGCCAGCCTGCCTGTGCGCATGCGCATACTACAATCAGTTTCTGGAGATATTTATATATTTGACCTCCGCTTTACGTAACTTTACTTATTATAGTACGTTTAAAAACTTACGGGAGTTAAATCATCTAAAAGCAAACCATAGCATGATGGTACCTAATATGACGTAATTTTAATCCTGAACAGTGTCTGCACTCAGCGATATAACATAACTAAAATTTCATTTAAATTATATCTCATTATCAGCACGTCGCACATATTTGGCTACGCGCTAGCGCAAGAAAGAGCGCCCCATCAAATTTAATCTCAATACAATAGGTTAGGGTCTTTAAACAATTAATTCAAAAGGGATCATCTATTTAAATACCGGTTCTGTGAAGCAGTTTATTTTAATCCAAAAATTAATTAAAATATTTCATGTGATTATTTATTATTAAATGAAACTAACTAATTATTATGTGTGCATCAAATAATTTAGAGGTAAAAAAAACCTAAATATGGTAAATAAACTATTTTTCAGTCACTTTTCATCTTTTATCCCCTTCTTACAATGGAATAAGGTCGAAAAGTGTAAACATATCTTTGGCGTCGACTGTAACAATCGTAGGACAAACAATTATTAAATAATACTATGGTACTAATAATAATATAGGTACCTATGTATTTTCCATGCACAATGTAAAACTGGAAATGGAATGTACATATGTAGGCTTGCGCAATGCCGGCGCATTACATCCGAGTAGTTGATAAACTTTGTCGGTGGCGGCTCTGATCTATTTATTAATAATTAAATCCTAATTAAGTGGGGTACAAAGTTACACAGATACACTTATATAATATTTTTTGTGGAAAGATTTAAAAAAAATATTTTGACTTGAAAGACGAACATTGTATGTTAATCTCCTTCACTGAACTGTTAGAGGTTTGACTTTGACCAAATGCTCGCATTTTGTAGAAATTGCAAAAAGAGGAGCAAACCCGGCGGCGGCGGGTCGCGGCGACTCCCGAGCTCGGCCCGCTGCATTCCCGCTACTTTTTATTTAATGCGATTTTAATCACTTTCTCCAAATTAGATTAATTACAAATACATAGATACTTAAAAGAAAAACTTACCGTGTTTACTCCAATTAAAGGCACCGCGGCCAGCAAACTGCGAAACAATATAATACAAAACATTTTTTTGTTACTAACTCCATTTAATCAAGTATTTAAAACTTCCTTTAAAAACAATTGTATTCCAAATTTCTGTAGAATTTATTAACAGACTGTTTCTAGTCTATTTTGGGGGTTTTTAATGTAACATTTATAAAAGGTACGATGCTCACCATAGCAAATGTACCGCCATGTCCCGGAGCGCGCAGCGCCAGAGTCCCGTGCGCGCACGCAGTTAGTGCCGGGACGGGATACTAAGGAGCGCGGAGCGGTCGGGCGGCCGCCGCGCGGGCGCGCCCCCGGCCCCGGCCCCGCCCCGCGGAGCCCGGGCGGCCGCGCGCCCGGGCCAGTAGTGCGCCGCAGCCATGTCAGGCCCGGCGCGTGCGCGCCCCTTCCTGCTGCTCGTACCCTGCGTCTTCCTGCTCATCTCCAACGCTCCAGCATTCGCAGTAAGTACTCCATTTTTTCATAAGCCATGATCTACCAGATAAGATCAAGCTGGTTGATCTACTCAGATGTTCTTAACATAACCGTAACCGTCTAAAAAGACATCAACGCGCGAATAAGCGCTGTACTTATCTTTCGTTAGGTATTAATATGACATATCATAAATGCATCGGTTATGTACCCGTGAATGAAGAGAACATAGCGTAAACGTGTGTAAATAAGTTTTATTTGTTTTAGTTGATACTTAGGTGGTAATATTTATTTATCATTTCATAACGACTTACCTGATAACTATTTTTTTCATGAAGTCAACTAGTTGAGTAGGTATTACATATGTAGTGATTATGATTATATTATGAGTTGTTTGCAACATTATGATAATTTTTATTAAACTGAACAATGGACACAGACACATAATTTTTGAGAGATTTTCCAGTGAGCTTAAACATGATGGGTTTATGTTATGTAGCTCCGGAGTTGCCATGGTCCCCTTCCTCCCCATCAGATCAGATCAGCTCGATGGTGCCTAAGTATATTGCGTCATCGCCGGATTTACATAATTAATATAAGTATACCAATTTTCAGCGGATACCGGCAAACGGTTGAAACATGGTTTGCAAATTTATGAAGGACAACTTACTTATTTACATTCTTACATAGGTATTTAACATACCTGCTTGCATTATAGGAACAGTGCCAGTTATCTAAATATTTAAAACAAACTTGTATAGGTCAAAAGACACTTTTGAGACATGGTTCTATTGCCAACTGTACTTTCTTGCGCAGTCAGCAACTGCTCATGGATACGATTGTAACGAGCCCTGCCGCGATGAGTATCTCTACCACAACACGGCTATCACAAGGCGGCGCGCGAGCTCTCTCGATTTTTTTCTCACTATCCGTCTCTCTCTTATAAGAACACTTAGAACTAGAGGTATAGTGCGAGAAAAATTGAGAGTATGTCGCGGCGGTCTCATGTTAGACGTGCAGATTATAAGTGACTCACGTCACAGATTAAATAAGGGTACTGCGCTCGCGTTTACGTTACTCGCTATCGACAGCGTAAAATGTTTGTAAGAAGAATCAATTCACAGCCCCTGATGGCCGTCACTCATCGAACTAAAAATCGGATTTTCACCAGAGTTTGTTATGTTCGATTTAGCAGTTACTGAGAGCAACTTCTAACATCAGACCAGCTAGCTAACACAAACTTAAGGTATACTTTCGTATTAATTGTCACCAAACTTATCTACGTAAATATGAGTTACATTGCTCAATCCGATACTAAATACAAGTGGTTGAAAAATGTTTGGCAAATTTGATGGCGAAATACGCTCGACTGGCAGCAGCAGGAACAGCGGGGGTGGGTGGTGGCGAGTGACTTACGTGCGCCCGATTTGGGCTTGATTTTCATGTGTATAATTTTACTAATATGCTTATTTCTTTTTGAATGAGCCTACTCATTCACACCTTTATTCCCAAAAGGGGTAGGCAGAGCACATTAAACTTATGTTCCAGTGCCACTTTTAGCATACAGGTACAAAAATCGACAAAAAGTGATATCGCAGTGATAGGTTGCTAGCCCATCGCCGACAACACACGTCAACCCTGTTCCCTTAGTCGACTTTTACGGCACCCACGGGAAGAAAGGGGGTGGTGAAATTCAAACCCGACACCACACGGGAAGCCAGAACTAATATAATAAGGAATAAAAACTAATGAACTTTAAAATTGAATAACAACAAGATTATAATTCACATTAAGAACGTACATTAGCTGAGCCTTTTTAGTGTTCCGTACCAAAATCGATCCAACGGAACACTTATGCGATCACTCGGAGGCTGTCCGTCTGTCACAGCCAGTTTTCTCGAAGACCGTTTGACATAGGAAGCTGAAATTTGGTATAGATATAGAAATGTATGGCCTAATTACATAAATAAAGTCAGAAAGGTGTAAACCCCAATAAAGGGGGCAGTTTGTAGGGTAATAAGGGGTTTCGGCATTTTTTCAAATACGTGAATTCCCAATAATAAATTATTTCAGTCGTGCTGACGGAGGCGGGGCCGTCCGCGAGCTTGTGTACACGCACGCACACATACAATTACATTTCAATTTAGAATACAATGTTATGAAATTCAACCGCGATGTTGACAAAACATCGAATACATATTTAAGCTAATCTTAATATTGGTAAAAGATTTTAACCAACTAGCTTCGTTCTAGCTTTTCGTCATATTTTACAAATTGTATATGCAAATATTATAAACATAAACAACATTTTTTTCAACATTAAAATTAACGAAAATTCGGTCCGACTATTAGTCTATTCTAGATATGTTCTTGCTTTTCGTGATTTGAAAATGTATCACTAGGAATTTAGAAATATTTTACAAAAAGAGCTGCCGGGCGCTGGGATCGAACCCATACACATTGAGTCTTCAGTCCGAATGCGAGACCACACAGCCATTAATATTTGTACAAAGACGATGAATTTTCAAACGACGTGATGACATTTTATCTCTATGACAACATTGGCAACGGAATTGTTATATCCATTTTTATTTTTAACAAATAAAATAAAATAGTTCTGCTAAATTATCTCATTACATTTATCAGATAGATAAGAATGGGTAAAAGAGGTAGATGTGGAATAAATAAGCGACTAATATATGATTGCTAAACGAAGAAAACATCAAACCTTATATAACAAGCGGCGGTCGTACCAATGAGTTTTTCGGAACTTATCTACGGAACCTTACCTTTCGGAACGTTACCTTTTGGGTGAAGGAAAACCGGTCTAATCCCAAGAAGGTCTAGTTTTCCCTCTGGGTTGGAAAGTCAGATGGCAGTACTTCGCTTTCTTAAAACTAGTGCCTTAGCCAAATCTTGGGGGTTAGGTGTCAGAGCGGACCCCGAGCCCATTCCGGTGCACAACCGGGAATAACGCTGGGAGGATGAGGATGAAACGAAGAAAACATTAAATTTGTGTCAAATGAAAAATTCACTTCGAATTAACTACAAGACCATGCGATATATCCTCAACTAGCTTCTGCCCGCGACTCCGTCCGCGTGGAACTCGTTTATATCGTAGCTCGATACAAACATTCATCCCCCATTTCACCCCGTCAGGGGATGATTTCCGGGATAAAAACTATCCTATGTCCTTCCCCGGGATTCAAACTATCTCCATACCAAATTTCATCTCAATCGGTACAGCGGTTTAAGCGTGAAGAGGTAACAGACAGACAGACACACTTTCGCATTTATACTCGTAATATTAGTATGGATTTTGTCAATACCTATAGATACATTTCCTTCATCAATACAAGAAAACGCAAGCTCGTCGGCATCAACTGTACAGTCAGGGGTACTAATATACGTACCTAAGTCAGCATCATAAACATGTATACATTCTAGGACCTAAGAGATGAGGTCGAAAAGTACACACTTACAAAATTACTAAGTAAGTGAATTTCCCTTTCTAAACTTCTCACATCCATAATATAAATAGAAGATATCGATGGCTTTAGATTTATCGATAACTTTTCACACCACTGGGATATCGACCTCCGAAATTTTATCAATCGTAACAATATTTTGGGAAATGAATAAGAAGGAAATGCTATGTGTCGGGCTGCTTTCATTTTTGCGCTTATTGTTAACAGATTTGCGTAATAGGCGTATGTTTGCGGACTATGTAATTGGGCCGTTTTAAGCGTTCTTTGAAGTAGCCTAGCACATAAAAATAAGCATATCAAAAAATCTAAACTTACCGACACCGACACAGATATTGATGGTAGGTACTGATCATATTTAAAAAAATCATTAATCTGCGATCAAAAGGCCCTCTAGGCATTGTACCGCGGATGCTGGCGGAATTTCCTCGCTATTAACAGGGGACAATAATTTACATTACTGGTTGACTGGCAGAGAAAGTCTTGAGGCATTAAGTCCGCCTATGGTAGTTTTAGGGTTCCGCACCTCAAAAGAAAAAACGGAACCCTTATAGGATTATTGGTTTCCGCCTGTCTGTCTGTCAAGACCCTTTATCTCGAGAACGCGTAGAGGTATCAAGTTGAAATTAAAACCATATATTCAAGTCTACAGACAACTATGAAATTTGGCAAGCAATATCGTCTTATACTAAAAGTACAGGGAATAATCTGAAAATTATACATTTGTAACTAAATACTAAAAAAATATTGTACCTACGGAACCCTGGATGGGCGAGTCCGACTGTAACGTTTTTTTTTAATTTTGTGCAAAAAATAAAGTTTAAATAAGTAATGAAATCTACCAATCTTAGTTCGGCTCACCTGTATGGCAGTAAAACATAACTTTCAAGCTCTACGACTAAACGAGTTACTTTTCTCGTTTTGGTAACGGACTACAGAACTTAAAAAAAATCTTTTGTTCTTATTTTTTCAATAATAGCAAATAGTTTATTACCAAAGTTTAAACTCTCTCATGTCAAACAATACTTGTCATTTGACGACCGGTTAGCCTGATGGACGTGTAGTAGTGACGCTGCCTACGAACCCGAAGGTCCTGGGTTCGAATCCCGATAAGGGATCAAATATTTGTGTGATGGATGAGCATGAATATATGTTTCACTCTTGGATGTTTTCTATGTGTAGTATTTATATCTATTAAATATATCATCTAGTATCCATAACATAACACAAGCCTTATTGAGCTCTTTGGGGCTAGTTCTTTTTGTGTAATATTGTCCCCTAATATTTATTCATTTTATATTAGGTATTTATTTGTTTCCTTTTGGAATTTGTTAGTGGGATTAAATTTTGTTAGGTATGTCTTGAAGTTATTTTCTAGAATCCATTTATGGTGATTTAACCTAAGGATTTAACATATTTCTAGTTTCTACAGGCATACATAAGGCACCTATGATTAAAAAAAAACATTAACATAGGCATCAATCTTCTTGAGTATACCTACTCTGACTAAGTCTGCCGGCCAGACAGATGGACGGACACGGCAAAACTTTAGGGGTTCCGATGGTTCCGTTATTGCCGTTTTGGCTACGGAACCGTATGAATAGAAAATTACATGTTTTGAAAAGTAAATTAATTATCAGTTATATAATACAACGTTCCAATTCAGTACAGTAGGTACCTATTTTATCCTATGTAGGGGATGAAGTGGGGGTGAAAGTTTGTATCGAGCTACGATATAAACGAGTTCCACGCGGACGGAGTCGCGGGCAGAAGCTAGTTTTCAATAAAGTTTTGTTTACATCTCATCAAGATCTAGCATTTTATAATTATTAAATGTAACATAAACATTTTTGCATCTTTAAATAAGTCCACGCTTACCTTACACTAAAAAAGTCAGTATTTTTGGGTACTCACGGGTAAGGCTAAAAAACGCTTATTTTACTTTTTCCGCTAACTTAGCAGGCATGAAAATTCATATAATCCATCCATACTAATCCATACTATACTATACTATACTATATTATACTATAGTATACTATATACTATTATACTATATATACTATATAATATTATAAATGCGAAAGTGTGTCTGTCTGTCTGTGTGTCTTGAGATCTTTACAAGCTTGAAATATTATCTATAATACCTCCTGTAGTCCTGAAGACACATTTGAAACGCAACAATCTATTGTTGCGTTTCAAATGTGTCTTCATTACCTAGATAGTGCTCTCGGTGGCAACGAGAGGGTAACCGACGTCTTTTGTAGTCTAAATAAATATATAGCAACGTCTCGAAAGTCTGCTAAGTGATAACATGCAATTTGGCGGTGTCATCGAGTTGGTCCGATGATGATTGTAAAATAATTACGCCATCGAGCTTAGGCTCGATCAAATTTGTCTTTTTGAGTCAATAGTTAATGACCAATTTATCAGTAATACCGAATTCAAAAATGCCTGCAATAATAATTTCCTTTACGAACAAAGTTTTAACCGACTTCAATTCAGTACTCCGCACAGCCACATACAAGAACATTTCCTTTCGACTTTACCACGTGAACAGCCCCCCAATTCTGTAAATTGTTTTAAGCTCGCCTCAACGCTCACCCACAAATATATCTTGACACCGCGATGCGTAGTAACTAAGCGTAGGTAGAGGTCTAATTTCGTGACGGGTGACCGGCGGGGCGAGCCGCTTTGTTACGTAGCGAATAACAGCCCAGAACAAGCGACTTCATCCGCGTGGAACTTGTTTATAAATATCGTAGCTTCATACAAATTTTCGCCCCCCATTTTGCCCCTTAGAAAATGATTCCCGGGATAAAAAGTATTATATCTGGCAATGCGAAATTTTGCACGAAGATTGTTTAAAGAAACAGTTTCGTATTTCTTTCGATTGGGGCATCAGAGACACAGTTGTAGCCCAGATTTCTTAAATAGGAGTACGAAGTATAACATTTCTAGTCGCTTATAAAATCATAAAGTGATTTTAACAATTTTCCTGCTTTTGCCTTAGTCCGAAAGGGTAGGCTGCCGGGCCGCGTGCCTTTGAACGTGTTAATACTTAAATCAATTTCAGATCTTTTATAAAACTGATATTAACAATAATATAATATTTACGATTTTGAGTCACAAATTCAATGAAAATAAACATTATTAATGCCCGGATTATATAATGATTAGCACCATCTAGCCAGTATAATTTTAGTTCAATTTCAGTTTTACAGATGTCGCTGATGTTAGTTGTCGAAATGCGCCATCTAGCGAGCTTAATTATAGTCCAATTTCAGATAGATGCCGTTTAAATTATGTTTTTGATATTTTAGACCAATAATTAGGTTTAATTTGATTCCATTATTATGTAAAAAACACAAATCTAACTTTTTAAATGTATGCATAGTGTCATACAATATTTCCGTAACTTCGCAAACAGAACATTTTATCAGTGCATATTGTAATTAAACTTCCCTTCCCTTCCCGCTTAGGTTCGGCTTGGACAAAAATGGTATAGATTAAAAAAGATAAGACCGCATGGATTAATTCAAATCTCCAACCGTCGATGTGCTTTAGCTTTTTTTGCACCTGGGACCGAGCTTTTCTCGGTTTTAGTACTACGAAAAATCGATTTCAATACAAAATAAAACATAAAACCGACTATTGATAATTTACCAAAAAATTACAAAATAAAATGATAACGAGAAAACAAAAACCTTGTCATCGCTGGGGTCCGAACTTGCCGCCATCAACAAAGAAAGATTAACCATTGGTCTATACAGCCAGCTTTTTACGAGAAAATACGGAGTAAACCAATTTTATCAAGACTACGACCTAGCTAGATCGTTTTCTCGGCCCTGTAAACCCCTTGCAAATTTCATCTGAACATGATTGCAAATATATGTAGGTATTAGCTGTTGCCCGCGACTTCGTCCGCGTAGAACTTGATTGCTATTAAATTATTGTGGGCGGAACCTCAATTATCGCCGACCCAAACAAAGTTCTACCATCTTAAGGGATGATTTCTGATATAAAACTATCCTATATCCTTTCAAGGGTCTCAACTCATCTGTACGAAAAATTTCATCTAAATCCGTTCACGGATTAAGCGTAAAAGGTAACAGTGCGATGAGTTCATTAGTTTAAATTGCAAAATTTCAATTGAAAACTCCGTTTTTACAAATATAATATTTTAAGAATCATCAACAGACGTTTCTGCTTAAATTGTATATTTTTTCATAATGTAGGTACCTATTAAAGAAAGCTACATGACTGGAAATTTTTGCTTAAATCCGTCCAGTAGTTTTACTCACGTTAGTTCGGGCTACCTGTATAGTATTGAAAGCAAACTTATCTAATGCTAAAAGACGGAGAACTTTCCATCTCCATCCACCGTCCGTATTTAACGGTGTTAGAGAATAAATTATTTTGATTAAGCCCCTTTACTCCTTATTTCACCCCTTTAGGGGGCAAATAGATCTACATATAATAAAAGAAACCTGCTGTCCTGCTTTCATGTTTCTAGCCACAGTTTAATATTAAAAATCACACATTACTTAGGTATGTGAACTATCAATCCCTATCTTAATCCTTATCAATGTTTTTGACTGTACATTAGGAGCTTGTGGCCAAAGTATTAAACCTCTAACTCTAAAAACGACATAATTCCCATACAAACTTTCAACTCTTTTTTTAACCCCCTTAGGGGATGAATGTTTGTAACATCGCTTAAGCATTTGCTTTGCTTTTTAGGAAGATACCTTCATACAAAGATGCAAGTCTATAACTTTCCAAATGAACGATTTCCATACAACGGTTCGACCCCTATTTCACCGCCTTAAGGGTTGAATTTCGAAAAATCCTTTCTTAGCACACGTCCACGTACTGTAAAGTATATATATTCCAAATTTCATGCTCATAACTTCAGCGGTTTAGGAAATCACACATTACTTATGTGAACTTTCAACCCCTATCTTAACCCCTTCAAGGGATGAATTAGAAAATAAATCCCTTATCAATGTTTTTGAGTGTACATTAGGAGCTTGTGACCGAAGTTTTAAATGGCTATCTTTAAAAACGACATGTTTCCCATACAAACTTTCAACTCGTTTTTAACCCCCTTAGGGGACGATTTTGTATAGCAAAGTTAAATCATTTGTTTGGCTTTTTAGTAAGAAACTTTCATACAAAGATTCAAGTATATAACTTTCAAAATGAACGATTTCCATACAACGGTTCGACCCCTATTTCACCCCTTTAAGGGTTGAATTTCGAAAAATCATTTCTTAGTGGACGTCCACGTACTGTAAAGAATATATGTTCCAAATTTCATGCTTATCGTTAGCGGTTTAGGCTGTGCGCTGTCTGTCAATAGATTAGTAACGAAGAGATTTTTTATATATATAGATAATATAATATTGCTCGTTCAATAATATAGGATAAGACCGGTAACTCCATCTATTGTGGAGTTCTTCACTCTGAATGTATACATACAAACTTTCAAGGAAGTATTAATCAGTAATCAGCCATTTATTCGCTTAAACATGGTACAAATAGGTGGTTCAATAATAAATACAGAGCTACATCCCTTTAGAAGATGCATTTTCAAAAACACTGAAGTTATTTCTTTTGTATTTTATTATAAAACCTTTTTAAGAAGTTCCAAGTCTCTATCTTAAAAAATAAATTCGTTCCTATACCCCTTATATCACCCTCTGAAGGATAAACAATAATATTCATTAGAATAGGTATTGATGACAAAAGCGTTCGTTGTTTCCCTCTAGTGTCCATACCAACCTAGGTCTAACTAAAATTAGTAAGTAATTAGGTTGGTTACGCAACCAGCTTTGGTTAATAGCAACCACCTGAACGACAAGGTTTTTTTTTCAATTAAAGACAATAACATTTCAAAAGACACTAATGAAACTTCATATAACGAAAAAATATCCGAACGAGAAAATATCCTTTCAGTTCACCAACTCATCTGATAGCCAACCAGCACAATAAATAAGGTAGTCGTTACGGCGACCCTATTAATAAACTTAATGAATTAATGAAATTTCGGTAATATTACGAAATAAATAGGTTGCAGGTTTACTTTTCTTGTAAATTGGTGTAGTGTGTGTGGCGATGAGCTTTATAGTATAGATATAGTTATGCGTACATTGATATAAAAAAGTTCAGTGGGTAACGGGTACGTAGGTACTAGTTAGATGATATAGAATTTAGGCTTTAGCACACATTAGGCCAGGGCCAATGGTGGAGCAATGTACTGAGCGCCTCAAAATATCAAAGCATTTAAAAATAAAATAACGAATTAAGATAATATGTTTCATCGGGTTTTTTTAACCCGGTAACATTTCTGTTCAACCTCAAATTCAATTTCAACACTACAGTGTAAATATTATCCCTTTGAAGTAAAGATTGGGAATTACCTCAAATATGAAGAGCAATAGAATAAGCATGTATGTACAGTCAGCAGCAGAAGTTGCTAAGCGGTCCTAGTGCTCAAAATTATCTACACACGAACTCTAATATCAAGGGAATAAGGATCTGTGTAGGTCATTTTGAGCGTGTTATTTTGCTTAGCTACTTCTGATGCTGACTGTACGTTACTGATTTTATTTTCTTGCTAGCGGATCCAAGACAAAGTCAAATCTTTATCTTATTCATTATAAATAAAATTACAACCAAAATATAACATTTCATTGAAACAAGCTCATTAATAATTTGTCGATAAGATTGGTACAAGTATATGTTTATATGTAATGTCAGATAGAGGCTATCTATAGCATGTCTTTACTCAATGTGTATTACAGTTGTGCGATCATATAAGCAGTGATTGTATCGAACTTTATTTTATGAATGGCTACGACGGAATTTAGAGCGACTATGCGGTGTACCAGCCCCCCTATTCTGTAACTTGTTTCAAGCTCACCTCAACGCTCACCCACAAATATATATTGACACCGCGATGCGTAGTAACTAAGCTTAGGTAGAGGTCTAGTTTCGTGACGGGTGACCGGCTGGGTGAGCCGCATTAGCGCGTAGCGAATAACAGCCCTGCCCCCCTATTCTCTAACTTGTTTTAAGCTCACCTCAACGCTCACCCACAAATATATTTTGACACCGTGATGCGTAGTAACTAAGCGTCGGTTGAGGTCTAGTTTCGTGACGGGTGACCGGCGGGGTGAGCCGTATTAGCGCTTAGCGAATAACAGCCCTGTGTGTGTGCAAGCACAGCACGACTGGCAGCACAGTCGACCACTCGCCTCGGGCCAACTAGCATGTGCTACCTCCGATCACGCATAGACACAAACGGAACGAGTGATGATCTGATGATGAACATTAAGACACATGTAATATATAGCTAAAATAGCTCTAGTTGTTTGCTAAATAAGTTGCCCACTCACTTGATAAATCATAGCTAATCCCAATAAGGGCAGTTGCCCCACAATAAATAGCAAGCGCATAGCTTATTCAAGATCCTGTTGCATATTCACAAGTTTACCTGTTTCTTACAAAGCTTTTCCCCAACTTACTATAAAATAACTAAGGGAATGAAGTAAGCCCTATAGATAACCATAATGTACCCTTTTTTAAACAGTCTCACGATTAATTAAGTCCGTTGCTCAACACAAGTCTCTTTATAAAGTAATTCATCAGTCTATCAAGTGTTACGGTAACCTTTGCACTATTATCATTTATCTTTTTTTATTTGGTACCAACTCATCTACTGGCAACAACATGTTCTTATCATCACATGGCCGCGTGACCTAAAAAGATTTTATTAAAACATGAACCAACTGAAAATCATTGAAGACTGAATGGTATACTAGAATGATAATTCCCATAATAGTGCACATCAGAAATAAGTTGAATGCACACTAAGTATAAAGCTAGCTCCCCCAACCCAACATTACTTGGTCAGCGCCCGCGCCTCGGTCGCCTCTCGTGGATCAGAGGGAACGAGAATAGTCCGGGGACTATACTCGTTCCCTCTGATCCACGAGAGGCGACCTGTGCCCTGCAGTGGTACGTAGTTAGGCTTATGATGATGCATGATGATCAATTAACTTATTACAATAATTTACATCAAAACCAAAGTTTTAACAGACTTCAATTTAGTACTCCGCCAAGCCACGTGAACATTTCCACATTTATTTTCCAATTTACCACATGAACTGATTTCCGAGAGCAAATGCGTTGATTATTAGAGAAAAAACCGAATCACTGTATGTGGGCCGATAGTATTTGAGGACTTGATTGATTGGACTTCCGTCGATTCCTCAAGGATCGCCTTTTTGGCACTTCATTAATAGTTGCTATTTCAACGGAATCATATCAGAATATATGACGTACTTTTATAGTTTTAAGTACCTACATAATTGAAGAATTCCATAAGTCATCTGTGGTTTTCATCATCAATTCCATTCCACCAAATTTATGATATCCGGGTGTAAATACACGAGTTTTAATAGAAAACATCGAAATCACTAAGGTGTGCCTAATATAATTGAGGAGTTCCCTCAATTCCTCATGGATCCCATCATCCTCGGGATTTTTGAAAAAATGGGACCTACCTGGAATCGTATACTTACAAAGAAGAAATTGTACGAATCGGCTCATAAATGACGGAGTTCTGAGGTAACAAACATTAAAAATAAAAAATACAACCAAATTGGAAACCTCCTTTTTCTTTGAAGTCGGTTAAAAAAATATGCATGTGTCATATGCGGACGTAAATATAAATCAATTAGATAGTAGTGCTCTTAAGGCCACAGTCTGGCCGCCAGCGGGCAGCGGGGCGTCGAGACAAATGTATGAACTGTCGCTCGTTGCAACTGCAGAGTTCACTTTCGGAAACCAACGTAGATATTGATGAGCATATTACCTGGGAACTGGCGACCGACAGTCTCTGAGGACACTTTTTCCTGAGCGATGTTGTGACAAAGGCGCTTTTATGCAGCCGGCCTAATAGAGAAAAATAGGTAGGTACTCATTCATTAAATCTACTATCAAAGGTCATATAACAGATGCCTGCTTAGATGTCGTTACTACGAATAAATTCAGGCCGTATGGCTAGGTCGCTGATAAGTTCGCTATCATAAGTATTTAAGCGGAGCGAAAAAAAAACATTAAATAGATACTTACCTAATAAATATAGATAAACAAAACAGGCCTATGTCCAGCAGTGGCCGTTTTTCGGCTGGTATGATAATGTTGATAAATAAAACCATTGATAGATGTTTCGTTTCCGGGATTTTACTTGGCTAGAAAAGAAAACTCACATTTTCCTAACACTTGATGACGGTATTACGGTATTAATTAAAAAAAATGTTTATTTAATTTCATAATAATCATCTTAAACATAGTGGTTGGTACTTCCTTTTAAGTATTAGGGTGGCGTAGTGTCATTCTTGCTCAAACAAACAAAAACGAGATCTCCTGTCACAGCTCCAGACTTACTATAAGATCCAAAACTGATGTTTAATGAAATATTTTGAAACACGCTAAAGGCATGCGGATATTCGGAGGTTACCTTTGTAATTATTACTTTAAACTAGGCTTGTTAATTATTTTAATTATGTAGTAGTAAGTCCTATTGGTTCAAATAATTGTTGGTAAATATGCTTAATGAGCGTTTCTTAAAAAAAATGCCACTACATTTTTTCTGAGATTTTCTGCAACTTTTTTGTTATTTCTACTCAAAATCACGATGTCTTTCCATCCCAATAGGAGAAAAAAAGTGTCCCAAAATGTCGATACATTTTTGAACTCTCCTATTGTGTTACCACTATACAAAGTATAAGGTAAATGGTAACACATAGTAAAAATATGTATGGGACAGTTTTTTGTTCTACCAGGGTCGAAAGAGCTCCTGATTCTGAGTGGAAATAGTTAACATACAATTTGTAGAAGTACAATTAATAATAGTGGCATTTTTTTTGAGAAACGCTCTAATAAAAAACAAAAACCGTTTTTTTAAGGCTAGGTACACTAATATCATAAAGAGGAAGTCGGTGAATTTGAATAAAGTTACTTTGCGTGTAATCGGTAATCTCCGGCACTCCTCATCCGATTTCTAAGGGATCCTGTTATTTTACCAAATTTATTTTGGTCAAATTTCATTTCCCAAACAAAGTTTGGCAACTATTTTGTTTGCCAATGCAAACTTTGGCACAATTTTAATACGAATATTTTCATTATGTCAAATTTTCATTCAGTAAAATATTATTACGTAAAATTAAATTATGGCATTTGGTCTTATAGCAAATGCTTTAATAAGGCAAAAAACATAAGACAATAAACATTTAGACAAGTAAATGTTATGGCAAAGTATAAATAGACAAAATTCACATTTAATTGGGTTATGAAATTTTACCAAAATACTATTAATAAAACGGCACGGTCCCTTAAATAAAAAATGCACGGTTAGGTAGGTCGCTAAGCAAGGGCGTTAAATTAGGTTAGGGCAGCCAAAACAGGGCGGCCGGGGGGAGATGCGGTCCACAAGGGGGGCTCGGGGGCGAAGCCCCCCGCAGTAAAAACACAAACAATCGTAACAATTGTATCATTTGGTAGGTTAGGTTAGCTTGTGTCCCTTAGAGCGGAAATAGGCACCCCGCAAAGCGGGGTGACGTCGACACGCTGGCGGTTAAGTTAGATTTAGGTTAGGTTAAAATAATGTACGTTTGTATTAAAAAATATATTTATTTTCAAACACAAATGTACATTAAAAACGTTTACTGCTATTAAAATATTTGTAGGCGATTATACTATACGAGCATTATACTTTTTGATGTTAGATTATTTGAATAATATATGTCTGACTATGACTGTTATATGATAAGTTCTTACACCTCGTATTACTTACCCTTAGAAATATATCATAGTATGACGTACCTATTTGTCTCGTGATTATTCAGGAGTTCGTTACTGCTTGTTTTGACTCCTCAGCGCCGCGTCTTAGGTAAGTAGGTATTAGAATGGCGAGACAAGGCGCGAGAAACCAAATGATATTTTAGTATCTATACGAGATTGTTTGTTTTTTTTTACTGCTTGGAGGGCTTTGCCACCCGAGCCCCCCTTGCGGGGAGCTTTGCGCCCCATCCCCCATTTTTTAGCTGCCCTAACCTAATCTTCTATATTATAAACCTTTAAGGAAATATGCTATGTGTTATGATTGTTATACGTTATGTATGTTATACGAAAAGGTATTATGTGTTCATTATATCTAGTGAACGTTATTAATATGAAATTATATATATTGTTATTATATCTCGTGAGACGCACCCATTTTTTTAACATGAACATGTTCTCACTGCTGAGGTGTAAAGTTGCATTTGTTACTCAAGAGCAAAGTATTTGCATCTCGTGCTTTTGAGTCCCTCGCTGTGCTCAAGATTCAAACTTTTTATTAAGGAATCTTTTACTCTCAGCACAGCAAAAAAAACCTCTCTCTCTTGTTGCACAAATAACTATTTCACATCTCATGCTCAAAAAGTGTGTCATATTAGGCTTGTCAAGCGACGCTTGTATACGCGATATAGCGGCGCCATTCTCGAGACCCCTACTTTTGCACGATAACACGGAATCCATCGTCATAAGCAATTTGCCTCGAAAATAGGAACCTTTAGGTTACGTTTTATTATGTACGTCGGTCTGTTTGTCTCGCCACCTGAAGCATACATATTAGGAAACAAGTCAGAGCAAAATACGTTAGTTTTAATCTGGTTATTTATTAATACTTACTGATAAGATAACATATAAATATATCTACTACCTTCTGCCCGCGACTTCGTCCGCGTGGAACTCTTTTATATCGAAGCTTCTTACAAACTTTCGCACCCTTAGACGATGATTCCCGGAATAAAAAATATGATATACCTACTCGTATGTTAATCCAGGATACGGATACCAAAATTAATTTTTTCCGTAGCCGTTTTTGCGTGATTGACGTCCAAACTTTCGCATTCATAATATTAGTAGGATTTGCAAAATTTCCAGGGACACGACTGGCTTGACAGACTCTAGCAGGGATTTTAAGTTATAAGATAAGTTTAAAGTTAAGGTAAAAGGTTATATATATCGTCGTCTAGTACCCATAACACAAGACTGAGCTTACTATGGGACTAGGTCGATTTGTGTAAGATTGTCCCCCCCCCTTATATTTATTAAAAGGTTTATTCACGATTTTCGCCACTACGACGTTTACCAACAAAGTGAAAAATGTATTGATAAAATATAAAGAAAAGGATAATCCTACTAATGGTGTTCTGCCTTCTTTTTTAACCAACTTCAAAAAAGGAGGAGGTTCTCAATTCAGTTGTATTTTTATTTTTTAATGTTTGTTACCTCAGAACTCCGTCATTTATGAGCCGATTCGTACAATTTCTTCTTTGTTTGTAAGTATTCCAGGTTAGTCCCATTTTTTTCAAAAATCTAGTTGGATGACGGGATCTATGAGGAATTGAGGGAACTCCTCAATTATATTAGGCACGCCTGTAGTGATTTCGGTATTTTCTATTACAACTCCTGTATTTACACCCGGAAATCATAAATTTGGATGAGTGGAATTGATGATGACGACCACAGATGAGTTATGGAATTCCTCAATTATGTACTTAAAACTATAAAAGTACATCACAGATTCTGATATGATTCCGTTGAAATAGCAACTATTGAAGTGCCAAAGGTGAGTGGCTTGAGGACGATTCGGTTTTCTTCTCTAATAATCAACGCATTTGCTCTCGGAAATCAGTTCATGTGGTAAATTGGAAAAGAAATGTGGGAATGTTTACGTAGCTTGGCGGAGGACTAAATTGAAGTCGGTTAAAACTTCGTTTTTAATGTAGGTAAATCTGTCCTTACGTTATCTCCGATTTTTTTTGTCCGAATTTCACTTGCCAACCAATTTTTCGCCGATGATTCACTTTGACAACTGACTATTGGCTAATTTCTATATGAAAACGTTTCATTTGGTAGAATTATTTTAAAGTCGATTATTATAATGACTAATTATTGGGATACCTATCATTTGGAAAAATTTTCTGTTGGTCTAAAAACTATTAAACGAATAACGTTTCGTCAGTGCAATAGTTCCCTTTTCTTTCATGAGGCAACTTTAAGGGGATGCCTTGATTCGAATCGACCACGCCCCCTTGACAGAGACACGCTTATGCCTTCCACGCAGGAGAAAAAGAGATGCAACCCTCTTCGGGAGTGGCTTTTTTGGCCAAATTTCGATAAATACCTAACTTAGTGAAGTTTTATTTATATTTCAACACTTTAATTATTTACAATTTAATTACAAACTTGCACCCCCTATTTCGCCCCCTTAGACGATGATTCCCGGAATAAAAAGTATTATATACTCGTATGTTAATCCAGGTTATACACTAATATATATGTATACCAAAATTCATTTTAATCCGTTAAGCCGTTTTTGCGTAGGATTTGCAAAATTTCCAGGGACACGACTCGCTTGAGAGACTCTAACAGGTATTTTATGTTTAATGAATTTATTTAATTTCGAATCGCTCATCTGCGCCTGCGAGTCGGAAACGATAACGCAGGTTAAGCAAAAATGGCAGCAGTCAGTCTTTGGATGGGTGACCGCCTGATGTTTGAGTGGTTAATATAAATGAGCGCTTCCGTGCTTTGGAAGGCACGCTAAGCAGTTGATCCCGCCTGCTGTCTATGGCAGTAGTCGTTAAGCCGAGTTAGAGAACTTCGGCCGGCTTAAGAACTTCTAACAGTCGAGTTGCCCACTCACTTGACCGCAGGAGCTACTTAGTACAACCCTGCACGTGTCCCCTGGGTGGTACTAAAGAGTGACAAACTTTAAAGCAGGGCTTCAAATAACGTTAAAAAGTTGGTATCGATACCACTGTGACACAGATTTAACGTTAAGTTGTAATTAACGTTAAACTATCTACCGTTACCTATACTACTTTTTACCGGTAACAAAATGGTATCAACACCTGCTGTGCATTGAGCTAACGTTAAGTCAAAGGTATCGTTAAATGCTTTTAACGTTAGTAGGTAACGTTAGAAGCAGCTGGTCACATCTCTCAACAGATTCTCGTGAAATTTTGTGAGCGAATTTGATATTTAACTATAGGGCAAAAATGCTTTCGTATGTTTGTCTGGCTGTCCCCTCTAAAGGTCGAATCTCTCAACCGATTCTAGTGTAATTTTGTGAGCGAGTCCAATATCTAACTTTAAGGCAAAAAAAATTTTTTCTTTCTCTTCGAACGACTCGTACAAAAACAAGTTTTCGACTGTTGGTCGCTAGTGGAACGGATAAATTTAAAGTGATCTGCGCTGCGATCTGCCGGTTTGCGCAGGCCTTTAGGTAGAACTACGACCCTACAGCGCGCGAGCCGAGCGAGCGAAGCGAGCGTGCCGCGGCAGCGGCCGGCGAAGAGCCAGAACCGGACATATCTGGGACCCCCTTTGGTACACGCCGACCGCTAATCGATCCAATTTTTAGGGTTCCGTAGTCAACAAGGAACCCTTATAGTTTCGCCATGTCCGTCCGTCTGTCTGTCTGTCTGTCCGTCTTCGGCTTAGCTCAGTAACCTTTACAACTAGAAAACTGCAATTCGGCGTGGGTATATAAACCAATCACGCCGACAAAACAGTAGAATAAAATCCTGAAAAAAAATTTTTTTTAGGTTACTTCCCCTCCCCTACATGTAAATTGGTGATGTATTTTATTTCTCATTAAACCTATAGTGTGGGGTATCGTTGGATAGCTTGTTCAAAAATATTATGGGTTTTCTAAAACTATTTTTCAACTCAGTTATGCGTTTGCGAGATAATGGGATTTAAAGCCCCAATTTTTGTTCGAGTCATGTGTCCCCCCCCCCCCTGCCGGCTAAATGGCTACTACTGGGGACGTGATAAAATTCGTAGCAGTAGTACATATAATGAATTTAAAAGTATTAAGGTTGTGTATCTAATAGGGTATATTCAAGCATTTTTTAATTTTTTTTAACTAATCTATAAGTAATTTTATAACCGGAAAAAATATAACATTCACAATATTATTTAATGAGCTAAAAAAAAATTCAAACTACTATCATTTTCGGACGATTAAAACGCCGCCATTTTGTCGCGCTCATTTTGTGACGTCACCGTGCACTTAGAATAAATAAACAACGAAGTGTTTAATTCACAGTTTTAGTAAAAGTGAGTTATTAAAGCTTGTAAGATCAACTTATTGTAACGGAAGAGCACACAAAAGCTTATTATAAATATTGTATTGCCCCTATTTGTGAAAATAACACTTAAACTGCACCTGACATGATATATTTTCATATGCCCAAAGATGCAAAATATAAGGAAAAAGGGGTGTAAGGCGATGAGGAGATATAATGTATCGTGTTTGAGTAGTTTATATTGTTATGAACATCATTTCGAAGTGATTATTAAATATGTTTGTACGTACCTAAAATCTTTTTTATTAGGACTCCCGAACAATATAAACAATAACCTAACCTAAAAATGTATATACTTATTCATAAAACTATTATGATTCCCATTTTTTTAGTTATTAATGTTAAAAAATATTATGATTTTTGTTGATCAACAGCTGGCTACGAGCGTTCATTTTGATCACGAAACGTTTTAGCTAAGTTTCTATGTTTGCACTGTTGATCGAATTTAATCCTTTCTACTGAGTGTCCTACACTTTGTTTTATTTATAAGCCTTGACGAAAACAACATAATTTGTTATGTTTATAAAGATGCTCTCACCATGTAACATTCCTAATACCAACATCTTTGATTAGGTATATGTATAATGAACATATGTACTAGTTTTTTATTCCACTTATTTAAGAAAGACACCTACGAGGTACGTAGGTACTTAGTCATCATGAACACATCAATTTCAGGCAGATTATCCGACTTTGCCTTGACAAAACCGCTTCCAGTCATTGTGGCGAGTCTTTTTTCACAAGGAGTCACTGCTTTCAGTTAATAATTCCCAAAAAACACTGATTGTTTATCATAAACAGCGGCAAAACAATGCGAATAACTTTCAATAATCATACAAACGACCTGTTAACAGTAGACACCGAGTGCACGGTGACGTCACGATTCGCTCGGCCAATAGCGTTGCGTTTTGAAAATTGGCGAGGGAATTCGAAAAATACTACTTTTAAATAATTAAGTTTGTTAATAGAAATATGATCATTTGTAAAAATAATCATGTGTGTATATTTATTAAGCAATAAAGATTACTCATGATTTTTTTTGGCCATTTCTGAATCACATGCATATTCCCTATTACCTACATATGGTTTGAAAAAAAAATATTGAGAAGTTGTGGTCCCTAACAACGGAGTGGTCGCTAATCGGCACATGAAATTAGGAGGTCGCTAACCAGCGAAATGACCCTATAGGTACATTGGTGTGTTATAAAAATAATCATATTCACGATTATTTACGAGGGTAAGCTATAATAAAAACCCGAAAAGCCCCTTTTAAGTCCGCATTCTATGACAGACGGGCAACTACGGAATCCTACCCTGCGCGTGGCCCGACACGCACTTGGCCGCTTTTTTATATTTGTACAGGGTGGAAACGATAAGTGATTTCACTCGATTATTTCTAAACTAGGGTAAGTCCGGGGTAGTTGGCCATAGTTTTTTTGGAACACTGAAAATAAAAGCTTACACATTACGAACACTTTTTTTATTTCTTATAAAACTGGTTAATTAACTTTAGATTATTGAACAAAACAAGTATAATATCTATATAAATCACCTCGAAAAAAACCGTTGAAAAAAAAAACATGATTGGCCATCTCTCCCAAGGTGTCCGGGTGTGATGACCATACCTTTACAGGAAAGATGGCCATAACTTAACACTCTCAGTTAGTATTTTTTTCGTTTTATTTTTGATTCTTAAGCATATGTCCTCCAATTCTGTGCAATTCTTAAGTAGCCAAAACTACACTTAAACCAGTCTTCGAAGAAGGTAACTAATGATAATTTTCCTCACAGCCGCGGTAGTTTCTTTGGTTTACATACCGAGTTAGCCCCGTTTTGGATGTTTTTTCATTGTAAGCTTTCCTGGTTTGTTATAAGCTCTCCTTTTTTATACTCTTCTCTGACACACATTTAGCATCATATGATTCATATGGCATACCGACTTAAACTAGCCAGTGGCCATCTCTACTTTTCTTTCGGGTGGGATGACCACACCTAAAATAAAAACAAGTCATGACACGACTTGCCAAAATCTGACCTTAGAACAATAAGACACTCATATACTTTGCAACAAATACAAAAAATCATAACCAGGTAAAACATGAACCCTCCAAAAAATATTGACACTAGTTTAAACAATCAAAGACGATTTTACTAACTTTGTATTTTTTTTCGCCTAATTGTTAATTGCACCCGTGCTCCCGTGCGCACGAAGCGAAGCGAAATAAACAAAAAGTCGCGAAATCAAGTCACTGGTTCCATGAAATATTTCGATGGGCCATCTCCCCCTTATGGCCATCTACCCTAACTGAAAAACTGGTTACTGATACTGAAAGTGCTTCAAGAGCGCTATCAAACGGTATCATAATAGGTTACAGAATAAACTGGATCTATCCGAAAATTCAATGTTTCCAGCTTCCATACATGCAGGTAATCCCATATAAATATATAGGATTACAAAGTTACATTTGCAGTGAATTTTACAAAACCTGAAAATGCAAGAATGGGACTGCATTTATAATTTGTATACTGCATTGATAACACAATAACCTACAAAAAGAAATGAGATCCTATAAAAAACGTTCCATGTAAAAATGAGGCCGTCTCGAAACTCTTCGACCGTAAAAAAAATTGAGATATTTCGTAGAGCCAAGTCTCCGATATTCTTATTAATCTTTATTTGTTAGCTAAATAAAATTTTGTGACTTGGCAATCACACAATACTTCCTACTACATAGTTTTCGGTATGCAAAAATCCATAAATGCTGTAAAGTTGTGTGATTGCCAAATTGCGGAATTTTATTTAGCAAGCAAACAAAGATTAATTATAAGAATGCCTGAGCAAGTCTCAGGCATTCTTGAGCCAAGTGCTAATATCTCGCAACTTTTTACGGTGGAAGTTTCGAGACTAGATTTTTACATGGAATGTTTTTTATGGGATGAGATATTTACATATCATGCGAGTACGGTATGGAACCCTCGTGCTCGAGTCCGACTTGGCACTTGACGGTTTTACTGATAATGTTTATTACGCAATTTGGATGACGACACTCGTACTTTTCGCTAATCCTATAAATTCGGTTCGACCCATGTTAATAACAAAGCAACAGTAATAAATAGGTCAAAATCAACATTCATTGACAAAGCCCTGGTATTGAGGCCGCGGCACAGCACATCCTATTATCGACCGGCAGGAAGCCTGCTATCAACTTGTCGTTAGGTATTTCATTTAACACAATTTTTGCAATTAATTATTGCCGAAATTATTTCAACTCCCACGATTTTTATCAAAGCAAGATAATATGTTAACGAGGACTTTGTGATTTTTACCTATTCCTTAATATTAAGGGCCTTTAGCGGGGGCTATGGTGAGGTTATGTATGACTCCGCTTATCGTATGATAAACAATTGTTATTTCTTACATCACTTTCAGCGCTACATCACCTTGCATGTCATGCTTTCGTGAGCATCAAGTACCTACCTACTCAATAAGTAACATTAATGTTATTCTTTCCCGTTCAATCATAGGCACCAACCTGCCCTAGTAGCATGATACGTTTTATCGTTATGTTTTACGTGACGTTTCAGTAATTTTCGCCGAAAAACGTGACGATAAAACCTATCGTGCTAGCAGGCCTGGCATGGCACCAACGTATTTAAAAAACAACACTCCAAAATAGGTTTATATATACCTATTTACATTTCGGAGGACTTGGAGATTAACTCCAACATCCTAACTTACAAAACTTATACTCATAATAGATTTTATTAAAATCTGGGAGAATTAGAGCTTTGCTCAACGTCATGAGTAAAAACCACGGGGGAAGCCAGAAATGAATCCTAGCTAGATCGATTGTTTGCCCCAGTAAACCCCCATTGTAAATGTCATTAAGTTTTAGTCATTCTTGAGAACCCATTTACAAAAATATATAAGAACTAAATGTTGCTTGTTTAATAGACTAATAGTATTAGGATATGACATAATATATGAATTACCTAAATCTTTTTGTAAATGTATAAAAATGTGTTACATTCCCAAATTTCTTAAAATAATAATAAATGCACGTAGCAATCTGTTTTATTATCAACAATGAGCGGGGCAGTTGCTTACATTACATAAATATACCATGTTGTGACGCACAGGAGACTGCCGGCTGCCGGCCCGGGGTGGGTCGCCCTGTCAATGCACGCAACTACTCACCGACTAATGCTCTACTATCACTGTGACGTACACAGAACATTGACCTCAAGAGGAAGTAAATGATGTTCCTGAAATTTTACATTCCACCGATATTGTTCGGTGATGTGATCTGATGTGACACACCGTCGCATCGCTCATTCTCCATGTTTAGATCTGACAATTTAAATGTGATATTAAGTATAGATAGTACCTACAGTCAGCGTCATATAGTTAATAGCAGCCAAAATTGCCAAATATTTCGGTACACATCTTTATTACTGTAAGAGTAAGGAGGTATACGATGCTGACTGTACATTTGATAAGTACTGCCATACATATTTATTGAAGATATAAGGAACCAATTCATACGCCGAATCATCTAATCTCAGTAATTTTATTAATGAAATAGCAAGTGTCACCAAACATATTCACGAGTCACGGTTTGCCGAGTTCCTTATATATGTTTAGATATCCTAAATCTATTTCAGGAAGACTAGGTGCAGTTCAGTGCAGTAACACTTGCGGCCTGAACTGGTTACGCGGTGCGCCGACGATTTTATGGCCGCGAGCAATGCACTGAAAGTTATTGCTTACTTCCAGTAAAGTGAAATAGGTCAATAGTTTCAGCACGGTAACAAAAGCCAGTTGAACGTGCGTCCATATTCCTGTTCTATATTTGGTGTGGGCCGCTGACAGAAAATGATGCACTGAATATTTGAACTTAAAATTTGGGTACTTCATTCTGTGAAAATAAAAATAGAATGATAACTCACGTCTATATATCGGTATGACCAATTACTTTTGTTCATATAGGTCTTTATTTCGGAAACTTTTCATCAATTTATTGACCAGCAAAGGAATAAGTACTTAAGTGGTTTTATCTACAGAATCCAGAGTATTTATCAATAAGTTTTTATTCTATCATTTTGTACTAAAATGAAATTAGGTGAAAATATGTAAGGAAATCCTATAAGTATACAACAGCAAAGTATACGTAACGCTGCACTGGAAATAAGGTTCTACTGTGTCAAAAAAAACAGCATCAATTTAAGAACGTCGTAAATCTTTAGAGTGATCTCTCATGATGATTGAATAATCGAAGAGCGGATAAATACAATAAGTTGATGAATATACGAGGAAAAATAATAAATGAGTGTAATCGATAAACGTTTGTGGAGCAACGCACGGCAATGACCAGTACGAGTGAGTAACTTGCGATTGCGCAATCCTGAAGGATCTACAAAGTGTGCCTGCCGACACGCACTCACTTCGTTAATAGTTATACGTAAACTTCCGGATAGCAAAACCAACACGCATCTGAGAATCTCTTAAGTGTCGATTTAAACCGTATTCGAATTTATTCCACCATTATAGTTTACTAGCTTCTGCCCGCGACTTCGTCCGCGTGGAACTCTTTTATATCGTGGCTCCTTAAAAACTTTCGCCCCCTTAGACGATGATTCCCGGAATAAAAAATATTATATACTCGTATGTTAATCCAGGTTATTATATGTATACCAAAATTCACGTTAATCCGTTTAGCCGTTTTTGCGTGATTGAGGTCCAAACTTTAGCATTCATAATATTAGTAGATTTGCAAAATTTCCAGGAACACGACTCCCTTGACAGACTCTAGCAGGCATTTTAAGTTTAATGAATGAGGTTTATTCAAGAATTTCGCTACGGTGATAGAATTGTCCTAAAGTTTACCAACGAAGTGAAAATTTAATTTATCAAATATAAAGTATAGAAGATAGTTTATAGCCTAGATTAAAATATAGGATAGCTTTATCCCGGGTCCAAGCAACGAAGTCACGGGCGGAAGATATTTATTAAGTGAGGGTTAAAACTGGCCAAGATCGAGTCGGACTTACGCAGCGGGAAAACGCGCCGGGAGGGTGCTTTTGAACGTGTTAAAACTAACGCAATTTCAGATCTTTTTTACAACGGATATTAACTATAATATAATATTCATCAATATTCAGAAATTCAATGAAAAAGAATCATTATTAATGCTTGAATTATATAATGACGGACATTTACAGTTAGATTCGTGATCCTTTCATAATTTTAGAATCAAATAAAACCCATTTAATACTGTTTGTTATATTATTTTTATTAGTCTAAATAATAGTAGATTGTATGACAAGGGTCTAAAATAAGCCATACTCGTATTACCACGAGATGGTTATTTTCTCGAACGAAGTGAGGGAAATAGTTCGAGGGGTAATATGGCTTTTAGACCAGAGGCTCTAGTATAAGTTTTAGCGAAACAAAACGTTACGACCGCGTTTGCGTTCAGCTGTCAAATCCCATATAAATTGAGGGTAAAACGCAAACGCGGTCGTAACGTTTTGTTTCGCTAAAACTTATACTAGAGCCACAGAGTTATACACTACTTTTCACTTCGACAGCGAGAAAATAGTAAAAACAAGAAATATCCATTCACAATCCATAATAAATACCTTTGGCGCTATTTTTTTTAATAAACTGCTGTAACACATACAAAATATTGACACCACGAATAAACGCCTCAGAGGGGCTAGTAGGCTAAGTTTTATGTCGCACATAAAGCATTCGTCCCATTCTGGCAAATATGCGAGTGCAAGAGGGACGAATGCTTTACGTCGGACATAAAACCTAGTGTGCTAGGGGGGCTGCTGACCGTCTAATAGCCGCGTCCAAACGGCCGAGCGCTTTATCCTTCCAAGGGTCTCAAATTATCTGTACGGAAAATTTCATCTAAATCCGTTCAGGGATTAAGCGTGAAAGGTAACAGTGCGATGATTCGTTAGTTTAAATTGCTAAATCAAAAATAGAAAACTCCGTTTTTACAAACATAAATATCTTAAGAATAATCAACAGAATTTTCTACTTAAGTTTTTTATAAAGTATTAACGAAAAATATTTTTTCTATGTCTAGCTACATTACTGGATTTTTTTGCCAAAATCCGTCCAGGGGACCGATTTTTGACTTTCGAGCGCTCGACTCTTTTACTCAAAAACTGTCAATAATTATGAAATGCTATTTTGAAATAGCGATAGAAAATTGAAAAACGAGTGGTATTGACCACTCGTATTCAATTCTATTGCTATAAAGTAAATGCCTGCCATTTTGACACTGTGTGATCACGTATTACTTTTATTTGATTTTCGAGCGCTCGAAAGTGAAAAATCGGTCCCCAGTAGTTTTATTCCCGTTAGTCCGTACCTGTGTAGTTATGAAAGCAAAATTATGTTATACTAAAAGATGTAGAACTTTCCATCTCCATCCCCAGTCCCCATTTAACGGTGAGAGAATACATTATTTTCACTATCCATAATAAACTCTTTAAATTATCTATCCCGCTCTATCTCATAACTTATATCATGTATGCAGCCAACCACGCTTGAACGTTTGGACGCAGCTGTAGACGGCCGGTGTTTTTTTTTTAATGATTGTGAATTCGGGAATTAAAACGCCTAATAGTATTTGTTTATTCTGTTTCCTGATTGGTTGATGTTGATATATAGCTGTATTCTGATTAGTTGATAGCTAATACAAATGGTTTTTTAAATAGTTGTTATTGGTGGATTTAGTATAGTACGTTATAATCATTTATTTAATGATAGATATTGAATTTGTAAATACATTACTTTTAGATACTAAATAAAAAATAATAAGTGTTTGATTGGTAAAATTAAAATGTTTTAAAATCATAAATATATGTTTACATATTTTCCCTAGGGGCTAAATGTGCTACTTTAGCCCTGCTATCTAAGCCTAATATGAGACACTTTCCGAGCATGAGAAGATTATGTTTTTGATTTTTCAAAAACATAATATAAGCGGCATCTATCGAGCTGAAATTGGACTAAAATTAAGCTCGCTAGATGGCGCAAATTGACAACTAACATCAGCGACTATCAAACTGAAATTATATCAAAATTATGCTCGTTAGATCATGCTATCATTATATAATTTAGAGCTGGGTCGTTTCGACTTTTCCGTGAAACGAAACGTAACCGTCTTTTTAAATCACAAAACTGTTTTGAAAACAGTTTCAAAAATAACTAGTTTCTTCGTGCGTTGCCGCCGCGCGCCGTCGCCGGTCGCCAAACGAAGTGAAACGAAACGGTTCGAGTTGCGTTTTCACGTTTTGCATTGCAACCGTTGCGTGCGACTGTCGCCTTCTACTCGTAGCTCCTCGTTTTCGTTTTTATAAAAACGGTTTGTGGTTCTAGCCACAAACTGTTTTTCCGTTACCGTACGAGAAACTGTTTTTGAAAACGCTTACGGGAAAAAACGCCCAACTCTAATATCATTCAAGCATTAATAATGTTGGTAGCACGGCTTAAACGTAATAATTAAAATAATACATGACGGACATGATTACGAATATAATAAAACTACAATACGTAAGTTACGTACGCCCATAAAACAAAACGGCGAGTTACTCCTACCTTCCTGCATATTTTCATTTTTAAAGGTTTAAAACTGTTTGGGTTGCTGCATTGCTGATTGTATTATAGTTACACTTACTTCGATAGACCCGACCCCATAATGCAGTGAACGTGGTAAAATTAAAGGCTATACAAAGGCAATACCAAGAAATTTGGTCTCCATAGAAAGTTTCACCCCGTTTTCGTCCCTAAAAGGGATGAAATTTGACATAAGTCCTATTCTGATATATAAGGTAAATAACTGGAAAGTTTCATAATTTTTTTTCCTGAAGTTTTGAGATTAATTGGAACGTAAAACCATCCATCCATCCAAACTTTCGCATTTATAATATGAGTAGGATACAATTTAGAAGTTTAATCGCACGTTCGCGTTGTGAGCTTGTTCCAGATTAGTAACATTGGGGCTCAAATCAAGTGAAATAGTTAACGCGTTTAAGAGAAATCCATAACCAAATGGTTTAAAGGAAATAATCTTTGCGTGTGGATGTATAGCGTAGCTTTTGATACATACAATAAGTTTCTGACATAAAATTTCATTTTTGGATAAGCTTTTGTTGCCGATTTAGACAGAAGGTCGTCACCTTCTGTCTCCATTCTGAGATCAGCACGGCGGTGGTGCCATACCTAATATTGCGTTTTTCCGAGCTTTTGTAATTATACCAAATTTCAGTTCAATCAGATACCGGCAAGTAGCTGAAAATTCAGTTACAAGATTTGAAACACGTGGGCTTGTTTCAAATTCCACTAACCGGCCTGGGGGCCGATTAGTGGAATTTTCGGCTTTATTTTCAATTGTGTTACAATTTTGGTTTTTACATAAAATTCGCTCAATAGAAAATGGAACCAGAAATTCCACTAAAAAGGCTCGCCGCCTCTCGGGCCGAACTCTAAAACGGATGAACGTACGAACTTTCAAGCCAAGGTAAATTACGAGTAAAAAGAATGTCAACAGTTTCATCAATGGCCTTTTCCACAATGTTATATTATAGCACTGAAGCATACAACGCCATGTACGTAAACTGTGGACATTGCCAGACTTAAAATTTAGTAGTCTATTCATGTGAACATTATGAACGCACCCGAATGTAATTAACTCCTGTATTTCATTTATTAACAACGCATCAAGCGGGTATTGGGAGCAGGTTTACGAGCCGGCGCGGGCGCAGCGGGGTCACCAGGCGGGGTTCCGGCTAACAGCTCGTAAATCCCGACTCCATTTTTGACACAGTTACAAACACTATCTTTAAGAATAGACTATGACTAAATCATAGGACGACAAAGGATGTTCTGTTTACGTTGGTTAAGGATATATCGTAAGGATAAGGGACAGAGCTTAAAAGTGTAGCTCGCGGGACAAAACAACAAGTATATTATATTCGGCTTCTTGGAAACGAAAACGTTTGTTTCTGCAACGGGCCGGTTTGGCGGGGTCCCGCCTGATCACAAACCTTAGTGAAAAAGCAAGCGAAGCGAACGAAGTTGTCCGTTTCAGCTTAGGCCTAAATTCAGTCGTATGTCCGTCTGTCCGGCTGTTCTCCTCTACAGGTCGCATTTCACAACCGATTCTCGTGAAATTTTGTGAGCAGTTTGCGGGTTCTCCAGCCACTAGTATTAAATTAACTTCACCCACCTAGCTAGCAATTTATACCTATGCGCTGCCCGCGCGGCTTCGTCCGCTAATTGCAAAGAACGCAGAAATCCCGCGGGATAAAATATAGCCTATAACCATCTAGAAAGCCCATTCTACACACAGGTAAAATATTATTTGATATCGGATAAGCGGTTCCGGAGATTACCCAAAACATTTCAAATCGATACGACTAATGGCAGTTGGTGAAAATCGACTTGCAATTAAATAATTACACAATTGCAGTCAAGCTAGCGATATAAATGCAATCATGCTACCATGCTAGGCAGAAAGAAAACAAATAAGTTTCATTCAAAATTTGACTGTCATCAACTACTCTTTGAGCAACTATCAATGAGCTCAGACACGACGGGGTTATGTTATTTAGTTTAGGTGTTGCTATGCCCATCTTCTGTCTCCATCATCAGAACAGGTCGGTAGTGCTGGTGCCGTTATATTACGTTGTCACAGAATTCACGTAAGTAGTACAGCTGAATCAGACTTGCTGAAACAACTTAAGGGGCTCCTAGCTCCCAATGACCTTCGATCTGTAACTGTCGGTTATTTCATGTTTTTTTTTGCTTATCATATTAACAACAACGTGGTTTACCGAAATAGTATCCCATATTTACATCAAAAACCACAGTTTTCGGGATATATGGTACCAAACTTATTACCTTAAAACCGTTTTTAGGGTTCCGTAGTCGACTAGGAACCCTTATAGTTTCGCTTTGTCTGTCCGTCCGTCCGCGGATAATCTCAGTAACCGTTAGCACTAGAAAGCTGAAATTTGGTACTAATATGTATATCAATCACGCCGACAAAGTGGTAAAATAAAAAGTGAATTGTTTTTTTTATTAGGGTACCTCCCCTATACGTAACGTGGGGAGTGTTTTTTTTCCATTTCAACCCTAACGTGTTATATATTGTTGGATAGGTATTTAAAATGAATAGGGGTTTGCTAAAATCACTTTTTGATAATGTTAATATTTTCGGAGATAATCGCTCCAGAAGTAAAAAAAAATGTGTCCCCCCCCCCCCTCTAACTTTTGAACCATAAGTTTTAAAAATATGAAAAAATCTCAAAAGTAGAACTTTATAAAAACTTTCTAGGAAAAATATTTTGAACTTGATAGGTTGAATAGTTTTTGAAAAAAATTACAAAATAATTTCTGAACTAAGTTTGTAATTTAACCGTATAAGCAGGTGTTTATTGTACCTGTAATTTCTACAAAATCACAATGAAATGACGTGCTTTCAAATAAAGTAAAAATACGGTGAAAATCGGTTCACGCAATAAAGAATTATCCCATAAAAATCATCTTCCATACTTTAAGCTCGCGCGCAATAGTTTACTTTGCCGATAGATGTCGCTGTACGCGGAACGCTCACATTGTACATGGCGCTGTTAAGATTTTTCCTGATTTAATGGGGTCGGAGCAGGTGCGCCCATACATTAGGTCGAAAATTTGTCGTGCCCGAATTGTCTTAGTTGTTTTTGGTCGTTCGTTGTCTAATAATAAAATTGTTCGCTAAGTATTGTTTGTATTGTGTCTGTCTATAATACATGGTCGATTTGATTTGGGAATTTGAACTCTCTTGCTCATACATTCGGTTCATGGAACGGGCTACGGAACCCTACACTGAGCGTGGCCCGACACGCTCTTGGCCGGTTTTTTTGGACGTAACTTTTGTGAAAATGAGTTAAAAATAAAAATCTCTCGTGGATTTTTAGAGACGTCAATAAGGAACAGTTACATGTAGATTTCATATATAAAAGTGCATAAACAACAGACTAATATTGAAACCCGAGCTTTTTTGGACCATGTTTGAATAGATCATAAAAAAAATATATATTTAAAAAAAAACTCGTGCAAATGTAGATAAAGGATTGAAAAACCGATAGGTATTTGTGCCATAAATATATCTATAGTTTTGACGGAGGAATATCAACTCAAAAATCGTCAAAACGCCAAAAAGCGTGGGGAGCCCCTTAACCGTACCTACTTACATAAGAACAGGCCTTTTAAGAACGGAGCAAGTACCTATGTAACCAAATTAAAAATGTCTCGCCTGTTAAAGCAAGCTAGATTTGTCATGATATAGGTATTTGGGACTGTTCGCCTGTTCGGTAACAAATTCTTCTTAGAAATAATAATGAATGTGTAGTGTTGAGTACCTAGTACATAACATAACCTAAAGCGATGCATATTTCGCACATTACCGCTTCGGGTGGTCCTTTTATTCAGGGTGTGCAATAAAAATGGGTCTGGCAGTATGGGGATGTGTGAATTTTATGAGACAGCTTTTACTCTTTATTTATACCACGATATACCATATAGATAGGCTTACGGCCCGCCTGCATGTAAGCGGTTATAGTAGGTAGCGTAGTTTTAGGGGCTTACAACTCCAGGAATACCATATGTGCATTATACTGAGCCATTAAGATAACGGTGCGCACAACTCGAGGTACAAATGGCAATTTTTCTCCCTCAGCAGAGGGACGAGTTTTTAAGACAAGATCCGGTTGTAGATTCACTGAATAATATGTCATAAAGCGGCATTTTATTTTCATTGTCGCGGCGTTCCATAGCAACATTAGCATAATATTATTATTACAGCCTAGACAAACAAATCAATTTTAGGTTCTATTTGAGCCTAATATCAACAATATAGTCTGAAAAAATAGGCTCCCTAATACTTAAAACTAGCTTCTGCCCGCGACTGTAGCTCCATACAAACATTCACTTCCCATTTCACCCATTTACGCCTTTAGTTCTACGCATTCGCATGCGGTAGCGAAGCGAAACGAAAGAGATTGCCGGATTGGATTCTTGCCCTCGCCGCGGCCATCTCTGCGAATGCGTGGGTGGACTAAGGGCGTGAAGAGGTCAGTGAATTGAACAGACAGACTTTCGCATTTATAATATTAGTATAGATTTGTGCAGTACGAGGAAATATTACGCCAATGGGGATGCACACCCCGTATTTGGTAATAATGTTGCCAAACAGCAAAGTGACTCGCAACTCGTGCAAGGGTGTTGGCTCGTGGCAACGAGATGAGGGCGCGGGGCGCGGCGCGGGGCGGGCTCGCGGGATGTGCGAATGGCCGTTATCTGCTGGGACACAGCAATGATTGTTTATCCAGCCCGTTCCTTGAATTGCAACTAATGACTCATTCGTGCCATAACCGTCCACCACCATTAAGCTGATATCAATTATTTAACGTTTCGCAATTGCGTAACGACACGCGTTCATCCGGAGTATATCTTTAGTATTATATTATAACTAGCGACCCGCCCCGGCTTCGCACGGGTACTATATCTATCTATATATATAAAAGAAGACTTCCTGACTGATTCATCACCGCACAGCCGAAAGTACTGGGACTAGAAACTTGAAATTTACACCAGAACTTCCTTTTATGACGTAGGCAAGGGATAAGACTGAATTATTAGAAATTTCATCCCTAAGGGGGTCAAAATGGGGGTGCAAAGTTTGTATAGGGGGAAACATAATTTTTTGAACTAGAGACTTGAAACTTTGTAGGAAGATTAATTATTAAAATACAAAAGTACTTTCTGCGTTTGAGAAAAATCTACCCTTAAAGGGGTTAATGGAGTGTACAATTTGTATGGAGGGAACTTTATTTTTTGAAATAGAAACTTGAAACTTTGTAGAAAGATTACTTATATTACAAAAAAAAAGAATGTCAGCGTTTTAGAAAATTCCACCCTAAGGAGGATAAATAGGGATACAAAGTTTGTATGAGGAAAACTTTTCCTTTTGAGCTAGAAACTTGAAACTTTGTGAACAGATTACTTATTTGAATACAAAAAGAACTTTAAGCGTTTTGGAAAAATCCACCCCTAAGGGGGTTAAAAAGGGGTGAAAGGTTTTTATGGGGGAAACTTTGTTTTTTAGTTAGAGACATACAATTTTGTAGAAAGATTACTAATTAAAATATAAACGAGTACTTTCAGCATTTTAGAAACGTCTATCCCAAAGGGGGTTAAAAAGGGGTGCAAGGTTTGGATGAGAAACACACTTTTTTGAGAAAAGTTGCACCCCTAAGGGAGTTAAAGCGGGATTCAAGGTTTATATGGAGACCAAGAAAATGTTATAGTAAGAGATTTGTAACTTCGGTCTTAGCCTGTATGTTAAAAGACTACAAAACTGATTTCAGTTTTTTTTAATTCATCCCCTATAGGGGTTAAAGGGGTTCAAAGTTTGTATGGAGAGCAAGACACTTTTAAAGTAAGAGATTGGTAACTTCTGTTTTAGACTGTTTGAAATTGATTCCTTAAGGGGTTAAAAACGTTCATCCCCTAAATGGGCTAAAAGGAGTTGGATGTTTGTAAGGGGAACAAGACAATTTTAAAGTAAGGGATCTGTAACTTCGGTTAAAGAGCAGCCCCTTTATCCATAAAACTTAAAATGCCTCTACTAAACAAAATGTGATTTGTTCCTTTCTTACGAACACAAATGCCAAAGTGACAGATATTAAGGGCAAACGAATTTTAACGCCATTTTAGTTAAAACAGGCTTATAGGTCCGCTGGATGCGGGTGCGGGCTTATAGGACGTTTTTACGGCCGTAGGAAACTAATTTCAGCGTTTCTTAAAATTCATCCTCTAAGGAGGTTAGAAAGGGTTGGAAGTCTGTATGAGGAACAAGTAAATTTTGAAGTGAGGGAATTCTTAGGTCATACATGCTATAATAGCTTCCGCCCACAACTTCGTCTGCGTGGACCCGGGATAAAAACTATCCTATATTTTAATCCAGGCTATAATTTATCTTCGTGCAGAATTTCATCCAAATCGGTTGAACCGTATAAGCGTGATTGAGTAACAAACATCTAAACATCCAAACTTCCGCATTTATAATATGTGTAGGATGGTCAGCCATTTATTAGACAAAATACATAATCCGTCTGCTAACAGAAAAGTAGGTTAGGTTAAGTTAGAACCACTACCCTTACAGAACCGAAAAGCTACCAGAAATGTAGATTAGGTTAGGTGTAGGTTAAGTTAGAACTGCGATGCTCCCAGAACCGAACGGAAGGTAATGTTTCATTTAACCTGCGGATTATTTTATTAATTTAAAAAGTTCATTTTGGATAATCAAATAATTTATTATTTAACACCGTCAAATGGGAACGGCGGATGGAGATGAAAAGTTCTACGTCTTTTAGCATTAGATAAGTTTGCTTTCAAAACTAGACAGGTCGCCCGGACTAACGTGAGTAAAACTGCTGTACGGAGATGGGCAAAAACTTCCAGTAATGTAGCTTTCTTTATGAAAAATATACAATTAAATCAGAAAAGTCTGTGGAGATATTTATAATTGTAAAAACAGAGTTCCTAATTTAAATTTAGCAATTTAAACTAATGTACTCATCGCACTGTTGCCTTTTACGCTTAATCCCTGAACGGTTTTTTGATGAAATTTTTCGTACAGATAATTTGAGACCCTTGGACCCTATATGATAGTTTTATCTCGTATAGGTAGTAGAACTTTGTATAGGTCGGCGATAATTAAGGTTCCGCCTACAATAACTGAGTAGCAATCATTTTTCTAAGACGGCAACAAGTTCTACGCGTAAGAAGTCGCGGGCGACAGCTAGTTATACATCTATACCTTCCTTATCTCTATACCTTCCTCTTGAATCACTTGGTATCTATTAAAAAAAACCATCAAAATCCGTTGCGTAGTTTTAAAGATCTAAGCATACATAGGGACAGACAGCGGGAAGCAACATTGTTTTAATACTGTGTAGTGATAGTGATGAAGGATTTATTTTGGGCTCGAATACATAATTTTAGTTGGATAATTAACACACAAACACTACTACTTGCATTGCGGGTATTTGGTGTTGTGTTCCTGGTGGTGAGTAAGGTCGCCAGAACTCCCGCGGATGCGCTGTGAGAGTGGACCATCACGATGAATCCTCAAATCAATACAGGGCCGGCAGCGCGCTTGTCATTCATTCTTCTGGAGTCGCAAGAGCGCCTTTACACGACTCAACGGTGGCTGCTTTTCGCAGGCCGGTGTTTGTTTGCCACCGTCATAGTATTAAAAAATAACTTTCTCCATGATTGTATTAAACTCTTCCCTTAAATAGTCAACTCTCATTAGAGGTTAGGATTACCTAACATTCTATATTTCCCCGTATTGTATGTACGTAGTAATGCCTATCACTGTGTTGTAGTAATCACAAAAAGAAGCGAAGCCGCAAGATAAAATATAGTACTTATCATATTAATTCCAAAACCATGAATAAATCCTTTGCATCTCTTTGTTCGCCTTAATTGAGCGTTTACTTACACTCAAATCATCATTGTTCTGTTTATAAACTAAATAAAATGGATTAAGTAGGTAAGTACTGCGAAACCCAACAAATATTAAATTTAGAAAAAAATCCTTGCCATTCACTTTCCGGCAGACAGAAAGCCACAAGATAGTAATATGTATGTGTGTCTGAAACTATGTCACACTTGCAATAACTAATCAAAAGTGCATAAAAATATATTCTTAGAAGTGTATTACGTCATGCAAATTTAAACAAGTGTTTGATGACAAACGCAAATTGATATGATTTAACCGCTTCAATAGGTTGAGATGTCTCAAATGTCATTCTAGATAATTATGATCGATATTTACACCGTCTTGCATCCACCATTAAAGGAGTGGTAAATGAGAACATTTCGGCACTATTTGGAAAATGCCACTAGCACTGCGAGTCTTGTTCTGCTCGAGGATATGGACGGATTAGGGTAAAGCACCAGTCACTAACACTTTCAAGACTAATAAATTGAACTAAAAAAAGAAGAATAATTTAATCTAAAGAAAATTAAACATGGTTGCCTCATTTCATTTAATAAATAAAATTTACCATATACTAATTTGTGTAAATGAATAGGTATCAATTAACTCTGTATTAAATTAAAATCGGTATCTGATTTTACCTCGCTGATAATAATAATGCGAAAAATGAATACGTATCTTTGACGTCGACTATACGATTGTATTACATGATTTTCAACACAATTGCTCGTAACGTACCTCTTATTGTTTCGCTTTTAGGCTCATAATCCTGGATATTAAACACGCGTGATAATAATAATAATAAGAATAATTATTAATAATTATTATTAATAATTAATTCTTTTTTAAATTATGCCCGGAAAAACATCTTAATTTGGTCACTGTAAACTGCGTGAAGTATTGTCAAAAATGTTTTGTTGAATGATTTAATTAGCTGAAGTTATTTTATTGCCGCTTTATTTAAAAAAAAATAGCGGGTAAAAGATCTTGAAAAAAAAGCCGGATAAGGTGATTTCCGAATATGTCTCGATGTCACCCTGTATATGTCTTACTACTTAGACATTCACGTAGGAACTTTTGTTTGTAGTAAATTAAGCACAAACTAATTCTCTGGTGTTAAACGATTAAAGCGCTCGGTGATGTCATCCGGTGACCTTGCTGTAAAACCCATCTGAAGCAAGCAACGTAGGCATTTAGCATGGTAAAGCAATTGAGCTCACTCGCTGAATATTACGTTGTTAATGATGTATGGCAAACGGGTCATACCTACATAGTATTTATAACAAAATTCGCGTAATCAATAGTTACGTGCATATAGAACTAGCTTCCGCCCGCAACTTCGTCTGCGTGGACTCGGGATAAAAACTATCCTATATTTTTATCCAGGCTATAAACTATCTTCGTGCAAAATTTCATTCAAATCGGTTCAGCCGTTTAAGCGTGATTGAGTAACAAACATTCAAACATCTAAACTTTCGCATTTATAATATTAGTAGGATGATTCCATCGCATAATCTACCCTTATTATAATAAAACTGGATAAAAAAAAGTTAAAGAAAAATTAAGTAAAAATAAAGCTAAAAAAAAATTATACATATTATCTATTATTAATTCCTAAACACATCATTACCTGAGAGTCGTGGGAGTGACTCAGGTCCATTTCAGTCATGACGTGTTTTGTTTATTTAAGGGGCTACCCGAGGTTTTCATCGGTATTTGACAAGTTTTGAATCGTATCTCCTACTTTTGCACTACAGATAGAATTATAAATCAAACGGCTATCCGTTCTTCAATCTTTTATCTCCATTTTGGTCTACCGGATTTTGAAACAAATGAATACTTAATTTTGTATGATTTTTTTAAACATTGTCTAAAAAAAACACTTATTTCGTATCTCCATTGACGTGAAAGATCTAACATATACGAAATCTACATATTTGGGTTTGTCTGTGACGTGTCTAAAAACTGGTCCAGGGTTTTTATTTTAGACCAATTAACACAAAAGTTATGCCCAGAAAACCAGTTTTTTGGCCTAAAATTGTTCAACTTTGATGCCAAATATATCGAAAATAATGAACTTTGAAGTAAATATGGGATACTATATTGCTTAAAGCCGTTGTTGTAAATATAATAAGCTACAAAAAACATTAGAAAACTAAGGGATTCAGATCGAAGGTCATTGGCGTACGGGAGCCCCTGAATATAAAACAGTGTTAAAACATGTAGAGAAGAAGCCCAATAAATAGAAACACTAACGCTGCAGCCTATGTCCTACCTGTTGAATCTATTGCCACAAACATCTACTAAACTTTTATCCTCTTATTCATAAAACTTAAAATTCGTTTGATAAATATAATGTGTGTCCCTTTCTTACGGATTTAAATATCAGTGACAGTTAAAGATTAATTTTAACGGCATTTTAGCTAAAATAGGTGTGTTCAACGTTTTACTTGATAGATTAAATTAGAACTGCATGTTTCCAATTTTCAAGAGTAGAAATGCGTTGATTCCCACCACATTACCATGCAAACGAAATGAGAGGTACAGCTAGTAATATATAAAAGGAGACGATGTTTATGCGGATTAACAGTCCATCCAAAAAATATGCTTTGTAGCCCTTAACATTGACAATGTCCACGGGAAAGACGCGAATCTAAATCTGTGTGTGATCCAAACATCCATTAAGGTAAAAGAGTCTACATGGAAAAGTCACCGGCAAAAGCTGTTTTAGGGTTTCGTAGTCAACAAGGAACCCTTATAGTTTCGCCATGTCCTTCTGTGGCTTAGCTCAGTAAATTACTAGAAAACTGCAATTCGGCATGTATAAATCAATCACGCCGCCAAATTGTAGAATTAAATCTACTTATACAAAAAAAAGACCGGGTTGCACTCCGGGAGTGCCGGCAAAAGTGAAAACTCAATGACATTGTAACAGTTTTTCGATCAGGTCACGTGTCCGTCTTACGAATTTTCAATCGCTCGCATCTTACGGTCACGTGACCTGACGCGAGTTTAACATGTTTTCCCCATCCCAAAAAGTGCAAGTTTTCACTTCAAAAACAAAAATTTGTAGCGTAGCTACATGTAAGTGGGTATGCATATTTTTGTCGTTATGCTGCTGGATAGCTTGTTCAAAAATAATTTTGTTTCCTCCAAACCATTTTTCAACTCAGTGATCCGTTTGCGAGATAATGGGCATTAGGCGGATGTCACACTGCGCCGCATCTCCTGACGGAGGTGCGGAGCTGCATACAAATGGCATACACGGAATTTATATACAAACCGAGGTACTTGCATACAACGAGCTCCGCATCTCCATCCGGAGATGCGGCGCAGTGTGACATCCACCTTAAAGCCCTAATTTTTGTTCCAGTATGTGTCCTCCCCCCTGCTGGCTAAATGACTACTACTGAATTTAAAAGGAAAACTACCACGGCTAAGAAGGCATAATTAACTAGTTACCGAGTAATAGTCAACCAACTTAAAATGTACTTAGAAAGGCCAAGTTTCTTACAAATTTGGCCGACGCAACCGCACCATTTCGTTGGCGTGCGCGTGTCGATGTAACAAAGACAGACAGACAACTACGGAACCCTACTCTGCGCGTGGCCCGACACGCACTTGGCCGGTTTTTTTTTTAAATATTATACCTTATTGAATGAACTTTATAGTGGAATGAAACGTTTGTTACATATAATAAACTAAGTTTACATTTAATTTTACTTTACAGGCAGTATGCAACCAAACAAGTTGCCCCGTCGATTGCTCCGGGATCAAAGGTGATGTAGGAGACCCGGGTCCGCCGGGACTCCCGGGTCTACAGGGCGACTACGGAGTGGACGGGTTCGAGGGCCGCCCCGGCTCTCCTGGAGAACACGGGGAAAGGGGCGAAATGGGAGATGTAGGAGACAAAGGCGAACGTGTAAGTACTACATACTACCGAAATAGCTTACATTTAACTTTAATAACGAATAGGTATACTCGTAACCTCTTACTGCAGCAGGTACCTATACTGAGGTCTCTCCTACAGCAGATGAGGTCTTGGGTCGACGGATCTGCATTACGGTTTATTCGAATTTAGATCTAAAATCAGTAGGGGAAGTACGGACAAAATGACAGGGTGTTTTGATTTTGAATCATACATCTTTATTTATTGTAATTATAATCAGTCTCATACATTGACAATCATCTTAGGTTCATTGACTACTAGTAATACAGTATTTTAATTGAATAGGAACTATATTAAATTAAATATTAAGAAATAAATGGACGAATCAAAAAAACCATTTTGTCCATATAGTATGGCAAAATATGGGTACCAAAATGTTAAGAAAAAAAAACGCAAATTAATCTTTTAGTCTTCTTTGATGCTGCTGCCTCTTTGGTCCCGAGGCATCTCTCCTAGAGAGTAACAACCAAAAGTAAATAATAGAAACACACCGGACAAAATGACATACGTCACGACATACGTGACCAGACTATGTCGTTTTGTCCAGCGAATAGGTATGTCATTTTGCCCAAATGTACACAACAAACATTAAAAAAACATATTTAATTAAATCAATTGAAAATTGTATTTATACCAACTACAACCACAAGTTTATATCATAAGTCTTAAATTTTAGTAAATATAATATACAAATATAACACAAAACACCAAAAATTCGAAGAAATCCATAAATAAAATATTTTTTTGTGGACACGAAACACGTTTTCACTCGTAACTTCAAAGAGACTGACCCAATGGCGCTGGGTTTCTCGCAGGATTGTAAAACACGGATCACGTGTTGTTATGTTTGTGACCTCGCTATAGCCCGCCAAATTCGAAATAAACCCGCTTGTCGTTTTGTCCGTATATGCCATTTTGTCCGTATTTCCCCTACCTACCTATTAATTCAGTTACCTATGAGCTACACTAAGGTTAACCGGAAAGCTCTACGTTCGAATTTGTGCATGGCGTACGGGCGTATCCGTAGGTAAGCCGAGAAAAGCCTTTTTTTTTTCAAGAGCTGGTCTATAGTTATAAATTTAAATAATACAGTCAATGGAGTGAGGCCACTCTTGAAAATAGGTAAATGATTGTGTAAATTTACCTCTTGTGTAGGTAGTCATAATTATAATTATAAGGGACACTTATTTTTACACATTAAATATAACATTACGAAAATTATAGGATTTTCTAAAAATACCTACGACTCATTTCAGGGTTCAAACGGACCGTACGGATTGCCGGGTTTCCGTGGAAATGATGTAAGTAAACATTCATTAAATTTATTGTAATTTGAGCCGAATGGCTACTCTAATAAATACTCAACTGTTTTATGTTAAATACACAATTGCTAACTGCTTTCGCTAATTGTGGGCACATAATTTTGAATTTGGTATTTATTTTTGATTTAGGGGGAATCAGGATTGCCTGGTATTGAAGGTGTATCAGGTCAAGATGGTTGCAGCGGATTTGACGGTGTTACGGGACCGCCTGGACTTGTAGGTAATCCTGGAGAGAGAGGACCACCTGGCCTTGCAGGAGAAAAAGGACCGCGGGGCTTGGCAGGAGACGGCGGAGCCAACTCAAGAGGCACAAAAGGAGACAGGGGTGATAAAGGATATCCTGGTATAAGAGGGTTACAAGGAGGTACGGGTTATCAAGGAGAATCTGGCTCACCTGGTGATTATGGCGAGCAGGTATACGATATAAATATGTATACAATAATAAATTGTATTATAGCGGGTACAGTAAATTCATATCATTGCATTTTTCTCATACATTTTAGGGTCCCAGGGGACTCCGCGGAGGTCCAGGTAGCTGGGGAGCACCCGGTGAAGACACAATAGGACCCAAGGGAGACACTGGAGACAAAGGTGAAGCGGGTGAACCTGGATCAAGGGTTAATCTTGTACACATTGGCGTCGATGAAGCAAGACAAGACGTTGCTATCATATCCAAAGGAATGAAAGGCTCCCAAGGAGAAAAAGGAGATACAGGGAGTGCAGGTCGTCAGGGAGAACCAGGATCAAGAGGACCAAACGTGAGTAATTATTGCTCGCTACACGTACGATATCGGCAGACTGCATGCAGTCCACCGCGTGATTTCGGCCCTTGTGAATAGGTGCCGGAAGCACGGCGTCCTGCAAAATTAAATCTCTATCTCACCGTATTTTAAGTATAATTCCTTACCACTTGTGCCGTCTCCGCCGCGCTCGGACGTCTGGGCCCTGTTTAATAAACGTTACAAAGTGTAAATTGTAAATGTAGATGACAAATGTCAATTCTACATATTTCTGTTAAATGTAAATTACCAACAACAAATTTTTAAATATCTGAAAGTTACAAAATTGACGAATTGTAGCGACTATTTTACATATTTCTGTTCAATAAAAAATCACACTTGACAGGCGAGTTTACAAATTTGTCAAAGTTAATTGAACGCGTAATTGTAGCTACTAGTTTACAATACTTTAGAATTGTAATACAATTGTGACAGGCAACCACACTGTGTGGAACGTTTATAAATTAAAGGTTGCTGTTATAGCAAAAAATAAAGTAAAAATGGTGCTCACTGCTGACAAACGTTCGTCTAGAAGACTAACTTATTCAAGGAAAATGTTCGAGTAAGCAAGAGCACTCTTGAATACTTAGCAAAATCAGCAACGAGCTTGAACATAGCACTAACAGAAACGTACACCTACCTCTACATCTACCCCGGCCTATTTCACCTACCTACTAAATACGTTTTGTGCACTTTGCATTGGATGGGATGTGGTGCACTGTACGAGTACCATAAAATAACAGACGCACACGGTTTTTTTAAAGCGTTGAGCATAACTGTGCATATACATGTTCCAAACAGTAGTTCTATTATTTCATTAATAAGCGACAAGATTGTTCATTTGTGCCCACTTTCCATTTTGGCGTCAGACTTAGTTATAACTTGGAAATAGTTTTAAATTTAAATAGACTTTAGCAACGACGAAATTCAATTTCACCCTCCATATTGCTCTTAAGTAAATTAAGTTACAATTAATGGTAAATTGTAATTTACCATCACCATTTATCGAAAGGGCCTCTACGTGTTAGCTATGTGTTACTTATTTGGTAATTCGGCTCCACGCACACCTTCCAAAGGTCTGGGGACCATTGTCTCGTGAGCTAGAAAGACGCATCTACTAAATAAAACATGTCCAGTTTTAGGCATTTCTATGGAGAAATTTTGATATATGAAAGAAGAAGAATATGAGCGTTCGACAAAATATGCATTAGAACAGAACACACATTTTAAGGAATATCGTGCATTAGAAACAAAATTTAACGAACAATATTATATATACATACAGTGGTGGACATATAATTACTTAGAAACACTTGCGATGTATTTCACATTATACAAGGCACATTGCCGTAATTTTTTTGTTTTTGGAAATATAACAAGAAAATGCATAGAAAACGTTCAACAACTTATAATTAATTAAAAAACAAATAAATATCCGAGTACAATTCCCATTTAGATTAGTTACGTACAAACAACTAAACGACATTTGCAGTACCATCCCTCATGGACAAGTAATTAGAAACAATAAATGAATGAGGTAAAAATCAAAGTTATTAACGTGTGAACGTCATCAATTTCAAATTATTTATGTAAAATTATGTTTGGTTTACTAAATTTCTTAAAAGTTAATATTTAGTTGTATAGCTTTTGTTATTAATGATGGTTCTGCAACGACGACGTGGCATTGATTCAAGTAATTTTATACATTTATCGAGTGGGATCGAGTTCCATGCTTCAACAAAGGCTTCGTAAAGTTCATTTTGACTGGAATTACGTTTAACGGAGACTTTTTTTTAACGACGTAGCACAAATTTTCAATAGGATTTAAATCGGGATTATTTGCAGGCCAGTCTAACATAGTTGCTTTAAGACCGTATGTTTTGGGTGGTTATCGTGCTGAAAGATCCATGTCAACGGCAATGGTCGTCGGTGTAGGGAATCATGCTCTCTCCTCTCCAACTCCGCAACCAGGGAAACATCCCCATACTTTAATGTTACCACTGCCGCTCGTGTATTTATAATCAAAAGCATGGTTTATTGGACGTCTAACGTAGCGTTTGCCGTCTGAATTCACCATATTTATTCTAGTTAGTGAGATTTAGAGTTTAAAACAGAATTTAATTCTAATTGCACTTTTATTTCACCTTCAACATCATGATCACATCAACGTGCTGAGTGACTGTCCTATTTAGCACATTATATATTATGTGTGTACCTTTTTTGATCCTATGTATTTTTTGAATACTTTGTTTGCTAAATAAATAAATTCTTATTCTTATTCAGGGACCTTATGGTCAACGCGGTAGTCGTGGTTACGATGGCGCAGAGGGCGAAATAGGACCTAGAGGAAAAACAGGCCGTCGCGGTCAACCAGGAAAAGGTGGAGCAAAAGGAGACAAAGGCGCGCCTGGATATGTGGGCCAAGATGGATCTGATGGCCTACCTGGTGATGTAGGAGATGATGGAAGACCAGGAAACATGGGTAGTCAAGGACCGCCAGGGCTGAAAGGGATCTATGATGAATCGTATAACGAGCCATTGAAGAAGGGTGCACAAGGGGCTCAAGGCCCTTTGGGAGAAATAGGATTGCCTGGTGAGCCTGGTTACGATGGTGAACCAGGTCCGCCTGGTCTAAGCGGGCCGACTGGGCTACCAGGCCCTAGAGGTTTCCCAGGCCGCGATGGTAATCCTGGATTGTCACCGAAAGGCGAAAGAGGCAATAGTGGACACCCTGGTCGGACTGGACCTGCCGGCCAACCGGGTAACCCTGGAAGAAAGGGAGCGACTGGTCCTAAGGGTTTCCAAGGCAATACGATAAAAGGGGAACAAGGTGAAACAGGCTTACCGGGTTTAGATGGATTATCTGGCCAACGCGGAGAATTTGGAGAAACTGGATCCAGAGGTCAGCCAGGACGTCCTGGAACAGGTGTTTACGGAGCAGGTCCGCCTGGAGAAGTTGGTTTGCCTGGCCACCCCGGAGATTTGGGAGATCCGGGTGATCCTGGATTACCAGGATATTACGGAGCTAAAGGATACCGTGGTGATAATTGTCCATACTGTCCATCAGGTAAGAGGATTTTGCGAGCATTCTAATAAGTAATTTTTCACTTCAATTGTATAATAGGGAACGTGCAAGTAATTTCAATATTGGCCATATTTATTCCACACAAACATTTTTGAATTCAATTATAATAAGTCCATAAAATGCGCGGAATATTCAAATCAACAAAACGCCACACTATTGGTGCGATGGTTTAAAGCCTGAAACAGACCCAATTAAACCGGATCCTTTCGCAGACGTGAAAGGATCCGGTTTAATCCGGTTTACAGTTCCATTGAATTTTACGTAAATTAGACATTTTCAGTTTGGAATTTATTTTATACGTAATATAAAGAAGAGAAGGAAGTTTCGTATCGTGGAAAAGTGTGGTCCCTGTCTATGGAGAGAGTCGTGCTTTTACTTTATGTATTACTTGCATGGATTAAAAATCATCAAGGCTAGACAATACAATAAACATTAACTATATTTTTAATATCTAGTATATAAAAAAATAGGGTTGAATTACAGTCTTACTACAAATCTTAAATAATAGTAGATCGTATGACAAGGGTCTAAAGTAAGCCATATTACCACGAGATGGTTATTTTCCCGAACGAAGTGAGGGGAAACAGTTCGAGGGGTAATGGCTTTTAGACCAGAGTTATACCTACACTCTACTTTTCACTTCGACAGCGAGAAAATAGTAAAAACAAAGAATATCCATCCACAATCCATAATAACCACGGCAAAAAGATTGTTCAATTTGGCGCCATTTTTTTTAATAAACTGCTTTAACACAGGTAAAAAATATTGACACCACGAATAAACCGACGCAGCTATAGACTGCCGAATATGTTTATTTTTTTAATGATTGTGAATTCGGGAATGAAAACAGCCTAATTAATTCTGTTTCCTGATTGGTTGATTTTAATATATAGCTGTATTCTGATCAGTTGATAGCAAATACAAATGGTTTTTTTAAATAGTTGATTGGTGGATTTAATACGTTGAAGTCAAATTAAAATGTTTTAAAATCATAAATATGTTTACATGTTTTCCCTAGGGGCTAAATGTGCCCCGCTATCTAAGCCTAATATGACACACTTTTTGAGCATGAGAAGTGAAAAAGATTTTTTGGGTAAAGGAGCTTGCCTTATTAATCTTAATTAACTAGGTAACCAACTATACAGTGTGTAAATTTGATACATGCGAAAATCTTGATGACGATTATTACTTAAACAACACATTTACATAAATTTCGATCACTGCTTTTTTTTTCATTCTAAATGATTGAGCACGCAATGTATATTTACTACACGTCATATCATTTGTTTAAGTAACCAATAAAAGTCAAAACATTTGTTAAATCAAATCAGTTTGGACGTTATTCATTCAACATTGATAATTATTAACTCTTTATTAATTACTAGCGACCCGCCCCGGCTTCGCACGGGTGCAATGCTGACCGCTGTCGCTATGTCCCTGCATTTTAAATCTGTAATATTTTCGAAAATGTTCATTTAAATTGCATGCTGTAAAGGGTCAATTGATCTTTATTAAATGCACAATGTAGGTATTTAAGGGACTTAATTGGATAAGGATTAATGCTGTGTCGCTTAAAATCGCTTCGTAAATAAGCCATTATTTCTCGTAAAAAATAAGGGATAAAAAATTGGTTATTGTGGGTTATCCCTAAGAGATACACATATACTATCGCGGACTCTTTTGTAGACCTTTTTAAGGTGTACAATACTAAAGTACATTATTTTGAACTATCTTGTAGGGTTCAGCCAGCGTTTGCAATGTAAGCGCAAAAAAATTGTAAAGCGCAGTTTATTTACGACATCACATTAGAAACATCTAAAATTATCGGTGATTTGCTACTATTAGGTATGCATGTAGACCTTCCTCTTGAATTTACTATCTATTAAAAAAAACGCATCATAATCCGTTGCGTAGTTTTAAAGATCTAAGCATACATAGGGACATACAGACAGCAGGAAGCGACTTATTTTATACTATGTAGTGAAGCTTGCTTCCTCATATCATTTCTACGGTGAAAACCAGCTATTAGCTGGTTAAAATATACGCCCACGTATGAAATTTGTGTCAAAGTAGTGTCTTTTGACTATCGAACGTGTTTTACAACAGGTTTTACCATCGATATTGGATGACTTGATTTGTTGTTTTTGTTTGTCCTTGTTGATCAATAATGTTAACCAATATTCGAACTGTTCGGAACCTATATCCATGAATGTATTATTCACACCCACACAACTTCTATTACAGACGGAGCTTTAGCTTATTTCTTGTGGATTGTTATTTTTTTACCGTTGCCTCTATGGAAATAGTATAAGTAGGTTTTATTTATATTAATACGGAAGGTTGATTATAATGTCGGACATGGCTCGCTTTCATCTTACGGTGCAAGGAAATGTCATGATCAAGATGATGTCATGCGACACACGGGACACACGGGACACTTGATACTTGCGGCCAATGGGCGCAGGATTGTGTTGAGCGTTTGGAAGTACTATATATCTCACTGTTCCCAATTACCCCACTTCCCCTAAGCTTTATTTAACTTCCTACACCATGCATTAAAACATAGTCAATTGGATACAAATAAAACAACATAATAAAAACGTTTAATTGTTTTAGGGGCACCTGGTCAGTTCGGACCAAGAGGAGAACCGGGAACCACTGGTACAAACGGTGAACAAGGATCAGAAGGTTTCGCTGGGAATGAGGGGAGCAAAGGAAAACCAGGGAGAAACGGAAATACAGGCCCGAAAGGCGTCGACGGCACTGTCGGTTTGCCCGGGCCAAGGGGAAGGAAAGGCTACGCAGGAGAGCCTGGAAAACTAATAGAGGAGACTCATAATCTCAGGAAGGCCGATATCGGACCACCGGGTGACCAAGGTATTATGAAATACTTAATGCATCACGTTCTCACATCAGCAGCTTTCATCGCGTAACTTTTCGAACGTACGTTAGGACTTAACTACCCATTTTTTTAACCGTATTCAATTTTTTTATTTTATTTTATGACCTGAGAACCGTCATTTCTGAACCGATTCGAACTATTCTTTACTTATTTTAAAATGCTTCCAGATGGGTCAAAACTCTGGTTGTATGGTGAGAACCATGAAAAATTGAGAAACTCCTCAAATATATTACACACACACACATTCATTTTGGTATTTTCTATTATAACACCCGGAAATCACAAATGTGGTGAAGTGGACCTGATGATGTCCTCATGCTACACACATGCCACGGGCAGGAGATTTATAGAACTCCTCAATTATGTACTTTAAACTACAATAAAGGCACAGATTCTGATATGATTCCGTTGAAATAGCAACGAATAAATTGCTAAAGGTGATTCTGAGATCCTAGAGGAATCGACGGAACTCCTCAAATATGATAAAGCTATTTGGGTCTTTTTGTAATAATCAACGCATTTTCCCTCGGAAAGCAGTGCATATGGTAAACTGCTGTATGTGGCTTGGCGGAGTATTAGGTAATAAATTGAAATTCGTTAAAACTTTGACTTTAAAGTAAATTATTTAAGTGAAAATTGAAGGCAGATGCCCTACAGCTTGTTCTGAAAGTTACGCAATGACTACCTCATGCTCAAGTAACATATATTCTGTTGGTCATCACGCATCTCATCCCACTAGAGGTTCTTTGGGTAAGCGCTGCATATTAATGGAGTCTCTAATGTTGGTCATCACTCATCTCATCCCACTAGAGGTTCTTTGGGTAAGCGCTGCATATTAATGGAGTCTCTAATGTTGGTCATCACTCATCTCATCCCACTAGAGGTTCTTTGGGTAAGCGCTGCATATTAATGGAGTCTCTAATGTTGGTCATCACTCATCTCATCCCACTAGAGGTTCTTTGGGTAAGCGCTGCATATTAATGGAGTCTCTAATGTTGGTCATCACTCATCTCATCCCACTAGAGGTTCTTTGGGTAAGCGCTGCATATTAATGGAGTCTCTAATGTTGGTCATCACTCATCTCATCCCACTAGAGGTTCTTTGGGTAAGCGCTGCATATTAATGGAGTCTCTAATGGCTCACTTATCACATAAAGGATGGTCCTTAAAACCGAAAATTTGAAATTACAGTGAGGCACCCTCTTATATTGTTCTAGCTCTCTGCCAATCGATGTTATCCTACTGTATAGGTATACAGTAGGATAACATCGATTGGCAGAGTGCTAGAACAATACCCCAAGCAAGTGCTTGGGGTGGCTCTGCCAAATCCAGTCTCATAGTATTGGAGAGGGCGCAAAGAGCGCTTTTAAAGCTTTGTTTGGGTAGACCTCAGAGATATCCCACGTCGGAACTCTTCAGCACGTCTAGCACACGACGGCCGCGACATACTCTCGATTTTTATCGCACTATACCTCTTCTTCTAAGTGTTCTAATAAGAGAGAGACGAATAGTGCGAGAAAAATCGAGAGAGCTCGCGCGCCGTCACGTGCTAGCCGTGCAGGGAAGATGTAGTTTTAAGCGTTAGCCGATTATTTTTTTGGCCGAATTTCATTTGCCAACTAACGTTTCGCCGACAATTCACTTTGACAACTAACGATTACAAAAATTGTATATGACAACTTTTTAATTCGCAGAATTATTATAAAGCGGATTATTATAACGCCTTTACACTTTTGGCAGACTCATCATTTGTCAAATCTTTCACTTGGTCGAATAACGTTTAGTTGATGCAACAGTTCCCTTTTCATACATTAGGCAAGATACAAATAAGAAAAGATACTAGCATATTCTTTGGTTGGAAATATTAAATTTGTAAATAGAAATGTGACAACAGGGATTTTACAAAATTCATAATTTCAAAACAAACTAACTAGGGATGATACCTAACAAGTAATTTTACATCAACAACAGAAACGAAGCGCTCAAGTTTTTCAAAGAACAACGGCAACAGGAACAGCAGGGACTTAGTGGCAAAACCGACTCGGATCGCGGATAGGTTAGAAGGTTATTTTTTTTTATAAAAGAGCGGAAATACTTGTTCGCAACACAAACACTCAATAAAACATTTGGTAAACCATAAACCACCAAATGTATGTTATGCCAACTCAAACATTATACAACATGAAAATAGGCGTTTTGAAAAATTACATTATAAAACACAGACCACATGTTGAGTTGGTAACTGTTAAGTTGGCAAATAAAACAAATAATTTTGTTAAGTTGGGAAATGAACGTTCGGCGAAATAAAATTACGCGAAACGTGAGTTGGAAAGTGATAATCGGCCATACAATTTTCGGCGATAAATAAGAGAACCCATATACTATAATAATCATTTGCCCGAACTTCGCTTGCCCCGAATATTTCGTTTACCATAATAGTTAAATGATAATATACTCTTGTTTACCCGAATATTGGATGTCATAATCATAATGGTACGAATGCCATACGTATTGTTTTCCATAGGTATTATTGTTTGCAATAATATTATTCAATAGAATATTTAAATGCTATACTAAACATGCACTTTCCGCTCTTTTATAAAAATCTGTCTTCTAACCTATCCGCGATCCGAGTCGGTTTTGCGACTAAGCCTCTGTTCCCTACTGCCTACGATACACCACTATCTTGGCATTGGTTAATCTCAGAGAAAAGTTTATTTGATGCCCATCCTTTGAACAGTGACTTAGGCACTGGTCCAGTCAACAGCAAATATAGCTGATCGCTTTAGTACTTTATCGCACTTAACGTAACTACTGCGACAGTTGGGATGCGTCAAAGTAGTGAAAGGGACAAGGTACTAGAATGATCATCAACTTTTGCTGCCGACTATCCCACCGCCGGCTAGTAAGCTAGAAAAGTTGGGCGAGTAGCATTACATTGCGGATCTGTAAAGGTCGATTGATCACACTGTGCCTGGTCAGCACGCAATGAACCGTTACTCGCCCAACTTTTCTAGCTTACTACCTGCGGTGGGACCAGTGCCTTAGTGGCAAAACCGACTCGGATCGCGGATAGGTTCAGGTATTTTTTTTAAATTTTAGACACTGCAATACGTACCCACTTTATTACATATGAATATTATGGATGTTGAGATGGATGGCAAATGACACTATGGCATGTGATAGTTATGGATTACAATGATTATTGATATTGACATTATGGAAAACAAAGATTCTGGCATATAATTAATATGGTAAACAATGAGTATGGCATACGAAATTATAGAAAACAACATTATGGCAGATACAATTCGGGCAAATGAAATTCTGGCAAGCAAGAGTATACCTACCATTGAAATTACACCTTAATACGAATTTAGCGCATATAATATCCCATATTAGAATCGATAGTTTTTTATTCTTTATCGTTTAGTATGAGTTTTGTGAAGGTCTATGACACACACCGGATCGAAATTATGAATGTTGTATAGTTAAGGCGAGCCTGCCATTTTGCCGTCACTGAAAGTTGACTGATATGGCAGCTAGGATTTCTAGAAGAAGAAATGAAATTTGTTATGAGGTCAAATGTTTCGGAAAGATAATTATTCGTCGCAGTGGGCTGAAAATATCCTAAGCGGAAGCTAGATTAATAAGGTAGGTACTAATAATAAAAGTTTCATATTTTTCCGTTCATGGGATGCTGAGATCATTCGTGATAGAACAATGCTTAGTTTGATACTGGCTGATTGTTTTTTTAATTCAGAGATTTATTATAAGTAAGTGTAGATAACAATCTAACTATGTATTAACTTTAACTTACTTACTTTTAAACTGGTAGGAATAAAATCTAAAGCCGCATCATTCTGGTAATTCTTTTTGTCGGTGCCTAGTGTAGTGTGTGTGTAGTGTGTGTATCACTGTAATTTTTTTAATGTGCATGGTTGTACCTAAATAAACATATATTGATTTGATTTGGTTTTGAATACGTGAAAAGACGTAATTTTTTCTCATATATACAACAGTATAAGCCTCATGGTTTTTTTTCGGTTTTTAAGGACCACCTTATCAAATATATATATCTAAGTTATAGTTATATTTATAGTTATAGTTATAGTTAGTAGTGTGTAAGTAAAGAATAAAAACGAGTTTTATAAAATGTGGATCATTTTAGGATTCATCGGCCTACCTGGTCTCCCTGGCGATCAAGGCATGCCTGGTTACGGTGGTATGCCGGGGCCAGTTGGCTTGAAGGGGCAAAGTGGTGACATGGGGCTACCCGGTCTACCAGGGCGAGATGGTACTAATGGCACAGACGGCTTGCCCGGAAGACATGGCAAAGATGCGGACTACAGACAGAGGCCTTTTCTTCTGGGACAAAAGGGAGAACCCGGACCCAAGTAATAATATTTTTTCTTAGTTAAGTTAGTCTGCCTGCTAGCTCATACTGTATAAATAAATAATCAGTCGCGGCGGCTATGTCCAAATTGAGTAGGTACTTAAGTAAATAACTTATAGATTTAGTCAGTCGGGCGGAGCCGACAGGACAAGCTAGTAGTATACGGTTGTCTCAATCAGGGATGTTGCAGACATTCGCATCCGCATCCGCAACCGCGGAAGTACCGCACAAATTTAAACATCAGCATCCGCATCCGCATCCGCCAAAATCATGCGGAGTTTTTGCGGATGCAGATGTAGTGTAATTCACGTCAAGAAAAAAGGTTGTTTGATGATTGCGTGATATCATAAAATGGACGTTGTTTATTTACGTTCTTGAGTGTTTGATCACAAAATCCGCATCCGAATCCGCGGATGTGGGCCCCGAATATCCGCATCCGCCTCCATATCCGCGGATGTCAAAAAGACCTGGTTGCAAATCTTGAATAATTTTAATATTGCAAAAAAAAAAATGTGCACAAAATACGAGTAGCACAGAGGGCCATGAAGCGCGCCATGCTCGGTATTAAACTACAAGATCGTGTGATGAATGTTGAGATCCGACGTCGCACTAAGGTATCTCCAAGATACAATTACCAAACTCAAGTGGAATGGGCAGGACACCTTGCCAGGCAGAATGATGGTAGGTGGACTAAAAAGTCAGATTCTAAAAACCTGCACTCTTTTTTAACAAGCTATCCAACGATACCCTACACTATTAGGTTTAATGTGGAAAAAAAAAAACTTACATCCCCACTTAAGGTGTAGGAGACGTAACCTAAAAAATGTTTTATTCTACTGTTTCGTGATTCAAATTCAAATTCGATCATTGATTGGTGATTTTATATACTCACAAGCTTCTGCCCGCGACTCCGTCCGCGTGGAACTCGTTTATATCGCAGCTCCATACAAACTTTCACCCCCCATTTCACCCCCCTCCGGGGATGGTTTCCGGGATAAAACTATCCCAGACCATTTAGTGGCAATGTTGTTCTCTCTTTTGTATTTGTTATTTATGTGTATGTATGTGTTGTTGTCATGAATAAATTATATTCTATTCTATTCTATTCTATGTCCTTCCCCGGGACTCAAACTATCTTCATACCAAATTTCATCTCAATCGGTTCAGCGGTTTAACTTTGACTTCGGAACCCTAAAAACGAGATAGAATCACTTCGTTTTCCGTCTGTCTCTCAAGATTACTTTATAGGTTGTTGAATGAAAAGCTAAGCAGAGCCCTTTGGATAGAAGGGTAAAGAAATAATTCAGAAAAGTGTGACTTTGTAACGCATGTAACGTATGTAACGCATAACAATACTGTTTGAATTGAATCTGAGTAAAGGGACACCCAGACGCCAGTAAACACACCGTGACGGGTGCTCACGTTGAAGTAGAGATGCGGGTACGATCCGGAATCCGAGTCCGCCTCGCACTTGACTTGACTTGGTATATTTGTGTAACTATAATGCTTTAATCTGTTTATTATAGGGGTGAATCAGGCGAGGCGGGCGAAGACGGGCCTCGAGGATACCCCGGAGACGCAAGTCAGCATAATTACAAAACTCAAGGCGACAAAGGCTACGAAGGACCAATGGGAAGACAAGGTATGATATTAAATACATGTAAGGGGACATCATGTGATCGTTTCGTGGGCGGGCGCGGGGGGGGGGGGGGGGGGTCCCGAGAAGATATCACGTGTAATTTTTTTACACAGAGGTGTAAAGTGGATGGTGATGGTAAACTCAACACCCTCCGATGTCTGTCCCATCAGCACCATCCAAAATATTTGAGAAAACCCGTGGACCGAGGACATGCATGACGTACATAGCGTGACATGGCTTAAATGAAAACCATTTTCACAAGCTTTTATTTAATTTCACCTGTCCCGTTGTCTGTCTGTCTGTAATCAAATCTTGCAAGTTAAATTTGGTCCACTCAAAAGTAGGCCAAATATGACCACATGATTTCTGGACGAGCCGTAACGCCAGTATCTTAGTTGCGAAGGTCAGCCCGCTTTGACTAAATACGGCTCTCGCGCACTTACGATGTAATTCACGCGTCTACCAGTGACTCGTCGTACCGCAGCCGGCGTTGTTTGTACCACAGATTACAGTAGCCGGCACATAACTTGCGCAATGCGGGACGAAGGCGAGGGGCAGCTCACAAGGCGAATTGTACGTGCGAGCTGTTCCCCCACTTCGTCCCGCGTTGCGCAAGTTATTTGCCGGGACCAGGGCTGTTATTCGCTACGTGCTAAAGCGGTTCACCCCGCCGATCACCCGTCACGAAACTAGACCTCTACCTATGCTTAGTTACTACGCATGGTGGTGTCAAGATACATTTGTGGGTGAGCGTTGAGGTGAGCTTAAAACAAGTTACAGAATAGGGGGGGCTGTACACGCCAGCCTAACTAGACAAAAGGGCACGTGCTATGCGGTAGAACAGGATGCCACGATTTGAGTTTTCTAGCTATGAACATCGGTTTTGTTAGACAGAGAACGTTTTTTTTTTGGCGCGGCCTGCGGTGGCTGTTCGTGGTTTTGACAATGCATGTCATACTATTGACCAACACCGCAGCCCCCGCCAGTATTTGAGAGGGTTAATTCATAACGTAGCGTGCCGGAAAGAAATAAAACTAGTAATTATCTTCCTATTTGTGTTCTGATCTCGTATCATGGTCGGCCTTATAACGCGATAAGTGACAAGATAGGAGGTCTCGTTCTATCGAACGGTGTCAGCCAGTGACGGACGCTCTATCCTATAACTTATCGTGTGATAAGGCCAACCTGCATGATACGGGGTCTGTTCACCTTTCAGAAATTTCTAAATAGAGGTGCGCCGAATATTCGGTATGGGGCATAATTTGGAATGTACCTATTAATGTTCGGTATCGGTCGAATAAAGGCCTGCGCAAACCGGCGGAGCGCAGCAGATTACCTAGGAGGATTTACTCCGCGCAGCGCACACCGACGAGGGAAAATCCCCCGCGATACCGCGCACCTGGGAGCACTTCTGCGCATACCGGGGGACGCCGCGGCATGCCGCCGCCTATCGTGGCGGTATCCTCTACCCGAGGCGTTGAAGAGCGCCGACGAAACTGCGGTGGCATGCCGCGGCAACCCCCGGTATGCGCCGAAGTGCGCGCGCTTTGCATTCCATTCAGACCAGCCTTGCCGCCACATTTGGTGTTTGGTGAATATATTTGCGCGTGTTATTTTTCAATATGACGGAAGTCAACGAAGAAAAATTGATATTAACACTAAATCCCAGTCCGCCATCACGAAATCTTCGACACGATCGACTCGTACAAAAACAAGTTTTCGACGGTTGGTCGCTAGTGGAACGGCATGTATAATCACCGATCATGGCATGCCGTGGGATGCCGTGGGATGCCGCGGCATTGCGGAGGTGCTCGCGGTATCAAAATTCATGTTCTCGCCCGTCGTCCGCCGAGTTGCGCAAAGCCTTTCCCTCCCGCAGCCCCGCTACCCCGGTGCACTCGGGAGGCCTCGGCGCATAGCGGGGGATGCCGCGGCATGCCACCGCCTAGCACCGCGGTATCCTCTAACATGCTCCTCGATGCCGCAGAGTAGAAATCCCCCGTGATGCTCCGAGGTCGGTCTCAGAGCATTCAAATTTATACCTTATTGTAATTAAAATAGAAAAGAATATAGATTGATAAACTAAAAGAGATCTGCGCTGCGCTCCGCCGGTTTGCACAGGCCTTAATTACCGAATAATTTTAAGGGTGCTTTTGTGCAAGTTGCAAGAATGTAATACCTATAGTCATTGCCTTGTAATTTGTTGCGGCATACCTCATTAACCAACTTCAAAAAAGGAGGAGGTTCTCAATTAGGATGTATATATATATATATATATATATATATATATATATATTAGCTTCTGCCCGCGACTCCGTCCGCGTGGAACTCGTTTATACCGTAGCTCTATACAAACTTTCATCCCCCATTCCACCCCCCAGGGGGTGATTTCCGGGGTAAAAACTATCCTATGTCCTTCCCCGGGATTCAAACTATCTCCATACCATCTCAATCGGTTTAGCGGTTTAAGCGTGAAGAGGTAACAGACAGACAGACGGACACACTTTCGCATTTATAATATTAGTATGGATAGTATGGATTGGTATTCATGTCTGTCCCATCGTGAGTCCGAACTCCGTCATTTATGAACCGATTCGTACAATTTTTTGTTTGTTGGTAAAGTATATTCACCATATCTTGGTCCCATTCTTTTCAAAAATCCAGTTGCATGATGGGATCCATGAGGAATTGAGGGAACTCCTCAAATATATTAGGCACGCGTATTATTTTCTAAAGTATATACAAGACTAGCTGTTGCCCGCGACTTCGTCCGCGTAGAACTTGATTGCTATTAAATGATTGTGGGTGGAATCTCAATTATCGCCGACCCAAACAAAGTTCTACCATCTTAAGGGATTATTTCCGATATAAAAACTATCCTATATCCTTCCAAGGGTCTCAACTCATCTGTACGAAAAATTTCATCTAAATCCGTTCACGGATTAAGCGTAAAAGGTAACAGTGCGATGAGTTCATTAGTTTAAATTGCAAAATTTCAATGGAACACTCCGTTTTTACAAGTATAATACCTTAAGAATCATCAACAGACGTTTCTGCTTAAATTTTATATTTTTTCATAATGTAGGCAGGTGCCTCGAAAGTCAAAAATCGGTAATGTAGCTTTCTTTAATAGGTATGAAAGAAAGCTACATTACCGATTTTTTACTTTCGAGCGCTCGACACTCGAAAGTCAAAAATCGGTCCCCTGTAAAGGAATTTCATACAAAATTAAAGGCCTAGGCCGGGAAGTAATTCATTTGTAATTTATTTGTGGCACAGTATCACGGCGTTCAGCCATGAAAATTAAAGTTTGTATTTGTTGGAGTTTTTTTATTTAATTCATTGCATGTTGAGAAAAGCAATATACATACCTCGGCGTGAAAAGGGGTTGCCAGGCTCATAACTATCCGGCCTCGCACTCGGCCGGCGGCAACCCCTTACTTCTCCGCCTCTGTATACTCTGTCTACGTAATAGAGTTAGCAAAGCGGCCTCTCTATTGCACTTTTCTATGCAAAATGACAAGGACAAAAAATGGTCAGTGGGCGTAAACAATCGCACCTCACTGGCGGACTGGGCTTACATGCCGCCGCGTCGCTAGGAATAAATATTTGTATATATTTTATTCCTCATGATTTTGGTTCCTAAGTTGATGTAGCATATTCAATTATTACCTTATTAGAACCATTACATATTCATAATTATTCATTTATTCGTCATGAATATATAAAAATACATGAAAAATATAAAATAAGGGTAAACAATAAATAATATATAATAATAAATAAAATAATTTTAAAAATGTTTATCGAAATAAAATTGATAACGTACTAAAATACGTTTAGATTTAAATCCTCTTTAATTTCTAATAAATATAATTTTACCAATTTTATAAATATATTTTTAACCTACAACATAGAGAATTGTGATCGATTCTAATGTTTTTTTTTGTTATGTATGTCAATTGAAACTGGCACCATGAGTCATGCCGTGTACAGTCAGCTGCAGAGAAACATGCCCAGCCCTGCATAGAAATTTGGTATGCAGGGGGGCATGTTTCCCTGCAGCTGACTCTACATACTTTGAAAAATAAGTTGGGCGGGAACTTGATAGGTTTAAGGTTATTGACATATTCGCTGTTTTAAGATTATTGAGACAAAATCAACTAATCCACGAACTGCTATTTCCCGGCCTCGGCAATAATCTTTAAAAGTTAAGTCTTAAACAATTTGTGTAAAAATTATTGAAATAAACAGTTCATTTTTTTTCAATAATGTGTACTATAATAGTTTCATGTGACGTGTTATCACGTTTCTCAAGCTTTAAACGTTTCGGAATAATTTTGCCGTATCTTCGCTTGATATTTGCACTTGCATTAAAAGTATTAAAAATTACGTCAGAAATAAAATATATACCTCATACTTGCCCACCTTGTAGTACCTACTACAAGGTGGGTTCGATTCCAATCGAACAAATCCAATTGTTAACTAATTCACTTGTATTGTATGGGATGTTGCAGACATTCGCATCCGCATACATTTCAACATCAGCATCCGCATCCGCATTCGCAAAAATCAATGCCGAGTTTTTGTGGATGCGGATGTAAGTAGTGCAATTCACGACAAGAAAGGAGCCCACGCGGCGCGTTTTAGATATTTTCGCCATTAGTAAAAGTTCTTTTCCATGACCAAGAGCAGACGCGTTTTAGATATTTTCGCCATTAGTAAAAGATCTTTTCCATGACTAAGAGCAGACGCGTTTTAGATATTTTTGCCATTAGTAAAAGTTCTTTTCCATGACCAAGAGCAGACGCGTTTTAGATATTTTCGCCATTAGTAAAAGTTATTTTCCATGACCAAGAGCAGACGCGTTTTAGATATTTTCGCCATTAGTAAAAGTTCTTTTCCATGACCAAGAGCAGACGCGTTTTAGATATTTTCGCCATTAGTAAAAGTTCTTTTCCATGACCAAGAGCAGACGCGTTTTAGATATTTTCGCCATTAGTAAAAGTTCTTTTCCATGACCATGAGCAGACGCGTTTTAGATATTTTCGCCATTAGTAAAAGTTTTTTTCCATGACCAAGAGCAGACGCGTTTTTGATTTTTTCGCTACGATTATTATTTAGTCTCAACGTGTTTGATGATTGCGTGATATCATAAAATGGACGTAGTATATTTACATTTCTTAGGGTCCAAATATCCGCGTGGATGTCAAAAAACGCATCCGTGACATCCCTTATATATAATTATATAAAAAAAAATCAATAAAATAATAGGTAAGAAAATATTTGCGATCCCTGAAACGTCAAATTTTGCCAGCTGTCTGAATTCGGAACTAAAAATTCGAATTTAATTAGTTGATGTAATTATAGAGGTATGTCTCAGCTGACACTGCAACAGCTATACTCCTATTTTCGAGGGCCTATTGTTGACTTTCTAACCTTTGCAAAAATGTTTGTTAATGACTATCATCATTGTTTAGGAGCGCGTGGGAGAAAAGGAGCGCGTGGCGCAGATGGCTTGGAAGGATACACTGGAGACAAAGGTGCCCAAGGTTTAACTGGAATAAGCCAACGAGGCCTAAAAGGCATAAGAGGAATACCCGGAGAAAAGGGCGAATGGGGTCCCACCGGAGAGCCCGGCAGTCGTGGACCAATGGGGGATGTAGGTTTGCCTGGTATTCCTGGATCAAAGGGAAACCGTGGTGATCCGGGTCCTCCGATCATACCCGGAGAAGTAGGACTTCCCGGAAGAAAAGGACCCGTAGGCGACTACGGAGAACCCGGTTTTATAGGACTGCCTGGTCGTCCTGGAATGAGCGGATCGAAAGGAGATGACGGTTTGGTAGGAGAGCCTGGTCCGCCAGGATCAATGGGGCCTCGAGTAAGTATCATCACTTTATATTATATACAATAAAAATATTTGCCCGAATCCTTAATTTACAATCAAATTATACGTGTGGCGTCTTTACATGATGATATCCACAAGTTAGATGATGTTTTAAAGAATAAACACAATCTATCCAATTTTTATTTTTTGAAAAAGAATCTAGAACAACATTTCCCTTTGATATCTTAGATAAACGAAGAAACGTAGACGAATTGTTCCGTTAAAAATACAATAGAAATACAAATAGTTTATTTCACAAGAAATAATTTTCAATCAATTACATTAGTGCTGACTCCCACACCAGGCATTGCCTGTCCCGTGGGGTAATTACAATATTTAACGTGTTGTTTAATATGTTATTTGTATGTATTTTTAAATGTTAACAGGGTCGCAAAGGAATGCAAGGAAATATAGTTCGGGGTGCACCAGGTTTGCCTGGACGAAACGGCCAAAACGGAATAGCTGGGCGTGCAGGAGCAAATGGTTTTCCGGGGGAAAATGGTTTACCTGGTAATATCGGTCCAGACGGGAAAAAGGGAGAGGCTGGCCAAAAAGGTTTTCCTGGTCTAATGGGTAATGCTGGAAAACCCGGAGTAACCGGCTTTCCAGGCTTGAGAGGTAAGGTGGGAAAACATGGTGAACCTGGAGAATATGGCGACATAGGTCCACCTGGAGAAGTAGGTACAACTGGTAAGCCTGGTCGCCCGGGTCCGTCTGGACTAAAAGGAGAAACGGGGGAATTTGGATTAACAGGTTTTATGGGTCCAGATGGTCCAGCCGGTTTGAAGGGAGTTATGGGAGATACAGGCTTCACAGGACCCAAGGGAGAACCTGGCGAAAATAGTTTCAGTGGGATGAAAGGAGATAGGGGAGAACCAGGACCGAGGGGTGTTATAGGTAATCCTGGTATAGACGGACTAAAAGGCATTAGAGGTGATGCAGGCGATGACGGTATAATTTATAACGGAGGACCTGGTATTAAAGGCGAAAAAGGTAACACAGGACCATACGGGCGATACGGAGAACGTGGAGTTAAAGGAGAACAAGGAGATGGTGGTTTCACAGGAGAAACTGGAGAAACAGGAAATAAAGGATTTTCAGGTCAACCTGGTAGCCCGGGTATTAATGGCTTGCCTGGCTTTAACGGAGTAAAAGGCGGTATTGGATTCACGGGAATTATAGGACTTAAAGGTGAAAAAGGCATGCGCGGGCGATCAGGAAGACCAGGCAATCCTGGTTTTGACGGCAAGTCGGGTTTACAGGGCTTAACAGGCATAAGAGGGCTAGCAGGTCAACAGGGAGAAAAAGGAGACGTCGGATTTACCAGCTATGGAGCCGGTACTAAAGGAGATATTGGAGAGTTTGGGTTAGACGGCATCCAGGGAACACCTGGTCAAATAGGAGATGTTGGTTATCGTGGCCAAAAAGGCATTAAAGGTCAACGTGGAGAAATGGGTTATGAAGGTCCGGAAGGCGACCAGGGTCAACCTGGCCAAAAAGGCGATACTGGCAACCAGGGGCCTCCAGGCATGCCAGGTTTGCAAGGATTGAATGCTGAAAGAGGTGAAAAGGGTACAGCTGGTATTCCAGGCCTTGGTGGCTGGTTTGGCCCGATGGGTCAAAAAGGCGCTCCAGGAGAATATGGTATGGATGGCCCACGAGGCTCAAAAGGTGCACCGGGTCTTGTCTTTCACGGTCCGAAAGGAATTAAAGGCGATCAAGGTGACACAGGAAACCGAGGATATCCAGGAGCACCCGGTGAACAAGGATTGCCAGGCACTACGGGTTATAGTGGAGAAAAAGGAGATAGAGGTGAAGTAGGGTATATAATTAACCCGAAAGGAATGCCCGGCGACGTAGGTTGGCCAGGTAGTGATGGACCTAAAGGAAGAAAGGGGGTTAGGGGAAACGATGGCAAAAATGGTTATCCTGGAGTTCGAGGCACACTAGGTTTGAAAGGATTCGAAGGGGACATCGGACTTGAGGGTGAAAAAGGAATTCAAGGATTTAAAGGGATAAAGGGTGACCGAGGTGAAATTGTTGCCGCGGCCCAAATCATACCTGGTGCGAGAGGTGACATTGGGTTACCAGGTATGAATGGTTTCATGGGGAAACCTGGCAGACCAGGGCCTATGGGAAGGCCGGGATACGACGGCCTAAAAGGAACTAAGGGAGACATGGGCTTCCCTGGATCACGTGGTCTGCCTGGACCAACAGGGCGGGAAGGACCGAAGGGACAACATGGTTTAAGAGGCGCAGATGGTGCCCGCGGTCGTATGGGAACACCTGGTTTTCCAGCTCCCCCGCCGCCAGTCCCAAAATCGAGAGGCTATTACTTCGCAGTTCATTCGCAAAGTATTATGATTCCGCAGTGTCCTCCGGGTTCTACACCTTTGTGGGAAGGATTCTCACTAATGCACATTGTCGCAAACGGCAAGGCAAACGGACAGGATCTTGGTAAGTATTTGACTTTCCTATCAAGAAATGCTAGTTAATTATGACTTGTAAAAGTGCCCTTATAATTTGCAGGATACATATTTTGATTTTGAAATTATAGGATAAAGGTTTTATTAACAATATTTTTCCAGGTGCACCGGGTAGCTGCTTGCGTAGATTCTCTACGATGCCCTATATGTTCTGCAACGTGAATAGTGTGTGCAATTTTGCCGAACGAGAAGACTACAGTTACTGGTTATCAACTAACGCGGACATGCCAATGGACATGACTCCAATTAGAGGAAATTCCATTGGAGAATACATCTCTCGGTAAGACTTAATATTATATTGGTTGAACGTATAGTTCGCAGATTTTCGGTTGATGTATGTTTCTCTCTGTGGGAATTGAGATTGAAAATTGTGGTCATGCTCATGGCCCAACAACCAACCGTTCAGTTGCTAGAAATCAGACACCCTATTTCACTAAATTGCAATTTCAGTCATTGCTGTCTCTTCAAGCAAATTAGCCGCCAGCTGAATCTATTATTACTTATAGAAACAGAAATAAACGTTGAATTCTCATTAGGTTTTACAACCGTCAAGTTAGGCCCCGCCGCGCTACCACAAAAATCGAAATTCTGTATCTGCATCTCTGTCACTAAGATTGTAAGTGCTATAGAGACAGATATACCCGAAACACGAATTTAGATTGTTGTGTTTACTTAGTTCGGATAGTGAAGGTTAGGTAGGTATCAAAGCTGAGCACTTGACCTATAATCTGTTATTCGTTAGTAAACGAAGTTAATATTTCAATTACGAGATGCTTATCCAAATTAAAAAATAATTCAAACTTTTAAGTTGGATAACGATTTCATTAACTTTCGTTAACTTTCTACAAGTCCGTTAAGTAAGTGTAAAGTAGGTGTAAGTACGTACTTACACCTACTTCAATACAATACAATACAAATATTATTTATTGCTCACCAGACATGACGCATAACAGAGGTAAATTAAACATAAAGTATGGTAGACAACAGGGTGGTCTTATCGCTAAAAAGCGATCTCTTCCAGTACATAAAATAAAACTAAATGTCATAATAGAAACAGTATCACTTGCATTCGAAAACAAACAGCACACACCAAGTAGGAATGAATAGTTACGGAAGAGAAAAATAGTAATCTTTTAAGTCTAGTGTTAAAAATGGGAAGAGACTTAACACGTTTAATTTCAATAGGCAAAGAATTCCACAATCGAATAGCTCGGAGAGTAAAATAATTATTGTAAACAGTTTGATGGGGCATCTCGGGCGTGACATCTCTTCCTTTAGAATATCTTTAAGGAGTAAAGCCCTTGAAGAAATTTATACCCACATCTGTTATTTGATAACGACGAATATTGCTCGTTAGATAATATTATATAGGTTGCCTCGCGAAATCCTGGACAGAAGCCGTTAAATAAAATAAATACTAGGTAACTTTTTTGGGTCAACAACTCTAGACGACAGCGTCATAAAAATGGGTGTCATAATGATGAGTTGTCAGTCGGATAAAAATCAAAGTTGCATAAAGCTCGGTGTTCTGAGCTCCTTGAAGCAGCAGTTTTACAGTTTGCGGAAAAGTTGTTCATATAAAAGAGGCCTATTTCAGTACACTTAGAAGACAAGCTCATACAAAAGGTGTCAAACAGTCTTCAGACTAAATTACCATTTTTGAGTTTATAGGAAAGTTGCCAATACAAGACATGCTTTGAACGATAAGTTCATTAAAAAATTATGTCATAATGATGCCGTTTCAGTCGGAAAATTATCAAAGTCCGAAAAGTTCTATAATCCAGGGCCCTGTATCTCAGCAATGTTCAAGCTTACAAAAATGTTGTTTAAACAAAACATGTTTTGTACACGACCTTCACAATAAGACCATAAAAAGATGGCAAAATATATATCAGCTTGGTGTCATATAAATGCCATCTTTTGGCATTAATATGACACCAAGCTGATATATATTTTGCCATCTTTTTATGGTCTTATTGTGAAGGTCGTGTACAAAACATGTTTTGTTTAAACAACATTTTTGTAAGCTTGAACATTGCTGAGATACAGGGCCCTGGATTATAGAACTTTTCGGACTTTGATAATTTTCCGACTGAAACGGCATCATTATGACATAATTTTTTAATGAACTTATCGTTCAAAGCATGTCTTGTATTGGCAACTTTCCTATAAACTCAAAAATGGTAATTTAGTCTGAAGACTGTTTGACACCTTTTGTATGAGCTTGTCTTCTAAGTGTACTGAAATAGGCCTCTTTTATATGAACAACTTTTCCGCAAACTGTAAAACTGCTGCTTCAAGGAGCTCAGAACACCGAGCTTTATGCAACTTTGATTTTTATCCGACTGACAACTCATCATTATGACACCCATTTTTATGACGCTGTCGTCTAGAGTTGTTGACCCAAAAAAGTTACCTAGTATTTATTTTATTTAACGGCTTCTGTCCAGGATTTCGCGAGGCAACCTATATAATATTATCTAACGAGCAATATTCGTCGTTATCAAATAACAGATGTGGGTATAAATTTCTTCAAGGGCTTTACTCCTTAAAGATATTCTAAAGGAAGAGATGTCACGCCCGAGATGCCCCATCAAACTGTTTACAATAATTATTTTACTCTCCGAGCTATTCGATTGTGGAATTCTTTGCCTATTGAAATTAAACGTGTTAAGTCTCTTCCCATTTTTAACACTAGACTTAAAAGATTACTATTTTTCTCTTCCGTAACTATTCATTCCTACTTGGTGTGTGCTGTTTGTTTTCGAATGCAAGTGATACTGTTTCAGTGTCAAACAGTCTTCAGACTAAATTACCATTTTTGAGTTTATAGGAAAGTTGCCAATACAAGACATGCTTTGAACGATAAGTTCATTAAAAAATTATGTCATAATGATGCCGTTTCAGTCGGAAAATTATCAAAGTCCGAAAAGTTCTATAATCCAGGGCCCTGTATCTCAGCAATGTTCAAGCTTACAAAAATGTTGTTTAAACAAAACATGTTTTGTACACGACCTTCACAATAAGACCATAAAAAGATGGCAAAATATATATCAGCTTGGTGTCATATAAATGCCATCTTTTGGCATTAATATGACACCAAGCTGATATATTTTTTTCTAAGTGTCGGGATCGCCTTTGAAATGTCCGATTTTTTTACTTAGTCAACCATTTGTGTCCGGGTTTTGCCTAGGCAGAAAAAACCTTTCTTTTCATATAACTATTTATTAAATAACAGATGAGGGTATATATGCTCCACTTGGTGCCCTCTTCAAACCAGGCCACCTCATAGCAGTCCAGGCTGAGAATAAGCAACCCCTATTTTATTTTTCTTAGTTTTTACATAGCGATAAAAGACTGCATTTTGAATTTACTTTAATCTCCAAATATTAATGATTACCTACATAGATACTCTTATAAAGCGTGGGCCATAAATTTTTGCAAATAGCAACACTGAATTTTTCGGAAACTGTCAGAGGGAGTGGCGGGAAATTATAGGTCACTTCGTGCAATTTTATTTATAATGGAGCGTTTCACGGGAAAACAGCGGGCTTTTTGTATTAAACAGTTTTATGTATTTTTTGTATTAAACATTAATGGCCCACCCTGTATATACATTCTTCTTTTATTTTGTTTCCATGTCCTGCCTGAAGTTCCTTTATAGCAAACAAAAGAAAATTTGTAAATCTTTTACGCAACGACATAAAAAATGCTTTTTCTGTAAAGAGTTAACGAATAACTATAGGTTTTATCGTTACGTTTTAAGGCAAAAATGTACTGAAACATCACGTAAAACTTAACGATAAAACCTATCGTACTTGGGACTGCTGAAGTTAACTTCCGTCAAATCATCCAACAATTAACGTTTAACGCAGTTAACTTTTTAACTTAACGGGTTAACGATGTAAAACAATTTGATTAAGGGTGCCCATCAGTTATGGCAAGTAAAGTATGCCAACCACAGCCACCGTGGGACCTGATATCCTACCCGTCTGTCCCGTTATTGTACATAAATATGTAAGGATTTCTTAACTAAGTTAACTAATTACAGGTGTCAAGTATGTGAGGCTCCAACGAGAGCTATAGCACTGCACAGTCAAAGTCTGATGGCACCCGCCTGTCCCCGCGGTTGGGATGAACTGTGGCAAGGATACAGTTTCTTGATGGTAAGCTGTTTGTGCTAAGTGAATTGGAATGTATTATATACACATTTTCAAATCGGCAATAGATATACGTGTATAGGTACAGTAATACCTCTTAAGCTGATTTTCCACCGGAGGGGCGAGACGAGACGAGGCGAGGCGAAAATTGATTTTTTTATGGCAAATTTTCAATTCTCTCCTCGCGCTTCTTCGATGGAAATAGTAAGTGCACAGACCAGTAGTAAGTGCCATACAAATTTCAATTCTCGTCTCGCCTCGTCTCGCCCCTCCGGTTTAAAATCAGCTTTATGGAATGTACGTGCGCACTGTACACATATCATCGAAATCGTTTGAGCAGTTTTCGAACTCCCATTTCAAAACATATCTACAAATGTTGCTGTAAAGGGAACTACCTACTTACTTATATTATAATTAATATATTTTGAAGCGCACTTCACCATTTTTAACAGAAAAATTATGCCCTCAGCACACAGCGGGCACTGATGCAGCTGGTCAAAATTTGGTTTCTCCTGGGTCTTGCTTGAAGGAGTTCCGACCCAGACCCTCCATTGAGTGCAACGGCTTGGGTCGATGCAACTACTTCGCCATGGGAATTGGGTTCTGGCTTTCTACTGTCGAAGACAACGATATGTTTGTAAAGCCAGCCCAAAAGACGCTCAAAGAAAGACAAGACCGAAGCAGCATAGTCAGCAGGTATGCACCCCGTTCTAGATTATCTTCTTCCTTGCTCTATCCCACTTAAGGTGGGGTTGGCTCTCCTATATATTCTGCGCTACGAAATTCTGTCGAGGGTTGTCGGGACGTGTAAATTATTCCTATTTATATCATTGGTTGGTCTACCATGTTGACGGTGGGCATAGATAGATCGGTTATTTGCTCGAATCATGGTCATTATTACAGATGTCATTTTAATTTTAAAGTCCAGCATAATTCTGCCGGATGATCGCGTGCAAATATTACAAAAAAAAACGACAGATACATTTACAATTCAATAAGTATTCATAACATAATAACAACAGTCATCTGCGCCTCTTTTGTTAACGTATCTACTCTTCAACCCTACGCATCACGTGGCCGTTGGACGTTGTTCTGTGAGCTTGTCGCGTATGGAGACTACCTTAACACTACCAAGAATTGAACTCGTATCGGATTTACAAGACTTGACCCTTGTTGGTAGACCAACCATCTAATTATTTTCATGTCGGTGGATCTGAGAACGGGACCAGATCCGTAGAGCATCGTTGGCACCGCCTTCCTGTATATGTCGGTGGATCTGAGAACGGGACCAGATCCGTAGAGAGATTCCTGTATACGTTTTCTTAAGTGCGAACAGGCATAGGCGCATCGCATAGAACTCCAGTTAGAGAGCGCCGCTTTTACCAATGTGATCTATATCACAGAAGATATTTAAAATATACTGTCTATCTTTCCTTCTGTGCCAGTTCAGGAGATCTCTACTAAAGGACATTTATAAAAGTTTACTTTCCGAACAAGAGATGAAAAAACTTACTTTGTTTTACTGGCTGCGGTAGAAGCAATTAATCACCTACCTAATACCATACTTAAATGAACATCTTGCATCAGGCTCACTGCGGCTTCTGATAAGTCCACAGATATGATAAGTCATTCAGATCATAAATCCAGAAAGGTATTATCGCTAGCTATTTTGTTCCAGCGTAAATGAAATCTAGAGGCATGATCTATATCATTACGTGTTTCCAGATGTTCGGTCTGCATGAGGCGGTGGCCGTCGGGTTCGAGCCAAGTCGGCCAAGGCGACTTACTGTCAGTGCCCTACAACGCGGTGAGGGATAATTCCCAGAGGTTCAACCGCCGGCCCGGCTACGGGTACAACGGCCGTCGGCTGCGTGTCCCCGGTGTCAGGGGTCACCGGCGCCCGACCATCCCCAGCGGCAACCGATAATCAACACATCTAAGTACAAACATTATGTGTAACTCATGGGATAATCTCCAAATATAATTTATTTAGATACACCATTCAATATTTCCCTGTGAAATTAAGCCTAATGGGAACGATATGGCATTATTAATATGAATTAACGAAGGGACATTAAAATGCACGGCGATGACCGATGTTCAATTACCAACATTTTTTTTTGTATGATACAAAAGTAATCGCTATAGTATATGTACCTAAATCTAATCGTTGTAAATTATGTTTCCTGAAGTTCATTAAGATTTGCGGACTATGTCGTTTTAGTTTTCAGATGCATTTCGTGACTTAAGATATAGAAACCTATTAGTTATTAGAATTTAATTGTAAGTGTAACGATAAGTAATATATCACTGCCATCACTAGAGAAATTATTTAATTAAATAATCTAATTTGCTGCCAACGTACATACTCAAACAGTCATTAATAGTATCATTACCTACACGAATTAGTTAGGTTACTAAAACTAGCTTCCCATTAAAATATACTTATTGGTGAACTTAATAACTGTTAGGAGTTCACGTGTAGACCTGTAGCCGTAGCCAAAGCCTTCCCTTGAGCCATGCAGCTGAGCACCCGCTCGTTGTTTACTTCGAATACGATTGCTTGTCACTGCCTAATATCCTAATTGATGTATAAGCCATGGTAGATCACTAATTTAAATAGTCAGTCGAGCTAACCATGTGTTTATGTGGTTACTATGCAAAATAAACTGAGATCCTCACTATAGGTTGGTTAAAGGGCTGTACCTCTATATTACCCCGCTGAAGTGAGTTAGTTACCTAATGAGGGGAAGGGAGTCCACATACTATCTCACTCCACGGTATTGCTGTTCCCTCTCGGAACTAGTTTAGCAAGGTGTAATATACCCACAAGTCAGTAGGTACAAACGACAACACTGTTAACTGACCATCCTGTTTATATAGAACCTTATTACAATGCACTTAAGATGCACCGATGGTCAGTTAGCTGTGTTGTCGATAGTACCTATTTAGACTTCGCCTTTTGCGAATGAAACTTTAATTCCCTAAGAGAATCGTTTTTGTAAATATAATATTTTAACTAAAAAGTTATGTTATGTATTCCAAAGGGATGACATTAAAACACAATAATAATCAAAATGTTTTATTTAAACAATGCACCTACGTAACTGGGTATTTTATACCTATGATACATGCGGTTTTCCATTGCAACCTTACAATAGACGGTGTAATGAATAAAGCAGTAAGTATAATATTGAAATAAACTAATCTATATGCTTAGATACAGATTCTAAATGTTTTAGTTTATGGTCATCAAGATTGGGTCTTGCTTCATATGTACAGATGGTGACGCCATGCCTGTGCCCCGGCATCCACTCCCCCTTCAAGCCGATATAATAAATCTTCGTGTTGTCAGCACCAAAGTTACACGGGAAGTGCATAGTCAAATGGGATACAGAAGAAAACGTGACGATTCTGCAACAACGTATTTACTTAAGTATAAGTTTTCTCGAAAAAAAAAAAACATTTTTGGTTTTATTTGCGCGATCATCCATAATAGTAAATAATCGTTACCATTCGCGTATGGCTATGCGGCCAAACCGCGAGGGGTTAATCTTGTATAGTTTAGAAATTGCTTTGGCTATCTCCTTAATCAGATCTGCTCCGTGGTGGTGCCTGTTGTCATAATATTGTTTTGTTACCGAACTCACTTAAGTATGCCAAATTTCAGCTCAATCCGATACAGTTGAGTGAAAACTTGTAGGTTTTGACGGACAACTTACATATGAACGTTTTTCAGTGTTCACTGCGATAAATGGGTCAATCAACTTTTCGACCCACACTTTTGAGAGTATATCAGTTTATTTATTTATTTTAATTATTAACAGATATTATACATCGAAGTATAATTTCAAATAGCTTGAACATTCAAGCACGACATACGTAAATGGGCACGGTGTTTGTGGTATGTTTTTTTCTATATTCATAAAAAACTTAAACAAACCCCATAAAAGTGTCTATTGCGTTACCAGAGAGGATTACCTTAGTTACCGACAGTAAAACACAGTTTTAACTTACTTTCATATTTTTTTTACTTTGGCATGCATAATCAAACAGTTTGGTATATTCAGTCTTAATTTAAGTTACAAACATGAGAATATAATATCAATAATATGTATTTAGCGTTACCATCGAGATCCAAAATTAGCATTTTGTTTGTATAATTGTCTATTGAGAGTGACGAACGCTTCAAAAGCTTTGAAAAATGATAATCAACTTTTAACACAACTTAAACAAGAAAATTATAAGTGAAACTTCCAAAAACAATCGTAAAATAATAGTGATAACTATACAAAGAAAAGAGGACATAAAAGTAACACCGGAGACAATTAGGTAACACCTTAGACAAATTCTTCTCTATACGACGTAACACCGGAGACATTCTACTAACACCAAGACAGACGTCTCAGAAATTGAATAAAAAAAACAAAGGAATGTTAGAATATTAACTATTCGTTTATAAAATATGTTCAACTAATTATAAAAATGTAATTCTGAAACCAGATCAAACTTAACATTTTAATAAATCCGCAATCTACGACCACGATCCTCGATTGATTCTTATTACAACTATTATAAATTTATTAATCTCAACAAGTAATGAGCAGTCTTGCGCTATTCCTAACCTAATATATACCTATCAAGTTATTTTTCAAAAACATTTATAGGATTATCAAATTGGTAATAGATCCGACGTCCTTTTCTCAATATTGCAGGCATTGGCAAAATTGTAATAATATCGTCATAATCTACATAGTTAACATCGTGTTCATCCAATTTGAATACCTTCGCCTCTTTTTTACCCACTACTCGTAAGAACATAACCTGTACTTCTCCGTCTTCTTCGATATTGGTCAAGGCTTTGCATACGTATGAATATTTTTTCTTCTTCGAATTATCACTATAGACAATGACATGTAGAAAGTCACCGATTGACACCTGCATTGAAGTTTTATAGTTACTCGTGGACGGCTGCTGTTCATCGACTGTGTCAACAGGGACCTTGGAAGAGTCAAAATTCTCCTTATTGCCAGAGTGTATTTGCATGTCTTCGTCGCCTGTATCTGAAGAACTTTCATAAATTGTTCGATAAATACTGGTGCGGGAACGGGATAATGTATTGTGAATATCTTTCAATACACTAAGTGAACTAAGAGGCACATCATCATCTGATGATAAATCACGACTCGCAGGTTCAGCATTTTCTTCTAGTTGTGATCCTTGTGTAAGTGAATTGAGAGGTACATCATCATCTGATAATACGGCACGACTTGCAGGTTCAACATTTTCAGCTACCTGTTGTATTCCTTGTGCAGTGTGTTCAATGGTTCTTATGTAATATATCTGAGGGTCGTAGCAGTCGCAAAAACCTCTCGTGAGGGATCCGCAAAAACAGCTCAGTGATCGATATTTTAAGTGATTTCTGTTGTCCGTGAATATTTGATGGACTTTCATTGTTCCAACCAGTCGTGGTATAGTTTTAGGTAATTTGCTTTGATTATCTTTGATAGCATCTTCTTCAATTAAATATAGTTTTATTTTGCTTGCGTCCTTTAAGTGGTCCATGAAATGATTACTATTTGCAATATCTTTCCCATTTGCTACTATTCTGTCAGCGGTTCGCTTAAGGAATCCGCCTATTCCATCTGCTGGCCCCTTTCCGTGTCCCGCTTCAAAAAATGACCATGTCGTAGCCGTAAAGCCGTAATCAAAGATTTTTTGACATAGCAGGTAAAAATTCTGCTTTTGGCGATACTGAGTGGACGGGCCGTCGGAAAAGAAATGTACCGTGTCAATAGATTCATACTCATTCCTTATAGATTGCAAGATTGGATTCAAATGAGCCCATATTGCAGCAGGCTGATGACACATTGATGAAGAAATGGTACAAAAAGAGTGCGATTTATACTTCTTCTCAAAGTCGTGGGTGTAGAGCATGACAGTATGCATAGATACTTGCTTTCTAGAGCCCCCAAAGTGATGTGATTGCACTTCTTCGCTATATTTACAGTTATAGTTCTCACTGAAGTCTACAACTATGGCGCATTCATTGGGTTTCAAGTTGTGCAAGCATTCTCGGAAATTATGAAACTGGATTTTTATATTATAAACATGCTTTTTAAAATTGATCATGTCTTTTTCATATGTTTTCAGAAACTGTGAAATGTTGTCATTTATTTCTTCTTTTACATTTTTTATAGCCTTGAACTTTTTCCCATCTTTCTCGTATGCTTCTTCTTTCCTTATCCACTGGCTATATTTAATTGAACCCTTCACTTCTTCTTCGTTGTATTTCAGGTTTTTGTTTTTACACTCCTTGCAATCATTATACATACATTTTTTTGAGTTGTCATCACATACTGTGGTTTTGATGATTTCAGATAAATTATCGCTTTTAATTATTCCCTGTTTCTTCAGTGCCTGGGTTTTGTACGCGAAATTTATGTGTGTCTTGCACAAACAAGTTTCACGGCCATCAGCAGAAGGCCTAACAACAAAAAATGGGCGATTTTTTGTAAAATAATAGTAAGAACAGCCAACTCCTGGATTTTCTGTTTTGAATTGTTTGTGCAAGTTTTTCATAGTATCTAGCAGGAATCTTTTCTGAACTTTACTGCCGTTACGAGTTAAAGTTTCTTTTTTGCCCGCAGTTGGTCTTGAGATATCATCTCGAAGAAAAAACCTATGTACTTTCTTTTTTAGCAATATGAAGTTGTTGTTCGTTATTACTTTGGTAGTGTATTGCCGGTTTATTCCAAAGGCCTCCTTTAGTAACTCATTTCTCTTTCTACATTTTTCTATTCGATTGCCCTGAAGTATACTTTTTAAGAGTAGTTTCTGTTTCATATTTTGGGTTTTACGATATTTTTCTCTAATAGAACTTGTCAGGAGTCTATACTTTTTCTTAACTTCATTTTCGTCTTCACTCTCTGTAATATATTTTTTACTGCGGCTTAATCTTTTCCTGAATTTATCACACTGTTTCTTTAATGATTGTATTTTTTTTTCCAACTTTTTATTTTCTCGATACAATTTACTTCTATTACTTTTCAGCTTACGACGTCCACGTTCGCGTGCTAGATTTGAAGATGGTGATACACCAGGTATAGGGTATACTGGAGCTCGAATGTTCTGCATGTCGGGTGTCGGAGAACTTGGCAGTGTTTCAGCTATAACTGCGTGTAACATTTTTTTTCTTTGCCGGTATTCTCTTTGCCTTAGCTTCCAAATGGCTTTGGCATTTTTTCTTTCTTTAGGCGTCAAATCTTTAGCAAGCCGTTTGGTTTCATGATAGTGTTGACGGTGCTTTTTTTTGGCCTCTTCATATTTATCTTTATTTTTTTCAACCGTTCTCTGTATCTCTTTTGTTTTTCAGCTGGCGTTAACGCCATTTTGAAAGTAATCTAGAAATCTGAAAAAAAAAATGCTTTTGGTAATAATAATCTGAATGTATAAATTAGTCAATTGAATTGAAAAGCTAAATACGCATAAGTAAGCACAAGCTTTTAATATATTTAAAACAAAAGCATCCAAAACGTAAGAATGTATGTAACTTTTAGTTTGCAGCTGTTACAAAGATAATTTAAACAATATTCAATGAAATTGTCTCTGGAGTTACCAACTATGTCTTTGGAGTTACCACAAAAGTAACTCAGTATACAGGTAACTCAGGTGACATTTGCCAGTATTTTGCAAATAAAATGAAGTCCACTTAGTATTAGTAATACTTCTATGCAATAATCAAAACTTTATTTCTATGTCCTTGAAAAATAACATGATTCGTAAAATGAATATCAGTACTTACCGATGAAATCGCGGTAACTCAGCCGACAGCGATTAAACACACGCACCACTACCGAGAGCTCGTCGCTGACTGGCGGCCTGCCGGCATCCTCAAAGGACTTCGCCGCCGCGCCGGCAGGGAGGCCGCCAATATTTTAGTAGGTAGTGTCCGAATTATGCACTTGTAGGTTTTTTACGTGCGCCTTTTAAAGGTAACTCAGTATACCAATGTAAACAAGAATTCCTTTGGACATAAGTTCTAGATTTTTTCCGGAACTCTATTATCAACTGATCATTTTCATAATTCGAAGTATTAAAGTTCGTATTTTACTGTATCGATGATAAATAAATTAAGCACAGTTTGTACAGCTTTTTTTTTAATTTATCGGCATAGTAAGTTGTCCTCGCGCGTTTTGGACGGCAATATTATGTATGGAAGAAAAAAATGTCAATGGAGTCACCACAAAATCTAGATATATTTGAGGATAATTTCGAACGTAAACATGTAAGTTACGATGCTTTATAGTGTGGAATTACTATAGTGTGTCGTTTAATGTCAAGTTAAGTAGATTGATGAAGTTTTAGTCAGAAATAATTGTGGACACCAAAGTGTGGGTGGAAAAGTTGATTGACCCAAATATTGCCAACGCTCGATGGGACCTACCACCAGTCACAAACTGGATTACTATAATCGAAATCTATTATTCAGTTTCTATGCATTATACAGGGTGCTCTGCAACTTCAAAGAATGTATACATTTTTATTCCGCCTTTTATTTGTTAGGGACAATACTCGCGATTCTTTTAATGCAAATATGAAGCGACGAGGCGGCAAATTTATTACGAAACGTTTTAAGCTTTGGGAAAACGTTTTATTGATTGATTCTCAAGGTCACCAAATATGACTTAGTCTGCCTTTTTTCTATAGGGCTATCTAATCAAGTATGTATGCTTACATACTAATGAACGTGACAGTAAATAATATGATATATCTTTATTTTCGAGTTGCTGTAATAAATAGTAATAAAATACATTCAAGGACATTTTCGATACATACTAGCAGTCTTAAGAATACATGAATACAACATTAATTGGTATTTATTACTTTTTTTAATTACTATGTCAATTCAAAGTTGTATACTTACCTCATAGTTGCCCACGCTTTACATAGAGGATGCGCATTATATTACCTAACTTTAAATTTCCCAGCGCATTTACAGGACAATTAAAAAAATATTATATTATTATGAAGATAATCAATATTACAAAAAACATATTATGCAAGTGCACTGAAACACAAAAAACTAATCTTCTAAAATCTTGCTTAGGTACTTACCTGACTGAAATTACTTACTTTGGTGTGGTCACTCATGTTTCGACGCAGTGGAGGTATATTTATAAGAGGTGTAGAATATTTATATGAATATTCTAATTGTTTGTTAAGTATTTATGTATGTTACGCGATATCTTCATTATCAAACCCGTTTTTTATAAGAAAACACTTTTAGGATACTTAGTTTGTAGTCATAATAAAAGTCATAAAAATGTCATTGAATAAGGGTTCCGTCGGGCCTTTGTGTATTAAAAATAGGCTTATTTCTATTTAAAACTACTATCAAAGCGAAAGTGAATTTGTTTGCTACATGCCTTCTTGCATGTTAGAAAAAACACAAAGACAACATCAGTAGGTATATCCAATTACAATCAGACCGCGTAGCATGGACCGCCTTATCACACGATAAGTGACAAGATAGAGTGTCTGTCACTGGCTGACACCGTTCAATAGAACGAGACGGACACTATCTTGTCACTTATCGCGTGATAAGGCCGACCATGATACGGGGTCAGGTGTGTCATTACAAAATACTGAGCAAAGTATGCCATAAAAATACCTAATAACTTTTAAAACTGCATTATGTGTACTTGGAATAAGATAGCTGTCACTTAGAATGGGAATGAGATAGCTGTCAATTTATTTCTTATGGAAACAGTAAACTGTCATTGTCATTCCCATTCTCATTGCAGGAATATAATTTCACTTACTTGGGAGCATATTCTAATATGCCTTCACTGTCTCTGTGAAGTTCAAATACTTGGTCTGGTTCCATGGTCACATCATCAAATGTCATGTTGGGTTTGTTTTTAAACCTGTAATAAAACTTAATTAGCACATAAATTTGAGCCTATCAACAATTTTTTGTTGCTGGTTGTCTCATCCCCTGGGTCAATTCTTAAAACCATGATTTTATAGGGTTTAACTCCATTAAACACATGTTTTTGTTTTATAGGTAAACCCATTCCATGGTGGGGCATATCGTGAATTCTGTCACCATAGTCTCCTGGCTGGCTATTTAACCCGTCAAGCGCGCTAGTAACACACATGTGTTCATAACAGATAATACTAAGGGGCTTATGACACTTACCTGAATTTAGCACCCTAATTAGGGAGCAGAGTTGAGTCATAAGCCCTTTACACATTGTTCTACAGATGACGCGAGTTCGTCAGGTTAACACTATCAATTTCACTGAAAATTACCATGTTAGCACTGAGAACAAAATTAACCTATTGACAGCCAGCTGACAAAGTGACTCGCCATGCCACGGATGCCACCGACATACATACTTTTATAATGTTTGTTATTATTATCTTTATTTTATGGCTCTGGTGTCAGGGGCATCAATGGCATGATATTCCCATGACGTGAATTTTTTCACCGCCATCTTTGGCGGTGAAAAGGTTAATAAGGGTGTTTTCGTTAAGAAGTATACCTATTTTCTCTTTTTTAGACACATTTGGATTTATCATGGGCACTATTGGTTCTGTTAAGAAAAAGTGTGATGTCACAAAACCTACACCTACACAAAAAATGAGAAACTGAGGGGTACTGTTTTTCTTTATTAGAATGAATAGAACTCATGTTTCTGGGGGCATTGTTTTTCTTTATAAGAACGAAAAACCCAAATTCCTTAATTTTAAATCTTTTCCAAATTCTTAGAAGAAAAAAGTACACTTTTTGTTGCGAACACCTTATGAAACATTTTTATTTTTGCATTTTTTCTGTTTCTCCAAATTTAGGAACAAAATTAATTCAAGTTTTACTGTAAATTTCATAGTTTGCAAACAATGTGCATGATGTGCAGGAGGTATACTTACAGTCTCAATTTAGATGGATGTGCATCTGAATTCTCTGATGCTACCTTGATACCTTTGAGTTTGACATTCCCTGTGAATGGGATATTGAAGAGAAGCTCTTCATCTGCATCACTCTCCACAAACTAAAAGGTGATTAAACTGTTTTAGTGAACATCTATTTTCAAGACAATTTCAGAATTAAATCTGATAGAGATTTTACTCAGTGCCTATGTTATTATTTTACTCGAAGTTAAAGGTATCAAGTTTCATAAAGGGTCAACATATTAAATCTATCAATGGTCACCGTTATGAACTTGACTGGGTCTATAATCTTTCTCAATTTGAAATAGAACTAATAGAACCGGGAAATATGTGGAAATCAGCTCACGTACTCACATGAACCGTATCAAGCCGGTTTTCCCACGGCTTAAATACGCTTTTACCCGATCCCTCCACAGACTCATTCAAACACTGCAAATTCTCCTTATCAATTTTTTCGTATAGGTTATATTGTATACCCAATTCTTCCGAGCTAGAGTGATCGTGATCATGGCATTCGTTATGACAATGGTTGTGAGACATTTTAATATTTCGAAACTATTAAAATAAATCGTTTCTAAAGTGAATAGTCACGGTTCCAGATTTGTTTGAAATGCACAACAAGACAACAACACTACACAACACCAACACAACACAAGGAGCAAGACGTCAATTTTGTTTTGACATTTGACATTAAGTTAGGCCATTACACACCTAACAGCTGCCGACAGACGTGCGAAATCGGCTCGGATGTCTGGCGTCGCTTATAGGAAAGATACAAGTCCGTCAAGAAAGAGTAGAAATTAAATGGAGCGCCACTTTCTACGTAACTGTCACATTATTCGACGTAATGGCAAAAATGTAGTATGGTATTTTTTTAGTTCCATTTTATTTAATTTCTACTCTTTCTTGACGGACTTGTAGATATAGCAACGTAGTGTTATATACTCTTTGGATATAGCAATCAATACAATGCAATGCTGCAAGGCTATTGGGGTGTACACATGTCATGATTTGTCAGCCCCAATTTATCGGAATCTGACTAATTGCTATCGTCTGGATGCATGTTGCGCTGCCCGATCTATCCAACCGTCAATGCCTATTGTTTCGAGCATGTGGGGGTGATGTGGGGTGACATGCAAGAGGTATTGTACTTAAGTTTTTTACCTGCATGTCTAGCACACGACGGCCGCGACATACATAAGAGAGAGACGGATAGTGCGAGAAAAATCGAGAGCTCGCGCGCCGTCGCGTGCTAGCCGTGCTGTACATTACACAATACAGTATATTACATTCTTATTTATGCTGTACATCAAGAAACGAGTTGTCCTTAATTGCATGAAAATAATAATTTGGACCATGGAATTTGCATGATCTGCCAAGTATTTTTTTTTCCACAAATTTCATTCAAATAAATTTTAATGAAAATTAAAAAATATATATTAAAGAATATTGTTTTAATATGTGACACCGTAATTTTCATATTTCGACACAAATTTTAAACCGGTTGTACATGGAATAAGAATAACTACCGAGAATTGTGCTAGTGGATATAATATTAATCATATAAAATCAGAATCACTATCAGAATCCTCTAAGATCACATAGGAATACATGTGCTAGAGCATTTGACTGATAGTTTTTAATTTTCTGAATAGTTGGCATGTTATGATATGTTAAGTTTTGGTTTGTACATTTCCACTTATTTGTTTTATCGAGGGGCTATATTATGCCGACTCTCATGCGGCTCACGTTTACGCGTCTGGACCTTGGCCGCTGCCATGGCGGGCGGCTGAGGCGTGGCGGGGGCGCGCTATCGGGTTATCCCCGTACCGTAGGTGCGGTACCGGTCGCGCGCCCGGCGGCGTGTTTTTAGTGTTTTTTGTTAGTTTTAAGGTAGTATCTGTAGTTGTATATAGTTTTTAGTTTTAAGTTTATCCTTTTATGGTTTGCCGTTTCTTGTATATATTGGTTTTATTTTTGGTGTGTATGTTATACCTTCTATGTTATCGGCAATCAGCTGAGGGCCCCTTCGGGGCCCAACTAGGGAAGTAACGTAAGGAAAAAAATGCGCTAGAGCATACACTGTTTTTTGTTTTGATTTCAGTCATGTTAATTTTGACAGCCTGTAACGAACACCAGACGGTCCTGCGTTGCGAACTGCACGTGCTATATGAAGCTGTAAGATAAAGCGGGATGGGGATACCTATGAAACACATTTGCAGCACGCCTATCACGTGATGGCCGCGACATAGTCTCGATTTTTATCGCACTATACCTCTTGTTCTAATAAGAGAGAGATGGATAGTGCGAGAAAAATCAAGAGCTCGCGCGCCGTCGCGTGATAGCCGTGCTGGTAGCATACAAATCTCGATAAGTGTGACATAAATATACTTATTATACTCTTTGATGTGACAGTAAGGGAAATATCATTCATTGTCCTTGTCATACTTCCAAATTTTTTTAATTTGCCACAACTGATTTAGTATGAAGTAAACACATAAACCATTACCCGTCCAAATGAAGTAGGTTGTTTATGGCATCTCATCAGCCATTTTAAGACTAGTTCTTAATTTAGCTGCATAGGAGTCTTTCCGTCCCTCGCTGTGGCAACACGTATCATGGTATGCTCTCTGTGCTCTCATGTCACCTCACCTGTCTGTCACTTCGAGCAGACGAATGTCGAAATTTTCGATTGTCGAATTAGATTACTAACCCTCAGCTTGGGTATAGAAGAATACGATCTCGTGATATTGCCGAAGATACTAAATAGCCTTTTATTATATATTTATTCTACTTCCTGTTGATACTAACTTCAATATGTCCTTATTTAACAATTTTCGTGTATCCATAAGCGTGGTCGTAGTATTTACGTGTGTACTGTTGTTGGCTGATAACTATGTGGAAGCTAATGAAAATGAGGCAGTCAGTGCCTCAAAAATTGGCCGAGGAGTAGGGCATATCATGAACATCTATTACTGGTGAGAATACGTATTAAATAACGATGTTTGAAAAAATACATTTATGACTTGGGAACTGGTATTCCGGACTGGATCCATAATTTTGTAGTAACGATTTATTAACGTTTGATTTAATAACGGCGTGGGTAAATGCCGGAGCACGTGCTTCATCTCAATGCCGCATAATCAAGCTTACTACTCAGGCTGCTGTTGGTACTACCCCTCACCTTACACCTTATAATGCGTGGAATCCTGGCACGCCCGCAGCCGCGAACATGCCGATCCTATAAGTGAACATATATCACCGGACCCCCAATGCTGAGCACTCCATATTTTAAGTTATTGCACAGTGCCCCAAGTACTTAAATGTTAAGGTTTTTTTAAATGCCTTACTTGTGACATTTTATTTCTAGTTATTCGTGTGGATACAAGAAAGTATTTGAAGACTATGCAGGAATAATTTCTCAAAAATATCCTGATATCTCAGTTATTGGCGCTAACTACGACCCTCCAGGCATGAATATGTACCTCTCAAGGATTATAGTAAGCATTCGCAAATTATTATTATTAAAAAAAAAACCCTCTTGATAACTTATTTGTAAGTTTGATGTTCAGGCAATCTAAATGGTTAATTATGGTGAATATCCATACCTATGGATACTTGGAACAAATTTACTGACCCTATTTCAGAATTAATATTTTAAAACAAAGATTCAAATCAACATAGGAATTGGAATTGGGTGAAAATGTACTAGAAAGAATTGATTACATCAATACATTAAATTAAACGATACCTAGTGATACATTCAGTGGACAGAAGAGCGTGCTCTTATCACTATTTGTTATCTCCTCTATAAGGATAGGTTCAGGCGAAAACAGCAAGTTTTTTGGCTTCTAGATTAAAAATGATTGAATTGAATTGAATTTGGGAAATATGTTTAAGTATAAGTAAGTTGTTAAATTCTCCTGCCAGTGGATAATTTATTTTTTTGTTTAAACAAACTGGCTGATAGTTGTTGTCCTATGAATGTTTGATGTTTGTTCTAGTTGCCCCTTCTTGCAACTGACTGAAGAAAAAAATTTGATTCTTATTATTATGCAATTTCTCACAATTGAAGACAGTTACCAAGATATTAAAATGCTCAGTGTAGTCCAGGGGCACCTATCTGCGAGTTATGGAATGAAAAGAAATGTTAAATATGTTTTAGTCAAAATTACATCTTTGTTAAGCCCTACTACCTACTAAACATTGAAGAGCCTTACCTTAACCTTGACCTTGTAGCTCCATCCTCAATAGTACAAAATTATTGTACTGTCATCTATATCTATAATATATGTATATTATACATACCTGCAAAATATCAAATTGATACAACTAATAGAGGGGTGGGAATCAACTTGTAAAATTTAATATGGATACAGGATAGTTACTGTGAAGTCAATGTCAGGTTTATAACACCTAAGTATCCTGGATTTTATAATAATACCTCTATCCGAATTATTAGATCAAACTGATGTTGGCTTTAAATTGAAATTTGATAATAATCATCACACACTATCCCACCTCATGAAAGTAGATGACATAAAACTTTATGCAGACAATATCACTGAACCTAGCTGACGTAACACAAGAATTTTCCCAGGATATAGGCATGCAAATACATTCCGTACACAAAGGACAAATTCAGAGCAATAGTTACACATTAGAGACAGGAGATCAAATTGTGCACATGACCGACCAAGACATACAAATACTTAGGCTTTCATCAATCCAGACAGATATATCAGAAACAAACATAACAAGAACTCACCCGAAAATTACAAGCTTTTAAGAAATGGGCCCCGGGTTGCATCTACAATAGATCATCAGTACCTAGCACACAAAAACCAATTCATTGATAAGCAGCTACCATATTATAAATATACACCATCCACAGTACATGAAAATAGACAACATAAATTGTATTGGGACCGAACAATACTAATCGATAGAATGATACACTTCAATAGACCCAATATTACCTTTTACGACAAATCAAATAAGACCATTTACCTTATCAATATAGTTATCCCAAACACACATAACATCCAATCAACAATTAACGATAAATTAATAAAATACCAAGATTTGGCCATTGAGCTTAGGCGAAAATGGCAAGCTAGCACTGTACATATAGTCCCAATAGTTATTTCCACAACAGGAGTAGTGCCCAAAACCCTATGTAATAGCTTGAAGACCCTCCAGATCCCAACTCAAATTATAGGAACCCTTCAAAAACCCACAATTTTAAATACATGCCGCATTACCAGAAAGTTTTTGACATCATCGATCATATCTGATATTAGTGCTTAAGTAATATATGTAAGTAAGTAGGTATGTGTCTCGCCAGTAAGTGTAAGTAGTAGGTAAAGTCAACAATTTTTGGTTGGCTATGGCCCGCATTTCAAAGCAGAAAAAAAGAAATATAATAACAATAATAAAACATTTATTTCAGGCAACTAAGGCCCATAGTTACAAATACAGACTAACATACATACAATAATATTATTAAAACACTAATTATTATTTAGGCGACGAAACAGTGTGGCTCCGTTGCGTCGTCAAGTCCGGTGTAGAGTTCGGTAGGTTGCCCGGTCGTTAATAACTCAATTACAACCATAATGTTCTTTATTTCAGGGTTTAGCAAAAATGTTGCTGATTATGTGCATCTTGAGTGGAGTGAACATATTTGCGTGGCTGAACAAGCCGCAGCCGGCGTGGTGGAGCTGGTGCCTAGAGAACAAGCTGTACGCCTGCATGATGATGTTCTTCCTCGCCAACATGCTTGAGGGCCAGCTGGTCTCCTCCGGAGCGTTTGAAATATCCTTAGATAACATTCCACTGTGGTCTAAACTCGAAACAGGAAGAATTCCACAACCACCAGAGCTGTTTCAGATAATTGACAATACATTACAATTTTCAAAAATGGATATGCCAAAAAACAACTTTGCACAGTAATCAATCTTAATGTTTAGGGTCTCAATGGTGAATAGGATATCCTATTTGGTTTTAACTATTTTGTTCATTATATTATTTAATCTAATTATTTTGAGAACAATGATCAAATGTAATTTTTGTTTCAACCCATACTAAAGAATGAGAGATGGGCTGACTACTACTGGCTAAAAAACCTTGAGACACGCAGATACTTAACCATACTTATAATTTTGGCCACAAGCATTAGCAGCTTAGTACCATTTGACGTAATATTCTATTATGAGAAAGTAATAATGTAATGTAACATGACAGGAGCAACATCCAGAGATTAATAATTCACAAACACTGGTAATGAAGTTTATTGATATAATTTTGGTTACGTGGCAGTTTTGTGCAAAGAATATAATACTCACTAATGAGGTTTTGTGTTTGCCAGTAAAAATATAAGTAGTCAGCCTATCTCTACTTTATAATGTAGTAAGGAGCATAGTCTGCATTGATTATCATGGTCAGTGTGACTTATTATTATACTCTGTCCAAAACTGTCAAATGAATGCAAGCAAAAACGACTTTGTGCTACTATGTGACTATAAGATAGTATTTTGCTTGCTTTTTTTGACAGGATATATTCTTATAATTTCAGACGTACAGTCAGCATCGTAGTTAGTAGCAGCCAAAGTAGCCAAATATTTCGGTACACGTTTTCATTACTGTAAGAGTAGGGATATATCTAGATACCTGTATTTGTCTACTTTGGCTGCTGTGCTGACTGTACTATACCAGTTAGGTACATTTTACTTTTAAACAGATCGTTTTGCTTCACTTTCTATTGAAACTATAATTACTTTTTTAAATTATTTACAAAACAACCCTGTTGGATGCCTTTAGGCAGGCATATTGTTTCAATGCACTTTTGGTTAGTTTTTGTACAAAGATGTGGTAATACTTATAGAAAATTGTGATAAACTAAATATAAATAGAATAATAATAAACTTTGTTTTATAAGTTTGCCAAAAACGGTGTTCTGTGTATGAAAGCTGAAGCCAAATGATCCATCGGGATTATTTTTTATTTAGGAAAGGATATTGGGGATTTGTTTTTGCATTTAGTTTAAAAATATGTTCAACTCTTCACATAGCATTAAAAGACCTTTATTTTTTTCATAGCATTGCTTGTACAGGCCAGGTAGGTATTTTTAAGATGTCCGACAGATATGATTTTCTAGTCACATCATTTTCAACTACCTAAAATAACACATTGTCTAACAAATTTTCTGAAACCGTCAATAAAGTGATTTAGAACAAAAAGTTGTTTTCATTATATGAGTTAATGCGGATGTTATTGTTCAGCCCTTCGTCGCAACTCATGCTCATAGCTGGTTAAGAAACCTTGGTGTGGTGTATGGTTATGAGCTAAATTATAAGCTCTTACAAAAGAATAACAAAGGGGTAAAAAAGACTTGGAGCTGCTTAATAAATCGACGCCATTTCGAATGGCTTGTATAACCATCAAATATTTAACAATATATGCATTTTACAAATTTAAGACTGAAATCTCTTTATAATTAGCTGATTTAGAGATTATTGTACTAATACAACTTAACAAATCATGAATAATTGGGTTTCGCACCATTTTTTTAAAGAAATGTTATCACTCATTTCTCCTATGTAATTTTGTTTCCATAATTCCTTAAAATCTTTCTGTTTAAAAGGCGCGTGAATTTTTTACTGTAAATGGATATGTACATTCACAATAAAGTTACCAAAATACGTTATATAATAACATATGTTCAACTTATCTTTTAAAAAATATTTTTGTAGCTGTCACAATATAAACACTTCACTTCATCGAAGTCCACTATGATCCTGTTCTGCTGTTTCAGCGCTAAACAGTTCTATACCAGCTATGTCTAAATCCTGTGCAGACATTGAAGAGCTCAAGGCTGGGTAATTTGGGGCCTCTTTTGGCATTACAAGAGCTGTATATCGGCTGACACACTTAGTGCAACAAACTTAGTGAGCTTTAAGTTGTATAGAATGAGTAATCCAGCTTTTCTGCAGCGAATGTGTTACTTGGGTTTTGGGAAACCCTATGTCTATTATCTAAATTAATACTAAGGACGGAATACAATTAGGTATTATCCTAATTTTGTACGTATACTTAAGTATTAAAATGTTTTGTGTTCTAATTAGCCTTGCTTAGATAAATTATAGTACTAGATTACAAGCAGAGAAATAAATAGGTACATTCGGCAAAGTGTAATAGTAATCATAATAAGAGAGAACAAGGCGCTTAAAAATATCTGATAGTTCTAAGGTGATACAATCTCGATCTCACGACACCACTTCTGAATAGGAGACGCTACACGGGCCGATATCTTCAGGACTGCAGAAAATCTAGTATGGAGTGACCTTGATTTGATTGGAAGCCGTGCTTCCGACATGTACTTATTCACATGGGCCGAATCACGCGTCGGCCGGTATCGGCCCGTGTAGCGTCTCCTTATAGCGTTCGACGGGGTCCGTGTAATAATACGGGCAAATAATCCGCGTCCACTATGTCTGTATCTTTTTAACCTATGCACAAATAGAGAGAAATATACCTACTTATTGTTTGTACGACCCGTCCAACGGGACGGCCATTGACTTACTACTAGACCGGCCACCTAGAACCTGTCTTGCCGTCTTCAGACCCTAGCACCCGCCAGACTACGCAAAGGTACTTCCACAAGCGATTTACATGCGCAAAGCTATGCTGGCTCCCCTATATATAACTGGATGGGCACGACACGACACGACACGACACGACAGACTGGTTAAAGCGGCGCGTGACACACGGGGCACGAGTGTCGCAGCACGAGCTCGTGCTGCTGCGCGCGCGCGCCGCACGCGCCGCACGCCCGCGCGGTGTCGGCGCGCGCGGCCGCCAGCGCGCGCGCCGACACCGCGCACCCGGGGAACACGGCGGCGCAGCCGGGGCAGGACGCGAACCTGTTGATGGATATCAATATCAATATGTTACCAAAAAATAGCTACTAACTATCACCGCAACTATCCGAACCATTGTCTACAATTTTAAGACAGTACGTTTGCACTTACGACGACGGTTAGCCTAGTGGGTAGTGACGCTGCTGCCTACGAAGCTGAAGGTCCTGGGTTCGAATCCCGGTAAGGGCGAATATTTGTGTGATGGATGAGCATGAATGTTTGTTCCTGAGTCTTGGATGTTTTCTATGTATTTAAGTATTTACATCCAGTAAATATATCGTAGGACCATACAAATATCGATATTGGCGTTTTCTAAAACTGGTTGGCACGCATGCACGCACAAACTAGGTCCCTACTACTTATATGTACAAAGCACATCACCCGTGAATGCAATTGGTCAGCCTTTATGAGCGTTTTCATTAATAAACACCTGTGAGACGCACGTAGAATGCTCATCAAAACATTAATTATCGGGTTAGGCTCGTATACCAAACTTTCCCGAAATATGCACTTTCTACAAAGGTGCACTTCCCGTAAAATGTACACTTTTCCAATTTGAAAACCTTACCGAAATGTGCACTTTTTCAAACAGTGCACTTTTCCAAAACTCACACTTTCCCAAAATGTACCCTTTCCCATTTAGGGCACTTTCTCAAAAGGTACACATTTATTATTTAGACACTTTCTTCACACACACACACAAGCTCAATTTTTTTTACATTAAGTAATAGATATTTTGTTTACTTTGAAATTAATAAAAGTATTTGTAAGAATAAAAACTTTTTAGGGTAGTACCCGTAGTCAAAATTGCAAAAACGGAACGCTTATAGTTTCGGTCTTTCTGTCCGTCCGTCCGTCTGTCCGTCTGTTTTCATTTGCACTATTTCATAGAAACCCTTAGTACTATAAACAGGGACACCCCTACCCCTATAGTGTACTTTCCGGGAAAATATACCTTCTGTGAAAGTGCACATTCTAGGAAAGTGCACCTATTGACAAATTGCACTTTTAGGGACAGTGTACTTTCCGGGAAAATTATCATTCTAAAAATGCACCTTTACAGAAAGTGCACATTTCGGGAAAGTGTGTTTTACGAGCCTAACCCTAATTATCTACGATAGCTACGGTAGCCTAGTAGTTCAGGCATGCGGCTCTCAAGCGGCGGCTGTGGGTTCGAATCCCGGCTCGTATAGTTGAAATGATATAAGCTGTCCGTTTAGCACTTGAAAGCTTATCTTGTGAACAATGGGACTGTTTCCTATTGTATAAGCCCATTGTAAATCCTGCGACCAGATAAAATTAAGCAAGTAACAATAAAATTCATACAAATAGCTACCATCTCCTCTAAGTCACAAGGTTGAAATCGCCATAGCTTAACTCATTAAGAAAGTCATTTTGTTAATAAAAATCTTTGTGGATGCACAGAAAACGTCGATGACTTACCTGACTGTGGCTTTCAATGTCCAAGCGTCATTATCGAAAGTATTATGCTATAGCAATTTCAACCTTGTGACTTAGAGAGGATGGTAGCTATTTGTATGAGTTTTATTGTTACTTGCTTAATTTTATCTGGTCGGAGGATTTGCGGTGGGCTTATACAATAGGAAACAGTCCTATTATTCACAAGATAAGCTTTCAAGTGCTAAACGGACAGCTTATATCATTTCAAGTATACCAATGAGTTTTTCGGAACTTATGTACCTACGGAATGTTTACCGTTAGCTTTTCGGTGAAGGAAAACATCGTGAGGAAACCGGTCTAATCCCAGTAAGGTCTAGTTTTCCCTCTGGGTTGGAAGGTCAGATGGCAGTCGCTTTCGTAAAACTAGTGCACATGCCAAATCTTGGGATTAGGTGTCGAAGCGGACCCCGGGCTCCTTTAGGGGCACAACCGGGAATAACGCTAGGAGGATGATGTTCTTATTCCCCATTAATTATCTCATAACCTACGGCTACGTTTATTTTATTTAAAGCTTGCTGTGTTGGTATGAAATTAATATAATTTAATCATACTTATTACAGTTCATATTTACCATTCGGGTATCCCAGTGTTACAATTTGGACACTCCATTTTATTTCCTTTCACGTCCTTCGGTTTACATCTCGTAAAAATTTCAATTGCTAATTTTTCAAATTTCTCAGGCTGTAAAAAAACACATAAGTATAAGGTCTTGTAAGCCATATTTCTTACATATGAAATGTATTTCGCCAATCAAAAGAAAGGAAAACCGAAATATGTCCATACTAATTAGTTAATCATTCTAGGAATAGTCTCGCTAAATGGGCCATTCTATTGGAAATGTTCGGAGAGTTGGGGTACAAATAAAACAGTGCAAAGACTAGTGTGACCATACTAACGTCAATTGCTTCGAGTTTGATGAACGCCTTCGAACACAACTCAAATGCTCGCGCTTCCACTGCTATCGATGCTATTGTACACCATACCTGTAAACATCAATCTGAGGGGCTACCGCGAAGTGAAAACGAACTTCGCTCGAGTATCTCCCTCTCTGTCGCTCGAACTAGCAAGTGCAACAGAGAGGGAGATACACAAACGAAATGCGTTTTCATTTCGCGGTAGGGCCTCTGTAAGTTGACAACTTTAAAAAAATGCACCTGTACAGAAAGTGCGCCACGCGAGTCGAGCCGAATGATTACACACACAGCTACATGAAGGACTGATTGCAAAAAATTGAATTAATATAAATAAAAACATGGCAATTTATATTATTCTCGTTAGTTTTTAGGATTAATATTATATTCATATACCTACTACCTTCTGACCTTTATTTCTTAATATATAACCCATTTATTTAAATAAAACTATTTGAATCGGTATCTATGTATAAATATTGAAATAAAATAGATCAAAATATTTTATTTGAGTAAATACATAACAAAATAGTTTCAATAAACTTTTTGGTCTATCTTGCAATTAATTGTAGAACTCGCTGCAACAGTAATTTTAAAATCCCGTTGTCATTACATTACATGACATGTGGTTGTGTGCGTGACCTCAACTATGGTGGTCTCCAGTGTTGCCAGATCGTCCCAAAAAGGACGGTTTCCCGTCCCTTTTAATGCCATACCGTCCTGTTGTCGTCCTTTCCAAGGTGCCGTCCCGTTACCTGGGTAAGGACGACAACAGGACGGTATGGCATTAAAAGGGACGGAAAACCGTCCTTTTTGGGACGATCTGGCAACACTGGTGGTCTCACTACCTACGAGGGGTGTGTGTTCAATAAGTAATGAGAATGATAAGGACGCAAATCTTTTAATTTGACTTTTAGCTTCTGAGGTGCTCTTTTAACCGCGGAAATAGATAAAAATCGCTAGGTGTCTGGAAGGATGTCTGGTGATTATGGCGGATGCTTCATCAATTCAAAGCCAGCATCTTTGATAGCAGCCACCGCACCTTTGACTTATGCGCGGGGGCGTTGTCTTGGTGAAATAACATGCCTTTGGAAAGTTTTCTTGAACGTTCCTCGCGTATAACATCACGCAATTATTTGTTCTGCATATAAATTCCCCGTAATAGTGGCTCCATGATCGAGGTATTCGATCATAACTACCCCATGGCTATCTCAGAAAAGAGAGCCCATCACCTTGCCGGCAGATGGGATTGCCTTAAATTTCTTCGGAGTCGGAGATGACGGCCTCTTCCAAGTCATGGACTGTTGTTTAGTTTCTGGGTCGTAATGGTGAAGCCACGTTTTGTCCATAGTTATAAAACGAGCCAAAAATTGGTCAGGATCTTAATTAAACGTGTTCGATTAAAAAAAACAAACGACTGCCATATTTTTTATTTATCCTACTAATATTATAAATGCGAAAGTTTGGATGTTTAGATGTTTGGATGTTTGTTACTCAATCACGCTTAAACGGCTCAACCGATTTAGATGAAATTTTGCACGAAGATAGTTTATAACCTGGATTAAAATATAGGATAGTTTTTATCACGGGTCCACGCAGACGAAGTCGCGGGCGGAAGCTAGTTTATCATAAGTTTAAAATGGGCTATGCTATGGCTGCCAGAACTTTTTTATTTCTTTACTAAAGACTTTATACGTCATTCTCATTACTTATTGAACACACCTCGTATATTCGTAGGGGGAATCCATCATTTTACCGAAAATTGTTTCATCGATTATTGTTTCCTATAACACTACCTATTCGCAGAATTTTATCATCACTTAGGAATCATTCATCGAACTTCGTTAGATCACTCATATATTTGCTCGAATTACCTTTTACACGAGAATCAACTAATGGAATTTTACTTAAATTTTTATTTGTCGATTGACATAGTCGTTCATCGAATCGCCTTATAAGGATTATAATATAGTAGATTAAGTCAGGGCAGCCAGAAAGGGGGGGGGGCTCGGGAGCGAAGCCCCTCGCACACACAATCGTAACAACGGTATTATTTGTAGGTTAGGTTAGGGTTAGCTCGTATCCCTTACAAGAGTACCGTACCTGTAGGTGCTGCGCGGGATGCAAGTCGTTGACGACGGCGTGCAGCCGAGCGACACCGGCGCGCGGCGCGGCATTCATCTCCACCCAGCATCTCGTTTAACAAGAGTACCGTACCTGTAGGTGCTGCGCGGGATGCAAGTCGTTGACGACGGCTTGCAGCCGAGCGACACCGGCGCGCGGCGCGGCATTCATCTCCACCCAGCATCTCGTTTAACAAGAGTACCGTACGTGTAGGTGCTGCGCGGGATGCAAGTCGTCGACGACGGCTTGCAGCCGAGCGACACCGGCGCGCGGCGCGGCATTCATCTCCACCCAGCATCTCGTTTAACAACAGTACCGTACCTGTAGGTGCTGCGCGGGATGCAAGTCGTCGACGACGGCTTGCAGGCGAGCGACACCGGCGCGCGGCGCGGCATTCATCTCCACCCAGCATCTCGTTTAACAAGAGTACCGTACGTGTAGGTGCTGCTCGGGATGCAAGTCGTCGACGACGGCTTGCAGGCGAGCGACACCGGCGCGCGGCGCGGCATTCATCTCCACCCAGCATCTCGTTTAACAAGAGTACCGTACCTGTAGGTGCTGCGCGGGATGCAAGTCGTTGACGACGGCTTGCAGCCGAGCGACACCGGCGCGCGGCGCGGCATTCATCTCCACCCAGCATCTCGTTTAACAAGAGTACCGTACGTGTAGGTGCTGCGCGGGATGCAAGTCGTCGACGACGGCTTGCAGCCGAGCGACACCGGCGCGCGGCGCGGCATTCATCTCCACCCAGCATCTCGTTTAACAACAGTACCGTACCTGTAGGTGCTGCGCGGGATGCAAGTCGTTGATGACGGCTTGCAGCCGAGTGACACCGGCGCGCGGCGCGGCATTCATCTCCACCCAGCATCTCGTTTAACAAGAGTACCGTACGTGTAGGTGCTGCGCGGGATGAAAGTCGTCGACGACGGCTTGCAGCCGAGCGACACCGGCGCGCGGCGCGGCATTCATCTCCACCCAGCATCTCGTTTAACAACAGTACCGTACCTGTAGGTGCTGCGCGGGATGCAAGTCGTCGACGACGGCTTGCAGGCGAGCGACACCGGCGCGCGGCGCGGCATTCATCTCCACCCAGCATCTCGTTTAACAACAGTACCGTACGTGTAGGTGCTGCTCGGGATGCAAGTCGTCGACGACGGCTTGCAGGCGAGCGACACCGGCGCGCGGCGCGGCATTCATCTCCACCCAGCATCTCGTTTAACAACAGTACCGTACGTGTAGGTGCTGCTCGGGATGCAAGTCGTCGACGACGGCTTGCAGGCGAGCGACACCGGCGCGCGGCGCGGCATTCATCTCCACCCAGCATCTCGTTTAACAAGAGTACCGTACCTGTAGGTGCTGCGCGGGATGCAAGTCGTTGACGACGGCTTGCAGCCGAGCGACACCGGCGCGCGGCGCGGCATTCATCTCCACCCAGCATCTCGTTTAACAAGAGTACCGTACGTGTAGGTGCTGCGCGGGATGCAAGTCGTCGACGACGGCTTGCAGCCGAGCGACACCGGCGCGCGGCGCGGCATTCATCTCCACCCAGCATCTCGTTTAACAACAGTACCGTACCTGTAGGTGCTGCGCGGAATGCAAGTCGTCGACGACGGCTTGCAGGCGAGCGACACCGGCGCGCGGCGCGGCATTCATCTCCACCCAGCATCTCGTTTAACAAGAGTACCGTACGTGTAGGTGCTGCGCGGGATGCAAGTCGTCGACGACGGCTTGCAGCCGAGCGACACCGGCGCGCGGCGCGGCATTCATCTCCACCCAGCATCTCGTTTAACAACAGTACCGTACCTGTAGGTGCTGCGCGGGATGCAAGTCGTCGACGACGGCTTGCAGCCGAGCGACACCGGCGCGCGGCGCGGCATTCATCTCCACCCAGCATCTCGTTTAACAAGAGTACCGTACGTGTAGGTGCTGCGCGGGATGCAAGTCGTCGACGACGGCTTGCAGCCGAGCGACACCGGCGCGCGGCGCGGCATTCATCTCCACCCAGCATCTCGTTTAACAACAGTACCGTACCTGTAGGTGCTGCGCGGGATGCAAGTCGTCGACGACGGCTTGCAGGCGAGCGACACCGGCGCGCGGCGCGGCATTCATCTCCACCCAGCATCTCGTTTAACAAGAGTACCGTACGTGTAGGTGCTGCGCGGGATGCAAGTCGTCGACGACGGCTTGCAGCCGAGCGACACCGGCGCGCGGCGCGGCATTCATCTCCACCCAGCATCTCGTTTAACAAGAGTACCGTACCTGTAGGTGCTGCGCGGGATGCAAGTCGTTGACGACGGCTTGCAGCCGAGCGACACCGGCGCGCGGCGCGGCATTCATCTCCACCCAGCATCTCGTTTAACAAGAGTACCGTACGTGTAGGTGCTGCGCGGGATGCAAGTCGTCGACGACGGCTTGCAGCCGAGCGACACCGGCGCGCGGCGCGGCATTCATCTCCACCCAGCATCTCGTTTAACAACAGTACCGTACCTGTAGGTGCTGCGCGGGATGCAAGTCGTTGATGACGGCTTGCAGCCGAGCGACACCGGCGCGCGGCGCGGCATTCATCTCCACCCAGCATCTCGTTTAACAAGAGTACCGTACGTGTAGGTGCTGCGCGGGATGAAAGTCGTCGACGACGGCTTGCAGCCGAGCGACACCGGCGCGCGGCGCGGCATTCATCTCCACCCAGCATCTCGTTTAACAACAGTACCGTACCTGTAGGTGCTGCGCGGGATGCAAGTCGTCGACGACGGCTTGCAGGCGAGCGACACCGGCGCGCGGCGCGGCATTCATCTCCACCCAGCATCTCGTTTAACAACAGTACCGTACGTGTAGGTGCTGCTCGGGATGCAAGTCGTCGACGACGGCTTGCAGGCGAGCGACACCGGCGCGCGGCGCGGCATTCATCTCCACCCAGCATCTCGTTTAACAACAGTACCGTACGTGTAGGTGCTGCTCGGGATGCAAGTCGTCGACGACGGCTTGCAGGCGAGCGACACCGGCGCGCGGCGCGGCATTCATCTCCACCCAGCATCTCGTTTAACAAGAGTACCGTACCTGTAGGTGCTGCGCGGGATGCAAGTCGTTGACGACGGCTTGCAGCCGAGCGACACCGGCGCGCGGCGCGGCATTCATCTCCACCCAGCATCTCGTTTAACAAGAGTACCGTACGTGTAGGTGCTGCGCGGGATGCAAGTCGTCGACGACGGCTTGCAGCCGAGCGACACCGGCGCGCGGCGCGGCATTCATCTCCACCCAGCATCTCGTTTAACAACAGTACCGTACCTGTAGGTGCTGCGCGGAATGCAAGTCGTCGACGACGGCTTGCAGGCGAGCGACACCGGCGCGCGGCGCGGCATTCATCTCCACCCAGCATCTCGTTTAACAAGAGTACCGTACGTGTAGGTGCTGCGCGGGATGCAAGTCGTCGACGACGGCTTGCAGCCGAGCGACACCGGCGCGCGGCGCGGCATTCATCTCCACCCAGCATCTCGTTTAACAACAGTACCGTACCTGTAGGTGCTGCGCGGGATGCAAGTCGTCGACGACGGCTTGCAGCCGAGCGACACCGGCGCGCGGCGCGGCATTCATCTCCACCCAGCATCTCGTTTAACAAGAGTACCGTACGTGTAGGTGCTGCGCGGGATGCAAGTCGTCGACGACGGCTTGCAGCCGAGCGACACCGGCGCGCGGCGCGGCATTCATCTCCACCCAGCATCTCGTTTAACAACAGTACCGTACCTGTAGGTGCTGCGCGGGATGCAAGTCGTCGACGACGGCTTGCAGGCGAGCGACACCGGCGCGCGGCGCGGCATTCATCTCCACCCAGCATCTCGTTTAACAAGAGTACCGTACGTGTAGGTGCTGCGCGGGATGCAAGTCGTCGACGACGGCTTGCAGCCGAGCGACACCGGCGCGCGGCGCGGCATTCATCTCCACCCAGCATCTCGTTTAACAACAGTACCGTACCTGTAGGTGCTGCGCGGGATGCAAGTCGTCGACGACGGCTTGCAGGCGAGCGACACCGGCGCGCGGCGCGGCATTCATCTCCACCCAGCATCTCGTTTAACAACAGTACCGTACGTGTAGGTGCTGCTCGGGATGCAAGTCGTCGACGACGGCTTGCAGGCGAGCGACACCGGCGCGCGGCGCGGCATTCATCTCCACCCAGCATCTGGTTTAACAACAGTACCGTACGTGTAGGTGCTGCGCGGGATGCAAGTCGTCGACGACGGCTTGCAGGCGAGCGACACCCGCGCGCGGCGCGGCATTCATCTCCACACAGCATCTCGTTTAACAAGAGTACCGTACGTGTAGGTGCTGCGCGGGATGCAAGTCGTCGACGACGGCTTGCAGGCGAGCGACACCGGCGCGCGGCGCGGCATTCATCTCCACACAGCATCTCGTTTAACAAAAGTACCGTACCTGTAGGTGCTGCGCGGGATGCAAGTCGTCGACGACGGCTTGCAGCCGAGCGACACCGGCGCGCGGCGCGGCATTCATCTCCACCCAGCATCTCGTTTAACAACAGTACCGTACCTGTAGGTGCTGCGCGGGATGCAAGTCGTGGACGACGGCTTGCAGGCGAGCGACACCCGCGCGCGGCGCGGCATTCATCTCCACCCAGCATCTCGTTTAACAAGAGTACCGTACGTGTAGGTGCTGCGCGGGATGCAAGTCGTCGACGACGGCTTGCAGCCGAGCGACACCGGCGCGCGGCGCGGCATTCATCTCCACCCAGCATCTCGTTTAACAAGAGTACCGTACGTGTAGGTGCTGCGCGGGATGCAAGTCGTCGACGACGGCTTGCAGGCGAGCGACACCGGCGCGCGGCGCGGCATTCATCTCCACCCAGCATCTCGTTTAACAAGAGTACCGTACGTGTAGGTGCTGCGCGGGATGCAAGTCGTCGACGACGGCTTGCAGCCGAGCGACACCGGCGCGCGGCGCGGCATTAATCTCCACCCAGCATCTCGTTTAACAAGAGTACCGTACGTGTAGGTGCTGCGCGGGATGCAAGTCGTCGACGACGGCTTGCAGGCGAGCGACACCGACGCGCGGCGCGGCATTCATCTCCACCCAGCATCTCGTTTAACAAGAGTACCGCACCTGTAGGTGCTGCGCGGGATGCAAGTCGTCGACGACGGCTTGCAGCCGAGCGACACCGGCGCGCGGCGCGGCATTCATCTCCACCCAGCATCTCGTTTAACAACAATACCGTACGTGTAGGTGCTGCGCGGGATGCAAGTCGTCGACGACGGCTTGCAGCCGAGCGACACCGGCGCGCGGCGCGGCATTCATCTCCACCCAGCATCTCGTTTAACAACAGTACCGTACCTGTAGGTGCTGCGCGGGATGCAAGTCGTCGACGACGGCGTGCAGGCGCGCGGCGGCGCGCAGAGCGGCGTCGGCGCGCGGCGGCCGCGCCAGGGCGCGCTCCGCCGCCAGCTCCAGCCAGTGCTGCGCCGCTCCCAGCCGGAAGCAACGTGCCGCTTCTCGGCCCTTCGCCCCATCTGACGACCAACAGTTATTAGAACATCGGTTCCAATTTGGAGGTCCCGTGGAGGTAATAAATTTCTTCTTGGGGGAAAAGAGTTGGTATCTAAAATCTTGTCTATTCATCCAATATACAAGGGGTAAAATTGGGGTAAAATCAGTTTCCCAAACAGGTAGGTCACGGAGGTAACGATATTGAAATGGTACCACTGTATTTAGAGGCTGAAACACCTTTTTTTGGGGTATGCGAGTAATTTCTTCCATGGTTTGATCGAACATAATTCTACTACTTACTATACTGTATACTATAAAATTTTAATGTTATACGTTTACGTGTTTTGTTTTTATTAAAAGAAAACAGAAGTAAGATGTCAAGAAATGCCAATCAAAATAAAGTAATCAAATGAATGAGTGAATGAAACTCTCAGTAAAGTAGACGCCATCACGACACATGATGTGAACTTTGTGTGGTAACTAACTTAAGTGTAACCATTTTCATGTGTCAAATCTTCCCCACTTTCAGTGGTCGCGACGGCACTGCGACCAAATTGTGACCAAAAATGTTACCTGTGTCGACACAAAGTGTGCACGCTGTTACCAAAAATGGTTGTCTCGGACGTAGTAAACATCAACACTTTTTCAACCGGAGCCGAAGAGTTTATGTAAAAGGAAAGGAGGTCATAAAAAAATGATGTTGACCATTTTGTATTTAAAACAATAGCCTACTTTAACCATCTACCATAACCATTTATTCCATCTGATGTATGAATGTGATACGCAATAAACGATTGATTGATTGATTAACAACGGAGTCGCTATTCGGGTAAAGTATTGTGTGGCACGTGGCTATTGTGGCTTTGTTGGACCGATGGGTCTTAAGATAAGTTCCGGTCCAGCAAAAGAATCCGTACGCGTGTTACCGAGTCAAAATGTTCTAGCCATGGTTTTGCAGTTGTTTATTTACTTACCTACTGAGTTCTGAGCGTACACGTGTCCTGCTAAGATGTATAATTTCTTTACACGGGAGGGTGATGCGGCTTTTGAAGCCTCAATGTTAGCGAGCTGAAAACAAGCATTATAACGATAAGACTGTATTGAAACCTTTCTTTCCATATTAATAAACAAATATATTATCGACATACAGCTAGTATTTCAAAATATTTTTTACCCTAAGAAATTGACAGCTACCAATTTGCACCTCCGATACTACTCTACTCTACTTATGACTCGGCAGCATGCATACGAGCACTATCGCCTACGGTGACCGCTTTCCGCTAGGTAGGTCGATGTTCGTTTGCTTTCCAACCGTCGGTATTCAAAAGGTTGTCTGGAAAACTAATAAAATAAAAACGGCCAAGTGCGTGTCGGCCCACGCGCAGTGTAGGGTTACGTAGTTGCCTATCTTTCTTAGCAGCCATTTAGCCGGCAGGGGGGGACACATGACTCGAACAAAAATTTGGGCTTTAAAGCCCAATATCTCGCAAACGGATCACCAATTTGAAAAATCGTTTAAGAAACCCATATTTTTATATATCATTATTTTTGTACAAGCTATCCAAAGATACCCCACACTATGGGTTTAATGAGAAAAAAAATTACATCCCCACTTTAGAAGAAGGGGACGTAACACAAAAAAAAACAAGATTTTATTCATCACTTTTGTCGGCGTGATTGATTTATATACCCATGCCGAATTATAGTTTTCTAGTAGTAATGGTTACTGCTAAGCCGAAGACGGACGGACAGACGGATATGACGAAACTATAAGGGTTCCTTGTTGACTACGGAACCCTAAAAAGGAAAACGTTATTTATTCAGGAATTGTATACGTACTTGAAATGCCATAGCCGCTGCCTGGAGCATGCGCCCCGTTTCCTTCAGCTGCACAATAGCTTGGATGGAAGGTGTTTCATTGACAATGTCGGCCATTTCGTCGACGTTCGCTTTCATGGGTGCATCCTGGTTAACAGCAAATTCACCACTTTGAAACATGCTCACTTCTTATACAGATGCTTATATAGAATTTTCAAATTGCTTTATCCTACTAATATTATAATATAACATTTGGCAGTATAGATATTTTTCAATCACGCATAAACGGCTGAACGAATTTAGATGAAAGAGACCTTTTTCCCGAAAATCAACTACCTATGAAAGAGAAAAGAGTTGATACAGGAGTTCACGAGGACAAAGTCGCGGACAAATTCTAGTATCTAAATACATTTACATTGTTAGGAAGAAGGGGAGAGGAGAGTAACTTGTCTAATATATTTATGACAAGGAGGCAATGTCAGTTATATTCACTCCTCTCTAGCCAATAATAGATAAAAGGTTTTAAAATAAGAGCTGTTCATCAGTTCAGTATCAGTTCCGGCTAAGAGCAGAAAAGAAATGGCAACGGTGGTTGAGGACGTTCGTTAGGACATGCCAATTGCTTGGTAAGCTGGAGCGCTTGCAAAATGTATGCAACAGATATTTCCGACCTCCGTTCCCAGCTTCGGTGGATGCCGATTCGCCGGCGCAGAGACGTGCATATCTTGTCGTTACTAAAGTCGCCGTCAATGGAATTAGCTAACTATGTAAACAAACCGCCATAGTGAAAGACAATTTTAATATGGCGGTTTGTTTACATAGTTAGCAAATTCTATTGACGGCCACTTTATATAACACGGTCTTTATTGTTACTATGTATTGGACGCATGTGTAGATAGTTTTACTAGGTTGTCTGTACAGTACGATTACTGTTAGTTAAGACCTGACAGATGGATTGCCTTCATTTAATTTTCAACTTTAATCTTATACAAATAAAATAGTTATTACTAAATCGGTAGATGTGGGTAACAGTATTCTGAAAAATGCTTTATCTATATGAAATTAAAGTTGAAAATTAAATGAAGGCAATCCATCTGTCAGGTCTTAACTAACAGTAATCGTACTGTATATGTATTGGAGAACTCGACTGAGGTACCTACCGGAGTAATCCATATACCTACATGAGTATACTCGTACAACTCTGCTTAAACAATTGGATTGGGCTTGAGTTTGCTCGACTTGAATCTTGGGTATTCTATTAGGTAGGTACCTTTTATGAACTACCAAAAACTTTACAAGTTTTACGTACGTTACCTACTCCAGTGAATTTTTACGATACTGGCGATATTTAATAACTTCTTAGTTTTACCTACTACGTAGGTAGTTGGGTACACCATATATGAAAGTACCAATTCAAATTAATTAACACTGCCAAAGGAACTTAGCATTTGACCAATTATTTAAATATTACAATACGGCAATTATTGTAGGCAATTAATGTAATTACTTTAAAGAGGACAGCTAGCTACATTAATAAAGTGAATAAAGCAGATGTTACGCTCCCGTGAGAATACAAACACATGGATGAAAAGCTGATGCGGCGGTGCATTGTGTTACGTTACGTGGTGGTATTCGACTATCTATCTAACCAATTACGTAGGTAGGTGAGGTGCATACCTAACCATAGTATGAAACTTTACGCTGCTTAATACTCAATTGTAACTAGTAACTAAATCTGGTTGCTTACTGGCGTTGTTATAATATAATGGTTCTCAAAAAAATAAGATTACTTAAATATTTCATGTTACGAGAAAACAGGCCGGTAACAGTAACGTGTGATCGTTGAGATGAGATTCGCAGCAAGCGGCTCAATTGAAATTGTCGCGATTGTTAGCCTGGGGTACCTACAGACTGCCAGGCTGCACGGAGTTCATGTGAACGCGGCATTACGATGCGCGCTGTGAAGCTGTGGAATGAGTTGTCCTTGTTGCAGACAGTTTCCGACAACTTTTGAATAGGTTGAATACTTTATTTATTTGTACGTATATAATCTCTATATATTGTTATGTATATATTTATAGTATTTGTACAATCTGGGGGCACGGCAGTGCCCCCGCCAAGTCGAGCGCGAAGCAAACACTGCCTTACCATCCTTTACTGGAACCATTTCGCTGCATTTTCAGGCCCCTATTTGAAAACCTCTGGATAAAATCAGAACGCAGAAATTTTCTTCATCCAGTAAGCTAAAATCACATACTTAAAATCCAAAATTTCAAGTCTGTAGGTCATTTAGTTCCGAAGTTAAGCGAAAGCAAAGTTTCGCATTTATGACACTCACTCACTCACTCATGATCATCAAAATAGAACTAGTACTTCCCATAAACTCAGAGAGCTGAAATTTGGTACAGAGTTAGGGTTTAATGGCCACATAAAGGGAAAACTAAAAACTAAGATAATCGAAGATCTGGAGCACCTGGTGACCCTGATTAGAAAACACAAGAGCCCAACCAAACTATTAGAGATATATCTATACCGCCTTTACAAAAAATATTCAACTTGGTGGGCCGCTCCATTTGATGTCAAAATCGAAGGTCTGAAGTATCTGATGAAGAACCCTCAGCTGGTCTCATCTGTATTAGAGATATGGTAATGCCCCCTTCTACTATTGGTACATAAATAAATCGATTGTCATTGCAAAAATCCAGCGTAGTGGGACACATCTTCTAATTTAAATTTAATCTGGGGGCACGGCAGTGCCCCCGCCAAGTCGAGCAAAACAGCGGCACGGCCGTACCATGCTTTTCTCGAAGCAGTTCAGGCCATTTTCGACCCCCTATAACTTCGTTGTGAATAAAACTAGAAGCCTGCATTTTCATTAACCATCCGATCATCAAAAGTTTAAGGCACTTCTAGCAGACATAGAAGCTTCAAATTTAGAATACAATTAGTGTTTAGTGTATAAATCAAGGGGATGCTAAAAAAAATTGCAATTTAAGTCCAGTTTTCTAGATACACCGACTGCATAAATAATGTATCCTATATAAACATATAGGATTACAAAGTTATATTTGCAGTAAATGGGACAAAAATCAAGAATGGGATATTGACACAATAACCTACAAAAAGAAGTGAGATCCCATAAAAACATTCCATGTAAAAAAGAGGCCAAGTCTCGAAACTCTTCCACCGCAAAAAGATGTGAGATATTTGGTAGTACCAAGTCTCAGGCATTCTTATTATTCTTTATTTGCTAGCTAAATAAAATTTTGTGACTTGGCAATCACACAATAGTTACTACATAGTTTTAGGTATGTAATTTTTTTTTTGGGATTTATATTTACATTAACACTGCGCCGAGCTTTTGACGCGGGCACCGATTTGGCACCTGCACCTGTGTGTGCGTCATCACGCACACTACCGCCGGCTCGCTCGATCGGTACGGTCGGTCACAAGCTAAAAGTTAGTAGCTCATCATTCTCTAATAATAAATCTCAACTCCGCGTATAAAACCGTGGATGGTATAAGGAATAAAATACAAAACGCAATTATTATTTTTATTGACATTTGTCCGTTAACTAAGGAAAAGAAAAAATATGTAAAGTAAAAATAACGCAGTGTTACCGGTGGACTAGTGTTGGAATTGAATTAGCAATCAGCAGTGGCGTGCACAGAGTTTTTAGACAGGGTAGACAAAAAAAATTGCCAATCTAGCCAAGTCCACGAAAAGCTAGCTCTTGTTTCTCCAAAAAACCAAAAATATCAATGAGTGAGAATATTGTCGATTTCGGCCATTGAGTCCGTTTCAAAAGATTTCTGTAATAAGATTAAAAAGTATGAATTTGCGAATCAAGTGCTACATATAAATTTAAGTAGAGCATTTAAAATAGTAAGTTTCAATTTTTGCCATTTTGGCCATGGATTCGTCATGTCCGTCTGTCTGTCTATCCGTCCGTATGTCACAGAATTTTTTTGTAAGTTGCAAATGCAAACTCGACTACAGATTGAAAAATCAACTCAAATTTTAATCAACTAAACTTACTGCTTAGTCTTTAGTTGACACGGAATCTTCGTTCTGGACCTTTTCCTCACATGACGATTCCTAAAAACAGTGCAATACATAGTAATGTTGATAATGTTGATATTAGCTAGTTTCTTTAGTGTTAAATATATTGTAACCTCTTTATTATTTGAAAACAAAACCTTACCACAGATTCATTGCGTGCCGTAACATTGGACGCTGCACTTTTTCCATTCTCATTTTTTGTTCCCAATACTCCAATCGGATTATTCGATGATTTCTAAAAACATAATTAGTAATAAGTACATTGAAAATAAGAAATTTCTTATTATCCGCCAAATATCTGCTTATCTGTATTAATACAGGGTGTACCAAAAATGATAAGAAAAAACAGAAAAAAAAAATCTGACGCGATTTTTTCTTAACTTAGTATGGAGCGTGGCCGACTGGGGCGATAAGCTCCATAGAAATGTAAAAAAAAAAATTTTTTTTCTGTGTTTTCTTATCAGAACACGATACCTGCTAAGCCCTTGATCGGTTCATACCCCATTTTTGTTACACTTTGTATAATTCTAAAAGTATTAAAAAAAATATACTTACATTGGAAATTCCTAATTCATTTTGTCTCTTTGTTCGTTCAATAGAAGCAAGAAGCCCTTTGTTGAAATACTTAGGGCCATTTTTACGTGTATTATATCTTTCCTTGCGTCTTCCCATTTTAAGGGCTCCCATACGCCAATGACCTTCGATCTGAATCCCTTAGTTTTCTAATGTCTTTTGTAGCTTATTATATTAAGAACAACGGCTTTAAGCAATATATTATCCCATATTTACTTCAAAGTTCATTGTTTTCGAGATATTTGGCATCAAAGAGGCAAAAAACTGGTTTTCTGGCCTTAACTTTTGTGTTTATTAGTTTAAATTGAAAACCCTAGACACGTTTTCGGAGACGTCATAGATGAACCCATTTGTAGATTTCGTATTATGTTAGATCTTTCTCGTCAATAGTGTAGTGTAGCATCTTTCACGAAATAAGTGTTTTAGACAATGTTTAAAACCGATAGCCGTTTTACTTATAATTCTATCTGTAGTGCAAAAGTAGGAGATACGATTATAACTCGGCAAAAATCGATGAAAACCTCGGATACTTAACCCCTTAACTAAAACAATAAATATTTGATGCACCATCAATAGGTTAAATGTTTCCTGAGAAAAAAAATAATATTGTAATTACCCCGTCGGTTACATTATCACTAAAGAAAGAAGACATTTATTCACTATACAAAAGACACACAGAGACAAAGGGAGTACAAATACGATACACTAAATGTTGGACACGTATGTTTTCTTTTGTCAAGGAAAAAAAAATGACAGAAAAAGCACGTCAAAGTTCAGAGATGCGGACTCGTGACGTCAGTTGTGGTAAAAAGTTTGGCACGGCATGACGTCACGCGGAACTTTAACGGGCTATATCTTCATTACTTTTGAATTGAAAACATGTCTAATATTTTTTTGATTTAATAACTGACTATACAGGAGTAAGCTAACGAGCTTGAGTTTGAAATCGACTATCTTAGCCCCTTCCATCATAAAGTCCCACCAGCCATCTTCCGGCTTCGTCATGAGACCCTCGCCATCATGTTTAATGGTAAGTACTGAAGATAACAAATCAAACGAGCCCAAACTCGACTATCTTAGCCCCTTCCATCATAGAGTTCCACCAACCATCTTCCGGCTTCGTCATGACACCCTCGCCATCATGTTTAATGGTAAGTACTGACGATAACAAAGCAAACGCCAAACTCGACTATCTTAGCCCCTTCCATCATAGAGTTCCACCAGCCATCTTCCGGCTCCGTCATGAGACCCTCGCCATCAGTTCTCGTTGCTCCTGAGGGGCAACCACGTAACGTTTCGAACGCGCGTCAGGTAGATCCAACTCTCATTTTTCCATATAAAAATTGACATTTAAATCTAAACTGACGCGCGTACAATGCGTTACGTGATCGACCTGCTTAGAAGCTTATAATATCAAAAATAATACTTACCCTGTTTTGCTGCGTATTACTGCTGTATTCATACGCCGCATTGAGACGTGCTCTCTCTCTGAGCTCTCGGGGGTGACTGAATATGTCATGCGTTTGCTCGCGTATTATATTTCATCAATTTGTTCCATAGTCATTTTATATGGCGGATTTCAAGGGCGTTTTTAAAAAATCATAAGTAAATAACCAAAGCACTTTGAAATGTTAGGATTGCAATTATTTTGTAGTTAATACATTGGAGATTCATTTGAGTAGGATTATGAAACTAAAGTATCATTTTTTTTTATTCAATTTTACCTAAACGCCGACACACGTTCTTCTCATTTTTTGTGCAATGTTACGGAATAAGTAAATAACCAAAGCACTTTGAAATGTTAGGATTGCAATTATTTTGTAGTTAATACATTGGAGATTCGTTTGAGTAGGATTATGAAACTAAAGTATCATTTTTTTTTTATTCAATTTTACCTAAACGCCGACACACGTTCTTCTCATTTTTTGTGCAACTTTACGGAATTGTATTTATTAAACTGTAGATGATTTGAGAATATTTATAGTATATTATTGTAGACTCACTCTTTGTGATCATAATTACATATAATTTATATTTTATTGTAAAGAATTGTGAACTCCACCGTCGGAACGGTGACTGCCGTTTTTGCCGATTATGCTCGGCGCAGTCTTAATGAATTTGTATTTTTATTAGATTTCTTCGTGTTCTTGGTTTGTTTTATATGTTTTTGTACATGGTGTAAGTTTGTCTATCTCGTTCTACCTACCTTCCACTCAATTGCTGGAAAGGTTAGCTGGAAGAGATCGCTCATAAGGATAAATTCGCCTTTGTTCTTTAATCTTATACATCATGTTTATGTTTTAACCTGTTTTGTGTACAATAAAGTGCTTACATACATACATACGATTGTAGAAGATGGTCTTTGTAGATGTAGTATTTGAATGTTTAACCTTATTGGTATTCCTTGGCGACCCAGTGAAGAGCTTGGAGAGAGCCTCGTTGTCTTCCAGAGCCATGTAACATTTCTTCAGGCCCTCTGTGTTATTGGACATCGTGTAATACTCGAGAGCTCCGATCCTGCAACAAACCCGGCAATTGTTTTAACCTAACTCGGGCTATACAGGGTGCAATCGTTAAGTGTAACCAGGCGTTACCTTTAAGTGGAAGAGATATCAAAAAGGCATGGGTTCATATTCAGCGCTTTTACGGCGTGTTTTTACGTTATTATTATCACAGCAAATATTGTCAAAATAAACGACGATCAGGCCCCTGTTTTACTAAATCGACTATTGTCGCCTAACAATGACAATTCGACTTACATGCAGTCATCGACAGGTTAAGCTGGTTGCTGGACAGCATATGGACCCAGCAATTCCACGTCATTGTCAGGGACAATTGTCAGGATGGTGAAATAGGGCCCAGAAGTAACTTTTGTTAAAAACGTATAACGGCGTTGAGTTTTATTTGATCAAAATCCTGGCGTTTTGTCTAACTTTCACGGCGATAATAGTGCTTGATAATGACTTTAGGACCGAGCGTTTCAAAACGCCGGAGATTCACCCGCACAAGAACTTCTTTTATAGAAAAATAATGCAGAGGTAATATACCATACGTTTAAATGGGTATGATTAATGATTATTGAAGGGGGCATACCAGTTCTGGCGGTCTATGTAGTAATCCCCGATATTGCTGTAGGCCTGCTTGACCTGCGCGTCCGTGGTGCCCGCCGACTGCTTGAGCAGCTCCACTACGCGGAACCAGTGGCCTAGGCGTTTGCGGAGTGCTATAGCCAAGTCTCTGGAAACGATTTATAATTAACCATCATCCATCATCAAACTCCTAGTGTTATTCCCGGTTGTGCCATAATGGAGCCCGAGGTCGGAATTAATATCTAATTCCAAGATTTGGCATAGGCACTAGTTTATGAAAGCGACTGTCATGTGACCTCCAAACCCAGAGGGAAACTAGACCTTATTAGGATTAGACGGGTTTCCTCACGATGTATTCCTCCACCGGAAAGCTAACGGTAAATATTCCGTACATAAGTTCGGAAAAACTTATTGGTACGAGCCGAGGTTCGAACCCACGACTACCACTTGCCTGAACCACTAGGCTACCGTAATTTTTTACCTAACAATTATAAGTCGATGGTCCCATATAGATGTACTCATACAATGTGCAGTCAGCTACAGAGAAATATGTGACCCCTCCTTGCGTATAAGTTTGTATGCGGCTCACGTTTCTTTGCAGTTCACTGAACATATTAAAAATTAGAAACTTCTGGCCAAAGCAAAAGTTGTAAGTAACAACCTTGTTTTTTAGCACATTGTTCGCTAAACTACACCTATGGCCATTACATTATATACGTTTTAATCTAGATATATAAACTGTCACTTGGGATGACGTTTAATTAAATACCCCTATCGATTAGAAAGAAAGAAAGAAGAAAGAAAATGATTTATTAGCGTAAAAATGTCGGTACATAAAAGTAAAAATAACTACAAACAATTTAACCACAATATTACGCTAAAAGGTCCTCACTCAGCTTGGTGTCACGGAGCGAGCCACAAGACGCGCTCCGTGACGCTGATTTTCAGTGAGGCTATTAAAAAGCAAGATGGCACTGAAAGAACACAACATACTATACAATATAGACACAACATCAAATTAAGCACATTATTTGAAACAAAATAATAATAATTACAATCTCTTTTGCACTAATATTATATAACTATCTACCTATACATTTTATATTCTGTGTATGGCTTCTAAGTATGTATGGATGTGACTGCGCAAGATTATGAGTGTAAATGTGCAAGATGGCCTAAGTATTATGTTTCTGCTTGGCAATCAAAATTTTTCTGAAGGACATTTTAAAAGAGGCGACTGTATTGGAATTACGTATTGGTGGTGGCAAATCGTTCCAACACTTGGTGGCAGCAAAACGAAAGCTGCCACGAAAGACAACCTTGCGGTGTGGATGACTTGCAAGTCGAGATGCGTGTCTGACAGCGCGCTGAGAGAAGATCAGTTTCTCGAAAAGCTATGATGGTACTTTGTTTTTGATCACTCCAATAAGTAATGTAGCGAAATGGAGGTGTCTACGGGAGCTCATGTTCATTAAGTCGTACCGGTTTAAGAACGGAGTAATATGGGCACGGCGCGGAACGGGAAAACAAAAACGTGCACATGCGTTTTGAATTCGCTGCAAGGCTTTACTAGTCCTGGCGAGTATTCGCCCTCCGAACACTACATCGCCGTAATTGAGCTTCGAAAGTATAAGTGAATCACATAATTGTATGCGCACATCAACAGAAAGATACTCACGAATTCTGTATAAAACTTTGAGCCTATAAAAGCAGTTCCGCATCGTTTCCGAGACATGTTTCTCAAATCTTAACGTTTCGTCCATTATCAAACCTAGATTGCGTGCTTCTGTGACTCTCTCTAAGCGAACACCTTCTATAGAGACGAGCGGGTCATGCGACGCAATAGTATCAATTTGTTTTCTCGTGCCTAACAACATAAATTTTGATTTGGAGGGATTTAATAGGAGATTATTTTGGTGACACCAGTTGTTTATATTATATAGATCTTCATTGAGTTTATTTACAGCTATACTTGTATCATTTTTATTAGCTTTAAAAGATAGATACAATTGAATGTCGTCGGCATATATTTGATAAGTACAGTTTTTTATATGGTGAATTATATCGGCACAATATAAACTGAACAATGTAGGCCCCAAGATAGAACCTTGAGGGACACCTCTAGTAACTGGTAGTGTGCTTGAAACTGAATCTGTACCATCTTCATTGGAAATTTTGTTGATTAGCTATACAAACACATTCAAAACCTGTGTATTTTTATGTAATACTAGCTTCCGCCCGCGACTTCGTCTGCGTGGACTCGGGATAAAACTATCCTATATTTTAATCCAGGCTTTAAACTATCGTCGTAGAAAATGTCTACCAAATCGGTTGAGCCGTTTAAGCGTGACTGAGTAACAAACATCCAAACTTTCGCATTCATAATATTAGTAGGATTAACACATAACATGGTAACTAATCGTAACCGCTCACCGTCTATCTTCATCATGGTAAATCTTTTCCGCTGCATCGAAGTCTTTAAAGTACGCGAGTATTTCGGCTTTCTTCAGCGCGTTCGAGTGGAGCGCGTTGAGCCGCGAGACAAATCTTATCCCGGCATAATCGTTGCGTCTAACAAAAGCCGCTTCTGCTGTTTCCAAGGCTGATTCGGTTTCGAAACTTTTTAAAGCAGCTTCAGCTAGAAGCAACCTAAAAGGAATAACATTCGCGTTATTAAGTTTCTGTTTTACTGCTAAGTGAACCTTTTGACGTGGTTGTTTTGATTTGGTAGCAAAATATACATTTATTTAGTGTCATAACACTTTGTTTGCGCATAGAAAAAAAATATTTCAAACAAGAAAATTACGTTGAACTTAAAGCAACGTATACAAATACGATTTATTTTAAGTTATTATACTCTGTTTATTAAATATGTAACAAAAACAATGATCACAACAAAATATTATAAGTGTATTTTACTGAGATAACAACTTTTCTAAAACATAAACTTGCAAACCATAATAAATAGATAAAAATAAAGTGCTCATCTTATCAAATACACATAATTACGAATTAATCATGAATTAAGTTTCGAAAGTAGCAAATAATAAGTAGGTACGGTAAATAAAAAAAAAACATAGATAAGGACCATCTCACAGACAAGACTTTCGATTAAAAAAAAGTTCCGTTTAGGAGCGTACAATGCCACAGAGAATTAGACGTACCATAGTTGTGGATGCGGATTATCCTTGATAAAGTTTTCAGCTTCCTTCAAGCCGACCTTCTCAATGAGCTGCCGAGTGTCCCTCAGCGACTTGACCTCAACTCGCACGATGTGCTGCGGCGTGCATTTGTCGGTTATGCCGTCCAACAACGCTGTTGTGATCTCCAGTTCCTACAAATTAAAACAGGTCAAGTGCGAGCCAATTCATACAGATTTGAAGATATGTATATCAAATCATTGCTACAACGAAAACTACAACGCTAAATATTAAAGTGGATTGAGAGACAAACTTAACTTTGCCGTTACAAAACTGCTGCCCCGATAAATCGACCCATCGGTCTATCAAAGCAAATGTTTAGCCACGTGCCTTAAGTACTACAAATTTAGTATTCCTGGACACAAGTCCAGGTCAGGAACAATCCTGTAGGTCCTTGAAGTCATGATAAGTAAAGCTTTTTGAATTTTCTCCAAAAGTAAAGCACGGATTCATGTGGCTTCCATACAGCGAAAGATTCCTCAAGCTTATAATACTAGCCTTGAATGTGCACAAGTAGCCCTGCATCGTCAGGGGCTCTTTCGGCTCCGTGTCCCGCATGACGTAGAGGCGCACCTTCTTTGCCACCGCCAACATCTGCGAGTTGTCGCTCGCCCACAGCGCTCTCCACACGTCCTTATGCAGCACTTGTCCCACACTTATGCTGTTTGATAGTATAATACTAACCTTGAATATGCACAAGTACCCCTGCATCGTCAGGGGCTCCTCCGGCTCCATGTCCCGCATGACGTAGAGGCGCTCCTTCTCTGCCACCGCCAACATCTGCTGGTTGTCACTTGCCCACAGCGCACTCCACACGTCCTTACGCAGCAGTTGTCCCACACTTATGCTGTTTGATACTATAATACTGACCTTGAATATGCACAAGTAGCCCTGCATCGTCAAGGGATCCCGCGGCTCCGTATCCCGCATGACGTAGAGGCGCGCCTTCTCTGCCACCGCCAACATCTGCGGGTTGTCGCTCGCCCACAGCGCACTCCACACGTCCTTACGCAGCACTTGTCCCACACTTATCCTGTTTGATACTGTAATACTGACCTTGAATATGCACAAGTAGCCCTGCATCGTCAAGGGATCCCGCGGCTCCGTATCCCGCATGACGTAGAGGCGCTCCTTCTCTGCCACCGCCAACATCTGCGGGTTGTCGCTCGCCCACAGCGCACTCCACACGTCCTTACGCAGCACTTGTCCCACACTTATCCTGTTTGATACTATAATACTGACCTTGAATATGCACAAGTAGCCCTGCATCGTCAAGGGATCCCGCGGCTCCGTATCCCGCATGACGTAGAGGCGCGCCTTCTCTGCCACCGCCAACATCTGCGGGTTGTCGCTCGCCCACAGCGCACTCCACACGTCCTTACGCAGCACTTGTTGGGACAGCATACCTTAGTGTGGGCACTAAGGTATGCTGTTTGATACTATAATACTGACCTTGAATGTGCACAAGTAGCCCTGCATCGTCAAAGGATCCTCCGGTTCCGTGTCCCGCATGACGTAGAGGCGAGCCTTCTCTGCCACCGCCAACATCTGCGGGTTGTCGCTCGCCCACAGCGCACTCCACACGTCCTTACGCAGCACTTGTCCCACACTTATGCTGTTTGATACTATAATACTGACCTTGAATGTGCACAAGTAGCCCTGCATCGTCAGGGGCTCCTCCGGTTCCGAGTCCCGCATGACGTAGAGGCGCGCCTTCTCTGCCACCGCCAACATCTGCGGGTTGTCGCTCGCCCACAGCGCACTCCACACGTCCTTACGCAGCGGTTGTCCCACACTTATGTTGTTTGCCATGTCCGTATCGAGCAGGTACAATGAACCAGGCTGGTCGATCACGTAGAATTTGCTGGAAGTTATAGGCAATCAAAACTAAGTCGTATACGGGCATATTAGGTTAAGGCTATCAAAGGGAGGATCGTTCTTATGCCTCCACTACACGTCTGCAGATGCGTCTACGTACGCTGACAGATGCGTCCGCAGATGGATCACCTCGAGCCATCCACACGTCTGTAGCGTCTGTAGGTCGATCAGTCTTTGACATTCTCGACCAGACGCAACGTTTAAATATGGATATTGAGACTGTAGCTGCCGCAGCTATTTATTTATTTAGTACTTTTAACTACTACTTGAATGTACATCGCAATAGTTATTTAAAAAAATTGAAAAGAAGAAGGTATTGGATAGAAACAGAACAAAGTAAGCGGAATTTTTATTTAGACTTTCAAATCAAATCAAATTTAGATAGCTCAAGAAACTTAAAAGTTTAATCGGTGCTCATATTGTTAGCCATTGCGCGTGCACGGGAGCACTCTCAATCGCCACTCCGAACCAACTGATGCGTCGACAAACGTGTGGACAGACACCGGACGTTCGCGCCAAAACCCTTTGATCCTTGCCACAAAAACCGACAACAAGCGGATAAGTGACAGATGAACCTGCGGACGTCTGCGGACGTTAAATACCTACAACAGACGCGCAAATTACCCCCTCTACACGTCGGCGGACGCATCCGCAGATGACGTCTGCGGATGCATCTGCAGACATGTAGTGGAGGCTTTACACAATGCAAAACAATGTGTATTTTTTAAAATAAATAATGATTTAACCTGTCTTAATGATTCAATGATTAAATAATTCTTCAATATGTTGAGAAAGTCTCCATATATTCGGACGGAACCTAACACCGGACAACAATAGTTCAACCGCTACAAATATCGCACAGATTGCCTTTAGGTTAGACCACTGGTAACAACACCGGATAAATTCAGTTCAGCGCAATTTAAAAGTAGACTCCATTCTAACATTTATACGACCTATTCACAGCTACAAGGATTGAACACAGGGATACACTATAAAGTTATGTAAGGTAAACTATAAAGCTTGAAAACTAGTAGTACCTGGAATTAGAATTCAGTCCCAATTTATACGGTCTCGAATTCATATTGATTGAAGTAATCTTTTTCATATTCACAAGCGAGAAAAATAGGATCGTTCCAGAGTCTCTGCCGATCAACAGGTGACTATCTGAACAAGTTACGCAGCATATAGTATCATCCTGATAACTGACTTCTGATGTCTCCGCCGTCCCGTCAGCACGAAATAAATTCTCTGTACTTCCTGGAACATGCATTATGCAGTTTAAAAATAATATTATTTAAGATTGTGACAAAATTGTCTCACAGGCAAGGTTCAGTTTGTAATGCTAATGACAGTCTGCTTGCTTTCGTTGGTTCAGATTAATAGTCGGAGGTTTTGGACGCTAGCAACGACGCCTCTGAAGAATATGGTATTATTAGTGCATGCAATGCGAAAGTTGTGGCGTATGATACCACAGTGTTTATACAATGTTTGTTCAATAAAATAAAAAAGTGTAGGTCTCTTACTTGGTCTGGACGGCGTTGAGAATTTCCAAATCAGAAACGTTTCTTTTGATGCAGCGACTACCGTGGCTTTGCTGTTGATGGTTACGTATACCATAGGTATACTTACTGATTTGGCTGGAAACACAATAAGAAATATTATTTTTAGATGTAGTCTACATTCCGTACTACGAGTAGTATACACTTTCATCGCTCGTTCAGAGAACTAATAGTTGGGTTTTTGACCTCTGTGGCCCATTTCTGGAAGGAAGCTACAAGTTACAAATCTAAACGGCCAATACCGTTAAAATGGCCAGTTTTTATTGGTAAAGCGTCAAAGTATTGCCAAATTACCCTCCTTGTAAAATGTTAACTTGTAAAATGGGCTCCTGGAATCGCTTCAGCTATAGAAACGAAAATATCTATGTTCTTTTATGGTTGCATAAACGAACATCGATATTTTCATCACATTTTAAAATATCCAAATTACCAGTTTTTACATACTTCATTAGGAATAGTTGTGAGTAGCCCTAGGTAGTACACTTCTTTTTAAAATTATGATCACCATATACTTAGGTAGTTTTACTGAAGTTGAACCGTTTATTTTGTGATAAGAATGTATAAGAGCAAGCGAGAGAGAAATATAGACCCGAAGTGCTAAGTGCTGTACTCCTCTTAACCCTTATCTGCATGGTAACGTGGATGTTGATCACTGAAGTGGAACTTGCCATACAACAATATTTAACAGCGGTATTCGTGAACTGACCATCGCATTGGATTCCTTGTTGATTGGAGATAATCAGAGTGTTGAGTGTGGCAATAACACAGTATTCGTCCGTGCCACACATGTCTATCACGTCCGGAATATGGTTCACCCACGACTGAAATTATAATTTGTACCGTAAGTGCTCGGCCACGACTACGAGCAGCAGCGACCGCGGCAATAGCGCGCCATACGTGCGAGCGAGACGCCACGCTCCGGTCTCTCGCTCCCGTGTATGGTGGACCGTTGATTGTCGGTGCAGCCGCCGCTATAAGTCGTGGCCAAGCACCATATAGATGTCAGAGAAAGCGGTGATGCCAGTGGCTCAAATGTGCGACTCTCAAACAGAGGACCATGGGTACAAATCTAACTGCAATGATTCTCCTCCACATAATCACAAGATGTTCCATGATGGAAAATATTGTAACGGTGTCCTTACCATGTTTTATGCATGTAGTTGTCATATTTTGGATACCACAAAACAATATTGTATTTAAGTTATTTAAGTAAATTACTTAGTAGAAGTACACAACTCGCACTCGGGCGGAGCAATGGCCGCCCTTACATTCACTATGTAGAGCATGCATATATATTGTCGCTGCGTCTCTTTTTGGCAAATACCAACTTAACGATCCTCGTGAAATGCCACTTTCTGGCACGCAAGGTAATTCGATTTTCAGTTACATATAAAATTACATAATGATGTACCTGTAAAGTAACGGTATCCCAAAACGTAACGGTTTCCGTCCCCGATACATACGCCAGTGTGTTCCCGTAGAACGCATACTTGTGGTCGGGTTTCACGTTGGCGAAGTAGATGAACGAGTCGATGGCTATGGCGAGGCGTAGGGAACGCTTCTCCCAGGAGAGAGACCGCATCGCGCCTCCGGGCACGCGTAGTGTTCGAATATGCTACGAATATGAACAAATAAATGATACACTTACATTTTAAACACATGCAAAATGCGACTCAAATCAGGGACAGTTAAAATTCAAATGACGAAGCCTGAAGATAAATCCAGTAAAATGCAATGCACATTATTGTGCATGATTATTTATTTCCATACAAGTTTGAGATTTAACCATCTCTACTTACTTTCCGTCGCCTATAAAACGTATCATTCACAATATATTTATCTTGATTACAATATTTTAATTAACCTTTTGAACAACTAAGGCACAAATGAAATACTAGTTCCTTACAGTAACGGATACTGCACGCGCTTAGGGCAGTGGCGTATCTGCGCAGTGACTATGTGTGTCTCGCTTTATCTTTAAGAAGGCCGGTGTGACGTCATTCGACACCGCGCTAGGGCTGCCTGCTCGGCTAACAAAATGTTAATAATAACTACTCTGAAAAACTAAATAACGGTGTGCGAGTTATGTACATTATGTATTCTCATTAAGTAAGTAGGGTTCATTTTATTATGTATGATGAAGAAGAATAAAAGTATATATTTACACACTTTTAATTATAAGTATTTCAACACAAAATTTAAACTCATGGAAATCTAAAACATTCAACATGAATATATCATTATATGTCGCACAATCATTCATTTATCTTTCAATAATTGCAACGTGTTTTTGCTTCTTGACGTATTTGTTTGTAGCGTTGCCAAGCAATGGGTACATAAACTTCATACTAATAAAAAAGTCCAAAACCAAAGAGCCCGGAAATACGTCGTCGTCTTCACAACCGCTCGCAGCAACGTGCGCCAGCCAGCCCTTTGATGATGGTCCCAGGGGACAGACTTATGTCGACGCGGCGGGATGAAGTCCGCGGGCTTCGTGCAGGTAGCCTGACTAAGGCGTGAATCAAACTAGCGCGGCCTGACACTGACTGCTTTTGTCAAGTTTACTATTGACCGCCACCGCAGGCCGCGCCATTCTGTGAGAGGCTTTAGACGAATATATCCGCACCGCCACAAAAGCATTTTTCCTGGCGTGTAGAGCAATACAGCCGTCACAAATACATTTATTGAGTTTCAACTTCAGATTATATATATATATAACAATTATTATGATGACAAGGCGCATGTATAATTATTAATACTCGTAAACGTGAACCTTAGAGTAAAGATATTAAATAGTTTAAAACATTTTACCTCTCCATATGCACTGAAGAATTGGACCACATTCGTCTGGTCTGAAGTGTACCCTGCGGCCGCCAGAATGGTCCCATTGTGGTTCCAATGACAGTCAATAGATGTCATGTTGGTTTCCACCACAATGCTATCTGTAATAAAAAAACAATTCAAGTTCTTAGGCATATTTCATACCTAGTTAACCACTCTTATACCCAGTTGGCGGAGGATTTTTATGGATTCGCGTCTAAGATACCTAAAGATAGGAGGAGGTAGGTAAATACCGGATACACTCTATCATCCTATGCTTTTATTCATAAACATCCTTAAAACCTATTTTAGCTAAAATACTGTTATAATTCGTTGTTTTTTCGTTTGTGTGAAAGAGAGAAAACCAATTTTAGTTAACAGAGGTTTGTTGAGTTTTGTGAATAGTTAAGCATGTTAGTCATTATTGGAAAAGGTCAGGTAGTTTTTTACCCATCTCTAACTAACAGTATCTGTAAGTATACTTCGTGTATGCGTAAAAGTAATGGAAGGGCGCTCATTATTCTAGTTGACGAACCTTACGTCTGATACCACTATTTGTAGGGACAAATGCGTATGAAGAGGTAAAAAGCACTGATTTTTCAAACTACCTTCTTCAACGCAATTTTTCATCAGCAATATGAGTCCGCTTTTGTAAGATATCATTAACACCGGTCGATTAGGCGGCGTTTTGCCGGCGTACCAGTCCATTGCCACCACTTCCATTGATCCTGTCACGCCATTTATAGCAACTGGCATCTGAAATATATTTTCAATTAGGTTAATTACTTTGCAAGAGACTGATGACGATTAACGACATTATTATTTTAATTTGGGTGGAAATCCATTTCTGTTTTATACATGCTCGAAGCATCGAGAAATATATAGATAAGTACTGCTACGCAAGCATTTTATGTTTTAATATATTGGATGGTATGATACTCAACCATTCAAATTCAAAACTAAGATGTTTTAAAATATTATCAATTCATTACTAACGTACTCAAAATCGCGTCGTACAAATACTAGGTATGCAGAATACCTTTTTCTGACCACTTGAGAATTTATTGATTTATTTGTAAACCTTACCAACTGAGGTGCCCGCATAATGCCTCCTGGAGTGTGATGTTTGATTATCATACATAAACATCGCATAAACTTTAATATATGTTAGTGTACTCTAACTTAACCATCTAACATAGAAATAGGGGGGTTACTGATTTTATAGCCCCGAAAGAACCAATACATGCTAATAACAACATTGGCATACTGTTAAATTTCCTTGGTCATCATACAGTTGCAGCTCTCCGCCGACCAGAGCAAACAACAGCTGGGTGTTATCTGGGGACCACTGTACAGCAGTAAGGCCGGGCCCCTTTATGTCTTTGCCCCATACTCTAGAGCCATCCACAGAACCAACAATCACAGCACCTATAAAAAAGGAGTAGCTTGAGTATGTATAATACATTCACTGCCAGGAACCCACCTAGTGGGTGCTCTGTTCGTAGGCGATTTTCTCTACTTAGCAGGAAAACCATGGCCTCAGCTACGAGCGTAGCGCTACGAATTCCTTGGCAGTGAATGTGTTAATTCATAAATATACAGTTTTACAGCATATCCTCTTCAAGAAACATACCATCCTCGTAGGCAATACATATTTTTTGCCCATCAGATCCCCAAGCCATACTTGAGACAGTAGATTTATTTCTGTTATTTATCATTTCTTCATACCAGGAACCCTTTACATGTAAACATATATAAATAGATTAGGCAAGGCTTTGAATATTTTTAAACATGATCTTGAAAATTGATAATAATAACCAAGCTCTATGATTCTACAACTTTTTTAGTAAAACATCACTTTGATACAAGTAATCCTACTAATCCTACTAATATTATAAATGCGAAAGTTTAGATGTTTGGATGTTTTTTACTCAATCACGCTTAAACGGCTGAACCGATTTGAATGAAATTTTGCAAGAAGATAGTTTATAGCCTGGATATAATATAGGATAGTTTTTATCCCGAGTCCACGCAGCCGAAGTCGCGGGCGGAAGCTAGTATTTTAATGTGAAAGTTTGGATGTTTAGATGTTTGTTACTCAATCAATTTTGCACAAAGATAGCTTATTGCCTGGATTAAAATATAGAATAATTTCTATCCCGGTTCCACGCAGACGAAGTCGCGGGCGGTAGCTAGTATGACATATAATTATACCTTATACAGCATCCAAACAATGATAACTCCATGTTCATCACTGGTGGTCAGTTTCTGGTACACCTCATTCCAAATGGCAACACGCAATTGGCCTGTGTGGCCCTCCAAACTCAAGTTCATTGACAGATTGCCTCCCCCACCTTTAAAATCAAATTGACCTATATTCCACCATTAAACTCCTTATAAAATATATGTATTTTGTCTAAACTGCAAGTCCCACAGAAATTATATTTATTTATTTATTGTATGGCTTATTATGTTAATCTACTTAAAAGTTAAATTTAACATGACGACTGTGCAGTTAAAAGTGCTTTGGGTTTGATCCAAGGGTTGGCTGTATAGATTGCCTCAAGCAAATGATGTGTTTGCCCAGAAAGGAGTTGCGGCTGCGCATTAGGCAAGGGTAATCGGTTAGAATGTGTGTAGGCAGAGGTATAGTTTGGATGACAATTCAATATAATGGTACCATTGAGCTGATCTGATGATGGAGATAAATGGTGGCCATGGAAATTCAGTACTTAACCAACGTAACCAACCATTGAGTTTAGGCTCATAGTTGGCAATAAAAGCTTGTACCAAAAATGAAATTTTTGACAAAAGCTAATTTTACCATGCAGTTTATAAAATAAAAAATATAAGGTGTTCAGGGCATACCAGCTACCTTCACTCATAGGTGTTAAAAAATTAACTGAATCAATAATAATAATTACCAGATTCTAGTTTCAAAACTTTTAGCATTCCTTCTTCCCCACCCACTGCAATATAGCCTGAAGAATGATTCCATGATATACAAGTAACATTTGACTGTTTGGGAATGGCAATCTGAAATTAATAATTAACAATAATATATTTTATTTAGATCCAGAAAACAGCCCTAGCATAGAAACCCATACGTAAAGCAACTTTGTAAAAATCAGGAGAGAATCATCTTTGAATGGATATCCTTCCTGTAAAAATGGGAACTCACGGGAAGATAGCATTGTCATTGTTTTGGACAGCAACTCACTTAGCCAAATAAGTAGGATCTCTTGTTTTTCAATAGTAAAATGAGAATCTCCTCCTTTTTTGAAGTCGGTTAAAAAAGATGAAACAACCATGGACATGTCTAAGTGAGTTGCCTTTTTAAGTCTCCATAGTAACACAGAGAATAACAAAAAGGAATAGGTACCTTTTTACTCATATAAATGAACATAACGAAGTCGTAAGTGCAAGCGTTAAATGTATTTATAGCGATTTATTAAAATAACTGTTAATTAGCTACACAAAAGTTGCAAATAAACAAGTTGTTTGATAACTTTGTTTTCGGTTGGCGACTTTTCAGATTACATTAGACAAATATATATCAAAGAATTCTTGCAAACTGTATTTTGAAACGTAAGACTAATCGCTTCAGTGTACTTCATCTTTTAATAGAAAACATTGCAACGAACTAAAATAATTACAATAAACACAAGCCGCAGCAAGCAATGTTTGAGTTTTGCGTTGTTTGACTTTGACTTGACAGATTAATTTGACATTTGACGGCTTTCGATGTTTTTTTTTATATATAATTCGTCCATTCGGACAGGCTAAGACCATGGGCCATACTGCCTAGTCTTCAGTAAGTCGGCTTTCGATGACATTGATTGATAGCAATGTTTGACGCTAGAGAGCGCGTTAAGAAACCCATTGTACGAAGTTATAGTTTATAATTTTGTATTAAAATCTATACTTGAATTACTTACCGCTTTTATTCATGCCAGCCACTTTCTACATTAAATTTACAACGATGACATTATTACTAACAGAGATGGACATGACCATGACAAATAGAACCTTAACACTTTCAGTATATATAACTTATTAAGGTATCAGAACATTTCTGCACGAAGAATTTAACGTTCCGTTCCAGATATGAATTTAATAGAGTAATTATTTTTATTATAATTTTATTGTCGCACAATACAACTTTAAGCCACTTTACGAGTGTGAAAACAGCTTTTGTATTTGATTATAAATATAAATTGTAAAAAATCTACATTGTAATGGATTTATTCGTAATAACATTAAATGTTTAGTGTCGCACGCAAGTGTCAGTCATCTATATTAGTAATTTAGTAAGAGGTAATCTGTGAGAGCAGCATTCGAGACAAATTCAAATCAATAATCTTGTACCATTATAATGAAAATGAAGGTTTTCAGTGAATATCTTGATTTGCTGGTCTGTTTAAAATGCTTCTACCATGGGGAGAGCTAGCGGGCTCAATTAATATTTCAAAATTACTAAGTTCAAGATTCCCGAATTGTATATAAAGTATTATCATAGTAGTGCGACGACCGGAGACAAGATGTTGGGCAGAAAACAAAGTCTTAAAGGGGAACCAGTCCTCGCAGACTATGGTCCCGAAGAATCGCTTAACGAAAGCGCCGATATAGAATGGGTAAATAAGGTAAGTCATTACGAACTGATGCAAGTTTCGGTATTAACATAACTTGTAAACATCTAACAGAAACACACATATTTTTTTGCAGTTATGGGTGAGAAGAATTTTAAGACTTTGTGCTCTGATGAGCCTTGTATCTGTGTCATTGAATACTCCCAAATCATTTGAAAAATATCCTTTACTCCAAACAATTACCTTTGCTGTAGATTGCAGTGTGACCCTGTTTTTTACCGCTGAAATGATTGCTAAAATGCACATAAGAGGAATACTTAAGGTAAACATTTATTGAATTCATAGAATAGTAGTATTCATGAATGTGTGAAATATGTTAAGTTACAAATTAATATATTTTGTGTGTCATATTTTCCAGGGAGATGTTGCCTATTTGAAAGATCACTGGTGTCAGTTTGATGCATCTATGGTATTTTTCTTATGGGTATCAGTTTTACTGCAAATGTTTGAATTAACTTTTATTGTGCCGAGATACAGCTACCTCAGCATTTTGAGGGCACCTAGGCCTTTAATAATGATAAGATTTCTGAGAGTATTCTTGAAATTCTCCATGCCAAAATCAAGGATCAATCAGATATTTAAGTAAGTATTGTTGTGGTGTAAGATTGTCCATATATTATTTTGTTATTTTATAAGCCTAAACTTGGCAAACAAGGAAAAAAATTGTTAAAGGCCTTGGTTAGTGCTACATAGAGCACAAAACATTTTTAGCAAGGCAAATAGTGAAACTTACACCACCAAGTATAGGATTAAAAAACACACATGGTTATAAATGAATAGTTAATTTACCAGAATATAACCCCATCCTTTGTCTTGCAGGAGATCAAGCCAGCAGATCTACAATGTGACACTGTTCTTTCTGTTCTTCATGTCATTGTACAGTTTGCTGGGGGTGCAATTTTTTGGAGAACTGACCCATCATTGTGTCAGGAACACAACCGATCCTTAGTAATCTTTTCATTGTGCCTTGCATGTGCTCAGTAATTTTTTTTGTTAGATTCTTTTTCCAATATTATAATCATCTTTCTTTTTCAGTGTTGTAACAATAAACTCCCTGGCTATTCCGGATACATTCTGTTCACCAGATCCTGGCTCTGGATATCAGTGTCCCCAAGGAATGAAGTGTATGAAACTTAATTTGTCCAAATACATCATGGGATTTAATGGGTTTGAAGAATTTGGTGAGCATATAATCTAAACAAATTAAAACTCTTGCAAAAACGTTAAGTTTTCAAACTTGTTGATATTAAAATGTTTGTTCTAGTAACAAGTTTGTTTACGGTGTACCAGGCATCTTCCCAGGAGGGATGGGTCTTTATAATGTACCGTGCCATTGACTCTTTGCCAACATGGAGATCTGCACTTTATTTCAGGTAAGATAATACTTTTAACCAGACCCCTGTTGCATATCTACAAATTATAATTTTGCTACTTTGACCCTGACAAGTGATCTTTCTGATCAGTGTCGCTGATATAGACTTGTAAAATTGTAATTGGTAGCTTTGCATAATGGGCCCATGGATGTCATACTGGAGCCTTGAAGCCTACTTATATAAATAAATATTTGAATATTAAATGCAATATTATATTCCAGCACAATGATCTTCTTCTTAGCTTGGTTAGTGAAGAATGTCTTCATAGCTGTGATAACTGAAACTTTCAATGAAATCAGAGTTCAGTTCCAACAAATGTGGGGAGTGCGGAATCCAATAACAAAGGGAAGCACGACTCAGTTCTTCACTGGAGATGACAACTGCTGGAAATTAGTCACCATTGATGAAAATAAACATTCAGGTTACTATTTTATAATATAAGGATTTACCAGCAATCTATTGTAAAGTTAAAACTATTTAAAATGACGGTCAAGAACTGCCAGTGTAATTTCAACCTACTTGTTTAGACTGCAAAGTCGGGATTTGACCGTATTATTTCTCAAACAAACAAAAATCATCACTTTTTATTATTGTCTTCACATTCAGGGACCGGAACCTGTTTCCCTAATCAGGTTTTTCAATAGGTTTATTTTAGAAGTTGTTAATAAATAAAAATATATTAGCGCGCCCCGCTTGCATCGCGCTGCTGGTGAAGGATTTAATTTTTTTTCCTACACAATTTCTCTACCTGTGTGGTGTCGGGTTAGAATTTCACCACCCCCTTTCTTCCCGTGGGTGTCGTAAAAGTCGACTAAGGGACCAGGGTTGAAGTGTGTTGTGGGCGATGGGCTAGCAACCTATCACTGCAATATCACATTTTGTCGATCTTTTATACCCACATGTATGCTAAAAGTGGCGCTGGAACATACGTTTCATGTGCTCTGCCTACCCCTTTTGGGAATAAAGGCGTGAATGTATGTATGTATGTATGTAATTTCTCTACTTGACTACTCCTTAGGTTTTAGGTGGTAATAGAACATGATAAGATGAGAGGTACAAAAAGTACATGTGTTTATTTCTCATTTTAACTGTGGTTTTCACGACAGATCACCTTAGAACCTAGCATACAAATAGCTATGAGACCAGTATTCTGACTCCTGTTGAATGTTGTAGGTTCTGCTCCAGAAATCTTCCACAGAATGTTAAGATCGGCGTATTTCCGGCTGCTCGTTATGGGCGTGGTATTGGCGAATGGTATCATCACGGCCACAATGAACTTCAAACACGATGGCAATCCAAGAGAGTTTTTTTACGAGAAATATTATTACATTGAGGTAACTTAACAAATTATTATAAACTCAGGCATATGGGCGAGGGGAATGGGCTAGAGTCCCCGTGGAAGTTAGAGACTTATCCCCTCATTTACAAAACATAACAAACTTTTGTTACCTCTAATATGTTTTGTCCCTTTCTCACAAGTTAAAGTTAATTTTATACAGTATGGTAAACTTACAGGTGATATACGAATTTCACCGGGATTTTGCGTTAAATAAGCTTGGTGAATGTTGTGTGTAGTGAATAAGGGGATACACCTTTGAATTATTTAAAATATGTATGCTGAGCTAGTCCACTGAGTAGACCATTTCCTTTACTAAAAAGTCCGTAGTAAATATCAAATGATAAAACGGTATATAAGATTTCGAGAAGCCTTAGAAGAACGAACATTACTAGCCAGCCATGGTGTTCTGTTTAAAAGTGTAGCGCCTGAATGTTGCCACCGTTAACTTAGGCGGCGCTGCTTTTATTAAAGTGGCTTATGTTTTTTTTCATTTTGCTGAAATATGTTATGCTGATTTTCTTTTTTCCAGATTGCGTTTACAATATTCTTGGATTTCGAGGCACTGATTAAGATATGGTGCCTTGGTTGGAAAGGTTATTTTAAACATTCTGTCCACAAGTTCGAACTGCTTTTGGGCATCGGAACAACCATTCACATCATACCCCAGCTCTATATGTCAGGCTTCACATACTTTCAGGTAAATATTTTGAAAAGATGGAAATGTAATATAATTTATTAGCATTACCAGTGTGTATAGAGTGCCAAAGTCTAAGGAAAAATCGTGGACAATTTTTCTGTCAAATAAATACAGAAATAGATTGGTAGTCACAATGCGCCATGCGAAATATATGACCGGAGCTGACACTGGGATAAATAATAAATAACTACTATGGGACAATCTTAGACAAATCGAACTAGCCCCATATTAAGTTTTATAAGGCTTGTGTTATGTACTAGACGAAGATATAAATTTAATAGACATAAATTAAATGCATAGGAACATCCAAGACTCAGAAACGAATATTCATGCTCATCCTCATCACACAAATATTTGCCCTTACCGGGATTCGAACCCAGGTCCTTCAGCTCCGTAGGCAGCGTCACTACCCACTAGGCTAATTGGTCGGTGAGATAATATCTTCTACTGCCTTTTTGCAAGTACAATGTTTTCTTTGCCATAATGCTCGCTATTATTACAGCTCTCTCTACTTTCTTTTATCTTACTTGATATAATTGTTTTTTTTAAATCTATTGACTACGACTTCTATCGAAGGTTCTCATTTCGTCTTCATGTCTTATTATTTTCAGGTCCTACGAATCGTAAGATTAATTAAAGCATCACCATTATTGGAAGGATTCGTTTACAAGATATTCGGCCCTGGGAAGAAATTAGGAAGCCTAATCATTTTCACAATGTGTTTGCTTATCATTAGTTCCTCAATATCAATGCAGTTGTTCTGTTTTTTGTGCGAATTCACAAAGTTCGAAGCATTCCCCGAGGTAAAACTACACATTTATTTGAGCGATATAGTTGAAATTGTTTTAAAAATAATCCACAACTTGCAAAGAAGAAGAAATCAATTTGAACACTCTTGCTTTAATCATAAGGTCGTTATTGCAGCGGATTATTTTGTTAGAAATGATAAAATTCTTGTATATTACAGGCTTTTATGTCTATGTTCCAAATATTGACGCAAGAAGCGTGGGTAGAAGTAATGGATGAAACCATGGTTCGGACCAGCCAGACATTGACTCCTTTGGTGGCCATATACTTCATTTTATACCATCTATTTGTCACATTGGTAAGAACTATATATATTTTCCCGTAAACGCCTAAATAGCTGTTGGAGGCCCGAAGGGCACGTCAATGGGTACAGTCAGCATCAGAAGCTAAGCATAATAGCACGTTCAAAATGACCTACACATATCCTTATTCCCTTGACATTAGAGTTCGTGTGTAGATTTTGATCACTAGGACCGCTTAGCAACTTCTGCTGCTGACTGTACATCGCAAATACAAATTATAGTCCAGGTGGAAATATATGAAACGCAAGTTTTTTTTTAAATCGCGCTACAAGTAAATTTTATCACGCTCATACCTCAAATAATTATATCGCAGAGGGATAGGCACTGGTCCCACCGCCGGCTAGTAAGCTAGTTTAGTAAGATAGCGGCTAAGTTGGGCGAGTAGTATTACATTGCGGATCTTTAAAGGTCGATTGATCACACTGTGCCTGGTCAGCACGCAATGAACCGTTACTCGCTCAACTTTTCTAGCTTACTAGCCGGCGGTGGGACCAGTGCCTTAAGGACATCGCAAGCAGGAGCTTATTTATTATATCGCAGAGGGTTAAGGACATCGCAAGCAGGATCATATTTATTATATCGCAGAGGGTTAAGGACATCGCAAGCTGGAACATATTTATTATATCGCAGAGGGTTAAGGACATCGCAAGCAGGAACATATTTATTATATCGCAGAGGGTTAAGGACATCGCAAGCAGGAACATATTTATTATATCGCAGAGGGTTAAGGACATCGCAAGCAGGAACATTATTTATTATATCGCAGAGGGTTAAGGACATCGCAAGCAGGAACATATTTATTATATCGCAGAGGGTTAAGGACATCGCAAGCAGGAACATTATTTATTATATCGCAGAGGGTTAAGGACATCGCAAGCAGGAACATATTTATTATATCGCAGAGGGTTAAGGACATCGCAAGCAGGAACATTATTTATTATATCGCAGAGGGTTAAGGACATCGCAAGCAGGAACATATTTATTATATCGCAGAGGGTTAAGGACATCGCAAGCAGGAACATTATTTATTATATCGCAGAGGGTTAAGGACATCGCAAGCAGGAACATATTTATTATATCGCAGAGGGTTAAGGACATCGCAAGCAGGAACATTATTTATTATATCGCAGAGGGTTAAGGACATCGCAAGCATGAACATATTTATTATATCGCAGAGGGTTAAGGACATCGCAAGCAGGAACATTATTTATTATATCGCAGAGGGTTAAGGACATCGCAAGCAGGAACATATTTATTATATCGCAGAGGGTTAAGGACATCGCAAGCAGGAACATTATTTATTATATCGCAGAGGGTTAAGGACATCGCAAGCAGGAACATATTTATTATATCGCAGAGGGTTAAGGACATCGCAAGCAGGAACATTATTTATTATATCGCAGAGGGTTAAGGACATCGCAAGCAGGAACATATTTATTATATCGCAGAGGGTTAAGGACATCGCAAGCAGGAACATTATTTATTATATCGCAGAGGGTTAAGGACATCGCAAGCAGGAACATTATTTATTATATCGCAGAGGGTTAAGGACATCGCAAGCAGGAACATTATTTATTATATCGCAGAGGGTTAAGGACATCGCAAGCAGGAACATTATTTATTATATCGCAGAGGGTTAAGGACATCGCAAGCAGGAACATTATTTATTATATCGCAGAGAGTTAAGGACATCGCAAGCAGGAACATATTTATTATATCGCAGAGGGTTAAGGACATCGCACGCAGGAACATTATTTATTATATCGCATAGGGTTAAGGACATCGCAAGCAGGAACATTATTTATTATATCACATAGGGTTAAGGACATCGCAAGCATGAACATTATTTATTATATCGCAGAGAGTTAAGGACATCGCAAGCAGGAACATTATTTATTATATCGCAGAGAGTTAAGGACATCGCAAGCAGGAACATCATTTATTATATCGCAGAGGGTTAAGGACATCGCAAGCAGGAACATTATTTATTATATCGCAGAGAGTTAAGGACATCGCAAGCAGGAACATATTTATTTTGTTTTTCGTAAACTAGTACTTAAGGATTCGGGCTGCAGGTATAGCTTATCGTTATAATGGGTTTTCGAGATTTTAAATTGAACAACAATGTTATAGGAAATATTCTCATTCTAGTTGGTGGATTTCAGATCGTGCTCTCGCTTTTCGTAGCAGTCATCTTGGACAACTTGGAGTTGGATGAAGATATCAAGAAATTAAAACAACTGAGATATCGACAACAGAGTGCAGAGATAAAAGAAAGTTTACCATTTCGTCTAAGGATCTTCGAAAAGTTCCCTGACAGCCCTCAGATGACCAAATTACACAAAGTACCTGGGGACTTCAACTTGCCAAAGGTGATTGCTTAGCCGCTTCGTTCTATATCAGACCAAAAATAGGTTAAACATTGCACCCACACTGTAGTATTACTGGTTAATATTTGAATTACAAGCTTAGGCCGAGCAAGAAGATGCTTTATTTCTCTAACCAGGAGATTCAAAATTAATTAATAGATAAATAAAATGAGCTGTACCCTTCCTCCGTATTCCTTTTTAAACCCAATGTTGTCTCTTGGGTCACGCGACATAATAACAAAAACAAAGTGTAGCCTCAAGGCATGCCGATACGATATTCAATTGTTTTGCAGGTTCGGAGTCATGCATGCGTCATTTTGTCTGTGATTAATACGACGTTCAATTGTTTTGCAGGTTCGCGAGTCATTCATGCGTCAATTCGTCTGCGAAGAAGTAGAAGAGGAGGCGACAGGCGCGCCGCAGAAGCCGCGCGCACCGGCCGGCGACGCGTCGCGTCTCGCGTACGTCGGCGCGGACAAGATCTCCTTCCCGTATCGGAAGCGGTGCCTCGTGAAGACGCTCGTGGTCGCCCCGCCCTCGCAGCGGCCCAGCTCGGCTCTCAGGCGTCACGTCGTGGCATCCATAATAGAGTATGTACAAGCATGTTGATTAACCATGTTTCATTGCAAATTTCGATAATAGTGGAAAATTGAAAAAATATTCGCCACGAGCGGGATTTGAACGCACAACATATGGAATCCGTCCATCGCTCTGCCATCCCGCTCGTGGCGAATAATTTTTCAATTTTCAACTATTATTGAAATTTGGAATTTCGTTAGCGGACGTTTCTGCTTAATAAACATTTCATGTTTCATTGGTCAATGCTAACCTTGAAAAATCCTGACCGGTTTGGAATTCTTTTTATTTTATTTACATCAGCTATCAAATATAGTTTTTCTTTGGAAAGTTGAGGTTATTTATAAAAAAAAATCGTTATGTTTATTTATTTTTCGTTTATTTTCAGGTATTATTTTTGTTCGTGTTCCACGTCCCTGTAAAGGTTTAAAACATTTCATTCATATTTGATACATTTGTCACAAATTAAACATTTACATATGTTCATTAAAGTAATCATTAATTGCAGAGATTCGAATAATCACCGAATGGTTCTTGGAGATTCCGCCATGTTAGCCACTGGAGGCAAATCGGGGCTGAAGTCGCAAGGAACTATATCGAGTGCTAAACAGTTAAGGGTGGATCAAAAGAAGTAAGTTCCAGTTCCTACTATTCCTACTAATAAAAAAAAAGTTTCTATGTTTGGATGTTTGTCACTCAATCACGCTTAAACGGCTCAACAGATTTGGATGAAATGGCATTGGGTAACCTTATATGATAAAAAATGACGTTTTTATTTTTTTGCAGCGGCCAAGGATGTTTTTTTAATAATTGTTTGTATATCTATGGTATCTGAAGCTACATAAACTAATTGCAGACATAGATATACCTCATGTCAATGTATATGCAAAGTTTCGTTACAATCTAACGCGTAGTGTGAAAATGAGAGCGTAACTACGTTTGTATGGAGAATCGAGCTTACTGCGGACTCTTAACATTATGAAGTGTGACACCACCATGACATTGAATGATATGACTAACTAATCAGATGACTACCAATCATTATGACTTGCGAAAAAATACCTTATAACAATTATTATAAATTAGATTATTGCCTTTAACATTATGTAATTGCATAACACCGGGACATTGAATGTTATGGCTAACCAATTTTATGACTAACAATAATGATGACCTGCAAAAATCAGAACTACAATTTATATTGTTAAATTTCATGACTTTCGACAATATGACTAGAAAAAAATATGGTGGAAAACGTTATGGACTGAAAAAATCGGATCTCAAATTTTATGGGAAAATAATATAGACCCTAAATTCACGAACTGTAGGGTTTTATTGTAACTTTTAACTCGATTTTTATGGACCGTGATCTAAGCTTGGTACTATTACAACGGAGTAACATTATTTCAAAAAAACTCTGTCTCCAGGCTAACGCGACAGATCAACGACTAGAAAAAGTTGATCAACCCAAATTATCCCCAATATGCTCTTTATTTTATACCTTACTGTTTAGACAGCAAGGTGGCTACAAATAGCCACCTTGCTTGCGGTCAAAATATGAGTTCTATATGGGTGTTATTTATTCTACGCCATTCTTTGTCCATATATCGGGAATCTGCGCTTTGAGAACCACATACTTAATGTTGTGAGTAACTGCTTCTATCGCCTTAAAGTTCTATATAATATACGAGATTACCTTAGTGTCGATTTGCGTGTTGACCTATGTGAATCACTTGTATTATCTAGGTTAAACTATTGTGATGTCGTGTATGATGGGTGCATTACTGGTCGTTCCAAGAGGCTCATACAACGAGTGCAGAACGCATGTGCTCGTTTTTGTTTCAGAGTCCCTCCCCGATCCCACATCACTCCATACTTGAACGCCGCTAACTTGCTTAACATGCCGGCACGCCGGCGCCTGCACCTGGCCACTCTGCTGTTCGGGGTGGTAAAACTGGATACCTCCACCTACCCTTTTTCATAAACTGGTATGGTCCAAAAGTGCGCGCAGGTTTAAGGCAATGGCCATTATACCTATGCACAGAACCGCTGCGTTCAGAGGTAGTTTCAAGTTTGCGGCGTCTACGTGCTGGAATGATATCCCTCCTCCTATCCAAGGGGCGCTTAGCAGATACACCTTTAAGCGTATGCTTAAAGGCTATTTGTTGACGCTCCAGAAATCCAAAATCCTAATCCCCAGCACTGTGACAGCAATAAATATGCCAATTTCTCATTTCTTATCTAGTTTTTGTTTTTAATGTGTACTGTAAATATAAATATTTTATTAAAGCTGCATCTAGGTAGTGTGTACATGTATTATCTCACTTTTTATTTATGTTTATTTCTCTTTCGCCTGTCCCAATACTGTAGGTAGTTTATTTATTACATTTATATGGCGTTTCCGTGAGTCATTGACGGTGCTGGCTGAAAATCAGCGCTGCAGGTGTCTGACACCTCAGCATTATGCTGAGCCAGTGTCCGGTTCACTGCCGCAGCGACACACTTGTTTCATGTTTTATATGTTTTCTGTTTTTTGATTATTTTATTGTTTAACACGTGTGTTTAACACACGTGTCCTGTGTGTTTGTGAATAAATGTATCTTTCTTTATTTCTTTCTCATTATATGTAATTGCCAACGAAACTACGTATTAAGAATTTTCCAATCATAGATTTTGATCACGTTTGTTAACAATCCCAGGTTCGGGTCTCGGTCTATAAGGCGGTCAGTCCGCAGCGGCTCGATCAAGCTCAAGCAGACGTACGAGCACCTGCTGGAGAACGGCGACATCGGCGCGGCGTCGCGCGTCGTGCCGTCCTCGCGCGCGCGCCCGCCCTACCTCGACATCCGGCTGCTGCAGGCCAAGCGGCAGCAGGCGGAGATGAGGAGGTACACCAATATCAATAATAGGCTATTCTACGATTTTTTTAAATATATTTTGAAATGTTCGCATAGATTCGATAGTCAACTGGTATTTTTATTTCCTCAAAATAATATCGCTTTAAGCAATTAAATAATGGTTGAAATTTGAACATTATATATTCGGGCCAAAAAGGCAGCCGCCATTATCGTGACGTCATAACTGCAATAACAAACCACAGACTACTAAGAAGATACACGTCAAATGTGCATGTACTTCTTTTACTTCTAATCTATACCTTCTGATTGGTCTTATTTTTCATGGATTTTCTAACTAAAAATGAGCTTTCATACTCGTTATCGTTGGTGTGTTGCGCCAACTTGTAATAGTTCAACGTTGAAGACTCCTCAAAACATGTAATCTTATCATCGGAAATATACAATATTATATTGTTCTAATATAGTTTCAGAAAATGAAACAGATATTCTGTTTACTTACAAAGCTGTTTTGATATTTCTGCATTCAGCAGAAAAGAAATCTGTATTATACGCAAAGAACTTTGCAATCATCACTGCGTCTATTTTCGGTAGATTTGTATTGTCAGCTTTTACAAATCCAACCTCCATCGTAGATGGCGTAAAATAGCGTATCAAATCTAAATAAATACAATTTGAGTCCACAATATCAATATTTTTTAACTTTTTGCTGTTGTTTACACCGAAAACTTGTTTTTGTATTTGCTGTTCTGACGTCACTCACAGAAGACAATATGGCAGTCGGCGTTTTTGGTCACGTGACATACAGATAATAAATATACGATTTTAATTAAGAAATTAAAAATATTTCTTATGTTTTATAACAAAATAGTTGCATATATTCGTATTTCCTAAAGTCAAAACTATAGAAATAACATACTTTCATAATTTATTTGTGATAGACGAAAATAGCCTATTCATTCATCCGCGGGATTTCCGTAATGCCCTGAGCCCAAGTGACTCTCGGACGGTCAATGGTATACACGAAATCGATACGCATACAAACGATCTACAAGTTTTTTGGTTGAAATAAATATGCGATCTGGGGCTTTACGAATTACCCCCCGTGGTGCGTACACAATTTTACGTCTTCTCATGGGTGTGAACGCAGGCCCACGGGCGCATCGGCAAATCTCACTTACCGCCCAGAGTGACGTAAAAATTATTATATTACTAAGTGTTAACCGTCAAATGACTCGCCCTACATCTGTATTTTGGGTGTCAATAAATAGCCCGCATATTTGACCCCATGTACACACTGTCAGGAACCAGCGCGAAGAAGATCTCCGCGAGAACCACCCCCTGTTCGACACGCCGCTGCTGATAGTGCCCCGGGAGTCTAGCTTCAGGAAGATCTGCCGCGCCATCGTGGACGCGCGGTACGACGCGCGCCTGCGGGACCCCGTCACGGGGAATGAGAGGAAGGTGCATTATAAGAGTTTCCAGTAAGTTCATTTTTACAACCCATTATGTCATGCATGTGATTTTCTTGTTTGACTTTAGAATAGATAATTATGACAAGCTTAATTCTACGGGGTCAATCAACTTTTATCTGCTGCTCGTTACAATCGACGTTGATGTCCCCTGGGTCACTCAGGAAAAGTATGGTTTTGAAGTCAACAAAAGAGACTTAGTCCATAAAAATAAGTATTTTCTAAGAAACTATCACTATTGTCTCCTGCGTCACGGGATATAACAATAGCAGTAAAGTTAAAGTCCAGCGCCAGTATATTTCTTTTTTAAGAAATTATGTAATGTAATGGTAGTGCCACGAGAGTTGTGGTGAATGATTGATTACACACACAGCTACATGAAGTACTGATTGCAAAAAAAGTGAATGAAAGAATACGTTTTCTAGTATAGTAATGGTTACTGAGCTAAGCCGAAGATGGACGGACATAGGGACGGACGGACATGGCGAAACTATAAGGGTTCCTTGTTGACTACGGAACCGTAAAAACACTTAAATATATATTTTAATAGGTATAAAAACAGTAAGAGTAAAAAGTAAATAACAGTAATTTCAAAATCCCGTGCGTGACGTCAACTCTGATGACACTACCTATACTTTCGAGCAGATATATTTAAACTCTCCTTCGGGTTGGAAATAATTTTACATTCATTTTCAGCAATTTTTTGGGATTGGTGACTTATTTGGACTGGGTGATGATAATGGTCACGACTTTATCATGCTTTTCTATGATGTTCGAAACACCTACTTACAGAGTTATGGAAAATTTCGTTCTACAGGTATGAAGATAAAGTTAAAAACAGTTAAATATAACATGTTGCCTTATAATCCCTTATTAAATTGGATGTATAAATTTTTAGATTGCGGAGTACGGATTCGTAGTATTCATGAGTTTGGAGTTAGCTCTGAAAATTTTAGCAGATGGTCTGTTCTTTACACCGAAAGCGTACCTGAAAGATGCGGCAGCTGTTCTGGATGTTTTCATTTACATTGTAAGTTGAAGTTGAAGAAGGTGTATTAACGGGTCACTCAGTTAGTTCAGTGCCGGCTACGCGAGCGCTCATGGTTAATAACCGCGCAACGGTCGAAACATGTCGAGCAATATTCGACCTCGATGACGTGAGTGACCCGTTTCATTATCTACACTTATAATAAATTTCTTACTTAATATTTTAATGTCCGAGATTCACGGGAGTCTTTTATATCAAATTCCCTTCTATCGACCCATTCGCCATCACAAAAAAATATTCGAGGAGGTACTCACCCCCACGCCAAGTGTTAAGTATGGTTTTGCAACTTCACATGAAGCCGGTGGCAGTTCGGTGGGTGTCAACGGTAACGAACTTGAGCTCTAGTCAGTGGCGGTCAATTGGTTAAAGAAGGTGCTCAAATATATACAGGGTGTAACAAATAGGGGGTGTGAACCGATCAAGGGCTTGACAGGTATCGTGTTCTGATAAGAATAAAGAGAAAAAAAAATTGATACGATTTTTTTTTTACATTTGTATGGAGCTCTTAGCTCCAGTCGGCCAACGCTCCATACAAAGGTAAAAAAAAATCGCGTCAAAAAAAAAGGTTAATTTGGAAAATGTGACGTACTAGCGATCAATAATCCCCCTCTTGCGGGAAAGTCCATCGTTCCGTTCCACGCAGTATAGGTATAAAATAACAAAATAAAAATGTATATTTTGCGGACAATCATACACACACCGACTTAGTCCCAAAGCTTGTACTACCCATAGTACTATTCTAATACTACCGGTGTTATCTTCCGTGTTAATAGCGGCTGTTCAACTGAGTTACATACTGTACCTGCAGGTATGCACGGCGACTTGTGTGCAATTGTTCTTCCCCTTTTGAAAGTATTAGAATGAATTGGGATGTCACTCATTTTGACTATGACGTATTGCATAGTAACACTTGCTTATTATTTGAAGAATAAAAACAAGATTATGAATGAAACAGTTGACTGTTATCCACTCGGGCACCTAACAGTAGGCTATATTTATGCTCCCTGCCCGCCAGGTGTCGCTGACGTTCCTGTGCTGGATGCCGCGCCTCGTGCCCCCGGGCTCGGCGGCGCAGATGCTCATGATCCTGCGCTGCGTGCGCCCGCTGCGGATCTTCACGCTGGTGCCGCACATGCGCAAGGTCGTCTACGAGCTGTGCCGGGGCTTCAAGGAGATACTGCTGGTTCGATCCGATCCGCACACACGCGCGTCTTGTGATTTAGAGCTTCCCGAGCTGTTTAAGAGTCCGCAGTAAGCTCGGCCGAATTTCACCTTCCCATACAAACGTAGTTATGCTCTCATTTTAAAACTACCAGTTGGATTATGGCGAAACTTTGCATATACAACGACATGAGGTATATCTATGTTTGTAATTAGTTTATATGGTTCCAGTTTATAAAACAAACAAAATAGAAAAACTTAAATTCGCTGTATTTTTTTTACTATGGTATCTGAAGCTACATAAACTAATTACAGACATAGATATACCTCATGTCCATTGCATATGCAAAGTTTCGTTACAATCCAACACGCAGTTTTAAAATGAGAGCGTAACTACGTTTGTATGAAGAATCGAGCTTACTGCGGACTCTTAAGCGAGACTAGGGTTTTAAAGTACTGACAAGAGGATTACTATACTCAAGTAAGCCCCGACGGCTCGAGGTTTTAATGCTCGGCTGAGCTCTACTCACAACACTACTCATAACACACACACTAATCATTACTCAGTTTTATCAACCCTTAGTTGTTTTCATCCTGTCCTGTGACTTAGGGGACAACAGTGATAGTAATTTTCAAAAAATACCGTTTTCAGGTAAAAATACGTACCTGAAAAGTAATGGTAAATTTTAGAAATTGGCTTATATTCCTCGCAAACATGGTAAATTTTGTGGTGAATCTGGGGCGTTAAAATAATTCAAAGCCAGTAAACTTAGACCTCGGTCATTTCCAAAAGGTAACACCATTATAACAGTTATAACCAACTAGCTTCCGCCCGCGACTTCGTCCGCGTGGACCCGGGATAAAAACTGTCCTATATTTTAATCCAGGCTATAAACTATCTTCGTGCAAAATTTCATTCAAGTCGGTTCAGCCGTTTAAGCGTGATTGAGTAACAAACATCCAAACATCTAAACTTTCGCATTTATAATATTAGTAGGATGAATTATAAACAATCAAAAAAAGTTGATAGACCCAACTATCATTAATTGGTTTAACATATCCAATTTCTAGGTAAACACTCGTAGAATTAGGTACACTAACGTAGCAGCTCAATTTATGTTTTCTGTGCTGTTTTAAATTAGCTGTATAATTTTTCTTCAGGTATCAACACTTCTTATACTGTTGATGTTCGTGTTCGCTAGTTACGGCGTACAACTATACGGAGGAAGGTAAAATTCCAATGCAATATCTGACCAGTGTCTTTTAGATGGAAAAATATTTTTCCGATATAAATTGTTCTTGTTTGACAGGTTAGCGCGTTGCAACGACCCCACGATTTCGATTCGGGAAGACTGCGTGGGTGTGTTCATGAGACGAGTGTTCGTGACTAAGATGAAGATCAGGCCTGGCCCCAATGAGACATTTCCGTCCATGCTGGTGCCTAGAGTGTGGTAAGGATTTTACACCTTGAAAAACGCATTCAGTGTCAAAGATTTCGTATCGCTACGCTCGTAGGTCGCTAACGTAGTACGCCTAGCGAGCTAGCATAGCTTCCACCTAACTGGTCCCTGGTATTTAAGGTGTTAAGTAGTAGGACAATAGAATGAAGTTATTTTATGACTGTTAACTGTTGATATTAATTTCAGGGCTAACCCGAAGCGATTTAACTTTGACAACATTGGCGATGCGTTACTGACATTGTTTGAAGTCCTTTCATTTAAGGGCTGGTTAGACGTCCGCGACGTGTTGATAAAAGCGCTTGGACCAGTAAGTATTTGCTAATAATTGTAGTCGTAGACCAAGGTAGCACCAACATATAAAAAATGTCAGGGAAATTTGAATCATGTTATGAGGACATATTTGAATTGAATTGAATTTATTTTGCTCTCAATTTGAATGAATAAAATAAATTCGACTTTAAACGTGCTATGAAAGGTTAAAATTCCATTAAATGCGAGTGTACATTCTGTTGCACATTGGGTGGCACGAGGTTGATGTAACCAGCGAAACGCTATAAACTACGAACCATTTCAGTTTCATATTTGACGCTCCATTGAGGAATTCGTCTTGAATCATGAGATTCAAGACGAATTCCTCAATGAATGTTGTATATTAATACAACAGTACAATACTGTGTTTGTTCCCAGGTTCATGCTATCTACATTCACGTGTACATTTTCCTCGGGTGCATGATTGGACTCACCCTGTTCGTCGGTGTCGTGATTGCAAACTATTCCGAGAACAAAGGGACTGCTCTGCTTACCGTTGATCAGAGGAGATGGTAGGATTTATTGTTACAAATCTTCATTGGCGCAAATGATCACTTATTAGCTTTAGGTCATGTTCCTAATCACCTAGATCAGCGGTCCGCAGAAGGCGGCGCGCGAGCGTCCCTGGCTCTTTTGTATGGAGGTTCCTTTCAAAGTCACAAATTATTAACAAGCCCGGCTCGCGTCAATTTCGTTAGTTACTATGTGGCCCTTGGCTGTTAAAGGGCTGCCGACCTCTGATTTAGATGTATATTTCTTGCATGTCACGAAGGCGAGTGGACTCGAGGAAGTTAGACTTTAACCCTTAGTGCGGTGTACTTGTATAGGACCACATAATTTAGAACGTTAGCTCTCTGATAAGGTCTAAAACCAAATTAAAATTAGGTATCCTCAGTCTGGCTAAGAGTTAATGCCATACTAATACTGCTCATATGTCAATGGCATTAAAAAATTCAATCATCTACCTGATTATATCAAGTCACAAGATGGGATTGAATTTAAAAGAAAGCTCAAGGAATGGCTATTAATGAAATGTTTTTATAATTTGAATGAATATTTTGTATGTCTAGATTAAATAATGTTGCTGATGTAATGTAATAATTTACTATTGTACGCCCGAAATGGGCAAACTGTTGGGACTTCATATTTATTATGTGATCTTTTGTAAACAATTCTGGACAATAAATAAATCTTATCTTATCTTAATAGGAACGCGCCCACTCGCTCTTCGTGAAAATGCAAACTAACAAAATTTTTATCATTTTAGCGCAGGTTAATGTTAGTTTGTGCAACTGGATACATGTAAAACTTCATCATGTCTAAAGGGCTTCAATCCCTTCACTAGCAAAAGCTGACATAAAGCGTACCTACGTATCATTTAACAGTACATAGTAACTGTAAAAAAAATCCTTGCCAGGTGTGACTTGAAGAAGAGATTAAAAATTGCCCAGCCTCTCCATTTGCCCCCGCGGCCCGACGGAAGGAAAGTGCGCGCCTTCGCGTATGATGTCACCCAGCACATTACGTTCAAGAGAGTCATAGCGTTTGTTGTGCTCATCAACAGTGGATTGCTAGTGGTTACTGTAAGTATTACTGGTAGAGAGAAATATCTAGTGAAGCAAACAATAGATGTTGGTTTTCCAGAACAAATGAGATTTACCCAGTGGTATAGTGATGCTACATAATTGGTTTAGAACCATCTCGGAAATGTCACAAAGGAAATATATCTTAACTATATATTTTATGTTAACCTCTAGAAAATGTTGCCAGTCGTAACGTATAAAACGTCGCTGGCTAGGCTTGAACTTGGCTTGACATGCTGCCGCGTGTCTAGATAATAGTGTATCTCTAAGAAATTACTTTTAAGAATAATTGTCTTTCAACCTCCGGTGTGCCACGCCACCCCGTCTACCTGCGGACTCCCACGGCAAGCAAGCAGTCAATAGTTAGAACCATTTGTTTGAAGTGCAACTCGTCTGTTCCCTGGCAGTGGTCCCGCGACTCGGCATCGACGGAGAAGCTCGCGCTGACGTCGGCGCTGCTGACGCTGGTGTTCGTGGTGGAGGTGCTGTTGAAGACCGTGGCGTTCACGCCGCGCGGCTACTGGCAGAGCCGCCGCAACCGGTACGATCTGCTCGTCACCGTCGCCGGCTGCATCTGGATATTCATGCACTTCACACTCAAGGCAAGATATTGCTGTACCACCTTTGACGTCTCGAATACCTATGTTCACAACAGTAATTTCATTTCATTTCCAATTTCATAAGGAGAACCCCAAACTCTCCTATGTACACATATAGCTCAGCAGAGCAAGAGGCTTTACTGTGAATGCTATAGAGTCTTTAAGACTGTAAATTTGGCGTAGCCAACCATATCAGAGCCCATAAAAGGAATAATTACTATTCTTCTATTGCACATGCATATTTATTTCTGTTGTGCGTTAGGTGATGTCTCTTGGGTCACATTTTAAACACACACTATTAAATAACTGACACTTTGCTGTCTTCTGACTTACGGGACATAACGACAATAACAAAAAGTACAGCAAAGAGGTTTTACAAAATGGAACTCGAGTCATTAAAATAATTTTGAGTAATCCTCAGAACGACCTGTCCTACTTCGTGGGCTTCATGGTGGTGATCCTGCGGTTCTTCACGATCACGGGCAAGCACACCACACTGAAGATGCTGATGCTCACGGTGGGTGTGAGCGTCTGCAAGAGCTTCTTCATCATCTTCGGCATGTTCCTGCTGGTGTTCTTCTATGCCCTGGCCGGGACAATAGTCTTCGGGAATGTTAAATACGGCGAAGGGATTGGGAGGTTAGTCCTTGTGTATTTCACGAATTTGACAAGATGTCACCTGACAATGACAATAGGCTATTTTCCTACTTTTTTACCAGTTTTTAAAGAGGATTAAATGTTTGTATGAAACTAACTACGACTAGAGCTCATAAAATGACAAACATGACCTCGATGACGATAACTGAAAACGGTCCTTAATGTTTGTCAGGCAATGGTGGCGTCACGTCACAACGTTGAGCCCCGTACGTTTTACTCTTGGAAAAGGTCATTTTATGTTCGAAATTTATCAGCCACATATATTTTTATGATGTTGATTATTTTTTTAATTTTCAATCAATCATCTGATAGTTTACCCTCCATATAGCAACACTATCGTATAAATAGTAACATGAGAACTACCCAATTCGGCGTACTTTTCTCTCAGATTACAATCGACAGTATTTTTGATTCCAAGCCACATAATCTCAACGTTCCCTTGCAAACATGAAGTCGTTTTACAGACGCGCGAATTTCAACTCGCCGATCCACAGCGTCGCCATGTTGTTCCGTATAGTGACGGGCGAGGATTGGAACAAGATAATGCACGATTGCATGGTGGCCCCCCCGTACTGCACGCCCGCCGACAACTACTGGGAGACCGACTGCGGAAACTTCACTGCCTCGCTCGCATACTTCTGCACCTTCTACGTCATCATCACTTATATCGTGCTGAATCTGCTTGTGGGTATGTGCACTTGAGGGTGGTATTCCTCTTGTCCAAGATCTTTGTCCGATGTGCATTGCATCTCACTCACTCTTTAAGAAAATGTGAGACGCAAATACACATTGGAGAAAGATCTTGGACAAGTGGAATACCACCCTAAATTCCTTAACATGTATGAAGGTAATTTTGTGATGCTAAAGCGTTTCTCGCTTAAAGGCGCGACCACACCGCTGCTCAAAATACGCTAACGCACCGTAAATCGCAGCAAAATGTATAAAGAATACGTGACGCATACGACACGTCAACCGGTGTGGTCGCTCCCTTAGGAGTAGTTGCTTTGGGAGCTTGGAACACTATGAGTAAATGTTAAAATATTGATAAGCTAGTCGAAATAAAGAGCCTGGTACTTTTTCATGTGAATCCGGTCACAATAAACCTTATGAAGTGATTCTAAGTCTCTAATCCCATTATCATGGTGTTAATCATCATTATCATCAGCCTATATACGTCCCACTGCTAGGCCTAGGCCTCCTCTCATTTGGTTGAGAAGGAATAGGCAGTAGTCCCCACGCTTTCCCAGTGCGGGTTGGGTACTTCACATAGACTTTTGAATTTCTTCGCAAGTGTATGCATGTTTCCTAACGTGTTTAACATGTGTATTTTTGCTTTTAACTAACCTAGATGACCTCGATACGACGAATACATTTTAAAACTGCTATGAATACTTAATTCTTCCAGCTATCATCATGGAGAACTTTTCGTTATTCTACTCTAACGAAGAAGATGCTTTGTTGTCATACGCCGATATCAGAAACTTCCAGAACACCTGGAATATTGTCGATGTGCACCAGAAAGGTGTTATACCCGTGAGGAAGGTGGGTTGTTTTTTTTTAAAAAATATCATATTTATGTATGGGACGCAGTCATCTTAGGGCTAATATTCATAAATTACGTCATTTCAAAATAGGGGGAGGGGGGGGGGGGGGGGGGGTTGGCCATTGGATGACGACAGTTATTTTATTAGGCGAGGGGGACCATTTCAAGGAATAACAGGATGATGACAGGGGAGGTCAAAAATCGACAAAAACGATGACGTAATTTATGGACAAGTCCCATGTGATAAAATAAAATCTGAAAATAATTCTGTTCAACTCGGATTTTAACAGAAGAGTAACGCTTTGGTTTTATAGCTGTAACTTGCAGCCTCGTGAAACAGGACATAGTAAGGCACTGGTCCCAACGCCGGCTAGTAAGCTAGAAAAGTTGGGCGAGTAACGGTTCATTGCGTGCTGACCAGGCACAGTGTGATCAATCGACCTTTACAGATCCGCAATGTAATGCTACTCGTCCAACTTTTCTAGCTTACTAGCCGGCGGTGGGACCAGTGCCTAAAAATGTGAGCTGTAAGATATGTCTGTATGGGAAGTCTGTTATGAGATGAGAGCTGTCGGTGTCATATTTAACGATAGGCCGGTACGCGCGTAAAGTATGGTCAATAAACTCGCCTTAATCCTCTCGCCTCGGCAGTATGTTGTGTTGCGTTCCGTGGGTCACGTACGGTGCTGTCTGAAAATTAGCGCTGTAGGTCTGACACCTTGGCATAATGCTGAGACAGCGACCGATTCACTGCCGCGAAGACACACACATTTTGTGTCAATTGTTATTTCTATTCCCTTTGTCTCTGTGTGTCTTTTGTGTAGTGAATAAATGTCTTCTTTCTTTCTTTCTTTTCTTTAATAGTATTTTATGCAATCGTTAAATAATGTTATGCTTTTTCAGTCGAGTACCACGTTTAGGCCACGAAGCTTGCTGAGTGGCTTAATTAAGGTACGAGACTTAAAAAGCTAATTATATAACTATTGTATACAATACTTTTTCTACTAGTCAACTGAACTAATTAAACAAACTTGGTATCTATTGAAAACGAAGTGCAACCAACGGCGTTTTTCTTTTTTGTGCGTTGAAGTCTATTATCTTATGACTTTCTCATGACGGCGTCCTATTGGTCAAATACATTATAGTTCAGTACAGGCGCCACGTGATTGGTCAATTTCATTTTAGTTGTCTCAACAGTTATGAAATGTTGAGTTGGGAGCTCCATAGTAAAAAGTATGTGATTTAAGTTTGGTGTACGAAATCTTAATTCAAACATTAAGGTCGACGAGTATAAAAAGACTATTTTATTTCAGGTCAAGTTCATTCTGCGACTGCTGAAAGGTCGATTGGAATGTGATACGCACAAAGAACGGTTGCTTTTCAAGTACATGTGCTACGAGTTGGAGCGTCTTCATAATGGCGAGGATGTTACTTTCCATGATGTTATCAAGTGAGTTTATTTCACTCATCCACTGAAAATAGAATCTACATGCTATTGACATTATTGTTTTTCACGGGTCCCGGTGCCACCCGTGCCGAAACGTCAGAAATAAAGGTAAATAAATATCGCGTGGAAAACAATAATTTAAATATGTGTGTGTACAAAGCGCGAGAGAAGTGTTGTAATATACGTGCTCTGCTGACCAGTTGTCCACGCTGACAGTCGTCTGGTAATGTCACTGCTAACTATAATAACCTATATCCGCCCATCATAGGAGCATGTCTCTAACTGTCAACACAACGAATCCCCAAATCAATAAAGGGTCGGCAGCGCGCTTGTGATCCTTCTAGCATCTATAGGCTACGGTATATGCTTACAATCAGGCAGGCCGTATGCTTATTTGCCACAGTTGTATATACTACTAGAAGAAGATAAATTAGGAAATCGAATGGAATTTGATTTGTTTTAAAATCGAACGAAACAAAAGCGCCCTTGTTCCAATTTAGAATTATTGCAATTCCATTGAAGACAAGGATACCTTTTAAAACCTTGTAATTGCTTTCAGTATGCTCTCATACCGCACGGTGGACATTCGTAAATCGCTTCAAATGGAAGAGTTGCTGGCCAGGGAGGAATTCGAATTTCTTATAGAGGAAGAAGTCGCGAAACAGACCATCCGCACGTGGCTCGAGGGCTGCCTGAAGAAGATACGGGCGAACAGCAGCGTAAGTTTTTTTGTCCAATTATACGACGATATTTTTTTGTTAATTCTCTCGTACGGTGACCATTAATGTTTGTCATCCTGTAGGATACAGTTTGGATATAATATACGCGCTAGTGATCTTACCATGGTTTGCCATTTGAAAAAACAAATAGATATAAGTATAAGTCGAAAATAATTATATAGCTCTAACACGCTCGAAAAATTTCCATTGATTTTCTATTATTCTCCGAAAGCACGTTGTATTTTAAGAATAGATTCCAATCCTCTTTGATTACAGAAGCAACAAACAAGTTTAATTGCCGGCTTGAGGAAGACCAACGAACAAGTGGTCGACATGGCTGAGAAACTAGAGAAAGAGAAACAAGAAGCAGAAGCCCAGGTAAAATTATATTAAATATAAATTATGAGTATGAATCTAATTTAATTGAGACTACAACTTGTAGATGCCCCGTATTTCAAAGAACGCAGGCAAACCCCGGGATAAAATAAATCCTATGTATGTCCATCCAGAGATACCATACACAGATGGAAGAATTTTTGAAATCGGATTAGTAGGGCCGAAAATCACCCCAAACATGTAAACTTACAATCTCACAGAATTTTCCTCTATTATTTTAGTATAGATTGCCATCTCTCTAGACAACTACTATGCGAGCCAAAATAACATTATGATTGAATTTGCAGACAACTTCACCCACTTGATGAAATAGATTTTTGGACTATTCATAAACGTTCATCATTCAACAAACCTTTCTATACTAATGCCTTTAAAATTAATTTAGCCTTATCTATCACCTTTACTTTTCTGTTTGTGAGTAAGGGTTGAAACAAATTTTAGTTGCGGAGGTTTTATGAACTAGCGAGATATACTGCAATTTTATTGTGTTTATTTGCAGCAGGCCAGCGCCAGCGCAGGTCGCACCGAAATCACAGAGTCCACTTCGCAGCCAGCCATATCGAGTAAGGAGTTAAACAAACAATTCCACATCTTTAATGTGTATACTAACGGATACATTTTCATGAGATTTATTTTTCAGACATCACAGCGTCTTTCGATTCGCAGCCCAAGAGATCCTCGACAAAACAACCGTTCAAAAGACCCGGTTTGCCCTCCATCGCGATATTACCCAGGTACGAAAGATGTTCAATGAGATTGGATTGTTCATGTTTTCTTCTTTGCTTTACTGCCCATAAATAGGATTATCTTTTGGCAATATTGTTACGTCAACTAGTTTTATTAAACCGGTAGCTTATATTTCAAATTACATAGGATTATCTTTTTAAAGTTCTATTCTTTGTCACGCAGACCTGAAAGTCCAGTAAAGAAGTATTTGCAACCGACCTTGAGTGACCCGCATCCGGCTCTCAACAAAAAGTCTCCACGTAAGTATTCGCTTCGATGTTAAACAATTAGCGCGTGTGTTGGGGTATTTTCTGCCGCTATGTGTAATCATATGTCAGTCAAGTGCAAAAATATGTGTCGATAAGATCCTCCGCTGACATAAGAGCTATGGGTAAGTTATATGCACCCATATTTTTACACTTGACTGTACATTGTTGTAGAGGCTAGAAAGTATACAATAGATGGACGAGTGGGTTCGAGGTCCGAGCCGCCAGGTGAGGACCTCGAAGGAGACGAGGCCATCTATTGCACTTTTGGCCGAGACATGACATAGTGCTTTTCACGCCTATTGCGAGGAAACTGCAAATAATTATAATTATAAGTCAAAATTAAGTACCTAATTAAAGACCATAATATGAAACACTTTAGCGCGGCCGCTCGCGTCCGGGGAACAACGCGCGGCGCGGCCCGGCGCGGGCGCGCGGGCGGGAAGGCCCTGTGATTGATCGAATCGCTATTCAAACTGTCCAACAGTCCCGTGTGGTGTCGGGTTAGAATTTCACCACCCCCTTGCTGCAATATCACATTTTGTCGATCTTTTATACCCCCATTTATGCTAAAACTAGCACTAACTAGCTTATATTATTATTTTGAATTGTTAGCTGTTGGTTCTCCAAATAATAAATAAATAAATAAATAAAAGTGGCGCTGGAACATACGTTTAATGTGCTCTGCCTACCCCTTTTGGGAATAAAGGCGTGAATGTATGTATTGAACTCATAGTTGGCCTGTTCGTGCGATGTCCAACTAACCCCAGCTTTGAAGCCTGTTTGCCACATTTCCGAGCAGTGGCGTGAAAAAGACAATAGTATGTAAAGCGTTGTGTTGGGGAGTGGGCGTGCAGCGAAGTCCTCGCTCTAACTAAACCGCCATTATGTACCAAAGCAGGTGTTCAGCCGTGTGTCATTGTACATAAGTTTCGTTGAGTTGGCCGCTAGATGGCGCTGTAACGTTCGGGTCGATTCCTGAATCGCGCTATAGAGATTTTCCCGGCGATAATGACCTCTGGCCAGTACTAACTGATTTTTGTACAAGTGTTATTCCAGGTGCTTCTGTGATTGACTCAATATACAGTATTGGCAAGTAACAGTGGTAGCATTTTGGGACCCCTTTGAACAGCAGGTGTGGTATAACTGTACTCGCGTGGTATAGTGTTTTCACGCCACTGTTCGGAAATGTGGCAATAGATGGTCTAAAAGTAGGCAATAGAGATGTGCCAACCCGAAAATATCTCAAACCGAATTGAACGGTTCGACTTTCTATGTAAACCGGTTTCAACCCGGGTTGATCCTAAACGTATTAATATTAATGTGGTATTCGGTTTGACCTGTCCGAGTCGATCCGTGAATTTAAACACCTACTTGTTCGGGTTTTAAACCTAAACTAAACTGTTTATAGGTTATTGTTACATTTGTGAGCGTTACATCGGTAGCGCCATAGAGTAATAAGTAATTATAAATTGCTCACTATATTTCATTCAAAATTAAATTGCAAAACAAAACTACAAACCTTGTTGCAACGAGATAAGGTCTACTAATGGTCGTCGTCGTCACCCGCCCACCTGTTCGGGAGAAATCGGGTTTATTCGGCTACTCATTCGGTTTGCCCGCTCCGGCCCAGCCCGCTCGCGCAAGTCGCGCGCGTCGGTTCGGTTTCGTTGGCTCGGGCCGCTGTCGGCGAGCGGGCTCGAATGTTGCGGTTCGCTGCTCGTTATAGAATCGAGTTAGTGGACTAACAAACCGGGTCGGTTCGACTTTAGCTTGACTCGGTTTGGACCGGGTTGGCAAACCGAGTTGACACATCTCTAGTAGGCAATAGCTGTAGCACCTGAACCACCACTACTACAATATTTCATTGTTGTAGTAAGTAGTGGTTGTTATTGTTGGACGTTTGAACAGCGATTCCCCAATCACAGCTCCCCCCTCCCCCCGCACGCGAGCGGCCGCACTAAAGTGTTTCATATTATGATCTTTAATTAGATACTTAATTTTGACAAAATTATAATTATTTTCATCTCTCATACTCTGAAAGTAGGTCATTGTTTATCTAAACAGCGGGTTGAAAGTGAGGCATGTCGCCCCTAGGGCTGAAAAGTAATAAAAAAGCAATGGCAGAAACCTGGACAGCCACAGTTTCAGAAAATTGTACTGATTTTGAAAATCGTTGACAATCATGCGTTATTTTTTTTAATATTGATTATAAATTAATTATTGTATGACTATTATTACTATTTGAAAACAATTGGATATTTTTTAAGTTTTCGTAGTTCAATGTGACTGCTTCAGAACAGCTTCTTAGTCATTAAAAAAAACAACAATGACAAAAACCTATACTGCCACACATAAAATTGTGTTGATTTTTGAAGCTTGTTGATAATTATGATGGTTTTCATTCTTCATTACTACTTGTATGGTGTATATAAATAAAATTATTAATTTAGTTTTTCATCCAAACAATAATTAAAATTAGTTTTCGACATAACCACTTCAAAAGCGCGTCCAGGAAATGGTCCACACACTAACATTATTAAAATTTTTCAACAGTTCCCGCCCAAATGGTCCATACAAAAACGCTTTTAAAATGGGTTCCATAGGATCCTACTGATTTAGAAAATATTAGTTTTTGGCTTTCAAAACTCGGGGAAAGCCATCTATTTCAGCCTCGAACTATTGGCGCTCTCACTTCGTTCGTGCGCCAAAATATCTCGTCAGGAATAGGTGACTTTCAACCCTCGGTTAACAATCTACTATTGCAATTTCCTCGCAGTAGGCATGAAAAGCACTGTCATGTCTCGGCCAAAAGTGTAATAGATGGACTCGTCTCCTTCGAGGTCCTCACCTGGCGGCTCGGACCTCGAACCCACTCGTCCAACTATTGCCTACTTTCTAGCTTTACAACAATGTACTATTGAATATACCAATAATTTTATAAGTTATGTTTGTCACAGCAGCCGTGGTGAAGAACAACGCGCGCGCGCACAACAGCCAGCCGGCGCGCGAGACGCGCGAGCAGCCCGCGCTGCGCGACGTGCACTCGTGGTGGGGCGCGCAGCTCGCGCGGCACGCGCTACTCGACCTCGACTAGGCAGCAGCCGTGGTGAGAGCAACGCGCGCGGTCACAACAGCCAGCCGGCGCGCGAGACGCGCGAGCAGCCCGCGCTGCGCGACGTGCACTCGTGGTGGGGCGCGCAGCTCGCGCGGCACGCGCTACTCGACCTCGACTAGGCAGCAGCCGTGGTGAGAGCAACGCGCGCGCGCACAACAGCCAGCCGGCGCGCGAGACGCGCGAGCAGCCCGCGCTGCGCGACGTGCACTCGTGGTGGGGCGCGCAGCTCGCGCGGCACGCGCTACTCGACCTCGACTAGGCAGCAGCCGTGGTGAGAGCAACGCGCGCGCGCACAACAGCCAGCCGGCGCGCGAGACGCGCGAGCAGCCCGCGCTGCGCGACGTGCACTCGTGGTGGGGCGCGCAGCTCGCGCGGCACGCGCTACTCGACCTCGACTAGGCAGCAGCCGTGGTGAGAGCAACGCGCGCGGTCACAACAGCCAGCCGGCGCGCGAGACGCGCGAGCAGCCCGCGCTGCGCGACGTGCACTCGTGGTGGGGCGCGCAGCTCGCGCGGCACGCGCTACTCGACCTCGACTAGGCAGCAGCCGTGGTGAGAGCAACGCGCGCGCGCACAACAGCCAGCCGGCGCGCGAGACGCGCGAGCAGCCCGCGCTGCGCGACGTGCACTCGTGGTGGGGCGCGCAGCTCGCGCGGCACGCGCTACTCGACCTCGACTAGGCAGCAGCCGTGGTGAGAGCAACGCGCGCGCGCACAACAGCCAGCCGGCGCGCGAGACGCGCGAGCAGCCCGCGCTGCGCGACGTGCACTCGTGGTGGGGCGCGCAGCTCGCGCGGCACGCGCTACTCGACCTCGACTAGGCAGCAGCCGTGGTGAGAGCAACGCGCGCGGTCACAACAGCCAGCCGGCGCGCGAGACGCGCGAGCAGCCCGCGCTGCGCGACGTGCACTCGTGGTGGGGCGCGCAGCTCGCGCGGCACGCGCTACTCGACCTCGACTAGCACTTACACTTTGGGCCATAAAATAGATAAAAGTAAAGTATAGTTGAAATTTTCTAAACTAAGCTTATGAATGGTCATTGTACTGAGCTCATGAATGCCTTTGTTTGCGGTCCGAACAAAAGCTATTTATGACGGGCGCGTACCCAATTTGCAAAAAAAAATAGCGCCACATAAAATGTTCATTGTATAACGAACTTTATCGTCTTATTCAATAGATTCAAAATGGACTAACAGATAACAAAAAGCCGCTCCCAGCGAGCCAGGTACAAGGCGCTATGGTAATTTGGGATCTATTACAAAAGAAAAAAGAGTTCATTATTCAAAGAACATTTTATGTGGCGCTAATTTTTTTTTGCAAATTTGCTTAAATCTGGAGTCATTTTCACGTCGATTTTCAATGTTTTCCGAAAAACAACTAGCCACTGTATGTAAACACGGAATAATTTTTGCATTGCCGCCTTTTTTTTAATAACAAGTTGGAAGTGTATTTTTCTTCTGAAAACGCTATGTTATTTGAGACAACTAAAAAGTCGCGATAAGTCACAGCTACTGATCTTCCGTTTTGGCTGATTAGGACCTATGATTTTTATTTATACTTATGGCCGTTTTAACTTTTTAAAAAGTTTGTACCATGACAAATAATGGAATTTGCATGCAGCATTGTTGTCTAGCAAAATCGAGTCGGCAATGTTTTTTATTTTTTAGTTTTTGATAAACCATAAACTGCACTTCACGTCTTGATTTTTTCCAATAAAGTCAACTTTGCCGATCATTTTTCAGAAAAGATCATAATATGAAACACTGTAGCGCGGCCGCTCGCGTGCGGGGAGGCACCGCGCGGCGCGGCCCGGCGCGGGCGCGGGTGCGCTGGGCCCTGTGATTGATCGAATCACTGTTCAAACTGTCCAACAATAACATTGTTGGACAGTTTGAACTCATAGTTGGCCTGTTCGCGCGATGTAACTAACCCAGCTTCCAAGCCTGAATTCTGACCATCTTTTGCCACATTTCCGAGCAGTGGCGTGAAAATATTGTTTTTGTTAAAGTTGTGTGTCTGTTATACGTGTATAAAAGACTAGCTGCCCGGCCCGGCTTCGCATGGATTACCCGTTTTCCCGTAGGTAAAAGTAGTCTATGTTCATCAAGGATAATGTCGGCTTCTTATGGTAATAGTACATTACTACAGAGGCCGGGAAGTAAGGGGTTGCCGGCCGAGTACAATAGACGGCCGAGCGTAGCGAGTATAGTGTTTTTCTCAAACATGCAATGAAATAAATTAAAAAAACTCCAAGAAATCAAACTTTAATTTTCATGGCTGAACGCCGTGATCCTGAGCCACATATTGTAGAATGGAAATTAAAAAAGACCATCTTGCAGGCCTAGGCCTCCAATTTTGTATGAAATGTCATTACGGATCTCTCGTCTCGCTTCGCCCGAAACGTGACACTTCGAAGCCCATTATGAAGACACAACGTCAATATTTCATTGCATGTTTGAGAAAAAGATTTTTCAAATCGGTCCAGGGGACCGATTTTTAACTTTCGAGCGCTCGACTCAACTCGAAAACTGACAAAAACGATGAAATGCCATTTTCACATATCGAAAGAATATTGGAAAACGAGTGGTATTGACCACTCGTATTCAATTCAATCGGTAGAAAGTTAGTGCCTGTAATTATGACACTACAATCGTATTTACTTTTATTTAATTTTCGAGCGCTCGAAAGTCGAAAATCGGCCCCCAGTAGTTCGGAGCCTATTCAATACAAACAATCAAATCTTTCCTCTTTCTCTAGTGTAGATCTGTTCATCTCTTTTTCATTATCGGACGCCCTTATTGGCGGTATCTACGACCCCCGTAACTGATCATTCGTATTGCAACGTTAATAACGTCTACTTAATGGTCACAATTCTGCTCTCATAAGTCAGCCAAATGGCGCTATCTCAAAATGAAATGTCATTACAATCCAAATTGTCTTCGGTTTCGGATTTAAAGCAACAAATTACCTACTACATTTGTAACTTAGTACAGCAGGTTCGCGATCCTATGGAAACACGTAGATACTTACACCGTCGCGTCGACACCACCTAATTTAAATTAAAAGAGGCCAGCCACCGGTCGTGACTAAGGCTTGTTTGTTTGACAAGGGGGCTGAAATGAGCCATATTACCACGAGATGGTTATTTTCCCGAGCGAAGTGAGGGAAAATTGTTCGAGGGGTAATATGGCTTTTAGACCAGAGTAATACACTCTACTGCTCACTTCGACTGCGAGAAAATAGTAAAAACGAAGATTATCCACCCATAATCAATAATAAATACCATGGCGAAAATATTGTTCAATAGGGGATTAGGGGTGTAGACACTAAATAAAATAATCAATAATGTCATATTTTCTTGAAAAAGGATTAAAAATGTAGTCAAATGGAGCAAAACTCGACGGAAAAGGTTAAAAATAATCACGAAGTTATAAGTGTCCAAAGTTTTAAGAAGGGGTATGTTCTGTCCCTTTTTCGCAAAACGCAACTTCATAATGAAACGATGACGCTGGAAGATTGTGACGTCACTAATAGACGGCAATCGTGCCGTGCCCATCGTGTTCGGCGCCGCCGTCGACGCGGCCCCCCGGCAGAACCCCGTAATGTGACCTCACACACTGTTTGCGTTTTCTCTCTAACAAGCAATATTAAAACGGTTGTAACTTCGTAATTCTTTGAGATGTCTGAATGGGATTTTCGTCACTAGGCATATTTTTTGCCTTCTTTCTTTTGGAGTAATAATAATTTTCGAGTCTACACCCCTATTCAGCGCCATTTTTTTTATAAACTGCTTTGACACCGATACAAAATATTGACACCACAAATTAACCCCTTTGACCGTCTAATAGCCGCGTCCTAACGGCCGAGCGCGGCGGACAGCATACGGGGCATACGATAAAGCGAGATAGACAGCAGTCTATCCCGCTTAATCTTCAAACCTTATGCCATGTATGCAGTCGACCACCCTTGAACGTTTGGACGCGGTTATAGACGTCAGAGGCGTTTATTTTTTAATGATTGTGAATTATAAAAAAAGAATTAATTTAAATTCAAATGAATTGTGTCCTGATGGGTCGCTTTTAAATCTAGCTGTCTTCTGGTCATTTGATAGCAAATACAAATGTTTTTTTTAAGAGTTTTGATTGGTGGATGCAATACGGCGAACTGTTTTGATTTGTGAAATTAAAAGGTTTTATAAATCATAAATATTCTTCCCAAGGGGTTAAATTTACTACTTTAGCCCCGATTGCTAAGCGTAATGACAACGACTCACTTTTAGAGCATGTGAAGTAAAAAATCGTATCTCTAGCGAGGCCTAGGTCTGCCTTTTATTGTAGGAAATTATAGTATTTTAGAGACGCGAACGATGAAATAGCGGCCTGCTAGCATTGATTTGTATAAGAAGTCTAAATTAAACTTGTGCAGATTATAAAGGTGCTGACAGACTTGAGCATTCGCATGTAACAGAACAGCGAGCATCCGCCGTTTATAAACGAACGAACGAACGAACTGACCAACGAACAGAGCCGAGCATAGAGCCGAACATCGCTACGCCCACTCCCAATACAACTATGTCACATGACAACATGATAAAATGCATGGCAGCAGTTCGAGAAAGCTGTGCTACCCTAGGCTAGTCGTTCTCTGCCTATTATGTTTACATGTATTCAGTGCAGTCAGCACCTAGATAACTACGCGTTTAAGTTGAAACTTGGAATAAAAGTGTTGTTTTGTGATTAGATATTTATATGTGTATCCTTTACATGCGCATAGATTCCGTACCGTTAAGTTTACTTAGTTTAATAGTGCCAAATAAGAACAATGTGCTGTTTTAAATAAATGTACTGTGTAATCGATCAAGGAGATTTCATTCATAAGCGCAAATTACACATGCCATTTCTTGCATGTAAGTTTAACTACATTACGGGGTTTGATAGATAAAACGCAGTATAAATACCTCGGTAACCCGCAATGTAATAACAGTTGCATGCAATATATTGCATGTGTAAATTGCGCTATATACTACTAAGTTACAATACAACCAGGTATCCGAAATAAATTCATTAATTCATTGATAAATATAAAATGTTTACGTACATATGTGTAGGTATCATTCGTGAGACAAGAGGCCGGTGTGATAAACAGCCTCTCAGACAGCTTCTGGCTAGCGAGTTGTGTCGCGAGCATTTTTTCAAATTCTTTATATGGCAACAATTTTACATGATGAAATACGCTGCCAGTTAGTACTTATTACGGAAGGACCGGAAAACCCCGGTTTAGGCTTAAGCCTATCGATTTGGTAACCCTATCAATTTGGTTACGTTATGAAGGGTTACCCTATTGTTATGTTAAGTATTTCGGATGTGGTAACCATAAGTTAACCCTATTGAGGTAGGGTTTTCAAATTGGTTAGTGGCAATCAAAGTTAACTCGATCAAAAGGGTTAGGCTCAGTAAGGTTACCAATAATAATAATATTTTCGGACAATCTTACACAAATCAACCTAGTCCCACACTAAGCAAAGCTTGTACTATGGGTACTTGATGACGATATACATACTTATATAGATAAATAAATACTTAAATACATAGAAAACATCCATGACTCAGGAACAGATATTCGTGCTCATCATATAAATAAATGCCCTTACCGGGATTCGAACCCGGGACATCTAGTTTCGTAGGTAGGGTCACTACCAACTAGGCTACAGAGGTCGTCAACCAATGTCGATAGGGTTTTAAAATGAACCCTATGGAAAACTCTAATTAGGGAAACCGGTTCCTGTCCCTGCTATTACGCCACTATGCATCTCGTGTTACAAACAAGGTTTTTTTTTAATTTCCTACATTGCATGTAACACGACTAGCGAGATTATCGATTATCTGACTAGCGAGTCAGATAGTCGTACTTATAAGTATGTAGTTATATGTAGTGGCACATGCCGAGAGCGAACAGCGCGATGAGCATAACGGTGAGCAGCAGCCAGAGGTAGCGGCCGGCGACGGGCTGGTGGAACAGCGTGGCGCGCAGGCGCAGCGAGGAGGAGTACGTCAGCACCGCCGCCACCTCCTCGTGCGGCGTGTCCTGGTGCACGAACGGCCGCACGCAGAGCTCGTGGCCCACGCTTTCCGTCCGACGGCATTCTTTCGAGAGCCGTGCGGCCTGAAATTGTTATTTACACGGGGTTATTGACTTATTACATTATATTTCATGCAAAACACCATTGAATTATAATTGCACAAAATGTGTCATAATACAAATGAATATCGTATCGCCGATAGAATGAAATTTCCAGCTGCGCTTTGGCTCGTGAGGCGGAAACCTACTTTAGCTAAACGCGCAGCGAATTGCTAACAGATACGTCAGGACAACTTGTTAGTAAACGTTCTAGAAATCTAGAAAGTAACATTGGGCCATGGACAATTAGCGTCGGTCGTCAAACAAAAATTAACTCAATGTCAGTTTTGTGACGCTTAATAGCATATGATTTAAGTGAAAATAAAGTAGTTTCACATTTTAGTTGCCCATTGACGACAAACAAATTACGCAGAGGCCTCGCCTATCTCCAATCAAGTGCAGGAGAAAGTTCATAAGATTGACAGATAAATGAGGTGTCGATTCTATTATTCCTTGAAATATTGCTGTGCCACTTTTTTACCGACTCTTTCTTTTTTTTTCGTCTGTTTCTCTTTCGTCTTTCAAAATTACTTTAAATAAATAAAAATAAATACTACTAAAAATAATAAATCAACTCAGAACACCAGTAAAAAACTAAGAGAACTGGCATAACTTATCACCTTACATTTTACCAAGCTATAAGAATGTATATGGCAAATGTACCTGCGCAACTGATTCTTGCAAATACGCCTAATTGAGGCTTCAGTAAGAATGCAGCAATAAATCTATTAGCATAAGTTTATATTTTGCATAAATACGAGTAAAAAAAAAGTACCTGTATAAACGGGACTATAGCCGCCGATAACCACAGCAGCAAGTTGAGCAAGCTTATGCCGACGATGGGCTCGGTCTGCGTGTCCACCTTGTCCAGGCTGTACATCCACATGGCGCCGGACGCGACCCACGAGATGTTCACGACCGTGAACAGGCACACCGCCGGCGCTAGGTCGTCGTTCAAGTACTTGAGGAGCTTCTGGAACTCGGCGATTTCCTGCAATAGCACATTGTAATACAAGTGAGGTATGTTGATAGTTACATCAGAAACGGAACTGTTCACGCGAGCCGCAGGTGAGCGTGATAAGACAGCCGAGGATGTAATTGTCAAAGCACACGCGTTTCATACGACGTTTTTCAACACATTTGCAAAGAAAAAATCCTTTTCATAAAATAAAAATGTTTTAAGTATGGCCTCCTCAGTTATTTCCTTTAGTTATTGATGGTAACAGGTTTTACTCACATATTGTACATCGACAAGAATTTCCAGTGGCGCCAATTCTATTTTTCACTTTTCTATTCACCAACAAGTCAACATTTTTAATAATAGTCAAACACCATCAACAATGTTTACAACTATTTATAATGGCGCGCAATACGCATACACCTCGCTGCAAGGTGCCATAGATTCTTAATCGGGATATAACCATAAAACACGAGAGTCGTAATGTTATAAAACACGCGTGTTTAATACACAGGATTACGAGTCTAAAAACGACGTAATAAGAGGCACGTTACGAGCAAATGTGTTGAAAAGATAGATATAGTGAAAACCCTTTACATGCGAATTTTTACCTAAAGGCACTAATATTATTGCTTTCTAGCTATATTTATTTATTTATACTTACAACTTACCAACAGCCGCAAAAACATGATCCAATTAAAGAGATTTTATACAATTATCTCATTGAGGATCTTCAGGATTACTGAGATTTGTTTCGAATTTCCTCCCTCGATCGCCACGGTTCCCGAGAGACTACAGTATGGGGTTCTTCAAAAAAGGAGTGTATACATTCTTAAAGGGTCGGCAACGCGCATGTAACACCCCTGGAGGTGCAAGCGTGCACAGGCTACGGTAACCACTTACCATCAGGTGGGCCGTAAGCATGTTTGCCACCGACTACGATAAAAAAAAACTACGAACATCAACACAACCTTTAACTGATTTCTTACGCAAACCCAGTTCAAAGGGAGTCGCAGGCCCATTGATCTGCGACTAATTAAGCGTATTGATCCTGAAGATCCTTGATGAACTTCAGAATTAACGAACTACGAACATCAAGGTAACCCGTAACTGATCACTCACCCCCATCCAGTTCAAGGGCGTCGTGGATCTAATGAACGAGAGGCCTCTTGAGCGATTTGTTTCGAGCTACGAACATCAACGTAACCTATAAGTAACTGAACACATACCCGCATCCAATTCAAGGGCGTTGTGGACCTATTGAGCAGCCGCTCCTTGAGGTACATGAGGTGCGCCTGCAGCAGCTGCGCCTGCAGGCAGTAGCTCGTGATGATGGTGGCCTGCACCATGTCGTGCACCAGCGTGCTCGTCACCAGCAGGATCTTCAGGAGCAGGACGGTTTGCTTGGAACTGCAAACACAAATACCGCCTTAAGGTAAATGTAAAATGGCGCCACTATTACGCCCAAAGAGTATGCAGAATGTTGACCGAGATGATAATGCCATCTCTTTGACACATGCATGGTTTGACAGAGCTTCTCACTGAAATCTGGGTCAACCGACTCGTGGGAAAACAGTCTTGTCAACCTGGTCTAAAGTGACAGATATTTAGGTGTAATGACAATGGCCGCAAGAATAATACGAGTACATGCAACCCAAGAGGAGGAAGCAAATCACTTCTGTTATGGTCCCCACTCGTTGCGGACACTATAACCACATTGGGAACCGACAAAGAAGAAAATTTGCGGCACGCGTATTAAAGGCAATAAAATATTAAATATGCTGGCAACACTAATTATTTAAAACAATTTATTTATTTAATCGTATGGCAATCTGTAGAATAGGCGACAAAGTAGGTTAGAGGACAATATGTTGCTCGCGTCCGCAGGATGTACCTCTACCTACCACAACCCTGCACGTGTCCCCTGGGTGGTGCTAAATGAGCGACAACACTTCGGCGAAATAGACGCTTTCGCCTATTCTACAGATTGCCATACTATTTTAAAACTATTGCACACTAAGGTAAAAGTCCGTTAGGATGAATAAACCTAATTACAAGCGACGCTTACTCAAACAGTTTTCCTAAAGAAATAGCTGATGTTAAAATCATATTTAATAGAAAACTGTTTTTATTCACTGAAAGACTTCTTCAATGTAAATAGATACCATAGATATTAAGCAAATTATATCCTAGATGTAAATGTGTAAATCTTAGTTTAATTTCCTAACGTGTACCTACGTTTAAGACGAAGGATTTGCAATAGGCTTACAGGGTGTCATGTTGTACTATAGACTGTAAGATATTTAAGACCTGATGTCTACATGAGAGCAATAAAGTATTCTATTCTATTCTATTCTAAAAATTAGGTAGTAAATTAATTACCTTTGTTCCATCCACCGGAACATGATGGTACCCTCAGCCATCATCAGATTGACTGAGCAGAGGGATAAGCACATCCATAGTATGCTCAGTACGATGAAGGTCCACAGTAGACGCAGTAAGCGCTTCGGGTTGGCAGAGGCCATACCCTGCTGTGTGTACGACGATAATATGAACACCTGGAAACATGTCATCATCAACATCATCATCATATCAGCAGAAAGACGTCCACTGTTGGACATAGGATAGGCCTCCCCCAAAGAGAGGATGACCTGGTAAAGGTCGCGGGGGCCCGCTGAAAGATATAATTTCTGTTAATTAATTCAAAAACTATTAATAGTACATTGTGATATAAGTGAGGTATGTATCCTCGGCTCTCTTATCACATGAACAATGATGATGTGAACAATTCCGCCTCTGATGTAATTATCAAAGCTCACGCGTTTCATACGTTTTTCAATACATTTTGCGAGGAAAAATCCTTTTCATAAGATGAAAATTGTATAGGCCTGCCAAGTAATTTTCTTTTCTTAATGATGGCAACAGATTTTTACTCACATATTGTAAGAATTTCACTTTTCTATTCACCACGAGTCAACATTTTTGATAATAACCAATCATCTTGCCGAGGTTGGCTCAACATTTTTTTTACAAGCTTTATATTAACTTGACTTGTTCGTATGTAAGTATAAAAGTATGTGTTGTCCGTCAAAATTTGCAAGTTAGATTTGACCCACTTTCCGGCGACCGATTGAGCTGAAATTTTGGGTATAAGTATAGTTTGGATGACAATTCAATATTATGGTACCATCGAGCTGATCTGATGATGGAGACAGAAGGTGGCCATAGGAACTCCGTAATAAAACCACATAACCCCATCGAGTTTGGGCTCGTTAGAATCGTCTCAATGAGCAGTTGATGATGATATACAGAAAAGTACAGTCGGCAATAAAAGCTTGTACCAAAAATGTTTTTTTTGACAGAAACTTATATACTTAGTCGGTCCTTAAGTTCTGTCACAAGGTTTTTGATAGATAAAACTCGGCAATATTTTTTTTCTTATTCGTATTATACATGATTAAAAATCTTATTTTATACGAATCAAATTGCAATTCAATACATTTTGTACAATTATCTCAATATGACAAAAAAAAACCTTGTAACTTGAGACAATTTTGAACCCAAAACACGCTGCAACTGACAAAAATACCACTTACAACAAATTTTATAAAAAAACAGTGTGACAGATGACCAACGAGGTTTTATTTATTTATTCTGAAACCTCGATTTTAGACCATGCTTAGCAACTAGCATTTGATTTTCTGTTAGCTTTCAATTCCAACTGCTCCCATCGAGAACTCTACGTAGTTTTTACGTTTTCAGAAAAACGCGTAAATTTGACCTTGTGGGCAACAAGTACACTACGTAAAATGTGAATATGAAAATTAGTTTTACCCAGACTTACTTATCTCATGCTTCAAAATGGAGGTAACGGGGTTCAGGGAGGGTTGTGACTAAAATCTCACGTAAGTTTGAAAGGTTTTAAGAATCATGGTAAAAAGATAAAGTGAATCACGTCCGTGTTTTTGATTGGCTAAAAACGTGCAAAATCTCTGAAGAAACTAGCATTTGTGTAATATGGCTTTAAGCATTTAAATCCAGTAACCGCTCTAATTTATCAGTATTTAATGAGCTATCAAACCATATATAGGATTAAATAAAAACATCCTTCGTTTTATTTACTATGCGGCAAAACATTTGTGACAGAACTTATGAACCGACTAAGTATATACTACAACAGCGGCAAACAAACTTACGATCTGTCTGACGGTAAGCAGTTAGCACTAGCAGACACCGTACCCTGTGGACGATTGTGATTCCAAAAGAAGCTTTATTATATTAACTTGACCTGTTCGTATGTATAAGTATATAAGTATGTAAGTTGTCCGACAAAATTTGCAATCCATTTTTCAGTCACTTGCCGTTATTCGATTGAGCTGAAATTTTGGGTATTAGTATAGTTTGGATAACAATTCAATATTATGGTACCATCATCGAGCTGATTTGATGATGGAGACAGAAGGTGGCCATGGGAATTCAGTATTTAACCGACGTAACCCCGTTGAGTTTGGGCTCGAAGCGTCTCAATGAGTAGTTGATGATGGTATACAGAAAAGTACAGTCGGCAATAAAAGCTTGTACCAAAAATGATTTTTTTGTCAGAAACTTATTTTCTCTTCACGTGTTTGTATTTCTAGCAGAAATGATCGTACCTTTTTCTTTGCACCTCCTATAAATCTCTGTTTAGCCCAATGGTTAGCTTTGTCTAGTGAATAACGATTATCTTACCCTTTCCATAAGATTCTGGAGCTGCTCATTATCTGATATTCTAAATAAATAGAGCGCGTAGAGGAACCCCAGAAAGTGCAGTATACTGGGCCCGATGTAAGTGAGTGTCACGTTCCCATAGCACACCTGCTTGTAGGTCTCGTACTCCATGGAGGACTCCATGGCCAGCGGCACTAGCTTGTAGCAGAAACCTCGGTCTCGCCTGGAATGGCAACCAAATGGGATAAATATCGTGTTAGTTAACGTCTCAATAAACAAATGAATCTTCGTTACACTCAATCGAAATAGGTTTTTTTTAAACAACGATGGTTGCGAACGAGCGCACATCATGTCTGATGGTAAAGGCGTCCCATGGACGTTTACAAATATTACATATTTTTACTACTTGTAGGTACCTAAGAAAATATTTATTACCTGAAACATGCCATGTACTGAAGAATATACCCTAAAAACATAAGTACTGCAACTTGGGCAGAATGAAAGTGTGATAGGCATACAGCGAATCTTGATGAATTTGAGGAATCAACGACTGGACGCAATCCCATTATTGTTAAAAGTTTGAGGTAAGGAAGCAATATCTGAAACAAATCAAAATTGTCTACTGAGGTACTGAATAATCGCAGGCAAAGATAGGTTCTAAAGGCGCTTGCATCCAGTCAACAGCCGAATTTAACAGTCCAGGTCGTAGCCCCGATACTGATATCAGTACTATAACTCATTATCGCTCTCGTATTCGGCTAACTATAGGCCTACTTTCCGCTTAACTGAGACGGTGAGGCGCGGGGGGGATGTCAAAATGTGACGAATGATCTCAGTAGCTGTACCTACTTATCTATAACGTCAACGTAAACACGCGTTTTTTGTCTGCCGCCGCTTGGAGGGAATGCTCACGATTGAGAGCCAAATGAAAAAAGTCGTTTAAAATGTTTCTAAATGAGCCTACCGAATAACCCGCTCAGTTATTCGATAGGCCTATATGGGTAGTGTGAGCATGCGCTCACAACATGTAGGCACAGACGTACAAAAGGTACATTAAAAAGTAGCAATACAATAGTTGAACAAGAGTGTGTAAACTATACCTATAATAATTATCACCTACCTTAGATTTACAGTAATGTAAAATTGCAGACGTGCTCATATACTCCGTATCAGGAGATTCGGTTATTTCTCCGATCTGAAACAATGAGATTATCTGGGTTACATAGAATTAATCTAGATCATACAAATCCTACTGATCTAACGTCTGCAAACTGATGGCAACGCCCATTTGAAGTATGCTGCTGATTATTAAAACTTTGTGGATAAGATATACTTACATCTTGCATTTTCATTAGAGCACACTCAATCTATACTTGCAAACAACCTGGAAATGAATCGAAACCAGCTTGAACCAGGAAGACATTCGAATGTGAATGCACACAAAGCGAAGAGTGCAAGACTGAGGAGGTACCTACTGCAAGTGGCGTTAAAAAAAAGGAATAGTAGATGGTCGAATGTAAATAGGGACTCACGTCAACACTGTTGGCGTCGAGGCTGGACCTCGTCGATCTCTCCATCGCTGGCTCCTCCAACTTGTCTCGTCCCAGTACATGGCTGTCCAATAGATCACTCGCTACGAAATCGTTTGTAAATTTCACATTATCCAGTTTATTGCCCATATCTACACTTTAATTGCCATTGTGCATATTATGCGAAAAGATAACTTAAACATTATAATCAGGGTAGTCACTCATTGATGCAGGAACAAAACAAGTTTCATTATTCAATTAAAAGAAGGTAATTGTAACTTACCGCTGCCATAAGATCCATTATTATTGTGCATCGTAATATACTTCACAGTGATTAATTCAGACATTTAGATCCGACATGATCTTTATTTATTGCATAACATTGTCTCTTTCCCGCAAAGAAATTCACGAATATTAAAAAAGGATGCAAGTCGTTTTACATTTAGCAAAACAAACGAAGCACTTAATGTGTACATGTTAATTGTTTATAGCTGCAATAATAATGAAGTTAAATGCAGAGGTTCGAAACCTTTATTTGCCATAAATGAGTACACATTATTATCCTCCTAGCGTTATTCTCGGTTGTGCACGGTACATGTATAACAAAAATAGAAGTGCATTGATATATGTATATTTGCGATGGATGGATGCATAATGTGATCGCAGTTGATCACGAGCACTATATACATTAAAAAGACCAATAATAATCCACGATTAAAAACGAAAACCAAAGGTTTGTTACCGACGATGAACTCTGATAACCCGGGACATGATAAATATGGAGAAAGAATGCAATCTGTTTATATGAAATGTCCAGACTCTCAAAGGGTAAATAACTTCGTCATGATTTGAGACAACAACGTTGCAGTTTTTATTTACTCTTGTTTTAAAAATCATCCTAATGTGTGCATGGTTTCTACAATAACTTTATGTGAGGCGACGCCCACACGTGTCAATGGGTATTTATGATGATGCCCGTGCAGCCTGTCAATATAGTAGTTGCAACTATGACATCATAACATTAAGTTTCATTTTTGTTTGTATCCAATAAGTACTTTAGTGCCGATTCTAATGATTACAACCTTCAGAAGATACAATAATACAGTTTAACTTTTTCATATTTAATGAAATATTCATTTATCACATCTAATTCACATTTTAGGGAGTTTCTTTTTCATTAAAAATCCTGTTCTTCTCACAATTTGTTTTCTTTCTTGATAATGTTTCTTCATTTTCTTTTGCGTTTCCGATTCAGATTTTTTACCTCGCATTACGAACTTCATTTCTTTGTTACCTCCCACGCCCGCCAGCGTGGCAGTGAAATTTTCCTTCTCTAAACGATCACCTAAACTAGCCTTGTTCACTTTTGTAATTGTTTTGATATGTGTGGTTTTTGGAGTTTCACTGAATTCGTAAACCTTCCCTGTGTGTTCAGATTCCGCGTCATCTTCGTTTTGGTGTTTTTTCCTGATCATTTTGTGTTGCTTCTTGACTTCCTTCACCCACGAGCGCTCGTCGTCCGAACTTTCCTCACTAGACTGATAAAGCTCCTTATCAGAGTCTTGGTCTTCAGGTTCACCCTCCTACACAAATAATAATTTGGTGTTATTACCATAAGTACACAACTCATTAAAAAATATTGAAAGGCCTCATACAGAAATAATATATTTGATAGTTAGTTATGCAATAAAAGTGCCGCAGATTGACGTAAAATAATGTTGACGACTCTTTTTTTGCGTGGAAAAGGTAGTGTAGCCAACAAACCAGAGTAGCTGTGAACATTCAGTCATCTCTTTTATAAATTGGCACATACATTTGCTTAGAGAAAGGGATAAATGAACGTTTTAAGCTTAGTCGTTCTTGACATTGGTTGAGCTGTATCTAGAACCTCAGGACATACCTCCATAGGGGTAACTTCTGTTGTCTTCGGTTTAGTTTTGTCCATCCTGGATAACACTGGGTTCAGCAATCTAAACTCTTCAGCTGACTTGTCCACTTCAAAGTCGGGATTTTCGAACATAGCCTAGAAAAGAAAATAAATATATGTTTAAATGTAACAAAAACAAAAACGCCCATGGTTTGTGTGTGTGGGATGTTACCCTGTCTGCATGGGCGATTGGGTAAAGTCCCATTTGCGTCACCACATTATGTTATTATGGGCACATTCACTCTTACAACAAACAGTTCTTCATAAACCTTATCAACAGGTGACAACCAAAATTCAATAATTATAAACGTAAAAATAAAAGGTATACTCGACCTTATTACTTCTTCAACACAGTTGATATTTTTTAAATAATGTTTGTGCATTTAATGACCTTACGTTATATTATTAAATTACAAATTACATACTAATACGGAATCACATCGCAATGGAATACAACTTACCTTGAAACGATTATCTTTAAGAAGGGTAGATGGGTTCTTCTTCTTTCGGCCTTCATCCTCCATGAGTCTGGAGGCAAGTTCTCTGTTAACTTGAGGCAAGTTGTCCTCAATTTTAATCCTCGATGGCCTGTCCTGTTCAATCTTTTCTCTAATTTTACGTTTCTTGTATTCTTCAAACGCAAATGGATCTGCTATCGATTTTGCTCTCTTGTAAAGCCGCACATCCACAAAGTATCTGGAATTTTATCTAGGTGAATATATGTAGGTTATCTCACGATAGCGGATTTATCGTACGTGTGTACGTAAGCTCAAGAGTGCTTAGTTCCACCGGAGCCGTAATTCAGGCGCTCTTGAGCATCCGCATACAAGCATGGCTTAAGTATGGCCGAATCGGCTTAAGTATGGCCGAATCGGCTTTCGTGATCATATCAATATTTATTGCAGAAAAAATTATTCAAGTGACGTTAGTTTTACTTAGTCTTAATTATTCAAGTCTTACCCATGCATGTATGCCCTCAAAAGGTTGGTTCCAAGAAGATGATCCAATCCCAAAGACTCCAGTTCTTGTTTCGTTACGAACTTGTAATCGTCGTACACAGTCTGTTTTCCTTCTCCCTCTAACTCGTCCGTCAGGTTGTCTAGGAAAGCACACCATCTCGGCGCGGGACCTACATAAGAAATCATATTGGAGCATTTATATTAGGTCGACAACCAATTAGTAGTCGACAACGCCATGATTTCTAGGGCATGGACGGCATAGTCGACTACCTAGCCAAGTTTACGCCGACGGCCAACGCGTTTTAAATGATAAGACGTAAAAAAATACTATTGAAAGATTTGTTTGTAATGTGAAGTGTAATATGTGTGTTTGAAATACCTAGTGAAGGGATGTAGTAAACTTGCATCTTCTGGTCTTCCACTGCCATCATACACAGTCCGGTGTTGGGAATGATGCACAGATCATTAAAGTCAGCTGATGATTCGATACTTGTGTATTGTTTGCCCTTGAACAACATTTTAACCATTAGTAAATTGTAAGTTAAATAAATAGCATAACAGCGTAACAGTGGTTTTCTTTTTCAGAAACGCTGGTAGAATGTTGACTTGTAAAAGTGCCATTACTTGCAAAATAAAAATTGTAGCATCAAACCACTACGCAAAAACAGTTTGATCAATCACGTACACGCCGATCTTCTGGCCGCTAGGCCTGTTCTTCGTTGAAGAGCTAGCAATATATATAAAATAATCTGTCTCTGTCCATAAGTTCCGAAAAAATAATATCGCAACCCCCTGCCGTACTCACTCGGCGTCAGCTACCACAGATCGTATTATTATGTATTGAGAGTGCAACTTACAGTGTTCTTATCCCATATTTTCACCACTGTAGAATCCATTGAATATACATATTCCTTTGATTCATGGAACTGTACGTTTTTAATGGGCAGGCCATTCATATGGTCTTTGACTAAAAGAGGCTTGCTGGACCTTATGTCGTACAAGAGTACATGGCCAGTACTTGTCCCCACACCCATTCGAAGCGGACCATCAAATTTAATTGATGTAATTACAGGTAAACTTTCATTTCTGAAAAGGGTTTGAAGTTTGTAATTTAGACTGAAAATAGCATAACTGACTTAAATAAAATTTAGAAATGCATGTTTTAGCACCAGGGCAAACCGGTGGATATTGAGAAGAAGACCAAAGAGTTCCTGCATGCCCAGTGAGGTAGAGGATCTTAAGTTTACCTATGAATCCCAGATCAGTCACAGACTCACAGAGCATTTAAACTTACACCTTAATTCAATAGACATAGCATACAATATAATTTGATGAATTAAAATTCCGAGAACACAGATGTTTTCGTTAGTATAAAAACTGTAATGATTATACCTGTATTCCGAATCGGTGCAATGTAAGGCACAGTCTAGAATGCCCTGCCTGGACTTTGTTCGTGGATCCCAAGCCTCCACATGCCCACTCTCTGTGCCCACAACAAGTAAGCCATGCTCTTCATTGACCGCTGAACAATTTATCTCATGTGCCTTTGTCACATATGGCGCCATAAACTGACCAACTTCCAAGTTAAGTCGGTAAATTTCCTTAAAACACAAAACAGAAATTTTGTATAGGTAATAACAAGAAAAGCCTGTCTTGTATCACTTGTATGTAGTACTTACTGGAGTGTTTTATTTGAAAATTGTAATATGATCAGTTACTTAGCTAAGAAGTTAAATCTTGTCCACTCATAATTTTATGGTCATGATAAAATTCAATGTAAATAAATGATAATGATATATAATTTTATCATGTAATGTTTATTTGTAATCTGTACACAACTACATGCAAAAGGGGCTTTCATTAAGTTTTTCTCCTGATGAAAACTAATTTTAATGAAAAAAAACAATAGTTCAAACTGCAATGCAAAAACAGTTTTGTAGAAAAATTAAAACGTAAAGGATTACTTACAGATGAAGCTCCGACAACAAACAGATCACATGATGGTCGATGGTATGAGATGTCTCTGCCAAATTTAGGAACTCTCAATCTGTAATGGCGACCATGGCCAACATGAAACTCCACATATCTGTCACATTGCAAGAAAACAATCTGAAATCCAGTTTAATTATTTTGAAAAAATACATAAATATTGAAAATATACAAGACTTCCTATTCTCTGAGTGATTTCAATTTTGGTTAAAGTATCCAAAAAAGTATCAGAATGTAACAATGCCAAGGATCTTACAAAATGACTGAGAACTAAAATGAACTTTTACCTTTGTGTAATCATCACTTAGTATTTCAAATGTGACAACTTCCGAATCAAGGCAGCGCTCAAATTTAAGAGATAAATTGTTAACATCAAAACATTTTATTCTTGGCTTGTAAATGCCCGTTGCCATTATGTATTGTCCATCTTTTGATGCTCTTAAATTTGTACTGAGTCCCGGCATATCAAACTCCTGGATGAGTTCTATTCTTCTTCTAAGATCTACATTTTTTTTCAATAATGCTCGCTTCTTCCTTTCCGTTAACCACTGAAAATACAAAAATAGGCCTATAATAAATACCTGTTAATGATCACAAAAACAGTAATATAACTGAACTTACATCGGGTAATGATTTCCCAGCGCTAAGATTGAAAATCTTAACATTATCTATCTCAAGCACCTGCATTTTAGGAATATTATTACAATTTCTCACAACGTTAGGTTATAGTGGCATGAGCAATGAGCATGTTTCATGTTTACGAATTTAATTTACGAATTTTACGATACGATTACGATTATTTGGTTGGTCGCAGTCGCAGTTGCTGTCAAACAGTTTGACCACAGGATTCGAACAGCCTAGACATATATCAGCTGTTCTAAAAATGTCTGGAATATCTTTATTGAAGTGCAAAGGTATGCGCGCACGAGCAACTTTTGTCTCCGCGACTATTTGGTCTCTCACATCAAGTCTATGGGTTAAGTGGTTATTACATTGTCCGGAATTTAGGCACTCACGAGAGGGACGCCGCAATACGTTAGGTACGATACGAGATATATCGTATCGTATCTAACGTATTGCGGCGTCCCTCTCGTCAGTGACTGAATTCCGGACAATGTAATAACCACTTTAATAAGGCGAGCCGAGTGAGAGCGGCAGTCCAGCCGGGCAACCACGAACTTCTAAAGTCGAAGTTCGGGTATTTCCATCTCTATCGCACTCCCGTATTCGAGTGACATGCATGTATTCGTGGTAGCGCCGCAGAGGGCCTACCGCGAAACGAAAACGAACTGCGTTCGTGTATCTCCATCTCTGTCGCACTTGCAAGTTCAAGCGACAGAGAGAGATACACGAACGAAGTTCGTTTTCATTTCGCGGTAGCCCCTCTGCAATGGCGCTACCACGAAAATCGAATTACGAAGTTCGGATATCTCCGTGTCTATGGTACTTGTTTAAGGTACTTGAACGACAGACATACGAACTTCGTAATTCGATTTTCGTAGTAGCGACGCAGGCTGCTTAGCATACGAGTCAGTGTAAAACGCCCTTGAATTGTCACTGTCAAAATGAACTAAACTAAACGTCATTGTTTTTCCAAAGCATGGTTTGGTTTGGTTTTTGTGTTACAAATTGCAAATGAAATAATCTTATTGTCGAGATTTCGATAAAATATTTTGAATAGGAAAACTAGCTAATAAAGATCAACGATCCTAGTTTAACGAGAGTTACTTCATTTAATTACCAGAAAAATGGATAGGTCTAAGAAGAAATTACAATTGCCCAAATCTGTGTTAGATATGAAATTTATGAGAAAAACTAAAGAAAGGATAGAAAAAGAAATAGAAAACACTCAAGACCATGAACATTTATACTCAAAAATTATCACGGATGAGATGCGTACGGCTACTGGTAACTATGTATCAGAGTCAAGCTTTATATTCTGTGAAGACTTGTTAGAAGGAAGACTTTCTTTTAAAGGAATGAATCCAGAGATTGAGCGTCTTATGCGAGCTGACCAAAATGAAGATAACGATAATGGTGAGATGCAGAAGGATATCTCTGATGAGATTTTAGCTAACAAGATGGAAGCTTTACATAGAAGAAAGAGGGAATCAAATGATAAGCGACCACAAATACCTAATAAGAAGAAGAAGAAGTTTAATAATCAGTCAACAAAATCAGGCAAAACTTTGAATTCAGGTACAACAAAAGTATCAACAAAATCAATTTCTTGGACATCAATTGAAGATACTGAATAAAAAGTGCTAAAAATCAATGGGATAATCCAATGATGTTGACATTATGTCCTCACTTAGTTCATTTGTTAATGTTGCATTACTACTCAACCAAATTTGTACTGTAAAAAAATGTACTTGAAGAGTACACAACATTTGATATTGTTAATATGGTTATATTTACAAAGGAATAAATGTATTAACAAACAAAATATTTGAAATGGTATTTATTTCAGTTGATATACTCTTTATAGTTAAATAATTATTTGTTACGATTTTTACATGATTATTCAGTCTATTTGATTATCATTTGATGTCTAATTGTAACTTAAGTAAAACATGCATGTGTAACTGTACAATATTGCCTCTCTCTAGAAAAGTTTTAAAGCATACACAAAATCTAGGATTTTTGAATAATTTAATCCACTCATATACACAATCTGTTTTTGACCTGACTGGTCTGGGATAAAATATTTTATAATTTTCAATTAGTATTAATCTACACAGAAACATGGCATGGACACATAATAAAACCATGACCTGTCCATTTTGGTTTAGATTTTTAATTAAACAAAATCATATGGCTCAACAAGCAACAGAAATCAATCATCCTATATAAATATACCTCTATTAAGGACTAATAAGAGTTATGCTTTAAAGTGGAGTTCATTAGATGTGGCAAAAAAATTAAACAATATTGTACTTTTGACATAATATAAAAGAACAAGCTGCTGCCGTGTCGTATAAGCAAATCAAAGGGCTGGCGTACATACGACAGAGAGAAATGGAAAATACTCTACCGACAAGAGGATAACTCTTAAATTAATGATGATGATGACATAATATAACCTCAGTGTAATTTATTAAAAATAACAAATGGAACGTTATTTCAAAAGAACATACTAAATAATCAAGTGTTAGTATCAATCGTGGATATGATCACTCGTGAATATGATCACGTGTGATCTTTTGAAATACATAATTATGAGGTAATATAAATTGCTTTGTTAGCATTTTGTGCCATTTCTATTGAACTCCACTTTATTATACTTTCATGAATACCCCCACCTCATAAGGGATAGTTTCAAGTTGTTAAAATATAAAATTATACAGATATCTAATTATAAAGGGATAACGTAACTAAAGGACGGAATTTAAGTAACATTTATGTATTAGATTAAAATTTACGACAAACACGGAATGTGGCCCTTTACTATGGATCATAATTACGAGGGCCCAAATGACGTGATTTTTTAATTAGATTAGAGCAGCGAACGAAAAAACCATAGAATGCGAGCTCCTTCCAAATTCTACCCAAACACGTGCCAAAACCCGGTATACGATGTTCAAATTAAAAAGCTGCCTGGCATCGTTTTGACATCCCGCATAATGGCAATGGCACCCTTTCTGTGGGGCCATCTTTCCATGTTTTTTTTTCGTTCGCCGGTTTAGAGTCAATTAGAGACGCCTTGTTCAACACTGTTTAATCTGCATCCGTAATAAAAAATACTATAGAATTAATCTCCATAGTAACATAGTTGGTCACATTTAAGTGAAACACTCTATATTCACTATTTATTTTCTTATTTTAATGGAACTGTATGTGAACAGAGTACAGTCCATCAATGTGCTGACTCCTTGGGCTCGGCCATGACTTAGAACAGCGGCAGCGGCAGGGGTGGGAGCTAAAGATCGTCCTCTGACCTCTCCCTCCCACGTATCACCGCCGCCGCCGCCGCTGCTCGGATTCGTGGCCAAGCCGCTGATCCTCAAGCAAATGAAATACATACTGGAACAAGAAATATATGTATACTTTTTAAAATGAGATCCTTGCTAAATTTAAATGAAGAGCCAAGTCTCCTTAAATTTCAATTTTTAAGTACGAATAACTGCTCCAATTATCATTTGACTTTTATTTGAATCAAAGGAAGAATTGGTATAATAAAGATATAAATTTTGAGCATACATCACATTTACAGTTGGGCAAGCTATAGGTCTAGTTTTGTGTCGGGATGCTAGAAAGAGTCCTTCCTTATTGGTTGTATAAAAATGTTAAATTACCTACATGATCTACAAACTAGTCAATTTACTTAATTAAAAGGCCACTTACAAATGCGTTTGATAATAATCGTTTGCCATCTCATAGACTGCGTTAGCAGCAACTGTCCATGCATTGTCAACGAAGGGTTTATTACACTTCCTAATTTGGTCACTGACGAGGATGCAGCAATTCGTTGAGAGAGATGCTTCACTTCCATTTTCATAAATCCAAATTTAGGAAGTTGTAATACTAACCCCTTTAATAATAAGCGTGTGGATGCGAGGGTCAGTCGAGACCCTGCTGCATGAGCGTGTGGAGGTCGCGGAAGGCGGCGCCGAGCCGGCCCTGGAGCGTCTGCCGCTTCAACAGGAAGGCGCGCACGTCGAGCAACAGCCGGTGGATCTGCGCGCACTTGGCGTAGCGCTCTTCGCGGGGGATGTCCACGCCGAGTGTGCGGACTGGCGCCGACACGTTCGCGCGCACCACGGATGAGAAGTTGCGCACGATCAGCCGCAGCGCGTTGCAGCCGCACTGCATGTACCTGATAACACAAAATAGGAGAATTGTATTAATTCTGTCAGTGAATACGTTGTCTGATGTTTGCATAGCGAGAGACGAACGTGACAACGTACACGAACGATAGAGACATCTGCCTGCTGGCACATTACATAACATTCCATTGCCTACCGCACTATGACCTAAGTACGGCGTCAGCAACCGACGTGCACATTTGGTCATCCCAAGAGGGGATCCTCTCATTTTACCGATAAACGTTTCACCGAATGCTTTGTTTCATCGAATTTTCATTACATCAAACTTTTTGGTCTCAAAAACGGTTAACCTTTTAAGATACAACTAAAAGGTAATAGCATAGAATCCACTAGGATAGTTTAGGTTTGTTTTATAACAATCCTGAAAAGTTTACTGTTTCTGAAAAAAAAATGCTATCGATGAAATGAAAATTCGGCGAAACTTTCATCCGATGAAACGTTTGTCGGTAAAAGAAGGGTAAACCTGTCAAACAAAAGTGTTCAAGTCAGGAAAGATTAAGCTAGGTATACTTACGATTCATATTTGCTCTGAAGTAGTTCGTATATTTTAGGCAGCATTAAAAGGCAAATATCTAAATTCCACAGTGATCTGAAAAATAAAAAGCTAGCTCAGTTTATATTCTAATGGTTACAAGAGTTAATCATCAGTTTATGAGTCAAAATGAGTACTTACGGCTTATGCGCCATCACGTTGAGAATATCTAAAATCACTGACGTATCCTCCAGGGCGATTATAGATTCTAGGGCCATTTTCAAATTTTTATTGACTCGAACTGAATGGAATATCTGAAAAAGAAAATACGGGCAACATTATATATATATAAATGTGTGTTATAGTACAAACTAATGAAGTCAAACCAAAAAATCCTCGACCTGTGGAAAAACATCAGCTTGGAGATTTTATATACCTACCTACTATTTAGGGATTTTATTGGAAGAGAAAGGTTTTACACGGTGCGTGTGTGAGTACCTGCAAGGCCCGCTGTCGCGCGCTGAGCACGGCCATCATGGAGTCGTGTCCGCGCATCATGACGCCGAGCACCTCCTGCTCGCTGGGCTCGGGCCCGCCGCGCGCGCCGCGCCGCGCGCCCCCGCCCGCTAGAGTCCTCTGTGCAACAACACTAATCGTTATCAGCGGCTCACCACACAACAATGAAATTTGAATCAACTATAATAATACGGATAAGCCAGTCCATTTTGATATAATAAATAAATATATGATACAATCGCAAGCTAACTGCTAGTTATGTTTTTTTTTATATGTTGTTAGGACCACTATTCAACTTGGACTTGGAGGTACGGTACTGACCTCCAAGTCCAAGTTTGCAGCTTTGAAAGACCCGTGCTAACATTTTGAGACCAGAGCCATCTGTAGGTTCAATACTTACCGAGATAGATCTCGTTTAGTCAACTCTAAAATGTTATAAATCCTACTGTTATTTCAACTAAAAAATAATTCAAGAAACCTAATAATCATCGGCGAAGTACCATGAACTTCTATATACGAAAACCTAATTATACAGTAGACGTAAGTAATGTCTAATTACGCCGTCTAAACAACGGCAGCAGTGCTTACATATTTGGAGAAAACGAACTGGAAAATTTTGTTCAGACCAAAATTAACAATGTCGGCGGCTTAGTCGTACTGTAAATTAGGTTTTCGTATATAGGAGATCATGGTACTTCGTCGTCGTAATGATCTTGAAATACCTATTTAACGATACCCAACAAGATATAGTTCATCGACTTTATTTTTACTAAGTATATTGCGTCTGGTGGCCGCCATTTTGAATTTTGATTACTGTTGTCCTCAGTTAAATTCGCAAGATTAATACGAATTAATTGAATTAAATTATAATTTAAAAAATCTAGCCTTTAACTTGCGATTCTAGAATGACACAAAGGAACACACATAGATTCATACATACATAAATTACATTTGTGTGTTTGTCGATTTTAATGACTCATACATCAATCGCTTGGTTTTAGTCTTATAAGTGTTATTATTTCATTGAAGACATATAACAGAAATAAAAAATCAGACGCCATATTGTAAAAAAGAAATAAGTGTGTAAAGAAGTAAGTATAAAAATTGGGCTTCGATAAACGAGAAGTCCCTATGACATCTCAAAAGTGCTACGAGAATTCCGGGCCCTGATCATAACTACGTAGTCGGTCCCAAAGTTCTGTCACAAATGAAAATAATGATAAAAACAAAAGTAGCAATCAATTTTTAATAAATTATATACTGATTTAAAGTACATTTAATAAAGAATTAAAATTACTCAAAATTATTCAAAATGACCTCCTTTGTTTTAAATACAGGCCCTTAATCGGTGCGGCCAGTCGTCTATCGCAGCACGCACCATTTTCATATCTATCTCAGTGACTGCTTTTCTTAAAGATGACTTTAGGCTCTCCAAATTTTTATGTGGTTTAGCACAGACCTTCCCCTCTAAGACCTGCCAAATTTTATAGTCCAAAGGATTAAGGTCCGGACTAGAGGAAGGCCAATCTTCGTGTCTTATAAAGTCGATTTTTTGACGGTCAAACCAGGCTTGAGTGGTCTTGGCTTTGTGTGCTGGCGCAGAATCCTGCTGGAACACAAAATTATGTCCCGAAAATAGCGTGTTGGGCAGATCTTTGACAAGCTTATCCAAAACTGTTTCTTGGTATACTTTCGCACTGATTTTGACACCTTTTTCGCAAAAATGAACCTCAGTTGGCCCGTAATAAGATACACCCAACCAGACCATCACTGATGATGGATGATGCCCATGTTGCACCCGCGGAACTCTTTTTCCTGCTTCTTCAGAGCTCCTAGCGTACACTCTATCATTCTGTTTATTGTACTTCTCTTCAATATCGAAAATCTTTTCGTCTGTAAAGAGGATATCACGGTGTCGATTTTTCGCGTACCGCTTTAACAACTTCTGGGATCTTTTAAGCCTTATTGTTTTTAGACGGGCATTAAGTAAGTGCCCACGCTTTTTTTTGTATGCTCGTAGGCTAAGATCTTCGTTTAAAACCTTTTTGACGGTTTTTCTACTGACACCCATCTGCAAAGCCATCAATTTCTGTTTTCGGACAGGATTTCTTGCTATGCGCGCCTTGATCGCTTTGATCACTGCTGGTGTTCGTACGGAGCGAGGCCGGCCAATTCTTTTCTTGTCCTCAATACTGGAGACTTCATTGTACCTATCAATAGTACGGTACACAAACCTAAGCGTTATTTTTAAATTTTTGAGCAACTTGAAAATGGTACTTGGCGAGTGCCCACAGCGGTGCAATGCTAAAACAGCTATTCGGTTTTCTTTCAATGTCCACTCCATCGTGAGAAATTGCAACGAATGACTGTTTTTTGTTTTAAAATAATTGTCAAACATTCAAAAATGGAATGCAATAAAATTTTCTTAAAATCATCTTCTAAATTTAAAAATAATATGCCAGTGACAGAACTTTGGGACCGACTAGGTATCAAGTAGAATAAAATTTCGTTTGTGTTATTACAGATTAGTAACGCCTGATCATAATTAATAGCAAATAGTGATTATCGTCATCCTCACCCCCCTAGCGTTATTCCCGGTTGTGCCCGAAAGGGGTCCGCTTTGACACCTAACCCCCAAGATTTGGCTAAGGCACTAGTTTTACGAAAGCGACTCCCATCTGACAATCCAACCCAGAGGGAAAGTAGACCTTATTGGGATTAGACCGGTTTCCTCACGATGTTTTCCTTCACCGAAAAGCTAACGGCAAATATTCCGTATAACTTCCGAAAAACTCATTGGTACGAGCCCGGATTCGAAATCACGACCGCCGCTTGAAAGCCGCATGCCTGAACCACTAGGCTACCGTAGCTCCTAGTAGCAAATAGTGATTATATACTGTAGTGTAGGTGCGCACCTATTTATGTTAACCTCTTCAGTGACTGGTGTTAGTTCTACGTCAGCTGTCAAGCTTGTCTTCGAATACAACCGTTATCATGAATGGTGCTTTATTCCCTATACTGCCTTACATTTCATTGGATTTGAATAATCCGCCTTGTTATAAGTCATGACAATGTATTTCGTTTATTTAAGATACCTACTTAGTTAGCTTTAAGTGCTTTGTTATAACTATGTCACAGTCATTTCTTGTGCCTGTGTTGTGGTCTGCTAAATAAGAGTGGAGGTGTAGTGTAGGTACGCACCTATTTATGTTAACCTCTTCAGTGACTGGTGTTATTCTACGTCAGCTGTCAAGCTTGTCTTCGAATACAACCGTTATCGTGAATGGTGCTTTATTCCCTACACTGCCCTACATTTCATTTACTTTGAAAATATATCAAATGTTGTTATAGCCAATGCAATTTTAGTATTTATTTTTATACCCATCACTAGCGACCCGCCCCGGCTTCGCACGGGTACTATATTATAAATATAAACTGTATAAATGTAGTAATCTTGAACCACTATATCTATTTAAAAAAACGCATCAAAATCCGTTGTGTACTTTTAAAGATCTAAGCATATCTGGACAGACAACGGGAAGCGACTTTGTTTTATACTATGTAGTGATTACACACCCATGAAAGGTGAAGTAATCTTCACCTGCAGTCACGGAGTTTCTGAATACCGGTTAACCGTTAACCGTCGCGGTTCATCCCACCCAACACTCCTCCTCGCTTCGGTCGTCGTACCTACACGGACCTGCCTTAGAGTCTACCAAAAAATATTATGCTAACTGTACATTAGAAGGAATTAGCATTGTATCATTTGTTCATTATAGGAAATATGCATTATGTTTAAAGTATGTTATATTAAATGTTATTACATCTAATAATCATTATATAAAATGATAGTTATATAGTTTGTAAATATATTTAGTGTTGTTATATGACTCAATAATTGCGTTATTGCGACTAATATTATTTCAATTTTTTTTATAGGCATCGTTTCGCACCCGAACTGAGTCGAAGAACTACGTCAGGTTGGGTATCGATAAATAGGTATTTCATTCGTTAGTTAAAATAACAGTTTGATTTACAACGATTTAAAGTTGGCTAAACAACAAATTTTTGGAGAGCTCTATCTCGGTAAGTATTGAACCTACAGAGCTGGTTCTGGTCTTAAATTGTAGCAATACATTTTTATTTAAAAAACCGCATAGTTCATAATTCATATTGACAATACCAAAAAAAGTGCGAAAATATCGTGGTTATTCGAGTGCTGCAAAGTTAGCACAGGTCTTTCGAAGCTGCAAACTTCGAGATACGGTACTGGTAAGTAGTGGTCCTAACAACATATTAAAATATGAAAACTAGCCGTTAGCTTGCGATTTTAATGTTGACTGTCCTAAGATTTAATTGAATAAAAATTACAGTTTACGAATGCTGATACATAACTGCATGCCTGATGTATGCTGGAACATGAGTTTCATGGCTCTGCCGACCCCGAACGTGATTGCAAATATATATATATATATATATATATATGGGAATATATTTATATACGACCAAATATTATAACAAGATTACTTACAGGTAAGAATTCATCGAGATCCAACCCCACAGGCCGGTCTGAAGCGAAGGGAACAAACTCGGGCTCGTCAGTCTCCGTGGGCCGCGACACCACTACGGTCTCCCTTACTATATTATCTACTCGTCTCCTGCAAACATCATTAATTAAATCATAGTAAAAGTTTGGTAGACACACATTATGTATATTTATCTAACCGGTATCATACCTTGTCGTTTCTGAAGACGTCCTGGTGAAAGAAAGAGACCTCGGTCCTAACGACGGCGGGACTAGGGATATTTCACTATTGCTAGATCGCAGGATGTTCCCTGTTGCTGAAAATAAATAAAACACCAAGTAATTATTGTTACATCTCATTACGACACTCGTTCAATCTACTAGGACGCGCCCCATTCCTAGCACACTACGAAACACAAACTAATACGCAATGAGAAGCAGCGCGTGTCCTCGTGGATTAAATGATCTAACTATACATTTGTAGTTCGCGACAGGGCAGGAGTGCGGGCGACGTATCCAGTGGGACTCCGGTGTACAGTACAGTGACCTCGAGTTTGTAAGCACTGGGCGTCATGTTTCTCTGCAGTTGACTGTACCACTCCGCCTGCGCCTCCTCCGGGAAGTGGGCGAGGGACCACCCGCACTCCTGCCTATCGCGTACTATAGTTAATGTAAAATATAAACTTACACATGTCAGTTGACTTAGATTCTTTACACGAGTTGTGTCGGTTAAGCGAGGCTGTATGAGGCTGAGGCATGACATAGTCCCTGGTAGCAGGCTTTGGCGATGTGAATGTGTTATCTTCTTTAGCGTTGGTCTCCACCGATCCTGTGTTAAGTTGTTATATGAAATCGTATTACACATATGTTATTAGATGTAATTAACCATGTTAGTGTCCCTTAAAATAAATATGATATTCGTAAGATTTTGATCTTTGATTGCTCGGTTTAGGCTTAAATTGAATTCGAAGTTTGGATGCTACGGCGTTGAAATGACGACTGTAATAAATTAAATTATAATAAGTCATAAATGTATTGTTTGTTTCACTGGTCGCAGGCGCCGGTTTCAAACGGTACAACTACTTAAATCTGGTCATTAGTATTGGATGGCTAAAACACGTCTTTATTTCCATGACAGAACTGATTGAAACTAGTCTTTTTATTTTAAATGTACAGTACAATACAAATCAGTTATGTTCTCCTTTAATTTCAGTACTGAAATTACCTTCACAATCTGAACTGATTACCTCTTTTTATAAAAGAATGTTAAGAGATGAGAGAAGAGAAATGTTAAGAGGGAAGAATAATACATACTCGTCCATACATAATTTACTTTAAAAACAAAGTTTTAACCGACTTCAATTTAGTACTGCGCCAAGCCACGAGAACATTTCCACATTTCTTTTCCAATTTACCACATGAACTGATTTCCGAGAGCAAATGCGTAGATTATTAGAGAAAAAAAACCAATCGCTGTATGTGACCCGATAATATTTGAGGACTTCCATCGATTCCACAAGGATCACCTTTGGCATTCATTAGTTGCTATTTCAACGGAATCTTATCAGAATCTGTGATATACTTTTGTTTAAGTACATAATTGAGGAATTCCATAAGTCTCTGTGGTCTTCATCATCAATTCCACTCCACCAAATTTATGATTTCCGGGTGTAAATACACGAGTTATAATAGAAAATACCAAAATCAGTACACGCGTGCCTAATATAATTGAGGAGTTCCCTCAATTCCTCATGGATCCCATCATCCAATTGAATTTTTGAAAAAAATGGGACCCATTTGGAAACATATACTTACAAACAAAAAAAAATTACGAATCGGCTCATCAATGACGGAGTTCTGAGGTAACAAACATTAAAAAAAAATACAACCGAATTGAGAACCTCCTCATTTTTTTTGAAGTCGGTTAAAAAAGAGAAAATGTATTCCACTTCTAAATATTTTCCCATAATGTTTTTTATTACATTATTGACACAATGAAGAGCTACGTGTTTATAGGTTTTCTTTTTTTTTTAATTTGCAATAAATTCAAACTTATAGGCACCTAAAAAACTATTTCTTTGAAAGTGTAACCTATAGACCTAGAATATATTATGCTGAAGCGATCAATACCAAAATCAAAGTGATTTATTGTTTGTTTCCCTTTTAATAGTTGGTACACGAATTAGCAGATAATAAGCTTCAGCAGCTTACTTGTAAAGGCGTCCTTCTTCTCGACGGCATAGTGTTCCTGCTTGAGCGTGGAGGTGGGTATGCGCGAGTGGTCGCGGTGGCGCTGCGGCGGCGAGGCCTGCGGCGGCGGCCGCGCGGGCGCCGCGCCTAGCATCAGGTCGCGCAGGGACGTGCTCAGCCCCGCTTCCATGCCCATACACTCCTCAGCTACAATACAAATATACAAACAGTCCGGTTAATGTACGCCCAAATAATCCCCGTCCACTACAGTGGCGGCGCGTGATCATTTTCGATGGACAACCCGGAACAAAAAATGTATGAAAGAGTTAAGTTGAATACATAAGCTGAACCCTATTCAAACATAGCTACAAACATATAGATTCGATCGGGATTAGAAAAAAACCGATCGAAGATGTAACTTAACTATGTTTATTTTTAATTATATATTATGATGATATGAACGCTTTTGTCTAACATAAGACATTTTATTATGACAATTAATCAAGGCTGAAGTTGACATTGAAATGATGGCCAATTTACGTGCTTTTCTGCCGTATTACAAAGTTCAAACCTCAATCAGTCCCGGATAACGTGATATTTCAGGTTTATAGTAATAGTTTCTTAATTTGCAACTAAAAAATATATTATTAGTAGCTTTTGACCTTTCCCACCAGAACTTTTGTAGAGTAGGTGGCAAAAATCAACACGTCGCATTTATTCTTCGAACGAAATGTCGTAGTATACCACGTGTAGATTATGCTATATTAATTATTTCCACTACTGGGATATATTCAGGAGTTACCACTGTTTTCGGTCGACCTATAGAAGATAGAGCTAAGTCTGGAAATACTGAGATGCTAGCGAGATATTGTCGTTGGGCTGGATAAGATTAAATAGCATTGAAGAAAAAAACATCAACAAAAAAAGATTACCCAGGCAAAATTTTGAAATAACCCTTGTGATAGTTTTGAAAAAAATATTCACTCAGTGATTTTTCCGTGCAAGCTCGCGATCATTGCAGACTTTAAAAACAAACAGATTTTTAGATTATTTTAATGCCAATATGTTTTCCAAAGTCCAATGTTAATGTCATAAAAGAAGATTTTCAGGTAACTAAGTCCTAATCACCTACCTAATACCTTAAAAAACCTTCAGAAAACAAAATTATTTACTAAACCCTTAAAAACATATCTAATACAAAAGTGTTACTATACTTAAGCGGATTATTTTAAAGACGCATTCATATAATTCGTTTATTAAGTAGCAATTTTTTCTTATTGTTTCATTATGTACAAATTACTTGTAATAATTGGCATTCCGTTGTTCATGAACCTTGGCAAGCCTGTGTAGGTTGAAATGTTATTTTAAGTCTCTTTCCCACGATAGGAAATCTAAGTGAAAGATAAACGTATTATTACGGCATTTCAACTGGAATACGTATGATGGACGTTCATGATTAAGGATAATTGTGACAAAACTACGTCCCTTACTAAAAAAATTAAGTCCAACTGTCTCCACCCAACAAACCCATCCCCCTGTCAGCCACAGCACGGTCTAAGAGAAGACACAAAACTCTACAGAAAAGTTGAGCAAAAAGTCATAGACGGCGATGTTAAGGGAGCCGCCCAACTTCTCTTCTCCAGTGACGTTATTGCACCCGACTGCCCAAACACCGTCTCCGCTTTACTGTCCAAACATCCCCTTCCGGCAGCATCTCTCCGCCTTCCCGTTCCACCTGATCCTGATGCACCACACTTAATTTCATCTAAAAAGGATGTGCTAGCTGCAGTGATGTCGTTCAAAAACGGCTCCGCTGGTGGTCTTGATGGTCTCTCCCCGCAGCATCTTAAAGACCTACTTGGAGGTGCTACCGGAGATACTGGTTCACAACTTTTGGATGGCATCACTGAGCTCGTAAACCTTATGCTGTCTGGTAAAGTTTGTAGTGACGTGTTAGAAATATTATATGGAGCAAATCTCTGCGCCTTAAAAAAAAAGATGGAGGAATTAGACCTATCGCGGTGGGCTTTACTCTTAGACGGATCTGTTCCAAAATTTGCTGTAAACAAGTATTTCCTTCTCTGACCAAAAAGTTCCAGCCGTCACAACTTGGTTTCGGCAGCAAAGGTGGTTGCGAAGCTGCTGTACACGCAGCACGCGCGTTTGTGCACGACGACTCCTGCGAGGTGCTGCTGAAGGTGGATGTTAAAAATGCGTTCAACTCTGTGGATAGAGGCGCCCTGCTGGCACAAGTTAAAGATGCCACACCTTTAATATTTAAATACTTATGGCAATGCTACCAGCAACCTACGCACCTTCTCTTCAAAAACCATCGCCTATCCTCGGCAGTTGGTTGTCAGCAGGGTGATCCTCTTGGACCCGCTATCTTCAGCCTCGCCATCCATCCAGTAATCTCAAATCTAAATTCGAAATTTAATTCATGGTATCTCGACGACGGCACTTTAGGGGGGGACTGGAAAACAGTTTTGGACGACCTAAGAAGTCTGTGCGATGGTTTTAGCGAAATAGGTTTAGATTTAAATTTCTCCAAGTGTGATTTGTTTATAAATAAATCGCTTCCTCCGACTGACTTACATAGTATTATCTCTATCTTCAATTCTTTAGCCCCTAACATTAAAATTATAGATAAATCTTCGCTCAGACTATAAGGGGCTCCCGTTTTTCAGGAATCCATACCATCGCTCATCAACGAACATCTAACCATTCACAAAACTTATTCGGATCGCCTTCTAAAAGTCAGTGCACACATGGCTTTAGTCATCATAAAATTTTGTCTTTTTGTCCCCAAATTTACATATATTTTAAGATATAGCCCCATTTGGAAATTCCCTCATATTATTGAACCCCTCGACGCCGTCCTTAAAACCACCCTCACATCCATCCTGAACGTCCATTTGGACAGTCGTGCCTGGACCCAGGCTTCTCTGCCAATCCGGCACGGCGGCCTGGGAATCCGGCAGGTTGTCAGTGTAGCCCTTCCAGCGTTCTTAGCCTCTTTCCACAGCACGCAGGAACTCGCCAGCAAAATTTTTAGCCCAGCTGCCGACAATGTCGCGATTGCCTGTTCGAGCGAGGCAATAAGCGCGTGGGAGCAGGCCTGCCCAGATGATTCGCTTCCGGTTTCCCCGAAATCTCAAAAGCAGTGGGACGAGCCCCTCTGTCAATCTTCTCTTAAAGACCTCATCACCTCCGCTCAAAGCACAGCAGAGCGTGCTCGTCTCCTTGCTGTAGCGGAGCCGGAGGCGGGGCTCTGGCTTCACTCTTTGCCGTCTCCAAACCTTGGCACTCTCCTCGACAAACCAACTTTAACTTTGGCAACCTGTCTGCGACTTGGCTCCAAAACTAATGAGCCACACCGCTGCCGCTGTGGCGCCCACGTAGATTCCCTAGGTCACCACGGCTTGTCCTGCCAGAAGAGTGCTGGCCGCATCTCCCGCCACGCCTCTTTGAATGACGTCATCCGTAGGGCTCTTGCCTCCGTTAGCGTGCCGGCCATTTTAGAGCCGAACGGTATCGCACGTGACGATGGTAGGCGCCCTGACGGCATGACGCTCATTCCGTGGAAGCAGGGGAGGACTCTTGTGTGGGGCGCTACTTGCGTTGATACGCTAGCCCCGTCCCATCTCCAAGCGACCTCCTCTAAAGCCGGAGCTGCGGCCACCACGGCAGAGCAACACAAGCGGCGGAAATATGCTGTCCTCGGTGAGGGCTACATGTTTGCGCCGTTTGGAGTGGAAACTCTGGGGCCGTGGGGTCCGGGCGCGAAAGCCCTATATAAGGAAATTTCGGAGCGGCTCATTCAAACATCCGGCGACCAGAGGGCTGGCAGCTATTTTGGCCAAAGGATTAGCCTAGCAATCCAAAGAGGTAACGCTGCCAGCCTTCTGGGCACCATAACCAATGACGGGGACCTGGGGGGCATTTACTTTTTATAGGTTTAGTTTATAATATAGGTTTAGTTTAGTTATATTCCGTTATAAATATATATATATATTGTTTTAGTAGATGATTGTTAATTAAATTAATTTCTGAATAAAATATTTATACAATAGAATTATTCTCCATTAAATGTTATAGGATAATTGTTCATATTAATTTTAGCCCTCTCATATGTTTGCAGTGCCCTTGCAGGTACACCTTTATTGTTTTCACCACGTTTTCACCATCTGTAACCTGTAATGTGACACGAAATAAACATTTCTATTTCCTATGTTATCCATTCCCGATCATTTCGGTGTGCCCCTCGTCTTATGCCTCTGTTGTCTTATGGATTGTACAGATTACATGATTTTACCACGATTTGTCAGTACAACATGTCGAAGTGCAACGCAATTTATAGTTACATGTAGTCATAGATACAAATGCAAAATACTAATAATTGATAAGAACAGAATCAGGACCAAAGATATTTATTAATTACCGAGCCACAGAACATCTGATAATGAAACCCATTGAATAAGATAGGTTAAAATTATGTGAGATGGGCATCTGTTAAAATTATCTTGTTCAACTTAAGGTCTAAGCAAGATGGCTCAAATTGACATTCTGTGCAACTTTTGGTGCACTTCAATAAATTACATAACCACCAAAACGAAGTTCAAGCATTGATTACTAATGTGTTGGTTCTTACTTGGCAATGAGTAGTCTTCCGAAGATAAGCTAGTTGCTGGTGGTGGTGTGCGATTCACTAAAACACAAATAGAAAATAAAATTAATTACTTTAATGCCAAGTATGCATTACTCTAATGCATACTTGTGTGTGCATCTTTAAGCCAAATTGTTTTTTATACACTATATGTAAAAAGTACATGCCTTCACCTTTTTTAATTACTTTCAATTATTTAACAATTTCAGTGCTAGCAACCCGCGAGGCGCAACGCGCTCTGCTCGTAGGCGCTTTCTTCTACATACAGGTTTCCGCATGCTACGAGTGTACCGCTTCGAAATCGTTGACACTGAATGTGTTAAATTGTATTCATGCACGAATGTATTACAAGCTAAAATTGTATTTCGAGCGGGAAGCAGGTGAGATACGTTGTGTTACTCACACGCTCTGGAGGGTCGAAAGATTTCTGTGTAATCATGGATATTTGAAATAACCGCACCAGATTCCTCGTCAGCCTCAGTGCCGGACGTGGATTCTTCTGCGGTCTTTTCATCCAGGGGCGTGGATTTATGGATTACTTGAAATATAAATTTGGTCCAAGTTAGAAGGGGTCAAAAATATGCCTTATAAGGACACGCGTGGCGTTGTACAGCGCAGTGTACGCGGCGGAGTACAAGTATGATGTAAAGTAGCCATGTAATTTTAATACACGTCGTCTCCTCGCGCGATGTGACGAACGTTCGTAAAAGAGGCATTGGGAATAGTAGCTCGTATTTCCTAAGAGCTAATGAGTTTCATACATATCATTAATCTCGCTATGTTGCGATGGCAGTGGCGCTATAAAGTTTAGGTATTTGAAGTAATGCCACCATCTTCAGGAAAAGGGGCCTTGGAGCTTACGTCACCCAATTATTGCAGCATTGTAAAATTGCGCAATAGGAGACGCTACACAGGCCGATATCGGCAGGACTGCATGCAGGCCGCCCCGTGATTCGGATACCTATCGGAAGCAGGGCGGCTAGCCAAAGCAACGTCACTCCATACTAGATTTTCTGTGACTTTGGCTTGCAGTCCTGCAGATTTCGCTCGTGCAGTGTCTCGTACTGGTCCCTTTTCCCTGATAATAACACATTTTCAGTGTAGTATCTAGTCTGCCTAGGGAGGTCATATTTCAAGTTTGTTATGTTAATACTTTTACAACTATTACCTTCTTTAGATGGTTTTTCTTTTGAAAAACTTTTCCGTACTGACTGCCCTTTTTGGAATGGAGAGAGATCACTGACAACAGTAGGTGCAACTGGCGGTGGTCCTCCAAATGGATGCAGTTTATTGAGATCAACTACTGACAAACACACATAGGTTGAATGGAAAGATCCTGCAATCTGGAATAATACAAAAAACACATATTTAGTATCATAAAACTAACATGCATTGACGATATAATCATACACTTTTTAACACTATTTTGGGACATATTTTGCCAATATTATAATCAGCAAGATGTAAGGGAGTATGATAAGTTGATTCTGATTATGTCTGCATATTGATTTGATTTTTTGTTAGCTTAGTGTATTGTTGAGCACAAAGATATGTCTGCATTTATTATTCCATTGTCATGAGGACTACTTTACCTATTTTGACTGGGCATTGACACTGTCATCAATAAGTGAATCTTCTTGAATTCATTCAACCACTCATTTGAATTGAGTCCTCAGAGAATATCCCCCTCAAGTTTTTTACAGCTATGTAACATAAACTTACCAGCTGTGTATGGGCCACTGTGATGTCATGCACTTGCCCCCAGTGGCCGTGCACAGTGTCAAACACTCGAGCAGGCTCCCAGCCAATCACATGCAGCCCATCATTACCACACCCAAGTAGGGTTGTGCCATCTTCACTGAACACCATAGACCTACAAAAATAATAAGGAATTCGAGCCAAAACCAAAGCTGTAAGGAAGTTCCACAACATAGATGGTTTTGTATAAAACAAGTTAAACAGACATTTGCCACTTCATAAAAATTAATGACCACATATTTAACTAATATACAACTGTTGGGTAAAGTAGATAACAGTTTTAGATTGGATTCTTGCAGGAAAATTTATATGATTATTTTTGGCATGCAACTGTGTAAGAAGAGAGAAGTACAGACCCCTAACATTGATTTAATTTGTCATCCTGCATTAATTCAGTATAACTGCCATATTTACCTAATAGACGTGTTTTCCTTTTCAAACTTGGATACCAACTGAAATTTCTCCATGTCCCAGAAGTTGACAGTTCTATCCATGCCACAGCTGGCCAACAGGAACTCATGAGGGTGGAACTTGACACATGTCACCGCTGATGTGTGCTCCCTGAACTCCTGCAAAACCTTGCCTACTCGCACATCCCAAACTTTCACAATACCTAGAAAATTCAAAAACAGATATCAGATAAATAGATAACTTAAAGATAAACAAAAGAAAAAATAAAGATCATTATCTGTCTGAACTGTAAATTTTCACCGATGAGCGGACCTTGTTATCTATTAATAATTTATGTATTTTAATATAATTAGTAATGTACCTAAACTATTGTTCTCGTGGAAGTGATGTAATGGCTTATATGAGAATAAATGTCTTTAAACCTTTTTAATGATCATTTATTGTTTACGAAAACTAAATAGAAAATCAATTTGACAACACAGCATGTTTAAAGGAAATTGATCCATGACCACCTGTTATTTACCTCTAATTTCATTTCAAGTTTTTGAGGTGTGCAAAAAAGACTTAGTACTGGATGGTATTGAATAAAAATCAAATCATCATAGTCGAGTTGGTTTGCATTGCAAAACATAAATTTATCAATTTAACTACTACACATTCAGTGTATGATAAATTGAAAATGCGTGGTATGGCATCCTGGCCTTACATAAATGTTTGTGTTGCACACTGAATATGTTAAAATACACTAATATGTTATAGTTTATAACCAAAGATCAGACAAACACATCAACACATAACCCTGTTCCGTACGCAAACAGCAGACTTCCTTGTGATGTTACAATATTATATTTTATATTATTTATTTATTAGCACTTTTACACAAAATATCTAGTAAGTGTAGTTTCCCATTGATAGATACATTATATTATTAATACTAAATATTGTAACAGATATACATAATGTTTTACAAAATATACCTGGGAATCTTAGATTTAATTTAGACTTACATATAGATAGATAGATAAATTTCAAGCAATTTTAAATAGAAATCCTGATTATGTTACTGTAAAAGAAATTCAGAAGAAAATTAAAGCCACAAGCTTATGCTTGTGGAAGAACAGTATAGATATGCCCCAATGACGTCCGTAGACTGTGAACGAAGTTTTACAACTCATAAAATATATAACAAAAACATATTATAGACTCACAAGTGAAAGTTTAGCAAAAAATTTAGTCAATATTTTTTATTGGCAAGTGTTTTTTTCTCGAACACAGACGACAGAAAGTCAATCATTAATAAATTTGTCCTTGAATACTTACATGTAAATTATTGTATAATAAATCTATAAAATACCTAATAATTAATATTTTCTATCAACAATATACCTAAGGAAGTTTCTGCTGTACAGAACAGGGTTATGTTTCGAAAATGACGGGCGTTTGTCGAATCCTTGTTTATAAAAATGAATTATAAATCTGTCTTGTTACCATCTTCACATGCTGAGGCAATCCATTGTCCATCCGGACTGAACTGCAGACTGTTCACAGCAAGTCTGTGACTAGAATATGTGACAATGCAGCCCCTTTTCCGAGTGTCCCACAGTTTAATATTGTTGTCACAGGAGCCCGTAGTCAAATAATCCCCATATGGGTGGAAGTCCATACACTTGATGGCTCCTTTGTGTCCAGTAAATGTTCTAAGCAATTTTGCTGCTTCTAAGTCCCATATTTTCAAAACTCCAGTCTGTGAGCCGGCACAAACTAGGTCTTCAGAGTGGCCAAAACATACACATTCCACTGGGGTTGTGTGGCCACTCAAACTCTGAAAATATCAATTAAAAACAATACACCAAATGTAACTGATATTATTGAATACATCACAAGAACTTCAACCATTTACTTACCATCAAACAGCTTTGCCTACCAATGGCCCATAAATTAACCTTTTTGTCGTCGCCTCCAGTGGCCAGGACTTGATTGGATTTGTGCCCCATGGCCAAACAGTTGACATTTGCCTTGTGGGCGACGAATTCCTCTGTAAAATTTTATTGTGAATATTGTATCTTATCAACTCATTGTAATACGGTGATATTACTGTATACATACGTAGTTTCCATGATCTTCTAATTGAATCCATTATTAGTTATAATCTTTAAAGTTCCATTCCATTTACGGAGAAGTTAACCTTGCGAATTGTGTTGCAGAATCCCAATTTATATTAAGCAGACATGATTATTTATTTGAAGAACAGGTATTTGTTACGAAAAATATACTTGCAATCTGAATTATATTATTTACTAAACAGTTGTTTTTATTAGGACCTAACGAAATGAGAATGGATTGGGATAGGATATGTATGATATGAATGACAATGACAATTACACAGATACAATCAAATCAACCATACATGTATATTTCAAAGAGCACAGAGTACTTTTCTATGTATTAGTAAAGTAAGTACATAGTATATTTCAAGACGACGGATTTGACGTATAAAGGCCATTACACACCCATCAATCTCGCACTATTCCTCTTGTTCTAATAAGAGAGAGACGGATAGTGCGAGAAAAATCGAGAGCTCGCGTGCACGCAGGCCGCCGCGTGATTTGGCCTGTTTGGATATGTGTCGAAAGCACGGCGGCCAGCCAAATCAAGGTCACTATACTAGATTTTCTGTGACCTACTTGGGAGTCCTGCCGACTTCGCTCATATAGCGACTCCTATCAGTGCGTCTGGATAAGTGCCGTATGCAGAGCGTCCGCAAAATTAAGTTCACTCCGTACTAGATTTCCACGGTCGGAAGTCTGTAGGCGGTTATAGACCATACATTTTATGGGGTCTATACAAGCCATGATTTGTCAGCCCCAATTTATCAGAAATTAATAGTCAGCACTTGCTATTGTCTGGCAAAATTGAATTACGAAGTTCGGATATTTCCGTCTCTAACGCACTTATGTTTTATGGTACTCGAACGACAGAGATAGAGATGATCCAACTGTGAAACGAGTTGTACTGAGAAATTGCATGCACATGTGGTCGGATTGTTATTGCGCTATTCGTTATGTGACTGCGCCGTATTTGCGAAAATATTTGTTATGTGCGCGAACAAACAAACATGCCCACCACACTGCGTGCCGGTACCGAACATGCCAAATATGTGTGTCAAAACGGCGATGGACGAGTTGACAGCAGCAGCTTATTATTTTTACTTAAATGCAACTTACCAATACCTGTGATCCTCTGATCTATTGTGTGACATGTATAACCTGTTATTGTGTACAATAAAGTGCTTACATACATACATACCTGTTGTATAAGTACAAAGCAAATGAGTGAGTGAACGAAGTGTGGGCAGTCAATGCGCTATTCGGCTTATTCGCCTCCTTTGATGTGTACCGAAAAACCGACAAGTCGACGGATACGCGTATTCGCTATTCGCGCTTATGCGTTATGCGCGCGAATAAGGCAAACATAGACGAATGAACCGTCCACACTGCGTCGAATACAGGCGCATAAGCCGAATTACGAATAGCGCATAGCGCAGTGGGGTGCCGGCATTACATCTGTATCTGTATGCCACACCCAATTATGACTTCAACATGTTGTACAGACAAATTAGGGTAAAATCACATAATCTGTATACCCCATTACTGTACAATTTAAGTTATATAAGGCGGATGTCATACGCGCCGCATCTCCGGACGGAGGTGGGGAGCTGCATACAAATTTCGCCGGACAGAGGTGCGGTGCGGTGTGTCGTAACCACACGGAATTTATATACAAACTGAGGAACTTGCATATAACGAGCTCCGCGTCTCGCAACGAGACGCGGCGGCAGTGTGACAACCACCTAAGGCTGGTAAACCTTGGAATGAGGATAAGTGGTACACCCTAGAACTGTTTTTTTTTTCCGGCCGAGCGTCAATCGCGATAAGACGTGTTGATAGTGGTTATATTTCAAATTTGGTTTTTCTCCAATCTTTTTGATTTTTGACCAGATCAGGGTGTGTGTGTGGTGTTGGCTGTATGTGGTAAGTTGTGTTTTGTGTTTGTCGTATAATTAGTTCGTAGTAATAGTGTAATATTTTTTTCTTCAATTTGTGCGGGTAGATCCCGTCATGGGGGATAATTCCCCCGGCGACCCGGGGGGGGGTTGAACGAGGGGTCTCTTTTGGCTCCCCCATCGCCAGCGGCTTATATGACAGTCAAGATGTAAATGACTCGGAAATGTTTGAAACACAATATAAACAAAGAAAGGAGGGTCGTAGATCTCGTAAAAAGAAAAGGGTTAATTCCGATCGGCACTCGCATTCTAGGTCTCGATCTAAATCGGAAGTATCGAACGAGGAAACCAATGTACAAATTTCCGTTAAAAATTCATTTACAGGTCTGCCAATGTCTCAAGAATCTGTGTTTCTACCGCTTGGCCAGAACTCGGAATCATTATCAGGTTCTCAGAATCATCAATCTCATCTCTCAAGTAATCACACCCCCGACTCCACTTCAGGCATCCCCTCCAATATCGCAAAAAGAGAGTTTACCCGCTACTCCGTCGCTCGCTGTTTCGGATAGGAAACAATAGAAGTTAAATGACCCAGGACCCTACACACTCTACGTACAATATGACAGTGAATCACCAGGTGCCACACTTCACCCGGTGACCTTTGGCCAGTTCATTCACGGGCATCATAGGGAGTTTCCAAATGTCGTTGATGGATCTTTAAAGAGTATAGGCCGAAACAGAATCTCAATTAGCTTTCATTCCGCACAGGATGCCAACAATTTCCTACTTTCCAACACAATTACGAACAAACGATAAAAGGTGTTTATTCCCTCGTTTAACGTGACTAGGGTAGGAATTGTCAAAGGAATCCCTACTGAGTGGACTCCCGACGATATCCAAAACTTCGTCAAGGTCCCTACAGGGTGCGGTCCGATAGTTAAATCAAGACGCCTAAACTTATGCTGTAGATTCGGTCACACGAAAAATACATGTCGCTCAGTTCCTCGATACTTCCGTTGCGGGGGTAACCATTCAGGGGACAAATGTGATGATGACAGCGATATCGCCAAATGTGTTAATTGCAAGGGAGAAACGGAGCACTTTGCAACTAGTAAATCATGTCCTGAATATACTCGTCAGTGCAAAATTAAAAAAAACTATGGCGGAAAGTAATGTCTCCTATGCTGAAGCAAATAAATTTCATCCGACAGTAGGGAAATCATATTCCAATGTGGTTTCATCTTCTTCCTCAAATAAGACTTCATATAAAAAAACTGTCTTCTTAAAACCTCGCCCATCCCTTCCTCCTCGGAAGGGTTATGACAAAGCAGCTCATATGGCTCTTTTCAATGAAGAACTTCCACAGTCTCGAAATGGATCGGCATTAAATAATCCCCATGCCTCTTCCCCGTTTGAGACTATCACTGCCTTGCTTATTCAATTATTCTCTGCAGTTTCTAAACCTTTTTCCCCAGCTTTGATGTCCCACGTTGCCCCTCTTTTTTCTACAATAATCTCTTCTCTCAGCAATGGATCCAGTGATACTACAATGGAACATTCGGAGTATCCGTAGTAAAAAAAATGATTTAATCTACCTTTTAAATAAATTTAAACCTTTGTGCTTTGCTATGTCCGAAATTTGGCTCAAACCTGAGACCAATTTTCGCATCCCTGGTTTCGTCAGTATTCGTGACGATAGACCGGATGGGTTTGCCGGCAGTGCAATATTGATCAAAGAAAATCTTCCTTTCACTATGATTTTAATTTCCCCCATTGATGGTTTACATATTGTCGCGTTACAAATTAAACAATTTACTCTTGTGTCTCTATATATACCCCATCCCTCAAAGGCTATTTTGGAAAAATTGTTGTTAACCTTACAGTCTTTATCTCCTCCCCTTTTGGTGTTGGGTGATTTTAATTGTCACAATCAGGTATGGGGCAGTGGCAAAACCGATCTCCTCGGAAATCAGTTACTTAATATAGTAGATAAATGTAACTTGTGCATCTTAAACTCCGGTTCTTCTACAAAACGGACACGCCCCAACGAAATCAGTAGTGCGATTGATTTGTCATTATGTTCAACCGGTTTAGCCTCTCAATTGTCATGGAAGGTCCTTGATTTATCATTCGGAAGTGACCATTTCCCAATCGTTACCGATTTTCCTCCACTATCGTGTAAGAATGTAACACCTAATGCCCCTCTACTCAAATTTAACCTTTTGAATGCTAATTGGAAAGATTTTAAACACAACTTGCATGATTTCCATTCGTTATTGGTACCTATTTCTTTGGACAAGATTGAAGACTGCACTTTGTCGTTTACAAATGCTCTGAGTAAATGCGCAGAATCAGTTTTCCCAGTGAAAAATTTGGTATCGGATAAAATCCCGTCTCCCCCGTGGTGGGACCATCAATGTACCAATAAGATTAAAGAACGTAAAAAGGCTGAGATAGAGTATCGCAGTAATCTTAACCAGGCTAATTTCATTCTCCTAAACAAAGTTATGGCAGAAACAAAGTTATTTCTTCATTCCAAGAAGCAGGAAGGTTGGAAATCTTTATGTCTGTCGATTTCTCCATCCACCCCAGCTTGCCTTTTATGGAGGAATATCCGAAGATACAGAGGCTCCACTAAGTCGTCATCCCGCCCCCATCCACCCTCACCCGAGTGGGCCGATGACTTTATGGATTCTCTTGCTCCCCAATACGCACCAAATGAGCTAGAAACCAATTTTGAGTACTGCTTGAATTCTGTGGATCCGCTGGATTCCCCTTTCTCAATGATAGAACTTAGGAATGTTTTAAATTCAGTGAGAGACTACCCCAGGTTCCGACGGTGTTCCGTATTCTTTTATCAGTAATTGCAATGATCATTTCCTTCAATATTATTTGGACCTAGTAAATATTATCTTTGTTACCGGGCACCTACCTCAAACCTGGAGATCACAACTAGTAATACCTATTCATAAGGCCAACAAAGATCCTTCAGACCCCCGATCATACCGCCCTATTGCTCTTTCATCGGTTCTATTGAAGATTATGGAGCATCTGGTCAAGAATCGCGTTGAATGGTTCGTGGAGAGTAACGATCTTCTGGCCAAATCGCAATTCGGTTTTAGAAAAGGTAGGAGTACTTGCGATAGCCTAGGAATATTCACTACAGACATTCGGCTTTCCTTTTCCCGTAACGAATCAGTGGTAGCTGCGTTCCTTGACATAACGGCGGCATATGACAATGTTCAGCTTCCCTCTCTCAGGAAGAAGCTTCAAGAGCTGAGAGTCCCGGCGAGACTGAGCAGTTTCATGATACGGATGCTGTCCGAACGTTGCATCACATTTAGGGGCAATGATGAATTGATTCATCCAAGTAGGTACGTTTGGAAGGGCCTTCCTCAGGGCTCAGTCCTTAGCCCATTATTATTTAATATCTACACCTACGATTTAGAGCGAAATACGGAACACTCAAGCATCCTACAATACGCTGATGACATCCTTTTATATTCCATCAACTCAAAAATTTAAATAGCAGCTGAGACGGTCTCGTAGTCGCTAGAGTCTCTTAACGTATGGTTGGTGGAACATGGCTTAGAATTGTCTCCTGCGAAAAGTAACGTCGTCGTATTTACAAGGAAACGAAATATCCCAATGGTTGATATATCAATAAATGCTAAACGTATCCCTGTAAAAGGCGAATTCAAGTTTTTGGGTCTAGTATTAGACTCCAAGCTTTCTGGTCTACCACATTGTGAGTATATTGCTGCGAAATGTGAACGTAATATCAATATCCTTAGATGTTTGGCAGGAGTGTGGTGGGGAGCACACCCCTTTTCACTAAAAATACTTTACAACGCCATCATCAGGAGTATATTAGACTATGGTACATTCCTACTGGAACCGGCTAGTAGAGCTGGTTTACGTAGTCTTGACCTCGTTCAATCTAAGGCTCTACGTATAGTATTGGGGGCAATGAGGTCGAGCCCTGTCAAGGCTCTGCAGGTGGAATGTTTGGAGCCCCCCCTCGATCTCCGTCGCCAATATCTTGCTGACCGATTTTTGTTCCGCTCTTTTCAGTTTACGACCCACCCCATATATTTAAAAGTCAAGTCACTGGAGGAATACGCCCGTAAATCGAAATATTGGGAAAACAAATCCCTTCCCTGCCTTGTCAACAGCCTCCGCAAATTTAATCTTATTAAAGACCCTACTCATCACTCTCTAGCTCTCCCAATGTTCGATCAGCCCTACGAGACTGTTACCTTCTGTCCCAGAATAATTTTAGACTTCAATATACTAAAGGGCTACCCACTGGCTAATAATCATACCCGCTTCCTTTTAGGAAATAACTGGGCTGGGTGGCACACACTATACTCAGACGCTTCGAAGCTGTCCCCTCAAGGATGTGTGGGTGTGGGAACCTACCACACACAATACGATATCGTGCAGAAGTCCAAATGTCCTCCGGAGGCTTCGGTTTTCACTGGGGAATGTTTGGGCATCCTAAAATGTTTAGACTATATCTTGATAGGTAAACTTAACCGTTCTATAGTTCTCTCGGATTCTCGTAGTGCCTTAGAGGCTTTATTATCTAACCCTTTCACTAGCAAACTGCACAATCCTCTAGTATTCTCAATCAAAAAAGCAATTCTTCTCTGTAATAGTAAAGGCCAAGAGGTGGTTTTGGCTTGGATTCCTAGTCACTCGGGAATTGCGGGCAACGAAAAAGTCGACCAAATTGCCAAGGAAGCAGTGGTTTGGGGCGATAAGGTTCCATTTCAAATTATTGCCATAATCTTCTATTTCTCCCTAAAACATACTTAGGAACTTTAAACCATATCCTTTTATCTTGTCCACTTCTCGACCATGCACAATTGTATAACGGATTAATATTACAAAAAGTTCCTCTACCTACTCATATGACCTACCTTCTTTCGTTCAATCCTGCGGTTTTTAGGTTTCTAGCAATATTCCTAGCTGTCAATAAGCTCAAAATATAATCTGATAAATATATATCTATTTCATAACTTGTGTTCCCTAACTATGTTTCACATACTAACACATGTAGTTGTCTTTGTGTCTACTAATAAGTTAATACCACTAATACCGGGGTCCTTTTATTTCAGCACTGATCTTGATCTGTGTCTGTCACTGAAATTGATTTATCCGCATAGCATTTTGAAATATTAAATTGACGTGGAGCAGGCAGAAATGTCAAAAGACGATTGCCATTAAAAAAAAAAACCCTAGAACTGACGTCTCCTTGCCTTAGTTTGGCAAAGTTCAAATAGCTACATATTAGTAATCTGTGGTTCAAATCAAAACAAGTGACAGTAGAGTACAGCGACGCTACCACGAACTTCGGGTATTTCCATCTCTATCGCGCTCCCTTACTCGAGTAACAGGGATGCATGTATTAAGAACTTCGACTTTCGAAGTTCGTGGTAGCGCCGCAGTCCGCAGTAGTTTGCACTTGCTAAATTTAATACGCAATACGCAACGCATCAACATATATATTTTCATCACTTGACTACATTTTCATATCACTTGACTACTGAGTACTCTTTGATACCACCGTTATTTATTGTTTAGAAATTATGAAGGCGCTTATTTCGTCATTGTTACAAGTATCTCACTGTCATTACTTGCGGAATTGCAAAAAAGCTCAAAAGTGTTGGCTGCACTATGTACAGGGGCAGGAACCGGAACCCAAAATAAGGGAATACTTTTACTACATTGATCATCAAGGGATGGTACTGTATAAAAATATGTTAACCCTAGTTCATATTAACCACATACCGAATAAAACATTAACATGTAATATTTTGTTGCAGTTGTTTTTAGACGATTCTAAAATGAAAAATTTTACATCGTGTTTTAAAGAGAAGAAATTTTTTGAATTCTTTTTTAAAAGAATTAAATTGAACAAGACTGGGAGGTACTCTGAAGAATTTCCTTTTATATCTTTATGTGGAAGGGAAAGAAATTTTATAAGATGTGATGATGTTCCTATTGTGTATACACATATTATGACAAAAGATACTAAAGATTTAGTAACTTTTGGGTATGCAGGTGAATTACTAATAACACCGTTTATTCCAAAGAAAATTTACATGTTACCCTTGACTGGCAGGGTGTACCATCCTGCTGATGACAGGTATGGAGGGATTGGGTTGGTAAGGTCCAAGCTCTCCATAGAACTGAGTAAACATTTTGAGTTTTATAATGGTGATGGTCAGCCCCCTACTCACTTCACATGGAAAAATGAAAAACATGAACTGGACCAACAATGGTTCCAAGAAAAAGTTGATGAGTATGGACTAAAAATTAAAGCAGACCCTGATTAGCTCAATAAATATATTGAAATACAAATTATTTATTAAAATTCATTGTATAAAATGTTAACTAGTTCTCTTAAACATAAGAATTTCAACTTCATAATATAGTTAACATATTACAATACTATACATAGTAACAGCTTCTGTTTTAATAAAGTTGTAAACCACAAGATGGGCCTTGGTTGTTTTACTAATCCTGGGTCACTGCTGTGTCCCTGTGATAACTAAATAAACTTTTATAATACTTGTAACACATTTGTTTTATTACTAACTCTGAAGAACAATCATTTATGATATCAATTGTTGGTTATCAATATGTAATTACTTCTTTATCACAGGTGTTATATATGGCTATATATTAATATGAATTATACTAACGATTCAGACAAAAAGTAGCTTATGTGGCTTCTTCTTTAGAGAATGGTTGATAGGATCCTGGCTGCACCCATGACATGCCCTGATTCATGCTTTCCTCGGGTGTTGATGGCTTCAGCATTTGGTGCCTAGCAGAGTCATGGATTTTTGAATCATAAGGCTTGAATGTGATGTAGTGCTTGTCTTCAGTTGGTGGATCATCATAAACATGATCAATACTAGAAACTACACATTCCTTTACTTTTTCTGTGAATATCTTTCTGTTAGTTTTGTACCTGAAATAAGGAATAGATAAAAGTTTTACCGTAGTCATGTAAATTCATACTATTATTATTTTGTATAATGAATAAATCAATCATGAATTTACTTACGCTACTGAAGCTTCAACATTGGTGGGTGTCTTCATGTTCAGGTTATGAAATATTAAATGTAGATATTTCAAGATGTGCCATATATGGTTCCTTTTTCTATCCCATTGAGGGAAAACATGGCTTAGATTAAGAATGCCTGTGTTGGAATCTACTGCAGGATGATACAAATGTGATGTAAATGCCAAAACCTGAAATATACAATAAGAAATATCTAATTCAATAATAAGTATTATGATAATATAACAAACAATAAATACTTAAGAAAAGCTATTCGAATATGACATACACATCTTATTATCTAGGCACATTTCTGAGTAAATGTTCTTATCATCATTAACACTTTAATACCTAAATTAATATGTACCTTCAAGAGTCACATAAATTACAAGACAACAGACATTTTTAATCACCTTCATAAAAAAGGAGTAGGTTCTCAATTAGGTTGTATTTTTTTTATTCAGTATGCAGTATATGTACTTACAGGAACTTCCTCATTTGGAAACTTCTCTGGTAATGTAAGTGTGAACCTGAATACCCCGCCTTCATAAAACCCAGCTCTCACAAAAACAACACCAAACCACTCTGGAAGTAAGGATAATATGAGTTTTATAACACTACATTACTCCACTTACTCACAAATACCTATGTATAACTTACGAAATGAGTTTTCATATGACGGTATAACATAAATCCCTTCCAAGTTTTCCGTTTGCAGCATACGACTGAAAAGTTGAGTTTTTTAATGATTGTTACTCACTATAGTGTCACATAGATGTTGTCCATATTGAATGTGTTTATTAGTATACAAACTGTTATTTTGTAATGTTTAATTTCTCGGTGTATTGGCTTGTCTGTAATGCCGTGTAAATATATTGTTAATTAATAAATAAATAAATATAGTAATGACAACAAATACTGGCTAGGAGTTGGTCTTCTAAATAGAATGCAACTTTTGATATCAAAAAGTTTCATAGTTTTAGTATATTACTTACTATTCTGCCATAATTATGTATTCTTGATGGAACATTGAGTATAATTCTCTGATTTCTTTAACGTTACTATTTGTTTCTTCACTCATTTTGAAATAATATGTTTTGTACTACCAACAGCTCATATCATTACAGTATACGAGTACGCCCCTAAACTTACAGAATACAACACAAACCATTAATTATTCCTTAAATCAAAACTTATAAACGTAGCGGTGTAGTGAGCACAGACTAATAAGAGATACTACTTTTTTTTGTTGATTGAAAGGCGCAGATAAAGTTACTAGTTAGTTATTTCACAGGTAAGGAAAGACATTGTGAGTACTAGCAGATATTGTGTGAATTCATGTATGCAACATAAGGATATTAACTGCGCGCATGCGTTGCCATCTATTAGAAGAGGGCTTGAAACAATATATACGCTCATGTCTGGCACCGCCACTATTTTCCTTCCTTCATTTGTGGCATAAGCTTGCAATTTGCATACGTTTCCGAAGCAGATTATAGATGTCGCTACGTAGGCGATAGTCATTTTATAATTATTATTTGTTGATGAAAAAGTTACTTACGAAGTTCACAAACAAACAATAAAATAATCGCTCAACTGGGGGGCTAGTACGCTAAGTTTTATGTCGGACATAAAGCATTCGTCCCGTTCTGGCAAATATGCGAGTGCAAGAAGGACGAATGCTTTACGTCGGACATAAAACCTAGTGTGCTAGGGGGGCTGGGAGCCGGACCCACACCCACACGTACGTTTCCTTAGCTCAAACGCCGAAAAATCACGTATGGGAACCCTCATAAATGTATAACTTCTTATTTGGTTCTTAGTATTACTGTTCAAAATATCTAGTTCTGGGCCAGATGAACAGACAGATAGATGGATTTGGACTGGCTACGGACTGACAGACAGATTTCACAATTTTATAATAACTCCTATAAATAACTCGCTATCCTTTGCGCACGATACCTACCTTAAAAAGGCATATAAGTGACGGTACGAAACGGCATAGTTCAATAAGTACAAGTAATAAAACATTAATACCCGTGACATAAAGAGTGCAAACTCTTTAATTTAATTTTTGCATTCTCATCGTGAGGGAGGGCTGAATTTCGCCGAATGAGCGCGGGATGAGCCGCTTCAATTAGCCGAGATTATCCCACACGTGCTACGGGATCGGGATTATCATTTATTACGCGCTTTTCATATGCCTCTACTGTAGGTAGGTACCTGCGTTTTATAATACCGTTTTATTGTTATTCTGTCAGTTCAGCCCTGTCTGTGTGTCGTGATTTTACATTAGTAACTAGTTACTACTTAGTACCTACTTACTTCTAGTCCACGAATATCAACAAGGAAGCCATCTTATGATACTTACAATTAGGTACAGTCAGCGTCACATACATCTGTCTGTACCTACTCTTCAGGGTGTTCAAAAATATCTGAACATGCACTCTATTTTGGTGTTTCTTTTATAACACATACATTGATTCATTATTTTATTATATTTATTTCTCCATGGGGTGGGGCTATGCGGTCTCTTTGCGGTCAGGGTAGCTAGGCATAGACAGTATATGGCAGAAGAAGAAGAGTTGTCACTTGTGGGACTGTGAAGTTTGCGGTGATCGCGAGCGGCGCGATATTTTCGAATATATGAAGGAAAAGGCCTATTCACGACCGGAATAACAAGGGGGTAAGCTTAGCATCATTTATTTATTTATATATATCTTCACAATTTCATACGAGACGGATCAGAGTCCATGACGCTGAAAGTACCAAAAGGAACCAGGGCGCTCGTTCGAGGAACAGTTAATAGGTTTATTAAAAAAAAGTTTCGTGTTCGTAAAGTATACAAGTCTTTTTCGGGTCAATGTGTCAATTTTTAAAATAAACTAGCTGTTGCTCGCGACTTCGTCCGCGTAGAACAATTGTAACCGTCTTAAAAAAATAATTGATATTAAATTACCTACTGTGGGCGGAATCTTAATTATCGTCGACCCAAACAAAGTTCTACCATATTAAGAGATGATTTCCGAGATATTTTTTTTTATCCTACTATATTCTTCCAAGGGTCTCAAATTATCTGTACGAAAAATTTCATCTAAATCCGTTGAGGGATTAAGAGTCCGCTAAGCTCGATTCTCCATACAATCGTAGTTACGCTCTCATTTTAAAACTACGTGTTGCATTGTAACGAAACTTTGCATATACAATAACATGAGGTATATCTATGTCTGTAATTAGTTTATGTAGCTTCAGATACCATAGAAAAAAATACAGCGAATTTAAGTTTTTCATACAAAACTCGTTTTTGCTGTATTTCGTTTGTTTTATACACTGGACCCATATAAACTAATTACAGACATAGATATACCTCATGTCAATGTATATGCAACGTTTCGCCACAATCCAACACGTAGTTTTAAAATGAGAGGGTAACTACGTTTGTATTGGAAGGTGAAATTCGGCCGAGCTTACTGCGGACTCTTAAGCGTAAAACGTAACAGTGCGATGAGTTAATTAGTTTATATTGCAAAATTTAAATTGAAAACTCCCGTTTTTACAAATACAATATCTTAAGAATCACCAATAGACGTTTTTGCTTAAATTGTATATTTTTCATAATGTATTAAAGAAAGCTACATTACTGGAAGTTTTTGCCTAAATCCGTCTAGTATAATTTTACTCACGTTAGTTCGGGCTACCTGTATAGTTTTGAAAGCAAACTTGTTATCTAATGCTAAAAGACGTAGAACTTTCCATCTCCATCCACCGTCCCCATTTAACGGTCTTAGATAATAAATTATTTTGATTAAGTATCCAAAATTAACTTTTTCAATTTTTAACAAAATTACCAGCAAGTTAAATGAAACATTACCTTCTTTTCGGTTCTAGGAGCATAGCTGTTCGGTTCTGTAAGGATCGTGGTTCTAACTCAACCTAACCTACTTTTCTGCTAGCAGTTGGATTGTATGTATTTTGACTACTAAATGGCTTACTATATAGTATAACCTAAGAATTCCCTTACTTCAGTTATTACTTGTTCCTCATACATACTTCCAACCTTTTTTGACCACCTTAGAGGACGAATTTTAAATAACGAAATTAGTTTCCGTCTTTAACCGAAGTTAAAGATCCCTTACTTTAAAATTGTCGTGTTCCCCGTACAAACATCCAACTTCTTATAGCCCATTTGGGGGATGAATGTTTTTTAACCGCCTTATGTAATCAATTTCAAACAGTCTAAAACAGAAGGAAGTTACAAATCTCTTACTTTAAAAATGTCTTGCTCTCCATACAAACTTTGAACCCCCTATAACTATATACCTATAGGGGATGAATTTCAAAAAACTGAAATCAGTTCTGTAGTCTTCGTCGGCTAAGACCGAAGTTACAAATCTCTTACCATAACATTTTCTTAGTCTTCATATAAACCTTGAATCCCGTTTTAACCCTTAACATGTAAACTTTGATGTACTTAGTTAATTCTATTATGAATAATGTACTCATACTATTTAGTCTATAGACAGACATTTTGACCTGTAAAAGTGCCCTCGTGGCCTATTTACTGAATCAATATTTTGATTTGACTTAAGGGGTGTATTTTTTCCTAAACAGTAAAAGATTTTTTTGTTATTCTGATAAGAAATCTTTATACAACATCTCCAGCTCAAAAAAGAGTGTTTCTCATTCAAAGCTTGCACCCCTTTTTAACCTCCTAAGGGATATAATTTTCTAAAACGCTGGAAGTACTTGTAGTAATGTTTGTACAAGGTTTCAAGTATCTAGCTCAAAAAAAGTGTTTCCTATACAAACCTTGCACCACTTTTTACCCCCTTAGGTAATGTAATAAGTAATCTTTCTACAAAGTTCGAAGTCTCTAGTTAAACAAAATAAGATTAATCATACAAACCTTGCACCCCCTTTTGATTCCCTTAGGGGTAGAATTTTCATAAACGCTAATATTTGTATCTTAATAAGTAATCTTTCTACAGTCCCCCCCCCCCGTAACGCTTTTAGGGGATGAATTTCAGAAATCGCCGTAGGTACTCAGCATGTTTGACTACTTATATACAAGGAGCCTATGCGCAAACTCTCATATTATGTTTTCCATCTGGTTTAGAAATAAAGAACGTATATACGAACTCTCAAATTTCTTAAAAGAACGTCTTCTCGGTACAACTCCTATTTCAATCAATCAATCAATCAAAACATTTATTCGTGACAAACACAACACAGATAATAAACCCCTATATTACCCCTTTATATATATATATAAACCCCCCTGACCTGATATTTCACCCCTTTAGGGGGCAAGTTTAAAAAAATACATTTCTGGACAGATTTACATGTTATAAAAGAAACCTGCTGTCCTGCTTTCATGTTTCTAGCCACAGTTTATCATTAAAAATCACACATTACTTATGTGAACTTTCAAACCCTTCAAGGGATAAATTAGACAAAAACCCTTATCAATGTTTTTGACTGTAGGTACATTAGGAGCTCGTAACCGAAGTTTTAAATGGTTTACTTTAAAAACGACGTTTCCCATACAAACTTTAACTCTTTTTTAATTTTTATAGCAAAGCTAACATTTGTTTTGTTTTTTAGTAAGAAACCTTTATACAAAGATTGAAGTCTATAACTTTCCAAATGAACGATTTCAATACAACGGTTCGACCCCTGTTTCACCCCCTTAAGGGTTGTATTTCGAAAAATCCTTTCTTAGTACACGTCCACGTACTGTAAAGAATATATGTTCCAAATTTCATGCTTATATCTTTAGCGGTTTAGGCTGTGCGCTGTCGGTCTATATACCTTTTAGTAACGCAAGAGTTTTATCCTACTAATATTATAAATGCGAAAGTTTAGATATTTGGATGTTTGTTACTCAATCACGCTTAAACGGCTGAACCGATTTGAATGAAATTTTGCACGAAGATAGTTTATAACCTGGATTAAAATATAGGATAGTTTATATCCCGAGTCCACGCAGATGAAGTCGAGGGCGGAAGCTAGTATAATATAGATTACGGGATCGATTTTTGACTTTCGAGCGCTCGACTCTTTCACTCGAAAACTGGCAAAAACTATGAAATGCTATTTTGATATGACGATAGAGAATTAAAAAAAGAGCGGTATTGACCACTCGTAGTCAATTCTATCGGTAGAAAGTAAGTGCCCGTAACTTTGACACTACAATAGCATTTACTTTTATTTAATTTTCGAGCGCTCGAAAGTCAAATCGGGCCCATAATCATTCGTAATTTAATAGTCATTGTATCACGCCGAGGGAGCTAGATAAGATGACACGCAGTTCCTAAAAGAAAACATACCTACCCAAGGATTTAGTTAATACGTATTAGTCGCATTTCCATTCTTTTCGTTTAAAAAAAAAAATCTCTGCCGTGTATTATGTAACACAAGTTCGGACATGTTTTCTTGTAGAAAAACGCATTAGGTAAGTACCATATTCATATTCAGTTTGGAAAAAAAGGTTCACAACGAAAAACATAATTCCTGTAGGTACCTACTATTAAAACGAGCAATACTTGTTTGATTATTATTAATTACGTTCTCGAACGGCTCTGTGTTCAATGAAATTTGGAATGTTTGCGGCAGGGGCGAAAAATCTATCTCTAGCTGGGTCTCATGGCTGAGAAGCTTCGTTTTCTCTATACTGTCTCTATTTTCACCCGAGTAGAGCTCGGTTGCCCAGGGACTATGTAATAAATGTGGTACAAAACTAAGTAGGTACTACGCGTAGAATTAATGAAAAAAAAAAACAAAAGTGGTTCTAAAATGATGGAAGTACCTATGGCCACGATAATAGCAATTGAGTTGAGACCTGTTGGACCCACCAGGCAAGATCCATAAATTACGATAAGTACCTAACAGTAAATATTACCGCGCTCTGTTAATCTAATAATTTAGATGGAATTGTTACTAATATTTTTCAATTCGCTATAACTCTCGAGTGTGCACGAGGAGGATTAGTCGTGTGATTCCGCAGCTTCAGCAAACACTAGCCAGCACGGGGGCGGGCGTTCATTCGATGCTCTATTTGTATTAAGATTACCTCACGACACAATATTATTTCGCGATTAAGCAACAAAAGACGAGTGACGGTAATCGTTTATCTGGCGCATTAGATTTGGATACTATACAAGCTTTATAGCGCAAGTTGGAAATGATTTTAGCGTGGGTAGCTTTTCTAAAGGCCTCATAAGATTGGTATATAGCCGTTTATTCCACGAATCTAATTAGTTTTTCAAGTATCCATAATGTTTTCAATGTCTACGAGCTCCAGTATAGCTAATTGACGTCGTACAATACACCTCACAAATTCTGCCCCCCTATTCTGTAACTTGTTTTAAGCTCACCTCGACGCTCACCCACAAATATATCTTGACACCGCCATGCGTAGTAGTAACCAAGCGTAGGTAGAGGTCTAGTTTCGTGACGGGTGACCGGCGGGGCGAGCCGCTTTAGCTCGTAGCGAATAACAGCCCTGCTAAGTTAAAAATATACCTACCCATTAAAAATTTATCAAGCCTGTTTCCCGGAGGATAGCGCGGTCTTCCATTTGGTGCGGTCCTGAAAACTTATTTCGCATCTTTCACTTTCATAGAATTTCTTATACCTAATACATGTTGGTTAGTTTAGGATACTCTTGACTTGACCTTTCTTTAGAATACCACGCATCTCTCAGCACGGATCGGTTAACGCATTCGATTTGGGATTAGACTCGTCTCCCTGGCGTAAATAGGTACCTACATTGCTTAATACATTAGATTAGATTTAATTTTTTTATTTCATAATATAAAAATACAATATAAGTAAATTACTCTTGGTCAATTTACACGACTTGATATTATGATCGTCAAATAAAAACTTGTAAATTTTTAAATTAAAAATTACTTATCAATCGTCGTCAATATACATGTTAATTTGGACTAAAATAAGGCATCCCACAAAAGAAAAAAAAGCGTCAAAAAAGTTAAAAAAATCCAAGTTTAAGTATAAGTTTAAGTATAAGGCTTGTGCATGCCATAGTTCCGGTCGCTGTCGATACGGCCCGGCCTCCTTGATCTTGATTGTCGAAGAGATGTTAAAGGTACAGGAACCGTGGTGGGTCTACTACCTCCGTATCGTGTCTTATCTTCAACATGGCATTGCTGTATCCACAGCACAGCAATGCATGCTGCCAGTATTTTTTTGCACAGATCGGTCTTAATCCGGCCATTACTGGTCAGGTAAATAATTCTGCTGTATCCACGACCTGTCATGTCCCTTTGCGTATTGGTTCAGCATATAAACTTCCAAACGAATTGAGGTTTTATGTTATAGTTTGACCCGTTACCGGATGCCTTCGCTCTTTTCTTTTTATTATAAACAAACAGTTTATATTGTTATATGCAGTAATCTATACGTGTTTAACGACAGTCGTTTTCTTCACAGAAAACAGACGTTGATTCGAGGAAACATATGTGCGAGATGGCGCTACTCCTTTCAAAGTGCCGCAGGCGCGCTTGGGCTATAAAACTCAACATTTGATGTGCGCTCTGCAGCGTTAATTTAGGACTGCTGGATAAACAAACAGCTTTATTTAACTTCTAACTTGGCATAATTAAAATGTAGATAATTATTTAGAACGAGTTAGTAAAGCTTGTTGGTTTGATGTTTCGGAATCATCTTTTACATCGTTAAGTTTGAACGTAAAGGCTTTAAAACTAAGGTTTGAGAAAACAGCCCATGATTTAAATGCGCATTTCTAAAATAGCTTTGTAGGTACCAATAATAAGTATCAATTGAGGCATGGTTATAATTTTCCTATGTTGTTACCATTTTTAGGGTTCCGTAGTACCTAAACAAGGAACCGTTATAGTTTCGCCATGTCCGTTTGTCCGGTCGTCTGCACCTTAGCTCAGTGATCCTTACTAAAAAACTGTAAAAATCACGCCGACAAACACGTAAAATATTTTTTGTGGGTAGGTATCTCCCCTTCACATGTAGTGGGGATGTAACGTTTTTCTCAGTATTTTTTTGTAATTCATAATAGCTATGGTATTACTTAATAGATTATTTAGAATATCTACCTTACCTGTTAACTCGAGTCATTTGTTTAAAAAAAAAAAAAACTACAATCGATCCAAAAACTGACTTCAAAACTTTACGAGAATCGGTTGAGGAATGCGACCTAGAGAGAACAGCCAGACAGCCAGTGGGCGGACACACGGAAGCATCGTTGCTGCGCTCGCTCCTTCATTTAGATTAAAACTAATTATTGAATACCTATCTTCAAAATAATGCGGATTAATCTACCTAATCCTTGAATTTATCAGAAATTAAGAAATACACGGTGTATTCATGAAAATAAGTACGAATGCAATGTTTGCGTAGGTCACCCGGTCCTTTAAATCCATTCACTCTTACTCTTGATGAGGTTTAACCTAAGGAATGTTTGTTTGCTATTTTCCAAGTGCTGTTCCAAGAGTTTTTTCATTTTTCATTAATCAAAATTCATTCGGTAGTTTTTGCTGAAGCACTTTTTGCATACTCACAAGCTTCCGCGTTTAGATATTACACACAATACAGTATTGGATTATGCGGTTTGATGCCGGATCAATTTTATAAAGTTTATTCTAAAAAATAAGGCAGTCAACGAGAACCACAAGAAGCCTCATGCCCTTATGGGCACTCACGTGTGAGACGAGCCGGTTCGCGTGTCTTCGGGAAGCCGTATGACTCGTCTATGGTCCTGCGGTGTTGAGTGTAAACAACTTTCTACGTCGGCCCAACTTAACCCTGTCGTTCAACGTTTTCATGCGTCTCTATTGTCTCTAATTAGTTTTTTGGAATGTGTGATAATGAATTGCTTTGCACGATCGATTGAACGAATAGCACTTGCCTAAGAGTAAAAATAATTATGTTTTGTTAATATTATTGATACTTTGCATAAACATTATGGATATGTTGCATTGCACGACCGATTGAACGAATCACGCTTTAGAGATACAATTAAAAATTAAATTGCAGGCAAGTAGGTGTGGGTAGGTATGTGTTTTTTGCGTAAAAATAGTAGATCTATTAATACGTCGAAATAAGATATTAAGTAGTTACTCAGTAGTTCAAATATATATTAAAATAAATAAAACTTAAGGTAAACGTTCAAAATAGCTTAAACTTATTCTAAACATAGTTTAGTGGCATTGCCTACAATCGAGGCCTATCATTATTTTTTGTATCGTATTTTTTTTATACCCCTTCATATCATTGTATCTTCCACCTAATATAAGAGTATGCTACTAGGAAGCATCATTTGACCGATTGTTGTAATTTATATAAGAACTTCTATAGAAAGATGAAATAAGATTCATAAATAACATAGGTGACATGTCATTGTCAGCAAGTGCATTTAACACCACTGTCCAATTTCTAAGTTATCGGTAGCACGATCTATCACTTCTATCAGTCGCACAATGCAGTGGCCGTGAACGCTAACGAAAGACCTATCGAAGATTTATCGTCGTTTGAGGCTGCGAATGAAGTTGCGTGCGTGCGTGCGTGCGTGCGTGCGTGCGTGCGTGCGTGCGTGCGTGTGTGTGTGTGTGTGTGTGGGTGGGTGGGTATGTGGGTGTGTGTGCGTGTGCGTGTTGTGTTGTGTTGTCGTGTGAAATCCTCACGATGAATGAGCTTTACACCTGTCAGTCTCTTGTGTGTGGACCTCTCAGTCTGCATTTCTGCTAAAGCTCGTTCATCGTGAGGTTTGTATAATACCTTATTTGCATGTAACTAGTAATTAAGTTAGTAATTACCTAAAGTAAGCCACAGAAAATTTAAAACAAAACTTAACAAAAAAATTAAACCGCCGAAAAAAAACTGATAGCAAAAAATAATAAACTTTTTTTAGTTTAATAATAATAACTAAGTTCTTAAACTATTGTAAGTATACCTAAGTATATATTTTTGTAATTATTGTGAGTTTTTAATTAACCTTAATAACTAAGTTCTTAAATTAATCTAAGTGTACCTAAGTAATTTTGAGTCGGCGCCAAACAATCAATGAACAAAGATTACAAACAAGTACAAGTTACACCAAATCAAATTCGGGCGTTCGGGTTGCTGTCTCGCTGACATTAACCATAACTTCGTGAACGCTCGGCATTCTCCGGTGATCACGCTTTACGTAATTAATTAATATCAGCAACGGATGTGGACGTCTTTGGAAGTAGTTGGGGAACTGTGTATCGTGAATGCTTAAGGTACTGTGAGATGATGGATAGACGTAATTCTTCTGTCATTTATTAATATGCATTGTATATATTAATTTGTAATTATTACATTTGTAATTCACAGTGAATTAGTTTTTAACTGTAATGCTGTGTAATTATTATAAATAAATAAATAAATAAATATGCATGTTTGGCGCCGACTCAAAATGACTTAGGTACACTTAGATTAATTTAAGAACTTAGTTATTAAGGTTAATTAAAAACTCAAAATAATTACAAAAATATATACTTAGGTATAAGAACTTAGTTATTAAACTAAATGAAAAAGGTTTATTATTTTGTGCTTTTCAGTTTTTTTTCGGCGGTTTAATTTTTTTGTTAAAATGTTTTTATTCTGTCACCATGTCTATCTTTCTAAGTCTTCTATAAGAGAGAGAGACTGATAGTGCGTGAAAAATCGAGAGAGCTCGCGCGCCATCTTGTGATAGCCGTGCTGATCGTCAAGCCTGCTCTATACAGTGGGCCATCACGACTCATCGTACAGGACGCAACTATGCGTTAGACGGAGAAAGACATCGCCACGCCATAAGCCATCTGACACCACTACCCTCTCCACACGCTGGCTTATCCTAGTGGGCCATTAGGATGGGCCATCATGTAGAGGAGCCATTATAGAACTCGGCTTGTTTTCATAGCCATTAGCCATGTATTGTTTTCTTTATACATTTAGGAAACGGTAGGTCATGCTCATCGAAGTAGGTATGTTAATTTTTATGTACCTCTACGACTGTTTGTTCCTAAATAAAAAATATTGTTTCCGTAGGTTTTTAGTTTATTCAATCAACTCAACTTTAGGATAAAGGATAAGATATTCCGAATGTAATACTTTACTGTATTAGCTGGTGCACGTCTGCATGTAGAAGCAAGCACATCGCGGCTTTCCCACGCTCCGTACGCGGATTACACGAAATGCCCTTTTGGTGCTTCGCTCCGACACTGACCTGCGCTTTTTGCGCAAAAAGAATGGCCTGATAAATCACGGGTTCATTGTGCACGGGATCTGGATAGCGTTCGTTTCTGATTTCTCTTGTACACGACCCGGGTTTTTTGCGGGCGATCGTCAGATCATGTCGGGCTACCTGCTCAATTTTGACGGTCAAGGTGCCGTTCGGTCACAATATAACCTGCGATACTATCTCAGAATGCGAATGAGACGACTTAGCTACTTCCGCATAAAGTGTCAAATAATCTGCTATAGAGATGCACCGATAGCGAATTGCATTATTGAACATTTTTTTTGGCGAGATAATTTATGACCTAAAACAGTAACTAAGCCACACGTTTTGAAATAACCTGCGTAATATAGGTACCTACTTAGGTACCTAGGGTAGGCTATTATGCTATACTTACACCTAATTTTCCGTTGAAATACTTATGTTGCGCCACATACTTAATCCTTATTACATTGAGTACCTACCTACCCACGTTGTTTTTATGGAAATACTTATTTTTCGAACATAAGGCAGGTCAGACAATCTAAAACTCTGCCCTATCCTGGCCGATGCCACCTTCGATTGATTGATGTCCATGATGTAGGTACCTAATTAATGTCTTTTTGAATCAATCATTTTCTCAGAAGTTATTCACGTAGGAAACGAAGAAGTTCTAGTATTTTTGTAAAGACTAGTCAATGTATATGATGTTTACCCTGGTTTATGATAGGTTAGCGCCGACTAGCAAGCACTGTGAAATACTTTTAAGATGCACAATAAGTACTAGGAAACAAATCACCAAACTACAGCCCTTCAAATTACCATTAGTTTCAGTTAATTCTGATCACAGGTATCATGCTCAACGAAGCTTTGTGTATTGGAGCAAAAAAGTAAGGGGCGGTGATCCCTTTCGTGTTGCGCACACTAGTCAAATTAAATGCAATTAGGCATCGCATGTCCTGACAGCAGCGCGGGCGCAGGGGTCCGTCGGGCCCGTTTCACCGACATAAAAGTTAGAAACTGTTGGACAAATGTGTCCGTTATCGATGTTGAGAGGGTTTATTTGTATTTTGTAGTTTGGTGAGACGGGGCGCTGGTCGCACGCGCCGCACCTGTGCAGAGCCGCCGCCGCCGCCGCCCCGCTCTCGCTCATTATACGCAATTTAGTCGACACGGAAATGTTCACATTCATGCTCGTTGAACAGCACACAGTTGATTCCTTGCACTAAATGCTGCTGTAAAATTAACTGCAGCCGTCAAGCGTCAAACTTCTATGAGACGAGGTTCAGTTTGAAATTTACGACTTTGGTATAGACATAAGTAATAGCACCATTAATCATAATAAAGTTTTATAAAGCCGGTTTTTGAATAATTTGACGCGTTTTCAATAATGAGCAGCTGTGATAGTATATATTTAAGTGAGTGACGAACAGTGACGAAGCATTTAGACGCTGCCTGAAATAAGCAGTTTATTGCAAAATCCATTATACTCAGTACCTATAATATAAATCTGGTCCTACCATGGATTTAATATTGTTAATTGAATGTCGATACCTATTACCTAGTGTTTGATATATTTGTTGTTTGTTTTTGTTTTCTTTTTATACTAGCTTCCGCCCACGACTCCTTTTGCGTGGACCCTGGATAAAAACTTATATTTTAATCCAGGCTTTAAACTAATTTCGTGCAAAATTTCATCCAAATCGGTTGAGCCGTTTAAGTGATTGTGATTGAGTAACAAATATCTAAACTTTCGCATTTATATTAGTAGGATTTCCTCGTTATTGTGTAGGTACTTACATTTTCTGACACTGTCTTAATATTATAACTTTATTTTCTTTGTATTTGACGATCGTGATAATAATAATTTTTTTTTTGACATGTATGCCAATTTGTTATATCATTTTTTATCATCAAATAAATAATCTAATGTAGCTAGATATAAGTTTCTACAAGATTTATTATTTTTTAAGTAAGTAATTGAAGTTAACTAGATAGTTTATCGGAATAAATATCGATTATTTTGCAACAGGATTGTTATTAATCGAATAATAATACCTTTTCAATTGATACTTAAGTTTTATTTACATTACTATCACAAAAAAATATTTTCTTTCACGTACTTAGGTATACAATTTCCTTAAAAATAAATAACATAATATAATTAACACAAAGTAAACAAGAACAGATACTTTGATTTAATTAAGAGTCAAAATTATACAATCGTATAAAAGGTATTAGAAAATACATTTTGATGCTAATGGTAATAATTACAACTTATTTTAAGAGAGTCAAAGATTATAACTGTTGTAAACGTAAAATTTCCTACACAATCTATGTTGTAATATGGGAAAAACTATTGACATCAAACATTTGTTTTCTATTTATGTATTAATTAATTACCTTATAATCTAACATTGCAGATTTTACACTAGAGCTCGTATCGTAAATCATTTCCTTTATGTCCACATCGAAACATCATGTACGCATTTATTATTGTTAGCCCTCGTCATGTTACGAGTATTTGCTTTTTGTTACTAGCCAAATGTCAATTAGATTCCTTATTAACAGGCCAAGATAAAATGAATTCACAGATCGCTGTTAGTAAGAAAAGAAATCTAATTAAAATTGTGTTTTATTTAACTTAGGTGCTCTATCAATAATTTCTAATGTGACAGCATTAATTTATTTTTATTATATGTACCTAATACTTAGTATGGGATTCACAGTCAGACTTTTGGTGCTACGTTTAAAGACGAGAATATACATAGGTACCCACAGTTTTAACTGTCATTTAAAACTATTATGACTTATTTAACTACAAATATCAACACTCTGATTTTGAATGTACAGTCACCCGCATCAATATCTGACTAGACAAAGGCTATAAGTATCTGACACGCCCTTATACCTCTATACCTAGAGTTTATACCCGTCTTGTTCAATCATATTATTGCGGGTGACTGTACCTACACATCATATGCACAATCGCAATAAATTCCAAGTGGTAATAACATATGCGTAAAAGTGATGACATTATTCTAAACTAGACGTCGATCGGCGTTACAATACTGAATTTACGAACTGTATATTTTTGCAATAGTAATTTTTCGATCTAAAATAAAACGGAGTATATTCTCGACTTATTGGTTTATGAGATGAGAGCCCCCTGCGACTTCATGTGGACGGGGTGCGAGGGATGCGGGTGTGGATGCGCGACGTGCGAGGCGTGCGGCGGCGCGCGCGCCTGGTGGCAGCGCTGCGCGTGCGCGTGCGAGTGCGCGCGCAGCTCGTCCCCGTGCTCGCGGTACACGCGCTGCTTGTCCTCGAAGTCGCGTAGCCGCTGGTTGTACCGCTCGATCTGATCGCGCAGCGCCGCGTCCTCGATGGCGGCGCGCTCCTCGTCCAACTCGAGGCACCCGGCCCCGTCCAGTCGCTCCAGGTCGATCCAACCCCGCCACCTCACGCACACGCCGTTCATTATAAACTTGGACACTATGTGGGCCTGTCGACAAAAAACAATATAAATTAATACCCACAACTGGACAAAAAATTGAGCGGCACAAAAAATGGACGCTGTTGGTGGCAAATGGCAGAACTGGCGAGGGAAGGAAACGTTTATTAGTCACATGTCGCAGATTTCCAACGTGGAGATGCTCCTCCTACTATATAATGACCAAATGTTTATTAAGTACTATAAGTAGTTTGATATGAGCTAGCTTCTGCCCGCAACTCCGTTCGGGTGGAACTCGTTTATATCGTAGCTCTATACAAACTTTCACCCCATTTTACCCCCTTAGGGGATGATTACCGGGATAAAAAATATCTATACTAAATTTCATCTAAATCGGTTCAGCGGTTTAAGCGTGAGGAGGTAACAGACAGAAAGACAGACAGGCGGCCAGACTTTCGTATTTATAATACCTACATATTACTATGGATAGTATGGATATATTATAGATATAGTAAGTATGATGCCGACAGAAACATTACAACATTTAATGTTTCTATATATTATATACAAATCAATGATTAACCTATACCCTCGTTATTAATGATTAATCATTGATCACCTATTTGGGGCACATCATGTTATTTCACTGTGCATTTAAAAGTCGCTAACGATGCCATGAGACTGGTGCTGGTAGATTGATTTTTAATAATATTAATATAAAATGCTTCTATATTGCGTTTCAAAACGATGTTCCTGTGATGCCCAACATTATGCCGTCGGTACTAGTTGTCGGGATTACAAACCACACGGTGTATGTATATTAGGCAACATCTTTTCGAGTTGAAATGGACAAAACAACAGAAGGTAAGCGAAGAATTCGATCGCGTGCTCTTTGTTCCGCATCCGGTGCAAAGAAACCTTTAATTTGCAACTGTTGTTGTGGCAGATACTCGCCAAGGATGCAATTTCGGTAATTATACTAATTCCTTTTACGTCACACCTGGCCATAATGTGAGTTTTACCGCATGCTGCGCGTACGGTAAAACTCGCATTGTGGCCAGGTGACAACGTAAAATTGTGTACTCACCACGGGCAGTAAAAAATAAAGCCCTCTATCGCATATTCTTCCTCGCTTGCGGCTCGGGTCACAAATACCTGCGATTTCGGGCTTTCTTTCTTTTACAGCCCTTGGTAAGTAATGTAATTAATTTACAAGCCATTCTTATTAGAAGTGTCGCTTGCCGTATGGCATAGTTACAGTACTTGCAATGGATACAGTTTCAAGTACAATAATTAGTTATTTTTTTGTTTGTATATCTACCTACTTAGGTACAGTACAGCTAGGTGTCCTAAATAGAAGGTGTCTTATATATAATTTTGTCCGTTACAGTTACCCGCGGACAGCGTCGCGTCATTGGTGTAAAAACATGGAAGTAATGGGACTCTTCCCAAATATAAAACACTAGCTTCTGCCCGCGACTGTCCGCTTGTGGATCTAGTTTATATCGTAGTTCCATAAAAACTTTCACCCACTTAGATGATTTCCGGGATAAAAACTATCCTATGTCAATCCCGCCGGACTTAAACAATCTCTATAAATACTAAATTTCATCTAAATTAGTACAGCGGTTTAAGCAAGAAGAGGTACCTTAACAGACAGACAGACAGAAACACTTTCTATTTTATAATATATGTACCTATGGATGAAAAATATAAAACATTAAATCAATTCATTGATTTATTTTACCCTCTATCATATTGAGAAAAATTATGTATTGTAATCTCTGCACCACCTACTACATAATCTAGTTTTATCTCTTTCTCCGATACCCAAAGGTTGTCTGGAAGAGATCGCTCTTCAGCGATAAGACCGCCTGTTGTCTACCTCTACCTACATGTTATTGTATTGTTTTTCTTTTTAACTGCTTTGTTTGTGTGAGGTGTGCAATAAAGAGTATTTGTATTGTATTGTATTGTATTGTATTGATTTAAAATTACAAGAACAGTTTCATAATAGCTATCGGCTGTCAATCGTAGTCACACTCGCTGGTGCCTCTGACAGTATATTTGTCGATATTTAGGGTACTCGTACAATACATTTGTCGATATAATGTATTTATATTTAACAAACAAAAAACGAATATTGCCAAGAGACCATAGAAGCCCTATTACCTTCGTAGGCAGTTAGGCACTACTTACTACTAGCTGACCTTATTATCTGACTTTTAATATCTACAGGAATATCTTTCTCGTATTAGATAGTCCTTTGAGTTTCGCAAAGAAACGAGCATTTATTATGTACCTACCCATTTGCTTAGTATTCTAATTAAATTACAAGACTTGTTCGTCGGGAGGGTAGGACTCAAAGTGGGAGTGCGGCGGCCATGATGCCGGCGGGCGGAGCGGCGCGCGCCGCCACGACGCTCTCCAATGGCAACTAACGCTTTTCCGTTATCGATTTTAGGGGCCTCGTTTTCCCTCTTGCCACCAGGGAATATTCGAGAAATTCAGTGAAACAGCTGTATTGCATAACTGCTTGCTTCATAAACATCGACCATGTTTCATTCTGGTGCACTCGCAAGGACAGTCGCCGTTTATACCACTTCGACTGAGATTGATACACAAAGTCAATTGCATTTTTGATTCAAATCATAAAGTAAAACGCAATTGGAAGCGATGAATCAAGAAACATTCTTACTCGGTACATTAGTCTCTTCTGTCAATTAAGACGAAGCCAGGCAGGTAATCGGTATTTAACCGGCTTGAAGCGCAAATTACTTTTTTAGATTAGATAATAGCACACAAGATAGGTAGGTAATGTAGGTATCTCAAACTGCTGGTCATGTCTGGGAGGTGACTGGGAAGGTACGATTGTTCATAATATATAATGATCAAAGTACGACCAATTCAAAGAGTTCCCTATAGGCATCACAATGTGCTATACCTACTTATCTTACAAGTACATGAAATGCCCATTAATAAAAATATCGTTTTAATACGGGCTCATGCGCGCATTGAAGCGCGCAGTTAAATGAACCAAATGTAAATAAATACGTATACGTAAGTTAAGTATTCATACAGAAGCACAGCGGGTGTCTGCGCCGAAGGGGCTAAATTCAATAAAGGAGGCACCATATGGATCGCTGCTTGCTGGTATTGAGATATGTATATGTAATATAAATACAGTAGCTACAGGGACGCACACATTTGAAACGCTGAATGGACTTTTACTTGCTTGACTGTATTTAAGAAAAGGTTGACCTAAAGAGTGACCTATGCGTATGATCAGCGATCCGGAGGGCTATTTTGGTTACCTTAGCTCTCCATTGCCCTTTAGGTGACTTTGAGCCTTCTTATATATGAGGCCCATGGTAAGCGACAACGTTTCGGTGCCATATGTCATCAGTGGCAACACACTCTCGTCTTGAGACACTGCCGAATATTGGACGAAAAGTTGTGCCGTAGCCGAACGCTGCCCAGCCGAGTCAAATTCGACGATTGACCTCTTTCTCGAAGTTGGACCTACCTAACTGGACAGTCTGTCCTAGGTATACAAAATCGTCTAAAACTTCGAGCGTAAAGTGTCCGATTGTAATGGGAGATGTTACTACATGGGCATTTGACATGATCTTAGATTTAACCATGTTCATTCTTAGACCAACTCGCTCGGAAGCTTTACTGAGGTCATCAAGCATCGTACTTAATTCCTCCATGGTCTCAGCCAAGACTACTATATTCTCAGCAAACCGAAGGTGAGTGATGTACTCGCCGTTGATGTTGATGCCTAGCCTTCTCCAGTCCAGTCTTGAAAACATCCTCCAGTGCAGCGGTGAACAGTTTTGGAGAAATAACATCTCCTTGCCTGACTCCCCTCTGCAGCGGAATAGGTTTCGAGTACCCGTCCTGGAGTCGGACCGACATAGTGGCCTTCTCATACAAACACTTCGGACTTGACTACGGTCCACGAACGCTAAGCACAGGGCCAGGTTATACTCCTTGGTCTTCTGTATAACCTGACGGAGCGTGTGGATGTGGTCTACGGTACTAAATAAAGCCTCTTCGGAAACCGGCTTGTTCGGAAAGTTGGGGTTAGTCTTAAATAATCGAATACCAACAATGAGATAAATAGGTACTCACTTACTTTTATAATGAGAAAAATATAATAAATATTCTATACATTTACTAAACTATATTGTGGACCGTATAACAGCAGGAAAAGACGGGATAATATCGTATTATATTTTCCCTATAAGTCATTAAAATAATGTTAGTCATACTTCAGTAGGTAGGAGCTTAACAACCCGTGAGGGTCCATATTAGTTAATCGTATCGTAATCACATTTCTCTGAAACTATACCAGAGCCTTCCTGCGATTTTTTTTTCCATAGGTAAACTAGGTATTTTCCACCAATAAATTCAAGGTCTATGTTGTATAATATATATAGCAAGGTCCACATCGTCTTCATACTTCTTAATTTTATATCAGGGAATAATTTTCGCAGGGCCTACATGATTAAGTAGCTCTGTTTATAGTTAATGCCGATTTAGGTACATGATGCAAGGTTCTTGAACAAGAATCAGCATGTATACAAGAATTGCACCAGTGTTTACATACGAGCAATAACCAAAAACTTGTATGCACATTATTGTTAGAAAAGAATTGCCACGTTAATTTGTTTACACATAGCACATTATTGCAAGGCAATAATTGTATTCAAGTCTTGACAAGTATATGACAATTTGCTACAATTATTGCACGTATTCGCAGCCGCAGATTCTCATCCAATATAGAACGTTCAAGATAGGTGGTGCAAAACCGTGAAGAAATTTGAATATTCGGATTTAATTCAATTTTTAAATTATAGAAACCATGAATGTCTATGGGACACTGAAAATATTAATTATCAAAACCGCTCAAAAACTATTAAGGCTCGTGATGCTGCACTAAAAGAATTTTCTTAAGATTTCGCATTAGAGGGTTTTGGTCCTAAATAAACTATGAAAAAAAAAGTATTTACGAACGCAGTATCATGCCGAAAAGAAGGTGAATTTTTTATGGGTATACTGGTTCCGGCAGTGCTAATATTTATAAAAGAAAACTTGCCTGGTACCTATAATTTGATGAACCTTCACGTACGGAATGCATCTTTAAAATGATAGATATGGAGCGGCAATTCTTAAATTGTATTCAAGTAACTGTTGGGATCTGTTAACTCATATGCCAGTTTTGAATTCAAGTTGTATCTTGTATATATCACAATATCACATTAGGTTTAGAATAAGCAACTTATTTATTGCCTCAATTTTAATGCAAGGGAGATGCAAGAAACTTGCATCGTGTAAATGGGCCTTTACTCTAAATGTATGCAATGTACGCGTTAACATGATTCAAAGCACATCAGGCTGACCGACGAGTAAGATCCTAATTGTATGAATAAACTCAGAGCGTGACCAACACGTTATCTGCGGTGTTACGGCTTTATATTTCTTTCATTAGAAGTTTGAATGGAATTGATGTCTTAATTTCGGTTATGAAAATGCGTGCCGGAAGAGCCGCTGACGCCTGGCCGGTGACGAATGGTGCCATTAGTTTAATACAGCCTGCTGTGGGATGATTCAATATAAACCATGCTCTCACACTTGATTACATACCTAATCAAGAACATGGTCGATTTAAATAAATTCGTCATTTTCATAATCCCCCAATACCTACCGAGATTTTGATGCCTGATATCAAAGGAATGACACGTGCATAACAGATATTTCAGTTTTTCCTCCACCCACTGCGGCAGAAATAAAGGGTTTGATATATTTTAACAAGTGTGGCGTTATTCGATTTCTATTACGCGACGCGAGGAAGCTACATTCTAGGCGAGCTTTTGTAATTAAATAATAGGTAATAATAATGTTATAGTTTTATATTTCACTTTTTATATACCTAATTATTGTATAAACCTAGCCTATGAATAAAAATTCATAAAAAGTATAATAATAATAATAATAGACATTTATTCAACAAGTTTGCATATACTATGACTGTTTAACAGAACAATTTAAATTAAACTAAAACATAACATACTGAAAAATCGAAAAAGAAGTAGGTACATAATACATATTTGTAAAAAAACAAGCCTATTTCTAAAACATTTGCACTCCATGAGCATCCTCTCCAGAGAGGATCGATTTGATTGAAGTCGGTGGCGATACTTTTTCAATTTAGTTACTAGCTATGTTTCCTTCTATAAACCAAATAGGGAAGATGCAATATTTTCAATTTTGCTTTCATTTGAAAGAATCGCATGTAGAAATAGACCACGAAAGTATAAACAAATTAAATATACTATAATTTATAATTGTAATAATTGTTTGTCCGTTGTTCGTCCCTAGATGTCATGGAGTTGCCTAGTTTTGACTTTTGACACAGTCACATTACTTCAATCGTAATTATTGTTTGAAATTAGTATAAACTAAAGTAAAAACGTTGCAGTAGCTGTTATTTTATGGTTTTTCAACATTTTGGTCACATAATAATGGTAAATATTATAGCTATCAGAATTAAAATGGATATGTTACCGGCCAAACCCGATTTTAGGACAAACTAGTTTCTCCTAGGCCAAACCAGTTCATCATAGAACCGAAAATGTGTTATTTCACTTCCTCATATTAGATGTTCGGTTCTGGCGCTTCGCCGGCCGCTGCCGCGGCACGCTCCCTTCGCTCGCGCGGCTCGCGCTGTAGGGTCGCAGTACACCTAACACTCCTCCTCGCTTCGCTCGTCGTCGTACCTAACGGTGGTTTGGCCTAGGAGAAACTAGTTTGTCCTAAAATCGGGTTTGGCCCGTAATAGATACATAATAGAGCTCCAACAGTTGCCTGTTGTGTTGTACGTCCAATATGAGTAGGTATTTCATTCCGTTGCTTATCTATAAAATAATTATTAAAACGAACTTCCTCAAGTTATTATGTTTTATTCTACTTCAATATTTATTCCAACATTTTGTATTAATATTATCGCGAGTGTATGCTTATAATCACGGGTAAACGTTGGACCGGTAAAAGTTGACAAAATTAGGTTCAGTTCAGCTCAGTGTGCAGTGGACCCGATTCTACGTGCAAATGGCTTAACTAGCCTAAAACTAAATTGTTCAATTTTTAGACATAATTTAGGCGGCAGATTAAAAACGACATATTTAGAATAGCATTTAGGCAGCTAAGTAAGTTGTATAGATTGAAATTAGCGCTGTCATTTGATTATGACAGCTGCTCGTAGAATAGCAGTGTTTTAGCGACACCTAAATAAAATTAGGAAGTTTAGAGGCCACTAGAATCGGGTCCAGTGTCTCATTTTTATTTATATCTTCGTTGAGTCAATGCTTACTTTATCATCTTAGTACCGACTTATTTTTATTGATGTTCGTAGGTATCTATTTATGTACCTATTTAACGGTTTAACTCGGTTGGTAAAATGAGAATAGTTATTTGTGCAACAAGAGAGCACAGTTGCTGCGAGTGATTTTGAGTCCCGAGGACGCGAAAAATTCTAAAATTGAATAACAAGCGGAGCGAGTGATTCAAAGTTTGAATCTTGAGCGCAGCGAGGGTCTCATAATAAATTTAGATTTAGCACGGATTTAGATGAAATTTAGCGTAGAGATAATTTGAGACCCTTGGAAATATATAGGATAGTTTGTATCTCGGAAATTATCCCTTAAGATGGTAGAAGTTTGTTTGAGACAGCGATAATTACGAGTAAGCTTCCGCCTACAATAATTTTTCTAAGACGATAACAAGTTCTACGCGGACGAAGTCGTGGACAACAGATAGTACTTACGTTCATAAAATTTAAAATCGTTAAAACTATAATTATTAATTAGGCAGCGAAATACAATTCATGTTTACCTTGTTATTCTGAATTTAAGACTTTATTCTGAGATGTTCTTATATAAATATTCTTTAATTGAAAACAATGCTTCGTATAATTGTTTAGGTAATTTAAACTTATATAAGTAGATAGATTGTATGACAAGGGGCTAAAATGAGCCATATTACCACGCGATGGTTATTTTTCCGAGCGAAGTGAAGGAAAATTGTTCGAGGGGTATTATGGCTTTTAGACCAGAGTTATACACTCTACTTTTTACTTAGACTGAGAGAAAACAGTTAAAACGAAGATTATCCATCCATAATCAATTAATCAATACTAAATTTCACGGCGAAAAGATGGTTCACGTTGGCGGCATAAATCCATTTAATAGACTGCTTTGACACAGATACAAAATATTCACACCAGGAATAAACGCCTCTCACCGTCTATAGGCGCCTCCAAACAGCCGAGCGGCCTCCAAACAGCAAAATAGTGTCATTCTCCTTTTATTAGACAAATCTTTTGGTTGTATCATTACAAATGCGAGACAAAATGTCCCCTGTGCCGATTTTCAATACTTTTTTCAAATAGATTTTTTAAATTTGTGTGTCCTTGTCACGAATGGAAAACAAAAATTAATTCCCATAAAAAAAATCTATAGCCAGTTAATCGTTTTACGTGGCATTGTTTTATGTGGCAATTGAATGCGCATATTAATCCGATTTTTAAATGTGAATAGACTCGTCGCAAAAAAAATAATTTGTCCTTTTTGTTTTTTATTTTTTATTTCCATTTCTAGGTCAAGTAGAATCTCTAGATGAGTGGGATAGATTCCTTATAATTGGTTGTAAAACGTCTAATTATTTTTACATTATATATATACCCGGATGTTTAGAGAAAATGAGATTTAAAAATGTTCTAGGGCGGTCACTAATTATTGACCTAATAAAAATGGTTCAGGACGATGGACAATGGAAAGCTACGGTAGCCTAGCAGTTCAGGTATGCGGCTGTCAAACGGCGGTCGTGGGTTCGAATCCCAGCTCGTACCAATGAGTTTTTCGTAACTTATGTACGGAATATCATTTGATATTTTACCGTTAGCTTTTCGGTGAAGGATTTACATCGAGAGGAAACCTGCATACATCCACGAAGAAATTCAAAGGTGTATGTGAAGTCCCCAACCCGCATGGGGCCAGCGTGGGGACTACTGCCCGTTCCCTCTCATCCAGGAGAGGAGGCCTGTGCCCAGCAGTGGGACGTATATATTAGGCTGATTTATTATTATTATTACCTTGCCGTTCTCCTTTTGGAAATCGCAGCCGCGGTTGTTGTAGGGCGAGTGGTCAAAGACCAGCTGCAGGTTGGTGCCGGTGGCGGTGAAGGCGATCTCGGTGTGCCCCTCGCGGCAGCCGCTCGTGAACCGCATCTGCCGTTCCTCTGGCGGCCTATCGCGGTAGCCCGTGTAGCGTACCTGGAACAAAAATAACTCGTTAATATTAAGGCTATACTATAATAACCGTTAGTGCTTGCTACAGGCTACCGACCCTTCATGGAGACATAAGTAATTATAGTGGAAAAAGAAGGAAGATGTTGGTATTGGTACGTTATAATTATAATTAATAACCTGACCCCGTAGCATGGACGGCCTTATCACACGATAAGTGACAAGATAGAGCGTCCGTCACTGGCTGACATCGTTCAATAGAACGAGACGGACGCTCTATCTTGTCAGTTATCGCGTGATAAGGCTGACCATGATACGGGGTCTGGGTGTGGTGAGAACAGTACCAGGAGAATTGCAAGGTAGGTAGGTCACCGTTGAACATAGGCATAACATCTACTCAACACTAGTCAATATAATGTATATATATAAGTATTAAAATGGTAACAAAACTATCTATACTTTAAAATGTACCAAAAAAAAATTCCCACTCGTATATGTACCGATGTAAAAAGTGATATAAACAAGATGTAGGTATAAGTATGATAGTCTTCAATATCCTTTAGTATAATATGTATGTTGATAATATTAGTTGAACTCTAATCGAATAGACACACACACGAAAGTTTATAATTTTAATTTAATATACTAACTAATAGATATTTAATTATATTTTAATAGTTGCGCGTCTCGTGCAAGTGGACATTTTGCAGATGATGTCATTAGTATTTTAGCACCAAGTACATTGAATGTTGTTAATCACTTGTTGCGGTTCCAGTGAACCGTAAGTATATATTATTATTAAATCATTTGACATGTTACATTCAAAATTCGCATGATAAGTATTAATTTGCCAATTACCATGTAAGGTATAACTGTTAGTGCTAATATTAATGGTACGATCCAGCTATGAATGGCGTGGCGTCAAACATACCTATTCATATGCGGAGCTAATCTGGATTATTATAAGAGTTGCTGGATAAGCTTGCTGATTTTGAGTACCTAACTCAAAATCAGCCCGTGTGGTGTCGGGTTAGAATATCACCACCCCCTTTCTTCCCGTGGGTGTCGTAAAAGTCGACTAAGGGAGCAGGGTTGAAGTGTGTTGTGGCCGATGGGCTAGCAACCCATCACTGCAATATCACATTTTGTTGATCTTTTTTATACCCACATTTATGCTAAAAGTGGCGCTGGAACATAAGTTTCATGTGCTCTGCCTACCCCTTTTGGGAATAAAGGCGTGAATGTATGTATGTATAACTCAAAATCAGCAAGCTGGGACTCGAGTTTAATTGACGTCACGCAACGTAGGTAATCACGCATAGGCACACAAGGCAACCGTCAGTGTAACATCGATCATACTACGAAATGTACTTTACGTCCCTTTTCTCTCGTTAAAGCTCACAATTCTCATTCAATCTCTATTCTCATCTATCTATGTTAAACTTACAACAACAAACTTTGACAGATCGCCAGATCAATACGACTAGCCATTGTTGAAACTTAGCGAAATCCAGAAATGTTAGACCAATGTCTTTTCAACTACTTATCCAAAATATAGACTTTAAATACAAACAAATCCTATGTGAAAACGAGCGAAATGTACTTTATACGTACGTAACCATCCAACTTCAAATACGTAATAATGAATTTGATTAATCATTCGGTGGGTAGTTGCAGAATAAAAAATACCAGTAAAACTAAATGATGATATCCATCACAATTCTCTCTTGTAATAAATTAATGTAATTTAAATAAATTCATTAGGTGTAAATACATACCTCGCTCTCTCGACTCAGTCTTTTGAAGAGATCATCAGATTCGAATTTAGCCTTCTGATCAGGAACCACTCGCGGCATCTTGAAGATGAATCTGGGTTTCGGCTGCTCGTAAAGTCCAATAGAGTCAAACGGTAACATGCCAGCCAAAGCCGAGGGGTCGCTCATGGCGTGCATAACACCGACCGGTCACAGGGCCACAGTGGCAGGCCGGCCTACCATCACTTTCCTGCTTCACTGCACTGACTCAACTATCGATGATTCAAGTTTTACTTCGAATCGCGCAACTGTGCGTCGTGTCTGCGGTTCAGCGCGTGACTGTGGAATGAATGGTCCCCGTGCGCATTGCTCGGAGAGTTTCCACAAGGGCGGAGTCGCCGCCTGGAGGGGAGGCCGGGGCCCAATGAGCAGGCCCAGCGGCGCCGCCCGACGCCTCTACGCGCGCTTTCGGGAGCTTTCGAGCGAAAAGAGGGTTTTCCCCCCTCGGCACGTTTCAAAATAAATACTGTAAACGACAAAGCACATGAATGTATAATGATGGTATTATCCTTTTTCGAAGTTTCGAGTGTTTTATGTATTTATATCACAGCTTTTGTTCCTTTGTAACGAGATAAATGTTGTTATGTACGAGTTTTATGAAAGGGGAGCAGGATCCCAGGATCCGATAGAACGTATGAAATGAAATGTGATATTATCGTATCGCCAGGCTCGGCAGTTGTATTATAGTTGAATGCCTAATTGTAGGTATACTATAACGCATAAAGGGCCGCACATACGAGCTGTTACTTGTGAGTAAGTACCTATTTGATGTGCACATGGGGCCGGCTCGACCTCGGCCATCATGCTACTGTTATTATTATACACGTACCAAATTTCATCGGTGAAGTAGCGTGCGAAATAAATATTTATAAAAGTAAAAAAAATAATAACGCGAACATTTATATTATTTTTGGCTAAAGCCAAAATCTAGGTACCTACTTTCATACATTAAAGTAGTTCAGAGTATTTTTCTTAATCCCGTTTACAACTGCATGGAAACCTTCCTTAGATAAAACAAAATTGACTTCTCCGAGTTAGATTCTTGTAGGTAGGTAGTAGGTACCTACTCTTAGCTCACAACACAAGTTTAAGTCTGACAGCATGTTCTGTTCATGCAGTTCTGTAGTTGAACGAGCGAGCGAAGCGAACGAAGTTCCCCTTCTTCCGTATGTCCGGCCGTCCGGCTGTTCTCCTCTACAGGTGGCAGCTCTCAACCGATAATCAACAAATTTTGAGCATGTTCAATAATTATAATCGTTTTTTGTCGATTCAGTTATAGGAAATTTGAAAAGTAAAAAAAGTAAAATTTTGAAAGAAAATTGTTTAGTCAGGTCCGATTTCCATACAAAACGTATTTTGACGTTCGTAGGCTAACGGCGTGGTATTATAAGAAACTTATGTAACCAATTTCCATAAATTGGCTTTCCATTTGCGCGAAATTCCCCCTTTCCTAGAATAAACTAATTTGAGAAAAATAGTGTTCCCAGTGTCACGGCCCAAACTAATTTATCTAATTATTCTGTAATGTATGTTTGTAATAGAGAGAGCCGAGGGTGTAATTATCAAAGCTCACGCGTTTCATACGACGTTTTTCAACACATTTTGCGAGGAAAAAATCCTTTTCATAAGATGAAAATTTTATAGGCCTGCCAAGTTATTTTCTTTACTTATTTATGGCAACAGGTTTTTAGATACCCACATGTTGCATACATCGCCAAGAATTTCCAGTGGCGTCCATTCTTTTTATCACTTTTCTAGTCACCACTAGTTAACATTTTTGTTAATAACCAAACACACATTAACAATGTTTACAAACATCTGTGAAATAACTTATAATGACGCGCAACAGTTTTTTTCGTGAAGTTTGCGCAGTGCGCGCGCATTAGATGAAATCTCTAAACAGCCAATACAAAATTAAGTAAATATTTTCGTTTTAAAATGTTATCTTTATTAATTCATGTTAAGATGTTATCAAAAGTGAATAGTTTTACTAAATTAAACGTCCCTATATCATTTCCCAAAAAGAAATAGTCAACCACAAAAAGGATTTAATTTGTTTAGTCGAGTAAGAATCCATTTGCCGAGAATTAAAAGAAAAGCTGTGCATTCTGTACAACCTGTGTTTAAGAATGCACCGTGTGCATGCATAGATCTTGCCGCAAGGTGCCAACGTGTCTTAATCGGGATATAACCATAACACGCAGGTGTCGTAATGTTATAAAACACGCGTATTTAATATCCAGGATTATGAGCCTAAAAGCGACACAATAAGTGGTACGTTACGAGCAATTGAGTTGAAAAACGTGTTTAAAACACGAATTTGTAAAACATTATGTTTCTAAAATATCACGCCGTTAGCCTGCGAATGTCAAAAGACGTTTTGTATGAAAATCGAACCACCTTAAAACAGATTTGCGAGTTCTATTGCTTACAGAGCCACTAGTAGGTACCTACCCGAATCGAATGGTACCTTTCATTAAGGTATAAATAATTTACTTTAGTTTTAGTAGGTATTTTGCTGTAATTCTTCTGGTGTTGTAAGTGTCCATGGGCGTCGATTATCGCTTACCATCAGGTGATTCGATTGCTCGTTTGCCTCCTATATCATTAAAAAACAAAAAAAAATTAAGCATATTAGGTACCTAAGTACTTACCTATATCAAAATATAGAAAACTATCTAGCAAAAGCATTAATCACCAAGCAGATACAATCGCTTTTAACATTTAGACAGAAGCAGAACGTTTGGGTAATCACAGGGCCCGACACATCCTTCACCTTTTTAACAAAAGACGGTTCTTAAACGTATCGAGTGTTGCTAAAGTATCGTTGTGATCAAGATAACGTAAACGTAAAGTGTTGGCATTGTTGTTACATTTTATACTTACAGAAGCTATTAAATGCTTAACGTCAGTTACAAAAAGAAGGCACCTTTTTAGAAAAGTTAGGTAACTAGGTATATCGAGTGTTTGTAGAATAAAAAAATCTTTAGTCATCTTCGCTCTCCGGTCATGCTTTCTCTAAGTTGATATAGGTACTCATATATCCTAACACGATACGCTGCGAGCTTTTTGGAGTTTTGGACAGTCATTACAAACAAAATATTTTGTAGTTGAAGTCATTCATGACATGTTGTCTTAAGTATATAATCATAACAAATCACTTTTTATGTATTTACCCTTTTTATACTTTCTAAGATATGTTTAATTTTAAGTTCTCATAATAAGTGAATTGTAAAATTCTTAATGAGAATAAATGATCTTTAGACCTAACCTAAATCGCATCAAGCCCTTCTAGGTAAGTACCTAATACCTACCTACTTATAGATTATTTCAATATTTCACCATATGAATCATATAATTATTATGCAGAGTGAGTTATTTTATTTCGTTTAATATTTACTGACTTATCTTCGTAGGTACCTAAAGCGTGCACGTGCCCTTTGCTCTACGGTGTTTGATCTCGACATTCCCGACGCAACGCGCGCTTTGCCGTTAGCAGCTCACACGCGTCGCCTCCTGGGGTAACATTGATAAGTACTACAATTGCTTATAAATCACGCACTTCCAAATTAATAGTACATTGTGATACAAGTGAGGTATGTTGGTAATTATAAATATCAGAGGCGGAATTGAATGATAAGAGAGCCGAGGATGTAATTATGAAAGCGCACGCGTTTCATACGACGTTTTTCAACACATTTTGCGAGGAAAAAATCCTTTTCATAGGATGAAAATTGTATAGACCTGACAAGTTATTTTCTTTACTTATTTATAGCAACAGGTTTTTACTCACATGTTGTATACATCGCCAAGAATTTCCAGTGGCGTCCATCCTTTTTATCACTTTTCTAGTCACCACGAGTCAACATATTTGTTAATAAACAAACGCAGTATGCTCGATTCTCCATACAAACGTAGTTACGCTCTCATTTTAAAACTACGTGTTGGATTGTAACGAAACTTTGCATATACAATGACATGAGATATATTTATGTCTGTAATTAGTTTATGTAGCTTCAGATACAACATAAAAAAATACAGCGAATTTAAGTTTTTATACAAAACTTGTTTTTGCTGTATTTCGTTTGTTTTATAAACTGGAACCATATAAACTAATTACAGACATAGATATAGCCCATGTCATTGTATATGCAAAGTTTCGTCACAATCCGACAGTAGTTTTAAAATGAGAGCGTAACTACGTTTGTATGGGAAGGTGAAATTCGACCGAGCTTACTGCGGACTCTTAACAATACAAATATCTGTGAAATAACCTATAATGGCGGACAACAGTTTTTTTTTCGTGAAGTTTGCGCAGTGCGCGCGCATTAGATGAAGTGTCTAAACAGCCAATACAAAATAAAATAAATATTTTCGTTTTAAAATATTATCTTTATTAATTCATGTAAAATGTTATCAAACGTGAATAGTTTTACTAAATTAAACGTTTCTATATGACATCCAAAAAGAAATACTCAATTAATTAACAAAAAGGATTTCATTTGTTTAGTCGAGTAAGAATCCATTTGCCGAGAATTAAAAAAAAGCTGTACATTCTCAGAAATAGCTCGGATATCATATCTATTTAGATACTTAAGTGAAATGTATAGCCATGACTAAGTTCTATATAGGTGGAAAGAACCCTTAGGCAACCAATATAGAACCACGGGGAGAAAAATTGCAGCCTATTTTTGGTTCTAAATTGAATCCATAAGAGATCTCACGGTTACCTTAAGTGGCAGTTAGAACTATGGGTGAAAGATGCGCAGTGAACGACGATTTATTGAACGAATGAATAACAATATTTCAATTCAGTCAATGAGTGCTAAATGCGACGCCAAAGTTCCTTTGAGTGGCGTGGCAACAATTAATAAGTTAATAAGTTGCGTTTCTTAAAAGTGCATGTGATCTGCCATTTTAATTTTGGATTTAAACTAAAGGCGTAAAGGCATTGAAATAAGCACGAAATTCTTGCGAATGATTTTTTACCGTGAAACCATAGTATAGTTTCTTTGTAAATTTCGATGCGCCTTTGATTTGATCAGGAATATTTAAAAAGAGTGTTAAATCAAATAAGGAATTGATACTGATAAGAAATAAAACTGTTAAAAACCTGACCTAACGATTGTAGGTTACGTACAATGTTAAAGTAACATCTTCACAACTATTAAAAGTGTGATTATGCGTCAGTGTGATGAAAATTTGTTTAGAATAATTCATTATCAAGAACTCCATTTGTAAACATGGCGAAACAAAAAGATCTTACAGTGTTTATTTTCACTTATTTGTTCTCTATTTGGAACTATCAGGTCTGAAAATCACTTATCTGTATCTTGCGAGTGGCAAAGCAGTGAATGCTATTACCAATACTAATTATTTGCTCTTTTGTAGTGCTCGTGAATTAGGAGTCCTCAATACTCCTCCAAAATCCCAAGTTGTTGTTGTCAGCAAATATGTGTCATATTTTGATAACTACTAAATTGCAACCGCGGACGGAACTCGAACCCATGGCTTCTCCATTTGGCCCGCGGTAACATTTAAAAACAAATTAGTTCTTGTAAAAATAGGAGATAGAAGACATAACAATTAAGCTTCATACAAATATCGCGTTCTACTACGGCGGAATATGGAAGCAAAAAAATAAAAAACAAAATCAATAAAATAATTCATATCTTTGTAACAAATGTACCTAGAGAGGTCGTAATTGCCTCTAAATGTATGTCTTTGAAGGGTTTATCCAACACTTTGAACAACAAAAATGTTTCATAAATATTTTCGTAATATCCGAGTCTCAGAAACAAGATTTTCAAATTTTTTTTCTCTCAAAATCTACACATAATAGAAACGCGAGAGTTTTAGTCTCGCATTCGTAATGATCTAAACTACAGTAATTTGTAATAAAATGGGGATGTCACTTTTTGGGCTTCTATAAAACTTTCGCTTCTTACCTAACTCAAATGCAACACTTTTCATACGTTAAATGTGCATAAACAACTAATGTCAAGTTACGGAAAATACAAGTAAACAAATCCCTTTTGTATGCGGAACCCTTGAATTTGTAATCAATTATCCTTGACTTAATTTTATTATTGTATTGTGACTTTAGGGCCTTATATAGCACTACTGCTTCTTATTCAGTGACAATTAAAACCTGCATGCAACTTTAAGTAATAAAGTACACAAAAAACGTTCCTAAGCAACTACAAGTGACAGCATGAACTCGTATACAATTTTGAGTTGTGTTTAAAGCTATAAGTTTTATCAAACACTGTTAAACCAGTCATTTAGAACGTAAAACTATAAGATAAGCTGCAAAAATCACGAATGTGCTACAATTTTATTAGAACCTAATTCAAATTAATATCCTTTGTATCATACAGGTATTTTTTGCCATAATTCTAATCATTGCTGATTAAAACTTCATGGTTTGAACTGGTATCTTCTGTGTCCATCTCCATAATATTCCTTAAAGTATCTACGACCTGCCGATGATAACTATCACATCTTTTAACTTTTTTCCATTTCGCGGAATTCATTTATGATGAATTTAATGTCTAAAACTGTATATCAACAGAAACAAGTGTTCAAAACAAATTGATTTCAACAGAGTGACGCAGGACGAATAATATATTTTGACAGAGGCAATAGGCACAATAAATATTTATGTCCATATTTTGGAACTGTTAGATCGTTAGTGGTTTGAAAATAACTGCTTTTGGTTTTCAAGAATCTCCTATTGAGACTTAATTAAACTTTGGAGTGGCAATAAGAGCTCTTCTGACGACTTTTACATATAAGTGGGAACATACCCTTATTTGCAACTTTTAATTCCAAATGACTATTATAATAGAGTAGTATATTACCAATAGTGGTAAAAGAGATAATTTTACGGCCCTTCTAGGCCTTACAGTTGCAATCTTTTTAGGTTCCAAAAGGGCCGTAAAATTATCTCTTTAGCCACTATAGGTGATATACAACTCTATTATTCTAGTCATTTGGAATTAAGAGTTCCAAATGAGGGTATGTTCCCACTTATATGTAAAAGTTGCTTCTAAGTGACTTTAGTGCCTTATATAGCACTATTGCTTCTTATTCTATTATATTATTATATTCTATTATAAGTAGCAAAATCGACTTTACCCAACCATAAGTAATAAAGTAGAAACAAAAAACGTTTCTAAGCAACTACAAGTGAGAGGATGAACTCATATACAATTTTGAGTTGTGTTTAAAGCTATAAGTTTTATCAAACACTGCCAAACCACTCGTTTAGAACGTAAAGCTATAAGATAAGCTGCAAAATTCACTAATGTGCTGCTTGGGAAGTGTCGTAATGTTATAAAACACGCGTGTTTAATATCCAGGGATTATGAGCCTAAAAGCGACACAATAAGAGGTACGTTACGAGCAATTGTGTTGAAAAATAGTACATTACGTACCTAGGGCGGTGAATTCGTGAATGGCCCAGATCGCAGTTGTTTGTGGCCCGAACCGAAGGTGAGGGCCATAAATATGCGATCTGGGGCTTTACGAATTACCGCCCGTGGTAAGTACACAATTTTACGTCTTCATCTGGCCACAATGCGAGTTTTACCGTACGCGCAGCGTGCAGTAAAACTCGTATTATGGCCAGGTGTGACGTAAAGAACTATACCTACCTACATACCTCAGCGTCATACTTGAAGTTAGTACGAACGAAATGTAGTTACTCTTACTAACACTTACTAAGTACTATGTATTAGATGCTATCATGTAAGCAGTAAATGTTCCAAGATTGCAGGCATTGCAGCAGTAGTAACAGTTCTCATATTATTTTGTTTTATTTTTCAATTAGGGGTGCATTAAAATTTGGCAGAGAGTAGTAGTAAAAATTAAATAATAAACGACAAAAAAGCAACTTTAACACTGTACTTCGCCAAGCCACATCCATTTCCACATTTTCTTTCTATATGTATGTATTCCGAGGGAAAATGCGTTCATATTACAGTAAAAGCCCTAATCGCTTCGTGTACGTGTTCATATTTTTTAAGGAGTTGCGCCGTTTTCTCAAGGATCTCAGAATCACCTTATGTAGGTACTTCATTCGTTGCTACTTCAATGGAATAACATCAGAATCTGTGACGTGCCTACATCAGTGGGGAGTTATATAAGTCACGTGTGTGGTCTTCATCATCAGTTCCATTTCTATTAGGTTATAAAGTTGATGATAATCTCTTTCTATTTATAAAGTCACAAGGAAGATTGTCAACAAGCAGTCACCCTCAAGGTTTTGGGCTTTGTGCCACGAAACTTGTGTACCTCTCGTTATTCAGTGAAATAAACCAGATTAAAAGAGTATATCTTCGACATTCCACCACCCTGCGAGGTGGAGGTTACGAATTATTGCGAGAAGGCAGATGTGAGTGGTCTGACGAGGCACGCTACGCTACGCGCGAGCGCGTCTACAGAAAATGGTGAGAGATTCGCATCTGAGACAAGAGCTGTCCTGCTGAGCAGAAAATCCGAGAGCAATATAACAAAAAAAAAGATTTATTTAGCAAAAAATAGTACAATAAGTGGATATAATCTAATTAAGTTATTAACAACAAAACTTATATCTAACAGGATTATTCGTATACAATATTAATACGCCAATGCTTCTGAAAGAAATGGTCTTAGGGGACCAATATACAAGTTTATTGCCTAAACTAGGTTACAGTTGTAATCTGTGTTTTAGGCATAAATGGACTTTGTTTTACATATACAACAAAGTTTTAACTGACTTCAATTTAGTACTCTGCCAAGATACATGCACATTTCCACTTTACCATATGAACTGCTTTCCGAGAGCAAATGCGTTGATTATTACAGAAAAAAAACAAATCGCTGTATATGAGCCGATAATAGGTATTTGAGTTAAGTACCAATTACAATACAATACAATACAAATACTCTTTATTGCACACCTCACACAAACAAAGCAGTTAAAAAGAAAAACAATACAATAACATGTAGGTAGAGGTAGACAACAGGCGGTCTTATCGCTGAAGAGCGATCTCTTCCAGACAACCTTTGGGTATCGGAGTAAGAGATAAAACTAGATTATGTAGTAGGTGGTGCAGAGATTATAATAAGCCAAAAATCAAAATAATTATATTAATGCACGTACATAAATAGCTCTATATATAAACATACATACACAATCATACAAATATACAAATAACACAAATAAAAATATATAATACATAAACAATTACTTTACTTTAAGAGATGTTAATTGTGTCGATTCCTCAAGGATCTTAGAATCACTTTTGGCACTTCATTAGTCACTATTTCAACGGAATCATATCAGAATCTGCAACGTACTTTTATAGTTTTAAATACATCATTTCATATTTATGAGTTCTATAAGTCATCTATGGTCATCATAGTCATTCCACTTCACCATAATTGTGATTAAGGTGTAATACCGAAATTACTACATGCGTGCCTAATATATTTGAGGTTCCCTCAATTCCTCATGATTCCCATCATTCCCATCAATCCAGTTGGGACCAACCTACAAGCATATACCTACTTTAAAATGAAAAAGAAATGTACGATTCGGTTAACAAATGACGGAGTTCTGAGGAGTTCTTACATTAAAAATAATATCATCATCATTATTAAGAGGGCCTGGCCCTCTGTCGTTGCAGCATTCTCCATTCTAGTCTATCTTGGGCTCTTTACTTCTTGGTATGTGTCGCTACAGCACCATTCCTTCATGTGTGTCATGTATGGTATTCTGGGCCTTCCTCTCCCTCTTGTTCCTTCTATTTAAATAAATAAAAAGTGAATAAAGTAAGTACTTAAATAAATAAAAAAACGTTAAAAAAAAGTATAACCGAATTAAGAACCTTCTTTTTTTGAACACAGTTAAAAAGTTGATTTCGTTAGTAATATAAACAACAGTGCAACGCAACGTGACGGAATAGTTCATTACATACCTAGGCGGGCGGTAAAACTAAGAATGTCTCAGATCGCAGGTATTTGGCGCTCGAGCCAGGCAAAGGGAAGGGCGATCAATTTGCGATCGGAGGCTTTGTTATTACCGCCCGCGGCCAGAAGTGGAATTTTCAGCGTGCGAGTTAGGCTCGTAAAACACACTTTCCCAAAATGTGCACTTTCTGTAATAGTAGGTACAATTACTGCAGAGACCATCAGTAAGTAAGCCATCCTGGACGAGTATGATTTAGCCGGCCGAGCCGAAAGCGAGGTCCGGCTATAATACTCGTCCAGGATGGCACTTATGGTCGAAGCGTGTTTTCTCAAAAATAAAACAATATGTTTGGATAAAAGCTAGAAGTTCATTGCTGGACAATTATATAGGTACATATAACAAGCTTAACTATTAAAAAATGTCTAAGGTTACGTTAGTCATATTGGGACAATTGCTTATAGATATTTTTATGGATTTACCGGGTAGGTACATTTATGTTGGTTTGATAGAATTTGGTGTGGGATGGGTCTGCCTGGGAGTTCGATATTTTCATCGGATGATCGGATTGATCGGTTACAGGAGACTGGACGTTCACAGGACGCTGCTGGCCGATGGTCGCGGTCATTAGTGGTTACAGGAGACTGGACGTTCACAGGACGCTGCTGGCCGTTGGTCGCGGTCATTAGTGGTTACAGGAGACTGGACGTTCACAGGACGCTGCTGGCCGATGGTCGCGGTCATTAGTGGCTACAGGAAACTGGACGTTCACAGGACGCTGCTGGCCGATGGTCGCGGTCATTAGTGGTTACAGAAGACTGGACGTTCACAGGACGCTGCTGGCCGATGGTCGCGGTCATTAGTGGTTACAGGAGACTGGACGTTCACAGGACGCTGCTGGCCGATGGTCGCGGTCATTAGTGGTTACAGGAGACTGGACGTTCACAGGACGTTGCTGGCTGATGATCGGTCATTAGTGGTTCTAGGCGAGAGGTCGACTGGTTTGACGTGGATGGTTGATTTAATTTTATGTTGGTGTTGATTTTTCCAGTAATTTCTGGTATGATATAGATCTGGGTGATAACCATATCACTAACTTCCATCAATAAATAAGGAAAGAAAAAAAGAAAAACATTCCGTGCATTTAACTGACAAGGTGGTTATCACTTTCTGTCAAGTGGGCGTACTTGTTTGTCATCAATGACATAATCAAAGAAGTCTAATTGTTGAATTCTGATAATCTAATTAACAGGGTGTTATTATGTGGCACAGTTGTTTTCCTAATTTTCTCCAAAAACTAACATAAACTTTAAATTAGTTTTATACTCAAGTCTACTTCTAAGGACGAGTACTATCAGCTCTGAAAGTATTGGTATCTAATTTGGAAGCACCTATACGTATAGTCTACACCACACACATCAACTAGTTATTACCTACATCATGTTAAGCGTAGGGTAAGTGGTCCTCAAAGGTGTTTAAGAACGCCAAAATATTTTCGTATAATTACATCAAATCACCGGATCAACCGGATGGTTCCATCGGAAGACCAGCGCTGGCCACCAGCACCAGACACCAGGCCAGCACAACGCTGAGATAGAACCGTTTCGTTAGTAGAATAGAATAGAATAGAGTAGAATATCATTTATTAATGACAACAACACATAAATACACATAAATCACAAATACAAAAGAGAGAACAAACCGGCACAATGACCTATAGATATTATTTTATGAACTAAATTGATAATAGGAAGGAAGTTATCATTTAATATAATCATTTTGTTGTTGTTCCCATAGATAATTTCAGCTGTGATTTTCCCACAGAATCTGCTCACACACCCACTAAATTGATAGTGATATATTCTAGAGACAATGAAAAAAATAATTCTAACAACTTATTATTATGGTGGTCAATTTAAAGTGATTAAACGTTTTACTCGTGTCGTGTAGTACTTAGATAAATATATTCAATTAAATCTGAGTAATAATACAAACTTAATAATACAAACGCTTTAAAATTGCTTAAGATAAATTGTAATAATAACATATTATATTTATATCTACTCGAGAAACTACCGTGTAGCGATCTAAGTCTAAGATTATATTCGAAACATGAGGATTGAGGACACACGCAGGTAAGGGCATTGCGACGGTTAGCGACTGATTTAGGCGAGTAGTGTCGGTAAGGAAAAATTACGAGGTATAACCATCTAATTCAGTGTGTGCTGGTTTGCAACCACTTAGATGCGACATTAGAAGGATATTTTCTCGTTTCATTATTCGATTTCTACTATATACCTACCTATTAAAAATATTGCATAGACTGAATGTTTGATTAGGATCTGCAGAGTTGTTAGTATCCTTAATTGAAAAACCTCGACTTTCAGGTGGACGCTATATAACTGAAGCTGGTCGCGTAGCTAACATAATGATAGCAAAGTCCATTGCCTTGAGAAGATTATCAGTCATAAAAGATCATCATTCAATAAATACAAGGTAGGTACGCCTTAAGTAAGTAAATAAGATTCTCACACAAATTCAATAGCTAAGTAGTTACCAATCAGTGAATTGATAACAGCCGTAACGTAACCACTTCCTATACGCGTCCAATGATAAGAGACCCGATCATTACGGGTGTCAGTCAAAGTGACCTAACGATAATTTAGGGCTGCGCAATTTTGTGAAATATTCTTTTCCCTCATCTACCCAGCAATACGTATGTATTAAAATGGAAGTTGTCCGATATCTTCGCCATTTCTAATCACCAATTCACCACTTTTAACGCCATTTAACCTGCTTCAGTCGGTCTCATTTTTGCCATCACTGGAGAACAAGGTCAAATATTTATAACTTTTAAAACTGATTCCACCTGAATCGGACCCTTCTGCCGTTTGAGAAAGTAAATCTGTTATTCTTGTTTCAAGACCGTCATTTGCATTGTTTAATTGTAAAAAACTGAAAGAAACAAAATGTAGCCAAATTCTCACCTTAAGCAAAGCCAGCGAACCCTTTTATGTCGGCGCCCAATAAATCAAAACATTGTTACGTACCGGTGCATTTACATATTTGCTCTATGACAATGACCGAAACACATTTAATTAATTGATTAATAAACCTTTTCACATTTGTTCATTGTAAAGCAAAAACTATGCATTGACCCCTACAATAAAGACAATAAAAAACCATTCCCCAGGAAAGGGTTACAACGTGTTTGTATTAACATGTATTACAATGTGAGGCACAGTTTGAGCAGTCCAGTCATTTGTTAAGTTCTTTTATTTTTCTGTCACCCTTTTAACAAATTAGTTTTTATAGGTCCGGAACTTTCGCGTTAGCAATATTGTTAACGCAATTAAATACCTATTACCTAAACTGTTAACGGGATGGAACATTATAATTTGCTAAAATAGTGTGTCTAATGCGAAAAGTTTTTCAAGTTCGTGTCTACTGTCTAGGTGGATTTATGTAGTTGTTAGACCTTACCTATATTATAAAATACCACGTCGTTGATGTTCGTATTGGGTCTTAGTATGTCAGTATTGTAACACAAAGACAGGCTTGTACCTATTTTACCCGTTAAAGAATGGATGGATAAAAATAAAATGGCACACGTATCATGTTCAATGAATAGGTAATCAAATCCGGTTCGAAGGACTATATATACTTTAATTAGAGTCTGCCCAGAGAAAGATGAGCCTAGGAAAGAGTTATCTGTTCATGAGTTGTTGTCAAGTAGGGGAAAGTCGGGACCGTCCATCCGTGCACTCTTTACTGTGAACAGTGCAGTGTGAACCTTGCAAAAAAGAACTAGTACCTACTCACATCAGGACCGATTAAATAGTGTAGTTTGGTCTTGATACAAAACGAAATGATAGGGCATTTAGTCACTTTTTTTTCTCTGATATAAATTTATTCACAGCAAGGTACTTTTCTAATGTGCCGGCAGACGCCAAAGAGATCCGGCGAGTCGTAATCATAAACCGGCAAAGAAGCCGTCAAACATTGTTTATGCGAGTGATTCCGCCTCGCTTTGTCTTCGCCGGCCGACCTTCCAGCGACACCCTCATAAAAGGCGTAGCAAAAACAGCACTAATGGTCGGTGATCCCATTCCGAGCAATGAAATGCAACAAAATTAGCTTTGTTAAAATTTGTATAAACTGTAACTGCAATAACGGACCTTGGGGCCTGCCCAACTGTAATTAAACAATTGGTTTTTGTGCTTCCAACCTTTGACTATTATCACTGAATGGGAGGTTGTTACTATTATTGACAACATTCTCTCAGAAAAAGGCAGATCTTAAACAATTAAGATTTTATTATAAAACGAACTAAAATAAACATTTGTAGATGGACAAGAAAGTACGAAGCCCGCTGCCTTTTGCAGCGACATCGTCACGTTAACCATGGTTAGAATACACTGTAAGTAGACCAAATTTACTAGGAATGGTATGTTTATGGCTAAGATGGTATTTATTTCGCCATTTCCCTTCATAAATCGTTTTTTTTTGCAGCGGCCAATGATGTTTTTTTAATAATCGTTTAGAGGACCTCTTAATATGCATAGATATATAAAATTAAACGCGTTAAACAATATCGGAGCCGAGATATATAAGTTTGAAGTTTAGTTTATAACTACAATATAACCTGTGAAAATATATATTGCTAAATATCTCAGCTCCGATGCATTTTATACACACTACAATATATGTTAAACAATATGTGTATAACAAAATATGTTTGTTTTGAGTAGATCTACCATAATCTACCACTTTCACGAATGGCCGCACATCTAAAAAAAATGACAACATTTTTACCCAAACCCCTTTGTTAAACACTGTAAAATAAAAACAAAAACTGTTTTAGAATGTCAGCTAAATCCCTTTCATTTCATACCCGTTGCCTGACTCTGCTACTGATTAGACTTTAAATTATTGCCCCGCATATTTTTTTTCGTTCCCTCTCATCCATGAGAGGAGGCCTGTGTCCAGCAGTGGGACGGATATAGGCTGATTTTTTATTTTTTTTTATTTTTTTTTATAGAAAATAAAAATACATAGTCATATTTTGCATTTTCCAATTTCTCCATACGCGCGGATCAGCTTTGTCTTCAACTATTTCAGGAGATAACGTAGATTTAACGTTGTGATAGATTGATGGATAGACAGACGGAGAGAGTTGCACCAAAAGGGTTCCTTTTTTATTTATTTACCTTTTTGGTGCGGATCCCTAGAAACTTAATTCGGGCATATTCGAATAGGTATTTTAAATGATACCAGGACCACAGATTTTTTTGGGTTCCGTATGCAAAATAGCAAAAACAGAATCCTTAATAGTTTCGTCATGTCCGTCTGAAGGTAAGTCTGTCCGTATGTCACAGGCATTTTACTCAAAAACGAATGTTTATTTAAATGAAATTTGGAATATATTTTATTAACCGTGACATCCCCCCCCTCTAACTTTCGAAACGTGTAATTAAAAAAAAAGACCGTGTTGCACTCCAGGTGTGATTTGGCAGAAGTGAAAACTTGAACTTGAAAAAAAATACAAGAAAACCCAGTCGTGAGTCTACCAGTTGTTCCCAAACATTTTTATTTCTTTTTATAAGTAGGAGGCAAAATGGTAAAAACCGGATCTTTATAGTTCTGTCATATTTGTCCGTCTGGATGTCTGTCTTTCGATATGCCACAGCATTTTGCGCAGAAAGTATAAATCTACATGAATGAATTATATGACATGGTTGTCATTTATATGCCGATGCTGTTACACGCTATAGCGATTATATTATCCAGTTCTTACAGGTTACGTAAGTACCTACTATTTTGTTACTAAACGTGTGACATAGGTATCATTCAATTGGTCTTTGAAAATAACTACGATTAATGTTGGTATTTACCAAGATAAAGTGAATATTTTGGGAGATAGTTTCTTTACAAAGGAAATTTACAAAGTTGTGTACTTACAATCTATAGAAAATATTAATTGATGAATACTTCTAACGATAAGTATTGTTTTGAATAGGAGGGATCAATAACGTTTTGAGTTCCCGACGACCCTTCTCATAAAAATATTCTAACTCATCTTGCGTTCTTTTTGCCATGAGTTTCTTATAGCTTTTTATACGTTTTTATAAGACGTCATGTCATGCATGAGTGAACGGAATCAAAACGCTGGCGTACGACGGAGAGAAATGGAAAATACTCCAACGACAAGAGGATCTCTTAAATTTGTGATGATGATGATGATAATGGAAATTAAAAAAACTAAATAGGGTAATTCGAATTCATAATTGACATGGTTTTTCTTATTAATTAAATTCTTTCGTGTTACGGACCTTGAACCTTAATGTACAATGTCTGTACGGATTCCCAAGAAGGTCAACGGCATGAACCTACTATAGGTAGGTACCTACATGTTTTTTTCGTCCCGTGTTAATCACAATGTGTAGAGCTACAAAAAACAATCTGTCGCTATGCGAGACTTACCAGGAAAAATCGACATAATATTGATAAATGAATCATAGTTTAATTTAAACAGTGTGAATATGAATGTACATATCAATGACCACGCCAGTGGCAATAACATCCATAATTTACCCATGATTCGTGCATTTTTCACTCATGAATTCATGATAGTAAATATCTCACTATTTAACGGACTTCAAAAAAGGAGCAGGTTCTCAATTCGAATGTATTTTAGGGTTCCGTACCCAAAGGGTAAAACGGGACCGTGCAGATAGTTACAGTTGAAATTTTCACAGATGATGTATTTCTGTTGCCGCTATAACGACAAATACTAAAAAAGAGAATAAAATAAATATTTAAGGGGGCTCCCATACAACAAACGTGATTTTTTGCCGTTTTTATAGATAGATAACTAGACGTGTCCGCGGCTCCACCGCGTGAATGAGTTATATGAATATATTTGTCACAATTGCATTATGTTCATGAGCCCTGCATCATGACGATATGGAAATAAAAAAGAGTATATATTTTCATATAAGTACATTTATTAAAATGTCAACATGAAACTCAGTAATACGGGCGTAGACCAAAGAAAGAAGGCAAAAAAATATGCCTAGTGACGAAAATCTCATTCAGATATCTCAAAGCATTACGAAGCTACAACCGTTTCAATATTGCTTGTTAGAGAGAGAAAACGCAAACAGTTTGTCACATCACAAACTGCGAGGCTGCCGCAGAGCGCGTCGCGCGCGCGGTAGGCCGCGTCGATGGCGGCGCCGAACGCGATGGGGCACAGCACGTTGCCGTCTTCTAGTGACGTCACAAACTGCGAGCGTTGTTTCATATGAAGTTGCGTTTTGCGAAAAAGAGACAGAACATACCCCTTCTTAAAATTTTGGCCACTTTGAACTTCGTGATTATTTAACCTCTTGCGTTGATTTTTTCTCCATTTGACTACATTTTTAATTTTTTTTAGAGCAAATATGACATTACTTATTGATTATTTTATAAAGTGGGTAGCCACTTTATAAAATAATGAATGTTTTTATTTATATATTATTTATAGGGGTGTAGATCCCTATTAAAAAAACCTCTTGTACTCTGCGGCCACCAAAGAGTACTCGTCAACGTCAACAGACGCTTTAAGCCCACATCACACTGGCGCAGCCTGGCCGCAGCGGACCATAGTAAACTTGTCATTAGCTGTCAAATTTACTATTGTCCGCCACCACAGGCCACGGCAGTGTGTTGCAGGCCTTACATACATGCATACATATTTATTTCCTTTTTTTATCTGCATAGCACAATGTTTTGAACTGGAAATTTGGAATCTTCGCACTTTGATTGCGCTTATTGAACACAAAATTCCAATTCAAGACACTCACTGTTTTATTTATCAACCGAAAATAATAAAAACAAAATTTAAATTATAACATGTTGTATTCGAGGTGTCACAGACAATTTATTTATATATTTATTTAAGCTTTATTTTTTCCATATTGTTAGTATTCACTAATCTAAAAAGTTATGTTGTGCTAATGTTTTTATACAAATATATGTTTTCTTATATGGACCCCATTTGGGCAAAAGCCTCCATCTCATGCCACTTTTCCTGATCTTTGGCCAAATTCATCCAGCTAGGTCCGGCAACCTCGGTTATGTCGTCTGTCCACTTTTTCGTGGTCTACCTTTCTTTCTTTTGCCTTTCGGCCCCGACCATATTGTTGCTTCTAGTGCCCATCTTTCCTCCTTATATGTGGCGATATGGCCTGCCCATTTCCACTTAAGGCACAGTGCTTGGTGAAGTGCATCTGTTATTTTTGTACATTTTCGAAAAACTTCTTTTCTGGTTTTATGTATGCTTTCTTAACTCACACCTTTTTGGTCCACCTACCATGATTCTGCCTGGCAAGGTGTCCTGCCCAAGTGAAAGCCTGCCCTTAGTGCGACGTCGGGTTCAACATTCCTCACTCGGTCTTGTAGTTTACTACCGAGCATGTCGTAAATAACCGAATCAAGGTCCAGATGAGAAAACAATAGGTCCAGCGGATCAGAACACTTCAATCAATCAATTTATATGGCTCCATCAAAGCCTTGTTGATTCCGCCAATGTCAAGTTTGGATAAGACACGGCCAGTATTTAATCTAGACGGTGGACTACAGGTAGTGCTCGGTAACATCAGAGCACTTGTTGCACACGATAACCAACGATACATAATAATTAAAGGCAAATTTTCAAAGTAACAAACAGTGACAGTGACGGACTGAACTCAACCGCGTACGTTCCATTTCATGTAAAATTCTCTAACCGCAATTTCAAAGTTCAGTTTTAATCATTATTATTTATAAACAGTATGTTTTTTTAGCCGAATCAATTTTATAACGATTATACTAACTTGGAAATGTAATGTAAATTCGTGTTTTATCCCGTTCTGGTTTTTCGATTTTATATAATAGATGGCCCTTCATGCGCGAGTCCGCCTCGCACTTGGCCGGTTTTTTTTTTATGTTTTTACCTCAGAACTCCGTCATTTATGAACCGATTCGTACAATTCCTTTTTTAGGGTTCCGTAGTCAACAAGGAACCCTTGTAGTTTCGCCATGCCCGTCTGTCTGTTTGTCTGTCTGTCTGTCTGTCCGTCTTCGGCTTAGCTCAGTAGCCCTTACAACTAGAAAACTGCAATTCGGCGTGGGTAAACCAATCACGCCGACAAAACAGTAGAATAAAATTCTGAAAAAAAAAATGTAAATAGGTGATAAAATACGTGTGGGGTATCGTTGGATAGCTTGTTCAAAAATATTAGGGCTTTTCTAAAACTATTTTAACTCAGTCATGCGTTTGCGAGATAATGGGTTTGTGCCCCCCCCTGCCGGCTAAATGGCAGTAGTACATATAACGAATTTAAAAGGAAAACTATCATAGTTAAGTAGACATACACTAGTTAACTGGTAAGAAATGCACTTAATTTCGGGTGCTAATACATTGTCATTGGAATTTGAACCTTTTACCGTGGACAGTAGAGTTGCTTTTTCACGGCACGGTGCTTCTTGCCCGCGGCGAGCGCGCAAAAGACCTGTCCTGCGACATGCCCCCCGCCCGTGGCAATGCTAAAACTTAGGCGGAGTTACGGCACGGTGCTTCTTGCGCGCGCGGCTAGTTGTGATGTGCGGCTTGATGCTGATCGGAGATTTTTCGTAATTAGTTTACGTAAATAACCTGTTGCTGCTAAAAGTTTGCGATCTGCGGTTCGATTACTTTTAAAGTTGTGTGCCTAATTACCTACATATCGTTTGAAAAAACTTAATGTAATACCTACTGACCTCGTTATTGCAATTGAGAAGTTGTGGTCCCTAACAACTGAGTGGTCGCTAACCGGCACATGAAATTAGGTGGTACCTAACCTAACCTAACCAGCGAAATGACCCTATACATTGGTGTATTATAAAAATAATAATTTTTACGATTATTTACGAGGGTTAAGCTATAATAAAAACCCCAAAAGCCCCTTTTAAGTCCGCATTCTGTGACAGACGGGCAACTACGGAACCCTACCCTGCACGTGGCCCGACACGCACTTGGCCGCTTTTTTATTTGGAAGTATATGCTTCCATAATAATAATAAATACTTTTTATTGCACCACGCGACAAGAGATAAACATCTTACAAAAGTATGCTTAATAAATCAAAATCATTGTATCTCCTCAATTTTATTAGCGTGTACTGATTTCGTCATTTTTCATTGTAAATAACTCGGGTATTTTATTTGCACTCGAAAACCACACATTAGGTGAATTGGAAGAGATGATGACCACAAATGACTTATGGAACTCCTCAATGTTGTAAAGTACTTAGGTCACATATTCTGATATGATTCCGTTTAAGCACAGACATAGATTATATAATAGTTCTACGAACTGGTTCAAGTATCAAGTAGCAACTAATGAGGTGCCAAAGGTGATTATGAGATCCTTGAAGAATTGAAGGAACTCCTCAAACATTATCGGACCACATACAGCGATTTGGCTTTTTTCTGTGACATAATTAATCAACGCATTTGCTCTCGGAAAGAAGTTCAAGTAGAAATGTTCATTTATGTGCCTTGGCGGAGTACTGAATTGAAAATCCTTAAAATTTGTTCCTAAAGTAATTAAATTATTATTATTTAGACCAACGGACGTTTCATTTTGTTTTAAGGAATCCATAAACGAATATTGTAACTAAAATAGGAGATAAAGTGAGGAAACTTAGGCACATAATAATATGTCTTTGCGAGTGCCTATGCTGCATTTACTATCTGTCACCTGGCTACCCATTTCTATTTAAACCAACATTCGGATAAATATTGGTTTAAGTAGTAATGGGAGTTGTGGGATATAGATCCGTCAATTTGCCGAATTTTAATCTTAATTTTATGAGTGATGCGGACCACCATCATACATGACTCCTGGACTACGTGACCCGCTCCATCTAACCGGTTTACATCGTGCCTTATATAAGACCGCGCAAATTCACGTCATCAAATTTACGATGCACGTTATGTCATGACGCACAGACACATCACGGAAAACCAATGACGGATATAAAACATAAAACGTTTGTAAGTTGTTAAGTATGCAGCCTTTATCAGAAGGGGAAAAAAATCGTTTTCGAGTGTTTATGATTGACTTGAAGTGACTGTGAGTGTTTGTCTATTTTACATCGGTTTTATTGTAATAAATTAACATCAAATGCCCACTTCCTAAAGGTCTATAGTAGGTACCGGATTTAAATCAAATTGGATCCATAATGATAGTTTGAAGGTAAGAATTTAGATTGGTTAAATATTCAACTGAATCAGTCTCTACCATTAGACGGCAGACATAAATATCTGATACGTTTTGACGTATCAGAAAATAACAAAGATCGAATCCACAGTTGACCTTAGGCCTGATGGTGTCGTCTTCGCTATCCAGCGAGCGTCGTATTTTCTCTTTATTCGGTTTCATAACTTGTTTAGTTTTTCCTTGGGAGGGGTGTTAACCCGCCGCACAACCCCCAATTTGTTTGAGACGACGGCACGTGGAGGATCCGTAAAAACATAGAGATCCAGGAGCTGGTAGTCGAACCCAACATCATCGGCGTAACCAAATCACACAGACTTCGCTGGTTCGGTCACCTACTCTGAATGGGAGAGGATCGTGCTGCCAAGAGAGCGTACGTGGGACGACCGACTGGTCGCCGCCCGGTTGGGCGACCCAGGTACCGCTGGGAGGACAGTGTGCAGGCAGATCTGCGACATCTTCAAGTCGGCAACTGGCAAGAAGTTGCGCACGATCGGGACAGATGGCGTGCTCTCGTTTCGGAGGCCAAGACCCTCTTTGAGTCCCTGAGCCAAATTGGTTAGTTGGTTGGTTGGTTAGTAGTGGTATCCAGCGAGCGTGGAAATGCAGCCGGAGGAATATCTGGGGACTGGGGGGTCCGTCCCCCCGAAATGATCCTATGTTGCAGTTCAGTTCGCATGTACCTAGTCTAGCCATAAGTTCTGTTACAAATGAAATGAAACATATTTTTAAAAGGATGTAATTAATTTACCATAAGTAAATGTTTATTTATAGGTAAGTTAATAAGGTTTCTAAACAATATATTTTTTATTCAAAATGCCCGCCTTTAGCTTTAATACACGCCCTCAAACGATCCGGCCACACGTCTATAGATTCACGCACTGTATCCATTGGGAAATTTGCCACTGCTATCTTCAAAGATTTTTTTAGAGAATCGATATTGGCATGGCGTTTAGAGCAGACCATGTCCTCTAACACTGACCACAATTTATAGTCCAGGGGATTTAAGTCGGGACTGGAAGAGGGCCAATCATCTGCCTTGATGAAGTCCGGAACATTCCTTTGCAGCCAAATCTGGGTGGTGCGAGCTTTATGACCCGGGGCTGAGTCCTGCTGAAAGGTCCAGTGTACATTTTTGAACATTGTGTCGTTTAGTGGTTTAACTACTGTTTCTAAAATCGTGTCCTGATACACTTTAGCTGAAATTTTCACTCCTTTTTCGCAAAAATGGATCTCAGAGACGCCTTGATACGACACACCCCACCAAACCATGACGTAAGCGGGATGATGACCTCGCTGAATCCTTCCAACTATCTCTTTAGCTTCTCGAGAGTTGTGTGCGTACACTTTATCATTTTGTTTGTTGTAGTGCTGCTCGATAGTAAAAATTTTTTCATCCGTGAAAAGAATATTTTTATATTTCCCATGTGCGTATCGAGATAAAAGGCTTTTTGATCTTTCAACTCTCTTGTCCTTTAGTGACTGATTTAACATATGTCCTGTATATCGTCGGTAAGCTGCAAGACTCAAGTCATCTTTGATTATACGCGAAAGTGTCCTAGGTGGTATTTTCATTTCCTTAGAAAGGATCTTCTGTTTTCTTATGTGATTTCGGCGAATTCTGGCCCTTACAGCATTAACGGCTTGTTTTGTTCTAACAGTACGTGGTCGGCCAGATCTTTTACTGTCATCGACAGAGGACGTTTTGGTGTATCTTTGAATGGTACGATACACAAACATTCGACTGATCTCTAACTTTTTTAGTGTCTCAAAAATGTGGGACGGCTCCATTCCTACCTTATGCAGAGCAATCACAGCAATTCTATTTTCTTTGACACCCCACTCCATTATTAATTTACTTATTTTAATATTATATTGTATATAAATGGTGGCAAAAACATCCAAGTACTTACGTCAAAACAAAATTCGAATTATTATTTTTCTTAAAATCATTGTTAACTGCCAGTAACAGAACTTATGGCTAGACTAGGTACATTTACCTACATAGATATAGATAAGGCGGCCTAACTTTGCTGTTTTTCATTAATTTAGAATAGGGTAATTGTGCGACCGCCTAATTTTTTAGTGTGCCAGTTTGCAACCACTGATAAGAGTTCTGTGCTGACTGAATAGTCAGAATTGTTTATACATTAGATACTCTATACATCTCTGTAAGTACCTAATTATTTTTTTATTATTAGAGCCTATAGGACGACGTGCGGTGCGGTCACCACACGCATATACGTATGATCTAGCAATGAGTTTACATCAGTGACATTCGATGACTTCTAACGTCTGTTGTCAAAGAGTACTCTTTGCCAGTAAAATAAATTCGTTTCATTAAAAATCCGCAACATAGCTAGGGTAAAAAAGAAACTTGTCAGGCTATACGATGGTTTAGTTATAATTTAATTTATAAGGTATAGATAAGTAAATTGTAAAAATACAAGAAATTAGTAGATTTTTTTTATCAGGCACATTTCGCATGGTGTTAACTACCTATTGGTGTACTAAACTGATTTGCTAAGAGAAAAATAACCTCGGCTTATGGTCTAAAGGCCCCTCCACATTCGTGCGCGATTTGCGGGCGTGAGTCGTGGCGCGTATCGCTGCGAGATGCGCTCGTGAACTCTGTCTTGGTTCCACATTCGCAGTGTTCACAATTGACACAGTGTTCGCGTTCGCAGGCCCTTTGACGCGGGCCAAAAACCGATCAAAAAGTGGTTAACAAGGCGCGAACCCGCGAAAAATATGCGAGTCGGCTCCACATTCACGCTTTCGCGCATATTTTTCGTGCATTCGCGCGCAATGTGGAGCCTTAAAGTATCTATATGAAAAAGTCTATTAGGTAGGTACCACATATGTAAATATTTGTGATTATCGTTTGCTTTGTAGCAGGGGCATTACCTGGCTTATAGAATACCCGGGAAATAGCGTTGGCATTTTTAGGCTTATAAAGTTCTTATGTGATATTAATAACCGGGCAAGTACCTACCTACGAATCCTACAACATACTATCTAATTTCTGACACTCATGGCACCTACGCACGTCGTATTGTTTTTTTCTGTCTTGGATAGTGGTTTTCGGGGCGCTTTGTTCGAGTAATAGGTAGGTATACGCCCATGAATATACAAATAAAATAAATATTATTAGGAGACAATATTACACAAATCGACCTAACCCCATAGGGTTCTAGACGATATTATTTGATACATATCAACTACGTAGGCAGGCCAGGTTTTTTTTAACCAAACCCATTCGCGAAATATTTTATAGTGTACTAAATCCATACTAATATCTATTATAAATGCGAAAGTGTGTCTTTCTGTCTGTTACCTTTTCCTTCACGCTTAAACCGCTGAACCGATTTAGATGAAATTTAACATAGGATAGTTTTTATCTCGGAAATCATCCCCTCAGGGGATGAACGTTTGTATGGAGCTACGATATAAACGAGTTCAACGCGGACGGAGTCGCCGGCAGAAAGCTAGTTCGATATATATTACTTTTCATCCATTAAACAGATAGATAGGCCAAGGTAGTGCCTATATTCGTATCTGGTTAGTACCTAGGTACTTACTTTTATTATAATTTGTGAAAACTTATGGACCTGACTTTTAATTGAAGGAAATAGAAAGCTTTCCTCTTAGTTTTTTCACAACACCTTGCGTAACATCTTCTCAGGTCACATGCCTATCGTTGTTGCAAACCTTAAGCAATGACACACCAGTATAGGTACCTGTATTCCAATAAATTCAAACAAGGAAAAGCGTGGTATTAATCTGCTGTGAGGTTTTTTTTACGCGCCATTCTAAGAAGTAGGTAGGTGGGTCGCATAGACGCGAACCTCCGCCTCACCTCACTCGTGACGCCGTGACGCCTAACGCAACTGGACCTCTGATTAGTCATAGAGCGTAGGTTGTATCGGTCGTGATTACGCCACATCGGAAATACCTCGCTCGTCACCGTCCGCAACGCGAATAGAAAAAGGATGTAAGATGATTCTATTCTATTACCTTTGATGCTTCTGCATATTGAGTCCGCAAGGTTGCGGCGCCGCCAAGCGGACGCCGAGTGGGGTTTCACGTCATCTCCGACGTTGGTCGGATAGAAGGAAAAAAGTCCGAAAGAGAGAGTTAGTTTATTTTATCATCAATGATAGCATATAAATAGTTACTACTATTTTATTTGCACTCGAAAACCACACATTAGGTGAATTGGAAGAGATGATGACCACAAATGACTTATGGAACTCCTCAATGTTGTAAAGTACTTAGGTCACATACACCACACCAGTTCGTAGAACTACTTATTATATAATCTGTGCTTAAACGGAATCACATCAGAATATGTGACCTAAGTACTTTACAACATTGAGGAGTTCCATAAGTCATTTGTGGTCATCATCTCTTCCAATTCACCTAATGTGTGCATGGTTTTCGAGTGCAAATAAAATAGTAGTAACTATTTCTATGCTATCATTGATGATAAAATAAACTAACTCTCTCTTTCGGACTTTTTTTCTTCTATCCGACCAACGTCGGAGATGACGTGAAACCTCCACTCGGCGTCCGCTTGGCGGCGCCGCAACCTTGCGGACTCAATATGCAGAAGCATCAAAGGTAATAGAATAGAATCATCTTACATCCCTTTTCTATTGAACATTCTACTGAATTCTAAGAATTACCTGAAGTGAACGGTTTAGGCGAGCATCTTCAGTGTTTTTCTGGTGAAACCAAGTTTTTTCGGAAATGAGACCTAATTAGTTAGGTAGATTATTCGCTATAGCCCTCGCCCCCTGTTCTACCTATAAAACTCAACGAAGTCGTTAGAGCCGTTTCTAAAAGCCCATTCACAAACAAACAAATGAATAGGTATACATAGGTCAAAGTTGCTCGTTTAATCAACTATTATGTAATCTGTGGTTTAATACTTAGTAGAAAATATGATTGAATAAACTACACACTGGTATTGTTTTGTTGTGTAAAGACGGGCTCACTAAGGAAGACGCCCAGGATCGGTGCCAAGTGGCAAAAAGCGAGTAGGACAGCGGACGCTGGCAAAAGCCGGAATAATGCGAGTTAGAAGAAGACAGTGTGTATTGTTTTAGTATCATATCCCATACTATTCACCGAGCAAATTACATCACAAGAATAGGCTTATAAAGGGCAGAATGCTCTCAATTGCTCAAAGGTTAGCTAAAGATCCATTATAGGGATAAGTTCGCTTTCATCTATTTTGTGACGTATATTTTTTACCTGTTATTGTGTACAATAAAGTGCTTACATACATACATACATATAATGTATAACTAAAAAAGTGGAATACATATTAAAAAGATCATTAAAAAGGCTTAAAAGAAAAGCACCCATTCTACAAACTTAAGTCGTACTAATATATTTTAAAAACCGTCAGTATCATTAATCAACGCTTTTTACTACAATGCACTCTCCTAGCAGTGTCGCTTACACGTCATTACAGAAAGCTTATTTTGTTAGGAGCGGACGGCACCGTTTATAAAGCGTTATCTTCAAATAAACACATTAACAAGTTTAATAATGGCAATGATTAATGTGCGCGCAGAATGACGCGCACTTTGCGCCGAGGGCTAAGGGAGGCGCGAACACGGCACAACATAGGGTGCAAAATAAAGAAGGTCCGCTGCAGTTTGTCTGTAGTTATGCACAATGCCACAGAGTAATCGTACTAAAATGCGCCTGTTTGTGGCTCGATGCTCTCGAAAGCTTGATGCTTGCTACTGACACTAGCAGTCGAATTCATAACATTGAATCTAAGTAATCCGTATATCCGTGTTTATGTAGATGTACTTAGACATAATTATTTTATGTTGTGTAGTCTAATATTTCCTGTAGGTACCAAACCGTGAAGAAATTTTTAATGGTCCAAAATATTGTTTTGTATGTAAGTAATAAATTCCTGTAATAGGTGCAGGCATACATACCTATACAATAATTGCTAAGTAACTAAACTTTTACTGTACTATCTATTCTTTGATTGACGCACGGAACAGTCGCAACGGCTGCATTTGCGACCGGGACTTCCATTTGAAAGAAACAATGTCATGTCAATTTAAGTTCACAACATTTCAATATCAGTGCGTTGCACTCACACACCCGGCTATGCTATATGCAAAAGCGAGCGCATCAACACGAATGATTCACATATCACTTTCAATATGTCAAAAACGCAATTCGGAATTGCGCTCGGGGACCGGCTCACGCGCCCCGTCCCCATACAACTTGCTCTAGGTTCCCGCCCGCCCCAAATGACCAGACATTATTTAATTGAATGAGAAGTAAAAGGGTGACAATTGTCATAGAAAACAAAAAAGGGAACCCTTTTTGCGAGAATGCCGCGATGAAATATTGCGCCAGCCGTGCATAGCAACATTTGTCCTTTAGCACGTATGATAAATTGGTTTTTATTAATATTATTCTGTTAATAAACAAAGACACAGTAAACGGTCCAGCCATACCCGAAAAGGAAAGTTCATTTGTAATTGTTAAAGGCACGTTAAAGGACATAAATGTAATAATCCCATGTATAAATATTTCGGCGAACTAAAGCAAACAGGCACAGGTGGAATACAAAACTGCGACGAGTGTTAAAAAGAACTATAAATCACAGCATAAGATGTTTACGTAGTTACCTTCTTGTAACGAATAGGTTAGGCGAAAAGTCGAAAAGGATCTATAGATCCGTCTGACACTCGCTAACTAATGATCCGAGTCACAATGCCTCCGCGCCGCTCCCCGCCGCGCGAGTCTGAATTCATTGTTATCCAACATTTATAACACTTCAATGTTTGATTTGTGCGAATTTGCGACATTGTAAAAAATCGATTGATATGTCACGTTTTTATTACTGTTTGTTGCTACCTGGGTCCTTTATGCCAAGTGAGAAAAAATAAGGGTAACTTTAGGATTGCACAGTTCGGCGACAGATCGAGCCTTTCACGCCACTACTCGCTGGAATGTGACAGATCTATGACTTTGAGTCGTTGACTTCATTGTGCGCCCGGACACGTCGCGTCGTCAGGGACAATCGATGCTCTTTCGTAGAAATCCTGCTTTTTCATGAACGAGCCATTTTACTACTGTGTATGTCAGTTAAAAATACCCCAGTTAAAAAGGATGAATCATGACTAATATTAGATATATTTACTTTCTTAATTGTTTGCCAAATTTACACAAGATAAATGTATTATTTGCATAGATATAATCTGGCTAGTCTGGCTAGCCTATACAAATACATCTAATGTCAAGCATGTTTACATTTTATTCTGGGGATATCTTTTAATGAAACGTGCTATACGAGTAGGTATAGTAAGTAAAAACGAATACTTAAGTACTAGTTTCGGGTTATGCCCTAATACGTATTATCAATGAATGAAGAAGGTTTGATGTCAATTTGTGATACTTAATGATGAAAGTTGATGTTTGGGTGGAAATACTTGCCTTAAGAGTCCGCAGTAAGCTCGGCCGAATTTCACCTTCCCATACAAACGTAGTTCCGCTCTCATTTTAAAAATATGGGTTGGATTGTGACGAAACTTTGCATATACATTGTCATGAGGTATATCTATGTCTGTAATTAGTTTATATGGTTCCAGTTTATAAAATAAACGAAATACAGCAAAAACAAGTTTAGTATGAAAAACTTAAATTCGCTGTTCCTATGTTTTTTACTATGGTATCTGAAACTACATACTTAAACTAATTACTGACAGATATACTTCATGCCATTGTATATGCAAAGTTTCGTTACAATCCAACACGTAGTTATAAAATGAGAGCGTAACTTCGTTTGTATGGAGAATCGAGCTTACTGCGGACTCTTTACTTTATTATAACTACAACTTAGAATAGTTGAAAAACCCCTTTTCATTCCAAAGTCCAATATCTCAAAAACGGCTGAACAGATTTTCATGAAACACAGCTAAGAACACTCAGGATCACATCAGCTTTCGAATAAAAAAAACCGCATTCTAATCGGTCCATCCGTTTGGGAGCTACGATACCACAGACAGATACACAGATACACAGACACACAGACACGTTAAACTTATAACACCCCTCTTTGGGTCGGGGGTTAAAAAATTTAGTTAAAATTACGAGTAGGCAAGTACATAGCTTGAGACATCGGAATTTAGTCCTATGGTTTGAGTTAAATAATGAACTTCCGTTTTCTTCGTCATCTACACGTATATCACCATTTTAAAAATATCTTACTTAAAAGGTTTTAGGTCCTATTCAATAAACGCAAAGCTTCAAACTCTTTTCTTCAAAATTCGTCATAGATAATTTTTATTTTTGTTAACTATACCTACATGTGTGTGAAAAATTAACATGCAACAATATTGGAAGGGCGTGAGGCGTGAAATCAAATTGTCGACGCGAACTACGGTGACCATATTGATATTTTAATTAGATTTACAAAGTCCGCTCGCAGCGCGGGTCCCGGCGTCGCCAACTCTTTGAGCCAGTCTAATGGCACCCTGCGGACCTCATTCAAGGGTTGTCGGGCCCGCTTTGTGCACATTCAATATTTACTCCCAAATGCATTACTGTAACAATGCTTACTTAGTTTTTTAAGTTTTCAACGCAGCTTCCGCGTTATCGTTTTCAATGGGTTTGGAAATGTCGTTCGCGTCGTAATTATAGGGCAGCCCAGCAGGTCGCGCCATAGTAGCGAACTAGCGACTGCGAAATCATAATTGCTTTTTAGTCTATAGAAGATTGTACGTAAAAACTATTCTGTGCACCTTTTGTGGGACAAAATGCTCAGAAATAATTACTATAGGTAGCTAGAGCTACACATTAATTATAATCTACAAGGAGTTCCAAAAACAAATGAATGAGAAGAATAAGTATAAGTATAACAATATATTTTTACCAAAGAATTAAGTTTGAACAAAAACTAAAGGAGTGGAAATCCACAATATGATTGATTTTTTTCGTCGGTACTTATTTGAATAAAAATCCTATGAATGCCAGACAACCAGACAGACATCTTAAACTTTGTTGCATTTTCGGGACAGCTTAGTGTATAGTTGCTCAATTTAGCGTTAAAAATGTAAATATTAACCTTAATTAACAAATATTAATTGATATTATCCATATATAGGTACCTAAGTACCACCTCCGTTAACACGACCATGCTGCACCAAAAATGCTACAAAATGTACGATGTCTGCCAGATGTCTGCAGACAGCACATAACTAAGTGACAGAATCGCAGACAACCCAATGAGCATTATAATTTTTATTTTTACACGATAAAACGACAAAGTTTTTTGCTCTACGTACGCGTTGACAGCTAGTTAATGTTATTATTGAGTATGTAGCTGTATGTAGATTTTAAATGCGATCTAATGAATTGTATTAATTGTATACAGGATGTTCCAGAACTCAACGATAACCTGGTACCGGGTGAGAGGCCAAGGTGTATCAGTTATGAAAAAATTAAGAAAAAAAATCCATGTCCATTTTTCCAAGGACACCCTGGTATACCACACACGTCCAAACCGACTAACACAGTTGTGAGTGTAATCGACTCCAAAGTAAATAGAAGCTAAGCTGATATATATAACGGAACAGAAGGACATATTCACAAAATATAAATTTGGCAATAAAAACGCAATTCCTAATATTTTACCAAACAGCCATATGTTACACCGGGCCTGCAGAGTGATAAGACGTTATGCACCCAGCAAGTGCGATTTGTCAGCGCGGGCCTACAACGCGGGCCCGGGGCTGCGCCCCGCTGCGCGCCGTCGGTCACGCTGCGCCGTCAGCATACAGAACTCTAATTGACACACTAAAAAACGTCACGAAGCATAAAAGCGTTTATTATCCCGTGCTCTATGATTTTTCGCAGAAATATTTATCGTTGGAATAATTTTGCGACCCTGCTTATTTTATCTACAAACACTGCTCATGAGGACCGTTTGCATAATTTATTTATAGGTACTTGCAGCGAGCAATAAGTAGCAGAGTATGTATTTCCATTTTGTCGCATTGAACTACGTAGTGTACAAATTATGTTATTACGCACACATGCTTATTAAGGTAAGATTAAAAGGAAATTATTTAAAATCTGAGTAATTAGCACGGAGCGCCTTGTACCTTCTAAGAAAGGAAATGGAAGACAAGAGGGCTGGGGAAGCCTTAACCTCCCTAAGTTGTTCATGGCTGAAGCCTACTCGTTATCTATATTTTTACATATATAAAAGAAGACTTCCTGACTGATTCATCAACGCACAGCGGAAACTACTGGGACTATAGAAACTTGAAATTTACACCAGAATTTCCTTTTATGACGTATGGTTTGGATGAGAAACACTTTCTTTTTGAGCTAGAGACTTGAAACGTTGTAGAAGATTAATTATTAGTGTAAAAAAGTACTTTCAGCGCTTTGGAAAATTCCACCCCTAAGGGGTTCGAATAGGGTGCAAGGTTATATGGGAAATACTTTTATTTTGAGCTAGTTGTGCGCCACGTCTACTGAGAAAATGTCTCGGAGAGTGGCGAAACACATGTCATTTGCTCAGTGGACGTGGCGCAAGCAACATCTCCTGCCAGCATCTCTGATGATGCCTCGTAGAGAGGCGAAAAACGTGTCGAGGTTTTGTCATTATTGGTGGTGGTTTGCTGTAATTTTTTGCATGTTTATATATACGCAAATAGTTGCATCTTATCTTCACTGATAGACCAGCACGTTTTTTAACGCAATAGCAAAGGAATATTGTTCTCGTAACATATCATGGACTTCCGCAAAGTAACGTCTGATTCATTAAATTATTTGAATATTGAAGCTAGACCTCGCAGTTAGGAAAGCCAGCAGCGACAGAGGGCTATTCTAGTCTATTTCATGTGAGTCGAGGCACATTTTACCCGAAAATATGTGAGAGAAAATGTAGCTAATTGGCATTTAGCTGCGCGTATGGAACTGTAGTTATGAGAGTAGGTACTTACAATGTCGGAGCGGGCCTGCGCCCCGCCCGGGGGCAACTATCTGCAGAATGCGTGTAATTATTTATTTGCCCTCCGAACCCTCGCAGCGACTGCCGCTTTCAATAGCCTTGCAAATAAATGAATGCAAAGAGCGTACAATAGTATAGAATAAAATTTAAGGAATGTTCAGTGCAGTGCTCTGCTCTTTATTTAAATACCATAAAAACAATATCTTGTGACTGACGATGTACCGATCATATTTATGTTCTATCAATTCTAGGTTATTTCCGATATATCAAAACATACAGGCCTTATGTAGTTTTCAATAAACCCATATATATGAGCAAAAATACGTGAACAGATTTTGTCGTTAGTTTGGAAGTTCCATATTACGGACACAAGGGAAATATCTCTTTGTTAAAAATCAAATAAAACATAATATAAACATGCAGGTAAGTAGCCGTTTTTAAAATGTTTAAAAGGACGGCTTAAACGGTATCGTTTTTCGTAATAGAATAGAGGCAGCGACGCACAATGCCCTCTGATAAAGCCGGAGACAAATACCTCGCGCTACTTCGCTACTATTTTGACATTTTAATTTCACCCCTTGCTAGAAATCCTTTTTGAATGGCGTCGGGGGCGCAACGGGCTTTCAGCTCTACTGATACATGTATCGCAGTCTTGATTGACGTTTATCGCTGGGATTAAAATACAATTAAATTAAATTTTAAATCGAGTAACCTTTTCTACTGTTAACCCTTTCACGCCTCGACTCTGCAGAACTTACAGTTAAACTGTTAAAAGAGCAATTAATACCGCATGTTTACCCACGGAATAATGAATATTCGAACAAGCACAAAAATCTTCAGATATCACTAAGCGTCGTAAATTGCACAGCCGGGTCAACAATAGATTAGAATTTGTAGATTTGTGCGTGTGTGCGGAGTTGTCGATTAGAGGTAATTTGTGTCAATCACGGGCATTGTCCGGGCACGTCCGCCTCCACTACATAGGCCGGCTCGTCGGCCGAATGGGCCCCTAATTAAAAACCGAGCCCTTTACAAAAGTCAATCGCGGGATTAATGTTTGACGGGAACGCACCGTTTTCAGAATCCATTTGTGCTCTCAAAGCGCTCGCTATTACGCCGTCAATCCTTAAGAGATTAAAAATGTTGAATGACCCCCGAAAAGTAAGTCACAGAATCTCATTCCCTAAATAAAAATCTAAAAAGTTTTACACCAAAGTGTAAGTGAATAGTTACTAGTAAGTAGACTAATATAGAAACGCATTGTATGATGGTATTAGGTAGTAATATATTTATCTGACCCCCTGGGAAAATATAGATGCTATTGATTTTCGAAACCGAGGGAATATTGGCGTGACATTTTCATTAGAAATAATAACTTGTTTTATCGCCTACACAAAACCAATTCCGTGACTCAATTTGTTTGCATTTTCGATTTGCTCAATTCTTGATTTGCGGTGAACATACATGAAATCGGAACATGCTATCCTGTTTTAACATAGGGTTAGCGGTATTTGAAGAAAAGAGAAAAGGATAAGCACATTGGAAGGGTTGCATTGGTCGCGGATAGAGGCAACCCTTTCCCTGCGCAGGGACTGGTAGACGGTAATTTGATTTCACGCACGTTTGATGATTAATGCCAGTGCCTTATCGCTCCATATTTTACCGATTTAGTTAAATATCCTTTTTTTATTGTTGTACAGTACGTGTGAATACAGCTTAATCCGGAATGTAAGCTGTAGTTACTTGCCAACTTAGTACTGCGAGTTATTGTGATATGGTGTGATATACTTACCTACTGATATATTTTAGCTCTTTTTGTTTAGAATCCATACTAATATTATAAATGCATGTGTCTGTCTGTCTGTCTGTCTGTCTGTTACCTCTTCACGCTTAAACCGCTGAACCGATTGAGATGAAATTTGGTATGGAGATAGTTTGAATCCCGGGGAAGGACATAGGATAGTTTTTATCTCGGAAATCATCCTCTGAGGGGGTGAAATAGGGGATGAAAGTTTGTATCGAGCTACGATATAAACGAGTTCCACGCGGACGGAGTCGCGGGCAGAAGCTAGTGGGTTATATATTAAGGAAAACAATTATGCATCTTAGTTATAATTTATAAGATAAACTTTGTAAGTGTCTGTAGGCGTGCTTCTAGTAAGAACATCTCCTAGTTCTGAAAAAACATTATGTAGAAGAAAACTATAATACGAGTAAGTTGTACGTGTTGCTGTCAATGTTACCAGTTATTACTACATATTTAAGGTTAATTAATATAATAATAACATGAAATATAGTACAAATTGTTCATTCATTACCACGAGAAGTTATTAATACAGACAGGGTGATTCAGGAGGCTCAGTTTTGACGAAAACACATTATTGTTGCTAAATAGTTATCAGTGATAACTATAGGTACTATACACGGTAAGTATTATTTTATTGTTTTAGGCAATAAATAGTTGCATATGTATCATTCAATAAAATTGGGAAAAGGGGCAGCCAAACTGGACCAAGCCTGATAAAAGTTCTATATTTACCTAAAAATTGAATAAATAAATATTATGTATTCATCTAGTTACATTTTATTAAGCAGATAGTAGTACAATGATACACAGAACAGTTAGCCCTTCGTTATTAACAAGCGCCACGTGGCCTAAAGTGAGATATCATTTAGAAAATAATATCAAACATTTGCATCTACATTTTACTCCCATTAATTTAGTTGGTCATTTCATAGTTTATTATGACCACTCTTAGTTTAAGTTAAATGGCGGTATTTAAGGAGGAGAATTCGTATGTAGGTACCTAGGTACCTAGTGTTTGTTTTTTGTAAGGATATTATAGTTCTCACACATCTCGCTGTATATTTTAAACACCCAGCTCAAATAGCATTTATATCTGCCTTCCTAGATTCTAGATATGTTTTTACAATTGGATTAAGTAATTCTGTATAGGAAATGGGCAGGTAGGTAGTAGCAGTAGTGGGACCTTATATTTAATGATGCTAAAAACTTTTTAAAAATTGGTATTGATCGTGTGCTCGAACGATATACATTTACGCTGATAAAAAAACTGTACTTTTAACCGTTGTTTAAATGCATGTTTCATTGAATAATATATATTTTTGCAGTGCAGAGTAGGTATAGTAGGATAACTTGGCGTAGGCAGACGGTTAGTATCGATCAGCTCGCCACGCGCCGCGCGCCGCGCGCAGGCGTGGCGTAGCCGTCGACATATACGCGGATCGTAGCATCACTCGTAGCAATCACATCTATGTACATGTACTTTATATATATTATAATTTACTCTTCTTCGTATTTTCTCCCCTAAGTCGAGTGCTTGGTACCTAAACAGTTTCCCAAAAATAAAACCTACTTATTTTTTATAACTCGCCTAAGTATCTACCCGTATTTACACTCCTCTTCATTAGTTATACATACCTTACAAAAAGTTGATCTTAATTTATTGTTTAAAATGCATTCATATAATTAAACTGCTAAAGAACTTTTTTACATGTTTATTTACAAGTAAGTACCGCTCTTTGGCACACTCAAATCCTCTTAACTGAAAAGGATCTCTTCTTTGTGAGAGTTCCATACATTCCCATCTCGGAATATGTGTCTAAGTAATCAAATAACATTAATGCCCATCCTAATCCTGGCTAATGCCTTTGTCCTCCAGTTTCATGCTCCGGTACGCCCCCGCTCCAATATTTGTTTATCCACTGTGTACCTATTTTTATCGTGATGGCCTTTTGTTAAAACCCGTAGCTTTTTTGTGCAAAAAAACATTTTTTGATAAAAAACGGCCGATTTACAAACACGTGGCGCGTGATTGATCACGGGACATCACGGCGACACGATACTCGTATCGATATCAATTATCAAGCTAATATAGGGTGACTAAGTTGAACAGTCGTTATGTAAAGAAAAGTCCAACTTTTTGAAGTAAATACGTGAGCACTATATCAACGTGTCCTTTATTTTAAGCCGGCGACTTATATGCGCGAGCCGAGCGTGATCCCAAAGTGTGAACATCTGTATTTGCGTATTGCGCTCCCACTCGTGCACCTATACGCATAAAGCCGTATTCAAATAACTTTAATCACATAAGTACACAAATCCGCGACAAACGAATTATAATTATTCATACGCGACAGCGGCAATCCTTTCGATCCATAGAACAGTGTTTGCATAATGCCCGGCCATTTGATACTGAGCCCGAAACTCACATAAAACCATGTGTTTTAAAAAGTATTTTTTTTTTACTAATGCCTAACATTTTATTCAGATGATTAAATCTTCGGTAAGGTATATAATAATAAAAAATTAACATCTTAATTTTCCAAATCGATTTCGTCCGTCCAGTACCTACTTGCAAGCTACAATTACCTAACATGAGACTTCATACAAAACTTGAATTCAGTTCAGAGCAATGAAACATAAAAAAATATAATCCAGCGATAAGTACGTCATAGGTAGGCATGAGATAAAATAAGACCGTTAAACACTTTCCAGTTCGTCGAGTAAAAATACTGAGACTAATTGAGTACCTCCTCTGCTGATTTGTGTAAAAGTTTCAATTAAAATAATAAAGCTATGTGACAGTTACATTTTAACCCTTCCAATGTCTTTTTATGGTGCGTACATTTTGACACGGAGGTGATCAATATAGTGATGTTCGTGGTGCTCGCACGCAATCGGGCGCGCAGTCACGTTTCGCGCACGACGGAGCACGACACCGTAACGTGTTCTCGGGTGGCATCCATCATGTTCCACCCTGAACATCGTGATATGCTATCTAGATAGCTGTCATAGACAATTCAATGTTTTAAAGAGATCGATTTGAGCTCAGATGATTTTCACACGTTGTTTTAAATCATATAATTGACTATTAGAGTTTTCTTGAGACCAATATAATTTAAGCAAATAAGCAGCGTTTCGTTCATTCACTGGATTCGTTCATTCACTGGAGCACTTACCCTAGTGTACCTATTTTTTACCTTTTGCTGTTGAGCGTAATTTATGGTCTCACATTTGAATAGTTTCGATACTCCTAATCGTTGCGAAAAGTCCGAAATATCGATAAAAATAATAATTGAGTATGCAGTGTAATAAAGTCCCGTTAACTCGTCACCTAACATCAAAAAATAAAAACACGTTAAATTATTGTATTGCGTTATTCGTATTAAGTTAAGTAGATACTATTTATTGTCAACATAGGTCGAAAAATAGGCTCTTTCGCCTATTCTACAGATCGCCATACAATTAAATAATAAACAGGTACTTAAATATTATTATTCCAAAGTGTTTTTTTTTAATTCTGTACCTAAAACAATTATATATATAGAAAAAATGTGTTCCGTACAGGGTATTGAACTTATCTAAATGTGTTGGTAGTAGGTAGGTAAATTTTGTTGAGATTATCGGCCAGCATGACTCGGTTAATATTAGAGCACAATCTAATCAATCAAAAAAATATCTATTAAAATATAAACAACAATAGTCGAATAGTCTTCTCATTTCCACCAGATGTGCGATAAACGTTATCAAGAGGGTTAACCGTGACCTCATAAAAAATAGGATTTATTACATCTCACATGACCCTTGCTCCAAAACTAAGACAGCGGAGGAAATAATAGAAAAATATCGTAATTAAAATCCAACCCTTCCTGTCGTTGCGCCATTTATGGAGGGATAAAATTGGAGCGAGGCGCGCGTGACCGATGCGATGATATAGTGCGCAGCAAGTGCATGAGTACCGGGAGTAGTAGCCCACGCACACGAGGGCTGAGGAGCGCACACAATATGCTGCGCCCCGGACGGGCCGCGAGCACGAGCAGGGCTAAGCGATCTTTAATTATCCCTTCAAGTCGTTTACGTCATGTGTTCATAATAAAAACACGGTTAAAAATCTATTTCCGGTACAGTTAACGATCAATTTCTTTAATTGCAGCTAGCGAGCAGACGTACAACGAATTTAATAAGTCATAAGCAGCCATGACTGGGTTCGATATGCAACAAATGGTTGATTGAGAAACAAAAGTAGAAAACGGAGTAATTTACGGTGGATTGTTATTAGGGGTAATTTGGGTCTGCTGGCAAATAACAGAAGCTGCTTCATCTCCTGCGGACGTGAGGAGGCGGCGACGCGGTGCCTAGAAGCCCTCGCGCGGACCGTCACGTTTTATATTGCCCACAAATGTAAATAATATTTTGTACGAAATTGAATTTGGTTGTAGCGTAAGAAATGTGAACTCGAAGTTGTTTTACTATAAAGTTTTTTAAATGGTAGTTAGTAAGGTTTAGTTTGGGACTAAAGGTCCTGCGTGCATACGCAAGATTGTTCTCTAAATAGTCCTCAATATATATATTGTAACTAGCGACCCACCCTGGCTTCGCGTGGGTAGTCCCCATTTAAATTTCTTTTTCTACCTACTTACATAGTATGGCAGTCTTCTTATATACTCGTATATAGTAAAAATTTACATTAAAAACAAAGTTTTAACCGACTTCAATTCAGTACTAGCCAAGCCACATGAACATTTCCACATTTCCTTCCACTTTACCACAAAAACATTTGATTATTACAGAAAAAAAACAAATCGCTGTGTTCCGTCGATTTATCAACAAAGGTGATTCTAAGACGTTTGGCACTTCATAAGTTGCTATTTCAACGGAATCATATCAGAATCTGTGACGTACTTTTACAGTTTTAAGTGCATCATTGGGGAGTTGCAAAACACGAGCTATAATAGAAAATACCGAAATTACTACATGCGTATTTGAGGAGTTCCCTCCATGTTCCCTCAATTCCTTGTGGATCCCATCATCCAACTGGATTTTTGAAAAGAATTGGACCAATCTGGAAGCATATAGGTACTTACAAACAAAAAAAATATTGTACGAATCGGCTCATAAATGACGGAGTTCTGAGGTAACAAACATTAAAAATAATAATGGTAAAAAATACAACCGAATTGAGAACCTCCTCCTTTTTTTTGAAGTCGGTTAAAAACAATGTTTTAGCTTACTTTAATTCTGTACTCCGCCAAGCTACATACATGAACATAAAAATTTCCACATTAGCGTTCCACTTTACCAGTTACCACCACATGAACTGCTTTCCGAGAGCAAATGCGTTGATTATTACAGAAAAAACTGAATGTGGGCCGATAATATTTGAGGAGGTCCGTCGATTCCTCAAGGATTATGAATCACCGTATTTGAAATATAAAATACAATACTGCTTTGTTCCATTCGGCGTCGAGACCCTTGGTCCGTGGGGTCCCAGCGCCCTCAATCTTTTTTAAGAACTTTCCAAAAAATTAACCGACCCCACCGGGCACCGAAGAGCTAGCTGGCAGCTTCCTCGCTCAACGCATTAGTATTGCGATACAGCCGGGAAACGCTGCTAGCATCTTCACCATGCCGCGGGGAGACCCTTTATTTTAGTTATAAGTAGTACCGATCCAGATCCGAAACCCAACCCGCCGTGTACCTCTTAGTACCTACCTACACGGTGGCTTGGGTTTCTGAGGATGATGGTTAGCAAAGACAGAGTATCTATTTAAAATGTTGAACTGGCCAGGGAAGGAGCAGTCACTGGATACATTAAGTATAGGCCCCGAGGCAGCATTATTCCCATCGCAGACAACGTCAAAAAGCACTGCGAGACACGAATGGGTATAACTTTTGTATACATATAGGCGAAAGGCATCTGAGGTTCCTAACTGGCATTATCGTGGGTCGACACATAATAATAAGCAATTTATTCATATTTTTGGGATAAATAGTGCTTCATCCTTTACACACTGCTTGGTAAAAAGAGACAAGCAGGCGATTCATGACAGAATATAAAGATGTACTGTACCTATTATAGACGGCGTAACGCGGTGTAAGGTCCAAATTCTTGGCCAGTAGTTAGCCTGACTGATTAGTGGGTAGTTAGCCATACAAACTGAAGAAGTGAAAAAAGTTCCGCTGTGACACACGAATTAACCATAGAATTGTAGTTAATTTTCGTGTCACAGCGGAAAACTTTCATAGAAAATTTAATTGAGCGAGTTATAAGCTGGCCAAGAATTTAGGCCTTTTCCGTTTACGACTTGTGTATTTTTTGTTCATCAGCACCACCAGAAGATTTGAAGAGGAATGTGGCGTGGGAGAGCGAAATGAATGATTAAGTATGTTTATAAAGTGTCGTTGGCACAGGGACTCAGCATCAAAATAAGGGTTATGAGTTGGTTTTCTACCAAGATCTACGTTATATTCATTATTAGCAACTCTTAATTCCCGAAGTGTGTGTGATCTGCAGAGCCAAAGGAAACCCAAAGCGAGACAAAAATTGGACAACGGGCAAATTTTAAGCAAATGTATCTAAAAGATTGACGCAACTATATTTTTGCAGTCCTCTACTTGCTGAAGTGAACTGTCATTTCCGGGGTCACCTACTAGTTTTGGATTAGCTGTTGTCACAGACAAATGGCATAAGAGATACATACATCGCAGTAGTTATTTAATTTTGTTAGACAAGATCTAATACGTTCAAATAATGACAACTATTTTATTTAAATGCAGTAGATGAAAATGTAACAAAACAGAAAAGAAATAAGATTAACGCGAATAAAGGAATCATTTTTTCTGAATCTCGATTACATTCTGAAAGAGCCCCATTGTGACTATTCTGAGATGGATTTTCTTTTATCGAATTACTGAACATAGACACACAAACATTACAATAAACGCTACTATAAAAACTTGAACGTGTACAAAAGATTAAATAAGAATAACATTAGATAAGTGTGTTATGATATGCCGCCTCTGTACTGCTGGGGATTTAGATAAAATTTAAACCTTATAACTCAAAGATTTGGGTTTATTTTTGGACAGAAAAGTTACGGGTCCAGCGAGGTGCGATGCGCGAGTTGCAATGCTGTTTGTTGCATGTTAAAGTATGCGTGAATAAGAGATGCTCAGACGAGTATTGATTGGTATTCAATAGCAGTGGCATGAATGAGCGCTTGACAATACGGCTGCCTTGCTACCTTTGCTCGTAGCATTACAGTCATTGTAACGTTCTAATACAAAATGCTGATCTGATTTAATTGTTAATATCATGCGTGAAACTATTGAAATGTATAAGTCAAACTGACATTCTAGCCTAATTCGTTCCTTTTTCCTAGTTATCTAGATATTAATTAAGCACAAAACAATTCGTGGATAATATTAATATTTTGCGGCTACTTTTCTACCTACTACATACTCGTACCTGAAGAGTCAAAAATGAAGATGCAGAGTACCAGCAAGAGATACCTATAATTAAATGTTGCCGTGGATTGCTGCGAAAACAAATACTTATGTAAACAGAATATCAGTGCTTAGCTCACACGAGCAAAGCAAAACTGAGCCAGTACCTTTTTGTCATTATTGCAACGCACAAGTATGCCTTAATTTTAATTTATAATTTTATTTCCGTACCACAACTGTTTTACTTGTTCTTTTATTGTTGTTTTTTTTTTGTTTCTTTTTTTTTCTGTATTTCTTTGTTTTTATTTTGTTGCAAAATGCTAAATTAATGATTTATCTATCTATCTATATGTAAACAATGATAGACTAGACTGTTATATTTTGAACAGGTCTCGTTTTGATGGTACAGAAGGCGCTGTCTAGTGAGAATGTTTGAGAGGCAGCGAGCCGGCAGCGAACGCGCACGCTCCGCCGCGCGGCAAAGCACCGCCTCCTCCGGTGGTCCAGGCGCTAGCTTCTCCAATACCCTACACCATTCTCATCCAGTTAAACCTCTCTTTGTAAAACTGAACACTGAATGGACAAAATTCATTGCAACATTGTTATCTCACTCTCAATCGAGTGCAATCTACCGTGCGTGCACTTATTGAGCTCAGCAGACATTGCGACGCGACGTCGACAATCGCAAGATACAGCCGTATTAGCCTTTTTCATGGCTGATCAGTTTTATTGAGATATACTTGAAATGGACACAAAGAGACAAAATTCCTGAATAAGCGTAGCATAATGTGTATGTACCTTAGGCATTTCAATAATGTAGGTTTAAGATGTTACTGTAGGGTCTGTAGGTGCTGTCTAAATCTAACTCTATAAAAACTAACTAGAGTAACTACATAGTTAGTAAGTACAGTAGTTATCATTGACTAACCCAGAATTATATCACATATTTCTTTGCAAAGAACTTGTACGGCTTTGTTAAAGATATTAACTTGTTGCGAGTCTGAATACCGTATAGACTAGACAGTGAAGCCAAAACAAAGTGGATTGATCGGATATAATATGTGGGTCTTATTCCCGATTCATAATTGGGTTTTAAATTAAGAACTAAACGCACTAATGCATTATTAAGATAATATCGGGACTAAGCATTATGTTGGACAAAATAATGGTGACATGGAGCGGAGATCCGGAAACAAAGGGGCGTCGCAGCGCACGCGCCACTTGATGCTCGTTAGCGCGTGTGCGACGCACAATGCGCTAAAACAATACCAGCCTACGTTGCCATTATGCTAATTGCACAACCATTGTTTTGTATTACTTTTCATTCCATTTACTCTTTTCAAAACCTTGCCAATAGAAAGTTAGCAAATTAATCGGGACGGGAGTGCTGTTTGTTGACACTCGTTGCGGCCATTGTTCCTGCGCGCGAATCGAGGCTAAAGGACGCGGATTCGTTTAATGACTCCACAATATTACTCATCAACCGTTTGTATGTAAATCACGACAGAAATCCTTGTCTAAGGTTGTATGACTTGGCATATTTGGCAGCGAAGTATCAATATCCTTTAAGTAGGCATCGTTACCACAATTCTTGGAGAGAAATCTACATTAATCGTTAGATCCAATTTATTCCAAAATATATTTTGCAGGTGATGACCCTTTTCCTACCTATTTTGTGAATCAGTGGCAGATAAGTTAGAAGGTATTAGGCCGGCTATTGTTATTTGGTATAATAGAATCTGACAAAATGAGGTGGTTGTATCTATAAATTATCTAATTTGAATACTTTCTTCAATCACAAAGCACAAATCTCATTACCCCAGAACCTTTTCCTGTTTTCACCGGGTAACAATCAATGCCTAAAGCTGATATCGCGCAATGGGTTACAAACAAACGACAGCCTCGACAGAATAATGTCTTCACAAATTGGAAAGTAATATATGAGCAGGGCAAACGATAACCCATAAGCCTTTTTGGGAAACAACGGTGAAATAATGTCGGCAATTAAACGGAGCGGCGCTGGCGCAGCGTTAACTGCTGGCTAATGTGTCTATTAACAAATGTATTTGCCGTGTTCGGGCGCTCGTAAATTCCGAGAACAACTGGAGCAGTTGGCTCTTGTCGTCGCTATTATAATATATCATTGTGTTTTAAATAGCCACTTATAAAAGTACGACTGCTCTGTTTGATGGGGATCAGTCACTGCTGACTGCTGAAAGGCGCGGGAGATGTACCAATTAAGAATTAGCTAATTTTGAAACTTATAGCTACTTCTGAATTGAAATCTTTGGAACAAGGTAAAGATACTGACCGAGATCCATTTCTATTTAAACTAATCCACACTTTGTTTATCGTATCCTTACCCTAATTAATGTATGAACACCATTGCCAGGGTTATGTACCTCCTATGCTAGTTGCCATTTACAAACAGGCTCATTCCTACATTTGAAATTCAAATGTTTACATTCAAAAGCAATTAAAGCCGTTGCTCCAAAATGTGACAGATGAATTCACTTTAGCAGCAATATGTGAAGACTTTAAAACAACATTCTTTCAGAGCATCATCTGTCTCCGAAAGCAATTTATTAAGTGTCAGGGCGCGCCACCCGCGCTGGCACGCGCACCCTTCTCCGTCCTAATAACTTAACCCCCTTTTGTTTTTCTACATAAAGCTCACAATTTATTTATGAGATCTCGTGATTATGTCTCGGCACGCGCCTCGGCCTAATGTCGCCCAGCTCTCAATTTAAACGATCAAAGATGCGTTGCGTATACAAATTGAATATGATTGTTTGTTTAAAATTTAAATATGTAGGTACTACTTAGTATGAAAGACAATATTGTTGCTTGAACAATAACACACGTATCAATGTGAACACGCAGAGAAAAAAAACATTGTAATGACAGAGAATAAAGGAGGTTTAGGTTAGGTATCCTCTCTATGGTGATCTTAGGTCGTTCCTCCGTTACCTCAAATCAGGGAACCAAGAAGTAGGTATGGTTCCTATGATGAAAGGGAGGTAAGTACTTAATAATGTAGGTAGATAGAATAAGTATTGATTGATGTTATGACCCCTGCCAACACTATAATATTTAGCAGCTCGCCCCCCGGTCTCAATATTTTCAAGTGCAAACAAATGGGTTCGGAAACTTTTTAATTTAATTTTTGCGACCCCAGCGGTAATGAGATGCTACATGTAGAGATTTGAAGAGTCGTCCATTGAATTGTCGAAAATATGCCTTTCACGTCGAGAACGAGTGTCGCGTTGCTTGTCATTTAAATAATATCCATACAAAGCAGGGTGACACATCGTGACGGGCCATTGTCGTTGTCAATACAAAGATCCCTTCTACTTCAAGCCCCATCACGGCTATAGCTCAATAAAATATCTATTTCATTGGAATCATTTTTGTTTTAATTATTTTAAATGTTATGCTTGTATTCCACGGACATTAACTAAAAGCCTCTATTATTTGATTTAAATAAATCAATAACTTATATAATATCACAATATTTTTTAGACGTTATTGAAACCAAATATCCCTACAATTTTGAATATGACGATGTTACATAAGTATTCAAATTGTGATATGTGGAGTTGTGTTTCCTGGTGGTGAGTGAGGTCACCGGAGCTCCCGAGTAGGATGTGTCGTGTCGAGTCGAGAGTGAGGGACTCGCGTGCGTCTCTAACTCTAGCTACCAACACAACGAATCCTCAAATCAATAAAGGGTCGGCAACGCTTTAGTGATTCTTCTGCAATCGCAAACGTCCACGCCCATGGGCTACAGTGTCTGCTTACCACCAGGTGGACAGTTTGTTTGTTTGCCACCGGCGTAGGTAGTATTCAACTATCATCACTGTGTAATCAGAATTCGTTGACAAATAAGTTTCTGACAAAAAAATTATTTTTGGTACAAGCTTTTATTGCCGACTGTACTTTTCTGTACACCATCATCAACTACTCATTGAGACGATTCTAACGAGCCCAAACTCAACGGGGTTACGTCGGTCAAGTACTGAATTCCCATGGCCACTTTCCGTCTCCATCATCAGATCAGCTCGATGGTACCGTAATATTGAATTGTCATCCAAACTATACTTATACCCAAAATTTCAGCTCAATCGGTCACCGGGAAGTGGGCCAAATTGAACATGCAAGATTTGATTACAGACGGACAGACAGACAACGGGACAGTTGAAACTAAATAAAAGCTTGTAAAATGGAGATAATTAATAAGTAAGTACTTAGTGCAAATTATAAGAGCGGAATAAACTCAAGTCTGTTTGTTATTTTACCGATCTAGACAAAATATGGTTTTAAGTGGTGGAAATAGGTAAGTAGGTTGAGATTTCTGGAGTAGGTACTAAAAACATAAAAAAGTGAAAAGTCTCCGCCTGATGTCGTGAAATGGGGGAAGTGTGTGTGAATATGAAGAATAGGTATGTGCTTACAATATGACAGTACGATTCTGCAATGCACTAATTTTACGTGCATTATACATAGGTAGCAAACAAGAGCTAATTCTAACATACCTAATTGCATCCACATGGAAATTGCAAGGACTATAACGACTAAGTAACTACTTGTAACTACAGTGTAAAAAAATACGTAAGTATGCGAATTCGTAAAATGAGCTAAATAATAATTGCGTGGGAACACGAAAATATAGTCGAGGTATTCGGATACAAAGTAAATATATATAAAACTTATTACTCGTATTAGTAGGTAGTTACCTACTCGAATTCGCATACTTACGTATTTTTTTACACTGTAGCCGTTCAAAGGCGCGGTTACAATGCTGTTCTCGTGTTGGCTACCACAACAATCGATTAGCCTTAAAAAGATTGCGTAGGTTATCGTACGTACCTAAACCCGGTGCATTAAGTTTTCTTATTATGCGGGCGGCATGGCACCGCAACGGAGAAAAGTTTGTGGTTTTGTAGGCGTCGTCGGCGATCAGACGCGCGTCGTAATTTCGCGGTCAGGCCCCAACAACGCCCGGACATTTCCATCGCGGGCCCTAAAGCTGTAAATCAAAAAACTCATTAGAGTACTGACCTCCATAATGGGAAAAAACTAGGCAGTAAGGAATGCAATGGATGTTCGACCGCTTTGGTCTAGTTGGTAGTGTCCCTGCCGAAGCCGGCGGGTCCTGGGTTCGAATCCTGGGCTGTTATTCGCTAAGCGTTAAAGCGGCTCACCCCGCCGGTCGCCCGTCACGAAACTAGACCTCTACCTACGCTTGGTTACTACGCATCGCGGTGTCAAGATATATTTGTGGGTGAGCGTTGAGGTGAGCTTAAAACAAGTTACAGAATAGGGGGGCCGGTAAGGGCATTGTTTTGTGCGATGACCATTATGACATGTGTTCCTGTCATGGTTTTTAGGCTTCAGTAGTCAACAAGGTTATAGTTTCGCCATGTCCGTCCGCCCGTCTGTCCGTCTGCGCTTTAGCTCAGTAACCCTTACTGATAGAAAACTGTAATTCGGCATGGGTATATAAATCAATCATTATGGGCACATAAATAAATCCTAAAAGGAGCCAACCATTTCACATAAAAAAAACCGTAATGGATAAATGTTCTACCTAGCCTGACATATGGGAGCCAATCCTGGACATAGAGAAAGAAAATTGAACATAAAATCTCAACACGTCAACGATCCATGGAGAGAAGTTTATTAAAGTTAAGGAGAATACAGAACGTACAAAAATAATAGATGCACTTCACCAAGGACTGTGCCTTAAATGGAAATGGGCAGGCCATATCGCCAGATATAAGGAGAAAAGATGGGCACTGGAAGCAGCAAAGTGGTCAGGGCCGAAAGGCAAAAGAAAGAAAAGTAGACCACGAAGACGTTGGACAGATGACATAATAATAATAATAGATTCCATCAACCATCAATAGGCCCTATACTCCTCAGCGGGTGCTGTCTCTGTGTGCGTCCCATGACACGGGCAGGGACAGCATCAAATTGTCAAAAGGACCTATACGTGTTGGCTAAGTTGGTACTTTGTAGGTACCTAGCTCCACGCACGCCTCCCAAAGGTCCGGGACGTCATTGTCCCGTGAGCGGGAAAGAAATAATAATAAATACTCTTTATTGCACCACAACAGCAGAGAAACATCTTACAAAAAAAATATTGCTTAATAAATAATGGTAACAACAGGCGGTCTTATCGCTTTAAAGCGATCTCTTCCAGACAACCTTTGTATAGCAGGAAACATTTAAATTAGAATTTTAAACAGGTAGTGCCGGGACTCAACAAGAAGAGCATACTAACACATCATTCTTTCAAATATTAGTAAACAGGAAACTTTAAAATATTACTAAACAGGACACATTAAAATACATACCTAATAAATTAAAAAAAATACGCAGACATATATACAAACATACATAGATCCATACATACAATATACATACATACAATACATAGAAGGCAACTTAAGGGAGAGACAGGTAATATTGTTTCAAGAGATTTTTGAAAACAGGAAGAGTTTTTGCACACCTTATATGCAACGGCAAAGCATTCCACAACCGAACAGCCCGAAAGGTAAATGAGCTATTATAAAATTTGGTAGATGAAGTTGGTGGGGCGAGAAGATGTTTTTGGGAAGATCTGATGGAAGTGAGACGATTAAAACGCTCTTTGAGATATTGAGGAGTAGAGGTAACAAAAAGTATGCTGTAGAGTAAAGCAAGAATGTGAGAATCACGACGGAGACGAATCGGAAGCCACTTGAGCTGAGAACGAAAGGAGGAAACGTGGTCATACTTGCGCAAACCAAATATAAACCTAAGAGACAGATTTTGAAGGCGCTCAAGTTTGTTAAGTTGGTCCTCAGTAAGGTCCAGATAGCACACATCAGCATAATCTAGAATGGGAAGAAGGAGAGATTGAGCTAGCGCAATTTTAGTGGCGAGTGGCAAAAAGTTACGAAGTCGACGAAGAGAACCGATCGAAGCAAACATCCTCCTGCTGACCTCGCTCACTTGGGGTACCCAAGATAATGTGCGATCCATTATGATACCAAGGTTCCTTGCCTGGTGCGAATATGTAATTTGAACACCATTGAACATTACGGCTGGTAAGTTAATAAAATTACCCCAGGAATGAGCTTCGGACTAACGGACATAACTGAGGTCGCCAGACCTAGTTTGGCCAAAAACCAAGAAAAATGGCATGAGATGGAGGCCCAATGGGGTCCATATAAGAAAATATACAGCGTGGAACGGAACGATGGACTTTCCCGCAAGAGGGGGATTATTGAGCGCTAGTACGTCACATTTTCCAGATAAACAATTTTTTTTGACGCGATTTTTTTTTACCTTTGTATGGAGCGTTGGCCGACTGGAGCGACGAGCTCCATACAAATGTAAAAAAAAAATCGCGTCAAAAAAAATAGTTTACCTGGAAAATGTGACGTACTAGCGCTCAATAATCCCCCTCTTGCGGGAAAGTCCATCGTTCCGTTCCACGCAGTATATTTGTATAAAAACATTAAAACACGTTTTAGCTATTAGAGAACACTAAAAATATGGAATCAATAAAGCTTATTCCATATTGTTATATATATATATATATATATATATATATATATATAAATCAATAACGCCATTTACGCCGACAAAACAGTAGAATAAAATCTTGTTTTTTTTGTTATGGTCCCTTCGCCTAAAGTGGGGATGTAATAAGTATTTTTTTCTCGTGGGTTACCGAGAAAAAAATACTTATTAAATCCCCACTCTAGTGCGGGATACCCTTGCATAGCTTGTTCAAAAATATTACCATTTTTCAACTCAGTGATTCGTTTGTGAGATATTGGCCTTAGTCCTAATTTTGTTCGAGTCAAATCGTGGCAGTAGTACATACAATGAATTTAAAAGAAAACTTTCACGGCTAAGTAATGTACTTAGAAAGGCTAACTTTCGTACAAATTCGGCCGACGTAACCGCACCATTTAGTTGCCGCGCGCGTGTAAGTAGATGTAAGTAAGACAAACAGGCAACTACACAGACCCCTACACTGCGCGTGGCCCGACGCGCACTTGGCCGATTTATTTAAATGTATATGTATAAGTATTTATTTATCTATATAAGTATTTATATCGTCGCCTAGTACCCATAGTAAAAGCGTTGCTTTGTTTGGGACTAGGTCGATTTTTGTGACCATGCCCAAGTTAACAGTCTTATGATATTAATAAAACCTTGTCATAACGTAGCTGTCACATCGACTGGTTAATTAACTATTTAATGTGACGAAGTATTTACTTCAAAACAGACCATATATACCAGTATTCAGCCGGTATCCCACCTACCTACCTATTATTTCATATAATCATTAGATTAACTTGCTTGCTTGTATTAACAAGCAAGTGGAAATCCGTGATCTCTGTCTACCCCTCCGGGGAAAAGGCGTGGTTATATGTATGTATGTACTATCGACAACACAGCTAACTGACCATCGGTGCACCTTAAGTGCATTGTAATAAGGTGGTCAGTTAACAGTGTTGTCGTTTGTACTTCAAGCCTCATTACCTAAGTACATTTTGGGGTTCCTATGAGATACTCGTATCAAGGAATGTGTTTATTTTTTAATTAATACCGGTATTAGGTACTGTAAAGGTGGTATACCTTTACAGTCTAGGGCTACCCTAAACTGGCATGTTACCAGTTTGAATTTAGAATTGATGCCGTCACTGTCATGTCACCGGAGGGAACAGATGATTGATTCTTCATTGAAATCGCGGTCATCAAAGCAGGACGCTGTAAATTCGTAATCTATTAAATATTGTACAGAAACTGTAGTATCGGCTTTAAAACGATCGGCTTGGACGCGACCCGTGCCCCATGCCACTCGACTAGCCTCTGGCGAAGCGGAAGTGTGCGCGACTGCGCGTGTGGCCCGGCCCGGCTCGCCCGTCGCCATCCATCCAGCCACGTCATGTTGCTATCGAGCTCCACATGACACCGGGAGCTGAGCTCAGCCCTCTAGTCTGTAACTTGTTTTAAGCTCACCTCAACGCTCACCCACGAATATATCTTGACACCGCGATGCGTAGTAACTAATCGTAGGTATAGGGGTCTAGTTTAATGACGGGTGACCGGCTGAATAACAGCCTATTAAAACTATTCTAATTTGAGTAGTTTAAGCGGCTTATAATCAACAAAAATTTAGAAATTAAAGTGACAATTGAACTTTGCTAATCGTATGTGTGAAACATAGTACAATGCCAATATTTTCTAAAATTAAAGACATGTGACGTATCTGGGTAAGATTATCTTGTCTGTCGCATTAGGCTTGACGGGTGGGTGACAGGTGAGGTGAGAGGTGGGGTGACCAGCGAGGTGATGTCTTGTGACGCCGTCACGAAATATATCATTATTCTAGTGAATTTGACTCCAGGGCTGTTATTTGCTACGCGCTAAAGCGGCACACCCAGCCGGTCACCCATCACGAAACACCATAGACCTCTACTACTACCACGCTTAGTTATTATACGCATCGCAGTGTCAAGATTTATTTGTGGGTGAGCGTTGAGGTGAGCTTAAAACAAGTAACAGAATACTGCCGTCCTAAGCAAAAAGGACGCATCTGACTACGAGTCTCATAGTCAGATGCGTCCTTTTTGCTTAGGACGGCAGAATAGGAGAGGCAGGTCGGGTTACACACGGCTCATGACTATACGACGTTGTATGCGTTGTATGATTTAGGAAAAATTACAATTAGACACGCTTCTAAATCAGAAGATGAAGACATGGCCATGACTATACAAAAAGTTGTTATGTAGGATTTATATATACTAGGTACTACCTAAAATAATAAAGGCTGTCCCAGAAGTAAAGAGAAAATTTTCAGTCTTACTGACTGAAAAATTTATTATAAGGAAAAAAAGTTTTGGTGTCACTGCGTCTATGGTTTCGTTATCTGTCATTTAAAGCGGGAATTTCGTTATTGCTTTCAATTTTTTTAACATGAAACGTCAATAATTTAAAGTTTTTGGTTTTTTTTTTTTTTTACGATATAGGAGGCAAACGAGCAGTCGAATCACCTGATGGTAAGCGATAATCGACGCCCATGGACACTTACAACACCAGAAGAGTTGTAGGTGCGTTGCCGGCCTTTAAGATGGGAGTACGCTCTTTTCTTGAAGGCTTGAAGGTTATAACGGTCCGGAAATACCGCAGGCGACAGTTCATTCCAGAGTTTGGCTGTGCGAGGCAGAAAGTTTCGGGAGAAACGCACAGTTGAGGACTGCCAACCATCTACGTGGTGAGAATGGAAAAGCTGTCGCGTAGGGCGATGGCGGAAGGAAGCGGCGGGGATTAATCCGAACAATTCATCGGAACACTCCCCATTGTACATGCGGTAGAAAATGCAAAGCCAGGCTACATCTCTACGCAGTGCTAAGGGATCAAGCCGATCGGAAACACGCTGGCAGCCGACAATTCGAATCGCTCTCCGTTGAATGCGGTCTAGAGGGAGGAGTTGGTACTGAGGAGCCCCTGCCCACAGATGACAACAGTATTCCATATGTGGACGGACCTGCGCCTTATAGAGCTGTAGGCGGTGAGCCGGCGTGAAATACTGTCTCGATCTGTTGAGCACACCGAGCTTCATCGAGGCTAATTTGACCTTACCCTCCAAGTGGCCGCGGAACTGGACTTCTTTCGAAATGTCGACGCCAAGGATTCCGATGCTGGCTGTGGCTGCTAGGGGAGTGCTCTCAAATCGTGGAGATGCCGGAAACGCTAACTTTTCTGCGGTGAATGCACAAACTTGTGTCTTCGTGGGGTTAAAACGGACTAGATTAAGTCGGCCCCATTCTGAGACTTCTTTTAGGGAAGACTCAATTTCAGACACAAGTTTGTTTCGACTCTCAATGACGTTTTCCCGAGAAATATTGGCACGGCCGGTGTAAAAGGCATCACCCGTACTATCATCCGCGGAGCTAGACAAACTAGAATATATAGAATAATAAGACGTTATGAAGAAACGGGAGAGGTTAGTTTTAAGAAGATTCCGGGAAGAGATAGGTCAGTGATGGTACCTCGAAATGTAAATCGAGTTAAATCGATTTTTGATAAGACTGCTTCAATATCCGTCCGAGTGACAGCGGATAAATTACAAATATTGAAGTCGTCTGTCGCCAGATTGAAAAGGAATGATCTAGGTTTGAAAACATATGTGAAACAATCAGCTCCTAAATACATGAAGGACCAAGAGGAACGTGCCAAAAGAGGGTGCCGAAGAGATTATAACAGTCAATTGAGAAAAGTACTCGTTATTGACCATTGACTTACTATTACTACGTATACACTGGCAACCCAGAACTTTTCTCTTGACGTCTTCCAATGAGGCCACCATCTTGGAAAATCAAAGAGTATGTAAACTTAGTAGATGCGACATTTTTCTGAGTTCGGATTCAGTTATAGCTATAGCGGGATTTAATACACTCTTATAAAAAAACTAATTATTTATTTAATCACCGACATTTGGTATTTGAATTTTTTTATACTGGATAACTTTATAGTTACCGAGGATGCACTATGTTGATGCAATTTGTCTTGGCAATTTGTGCTAAATTTGATGACAAAGTCCTAATTTAAGGTCCATGCGGATCATCAGATATCGATTTTGACAGCAATCGTAGCAAGACAAACAAACTAAATTACGACCATTTTCAAATTGGAAATTGATATAATAATTATATTCTCCTAAACTGCTAATAGGTTCATATTCGGAGACCATACTCGCATTGAGTAAATTATTTGTATAAGAGAATTTACCTAGGATTTAAATAAGTAGAACTTAAGATATGTTTAAATAAGGAGAACTGAACGTTGTCAGTAAAATTATTCATAAAAAAGAATAAATAAAACAAATGGTTGCTGCTATTTTGGCGCAAAAATTAAGATCTTTAAAGCTTCAAATCAGTAAATCTAGTAAGTTTAATGTTCTACTAATAAGGTAGAATAGTCTTAGGAAATTGTCACTTCTACATTTTTAATCTTTGAAATAATGGCCGCCATCGGCGCGTATTTTATAAATTACAGAAAAAATCATGTTATTTCAAAAATCGTGAATTTTCCGATGAAAAGTGATCCCCGTATTTTTACTATTGTTGGGTTTCTTGTTGGTGCAATAGCGCAATGCAAAAGAAGGCATTTTTTAAAGTTTTGAGTAAAAATTGCACTCGAAACGACCGCCATCACTGCCCGCCACAGACTAAACCAACATACTCTCATGAGAGTATGTTGACATGCGCAAACTTATGCTAGGTGATGTCTACTCTAGTAATATAACTCAATGTTATTGACGATGAAACTTATGTCCCGGCAGATCCCAACGATGTGCCTGGAAAGCAGTATTTCCATTCAACCAGTCGTAACGATGTGACTTACGACCAAAAAATTGTACAAAAAGCCAAATTTTGCACAACATTTTTAGTATGGCAAGATATAGACGAATTTGGTAATGTCTCCGAGCCATACATTACTTCAGCCTCAATGAACGGAAAATTGTATCTGAATGAATGCATTATTAGATAAGGTTATCTTTTGGTCGGACATGGCAACGTGCTACTACGCTACTGAAGTTACCCGGTACTTAGAGTGTGAAGAAATCGACTTTGTACGTAAAGAAAAAAACGCTCCAAATGTACCACAAGCTCGCGGTATCGAGATGTTTTGGTCCCTATGTAAAAGAGAATATAAGAAACAAACCGAAAAGCCAAAATCCTTAAAAGCTTTTAAGCAACGATGGACCAGATTGTCAAAACAAGTGGCTGAAAAATCTGGAACAGCCGTAATGCGGCGTGCCGTCAAAAGTCTAAGAAAAATTGCTTTTAAAGGTGTCGTGGGTGCAAATTTAAAATAAACCTTATAATTTAATTACTTTTGTTACGACATTCAACCAATATTATAACTTTTATTGTTTACTATATATTAAATATTTTGAAAATAAAATTGTCTCATTACTTCTGGGACAGCCCAGTATACCTACATATATCTTCTATAATAATATTATAAAGATATATTTAGGCATTACAATGGACGAGTCATTGCGTTTCGAAGGTCATATAGCGAATGTCGCCAAAGCTTCACTTTACAGGCTTAAGGTACTTTACCGTATTCGTGACTACCTTAGTGTAGATTTGCGTGTTAAGTTATGCGATTCCCTGGTGCTTTCGAGGTTTGATTATGGGGATGTGGTGTATGGCCCACGGCTATTAGCTTGTACGGACCGAATAGTACAAAGGGTGCAAAACGCATGTGCGCGCTACTGTTTTGGTATCCCCCCGCGATCACACGTGACCCCTTACCTGAACTCGGCGGGTATTCTCAAAATGGCATACCGAAGAGAACTTCATCTGTCTTCCTTGCTGTTTGGCGTGGTAAAAACATCCGAGCCAGGGTACTTACATAAAAAGTTCACCTGGCGCTCAAACAGGTCCTCCTCACACGGCATCAGATCAGTTTGTCATGAATTGCTACCTCCACGTCACCATACCGCCGCTTTCCGAGGAAGTTTTAAATACACTGCCACTAAGTGCTGGAATAACATACCTCCGCCACTCAAGAATTGTAATACCATCGGCAATTTCAAATTACATCTGAAACGATACCTTATGCAAATTCAGCAGGCACTTCCTCCTGGCAGTCGAGCTGTGCCTTCATATATGTAATGACCCTAAGATTTAAATTCATATGTGAATTTACATTAGAGTACCTAGTAAATTAAAGTAATTTATTAATTATAATATTTAATTTAAATATTATTAATTTTTTAATTTTTTTTTTTGGCCAAATACGTTTACAGTGCATATCAAAACATACAATATTATTACCTACTCAAACATTCCTATGACACAATATCACACATATTCCGTCAAGTCAAACACACACACACACACACTCATACAAATACGCACACACTCTCACACACACGCGCGCACACAAACTGAGACATTTCGTTCCCGACAAACAGCGAGCAATGTAAAATGGATTAATATTGTTACCAGGGTCTGCCTGAAAACCAGCGTTGCAGTGGCCTTACTACTGTAACATTATGCTGAGGCAAGCCCCTTTTTAACATCACATAAGGATAACTGTAGGATTCATTTTAAATTTTACATGTTAAGTCTACTTTTAAGGTTCCCATGTAACTAGAAATGTCATGTGATGTTGAATAAAGTTTTTCTATTCTATTCTATTCTATTCTATATACAATTTGTAACTTTATTGTACCAGGGTATGTGTAATGTAACGCGCTTTGTGATTCGCCTATAGTCGCAAGCGTTCATAGGCGGTGTCTGTCTGCTTACCATCAGACTGATTGCCACCATCTTAGTATAAAAGTGATTTACGGAACTAGTTAGGTACTCATTCCGGTTACGGCAGCGGTCGAGTGAGGTCGTGCTTATCGGTGCGCTCTTGCCCTATTGTTGTTGTAGCCCGAATATCATCTCCGACTACCTGCTCGCTCTTATCGCTCCCCCGCGAGGTGATTATCGCAATTACCACGTGGAAGCATCGGGTGTGCTAGTTAAGACTTTCTTAAGTCTCCAGTCGACCCGCGTGTCTCTGCCCCTCTGGAAATCCACGCTCGTAGTGGTCGCAGTCTTTCGAGGCTGTGGGCTAGACACTCTCAGTGGCTACCCGTTAGTTAAGACTTTCTCAAGTCAGACCCGGGTCTCTGTCCCTTAGAAAGACCACGCTCGCAGTGGCTGCACAGTGACGGATCCTAACGGTGCCAACGAAGTCGCTGTGTGGGGTGGATACCACCACGAAGCCCAATACTGCGATCAGTCCGACTCTCTCCCTTCGTGTTAGGACACATAGTTGACATTGACACGGCGGACAAGTGGACAAGACTCGACACCGACATCAGGATAGCCTTCGGTTCTCATTAGGCGTAGGAAAAGTTTTTAGCGGCGACCGACCCAGTAGGATGGAGATGCAAGACAGGATCGCGAGGATGGAGGAAGCCATGCGGGCAATGCAGGCCGAAATCGACCGCCTCGCCGCTGAGAATCAACGGCTCAAGTTGGCTCTCAACGGCGAGGACATAGACCCGGCCCATGCGGCCCCCATGCGAGCTCCCACCCCAGCGGTCGCTGACTCGCACCACCAGGCCCATCCGGCCACTCCGACGGCCATTCTGACCGCCCAGGCCCCTAAGGCCATCATGGGACCGCCACCGCCACCGCCGCCGGCGGCAGCTGCGATCCCCTTGTCCCCGCCCCAGGCCCCTAAGGCCAAACCGCCCAAGCAGGGCAAAAATAAGGCAGTAAAGGCAGCCGCGTCTGCCCCAGTAAACCCTCTGGCCCCTCAGGCCCTCCCCGCAGCGGAGTCATATGTGAGGCAGTCGCGTTCTCGCTCCCTTAGCGGGCGATCCTCCTTGCGAGAGGAACGCGTTGTCCCACACCCCCGCTCCCCCCGCCCCCGCTGTCCCTCCAGAGACCTACTAACGGACGAAGAGACACTCGAACTCCTATATTCTGACCATGACGACATGGACACGTCAGGATGGGTTACCGTAGGCAGCAGCCGTAAGGGAAAACGTGCGTTGCCGAAGTCTCCGAGGGCTCATTCGCCGGCGAAGAAAGCCCTTCGGACTCCCGCCGCCCCCGCGCCTTCTGCGCAGGCCCCTTAGGCCAGTAGTGCCACTTTGGCAACGGACGGCGGGTCTTCGGCTCCCAGATCGACTCCGTTAGCAAACCCGGACAAGCCGGACTCATGTGTCCTGATCGACACACATAGGTACCACACTGCCATGGCCATAGCCAGCCAGCGTGGCATCCGTGTGGTCGGTTCAGAGATTCTGAAGCCGCCCTTGGAAGGGATGCGCATCACGGTCCAGGGACCCGAGGACTACCGTGCTTTGACCCGTCTCTTCGACGAGCTGTCGATGGCCTACAACCGGAGGTTGACCGTCGAAGAGAAAGGATACAGGGCCATCCTCCGGGGCATCCACAAAGATATCCCAGAGGATGAGGTAGCTGCGGATCTCAAGCGCAAGGGGATCGCCGTCAGGGAGGTTCATCGCCTCTACAATAAGCAGAAAGGGAAGTACGATATCGTACTAGTAGTCACCGACCCGGACCAGCGTAAAGCAGTTCACTCCCTTAAGGAGGTTCTCAAGATGGCTGTGAGGGTGGAGACTCCCAACAAGAGGACCCACCTCTCATCAGTGCCATAATTGCCAGAGGTTCGGCCACGGCGCTCGTGGCTGTCACTCTCCCCCCCGTTGCGTCAAGTGCGCTGGGGACCACGCGACTCGCGATTGCGAGCGCCCAAAAGGATGCAAGGACCCGAACGGCATACGGTGCTGCAACTGTTTGGTTCGCAAGCTCCCCCATGGGCATACTGCCAATTATGGGGGATGCCCTTGCCGCCCAAAGAGTCGCGACATCGGAGCAAAGTCGAAGTCCTCGCCTCCCTCTGGGCGTAAGCTGGGCGCGGGCCGTGCTGCTCCCCATATCACTCCGCAACACTACCCCGCCCTTCCGGCTGTAGGGCTAGGTGCCCCTAGGAACCCGCCGCCTTCTGCGGCCGCAGGTCCCCGCCCGGTGCCTTCTGCACCCCAATCTCAGGCGGGCCCCTCTGCATGGGGGCCCACCGCTAGTCAAGCGGGCCGGCCCGCTATAGATCCCCTCTATGCGCTTATGCAGGTAATTCAGGTACTCCCACCGGAGGTGGCGAGCGGCCTGACTGCCCGTATATTCGCAACAACGACGCAGTATCTCGCCGCACCAAGCGGCATACAGGTTCACGGTGCCTACTAGTATGGATAGTACATCCCAAAAGCTTAAACCTGCTTCGATTACCATTGGCACTTACAATGCCAATGGCTTGAGAGGTATGAAGGACGAGGTGATGAACTTCCTTCGCGATCACTCAGTAGATTTACTCCTGGTCCAAGAGACCTTTTATCGTCCCAGCATTAGAGCCTTTCGCGTCCCTGGATACGCTCAGATTAGAGATGATAGGCAAGATGGTAGGCCATTCGGGGGCACGCTCATTTTCTACAAACGTAACTTGCATTGCATAAGACTCAATCCCCCGCCCCTGACAAATATGGAAGTGTCGGTCTGTCGCATCTCGATGGAGGGTCACCCCCCGATATCGATTGCTTCAACCTACCTTTCACCTCAACGAGACTTACTTTTGACTGACCTCAACTCCCTAGCCTCCCTAGGTCCTTCGGTCATCGTGGCCGGGGACCTAAATAGTAAGCATACTAACTGGGGTTGCGTAGCAACCAATCCCAACGGCAATCGGCTTCATCACCTTTTGATCGATAGCCTCCCTTTCGATCTCCTTGCTCCCTTAGAACCGACTCACTTCCCTCATAACGTAGATCACCGACCTGACATACTCGACATAGCACTGCTAAAGAACGTAGCGTTAACTCTGCGTTCTATAGAAGTGATACACGAACTAGACTCGGATCATAGGCCAGTCCTTTTGAGACTAGGTCCTCACCCCAATAGTACTCCTCGTACCAGGACACTCGTGGACTGGGACAAGGTGCAAACAGGTCTCCTAAAGACAGATCCCCCCTTGCTTAGAGACATCCCAGACACTATAACTACAACCGAACAGACAGACCAAGCGATCGATTCTTTCACCAACTACCTCAACGCTGTACGAAGCGAGGCCTCAAGGGAGGTGTCGGCGGAGGACATCCAACACCGACCCCTACCTAGGGAACTGAGGGAGTTGGTAACAAGGAAAAATCGCGCCATCCGTACCTATTCAAGTCACCCTTCTGCCGAAAATCGGCAAGTCCTGAGGGACTTGTCTAACGAGTCCAAACAGCGAATTGCCGAATTTCGGGAGAACTCGTTCAGGGATCTGATGGGGGAGATAACGCCTAGTCATCTGGCTTACTGGAAACTAGCGAGATCTCTCAAATCCGATGCCTGTTGGACTATCCCTCCCTTGGATCGACCGGATCACTCAACCCCCGCGTTCGAGGACAGTGAGAAAGCCGAATGCCTTGCGAGTAGCCTAGAGTCCCAATGTTCGCCCAACCTCCTCCACACCGACGAAGCCCACATTAGAAGGGTCGATTCCGAGGTGGACAGGAGATCGCGTCTCCCCGTAACTTCACCCATTTTACCGGTGTCGGTTGAGGAAGTCAGTGCCCATGTCAGGCGTCTCCGTATTAGGAAGGCTCCGGGTGCGGATGGTGTATCCAATCGCATCCTGAGACTTCTCCCCGAAACCCTCCTCCTTCTTTTGGTTGGCATCTTCAATGCCGCGCTGACCAATGCTCACTTTCCAGCCGCGTGGAAATGTGCAACGGTCATAGGGATAGCGAAGCCCGGTAAACCCCGGACCTCGCCTGCCTCTTATAGGCCGATCAGCTTACTTAGCTCCCTTGGAAAGCTATATGAGCGGATCCTACTCACGAGAATTCTCAGATTTACGGCCGAGAATAACCTCCTCATCGACGAGCAGTTCGGCTTTAGATCCGGACACTCATGCGTCCAACAGGTGCACCGCGTCACGGAGCACGTGTTGGACGGTTTCTCTCGATTCCAGGGGCTCAAGACCGGTGCTATCTTTCTCGACGTGGCGAAAGCCTTCGATAAGGTCTGGCATAACGGGCTGGTATACAAGTTATACCAGCTCGGTATACCGGACAGACTCGTACTCACCATACGAGATTTTCTCAGTGATCGAAGCTTTCGATACCGACTGGAGGGAACGTACTCGGACCCACACCCCATCCGGGCCGGAGTCCCGCAAGGCTCCGTGCTCTCTCCCACTCTCTACTCGTTGTTCACGAACGACATTTCAGGCACCCTAAGGTGCAACTGGGGTTGTTTGCGGACGACACCGCGCTCTTTACGACCCATTGTAAGTACGCTACTATGCGGCGATACCTCCAAGAGGCAATCACCGACCTAGGTCGTTGGTTTAATCTTTGGCGTATCGAAGTCAACCCGGAAAAAAGCACTGCAATAGTCTTCCACCCGTCTGACTGCGTTAGTACAGAAAGACGGGTGGCTCCGATCCAGTTGTTTGACCGACCCATCCCCTGGGTCAACGAGGCCAAATATCTTGGAGTGACCCTCGACAGGAGACTGACTTTCCGTAGCCACATCCGTAGGGTTCGCAACCGCGCGTTGTTCGTACTAGGAAGGCTTGGGCCGATGATCAACAAGTTTAGTAAAATGTCACTTAGAAATAAGCTAACACTCTACAAGACTTGTGTTCGTCCAATCATGACATATGCAAGTGTAGCATTTGCTCACGTGCCTATGTCATCACTCAAGCCGCTTCAGGTCATTCAGAATCGTTTTCTCCGTAGGGCGACTGGTGCCCCGTGGTACCAATCGAACCTCAGCCTGCACCACGACATGGAGATTAGCACCATGTATGGTTTCTTTAAGCAGGCTGCCAGACGTTATTTTGACAACGCTCCCCACCATAGGAATCCGTTAGTTAGGAAGGCTGCTGATTACATTCCCATCCCTCCCCCCTCTGTCGTTACTCGGCGCTCACTGATTAGGGGCCGCACGGTCCGGCGTCCTAGGCACACACTTACGGACCCGGACGACGAAATCACAGCGTCCATCGAAAGATGGAACGCTGCGCTTTCGGCGTCCAACACATCGCGTACACTTCGGCATTCCCGCCGGCGGGGACGTCCACCGCGAGATCGCGACAACACAGACACATACAGTCCCTATTCGTCCCGGTACCGCCGCATACCGGGTAGAGTCAGTCCGACCCAAGTCGGGCCTAGCTGAGTTTCTTGCTGGACTCTTCTCAGCTAGGCTAGGTTTTAGCGAACCAGCGATAAAACTCCCAGTAGTTCGACACCACTCACACCCCAGATTCGGTTGATACCGTTCAACCAATCTCACTGGAGAGCAAACTCGTAGAGTATTCCAGTGTACAAACTTTCCCGCGTGGTCGTGCCGGAGGCTCCCCCTGGACTTTCCCCAGGTTACCCTCCAACCACGCAATTCGACCGCTATATTGGGTTCGTCCTATTATAGCAACAGTCAGGTTCAAAAAAAAAAAAAAATAGTTAGGTACTCATCCGATTTGACCAGTAGAGGAGATACCGTTACACATAGGTACCTACATAGAATGGACGTTCGGAATGGACACACGCTACTTATATTTTATCCAGCGGGGTGTGCCTGCGTTTTTTGCAATCGCTGGCGCAGCCGCGCAGTTAGCTAGCTAATATATAGTAATATAATAATTGACTTTAAAATCAAAGTTTACCGACTTCCATTTAGTAGTACCTACTCCGCCAAGCCATGTGGACATTTCCACATTTCTTATCCAATTTACCACATGAACATTAACGAGAAAAACCAAATCGCTGTATGTGGGCCGATAATATTTGAGGACTTCCGTCGATTCCTCGCCACCACCAGGATCACCTTTGGCACTTCATTAGTTGCTATTTCAACGGAATTATATCAGAATCTGTGACGTACTTTTATAGTTTTAAGTACCTACATAATTGAGGAGTTCCAAATCAAATCAAATGTTTATTCTGTAAGTAGCCCATGGGCTCTTTCACAAGTCAACAATAAGCATGAATATAACATAACAATTCTTAATGAGCAACAGCCTTACAAACCTGGCACAATACGCACCGGGAATTAATACAAATTATTACAAATAACTATAACTAATACAGAGATGTAAAGAGTCTCTATTGTCACTTATAATAATAATTATTATTCCCTAAGTCATATGTGGTCTTCATTTGGACGTATTTATGCAGAAGGGAACCAACCCACACATCACCCAAAATTGAGTTAAGTATGCAGAAGGCTTTAAAAATGTGCCTTATACCCCCTACAGAAAGATCAAAGTCGTAAGATCATTCGACATATGAAAAGATTCCGTTGACAAAGTTATCAAACCACATTATCATTGTTTAATAAAACTTTAAAAAGATCCATGCTGTATGGTAACTTGCTAATTTAAATTATATATATTTGAAAAGATCCATGTCACGTGGTTCACCGTTAGAGTATCGTTTCATTTACTTCATAAGAGTCCATGCGGGTTGGTTCTTGTTTGCATAATAAAAACTGCAAAAGTTAACACTTTCACAAAGATCCAACACCACATGGTTCCTGGTTAAAATAATCTAGTTTATATAACGTAGTGAACCAAGTTCATTGAATCTGGTTTACATAATCTTAATTTGACGTATTTGTACCAAATGGAACCAACCTACACATTACCCAAATTTGAGTTACATGCAAAAGGCTTTAAAGATCAAAGGCGTACGATCTAACATAATTGGACGTATTTATGCACAAGGAAACCAACCCACACAATGATAATTTTGAGAAAAAGAGGATTATGTTACAGTGTGTACATTTTTTTTCCCATATTTTTTAGCAAAGTTGGATTGCCAAGCGTTACAAGATGGCATTATTGATTTTTTTTGGTGTAAACATGTCAAGAATATGTAGTTTTAAATGTAGTTTTCTCTGAAAAATGCAATGGTTCCTTTTAGTAAAAATATTTAAGTGATCGTTGGTAGATTTAGATTTAGATTTATTTATTTCATAAAATAAATTTACATTATAAGTTAACTTTAAGCTAATTTACACGAATTTATTTAATGATCGTCAAATAATGAATATTAATTGAATGAAATCACAGGTACAATACAACATTCATATGGACATATATTACAAAATGATTCATGATAAAGTCAAAATAGGGAATATAAATATTGATATTGATACTCCTATCTCGTAATGATCGTCAAAATAAAACCAGAACATTATGATATTATAAAACAATTTAAATTAAATTAACCATGTCAAATATATTATATGTCCATATACTCACATACAGAATACAATGGATGCTCTAATAAAAAGATTCTCAGCTGACGTTTGAATGTTTCGTCAGATGGTTCAGTTCGCAGTTTGGCGGGTAGACGCTCGTAATACGTTGGGCCAATTACCCTAGGATTTTTTACTGAAAGTGCCATGCGACGCGGTACTTTTCTTAGCCTTCCAGTGGATCGGAGCTGTTTACCTGGTACTTCCACCCGTTTAAACGTTCGTATATTGGTTCTCACAAACATTAGTACCTCAAACATGTATAGGGAGTAGTGCGTCATGATGCGGTAGGTTTTAAATAATTCCTTACATGGATGCCTGGGTTTTACTCCAGCCAGCAATCGAAGCGTACGTTTTTGGAGTAAGAACACTCGCTTAGCATCGGTTGAATTACCCCAAATGACTGTACCATATGACATCAACGAGTGAAAATGAGAGAAATAAACAGATTTTAAAGAATTTCGTGATATCAATGGTTGCAGCCTTTTTAGGGCAAATACAGCACCGCTCAGTCTGTTACATAGTTGGTCTACATGGCACTTCCAGTTAAGGTTCGAGTCTAGTGTAAAGCCGAGAAATTTGCACTCGTTGCATAATGGCATTGGACCATTGGCAACAGATGGGGGTAGTGCAGTCACCCGACCCGAGAAAATCATTACCATCGACTTAGAAAGATTAAGGAGTAAGCCGTTTGACGAAAACCATGTTTGCAGTTGACCACACGCCTCATCGATCTTCATCGCGAGTTGTTCGTAAGATTTCGCGCTCACTATGACTGCAGTGTCGTCTGCGAACAGCACAGATAAGCCACTCGTGACTGCCGATGGAAGATCGTTAATAAATAATAAAAATAGCGTATTCCCGATCGCTGATCCCTGCGGAATACCCAGACAGACCTGTCCAGCGTCAGAAACAAGTGTTTTGCCGTTGGTTGACATTTTAACTACTTGTTTACGGTCGCCTAAGAACGATGCAAACAGCTGATGGGCGGACCCTTCGATACCGTAATGTTTTAATTTGGATAATAATAATTGGTGACTAATAACATCGAATGCCTTGGATAGATCGCATAGTATGCCGGCTATCTTGTATCTTTCGTCTAGTCCAGTCATGATACAATCAATAATTTTATTCGCCGCCATGGTTGTAGACTGCCTGCCTGTAGGCATACTGATTTTCTGTGAGCAACTCATTCGATTCAAGATGCATCATAAGGTAAGATGATAAAATTGACTCAATTAATTTGGAAATTGTAGGTACAATGGTTATAGGTCTGTAGTTATTTACGTCGGACCTATCTTCTTTTCCTTTATAAACGGGACATACCCTAGTACTTTTTAGCACGTTTGGGTATGTACCAGTTTGGAACATATTGTTTACTAAAACTAACAGCACATTAGATATAATCGGCCAAATACTTAAAATAATATTCAATGTCATGTCATATACATCAGCTGTTCCGCGAGTCTTTAACATTGACTTAACCGTTCTGTCCATGATGTCATTCGTAACAAAGGGAAGGGTAAATAAGGGAATGTCTGAGCCACCGAGGTGCTTGCATACGTACTCTTGGGACAACGTCTCATCACTATTTATGACGTAATTCGCAGCTATGTTTAGAAAATGCGAATTAAACGCATTGGGAACTTCTTTATAACATACGTCAGAATGAGTTAACGGGTCCTTCAAACATATAATTTGCGATTTGGTACCTTGTTGATTTAATAAAAAATATACGCACTACTTTGAATGTACTACTTTATTAACAAAAATTTTTACAATACAAAAGTTTAGCAAAATTTTGAAACATTACTCTCTAATCTAATCCTCCCCAAACATCAAACGCTTTAATTAAAAATTTAAGAGAAAGTTTTTATCACAAATCTTTCTTAGTACTCGCTAGTTTCATCTTCCACTTCAAAGTCAGGTTCACCCGAAAAGCCTTCCAGATCATCCTCGATGCTTTTAACGGGAATTAACCGAACGTAAAAATCGTGATGAATCTGTGGATGAAGAAGGCTCTTCAGGTCTTTAACTTTGCGTCGGCAACAGGCTTGCCTGATGACCAAAGTGGTTCCATTAACTGCTGGTAATACTTGATGAGGCCCTTCCCCGAGTAGACACAGTGTCATGGCTGCTCACAAAAGAAATAGAGTTAGAAAACATGAAATGTTTCAAATTTACATGAGATCTAACTGCATTGAAGAATTTAAGGAAGTAGATATTATGAAAAAAGTACTCGGGGAAGGGCATCATCAATTATTACCAAGCAGTTAATGGAACCACTTTGGCCATCAGGAAAGCCTGTTGCCGACGCAAAGTTAAAGACCTGAAGAGCCTTCTTAATCTGATTCCACAGGTCCATCACGATTTTTACGTTTGGTTAATTCCCGACGAATACATCGAGGTTGATCTGGAGGGCTTTTCGGGTGAAACTGACTTTGAAGTGGAAGATGAAACTAGCGAGAACTAAGAAAGCTTTGTGATAAAATCTTTCTCTATTTTTTTAAATTAAAGCGTTTGATGTTTGGGAAGGGTTAGATTAGAGAATAATATTTCTGAATTTTTAGAACTTTTGTATTGTAAACATTTTGCTGATAAAGTACATTCAAACTAGTGTGTATAATTTTTTTGTATACCTGTTTGTAGTCCCTATTAAAACAAAAAGGTACCAACCCTCACTTAAATATTTTTGCTAAAAGGAACCATCGTCTTTTCAAGAGAAAACTACACTTAAAACTACATTTTCTTAGCATGTTTAAGTAAAAAAATATCAACAATACTATGGTGTAACGCTTGGCAATCCAACTTTGCCAAAAAACATGAGAAAAAAAATTGTATACACTTTTTTAACAAAAACCTCTTTCTCAAAACTATCATTGTGTGGGTTGGTTCCCTTGTGCATAAATACGTCCATTTATGATTCCCGTGTATTTTATTCCTGGGTTCCTCTTTTTTGAAGCCGGTTAATAAAGAGGAAGTCTGTGAGATTGTAGCTTAATAAGTTTTTATGTAGGGGGTAATCTCTGGAAACTACTCACTCATTCGGTTTCAAAAACTATCATAGAACGGACTTTCGGGAACGACAATATAGACTATATTTTCCGGCGGCACCGCTTGCGTTCTTTGATTATTTGCAATAGGTGTACGAGGGCGTGACCTCGCGGGCTTCACTTGGGAACATATGTCAAGCCACGATTTCCTCTTTAACATCAACGATCATCATAGCGATCAACCAAAAAGCCCCATTCTTATTTTATACAATATACGATATAGCAATAGCTGGGGCCAATTTCACGAAGTATTTAATCAAATCAAATCAAATCAAATAATTTATTTCGGAAGTGTTTCCATAATTCGTTAGTAATATGGTCTTAAAAACTATGTTAGTGGGTATTATATTACTATTTGCAAGTCGTCAGTTGGATGCCCTATGAAACCTATCCGATAAGCCACAAGTTATTTAACTTCGTAAATAACAAAATAACATCACCGTCATCCTCCTAGCGCTATTCCCGGATGTGCCCTAGGAGACCGGGCTCGGGGTGACGCCCATTACCAAGTTCTGTTCTGGAATAGACACTAGGTTTACGAAATTCTGACATCTGACCCTCCAACCCAGAGAGAAAACCTTATTGGGATTAGACCGGTTTCCTTCACCGAAAAGCTAACGGTAAATATTCCGTAAGTACATAAGTTCCGAAAAACTCGATGGTACGAGTCGGGATTCGAACCCAGACCGCAGCTTGACAGTCGCATGCCTGAACCACTAGGATATTAGGCGTAACAAAAAGACACAAACAAATAATTATAAATTAATTTTAAACTAAAACTTGCCCAGTCATAAAAACAAGACCCCTTCCAGCAGTTCCGTCTGCGACATGAAGCATGAAGCCCACAAGTCCCATAACGTTGGCGGCGTTACCTCTCGTCTGTACTTATACTTTGGGAGAGGTACGCGCCAGCCCTATGATCCCCTGAAGCGTCGATGAGTCATTTAGACATTACCATTATAAAACATTTCATTAGTATTTTATGCATATACTTATTTAATAAACTTAAATACGTGCCTCTCAACATTTTCATGATTAAATCGCTGCTGATCTAGTTTTAACGAAATTTTGTATTTGTTACCTGACTGCCGAAGGAATTTTGAGTCTCGGAGGACGATGTCCGCCTCTATAGTCAGTCCTTCAAATATTCACTTTCAGTAGTATGAGAGTGCGACTTTCAAGTATTTTCTAGCAGAGCGAACATGTTTTATATGAGAGTATTTCCTATATACGAAAATAGGCTTAAAAAAATCAACCTGGAAACGTTGCAAGTTAGACTTAAATTAAGCGACCTATGCACATTAGGTATACAATTTTTTATTAATAGACACAACTTTATTGAGCCATATTTCCTTTAAAGTACAGAGCAGATCCAACCGTAAGCAACATTTAGTCAGTGTATACCCCAGCTACTAATAATGTATCACACCATAGCCCAATACCGCGAACGTGCTCCCTGTACAATGATCTGGACTGGACATTTTGCTACACAGTCTCATACAATAACATAAGGTTATATTTCGACTCAAACAGAAACCGGTGAAACCAATGACTACATTACTAACATAACTAAGTACTATATACTGCATGCACCCTGTGATTAATATGTTGTAAGTGTTGTAACTGTGCCTAAAATAATAAAATAAAATGTCTACAAGAAACATAAAAGCATTTATTTATTATAGTCAGACATAAAGGCACGTCCAAGCTCATTGAATGGAGGTCGATGCGGCCGCGGTTGCTGCAGGAAACCGCAAACTATCCAGCTAAATAACTACACAACGACGTATCAGATCTCCGGCCAGTTGATACTAAATTACTCTTTTTTTTATTTACGTTTTAAGAATCATTAACTAGAAGGTACGTACCTAGTTGCTTTTAAATACGAGTAGTAGCTTTACTTGATCAATCGATCAAGAAAAAAAAATGTATGATGAAATTGATGAATGGATGGAGAAAATGTTCTAGCTTCGCGCCGACTGACAAGGTTGGGCAGGGTAAGTAAAGAAATTAAAATCTTTTTATTTTTAGTGCTCTTTGCGAGGTGCACTTTGCCAATAATATTTTAACGACACGAGTTTTTCTATAAGCTTTAAAGCACACAACACTCATGTGTAAATCTAGATACTACGACACAGTAAATATCTATTAAGATTATAATTATAGTCAATGATGTAATATAAAAATCGGCCAAGTGCGTGTCGCGCCACGCGCAGTGTAGGATTCCGTAGTTGCCTGTCTTTCTTAGTTACATCGACACGCGCGCGCCAACTAAATGGTTGCGTCGTCGGCCGAATTTGTACGAAAGTTGGCCTTTCTAAGTTCATTTTAAGTTGGTCGACTATTACTCGGTAACTAGTTATGCCTACTCAGCCGTGATAGTTTTCCTTTTAAATTCATATGTACTACTGCCACGATTTTTTTCACATTCCCAATTTCCCAGTAGCAGCCATTTAGTCGGCTTTAGTACCGAGGTTAATTAACCCGCGCAATAATTTTGGGCTTAAAACGCCATCTAGTAAAAGCGACGAAAATGTGTAGCATACGAAAGTGAGGGACCGTCACAAACAAACCCAAACCACAATATAGCCAACATAAGGAATATCAAATTCAAGTCAAGGCCTTCAATAAATAAGTCTCTATGGAAACGAGGTGTTATATTTTTGTTTTTGGAATATAATTATGCTCTAACTGCTATCATGTATTATTTAATATCAAAGATTATAGACCATATCCAATAATCTTTGTTTAATATCAAAACAAATAAATCTCGATTTTCAAGGTAGATATTGCTCGCTAATGTCAAAGTGACAACTGTTACATTACATGACATTGACAATGACATTTACCTCTAAACGTAAGTCATATCGTGTCACATTGATTGATTATTATAATAATCGTTTATTATTTAATACAGTTATTATTGTAGTTGTAAATACCAGCAATATTGCTTTGTTATTAATTGAAAATGGATGCGAAGAAATATACGAAACCCAACTTGCCAACTACACAAAACATTTTGGAAGACATGGCTAACACAGATGATAAAGTTTATGATTTCGTAAAACTAGGCCCTGAAGACGATATTCTGAGTAAGGCCTACAAATGTTTCCAGAGTTTTGAGAATTTGCAGAATGATTCAACAAACCGCAGTGAACTGAAAGTGAAATTAGAAGAACTTAATCAAAAATTAGTGGAAAGTATACAAAGCATACAGATGTAACTAAATATAAATTAGTTTAATAAAGTATTTAATAAAACAATGATATTTTCTTTCTAACTATTTTATTATACTACCAAGTTGTAACAATTCATCTTCTGTTACCAAACCTAGATGGAACAAGCATACTAATGCTGCACCCTGCTCTGCAAACTTTTTATTTTTTTCCCAAAATGATGAAGTGTATTTCTTACCATTAAATGTTATTATTGTTTGAAACAATTTCGTTACCTGTTTTGTGTCATAAGTTGGTAAGTCATGGCCATTCTTTCCAGCCCAAGCATGAAGCCTTGCTTTTGGCAAATTCAAGTCGTTGAAATTTCCTCGTATAAAACATACCTGGAAATAAAAGCTGATTCACAAAAGGTGGTTACTCAATACTTGTCTAGGATGATGTACCTACTCACATTGAGTTTATTACACAAAAGGTGGTTGCTAAATAATTGAGGGTTCCCAAGCTTGAAAAAATAATGAAAATGAAAATATCTTTATTGAGACAAATAAACAGTAACATAAATATAGTTGAACAACGGGCCCCCAAACTAGGCTGGGCCTGTATCTTGGGCGCCCTACAAGTTGGTATTCTTTACAAAACGAGAGAGCTAGGTTCAGATGAACGCGCGGGACGCGTGATTCAGCTGTTCAGGTGGTGGCGGCTTGCGCGCGCCCGCGCGGCAGTCTAGAGTGAACATTCAGTGAGAATGGATGTGGAGGAGGCTGTTTGCTTGTGGGTTTTATACCGCAAACTGCGACGTCGTCGTCTAAAGCAAAGACGATACTGGGTGCACCCTAATTTAAGTCAAAGACTTTCTTTAAGCCTGTTTGTGACTTTCTATCCCACACTAAGACTACATGAAGATCGATTTTTCAACTACTTTAGGATGTTGATTGCATCAAAATCCAAAATGTTTGTTAATAATCTCAAACCGCGCGCCGAGCCAACCGCGCGTCGCCGCGCGTTCATCTGAACTTAGCCTTACAGTGTGCATAGTACTTTAGAATGACATTAATAATCATATAAGTTGAAAAAGAAGAAAGGAAAAGTAACAATTAAAAATACTTAATCATTAATTAATGAATCATTAATCAGCCAGTCATGATCATGAATGTAGTTCTACACAAGTATGAGCAGCCCACTTTTGTGTGAAAAACCACTAGAGCAAGATCATAGTTTACAATGTTTATATTAAAGAACTCACTTTCATTTGTTGGACTCCATCAAGGTCTGAGTCTGTCATTTTTTGTTTCTTATGAGGAGGTTCTAAATCCTCTGGGGTCACCTGCCACCTCCCCTTTATGCCCATTTTCTGATATTGTGACTGCTTCTCTTGGCAATATTCTCCCAGACTCCAAATATTACTGGAAAAACATTTGAGTTAGGGCTATGACTATGCATTGACATTTAATATCTAATCAGCTTCTGCCCACACTACTCCATCCACATGGAACTTGTATATATTGTAGCTACATACAAACGTTCACCCACCATTTCACACCCTTAGGGGATTATTTCCAGGATGAAAACAATCCTATATCCTTCCCTGGGACTCAAACTATCTCCATACCAAATTTCATCTAAATTGGTTCAGCGGTTTAGGTGTGAAGAGGCAACAGACTGACAGACACACTTTCACATTTATAATATAATGGGTGTATTATTAGCTATCGTCATCATATCAGCCGATTCATTCTGCCCCAACGGCCATTGGTTCTATGTGCAATGTGCCCTGCCCACTGCCACTTAAGTTTAGCGTCATGGCTATATACCAACCATATTTGTTCAAGTGTTTGACACTCTAAAAACTGCCTTCCTCTGGGAGTCTCCTGCAAGTCTCTCATAATATTCTGGACACAATATTTAGAATTACATGGTGAGTTATCATAATCAACAGCAAGTTTCAGATACTCCTTGATGACAGTGTCCATGGGCAGTAAGCCTTCTTTCCTGAAGATGGAGCAGTTCCATTCCGCAGCCCTGGCCAGCATCACACTGGTACACCCGGTCATCTCTTTGAACTTTTTTATATCACTGTGCTTTTCGATTTCTTTTGAACCACCACTACAAGCATAGACAATGAAAATACATATGTATGAGTATTGTTATTTCTTAATATGAACTAATTACTTGATTATTTTATAGAACACTTCCAGAGAAATATCCTAGGTCCTATAGATAAGCAAATACATGACAACTTTAATGCAATTTAACCTTTATCTTAACCAGTAGCTCATATTTACAAATGAAGTGTAAAAGTAATTGGAATTATTGACACTTTAGATAATTTATGTACAATCAGATATCAAGTACATGCTTTAAAAATGTAACTTATAAAATGCCATACTCAAATTTAAAAAACCGGACAAGTGCGAATCGAACTCGCCCACCGAGGGTTCCGTACAAAATTACAAATGTATAGTTTTCAGATATTTCCCTGTACTTGTAGAATAAGACGATATTACTTGCCAAGTTTCAAAGTTCTAGGTCAACAGAAAGTACCCTATAAACTTTGATTCCCTCGAGTGTCGAAATATAGGTTTTTTGCGGCATAACGGCCATATCTTTTATTATGTTGACTAAGAAGTTTGTTTTTCAGTTTCAAAGGACTGTAGACCTGTGTATGTTTTTAATTTCAACTCGATACCTCCACATGTTCCCAAGATAAAGACAGACGGACAACAAAGTGATTCTATAAGGGTTCAGTTTTTTTTCCTTTTGAGGTACGGAATCCTAAAAACCTATTATCCTTCTGTTTAACTAATCCTATCTGAAATTCAGTATATCTAAAGAATAAAGTATGTCACGTTGATAAGCTTGGTTAACAACGCGTGGTTGATAAGAAAGGCCCAGGTACATTGTTTTAAGATGATAATTTTTCATCAAAAGTAGTATAAGTAAAGGACTTACTTTGCAATGACTGGTATTGATATCCTCTCTGCAATATAGCGAATTACATCTGTGTGGACAGCATGCTGTGGTCTCTCATCTTTAGTCCTGCCGTGGATGCCAATGGCTTTAATGCCTGAACTTACTAACTTATTTACCAGTTCCAAAGTTTCTTCTGGAGTTTTAAGTATTCTAATTTTGCAACTAACAGGTATAGACAGATTAGTCACCAGGGTATTTAGAATGTTCCATGCTTTGTCCGGCTGGCCCATCAGGGCTACACCCATGCCACCTTTGATGGAAAATTCCTTGGGACAGCCCATGTTGATATCTATTGCAGCCACATCATTTTCCCTGAAATTATAAAATTTCCAGTGTGAATTCATTTGTTTACATTTTAGAGTCAGGGGTTGTTAATATTACTCGTAAGATTGTAAGTGTTTTATGCATGTTAAGAGTCCGCAGTAAGCTTGGCCGAATTTCAACTTCCATACAAACGGAGTTTTGTTCGCATTTTACGACCACATGTTGGATTGTGACGAAACTGCATATACAGTGATATGAGGTATATCTATGTCTGTAATTAGTTTGTATGGTTCCAGTTTATAAAACAAAATAAAATACAGCAAAAACAAGTTTTGTATGAAAACTTAAATTCACTGTTTTTTTTGTATGGTATCTAAATCTACATAAACTAATTACAGACATAGATATACCTCATGTTATTGTACATACAAAGTTTTAAACGTAGTTTTAAAATGAGAGCGTAACTACGTTTGTATGGAGAATCAAGCTTACTGCGGACTCTTAAGGGCAATCTCTAAAACTATCTATCCTATTTCACCTAAAAAATATTTTATGGAATGGGCCTTTTGGGTTTGACACAGGCTTTATTCTATCCTGCAGTTCCACCTGCATTCTTTGTAATATGCGGGTGACGCTGTGCAGGCAGCTAGTTATTACAAACAGTAACAAAGCAAAGAACTACTCTGCTTTCTTTTCGTCACTAAACAAAATTAAGCAGTTTATATACTTACACCAATTTGGCAACTTTGAGCGCCCTCTCCGCATCACATGTCCCCAATTGCAGAACAACCCTGTCTTTCTCTTCAGTACAAGTTCGGAAAATAATTGTGCCATCTGTCTGGTCAATATAATCTACAGTATTTAATATATCTGCAACAATACTTTTTGTTTACATAGATTATTTCGTATTATTATAGTGCATTTAAAATAGATATTTCTCTGACTTAAAACATAATTAAATTATTATAACTAAAAACATGAAACTAAGTAGAGCCACGATTTATACAAGAAATTTGTTACATAGGGAAAAAAACGGTCCGGTCAAGTACTCTATGACTTATCATAAATACTTATTAAGTTTAATAAGCACTTGCCATTAATTCTGCGCTTTGAACGTAGAAACTTCCAATCAATTAGTTCTTCCGTGTATACAATGTCAGCACCATATCGAAGAGCCATCAGTCTCATAGGTAATGTGCCTATGCGAACCATTGGTGCAAGAACTAACTTGTTATCGTAAGACAACATTTTATAATAACATCAATAACAATTTAATTAAAATTAAATAATATAAGCAACAATCAACCTACATAACCCCATTCATTCACATGTCACAACATTGACAGTTGTGATTGTGAACTTCCAAAACGTAGTGATTATATACTCTGTTGTGATCCTTAATTGGGCGTTTTTCAAAAAGTGTACATAACTTTTTTTTTGATTTCGTTTTTTTGGTATTTCTTACTCAGAATCGTTGACACTATCGATCCACACAAAAAAAAAAGTGTGAAAAATTTCCATTCCAGATCGTAAAATTTTTGTATGCAGTCTTTTTTATTTATATGGTCGTGACGCACTGGAAGAACATCTAGGACACTTTTTTTCTTGTATGACGATCGATAGTGTCATAGAGTAAGAAAAACAAAAAAAAAACGAAATCTGAAAAAAGTTCTGGACACTTCTTTTTAAAGACGCCCAATTCCTTATCACGTCTTCGAATTACGGGTATCTCTATCTCTATCGCACTTACTCCACTCGAGTGATAGGGATGGAGGTACACGATCTTCGAGATTCGATTTTCGTGGTAGCGCTGAGGGGCTACCGCGAAACGAAAACGAACTTCATTCATGTATCTCCGCCTTTGTCGCACTCGACAGTTCGAGGGACAGGTAGGGAGATACACGAACGAAGTTCGTTTTCGTTTCGTTGTAGCCCCTCTGCAGACATACAACTCGTACAAGCGCGGCAGCCAGCATGAGCGGTACAAAAAGTTGGTGGAGCGCGAGATTGGGAGAGAATACTGCAGGACGTGCTGCATCCGGTATCTATCCACATGGACCAAATCACATCAGACGTGTGGCATCGCCTTTATCGAATAGCCTGCAGGACGGTGTGGACGCGGTTTAACCACTTTCATAAGATTTCACATAGAAAAATAGCGCTTCCAAATGTCATAGTTGACGTATTGATAATTACGGTCCGAGGCCCTACCGCGAAACGAAAACGAATTTCGTTCGTGTATCTCCCTCTCTGTGGCACTTGCTAGTTCGAGCGACAGAGAGGGAGATACTCGAACGAAGTTCGTTTTCACTTCGCGGTAGTCCCTCCGGTTTGGTTTTTGACAAAGAATAAGTATATTATAAATATTTTGACAAACAACATAGTTATCTATCTATCTATCGTATATCACGTAGTTTTATTTACGTTTTGATTGACTAACTAATCGTAGCTTTCTTTGTCGAAGTGAAATTATAGTCGATCCCCAGCTCAGCTACAATGAAACCGACCGTGGCTGCCGACGAAATGTTTCCGGAAGGAGTTGGGCCTTGGATGGATTTGGAAGAAGTGTGTTTCGTTACTTATTTATTTAGTTATTTATTGATACTTTTGTTATTAAAGGAACAAGAAAAAATAACCGCTGCCTTTGAACTATTTATTTAACCATATTTTTTTTTGTTGTAGGCCGGAGGTCCATCAAACTTACTCATGGATTTAGCTGCAAATGAAAAAGCTGTACATGCAGATTTCTTTAACGGTATTTATTATGATTGATACGGTTCTTGATATGAAATGTGTTTTTTATTGAGTATATCTATGCATTATTCCTACGATAGGAATCATACACACATACATAAGAACATAATCAAAATAATACCTAAAACTACTAAAGCTAAATTTAAAACTTAGTATCAAACCTCGTCAGTACATGTGCAAAGGTGTCCATCATGCTGGCCGCAATGCCGCGCTGAACAGCTATGGCTATTATTATTTTTATTGTAGCTAACCCTTGTACCAGAAATGACCCAGAGCTGGGATCCAGGCCTCTCTCCTGCAAGCAGCGCCTCACTTCCCTAAAAAGGGTTCAGCCAAGTGTTGGTTACAATCCTCCGTCATGAGCGATCGACTAAGAAGAAGTAATGTTGTTTTAAGTGTTTCTCAAAAAAAATACATTATTATTAATTGTATTTTTTCTAGGGGGTTTCATTTTATTTCCACTGAGAATCACAAGCTCTTTCGATCCTTATAGGACAAAAAAATGCCCTAAAGAGTTTTTTTTCCTAATTGTGTTACCATTTCCCGTATAATTTGTACAATACAATAGGAAAGTTCAAAAATGTTCGGAAAATTTGGGACACATTTTTTTCTCCTATTGTATAATAAAAAGAGATCGTGATTGTGAGCAGAAATAACATGAAAGTTGCAGAAAATGTCGTAAAAAATTGGTGGCATTTTTTTATAGACATCCTCTTACTTGTTTTGTCTTGTTTAGTGGGCCTAACATAAAAATGAGATTACAACCATTCGTTTTTCCTTTTATAATTTTTTTGTGGTCTGGCTGATATTATGGGGGAAAAAATAATAGGGATTAATATCAACAACGGTTCACTTTTGCATAATGCATCCTGTTGTCCAAGAGTTTGCAATTGTAATCAACCCTCCCCTACTATTACCTCTTAACAGGAATATTTATTGTACATTGGGTTACCAATAAGAGCCTGTCCAGATGACGCGTTTTAGGCGCGAATCCACTTGCGCGCTTAGTCATAGTATTTATTCATGAACAATACAGGATTGTGTTAGAAAATACATTTCCAGTTAACTAAAAAATAAGAGTATAATATATATAAGACTAAGTAGAAATCGCAGTGTGTACAGCACACAGTGGAAATTACAGTAATGTTATGTAACTACCAACTAAACACATTCTTCAAACACTTCCACACTATAGAAGCACTCTCTCAATAAAAACAATTTTTATTTCTCTTTAAAAGTTCTGCATTCAGAAATAAGATTTAACATTTTTACGGCCTGATTTCTCACGCAGTGCTCCTCTATTTTTAATTTGGGGCGAAATTTTATTTTGATATTTTTAGTACGCTTGAGTACACGCAGCTCTTGCTCTTCGTGCTTTTCGAATTTGGCCTTATGTTTAGTAAATTCGGTGAGAAGTATTAGTATGTATAAGCTAGGTACAGTGAGAATACCCGTTTTCTGATAGTACACCCTACAGAAGACCCATTGTGAAAAGCGAAACATAATAATATTTATATAATAAATATTTTACTGTTTCTATAATTCTAATGATTCTTTTTTGGTACGACTTGAAGAGAGCACGTCTCTACAGGGGAGGGACTTAGCCAAATAAAAAGTTCCGTATCGAAATTTTCTATACTATAGAACCTGTTCAGATGAATGACGCGAGTATAGAGTATATACTGAATATATTGCTACTAACCCTGTAACTAAAGAGTGGTTCAGTAAAAAAGTAGTAGTGAATTATCTGGTATGTTTTATTATCTTTTGCTAAGTATGAAGCAGTAATTTTTTAAATTAATCTGTATATAATATACTATAAAATAAAAATAAAATCATATTGAAAAATATGAAATTGTATGAGTTTTCTCATTTTTATTGAAATATACTTTGAAAGTTTTTGAACAACGCCATTTGATAATTTTCACTTGCCGTTTCCCACAAGGCCACAATTGAATATCCATTTTCACAATTTGTTTTATGCTTTTAGGAATATCATCTTACGAATAAGTTGTACCAATTAACTGAATTTTATCTTGGGTAGTCAGGAAGTCTCTCCAATCTAACCTCTGACAGAGGTTTTTCTATGGGAGACAAATTTCTGTAAAAATGGCAAATACACAAAAGTGGAAATTCCATGTAACTACAAGGGCTGTTTGATAAGTCATTTTAAAAAGTAAAAAATATATATAATCTTTAGACAATTTACATTTATTTCTCATCATAGTCTCCTTTGAGGGCCAAACACTTGTTCCAGCAAGTTTCCAATTTTATGATCCCCTCCAAAAAATACGTTTTGTCGTGGTCTTCAAAATAGCCGTTTACACCAGCGATGTAGTCCTCATTTGTCAAAAATTTTTGCCCTCCAAGCCATATTTTCAGATTTGGGAATAGGTAATAATCGCACGGAGCTAGGTCCGGCGAATACGGAGCATGCGGAACCAGCTCGAAGCCCAACTCGTGGAATTTTGGCCATTGCAATAGCTGACGTGTGCACTGGGGCATTGTCTTGATGAAAGAGGACTTTCTTGGGGGACAATTTTGGTCGTTTTTCCAACAATTCTGCATAAAACGGTCCAATAACTCTGCGTAATAACGGCCAGTGATAGTCTTTCCCTTTTCCAAGTAATCAATCATAATGATTCCTTCGCCATCCCAGAAGACTGTCGCCATCACCTTCCCAGCCGACAAAACAGTCTTGGCCTTCTTTGGGGCACGCTCACCAGTCGCTGAATCAAAACAATGGATGGCCATTGTTTTGATTCAGGTGTATAATGATGGACCCAAGTTTCGTCCACAGTGACAAATAGACTCAAAAAAATCCGAGGATTACGCTTCATCTTATCCAAACATAGTTTTGAAATTCGCTTTCGTTCGCTTTTGTTCGAAAATTTACGAGTGATCACAGTCAAACAATTTTTAAACTGACAAAAACTTGTTCTTTTTTGCTGAATTTTTGACAGTCTTCATTTGAAAGATTGTGCCTGCCAGTGTTAATGCCATTTACCAGAAAAAAGGTTTTATAAATAGTTTTTAAAATGACTTATCAAACAGCCCTCGTATCTCGAAGTGAAGTCAAATCAAAAAAGTTAAATATTGAAGAAAAGTCAATTTAGGAAGGTATTAAGTAGCTCATTAAACTTAAAGAAAAAAACTATGTTTATGAGGAACACCTCATAAATTCTCACAGAAGACACTGTTCAAAAAGTATTAGGAGAGATGTAATATAAAAGGCGAAAACTTGAATTCGCCCTTTTTATTTTAAATACGGTTGTATTGAATTTTATAGAATGGTATCTACAGATTACTATAAAAATGCAGTTTTTAAAAATTATCACAAAATATAATGAAAAAACCACATATTGTTCTGCCACTTTTTTTTTCCGAATCACTCCTTATATATGTATTATTATTTTCAGATTTTGAAGACTTGTTTGATGATGATGATTTGAAGTGAAATGCTTGCTGCTGTATTCATATGGACTAATTGTGAAATATATTATGATAAATTCAATGTAAAATAAAATTTGTTTTATTAAATGTCACATGTATAAGTCAACTGATGTGTATTTCTCAGTACCTTATTGTTTAAGTTAAATTAGTTAATTTTTATAGATAATTGATCCGCATGGCAGATCTTCTGCGCGCTCGCCGCGGGCAAGAAGCACCGTGCCGTGAAAAAGCAACTCTACCGTCCACGGTGAAAGGTTCAAATTCCAATGACAATGTATTTGCACCCTAAATGAAGTGCATTTCTTACCAGTTAACTAGTTATGTCTAAACTGTGATAGTTTTCCTTTTAAATTCATTATATGTACTACTGCCACGAATTTTTTCACGTCCGGTTAAATGGCTACTACTGGGGAGTAGTAGTCATTTAGCCGGCAGGGGGGGGGACACATGACTCGAACAAAAATTAGAGCTTTAAATCCCATTATCTCGCAAACGCATAACTGAGTTGAAAAATAGTTTTAGACAACCCATTATATTTTTGAACAAGCTAGCCAACGATAACCCACACTATAGGTTTAACGAGAAAAAAAATACATCACCAATTTACATAAGGGTACCCTAAAAAGATTTTTTTTCAGGATTTTATTATACTGTTTTGTCGGCGTGATTGGTTTGTATACCCACGCCGAACTGTCGTTTTCTAGTTGTACGGGTTACTGAGCTAAGCCGAAGACAGACAGACAGACAGACGGACGGATATGGCGAAACTATAAGGGTTCCTTGTTGACTACGGAACCCTAAAAAACGAAAATAAATAAATCTTCCCGTTTAGTATAGGAGTCAATGTATTGTCATCAGATATACATATACTTTAACCGAGCAGGAATATCTTTAATCACTGTCTGTTTAGTTACAAAAGTTAAAAGTGAAGAAAAAACCGACATGATTCATAAAATCGTTTTATTTTCACTTCATTTTTGATATTCGACCATATACATCAGCAACATATTGTTTTCCATTTCATTGTACAATAGTTGTATAAAATGAGGCCGCATCGGTCTTCGGACATATGATAAAACTGTGTATGAATATAAGTAAAGCCCGTGGTGATATAGGTGTCGCGCCGCGGCGCGGGTGGTCGCTACACGTCCACGTCGCTGCTGTCGTCGCTGTACTCCTGCTCGTGCGCGTCCTCCGCCTCCGCCTCGCCCTCCGCCTCCGGCGCCGCCTCGCCCTCGCCCTCGCCTTCACCCTCTCCCGCTTCCTCTTCCTCTACAGTCTCGTCGAGCTCCTCTTCGAGCATACTAGTGAGCTTAGAACTGACGCCTCTACCCATTTCTGAAAAAATAAAGTTGCAAGCTTTATTATCCTATACCCTAGTCGACCTCTATAGCCTAGTTCAGGGGTCGCCAAGCTACGGCCCGCGAGCCCATCTAATCCGGCCCGCGATAGTGATGGGGTATGGCTGGTCAAACCAGTCTTGGCCCGCACGAAAAGTGCAGTGTGGCCCTTGAGTCAAAAAGTTTGAAGACGCGTGGCCTATTTTATAGTGACCCTGCCTACGAAGCTAGAGGTCCCGGGTTCGAATCTCGGTAAGGGCATTTATTTATGTGATGAGCACGGCACGAATATTTGTTCTTGAGTCTTGGGTGTTTTTTATGTATTTAAGTATTTAATTGTCTAGGTGTATACGAGGGGCAATTCAATTCAATTCAATTATTTATTCTGCAAATAGGCCACAAGGGCACTTTTACATGTCAAACCGTAATTTACGATAAAATAATAATAATAATCTTACACAATAATAATTTAAAATTATATAGTGGGCGGCTGATAGGTCCTAAGCCTATGATATTTTGAGGTCCTTTATGTGTTTATGGTACTGGCCATTAGAAAGGCCATTTAAAAACAAATTATTAAAAACAAAATCAAGTCATATTTGTTTGAATTTTTCTTGAGATATTCAACGGCAAAGTTCACCATGTCTGAATTATCCACCAATATTACGAAAATTGAGCACCGTGCTGTAATTAAGTTCCTTACAAAAAGTGCTAAATCACCGCAATGTATTTTTGAAGAAATGGGTACCAAAAATGCTGACGGCGTTCGATAAAGAACGTCGTGTTGAAACTTCCCAGGCGTTTTTAGGTCTGTGCGGAGATGGTATAGATGAAGTATGCTCACGAATAGTAACTGTTGATAAACATGGATCAGGCAGTATGATCTGGAGTGGAAGTCTGAATCCATGCAGTGGATTGAAAAGGGTGAAAGACCACCGAAGAAGTTTAAAGTGCAAAAATCGGCTTCTAAGTTAATGGCCACTGTGTTTTGGGACTGTGATGGCATTCTCTTAATAGATTATTTACATAAATGCAATTTATTATGCCAATCTATTGAGACAGGTGCGAAAAGCGATAGTTGAGAAAAGGCATTTTAAGGGCAAATTAAGGAAAGGCATTTTGTTTTTGCAAGACAATGCACCACCCGGGTTGCGAGGCAGGCTCTGAAGGAAATCGGCTTCAATGAAATCGACCACCCACCCTACAGTCCGGACCTATCCCCTAGCGATTATTTTCTGTTCAGTAACATAAGTTATTTTTTATATATTGTTTTTTTTCTACCATAGGCTTAGGACTTATCAGCCGCCCCTCGTAAGTATGTGTATCGGCATCTAGTACCCATAGTACAAGCTTTGCTTAGTTTGATTTGTTTAAGACTGTCCAACCCGAATATTTATTTTATGTCCAAATTTTTTATGGTTTTTTAACCCTGTTTCAGGCCGGGAGTTGAGAAATACTTATCTTACTCAACCAAACTACATGGAAATTTGACATGCTTCAAGTGGTCGATATTTATAACGCCTCTGCCTGAATAAGGGTATTATTAATACAACTGTCTGCCTACAGCTGCTCAGCACTTCATTTATATAGGGAATTGACTATGGTTGAAACTTTCTTCAATTGTGAAAGTTACCAGAAGTTTCCTCACATATTTTTGGAAACTTTCCGCACCTTGCACATTTGTAGCCCTACCGGTTCAGAGTTAGCTACGGGCAGTACATTAAGAACTGTTTCCCATTGTCTGACACTATAAGTGGCGCTATCAGATAAAAGGATTTACCTTTTGCTGATACCATATGAAATGTACCGCCTTAAACAATATCGGAAACGGTCCGAACTTTGACTTTGTGACGCGTTTGTTGCGATTCGTTTTATTTATTTATTTAAGAATTGCCAAGACTGTGATTTAGATTTGCTATCTACTAAGTAGCGGCTGAGAACTTGAGTGCTAGGAAAACCTACAATTAAAACGAATGCCGTGATGGAAGTCTGAGAAGGTACTCACGTTCTACATAATACTCTAACGATTTCGGTACCATGCTCTTTACTCTTTCAATTTCTTCTTCTGAACATTCTCCTTTATCTAAACCTGAAAAAAAAAAACAAACATAATAACTGCCCGTAATATGCCTTCATCATCTACGACATTCAAATAGAGAAACAAGAAAAGTGGGAACATATGCCTTTTTGACAAATATCGTGGATTAATATGGGTTTGTATACACAGTTAGAAAAAATACTTCGATTATCTGGTAGAATCGTGGTGCTTGGCTTGTTGCATGTGATTATGCTAGTAAAAGGGAAGTATCTAAGAATTTAATTCTAAATAGGTACACATTTCTCATTAGCCGTGTCTACACCGGACGAGCGGCTCGCCCGAACACCGTTCGCCCAAACGTGCTCGCCCGGTGTGGACGTGATTCGGGCAAACGGTGGCTCGCCCGAGCCGTTCGGGCGAGCCCCCGAATGCTTGCCCGAGCCGCGATCGGCTCAGCCTATGTGGACGGTGGTTTTGTTCGGCCGAACTGTCGTTCTGTCGAAGGCGAGGGCGATTTTTGCCCTACGTATTATTATTCTAATTTGTACTTTATTGTTAACACTATGAGGTCGTAACACATTTTTCGTAAATGCAAATTCCATTTTGTTTTATCACACTTTTATATTTTGCTGTTAGCCGATTCGACTTCATTCAAAACTGAACGCTATTCGTAAGAGTATAAGCCGTTAAACACTTTTTGCAATTGCATATTCTGCAAATAAAGTAATTTTGTCCACGCGTCCTTTACCGTTTTGCTATTGAGCAAATTCGAATAGTTCGAATTTGGACGTTATTCCTAAAGAGATAAAGCTTTGAAAAAATATTTGGCAATGGCAAAAACAAATTGGTATTTTATTTCTTCGTCTCCTTCATCAATTTTGCTGAGTTAGGTTGAACTATAGCGTACTATTAATAAGGTTGTTATTAGATATATTGGCACGCAGGGGGAGAGGGGGGGAGGAAGGGATTTTTTTTTGCAAAATTAAAATTAATCAAGTTTTCACTTCTGCCGGCACTCCCGGAGTGCAACCCGGTCTTTTTTTTATCAAGGTAACTTATTAAAGTTCATTCGAAGTCGCTGCGTTGGAAAAGGTCAAAACTAGCTTGACCCCTGGATACCTACATTACATATTGATATTGGGAAATTAGGGATCAAGTTATACCTACTGGCGGTTGGTAACTTGGTAGTGAGACGAGTTGAGGCGGATTTGGGAATTGCGTAACTGAGTTCGACACGCATGGGTTTGTTTGTCAGCTGGAAGGATTGGTAGATTGAGTAGTACCTACCTAGTAGGAATTTCAATAGGTAGGTGTCTTCGCTCTGATCATAACACAATTGATCAAATAATTTTATCCCGGCCTCTTGTCGGTTCTCAAAAATTTTGCGCATACACATTTTGCGGCTTTTTTTAAATACATTTCTTCCGATTTCGAATTCGAACAAGCAAAAGGAAAATTAACGTTGTCGCAGCGACAGCTGTGCGCACGTGCGGCTTCATCGCGATCGTGAGCTCAACTATCGGTAGGTAAATTCGCCCGAGCCGATCTGGCTCGGGCGAGCCGCGCGCGTTTGCCCGAACCCCCGTCCACACCGACCGAGCGCTTGCGGCCGACCCTTTTGACGGCCCGCCCGAGCCTTCTGACGGCTCGCCCGAACCGTTCGGGCGAGCGTTTTTGATGGCTCGGGCGAGCCGCTCGGCCGGTGTGGACACGGCTAGTAGAATAGCCGGCTCACTTTTTTGTTACACAACGAGCCTAAACTCAACGGGGTTACGTCGGTTAAGTACTGTATTGTTATGGCCGCCTTCTGTCTCCATCATTAGATCAGCTCAATGGTATCATAATATTGAATTGTCATCCAAACTATACTTATACCCAAATTTCAGTTCAATAATGAGGCTCATCACCCTCCTAGCGTAATTCCCGGTGTGCCTTAAACAAGCTCGCGGTCCGCTTTGACACCTAATGCCTCTTGGCATCGGCACTAGTTTTACGAAAGCGACTGCCATCTGACCCTCCAACACAGAGGGACAACTAGAACTTATTGGTATTAGACTGGTTTCCTCACGATAATTTCCTTCACCGAAAAGCTAACGGTAAACATTCTGTGCACAAGTTCCTAAAAACTCATTGGTACGAGCCGGGATTTGAACCCAATACCAGCGCTTGACAGCCGCATGCCTGAACCACTAGACTACCGTAGCTCAATAGGTTAAGTTTAACTGGTTCAAAGTTCAGTTTGTCCCACACTAAAAAACGAATAGGTTAAGTTAAATAAAAGCTTGTAATAAAAATTAACTCAGTGACAGTTTTGTGACGAAAATTATACGTACAAATTATGTGAAAATGAACTTGTTTACATACATACATTCACGCCTTCATCCCTAAAAGCGGTAGACAGAGCACATGAAACTTGTGCTCCAGAACCACTTTTAGCATAAATGTGGGTATAAACATATACTCACGCCCGTATCCCATTGGGGTAGGCAGAGACTAAGGAACGCCAAATACTACGGTCCTTACATACTTCTTTCGCTTCGATCACATCCATACATCTCCTCATACAGGCTCGTCGGTTGCGGGTACTCCTGACCTGGCCTTTTAACAGTATCGCTGAAATTTGGTCATGATACCCTCACCTAGGCCGCCACCTACCGACCCTTCCATCCATCTCCTGGACGTATATCCTCTTAGTCAGCCTACTTTCACACATCCTCTCAACATGCCCAAACCACCGAAGCATACCTTGGTCAATCCTAGTCACTACATCGTCTTCTATTCCACATTTTTCTCTTATTACACTATTTTTTATTCGATCATTCAAACGAGCTCCACACATACTTCTTAACGGTCTCCTTTCAACTGCATTCAGTCTACTCTCATGCTTTTTCTGAAATACCCAAGTTTCACTTCCATACACCAGTGTAGGAACAAGTACTCCTCTGTGAACCGCGAGTCGAGCCTTCTTTGTTATATTTTGGCTGCTCACAAACGCGTGCAATGCTCCATTCACCTGATTTCCCGCTTTCATCAGCGTATAGGAGGCATTTGACGAGTAACTCACCCATTTTTAAACCACATTCACTCTCTTTCAAAGGTATCATACAACTGTCCATAAATAAGTTAAACAACCATGGCAAGGCCACACAACCTTGTCTAACACCTCTTTGGATGCTAAACCAGTCTGTGTAGCCACCATTGATCCTTACGCATGCTCTAGATCCCTCGTAAAGGGATTTTAATGCCCGAATCAATTGGTTGTTTACTCCATACATGGACAGAGTTGACCATAAAACATCCCTCACCACTCTGTCATAGGCTTTCTCCAAATCGACAAACGCACAGTACACCTTCTGGTTTTTGGCCAGACATTTTTCGGTGATGCATCGAAAGGAGAAAACCTGATCCACACACCCCATCCCCTTTCTGAACCCTGCTTGCACATACCACATTTTATTCTCAGTCTCTTTCACTACCCTTTCTATCAGTACCTTAGCATACATGGGTATAAAAGATCGACAAAATGTGATATCGCAGTGACAGGTTGCTAGCCCATCGTCCACAACACACTTCAACCCTGTTCCCTTAGTCGACTGTTAAGACACCCACAAGACGAAAGGGATATTCTAACCCGACACCAATTTTTACACAAACTGAATACTTCATTTTCGTCAAAAAACTTAATTTTGCATGGATGACTCACGATATTTGGACATAATTTTTTTTGAAAATGGCCAACTAGATACGTACCATATAAAAGACCCATTCTCTTCAATATGTCTATGTCATCGTGAATCTGGAACCTTTTGTTGAAATTAAACATATACTCCGTTCTGTAAATGCAGAAAAACAAATGATGATAATATTATATTTTAATATTAGTAATAATTTAATCATTGTACAAACGCCAACACAGTTAACTGACCATCCTGTATTTATATAGAACCTTATTACAATGCACATAAAGTGCACGGATGGTCAGTTAGCTGTGTTGTCGATAGTAGGTAGGTACAGTCAAGGGCACCAATATGTATACACCACAAAGTCTTTGTCATGAATAAATGTATCTATCTTTCTTTCTTTCAATTTCAGTTTCACTAAGAGTCGCGGCTCCTTTATTAATAAACAACTGCCGCTCGGCCCCGCTAGCGTATTACAGAGAACGCAAGCGAAGCCGGAGGATAAATATCTATTCTGAAGGTCCATTCTATAAACTAATGTAAGATTTTTTTTAATCCAATGAGATGTTCCGCCGATTACCTCATACATTACACCCTTAGAAATTTTAAATCTTTATTATATTAGTATAATATACATACATAGTTTTTATCGGTTTAGATAGTACCCCCGGTGTTTGTCGAAACATGCAGTTTATATAAATAAAATATATAATCATATTTGATATATGAAACTTACTTGTCATTTGATATACTACAGTCGATAAGGGCCTTGTCACTAGTATTCACAACTATGAACGGCAGATGAATCGCCGAGGATGGAGATGGTTTCACACCTTTGTTCTCTGCCTCTTTATTTCTTTCTATTAAACTCTTAAATGAGATATGCTGAAAAAAACCAGGATGTTCATAGAACATGGTATTTAAAACTACATACTACTTATTTATATTAAATGTGCAAAAAATATTGAAATACCTGTAAAATAAGTTCTTGTAGTTGTTGAGTTTTCTTTTGTATCTTTTCCAGTTTAGCTTGTTTCTCCTTTTCTAGTGCTGTGCATTCTTGTACTGAATTAGTTGGTAGTCCTAACCACCGAATTTCTTTCTTTTCTTTAGAAATTATGTTCATAGCCATTAACACATTTAAGGCATCATATACTCTCCGACGAATATTCTTTTGGTCATATTGCTGAAACGTGAAGTTCTCTGAGTTTTCAAACGAGCACACAAGTTACCTGACAGTAAGTGAGCTAGCTATTAAGCTCATAGACATTGTAGACATATGCAATTTGACAATCCATCATTGATTGTGCCGGTATTTTCATCAGCTGGCCTAACCTAACCTAACCCAACACCGAACCAAATTATCAAACAAGCCGGCAACGCCGCTATTATTCGAGACGAGATTAGCAATTCTGATTTCGCGTAAAAATTCGGCGTCGGAATTGAGCGATTGCAGATCGTGTCAGTCAAGCCGACGATAAGTCAATTACAAAGCCGTCCATGCTACGGGGTCTTATCAACATTAATCTCGATTATATCGACCGAGATTTCCTGCCAAAGAGATTGAACCTCAAAAAATTTTCTTAGCGCGAGATCTCGCGAAATCGAGATGGCATTGTCTAAACTCATTTATGCGCGTTGACGTTAGTATATAGCAAAATGTTCGCCCCCATTTCAGTTTTCATCGCAGCTAGACAAAATAGATAAGTTAAAAGCTAGAAAAAAACGCGGCGGCGTGGCGGCTCGTGAAAATGTACGATGAGTAACCCGAAACAAAAAAATATGAAAGAGATTAGAGTACATAACTATAGGTTTGCCTAAAAATAAATTAAGGGCAATCCGGTGGGAATCGGTTTGTAAGGGCGCTCCACCACAGATGTACATAACTTATGTTTTATTAATTAATTTACAAGCTTTTAGTTTGCATTTTAGATTCAAATGATTAGGCAGAAAAAGTGCCAGGTGCATTCAGTAATACTAATAAATATGAAATAGTATGAAAAAATTATACATACTTGACTGTCAGCTGATCCATGCATGCCAGCTGAGAATTCCAACACTAACTCGTCAGCAACCTCATTGTACGACGTAAACCCTTTAGTCCTCACTTTTTCACAAACTTTCATCGAGAAATGCCTTAAACCTTTTCCAACTTTATCAGCATGCTTACGCCGTTTTGTAGTGCTGTAATTAAAAAGATATACATATAAATAAAACGAAAATTATTATGTCGAAAGGGCCTTCGCCCATTAAGACACTGACAAGATGCTATGCGTGACTTGTCAATTCGTGTGAGGGTTTATTCTTAACCATCGAAGAGTTCCATTTTCTGAATATCAAATACCGCTCGTAAAGAAAATCGTACCAAGAGACATTAAATTAACTTACTATTCTGGAGGAGGTTCGTTATCAGAATCGTGCCTTCTCCTGGAGGCACTGGACATCGTGGGCAGATAGTTTGATTTGCTGTTGTTTGTAGTGGTACACGTTTCTAGCTGCGTCTCTACTGGCACGACTTGCAAGGTCTCGATAATGTTAAGCTCGGCAAGAGAGTCCTGCTCTTCTTCGTGTTCCTGTAAACATGTTTTGTTAACATAATATTATATACTCTATATATACATATCGCATGGCTCGTAACATCTGCGCCTGACAATGCTAGCTGCATTAGGTACAACTTGATCACCAGACGCTGCTATGTTTAACGACTACATTAAGTTTTCTTTACGTACAACGCTGGTGGCAAAAGAGCGTAGCTACGGCCCGCCTGATGGTAAGCGGTCTCTCCTCTCACTCCAGGGGAGTTACATGCTCGGTATAGACCTGAATAGACTATTTAATGTGATGCTGATGTGTTATCCTACGAAAGAGGGTTGAAGTTGTGTGAGCTCTGGAGCTTATGGTAGGTACACTTTTTAGCATAATGTGACGTCAGGCGCAACTTTAACGGGCTATGTCTACATATTTTTTTGTTCGATTGACAAATAAAAATAATACTTGACCAATATTTTTTGATAATCTTAAGATTAGTGTGACATCGTGCGCTCCGTCATTGTCGTGTGCGTTCTTGATTTTTAGTTTGATTGACAAATAAAAAAACATTTTTTGATAATCTGACTGACTAAAAAGATTTTTTTAGGAAAGAAGCCAATTGTTGTAAAAGAACAATTAGCAAAAACCGCATGTGTTTTCCAACGCCGGGAAGTCCACAGTTAGCAACCATCCAAAGCGGTCAAACATATGGTGTCCTGCCGTTTGAACAAGTCGTTTGGCAAAATTACACTTGACAAACAACGTTTTGCAAAAAAATGTTTCGCCAATTGATCATTTTACTACTAGTCATTTTACAAATGACTCACTTTTCCAAATGATCAACAGTTAAATTTACATTTTATAAATAATTATTTGACTAAATGAACATTTAGCAATCGAGTTGTCAGACAAAACTACTATTGGTCTAAAAACGTTTGGTACAATGTATTATTTGACAAGTGGTTCCTTTATTAATAAATCTCATAATAGATATGGTCTGGGTCAAATTAATACACATTATTTGGAAAATTTGGTTTCTTTAAACCAATACGCAATTGTTTTGCTATCTTCGTCAGTCAGGGATACAGTGTTTTTCAAAATATTGCGGAATGTCTGTCTACCTAGGTCTCCGTTAGGTACGACGACGAGCGAAGCGAGGAGGAGTGTTAGGTTGAACTGCGAACTTACAGCGCGTGAGCCTGTTTTTAAAGAAGTTCTTTTTATGAAATAACATTTTGTCAAATGACATTTGGACAAATGCTTAATTTGCGAATCATATTATTTGCTGAAATGAAAAAAGGTCAATTGACATTTTATTATTTAACCCATTTACCAAGTGTAGTGTTTGCTAATTGATCATTTGCTAAGTGAGTTTTTGTAAGATGATACTTTTGTCAAATGTCTCCTTTGCCAAATGATCATTTGGTGAAACGTTGTTTGTCAAATTACCATTTGTCAATAATTTTTTGGTCAAACATTAGTGAACCCAAACATATACATATGTATAAGGGTCCTTATAGATGCCTTGCAGTTTCGATGCAGCTATGTCAACTGCATTCAAACTGCACTTTTGCAATCGAAATGCAGTTCGTCTCTAAAGGCGCCGCTACACTGCCAACACTACTTAATCCTAACTATCTTTAGACGCCAGCTTATGGGCCTTGCAACTTCATCATCATCATATCAGCCGAAAGACGTCCTGCGCCACCCGCATCCAGTGGACTCCTGCGACCTTTACCAGGTCATCAGTCCACCTTGTGGGGGGGCCTCACCCACGCTGCGACTTCCGTTACGTGGTCGCCACTAGAGAACCTTTCCGCCCCAACGGCCATCGGTTCTACGTGCAATGTGCCCCGCCCACTGCCACTTAAGTTTAGCGATTCGGAGGGCTATCGGTTACCTTAGTTCTGCTGCGGATAGCCTCATTTCTAATGCGATCGCGCAGAGAAATTCCCAACATAGCCCTCTCCATCGGACTTTGGGTGACTGAGCCTTCTTATGAGGCCCATAGTGAGCGACCACGTTTTCGTGCCATACGTCATCAGTGGCAACACACTTTGGTCAAAGACTCGTCTTGAGACACTGCGGAATATTGGACAAAAAGATGTGCCGTAGCCTCTCGAATGCTGCCCAGCCGAGTCGGATTTGACGATTGACCTCTTTCTACAACTTCGCGCGTAAAGTGTCCGATTGAAATTGGAGTTGATACTACACGGACATTTGACATGATCTTGTCTTGTTCATATGTCAGTGCGTTTCGGCCTTAAAGTCCTCCATGGTCTCAGCCAAGACTACTATGTGAGTGATGTACTAGCCGTTGATGTTGATGCCTAGCCTTCTCCAGTCCAGAGTCTTGAAAACGTCCTCCAGTGCAGCGGTGAACAGTTTTGGGGAAATAACATCCCCTTGCCTGACACCCCGCTGCAGCGGAATAGGCTTCGAGCTCCGATTCTGGAGTCGGGCTGACATAGTGGTGTGCTCGTACAAACAGTGCAGTACTTCGATATAGCGGCAGTCTACTTGGCACCGCTGGAGAGTGTAGTACAGCCCAGGTTTCGATCGAATCGAAGGCTTTCTCGTTGTCCACGAACGCTAAGCAGAGAGGCAGGTTATACTCGTCTGTCTTCTGTATAACCTGGCGGATCGTATGAATGTGGTCGACGGTACTAAAACCTCTTCGGAAACTGGCTTGTTCGGGAGGCTGGAAGTCATTAAGCCTGCGTGCGAGACGATTCGTAATGACCATTGGAAACAGCTTATAGACATGGCTCAGAAGTGAAATGGGTCGGTATTTCTTCAGCAGGGTGTTGTAACTCTTTTTGAAGAGCAGCACCACCTCACCACCGTTCCACGCCTTTGGCGTTCTCCCTTCCAGTAGGACGGTGTCGAACCACTTCTGAAGGGCCGTAAGGATCGGTTTTCCACCCGCCTTTAGGAGTTCGGCTGTAATTCCGTCTTCACCGGGTGCCTTACTGGTCGTAAGCTGTTTCAGAGCCATTATAATCTCGTACAGGCTGATGTCCGGGATGTCGTCGGTATAGTGTCGGGTAAGTCTAGCTCTAGGGTCTTCCTCCAGATCAACTTCGGGTCTGCGAGTTGACGTGTATAGTTGTCCGTAAAAAAACGCTCTATTATCTCACTCAAAAGCTCAGGTTTGGAAGAAACGACTCTCCAGTCCTCAGTTTTCAACCTTGCGAGCTGGCTCTGCCCAATAGACAGATCTCGTGCGAACATTTTTGAGCGCTTATTTCTCTCGATGGTCTCTACGGACGGTTCGTATTGAATTGGCGCAGATCGCGGGTAAGGGACTTGGGGATCTATTTATTGAGCTGCCGGTATAAAGTCGCATCGGCTGAAGACTGCAGAGTCATTGCACTCCTTTCCTTCATGAGCTTCTGAGTGGAGCTAGAGACCCCTTTTAGTTCTGTTGGCCCGCTGGGCCTTAAAGAACTTAGACCCAGTGGCACAGACAGCTTTCACAAACCCATCGTTGAGTTTACCACTTCGGACGTCTCATATTGGTTGCTTAGCTCCACTTCTTAGGATCTGCGCGTTCACGGTGTGAGGCGGTCCTCACACTGCCGCCGCATCCTGCTGCGGCTTCTAGACCAACCACACCTACTCAATACAGTATGCAAGCCAAATACACCTACTCAATACAGTATGCAAGCCAAATGCTGCATAGATAATATGTAATTTGGCTGTGGCAATGTGTAAAAAACCGAATGTTCCCAATTTAAGGATTTCAACTGTACAAGTGTACATATGAAAAGCTTTTTCTTTAATTGAAATTAAGTAAAACCGTTAACGCGAAACGAAACAACAGAGACATATAGATATGCATACTTACATTAGAAAAACGTTAACCTGCTGTTTTAGGCTTTTGATGAAAATAATTATGAAAGAAGCTTACTTTAATTTCTTCTGGCTCCTCTGGCTCAGTTTTCGGAACAACCTTTTGCAAGCGGGCAAATGTGTCAACAGGTACTTGTACCAATTCTGAAATTAATGGGATTATATCTGTTAGAGGTCGTCCAGAAATCATGTTATCGTTGTATTGGAAGAATATAACAAACGATTACGTTTGGAAAGGGGGGAGCGTGAGAGGACGTCATTTTCTTTACTCGGCGCCAATGCACAAGCAACAACAAGGGGGGGGGGGATACAAAAGCAGTCTTTTAAAACAGGTTCATGAAGAACTAGGAACTATACCCCGTGTATAGGAAAACCTGTTATTAGATGGGAAGATGAAATAAAAAATATCCCTGGTCAAAACTGGATGCAAATAGCTCAAGATAGAGACGAGTGGAAAACTCTGGAGGGTTTCACCTGTGAAGACGGGGTTCTTGCTAAATATGAAAATTCATTAAACTTAAACTAACATTAAAAGTTAACTTAAGACTAACTCTAAACACCAAACAATGTTAAAATTCGCAAGAAATAAAAGGCTATTTTATTTATTTACGAAGAAGTGTCATATACTAGGTTTTTAATCAAATTCGGTTACTAAGACTCAGAAACAAATAATTATGCTCATCACACAAATATTTGCCCTTTCGAACCCAGGACCTGCAGCGTCGTAGGCAGCGTCACTACCCACTAGGCTGGCTAACCAGTCATGAGAACAAAAACAAAAAGTTCTTAAAAAACGTTTATATTCTCAAGAACAGTTAAGAAATAAACCGGTATTTACGGATATATTTTAAACACTTAATTAGGGTACTAAATAGGGCCCTCACTCAGCATGTTTTCACGGCCGAGCTTACTGCGGACTCTTAAGAATAATACGTAACTTGAAGTTAGCAGCAAAGAATCATGAATAAATAGGGTTGTTAAGACATTCAGTGCCTTCAACACACATACTGTTATCACATGTGTAAAAGTTTGTTCTGTGGGCTTAGCAGCAAATGTTAACTAATATTCTAAACCACATTGCATCAACAAGCACAACACAAATCCGTTATATTGTAAGTTCCTGTTTATGTGACTGAAATATTACAGAAAATCAACACAACAGTAAACATGGCAACAATAGGTGGTCTTATCACTATAAGTAACAACTCCCTTTGGGTAGCAGGAACGCAGCAATGAATGACACATCTCAGTTAACAGGTAGTGCAAAAATAGACTGAGAGAGTAACAAAAAAACGCAGCATGTGCAACACCAACACAGTATGAAATGATACTTTAAATGAATTGACGGAAAATAGCGTCTTATGTAGGTATATGAAAATGCTCACTGTTCATATTGAGTGAGACTGAGTGAGATGAGAGGAAGAGAAGATCTGATGTTAAATCTAACCTAAAATGTCTACCTTGATGCATCATTACTACTTATAACTCTAATCAACCAATAAATTTAAAGAAACTGATCAATTGATTGAGTAATGTGTAACTGATGTTATGTTGTGCCAACCATAGAAATAATATACATATATGGTGAGATGATATATTAACTCACATTTTAGAGTTTATTAGTCAGTCAATATACCTGTAGATCTAGATCGAAGCATAAAATTGGTAATTGTGAAGCTTTTTACTTAATTGCAATTGCTAAGGAAAATAATCACATAAATACTAACAAATAACAAGCTCCTACAAGCCATAAACTAGTTCAGTGCCCACAAAATCTATCATGATTAAATAACACTTACTTGATGCACATTTAATGCCACTCAACTTAACAGTCCGGTAAAGAGGAGCCTGTAAATAAAATATCATTAATTTCAGTTGCTAATAGATAAAAAGTAAATAAAAATAAAATAAAGAGGAGCTTCTCTCTATCTACTTCCATATTAAGGTTTTAAGACCAAATAAAAGTTAGCAATGAACATAATCTGATTTCACTTATTAAGCTAAGTAAGTCTCTTACTTATGATGGTTAAGCTATGTATTAATGTGGTTAGTAGATAAGGACCAATAAGCAAAGATACTGCATTTATTTTGACCTTTGTTATTGATTTTAATGTATAAATAGCATTATATAATATCAGGCCAACATGCCCTAAACAAATTTAAGGTACCTAATTGAATATAGAGTTTAATTATTAAATATTTTCTAGTAACAGTAAAGGCAAGCTTACCTGTGTGTTGACCTCTGAAGTGCCTGGCAACTTAATGATTTTAACAGGATTTTGTTTAAGTTTAATTTGACCAACAGTTTGATTAGTGTTCTGCACTACTTTAACCATTTGAGGCTGTCCTAAAACAATTAGATTTTATTACACTTAGCAGGGGGTTAATGATCTATATTTTCCCTTGATGTTTATACTAAAATACCTTGACGAGCACAACAACTCAGAATATTAACATTGATAATACAACTGAAAATTAGTCTAAAAAACCATTTTACAGGTTATGCCACAGCCTGTTTACACACGAATAGCCAATGCCGGGATATCGTCTTTGGCGCTTCACACGGAATCTTTGTTTAAACAGCAACAAAAGAAATGGCTTTTTAGTAAATCGATGACCAAGGGATTTCGGATGATATTCATGAATAAATATCAGAGGAATTTGTAATAGAACAAGTAATATTCATAAAGGTAGACGAAGGCTAGCATAACTACTAACCATTGGCGTCACGTATAAGGAAATTTACTGTACTACTTTTCTGGGACATTTTCTTTGTACTCTTAGCAATTGCGCATCCATTTACATTTCTCTCACAGGTACGGTCTAACAGAAATATAAGTTTGTTAGAGACCAAACAAATTAGTTTGATACTGTACGATCAAAATGGCGACATTTAATTTTGGTACCAGTTTGCTCGAAAGACACTGATCGTAAGTCAAAATGTACGTTTTCCAAACCACATAAAAGTCTCAGGTCTCTTGTAAACTTTAACGTAACATGATCACTATTTAAACAAATAAAAATACAAATATAAACGCGGCAACAAGACAAACTCTACAGTTAAAACTCATCGAACGGGCCCAAATACCAGCTGATTGGATTGGATGACGCTGTTCACGTGGTACTCGTATAATCCCACGCCCGGGAATTTTATGTCGGTTCCGGAAAAGGCGCGAAAGAATAGTGCCATCTAGTGTATGTAAAAATAAGTAAAGATAAACACGCATTATTCATGTATGTAATGTTGGTGTTCATGACATTTTAGAGAATTTCAGTTAGTATGTTATAAAATAAAGTAACCTTTAGCTTTCGCTGTGGTAGCTGGTAGCTGTCAGTGTCAAACAAAAGCACGGCACAGAGAAGATATCAGAAATGACAAGCACGGCCTACACTACACAATAAACATAACCTTAACCTTTGTTGTATAAACATAAATATTTTATTTGTCTATTTGATTAAGTATAGTAGTTTTTTGAAATTACAAGTAGTTATTTACTGTAGGGTATATACCTAACAAAGGCCATTACTATGTTGATCATATTCTTAAGTTTGTGTTTGTTAAATCTTAGTGCAACTAACTCTGTTAACCTAAACGACTTAAATGTACCAGCAGAACATCTTCCTTACGTTTTCAATGCATATCCTAACGTCGCCAAATCGTGTGCAGATGATTCGACATGCCCCTATAAATCATTAGCTGAAATGAATGCTTGTTGGGGATACGAGGCCAATTGTAATATAAATAATTCTTATCATGTTCGGCCGCGATGTCCTGGAGACCATCGAGGTTGGGTGAAGACTAAGGAGGCACAATATGATACGTTTTATACTCAAGCTGATTTTGGTAAGTTCTATTTCATAAGGAATTTATGAATTCAACTTCAGTAGATGTAATATGGCATATTGATATTTATAACTGTACTAGCTTCCGCCCGCGACATCGTCGGCGTGGGCCCGGAATAAAAACTATCCTATATTTTAATCCAGGCTATAAACTATCTTCGTGCAAAATTTCATCCAAATCGGTTAAGCTGTTTAGGCGTGATTGAGTAACAAACATCCAAACATCTAAACATCCAAACATCCAAACTTTCGCATTTATAATATTAGTAGGATATTTTTTGCATACATCTTGCGATCCCATTAGCAAGGTACACTTCATATATAAGGAAATGGTTTAAAGATATAGATGCAGGTGCAGTGTATAAAATTCAATCTGTGAAAGAACTCTTTAAATAAATTTGCATGTTAACAGTAGTGTCCCAATACATTTATGAAAATATTGTTTGTCATTAAGAACATAGATGCATTGTGTAAAAATTCTGATAGCCATAATTATAATACACAAAATAAAAATCGGGACAATGTATCCATTTTTATAGTAAATTACCTAGTGAAATTTTGTCTCTACCCTTTCCGGCTCTTAAAAAATACTTGAAAAAAAAACATTGATGTCAAAAGCTTATAACAGGGTTGATGACTATCTAACTGACAGAAATGCATGGCCCAAACCAGAGCCCAAAATAGCTTAACCATTCATATAGCTTATTCGGTATTTTTTCTTGTAGAACAATGCATTACGGCTGTAATGGCACTTTTACTTGCAGAATAAAATATCATTTCATAAATTATTTCATTTATAATGAATTAATGGGTACTTCTCAGTGTTTCTCCCATATGACTATTTCTGACCTTGTTGGTTGCATTAAAGATTATAAATGTTGAATAAATTTTAAGAGGAAGAAAGAAACATTTAATCCTTACTATGGTTTTTATGACTTTCCAGGCTATGTCAAAGAACAAATCAATGAGCTGATGGTCATGTGTGAAGCATCATATCCTGATGACTCATCATTGGAGTGCTCAAAGTACTTGAGGTATATTTTCTTAGCAATAATAGCAATATTTTGACTGATTTGGAATTGTCTTTTAAAATGTGTGTAATATTATAATGTATGTTTTAGATTTTGCAGAGGCCGTAACTTGATGCTCAATTTTACTGGGCTGATTGGTCGTGGAGACAATTTACGTTACAAATCTGATATTCTTGGTCCTGGACAAATAGGTACATTATTTATTTTACTCAAAAACAGGGGCAAGACTCCCAGCTCGAGTTGCGACTAGTAAAGCATAGACTCAATCCACAGAAAATGTCCAAAATGATCTGCTCTCAGTTCAGTGGCTGCTACTTGTTTCCTGGTTGCCACATGTTGCATGTTGCAAATCATTATTTGTGTTTGGTGTTTGAACCACATCATTTTCCGAAATCTGTTATACTAAGATATAAGTTACTAAATATATTGGTATCTAGATACCTACTTACTTACTTCCTGGGCACACTTTGCATTTTCCTATTGACTTGAAAGTTAGTTTTATATTTAAATTCTTATAATATTTTTTATTTTAATTGAATGTTCGCACGAACGATCGCAATAGATATTCTTGTAAATTGTCATGTAATTTATAATGTAATCTTATATTGTGAATAATTTAGTCTGAAATCTGAATATTTCATACAAATTCATATACACAACATAACAAACAAACAAAACACACTCAAACATTTCATATAAATTTTGAGGAAATAAATATTACATGTACATGCTAATGGTGCTTATTCATAGTGCACGTTCCTTGTTGACGTATTCGCGTAAAATAACGGTATAAAGAAGTGTGCGGGTCGACCAACTGGAGTAAATACCAGTGCGAGCCACCCGCACAAGTAATTTGTGCATACTTCTTACGCTAGTGGCCCGCGTCTACTTGTACCGTGTACAAGCACATGCAAGTAACGAATGCATCTATCTTTAGCATCCTACTTGCGCAAGTTTCTTCAACTACATGCACCATGTATTGTATATACAAAAAACATATAAGGGCGCGTACTTTAGGCACTGATGTGGCGACTCATTGAAGATATTAGCTAGTTCGTTTTTAGCTTATACAATGTACAGGTCGACACACGTAAAAAGAGCTCTGGCGACCATACATTTCATATGGCGCGCTGTAAGAGGTAGTAAGTATTTGAATTGTTTTATCAATATGTTTTCAGGTGGATACTGTAAGTTCTACTCTGACCGGCTGAAGAACGAATCAGAGCATTTTAGTCAACTACAGTCATGGGCTTCAGAGCTGCAACACTTTGTGAAAATGCCTTCTAGTCCCATAGCTGATGGGTTATGTGACATAACGATTGAAAAACCAACCTACATAATGAAATTAGACGCAAGTAAGTCATTATCATCAGTTGTTGTATCTTGTACAATAAATATAAGGCCTTATTTATGGGCGATTCGCAGCCACAACGGAGGGGGGGGGGGGTCGTTTTTCAATGCAATTCTTAAATCGTCAATAGAGTAAAGGCCTATGATGTTAAATATCTATATTGATATGGAAAGGAGGGCCTGTTGGATGTAACATGCTCGCACGTAGGTTTGTCAGTGTCTGCACTCTCACTGTCTCTGGTTTAACTTTAGTAGGAAAGCCTACTCAAAACTGCGCTTACAATACAATGACGCTTTCCGCATCCTACTGAAGCAGCCCAGGGTTTGCAGTGCGTCGAGCATGTTTGCGGAAGCGGGGGTTTCCGACTTTTTCGCCATCATTAGATGCCGTATTGCAGCTTTCTGGTGTAGGTTGAGGAACTCCAGCAACCGTATTATGAAGACCATTTCGGAAAATTTATGTAGACCTATCTAACGGTACTGGACTTCCGTCCATCGCGATGGGAAGAGATAGCATGCATAACTATTATACTTATATTCCATACTGTAATATTTTGTATCACATACTGTGCAAATGTTATCATATAGCGTGTACTGTGTAACATATTATTTTATTCAGTTTCTATTTGCGAGTTCCTATAATTGGCTCTGTATTGCTATTTATAAAGTTTAGCGAATATTTCATAGCTGTTGGAATTCCTTGTATAAATAAATAAATAAATAAAATAACTAGCAATATGCAGCTAACTCATTTTTTTATCAAGGACTAAGTAGTCATTTTTATGATGAAAGTATTGTAATATTACTATGTTTTATTTTTAATTAATATTATTGTTTTTTTTTTGTATACACAGCGTCATATAGTTAGTAGCAGCCAAGGTAGCCAAATATTTCGGTACACGTCTTTATTTCTGTAAGAATAAGGGTGTGTTACGAAATATTTGGCTACTCTGGCTATGACGCTGACTGTCCCATGGACTATGTCTGCAATAAACTGTTTTTTTTATATATCTATATTGAAAAAATCTTTAAATTAATCAAATGTTTTTAACTTTGCAGCTGTTAACATGTATCACCATTTTTGCGACTTCTTCAACCTGTATGCTTCACTCCATGTCAACTCGACACACGCGAGCACCTTCTCCCGAGACAACCACATACTGGTGTGGGAGACATTCACTTATGGTTCAGCATTTCAAGATGCTTTTAAAGCTTTTACAGTAAATCCTATATGGGATTTGAAGAAATTTAGAGGAAAGGTGGTGTGTTTTAAGAACGTTGTGTTCCCTCTTCTGCCCAGAATGATTTTTGGGTTATACTACAATACTCCTTTGGTAAGTTGCCGTGTATTATTGTTGCTTTTATTAATACTGTCAACAAAATGAAGGACAACGTTATAACGCCGTCAACGCCACTGCAATCAACTGATTGAAAGCGGTGAATTGGCGACGAGTGAGCATATGATTGGGACCTGTGAGCCGGTGTTTAACCTAGAACCCTCAAAGTAAAGTGTAAATATGTGAATATTCATAACAAAAAACTTGCCTGTGTAATTGTGTACCAAGCCAAGCAGGTAGAATCATATACGTCGCTCTGTGAACTCGTAAGATTGCTTGCATTCATTTTCGTACCAGCACGTCTATCATGCGACGGCTGCGACATACTCGATTTTTCTCGCACTATATCTCTTGTTCTAAGTGTTCTAATAAGAAAGAGACGGATAGTGCGAGAAAAATCGAGAGAGCTCGCGCGCCGTCGCATGATAGCCGTGCAGCTCGACATTTGCCCAATAAGTGTCTCTTGATGACTTTTAGTTATTATACAGGATGGAAAGATTTTCCATACTAATATGGGTGTATTTTTTCTACAGATCTATGGCTGTGAGAGGAGTGGTATATTCCATGCATTTTCGAAACATATTCTCCATTCGTTGAAGATTAAACCACAAGTTCGGCATAATGATAAAATTAGAATAACATTACTGTCTCGAGGGACCACCTACAGAACTATATTGAACGAAAAGGAGATAGTGGAAGCGTTGCTTAAAGTTAAAGGGTACCACGTGGAAAGAGTAGTATACGATGGAACGGTTCCATTTGTTAAGCAGTTGGAGATGACTCATAACACAGATGTGTTTATTGGCATGCACGGAGCTGGTCTCACTCATCTGCTTTTCTTACCTGACTGGGCAGCTGCATTTGAAGTGTAAGTTGGGGACATACCAGAAATAAATAAAATTGGTACCTTCATGTTATATACAGGGATACATAAATACCTACACTTTGGCGGCGGTGTTGATGTTGAGTTGTATGCAGGTGAACTCATTACAATTTTATATATTAACTAATTTATTAGTAAAAACGCGTATTTAAGTAGATATAAGTATGTGTAATGAATTTGCAGGGTTCGAAAATATCCGATATTTATTATAAATATCAAAATATCGGATATTTATGATATATATCCATTTTGTATGAAAACTATATTATTATTTTATTGTATTATTTATATATACTATTTGCATATGTGTTACATAAACATAATAAAGCAAGTAAGAAACATAAAATCTTATATATCAAAAAATCTACTCAAAAACCTAAAACTTTTTTTATAAATTCTGATCAGTCAATGGTCAAACCTACACTTATTTCTGCATTGATATATATCACAAAAAATCATTGGATATATATCGGATATATATCATGATATATATATATATATATTGAACCCTGGTTATTTGCCATATACAGATCTACTTAATGTTATTTAATTCATACCTGCAATTTATTCAAGTGACGCAGTAGCAACTTAAATAAACGTACCTAAAGTTTTATCCTAAATATAAAATAATGATACGAAAAAGCAGATATTTCTGTTAAATTCAAATCTAATTAATAAGCAGATTCCATACTTGCTTAACATTTTCCGGAAATATGCCAACTTTAGACATTTATTTATCGGATTATCCAATCTTTATCAATACAAAAGTTTTTCTGTGGCTTGCAGATACAATTGCGAAGATCCGAATTGTTACGCTGATTTGGCGCGGCTGCGTGGGCTCAAATATGTCACCTGGCGGGACAAAACGAAGCTAGTTCAACAAGACCAGGTAAGTCATATTAGAGTTCATGCTTGGTAAAAAATGTGGGATGCGGAAAACATGCAGTAGTTTATACATTATGAACTTCGTTGTCTTATCAACTATTTATTACGTTATGATATTATAATATTTACAATTTATAGTACAAGAAAAATTGCACATTTGGAATGCAAAATATGTACATCAATTTGGGGAGAAGGGGCAATTTGCAACAAAAATACACGAATTACAAACTAGGCGAGTAAATAATCATTTTTTATGTAAGTTTTTGCGCTAAATCGAATATATAGCAAAAAAGTATGGGTATGATCCATACTTTTTTGCTATATAAAAAAGGGTTTTTGTTGAAAGAAAGAGAGAGTTGTTTTTTATATGTGGGTGTGATGGTTATCCTGATTGCTCTCAGTAATTCTGAGAAACCTATATTGTTGCTTAAACTAACTCTAAAATAGGTCAAGTTAAAAAGAAAAAATATTTTCTTCAACCAACTTTCAACCGCAACATGTGAATGTGACATGTGGGTAGGACCCCTAAATTTTTTGTAGGACTCGGCAGATGCTCATTCCTAGTGCCAAGATAAAGTTATAAACAAAGTTTCATTAGGCGGACCCACACCGGACGAGCGGCTCGCCCGAGCCAGTCCAAACGCTCGCCCAAATTTACCTACCGGCCATTAGTTCTCTCGGCATCTCGCTCAACAGATTCTCGTGAAATTTTGTAAGCGAGTTCAATATTTATTGGGCAAAAATGCTTTCCTATGTCCGGCTGTCCGGCTGTCCCCTCTATACTACTACTACTGAAGTAGTACATTTAGCTCCTAGGCAAAATATGTATACATATTTATGTTTTATTTTGACCAATCAAAACTGTTCAACGCATTACATCCACTAATCACAACTCTTTAAAAAAACATTAGTTTTTGCTATCAACTAACCAGAATACAGCTAGACATTAAAATCGACCAATCAGGAAACAAAATTCATTTTAAACATTAGGTGTTTTTTATTACCTAATTAACAATAATTAAAAAAACAAACACCTCTGACCGACTATAGCCGCGTCCAAACGTTCAAGCGTGGTTGACTGCATACATGACATATCTGTCTATCTCGCCTTATATGCCCCGTATGCTGTCCGCCTCGCTCGACCGTTTAGATGCGGCTATTAGACGGTCAGAGACGTTTATTCGTGGTGTGAATATTTTCTATCTGTGTCAAAACAGTTTATTAAAAAGAATGGCGCCATTTTAACTATCTTTTCGCCTTGGTATAATTGTTGATTGTGGATGGATAATCTTTGTTTTTATTATTTTCTCGTAGTCGAAGTAAAAAGTAGTGTATAACTTTGGTCTAAAAGCCATATTAGCCCTCGAACTATTTAAATAACCATCTCGTGCTAATATGGTTTACTTTAGACCCTTGTCATACAATCTACTATGGTATGTCCGGCCCTTTGATCCCTGTCAAAAAACCGACAACGCTGGGTGAGGTGTGCGGCCGATCAAAACAACCGTCCACACAGGCTGCAGCGCGCTCGATTCGGGCGAGCCGTGGCTCGCCGGACCACGTCTACACTGAGTACGCACGTTAAGGCGAGCCGTGTTCGGCCTAACCGCTCGTCCGGTGTGGATCCGCCTATTGATGTACATGCCGCCAAACTGTCATACTTGGTCTTACTTTACCTGTACAGTCAGCACCATATAGTTAGTAGCAGCCAAAGTAGCCAAATATATCGTAACACATCCTTACTCCTATAGTAATAAAGAAGTTACGATATATTTGGCTACTCTGGCTGCTACTAACTATATGATGCTGATTGTACTAGTACCAAACTCATACTTCATCTAAAGTTAAGCAATACATTTTGCACCTCGTCACGTGTTGTCTTTTTTGTTTGACATTTTAACCTCGGTTCTTAAAACATCACTGGCAATTAGACCTTAATTTTATTTTCTTCGAGAAGGTGTAGACTGGAATCGCGTCAAATTGTGAAGCCCCGTTTTACTAACTTATTCGAAACAGAAACTTAAAACCTAAGGCTAGCGTTAAATCGAGCCTATACTTAAACAACGAAAATGTTATTACATATGGTGATTCGATTATACCTAATGGCGTTACCTATTCTTAACCTTTTGAACATTATGGCCAACTTTTGATGGTGAAGACTCACGCGAAAGATAGTAAAATGATTCTTGGTAAGAATTTCTTTAATTTATTTTTTAGTTAGGCTGATAGAGTCTGACCACCGAGTCTCGCCACAAGATAGAATCGGCTTAGATATTCAGGAAAATCACCGCGACGCTACCACGAAAATCGAATCTCGAAGCTCGTATATCTCTGCCCCTGTGACTCGAGTACCATAAACCATAAGTGCGATAGGGATGGAGGTATACGAACTTTGAGATTCGATTGTAGTACGACTCTTCTCAGGTGAATGTTTTGTAGAAGGGGCAGTCTATCGTCCTACACTACTAGTGTAGGACGATAGACTGCCCCTTCTACAAAACGTAATATCTAGAATATCAGTGACATTAAATTTGAACCTTAATACTATGACGATACCGTTTGTTTTTCAATATGAATGTTGTAGTGGCACGTGCTTAGTCGGTAGCTAGCGGCTATGCGATAATGGAGACAAAGGCCTTTGAAAGATTAGGGCTCGGAGCGAAGAATGAGAAGAGTCGTACGAGTACTATACCGTGGTTATAGCCCAGACTGGTAAACACGAACACGCTATGTGCTAGGTATCTATAATCGACAGCTTATTTAATATATAAAATTAAAAGAATTTGAATAAATGCTTATTATACCACATCTCGCTGGTCAGACCCTAACAGTGAAATATAGATAAACATTAACAATTCTTTCAAACAGCTACTGTTAATCGTTTGAGTTTTTTGTTCGCTCATTTTCCCCGAAATGACCTGAATCATAACATAAGGTAGGCATTATCAGCCCACAAACATGGTGCGTGTCCACCTAACTTACGGTACCTACATAAGATATAATTGTTTATTAACCCTTTGACCGCCACATACTCATGTCTAAATAACTTATTCATAAAACAGACCTCTGATGCCTAAAATTTGTTTTGTCCCTTTCTTACAAATGTCAGAGTAAACAGCTAAATAAAACGAATCTTATCGGTATTTTTAGCTAAAATAGGTCTGATAAGCTTACAAAGGCTGCACGAATACAGTTTTCCAATTATTAAATGCACTTCTTGTTTGTAACCATTATACTGGCGGTGAAAAGGTTATATAAGCTTTAAATTTCATATTAATGTGAGTTTGTGTGGTGTTGTAGGGCCACGGACCAGGCGGTGGATCGCATGCAAAATTCACCAACTACTCATTTGATGTCGAGGAGTTTCTGCGACTGGTAGAGGAGTGCGCGTCTTACGTAAGGGAGCGACAGGATTTTAAAAACTTCATCGAGGCTTCCGAGAAAAAGCGAATGCATGAAGAGCTGTGATCGATTACAGGGTTAAAGACTAAGAACGCTCTAATAATAGGTTAATAATTTCTGAGAGACAGTAATTGAACCATTAGTTAGTTAACAGTAGTTAATGGCCGTCACAAAACTAACTGACGATTAACGTCGAAGGCTTCGAACATATATACGTTATCGTGCTGGATGGTAGCAGGTGGCAGCATAAAGGCCGCCTCATACAGGCTGATGATAGTGATGATCTGATGAATTAGGTATGTGGCGAGCCTAGAACAAAAATACAAAAAGTCAAATAAAAAAAAAACTAAATAGTTTATTAATTTATATTGTTTTAAAAGTGATTTTCAATAACTTGTGCTATGTTACTTAAGTGTAACAAACACTGCTTCTAAAGCTGGTGCTGTTAAAGTACCTAATTAATGAAATATTTGACATTACATTTGGATGCAATTCTATTGAGATCACAGTTAACAATCATAACACAATGTTTGAAAATCACAGCAAATGTATCAAAAAAAGTATATACTTGAAAATATGATAGGTTTAACAACTTATTTTACTAATCTAATGAATCTTAAGATTAATGATTAAGATCCAAATTTAATAAGGCAACGACAGTCTCGCTCTGGAGTAACTCAGATTGAGTTCAATGGATGGTTTGTAATTGTATACTCATCAGAGATCTGGACGCCATGGAAAATGTATAATACGTAAGCTTTTTATTTCAGAAGGACGCGATTTTTATCCATGCAATAGCATAAGGAGCAATAATGTAAACATATCTTTAGCAAACAAAAATTATCTTGTTTTAAAACGAAAATACGCATTACAGACTTATCGTTCATCGATTGTGTAGGTATGTGAAATGCTAAATGCTGGCTTCACATATGTACGGACGACATATACATAAAAGACGCATTTATCCTGAGAGTGGAAAGATGAGTCGATCGGTTTTATTCTACTCATATTAAATGTATGTCCTATGCTTAAAAGGTGAGGTTTCCTTTCTCGTGTGGCTGTGCCACTCACAAAATTCACATGCATTACTTGATTTTACTAAGTGCCTTGCCATGCTCTAGTTACCTCTTAGTAGTTGCGCTCTCACATACGCTACAGAGTGACCTCATGATTTTTATTTTATTTGGCATGCACCTCCACGATCTTATTGGCCATCGGTTGACTTGCTCCGGTCTAAACTAGGTGTATTCGGTGACTGATCATTATCATTTTCGTAACTTGTTCGAACATATCGGCCTCCATTCGATAGGCCTCCTTATCATCCGTCGCTCAGTAACCCATTCACATCTAGAAATAGACCGAGATTTCTATTCATGTGTGTCCTCTTTTCTGCAATCTCAGCAGCAAATGGGTGTTTTTGTAGTTCTTTAATTTTCGCCAAAGTCAGTTTCAGCGTCTGACTTTGATGGAGGTAGAATTTTCCGTACTGGCTCAATTTCCATAAGGTTGCCGTATTGGTTATCGCTGGGGTCCGAATCTGTTGTCCTTTCTTATTCTAAAGTTCTCAGCTGATTTCCTGCACCAACGTCTGCTTCTAGAGCCTTCCTGTAATTGCTTTGGTCCAGGCCCTCCACGACAGAAAACATATATGAAGGCCACACTGATTCATCTTCTTTTAGAAATGGTCCCACCGTTAAACCAAAGTTGTTAGATTGACTCCATTTGTCAGGTCTTGTTGCAACGTCAGCTGGGTTCATCTTTGTATAATCATAGTATATTTCGGCTTGTGTCTGGTTTTTCTTCATTTCCGCTACTCTATTAGATGAAATAATAAATAAATAAATATAAGGGGTCAATCTTACACAAATCGACCTAGTCCCATAGTAAGCTCAGTAAGGCTTGTGTTATGGGTACTAGACGACGATATATATAATAGATATAAATACTTAAATACATAGAAAAACATCCATGACTCAGAAACAAATATTTATGCTCATCACACAAATATTTGCCCTTACCGGGATTCGAACCCAGGACCTTCAGCTTCGTAGGCAGCGGCACTACCCTCTAGGCTAACCGGTCGTCAAAATGAAACCGGACGTCATGAAAGTGGTTGTACCTGGTTATTTGTTGGAACGTTGTCTCTTGCCACGTTCCACGCTAATCCAAGATTTTTTGATGTGATTTTATGTTTTGTTTGTTGATCTAGAAATTCCTTTTCATTTGACAGCCACTTATATTCATGGATATCTGTTCAAATTATTACCTTTTCTTCGTATATTTCCTGTTACAAGATTGTCTACATAGTAATTATTTGCTGTATATTTCAGTAAGCTGGCATCAGTCTGTGTCATGCGATGTCTACATAATAGTGGCTGGGAGAAGAAACAGGCCTGAAATTATTCCAAAAGGAATGCGACTGTGATGTTATTTAGGAATGGCTGGGAGTAGAGGTTGGTATTTAATGCATGTCCGTGTTACTTCATAACGCCTATTGTGGTGTTGTACAGTACCTACCTTTACAATGCTTCACCGCTTCATCATGTCTAGTAGCTTTAGGGGAATCGTTTATGCTAAGGCACTCAAGTGACTATAAAACAATTTTGTCAATATTTTTGAGTTTTAAGCCAGGTTCGGTAAAATAAGCTTGAAATGTTACAGTGGCAGTAAGTAGGTACACTTAATATATTCTGTTCCGCAATATGATCTTGGTCTACGTTTCCAGATTACAGCCAAGCGAAGTCAGAATCCACCAAGTACCTTTGTTCTATATGTATCCTTTGTTTTACGCATAAACCCTGCAAAAGTATCGTTCTTTATAAAGACATGACATGAACAAAAATTTGGGCTTTAAAGCTCAATATCTAGCAAATGAATCACTAATTTGGAAAATCGTGTAAGAAATCCATAATATTTTTGAACAAGCTATCCAACGATACTCCACACTATGGTAACGAGAAAAAAAGACTTTCCCACTAGATGTAGGGGAGGTACCCCAAAAAAAAACATTGGTCAAGATTTTATTTTTCTGTTTTGTCGGCGTGATTGATTTCTAGTAGTAATGGTTACTGAGCTAAGCCGAAGAGGGACGGATTGCCAGACGGACATGGCGAAACTATAAGGGTTCCTTATTGACTACGGAACCCTAAAAAACCATTTTGCGTATTTAAGTTCATATTTGAACATAGTGAAGGGGCAAGAACTTTGTTTAATATTACTTTTGTGATAATTGATGCAGAATTGTGTTCTTTCCTTACTAAAATATTATGTACTAGCTTCCGCCCGCGACTTCGTCCGCGTGGACCCGGCATAAAAACTATCCTATATTTTAATCCAGGCTATAAACTATCTTCGTGCAAAATTTCACATATATACATCCCGGAAATCCATACATAAAAAAAAAATCTTAACTCAAAACCTGTCACAAGTAGGATGTTGCTGAGTACAGCGTAAATATTCTTCACTATAAGAGGTACTCACAAAAAAAACCCGAGGCCATTTGATGTAAGGGCCGACTTACTATGGAAACCCGACTATGGCCTTTACTACTGTTTAATTCAAATCAGCCTGAACAGCTTATACTTCATAAAAAAAATCTACAGCAAATTTTCTATAGTATGTAGGCAGGCTAAGTATAATGAATCTTGGCATTTCAATGCATCAATTAATGTAGATATACCGCTATATTTAATAAAGGGTAGCTTCGTATTGTGATTCTCGAAATCGGCAATGTATGTTGTTGATATTATCTGGTTTATTTATTATTTCGCGATGCACCGCTAGTTTAATTGTAACAGCAGCATCGAACGTAAGTTCCGTAATTACAGTTCGCGATATTCAGATAAATCGTCCGCGAGATTGGCCGAGTGCGAGTGCGAGCTCGTGCGTCTCTCGCGATGACTTATCGACCATTACTGTTACACTATCTCGAGAGATTCTTTTCACCAATCATGCTCATTTTGAAATTACAATTAATTTCTTATAGTGAGATAAAAATAAGTAAACTAAATACCGTACTTAGTATTAACATCAGGGCGTCTCGAATATTTAACGCTCGGGTTGTGATTATAGCATTAAATAATAATGAAGCTGTTATGATTTGCGTAAGAGAAAATGAGTATTATTAAATTTGTGATTACTTAAATGATACTCGACTCGTTTTAATAGCCTGGCCAATTATAAGTTGAATCTAAGTTTAATCGTGCATTGACCCATTCGCAGCCAAGCATCTGTGAATGAACGCTTACCGCCAGGCCCCCATACAGAGCATTTTTCGATAAAAGCGTTGACGACACTCGTGCGTCATGGGCCCGGCTCAATGTTCAAAAAGAGCTGAAGTTTAAAAAGAGATTTACTCGTGACGCGTATACGAGTCACGGGCCAGGCGGAAGCGTTCAACCATGACGAATATGTGTCGTCACGGGCCTGGAATGGGTTAACACGTGTTTGTGTGACCGGTATCGGTACACATAACTGTAATTTTAAGTGAGACGATATGTATTGTATAATCTGCTGGAATGCTAACTGTCGACAAGAATACATTCGAAAAGAAATTGTTAATCGTAAAACAATCGCATTTAATACGCAGGCAATATTTACAGAGGGAAATTAATGATGGGCGCGCGCGGCCGCGGGCCGTGTGCTCGTAACTTTTTGGCGTAACCAGATTGTATCTCGAAATTAAATATGAAAGGGCTAATTGAAATAATCTCAATTTGTATATTATTTATTTTTGTTGTTTTAATGTTATATAGTTAAGTACTTATTACTATTAGAATATTTTTGTACTTAATGATAATTGATAACTGTTTTTTTTGTTTTTTATTCTGACGTAACTTACTCATATGTAACCGGAGGAGGTAAATTCTGTAAGTAATTTATAATTAAATAATTTTACATTGATTTAATAAAGGTGTATTTTTAGTAGGTGGCATATTTGAAAATTAAAATGATTAATTTATCTAAGTGATTGTTCAATATCCTCTTAAACCCTGAACCTGCGTTCAACGACAAACATTATCTTAAATCTTACTTACTTATTACAAGTGCGGCCAAATTATACCTACAGTACGATTACTGTTAGTTAACCACTGGCAGATAGTTTGCCTTCATTTAATTTTCAACTTTAATGTCATACAAATCCAGCAATCCAGAATTAGAAAACGGTAGAAATATGTCTACAAAGTTCTTTTTTATTCATGTTTTACGTACCTAAGCAACAATGGATTGCAAATTGTAAAATAACACGGGGCTGGAAAAGGTCACTGATCCCGGTGCAGAAAGTGTACATAGGTACTTCTAATAAATAATTATCATAAAATAACACTTTTCTATCTCAGTCTAATAGGCCGCGACACTAAACCTAGTTCGATAAGACTACCGGATGATATAGGTATTACAAGCTTTTATTTCGTTTCACGTTTGTCATCAAATCTTGCAAGTTAAATTTGACCCACTTCCCGGTGACTGATTGAGCTGAAATTTTGGATATAAGTATAGTGTGGATGACTATTCAATATTATGGTACCCTCGAGCTGATCTGATGATGGAGGCAGATGGCCATAGGAATTCAGTACTTAACCGACGTAACCCCGTTGAGTTTGGGCTCGTTAGAATCGTCTCAATGAGTACCTAGTTGATGATGGTATAGAGAAAAGTACAGTCAGCAATAAAAGCTTGTACTAAAAATGATATTTTTGACAGAAACTTGTATATAATTAGTCACGTCATCAATGGATGAACACGAAATGGCGATGCTGCAATGCAAAAAACCTAGCAAAGCATACCTAGTATGATCGAACTTCTCAGAAAACCAAAGCTCATCTGAAAGATCATGAAGTTCTGTGTAAGAAAGACCACTTCTGCATTTTCCAAACAGTGGAGAAAGTGGTTGCTGCCACACCTGTATCGAGGAACAAACGAAACTTGAGTCTTATCATCTAATTATATGTATATCACCACTAATTATATGTAGTCTTATCGAACTAGGTTTGGTGTCGTGGGCTCTCCTACCACTTGGTTAGTTCGGATTTCAAGTTGGGAGGTTAGGAAATAATTCGTTTTGTGACCAATGTGCAAAATTTGAATTTTAAAAACTTTACCCTTAAATTTGGTTAGCCTGAACAATGCAAACATGTTCTTCTTCTTAGTCGATCCCTCATGACTGAGGCTCGTGACGGCATGCTATTCCCCTATATGCAGTTCGGGTCCTCGTCAAGGGGACTGTATGGAAAATACTGCATTTGGTTGCCCTCATAAGGCTTAGGCAGACAGCGAGCGGCGACGGGAAGGGGCGCCGTCGCGCTCAGCATGTCTCGCTGTTTGACGTCGTCTATACTAACTAGTACCTACATTACAGCTGCTACCGTCCTGCCGGCGTCCCGTCGACGTCCTGTCGCCGCTTGCTGTCTGCCCATGCCTTTAATCGCATCAGTCCAGTGCACTGGAATTCTTCCTCTAAGCGCGTTTGCCTTTCACAGGACCTAAAATTACTTATTTGTTTCTCTAGATCATACCTAGATGAACGCATCATATGTCCAAAGAAACAAAGAGTCCATTACTGCAGATGCCCGATAGTCGTCTGGTGATGCAGGGTTCCTCTAATATGAAGTTATTAGTTCTCATGGCTGTCCACGGAATCCTCAATAGTCTCCTCCAGCACAACATCTCAAAGGCGTTGATTTTGCTGTGTTCACGGTTCTTAGCGCACCATGTTTCCTCGCCGTACAAAAAGATAGAGAATAGAAGTGCTCGGACTAATTGTACTTCAATACCTTTGTTCTCCGGTTTATGCTTCGGTTTTTCCGCACTTTGTCGAGATTCTCCATAGCCGTTTTAGCCATTCCGGCTCTTCGGCGGAACTCTCAAGCAGTTGTCGTCATTTGTTAGATACCAACAACTTTTTCTTAAAGTAGGTTGCATGAGCAGCTTCAAGCAGCTGTCCTCGGTCCACTATCATGGTTTTCGTCTTGGAGTGGTTTATCTTTATACCGAGTCTAACACCTTCCGCTTCAAGTCTTCTTAGGAACGATTATAATACGACAAAAATGTTATTATATCCTAATTTAGTAAAATTGATAAGTTTTATACCTACACGTCGAAAGAAATGCGTCCATTTAAAATTAACTAGGGAAAGCTCCAAAAATATGACCAATCAGGAATACGTCATATGAATTTTGTTTATAATAACGGATTTTCGTATAGGTACCTATATCATAATACGAGTATTACCCAATTGAAACGTGACGACATTCACTTTACACGTATTTAAATTGCATTTGCTTGATACACTTATTACAAAAATTTGCTGACCGCGCGGCTTTGCCGGCGTATTGCAAAGTACACAGGCAAACCCGCGTGATAAAACATAGCCATCCATCCGGAAAGTCCATGATGTATGAGTAGTACCGGTAATTACCCGTTAGGTACCTACAGACAAAGCTACCATCTCACAGACTTTTCCTCTTTATAATATTAGTAAATAGATAAATTGGGTTAAGTATAAATATGTGTAGGTACACTAACATTTTCACAAAATTTACTTTAGTAGTATTACTTGTGGTCCAATCTCAAATTGTTTGATACTTACATCATCACATAGATAGATACTCGCAAACTTTACCTCGTCTATTAATAGCTATAGACTAGGTACCTGCCCGCTTCGCCCTTGTATTTGGTACGCATTACAAAGAACTATAAGCGTCAATATAGTACATAATTATGAAAAAACTCGATGATAAATTCAATTGGATAATTTTCTAATAAAACCCCTTCCTCTGACCTCATTTTTACTACTTTCACGAATTTGCTATTCGACTTTCACAGGCGTGCTATTAATCATAGCTCTTATAAATCCCTCAGGAGGGATTTCCGTCCGTGACACAAACTAGCTTATTTCCTATCCTGAGATTAATTCTATGTAACTGCAAGAAAATAAAACAATCAGTTCAGCGAGCGGTTTAATCTTGTGCAAGTAACAGACAGACACAATTTTGCTTTTATAAGTATGAATTAGGTTTTATAAAAGTAGTCGGTAGGCTAGACGGCGGAGTAGGTGGCTGTAGCACGGGTGCGGGTGGTCGCGAGTCGCGCTGGCGGCGATGCGACGACGCCGCTGATTCATGTCCCGATAGCGATCGCAGGCGCCGGCGCCCAGCGCTATTTTCTATATTTATCACCATCCGTACTGCATACTACTGAATAAAGGCATTTATAACTCCGCGAGTTAAACCCACTCATTTCTTTTTCCAATAATTTGTTTATTTTACTTGCATGGTGGAGGCTAGGGCATTTGGCTTGGTTGGAAAGCACAGGACATGCCATAAGGCCAAAGCAGCGATGTCACGACCGGCGACTGTTAAAATATGCTTTGATAATTCACTTTAAAGACATAGTTAGTTTAAACCGACTTTAATTTAATACTTCGGCAAGAACACCGACATAAACATTTCCACATATCCTTTCCACTTGACTACATGAACTGCTTTCCAAGAGGAAATGCGTTGATTATTACAGAAAACAACCCAGGTCGCTATGTGGGCCGATAATATGAAGATTCCGGGCTTTACATTGCCTCGTTATCGTCATACCCCTGCACCCGCGCGTCGCGCAGGCGAGGACTGGGCTGGTGCGTGCGGTGCGGTCGACCTACATATAAAGTACCTATGTTCAAATTAAACCAAATCTTACAACTCTTTTTTTAAATACTTCCGTTAGCCTCTCACAGACTGGCGCGGCCTGCGGTGGCGGTCAATAGTAAATTTGACAATAGCTGTCAAAATTACTATTGACCGCCACCGCAGGCCGCGCCAGTGGGATTCATGCCTTAAGCGTGTGGATTCGAAACTTAGCAAGTGTGTGTGTGTTTAATACACGACTACAATAATTTGGTACTCTCTAGCTGATCTAGTGGGGCAGAGTGCTCGAACAAATTGTCGTAAATGTGGACAAGCTGGACAAAAGTACCAATTTTTTTTCAGGCACTTGTTAGGTCCATAGCTTTAAGTTTTCGATAGGAACCGACTCCTCCGTTGGTCATATTTAATTTTAATGCTTCCATTTTGAATTATACGCATATCATTAATATCTCGAGTTCTAAATAACGTAGAATCACAAACTTAGTGGCTAAATATACATATTTGGGGTCAAGGAATTCAAGTAGACATTTTATAGAGTCGAGTTCCCAAATGATATCAAACGGAACCCTGTTCATATAAGCTTCCGTTGTCCATCCGACTGTCTGCGTATCAGCAATCAGCAAGCTAACAAGTACCTGAAAAAAAAATTGGTGTTTTTGTCCAGCATGTCCACATTATCACCTGAAACTGCCCTACTAATCTAGGTGGAGCCTTCAATGCTTAAGATGTATCTAATGTGCATGACTCGGCATTATATAGTCAAACTCGGACAGCTTTAGTTTTAAGGCTAGTAATATATTCTTTAGGGTGTGGCACATCTTACTACAGGTTTAATAATTTACTTTATAAACAAAGTTGAAACCGACTTTGATTCAGTACTTCGCAAGCCACTTCGTGAACGTTTCCACATTTTCTGTCCACTTTATTTCAGAAAAAACTCATACGCTATATGTGGCCATATTTCAGGTATTCCGTCGATTCCTAAAAGATCTCAGAATCATTCGTTTCTACTTCAACGGAATCATATCAGAATCTTTGTCATACTTTACATAATTGAGGATTTCCAGAAGTCAACTGTAGTCTTCATCATCAGTTCCACTTCAAATTCAATAAAGTAAATTCCGGGGGTCCATAGACGAGTTATAATAGAAAATACCAAAATCATTACACGTGTGCCTACAAAATTTGAGTTGCCCTCAATTTGAGTTCCAATCATCTAATTATAATTCTTTCAAATAAAAAAAGAATTTTGGAAATCGGACCACAACTGAGAGAGAAGAGAAATCAGTGAACGTACCTACGTAAAATAGAAGTAACCTAGTAGTACATAAAATGGACAAACCTTTGTTCTTCTTAGGTAGCCGGGATTTGGTAACCAGTGATCTATGAAGAAAACCTCCTCCTATTTGTAAGTCGGTTAAAAATAACATCAAGGTTATAAAACAGAAGTTTATTTTAAAATTAAATTAGTTCATATTTTGGGCGACACTCGCTAAAGTTAGAAATTGATACTTACTTTCTTTTAACCAATATTGTTTTTTTTAAGCTATCGCCGAAAAACTACAGCCTCAAGTTTTTGAAGACGTTTTTGTTGACACGAAAGGGGTGTGTGTTGCTCGACACGCTCTCGGCAAGCTTTTCTGGTTAGCCCCTAGTAGTGAATCTCAACAGTGATTAATACCGAAGATTAGAGTAGTATACCTCCTAAATAAGTGCAAAAGTGTTATGTTTGAAAACCTACCTTCCTCGAGGTTAGCTGTAGAGGCGATTACACAATGCTTGATGTCAAGTGAATCAGCCGAGAAAGAATTAATCTTAAGTTCGTTCCTCTTGTATAACAGCAGGTTGGACCGAGGGAACAAACGGAAGGTAACAGAACGAAGACAAACATTCGTGGCTCTTTCAAAAGCGTACAATAGTCGTCATCAATTACGGGCAATAGATCGCCCAACATCATTTGTCCGTCCGTCCGTTACTCGACTGGGGCATTCCCACGGCTCGGGACGATCGTGTTTGTTGTCGGAATATGTCCAACGATAAAATAGTAATAGAAAATTGTTTCTGATTGCCCTCGCTCTCTTCCTAAGCGCCCTCTTGAGGTTTGCGTTCCCGTTTTTATTGTTTCCATCTTCTTACGAGCTTATTGATTCAATGTCTGGCGTAGCTGTTCTAACGGCATCATTTCACTAGCCGCTTTTAAACATTTCGATGATAATAGATAACAATCACGAGATGCAGCAACTTATTTTTAATTCTTTTTAATCTACCTATACACGATGTCTCCAGATTCGTAAAATTCATTCATGTGTTTGGATCTACTTTAGGTACTGACCGCAGTGACCTCAGAACATAAAATATTTATTTCTATGATCTCAGATCGAACGTACGTTAGGACAACTCAACTGTCATTTTTCCCTACGTGACAGTTAGATCTACCTGAAGCCCGTACAATGCGCTACGTGGTCGATCTGCGGTACTAACACACCCCTTGTTTTGGACCCCTGCAAAAAGAAACATTAATTTAAGATAATAGTGTATCCAAAAAATTTTACAGCAACGTTTCTGAGCAGTGAATGCTGTGACCTGTTGTTACACCACCGCACCGACTGAAAGTTCAACTTTAGTATGAATTTGCACCAGCTTGCAGATTATTTTAAAAGTAACCAAGATATACAACTTAAAAAGAAATGATATATACTGCAATAAATAGGACCATTTATAATATTGTAAAATATGTATTTTGTTATGTGGGTCCCACTCGGATATTTTCTTTAGGGCTGTGCAGAGACCGATATTTATGATGCTTGCAGAGGCAGCGTATATGTTGCATGAATTCACGGATTTAATCCCTGGTTTATAATTATGCAGAACGATGCATACCGTTGTTCTCTTGATGTTATCAAGAACAAGACCGGAGAGAAATTGCTCCGATCAAAAGATAATCTCGCAGGAACCAAAATTGCTCATCGATAGCGTCCTGCCGCCTGCCGGCAGCCCACGCCCAATGTCAGTGCTTAACTCTTTTTTAATATCAAGAGCTTTGTACCTTAAAATTGGCAATTTATTTCGTTAACACCCAGAACGTGTCGCATCGTCGTAATTTTATAGCGCATTTGTGTTATTTATTTTGTTTATTGTTGAAAATAATAGCGATATGTAAATGTTGCGTGCTCTATACATTTTTCTCGGACTGTGGTCCATTTAGGTGCGGATTAATTCAAAAGATTTAAATATTATTATGGTTATACATATTTGCAACTACAACAGATATAAGGGGAGATTGTTTTACCAAAAAATGACAAAGTATCACTTCACAATTAATTTTACGCATAATTTCATTTGCCAAATTATTATGGCAAATAAACTCTTCACAAATAATTATAACACAAACCCAATTTTTGGCAAATCAACGTTTAAACAATGACTCTCCTACCAACTGGTACTTTGACCAAATTTCATGTAGTCAAATGTTTCAATTGGAAAACATATTTTACGCCAAATATAAGGCAAATGATTTGTATCGCCAGGTTTCAAGCAAGCAACTAAGCATGATTTTTCAAGGCGCATAAAAAAACACATTGCAAATTGTAGTTGTGTAAAGCCTGACCAGAAATATATGATCATTGTCAAGAGGGCGCTATTATTCTCATTTATATGGCAACAGTTCAGTATAGTCTGAACAATGTGAATTGGCAACTCGTTATTTTGACTTACTCGCTTATTCACCGTAGATCAATAAAGGTCTCAATAGGTCAAAATCGTCTAATACGACGATAATGTAGACTCAACATTTATTATTACTCCAAAAGAAAGAAGGCAAAAAATATGCCTACTAGTGACGAAAATCCCATTCAGATATCTCAAAGAATAACGAAGCTACAACCGTTTTAATATTGCTTGTTAGAGAGAGAAAACGCTCGCGTCAGTGACTAAGATTGATCTTCTCCTAAGCCCATAATAAATATTTTTCAACTCATATTTTTACTGTGGGTATTTCCTCGCTTGTACAAGATAACACTACAATAACCAATTCTTAATAAGCAGACCATAATGATATATTGATTTGTTTACCTGTCAGCACTGATGTTATTTGGGTTATGTTATCAACCGAAAGACGTCCACTACTGGACATAGGCCGCCCCCAAAGTGTGCCAAAGTGACTGGTCCTGCGCCACCCGCATCCAGCGGACTCCCGCGACCTTTACCAGGTAATCAGTCCACCTTGTCGGAGGTCTACCCACGCTGCGCCTGTCGGTACCTGGTCGCCACTCGAGAACCTTTCCCACCCAACGGTCATCGGTTCTACGTGCAATGTGCCCCGCCCACTGCCACTAAAGTTTAGCTATTCGGAAGGCTATATCGGTTACCTTGGTTCTGGCGCGATAGCCTCATTTCTGATGCGATCACGCAGATAAACTCTCGGCATAGCCCTTCCTATTGCCTTTTAGGTGACTGAGCCTTCTTATGAGCGCCCATAGTAAGCGACTACATTTCCGTGCCATGTCATCACTGGCAAAGTGGCAATACACACTGGTCAGACACTGCGGAATATTAGACGAAAAGATGTGCCGTAGCTTCCCGAACGCAGCCCAACCGAGTCGCCTTCGAAGATTTACCTCTTTCTCCACCTTTGCCATTCCCCGCCTTCAAGAGTTCCGCTGTAATTCCGTCTTCACCGGGTACAGGCTAGGCTAGCTCGACACTATACCGATATAGTGTCGAGCTAGCCTAGCACAAGGGAGGTCACCACCAGACTGACATCGGGTGGTCAACTCACTGACGTGCTTTAGGGATTTTATCAAATCACTGAACTAATCTAGTGAAATGACAAACCGAATTGACTTTTTTGGCCATTTTACTAAATCGACACAGGGATTTGATCAAATCCTTGGTTTTTTCTAGGGAAATGATGAAATGGAGTAGCCATTTAACCATTCTGCGTTTTAGTAGAAAATTTGTTTAAGGTGGTTCGATTTCCATACAAAACGTTATTTGACATTCGCAGGCTAACGGCGTGATTTTTTAAGAAACTTATGTAACCACCTTTCATAAATTGGCTTTCCATTTGCGCGAAATTCGCCTTTTTCTTGAATCCTTACTAATATTATAAATGAGAAGTGTGTGTGTTTGTTCGTCCTTCTTTCACTTCGCAACGGAGCGTCGTATTGATGTGATTTTTTGTATGGAGATAGTTTAGAAGCTGGAGAGTGACATAGGCTACTTTTTCCACCGGGAAAACATCTAGTTCCCACAAGTTCGTGAGGGAATTTCGCGCAAATGGAAAGGCAATTTGTGAAAGTTACTTACATTAGGACGTTACTTACGAAGACGGCGCTCGCGATTTGCTTACGCCTTGCTGACAAACCACGTAACTGCCGCACTATTCTTACTTAAAAAAGTGCACACATCCCATGCACTTCGCTGATTAGATTATTTGAATCGTTATCGGTTTTTTTAATACATTCTTCAAAAGTCCGTATCGACAATTTCTTTGACTTAATTATTAATCACGTTTAACATTTCAAAAAACCCGCAATTTTATGCATTAGGTAAGTATATGACGAATGAATGCAATTCCATAAATACACAATAAAAGTAAATGAGCATTTTTCCTTTTCGGTACCTACAGGAAAGGGCAATTAACACGTTCACGTGAGGTACCTCAATTAAGTTGTAGTTAAGTCTTATGTCGCAACGTCTACAGACGTTGTGCACGTGAACAAGTAAAAAAAATCCTCTAAAGAATTGACTGGGTGTCACTCACAGTCAGTACTTTTAAGAAGCATATACCTATTAAACTACATCGATTTCCAGAGTCAATGAAAAATGACCGGTACCTACCCAAGCGTTTTTGGATCCAAGTGTGGCGCGCGTGGTAAAGAAGACTGGCGACAAAAGTCATTCCAGTATCAGATCAAAACGTCGCGACAGATAGACCTCCGGTTTTAGCTTTGAGACCGCAACTGAACTATAAATTTAGAATCAATTCAAAATTAAAATTTGATGGACTGAAAGGTACCCCCGATTTTTAGGGTTCCGTAGTCAACGAATTAGTAGTTCCTTAGTTCCGCCATATCCGACTGGCCGTCTGGCCGTCCGTCCCTCCGTCCGTCCGTCCGTCCGTCTGTCCGTCCTTCCGTCTTCGGCTTAGCTCAGTAACCATTACTACTAGAAAACTGTAATTCGGCATGAGTATTTAAGTCAATCACGCCGACAAAATAGAAGAAAAAATCGAAAAAAAGAGTATAGTGTGGGGTATCGTTGGATAGCTTGTACAAAAATATTATGGGTTTCTTAAAACGATTTTTCAAATTAGTGATTCGTTTACCGAGTAATAGTCGACCAACTTAAAATGTACTTAGAAAAGCCAACTTTCGTACAAATTCGGCCGACGCAACCATTTAGTTGGCGCGTGCGTGTCGATGTAACTAAGAAAGAGAGGCAACTACGGAACCCTACACTGCGCGTGGCCCGACACGCACTACGATTTTTCCACAATGGTTGCTATTTAAGAGTGTAAGATAGAAAAAACAAAAAATATAATCATTGATGTTAGGTAGGTACAACATCAATAATTTTGTTTTATTTTTTTATTTTTCTGTCTTCATAATTGATTACCGTATACAATTTTACATAATATGATATTACTTGAATATGCTGTTTTTGCTATACAACAAGTCTAATATTACATTTACATCCCTAGGTCCGTTCAAAGTTAAGTCGGATTGGTCGCAGAGATAATTTAGCTGTTGATAACACTCAGCCTATTCGGGCGAAGCACTTGAACTTCACTTTACTGTTATTGTAATCACTTTAAGAGCCTTAATAGTTGACTGGTTTTACGCGTAAATAAGCAAATGGGCAGTCACAGGAGAATGGTTCGAGCTCCAGTTGCAATAGATACTACATTACATTTATTAAAGTACGCTAGCAATTTACGCCTCTGAGCTAACAGGTAAGTTTTAGACTATCTGCGACGCCGGCGAAGTTCACTAGAGCAGCGCATTACATATATTATTATTAGTTCCAGATTTGGGTCACCTCACATAGCCTCATTCGGTCTCTCGGCCAATAAATATCAGATTAAAGTGCCGCTATTGTAGCCTTCACGCACAAACTAGTACCGTGGCTTTCAATAACGGTTCGCACTATGCAGATTATCATTGCGGCGATAACCACGACGTGAAAGCGATACCGGCGACACGACGCGGAGGAGCGCGCCCGGGGTGCTTGTCCCGTCGCGGGCGCGGCGCGTGTGTCGCCCGTCACGTCACGTCACGCCGGTGTGACAGCCTTTCTGCCTCATGAGGTGGCTGGTCTATATAATAGGAAACGTATCAACTGTAGGCAGCGTCGCGTTCGCATTATACAGGTTCTATTAATATTAGATCAAGGTTAAATATTTTCCAAAATTGCATCACATTCAGAAAGAAATACTTTAAAGAGTTCCGTAGATTTAGATAGATTTATATTATTTTATTTCATAATAAACAATTACAATGTATATTATGATATGAAAATGTTAAATGAAAGCTAGCTTACTCTGTTTGAATTTATTTATATGATCGTCAAATACACTACAATAAATTATAATAAATTTTCAACACTAATTAAGTTGTAGGTATTATTTCCTATATTTATACCTAAACAAACGAACTAGTAAAATTATAAAACATACGTACATGTGTTTTGACAATGAATTGCACTTCATTAATGGGTCTATGTAATATCAGTGAGCTAGCCCTATTGCTTACATTACATAGCTGCATAGGTAGGTACCTATCGTAGTCAGCAATCAGATTGTTTCAATCAAAATAAGCAGCATACGTATGTATATAGTCCAATTGTGGCGTACAAGTAAAAATAATTGAACGTTAAGGTCAAAATAGTATGACGAAAATTGATAATAGGGTGTTAGCGCAACAATTCAAAACCCACCTAAATAAATAAGGTGAGATTGACGTTTAGCCTAGAACTTGTCGCCGAACGAATGATGGGTCCAAATGAGGTACATTCAAAGCACAAGAGACTCATGGGTGCGCTTGCGACAGATTGTTTCCTAACTGCCGCCCGCGCGTACTCCACGCGTCCCAACCGCTGTCTGTAAGAACGCAATAGTCGCAAGATTTGCGATTCTTTGTTCGATGAAACCAATGACTATAATACTTATACATGTTTGGAGTTGAATTAGATGAACTATTTTTTTTACCATCCAAATGCATGACAATTAATGGCGATACCACGAGAATTACATGGGCCACATTAGCTTCGTTCGGGAGGGTAGAGTTGTACACTCTACATTTCACTAGATTGCGAAAAAATAAACCATTCAAATTTAATAATAAATTCCGCGGTGAAAATATTGTTTATTTTGGCGGCATGATCATATTTATAAACTAGACACATACAAAATATTTAAACACAAACGATTTAAGGCGCGTCCAAACGTCCAATCGCGGCGGACTGCATACGGGACAATATTTATGATAGAGCGAGATATTCTGTTCTCTATCTAGCTTTATCTTATATGTTATCCCATATGCAGTCCGCCGCGGTCAGACGTTTGGACGTGCGTAAATTTTCTTTTTTTGCAAAATAGGGACTACGAGACTCCAAATGTTCTGAGAAATTCTGTGTCCTGATTGGTCCTACCTACCTGTGCCTACCCTGTACCTAGATACAAAAAAAAGTTAAATTAGTTGAACAGTATATGTATATCCAAAAGCAACCCAACGTTCCGATTGACTGTCGATGTGTATTGTCATTGGTGGCTTTTTAATATGGTGAATTAGGTAATGGTAAATCATAAATATGTACGGATATTTTCCCTAGGGGCTAAATGTACTTTGAACCCGCTTAATACAACCCTTAATATGACATACTTTTCGACCACGAGATGTGAAATGGTGATTAAATCTTACATAGATGTACATACTACAAATTGTTAATTTCAAAGTGGATTTTATGGTCACCGTTTGCTGTACACTATGTCTCAATCCATGGAGGTTCGTATTTAACACCATGACTCATGTGTATATGCTTAGCTCATATACCAGAATTGTTGTAACTCGCCGTATCACAGAGCCCTTTCCTAATACATACTTATTATTATTACCCATGTTGGATCCGCGTAAGCTTTGTCGCTCCTCCGAGAGAAATGAACACGCTGTCTGAGGTGTTCCTTAGCTTTAGAATTTCGGACAACATGGTGAGTATGAATACATGGCCAACTTTAGTTCGCAAATCCCTGGATCCCTTTTAGTGTCTCAGTTACTCTAACTTAACTCTTCATCAATCGCTCTCTGAGAACGTTTTTACGGCCTTTAATGGCGCGGTTAGACGCAGTTCATAGATTGAACTTGATCACCACCATCCTCCTAGCGTTAACCAGCGTTATTCCATATCATTGTTTACCTTTACACAGCGAGGTACTATGAAAAGTAAAACTAAGATGGACACGCCATCTTCGTTTTGCAAAAACGAGCAATACGGTCGATATAGGTACAATATGGGCTCACGTGTTTCACTGAGAGGACATTTTAAAAACAAATATTTTAATAATGACATCACAGTACATATTTAAAGACTTTCTACTGAAAAGGGCATATTATACCGTTGAAGAGTTTTTAAATGATAAAGAGGACTGGCCTTTTATAGGACTATATAAAGACCTTGATAATAATTGAAACAGACATATTTAATTACTTAGAATTAGGTGACATATTAATTATTTTAATAAGGAAATGTGCATGTGTGTTTGTGTAACAGAATGGTAATATTGGTTATAAAACGGATATATAGATACAATGTAATCTTTGCCGATGCAAAAGTGATTGCGAAATCCTACTTGAATAAATGATTTTTATCTTATCTTATCTTAAGGCGCAGACATATTTGGAGGGAATATGTCGACGAATGGTCCCGTAAAAAAGGAATATGGTTTCGGAACTATTCAGTGCCAGCCTCCTCGAGTACCGTGGTTTGATAAACAACTTAGTAGAAAAGAGGTAGTATTACTTGTGAGGTTACGGTCTGGACACATTCCGTCAAACTTTTAATTTTTGATGGATATCTCAGACTCACCTAACTGCCCTGAGTGCTATGTAGTGGAAGATGTCCAACATGTTTTGATGGAATGTGTCCGCAAAGAGGCCCTATGACATGAGATGACACACCTAATGTTAAGAAATGTAGGTAGTTGTACTGGCATTCTGGCTTCGTCGTTGTCAGACGAGCCCAGAATGTTGTGCAAACTATACTCTAAGGTATTGTAATAAACCTAACAATTTAGTTATAAAGGTGTCCCAAAAAGAACGCAAGATTTTCCATACATTATGTAAGGAAAATCTTGCGTTCTTTTTGGGACACCCTATACATACATTACCTCTAAGACAAATTATATCAAAATTATAATGTATATTGATCTCGCTAATGAGGGTGGCATAGTCACTGCGTGACAAAACCCTTTTCTAAATAAATTCAGATAAAAAAAATACATCCTCCTAGCGCTATTCCCGGTAGTGTCCCTAATGCATGAAATGAACTGCTGCTCTTCGCCCGGTTGTCGGGGCTGTTTTTCGGAATGGGACGCGCTATTGCGCCTCACCTCACCCGTCACGCCTAACGGAACTAGACCCCTGGTCACGTTTAGATACTTGTGTTTCTTTTCTACGAATCGCGGCGTCAGGAAATATTTGTGGGTGAACGGTGAGGTGAGATTTAAACAAGTTACAGAAAAGCGGAGCTGGTGGCGTCCAGATCGCAGCCTAAAGATCACGTCGATACACTGTAGGTAAGGTAGCGGTGGAGGCGCGTGAAAATTATCGATGGGCATCCCGAAGTCCCCGAACAAAAAAGTTATGAAAGAGTTCAGAGTATATAACTATAGGCTTGCCTTAAAAGAAATGCGTAGCCGCCACTGGTATGTATAGGTACCTACTGTGAACGGTCTTTAGTCTGTATTCAGTCTTACCCTGCCGGTCTGCTGACTGCTGAGGGAAGTCTCGTTAACATAAGTTGATTAGTGAAATACTGATTACAGAAGGCTCTCTACAAGACTCACAGCCAAGGCTCTACACTTTACAAGAAATCAGTGTAAATGACCGAGATGAACGTAAACAGTTAATCTCCTGTGTATAATTTTTGTGCCGCGTTAAGTATTGAATATCTGTATGCGATTGTACCTACAGTCAAAATAAAAAAAACAAAGTTTCGCAAATACGAGGAGGTATACAATGAGAACGTCGGTATTCGTAGATATAGATATGTCGAATTCACATAAGGTCAAAGGTGCGCTTTGATTTTGTGCCAGTCAGCTTAATCTTGAGATATCTATGTAGGCAGGTACGTAAAAAGTGACTGAATGACCCAACGTGTCAAGGTATTGATATATTCCAATAAACGTCGGTGTGTAAGTAGCACTCAATTAAACAGCAAGGTCGAGCTGTCAAATGTTTAGAAAGTGTTGCAAGTGTGAGCTTTATTGTTAAAATCTCAAATGACGCTTTTCATAGTTTGATGTGTGACCATCACACCTTTCGATTGATAAATAGCATGAACGGTAGAAGATAATTTCAAACAACAACTCGACCATTGAGCAATTTGTACTTGTACCTATTAATTACATTGCGAGTAGGTAAGCACACCTGCACGGGTAAACGGAACCGATGCAGATAGGTAGGTGAGGTGATTTATTTATGTAAACAGATTATTTATCTAGTTATAAAACAATTGTTGCGTTAAAATCACAGTATAGGCGGTTTATTTTGTTGCTTGGAATAATGAAACTACCGTGGAATGGGGTTTACTTTGTTAAAAACTTCACATCATGTTTAAAGTCAAATTATACGCATTCTAAAACCATCCTTAGGGTTTGTTTTACGATTGGCAGCGTTGAATAGCAGAGTGTGTAATTCGGGCATAAGCGAGCGATTTTACATCCACGTTATATCCACGTCCACGTCTCAGGTAAAATGGCTCATTATATGCACTTGTTGTAAAATCGACTATTTTATTGGTCAAATCGACAGAAAAACAAAAACTGAGCGTCATTTTTTTATTAGACTTATTAATTTATTTTCTGGGAGATAAATAAATCCCCTAAAAACATTTCATGTAAAAAAGAGGTGAAGTCTCAAAACTCTTCCACCGTAAAAAGTTGTGAGATATTTCCTAGACCAAGTCTCAGGCCCCCCGGATTTACCCTACTTCTTTCAAAATCTGCAATTCGACAAATACAGAAAACATTATAAACCACAACATTGACGCAGAGTTCGTAGAACTGAATGCATATACTTAGGTACATATATATTTTTAATTATTTAATTTATTTGTCAAGAAATTAACTCTGATGTGTGGTAGGTAAGGTTAGGTTACAACGAAACGGCTACGTTGCAGTGTTTAATGTAAGAATTAAGTCTGTATGGGATAATGGGTCAGTTAATCGCACTAAGCACCGATCTGCCAAAAGTTCGAAATAGTTTTGCTAAATTATTTTAGACTAGCTTCCGCCCGCGACTTCGTCTGCGTGGACCCGGGATAAAAACTATCCTATATTTTAATCCAGGTTTTAAATTGTCTTCGTGCACAATTTCATTCAAATCGGTTGAGCCGTTTAAGCGTGATTGAGTAACAAACATCCAAACATCTAAACATCCAAACTTTCGCATTTATAATATTAGTAGGATAAAGTTCGTATGCCAAATTTCAGCTCAATCGAAACTCCAATGAAAAGAACAACTTATAGTTATGGTTATGAGCACACGAATATTCTGACCTATTATAAAATATTGTAAAAAAAGACTTCTAACTGGTTGAACGCTACACTTGTAAATTCATCCGATTCTTCGGTGGGTGTCATCACTCATCAGTAAACAAATACGGGGATCCAAGAATAACTCCTTGGCTTTTGACCACGTGCGAGTGCAGCACATTGTAACATTTATAATTCAAGTGCCCTTTTTCCACCGACCTGAAGTGTTTTCCTAGCTTAAGTAAGTATTGTTGGGACAAGAGCCTTTTATTTGATTTGTGATACGTTATTGTGAGACTTATTGTTCATTGTCAGGTGCTATCGGGGTAGTGTCTCGGTCGAACTTTGTGCGTCTGACTTTCACTCGGCGATCGGCGTGATGAATCATTCTATTAAGGCAAAGGTACTTTTAATACACATCTATATAAAAACGTTCATAATAATGCAACTATAATCTAAATAGATACATTGCGAGGAAGAGTTCAAACTGCTTTAATCGTGTATTTTTTTATCTACCGAAGCTAATTAGGTATAGATACCTACTCCTAGAAACTAATCACATATCTAATGCTTGTTCGTTGATTTGGAACATTATTTTTAATTGGGTAGGTAATTAACTGCCCGCGCGGCTCCACCGTATGTAAAAGATACTAAACAATCTAAACACATACTGAAAATTATTAAAAAATTATATTCCGGATCATTAGAATTAGTTTTAAAATAGCTAGAGAATTGGTGGTCATCGATATAATAATATGTACGACTACGGTCCACAATCAAACTTGGCTTGAAACGTAAAAAGATGTAGATACATACAAATGTAGACAGCGGTGTCAAGAGCGTAAAGTTTCTTCTTGTTGCACCACTGCCTACCGGTGACTCGCTGGGTAATATTTCCTCAAGCAATAATCCAGTCGAGTTTTAAGGGACTCGAGACATTAATATAGTTGCGTAAACTATTCATCATCCATAAGATTGTTTGTCATGTAACTCATGTTATACAACTTTAATGCAGTTAAGACATTTATCGTAACTTAATGCTTTTTTCATGTGGAATAATTATTTTAAGGGCGATTAATTACGAATAATCCGACAGTAATTGTTCAAGTAAATTGAGATCAATGTATTGCCTTATTTTTCATTTTGCGCGCTCGAGTGAATCGATCGTCTTGGATATCTTGTGAGCTAATTTATCAAAATACGCTTCGATCCTGGGTTGCCTTTGTTTGTCAATTTTCTTCTCCACCACGCCACGTTGCCGTTGCTTCGAGTCAAGTTGAGCTACATATTATTTATAAGTGTGTATGCACAGGCATATTGAACTGATTTTGGATTAGTAAGTTCTATTAAATGAATTCCCTTGCTGTTGGCACAATGTTGTACCTCGTAAGTTTACGTAGGTATTACTAATGTTATGTTGGAAGCTCGAACCGCCAATTGGTCACTTGCGATAGTAATTGTTTTTAACCGAAAACAATCTTTACTTGTTCTTTCAGGTTCAGATCTAAGTATGTACCTAAATCAGACGGATTAAAATAGTTTCTACCATCATCCAAATTTTAAATGCATCACACACGTCATTTACCTACGGATGCGCAATTCTGAATATCAAGTATTATTAAAGGCCAATTTTTATTTTTTATTTTAGTACGCAATAGTCGCGTCAGAAAGGTAAGAATTGGGTTAACCTGATACAACCATCCGGGCTAGTGGCCAGTGGTTTAGGTAACTTACATTATGAGCTTTATTGGTACCTGCTCAAGTTACGTCTGGAGCAAGTGTTAGTAAAAGACAGCAGTGAAACGGAGTAGGAGGCGATCAGGTACCTGAGTGTGTGGCGCTACAGCAGGACACGTCGGAGCGGAGATAAGGCGGAGGCAGCGCGTGTCCTGCGAAGCGCCTAATGCCCGACGCCGCGGGCGCAACGTGCCTTACAGTTTAAATTGAACGTCAAGCTATCGATTTGCATAAATCACGCTGTTACCATTTTCAATTATTTGAACGGTCACGTAGAAGCTTTTAGACGTTCTTGAAAAATGTCTTCGACAGGTTGTTTATGAAGGTAGCGCAACGGTTATTGATCACGCAGGTTCCGTACAACAACACATTAAATTACGCCGGCTCGACAATACGTAACGACGCTGTAGGTACGTCTTCACAGAAAATAATGAGCTTGGTACAAAATTCATATTTTAATATGTATGACATGAGTATTAAGGGAAAGCTGACGATGTGAATAATTTTTTATTGCGTCGATTCATTTATTATTCGAGGTTCGACTTCCATAAATTATGATCCTTTATTTTGACAATATTCGCTGTAAGCACCGATTTTTTGAGTAATATTTACTTTCAATTTACATTGATACCTGATAGTGAATAAGTTATTATACTTTTGGACATTTATTATTTTTTAAAAGGAAAAAATACAGGTCGCCGTGTCAGCCATTTTGGTAAGGAAAAAGAAAGGATTAATCATCAACTAAATATTAAGTATTCCAGATGAAATTTTATAAGTATTGTCTTGATGTCCATACTTAATATAATAGTATAAAATTAATAATATAATTGTTAATATAGTAGTATAAATGCGAAAGTAACTGTCTGTTACATTTTCACGCTTAACCGATTGAGGTGAAATTTGGTAGATATGTAGATAGTTTTTATACCGGGGAAGGGCACCTATGTCCTTCCCCGGTATAAAAAGTATAAGAGTACTTTTTATACCGGAAGTCATCCCCTAAGAAGGTGAATGGGGACGGAAGTTTGTATGGAGGTACGATGTAATGGAGTTCCACGCGGACGAAGTCCCGGGCAAACGCTAATTATGGAATATGATAATAAACTGAATCTCACGGATGGATTATTTATTTATGTAGATTGGATTAAGTGTTACATCGTTTGTTTATTGAATACCAGTCGTCAGATAATTAAAATGAAGTCTTCTTTCGGCAATCAAGTGGCGGTACGTTGGTGTAGTTGTAAGTGCGACGAGAACAAGCGCCCGCGCCGCGCTGCGCCCCGCCTGTTTCTTTCCGCGAACAACTCGACGACTACGATAAACGTGTTATTCATTCAATTAAATATTTATGTATGCGTCCGTTCGGTGCCTCGTCACATCATTGAATGATAACATAATTAAGAAGTAGACGGTGCTCATTATGCACGCTCGCTTTGTAAGTTTTAAGCGTTCAAATAGATTATTAGCGTCTGGAGTATCGGTATCTCATTTTATTCCCTTTGTATATCAATTAAACATTATTAACGTTTCTAAATAGTCATAAAATCAATAAATCGAAGCTCTTATTACTTAGGTTTTATTTTCATGACACATACATTACCTACTTAATTGTTTGTGAACATATAATTTCGACAATTCTTTCGGTAAATTAAGGTGGAACATCACGGATTCCTGTCAAATAAATTCGATGGTTGCTCATCGTTTTTTGCAAAACCGTGACCAGTACCAAAATTTGTTTCAAACTGCGGAAGCCGACGAGCTGGCTACGTATGAATCGCAATCAATCTGTACTAAACAGTGTTTCTTATTAAAATGTACCCCGAAAATGTGCATAAAAGTGCTTTTTCATGAATTTACGCAGACTAACGTAGCTAAATGTCACTTCGGAGTCAGTCATTGTCAAACATTTTGCATAAATCAAACTAGGTTGCAAAACGAAATCTATAGTAGCACCTCTAAACGCGACTAAATGTACTTGTGTCAGGCACTAGAATGCAGAATGAATGCATCTGACTTTTTCACTCATTAGGTACCTTAAGCATACGGCAGCGCAGTGTATATTTCTTTTGCTTAAATCTGTCTGTAACGCCATTATTGAACCAGTTTAAAATCCCGACGAACGTACTTCTTTCTTGTTTTTCTTTTTGGAATTCGAAACCAATATGATCGTCTCAACTAACTTAGATTTGTAATGGGCAAAAACATTTTTCATATCTGCTTGATAAGCATGTTTGTATCTAGATTATCCACAAATATCCACTATATGTTTAGCGGACCTATTCTTACATGTTACATACTATTCTGGATAGGTGTATCATTTACAAAGTTGTTACGCCTTTCATTAAATTAGAAAATCATCCGTAGGTTTACAATTGACAAACCAAACTAATAGACGGAGAGCTAGCGACCAAATCGGTCATGTGGCTTCAGCTCTACTGAAACTCCGTTAGCTACTTCCCTGAACAACCTTCTCCGATAATCTTCGTGCTGGCAGGCCGCGGGCGGTGGTTGCGGGTGTAATGGGGTGGAGAAAAAAAAAGAAAAAAAATGTGGGCTCAGCGACAAATTTTTTTTCAAACAGTTGCTCTGTGGCTTTTTTTCTGACGCGAGATTAATTAATACGAAAGCCCTCAAAAAATAGCCATGCAAAAATATCGGTGGAAAGTTATTGAAAAAAATTGTTGAAATCGTTGGATTTCGTTCGAAAATGTGCTGAGGGGAAGGCAAAAGCGGAATAATATCGAAATAATACCGGGCGGTATTAAAAAGGTATCATTAGGCATAAAAAATACCGGTAACCGATATTTCTAATTGGTTGCGGCACCGTTATGTTTTCGCGGCGCGGCTAAACTTTACAATATAACATTACCGTACCTAATGAATACATTACTGGTTTCGTAACTGACATCAGTCCCTGCACCGAAGAATGCCTTCGAGTATACACGATGATTCTTAATCCGTGATCAGGAGTCGAAAAAAAATGATACACAGCCAAAACGGATTTCAATGGATGAGGTCTCATGCAATGAAATCACTGTTTAGTTAATTATATCTAATGATAATGCTAACGCTAATGTCCACTGAATGTTTGGTCACCCTACATTTCTTGAAGATACGTCAAACACACATACGTCATCGCAAACTATCGTTAGGGTGACTACGATTTTGAATTATAAAGTAATTCCTTATTCAGTTTTATTCAGAAAAAAAAGAACGTTTGTTTTAAGTAACTTCGAGTTAATCGTGTTTGGTATCAATTACAGAATTAGAAAAATTTACTTCTGATCACGAATTAAGAATCATCGTGTATAGTTCTACCCTCACAACATTATAAAGAAGAAAATTAGTGACTTAGGTAGTTAATTTACATGTAGGGGGAAATCTAATCTCCGGTAGTTGATCATGATCAGTCAATTCCTAAATAGGTTGCAGTAGGTATTTTACTGTAGATCGATGTGTATTCGACAAAAGCGAATGTTTAAATTTAACAGGTTCACTCCAAATGTTTAATTGTCAGTTACATTTAATGCTACATTAAATAACATTCACTCAATCGAAACTTACTTATAAACTGCAAGCTGCAAATTCAAACGGTTAATTTGATCAAATCCTAAACTCGTATGTGGTCGTGAACGGTCGGTGGCACAGATTAGGAGGATGTCAGATCTTCGGACGGAGATGCGGAGCTCGTTGTATGCAAGTACCCCAGTTTGTATATAAATTCCGTGTGGTACGACACACTGCACCGCACCGCACCTCCGTCCGGCGAAATTTGTATGCAGCTCCGCACCTCCGTCCGGAGATGCGGCGCAGTGTGACATCCGCCTTACGTTTCAACATTGGATCTTACTCCTGTCTAATAAGACGCAAATGTATGCATAATTATCGTTGCGCAGACTTTAGGTAGGTTGTTCATGGCAATCTTAATAAGTCACGGATAAAGAGCAGAGCATTGAACTTCATACATTGTTGTTTGAAATTCGTTCTATCAAAAAACAAATCACATGGCTCACGTCATTACCAAAATGAGTAGCGTAGCAAGATAAAATGAATGCTGTCTCTTTCACCAGAAAATAAAAGTGTTTACGTACGATGGTGTCACCGTCTGGTGAGTTTAATTAGATACTACTATTCAAGCCGCTCTCTAACTAATCTTGATTTGATATCAAAGACATCTAGTGAAGGTTTTGGGCAACGTGCAGTCATGTGACGCGGCCATGTCATGTTTACACGGACAGTGTAAAACTCACGCACGCATACAAGGCTCGGAGTAAAATTGTATGAATTTTAAATGGCTATATTTTGAATATTACTGGTTTTTACGTGTATTTATTCAAACTACGGGAGAAGAGGGTCATATGTATTATTATCTAAGTATTACATTTTCAAGTTCCTGACATCAATAGATTAGACGTCTAGTCCGAACGAAAATTGTATGGAATTCGTACGGAATCGTTCCACCTTGTATTGCATTATTGACATGAAAACGTACACCACTGTAACCCTTTTTAGAATGTCAATACCTTGCTTAGCTCTTTGTATACGGTATCTAAGCTACCTATTTTATTTGTGTGAAACTAACCGTTTGATTTGAGGTCACTTCGACTTTGTTTGTACGGGCATTTTTTTTATCTTAGTGCTTTTATTCGTAATTTAGCTGCAATAACAAGCTATTTCTTAGAAGTGCTGAGAGCATAATGAGTTGCAAGTTATTTACTTTCTGTGGTAGAAAATTCTAAGTAGTTACAATTAAATATACTTTGCGAGAAAATAATACGCACAACCTCACTTGAACAGGTTAGCTAGCATAATGTACCTACTTTACATTTTCTGAATATATATACGGTTTGAGAATCTCCACCTAGCCTAAGTCAAAGAGCCTGGAGGATTTTTTGACAATGTAAATTATTCTCATAATTTATATTTTTTATCAGTTGGCAGTTGCTCTGAGTAAAATGTTATGTCTGAAAACGTAAGTAGGTGTCAACTACGACGACGTCTGTGTCAACTACTAAGTAGTACCACTACTTAATCAGTGTGTTTTTGTCTATTTTAGCAGACTGGCTCTGACTGGTTTAATGACACTTGAGGAGTAATAGCGTAACTTTTTGAAAGTGTCTTTGAACAACAACTGAACCGTAATTTTCTCATACAAAAAATACATTTAGATATAACCTACCTATAGTACGTACGAAATGTACCACCTGAGTTGCAGTCTATTTATAATACTCGTCTTAACTTAATAAAATGCATCATTAATTAATTGGGGTTTAGTTGAGATAGTACTATTTGTCATATATTAAATCTTAGTTTTCAAGAAAAATGCAAATTTAATAAAAAATAAGAACACCTTTCAAGCTAGCGGTTAACCCACACACATGGTCCCTAAAGTTCGAATTTTAAGACATGTAAACAGAGGTTTCAGTGAGTGTGTATAGTGAACTTGACAACTGTGACATGCATTTTGACCCCATTTTGCCCTAAAATCTGTTTTGTCCATTACATTAAGAAGTTCCAGAACATAATACGCCCCGCATCAATAATATGAAATGTATAGTGTATAGCTACTAACCCATCTACAGATGTCATGTTAATTGAATTGAAATCCGCCCGATAATTTAAGTGCTAGAAGCAAAGTTATGATTTCAGATTTGGTGTCCACTCACGTCCGCTTTATTGTTTTTTTTAAAACTCGATTTGCGCCAACACATTGTCAGCGTTAAGAGAAATCTAAAACAACCTCATTTGTTGGAATTCATCAAGCATCTTGAGCTGGAGGTGGTGGCAAACTAACAGTACTTAACGATTAATTTAATCCATTACCATTATTTTGGGTTAAGCCGTAGTCGGGTACAATGTTAATTAATATTAATGTATTGTCACATGCAATTGGAATTCGGAGAATCTTCTCTGGAAGGACATTGAGGGAAAATCTCACATCTGGGTGGATGCATTATTATCCATGATGATACGTTTTTTGTCAAGGTTGTGTACTACAGGCTTGTGCAGAATTTATTCAGCTTTGCTCTAGATCATGTTTTCATAGAGTACGTAGTTTTCGAATAAAACCTCAATTTCTTACGCATGGTACATTTTCCAAAATGGCGGCCGTTCTACCCAGGGACCTTTGGGAGACGAAAACAGGGCTTCCAACGAACATTCGTACCAAATTTCATCAAACTTCCCGGGATTTCGAGGATAGAGAATATCGACTGTAAGTATATATAGTAGTGAAAACCGCAAACATAACCGTATACTACTTTACGAACTATCAAACGCTTACACTTACAGTCTGCTCATTATAGGTTGGTGCGGGTGACACTTGCTGCGGTTTAAATATATGGAAGAGAAATATTTCAGTTGCATCTTGAATATGACTGCCGTAGAATATTTGAACATACAGAACTAGGTTATACGAAATAAATTTGACCTACCAGATTTAGATTATCAATTAATGCAATTCAAAAGTAAACGTAATATGCATGTAACGAAACATTAGAGACTCTTTTAGTGATGGGACATGGTGGATCTTGAGCATATCGGTCTTGTAAACTCCGTTTATCCTTACCTGATTATAAACTGGAACAGCACAAATAAAAATAAAATAAATTTAACCGCCTAAATGAAACAAATCGAGGCCGTAAGCCCTTTATGCTTGGTTAATCTTCAACCCGCTACTACTGACCGCTGCTCGGCTGCTGCTTATACTTTCGTCTGCGCCGCCGCCTCCAGCTACCTGAAGGCGTGGTCTAGACCTACTCAGCCCAGCGGGAACTCCGAGGCTGTCCAAAAACCTGCGGCTATCACCTTCCAGACTACGGCCGTCTTTACTATTCAGGCCAGTGACCTTTAGCTACTACCTGCTCCGTACTGATTGAATAATTTACCCATTCTGTACATACTTCTACTTTATTTTATTACTAGCTGTTGCCCGCGACTTCCTCCGCGTAGAACTTGTTATCGCCTTGGAAAAATGATTGCTATTAAATTATACATACATATATACATACATATACATTTACGCCTTTATTCCCTAAAGGGGTATTAAATTATGGGTGCACGACGTTTTATATAATTTCACTTAATCTATTTTGGTTTGATATACCATTGCTTATAATAATGTAACGGATAGTATAATATTGTTTCAGATAATTTTCAAATGATCTAATGTAAAAAGTGATATAATGATTTAAGGCTATAATTACAATTAGTATAAAATACATTTACTATATTTATCACTTGGTATAAAACGTGTTTATCATACTCTTACTTGACATAAGTCGTCAGTGCTATAAATTTCAGAAGATTAAGTTGATTTTACAATGAATAACTTTAGATATAAACAAATCATTAAAAATCATTATATAATTAATAATACAATAAATAAGCGAGACGTTTTAAAAAGTACTTCTCGTTCTCTGTTGTGCTAAGGGGTTCTAAATAATTAAGGTTGACATATAGAAATTATAACACAAAAATCCAATATAATCAAGATTTTAATGTCATTTTATACTGACATCAATTTCACGATACCGAAAAGTCCCTTTGCACTTTCAACATATAACATACTCCACCTTACGGCAGGTCTCAGGTAGGTACGACGACGAGTGAAGCGAGGAGGAGTGTTAGGTAGAACTGCGACCATACATTGCGCGAGCCGAGCGAGCGAAGCGAGCGTGTCGCGGCAGCGGCCGGCGAAGCGCCAGAACCGATTTTTTTTGTAATACTCGTACTTATACATTACATAATTATGTAAGTACTTACAAAAGTCTACGGCGGAGGGCGGGAGAATCAGTCCCAGAAACGAAAGCGGGGCTCCGTCAACTTCTTGTCAGAGATTGTTATATGAAAACGCTATTATTTTAAATAATATGTATGTTAGACATATTTATGTCATAAATGCGTTATACGAAAATAGAATTATGCCACTGTGAAAGGTAACAGTGCGATGAAATCGTTAGTTTAAATACGGCTGGGCAGCGTTCGGGAAGCTACGGCACATCTTTTCGTCCAATATTCCGCAGTGTCTCAAGACGAGAGTCAGTGTGTGTTGCCAATGATGACATGTGGCACTGAAACGTGGTCGCTTACTTCGGGCCTCGTAAGAAGGCTCAAAGTCACCCTAAGGGCTATGGAGAGGGCTATGTTGGGAGTTTCTCTGCGTGATCGCATCAGAAATGAGGCTATCCGCAGCAGAACCAAGGTAACCGATATAGCCTTCCGAATCGCTAAACTTAAGTGGCAATGGGCGGAGCACATAGCAAGTAGAACCGATGGCCGTTAGGGCGGAAAGGTTCTCGAGTGGCGACCACGTACCAGAAGGCGCGGCGTGGGTAGGCCCTCCACAAGGTGGACTGATGACCTGGTAAAGGTTGCTGGAGTCCGCTGGATGCGGGTGGCGCAGGACCGGTCACTTTGGCACTCTTTGGGGGAGGCCTATGTCCAGCAGTGGACGTCTTTCGGCTGATATGTGATGATGATGATGATGATGATGACATCTCACTGCTGGGCACAGAGCTCTCATGGCTGAGAGGAAACGGGCAGTAAGACCCCACGCTGGCCCAGTGCGGGATGGGGACTTCACTGTATGTGACTTCACATACACCTTTGAATTTCTTCACAGATGTATGCAGGTTTCTTACTATGTTTTTCCTTCACTAAATAGCCCAATGGCCAATTGGGTAAATCGCCGATAACTAGCCACCGTTCAATAACTGGCCACGTTATACAAAATTGAATTCCGTTTGTAGGGGAACTATTGAAGGGTGGCCACCACAGTTATTGGTGATTTACCCTATATAATATTATTTACTTGTAATAAGTCAACGTATTTTAGTTTGTCTAGTGTGATAGTAGTAAAATATTCTAAAACATTTCCAAGTATAGTAGCCATTGAAATTGAATTAAATTGACTCATCAAATTTTAGTATCTTTTTGGCTTCGATTGTTCCTCTTTTCACGAGAGATGTACTTATCTATGTCAATTCACCTACTTAGAATAGGGTAGTTATGTTAAAGGAAACAGTTCAGTAAACGGTGTGTGCATCTCTACCTCGGAATACTCATTCTGTTCTCGTTACGGCCGAGACCTGTCGCATTCTCGTTTAATCGGGTGCGATTAGCGCACTTGGAAAATTAACTTAGAAGTATGTTCGCTGCCCGCCATGCACCAGGAGAAGGCAATTAAAGCAATCATAATTTAAACAAAACAAGAATAAGCGCTACTTAGCGCTAAATACCCCTTTTAAGCGTTATTATATTACCATACGAAGACATTTCCGTAAATATTGCGAGCTGTATGGTTGCTTCGGGAGATTGTTATCTCTGCTCCGTGGGCCATACTGTACTATGAATTACTAACTATTACTTCCATATGTTTGGGAACACACTAAGTACCTACGTGAGCTAGTTAAGCAGCATGCATTGTGTCCTGTTAGGACGGTAAATGTATGTAAGTATTCTAGTTTTCTTTGTTGTAGACAGGGCTTCAATAATTGACGACCGCTTTAGCCTAGTTGGTAGTGACCCTGCCTACGAAGCAAGAGGTTCTGGGTTCAAATCCCGGTAAGGGCATTTATTTGTGTGATGAGCACTGAATATTTGTTCCTGAGTCATGGATGTTTTCTATTTATTTAAATATTTTTTATCTATATTAAGTATGTTTATCGTCGTCTAGTACCCATAGTACAAGCTTTGCTTAGTTTGGGAATAGGTCGATTTGTGTAAGATTTGACCTCTAATATTTGTTTATATATTTATTTAATTTTCACCCAACGTTGCTTTTAGATTTTTAAATTAAAATCACAGAAGTGTTATCGTGAATCAAGGTGGTTTTCCACCGGCGAGGCGAGGCGGGGCGTGGATGGGCGAGAATTGAAATTAGTATGGGACTTACTACCTATTTCCACCGCGCGCGCGCGCGCTCAGTGCAAATAGGTAGTAAATCCCATACTAATTTCAATTCTCGCCCATCCACGCCCCGCCTCGCCTCGCCGGTGGAAAACCACCTTCATGCCGCTTGAATCACACACCGCCCCCGGCGACACCGCCGCAAAAACACTCATCCTGAAGAAGAACTCCCGAAGAGTTTGAAACACGTCGCCCGTAATTTAATAAACGAGTTGAACCTGTCTCACGAAAGTTAAAATTCAATTCTGGCCTAATGTTGTTTAGTTCTTCCGTGTTCAAATATTTCATACATATCATTGTATACATTATTGATTAAAACTTTAAATGAATACTAAATAAGACTAGAATCTATAAGGCCTAAATGCATAAGGTGATTAGTAGATCGCAAACGGTTGCATGTAATACATTTTACAAATATGAATATCAACACTTGTTTGTTTATTTAAATAATGTTTATGATATGAATTCCTGTTAAGGCATAGTCCCGCTTGCACCGTCTATTGTTTGTGAGACATTATGCCCCAAATACGGAGCGCACACCTGTTAACGCTACCCTAATCCGATACCTTTGAAACTATAACTTAACCTACTTTATTGACTCACTACTTTACACCGAGGTTAAATATAACTACAGAATTGTACGTTCAACTTGATAATACAGAACTAGTTTACCTACTTCGGTATTACCTAGTAAAAGTACCTAACCAAATTGTTGCCAACTAATGGTAGAAAGTAAGGTTTAGCTCTATCCGATCCGTATCGTGCCTTTAATGTTGTGTGTATACCATGTGCAAAAACGGTTTGGCGAATACGTATATATATATATAGAGGAATAGTTAAACCCGCAAAAGGATCATGTACACTTGCGTCGATGCTCTTAAATTGGATGTGCGTGAGAAGTAAAATCTGGTGAGTGTTGTGGGGATGTCGATTTGGGTGCCGTTACAGCGTTATGTTGTCGCGACGGTGTTCGGTGCAGGCCGAGCGGCCGGCGACCGAGCCAAGGCGCGACAAGGGCGTGCGACGGACCGTTCCAATTTACAGGTCACGAGCGGACCACTCGCGAGCCGACCTATCTGCTTTTCCTCCATAATTGAATCCAATGGCGTGGGAGACTCGACACGGCCAAATAAAATATTCCATATCTGCACTATTGTTAAATCTTACTTTGTTGTGACAATAATACCTAATCTTTGTTGCAGTAATAAATTGTTGGTTCATCTCACATATTAACTTACGTAGATTACTAAGGAGAGATAGAGTAACAATGGAGCCATAAGCCACAATTAACCATGGCGACTGTTCCAGTGTTCCTAAGTAAAATGGTACTAGGTGCTAGTGGTCCGATTTCTCTCCATCATCCGCAATCGATAGGTACTTTAATTCATAAACTTGTGTGTTACCTTATCACTTAATATGTAATAAATAAAATAAATAAATAAATCTCCATTCTTATTGTCCTTTGTGGACCAATTTATATTCGATTTTATGTGTAAAATTACAAGAGTGGTTGATGTTATTTAATATCTTTGTACCGGGAATTTAGTTTTTATTCATAATTTTATGTCGAACTCTGGAGATTTCCGACTACATACGTTATTGTGAGTATTTAAATATTATAAATCATTCGCGTAGGGCATGGCATATACCTTATGTAAAAATTGTTCATTAGGTACACCGAACCCGCATATTATAATATTGTTATTGATAATGTAATAACAAGTGTTTAACCTGTTTGGGAATGGCTGGCTCCGTATGGATCGTTTTCCTAGCCAGCCACGTAGGTAAAAGCCTTTTTGAAAGTGCGTCGGCGTCGGCGCCGGCCCGACGCTGCCGCAGGTGCGCACGATTGTCGCGAACATCGATACTAGTAAGCCATGTACGTACTAGGTTCACAATTCCGTTCGTATACGCTACTAAATGTACTCACTATATTGTACTCACGGTCACATATACTAGATGTGTATTGTTAATTTTATCGACGTCTTGTGACTATAGATATACTTTCATAGACTTTGTTAAGCTAATAATCCTTATAGTTCATGGCATATCTCATCATAATACAGTTTTAAAATAATTGACAATTATCAAATCAGTGTCCCTAGTAAATGTAATAGTAGGCGCTTATTGAAACATCTACTGGCTATTCCGAAAGTAGTCCATGACCAAGTAAGTGAACTTTTTACTTAATTGTGTTGTGGTAGCTTTTGCTCCAAATTTAGACAAACGGGCAGCCGTATAAGACGTGCGGAGAGCGCATTATAAGGCGCATAAACTGCACTGCGGCCGCTCGAAAGGTTAAGGGCACAAGCCACCACGTGGGAGGTGCCAGTTTAAGAAACCTGAGATCCTGTCTTGTTCACAAATGGCGTCCATTTTCACCGCAACTTTGTCCTGTAAGAACATTAAACAGGTAGGTACCAAACCTTTAAGCTAGACTTTATGTAAGTAAGTTTTAGTTACATTACCTATAGCTTGGAAGAAGTTTTAATCTTCGTTCATGCAATGTCTTCCAAACCTTGCATCTTTTTTTGACACTCAGTGGCAGGTGTGTACGTTAAAGACGATTTTTGCAAATTGATTGTCTCAAAAGCAGTCCTACAGATAAATATGTAGATAGTTTTTCTTTGACAGTCTTTATGGTACTGCCATAATAATATTGAAATTCGTCTAAGTGTATAAACAATCGCGCATCGTAAACTACTCCCAAGGTAATGTTCACACAGTCAAATATTATAAGAAGAGTTGTTTTATATGGCAACGAGTAAGTGTTGCACGACTCGGCGAGGCCAGGATAGTGCATTACGTGTGCGCAAGCGCGGCGCAGTCGTGCACACGAGTTGGTTCATTATCGCCCGTGATGCATTTGCTGCCACTGCCGCCCGCCGTCCCAACCGCACCAACCGAATTAAATCTTTATTCAACTAATCAGTATTGAAACTAGATTCATCGCACCATCGTTGATAATTAAACATCTTATATTTGCTCATCTTAGTTACCTACATCATTATCATAGTCCACCGAAATATATACGCTGATTTTTTTCTGACAATCTGCCGATTCAAATCTAGGTTTTGTTTATCCAGACTTCGCAAATACTACGTCAGTAGCATTAAAACTAGATCATAACAAAAGTTCAAAACGTGGAATGAATGTGGTCGTTTCCTGAATTAATAATTCATTATTGACACATTGTTTTGAAGGAGGAGGGTAACAGCATCAAACCTACGTAAAGTGTTGTTTGGGAAACATCTTCACAGTTGTTTGATTTCCAATGCTAAGCGTGCCCGATGGTAATCCTTGAGGAAAAACTCTTCGAATAAAGACTACATTTCAGAGTATACGGCTGTTTACAGGTATCAAGTTGTACAGTCATCTGCATTGATGTTGAGCACTTCAAACTGCATAAAATAACAGATATACTGTAATAAATAATAGTGCTGTCCGGTATTGAGTAGAGTACCTTAGACTCCTCTCTCTCTCTCTCTCTCTTTAGACGTATACAATGGAACTCCATCTCGCTCGAATTTGGGAGTTGGAGGGATCATTTTTAAACTACCTGCACATGTAGCCAATTACTAACGCTACTAACTCAGTGTCATCCATTATGTCTCACGGAATAGTGTAAAAGTAATAAGGTTGAAAATTGATACATCGATAAAAAAAATTGTAGAAGAAGAGATCAGTAAGTTTTTAAAAAAGGAACCCTTATGGTGCGACTTCGTCCGTCTGACGTCATAATTTCAAAGTCTAGTATGGGTCAAGTGGGGTATCAAATGAAAGAGCTTCAAATGCAGCCTTTATTCATTTTTCATTACAGTGAATAAATTTAGATTTATGAAGGAAAATGTTGAAAATAAAAATTGAAATTATTACATAACATTAATAGTACATTACTACAGAGGGCGGAATGTAAGGGGTTGCCGGCCGAGTACATATAGACGGCCGAGCGTAGCGAGGTCGAATAGTTATGAGGCTGGCAACCCCTTTTCACGCCGAGGTATGTATAGTGCTTTTCACAAACATGCAATGAAATAAATTAAATAAACTCCAAGAAATCAAACTTTAATTTTCATGGCTGAACGCCGTGATCCTGTGCCACAAATTGTGGACAGGAAATTAAAAAAGACCATCTTGCCGGCCTAGGCCTCCAATTTTCTATGAAATGCCATTACGGGTCTCTCGTCTCGCTGCGCCTAAAACTTGACACTTCGAAGCTCGTTATGAAGAACACAACGTCAATATTTCATTGCATGTTTGAGTAAAAATATTATAAATACTAGCTTCTGCCCGCGACTCCGTCCGCGCGGAACTCGTTTATATCGTAGCTCGATACAAACTTTCACCCCCATTTCACCCCCTCAGGGGGTGATTTCCGGGATAAAAACTATCCTATGTCCTTCCCCGGGATTCAAACTATTTCTGGTCTGGTCGTCTGGTCTGTCCGTCTGTTACCTCTTCATACCTAAACCGCTAAACCGATTGAGATGAAATTTGGTTTGGTTTGGGCCATAGGATAGTTTTTACCCCGGGAATCATCCCCTGAAGGGGTGAGGGCGGAAGTTTGCATGGAGGTACTATATAAACGAGTTCCACGCGGACGCAGTCGCGGGCAATACAACATTTTAAATGATTAGTTAAACTGTTAGGGACTGCGTTTTTTGTATTTTTCCGGAGAAAATGATTTTTCCCAGGAACGAGACCTAGCTTATATTTTTTTTTTTAAGTAGTATAGACTAGGTACATGAACATTCACAATTAAAAGTTAAGATATCGAGTGTGACCGTGTAGTTTCCACTTAGGTATTTCTGTTCAAAATATCAGTAATGTAATAAGCTGTCTATGAGATGTCTGTTGTGTCGGAGATAATTTGCATAACTAAATTAAAGTAAATAATTAATTCAAAATAATTTTTACGAGATACAATCTAATCGTTGTATTTAAAGGCCTACGGGTACACTCAGTCATTCAATGTCATGCTTCCGTGTCAAAAATTTATTGACTTCGCCAATCACAGCTTTTATTTAGCTTCTTGCCAAAATGCAATCACTGAGGAAATACTGAATGGCGGGGCATGAAATAAGTATAACTTTGGAAAATAACGAACGATTCGATTTATTTTAAATAAAGTATTATTAGAATTACCATTAGTTATCGTTTAAACAAGTTTTCCACAATTTAGTACTAAATTCTATACCATAAGAATAGTTATTTGTGTCACAAGGGAGCAAAATAGTATATTTACGGCGTAGTATTGTTGCTAGTGCTACAATCTTGAGCGTAACACGGGATTCAAGTGTTTACGCCCAAGACGGAAATAATTTTGCCACCGAGTGGCACACATTCTATGAGGAAAATTGAAATCCCTCAACAATGACTTTTTTCTGAATAGCAGGTGTGATAAAGTTTTTATAACATGAGATATTATTGCAGGAACTGTACCTGATATCGAATGCTGCATGAATCGCAGATGTGTTAGATCGTAAGACCTGTACTATTAAAGCCTTCGTCAACAAATTCAGGTTGGCGATTCACCGTGGTCTTAATTCCGATCGATGATTTACAACTTGTTAATAATACCGCAAGTTAAACCGCATGCCGTAAATCAAGATCAGAAATGTAGCTTAAAACGAAAATATTGATTATAATGCCGGTTTACGTGGTTTGCGATTTATATGTAACAGCTTTGTGTTTTTTTTACACCTTAATACTTATGTTATGGTATGTTGGTGCATTACCCAGATATGTGAGATATGAAATACATTCCTATACGTTCGCAGCGCCAGAACCGAACACTTTTTACTACGTAATACTGATAATACTCGTATACCTAAGTAAAATTTGCAAAGCGTAATGTTTGCTAATAAAAACAATATATTATACTAGGTACTTGATGGTTATGTAACATGAGAATTATACCATATTATGTTTATAATATGGAAATAAGTGTTATACCAGAGTGAATAAGTAACAACATAGAGGCGTCCGTCACTGGCTGACACCGCTCTTATCTTGTCACTTATTGCGTGATAAGGCCGACCATGATACGGGGCCAGGTCATCGGTCCACCTTGTAGGGGGTCTACCCACGCTGCGCCTTCCGGTACGTGGTTGCCACTCGAGAACCTTTCCGCCCCAATGGCCATCATCGGTTCTACGTGAAATGTGCCCGCCCACTGCCACTTATTGTTATGTTGTGTAAGGGCTAGTTACTTACTTTACTTTACTGTGTTGTGTTAATAATTTTAAATTTGTCGAATCCGCGAACGATAATCTCAGACCAATAAAAAAGGTAGAGCATTACGAAAAACCTAGTGAAGCCGGTTTTCAACCAAGCCAAATAAGTTTAGCACACGCTCACGCGCAATTATACAAACAAAAAAAACCGGCCAAGAGCGTGTCGGGCCACGCTCAGTGTAGGGTTCCGTAGCCCGTTCCGTGAACCGAATGTATGAGCAAGACAGTTCAAATTCCCAAATCAAATCGACCATGTATTATAGACAGACACAATACAAGCAATACTTAGCGAACAATTTTATTATTAGACAACGAACGACCAAAGACAACTAAGACAATTCGAGCACGACAAATTTTCGACCTAATGTATGGGCGCACCGCACCTGCTCCGACCCCATTAAATCAGGAAAAATCTTAACAGCGCCATGTACAATGTGAGCGTTCCGCGTACAGCGACATCTATCGGCAAATTAAGTAAACTATTGCGCGCGAGCTTAAAGTATGGAAGATGATTTTTATGGGATAATTCTTTATTTCCTGAACCGATTTTCTCCGTTTTTTTACTTTATTTGAAAGCACGTCATTTCATTGTGATTTTGTAGAAATTACAGGTACAATAAACACCTGCTTATACGGTTAAATTACAAACTTAGTTCAGAAATTATTTTGTATTTTTTTTCAAAAACTATTCAACCTATCAAGTTCAATATAATTTTCCTAGAAAGTTTTTATAGTTCTACTTTTGAGATTTTTTCTTTTTTTTAAAATGTATGGTTCAAAAGTTAGAAGGGGGGGGGGGGACACATTTTTTTAAACTTCTAGAGCGATTATCTCCGAAAATATCAACATTATCAAAAAATGATGTTAGCAAACCCCTATTCCTTTTTAAATACCTATCCAACAATATATCACACGTTAGGGTTGAAATGAAACATTATTTTGTCGATATTGAGTATTATTATTAGGTATAATAGATACAAAAATAACATGCCGATATATTTTTACATTATTGACAATTGACAGTGTGCAAAACAACCTTTTAATATTTTTTTATAAAAAACTAGAAGTGTATTTTTCTTCCGAAAACGCCATAAGGTAGTTGAGCCAACTAAAAAGTGTTTCTAGTGTCTGCTCCTCATTGACCCATTGTCCCATGTATACAGGCAATCACTATTACACAAATAAAATGCAATGTGCTGCTGTGTGTTCTGACGTGGATTACGAAGAAGAAATTGCATCTGTTTCTAATATATAATTTCATACAAACTTCACGTAATTTTTTTAATAAATATTTATTTTATTTGCTGTCTTTTTTTCTTCTTCTACACAATTATCGATATCGATAAAATAATGTTTCTACCACTAGCTAGATTACGATAGTGTTATGTTTTGCCATGAATAATCCGGGTTCTGGTGATATATAACTATGACGCCTCTATTTGGTTTATTAACCTTTGGTCTATCTATCAGCTTTAAATATGGAACACTAAAAACAAACATTCATAAAGTACGGAATTCTTTATTTGAATTGGTATAGATTATGACAACAATAAATCTTATTTTTACTAGATGCAAATTATTCATCGAATTCATTCGGAAATACGGAAGTATAAATAAACTATTCACAATCTATCTCTAAACTACCACACACCTCTAGTATATATTGACTCCCAGATCCGCCACCACATACACCGAATCGAAGGTCAGACTTTAACTGGATCGTGGGTAATTTTTGAAAACACCAGACCTGCGTTGTCTAATTACTTGACATCGGGTATTTTTAACCGACTTCAAAAAAAAGGGGGAGGTTCTCAATTCGTTTGTATTTTTTTTTTCAGTTTGGTACCTCAGAACTCCGTCATTGATGAGCTGATTCGTAATTATTGTTTTTGTTTGTAAGTATATGCTTCCAGGTGGGTCCCATTTTTTCAAAAATTCTGTTGGATCATGGGATCCATGAGGAATTGAGGGAACTCCTCAGTTATATTAGGCACACGTGTAGTGATTTTGGTATTTTCTATTATAACTCGTGTATTTACACCCGGAAATCATAATTTGGTGGAGTGGAATTGATGATGAAGACCACAGATGACTTATGGAATTCCTCAATTAGGTACTTAAAAGTACAAAAGTACGTCACAGATTCTGATAAGATTCCGTTGAAATAGCAAATAATGAAGTGCCAAAGGTGATTCTTGTGGAATCGACGGAAGTCCTCAAATATTATCGGGCCACATCCAGCGATTGGGTTTTTTTCTCTAATAAACAACGCATTTGCTCTTGGAAATCAGTTCATGTGGTAAATTGGAAAAGAAATGTGGAAATGTTCTCGTGGCTTGGCGGAGTACTAAATTGAAGTCGGTTAAAATCTTTGTTTTTAAAGTAAATTATTCGGTTTCGGTCGGAACAAATCGGAAACAGGAAACAACACGAAATTCAATGCTGTGTTTTCATTATATCAATATTCATTTATCAGACTGCGAAATGTACGTCACCAGGCATGGCTATACTGAAGAACCAGCGTAAAATGAGACGCTATACCGATTTTATTTACTTTCATTTGTAAATATAATTTAAACTATTAAAGCTAGCGTCATGTTGATATTTTTCCTGCAATCTACACACAATTTCCGTTATACATGTGTATTTCCTAGTCTTAGTTGGCTATAGTTTTTGAAATAGAGCTGGGGACAGCACTGTATGAAAAAAAGTTACTTTGGTCATAATTTACACTAGTAAGAGCTATCGTAAAAAGAACTCAAATGTGTATGCCGTCTCAAAATTTTACGAGCTTTCGAATGATACCCCACACGTTCCTTACAATCCAAAAAAAATTGCGAAACCCCTTATTACCCTTCAAACTGCCCTTTTTTACTTTATTTATGTAATTAGGCAATAAATGTCTATAGCTATACCAAATTTCAGCTTCCTATGCCAAACGGTCTTCGAGAAAACTGGCTGTGACAGACGGACAGCCTCCGAGATGTTCCGTTGGTTCAATTTTGGTACGGAACACTAAAAACTATCCTACTATATCCTTCCAAGGGTCTCAAATTATCTGTACGAAGAATTTCAGTTCAGGGATTAAGCGTAAAAGGTAACAGTGCGATGAGTTCATTTGTTTATATTGCAAAATTTCAACTGATAACTCCGTTTTTACAAATACAATATCTTAACAATCATCAATAGACGTTTCTGCTTAAATTGTATATTTTTCATAATGTATTAAAGAAAGCTACATTACCGGAAATTTTTGCCTAAATCCGTCTAGTATAGTTTTACTCTCGTTAGTTCGGGCTACCTGTATAGTTTTGAAAGCAAACTTATCTAATGCTAAAAGACGTAGAACTTTCCATCTCCATCCACCGTCCCCATTTAACGGTTTTAGAGAATAAATTATTTTGATTAAGTAGGTATTCAAAATAAACTTTTTCAATTAACAAAATAATCAGGAAGTTAAATGAAACATTGCCTTTTTTCGGTTCTAGGAGCATCGCAGTTCGAACCTAACTTAACCTACATTTCTGGTAGCTGTTCGGTTCTGTAAGGGTCGTGATTCTAACTGAACCTAACCTACTTTTCTGCTAGCAGTAGGATTGTGTATTTTGACTAATAAATGGCTTACCATATAGTACATATGTATGACCTAAGAATTCCCTTACTTCAAATATTACTTGTTCCTCATACATACTTCCAACCCTTTTTGACCACCTTAGAGGATGAATTTTAAGAAACGAAATTAGTTTCCTAGTCTTTAACCGAAGTTACAGATCCCATACTTTAAAATTGTCTTGTTCCCCGTACAAACATCCAACTTCTTTTAGCCCACTTGGGGGATGAATGTTATTAACCCCCTTACCTATATAAATTTGAAACAGTCTAAAACATAAGTTACAAACTTTAAACCAGACAAAATCAGAAATCAGTTTTGTTGTCTTTTAACATACAGGCTAAGACCAAAGTTACTAAATCTTTACCATAACATTTTCTTAGTCTCCATATATACAAAATGGAGTGTTTTTAATATTACATAATATGTCATATTTTGTACTTGAGACAGTTGAGACATGAAAAGAGGAACTGAAATAGGTATACAAAAAGCTTCCATAAAACAACATTCTTGATCTTTTGCCCTTATATTGCAGCCTAAAACGTTCGTGATAATCGTGATATCACTACCACCCTTAGCTTAGTAGGTACAGTCAAGGAATTTAATTTACGACCCTTTTCGCAAAAATATTCTTTGTAGTCCAATACAAATCGACAGGATTGTCAACCTTAAGTGGGTCCTAAATTAAATTCCTTGACTGTACTTGGTATCCATTATAATCATCTTTTTATTTTGTTATAGTTTTTCAGTCACTTTAACGTTTCGTGTATACCTGTCAGGTTTTTTTTTCGCTGCTACTGACAGTTCATTTCGCGGCGTTATGCACGGTGTTTGTTTTAACGTTTTCAGTGCTGAGATATACGCTCGCTCGTTATTATTATTATCCTTAGATATATAACGGGCTGCCTCGCGCGTCGCTGCCGGTATTACGAAACTCATTTAAAAATCTTTTTAACCTATTAGGCAACCAGTTTTTTCCATAGTCCTTTACGTCAATACATACCATCATACCTAGCTTAAAAAGGCATTTATTCATCAAAAGAAAAATGTATTTCACAAGAGGCGGACTTTTAATGTAATACTTAACTTAGTATTTGTACTATCGACAACACAGCTAACTGACCATCGGTGCACCTTAAGTGCATTGTAATAAGGTTCTATATAAACACAGGATGGTCAGTTAACAGTGTTGTCGTTTGTATGTCATTTTTAGGGTTCCGTACCCAAAGGGTAAAAACGGGACCCTATTACTAACACTCCGATGTCCGTCTGTCTGTCCGTCTGTCTGTCACCGGGCTGTATCTCATGAACCGTGATAGTTGGCTTGTTGGCTTTATGTCCAATTCTTTCAGTGTGCAGGTGGTTCGTCTTTGGAACGGCCTTCCCCCCGCGATCAGGAAAGCCCCGAGCAAATTCGTTTTTAAGAAATCTGTGCGTGGTTTCTTTGCTGGCAGATCGGAGTAGACTGAAGATTACATATTTGAAATTTCGCTTGTAAGTATGCATGTAGTATATATTTATTTGTGTATGTAAGTATTTATTTTATTTATGTATATGTATTTGTGTAAATATGTTGTATATAGGACTACTGTAATGTTATTATTCTTTTTAGTTGTTATTTGCACTGCCCACAATCTTTTCCGCTTTGCCTTAAGGTTTGATTGGTAGAGAATGCCATTTGGCTTTAAGTCCGCCTTTTGTACGATAAGTTTTCTTTTGTGCAATAAAGTTTAAATAAATAAATAAATAGTTAGATAGTTGACATTTTCACAGATGATGTATTTCTGTTGCCGCTATAACAACAAATACTAAAAAAAAATTTAAGGTGGCTCCCATATGACAAACGTGTTTTTTTTGCCGTTTTTATAGATTATGATACGGAACCCTTCGTGCGCCAGTCCGACTCGCACTTGGCCGGTTTTTTGATTCTAAATTAGGAACCAAATTTAAATAATGTCCTAGTAAAAATTTAAGTATCAAAATCTCTAGGTCGTACTATTCGTGTTGCCATAAATATGAGTGATAGCACCTATTATTTTCTACTCTTTTTTGCCAGACTCACTCTTCTTCTTCTCACCCTTTCACACGACCATGACGGTAAAACAATTTGTTTTTTTTAGGATCAAAACTTCTTTTTCTATCTGGGACATAAAAAGGCTTTATTGTTATTATTACAACATAAACGCCTGTACAAAATAAATCATTAAACATATCTGTCAATGTCAAGGATAATAGAGTCTTGTAAGGTAAACGTCCGAGTGCTCGACGCTGTACTAGTAGATGGCATGGGATGGGCACTCTGTCAAAGTGACATGACTTAAATTCGAATGAAGATAAGATAAGATAAGATAAAAATCATTTATTCAAGTAGGATTTCATAATCACTTTTGCATCGTCAAAGATTATACATTGTATCTATATCCGTTTTATCACCAATATTACTATTCCGTTACACAAACACGTACACATTTCCTAATTAAAATAATTAATATGTCACCTAATTCTAAGTAAGTGTCTGTTTCAATTATTATCAAGGTCTTTATGTAGTCCTATAGGAGGCCAGTCATCTTTATCATTTAAAAACTCTTCAACGGTATAATATGCCTTTTTCAGTAGGAAAGTCTTTAAATATGTTTTTACCCTAGGAGAGGGTAACTTTACTGCTTCCTTAGGTAGTTTATTATAGAAATGAATGCATTGACCCAAAAAGGATTTACTGACTTTCCTAACCCGAAAAAAAAGGAACCCGGAAGAAAAATCCTTTTAGTACGAATTTAACCCATAATGCTTTGACGTAGAGTGCCCATGGCATATATATACTAGTACAGCGTCGAACACTCGGCGTTTCCCTAAAGCCTTGTTCGGACTAGGCTAGTATTTTAGTGCGAGTCCATACGAAAGCTACTCGTACTTGCAGCAAATGTATGGACTCGCACTAAAGTACTAGCCTAGTCCGAACAAGGCTTTACGGATATTGTTTACTTCTTTACTACATTATATCGCGTTAAGGTACTTCCTATTCAATAATCTCACGTTGCTTTAAATTAGGGGAATGTTACCGTCCGATTCGCATGTCACTAAATTGGCTTTTAGGGTTCCACCAAATCATCATATACTTAACACAACTTAGTATTTGTGTTAATTGTATGGGAAGGTGAAATAGCTGCGGACTCTTAATTCGCAGAAAACACGTTAGATTGCATGATAACCAATTAGGCTTCCGACCGAGTCTGTCGACAGAAGCAGCAATAGTGTGTCTTAAGCATACTGTCAAATATTATGCAAAAAGTAGGACTCCTGTGATTGCCTGTTTTCTTGATCTGTCTAGGGCCTTTGACCTGGTTTCCTATGATATATTATGGAAAAAGCTCGAGAGAACCAGTATACCACCGGAAACGGTTCGTATACTCAGGTACTGGTATGGAAACCAGGTCAACAGCGTTAAATGGGCCAATGAATTTTCTGATGAGTACAGGTTGGAGTGTGGAGGACACAGGGGAGAAGACAGGGGAGTTTGAGCTCACGGGGCTGCATTCTCCCACCAGTGTCGTTCAGTGGTAAATGTTGTTGAAGTTTGTATTTAGTTTTATTTTAAATATGTATCATTCATTAGTTACACGAAATAAACAATCTTAATGTGAACAAAAACAACGAAAAAAATTGTTTATGATGATATACCTACATATCTACAATCATAATGTCTAATAGCATGTTGTACCTAAGTAAATCGACAGTTCAGATTAATAGTATTCATTATAAACGAGTGTTTCCAAATAAACGCGGTTCCGTAATATGGCATTTTATGTATGTCGTGCGATTCTTCAGTTATGTACCTAATTAATAATATTATGCATCCTTTTTTTTTAATTATCATATCTACACTATTTCAGTCTTGAAACGTGGGTGGATTTCTTGCTTTTCTTAGTCTGCCATAAATCAGTTTCCATATTGTTTTATCTGTGCCACGCATAAAAACCACATTTGCATACACATGTAGTCAACCACAATGGTCGATTTAATTACGGTTCATTTTTTGTATGAATTAATAGCAGGTCTAAAGAGAGGGCCTTGTTATTCTATATTGATAAGGTGATGTACACGCCCTTTATAGATAATGTTTTAATGGCAAATTTTAATGTAATGATATCGGTAGTAGGTACTGTAACGTTCAAGTTCGTTTGCTACGTATGCCTCTACTTAAAGACTCGTCTTCACTTCACTCATCTTAAGCACTTGAAAAGGACACTGACATTAAAGGTGGCTTCTTCCTAATAACAAAATAACAAAAAGCTACGACAAAACAGATGATAATATCAGGTATTCTCGTGTCGTATCTCCATAAAGCTTAGAGAACTTTCATAAATATATTCGTGGTAAGCGTTTACACTCCAATATTTTTTGGCACCAGCCCATTGTATGCAAATGAACAAATGAATGTTTTCACTGCAACAAAACAGACTAACGGTTCTCTTAAGTGAAGATTTGTCGGGCAATAATAATTATCACTGACTTGTAATAAATACTTAATGCAAGTAGATCTGGCTGTCGGCACACGTAGGTGGGTACCCGACCCGCCCTACTATATTAGCGATTGTAAAGACTTCACGTCGACATCTAAACTAAATAGTAGTTAGAGATAGAAACTAATCCATAAGCCGTTTTCGTATTAATATGTATTACTTACTTACCTTTTCATGTTTTATCTTTATTTTGGATACGATATGGAACGGGCATAGCTTTAGTCTTACCTAGTCGTTTCTAGCATACCTAATTTTTATTCCGGAAATCATCCTCTGTAGGTTTAGTTTATCTCTCATAATAGGTTGAAATGGGGTGAAAGTTTTCACGAGAGTGCGAAGTGCGACTAACGCGTTCTCGGTGGAAGTAAGTAGTCGCAGACTTTTAGCGAATACGCTTTACACAAAATGGTTTATTCCTATTCGGAATTTTTCTGACTTTTTTTCTTCACAACATTCGTTATTCCTCACTGTTCTAATTTTTTACACAAAAACTTCATTCCTATGCGCAATTCTTTACCACATTATGATATTATGATGTGAAGAATTATTAAAACGAATTTCTTGTCATTCTCTTAAAGATAAATTGACGTGAATGAATGAATGAACAATTTGAATGTGTTGAATATCACAAGTAGATGATGAGTGGTAGGGTCATGGTGCTATCATTTGTAGATGATGCAATTTCAATGAAATATCAACCGTTTACCATACATACACACATGTTAGGCTACCGAATTACAAGCTGTATTGCTCTAGTCCGGTATCGCGGTTTCATCAGAGATTCCTCAAAATCAGACGCCGCGATAACACAGAAGAAATCATAATTTCGTCAACTGAAAGTGATACGCTGGCTGCGTGCCAGTGGCTGTGACTAGCGACTGATTCAATTAGTGATTGTGCGCGGTCACTTGTCGCCGGGCCCGGCCGAACCGCCGTGACGAAGCTCTCGGCACCGCTCTCTGCTTGATGCGGTGATACGATCTACTTTTCAACGAGACAATGTCGTGATGTTTGAAGCTATGATCTAGAAAGTAAATGGCTTGTGATTTTGGGTTACCATTAGTCAACCTTTAATAAATCACACTACAAGTACGTAAACATATGTACCTATAGTTGGGTCTTAAACAGTGTTTAGTTCTAATTCGTCTTTCCCGTAGCTGATGATGGATAAGACTTTGGAGTATTTACGAGTTCATTATTCTCATGCTCATTGTGGGGGAGGCCTATGTCCAGCAGTGGACGTCTTTCGGCTGATAAGATGATGATGATGATGATGATTTCTTATAATCTGAAAAGAGACGTTGTTGTTCTTCAGTACGGCCAACCTATTAGGGATTATACTTGCTGTAGGCAGTTCAACGAAGTGAAGTGAATTCGACATACCTAATAATAATAAGTGCAACATTTATGATTATTAGGTACACCAATGCATTCATATTAATATCGTTGTACGTACCGATGTATATAACGATGATGTATATAATTGTACCCCAATATGATACCAGTACTCTTTAAGAGTTGAAAAAACTGTTAATGACTAGGTAATATCATCAATCATCATTATAAATCAAAACTAATTTAAGAATTGCAAATAATATAGTTTCAATAATGCTTGTGCGATAAAACCAGACCGCTTTAAACTATTATTATCATAAAATGCTTAGAATATTTGTAACGGTGCGGAGATTATTATCTGTCATCATTATCCGATTAAATGCTCACTCTAATTGATGGAGTCAACCGTGGAGTTAAGAATGTAACATTCAAGCGCTCTGTGCTACAATTTTATTTCTCTATCATAGAGTCAACTGTGCTCGAAGTTTATAAATGGGTACTAGCGTACCTAAACTAGCGTTTAAGCTCGCGACGTCTGCAACACAGGTATCTTGCTTATTGGTTGAGAATAAAAAACTATAAGAATCTAGCCACAATATGCTATGCATCAAACCTTTATAAAGTTAAACGATTTAATGAACGAATGATTTACAAGATTCGCCTTGCAATCCAAACGTTCATATACGTACTAAAGATGCTTGTTCCAGTTTATATAAAGTTAATAGTTGAATTGTCTGTCTTTGATCAAAGCTAACGTAAATTTGTCTCGAAAGATATACAGAGGGCGTCGTCCGATGGTACAGTGCAATTATTGTCTTGTCACTCCACCGGAGTTACGCGCTCCATCCACCCGGAACATTTGCTTTATGTGAGATTACCGATCCTGGGAAGCGATGCATGCGCCGGGACCATTATATATTACCTATATACCTACCTGGCTACCTCACTGCACAACTAGCAGTTCAACCTATTTATACACTAGTATTTATGATTTGTTATTCATTAATAATTAAATTCAGACTTACCTAACAGGTACTTTCAATAATTCGCCCTCCCTTTGTTTGACAAAAAACTAATGATTTGAAGTAAGTAGGCTGGTAGCCTAACATTTAAGTGGTAATCGCAAGTAAGTATGAATAACGCCATTACAAAGCTATAATAAAGATAATAGGCAGAGTGCAGACTCTTTAAATATAGTGTCGTAATTGACTTTTGTGAGCAGGTTGTCAGGAATGACGTCACATTTCGTGAGAGTACTCGTGGGCGGAACCATTTTGACTTTTGGTAATTACATTCGGACACCTTAGACGGACAGTTAGACGAAATAGGCAATTACGTTTCATCATAATGTACTGTTCCAACTAGACGCTTGTTTCTTTATTGCTGTCAAAGAGGACGAATCCGTTGTGTCAAAAAACGTAAAGGCCTTAAACCGTTTACTTAAATGGTTCTCTAGTAACCCAATTGTTATTTAACAATGCAGTATTAAATATTCCTTGTTTTGTAAGTCGTTGCTAACAGAGACTGGTCTACCGTCTCAGATGCATAACGGAACCTCGAAAGGTCAGCTTGCTCTAATATTTTTGACAAGTTATGATCTTTGTCGTCGAAAGTAGTAGGCAACTAAAGCAACGGATTTGGTGCCCTAGTAATAAATATGAGATATACTGACAACGCATTTACACCTAGTTTTATGTTTTAATTATGGTGTGGCATCAAATCTGATGAACAAAAAAATAAAGTTCGGAGAAGCTCGAGCGCCGATATTATCACGCAAGTAATTTATGGCCCAAATGAGGGAACGTCGTGCGTTCACAGAACGAGATGGTTGAAATATTAAAGCATAAATTATTGCGTTAGAAATCACTAATTGCGTCGTTATATCGATCTCCTTTGTTTCACAACACGAACAATAGGAAAGGTCAGTGTGAAATCGTTTTAACTTCTCTCTGTGTTCGTAAAATGTACTTTCTCTAGTAAAATACGACTGTCCATACGAATACTAAGCGAATCTATTGACCATATGGGCGTAATACGAAATATTGTCTTTTTGTTGTTATAGAGTTGGTTGGTGGAGGTATGAGAGATTGGAAATATGAGATAAAGAGGATACATCTGGTACCCCTACAATGAACCCAGCTGTACAGTTATTTCACGCACATGCACTTGGAAATCCTGTCCGTGAAGCAGGCCCCACGGGCTTCCACAGACGTGGGTTATCTGTCATTTTATCTCCCACAGTTATAGAACACAGGGGTTATAGAAGTGGTTTTATTTAATAGTTGCCTAAATGAGCCTTGCAGTCTCTATTTTTACATATCCTCATCATCAGCCAATATAGCTATGTCCTACGCTGGGCACAGGCCTCCTCTCCTGCATAAGAGGGAACGGGCAGTAGTCCCCACACTGGCCCAGTGCGGATTGGGGACATCTCATACATTTTTGAATTACATATCTACGGATTGCGATTTATAGTTGGTAAATTAAAGATTTTTAGGATTCCGTAGTCAACAAGGAACCCTTATAGTTTCGCCATGTCCGCCTGGCCGTCCGTCCGTCTACGGCTTAGCTCAGTAACCATTATTACTAGACAGCTGTAATTTGGCATGGGTATATAAATCAATCACGCCGACAAAACAGTACAAACATTTTTTTTAGGATACCTCCCGTGCACCTAAAGCGGGGATGTAATATTATATCTCGTAAAACCATGGTGTAGGGTATCAGATTGGATAGCTCATTCATAAATATTAATATGGGTTTTTCAAATCAGTAATTCGGTTGCGAGATAGGTATTGGGCTTTAAATCCCTAATTTTTGTCCGAGTCATGTGCCCCCCCTCCCTGCTGGCTACATGGCTACTACTGGGGATGTGAAAAAAATCGTGGTAGTAGTAAATATAATGAATTTAAAAGGAAAACTATCACGGACAAGTAAGGCATAAGTAGTTACCGATTAATATTCGACCAACTTAATGTGTACTTGGAAAGGCCAATTTTCGTATAAATTCGGCCGACGCAACCGCACGTCGATGTAATGTAACTAAGACAGACAGGCATCTACGGAACCCTGCACTGCGCGTGGCTCGACACGCTTTTGGCCGGTTTTTGAAATTAGCTTCTATGTCAATTTCATAATAGAACTGGAATCGGTTTTGATATTCGAGTATGGAGTTAGGAGGTCGAAGAGCCGTGTTTGTACATTGTTGTTGGTTTTGTTGTGTGCGTGTCGAGTCGCCGGCGGCTGGTGGGGGTCGGTCGTGCGCGCGGCCGACGATCATGCCCGCAGCCTCCCCGACCGCTGACACACGATCTATTTTCAATCGATCTACAATTCACCTCATTTGCATGCATATTTCGTTAGTTCTTTTGTGAGGAATGCTGAGCAGAGTAGGTTATATTCTTGAGTGCGCTAGGTTGCCCAGGTACTTATGCTAATCATACGGAACCAAGCAAGCATTGCGTGACCTGTGTGACTGTGTTTTTGCAATTGAATAAATAAATGAATGAAATAAAAGAAATAAATGAAATTTATTCTGCAAGTAGGCCGTAATGGCACTTTTACAAGTGTAAATTCTACCAGCGTTTCTGAAAAAGAAGACCACTGTTAAGAAGAAACGCCGAAACAAACTCAACAGTCAATCATTTTTTGCCAAAAAAAGCTTATTACAAACATAGTTTTTAACCTACTTAAAATAGGTCAAACTGAATATGACTACAAAGAAAAAAAAAACATCATAATGCTTTGTTCTACAAGAACACATTTCCGAATAAGCTATATGAATAATAGGGGTGTAGACTCGAAAATTATTATTACTCCAAATGAAAGAAGGCAAAAAATATGCCTAGTGACGTAAATCCCATTCGGATATCTCAAAGAATAACGAAACTACAACCGTTTTAATATTGACTGTTAGAGAGAGAAAACGCAAACAGTAGGTATGTGACGTCACATTACAGGATGCTGCCGGGGGGCCGCGTCGAACACGATGGGGCGCGGTACGTTGCCGTCTATTAGTGTGACGTCACAATATTCCAGCGTCATCTTTTCATATGAAGTTGCGTTTTGCGAAAAAGGGACAGAACATACCCTTCTTAAAACTTTGCACACTTATAACTTCGTGATTATTTCACCTTTTGCATTGTTTTTTTCTCCATTTGACTACATTTTTAATCCTTTTTCGAGAAAATATGACATTATTGATAATTTTATTTAGTGTACACCCCTATTAAGCTATTTTGGGCTCTGGTTTGGGCCATGCATTTCTGTCAGTTAGATAGTCCTCAACCCTGTAATAAGCCTTCGACATCAATGTTTTTTTCAAGTAATTTTTAAGAGCTGGAAAGGGTAGAGCCAAAATGTCATTAGGTAATTTATTATAAAAATGGATACATTGACGCGATAAAGACTGATATACTTTACAAACACGAAACTTTTTGGTTACTATTTTATTTTTATTTCGTGTAGGTATTAAAATTATGGCTATCAGAATTTTTACACAATGTATATATGTTCTTAATGACATAAACAATATTTTCATAAATGTATCGGGACGTTACTGTTAAAATGCTAATTTCTTTAAAGAGTTCTCTCGCGAATTCTCTTGCTCAGGTTATATATAGAACGAATGGCTCTTTTTTGTAATACAAAGATTGTCTGTATGTCAGCTGCTTTACCCCAAATTAGAATACCGTACGACATCCATACTAATATTATAAATGCGAAAGTTTGTCTGTCTCTGTCTGTCTGTCTGTCTGTCTGTCTGTCTGTCTGTCTGTTACCTCTTCACGCTTAAACCGCTGAACCGATTTAGATGAAACTTGGTATAGAGATAGTTTGAATTCTGGGGAAGGACATAGGATAGTTTTTATCCCGGAAATCAACCCCCAAAGGGCTGAAGCGGGGGGTGAAAGTTTGTATGGAGCTACGATATAAACGAGTTCCACGCGGACGGAGTCGCGGGCAGAAGCTAGTAATACTATGAAAATGACTGATAAACTAGGCGAGCTGTTTCAACATTGGTCAGTTGTAATTTTTTTCTAATAGCATATACGGCTGAACTTAGTTTACGCGCCAACACGGCTATATGGGCACTCCATTGTAGATTTTTGTCTAATGTATACCCAAGAATATTGTTTTATCTACTATTTCTAAACACTCATCATTTATTTACAAATATACTAGTTTCCACCGGTCTAATAACATTAGGCATAGAAAATCTAACGCATTTCATTTTCTTGGCATTTAATAGAATAGAATAGAATAGAATAGAATATCATTTATTCATGACAACAACACATACATACACATAAATCACAAATACAAAAGAGAGAACAACAGTGCCACGAAATGGTTCCATCTCAGCGTTGTGCTGGCCTGGTGGCCAGCGCTGGTCTTCCGATGGAACCATCCGATGATTCCACGGCGTAATACATAGCAGATTCTTAACGGTAAAACGAGTCGAATACTTTGACCAGTGTGCCATTAACTTTGCTATAATCTGTTGATTTTCGATCAACCTTAAAGATTATAGAAATAAATACCTTTAATCGTTAATAACGTATATAATAGCCTCAAAATTCTTAGTCTATTTTTGTTTCTACATCTCTTGTAACGTATGAGATATTCGAAAAAATATGTTGGCATTTGATTTTAAAATAGCATGTGGTTTTTATAGTTCTTAGAATTTGAACAAAGAGTCTGGCTTCTTATAGCTACGGTAGCCTACATTCGCCGCCATCTCACGTTTTCATACATTGTTGTTCGTAAACTTAATGGTTTTTACTTACTTTATTAAAAGCTTAATTTATTACTTAACTTATTATGTATAAATAGATATTAAACAAAAATAGGGGACAAAAAAAGGGACGTCTACTGTTTCATATAAAAAATATTAGCTGTCAAAATAGGTACTTTAATATGGATACCTGATATATTATCAGAGTGTTCTTTTGGTGTGGGTGTATTTTTATCGCATTTATCACGTTAAAGCATGCGCAATTATTCTTAAAAACCAGAAAATAACGAATATTTCACTATCTCGGCTAATAGAATATCTATCGACGAACGCAGTTTCATCAAATAAGGCATCCGAATTCAATGACTTTATTGTTGTTTTTGTCTTTAATCTCGCGATAATGTGCACTCATTGCAATTAAATAGCATGATCTACAGTAGTTGAAGTAGTAGTTAAAGCTCAGGTGCACGAGTACAGCTAAGTGAGACGTCCGTCGGGGCGCACGCGCACGCGCCGCCCGATCCGCCGCTAACTATGTAGATCTTTCCCACGATTTATGCTCAACCTTCGATTTTTTCTGGCACAGACCTCCGTCAATGTGGGAAATGGAATAGGAAAATGAAGTAGAATATACATTACATTATTAGATAATTAATCGTTTATATATCACACTTATTTTTCTATTCAAATTTCAAATACGATATATAGTTAGATTTTCTACTAAGAGTAAATAACCGGCCAAGTGCGGGTACATGTATTATTATCTATTCTGTGGTGCGGGTCAAACCTCACAAAAATAAATCCGTAACACGTTCCGTTAAAAGTATAATAAAAAAATTATAAAAACATAATATATTCGAAAACACGTGTCTCCTTCCTTATTTTTCACTTCTCACACTCGTTTGTGTCTATATTGTATCTGTGTCAAAACAGTTTATTAAAACAAACATGCCGCTTCCGCTGCGACTTCGTCTGCGAGGACCCGGGATAAAAACTATCCTATACCTATTTGAATCCAAGCTATAACAATGTTCGTGCAAAATTTCATTAAAATCGGTTCGGCCGTTTAAGTGTGATTGAGTAACAAACATCTATATATCCAAACTTTCACATTTATATATTAATAGAAAGGAGGATTGCAGGTGGATTATTGTGTCGCAATCGAAGTGAAATATGGAGTGTATAACTCTGGTCTAAAATCCATATTACCTATTTTTACCTAGTAATTACTCGGAATCCTAAAAGGACGCAGCAAAATATGTAACCTTTATCAAAAGAAAATTTATTATTGAGTTCGCGACGCGCGTCCATTAATCTTTCAATAATGCAGCAATAATGGTACTTACTGTGATTAAATAACAGTTCCTGGACTTTCCCCACAGAAAGCTAAGGAAGACACTCATTCTGAACATTGTAGGCTATGTAGTTGTTCAATTTTCTTTTAAATGTGTCGAAGCATCTAAACTTAATTTTCTCAGTTCGGTCTTCAATTGAACTGAGAGATGTTCTCAGAAGGTATGTGGCATCCGATAAACACGTAGTTATTCCTATTGATTGAGACTAGAATCGTTTTGTACCAAGTTACGTAATTTTTGCGATGTTGTATCGATAAAGTTAAACGTGACTTAGCCAACTCTGCCCTGTTACTTAACGGCCACCAATTCGGCATTAATACAAAAGACGTAACTGATAATCTTAAAACCATTTGTATCATTAATTTTAAAATATGCATCAGTGAAAATTAACATATAATGAATTGCCTTTGTGTGAACTTGCGCAATCGTATTCATTATTTTATAAGGCAGTTACTTATATCACTTAATAGGTCCGAATAACCTTCTTTAATTTAATTATTCTTTCAAGGGTTCTTTCAATGTTTTTGAAAGCCTCTAACAATAATATATAATTAAATTATACGTATTCCTGGGAAATAAATAGAAGAGGTCTAGTAACCCACCAGTATTATAGTGTCCTTCTGGATGTGTTATCTGTTATTGATAAAATTTTAATAATAATAGAATCCCAACTGGTATCTGTAGGTAGTATTTATGAACATCAAACTACCGTAAGATCTGCGTAAGACATTATGCGTTTCTAATTTATTCTTATGATTCATGCATCTTCTTTAATAAGACCGCACTTATACATTTCAGAAGAATAAAACTGCTAGTCTACCTTATCATCAAATCTTAGTCACTTGCGGCCGTACCAGAAATTTAAGTTTTCTGCACTCAATCACCGAGAAAATGGTTTTTCAGGTGAACAGTTTGCCTGTAACCTATCCTGTAGGCAGCGTTCTCTCGTTTCGTTCCGGCTACGGGCCATCGCCGCACGTAACCGTTGCTGCGGTCGCGGCACCCGCCGGTTCCCGACACCCTACACTAATTAGATAAGCACGTGTCAGGTTCGCGGCCTGCTACGTGCACTGCTTTCTCTCGGCGACATGCTAGTACAATACTCAGATGTCTTGAACAGACAAAGTTGGCGATGCTCCCTTTTTAACCCCCGACGCAAAAAGAGGGGTGTTAGAAGTTTGACGTGTCTGCGTATCTATGTATCTCTCTGTGGCATCGTAGGTCCTAAACAAATAGACCGATTTTAATGCGGTTTTTTTGTCCAAACAAATAGCAATCAAATCGGTTCAGCCGGTTTTGACATATTGAACTTTGAAATGAAAATTTCGGGGCTAATTAAATTTTTCTAAGTTGTGCCATTATTTTAGCTACTTAACTGAATTACAGGATAAACAATGCTACACCTAAATCTTTCACTGTATCCCAATCGTAAATACCTTATTAAATGAACCGGGTCTCTGACCGTGAAATATTGATCCATACTCCGTACTTAAAAAACAGTGACACCAACCTTAAGTATTCTAGTTTGATAGGTTCATAGATACCTATAGCCTTGTCTTTCTTGGAGCTTTCATGAGGTCATTTACAGTCAAGGAAATTGAAACACCCATTCCGCTCTTGTCAAACTGACGATAAGGATCAAAAAGTTGTATTTCAATTTACTTTACTGTACTTATTTTTATTGGGCATCTCAGACTATAGCAGCAGTATTTTAACTAGTTACCACCACTCTTTTCATATACATTATATCTACTAATCAAATGGACGGAACAGATTCCTTCCTTGATTCTTTACGCGTTATAATATTGCAAATTTAATCGTTAGCTATCGTCACCCGTAGCTAATGTAATTGTTGTTTAACTATTCGTTATAGTGTTTGCTTTCTTTATAGCCGATAATGACACGCAGCGTGGACGATTTCTCATCGGCGCGGCGTCGCGGCCGGCGCGGGCTCAGGCTAATGGCGACTGATCTCGATGAACGGCTCGATAAACATCGCGGCCGCACACTTAATGCTTTCTGACCGACGCAAAAATCATCCCTCTATCATTTTAATGGTGACTCTCTTATCTACTTGCGTTGTAAAAGCTTATATTTCGTACGGCTGTGATAGTAGTTCAAGCTGATCTATGTAAGTACCAGCGACGGACTTGACTGTTATGTTACCACTTACCATTATAGGTGTTATTGAAAATATTAGTTATTCTTAGGCATTCACGAGTTAAAGATATGTAAATAAATATCGTACGTATGGGTAACACAAATATTAGATGTCGATTAATGTAGCACTGGCTGAATTCCTTAAGCGAGTGGCAATAATAGCTCACGCCGCGGCCACCGAGTATAACATTTTTGAATAACTAACAAATATTCTAATATCGAATGAAGCCATCAACAGACTAACGAACGCTTAACTTGCAAAGGCTGACAAGCAATTGTTATAGCATTCCGTAAACTGCACTTGAGTACTTGGTTGGCCTAAACTGCCATGTTTACCATATTTACATATCATATAGGTACACCACACGACTACAGAATATTGAACTTTGCGTAAGACATGGCGATCGATCAGACTTCGCCACGTAGTCATTATGTGAAATAAGAGAAAATATGTGCATGAATTTAGTTTCATCTTAAGGGAAAAATCCGTTAATCTGAAACCGATTACGTTTTACCTCGATTACGACAGCTTGTAAATAATATATACGGGTGGGTCAGAATAAAGTCATTTACAACAAGCTTAATCGGTTCTCATTCTGTTTCGCGTATGGAACTATTGGCATAGTACCTACCGGAATTCGAATCTACAAAGGATGTCGTAATGGAATGTGGAATATTCGTAGTTTTTCAAAACAAATAAAAGTAAGACGTTATGTTATTAAACGCTTTCCCTGACCAATTTTCTCGGTGTCAGCGCAGCATGTTAGTATACTTTTACAGTTCCGTACCAAACAGCCATGCAATCACTCGGCATCCGTAAGTCACAGGCAGTTTTTCTTTCACGTATCTGTCGCCCGTCATCTCGGGCCTCAAATCCTTCTCAGTAATGTCATCTCTCCACACCGATTGTCCATCTTTACCTGATCTCCTCTTAGAGCCCTGCACATCAGGTACTCCTCATGTCACAAGACTTTCATGTTTGTGCATTATGCCAGTGTAAGCGATCAGTACTTATTAGCTTTTCGATTATTTAGTTCCATTTTCGTCACAATATGCATTTCAACAATTTCATGTATGTTACAATGCAATCTTATTAGGATGAAATGATTTTGATCAAAACTTCATGTCCAATGACTACATATGAAACAAATATTACCCTTCAGCCCCGGGTTGTTACCGTGACATGTCGTTATTTTATCGGCCGCCTTCTATGCCTTTAATCTCTATGACCACAAAACTGGACAGACTGCCGAAAGACCGCAATCGTTTGAATATATGTTGTTTTCAGTATACGACTCACCTTTATTTTTGCAAGCTTTTATTTAACTTGCTCTTTTTATATGTTCTAACTAGGTAATATGTAAGTAAGTTGTCCTCCAAATATTTGAAACCATCTTTCAGCTGGTCGCCGGTATCCGGTTAAGCTGAAATTAGCTGAATATGTAATTTGGACGACAACGCAAATAACGCAATATTATGATTATGACACCGCCGCGCTGATCTGATGATGGAGTTAGGAGGTGGCTGTAGTAACTTCAAGCTATGGCCACCTAGTAAGTATACAAGATTAACCTGTCATGTTTGGTTCATTGGAATCCTTGTCAACCAGTAGTGAGTGTGCAAAACACAGCACAGTCCGAAATACAATCTTGTACCAAAAATATTTTTAACTAGTACGAGTACAGGAACTTGTTTGGCCCTTAACTATGGGTCAAAAAGCGATACCAGTAAATATGACTTTAAATATTTTGTATGAAAAATAAAATGGTTTGTAAGTTTACTATATAGGTACATATTTTAGTTCCAATTGATATTTGACAGCCATTATCACAGTACAAAATGTGCATTTTAATCACAACCTAAAGTAGCTATTCGTACCTACTTATATCCACAGTAAAGAATGTTTTGATCTAGATCAAAATCAGAAACTGTTAGCCTATAGCTAGTATAGGCCAACAGTTACTGGTTTTAAGGCACTATAAAGCAACACTGTAGGTAGGCAGGTACATTTTATTTAGTGTACCTGCCTACAGTGTCCTAAAGACTGTGGACTAATTTAGCAAATTGTTGGCTGAAAGTTTGTCGTTTGAAATTGATGGCATCTATAAAAGTGTAGCAGTAAGATGGCGGGGCGGCTCAGCGCGCGCTATAAGTCCTCACTCGCGGACAATGTTCGGTGAAGGTATGTGCTCGTTGGTTTGCGCCCTGCATTTTTAAATAAAATTAATGCCAACTATTATTACATTTACCATAACCGTCAAGCCTCATTGCAATGCTATCATATGATGATTTTACGAAATTTATTTTACTACTAAATTACAACTTATAAATGATTGTATAAATTACTTATAGAAAGATTTACTATTGTGTATACTAAATAGCTATACTTTACCCGTTACATTGTTGGTCGTATAGCTCCAGTATCGATACGGTCAGACCGCGAGACATAATACTTAGCGTAGGTAGGTATAACAGTTTAAAATAAACTACACAAAATTCGATACGAAAAAGTATTTTCGTCATAAATCTTGGTCATAAATATTGTCTTCGTAGTAGATGTATTACCTAGTTATGTTCGTTTTACTTGAGATAATAAAGATAAGGCATTTTATGTTTTTGAAGAGAACACGTGCCACCCGTAATTTAACAATTTTTTATAACTTGGATACCAGTATATTGATCAAGTTATACAATGTATGTTCTTTGTGAGTCCTGTAATGGGTTAGTGTTATCTTCCGGTCAGCGACACTGAAATTAATAGACTACAAATCACTGGTGGACTCAGTAAATCACAGTGTTTATGAGTCATTCAAGTCGCCGGTGTGAGGCCGAGCGACCTCCGCACTGATTTGCAATCTCGATTCCTTGCAGCCGATGCAGGGCTTCAATATGCATCAATTTAATACGACCATACTGAGGAACACATTTGATTATCTATTTTAAGCCCATTTAATGTTTCCAACATTTTTTTTAACCTCTGCATGTTACCCCTCGCACTACATCCATTGTATTGTGGGAGTACAGCAAATAAAGATCAATAAGGCCGCTGACCTCTGAGAAGATGCCTGACTTGGCTCTACGTAATATCTTACAACTTTTTAGGGTGGAGGAGTTTCGAGACTTGACTTATTTTTAACATGGAGTGCTTTATTCCAGAAATGCTCTAGACGTCAAAATTTTAAGCATAATCTTGGATTTAATTTGTTTTAAGGATAGGACAGTTAGTTGAGGACTTTGGAGTACGAATACCCATAATTCAGTAAAGGTCGAAGTCAGAAAAAAAATCTGCCAAGCGCTGCGCTGCGCGGATATACTTCAAAAAGCAATACCAATGACTGTCCGTCTGTCTGTGACCCTTACAACTAGAAAGCTATGGCATCGGTATACTAAACCACTCACACCGAACGTGGTAAAAAAAAATTGGGTACAGGTAGTAAATAATTGTATACCTAAGTAGTATAAGTACTTAAGTTTTTGAACCATGTCAAATTTCAGAAAAATGATAAATGGCCTTGTTTTCATGAAAGGCCATCTTTAATTATAATTATTCTGTAATTTATAATAAAAACAATGTTTAAGTTTGCGGGCGACGCTACTGCAAAATGATCGGGGCGGTTATTGGGGCGATAATACACTGCGCGTGGTCCGACACGCACTAGACCGGTGTTTGCGGGCGACGCTACTGCAAAATGTTCTGGGCGGTTATTGGGGCGATAATACACTGCGCGTGGTCCGACACGCACTAGACCGGTGTTTGCGGGCGACGCTACTGCAAAATGTTCTGGGCGGTTATTGGGGCGATAATACACTGCGCGTGGTCCGACACGCACTAGACCGGTGTTTGCGGGCGACGCTACTACAAAATGTTCTGGGCGGTTATTGGGGCGATAATACACTGCGCGTGGTCCGACACGCACTAGACCGGTGTTTGCGGGCGACGCTACTGCAAAATGTTCTGGGCGGTTATTGGGGCGATAATACACTGCGCGTGGTCCGACACGCACTCGACCGGTGTTTGCGGGCGACGCTACTGCAAAATGTTCTGGGCGGTTATTGGGGCGATAATACACTGCGCGTGGTCCGACACGCACTAGACCGGTGTTTGCGGGCGACGCTACTGCAAAATGTTCTGGGCGGTTATTGGGGCGATAATACACTGCGCGTGGTCCGACACGCACTAGACCGGTGTTTGCGGGCGACGCTACTGCAAAATGTTCTGGGCGGTTATTGGGGCGATAATACACTGCGCGTGGTCCGACACGCACTAGACCGGTGTTTGCGGGCGACGCTACTACAAAATGTTCTGGGCGGTTATTGGGGCGATAATACACTGCGCGTGGTCCGACACGCACTAGACCGGTGTTTGCGGGCGACGCTACTGCAAAATGTTCTGGGCGGTTATTGGGGCGATAATACACTGCGCGTGGTCCGACACGCATTTGCGGGCGGCGCTACTGCTAATTCATCCGATTAAGCAAGTTCTTGACAAAGTTTAAAGTACTCTGTCCCGAACAGTTTGGCTTTCGAGAAAAGAGGTCAACAACCCATGCTTGCTTCGAATTCGTAAAGTACATTACAGAGGCCATCAATAAAAGCATTCCGATCGCGTCGCTTTTCTTGGATATGACAAAAGTATTCGATTTTGTCAATAACTCCAAGCTTCTGAGCAAGCTTGAACGCTACGGTATCAGCTAGCACAAAGCGTATCGTGAAACCCTGGATAACTCCAGGTATATTGCGCTGTATCCGGAACAGGAACAAGCTGCAACGAAATATGCGTAATAACCCCGGAAACTTAATTGTTAAAATAACATATCTCAGATATAGGAATTATTGTAACAATTTATTGAAGAAACTAAAAAGAAAATACGAGAGAGAGTTGTTGGCAAAGCCAATAAATAACAATAAACTTATTTGGAAAAACATTAAAAAGCTAAGTGTAAGTTACACTAATAAATCTAACACAATTCATCCAGAACTACACAATCTTAAAGTCACACCTGCCGAGTCTGCTAACTACATAAATAAATATTTCACGAATATAGGTAAAGAGCTCGCTCAATCAATCACTCCCAATTCTCCTAATGACCTTTAACTATTTCTCAATAACATCCAAACGCCGTCAGGGTCTCTCGTTCTATTACCTGCTACCGAAAGTGAAGTTTATCTGACACTGTCCAACCTTAAGTCCAGTAGTGCACCAGGGTGGGATGATATCTCTACGAGTTTCCTTAAATATGTTTCTAAAGAGATAGTGCCAATTATAACACACTTGGTAAACTGTAGTTTTAGCCTAGGAACTTTTCCATTTTTTTTTATTAAAACAATCTTTAATAACCCCTGTATATAAGAGTGGAAATAGAGACGACGTCAATAATTACAGGCCCATTTCAGTCTTACCCACAATATCAAAGATCCTGGAAAAGCTTTTAAACACTAGATTGCTAAATTATTTAAATAAATTCAATCTTCTATCGGATTCACAATATGGTTTTAGACAGCAAAAATCAACTGAGGATGCAATTACAGCCCTTACTTCTCTCGTTGTAGATAATCTAGATAAGAATAATAATTATTTAGCATGCTTTTTAGACCTAAAGAAAGCCTTTGACACCGTCTCTATTCCCATTCTTATACTGAAACTTGAGAAGTATGGAGTTAGGGGAATATCACTCGCTTTTTAAGTTACCTAACCGGTAGAAAACAAAGAGTGAAACTCGGTCAGATTATCAGTGATGATGAGGACGTCTGTTATGGCGTACCTCAGGGGAGCGTTCTAGGTCCAACACTGTTCTTGATTTATATCAATGACCTCTGTGATATGGCTATACCAAACGCGAAACTATTCTCATGTGCTGATGATACCGCCGTTGTATTTAGAGATGGGCATGGCATTGATCTCGAAATGGCTAAAAGCAAATTACTTAACACTAAATACCAATAAAACAAATTATATATGCTTTAGTATATCCAACCACGCACAACCTGAATCTGACTTGTCCCTTAAAATACATTGTTGTCACACTTTGAACGCTGTTACCTGCACTTGTCCGACAATGGAGAAAGTTACACACACGAAATATCTGGGGGTTCTCCTAGATCAGCACTTAAATTGGTATGCCCATATTGACCAGATTATCAGTAGGCTTAGGAAACTGACATGCATATTTAGATTGCTAAGAAATATTTTACGTTAGTCGCGCAACTTCATGAACGAGATATGTGTATATCTATAGAACATGTGTATGTTTGGCTCAGTCAGTAATAATTTACTGTATATCCGTTTGGGGAGGTGCAGTCCAAAGTCACTTTATACACTTGGAACGAGCTCAACGTGCATTAATTAAGGTTATGTACTTTAAAAAAGTGAGATTCCCAACTGCAGAGTTATATAATTTAAGTGATCTGTCGGTAAGGAAATTGTATATATTGCAATGCACTTCAAAAATACATAGAATACTAGCATACAATGGCAATTATAAGAGGAAAAGGAGGAGGACGTTTGCCAACAGGCATTTTGCTACAAGATCAGCTCGCCTTTATAATAAAATAAATAAAACTATAGACATTCACTCAAAAACATATTATGAATGCAAAAAAGTGCTAGTAAAATGGCAAAAAATAAAAAGCTAAGGTGAGATAGAGAATTTGGTGGTTTAAAACATTCACTCACAAACACACACACACACACACACACACACACACACACACACACACACACACACACACACACACACACACACACATAATATATATACATATAATAATGCTTGGAATGATGATTCTTGCATCCCTTTATTTAAAAAACTGCGCATTCTTCCATTACTTTGCTTATATATACGGGAACATTGTCTGTTTGTAAATGCCCATAGATCTTTATTTAAAAAACGAGGTGATGTAACACATAGAGACCAGACTTAAAATTATGAATTTACTTTATAAACCACGGGCTCATAAGATGATTTATAGGAAGAATGTTTTTAACATGTGCATAGACATATATTATAAATATATAGTTTTAAATACAAATTGACTACCTGGCTCTTAGACCGTTGTTTTTACTCAATCCAAAATATTTAAATTGTGACTGACATTTGTAATTTTCATTTAATTTCTTGACATTTTAATTTATTTTCCTATAGGTATATTTGATATTTCTTGATTGTGTTATTAATATTTCATTTGTTATACTTTTTAAATGATTATTTTTGGTTTTATTTTATACTAGGTTCTGCCCGCGACTCCGTCCGAGTGGAACTCGTTTATATCGAAGCTCCATACAAACTTTCATTCCCACTTCATCCCGATTTGCGGGATAAAAACTATCCTATGTCCTTCCCCAAGACTCAAATTATCTCTATACCAAATTTCATCCAAATCGGTTCAGCGGTTTAAGAGTGAAGAAGTAACAGACAGACAGACAGACAGATGGACAGATAGACAGACAGACAGACACACTTTCGCTTTTATAATATTATAGTATGGATTATTTTAATTGTATCGCTCTGAAAAATATTTGCACGCCTGCATGCAGGCCGAGTACAATGGACATATTTATAGTAAACAATGTAACATCTGCAAAACTGTATTCTGAGCAAATAAATTATTTGATTTGATTTGAAAATGTTCTGGGCGGTAATGGGGCGATAATACACTGCGCGTGGTCGGACACGCACTTGGTAGGTTTTTATTTCTTAACCGACGCAAAAAGAGGGGTGTTATAACAGTAAGTTGAAGTGTCTGTGCGAATGTGTATGTGTGTATGTGTCTGTCTGTGACATCGTAGCTTTTATACGAATTTGGACAGATTTTAATGCGGTTTTAGACCTAGACTAGATCGAGACGTTTCAACAAAATTGGTTCAGACGGTTTGAGATTTTGAAGTTTGAAATGAAAATGTCGGGGTCATGCCTATTATTATACATAGGTACATGCCTATTATTTTGAGTACCAATGTAACTGTACCCGTTATCTGAACTGCAGATAGTTTAAGTATGGTATACCTAGTTATTATATGAAGGAAAACGCTAGAGCAAAAACTCAATAAATGCGAGGCCATTAAGTGGCTCCTGTATCTGTCTCCGGCCGCGTAGGCTTTCGTTGATGTGAATACAAGCCCTTTTGTAGAAAGTGTTCTATGTGCGTCGACGCAAAGCTTCCAGTTTTGGGAGCGCGCACGCACGCGATGACTGGCTTCATGAATATTTAGATGAGCAGTGCTTCATTAGCGCAGTCACTTGTTCGTCGAAGGAAGCGGGCGTGTCGGGATTGTGTTCTCCCTGTAAGCTGTGCCTCGACGTCGGAGCACCTCTCTGTGCACCATAGGGTCAATGAACCTATGTGAATTATTTATCATTATCTTATTCATTCTTTTTTTCTATTTAATTCTCTAAGTAATAAATCGCTTATCAATGATAATTTAACCATCATAGATTCTGATCATACAACTTCAAGAGACGTTTTAACACTTTTAATAGAGTATCTACTTACTACGCTGGCTCAGCGACCCGAAGTGGTCTTGGCCTCCAACACTAAGACACGCCACTGTGCTCTGTCCTTAGTCGCCAATCATAATCGGCAGTTTGAAGCTGGTTTTTAACAGAGTACAAGATGATCATTTACTATAACAGTCGCGTTGATAATATGGACCATCACCTTGTAATGGCGGTCTCAAACGCTTACAAACGTAGCAACAATGTTAAAATTGAGTTTCGAGTCAATTGAGATCTATTGTGGAAGGGTGCTGTGAACTTTCACCTTATTAATATTCAACGTTTTCCCTGTTAACTATTTAACCTCCCGCGAATCATCGCCATTGTTCTGACACCGAAATGAAAGTTCTTTATATGCATATTACATCTCCGATTCGACAGATTATCACCTAAACATAATAAGTATGTAGGTTTGAGCGCACCGGCATAGATATGTTCATTTAGAAAGACATTGAAACTGTCAATATTTATTGTTAGAGATATTTTACCTGTAGTTTATTGAACATATTTATGTTACTTATGTTACGTTCCCGTGAGTTGTTAGATTTGTTCGCAAGAAATATACACGTTTAATTATTGTGTGGTTCCCAGACAAAAGGTACCTAAACTTCGATCGGTTAATGAACTGTTTTCATTAATGCACACTTTGTACAAAATTGGATAATTGGTAATGGCAAAATTGTAAGTACCTACATATAAGTTATTAAGTAAATAACATATGTTATAAACATATCAACGTGTTTATAACATATGTTATTTACTTCATAACTTATACTCGTATCTTACTTACAATTTTGCCATTACCATTTGACACTTCGTCAATACCTCTATCTTTATTTCTAATATGAGTTCCAATATCTCTCCATGTTATTGTAAAGAAATTAGCATATAGTTGCAACAAGCAAATTATATAATACGTTAACACTTACAATATTCGTTATTAAATGAGTGAAGCAAGGCGCGTGCGCTGTTGAACATGATGAGTTCTTGACGTTGGCTTATTACAATTGTGAAAGTAAGATATTTAAGCGGTTGAGGTCTGTACCGTTGACAGGGACAAGGCGCTGCGCCGCGCTGGGACGGGCGGCGTGGGCGCGCGGCTCCCGTACCGCCCCGACAATACCGCGCCGCCGCGAAAACTACAAACCCATTGTGCTGTACCACACCGAGCCTCTGATCCTTCATTAAAGCTACACTTACCTACTCCGGACATTGTATTGAAATAACTAGTTTTTGCTAGTGCAGCATCTGGGTACCGTCTCAAAGTTTAGTCGGCCAACTACTAGCTATGCATGCACATATATTGAGTCGTTAAATTCTTAATCCCTAACCTTAGGCACCAAAATGTACCATCAATTGGTAGCAGTACAAAATGTTGGCTAAGGGGTTCCTGCTGCCCCAGGCCGCCAACAGTCGTACTCGAAGAATCATAACAAGAAATAAAAGAATGAGGATGTTCATCAGACACGAGATCATAAAACGAGCCCTAAAATGTTAAACGACTGCTCAAAATTGGTGGTAAGAAGAAATAACAAAATAAAAGGACGAGATTACGGTACTTTGAATGAATTTTCGAGAGAGTCCGTCTTAACCTATATTTCACTTTATGGGTGAACGATTTTTACAACCTACTGCCGGACAATCCAAACGGCGACGACTCTGTAGAAAGTTTCTGAAATTATTACGTTAAGGCAATAACCCTTACTACAATTATTTATATACTTGCTTTTGAATTAATTGCAAAAGTGTGGATTTTCATTGGTAAGAAAGAAACTACAATTTAAACAACTCTCTAAAGCTTCGTTTCATTCTCTTGCTTTTATGGTGTTATAAGCGTGTGGATAATCTGTTCGTTTCGTGTTTTGTTGTGGTGGAAGTATTTACGCACGCTTGTCACACGGCCGATATGGAGTAAAGTGGATTTCAGAAGTAACAAATCGGAGCTGGTCGGTCACAATGGCATTCGCGACCGCGGAGCGGAGCGGGCGGCGCAGCGGGCGTGAGCGGCGCGTCGCGTCTGTCGCAGGCCATATGACAACGCCCGCGATGACTGATTGTGTCCGTCCGTCGCTCCGCACTCGTTCTCTTTGTGCTCTCGAATAATCCGCCGCGTCGTGATCTGGAGTCTAACGGTGCAGGTCCGCCAGCCTATTGAGCTCGCTCTCAGTAATAGGCACAATTTTTCAAGCTTTCACATAAGTCTCCGCTAATACCTGTTAAGTTAAGCCAAAAATCCATGCTGTGATATATGGTAGTGATTGTCCGTAGTAAATACACTAGATAATTACACTAATTGGTACAAAGTTGCTGGCGCAATTCAGATCTGTGTTGGTATGGATAGGCAGCCCGCCTCTAATGATAATATTAATGTATTGGCAATAACAACCTGTTTATAGTAGTCGTAAGACTCGTAAGGGTAAATCATATTGCACAGGCACACCTGAGACTTGTGAAATGAATCATAGGTGAAAAGGCCCTCAGCAACCTGCACCTGTAGATGACTTTATGCTAGTTGTGATGAATTTTCATACAGGAGTCATGTGGTTGGTTGTTTATGAGGATTTATTCGCTATCTTATACTTAAAAAATACTTCTACACACGCATGCAACACGACTTTTCACACTGAGGTTAATCTGATGTGTGCTAAAATCTCAGGTCTCACCTGCACACAGCCAACCACCTGTTAACTGCAACTCCACAATATAAAAAAGAAAAAGAGCGAGCGCCAGCCAGTGCAAAAAACAAGAATCCAAGACGACACGTTTGGAAAATAAAAAAAGCTCTCGCCCACCAGATGGTCGCCTCGACGCGCCGAGAAACCCGCTTTTGAGCAGGTTGTGATTGTGACTTACCACGCATATTCATTTGCGCTTTTGAATGTGGTGAAAATTGAATTACTAAACCGATTGAAATGTGTTATGATATAATAATCTAGTCACTTAAGAGCTAGGATACTATGAGTTGCTCTTAGCTTATGATTATTCTTGTCACATACATATACATAGGTACAATACAGAAAATAAGTGCAATAGGAATTGACAGTCGAAATGACCATGATCAGAAACAAATCAACCCAGTTATGAAGAGTTGGCTTGCTCGTAAACCGTAGTAACTTGAACCTATCCTATACGAGTATGATGGTAAAGCCGCCGCCGTTACTGCGTTTATCCACGATCAGCGAACTAGGATTTTTGGAGCGTACCTTGTAATACACATTTACAATTAAACAAGAATAGATAACTTGCAATAATAATACATTAATGTCTACTCATGATACCTACTAAAACATCATTAAACGAAAACGAAATTGCTAAATATTACCTATATAATAAAATGATTAATATTTCGAGATGTATTAAGGTCTCTGGGTGTCCAAATATTATATTAATATAATTTAGAGATGTCTATGGTCTCTAAGCGAAATAGAAATATTACGTGTCACATTTTAAAATCACAAAGTACACTAACTAATCTAATATCCTCGGAGATGTATATTTATGGTCAGTTACTAAAAAATATATTATATTCCGCTAAATTGCCGAATAAGAAAAGAATATCTAGAACTATATTCTTTTCTAATTCGGCTATTTAGGTCGAGACAAACTTACACCATGTTCAATAACGTTTATAAATGAGGATTTATATAAAAAGTTCTTGGAAGTGCGTAAGAGTAAAGTGACCCTACCTAAATAACATGCATCACTCGATCGGCGTGTGCGTTCCTTGAAATCATATTAATGTTCGTCTTAATAATTTAACCTTTAAATTGACTAAGAACTAAATGGGTTACTAAATTAAAATAATATACCTATATCAACATTTTGTTCAATTATTATTTTACATTAGAGAACTAATTATTCTATCTTCTATTTCAACGACGAAAAGTGGCAACTACGTGTTTTTGTAATAGGCGTCCTAAATTTACTCTATCGTTTAAATTGTGGGTGTTTAAAATGTAGGGTCATTACGCGGGTTACGCGACCACCTTCGGTTAGCGACCACCTGAAGGAGAAGGTTTTTTCTATTGAAGATAACAACAATTCTACAGACCCTATTGAGACAATTAGTTGTACATGCATTTTTGTTATTGTTTTAGAATATAAATCTACTAAAAAACCGAGGAAATATCCTTTCAGTTCACCAACTCAGCTAAGTGGTCGCCAACTGGCACATAAAATTAGGTGGTCGCTAACCGGCGAAATGACCCTACCTAGACTAAATCGTTTTTTCAGCTGGCCATATCTTCTGTATTTACATCACCTTCAGAGGTTCTTCTCTCTTCGGTTGAATCTCTTGAAATTGAGTGAGAAATATAGTGTTATATCTAAAGTGGTCAATTGCAAGTTTGGGACTTCACGTATGTACACAAGTTTGCGTACGAACGCGCGTCTTTTGCCTTGAAACTCGCACGCTTAGCCGTTTGACCCTTGTTTGTATCCTACCCATTTATCGTCCATCAAGTCTAGACTCCGGACGGTAACCCATTTACTGCATTGATCGGCAGTTAAGGGAGGCACAACCGAAAATACACTCAAGAGCAAAGTAAACGCGTACACGGCTTGTAACTAAGCACCTACCAACCTAGTGCAGTTTAGCAACTATTATACTTACTAGGAAATATTTTAGGCATAGTATAGTGGTATTAAAATATTCGATGAAGTGGGAAACTAAAAACACATACTTAACTATCTATAATATTATTACTATGTGTATACAATATTGTCTATTAAACTGTAACAGAAATACTTTGCATACTTAAAAGCAAAAATAGTATTATAGGTATGCCAAGCCACAAACTTGATACAACCCTGCGCATCGAGCGAAAGTAGGTAACGAACGCTCCTACACGGCCTCTGATTACCTACTGTATTATTCTTCTATACTGTGGTAGAGTTGTTCAAGATAATGTACGAACAATTTATTTTTTGCAAGAAGGTACTACACTACACTTTCATCATACTTCTTTAATATGATCGACCAGGCCGAACATTGTAAATTAGATCATTAATGTAGTTTACATTTAGTGGAATACGGCACGAGCCACGTAAATGTCTATATTTTTACTACCTTTGCAGCCTTTTTTTATAATTTTTCGAGATATTGTTCCTATAGCGTTCGTTTAGCAGCTCGCGCGGGAATTAATTGGCCATATGTTTTCGTTACGTTATTCATTAAAACAGTCTCTTTCAAAAGACAAGACCCCATATGGTGCAATATTTTTTTGATTGCAAAAACATGCTTGAAATGTTGAACCGAAAAAACAATCAAATAACAAACCCGACAAAAAAATCGGACGTCCCAACCTGTTTTAAATTTAAATAATGTGTCAAGTCATCTCATCACCTTAGTTCCTGTTCCTTTTCATTTATCTCTTTAACTGTATTACAAATTTGACTCCAGCGAGGCTTCACGCGGAGCGAATATACGAAGGTGTTAACTCGTACTTGGGGTCCCTTTTTACATCTGAGCATTTTAGAACGCTTCTAAGTTATCCGGTTATTTGAGGTCTCCACACGTAACTACTACACAATAAATTATGTTATATAGTCAAAAAGTTTAATAAACGCATGTACTTGATTTCTTTTGGTAGACCAAATTTCATCACAGGATTTTTTAGATTCAATCGTTGGTACGATCATCATATCATATCAGCCGAAAGACGTCCACTGCTGGACATAGGCCTCCCCCAAAGAGTGCCACAATGACCGGTCCTACGCCACCCGCATCCAGCGGACTCCCGCGACCTTTACCAGGTCATCAGCACCTTGTGGGGGGCCTACCCACGCCGCGCCTTCCGTTGGTACGATGTGTTGATCCAAATGTCGTTCAATTTTAAAAATTCTGTTATTTGTAGGTTGCTAATGACTTTTGTCTAGAAACGTAGTCGTTAATGAGGCTCCCGTAGTAAGCGAGATTACCTGAAGATTGGGTGTATTAATTGCTTCAGCACTAGCCGGGAAATCGACCCGCCTTCGCAATTAGTTCCCAGCTTACTAATGCCCCTGTAACTTATGGCCGCCGATAGCGGCCGTCTGGTGTCGCTCATTAATGGATAGTATCCATTACTAATACACTTCAAACAACATTTCACATTGTAATTTAGGAGGTAATTATCGGATTCGACAAAAGATTATCTAATCTGAGAAATACTTTTTCTCATTATTCTCAGTACTACCAAAATATTAGTATTAACACGGCTCAGTTGTCCCTTTTATATAAGAAAGAGAAGAAAAAGATCGTGCGATATCAACCAGGAGTTAAAACTTTAATCACAGATCTTATAACACCCTCAGAGTTAACAGCTGTTAAAGCAATTAGTTTTTTGTGGAGATCTCTCAGTTTTAGCAATATTGGTCACTATGGATGACACAGGTGGACGGTGAATAACTGAGTAGCAAAGGATAGGGGCTCTACCTGTACGGAGCCGTGTCGTGGACGCACCTGTGCCCGCATGCCCTCTTATAGACCATAGATTCATAAATTGTGATCACGCCACGATCAGCCTACGTCAAACCAGTCAACATCGTACACGTTGAAGCCTCCATTTACAGTATGCAGTCACATAAAAAGAAACATTAAAACTCGAACCTGCCGTAAACCATATAAGTGTGAATGTGATACTCTTATGACAATTAGTTCGTTATGGCAGTACCATAAAAAGCGCTGCGGACGCTTTTGTCATTTCTTTGCACCATTATGGCGCCGTCAAATCTCAACAAGCAGTTCCTAAATCACAAACAACATTACTTGTTTATGATAAATGTGAGGTATGATTAATACTTCAGCAATATCTCTTATTTTATTGATGCAAAATCTAAATGTTGCTAACATTGCGCTGAATCACAAACAAAGACATAATATAATCATGAATGGTTGATAAAATAATAAATGATTCCACTCCGGCGCATCAACACTTAAGTTGTTAAGGGCTCTTCACAATTTATACTGCGCACGCGCTACTTAGACACACATTTAGTATCACGGTGGAATTGAAACGTCTTTTATTTAAATGCTACGAGCCATAAATATTAGCTGCATCCATACACACGCTTCTTTTGTTTATGTCATTATCCCTTCATTGCCGACAAATGAATACTCTTGCAAGTGTAAACCAGGCTAAGTTATTAGGATGAAGACGTCATCGGCTGGGATGCGCATTCAGCAGCTAGCCGGCGGCGCGGGCGCGGGCCGCGGGGGGCGAGCTTGTGTCGGATCTTATCGCATTTATCTGCTATATTGATTGCGCCCGTGTCGAAAGCCTCGCCTGGCCAAAAGCGGCGCAAACGCAGATTGAAACCTGAATGTTCAAGATGATTGATTACAACGTAATGGATACTGACACTTGGGAACTCACAAAAAATACCGATGCGACAATGTAGTTCAGTCGTGATTTTGGTTATTTAGCTGTAGGTATAGGTACCGATATCGGACCGCATTACGGCCCGTGCCATATCAACGACATGCATACATTCATAATTTCCTCTTCTTTAAAACATAAGATTTCGGATTCTTTCTTCGACGTAAGCATTGTTGCAATAAAATGCATAGCATTTTTGTTTTTGCCTTTAAAATTATCCTGACCACATTACCAATTACGAAAATTTCACGCTCTTTCGACCCATAACGGTGATGTAATGAGTTTTAAAGAGCTTTTTGAGTCCGTGGAATTCAAAATCTCTGCAAACAGGCAGGATCTTAATCTGAAGATTGAAGATGGCCGGATATTTTACTTAATTTTTTATCGTTCCGTATTTTCTCTTAGCGAATTTTCTTCGAAGCCTTCTTTAGACGTTGAATGTGATTTATGATCGTATTCACAAAATCATTACATGTAAGTAATACCTTTAGTGTCAAGAAGGGACACTTTAAATTCATTTATCGTATGTTCGACTGTCGGTATAAAATGGTATCATAATTAAAAAACGTTGGCGAATTTTGATGAGGCTAATGCGTTGTCGCGGTCCAGTATGTTATTAAGAATAATAACGGGTGATAAAGCTGTAAATTGCGAGTGCGTGAGGTCGAAGCACCCAACAGTCGTGGCTCCCGAACTGAGTGTCCCCGCCAATTGATGGATATTACCTGCCGCCGAGTCGCCGAAAAAAATCGACGCAAATGCACTTGTCAAGAGAGGTCACGATTGATCTGATTCACTTTTGTGATATTAAAGAGGAGACGTTTTAAAGTAGTGTTAAGTATGTAACGGTTACATTCGCAGTGTAAAGGTCTGTGGACTCGAGTATTTTTAGGGATCGAGCGACAAATTTTTCCTCGTAGGTAATTTATGTGTACATCAGTTAAGTCGTAATAGGTTAGGATGTAACGGCGCGTAACATCCACCTGTCGCGTGCGCCGCGCGTGCGCACAACTGCCAACGGCGTGCGCACTAGCGTGGCCGCACTTGCTGGCCGCCGCTGCGCCGGTGCACCCACCGTGGCGGCGCAGCACCTGACGGTCCAATGTGTCGTACTCACTGTTTCTATGACGATGCCTGAATACAAAATGTTGACCGACCCTTTGAGTAAAAGTGCCGACGGTCGTATGAGCAGCTTACTAATTGTGACTGAATTATCCGTCACGAACGAACTGTTTTAGATCTAAATACTCGTAGTTTACATAGTTTTAACGAAGGTAGGTATATGGGTTTGAAACTGCGATTGAACTGTAATTACAACTTGCTGCAAGTGCCAGCATCTATTATCTTAGGCAGTAGGAATCCGTTATCCACTGACTGTAAATGGTTAGACGTATGTTGACTACTTTTCCTTGGCCACGTCATGATGTTTATACATGTCGAACCAGTGACATCTAAAATCCATAGGTATTAGGTATGGTGGTTGCGTTAGTGGTCCCAAATAGCTGCCTGTGACTCTGGCTATTAATTTACAAAATTGTTACTGCAGTTACTCTTAACTTACGTATTACCTACTTACATGGATGGAATATTAGTAAGTCAAAGAGCACAGTGGGAGATACGAAAATATTAAGGATGTGGGTAATAACGCCGCGCTGGGTGGCCGCGGGCGACCAACTAGATCGCCTACGCTTCAGTCAGCCAAAGGTTATCAGCGACCAACCACGAGAGATTTCGCAACTTACAGGTGTATTCCGGATTAAGTACCAACTTTCAATTCTTTTCAAAATGAAAGCAAATTGAATGTATTCGAATGAATTATTTTCAAATGGTAGAAATCATATTTTTTGCAAGAATCGAGGTGAGGTTGCCTTCCAAATGAGTTTCATTTTTATTGATGTCTCGTATGCTCTAATGGCTGCAAATTGAATACAAACCAGATATTTCGTCGCCGAATGCACATGTCAGTAAAAGAAAAGGACTCCCATCAATGTTTTGCATGAATCAACAATTGCATCGGGATCGATGAAAACTTGACTTACCCTTGGTAACATCATAGCCACCATTAAAGTTCATTGTCGCGGAAAAAATATGTTAGTTAAGAATTCAGCATTTATACAGGGCACGTGCGCCTGTTGCTGGCGCGTGCGCCGGCCGCCGCCCGCGCCACGCTCCGCCGCGCCACACCCTCTACCCCTATCCTCGTGACATTACCACTTTTTACAACAACGCTAACACTCATCTAACCGTCATGTGCACGACAGTTGGCGTTAACGTAGATAACAATTGAATCCAATAATTAACATGACCATCTAATTAAACAAAACCCCGATAACCATCTAATGTGTACGTCACAAAGCTGTATACATATTACTTCATTTTGTCTGTATATGTACTTATATGGTAATCCTGACCGTTCGGTTGGCGACTTTTAAGCATAAAACTTCCAAATTTTATTATAACTTTCACAACATGATTATCCATATATGTATACCAGAATGATTCAGTAACAAGACGACGGTTTCATAAATTATTGTATTATAATTTAGTTATACAAATTATATCAGAAAAGTCATGGTCGGGGAATCAAGTACTTATATTCTAAAAACGCGACAATAGACTGGCACCTGGCTCTTGCATAGAGAAACATGTGGCTTTTTCAATGGTTTCTGTTACTGATGCGAATATGTAGATATATCTCGGATTTGTGACTAATTGACGCATGAGTCTAAATGGGACATATATCCTATATACTATGCCACAGCGAGTTTGCGCAACACAACGCCCTTCTAAATCAGACAGAACAGCGCAGTCACAAAATACCCAGTTTCAAAGTAACTGAATACCGGAATATCGATCTCGGGCGGAATTAAACTCGTTACAAATAAGGACACCAAATTAGGATGACACCAAGAATCTCCAAGGGCACAATAATTGTAAACTCTCGTACCGATACCAGATTCGAAAGATACGAGTAGCACTAGGTTTAGCTACGCTGCCATACTGACGGTATTTAATAGGTATTACACATTTAATGTAGATATATGAATATTATAGTGCTTATTAGATGTATGTTATGTGATGGCAGTTGTGGCAGTGGTCGTGCAAGGCGCCGCGGACGCGGATGCGGGCGCGCACTGCGCGCGGGCGCAGAGCCGACGCAGCGCGCACTTGCCGTATTTTATTTATAATTACGGACTACGACCCGAGACCCGGACCTGTCGCGATTTCACCTGTTATTATCGCCATTTTATTCATTGTTATCGCGTTTATTACGTTGCTTGTTACAGATTTTACTGTTTGCAGGTTTTAACGAATGTTCTTAATGATGAGAGTATCTTAGCGCTGATTTCTCCTTATAAACACGGATATGTAACGATGATCTCAGTGACCGGCGTCTGTTTAATTGATATGATTAAGTTTTAATGTTTTTCTTGAAAAATGTAAAAGGAAAGTATAAGAGTATTTGCCATTTACGGTCCACTTTGATGGGTAGGTATCGACCATAATAAACGTTCGTGATGTCTGATCGTGATTGTTTTTATTTTAGGGTTTTTTGAGTCACAATTTGAGTCGAATCGATCTCGCCCGCAGCGACACCGAGTGCGAGCGCCTTTTTTTATTGCTATTATTGGAAGAAGTAATAGCTCAGGTGGGAGTGACCTCGGTTAGCATTTATGTAGCTTTATGTAGCCGTAGACCGACCGAATTGTAATAAAATGTTATATGATTCCTAGAAAATTAAGCATCAAACCTAAGAGCACATACGGTTCCATTTTTTTTTATAGTATTTCACCAGTTTGTAATATTATGAAGTGGAATGTTGTTGAGTAGATAATGAATGGTAGAAATGTAGTGGTTAAAGAGTAGATCGCGAATATGATGTAACCGGGCGGGTCGGAGGTGAGCCCGCGCGCCCGCGCGCCCACGCACGGTACCGTTATCTACATACACTGCTTCATTTTTGAGAGGACTATTGTCTGGTGCGTCACCGCGCTGTAAATGTACCTGCAGACCACCTGCAGGCTAGTTGTGTAATGAAAGTTTAATGTTGAATTTTGCTCCACACTTATGCAAACATTCATATTACTAATCGATATTATCTTCCTACAATACTGAATTTTGACGAGTTTGCAGCGTCTTATAATGCTAATATGTTACCTGCTAATAGTGTCACTTTTATTATACATAATAATACCTAATTCAGCCTTTCAATGTTCCAATGCTGGCCACTGACTCGCTGCGAGAGAAAATAGGTTACAAACGTATATCTGCGCTACTTAGCTCTCAAAAGTATCTTAACACCGACTACTCTTTTAAAAGCGCAATAGATTTCAAGTTTACTTTGAGTCAGTACATTATTAGTTACTGCATAGGTATTCCGCTAACCCAGTGCGGGTTGGACACTTAAAGTTCTTGCAGTTTTGATATCCTATTGTAGGTAAGTAAGTACATGACATGGCATCTCTGTAGGGGTACTGCCTTTTCTCCGAATTTGTTATGTCCGAATTTCACTTACCAACCAACTTTTCGCCGATGATTCACTTTGACAACTAACTAATGGCAATTTTTTTGTATGACAACGTTTCATTTGGTAGAATTATTGTAGTCGATTATTATAATGACTTAAAAATTTTGCCATACCTATCATTTGGCAAATCTTTCAGTTGGACAAACAACTAGGTATTAACCGAATAACGTTTCGTCAGTAGGTTAGGGTTAGCTTGTGTACCTTAGGGCGGAAATAGGCACCCCGCGTATAGCGGGGTGACGTCGACACGCTGGGCGGTTAGGTTAGGTTTAGGTTAGGTTAAAATAATTGGCGGGTGTTAAAAAAAACATACGTATACATTCCACCGAGCCACAGTCCAAAAGTAATGATGTAAACACTTATCTCCAATGATGCCATTCATTCAGGTACCTTCATTGTCATAAAAACAAGTGAGCGGTTGCGCTTACCCACTACCTATATAAATATGTTACATAGTTACTAAATGAAACCCTACTAAATAAAACATTTAGTAAGCGTTATATACTACGAAATGTATATTAGTCAAACTGAACCGTTCTGCTACTCGAAATGTGGCATTTTGAAAAGTGACTTTATAAAAAAATGTCTAAGCATACAGTTGGTAACCGTGAGGTTGGGAAATAAAACTAAATCTTTTGATAAGTTGACACATGATTATTCAGCGAAATGAAATTATGCAAAAAGTTGGTTGCGAACTGATAATCGGCAATACAATTTTCGGCGCCAAATTAGAGAACCCATCTCTGTAACATGCATCAGTTAGTTCAAGGGTTTTTATCGTTCAAATACAACACGTATAAGCGTTTTTATATGTACTTACCTAGATATGAAATATTTCTATACCTTCTACATAATAAGCAATTTGGTGTATTAGGGCCGGTTCACTAATGTTAGACCAAACAACTTTTGGCCAATTGTTTCATTTGACAAAAGTTTCATTTGAGCTAATACATTTTTTCTTAAATAAAAAGCTTTATAGGATTATTGTAAAACAAAGCTAACCTATTAATGACTTCTATTTGATGATATTCAAGGAATACCCGAAAATACCACTGTTTTTGACGAAAAATGCTTTAGGTCAAATGAAACATTTGTCAAATGATACATTTGGCTAAAAGTGGTTTGGTCAAGAGACAGGACCCCATTAGGGCCAATATTTTTTTTCTTATTGTTAACCTAACGTCCTCTCGAACCATTAGTTATTACGTCACCAAACATGTTATATTGTACGACAACTTAGGAGTCTATCATTTTTTTATGAAAATCTGTCACTTGTTTCCTCGCTAACGGACAGAATATCAAAAACAAAAAGTGGTTCGACCCATTTAATTGATTTAAATATACACGAAGGGACCCTAAATAATCGCATTCAGTGTCTGCTCTCGCCTTGTAACGAGTCGAGTCGTGTTTTATTTTCTTCCTCACCCGCATAGCATTACGCGGTGACAGATTACCGTGATTATTATTCCATGCTAATGATCGTGACGGCAACGCGGAGCTCCGACTGACTTTATGGTATGCGTAATTATGCTTTCATTATGGGAGTGCACCTTTTTAAATAATTATATATGTCATTATCAAAAAGTTTAGGGTGATATTTTAAAGCTTTATGCCCTTATTCTAAACGTTCATCAAACCTATTTTAGCTAAAATGCCGTCAAATTCGTTTAACCTTATCAGTCACATTGAATTTATGTATATCAGAAAGGGACAAATTATAGGTGTTTTATTTAACAGAGGCTTGTTATAAAAGTTTTATGAAGAAGGGTTTACTATCATCATCCTGCTTCTAGTTAGGCTTAGGGTCGTTGATATTATCGAGTAGATTTGTTCCAGAAGTATACCATCATAATTGGCACTTTCAACGTGATGCTAACGCGATCTTTTTCCTTCGAGTATTGTATATGTAGTGTAGGTATATTACAATAGGATACAATCTAAAACAATGTAGTCAAGCCTCAATAACGAAGTTGAAGTACTTGAAACGACGCGTTGAACTCTTTTCCACCGACGCCAAACAACGCTACGAGAGCTACGAAACGAACATCGCCGCCGCAGTCTCGCGCAATCCTTTCTCCTCAGTTTCTCTGTTTATAAATTCAAGTGAGAATATGAAAACATCGGACGCCGAGGCAGTGAAGTATCAGAATCCATTTGCGCGGATCTACAAAGCTTGGCTACTAGTGAATAATCTGTTGAGGTGAAGCGTCGCCCACGCGTCGACGCGTGCATATACCTCAGACGGCGCAGTATTGGCACTGGATCCCGCGATTTATCACTGCGCCAGCGACGCCGCGCAGTCGGCCCGCCGGCCGGCGACGCGGCGGGCTGCGGCGGGCGGCGGCGGGCCCGGCAGCGGTGTGCTAGCCTAACGAGGAGTTTTCAAAATATTATGTTGTTTCTGTCACCAGATGGTAGCACTGTAGCTTTCGCTACAGTGAGTACAGTGGGTGTGGGCTTTTAAAATCCACCAATCAAATTGATGATTTTGACACCAACACATCTCGCCGCAGTGCTGCCAGCTAGTGACATAGTGCATACGATCCGAATCCGACCGACGTTATTGCGCATTACGGATCGAAGGCATCAGATTTGTTTTGAAATTAGAATGTCTGTAATGTACGGTTATCATCAAAAACAAATACATAAACAAATAAATTAAAGGATCCCCGATACAACAGGCATAGCTAAAAATTTACTCGACTGAGAAGACTTTCCAAATCGGTTCATCCGTTTGGGAGCTACAATTCCAGAAAGGCACACACAGATTAGGTACATATATGTTTAACGTAAACCCCTCATTTACGCTGGGGGTTAAAAATGTATACTCACCGCCTTTTCAGCAATTTCTGTATGAAATATCTCATTCTAATTTAGCCTTTTTAGCGCGAAATGCGAAGTTAATCAGTTCTTCCAACAAGATGGCAATTTATTGATCGTGAGCCCGAAATAAGTAATTGTACGATGGGATCCAATCCAACGAAACGACGGAGTTCCGAGGGGTATTCACGTCACGTTTTGAACGAGCGTTAGAACAATTAACTGTCTTTTCCCATATAAAAATTGACGAATTATTTGATCTACCTGCCGCGCATAGGTAGGTACAATGCGTTCGACCAGCACATCTATCATGGGACGGCCGCGACATACTCTCGATTTTTCTCGCTCTATACCTCTTGTTCTAAGTGTTCTAATAAGACAGAGACGGATAGTGCGAGAAAAATAGACAGAGCTCGCGCGCCGTCACGTGATAGCCGTGCAGCTGGTGTAACAACAGTTGAGAATCCCTTTTTTATGAATGTCAATTTTAAAAGTAAGTATATTGTAATTTTTCAAAACCCCGGTGGTAGGTGACAGTGGTGTATTTTTAACACATCCGTATACAGAATGGGACACCGCTATATTCGGGGGCCCAGCCTTAGAAACACACGTGCCGTGACATTCGCACCTTAGCCATTGTGCGCACCAACAATATGCTTTATCAGCGCCCTTTGCGCTGCTATGTAATTATATACACTCAGTGTCACATATTTTAAACCAATGCGATTTGTTTCATATGAAATCAGCTTGTGTTAGTTGACTCTGATGACAACTGATGAGAGTAGGTAGGTACGGTACTGCTTTACAGAAAAGAAGACGGTAGGCAAGGCAAGTTCATTCAGAGCAATCGCCACCAAAGAATGTCAGCCGAGCAAATCTCTGACAGAATGCTAGTAACACATTAGTGTTGAGTGCCTGATGACTGCCAGTGTATATTTGCACCTTATGGAGTAGTTAAATATATCTAAAGAGATATGTCATGGTGCAGTACTTCAAAGCGAAACGCACAAACCTAAATACACATAAACTCAACTATATATAAATCTAAAAAATATAGTATAAATATAATAGCAGTAAAATACAGTTTACTTATAATATAGTAAAGGATATCAGAGGGGTCTAGGTAGGTATTAGGCGCAGGCGTCACAGAGAAGATCGATTCTCTGTGTTAAGTACAGTAATCGCATAATGTCTTCCGGAATGTCAAAATGTTCTTTTAAACCGTATTCAGGTATATTTGCTGCATAGTGCGACGCGTTATAATGACGCCGACTGGACCGACACACCCACCATATCTAATGTCAGTGTGTTCCGCCGCGGGATAAGGCCTAGCCGATATGACTAAATCCCGGAAGGTACATAAATATTGATTAGCTGTAAGCAGCGCGTCGGTATTGTGTCTAAACAATGATTTTATGACCGCCTTTTGTGAATGCATATTAGTTTAAAAACAATCGCGGCGTGTTTACGGCTGTTGTAAAGATTATACGTACACTATAAACAACGGAGATACCTTGTTAAACAAATAAGGAAGCACAACATAAATGGTATATATCCTTTGTAGCACATTGGCAACCGAGCTGCGCTCAGACAAAAAATGTACTGAAAAATGAGTTCAAGCTGGATTTAATTTTCGCCTAAGTATTCTCCTATGTGAAAGGTTTATTAGTACCTACGGTCAACACTAAAAATATGTATACAATGTTCAACTTACCGACAAGTAAACAGTTTTATAGACGTGACTGTACCTACCCATCAGAACGCGGTTACAAACACTCATATGCAAATTCATTAGTATTGGACGTCTTATGTATCAACGACGATAAGTTATGTGTCTATCAGAAATGTCTAAAATGACATCTGGATGCTTAAATGTAATTCAGTTACACTCATAAACAAAAGGTCCCTATGTAGTATACGAAAAAAAAAAAAAACTCGCAGGCATGTACCCTTGTGCGTATTAAATATGATTAGCGTGAGGACATAAATAGGCTCGGTCTATTGAGCATGTTAACAACGCGTACTTGTACAAAGACTTTTAATTAGTATTAGGACATATACCTACTTTGTTTCGTAATTACAATCTAATAGGTAGGTTCTCATTTATTACATTAATCACATACAAACAGTTATCTGTAGTTAATTGTACCTAGTCTAAGCGACGTGGACCGAGTTTAATGGAAATTGTTTAAATAAAATGTGCCGTTTGGTCGTTCGACACATTTAAAAATTAATTAAATTCAATCCCTTTCGTCCAAATAACTTTTCACGAAATGTTCGTAATGATTTTATGCTTCTTTATATGTTACCGCCCGGGTATTACAGAGAATGTAGGCTGAGCCACGGGATTCAATATTGTATATGGCCATTCTATTATATACTGGGGGAAAAATTAAGTAGTTTCACAGAACATCCCCTACAACCAAACTTACATACGTAGTCCTTAACTTTACATATTTGTCATATAAGTACAGGTACAGGAGATACCTAGCAAGTTAACGCGTAAGTATAACGCGCCAACGCCGGAAAAACGTTTACCCGGAAGCAAAGCAGTCATTGTTACCAGTCAGTGCTTTTCTGTACTGGATTAAATTACATGAAAATAAATAGATGTCTTATTTGAACACGCCGGAAATGACACTTGCCACAGTTATCAGAATATCGACCTAAAGACGAAATGTACCCAAAGTTGATAGCATAAATTGTAGCACGTCATATCACGAGTGGGTTAGGTAATTTATTGAAAGGTGCGCTTTGAAATCACGTTTATTTGTGCGCACGCGCCGGCCGGCGTCGACGCGCGACGTTACAAATCAAGCTTATCGGCGCGGCGACTCGGGCCATTGCCGCCGCCGGCCCTAAATCTAGACACATCTAGACGCCGGCTAGGCACCCGCGCCCAGCTCGTCTCCATACAGGCAAACCTTGCATAACCTCCGAACCGATCAGGCGCTTATAGGCTACAAACAATAATAAATATATAAATAATAGCAACTCGTTCTTCACAAACGAGGTCAGAACGGTGTCGAAACTCATTCGCGTTATCTGCAAGCCGATCGTTTATAACTAATAGAAAAGTTCAAAGTTCTATTAGGCTATTAGGTGTGAACTCTAATTGGTACGGCATATCGCCATTCGATCTGAGATTAGATAATCACGATGCAAATAGGAACAGAATTAATTAATGAGAATGCATTGGATTGGTGAAGGCGCACGTGCCGCGGCGGCCGCGGCGCGGCCAATCACGGCGCGTCGCCGCCGCACGCAGCACATCTCTGATGCCTCTAATTGGCACTCGTGCGTGTGCTCATGTGTATGTTCCTCGTCTCTTCGCAACTCCTAACTACTTCACACAACACAACACTCGCCGGTGTTTACTAATGCACCATGCGCCTCATTTGCTCCCACTGCCTCTTATCTGTCTCGACAGTGCTATCTCAAGTAATTAGTTTTATTTAGGCCTTCTCTTGGCTAACTATCAGATTTGTATCTATGTGATATAGATAGCCTCCAGATCTTTATTTATAAGCTGCAACTGCACCTTTGCCTGCTTTTTTTGTAATATTTTGAACCATGTTCAAGTCCTAGGCTCCGAGTCCAAATTCAAAATGTGTCCCCGTCCGACAAGTCCACAATTACATGTGTCAGTGTTTCAAAATCAGAACAGCATAGACATGGAAGAAAAGTGATATCCTAGAAATATTCCCTATAACAGTAAGACTACTGGAATCGTGGCCCGATTCAAGTATAGCATTCGACTACAAGAGCTGAGTATTCGTTTCTTAATTACAATTGTAGGTACTTATGTGTTTCTTTATACGAATAGCGAATAGGTAGATTTTCCAAAAGTACTTACTACCAGCAGCTTAGGTCCTTTAAAACAACTCGCAGATATTATCACAATTCCAAATATTTCCACAGAAAAGTACCAATATCTAAATGTTTGAGAAACGTGCATTTGCCTGACAGGGTCAGGGGTTAACTGCGGAGATTGTGATCATATTGGACAACTTTCTTACTGGCAAGCTACACGATAATGACATTACGTTTTGATTGGGATAAAATTAGGTATCGCTTGCATTGCATCACAAAAAACTTTGACCCATGTCACCTTACTTTCAATATTTGAGGGCACTCACAGATTTGCTTATTCCCAACTTTTTGGAAGGTGCTTTTTCATATGGGAAGTGGGAACATTGGAAACGTTACTACCCTGCTCAGACGGGTGCGTGCGGTCAGTGCGTATGCAGGTTTGTACCTAGATAGCAAGCTCAGTTATCAAGTTAAGTACCTGAGTACCTATGTATGTACAGTCAGCGTCATATAGTTAGTAGCAGCCGGAGTAGCCAAATATATTCTTACAGGAATAAAGACGTGTACTTACCGAAATATTTGGCTGGCTTGGCTGCTACTAACTATATGACGCTGACTGTACCTTCTACATAACCCTATGCGTTTCACGGAAGTCTTGAACGAAGATACCTACTATGTTTAGCTAATATATGCGTCATACATGATGGTGGTACCCTCAGAATACACAATAATAGTACATTGTGATACAAGTGAGGTATGTTGATAATTACATCAGAGGCGGAATTATCACGCGAGCCGCAGGTGAGCGTGATAATAGAGCTGAGGATTGTAATTATCAAAGCTCACGCGTTTCATACGACGTTTTTCAACACATTTTGCGAGGAAAAAATACTTTTCATAAGATGAAAATTTGATAGGCCTGTCAAGTTATTTTCTTTACTTATTGATGTCAACAGGTTTTTACTCACATGTTGTATACATCGTCAAGAATTTCTAGTGGCGTCCATTCTTTTTATCACTTTTCTAGTCACCACGAATCAACATTTTTGTTAATAACCCAACACGCATTAACAATGTTTACAAATATCTGTGAAATAACCTATAATGGCGCGCATCAATTTTTTTTTGTGAAGTTTGCGCAGTGCGCACGCATTAGATGAAATCTCTAAACAGCCAATACAAAATAAAATAAATAATTTCGTTTTAAAATGTTATCTTTATTAATTCATGTAAAATGTTATCAAAATTGAATAGTTTTACTAAATTAACCGTTTCTATATCATATCCAAAAAGAAATAGTCAATTAATTAATAAAAAGGATTTAATTTGTTTAGTCGGGTAAGAATCCATTTGCCGAGAATTAAAAAAAAAGCTGTACATTCTGTACAACCCGGTTAGTTTAAGAATGCACCGTGTGCATGCATACATCTTGTTGCAAGGTGCCAACGTCATCGGGATATAACCATAACACACAAGTATCGTAATGTTATTAAACACGCGTGTTTAATATCCAGGATTATGAGCCTAAAAGCGACACAATAAGAGGTACGTTACGAGCATTTGTGTTGAAAAATATTTTTATGATCTGGACTAAGTACCACAGAGTGCGCAGCGTGGAACTATCGTAATTAAAGATTAAATAATCATCAAACTGACGTTTGGTGTAGACCATTTAAATAAATATAATATCGGTAAATGACAGTTGCTAATCAACCTGAGGTTAATTTAATTTAGCAGTAAGGTAGATTGTAAGGTACCTTGCCTAGGCTTCAACTATGTACCTACGCAAATAAAACACAACGGTGCAATCTCGATTAAATCTTCACTTTGCCTATCTCTTTGAGTACTTAGTTAGGAGGCATTCGTTAGTACCTCAGTACCCTATATTAGGTAGTATTTTAGTATCCAAGTTCCTGCGACACATTCAATAACTTTATAACATACTTACAATTACCATCTCTTATCAGATAACTAAAACCTACCGAATCAAATTTGATGAATGAATACGATTTGATAAAAAAAAAATGGTATTACCGGCGATACCACTAGGCACTTGGCAATAACAATATGAACTAAAACAATAGAACTCTCGTCCCGTTGTTTATGAAATTGATAGAAAAATATTTTTGACGACATTGTAAGAGCATGAGTAATGTTACAAATGAAGGGAGTAGACAGACAGTACCGGGCACGGGGCACGGGGCACGGGGCACGGGGCACGGGGCACGGGGCACGGGGCACGGGGCACGGGGCACGGGTAAGCGGGAGCAGCCCGGTGACCTCGTGGCCGGGTGACCGGCGCTATGGCGCCCACCGGCTAATGTCCGACCCACATCAGTGCTCTGCGCTAACCGCCAACCTATTGTCTCCGATTAACTCGCTGCGGCTATAAATGATTACAAGCTTTGTTTACTTTAAATTTATAGCGCCACTACATATTGTTTTAATTGTGTTTGCTAGAAAGATGTTGCAGGCGCAATCAGATTGGTTAGATCCGCTAATTTCTTATTGGATTGCAAAATGTAAATTTTACCATACTTATGACAATTCTTATTGCGAGATGTAATATTGAGCATTGGTTAGGTAAGTACGTTGTTTTATTTCATACCTAGTAGATTTTTCCCGCGACTTGGTTTGTCCATACAAACTTTCACCCTCTTCTATGTCACCGGGATAAAAATTAGGATAGATATACTCGTAGATATTGGTATAATCATAAGGCGATAGTTATACTTACTTTTAACTATAAGTGTACTTAAAACAATGTTAACCGTTCGGGCGTGTACAGACGTCTATACCTATAGGTCGAACTAAACGGGACTATTTTATTTTTCATGGAATATATGCTGTCAAGCGGCGGTCGTGGGTTCGAATCCCGGCTCGTACCAATGAGTTTTTCGGAACTTATGTACGGAATATCATTTGATATTTTACCGTTAGCTTTACGGTGAAGGAAAAACATCGTGAGGAAACCTGCATATATCCACGAAGAAATTCAAAGGTGTATGTGAAGTCTCCAACCCGCACTGGGCCAGCGTGGGGACTACTGCCCGTTTCCTCTCATCCATGAGAGGAGGCCTGTGCCCAGCAGTGGGACGTACATAGACTGATTTATTTAATATTATATGAACCTCATTAAGTGTCTTATAAGAAGTAGGAGTTTACCTTTCCAATTGCCGTAAATTCAAATTGGTCCTAGGAATACCCATAATAGGACGTTTTAAGTGGGCTGGAATATAAGACCTTATTCGCCATTTATATATACTCTTGTTATGCCAGAGATACCTACATCAAAGTCTCAGAGATTCAAAAATCAAGAAGGTACGGGAACCATCGATTTGCGTACCTTTCAAGACGTTTTAATTTTTCGATAAGAGTCACAGCGTTTGTTTGTTGACTTCTACAAAGCTTCAAATATTTAATCGAGCACCACGAGCATCAATTCCATGATTGTGATTACAATTAGATAAGCTTTATTTAATTACTAGCTTCCGCCCGCGACTTCGTCTGCGTGGACTCGGGATAAAAACTATCCTATATTTTAATCCAGGCTATAAACTATCTCGTTGCAAAATTTCATTCAAATCGGTTCAGCTGTTTAAGCGTGATTGAGTAACAAACATCCAAACATCTAAACTTTCGCATTTATAATATTAGTAGGATCTACCCGCGCGGCTTTGCTCGTTTATCGCGAAGAATGAAGGCAAACCCGGGGGATAAAATATAGCCCATGTCCATTCAAAACTCCATTTGATAAAAGAATGAAAGGAGAAAGATTTTTTAATATCTGATAAGTACCTATGATTTATTTTTCTTTACTAAGGGTTAAACAAATATTAAATACAAGACGTCAAGTAGCAGCAATCTTATGCTCATCTATCTATCCTCTTTTAGCTGAATATACGCTCATATCATACCCACCTATTTATGAATCCAATATTAATGTATTATTATTAAATACTAGCTTCCGCCCGCGACTTCGTCCGCGTGGACCCGGGATAAAAACTATCCTATATTTTAATCCAGGCTATAAACTATCTTCGTGCAAAATTTCATTCAAATCGGTTCAGCCGTTTAAGCGTGATTAAGTAACAAACATCCAAACATCTAAACTTTCGCATTTATAATATTAGTAGGATGTATATGAACAACGGCTAATACATTGGACCCTGACCACCATCGGCTTTATATAGCAAACAAAACATGGAACCCTATCAAACACAGGCGCGCTCTGAGCCCTGTGCTTTATTCCCGTACTTTCTATTGTTTGTTTTTATGGAACTTTCCCACGACTTCATTGAGTGGGAATCGAACGTTGAGGGTGATATATGTATAAACCAATTTATTTATTTTCAATGTATTATATTTTATTCTTCTGTGATTTAGAGGTAACAGAAAGGAACGCAATCCGGCAGTCGGCTTAAATATAGCCTCATGAGTAGGTGTCGCCTATTTTAATATAGCTTTAATTTAAATAATACCGTCTTAAGTTGCTATAATTTTTCATGAAATATATTATTGTATTATAATTAAGGCACTTTGTACATGGCTTAGGATATGAATATATTAAACAAGTGTATGACACTCGGCAAATGCCACATGACTAGCGAAGCCGCTGATTTGGCGGCGAGATATCTTTACGATATCGAACTAAACCTAACTTACAATAATTATTGTATGCAATATATATTGGTCCCTTACAACACTCGTAACAAATTCCTTAAAACTACTTTTTACAAATATTCTATGCACACAATTTGTTGTCAAAACATTTTCAAAAATAATTTATCAAAGTTTAAATAATTAGAAATATTTTACGATAGTTTTAGATTTTAAAGGTGATATCAGCGAGTGATAGTAGTTTGAATACGAGATCTCAACTCCTGCAAATACGGCTAATTCAGTCTTTTCAGTAAGCGTGGACAGTGGCGTTGGGCTGGTGCGGGTGCGCGGGGAGCGCCTCGGGCCGGTACTCGAAGGGCGGGCTGCCCGGGCTGCCGCAACCGCTCTCCAGGTGCTTGCTCAGTAGCGACATGCGGGAGAACGTCTTGCCGCACCCCGAGCACGAATACTTCTTCACGTCCGAGTGCGTCTGCAGGTGAGCTCGAAGGTTCGACCGGTCGGCAAACGCCCGACGGCAGTGGTGGCAAGAGAACGGTTTTTCCCCTGTGTGGGTGCGGATGTGACCCTGAAGAAGCCACGGTCGTGAGAAAGCCTTTCCACATAAGTGACACTTGCAAGGCAGCGTGTGCGTGCGGATATGCATCTTGAGGGCTCCCAGCGAAGTGTAAACTTTAGCGCAGTACTTGCAGCTGAAAGACTTGCGTGCGAGACTGCCCTCGGCCGCCGCGCAGTGGTATTGTTGGTGTTTCGAGAGACCAGAGTAAGTGGAATAAGATTTGGCGCAGTCGGGGCACTGGTAGCGAGGGCGCCTTTGGCCGGACACGGAGACCCCGGAGTCTGATGACACGGAGCCGGGTGACCGAAGATCTTCGGGGCAGGGAGGAGGGGAAATAGAAGAAGGCGGTGACGCAGGCGAATATCTCGAGTACAGGTGAGAATGGGCCGGCGGTGATAGAGCAGGCGCTGTCGGGTAAATTTCTTCCATTGGGTAGGGGGCGTAGAGTGCGGGAAGATAGGCGTACTGAGGTGTGGGGCGTGCGAGTTCGATGGGCGCAGGATTCGGTTCGAGGCGAGCTCTACAGGCTGCCAGGTACTCCAGCTGGTGCTGCGGCCACTCGCGGGGCTCCATCTTTACGGCCGCCGTCGCCCCTGGGGACGACGCCTTGTTCGGGTAATTGCCGGTCTTCGATAAGTCTTCCGGTTTTGTGCTCAAGTTTTCCGGTTCGTCATTTTCCATGACACCTATTGACAAAAGAAATTGAATGTTAGTAAAGAATACAAATTTTATTGAAATGTAATGTAATAAAAAAACTATAAGTAGATATTTTTATCACTAGAATGTTTTTTCACTAGGACCAATTTTTATATCTGAACTAAATAAATTAAATAATTACTTTAACAGCAAACAGTTCTAAATGTATTAATGATTTTTTTTTGGGTTTATAGGATATTGTTGTTTCTATTTCGAGTTCGCCAGTATTTTTGTGTGGGAGTTTGAACCTATTCCAAAGAATATATAAAAATACTTACAGGGATAGTCGTAATAAAGTGTAGTAGCGAGGTGGGCGGGGTGCGGCGGCGTGGTGGGCGGCGTCGCCGGCCGCTCCTCCCGCACCAACACCGGCCGCTTCTTCAGCGGACAGTGCGCATACTTTTTAGTCATCATTGCGCGAGAATTTTGCGAATCCTCAACGAGCATCTTCACTTTTTCACAAGCACTTAACAGAGAAAGTCTTTCTTCAAACGTCCTTAATATAATCGTTTCACAAGTTCACAAATGTAACAGTCCAAACATGTACGTTGCGCCGGAGTCGTAACAGGGGAGTAGTGTTCAGGACGCGAGTGACGTGTGCGCTCGTCGGCGTCCGAAGTTCGGGTGTGGTGCGGTGAGGGAAGGCCGCGCTTATATGCGCTCCCCGGCAGCGGCGGCCAGGTGGTGGCGGGTAGGCCGCGCACGTGCGCTGCGCCCAATCGGCGGCGGGCGCGGGGCGGCGGCCAATGGCGGCAGGGCGCGGCGCGGGGCGGCGGCGGCACCTGCGCCTCCGCACCCGGCGAGCTGCCTCTCGTGCGATATGCCCAGCTTCAGCACCGGTGTGAAGCCTCATACTCACACACCAGCCACCTCTGTTTTTTGTCCGTCCTGAGGTTAAGCACCTTTGAACTGCACACTCGTGTGCTTTTTAAAATGGATCTGATTTCCTAACGAACTTTTCTTCCGCTATTATTATAGACACGTTGAAATTATTTAAAAATAATAATTACTATCATTAACCACTCGCTCGTAGTAGGTAGGTACATACTGAGTCATAATTTTTAGAGCTGGGGTCAACTATTCATTTTAAAATATTTCAATGTGCCTGAATGTACCTAAACGAACCGTGTGCATTTGATGTAAATAATAAACCTTGAAAATGTAATATGCTGAGGCTCCTCGATTCATTCATATTTAATTTATTTCAATGATCAAAAAACCATCGTATCCATTCTTATACGACTCAGGAATAAAGAAAATTCCGGTACAGACGACGTCAAATATAAGTAAATTATCTTGACCCTGTTATTTTGTTACCTAAGAAGAATTAAGAAAAAATCTGTCAATATTTTTTTTCATTACTTGTATACCTGTATGCTTCTTACTTGTATGCTTCAGCACGTATGAAAACGCATTAATAATAACATTTAGGGGAAAGTCATTCTAAATACCTAGGTATTTTTAAATTAACATAAAAGTCAAAAACATAGAAAGGTAAATATACAGGGTGTCCTGGAACTCAACGATAACCTGGTACCGGGTGAGAGGCCAAGGTATACAAGTTATGAAAAAAAAAATTGACGGATTTTTTCTTAACTTTTCATAACTGGTATACCTTGGCCTCTCACCCGGTACCAGGTTATCGTTGAGTTCCAGGACACCCTGTATATTTACCTTTCTATGTTTTTGACTTTTATGTTAATTTAAAAATACCTAGGTATTTAGAATGACTTTCCCCTAAATGTTATTATTAATGCGTTTTTATACGTGCTGAAGCATGGTTTAGTAAAGTTCTGACGTCGACTGCAATAACGGAACGGAACCGTTTTGGTTTGCCCTTATTTGTTCGTATCTAACATACTATGTGATATACAAAGATATACAATAATAAATAAGTACTTCCTCATTAATTAAAAAAGACATTGAATAAATTTCCCGTTTTAATTGAAACAAAAGATGTGCGTCTATCATCACAACAGCTTACCTAGTTGCCTGTGAGTATGCCCATATGCTTTACTAAGCAAAAATGGCAGTCATCTGACACCGCGATGACACACGGCTAATCGCCTCGTACTCATACCATAATGTTCTTTGTGATATGGGACATCGTATCGTACTGTTTGACCTTGTCCTCCTTCCTGTGCGCAACATTGTTATTTGCATTGAATGATCCTCAAAATCTGAGATTATTGGACCGAAGAATATATATCTACCGACACCTTTACCTGCCCCGGCAAAGATAACTAACTTTGGTATGTATAGCTGAATGGGTAGGTAAATACAAAATAAATATTAACTACTTATGACAACATTTTTTTATTAGAAATACACAGTTTAGACTTAAGTGTATCTATCTCTTCTTGATGGGAGGGCATTATTGAATAGGTAACCTTTAATCAAAGCATGCACTCCTATCGAAATAGACCTAATTGTCATTGAAATATTCAAACAAAGAAAAATCTAAATATCAGTCGGATAATATTTAACATTTCTGCAGTAGCCTTTATTATGTATTAATTACATTATGATAGAAACCCACTTTCTATTCAAAGGAATATCCATCCTACATTTTTATTATACCTTTCAGTAAGAAGGCAGGCAGCCTAGAATCCACTAAGATTGAAATCAATATGAAAGTTCGATCACAAAATATGACAGACAAAGTGATGAAGCTAATTTATTATCTTAAGTAGAAAAGATATCTTCAGTTAGGGAGGCCTCGGGCCTGTGGGAAAACTTTATTAATGGACGCAGATAATTGTAATCTGATCATAGCCATCGACGATCAGTCTCAAGCGGGAACCGTGCGTCCGAAGAGAGTCCACGACGACATTGATAACAATAATAACGTGTGGATTTGTGTAACCGGAAATATTCGAAACCAGTTTTTGCCACAAGACGATAACAAAGGTACCTATTTCCTCATGTATCAAATCAAACAAGATACGTTAGCAACCCCTTCGGAACGCGGAACTGTAACGACCATAAGTTCTTTGTTGTGTTTTTTGCAACCCGTTTATTCTCACAGGTCACAGTTACCTACAGGGACACTGGTTAATTTAGGAATTCTCACCGAAGAAAAGTGTTCGTTACACAGAAGGCCACAATGGGAGCAATAAATGGTAGCCGTAAATAGTATTACCTATATGCTTAAGTTGGTTCTCTATTTTAAGTATTTACAAATTCGTAAACCTGGTAGTGCACACCCTAGTGTTCCATAGATGCGATGACACATAGGTTTTGCAGTTGAAGCCTAGCTTGAACAAAGTGCTGACTGTTCAATCGGGCCAATGTGCACAGATCTGATAATCGCGTCACGGTGATGCGGGCTTGCTACGTGTGGAGAAATTCGCAGAATGACTCAGCCGGTATATGTGTCAAGGGATCGACATGAAATGGACATCAATTGCTCGATTATACAGTGCCGCCGTGACTAATCGCGATGTTCGCTGGCGGACATACGTACCTACTTGTAAACGCCTAATTCGTATTGCAATTTAAAAGATCCCTTGCCCTGGTTATATTTCGTGGTATTTCTTATTTAGGTAGGTATCACAATATTATAACGGGATTAATTTATCTGGGCTTTGAGATTATTACTTGAGATCCAGTCTCTTTTTTCTGTTGTTTGTTTTGTAAGAAAAAGTAATTTAGGGAAATACTTGCGGAAACATTAGGTATTTACCTAAGTATACATACTACCCATCTATCTACTTAATATTTAGTATTATTATTGGAGGAAGGTAGATTTCTACACTGCACTTAATAACTTGTTTATGTCGTTTAGAAAACAAATAACTACCTACCATCGGTTTAAACAAAGAGCGGTCAAAAGGTGTAGTTCATTAGCGCCTAATTAGTTTAAGACATTGTGACGTGAATAATTTGTTATCTCATTTTACTCTTGGGAAACGTAAACAATTCACCGAAAGATGCTCGTCGGTAAACAAGACATTATGTAAATAATACTTACGTACAGCAGAATTACTATCATCGTCCTAATGTTCTCTTAATTGCTTCGTATGTGCTCTCGTTGAAAACGGCGGAAATAATTAATGAAATAAATATTAGCTTTTCACATACAGTTATTCGTACTTACATTTTTATTAGCCCCGATAAGTACTTAGTAATCAAAACGACGGTAAAACAACGCAGGTTGTATTTCTGCTCAAAATATTTAATGTCATTATATAAGCTATCTAAGTTCTGTGAAAAGGTTGTACAGTGTTAGTTCGTTAGGGTATAGGTAAAAGCACTGCTTTAATCTTATTTAAACATAGGTACTACATTAACTATATGTAATATATAAATTGTGCTACCATAGATGAACTAAGTACATTGAGATCATGTTTTACCCTCATTTCGGTGAAACGACTATGAGCATTTCATGATTAAATAGTAGGTAGGTAGGTACCTACTTATGTGCCTGCTTCTATGTCATCGTAAGGTTCATCTCACGTTTGATAAGCGAGTGAATTATCATGTGATAATGTTTGACGGGGCGGAGCAGTGGGGCGGCCCGGCGGCGGCTGCGTCGGCCAGGTGCTATGTCGCGTGCGTAACGGTCGGGCACGAGCTGCGCCGGCGCAGGGGGACGTGCGCTATGGCGGAAATAGCGATGGACAGGGGCGCCGCGGGCAGGTGGTGCGCGATATGCCAGCCCGCTCTCAATGTCGCACAATTGGCGGTTAATTCCACGCATACATCACAATTCAATGTCAGATTTCATGCAGCACATATTTTAAGGCCTGCAGACATATTATTGCGTTGTAATTTTGCGTTAGACGACTACCTAGATTTGGTCCAACAGATAACCATAGTCTTGAAAAGAATCAAACTTTTCAAATAATTTTACCTATTTCCAGTGCAAATTGCAAACTTTGACATTGGTTATGATCCCACCTCGTGTGTGGTTGTCGGGTTAGAATAGCACCACCCCCTTTATTCCTGTGGGTGTTGCAAGAGTTGACTAAGGGTTGAAGTGTATTGTGGGCAATGGGCTAGCGACCTATCACTACTGAGACATCACATTTCGTCGATCTTTTATACCCACATTTATGCTAAAAGTGGTACTATGGATATACAAGTTTCGTGTGTTCTGCCCACCCCTTTTAGGGATAAAGGCATGAATGTCTGTATGTATGTATGGTACTTACCTATACATTACGTACTTATTGAAAAGGAAATGTAAAAAGTCTGTAGTTTTGTTACACTATATATGGTCTGAGGTTGCAACACTTAGCGAAACATTGTTAAGAGAGTAAAGAAGAAGGTCGATTTTAATCAGTCTGATCTTAGAGTCGCCACATTTTCAGTCATGAGAAATTATCCTTTTCCTTAACATAGTAGGGTGTAAAATTATCCTTTTCCTTAACTTAGTAGGGTGTGAAATTATCCTTTTCCTTAACTTAGTTAGGGTGTAAAAATAAATATAATTGTTTCCAACCTATCCACGATGACGTAGACGATCATCTCCTGGGAGGCTAGAATAGTTTTTTTTTTCATGTAGACATAATCTGGTTAACTGGAGATCAATTAGACATGTTTTAATGACCTTCTACAGTAAAAATTATATAGTAGGTACCAAGTTTTTTGTATAAATGTGGTATGGTTTTCAATGTAATGATTTCATACAAATCATTTACACGAAATGGATATCAACAAAGATCTTTTTTTTTCTTTACTTCTTTCTTAAAAAGTAGAATGATAACTTGGGTGAGCTATGTTCTTTTTAGCAACATATATATTATATGTTATGCTCATTTGTAATGAAAAATGTGTAATAATAACCCGTGGCACACCTGAGCGGACCTACCTATATGTCAGTGTGCGTGCGTTTGTATCATTGTTTGCAGAGCATACGTACATAGATGTTACACAAAGCGAAGCACCCACTAGTGGAGCCTGACCCTGCATTGAATCAGTGCACAGCTATGCCGGCAGCTGGCGGCGTGCGCAGAATCACATGTCTGTACCCGAATCGCACATCTGCACTGAGCCGATATCGCGACAAAGAACGGCCTAACCGTCACCCTACTCTAACCGAGCCTCTGCACCATTACGCGTTTTGGTTACGAGTAAAACGATTAGGGTCTCCCTCATTCATTGTTCCAAATTTAACCGCCGTAAGGACGTAACTCAAAAGTTCTGATTCAGGTGTCGGTGTCGTTTCATCGGGGGAATTCTCTTACATTTCGGTTATTAAGTGCATTCAGAAATATACTAAAATGAACTCTACGACTTCCTTAATAGGATATAACTTTATATGATAGATAAAACCAAACATATATTTACAGTCGCTTTTAGTTTAAAGTAATAAACGGAGTTTATGACGTTTTGAATCATGAGGCCTGCGCTTGCAGGTAGGTGAGTAGTTTAATTTTGAATAATGGCATAGCTGAGGAATATTCTATATAAAGCACACAGGGGCCATTCAACGCTTTTATAAACACTTTTAACACAGATGGGTCGAATTTATGGTTGATACAGGATGCTTCTTAGAAATAAAGTTTCTTTATTTATATTTTACGTTTAGGTATTTAAGAAAACGATTGGGATTTGGAAAATTAATGAAGAACGTCTTCATCACGAAGGGAAGGATATATCGTCGCATCGCTGGGGGTTAACTGTCTGAAAGTAGCAAACCTGAAGAGGTGGCCCTTTTACCTCCGTATTGTTAGGTAACTATCTTGAAATACTATTATTCAAATACTTATTTAAAACACTACATTTAAGGAATAAAAAGTTCAGCTTAAAAACATCAACATTTGCTAATCACAAATGTCAACTAAATCGTTAAGTACGTTAGAAAAACAAATATAATATACTTACCTACCTATATTAAAATATTAATATAAATTCTACTTATATAATGCTTAAGTTTGGATGTTTATTACTCAATCACGCTTATTGGCTTAACCGATTTTGATGAAATTTCGCACGAAGATAGTTTTATAGCCCGGATTAAAATATAGGATAGTTGTAATCCCTGGTCCTCGCAGACGAAGTGGCGGGCGGAAGCTAGTTAATAATATAATATTAAAAAGGATCACGCTGTATAGGGGCAAGCGGCAACAGCTGAGATTTCGGCACACGCTATGCCGAGCGCGCCGCGGCCGGTGCGTCGCGCCGCGCACCGGCCACCTTTCACCCCTCGCAATCCTGCGCAGCCTTCTTACATGCGCATACGCACAGCGCAGGAGCGCGACGCAAATAACTTCGTACCCATATAACATTCAATGTAACACGAGTAGCCTGCCATTCGGAATTCGCCGTTAAGCAAAGTACTTTAAGGTCTTTCCAATGTTTTTCGGAGTATTTCACGCCAACTAGTAAATGTTTAAAAATAGGAATAATTAGTGTGCATATAAATGTAATCTATTTTTTGTGAGACTTGTTGAATACGTTACTTACTTTAATTCAAAGTATAAAATGTAGTGTTTCTTGCTATGAATAGAATTAGTCATATGTACAATTGTTTCAAAATGCCATAATCATTACGTGGTAATAGGGTTCCGTATGCAAAACCCATTTTTTATGGCATACTTATTATTGTGTTGTGACTTATTTCTTAACGAACAAAACTACGTTACCACCTATGCCACCCCTAACTAAATATTAGGAAATCCTCTTTGTCTCATATTACGAGTAGGTAAGTGAAACAGTCACAGATGCATACCGTAATAGTTACAGAAATGTACTATTGCGGTATGTATCTCAACACTTACCGCCTTATTCATAAAACTTAAAATGCCTCTGCTAAATAAAATGTGCTTTGTCCCTTTCTTACGAACACAAATGTCAAAGTGATAGATAAGGACAAACGATTTTTAACGCCATTTTAGTTAAAACAGGCTTGTAGTACGTTTATGAATGTTAAAGTTTATGCGTCTCATCATAGTTAAACAACAGCAATCTTGTCATGAATTGAAATTCATGTTTAAAATACTAAAACACGTCGTTTCCTTTAGTAGCGAAACTAGAACAGTTATTGCCTGACTAATTGACTAATATACATGTATTTTGTCGCTATTGTGACATTTTTCGTTTCGCTAAGCAAATATAAATGTCGAGTCTAATGTATACGGATCTCATATTATGGTACAGCATCTGTTACCTAGCTTTCTGGGCCACAATTTTTTTTCTAATTTGTACTTTAATACGTCTCCATTCAATAAACAAGATTGCATTGTGATATGAGTATAAATATGTGCGAGGAATACAAAAATTAACCTATTGCAATCATAATTTACGCGACACAGTTTAAAGTTCGACAAAAACCTTAGGTACTTATCAATCTTAGCAATCTTTTTGCTATGAAGAAACGTAGGTATTACGTTTTATAGAAAATTAAATCGAATCAGGACTATATTGATCATTCAATAGCATGGGCTAGTTATCTATTATCTGAGCAAGTCATCATAATGAGCTAAGTACCCACTTTCGCGGCATTGCTAGCTGCTACGACATCAGAACTTTTCATTGTCCTCGTTTTGACGCGCTCTCGAAGGGACGCTCGCAGAATTGACCTCTTTTGCTCTTTGCACGACTTCTCGAAATCTCGACAAACGACACGTTTGCGAGCGAATATGCCGGTGTAAAAGTACACGTTCCTGGCTGTTATTTTATGGGACTCGCTTGAGTAAGTACATCAACTTTACTCCACCAATTATTTTGGAAGAGGAAAGCAGTAAAGATTTAAATTAATCTTTAATAGGTGGTTTTAATCCAGCCGACTTGCTTGGTTCGCAGTCGTGAAAAAAAAAATACTTATTTAAATACTTAGTATGATTTTGAGAAAAGATCTCACCGCTTTAAATGGTTATCTTAAAGAAATGTAATAGTTAGTTTCACTTTTTAAAATGCGATATTAAATGAGGTTTTTTTATTCACATTTTTTGCGTAGGTAATTTAAATCCGTGGGGTGAACGAAGTTGCAACAACTCCGCTCAGGGAAACGAGATTTCTAAGTTTCCCACATTTTGTTTTTTTTTATAGAATAACACCGTTATAGTATTTTTTTCGTTTCTTAGTTACAAAATGGTATTTATAGTGTTATGGTAAGAAGGGGGACGAGGAGCTGGGGTCGCTGCGAGGGCAGCTGCAGCCGTGCAGCCCGGACAAGTGATCGCTGGGCTCGGATTAAGCGAACAGGACGGGTAACGGTTCCGTCATTATGTTCAACCTTTTCCTATACCTACAGCATTTAGATGTTCTTAGAGAAACTGATTTCGATACGTCACCTGTTTTAGCTATTTATTTGTGTATGTCTACCTATCGCAACTAGAAGGAGCTACTTACAGCCATCATAACAGAGATTATAATTTAGGTACATACTAATATTATAAATGTGAAAGTGAAAGACGTTGGATGTTTGCCACTTATCACGCAAAAACGGCTGAAGGCATTTGGAAGAAATTAAGAACGCAGACATCCTAATACGAGTACCTATAACCTGGATTAGATAATAAATAGAATACATTCAATCTACACAAACACAACACCCAAGGGAATGACGTTGTGAATGAATGTTGGTGGAGAGCAATAATTAGTGATTATAAAGCCCGACCAGGAAAATAAAAACCTGGTCTGGGGGCGCTAAATTTGCAATAATTTTGGCAACACTCATTAATTTCCACTCTGTCAATGTGGACAACAAGGTCGGTGATGTTATTTAGAGGAATAGAGTCTAATCCTTCAGATTTTCTCTCCGACAAATACATCGTCATATTGTAAATCACTTTTCTTCAATCATTTTTAATAGCTTTTCGGCATTTTAACGCAATACAACACGTACCAACGACAACTCACTTTGACAGCAATTGACAGATGGCATTAATAACGTCTTCAAAGTTACTGTTGCCAGTTGAGGAAATTAGTTCCAATAGTTTTCCGCAATATGGCGAAGTTTTTTATTTTCCTGGTCGGGCTTTTTATATATACATATATATAGGTATTTCAAGTGTATGGTACGATTTTTTTCCCGTAAACGAATTAGTATTCTTCTTGATTTCTTATAGGGTAATTCCGGGGTAGATGGCCATAAGAGGGAGATGGCCCATCGAAATATTTCATGGAACCAGTGACTTGATTTCGCGAGTTTTTGTTTATTTCGCTTCGCTTTGTGCGTTCCGCACGTGTGCAATTAACAATTAGGCGAAAAAAGCACAAAGTAAGTAAAATCATCTGTGACTAGTGTCAATATTTTACATGCAAAGGATTAACATTGGCGTTGCCGACCCTTGATATGTTTGAGGATTCGCCGTTTTGACAGCTGAAGGAACAAATTCCCTCGCTCTCAACACAATGCATCCTCGGGAGTTCTGGCGACCTTGCTCACCTCCAGGAACACAACACTACTACAGAGCAAGTAGTAGTGTTATTATGGCTCTGGTCTTCTGCAAAGCGGAGGTACTTCCCCAGTTGGGCTGCTCCACATTCGAGCGGGATGACATTTCGCTGTGCCCTACCTCACCTATGATGTTAGTTTCTCAAAATAATGCAGTTTTTTGTATTTGTTGCAAGTGTCTCATTGTTCTAAGGTCAGGATTTGGCAAGTCGTGTCTCTCCCGCAAGAAAAGGAGAGATGGCCACTGGCTAGTTTTAGTCGGTATGCCATATGATGCTAAATGTGTGTCAAAGAAGAGTATATAAAAGGAGAGGATAAAACAATCCAGAAAAGCTAACAGAAAAAAATATCTAAAACTGGGTGTCAACGAAAGAAACTGCCGCTGCTGTGGGGATAATTATTATAAGATTTATAAGTTATCTTCTTCGAAGACTGGTTTCAGTGTAGTTTTGACTACATAAGAATTGCACCGAATTCGAGGACACGTGCTTAAGAAAAAAAAAACGAAAACATTAAGAGAGTTAAGTTATGGCCGTCTTTCCTGTAAAGGTATGGTCATCACACCCGTACTCCTTGGGAGAGATGGCCAAACGTGATTTTTTCGAGGTGATTTATATAGATATTATACTTTTTTGTTTAACAATTCAAAGTTAACTAACCAAAGTTTAATAAAAAATAAAAATGTATTCGTAATGTGTAAGCTTTAATTTTAACAGTGTTCCAAAAAAACTATGGCCAACTATCCCGGACTTACCCTGCGACTATATTGTTTTTTTGGCAGAAAACCTATTTTCACCGCGCGTACCATATCCACACCTTTTGGCGCGTAAATTGTAGATTTTTAGCGTTCGTTGTCCGTGTGTCTGTCAAGACCCTTTTTCTCGAAAACGCGTGGCGAATAATACCGATAACTTCCTGTAACTATACCTACATATAATATGGCATAAAAGACTGAATATGTAAATCCTCTGACGGGAGCTCATACTCGTATTATCGTAAATCAACTTCAATTAGCTACAAATCATGCGAGTATGATAAGGAACCATCGTGCGCGAGTCCGACTCGCACTTGGCCGGATTTTTTGTTAGGGCAAGATACGAGCTTTTGCGTAATATGTATGATTATTGATAGCTAAAATCATATTCCTTTTAAATATATTCATTCACTACCCCAGCACAGCTTCATCATCTTGCATATATACGGTAGTACGTAATCATGGATCACACAAAGGGTAGGTTGGCCGATTTAGTAGGTACATTAGATACTTGTAGCTAGCACAATGACTCAAATGGTTTAAAATTAGGTAATGACTTAAAGCAAACGTTGAACACGCCCGTTCCGGGACACCTTTTCATTTAATCAAAACTTGTTTGCACACCCAACAAACGGTGTTTTGTTCGCGGAGGGCGAGCGATCTGCGCCAGAGCGCTGCATAGTTGCACCCGAACACCGGTGTATTTACCGGTTTTGATAGATCCTTTTTATGTGTATTGAAATTTATTAAAAGCACAGTGAGGGTGCGCGTGCGGCGACAACTGTCGAGATTGTTGCACCTGGCCCACGCGCGGAGTCTAGCACATGTGATGATGATACGTTGCTGTATTGTTGATGTTTGATTTAAATGCGCGGTTTTGACACAGTATCTATTTAATTGAAGCACAGCCTTGTTCCGCAATAATAATAAATCAGCCTATATACGTCCCACCGCTGGGCACAAGCCTGCTCTTATGGATGGGAGGAAAATGGCAGTAGTCCCCACGCTGGCCCAGTGCAGATTGGGGACTTCACAATTTCACATACACCTTTGAATTTCTTCGCAGATGTATGCAGGTTTCCTCTCGACGTTTTTCCTTGACTGAAAAGCTAACGGTAAATATCAAATTATATTCCGTACATAAGGTCCGAAAAACTCATTGGTACGAGCCGGGATTCGAACCGTTACCTGCATCGTTAGGTAGAATATTTGTGAAAATACATAAGCCTACCTATCTTTCGAGCTTTCCATCGTTAATCACGATATTTCAAGGAGATTGTTGATTTAGCCTGAAACTGAGGTTTCTCGACGAACATTAATAGGACAAAAACTGAAAATTGGAAAACTACAGTAGGTAGAGAGTTCGTTAATCTTATCTGTAGGCTGATAAACAAATGAGCTCGTTCAAGTGCGAGTCGAACTCATGCGACACGGCTCAATTTGCATTTAACATTTTTTAAATACTTTTACACCCCTATTCATAAAACTTAAAATGCCTCTGCTAAATAAAATGTGCTTTGTCCCTTTCTGACGAGCACAAATGTCAAAGTGACAGATAAAGACAAACGAATTTTAACGCCATGTTAGTTAAAATATGCTTGTAGAACGATTATGAATACGGCCATTAATAAGGAAATAGCATTAAATTTAGAATTACTCTTTAAAAGAAAATAATGGGTGATATTTAATAATTTCTTCTCGTACTAGCAGGTACGTCCGTCTCATATATTATGAGAACTAACTGAACAAAGAGATTACAATAACTGGTTCGAATAGCAGTAGCTGTTGCAGGGCGCGGTTATTGATTGCGTTTGTGGACCACAGGGCCAGCGGTGCAGTGCTTCTGTCTGGCCGCTGTAAATATCTACGTTTTGTTAGACGTCCATCGCGTGCGAGAAACGGTGCGCGCCGAGGCTGCTCCTGTGTATAGCGCTCTTGATCATGCCGGGACCGCCCAGCGCGGACAATGTTGCTCCACTCCACTACATACCTACTAAAATAAAACATCTCAAAGCGTCTACAACTATTAAATCGTACACATCACACATATTTATTCGCCCTACTAAGCCGTCGAAACAGTTTTTAAGCTCAATGCATCTCCAACAGTTATTGCTTTATTATTCAAGTCCATACGTTTACCACAAGTCATTAATAAAGAAAGTTTCAAGAAAGCCCAAGACCGCTTAAAAGAAAGTTGATGTCTTAAGTCCAAGCTTTTACCTATACTGGTAACAATACATTAAATCGTCCAATTTTGTGGCTATGTACGCATTTATTTACAACTTCATCTTCCCGGACGTAAAATGCAGACGTGAGCTGGGTTGCGGTGAAAGATCGCACTTGCATAATAAAATGCGGTTACTGGTCAGACCCGTGGACTCGGTTACGGCGAAAATAAACTTCACTCTGCGTAAGCCAATAGTGATCATAATCATGAAATCGAACAAAATGGCTGGTATCGAAGAATCACAATCTTCAAGAGCTTTATTTATTAGCGAGTATGTTATGATTGCGCGACCGCGAATAGGAAGTTACGAGTTCAGCAATCGAAACGATTCTAAGAAATGAGCTGAATGTCAGAGGAGGTCGGCTCTGGTACGTTGCTCGGCTGTTGCAATGGGTGCCTTTGTCCGCGAGGCATCAATGTCGTCCTCGATGTTGGCGGCATAACGCGGAAACAATGCGCGGACCACATTCGTGCATCGCGCGACCGCCGAGCGCCGCGGCCGTGTCATGTCGGGGCAGGCACAGCCGATGTTTGTGCCCATAAAGTGTCATTATGGTAACAGTACCTCATTGTTGTTTTCGGCGATGGCCGTCTCCCTATTTTCTCCGCTCGCTGCGTAAAAGCTCGGCGCGTCACGGCGAGTTATAACCAAAATGGGTTACGACCGCCTCTTGCGAAACTTTTACGGGCCATCGTCTCCGACGAAATCTCGTTCGGTTTAATGGCCTTCGAATTTTAAGTGCCAAAGAAAGGTAAATCACATTGACGCGACATGAACTGTTCGTGATTTGACGAGGACTCGAACTTTAAAGTTGATTGTAAATTACTTCACTTTTTAAAGTTAATTTGAAGCTTTTATTGGTAAGAATTCAGTTCGAGACAAGATACAAATTTTTACAAATCATGAATACTTTTATCACAATTTAATAAGTACAGTGAATTTAGGGTATTAGCATTTGAACTACCTAATAAATATAGGAGGATGGTTTTTAGGAATCGTTGTTTACATATCTGTGTTCTTACTGTACTTAGACATATTTACGTGTGTGTTTATTTATTGCACTTCGATATGGTGCATGGAATTCTGAATGTATTACGCAAGATGAGCGTTTGTTTACTGTTACATAATATTGTAGGTAGTTTTGCCGTTGCCATTGACCCGTAAGTTCAGCTGAATCAGGTTAAATACTCCAAATGAGCGGAGTCAGATTATAAAATTGATGTCAAACTTGTGTGGTGATAAATTGGTGTCCTATTGTCCACGAATGTTTCATACTTTTTAAATAAGTAGTAGTAGGTGTATGCGATTACGAATTTTATGTTTCGTTGCAAATGCTACCTATGGATTATTTTGCAACTATATAAACCACCAGTGGTATCCGGTTTGAAAAGCATCACAAGCATCATCATCTATCTTCCCATAGGTATCTCTACTCTGTACTGTTCTCTTATGACTTCCCGTAACCCGTACCCAATCACCGGGGGATGACTGATGGTTATGTGATGTTTCTATCCACTAAAAACTCCACGGTGCCCTGCATCTGCGATCTCATGCAGGGGACTCCAGGATCTCATGCTGAACGCACTGGAGCCCCCTTTGCGCCTCTCCACATTTGGCTCGTCCTAGGGCAAAGAACCTTCAAACTATATTACCTATAAACTATACCTAGACATTTCGTTTAGTATACATTCGTACGGTGTGATGGGGGATCTTTCGAGTTCATGTATATTTAGGTCTTGAAACAATGGAAACAAAATGTTGCTTACCCACTTTCTATCTCCTGCCTACGTATTTTCGGTATCACTTTCGATTCTCTTAAACAAATCACAAAGAGCGGAGTTCATTATTAACTTTGTGATTACAGCTATTGTCTGCGTATCATAAAACAATGATTATTTAAAATCTTCATGAAGATGTCAGCCACCGATCAAAGTTATTATAAACAAGCGATAAAACACGCTTGAACAAGCAAACATAATGGCTTTAATATGGAAGTGGAAGACAATGGCGCCCGTACAGGGGCGCGGGCGCAACCGTGCACTCGTCTAATCGTGCTGCAGTGAAAGAGTTCACTTGCGAAACTACCAGGATTATGTTAACACTTCTTTATCAGGATGAGTGTTTAATTTGCGCGCGGTCAGTAAAGATTGTTGTATAACTACCCTTTTTAGGGTTCCGTAGTCAACAAGGAACCCCTATAGTTTCGCCATGTCCGTCTGTCCGTCCGTCCGTCCGTCTTCGGCTTAGCTCAGAGCTCGTTAAAAATTATTATGGGTTTCCTAAAACCATTTTTCAAATCAGTAATTAGTTTGCGAGATATGGGGCTTAAAAGTCCTAATAACTAAGAAAGGCAACTACGGAACCCTACACTGCGCGTGGCCCGACACGCACTTTTTTCTAATAAGTAGTTATTAAGTTTGTTTGTGCGCTCGTTAACGAGCTATAAAACTATTTTGTATTTTTCTCATGTAAAGTGAATTGTAAATTCTTGTGAGAATAAAATGATCTTAAATCTCATTTGACTGCCATGCAAGTAAAACATTACATAGCAGCAGACTTCCTAGATTTCATGTTTTAGGTGAAGCTACTTATTGCTACATTGACAGTAATAGGTGATAGTATTAATTATTTATCAGTTCTTAATATTTTATTTTGTTGATATTGTCCTTACTAATTTAATTGAAACATCATTTTAAACGATTGAGAATGTACGATGCCTCCTTAGAACTCCTTGATTGTAATTTGTAAGACATGCAATTAGTTTTTTTCTCATAGCCGTAATGGCCGTAATTTTATTTAGATTTAGCTGGAGAAATAAGTACCTACGTGCTTCGTATTTCATTGATTTCAATAATTTCTACAGAGTTAATGAATATCCAACGCTTTTATTGTTAATTCTTTTCAAGGCAAAGAATTCTCTCAGAAACATGATTGAGCTGACATAACATTTCATAAGACCAAAAAGTAAATAACGATGCTGATTAATTGATTATCAAGGTATCGCCACTCGTTATTTCTTTTTTCAATATTCATGGACAGATAGATTGTTTTTAATATTTTTTTATTATACAAAAACGGGCAGTTTACTGTGATACAGGGTGAAAAACATCAATCTGCCTTAAATCAATAAGATTGCCAATTTGACATACCTAGAGGAAAAATTATTTTAATATTTTTGATTTCCCGAGGGCGAATTACTGTATTCACATATTTAATGATAAGGTTACTTAGACCGGGAATTGAACAAAGACTTACTATTTCTTTCTATACTACTGGATAGGAAATTGTTAAAGATAAAATCTCACCATGAAACTTTTGGCCTTAGAAATAAAAAATCTTGACCATGTATCTCATGAAATAAAATACAGATAACTCTACCCATTTGAAGCTCTTTTTCACCTTAACTTTTTTTTCAACACTTTTTTAGCCTTTAAATATGTAATTCGCTAGCGACTATCGAAGATTTAGTATGAAAAGGCAACCTCTCGAAGCTATGGTACCTATAACATCTGACTTGTTTTAACAAATCGTGACACTTCACAGCTCCCACCGATAAGTTCCATTCTGGAATATGGTACCTTTAAAAATAATGTATCCAAATATGTGTTCATACGTATCGATAAGCCGTCATTTACTCGTGGTGTGGCAATCTCTGCAAGATTCGGCTTCTGTCTAGTCCTTTATGCCGTTAAGTGTTCATCATAAAGTAAATCAAATGTAGATGAATTAAAAAACTTCATGTAGTTATCGAAATGGGAACAGGTTGTCCCGGTAAGGTACACGGAGTGATGTTGAATGGAGGTGTAATCAGCGCTATTGATACGCAGCCGCCACCTGCAGAACTTGTTATATTGTTACCATTCGTGAGCTGAATGACGCGCCGGGGCCGCCGGGGTCCTCCATTCAAACTATGAAAACCGAACTTACAACAATCACCCGATTTGTTGCCTGATTTTGGTAAGCCCTTTAAATTGAAATAATACCAAGAAGTTAATTAAACCCAGCGAGCCGCGGTTCTATTCAACTTGATTGACCGAAGGGGAAACAAAAGCGAACCTGGAGAACTTGGCGAGGTTTTGAATCTTGAATCGAGTCTGTTTCCAGCGCACTTACTACTGCGCCGATAGGGGGTATCAAAGGAAAGAGCTTTAGATGCACATTCTAAATCGGTATATATTTTTTTACAGTGCAATAGTTTAGATTTATCAAGGAAAATTTTGAAAAAAAGACCAGGGTGCACTCCGGGAGTGCCGGTAGAAGTGAAAACTCAATGATATTGTAACAGTTTTTCGATCAGCACGTCTAGCACGCGACGGCCGCGACATCCTCTCGATTTTTATCGCACTATATCTCTTGTTCTAAGTGTTCTAATAAGAAAGAGACGGATACTGCGAGAAAAATCGAGAGAGCTCGCGCGCCGTCGCATGCTAGCCGTGCAGTTCACGTGTCCGTCTTACGAATTTTAAATCTCTCGAACCTCACGGTCACGTGACATCTTACGGTCACGTGACCTGTGGCGAGTTTAGCCATTTTTCCCCATCACAAAAAGTGCACAGCACCACTAAAGAAGCATGAAAAAGCTAGCGTATACAATAAAATCAATACGTTTGGTAATTCGAGGACAAGCAGGCACTTGTTGCCAACTAGCGACTCGGGTCATTAGACGACAGGTCATCATTGCTTACCTACCGCACGTAATATTGCAATTTGTTCCGCAATACGTTTTGTTTATGTTCACGTCTGATGTAAACATGTCCTCTATAATTCCCACAAGAATGGTATTGTACCTATTATTAATAGGTAGGTATCTGATATACTAAAGTATAGTCATAGATTTGTGGTTTATTGTAAGAAAGCAATTTATAATGTATGTTAGGTATGCTACATAATAGGTACAACATCGATCTGTTTAAGATTGTTATATTATAAATCGGTATGATACCTCTACAAGATTCATTGGCAGTAGCAGTAGTCAGTGCCGCATTCTGATATTAATTGATGTTTTCAAATAAATGCCTAGATTTAAATACCTACCTAACGATAAGTATTGTACTACAACATAATTATTGCACGTACAATTACATCGCCTCTATCCAAAACTTAATTCATGACTGACATAATTATCGGATTTTGCCTTCGATCAATCCCATCACAAATGCGTGAGTTGATGGTTGCGCAAACAAACCGGATATGAAGACCCCTGACCGGAAACACTTGTTTGATCTCTTTGTACGTTGAGGTACAATGTGTACCTACATATACCTACACCAAGAAAAGTCCCCAGGGACCCTTTAAACTAACACGTGCAGGGGCTACATTGTGAAGGCATGTACTCATTCGTGGCCCCTTCAGAACCAAGAACTGGATTATAATGCGTCTTTCGTGATTACGTTTTTAAATATTATAAATATTCTATAAGTAGATTGTATATTTCCTTTAGGTACACAGCAGTTAAGGCTTTGTCGCAGAATATCGAATGACTGAAAAATGATTACTGTACGGTGAAATGGGGTTACTTTGATTCGGGGGGCGACTTTGCTCAAATAGGTTTTTCTCCGAAATGATTGTTTTTACTTGTGGTAGTGAATATATGTAAGTAGTAGTATCTATCTTATAGTTTACTCGATTAAATCTTTTTAATTTCAAATAGTTTTGCTTTTATACTACATTATAAATTATCATAGTAGCCCCATTTTTTCCTAAAGTGGGGTTACTTTAGGAAAAAATGGGGCTACTTTGCAAGTTAACATGAATAGACACTCATTATTCACAGTTTTATTAGGGCGAGGATAGTGTCATCGTGAATTGTTATTCTTCCTCTTCCATCCATACTATACCTACGAGAATATACGAGAATACGACCCGCTGCTACGCCGTGGAGATCTTTCACGGAGACTTTGTTCTTCAATTTACAAAATGGTTTTATGGTGACTAGACGCAAAATAATTGGAAAACAATGGACATTCCGCATAGTATGTGTCAGCGATGGTAAGATAAAAGGGCACCAAACTGGAACACGAGTTATTCTGCTGTGTCAAGTAATGTTCATAGTCGAATGCTTTAGAATAATTGAAGCAAGTTATTTATAAGTTTCCTTTAAGAAGCAAATCATGTGCGCGATCGTAGCCGGATGCCGCCACCCTTCGGAGGGCATGCCTTCACAAAGGCATTTAGTCTATTTAAAGACATCCTGCTTAGTGCGGGGGCCCAGTCCACTCGCACGTGCGTCAAGTGTCCTGCGCGCACCGACCTGTCAATTACTGTCACCTTCGCCTCACCATCTCTGCGTCTGCTACTGTCTCTGCCCGCTGTACCAACTAGTATTCAGTCAGCGCGAAATCTTATCACCGCCGCGACGGCCATCCCGCGGATCTCCTGTCCCTGGGCTGTTATTCGCTAAGCGTTAATGCGGCTCACCCCGCCGTTCACTCGTCACGTAACTAGACCTCTACCTACGCTTGGTTACTACGCATCGCGGTGTCAAGATATATTTGTGGGTGAGCGTTGAGGTGAGCTTAAAACATGTTACAGCTAGCTAATAGCTGGGCTCATGATGACAGCTTTACATAATTTACCCTATAATTCGAAAACGATATTTCGTTTATATTTTTCTTTGCAATATTTTTTGAATAGGTATTTACTGAATAGCGGACATGAATCCGAAAAGGGAAATCTACGAGCAAATCCCAAATAAAACCTTTATGTACTTACAGAAGTTTGAATATGGAGAGACGTACATATTTTAGTTGATTTACTTTAAATGAATATTATAAAGTTTATTCAAGAGGTATGTATGAGGAGCAAACCATGAAGAAACGTGAACAACATCTCGAAAAGTTATACATTATCATATTCATTTCATTCATTCGTGAAATACTTTGATCGATGAATAATAGAAGTGAATCTCTACCTGTTATGTTATGTTGACGATGTTGAAGATAAAACAGCACAATACTTGTACTAATAGTACGTGTCATAGTTACATATATAATGTAGGAATCCATCAAGACATATGTATAATACGTTAAATAACTGTTCGTCATTTTTATAAGTTTCTCAGAGTTGGGTGCGGCATCATAAGGGATCACACAGGTAATGACACCAACTCCTCAGGAAATTATCCTGTTCCGCTCAAACGAACAAGATATTGCTCAACGACAACTAAATTTATCGAAGGAGCATATCTGACAATGTAATGGAGTCGAATACAATAAGGAGCGATTATAAAGAGCAGTGAAGCGAAGATTATGGCGTTCGATGAGACATGCGCAGGCGCGGCCGCCGGCGAGGCCGCGCTGGAGCGGGAGCACCGTGGCTCGGTGCGGTCCACTTGACACCAAGTACTAGTAGTATTTGGTGTACAAGTGACAGATATCACCACCTGTGGGTACCGAAGTTTTTTTTTTTCTAGCACTGTGGATAGCAAACAAGATTATTTACCTAAGGCCTGATGGGCAATGTAAGCCGCGACCTTCGGACGCTCTGCAACGACCCATCAACGTTGCTGGCCCATTATTTAATGACGATTCGCTGTGCTGACAGGTAGGTGGAATAATTAGAGGAAGTCCCAGTATTTCTATAGGTAGAACTCACTCGTTTTGTAAAAGGTGAGCAATGCTGATTTTACAGTTCTGTTAATTCAGCATTCTGCTTAGCTTGACTTGAATTTAGGCAGATCGAGGTGTATTTACTATGGTACAGTCGCCATCAGATATATCGGGGCGGCGAAAGTGCTCACAAATATCTGAACACGACTCTAAAGCCTCGACGATTCAGATATTTATGAGCACTTTGGCCGCTCCGATTTATCTGATGGCGATGTACAGGTGCTACGCAAACAATGGATAATACCGCATTAAAACAGAATTATTAACGCCATCCCTGATATCACCACTAGCACAGAATAGATAATAGTCCCTAGTCGGAGGTGCGGAGGACCTTACCTACCTAGTTCACCAACACCTACTAGAGACACACCCGATCACTGACCGATAACGGTTTGAGAATCTGCATACTTATACATGCAGTGGTTCATGTCGTTCATCAGATTGTATGTTTACGCGTAAAACCACAGACACATTACAGAACATCGATTATAAAGCAAAATTAGTTACTATCAATGCTGTATGATTTTATTCGATATTTATATCAACAATTATTCCGATTTTTAAGGCTTGAACAGACTATAATCGGCATAAAATTAGAAACCGCAATTGTTGGGGTTATTATAATTACTTGTTTCTCTTCTCTACTATATGTACACAAGTATAACTTGCACTCAGTCCCGAAATAAAATAATGTCATCCCCTCACCTGCGCGGCGCCCGCGGCACTCGGGGGCGCGCGTACGACGGCCCTCTTTCAAATCTCACGTAAGAGACATTCTACGACGCTCCGGTGACAACCCTCCTTTCGGTTAAACGGGGCAACGACCTTGCCGTCTGCTCCCCTAACGAATTTCAAAAATATCGGAACCACATGTTCTTGACCTTCCTCGTACTTTTTCTGTTCTCTTCCTATTGGAATACCAAGGGAGGATTACTATTTAAACCAGAGCTTATTAAGGACAGGAAACAATTTATATTTGCTTGTTTGAGTACCAATATACTTAGATACATCATACAACCAACACAATGCTAAGTATAGCATAGTCGCTGCTGCTTCAAAATTCTGAATAGTAAATAATATATAGAGCGACTGAACAATACTTAAATGCCGGTTTAAATGGTCCCACGGAATTAAGATTTATCGATACCAACCAATCGCTTAATCAACAAATTATAGGTTATCCACACGGTGACGTTTTAATTCTAATCTAAGGCCATCATGAAACAATGAAGATAAGTTACGTCAACAGGCTACGCAGAGTACGAAGCCACAATTAAATTTCGGGTCATGCAATAATACCAAACGACGTAAACTGAGCGCAAGCAGTATCAGTGGTGAAACGATTTTATTTTATTTTATTTGTATTCAATAATAGGCCTCGTAAATACCAACTTAATATATATATATATCACTAGTGGCTCTGTCAGCTCTAGAGCTCGCGAGCCTGTCGACGTAACTTATCTTTACTGTTGCACTAGCTTCCCCCCGCGACTTCGTCTGCGTAGACCCGGGATAAAAACTATCCTATATTTTAATCCAAGTTATAAACTATCTTCGTGCAAAATTTCATCCAAATCGGTTGAGCCGTTTAAGCGTGATTGAGTAACAAAAATCCAAACATCTAAACATCCAAACATCCAAATTTTCGCATTTATAATATTAGTAGGAAGTAGATGATGGCCTGCACTTTTTCGAATTACTGAATCGTCATAAAAACTTTATATAACGATTGAACTGCTCACAAAATGTCACCAGTATCGATCGGTTGAGAAATGCGACCTGTAGGTAGAGGAGGACAGCCGGACACACGTCGGACATACGAAAGATTGTTTGCCCAAGCTGGAACGGAGTAGGTATTTTGTTCGCTTCGCTCGCTCGTTCCATCTTATGTCTGATTGCAACATTGCTAAACCTGTGCTAATCTTATTGACTAAAACTAAACTAACCCGCAATTTCGCGGAGGCTAAATTTCCAAGAGCCGCTGTAATTTTACTGTGAAATTTCGCGTTTCATCTGCCGAGCATCGATAATTGTGAGGCTCTCCTCAGTTGCGCAATGACCACTCTACGAGTAGCTCGACTCGATGACCGAAGAGGCCACTGTGCAAATCAGTCCAATTATGCAAGTGAATCGATTAGAAAATGAGCAGATGGCTTGTGCGATATTAGATCGCGATTGATTGTCTTTCGTAATCGGTGCCGGAACGATGTCAGTGGGTAAATTTACGTTTTATACTCGTAAAAGTTCAATGATCAGTTAACTATTGTATAATGTTTAATGACTGACTTTAAATCAGAAACAATTTGACACGATGATGATTAAGCTTTGAATAAATCTTGATATTTTATGAACTGTTAATTTAGAATAATGCTGTATCTATTAATTGAAGAACTTGTTAATAGTGTTAATATTTTATAACTGTAGGTACGCTATTTTTTTTTAAATATAAGCCATAATCTTATGTTTTGAAAATTCAGAGATTATGAACACCGACCCTAAATAAAGAAAAACAAAGGCGAAAACAAAGAAGTAGGTAGAAGATGTTATGATGGGATTCTATTTATTTAACCCACAAACTATATTCACACACTCACAAATCGTATCGTCGTTGTATTTAAATTGGAATAGAATAGAATAGCAATGTTTGTTGTTCAATTGTGTTCAATGTTAAAATATATAATTCGCATTTGAGAACCAACACTATCCCTCACGCACGAACATACAATATGAGACAAACTTATTATCTTATTATTTGATTTGGTATTATAGGATCAATGTATAACTTACTGTAGTTAAGATCAAAAGATTATAAAATCTAAAAATCTCACATTAAAATCTGTTTTATAAGAACCTAACTCTCTAATACCACTATTTAAATGTTAACAAGATACTTCGTTTTCATATCTATCATTTTCCTTTGATCCCCGAACTGTTTCAATTTGGTTAATCGCTTTTCTCATATCAATCGCTTTTCCATGTGTTTCGCACGCTCGCTCCATCCAGCACGCGCCAAGATAATGCCACAAAGACAGAAACCCTTTTAGTTAGGTAATGCTGTGACTGCTGTGAGTGAAATTCTATTTCAAGAGCCAAATGCTTCAACGTTTTGTCGTAGCTCACAGAGAACTTGCCTAACATTCACAACGCTTAAAAAGTATCTCTGAGTCCTGACAACTCGCCACAGACGAACCATTATAAATCGGACCTCCAATACTATGGTACCCACACTTGTTTTCAATTTCGGGGTCACGTTATGTAGACGATTGGAGAGGAGAAGCGACTTTAGCTAACCGTATGGCGCAAGCGGTGACAATAGTCTTACTTCGTTGACCACAATCAATCCTAAAGCCGGCCTTCTTGCCCCTCGATCACTGAATAATTTCACGCCATCTGTTGTACAATATATCTGGTCTATACAAATGTGTGTACTATTTTCATGTCACTTTCAATCAATTTCGTTAATCACTGGCCGCTCGATCGCTGATAATAATACGCTGCCCTGTTAAAGATAATTAGATCAATATCTAGAAGAGGCGAGTCATTCGTTTTCTATGCAAACTAGATCCATTGATATACCTATTATTAAACTTTACGTTTGACGTAAAATACATAAAGAATTCATACTCATTACCTGGATTTCAAACACCTTAGTCGGTACATTGTAACTAATTAATGACGTCGTGCTGTAGCAGAGTGGACTGTGGCCTACACCTAATATGTACTTCGAATTATGTGTGCATCTACGACAAGAAAATTATGCATTATTAGTTGTACATAATATCATCAGCAACCATCTTGCAGGAGCGTAATAAAGAAGCAGCAGACGCGCAACTACCTAGTAGGTAGCAGCATGAACTAATTGAGACACAGCTACAATATTCGCCCCGTGTTTATGGCTTCCATAGAGCAAGCTATCAAATAAATTCCAAACATGGAGGAAATACGGCCTCGCGTGTAGCGATTATAAGAGCCTTATTTTGTTATCTCAGCATCTTCCAATCATAATGTAACATTACACCGACACACTGAGCTATGCTGCACGCTACATCATGCAGTGTTACATGTAGGTACGTGTCCGCGTGGCCGGCAGTTCTGCAAGACTAAACAACATGAAGGCAAGACGTGTCATATAGTATCCAGGATGGCGCTCATAGCTCCGGTGGGTAGGTAACTTATTAGGGTAGCTTCGCGGATTGCGTGAATGCGTTCACGGTCGCGCTGCCTTTGTTGGTCGCCGTCCTGGGTGGGCCGCTCTATCGCATGCTCCACATTGCACGCCGCGCAGGTACATACACCACGGCGCACCACCATACCGCACCACACACCACGAACACAACCAGCAGACAATGCATTGTGCAATTTGCCTCGCTTACATAACTCTGTTTGGTTAAAGGATTACTAGCAAATCAGTGATCACGCACCGCAACCTCCTTTTTATTGGCCAAACATTTTTCCATCTACGGATTTCTATACCTGTAGAGCAACAAAAAATATTCTTTATTGCGAAATATTAATATGAGAAATATTAATAACCGGATCTCAGGATTCGACGGGCCCTACTCAACAATGCCTAAGTCTACTAATTATGAATCAGCTATAATTAATTTCGTATTGCTTGGTGATAGAGCTAGCTAAATCATTTAGAATTATGCTATCGTAGCTACATGGCATTTTGTCTGCGAAACAAACTAGACAAAGATAATTTCTGTTGTCTTTATAGCTAACCGGTATTAGGTATGAGTCAGCCCTGATTGTTTAATTCAGTGCTACTAAACGTGTCATGGCGCATGCGCCAACAACAAGCTTGATTCATGCCCGACTCGGCTAATCTCCTGTTACATCAGTCAGACTCAATCTAGTTTAAGATACCTTTTGAGTCGGTTTATTGGTGTTATATAGACATAGGTACGAATTATTAGAGCCATTGCCTTTTTTATTTACTATACACTCTTTTAGACCATTATATTACTAGTGGCTCTGTGAGCTGTAGACATCAGGGTCTTTCTTTTTATTAATTTCGAAAAGTTGACTCGCCAAAGAAAACGATATAATTAACAAACCTTTTTACAAAATTTCACTAGATTCGGTTGAGAAATGCCACCCGCTGTAGAAGAGAACCGCCGGGCAGCGGACAGAGTGACAGACACCGGACATACGAACAATTTTCGGCCCAAGCTGAAGCATCGCTCGTTCGATCACTTATCAATGTTATACCTACTTAAGGGGCTCCCATACGCCAATGACCTTTGAGCTGAATCCCTTGGTTTTCTAATGTTTTTTGTAGCCCCCTCCTCTCCCGCTGACCCATATGTGGGTCAGCGTAATAGTATGGATTTGCGAACAAAAAAAATTTAGCCCGGGAGAGGAGGGAACAATAACGGCTTTAAGCAATATAGTATCCCATATTTACTTAAAAAAATAATTTTAGGGCAGAAAACCAGTTTTCTGGCCATAACTCTTGTGTTATAATAAGCCTTTTTATCCTGAATTACTACGGTATGTCTAGACATTTGATTTTGTGGAGTTATATTATGTCCCGTAGTTCAGTATGCCTCTTGGCTCCTCCAACATCTTCCATTGAGTTCTGTCTTGTGCTACTCTTCTCCAAAGGTTGCCAGCTGTGAGTTTTAGATCGTCTTCCCATCTTATTCGCTGGCGCCCTCTGCTTTGCTTGCCATCTCTGGGGTACCAGTCAGAAACTATTCTGCTCCATTTATGTTAACTCCACTTTTGTGTTAATTAGTTTAAAATGAAAACCCTAGACAAGTTTTTAGAGACGTCATAGACCAACCCAAATATGTAGATTTCGTATATATTAGATCTTTCACGTCAATATAGATACGAAATAAGTGTTTTTTTAGACAATGTTCAAAAAAAATCATACAAAATGATGTATTAATTTCTTTCAAAATCCGGTAGACAAAAATGGAGATGAAGGATTGAAGAACCGATAGCCGTTTGACTTATAATTCTATCTGTAGTGCAAAAGTAGGAGATGTGATTCAAAACTTGTCAAAAATCTATGAAAATCTCGGGTAGCCCCTTAACCCTAAACTTTGCAAAAAAACGTTTTAGAGAAACAACAAAAGGCTAACTAAAAAATGTGTGCATTTTCAGATACTCTGTTTATTTTAGGGTGGATAAAATATCAATACCTACTTACGCAAAACATTATGACGTACGGGTATCGATTTATCATTTTCAGTTTCGTAGAATACCTAGCTTTGCACAATCAATGTCATTAGTAGGTAAGTTCATAGTGCAGGTGCAATGCAAATGTCATTCGGTCCGCTCCGTATTTTCGTACACGGCCGTGGGTACACGTAGGTAATACATTTAAAAATAAATGTAATGTAAAGCCAAAGATGTGAAAAGCAGCCACCACACGTCACCTAATCTAGTAGATGATCGCGGGGGCATGTACCTGTTGCGTCGCGCGCTCCTTTCATGGAATATTCTTCTTGTTATAGAGAGCACACGACACAAAGCGGGTTTATCTGGACGCATTATGAGGAGCATCTCCGCTCCCAGATCGCGCGATAATGCTCGTCGAGTCACAAAAGTGTATTCCGAGGCTCGCCGCCTCACGAAGCGGAGGAGCGGGCGGCTGGGAGCGGGTAAGGTGATCTCGAACTGCTGACCTTTGTACCGCACCGCAGCCGACCGCCGCCGCCGTGGATCCGCTTTGTGTCGCAGCGCGCTTGTCAGCGTGCTCTCAAGAAGGAACCTTGTTGTCTTTCTCAAAAAGAAAGTAGGTAGAGCTATCGATGTAAGCATTGTTCCGCCATCAAGTTAATTCAATTGGTGCTGCTGTCTAGCGAACGCTATTTTTGTTTAACATTTGAATAGGCCTCTTTGTACTAGCTGTTTGGTACTCTGAATAGTGAGCAGGTGTGTGTGTTGTAAGCCTTTATGGCCGCTGTGCCCTGAAAGTAAAGGTACACCTTTACAAAAAGGATTGTGTAGAAAATATGAATTTTGCTCAATTTACAACTTTATCAGTTGCCAATTATTTTAATGATGTTTGAAGTTATTTTGTAGTATAGAGAAACGAGATTTCTCGAGACTATGGATATCAGTATCGATTCTTAAACATGTACCTTATAGGTAAATCGAACTAGTGGTTCTGTGAGCTGTACAAATCGAACTAGTGGCTCTGTGAGCTGTAGAAATCGAACTAGTGGCTCTGTGAGCTGTACAAATCGAACTAGTGGCTCTGTGAGCTGTACAAATCGAACTAGTGGCTCTGTGTGCTGTACAAATCGAACTAGTGGCTCTGTGAGCTGTACAAATCGAACTAGTGGCTCTGTGAGCTGTAGAAATCGAACTAGTGGCTCTGTGAGCTGTAGAAATCGAACTAGTGGCTCTGTGAGCTGTACAAATCGAACTAGTGGCTCTGTGAGCTGTAGAAATCGAACTAGTGGCTCTGTGAGCTGTAGAAATCGAACTAGTGGCTCTGTGAGCTGTAGAAATCGAACTAGTGGCTCTGTGAGCTGTAGAAATCGAACTAGTGGCTCTGTGAGCTGTAGAAATCGAACTAGTGGCTCTGTGAGCTGTAGAAATCGAACTAGTGGCTCTGTGAGCTGTAGAAATCGAACTAGTGGCTCTGTGAGCTGTAGAAATCGAACTAGTGGCTCTGTGAGCTGTAGAAATCGAACTAGTGGCTCTGAGCTGTAGAAATCGAACTAGTGGCTTTGTGAGCTGTACAAATCGAACTAGTGGCTCTGTGAGCTGTAGAAATCGAACTAGTGGCTCTGTGAGCTGTACAAATCGAACTAGTGGCTCTGTGAGCTGTACAAATCGAACTAGTGGCTCTGTGAGCTGTAGAAATCGAACTAGTGGCTCTGTGAGCTGTACAAATCGAACTAGTGGCTCTGTGAGCTGTAGAAATCGAACTAGTGGCTCTATGAGCTGTAGAAATCGAACTAGTGGCTCTGTGAGCTGTAGAAATCGAACTAGTGGCTCTATGAGCTGTAGAAATCGAACTAGTGGCTCTGTGAGCTGTACAAATCGAACTAGTGGCTCTGTGAGCTGTAGAAATCGAACTAGTGGCTCTGTGAGCTGTAGAAATCGAACTAGTGGCTCTGTGAGCTGTACAAATCGAACTAGTGGCTCTATGAGCTGTAGAAATCGATCTAGTGGCTCTGTGAGCTGTAGAAATCGAACTAGTGGCTCTGTGAGCTGTACAAATCGAACTAGTGGCTCTGTGAGCTGTACAAATCGAACTAGTGGTTCTGTGCGCTGTAGAAATCGAACTAGTGGCTCTGTGAGCTGTACAAATCGAACTAGTGGTTCTGTGCGCTGTAGAAATCGAACTAGTGGCTCTATGAGCTGTAGAAATCGAAGTAGTGGCTCTGTGAGCTGTACAAATCGAACTAGTGGCTCTGCGAGCTGTACAAATCGAACTAGTGGATCTGTGAGCTGTACAAATCGCAAGCCGCCTGTCTTATTTAAAAAAAGCGGCCAAGTGCGTGTCGGACCACGCAAAACGAAGGGTTCTGTGCCTATTAAAAAGGTCGTATCGTTACTGAAATCTTATAGCACTTGCGTCCTTTTTTTAGGGAGGCAGTTTTTTAGAAATACCTCGAAAACCTTTGAACCGATCTTGTTCAAAACAATTTTTACTAAAAGAATTTAATAAGCCCTATGTCCATGATTTGTTTTCATACTTTTAAAATACACGGTTCAAAAATTAGAGTGGTGGGGGGACACAATTTTAGTGACTTTCGGGGCGATTATCTTCGACTCTATTCACTTTATCAAAAAAATTGCTGAGAAACCTTATATTTATTTTGAAAGGCCTATCGATTGATGTGCCAAACGTGGGCTTGGAATGAAAAAAAGTTTTTTGACTTTGTTTTATATGTATGGAGTGCACCCCTAAAAATTTGTTTTAATTACAAAACTGTAGCGGCTAACGAAATATACCTATCCTCAAAATTTTATTCAAATACACCTTATAGTTTTCGAATAAAATGCCTGTGGCATACGGACGGACAGACAGACAGACAGACAGACAGACAGACACACATGACGAATCCATAAGAGTTCCGTTTTTTGCCATTTTTGGCTACGGAACTCTAAAAATTGGTTGTCTGTAAAGTCAGTTTACGGACGATTATTTTATGTGATAACGTCATAAGAAAACATTGATGAACAAACTTATAAATTGAATTGAATAATTATCACTGAATTATCATTATTTTGTTGTACGGCACAAAAACCCATAAAAACGACACCAATATTGATATTTAGACATTTCAACCCCAGCGCACCCCATCAGGGGAGATGGTATTTCACGTCCGCCACGTTGGATTTTAAAATCGATACCCATAATGTTGATTTTCAGACTTTGTCACCACATTTCCCCCTTTTAGGGGTTGAATTCTCAAAAAGCCTGTTACACGTTAACATGTATTTACTTATTTATTGTTAGGAATACTCCTGTGAAGTTTCGAATAAAATAGTCGGTCTAATCTTGTTTCCCCATACAAACTTTGGCCCCCATTTCACCCCCTTAGAGGGTGAATTTTAAAAATCCTTTCGTATTGTACCCCTAGACCTTATAAGGAACCTACGTGCCAAATTTGGAATATCTAGAACCAGCGGTTTGGGCTGTGCGTTGATAGTTCGGAACGGGACAATTATGTCACACTTTTTCGTGCGTGCAGCCGTCGTTCATCGATTTTTGCGACGTTATCACGTCAAAGATAAACAACTGAGAAATCATGATTTGACTGAGAAATGAAGAACAGCCGGACATACGAAATACCAAATTTTTACCTTCGCTCGCTTCGGTCGCTTGTTCAATTTTTGGAGGGAATTCAAAATGTCAAATAAAAACAAAAGTTTGTAATTGTAAATTTTTGTAAAGATTTTAACGATTATCAGGTGCAACTTGTTTAAAACGTTGATGACTTAAAGAAGTACGAATTATTACAATCCAACACACGCAAACCAATTCTAAAATCGGGGGTTCTGCATTTTCTCCGAATTTGTTATACTGTCCGAATTTCACTTGCCAACCAACTTTTCGCCGGTGATTCACTTTGAAAACTATAATGGCAAATTTTAGTTTGACGTTTCATTTAGTAGAATTATTGTAAAGTCGATTATTAATGACTTAAAAATTTTGGCATATCATTTGGCAAATCTTTCTGTTGAACAAACAACTATTAACCGAATAACGTTTCGTCAGTGCAACAGTTTCCTTTTCTTACATTAGCCAACTTTTTACTTCAAAGAACAAGACAGCATAACATAGACTTTTATTCAACGTGTAGGTATATAAGTTACAAGGATGGAAGGGCGGATGGGGGGCGAAGCCACTCACAAAGGGGGATCGGAGGCAAAGCCCCCCGCAGTAAAAAAACCAACAAATAATCGTAACAGTGGTATTATTTGTAGGTTAGGTTAGGGTTAGCTTGTGTCCCTTAGAGCGGAAATAGGAACCCCGCGTAGCGGGGTGACGTCGACACACTGGCAGTTAGGTTAGATTTAGGTTAGGTTGTGAGCGGGGAGGCGGTCCAGGTGAAGCCTCATATAAAATACATGGGGCTCATTCTGGACCGAAGGTGGAATTTCGGGGAGCACTTTCGCCAGCTTGCTCCCCGAATCGTGGCGACGGCGTCAGCCCTGGGTCGGCTGCTGCCCAATGTGGGAAGGCCCTCCGTTGCGTGCCGCCGCCTATATGCCGGGGTCGCCCGGAGCATGGCCCTTTACGGGGCCCCGATTTGGGCGGACCGGTTAAATGCGGCGAATAAGGCCCTGCTTAGGAGGCCACAAAGGGTGGTGGCCAACCGTATCTGCGGGGCCTACGTAACGGTGGAGTGGGCGGCGGCATGCGCCTTGGCAGGCACTCCTCCGTGGGAGCTGGACGCGGAGATGCTAGCCGAGGCGCACAGGGACCGGCTAAGGTGGAGAGCTTCGGGAGAGTGTCCCGCACCCGAAGAGGTAAGGACCGCTCGCAGGTAATCGGAGCGGCGATTGAGGGACAGGTGGAAGGCGGACCTGGACTCCACACCATAGGGGCGCTCCTCGGGTCGTTCGATGCCTAGTTAGAGAGGGCCCATGGCAAGGTGGGGTTCCGATTGACGCAGGTGATGACCGGACATGGCTGTTTCGGTCATTACCTGCAAAGAATTCGAAGATAGGGAAGCCCCACCTGCCATGAGTGCGGCGCTCAGGATGACTCGGCCCAACACACGCTAGAGTGGTGCAGCAGATGGGCCGACGAGCGCCGCACTATGGTGACGGCCCTTGGTGTAGATGATCTCTCGCTGCAAAGTGTCGTGACGGCCATGCTGGGCAGCGAGAGATCCTGGGAAGCGGTGGCCTCCTTTTGCGAAACAGTCGTCTCGCAAACGGAGGCTGCGGAGAGGGAGCGCGAAACCAGTGCGGACGCGCTCCCGCTCTTGCGCAGACGGCGAGGTAGAGCGCGCGCGCGGTTTGCGGCCGCTGATCGCGCCATGCCTCAGTAGGGCCAGTGGGTAGGGGACCCACATTGCACGGCCCTACATGTCTGGGGGAAGGATCAAGCGTCCTGACCTTCCCCTCCTTTGGTGCGGGTGTCCTGGCGCGAGTAAAGCCAGGACCGCCGGGGGGCGTCATGGTTGAATGTGCGCGATCCCATGGCGCCCCGGTTAACGGCAATGCGGGTGACGCCGGTGTGCTTTTAGTGGGTATGCTCCTCCAGTCACCATCACTCGGATGGCGGCGGGAGGAGAGAGTCCCACATAACCCCCAAATTGTCTTCCCCGGGCCGGGGGTATGAGTAAAGCATTTTCACATCGTCAAAAAAAAAAAGGTTTAGGTTAGGTTAAAAAAATTGGCGGGTGTTTGTTTAAACAAAACACATACATACATACATTCCACCGAGCAACACCCCAAAAGTAATGATGTAAACTTTATCTCCAATGATGCCATTCATTCGGTTGTCATAAAAACAAGTGAGCGGTTGCGCTTACCCACTTTATAAATATGTTACATAGTTACTACGTATAAATGAAACCTTACTAAATAAAACATTTGGTAAGCGTTATACTACGAAATGTATGTTAGTCAAACTGAACCATTCTGCTACTCGAAAGGTGGCATTTTGAAAAGTGACTTTATAAAAAAAGACCAAGCATACATGGTAACCGACAGGTTGAGAAATAAAATGAAACCTTTTGATAAGTTGACACATGATCATTCGGCGAAATTCAATTTTCGACGACAAATTAGAGAACCCTAAAATCGACATCTGATAACACAATTGACGGCAGGAGCAGGAGAGGAATGATCTAGAACCGCATTGCTTAGTAGTTTACAAAAATAATTGCATATAGTAATGTAGTTCCTGGGTAGATATACTTATATCATTCGTAGGCTTAAATAATTATACTTAGGTTATAATATTACGTAGCACATGACACAGTTATTTTAGCGCTATAAAATTTCGACTGCGCACATTAACGTCTGCTTGTCATCAGCAATCATCAGAGAATGTAATGGGACTAAATATTATACAGCAGGAACGGTGCAGACTCGTTTTACAGACACTTGGATGGATAATAGGCATGGTGCCTCATGTTCAAATCGTAGTTTGGCAATTGGAAAGTAAACCATCAAATTAACGTAATCCTACTAATATTATAAATGCCAAAGTTTAGATGTTTGGATGTTTGTTACTCAATCACGCTTAAACGGCTGAAATGATTTGAATGAAATTTTGCACGAAGATAGTTTATAGCCTGGATTAAAATATAGGATAGTTTTTATCCCGGGTCCACGCGGACGAAATCGCGGGCGGAAGCTAGTAAAGTATAAATTATAAAATATAATTAAAATCGTAAAAGATATGACTTGAAAGTTTAGCATAAATATGATTTTTTTTTATTGTCCAAGAGTAAATTTTAAGTTAACAATAGAATCCTTACGCTTTTATAGAAATAAAATTGTATGACAACTATGTACTTAAACTCAGTATTTCGCGACCTAAACAACAATTTACCTGATTTTTCATACAACGATACATGTACTTTGTACTAACAAATACTGTCGTTGTGACGTCATACCTATCTGTCAATCAGTATGAAGCGTTTTGCGATGCCGCCGGCGAGGTCAATCTTTGTCTCAATTTTTTGGGTATTTATGTTCTTTAATTGTAGTTGCTCCCATACAAACATTTGTTTCTCTCCAAAAACTGGTTCGAATGACATCATAAAAAAAAATTTGTCTCCTACGTACGAGACGTACCTAAGCAATGAATGATATAAAGAAATAAACATTAAAACCTACCTTAATCATTATAGTAAATCATTTCGAATGAAAATAGTTGAGAGCACTGCAATACAATAGAAAGCATTTTGGTAAATGGAAGAGAAAAGAAGTTATCAAGCCATTGTGAAATTATAAAACGATAAAATACCACAAGGGATTATCGTCTGCGTTATGGTCACCCTTTTGAAATGAGCGATGAAGAGTTGATGTGTCACAAGAGCTGTATAGAGCGACATGTTTGTCAAACGCAGACTTGGCGGTCGTGGGACCGCGGCACAGCGGTGCGTGGACTAGCATTCGGAAATAGGCTTATTAACTTTTCATTCACATGTTTAAAACTTTTATTAAGCAACGCCTTTCACTAAAATGTCTGGCAGCTACATTATTATGAAATCAAATCTTATTCATTCTCGTGAACTATTTAGTTTTTTTATTGGTAACTATTCCACTTAAGAAATAAAACTATATAATTAAATTGATACAAGTTAACAAAAACAAGGCACCGTGTTATAGAAAAAACAATCGCAGATGACGCTTATGGCCAGTGGCTGGGCGGAATCCCGTTTATTGTAACAGATGCGCCAATTTGGTCCGTGTCACCTCGTTCGGCCTTCCCGCTAGTAATTACAACAACGAAGTAGGAAACGGTCAGCTGGCACATTTTTTACACTATCTGGATTAGATGGCCGCCTGTCGATCCGTATGTTTGACCATAAGTATATACAATTTTATTTAACTTACTTATCTGAAACTTGAATAGATAAACTAAATGATACGTAACATAAAATAAAAAAATAAAAAATCATTTAATTCGGATATCATAGACCCATAAGTATGTAATTATCTAATATACATTAAACTAATGTCAATGAATAACATGGCACAGATAATTTTACTTTTACTCGTTCCACTTTGAACATCCCAGAACTTCAAACACATACTACAGCAGACAAAATATATTCGTGAGAGCCTGTACAAAGTATTCCATGAATGTGTAATCAGAGAGTTTATTGATCACGGCGAGATTAACACCAGTCCGCATTGTCTGAATTGGCACGTCTTAAATTTTCCTTTTTTGTGCCAATAACTTAAAGAAATCAAGAATATTTTTTTATTCGCGTGTATGAATGTCACAGTATATCACATCGGGAAAGAATTATTCCTTCTTACAGTAAGCTTTCGTAACCACGTTTCAATTGTAAATCGCCATGTTTTACGACTATTTCGCGTATCTGAAATAGAATATCGCTGGCATTCTTGCATATATCACCACTGTCCTCAACATGAAATGCAAATTAATGTTTAATACGTAACGTGCATACGGTAAAATACTAAGTAAATATATTTTACGGAATCTTGAGGTCGAACGGGACGGGGAAAAGCTGTCTTGGTTCATCGATGTGATTTAGGGATTGATATTGCGTATTTTTATTATTGAGCATCCTCGCTGGCGGCGGCGGCGTGTGCAGCGCGCATCCTGCGGCGCACGTGCCGGCCACGCGGCCGGAAGTGCCGCCATCGGCCCACTTATGGCGACCTTCACGATATTGATGTACATCTCTCAATCCCTTTCGTTATATAAACAAACTTTCGCCACTCGAGTAGAGCACAGAGATATATTACGTGCAAACGCAGGCCGGCGGTCGGTCATTCGTAACCCGCCGCCAATGTCATTGTCAATACCTGCCAGCCGCGCGACAGGGGCTATAAACAAACGAAGACGATTTATGAGCCGCAAGCGCACGTCGCGTGTTAACCAGGATGACACCAGCTCATTCATGATTGATAAACTTGCCGAATATCGCGTATCACCATTTCTTTATATTACACCCATATGTATGTAGGTATGTATGTTAGCACTTTATTGTACACAATAACATGTTAAAAAATATACATGTCACACAATAGATCAAAGTACAAAGGTGAACTTATCCCTATAAGGGATCTCTTCCAGCTAACCTTTGATCATATCGCAATGACATGTAAAAAAATACAACTTTTAGAAAAATATTCTTGAATCCGTCGGTATTTAAACAAATGTAGGTTTATCTACTTACCAGCAGGGACACAACAATACAGTTATTATGGTTGCGATTTTCTGTAAGGCTGAGGTGTTTCCCAGCCAGGATATTGGTCCAAATTCGAGCGACATGTCTTTCCGCTATGCCGTACCTCCTAAAATTCCTTTACAATGCACTTGCTCTGAAAGTGCACCTTTATGTGGTTCAACATAAACACGGGAAGCCCTCCATGCCCGAACGGCGTGGCGGGCCAGGGGACGGCCGTGCGGGGATGGATTTCGGGCCAATATTCCCACACACGTGCGAGAATGAGATTTCATGACAATTAAAATTTCACCTTTGTGTATGATTTTTAATTTCCTCGCATAATGCGTTGTAAAATGTTGTATGATACACGTGCGGATAGTTTTTTTTTTATGAGAAAAGTCGCTCGTTTGAAAAGTTACGCAAATACCCCACTGGTTGCATCCCGAAGGAGCTCGGGGTCCGCATGCTACGTAGCCTCTAGAATCGACAATTTATTATTTTTGCGGAAGCAACTGCAATCTGACCGTCCAACTTCCAACCCAGAGCAACTCACAACCTAATTGGGGTTTAATAGATTTTGTCTAGTGAGTCAAGTTACGAAGTTATCAAGCGCGCCAGAAGCTAGCAAGCTAGAAGCTGGGATCAACAGCTGAACATGTATTCTAAAGCGGGGTGAGACTGCCAGCTTCGTAGGCAGAGTCACTTCATACTAGTTAGCCTTCAAACTAAACAGTAACATTGACATATCATTATTTACTTTCGATATAGTCCAAGTTATTTCTGTTGCCATATTTGTATAGGAACTGTTGACTGTGCATATAAAGTGATAAAGCCGGACAGGTTAAGGTGGCTTATCTCGTATGGTAGACATCCGCACGTTATACGGACGTGCGCTATCCGAGTAACACACTTTTGAATATCGCACCCCCGATCGATCACGGAATCGTGTATCGCCCGCCACGTGATAAAATGCTTAACTCTCGCTCGACAATGATGTACAGCTTCGCGACTCTCGATATTATTTTATCGCTATCTATCTACTGCTTACTGGTATGTTGAGTTAACTAGCACTTATATTAATTAAGTAGTTGTAATTAACGTTGGAAAATGCACGTTTTTTGAACCGTGCGATGTGTTGGTTACAGGTATTCTGCTTAGTTCAGTTCGGTAAATCAGCAACTGGCGAGACGAGACGACGCAAAGTAAGCTCTCGGTGCATCGATAGCACAACGGCCCCATGTCAAAACACGTGATACATTTTGAGTTCACTCAGACTAAGACCCCAAGGCACCCAGCAACAAACAACGTCAAGACCCCACTATGTGTAAAAAAATATCAAGCCGGGTATTTCTGATATACTTATTGACTGATTCATTACGCAAAATCCAATCAGGCATAGGGTCCATCCTGTATTACTCTGAGCAGATGCACCAGTAATCACGAAGGAGTAACATTTGGATTAAGTACTTATGCAGTACAACGATAACAAAAGCATATCCACAGGTAAATAGCACAGTTTGTCATGGTTAACTGGAAACACAACATTTCCATTGTTCCTCTTTAAAGCCTGAACAATAACCTGTTCAAGAGCGGCGACGGATTTTTTCCAAAAATCCTCTTTTATTCGCATTCAAAAAGCTTAATGGAATTTCGCATTGCGCCAGTCGGCATTGTACAACGGCGCGGAATGTGGATAAAATCAACAAGGCACTAAATCACACATACCCGATTATTCAATAGGATTGTAAAAAAACCGTTTCGCATTGTGTAAATGCGAGTAACATACGCAAAAGGTTTTGGTGAAATTTCGAGCAGGTTCAGTAAAAAGCAGGTAAAATAATGGTGAGTTTACGTAGTACCTACGTATGATGTACCTATACTACCTATACTACCAACCAAGAATCTATTCCAATCCAACAATTTTGGTAAACGTTTCTTTGATGAGATTGCGAAAATGAGATCAAAGACAGCCAAGTCAGTGTTTTACAGATATGAATAACATAAAATGTTGAAATAATCTAGAGGCTGCTTATATACGAAGAATTGTCGATATTCTGCCGTACGTTTTTAAATGGTAGTCTGCATACAATTTACTTGTATAATTTTAGATGACTGCCTTTTTAAGAATCACGAGTATTGTATAGGTTCGGTTCAGAGTTCAGACTCAGTCAAGCAAACTTCTCATATTGTTCTATTACTCATATCATATCTAACAAGTATTTAAATAAGCAACTTAATTGACTTAGCTACTGTTTGTATATTTTCTAATACATTTCGGTAAGGCTTTATTCGCTTAGCTTAGGAATCACCCAAGCTAAGCGAAGCTGTTATTATTCGTTAGAAAAACCTTTTTTTATGATACTAACAGGACAAAAAATAAATACCATAAAATATAAAAGTACTATAATATTTACCTAGCTCGCTCTAGTTCGACTTGAATAATCAACCATTCGCGCGCCCGCTCTTTGCTTTTGTTTTAATAGAACGTGTAGTGAGTTATGTCATTGCATCAAATGTCATGTACCAAACACTCCATAGTGGTATAGCAAACATACCGACACCCAATGAAAACATGCCCACACCTAAAATCAGGATACCATATATTTAGGTAGACCATAATTTATAGGAGTATGAAGTCGCGGGCAGAAGCTAGTCTAGTACCTACCTGTTAATCGACAAAATGAATTTAAACAACATGATCCTCATGCTCTCTAGTGGTAGTTACCGGCGAGGTACAGTACAAACAAATCGGCTTAGATGTTTGTCAGCAGTTCCTGAGAAATACGTTACATCTAAAGTATTACATACAGGGTGTACCAAAAATAGGGTGTGAACCGATCAAGGGCTCAACAGGTATCGTGTTCTGATAAGAAAAAACAGAAAAAAAAATTTGACACGATTTTTTTTAAAATTAGTATGGAGCATTGGCCGACTGGGGCGACAAGCTCCATAGAAATGTAAAAAAAATCGCGTTAATTTTTTTTTTTCTGTTTTTTCTTATCAGAAAACGATACCTGTTGAGCCCTTGATCGGTTCATACCCCATTTGTGTTACACTTTGTATATTATTTCCTATGTGCGTTTTAGGAATAAAGTCTGAGGACAAAGCTGGGTCGAGGAAGAACATAAATCGCCTGGTAGCGAGTAGCGAGTGGCGGCGCTCGATGTCCCCGCCTACGGCCGGCCGCTGGCTGCCCCTCTATCTGCACGCTCTTAGCATATCGGCATCTGTCTACACGCGCCACCACCATGCCCAGATATGGGCAAAATTTTAAACACGCGAATCTGTAGATTAAGTATGTGTGAGAGGCCCTCTGCTTACACACGAATGTGCTTTCTTTATGTAGCCGAAGGAAATTAAAATTGTATTCACGACCTGAATACTTGACTGGTTTGCAGAATCGTGAAGCTATCGTTAAGCGCTTACAGTGATACTACAAATACTACATGATTATTACCAAATATTAAATTTTAAACAGTTGCCTACATTCAAAATTTCGTGTTTTTTTTATTCAAAATCAGAATGACAGTGACATGAAAGAAAAACGATATCCTAGACCTTTTATTTATTTATTTAATCTTTATTGCACGAACTTATAACAAAATAGCCCCCTTTTGTCAAACATCGTGGATTGATACCTATTACGTTCCGGTTCATTGGTCTTATATAATTCGGATTCGGTCTTACATAATCAGAATTATGGTCAATGATCTGGCTTCAGGTCCAAAGTGCGCCAGTTGTCTGCTTTATGCCGATGACCTGAAGCTAATGTATGGTGTGCAAGATATTTCGGATTGCAATTTTCTCCAAAGTGACATCGATAGGTTGTATCAGTGTAGACTTCTCTTCAATGTTGCTAAGTGTGCGCACGTAACTTTTAGCAGGGCCCGTAATCCGCTGTATAACAATTACTCCCTAGATTCTGAAGCAATTACCCGGGTCGATTCCATTCGGGATTTATTAGGCGTTAATTTAGATATGAACCTTAATTTCCATGAGCATATCAACTCTCTTCCTCTTGATTGTTACAGGAGAATAGGGTTCGTCATTCGAAATGCTAGGGACTTTTTTGATGTCAGAACCATAAAACTTCTGTATACCGCTCTTGTCAGAAGCAAGCTCGAATCGGCCGATACATGTTGTTTGGAATTCTCATGAGACAACATATATCTTGCTTCTGGAAAAGGTACAAAAAGTATGCTTGCGTTTTCTTTATAAAAAAAATTACCGTTTTCTATACCCTACAAAATTTTTGTTTTAGGTTTAAATTCACTAGAGCTGAGGCGAAATTTCGGACTTCTTTCCTTAGCTGGTAGCATTTTATGTGGTGATACAGACTGTCCCGAATTAGTAGCTCAGTTGGTGCGCCTGGGTGTTCCCTCGCCCTCTAGCCTCGTGGCGCCCACGCGCTTTTTAAAAGGCCGTCAGTTGATGAAAATTCAAATTAATTCCATTTAAGAAAAACTCATACAAGTGTACATTTGGAGTATTGCCCTTTATGGCAGCGAAACGTGGACAATGACACAAAGGGGCCGAGAAAGACTGGAAGCGTTTGAAATGTGGTGTTGGAGACGGATGGAAGGTATAAGCTGGACTGAGAGAGTAACAAATGAGGACGTTTTGAGAAGGGTAAAAGAGAAGAGATCGATCTTGAACACCATCAGCACTAGAAGGGGGAAAATGATTGGTCATTTGATACGGCACGAGAACTTCTTTAAAACCATAATGGAAGGAAAGATAGAGGGAAGGAGAGGCAGGGGGAGACCACGACGCAGTTATATAGACCAAATAAAGGAAAAGCTGGTGTGTCGTATCAGCATATCAAAGGGCTGGCGTACGACAGAGAGAAATGTAAAATACTCCACCGACAAGAGGATAACTCTTAAATTAATCATGATGATGCAGAAAAACTCAAATTTCACTGTTCGTTTTTTGCGTGTTGGGCGCCACGTGGCTAGATATAATTTTCGGCCTCGTTGTCAACATTTACTAGCGGCGCCGACCGTCTTCTGTGTAATCATTACTATTATTTGTTTCTTTAATATATATATATATATATATATATATATAATATATATATATCTTTTGTTTCACAGTGCTTTGGTACTACTGTAAATGATGTGAAATTGTGTGGAATAAATAAATATACCGACCTACATACTTAAATACCACGACAGCTTTCAAAATGACTTAAATTTATTTCTACAATAAAACAATAATGTATACTTACCTAGCTGTCGTCTAATATCTTAGACTCGTAGAGACAAAGGACAGTAGTCGAAACCTCTGTGAACGAGAACTCTCAGGTTTCATATTCGGTGTCAAATCATTCAGAATCAATTTACCCAGAAGTCTAGTAGTTGAAGCGTAAAAGCCTTACGTAGCAAAAGACGTAGACATAGCCGGGCTCTCTCTCTCGTACAGTTTTTGCGTATGATCCGAACATTGCCTGCCAAGTCCCACGGTCTGGGCGCCTCAACAGGTGCGCACCTGAGACCGAACGCACCTGAGACCGAACGCACTTTTTTTACGAACATCCATTACAAACAAAACGAGCTACATGCCTCAATTCATCCATCTCTCGGCGAGGAATGCTTTTATGTAGTTGGAGTGGATATCAGTTGTACTCTCTTAATTCATCTTTGCATCTCTATATAATGTTAGAATTATGTGGTGCTCACTACAATGTTTAGGTAGTTATAAAATGATACTAGGCACTAGTTTTACGAAGCGTCTGCCATCTGACCTTCCAGCCCAGAGGGAAAACTAGACCTTATTGGGATTAGACCGGTTTCCTCACGATGTTTTCCTTCACCGAAAAGCTAACGGTAAATATTCCGTACATAAGTTCCGAAAAACTCATTGGTACGAGCCGGGATTCGAACCCACGACCACCGCTTGACAGCCGCATGCCTGAACCACTAGGCTACCGGAGCTCCATTTTCGGCTATACAAATATTAAGAGTCCGCAGTAAGCTCGGCCGAATTTCACCTTCCCATACAAACGTAGTTACGCTCGCATGTTAAAACTACGTGTTGGATTGTGTCGAAACTTTGCATATACATTGACATGAGGTATATCTATGTCTGTAATTAGTTTATATGGTTCCAGTGTATAAAACAAACGAAATACAGCAAAAACAAGTTATGTATGAAAAACTTAAATTCGCTGTATTTTTTTACTATGGTATCTGAAGCTACATTAACTACTTAGAGACATACATATACCTCATGTCATTGTATATGCAAAGTTTCGTTACTATCCAACACGTAGTTTTAAAATGTGAGCGTAACTACGTTTGTATGGAGAATTGAGCTTGCTGCGGACTCTTACGGCCGTATTCATAATCGTCCTATAAGCCTATTTTAACTAAAATGGCGTTAAAAATCGTTTGTCCTTATCTGTCACTTTGACATTTGTGTTCGTAAGAAAGGGACAAAGCACATTTAATTTAGCAAAGGCATTTTAAGTGTTATGAATAAGGGGGTAGATAGCATAATTGGAGTCTCGCCATAGCGTGATTTTGAATTCCTTTGTGGTGAGAGTTCCAACAGACCATCTATGGACCTTCACTTATCATCCTCCTAGGGATAACCCTAGGAGGATGATAAGTGAAGGTCGGGCGCCTTTAGGGCATAACCGGGAATTATCCCGGTTATGCCCTAAAGGCGCCCGAGGTCCGCTTTGACATCGACCTTCACTAAGGAAGAATTTTGGCCGAAGGGAGTCAAGTTCCGACGTTTCCGCGGTTGGTTACCTGACACCACGAAGTTGCGTAACACATCACATCACTGTTATAGTGTTTTGGTAATGTTTATTATAAGTTTATATTAATATGTAAGTGTGTAAAGTATGTGTAAATATGCGCCTTTGTTGCCAGTTACATGAATAAATAAATAAATAAAAATAATTAAACCAATGCAAATAAAAGATAAAATAATTAAATCATTGTGAACCTTAATTTTATATTCGGAACCCGATGTTAGTTTATGTTTCATTAGAACATCATTTCAAATAGAGTCGATACAGTAAATATTGCACAACCGTTGAAATGGAATACTTTGATTGATTATGACATCGATATATATCAATTAATTTGCAGTTATATCGTGATGATTGCGAAAATTTCCTGATTCAACCAAGACACGTAACTTGACAACCAACAGCCGAGTCTGCGCACTTCTTATTGTGTCCGTCACGTGCTCACGTGTCGCTAGCCTCGCGGTACACAGGTTCATCTCAAACTGCATTTATTGTAATAATAGTCTCATTTAAGTATATGCAACGCAAGACACTTTGGTCTACACTAGGAAGATACGATGTCGCGAAACTTGAGCGTTCGACGTGGGTCTATTAGGGATCGGCACCGCGTCGGCGCTGGCGCATACCGATGGCCCATATAAATTTGACACTTCGACGCGACACCGCATAATCGTCGTGAGCTCATAATCCCTGTCTACGCTGCGTTTTATAATACAATCGTTTATTATGTAATGGATTTATTTAACATTGTCCTGCTGGTAACTTATTGGTATTACAAATCAGCTCCTACGTTTATTTGGTATTTATGATTTACATGCTCATTAGTCTCATTATTAGCAATACGCTGAATCATAAACGAATAATTTACTTCTACATGACAAACATTAGACCTACTAGTAGTTATAATAATTATATAAATGTAACCTGCCTAAATATTATATTTATTTGGGAAACCAATTTACAATGTCAACAGTAAATAGTATAATATAAAACTTAACACAACTACTAGTATATGCACTCTCCGAGGGCGCTGCCCCTGGGAAGGGTGCCCATAAGGCAGGCCACATTTCCTCGTTGGATTGCAATTCCAATTCGTTGGCCGAGGAAGTAGCCAGCTCTATGGTCAGCCATGCTATAAGGTAGTCGTCGACGTTGCACTAGTATATGAAATGGGCACTTATATAAGTAACATGGCTTAAATGACTTCCCAAAGAAGATGTGTTAGGTATAATAAAAAATATTATGAAATACGTGACTGTAGAATGTGAAATTGTAAGTAACATGGAGGTAACCTTGAAAGTTTGGAGGAGATAGATATAAATGACAATATTTATATTTGTACCACTTGTTTACATATGCATAGGCGTATCTGGGAAATATCTTGATCAAACACACCAACAAGTCGCACTATTAGCTTTATACCACTTTATCGATAAATTTGTTCTTGATTTACCGTGGCCCATAAAATGAATGCAGCCGTAACCTTGATCTACACTTCTCATATAAAGTGTAAATAAAGGTGGATTTTAAAAAACGACGAATGTGTAATCTCTGTTTTTAATCATAAGTATTTGAATTGAATCTCCTTGAACTGTCACACGAGTAAAGCCGGTGGATATGTATTTACCTACATGCAAGAATTTCTTTACCTGACTCAGCTGATTTGGTCGCTCCCAAGGCAAACAATTGAACAGCGCGTCTTCACATAAAAGTGGAAGGATTTGCAGGTGCACTCAGCAAATTGTTACTTACCTATTCTGGACATGTGAATTGCGTGAAAGTTGTTGCACATCCGTCAAATCAACAAACGTTTCGATTGTTGCTTGAAGATATTCTCGTGAGAACCTTTCCGAAATTTAGAAAATATTTCGGACTATGGTTTCATTACAGGTAGGTACCGAAATACTATTATAGGTCGGTATTCTAATTTTTACTTTAACCATCATTTGTTATCATACTGCCGCGTCACCGGCAGCCTACGATCGATGTCGACCCGTTTAATTTGCTGCAAGGCGCACCTACGGGGTCAAACGTCGTTCAACTAACCATCGGGATCGTTTTGCAATAGACTGCAGGGCCTCGATTCCATTCGTTTTTATTGACGGTTAGGGATATCCCTAGAATTTCGGTTTGTTTAATGTCACTGTCTTTCAAAGTCCGAAAACAGACTCATGAAAGGGGATATCCCTAGGTATAAGAAGCCGGGGACGTCACGTTTTGAGTATCGAATCGGGCCACTCGTATATTTTATAATGGAAATCATGTATTTATTGAACATCATTAAATGAAGTATTATCAAATCGATTATTATGCATAAATTACATGAATATATGACACGGTCAATAACGAAAGTAGTTAATTAACGTCACTTTTTACGGCTATTTAATAGTAAACCTTTGTTCTGAATCTTTATTATTGAATGTAAAAGATGTTTAAATTTATTTAAGCAATTAAAACGGGTGTGTAGGTTGATTTAGGCGCGCATTGTGGTGTCTGGGTCGGTTGCGCCGCGGCGCTCGCTCCGCGCCCATGCGCAAGCGCATGTTGTAATAGACAGTCTGCGTACAGCAGGTGCTCTGCTTTACAATAACCAATAACCAACCGTGAACATTGAGTATGCTTTTTTTTACCTTTTTTCTATAACAAACTGCTGAAATTTTACGATTTTCGATTAGTGTAATAAAATAGCGAGTGTTTTTTTATTTTTATTTTAGTTGGTTCGGGTCCCGGGCGATGCAAGCGAGTTTTCGAAAATCATTGATTGCAGATTTGTTTATTTATAAAAATAAAGGAATGTCTCCTTTCAGTAAAATGAGCCAACTTAAGGATCTAAGGTAGCTTACCACCAGGGCCCGACTTATTTTTCCACACTGTTACTATTACTACTTATAAATAATTATTTGACAAATATTATTTCAGCGAACGTTACTCTTAAAAAAAATATTGAATTATAAATTGTCATTCTAAAATGATCATTTGACAAATAAATCTTTTATAAAATAAGTCATTTTACAAAACATCGATTGATAAATGATGGTTTCATAAAAAAATATCTCACATATCACGGAATAGCCAAGCAACATTCCTGTAGTAAATTCATAAAAAAGTATAGTATTATAAAATAAATAGGTTCTGGCGCTTTGCCGGCCCCTACCAGGGCACGCTCGCTTCGCTCGCGCTGTAGGGTCGCGGTTTATCATACTTATGTCGCAGTGGAATAGTATAATCCGCCGTTTTACATAACAGTTAGCTGTTTTACAAAACAACGCTGTTTTTGTAATACGGCGGGTTGACGATCAGGCGAATGATATACCTCGCTGAATGAAAATCCGCTGGAATGTGTTTGGCGCTTATCGTTCTTCAATACGACTAGCGGTAATGTAATAATAATAATACAGCGGGTCATTAGCCGCCGCTTTGGAAATTTTTAGTTCCCATTTTTAATACTCGCGCCGCTATCTGACATAACATAACAACATAAAAATGGCGTCGGCGAGTATCAACACGACAAATGATTTCTTAAATAAGGTATTTGCCAAACAATGCATTTTATTAAACGTGCTTTTACCATACGTAATTTGTCAAATAATGATTTGTAATATGATGTTTTTTGAAGTTAACAATTTATCTAACGAACCGTTTTTAAAACAAAACTTTATGAAAAACGATTTTGTTAATCGTTAGTCTGCCAAACATTATTTTTAAAATGAATATTTATGAAACGTTTTTCATAAAATGATTGGATACCGTCAAAACGCATCCCGAGCTCCTTTGTGGCCGGTTTCCCGGTTCGTTTGTAATAACGCCAGGAGGATGGACTTAATGCGCGTGTTTCAACTTTCACATTAATTTATGTTGTCTTTTGTTCTGCTCTATTAGTAGTAGTAGTTGACCCCATAAATACATTTTACTCTTTAAATCAGATTTGAATTACCTCCACCGTGCAAGAAAAACAATGACGTAATTGTAGAAATTACATATAACCTCGTAAGTCCCCGCGTACTTATACAAGTACAAACTAAGCATAGTAGTTCAGACCTGATAATGAAACTGCATAGCACGAATAACTGCCTAATGTACTTACCCAAGTACAAATTCTTCATTCCCCATGTACCGGCTAATTTTTTTATCTCGGTCTGCAGCACTATTCTTGGTTTGTACTTGGTTTAGTACATCCAGCAGATATGAATACTGCTATTGAAAAAACACAGGACTTACGAGGATAATGAATTAGTGAGTTACGTACGTGATAAATAAAGCAAAATAAACACTTGCCACACAGGGACAATTGGTAGAAACATTTAATAAACGTGAATCAATTGCAAACAATTTAAACAACAATTTGTTACTTGTTGTTTTTAACCATGATTCTTTATCGCGCCTACCGATTTAAATAATTCTTTTTTTGTTTGAAAGAAGGGACTAATCACACGTAAAAAAATATATCTTCGTTGGTAAGGTGGGATAAAATGGTATTTTTTTCACACGGAGGCACACTCAGTATGAAAACAAAAAGCACGGTAAATTATCTTGAATAAAATCTAACTTGCGTATTTAAGTGTAGGTATATTCAAAAACAATGTAGAGCAAAAGCTTTCTATGTAAGTAGGTACACACTATATACACTAAGAAACGACTCGGATATTTCTTTACCACCTTTTAATAACTATAATCAGTTTAAAAGGAGCATTGAATACAATGGAATAAAAAAATATAACTTATTGAATAATGACATTAAGAATTGTAATATAACTTAGGAGAATTCATAAAAAAGTTATAATCACATTTCATTATTAGACCGTTTTATAATTTAAACAGGAATATTTTGAGGGCATGTATGAATAATGTAAATCAAACTTAATGAGTTAAATGTTATTCTATTTTAATTGACTGACATATTTTCTGTTGCTGTGATAACATAGTTATTTTAAACTATGGTTTTTTTTCTTAAAACTCGGCAATATATTAGTTTAAATCTATGATATTGTTATTATAATACTGTTAGAGTCTAGTCATAGTTTTTAGGTTTGCGCCATATTGTGGCGGAACATGCACTCATGTGACTTTTACCACTGACATGAATTATTATGTAACTATAATTGTGTATTTTTAGCAAGAATAAATATGAAATATGAATATAATTTTTGAGAAAAAAATATTTTGTGAAAACTATCCCAGAATTGAGCTCAGTATAGTAATCAAATCATCATCATCATATCAGTAAAATTTATAAGTAAAGAATATATGATACTAAAATGTTATACAAATTGTTTATTTAACTAAATATTTTTCAAAGAAACAACATATGTTTACTTTCCAAGTTAAATCACGGAAAAAAATGCAAAGCCTACCTTCGGGAAAATACGTTTTACGGCACATCACTTCAGTAATATTTTTGTTCAACCCGGTAATAGGCTTGTTACCTAAGATTTATTTACGATGCTATTCAAACCATTGTTTGGAGAGGAACACATGTTTGTATGGGAGAAACTACAATTAAAGAACAAAAAAAAATAGTTAAAGACGAAAGACGGGCCTCGCTGGCGGTGGCCGATACGCTTCACACTAATTGACGTAAACGTATGACGTCACACTGCAATTTGTACTAATCGTTGTATGGAAAATCAAGTAAATTGCTATTTCGGTCGCGAAATACTGCGTTTAGCTTTATTGTTGTCATATAATTTTGTTTCTATAAAAGTGTAAGGATTCTATTGATAGCTTTAAATTTACTCTTGGACAATAAAACAAATGCATATTTTTCGAAACATTCAAGGTATTTTTATGATTTTAATAATTTATAATTTATTACAATAATTTGACGATTAATTGTACTATACACTTACCGTCATCAATTTTTACTTGACGCAACTACCCTATTGAAATGAAAAAACGAATAGTTTAGACACTGTTTTGTGATAGACAAGTTTAAGAATCAAAGCAGCAATTTTTTGACAATTATATCACTAAATGCATTTTTAGCCCAAAAACGTGATCAATGGCATATTTTTCAAAAACTGGTCCGTGGAAGTTTTTGCCTTTTTAGGGTTCCGTAGTTAACAAGGAACCCTTATAGTGTCGCCATGTCCGTCTGGCCGTCCGTCTTCGGCTTAGCTCAGTAACCATTTACTACTAGAAAACTGTAATTCGGCCGGCATAGAGGTATATAAATCAATCCACTCCGACAAAACAGAAATCTTGAAAATGTTTTTTTGGGGTACCTCCAGTCATGTGTCGTCGTCGTCATCCCCCCCACACCCCTGCCGGCTAATTAGAATGTGAAAAAAATCGTGGCAGTAGTACATACAATGAATTTAAAAGGAAAACTATCACGGCTAAGTAGGCATAACTATACTGCTCAAAACAAAATAAGGGCCACTTACATTTTTCTATTTTATTGTTAATTATTGGACATAAACGAATTGATAAGTGGCTAATTAATGATGTCCCGCATCCTTTACAGAATACAATCACTTTCATACTGGTGTTTAAGTCTAATAGCTGGAAAAATTATAAATTAATGTTTAATAAAATTTCACGTAACGATCACCATACTTGTGGTCCCTATTTTCTTTTGAGTAGTATAGTTACCGAGTAATAGTCGACCAACTTAAAATGTACTTAGAAAGGCCAACTTTCGTACAAATTCGGCTGATGCAACCATTTAGTTGGCGCGGGCATGTCGATGTAACTAAGAAAGACAGGCAATTACGGAACCCTACACTGCGCGTGGCCCGACACGCACTTGGCCAATTTTTCATATGTTTATTTTCTATTACATATCATAGGAGGAGGGGAGGCATAAGGGGGTTAGTGCAAAAATCGAACACATTAAATTAGATTTTTGGAAAATCTGTACATAAAATATTTTAAAACACAATGAAATGAATAATATTCATACCCCTATCCTATCATTCATATATGTAATAGAAATTAAAAATATTTTTCAATTTCCATATTGGTGGGTTAAGAAGCCTACTTAATTTTCTTCCAAATTGATAGCTTAATGTAATTCCTGATATATTTAACGTTATTGGGACAGACGTACAGAGGAACACTTTATATTTTCGCCATGTCCGTCCGTCCGTCTGCGGGTTACCTCAATGCTGAATGTATTTTTCATAGTCGTCTCGATTTGGTATAGCATTACCAGTTTTAACATCGCAACGTGAAATAATGGGTTTTCAAGTGATCATTTTCATCTTCCGAAGGAAAAATAATAATTTTGGGAGGACAATAATCAGGTATTTAGCGTGATCGTTTTTTAAACAAAAGCCGACTTTTCCTTCCCTTTTATGGTGAAAGCAAAGCTCAAACGGAACTACTAATTTAAAACAGTGTATTGCAAATGAACAAGTTCTGAAATTATTAATTGTAACTATAATAACTGGTCTACTGTAACCTGCGCCTAATCAACATCGCTATCGATGTCGGCCGATCGCGTCGTGTTAATTACTTTCATTAAGGGCAATTGTCCTGCTCGATCGACCTGATCAGTCAGTTTGCCGCCACTCGATATTTCCACCGACCAGTGCCATTAGTCCGCCTCTAGCTGATCAAATAATAATTATAGACGTATAGAATCGACACTTGCAAGTCGTAAAACCTAACTACGTATCTAGAAGCTGTAAGCATCGTCAGCAGTTGCGGGATTTTGTGAGTTTCCTATAATAATTTTAGAGATTCCGCTGGCATACGTTCCTTTTAAAAATTGAATCGCATTCTGTCAGATTTCGTGACGAAAAATTTACCTGGGTTGCATTATTAAGAAAAATATTTTTTCAGAGCTGAGCTCTGTCAAAGGATTCTTAAAAAGAAGGCAGATATACGTCTACTGTGGTGCCCGTCTTCTATAGAACTTAGCCCATCACCTGAGGCTCCTCCGAAAATTCTAGTCAGTTAGAGACTGTCAAAGTAAAACTAAAATAATATCATACACCTATCAATAGAAGTTCATATCTGCGGAGGTTCTGATCTTACGTCTCAACGACGCACAGCGATTAGCTAGGTGAGTTGTGTTGGCTGCTTATCTCAGGCATAATTGAGGTCTAGGGTTACTTTATGACATTGTAGGTAATTTCACAACCGGGTAATGCAGGTGAATGGCTCAGTGCGCTTGCAATCTTGCTGGACGAAGCCTAACAGTACACTCAATTTGTAAAACATTAAATGTGCAATGTGTTCCTATTTGTATACCTACCTGAAGCCAAAATAAGATAATAAGTTGGTAGATAGAAGACAATAATCGTTCATTCGACACAAAAACACAGAAATAGAAATAAGTAGCTTAAACTTAAGAAAGTGTCAAATCGATTTTAGTGTCTCGTCTCAAAAAGAGGTATTTTTGTGTGTAAAGTATGTTTGTGTGTATTGTAGGGGTAATCTCCAAAACTGCTCAACCGATTTCAAAGAATATTTTCGTATTTTATTGAGAATAAACCTTTAGCAAATAAGACTATATTTTATCCCGCGGCTCCGCCTATCCAGACGTAATATGCGGGCGGAGCCACGCGGACAGCTAGTAAGTAGACATTTGTAGGTTTGTGTATTTAAGGAAAATCTAACAACCCGATAAATATTATTTAATTACCAAAGAAAATTTTACTATTTTTGGGGGCTATGAAATGGTGATTTGATGGTTTTAATTATCTATTTCTATAAATATATGTGTCTATACACTAGGTAGTAAATGATTTACTATCCACGTGCTAAACAACAACCCCTTCGTAGCATTAATTAGTAAGAAAGTTATAATAATAGGGGTGTATATAATTACAGTTCGCAGGGATAAATGTTACAGTTTGAAGCTGGGTTTAATTGATATTCGAAGATATCGGAAGCGCGGGCGCCTGGCCGGGCGGTGCCGGTGGCAGTGTCGGCTCCGTGGCACACAGAATACACGCAATACGCCACTTCTGCGCCGCATTTTACTACTTTTTTCTGCTTCGTCGTCACACTCTTAGCTGGGTGGTCGTCGCGGTCCTCACATCAGGGGTGGTGGCAAGCTTGACAATCCAATCGCCATTCCTCCCGGACCGTAGCTCTTCGTGTGCATTCGAGGAGTGGGCCATTGAGTATTTTGACTTGATCGATCCAACGCCTTACTTTATACCTATGCTATTTTGTCATCCGACTGAACTCGTGTATGTTAAGTGTCTTACGGCTCTTCTTCTCATTTGACACGTTAGGCTTGCCGCAGATGCGACCAATAATACATAACCGATGCCTATTCAATACGTTTAGTGTTGTAGATCCCTAGACATTGTACTTATTGAGGTATTGTATGTCCCCGTTTCTAGGTTTAACCATATATTCCGCTTATTTTAATCTAAAATTACGTTAATGCCAATCCCAATGAGAAAATTACACGCAAAGGGCTAAGATAAAAGCGCAATATTTATCGTATCGTATCGTTGTATAGCTCGTTCAAAAATATTATGGGTTTCCTAAAACCATTTTTCAAATCAGTGATTAGTTTGCGAGATATTGGGCTTTAAAGCCCTCATTTTTGTTGGAGTCATGTGTCACAAATTCGGCCGAAGCAACCGCACCGCACGTCGATGTAACTAAGACAGACAGGCAACTACGGAACCCTTACACTGCGCGTGGCCCGGCACGCTCTTAGCCGATTTTTTTTCTAAACTTACCTACCGCTGGCGCATATTACGGTGAGAAGTTTACACCTACCGTACAGTATTTACTTATATTTACCGTATTTTATCCTTCAGGTCTCGAAACAAGTCACGGCTTGCCTACGGATGTGTTGGATCTGACGCTGATAGTTCACCTCGCACTGTTAGAATCTGCGTGGTGCGGCCCAGCTAAGGAGCGGAGAACAATAAACTATATTTCTCGATAGGCGATTAACATAATCATTTCGCCGAGCACTAATCGAATGGCCGCGAGCCGGGCCACGTGCGCGCTCTCGGCCATTATACCTACTCGTACAGTTCAACTGATAATGATAATGGTATGTTTTAGACTAATAACATGGTCAGCATTTGAAGATAACAATTCGATGTGTCTGACTTTTGTAACGTTTAGACGCCGTCATACGGAACTGATTGCCATTCGTGTTTATAAAATGATATAGCTGTACTTAATTATAATTATAATAAAATTATGGAAGATACATGTTTATAATGTGTTTGCCGTCATATTTTTTATAAATATCAATAGGTAGGTACAATTCGATATTAATTAGTTAAATGTGAACTATATGTACCACATAGTATAAGTTACCTGATTGTTGTTATTATCTTAAAATCCTATCAATTTAGTAAAATGCTGCCATACGAGCTGGTCACGGGACGGGACATCTTAACAACATTAGGACTGTCTATTATTCTGTAGTGTGCGGATTCGGATGCTAGATCTAGCCAATATTTAAGTGAACAGAGATTTTTCTGAGCATTTCTTGCTGTTGAAATAAAATATCACTTTTCACTCTGTATCACAGATTAGTTACTATAGATGATAAAGCAGAAGATAAGTTTCTTAATAGGAAGCTTATGAGAAGCCCGCGACTTCGTCCGTTGGAACTTGTTTATATCGTACCTCTTACAATCTTACGCTAGCCATTTCTACCCCTAGGGGATAATTGCCGGGATTAATACTTTCCTATGTCCATGGCACCAAATTTCATATAAATCGGTTCGACGGCTTTAGCGTGAAAAGGTAACAGCCAGACAGACAGTTACTTTCGCATTTATAATATATACTAGTTAGTTATAGTAGCTCTGTGAGATGTAGAAGTCGTGAGTGTCTTTTATAAATCTCTATATAAATATGACTAGCGAACCTGCACACAAAATTCCTGAAAATCGGTTGAAAAATACGACCTGTAGAGGAGAACATCAGCCGGACAGCAAGAATTTTCGCCCAAGCTGAAATGGAGAACTTTGTTCGCTTCGCTCGCTCGATCAATTTGTATGGATTAATGTCGGAAGGGCTGTGCCTCTATGAGCTCTCTAAAACGCGCATTCTATTGCGAATTTTCCTCATTCACGAATTACTAATACGAATGCTTTAAAAAAAATTGTAAATTTACAAGAAGAACAATACAAAATACTTTTTACGAAGGATATACGAAAGAATTTTGACCCAACCTAAAACAGAGAGAACTTCCATCGCGTCGCTCAATAGAGTATCCTAAAAAAACCGTAACAAAATATCGTATGTATTTCATAAGAAACGGCATTTACGGCATTTTGTTTAGGAAAGGCAGTTCATCAGTGGTAACTCAAAAACCTTTGTAGGGTCATTTCGCCGGTTAGCGAGCACCTAATTTGATGTGCCGGTTGGCGACCACTTAGCTGAGTCGGTGAACTGAAAGGATATTTCCTCGGTTTTTAGTAGATTTCTATTCTAAAACAACAACAAAAATGCATGTAGGTACAACTAATTGTCTCAATAGGGTCTGTAGAATTGATGTTATCTTCAATAGAAAAAACCTTCTCCTTCAGGTGGTCGCTAACCGAAGGTGGTCGCGTAATCAGCGTAATGACCCTACCTAAGTATCTTGTTCAAGACAATTTTCGTTAAAAGTTTAGGGCAGTTGTTTGTTCGACTTGGACACTGATGCCGTGCCCCCAGAATCAGACAAACAGATCGATTTAAAAAATACCTATAATTTGTGCGTTTTTCTATTACTTTTCTTTATTTTACCTTACTATATACGGCAAACTTTTAGTTAATTAGTGTTATTTTTTATGTTTAGTGTAAAATAGGTACCGTGACCTATGTATATGTTTTCTAAAGAAATATCTAATTTATAGAGAGACAGTACCTATGTATACCTATGCATTTATACAACACTTATAACCCGTGTGGTGTCGGGTTAGAATTTCACCACCCCCTTTCTTCCCGTGGGTGTCGTAAAAGTCGACTAAGGGACCAGGGTTGAAGTGTGTTGTGGGCGATGGGCTAGCAACCTATCACTGCAATATCAGATTTTGTCGATCTTTTATACCCACATGTATGCTAAAAGTGGCACTGGAATATATGTTTCATATGCTCTGCCTACCCCTTTTGGGAATAAAGGCGGGAATGTATGTATGTAATAATCCAAGTTCGCGAACAACTAACAACAACTAGATAAATACATGTTATGGTCCTGATGGTCAGAAAAAAATAAAATTATAAGCTTAATTTTACTTAGCCCAGTAATTAATTTTAAGATTATCTACCTACATTAATGACACAGAAGCCTTATAATATAACTCCTATCTGATCTAAGCCTCAAGACAGCGGCATCTGTACAGCCACTTCGGTTTTATTTCAATTCGATTAGAATCTTGTACTTACCTATCTTAATTACTTAATAACATCTTAACTTCTACAAATACCATTACATAGCAATTCTAAAACACGAAACTTGACGTTAAAAGCAATATAATTTACATAATTTGAACGCGCACGCCATATAGTGACGCCATCCATTGATATAGAAGAGGAAGGGACGGGTTGAGGGAGGGAAGGGAGGCCGTAGCAGCCATACCGTAATTTCGAGAGTCAGCCCGTCGCTCCAGTGGCGCAATTGGTTAGCGCACGGTACTTATAAGACAGTGCTCGTGAGTAATGCCGGGGTTGTGAGTTCGAGCCTCACCTGGAGCATTATTTTTGGAACTCCGATTTTTAATATAATATTTTTTAATGATTGTTTTATATGAATTGGATTAATCAACAACTGGTTTTTATCTTTATAATATGTATTTTCCTCTGAAAACCGCAATCAATATAAGACATAAAAAAGATGAAACGATTTCAGGCGCGTGGAGCGAGCCTGCAATGTATTTTAATGCTATCTTCCTTCCTTCCTTCCAATTGGTATTTAGAGGAATAACGTAGCTAAAGTATAGACTAAAGTATACAATTCCGGACATTTTTGAGAACAAATATTTAAATAAATAATTTCATATCCAGCTTCATAATATGTGCAATAAACGGTGGTATACAGTAAACGGTAGGAAATATTATATTCTGCCCGCGACTCCGTCCGCGTGGAACTCGTTTATATCGTAGCTCCATACACTCCCCCTCCCCCCATTTCACCCCCTCAGGGAATGATTTCCGGATTAAAAACTATCCTATTTCCTTCCCCGGGACTCAAACTATATCTATACCAAATTTCATCAAAATGTTCAGCGGTTTAAGCGTGAAGAGGTAACAGACAGACAGACACACTTTCGCATTTATAATATTAGTACGGATTATTATAACAGATTTGCTACACAATCCTTTTTAATTGAAGAACAAATATTATGACTAGACAAATAACAAATGGTATGCACTAGGTCAGTTTAACATACAAAAAGCTTGCGCAGTCCAACGGCAAATTTCAGACTTTTAAGAGTAACAAGAGCGGAAGTCGGCGCGGCAGCAGGGAGCTCGCAGGCTGCGCTGCGCCGCAAGCCACAGAATAGACACAATATTGTAGTGCTCTAATCTCCCGCGGCGGCCCTCGGCGCCGCGCCCGCGCCGCCGTCATCTCTTCTCTCCACCTTCTCTTCTGCCTTGCACTGCATTACTCCAGCTACCTTTGAGCTTAACCATTTGGAGCCACTTTTGACCCCCTCATAACTCAAAAACGATTTAATATAGAAACATGAAATTTGGTATATCTTTTAAAACTCCTTAGAATAACTAGAATCCGAAATTTCATATTTACAGGGAAAACAGTTAATCAGATATTAAGTCTAAGAGTCGGCATTTTTATCAATGACAGATAGAGATTAGAAGATACCTAGTTATTAGCTGACGGATAGATCAAAAACCTAACCCACTTCCAGAAGAAAGTTGAAATTTGGCGTCAAGCTGGGTAATTGTGTGTATAACAAATAAAAAAGTCAAAACATCGGGAATTTTTAAGTATTTTTTTTTCCCGCTCACGGGACAATGAATTCCCGGACCTTTGGGAGGCGTGCGTGGAGCTAGGTACCTACAAAGTACCAACTGAACCAACACGTAGGGGCCCTTTTGACCATTTAATAAAATGCAAGGAGTACACGTATTATTTATTATTCTCTTTATTCATCTTTCATCTTAGGCTAGGTTTTTACAATAACTATATAAAAAGTAAAATATAAAACTATACTTACAAAACATAAAATCATTATAAAAACCTAACCTAGGGTACCGGCGGCAGCGAGGCGGGGCCTAAGCTGCCGGTGGTCAGGGCGCCAGAGACAGGAACCTCCTGACTATCCGCGCAGTATCCAGGAGTACCGCCTTCTGTATCTGACCCTTGATCCAGCCATCTAGCGAGAGTCTCTTGAGGTGATGGTCGAGGCTCTACGCTATTAAACCGTTCGCCGAAACGACTATCGGGACGACGATCGTCGAATCAACATCCCACATGGCGGTTACCTCGTGAGCCAGGTCTAGGTACTTGCTGGCTTTGTCCTTTTCGGCCTTCACAAGGTTCTCATCATGGGGGATGGTGATGTCGACAAGCACCGCCTGGCGTTTCGATCGATCTGTCAGCACAATATCAGGCCTATTGGCAAGAATAGTCCTGTCCGTGATGACAGATCGATCCCAATAGAGCGTGGCACGACCATTTTCGAGAACTGGTGTGTACTTATAGTAAGGCACTTCGGAGACCACAAGACCGTATAGCAGAGCAAGTTGCTGGTGAATAATCCTGGGTACAAGGTTATGTCTGTGCACTTGCACAACGCGAGTACTTACTCGCCGATGGCAAGATAACGACAACCTGAGATAATATGCCTGAGTGACTCCCCGGGACGGCGGCATGCCCGACAAATGTCGACCGTACCGTCCTTCAGGATATACCTCCGGTAATTGTTCGTCATGATAACTTCGTCCGCAATTGCACAGACAAAACCTTCGGTTTCCCCAAAGAGATCCCCGAAACGTAGCCAGTTCACCGACGCGAGCAGATCTACATCGGGCCCTGTGAGGGCCTTGTAGAACCGCCCGTGTAGCTCCTTGCTCCTCCACACCGCCCTGCGGTCCTTGGCGCTTATTACTTTAAGTCTGCGCCAGTTCTCGTTTGCCAAGGAGAGCGGGGTGAAGTTTCCGTCTACTGCTACTACGTCACGATGCCATCCCACACTCGTTGTTTAGGAAATAATCCCTGAGACTGCACACCTCGCGGTTGTGGAGGTCTTTGGCATTTAGAAAGCCGCGACCTCCACACTTCCGCGAGATGTACAGTCTCATAACAGACGAGCGTGGGTGTAGCATGCGATGCGCAGTAAGCAGTACTCGGACTCTTCGATCCAGGGCATCCAACTCAGTCTGAGTCCACCTTAGTACGCCAAAGGAGTAAGTAAGCAAGGGCATCACCCATGAGTTGAAGGCACGCACCTTGTTGCCGCCCGACAAAAGGCTATTAAGTACTTTGGTCAGGCGACCAAAGAAGCGCTCCTTCACCGCCCGCTTTACGCCCTCACCCTCAATACCCAATGACTATGACATACCAAGATACTTAATATGTTTCTGCTTCGGAGATAGATTTGAGGGACATTGTCTCAGAAAGTTGCAAATTTGTTGAATTTACAACTTTCCCCCGCTGTACATGCATGACCGCACACTTATCGACACCAAATTCCATTTTGATGGCGCTACTGAAGACTTCTGTTGTTTTCAGTAGTTCCAACAGGTTATGTCCATTCGGTGCAAATAGCTATTGCTAGCTTATTTATTATTATTATTGTTATTTATGTTTGTTACCTCAGAACTACATCATTTATAAACTGATTTGAAAAATCTTTCTTTTCTCGAAAGGGACTTCCGAAGTGATTGCTTCCTCCGAAGGGACTCCTGTTATCAGGTCAGGGTCAGGATCAGGTTCGGGATGATGTGGTCCTGGAGAAATCGATGGAAATCTTCAAATGATATAGGGACACCTATAGAGATTGGGTATTTCGTATAGGAACTCGTGCATTTGCTCTTGAAAAGCACCATTTAGTGGAAGTAGAGCTGTCATCTGGTCAGGATCTAATGATGGAATCCCGAAGGACTCGAGAGAACTCTTCAAATATTACAGGCACACCTGTAGGGCTTTGGGGTTATTTGTATAGTAATTCGTGCATTATCTCTTGAGAAACACCAAGTAGAACTGATTTAGTGAAGTACAATTGTCATCTGGTCAGGAGCAAATATTGCTGTAGTAGAAAAAATAAGATATTGTATGTTCTTAAGAATACATTTTATTTTTGGATTATACACACATTTTGATCTCAATTCTTTTGTTGGCGAAGTTGACAACCACGCATATTCTTAATATTGAACTTGGCTCCAATTTTCACATTCATGTTTTTGGTGGTTACTACACAACCACATGCCTCATGACTCAGGAACTGTGCCCGTCACAATATAAATATTATTATTTTTAATTGTATTGTGAAGTCACTATTTATATCGCGGTCATGCGTTCAAAGCCCGGCTCGTCACACTAAGGTTTTGTTAAAAAACGTATCACTTTAACTGTGGCCATTCGGTGGAGTAAAACATCGTGAGGAAACCGGTCTAATCCCAATAAGGTCAGGTTTTCCCTCTGGGTTGGAAGGTCAGATGGCAGTCGCGTTGGTAAAATCTTGGAATCAGGTAGGTTATTGCCGTTTAGGGCCGATAGGCACCTACTTCAGATCCGACAATATAATGACAACCGGCCAAGTGCGTGTCGGGCCACGCGCAGTGTAGCGTTCCGTAGTGTTCTGTCTGTCTTTGTGACATCGACACGCGTTCGCCAACTAAACGGTACGGTTGCGTCGGCAGAATTTGTACGAAAGTTGGCCTTACTAAGTACACGTAGTTAGCCGACTATTACTCGGTAACTAGTTATACTTATGCCTACTTAGCCGTGATAGTTTTCCTTTGAAATGCATTATATGTAGATACTACTGCCACGATTTTTTCACATCCGCAGTAGTAGCCATTTGGCTTGACTAGGACAAAAATTAGGGCTTCCAAGCCCAATATCTCGGAAATGGATTACTAAGTTGAAAAATGGTTACAAATAATACATGGTCATAAATTCCAAATAATATTTTTGAACAAACTACGATACCCCACACTATGGGTTTAATGAGAGGAAAAAATTACATCTTCCTTTTCCCCCTTTACGTGTAGGAGTGAAACCCTAAAAAAACTTTTTTCAGGATTTTATTATATTATTTTGTCGGCGTGATTGATTTATATACCCATGCCGAATTACAGTTTTCTAGTAGAAAGGGTTACTGAGCTAAGCCGCAGACGGACAGACGGGCATGGCGAAACTATAAGGGTTCCTCGTTGACCTCGTTGATTTCGGAACCCTAAAAGTATCGCCGTCATTAAAATATCACGTATGCTGATAATGCGAGTAAATAATGAAGTTTTCAATTTGAAGAATTCCAAACATCTTTGGTGCGTTTTTTAATTCGGTCAATCAATTCCACAAATCGACCCGACCCGACACGCCGACCCCGAGTCGTGAGGAATGTAAATGCGTTGACCGTGCGCGAACAACCCTATACAAAATGTTACCCTTTGAATTTTTTCGATAACTTACGTACGAGGAAACATGCGGCCCATGCGGGTCAGAACGTGCGCATCGGAACTAATGTGGGCACGTATCGTGAGCCGCCCTTGCCTTTAGTTGCCTGACTGAGCCAGTAGCATGTCGGTCATTTCGTTTTTATCAGCAGCTCAATAAATGTATTCAAGACTATCTCGAAATATGGGTTAATATTAAAATATATATATATAAGCATTATCATCACATCATGTTATATTTAAGCGGGTAATCTCTGGAACTGCTCTTTCGAATCCAATAGTAGACAGAAAAACACAGAAACAAGTCCGGAAGGTAAGACGGTAACTGTCTTTTTTTGTACAATTCCCGAGGAACCTTGGCCCGAGCCGAAAGTGTATCATACGACGTTTTTAATACATTTGTGGTTTTTTTTTTTCAATAAAACATTAAAAGCGACAAAATGCTACTCGCCATAGATGCCTTTGCACGTACTATCTGCATGTATTTTAATTCACAATCGTCCGAACGCACGTTGCACAAAAATATTAACAATCCAATCACAAGTCAGTAACAAAATTTAAAAATATGTTTTATTTAGTTGTTAATAAGTTGGCAATTAAATTAAATCTGTTGAAACTTGGTAAGTAGATGTATTATGTGAACCGCATTAAGATTTTCACACAAAAACTATAAATTTTGGGGGTTCCCCATAATCAGATCAGTTAGAACTGAAACTCAATTTTTTTTTCATCAATCCTATACGTGTTCGGTATCTATGGATAGGTCTTCAAAAATGATATTGAGGTTTGTAATATCATTTCTTTCTAAACTGAATAGTTTGCGCGAGAGACACTTTCAAAGTGGTAAAATGTGTGCCCCCCCTGTAACTTCTTAAATAAGAGAATGATAAAACTAAAAAAAAATATGATGTACAGTCGAGTTCTCCAATATCTATACAGACAACCTTTCAAAAATATCTACACCTGTGTCTTATGTGAGTAACAATAAAGTCTCTGTATAGATATTTTTGAAAGGTCGTCTGTGTAGATATTGGTGAACTCGACTGTAGGTACATTACCATGGAAACTCCACCGAAAATTGGTTTGAACGAGATCTAGTAAGTAGTTTTTTTTTATACGTCATAAATCGTAAACCGCAATTTACCTTTCATTCAACGGATAATGGTACGGAACCCTTTGTGCGCGAGTTAAATCTAAAAAATAATATTTTTGGGAAAGAGTTTTTGGAAATGTATAAAGCACTAGTGCGAAAAATACAACTTTCCATACGACGCTATATATAGCTACAATAACTAGGTATACTCGTTTTGAGCTACGGTATAAAAAAACAGTAGAATGAAACTTCGGGATGGACAGTTGCCGTGGAATAATAACATTTCTCACCTGGTGCGGTTTACATAGACACAAATTTCAAATCTGAGGTTTTGTTTATTGCCAACCGCCCGTGGCGAGTACAGTTTTCCCCTGGCCATACCGCCTGTGGCGTGTGCAGTTTTCCCCTGGCCATACCGCCCGTGGCGAGTACAGTGGTCCCCTGGCCATACCGCCCGTGGCGAGTACAGTTTTCCACTGGCCATACCGCCTGTGGCGAGTAGTTTTCTCCTGGCCATACCACCCGTGGCGAGTGCAGTTTTCCCCTAGCCATACCGCCCGTGGCGAGTTCCCCGGCCAGAAAATGATATTTTACGGTGATTGCCACTTTATGCCAAGGTGTGACATAAAAACACACACAATGTATAGAACTAAAGTTTACACTACTAGTGTATTGCTACCTACCTATTACGAGGAGGAGAGGTTATTGCAGAGGTATAATAATACCTCTGCAATAACCATACCATACCATTTTGCACGAATATGCTAATCGCGTGACAATGCAATATTATGATGACGTGGAGCTGATCTGATAATGAAGCTGGAAGGTGGTCATAGGAACTACGTAATAAAACCACATAACCCCATCGAGTTTGGGCTCGTAAGAATCGTCTCAATGAGTACTAGTTGTATGAGTTGATGACGGTATACAGAAAAGTACAGTCGGCAATAAAAGCTTGTACCAAAAATTAAATTTTTGATAGAAACTTATTTATATGGAAAAATGACAGTTGGATCTACCTAACACGCGTTCAAAACCTTACGTGACTACTCCTCTGATCTCATATTTCAAACAAGGACAACAACCAAAATCCCTGTAAATTAGTAACTTAAGGGGCTCCCGCGCTTTTTGGCTAGTTTTGACGAGTTTTGAGTTGATATTCCTCCATCAAAACTATAGATATATTTATGGCACAAACACTTATCAGTTCTTCAATCCTTTATCTACACTAGCACGATAGTTTTTCTGAAAATGATTAATATTTATTTTTTTATGATTTATTCAAACATGGTCCAAAAAGCTCTGTTTTCGATATTAGTATGTTGTTTATGGGCTTTTTCAAAAAATCGTGTACCCAATTAGCGTGAGTTTGTTAAATAAAAATTAACTCAGTGCCAGTTTTGTGACGAAAATAAAGCATTCAAATTATGTGAAAATGAACTTGTTTCACATTTAAATAACGTGTTTAATGCATATAATTTATAAATTAAAAAGAAAGTTAATTTGTATACAAACTGAATACTGAATTGTTATCACAAAACGGACACTAAGTTAATTTTCGTTTAACAATTCACACGATTTTAAAAAAATGCCCTTATGCATTTTTAAATATTAAATCTATATATAACTGTTCCTTATTGACGTCTCTAGCAACCCACAAGATATTTTTATTTTTAACTCATTTTCACAAAAGTTACGTCCAAAAAACGGTTTTTTGGCCTGAAATTGCCAAAGTTTGGTGCCATATATCTCGAAAACTGTGAGTTTTGAAGTAAATATGTGATACTATTCCGGTAAACCTCGTTGTTATTACGATAAGCCATAAAAAACACGAAAAAACCGATAGTTACAGATCGAAGGTCATTGGGAGCTAAAAGCCCCTTAAAGTAGTACCTACTTCTATTATCACTATTGTCAGTGCAAAACATGAAGATATAGATTTCCAAAACCAAATATTTATATGCGAAACATAATAATAATTTGGATTTCTGATAGAAAGCAAACACCGAACAAACAGAGAAAGGCCATAAAGATAAAGTCAATGGCTGGGTATCCTTATCTTCAGCAATAATCTAGTTTTACATGGCAGAGAGAACTTAAGGAATATCTTGATTCTAAAAACAATAAACAGTGATGAATATACATAGGATGGAAGTCCTAAAGTGACCGTATACAGGGATCTGTTATGATATAATATCAAAAGCAAAAAGATAAAGTGCCTGGAGAATGTAATTTAACAGAATACATTATGCGAATTATAATATAATGTAGTAAGTGTATATCAAGACCATAAGAGAGAGTATGAAAATAAAGTAGATATGCTTATAGGGTTAAATAAAAATAAAAAATATGAGAAGAAAGTCAAAATCCGTGTTCTCTGTCTATCCCTCCAGGAGGTCGGTATGATTATGGCTCTCATCGAAAGGCGTTGTACCTACATATGTTTGATGACATAAACTATAAATACCTGCGGCAGGTTAAGCACAGTTCACTACATACTAGCACACAAGTTACTATGTTGAGGCACGCATCGGACGAGTGGGTTAAGTATACATTCGGTAAAGTGGTCATCCCAGTCATTAAGTACTTATACGTACAGTACAGGTATAGTTACTAAATGGCAGGAAGAATACGACAGTACAATGTAAAGAATTGACTTCGGAACTTGCCGCATTCTCAGACACCACCACCTCCACCTATAAAAGACTGCGGCTATAATAAGACCACTCTAGGTATGTGGTGGTAAGTGGCGGTGAGTGGTGGCGAGTGGTGGTGACTGGTGGTGAGTGGTGGTTGCCAAAGCTCCCGAGGATGCATTGTGTGTGCAAGTAATCGAGAGACCTGCATTTGTAGAGCTGTTTACACTACGGATTTTCCATCAAACAGTCCCGTAGGAATCAAAAGCTGCGGCGGCACTTAACGTTTCTTGTAGTTGTTTTGATGCACGGGGGACTTGATCACGAAGTGGTTCACTTTCGTCACCAACTAGAACGACAGTCGATCAATTACCTTCAGATAGTTAATATCATGACAACTATATTTAGTTCAACATAAATATGCAATCTAGGATTTAGTTTTAAAGCTTTTAGATTTAACTTTATCTTAGAAAAAGCATTATGTCATTCATTCATCATTATACTAATTCCATACCCATTACTCATCAGAAGTCGGTGTTCTACTAAATAGGCTACTGAACTGGTCAGGTACCTATACACTATAATTAATTATTTTCTTTTTTGAACAGACTTCTTAGCTGTCACAATAGAGCGGAGCGCTAACAGACGGGCGTGCAACGGCAGATCATATCTGTCAAACAGGAGCGTTTGTTTGTGACACGCCGCTACCGTCCGCACCCGCGTCCGCGCCGCCCCGCGCCGCGCGACCTCCTTAACCGTACATCCGACCTCCTCCAGACAGACCTACCTATCACCTGTCCGACGTCCATCACTACACGTGGGTACCGGCATTTAAAAAAATATCTACGTACTACTTTCTAATAGCCGTCGACTGCGCACGAGCATTTGCATAAGTATTTAGGCAAATAATTATTCGCATCTTGATTTATCTTCTTTGATTGTTTTGCGACAGATGACAATCGTCTAAGTCGATTCATGATTGACAATTGTCGCGAATCGTTCGTGCACGTCAGATTACCTTTTAATCTGAACCAAAATACTAGAAAGTTGTTGGATCACAATATGATGCAAAGTGGGTGGTCTGATTGGAAGCAATCTAATGTCCAGGTTCTCGACTGCGTAGGCAACTATTCTTGTGCAGTAACTACGTGTTTAGTAGTGTATATTTTTAAAAGATAATAACTTACACGAATGAATTAGGATAAGTACTCATGAGGCACTGCAAAAGAGCACTAATATCGAATTTATGATCCGTAAACCCATTGTGATTAATGTCGAGTTTAACGATGCTGGAGTCGGCCTAGGCTCCGGAGATGCGTCGCGAATTGGACTAATACTCAAAGTGTTTGCCTTAAGCGATTTATCACTTTATGGTCAGCACGAGCCAAGTGTATTTCACGAGCTGGACAAAGAATTGAATCATAAATATTAATCAAGATTGCAATAAAATCGGTACGGCGCAGGCATACGCGCAGCCGCGGGCTTCAAGCGCCAGCCCACTTATGTTCACTTGTTCTGACGAACATAAATTATTTTTTTGAGTAGCCTCACATCCCAAACCTAATAAGGTTCACAAAGAACTGCGAAAGTTTTAATAGTGACAAATGATAGAAGAGAGTCACACGTAGAAATAAATGGATAGATGCAATCTGACATTTACAAAACCATGCGTGGGTGAATTGTTGTTACTCTGGCTGGCAAACTCGCGCTACGCGAGGCTGCAGTGAGCGATATATGACGATTGCAGCGTTGGTACGTGTGTATCATCTCCGTTTGTATATGTATAGACACCGGTTCAGCACCGTTGACCTTATAGGTACCCAGGACCGTTGATTCTCGAGCTTACACTTTACGAGTGCGAGCAGTCTTTTCATACATGCACTTGCATGACAAAGGGTCTTGTTAATTATTAACTGTTTTGAAACTACGACACGATCAGCTGTCATGTCCCGATTTTATTGGTAACGGCACATTGCGGCACGACTACGACGAGAGACGACGACATTACACTAGAGGTCCCATTGACTTATTGAACGGCCTTATAATGCTCTAGCACTGTTTCTTTCAATACCTATCATTACATCTAGATATATTACCTATCATATGCAGACATCGTAAATTTAGTATTGTTTGTACAGTCAATGTTAACCCGAGGGCCAGTTATTTAAAATCATCGGTAATAGTAAGTTACGTTCGTATGAGATCCTCTTTTGGGGTAATTCAAAAAAACAGGGAAACCGTTTTCATAGCTCAGAAGAGATGCGTGAGGGCTATTCGAGGACTCATTATGACTGATAGCTCTGTGTCGCATTTTAAAGACTTTAATATTTTGACAGTTCCGTGCCTCTACATATTCGAAATTGCTATGTATATTAAAACAAACCCCTCATTATTCGAGACGATCTCCGAGATATTTACTAGAAATATACTAGGTTCTCCCCCTTACCCCAGAATCTCTTTCCTGTTTCCGCAAATACTGCCCTAAAGCACAAAAGTGTGTTCTACTTAGCTAGTAAGATTTACAATAAATTGCCTGTAGACTTTAGAATGTTACCCATACGTCAATTGAAACATAAACTCTTGACATTTTTGATTGATAATTGTTTTTATTATATTTCTGACTTTTTGCTGTACTCGTATAAATTTAATAATTCGATATGAAACATAAACTCTTGACATTTTTATTCTTTCTGCTGTAATAATTCAATATGACATGATTTCTGACATTAACAATAGAGATATTTAAATTTATTTTGCATGTTAGTAGGTATTTAGAAACATTGCTACAATCAAGAATTTGTACGCCGTCGGGCAGGGTATAGTGCTACATATAATTAATTCTTTACCACCACTGTAATCAGATTGACATATACTCACAAATAAAAATCTTTGAACTTTTGAACTTTGAACTTCGTTAAAATCTGTTCGTATGCATGGGAAGTTTCAGTTGTCCATGTGGTAACAGCTGGCGGCGCCATAATTGTAAACTGTTCATGATAGATCCAACCCGTCCTTGATCAACCATTTCGCTACACACGTGAATTGATTGTCATGCTTGGAACATGTATAAAAATGTTTTTATGTTATTTTGATGTAAATTACTATAAGTAAACACTCTGCTAATATGTTTCTGATCATTTGTAATTGCTCCTAAATTGCAAACAGAATAAATATATAAACAGTAAGCACACACCGCACGCAATTAAGTAACCGTAAGGTAATCATTATGACAACTGCCTCTACGCCAATGTTCACAGGTAGTTTGTATGCGTAATAGCCACAATATTCGCGCCGCTTTGGTGCTTAGTAGACTGGAAGTAAATCAACGCTGACATTTATAGCTAAACAGTAAGTTCAAAGACAATGCGTTGGCAGATCGTTTGGGCATAATGTTGGTGATAGTACAGTGGTAGTACCAAACAAGAATCCATGGGCATGAGTCAGGCCGGGGCGCGCGCAGGCGACGGGCGACGGGCGGCCGCGGCGGTGGCGCAACTCCCGCCGGCGCGGTCCGCTCCGTCACCTCCGCGCCAATAATCATATTTCACATCTGCGACTACCCATTGTTGGCATAATCAAAAACATAGCTTCACACCGCCACTCACATTATTGTAAAACAATAAATAATAAATACTTGCAATGTTCGTGTAGGTACCCATATTGCAAAATAAACTACTTAACAGCATAAGTAATAGCCTAATATATATAAACGACCGCAAAGAAAAAAAATCAGTTATAAAACGAGTTACTACACTTCCAACGGCCATTCCCAATAATCAATCCACGGATAGTTTTCCTTACCAGCAGTTACATTTTGACAGATTACCCGTAGAAAATGGAGCGTCTCGCAGTCTGAGATTTGCTGCACCCCGTATATAGTTTCAGATCATCGGCATAAAGTAAGTAAACATCTGGCTGATCGAAGCACTAACGAGCACACCATAGGTATTATATACTTCACCTTTATATTATCATTACGTGTCCGCTAATTAATTAATTTCAAAATATTCACTTAATGTGTTTGGCTGAATGCATATCTTTCTTATGCCTTTTGCGATACGACAGTATGGCGACTTGCACATGCGCACATATTGACCGCGCGCATGTATTTAAAACTAAAAAGCCCGCCATTGTTGTGATTGTTGTTTACTTCGGAGTTATTTTGTGTAAATATGTTAAAAATGTCGAGTGAAAGTGACTAATCAATAATAATAATGATTTATTGCGTTTCAATAGTGTCAGTATGTTTCTTAGAACTACGACGGTACAGCGTCTTTTTGTTGTTGAATATATTGAGTTACACGAAATTAATTGCGTTCCAAAACCAACAATGCAAGTGTAAAACAATGGTTTTAAGTGAATAAGCTTGACTGCAAAATATGTGGAGAAGTTGTTAAATGCAGTTCCAGATAATAAGTAGGTACCTGACAATCTACCTAGATTCTTCAATTTTAACCCATCTATTTTAAACTGACATTTCAACATTTAATATTTCCTCACACAAGGCATAGTAAAACGTTGTATGATACACGCGCGTTAAGATGATTTCCGACTCGTGTCGAATTATATAAAAATGACACTCGTCGGAAATCACCTACTTTCCACACTTGTAGCATAAATGACTATTATCATCTCAACGCAGGCCCATCGACTACCAACAGTGTACCACGTTCTCATGGCCAGCGGAGCGTAATATGATATTTATTGATTTCTGCCCGAGCGTCGCTTAATGAATACGGAGCACATTTCACGATTTCTCACGATAGGTTTGGGAACGAGTTTTTTTCTCGTTTCATTTCTCTTGGCAAACAATAGATCACCGAGCGCGGATGGAGGGTTGTGAGCGCGTCGCCGCATGCGTGTGCGCACCTCGTGAATTGGCGCATGCTCGCGTAAAACCTTCGAATTGATGCGGCTACCTACCTACAAATGGTAAAATAATTGTTTGTATTAAGTATTAAAACTTTTTTTCACATGTCTAAATATCTTGTTATTCTCATCATTAAATTATAAGTCGACTCGACTTCAGGCCAAGACTATTTAAAATAATTTAGATTCGGTTATAAGTACGAGTGATTCTCAAAAAAGTGTCCCGTCATGAAATTGTCAAGAAATCAGTTTGTCAAGAAACTTCAGGAAATTATCAATACTAAGGATGGCATTATACCAAAGAGCTATAGGAATCAAGTAACGCAAAATTAAACACATTTAGTCTCATAGTAATTAAATGTATTTTTTAATTATCTGTGTTATAATATAATAATCTAAATCTAAAACATATGTAGTAAAAAATGGAGTCAAAATATATGCGTTTCGTCAAAGGAGGAGGTAGTATTTCACTTCAAAATATCCCGAGACGATGAGAAAAATATATATCTGGAGGTGAGGATAACAAATTTAAATTTCTTTTACATATTTGTTTGTAGGAAAAATGTAGCAGTTTCCTTCTTTTAATTTAACAATTTTACTATGCAACAGGAAAATCAGTCACGCAGTCGTATTTTTGTAACTACATCGAAAGTATCTATTGGATCCAACAACAAAAGCTTCCTGAGTATTAATCACCTTTACCGCCGTTTTGTACATATTTGATTATAATTATTATTTACTTTTTGAGTCGAAACACGTCAGGAAATATGTACATAACTTTCACTTTGGACGCTCCGAATGTTTTTCAAAACTGACAACTAAAACATAATGGCGCCACTATTGTCCCATTGTCTATGGAATCCAACAGGGTTGCCACCCGCAAAATACAAATTTCTACCTTGAGAAACTGTTCCGTTGATGGAAACAGCGTCAAGAAATGTGTCACGAAATTTAAAAAAAAAATGGTGGGGCATGAATGTTTTTGACTTATTAAATAACAGAAAAGGCATTTAAATAAGCTCAATGTGATTTTAAATAGCGTTACATTTTATATAACTGTTGGTAAGATCAAACCCCTTTCTAATTATTTGAAAATATCACGAAGACTTTATTATCTCTTGGGCAGGGTGGGGACAGGGTGGATTTTATATGGGGGGGCTACTTTTGACCAAACCGAATTAATTTTTTATATATTTATTTTAATACTTCTATGTGTATAAACGTTTTTAAAGAAACATGATTGACCCGCACCAAAATGTATGTAATATAATTTCTATTAAGAAGATTAATTTAATTCATAATAACGCTTTTCATGAGTGGACAAAAAAAATCTAAAAGTGGACAACTTTTGAGAATCACTCGTATAAAAAAACCTATCGAAGTATGTACTCTAATCAAACGAAATTCTCATAAGAAAAACTAAATAAATTAAATTGTTGACTATTTTTTAACGGCTTACCTATCCAAGTCAAGGATCATATGGACACAAATATGTAAGTGAAATATTCAAAGAGAGCAGCTACAAAGTGTGCCATTTTGATATAACCGTAGTATAACAGAATCGACTCGCAGGAGTCGCAGGGCGGGGAGTCCCGCGACGGCGAACCAGTTCCGACGTGAACCTGTCAAATTACTTCCTGAATTACGAATGCTAAAATAATCTGTAACAGCTAAGATGTTTATAAAAAGAGCGCATTTGAATCATAAAGGCCGTTGCAAAACTTGAGAAACATTTATTTGTATCCATTGCATATTTTTACTGCATATAATTATAGTATATTTTTTTCACTGAGATAGGTACCTTAAAAGGGGTTAATGATTCTTTCCGGCGGCAAGAAGTACTCCGCCTAAGAGAACCCACTTCTACCTGACTATTTGTGAAGCACTGCATATGCACACATTGTAATAATTACTAATGCCAGTTCTATTTGTACTGAAAGAGCCCCGGACGGAAGCTGCTACCTGTCTCGTGAGAACTGAGAGCGGATGCTGCGAAAAGGGGATCGTTTTAACACATTAAATGCTTGGAATTATGCTGGGTTTGGGCTTATTGTATCAACTACGCACAAATGATACCTCATAGATCATCATGTATTTATTTAAGTAGAAGTCTACCTATAATCGACTCCAATGTCTTACTTTGCTTAACAAATATCTTGCCATCGAGTATTTTGTCTTTTAATTGGAGTCTATGCCAAAATATTTTAGCATAGGTGTAAAGAATATACATAGGTAGTATAAAACTATTTCATATTATTGTATGTTCAAGTCCGACGTCTCCAATAGGACCTATACACGTTAAAACATAATTAAAAACATTTTGTAATAAAATGAAATATTCTAATTGAACAAACAAGCTTAGCGAGTGAAGTTCTCCGTTACAGAGCGGGCCAAAATTATTTCGTATGTCCCGCTGTCCGGCTGTTCTCCTCTAAAGCTCTCTTTCTCAACCGATTCGCGTGTTCATTTTTGTGAACAGGTTCAATACTTACCTATATTGTGGGACTCTCGCAGGGTACCATAACATCAGCCTTAAAAGCCTACGCCAAAGCCAAACACCAACACGAGTGGAGGAATGAGGCTGGCTTAAGGCACTCTAACCTCTTCATAGAAGGAGTGGACTCGGGCTGGACACTCACCTGGCTGTTGGGGTGGCAACTCAGTTAGGTATATCTGGGCTGGGGTGTTCACAGGTCGGCTCGGGGTCAAGAATCTCTTGGCCAAGATAGTACTATCGGACAGTTTAGACTATAGAATGTGCAGTGAGGAGGACGAGACTATGAAACACTTACTGTGTGAATGTCATAAACCCTTGCCAGGCAAAGCATGAATTACTTCGGTATCTTATCTTATCTTATGTAGATGAGGGTCCTTTCGGATGCACTTCGACCCAGCGGGATCTTTTGTGCATTCGCCCTCTCCTTTATGCCTACTCCCAAGCTCGCTCCATCATTTCCACAAAGCGGATGATGCAGCTCAGCGGGAGCACCTTGAATTCCTTTGGTTGCGGATAGTCGTTACCAAAGTAATGCATTCTTTGTCTGGCAAGGGCATGACATTCACACAGTAAGTGTTCCATGGTCTCATCCTCCTCGCCACACATTCTACAGTCTAAACTATCCGACAGTCCCATCTTGGCCAAGAGATCCTTGACCCCGAAGTGACCTGTGAACACCCCAGATATATATTGATTCTGAGTTGCTTCCTACTGGATTTCCAGAGCTGTTAGTCCAGCCCGAGTTATTATTACTTCGGTAACGGCTATCCACAACCAAAGGAATTCAAGGTGCTCCCGCTGAGCTGCATCATCCGTTTCGTGGAAAAGATAGTGCGAGCTTGGGAGTAGGCATAAAGAAGGGGGAAAGTGCACAAAAGATCCGACTGGGTCGAAGTATAGAGAAGAAGATAAGATACCTATATATAGGTTTTTTTAAACACAATTCAGTTAGCATTAAAAAGACAGACAGTTTCAGAAGTTAATCAATCATATATTTTTACAGCTGATTATAGTGATTATGGTATTTCATTATCTACCGATAGGTGATTACGTGATTAGATTGAGGTCATCCACTCGTAGTCAAAATTACCTTAACATCTTCACCAATGATAGAGTTTGTTAATTAATTAATGATCTTCCTGTGTATACAATAAATCAATTATAAATTATAAATAACGTCCTCCGACCGCGACACTAGAAAATGAATGCAACATATCCGTGTGAAATATTAGTTGCTTACACCTGCTACTGGTAACGGCTTAGATTACACCACACTCGTATCGAAAAAGTCTACGCAAAAAACAAACGAAGGAAGAGAAACATTAAGTGCCACCGGTACGAACACACCGCATAAAAAACGGCTAAAAACGTAGAATGCACTTGTTATCTAGGTTCTATACGCAGATAAAACTGTCGATTGACAACTCTGTTATCAGATTTATTAATAAACGGTGTAATAATTATATTATCCCGTAAACATAACAGATAGGCATGGTAAACCTTTAAACAGATATCAGAGGTATTATTATAAGTATTAGTTTCTATATAGGTATACCTACCTAATAATAATTAATTAATTAACAACTTAATGGGTACTACCGTACGTAAGAATTTCGAACAAACTAATATAAGTAAGTACAAAATAATTGGGTTAAATAGGTACTTTCGATATCAGCACGGCTATCATGCGACGGCGCGCGAACTCTCTCGATTTTTCTCGCACTATCCGTCTCTTTCTTATTAGAACACTTAGAATAGAGAGTATGTCGCGGCCGTCGCATGATAGACCTGCTATGTTAAGGGTTTAGATACATATTATATATTATTATTATACATTATTACATTATTTATACCTACATTACTACATAATTATACAGATTAGGGATAAGTTCGCCTTTGTACTTTGGTCTATTGTGTGACATGTATAGCCTTTAACCTGTTATTGTGTACAATAAAGTGCTTACGTATACACACATACATACACACATTATATTTATGGAATACTCGCCTGGGTACACATAACTATTATCCCCTGTACTAGAGCGTATCCGTATCATATATTTATGTATTACCTTTCCTACATGTTATGCAAGAACACGTTATACAAACCTAGTACCTATAACCAATGTATCAATTCTTCTCTGATATTGAATAAATTCAAGTTCACTAACCTTGATGTTAATTGTTATCTATATCGTAATAAGGTATTAACAGTATAAAAGCAATCTATCATTTGAAATGAATATGATCAGTGATCGGCGAGGTGCGACAGCGCGGCGTGGCGTGGTGTGTGTGGTGGCGGCGGCGGCCGATATCTGCATAGCTCACGGGCGGAATGGCGGTTAATCAGGTGGCCCGTTATATTACATTGTGTTCGCCGTGAGTTCGAGCCCGACCGAACAGGTTGCCCCAATGACAAAGGAGCAGATTCCATCGTCCGCAATCCGGGTCTGCGAGACCCACATTATAAATAGTCCGTCGAAATAATCCGTTGTTGCGTGTCACTACGGCGCCCACCAACGTCGGCCACCGCACGTTTACTAAGTAGGTACCTACGCTTAATATGTATCGACCACAAAAACAATTCATTAAAAACTGCTAAGAGAGAACATTCTGATTCTGCGTACAGCTTTGACCTCCCGGTGATTGATGGTCCACGATTTATTAATAAATATCTGGGTAAGTAATAGTCGCGGCTGCGCTGGTGCGGCTGCTGGCACCGGCCGGTGCCGCGCGCCCGGCGCCCGCGCCGCGGTGCTTATGTTGCTTACGAGCAATGTCATCTTATAATGTTATTGTACAGAAGAATCAAGTAAAACAAAAAGCTTAATAACAAAATAGGTTTGTACTACCTAATACGTAGTAAAAATAAAATTTGCTTGCATACGTAAATTATTCAGAAACAATTTTATTTCATTGAACGACCGAGCAAAGCGAACGAAATCCTCCGTTGCAGCTTGGCCAAAAAATTTTCTTATGTCTGTCCGAATGAATGTCCGCCTCTCTCTCTCCGAGTCGCGTTTCTCAACCGATTCTCGAGAAAGTTTGTGAGAAAATACGATAATTATTGATATATTTTTCTCGATATGGCTATTTTTATTTGTCAATTCGTTTTCTGGAAATTAAAAAAGGTGTTTAAAAGGATGGACATTGGGTTTACATCTCACAGAGCCACTATATGGTTTAAACTTCGTACCATAGGACCAAAAATTGACCAGAATTGTTTTTTCGGAATAAAAAGTCGACTAGTCTTTTAACTGGCATTGGCATTGCAGATGCAGGAAATCGCAACTATATTTGGCACATTCTATTGACCACGAATAAAGGTATTGTTGAAGTAATATTCGACAAAGACGTCATTTTGCAAATGCATTTAGTTAGACTAATAACCATAAAGCAAGAAACAATCGGGTTTGTAGTTAGAGAGGCCGGGCCGGGAATCTGCGTGCCACCTGCGCCGCAGCCGGGCGGCGGCGGCGGCGCGCCGCTTTATGCACCGCGAAACAATGCCCCAAACACCTAACTGTAGGTATACATTCGTTATTTAAAACACCCAGTCCACGCGTACTTTACTCAATAAGGATATCTTGCACCACCTGATTTAAATTACTTTACAAGCAACAAGTGCGACTTCTATAGAGCCCCGGAGACCTGCGGACTCTACCATATCCGGTGTACCGTGTGAACCGCATTCGGAATAAATGACATACATAATTATAATGTTTAAACGTAGTTGCAGCTAAATAGATAAAAATAGTTTAGTTTGTGGAAGATCACAAGCTCCTTAATAACCGTTATTCAATAAGAACCATGAAAATTCCATAATAGTTTCCTTACGCAATCCGTTCCTCCAAATTAATACGGTTGTTAATATTTAAGATGACGAACACAAATGAGAAGGGAACCAGAGCCAGCTGGCGGCGGCGCGCGGCGCGCGGCACGGCGGGCCACGGGCCGAGATCCGCCGATTATACACTAATATAAAATCATAAGCGCTTGTAACGCCCTGGCTGAAGGGGTTAACCCGAGCGCCGGAAATTGATTTAAATAACAGTTTTTACAATATTAATGTGATATCAGGTCGGGCTACCAAGTTTTTATCCACAACTCGGTATTTTTTATCTTAAATAACAGTAACCTGGCAATGAAGTTTGGTTAAGTTAATTTAATTATATGTTATCATTTATATTAATTGATTTTGGTTCCTCTTGTGTTCTAATTTATTGAATTTTTGTGGAATGAAGTTATGATTATAAGAAACAAAGATATATTTTTCGCAGCTAACGTTATTTGGTCCTGGGGCTTCATATTTAGTTACAGTATAACTTTAATGCTGCGTGATTTTGGGGTGATCAGGAATCATAAAAAGTGAAGAGGCTCGTACTGAACGACTGTTTCCATGACACCAACTGCAAAAAATCACGTACTCCATACTTCAACACTCAATGACGGTTAACTCTTAATATTTCCCGATTTCGTGGTCTAGTGGGAAAAAAAAACTGTTTCCTGATTAGGACCCCAAACTCACCCAGTATAATCACGATTTAAAGAGGCAAAGTTAGAGTGGTAGGTCACAGCGGAATGTTAGCTTGCCCTACTGTGCTGTATCGTGCGGGGTTGTGTTCCGGGGGTGAGTAAGGTCGCCAGATCTCCGGAGGGTGCGCTGTGATGAGAGTTGAGAGCGACGTGTCTGGAAAAGCGGCCCGCACTCTTTTGGCACGAAAGACCGTGATGTCCCAGCGCGCTGACCTCACTGCCGCAGGTACATGTGTGAGGAGCACATACCTAAACTCCAAGCCGCAAACAGGTAGCCCCGCGCAGGGTTTGGGGTTCTAAGAAAGTCCCGGTATGCAACGACGGGAAGGCGTGTAACCAGAAGCCGGGTTCTCTGGTCCCCACAGCTAAGATTCTGGCGCGATCGGAACCTGTACTGCGATCTACGAGAGAGTCGTATGTTATTTTTGTCAATATGATGTCCCAGGCCCTTTGTGATTACATTTTTTGGAGGGGATCTTACCAGGGAAGGCCTGGCGTTTTTGGCCTCCGTCAAGCCAGGAGTCTCGTAGTTTACAGGAAAAGCCCTTAAGATTTTACCTATAAGATTTGCTGAGCTGTAAACAGAAGACAAAAACGCCGGTATAAAAATACTGGAAATTTTGCGTAACCCTAGCCCACCGTAACGAATGGGTAGGGATGCTTGGGTCCAAGAATTCTCACTGAGCTTTTTGTTTTTGTTTAATATTAAAACAATTTACAGAAGTTCTGAATAAAAAGTTCGCACTTGGAATGGTTGAGTTCTAAGCCGATGGACTGGATATTTTGATTTTTATAATTCTATATTTAGATTCTAGTTCTATAGTATCAGCTATTTTAGAGATAGATACCTGTTGTGAAACAAAAATATGTCTATTCAATTGTCAGTCGAATGGAAGCCTTTTAATATGTTTATTATTGATCTAATATTTACTCGGTAGTAAAATTTCGACAATAGAAAAAGTTTATTAGGAAATAGTGTGTCGGCGGTCAATTACTGACCCAGCAGGCGTTATCCCGATTGTGGTCCAACAGATGGTTGTTTTTTGTGAACTCGGAGGGCCGATGCCGGGGTGCCGAGTATAATCTTCAAAATTAACCAAACGATTTGATTATAGTGCTTAACGAGTTGGCTTAGGGTGCATATCGTAAATTGCGGTATATTCTACTAAGTATAACTAGCAGGCGGGGGTGCGCCCTATAACCGTATAATTACATGTTGTAGTTGCGCGCGCCGCGCGCTGGCACGCACAATTGGCTTAAACGAGTGTTTGCTTTGATGTGCCGCCGACCACGGCGGCTATCCACGTGCGGTCGCCTTAACTTAACCCGTTCTCGAGTAAAGCTTATTAAGCGAGGCTACTCGTTTTACGGTTGTTTACCCAACGAAGAAAAAACATTCCTACTCATCTCGCAATTTCATAATCGTTCAGATGCCTAACGAGTTCCAGTAAGCACAATGTAGCAGAGATATCGCTCGGACTGAGTACTTAACACGAGTAGTGTTCGTGAGATTAAATCGATTTAACATGTGTCAATTCAACAACTCCCTAACTAAGTGTGTCATCTATTTGTTATAAAGAGTACAGTTATATCGCACAAATGCCAAGGGCTACATCGATCAATCCAGTGTTGTCGCAAGTGATTCTTAATCGACGGGCGAGTCGAAAGTTGAGTAGCGACATCGTGATGGCGAACTTAGCCTCCTTCCTCGCACCGGTGCTGTGCCGGCGCTGCGAGTGCCCGCGCGGCGTTGTGAAAACGCCCTCCGACGCCGCCCGTCGCCGTCGCTCACTGTCGATAATCGCGGCGACATCGCATAAACAAATTATTAATCTCCTGCTCGTGACTAGCTTTTTCGATAAATCGTTTGCTAAGTCGAGCGGAGGTAGAATGTCCGGTCTGATATGAATTTAATGGGGTGCAAAATATAAGATTTGATCATACCTACCTATCTATATGATTTATTATATAGTTGGAAAGACATATATTACAGGTACCAATCCTTAATGCTAAACGTAACCCGCTGATTACGAACTTCTGCGCCATTTAATTCGTCTGTCAGGTTCACAAAATCGTAAATCGAACCCTTAGCTAACAAGTGAAATTAAAAGATTTTTCAAAAAACCCATCTGCTTTTTTAAAATTTTATAGCCTCACTCCCACGATTAAGAGGAATCCAACGACACCTCATAATTATCTCGAAATCCGTCAAACGGTTTAGGCTGCAGGGCGTGCCAAAGAATAAGGTCACATATGTATGTGACCTTACGACACGCTTACATACATACGCTCGAAAAACATAACCCTCCTCTCCTTCGGCAGTCGGGTAATAAGAGGTCCAAACTTCCTTCGCGAGCAAACGTAATATTGCTACTCTTCTTAAGAGGCCTTTCGCCTACATAAGCAGAATCGGAACCGTATTTTGCAAAATGCTTCCTTTTTCATTAAAGATTACGAGGTAACTATTAATATTTATTCAAAAACTGATAACGTAGTTAAAATTCCTTTGATAACCTCTTAATCATTTCTTAAATAAAAAATTCGGCGCGCGGCGTCAGTGCGGCGTGATTTATACGTCTTTAAAAAAAAAGTCATGATATTTTTTTATGGGTTAACAAAGTTATAATTGGCTTTCATATTATTTTTAGGGCAAAATGTAAGTATAATTAAAAGAAATGTATTATCACTTAATTAAATCCCTTGTATGTAATAAACAATAATGCTTACTAATATAAACACTAGTTAATCATTAAGCTAGCTTTAATCGCAGTTTTTTTTTTTATTTGTTTATTCTTTATGGAATAATAAAAAAGTTTAATTTGCGGTAAAAAAATATAATGTAATCCTGTTTTCCCCAAAAAAATTAAGAAAACTCGGAAGGCGTTTTTTTTTAATGAATCTTTAATTTTCAATCATGTCAGCCCCTCGTCAAAGATTTGGTGATGTGAATTGTAATCATTCATGTACCAAATGATTCTTGTTTACTGCAAAATTGAGAACCGAAACGACACTTCTCACTAAATTTGAAAAATACTCCCAAGAAAACTCATTTATTTTAGGTTTAGAGAGAAAATGAAAATTTTAACTGTGTTAGCCCCTAGTTTAAGAAATGATTATTTAAGCACGTTATACGTTTTTGAATAAATAATAGTTACGTCGTAATCTTGAATGAAAAAGCAAGCATTTTGCAAAATACGCTCGTCTGTAGGCGTAAGGACCCTTAAGATTAAATACGTCATGTCCGCTCTACATACTACTTATGGCTAAACTTAACTAATGCCAATTCTAAAACAGGAGCTTTCACATACACCAAAAGACCACCCTGATATTGCAGCCTTAGATTACATAGATATGTGTCTCGTTGGTCTCGAGAGCTTTGCAAAACTTGTAGAAAGGTAAGTAAGTACGTCATGTTTAAAAAATCGACAGCTATTATAATAAACCAACATTACTTACGTAAGTATGTACTGCACGCTGCACAATTATGTCGCAAGGCTCCCGAGTGTCGCGGCACCGGCACGCGCCCGGTCACGGAGGACGACCACCCTGCACATGCATTCTAACTCTGCAATTCGAGTATGCACCATCTCTTTTACTCCAGTCTTGTACAACTGGGTAGCGAGAAAGACTGAATGAATTTTTCGATTGTCAATGTTCGGAGTAGACCCCCTGGGCTACGCTCCATGACCTATCCACCTCCTGCTGTTTCAGACCAAGAGTTTAATGTTTAAAGAGATCGTTACAGATTAAAAGAGGTACATTTTCTAAGGCCGGATTGAACCAAATAGGAATAAGGAGTTAAGCCCGCATCACATTAGCTGTCAAATTTACTATTGACCGCCACCACAGGCCGCGCCAGTGTGTTGCAGGCCTTAGTCTGAATTCAAACGAAATGGTATAGCTAAACTGTTTTTTTATTTTTTATTAGTAGGTACTTATCTATTGAACACTTGCTTGGTATATGATTAAAATCAATAAGCTGAAGTGCTTACTAAACTTTAAATTCCGAGGCAAAATTTGAACACGATCGAGTTCAAAGGTCTAAAATCAAAATAGTTATGAAAGGTGATGATTTAATGATATGATGCGATGAATGCGCTATAATGGAACATGCTCAATAGGGTGTCGATGGCAGGTGTTTGTGAGTGGCCTGCTCGCCGATCGATAAACACACGTGATGGGCCTGTGGCCGAAAACGCCGATGATTCTACTTAACACCTTGATGGATCGTTTTGACGGTACAGATAGTTTACAAGACTAATGAAACATAATAACTATCGATAAGTATCGTAAGGCGAACTTAATGGAATTAATCATGGGCCCTAAACGTTTAGCTCCGACAAGTGGGTAAGTATCTCTAATCTGTGGGTGATTTATTTTCACCTGCCGCGGAACCCGCTCAGCCACTGCAGCTCAGCTATAAATCGACGGAGAGATATGGCCAATATGGGCCATGTACAGTCGCTAAAGAAATGCGCTCAATCAGCGTGAAAGCAAACAAGTTCAACACTTATCTGCAGTCAATTAACGCTCCGAAATCTATGGTATTTTTCCGAAATCTGTAACAAATAAATCCACACTTGATGTATTGGGACCAAGTACGTATTTACCCCCATTACCACGATTATAGCAATCTCACTTACTTAAATACGCGAATTAAGCGTGATACGTTAAATATCTCAAAAAGAGGATGCGTATAGAGCTAGAACAAATGCAGAAGCCGACTTCGATTGTGTATAATTTAGTCATTCCATCGGAGCAAGCCGACATAAATTAATTAATTGGGTCGTTTGTTAGATGGTTTCTAATCGAGAATAATATTATAAATGCCGTCTATGACAGATATAGCTATTAAAACTAGACTTCTAGACATAGGTACATACTGCGACTGATTTATGAATTTGCCGCAATAGATCAAGCGCAAATTCTGCTAACTATACATTTGTTACAGGGACATACACATTTGTCTGTAATGTAACCGTGACACATTACAAAACTTATTAATCCGGTTCAACGCGAATGGCGGGCGTTCGCTATATTAAAAGCTCATTGTTTTATATTTGATATTGCTACATATGCGTTATAGAATACGTCTGTATCTAGGCTAGCGAGATAATGATAGATAATACGGCACAATGAAGCACGCGCCGCACCGGTTCGTTAGTGTAACTGTTGAGTCACGGACCCAAAGATCACCTGACGGGGTGCCATGACAGCTCGAGTCGAGACGAGGCGCGCGCGCGCACGCAGCCAGCTCGCTCGCCGCTCTTGCACCATGCCTCAGCCCGAGTGTAGGGCGAGTATATTGTTCATATACCTAGTGTACCCTAGTAATCTAACGTGATGTGAACGTGAACATGACGTACACTCCACTACCTCTATTGAATATGTCATTGTGCAATGTGTAACTACGTCCAGTAAACTGCACATAAAGCACTCACTGCATGTAGGTCATCTCTGATCCTTAAGGTCTAGTTTCCTCTCGGGGGTATTCAAATTTAGAGCTTTTCCAAAGCTGAAGCTAACACTTTTGTCATAATTAATGGTAGGTATAGGGTGGTGGAACCAAAAGATGAACGTTTAAGCGACTATCCCAACTTTGGGATTTTTTGTGGGAGTTGTAACCTAGTTTGTACATACTATATTTTTTTATCCGATTAGGTGTAAGTCGGGATTAGATTTGATTATTGTAACCCCTCCTATTACAATACATCAGTATTTTTTAAATGGTTTTATGTTAACAAAGAGTATTTGTATTGTATTGTATTGTATGCCTGTTTGCCCAGAAGTTGAACGTTGTGCCCAATAAGTGAACGTTTTGGCTCCAATAGTTAAACGAAGAAAACGAATGACCATGCAGCCGGCCAACTTTGCCCATGTTGTAAATTCACCTACTAAGCAGGTATATAATTAAGCTTATAAATGCTGGGCAAAGTTGCCAAATTTTATGTATCTTAGTTATTAAGTATTAATTGTACTAACCCCTGCCTAAAACTTGAACGAATACATTTTGTTCGTTCATCTATTGATCACGATAGCAAAGGAATGAACGAACTAAGATCAACAGAGCGTTCACTCACTGGAATCGAACTCAAAAGATGAACGAACTAATATTATTCGTTCATTTTCTGGGTACAGGTTCTTTGTTGAACGATGGTGCTTTTCATAGTAAAACAAACCTCAAAATAACCGTGTTGCGAATGGATATTCACGTTCAACTTTTGGTTCAAAAATCAATGATTAAGTAACGATTAATGTAAGCTAAGTATAAAAGTTGTATCTACCTTTTCAATAAGATTTTATATCAGGCTTTGAAAAAACTATGCCTTCCCCAGTAGATGAATGCCGTTCATCTATTGGCTCAGGTACATAAAGTTGGAACCATTAGTTGAACGCTAAATATCGCTTAAATTAACAATAAATATGCAATTTGTGATAGATAATCCATTAAAGGTAATCAAGAATATATATCACGCAAAACGATGCATGTAGCCGTTTTATTCAATTTTATACGTAATTTAGAGCGCTTATCTTAAGTAAATCTCCATACGGACGGTGATTTTGGCGCGAGACCTCGACGCGAAGATCGTTCACAACCGCGTGTGTGTGGCAACTGCCCGTGAGTTTAAATCCCAGCCTCGGCAAAGGGATGACGCGTTAGGAAAAAAATATCACCAGTGCGTAAAATGTGTCGTATTTTTTAATTTAAATTTTTCGACAAAACGTTCATCTATTGGGTGGCGTTCATCTTTTGGTTCCGCCACCCTATGCCTCGCCTCGCCGCCGATCTAGTGAGTGGAAAACATTAGTTGAGTGATTCGTCCACATTTAAAAAAATCAAATTACATTATCGATTGTAAGTATACAGGGTGTAAGCGACATCGCAACGAAAACTGAAACGATAGTTTTATACCGTTATCGTTAATTGAAGTCGTGGTATTTTTTTCCAGAACCTCCAGGAACAAAAGTTCTGGGTTAGATTATGATTTAAGCCGCACAATGTATGGCGTCGAACTCAAAATGACGCGAGTTAATGACCGGATGTCACTTACATTACACCCCGGATGACACTCAGAATTAAATGTAGGCATGTACATAACAACTTGACCACTGACAACAAAATTCATATAACTAAAATATATATATCTACTTACTATTGATTTGTGTGTGAACTATATCTATATATAGCCCTTACGGCCGATGAAACAGCTCCAGACGCATATCCTATTTAACACACCGGCGCCGGCGGCCTGTGGACTAGGGAATGCAATCTCGATCTCGCGAGATCTCGTCCATAGGTATTTTACAAGACTGAGTCTCGTACAATTTTACAAGACTGAGTCTCATACAATTTTACAAGACTGAGTCTCGTACAATTTTACAAGACTGAGTCTCGTACAATTTTACAAGACTGAGTCTCGTACAATTTTACAAGACTGAGTCTCGTACAATTTTCGTACGAGATCTCGTTGGATTTCGAGATTGAGTCGGGTAGCATAATCCGTGTGTATCATATCGCGGCTGTTTTTAAAACTAATACTTATTGCTGCGAAAGGTTTGATTGCCAAGGTTCCTTAAAGAAAGTGATTGTAATGAAGATTTTTAAACTAAAAATGACAACCTGATGGTAATGATGGTTAATAAATCATATTCAAAAAATGGTCCTAGTGATAATGAAATCCACTACAGTCTTTATTGAACAAGCAAGCAAAGCGAACGAAGTTCTCCGTTTCAACTTGGGCAATAATGCTTTCGTATGTCCCTATCTCCGATTGCCTAGCTAGATGTCTGCTGTTCTCCTCTATAGGCAGATTCCATAATCATATAATGATGGAAAAAATACGTACTTATTTTGTGTTTTAAAAAACAGACTCACGAGTTCTACATCTCACAGGATCGTTAGTTTTTATTTCACATTGGTTTCACAGCATTTGCAGTGAAAAACGCCCTATCTCGCGAGATCTCGGCTAGGATTGAAATCACGCGAGATTGCATTTTTACAAGCTTTTATTTACTTTCACCTGTCCCGTTGTCTGTAGGTCTGTCTGTCTGTAATCAAATCTTGCAAGTTAAATTTGACCCACTTCCCGGTGATCGATTGAGCTGAAATTTTGGGTATAGGTATAATTTGGATGAAAATTCAATATTATGGTACCATCGAGCTGATCTGATGATGGAGACGGAAGGTGGCCATGGGAATTCAGTACTTAACCGATGTAATTCCGTTGAGTTTGAGCTCGTTAGAATCGTCTCAATGAGTAGTTGATGATGGTATACAGAATTGTACAGTCCGCAATAAAAGCCTTATCCAAAAATTAAATTTTTGACAGAAGTTTGTTTACTGTGGACACCTGAAAAATGCTGTTCTTTCAGTGGGAGATAGGCTGGCTGGCTGAAGGAAAGGAGACCACAGACACGAACCAATAGATACTTATTAGGTATAGTCAATAAGTCTGTAATTTTTATTATTCTTGGTACAAGCTTTTATTGCCGACTATAGTTTTCTGTCATCATCAACTACTCATTGAGACAGTTCGAGCCCAAACTCAACGGAGTTACGTGGGTTAAGTACTGAATTCCCATGGCCACCTTCTGTCTCCATCATCAGATCAGCTCGATGGTACCATAATATTAAATTGTCATCCAAACTTTACTATTACCCAAAATTTCAGCTCAATCGGATAACGGCAAGTGACTGCAAAATGGATTGCAAATTTTGACGGACAACTTACATAGGTACTTATACTTACATACGAACAGGTCAAGTTAATATAAAGCTTGTAAAAGTTAAAAAGCTCCTACACATACACGTCACGCTTCAGAACTAAGACCACTTCTGATTTCATAGAGTATATGCGACGTTGTTTATCGCTGTGGATTGGATATCCGTCACCCTCGCACCTCTAACCCACATACTACTCAGCAGTTAATATACTTAATGAATACAATGTGACGAATGATAGCACTGAATTTTATTGGTAGCTAATACGTTTCGCAAGTTTGCAAAAGGCATGCTGCCTAATATTCCTTTATGGATAAGAAGCGGTGCAGAACAAACGTGTATTTTATGAAATTACATTTCGGATCGTTAACTCATATTCAAAGGCACACAAGGTTTACACCGGAGTAGCACTGTCGTGGTATTTTGCAACGATGGTTTTGACGGGAGCATTTGATCAACCTTTCTCCCTACAATAATAGACTCTGGCCGACCTTCGGCGCCGTGCCGCGACTTCACGACTTTACACAAAGACTGTCAGGAATAATTAAAGTAATTACTGTTTATAGTAATTAATGACCCACATACCGTGATATGGTTTGATTGATCTCGGACCTGTGACGAGATAATTATGGCTTGGTGAGGCGCTATTGCCACATGCGCTATTGCAGTTGGTTTTCAATTAATGAATACGTACAGCGCACTTTAGCACAATAGTTTACCTATCACCGTGTTGTGAAACATTTCGCTCGTGCATGCCTCTTTTATTTCATTATTCTTAGCACTAGATGTGTACATAGATATATTTTAATTGGATTACTTTAACGAATGCATATTTAAGTACCAAAATTTGTTTTGCGTAGCCTATGGACGCCTGGAAATGTAGGGAACTCACTTGCGCGTTTCGACCCTTTAAAATTTTACTTTAGTCCCTCTGCAAAGTTACCGCAGGGAGTTCATTCTCCAGCTGGATCAATCGCGCAAAGAGGCAGGAAATTCCTTTGAAACCGCGCTGTGCGCGACCATTTCGTTTCCGGGGTGTGAGGGTGAACGCCGCCGTGCCGTCGGCGAGCGGTATGATCATGGAATGTGGCCGTGGGCATCATGTCAAACAATTCTTCGGAGCACATCCCAATTCACAAACGGTAGAACACGAGGAAAAGTCTCATATTAGGCTTAAAGGCTCAATATCACTTGTGATTTCGGGATTTACGACGATTCACACAGCAAGTATCTATGCTTGATTGCCAATGCATGATCGTGGTGTAATAAAAAAATATCCAAGTGCGCAAAACCCCTAAATAACTCTAGACATTATATAGTGTTTGTATGGGATGCTGTGGAATGAATATACCAATAATAAATTACCGTCGATCCAAGCGAGCTCTTTTTGGTTCATATTGTTAAAAATTAGAATAAGACCAACCAATGAGGTCATTTAATCTATACGTATAAGCATTCTATAAATTTTTAGGCATGATTCTATCCCAACCAATTAATTAAAATCTAGAATAAGCCCCTATTAACATGTTCTGCGTAAATAAATGGTTTCTGAGTAGTAAGCCTTTTAAATGAGTCCTTTTAACCAACGTCAATAAGGATTATCGACTGCAATTCCGTGTGAGTAGTAGCGGCGAAGGCGCGACGCGCCGATAGCCGCGGGCGCAGCTATCCGCGGACACAGACACTGCATTAGGCTCCTACGCCTGCCCCCGGCGGCTCCTTTGCTCCTGCCATAAGCGCATTTAACATATAATCACGCCCGCATTTCTCTTTTATGTGCACAAAACAGGAATAAAAGAAAACCTAAGATTGTTAATTATTTCTAGAGACCTGCTATGGCAACGCAACGGTGCCTATTACCGCGATCTCTGATCGATGCGGAATTCCATTAGGGAATATGGTTTGATGTTTGGTCAGGCTTTATTTCATTTCACATTTATGATACGTTGGTATATTGGTATCTTTGTGCATAATTATACGCTTTGGTCAAATCTTGCAAGTCAATTTTAATCAGTTTTCCGGAATCCAGTGGAGTTGAAATATTTACACCGGCCCTGTAGGTAGGCCGTGTTTACGCACAGGCGTAAATGTTGCACGACATCGACATGACGCGCGAGCTGTCAGGCGACATGGCGTTTCCCGCCGCCGCTCCGCTCCGCCGCCGCGCCGCCGGCCATTATGGCTGACTATGATAGTCCTCTGACAGTTCGCGCGTCGTCGTGTGCCAATAAGCAGCCTTTCTTCTTTTCTTTTCTTTAAGAATAGGAACTCCTAAATTCCACATATATCGTATTAGAGCTCGTTAGAATTGTCTCGATGAGTCGTGATGGGTGCAAAATTTATATTTTGACAGATACGAATTGTAGGTATTCGAACAATGGGCCGCCACTCATGTTGCTTGGACCTTGAAATTTTTTAACAGTCCTTCATTCATTTCATTTAGTTTATTTAATGGCATTTTGACTTCATGTAAGCCCAAGTAATTCTCGACTTCGGTTTTCATTTTATTACCGATCTATGTAGGTTTGATTTGATGATTCGTTGTGTTGATAGCTATTAGAAGCGTACGCGAGTCCCCTCACTCTGCACGTCCTCGGGAACTAATAATAATGGGTTGAGATAAAATCCTGTCAAATGTATAAATTGTAATAGTGCTAGTAGTTGGTTCGCTTCAGAATCGTCGTTTCGCTAAACGGAGCGGGCGGGTGGCGTGCGTGGGCGCGATTGACTCGTCAGAGGCTATCGGGTCACTTAGCGCTGCGCTTGCGCGGGCGCTTATCGTAGGGCGCCGCCGCCCGCGCCGCCGCCCGCGCCGCTCCCGGAGAAGATTCACTTAATTCGCTGAGTCTGTAAGTACCAATATTAGGAAAAGTCTGTGAGGTTGTAGCTTTGTCAGCTTGTAAGTATGTAGCGGGTAATCTGCAGAACCGCTCATTCAATTACAAAAATTCTTTCATCTATGTAAATAATGGACGTTCTGGGTGGGCATAGGCTTTATTTTCGCGGAGCTGCGCGGGTAGCTAGAACCTACCTACCTACACCATAAAATCTAGTGAGTAGATATGCCCGATTTTGTGTTATTTGTATGTAGGCATTCGAACCGAATAAGTAAGGTAAACGTCCCAATGTTTAACACCTTAATGGCTATTAGTTGACACCTAATTGTTCACCTCTATTGTTATGAATAAGGCCTATGGACAGTGCGTTCGTATTTGTATTGAATCACATTTACATCGATACAAACGCCAGTATCGGCGCGTTTATAAAACGCGGTGTACATAAGCCATAAGGTGTCCATTAATAGACCAGTGTCAGCAGTCAGTGACGTTTTACCGTATTTTTTTAACCTGACACTGCTTGGGTACCGATATCCATGTCTAAATCAAATTTAATAGTACATTACGTACCTATAGGGCGGTGACTTCGTGAATTCCCCATATCGCAGGTGTAAATATGCGTACTGGGGAATTCACGAATTACCGCCCATGGTGCGTACACAATTTTACGTCTTCTTCTGGGTGTGAAGTAAGATTTGCCGCCTCGGCCATGGGCGGTAAATCTCACTTACCGCCCAGAGTGACATAAAAAAAATTACCTAACGGTATTCATATTACCTATACGCGTCGATTTAAGAAACATGACTTTGTACTAACTAAACATCGGCTACAATCAAATGATTGTAGCCGTAAAATGAAGCCTTCAATATGAAGAATCTGAAAATCTGCCTGTTAATTCACATTAGACATAATTCTCATTAAATTGATTGTGAGCAGACTTGTATAAATGGATTCTAATTAGACATCCGCGGAGTGCCGCGTGCCGGTATCGCGCGACACAGAAGCTCTTTCCAATCTATTCTTGTAATGGTAATAAAGCTACTTTCTATCTTTTATTTATTGTCGCGCTGCTCACCCCTTTATCGCACAATTGACGACGAAGCGGGTAATTGCACTTTGCTAACCACATACTTACTTAGCTTTAGGTACAGTGTTATTTTTGAGAGTAAGTACTAGAGGTGCCTTTTATTGCATTATATATAGTAGGTATATATATTAGGTTTAGGTTTATAGGATTTAAGTGTAATATAAATACTTTACGATGGTTTCCGGGTAGGCATAAGTACCTATCATCATCATATATTTAAGAGCTTGGCTCTTGTCGGTGGAGTAATTTCCATTCTGTTCTATTCTCTGCTTTTTCCTTCAACTCTATACGATTCAACTTCAATATTTTCCTATGTACCTTAAAAAATCTTTTGCTCCTGCTTAGAGACGTTTTTACCCCACGGACCGAATTTTAAAGGAAAACTAATTAATATTTTGATATAACGATAACAATCGAAGGTTTTTTGTACTAAATTTCACCATATTTTTTTTATTTGATTAGAGTTAGTATAGAATAAGTTTAAATCATGTAAGGAAACTGCAATGTGCTTTCCAGGTTTTTTTTAGTTTTTCTCAAAACCATTAGAAGGTTAAGAATGTCACCCACGAAATAATAAAATTTCAAAAGAAAGTTTTGTTTCTGATATGACTCAGTAAACTCTGAGGTTCCTGTTGGCTTGAACTTGAACGCATAACATAAATTTACTTTGTAAGAAGTACGTCTGTTAAAAAAATGCTAAACCGGATCGTTCACATTTACGGTTTCGCGTAAATTTAATATACTTAATTCTACTGAGAACAATCAGCATGAATTGTATTCAAGCTCGCAAATAATAGGTAGGTACCCTTACGTGTACATTGCAATTGCTACTCCGACAAGTTATTTTATTGTGTGTAGTGAACAGTAGGTGCCAATCGGTTGTGTAATGAGTCCGTGCCCGTAAAGCACAATCGCTATAATAATGGGTATAATGGGGTTGACTTGATTTGTAATCGCTCTCCCCTGTGAACGTGAAATGAAGAAATTAACAGAAACCGACTCCTCCATGAGAATTTTTATTTAGCTATTATTGAAATACTCTCTAATTGCGGGATCATTCCGTGTAATAACGGGTTATATTTTCACTGCCTTTAAAGTGAACTATTAATTCAAGTTCTCTATAATATATGCTAAGTAAAGCAGGAAAGGGTGACTTTTAATCATAACGGTTATAACGATATCGTTTAATAATGGGAACAATCTTATACAGCTATGTTACCAAAAACTTTTTTTTTCAATCAAAGTCGAGTATTTTTTGCCTTTTTCTCATTAATTATATCGTTATCTATTACAATTTAGTTAGCTAATGAAATAGAGAAGAATCATCTTAAAATCATTAGTGGATGTAAATGGGTATTGGTTAATAGAAATTAATGGAAAAGTTGTCGGGCCACTAACCACGGCGAAAGGGTGGTCGGGAACAGTGACGTGATGAGCTGACGAGCGTGGCGAACGCTTGCGCAGGTAGCCACACATGCTCTATTACAATGCTTTTTGCTACGCCTCTAATTTCCTAAAGGGATTGCTCAAATTGAGTTTTGGCCCATGATATTGTTTATGATTACTCAACCGTTTCAGGGACATTCTTAATGGCATAGTGTTTCGTAATAGAATGTTTAATTTAATTTACAGTGTTATCTAACTATTTTACTATCTCTGATCAGTATTAAAAGCTATTAAATCCAATCCAACGCAACAAAGTAAAAAGCACGGCAAATATATGAGCGCGGGGTATGAGCTACCGCGCCGCGCATGGCGAATGTGTGAAGTTTAGCAACAGAGCCGTCGTTAGAGCTGCGCCTGCGTCCAGATGCGCACGTGCGCGCGCAGGTGAGGGCACACACTGCTTTTTCTACGAACCTTACACTCATTGTGTAAATTTAAACGATGCTTTGACTGTAACGGTCCCGAACAGCTGGCTGACCCTCGTGTAAATCAAAATCGAACTGCATCGTATTTTATAAGTACCTGAAATGATGCAAAATACGTAGACAAGTAAAACAATAGAGTTTATTGTACTTTCCTGCAAATTTTACCTAACCTGTAAAAGTTAATTCATAAGATCTTTTAAAGTTGGTACCTACTCCACTCATCACTCCATCACCTACCATAATCGGATATTTAATCTGTCTGTTATAATATTTTGTCTGGGATTTTCAAAAAGAACATGTGTCGTATTAAATCAATATGAAATAAGTAAAGACTGTTGACAAACTTTTTTAAAATCATTATTACGGGTGAGTTCCTGTTCCTGGTCGTTGAACGAAAACAAACAATATCATCATGCAGAGCCACGAGGCAGGCCGCCTAATAAGACAAGAGCTTTATCGTGCCGTGCACTTATCAAGTGGTTTGCCCACGTATATCTATTTCGAAGACTTAAGTTTGTCTACCTAGGCAGACAGTCGAAGCATATACCAATAAGGTACGGAAATGTAGCGGTCAATTAAACCGCACTACTAATAATTCAGCAACAAATTCTTACGAGCGCTTGTTTACTTGGGTTCGGTTCGCGTGACAGCGTAGATCCAGTTGCGCTAAGGGCCGGTGTGTTTACAACCATCTTACATTTGCGTCCGCTCGTACTAAGGAGCATGGGATTTGGAGCTTTGTTAGTTTGGAAGTAAGAGGCATAGATATGTGTCTGCGGGATTCGTTTAAACAAATCTGAGAATGGCGGAGCGTAGAGCTTACTCACCGGTCGCACGTGCGCGGCCGCCGCCGCGCCGGTGCGCCCGCGCCACAGGCCGCTAATCGCCGCGAGATTAGTGCCTCAGTAACAATCATGTCGATAACTGCAACTCGCACTTTAACTGACAAGTGACAATTGAAGTGCAGTGCGACTCACGAAGATACGGCATGCGTACAGTCATATACCAATCAGTCAAGTTTAATATTATTATGCAAAAGTTTTGCATTATGCAGTCGCGGAGGTGGATGGTGCTGTTAGAATTTTTCCTTGGAAAACGCCATCCCACCGCAAAGTTTTGACGACTGCCCATGCCAACGCACCACATTTTTGATAGTTCTTAGTGAAAACGCATAAACAAGTTTTACAATATTATTATTTTTATAATCAGGGCGTAAACTGTATATGTATGCTCTATAGCGATAAGACCGCCTGTCTTATCTTATATTGGTCTGCATTTGTTTGTTTTGGTGTAATAAATAATATTATTATTATTATTACATTTATTTTGTTTCTTTTTCTCCTTTTTACAGGGTAGTTGCTTTGAAATGTCATAGCCAGCATATCAAAAATTGGTGAATTTACCTACTAATAACCTTACATACACATACCTACTTACTTATATTATATTACCTACTTACTACTTTCAAATATGGTCGATGATGTCAAAAACTTTCTACTAATGCGGCATTTATTTAAAATTGTGGCTTTTTGAAGAGTAAGTATCTATAATTTGAGTTGGTATCTGGAGGGTTCAAGCTATTACATAGGGTTTTGGGCACTACTCCGTGGGGCAATGCGGGGTGACGGGTAAGACGGGATATCGGCCTTATATGGCGACACAACACACACACAACTCAGGTAATCAGAATCCCACTAGTGTCTGATGATGCGCCGCCATGATTTTAATCAGCACGGGTGAACGGGTGGACAAAAGCTTCCATTATTTTTTTATTGCAATAAACAGGTTTTTGTCACATTCTTAAATATTTTTGCATTGTAATTGGTTCGCGTTTGTTGCCTTAATATAACCAGCACAAATTTGGTGTTAATTTATTCCTTATGGATCAACTATCACGCCAACAAATAAGTACTTGTCTGGTTTCAAATACTGTTTTTTTTAATAATTTTCCGAATTCCATTAGGCACGCGGGGGCAAGATGGGGTCTTGAGTAAAACTATCTACAGGGCAAGATGGGAAAATGGCACATTTTCGGGGTTTTATGATTTTTAAATTGAATTATCAAAGTAGAGTTCCTAATAGGCATTGATTTTGAATGACTGGTTACCAGAGATAAATATTAAAATAAAAAACCTTAAAAACAATAGCATTTTTAGTTTTATTGACTTTTTTTACTACCCCGTCTACGTTAACTACCTATCCCCTACATTACTAGCTTGCCATTGGTGCCTCATTTTGTTTATTTGTCGTTAATTGTTGATTGGATGTTGTAATGTGTGTTTGGGATAGCTATACCATGCACTGTTGTAACTATCTAACTATCCTGTAACGTGCACATTTTCTTTTTAAAATTTTTGTTCAAGACAATAGTCCGAATCCAATTTAAAAACTTTTTATGCTGTCGCTGACGCACGTCTATCTCTAAAACGTTAGTAGCAAATGCATAGGGGAGACCGGGTATGGTTGTCTCACGGGTTGGTTGTCACAGCGGTTATAAATACAAAATGAAGGATTAAGTGAATCGATTGGTGAAGTACGGAAGGAACTAGCTCTTGCAATCTTTTAACACCGATCGATTCACTTAATCCTTCATTTTGTCACACCTCGGACACTGGCGATCAAATGTATGAAACAAATGCGTTCCTACGCACACAGTCTAGGCTCGTGTAGGTGAATGCGTACCATGCTTGTGTGAGTGCGATAAGACGTGCTAGGGTTGCCGCCATTTTAGTGCGTTCGCGAATCGGGAACGCAATCGGCAATATTACATGACCTTGTAATAGCGGCGTCGAATTATTTTGTGTGTTTGTAATTAATTATAAACAAAAACGTTTTTAACTTTATTTTGTGAGATTATTATTGACCGAAGCGTCAGCGAAGGTCTATGTTTTGACTCGAGCAATTTGCTTTTGTATGTCCGGATGTTCTCCTCTACAGGTTGCAATTCTTAACCGATTCTCATGAAATTTTGTGACCGTCTAATGATTAAATAGATATTTTCTGTCAATCCAGTTTTTGAATATTCCTACGCACAAGGTTATAGCATAACCATGCGCAGAAAACGCCGCAAGCCGCGTCGCCCGCGACAAGTTCAACGACCCCAATGACTCAAAACTCATAGCGCGAATTCCGATAGGGTAAAATAAATATGAAACATAAGTACCTATTGTAAGTTGGTTTTCCACTAAAACTAGTTACAACCGGACACAGCACAACACACGCCCATTACAAAAGGATTTGTGAATATTTGTTTGATATTTAAATATTCTACGTGGCCTCCGCTCTGCGCACCGCGTCGTCGCGTCCTTGCCAGCCGGTAACTGTGAGGTAACCGAGAGCGGGTGGGCGGCACTTTCAACGGGAGGCAGGGAGTGGCCATACTGTACGGTAGTACTCTTTATTATACTGTGATTTTGTACCCTTTTATGGCAGCTGTGACAACCAACCCGTGAGGCAACCATACCCGGTCTCCCCTACATTTGTTAGCGTAGTTCCTAAATAGGTCTCTCGATAATCGCAAATAGGCTCTAGCGCAATTCCCCGCTCGTAAATATCGCACATTTAACACACAGTGGTCGCCGCGATTATAAATAGATTGTTGCGATACAGACGTGTTTACAGGCCGTAGCGTATCAGCCAATAGCCTCGTGCTCGTACTGACCGTAGTGCAATTAAGTTCACGGATTTAGCTAAGGATTGGACTTATAAGCTGTGGTTGTGATCGAATCGAATATATAAATACATATAAGGGTTGAAACAACGAAAAATTAAACGTTTCGTGAAAAGGAAAGCAGTGCATTTTGGCGGGAGCATGCGAGAGCATTCCTGGCCCACGATTAAAATGACTAAGTACAAGTGTTCAATTAAGTAGGTAACATTATTGTCGAAGCAAGGGAAGTAGGCAATTGCTGGCTTAGTATTCATTTTAAACGGACGACCTTGGGACCATGACCTTGGGCAATTGCTCTTCCAGCAATATAGTGTTAAAAAAACAAAAATATACTTTCTGAAAATTTAGTCATGCTTTTCTTCTCGCCACTTTATGAAATTGTCGTACGCCTTTAGATATTTGTCTTTTGGCTTTGCTGGGAACAAATTATCAATAACTGAGCTTGCAGCTTCTTTTAAATCTGGGATCATTTTCACGTTAATTTTCAATATTTTCCGGAAAAACAACTAGCCAACAACGGTAAAAGCAGAATATTTTTTGCATTGCCGCCGTTTATTTTTTTAATTTTTTTAAGTTGGATGTGTATTTTTCTTCCGAAAACGCCACAAGTTATTTCAGACCAAAAAAAAGTCGCGATAAGTCACAGCTACTGATCTTCCGTTTTAGCTGTTTCATAAGGACCTATGCCTTTTTTTATACTGCAGTTTAAACTTTTTTTTAAAGTTTGCCCCTCCACAAATAATGGAATTTGTATGCAAGATTGTTGTCCAGCAAAATCGAGCTGGCAAGTTTTTTTTTATAGTTTATATTTTTTGACTATGCACTTCACGTCCTGAATAAATAAAAATATAGTCCAATAGTCAACTTACAATTAGCCGAATATTTTTGAGAAAAGATAATTACTAGCGAAGTCATAATTTAAATTGATTCTACCAATGATAGATTCCAATGACTAAGGAAATAGTTTTAAACATTCTAAAGGATGAGTTTCTACCAATGTTTTTCATCCATGAGTTAAAAAAAAGTGGACTCAGACTGAGAACTGTTATTTTTTTCTTTGACATAAAAACAAGAACGTGTCACTTAACATCTTCAGTGAGTTAGCTCGGCTGTCAGCGACTAGAAATAATGATGTAAGTGTATGAAGGCATTGCGTGTTGGAAACGAATTGTAAGCAATACCTGGCGCTTAGGGTGGGGTGTAAGCCACGAGAGACGCGAATTCAATATGGATTCCTTCCAGCGATTAAATAAATAAATAAATGAATTAAATGAATTTTATTCTGCAAATCAAAATTCTACTAAAGTTTCTTAAAAAGAAGACCACTGTTAAGAAGAAACGCCGATACAAACTCAACAGTCAAGTCATTTTTTGCCAAAAAAAGCTTATTACAATGATAGTTCTTAAACTACTGAATATGAATACGAAGAAAATCATAATGCGTTGTTCTACAAGAACACATGTCCGTATAAGCGATATGAATGATTAAGCTATTTTGGGCTCTGGTTTGGGCCATGCATTTCTGTCTGTAAAATAGTCCTCATCCCTGTAATAAACTTTGCCATCAATGTTTTTTTCAAGTAATTTTTAAGAGCTGGAAAGGGTAGAGTCATAATTAGGTAATCTATTATATAAAATCGAGAAACCAGAACGGGATAAAACACGAAGGAACGAGCGAGATAGCGCCTTACAAAAAACACGATCTCTGGCGACACGTTTCTAAAAAACAACGCAAGTAACACGACAAATAAATCTTAGAATCAATTTTCTGGATATTACCTTAGAATAAGAGCATAAAGGCTCCCGATTCTGTTGCGTATTTTTTCTACAATCACGTAATGAAATCTCGATAACATTGACAATTTGAAACGTAGGCCATTTTTCGGCAATCTTCGGAAATGTTCGGCTAACGTACCTACGACTCACATTCAGGCAAATTCAATTTTACGTAATTTGATTATATCTGAGACTACATTTCCATGTTAGTATAATCGTTATACAATTGATTCGGCTAAAAAAACATACTGTTTATAAATAATAATTATTAAAACTGAACTTTGGAAATTGCGGTTACAGAATTTTACATGAAATGGAACGTACGCGGTTCACTTCCGTCACTGTCACTGTTTGTTACTTTGAAAATTTGCCTTAAATTATTATTTATCGTTTGTTATCGTGTGCAACAAGTGCTCTGATGTTCGATCGGTCGGATATACTACCGAACACTACCTGTAGTCCACCGTCAAGATTAAATACTGGCCGTGTCTTATCCAAACTTGACATTGGCGGAATCATCAAGGCTTTGATGGAGCCATATAGCCCCAAAAATGGATTGATTGAAGTGCTCTGATCGGCTGGACCTATTGTTTTCTCATCTGGACCTTGAGCGATTATTTACGACATGCTCGGTAGTAAACTACAAGACCGAGTGAGGAATGTTGAGATCCGACGTTGCACTAAGGTGCTCGATGTTGGAGATACCATTAGTTGGGCAGGAAACCTTGCCAGGCAGAATGATGGTAGGTGGACCAAAAAGGTGTCATGATTGGTGACCACTTCTAGGTAAAAGGAGCGTCGGCCGTCCACCAGGTCGATGGGTGGACGATATTAGGAAGATTGCGGGTCACTTCTGGATAAGATTATTAGCTCAGGATAGGGACGGGTGGCGTGCTCGAACAAGAGGCCTATGCTCAGCAGTGGGCGATTACGGGCTGAAAAATATGATGATGGTCATACACAGATTTGGGTACACGTCTTTCCTGTGGATATTATCAAAGTTAAGGGTTACGAAGCCTAATTTTTGGTTGGACTCTTAATCCGCATAAACAGTGTCTCCTATTCTATATTATTATGTGAAAAAAACATTATTTATATGCACGTGAGCTCTTAATTATTGACCACAGGAGAGACTAATTTTGTTTTATGCACTGTGTAATACCTGAATGCTCATATTTTGTGTTTGTAATTGTGTGTGACTACAGAATATCGTCTGACATATGGAAGCCAATCCTGGAATTACACAAAGAAAATCAAACATAAAATCACAACATGCCAACAATCCATGGAGAGAAGTTTATTAAAGTTAAGAAAGCATACATAAAACCAGAAATGAAGTTTTTAGAAAATGTACAAAAATAACAGATGCACTTCACTGTGCCTTAAGTGGAAATGGGCAGGCCATATCGCCACATATAAGGAGAAAAGATGGGCACTAGAAGCAACAATATGGTCGGGGCCAAAAGGCAAAAGAAAGAAAGCTATCACAATTACAATCAAAGGCAATCACACAATAGTTACTATATAGCTTTAGGTATGCAAAAATCCATAAATGCAGTATAGTCGTGTGATTGCCAAGTTGCAGAATTTTATTTAGCTAGCAAATAAAGAATAATAAGAATGCCTGAGACTTGGTACTACCAAATATCTCACAACTTTTTGCGGTGGGAGAGTTTCGAGACTTGGCTTCTTTTTTACATGGAATGTTTTTTATGGGATATACTAGTTTCCACCGGTCTAACATTAGGCAAAGAAAATAAATCTAACAAATTTCGTTGTCTTCGCATTTAATAGCCGATTGTTAACGGTAAACCAATCGAGTACTTTGACCAGTGTGCCATTAACTTTGCTATAGTCTGTTGATTTTGGTCAACTTTAAAGATGAATGATGTATCATCGGCAAATAATACTATATCACAGAAATTGCTTACCATAGACGGCAACTCATTTATATAAACCAAAAATAGAAATGGTCCTAAGCTAGGCCTGGTCTTAAGCCCTGAAGCACTCCTAACGTTACTGCAGCTCCACTAGACTGGGTTCCATTTACAACAACTGTCTGTGTCCTATTGCTGAGATATGAAGACATAAGACTTAATGCATTTTCAGACAGCCCATAATGCTGTAGTTTCAAAATGAGCCTTTCGTGATCCACGCAATCAAATGCTTCAGAAAGGTCACAAAAAATACCAATTGCATCACAATAATTCTCCCAAATATTGTAAATATGTTTAAAAAGAACAGATGCGGCATCAGTTGTGGAACGTCATTTTGTGAACCCAAACTGATTATTCGTAAGCAGTTTATTTCTATTGAAGTGCATTATCATATCAAACTTTACTTAACACAGGTAGTAATAGATATGGGACGGAAATTGGTTTGGTCATTCAAATCACCCGATTTAAAAAGAGGTATGACTTTACCATATTTCATAAGATCTGGGAAAATAGAAAATACCTTCCGAAATGCAATTACTGTATATTAAAGCTAAATAGGGCACAATTACATATCTATGATATGATAAATGACTTTTACTGATGTTCCCCATAAATCCTCCGTTTTCTTTGAATTAAGCGACAAATGTTTTAAAAACTTTTACTGGGTCTACTTGACTAAAATTAAATATTAAATTATACATTTACTAAGATAAGCACAAAGTCAAGCATTAGCTTCTGCTCTGCTTTCATCCAAATTCTGTGCCAAGTCATGCGCAGGTATGTACCTAGCTGTGTAGATTTCCGGTACCAAAAGCAATCCAAAGCTCTGTAAGACCCAGCTGTTTAAGGGAGAAATAATAGGATATGGCTATTATAAGGATATCGGAATCAGCTGTATGAATTACGATTGTTTTTGCCCCGTGTACAACCATATCCTTCGTATGTAGAATAATGCAGCTATCAGCCTCCTCAGAAGTCACATTAAGCCCTGCTATCAGGGTTCCTGTTGTTTCTGATGATCTAATTGCCAGTCCGATGTTGGTGCACCCTTGTTTTCCTGAAGTGCGTAGCATCCGAGAAGCTTAAACCAGGTCTTCTTTATTTCGAGCAAACTGGTTGTCGATTCGTTCACTTATATTACGTATATATTTGTTATATTACCTACGTATATTACGCTCGCACGCCGTTTTGATTTGGTATATCAAGGAATTTAAATTAGCAATTTTATTATTAAAATGGTATTGTCATACTTTGTGACTATGGCAGCGCACATATTATGATTTTGATGATCAATTAATCCTTTTGATAAGTCGTTTAACGAACCAATTGGAAGAGGTAGAGTGGAAGGGGTAAACAGCTGCACGTCTATCTCTTTCATGAGACAGCCGCGACATACTAGTTTTTTTTCGCACTATCCGTCTCTCTCTTATTAGAACACTTAGAACAAGAGGTATAGTGTGAGAAAAATCGAGAGTATTTCGCGGCCGTCTCATGATAGACGTGCTGGCCAGACTCACAAGCGAAGACTAGCGCATTCGATCGTAAAGCCGTTGAGAAGTATCGACCTCTTGTAACTTTCTAGGAATGACCAAACTATTAAATAAAAATAAAAGGCGATAATTAGGACATGTAATTGAATTAGTTGCCTAGGATCGTTTAGTTGAGAAATACAATTATACAAGCGGATGTGATGTTTCAAATCCTGACCTACTAGCCCCCACATTATTTAATAAAAACAGGAACTTGAGTATTTATATTACTAGAGAAGATGTTATGTTGATTAACCAAATAAGAGATACCTATAGGTAAGTGAACCTACCTTTTGAATATTTAGAAAATTAGCTAACAGCGATTTAAAAAAATTGGTAAGTACTATAGGTAGGTAAAGTGTGTCCATTTGTGTTACAATTTTCACAGCTCTAGGTATAATATCTATTCGAACTGGTTACAACTACCTACATACATACTTAAGTTTTGTGACATTTGTATTCACTTGAATGTTTTAATTCATGTTTTGTCTTATCACTTGTGCCTTCGGTAATAGTCGGAGATCGAATCTCGCGGGCGCCGGCCGTCGATTGTTCTACCGTCCACGTCGCACGCAGGCTGCGGCTAACTAACCGAGCGGTCATCAAACACGTAGAGGTTTCCATTATAACCGTCAGCTACCAATGCAACTACCTTTAATCAATACAGGTAAACCTGGTGCAATGGTGTTTCTATTTATTCAAAATAAAGTTATGAGCCGATGCCTGAGAGGATTCAGGCAATACACAACCGAGTGTGTATAGTATGTTATCTGAGGCTCTAGTATAAGTTTTACCGAAACAAAACTACGTTCGCGTTTGCGACGTTTGTTTACCTACCTAAAATAACGTCTAGTACCTAGTGTTTTTTAGGTATGAATCATATTATTTTATGTACTTAACTTATTTTATGTACCTAACCTAACCTAACCTAACCTAACTATGTTAGTAATCTCAAAATCAAGGAAATCTGATGAAAACATTGAAAACCGACGGTGATCACGTAACGTTTTGAACGCTCGTTAGGACAATCCAACTGTCATTTTTCCATATAAAAATTGATATTTACATCTACCTAACGTATGTACAGCCGACGTCAAAGAGATTTACACATTTTTCGCCTTATAACAATGGAATAAGGTGCAAAAGTCTATACATATCTTTGAACTCGGCTGTACAATGCGTTACGTGCATGGTCGACCTGCAGGACAGGCATAGGTACACTAGTTACCGTCCTGTACCTACAGCGCTTTTTATGGGTGCATTTTGTTACTAACTTACGCGACTTGTATGATGGTTTTACAGCAATACAGTAAAACACCCTATCTTCGCCCGGAAGAAAATGTAAAAATTTCTACTATGTTTATAGAAATTTGAAAATTGAACTACCATACCTGTTAGGAAATGTATCTGTTTATTTACTTTTGAGACAGTTTCGTAGCTGCCTTCAGCGTCTACATGGTACTTCAACCTATATCCTAAATTGAATGCTTCACATGAAATAATTTATATGTGTAATTTAAGGGTTGCCTTATAAAATGTCGTCGGCGGGGTCAAAACGGTGGTTTCATCCGAACTCCGCTAGGGTTGTCACTTCAGTGATAAAAATTAATAGTGTTATTTTATGTATTGAAAAAAAAAATCTATTAATTAGGTTTCAATAGTGATATAAAAAAAAAGTTACATATGTTTCTTCCGTGTACACAATATCTCTCCCTTCAGGCCTTCAGATCTATACTTTCTTATTAAGTCCAGATACTTTACTCTTTTTAGTCTTATTACGCCATCCTTTTCCATCAGCATTTTTCTATCGTTTGTCATTTTCCTGAATCGAAAACCCATTTGGCGAAGTATCTTTGTTAATGTAAAATCACAGCGTTTAAAATTCATCGTTCCCATCAATTTGGACTTTAGGGCCTGGATAATTTGCTATTTTCTGATAAAAAATACAGGTAGGTTAGGTTAGGTTGACCTAGATATGTTAAATATAATTTCCCGGAATGGGCGACTTAAGCGTTTTCTTCTATTTTGAGGTTTCGGCATGATAATACGTAAACCGTAAATATAACCAAAACTACAGCGAATATTTAAATTGCTTTAAACTGTAGAGCCCTAATTTTTGTTCGAGTCATGTGTCCAAGCCCAATATTTCGCAAACGGATCATATTTCAAGATTTTATTCCACTGTTTTCTCGGCGTGATTGATTTATATACCCATGCCGAATTATAGTTTTCTAGTATTAAGGGTTACTGAGCTAAGCCGAAGACGGACTGACGGACGGACATGACGAAACTATAAGGGTTCCTTGTTGACTACGGAACCCTAAAAAGGCTTTTCAAATGAGTTAAAGAGTAATTAAACCCATAGCCTTTTCTAATCCGACCAGACAGGTAGACATCTTTAATTAAATAAATATGAGTTACAATGTCACTTACAGATGAGATTAATGTAGCCGATGAAAAAGTGACACACGCCAAACCAGTCGGCGCGGCGGCGGCGGCGGCGCGTCGGCAACGCGGCGCACGCGCTAATAACTATTTGTAAATTATGAAACAAGTTGCGCGGGCGCCGCCGCCCAGCCACTTGTTCCATTGTTTGCAATCACATCAAAATGGCGGAAACACTGACCAGCTGCTGACACACCGCTGTGCTGCCTACTTAAATATTACAATTAAATTGTTACGAAACCAATCGCTTAGATCTACTCTAAAAACAATAATAGAGTTCCGTTACGGAGCTTATTTGAAGTAAATCGGAAACAACTGACTGATTGGACTGATTTACATAAGTTGAAATTGGAATCTAGGAAATACAATTCTAAAGCAGTTCATTCCACTGTATAATATCTTCTATGCCGGGCTTTTACGAAATAACAATGAAAATGACGTGATTGGAACGTAAAGCCACTACCGAGTACCGGTACGGTGATTGTGGCACAGGATCGGTATCTGCACGAATGTGAATTTCGTAAGTCGATTGTGAGGTGGTCAAATTGATCGATGATGTGAAGCGTGCGCGCGCGGCTCCGCTTGTCAATTAGGTTAGCCGGGTTCAGGGCCTGGGCTCCAGTTGTTCCTATCTGCGCCCGCTATCTCGCGACGTTTGCGTAACCAACCTTAACAAGAGGAAAGCTATTCATCTTGCCAATAGCCAATGTGCTAACTCGATGGTCTCTAATAAATGCTATTAAAGCACAATTTGAGTAACCATAATTAATAATCTGCAGAATTAAGTTACATTTCTGGGGACAAAATAACAACGACCGTTCTGCTCATGCACAAAGCTCCCTATCGCAAAAAACGACGACCTTCATTCATCTTTCACGATCCATCCTTTTATGTTAACTCAATGAAAATAGTTTTTTATACACAACACAAAGCGGCATTTCTCATAGCTACTTCTGTCTCGTTTTAACGAGAATAATTTGACTTGGATAAAAGCGAGACAACCTATCAGAATAGTGACAGCCAAGAACCTGACGCTTAGACACTTTTTGCTTGTATCGAAAATGATGATGAAATCGTGACAAAAATGAATTGTGAAATTCTAAGAACATGAATTAAAATCAGTCTAATCAAAAAATCTAAAGTTTTCTTTTTTTAAATCTTTGTTCAATACAATCATACTTATTTTAATCATATCATCTACTGACTGACGATGTTATTTGTAACCAGAAGGATGATCACGTAAGTAGGTTACTACTTTAGGACAATTGAACTACAATTTTGCCATACAAAACCCGACATTTACATCTACCTGACCCATGACCAGCCAGGTTATAGTGGTTCAACTATTAAAGCTATTGCCCGTACTTTTACACATGTCCATGACACAAGAAATGGATGTCTTCTCTACCTAAACGTGTATTCGGTACATTTATACATTCACGTTATTCAAAAACATAACCTGCCCCTATGCTACCTTACCTACCGTATACTTATTCACAACTTGGAAATTTAGTTTTCGCGCATTAATTTAGTCGGATTGAAAGACAAAGTAATGACTCTATTTTTATTGTTTCCTTTCAGAATCCACGACGAAGACGATATTGCGATATATACATATTGCATAATTATGATACGTATGATACGGGAAGGCCGGGTGAGATGAACTCCATTTTGCTTAAGGGCTCTTAAAATATAACTGCGTACTAAATTAAATACCTCCGATTTATTATATCATATTTAATTGCTGTACTCCGTAAAGATGATCTATATGCTCTAAGATTTTGTATGCCATTTTTGAGTGCTTGTTTTAGATTTCTGGCAGGACAGCATATTTGTATAAAAATGAAATGAATTGCTCAAACCAAAACGAAAAGTGGTATGAATGTTAAATAATAATATAATAAGGAACACTGCGGGAGATTTGCACCACTGATCATGTCTCCTGCTGCTGGAGCAGTCAAGTCTCCCACTACCCTCCTTGCCTTACAAAGGTGTTTCCTTAAATGGCTGTAACGGATGATTAAAACATTTACACTTAATAAATAAACATTAAATTATCAATACAATATAATAAAAGAAAACAGTTCTTATCTTAAAAGCTATCGAGATAGCATGAGAATGCAAAGATTTTTATTTTTACTTAAACCTTTTACCGCGCACAACGCCGAACCGTACAACAGACTGCCAATATGGCCACGTTGCAGCCACCGTCTTTGGGCGAGTGTCCTTTGACCTGGCAACGGCACCGATAGCGCGAAATTTGAACGGAAATATTTGAAGTCTCCTACCTGGTTAGGTCTCCCGCTTTTCCCCCTAGGTATACTACATGTAAACGATTTGCTAAATATATGTATTTCGATATATGCGACCTAGGAGATAATATACCTAACGGAAGTGAAAATAAACAATATTCGATTTAAATTACTTACATTACATTATGTGACCCTGTTAGATATTATTTTATTATGTAGAATTAATGTGAACTATTTTTGTCACGTGTTCGGCTTTTAAGATTTAAAGTTTGCCCATAGCGCCCATGCCTATAAAACTTGGGGTACATGGGCACCTACCAAAAAAATTGCACATCAACAAGCACAATGCAATTCGCTGTAATCTCGGAGGTCGCGCCAGCGGCAGCTGCGCCCGCGCTGACAATAGATCCTTGCAGGTTGCTGCATTCCCGAGACGGTCTCACTTTCAAAGAAATTCACCTTTCGGCGGCAATGCGAAGCAGCGTACAAAACGCGGCAAATTCAAAGATTAATTCATTAGATTCATAATATTTTCTATTTGTTTTTTTAAGTAATAAAATAGATTTAATCAACTAATATAGTAACTTTTTATGATTTCTGCGCTTCATTAGGAAAGATTTAAATTAATGAAGCAAAAAGTATAACTACAGAGTCGAAACAAAAAATCGAATCATAGCAAATGACGATGAATTCTCGTTATACACCTCACCATTCACAACTGAAAAACATTAATTGTTCAATATCAACGCAACGCACCGAGATGGCGATGATTTTAAATACGAGTAGCTAGGCAATAATGGAAAATAAAATCAGTTCTTCCAAGTCCCTGTTCCGATTAGGCGAACGTTGCGCAAGTCAAGCAGGCGTGGTTTAATGTTACTCTTGTGGAAACAGCTGTAGGAAAGCTCCCCTTTACCTGGCCGTCCATGTACGCACGTGTTATATGTGCTCTTGTGTCTTGAGTAAATACGCGGTTCGTATTTAAAGTCCTTACATCCGGAGGTCGACGTATGCTTTAGTGACGATTTTAGTACCGGTTCTTTTTATTTACATAATCTTTTGTAATGGTAAAATCTCTTTTACTTCGCCAGTATGTAACTGTAACTATTATTATGCCAATACAATTATTACCTAAAACATTTAGTTAAATCATAATTCATTTCAAGCAATCATAATTAGTTGCAAGAGTCCATAAGCTACGCTGACCACTTACCATCAGGTGGGCCGTACACTCGTTTGCCACCGACGCGGGAAAAAAAAAAGGAGAAAAAAGCTGGAAAACGCAACGCATTGAAATAAAAAAAACAGGAATGAAGCCGTGATCAGAGATGGTTTTAAGTTTAAATGTTGGGATATCGAATAAACACACCTGTCGAAGACTTCCGATTCTTTATTGACTATGCAATACGATCAGTGTAACGTCGTCAGTGGTCCATGTTTCGTTCGGAACTTTCCATACAATAAATAATGCGTTCTGATTCCGATGTATATGTATTATTTATACAAGCCAGCGTGATTCCCCACTTTGGTATACTAATTATCATATTATACAACTTTAAACCAGTAGGTACTTCACTTGTTTGTATTGGAGAGATAATCATTGTCTGATGAAAACCAAACTGGTCCCCATTGTAAGTCTAAATAGGTGATCGGAAGCCGAGAGCAGGTGGAACAACCGCTTCCCATGATAATGTTAGGTAGCGCACCAAAAAATACGTTACGCGGTGAGCGGACTGGATATATTCATAAAATTATGCTCAATATATCGAGCAGTAATACATATTCATTAGTCATTGGTAAACTCGTAACGTGAGAATGCATCATTACAATGCTTTATTGCAACCGATATGCATACTATTAGGATCTTATCAATATTCAATTCGAAGAATCACATTTTAAGGTGTTTACATCACATCCCATGACATGACATTTGCAAGATAAGACGTAACGCTGTCTTTAATTAAATTAATAACAGGATGAATCTAAGTAGTATCAATTACAAGAATATGTGTAAGTAAGTATCATAGTAGTAGTAGTAATGCCTAAAATACCAACTAGCTGTTGCCCGCGACTTCGTCTGCGTAGAACTTGTTATCGTCGTAGAAAAAATATTTTTAATTATCGCTGTCCCAAACACACTTCTACCAGGGATGATTTCCGAGATAAAAACTATCCTTTATCTTTTCAAGGGTCTCAAATTATCTGTACGGAAAATTTCATCTAAATCCGTTCAGGGATTAAGCCTAAATGTTAACAGTGGTAATTCGTTTTCTAGTTTTTAAGCAAACAGTAAATCCGAAGTTACAAATCACTTACTATAAAAAAGGTCTTGCTCTCTATACAACCTTCAAATCCCTTTAACCCCAATAAGCATGAATTAAAAAAAAACTCTGAAATCAGTATTTTAGTCTTTTAACATACAGGTTAAGATGGACATTACAAATCTCTTACTATATTTTCTTGCTCTCCATATAAACCTTGAATCCCGTTTTAACCCCCTTAAGGATGGAATTTTCTAAAACGCTGAAAGTACTTACTGTTTTTGTATTCTAATAAGTAATCTTTCTACAAAGTTTCAAGTCTTCAGCTCAAAAAAATAAGTTTCCCCCATACAAACTTTGCACCCCTATTTAAACCCCTTAGGGGTAGACTTTTCCAAAAGGCTTAAAGTTATTTTTTTGTATTCAAATAAGTAATGTGTCTACAAAGTTTCAAATCTACCTTAAAAAAAGTGTTTCCCACACAAACCTTGCATCTCTTTTTCTTTGCATCCCCATTTAACCCCCTTAGTTAGGGGTGGATTTATAAAACGCTAAGTTATTATTTGTATTCAAATAAGTAATCTGTCTACAACGTTTCAAGTTTCTAGCTCAAAAGGAAGTGTTTCCCGCATACAAATTTTGCACCCCTATTTAACCCCCTTATGGGTGGAATTTTTTAAAACGCTTAAAGTTATTTTTGTATTCAAATAAGTAATCTGTCTACAAAGTTTCAAATCTCTACCTCAAAAAAATGTTTCCCATACAAACCTTGCACTCCTTTTTAACCCCCTTGGGGGTGGAATTTTCTAATACGCAGAAAGTACTTTTTTGTATTCTAATAAGTAATCTTTCTACAAAGTTTCAAGTCTAGCTCAAAAAATAAGTTTCCCCTATACAAATTTGCACCCCTATTTAACCCCGTTAGGCGTTTCAAAAAAGCTTAGTTATTTGTTTGTATTCAAATAAGAGTTACAAGTTTCTAGCTCAAAAGGAAAAGTTTCCCTCATACACATTTTGCACCCCTATTTAACCCCCTTAGGGAGTTTTCTGAAACGTTGACAGTTCTTTTTTGTATTCTAATTAGTAATCTTTCTACAACTTTGCACCCCTATTTAACCCCTTTAAGGGTGGAATTTTATAAAACGCAGAAAATGCTTTCTTTGTATTCTAATAAGTAATCTTTCTACAAAGTTTCAAGTCTCCAGTTCAAAAATTCACTTTTGTTTTTGGGGGGGAAACATTTCCCCCATACAAACTTTGCACCCCTATTTAACCCCTTTAGGGATGGAATTTTCTAAAACGCTGAAAGTACTTTTTTGTATCTTAATAAGTAATCTTTCTAGTTTTGTTTCTAATTAAAAAAAAATGTTTCCTCCATACAAACATTGCACCCCTATTTAACACCCTTAGGGGTGGAATTTCCAAAAATCCCGTCTTATCCCTTGCCTACGTCATAAAAGGAAGTCCTGGTGTAAATTTTAAGTTTCTGGTCCCAGTAGTTTCGGCTGTGCGATGATGAATCAGTCAGGAAGTCTACTTTCATATATATAGATAATGTAGGGACACTACCAATAAAGCTAATAGTGTAGATATAGATAGATATTTTAGTCATCCTGTCATATACCGTACCTAAATTATCAAGTACTAAGTATGACAATCAAGATTTTAATATTATGGTGAAAGGGTAGGTTATACCTTTCATTTTATCAATTTGCCATACCTATTATACTATGATGGTTCAGTGAATAAAATTCGTTATTTTGTCTCAATAAAATTTTATATTTAGTACCAATTTGGCAATTACTTACACATAATACTACATTGTGATACAAGTGAGGTATGTTGATAATTACATCAGAGGCGGAATTGTTCACGCGAGCCGCAGGTGAGCGTGAATCAGTGTTCGGATGAGGTAGTGCCATTTCGGGTGAATGACATTAAACATTGTACATAACATGAATAAGACTCGGAATTCCGGGACTCGTATTTTTTCACAGAAAATTTTCCTGACAATATATTAAAGACAATATAAAAAAAATATTGTCGATTCGTACATTAAATCGGGATAGGATTCAATCAAACTTAGAACAGTTTCTTCCATGGTTTGCCGAGGCATGTTCAGTTAGATAGCAAGGTCTAATACTGTTTTTGTTTAAACAGTATTAGACCTTAATTTTGCCAATGACAACGTCAATTGTATTTAATCATTTAGTCTTAAAAATATTCGCCGCTACATGATAGCTTTGTTACTCTCTTAAATATTCTTTGCGAAGATATTTTACAATTTAAACATTAGATTATCTTGCTTAAGTACTATCACTAAATTGTAATAAAAAATAAAGTAGCAAGTATAAGTGTAGTCCGCCAAACCAAATGTAATATGAAAATTATCTAATATGAACTTTAAACTTTTCATATCATATTTTCTCGGGGTTAAAAGCTATATCCATACTAAGCTTACGCACCGAAGTCCCGCGAAATGGCACTACCTAATCCGATCACTGGTGATAAGAGAGCCGAGGGTGTAATTATCAAAGCTCACATTTTTTCAACACATTTTGCGATGAAAAAATCCTAATAATGGCAACAGGTTTTTACTCACATATTATACTTCTGGTCACCACGAGTCAACATTTTTGATAAGAACCAAACACGCATTAAAAATGTTTACAAATATTTGTGAAATAACCTATAATGGCGCGCAACAGTTTTTTTTTGTGAAGTTTGCGCAGTGCGCGTGCATGTGTTAAGCCAGACTTAGATGAAATCTTTAAACAGCCAATATAAAATAAAATAAATAGTTTTACTAAATTAAACGTTTCTATATCATATCCAAAAAGAAATAGTCAATTAATTAACAAAAAGGATTTAATTTGTTTAGTCGAGTAAGAATCCATTTGCCGAGAATTTAAAAAAGCTTTAGATACATTCTGTACAACCCGGTTAATTTAAGAATGCACCGTGTTCATACATACATCATGCTGCAAGGTGCCAACGTGACTTAATCGGGATATAACCATAACACACGAGTGTCGTAATGTTATAAAACACGCGTGTTTAATACCCAGGATTATAGCCTATACGCGACATAATAAGAGGTACGTTACGAGCAAATGTGTTGAAAAATATCTTTACTTACACAATCTGATTATCGCTTACGTAATATAAGGATTCTAAAGCGTTTAATTGGGAGTTCTGCTACAATAATCTCGTGTGATAAAATGGACTCTTATAAACGAATATTATACACACCTTTTTTCAGCAATCGTGTAACAATCGGAATGGAAGGATGAAGTGCATGACTCAAAATTTTCTTACTGGAATATGGCAGTCAAATACGAAATATTACCCTCCTGTTTTTCAAGATCAAAATATATATATCAAATATTGACAATACTAAAAGGAGATAGGCAAATAGAATGTAAGCTCTAAAATAGTAATATGAATCGATTTTTATAGTCGAGTTCTCTACTGACAAACTTTCAAAAATATCTATGTATACAGTCTTTAATAGTTACCTACTTTGGGTAGGGAAGTACCTAATGGTGCAATACCAATATATTTATTTGAAGTCCGAACTATCTTCTTAAGCCATTATAAGATATTAATATGATCATAAGTGCCTATGACTTATTTATTAGTTGAATTCATAAAAAATGAAAATCTTCAAGGTTCAGTGAACTTCCTACAATTAATCCTTTTATTGACAGGAAATGTTTGCGTCTTTTGGACGATCATTCAATATTTTCCTGCTCTTATTGTGGAATGACGAGACTTAAGATTTTTATGAACATCGTAATTCATCGGCTGTTGGAGGGTAAAATAGATCATTCACTTTAATAGCTCACTGAATACGTTACGCTATTGAATTTATTGATACCAACTTCCAATAGATTAAACATTATCCAATAAGACATTATAGGAGTGATGTGCACTACATCTTTATGTCAATGCAGGTCGTTATTTTTCACCGCGTTATTAGTAAAACACCTATAAGTAAGTACCACAATAAAGATAAATTTGCACTTAAGGACAGTTTTGCGGAGGCAAGTAGAAATGTGGTTAGAGTCTCGGCATCTAAATCATGTGAACTAATTACACTAGCGCCCCTCCTTATCTAATCTGGTCTGAAAAGAGCCGGTGTGAATGCCGGCTCACACATGTGGCGCACTGCGCAGCGCACGTGTTCATTCACGTCTCCGGAGGGACAGGAGATAGCATGGAGCAAACTAGAGGTAAACAGTCAACAGTGTTCATGTGTGTCAATCCCTTGATAAAATCTACAATGAAAACCCTTATGCCGCTGATACCTAATCGTGAATTTACATTACCTAGTTAATCTAGTTATGAAGTCATGGTATTTCACCCTCTTTATTGCGTCAATTAGATAGGTACCTATCACGAAGAATTGCTTCAAAAAAGAACTTGACAGTCGGTAGATATTTGTATGGACAATAGTGTTTGATTTCCGAAATTCTTTGGTAGATAACCTAAGTTTATCATACAGCTATCTCTTGCTGCTGTTAGAATTATTGTTCAAAATACGAGTCATTGAGTTACACCTAGCATAAGTTTGCGCATGTCAACATACTCTCATGAGAGTATGTTGGTTTAGTCTGTGGCGGGCAGTGATGGCGGTCGTTTCGAGTGCAATTTTTACTCAAAACTTTTAAAAAATGCCTTCTTTTGCATTGCGCTATTGCACCAACAAGAAACCCAACAATAGTAAAAGTACGGGGATCACTTTTCATCGGCAAATTCACAGATTTTTGAAATAACATGAATTTTTCTGTAATTTATAAAATACGCGCCGATGGCGGCCATTATTTCAAAAATTAAAAATGTAGAAGTGACAATTTCTTAAGACTATTTTGCCTTATTAGTAGAACATTAAACGTACTAGATTTACTGATTTGAAGCTTTAAAGAGCTTAATTTTTGCGCCAAAATAGCAGCAACCATTTGTTTTATTTTTTATTTAATCGTTTTTAAGAATAATTTTAGTGGCAACGTTCAATTCTCTTTATTTAAATATATCTTAAGTTCTACTTATTTAAATCCTAGGTAAATTCTCTTATACAAATAATTTACGCGATGCGAGTATGGTCTCCGAATATGAACCCATTAGCAATTTAGGACAATATAATTATTATATCAATTTCCAATTTGAAAGTGGTCGTAATTTAGTTTGTTTGTCTTGCTACGATTGCTATCAAAATCGATATCCGCAATCTGAGGATCCGCATGGACCTTAAATTAAGACTTTGTCATCAAATCTGACACAAATTGCTGAGACAAATTGCATCAACATAGTGCATCCACGGTAACTATAAAGATATCCAGTATAAAAAAATACAAATAGGTACCAAATGTCGGTGATTAAAGAAATAATAAGTTTTTTTATAAATCCCGCTATAACTGAATCCGAACTCAGATAATTGTCGCATCTACTACGTTTACATACTCTTTGATTTTCCAATATGGCGGCCTGATTGGAAGACGTCAAGAAAAATGTTCTGGGTTGCCAGTCTATACGTAGTAATAGTAAGTCAATGTTACGAGTAGGTAACCCTAGATAATGTCATTTTCAATAGAATCTTCCTGATGCGTTAGAACGCTCATCTATTTAGGAAATTTTCTGTCTGATATCTCGACATTTTCTTCACATTTGAATCTTCATTAAGAAATATGACCATCACTTCAGATCGATTTGTAAAAATTGAAGCTAAGCACGGGTTATTTCCACGACACCAAAAACTGGCTTCGTAAAACTCAAATGGAAGCATCGTAAGCATCTGAAGGATGCTTCTTGAGGTAGCGATAAATCAAACTATAAACCTTCACGTTACAAACACACTTTATTTATTAACACAAATTAACGGCCATAAAATATACAATACCTTCCGGCAAAATACTTGATAAGCCCCAGCTCTGTCATCTCATCTCTAATATCTCTATCGGTTAGGTATCCAGTGCGATCAGCGGCAGCGGCTAAAATCTATAGAGGTTTTAAACCGCTGTCGCGTGTCGCCACATCAGCCTCCTTCGAGACCTTAAGTGACGGTATCGTTCGGGAAACCACACCCGACGACCAGAACGGGTCGTTCTAGGCTCAGCAAGGACCGGAGCAGACGGAACTATTTTCAGTTACTGCAGCAACAGGGACGGGCGGCGTACGACTACTATCTGGTTCATCCGAATATAAGCCGGCTTTAAACTATAGACACAGAAACTGTATTCCCGGATATTTCAATTTTAAAATATTTATCGTTCCTTCCTAAAACACGGTACGGTATAAGGTGGCTGAAGAGATTTGCGAACAACAAAAACGTGTGAAGCTGTGGCCAAGTCTTTGAAGACAAACGTTTTGTGGGTGCCGTGACGTACCACTGTTGCAGGTTACAATTATTTAAAATAGGTATAGTCAGTAAGTCCGTCATAGGTCGGGTGATATAAGAAATCCCCGGGGAGCTTAAGGGGGTCCCCGTATACGTGTTCAGCGGAAGATGCTGAGAGGTCAACACTACGTATAGTCTAGTAGTACTAGTCGAAGAGACTCTGTCCAGGTATCGTTTGCATGGCACATTACTGCTGCCTTCAGCTGACGGTGAAAACGTTCCACCAAACTTGGCAGCTGGATGGTAAGCAGTCGTTTTTAAATTATTGAAACCAGTTAATGATGAAATATAACGAAACAAGTGAGTGTGACTCGAACTGCCTACCTCTGTCCGTGGTCACCCTATCGGGGCAACCAAAACGGGCTATCCACGTAGTTATGGGGATGACCCGTTTTTGATTAAATGACGGAGTTCTATATCTGTGGCTTGAGATTTAGCTATAAGTCTAGTCCATCAGTAATACACATTTTTTTTGCAATTATAACCCCAGTTATAAGAGCGGAAACAGAGCTGATGCGTCTAATAATAGACCAATTTCACTTTTACCAGCTATTTCTATAATCTAAATACCAATATACATATTATAAAACTCTTGCGTTACTGACCGATTGACAGACAGCGCACAGCCTAAACCGCTAAAGATAATATAAGGATGAAATTTGGAACATACATATATTCTTTACAGTACGTGGACGTGTACTAAGAAAGGATTTTTCGAAATCAACCCTTAAGGGGGTGAAATAGGGGTCGAACCGTTGTATGGAAATCGTTCATTTGGAAAGCTATAGACTTCAAATCTTTGTATGAAGGTTTCTTACTAAAAAGCCAAATAAATGATTTAGCATTGTTATGAAAATCATCCCCCTAAGGGGGTTAAAAAGTGTTGAAAGTTTGTATGGGAAACATGTCGTTTTTTAAAGTTAGACGTTTAAAACTTCGGTCACAAGCTCCTAATGTAAAGTCAAAAACATTGATAAGGGATTTTTTCTAATTCATCTCTTGAAGGGGTTAAGATAGGGGTTGAAAGTTCACATAAGAGTGATTTTTAATGATAAACTGTGGCTAGAAATATGAAAGCTGGGCAGCAGATTTCTTTTATATAATATTTAGGTCAATCCAGATTTTTTTTTAAACTTGCTCTCTAAAGGGGTTAAATAGGAGTTGTACCGAGAAGACGTTCGTTTCAAAACTAAGAGATTTGAAAGTTCGTATATACGTACTTTATTTATAAAACCAGATAATTGATATAGTTTTCATCAAAATTAATTCCCTAGGGGTGGCAAGGCCATATGGAAAACATAATATGAGAGTTAAAACTTTGCGCATAGGCTCCTTTTATATAGTCAAATATGCTGAGTACCGACGGCGATTTCTGAAATGCATCCCCTAAAAGCGTTATAGGGGTGCAAAGATCAAGTTGGGGAGGTAAGTGTTTTTTTTAGCTAGAGACTTTGTAGAAAGATTACTTATTAAAATACAAAAAGTAATTTCAGCGTTTTGGAAAAATAACACCCCTAAGTCTTAATATTTATTCAGCAAATAGGCCACGAGGGCACTTTTACAAGTCAAAACAGAGTCTAAATAGTATGAGTACATTATTCATAATAGAATTAACTACATCAAAGTTTACATGTTAAGGGGGTTAAAACGGGATTCAAGGTTTAAATGGAGACTAAGAAAATGTTTTTATACTAAGAGATTTGTAACTTCGGTCTTAGCCTGTATGTTAAAAGACTACAAAATTGTTTTTTTTTTTTTAATTCATCCCCTATAGGGGTTAAAGGGGGTTAAAAGTTTGTATGGAGAGCAAGACATTTTTAAAGTACGAGATTTATAACTTTTGTTTTAGACTGTTTGAAATTGATTCCTTATGGGGGTTAAAACCTTCATCCCCTAAATGGGCTAAAAGGAGTTGGATGTTTTACGGGGAACAAGACGATTTTAAAGTAAGGGATTTGTAACTTCGGTTAAAGACTAGGAAACTAATAACAGCGTTTCTTAAAATTCATCCTCTAAGGAGGTTAAAAAGGGTTGGAAGTATGTATGAGGAATGAGTAATTTTTGAAGTAAGGGAATTCTTAGGTCATACATATATGTATACTACGAGTATATGGTAAGTCATTTATTAGTCAAAATACATAATCCGACTGCTAGCAGAAAAATAGGTTAGGTCCAGTTAGAACCACGACCCTTACAGAACCGAACAACTACCAGACATGTAGGTTAGGTTAGGCTAGAACTGTGATGCTCCCAGAACGAAAAAACGTAATGTTACAAATGAAAACTTGCGGATTATTTTGTTGATTGGAAAAGTTTATTTTGGATAATCAAAATAATTTATTCTCTAACACCGTTAAATGGGGACGGTGGATGGAGATGGAAAGTTCTACTCTTTTAGCATTAGATAAGTTTGCTTTCAAAACTATACAGGTAGCCCGGACTAACGTGAGTAAAACTACTGGACGGATTTAGAGGCAAACATTTCCAGTAATGTAGCTTTCTTTAATACATTATGAAAATATACAATTTTAGCAGAAACGTCTGTCGATGATCTCCTTCTTACCTCTCACGCGCCGTCACAACCATCCTAAAATCTGCCGAAAACAAAAAACAGCGAAAATACTCCAACGCCTGCAAAATGCAACACGTAACTTTCACCCGCCTTGTGACATCGGTCGACGGCGTCTTCGCTCCCCAAATGACCTCATTTATCAAACACATGGCAGATGAAATCTCAGAGCGCTGGAACCGCTCCTTAAGCACCATACTGGGCTGGCTGAGCTCGAATCGGCATTGCCGTCATACGCGCCGCCACCAGTATGTGTATCCACGGTACATGACACCGCTTTAAACCCGTAGCCAGATGGCTCGGCTTCGACGACGGTGCTGCTCTCCCCCCGCAGTTGGACTAATACCTTTTTTGACCCCTACTTTTAAGATTTTTATGTAACATTGTATAACAATTAAATTTGTAGAAATACTCGTTCTTAAATTCTTAAGATATTTATATTTGTAAAAACGGAGTTTTCCATTTTCGAGCTGGCAGCTTCCTCGCACAGCGGATTATTTAGTATTGCTATTCAACGAGGTAATGCTGCCTGCATCTGGTACGATACCACGTGGGCCCTTTTTAGAGATTTTATAAGTTAGCTTTAGATTGTTCTATTATTATAGTTTTATATTCGTTCTCTTTTTATAATATGTATTTTTACTGTTTGTTTAAATAAAGATATGTATTACATGTCCAAAAAAAACTGAAATAGACAATACACGCTTTAGTTTTCAATTGAAATTTAACAATTTAAACTAATGAACTCATCGCAGTTACCTTTTACGCTTAATCCCTGAACGGATTTAGATAAAAATAATTCGTACAGATAATTTGAGACCCTTGGAAGGATATAGGATAGTTTTTATGTCGGAAATCATCCCTTAAGATGGTAAAACTTTGTTTGGGTCGGCGATAATTAAGGTTCCGCCTACAATAATTTAATAGCAATCATTTTTCTAAGATGGTTACAAGTTCTACGCGGACGAAGTCACGGGAAACAGCTAGTCCTAGATAAGCTCATTTAATAACCGCATTTTAACAACAAATTCTACGTATTATCGAGTTCACGATATGGTTTTAGACAGGGCTTATATAACTTGTGAAGACGCTATAACAGCTCTTTCATCTTTAATAGTAGATAACATTGATAAAAACAAAAAATGTTCTCTCCGACGTCATCTGTTATTTCAGCCAAAAAAACCGCCGAAACTTACAACATCGTACTTTCGGGTCGCGTTCGGCTAACGTCGGGTGCGGATATTTTGTTTTTGTTATGAATTTATCATGTCATAGTTAATTCTTAACGCTTATTTGCATAATTTACAAACAGATTGACGGACACATTGGTTTTTCATTACATAACTTTAGAATACATCTTAGTTCCGTGAATGTACCTAATATAATATTATTTATTATATGATTATCATATTTTAATAATAAACTTGTTTTATTTTAAACCATCTACAATTAACAAGTCGCTGCCTCAGTATTACAGTTAATGTAACATTTTCAATTTTTCAATTTTTAGCCACTTGTTTGTAACCACAGTTGCCAATTTTGCGGACCCCTAAACTGATTATCGCAACTGTAGTTGCCAAGCAACGTATGGGCTGCTTTGATGAAGAAAAATTAGAAGCAACTTATGCTACCTTTTTTAAAATCCGAAATCAAATGAGCGGTTAGGGTAGTTAAATTTCGACCCAGTGTCACTATAACAATGTTGAAATTTCAATTCGATAAAAGTTGAACGTAAAAACCTGTAATATTAGGCCGGCGAGACTGTTCATTAAGGTGGTTCGATTTCCACACAAAACGTTATTTGACATCCGCAGGCTAACAGCGTGATTTTTTAAGAAACTTATGTTAGTAACTAACTTTCATAAATTGGCTTTCCATTTGCGCGAAATTCCCCTTTTTCTTAAATAAACTTGTATAAACTAGAATAATTTGAGATATTAGTTTGTGACGTCATACTTTGGGAAAACCATTTTCATCAAATTATTCTACTTTATACAAGTTTATTCAAGGAAAAGGGGAATTTCGCGCAAATGGAAAGCCAATTTGTTTTGTGGAAGTTACTTACATAGGTTTCTTAATAAATCACGCCGTTAGCCTGTCAATGTCAAATAACGTTTTTTATGGAAATTGAACCACCTTAATCAAATATCTGGAAAGAACGGTTCACTGACATTTTTATTCAACGTTTTAATCACGTTTATAAAAGGTTCGGTTTCGGCCGAAACTATACTTAATCAATCCCGAACCTTCGGTTTCGGTAAAAACATGTTTCGGTCTGACACTAATTAAGTAATTAATATCACATTCAATTAACACAACATTTGCTTGTAGACAATTCGTGAGTAGATCAGCCAAATTATATAAGAAACTAAATAAGCAACTAAACATTTATCACTTACCTTATTATGTAAAAAAAGATATATGATTGGTTGAAACCTAAAATTTATTACGATATAGAAAACTTATTACTAAATATGTTTCAAATTAAACAATTATACACTTCCACACACACATCACTCATTAACATATACACACGTTCCTTAAGATACCTTACATTACATATACCAGTACAAATTCACCACCATAATAGTAGATTGTATGACAAGGGTCTAAAATAACCACGAGATGTTTATTTTCCCGAGGGAAGTGAGGGGAAATAGTTCGAGGGGTAATGGCTTTTCGACAGCGAGAAAATAGTAAAAACAAAGAATCGATCAATCGATAATAAATACCACGACGAAAAGATTGTTCAATTTCGCGCCATATATTTTTTAATAAACTGCTTTAACTTTTTTTTTATAGACAGCATCTATCCCGCACAATCTCATAGCTTTTGCCATGTATGCAGCCAACCACGCTTGAACGTTTGGACGCGGCTATAGACGGCCGAGGGTGTTTATTTTTTTTCACTTCTCATGCTCGAAAAGTGTGTCATATTAGACCTAGATAGCGGAGCTAAAGTAGTACATTTAGCCCCTAGGGAAAATATGTAAACATATTTATGATTTTAAAAGATTTTAATTTGACCAATCAAAGCACTTCAATGTATTAAGTCCACCAATCACAACTGTTTAAAAAACCATTTTTATTTGCTATCAACTAATCAGAATACAGCTATATATTAAAATCAACCAATCAGAAAACAGATTTTATTTCAAATATTAGGCGTTTTTTATTCTCGATTTCACAAACATTAAAAAAAAACGCATTTGGCCGTCTATAGCCTCGACCAAACACGTTCAAGCGGGGTGGCCTGCAAACATGACATGAGCGGGATAGACTGCTGTCTATCTCGCTTTATCTTATGCAGCGTATGCTGTCCGCCGCGCTCGGCCGTTTGGACCCGGCTATATACGGTAAGTAGCGTTTATTCGTGGTGTCAAAATTTTGTATCTGTGTCAAACAGTTTATTAAAAAAATCATGTTAGCGGCATTGAACAATCTTTTCGCTGTGGAATTTATTATTGATTGTAGATGGATAATGTTTGTTTTCACTATTTTCTCGCAGTCTAAGTGAAAAGTAGAGTGTATAACTCTGGTCTAAAAGCCATATTACCACTCGAACAATTTTCCCTCACTTCGCTCGGGAAAATAACCATCTCGTGGTAATATGGCTTATTTTAGCCCCTTGTCATACAATCTACTATTATGATTGTGATTTCGGGAATAAAAACGCCTAATAATATTTGAAATTTATTCTGTTTCCTGATTGGTTGATTTTAATATATAGCTGTATTCGATTAGTTGATAGCAAATACAAATGGTTTTTTAATGTTAATGTTTTGATTGCTGGATTTAATACATTAGTGTTTAGATTGATCAAATTAAAATGTTTTAAAATCAAAAATATGTTTACATATTTTCCCTAGGGGCCAAATGTGCTACTTTAGCCCCGGTATCTAAGCCTGATATGACACACTTTTCGAGCATGAGAAGTGAAAAATATACAATACCGTCCGGCCAAATACTTGACAAGTCCCAACTGTCATCTCTATCGGTAGCCAGTGCGACAGCGGCTAAAATCTATAGAGGTTTTAAACCGCTGTCGCCACATATCCTTCAGTCAATTTGTTCGAATTAAGTAGGGTAATTCCGGGGTAGATGGCCATAGGTAAGTGGGGGTTGTACCTTCTTTTACCGACAATTGTTCCATCGAATGTATGTTTCCCAGAATTTTAGTTCATCGAAAATATTTTTTTCAGTATCAGTAAACTTTTCAGGAATGTTATAAAACAAACCTAACCTAACCTAGTGGGTTCTACAGAATGACCTTTTAGCAGTACCTAAAAAATTAACGGTTTTTGAGTAACAGAAATTCTATGAAACGAGAATTCGGCGAAACCATGCATTCGGTGAGACGTTTCTCGATGAAATAAGGGGACACCGTAAGGGGGAGATGGCCCATCAAAATATTTCATGAAACCAGTATCTTGATTTCGCGAGTTTTTTGACCCGACTGGCGAAGGAGAGGAGGGTTATGTTTTTCGAGAGTATCTATGTATGTATGTATGTATGTATGTATGTGACCTTATTCTTTGGCACGCCCTGCAGCCGTTCGACGGATTTCGACATATATCATTTAATTCGTCTCGATTGCAGGAGTGTCATAGGCTTATAAAATTTTCCAAAATTTCCATCAGAATCTAAAATTCGCGTGAAAAACGGACGTAATAAAACTAATTAATTCAAAAAATCAAAAAACCCGACTCGTCAAAAATTAACACAAAAGATAGAAACAAGATGCAAGATTTAAAGAATCAATTTAATCAATCAAATACATCTCTACTAATAATATAAAGCGGTATTGTTTATATGTTTGCAATTGTATTGCCGATTATCACTTCGCATTCGCAACCAACTTTTCGCATAATTTCATTTCGCCGAATGATCATTTGTCAACTTATCAAAAGGTTTAGTTTTATTTCCCAACCACACGGTTACCAACTGTATGCTTGGACTATTTTTATAGTCAATTTTCAGAATGGTTCAGTTTGACTAATATACATTTCGTAGTATAACGCTTACCAAATGTCTTATTTAGTAAGGTTTCATTTAGTAACTATGTAATTATTTATAAAGTGGGTAAGCGCAACCGCTTACTTGTTTTTATGACAATGAAGGTCCCTGAATGAATCGCATCATTGGAGACTTATCTCCAATGATTTTAACTTAACATAAACATACATTGCACGTAGAACCGATGGCCGTTGGGGCAGAAATGTTTTCGAGTGGCGACCACGTACCGGAAGGTACAGCGTGGGTAGGCCCCCCACAAGGTGGACTGATGACCTGGTAAAGGTCGCGGGAGTCCGCTGGATGCGGGTGGCGCAGGACCGGTCATTGTGGCACTCTTTCGGCTGATATGATGGTGATGATGATGAACCTAACCTAACCGCCAGCGTGTCGTATTTCCGCTCTAAGGGACACAAACTAACCCTAACCTAAGCTACAAATAATACCACTGTTACGATTATTAGTTGTTTTTTTACTGCGGGGGGCTTCGCCCCCGAGCTCCCTTTGTGGGTCTCGGGGGCGCCCCTTTCATGCTTGTAACTTATATACCTACACGTTGAATAAAAGTCTGTCTTGTTCTTTGAAGTAAAGTTGGCTAATTTAGGAAAAGGGAAATGTTGCACTGACGAAACATTATTCGGTTAGTAGTTCTTTGTCCAACTTAAAGAAAATGCCAAATTATAGTTAAGTAAGTAGTAAGTAAGTTTAAGTCATTATAATAATCGACTTTACAATAATTCTACCAAATGAAAAAGTTGTCATGCAAAAATTTGCCATTAACTAAGTAATGGCAAAGTGAATCATCGGCGAAAAATTGGTTGGCAAGTGAAATGCGGACATAACAAATTCGGAGAAAAGGCAGAACCTCCGAATTAGGTGATGATTATGATGTAAGTTTCTTAAAATATTGCTGTTTTTTGTATTTGTTTCAATGTATATGATATCATTTGGTTCTAATGTCAAATTTAGGCAAGTCGTGTCATGCATGACTTGTTTTTAGGTGTGGTCATCTCTTCCGGAAGAAAACAAGAGATGGCCACTAGCATGTTTTAGTCGGTATGCCATATGATGCTGAATGTGTGTCAGAGAAGAATATAAAAAAGAGATCATAAAACAATCCAGGAAAGCTAATAAGAAAAAAACCGGTCAAGTGCGAGTCTGACTCGCGCACCGAGGGTTCCGTACAAACTATCAATTAACTCAAGGTTAAGAAAATGTCACTATATTTGACACCTTCATTCTGTAGCTAGCGCGATTTTTTTTTGACCTGCTATTGAAAGATACCCGTCCCAACCCCATTTATTCTAGAAAAATCTTAACAACGCGATGTAGGAATGCGGTCAGCGCCATCTATCGGCCCCATTTGGTACTAACGTGCAAGCTTAGTATGTATGTTGGTGTTTTAGCGATTATTGTTCATCACGTGAACCAATCTCAGTTATTATTTTTTTATTTGAAAGAGAGTACTTCTATTATAGTTTTATAGGAATTTCAAAAGAAAAAAATACTTATAAAGTTGATTAAATTGCAAACTTAACTAGGAAATGATTTTTGAAAATAAAACAAAAAATACGCTAGATATAGAAAAAGTTATACTTTTCCAGTAATATATATGTTTATCTTAATCACAAGTAATTATTTCAAATTTTTCGCTTTGATAACTTCAGAGATAGGGGGGGGGGGGAATAGTAATTTTTTTCCATTTTCCTTCATAAATCGAAATTTTACCAATGTAGAAAAAAAAGAAAAACTGTTTCAAAAAGTACAACTCAAGCCCTTTCATATGATACCCCACTTGACCTAATAGTTGAGTTTTTTTTTATATTTGTCATTTTTGTCATATTTGTCATTTTTGTCATATTTGTCATTTTTCATAGAGAATTAAAATGTATATTTAAATTTCTCATTTTCCATGCACGTGGATAACTCTCATTTAAAACCATTCCAAATTTCAAATTGATACCTTAAGTAGTTCATGATATATTTCACTTTGTGACAGACAGACAGACAGACCGCACCATAAGGGTTCCTTTTTTACCTTTTTTGGTACAGAACCCTAAAAAGATCCAAAAGAGAGCCAATTCGGGGTGTAAACGAAAGAAACGGCCACGACCCACGGGTGTGGGGAAAATTATTATTAGTCATCATTCTTTGAAGACTGGTTTCAGTGCAGTTTTGGCTGCATGAGAATTGCACCGAATTCGAGGATATGCGCTTTCAAAATAAGACGTAAACCATAATAACTGAGAGAGTTAAGTTATGGCCATCTTTCCTGTAAAGGTATGGTCAATATGGTCATCACACCCGGAGACACCTTGAGAGAGATGGAAAATCATGTTTTTTTTTTCAACATTTCGTTACGTAAACTTTTATTTTAACAGTGTCCCAATAACTATGGCCAACTACCCCGATTTTCCTTATATAAATACTTTTATATAATTTGAATTGAGAATAAGTACACATTTTAGGCCTTTACTAGTAGGCATGTAACTCTCTTATGTTCCGAGAATATCTTTTGCCCTTAATTTGGGTACAATGTCAATTTTAGATATGGTTTTAATGCTAAGGTGTCTCTCACTTCTTAGAAATCTGGTGCTTTTGGCATACTGGAAACCATCACATTAGGTTTAAAATAAAATAAATAATACAGAAGGTATCTAAAATAATTATTTAAATATACACTAGTAATCATTGTTTTTATAATGCATTTACCTAGCTAATAACAGTAATACACAATAATACTTTAGGGTACATCATGCAGGTAACAATTATGTAATTTATACGTTAACTGGGGGTCAAACCAACCGGCCGCATACGAATTTGTAATTGCTCCGTTTTTGTCGGTCATCCCCATCAATATGGCACGTCGCAACAGTCGTTAATTTCATTAAGAGCTTATTAAGTGGGCACGCGACTCTGACAGTTGGGCCCGACACGCGTGCGATCTAATCGAAAAACTTATGGTCCGGAACCCCACGCTCCACTCGCTTTATTTACAACTTTGGTGCATCTTTTAATGAAGATTCGTCCACCATTAACAAACATTTTTACATATTGTGCGTTCATATTGAGCATGTTTCACACGTTTCTGTAGGACTTTTGATGATTATCAGCCTTCGTAAATTATGTAAGTACCATTTTCATTAAAACGTAGATACGGAGTGGTGTTACTGGAACAAGTAGGCAATTTCAAGAGATCCTTTCGATATCCATAATTCCATTTGCTAACCTCTATTTTGAATTGTACTGATTAACTTTGACGACACCAATTCCCTCACTCTCTAACGCTCTCTCTCTCTCACCCTCAATAATTAAAATGCAAAAAAAACATACCTATGACCATCTTTGGCTAGCCGGTTGCCAAACCAAAATGGTTGACGTTCGCATGCATTGTTTCTCGATAATAACGTGCATACTTGTAGTTGGCTTAAACTTGTACGTAGGACCGACCTTTGGTCTTTGAGTGAAAACCTAACGAAAACGAACTTTCCCGGAGATTACATTTTTCGCTTAGTCCTGCGTCGTAATCGTTATCGAAAGTATTTCGCAGTTTTCGAGAGCCCATTTACAAACAAATAAGTACCTATCTCTTTACTACTCGTTTAATAAATAGTACCTATGTAAATATAGGATAGGATTAATAATACCTTGCGATGCTGGTATTTTAAACCGACGACCGACCGAACCTAACCGAACCATCAGAAAAAGTGCTCAACTGCGGAGACTCTTCTACCTATAGTCCATAAGCCCATTCCTAATACAAATAAAAACAATTTCAAGGTATATATTTTTAGATTCCGAGGTCTTATTGGTTTGAAACACATGAAAATAAATACTTACCTACTGTGCATAATCACGACGTTATACATATATGTGCTAACGTTAGCACAACGTAACATATTAGCCTTTTAAAATGTACATAACCGGGAGAGAAAGTAAAAAGTGTACATAGCAGTCTATGTGTGTAAGTAAGTAGTCCAGAAAAGAATAGATAATACCTAATAACGATAATACATGAACGATAATAGGTTAATAACCTTTTGTAGGTACTACTTATTATTATCAGTTCTTGTGCGGTAAAGTCTGCGCATTTTGACTTGCACGATCTCAGAACCTTTGCCGTATGACATATTATTTTGATTGAAATGTATTTAAAGACGGCCAAGTGCTGGCCTGATGATACAAAATGTGATAATTTAGGTGCGTGCGGCCTGCGGTCAGGTCACGCAGCGGAGCTGACGAGTGCGTCAGGTGGTCTCTGCGCCCTCGCCTCCCCTACCGATCATGATTCATTCAAACTAAACTAATTAATAATTGTAATTGCAAACGTATGATGTATTGCTGTTGAAATTTTGGGACGGCAAATTAATACTATTAGAACATAATGTAAAAGCAGGAGTAATTTAAATTAACCGCATGCTTTATAGCCATATCGATATACGATAAACGCGCATAGTCGTATGTTGGTATGGTACATACTGCCAACATACGACTATGCGCGCTTATCGTATATCTGTATGGCTATATCAAGCATGCGGTTAATTTGTTTATTGGTGGTATTGTATTAGGTCATTGGTTTATTTGAGACTTTATATAAGTATTAAAAAGCTTTAATTTTTAAACTTTATTTTGAGAATGTATCTACCTATTGTTTCCTGCAAAGAGATATAATGTTAGTAACATATGTAGTAACCTGACTATATTAAATTCCGTACAAAAAGTTCGTAAAAATTCCCCAGGATCGACAGAAAACTGCAATTGAACAAACTGCACGCTATCACGAGACAGCGCGCGAGCTCTCTCGATTTGTCTCGCACTATCCGTCTTTCTATTATTAGAACACTTAGAAAGAGAGGTATAGTGCGAGAAAAATCGAGAGTGGTATGTCGCGGCCGTCTCATGATAGACGTGCTGTATACATTACGCACACTATCCCTCGCTTCCGGTCAGCGTGCATCTATTCAGCATCACCCATTATGCCACCCCAAACCACTCGAGCTTGATTTGTTTAGATTCATAAAGCGATTTCGCGAATGGTATTATTAATGTGAAGGTTCAGTTCCCACAGCTTCCAGAGGGGTGAGTGCGGACCTGCCACGGTCGGCTCGTTGATTTGTGTGTTATTGTTGGTGCGATGTGCGATCGGTTTCCGGGCGCACTCCCACGACAGGCGGCAGATGCAGGGTGCGCCCTGCGCCGGCGCCGCCGCTGCGGGCTCCGGGTGCCGCGCGTCGCCGCAGTCGAGCGCTCGGCATTATCTCACGAGTGACCCTCGTGGAGCCTGTGCCGATGCCGCAGCGGTCCGCGTGGGAATTGATTGCGCCTGTGGGAACAAGGATGCCCCAACAATATTGCACTACTCGTCATCCACCTGAACAATAACATATTACTCGTAATGCTTTTAGGGTGAACAGATTACTCATTATTTTCATTGGACAAAGAATTAGCGAGTGGGGGAGGCATAAACGGGTAAAATATAACCGACAAATAAATAAATTTGAGGAAAGTATATTAACGAAACAAATTATATCTGTAGGTGCGGTGAAATGCACGGGGACGTTTGACGTAAGTATAGATATACAATTTTAGTTCTTAGCAATAGCATAGTTAGTTTAAAAAATATAGAAAGAGTGCTGTCTTCGCCAACAAACTGCTTTGCAGTTTGGCGAAAATAATTCATGTATTTATAACTATAGCCCTTGTGAAAAAAAATACATATAAAATATTTTTGTTTCATGTTATTTTTAACGAGGAAGTTAACCCCGATCATATTTTAAACGATATAATACTAAGAGAGAGAATATAGTGGGAAAAAGAAACCATCTTCGTCTGTAGCCCCCGACAGGACCCTGGGTCCCTGGGTCATGTCGGGGGCTACAGACGAAGATGGTTTATTTTTCCATTAAGTATATTACTTTCTCTCTGTATTATATCGTTTAAATCTGAATATAAATAGATAAAAAAACGGGTACGGTTCATGTCTGCTCGTAGTGGATGTACCTACTCGTAAGTAGTGATACAACAAACAGACACTTGACCCGTCAAAACAGCGATTATTCAGCGTGTTTCAGATTTACATCGATTTGGCTGCGACAGTCGCCGGAGACGCCATTGCATATGCGCCTCCGGCCCGCGCCCTGCCGCGCCACCCTCCACTCTCCACAATGCCACATTAATATTTTATCAAGCATAATATTAGGCACGAATTTATAGTCCGATTGCTACACCATCCAACTTTTCATCCACACATCTGTCTGCTGAAACATGGAAATTTATAAGCCATAAAAGATTTACAAGAATATCTATTCATAAATCAGCGGAAATTCATGTAATCTTTAAAAATGTAGACATGCGCGAATAAAATTGAACACATTGTCTGTCTAGAGAAGATGTCACACATGAATAATGTAAAATCGTATCAATGATGCCTAGCAACATTAAATATAGCTACCTAGTTGTCTGAATGCTGGACCAAGTGGAAGGCACATTTTGTTAGTCGTATCAAGGTGTTTAGTCATAACCAGAAATGAATGTTTTGAAGATTTAATAGTTTTTTCATGATGATAAACAACCGTAATGGCATGAGCACTTGTTTATTTGGTTAGTCTATATTATTATTCTCTATCAATCTTCATGAACCAAAATCACAGCATCACAGCAAGTATGTACCTACAATGACAGTCAGCCAAGAAGGTGGTATATTTATATTACTATCAACTATTCATGGTACGTTAAGGTTCAAAAGTGGTGGACCACGTTTTCCGCTTACTGTAGGTAGGTAGTCGAGTTCTCCAATATCTATGCAGACAACCTTTCAAAAATATCTATACAGAGACTTTATTGTTACTGACATAAGACACATGTGTAGATATGTTTGAAAGGTTGTCTGTATAGATATTGGAGAACTCGATTGTACAGGTACCTACCATAAATCTCTACGTAGCATAGCGGGGCTGTCCAAGTCCCTGGATGAGACACCCTTAAGGTATACAAAACTCGACTCCCATCGACTTGCCGTTTTTAAACCATAAGTATCTTATCCTGTAACCCTTGAAGAAAAATAAAAAGCAATTAGGTAACTACGGCTCGTCTACGAATATGGTACATTGTAAGCAACGTTACATTCAGACTTGCATCCTAATAACACTACCAGGTCTCCTCCATTTTTTTCACACCATTCACCATTTTCTACCCTAACCACTCGGTCAGTAGGCAATTTTTCACATCTGGAAAAGCCAATTCTTAAGATAAATTCACTATCTGAAAAATTGAGTACCGTGACAAAATAGATGGAATCTTCACCGGACACCTTTTTATTCGTAGGTACCATATTTTTTGTACCACAGAATAAGTAAGTAATAGTACCAGTAAATAGTAACAGTATGGAAAAACAAGTACAAGTAGGTACCTCAATTACTGTTTTACTCGTAAAATACCGCGTGGACGTACAAACTTGTCAGTCAATTTCTTTTATATTGAAATGTAAGAATAGTATTGGCTACTTCTAATGGTACAGTGAAGTGTAAAAATGTGGGTGCATAAACTTACTCATAAATATGTCCCATCGCTCCTATGTCAGCGGATTAAGGTTTCGGTACATACAAATAAATAAATAAATATTAGAGCACCATCTTACACAAATAATAGTACTTAAGACTCAATAAGGCTTGTGTTATGGGTGTTAGACGACGATAAATTTAATAGATAGAAAACATCCAAGACTGAAACAAATAGTTATATGCTCATCACACAAACATTTGCCCTTACCGGGATTCGAACCCAAGACCTTCTTTTCTCCTCTCTGTGAACTCATCTGTGTGAAATTAATCATTTGGGAAAAAGTGTTATCCCAAAAGTCAGTTTTAAACCCATTCAAATTACTCTTAGGTGATAAATGAAAATTGTTCCATCTTTTTTCGATCCATACAAATATTAACATTAGGAAACAGGGGAAATTACCCAATTTCAGATTTGGCCAGTGAGAGCGCCCCGGGACATTTTCGGGGCGGTACAATCCCGTCGAAAACGAGTCGCTGGAGATCGTCGAGCGATACGTTTATCTTGGTCATATTCTATCCTTTGACAAGGAGCATCAGAACAAAGAGATCTCCAGGAGAATTCAGCTCGGTTGGGCGGCATTCAATAAGTTAGACGACATCCTCAAATCCGTTGACGTTCCACAATGCCTAAATACTCGTCTCTATAATCAGTGTGTCCTGCCCACAATGACGTATGGCGCTGAGATATGGACGCTCACAAAGGAGGCTGTGCATAAAGTAAGGGTGGCACAGAGAGCCATGGAGCGCGCCATGCTCGGCATCAACCTACAAGACCGAGTGAGGAATACTGAGATCCGACGTCGCACTAAGGTGCGGGACGTCGGAGAAGTCATAACCAAACTCAAATGGAGTTGGGCAGGACATACTCGTATTGCCAGGCAGCGTGACGGTAGGTGGACCAAAACGTTAACGGATTGGTGGCCACTAACAGGAAAAAGAAGCGTCGGTCGTCCACCGGCACTATGGGTTGACGACGTAAACAAGACCGCGGGTCATTTCTGGATGAGACTAGCACGGGACCGGGATAAGTGGCGTACTCGAAGAGAGGCTTATGCTCAGCAGTGGGCGATTAAAGGCTGAAAATGATGATGATGATGAATGATGACAATCCCGTGGGCTAGGATCCCCCGACCCTGCCACCCAGTCCACTACGGCGGGGGGGGCAATTGCGCATAGCGACGGCGTGCGCGCCTCCCGCTCTCTCTCCGCAGCCTCCTTCTGTGCAATTACGAACTTGCAGAAGGACTCCATCTTGGGGAAAGGGCGGTCATTGCTGCGTCCCGTTACCTCCCTTTGGTTAGGATGCTTTCCCCTGGCCCTCAATTCCGTACGGTGTCGATATACCTCGGCCAGAGCCTCAGCTTGTGACTACAAGGCAGGGTCGACCTCCTGCCAGTAGTGTGGCACCCGTCTACGATACCGTGCGGTATTCCCTGCAAACCGCTTATAACCCTTTGCGGTCGTCTTTAAAGGGTCTTGTTTTAAGGCATCCATCCACACAGGCGGCATACAGTGCCATGCAACGGACGACTTCAGAGTAGAGGCGCCTGCAGGGGAACAGAGGGCCTCCACTGCTAAACATCATTTGAACTCTGTCGTTATCTACATAGATAAACTGCGTCACGCCAACGTCAATTGCTTATTAAATAGAGTCACTTAAAATGTGCCTACACTTAGCGGGTGGTCTAATGGATGTTTATGTGCAGTAACTAGGTATTAGACTCATCCGTCCTGAATTAAGCAAACTCGTCGTTGAACTTTCATGCATTCGTACTGTATACCTAATGTAACGATCAAATCGTCAGTATAAATCACGTTAGCAGTTTACGTTATCGGATGATAATATCTTCAATAACAAATGCTTTGTTTTTGCAACGGAGACTGGAGATTGATGTGCAACAATTACGCGGGCGCTTCTCGACGATCCGTTCGGAATGTGTCGCATCCACAACTAGCTTTTTTGTAGTCTGCTATGCTAATACGCAAACAGAAATAAATGACACGAATGGGGCCATTTATTGTTTCAATTTGTATTTTATCACCAGTTTGATTTACGCTCCGCTTATTAGGTTTGGGTATATCCGATTATCTCAAAAGAAGAATTCGTGTCATATTACAACGTAACTTCATTGCATATAGTAATAAATTTGCTCTTTTAAGTTACAATACATAAAATAATACAAACAAAATAGAGAGAAAGTCCCAATATAAATATCCACCAGAGATCGTCAAATTCGAATGAAGAGGTGTCACCATCTTAAACAGGTTGCAACCTGTTTAAGATGGTGACACCTAGAAAGTCATTATGAGATAAAGGCTTTTTGCAGATGTGGTCGTTTTGCGATCAAGTCTTTATGTGGTTCTGGTCGTTTTGAGAATCCAGTCGTTTTGATGAACCGACCCCTTTCATAAATAAGAATGTAATTGGGTACCTACCTACTTTTTGGCCGAGTACGGCAGAGCCGAAAAGAAAGGCGTGTTTAGCAGTCATGTTTGTATTTACGTGTGTTCCACCGTAGCGTTTAAGATACAAACCGATTTTGATAAATGAAGTGTCAATCGATTCGAAATTATTAGGCTACCTTTTTTATACAATTTTCTTTTCAGTTACTTTTCCGGAGTCGGGTTACAGTTTTTTGAACTGTTTATTCATTATATGTTTAAAACAGTTGACAACAAAATGATTTCGGATGAATTGATGTGTATGAATGTTGCGTACCAAGCCTATTTATGTGATTTACCTCAGAAAAAATATAACACAGTATTTATATTTTTTCTGAGGTAAATCACATAAACAGGTAGGCACTACTTACTGATTCGGTCTGAAAAACTCGAAATGAAATGAAATTAAATGAAAATGAAATTTTTGAAATGAAATTTATTTAACATAAGGTGGAACAACTTTGTAACAGCACATCTCGCCAAGACAAGATTTTAAAAAAAATAGTTTAATTTCGAAAAACAGAATCGACTCAAACCAAATAATGACGACAATCGATTGAGAAATGCGACCTGTAGAGAAGAACCTGAAGAACAGCCAGCCATGACAGAATATTGGACCAAACTGAAACGGAGAACACCGTTCGCTTCGCTCGCTCGTTTAATTACTTTAAAAACCAAACCGATTTCAAGTACCTACTTGAAATCGGTTTTGTTTTTAAAGTAATTAAGTACCTACCTAGGTACTTACTTTTTTTTTCTTGTAGAAAACCTGCGAACATCGGGGGATGACTTGGGTTATTTGATATTTATTTCTATTCACTAATAAGTTTCTGTCAATATTTTGTACAAGATTTTATTGCCGACTGTACTTTTCTGTATACCGTCATCAACTTCTCATTGACACGATTCTAACGAGCCCAAACTCAACGGGGTTACGTCGGTTAAGAATTCCCATGGCCACCTTCTGTCTCCATCATCAGATCAGCTCAATGGTAGGTACCATAATATTGAATTGTCATCCAAACTATACCTACTAAAAATGGATTGCAAATTTTGATGGACAACTTACTTACCTATTTACATACATACGAACAGTGCAAGTTACATAAAAGCTTGTAATATAAATTCCACGGTGGCGCACTCTGCGCAATCTGCGCACACGGAGTACTCCAGCCCCCCTATTCTGTAACTTGTTTTAAGCTCACCTCAACGCTCACCCACAAATATATCTTGACACCGCGATGCGTAGTAACCAAGCGTAGGTAGAGGTCTAGTTTCGTGACGGGTGACCGGCGGGGTGAGCCGCATTAACGCTTAGCGAATAACAGCCCAGGATCTCATGCTGAGCTATGTACTCGTATCTATTACCTGATACTATTATACTCTTGAGTTACTGAATACACTGAAGCCCGTCCTCGCGCCCTCGCGCCTCGACACATTTGGCTGGTCTTTAGGGCCAAAAGATGTGTGTCTTCCCTGGGGTTCTTTACCTCTACTCCACAATGCTAGGTGTACCTTTCCTTTTTGCCTCATAGTTGAGCGTTTCTCAAAAAAAAATCAACTACATTTTTTCGGAGATTTTCTGCAACTTATGTTATTTCTACTTAAAATCACGATGTCTTTCCATCCCACTAGGAGAAAAAAAGTGTCCCAAAATGATCATACATTTTTGAACTTTCCTATTGTGTTACCACCATACAAAGTGTATGGTAAATGGTAACACAATAGGAAAAATATCTTTGGGACAGTTTTTTGTCCTACCAGGGTCGAAGGAGCTCCTGATTCTGAGTGGAAATAGTTAACATAAAATTACTAGAAGTACAATTAATAATAGTGGCATTTTTTTTGAGAAACGCTCAGTTGTACCATACAGAGATTTAGATAGGTAGGTAGGTACTAGGTACAGTCAGCGTCGTATAGTTACTGACTTTACACCATATGTTGCGGTTGTAGGTACCAATGCATTTCGATGACTATAGCCGAATCTTTACTTTCATTGGAGGCCAAGGCCATAAAATGGCCTTATTTCGTTACATACAAAATGATTCAAAACTTGCTCAGTTTTCATAAAGAAAACTATGCTAGCTTGATGCTTTCTTTGTATCTAATAAAAAAGTATTTTGAGCAAGTTTGTGACGCCTCAAATTACAATCAAACGATTATTTTTATCGGATTTTAGAAATGTCATATGACGACGCTCTTCCATAATTTCCATACAAACTGAAAATGATTTTATGCCAAAAAAGGGTTTTCGAGCATATTCAATGTTTTTTCAGCAAGTCACCTAGTTTGAGAAGCGTTTTAATACATTCACAGCGTAATTAAGCATCAAAATATTACTTATTTCATCAAAAAACTTCGCGATAAGTACGGATTCTTACGCTTTTGTATAAAGGCCTCTTCACATTCGCGCGCGAACGCGCGAAATGGTATCCTGCCGTTTTGGTAAAAAATATTTTTACGACACAAACGAACAAATGGCACATTTTGTTTCGCATTTTGTTCATTTGGTCAAAATAGTATCTGGCATCACTTCACTTTGTCAAGTGTTATTAAGGCAAAAGTTTATTAAGCAAACACTGTTTGGGCTAATATTGTTTTCCAAACAAAACATTTGTTCAAATTTTCATTTCGCACACTTCACATTAGCAGATTAACTTTGGCAAATATTTGAAAAATATTGATTGGTGTAATTTTATATCATGACCAGACCCCCTAGGACACTAAGTTTTATGTCGGACATAAAGCATTCGTCCCTCTCGCACTTGCATATTTGCCAGAAAGGGACGAATGCTTTATGTCTGACATAAAACTTAGTATGCTAGGGGGTCAGATCATTCCAATTTTTATTATTTCATAGAATAACTGTTCAAGGGAATATTATTTGGCAAATTATTAATTTTGTATGAATTTTAAATGGCAGAATAACAAAACAACGAATTTAATTTGTTCGAAATTTTATTACAACATTACAAAACAAACAACAACTGATTACAGGGGTTTAACTAGATTAGGGCAGCCAGAAACAGGGGGCTCGGGGGCGAGGCCCCCCTCAGTAAAAAAACAAACAACCGTAACCATTGTATTATAAGTAGGTTAGGTTAGGGTTCACTTGTGTCCCTCACAGCGGTGCGGAAATAGGCACCGAAGCGGGGTGACATCGACACGCTGGCGGTTAGGTTAGGTTTAGGTTAGGTTAAAATAATTGCCATAGATAACTGTTTAAGCCAACTATTTTAATTTATATAATAATCCTTGTAATAATTTGTATGTTCATTACAAAACTTCCCGCTGTGTGTAAATGTAATCTCACTTAAATACATTTCGTATGCACTACACAATTAGGATATGCCATGCAATTATTTGGAAAACGAGTGTTATGCCAAATAATACGTTTGATCAAATGAAACTTGCTTGACTATATAAAACTTTGCCAAACAATAATTTGCGAAGTAATATTTTGCCATAGGCTATAATGCCAAGTGATAAAATGCGAAACAATAATTTGACTAGTGACTTTTTGCCAAATGAACATTTGGGAAAAAAAATTGGGAAATGACACTTTGGGAAATAATTTTTGTCCATGCGCGAGCGCGTGAAAGCGTGAATGTCGCCGAAACGAATCGCATTTTATTTTTCTTTTTATGGCATCGCGCTCTTAGGGCATTCGGCCAAAAAAACCGGAATCGGGATTTCAGTAAAACACGGATAATAGTTGAAAAATCGTAAATTTGGAAAACAAGGTAAAGATCAGGAAAGGGTAAAATAATAGATATTAAAGTTTAATTTTATTTAAAGAATAAATGTATATTTTTGCTAATAAATAAGGCTTTAAATATGTACAAAGATGAGTCATTAATATATAGCAGTGAAATAATGGACACAGGATCGTATTGTTGACATTCGAGAAATATGTGGTTCAGGTCACCGGAATCAGCTCCACAAATACATGCAGAACTGGCCACAATGCAAAGATTAGTCTTGAAAGATGCTCCGGAGTCCGGAGAGTTTGAAATAAATTGATGTTTTAGAAAACCATGGTTTGGCAGGAATTAATGGTTGGGTGACGGGTCATGTCCAAATTTCATCCATTCATCTCGTAAGTTCACATTGGGCAAAGCTAAAACATCTTCAGGTATATTTTCTTAAGGAAACACATCACCACAATCAATGGCACCTCGAGCCAGCACATCCACCCTTTTATTTCCTTTCGCTTCATGTTTGATAAATGCTAATAGCTTGGCAGCATAGCTATATCATCATTCTACTGTCTTAAAAAATCTGTATCAATTTTGAGCGCGCCGGGGGTTTTACGTAACCATAACTAAATATGTAACTTTATTATACTACTTGTATATCACTTTGTAAGTTTGTAGTAGGTATCTTATGTAGGTAACGTTACTTATTAGTGTAGTGTGTAAAGCTTAGTTCACTATTGTCACCAAAATCAACATCTTACTGAAAGAGACCGTTTCCCAACTCCAGGACCAGCTGAACAACCAAGCGCAAGCCTCATTAAGGAACGAGCTAGAGATCGTCGGTTGTCCCGAACACGTGAACGAAAATCTTCAGCACATAGTCCTGGTCACCGCCTCAAAAATAGGCGTAAAAATTACTGACAGCGACTTGGACGGCGTTTGGAGAGCACGCCCACGAGTACCCGAGCACAGCGAGCACTCGAGCGGTCGTGAGCCTTTACCCCGTGTTATAGCATTCCGGTTCACTCGTCGTAAGACACACGATGACTACCTGAAAGCAGCAAGAACAAGACGGAATCTCACAACCGCTGATATTCTGTCCGCTGATAAGCCTCAGAAAATTTACATTAACGAACGCCTGACCCGGTTAAATAGACTTCTTTTTCGTGTTGCAAGAGAAAGAGCGTCTCAAGCTAACTTCAAACATTGCTGGACGTCCTCAGGTTCAGTATTTGTACGGAAGCGGGATGGGGCCCGCGCCATTTGCATCAGGAACTCGGAAGATATGGATCGCTTCCTCGTCACCGATAGTGTACAGGGCGCGGGTGTCATTATGCCCAATTGTCATTAGTAATAATAATAAAAATATTTTTTGCATGTCCACACCGTTATTTAATAGTTTAATAATTGATAACAGTTTTACTTTATCGAAATGCAACTTGGTTTTAAGAATGATAGTAGTGTTTCATGCCTTTTTTGTGTCTTACTTACACAGCTACACTCCACACCATATCTGTACTAACCAGACACTTTCACGCGCGTTCCGATTATTTTTCTATAATGATGTCCTCTTCTATTTGTTTCCTCATTCGGGACATTCTCCTTCAACACTGGAGTCAAGGCGCCATCACCAGCCGCGATATTACGCACCATGGCCGGATTAGACATCGGCTCTGAGCTGGACAAGTCCTTTTTGGTAAATTGTTACGCCGTCGAAACCCCAGAGCATTGTGGAGGTATTATTTCTCGGAGTGACTCGATTCCAGATTGTTTTTCTTTGTTAGGAATTTACAGGTCTCCCTCTATACATAATATTAACCCTTTTTTGAACTCTTTGGAAAGTCTGATATCAGGTATTAAAAAACCAAAATGTCTAATTGTCGCTGGTGACATAAACGTTAATATTATAAATACTGATGAACCCAACACTTCTGATTATCTTAATGTCATGGCTAGTCTAGGTCTAACTGCGGCAATAGACAAACCCACCAGGAATAACTCTTGTATAGACCACGTATTTATTAGATCGAATAATGACTCAGTATCGGTAATTTGTACGTCTGATATCACTGACCACGTCTTAGTTATGGTAGCTATTTCTTCTTCCAAGAAAATAAGTAAATCTAAACCTTCTAGAATACGCACTAAACTAAACTATGAAGCTATATAATTTACTTTAAAAACAAAGTTTTAACCGACTTCAATTTAGTACTCCGCCAAGCCACGAGAACATTTCCACATTACTTTTCCAATTTACCACATGAACTGATTTCTGAGAGCAAATGATTATTAGAGAAAAAAACCCAATCGCTGTATGTGACCCGATAATATATGAGGACTTCCGTCGATTCCACAAGGATCACCCTTGGCACTTCATTAGTTGCAATTTCAACGGAATCTTATCAGAATCTGTGAAATACTTTTGTCCTTTTAAGTACATAATTGAGGAATTCCATAAGTCATCTGTGGTCTTCATCATCAATTCCACTCCACCAATTTATGATTTCCGGATGTAAATACACGAGTTATAGTAGAAAATACCAAAATCACTACACGCGTGCCTAATATAATTGAGGAGTTCCCTCAATTCCTCATGGATCCCATCATCCAATTGAATTTTCAAAAAAATGGGACCCACCTGGAAGCATATACTTACAAACAAAAAAAAAATTACGAATCGGCTCATCAATGACGGAGTTCTGAGGTAACAAACATTGAAAAAAAAAATACAACAAAATTGAGAACCTCCTCCTTTTTTTTGAAGTCGGTTAGAAACGGAGCTAAGTTACGAAAGTTGGCTTGACGTTTATTCCAAAACATCAGCAACGGAAGCAGCGAACACTTTTTCAGGAAAACTAATCACGATTATCAAGAACCATACGTCTAGTAAAAGCATACGCCGCTCTCACCATTGTTTAAAGCCTTGGATGACACCAGGCTTAATCCAATGCTCAAAACATAAAGATAAATTGCATTTTCAATACCGTAAAACCCCAAACAATGACTTTGCCGAAATATCATACACACGATATAGGAATTTTTATATAGATTTAGTACGTAAAATCAAGGATGATTATGACAGTAAGCGCATTGTTGAACATAAAAACAATCCGAAGAAACTGTGGAGCGCAATAAAAGATATTACACATACCAGTCAACATAATAATGACCAGTCCCCTGAACTCGCTTCTATTAAACCTAATGTTCAGGATTCTCTCAACTTTACGAACCAATTCTTTACATCAGTAAAACAGGGCTTGGCTAACAAAACCCTAACTCGAGACAACACCACAGAACATGCACTGGCGACAGAGGTGAAGGTAACAAATACTCCTCTTAACTCATTCTTTATGAGTCCTACTCACGAAGCTGAAGTACGAGACCTGATTACAAATATCAAAATAGATAGCGCCCCCGGCCTTGACGGTATTAACAATCGCCTTCTCAAATACATTAAAGATCTCTCTCACCTCTGACACATATTTTCAATTTGAGTATTACTACGGGTTCTTTCCCTGATGACTGGAAGGTAGCGGCAGTCGTTCCTATTCACAAGGGCGGCTCTAAAGACTGCCCAGGTAATTACCGCCCAGTTAGTCTCCTGGGAGGCCTTTCAAAAATTCTTTAAAAAAATGTTAACAACCAGTTAGTAACATTTCTAGAATCTGAACATTTGCTTTCACCGAGACAATATGGCTTTCGGCGTGGCAAATCAACTGAGAATGCTGTTTCATTACTTACTAGTCTTATCTCTTCTTACCTTGATAAGGGTGAGGTTTGCACTGTTTTTTTTTTATCTGGCCAAGGCGTTCGATACAGTATCGATTCTAATTCTGCTCAGAAAGCTAGAGGGGTCGGGTGTTCGGGGCATTGCATTACAATGGCTCCATAGCTATCTGTCAAATCGAAGTTAATGCTTGAAATTAGGCGCTTTGGTCAGTTCCCGAAGGGAAGTGGCTTTCGGGGTTCCTCAGGGAAGCATTCTCGGTCCCACTTTATTCTTGATTTATATAAATGACTTGCCCTCCATCTGTATGAATTACGCCGAAATTATCTGTTATGCAGATGACACTGCCCTCGTTTTCCACGAATCATCTTGGGAATCATGTTTCTCAGCGACTGAAAACGGCCTGGCCGAAGTATCTAAATGGTTAGCAAGGAATTTACTTACGTTAAATATTCCCAAAACAAAGTAACTTTGTTTTCACAAGACGGCTGCTTCATCTCCAACTTATCGACCTGATCTTAAAATAGCCTTAAAAGCCGCATTAAGTAACTCAACGACCGATGATTTCATAACTAACTGTCGTTCGATTAAATACCTAGGGATTATTCTCGATGAAAAACTTAATTTCAAGGCTCATATAGTCTTTGTCCTCTAGGATTAGAAAACTTATGTATGTTGTAAAATTGCTTAGAAATTCAGCCGGTAAAGACATCTTAAAATTTGTGTACATTTCAATTTGCCAACCAATACTCTTATACTGCATTACGGTTTGGGGTGGTGCCGCCAGCTCGCACCTTATAGGTTTAGAAAGAACACAACGACTCATCTTAAAAGTCATGTTCAGGAAGCCTCGGTTATTTTCCACTGCCACACTATATAAAGATTGGGCTGTTCTCACTGTTAGTTAGGCAGCTAATGTTTCTGAGTCGTCCTTTTAGTTCATAGTAAGACCATTTCTTTGGAAATATATCCCCAGCTACTGCGGAAAAGGGTGTACAAAATTCCAATACCGCACAGTAATACATCTTACTTTAAACGCTCCCCTAGTTATTTTCATCCACACCTATATAATAAAGTTAACAAACTATGTGATATAAAGAATGCATCCCTTCCAGAAGCTAAGTGTAAATTGTTCGTTTGGTTAAACAGCCTCAATTATTTCGAGACTGAAAAACTTATCAGAAATGTTGTTTAGCATTTATTTATTTATTTGGTCGCGCGCACACACACTTACACACACACACACATACACACACACACACACACATACAAACACTCATACATTTCCATTTGTTTTATAATAATATTAATGATATTAGAGAATACCTACCGGAAAAAACTTGTACTGTTAATGGTTTTCAAACGATCACCACGATACAGGCTAAGCCTAGTGTGGGGCCATGGGCTAACTTATGGTGTGTTCTGTTTCTTTTAAATAAACGAATATTATTTTATTTTATTTATTTTAAAATAATTTGTAATCTGGAATAAGGGAATATTTAATTACAATTTAATTTAAAGATGACATAAAATTGTAACGACATTGTACAAGCTTAAATGATTATGCTCATGTATAATTTAACCTCATACAATTTTAATCGATTAAAAATAGAAAATATTAAAAATATTTGATTGTAGAACCTTTACCTAAACTTTTACATATTTTCTTATGCTACTTTTATGTGACATAAGGCCAATTTTACGGCCTAGCCGTCTCAACGAGTGAACGAGTACCTATAGTTGATGCAAAAAGTAGTCGATAATAATAGATTGTGTCAATTTTTTTGACACAAATTTATTCATGCCACATCCGAATGATCCTGCAAGCAAGACATAAGATAGAGCGAGAAACATTAAGGTCATACATTTCCCAATCTCGCTCTATCTGACGGCTTGTATCATGCGGCCAACCTGGACCTTGGTTACGCTTTATAGCCAAAATAGCCAACAAGGCTGCGAATCTGCGATCACATGCAACTGAATAAGTAATAGGTGGCGAATAGTCTAGAAATTACGTTATACTCGTAAGTAGCACGACCTGCAGGCACCGGGGCGACTAGTCTGTGTTGTGTTGATATGTCTCTGTAGTAGGTACAATATTTTTATATGAAAATAACCATATTTAACAATTAAGTTACGATTCACTTTTATAAACTGCAGAAGATTTTTCAGTATCACCACATATATAGCCACGTAACTCCAAATTGTCACTCAATCTTTTATAACTGGTGTGTAGCATATTTTGACAGCAATCTTATTTACTGTAAGTGATGCGGATAAGCAGATAGGTAGGAATGAGACGCAACACGACATAGCTCACGGAGTACAATCGTTCGTATTAGGTGTCGTATCGCGCGCTTTCATCTGCCGGCGAACGCAGGACTGACGCGTCGGAGTTGAAATCGATTACGCCTCCGCTTCAAACCTATGAATATTTTAACTGATCCATATGATTGACTCATTGTTGAAGTACGAAGTCATAAAAAATAATGAATTCGATCCGGAAAGAAAGTGGCCTATAATAATTGAACAATTAGTGCATTGTGGTTCGGTACTGAATCTCATTAACATTCACAGAGAAGTTTATCAAGTTTAAAAAATACGTGTATGATAACTTTTTTTCGTGTAGAAAACCTGTGAACCAGGTACCCCAGCTCTTGGGGGTGGTATTCCTCCCCACTAAAAACTCCACGTCAGCCGCCATCTGCGCTATGTTATAGTACCTAAGTAATTCAGCGGACTCTATGATCTCAGGCTTATATTATATTATTCGCTAAGCGCTAATAAGGCTCACCCCGCCGGTCACCCGCATGATTCCGCCGTAGGCCATAACTCGAAATAAGTCATAAGCATATTATGCCCTATCAGGTAACTTAAATTATTAACTAATAGATAGACTACTCAATAGTATAAATATTACAGGAATAGATTACAATTATCATTTACTTTTGTGCAACGAAAGTGAACGTATCTCCACCCTAATCAGTAGTACGTTTGCACATCGCCGCAACTTAATCACTTTGTTATTGTCTGTTATTATTATTTACCGCGAGTGTCCACGTGGTGATATCATGGAAATACAAGAAGAAGGTATGTACTATTATTTGATTTATTTTATATTGTGCATATATATTTGTTTGTATTTTATACGACTTTTTTACTAGAGGTCTATCGTTCCGTTATTTTTTTCTTAAGTATGATTTTCATTGAGAGATATACTTTGAGGAAACCCTAGGCCACGCATGAAATATACGTCATTTAATAGAGTGAAATGTCCTTAATAAGGGCTGTAACTTTCAACTGCCCCTGGCTGCCTCTTCTTAGATAAAGGGGGTGTCCAAGTAGAGGAGGGCGTACCTAAACAAATTACGGAGTTTTATAAAATTGTTTCTCTTTTTGTTTTAGGTACTTTTTGGAGGTGTTCTATATTGAGGCGTAATGTTTTTGATATTTGGCACTCAAAACAAGGAACTGGCGTAGAAAAATGTCAACATGTCCTAAGTGTGTTGACCAATACATCACCTTTAGCGGATGACATAGAAAATATCGACTTAAAAGTCTTAAGTGATAAAATAACGAGTTTATGTAAACGTTTATCTAGTTATTGGTTAAAAACAAATAGAACAAAGTCTAAACTAATAGAAAAATATAGAGATTGGCTTAGTGAAGTAGAATATGTTGATGTGAAACGAAATATTGAGCCGTGTTTTACCTTCCACTTCGTGTGGAGGTCGTCAGAAAAAGGACTTTAATGATTGTAGTAATCGTACAAAAAGGAGGACTGGCTGAATTATGTAGGTTGCTTAGACCAGTCTGCTGTAATTTCTTAACTCAATTCATCTGTTGATAATACTTCCACAAAAGTTGATAATAATGATGTTTTGTCGCTAATTACAGAAGCTAAATTAACCAGGCACCAATATTCATTCATTAAAACATTTATAGACAACAAAATATCAAAAAACAGTATGCCCTCCTACCAAAGTGTTGTCGAAGCTAAAAAACAGTGTTATCCACCAAATGTAGAAGTTACAGAATCGTCTGCTAAAGTCAATCTTCAAAGTTTATTAGATCATACTGCTACTCGAATTCTCGAGTCTCAAAAAGATATTTTAGATGAAATACCTGAACAGTCTTTAAATAAAATATCTTTAATTGGGAAATGGGGTTTCGATGGGAGCTCGGGCCACAGCGAATATAAACAAACTTTTTCGGATTCTTCTAAGGTTCAAGAAAGTAGCTTGTTTGTTACTTCGTACGTACCACTCCAACTTATTTTGACCCCGACTGACAAGGAAAGTCCTATTATTTTATGGAAAAATCCTCGTCCTTCTTTGACTCGATACTGCAGACCGATTCGTTTTCAATTTTTGAAGGAAACGACTGCAGTATCAGTCGAGGAGGAAAATTACTTCAAACAGAAAATAAGTAACTTGCAACCTACTATTTTCAAAAACAATGGACACATATACTCAATTACTCACAAATTGCAACTTACTATGGTTGATGGTAAGGTGTGTAATGCACTTAGCAATGTATCTTCTTCCAGGTGTTACGTATGTAAAGCTTTGCCAAGTGAGATGAATGGAATTGATGAATGTTTGTGTAAAGCAGTTGATGAAAATACATACGAATTTGGCTTGTCTCCTCTTCACGCATGAATACGTTTTTTGAGTATTTTATTCATATCGCTTACAAATTAGATACAAAAAATGGCAAGCCAGGTCTGATAGCGATAAAAAACTTGTAGCTGAGAAAAAAACACTTATTCAAAAGCAATTTAGGGAAAAGTTAGGTCTTATTGTTGATAAACCCAAAAGTGGAGGAAGCGGCACATCAAACGATGGCAATACTGCCAGGAGGTTCTTTTCTAACTCAGAAATATCAGCCGAAATTACTGGCATTAAGAAGAATCTTTTAGATCGTTGTTGGACTATACTTCAGTGCATTAATTCGGGATATAACATTGATCAGACCAAATTCGGAGAATTTACTTTAGAAACAGCTCGGCAATTAGTTGCAGTGTTCATGGTATTACATGCCTGCTTCCGTCCACAAAATTTTAATTCACGGTGCTAGTATTATAGATCATGGTCTTCTGTCAATAGGGGAGCTGTCTGAAGAAGCAGCTGAAGCGTGTAACAAATACTACAAAGAATTTAGACGAAATCATACCCGAAAAATGAGCCGCGTTTTGACCAATACCGATTTAATCAATCGGCTTTTTCTTCATTCAGATCCCCTAATATCTGCTTTGAGAAAGTTGCCCGTTAAAAAAAAAGTATTTTACCTAAACCTGTGTCAGATTTATTATGTGAAAAATAAAAAAATATAGTGTTAATAGCAAGTAATTGAAGTTAGTATTAACTATGGCTAATAATTGTAATGTTCTTACATGTAAGTATTTTTGGAATAAATATTGTTATTATACATTGCATATTGTTTTATTATTAGTTGTCATAGTATAAACCTTACTTTCTTTAGTTTTAAAGTAAACGTCGAAATCGAAAACTGTTACAAGTACAGAAAATATTTTTTGTACATACATCATCATATATGTTCGTTATTTATGTTTAAAATAGCTGTTTTTACCCCATTTCCTACTTTAGTAGCAATATTTGATAGTTTAAAATTGAACAAATTACTTATTTTGGAACCAAGGTAGTTATGGCCGCCCTTGTATGGAAGCGGAATCACTGTGACCCGTCCCGAAACTAGACCTCTTCCGACGCTTAGTTACTACGCATCGCGGTGTCAAGATATATTTGTGGAAGAGCGTTGAGGTGAGCTTAAAACAAGTTACAGAATAGGGGGGCAGGTCTCGCACTAGAGCCCTCCTCGCAATTTTCTAATATAAAAGCAGCTTACTATGGCTATTTTCATTCCATCCTAACTCAGGGTATAGACTTTTAGGGAACAGCAGCCAGCAGACCGCGATATATAGGCCCTTCAAAATACGAGGGCTGATTGATAAGTCCTATTAAAAACTATTTATAAAACCTTTTTTCTGGTAAATGGCATCAACACTGGCAGCCACAACCTTTCAAATGAAGACTGTTAAAAATTCAGCAAAAAAGAACAAGTTTTTGTCAGTTTAAAATTTGTTTGACTGTGATCACTCGTAAATTTTCAACAACTATGGAAAAATCTGAATTTCGTGCCGTTATAAAACATTTTTATATGAAGGGTTGCAGTGCTGCCACAATAAAATCTGAACTTGATTCTGTTCATGGCACTAACGCACCAACGTTGCAGACTGTTTATAACTGGATAAATGATTTTAAACGTGGTCGGTCAAGCACATCTGATGCTCCACGCTCTGGTCGCCCAATCGAGGTCACTACTGAGGATGTTGTTGAAGAAGTCTATAATATTGTACTCGACGACCGCCGAGTGAAGGTGCGTGAAATAGCTGAGAACACAGGCATCTCCAGTGAGCGAGTACATTTTGATGTCCTGCATGAAGATTTGGGTATGATAAAGCTGCACGATGGGTGCCACGTTTGTTGACAATCGAACAAAAACGCGAACGAAAGCGAATTTCAAAACTATGTTTGGATAAGATGAAGCGTCATCCTCGGATTTTTTTGAGTCGATTTGTCACTGTGGACGGCACTTGGGTCCATCATTATACACCTGAATCAAAACAGCAATCAAAACAATGGATGGCGACTGGTGAACGTGCCCCAAAGAAGGCCAAGACTGTTTAGTCGGCTGGGAAGATGATGGCGACAGTCTTCTGGGATGGCGAAGGAATCATTATGATTGATTACTTGGAAAAGGGAAAGACTATCACTGGCCGTTATTACGCAGAGTTATCGGACCGTTTTTATGCCGAATTGTTGGAAAAACGACCAAAATTGTCCCCCAAGAATGTCCTCTTTCATCAAGACAATGCCCCAGTGCACACGTCAGCTATTGCAATGGCCAAAATCCACGAGTTGGGCTTCGAGCTGGTTCCGCATGCTCCGTATTCGCCGGACCTAGCTCTGTGCGATTATTACCTATTCCCAAATCTGAAAAGATGGCTTGGAGGGCAAATTTTTTTGACAAATGAGGGCTGCATCGCAGGTGTAAACGGCTATTTTGAAGACCTCGACAAAACGTATTTTTTGGAGGGGATCAAAAAATTGGAAACACGCTGGAACAAGTGTTTGGCCCTCAAAGGAGGCTATGTTGAGAAATAAATGTAAATTGTTTAAAATAAATATTTATTTTTTACTTTTTAAAATGACATCAAACAGCCCTCGTACTTATTATGTCGGGTAAATCATATGACCGATGAAATGAAATAAATGAATTTTATTCTGCAAGTAGGCCGTAATGGCACTTTTACAAGTCAAAATTCTACCAGCGTTTCTGAAAAAGAAGACCACTGTTAAGAAGAAACGCCGAAACAAACTCAACAGTCAGTCATAAATACTAACACTAACGTGCGTCTTCATATTGGAGGCCTGCAAATAAGTATCTAAGAGCTAATCTGGACCAATACACTACCCTTGGACAAAATCACGGCAGAAACACACGCGGGCAACGTCTCCTGCTCGTCCCGTCTCGTCGACTCGCGAAAACACGCAAGTCACTCAGTGTCATTGGTGCGAAGACATACATCACTCTCCCAACTGAAATAGAGAGTGAGTTTGAAGCGCTCATAGCCTAGCGGCGCCTGCGAGTCGGAAACGATAACGCAGGTTAAGCAAAGATGGCAGCGGTCAGTCTTTGGAATACTTTGGATGGGTGACCGCCTTATGTTTGAGTGGTTAATATAAATGAGCGCTTCGGTGCACGGGACTGGAAGGTACGCTAAGCAGTTGATCCCGGCTGCTGTCTATATGACAGTAGTCTTTAAGCCGAGTTAGAGGCCTTCGGGCGACTTAAGCACTTCTCACAGTCAAGTTGCCCACTCACTTGACAAAGGGGGGACAACTGTTACTCGCGTCCGCAGGAGCTACCTACCACAACCCTGCACGTGTCCCCTGGGTGAGTGACAAACTTTAAAGGCCAAAATAATGTAACTATGCCATACGATTAAATATATTAATATATAAAAAAATATAAAAAAAATAAAAATATATACCAGTGCATTCAAAAAGGAGTTCAACTTTGCCTCTAGGTCCTTCAAGAGAGATATTGCTAAAGCGAAGTCCTTGCACATTGGTAGGATTGGCGAGAAATTAGAGCGCCTTCCTTCGGGAACTCGTGCGTTCTGGTCTCTTGCCAAAGCTATCCAGGGGAATTTCTGTACGCCATCTTTTCCACCTTTGCACATAGGTAACGATTCCTTGGCCCACGACGCTAAAGACAAAGCCGATTTTCTTGGCAAACTCTTTGTGTCCAACTCGACTTTGGATGACGGGGGAAACGCGCCGCCGATCATCCCGCGGTGTGAGAGTTCTATGCCGGATGTCCGGTTCTGCCAAACCTCAGTGCGTAGAGCTCTTCTTTCCCTCGACATTCATAACTCGAGTGGGCCTGATGGAATCCCCGCGATTGTGCTAAAGATGTGTGCTCCTGAATTTAACACCGGTCCTAACGCAACTTTTTCGGCTCTCATATTCTTCTGGCGTAGTCCCGACTTCGTGGAAGTCAGCTTTGGTGCACCCGATCCCTAAAAAAGGCGACCGCTCAAATCCGTCCAACTACAGGCCAATAGCTATAACCTCCCTTTTCTCCAAGATAATGGAGGCCATTATCAATCGCCAGCTGCTTCGGTACCTAGAGGACCACCAGCTGCTCTGTGACCGACAGTACGGTTTCCGTGGGGGTCGCTCGGCTGGTGATCTTCTAGTTTACCTGACACATCGGTGGGCGCAGGCAATCGAGACAAAGGGTGAGGCATTGGCAGTTAGTTTGGACATAGCGAAGGCCTTTGATCGAGTTTGGCACAAAGCACTTCTAGCAAAACTTTCATCCTATGGGCTCCCAGAGAAATTATGCGAGTGGGTCAGCAGCTTTTTAGCAGACAGAAGCATAAAAGTCGTAGTCGACGGTGAATGCTCTGACTCCATGTCTGTAAATGCTGGTGTCCCCCAAGGCTGTGTGCTATCACCCACGCTGTTCCTCCTGCATATTAATGACATGTTGCAAATCAGCGGCATTCATTGTTATGCGGATGATAGTACGGGTGATGCCTTTTACACCGGCCGTGCCAATATTTCTCGGGAAAACGTCATTGAGAGTCGAAACAAACTTGTGTCTGAAATTGAGTCTTCCCTAAAAGAAGTCTCAGAATGGGGCCGACTTAATCTAGTCCGTTTTAACCCCACGAAGACACAAGTTTGTGCATTCACCGCAAAAAAGTTAGCGTTTCCGGCATCTCCACGATTTGAGAGCACTCCCCTAGCAGCCACAGCCAGCATCGGAATCCTTGGCGTCGACATTTCGAAAGAAGTCCAGTTCCGCGACCACTTGGAGGGTAAGGCCAAATTAGCCTCGATGAAGCTCGGTGTGCTCAACAGATCGAGACAGTATTTCACGCCGGCTCACCGCCTACAGCTCTATAAGGCGCAGGTCCGTCCACATATGGAATACTGTTGTCATCTGTGGGCAGGGGCTCCTCAGTACCAACTCCTCCCTCTAGACCGCATTCAACGGAGAGCGATTCGAATTGTCGGCTGCCAGCGTGTTTCCGATCGGCTTGATCCGTTAGCACTGCGTAGAGATGTAGCCTCGCTTTGCATTTTCTACCGCATGTACAATGGGCAGTGTTCCGATGAATTGTTCGGATTAATCCCCGCCGCTTCCTTCCGCCATCGCCCTACGCGACAGCTTTTCCATTCTCACCACGTAGATGGTTGGCAGTCCTCAACTGTGCGTTTCTCCCGAAACTTTCTGCCTCGCACAGCCAAACTCTGGAATGAACTGTCGCCTGCGGTATTTCCGGACCGTTATAACCTTCAAGCCTTCAAGAAAAGAGCGTACTCCCATCTTAAAGGCCGGCAACGCACCTACAACTCTTCTGGTGTTGTAAGTGTCCATGGGCGTCGATTATCGCTTACCATCAGGTGATTCGACAGCTCGTTTGCCTCCTATATCATAAAAATATATATATATATATATATATATATATATATATATTTTATGTATACTTAAATAGTTAACTCGGATTCCTATCCTAATGATAGGATAATAACTCTATTAGTTGACCAAGCTATAGCATCATCATCATCATATCAGCCGAAAGACGTCCACTGTGGACATAGGCCTCCCCCAAAGAGTGCCAAAGTGACCGGTCCTGCGCCACCCGCATCCAGCGGACTCCAGCAACCTTTACCAGGTCATTAGTCCACCTTGTGGGGGGCCTACCCACATAGATGAATTTACTTTAAGAGTCCGCAGTAAGCTCGGCCGAATTTCACCTTCCCATACAAACGTAGTTACGCTCTCATTTTAAAACTACCAGTTGAATTGTGACGAAACTTTGCATATACAATGACATGAGGTATATGTATGTCTGTAATTAGTTTATATGGTTCCTGTTTATAAAACAAACGAAATACAGCAAAAACAAGTTTTGTATGAAAAACTTAAATTTGCTGTATTTTTTTACTATGGTTTCTGAAGCTACATAAACTAATTACAGACATAGATATACATTATGTTATTGTACATGCAAAGTTTCGTTACAATCCAACACGTAGTTTTCAAATGAGAGCGTAACTATGTTTGTATGGAGAATCGAGATTACTGCGGAATCTTAAGGAAAAAATAAATATTATGTATTAGAATCTATGTAACCTACTAACCAGAAATGTAACAAATTGACTTGTAAAATGTTATACTTTTACCAATAAATTATATTGAATATGAATATGAATATTTCCCTCTGCGGGCCCTCTGCGGGCTCGTTCTGGGCATCTTTTATTTATTTATTTAAGGACCGCCAACAGCTAACACATCTGAACAATACATTTGGCTTGTATACAAAAATCTAAGTAAGATACTTGGCCACTTAGGTGGCCACAGCTCACATATGTGTGAAATAAACAGTAACAAAACAAACTATCGTATAAAAAATATTTAATTTATATTTACGCTTAAAAGTAGATAAGTAGAACATTTGCAAAAGTTTTAAGTTTTAGTAGATAGGGTGCATTGGGTTAGTTACGATTGAAATTTTGACGAATTGAGTAAACGACAGCATTTCAGTTAAAAAAACATTTAATTTTTAATTTTTACTGCCTATTTTTTCGTATCTCTTGAAAATTGATGAATAGACTTATGATTAACGGGCATTACAAACCAAACTACGCTGTTGTTTCTTTTTTATGCATATGTATTGTCAAGTCTCACTTTTTTGGACATTTGGGGGAAATACGAAATATGCCCGGGTAATTCCGAAATAGTTGAAAAGTAGATCTTATTACTCATAGACTGATGGTTTATATTTATTTTTCATTTGTAATTGCCCCTTACTTGTAATATTGTAAACTTTGTTAATAGTTTCGCTTTTACGGTCATTTCGGATTGATTACTTCGGATTTACCCCGGTAAGAGGAAGTGGTTCTCAACATTTCAAACAGATGCATTATTTTATGTAGTAAAAAAACGCATTTAACTGAGAAATAATTTTATTGTTTGACAAAAAACTTAAACGTAATAGAAAATAACTATTCTGTCTTTTCCCGCGAGTCAAACTATCTCTATACAACATTTCGAAGTAAATCGGATCAGCGGTTGTTGATTCCCCAATTCCCCATACAAACGTTAACCCTCTTATAGGTTGATTTCTGGTATAAAAACTATCCTATGTCCTTTCTCGTGACTAAAAACGATCTATTCCAAATTTAAACTCAATCGATTCAGCCGTTTAAGCGCGAGGAGGTAACAGACAGACAGACACACTTTCGCATTTATAATATTACTAGCTTCTGCCCGCGACTCCTTCCGCGTGGAACTCGTTTATATCGTAGCTCGATACAAACTTTCATCCCCCATTTCACCCCCTCAGGGGGTTATTTCCGAGATAAAACTATCCTATGTCCTTCCCCGGGATTCAAACTATCTCCATACCAAATTTCATCTCAATCGGTTCAGCGGTTTAAGCGTGAAGAGGTAACACACAGACAGACACACTTTCGCATTTATAACACTAGTATGGATTAAGTAATGGATTAATATTGATTGATACGTAAGATTGAATATTGCAAGAAAATATGGACCCCTCACATATTTAAATATTTCTTTATCCTAAATACTTAATTTGAGAACCGCTGGCCATTTCTATGAACATTTTAGGTGGGGTTATTGCGAATGAATATGTGTATCGTAATAAACCCAGGGTCATTTCCGAAACAAAATAAAAAACAACACGTGGACTTCGTCTTCCCCTCTATCAATAGTAAAAAACAATAACCTATAATACTAAAAAACAATTATTTTAATAACTTACCTGGGTTCCGAGAAAAGACTGTTGGGGTTATTACGAATCACCCAAAAAGGCGCGAAAATCACTGGTCTGTCGAGACGGCACGTTGCTCACACATACGCTAGCAGCGACGAACTGCGATTGGAGCGTCAAAGGCGAGAACAATGGCGTCTAAAGTAATGTTACCAGTAAGAAAATAATGCGGCATTTGGTAGTTATTATAAACTTTCGGAATATACCCAATTTCGCAACTACCCCAATGCATTGCGAAACCTACATGTATTTTCGCCTATAATAACTTTAATGTTTGCTAATTGCAGTAGTTATAATAATATATTCTTATGGCTGAGTTGATGATTTTAGAGTAGCTTACTTCGAACACCTTTTTTTACAAAAATAGTCTTCGCCGCAAACTTGGTTTCTGTGACCCACCCCACAAGACCATAATAGATGCATGTAGGCTTTTTTCAGTATTATTTTGCATTAACTTCCACCCGCGACTTCGTCTGCGTTTACCAGGGATAAAAATATCCTTTATTTTAATCCAGGCTATAAATTATTTTTGTGGAAAATTGCATTCAAATCGATTTAAGCGTGATTGAGTAACAAACATCTAAACATCCATACTTTCGCATTTATAATATTAGTAGGTTATAGGTATTCTTATCACACTACGGCCGTAGGTAAGGTAACGGACTTGTAATTAACATATTTAAAAAAATCGTCTACCCACTTTTACAGAACATTCAAATATCTCCTGAACTACCGCTATAAACAAACCTGTGATAACTCGGAGCACATTCTAGGGATTGGATATCGATAAAAAGATATCGTTATATAGGGTGATAAGATTTTCCTTACATAATGTACGGAAAATCTTGCGTTCTTTTTGGGTCATCCTTTATAATAAATAATGCATGTGCTTATTGAAAATTCTCGATTACTATAAAAAGGTTCGATATCACACCTAATATCAAGAGCCTCTTAAGATAATAAATGTATGCGGATGTCATTTCAAACAAAATTACAATTTACTGTCAGTATTCCATTCATATGCTAGAGTAAGAATAATTCTAGTTTTATCCACAACGAAGTTATAGGGGGGTCGAAAACGGCCTGAACTGTTTCGAGAAAAGGATGGTACAGCCGTGCCGCTGTTTTGCTCGACTTGGCGGGGGCACTACCGTGCCCCCAGATATACGAGGTAATATTCCGCTACCATTGTTACGAAGTCCAAAATAATCATGCCGCCTAAGAAAAAGTCACGCCCAAGTGAATATTGTATTAACTCATGGATGTACTACTATTTATGTAGGTACCTACTTTTAGCAATAAATGAAGATGGAGTACTGTTTAAGATATAATAATAAATAACTATATAAAATGATTACATTGCCAATGAGTTCTCCAAATACTTTTACTCTAGCTTTATATCGAAATAATACTTCATATTATAATCCAATCGTTCGCATGTATCGGGAGTTCAATGATTTGGTACGCGTCTGTAAGGATCTTGACAAATATGTTTCAAAAATTGCTCAATTTAAAAAATCGGTTTATTCAGCCACAAAAAATTATTTTTAATTTACTTAAGTGCACGAGTGTTTGTTTTACCTTTTGTTATCACTTTCGTTTCATTGTACATAATTCGTAGTTATAGGTACATGTTTCTTTTCTAAATTATAACTCATAGCCGTGATGTGCATATGTATTTCTTTGTTTATTTGGATTAATGTCTGTTGTATGTACCTTTTGAAATAAATAAATAACGAAATACTGACCTGGTTTAAAAACAAAATAAATTCTTCGATAAAATACCTTTTTAGGATTTAAGAAGAAGTATACAAAGCGATTTTGTATAGTTAAATATATGTATTTTGTAGAACATGTCGATGTTGACAGTAACATATGGCTCGCGGTATTTGAGGTCCCAAAAGTTGTAGTACCGCCCTGTGCAACCCGAACTGAGCCAACTTTGGACTGGGGCGGTAGTGAAAAGGTACACTTTGTCACGTTTGCAAACCGCATGGATCATGACATGTGGGACATTTTGCGAAAGGAACGTATTGCGTAAGGGACATAATTTATGTGAAGGGACGTTTTAAGAACGAGACATTTTGCAGAAGGGGCATTTTGGGAAAGGGACATTTTTGGTGGGACCGTATGCACCTAAACCAAGGGGGCACTTGACTCGAACAAATATAATATCTCGCAAACGGATCACTGAATTGAAAAATGGCTGAAAGCTATCCAACGAAACCTATGGATTTAAAGAAAAAAAATACCCTAAAAAAACGGGATTTTATTCTACTGTTTTGTCGGCGTGATTGATTTACTTATATATCCATGCCAAATTACAGTTTTCTAGTACTAAGCTAAGCCGCAGACGGACAGGCGGACTTGGCAAAACTGGGGGGTCCCTTGTTGACTACGGAACCCTAAAAAGAATGTTCCCTAGGGGGAACATTATAAGCAGCTAGGAACCTACATCAAACAAACGTAACAATTCGAATTGATTATTAATTAATTCTGCAATAATGCAAATAAACTGCACGAATTTTAGAGCCTACTCTTGCTCTACCTTCCTATCAAAATCTATTTTGGTGCAATGTCACAGTATCGAAAAGTTACAGAGTTCACGTTAGTAAATGTGACAAAATGGAACTGTCTAACTACATTTAATGTGTCCGTACCTACTTGTAATACGGATAAAAAGTATCAACAAGCAAGTTAGAAGCAGCGATGAACTTTCGTTACGGTCAGAAAATCAGAATAAAAAGCAGTAACAGGTAAATGCAGCTGCGCTCGAAGTTATCGCCGCTATCGATTTTTCTTGGGTTCACCTAATCAAAATGGTCGTCCGGCAGTTCAGAGGTGAAAAAAGTTGTACGCGGAAATATGTGGAGGTCGAGGATCGCGGGTTCCCGTGTCAAGTGTCACGGACACCGCGCACCGGCCAGGGCGCACGACCCGCCATTGTCCGCGACAGCACGACGAGACGAATCGCGACGCAGGCTTCTTGACCCTAGTAAATGCGGTCACGAAATCATTAGAATCCTACTCTTTCTCCGACACCCGCTCGGCTGACTGCCAAAAACCTGACTCGATTTATTCCCACGACTCACAACAATGCCGCTGAGGTCCAAGGAGAGCGGTGTCATTCTCGAGAAAAGCTTTTCGACTCTCAACCGCTTATTTTCCTGGATCTGTAATAACTTTGGTGACATTTAATGAAGTATGTCGAACAAAAAAAAAAATTTAGCTATGAGACAAATAAATCTAAAAACTCATCCTTTAGCTACCGGGGAACATTCGACACCGCGTTAAGACAGTTTTTCCTGAGAATCACCAAACACAAACTGTGCTTTTCGTACCTACCTAGCTGATCCTATACTTATCCACTGAAGTGTTAGGCAGGGACCAGGTGGCGGATCCAGGATTTTTGTTTGGGGGGAGGGGGAGTTTTCATTTAAGCTTAATGTACCTAAGATTTTTCCTGGAAGGACTCCGATGCTCCTGGACTCGAGAAGAAATGCAATCCAACGTTGACATTAGGTCCCGGAAACCTGATGCATTAGGCACGGCGCAGAACACACCAGGGTTTCAGAACCGCGCTCAGCCGCTTTGCCCGTTGCTGAAACGTCTTGCGCGTTCTGTTCTGCGCATAAATGCTTACTGAAAACTTGAAAAGCGAGCATAATACAGCTACATCTAGGCAAGTCAAGTACTTACCTGTTTATGGAGCGCGTTGCGTGCGTTTTAGTAGGCACCGAAGGCAATAAAAATAAGAGCGGATAAAATAAGAAACGTGTTTTCTTCAGTAATTATAATTAAGAACCACTTTAAAACACTATGTCTCAAGTCTCGAATACTTACATTTTTTTTATTAGCAAAGTCTAGTTATTATATTTTTATGAACTTCAATATCTAGCTCAACCCGTTGCTCAGTCTGCACGCGACAGAGCTGAAGGATAAATTTAAATACAAAACCGTTAATGGAATCGCAACGAATGCATTATTCTGATTTATGAGCAGCTGAGAGGTCCCGCTCGAAGATAACACTTTTAAGCGAAAACTTATTTATTCAACCAACACATGTTGTGTGTGGTGCCGATTGTTGTTAACATGTATTTGTAAACTTTCCTTAAATACGTTAATACTTACCTACACATTGTTTTCATCGAAGCTTTCTATTCATAGTGAAATAATTACCTACCGAGATGACAACAGCACGTCTATCATGAGACGGCCGCGACATACTCTCGATTTTTCTCGCACTATACCCGCCTCTATCTTATTAGAAAACAAAGAAAGAGAGGTATGGTATAGTACAGTCGAGTTCTCCAATATCTATACAGACAACCTTTCAAAAATATCTACACATGTGTCTTATGTCAGTAACAATAAAGTCTCTGTACTTATAGATATTTTTGAATGGTTGTCTGTGTAGATATTGGAGAACTAAACTGTAGCCGTGCTGGTAGCAAATTATACAATTTTGCGCCTAAGACCCCGAGTGACTTCCTTTGCTAGCCTGCACGGCGGGAAAATAAAGCGGTTGTTTCTACGAGCCGACGAATGAGTAGTGTATTGGTCCACTTTGGCCCTAACATACTTGCAAGCGGTTAATATGTAAATTCTGGGAAGGGAGAGTATCTTAAGCTCCTTAAATACCTAGACTTTTAGCAGGATGGTCGTATGACTTTCCGTTAATGATACGAATAGTACATTTTTGTAATTTGAATGGTCTACCTCGGTCCGCCGCCGTCGCCCACCGGTCAGCACTCAGTTAGGATAAGTCCGGAGTCAAGGATGAACCTATTAGCTCATTTACTTGTGGTACCTCAATGCTATTTAGCTTTATGTCTAGTTTGTTCTCAATGTTCTGCCTAAGCTAAAAATGCAAAGTATTTGTTTTTAGGGTTCCGTAACCAAATGGCAAAAAACGGAGCCCTTATGGATTCATGTCTGTCTGTCTGTCCGTCCGTATGTCACAGCCACTTTTTTCCGAAACTATAAGAACTATACTGTTGAAACTTGGTAAGTAGATGTACCTATTCTGTAAACCGCATTAAGATTTTCACACAAAAATAGAAAAAAAAAAAAAAAAATGAAACAACATTTTTTTCATCAAACCCATACGTGTGGGGTATGCTATGGATAGGTCTTCAAAAATGATACAATACAATACAAATACTCTTTATTGCACACCTCACATAAACAAAGCAGTTAAAAAGAGAAAATACAATACATAATATATTGAGGTTTCTAATTAGTATCATTTCTTTCTAAACTGAATAAGTAGTTTGTGCGAGAGACACTTCCAAAGTGGTAAAATGTGTCCCCCCCCCCTTGTAACTTCTAAAATAAGAGAATGATAAAACTAAAAAAACCGGCCAAGTGCGAGTCGGACTCACGTTGCAAGGGTTCCGTACATCACAAGATTTTAAACAATTTTTTACTAACGGAGCGTTTTTGACGTTTCATAAAAATAAGCTGATTTGATTTTTGTCAAATACTGTATTAAGGCCGACTCACGCTTGACTGCACATTTCTAATAGGTCACCCTGTCATCTGTAGGTAAAGAACTATTTTGTGTATTTTTTCAAAATTTTAGACAGTAGTTTCGGAGATGAAGGGGGGGGGATGGTCATTTTTTGGCTATTTTCTTAAATAATTTTTAAACTAATTATTTTAAAATTACATAAAATATATATTTTAGATGCACACAATGAGCTCTTTCATTTGATATGTAACACGAATGTATATGCAAAACTTTATTTTTTAATTTTCCTCATTTCCCCCCCAAAAGTGTCCCCATGTTTAAAATTCATTTGTTTGCGTTACATGTTCCTCTCTGGGTCACAAACTTACATATGTGTACCAAATTTCAACGTAATTGGTTCAGTAGTTTCGGAGAAAATAGGCTGTGAAGGACGAGTGATCCTATAAGGATTCCGTTTTTCCTTTTGAGGTACGGAACCCTAAAAACTATGATGTACATTACCATTCAAACTTCCACCGAAAATTGGTTTTTGAACGAGATCTAGTAAGTAGTTTTTTTGAATACGTCATAAATCGTAAACCGCAATTTACCTTTCATTCAACGGATAATGGTACGGAACCCTTTGTGCGCGAGTTCGACTCGCACTTGGCCGATTTTTTCCACATTTAACAGCATTCCGTTTGCAGTAAACCATTGAGATATTTGGTGCATAGCAAATCTACCTTAGAGTTTAACATTTCTAGGCTATCCGCACCCACTAGGATTCATGTGTCATCGGCATACTCTATGAACTTAAGATCGGGACTGACCGATGAGATTTTTTTTTAAAAGACCGGGTTGCACTCCGGTAGTGCCGACAGAAGTGAAAACTTGAATATTTTGACATTTCGAATCGACGAATACCGTAGCGACAGAAGTAGGTAAACTATTTCATTTGCAAAACGGGCCGAACGGGTAAGCGCCGCGGATTGCATGGCGTTTGCGCCCTATTTCTCGCTAACTCGCATTCGAGTTCGTTTCATGCAAGTTAGCCGAGTCATTTTAGTTCCACCCTCATTTTTCATTTTATGTTAATAACGTAATTAGTTCGGATAATTAAAAGAAATATTGTGATCTCCACTTCTGATTGTGACACCCACGGCAACATCACTACACATAGGTGCTTTCCTTTTTACCGCCGTTGCATGGATGGCCACAAAACAAGAGAACTGGACTATTTCTAATGCTCTCGGATGACGCGTTACAGGGTCTAAAGTCCGGGCAGGTGACTCGGCTATTTTTTTGAGCCCGATTTATACGTGGCAAGCACACCACCATCGGCCTGTCGCTGATCTCCAGCTCCTGAGCGCGCGCACCACCAACGGCCCACTGTCCAGGAGAGTACCGGACTGTCGAAGACCGTTAGGCCTACCTAGTGCGAGTAAAACAAAGAACCACGCCCTTTGCTCGTAATCCGACCTTAAATAAATATTTTTTTTATGCACGGATTCCTGCCTTCTTTATTTATCTCTTTTAATACCAAGATAGGAGGGCAGGGATTTACCCCGTGACACTGGCCATTGCACAGCCAGTCTCGTACTACGGCATCGGTCTTTCCCCCCCCCCCCCCCCCCCCCCCCCCCACCCCTCCACAAGCCACGTCCCGAATCCCTCACCATCGTACAGTCACGTGACCACCTACGCTCCTACACCTGTGGCGAGTTTAACAATTTTTCCCCATCCCAAAAAGTGCACAGCGCCGCTAAAGAAGTTTTCACTTAAAAAAGAATTTCAAGATTTTATCGTACTGTTTTGTCGGCGTGATTGATTTATATACCCATGCCGAATTACAGTTTTCTAGTAGTAATTGTTACTGAGCTAAGCCGAAGACGGACGGACAGACGGACATGGCGAAACTATAAGGGTTCCTTGTTGACTACGGAACCCTAAAAATAAGACATTTCCCATTGTTGATTCCCGCGGTACAGCAGAATCACCATTTTTTTTCCAAATCAGAGCTAGAACTCATAACTTATATGCTCTGCTTTCGGATATTAAAAAGGAGCGTATGGTACAAACGCCAACATAGTTAACCGACCATCCTGTATTTATATTGAACCTTGTTACAATGCACATAAAGTGCACGGATGGTCATTTAACTGTGATGGCGATGGTACTATGAAACTGACCGCTGACACCATACCTAGATAATTTTTCAAGGAGCAACGAATGGTCGATCACCTCGAAGGCGCGCGACCATCTTTAGTCTCGCGAGATCTCGCCTGGGTCTGAAAATCGCGCGTAATTGCATTCCCTAGTACCTACAATAAATGGTGACTATATTTCCATAATTTATTTTTATTAATATGGATATTAAGAAAAACCATGTTACTGCTGATATTAAAATTATAATAGTTTGTGTAAAATAATTACAAAACTACTCGTTTTTACGACGCGTTACGTTCTATTTCATAGTGACGCGAGTTACTTAAAATTGAGCTTTCGCTACTTACTTGACAACAAAAGGTATTTACAAGATAGAGCCTAACTGTGGAACAGGGATGATGCGGATGCGGTTTTCAAGTCATCCGCATTGAAATTGATGTGGAACTTCGGCGGTTGCGGATGCGAATGTCTGCAACATCCCTGCTACGGAATGCGCCTTTGACGTAAGTACTTATTGAAAAGATATGCGAGTTTTGGTGTGTAGATACTTTCCCTCGTACATTAGCGTAGACCCAGTGAGTGAGCGAGACGCATAGGTACATTAAGATGGAGTTCTACTGAAATTGACGTGAAATTTCGTTGGTTGCAAAATTGAGGCCCCGTTCAACGATAAAATGACAAACGGAATGGATTCTACAGTATTCACTTTTTGTGTGATTTAAAGCCAACGCCGCTGGGTCGAATCCGAGTCGAAGCAATACATTATTCGTTTTCTCCCTTTCATTTTTAGGGTTCCGTATCCAAAGGGTAAAACGGGACCCTATTACTAACACTCCGCTGCCCGTCCGTCTGTCTGTCTGTCTGTCAGTCCGTTTGTCACCAGGCCGTATCTCACGAACCGTTGAAATTTTCACAGATGTATTTCTGTCGCCGCTACAGAAAAAAAAACCAGAATAAAATAAATATTTAAGGGGCACCCATACAACAAACGTGATTTTTGCTGTTTTTATAGATAGTGGTACGGAACCCTTCATGCGCAAGTCCGACTCACACTTGGCCGGTTAGTAAAATTATAAACTCCATTTAACACGAGATTGCGTATAATGCGTATGCCAGAGGTCGCGGTTGGAATCCTGGTCAGAGCAACTAACATTTTCCAATTATCCCTTTAATTTGAAATGTATACATTTCGTTAGCAGATGGTACGGCTTTCAACCGATCCCAATCGCACCGACTGTAACAAGTTGTTTTTGTAGCAGTTAAATGCCTTATTATTTTTCAAGTCGTCAAATGCAGTTTTTATGCTTAAAATTTAAAAGTGGTCTTGGTTAAAAGAAAACATCAAAATAAAATATTTCTCTATTAGTAGGGTATATCTCCAGAACAGTGCAAATGAAAATAATATAATAACATCTATTTGTAAAACATTCTCTACATCAATAATACGACTCGTAGGCTAGTACAACAGTCATTGTCGGAGGTTATGTGAAGTAGCTATTACACGACGTACGTCACGAGTGACGTGCAACAATGCTAACTAAATTAGAATACATTTTGTAAGTAAGTATATAAAGACTATTTCATTGCGTTGGAATAAGGTTGTGGTAGTTATTGTGGTAAAGTTTTAAAATACAATTAGTCTAACTGCGCCTACACGTTTATTAATATATTATATACATCAATAAAAATGAAAAAAGTAATGCTACATCGGTATCGCTAATCTATATTATATTTTACTGAAAATAGAATAGTCTACGACTAACATCTAAGACTGAGAATTTACGTAATCGGGGTATAGATACAGGCTGTCACGCAGGAATCTACCAGGTGACAAGTTTGTTGCAAAAAACGTCGTATCATAAGTGTGGCTTCGATCCACTTCGTGAATTCCATATATCATTCATATATTTAAATCATAGAATGAAATAATTGCCTTATATGCAACAATAACTATACAATACAGTTAATAACAAATACCTTTTCGAACCCTTTTTAGCACTCTCCCCTCTCGTAAGTATGTAATATACATCATCAAATAACCCTAGGTATAACCATATTGATTTAAATAATATGAATTATTGCACTTGATAAATCATAATATATTTATTCTGCATTCAGATTACTCATTAAGGCCCATATCCATTTGAATTCACATTTAACTAATACAATTCAACAGCAAGATGAGAGAGATTACTAATTAGTAACTACTATGTACGATTACAGAGGTGACAATTTTATTCAGACTTATTCTTTACTGTATACAAGATTTGGTTGGTCTGGTGGATCAAATAAAGAGCACTCACGAACACAGCATTGGCTCTGAAAAAAAAGACATGACAAGATTAGACATACATTTAGAAATCAAAAAATTGTGTAGATATACAATTTTTGTGCTAGGGGCGTCACTTGTCTGAACTCTGAATACCATTGATGGGGATGGTCAATGGTTAAGAGTGCTGTTACGAGTGCACTAATGGCCGCCGCTACACGCGCCATTAAAAGCGGGCGCGAGCCACTTCCGCAGCTTGTGGCCGCGTCCGAGCATAAAATAAATGATAGAACTTGTCCCGTGGCGGCCACTAGTAGCTCACTGTGCGGCGCCTGCGCCTCTAATTGTTGGGCCACTACGCATGGTTCCAGACACTTCATTATATTATTTTTAGTTAGTTAGTAGTAGTTAGTTATTTAGTTTCAGTTACTTATTTTAATTTTAACATTTATAATCTGAAAACTCTGACAAGGACTAATCTTCTAAACAGGATTTATTGTTTTACAAGGTCATAGAAATGATGATAGGAATGATGGAGATAGAAATATAATCCACTATAGCTTCTGCCCGCGACTCCGTCCGCGTGGAACTCGTTTATATCGTAGCTCGATACAAACTTTCATCCCCCATTTCACACCCTCAGGGGATGATTTCCGGGATAAAAACTATTCTATGTCCTTTCCCGGGATTCAAACTATCTCCATACAAATAAACGTCTTACCTATCTATCTATCTCCGTACCAAATTTCATCTCAATTGGTTCAGCGGTTTAAGCTGGGATTCAAACTATCTCCATACAAATAAACGTTTTATCTATCTATCTATCTATCTTCATACCAAATTTCATCTCAATTGGTTCAGCAGTTTAAGCGTGAAGAGGTAACAGACAGACAGACGGACACACTTTCGCATTTATAATATTAGCTAATTGTATAAGGAAGCAAAGTTTCTAGTTAAGGTTAAACTACTCATCCACTTCAAAAAATCATTAACAAGTATAATTAGTCCATAGCAATGGACATAATATGTAATATATTAATTTGTAGCTCCTGCTTTTTTATAACACACACGCGAATCCATAAGGGCAGCTAATTAGATAATACGTAACTAGTAATTCAATGATGAGAGAGATTACTTACTGTCCCTCCTTGAAATACTCTTTCAGTGTGTTAGAAAACCTTTTGGAATATTTGACAAACTCCCTTTTCCTTTGTTCTAGCACTTGTTTTCCGGGACCTGGGGTGTACTGAGACACCTCATTAACAGCATCCAGTAGCTTCTTGATTGCTGATGCAATTTCCCTGAAAGAAAAATATTTTAAATATTAACAAATAGGATTACGAAAATAATTAATGAATAATTGCGTAAAATCTTACACACTAAGCACCTAATCCCAAACTAAGCAAAGCGTGTACTATGGGTACTGTCAAGGGCACCAATATGTATGCACCACAAAGTATCAAAAATATGTAGGCAGACCTTATTTCTGCATCAATAAGGTTGTTGTATACATATTTATGAAACTTTGAGTGAATACATATTGGTGCCCTTGACTGTACTAGACAAAGAAAAACATACTTATATCATAAAGTAAATATAGCATAGAGTAACTATCCCATACTGCGGTCGAATATTTCTGAAGAACGTTAAGAGATGTCGCTTGGAGCACCACTGACGGATATTAATATTTTACGTTATACGAAATCTCAAATATTATCATTAATAGATATTCATTTTCACTTATCAACTTAAAAAAAAAGAAAAACAACCAGACACAGGCCTTAATAGATCGTAAATCGATTCAAAATAATTTATAACATTCTTTATTTGTGCGCCATCTAGTGAACGGTTTGACCTTTATTACAGCTTAGCTTGTAAGTGGACAAAGTATACATGCGCAGGATTCTAGCAGGATAAGTGTCCATAGATGGTGCTGTTTTAAACCTGATATATTTACTAAACCTAAACGCATTGTTATTACGAAAATATATAAATAAGTTTCTGTCAAAAATTTAATTTTTGGTACAAGCTTTTATTGCCGACTGTACTTTTCTGTATACCATCATCAACTGCTCATTGAGACGATTCTAACGAGCCCCAACTCGATGGGGTTATATGGTTTTATTACGGAGTTCCTATGGCCACCTTCTGTCTCTATCATCAGATCAGCTCGATGGTACCATAATATTGAATGTCATCCAAACTATAGTTATACCCAAAATTTCAGCTCAATCGGTCACCGGGAAGTGGGTCAAATTTAACTTGCAAGATTTGACGGACAACTTACTTCCATACATACTTTTATACTTACATACGAAAGAAGTCAAGTTACTATAAAACTTGTAAAAAGACCTATCGGTTTTTGCACTCCGGGAGTGCCGGCAGAAGTGAAAACTTGAATAATTTTAATTTTGCAAAAAATATCCCTTCCGCCCCCCTCTCTCCCCCTGCGTGCCAATATATCTAATAACAAACTTATTAGTAGTACGCTATAGTTCAACTTAACTCGGCAAAATTAATGGAGACGAAAAAATAAAATACCAATTTGTTTTTGCCATTGCCAAATATTTTTCAAAGCTTTATCTCTTTAGGAATAACGTCCAAATTCGAACTATTCAAATTTGCTCAATAGCAAAGCGGTAAAGGATGCGCGGACAAAATTACAAATTTATTTGCAGAATATGCAATTGCAGTGTTTAACGGCTTTATATTCTTACGAATAGCGTTCAGTTTTGAATGAAGTCGAATCGGCTAACAGCAATATATAAAAGTTTGATAAAACAAAATGGAATTTGCATTTACGGAAAATGTGTTACGACCTTATACTGTTAACAATAAAGTACAAATTAGAACTATGTGCCCCTAGTCGAACCCCCGTTTTCCCCCCCGATTCCAGCCTCGTCCCGAATCTCTCGCCATCCTCCTACGGTCACGTGGCCTCTTACGCATCTGATGTCACAAATATCTGTCGCGAGTTTAACAATTTTTCCCCATCCCAAAAAGTGCTCAGCGCCGCTAAAGAAGTTTTCACTTCAAAAAGAAAACATACATACGTACATACATACATACATTCACGCCTTTATTCCCAAAAGGGGTAGGCAGAGCACATGAAACTTATGTTCCAGCGCCACTTCTAGCATAAATGTGGGTATAAAAAAGATCGACAAAATGTGATATTGCAGTGATAGGTTGCTAGCCCATCGCCCACAACACACTTCAACCCTGCTCCCTTAGTCGACTTTTACGACACCCACGGGAAGAAAAACGAAAACGTACGAAGAGTTTTTAGATAAGATGAAGTAAAAACTAGTGCCTATGCCAAATCTTGGGATTAGGTGTCAAAGCGGACCCCTGGCTCCTTTAGGGGCACACCCGGGAATATCGCTAGGAGGATTGTGATGCGACTGATGAGTTTAGTAGATAATTATTAGAATAGGTAACCTAGTCCCTAAAACATCAGAATACTACAGTAAGTAAAAAATATAACATACATTTATTCGGGACCTATACGTAAACCTGTTTTTATTTTACAACTTATTTGAATATTCTTCCTTTACATAGGTATCTAGTACCATAAATAAAGAATAATACCTATAATATGTACCTACTGCCATTCACATTTGAGTATGTAGCAATTTATGATTCAAATTGCCAATAAGTACCTAAAATTATCGAAGTGCTTACGACGCGCGACGTTGTCAGCTCGCGCTGGCAGCGCCGTAGTTCGATTTGGCAACTTCGCCAACTGTATACTAATTTCCAATTTATTTTATTATTTTTAACATCTCTGCATAACGTTCCATTTCGACATCTTATATATTACAACAAATGAATTACTGCGTGTTACAAATATTTTACATTAAATTAAAATAAACATAAAGTGACTGCAATCTCTTAAATTATTAATAAATAATGGAGCATAATTATTTATTTCTTATCACTTCGCACTCGTCTTTGAAACTGTATAATAGTAAAGAGAACTGCGTACAACGAAACGACTCAGTGCAGACGAAACACAGATTACAGAGACGAAATGAGAAAATGTTGCTACAAAATGATTCCTTTAAATTGTAGGTAAACAGAATAAACTTTGTCCATTTGTAAAAATGCGAAAAAAATGATTTAGTATGAGTTTATTGTCTCAATTAAAAATACAAATACAGATAACCTGCGGTATGATATTTTTTTATAAAAGCGTAGTGAAAATATACGTGTAATTACATGGGCAAAGTCAAAACGTCAGAAGTATATGGAAAGATAGAGACTTAACTGGCCACACTGAAACTAGAGACGATAGGTATCAACTCTACCACGAACATATTGTTAATGTTATTCTTTTAAAATTTGACCTCCGCTTATTTGAATGGACCTACGATTTGATTTAGAAACGGATTTGTTTGCCAGTGATTTACATACGACCACTTGGACTTCTACCGGACAAATTTGGACTGAATGACACATCGGTGCCAATTCATAAACTGTCACACATTGTTTCGTTTTCCAGTTAGTGATAAAAATCGCCTACGGATCTGGATTAACAATTCAGGTAAGCTCTATTTTATTTACAATAAATAAAATTATACAACTATGCACATACATACTTGGTGACGTCGGGCATGCATCAGTCAACTTGACTTTTTATCAATGTTCCAAAACATCGTTTTGTACTTCAGTTTTTTATCGCGTTACTTACGTTAAAATAAGTTTATATCTCGCTCCAAACTGATTAGTGTCCTTATTAATCCTTCATTTCATGTTTGCACTGTACCTAATGGTAATGATAAACTAGCTAGGAGTTTGCTTGTTGGCATTTTATTTTGAATCTTTTGAATTTACTTATTCGCAGAGTGATTACCAATTCGTGAAAATATCTAACCGGAAATGATGGCTGAAGTACTTGGTTTAGCTTGAGATTTCACTACTTTTCAGGCCGGAAGGCTTGGCAGGTTTTTTTACAAGAAATGTACTTGATGGAAATTAATAATATCTAAGTATTTAGTTTTATGACGACTGCTTTAGCCTAGTTGGTAATGACCCTGCCTATGAAGCAAGAGGTCCTGGGGTCGAATCCCTGTAAGGGATTTTTTTTGTGTGATGGGCACAAATATTTGTTTCTGAGTCTTGGATGTTTTCTATGTATTTATACCTATTGGAACTATATATATCGTCATCTAGTACCCATAATACAAGCCTTATTGAGCTTACAATGGGACTAGTTCAACTTGTGTAAGATTGCCCCTTAATATATATTTTATTTTATTTATTTTTAATTTCAGGCAACATCAATCTCACATCTTTGACACCTGATCAGTTAAAGTACTGCTATCTTTGTGAAGTGCATTTTGAATCCTGCTATGAGTCACAATGATAACCAGAGAAGGTTGACCGGGACAGCTATTACTAGACACTATCACTGTGAAGATAAATCAATTGATGTTATTAGCTTTGTGTCTGTAGAGCACCCAATGCAAGGTATGTCTTGATTTTTTATTGTTCAAATAGTATTTTCTTAAAAACATGATGACAATTTTTCTGAAAAGGGACTCCTTAAGGCACACATGGGAAATGTACAAAAAAATTGTTTATCATTGAACACAGGATGGCATTGGCATTGGTATCCGTTCATGTCAAACGAGATAGCTTTAAGAAAATATTGCGTTTGGTGTCGGGTTACAAAAGCACCACACCCTTTCTTCCCGTCGGTGTTGTTGGTCCAAGCAACTTATACTTGAAAATATATACAGGCTGTCCCAGCGCTATGCAACTTGAAGGGACAGTACCTTAAATATTGTAGATAAGATATTTTACTGAAAGGAGATATTATTGAATATTTTATAGTCAGTAATACTGCACTCAAAGATTTTCATAAAATTGCTTGCTTCGTCTGGGAGTCAATCCGACCATAGAGGAAATATTTATTTATGATCCGGCTAAATCCAACTCCTTTCTTTCAAGCTAAATTGTACTTAGAAGAAATCATTCTTTATTTTTAGCTTACTTATTGGCATCATAAAAGCATGTGGTGTTTATATATCACATATAAATAAAATAAATAAAAATAAAAAAGCTTTATTAATTCCATTACAGCGTTTTTTACAGTTAGTAAGTAATGAATTATGTATGTAATGTATTGAATTTCTTAGCTAAACACGCAGAACTAAAAAAAAATGCTTATAAGATGTTAGGATTGTTAGGTTAGGTTAGTTAGGTTTCACATATAGCCGGTTTTTATTAGCATACGGCGGCAAGCATATTTGAAAATATTAGCAGTATAATTTAATAATAATATAAACAATAAATTAGCTTATATACGTCCCACTGCTGGGCACAGCCCTCCTCTCAAGGATGAGAGGGAACGGGCAGTAGTGCCCACGCTGGCCCAGTGCGTGTTGGGGACTTCACATACACCTTTGAATTTCAAATTACTTAAAAAAATGTGTCTCCTCCACACATGAATGACTTAACAAACGTATACAGACACTACCTAATCGATCTATCGTATGAGTCCTAATTCTATCAACTCAACGGAAGGGGTAAAGGGGACGATTAACAAAATTTAAGTATGCTCGGATAATATTGTTTAGTTTAATATTTATTTTTTAAATTTCAGGATCTGGTACTGAAATTACATTCATTGACGTGCGACCTACCGGCCAAAGTAAGAAAATCTGACAATGATCCTGAGGAGTGGCCAACTTCAGCACCACAACCCGCATCGCCACAGCCCTCATCACATCATCACGTCCAACTGAGGCTCCTCAAATAAAAAGACATCTGGAAGAAGGCTCCTCTTGCGTGGACGTGGGGGCGGCGGCGTCGAGCAACGCATCCGACAGATTATTTAAACACATTCAAATTGTATTTATTCAGAGCACGTAGATGTTTTAAAAAAATATATTGTTACTAAAAAAAAAAATTTGTAAATCTCACAAAAGAAATCTACAAAATCAGCAAAAAATTAGGCTACTTACTGCAAAGTAAATGAAATAATTTACATATAATACGTGTTATTGAACCCTTACCTTTTGCCTTACTTTTCTCAAGGAAATCTGCATTACTCACAGGCAGTAAATAGAAGAATGTCTCGGATCGCATGTACGCACGCAAGGGCAAACAAAATGCGATCGGAGGCTTTTTTACTACTGCCTTGCCTGTGGTGTTCGCACCTTTTTTTATAACTGAAGCTTTCAACCTCAATAGTTTTTAAATTTTGTATATTAAGGTACCTTCCTATTGTTCCTTAAGTTTGTTCTATAATCGTCCTCCTACAGTTGTTCCTGGTAATAATAATCTTGAAAAATCCAGGGCAGTCAAAAGCGCGATTCCGATCCTTTACTGAATTGAGTATTCAATGTGCTGTGGTTTTATCGATCGAGGGAGCGAAGCGAACGAAGTTCTACGCTTCAGCTTGGGCCGAAAATCGTTCGTATGTCCGGTGTCTGTCCAGCTGTCCGGCTGTTCTCCTCTACAGGTCGCATTCTTAACCGATTCTCGTGAAATTTTGTGAGCAGGTTCGGTTTAGTATATAGTTTTTTCTGTTACTTTTAGAAATTAAAAAAAAGACCGGTTCGCTAGTTTCTACAGCACATAGAGCCACTAGCACAATAAATCGCATGGCAGCAAATAGACGAATCAAGGTACAGCTTTGAGATTGATAGTACAAATGCACATCATCAAACAAGATGAGCTTTGTTGATAGTGGGGATCCACATAACTCCCCCCTCGGGAGCCCTGGCAAGCTTACCCCCAAGAACACACCACATACCTAAGTAGCAAGTAGTGGAACTTTGGCTGCGGTCTTATGTAAGGTTGCTTATATAGGTACTTTATTTATGGTACATGATGGTACGGTGGAGGTTCTAAGAAAAGGTACGAAAATTGAGCATTTTATTGACTGGTCGCGTGTGCTCTAACAAAACAGAAAAAAATACTATTATTTTACTTTGTGTAAACCTATCTTGCAAAGTGACATCTATTGACCGCGTAAAACAGATTTTTTACAACATCACCTGTTGTAGGTACAGATGCCGTTAGTGTATTTGATAATCCGTAAAAGGCAATATTGATATGAACGACATCTTTTGCTGAGAGCAAATGTACATACCAGTTCACTAACGCCCCCTGGTGCTCACAGCAAATAAGGCGGATTCATTTTAATGTATGGCGTGGATATATCTTCTTATACTTTATTTATGCTTATATAGATAAAGAAATAGAAAACATCCATGTGTCAGGAACAAATATTAGTGCTCATCACACAAATAAAATTCTGTGATTTTTTAATGAGCATCAGTTTTAGCTGACTATGGCAAGGCCAAAAAAAGGGTTATTATTTCAGCAATTTCACCCAGACTGACATAGATATATGAATGTTTGTATTTTTTTGTAGACTGTTTGACCTGTCAATCTACCTAATCTAGCCATAAGACATGTAAAATTTTATATTTTATTAATAAACATTTGAATTTGAATTTTAGTTCTGTTACTGGCATGTAACAAAGATTTTAAGAAAAATAATAGTTCGAATTTCGAATGTTGTGTTTTAACGTTACTGTTTGGATGTTTCTGCCGCCATTTATATACATATAATTTAATATTAAAATAAATACATTAATAATGGAGTGGGGTGTAAAAGAAAATAGAATTGCTATGATTGCTCTGTATAAGGTAGGAATGGAGCCATCTCACATATTTGAGACATTAAAAAAGTTGGAGATATTCAACTGATCTCTGATCTTTGTGTATCATACTATCCAAAGGTACACTGAAACCTCCTCTATTGATACAGTAAAAGATCTGGACGGCCACGTTCTGTTAGAACAAAACAAGCTGTTAATACTGTAAGGGCCAGAATTTGATCTTGAATTTGATCTTCCGTTTTCTTATGGGGTTTCGCCCCATAAGAAAACAGAAGATCCTCTCCAGGAAAATGAAAATAACACCTAGGACACTGTCATGTATAATCAAAGAAGACTTGAGTCGGAGCTTACCGAAACTATACAGGACATACCTTAAATCAGTCACTAAAGGACAAGAGAGTTGAGAGATCAATAAGCCTGTTATCACGATATGCACATGAAAAATATGGAAATATTCTTTTCACGGATGTTTTTTTTTTTACTATCATGCAAAATGCAAAATGATAAAGTGTATGCACGCGACTCTCGAGAAGCCAAAGAGATAGTTGGGAGGGTTCAGCGAGTTCATCATCCAGCTTACGTCATAGTTTGGTGGGGTGTGTCATACCAAGGCGTCTCCGAGATCCATTTTTGCGAAAAATGAGGAAAAATTTGGCAAAAATGTATCAAGATGCGGTTTTAGAAACGGTAGTTAAACCACTCAACTACACAATGGTCAAAAATATACAATGGCCCTTTCAGCAGGATCCGGCCCCAGGTCATAAAGATTTAGCTTGAAAGGAATGTTACGGACTTCATCAGGGCAGATGATTGGTCCTCTTCTAGTCCCAACTTAAATCCCTTGGACTATAAATTGTGGTCGGTTTTAGAGCATATGGTCTGCTCTAAACACCATGCCAAAATCGATTTTCTAAAAAAATCTTTGCAGGCAGCAGTAGCAAATTTCCCAATGATGACAGTGCGTAAATCTATAAACGTTTGGATGCGTGTATATGTGCTAAAGGCTTTTCGAAATCGAATAACAAATATATTGTTTGAAAACCATATTAGCTTACCTATAAAGAAACATTTATTTATTGTGAATAAATTACATTATTTTAATAATATATTTATTTTCATTTGTAACAGAACTTACACTTACTTACTAGGTAAAAGCTCTGTGTCAGATAGGAAACTTGACTTACAACATTAGTCTTTGTCATGCGAGTGAGTGGACCTCACAACTCTTTAATAAAATACTCCTGTAACTATGTTTTTCAAGGAAATGGGTGAGGACCAAATTCTTGGCTAGTAGTTAGCCTAGTTAATTGGTAGTAGTTAAAAAGTTCCGTTGTGACACGAACATTATTCATACAATTCTATGGTTAATTTTCGTGTCACAACGGAACTTTTTAACTGCTACCAATTAACCACGCTAACTACTGGCCATGAATTTGGTCCTCACCCAAATGACATAACTCTTATTCTTGCTACAACTCACTTAATAGTTTCCAGGAATGTCTTGCGGTCTGTTATTTCATCAGGAATGCGACTCAATATTTTCTTCAATGCTGTTGATTTCTTGTTTAGTTCTTGGAATGCCTCTTCTGACCTGTTCAATCTTAAGTCAGCACCTGGAATGTATTTCAACAATCTTGTTTAACATATCATCATCATCATATCAGCCGAAAGATGTCCACTGCTGGACATAGGCCTCACCCATAGAGTGGCAAATATTAGATCATTCATAGGAGTAGTAACTGCTACTACTATACCAGTTTAATATCTATTTGTTTTATTTTTTTATTTTACTACACTACTGTGTAGAATCTATTAGTAATAATAGCTCTTTATTAACAGAATACAGACAAGCATCAAATTGCTCATACTTTCAACTCCTTCACACTGTGAGACATCAACTAATCACTTCTAATCTAAATCAAAAATAGAATACAATTATAAGCAATCTTCATGACATTTTAGTTACATTCAACTTTATTATTTTACTTATGATTATTTTAACTTTTCTTGTCAATTCATAATGTTGATGGAAAATTGACATTGGCAAAAATAAGTTATAATTTATATTTACATTCAGCTTCTGTGAGGGCCCCCTGCAAGCGAAGTAGACTCTCACTCATATTGACGGGTATATCGGCCCTTCGCATTATTCCGGCCACCAAATCATAGTTAAGGCCTGGGACTGCTGCCTCGGCCTTAGTGAGAGCGGCTCGTAATGTCTGAGACGCGCCCAAATCATACTTTTCCAACTGAAATACAAATGTAGAAAGTTATAGCGACGTGATCTACGGTAGCAGTGGCCTTGCCGCTTATCAAGGGTATTACTATCCGTGATTAAAATTATCGCAAACATTTTCCTGGTACCCATCTTGTTTTAATCAAATCGAACAAACCTGAGTTAGCACAGGACGAATGAGAACGGGCAAAACCAAAGAAGTGACAGGCAGTTCATCGCCCATTGTCATTGTGGCAAAGTTTAGGGATTTAAGATGGGCGAGTACAACAGTGCTTGTACAGCACTTGCTGGCCAGATAATCTTCGCAATATACAGAAACACGACACTACACTAACGGAAACTAGTACAACAAACAATAGAATTTGCTTCACATATACATAACTTGATTATTTCACAACTATTTGACAATGACAACACAACACCACGATTCCTACGAAGTGCCTTTTATGCCCGGGCCACACTAACGACAAATGCCATTAATTATCGCGATAATCGTAGTGTGCCCGAACCTTTAACGTTCATTATCGCGATAATCTTCTTCTTCTTCTTCTTTTTTTAAATGGCGTACTGGCCAACTATGTCGGCTCAAATTTGCCAGAATCAAGTGGCACGAGAGCTGCTCATGTCCTGCGAACAAACGGACAACACAAACACATAACGACTACCAAACACCATTGTTAAAAGAAAATTACTACAGATTAAAAATTAATTGTAAGAGGTAAGCACCACAAACAGAGAGTTAAAAAGGTTAAAGTTTAATTATTCTTTTCTACGAACTTGGCAAGTAAACGGAACACTTTTTTATTTTCTGTTAAACAGATTAAAGAGGCAACATTCGAAGGGGACATTTAATTTTGGCAGCATAGAGTAGAGATTAAAGGAGGGGGAATTACGTGGGCAGTTGAAAAATATATGATCTATAAAACCAACCTCTTCACCACACTCACACAAAGGGGAATCTCTTAACTTGAATTTAAAAAGAAGCTCTGGCGAGCAAACTCGACCACTGGTATGTCTTTTGGAGAGGGAACGATTTTTAAAAAACCAAGGACGGGAGATCTTTGGTTGCACAAGAGAATAAAAGCATTTTTTTGATGAATTCCATCGTGACGACCATTTTTTTTGCAAGTTTTTGGCTGGAATGTTCACTAGATCAGTAGGTTGAATTTTGTAAAAAGAATCGCGGCCATGGAGAACTGCCTCCTTGGCGGCTTGATCAGCGAGCTCATTACCTAGAATACCACTATGACTGGGGATCCAGACAAACGATACATCAAGATTAGCTAATTGACATGAAAGGATGGATTTTTAATTAGGCAGATGATATAATTGCGAGCACAGTTTTTAAAAGGATAGGTAGAAATCGCCTGAAGAACGCTTAAACAGTCAGTAAAAATAACCGTTTTGGGAAATTTCTTTTGGAGAATAAAGTTAACAGTGATCCAGATAGCTAGACTTTCGCCCGAAAAACTGAGGGCTCAGGGGGAAGCTTGTATTTCAGAGAGAGGCTGATGCTAGGGCTGACCACAGCAAAACCCACACACCCAAGATCAGCAAGCTTAGAAGCATCCGTGTAAAAATAAAGATGATTTGGATAGTTGGTGTGAACGAATTCATTAAAGGAGGAATTACAGTTAACTGTTTTCTTGGAAATACCCGTATTAAAAAAAACATTAGGAAAAAGAGGGATCGCATCATAAGGAATCGAATATAGAGGTAAGGTAGGACATCTGTGCACCGGAGCTCTAAGTGAAGAAACTTTTTCAAGACTGAGGACAAGGTTAGGCTTAGTTTTATTCCGCCAATAAGGGTTAGAAGAACAAAAATCGCGATAATGAATGGCATTTCTCGTTAGTGTGGCCTCAGCATTATGAGTTTAGGTAGATGTAGACGTGCTAGGGCTACCGCGAAGTGAAAACGAACTTCGTTCGAGTATCTCCCTCTCTGTCACCCGAACTGGCAAGTGCGACAGAGATGGAGATACACGAACGAAGTTCGTTTTCGTTTCGCGGTAGGCCCTCAGAGGGGGCTACGCGAAACGAAAACGAACTTTGTTCGTGTATCTCCCTCCCTGTCGCTCGAACTAGCAAGTGCGACAGAAAGGGAGATACACGAACGAAGTTTGTTTTCGCTCAGCACGGCTAGCATGCGACGGCATGCGAGCTCGCTTGATTTTTCTCGCACTATCCGACTCTTTCTTATTAGAACACTTAGAACAAGAGATATAGTGTGATAAAAATCGAGAGTATGTCGCGGCCGTCGCATGCTAGATGTGCTAGTGTGTACGCACCTGGAGGGGCTATCGCGAAACGAAAACGAACTTTGTTCGTGTATCTCCCTCTCTGTCACTTGAACTAGCGCGATAGAGACGGAGATTCACGAACGAAGTTCGTTTTCGTTTCGCGGTAGGCCCTCTGAACGAGAACGAACGAACGTGCGACAGCCAACACTGAAAATCGTTCGTTGGCGTTCGTTGGCTTGGTGTGTACACAGCATTTTGGTGGCAGCACAGTCAGTATAGTCCAAATTATGCTTAAAGAAATTTAAAATGTTGTTTAATTTATTATTTATTGATATCTTCTAAAGCGCTAACCTTTCATTTAAATCATTATTTATACAGGATAAAGTCTAAAATATATTTTTTATCACAAATTTGTCCGTATAGCGTTGATATACTTTAAAAATTATTCAGAACTGAAGTATTCAGTGTACAATTGGACTAACCTACCTTTACCAAAATGACGTGTAGTATCGTATCAGCCCCCCTAGCACACTAGGTTTTATGTCCGACGTAAAGCATTCGTCCCTCTTGCACTCGCACATTTGCCAGAATGGGACGAATGCTTTATGTCCGACGTAAAACAGCTACTAGCCCCCCTGGGGGGCTATAAAAACAAGCGTGCTAGGGGGGCAGGTAAGGTAAGGTAAATAGGTCGTGAATGGTGAGTTGGGTTGGGCTTAAAAAAATTACGCTCGCTAGTCGCTAGTTGTCAAAGAGTAAAGTAAGTATATAGTTGTTGTTGTTCCCTTTAAGACAAATTTAAAGACACTTGCGTCAATTAATAGCTAACATGGCTAAAAATACTTCAAGTTCAGCGTTCCGAAAGATAGACATCGATCAATACAATGAAGACAACTTCAAAGAGGATGAAGCCGAACAAGCTATGCCCACCGGCCCCGATGAGGGGGAAGTCTGTGCATTATTGAATCAATATCCTTTTTAATATAATTACATGATTGTGGTATGACAATTACTGGAATATATTATGAAATATTTGTTTTAGTAGCGGTCTGATGTTGTTTTCATGGTCAGTTTCCAATCGATATCTTTGCATATGAATCATCATCAATAATTTGTTTGCTGTACACACATTTATTCCTAAGGTACATTTGTAAACATTGAAGTATAACTATATTTTTCATTATATCAATTATGGCAGATGCATATGGAGCAGCAGTTGCTTGAATGAGTCATTATTTTTAACACTAGCTAAGAAGCTAAGAACAAGTTCTGCTCCGAAATAAAATATAGCCTAATCCCATAGGTCTATTCTATTTTGCAATCAGAAAAATAACAGTACCAAAGGGTATGCAAAAAAGGACTTATTCTTTTCAAAATCGTAAGTGCAAATATAGTTTTGACAGAGACCTCTTATTTCTAGGTAATTTGCCCTATGGGGCTCTGAAGCTACCTAACCTAGCTAGGGTTTCGCTAATGTGATGGGTACAATATCTCGGCCATTCTTGATTTTGGAGATTTTTTTTTAACCATCTCATAATGATGATTATGAATGATTTTCTTCATTAATCAATTTCATTTTTTCCCACCTGTTACCAACATTTATCAATACTGGTGTTGTTTTTGTGGAGCAGAGCACAAGAGTCTTATTCTTGTTAATTTAGATCTTTTCCCTTCCGGGAGCCCTTGGTTGTCTGTGGTGGGATTTTTGCTTGTGGTCTGCCTCTAGCTTTCCTTGGCAATTCTAAGGATGGTGAGTGAAAGTGGTGAGCCAATCAAGGTGAAATAACAAATAATAGCAAACTCAATAATATACTTTTTAAGATGAGATGAGGGTGATTATGATTATAATCAATAATCATTTTAAGAATCTGTACATACACCACATCGCTCACCTATATGTTTGAAGAATCTATTGTTTTAATATCTTTTATCAGAAAACGATATTACTTAACTCACAATATACAGGAAAATATAATGAAGCACTCAAAACAGTTTTGGACAATGCACCATTGGGGTCTTCCAATCAACAAATTAAGGTGAGTAGGAGAAGTGTAAACTTCAATAAATGATAGTACTGGTAGTCTTCAGAAAATCGCCTATCTGGAGTTGGTGCCAGCCCTAACAAATATTGTTGGTTTACAGGACAATGCCCTCAACCTCACACTGAAAGTCTTGCTGGCCATTAAATCTGCACAAATTGAGGATGCTGTGGCTAACTTGAGCCAAGATGATGTTGACATACTGATGAAATACATCTACAAAGGCTTTGAGCAACCGTCTGAAGGCTCTAGCGGACACCTGCTGCTGTGGCATGAGAAAGTTTACAATGTTGGCGGAACCGGGTCCATAGTGCGTGTCCTGTCCGACCGAATGAGGGTTTAGTTTAGACCCTTTAGACCAACATTTTGTACCTATTATACCTATCTTTATTATTAATTCTTAATAAATTATATCACATGCTCATATTGGTATTTTATTTTAATTAAACAAAAACATAACTCGGACGTTGCCGCGCGATGCGAGAAGTGTGGTGCCGAATTCGCAGTTCTTAGATTGAATATTTTCCTATGGCAAACTAAATCGAATGCCAGGAAAAAGAACATACAAAAACTACATCATATTTGCAATCAATTTGTCGGAACGTGGTCAGAACAAAATTGCATAAAATAGCCTTTGATATTGCCAAGTGATGCCCCGACCTGTTTTTAACACCTGACGCAAAGAAAGGGTGTTATAAGTTTAACGCGTCTGTCTGTATATCTATCTGTGGTATGATGGTATCGTAGCTCCCAAACGGATGAACCGATTTTCGTTTAGTTTTTTGGTTCATACCTAGATAATCTAACCCTAGTGCGTACCCATGTTTCATAATAATCAACAGCTTTTCCCGCCTACACAGACTTAGAAAAAGCCGAAAACCTTGCGGCGAGCCTGGAAAAACAGTGCTCACCCAGAACACTTCACTTAGACACGAATCACATCAAACAAATTGATGACGAGGTAGCACGTCACTCAGAGATCTCGCCAGACGAGTGATAAACCAGAGCCTGTCACCCCAACTGAGGTGACTCATCACAAACCCTAAAAACAAAGTCCCCGGCGATGTTCAAACTCCTACCTGACATCCTATCATTAATCTCCTAGTACTGATATTTAACGCGGCTCTCCAACTGCCACTTTCCCGACGGCTGGAAGTCGGCGACGTACCTACATAGGAATTCATAAACCAGGAAAACCCTCCAACATCCCCTCTAGCTACCGCCCCATTAGCCTCTCGAGTGCAATGGGCAAGTTGTACGAGCGCGTTTTGCTCAAGAGGTTAAATCAGCACGTAAGCCAAAATGATGTCATCCATCATTGATGAGGAGTTAGGCTTTCGTGCTGGCCACTCAAATAATCCACCGCATTGTGGAGCACGCGCGCTCTACTGGATGAACGGCTGGAGACTATCTGTCCCAACCTTAAACGCAAACTAGACAGAAAATTCGCACTTGCTGGTAATAATCGAACTGAGTCAAATGTGGTGCCCTTACCGGGTGTGTAATGATTGGTAGGTATAACAACTTTTAATATATTTTCACTGGATATAACAACATCCATACTTCCATACTAATATTATAAATGCGAAAGTGTGTCTGTCTGTCTGTCTGTCTGTTACCTCTTCACGCTTAAACCGCTGAACCGATTGAGATGAAATTTGGTATGGAGATAGTTTGAATCCCGGGGAAGGACATAGGATAGTTTTTATCCCAGAAATCACCCTCTGAGGTGACATAAAGAGTTCTATGTAAAACGCGGTGACATTCCCTCTTCACGACCTATCCGTAATAAGAATAGACTCGTTCGACCGCCCGCCAAACTGACACTGCTATCCTCAGGCCCATTAATAATGTCTATTAAGATTTATAATAATTTACCTGACTCTATAAAGGAAGAGGAAGACGATAAAAAGTACATAAATAAAATAAAGCTACTATTACTAAATAAATCCTATTACACACTAAATGAATACTTAGAAGATAAATTACCTATAAACGTTCAATAAGCCCTCCTCCTAGATCAGCGTATGGCAAAACATGGGGACTGAACCCAAAGGTACTGAAGTGGATCTACACCATGATGGTGAGGCCCATATTATTGTACGGAACTATATATGTACGGTAGCCTGGTATGGTGGCCAAGGACTTTAATGAGCACATGCAGAGATGCCCTGACGAAGGTACAGAGATCGGCATGCATGGCTATAACAGGGGCGTTTCGAACCACGCCTACAGCGGCGCTAGAAGTCCTACTGGACCTACCGCCACTTCACATGGTGATTAAGTCAGAGGCGCGCAAATCGCTCTACAGACTAAGAACTCTTGGACTGTGGAGCGACAGCAAGCCTAAGACTAAGCACACAAACATGGAGACTGACACTGTCTAAGAGACTGTCAGTCTGACAGTCTCTTAGACAGAATAACAAACATGGGATGTGACAAAATGCTACCCAAGTATGTATTCCATAGGAACTACACAACAGAAGTTCCATCCAGGGCCGAATGGGCCGAAGGTCTAGAACCACCGAGGTCTGGTGTCGAAGACAGTATATGGTACACGGTCGGATCTAAAATGGGATCCGGTACGGGAGCAGGCATTTATGCGATTGACTACAGTAGTAGTGTAAGCATGGGTAGTTTGGCAACCGTCTTCCAGGCGGAGACATACGCCATAATTGCCTGTGCACAGGAGAATATAGACAGGCAAACCAGAGGGCAGACCATCTATATCCTCAGCGACAGTCAAGCGGCCCTTAAAGCGCTTACGGCGCCGAAAGTGGATTCTAGACTAGTCTATAATGGCGTCCAGGCACTGAACAAGCTTGGGAAGCACAATAAGGTGCAACTAGTTTGGATACCGGGGCACGAGGGCTACATCGGCAACGAAAGAGCGGATGAGCTTGCAAGAGGGGGGTCTACAAATCACTTTGTAGGTCCAGAACCATTTGTGGGACTCTCGCAGAGAACCATAACTTCGGCCTTCAAAGCCTACGCCAAAACCAAACACCAACACGAGTGGAGGAATGAGGCGGGCTTAAGGCACTCTAAGCTCTTCATAGAAGGAGTGGACTCGGGCTGGACTAACAAGCTCTGGAAATCCAGTAGGAAGCAACTCAGAATCATATCTGGGGTGTTCACAGGTCACTTCGGGGTCAAGGATCTCTTGGCCAAGATGGGACTGTCGGACAGTTTAGACTGTAGAAAGTGTGGCGAGGAGGATGAGACCATGGAACACTTACTGTGTGAATGTCATGCCCTTGCCAGACAAAGAATGAATTACTTTGGTAGCGACTATCCGCAACCAAGGGAGTTCAAGGTGCTCCCGCTTAGCTGCATCATCCGCTTTGTGGAAATGATGGAGCGAGCTTGGGAGTAGGCATAAAGGAGAGGGCAAATGCACAAAAGATCCCGCTAGGTCGAAGTGCATCCGAAAGGGCCCTCATCTAGATAAGATAAGATAAGCCCTCCTCTCCCTAAATTGCAGTGCCCAACAGGGTTCACAATGATCTGTAGCTTTAAGTTAACATCTGTACCCACTTTTGTGATATTGCAATAAATGATTGAGTATTGAGTATTAAAATAGTATACTACATTTTTGATATAACGTTTAATGGAGATAATGTATATTGGATATAAGTTTTAGTGGCATAATGTTTTGTAAGATAAAAAAAAATCTGTTGCAATCTATTTAGGACCATGCGATGTAAATAAATTGGCAATGACTGAAAGGTTCTGGCGCTTCGCCGTGTTAACAAACACACGTTAATTATTTTAACCTAACCTAACCGCCAGCGTGTCGACGTCACCCCGCTTCGCGGGGTGCCTATTTCCGCTCTAAGGAACACGACAAGCTAACCTGAACCTAACCTACAAATAATACTATATTATATAATACTGTATAATAATATAAATAAATAAATATAAAGGGACCATCTTACACAAATCGACCTAGTCCCATAGTAAGCTCAGTAAGGCTTGTGTTATGAGTACTAGACGACGATATATATAATAGATATAAATACTTAAATACATAGAAAAAACATCCATGACTCAGAAACAAATATTTATGCTCATCACACAAATATTTGCCCTTATCGGGATTTGAACCCAGGACCTTCAGCTTCGTAGGCAGCGTCACTACCCACTAGGCTAACCGGTCGTCTATAACATATATAGTATAGGATATGTATAGTACGAAAATATACTATGTGTTACCAGTTTAACAGTGGCTATTATACTGTTGTGTGTCAGCGGTTACACGTCGTCGTACCTACACCAACCTGCCTTAGAATAAAATAGGCAAGAAATAATAGTAGTATATGTATTCCGGATTATGCCAATAGTACATTATACCAACTGAGTTTTATATCGAACAAAGTTATATCCCATGTATGTTATACGTTATGACTGTTAGATTAATAGTTGTTACATTAGAAGTTCGTTATATCTGTTGATAATTATATTTAATGAGAATATATCAAATCGCCTGTTGACAACCAAAAGTCACTATCAAAACTGTCACTGCTCTTCAAAACCTCGTATCTCGGTACATAGTCGATATCGAGATACGACCTTTGATTTAAGTAGGTATTTGTTACTAGTGAGTTTTGGTTGTCATCTGACGAAATGTTGTTATATCAAAAGTGCATTATATCCTTTAATCGTTATATCCAGTGAAAATACGAGGCGCGACGGGAGACGAGAAAATATAGTATTACTTATTTACTTTCAAATTCGAATTACTTAAGTAAAACTTTTATGAAACAACTTCTCAATTGAAATAACGAGGTCAGTCAGTCACATTAAGTTTTTTCAAACGATATGTAGGTAATTAGGTACACAACTTAAAAACTAATCGAACCGCAGATCGCAAACTTTTAGAGGCAAAGCAACTGGTTATTTACGTAAAATAATTACGAAAATCTCCGAACAGCATCAAGCAACTTAACTAGTTATGTCTACTTAACTGTGATAGTTTTCCTTTTAAATTCATTATATGTACTACTGCCACGAATTTTTTCACGTCCCCAGTAGTAGTCATTAGACACGGACGGACACATGTCGGCTATGCCCGTCGACGGAGAGTCGTGCCACTGTAGCCGCTTCGGCTACACCCGACCATACATTTTGAATTAATATTATGTAATAAAAAGCTTTACAAGTAACTTCAGGCATTTATTTTAGTAGTTCATAGTAGATACACCAATTTCAACATGCCAATATTTATAAATATATATCAGAAGTTTCATTTTATTACTATTTTGTCTGGCTATTATTGACTGAAGTAAATTGCGCGGCTCTCTACGCCACGAGCGGCCATCAACGACGCATAGGGATGTGCCCGCCAAACAAAACAAAATTAACTCACAGTGTGTCTTATCTATAATAGTTACAATAAATGGTCCTGATCTAATAAATAATAATAATAAATTAATATTACGGGACTATATTACACAAATCGACCTAGTCCCAAACTAAGCAAAGCTTGTAATATGGGTACTAGACGACGATAAACATACTTAAATAGATAAATAAATACTTAAATACATAGAAAACATCCATGACTCAGTAACAAACATTCGTGCTCATCACACAAATAAATGCCCTTACCGGGATTCGAACCCGGGACCTCTTGCTTCGTAGGCAGGGTCACGAACAACAATTGTTCAGGTATTTTATAACCATGATACCCCATACACATGGTAATAAGAAATGAATAGTTATAGTTCATTTTGTAGTTAGTAATAATAATCGACACGAGTTTCGCACATCTCTAACAAATAAGCGAATACGAATCAAAATATACCACGCTTATTTGCATTCACACAAAACAGCGAGGTCACTTCATATCAATCGGCCAATTCTTTTTTATCTTTACCTGCACGTGCAACAGCGACCAGTTATTTATTACCTCCAAGTAATAGCTTATTTGGTCTAGAATCATAATCGATCGATATGACAAGTAAACGCATACCACAGCTTCCCAACTCCAGTATGATAACAATTCCTTATGCCTTTGTGGCCCTTGACGGCCAGAGCCGTCAACGCGTGACGTCATCACCTCAGTAGTGTTGTGAATCGATCACTGATCTAAAATGTGTTCTGTGCAGATATTTTGGTATTTACGTACCTTAATGTTGTTTTTTAATGTTCATATTCAATGAAAATGCAATAACATAATATTCAAGTATATTTTTAACACTTTTTTCAACATTAGCTAGGCATTATTTAAACTATCGATATCCCATTTTGAACTCACTATGCACAGATCGAACCCTTGTTTTTGCTCTGGCTACAGTAGGGCAGCGTTTTGTTTTGCACCGTGGCTGCCAAAAGGTTAAATCCCATTATCTCGCAAACGCATTTAACTGTGTTGAAAAATAGTTGTAGAAAACCCATAATATTTTTGAACAAGCTGTATAAGCAACGATAACCCACACTATAGGTTTAACGCGAAAAAAAATACATCACCAATTTACATTGTAGGGGAGGTACCCTAAAAAATTTTTTTTTCAGGATTTTTTTCTTCTGTTTTGTCGGCGTGATTGGTTTACCTATATACCCACGCCGAATTGCAGTTTTCTAGTTGTAAGGGTTACTGAGCTAAGCCGAAGACGGACAGACAGAGAGACGGACGGACATGGCGAAACTATAAGGATTCCTTGTTGACTACGGAACCCTAATTATGTCTCTTTTGGATTTCAAGAAAGTGGGCATGGTATTTTTTCTTATTATTCGTTAAATCTAGCCTCGCATTCCTATTCGAGTGATTAAGACAATAGGATCAATGATTAAATAATAGATCAGCATGCATAATTACCTACTCGCCGGCTTGGACAGATATTGCCTGCGAACTGGGACATATTTATATAAAAAAAGCTCAAGAGCTTTTTAACTATAAATTTTTGCTCAAAACTGATAAGATCTCCTCACCCGAGCCCATTGTCTCCAAGCACGAATCTGAGATCAGAATTGAAAGATTTGGCTGAAAATCTGGCTTTCATTGACATGATCGAAGTTTTCATATATATATTTTTTTAATTCTTCTATAAATTCACGGTTAAGCTCACGTAACACGACGGGCGACATGTTTCGAACTCTTCTTTTGATTACTTGCCAGCTATAGTAATCTTGAGAGTTCATCCTTACCTATATACCTAGACCGTCTATTATACTGCTCTGTGCAAGCTCTGTGCTAATGTTACGAGGTCGGTCGCCGCGTCCGCATAACACGTCTGGCCACGGCTGTTACAAGAAGAAAAAAAAGAAAATACCGAATGGCAAGTAGGAAGGTCTTATGTTCGTAAGTTTATTTTGCTTCCGACATTCACACTTCGAAATATTAATACAGTCCACCTGTACCTAATAAAATCTGGAACCGTAGCCTTAATTAAACTACCTACGCATGTGATTCACGTATCCCCGGGATATCCCCTGTTTCATGTCTCTTTATTACTTATAGGGTATTTTTTAATACTGACAATTAAAGCAATTCGTGCAAAATTATTCCCTAACCATTCCAAAATATCAAAACCGGCCAAGTGCGTGTCGGACCTCGCAGTGTAGGGTTCCGTAGTTACCTGTCTGTCTTAGTTACATCGACGTGCGGTGCGGTTGCCTCGGCCGAATTTGTACGAAAATCGGCCTGACGGCGACAGACAGACGGACGGACATGGCGAAACTGTAAGGGTTGGCTACGGAACCCTAAAAATGCACAACGTTCATATTCAAGTTTTCACTTCTGCCGGCACTCCCGGAGTGCAACCCGGTCGTTTTTATATACCACGTCGGTAGCAAACAAGTTAACGGCTCGCCTGATAGAAAGCGGTTACCATAGCTTGTGGACGCTTGCAATTCCAGAGGTGTCACAATAGCGTTGCCGACCCTTTAAGAATTCTTGAGAAAAGCCCTTAGAATGTTACTTATCAATATCATGTACCTAAAACTTAACCCTAACAGCATCGCAGCTTTAACCTCTGTCTACACATTTCCGAATTATTGATAATTTGACTATCAAAGTCTGAATAAATTATATTAAGCGGGCATGACGCTTAGATTCGGCTTATACAATAACGATATGTATAGCACCCAATAGAACGGAACCAGTAGAGCAAATAAAACCAAAAAAGTAATATTATATAACAAGTTGAGAAAGATGAATTGCGCGAGGAAGTTACGACAACAAAATGGAGTGCAGCGAAGTGTCCGCCGTGAACTGACCGCCGAAGAAAGTAAACGCAGTCGCCGGCGCCGCCGCGGCCTGTCGCTAGCCGCACAATGCCGATATATAAGGCATGCTCTGCTCTGGTGGCCACTCTGCGGTTTCGGAGGAGCTTGGACGTACGCCAGCAAAGAGTCAAAATGACGGTTAGTAAATTATTTATTTATATAAATAAGTAGATAGGTTAATACGATGGCTGTGTGCCGTAAAACCACTTTTCCCAAAACGATGCAATAGGTGAATGTGAATAAGTATAAATACTTACTTAGGTATGTTGATTTTTCACTTATTAGGTAAGTATCCATAAGAATTAATTCATTTTAAAGTAAAAGTCTATACGAAATTCGAAGGTTCCATTCCCTCTCATATCTAGGCTCAGCAGGGCAGGGACATGCGTGGGAGGGCGTATAGGTTAGATTATGTTAGGTACTCACTTACATTTATTTATTTAAAAAACAGAATATAGAAACTTAATAATTAACAGGGTCCCACAAAACTGTCGGAACAGTTTGTCTGTGTGATCACTTTATAGTACCTACAGAGTTAACTAATTTGTATATACTTAAGTTGTGTTTATAAATGTTACATACAGCTAATACAATTTGAAGTAGGTATTTGGATCCCGGCGAAAAGAAGAAAAATACTTTCAAGTGCTTATCCATAAACAGATGTATCATAGGAAAAACAATTATTTGTTTCAGAAACTTCTAATTTTACTACTGTGCTGCACATACTACAGCTTCGCTTCTCAGCACACCCATGTAATACCCGTAGAAAACTATGAATCAGAATTGCAGGACTTGGGACAATACACAGAAACGCACGATACACCGGTCAGGGTGATAAAAATAACGAAAACAATCGCGGTAAAGATTCCAGTGCCATACCCAGTGAAGGTGATAGAGAAAGTGCCGTACCCAGTGCACGTCAATAAACCGTATCCCGTGGAAGTCCCGCACGTAATCCAGTTGCCGAAGGAGAGGACCGTACAGCTGAGACCGCATCACGAGAACGCTGGCGACGCCCAAACCCACGGCGACTACCAGGTGCAGGAGAGCCCGGCACACGACGCGCCTTCCGGACCCGAACACTCATTCGCACCATTAACGGAGCACATACATGTAGACGGATTGAACTACGGCAATAACCAGCATCTAGCGGCTCTTGGAAATGATTACTCCCAGCCTCCCGGCAACTCCTACGGAGTTTCCAACGACGGACACCATGGACATGCGAGCGAAGATGGACATCATTATGGAGAGACAAAACCCTATAGTGCAATCAAACCCTATTTATAAGTATAATGAAGTTGAGTGAGAGAAGCATGCATTAATTTAATTAATAATGCGATGAAGTCATTCCCACAGATCTGTAGGTATGGTAAGGATGTTGTGTGTTGCTGAGTGTTAAATGTTGTGTAATTTAAAATTGTTACTAGATGTGTAAGCGTAACAGCTCGGCCACGGCTTCGAGCGGCAGCGGCAGCGGTGCGCCAAACGTGGGAACGAGGGATCGGAGCGTGACCTCTCGCTCCCTCGTATGGCGCACTTATGCCGCTGCCGCCGCCATAGGAGGGCGTGGCAGAGCCCTAATAGGTATTGTGCCCATAAAGATAGTTCGCCAATGGTGATTATAAAACTTGTGTGCACTTGGAGACTAGTTTTTTTTTATACCTAAATCCCACCGAGTCATTTGCATAAAATTTCGTCCGTCAACGGTTTATATCGTCACATAAAACGTGCCAAAACAAAGAGCATGTTAAAACTTGACATTAAAATTTTCGTTCATGGTCACATTTTACGGAGATGACGGTATACCATGTTACCTCATGACGGTACGGTTTTATACGTCGGTTGTGGACATAAAGCATGTGCATAAAAGTCGACATTTTGCTATCGTGCTAGCCCGGCTGACACAGTGTCACCATAGGTTGTGTGTTGTGTACAACAAAACTGGGTATTGATCTAGACACAATAGGGGTGTAGAAACATATGTTCGGTCCCTTTTTCGCAAAACACAACTTCATATGAAACGACGACGCTGGAAGATTGTGACTTCACTAATAGACGGCAATGAGCCGTGCCCATCGTGTTCGGCGCCGCCGTCGACGCGGCCCCCCGGCAGCATCCCGTAATGTGACGTCACACACTGTTTGCGTTTTCTCTCTCTAATAAGCAATATTAAAACGGTTGTAGCTTCATAATTCTTTGAGATATCTGAATTGGATTTTCGTCACTAGGCATATTTTTTTGCCTTCTTTCTTTTGGAGTAACAATTATTTTCGCGTCTACACCCCTATTGAATTACCCCCTCGGGTTTATTTATATACAGGACACATTAGAATGGTAGCCTGAGGATTGTCGAGTAAGAGTAACTACACTCGGAGGTGATGCAAGTGTACATTTCGTAAATAAATTGTGAGAGAGTCAGGAAAACAATCATTATAAAACTAAGTACATAAAATTTATTAAAACTTGCCATAATCTATAGGTAATATCTGAATTAAACTTCAAAAATATTTTTAACACTATGACATTTAACAATACCCAAACATCCAACTAAATGATTAATCTTACATTCTATATGAAAAGTATTCTATGTAGAAGTTGTTGGGGCTGGTAATTGGGTGCGAGAATTGTAAAGGCTCCTCAGTAAGTGGTGTCGAAGCCCCTGTGTCGCTTGCTCGCGCCTGGTTCCGTGTCGCTCGTGCCCTCTTCGATGATGGGTTTCGATTTAATGCTCGGCCGAAGCGCTAATTCCAACTTCTCGTCTTCATCCGAAACGTACATACGGGTTAGGTCTGAAGCGACCGATGCTGTATCGCTGACGCTGAAACAATTTTTTTTTTAATAACGCATATTCGTATATAAGTTTTAAGAGAGGGTAGGTATATATGTTACGATTGCCATTTCCTATGACGCTCGTAGTGCGTAACATCACAGACATACCTTACAGAACACCGCAGCCATCAAAACGGCAACCAAAGCAAGCAGTGGTGCTTTGTTGATATTTGGTGTTCTGTTCTTACTCTAGCTAACGAGGGTGTGCTAGTTGAGAGAGTGGGACTGCTTAAGTCATTAGCTGTCAACACAACGATTCCTTTAATCAATAAAGGATCGGCAGCATGCTTGTGATTCTCCTGGAGTCGCAGGCGTCCATAGGCGACGGTGTCTGCTCACCACCAGGCAGGCCGGATGATTGTTATAAAAAAGGCGCCAGTTTAGTGTTAGTTAAGAACCTATTGTTATCCTCCAACTCCGAGAGATGCGTGATGAAGTCCTTGGGCGGCATGGTCGCGAGCAGACCGGGCGCGGGCGCGGGCGCGGGCGCGAGCGCGGGCGCCGCTTGCAGCGCCGGATCGGACTCTGCCTCCGTCAGCAGCTCCACGCTGCTCAACACGCTGGGAATCACAACGTCAAATTTTACTCTTTTCACTTCTCATGCTCAAAAAGTGCGTCATATAAGGCTTAGCAAGCGGGGCTAAAGTTGTACATTTAGCCCCTAGGAAAAATATTTATACTTATTTACGATTTATAAAACATTTTAATTTGACCAATCAATCTAGACACGCGGTAGCGTGTCAAGCCAAGTTCAAGTAAAGGAACTGGCTAGCCAGCGCCGAGTGTAATGTTACGCGAACCACTTGGTGCCACTTTTGACCCTTCTATAACTCAAAACCTCTTTAACGTAAACACATACAACTACGTGTGTTTAATTATATCCATAAGGACATCTAGAAACCCAAATTTCATGAAGCTAGCTCAAACGGTTATAAAGATATGACGGTCAAAAAGTCGAAAATTTTAGCACTGACTGACTGACTGACATATAGTACCTAAATCTAACCTACTTCCAGATGACTTAGAAGGACGAAATTTGGAATCCAGCTCGGTAATTGTGTATAAGCGTAGGAAAAAATCTAAACCGCTAGCTACCGAATAAGCACGTGCCACAACAACATTCATATTGAAAAACAAACGGTATCGTCATAGTATTAAGGTTCAAATTTAATGTCACGGATATTCTAGATATTACGTTTTGGTAGTGTAGGACGATAGACCGCCCCGAAGCAGTACGGCATGTTTGTTTTTCAATATGAATGTTGTTGTGGCACGTGCTTATTCGGTAGCTAGCGGCTGATAATAGAGATAATAGCCTTTGTTTGAAAGATCAGGGCTCGAAGCGAAAAATTCACCTGAGAAGAGTCGTACTATACATTGAGTTGACATATTAAGTACAAAACACGTCATTTCAGAGTTTTCAGAGTATGAGAGATGAAAAGAGTATTTGTATTGTATTGTACATTTTAATCGTTATTTGTTATTCGGCACAAGTGCTTGTGTTGAAAGCCGAGCTAGCGAAGCGGGTTAGTTCAATGTGAGCGTTCCGCGTACAGCGACATCTATCGGCAAATTAAGTAAACTATTGCGCGCGAGCTTAAAGTATGGAAGATGATTTTTATGGGATAATTCTTTATTGCGTGAACCGATTTTCACCGTTTTTTTACTTGATTTGAAAGCACGTCACATCATTGTGATTTTGTAGAAATTACAGGTACAATAAACACCTGCTTATACGGTTAAATTACAATTCGTTCAGAAATTATTTTGTAATTTTTTTCAAAAACTATTCAACCTATCAAGTTCAAAATAATTTTCCTAGAAAGTTTTTATTAAGTTCTACTTTCGAGATTTTTTTCATATTTTTAAAACTTATGGTTCAAATGTTAGAGGGGGGGGGGCACATTTTTTTAACTTCTGGAGCGATTATCTCCGAAAATATTAACATTATCAAAAATGATTTTATCAAAATTCATTTTGAAATACCTATCCAACAATATATCACACGTTAGGGTTGAAATGAAAAAAAAACACTCCCCACGTTACGTATAGGTGAGGTACCCTAATAAAATAAAATAATCACTTTTTATTTTACCACTTTGTCGGCGTGATTGATATACATATTAGTACCAAATTTCAGCTTTCTAGTGCTAACGGTTACTGAGATTATCCGCGAATGGACGGACAGGCAAAGCGAAACTATAAGGGTTCCTAGTCGACTACGGAACCCTAAAAAAGGAGAGACAAGTTCAATACAAAAATTATGATTGGCTGTGGGCTTTGCCGCAAAAAGAATGGAAATCTAAATCCAAATATGTATTTATAGGAACAAAAGAACATTATGAACAAGTATTAAACTCTATTTCTTTGCTTTATTGGATAGGTACCTATAACAATTGCAGTTATTTAAAAATACCACTTGGCCAGTTTTTATCAGAATTAAAAAAAAATATATATATTAATTCTTCTATATATATATGTGTTGAATAACTTTATGAAATGACTGATGTAATGAAAACTGGCCAAGTCAAATCTAACCTACTTTAAGATCTCACATTTTTAAATAACAGCAATTGTTATAGGTATTATACCCTCCACGGAACGGTGGGCGATTCCGACTCGCAATTGTCCGGTTTTTTATTTTTCTTGTGACCCAACAAAACAATTAATTTATTAACAATTTAATAACAAGACTTACTCGTAAAACACGCATGAAAGTGTGGCACAAAATCAGTATATTTTATTTCATACATATCTAGATATCTACGGTTCTTTAGCTTTCTAAAAAGGTAAACACCCAATACAAAAAAGAATCCGTGTCACAATTTGAATGATTGGGGTACGTAAGTGCGTAAATACCACATAACTATTAAAATCTCACTCAACTCAACTCACTACTTTTATGTACTCTGTTGGTGTCCCGTATAAAAAAAACCGGGTAAGTGCGAGTCTGACTCGCGCGCCGAGGGTTTCGTACTAACTTTCATACACTATATACCCGTCACGACCCTGCATTATTTTGAACCAATTTCGACAATTATTTTTTTATTTGAAAGAAGGCACTTTCAGAATACTTTCATACAAAGGACGATGGGCAGATTTGTATGGGCCCCGTCCCCACCCACCAACAGAGCTGACGTTACAAAAGTGTTAAATTACAATCTTAGTTTTACACCTTTTTTACACGTGGATTAACTTTCTTTAAAACTATTCCAAATTTCAAATGGATAGCATTAGTAATTCCTGAGATATTTAACTTTGTGACAGACAGACAGACAGACGGACAGAGTTGCACCATAAGGGTTCCGTTTTTACCTTATTGTTACGGAATCCTAAAAATCACCAATTAACAAAGTCATCATCATCCTTTTGCCAGCGTTTGTCCCTGATGTACTTAGAGTCCGGGCTCCGCTTAAGCACCTAATCCTAACATTTGGCGTAGGAAATAGTTTTACGAAAGCGACTACCATCTGACCTTCCAACTCAGAGGGAAAACTAGACCTTGTTGTGATTAGACCGGTTACCTTACTATGTTTATTTTTCCGAAAAGCAACTGTTAAATAACTAATCTTCGAAGTAAATCTACAACTCGCCTAAGGCACTTGTCCCACCGCCGGCGACTGCGTCTGCGACTGCGTGCTACTCGCTCAAGCGAGTAAAAGCGAGTAAGAATTACTATGAGAGTACTCGCTACTGGCCGGCGGTGGGACAAGTGCCTATGACCCCTTATCAGGAAAACATTGAATCACCAATAACCCTGTACATACCTTCCCACTGTACACGTTAATTTGAGCTCCTGAGACTGTTGTACCACGTCCAGCCAGCAACGTTTGTTGGCTTCGTTTTGGGTGTCCGCGTTGAATGAGGAGCCCGGCCTGTAATTGGTTTACATCAGTCACACAATGCACAGGGAGTCCCAAGGCTATGCGGCACGAAGGGAAGGTGTATTTAGTATTGAGGATAGGATATTTTGCTCTATAGAGCCACTATTTAACCCCCGACTCAAAGAGATCGAGGGGTGTTATAAGTCGTGTCTGTGTACCTGTGTATCTGTCTGTGGTATCGTAGCTCCCAAACGGATGGACCGATTTCAATGCGGTATTTTTAATTCGAAAGCTGATGTGATCCCGAGTGTTCTTAGCCATGTTTCATGAAAATCTGTTCAGCCATCTTTGAGATATTGGACTTTGAAATGAAAATGTCGGGGGTTTTCCAACTTTTCTAAGTTGTAGTTAAACGTACGTAAACGTAAGTAAATACTGCACTTTCTTCTGAATTTGCTTCCCTCAGAATCGTATTATATAATACTAATATTTTAAATGCGAAAGTAATCATATCTGTCTGTTTGTTACCTTTTCACACTTAAACTGCGGAACCTATTCAGATGAAATTTGTTAAGGAGATGGACTGAGACTCTGGGAAAGACATAGGATAGTTTGTCACAGAAATGTACAGAAGTGGTTGAGAGCGGAGTGGGAGTTCTATGGTAGTACGATAGTTGATGATGCACTGAGGGAGGCCTTAGCATATTTGCTATTGGTATTTGTACAGCGTAGTGTTAATCATTTAAGGAGATGAGCGAGTATTGCGCCGACGGAGTCGCGCGAAACCGTTAGTGACTTTCTAAACTATTTATTTCATTAAATTCATCAGTGTTATGTTGTAGTAACCCGCCTGGATGCCTGTGCTGCACGACTATCACGTGACGGCGCGCGAGCTCTCGATTTTTCTCGCACTATCCGTCTCTCTCTTATTAGAACACTTAGAACAAGAGGTATAAGTAGTACGAGAAAAGTCGAGAGTATGACGCGGCCGTCTCATGATAGACGTGCAGAACCATTTGTTAATAGTAAAGCACTACGACAGATTTCGGAACTAAGTCAATGCCTCGTACGATATTGTATACGTTTTAAGTCTAATGCGAAAATGTGATGTTAAATAAAGTTTTTCTATGTATATGTCTTCTATTAAAGATAAAATACAATTAATTACTTCGTCGTCCTTCGTTGTTGTAGTAATTGTAGCGACCCAATAATTGGACATATAATATTTCCTTATTGGCATTAAGTATATATAGCTCATTCAAGAGAATAAATTAAGTAATTTGTAGCGATAGCTTACCTAGGCGTAAAGTTCACTATAGCGGCGAGATGCTTCTGTTTGTGTATCTGGTAGAAGTTGTCTGGCGCATAGATCAATGACGGTGACGCTGCCGACTGCGAAGTGCTTTTAGTGCTGCTACTAGTTATATCGCTAATGGAGAACTTCAGCTTAGCTAGAAACAAGTACGAAAAATCCGGTTAACAGCAATACCTAGATATTTCACGGAGCTCGGAGTAACAAACGAGTGGTCTGTGTACCCGACTCGAAAAAGTTCCTCGGCTATTCACTATTCGTTAAGTACTTTCATGAATACAACAGAAAACAAGCAGGAGTTTATTCTAAATAAGTTTCTGTCAAAAATTTCATTTTTGGTACAAGCTTTTATTGCCGACTGTACTTTTCTGTATACCATCATCAACTGCTCATTGAGACGATTCTAACGAGCCCCAACTCGATGGGGTTACGCGGTTTTATTACGGAGTTCCTATGGCCACCTTCTGTCTCCATCATCAGATCAGCTCGATGGTAGCATATTATTGAATTGTCATCCAAACTATACTTATACACAAAATTTCAGCTCAATGGGTCCCCGGGAAGTGGGTAAAATTTAACTTGCAAGATTTGACGGACAACTAACATACTTTTATACTTACATACGAACAAGTCAAGTTAATATAAAGCTTGTAAAAATAGCCTATACTTTAAAATGCCCGGTACAATGCTAATAGACCCAGCCAGAGCACTTAAAAAGAAAGACTGCAAAAGATATATTATAAAGAACGAATAATATACTGGTAATACTAAGAATATAACGAGCATAATTAATTAATTAGTCAACCGCATGTTACGTATAAACTGACTTTATATTTAGGAAAAAGTAAGTTGCGTTCGTTTTTAAGACCTTCATTCTGATGATGACGAAACCCGTTTTTTGATACGATTCTCCGTTCCCGATATAGCCTTTGTTTAATGTTCCCTATATCAAGGCAATTTATCTATCCCTTCCCCTATCAGAACAATTGCAAAAGTTTCAAGGCGGTTATCTCGATAGTGCATTTCATGCAGTACCTAAGTCAGTTTATGCAGTTAAACTGGCAAGCATCCCACAGCACGGTTTCCATTTCAACGGACGGTACCCACGATTACCGACGATTTGAAGCAACCCACCCTTAATGTGTAAGTAACTTGTATATACCGCTTTATAAGTAACGTCCACATACTCAAAAAAATATACCCGAATGTTGCTTTATAACACTGAGACATTAAGGACGAATACAAATACGATGTTGTACCTAAATGTAAGCAAAACTTACTTGTATCAATAACAGCTACCCTGCCAGCCACTTCGTACAAGAGATCAGCTGACCAGACATGTGGTATTCGAATGAACACTTTACCGCTGTCAGCCGGCATTTGGAAACCCAGTTTATATAAAAGTTGCAGAAATTTTAAATCCTTGCACATGGCGGCTTGTTCACAATTCCATGGTACCAGCGGTACAGACCGATTTAGAACTGAAATTATGAAAAAAGAAATCGGCTAAGTAACAGAACATAAATCCATTAAAATGTAACATGAAGAGTTAATACTCATAAGAGATAAGAATAAATTACTGTGACTTAATTACCTAGGTACATTTGATAACTTATAGGATGTAATACATTTGATAACTTATAGGATGTAAGTTACAATAATTTATTTTACTGCTTACAATGTGGAAATAAATAAGTGAACAACTTACGCAGTGCGTGATAAGACACAGGAGACACGACAGGCGAGTTCGATTCTTGGTTAAATAACTTGAATTTAAGAATACCCGATTGATCCTCCGAAGTAAAGCATTCGTCACGGTACCTCTTCTCGATTTGTAATTTGGCGTAGCAAATCTCAAGTAAGACTTGTTGTACCCAGTCAATGCATTTCGTTTTCCCATCTTGTCTTAACTGCTCACAAAGCTTTCCAATTTCGACGTCCCTTTCCTTGTTGAGTTGTGTTATCTTAGAACCTCTGCTACTCTTATCGGTCTTTATTTCAGGCTTGGAAAGTTTCTCGAATTCCTCTTTGTTTATTATATTTTGCTTGTATAATTCCTTGATCACCGAATCTCTGGATTTGACTTTGCCTTCCTCTTTAAGACATTTAATGATTTCACCGACCACATCCGAAAGGGTGTTGCATTGTAGATAAAACCAACTTAAAGATGATAGTTCATCCTCCGTCCATCTAGTTTACAATAAAATAAAAGTTATTACAACATAGGTACTACAGTAGTGGCTCTGTGAACTGTACACCTCGCGAATTTGTTTTTTGAGCACTGTATTTTTTCCCATAATTATCGAACCTACTCACAAGATTTCACGAGGATCGATTGACGAGTACGGCTTGTGGAGGAGAACAGCCGGACATCCGGACAGACATACGATCAGTTGACAAGTACGGCTTGTGGAGGAGCTTGTGGAGGAGAACAGCCGAACATCCGGACATATATACGATCGGTTGACAAGTACGGCTTGTGGAGGAGAACAGCCGGACATCCGGACAGATATACGATCGGTTGACGAGTACGGCTTGTGGAGGAGAACAACCGGACATCCGGACAGATATACGATCGGTTGACAAGTACGGCTTGTGGAGGAGAACAGCCGGACATCCGGACAGATATACGATCGGTTGACGAGTACGGCTTGTGGAGGAGAACAACCGGACATCCGGACAGATATACGATCGGTTGACAAGTACGGCTTGTGGAGGAGAACAACCGGACATCCGGACAGATATACGATCGGTTGACGAGTACGGCTTGTGGAGGAGAACAACCGGACATCCGGACAGATATACGATCGGTTGACAAGTACGGCTTGTGAAGGAGAACAGCCGGACATCCGGACAGATATACGATCGGTTGACGAGTACGGCTTGTGGAGGAGAACAGCCGGACATCCGGACAGACATACGATCGGTTGACAAGTACGGCTTGAGGAGGAGAACAGCCGGACATCCGGACAGACATACGAAAGCATTTTTGTCAAAGCTGAAACGGAGCACTTCGTTCGCTTCGCTCGCTAGTTCAGTTAAAAGACTACCTACATTGGCACATTAATTTAAAGTTGTGTGAAATAATATTAACAGCGTCTTCCCATTTGTTTGTACTTCTTTTCAGTTTCGGTAGTCGTAATCCTTTCTTATTCAAAATCAGGAGCTTGATTTGAAAACCTGGCAAGTGCGTGTCGGGCCACGCGCAGTGTAGGGTTCCGTAGTTGCATGTCTTTGTTACATCGACACGTGCGCACCAAATAAATGATGCGGTTCGTCGGCCGAATTTGTACGAAAGTTGGCCTTTCCAAGTACACATTAATTTGGTCGATTATTACTCGGTAACTAGTTATGCCTTCTTATTACCGTGATAGTTTTCCTTTTAAATTCATTATACGTAACTACTACTGCCACGATTTTTTTCACATTCCCAGTAGGTAGTAGCCATTTCTTTTTTTTTATACCAGTTCGGTGGCAAACAGGCTTACGGCCCACCTGATGGTAAGTGGTTACCGTACCCTATGGACGCTGGCAACTCCAGGGGTGTTACACATGCGCGTTGCCGACCCTTTAAAAATTTATACACTCCTTTTTAGAAGAACCCCATACTGTAGTCCCTCGGGAAAAGCTCGGAGACCAGGGAGCTCATTCCACAACCGGAGCGTCCGAGGGAGAAAATTTCTCTGAAACCGTACGGTACGCGACCATTTAGGTTCCAGGGTATGAGGATGAATGCCCTGCCGACGGCGAGCGGTGCGGTGGTCAAAAACAGCCGTAGGCATCATGTCGAACATTTCTTCGGAGCACTACCCGTTATACAAGCGATACAACACGCACAAGGAGGCGAAGTCTCTCCTTAGACTCAACGGTTCGATATCGCTTGTAAGTTTGGGATCGTCCACGATTCGCACAGCGCGTCTTTGAGATATCCAGGTGCTCCCGTCCAGAGATGGCAGCAATATGCAAATGTGGGGACGGACTTGAGACTTATATAATAAAAGTCTCTGTCCCGGGGAGAAGAAACGTTTTGCTCTGTTAAGCACACCGAGTATTTTGGAGTAGCCATTTAGTCGGCAGGGGGAGGTGACACTTGACTACAAAAATTAGAGCTTTAAAGCCCGGATTACGCGCATACGGATTACTGTGTGGAAAAATGTTTTTTAGAAACATAATATTTTTGAACAAGCTATCCAACAATACCCCATCATGGGTCAAATCAAAGAAAAAAATAATTACATCCCCACTTTAGGTGTAGGGGAGGTGCCCTAAAAAAATATTTTTAAATTCTCTGTTCTATCGTTTTGTCGGCGTGATTGATTTATATAACCATGACGAATTACAGCTTTCTAGTAGTAAGGGTTATTGAGCTAAGCCGCAGAAGGACAGACGGACATGGCGAAACTATAAGGGTTCCCTGTTGACTACGGAACCCCTAAAAAAAGATTAAGTTTTTTAAGGATCAACTAATAATCCCATATACGTCAAATATTTGTGACTACCTTTCTTTCGAGCACTGGCTGGTACTGCGATGAGTAGAATGTTTCTTCTCCACTTCGGGAGCAGTCTGAGCGCCTTCCTTTGCCGACGCTACCACTGCTGGTTGGTCGCTCGAGAATGTTTCATCGACAAATATTTTTTTATCCATTCTTAAGTTATTAATAGTCGGTTGCAGCTCATGCGTTCTCTTAATGAATGTCTTTATCACATATTCTATAAGATCGGACCAATCCTGTAAATAAACACCAAAATTTAGTAATTGTAGACGGGATCACAGAACTTCGAAGACCATAAACTATACTGTTAAAGGCCGTGCCAGGATAAGCTAATTGATTCTGCCCCCCTCGAGTTTGGGCTTGTAATTTTTATGGATGGTGTGGCTCTACATTAGTAATTAATGTGCAAAATTTGAGCATTAGGGTACTTTGCAGTTATTGCTTTAAAAAAAAACTAAATATGATTTTTCTGATATATTTTTTTCTAGCCAACCGATTTTAGAGTGCTTCACATGTACATTTACTAAAGATGATTATATCACAAAAATGATATTTTTATTATGTCATAGAAAAAAAACATAAAAAGCTGACTAAACGTTTCAGATACTGTTTTTAAATTTACTTCCACGTTAGAGACAGCTCCATTTTTTTCACCAGTAATACAGATAACTACAGATACAGATAAGATACGATTAAATAAATCCATAAGTACTTATATTTATTATAAATACGAATGTAACTATTTCTGTCTGCCTGTTACTTTTACACGCTTAAACCACTGAACCGATTAAGGAATTTAAGGAGAAATGTGGTATACGGGCGAAAGGACTTAGGACACTTTTTATCCCGGAAATCATCCCCTAAAGAGAAATTAGGGGCGAAAGTTTGTATGGAGGAACCATATAAGGATGTTATGTATATGAATAGACAGAGTTCCAACCATCGAGCTACTTACAAAAACGTCCTTCTCGTGCGAGTATCTAAGCTACTATTGATCCTAACATTAGCCATTTTACGGCACTTTACTTACGTCGCATATTTCAAATTCAGACTTCCATATAGAAGTGAACGTCTTCAAAATCTTGGGTTGGTATAAACTTGTCAAGCTGTCCAGCTGTCCGGCCACATGGTGCATGATCGTGAAGATACAGTCGTTGATGAACTCGCCGTTCACCGAGTAGTCTTCGAGGAGCAGGCCGTATTGGCACATTATCTCGGGAGTAGCAAACCTGTACAAAACAATGCTCGTGTGAGTGCGCAAGAGGGCATCCATACACTGATCAACATTTAGTGCAATATAATTTTTCATTTTCTTTTTTATCTGTTTGATCATATAACGCAATAAGATGACTTGCCTATACAAGCGACCTAAACGTAGCGCATGTTCTATAAACGTTTTATAAAATCAAATATAATTTATTTTTCAACACAATTGCTCGTAACATACCTCTTATTGTGTCGCTTTTAGGCTCATAATCCTGGATATTAAACACGCGTGTTTTATAACATTACAACACTTGTGTGTTATGGTTATATCCCGATTAAGTCACGTTGGCACCTTGCAGCAAGTGTACACGGTGCATTCTTAAATTAACCGGGTTGTACAGAATGTACAGCTTTTTTTTTTAATTCTCGGCAAATGGATTCTTACTCGACTAAACTAATTAAATACTTTTTGTTAATTAATTTACTATTTCTTTTTGGATATGATATAGAAACTTTTAATTTGTAAAACTATTCACTTTTGATAAAATTTTACATGAATTAATAAAGATAACATTTTAAAACGAAAATATTTATTTTATTTTGTATTGGCTGTTTAGAAATTTGAAATTTCATCTAAGTCTGGCTGAACACATGCGCGCGAACTACGCAAATTTCACGAAAAAAAACTGTTGCGCGCCATTATAGGTTATTTCACAGCACGTTTCACAGATATTTGTAAACATTGCTAATGCGTGTTTGGTTATTAACAAAACTCGTAGCGACTAGAAAAGTGATAAAAGAATGGACGCCACTGGAAAATCTTGGCGATGTATACAAAATGTGAGTAAAAAGCTGTTGCCATTAATAAGTAAAGAAAATAACTTGGCAGGCCTATAAAATTTTCATCTTAAGAAAAGGATTTTTTCCTCGCAAAATGTGTTGAAAAACGTCGTATGAAACGCGTGAGCTTTGATAATTACATCCTCGGCTCTCTTATCACGCTCACCTGCGGCTCGCGTGATAATTCCGCCTTCGTAATTATCAACATACCTCACTTGTATCACAATGTACTATTCCGGCAGCAAAGGCCGTCCGGGGCGGGTCGGTGTGTGGTATACGTAATAGTAGGGCAGTTTCAGATGATAATGTGGACACGCTGGACAAAAGCACCAAATTTTTTCAGGTACTTGTATGGACCTAACAAGCTTTAAGTTTTTGATAGGAACCAACTCCTCTGGCGGCCATCTTTAATTTTATGGTGGCAATTTTTAATTATACGTATATCATTAATATCTCAGTTCTAAATAGCGTAGAATCACAAACTTAGTGTCTAAATATACATATTTGGGTCAAGGAATTCAACTAGATATTTTTAGAGTCGAGATCCCAAAGGATATCAAACGGAGCCCTGTTCCTAACCTTGCGCTGTCCATCCGGATGTCTGCGTATCAGCAATAGCTAGACTGTTCAAATTTTCAGAGAAGCTATTTTTATATTGCTGCTTTAACATACATTCATAAAAATAAAAATAAATTAATGATTAAACAGTGCTCTCATACATGAAACGTAATTTTATGGCGTTTTTTTGCCCTCCCATAACAATCGTTATATCGAATAATATATAGACACTTGAAATTTCCGCAGATTATGTATTACTATATACTCTATAATAACAAAAAATTAAAATATAATAACATTAATAATTGGTTTCGATTATGATTTATGAAAGACATTGCTTAGTGGGTGGCATTTTTAACCCCCGACGCAAAGATATATTTTATTATACGTGTCTATCTGTGTATCTGTCTGTGGTATCGTAGCTCCCAAACGGATGGACCGATTTGAATGCGGGTTTTTTTGCGTCATAGATAATTTTATCCTGAGTGTTCGTAGCTATGTTTCATGAAAATCTGTTCAGCCGTTTTTGAGATATTGGACTTTGAAATGAAAATGTCGAAGTTGTAGTTAGACAACAAGATGCCATTTTCCCCGCTATTTTGCCATCAAGCAATACACTGAGCAGCATCGCCTGATTCACAACATGTTCCTATCAGGCTATCACAATGCATGTGACTTAAAAAAAATAACTGTTTAGCTTCAAAAAGAAATGTGAATAAAAACACAACTTATACACATAATAAAGGCTTAAATAAATATAACGAAAATAACTAGTAAGTATAAATATGATCAAAGATAAAGGATAAATAATAAGTAAAGCCCTACCCCGAAATCTGAAAGGCAAAATGCAAATATCGCAAAAGAACGTTATCAGACCTGTGTCATTTAATCGTAATAAATAATTTTGTTCTATAATTGTTACTTTTTTTAATTTTATTTAATTGTAAATCACTAGTGACTCCCTTTGCCTTATAACATACATGCTTAAATGCCATGGTTGTGACGACGTACTGCGCCACTTCTTGCAAATTTATGATAATTCAATTTTGTAGCGAGTTTGTGAAACAAAAAATCATCGATGTGGGCATCCGTCATCGATGTACCCAATTAGCGAATTGGGTACACGATTTGTTTATATTTATTATATGAATTATCATAATTTTGTAAGACTTAGTTTCATTTAACAACACGCTTGTTGTTAAATGAAAATTAACTCAGTATTGTGTGTGTCAGTTTTGTGACGAAAATTAAGCATTCAAATTATCTGAAAACGAACTTGTTTCACATTTAAATAACGTTTTTATGCATATAATTTATAAATGAAAAAGAAAAAGTAAATTTGTATACAAACTGAATGATTAATTGTCTTCAAAAAACTGACACTAAGTTAATTTTTGTTTAACAACACGCTAATTTGAAACACGATTTTTTAAAAATGCCCATGTGATAAACATAAATACTGTTGTAGGTAAGGTATAGCCACACGCTATAAACGGTTAAACAATGATGTAAACAAGTGAAATTAAAAAGATTATTTCAATTATTATAGCCTATGGTCACTCCCACGATGAAGAGGAATCCAATTACACCTCACATGTCGACATCCGTCAAACGGTTTAGACTGCAGGGCGTGCCAAAAAAACAACATACATACATACATATGTCATATACGGATGCGCAGAGTTATTGTCATGCAAAAACGTGCAGTTCGGGTACTTGTAAGACTCTCACATCATTTGTTCGAGCTTCTCTTATTTGTAAGAAAAAACATCTTCCAGTTTGCGCGTCACGTGTGAATGTAGCTTCGTTCAACTGGGCGCCTAATGACAGTTCCTCGTCGCATGGCAATGCAAAGGCGAAATAAATAAATCTAAATCATACATACATAGATACGCTCGAAAAACATAACCCTCCTCTCATTCGGCAGTAAAAAGAGGTAGGTATACGTTGTCTATACGAAATTCCGTATTTAAACATGGCCACCAAATCTGACAGCATAGTTCCCATTGACGACGCGAAACAGAGGCAAGTTGGTGCAACTAACTTTGCCACTTTTGGAACGCTTATAACCTATCAAACTCTTTTTTATATAACATAACATGCGGTTACAAACATAACATGCGTACGTACTGTTTAATGTGGTCTGCCATATTTGTAGAGCCGGTGTAGTTGGGGTTTTTCATAGCGCTATCCACAAAGGTCAGCAAAATGTGATTTGTTACAATGAGATCCTGTGAAATATTACCAATAAGAATTAAGAAAGAAAAATTAATAAACAAGATGCAGCAGTTATTGTTGTATATCTTCGGTATTTAAAGTTAGCCTTTGCTCTTATCTTAAAACAAAGGCTTTGTACTAAAGCAAACGCGTTTTTGTAAGACTACCTACTAATCAAGAAAAATATGAATGTTCTTTGAATTATCGGCTCCAGGTATCGCCCTCACTTATAATTTAAAAATTAATATTAATCAACAACAGTTTACCATTGTAAAATATTATGGCGTTATACTTATTGATATTGAATGTACAATCATTGAGATTTAAATTGCACAGTTTGAGAATACTGAAAATACAAATACTATATACATTTTAACCGAATTCAAAAATAAGAGGAGGTTCTCAATTCGGTTGTTTTTTTTATCACTATTTTTAATGTTTGTTACTTCAGAACTCTGTCATTTATGAACCGATTCGTAAAATTTTTTTTGTTTGTAAGTTTTAAAGTATCCTTCCAGCTTGATCCCATTATTTTCAAAAATCCATTTGGATGATGGGATCCATGAGGAATTGAGGGAACTCCTCAAATATATCAGGCACGCGTGTAGTAGTTTTGGTATTTTCTATTATAAAGAGGTGAACTGGAACTTATGATGAAGACCACAAACATCCACTTATGGATGCCAAACCTGGGGACTGACAAAGTCTTCAAGCCACAGATTGGAAGTATGCCAACATGGGATAGAGAGAAGTATGCTCAACATTAGAGAACTGACAAATGGAGACTTGGAAAGATCCGAAAAGCCACAGGTGTAACAGACGTTACATCGAGAGCAAAGCGGTTAAAATGGAGGTGGCTTGGACATCTAATAAGATCCAACAAAAACAAATGGTGTGACCATTTGTTTTTGTTGACCACAGAAGTAACATTTTGGTACCCGAGAGACAGCAAAAGAAGTCGAGGAAGACCATTAAAAAGATGGGAAGATGACCTGCCAAAAGGATGGTGTAGCAGTGCACGAGATCGAGAGCTCTGGCGCTCATTAGAGGAGGCCTATGTCCGAGGGGACACCCCAAACCAGATGACTAGTTATTAAGAATTAAACCTACTACTATGATGTTTGGCGAATAAAGGCTATTTTTATTTTTATTTTTATTTAAAGAGGTGAACTGGAACTTATGATGAAGACCACAAATGTCCTAAAAGTACGTCACATATTCTGATATAATTCCGACACAATGCTGCAGGGGCCATTTTTAGATTTAGTTTAGTACTATTCCATTTTATTTTTAATTTAGTTTTTTATTATTACTTTAGTTGATATCTCTTTTGCTCATCTCATGTACGTTTTTCTGTGTTATCTCCTGAATAAATATTCAGACTAATAACGAAATAGCAACTAATGAAGTGCCAAAGGTCTCAGAATCAATCACCTTTGTTGATGAATTGACGGAACTCCCCAAATATTATCGGCCCACATACAGCGATTTGGTTTTTTTCTGAATAAATGTAATAATCAAATGTTCTTGTGGTAAAGTGAAAGGAAATGTGGAAATGTTCATGTGGCTTGGCGGAGTACTGAATTGAAGTCGGTTAAAACCTTGTTTTTAAAGTAAATTATTAATCTAACAACTATATACAATGAAAACTTCACTGTAGGTAGGTACATATTCTGAAAAACTTATTTGACAAATAGAAAGGATACGAATCCTACTAATATTATAAATGCGAAAGTTTAGATGTTTGGATGTTTGTTACTCAATCACGCTTAAACGGCTGAACCGATTTGAATGAAATTTTGCACGAAGATAGTTTATTGCTTGGATTAAAATATAGGATAGTTTTTATCCCGGGTCCACGCGGAAGAAGTCGCGGGCGGAAGCTAGTACAAAATATGTGTTGCATGAAAAAACGGAATCGACGATAGCAAAACAACCTTTCATTACATTTGAGCAATATTTTAATCAAGAAATACTTGACGTATAACGACGCGAAGCGACGCGACGTAACGTCTTAAGCCGTACAAATGCACAGCAATTTGATGTCGTCGCTGTTCTACGTTATTAGTTCATTTCAAATTTACTCCCGTCATTCCTTTCAACACATACAATTTCCAAGCGGTTACTGCTGCTTGACATTACCCTATTATTTACCTATGACATATAATAAAATAAAATTATAATTTAGCAAAACTATTCACATTTGTTAACATTTTACGTGAATTAATAAAGGTAACAGTTTAAAACGAAAATATTTTTTTCTTTTTGTATTGGCTGTTTAGAGATTTTACCTAAGTCTGGCTTTAACACCTGCGCGCGCACTGTGCAAACTTCACGAAAAAAAAACTGTTGCGCGCCATTATAGGTAATTTCACAAATATTTGTAAACATTGTTAATGCGTGTTTGGTTATTATCAAAAATGTTACCTCGCGGTGAATAGAAAAGTGATAATAGAATTTTACGCCACTGGAAATTCTTGGCGATGTACAATATGCAGTAAAAACCTGTTGCCATCAATAGCTAAAGAAAATAACTTAGCAAGCCTATAATTTTTTAATCTAATGAAAACGATTTTTTCCTCGCAAATGTGTTGAAAAACGTCGTATGGAACGCGTGAGCTTTGATAGTAGGTACATCCCGCCTCTGATGTGATTATCAATATAGCTCACTTGTATCACAACGTACCTATATGCAATATCCCCTGTTTTTACTCTAGAGCCGTTAAGTTTGTATTCATAGACCAGTACCCTACCCTAATATCAAATCGTTTACCTGTAAGTACTGCTTGGTGTGATATTTCGGGTTGTAATGACGCAAAAGCAGCACTAATAGTGATCTTAATTCTTCAGTATCACATATTTTGTTTTGTAATGTAAGAAGCGAGTCTTTATCATCGGCGCAAATATGAGGGAACTTGATGTACATCTCAATAGCTTGTACAAATTCTCTAATAGCTGTAACAACCTGAAAAGCCAAAGTAAGGTTAGTAAAAAGTAATTGGTTAACACGTTGCTGTTAACTATGGAATATACAGTCAGCAGCAGAAGTTGCTAAGCGGTCCTAGTGCTCAAAACGACCTACACACCAAGTCTAATGTCAAGGGAATAAGGTAGTGTATAGGTCATCTTGAGCGTGTTATTTTGCTTAGCTACTGCTAATGCTGTCTGTACATAAAAATACCATCAAGGTCTACACAAACATAGCCAACGACGAGTCTATTTAGCTGACAACACATAGGTACATGGCATTTACCTAAAATCTGCATAGGAACTAGGTTGTACAAGCTAACAGTTACAGTTTATTAGTTGCGTCCAATAAACCCCCTATTATTGTAATAGCTACTTACGGAACCGTGGCGCAAAATATAGCCTATGTCGATAGTGTCCGTAGTTAATTTATATTCTTAAATCGGGTTAATAGTTCCGGGGTTTACCTTCTCCCTACGCACAAACATACAAACGTTACCTGTTTATAATATACTCACTAGCTGTCCGCGCGGCTTCACCAACGTATTACACGGAAGGCAGGCAAACCCGCGCGATGCACGAAATATTTTTTAATGGTATAAGTGTCCGTAGAATACCACCTTAGGTACATACAAGTTTACAAAGCTACAATCTCGCAGACTCTTCCTCATTATTATTTTAGTATAGAGACATAAATAGGATTAATATTAAACACATAATACAGATAAAATACACAAAGCGCTGTGTATTTTACACACACACACATTTACACGCTAATTCCCTATAACAACATCATTGCATATGCGAAGCCCTTTAAAATATCTCACGGGGTCCCAGACTGTGCCAGGTACCAATAGAGGCTAAAAGACATCGTGGCGTACCTACAGCTACTCGGTCCTGCATGCACATGCTGTAGACTTACCAGGTGAAGACGTCGGCTGCTGGGCTTCAACTCATTCTCGTCTAGTTTGACAGCCAATTCAAACTGTTCACATAAGTTAACTCCTTCAGCGGTCAAATAAGATATCATGTCGAAAGATAAAACTGCAGAAATTTGCTCTACATCCACCTCAATTTGGGTAGCGAACTTCAGAAAATATGTCACTAACCAGAAAAAATGAGACGTGTCGATTTCCAATAATAAGTTAGTAAGGATTTGACTGTGAAGTGTTTGTACTAACGAATTATAACCTTTCAGTAAGAAGTCTACTGTAAATTCTTTCATAACATTGGATATGTCATCATCTGTTGGAGTATGGTGTTTGATTCCTTGCACGTGGATACTGAAATAAATGGTTAAATTTTCACTGAAATGCAACGAATTGCGTCGTTCGTAATAGAAAAAATCATTTAATATTTTACTTACATGTTCACTTTTCCTCTTTTAACTATATTCTTGCGCTTTCTCTCGTGTAATGTTACCCCAGTCCGTGCCTTTGTGTTTACTCTTTGTTTAGGGTTGTGTGGCCTTTGATGGACGGGTTTCTTTGAAGGTATGTCGCCATCGTTGCTAGAAGTTGAAATTGACTCTTGGTTTTCAATTTGCGTTCCATATCCACAGTCAGAAGTTTCAGATATTACCGCTTTCTTTTCAGTCTTTTCGGGCTGTTGTTCATTAGTTGTCACTGTCTTTGAACCTTGCGGCACTTTTTTATCGACCTGAAAAATGTACGTTAAATCAACAAACACGATTAAGACTTTGTTCTACCGATACCGTTGACTTGGCTTATCGTCCGCCATCGTACGCTGGTGAACTAGTGCCACGTTGTATATACATACTGCGCTGATCCTACTAATATTATAAATGCGAAAGTTTATGTTAGGATGTTTGTTACTCAATCACGCTTAAACGGCTGAACCGATTTGAATGAAATTTTGCAAGAAGATAGTTTATAGCCTGATTTAAAATATAGGATAGTTTTTATCCCGGGTCCACGCGGACGAAGTCGCGGGCGGAAGCTAGTATTCTTGTATAAATTGTGACGCAGGACGCAGCGTAGAATACTAGGTTAACAGGAGACCATCTTTAAAGCTATACAAGTATAGATGAATCAACCGGATTGAATATAACGAACGTGTCATACATCATCGGACTTCAAATTCTCATCGCCAGTCGATGCGCCTTGGTTCCTCATTTGCTCGTTCCCATCAGCCGAGGGCGGTTGAAATGGCTGGTTAGCATCCTCCATTGTAGCATTTTCAGACGAAGCTCCCCATCCATTGTTTACAGAATTTGGTTCATCGTTACTTTTTCCGCTACCACCCGTATCTGATGAATCTGATGTGGGATCTGATGTCAACATAGGTGAGGAATCTTTACTCCCTAAAAATAAGTTAAGTATTAAAGGGGAACAATCATTATTGGCATCAAAATAACTTTTTGTATCACCAAATTATTAAATGTGATTTAACTTATAATTAACTTCTTATAATTAACTTATAATAATTCTAAAACCTTGTATTTGGTTTAATATTTTAGTAGGTAATTTAACAAAATTCCTCCCATTAAAACATTACGATACTGTACAAAAATGCAGGTCTTGCGACGTAATTCTGCAACTGCAAAAGGGTTTGAGAAATGATCTATAAGTTCTGAGAATCTGCATAAAAACAAAAGTTATAACTAATGTATAATTTTTAAATGGTAACCAGTGAAATCAAAAGATTTTTTGGAAAATCGCAACTGCTCTTTTACAAATATTATAGCCTATGTCACTCCTACGATTAAGAGGAATCCAAAGACACCTCATATGTCGAAATCCGTGAAACGGTTAATTAAAGCTGCATGGCGTGCCAAAGAATAAGACAGACACACATACATACATACGCTCGAAAAACATAAACCTCCTCTCCTTCGGCAGTCGTCGTTGTATTATATAACTAACCATTTTAAAGTAGGTACTAGGTACTACTACTACTTAATAACTACTATTGTGGGTGTCGATATATTTTGTCATATTCATTGAATTACCTCTATCCGGTGGAGAAGTGTTACTTTCGTTATCTTCCGAACTCTCGGAGTTGCAAGACTCCAACCATATATTTAGAAGTTTTTGTAACGTAACAACATGCTGATCTTTGTACAACAGTCCAACAAGTTGTACCATTGTGACTCCCCAATTGGACTGGAATATAAAATAAATACAAAACGCATACCTAATCTAATTCAACGTCGCAGTCGCACAAACTTATGTAGGTAATTATATTTTGCCTTCACCTTGGAGACATTAAAGCAATCAACAGGAAAATAAAACCAGCAGCAGTACTAAGGAATATAAAAGATATGAATACATGTGCATTAAATGCCGTATCTGCGAGTTTAAAAAGGCTTTTTTCTAAACCCGCAGATATGCCATTAAATAAATGCATAACTAAGAATTGATAAATCTATTTAAAAAGAGAAAATCCACATCTACCTATGTAAACATATACTCGAAGTAACCAAACACATCCGCTGTTGTATAAGTACCTACACGAGGTGAGTTTCGATAACCACCTAGAGAATATAGATTCTGGCAGATTGACATCGTACAGACCGAGACAGGCAGCGAGCGAGAGCAGCGCGCGTGCGCCGTGCGGCGACAGCGCGCCCGCCGCGGTGGCGCGGGAGCAGAGGGCCCGCGCCCGGGCGCCGCGGTTACGTTACGCCACGCACGTAAGCACCGAACCGAAGGTCTGTCGTCACTAATCACTTGGAAATCATCTGCGTGGGCACTCCGGCCCATTTTAATAATTAATGAGATATTCCGGTTTATTTTTAATATTTTTTCATTACTTAGCTGTACGACTCTATTTTTAATTTTGTTTAACTGTTACATTGCTACAAATCGAATCTTAGGATCGGATATTGTTTTTTTGCTATTGAAAGAGGGTTCCGTACCTCAAAAGAAAAAAACGGAACCCTTATAGGATCACTTTGTCGTCCGTCCGTCTGTCAAGACCCTTTTTTTCAGGAACGCGTCGAGGTATCAAGCTATAATGTATACCAAATACTTAGATCTACTGTCGCTTGGAGCTGTGAAAAAAACAAACTTCTAAGCCAACGCAATCAAAAGATACAGCCGTTTATGCCGCAAATTTCCGCAAATTTACGAAACTCGCAAGGGAATCAAAACCTACAGGGTACCTACTTCCCGAGAACTCAGAATCTTGAAATTTAGTACGAAGCAACGTCTTATAGCACAGATAAAGGAAAAATTGCGAAAACTGTAAATTTTTAGTTACATCATATATTAAAAATATTTATAATAATTTTAAAATTATTACTTATATACCTACAGGTTTGTACGAAACTCTCGGTGCGCGAGTCCGACTCGCACTTGGCCGGTTTTTTTTACTATTTACAGTATTACAGGGTGATCATTATAATTCTTAGAAATCAATACAAAGATATACAATAGAGTACTAGTTTCAAATTCATAAAAAACATACGATCTATTCATGACTTAGAACAACTAAAGTCAATGTATTGTAATTGGAGAGCTGATCACTTACCGCTTCTGGTATAGTCATAAGCTTTATCAGGACTTTATCGATGTTTCCGCTAAACATGTTCCAGAGAATCTGATTTTGCACAGCGTGACGAGATCCATTATTCTCTGGGCTGGGGCTTTTGACGTCCTCTGGTATATGCAGTATATTTCTTAGTAGCAGAAGACTGTTACTAATATTTGTACATTGTTCCGGCGACACTTTCGGTTGATCAGGAAGCACATTTTTAATTAAAAAGTCTACGAGCACTTTCGTTGCTCGGTGTCCAGTAAAAGCAGCTTTGGTGGTAGTGAGTAACTGGTTGATTTCAAAAACTGTATGTAAACCAAAATCAGATTGCGATGTTACTTCGACGGATAGTAAGCATTCTATGGGAATCGACAAATTAACCAGTATTGTCACCAGTAATTCTATGGTCTTATCTTCCTTAGCATGTATCAAAAGAGGTATTAGGTCCTTTTGTATGTTTTGTCCGAAACTGATACTCCTTCGGTATGCCCGTAAATACTTGTCTTCAGTTAAAATGTTGTGTAATATAGTTTCCAGGGCAGCTGCAAAATTAATGTAAATTATAATCATTCTTAATGTAAGAATATATCTATGAATTTTGCAAAATAGAATTTATCTATCTATTCTGCATAAGAAATAACGGTAAATAGGTTTCCTAATAATACAAAAATTTTGAGCGGTTCAGCGTTTGTTCCCCAGAGGGGCCATGGAATGGGGAACACAATAAAGTTCTAAAGAGTAATTTGTCCAAAAGCATCATTATTCGGATATTTTAAAATTCCAAACACCATTTTTTGCTCAGCGAAAATTTGGGCAGAGATGATTCATTGGATTAAGTATACTGAGTTATTGGGATTTTTGGCATGACTTTTTATGAGAAGTACCCATTTGTTTGCTTATATTGATATAAAAAGCTGATCAGCTGTTAAGAATCAGCAGTTTTTTCACATTTATCAATTGAAGATGGCGGGGCGGAAATATGTACAAACTCCTAAAAATGTAATAACTTGAGAACTGTTTATTTTAGACCCCCCGATAACTGGACCAAAATTGTTTTATATGAGCTTTAGTAATGTTAAATGAATTGTTGTCTAGTAATCTACACTAATATTATAAAGAGGAAAGATTTGATTGTTTGTTTGTTTGTATTGAATATATAGGCTCCGAAACTACTGGACCGATTTAAAAATTCTTTTACCATTAGAAGCCGACATTAATAAATGAGTCGATTCGTATTTTTTTTTGTTTGTGAGTAGATTATGCTTCCAGGTTGGTCCCATTTTTTTTCAAAAATCCAGTTGGAAGATGGGATCTGCGAGGAATTGAGGGAACTTCTCATCCTCAATTATATTAGGCACGCGTGTAGTGATTTCGGTATTTTCTACTCGTGTAGTTACACCCGGAAATCATAAATTTGGAGGAGTAGAATTGATCGCCATTGCAGTGCATCAGGCATGTTTTGCGATGCGCACACGGATGGGTTTCACGCCATAATGCGTAAGCGTGTCGCGTCCCTGCTGAGGCGCCTACGCGGCAGGCCGAACAGCCTCCTGCAAACGGTGGCGGCGCGCCTGGATGGTCCCTTCCTATTTATTTCACTGGGATAGGTTGCGTAGGGCACCCAACTGACGACTTGCGAATTGTAATATTACCTACTAACATAATTTTAAGACCTTTATTACTAACGAATTATAGAAACACCGAAATTTATGATTTGATTTGATTTGATTGATGATTGATGATATGACCAGACCACAGATAAATTATGGAATTCCTCAATCATGTACTTAAAACTACAAAAGTACGTCAAAGTTTCTGATATAATATAATTCCGTTGAAATAGCAACTAATGAAGTGCCAAAGGTGATCCTTGTGGAATCGACGGAAGTCTTCAAATATTATCGGCCCACACAGCGATTCGTTTTTCTTCTCTAATAATCAACACATTTGCTATCGAAATTCAGTTCAGTCATGTGGTAAATTGGAAAGAAATGTGGAAATGTTCACGTGGCTTGGCGGAGTACTAAATTGAAGTCGGTTAAAACTTTGTTTTTAAAGTAAATTATTCCATCGTATAGCTGCGTGTTTAGGTTGTTGTGACAGATTGGTTAGGTGTATGTATTGGTAGGCGTGTGTATGCCTTTACAGATTTTCTCTTATTGTTATTATCTTTAAATAAATAAATGATATAAATGAATTTTATTCTGCAAGTAGACCGTAATGGAATGGCACATTTACAAGTCAAAATTCTACCAGCGTTTCTGAAACAGAAGACCACTGTTAAGAAGAAACGCCGAAACAAACTCGGCCAAAACGGTAATTTTTTGCCAATAAAAAGCTTATTAAAATGATAGTTCTTAAGATACTTAATATAAGTCAAACTGAATATGAAAACAACGAATAAAAACATCATTATGCGTTGTTCTACAAGAAATCATGTCCGAATAAGCTATGAATGATAAATCATATTGCTATTGCTTTAGAGTTGTAACGCATACGAGCTAAATACAATTTGGTGCTAATTGATATTTTTCAGTTCATAATATTCTTTCTTGGGGACTGTTTAGGTAGGTACTTTGATAGGCTAACAAGAAGTAGTATATGTACCTATATGTTTTGAAATTAAATTAAAATAATGTTAAAATTTTGGTCCCTGGTGTATTGTTTCTCTTTTAACTGCTTTGTTTGTGTGAGGTGTGCAATAAAGAGTATTTGTATTGTATTGTATTGTCCCGGTCTAGTATTTTTGGTAATAAAGAAGATTATTTAGGACATACGTTTGAGCTTAATTTGGCGGTAATACTGAGTACTGACCATTACAGTTTTCGTTGACGTGATATCCATCTGCGCGCATAAAGCCAAGGTTGCTGAATGTGCTATGGATCTGAGGACTCCTGATTACCCACTCCATATTTTATCTGAAACCATAAAGAGTACAGTGGTTAAGGGCAAATCTGGATTAGTAGCAGCCTATAACAAGGCCGGGTTCCGCCCTTCGCGTACGTTACGATGTCGGGATAATGGGAGTACCTCACCTTATCTTATGGTCTAATGGACCTTGGAAATATCACTGTGAATGATACCTAGAAATGCAGCTATAGTTTGGATCGAACAGCAATAAACACAATGAAAAAAGCTTTAGGAACGTCAATAAGGTAGTTTTTAAATACAATACAACAACAGTCACCTATCACTGCGATATCTCATTTTGTCGATCTTTTACATAAACATTACCTATTTAAGCTAAACGTGGCATTGGAACATAAATTTTATGCGCTCTGCCTACCCCTTTTGGAAATAAAGGCGTGAATCTTCTATATATATGTATGTATGTACAGTCAGGTGTACTAATACAAGTAAGTAGACGTGTTCACACTGTGGTGTTGCGGTTTACACAACACGGAACGGACAGTAAAACTACCGATGAAATTACTAGCATAAGAGGTGTGTATTAGATGTTATTTTTCAGATAAACGATTTGCATCAGAGTGTAGGAGGCATAACTATTGCGAATTTCACAGAAAACCTGGATACGATAGGATAAACAATTAACTACACTCCTACTGGTTTATTTTATTCAAGGAGTTTTCTTTCTTGCATAGAATGGTTTCCTACAGAAAAAATAACCTACATACATAATACCTATCCAGGTGGGCAAATATAGTGGTCTGGGCGCTGAATATAATTTCGTGCCTTTTGGCGTCGAGACCCTTGGCCCGTGGGGCCCTGGAGTCCTAAGCCTCTTTAAAGAGATGTCGAAGAGGCTTACAGATGCCACCGGTGACCGAAGGGCTGGCAGTTATCTCGCACAAAGAATTAGCTTAGCTATTCAGCGAGGTAATGCTGCCAGGCCATTTTTAGATTTAGTTTAGTACTATTCTATTTTATTTTTAATTTAGTTTTTTATTATTACTTTACTTGATATCTCTTTTGCTCATCTCATGTACGGTTTTCTGTGTTAAGTATCTCCTGAATAATTTTTTTACTCATATCCCTATACCTATACATACCTTAATTAACATAATATAATTAACATGTATTCTACCAATTACAGTCATCATCATCATCACCCCCCACTCCCCCCAGCGCTTATTTCCGGTTCTGCCCTAAAGAAACCCAGGTCCGCTTTGGCACCTAATCCCAAGATTTGGGACTAGATAACTTTGACTTTTGAGAAGGTTCAGAGTGTTGTATCATGAAGCCCCGTGGACGTCAGCTGCAGCTCCATCGGTGGGTTGACCAGCAGCAGCCTCCCAAACACGTAAAAAAGGTACTTTTAAGCAGATTAACGCCTGCTATAAAATGCATGGCAAAGTTCGCGCCGTCGCTTTAACCACACGTTTGTAGTAGGAATATATTTTAATATTTTCGTGTGACCAGCTGTACAACCAGCTGACGATTTTTTTCGTCATAATATTGGATTAACTATCCTTTGATGATAAAATGAATTGGGGGTAAACGGCAATTTTTATTTAGAAGAGGATTTTACGTGTTTGAGTGGCCAACCCACCAGCGGAGCCGCAGCTGACGCCCATGAGGCTTCGGGATGTTACAACATTCTTAACCTTCTCACAAGTTATCGGGGTAAGTGAATGACAAATAAATGCTCCTACTAGCTCGCGGTCTAAAACGTCTATAAAATTTTACACAATTGGCAACATTTATTTCTTTCAAGAGGGCATTTTATGTGTGAACCGATCAAGGGCTTAACAGATATCGTGTTCTGATAAGAAAAAAGAGAAAAAAAAAAATTTGACGCGATTTTTTTTACATTTCTATGGAGCTTGTCGCCCCAGTTGGCCAACGCTCCATACTAAAGTAATAAAGAAACGGGAAAAAAAAAATATTTTTTTCTGTTTTTTCTTATCAGAACACGATACCTGTTAACCCATTGATCGGTTCATACCCCATTTTTGTTAAATCTTGTATATATATTATTATTTAAATTAAATTAAATTGTTTTGCATGTTGCACTTTCCTCGCTACAGTGAGGTGAAAACTTTTGTGTTACACACGGGTGTAAATGTATTTTACTTCTCGTGCGTTGAAACACTCGCTACGCTTAGGATTCTATTTTAGAACCACTCGCTTCGCTCGTGGTTCAATTCAACTATAGAATCCTTTCGCTTGCTCGTGTTTCAATTCCACACTCGCGGGTAAAATACAAGTTTGCACCCTTGTATATAACAAATAACTATTTTTTCAAGATTTTATTGTAATGTTTTGTCGGCGTGATTGATTTATATATCCATGCCGGATTACAGTTTTCTAGTAGTAATGGTTACTGAGCTAAGCCGAAGACGGACGGACGGCCAGACGGATATGGCAAAACTATAAGGGTTCCTTGTTGAGTACGGAATCCTAAAAGGAGACATGGAAAAGTTTAAAAAAGGTAAAGTACCAAAGTAATACAATTCTTAATGATAATTATGCAGAGTTTAAGTCCAAAGCAAGTTTTAATCACAAATTTTAAATTTTTCCTCACATCTATTGTTACTTATTCGTAAACGCTGTCACGATAGAAGGCAGGCTGAGCGAGAACGGTCTATTTATTCACACCAACTTCACATCTAATCTATGCTTAAGAATATATTTTTGAAGTAAAAACTTCTATAGAGGCACTGTGCACTTTTAGTGATGGGGAAAAATTGTTAAAAACTCGCAACAGGTCACGTGAGCGTAAGATGTCACGTGACCGTGAGATTGAAAATTCGTAAGACGTACACGTGACCTGATCAAAAAACTGTTACAATGTTATTGAGTTTTCACTTCTGCCGGCACTCCCGGAGTGCAACCCAGTCTTTTTTAGTGTTCCGTACCAAAATTGGTCCAACGGAACACTTATATGCGATCACTCGGAGGCTGTCCGTCTGTCACAGTCAGTTTTTTTTTACTTAAATACTTGGTAGGTAATGTATATGCAGATATTTTGAATGTAAACCAACTCATACTTAAATTAAAACTTCTCAATGTTTTTCGACGACCGCTTTAGCCTAGTTGGTAGTGACCCTGCCTACGAAGCAAGAGGTCCTGGATTCGAATCCCGGTAAGGGCATTTATTTGTTTGATGAGCACGAATATTTGTTCCTGAGTCATGGATGTTTTCTATGTATTTATGTATTTATTTATCTATATAAGTATGTTTATCGTCGTCTAGTACCCATAGTACAAGCTTTGCTTAGTTTGGGACTAGGTCGATTTGTGTAAGATTGTCCCCTAATATTTCATGTTGTGCATTGTTCTCCAAAATCAGAAATTGTAAAGTTTAAAGGGCCACCGAAATTATCGAGATTTTTGGGCTTTCAAGAAAAACATTTACAAGGAATGTAAACTAGCGGATAATCCATCCTCTACGTGAAGTTTAATGCGTAGTTACTTAGATGTTGGAGTTGTGATTACGTCTCGGTGACACGTGACGCCAGCGAGCGGACCGCTATTACAATAGTAGGTCAGCGAGTCAGGTGGCCCGCGCACGTGCCCGCGTGCCCCCCCGCGTACGACCGGGCGGCGAAACGTGCGCGTCTGACGCAATAAAGTACTTACATAGGTGGAGTTAGGTGGTTAGTGTAGTTATTGTTAACAGTAAGATTCCTATTACACTTATATAGCGTGTTAAGGCGGTGCATTGGAAATGATCGCGTGCTTTGAAACACCGTTCTGACTAGATTAAGAAACAATAAGGTCTGATTTTCAGATATATGATTATTGACTATATGATTCTTTATCTGATTTGATCGATACATAACTGCTTCAAATTTCCTCGATAGATAAAAATTCCAAAGTCGGATCTGTATTTTCCTTTTTTTACTCAGCTTACTCAAACGATACATTATTTTACGACAATAGTATTTTATCTCGTCTAAAATCTATCTTGATAAAATGTATATAAAACTTCACTAAGTTAGGTATTTATCGATATTTGTCCAAAAAACCGGCCAAGTGCGAGTCGGACTCGCGCACAAAGGGTTCCGTACCATTATCCATAAGGGTTCCGTTTTTTGCCATTTGGCTACAGAACTCTAAAAAGCCATTCCCGAAGAGTGCTACATCTCTTTTTCTCCGCGGAAGGCATAAGCGTATCTCTGTCTAGGGGGCGTGTTCGACTCAAATCAAGGCATCCCCTTAAAATGATTCAAGCAGTTACAGCCACTAACAAAAGATAACGTTTCTACTTAATCAAAATATTCCTTGTTGGCACAAGCTGTACTTTTTTTGCACTGTCATAAACTACTCGTCGAGGGGGTTGAGAGGGAGCCCGACCATATGTACTTCTGGAACTGGAACGATCATTTGGGGATAGTGCATAAACTTCGCTAGAAATGTTAGCTTTGAAGAAAAACATTTTTGAAGTTACGTACTTCGTTATTGTATTGTCATACATATGTCATATCATCCAAATCGTTCGAAAAAACTAAAGCTTACGCAAATTTAACCCTAACACTCAAACAATTATTAATCATTAAGAATCGGTAGTACATATATATATTACGCGAAGCCGATTTTTGTACACTCCATCAGATCTTCAGTTATGGTCTGATTTAGATTAATAATACTGCATACAAGAAATTCCCACTAGGCCAGTCGCAGCGTCGAGAGTGAAACCTACTGAAAATAAGGTTGGAATTAAGACGTTCCCTTTCCCTGCCCACCGTCTAATTTGTGTTGGGCCTTATATACAAGAAGAGAGAGAGAAATAAACAATTGGCGGAAGAGAAGTCCATGCTTGGCTCGGCACCGCATTGTGATTTGTTCGCTTCCGGGATGGCAAAACTGATTGGGGTTCGTATTAGAACAAATGTGGAGGAATGAAAAAAGAATAAATGAGGTGTTAACTGAAGTTGCAATGTACCTAATTGAAATAAACATACAATATAACTAGTGACGAAAATTCCATTCAGATATCTCAAATAATTACAAAGCTAGAACCGTTTTAATATTGCTTGTTAGAGAGAAAGCGCTTGCATTTAGTGACGTCAGGGTGACCACTATTTACTACAACCAAAATTCCCTGACTTTTCCCGGTTTTCCAGTCGTTTTTTTAAGTTTTTCCCTGACCATAATCTTAAATGTAATAAATATTAAAAATATAATTGGGATACATTTTTGAGTTTTTGCAGAATTATCTGCTAGCAAATTACAAAAACGGAAATAGTAAGAAGTAGTATCTGAATAGCTCAGTTGGTAAGAGCGAAAGCATAGTTAGACGGAAGTCGTGGGTTCACATCTTACGTCAGGTGACGTTATTGTACTGTTTCATTGTATTTATAAATTGTAATTTGCTATCAGACAGTTCTACAATTACCCAATAATTCATTTAATTTTTGACCATTTTTGTTAAAAGCTGTACAGGAAAACCAATTAAAACTCTGACAACTGAATTTATTGGATACGTTATATGTATCATATAATATAATCCAGCGAGAAATACTAAAGGGAACACTTTATACGGGCCTTAACCGTATTAGTAAGTACTAGACTTCAACGTTTTTGCGTATTATGGTACAAATTAAAGCGACGAATTGAGAAACCTAATTTTTTCATGTCGGTTAAAAATCTTGGGTATAACTGAAACAAAACTACCTAGTCATCAGTTAGCATGTTTATTATACGTATATTTGAAAAACTAATAATATAATCTATTGCAACTTGGTAATCCGTTTTTCCAATAACGCAGCTTTTTTGGCAGCTCCTTCGAGATTTTTTTGCCTCTTTGCTTCTAGTTCTCTGACCATATCAGCACTATCAGCAGTTTTTTTTTCTGCTCTAATTTTCGCCTTTGAACTAAAATTTTCCTTTTATTGTGTAGCTCCTCCGTGTACAGGTAGTGAGCATTACGAGCCGCGTGGATCATTTTTTTCAATATTTATTTTGCCGTAGTAGGATATAGCGTCGTAAACGCGTCTGCGCAATTATAGACTCTTGCGAAAGATTTTCCACTAATATCTCCTTATTGATGGAAAAGCCTCGCTCACTATAAACGTTTCCGTGGGATAACACTATGACCATTTTTATTAAAGTTTGCAAGTCTTTATTTTCCTTTTTTATCAAACCGAGCCAAAGATCATCCAGTCGGTGACCATCCGTAATGGAAAATTGTTTCATTGATTTTACAAATTCAGGTTCATTTACAAATATCATTAAAGGCACTTTTGGCGTTAGCTGCTTCATATCCTGAAAGCCGGTTATTTTTGACAAATATGTCCAACACTTTATCGAGCCTCTCTCGTCCTCGGAATTCCGCATTGACTGCGATTGCGGGATCGAAACAAGATATTTCCTTATGCTTTGACATACGAAAGTGGGGATGTTTGGTACAATGACACGCAAAATTCTATCAGATTCTTTCGACAGTCTTGACGAAAACGCAAGATATCGATATCGATATCATTGATATCGCGGCTATTTCGAAGAGCATTCTTTACAGTGATTCGCGATTATCAGATTAGACTCCCTTGATATTAGTGGCAGAATCCAATACATCCGCTTTAACAACTCTTTGCATGTTTTTTTTTTCAGTGTGGCCAAAAGTGATTCGTATAAAAGTGGAGCAAGTGGTGCGTCAGATTGAAATAATGTTAAAAATGGTTTCACTTGCACCGCCACCGATTGAAAAAAGGCCAATTTGTCTTCCAATGCAGCATTTACTAAAGCTTGCGCTGTCAGGTGCTTTGTTTTCGTTATTTATTCCCTGCACATATTTTTCAACGTTTTGCGTATAAATTTAACAACGCTAAAGTTCTCGAGCCAACGTACTGCACAATTTTTTTATGGAACTCGAGCCTGAAAACCTTGTAGTTTCACGTCGCGCGGGGCTAGGCAGGCTAGGCAGGCTAGGCAGAATAGGTAGTATAGAGAACGTAAAACCAGCGGGATTTCCGAGTAATACAGTGGCACGTGCGCCGCGTGGTCGCATTTACCTATTATTAACCTATTATAGTAGATATATAATGTTTGGAGATGGTAAAATGAATAATTTGTTTTTGTTTATTAGGTACAATACAGAGAATTTTTTTATTCCCTGACCTCCATTAAATTTCCCTGACATTTCCCTGACTTTTCCATGACCAACGAAATTCCCTGACTTTTCCCGGTTTTCCCGGTTTTCCAGAAAGTGGCCACCCTGCGTCACAATCTGCGAGCGTCATAGTAAATGACAATCGTTTCATAGGAAGGCGTGTTTTGCGGAAAAGGCACAATATACACCCCCCTTTTAAAACAATAGGCACTTATAACTGGGATTATTACCTATTGCATTGCTTTTATTCTCTATTTGACTACGTTTTAAATCCTTTTTCGAGAAAATATAGTATTATTGATTATTTTTAACCCCCGACGCAAAGAGAGGGGTGTTATAAGTTTTATGTGACGGTGTATCTGTGTATCTGTCTGTGGTATCGTAGCTCCCAAACGAATGGACCGTTTGACTGCGGTTTTTTTTATTCGAAAGCTGATATGATCCCGAGTGTTCTTAGCTTAGCCCATTTTCCAATCTGTTCAGCCGTTTTTGAGATATTGGATTTCGAAATGAAAATGTCGGGGGAAAGTTGTAGTTATATTTAGTGTCTACACCCCTATTGTCTACAGACCTACTGGTCTATTTTTTTGTCCCCACAATATAGAATTGTGTTTTGGTGTAAGAAGATTAAAGAAGGAATCACATAGGTATATATTACAATAAGTATTTGAAGTTGTGTATGTTGTCACGAATCACGTTAAGCACGAGCAAGGAAGTGTCTGTGAAGGATGAGGAGTTGGAACTAGTTGATAGTACAGTTTTTCTTGGTATAACGTTAGATTCCAAGCTTCAATGGGGTCCCCATATTGCTTATCTCTCGAATAGACTTGAGTTCTGCAGCATTTGCAGTGAGCAAGTTCCGTCAATTAACAGATGAGAAACCAGCTCGATTAGTATTTTAGCTACTTTCATAGCGTCATATGGTATTTTATTGTGGGGCAGTGCTTCGGAGATTCATGAGTGATTCTCGAAAAAGTGTCCCGTCAAGAAATCAGTTTGTCAAGAAACGTCAGGAAATTATCAATACTAAGGATGACATTATACCAAAGAGCTATAGGAATCAAGACACGCAAAATTAAACACATTTAGTCTCATAGTAATTAAATGTATTTTTTTTATTATCTGTGTTATAATAATCTAAATCTAAAACACATGTAGTAAAAAATGGAGTCAAAATATATGCGTTTCATCAAAGGAGGAGGTAGGATTTCACTTCAAAACATCCCGAGACGAAGAGAAAAATATATATCTGGAGGCAAGAGGGTAACAAATTTAAATTTCTTGTACATTTATGTTAGTAGGAAAAATGTAGCAGTTCCTTCCAGTAAAATTGTTAAATTAAATTTTTTTACAATTTTACCATGCAACCCTCCTGCATGAAACATCCAAAATTTCTTGACGGCAGGAAAATGTCACGAAATCTTGTCAGGAAAATCAGTCACGCCGTCGTATTTTTGTAACTACATCGAAAGTATCTATTGGATCCAACAACAAAAGCTTCATGAGTATTAATCACCTTTACCGCAAAGTTTTGTACATACTTGATTATAATTATTACTGACTTTTTGAGTCGAAACACGTCAGGAAATATTTTTTATATAACTTTCACTTCGGACGCTCCGAATGTTTTTCTAAACTGACAACTAAAACAAAATGACGGCACTATTGTCTCATTGTCTATGGCAGGGGTTTTCAAAGTGGGGGGCGCGGGGCCTCGGGAAATTTGAACACGCTAGGAAGATGATGATGATTCACTTCCGTTTCCTTGCATCGAAGCGAAGGGGGGCGTGGGAACTTCATTTTAGGCAGCAGGGGGGAGTGCCTAAAAAAAGTTTGGGAACTCCTGGTCTATGGAATCCAACAGGGTTGCCATCCGCAAAATACAAATTTCTACCTTGAGAAACTGTTCTGTTGATGGAAATAGCGTCAAGAAATGTGTCACGAAATTTTCAAAAAAATGGTGGGACATGAATGTTTTTGACTTATTAAATAACAGAAAAGGCATTTAAATAAGCTCGCATGTGATTTTAAATAGCGTCACATTTTATATAACTGTAGATAAGATCAAACCCCTTCTTATTATTTGAAAATATAGGTTTCACGAAGACTTATTATCTCTTGGGCAGGGTGGGGACAGGGTGGACTTTATATGGGGGGAGGGGGCTACTTTTGACCAAACCGAATTCACTTTTTATATATTTGTTTTAATACTTCTATGAGTATAAACGTTTTTAAAGAAACAATTTCGACCCGCACAACAATGTATGTAATATAATTTATATTAAGAAGATTAATTTATTTAATAATAACGCTTTTCATGAGTGGACAAAAAAATCTAAGTGGACAACTTTTTGAGAATCACTCTCATACGATTTTTGTTTTGCAGAAACGATATATAAATTGAACCATCTCATCCATATATTTAAACTTATCTCATTTAGAGATAAGTTTAAATATATTAATACAATGACATTACATTGTCTGTATCTATGTATGACAATATTGTGTATCATCTAGTTAGTAGCAGCCAGAGTAGCCAAATATCTCGTAACACACCCTTATTCTTACAGTAATAAAGACGTGTACCGAAATATATGGCTACCTTGGCTGCTTGACTACATGACGTAAACTGTACATAAAAACATTGGCAATTTTAGGAAAAACTGTGACATACATACATAATATTACCTAATACTAGAAATAAGCATAAGCTCGCGGTGCCCTGCTCCATAAAATAAAAAAACATTCATGGGTAATTGTGTAAGGTTTAATAACAAACTTCCAGGAAACGTATGTATACTGAGTTAACTATTAATCGATTCAAGAACTATAATGAAGCCTAAACTTATTTCGAAAGCTTATTATGGCACAAAAGACTACATGAATGATAAATTGATAAAACTCCATGGAACTAGTGACTGATTTTTTTATTTATTATGTTTGGAAATTTATGACATTGTGTTTTCAATTTATTATTCTCGTTATATATATTTTTGACATTACATTGATTTTCTAAACATTCTAGACTAGTATTTTTTTACAATGCATACTTTATATAATGTTTATACTTTATGTTTAATAATTTGCAAAAGGTGCTTTTACACGGGCGATAAAAATTGCCGAATTGCCGGAAATTCGGGGCAATTTTGACGTCACGCAAGCGTCAAGCAATTCGAATATTGCTCAAAATGGAGCAATCATTGCTCAAAATGGAGCAATCATTGCTCCACTATGGCGCCATTCTGGCCCCATTCAAATTGCCCCATATGCAGCAACTCGGGAAACTAGGCAATACGTTCATACACGAGAAATTCAGTGGAGCAACAACTCTGCGATCGCGCCGTTTTCCCTCCCCCTACGCCCGGACAGCAGCGCACTCGCCCCAAAATCTCTCTGAAGATTACTTATTAAGATTTAAAAAAAGTACTTTCAGCATTTTAGAAAATTCCACCCCTAAGGGGGTTAAATAGGGGTGCGTTGTTTGTGTGGGGGAAACATTATTCTTTGAGCTAGAAACTTGAAACTTTGTAGAAAGATTACTTAATAAAATACAAAAAACGTACTTTCTGCGTTTGTGAAAATTCTACACCTAAGGGGGTTAAATAGGGGTGCAAAGTTTGTATGAGGGAACTTTACTTTTTGAGCTAGAAACTTGAAACTTAGTAGAAAAATTACTTATTAGAATAGAACTGTCAGTGTTTTAGAAAATTCCACCCTTAAGGGGGTTAAATAGGGGTGCAAAGTTTGTATCCGAAACTACTGGGACTAGAAACTTGAAATTTACACCACATCTTTCTTTTATGACGTAGGCAAGGGATAAGACAGGATTTTTGGAAATTCTATCCCTAAGGCGGTTAAATAGGGGTGCAAAGTTTGTATGAGAGAAACATTATTTTTTGAACTAGAGACTTGAAACTTTGTAGGAAGATGACTTATTAAGATACAAAAAAGTACTTTGGACATTTAAGAAAATTCTACCCCTAAGGGGCTTAAATAGAGCTGCAATGTTTGTATGGGGGAAACATTAATCTTTGAGCTAGAAACTTGAAACTTTGTAGAGAGACTACTTAATAAAATACAAAAAAGTCATTCTGCGTTTTTGAAAATTCTACCCCTAAGGGGGTAAAATGGGATGCAAGGTTAGGATGAGAAACATTTAAAAGACGTGTACAGACTTAAAGGTAGGTAAATACGAAAGTGGTTTTTAACAAATTAACTTATAATAGGGTAGGTAGTTTCCTCACGTTAAAATGGATAACGAAATGTTGCTAAATGGATAGTAAACCATCAAATTATTGTAATAATGAATAAATGACAAAAAATAGTAAAACTCAACAAAAGATATGGACATCCAAACTTTAGAAAGAAAATGCATTTTTTTATTATCCCAGATTAAATTAAAAGCTACCAATAGAATCCTTACGATATTATAGAAACAAAATTGTACAACAGCTATGGACCCAAACAGCAATTTACTTGATTTTCCATACAACGATTAGTACAAATAGCAACTGTGACGTCACAATCGAATGTAGCATTTCGGCTGCCGCCAGGCAGCGAGGTCAATCTGAATCAAATTTATGGGTATATTCTTTAATTGTAGTTGCTCCCATATAAACTTTTGTTCCTCTCTAAATATTTGTTCGAATGGCATTGAAAAAAAATCTTAGGAAACAAGGCTATAGCAATGTCCGGGCCACAAATTTGACTTGTGTGCAGATATTTTGGTATTTTAATATTATCATGAACATAAACTAGCTTTTATTCCAGAGGACAGATTCTCATTTATCAATTATCATGATAGTAAATTTAATAAAAAAAATTGGTACCTACATACATACATACATTCACGCCTTTATTCCCAAAAGGGGTAGGCAGAGCACATGAAACTTGTGTTCCAGCGCCACTTTTAGCATAAATGTGGGTATAAAAGATCGACAAAATTGATATTGCAGTGATAGGTTGTTAGCCCATCGCCCACAACACACTTCAACCCTGCTCCTTTAGACGAATTTTACGAGACCCACGGGAAGAAAGGGGGTGATGAAATTGTAACCCGACACCACACGGGCATAAAAATAATAGTAAATAAAAAATAATTTACCATAATGGGTTTTGACGAAGGGTTATTCATAACGGAAGTAAGTATTAAGTAGGCCGTTGCCGGCGTAACAATTCAACAACTATTGCAAAATTACACTTACTACGCGGGCGAAGCCGCGGGCAAAAGCTAGTACAAAATAAAATAAATAATTTCGTTTTAAAATGTTATCAAAAGTGAATAGTTTTACTAAATTAACCGTTTCTATATCATATCCAAAAAGAAATAGTCAATTAATTAACAAAAAGGATTTAATTGGTTTAGTCGGGTAAGAATCCATTTGCCGAGAATTAAAAAAAGCTGTACATTCTGTACAACCCGGTTAGTTTAAGAATGCACCGTGTGCATGCATACATCTTGTTGCAAGGTGCCAACGTGACTTAATCGGGATATAACCATAACACACAAGTATCGTAATGTTATTAAACACGCGTGTTTAATATCCAGGATTCTGAACCTAAAAGCGACTCAATAAGAGGTACGTTACGAGCAATTGTGTTGAAAAAAATATTATGGGTTTTCTAACCATTTTTCAAATCAGTAATTCGTTTGCGAGATATTGGGCTTTAAAGCCTTAATTTTAGTTCGAGTCATGTCCCCCCCCCCCTGCCGGCTAAATGGTTACCACTGGGGATGTGAAAAATTCGTGGTAGTAGTAAATACGTATAATGAATTTAAAAGGAAAACTATCACGAACAAGTAGGCATAAGTAGTTACCGAGTAATTACTAGTTGACCGATAATAGTCGACCAACTTAATGTGTAATTGAAAAGGCCAATCTTCGTACAAATTCGGCCCACGCAACCGCACCGCACGTCGATGTAACTAAGACAGACAGGCAACTACGGAACCCTACACTGCGCGTGGCCCGACAAACACTTGGCCGGTTTTAGAACGCCCGCTTTTTTTAGTTTGAGTTTGAGTACAAGATAACTGAAATGTATCATCCGTTACAAAAATTCACACAATACTTTTGATAGACTTTCAGGGTAGACATAAATTAATAACCTACCTTTGCCAAGGCTTTTGCCTTGCAATTAAATCGCTGTACCTAGTTATCTGACAATTAACTGGTTGACTAAATCCGTAATTCCATAAACTTTTTACACACGCAGATTATACCCCTTCGTACTAAAGTTTTCCTTTGCACTGAAAGTTCAGTCTGGAGCACAACTCGGGTCACTATAACCATACACGACAAATATTTCCTTGTATTTGATGGTCTAAAATTGTTTGTATTTCTAATGATTAGAGCAGTTAAATATTTGTAACTACGGAATAATATTAACACCACAGGGAACCTCCACGTAAAAACTCGTCAATGTACAACGACAGCGATAGCGAATGTGAACGTGAACGTGATGTGATGCAGACGTGATGTGATTGTGTTGTGATACAACTCATTCCATTCCACGTAATAACAAATTGGCAGTAGCCACTACTAATTATGGTTGGTTAGATTGAAATCGTATTGAAATTGTGCGCTTTCTTTTGCACTAAAATACAGCCACATGTGTGCGAGCAAGAACACACAAGCGAATACACTCAATTACCTGATTGTGCCAAAGCGCGATTCGCTACTAAATCTCCAGCGAGCGAGAGAGCGAATTACATCGTGCGAGCGAGAAAGCGGAAACAATGGCGTATGAAGACCTGCAGATAACATGATTCTATTCCTTTCTTACTCGACGTTCAGTACGTAAGTGAGAAGAGATCGGATGTATAGAAATCTGCCTTTCTCTGTAATCTGTGAACTAGCCCTACATTTCATCTGCGGCGGGCGACGGACAACATTTAAATGCGGCAATAAAACTAATGAAACCTAGAGAAAACAAGGTAATTTTTCGATATCTTTGAGGGCCCAGAATTGGGTACTACAGTCTTCACCTCCATCAAACTTGCTGAAATTGAGTGACATTAATGGAGATGAATTTCTACCTTCTCCGGATGCTACTTTTGTAGCCATTTTGTAGCCCAATTGTATTGATTGTAGCTCCTCAGCACGGCTACCACGCGACGGCGCGCGAACTCTCTCGACTTTTCTCGCACTATCTGTCTCTCTCTCTCTCTCTCTTATTAGATTAGAACAAGAGGTATTTATAGTGCGAGAAAAACCGAGAGTAGGTATGTCGCGGCCGTCCTATGATAGACGTGCTGAAACGTCAAAACAAAAAAGTCACTCGAAACAGCCTTTTTCCTACATATATTTTACGCTATGGCATAAATATATGTTGCGAGATTATCATGTTAGCTAAATAACGTAAAAATGGGCACAATCGTAAAGTTATACGTTCGAACATAAATATATGGCCGATTAGTGTGCTAGCCCGGCTGGCGATCGAATTAAGGCTTACAGTCGGGTACCTAAATCTGCCCGATTTCAGGTATGCTGCCATATGTATCACGTAAATAAACTTAACGCACTCTCATTTAAACCATGATGTGTGTATGACTTCATAGTATAATATGTTTTGTTGTAATGCAAAACATCTCTAATAAAAATATACACTCATGAAATACAGAGCTCTGTCAACGTCCATCTTGCTTGAATTCAAGTAAAATAAATTAACCCAGTTTTTATCGCCAATAATGGGCATTCACGTTGACCGTTCAAGTGTAGTCACCCAAGTGGGTGGCTAAAGTAAGCGCGTTAAAAATTATCGCAATAATTATCGCGCTAATTGGCATTGACGTTAGCCGCTAGTGTGGCCCCACCATAATACTAACAATACTATAGTCTACAAGATTTGGTATTATGACACATCGCGACACCCATATAACGTAAATTGCAACTGCTCATCGAAATAATAATAAAAAGTTTCACTAGCTTACGAGTTACGAGGCAAAGTTCAATCTCCATGCAAGCTCTTGTTAGCACTTATAAAATGATTGTAATATTTTTACGGCTTATTTGTGTTGTGCATAAATTAGCATTGAAAACTCAGTATGCGAACAATTACGTCCTACGACTTAAAAAAAAGAGTTATAGTTGCACTGCTTTAATCGATTGGAGTCGGTCAATTTAGAAATAAATCGGTATGGTTAAAATAATTGTGAATATAGGAAAATAACAAATTTAATTTAATTACTGTCACGACTGTGTATAGGCTCTCTATTTGATTTCCTAAAAATAATGATTACACAGTAATCAATCTATTCCTTTTATTAGCCACCATCAATCGTAATCGGATATTATGACAATCGATTTACTCTAGCCATATCACTCTTTACTCTTTACATCATATTGGATTGGAACTGTCATGTCAAGTCTCATTTCTCGTAAACTGTAAAGCCTCATCCATAGCCTTCTCTCTGAAGAAATCTGTTGTTGCTGCTTTCCTGGACGTTAAAGCTGCCTACGACAATGTCCAGCTCCCAATTCTCTGGGAAAAGCTTTCTCGACTTAAGATACCTTTCAGACTGTCGTGCCTCACACTTAAGTTACTTTCTGAACGGCACATCACATTCCGGGGTAATGATAAGACAATATCTCCGTCTAGGCGAATTTGGAAAGGGCTGCCGCAAGGGTCCGTTCTTAGTCCCCTGCTCTTCAATATCTATTCTGCTGATTTAGAGTCTGCTAAAGGTCACTCAAGCATCCTCCAGTATGCTGATGATATTTTGTTGTACTCTTCCGATTCTAATATTTTGAAGGCGGCGGACCAAGTTTCCCGATCTTTGGTCTCATTAGAGGGCTGGTTAGGGCATCATGGTTTTGAGCTGTCTCCCTCTAAAAGTAACATTGTAGTCTTTTCTAGGAAACAGTCTATCCCAAATGTCTCTGTTACGTTAAAAGAACAAGTAATCCCCTTAAAGCAGCATTTTAAATTCCTAGGCTCAGTGTTGGATTCTAAACTGTCTGGTCTCCCTCACTGCGAATACGATAGAGATAAGTGTGAAAATAACCTTAACATCCTCAGGTGTTTGGCTGGAGTGTGGTGGGGTGCTCACCCTTTTGCCCTAAAAATGGTCTACAATGCCATCGTTAGAAGCGTCCTGGATTTCGGAACCTTTTTGTTGGAGCCTGCCTCTGCAGAAGGTTTGCAGCGTCTTGATCGAGTCCAATCTAAAGCGTTGCGCATTATTGCTGGAGCAATGAAAACTAGCCCTATTAACGCCCTTCAGGTGGAATGTATGGATCCTCCGCTTGACCTTCGCCGTCAGTATCTGTCTGACCGCTATCTGTTTCGTACTTTCCAATATTCTACCCATCCCATCTTCCCTAAAATCGTGCTCTTGGACGATTATTTTAACAAGTCTCCTTATTGGACTAATAAGTCTCCCCCTTGTCTAGTAACTAGTTTCCGCAGGTTCAAAGGTATTAAAGACCCAACTTTTCACTCCCCGAATCTTCCTATGTTTGAATTCCCCTACTTTGTAACTATTCTCCAACCCCGCGTTATTCTAGATTTTGATGTTATGAAAGGTGATATCTCTGCAAGGGAATATTCCCGCGGTCTTCTGGCAAAGGACTGGGCTGGGTGGCACACTCTTTACTCTGATGCCTCGAAGTTATCCCCCATGGGCTGTGTAGGGGTAGGTACCTTTCACTCGCAGTATCGGATCGTACAAAAAGCAAAGTGCCCTCCGGAATCTTCCGTTTTCTCTGGAGAGTGCCTTGGTATCCTAAAAAGCGTGGAATACATTATTTTGGCCGGCTTACGTCGTTCCATTGTCTTTTCTGACTCTCGCAGTGCACTAGAAGCTATTTTAGCTAACCCGTTTACTTCTAAACTCCATAATCCCTTAATCCTGAAGATTAAAGAAGCGGTTAATACATTCAGTTCCAGAGGCTCTGAGGTCGTCTTGGCCTGGATACCGAGCAACTCGGGTATTGATGGAAACGAAAAGGCGGACTTCATTGCCAAACAAGCAGTCGCTTGCGGTGATAGTCCCTTTTAGAATCTGCGGTCATGACCTTCTTTCCCTCCCTCAGCAGCTTTTAAGGAAAAAGTGGAACGCCCGGTGGCGGTCTAGCAGCAGACGGACGGGCGCAACCTATGCTAAAGTTCAACCTGATTTACCCCTGAAAGTCTGGTTTTCAAAAATTCTTCTTAGTAAACAAGCAACTTCGACAATTATTCGCATGAGGCTGAACCATTGCTGTACCCATGTTCATTTGAGGTGGCTCCGTATTCGGGACTCTTCCCTTTGTGAGTGTGGTCTAGACGAGGGCAGCTTAAATCACTTGATTTTGAGTTGCCCCCGTCTGGACCATTCTGGCCTATACGCTGGCCTCATTTATCAGAAAATCCCCCTGCCTACCCACGTAGTGTCCCTTCTGTTTCCGAATCCTGCTGTTTTCCGGCTGATTTCAAATTTCCTCTCTCTCAATAAATTGAAACTTTAGCTCTTCCTACCAGGCTATAAAATTATTTATCTTAGTATGTACTATGTACCTATTCGTATCCATCAACAAAATCTGGTCAAATCGTTTTCTTGTCTCCCCTTCCTCTAGTTCATTTTTCTGACGTGATGCTGGCAAAAATTTCCTATAACGGTTGCCATATAAAAAAAAAAGCCTCATGCTCAATTTGTCCATGTTTTGCACCCGATCATTCGTATAGTTTGTTTTAAAGTTTCGTTGTATTCACCATGACAATTCAATTCAAAGGATTCGAGAAGAATTCTTCTGACGAAAGCGAAGGCGACTCCAGCGACGGATTCGATGAAGAAAATGCGTCGGATGATGGTGGCAATAAATTTAATAACCTACATAAATTTATAATTGATTACTTCGCGAATTGGAATAAATGTTCACTGCATAAATTATAAATTAAAGATTAACTCAGTTAATGTTTGATTTCTAGATAGCATGGGAGTCAATGACCAAGACATGAGTGGTGATGAAGCAGCTGAATCGGACACCCAACAAGATGATGTTGTTGATGAAGATGAAGTTGTAAAGGCAATAAAAGCGGAGAAAAATAAGCCAAGAGATCATCCTCCCACTATAACTTGCGAAGACTTCATTGTCGACATTTCATTCAATCCTGCTAAAAATTTGATTGCTCTGGCTAACATAGTGGGAGATGTTTTATTATATGAGTACAATGATAATGAAACAAAACTTGTTAACACATTAGAGTTGCACCTGAAAGCATGTAGAGATGTGGAATTTGATTCAGAAGGAACTACAATGTACACAACTGCTAAAGTTAGTATGTGCTATACAATTTTCTTCCTCTCTTACAACTTAACTGGTATTGTTTGTGTCTCTCCCCTAGCTCATAAATATATCCAATGTAAATGATGTGGCCTGTATAGTTTATATGGGTGACTATCATTTTATCAAAATTACCTATGTCGATTTTCATGTTGCCGAAAACTATTCCTCGAATTTCATTGTTTCTATAATATAGAATGTATATGATTAAACAACATTTCATCGTTAATAAAATGTATAAAATTGTAGCATAACAATTTATCCAATTTACCTGTCATAAAATACTTTAATTCATAGTATTACTTTATGGAAACATGATTCACAGATGATATGTTGCATATATTATTATTGCCACAAACAATATTTTATCCCATTCATTAATTAATTTTACATACTTAATTCAACTTTAATATATAAGGTATTATTTAAAAAGAAAAAGGTTACCAGGCTTTGCTTTACTTCTGTGACCTTGGTTTGCTCGTCATACCTAATGCTTACCTGCCTAGGATAAAGCTACAACTGTTTCGAATAATTGATTAATGATTAACAAAATTCACCCATAACTATATTAAACTAAACAATATGAAAACCATCTTCACCTGTAAGCACCCGACAGTACTCGAACCTGCGAACCCTCTGTAGAGTGCTTTAACCACTAAGCTACGAGGACAGTGACTGAAGTCGCATATCTTTCAACTATATTCCTGCTACAAATAGCAACCTCTCACAGCCGAAGGTGGTTTATTTTTCCATTATATTTTTTCTCTTTGTATCATTGTTTAAATTATGATCAGGGTAACTTTCTCGTTATATTAAACTATTTTAAAATTCGGACATTTGGATGATTTTTTTGCTAAGATGCAAAATAGTGTCTTAATGAAATGCGTTGAGACATATTCGCAAACTTATTATTAACACTGGTCAAAGGATTTTCTTTGAGATCAAAATTTTGAGAACTCACATTAAGTTTTTCTTTTTACAGGATAAAGCTATAATGGTCACAGATGTAGAAACAGGACAATTAAAGAAAAACTATGAAAATGCACATGATGAACCAGTCTATTCAATGTTATGTTTAGACAATGACAAAATTGTCACAGGTGATCTTTGAATTTTTTGGTTTCATAAAAATTAAATATTTAATTTAATTCAATGGGGTTCCAAAAAGTGGCAATCAACCTCTCATACAATCCCGTTACTGGAACACATTTAATTACCAATAACCCTGTATTAGTAAAGTGTTTTTTTTAGTACAACTTGTGAATCAAAGTCAATAGTTGGTGGATTATCCATATCTATTCATTGCCAAATAAATAAATATTTGCGGACAATCTTACACAAACTGACCTAGTCCCAAACTAAGCAAAGCTTATACTATGGGTACTAGATGAAGATAAACATACTTATATACATAAATAAATACTTAAATACATAGAAAACATTGATGACTCAGGAACAAATATTTATGCACATCACACAAATAAATGCCCTTACCGGGGTTCGAACCCGGAACCTCTAGCTTCGTAGGCAGGGTCACTACCAACTAGGCTAAACCGGTCGTCAAAAACAAATGCACAAATGTACATAAACAGACTTTCAAATTGACAGGAGATGATGGGGGCACGGTCAAGCTGTGGGACACGAGGAAGGCTGATCCCATATTTAGTATAAAAATAGGTGAAGAACATGTGGCAGACATGTTAACTACTGATGCAAGGAAGTACTTGGTGTGTGCTGGTGGGGATGGTACCTTGACTTCCATTGACCTGAAAGGAAGGTAAAGTTGACAATGCAATCATAACCTTTTAACAGGCATTAATCGATCCCATTTCTGGGTATGTAACAATGTTTATAATATTAGTCACAATAACACTCATTTAATATAATTCTTGAGTTAATTTATATAATTTTAATTTATATACATACTAGCTTCTGCCCGCGAGTCCGTCCGCGTGGAACTCGTTTATATCGTAGCACCATACAAACTTTCATCCCCAATTTCACCCCCTCCGGGGATGGTTTCCGGGATAAAAACTATCCTATGTCCTTCCTCGGGATCCAAACTATCTTCATACCAAAATTCATCTCAATCGGTTCAGCGATTTAAGCGTGAAGAGGTAACATACAGACAGACAGATAGACACACTTTCACATTTATAATATTACTAGCTGATGCCCGCGGCTTCGCCCGCGTGGTTATAGGAAAATGTTACATATTGAATTTTGCCGTGGGAATTATGTAGATGTTTTCCCGGTGGAAAAAGTAGCCTATGTCACTCTCCAGCTTCTAAACTATCTCCATACAAAAAATCACATCAATACGAAGCTCCGTTGCGACGTGAAAGAAGGACAAACATACACACTTTCGCATTTATAATATTAGTAAGGATACTAGCTTCTGCCCGCGACTCCGTCCGCGTGGAACTCGTTTATATCGTAGCTCGATACAAACTTTCATCCCCATTTCACCCCCTCAGGGGATGATTTCCGGGATAAAAACTATCCTATGTCCTTCCCCGGGATTCAAACTATCTCCATACCAAATTTCTTCTCAATCGGTTCAGCGATTTAAGCGTGAAGAGGTAACAGACAGACAGACAGATAGACACACTCGCATTTATAATATTAGTATGGATAATTATTAATTTTTTGTATTGATAATTTTTTTGTAATAATATTTAATATAACATAATAATAATAATTTACATAGAAAAAAAACTTTGAAATAGGTATATTTTATTAGACATCTTCGTCACTTGCTTTCCATAGGCCTCTAAAGATTTAAAGATATAATATAACATACTTTAAGTTTAATGCATATTTCCTATAATGAACATATGATATAATGTTATTTTCTTCTAATCTTCAGTTAGCATAATATTTGTTGGTACACTGTATTAAAGACATTATATCCCAGATTTAGTACCCACCTAAAAAGGTACATCAACACAAAACGAACTTCTATAGAATATGAGTTTAGGTTAACTGACCCTTACTCTAAACGAACTGCTACCAGAAAAGTAAATTACTTAGGTTAGAACTGCGATCCTTATGCAAAACGAACTGCTATAAGAAATGTAGTTTAGGTTAGAACTGCGACCCTAACACAAATCACAAACCGAACTGCTACCAGAAAAGTAGGTTAGGTTAGAGCTGTGACCCTTACACGAAATAAACTGCTATCAGAAAAGTAGGTTAGGTTAGAACTGCAACCCTTACACAATACGAACTGCTACCAGAAAAGTAGGTTAGATTAGAACTGCAACCCTTACACAATACGAACTGCTGCCAGAAAACTAGTAGAGAATATACTACTTGATAGTTGTGTAATATATATAACATGAGAATTAGTGTGTTATACCAAACGATAGTTGTACAAAATAAACATATATATTTCAAAATTATACCAAAGGTTTATTATATACTATGAGTGTTTATCTACTTTGAAATGATATCAAATGTTGTTATACTGAATTTTTTTTTTTCTTCATATACACACAAGCTTGTAAGGGTTGTATATTTACAACACTTTATTTCTATTGTTTCAGCAAAATCTACTCAACATCTGAAGATTATGATTCTGAACTGACGTGCATGGGCTTGTTTCGATCAGACACAAAGTTACTAGTAGGTTCTTCCAAAGGCAAAATGTATTTGTTTAACTGGAAAGAATTTGGTCTGCATAGCGATGAGTATATTGGTCAAAAACACTCAATCTCATGCATGGTGCCAATCACACAAAACATAGTAGTGACCTCTGGTGAAGATGGCACACTACGTGCAGCCCATATGTTCCCTCAGAGACAATTAGGCGTAGTGGGCCAACACCGCCTGCCTGTCGAGTGCTTAGACATAAGTCACGACGGCTGCTACATAGCTTCATGCTCACATGACAATGATGTTAAATTTTGGAACATATCATATTTTGAATCTATTGACTCTATTATTGATGTTAGTCAAAAACAGAACAAGAAAAAAGATATGAGTAATAACTTACCATCAAGTAGTGTTAAAAATGCCTCTGATTTTTTTTCTGGATTAGCCTAACATGTAAGAAAATATATCATATTAAAAAAAATAAGTAATATGCATATTTCGTTTTCATACTCCCATTGAGCCTTAGAGCACTCAAGAGGAAAGACCACTGGTAATTTTTACAAGCTTTTATTTAGTTTCACCTGTCTCGTTGTCTGTCTGTCTGTAATCAAATCTTGCAAGTTAAATTTGATCCACTTCCCGGTTTCTGATTGAGCTGAAATTTTGCATGCATGTATCAATCGGATGACAATGCAATATTGTTATGTTATGACATAGAGCTTATCTGATGATGGAGCTGGAAGGGGCCATAGGAACTCCGTAATTAAACGACGCAACCCCATCGAGTTTGGGCTCGTTTGATATGATGATATGGCGTGAATATGCAACTCCAACAAATTTGGGAAAAAAATTCGTTCCGTTTGGTTTGAATGTGGATTATGTCTAATTGATTTGATGGCTGACCCAATGCCAAGGTGAGCACGTGCCGAGGGCTGAATGGTATGCGGGTGTATAAACATTTCGTATCGCTATCGTTGCGCCTCAGGGTACCAGGGCGAACTCTGTTGTACTGAAGCCCTTATCCCTCTACAATGGACCTCTCTGGGGGATGGACCATTTTTGTCCTATACTCGTGGGAACAACATGAACAAAAAATAAACTACTACACAAAGAACACGACGTTTAGAGAAGGCAAAATTGAAGCGACAGGAGAAGATTGCTAATGAAAGCGATGTCCACAAGCGGCAATTAGTTAAACATAGAGAAAACGAATCGTTAGAACAACGCACAAATAGGCAAGATACCGATAGAGTACGTACACAAGAGAGAAGGAAAAACGAATCGTTATGAGATATTTAAATATAAATAAAAAATAGATCAACTTTAAGGGCTCAAAGCAGCACATATTATATGAACGTACTACGGGCTACATAACTGAAAAAACGCTGTTACGCGCTAAGAACTACGACGTACTTAGTTAATCTTGAATTAAAAATACTAAAAAGTTAAAAATAGAATTAAAGAAAACAAAAACCTTTTTTAAAAACAAGCTTTTATTATTTGTTAATAAAATGAACTAAACAGTTAAAAATAAATTAACTCTAATAAGAAGTATAACACTAAGTTCATTGTAACCTGTAACTGTAACGATAATTAAGTTCTTCGTCTACGACAAAATAATTCAATATCGTACATAATTTTATATTTTGAACACTAAAACTTTACACCTTAATTATTAAATCTTCCCGTTTTTATCACAGTCCCAATTTTATAAATAAAAGCGTGTTACTCACATTCCAATGATAGATGCTATCATAATGTAACACGCTTTTATTTATAAAATTGGGACTGTATGTATACCCTCAATACCCATGCCGAATTACAGTTTTCTAGTAGTACTGGTTACTGAGCTAAGCCGAAGATGGACGGACGGACGGACGGCCAGACGGACATGGCGAAACTATAAGGATTCATTGTTGACTACCGAACCCCAAAAAACAAAAAAAAAACGAATTAATACAACTCCATTTTATGGAGCCGTTGTAAATATTGAACGGCCAGCAATTTCTGTATACAAACAATATTAAAATAATTCCAATTCAATAAAGATTTGAAAAAATAAAACAACTAAGTACACCTTTGCAAACAATAAATAGTCTGAAAAAAACATGTACCTACCGCGCGGTAGAAAATACCGCTCCGCCCGACTTCATTCTCAAAATTCTAATCGTCCATGGTTAGCTAATAGGTGGTGTTGGGTATCAATTTCTTATAAATAAATAACGTTTAATTCATTTCTGGTATAAAAACTTGAATAATTTTAATTTTATAAAAAAAAGAATACTCACCAGACCTCGCTCCTAGCGATTTTTAGGGTTCCGTAGACACCAAGGAACCCTTATAGTTTCGCCATGTCCGTCTGTCCGCTCTCGGCTTAGCTCAGTAACCATTACTACTAGAAAACTGTAATTCGGCATGGGTATATAAATCAATCACGCCGACAAAACAGTACAATATAATCTTGAAAAAATATTTTTTTAGGGTACCTCCCCTACACCTAAACCCATGGTGTGGGGTATCGTTGGATAGCTCGCTTTTCAAAAATATTATCGGTTTCCTAAAATCATTTTTCAAATCAGTGATTAGGTACTTTGCGAGATATTGGGCATTAAAGCCCCAATTTTTGGTCGCGTCATGTGTGTGTGTGTGTGTGTGTGTGTGTGTGTGTGTGTGTGTGTGCTGCCGGCTAAACGGCTACTGCCGGGGATGTGAAAAAAATCTTCGTGGTAGTAGTACAGTCGAGGTCAAAAATACCTTCACAGTTGAGTGTTACAAAAATTTGCATGACATGCAAATTGCACATTGCATGACATAAACTTGCTTACAACTCATATGACAGATTCTGCTTTTCAGTTAATGCTCCAAATTTCAGTTTATAATCTGTCTTCTATAAAAACATTACAAAAATTGTGTCATAACAGATTCACATTGAATGTAACAGAATAAGGTTTACTGCCAATGTGACGTAAATACGTTTACATTTTCAGTGACATTAGAAACTTTACGATCAAGCTTACTTTTCGATTACATACACCTATTGTTACATAAATATCTTTACAGATTTGATTAGCCCGTTCTTAATTTTAATAATGATATGAAATCGTATTGAATATCAATTTTGGCTTTACAATCGACTTCAATAAAGGTCTAATTCATTGAAATGTTTTCACACCAGCTACATGAATGTCTTTTCTTTCCCACTTGGCAGGATCAAAGTGCCACTTTTCATCGGTACTTTACTTCGGTTATGTGGCGTCTGAGCGACTGCATTTGAGCCTTACAGCGTCGAAAATATTAGAAAAGCTTGACTTTATATCAAGACAATGGCGGCGAAAAGGTTAACTTCTCAAGTGAAACCATAAAACTGCATTAATCCAAAAACAATATAATCTTCTTATACCTAACATACTAAAAAATATAGGTGGTTTTGCTATTCATTAGACTTAAACGTAATGCATAATATAATTATGCTTCAATATTTTGTATAACCGCCTTCCGCATCTATCACATCCTGTAGCCGCCGTCCCATCGATTGCACTAATTTATGACAATAGTCCAAACCTCGATAATGCTCCCATAGTTCGTGCACGTGTTGTTTCAAATTGTGTATATTTCTTATCTGTGATGCATCCCAGTTTTGAACCATTATGGCCCACATATTTTCAATCACGTTCATATCTGGTGACTTAGGGGACAATCTTATTAATTCTAAATTTTCTTGATCATCAATCCATGTCTGGACGAGATTTGAATTATGCACTGAGGAATTGTCTTGTACCAAATATATGGTTACATCCTCACCAAATGAACTTTTAACTGTGGGCAATGACACATCTCTAAGAATTTCGATATAATTTGCTGAAATCAAGCGAATCGATATTTCGACCAGTTCTCCTGGTCCTGAAGAGGATATCCAGCCCCAAAACCCTAAAGATAAGCGGCCACTTCTCCTGTTCGCCAAAATATTTTCTTCGTTATATCTCGTGTTTTCCGGTCGATACAATGTAACACGTCCATCTTGATTTGTTGTAAAAGTCTTCAACGAAAACAGCTTTCTCAAAATCAAAATGCCGATACTTGTTTGCGAAATTTAGTCTCAATCGCTTATGTCTATCGTTAAGTAGTGGTTTTCGTGCGGGGATCCTGTGACGGAGCCCAGCTCTTTTCAGCACGGCTAGCACGCGACGGCGCGCGAGCTCTCTCGATTTTTCTCGCACTATCCGTCTCTCTTTTATTAGAACACTTAGAAGAAGAGGCATAGTGCGATAAAAATCGAGAGTATGTCGCGGCCGTCGTGTGCTAGACGTGCAGGCGTCTTCGGATGGTATTGCCACTAACATGTAACTCGGCAGCATACGTCGGAACACTTACAAATCGCTGAACCAAAACATTTGCAATTAATTGACTGTCGGCTGCTGCGGTAGTTTTCTTGGGACGTCCTTTTGATGCGTGGCATTTAACGGTTCCTTCACTGGCCCATCTTTTACACCACAAGTATATGGTTGGTCGCTGCAATCAAAATATTTCAATAATCAAATATAAATGTTTAACAACATCAAATAAGAAAGAGGCAAATATGTAATATTTTGTATTTATTATACCTAACTGTAGAATAGTTTATTTAAGAGAATTAGTGGCATAAATAGGTAATAAATTGGCAAACAAAGCATTTTTATTAGTCATTTGCGAAAATGAACTTACCGAAATTCCTAATTCATCGGATATGTCAGTTACTTTTTCACCATTTTCCCGCATTGTAATAATTCGATGTTTGGTGTGGTCGTCAATACGATTTGCCATGTCCAAATAACTATTTTATTATAAAACCAAGTAAATGCGTTGAGTACTTATTATTCCAAGATTGGCACGAGCACTGACATCATACTTTAAAGATAAATGAACATCAAGAGATTCAATTCAGAACATAGCATCGCAGGAAACCATTGTTACCTACCTGTGTCATATATTTTCAAATAATCAATGAAAATTTGAAGAAAAAAGAGCGTTATATACCTACTTACTAATAATGCTATGTCATGATTCTGCAAAGCGTAAGTGAAGTTTATAAATTTGTATGTATTTATATTATAAACTACTGATTCTTGAGTGCTATTCTGCTATCATCAAACCGCGATTAACATACATGTTGAAAGACCTACACCATTAACATAATTGCAAGATTGCACTGTAAAACGGGGTGAGTTGGGACAAAACCGAAGTTAAATATCAATAAAAGTTAATTTGTGTATGTAGCACGTTCATACGTATACTTGAAAAGTCTTCCGGTAGTTTGAATTTTCGTTTTTCAATAATAATCTTTCATTTCATTTTATAGATTCAATGATAAACACAAAATAGTAGGAAATCTCATTTCACTCCGTAGTGGGGATTAGCGGGAATAGGAATTGAGTAAGATGGGATTAGGTATTGCTAAAATTGACACCATCTTACAATAACTTAACTTGTCAATATAATAGGATAGAATAAGTAAGTAATTAAATATTCTTTATTGCACCATAGATAAAACAAATTTACAAATAGATCCACAATTCACAATGAAGGTAGCAACAGGCGGCCTTATCGCTGTAAGCGATCTCTTCCAGACAACCTTAAGAATAATTTTTATTTGACTTTGCCTTATCGTTATTAATTATGATATGACATTATATTAACTAGGGTGCCCTAGCAATATATATATATATACATTTTGACCGCTTTATACTCTGAAAGAGATACGTTTTTGACATTGTTAATATTTTGATATAAGTAATTTTGAAATTGTATTAGTATGATTATTATTCTCTGACATTTTATTTTACTGCATTTGACTAAACTGTTAATTATTTGATTATTTATTTTTTACTTGATGATTAATTATTTTAATGAATTATTCTTAGTTTTTAGAATCTGACGATCTTTTTGTGAGTTAATGTTATTTGAAAACTTTGTGACATTGTTAAATAGCATGTAATTTTCATTAAGAAATAAATTTATCTATCTATCTATCTATTTATCTATCTATCTATCTAAGTACTTTAGTTAATGTGTATGTTATGTGTACTTATTAATAATTGTAAATTGTGATGTAATTTGTAAGGAATTGAAAAAAGAATTTTTGTACAAGTTTTTATTGCCGACTGTACTTTTGCACTACGATAATCAACTACTCATCGAGAGGATAATAACTAGGCCAAACACGACGGATGAAGGAGATAGATTATTTGAAAGTATGGTACTGTTTTCGGTGATTGTCATTATTCAAATTAAGAAAATCAAATCTGTAAAGATATTTATGTAACAATAGGTGTATGTAATCGAAAAGTAAGCTTGATCGTAAAGTTTCTAATGTCACTGAAAATGTAAACGTATTTACGGCACATTGGCAGTAAACCTTATTCTGTAACATGCAATGTGAATCTGTTATGACACAATTTTTGTAAATGTTTTTATGGAAGACAGATTATAAACTGAAATTTGGAGCATTAACTGAAAAGCAGAATCTGTCATATAAGTTGTAAGCTTGTTTATGTCATGCAATGTGTAAACGTATTTAAATGTAAAGGTATTTTTGTAACACTCAACTGTAAAGGTATTTTTGACCTCGACTGTACATATAATTAATTTAAAAGTAAAACTATCACGGACAAGTAGGCAGTCGACCAACTTAATGTGTAATTGATAAGGCCAATTTTCGTACAAATTCGGCTGACGCAACCGCACCGCACGTTGATGTAACTATCCGTCTCGCTCTTAATAGAACACTTAGAACAAGAGGTGTAGTGCGAGAAAAATCGAGAGTATGTCGCGGCCGTCCCATGTTAGTCGTGTAGATGGAGACGAGTCGTCATAGACTCAAAATACCATATACTATTCGTCTCATTCCTCACGTCAGCTGACCATAAGAAGTGACAGAGACAACTATAATGAAACATCGTCTTGCTTTTATACTGCGCGTCTGTGTTAGCACAGTATAGAAGAATAATACAGTAGGTAATCTTAGCCCGTTTAGGAGCGTTCGTTACCTACTTTCGCTCGATGCGCAGGGCTGTGTCAAGTTTGTGGCTTGGCATACCTATAATACTTATTTTGCTTTTAAGTATGCAAAGTATTTCTGTTACAGTTTAATAGACAATATTATATGTACACAAAGTTATAATATTATAGATAGTTAGGTATGTGTTTTTAGTTTCCCACTTCATCGAATATTTTAATACCACTATACTATGCCTAAAATATTTCCTAGTAAGTATAATAGTTGCTAAACTGCACTAGGTTGGTAGGTGCTTAGTTACAAGCATATTCGGCTCCTTGTGATATCGTGGCACTGGCGGCTCGCTGTCTTCATACCTACGAGGCGGTTTCCTTTGACGTAGCGATTGAGAACGAGCGAACACCGCAACGGCGCGGCCCCGATTGAAGCATTCTCCATCATTCCCGAAGGCTATGTGTGTGTGCGTACTTATCTCCTGGCCGCTCCACACAATGGGCCATCCTGACCCATCATCAACTTCGTCGATTACGAGAAGGCCTTCGACAGTGTCGAGCCGTGTTTGACTCTCCATCGCTGCTCAATCGATGCTCGCTACGTGGACGTGCTTCCGGGAGCTGTACAGCTCGGCAACAATGCAGGTTCGGCTCCATAAACTGAGCGCGCCAATTTTAATTCAGCGGGGAGTGCGTCAAGGGGATACCATTTCACCCAAACTTTTTACGGCTGTTCTAGAGGACGTCGTAAAAACGCTTGCATGGGATAGGTCCGGTATTAATATCAATGGTGTATTCTTGTCGCACTTGAGAATTGCCGACGACATTGTCTTGTTTGCCGAGACCCTGGATGAGCTCCAAAATATGATCCAAGATCTTTATCATGCTTCCTTGCAGGTAGGTCTCAGGATGAATATGTCCAAGACTAAGGTCATGACGAGCGTTTCCGGCGAGTCGAATTCAACTATAACGGTTGGAAACGAGTCGCTGGAGATCCACGTTACGTTTATCTCGGTCATATTCTATCCTTTGACAAGGAGCATCAGAACAAAGAGATCTCCAGGAGAATTCACCTCGGTTGGGCGGCATTCAATAAGTTAGACGACATCCTCAAATCCGTTGACGTTCCACAATGCCTAAAAACTCGTCTCTATAATCATTGTGTCCTGCCCACAATGACGTATGGTGCTGAGACATGGACGCTCACAAAGGAGGCTGTGCATACAGTAAGGGTAGCACAGAGAGCCATGGAGCGCGCCATGCTCGGCAGCAACCTACAAGACCGAGTGAGGAATACTGAGATCCGACGTCGCACTAAGGTGCGGGACGTCGGAGAAGTCATAACTAAACTCAAATGGAGTTGGGCAGGACATATTGCCAGGCAGCGTGACGGTAGGTGGACCAAAACGTTAACGGATTGGTGGCCACTAACAGGAAAAAGAAGCGTCGGTCGTCCACCGGCACGATGGGTTGACGACGTAAACAACACCGCGGGTCATTTCTGGATGAGACTAGCACGGGACCGGGATAAGTGGCGTACTCGAAGAGAGGCTTATGCTCAGCAGTGGGCGATTAAAGGCTGAAAATGATGATGATGATGATGACCCATCATACAGGACGCAACTATGCGTTAAAGGGAGTAAGACATATTTATGTCTCGCTCTACCGCATAGCCGTGTCCTAGACTGCGGCCATCAGACTATTGCAGTATGGCTTATGGTACTCGAGCGACAGACGTAGATATACGAACATTGATTTGCGTAGTAGCGTCGCTGCTTTTTGACATCTGGCAACACTGTGAATGTCAGTTTTTATGTCATTCATTGTCAAACTCAAATCAAACTACGGCATGTCTCGTGGTGTTGTGGTGTAGAACCGATAATATAATATTTTACTTTTATTATTCACAATGCTAAAATATGCTTTAATGGTTGTTATGACTATAAACATAGCGTGTTCTAACGGAGATGATAGTACCGGGTACCTGACATACTGTCCTTGCATGGGTAAGCGCATTACATCGTACAAGTTTTACCGGCAAACGTTTGTTTTAACTTTCTATCTAAATTGTAACTATTTTCATTATACAAACTGAAATAAGAGAATAAGATCTTTCAATTCACCATCTAGTGATGATAAGTATTTACAACTAAAATTATTTACAGGGCGGTTCGGAAATCAAGCAGATCATTTCTTAGGCGCCTTAGCATTTAGCAAGGCCTTAAATAGAACGTTAGTTTTACCTCCATGGGTCGAGTACAGGTATGGAGAACCAAGATCTATACAAGTTCCGTTTGATACATATTTTAAAACTGTAACTTTAGCCCAGTATCAAAGGGTGATGACAATGGAACACTTCATGTCCAAAATAGCACCAATCATCTGGCCAAGCGAAAAAAGAGTAGCTTTCTGCTACACACAAAGAACAGGGGAACAAGATAACAGCTGCAATGCTAAATCTGGTAACCCATTTGGGCCTTTCTGGGATACCTTTAACATTGACTTTGTTGGGTCGGAGTTCTATGGACCTTTGAACTATGATTCAGGCAATGCTGTAATGATTGAAAAGTGGCAACAGAAATATCCATCTTCAAAATGGCCAGTGTTAGTCTTTACAGGTGATTTTGTTATCAAAATCTGCATGCTTTCTTTTTTTGTATTTGAGTTGCTTAGGGTTGAGCTAATTTTTTTATTGGTTCTTCAGGTGCCCCTGCCAGTTTTCCTGTGCAAAGTGAGAATAGACCTTTGCATAAATATATGCATTGGAGTGATGACATTGCCACAAGATCTAGGGAGTTTATAAGGAAAAATATGAGTGGAGGTGGCTTCCTTGGTATCCACCTCAGGAACGGCCAGGACTGGGTGAGGGCTTGTCAACATGTAAAAGATAGCCCTTTGTTGTTTGCTGCTCCACAGTGTGTTGGGTACAAGAATGAAAGAGGACCACTAACCACATCCATGTGCTTGCCACAAAAGTTTGAAATAATGAAGTAAGATATTGAAAAAATAATTGGTATATTCTAGGGATTTTGTATTAAGCTAATAGATCAGTTTTATACAATAGCCCTTGTCAGCAAATGCATAATATGTCGAAATTGTCAAATCCAATTATGACTACAACAATAAGTTTACTGTTTGGCACAGAGCCATAGCAAAGAGGTCAAGGGGTTAATGGGAAAACATTTCATGCTGTTTTGACCTGCAGTAGAATCTGCTTATATTGACATGGAAGGGCAGTGACAAACACATCATATTAACGGACTTCATACAAAGCAATCTTAGTTTCAATAAACCACTTACTATTTTGGTTACACATTTACATAGTTTACGAAAAAATCTCTTCAACACTTACCCCCTTATTCATAAAACTTAAAATGCCTCTGCTAATTCAAATATGCTTTGTCCCTTTCTTACGAACATAAATGTCACCGTGACAGATAAGGACAAACGAATTTTAACGGCATTTTAGTTAAAATAGGCTTGTAGAACGTTTATGAATACGGCCGTTAATGTTCACAAATAGGTGTGTCCGTCCACATAGGCTCGCCAAATCTACCCTGAGCGCGCACTTTCGGGTGGGGTGTGTAATGATTTATATAACAACTTTGATATATTTTCACTGGATATAACAACATTTACTATAATTTCATTGGATATGATCACTCAAGGGACATAATAAACTTTTGGTATAACAACAATCAGTATAATTTCATACATGGCGTATAATGTTCAAATAGTACAATACATTTTTGATATAACGTTTAATGGATATGATGTATATTGGATATAAGTTTTAGTGGCACAATGTTTTGTAAGATTTTTTTTTCGGTGCAATCTGTTTAGGACCATGTACATGCGCCTATGTAAAGAAATTAGCAATGACTGAAAGGTTCTGGCGCTTCCCCGTGTTAACAAACACACGTTTATTATTTTTACCTAACCGCCAGCGTGTCGACGTCACCCCGCTTTGCGGGGTGCTTATTTCCGCTCTAAGGGAAACAATCTAATTCTAACCTAACCTACAAATAATACCATTGTTACAATTGTTTGTCTTTTTTACTTACGAGCCCCCCTATGGCTAGCCTTCCCCCCTTTTTGCTACAACCTAATATTCTATATTATAATCCTTATACGAAAATACACTATGTGTTACCAGTTTACCAGTGGCTATTATTCTGTTGTGTCAGTGATTACTCGTCGTCGTACCTACACCAACCTGCCTTAGAGTAAAATAGTTAAGAAATAAGAGTAGGAAGTATTCCAGATTATGCCAATAGTACATTACACCAACTGAGGTTTATATCGAACAAAGTTATATCCCATGTATGTTATACGTTATGACTGTTAGATTAATAGTTGTTATATTACAAGTTAATTATATCTGTTGATAATTATATTACATGAGAATATATAAAATGTTGTTATAACAAACGTGCATTATATCCTTTAATCGTTATATCCAGTAAAAATATATCAAAAGTTTTTATATCGATCGTTACGCACCCTTTCGGGCGAGCCGTGTTCGGCCGAGCCACTCGGCCGGTGTGGATTCACCTAATCACTGAAATGCTTGACCTATCAACTCATCACTTAAAAATAGGTCAACTTTAAGCGAAGTCATCATAATTATCCAACTTTGTTATAACAAATTGTATTTGAAACCAAACTTCGCACCCCCATTATTAGGCGTTATTGATTCCCGAATTCACAATCATTAAAAAAAAATACCTTCGGCCGTCTATAGCCGCGTCCAAACGTTCAAGCGTGGTTGGCTGCATACATGGCATAAGCTTTGAGATTGAGCGGGATAGACGCAGCCTATCTCGCTTTATGGTATACTGTCCGCCGCGCTCGGCCGTTTGGACGCGGCTATTAGACGGTCAGAGGCGTTTATTCGTGGTGTCAATATTTTATATCTGTGTTATAGCAGTTTATTAAAAAACATATGGCGCCAAATTGAACAATCTTTTCGCCCTGGTATTTATTATCGATTGTGGATGGATATTCTTTGTTTTTACTATTTTCTCGCTTTCGAAGTGAAAAGTAGAGTGTATAACTCTTGTCTAAAAGCCATATTACCCCTCGAACTATTTCCCCTCACTTCGTTCGGGGAAATATTTTATTTTAGACCCTTGTCATACAATCTACTATTATTTGCATCCCGTGAAAAAAAAATCATTTGTTGAAATATCTAACCTCTCAATCATAATCACTTAGCTGCCGAAGTTAGGGCACTACCAGGAAAAAACGCTAGAAGGATGATCTACTATATTATGGCATTCTTCAGTTAGCATTAGTCAGAATTAAAAAAATATGATTCTTTCTAACAGTTGATTCTCTCACTTTTGATACAGTTTAACTTTTATTCAAGCAATTTTTTTTTATTTCAGGCAAATAAAGAGAGTGCTGAAGAGACTGAATGATATAAAGTATGTCTTTGTGGCTTCTGATTCTAATCATATGATTGATGATTTAACAAACGCATTGCATAGATTAGATGTATCCATTGTAAATCTAAAGCCCTCAAATCCACACATAGATTTAGCAATACTTGGGCAAGCTAATTATTTCATTGGGAATTGTGTCTCATCATTTACTGCATTTGTAAAACGAGAAAGAGACGTCAAAGGATTGGGTTCAGAATTTTGGTCATTTCCTGACCGCAAGAAACAAAAACATGAAGAATTATAAAAATGCTCAAATACCTGACCAGCAGAACCATCTGGCATGGCAGTGAGCAAAGCACACCACAATTAGACTGTGCCACAATTGAGTGTTAGTGACTCAACAGGGGGCCGATTTTTGACTTTCGAGCGCTCGACTCTTTCACTCGAAAGCTGACAAATAATATGAAATGCTATTTTAAAATGACGATGGAACATTTAAAAACGTGCGGCATTGACCAGTCGTATTCCATTCTATCGGTAGAAAGTAAATGCCTGTGATAATGACACTAAAATAGCATTTACTTTTATTTAATTTTCGAGCGCTCGAAAGACAAAAATCGGCCCCCAGCCTCGTGTATCTACATACACGAGGCTGGGGGCCGATTGGCCGAAACACACTTACAGTACACTAGCTATACGTTTTTGTGGCAGGAGTATCTATCTATGTTCTCTCATTCCCATCTTTATATTAAGTATGATGGACAAATGTTAAAGGGGGGACCCCTTCTTAACTTTCAGATATGAGAAGAATTTGGTTACGCTTTTATTTAAAAAAATACATATAAGTTGGTGAAGTATAAAACTGATGCAGTTTTCATTATTTGTTAGATTGCAGAAGATATCTGCCACAATGATACCTTCCATCTCACATTCAAAGTCGAAAATGCGAGAATCCAGTGGAGCTGAATAATTATAACAGTTGACTATGCAATGTGACACAAACACAGCCTGGCCAGCATGTCTATCATGGGACGGCCGCGTCATACTCTCGATTTTTCTCGCACTATACCTCTTGTTCTAATAAGAGTTCTAATAATACTTAAATACATTGTGCATTTAATATAGATCAATATGCCCTTTACAACATGTAATTTAAATGAATATTTTCGAAGATATATTACAGATTTAAAATACAGGCGGTCGTGGGTTCGACAGATAAGTTTCATCTCATATTTACCTAAACAAGACATTCAATAATTTTGTAAGCAAATCTCAACCTTCGAACATTTGTAAGTAATGAATGAGTGAAAGCACCAAGCACGCATATATAAACGCATGAAAAAGTTGAATTCGAATTTTGAATTTTGACGCTCATCGAAAACAGTACCATATTGTCAAATGATATATTTCTCTCTTTCTGACGCGGTCTAAGTCGAGACTCGAGAGACTGGCCACTAACAGTTTTGATATACAAACTCGCCTGTTATTCATAACGCTTCACAGTGCGATGAAACCCCGATCTAGGTGGACAATATTTAATCTAGGTGGACAATATTATTTAAGCCTCAAAACCGACTCTAGTAGGTCATATTATGATGTCAAAATAGAAATGAAATGAAAGAAATTACAAAATCACATTAAAATTAAAAACCAGTACAAGCTGACCTATTGGTACTAAGAATTACTACACGCGTGAAGGCCAATTTATATTGGTCATTGTTTTAGGCAGTATAAATGTAGTTTTTGACACACATTTTATATTTATATTATTTTTCACAGCACTATGAAGTAAATAAAACAACACTAATAATTTATGCGGTTTATTAGGTAAGCACCTTACTCTGAATCGCTTAAAACTAGGCAAATTAACGTCACGTCAACTGTCTTCATTTCGTACTTTTCTAATGAAGTCCAAAATTTTGGAGTACGTCATGGTACGTTTTTCAATTGGTATACGATCTAATTCAAATGCAACCAATTTTGAGAACTCACTATTCCTGGGATCCGGTTGTTCTTCTGGTTGAGTCAATTTCAAAAAACACGTTTGACCACGAACATCCGAAGTCTCGTCGATTCCTCATATAAATAGCACAATCCAAAATATTATTGTTCTCAACTTGTGTAGCCTTATCAGCTTTAGACGTTAGTGGCGAAGATTGTTGTTCACATAACTTGATTTTTTTCGAAGGTGAACTTCCGGAAAGAATACTTGGGGATGTAGATCTTTATCTGTTTGACATTATTATATTTAATTATTCCGTAACAGTCACAAGCTCAGCAAGATCACTAATGCTAAATAAAATGACAACCAGCAAAAAGAAATGTAAATCTACCCACATATTTTAAGTGATTTTACAGCTTGTACCTGATTAGTTAAAAGTAAAACTATCCATTTGAAATAAAAACAAGTTTACCAACCTTATAACGTAACGTAAGTAAATTTTTAATCTTCTTCGCTACTTTCTTCGTAATCCGATTCCACATCGTCATCAAAATTAGTAGTTTTAACCTTTGGTGGCATTATTAAAGCCAATACTTCAGGAGATAATTTACTAAGCTTTTTTTTAGGGACCTCTCTCAAGCTGTTAATCACAGGGTCTGATGTGATTAGTAACATCGAAAGCATGTCAAAATTTGAATCAGTACGCGAACTTTTCGAGTGTGATGCTCTCGAAATCTTCGGCAATCCTTATTCCGTGCCTCTTGTGCTTCCTCGGAAAGCTGTCCGATTGGCAGAATATAATGCTTGATTATGTCTGTACTGTGCACCAATATTTTATGCACAGTAGGAGACATGAAGTACCAAGAATAGAGGCTTAAGTACAGTAATCTTTCTCTCTTCTAAGTTTCACGGGCAAAATTTTCAAATGCTGTGAAATTGATATCATATCCGGATGACAGGGCTTTAAATAAGATACTAAATTTTCTTAATAAATTGACATCAAGCCCTGTAATTTCCGCACTCAATTCTGGATTTTCAAAGAATTTACGGGCTGTGTTACCGTCGTTCGTCGTACCATAACCAGGTTTTGGTTTGTCAATAATGATCCCTATTTTTTTTTTAAATGCCTGCCTAATTATGTTCGATCTTTGTTGAACAGACATCTTATCTTCTGCTCCTCTTGCTTGCCATTTTTTTATATCAAGGCGGTAGCTGATGTGAAGCATGCATTCAAAACATCTCATTAATGCATGTAGTGTTGAAAACCGAAACCAACTTTATCCGGATCAACCGTATAATCCATGTTTACATCATTTAAATATTTGGCCGTTAAACCACAGAGATAGCACCTTAGTGTTGAAGAATTTTCAGTTAATGCGTTGCACACCTTGCCATCTATCATCGTCAGCAACATTTCATGTTCGACGCTATACTCTTTTCCGTTTAGTACACATATTGATGGAAGTAACTGCCTTATTTCCTCACAGATTTTATTACTCTCAGTCACTATAAGCTCGGTATTTTCTTTGGAAAAAATAAACTTTATAGGTCGACAGTACATAGTCGTCGAAGGGCGAGGATTTTGCCAAACTATTTTATCACCTTCACATAATCTAAGTGGCACAAACGAAACTGCAAATAAAAACGTTCCGCAGTTTTATTTAAAATGGCTTGAAGTTTAACTTCCGCCCTTGTTTCGTTAATAAAAAGGCTTTCATTGGGTGGATAGCATAATTTTTTTGCAGCCTGGACCTTTGTATAAGACGGATATACGTCATGGCCCGTTTTTAAGGCCCATTTTCTAGTTTTCATGTAGGTATAACTGGTACATTTAGCTTCGACATAATAAGCCAAAGCTTCTTCGCTTGATAAACAGCGTTGAGCACTAATAGAAGCTGTCATTTTCCTTTTTATTTCGGTGGCCACTGCAGGTGTTTGGGTAACAGATTTTATTATATTTGCTGCGTCACGATGACCAGATAACCTCGTAGATACCTCGGCAGCAATTCCTAATTCTTTGTGATTACAAGATTGCACTAAGTGTTCTACGCGTCTTTTTTTGGTTTTAAATGAAGCATCATTAAAATCGATTCTTGGCCGACCAGGTTCAGAAGTCTGGGGAGGATCACATCCAAATGAAGACGTAGAAGGTTGTATATAATATTGAATTGTAAACTTAAGCTCTTCACTAGTTAGCCATCCAACACCTAATGGTAGTGCTTCGAATACTTCTTGTTTTCTCCCGCAAGCAACCCACTTTTCTAATAATTTCCCAGAAATACGAGCTATATTTCTCTTGAAATTTCTTATTGAATCTGGCGTGACTGCTCAAATCAAATTTAATTGAAAAATAATCGAAAAGACGGTTATTTTTATCCTTTTTAGCGTGTTTTAACCATTCTTCATAAAACTCCCTCCTAGGTACGGATAGTTCGATTTCTAAAAAAAGTCAAAGACTCGCATCAGATCGCAGTTTCTAACATGCATCAAACGAAAAAACATTAAAAACTCTATCATTAAAAAAAAACCAGCCCGGGGGCAAGGGGGGGCATCCTTTTCCTTGTCTATGAAACACGAAACTCATGCAAAAAAATTGGAATTTTTTACGTTAAAGTTGATTTTTATTGGCAAAGGAATATCCGTTTTTAACAATTAATATTTTAAAATGTAGTCCTTACCATTTACTTCACGATCCATGACTAGAAGTAGCACGATCTGATTGAAAATTATTATAAAATATTGATAAGCGAAGAGCAGTACAACGCACGATTTCACTATCGATGACAGTGTTTCGGTTCGCTTCGACATTATTTATTAATTTTATGAGGGTAGTAGGACAAAACTATTACTGGAATCATTCCTTCTAGGATGTTGGCTATCGCTATAGCCACCACATATAATGAAATTGCGTGACCCTTTTTGTCCACCTAGATCGGGGTTTCATCGCACTGTGCGCTTACCAAATTCGTTCGGAGCCGCAAAATTATTATCAATTTTGAGGTCAAATTATTTTCGACGCGAGTCACGGGCGAATACAAAACATTTTGTGAATAATGCGTAGCCTTTTTGTAATTATGTAGTCCCGCAAGTCAATATGGTTATATATATAACAAATGAAAGTAGTAATATACTAAGTATAGGTACCTTATTCCGTATAACATTAGATTTTTTACGGAAAAATACTTCTTCTATCTTCCTTTAACAATATTGTACTTACTAGTATTATTTCGATTATTTAATATGTTTCAAATAAAACAATGTTTGTTTTTGTTTATCAAAATGGTTTTCATTCAAATGACATGAAGATTTACACGATTTGTCTAATCTCATGTGGATACAGGTAGGTAGTACCTTTGATTTGTCAACTGTAAACCTACGGATACTTTTGATATTCTAATTAAATGAAAGGCATCTTTGTACTTAAATGATATACAAGCTTATGCCCGCGACTCCGTCCGCGTGGAACTCGTTTATATCGTAGCTCCATACAAACTTTCACCCCCCATTTTAGGGAAGTGGGGGGTTAGAAAGAGACAAAAAGTAGCCTATATCACTCTCCATCCCTTCAACTATCTCCACTTAAAAAATCACGTCAATTCGTCGCTCAGTTTGGCTTCCGTCGGACAAACAAACACACACATACACTTTCCCATTTATAATATTAGTATGGATGTAGTATGTAACATGTAAGAATAGGTCCGCCAAAAATATAGGGGTTTTTTTGTTGGAAAATCTAGATACAAACATGCTTATCAAAAAAATTTAAACATGTAAAATGTTTTTTTGCTTATTACAAGTAAATCTAAGTTACTTGAGACGGTCATTTTGGTTTAGAAATCCAAAAAGAAAAACGAAAAAGAAGTACGTTCGTCGGCATTTGAACCCGGTTCAATAATGGCGTTACAGACAGATTTAAGCAAAAGAGATTCATATTGAGCTACCATAAAACATTATGTAGCGAGTGAAAAACTCAGATGTATTCATTCAGCATTCTAGTGCCTGACACAAGTACATTTAGTTTAACTGTTTCCTAATAGAAGCGCTACTAGGGATTTAGTTTGATTTATGCAAAATGTTTGACAATGACAGACTCCGAAGTGACATTTAGCTACGTTAGTTGCGTAAATTCACGAAAAAGCACTTTTATGCATATTTTCGGACTACATTTTAAAAATAAACACTGTTTAGTGCAGATTGATTGCGATTCATACGTAGCAAGCTCTTCGGCTTCCGCAGTTTGAAACACATATTGGTACTCGTCACGGTTTTGCGTAAAACGATGAGCAACCATCGAAATTATATATCGCGACATCTGTTAGCAACAGCTAGAGGTGTGTAACTCAGGAGTGAGAGATTCAAATGAACTGCATCTTTTTGTTTATGTCACTCGTTCACTGAAGGATGAAACAACTCACTAACTCACTCTGTCAGTTCAGTATGCGTCCTTCCCCCGCTCTACCGCTCTCAACTCAACGGAGCAACTGATGTACGAGTGGGTTGCGCTCTTCGCACTTACGAGTCGAAGCTATAAACCTATCTCACACTCACGCGTGCACGCTTACGTTACTGATAGAAAAACATGTCAATGTGTGAGTCACTCATTTATACTTGTGTGTGGGAGTGATTTAGAGCTGTTAGGAGTCCACAGATCAACTGAGCGAGAGCTGTTAGGAGTCTATAGATGAACTGAGCGAATTGAACGAAAAGAGTGATACATATCTTTACGACATGAAGATATGAATCGCTCCTTTCACTTCAGTGACACGTTTTGCGCATCTCTAGCAACAGCTCGACAGGAACCAGTGATGTTCCACCTTAACATGACAACAGGGAAGGAAAACTTCGTGAGGAAATGGGTTTCATCCCAGTAAGTTATCCCTTCAGGTTGGAAGGTTAGATGTCAGTCACTTTCGTAAAACTATTGTCCGTGCCAAATCTTCGGATTAGGACCCCAGGCTACCAACCAGGAATAATGCTAGATCATTGGACATGGCAACACCTTTTGGTAGCCCATGATAATGATGTCTCTCATGACATTTTCATAAGGTAATTATTAAGGTGATAGTGGTTCCATGGTTCGTCACAATCAGCCATTATATGGCGTATAATATTTAGGATTCTATCAGCATGTCATTGAAAAAAATAAAAGAAAGTTAACATTTAAGTGGTTTTATTAAGCCTTAACAGCATATACCCTCGGTGGGAAGAGAGACTTCTTTCTAATCTCTTTCCTGGTCTTAATCTTGGCTTCATGCTTTGTGAGGGCCTTACGCATAGCACGGGTCTTCTTGGGCCTCAGGTCCAAGGGCTTGTACTTCTTGTTTTTGTAATGGTTACGCAGGTTAACCTTCATCTTCTGGTGGTATACAATGTATACGCGGGCAATAGCTTTCCTCACCACTCGGCTGAAAATTAAGATTATTCATCAGTCACCCAAATGGCAGTTACCATTCAAACTATTTTTAAAGATCAACATGTCAAGTGGCTAGTAAGAAGCTGGCCTTGGACTGGCAAAGACAGAACCAACTTCAAGGTGCACTGACAAATACCCAGCTCTTATATTAACATGTTTGCAACCAGGAACCTGCCTAGCGGGCACTCGTAATGTTTGCTCAGATGCCGGCTCAGCCTGCTGGTGGGCAGTAGCTATAAACCTACACACCACGCCAAAGAGCCTGCCTGGCGGGCACACATCTTCGCCACCACAGGGTTGACATTACAGAATGGTGCTACAAACAGGATTTAATACTTGTGATTATTATGTAATTTATGTAATTTAAATACCAAATTTCAACTTAATGTGATCAGCCGTTCTGTTTCGCGTCATTCTTTGGGTGGCTGCACGTCATGGAACGCCTAGAGAGTTCTGTTGATTTATGGTGTACTGTTCCATTTTTAGTCCGGTTGCGAAAGTGTTAATAATAGTGGCAAAGGAACATAGGTTTAAAACAATTGGTCTCTTGGTAATAGACATATGCGGAGAAAAAAACATCTTATGATGCAAGTGAAAGAATACTGCAAATTTGGATTTCTAGATGGTAATCTTCCAAGTCTCAAATTAATATGGTTCAACATATACAAGAACCAGACGCACTAAATACTATTCCTATTTCTGTCTATTTCCAATTACAGAATAGTTAACATTTTCGACACTCCATTAAAAGAAAAGTTGTCAACCACATGGCAAATCAACAAGATATTTAGTGTGGAGGGTTCTCCACACTAAATATCTTGTTGATTTCAATGCAAGTGCAGCCGACAATGTGATGTCAATGCAAGAATGGTGCTATCGCACTGGGCTCCTTGACACATATATCAGCTGTTGGTGTTGAACCTGCGGTGTGGATATATTATGTGCGTCACTGGTGTCGAAAGGGTTAGGGCAAGTAGTAAAATTGAAGCATTCTTAGATATATTTTTTAATGACCTATAAGTGTTTTGTACCATTGTAGTTCTTTTTTACAAGCTTTTATTTAGTTTCACCTGTCCCGTTGTCTGTCTGTCTGTAATCAAATCTTGCAAGTTAAATTTGATCCGCTTCCTGGTTTCAGATTGAGTTGAAATTTTGCACGAATATGCAAATCGCGTGACAATGCAATATTATGATGACGTGGAGCTGATCTCATGATGGAGCTGGAAGGTGGCCATAGGAACTCCGTAATAAAATCACATAACCCTATCGAGTTTGGGCTCGTTAGTATCGTCTCAATGAGTAGTTGATGACGGTAGACAGAAAAGTACAGTTGGCAATAAAAGCTTGTACCAAAAATGAACATTTTGACAGAATTTTATTCTTAGTGAAAAAGAGGTTACACTTACATTTTGGACAGCTTGGAAGCAGCTCCTCCAGTCACTTTAGCTACTCTGAGATTAGTCAACTCTGTTTTCAGCTCTTCCAGTTGTTTGAAGAGCTCCTTCTTATCCTTTGTACGCAATTCTGAGCACTTGACCTTACCCTGCAAGAAAGAGAATTAATCTATTAGACATGGACATTCACGTACACAAAAAAAAACATTCCGGGTCTTAGAGGGATACATGGTGTCCATATTATTTCTCCTGAATAAAATTTCAGAGACTATAACACGATTCCTTTAATAGAGGGATCAGACGGTTCACGACTGTGTATTGAGGTTATGACAACCATAACAAAGTGGTACACTGACTGGAATATTACAATTCAAAATATAACCATAAATAGTCTTGCATTCTGGAGCTATCTCAACACGAAAACCCTTATTTAAACCAAAACCACGGGACTTAAAAAGAAATAAGTATGATGTACAGCATTCAACCACACTGAAGTATCACTAAAAATATACACTGTTAAGGCATAAATATAACACGAAATGTACAACGGGTGTGTAAGAATTGTAATTGTTCGTAAGATCTTGTTAATTTCAAGGGATTTGATCATATTTCACGCACCATTTTGAAATCTTCACAAAATTCCTCCCTCTGTCACCATAAAAGTTGACGTAAAGAACGTAAAGCTTGGTGTTGCCAGTTATAGTCGAAACTTTTTTGGGCTCTACAAACCATACAATTATCACTTCTGATTTGTCACATCCAATTTGTGACCGATTGTGGCAATTTAGAGATACAATTTAGTAAAAATAATATTGCCATACCAAAGCACTGTCTCATGATTGGATTTTATTATTTTTTCCTAAAATATCGCTATTCGCAGTAAAATACAAACTATTAAATAAATGCGTGTTAAATTTGTGGAAAAGCTAATAACTTATTATATAATATCTTACTTCAAAATTATCTGATGTCCATCCAGACTCCACAAGGCTACAGGAGGTAACGGGCGTAGTGTGGACGGTGCGCTCGTTTCCCTCGTCTTTCCTCGGCTCGCCTCGCTGTCGCTCCGCTTGTTGTCGGTTTTTCAGACGCGAGGGGGTGTGGTGAGGAAATCAACCACACTTTCACGCTCGTTCACTTTGTGTTTGCTGTTGGGTCGTCCTGTTGAGGTGTATTGATCTCATCCACTACCTTCTCCGTTTTGCCTTTCTTTTTTTATTTTGGTGACATAAACGCAAGAGATTATAATACTGATAGGCACATAAAGTAGCTAACGCCGTCACTTCAATCACGTCCATCTTGTAGAGGTACCTAGGCGAGCAACTGACTAAATCGAGAGTGTGGATGGCTAGCACTCCAACGGCCTCCACTCGCCAAGACTCGTGCCGAGCGCCTCGAGAGAGTCTGGATGGGGCATGACAGAAAAGCTGATCATAAATATGTCCATGATCCAAATTGTGTTGATTGTGATGTGCATGCAATTTGTCAGTACAACTCGTTTGACATTTGGATCAGCAGCGCAACATGCATCCAGCTGATAGCAAGTTGTCAGATTCTGATAAATTGGGGCTGACAAATCATGACATGTGTGCACTCCATGAGCAAACTTGGACCGGGGCAATCACCGTATTAATCCTTGCAATCATTACTCATAGAGTACATCTGAATGTCTGTCTAATTAGACCAGCTAGACATTACTGGCTTACCACGAGGCAGCTAGACCCAAACCGGGGCAATCATTGGAAGCGACTTTGGTCCGGGCTGATAATGCACGACCCAATAATCCGCGTCCACAAAAAGTAGACGCGTTATCGAGCCGTACATTATTGGGCCGTGCATTATTGGCTCCCGTCAAAGCTGTCAAAAAAGCAAAGCACTAATTAATATGGACCTACGCGTATGCGAAATTGGAAAGAAGTATATGATATGATAATATAAGACTTTATTTAACACCGTGAAAAGTGCTGAAACAATCTAGCAGTGTTGTATATCTGAATTATCTTGTAAAAAAGGTGATCTTGGTTAACCTGTTTGTAATAAAAATGACCGACTCAGAAGAAAGTATATGCTATGAAAAAGCTTTAGAGTATTGGTCTGAAATTCCGGCTACGGTAGATGGGGTGCTCGGAGGTTTTGGCTTTATTTCAGATGATGATATTCAAGGATCAAAGTTGTTTTTACAGTCTATTCTGTCATCAGAAAAAGCACCGTCTACAAATGTAGTTGTTGACTGTGGAGCCGGCATCGGAAGAATAACTAAGTTTTTATTGATACCTCACTTCCGCTCAGTGGACGTTGTTGAACCAGATGAAAAATTCATTAACACCATCAGGGAGTATGTGGGAGAACATGCTGACAAATTAGGAGATTTGTACAAAGTGAGCTTACAAGAATTTCGACCTGAGAAAAAATATGACGTGATTTGGAACCAATGGGTATTAGGATATTTAAAAGATGATGATTTGCTGATGTATTTAACCCATTGCAGGTAAATAGTCTGCTTGTTTGAAATACTAGTCTTATAACTAAATTTAATTTCGTACTTCTTTTAAATATGCCGTTTAGGAAATGTGGCAAAATCTGTTGAATGTTTTTGGTCAATTATTTATGCAATTTTTAAGTTGAAACAAAAACAAAATTTCAAAAAGAGTATTATAAGAACAGTTAGTAAATACATTTGGTAAATATCATTAAAAATATTACTATTTAATATTGTATATATTAAATCTAATATGACATATGTATTTTGTATTACATAAATATGAAGGTGATAATGGAGGTCCCAATGTAAAGTGAATAGTTTAACTATAGATGAAGTGTTGTAGAATAACACAGTTTTATATTTGATTCCAGAAATGCCCTTTCAGAAAATGGAGTTATTATTGTTAAAGAAAATGTCACATCTTCTGGGAAAATAGAAATAGATGATGCAGATTCATCTGTAACAAGACCGCTTAAAGAATACATCAAAATCTTCTCTAAAGCTAAATTAAAACGGATAAAACAGTGTAAGCAAACCAATTTTCCAAATGGTTTATATCCCGTGTACATGTTTGCTCTAGCACCCAACCAATAATAAGAAATAAAGCCTTTGATTGACCATGTCAGGTCACAATACAAATTTGGGTTTGATAACACATTTGTAATGAATAAACATGTATAGTTCTATAATCAATATAATTGATAATGAATGAACCAAAAAATCTTGTTACTTTTCACTAATTATGCTATTGGAACATTAACACTGTGTGAAGAGTCTGTATCTCTCCCTTCTATTGTCTATAGATAGGCAGGTTGCTATAGCCACCTTATGATTGTTTCTTTTTGATGTCACCTAAGTGACTGAGAGTGAGTGAGTGACTGTGACTGACATTATTATCGTTATTATTTATACAATAATAATATATCAGTTTAACTTGCATATTTCTTGATTTAACATCATTACAAAAACATAAAACTTTGTATGCTTCAATGCACATAAAAAGAATGCCGGCAGCCATACACTTTATATGGCATCCGGTGCTCTTTTTACATGCTGTTGCACTTTGAGCACACCTGTAGACCAGAAACTGTAGTTCCCTCTATCATTGCATGTCTGCAGGCCCGAAGTTTTCATGGAAACTTAAGACTAAAGCAAGCAAAAGAGTAGATATTAACATTGAAATTCAACTGACATTCAGTCCCATTTTTAGGGTTCCGTAGTCCACAAGGAACTCATATAGTTTTGCCATGTCCGTCCGTCTGTCTGTCCATCTTGGGCTTAGCTCAGTTACCCTTACAACTAGAAAATTACGCCGAAATTACGAAACCAATGACGCCGACAAAACAGTAGAATAAAATCCTGGAAAAAATTTTTTTTTTAGTGTTCCTTCCCTATATGTAAATTGGTGATGTATTTTTTTTCTCGTTAAACCTATACTGTGGGGTATCGTTGGATAGCTTGTTCAAAAATGGGTTTTCTAAAACTATTTTTCAACTCAGTTATGCGTTTGCGAGATAATGGGATTTAAAGCCCTAATTTTTGTTCGAGTCATGTGTCTCCCTCTGCCGGCTAAATGGCTACTACTGGCGAGCGAGTGTACTCGTGGCAGTAGTACATATAATTAATTTAAAAGGAAAACTATCACAGTTAAGTAGACATAACTAGTTAACGAGTAGTAGAAATAACTAGTTAACTGGTAAGAAATGCACTTAATTTCGGCTGTATATACATTGTCATTGGAATTTGAACCTTTTACCGTGGGCAGTAGAGTTGCTTTTTCACGGCACGGTGCTTCTTGCCCGTTGAGAAGTTGTTTCATAAAGGAGTTACTTAAGTAATTCGAATTTTAAAGTAAATAAATTAGTAATAGTATATTTTCTCGTCTCGCGTCGCGCCTCAGCATCAGTGCTGCTAGGCTGGTCTAACCTCGTAGTTGGCATCTGTTCGTTTGTTTTAAGTAGGTCGTTCGTATTATTCTGTTCACCAACTCAGCTGAGTGGTCGCTAACCGGCACATGAAATAATTATATTCTCAGTGTGCTCCAAGGCACAGAATAAGTAATAGTGCAAGTACAGAAATGGCACTTCCTAGCAAAAACGGCGTTTAGGCATAAGAAACGTGCCTACTCTGTGTCTCTGTCTATCATATAACTTGTATTCATTCATACACGGCACGTCTACCGCTAGGGCTGTCACGCCAAGGTACATCAATGAAGGCAAGAAATGTTCTAGCTCACCAGATGGTGCTTGAGTAAAGTGAACCGATATTAATTTAGTATAATGCTACTTCACATGTACGTCAGTATTGTCAGTAGTCAGTGTCATTTTATGAATAACACCCTCGGAATTTATTATTTAGAGATAACACCACACATAAAATTGATCTGCCACTTCTCTATTAACTAATTCAAGCTAAGCCGAAGACGGCCAGACAGACAGACAGACCGCAAACGGACGGACGGACATGGCGAAACTATAAGGGTTCCGTGTTGACTACGGAACCCTAAAAATATCTGAGAGAGAAATGTAAGATATGTTTTGTGCCAAGTACCCGGCACAAAACATATCTTATCAGAATGTCTAATTAAAAAAAAAAAACGTTAAATAACCTTCGTTCAAAATCCCTAAAATCTAAATACCTAACGATTTTTTCACTTAAAGCTTAATCATTAAATCATTCATTATCATTAGGTATTTAGATTTTAGTGATTTATTGAGCCTATGTTTTTCTTAGTTGTAAATTGCCTAATTAGTTTTCTTTAGTCAGGATACTGATTTATGAACCGTACTTATTTGTTTGTTCGCTACATTAGTAGTAAGTTTTAATACAAAGTTTGTTCCCCTCTTTTATAAAAAAAATAACCTCGAAGACGAAAGCGGGAGCAGAGCTCGGGAGGTTATAGTTTACATTTCGTTCAAAACTCATCAGATTTTTATTTCGTAGCTCACTATAAAAGTATTACAATGATCAAAAAGGGTCGGTCCAAACTACTAGAGTCATTGGACTCATTGTCATCCCAAAACTATTGTTAAGGGTGGTATTCCACTTGTCCAATGTGTATGTGCGTCTCACATCTTGCTTAAAGAGTGAGTGAGACGCGATGCGATGCACAGTAAACAAAGATCTTGGACAAGTCGAATACCACCCTAACTTGTTACTCAATGTTTGAGTTTGTCTTGTTGTTGAGAGTAGCATAACCTCGGTTTTCATTATTAGTCCAGAGGCCAAGAATACCCGATATACAAGATAATTAAACTTCATACCTTCTAACAGAAGCCACATCAATATTGAAATTACTAATTTTAATATAATTTCTAATGTATTCTCGGTCGCTCTCTGTCAATAAAGTCCAACTTTCCAATTCTACTAGTATTTGTAGGCTCATACAACTCTGAATAATCCTCTCAACCGACTCCATTGTTAAATAATCTGACTGCATTATCCGAAACTCTTTTACATGTATTAGTGGGTTTTTGTCTAAAAGTTTGAATACAAATTCGTCAGTAAGATTGACAGCAGTACCTAAGTGAATATATTCTACATTTAAGCAATTAGTAAGCACAAACGATAACTGATCATCATTGCAAGCAGCAACACAAGTAAACTTTTTTAAGTTTCGGAACGGCAGTAACTCTAGTTTTTTTGTATATAAAGACGTATGTTGTATCAACGTACAATTGTAGAGAGTGAAATGTTCTAGAAGGGGACACATCTGACTGATGTACATTAAAGCATTCAAATCTATTTGATCCACGTGTTCTAAATGTAGATGTAAGATGTTACAGCCCTTAACTTCAAGTATGTGCTTGACTTGATCCCCATAAAAGTCACAGGAGAGCAATTTGAGCTCACAAAGGTCTTTAAGACCTATGAGCATCGTTAAATCGCCATGTACAGCGTTGTGGAAAACAGTCATGCTTCGTATATCTGGACACATATCGACGGCTAATTGCAAATGGTTTGCTGGGGCATATCGACTAACGTAAGTTTTTAATTTAAGTGGTCTAGCAGAAGAGGTTGTCAAATCTATGTATTCTAGCACTTTTCCGATATCGTCAACGCGCCCAATATCTTCCAAATTTTTACTCTTAATAAGTAATCTTGCGAATCCTTCATATGTCACTGATGTCCTGTATAACTGAATAGCTTTCAATGTGAATAAGTTGGCTAAAATGTTGACACTTTCATTCGTCACACATTTGGAACTCGATATATCCAACTTTTCGATTTTTTTACAGTTTTCTCTTATACAATGTAAGATATTATCAGTGCAGTCGTAATTTATTGTCAAGTATTTAAGATTGTGAAGTTCCTTAAGTGCATCCATGATCGATCCTTCCATATCCGCTGTTTTCCAGCCACCCGAGAGAGACCCTAGGTTCAGGTAAACTAGTCCCGTAAGCAATTGTAATTTTGAATAGAAAACGTTACGCATCATCTTAGGTATTATATCAATAGAAACATGTGTCAAATTCCGCGTAAATAACGTCTCGACCATTCTCACGATAACATTCATTTTACTGACAAACTTCCCCATGGATCCTCGGAACTGTGCCTTTTTAGTATTTTCCAAAAGTGTTGACAGTGCTCGTATCACTTCAGTGACTAACAAATCATGAACCATCCATGGAACGTTGTAATCAATGTATTTCCGAATGCTGTTGATATGCCGTGATAGTGAAAGTTGAGCGATGGTCGTGTCCCGTTGAGCTTCGGCGGAAATGGGCGTCATCAGGAGCTCCGCTTGTACCGCTATCCAGTCGCCGAGCCTGCTCAAGGCCAGACTCTCTAGCTGATTGGGTTGCTTGTACCGTGACATTACTTCTGGAGCTGGAAAAGAACACCGATAAAATAATAATAGCAATCTTTATAAGTATGGTAAGGTATATGAGTTCCATATCTTCCTCAGCCTAGCTAGTATGGTCGCGTTCATGTCGAACATAACCATTCGTCCCTTACTAGCACCCATTACATCCGGAAAGTACTTTCAGTATCACTGCTCAAATATTATCCGGTTCGAAGGACCACTTATATATATATTTATACATATATATACACACTGTATTAGGACAAATAATTATGGATATTCAGAGAGCACGGGATGAACACTCCGTAACAGATTACGTCGGGGTCAAGTTTGACCAATAGTTGATGTGTTAGTCGAGAATACAATAGTGGCACAGTGCTCGAACAAATTGTCGTAAATGTGGACACGCTGGACAAAAGCACCAATTTTTTCTCAGGCACTTCTTAGGTCCATAGCTTTAAGTTTTTGATAGGAAGTATAGGAACCAACTCCTCCGTTGGTCATATTTAATTTTAACGCGGCGATTTTTAATTATAATTATAGTTAATTATGAATATCTCGAGTTCTAAGTCACTTAGCATCACAAACTTGGTGTCTAAATATACATATCGTTTAAATGCTAAGTATATGCTGAACCGCATGCTGTACTGCATATAAAACATCCTCGTTCTTACAGTTGGTTTAAGTTATGTTAATAATTTACTTCAACAACAAAGTTTTAACCGACTTCAATTTAGTACTCCGTCAAGCCACGAGAATATTTCCACATTATTCATTATTCTTTTCCAATTTACCACATGAACTGATTTCCGAGGGCAAATGCGTTGATTATTAGAGAAAAAAACCCAATCGCTGCATGTGACCCGATAATATTTGAAGACTTTCGTCGATTCCACAAGGATCACCTTTGGCACTTCATTAGTTGCTATTTCAACGGAATCTTATCAGAATCTGTGACGTACATTTGTACTTTTAAGTACATAATTGAGGGATTCCATAAGTCATCTGTGATTTTCATCATCAATTCAACTCCACCAAATTTATGATTTCCGGGTGTAAATACACTAGTTAAAATAGAAAATACCAAAATCACTACACGCGTGCCTAATATAATTGAAGAGTTCCCTCAATTCCTCATGAATCCCATCATCTAATTGAATTTTTGAAAAAAATGGGACCCACCTGGAAGCATATACCTACTTAGAAACGAAAAAAAAAATTTAAGTAACAAACATTGAAAAAAAAAACCCTAACAAGTACCTGAAAAATATTTGGTGCTTTTATCCAGCGTGTCCACGTTATCACCTGAAACTGCCCTACGGAGCTGTTCATAAATTACGTCATCGTTTTTGACCCCCCATATACGAGTATAACCATTTTCGGTCGCGACAAGTCAATAGTGGTCACAGACTTGGTAAAGGTAGTACCCGTGTCGAAACACTTACAACACATACAAACAGAATTTGGTTGCGATGTGTGGTAATATTGTGAACACTTTGTGACCAAATAGTGTTTTGGTTATTTTGTTACGGGAACGGTTTCTACACATTTCGCACTTAATATTAAAAGTATTTTTTTGGAAACATTGTGTTTAGTTTGTGACTGCTTGAAGTTGAAATGTAAATGTTCCGACGCAGAGTGTACACAATGTTACCGATTACCACCAATTACAGTACGTAATACGTACGTACTCGTATTTACTCCCGGAAACCATTAAATTAGAGAAGTGGAAACGATGAGGTTTTTTCTGTAATAACCACGCATTTGCCCTCGGAAAGCAGTTTATATGGTAAAGTAAAAAGGAAATTAGGAAATGATCATGTAAGTGTGCGAAGTACTAAATTGAAGTCGGTTTTTTTAAGTAGGTAAATTATGAATCAACACGACGACCAGGTAAGAATATAACTAAATAGGCTGGCACGACAACCAGTACGTTATCAGTTACGTAACCGTTTCTAAAATGTGTCGACAATGTGGAATCAAACAAAATATCATATTGAGTCAAGAGTTCTCAAACTTTGAGTTTTCTTTCAGTAGAGAATCTATGTTCGGAAGTGAAAATGAATCGAAAAACAAAACCCTTCCCACATTCGTCTTCGTTTTATCGAAAAGTCAGTAAACTATGTACATTTAGTGAGACACCAGTCTCACAAAAAGACGTTTTTTTTTCGTGCTACGGGTCAAACTGATTCGTATGGCCTAAAGATCAATCGCTCCGATTTTCATGCTATTAACACCATTTGCAGCATTTTACTGAATTTCGGGGTGTACCGCTTAGGACTAATCTATTTAAGGCGCCGTAGGTTCAGCAAAGTTAAGCGAACACAGTTTCTGAAACAATATAATGCGTCTATTTATAATAATATGGTTTAAAAAAATACAAATTAGTACGTAATCTTGAGGCTTTTTTGCAGCGAGATCAGACGAAACATGATTAAGCAATTTTCGCTCGATAGAAAATAATCACTAACATAGGTCTAAAATACAATTAAAATATTCGTAACAAATTATGTACAAAAGCTAAGAATATTCAAATTGCTTCTAAAAATCTGCAATATCATGTTTGAGAGAACTCAGTGATTACTTTTTATTTATTAAACAGCCAAAGCCAAGCAAACAAGCCAAAAAATTAAAATGAAAAAACATGATATCCGCGCTTCCGAGCACGCACTTCCATCTCGCTCACGCTTATGCTCAGTGAGAGTGAGAGAAGACTATGAACCTACGGCGCCTTAAGTAACTACGTTTCTTCATTGAAAACATTTTTAAGGTTTTGTTCATGTCAAACATTAAAACTATACTAGTATAAGGCACAATGGGGCTGGCATAATCATGTAACTGATTTAAGTCCCTAAATAATAAATAGAAAAAAAAAAAACATAGTTTGAGAACCCATGTCATGCTCCGTCCATTTTAAAATCGAAATAAATTGACTAACGAGTCGACACATTGTCGACACAATGTTAAACAGTAGAAATAGATTTTAAATTTGAGTGACACCCGGTTAGGTATTAAATAATCTTGAATTTCTGTAGTTTTAACAACTATTAAGTCGTAATTCTAACGACACTAAACATTTAAACAATTATTATGGTCTATCAATACCTTTTTATTGTTATTTTAGTAGAAAACAATCTATTCTAACCTCGTATTTAAATACAATCATTTATTTAATCTTTACAACATCACAGGCGCGTGGTGGCTAAAATGGATTTATTTTTCAAAAGTAAGACACGAAGGAATTCCGTTCGCACGTCCTTGCCACTTACTTTTCGTGCGGAAACTCACAATTACACAAACAAATTTCACTATTGACGTGTGATTGACATTTATTTACTATCATGTTTTAAAATCAAAAATAACATATCTAAGACAGAGACATGGTACCAGACATGGTATGGTTATAAGGTACCATGTCTCTGATCTGAGACGTCACGCGATGACAACAAAATGAACGAGATCAAGTGAATGAATGAATGTAATTCTCATCCAACGTCGACGCAAATACGAAACTTTGTGTGCACGTTGTGTTGTAACAGTGTTACTCAAATGCGACCGTTTTTATATTACGATTCTTCCCCACTTTTGGTCGCCGCGACGGAACTGCGACCGAACAATAACGAAATATGTTACGTGTGTGTTACGTTACAAAGTGTGTACACAGTTACCGAAATGTTACTTAAAATGGTTGTATGAAATGGACCCTAATAAAATGAGTATCGTCATCCAATGGCAAGACCCCCCCCCCTATTTTGAAATGGCGTGATTTATGATTGGCTCCTACTACAAGTTTAATGCTGTGTACACACCAAGCCAACGAACGATGTTCAGTGTTAGCTGTGCTAATCTTTATTCCGAGGTTATCAGAATCTTCACAGATGGTTCGAAAACAAATACGGGAACGGGATGTGGAGTGTTCTCAGAGGACTTAAACATACACATATCCAAACCACTGGGTGAACAAAACACGGTATTCCAGGCTGAATGCGTAGGGATAATTGAAGCCTGCAATGCCATAAAGAGACGACAAGTTGAGAACACAAACATACGGATACTCTCAGACAGTAAATCGGTACTACAAGCACTGAACAGTGATAACATCACATCTAGCTTGATATACGAATGCCACCAAAACTTAACAGAGGTGTGCGCAGACAAAAACAATGTTACCATACAATGGATCAAGGGGCATAGTGGCTCAAGAGGAAACGATGCAGCGGACGAACTGGCCAGGAAAGGCTCAGAAACGGCGGCATACGGACCGGAACCAATCTTACCCCTGCCATAAAGCTATATATACAATCAACTTGACCTATACACCAAAGACCTACACCAAAGATATTGGGAGGATATAGACACATGCAGACAGACCAAAGAGATTCTGTCAAAACGCGACAACAAACTCACAACCGCACTACTGAGGACACACAGAAACCAACTACGCAAGATAGTAGGAATAATAACAGGACATAACACCCTGAACAGACACCTGTACAACATGGGTATCACAGACAGCCCCATGTGCAGAGCCTGCATGGAGGCGGAGGAAACGACCAAACATATTATACTGGACTGCAAGCAGGTAGAAGTATACAGGAAAAAGCACCTAGGGTCTCCAGACACACTACGGAACGCAGTCAGGAACACAAAGGCACTCACCAACTTTGTAGAGGAGCTGGGGTGGTTAGAGTAGCGCTACCCCACCATTTCACGCAAAATAGGCACAATGGATGTCGACTTGCGGAAAAAGCCCAGTAAAACTAACTAACTAACTAACTATTCCGACGTTAGCTGTCGCAAGTTCTTTGGTTCTCGTTCAGGTGCGTACACACCAGGCCAACGAACGCCAAGGAATGGGTTTCGGTGGCCTTCGCTGGCCTTCGTTGGCTGTGTCTGGACGGATTAACAAACGCCAACGATTGTTTGTTGGCGTGTGCCGGCGATCCGCAGCGAGGCGGCAACATCAAAGGATTTGAAGCAATCGTCCCAACGTGGTGTGGATTGGATACCCAAGGCCAACAAACGAAAGCGCAGATGAAGCTGTTGAACTGACAGTGTAGTGTCTTTTATAACCTAAATAATATTACAATCAAAGTAAAACACATAAACAATGGAGAAAAACAAAGAGTGGAGTAACGACTACATATTTTTGTTAATTGATTTGTATACCGAAAAGCCGTGTCTTTGGGACCCTACTGTTCTTTTCTGCTTTTAAAATATGTCATTGTCATCTCCGCCTTCGCTTCTGTTTTTTTATTTTTGTTAACTCGTTAATATACAGAAAGCTAGCAATTATAATTACTGTCGTCGTCCATGATCAATGTGCGGTTACCAAACTGTTCGACTACGAACGTGATAGCCAACGTTAGTACGTTCGTTCTTTGGACGCATCTTCAAAAACCAACGATCGTGCGGTAGCGTGCGCCACGCAGCGGATTGCCGGCACACGCTAACGAATAATCATCAAACGGTTGTTGGCGTTTGTTGAGTCGTCCAGAGCTGTCTGGCGCTGGCCAACGAAGGCCGACGAAGCCCATTTGTTGTCGTTCGTTGGCTTGGTGTGTACACAGCATATGTTGAATTCATGTGCAGCTCTAATGGGGTATACAGATATGTGATTTTACCCCAATTTGTCAGTATAACATGTCGTAGTCATTATAGGGTATTTGAAAATAGTGAGAATAAATTGGGGCTGAGTGTCTTACAAGCGCATCTGAGGGCCGAAGGCCCGAAGCGTCTCTTCAGAGTGCGTTCTCGAATACTCTACTCTTGAATATGTTACAAGCGAGCCTGAGGGCATGGCACGCGAGGCGGCAGGCCGAGCTAGGGACGAAGGTCTGTAGCGCCCCTTCAGGGCGCGCTGTCGGACATGCTACCCCCGACTTTTTTACAAGCGAACCTGAAGGCCACAGGCCCAAGGTGAGTGACAAGGCATGCGAGGCCGAAGGCCGAGCTCCGTTTAGGGCCGAAGACTCGTAGGGCAAGCCAACGTGGCCACACACTCCCCCCACTCTTTTAGAAACAACACACACACTCACCAAGTGGACACACACTCGGTCCGTGCAACGTTTCAGTTACAAATCTCTTTCCCGCTTTTCGCTTCTCATAGCAGTTTTTCACTTCTCTTTTGCGAGTAAATACTTAACCGAAACCGAAACAAATCAGATTAGGAAAATACAAGTCAAAGTACAACACAGGTATCTCAGGCAAAAACTAGTCCTACTGATCCTACTAATATTATAAATGCGAAAGTTTGGATGTTTGATGTTTAGATGTTTGGATGTTAGTTACTCAACCACGTTGAGCCGTTTAACTTAACTGATTTGGATGAAATTTTGCAAGAATATATTTTATAGCCTGGATTAAAATATAGGATAGTTTTTATCCCGGGTCCATACCAAGTCGCGGGCGGAAGCTAGTTGTCTAATAAAGCTGCTTGCGTTCATTTTTTTATTATTTACTAGCTTCCGCCCGCGACTGCGTTGGTTCGGGATAAAACTATCCTATATAGGCTAGGCTATAAACTATCTTCGTGCAAAATTTCATCTAAATCGGGATTGAATAACAAACATCAAAACATCCAAACTTTCGCATTTATAATATTATAGTAGAATTCTCAATGTAATACTAGAAACTAGTCTAATTTTACATCACCCAGGCGTAAAATGGCAATAAGAATCTCACTTGACTCCCAAAAGAAGGCGTAAAATTGTGAATGGGGGGGAGTGAAAAACAAAGGCTTCAGTGCACTCGCCTCGCCTTCGGCTCGGGCTACAAAGTTCCTCAGGTGACCTTTATTTTACTGCTTTAGGTGCATATCATGACGGTCCGACGCGTATAATTACTTAGAAAACAAAAAAAAGAGTTTCTAAAGGCGCGACGTGACGACAACGATCGCTAGCAGAGGCGAGCGTGGTGATAGTTAATCGGTGCGTAATTAACAAAATTTGTTATTACTTCGTTATTTATTAATGTACACCAACAAAATCTATATTTTTGGAAAGCTTATAAAATGACCTATCTTTTTTAAAATAACTTTAATTGCGCTAAAGTTATTATTTATTAAGTTACAAGCGTGTTTTATCAGTACTCATGCAAACGTGCGCGCTAAAAAAAATCATATTTTTTCTAATAATTTAAAAACTGTTGTTTGTACGTCATAGCGTCCCAAAACTAAATTATAGTACGTTTAATATGCTTTCAAATGACTCCTCACACGAAGCAATCAGTAAAATAGAACCCGAGATTTGAACAAAAATCGATGACCGTAAGCCGCCATCTTTGTGACGTCACAGCTATGTCCGTCCCCCTCTCCCTTAACTAAAACCGGATAGATTCGTACTCTGGAGACAACAAGGAACACATCCATACCAGTTTTAGGTATATAGAAGAGATGTCCACGAAAATCGTGATGGAGACGACTTTTTGCGATTTTGCCACCGTACTAACACCATTTCTAATAAAAAAATAATTATCAAAATCGGACTACTCAGTAAAAAGTTATGCGTATAAAAAAAATATATATACGCGTTGACTTGAGAACCTCCTCCGTTATTTTCGTCGGTTAAATACTCGGAAAGTATAAATCTGTTAGCTATTTTAACATTTTTAAAATCATAAATATTAGCAATAAGAACGGTATTTGATTGACGTCACAAGCAAGATCCTCAAATTCCATCCTAACGGAGCTTTTTTGACGTTTCATTAATGCCGGCACCCCACTGCGCTATTCGTTATGTGACTGCGCCGTCTTTGCGAAAATATTTGTTATGTGCGTGAACAAACAAACATGTCCACCACACCGCGTGCCGAACATTAGTCCAGTCAATGAACTGACAACTTGTATGAAAAAAATGACAATTTTAGAAATAATTTATAATAATTAATAGCTAATGTTTTATGTGTAACTGATATATTGTCAATTAAATAGTAACCCAGCGACAAAATCCGACAAAATTTCAGACATCAAAAAAATAATAAATTAACTAGCTACTGAAAAGTCAGAAAAAATATTAATAGATATTTTTGTCTTTATTTTGGTTCATTTATATTTGCTCTATAATATTCAAGATAAATCGTACAAAAAAAGACAATGCATGCTTCATTTAAATCTACATAATTACTTCCGGGTGGATAGTTTGCCGGATTCTTGAATATATCATCTTAGAACAACATTTTAAAACGAAATCAACAAAAAAAAACGCTATTATAAATTAATGTTTTTCAAAACCGTATTTTGCCTGGAGTACATGCCAAATATGTGTGTTGTTTGCGTCGCAAATGTGAAAAGCGGCAATGGACGAATTGACAGCAGCAGCTTATTATTTTTACTTAAATCATAAATAAAGTATAAGATTATATTTATATTATATTTATTATTTTATTTATAAGATTATTAAGATTATGTTAGTATAAGATTATTATTTATATATTATATTTCCTTTATGCTTAAATGCAACTTACTAAATACCTGTTGTACATTGCTAATAAATCGCAAAGTAGGCGCTGGTGGATGATCACAAGAGCAAATGAGTGAGTGAATGAAGTGTGGGCAGTCAATGTGCTATTCGGCTTATTCGCCTTACACATAGTTAAAATCATAGTGTAAAAGTTAAATATTGTGATAGATAGTTTTTATTTTTATAGAGACTCGTACCTGCAGACAAACTGTTAAAACAGTTTTGCAGGAAAATGTATTAGATTAAGTTTTGTATCCCATTGTTTAGTAAAAATTATTAATAATAAAAAAGCCGAATAGCGCATTGACTGCCCACACTTCGTTCACTCACTCATTTGCTCTTGTGATCGGATGATATGGATGGATACCAGCGCCTACTTTTCGGTCTATTAGCAACTTTGTATTTATACAACAGGTATTGGTAAGTTGCATTTAAGTAAAAATAATAAGCTGATGCTGTCAACTCGTCCATCGCCGCTTTTCATTTGCGACGCAAACAACCCACGTATTTGGCATATTCGACACACCGGCACGCAGTGTGGTGGGCATGTTTGTTTGTTCGCGCACATAACAAATATTTTCGCATATACGGTGCAGTCGAATAGCGCATAGCGCCCCACTGCGCTGCCGCTTGCCGGCATAACAATCCGACCACATGTGCATGCAATTTCTTCAGTACAACTCGTTTGATAGTTGGATCAGCAGCGCAACATGCCTCCAGAAGATAGCAATTAGTCAGCTTCTGATAGCAATCGGTTGTGTATCGCTATTTCAGAGGGGCTACCGCGAAACGAAAACGAACTTTGTTCGTGTATCTCCGTCTTTATCGCTCGAACACGCAGGTGCGACAGAGAAGGAGATACACGAACGAAGTTCGTTTTCGTTTCGCGGTAGGCCCTCAGTCGCTTTTTCATGTTACGGTAGATATACATTTTTGCATGTTTATAAAACATGAAGATTGCCGATAGTTGTTTATTAATTAGTAGTGCTATATGTAAACTTAAAATGTACTTCCTACTAAGTATCAATGTAATTTGTTGCACGAGGCATACTTATCGTAACCACTGAAATAGAAGTTAAAAAACCCTATTTAGGAATGTGCCTATTAACTCAATATTAATTCCAAATGTTGTGCTGGCGAAATAATTCATGGACAATAAACCTTTCATGCTAATCTATTATCTAATCTGAGACAAAACATTGTCGTTAAAGTCGTATCGCCTTTTAGATTTCACTTACCTTGATTAGTAGGTACCTTTACCGTTGAGTAGAGAATAAACAGTATTATACTTAATTATATTTCGTACATACTTAAATCACTTTCGAATAGCACATTTTCGAGGAACTGGGTAAGGCAAGAGAAACAAGAATGATCAAAATAACGCGCAGGTATATTTTTAGATGAACGATGTGTTCGTTCTGGCGAACTTATTTCTGTTGCTTCTTGTATTAATGCGCACACACCACACAGTACCTATATGTATATTAGCAACGGCGATCATTCTACACGGTGTTTCTGGGAATTTACGTTCTTCGGCATATTGCAGAGTACGTTCACAGAAACGAATTAGAATAATTATTTCTTGAAAAAAAAAATTTTTTTTAATTACTACCGGAGTAATAGTAATAAACTAACGGTTATTGTCTTAATGTACAAGGGTCTTGAAACACAAAATAAAAAAAGATATACCTCCCAGTTCGTGCCACGGAATACTTAAATAAGATGAGGCCCTATCGCGAAACGAAAACCAATTTCGTTCGTGTATCTCTCTCTCTGTTGCTCTTGCCGCGACACACCTACTCTCGATTTTTCTTGTTCTGTTTTAATAAGAAAGAGACGGATAGTGCGAGAAAAATCGAGAGAGCTCGCGCGCCGTCGTATGATAGCCGTGCATAATTAAATAATACATTGTTATTTTCCTATAATCACAATTATTTGATTCATACCGATTTATTTCTAAATTGACCGATTGAAGCAGTGAAACACTGAATTTAAAAAAAAGTCGTAGGACGTAATTGTTCGCATACCGAGTTTTCAATGCTAATTTATGCACAACACAAATACTTAAGCCGTAAAAAAGTATTACAATCATTATATTCCTTCTTCATACACACAGCATGGCTTTAAATGAGAGAGGCGTTATGTTGGTTCACTTGATACATATGGCAACATACCTGAAATCGGGCAGATTTACCCGATTGTAAGTCGTAATTCGATCTCCAGAAGATGCCATTTCCATTGTCGCTGGTGCTGTTCGGTTGGCAGCACGGACTCTGTGTCACTGCGTTAATTTATATTTGCAAAACATACGGCTTTTTATTATTTGAAGTTAAAAAGTGTAATAGAATCCAAATAGAAGCCACTAAAGTTACACATATCATTTAACCTAAAAGTGTAATACTCGTAGTGTATTTTTTGTGCTTCGTTAAGTTTATATGACGATGACTTCCGAGAACGGCTCGGAGCCGGAGGTAGAAAGACCCTACTGGTCTAACACGGCCAAAAAGCGGCCCTAGTCGATTCTTTCTGTCGATCTTTTATCTTCGTCGTGATCCTCGGAGGACGAGACGGATTTGCCACATAATAAGCGACGAAGACAGTCTCGCGGAGAGGTGTCAAAAGTCGTTCGACCCGTGTCCACTCGCTTGTAAATTAAGTAAGTTATCTTTCAAGTTACTTAATCAAATCAAATCAAATCAATTATTTATTCTGCAAATAGGCCACAAGGGCACTTTTACATGTCAAATCGTAATTTACAATAAAATAATAATAATCATCTTACACAATAATAATTTAAATTATATATAAAAGGTTAACAAACTAAATGTCACTAAGTTAATGTAAACAAAACAAAATTGCAAAATATGACCATTACATTCGATATAAGATCTGTATCAGCATTAACAAGAAGTTAATCATATTAGTTCAGTATTCCAGAGATGTTTGAGCTTCCAAATACAATTAATAATTATTCTAATATTCTAAGAGATGTATACGGTCTCTAAGCGTCAAAACAAAAAAGGAACAATGATGTGATATTGTCAGAGATGTACAGGGTCAATAACAATAAAACGTGTCAAGATCAGAATGATGTCTCTCGTCAATACGATAATAATAATAATAACACTAGTATGTAATTAGTTAACTATGTACTATGCCCTTGCAAGCATGAACAGTCCGGACTCCACAAACAGCACCCGATCACGAGTATGACGCATATCTCAGCCATCGCCTCCCTCAACCATATTTTAGGGAAGGTCGCGACCCGATCAACGACGCCACCGTAAGCAAAGCCCTTTAAGCGAGCATGACATATTCAAGCCACCGAACATTGATAATAACAAAGATTAAGCGACTTGTTCGGCGAGAAACAACATTACGTGCTCTCTTCTTACATAAAACGGAACAGTTATTTCAGGTAGGTAATTATAATGATTACGTGTATTTAGGTATATTCCTAATAGAATTAGACTACTACTGGCTTAAAGGCATTTTTGTCGTTTAAGAAATCGTTGACAGTATAATACGCCTTGCTCAGCAAATTACTTTTAACATGAGACTTAAATTTACTGAACGGTAAATTAACAATTTCGGTGGGTATTTTATTGTAAAAACGTATGCAGTTCCCCACGAACGACGTGCTAACCTTGCGGAGACGACTAGCCTTCACTGCGATCTTGTTTTTACTTCTGGTGTTGTAGTCGTGGATATCACTGTTGAGTTTGAACTCATGAAGGTTTTTCCGCACATACATGATATTCTCAAGAATGTATTGGCATGCTATAGTAAGAATGTTTGCCTCCTTAAATTTGTCCCTGAGAGAATCTCGAGCTTTTAGTTCGTATATGGAGCGTACAGCTCGTTTCTGTAGCACGAATATGGTCAGGATATCAGCCGCTTTCCCCCACAATAGGATTCCGTTGGACATAACACTGTGAAAGTAACTGTAGTACACCAGCCTGGCCGTCTCAACGTTTGTTAACTGTCTTATGCGTCTTACTGCATAGGCTGCCGAACTAAGTTTTCCGGCTAGGGCGACGATATGCGCATGCCATTGTAGTTTTGAGTCCAAGGTGATACCTAAAAACACTGTTTTATCTTCAAATTCCAGTTCATCGCCCTTTAACTGGATCTTGGTATTGTTTACCTGCTTGACATTAGGTAAAGTGAATCTGATACACTTTGTTTTCTTGGAATTTAGTAGTAAATTATTTGCTGTAAACCATTTCACAACAGTGTTGACCGCATCATTAATACCATCGAAGCTTTTCTCTTTCCTGTCTACCTTGAAGATAAGCGACGTGTCGTCAGCGAATAACACTATATCATGTTTATCTTGCAACACATTTAGTAGGTCATTTATGTAAATCAGAAATAGAAACGGACCCAGAATCGAGCCTTGAGGAACACCAAGAGCAACAGTTGTCCCTGCTGATTGGGTCCCATTGATGACTACTCGTTGTGTTCTCTCCGAGAGATACGATGACACGAGATCAAGAGCACCGTTTTTAATACCATAATGTCTCAACTTTCTGATTAAATTCTCGTGATCAACGCAATCAAATGCCTTTGATAAATCACAGAACACTCCAATTGCATCTTGAGCCTCTTCCCAGGCATCAAAAATATGTTTAATTAGTACCACACCGGCATCAGTGGTAGAGCGACCCCTAGTGAATCCGAACTGATTGGTATTGAGCAGTTTATTGCAACTAAAGTGGAACATAAGCTGATGAAGAATAAGCTTCTCAAAAACTTTACTTAGTGCCGGTAGTATTGATATTGGCCTGAAGTTGGTAGGGTCAGTTTTCGTTCCTGATTTAAACAACGGGATAATTTTACTGTGTTTCATGAGGTCAGGAAATACTCCAGTATCAATACTTTTATTGAAAATATCAACTAAGGAAGGCGCAATTGATTCTACAATGGAATGTAATACTTTGACTGAAAGGCCCCAAAGATCTTCAGTCTTCTTCAGGTACAACAATTTAAACGCTTTTATAAGAATTGGTGGGGTCACGTGAGTGAATCTAAAGATTTCTGTACATTCCGTTACATTTGCTTTCAACAACGATTCAGCGGCATCTGGTGATGAGTTTAAAGACTTCGTGGTCTCAACGAGTACGTTAGAAAAGAACCGCTCAAAATGATCCGCTACTTCATGGTCAGAACTTACTAAAGTATCATCAATTCGTAGGCTGTAGTGCGGATCTCTTATCTTGCGTTTTCCAGTTTCAGTGTTGATAACTTGCCAAACAGTTTTAACCTTATCATTGGAGTTCTGAATCTTTTTTGACAAGTAATCGGCTTTGGCGGCGACACACATCAACTTAAAAGATTTCGAGCAGTTCTTAACATACTCTAGAAATTCCGGTCTTTTATCAGTAGTTCTCGAATCGTACAATTCGTAGAGACGGCGTCTTTTTTTGTGAATATCTGGGGTAGCCCAGTCGCTAAATTTAGTTTGACCTTGCTTTGAATTTTCCTTAAATTAAAACAGGCATCAAATTCCATTTTAATACAGTTAAACAAATGAGCACACAAACGATTAGGACATTCCTGATTAAATGGAAGATAACGTAATCGTTTCGCAATATTATGATTGAATAAATCTAGTCTCTTTTCGGAAATAGGTCTGCACATGGTGTCTCGTGGAACTTTGTCCGTTTTCCCGCTGAAGGAGACTTGTTGTCCACAGTGGTCGGAACTCAGGTTGTTTATAATAGATTTATTAACTGCATCCTGATTACTGAAAACGTTTAGGGGTGCGGGGGGGGTGAATACGTCCTGGTATGTGACGCAGGGCTATCGATTCGCCTCCCCAAGTCTGCTCATACACGTCCCCGTCGCCTCAGGCACTGCCGACGTACAGACCTGAGGCGAACCCACCAGCGCGTGGGTCGTGCACCCTGGAAATGTCGAAGATCGAGAACGGGCGTCACACTATTTACCACCTACCCCGGATCTGAGACAGCAAAGTATGAGGGACGATACCTGGACCGGCACTCCCGCCCTACAGGTACTCCCAACCCTACATCCTGTCACTCCAAACATCCCATCCCTCCACCATCACCATCCTTTCACACTCCTTTGGTCCCCACCCACACCCTTTCCCGGAGGAGACAACCTCAACCCCAAAAACCCCAATCTACAGGTGTGACCTACCGTGCCGAGAGATGCGTGACTGAGGGGGAGCTCAGTCGCTAACGGTGGACCCTCGATACCGGGCAACCTCGAGGAGAACCTTTGCCTTATTCCAGCAAGCGGGGCTCTGCTGGAACGGACCCAATTTCCCTAGCTTCTCGTGGGATTCACATGGAAGAACAAAATAAAAAAATTGAAGGTCCCCTGGAAGACCTATGCCAGGAACTACTGCCTCTGACAGTATGCGCGGACCAAACCGCCCAAATGTCAGAGCAAGCAATGGAGGTGGTGGATAGCGCCGACACGGTGGAAAAGGACGTTGAACGACCTAACCCACCAACGGAGAATCCACTCACCGACAAGCCTCACAAGAAATTGGGAGGCTCCACGCGAGGCCGCTACAAAGCTCTAGTGGGACTGGGACTGAAGCACGAAGAGGCTTTAAAACTGTCCGTAAAGAGCTTTGCGGAGCTCAAAAAGATGGGCTACAAGTTTGGGGGCTCACAATCCAAACCCGGGCAAAAGCCGGTCAAACGGCTCCGCTCGGAGGAGGAATCACCGCAGGGTAACCTACCCAAAAACCCGAGGGTGAGTGAAACCCCCCCAACCCAACCCATAACCCAACCCCAACAAGCGCAGGCCTACAGCGAGGTCCTGAGCCAAATCAGGGTCGGGATCAAGGACTCCAGTCCGATGTCGGACACTCAACTGGAGTCTCTCTGCTACACCATCCTGCAGAAGATCTCGACTCTGAAGATGGCCGAAGGACCTAAATTCGTAGGTTACGCGCACAAGCCAGGCTGGTTGCTCATCACGTGCGAGGACCAGCGGTCCAAAGCCTGGCTTGAAGAGACGACACCATCCCTCAAGCCATGGCCAGAAGCCAACCTCAGGGTCATACCCGAAAACGAGCTTCCAAAGCCTAACATAGGGATGGTGTTCATCCCTGACCTACGCGACTCCGACGTGAAAATGTCACTGTCGCTACTTTGTGCACAGAACTTCGGGCTGTACACAAAGTATTGGAAGATTCTCCACACAAAGGTCGAGAAAGGCGGGGTCATGCTGACCGTAGCCCTAGACGACCAGTCAGTGGAGAATCTCCGAAAGATGGACCTAAAGGCAAGCCTAGGCTTCCGTAAGGTCCAGTTTCGGCTAAAGGGTACACCAAAGACCCAACAGCCGGAACTCAACACATCCCCAACCCCACCACCGCAAAACCCGTCAACGTCGAGGGACCCCAACCACACACCCGCCCGAAAGGTCCTTCCGGGACCTAAACGGGCAGTCCCTCCCAACCCTGCATCCCATCCTACAGCGGGTACATCGGGAACACGGCGGTTTCCCACCAACAGGGGGGACAATAGGGGCTCCAACCGCTCCAGGGGTAGAGGAAGAGGGGGCCGGCAGGGGCAGGCCCACTCCCAGCGCCGGGGCCAATAAAGACGCAGCACACGGGGGGGTGACGTTTCTGCAGGCCAACCTACACCATGCCATCGCGGCCACAGCGGTCGTAGAAAAACTTTTCGGCGAAAATGGCCTAAACATCGCCCTCATACAAGAACCATGGATCAACACCAAAACCATGGGAACAGGACTTAACAAAGCAGGTAAGGTATTAATACACGAAAAAGGATCCAAACCAAGGGCCTGCATCGTGTTTAACAAAAGTATGAATTTCTTGCCTGTTACAGAACTATGCAGCGATGATCTTGTTGCTGCGTATGTTGATCTCAAAGGAAAGGGCTCACAAAAGGTGTTGATTTGTTCCGCCTACCTGCCCGGAGAGAAACATGACCCCACAGAAGAACTGGCTAAAGTTGTAGAGTACGCTGAAGCACAAAAGGCAGAACTGATTGTGGGCTGCGACGCAAACGCTCATCACACCATCTGGGGGAGCACCGGCATCAACAAAAGGGGTGAGTTACTCTCAGAATTTATTTTTACCAACTGTCTACACCTGTTAAATAGGGGCAACACGCCAACCTTCGTGACCAGGGCAAGACAAGAAGTATTAGACATAACTTTTGCAACTGAAAAGGCAGCAAACTGCCTAAGTAACTGGCACGTTAGTTGCGAGAACTCAATGTCGGACCACAAACATATTATATTTAGTGTAAAGGGCCCGTTAGATATGGAACCACAAACACGAAGAAATCCAAAAGAAACTTCCTGGGAAGCCTACAAGGCTCACCTGGAGGACCATCTAAAGGATATCCCAAAATATGTCAAAAATCCAGATTCCCTCAATATAGCAGTAAACCAACTCTCCAAAGGTATCTATAAGGCCTACGAACTGAGCTGCCCATTGCGAGAATCAAACACACATTACACAACGACATGGTGGAACAAAAGGCTGGAAAAGCTCCGTGTGTCCACCCGTCGCATATTCAATCACTCAACCAGACCAAACGAGTGGGAAAGGTACGGTAGAGCACTGACTGAATATAACAAACAGATCAGAAAAGCCAAAAGGAGGTCTTGGCGGAGGTTCTGTGAAGAGATCGCCCAAACACATAAAGGAGCGAGAATTCACAAAATCCTCTCCAAGACACCAACCAATTACCTAGGCCTACTTAAAAAGCCTAATGGCAGCTTTACGACCACGGAGGTGGAAACAATGGACTTGCTTAGAACCATCCACTTCCCAGGTTCGTACCCCACCAGTGATATTCAGCTATGCACCCAAAGGAGCACACAAGCCCGGAGGGCACACAACAACGACTGGAATTTGGCTGCAAATATCTTCAGACCAAACCAAGTTATATGGGCACTGAAAAAATTTGATCCATTTAAATCGGCGGGAGAAGATGGTATCTTTCCTGCATTACTACAGCAAGGACAAAACCTAATCACTCCGCACCTGGTAAGAATATTCCGAGCTAGCTTTGCTTGGAGGACCATACCAGAACAATGGACTAGAGTCAAGGTACGCTTCATACCAAAAGCAGGGAAAAAGGACTACTCACAGCCTAAATCCTTCAGACCAATTAGTCTATCGTCGTTCTTACTTAAAACGATGGAAAGAGTCATTGATCAGCACATTAGAGCGAAATATCTGGTAGCCAGACCACTGAGTCTGAGCCAACATGCTTACCAAAAGGGGAAATCTACGGAAACTGCACTACTTGATCTGGTCGACAAAGTGCAAAAAACCCTAGAGGACAAGCAAACAGCTCTATGTGCTTTCCTTGACATCGAGGGTGCCTTCGACAACACACCCACAGAAACTATCCTCAAGGGATTGGCATCAAAGGGCGTGGACGAAAGCACCATCAGATGGATCCAGAGCATGCTTTCAAATAGAATAGTCACTCTGACCCTCAATGCAATTGAGCATACATTCTACACCACAAGAGGATGTCCACAAGGAGGCGTACTATCCCCACTACTATGGACCCTAGCAGTGGACCAACTCCTGGCAACTATGAAGGACCTAGACTATGACACACAAGGATATGCCGACGACCTTGTAGTCATAATCAAAGGTCCGTGCCTCCACACAATCTCGAACTTAATGCAAGGAGCGCTTAACACCATAAATAAATGGTGCAAAGAGAATGACCTGTCCATCAATGCGAGCAAAACAGTACTAGTGCCCTTTACAAAAAAAAGGAAACTAGACAAGCTCGCCAAACTAAAACTGAATGGACAGGAAATAACATACTCAAATGAGGTCAAGTACCTAGGGGTTACCTTTGACCAAAGGCTAACTTGGAACGCTCATTTGAATAGCATAATACACAAAGCAAAAATGGCCATGTGGACTTGCTGTCGAATGGCAGGAGCAAGATGGGGTATAAGACCCAAAATTGCTTTGTGGCTTTACACAGCGGTAGTGAGGCCTGTAATCACATACGCCTCTGCAGTATGGTGTAACAAAGCCAACCAAAAGACAGCCATCACAAAGTTAAGCAGTCTACAGCGTACAGCTTGCTTAACAGCAACAGGAGCTTTATGCTCAACACCGGGGGCAGCCTTGGATGCACTGCTCGATCTAACGCCACTCCACCTGCATGTGCAAAAGGAGGCGAAGCAGTGCATCTATAGGATATGCACACTAACAAGGCCAAAATGGCGCTCCCAAGCGCTTACCAAACTAGAGGCCCTTGTCTTTGATAACAAAAAACTAAGCATGCCCACTGACGACACCTACGTGGAATGCAAATTCACCAAACTGTACACAGTGGAAATACCTCCGAGAGACAAATGGCTAAACGACCAAATGGACTTTAAGGAGGGAAGCCACGTGTGGTACACGGATGGATCAAAAAAGGGTGATGATGTTGGATGTGGTATCTACGGTGAGAGGCCGAAGCTCAAAGCTAGCGTCAGCATGGGGAAAGAGGCCTCAATCTATCAGGCTGAACTCTTCGCAATAAATAAATGCGTGGAGATCAATCTCGAGAGAAACCTAAGAAACCAATACATCTACATCAACTCAGACAGCCAAGCTGCTCTGCTGGCACTAGAATCCCTAGAGTCCTACTCTAAACTAGTCCAGAACTGTAAAAACAATTTAAACACCCTGGCCAATACCAACAAAGTCATACTTAGATGGGTACCAGGACATTCCGACATAGTTGGGAATGAAAAAGCAGATGAACTTGCAAGGAAGGGCGCGGACACAACCCTGGTCGGCCCAGAACCGTTCTGTGGTATCACAAAACGGAAAGCATATTCTCTGCTACACAACACAGAAAAATCAGAGGCAATAAAGCTGTGGAAGTTCGCCAAAGGACAAAAACATGCTAAAGCCTTGATTAAAGGATACAATAACAAACTGTCTAAAGAGCTACTGCAACTCAGAAGGCACAAAACCTGCGCAGTAACGAGAATTCTGACAGGACATTGCAAATTAAACAAGCACCTGTTTCAAATGGGTATGAAACAGGACGCAACTTGCAGGTTCTGCCAGGAGACGGAGGAAACAGCAATGCATATTCTCTGCTCCTGCGGACCACTCATGCACAAAAGAAGTATCTACCTAGGGCGGCACGTAGTGCACCCAGAAGAGGTACAACATATCACCGCCCAAAGAATCTGGAACTTCTTAGAGGCAACGGGACTAAACGGTGAAATATAAACAAAGGGCTGCCACAATAGATCACCTGCTGGTCGAAGCGGCATATAAAGGCCCACAATAACACAATAATAATAATTACTGAAAACGTTATCTATACATGTGGCACTGTTTGCTGTAATTCGAGTAGGTTCACAAAACAGGTTCACTAAGTTAAACGATTTAAAAGTATTGTTACGTCCACGGGGTGGGTAACGTGATAGAAAATACACTAATTGATCACTAATTAAAAGGAATGCAAACTTTATTACAAAATTACAAATTAACAAGGCTTACTTAATAAATCAATTCACTATGACGCACTTTTCACTCGCTTCGCTTTGAGATTCGCACTGTTCGCAGTTTAATTCCAAACTCTCCTCCGCTGCGTTGGCGCGCGGCTTATATATCCGGAGCCCTTCGCACTAGAACATTCCGGAGAAATCTTGAATAAACGGTCCAAGGTCCAATTCTAGGAACGGCGACCCCTCGGTTCATGAATGTTCCAGAGCGTCTAGATTGTTCGATGCTCGTTCGACCCGACGACTGGAACATTCCCGAATATGCTGTCCCTTTCTAGTTGTCTCTTTCACACACTTCCCGAACCTTCTCAATCTAGATGTCTCTAGAGAATAGTGCTGTCTCTTTCTAGTTGTCTCTTTCACACACTTCTCGAACCTTCTTAATCTAGATGTCTCTCTCTAATAGTGCTGTCTCTTTCATTCCTTCGAGAAATTTCGCCATATAATGAAGTGTGCTTCAAAGGCCCATAAGGGGTCCTGAAAACGCCAGAAAACGGGTTTTCAGGTTATCGCGCCATCTGATAGAGGCTGTCCTGAAACGGGCTGAAAACATGTTTCAGGCGCCTGAAAACAACGGCAACTAGGGTGAATTTTCAATCTTCTAGTATGTGGAAGAGCCAGTGGCTCTGCGGTGGCGGCGGCGTAGGTTCGGTTCGGCCCGACAGTGGCGGCCATCGCGCCGCACGCAGTGCAGACGCGGGGGTGACGGGTGCGGTGGCGTGGCATGACCCGGAAGGACGGCCCGGTGCCCGAGGCGACTCGAAGTGCACTGGTATGCCGCTCCCTGGTTCTAGAACACATTTCATAAAGCGTATGTACTCATGTAAGGCTTTATTTGACTGTTCATGCTTGCCGCTAATGTCACCGAGTTTTTTTTCTAATGATGTAAGTTCTTTGGAGCGATTACTCAATTATATAACTGCCCCGTCTAGTTCACTTTGACAGTTTAAGAGCTGATCATTCAATTCTGCATAATTATATCTAGATGAAACTGCTTTGAAGCATGATTTGTGGCGTTTCAATAAAATCTTAGATTTCTTAATAAATCTACTTAATCTCAAATATTTTTTAATCTTGTTTGATCCTCTTATCATAATATTTCGATCAATTCTACTCTCTATATGAACGGAATTAGTCAGATCAATAGTTTCAACTAAAGGGGGACTTATAATACTATCATGCATTATGTCTATCTCACAACAACTATTTAATTCAGCAAATACTACAACTTACATAGTACAATGCTTGAACAGCCAAGTACAGTCAACAGCAAATATTGATGATCATTTTAGTACTTTGTCGCACTTAACGTAACACAGTGTGACAGTTGGAATGCGTCAAATAGTGGAAGTGACAAGGTACTAAAATGATCATCTACTTTTGCTGTTGATTATACAGGTCACGTCGATTACTACGACGAACGACCATCCACAAGTCGCGATGCTTACGCAGATTCGGAACAATTCCTAACTCCACCGACGACCCGCAAATCCTTCTTTGTCGATGTTGGTGAATTTGTAACTGAGGCCACGTGGAAAAAAGTTGTCGCGGAGGCAAATATTGATCGTCTAAAACAATTAGACAAAATACATAGATCCAATTCTCAGGCCTGGCAAATTAAGGTACAAAAACCTTTTGATATTAGTATCTGCTACTCCAGGGTTTATCGAACTAAAGATAAATGGAGAGCATACACACCTAAATAAAGGAAAGAACTTTCTAGATTCCACTGACCAGCTGTCAGCAGATTTATGAAATGCAGTAGTGAATTTAAACGCGCTTTTAAGGGCTGATTTGCCAAATTGAAATATGCATTGTTGCTGATGACCACCATACAAGTATTAGGGCCTTGTTGGTGGTTTAGGGTTATTAGTCCTATCTTGGTAGCTATCAGAAGGTTCAGAAGTAAAACACTTATTAGTATGTACAAGAATGGAATGAATTTATTTCCAAAATGCTATAATATACAGAAATTAGACAATGTAGAAAGAGACGTATTTACATGAAAGAGCGACACAGAGATAGCCTCCGCGCGGGACGTGCGGGGTAGGTGCGTCTGCCGCGGCGCATGCGCGAACGCACAGATCGGGCGAATAAAACTGAGCTGTCCGCCGGTGCCCGTCCTTTCGGATTGGCGGCACTTGAATGGACCTCACCTCTCCCCCCGCGCCCGGATCGCCACCGACGTCAACCGCCACTACCCGCGCCGCTGTACCGCTCGCCTAGTCCCGACCAGCCCCGGCCTCCCACAAGCGGGTCTCACCGGGGTCTGGCCGTGAATGAAGCGGGTAAGGGCAGCCGCGCCGCTGCGATCGCGCACCAAGCGCCCCAGGGTGCCCTAAACAGGGCCCTCAACTCGCCTCACCCCTCGCCTTTGACTAGCAAAGGTGGGGGTAGAGCAATAAACCGTGTGGGCGAAATACCCACACAAAAAGAAGATGCCGCCGCCGCCCCTGCCCCCCGCGGGAGTCCCACCTGACCGGACAGCGAGCCGCCCCCGGAAATTCCGCCGCACCCGCGGCCTCGGCGACGTGGCCAGTGCCGCCCGCCACCCGCCCCCGGAGCGGGAAAGGCGAACCCGGCGCAGCGCGACACGACCGCGCCGAAGAACGCCGCGCCCCGGGGCGCGGCAGACACCAGCGCCGACGCCGTCCCAGACTACCACGCCGCAGCAGACCTTCCCGCTGCGGAATACACCGCCGTACGGAGGGCTTACGGTCCACCGGACGCCCGCCACCATGTCGCCGCCGCTGGTGCAAACCCCAGCGCAGGCGCCATCCGCAAAAACCGCGCTCCCCCCGCTTCCTGGGGAGAGGGCCCAACTACCCAGCCTCCCCCGCCAGGACCTGTCCCCGATGGACACGCAGGAATCCGGGGAAGAGAGCGCCGACAGCGACGACGAGCGCCAGGACGAGGGCGCCGCCGCGCCGGCCACAAATCTGACGCCATCAGCAGCGCCAGCACCAGCACCAACCACGATCCAGCCGCCGCAGCAGAAGAGGCCGAGACCGATCACGGTCGACAGCCTCCCGGTCTGGAACGCACACTTCCAGCGGATACGGGAGCGACTGGGCCGCTACCCCAACGCCCGACCCTATAGAAACGGTATCCGTTTCCGCCCCGCCGACCACGAGGAGTACAGGGTGGTGCATGCCAACCTCGAGGCCCTCGGGGACTCTGTATCGTGGTCGGCGCTGCAACCCAAGGACGAGATCCCCCTGAAGGTGTGCATCAGGGGTCTCCCTGCTAGCACGGACCCGGACCACATCACGGCTGACCTGGCGGCCAAAGGATTCGCCCCAACCTACACGCGCCATGTGGACGCGCGTGCAGGACAACCCGGCTGCGTATTTTATACGCATCTCACCAAAACTGACGGCCTCATCCCGGCGATCTACGACGTCCGGGAGCTACTGGGGATGACGGGAGTGGTGGTGGAGGCGTGGCGCGGCAAGAAGGGGCCGGCGCAGTGCCACCGCTGCCAGGCCTTCCGTCACTCCTCGCACGGCTGCCGCCGCCCTATAAAGTGTGTCCGCTGCGCGGGGCCACACTTCGCGGGCCAGTGCGAGCGGCTGCGCGACCAAGATGGGACCTGCGCCAACTGCGGCGGCCCCCACCCAGCGAACAGCCTGACGTGCCCGACCTACCAGCGAGAGGCACGCGCCAAGAGGGTCGGCACAGCCCCCCTCTCCAACCGCCGTGGGCAAGCTGTGCCCCAGCAACGCTCGTTGGAGGCCGCCGAGAATGCCCCCAACTCCCTCATGGCGAGGGCGAACGACGCGGCGCCACTGCGCCGCCGCCGCCGAGGAAGGGGCAGACGCGGCAAGGGCCAGCCCGCCGCCACCGCCGCCGATACCGTCACCCAGACTACCGCCGCTGCCGCCCAGACCGCTGCCGCCGCCCCCAAGACCATCGCCGCCGCCCAAACCGCCGCCGCCCTCACCAACGCCGCCCCAGCGCTCGCTCCCCCTGCAGCAGCGCCAACCAGACCACCACACGACACTGCCGCGATAGCGCAGTGCGTCGCAATCCTGCAAGATGTGCTCAGCGCTCTGCAGGCAGGAGCGGACCCAGCTCCCATCATCCTTAGGGGGCTGGCCGGCCTGTACCAGGGAGCTAGCTCCCTAAGGACCCACACACCACCGGACCAGACCACGGATGTTCCTGCGGTGCCGTCGGCTCGCAGGTCGCTCGCCGGGCCTCTCCTAACGGAGTCCCACCCAGGCAGGGCTCGACCTCGCCGACGGCCACCGCAGACGCCCCCACCGAACCAGACGGGCGTCACGCCCACCACAGCCACCCGTCCGTTGTAGCGGACGGCGCCCGACCCCGCCAAAAGCGGCCACGCCGCGGCAGGCTTTTCCGGCCCCCTTGCGGAGACCGTGAGACAACCATCAAGGCAACCTTTCGCTCGCCGGCCGCCGTGGAGTTAACATCGTCTCGTCGATCGCCGCGCCCCGCTCCGCGCGCTCGCTGCTGGAAGATGCGACGAATCCGACGAGGGTGCTGCAGGCTCCGGACATACAAACTGCCCTTCTCAGGGCAATTTAAAACTGCTCTTCTTGGAGCAAATCACCTGTTTCCCGGCTTGACCGCAGAGTACCAGACGATCGATCTGTTTCTTGATAACACATTATGTCAGTCGATGTGTATTTATTTATGTATGTTCCCACAGGGTTCCCCCTCAAGCGTACCGGCAGGCGAATGGTTCGGCCTCGGCGTGATGTTCTTGTGGGTACTTGGATGGTCGTGGTTGTGTCTGGTTCATTTCTTCGTTTCAGGATGCCTTTTCTCTGTTGTTTGTTGTTGTTGTTTAGTTTCGATATCGGTAAACTCAGTGGTACGGTCGGTTGCGTCGTTATTTTCGATGTTGCAGGTGCGCGTAAACTCGTAGTTGCAGCTGTAGGTATATTCGTTGGACTCGTAGTTGTAGTTATATTCGTTGAACTCGTAGTTGTAGGTATGTTTGTTGCGCTCGAAGTTGTAGGTGTATCTTGCTCGGTGTCGGTGATGATGAATGCAGGTTTTAGGGGGTCGATCGAAATATGCGCTTGGCGATTAGGTAGCTTGCAGAGTGAATACTTTGTCGTTGCGTTTTAGTACTCGGTAGGGTCCGTCGTAGGGTGCTTGTAGTGGCTTCTTTACAGCGTCGACGCGTACGAATACTTGTTCGCAGGTTTGAAGGTCACGGTCGACGAAGGGTCATTTATGTCGGCGTCAGGCTTTGTATGGTTGCTCGTAGTTTTTCGACGAAATTGGAGTCCATGGTGATGTCATCGCGCATGGGTAATAACAGTTCGCCGGGTAAACGTACACTGCAGCCGTAGGTGAGTAGGGCTGGGCTTACACCAGTGTCTGTGCGTAGTGCGGCTCGTAGTCCGAGTAGAACGCTAGGTGTATTGTGTCGATCCATGACTTCTCGGTTTGTAGTGCGGCCTTGAGACTTCGGTGCCACCTCTCCACGATTCCGTTAGCGACTGGATGGTACGGTGTTGTACGGGTTCTTTCAATGCCTAGTAAGCGGGTGAGTGACGCAAATAGTCGACTCTCGAATTGCCGTCCTTGGTCGGTCGTGATGGTAGCGGGGCAGCCGAAGCGGGAGATCCATCCTTCGTACAGGGCTTTAGCGACGTCTTCGGCGGTGATCTCGCATAAAGGTATCGCTTCGGGCCATCGAGTCTCGCGGTCGATCATTGTCAGTAGATATCGGTGTCCGCTGGCGGTAATAGGTAGGGGTCCTACAAGGTCGACGTGAATGTGTCCGAACCTTGTAGATAGCGGGAAACTCGAAGTGGGGCTTGCGGTGTGTCGTTGTATCTTCGCACGCTGGCAGTGAACGCATGCTGGCAGTGAACGCATGCTTTTGCCCATTTGCCTATGTCGGCATTTAGTCCGGGCCAAAAGTAGCGTTGAGCGACGAGTTTTCGTGATGTTCGGATTCCGGGATGGCTTATGTTGTGTACTACGCTGAAGGCGGCGCGACGATGTTCTTCAGGTACGTAAGGTCGTAAGTCCGCGGTTGATGTTTCGCAGTACAGTTTTGTTGTAGTTCCGGGAATCGTGATTCGTTTCAGCGATAGGTTGTCTTGCTGTGCGAGTGCTCTGATGTTGTCGCTGTCTCGAAAGTGCTTCGTACTCAGGTTTTTTTTTTTTTTTTATGATATAGGAGGCAAACGACCTTACCTGATGGTAAGCGATAATCGACGCCCATGGACACTTACAACACCAGAAGAGTTGTAGGTGCGTTGCCGGCCTTTAAGATGGGGGACGCTCGGGAGGTATATTGCAAGTAGTTCTCGGTCGAAGGTACTGTAGCGAGTCTGAGCCTCGGAGAACTTTTTTGAAAAATAGCCGAGTGGCTGCCACGCGTTGTTTACGAACTGGTTAAGCGAAGCTCCCGCGGCCTTATCGCTCGCATCGCTGAATATCGCTAGCGGGGCGTGGTGGGAGTGGTGCGCGAGCAAAGCGGCGTTTTGAATGCTCACTGCATGCGTCGAATGCTTCGTCGGCTTCGTTGTCCCAGCTGATTTCTGTTTTGTCGCGCTTCTTTGCATTGTGCAGGTATTTGCAGAGTGGTGCTTGGATTTGTGCAGCGTTGTTTATGCTTTCGCGGTAAAAATTCAGCATGCCGAGGAATCGTCGTAGCTCGTCGATGTTTTTCGGCTTGGGGTAATCGATGATTGCTTGCACTTTCTCGGTAGGTGGTCGGATGCCGTCTTTGCTGACCTCGTATCCCAGGAACTTGACCGTTGGCTGTCCGAATACGCATTTCGACGGGTTGATGGTGATACCGTAGTCTTCGAGTCTGCTTAGTACGGCGCGTAGATGTTTCTCGTGCGTTGTTTCGTCGGCCGATGCGACAAGTAGTTCGTCGACGAATGGAAACACGAAGTCGAGGTCTCGCAGCACTTCATGAATGAAACGTTGGAACGTCTGTCCGCAGTTTCTGAGTCCTGGGCACATTCTCGGAAACTCGAATAGGCCGAATGTTGTTATGATGGCGCTCTTCTCGACGTCTTGCTCTGCTATTGGTAGTTGTTGGTAGGCGCGGTTGAGGTCCAATGTTGAGAATATTTGTTTGCCGGCGTGTTCGTAGGTAAAATCACGTATGCGTGGGATTGGATAGCGGTCGGGCTTGGTGATTGCGTTAAGCCGCCGGTAATCGCCACACACACGTAACTCGCCATTTTTCTTCGGTACGACGTGAAGAGGTGATGCCCAAGGGCTTTTGCTTGGTCTGCATAGGCCCTGCTCCATCATGCTGGCAAACTCCTTCTTCACGAGTTCGTAGCGGTGCGGTGCAATCGGACGTGGTCTGCAGTGAAGTGGTGGTCCGGTTGTTTCGATGACATGCTTGACGTTGTGTTTTGGGCTGAGCTTCATGGAGGTAAGACGAGTTGTACCAGGGTAGTCTGCAAGTATGTTGTGGTACGACTGTTGCACGTCTAGGCTGCGCACTGTAGGTATGTTTGCAGTACAGAGGGGTGCGTTCGTATGTAGCAAGGTCTTGCCGTCGATCAGTCGTCTCCTGGTGATGTCGACTATGATGTGGTGGTAGTTCAGGAAATCTGCACCTATGATGGGCTTCGAAACTGCAGCGATGATGAAGTTCCACCGGAAAGGTCTGCGTCGGTTGATATCCAGCTCCAGCGTCTTCTCGCCGTAGGTCCAAATAACTGTATTATTAGCGGCGTACAGTTGGAAGGGTAGAGGTTGCGCCTTCGTGCCGGGTGTTCTTGGTAGGAAGGAGATGTTCGCCCCAGTGTCTACTAGGAAGACAAGTTTGGTAGTTCGGTCTCGTACGAAAAGGCGGTGTGATGTAGTGGTAACGCTAGTTTCCGCCGCAGCCAGCGTTATGTTCAGTTTTCCGATTGGTCTGCTGTTGTCGCCGGGATCGGTTTGAAGTTGCACGGCTGTGCACATTTCTGGGCGTCCATTCCAAATCGACGATGGTAGTGGCAATAATATGGCATCGGCGAGTTCCTGCGGCTGGGTGGGCTCCGATCTTGCGACTGCGAGTGGTTTCGTGAACGCGATGGGAATCGGCGGTGACAGCGGCTGTAGCGTTGGCTATTGTAATTTTCACGCGGTCTCGAAAGGAGCTCGGCGACTTCGAGTGATAGCTTTCTTATCTCGCCGATGAGGTATTGGGTGTCGAGAGTTGACGTAGACGGTGTTGGTGGTGATGGCTGTGAGAGTGGTAACACTGCGGTGGAAGCGACTGCGGCGATTTGGTGCGACCATGCTGTTGGCGTGTGCTCCATCATCTTGTCGGCGAGCAGCGCGCGGTCTTCTAACGTAGTTTTAATCTTGAAAGCTTCGCTGACAGTGAGCACGGAGCGTACGTGGGGTGGGAGATGATCTAGCCACATCATCTGTATCGTAGTCTCGGGGAACTTTTCTTTGTTTAACGTCTTCATACGCCGCAGGAGTTGGCTAGGTTTCTGCTCTCCGAGTTCGACTTGTGACAACAGTTTCTTGGTCTGCGCGCTGTTGCTCTCCTCGTACACCGAGATGAGACTGTTCTTTATGGCGGTGTAGTAGTTTTCCTGTGGCGGTGAGTAGATAAGGTCGCTGATATTCTGTATGTCTTGCTTATCTAGCTGTGCAATGACCATCTGAGCGAGCTGCGCCTGACTTCTCTTGAACTCTGCCGTCGCCGCTTCAAAACTGCAGAACCACAGTACTGGCTGATCTCGCCAAAACGGCGGGACGCGCAGGGATAGCGATATTGCCGCCACGTCGTGGGATAAAGTTGCTGCTGCCGAAGAAGGGCTGGTGTCGCTGCTGGTTTCTTCCGGGGTTTCTGTCACCATTACACTACCCCTTCGTGCGCAGGCACAATGTCAGAGCCCACAGGGCATAACGACAAAAAACCAATTTGAAGCGCTCCCGGCTGGCACCTCAGGCGAGCCCTCAGAGGGTCCGAACGATGACCTCACCAAAAGACCTAAAAGACAGGCGACGCCTACAAATGTCACTTAAGACGAGCAGCCCGTTAAAGAAAAGAAACCGCCACTAATCTTACTCAAGGATATTTCTCGGTGGCCCGCCTTGAAAGCCGAAGGCGAGCGGCTAGGCATAGGCCCTTTAGCAAGGTAGAGAGGGAGGCCTAGCCATTTACACGGAAAACGAGCCAAAGTTTCGCGCATGGCGGAAACTATTGGGCAAAGTGTATTACACCCATCAAACCGACTCGGAAAAACAACACCGGGTCATCATAAGGCGTGTCCCTAAGGAATTCAGTACGGAGGACATATTAGCCGACATCCGTGACCAAGGGTACCGGGCTAGTGAAGTTCACCGGCTGTATAGACCCCACCAAAGACCGAAAACGGCCTACGACATCGTAGCCGTCATGCTGGACCACACGCCCGAAGGGCGGGCCATAGATAAGATAAAACAAATAATGGGTGTAAACAATGTCCTATGTGAGCCACCAAATAAGAGAAAACATATTCCTCAATGTCACAACTGCCAACTGTTCGGCCACTCTGAAAAGAACTGCGCCCTCGATTCTGTATGCCACAAATGCGCCGGACCACATTACTGGTCAGAGTGCAAAAGAGACCCATCCAAGGATGGGAACCCTCTATGCAATAATTGCAAAGGACCCCACGTAGCGAGCTACCGAGGCTGCCCTTACGCGCCAAAGCCCAAACCTCCAAAATCCAAAAAATCTATAAAGCGCACACAAACATCCACCCAGCAGCCCAGGGAATTCCTCTACAGGCCCCCAGGATATAATGCCTGGAGCAAAGACTTCCCCACGAGGTCGGTGTACCCGCCCTCTCCCCCCGGAAACACCGCGCGCGCCGACACACCCGCGGCCCTCCCTTCACAGCATTCTTTATCAATGCGTGGCCCGCCCCCGGGCCTGCCACGTACGACAAATCCCCCCTCACAGACTGCGCCGCAGCAAGCTGCGCCTGCGCAGCAAACTGCGCCTGTGCAAGCTCCGGCCCGCACTCACACACAACCACCGGTACACATACACACACATGTCAAACCCAACCACAACGTGCAGCCCTTTCGAAACTGCACAGCCCAGCCAGAGAGATTCTCCGACCCCAACTCGGTCATGGCCGACCTCAAGCTGGTCACGGACCTCGCCTGTGTCGTGCCATGGACGAGGTCTGCGCCCTTGCTGCCAAATTCCGAGCAGCCCGTGGGGGCCCTTAGAAGCTCTTTGTGTTGGCCCAACACCAACACCTACTCACAACCATCAAGAACTTCACACTCCACCATGGATAGTGCACCTACACAACAAAACTCCAGGACACAACCCCGATCCTTAACAATCGGGTTCTTCAATGCCAGAGGGATAAGTAAACAGAAGTTGGAGATTGCATCCTTCCTTAAAAATCACAATAAGTATAGACATCCTTCTACTACAAGAGACACTTCTCAAACCAGCCTCACGAGATCCAAAGATATCTAACTATAAACTCATCAGAACTGACCGACCAACACACGGCGGGGGGACTCTTATCTACTATAGAGATCATTACATATTTGTCCAATTATCACACCTCATCTCGACAATATGGAGGCCTCAGTCTGTAGATTGGCGATGACAGGCCACAAACCGATAACCATCGCCTCAGTCTACCAACCACCATGTAGGGTTATCCTATAATCCGACCTGAGTGCTTTGCTGGAGTTGGACGAATCAGTCTTATTGGCTGGTGACTTCAACTCCAAGCATACACAATGGAATTGTGGATTATCCTCTCCTAACGGTAATTGACTGAGGCGACTAGTACTAAACCTAAACCTGGACATCTACGCTCCCTTAGAGCCCACCCACTTCCCGGACATCACCGAGTTTAGACCCGACATTCTAGATATAGCATTACTGAAAGGGATATCGCTCCGCTTCAACTCCATCGAAGTATGCCATGAGTTACACTCGGACCACCGACCTGTGATCCTCAGACTGGGGCCTTCACCCGAGTCGGCAGCAGCCAAAAAGACTGTTGTTGACTGGGTAAAGCTAGGAAAAGTCCTAGCCTCCGACTCACTCCCTCTAGCCTCCACACTTATCACAAACATCCAAACACGACCTCAAACAGACATGGCCATCGCACACATCACTACAAATCTACAAAAAATAAAGTCAGAATGCTCGCGCGAAATAACGGTGAAGGATGATCATCAGCGTTTTCGCCTCCCGCAACATGTTAAAACCCTTATCTACCAGAAAAACGTGGCCCTTAGAGAGTACGATAGGTGCCCCCACATCATAACTAAAAATAAGGTAAACAAACTTCAAAAATGCGTGATGTGGAATTAGCAAATTCCGGAATGACAAGTGGGACGGCTTTCTTTCGGAGATCACGCCAAATCACCAGGCTTACTGGAATTTAGCGAGATCTCTGAAAAAAGATACGGTAGTATCGATGCCCCCGCTTGTTGTTACGGATGCCGCTCTCCCCGCCTTCACGGACCTCGAGAAAGCCGAATGTCTGGCAATGAGCCAGGAGACCCAGTGCTCACCCAGCACCCAAGAGCCAGACATCAAACATATCCGCCACGTAGACGAGGAGGTAGCTCGGCAATCTGACCTACCTCTGGATGACAGCGACCCGCTTGAGCCGGTTACTGAAACCGAAGTCAAACTGCTCATCAAAGGCCTGAAAGTCAGAAAGTCGCCAGGTGAAGACGGGCTCCCGAACAGAGTTTTTAAATTACTTCCAGACTCAGTAATCCCATTTCTGGTACTGATCTACAACACAGCTCTATCAAACTGTCACTTTCCCGACGCGTAGAAGTCGGCAACGGTCATAGGGATCCACAAGCCAGGGAAACCTTCCAATATCCCCTCCAGCTATCGTCCTATTAGCCTCTTGAGCACAATGGGTAAGTTATACGAGCGCATTTTGCTCAAGAGGTTAAATCGGCACGTAAGCCAAAATAACATCATTATTGATGAACAATTTGGCTTTCGTGCCGGACACTCCTGCCCCCAACAGATCCACCGCATTGTGGAGCACGCGCTCTACTGGATGAACGGCTGGAAAAGACCAATTCCTACCGGTGCCATCTTTCTCGACATAGCGAAGGCCTTTGACAAGGTGTGGCACAACGGCTTATTATATAAGCTTTACTCGATCGGAGTGCCACGCCAGATAGTCCATACCATCAGGGAGCGCAATAGAGTCGAGGGTACTCTTTCCGGCCTTCATCCGGTGGGGGCGGGTGTTCCACAAGGCTCTGTCCTATCTCCATTCCTCTTTTCCCTTTTCATAAACGACATACCCAGGATTCCTGGTGTAAATTATGCTCTGTTTGCGGATGACACTGCTGTTTATGCATCGTCTCCGCACCCAGCCAAGTTGAGTAAGATCCTCCAGGGTGCTATCAGTGCCCTCGGGGACTGGTGTCGCCGCTGGAGGGTCGAGGTCAACCCGGAAAAGCGTCAGGCCATAATTTTCACCAGGCGTCGTGGGTATCCGGCAATAGTCGCCTAACACCCATCCATCCAGTTCTTTAATACTCCAATTCCTTGGGTCCCATTAGTGAAATACCTGGGGGTGCACCTTGACCGTTGTCTCAACTTCCAAAAACATATAAAAACAGTAAGAGATAAAGCTGCATTCATAGCCGCCAGACTTAAGTTCATCATCAATAAATCCTCAAAGATGTCCGTAAAAAACAGGCTCACTTTATACAAGGCGTGCATACGTCCGGTTTCGTCGCTCATACCTCTAAACCCAAATTAAAATCACTACAAATACTACAAAACAAGTACCTGCGACGATCAGTTCAGGCTCCCTGGTACATACGCAATATAGACCTCCATAAAGACCTCCATGTGCCCTCTGTACAGTTTCACATGAAGATGCTCTCAAAGCATCTTCACGCCAATGCTGAAGCCCACTCAAATCCCCTAATAAAGGGATTCACGAATTACACGCCATCGAAATCGACGCCGCTGCTCAAAAGACGCCCGAAGGATGCTCTTTTGGACAGCGTCGACGATATTACGATTGCTCACGAGGAGGAGATTCGTCTCGAGAAGGAGCTCCGAGCTCGACTTAAAAGGAATAGTAATTCTACTCCCATGAAGGCATTGGTGGTGGGTATTGACTCTGCTGTGTCTCCTTCTTCCTTCCAGCCTAGGGTGCCCTACAGGCCGAACCTGCGCCGAGGTAGACCCCCACGGTCACCCCCTCACTAACCCTGGATCCCCTTCCCAAGGGAATCAGTAGTTATATCAAACTGTCCTCCTCCTGCGCTGGGGAGTGATACTGAAGAAAAAATTTCGATAATCAGGGGTAGCGACCCCCTCCCAACTCCTGGCAGTGTAAGACCCGGAAGCCCTTAAGGTACCGGACACTTTTTGTTATATACGATTAGAATAAGTCTTAGTATTATATAATTTTGCTGTGTGGCCTCCCGGCCAACATACGCTCTCAGCATCGAGCAAAAGGGTCCTACGTGGCCCGGCTAGTAAAAAAGTCAATCAAAAAAAAAAAAGTGCCCGTCCTTTCGCTCGCCGGCCGCCGTGGAGTTAACATCGTCTCGTCGATCGCCGCGCCCCGCTCCGCGCGCTCGCTGCTGGAAGACGCGACGAATCCGACGAGGGTGCTGCAGGCTCCGGACATACAAACTGCCCTTCTCAGGGCAATTTAAAACTGCTCTTCTTGGAGCAAATCACCTGACCAGAGTACCAGACGATCGATCTGTTTCTTGATAACACATTATGTCAGTCGATGTGTATTTATTTATGTATGTTCCCACAGTGGTAATAATGTCTTGTCAGACAAAATAATGTTGCGGAAACAAATGTGAACACAACTTTAAAAGTTGCAAAAAGCCTTCAAGTGAAAATTTGGTATAAGTTGATTCTTGTTATCTTATTAGTAATAAAACATTGGTGATTTTCACTTTGTTAATTAATAGCACTCGCTTCAACAGTACATGAACTAAATAACAAGATTGCATTGGCAAGTAAATCTTACTTGACAAAAGGCTTCTGTGCTATACCTTAACTATAAGGTATTCATTTTAATATGTGCAAGAGAGTGCACAATATCGTAAGATACAGCTGCTTGAACTATATATTATGCTAATGCATATTATGCAAGTAGACCCTATTATAAGATGTTCAACATAATGTATATTTTTTTTTATTACCAGCCAGTGAGATTTAGGTAATAAATTAAAGATCCAATTTCACTCACTCAATGCTAGCAGCATGTCAGTCTGTTCGTGACTTAAAATTTAAATTCTGTACACTCAGTGAATTATTACGAATTATTTACTCTTCTGGCTTATAATATTGTCTTGGGCTCTTATTGGCTATAAGAATATTTTCAGGCCATATACAAATTTTACTAGACAGGCGCAACTCGCAAGGCAACAAGCACTTAAACAAATAGGGTGATTACCCAGAATGATACCCTAATATTTTCTTAATATTAGCATAGATCTGTGCGACTGTAATGAAATGAACCGCGGAGGTCCAAATTCACACGTTGACTTACTCATTCAATAACTTAGCAGGAATTTACCTAGCATCATGTCCCAGTCTGTCCTTGTATACATATTTACATAGAAGGAAATACCTAGCTGCAGAGGCAGGATTTTTTGCATTTGGATTGTAATGTATCAGATTTATTTTAGATTCAGCTCTAAATATGAAGTTCCTGTACCTTGTGAACTTTATTTTCTCAAGATTGAAGTACTTTTATACAAATTTAGTGCTTCAATATTTAATAATTGATCTTATCACACAGCGTTAATGGCACACCTCGATCACCAGCAGATAACAAACACGTCTTCTCAATTAAAGCCATGCTGTGTGTAGAAGAAGGATTATAATAGAGATGTTTTGCATTACAACAAAACATATATTATATTCTGAAATCATACACACAGCATGGCAGCAAGGCTCTTGCTGGCGAAGACAGTGACCCAAGAGTCCGTGCTGCCAACCGAACAGCACCAGCGACAATGGAAATGGCGCCTTCTGGAGATCGAATTAAGACTTACAGTCGGGTAAATCTGCCCGATTTCAGGTATGTTGCCATATGTATCAAGTGAACCAACATAACGCCTCTCATTTAAAGCCATGCTGTGTGTATGATAAGATGTGCATAAGAGTATGAAAAGACTTTTTTTTTTTTAGATATCCCAACTTGTAAATATACTTTCCATAGTCATGGGCGTAAGTGAACTGTAGTCAAGAGTTCGGCTAGGATAATCAGTACATTTGTTTGTCTGATAGATTATCCACCTATTGAAATTTAGTCTCTATGGCTCTAGTAGAGACACATCATCTAGGGCTTAGAACTTTAGAACCTTCTATCAAATAAGCCTGTGAGGCAACAAAATAGGTACTTGTCATATTCTTTATTTTATTTTATATTCAAACTTCTGCAGCCTCCGTGGCTGTAGGAATCACCAAAATTGAGTTTTTCGATCAGTAACAATAATACTATCAGAGTAGAACGAAATAGCTAAAATATAGTAACATTTTGGGTTTTCCAACTTTTGAATATAGCCTCCGTGGCCTTGGGAATCATACAAAATTTTGGGCATAATTGCTTGTGTTGAAGTATGTATATTATCACAAGGATGGCATTTTTTTTATAAGTGCCTAAAAATCTAACTAAACAAATCTGTTTAGTAAACGTGTGTCCCTTTTTAGTCTCCCAACTTTCGAACATAGCCACCGCGGCCTTGGGAATAATATATATCTTTTGTATCACAAAGTAAGACATACTGTTGATTCTCCCAACTTTTGAATATAGCCTCCGTGGCCTTGGGAATAATAAAAAAAATTTGGGTCACTAAACTGGTCATATAAGCCCAAATTTGTTGAGCATAAAGTTTACACTTTTTTATCTCCCAACTTTTGAACATAGCCTCCGCAGCCTTGGAAATAATATATGTATCTTTTCTATCACTAAGACATACTTTTGACTCTCCCAACTTTTGAACATAGCCTCCGCGGCCTTGGGAATAATATAAATCTTTTATATCACAAAGTAGGTAAGGCATACTTTTGTTTCTCCCAACTTTTGAATATAGCCTCCGTGGCCTTGGGAATAATACAAATCTTTGGGTATAACTAAACTGGTCATATAAGCCCAAATTTGTTGAGCATAAAGTTAGACACTTTTTTGTCTACCAACTTTTGAATATAGCCTCCGGGGCCTTGGGAACACAGCACTTTTTTTTCATATAAGTGCCAATGTCTTAGTAAACAAACATATTTACTATCACAAAACTTTTGAAACTCCCAACTTTTGAATATAGCCTTCGCGGCCTTCGGAATAAGACACCATTATAGATGCCAGGGGGAAGATCTGTAGGATAGAAATCGACCAAAGTATAAACGTTTTCAAGAAGCACAGAGATGTTTCTCACTGGTAACTAAATGTTAACATCTTATATAGATTGTAAAACAAAGTAAAAGTCTCTAGTATTGACTTGTACATATCCAAAATATGAAGATCCATGTCCAGTGGAATGTACAGTTGTTACCTTTGCTGAGCAGAAGTTTCGTATATATAATAAAATAATAATAATGGAATATTATTTTTATTTTACTTGTGGATCTTACCACTTGACCTCTCCGGGAGCTCCTGCTAAAACTGTGGTAACTAATTGTTAGAAGTCACTAAGCGCTCCAAGTATCCACATTAGCATGTTCTCAGATCGCTTCTTAGGTTGGAGTGTGGCAAATATAATTATGTACCTACTTAAATTTAACAGATAGGTACCGACACACTAAAGTTATTTGTTGACAATTGTTGTACCTTTTACTTTTGCTCACTAGGTTAAATTTGTACTAGCTGATATAATTATGTAAAGTATGACTTAATTAAGATCAATCTGATACATTACAATCCAAATGCAAAAAACTCCTGCCTCTGCAGCTAGTTATTTGCTTTTATGTAAATATGTATACAAGGACAGACTGGAACATGATACTAGGTAAATTCCTGCTAAGTTATTGAATGAGTAAGTCAACGTGTGAATTTGGACCTCCGCGGTTCATTTCATTACAGTCGCACAGATCTATGCCAATAGTAAGCAAATAGTAGGGTATAGTTCTGGGTAATCACCCTATTTGTTTAAGTGCTTGTTGCCTTGCGCCTAAGTCTAGTAAAATTTGTATATGGCCTGAAAATATAGCCAATAAGAGCCCAAGACAATATTATAAGCCAGAAGAGTAAATAATTCGTAATAATTCACTGAGTGTACAGAATTTAAATTTTAAGTCACGAACAGACTGACATGCTGCTAGCATTGAATGAGTGAAATTGGATCTTTAATTTATTACCTAAATCTCACTGGCTGGTAATAAAAAATATATATACATTATGTTGAACATCTTATAATAGGGTCCACTTGCATAATATGCATTAGCATAATATATAGTTCAAGCAGCTGTATCTTACGATATTTTGCACTCTCTTGCACACATTGAAATTAATACCTTATAGTTAAGGTATAGTACAGAAGCCTTTTGTCAAGTAAGATTTACTTGCCAATGCAATCTTGTTATTTAGTTTATTTACTGTTGAAGCAAGTGCTATTAATTAACAAAGTGAAAATCACCAATGTTTTATTACTAATAAGATAACAAGAATCAACTTTTACCAAATTTTCACTTGAAGGGTTTTTGGAACTTTTAAAATTGTGTTCACATTGGTTTCCGCAACATTATTTTGTCTGACAAGACATCATTACCACCAACACGGCCCTAATACTTGTATGGTGGTCATCAGCAACAATGCATATTTCAATTTGGCAAATCAGTCCTTAAAAGCGCGTTTTAATTCACTACTGCATTTCATAGACCGGCTGACAGCTGGTCAGTGGAATCTAGAAAGTTCTTTCCTTTATTTAGGTGTGTATGTTCTCCATTTATCTTTAGTTCGATAAACCCTGGAGTAGCAGATACTAATATGACTTATTATTGTTCTATTACTAGCTTCCGCCCGCGACTTCGTCTGCGTGGACTCGGGATTAAAACTATCCTATATTTTAATCCAGGCTGTAAACTATCTTCGTCCAAAATTTCATTCAAATCGGTTCAGCCGTTTAAGCGTGATTGAGTAACAAACATCCAAACATCTAAACTTTCGCATTTATAATATTAGTAGGATATGGCGAATCCGTCTCGTCCTCCGAGGATCACGACGAAGATAAAAATCGACAGAAAGAATCGACTAGGGCCGCTATTTGGCCGTGTTAGACCAGTACTGGTCTGGACCGTACGGTCTTTCTACCTCCGGCCCCGAGCCGTTCTCGGAGTCATCGTCGTTTAAAACTTAACGAAGCACAAAAAATACACTACGAGTAATTACACGTTTAGCTTAAATGATATGTATAACTTTTGTGGCTTCTATTAAACTTTTTAACTTTAAATAATAAAAAGCCGTATGTTTCGCAAAAACATTAACGCAGTGACACAGAGTCAGTGCTGCCAACCGAACAGCACCAGCGACAATGGAAATGGCGATGGCGCCTTCTGGAGATCGAATTAAGACTTACAGTCGGGTAAATCTGCCCGATTTCAGGTGTGTTGCCATATGTATCAAGCGAACCAACATAACGCCTCTCTCATTTAAAGCCATGCTATGTGTATGAAACAAAAACGAACTTCGTTCATATATCTCTCTCTCTGTCGCTCGAAGCAAGTGCGGCAGAGATATAGATGCACGAACAGTCCTGCCGATATCGGCCCGTGTCGCGTCTCCTAAAGGCCGGCCACAGACGCACGGTTTCCTGTTTAGGTTTCCGTATGTATGACAGACAGAGACATTTCCATATGACAGACAGAGACAGGAACACTTTTTGACGTCATTCCATTCGGAAACCGAACGAAAACTCCGTGCGTGTGGCGAGGCTAATGCGACGAACAAGCTTTTCATGTCAGTTGTCAGTTGTCAGTAGTCATTTAGTTTATTACTTGTCATCATCAATTAGTTGATTGTCATATCATATCATGTCTCGCAAATTAAGTGATCGGCGGTGAGTGAGATTGTACTCTACACACTAAAAAACTGAAGATATTCTTTTCAAGCTAAGTAATATTAACAATAAAGTAAAACTTGTTTAAAATCTGTTGTACACCACGATTTGGATTATATTTTTTAAACATTGTTTTTAATGAAACGTCTCTGAAAATAAATAAAGAGCTATGGCTCTACCACTGCCGATACCGCCTTGCGCCAAACGGGATGGACTAAGTGGGCTGAGCTGTGAGCAATTCGAGTATGCTAGCACAATGGCTACAACATTATTAGCACCTGTGAAGACTGAGCGAGAAATCCTGGAACACTCGATGTCTGAAGACGACCCTAATGCCAACACGCAGCTCTCCAGAGATGTAGGGAAGCAGCCGCGGTGGGGCCCGCGCCACCGAGGGGCACAGGAGCTGGCTGAACTCTACAGTCCAGGTTAGTCATTCATTGTGAGCTTCCATTATGACAACATTAACTTATAAAACTTAATTTTAATCTCACTGAAAGTACATAACAAATGATTAAGTGATCCCATAATAAACAATATGAATAGCACCTTACAGAAGTTCTTATTCAGATTTTAGTTTTTTTAATTATGTTTTTAAGTCTTAGTAAACAAAAATGTGTTTTCAAGGACCTTAAGATATTTTTGGAGTGCTACAGGATAAAATTTCCATTAGTGGCAGTAGATTTGGAAGTTGATGTCTTTTAAGTCTCCATTCAAAAGTGAAATTACCACAGTAATGCAAATTGGACAAAAATGGCTTGTAATAAGCTAACTCTGTCTTAGGTGATCTCATTTATTAATACGGAATATAAATATAAGATATGGTACAACAACAATAAAACTACTAAAATGACTAAAACTAACTTAACCTATGGGGTATTTACACTATATTTACATATATCCCCAATCTTAGGTTAGGGTTCACTTGTGTCCCTCAGACCAGAAATAGACACCCCGCTGGCGTCAACTCGCTGGAGATTATCAGTTCCAGCACAATTATTGTCAGTCCGCACAGATAAAACTATGGCAGACTACTGTAACTTTGAACCACTCTTGTTCGTAAATGGTCAAGTTTATGAAAAAATTCAATCAATAAAAGATGCTTATTTTAGCATGTTCTACATGATTCAGTAATAAAAAGCAGAGGTGATACTGGTTAAATTTGTACCCCATAAATCCAAGGCCATTAATGGAAATTTTTACTGAAGGTTTTATTCTGGCTCACAAGGATGTACCTATTATTTATGAACACAGTACTTATAATACTCAAAGGGTCATTATGCCAGTTACAGACCAGCTTCGGTAAACAAACCGTGAGCCATATGCCATTTATTAAATAGTTATCTAACAGGAATCTATATATATATATATTTATCTAACAGGAATGTATCTACTTAAAAAAAATAGAGAATATCCTTTCAGTTCACCAACTTGAGTCTCACAGTCTCACCAACCGGCACAATTATTAATTAGGTGGTTGCTATCCGGCGAAATGGCCCTACTCTATTCAATGGTAAGGTTATTTGAGTACATCTGATATTTGTTAAAAAGTCATGTTGATTATTAATTTTAAAATGTGTTGCCACGTTTGTGTTATTTCTGTGTTAAGAAAAATATGCTGTGACTGACTAACAAACAGATGGAAAAGTATACTGTACATGATACAAATTATACTTTGTAAATCCCAATTCAACTTTTTTCGCTTTTTCCCCCGTAGTTACACTTACAACAAAGTGGTCACCTCTGGTGGCAACCAGCAAGGCATTCTCAGTCAGATAATAGTGTTTTCATTTCTCTACTATACATTGTTTTTGAAGTGAAAACTTACTCTTTAGCGGCACTGGGCACTTTTTGGGATGGGGAAAAATTGTTAAACTCGCCACTGACGTCGGATGCGTAAGGAGAGATCTCAGTTTTTTTTTTTCACTTAGTGCAACCCGGTCTCTTTTTTTTATACAACTTACAATTTGCATCATATATGACTAAGTATTGAGATTTGCTTGTGTCCATCTATTGTGATGAGTAAAAACAGGTGATCGATAAAATCCTACATTGTTTCGTTTTCTTAAGAGTGCGCCGAGCATAATCGGCAAAAATGGCAGTCACCGGTGGAGTTCACAGTTCTTTACAATAAAATATAAATTATATGTAATTATAATCACAAAGAGTGAGTTTACAATAGTATACTATAAATATTCTTAAATCATCTTCAGTTTAATAAATACAATTCCGTAAAGTTGCACAAAAAATGAGAAGAACATGTGTCGGCGTTTAGGTAAAATTGAATGAAAAAAATGATACTTTGGTATCATAATCCTACTCAAACGAATCTCCAATGTATTAACTACAAAAGAATGCAATCCTAACATTTCAAAGTGCTTTGGTTATTTACTTATGATTTTTTAAAAACGCCCTTCAACTCCGCCATATAAAATTACTATGGAACAAAATGATGAAATATAATACACGAGCAACGCATGACATATTCAGTCACCCCCGAGAGCTCAGAGAGAGAGCACGTCTCAATGCGGCGCGGTGACACTTAAAAATACTTCGATGTCAATTGTGTATGAATACAGCAGTAATACGCAGCAAAACAGGGTAAGTATTATTTTTGATATTATAAGCTTCTAAGCAGGTCGATCACGTAACGCATTCATTGTACGCGCGTCAGTTTAGATCTAAATGTCAATTTTTATATGGAAAAATGAGTTGGATCTACCTGACGCGCGTTCGAAACGTTACGTGGTTGCCCCTCAGGAGCAACGAGAACTGATGGCGAGGGTCTCATGACGAAGCCGGAAGATGGCTGGTGGATCTCTATGATGGAAGGGGCTAAGATAGTCGACTTTGGGCTCGTTTGCTTTGTTATCTTCAGTACTTACCATTAAACATGATGGCGAGGGTCTCATGACGAAACCGGAAGATGGCTGGTGGAACTCTATGATAGAAGGGGCTAAGATAGTCGAGTTTGGGCTAGTTTGCTTTGTTATCGTCAGTACTTACCACTAAACATGATGGCGAGGGTCTCATGACGAAGCCGGAAAATGGTTGGTGGAACTCTATGATGGAAGGGGCTAAGATAGTCGAGTTTGGGCTCATTTGCTTTGTTATCTTCAGTACTTACCATTAAACATGATGGCGAGGGTCTCATGACGAAGCCGGAAGATGGCTGGTGGAACTCTATGATGGAAGGGGCTAAGATAGTCGACTTTGGGCTCGTTTGCTTTGTTATCTTCAGTACTTACCATTAAACATGATGGCGAGGGTCTCATGACGAAACCGGAAGATGGCTGGTGGAACTCTATGATAGAAGGGGCTAAGATAGTCGAGTTTGGGCTAGTTTGCTTTGTTATCGTCAGTACTTACCACTAAACATGATGGCGAGGGTCTCATGACGAAGCCGGAAAATGGTTGGTGGAACTCTATGATGGAAGGGGCTAAGATAGTCGAGTTTGGGCTCATTTGCTTTGTTATCTTCAGTACTTACCATTAAACATGATGGCGAGGGTCTCATGACGAAGCCGGAAGATGGCTGGTGGAACTCTATGATCGAAGAGGCTAAGAAAGTCGACTTTGGGCTCGTTTGCTTTGTTATCTTCAGTACTTACCATTAAACATGATGGCGAGGGTCTCATGACGTAGCCGGAAGATGGCTGGTGGAACTCTATGATGGAAGGGGCTAAGATAGTCGAGTTTGGGCTCGTTTGCTTTGTAATCGTCAGTACTTACCATTAAACATGATGGCGAGGGTCTCATGACGAAGCCGGAAGATGGCTGGTGGAACTCTATGATGGAAGGGGCTAAGATAGTCGAGTTTGGGCTCGTTTGCTTTGTTATCGTCAGTACTTACCACTAAACATGATGGCGAGGGTCTCATGACGAAGCCGGAAGAAGGTTGGTGGAACTCATGATGGAAGGGGCTAAGATAGTCGAGTTTGGGCTCGTTTGCTTTGTTATCTTCAGTACTTACCATTAAACATGATGGCGAGGGTCTCATGACGAAGCCGGAAGATGGCTGGTGGAACTCTATGATGGAAGGGGCTCAGATAGTCTAGTTTGGGCTCGTTTGCTTTGTTATCTTGAGTAATTACCATTAAACATGATGGTGAGGGTCTCATGACGAAGCCGGAAGATGGGTAGTGGAACTATATGATGGAAGGGGCTGAGATAGTCGAGTTTGGGCTCGTTTGCTTTGTTATCGTCAGTACTTACCATTAAACATGATGGCGAGGGTCTCATGACGAAGCCGGAAGATGGCTGGTGGGACTCTATGATGGAAGGGGCTAAGATAGTCGAGTTTGGGCTCGTTTGCTTTGTTATCGTCAATACTTACCATTAAACATGATGGTGAGGGTCTCATGACGAAGCCGGAAGATGGCTAGTGGAACTATATGATGGAATGGGCTAAGATAGTCGATTTCAAACTCAAGCTCGTTAGCTTATTCCTGTATAGTCAGTTATTACATCAAAAAAATATTAGACACGTATTTCTTATTTTTTGAATTAAAAAAAAGTAATAAAGATATAGCCCGTTAAAGTTCCGCGTGACGTCACGCCGTGCGACACTTTACCACAACTGACGTCACGAGTCCGCACCTCTGAACTTTGACGTGCTTTTTCTGTAATTTTTTTTCTTTGACAAAAGAAAACATACGTGTCCAACATTTAGTGATAATGTAACCGACGGCATAATTACAATAATATTTTTTTTCACAGGAAACATTTAACCTATTGATGGCGCATCAACTATTTATTGTTTTACTTAAGGGGTTAAGTACCCGAGGTTTTCATCGATTTTTGCCGAGTTATAATCGTACACACGTTTGCACTACAGATATAATTATAAGTCAAACGGCTATTGGTTTTAAACATTGTCTAAAAACACTTATTTCGTGAAAGATTACTACTACACTACACTATTGACGTGAAAGATCTATCATAATACGAAATCTACAAATGGGTTCGTCTATGACGTCTCTGAAAACGTGTCAGGGTTTTCAATTTAAACTAATTAACACAAAAGTTATGGCCAGAAAACCAGTTTTTTGGCCTATAATTGTTCAACTTTGATGCCAAATATCTCGAAAACAATGAACTTTGAAGTAAATATGGGATACTATATTGCTTAAAGCCGTTGTTCTTAATATAATAAGCTACAAAAGACATTAGAAAACTAAGGGATTCAGATCGAAGGTCATTGGCGTATGGGAGCCCCTTAAAATGGGAAGACGCAAGGAAGGATATAATAACAAACGGCTTCTTGCTTCTATTGCACGAACAAAGAGACAAAATGAATTAGGAATTTCCAATGTAAGTATATTTTTTTAATACTTTTGGCATTATACAGTGTAACAAAAATGGGGTATGAATCAAAAAAAAATCGCGTCAGATTTTTTTTTCTGTTTTTTTATATCATTTTTGGTACACCCTGTATTAAGCAGATAAGCAGATATTTGGCAGATAATAAGAAATTTCTTATTTTCAATGTACTTATTACTAATTATGTTTTTAGACATCATCGAATAATCCGATTGGAGTATTGGGAACAAAAAATGAGAATGGAAAAAGTGCAGCGTGCAATGTTACGGCACGCAATGAATCTGTGGTAAGGTTTTGTTTTCAAATAGTAAAGAGGTTACAATATATTTAACACTACAGAAACTAGCTAATATCAACATTATCAACATTACTATGTATTGCACTGTTTTTAGGAATCGTCATGTGATGAAAAGGTCCAGAACGAACATTCCGTGTCAACTAAAGACTTTACAGAAAGTTTAGTTGATTAAATTTTTTAGTTGATTTTTCAATCTGTAGTCGAGTATGCATTTGCAACTTACAAAAAAAATGATGTGACATACGGACGGATAGACAGACAGACGGGCATGACGAATCCATGGGCAAAATGGCAAAAATGGAAACTTACGATTTTAAATGCTCTACTTAAATTTATATATATAGCACTTGATTCGCAAATTCATACTTTTTAATCTTATTACAGGAATCTTTTGAAACGGACTCAATGGCCGAAATCGACAATATTTTCACTCATTGATATTTTTGGTTTTTTGGAGAAACAAGAGCTAGCTTTTCGTGGACTAGGCTAGATTGGCTATTTTTTTTGTCTACCCTGTCTAAAAACTCTTGTTTCTCCAAAAAACCAAAAATATCAATGAGTGAAAATATTGTGGATTTCGGCCATTGAGTCCGTTTCAAAAGATTCCTGTAATAAGATTAAAAAGTATGAATTTGCTAATCAAGTGCTACATATAAATATAAGTAGAGCATTTAAAATAGTAAGTTTCCATTTTTGCCATTTTGGCCATGGATTCGTCATGTCCGTCTGTCTGTCTATCCGTCCGTATGTCACAGATTTTTTTTGTAAGTTGCAAATGCAAATTCGACTACAGATTGAACAATCAACTCTAAAAAATTTAATCAACTAAACTTACTTTAAAGTCTTTAGTTGACACGGAATGTTCGTTCTGGACCTTTTCCTCACATGGCGATTCCTAAAAACAGTGCAATACATAGTAATGTTGATAATGTTGATATTAGCTAGTTTCTTTAGTGATATTGTAACCTCTTTATTATTTGAAAACAAAACCTTACCACAGATTCATTGCATGCCGTAACATTGGACGCTGCACTTTTTCCATTCTCATTTTTTGTTCCCAATACTCCAATCGGATTATTCGATGATTTCTAAAAACATAATTAGTAATAAGTACATTGAAAATAAGAAATTTCTTATTATCTGCCAAATATCTGCTTATCTGCTTAATACAGGGTCGTACCAAAAATGATAAGAAAAAACAGAAAAAAAAATTCTGACAAGATTTTTTTTACCTTAGTATGGAGCGTTGGCCGACTGGGGCGACAAGCTCCATAGAAATGTAAAAAAAAGTGTCAATTTTTTTTCTGTTTTTTCTTATCAGAACACGATACCTGTTAAGCCCTTGATCGGTTCATACCCCATTTTTTTACACTTTCTATAATGCTAAAAGTATTTTAAAAAATATACTTACATTGGAAATTCCTAATTCATATTGTCTCTTTGTTCGTGCAATAGAAGCAAGAAGTCGTTAGTTGAAATACTTAGGGCCATTTTTACGTGTATTATATCTTTCCTTGCGTCTTCCCATTTTAAGGGCTCCCATACGCCAATGACCTTCGATCTGAATCCCTTAGTTTTCTAATGTCTTTTGTAGCTTATTATATTAAGACCAACGGCTTTAAGTAATATATTATCCCATATTTACTTCAAAGTTCATTGTTTTCGAGATATTTGGCATCAAAGTTGAACAATTATAGGCCAAAAAACTGGTTTTCTGGCCATAACTTTTGTGTTAATTAGTTTAAATTGAAAACCCTAGACACGTTTTCAGAGACGTCATAGATGAACCCATTTGTAGATTTCGTATTATATTAGATCTTTCTCGTCAATAGTGTAGTGTAGTAGTAATCTTTCACGAAATAAGTGTTTTTAGACAATGTTTAAAACCGATAGCCGTTTGACTTATAATTCTATCTGTAGTGCAAAAGTAGGAGATACGATTATAACTCGGCAAAAATCGATGAAAACCTCGGGTACTTAACCCCTTAAGTAAAACAATAAATAGTTGATGCGCCATCAATAGGTTAAATGTTTCCTGAGAAAAAAAATATTATTGTAATTATGCCGTCGGTTACATTATCACTAAATGTTGGACACGTATGTTTTCTTTTGTCAATGAAAAAAATGACAGAAAAAGCACGTGAAAGTTCAGAGCTGCGGATGCGTGACGTCAGTTGTGGTAAAAAGTGTGGCACGGCGTGACGTCACGTATATCTTCATTACCTTTTTTTTAATTGAAAACATGTCTACTATTTTTTTGATTTAATAACTGACTATACAGGAATAAGCTAACGAGCTTGAGTTTGAAATCGACTATCTTAGCCCCTTCCATCATATAGTTCCACTAGCCATCTTCCGGCTTCGTCATGAGACCCTCACCATCATGTTTAATGGTAAGTATTGACGATAACAAAGCAAACGAGCCCAAACTCGACTATCTTAGCCCCTTCCATCATATAGTTCCACTAGCCATCTTCCGGCTTCGTCATGAGACCCTCACCATCATGTTTAATGGTAATTACTCAAGATAACAAAGCAAACGAGCCCAAACTCGACTATCTGAGCCCCTTCCATCATAGAGTTCCACCAGCCATCTTCCGGCTTCGTCATGAGACCCTCGCCATCATGTTTAATGGTAAGTACTGAAGATAACAAAGCAAACGAGCCCAAACTCGACTATCTTAGCCCCTTCCATCATGAGTTCCACCAACCATCTTCCGGCTTCGTCATGAGACCCTCGCCATCATGTTTAGTGGTAAGTACTGACGATAACAAAGCAAACGAGCCCAAACTCGACTATCTTAGCCCCTTCCATCATAGAGTTCCACCAGCCATCTTCCGGCTTCGTCATGAGACCCTCGCCATCATGTTTAATGGTAAGTACTGACGATTACAAAGCAAACGAGCCCAAACTCGACTATCTTAGCCCCTTCCATCATTAAGTTCCACCAGCCATCTTCCGGCTTCGTCATGAGACCCTCGCCATCATGTTTAATGGTAAGTACTGAAGATAACAAAGCAAACGAGCCCAAAGTCGACTATCTTAGCCTCTTCTATCATAGAGTTCCACCAGCCATCTTCCGGTTTCGTCATGAGACCCTCGCCATCATGTTTAATGGTAAGTACTGAAGATAACAAAGCAAACGAGCTCAAAGTCGACTATCTTAGCCCCTTCCATCATAGAGTTCCACCAGCCATCTTCCGGCTTCGTCATGAGACCCTCGCCATCATGTTTAATGGTAAGTACTGACGATAACAAAGCAAACGAGCCCAAACTCGACTATCTTAGCCCCTTCCATCATAGAGATCCACCAGCCATCTTCCGGCTTCGTCATGAGACCCTCGCCATCAGTTCTCGTTGCTCCTGAGGGGCAACCACGTAACGTTTCGAACGCGCGTCAGGTAGATCCAACTCATTTTTCCATATAAAAATTGACATTTAGATCTAAACTGACGCGCGTACAATGAATGCGTTACGTGATCGACCTGCATAGAAGCTTATAATATCAAAAATAATACTTACCCTGTTTTGCTGCGTATTACTGCATACACAATTGACATCGAAGTATTTTTAAGTGTCACAGCGCCGCATTGAGACGGGGGTGACTGAATATGTCATGCGTTGCTCGCGTATTATATTTCATCATTTTGTTCCATAGTAATTTTATATGGCGGATTTGAAGGGCGCTTTTAAAAAATCATAAGTAAATAACCAAAGCACTTTGAAATGTTAGGATTGCTTTCTTTTGTAGTTAATACATTGGAGATTCGTTTGAGTAGGATTATGAAACTAAAGTATCATTTTTTTTATTCAATTTTACCTAAACGCCGACACACGTTCTTCATTTTTTGTGCAACTTTACGGAATTGTATTTATTAAACTGTAGATGATTTGAGAATATTTAAAGTATATTATTGTAGACTCACTCTTTGTGATTATAATTACATATAATTTATATTTTATTGTAAAGAATTGTGAACTCCACCGTCGGAACGGTGACTGCCGTTTTTGCCGATTATGCTCGGCGCAGTCTTAAGTTGAACAAGTTCCGCAGTCCATCATTTCAACACATTTGGCAACAAATATGGTTTTGTGAGTATTAAATGTCAAAAAGTAAAGTTAAAAGTCAATTATATGATAAAAATTGCCTTTTGAAAATATGTTTCCTAAATATAAAGACGCAAAATTATTTGTAACTTTATAGCATTTTCTTTTTATTCTCATATATCTGTGACGGCTCTTTCTTGATTCTCTCCCTTGTCACAGCTTGTATTAGTTTGTGCACCACTCCCGCTACGTCACTCAATATATGATGTAGATGCAGAACTGCAATATTAGGGTTGTCTAATTTTGTGTTGTTCAATAATTATTTGTGAATATATACCAAATTAAAAACTATCCTACTAATATTATAAATGCGAAAGTTTAGATGTTTGGATGTTTGTTACTCAATCATGCTTAAACGGCTGAACCGATTTGAATGAAATTTTGCACGAAGATAGTTTATAGCCTGGATTAAAATATAGGATAGTTTTTTTCCCGAGTCCACGCAGACGAAGTCGCGGGTGGAAGCTAGTTATCAATAAATAATTAAATTAAAACATATATAATACCTACTCATATTAATTGCTAGGTACTTGTCAAGAACTAGTTTATAGTAAACTAGCTTCTGCCCGCGACTCCATCCGCGTGGAACTCATTTATATCGTAGTTATATAAAAAAAATATCCCTCATTTCACCCCGTTATGGTGTAGTAGGTATAGAGACTTAGGTATAGGATTCATATATCATGTAATTAGAATATAGGTTTCAAGTAGCTTCACGCCGGTTCCATATAAGGAAGGTGTCATGTATCTCTACGCCGGTTCCATATTAGGAAGGTTTCATGTATCCACATACCTACTGGAGGACAATGGACAATAACAACTGCAGTATCATGTTACTTCCAATTAATAATAATGATTATTATTTACCTAGTTTAGAAAGTATATAACCCTCTGTTTAATCCCTTAATAAAGTAGTATGAATCGAACCTCCGTCTTCTGTTTCTTTTCGCTTGTCGCGTCTCAACCTTACATGGCGACCGAGCCAGCGCCACACACGGCCGGTACCGTATATGGTGGCGACACGATCCGGGGTTCTCGGGTTTAAGTAATCGGGAATATGTGAACAAATATGGGACATCAAGTCAGTACAACGAGTGCACCGCCGGTGGTTAGTCACGGAGAAATTATCACGCAAATCGATAAATCAAATCAAATAGAACAGCACACGAGCATAGCGCAAGGTAAAGCGAATATCAACATTTACTTGGGAGTCTTCGTGTCAGCCGTGCTTCTAATACTTGTTGTGGTTCTAATACGTTACCTCAACATTTCTCTCAACAAGAGGATACAGCGAAGAGCACAAGGGGAGATTATCAGAGACCGAACTTCTACGGTTTAGCATGGAATTATACTTGGAAGCAGTGAAGCAGCGTATGAAGATATTTTGCGAGGCAAACCAAGTAACCCACCAAGGAACGCGACTGTAAAATACGGAGAAGAACAGCCATTATATCATTTATAGAAGGACGGAGCGGCCACTACCTATTATCTCCAAGAAGTATAACGACCACAGCGTACTGCATGTTATCAAATACGTTGGATGTAAACTTCGCTGATGGAACAGTTGTAGTAGCAAAGTTGCAGCTAATCTACGAGGGACGCACTATCTGGATGTGGAGCGTCGTTTGGGAGAGAGACACAACGTAAATTATAAAATTTATTACCAGTAATGACAGACGATGAAAACTTGACGCGACAGTTAATTGATAACATGGAGTACTACGAATCAGGTTTAGGAAATCCTAGTTGCAAAACGAAATTAATAAATTTTGTGTTAAAAAGTACACTATCCCAATCAGCCAAATTAAGACTTGACGAAAAATATAACACAGGCATTACTCAAAGATATGAAATATAAGTTACTGACGAAGAAAGCAGCTACAACATTACAAACCAAATTACAGCAACTTCGCCAAAATGATAGCTCCATACATGAATATGGCCAGGAATTGACAAAATTATTCGTCGATTTAACGATTTCACAAGCCAACGGAGATAGTTAAAAGGTGCTTAAAACCCTTGAATGAGAAGACAGCAATAAAAAGATTTGCCGATGGCTTGCGGAATCGTAGGTTGAGTAGATTATAGCGGCAAGGAATTTTGTCTCACTAAAGGATGCAGTGCAAGCAGCACTAGAGGAAGAGTTAACAACGTCTACGGGAACGGAAGTCATCGGTACGTACTCGTACCAAAATTCTCATAGAGGACGGTATAACTCACGTGTAGGGTATCGACCGAGAGGAGGTTTCAGAGGAGGCGACAGGAACACCTTGTACGTGGCATATCGGCGAACCCGCATAACAACTTTTGGAATTCTTACCCAGTGAGTAACTTCCAAAGAGGCCACCAGGCAAGGCATGCGTCATCCGGAGGCGGAAGACATTATCAGGGGAGGAAGCCAGAGAGGGATTCAAATGGCACCCAAAGGAACAATTACAGGTATAAGCGACCGACCGAACATTCATACACAAACAGGGGATGATCGAAATGACAATCAGTTTTTTCGAGACTAAACGGAATATATTTTCAAGCGGTAACTCGATAACTCTGGGGTTCAGCCAGTATCTCAAATGTGAATATCATCCAGCGCCTTCAGAATTGCATACTGAAAAGCTTGTCAAATGCACCCTGGTTCATCACAAATGCAGAAGTCCACAAGTATCTGAACATGAACACTGTAAAGGAGGAGTTTGAACAGAGCATCAAAAACTACAAAAATCGCCTGTTAAGCCACCGAAATCAACTCGCAGTGAACCTAACAGTCGTGATATATTCGAACACAGCAGTGTGGAAACACGGCTTCTCCAATAGGAGCGTGTCAAAGGAGACTCGTTCCAAACATCATCAGCAAACTACATCAAACCTGCTTATAGTCAGAAAGACTGATTGCAGATAAAAGGAAGAAAAAAAACTATAAATATACAGTTACAATCAAACAAGCACATAAATACATGGCTAATTGACTGTGGCGCCACGATATCAGCAGTAAAAAGTGAATACATAAGGAAACAAGGTATAAAAATAACAAGACGAAAAATGATTATAAATGGAATTGGAGGAAGTATAGAAGCACAAGGTTACGTAAATTTAGACTTGAAACTAGGACATCAATACACACACTTTTTGTATTCAATAAAGTACCATTTACAACAACTGGCATTTTAGGAGACGATTTTCTAAATAAATACAAAGCGATATTAAACTACAATGATAGAACTATAACACTCTTTGATAAGGGACGCAAGTTAACAACAATAACATACGATGGCAGTAAAAATCAATTATGCTTTACCTTACCAGCACGAACCGAATCGATACATTATATAGAAATAAACGAAACAAAAGACTGCGTAGTATGTGCAAATGAGATATGTGAAGTAGTTTTTATTGCAAGCACTATTGTAAAACCAATTGATGGCAAAATACCAGTACAGTACTTACTTACTTTAAATATAACAGAACAAGTCATACATCTACAGGACATACAGCCAGACATTCATAAATTAAATGACTACAATTATTGCAAAATAGGGGAAAACTCAAAAAACGCAGATAGTCAAGCAATTATTTTCACAATTAAATATAAAGCACCTAAATAAAGAGGAAAATACTGAAACAGAATGAAACAGACGGATGTTCGATTCATACTAGTTTATTAGGGGATTAAACCCAGGGTTATATACTTTTTTAACTAAGTAAATAATAATCTGGGGGCACGGCAGTGCCCCCACCAAGTCGAGCGCAAAGCAAACACTGCCGTACCATCCTTTACTGGAACCATTTCGCCGCATTTTCAGGCCCCTATTTGAGATCCTCTGGATAAGACCAGAACGCAGAAATTTTCGTCATCCAGTAAGCTATAATCACATACTTAAAATCCAAATTTTCAAGTCTGTAGGTCATTTAGTTCCGAAGTTAAGCGAAAGCCTTTACAAAAAATATTCAACTTGGTGGGCCGCTTCATTTGATGTCAAAAATCGAAGGTCTGAAGTATCTGATGAAAACCCTCAGCTGGTCTCAGCTGTATTAGAGATATGGTAATGCCCCCTTCTACTATTGGTACATAAAAAAATCTATTGTCATTGCAAAAATCCAGCGTAGTGGGACACATCTTCTAATTTAAATTTAATCTGGGGGCACGGGAGTGCCCCCCCAAGTCGAGCAAAACCGCGGCACGGCCGTACCATCCTTTTCTCGAAGCAGTTCAGGCCATTTTCGACCCCCCTATAACTTCGTTGTGGATAAAACTAGAAGCCTGCATTTTCATTAACCAAGCACGCATTGTATAAACACGATATATTTCAAATTTCATTCAATATGAACCAGCGGTTTAAGATTTATAACTAGTCAAAGTTTCTTAATTTTGTCACTCACTGACTGATTCACCGATCATCAAAAGTCTAAGGCACTTCTAGCAGACATAGAAGCTTTAAATTTAGAATATTAGTGTTTAGTGTATAAATCAAGGAGACGAGACGCTAAAAAAAATGCAATTTGAGTCTAGTTTTCTAGATACACCGACTGCTGCTGCTGATATTTGATTACAAAGTTATATTTGCAGTGAATGAGACAAAAATCAAGAATGGGATATTGACACAATAACCTACAAAAAGAAGTGAGATCCCATAAAAAACATTCCATGTAAAAAAGAGGCCAAGTCTCGAAACTCTTCCACCGCAAAAAGTTGTAAGATATTTGGTAGTACCAAGTCTCAGGCATTCTTATTATTCTTTATTTGCTAGCTAAATTAAAATTTTGTGACTTGGCAATCGACGAGCACGCCGACACTGACTCGAACAAAAGTTAGGGCTTTAGAGCCCAATATCACGCAAACGCATGACTAAGATAAAAATGGTTTCCAGTAAACCATTATATTTTTTTCAACACAATTGCTCGTAACGTACCTCTTTATTGTGTCGCTTTTAGGCTCATAATCCTGGATATTAAACACGCGTGTTTTATGATTATGACATTACGATACTTGTGTGTTATGGTTATATCCCGATTAAGTCACTTTGGCACCTTGCAGCAAGAGGTATGCATGCACACGGTGCATTCTTAAATTAATCGGGTTGTATTGTTTTTTTTTAAATTCTCGGCAAATGGATTCTTACTCGACTAAACAAATTAAATCCTTTTTGTTAATTAATTGACTATTTTTTTGGATATGTTATACAAACGTTTAATTTAGTAAAACTATTCACTATTGATAACATTTTACATGAATTAATAAAGATAACACTTTAAAAGGAAAATATTTATTTTTGTATTGGCTGTTTAGAGATTTCATCTAATGCTCGCGCACTGCGCAAACTTCACGAAAAAAAAAATGCGCGCCATTGTAGGTTATTTCACAGATATTTGTGAACATTGTTAATGCGTGTTTGGTTAGTAACAAAAATGTTGACTCGTGGTGACTAGAAAAGTGATGAAAAGAATAGATGCCACTGGAAATTCTTGGCGATGTATACAACATGTGAGTAAAAACCTGTTGTCATAAATAAGTAAAGAAAATAACTTGGCAGGCCTATACAATTTTTATCTTATGAAAAGGATTTTTTCCTCCCTAAATGTGTTGAAAAACGTCGTATGAAACGCGTGAGCTTTGATAATCACATCCTCGGCTCTCTTATCACGCGAGCCGCAGGTGAGCGTGATAATTCCGCCTCTGATGTAATTATCAACATACCTCACTTGTATCACAATGTACTATTACGTCACTCAGATCGCATATTTATGGCCCTCATCTTCAGTTCGGGCCACAAACACCTGCGATCTGGGGCATTCGCGAATTGACCGCCCTAGGAACGTAACTATAAACAAGCTATCCAACGATACCCCACACCGTGGGCATAAAGGAAAAAAAATTACATCCATATTTTACGTGTAGGTACTGGAAGTACCCTAAAAACCCCTTTTTTTTCAAGATTTTATTCTACTATTTTGGCGGCGTGATTGATTTATATACCTATACCGAACTAAAGGTACCTAGTTGTACAGGAATCGATAGCTACAGGCGAAGAGTAAAACAAAAGCAGCTGACTTTTAGACCAATATATTGACACGACATAAAACAAGAACATAACACAACCGATAATAGACAAAAGGAAGAGACAATAGACTTATAAAAAGTATAAATATAAAACTATTAGGCAATCCTCGACATCGTCCCCCCCGTGTAGCATAGCTACACAATTACGTCTCGTAATAGGGCCAGCTTCCTGGCGGGTCTTCTCAGAGTGCCCCCTTTGGTGGCCACATCAGCCACCCGTACGACTCCATCTCTGCCCGGGAAAACTTCTAGCATGCGGCCTGCTGGCCACACTCCTCTTGGTAGGTTCGGGTCAACGACTAGAACTACGTCATTCACCTTCAAATTTGCAAAATGAGCTTGACTCTTCTTCCTTGGCCTCAGACTGGGAAGATACTCCTTGAGCCATCTGGTCCAAATGTGCTCGGATAAACGCAGAACTTTCTGCCACTCCTTCCTCATTGACAAAACTCCATCATCTAATTGGGCTGGTATTTGTTGATTCGAGGGAGCACCCATAAGAAAATGAAAGGGTGTTAGGCTCTCGCACTCGTTATTTTCCGAGACATATGTTAGGGGCCTTGAATTCACTAAAGCCTCTGCCTCCAAAAGTAGGGTGTGGAGGAGCTCTTCTTTCGGAGCTCTCTCCTTTAAAGTTGCAAGGAGCGCGGTCTTTACAGTTTTCACGAGTCTTTCCCAGCAACCACCCATAAATGGTGCTGCGGGGGGAATATAGGACCATTCAATGCATTTATTAGCCGCGTATTCTTTTAAATGTTGCTAGAGGTAATTTGTAAACGTTTCGTTGAAGGCATGTGCGGCTTTCATGTGATAGTGGCGAATAAGAAGCTGAACTGCAGCGTGGCGGCCATCCAGAATAATGGGTGATGTGGTAGCGTGTTCTAGGTTTTTTATGTGCTTTATTCGGCTGTCCAGTCTGAGGAGACCATCTTCGTCAAATACTGGGCAGAGGGTTCAACTTGCTGGATTTGGGCAAAGGCTTGCTATCTCGAAGCAAGGAAAGTTCTTCGCTAAACGAGTCAGCCTGCGCCTTTCGAAGAATGGCAATTTCAGCCGTCTGTATCTCTAAAGTGGACAGCGGAGGAAGCTTAGGTAGAAAAATATTATTAATGCTTTTGGAATTTAGGTTGTTCGGTGCCAAAAGAAAACGGAATTTGCTGACGCACTGTAAAAAGCGTGCTGTTGCGCGAATCAGGCGTAGCCACTCGCTAAAATGTTAGGGATCTGGCACAACCGATGAAGGTTTATCCAGATTAGTTAGTCCTACATGCACCTTAGAGGGTTTTAACTCTCCCAAGATGAATGTAGGCGTTGTTTCAGGCGTCAATGGTTCTTTGGGCCACTTACTTGGTGGCAGCAACAAGAAATCAGGTCCAGAGAACCACCGCGATAAGTCGATGTCACGATCCTTTAGTCTGGTCGCGTCATCTGCGACATTCAAACCACCTGGTACAAATTTCCAATTGCTGACGTTGGTTATCTCGGTAATCTCACCCACGCGATTTGCCACAAATGGTTTGAAAGTTCGCGCGTCGCTGCGAATCCAATTCAAAACTGTGGTGGAATCTGACCAAAAGTGAATAGAACTCGGTCGTCATGACCGATGCACACGGTATTGGCAAAACGAGCAGCAATCAGGCCTGCTTGGAGCTCAAGACGTGGTATAGACGTAGGTTTCCACCAATAAGTGACAGCTTCATGGTGCCATTTGAAAATGTAAAGCGCCAGTATGTGACGCAGGAATACGCCTCCTCACTAGCGTCAGCAAATACTTGGAGCTGTCGGTCACTGATATCCTCGCCGTGGAAACCACATCTATACCAGCGAGGAATTTTGACATCTACAATCGTAGCTAGTTGTCGAGACCAGGCCAACCATTTGTGAATTGCATCTGGTTGCAGCTCGGTATCCCAATCAATACCAGTTCTCCATGTCTGTTGAAATAAGATACGTCCCTGAATGACCAGCGGAGTTAAGAGACTGAGAGGGTCCTACACGCACATCAAATAGGACAATACCTTGTGTTTAGTAAGTTTCTTCTTTTCAGGAATTGGGGACCCATTGCGAAAACTAAAAGTGTCGCTCTTGGGATGCCAGATGAGTCCCAAAGTCCTAACAAAGGCTTTAGGACCTACGTGAACATTGTTAGGTGGGGAAGCTCGTAAGTCCTCAGGTATGGCTCCAAATGCGGAAAGTATGTTCGATATCCAAGTCAGCTGCAAGTTGTGAGGCTTCATGGCTCTTGCCGCTGCTGGGTATGACTTCTGCAATTCTTGGGCATTACGGTTTTTTATATATAAAGCAGTGCATGGACTGCACACAGCACCAAATATAACAGAAGTCATTCTGTATTCCTTCAACTCACAGCTGCTATCTTCCCTCCAAATAAATCGTAAACCATCACGGTCTTCCGCCGTAATTCTCATTTGGGGAAACATTTCCTTAACGTCAGCTGTCATTGCGATGTAACCTTCGAAAATCGGAATAATATATGTAGCAATGACTGCAGAAGGTCGGGCCCGGGGAGCAGAAGGGAATTCTGACTCCCGAGGTCTTCGCTGCTGCTTCATGGACCACACGAAGTTTCCGTTTTTGAGGATGAATTACGGGAAAGTGTGGCAAGTACCAACGCAATGGTTTCTGTGTATCACTTGTGTTAATGGTATCATGGTAGGTATGCTTTGAACACTCTTCCGCGTAACCTTTTGACAACATGTTGTTAATAAAATCACAATAACCTTTTTTGAACTCTGTGTCTCGGGCCAAGCGTCTTTCTAAACCAAGAAACCTTGAAAGGGCATGCGGGTGTAGCTATCAGGTATATGTGGGGTGTCTTTTCGCCATAGTAGACCAACTTCAAACCTACCTGACGGCAAACGTTTGGCTGTGGAATCTAATACCTCTAAAGCGTATTTATCCTCTTTAGAGCATGTGTTTTCCAACTTTGCAATACCTATAGTATCAAGACGAAAGTAATCTTTGATAAGTTCATCCATAGTAAGGTCAACGGAATCATTTACAGAAACGTGATTTATAAAATGGACAGGTTTAGTCAAGCTACTGGATTTGCCGTGTACTACCCAACCTAAAGCTGTACGGGTGGCAACGGGCTGACTCTTAGTACCTTCCCTAATCTCACGACTTACAGTCAAATACCAATGCTCAGCGCCAAGCAGTATCTTAGGTGTAGCGTCACTTAGTGTAAGATCATCGGCCTAATCTGTCAGATGTGGATATTTAGAAATGTCACTTGGTTTGATAGTTTGTGTAAACAGATAGTGAGTCCATAGCCTTAGCATTATTCACTGAAAATATTTCAGAACAATTTTTGCCCTTAATAGAAAAGCACACATGTTGTATTGGTTTATTTGTTGACATTCCTGCAACGCCGTCAACCTTGATTGACGCCATGGGGCCCGTCGCACCAATGTGACGTGCCACCTCCGAATCTCAGGGTTGCTGTGGATCCGCAATCAAACAAAGCATGAGTGACATATTTTCCGTGTGGGCCACTCACTTGTACTGGCACTATTTGTAAAAACACGTGTGAAGTTGACATTTCGTCATTTGTGTGTGATTCAGTAACGTTAGAAACGATAACAGTTTTATCGGAGTCCTTGTGTTCAGTCACGACGTTGTACAAGGCTGACGGAGACTCTTCGGCGGCGCGGGGCGCGGGCGGCGACGTCGCCGAGTGCAGCAGCGGGTGATGGAAGCGCACGCACCTGTCAACGCCACACCGACCTACTTTACAAGTTTTCCAACGATGTGTTTTAGATTCCAAACACTTGTAACATATTTTAGCTTCACGCAACCAAATCCACATCATCTAACGGTAGGGATATAAAATCCTTGCAATCAGTCAGTTTGTGTTTGTTATTACAGTAGCGACATAATTCAGTGTTTTTGTTACGGGCAGATGTGACATGAATGTTCTCACGTCGTGTCAGATTGTGTGAGAAATTGTTGCCAACTGTGCCTGGCCGCCTACCTATGTCACCCATAAAATTGTTAGGTCGCCTACCTAAATCTGACATTAAAATTCCAGGTGGTTTAGCGTAGTTGGGTATTAAAGCAAATCGATTGTGCTTGACAGCTTCAATATTGAGAAAATCAGACAAAAGTTGTATTTTAGGTATCGATCGATCGCTACGAAACGCATAATCTTTCCACTGACTGTACAAAATCGGTGTCAGCTTACTCAATACAGAATGAACCATTTCGAAGGAATAAATATGTTCAATCTGGTCTAGGTTTCTAATTACGGCTATACAATTGCGCAATCTACAAGCAAACGAATTCAACTCTTTCTGGTCAAAGCTTATCTTTGGGAGATTCCGCACGAGAGCAATCTCGTTCAGCACGAGCATCTCGGGGAGCGCGAACGTCTGTCTGCTCCAGCATGTCGAGCACCTCGTCCGGCCGCTCGGCCGTATACAGCAACGACGACACGCTCTCCAGCGTATCTGCCGGTGTAAACAAATGTTGAGTCTCACGATAAATACGCTTGAACATCAACCACTCTGTAGTTTTACCGCTGAAAGGATGACTCCTTTCAGCGGTAAAACTATGTTCTCACAAGCTGGAGTTGATACTCCAGCTTGTGAGAACATTTTTGCGAATAAATATTCATTCCGGGTTGTTTTGACAACGAATGACACTCTTTTTGCATTGAGTTGACTGACGGCCGCGTAAATGACAGCGCCTTTTTTGATGTTGTTTGAAAAAGTCTGGTATCATTTACTGGAATATGATAAGTCACGGGATTTTTGTAAATATGACCGTGATTTTCATGATTTTCAGCTTTGTGTTTATCATAATCGCCGTGCTACTGAAATGTGAAAATCCTGGTGCGTGACATGGTCTCGTGAGAAATATGGGGTACCCGGGTTGTTTACGTTTTGCGAGTTTACGTAATTAGGTTCTAGACCCATATTTCTCTCGGGATTTTCATTGATCATAGCGGCAACCACATCCGTAGTAGTGTCTGGCACGTTCGCGACAATTTTTATGCCGTCGGGACGGCTGCTATGATTTGTGTCGTGAACCCATGATGCAGTACGTGAATAGGATTGACTGACCGTATGGGTGGACCGTTCATCAATTTCCTGAGCTGCTAACGTTGCTTCTGCGTCGAGTTCTTCCACTCGCTGCATTTGTTCGAAGACCTTACGTTCGCAGTTCAGGTTGAGAAGCTGACGGGCGACCTCCTGTTCGCGCTCTAAGAACTGCTGCTCCCGTTCGAGCAGCTGTTGTTCGCGTTCAAGGCTGCGGCGAGCCAATTGTGCCTCCGCGGACAGTCGGCGAGCCTTAATAGTGGCTGACGACCGCGAAGACGACACGCGCGACCTGGAACTAAAAGAAACATTACTGTGTTCCATAGAGCACTCGCGAGGCGTCTCGGGACACTGGGAATTTGGCGGCGCGGGTGAAACAGTGGCTTCAGTCGGAATTTGGTCTAACGTCGAAGACCGACCGAGCCCACCCGTGGCGGATGCTCCCGACTCCGAGAGCGATGCGCGAGAAATTTTTGCTGGCGTCACCAGCCGCTTTGCTTTAGTTCGCGTGATCATTATTAAACACGGTGAAGGACCATAAATGTACAGGAATCGATAGCTACAGGCGAGGAGTAAAGCAAAAACAGCTGACTTTCAGACCAATATATTGACACGACATAAAACAAGAACATAACACAACCGATAATATACAAAAGGAAGAGACAATAGAGTTATAAAACGTATAAATATAAAACTATTAGGCAATCCTCGACACTAGTAGTAAGGGTTGCTGAGCTAAGCCGCAGACCGATAGACGGACATGGCGAAACTATAAGGGTTCCTTGTTGTTGTCGACTACGGAACCCTAAAAATGCCACTATCTCAATATTGCAGCCGAAAAATTAATTGTTATGTACTTTCTCAAATCATAAACGAAAATGTATCTTCGTTTCTCCCTTCTACTTTTTATGTACTTACTTTAACCTATGTTGTGAGGTAAACAGACGAATACTTATGTATGATGAACCAATCCGTGCTTGGGGTTTTTTTTATTACTATGGGATCACTTGACCATGAATTCCCATAACCTAGGGCAGCATTAAAGGAGTTATTACACATTCCTAAATTTAGGATCATAAATGGGCCAGCAGAATTGAATAAAACACCTCCTCACTCCGAACCTAGTGTTTCTGCTCTATTGCCAGTGACTAAATTAGGACGTGTAATAATCCCTTACGTTGTAATGCATGAGATGAACATAATAACTTTTGTTTTGACAGGCAAGAGACTACAGGAATGGGTGTGCGTGGTGGTTTGTTGCACATTGTGCGTGTGTGCTGGTCTCCTCATGGCCCGGTACATTCGCAGTGATGCCTCCTTGTTATTGGCGGCACTAGCTGGTGTTCTAACAGCAGATTTTGCTTCGGGTTTTGTGCACTGGGCTGCAGACACTTGGGGGGCGGTTGACCTACCTATTATAGGCAAAGTAATTATACTTATATTTCTGTTTATGTGCTTCCCGCGTATTTCTAACACTTAAGTAACTTATCTAAAGTATATAGTTTTGCCATTATGTGTTGATATACATGTTACTACAACGTTGAAACGACTTACAATTGGGTTAAATTATGGTTGGTGTACATTTGCTCGCATGTCTTGGCATTACTACTGCAGTGTCGACACACATTTCCAATTGCTATTTACAAGTACATACATGGTTGTTCAAAGTAGATTTAAGGAGCTTGTGCCAGTCAACACATTCACGCTGCGCAGCTTGAGAGTTGGCTTTATGTTACTTAAGGAGCTTGTGCCAGTCAACACATTCACGTTGCGCAGCTTGGGAGTTGGCTTTATGTTATTTAAGGAGCTTGTGCCAGGCAACACATTCACGTTGCGCAGCTTGGGAGTTGGCTTTATGAACCACTTCCATACACATTGCCTCACGAATGTTAGCTTACGCTATTATACGCCACATCGTGCATTGAACTTCTGTATGTAATTTTAAATTTAGACAAAATTCGTGTGCACAAAAAGGGATTAATACTCGTAGTGTTTATCATAGGACAAAAAACCACAAGGCAATTTTATCTAAACATGTAATGATTTTATCATTATAACTAGGATAAATCAGCTTTTACATGGCAAGCATGGTCAGTTTTAGGGTAAATGCAGATTATTATATGGCAACATTGTTAAAAAACCTGGAAGCATGAAAGGGGTTAAACGTAATTTGGGGGGAGGAACGCCGGAGAGCGCACTTTGTTCGGGGACGAGCTGATGGACAGACCACCTGCAATCCTAAGGCACTAGTTAACCACCAGAAGTACTCATCATACTCAGTACAGACCCATTCAAATATAATGATGTCTGTTCGTAATTTTTTAATAATCTACTAGCTTCTGCCCGCGACTTCGTCCGCTTGGAACTCTTTCAAATCGTACCTCCATACAAACTTTCTTCCCCCATTTCACCTCTTTAGGGGATTATTTTCGGGATAAAAACTGTCCTATGTCCTTCCCCTACATAAAAACTACCTCCATTCCATACCAAAATAATGTCCCTCGCCAAATTGACAGGAGCTCACGCTGCCGGTACCTGTTTTCGAATAAAGAAAATAATTATCAAAATCGGTAAAGAATTGTTGCTGAACATACATAACACGAATTGAGAAGCTGAGATATCTTACTAAGCCTTTTTGAGATGTATTTATTACTAGCTCTGCCCGCGACTCCGTCTGCCTGGAACTAGTTTATATCGTAGCTCCATATAAACATTCACCCCCCAATTCACCCCCTTATGGGCTGATTTCCGGGATAAAAACTATCCTATGTCCTTCTCCAGGACTCAAACTATCTCTATACCAAATGACATCAAAATCGATTCAGCGGTTTAAGCGCGAAGAGGTAACAAACAACACACAGACACACTTTCACATTTATAATATTAGTATGGGGCGTTTTTTAAGTGTACCTTTCGGTTTTTGGCATGTCCCTCGAGTTTGACGTGATATCTTCTCACATGCAAGCTAATGGTTATCGAAATATGTTTCGACTAATTAGGTGCCCCATTCAAATATCTATTAAAATTACGAAGCTACAACAGTTTTAATGTTGCTTGCTAGAGAGAGAAAACGCTATGATCGTCACGTCACGTCACGATCCTCGAACGTCATAGTAAATGACAATCGTTATGAAGGTGCGATTTGCGGAAAAGGGACAGAACATACCTACCCCCTCTTAAAACTTTGGACACATAACTTTGTGACTATGCTTTTGCTCCATTTGACTACATTCTTAATTACTTTTCAAGAAAATACACCATTATTGATTATTTTATTTAGTGTCTACACCCCTATTATAGCTTTAATTAACTTTTATTAGACTTTTCGACACTCGTATCTATCCTTATTCGATAATTTCTAGCCAGTATTACACTGTGTTTAGGATATTTTAATAAAAAATTACCTCGGATGGGACGTTCCACAATGTGACAAAAGTCACTATACGTTGGAACAGCACGTCTATCATGAGACGGCCGCGACATACTCTCGATTTTTCTCGCACTATTCCTCTTGCTCTAAGTTTTCTAGTAAGAAAGAGACGGATAGTGCGAGAAAAATCGAGAGAGCTCGCGCGCCGTCGCATGATAGCCGTGCTGGTAAAGCCTAGTTCACAATGTGAAATTTATTCATAGACTAGCTTCCGCCCGCGACTTCGTCCGCGTGGACCCGGGATAAAAGCTATCCTATATTTTAATCCAGGCTATAAACTATCTTCGTGCAAAATTTCATTCAAATCGGGTCAGCCGTTTAAGCGTGATTGAGTAACAAACATCCAAACATCTAAACTTTCGCATTTATAATATTAGTAGGATTTAGCTTGGACAGATACTTACCTGTAGACCCCGTTATCTTGTCGCACTGACATTGCTTTTCCGTAGAGCGTGAATGTTTTTTTTATCGACCGGCTCATTATCTATGTTTATATAATGCAACAATGCGATTGAATTTTCGTCTTTTTAATATTTGCTCAATCTCAACCAAAACTTCTTGATTAAAAATAAGTAAATAACCGTTGGTCTTACGTGAAGCAATAACCTCAGATAAATATTAATGTAGTTCATATCATATCCTATTGTGTAAATCAAAGTGGGTTAATTCTCCCGGTGTTCAAATACATAAACATATTCTTATTCTGTATTTGTCACTGTTTTTATATGTCTGTACTTGTTTTTGGCAATAAATTATTATTCTATTCTATTCTATTCTATAAACTTATTCAGCTTTAATTTTGCTCAAGACTATATTTTCATAGAGTACGAAGTTTTCGAACAAAACCTGAATTTCTTACGAATGGAGTACATTTTTTAAGATGGCAGCCGCTCTATGAGGTCCTGACCCGAGGACTTTTAGGAGCCGGAAACAGGTGCAGGGCTTCTAACAAACATTCGTACCAAATTTCATCAAACTCCCCCAGGATTTCGAGGTTAGACAATATCGACTGTACTAACAAGAGTCAGAATCAGAAATATAAAATGCCGATCAAATTCGTGCGTCATCTCTGGCAGTATTTGTCAGTTGATATAAATGGTTAAATCTTAATCAAGTAAAAATTGCGATTTCGCGACTATATGTTAATGGTAGGTCTACGAAGGTCACGTTGATCGTAAATCATCTTAACAGATGACTAACGTGTTTACCCACCACACATACCTAAGTTCCTTTTGTTCTCACATATTATAAGATCACTACGTTTATTTTTATTTTAGCAGTCTATAATCTACGATACTCATACTCATTCGTGTTGATATGTGTGACTGTTTCTTTAATTATTTATATTTTGCAAAGACAAGCTAGTTAGGCCAATACGTCACTGGTTCGTACAATCTAGTATCGAACCGGTGCGTTAGTGAGGTCAAGGTCTTAAGCATGTAAATAAATTAGTAAACACCCACACTGCATGTTCCGTGAAAAAAGTCTCACATGGGAATCGCCAGTGCACAGTGAGTGAAGTATGACCGTAAAGTCGCCGTCAATGGAATTTGCTAACTAAGTAAACAAACCGCCATAGTGAAAGACAATTTTAATATGGAGGTTTGTTTACATAGTTAGCAAATTCTATTGACGGCCACTTTACATTTTAATCATTTAGTTATCACGCCACAGCAAGTACACTCCCTTTTTAGGGTTCTGTAGTCGACTAGGAACCCTTATAATTTCGCTTTGTCTGTCAGTCCGTCCGCGGATAATCTCAGTAACCGTTAGCACTAGAAAGCTGAAATTTGGTACTAATATGTATATCAATCACGCCGACAGTGGTAAAATAAAAAGTGATAAAAAAAAAATTATTACCCCTATACGTAACGTGGGGAGTGTTTTTTTTTTCATTTCAACCCTAACGTATCACACGTTATATTGTTGGATAGGTTTTTCAAAATGAATAGGGGTTTGCAATTCATTTTTTGATATTGTTAATATTTTCGGAGATAACCGCTCCAGAAGTAAAAAAAATGTGTCCCCCTCTCCCCCCTAACTTTTGAACCATAAGTTTTAAAAATATGAAAAAAATCTCAAAGGTAGAACCTTATAAAAACTTTCTAGGAAAATTATTTGGAACTTGATAGGTTGAATAGTTTTTGAAAAAAATTACAAAACAATTTCTGAACTAAATTTGTAATTTAACTGTATAAGCAGGTGTTTATTGTATCTTTAATTTCTACAAAATCACAATGAAATGACGTGCTTTCAAATAAAGTAAAAAAACGGTGAAAATCGGTTCACGCAATAAAGAATTATCCCATAAAAATCATCTTCCATACTTTACGCTCGCGCGCAATAGTTTACTTAATTTGCCAATAGATGTCGCTGTACGCGGAACGCTCACATTGTATATGGCGCTGTTAAGATTTTTCTTGATTTAATGGGGTCGGAGCAGGTGCGCCCATACATTACGTCGAAAATTTGTCGTGCCCGAATTGTCTTAGTTGTCTTTGGTCGTTCGTTGTCTAATAATAAAATTGTTCGCTAAGTATTGCTTGTATTGTGTCTGTCCATAATACATGGTCAATTTGATTTGGGAATTTGAACTCTCTTGCTCATACATTCGGTTCACGGAACGGGCTACGGAACCCTACACTGAGCGTGGCCCGACACGCTCTTGGCCGGTTTTTACTATTTGTGTCGAGGACACATGGCAAATACTTACAAAACCCGACCAAAACTACTGTGTTAAAAAGTATGCAGTACGTTCAGTGCAAGCCGCTTATTTTTGACGCAATGAAGGATATTGTAGGTACCCCATGCTAACAATCGCGACAATTTCAATTGAGCCACTTGCTGCGAATCTCATCTCAACGATCACACGTTACTGTTACCGGCCTGTTTTCTCGTAACATGAAATATTTAAGTAATCTTATTTTTTTGAGAACCATTATATTATAACAACGCCAGTAAGCAACCAGATTTAGTTACTAGTTACAATTGAGTATTAAGCAGCGTAAAGTTTCATACTATGGTTAGGTATGCACCTCACCTACCTACGTAATTGGTTAGATAGATAGTCGAATACCACCACGTAACGTAACACAATGCACCGCCGCATCAGCTTTTCATCCATGTGTTTGTATTCTCACGGGAGCGTAACATCTGCTTTATTCACTTTATTAATGTAGCTAGCTGTCCTCTTTAAAGTAATTACATTAATTGCCTACAATAATTGCCGTATTGTAATATTTAAATAATTGGTCAAATGCTAAGTTCCTTTGGCAGTGTTAATTAATTTGAATTGGTACTTTCATATATGCTGTACCCAACTACCTACGTAGTAGGTAAAACTAAGAAGTTATTAAATATCGCCAGTATCGTAAAAATTCACTGGAGTAGGTAACGTACCTAAAACTTGTAAAGTTTTTGGTAGTTCATAAAAGGTACCTACCTAATAGAATACCCAAGATTCAAGTCGAGCAAACTCAAGCCCAATCCAATTGTTTAAGCAGAGTTGTACGAGTATACTCATGTAGGTATATGGATTACTCCGGTAGGTACCTCAGTCGAGTTCTCCAATACATATACAGTACGATTACTGTTAGTTAAGACCTGACAGATGGATTGCCTTCATTTAATTTTCAACTTTAATTTCATATAGATAAAGCATTTTTCAGAATACTGTTACCCACATCTACCGATTTAGTAATAACTATTTTATTTGTATAAGATTAAAGTTGAAAATTAAATGAAGGCAATCCATCTGTCAGGTCTTAACTAACAGTAATCGTACTGTACAGACAACCTAGTAAAACTATCTACACATGCGTCCAATACATAGTAACAATAAAGACCGTGTATTATGTCGCAGGGAAATGGCTAAAACAGAGATTTGAACAAATATCTAAGCCTTAGTTTATATCCCTTAGATTCTAAGGGATATGACCAAATCACGCAGGCTGTTAAAACGGCGTATCCATTTTATAATTTGCCTAGAAAAAACGGTTTGGGTGTAGCAAATGGCTATGACGTAGGTACCCTTTATAGGCATACGAAGTTGTTGGTTTAGTAACTAGGTATACTTTACTACACTAGAATTTAAATTCACATGTATCAGCAAATAATCAATTCAAATTTACCTACATACTTAAACCAAATATAAATTGTTCGGAGTATTACTTGATTCATACAGTGTTATATATGGAAGTAGATATACCTATAATATCTTTTATTATTATTCTGTAACTATTTATTATCTATTATGTTCATTTTCTTGCCTTTCGGCATCCTTCGGACGTGCCGGGAGAAAGAAAAAAAAACCGGCAAGTGCGAGTCTGACTCGCGCACAAAGGGTTCCGTACCATTATCCGTTGAATGAAAGGTAAATTGCGGTTTACGATTTATGACGTAAGAAAAAAAACTACTTACCTACTAGATCTCGTTCAAACCAATTTTCGGTAATGTACATATTGTACATCATAGGTTTTTTTTTCTATTTTGTATGAAAATCTTAATGCGGTTCACAGAATACATCTACTTACCAAGTTTCAACGGTATAGTTCTTATAGTTTCGGAAAAATGTGGCTGTGACATACGGACGGACAGACAGACAGACATGATGAATCCATAAGGGTTCCGTTTTTTGCCATTTGGCTACGGAACCCTAAAAACGCGTGATTCGAATTTTTATCATTGTTTTTGCTACCCGCTGCGATACAATATCTTTTAGGTGTCTTTGTAATTTATTCATTTCAACAGAAACAATGCAACACACAAACAGACTAATGCAGCGAACGTGCCGCTTGCGATATATTTACGATTTACGTAAGCGTGTGCGCGTGAAGTAGCGTGCGCGTGCGATCCTATACACAGCGTGGCGGCAGCCACTGAATGGTCCCCGTCAGATGGGGAACCGGCTGTACTTGTAGCGATGAACGTAAAGCGCGGAGTGACCCGCGCCTGCCGTGGGTTTGTTAAAAAAGAAAGTTGGGTTAGGGTTAGGTTACGAAGAGACAATTTACTTTTACCAAATGTACAGAATTAACAATGTTTGTTTTATACCTATGACTTGAAAACGTTATACACAAACCTATTATCATCACATCATCAACATTTTCAGACCGTAGTCGCCCATGGCTGAGCTTAGGTCTCTCTTCGAGTACGCAACCCGTCCCTATCCTGAGCTAATCTTATCCAGAATTGACCCGCAATCATCCTAATATCATCCACCCATCGAGCTGGTGGACGGCCGACGCTCATTTTACCTAGAAGTGGCCACTAACCTGACGCCTTTTTGGTCCACCTACCATAATTCTGCGTGGCAAGGTGTCCTGCCCAACTCCACTTGAGTTTGGTAATGGTATCTCCAACGTCGCGCACCTTAGTGCGACGTCGAATCTCGACATTTCTCACGCGCTCTTGTAGTTTAATATTAACACCGAGCATTGCGCGCTCCATGGCTCTCTGTGCTACTCGTATTTTGTGCACAGCACTTTGTTAGCGTCTATGTTTCGGCACCGTAACTCATGGTGGGCAGGACCCATTGATGAGACGAGTCTTCAGGCATTGTGGAACTTGGGTGGACTTGTAGGTAGGGCGTTATAGGACATTGATGTATGGGAACCAATATTTTCTTCATTAAAGCATGAGCCTTGGCACACTTGATACTTAGGTGGACTAGGGTCGAAAACGCCCGGGAGCCAATCGCGGAAGCCCCGCTGGTGGGGGGTGGGAGGGGGGGAAGTTTCGTTCCGCCGCGGATTCTTTCGGTCCTCCTATCGTCTTATTTATAGCGACTAGGGCATGTTTGGTATCGTTTTTGGATAAAATGGCCGATCATTTTCTGTGACATTCATAACATGTTTTCATAGAAAAAAAAGAATAACAGGCAAAATTCAATAAATCACCGAAAATTTTTTTCTTTCGGCAACGATTACGTGAAAGCAAGCAACAATTGGAGCACTAAACAAATATAATTATAAAGCCATATTAATGTAGATTCTAAAAACATATAATATATCAGAACAATTTGAAACGTAACTACGTAAAATAAATATTGAAAAGCAGACTCGTCAAAATTTTACTTCATAAAATGAGGACCTCAAAATATTTATAGGGACTAGGGCATGTTTGGTATCGTTTTCGGATAAATTGAGGATGGCCGATCATTTTCTGGGACATTCATAAAATGTTTTCATAGAAAAAAAAAACACCGATTTTTTTTCTTTCTGCATCGATTACTTGAAAACAAGCAACGATGTGGGCATTAAAAAAATATGATTATAAAGCTACATTTATGTAGATTCCAGAAACATATAATATATTAGAACAATTTGAAACGAAACTACGTAAAAAAAAGTTTAGCACAGCAGACACGTCAAAATTTTACTTCAATGAGGACCTCAAAATGAAATTTTATAATTGATTAATTTTGTAATGTAACTACTAGCTAAATTGTATATAACGTAGTTTGTAGCTGGGTTTACGTTTGTTAGCATGTGTGTTATATGTAAAATTGGGAATAATCTAACCGTTTGATGATCTCAATTGACTGGTTCAAAATAAGACTAACAAGTACAGATCAGATTATATTATATATTCTTGTTGGTGACAAAGCGGCCGCATCTTCATCTTAACTCGACGGGAGCAACAAGCACGGCTGCCTTACCGTTACCGCGACTGATAAGCCGGCCGCGACGTCACTACAGGGGAAGGTCCGCGGGGGCGGGGCAGGGTTTCTGGTGTCACTCGCGCTGCGTACCGCACATATTGTTCGCGCTATTTTATTGTATTTATAACTTTCGGAATTAAACAGAAGAAATTACAGTCCACTCGCATTTTTAATAGTCTAGATATCCTTCAAGCACTGAACAAGGCACTAGACCCAACATATGGTCCTTAAGCTCACCGTAGAAAGGAAAGCGACTAATTTCGAAAGTTAAATCGAGAAGTTGGGACTTAATCGAGGACTGCAACGATCGAACATTTCGTCGCCGTAGTGGTCATATCACCGTGACGAAAATAATCGAGTGATTGGACAAGTATCTTCCTCGTCACCCACCATCTCTTCATCATCATTGGTCTTCGAGCAAGCCGCTTATGCTAGGATCCATCAGCATCTGTATCCTCTTCGTCAAGCAACGGCAATTTCAGCCTATCAACAATAAACCTAGGAACCGTGAACAGCAGCGAGCGAGTATCATACGAACAAAGGAACCATCAATTACGCAACATACATATCCAAGTGATACCTAAGTGCACAGGAAAAGGATCCCGCAAACTATCGAAAACGACCCAGGATAGCATAACTGTGAGGCCTTTCCAATTCCTAATTTATTTGGGTATTCATTTAATTACACTTATTTTTTAGAGTCACGTCATATTTAATAAATCTTTACCTATTTACAATTATCAGCGGCACGACAAAAGCGTAATTGTTGAGTTTAACATTGCTTCGATCTCATATAATATTTAACATAAACCTACAATCACCAATCAAGCTACCATTACCAATACAAACATTAACTTGCATCTAGATTAACAATTAAATCATAAAACGTACTTATACCTAACATAATCTTACTGTTTACCATTTCATACTAACATTCACAAATAAAAGTCATACATAATTAATAATACATAGGTAATTGCTACCGGTAAACATTAAGAGAAACTTAACGTAAACAATTACACAGGTATAAAGTGAAATCAGCTGGTGCATTATCCAATTCTACTTACAAATACATTTCATTCGAGTGCGACAAACATAGTTAACATTCATTTCGCATATTGATTTTAGATAACAAAAAATCCACAACCATTTTTATAAAACTATAGGTGGGTATATTATAATATCATATCAGTGTACTCTGGCATAAGTGTCCTGCGCATTTTTAATAGCAATATATTTCTGTGGGCAATCACGAATGCTCAGCGCCTGATAAAAGTGTTGAGCAAAAATTACATTGTCATTTCATCTGTTGCTAATAGAAAATTCGTAGGAACCATAATTTTAATCTTAATAGTTGAAACTTGTTGCTATTTTTTTCGCACAGTGACTTTGCATAGTGCTTTACGCATACATATAGCAAATAGCTTCAATTACTTCTTACGACTGCAAAATGGCTAATGACGCTAGATGCAAAGAATTAATAAAGAAGCGCGCTTCAATTAAAGCTAAGCTTACACAGTTTACTGCGTACGCAGCTACGTCAAAAACTTGTGCACGCCTAAGCGACTCGCAGTTAGTGGAATTGGATATGCGCATAAAAAAGCTTGAAGATTCTTACGAAACTTTTGACAGGTATCAGAGTGAATTGGAGGTGCTAGCTGAAGACCCGACCGAGCAGTACTCTGACCGCGAGCAGTTCGAGCGGTCTTACTACCATGAAATTGCTGCCGCTCGAGCACTTGTTGACAGACATCGCAGCCAACTTGCTAAGGAGGTTCAGTCTGAGGCAGGCTCCAATGAATGCCCAACAGTAGTATCCAATAGACACAACAACGTCAGATTGCCTAAAATTAATCTGCCGCATTTTAGCGGTGGTTATCAGAATTGGTTGGAGTTTAAAGACATCTACGTTTCCTTAATTCATTCTGAGACAGGTATCGACAATATTAATAAATTCCATTACCTGCGCGCCTCTCTTCATGGGAGCGCAGCATTAGTAATTAGAAGTTTAGATTTTAAGAGTGAAAATTACGATGCCGCTTGGAAGCTCCTTTGCGAAAGGTATGACAATAAGCAGTTGCTTGTCAATAATCATGTCCAGGCACTGTTTAACATAGAGCAAGTCCATAAAGAGTCAAGTCATAGCTTGCGACAGATTGTTGACAACACTAAAAAGAATTTAAATGCCTTGGCCACACTTGATCAGCCAGTCCAGCATTGGGATACGTTGGTCATCCACATAATGGCCTCAAAGTTAGACGGAGTCACAAGCAGGCACTGGGAGGAGCATAGGAACACATTGTCGTCGCCCCCCACACTTAACAACTTTATAACATTCCTCAGCAATCGGTGCAATCTATTAGAGACCTTAGAGGAATCAAAGCACATCAGGGTTAAGGCTGACACATCCTACAACAAATCAAAAAGCCTTCTGGTATCTGCAACTAACACCGACAGACCAAAAACATACAATATGTCGTGTCCCTTATGCCACAAAGCTCACTACGTCTTCAGTTGTGAGGCTTTTAGGTCTTTGCCCGTAGAGCAACGCATACTTAAAGCGAAAGAGTATAAGGTGTGCTTGAATTGTTTACGCCCGGGTCATAATGACAGCAAATGCAACCTTAGTCACTGTAAGTATTGCAAAGTCAAGCACAACACTCTTCTTCACGTACACGCAGAGCCAAATAATGCGTCAGAACACGTAGCATTCTCTGCTAGTACTAGCATTGATCGAAATGTGCACCAACACGTCTTACTTTCAACAGCCCTTGTCAGAGTCCGCGACAGCGAGGGCCAGTTGCACAGCGCTAGGGTCTTGCTAGACAACGGCAGTACGGCCAATTACATAACCCAGGATTTATCTGGTAAGCTACAACTGCCAACTCAAAATGTGACATCAAAGGTGTCCGGGATTAACAATCAAGAGTCAACTATTAGGCACTCCTGCTCCCTTAAAATGGAGTCTTATGATGGGAGTTACAGCACCGAAATTGATTGCTTCATAATACCCAAAATTACGTCTACAATCCCGAACACCTTCATAGACGTACAAGACATACCCATACCAGCGGGAATTTGCCTTGCCGATCCTACATACAACGAGCCTTCTTCAATCAACATCCTTGTTGGTGCACAGGTCTTCTGGAGCGTAATCGGCACAAATCGTATTAGTTTGGGCAAACATAATCCCACTCTCTTTGAGACAAGGCTAGGTTGGCTCTTATCAGGCGTCATATATCAGCCAAGCTCTGTCAAACCAGTTTGTTTGTTCCTTGCTGACAGACAGACAGACACAAGCCTTACGCGGTTTTGGGAACTTGACACCATATCCCCAAAACATGACTTAACGCTGGACGAACATGCATGCGAAGAGTTGTTCTTAAATACAACTAAACGGAATGAGGAAGGGCGTTTCGTAGTGACCATCCCACTTAAAGCAACACCAGAACAGTTAGGGAGCTCGTTTGAAATAGCTAAGCGAAGATTTTTATCCCTAGAACGCAGGCTAGATAGGGACTCCTTGCTGAAAGAACGATATGTGCAATTCATGGAGGAATACGAGGCCTTAGGTCACATGAACGACACCATACCATGCAAGTCATTGCCGTCTTACTACCTGCCACATCACGGAGTAATTCGAGAGTCGAGCGCGACCACCAAGCTTCGCGTCGTGTTCGATGCCTCAGCTGTCACTACATCTGGCAAGTCCTTTAATGATATCCAGTTAATAGGGCCCAGAATACAAGACGACATATTCTCCATCTTATTACGGTTTCGTCAACATAAATATGTGGTGGCAGCTGACATCGAGAAAATGTACCGACAAATTCTTGTGGATGAAGAGCAGCAGCAACTTCAATTAATATTATGGAGGTCAGATCCTTCCAAACCCCTCAAAACGTATGCCCTTAAAACGGTCACTTACGGAACCTCATCGGCGCCATTTTTAAGTACGCGGTGTCTCTTACAGTTGTCACGAGAGTCCAGAGACGAAAAAATTCGAGAAGCCATTGCTAAAGACTTTTATGTAGACGATTTTTTATCGGGCTCACACTCAGTTAGTGATACAGTGGCACTGTGTAATAGCGTTGCAGATACACTTAAAACTGCACAATTTCATTTACGCAAATGGCAGTCAAATAGTCCGGAAGTCCTAAAAGCAGTTTGTGACCGTACCTGCCTGAAGGAATGTGTCAACTTGAGTGAAAACGAACTGTCGAAAACTTTGGGTCTTAATTGGAATTGCGCTCGTGACAGCCTTTCGTTTAAAATAGACATTTCTTTGCCCAAAGTAGTCACCAAGCGACACATTCTTTCGGCTATTGCACAAATATTTGACCCTCTTGGCCTGGTCACACCTTGCATAGTGCAAGCAAAGGTGCTTATGCAGAAATTATGGTTGAACAAGTGTTCCTGGGATGAACCGCTTACAGGTGACTTAATTGCATCCTGGAAAGGCTTCGTTCAAACTCTTCCTCAACTCAACGATGTCACTATTGCTAGGTGGGTCTTGTGTGATTCTCCAACATCCATTGAGTTTCACATCTTCACAGACGCGTCAGAGGCAGCTTACGGAGCTTGCCTGTACGTCCGCTCCGTGGCCGGGGATGGCTCAGTCAGTGTTCGTATTCTTGCATCTAAAAGCAAAGTAGCGCCCATTAAACACACAACGATACCTCGCCTTGAGCTTTGCGGGGCCTTATTGGGAACCAGATTGTATAAAAAGATCCTTGATGCCCTTACCCGTAAGCCAGACCGCTGTATATTTTGGTGCGACTCGATGATAGTCATAGGCTGGTTGTCTTGCTCCCAGAGTTCATTGCGGCCTTTCGTAAAAAACCGTATATCCGAGATCCAAGACAATACTAATGCCGCATCCTGGCACTATGTACCTTCAAAGCAAAACCCTGCAGACTTGGTATCTCGGGGTCTTAGTGCTGACCTCATAATGAAATCATCCTTGTGGTGGTCAGGGCCACCCTTCTTAAAACATGACATTTCGCTCTGGCCGGCTCCACCGAACTCGGAAAAACATTCTCCGTTGCCAGAGATAGTGTCAAGCAAATCATTAGTCGTATGTTCCACGGCACCGCCTAATGCTACCTGTAACACAATAGAAACTTTAATTAAAAACAAATCGTCTTATTCAAAATTACAACGAGTGATAGCTTACATCTGTAGGTTCATACACAATTGTAAAGGGACACATATAAAGGTAACTGGTGATCTTACCTCATCTGAACTGGATTTCGCTTCTGTTCTGCTCGTTCGGAGATCACAACAAGACTCATTCCCCGAGGAGTACGAATTGCTCAGATCAGGCAAGAATTTACCAAACAAAGGCCGACTCAGTTCCTTGTCACCGTTCTTTGACTCTGGTCTTATCAGAGTTGGAGGTCGGCTGGCCAACTCCTTTTACGACTATGGGGTGAAGCATCCTATAATCATCTGCAGCAAGCATCCTGTCATAAGGCTGCTTTTTGGGATGTTCCATCTACGTCTTCTTCATGCGCCTCCTCAGCTGCTCTTAACAACTATAAAGCAAACCTACTGGCCGCTCGGAGGTAGAAACCTGTCCAAACATATTGTTCGTACTTGTCTCAGATGCATTAGGTTAAAGGGTGAGACAGTGCAACCGATAATGGGTAACTTGCCAAAGGAGAGATTACATCTCGAATATCCATTCCTTGAAACGGGCACTGATTACGCTGGACCAATTCTCTTAGCTGATCGCAAAGGTAGAGGATGTAGGCTCGTAAAGGCTTATATCTGCATATTCGTATGTTCAGCGTCAAAGGCACTTCATTTGGAGCTTGTCTCTGATTTAACCAAAGAGGCTTTCATGGCTGCTCTTAGCAGGTTCATAGGTCGACGTGGCAGGCCAAAGGTTATCTTCTCCGATAATGGCACCACGTTCGTTGGCACCTTTAATGAGCTGTCTAATTTATTACAACAAGACTTCGCTGCAGATATGGCAATTGAGCAGATAAACTTTTCGTTCATCCCAGCATACACACCTCATTTTGGAGGACTCTGGGAGTCTGCAGTGAAGTCTGTAAAACATCATCTACGACGTACTCTAGGTCTTGCACACCTCACTTTCGAGGAAATGACAACTTGCTTGATCAAAATCGAAGCAGTTTTAAATTCACGTCCACTTACTCCACTTTCCGACGACCCTGCCGATTTGACCCCTCTAACTCCAGCACATTTTTTAATTGGAAGGTCTCTCATGTCTTTGCCGCATCCTCAACTCACAGACCAGAAGATTACTTCTCTTCAAAGATTCCAGCGCATTGAATTCCTGAAACAGCACTTTTGGAACAGGTTCTCCAACGAGTATATTCTGGGCCTTCAAGAGAGAACAAAATGGCGAACTTCAAAGGGAAGACTAGACGTTGGAACTATGGTGGTCATCAAAGACAAGAATCTCCCACCTCTTATGTGGCTTCTTGGCCGCATTGTCCGAGTCCTGTCCGGCAAGGATGGTGTCGCAAGAGTGGCCGATATCAAGACGAAGAAGGGAGTCATACGTCGGGCGTTTAACACTATTTGTCCTTTGCCCATTCACAGTCTTGAAGACCCAAGCTCTTCAACGCCGGGAGTACATGTTGGTGACAAAGCGGCCGCATCTTCATCTTAACTCGACGGGAGCAACAAGCACGGCTGCCTTACCGTTACCGCGACTGATAAGCCGGCCGCGACGTCACTACAGGGGAAGGTCCGCGGGGGCGGGGCAGGGTTTCTGGTGTCACTCGCGCTGCGTACCGCACATATTGTTCGCGCTATTTTATTGTATTTATAACTTTCGGAATTAAACAGAAGAAATTACAGTCCACTCGCATTTTTAATAGTCTAGATATCCTTCAAGCACTGAACAAGGCACTAGACCCAACAATTCTTGTTAATCTGATTATATATATTGAAATTCGTACATATAACCCAGCTTTAAACTACGTTATATACAATTAAGCTAGTAGTTACTATAAAATCCAGGAATATGGAAGTGTAGGAAGTCTAGGTAGTCTGAATAACACACGCAGATACTATCAGTTGGAGGTTTAATCGAAGACTGATTTGCCAAAGATACATGCCTACCCTATTCTATAATATACTAACTTAGATCTACCCACAATACATATATTACACCTCCCCGCTAAATCTATTACCGTATACATGATGCAATAACTAATCTATCTCTAACCGGCGATGTGGCTTCGGAGCTTCATCACCACTATTTGACTCCTCATTTATTACCCCGCTCTCCCCGCCCACCTCCGTCTGCCGGTTGGCAGCCACGTCCCCCGCCCCCGGGGACCGCTCGGTTGCCTCTGTGGGTTGCTCCGGGCAAGGTACACTCGACAACCTCGATCTGCGTCTGATTTGATCCACATGTCTTAGAATTTGTCTACCGTTACCATGGGGGTATCTTACGGAACCTTCGGCACCTAGTACCGTTCCCTTAACCCATTTGTCAGTTCCGGTAAAGTCGCGAGCCCAGACTGTGTCTCCGGGCTGGAAGAGTCGGTGTGTGCCGCCCACGTGCGCGGCACTCACCCGGTTCTGCAGAGCGCTTCCGCTGCGCAACATATCCAGCCGGGACCGTAATGACCTACGCTGCAATAATACCGCCGGACTTTCCCCAGTGGTGCTATGTACACTATTCCTATACGACATTAAATAAGTCTGTAATGCCGCGTCCAAGTCTGTCCGGTCTCTCAAAGCCTTACTAATTGCGCGTTTGCTTAACTTTAGAGCATTTTCTGCGGCCCCGTTTGATGCTGGATGGTAGGTCGGCGAGAAAGACTGCCGTATGCCATTGATCTCCAAGAAATGTTTGAACTCTGTGCTCGTGAACGGTGGTCCTTGATCTGATACTAGTTCGTGCGGTAAACCAAATCGCACAAAGGTGGCCCTAAGTTCCATTACTACTGCCGTCGCGTTCGTTCTGCTCATTTCAATCATTTCTAACCACTTGGAACTTGAGTCAACCACTACCAAAAACGTTTTTCCCTTGAAAGGGCCTAAAAAGTCTATATGCAGTCTACTCCATACCTGGCCATGATGGGGCCATGGGCTCGGAGGGGCGTGCGCCGGCGCCGGCGCCTCCGCGGCACAGGTCTTGCACTGCCGACACTGCGCCTCCACATCTGCGTCAATATTTGGCCACCACACGTAACTCCGTGCCAGCGCCTTCGTCTTCACTATCCCCATGTGACTTATATGTAGTTGTTTAAGGATCGTTTCGCGTAAAATGGTCGGTACTACCACACGATACCCCCACATTAAACAACCCCGATCGACATACAACTCGTGGCGTCGTGTCAAGAACGGTTTAATTTCGTCATCACTGCACGGCACCGGCCAGCCCGATTATACATACACTAGCACCCTACTTAGCGTAACGTCACGAGCCGTAGCAGACTTGATCTGTTCGTTAGTAACGGGTAGGAAGTTTTCTACAAAATTGAGGTACGTCACTTCGCTGTGCGGCCTCAGGGCTGGCTTCGCCTGTGGAGTTTGTGGGAGCCTCGATATCGCATCTGCACAGTTTTTTTTTGAAGGTACGTACTCAATCTTAAAGGTATGTCCCGATAACAAAATAGCCCAGCGTTGCAGCCGCGCAGCCGCCATTACTGGAATACCTACTTTATCTCCGAGAATATATTTTATGTGAGCGGTTTGTGATCAGTTCTCAGTGTGAATTCCCGGCCATATAAATATTGGTGGAATTTCCGAACACCATACACTATAGCCAGAGCTTCCCTGTCAATCTGCGCGTACCCCCGCTCGGTCTCGGTCAGCGTACGCGACGCATAGGCCACCGGCCTCTCGCCCTCCGGTGTTAGATGTGAGATCACACAGCCTACCCCCACTCCTGACGCATCTGCCGTCAGTACTAAAGGTAGGGAACTCGAATAGTGTACCAACACTTCGCTCGACCTCAAAAATTGCTTAACCTTGTGGAACGCCGCTTGACAGTCCTCGTGAACGCCGCGTGAACTTTGCCCCCATTTTCAACAAATTGTATAGCGGTGTGAGTAGTGAACTGACATTCTTGATAAACTTTGCGTAGTACATTATCATACCAATAAACGCCCGAACTTCCGACACGTTGCTTGGTGCTGGGGTATTCACAATAGCTTTAATTTTATCCGGACACGTGTGGACACCGGCCTTGCTTATGACGTGCCCTAGATAACTTATTGAATCTTCAAAAAATGCGCATTTATCTTTTCTGACCCGCAACCCATACGCCTGCAATCGCTCAAATACCTTATGCAAGTTGTTTATGTGCGTCTGTGTATGTCTGTGTATGTACCCGTGATTATAACATACATACATACGTTCACGCCTTTATTCCCAGAAGGGGTAGGCAGAGCACATGAAACTTATGTTCCAGCGCCACTTTTAGCATAACTGTGGGTATAAAAGATCTACAAAATGTGATATTGCAGTGATAGGTTGCTAGCCCATCGCCCACAACACACTTCAACCCTGGTCCCTTAGTCGACTTTTACGACACCCACGGGAAAAAAGGGGGTGGTGAAATTCTAACCCGACACCACACGGGGTGATGATAACATCATCCAAAAACACGCCTACATGCTGAATATCTGCGAATAACTGTTCTAAATGTTTTTGAAAAATGCCTGGAGAAGACGCAAGTCCATAGACCAAACGATTGTACATAAATAATCCTTTATGCGTATTTATTACTGTATACTTTTTTGACTCATCCAGCTCAAATTGCGCATAGGCTTGTGAAAGATCGATTTTGCTAAATCGTTCCCCCCGTGCAAAATTGCCAGTAGATCGTCCACCCTGGGTAACGGATAACGGTCGACTTCCAAAACTCGGTTTAACGTTAGTTTGAAATCAGCGCAGACCGTCTTTCTTAACCACCGGCACAATGGGCGTGGCCCAGTCGGAGCGGTCGACGGGGGTGAGCACGCCGTCGCGCACCAGCTGCTCCAGCGCGCGCTCCACCGGCTCGCGCAGCGCGTACGCCAGCGGCCGCGCGCGCAGAAACACGGGTCGCGCACCCGCGCGCAGGTGGATGCCGACCCGATATATCTCCCCAGGCCGTCCGCAAACACATCAGAGAATCTGGAACTGAATTCACTATAATTAAACTGGTTATCTTTTACATTATTAACTTCGCAATATTTCGTCGTTGGAATTTGTATACCTAATTCACACAACCACTGTCGTCCTAACCTTATAGTTTTTCCATTCCGAACGACTACTAGATCGAGGTACTTTTCCATATTTTTATACCTAACGATCGGTCTTATTATTCCTAAAGGGTTTACTAACTCCCCAGTGTAATATCGTAATTTAAGATTGCATTCTTTCATCTCTAAATTACAAAACATTTGTTTATATAATTCTTCACTTATACAGGACACTGCACTACCCGTATCACACTGCATCGCTAAGTCTTTACCTTGTACATTCAGTGTGATCATAATCGGTTTATATGCCATAGCCGATAATAAAGTCATAATAAATACCTCGTCACTGTCTTCCGTCCAAGACAGTGCTTAATACGTGCATGTCATACTGCCCGTCTGGTTCCGTAGTCACCTCCACACTGTGGTGGCTCGCCATACTCGGACACATCCGCTTCAAGTGCCCCTGGCGATTGCACACTCTGCACACGTAACGTGCAAACTGACACCCCGCCTTGTCGTGTGCGCCCCCACAGGCGCTGCACTCCTGGATGCCGCGCGCTGGGTCTCTGCCGGGTCCGCCGCCGCCGGGGCCGCTCGCGCGCCCGCCATTCCACCTGCCCAGCGGGACGCCATAGCCTGACATTCCACACTGCCCGCGGCACTTGACGGTCCCGCGCGCCTCCCCACGATAGCCGAGTCTTTTTCTGCCGCCTCCATACTGGCCGCCAACTTATAAGCTTTTGCGAAGTCCAACGTCTCCTATATAAATAGGCGTTGGCGTATAATTTCACTATGCAGGCCACAAACCAGCTGGTCCCGCAAACTCTCTACTAGCCAACCACCAAATTCACAAGTCTTCGACATGCGCTTCAACACCGCCACATATTCCGAAATCGATTCATTTTTACTTTGTTGTCTGTGCCTAAACTTAACCGTTCCGCTAACACACTCGGTTTAGGTTGTAAATGTATCTCAAGTATCGACGTCACCTGTACGAATGTCTTTGTCGTCGGCTTATCCGGAGTGCATAATTTAACTAGCAGTTCGTAACACTCTGCTCCCATCACTGTAATTAACGTAGGCCAGGCATCAATTGCGTTAACTAAAAAATATTGTTCTAAGCGGTCCACGTACAACCGCCAGTCGTCGGTTCCAATTTTAAATTCCGGTATTTTACCGACCGCCATTGTTCGACACTGCACAACCTAACAAAAATAAATCAGTTCGCCTTATCAGCGCGCCCACGCACCGTTAGCCACACGTAATACAAGGTCCAGATCGACTCGTCGCCACTATAAAATCCAGGAATATGGAAGTGTAGGAAGTCTAGGTAGTCTGAATAACACACGCAGATACTATCAGTTGGAGGTTTAATCGAAGACTGATTTGCCAAAGATACATGCCTACCCTATTCTATAATATACTAACTTAGATCTACCCACAATACATATATTACAGTTACATTACAAAATCAATCAATTATAAAATTTGATTTTGAGGTCCTCATTGAAGTAAAATGTTGACGAGTCTGGTGTTCTAAACTTTTTTTTACGTAGTTTCGTCTCAAATTGTTCTAATATATTATGTTTTTGGAATCTACACAAATGTAGCTTTATAATCATATTTTTTCAATGCCCAAATCGTTGCTTGTTTTCATGTAATCGTTGCAGAAAGAAAAAAAATATCGGTGATTTTTTGAATTTTGCCTGTGACTTTTTTCTATGAAATCATGTTATGAATGTCCCAGAAAATGATCGGCCATTCTCAATTTATCCGAAAACGATACCAAACATGCCCTAGTCGCTATAAATATTTTGAGGTCCTCATTTTATGAAGTAAAATTTTGACGAGTCTGCTGTTCAAAATTTTTTTTTACGTAGTTACGTTTCAAATTGTTCTGATATATTATATGTTTTTAGAATCTACATTAATGTGGCTTTATAATTATATTGTTGCTTGTTTTCACGTAATCGTTGCAGAAAGAAAAAAAAATCGGTGATTTTTTGAATTTAGTCTGTTATTCTTTTTTTTTCTATGAAAACATGTTATGAATGTCGCAGAAAATGATCGGTCACCCTGAATTTATCCGAAAACGATACCAAACATGCCCTAGTCGCTATAAATAAGACGATAGGAGGACCGAAAGAACCCGCGGCGGAACGAAACTTCCCGCCCCCCACCAGCGGGGCTCCGCGCTTGGCTCGCGGGCGTTTTCGACTCTAGTCCACCTAAGTATCAAGTGTGCCAAGGCTCATGCTTTAATGAAGGAAATATTGGTGTTGTCCTATAACGCCTTAGCTATTGAGGATGTCGTACAGTTTATTAAATGCCGCCAAACCCAGCTGTATACTCTGGAGATCTCTTTATGTTGATGCTCTTTGTCCAAGGATAGAATATGTCCAAGGTATATACAGCGTTTTTAAGACGTCTTCTAAAACAACTTCGGAAACCGGCCTGCTCGGGAGGCTGGCATTCGTCAAGGATACAGGTGAGACGTTTGCATAGGATTTTATGCGAAAGAAGGCTTATGGGACGGTAATTACTGAGCTTTGCAATGTCTCCTTTCTTGTGTAGAATGGTGACAATGGCGGTTTTCCAGCAGTGGCGGTACTGCCATCGGGCTTGTCTTCCAAACTAATTCTCGATCAAAAATCAAAGGTAACGAGAGCATGAACTATTTCAATTCGCGCTTCGCGCTCTCATTACATTTTCAAATTAACAACATCGTAGTACAAAATACGACCACGCACCGCCGCGGTGCGACTGGCTGGCAGCACTGTCGCTGCGATGACGAGCCGACCTCGCTGGAGACACAGCTAGTCATCTCGCTCGCACACGTTGGCTTGCAAGCGGGCTTCTATTCTAGCTATCTTTATCTCTTTCTTACCCATCAAGACTGCCTAATAATTAGATATAACTATTATAGGTTCATATAGCAAATAGTACGAGATTTTAAGCCGGGCATGCGTATGAAGTTGTACACAAGTCTAGTGAAATGCGAAATTCGCGCGTGCGCGTGTTGACGGCCGACTTCACTTCATTGCTATTAGTTGCAATTTAAATTTGCAATAGCTACATATTAGTAATCTGCGTTTACAATTACTTTTGTTTGTTAGACCGGTCAGTGCGGTCATTAAATATTTTGTTTGCTGTGTTGTGGTTTATTCGGATTTAAGTAGTGCCTTCGGATTGTGATTATTTAAAGTGTCTTAAAGTATTGCTTGGCGAAGGAAACGTAAACACTTTAACTTTGCTCAGAAGAATCAACTAATTTCTTCGCCAAAACCTACGCCTGATTTGTGTACTACTCAGCTTAATTTCCCTAAGCATAACTATGAACGCTGTGATTTCTTTTAGTTATACAAACAAGGTAAGCAGCTAATTGAGACAGATGTAAAGATTTATCGCGCCAATTATCCAAGGAAATTACAAAGACGTATTTTTCGGCTTGCCCTATTCTGAAACCCTAGGCACGCCACTGTTTTCCAGGACTCTGGAGCGAGCACCCTGCAAAACTTGGTTAAAAAGCTTTACGAGGATTTTGATGACTGGGTCGAATCTCCACCCGCGCGAAGTAAGTCGGTTGTCTGTAACGCCATCCTCGCCAGGAGATTTATCAGATTTCATGCTGTCCAATGCCTTTCTAACTTTTGCTGCAATTATCGGCGGTATGCTATAATTACCTTTGAATGAAGTAGGCTGTGCTCTATGGTCACTAACAGACTGGCTCTCTTCGTGACTTGACTGTGATGAATATAATTTGCTGAAAAAACGTTTCAACAATTTGAACCATATGATCACGATCTGTTACCACATTTCATCGTCTTTTAATTTTACCATTTCATTTACTCCGTTTCTTAGTTTCCTCTTAACCTATTATGGCGATTGATATTTATGCCTAAAGCTTTCATGCACAATAAACTTATGATAATTGTTATTTATGCTCTTAAATATTTTTGTTAAAAATTTATGACTGGTCGGTTACGCGTAATGATAATTAGGACACAAGTAGTTATGCCAATCAAAACTATGGATTTAAATATTATGCTAGCCGATATGGACCCGTCGAAAATAGCATTCGAGTGCCCGTCGTCGATTCTTTGTTTCATTTTTTGCTCCAAACAATCCACAGGCGTTTGTAATCCTCTGTTAAAAATTGTGGAATAGATAGGTATCCATCGATCACAAAGTTTTGACAGGCATAAAATATTCATGATTTTTTTTAAACGACTCATATTGATACGTACGAATCTACTGATACGGAATCCTTTTATCAGTCTATCCCTATCATAAGTCGCTCAGCTTCGATGTTATCTTCCGCAGTCAATGTCGAAGGAGGCCCCACTCGAAGACCATCCGTGAGAGTACCATCGCGTAAATTCGTTATGCTGCATTTACACGCTTGCGGTGGCTTGGCAAGCCTCCACAAGCGCAAGCGTGTAAACGGGGGTGTTTGGCTTGGCTTGCGTGAGCTTGGCCCAATCCGGACTAGTGTCGGTTTTTGAACACAGATCAAAGGAAGCTTGGGCAAGCGTTTGCGACGTATTTACACTTTGGCGCGTGTTTAGTGTCGCTCGCGAGCTCGCGACGGTCGGTCGCCTTATTTGAATGGCCTTTATGTAACCGCGTACTCATACTCTTTTTTTTTTGTATTTATTCAAATGAAAACTTACATACTATACATTTATATTCTCGCCAAACTGTTGTTTGATGGCGAGACGCGCTACATTTTAATACAACTTAACTTAACCTATTAAACTCATCTTATAAGATAAATTAGGTAACAATTTCGTGGGCCCCATACCAAAGAAATTATATATATATATATATATATATATGCATACATACACACACACCCACACAATCATGAAAAGTCGAGAAGACATTCCTTTAGTCTAGTTATTATCATAGATTTACTTAATTTAGGACTTTCTCTTAGTAAACTAATTTTATTGAATATTTTTGGTACTAGGTACTTTGTACTTCTTTTGCCATAATAGTTTTTCATTTTCGGCTGTACTATCTTTTTTTCTCTTACACTCATACTCATTTATTCATAATATTATATAAATATTACATGTCACATATTATTAGAATCACAATTGCGTATATTATCATTTAAATTTAAGAAATGTTTATACATATTATTCAATAATTATTATAATAAAAATCATTTAAATTATAAAAGGCATGTCCATAACCAATAACCTTTTTTTTTTTTTTTTAAGGCTTTTGTGCACTCTTCGATCGTAATATCTTCAGGTAGTTTGTTATACACCTTGGGACCTATTACGTGCATTTTTTGGAGGACTTAGTCAGTCGGTGACTAGACGACAGAAGTCGCTTTTTACTGCCTAGACGTATCGACCATGAGTGCTGTATGGTCAAACGACCAAACCTTGGCCTTTCTCGAGGCATACCAAAGCGAGCCGATCGCAATAGCCGACACAACTTCCACGTCCGTCTTACTTGCCTATTCGGACCACACTAACGCACTCGCAAACGTGAAAATGCCATCCAAGCGTTTGTGAAGGCTTGGAGCTTGCGGACGCTTGCCAAGCCACCGCAAGCGTGTAAATGTAGTTAATGTAGCATTAAAATTGAGGGGCTACCGCGAAACGAAAACGAACTTCGTGTATCTCCGTCTCTGTCGCACTTGCTAGTTCGTGCGACAGGGAGGGAGATACCCGAACGAAGTTCGTTTTCGTTTCGCGGTAGCCCCTCTGTTATAAACGGTGGGACTGGGCTTCACCATGAAAAGTTCCAATCGCAATCTTTCGTTACTTGTTCCTGACTTAGGCCACATCGAAAGTCGTACAAAATCATAATACTTAAGGCTGCACATTCGAAATTTTCTTGAAAATGAGTTGTTTTGTAACCGTTTTATACATTATAACGTAACATTTTTGTTGTCGGAAAAAATATATCATAATCTGCAAGATATGCGACGGGTCATAGTTTTCGTAGAAATCCATTTTAACAATAAAAATTAGAGAAAAAGAAATCTAATGTCACCCCTATTTTTTCACTTGTAACCATTTTACTGCTTCATTTTTTATCAGAATAATATGAAATTGTATAACTTTCTTCATACAATAATGAACAAGGGCATCATTTTCTTACTTTCTTCATTTTCTTAAAAATTTATCTCGTTTTCTGAAATATTCCGCCAAAGTTCCTACGCCTCCCCGTTTTCGTCCATACGGTCAGTGCGGAACGAGACACGTTGCATGACGGACCTGTGTCAATTTGCGCTGCGCCGAAATTTTTAAATATTTGTGGAAATTGTGGACTATATTTGTTGCATAGTGTGGACAAACCGTTTTGTGATTCGTATAGTAGGTAACTAATCAATATTTGCGTATAGTTTAGCGTTATAGTTTTTAGTGACAGATAATTTTGTTGCATAGAGTGGACAATCTATTTCGTGGCTTGTAAAGTAGTAGGTACTATAGACAAGACAGCTGACTGACCATCCGTGCACTTTATGTGCATTGTAATAAGGTTCTTGTATAAATACAGGATGGTCAGTTAACTGTGTTGGCGTTTGTACCTAATTAACATTTACGTAGGTATAGTTTAGATTTTGTTTTTAGTTCAAGATGGGAAATAATAATAATAATAATAATAAATTCTTTATTTCAGGCCAGTTTGCCCATAGATTGTTAGTAACATACAAACTTACGATACTAGAGTTAGTACGTCTTAGCTTAGGTCTCACAAATTTTTCAATAATTATTTTGGGTCTTTGGGGTTAAATAAGCGCAGGAGGAAAATACGTAATATCAAGAAATTTTACAAGAGAAGAGGAAAAAGAATACACAAGTAAATACCTATTCTATCAAAGTATTAAATATCTAAACAGTATCAAAATTAGGAAATCGCAAAAACGAGACATTTTATTAGTAAATATATTTACAATATCTATTGCTTAGGAGCATGAACAATTATAGAAACAATATTGTTTTATCTGCTCGTATTAATGACTGTCAAGTGTTAATAGAATAAGTTCTAATAAAAATAGTGGGCTTGGCAAATATTGTAAGTACCTACCTATGGGTTGCATGCCAACTCCAAGTTCGATACAGTTATTATTTGATATGAAACAAAGTATGGTTAACGTACAACTAATCTATAAGTATATATTTACCCGAGGCCGATTTCTGTACAGTCAGCATAATATAGTTAGTAGCAGCCAAGTTAGCCAAATATATCGGAACGTACATTCATCGAAATAGTCTTTGTTACTATAAGTAGGAGTAAGGAATGTGTTACGATATATTTGGCTACTTTGGATGCTACTAACTATCTGATGCTGACTGTACACGCCATCATCATCAAATCAAGGAAGTAGAACGTAATAAATATACCGAAAATTAGTTTAAAACTGAACAACCTTACACTTACACAAAAGGTAACGGACAGACAGACACACTTTCGCATTTATAATATTAGTATGGAGTATGGATATGGAAGTATGGATAGTATGGATTATATGTCTTTCCCGCTCACGGGACAATGATGTCCCGGACCTTTGGGAGGCGTGCGTGGAGCTTTGAGCCAACACGTAGAGGCCCTTTTGACAATTTAATGAAATGCAAGGAGTACACCAAGCGGATGCTGTCTCTGCCCGTGTCATGGGACGCACACAGAAACAGCACCCGCTGGGGTGTAAGAGTCTATTGCTAGTTGATGGAATCTAAATAAAACGGGTTATTAGGTGAAAATGATGGACTAGTAGCTGGGCTATTGGATGAAACATCGGACGCCTGCCCAATAAAACTGTTTCACATTTTATCTCTGGCAGACGGTGACTCGCTAACTGCTAGATGGGCCCCAATTAATAGCGACATTAAAAAATGGCCTAAGGGCAACAGTAGGTATGGATTATTATTATTACCTTTATATTTTTTTCGCACTATCCGTCTCTCTCTTATTAGAATATTTAGTAACAGAGGTATAGTGCGAGAAAAATCGAAAGTATGTCGCGGCCGTCTAGTGCTAGGCGTGCTGAGGGCCTACCGCGAAACGAAACCGAACTTCGTTTGTGTATCTCCCTCTCTGTCGCGCTTGCTAGTTCGAGCGACAATGAGAGTTATTCGAACGAATTTCGTTTTCACTAGCACGGCTAGCACGAGACGGCCGCGACATACTCTCGATTTTTCTCACACTATACCTCTCTTTCCTAATGTTCTAATAAGAGAGAGACCGATAATGCGAGAAAAATCGAGTGTATGTCGCGGCCGTCTCGTGCTAGCCGTGCTGACGGAACTACACTAATCGTAAGTAAATAGTATTATAATAGTAGGGACATAATTTTTGAACTTAATCAATTATGTAATTTATGTATGACAAATATCACGTTTCAATTAAGCATGACGAATGTCACCCACCCACGTCCATCCTTGCATTGGTAACGATGCGCGATGACGCGTCTGTAACTTAATCTATGTAACGCTTAATAAACGACGCCGGGTTGTGCGACTTGCGCGGGGAGAGGGTCGAGGCTCCGCCCATACTCAAGGACTTTAGCGGGTATACAAGCCTTAATCTTATCACTTCTAGGTTACTTTTGCGCCTATTAAACCTAATCTACGTGATTCTTTATTTATTAATACACTATCTACAAACTTATCTTATTTAAGGAAAGGAGAATATGTACGTTTTATCGAAAACTACGTTTTATCAAGGAATAAATTAGATGAAAAAACGTAATCGTTTGAGTCATCTATGTAGTTTAGTTCTATTGGGTATATCTTATTTTAATAGCTTAGCTATACTTACCTACATGTTTATTATAATAATTAAAAGTCGAAATGTATTGCGTTGTGTGAAGTAGCTAGCTAGTTGATCGTTGTAGCCTAACTTTGAATTAGGGGTAATTTCCAACTTACAGTTCTGCCGTGAAAATGCAATGTAAAAATTCCATGCGTAGAAATTAAAGATCAAATTAAAATTAAAATCTGTGACTGAAAATAAATACTTTTGTATAATTTAGAGAGACCTTCCTCTTATGATTGATCTGAAAACATTATCACTTTCAGAATTTTCTGAGACCGTTTCGCGAGCACCACATTGACCCCACTTCAATCACGCGTCACGACTTCGTGGAAACGAATGGCGACAACTTCGCTATTACCGTACCCGTGCTGGGGCGGATCGTATGGCAGCTATTAACCTACGACAATCCAAGTATCGAGAAAGAATTCCATTGGATTGCATATTGGTACTTTTGTTGCATTTTTGTGGCAATGACTAACCAGGTAAGATCTATCATTAAGTTTAGATGTGTGTAATTGTTATCAATACCATGTGTATGTAATCGTAACAAATGTTTTCCCACTGACCATTTAAGCAAAACAGAGTAAAATATAAATTCACTTAAGTACTTTATACAAAATTAAAGAAAAGAAGCAGTCGCACTACTGAATTTACTGACTCATTGTTTCCTTGTTGCGTTTCAGATCCACAAATGGTCGCACACGTACTTCGGGTTGCCGCTGTGGGTGGTAGCGCTGCAGGAGTGGCACGTGGTGCTGCCGCGGCGCCACCACCGCATCCACCACGTGGCGCCGCACGAGACTTACTTCTGCATCACCACCGGCTGGCTCAACTGGCCGCTCGAGAAACTCCGCTTCTGGTCCACCCTAGAGACGATCATTGAAGCGTTGACAGGCTGCAAGCCGAGGGCTGACGACCTCAAGTGGGCCCAAAAGCGTTCCTAGAACACCATTATGGTAATGCGTTTTATTATAAATTGTTTAGTGACACGTCCACGACAACCAAATCAATTAATAATGTAAGTTATATTTTGCTGAAAACGACAATCAGCTCAGTAGGTGATGTAATGTGTATAATATGACTGCAGTTGTGGGTACTGTACAGTAGGTACACCTACAGTATATTGCCCCAGTTGTTTACAAACGAAGCAGCTACACACTACACAGCGCATGCAGCAGCACTCAATACTTGCGCTGTGCCTCGCCAGACTTAAGATAAATATTGATATTACGCTGAACCTGACAGTTTTAGCTGTGGGTAATGTAATTTTTTCTTATTATTTTATCTCAAATGGTAAAACATACTAGTGAAGTAGTGACTTGTGAAAGGAAATATCGCGTTTATTAAAGGCAGCTGATTTTTAATACGATAGTTAAGCAATTGGTGCGCCGCGGTGAAACGCAAATCAAATTCATTACGAACAACGTCTTTAATCTTGTGAAAGCTGGCTAAATAAATTATTATAAGCTGTGGCACCTTTCCAGTAGTCGGGACATAGAACGTGTTATTCTTAGCTCTCTTTCTATAAAGGTTTGACGTGTGATACGCGGCATACATATGCATAGCATATTATATTTTGGTCACTTATATGCATCGTTCTAAGATACAGACTACCCTGCATATAAACATAATTATACTATATAATAAAGATATAAGTAGTATAGGTAATAAACCGTCCGACGTGTTGTTTTGGTTTTGCTACATTTACACTGTTTCCATTGAAACGTTGAGCTTATGACAACTGTCAAACAATTTAAAACTTATACAATACTAACACGACTGCTGTTACCCGCACTAAGCTTCTTCTTCTTTTATGAGGAAATTGTGTTTTAATAAAAGAATAAATAATTTATGTAGCAAAATCAAAGTGTCTTGATAATGCTATTTTAGGTACACAGGGTGACATTGAAGACTTGACCAGAAATTAACCCCGTGATAAAAAAATGAGACGGCCAATTGAAACAAAACATTAGGTATACAAGAAGTTATCCCACAATTTTCATCCTGTTGATCTTGCTATCATGTCATGACCGAATTTATGTGGGATCACCCCCGAAGTAAATATTCCTTTTTACCCGACTACCGAAGGAGAGGAGACATGTTTTTCGAGCGTATGTATTTATGTATGTGTGTCTGTCTTATTCTTTGGCACGCCCTGCAGCCTAAACTGTTGACGGATTTCGACATATGAGGTGTCGTTGGATTCCTCTAAATCGTAGGAGTGAAATAGGCTATAATGTTTGTAAAAAATCGGCCAAGTGCGTGTCGGATCACATGCAACGCACATGACTCGATCAAAAACCTATCGGAACGTTCTGTCCGTTTCTCAAAACATCCGTTCCCGTCACAACCTTTTCCCAATTAATCCGTTTCCCGATATAAGTTCTCCCAGGTTTGGCTTGATATCCGTTTCCCAAAAAGACCTAATCCCGTACCGTTCTCATCACTATTTAGAAACCCACAATATTTTTCAACACACTATGGGTTTAATGAGAAAAAACAATTACATCCCCACTTTAGGTGTAGGGGAGGTAGCCCAAAAAAAAGTGTTTTTTCAAGATTTTATTCTACTGTTTTGTTGGCGTGATTAATATATTCCCATGCTGAATTACAGTTTTCTAGTAGTAATGGTTACTGAGCTAAGCCGAAGACGGACGGACGGCCGGACGGGCATGGCGAAACTGTAAGGGTTCCTTGTTGACTACGGAACCCAAAAAAAGGGAAAGGGCTCCAACCTTTGTTTTAAAATGAAAAAGACTAGACACAAAACAACCCTAGCGTACAGGTGAATTACAAATACCTATCTTTGTAATTCACCTGTACGCTTTAGACAGTCTTCTCGAGATTAGAGTTAGAAATTGTATTTAATTGATGTGGCGATTACAACTTTGATGTCACTCTGTATACTTGTATATGGACCTCAAAAGGAGAAAACGTGATTATTATATGCATAAGAATATAAGTCGTAATAGATAATAATTTACAACGATTATAACATATGCATAATGACGTATAGTCCACCTGTGAAATTTCGCCTTTATTGTTGTGCACAAATTCCGCGGCCGAATTTAGCCACCGAATTCCGACCGCGGACACACAATCTATGGCCCTGCCACAGACAGGCGGGCTGAATTCCGCCCTCGAATTCGTCCGCCTGTCTGTGCGCCATACCTTTTATATTGAGCAGCTGCGGGCGGAATCCGCCTCGGTCGCCGAATTCAGCCTGTATGTGGCGGCCTTAAGTTAGTAATAGGTGCCTATTTTATTTACGGTTTCGTTTAGCCATGTGGTATTCTTAGCCACTATTTGTGCTGAGGACTGCCATATATAGGTACAGGTTTGCAGGTTAAACTTCGTATTGAAATGTGAAACCTCCAGTTCAAAGTAAAGCATTTATAATATATATACTTATTTGTGGTGAAGGGTTAAATTTAAATCAAGTTTTATTTATCTGCACGGCTATCACAAGACGGCGCGCGAGCTCTTTCGATTTTTCTCGCACTACACCTCTTTTTTTTAAGTTTTCTAATAAGGGAGAGACGGATAGTGCGAGAAAAATCGAGAGACCTCGGGCGCCGTCTTGTGATAGCCGTGCAGGAGTGCCTAAAACACATTACAAACAATGCAATTTGTCAAACCAACTTGATATTAGTGGAATGTAAAGTATAGTAACAACAACAACTATAGATAGTTGGGTTGACAAATGACATCGTGTGTAGTAAAGTATGCTTAATTCGACAGGCACGTTTGCGGAGATCAAAGAAGAGACCTTTAATTCTTTACCTAGTATTTATTTTTTGTATTTACTGTATCTTTAATTATCGTATGTTCTATTCTGTGGCTTTAATTATCGTATTTCTACTCTACCAAACAATCCTAAGTTTAGCTGCTTTAGTGCCTTCTAATCTATGAGCTGCTGCAAGCTGTTATGATTGGGATACTTAGTTAAAAGTATGTTTAACGAGGCGGGGTGTCATGTTAATGATATGATGTATTTTTAAAATTATCATTGGTTTTCTAAAGGTCAATAGTTATATTGGCGAAACCAGAGAAGCGGGAAAAGACACGCGAAGAGCTTTATCCAAATTATTTGACTTTAATTAGAAATTCCCTTTAAAAAGATACCTACTGTAAGTATCTATGTAGTTTGTAATTATAATAATGTTTTGATTTTTACTAGCTTTTATATGGGAATGGGGCCTTATTGAACTGAGATGATACTTTATAATGTATAATACGAATTTGATAGATATATGATGTGATGTCATATAGTATATTTAAACAGCTGTGTCACATTCTGTAGTAGGCCGCGTCTGAGCGGAAATCGGGTCGGAGAACTCTGAACATCATTTATCCGACCCATAAACAGCGTTTATGGGTCGGATAAATTCCCATGTTTTCGACGTGATTTTTGTTCAGAGATGAATCGACTCTATTTTGTAAGTATAAGGTAGGTAACACAACGACAACAGTTTAACCCATTCAATTATGGTTGAGACATAAGACATAATGTAACCACAATTCAACTTTACTTACACCCTACTTATTGTTAGTATTATTAAATATCACCTATTAAACAACTGTCATTCAGATATGGTCCTTCGGACCAGATTTTATCAGGAAGTGGTACAGGAAGTACTTTCCCTATACTAAAAAGATACTAACATTAGGTAGATAAGTACATTGTTACTTACCAGCCATACTTTAACGGTTTAAAGTGTTGAGTTTCGTGGTGTTACTTATTGTTTAGAGGTTTAGTCGGCAGTAAAAAAACCAAATTTCTCACGAGTGTTTTAACATAACGACATACAAAGATAAATAAGTATAAATATATCTAGTTCTAGAGAGATGACAAATTGTGCTCCTGTTTCAGAGGTACGATTCTAATATAGATAACATGTTTGTGTAGGTCATTTTGTATTATTTACAGAACTATAACTTATGCATTTGAAACTGGGGCCCATTTCACGAAGCTGACTTATGTAAGCTGGCTATGGCTACCCACCCGGGGGCCCTTGACCAATAACGACTACCCACTTGACTAGTGCTGCTCAGGTAAACTTGTCAAAATGTAGCGTCGTGAAACGGGCCACTGTACATGATTGATTGTCACAAATTATAATATTGTGTTCGCATATTTATTATGAACTTAACAAAAACGAAGCCATTCAATTATTGTAATGCAATGCTTTAATATTTTATTGTCTACTTTACACTGAAAAATAAACAAGAGTTGATACAAGAACACTTGATTTTTTCTTTATACAGAATCCAAAATAGTCCTGACATGTAAATAGTGGTCTATTCGATTTGTTGGATCGGTTTTCCAAACGCAATTTTTCTTTGTTGGTACTTTTTCTTTCGCCATTATCCTTAATCGCATAATTTCCCATTCTTAAAATTTACCTTCCTCACTATATTTTGATAGCGAAATATTTGCTAGCATAGGTAAATTTACAAACGCGATTTTCTACATTTGATTTATTCGCAATTGAACAGTTTCGACGGAGCTCCGCTGGGCGGGACTCCTATTTCTGGGCAGTTTTCCCTTCAGGCATCTGCAGCTACGTAACGCACCTAACCTACCAACTCTTTCGCATTCCAGTGGGTTTCCTGCAGGGAAGAAAAATTGAGACTTAATAAGATACGATACACGAGCAACACGATTGAGAAAGTAAGGGATCGTCCTAATACAATGCGACTACGTGAATATCGCCAGGGAACCGATTTTGACTTTCGAGCGCTCGACTCTTTCACTCGAAAACTGACAAAAATTATGAAATGCTATTCTGAAATGACGATAGAAAATTTTTAAACGTGCGGTATCGACCTTTCGTATTCAATTCTATCGGTAGAAAGTAAGTGCCTGTGATTATGACACTACAATAGCATTTACTTTTATTTAATTTTCGAGCGCTCAATAGTCAAAAATCGGGCCCCCCAGGTCGCGCGAATTTTACTCGCGCGAACGCGCGATCAAATATATTATGCTACATTTACACGCTTGGCAAGCGTCCGCAAGCTCCAAGCCTTCACAAACGCTTGGAATTTACACGCTTGCGAGTGCGTGCGTTAGTGTGGTCCGAATAGGCAAGCATGGCAGACGTGGAAGTTGTGTTGGCTATTGCGTTCGGCTCGCTTTGGTATGATTCGAGAAAGGCCAAGTTTGACCATACAGCACTCATGGTCGATACGCGGTTACATAAAGGCCATATAAATAAGGCGACCGATCGTCGCGAGCTCACGAGCGACACTAACTAAACACGCGCAAACGTGTAAATACGTCGCAAGCGCATGCCCAAGCTTCCTTTGATCTGTGTTCAAAAACCGACACTAGTCCGGATCGGGCCAAGCTCTCGCAAGCCAAGCCAAACACCCCCGTTTACACGCTTGCGCTTGTGGAGGCTTGTCAAGCCACCGCAAGCGTGTAAATGCAGCATAAGGCTCGACTTGGTTTCCTAATTAAGCGCGCGACTCGACTGTCAATTTGGACACCTATTCGAGTCCAATATGATTAATCGCGCGAATTTGCGATAATCGCGTAGTCGCGTTGTATTAAGATGATCCCTAAAGGCCCGTCCTCATTCGGGCGAGAATCGAGCGAGAATCGCGCGTGAACTCTGCCTTGGCTCCACATTCGCAATATTCACAGTTTTCGCGTTCGCAGGGGGCCTACCGCGAAACGAAAACGAACTTCGTTTGTGTATCTTCGTCTCTGTCGCACTTGCTAGTTCGAGTGACAGAGAGGGAGATACACGAACGAAGTTCGTTTTCGTTTCGCGGTAGCCCTTCAGGCCCTTTGACGGGGGCCAAAAACCGACAAAAAGGGATAACAAGGCGCGAACCGGCGTAAAATATGCGAGTCTGCTCCACATTCACGCGTTCGCGGGGGAATGTGGAGGGGCTACAGTGGAAAAAGAGACTTAAATATTAGCGTTCGAGAAAAAATACTTAAAGATTTATTTATTTATTTATACATGGAAAACCAACAGCGCAACATATTTATAGAAAAAATAATAAAACCATATAGCCAATTACAGGTTCTCACTTATAGAAATAAACTAATACAAAGAAATCTATAGCCAAACTTAAACTTAGCGTACATTACGTGGTTCCTCGCGTGTTGGCGCGTCCAGCGGCGCTACCACGAACTTCGAAGTCGAAGTTCGTAATACATGCATCCCTGTCACTCGAGTAAGGGAGTGCGATAGATATGGAAATACCCGAACTTCGACTTTCGAAGTTCGTGGTAGCGCCGCAGACGTCAAAGCGCGGCAGACGGCATGAGCGGTACGAAATTATATAATAGAGCGAGATAGGAATAAAAGAATTACCGGACGTCGTGTATCTTATAAAGTTATAACTGCACGGCTATCACGCGGCGGTGCGCGAGCTCGAGCGATTTTTCTTGTACTACCCGTCTCGTTCTTATCACTTAGAACAAGAGGTATAGTGCGAGAAAAATCGAGTATATCGCGGCCGTCCCATGGTAAACGTGCTGTACACACGAGACGAAATCACGCGGCGGACTGCAACTCGCTCCACTGCCCTTTCGCCCTGTTTTAGGCCTCTCACAGACTGGCGCGGCCTGGCCCATGGCGGTCAATAGTAAACTTGTCATTAGCTGTCAAATTTACTATTGTCCGCCACCGCAGGCCGCGCCAGTGTGTTGCTGGCCTTAAGCCGCGAATACACTGTCATTCATGAGAGCGCAGTAATATGAACTTAGAGTATATATAGCTAAAAGAGGCGACGTAAGTGTCGCCACAATGAGGGACGGCAACAAAGTAGATGATTCCCGTGGGGTGGCCATGTAACTAAAAATTACCCCATCGCTTCCATATGTTTATTTTAAATAATGCGCTTTTATTGTAAGTACTTTTTACTGAAGCTTTACACATTCACTGCCTAGCAGGCGCTTTGTTCGCAAGTACTAGTAATATTCAGCTTAATAACATGAAATATGATTCTAGTAACAGAACGTAGGAATTTAATAGTCCTTGTGAAAGCGGCTTACCCGTGTTTCTTATCAGCACAGTTATCACAGGACGGCCCGCGAGCTGTGTTGCGGCGAGGAAGACTATCCGTCTCTTTCTAAGCGTTCTAACTAGAAGTCTACCTCGAGACCTCTAAAGAGTCTACCTCGCCGCGACACAGCTCGCGGGTCGTCCTGTGATAGCTGTGCTGATCTACTCAATTATTATATAGCCTGAATCACACTAGCGCGGCCTGCGGTGGCGGTCCATATTAAACTTAACAGTTAGTTTCAAATTTACTATTGACCGCCACCGGAGGCCGCACCAATGCGATGCAGGCTTAAGGCGGAAAAAAATTACACTAAGGACCGAAATGAGACACAACCATGTAAATAAACATTTACTATTAACATATTCAAATTATTACAGATTGATAGTACTTATAGGATGTCGCTTTCTCGCTGAATACTGTACCACCGACTGGCTTGGCTGCCAATTTAACCGCCCTGTGGCCGTAACCCAAATACTGCGCATACGCGCATCCTCATCTAGTGGAAACCTAGAAAATAAGACATGTTGTTTGTCATTCAATTTCAAGCAAAAGGCTTGTAGAAAATTATGATTAATTCTAAACCTTCGATCATCTTTACTTATTACTAGCTGCCCACGCGTCTCCTGGGTGAGTACAGAGTAAATATAAGTATATAAGAAATAGATCCCACCCATTATATACGAATTTAATGTAATAACAAGTACGAGAATAATTTTAAAGTATAAATTACCCGAGAAATCAGGTATTTTTAACTTGTATTGGCTGTTATCCCTAAAATGATTGCAAAGAAGCTAAATCGAGAAGACATTCTAACACCTCTCGCTGCTTACCATAAACAACCTACGTAATTTGGGCGGATAATTTGGCAACAAATATTCTCTTGAAAAATGTAAACAATGATGTTATTTCTATTGTAATTGTCTAATTTTACACGATTTTGAGCGAAATGTAATTTTACCATGCTATTTTTACGTATTGCGTATACAGAAAAGTGAAAGATGTTCTACTTACGTGTGAAAGGTTATATTTTCATCACATTGTTCCGACCGGCTTTTACAGCCAAGCACGCAACAATTGACCATTTTCTTGGCACAGTCGGAACACACACGAAACACACACACAGGACACTATTTATTTCACAACAGAAATTAAAGATTTCGAACCATTATCGGACTCATATGCAGCCACGCGCGAGCATTGACAGCAGACTGTATGCCACAACTGTTGTGCCAAATAGAAAAAAAGTGGAACTATGACAAGGATAACGAATGATATATCTCTTTCTGTCACACTTATTGCGATTTGTATAGCACCGTTTCGCTCGCTTGTGGTATTATTATTACCATGACCTGTCCATAGTATTCTAGGTTCATGAATATGAACGACTGTACGTACAGCCGCATCCAGACGGCACTGCAAGCTATAGGTAATCTTGCTGCTTGCATGCAGGACCGTCAGGACACGCCTTACGTTAGGATGACTCCGTTTTTTGCATTTAGGGGCCCCGTAAATTTTCATTGGCAACATTGTACCTAAAAAGTCAATGTCAAAGTCACCAACCACCTCGATCTCGTCTCGTCTTCAATATTTGATTAGCCCAATGTCTGTTGAGAATTGTCTGGTTTCACCCCTTAGGATACTTTTAATGTGTGAATTATATAATTCGCAATGAAGGAACGAAAAATGTCCGGACCATGTGTGACGCCGTCGTCTGAATATGCGGATGCGTTTAGTTCTATTAATGAACGACCGGTAGATGATATATCCATAGAATTTTTCTACAAACCACATACTATAACCCTATTGGCAGTATCTATTGCTTCGGTTATTTATACTGCGTTTGTAAGGTATTGTAATTTTATCATATTATTGTAAATCCAATTACCATTTATAATTTATAATTAATCAGTCTGATGTAACTAGCAGAAATAATTATCTTGGGGACTTTGCATCCACCTTTCGACCCACCCTGGAATATTTATCTTCTATCATGCACCAGCTGGTCTTCTCTACCGACAATTAAGTATAACAATAACACTGTTAACATGCCGTTTCATGAAGGAAACATTTACTGCACGTGCCAATAAATAAATGGGTACTGCAATGCCCAGGCTCTTTATAACAAGGCAGAGATAATGACTAGAGATTGATACTAATTAACTGTAATCTCCATGGAATTATTTCTGTCACTTTCTATTATGTTTTGCCCTGGAAGTAATGTTACATATTGCATGAAGTTTTTGATTGAGTCAAGTTGAGCGATTGAGGGAAACTTATATCTACCTTGCTCTACCTAAAATGCATATCCCTATTTTTATAATAACAAATATTTTTGTTAACATCTGAAGCCGTTTTTGTTCCTTTAACTTAGCATTAACATCTCAGACAAGTCCATTAATTGATACCGTAATATTGTTAAATAATCATCATTGTTTGCTTGTCCTTGGCTAATTTTCTATACATTTTTTGGGCATTAATACAATTGGTATACATGGTACAACAGCCCAACATGGTAAATATATCAAAAAACTTGTACAGTAGTGTAAAGGGTAGTTGTATAAATATTGTTTTCTGGCCATAAACATAACTTTTATTATTGCCTGTGTGTATCATAAGACTCGTAAGATGCTGATGTTGATGAGATCTTTAAGATGATAGACTTAGTCCCCAATGTTTTTAACATTATAACTCATGTTGGTTGGAATGGTTACTCCTACAAGTTTGTAATAAAATAGCCTTTTTAATTTACAGGGATGAAACAAGTATTCAAGAAAACATATGGTCAGGAATATGTTGTGTAGTTTTTTTTTTTCTAATAATATCGGTCCTAACATTTCCAAATGGGCCGTTTACCAGACCTCACCCTGCTTTGTGGAGGATGGTGTTTGGCATGTCGGTACTCTACCTGCTGGCTCTGTTGTTTTTATTATTCCAAAGTTACTCAACAGTGTATGAAATAATGTACTGGATAGATCCTAATCTTCGTAACTTTCACATAGATATGGACAAGGTAATATATAATGCATTTTAGGGTTTTATTCTTTTATGTATGCTATACCAGTATACCTGTTTGACATGTTTTCCTACATTAACTTCAAAATAAAAATTGTTAGTGTAAGTGTCAATTAAATATTTCCTCTTTTTCAGGAGTATGCTGTCAATTGTTCAGACATTAGTTTTGCCAAAGTCTGGTCACATGTTGATGTGTTTGCCTGGGGACACTTCTTTGGCTGGATGTTTAAAGCTGTATTATTCCGACACGCTGGCTTGCTGTGGGCAATATCTATAATGTGGGAAATAACGGAAATAGCTTTTGCACACTTGCTACCAAACTTTCTTGAATGCTGGTGGGACTCGGTGATACTGGATGTATTGGTCTGCAATGGCTTGGGTATTTGGTGTGGCCTAAAGATTTGTAAAGTTTTAGAAATGAGAGAATACAAATGGGTTAGTATAAGGTAAGCATTTGTTTACAGATAATTTTTAGTCTTAGGGGGAGTGTTGTTCATTACAGTCATTGTATTTTGTAATTTTTAGTTGTGCTCAAATATTATTTTAGGGTTTCATAGGTGAAGGAAAACATTGTGACGAAACCGGTCTAATCTCAATAAGGTCTAGTTTTCGCTCTGGGTTGGAAGGTCAGATGGCAGTCGCTTTCGTAAAACTAGCCCCTATGCTAAATCATGGGGTTAGGTGTCAAAGCGGAACCCGGGCTCCTTTAGGGGCATTAGCGGAAATAACGCTAGGAGGACGGTTTCATCCCCCCAATAAAAATAACCCCTTTCAGAATTGTTGTCATCTGTTTGTTAGATTTTTTTTCTAATAGTGATAATGAATATGAAAACCTGCGCAAAGACAGTAAATAGTTTTGTACTTGTTGTGTATACATATTCTATATTTTGAATTATAAAACCTATGAGAGACACTATGACAAGAAGGAAAAAGTTATGTTGAATCCTTAACTTGGACCTGGTATTTTCACCATAAGTATATTAAACTAATAGTACCTATTAGGTATAGTGAGAATTATTTCTCTAGAACGGATCTTATCTTAAGACCTATCGGTCCAGCAAAGGCCTTTGTCGAATATCGACTCTATTGTTAAAGTAGCAAGGTTCAAATTAAAACGTAAGGTATGTCGATTAGTAGTTTAAACGAATAAATGCTTAAGCATACTTAGTAAAACGTAAACAATTAGCGTTTACACTTAACAATGAAAGATAATTGGCGGTGTCTTCTCCTCATAGTTTCGACAAGTTAAAATTGATAACGTAGTGTTGCTATAGGTGGACTTCTGACCAGCGCGGCTCCGGCGTCACTAACGCAGCGACAGTGACGCGGCGATAGAGCGATAGTACTGGCCTGTATTCTCTTTGATTAGTGATTAGTGCGAGTTCATACAAAAGCTACTCGCTCTCGCAGCAAATGTATGAACTCGCACTAATCACTAATCAAAGTGAATACAGGCTATGGCTAGGTTCCCTCATATATTTCCGTACTGTATACTATGCAGTACGGAAATATATGAAGGAACGTTCGAGCGCAGCATCACTGTCGCAGCGACAGTAGTGCCGCGGCAGCGGCGCTACTACGAAAATCGAAATTCGTATACATGCATCCCTGTCACTCGAGTAATGTCAGTGCGATAGAGATGCAGATACCCGAACTTCGAATCGAAGTTCGGGTATATCCATCTCTATCGCACTCACAGTACTCGAGTGACAGGGATGCATGTATACGAACTTCGAGTTTCGTTTTTCGTGAATGCGAATGCTCGCGCAAGCACTGTCGCGCACTGTCTCACTGCGATTGCATGTGATTTGTAGGTTATTTTCGAGTAGAATATCTAAAAAATTGACGATAATAACGTATTTACGGATGAGCATGACGAGGCACTAATAAATTTAGTGTCGCAACATGCAATTTGAGATGATTTGCCCTCATCCTTCCGACCTTTGAAGGTTGGGTCTGTTGGGCTTCGCTCCATACTATAGTAGTAACGAAGCAAATGACCATCATCCTCTTCTTCTTCTAATAATATTTTTTGAATTGATCGGTTCATTCCTATATATCAACTGCACCGCACAACCGTCAGGTATGGACTAATAACTGTGACTGACGCTGGCGTCGCGCTGCTCGGAAGCCAATCTGCGTCTTAGCCGCTGCGACAGTGACGCAGCGGCCAAGACGCTGCGGCCGTTGCGATAGAGCCGCGCTGGTCGGAAGTCAGCCCCAATGGATAGTAAACCATACACACATGGACAAATCCAACGATAACCTATGGGTTTAACGACAAAAAAAATGACATCCCTATTTTAGGTCGCTCGTTGCTAATATACCGCATTCCCGGAATACCAGATTTTGCAAAATATCGGATTATCAATATATCACACTGAGCTTACCACATTCCCGTTACACCAGGTTATAAAGTCGTAAGGTATACTCATGGAACTAAATCGTTTTAATTAATGTCCTATACTGAAAATTTGGTATATTGGTAATGAATGTGATAAATCAAGAATGTGTATTCCGGGAATGCGGTATATTAGCAACGAGCGCTTTAGGTGTACAGGATGGAACCCTACAAAAGTTTTCTAGTAGTAAGAGTTACTGAGCTAAGCCGCAGATGGACGGACGGCCTTGGCGAAACTATAACTCCTTATTAACTACGGAGCCCTAAAACCTTAAGAGGAAACACTAAGGTCAAGATAATTGAGAAATAGGTATTTGTAAAATGTATTGTTGTCGCGCCAACCACAAGCCTCCCGCCGCAGAGCACGATAGAGACAACTGCAGCTTAGACCAAAAATAGAATTTACATAAAATCAACGTTTCGTAGTCCCCTGATTTCTTCTCCAATACTTGACCTATTTAATAGTACATTGTGATACAAGTGAGGTATGTTGATAATCACATCAGAGGCGAAATTATCACGCGAGCCGCAGGTGAGCGTGATAAGAGGGCCGAGGATGTAATTGTCAAAGCTCACGCGTTTCATACGACGTTTTTCAACACATTTTGCGAGGAAAAAATCCTTTTCATAAGATGAAAATTTTATAGGCCTGCCAAGTTATTTTCTTTACTTATTGATGACAACAGGTTTTTACTCACATGTTGTATACATCGCCAAGAATTTCCAAGTGCGTCCATTCTTTTTCACACTTTTCTAGTCACCACGAGTCAACATTTTTGTTAATAACCAAACACGCATTAACAATGTTTACAAATATCTGTGAAATAACCTATCATGGCGCGCAACAGTTTTTTTTGTGAAGTTTGCGCAGTGCGCGCGCATTAGATGAAATCTAAACAGCCAATACAAAATAAAATAAATATTTTCGTTTCAAAATGTTATCTTTATTAATTAATGTAAAATGTTATCAAAAATGAATAGTTTTACTAAATTAACCGTTTCTATATCATATCCAAAAAGAAATAGTCAATTAATTAACAAAAAGTATTTAATTTCTTTAGTCGAGTAAGAATCCATTTGCCGAAAATTAAAAAAAACCTGTACATTCTGTACAACCCGGTTAGTTTAAGAATGCACCGTGTGCATGCATACATCTTGCTGCAAGGTGCCAACGTGACTTAATCAGGATATAACCATAACACACAAGTATCGTAATGTTATTAAACACGCGTGTTTAATATCCAGGATTATGAGCCTAAAAGCGACACAATAAGAGGTACGTTACGAGCAATTGTGTTGAAAAAATTATTATAAATCAACGAAAGGCTTTGGCCGTGTTCCTATGTTTTCCTTTTTTTAAATAACCTAGTCAAAATTGTTTTCTGGATGTCTGAACACAGCGGAAAATCTCGCATTTTTTTAGGTTTTTCAAGGTAATATCTCTTTTAAGAGCAAATTTATGAAAAAATATATAATATATTTTTGTACGTTTTTCTCGTTTCAGGGATATTTCGTCTACTACAGGCAAGATCAAAAGAGCTATTCTACAATTCACCCCTGCCCAATGGGCGCCTGTGCGTTGGCTGGATCCTACATGTACCTACATGAGGTTCTTTGCACTGGGACAACTTGTTGTATTTTGGCAAATATCCGAATTGAACACATTCTTCTTGAAACATATCTTTGAAATGCCACCGTCACATCCACTGGTTATAGCTCGGCTGTGCCTCGTGGGTGTTATTGTAGCTCCATCTGTCAGGTAAGTGGCTCTGTCTTCATTATAATGGTGCATAAACCAAATATTGTAACCATTTCTCTCTACATTTTAAATGTTTCGGACACTTCTCGCGTCCAAGGATATAGAGCCACACGTCGAAAAATTCGATGTAAATAATAGTAGATTGTATGACAAGGGTCTAAAGTAAGTCATATTACCACGAGATGGGTATTTTCCCGAACGAAGTGGTAACATGGCTTTTAAACCAGTTATACACTCTACTTTTCACTTCAACTGCGAGAAAATAGTAAAAACAAAGATTATCCATCCACAATCAACAATTATACCAAGGCAAAAAGATTGTTCAATTTGGCGCCATTCTTTTTAATAAACTGCTTTGACACAGATACAAAATATTCACACCACGAATAAACGCCTCTGACTGTCTAATAGCCGCGTCTAAACGGCCGAGCGCGGCGGACAGCATACGCGGGGCATACGATAAGGCGAGATAGAAGATTGAGCGAGATAGACTGCAGTCTATCTCGCTCAATCTTCATAGCTTATGTCGTTTATGCAGTGAAACATGCTTGAACGTTTGGACGCGGCTATAGTGTCAGGCGTTTATTTTTTAAATTATTGTGAGTTAGGGAGTAAAAAAACACCTAATGTTTGAAATGAATTCTGTTTCCTGATTGGCCGATTTGAATGTCTAGCTGTATTCTGGTTAGTTGATAGCAAATACTAATGTTTTTTTTAAGACTTGTGATTGGTGGATGTTGAACTGTTTTGAATGGTCAAATTAAAATGTGTTCGAAAAGTGTCATAGAAAGTGGGGCTAAAGTAGTACATTTAGCCCCTAGGGAAAATATGTAAACATATTTATGGTTTTAAACCATATGTGTTTGCTATCAACTAATCTGAATACAGCTATTTAAATCAACCAATCAGGAAACAGACTGAATTTCAAATAAAGACTGTACACGATAAAATCCGGCCATGCATGATATGGTATACATTTTCACCGAATGCACATATTCAAGCACTTATTTTATTTTAATAATCTGTAACTACTGCTAAATATAATTCAAATAAATTCAAATTACAATGTATTAGCTTCTGTGAGTTTTCGTCGAAAATACTCCACTATACCTTTAAATGTTTGAGCATCGTTTTTTGATAATCTATACTCACTTCCTACTACAATGCCACAAAGGTAATTATATTTTCATAATCATTAATATGCTCATTAGAATGTTATCTTACCAAAAAGTACGTTTTGAAACTATTTTCCATCTTAGGTAGTTGGAGAGGCTTTCTAGTCCAAGCACTGAAAGTTGTATTTGTATGGGAGGCAATAATTTGTCAAGAAGCCAAATTGACCAAAGTTAAAACACCTCAGATCTATCTTGATCTAAATGTAATTGTAAAAATGTTAACTATTGTAAAAATAAAATGTAATGAGGTATATTTAAGCTTATAAAATTCAAAGCACGAGAAAATAAATACCAGGAAAATTGGTAAAGCTTGTCAGAATACCGTGTGCAAGAAAATATAGGTACCGTGGAATATAAAATTCTCTAAGTCATAGATGACCTAACTTTATATAATGTTTGGATGTTTATTATGTAGTTTGATAACCACAAAACTATTTTAATGAAGAGCTGCTCCAAAGATTTACAAGATTCAAAAGATTTACCATAACATACATGGCCGGATTTTATCGTGTACAGTCTTTATTAGGCGTTTTTTATTTCCGAATTCACAATCATTAAAAAAAATGTCTATAGCCGCGTCCAAACGTTCAAGCGTGGTTGGCTACATAAATGGCATAAGCTATGAGATTGAGCGAGATGGACTGCTTCACGGCTATCACGCGACGGCGCACGAGCTCTCGATTTTTCTCGCACTATCCGTGTCTCTCTTATTAGAACACTTAGAAGAAGAGGTATAGTGCGATAAAAATCGAAAGTATGTCGCGGCCCTCGTGTGCTAGACGTGCTGGCTTAGACACTTGTCAAAGAATCTACTATATAAATCATAAATATGTATACATATTTTCCCTAGGGGCTAAATGTACTACTTTAGCCCCACTTGCTAAGCCTAATATGATGCACTTTTTGAGCATGAGGAGTGAAAATAATATTATACTAGTCTTAGTCCTTATAATTTTTACTAAACGGGACTTAATCGCGTATAATTAACTTATTTATTTATCTCACTGAGGTCTCCCGACGTTTCGGATCCATGTTCACGGGACAAGTTGTCAATTCCCGTTTAGTAAAAATAATGTATGAGAATCGTGGGAGTTTGTCCTGTTTTGTGAAAATATTACACACCTTAATCTGATGCATTTTGAGAAATTTGAAATATAGATTGCTTTTATTTTCAGGCAGTATTACATATACGTGACCGACCCCAATTGCAAAAGAGTTGGAACCCAGTGCTGGGTGTACGGAGCCATAATGGTCACAGAATCTATGCTGTGCATTAAAAACGGAAAACAGCTGTTCGGTCAGGCGCAAGTGTGTAATGTCATTGTGTGGCTGATTATTCAAATACTAGTATCAATAGGATGTGTGTACGGAGTCGTGCTTTACCGTCGATATTTTGGGGTAAGTAATTTCGAGAGCCGTGCGTTCAAACATAATAAATCGCGTAAATCGTTTTTGAAAATAGAACTAGTTACACGAAAATAATGGGTTCCTATGTCAAATATCTCTATTTATCGGGTTTAATAACTAGGAATAAAGCGGCCTTTAGATCACCCATGTGGCGACCAATCAGCGACTAAGTGCAGGTAGTGCACTGCATTTAGCCAAGTCTAAAGGCCGCTTAAACTAGCATCTACATACAGTTTACATAAACGCATATCAAGTTTGGTGCTTAATATTCTTCTCATGAAGATTTAAATTTATTTATTTCGAGATAAAAATTACAATTCAAATTACAAGTCATGACAATTCAATTATGAGTGACCAGGATTAATCAAATTTCTTAGTTAAGTAACTAATGACTTTCCATGCCGTTCGATTATGTTACAAATTTCAAATATCGTAAGTTTATACACCTTAAAGGCCCATTTACATGTTGCGAATTTCTCGCCCATTTTGGGGCGAGAAATCATATGATATTATCGTATGCAATTATCGCCAGGCGAGTATCGTATAAAAACGGTTACATTCATGCGAGAAACAAAAACTCGTGTACGATTATTTCATACGATACTCGTACGGAAATTATCGCCAGCGAAATAGTTTACACGAAGAGCTGCATTCTAGGGAGATATTTGCCTACGATATCTCGACTCGTCTAAACTCGTTCTCGTATGACAGTTTTTCACGTACATGCGAGTATCGCACGAATCGGTGAGAACCGATTTTCATACGAGTATTACCAGTCATTATACGTGATTCGTTGCTAACACTATACTGGCAATATTCGTAGTTATATTTCTTGTTTCACATAATATTTTTAATTTTAATATAATGTGAGTTGCATTTATTTTAATGTTATCTCCAATTTTGTACGGGCGGCTATAGCTTCCCGCATTTTTGTGTCTTCTTTTTGTATTGAATGACCAACCTTATCAAGTAGGTAGGCAAATTGGGCTTTTGTGACACGAAACATGGTTTTGAAAGTTCCCTCATCTATATAGCAATTTGCGACATAACGTATTAGATACCCCAAAGTAGATCTCCTTTGTATCAATTTTTTACCCAAACACGTATTTTTTTCTTTTTCATTAATAGTAATTCCTGTTTTAAAAGTGCAGACACAATCAAAACAGCCTCTCGCAATGCTCTCATGATGGCCAATGAATAGCAGATTAACTCGCAATACGATTCTTGCATTGAAATTTTGTTTACACGGAGACCTCCAACGGTCAAAGGCGAGGCGATTATCGCTCCTTCTAGTGCGATATTGTATGTATAGTTTACACGATAACATTTTTTCTCGTGCTACGATAATCGTTCGATCGAGGCGAGAAACTTGCACCATCTAAATGGGCCTTAACACCTAGCAATAAGCAAATTGTGTATATGAATATGTTGCGCTGTTAGTTTTCCATGTAAGTATTTCCAAGTAATAATATTCACAACAACTTGGAATGAGATGTCAATGACCCGTTTCACGAAGCTAAACAGGCAGCACAGGTCTCTATTTATCTTTCTTCTTTATTATTTACGCAATGGTACACAATAAACAGGTCACTAATATATCTCACAATACTCTCCACGATCGCGCACTCCGTGCGTCCTCTAGTTCATTCGGGCTTCCAGGGCGGCACAAGCAGCGGCAAATAAGTGTGTTTTACGCCCCTGCCAGGCCGTACTTTCACGATCCCTGGCCACGGAAAGATGATCCTAGAAAACCGCGGCAAATTTAAAAAAACAGCGTGTTGCAACACTGTATAACGCGATGAAATAATAGTGATACTTGCACAATTATTATTTTTCTTCATTTCTCAAAATGCAACTGATCATGATCAAACAGAAGGAAGTAAAGTTATATGAAATAATACTCTAAGTTAATTCTACTTTATACTTAAGAAGATTATTCAAAACCACTCCTAAGTTCAAATTTTGGCGAGACATGATAATTGAACTTTTTATGATATTCTTCAATGTGAATAATATTAGCAGTAAGCCACCCTTTAATTCTCTTAGAAAGCAAAAACAGACCAATTTATTATGGAACAGTTACTTTCTTAGTAACCAGATTAAGTATCAAGATTAGGACATCATACTAATTTAAAGCGTTTGAAACATTTGACAATAATATTACTGTTGCCATATAAAAAGTTGCCAAATAAATCTCAGTATCACGTTTCGATGGCCAGACTCTATTCGGAACGCGCTAATGCGCCTCACCTCGTACGCCACGCCTAACGAAACTAGACCTCTGATTACGCTTAGTTTCTACCAATTGCGGCGTCAAGATATATTTGTGGGTGAACGGAGAGGTGAGGTTAAAACAAGTTACAGAATAGCGGGGCTGAGCATGTGTGGGCAAGATACCAAAAAAAAAAAAAAAAAATAGGTATACGTAAGGATAGGATAGGACATCTAAAATACTGACATTGACCTTAATGTAAATTGTAACAATAATCAAATAGACGAAGTGGAAACAACTAAATTTCTTGGAATCTATATTGTCCAATTTTGTATTTTCTTATTTTTTTTTTACAATAAAATGCATTATTATTTGTTAAATTACATACAAGGGATTTAATTAAGTGATAATACATTTCTTTTTGATACTAAATAAAAAATAATAAAACGAAAAACTTAAAACTAATTACAAAAATATATATATATATATATATTTTGTAATGGAAAATTTCATGTTGCCGTCGTCTGCGAGAGACTGGATAAGTTTGTGTTTGCCTTAAGAAGATTAAGCAGAACCTCGTCGAGAGACTAATCACTATCAGCTTACCACTGGTCTAAGAGCTAGCGACCAAATCGGTCATGTAGCTTCAGCTGTATTGAAACTCCGTTAGCTACTTCCCTGAACAACCTTTTCCGATAATCTTCGCGCTGGCAGCCCGCGGGCGATGGGTGCGGGTGTAGTGGGGTGGGGAAAAAAAAATGTGGGCTCAGTGACTTTAATTTTTTTTCAAACAGTTGCTCTGTACTCCCTGTGCACCCAAAAAAGTTTAAATCGAACAAATTACCTATTATTTTATTGATTACCTTGTATTTATTTTAATTTAAATATTTCCTCACATAGTTTGAGAAAAGCACTATACAATCCTCGGCCGGAACAGGGATTGCTGGACTCGTTGTATCCAAACTCGTCCAGCAATCCCTTACTTCACGCCCTTCACGGCCTCTGCAGTAATGTACTATATTCTGTCAAAGACTATCTTGCCTGCAAGCCAAATATCTAGGACTACATTTTTTATATATTTTTTTTACTGTTCGATCTGTGTTACCTTCTATTTAGCTTTAATTATTCTCATCATCTTGACATTAAATATTGTAATCCTAATTAATTATTATCATTATGTTTCTGATTGCAAGTAATGCAACTTATTTATGTCATTGTTTTTTCTTGATTATGACATCTAATAATCATTATTTTAGTAATCTGACTTAAAAAAGCCTCGAACTGTTTGAATATTACGAAATTGTTAATTTGCATGCCTTTTCTGGTAGAACATCGTATCATAAGCAACACTGTATTTATTATGTCATCTTATGTAACTATGTTCTCGCAATAAATAATTGATTGATTGATTGATATGCCACAGCAATATATGCAGATGAAAAAACATTCCATTTAAATTTGTTTATATTTTCAGCCACGAAGAGCGTCTGTCTCGGAGAGCTCAAGAAAAGAAGATTAATGATGGTGTCTACAAAAAAAAACATATGTATTATTATACAAAAGGTAAAGTTTGTGAATTTGTAAGTTAGTATAAACTCTGGAATTCATCCAATTTCAACAATTATTTCACTATCGCCTTTGCCGGCGTTAACTCGGTATTCTTTTTTTTATACATATTGTGATTAATATTTTGTACTAGCTTTTCGCCCTTGACTTCGTCCGCGTATAACACTTTTCGATAATTGCGATGTTTACACTATTTATTTATTCTGTTCACCATCATCTAGTTTAACACACTAATAATAAAATTGTGTTTACATAATATTTGTGTAAGCTCCAACTTATGTAATCAATTTATAGGTACTAGATCGACAACAAAGCTAACTGACCATCGGTGCACCTTAAGTGCATTGTAATAAGGTTCTATATAAACACAGGATGGTCAGTTAACAGTGTTGTCGTTTGTACCTTTCAGCAGATTTTTAATAGCAGTGTTTTACCTAAAAAAAAAACACTTATTAAGCGGAATACCTTATTCGAAGCCTAAACTATATATTTGAGAGAGGCAATCCGTTGCATAAATACCATTTCCTTCAGAATCTCTTCATTATGTCTCTGACAACAGAAATAAACTTTCACATTTATAATATCAATGTTTTTTTTTACTTTGAAGATTATGTGCGTAGATAAATAATAGTAATAGCTGTCAACACGGTCAATCCTCAATTCAACAAAGGGCCGGCAACGCGCTTGTGATTCTTCTGGATTCGCAAGCGTTGATAGATTACGGTGTCTGCTTATCATTAGGCGGACTGCTTATTTGCTACGGACGTTAGTAATATAAAAAAAGATAAAATTCAAATCTTAAATGATTCGATATACAAGTATACTGTAATCTGTTCGAATATGAATCTTTCTTACGTTCGGATCATAATTTTAACCATAGCTGCCTTTATCAAGTATAATAAATAACAATTGGAGAGAAGAAAGGATCAGCAAGAATTAAGAACGGCTGCCCACTCTCTCCGCAAATTTTAACGTTTTCATTGAATCTGCCATAAAACAATACATGAGAAAACAGATGTAAAGGGTGAGTACTAGTACATTTTCCGTTCTATTTTTCTGACCTTGTAACCTGTTTTGGTAAAACTTTTCAAATATGAAATTTAAAACTTATTTTCATCTTACGTTTAAAAAAAAAAAATTATTTGTTTGTATCCGTCAAGATGTCATCAAGAGAAAACAGCGTTTGCGAATTATTTTTTGCATAAAATTTCAGTAAATCCTACCTAATATACCTCGGAGCTTGCAAAATCATGCCATACAAAGTCAGAGAACAGTGTAAAGGACCCAAGGTTCAATAACTACTGAAAGAAAGTTGCGAGAAGGTAATCCGAATATCCGAAAACGGAATAAAAAGTTAGAGTCAAGGGTGTGTAGGTTATTGGATTTTGATAAAATTATCAAAATCCAACAATCTCTTCTCGAGATGTGGCCAAAAAAGTTGGTACTAAGTTGGTACTAATGTGAAATGACTATAAAACGTGTATAAATCAACACTACAGCAGAGTTCAGTGATACGCTAGATGTTTCGTGGTCTGTTTATTTTCAGCAAGTGACAATACAAAGGAACGTAAACAAACGGTTTCTAAGTATATTTAAATCGTGACAGGCATGTCGTAATAACGATTACTTATGGCCAGTAGACACATGCGACCTCCAATACGCCCTCTTAATCTATTACGTACATGTGTGAACACTTTTGTACTTGTCTGTACTCAGTACATAAAATAAAATAAATCTTAACACTTTTGTGTCTGATTGTACAAACTTGTACACTAATATGTTCAACACAAAACCTTAGCAATTCTGTGTTAGATTGTACAAACCTGTACACATATCGATTTAACAAGAAATGGAATATCCAGCTAAATTAAATATGCATAACGAAAACATAATAACACAATTATTCTATAACTCTCCTACACAAAGCACTTTAAAAAAAAACATAACATCATATCAAACATCTAACACTAATCCGCCCTCTTAAAAGAATAATTTGATAAGAATAAATCTTTCAAAAAATCTTTTAATTTCGGGCCATTAACACTCTTTGTTAAGATGTCCGCTATCATTTTATCGGTTGGCATGTACTTTATTTCAACTTTATTTGCCAGTACACACTCACGAATAAAATGATACTTTATATCAATGTGCTTTGTTCTATTATGCATCATCTTATTAGCAGCTATTTTATGTGCAGACTGATTGTCATTAAAAATTATGACAGGTTTACTTTCTACAGTAGTCAAACTATTAAGTAATCTTCGTAAGTAAAGTGCTTCCTTTGAAGCCTGACACAGTCCTACGTATTCAGATTCTGTAGAGCTCAAGCTAACCGTTGCTTGCTTCTTGCTCTCCCAGGAAACAATATTTAGGCCCAATTTGAAAATTAAACCCGTGAATGATTTTCTATCAAGCGCGCCACCCCAATCTGCGTCCACATAGCCGCGTATGTCTAAAACACCTGATTTCCGAAAAGTGAGACACAGATTTGACGTACCTTTCAAATACCTTAGCACCCGTTTCGCGCACTTAAAGTGTATTTCACCGTAGCAGTTATTAAACTGGGAAGGTACACTTACCGCGTGAGATATATCAGGTCGCGTTTTACAGGCTAAATAATTTAGACAACCTACCAAACTTTGATACGGCAGCTGACAGTGAGAACTTGTCGACCTCTCCAATTTCATTCCCACTTCCATCGGGGTAGTAACCGGCTTAGCGTCTGTCATGTTAAAGTCATTTAAAATGTCCAGAATAAACTGCTCCTGATCGAGATGAATAACACCTTTCTCTCGTCTCAGTCTCATGCCTAAAACATGCCTAGCCGCGCCTAAATCCTTAACCTTAAACTTGTCAAGCAAGCTCGATTTTAATTTTTGCTTTTCAATTGCACAGTTTCCGAATACAAAAATGTCATCAACGTAAATTACTACTATTAACTTCTTATCATCTTTAAGCTGTTTTTGGTACAAACAAGGTTCTATTTTTGATTGTATAAAGCCTAAACTCAACATTTCTTTATCTAATTCTTTGAACCAAGCATTTGAAGCTTGTTTCAAACCATAAAGAGATCGCTGCAGCTTGCATACCTTGGTTTCTTGACCTTTGGCGACTGCTCCTTTCGGTTGGAGCATGTAAATGTCCTCTTTTATTTTCCCGTACAAAAACGCAGTCGTGACATCCCATTGGTCAATAAACCAATCGTATTCAGCAGCCAACGAGAACAACAATCGTAAAGTAGAGCTTCTAACTACTGGAGAATAAGTTTCAGTATAGTCTACACCACATACCTGTGTAAAACCTTTCGCTACAAGTCTAGCCTTATACTTCGTTACCTTGCCGTCGCTGTCTTTCTTGATTTTGAATACCCATTTGCACTGGATAGGTTTCTTATCAGCTGGAAGGTCGACTAAGGTCCAAGCTCTTCGTTTATCGCTTTTTGCCATAAGTCACTATCGGGTCGTGCCAAAGCTTCTCCAATAGTCACAGGATCGCCGTCATAGTTACCTTCCGTAGCACTCATAACGTTACAACCGTATCGGTCAACTTGTCTGCGTTCTCTCTGAGGATACCGCCTTTCTTGCAGGTCCGGTATAATCACATCTTCTGTGAACACCTCATTCGGTACCGGCTGTTGTATATCAGGTTCAGGACTGCTTACGATGTCGTCAACAACATCGCGGAACACTTCATGACTCTCCAATGCTTCAGATCGTGGTTCGCTGGACTGTTCACAGTCTGTGTTAAGTTTGATGATAGCCTCTTGTTCACAGTATGTGTTAAGGTTGATGATAACCTCTGACCGCTTCTCGTTTTTTTTATTGTGTAGAAAATCATTTTCTAAAAATATCACATCTCTTGCAGTGATAACTTCATGCGTCTTCGGATTCATCAAACGGTAACCCTTTTGATTATCTGGGTATCCGATGAATATCATTGATTCTGTCTTCATATCCAATTTCCGATGCTTTGCTTTGGGAATAAGTCGATATCCCAAACTACCAAAGATTCGTAGATGGCTGACATCTACCTTCTTGCCTGCCCAAAGCTCTTCAGGTACTGCTCCTTTCACAGCTTTTGTTGGGCTTCTATTTTTCAAATATACTACGGTATTTACAGCTTCCGCCCAATATTGTTTGGGGAGCTTCGCCTCCGACAATAAGGTCCTAGCCTTCTCAATAATCGTCCTGTTCGATCTTTCTGCGACAGAATTTTGTTCTGGCGTGTAAGGTACCGTCGTCTGATGTTTTATTCCTGCGGACTTCAAAAAAGATTTAAATTTTCCATTACAGTACTCTCCGCCTCCGTCACTTCTTAAAACTCGTCTCGTTCTCGACTTCCGCCTTGTATTCACGAAACTTATCGAACGTCTCATGCTTATGTTTCAAAAAGTAAACATGCGTCTTTCGAGTAAAATCATCTATAAAGAGGAGAACAAACCTCGCACCTCCGAACGAAGGTTCCTCAACTGGTCCACAAATATCGCTGTGTACGATTTGTAGGATCCCGTTCGCTCTCGTACCTTTGTTCTTAAAGGGACTCTTGCATGTCTTTCCTTCAATACACGGAATGCACGGTTCGCACAAATCAGAACTCTTAAATTCCATACCGGTTACAATTTTCTGCATCTCGGCCATATAATTTCGGCTTAAATGGCCTAAACGTTTATGCCAAATGTTCGAAATGTTTACATTTTGCCCATTTTGATTTGACATTGTCACATTTACGACGTTGTTTTTCTTTTCTGTCAACTCGTAAATTCCGTCAACTTCTTGACAGCTTGCAATAATTCGGTTCTTATTTTGAATAGTGCAACCTCCTTTGTCAAAATTAATCGAACAATTTTTCTTGGTCAAATCGCTAACCGATATCAAGTTCATCGAAAGGTCGGGAACATGTAAAACATTTTCCAAAATCAATTTTTCGTTTTCGCCGACTTGAGGTTCAGCGTTCCCTCGACCTTTGACCAATAACTTCTCGCCATTCGCAACAGAGATTTTCATGCTGCCCTTTTCAGGTCTATAGGACACCAACTTGTTTCGGTCATGAGTCATAGAATTAGAGCACCCGCTGTTGTCCTTGTTGATCGCCTCCTTGGTGTTCAGGCAAACACTCGCGGTCTTGACTCGCTCTTTACATTCAGATGCCTTATGTCCTGGCTTGTGGCACTTGAAACACTTGTAGACGAACTTCTGCTTACGATCGTTAGTTTTGCTTGTAGATCTGGCATCGTTCTGTCCTTTACGTGTCACAAAAGCTTGCTCGTAGTCTGTGTTCATCTTGCTCTGTCTACTTCCTTCTTGCAACAACTTCATTTTAATTTGCTCTAAAATGATCTGTTGGCCACTGTTATCTACAGCCATTATGAGTGGGCTGTACTCAGCAGTCAATCCACCAAGCAAAATTGAAATTATCCAATCCTCAGGGATTCCAGCATCAATATCATGCAATTGTTGTGCAAAGAATGTGACTTTTGATATGTAGCTCTCCATACAATTAAAATTTTCTAACTTACAGTTGAAAAGCTCTCGCTGAATGTGGATGCGTCTTCCCCAGCCCTTATCTTCGTAGGCTCCCTGTAGACTGTTCCAGGCTTCTTTCGCAGTTTTCGCATTGTAAACATGTGTAAAGCACTCTGGTTCCAACAACAAACATATAGTTGTCCGTGCCGTCCTATCTACGTCCGCATTAACGGCGTCTTTCGAAATGACATCCCACCAGTTTATTCTCCAGGTAATTACGCACCAGGAACTTCCAGTTCGGGTAGTCTGACGATCCCCTCAGCTTCTTTATACCACTTATGCCGCCTTCTTCCGACATAATTTCGCAAGATTACAGTAAATATCAGATCCACTCAATTTATTAATTTAAACTAGCACTATCAGTGCGTGAGGCACATAACCTGATGTGAAATGACTATAAAACGTGTATAAATCAACACTACAGCAGAGTTCAGTGATACGCTAGATGTTTCGTGGTCTGTTTATTTTCAGCAAGTGACAATACAAAGGAACGTTAACAAACGGTTTCTAAGTATATTTAAATCGTGACAGGCATGTCGTAATAACGATTACTTATGGCCAGTAGACACATATGCGACCTCCAATAGGTACTAAGTACTAAGTTGGTACTTTCATTTCACTAGTCAAACAAATGTGGGGACGTAAAAAAAAAGTACTTACAAAACATTTCAAAGGCTTCAAGTCGACTTCGGTCTTGTGTTGTGAATTGTGATGTTCCAGCTTTCACTCCAGATGTAGGTTTTTATTAAGTTTTTCCTTATGTACACCCTGTTGGTTCAAAATACAGGTTGCTTAATTAATGATGACGAAACTTATGTAAAGGCTGATTTCAATTCGATACCAGGTAATTAATACTATTCTTGATGAATCAGAAAAAGTAAATCCAGTGCAAAAATTCGCAAAACAAATCCTCGTGTGGCAAGCGATATTCCAGTGCGGCATGCGGAGTTCGCCCTTAGTAACCTGGCACTGGCACTGTCAACACGGATATTTACTAGGGCTCGCGGTCGTGTCCGGGTTTCGTGTATTCGTGTCGGGTAACCGTCCCCGTGTAACACGCCCGCGGGTTTAAGCGACCGGTCCGAACGGATTCGTGTAATTAACGCACGGTTACCCGTGTACACGGGTACCCGCGTCCTATTTACACGCGGGTAGTACTACCCGTCCTTGAGGTGTGGTGAGGCTAGGAACTGTCCCTTTGTTCTAAGAATGTACATACATACAAGTACTAAATGAGTGTTCGTAGCTTTGCAATTATAACATGTTTTTTTTTTTGTAAATAAAAATAGCAGATTAATAAATGTAACAAATTATAACAAAGTACGGCTTGACTTTGATGAGTAATTCTGGTAGTCTCGTGTTTGGTCGGAATCATGTTAAAGAGTTTTGGGTAAAAATGTAATTTTTTTTTAGATGAGCGGCCACTCCTAAAAGTGGTAGATTATGATAGATCTACTCAAAACAAACATATTTTGTTATCAAATGTAATACACTAAAATGCATCGGAGCCGAGATATTAGCAATATATATTTTCACAGGTCAAGTTATAAACTAAACTTCAAACTTATATATCTCGGCTCCGATATTGTTTAACGCGTTTAATTTTATATGTCTATGCATATTAAGAGGTCCTCTAAACGATTATTAAAAAAACATCCTTGGCCGCTGCAAAAAAAAACGTCATTTTTTCTCATACAAGTTTACCCAATGCCCTTTATTTAATGTTGTTGTAAAGTCTATTGATGATGAGTCGTCACTCAATAAAGTAATATTAAAATCCCCGGCGCGGCTATGAATATTTTTTGCTTTAAGTTTCGAGTACATAGACTTAATTTCCTTACCAGGCATTTTTTTGTGAACATTTTAAAATCACTACATGAAACTATATACAGGGCGTCCCAAGCCTATGGGACATCAAGGGAACGTACCTTAAATATCGTAGATAGGATATTTTGCTGAAAGGAGACATTATGTTATTTCTAAGTCAGTAATACCGCATTCAAAGATTTTCTAAAAATAACTTGCTTCGTCTGGGAATCGAACCGACTTACCTAACCTAAAAATATTCCGTTTTTTTATGATGCCAATCGAAAGAATAGACAAAAAATTATATTTCTTCTTAAGTAACATAGGATCTTAAAATAAAGGAATAACGTAAAATTAACCATTTGTACTAATCCAAGTAGGAAAACATTAATTCAGAAACTCTGCTGCTCTCCGGGGCTCCATTTTGTTCGAAAATTAAGTTTGGTTGCTCCGCCGCGGAGAGATTTTTTATCTCGTCTCTTAAAATAATATGATATGAAAAGCAACAGGCAACGAACTTATTAAAAGATTGACGATTTGCATAAGACAAGAAGAATCAAGTCTTGAGCATTAATTAATTAATTGTCAAAAAATACTCAATTGACTTCGGCAGTTTCAAGTGTTTTTAATTTGATTAAAATGATTAATTTGACGTTATTCCTATCTTTTAATATACTATGTTACTTAAGAAAAAATATTATTTTTAGTCAATTCTTTCGATTGGCATCATAAAAACTGAACTTTTTTTTTCACCTTTAGGTTGGTTCGATTCCCAGACAAAGCAAGTTATTTTTAGAAAATCTTTGAATGCAGTATTACTGACTCTTAGAAATAACATAATGTCTTCTTTCAACAAAATATCCTATCTACGATATTTAAGGTACTTTCCCTTGATGTCCCATAGGCTTGGGACGCCCTGTATATTACAATGAAATTTAGAACTGGGAGAAATATACCACACAGTTCAGTGTATTTGAATTGACATATCTGATATCCATTGAAGGTTTATATAATTTAAAGTATTCTTAATGTACGTACATACACCACCTCTCGTCTTACGAGTTCTACAAAAATATGACACCGCTCTAAAGTTATGTTCTAAATTAGTGCTTTTGTTGATCGGTCCGTGAGTATGAGTGACAAAAGTAAGAAACTTTGACTAGTTATAATTCTTAAACTACTGATTCAAATTGAATGAAATTTGAAATATACCGTGTTTATACAATGCCTGCTTGGTTACTGAAAAATTCAGGGTTCTAGTTTAAGTTATTGGGGGGTCGAAAATGGCCTGAACTGCTTCGAAAAAGGTAAGCTCGATTCTCCATACATACGTAGTTACGCTCTCGTTTTAAAACTACGTGTTGGATTGTAACGAAACTTTGCATGTACAATGACATAAGGTATATCCAGGTCTGTAATTAGTTTATGTAGCTTCAGATACCATATTAAAAAAATACAGCGAATTTAAGTTTTTCATACAAAAGTTGTTTTTGCTGTATTTCGTTTTTTTATACACTGGAACCATATAAACTAATTACAGAGATATATATACCCCGGGGTCCTGGCCCTTGACCAAACAACTTTTAACCAAATGTATCATTTCACAAATGTTTTATTTGACCTAGTGCATTTTTCGTCAAAACAGTGGTATTTTCGGGTATTCTTTGAATATCATTAAATAAAAGTTTAGGTTAGGTTTGTTTTATAATAATCCTATAAAGCTTTCTATTTAAGAAAAAAATGCATTAGGTCAAATAAAACTTTTGTCATATGAAACATTTGACCAAAAGTTGTTTGATCTAACATTAGTGAACACATTTGCGTATACATTGACATGAGGTATATGACCTCATGTCAATGTATATGCAAAGTTTCGCCACAATCCAACACGTAGTTTTAAAATGAGAGCGTAACTACATTTGTATGGGAAGGTGAAATTCGGCCGAGCTTACTGCGGACTCTTAAGACCCTAATTCTATGGTATTAACAGTTGTCAAAGACATTTTTGCTACCTGAACAGAAAAAAAAGATAAGAGATTTATTCCATGGTTAATATAAAAAAAAATTCAACTATTAGGTCAAGTGGGGTATCATATGAAAGGGCTTGAGTTGTACTTTTTGAAACAGTTTTTCTTTTTTTTTCTACATTGGTAACAATTTTGATTTATGAAGGAAAATGTAAAATAATTTGTCGCAATATCGTTTTGTTCGAGTACCTTTCTTTTAAAATTATTACTGTATCCTTTAGATAGGTATCGTAGGCAGAGTAATGTTGCTAGTATCGTTTTGATTCATTGCCTTTATTCGGTGCTCATACTCAACCTCGTGAGTAAAGGTACGGTTTAAAATGGTATACCTTACGGGTCTAAACGGTGAAATATAAACAAAGGGCTGCCACAATAGATCACCTGCTGGTCGAAGCGGCATATAAAGGCCCACAATAACACAATAATAATAATAATGGTATACCTTGCAATACCTTAAGTACCGTTAAAAACCTAATTTCGATACCACATTCAGTCCCTTATTTAGAACCATAATGGCATGTACGGTCGAGGAAAATGAAGGTTTGGCAAATGTCAACTCTATTTGAATGACGTTACGGAACAAAAGTGCTACCACTGTAGTGGTCTACCACTTTTAGACCTTATTTTGCATGCAATATAGTCGAAAAGCGGTAGACCACTTTCTTGGCTGACTGTACTTACCTACTGTTTTTGTTTAGCTATCATATCTATAAGCGGCTATTAATAAAAGTTAGACAGTTTGCGTGCCCTTTGTCGGGCAATCATTAAATAAAATATTAGGTTTATACAATATTATGACGCAATAGAGCAAACATAGGCTTCCTGCGATGTTTCCTTAGAGTTGCTAATGCAAATAGAGTAAAATTAATTAATTATATTCTAATAGCTTCTGCCCGCGACTCCGTCCGCGTGGAGCTCGTTTATATCTAGCTCGATACAAACTTTCATCCCCCATTTAAACCCCTCAGAGGATGATTTCCGGGATAAAAACTATCCTATGTCCTTCCCCGGGATTTAAACTATCTCCATGCCAACTTTCATCTCAATCGGTTCAGCGGTTTAAGCGTGAAGAGGTAACAGACAGACAGACGCACTTTCGCATTTATAATATTACACACTTGCGCATTTATAATATTAGTATGGGTTTGCCTCAACTCAAATGGCCACGGGCGGTCCGAACCCGCGTGTAATTAGAACCCGCGAGTACGTGTGTACGGGTACACAGGTTGTACCCGGATACCCGCCCGCGGACCGGGCGGGTTCGGGCGTGTCCGTGTAGAACGGGCGCTTAGCACCGCGGGCTTAAGAACACGAGTATTCGGGCGGGCGGGTTTACACGTGTAGCGGGAGCCCTAATATTTACTTATACAGAGTGTTTTTTTAAATGGGACAGTATGGGGAAATCCGAATCTAAAGGAGATAGAGGAAAAGTGTCCAAGGAGACATTAGGTGTTTTTTTATGTAAACAAATTTGGCTCGTTAAAATTTTTGGTCAAGCGTGAGTTGTTCTTAAAAAATTATAAAGTTGGTCAATTTTTTTTTTGACGCGGGTCGGCTCTGTTTCATGTAAGGATTATTTCATTCTATGGAAAGAAAAAAATCTGAACAGCAGAAGTTGGTCAAATTTAATGAAAACTAATCTTCATACAGTTGGTTTATTACTTGAGTAAATGTTAAATTTGACCAACTTCTGCTGTTCAGATTTTTTTCTTTCCATACAATGAAATAATCCTTACATGAAACAGAGCCGACCCGCGTCAAAAAAAAATTGACCAACTTTATAATTTTTTAAGAACAACTCACGCTTGACCAAAAATTTTAACGAGCCAAATTTGTTTACATAAAAAAACACCTAATGTCTCCTTGGGCACTTTTCCTCTATCTCCTTTAGATTTGGATTTCCCCATACTGTCCCATTTAAAAAAAACACCCTGTATATCCGAATGCTTAAAAATAGTAGATTGTTAACCGAGGGTTGAAAGTCACCTATTCTTGACGAGATATTTTGGCGCTCGAACGAAGTGAGAGCGCCAATAGTCCGAGGCTGAAATGGGTGGCTTTCCCCAAGTTAAACACTACTTTTCATTTCGAATTCGAGGAAATGAATTGAAAGCCAAAAACTTTAATATTTTCTAAATCAGTAGGATCCTATCCTCCATTTTAAAAGCGTTTGTGTATGGACCATTTGGGCGGGAACTGTTGACAGATTTTAATAATGTTAGTGTGTGGACCATTTCCTGGACGCGCTTTTGAAGTGGTTATGTCGAAAACTAATTTTAAGTATTGTTTGGATGAAAAATTAAATTAATAATGTTATTTATATACACCATATAAGTAGTAATGAAGAATGAAAACCATCATAATTATCAAGAAGCTTCAAAAATCAACACAATTTTATGGCAGTATAGGTTTTTGTCATTGTTATTTTTTTTAATGACTAGGAAGCTGTTCTGAAGCGGTCACATTGAACTACGAAAACTTAAAAAATATCCAATCGTTTTCAAATAGTAATAATAGTCATACAATAATTAATTTATAATCAATATTAAAAAAAATTACGCATGATTGTCAACGATTTTCCAAATCAGTACAATTTTCTGAAACTGTGGCTGTCCAGGTTTCTGCCATTGCTTTTTTATTTTTTATTACTTTTCAGCCCTAGGGGCGACATGCCTCACTTTTAACCCGCTGTTTAGATAAACAATGACCTACTTTCAGAGTATGAGAGATGAAAAAGATTTTTACCGCTCATAAAAAAGCACACTTATTCGACATTATTCTGGCCCGATTTAGCGAGCTGTCACTATCTATTCATCCCGAGCTCTAGAGTGGTATAACCTGAATTCTGTCGATGTAGTACAGAAGAATACTAATCCGCCAAATTGCCCAGAACTACGGCCGATAGAGAAATACTGGGCAAATATTAAAACAGTTGCGTAAAACGTGCCAGCCGGCCACATCATTACCTGATTTAAAAAAAAGCTGATGAGATGTAGGTACTAAACTGACCACAAATGATTCCGTGCAAAATTCTACGAAACGCGTCAAGAGTAAAATCCGAAAATTCTCATCGTGCGCTGATCAAAGAATAAAATTGTGTTAGCGGATCAATTTTAATCTTAAACTTTATTACTTATAATAAAGAACTTCGACTAACTTGTATGTTATTTCAGAAGTTAATACTAGAAACATGATTTTTGCAGTGGCTGCAACTGCAAAAATCAATTACGAATTTGATATGATCTGAGAATGAATGAAACACGGTTTTCTAACTTGGCTTGTTATTGTTTCAGGTTACCTACACGGGCGGAAGTGATAACTTTATAAAAAGAACATGGTATCGAATAAAATAGATGGTATTTTTAATTAAGTAGCAGAAATCTATATAGATTAAGAAACGTGCGTCCGGACAACGGAAAAATATAGCTGTGACTACCGAAGTCTGATAATGCTCACATATGAGTAGTACATAGTAATTTTTGTTTATTTTGATATTGGATCACTAAACTTAATACTTCACATATTTGGCAATCTCGCTTCGGAACCTAAGGACCAGGGCTGTTATTCGCTACGCGCTAAAGCGGCTCACCCTGCCGGTCACCCGTCACGAAACTAGACCTCTACCTACGCTTAGTTACTTCGCATTGCGGTGTCAAAATATATCTGTGGGTGAGCGTTGAGGTGAGCTTAAAACAAGTTAGAAAATAGGGGGGCTGCTCAAACTGGCCTAGCGTAGTGGAGAGGCCCGCGTTTCAAATCTATCATTAAATATGTTATGGTATTTGAAACGAAATTAGCTATGTACTTATATCAATCTACGAGCTGGATCTCAAAACATTTAAATCTATTCCTTATTTCATCTGTGATCGGGTAAAAAATGAATGCTCTCTACGTTCTCCGGCCATAAGATAAAAGCAAGTGCTAATCGACGACGACTAGTTACGAACTCTTACCAGTTGACTGAGATTTTGAAGTAAATAATAAACTCAGATGAATAGGTTACATCTGAGAGGAGGAATAAGGTGGTGACCAAGAACGATTCTGAATTATGAAACATACCTACATCGAAATTAGTAAATGCAATCCCTTACATACTGAAGTGCGATTTTGAATCATGGTGCCATTGGGGGGTTACAGAATGAATATATCCCTCTTACTACCTGATGTTTTCTACCAGCTGTACATGGCTAAATAAAAGAGTGCGTACACTATGTGGAAATTTATCTTCGAAATCCTATTCCTGCTTTATATTATAACTATGCTTATTATATTCTTTTGGTGATCCCATCTGAAATATCGATCAGCCAATACGATTACCTTTGTCAAAATAGCAGGCTTTTTTTACTAGATAATTTGTTGTCAGCCTCCTTGTAACTTCGTGAATAATGTAGATGGAACAATCAAATTTTTATTTTATTTTATTACTGGTGACATCTCCTGGGTCCATTTTTGTTTAATTATTATATCGGGTAAGGTAATAAAATCACTAATTAATATTTTTTTGTATATAATTACATTATAATCGTGTACCTAAAGTCAAGTGCAATATTATGTATCGATTTAATTCTCTCATAAATACGTACCGAAACCTTAATCAGCTGCCATAAGAGCGATGTGAGATGGGACATATTTATGAGTAAGTTGTATGCCCATATTTTTACACTTGACTGTAGCTGTGTCATCCATCCATCCATGTTGACCTTCATTAATTCGTCTAGTTGTGTTGTTGGTATTAGATGTGTAATGAATGAATACCCTTACTCAGCTAGTTCCGTTGTATGCTCCGGTTATCAATCGATAGTATCTGGAGATTGGAGGGTGATGGATGATAGAGATATGGTTATATTGTCGGGGTTTATTATACTGACAAATTTTGCAAGTCGCTTTTCACTTACTTCAGTGGTCGGATTGTCTTGACATTTGTATCGTTCTCTAAGAAAAGGGACCTTAGTGGCGGGTGCAGTAACAGATAACGTAGTATCGTAAGCGAAAATGCGTGTACCTACATAATTTGTTTCCCTAGAGTTCGTTATATAGTTGTGTCTGACCAGCTAATCGTGGCCATGCCATGGAAACAACAGCACGGCTATCACAAGACTGCGCGCGAGCTCTCTCGATTTTTCTCGCACTCGCGCGCAGTCTTGAATTGCCGTGCTGGGGGTAAATTTTGAGTGACAGCTAAGCGTAAAGCTGCTTCTACGCTAGGCGAGTCGAGCACGAGCGGAGCCACAATTCCTCTAGTGTGGACCGACTTACAAGCCTCGAACGCCACTTGACGCCGCGAACAGAACGGCTCCGCTCGTGCTCGGCTTGCCTAGCATAGCCGCAGCTTAAGAAAGTCATGGAAGTACATGTACAACAACTACTTCCAATGTCACGGTTTTAGGATTATTGTGCTACATTCATTCATTTCTATCGCACTCACTCACTTTGTGAATTGAATGTAATACCTAGCTAAATTTGAAGAAATATTCACGACAGACGACAGAAATATTAACCCATACATAACATTTATTATTAATATATTAATGTCATCCCGCTCGAATTTGGAGCAGACCAACTGGGGAAGTACCTCCGCCTTGCAGAAGACCACAGCCATAATAAGTATAATAACACTACTAGGTACTTGCTCTGTAGTAGTGTTGTGTTTCTGGAGGTGAGCAAGGTCGCCAAAGCTCCCGAGGATTCGTTGTGTTGAGAGCGAGGGAATTTGTTCCTTCATCTGTCAACACGGCGAATCCTTAAACATATCAAGGGTCGGCAACGTCCATGCTACTTCTTTGGAGTTGCATGCGTCTACAGGCTGCGGTGTCCGCTTACCAGCAGGTGGGCCGTAAGCTTGTTTGCCACCGTCGTTGTATTTTAAAAAAAAACACCTATCATCGCTATTATCCAGATGCAGATCCAGGTGTTCTACTGGCGAAGGCGGGTTGTGCGTGTGGGGAGATTTTATGATCTGTGGGTAAAACTTCTAATTCAACTTACTAAGTATTAAGGTTTTGATCGATTTTAAAGCTTACGAATATGTCTGTATGCAGAGACGATGTGTAAGTATCAAATATGGACAACCCGCCTTCGTAAGTTAAAACAAGTTTAGTAACTAATAATGTCAATCGAATTATTTGAAACATTCGTAAGTATAAGAACTTCCCCAACTAATGTATAGTAAACTAATAGATAAGATAACTATGTAGGTAGGTAAGCTGAAAACAATACCAAAAAACACTGCTAGTTGCTCATTATAGTTACTTGTGTGTTGTGATTAGTGATGGATATATATACTTATAATCTTATGTGTTACATTGAATGTTTCTTCGTGGGGGCGTGGCGCGCAACGTGGTGAGTGTACGTAAACACAAGGCTCCGCTACACCCGGCCATTATTGCCTATGGTGTAGGGGGGCTTTTACACCTCGCCATATGTTTGCGCGTGTTTGCCGCATAACCCGATGCGACGTTTGGCCGTAGCCAAGGCCGTTATACATAAGGAGACACTACACGAGCGAAATCGGCAGGACTGCCAAGCAACGCCTCAGAAAATCGAATATAGAGTGACCTTGGTTTGTTTGGCCGCCGTGCTTCCAACACGTATCCTCACGGGCCGAATCACGCAACAGGACTGCCGGTTTCACTCGTGTAGCGTCTCCTATAAGATCCGGTGTTCATTCAAGCAACACAGCAGCAGCGCGTAAAACTAACTGTAACTATCTCATTGTTTGACAAATATAAGTAACATGATGCGAACCCGGATCCGCTTTTTTACCGGACCAACGTACATACAAAGGCCGCAAGGATACATTTGAAATATTAATTGGTGATATGGTATGGCTGACACGTTGGGACAGTAAGGTGCCGGGTACGATTTCCGGTCTGTTGTTAGTGTTAGTGAACATGTTTACATTTTCTTTGTGCTGTGTTTTTTTTTATATTAATAGACCTTACATGTAATTACGTTTAAACAGAATTAGATTGTATAAATATATTATATGAGTATAATCAATTTATAATATAAGCTTCTCTGTCGCATCACTGCTGTGTGCTTGAAGGGCCAGCTTTAACGGCTAAAAGAGACGCTACACGGGCCGATATCACAGAAAATCTAGTATGGAGTGGCCTTCATTTGGCCGGCCACCGTGCTTCCGACACGTATCCACACGGGCGAATCACCCGTTGAGGCCGTCGGCCGGCAGCCAGTCCGGCCGATATCGGCCCGTGTAGCGTCTCCTTAATCCATGACTGATCGAGCAGTGCTTGATATTTGGAATATAGCTCTAAGCCTACGGTCTGTATAGGTATATATTATTTAATAATTAGTCAGGGGCCCGTTGTCAGGAATTCGTTTCGGAAGTCTATTTACTCCCAGTTTTATATAGATCCGAGATCTTATGTCGGTAAGTAATGTCGAAAAATGTAATGAGTAATAGATACCTAATCGTTTTTTTAACAGGATTTACTCTTACAGTTCCGGACAGTATTCTATACTTTTTATTATCTTAAATTTGGTCTAACGCATCTTTATAAAACCCGGTCTTGGTCCTTTAAAATACTTAGTTTGCTTTTCCAAAAAGATCTCCGTAAAAGGAGAATTTCTCCCCTGCTGACGGGCCTGATTAGTACCTAATAAAATATTTAAGGGCAGTTTACTTATCTGTGTTGTTGTTCATTATCAATATTTTGCGCTCATAGCGTAGCGGCGCCTGCGAGCCGGAAACGATAACGCAGGTTAAGCAAAGATGACCGCCTGATGTTTGAGTGGTTAATATAAATGAGCGCTTCCGTGCTTTGGAAGGCACGCTAAACAGTTCATCACGGCTGCTGTCTATGACAGTAGTCCTTAAGCCGAGTTAGAGGCCTTTTCGGGCGGCTTAAGTACTTCTAACAGTCGAGTTGCCCACTCACTAGACAAAGGGGGGACAACTGTTACTCGCGTCCGCAGGAGCTACCTACCACAACCCTGCACGTGTCCCCTGGGTGGTACTAAAGTGTGACAAACTTAAAAAGGTCAAAATAATGTAAGCCATACGATTAAATATTTAAATCAATATTTTCAGTGTTATCGGTGTGTACCTACTGTACACATCGGGTTTATTAATTTTACTATCTCACTCTAACAGATAGGTGCCACAAAGTGCTTTTCATTAGTTGGCCCGATGTGCACGAAGCATTACATTTTATCCGCTAGAACGCAGCTAAGTTTCTATAATAATTTCGTTTATGTACGATGTTAGCATTCTTCCCTTAATAGCGCTTAGTACATCCTGCAGTGATAAATAAAATAAATTTCACTGACAACACACGTATAATTTATTTATTACATTTCCAAAGATCAAGGCACTGTTAATATACAAAAGATTTATACGTTAGATAATCAAAGAAGTTTCACAGGCCGCTAAACGCTACGCGGTCTGGTGAATGTACAGTTTTCACCGGAAAACCTGAACTAGATTTTTAGGAGTGCTACAGAGGGTGACGCAAACAATTTGCTTGTACTTATACTCTTCAACCTTCGCCGAAATGGTTCAGCTTTGAAAGGGAGGGATGGTAGTTGTTAATGAAATGTGATGAAATGAACGATCGGCGAGGCATAATGGACGATCACGAAAATAAGCGGCCAAATAGATCTCAAGACGTTGTAATAACTACTGATTGCCTAAATGAATTTTGGGAGGATGATCTAAACGGATGACAAAGTCCCTGTCAAAGAATTTTCCGAAGGTAACGCCTCCGTAAAGTAGACACGCGCGGACAAATCTACGTAAAAATCTAGTTGTTACCCTTGAGGGTTAGGAGACCGATCTACAAAAAGAAGACACATGAAGTCCTCCTTAAACTTAGCTCGCGTCGATCGCTCAGCGCGCTCGTCCTCAGGGTCCGTTTCACGACGTGAAGACTGCTTTGCGCGGGTTTCTCAACACCAGCTCAACCGGGAGCAGATGCAGACGTGGTGCGCAGGTACCCATACGTGCACGCCTGGCGGTCGCTTTAATGTTTTTCGTTTTAATGGTCAAGTTTACAACCCAAAAATATTTAAATATTTAAAGGGGCTCTATACAATAAACGTGTTTTTTTGCCGTTTTTATAGATAATGGTACGGAACCCTTCGTGCGCGAGTCCGACTCGCACTTGGATGGTTTTTTATTTATTATTCTTTGCTGGGAGGAAAATCCTTTATGTCCGACTCGCAACGACTAACACCCGCGATGGAGGACTCCTCGACGCATTAGGACAGCTCTGGGATCTCCTACGGAACGCACCAGTACCTACCGCCGTGGCGTCACTCCGCTGTGGGTCCTACCACGAACGCAAACAGCGAGATATTCTTTTATCCCGCTTTAGTTCTTTCACTCATACGGGTGAACCGATTGTAGTTAATGGCGGGTCAACTAGATGTCATATAAAAAATAAGTACAGACGAATATCAGTGTTTATATAATGTATATGTTGTATAAATGTACATATTTTATTGCTTTACAAAGAATACGGTAATATAAGGGTGAGGACCTATATCTTAGCCAGTAGTTAGCCTGGTTAATCAGCAGTAAGTAGTTAAAAAGCTCCGCTGTGGCACAAAAATAAGACATACAATAGGGAAGATGCAATATTTTCAATTTTGCTTTCATTTGAAAGAATTGCATGTGGAACAGACCACGAAAGTATTAAAAAATTAAAATACTATAATTTATAGTCAAAAACTCCTGTTACAAACTGTCAATTTAAACTTTCGCGTCGAAACAGATCTATAGTTCCAGTGATGTCACTCATGTGTGTCACTCGCCATATCCATACTAATATTATAAATGCGAAAGTGTGTCTGGCTGTCTGTTACCTCTTCACGCTTAAACCGCTGAACCGATTGAAATGTAATTTGGTATGGAGATAGTTTGAATCCCGGGGAAGGACTTAGGATAGTTTTTATCCCGGAAATCATCCCCTGAGGGGGTGAAATGGGGGGTGAAAGCTTGTATCGAGCTACGATATAAACGAGTTCCACGCGGACGGAGTCACGGGCAGAAGCTAGTTTCTTTGTACGTGGATCGTCCCTAGATGTCATAGAGATGCCTAAGTTTTGACTTTTGACAGGAGTGACGTTGTTGAATTAAAACACGTTCGGTTTCACATTACTTCAAATCGTAATTATTGTTTGTAATTAATTAGTAAAAACTAAAGTAAAAACGTTTCAGTAGCTATTATTTTATGTTTTTCAACACATTGGTCACAAAATAATAGGGTGACCACTATTTACTACAACCGAAATTCCCGGACTTTTCTCGGTTTTCCAGGCGTTATTTCAAGTTTTTCCCTGACCATAATCTTAAATGTATTAAATATAAAATATATAATTGGGATACATTTTTTAGTTTTTAGCAAATTATAAAAACGGAAATAATATGAAGTAGTATCTGAATATCTAAGTTGGTAAGAGCGATAGCATAGTTAGACGGAAGTCGTGGGTCTTACGTCAGGTGAAGTTTTTGTACTGTTTCATTATATTTATAAATTGTAATTTGCTATCAGACAGTTCTACAATTACCCAATAATTCATTTAATTTTTGACCATTTTTGAGCTGTACTGGAAAACCAATTAAAACAGTACCTGTGACTACTGAATTTAAATTTATCATATAATATAATCCAGCGAGAAATACTAAAGGGAACACTTTATACGGGCCTTAACCGTATTAGTAAGTACTAGTCTTCAACGTTTTGCGTATTATGGTACAAATTAAAGCGACGAATTGAGAAACCTCATTTTTTCAAGTCGGTTAAAAATCTTGGGTATAACTGAAACAAAACTACCTAGTCATCGGTTACCATGTTTATTATATGTATATTTGAAAAACTAATAACAAAATCTATTGCAACTTGGTAATCTGTTTTTTCAATAAGCAGCTTCTTTGGCAGCTCCTTCGAGAATTTTTTGCCTTTTTGCTTCTAGTTCTCTGACCATTTACGCAGTTTTTCTTTATTCTGCTCTGATTTTCGCCTCTGAACTTAAATTTTTCTTTTTTTGTGTAGCTCCTCCGTGTACAAGTAGTGAGCATTACGCGCCGCGTGGGTCATTTTTTATTCAATATTTATTTTGTCTATACCACCGTAGTAGGATATAGCGTCGTAAACGCGTCTTTACGCGATTATACTCTTGCGAAAGATTTTCCACTAATATCTCCTTATTGATGGAAAAGCCACGCTCACTATAAACGTTTCCGTGGGATAACACCATGACCATTTTTATTAAAGTTTGCAAGTCTTTATTTTCAAACCGAGCCAAAGATCATCCAGTCGGTGACCATCCGTAATGGAAAATTGTTCCATTGATTTTACAAATTCAGGTTCATTTACAAATATCATTGAAGGCACTCTTGACGTTATCTGCTTCATATCCTGAAAGCTGGTTATTTTTTACAAATATGTCCAACACTTTATCGAGCCTCTCTCGTCGTCGGAATTCTGCATTGACTGCGATTGCGGGATCGAAAAAGTATATTCCCTTGGTCAAAGCATACGAATGTTTGGCACACGCAAAGTTCTATCAGATTCTTTCGACAGTCATGACGAAAACGCAAGATATCGATATCATTGATATCGCGGCTATTTCGAAGAGCATTCTTTACAGCGAAGCCCAAGTTGATTTCTTTAGACTAATCTAGACTCCCTTTTCAAGTCAATCGATGTATACGAGATACGAGAGCTGCTCCTTATGTATCCGGAATCCATGATTCCAACTTTCTTCTTCAATTTTTGACCTCCATGGTAAAATTTGAACTTTCTTTTAATACTGGCCGCTATAATTTTTTTTCTTGAGTACGCTAGTTTTTGTTTTTGGCGGGTTTAAAATGTTATCTCGTAGCAAGAATGGAACTTACTCGTGAAAATATTCGTGCTATGATTTATTACGATTTTCGGCGTGGCTTAACGCAACAACAATGCATAGATCAATTAACTTTGACTTTTGGTGATGAAGCTCCATCAAAAACTACTGTGGTTTAGTGAGGTGAAGGTCGCCCGAAATCGGCCGTTGTACCACAAAATATTGAAGCAGTGCGGAAACTTATAATGCATGACCGTCATGTTACGTATCGCGAGATAGAGACAATTCTGGGGATATCTATGACGAGCATTAATAAGATATTACATGAACATTTAGCTGTAAAAAAACTTTGTTCGCGTTGGATACCGCACAATTTAAGTAAGGATCAAAAAGAGGCTCGCGTCGAATGGTGCAAAAAAATGTTGAAAAAATATAACCGTGGTGACTCAAAAGCTGTTTATAATATCTACACAGGTGACGAATCTTGGATATATGCGTATGATCCCGAAACTAAACAGCAATCAACAGTGTGGGTGTTTCAAAATGAGCCAAACCCTACGAAAGTTACTCGTGCAAAAAGCACCTTGAAGCAAATGGTCGCCTGCTTTTTTGGTATGAATGGCCATGTGGCTACAGTGCCACTAGAAAATCGTAAAACGGTTAATTCGGAGTGCCGTGTACCATTTGTTTGCGAGAAGTGTTTAAAGAAATACGTAAAGACAACCAGCGACGCAGAATCATTCTTCACCATGACAACGCCAGCTGTCATACATCACGCGAAACAACTCGATTTTTGGAAGGTCAAAATATAGAATTAACGGGTCACCCACCATACAGCCCTGATTTGGCACCCAATGATTTTTATTTATTTCCAAATGTAAAGAATAAATTACGTGGTCAACGATTTTCGACCCGTGAAGATGCGGTCGACGCGTTTAAAGAACACTTTTTGGAGATACCTCAATCAGTGGCAAAAGTGCTTTAAAAAGTATGCAAAAGTGCATCGATCATCACGGAGAATATTTTGAAAAACAATAAAACTATATTTAGTAATGTACGTTTGATTGTTTTTTCTATTCCGGATACATAAGTAGCAGCCCTCGTATTAGTGGCAGAATCCAATACATCCGCTTTAACAACTCTTTGCATGATTTTTTTCAGTGTGGCCAAAAGTGATTCGTATAAAAGTGGAGCAAGTGGTGCGTCGGATTGAAATAATGTTAAAAATGGCTCCACTTGCACGGCCACCAATTGAAAAAAGGCCAATTTAGCCTTTAATAATTTTTCTTACAATGCAGCATTTACTAAAGCTTGCGCTGTCAGGTGCTGTTTTCGTTTTTAATTCCCTGCACATATTTTTCAACGTTGGGTATAATTTTAGTGGCGCGATCAACAACGCTAAAACGTACTGCACAAAATTTTAATGGAACTCGAGCCTGAAAACCTTGTAGTTTCACGTCGCGCAGAATAGGTAGTATAGAGAACGTAAAACCGGCGGCGATTTACGAGTAATACAGTGGCACGTGCGCCGCGCGGCCGCATTTACCTATTATTAACCTATTATAGTAGATATATAATGTTTGGAGATGGTAAAATTAATAATTTGTTTTTTTTTTATTAGGTACATACAGAAACAATTTTTATTCCCTGACCTCCATTAAATTTCCCTGATAATTCCCTGACTTTTCCATGACCAGGGAAATTCCCTGACTTTTCCCGGTTTTCCCGGTTTTCCAGAAAGTGGCCACCCTGCTGCATCTTCACTATTCTCTGGTTAATTTTTGTGTCACAACGGAATGTTTTAATTTTAACTACTACCGATTAACCAGGCTAACTACTGGCCAATAATTTTGTCTTCACCCATAATCATTGTGTTATATCATAAAATACAAATCAAAAATTATGATCACACTTCTATAAGTTGACCGGAACAACAACTACAGGGATAAAAATTATTCAGGTCTAAACTTATCTTCTTTGGATCAATCAATGCATTGTGTTTCAAATTGCTGAGTAAATCCATCACCTTCGCAATATCAGCTTGTTTAGCTTCATCTTGGAAATATGAAGCCAGTTTAGAGTCTCCTGAAAAGCGCACTAGTATTGTTCCTAGCTCCTCTAACTGTTTTCTCAGACGGTCACACTCTGTTTGGAACAATTTTATCTGAGCACTTCTTTCTTCATCTCTCTTTTTCAACAAGCTCCGCTGCTGTTGATACAACGCCACATATTCACATATTGTATCAGTTTCATTTTGCAACTGCAATATTATATGTTCAAGTCTGTGTTTTTCATCTGATAGATCTGCTACTTCAGCCATTATTTTGAGAAACCTTTCTTGTAGTTTCAACATGGCATGTTCTTTAGGAATGTTTGAGTCATTGGATATGTCTGATGAAGCCAACCCAACGTTGTTTACTTCTTCTTCAACTTTATTTTGTTCATCATTATTTTGATGCTCATGATTATTTGCTTCTTCTGTGTAATGAACATGTTCTGTGGTTATTTCAGTTGCTTCGGTGACATTCGCGTCACTTGACAGCTGATCCAGCTGTTTCTCCATGTCCCGACAGTTAGTTTGTAACCTCATCATTTCCTCATCTTTTGCCATTAATTTAATATGCATATCTTTTGCTTTTTGTTCAAACTCTGCCAATTTAATTGTTAGCTCTCTATTTAAATACTTCTCTGCTGTCAATTTTTCAACCAATTCCAATTTGTCTTGACTCTGAAAGAGAATGTAAGTAAGTAAGTTAAAACTTTTTTAGAGCATTAGGTGCATTGGGGTAACCTCGAAAATGAAATAAGTCGAAAATCACAAATATAAGAAAGAAAGAAAGAAAACCCATTTGTCCCATTTTAGCACACATAACAGGATTAAATAATCATGGTAGTTATTTAAAATAACTACAACTTAGAAAAGTTCAAAAACCCCCGAAATTTTCACTTCCGTCCAATATCTCAAAAACGCTGAACAGATTTTCATGAAACGGACACTCGGGATAAAATTATCTGTGACACAAAAAAAAACTAAACGAAAATCGGTTCGTCCGTTTGGGAGCTACGATACCAAAGACAGATACACAGACAGACACGTTAAACTTATAACACCCGTCTCTTTGCGTCGGGGGTTAAAAATAAGATGAAACTAGAGAAACGCTAAACTAAAAGCAATTTAAACTTTGGCAACACTTGCCAAGACGCCATCCTCCGGTCGCTAGCTGTGGAAATACGTGTGGTACAGTCGAGTTCTCCAATATCTACACTGACACAAGACTGACATAAGACACATGTGTACCTATATATTTTTGAAAGGTTCTCTGTATAGATATTGGAGAACTAGACTGTACTAACAAATTTCCGAGTTTACTGCTCTTTGGCTGGGCGTTTCTTGAGGAATTTTGAAATTACCTCGTGTCATGCACCATGCATTCATACCTTTACCCGACTCTATTTCTATTAGGGACATTACGATACAACTTAAAGTGAGGTGGTATTTAGCCGTAGTTACATTTGTTCTGGGAATCATTCGCAACAAAATTGACTGTTCGGGGTTGGTTAGAGAAGTGGTACGGTTATATGCGCCATGCGCACGATCTCGCTTGCGCCACGCGACCCTGCCGACCGGTCCGCGCGCACGCTCTAACCTACTGCAACACGCGCCGCTCCCGAGCGCATATCTCTATCCTCAACTCCGTGCTGGACGCAGCATTTATTTTTCATCCATTTTTTTTAACTTATGATTTTTTATAAATTCAGCAATCTTTTTTACAGTATTTTCACCAAGCGTTGATCAATATATCCAATTACACAAAAATAGCATCACTCTTAAGGAATCATTCATAGATTGTGACTTTCGAGGCCAAACACGAACAAACTCTCAACTCTCCCATAAATATATCGAAAATACCAGTCGCTTGCTTGTTTAAATGACACTGCAATGCACTATATCATTTCCGATATACATTCGCCATTGATACGGCAAATAGAAACCATTTTTATTAGCCATCTCCACAGCGGAAACATGCTCAGCCGCACGCCTCGGCCGAGCCGTCCGCATGCTCGGCCGCATGCCTGCGACCGGCTCGGCCGAATTTTAGCCTGCCTGAGCAAATTAGCTCGGCCGAATTTACCTAAAGGCAATTTAGTTGAGCTCGCGATCACCATAAAAAAATCTTTCGTATGTCCGGCTGTTCCCTCTATAGGTCACATCTCTCAACCAATTCTCGTGAAATTTTGTGAGCGAGTTCGATATTTAAGTATAGGGCAAACATTCTTTCGTATGTCCGGCTGTACCCTCTATAGGTCGCATCTCTCAACCGATTCTCGTGAAATTTTGTGAGCTAGTTTAATATTTATAGGACAAAAATGCTTTTGTATGTCCTGCTGTTCCCTCTATAGCTTACATCTCTCAAACGATTCTCGTGAAATTTTGTGAGCAAGTTCGATATTTATAGGGCAAACATTATTTCGTATGTCTGGCTGTTCCCTCTATAGGTCGCATCTCTCAACCGATTCTCGTGAAATTTTGTGAGCTAGTTTGATATTTATAGGACAAAAATGCTTTCGTATGTCCGGCTGTTCCCTGCTTATATAAGTCGCATCTCTCAACTGATTCTCGTCGATATATGTAGGGCAAAAATGATTTCGTATGTCCGGCCCTTTGATCTCTGTCAAAAAGCCGACAACGCTGGGCGAGGCGTTCGGCCGATCAAAACAACCGTCCACGTACCTAGGCTGCGGCCAACGCGCCGCGGCCCCATTTGATGACCTCGCCGAGGGGTCCGTCCCACGAGATATAACAACAATTATTTAATTTCATATTAATAACGTTCACAAGATATAATGAACGTTAGCTATAACAACAAAACCAATACTTTTATAAGGAATAACGGTCAATTGACATAATAATCATATTATATAACGTTTTTTTCTATAACACTCAAATTGACTAATTTCGTTTCGTATAACATACATAACGTATAACGATCATAGCATATAATATCTTTTCGTATAACATACGTAACGTATAACGATCATAACGCATATTCTATTTTCGTATAAGGATTATAATACAGAAACTTAGGATAGGGCAGCCAGAAGGGGGGGCGAAGGTCCCCACAAGGGGCTCCCCGCAGTAAAAAAACAATAAATACTCTTAACAATTGTATTATTTGTAGGTTAGGTTAGGATTATCTTGTGTCCCTTAGAGCGGAAATAGACACGCTGGCGGTTAGGTTAGGTTAGGACGCATTATACTTTTTGATGTTAGATAAATTGAATAATATATGTTTTAAACCTTAGGTGTTATGTATGAATATTATATGCTTTAATCGATATATCAATTGATATTATATCTAAAGTACCTACGTTACCCTTTACGATATATATATTTTGACATTATACCTTTCGTTCATTATGTGCAATGAACGTTATACTAAACAAGCTTATACACAGTGAGCGTATATATTATGATCGTTATATGATAAGTTGTTATATCTCGTATTACGTACCTCTCGCCGAGCCACGTCTACTACACTGAGCGCGCACGCTCGGGCCGTGCGTCCGGTGTGAACACGACTATTTCCTACTCATTCCCACTCTCAGGTGGTAGGTAACTAACTACCTAATAAAATAACTTATCCACATTCTCAATTCGTCCTCATTCCATACTGCCCGACTCGCCAATTTTCTAACTGTTTTAGGATTCCGTACCTCAAAAGGATAAAAGGAACCTTTCTAGTCTAACTTCAACTTTAGGTCAAGGTCGGTTCAAGTAGAAATTAAAATCAAACACAGGGTCTGCAATGGCAATCCCATAAAGCTATAAAGAGATCGAACTTACAAGTAACAAAATCAAAAGATACGGCCGTTTATGCCGCATAATGTTTCATTTTTTTTACCATCGCAGGTTCAAACTTGACCACCATTGACCTAGAATCATGAAATTTGACTCGATTAGTTTTTTTATGGTGCAAAGTTTTGGGCGTATTCCTGAAGCTGATAGCTTAAGAGCTGCCCCAACAGTAATAACCCTTTTAGTTTCGGCAATGGTTGTAGGGGCATCCTGTGTACACACTTATTTCGAATCGACTGTTTTTACAGTACCTACCAGTTTAATAAAAGCTTCCTCAAGGTCCTGAACGCTTGTTTTCAATTTTCTATTCTGCTCCGTTGCTCTTTGGGCAGCAATTTTGTCACTGGCTATATCTGCTGTTAGTTTTGTGATGCTAATCTCATCATGGGTACACGATGAGGACTCTCTTGCTCGACTTAATTCTCTGACTTTAGCTTCACTGTCTGCATAACATTTCTGAAGTTCTTCATACCTGTTGTTTAATGCTTTTAACATTTCCTAGAAAAAAGAATATAAGATATTTATTTACATTATGCTTGTATTTATGTTTGTATGTATGTATATGTATGTTTGCACATATGTATTTATTGTCTATTGGTTAGGTTAAATTTACACGTATTATTACGCTCTTTTAGCTGTATTCCGGCACTGCCTGTTCACAATTAAATATAAATTAAAAGTGTTATAATATTTTAGATTACCGTGGTACGTTGATAGTTTTGTTGCAATTCATTAATATCAATATTAGTACTGGCTTTACTATCCACAGCTTCTTTAAGTATACGAAAATTCTGTAAGCGAATTTCCATATCACTGATCTGCTCCACAAGACTAGTTTCTCGATTGGTCAAGTCTTGAACTTCGCTTGTTAATTCTTCATTCTTAAATAAAGCTAATTTAAGCTGATTATTGATGTCATTAACATAATGCTCGTAGTGTGAACTTATCTGATCCCTTTCTTTCTGCAAAATCTTTAATTGCTGTTCAAGAGTCAATATTTTTTGTTGCAACACTCCATTTATTTGTCCATCTCCTTTTTCACCTGTAGGTCTTATGCAATCTGCAGAACCATTGGTTATTTGTTGTAAATGCAATTGTGTGGCATCTAATTGATTTTGAAGTATACAAAGTTGGCTGTTCAGAAAATCATTTTCATTTTCTTTAGAGGTAAGAACAGTTTTTGTGAACTCCAGTTGGTCCTGCAAGTTGTTATTGAAATCAGTCAATGATTGTTTCTCTGCATAGAGATTATCTATAACTCTGTCTTTTGATAAGATGTCTTCAGTTGCAACCACAAACTTGTCATTCAAGTTCTTTAGTTTTTTTTCCAAGTTGTTAATATGTTGTTTTGATAAGCTATGGCCATTTACAGCTGCAGCATAGTCTCCCTGCACTTGGGATAACTTCAACTGTAACTCATTCACTTTTAGCTCCAGGTCTCTTTTACTGGACACAAGAAGTTCAGTAACATTTATGTCTGGGCTAAGAACCTCCAATGTACTGTTTTGATTTTGATCAATTTGATTTACTGTTTGCTGGACATCATTTTCAACCTCTGTTTTTACAGTATCAGCAGGCTCATAACTTTCTGGTACTATATTACATGATGTTGATTCTGTATGACCTTCATTTGCATTTCCTTCTTTAAGAACAGTTTTCTTATCCTGATGATCCTTCAACTGAAAAAAATTATAGCAAAATGAAAAATGAATCAAATCTACACTGAGAAAAATCAAGACTACACTGATGCCAGCGAGCAAGCGTGGAACAGAATTAGGGAGGAGGTGCGGACATTATTGTTATTTTTCTTTCTGTTCGCCTCAAACAAACATTATAGTAACTATTTAGTTGTAACGTGTGGCTGATTGGAATTATCCTGAGAGTGAGATAGGGAAATAAAAGACCATTAATTTCATATCCTTATCTCCCGTTCTTTCATAGCTAGGAAGAACCACCTGGCTCTGCCATAACACTTCATAGCATAGTTCAAAAATGAAAAGTTATAACTAAGTTAACAATTATTGATTCTCTCAAGATGTATGAACCTACCTATCAATTATATTGTTCTAAACTCAAACTCCAAAATAATCTTTATTCAAGAAGGCCTAGTAACAAGGACTTTCAAATCGTCAGTTAGAAAATTTCTTAGAGCAATTTAATAACCATAAAAAATAAAAATGATATAAAGTAATGATTATATAAAAAATACTAGTCTCGAATGTTTCTAGAAAAACAATCTTATGTCAAAAAATATATTTAATGAGAATAATAAATTGAAAGCACAATGTCATAAATTTCCAAACATAATAAATTAATTAAAAATTCAGTCACAATTGTCCCATGGAGTTTTATCATTCATGTAGTCTTTTTTGCTATAATAAGCTTTAGAAATAAGTTTACGCTTCACATAGTTCTTGCATTTATTAATAGATCGCTTAGTTACGTTTCCTGGAAGTTTGTTATAAAATTACCCATGAATGATTTTTTTATACTTTGGAGCCGAGTGGTGGGCACCGCAAGCTTATGCTTATTTCTAGTATTAATAGTGTTACAGTTTTTCATAAAATTGACAATGTTTTTATGTACATACACAATATTATCATAGATGTATTGACAATGTAATGTCATTATATTAATATCTTTAAACTTATCTCTAAATGAGTCTCTATGGTTCAATTTATATATTGCCTGAATAGCCCATTTCTGCAAAACAAAAATCGTATGAATCACTGAAGCACTGCCCCACAATAAAATACCATAAGACATAATGCTATGGAAGTAGTTAAGATATACTAACCGAGCTGTTTTCACAACTTTTAAATGACAGATCTTGCTTACTGCAAATGCTGTAACTCAAGTCTATTCGAGAGATAAGCAATATGGGGACCCCATTGAAGCTTGGAATCTAATGTTATACCAAGACAAACTGTACTATCAACTAGTTCCAATTCCTCATCCTTCACAAAGACACTTCCTTGCTCATGCTTAACGTGATTTGTGACAAATAAATATTGGGGAACAATCTTACACAAATCAACCTAGTCCCAAATTAAGCAAAGCTTGTACTATGGGTACTAGACGACGATAAATATACTTATATAGATAAATAAATACTTAAATACATAGAAAACATCCAAGACTCAGGAACAAATATTTGTGCTCATCACACAAATAAATGCCCTTACCGGGATTCGAACGCAGGACCTCTTGCTTCATAGGCAGGGTCACTACCAACTAGGCTACAGCGGTCGACAACCAAATCAGCGGTTAAATTAATACTACATTTAGTATCTTTCTCATTTAACAATAAATTATTAACATTAAACCGATTTACTACTTTACAAGCTTGTTGCTGTCTTATGAGTTTGAAAATAAGTGAGGTGTCATCTGCAAACAATCAGTGGGTTTTTATGAGGTATGGCAAGTCATTTATCCACTGATCCCTGCGGTACACCCATTGAGACCAATGACCCCGGTGATCGCTGTCCATTCTTTTTAATATTTGTAACTCTGTAATTACTGATACTGATTGTGATGCAATTTCACAAGTACAGTATGATCTCACTAATACGGCACTATTAAAAACCAGAGGGTGCCGGATTATTGGAATGTTCGGATTACTAAGGATAAAGAGAAAAAATCATAATGACTGCTAAACGACGACGCAGCGACCGGAGCGCATAGGGTAAGAGGGGCGAGGGAGGCGTGGGCGGAGGGTGGCGGATTATTGGACGTGCCGGTCTATTGAAGTGCCGGATAAGTGAGATTATACTGTATAATTTATTTGGATACATCGTGTGCATGTGATTCGTTCATAGCACAAGGTGTATAGCATAGCATGTTTTTAGGCAAGTATTTAACAGATAAAGATTAGTAAAGATGCTCATAACTGACTAAATTTTGGTCTCAGATATATTTGTTTTTCGTTAGTGGAAAAAGCATACCTAAATATTACCTTTTTGCGAGCTAACGCAAGCTTAGCCGCTCTTGCGTCCATTTTACCGATTGCGGTGCTCACCAAGTTCCCTGCTAAGAATGATCACAATCCATTATCAAACCACTCACGCTCGTCATTATGTTTTACTAATATACTTTCAGCTTGTGAATATTAGGTACCTTTCTCACATTAAAATAATACAAATTCTACAACTTCGTAACTATTACACTACTATTTAATTTAGTTAGTAAAGTATAGCACGGATATATACTACTAATACGTAGCTAGTAAAGCTGTGTGATGTTATTACGTTTACTGTTTCTGTCGATTTGTCACCATAAAATTGTCACTGTGCCAAGTGTGCCAGCGCAAAGCGTAGCTGTCATTGTCAAATTTTATAGGGTATACAGATGATTTTTACCTCAATTTGTCAGTATAACATGTCGAAGTCATAATTGGGTGTGGCGTACAGATGTAACAATCCGACCATGCAATTTCTCAGTACAACTCGTTTGACAGTTGGATCAGAGGGGCTACGCGAAACGAAAACGAACTTCGTTCGTGTATCTCCCTCTCTATCGCTCAAACTAGCAAGTGCGACAGAGACGGAGATACACAAACGAAGTTCGTTTTCGTTTCGCGTCAGGCCCTCAGCAGCGTAACATACCTCCAGGCAATACCAATTAGTCAGCTTCTGATAAATTGAGGCTGACAAATCATGACATGTATAGACCCCATTAGGCGATGCCGGAGGAATAAAATTATGCTCCGAGCCGGATTCGAAAGAAAGATTTAGTGGCCGAGTCAGATTATTTCGATAGCTCAGTTGGTTAGAGCGATAGGCCATATATACCTGTGATCGCTGGTTCGAAACCTGGTGATGTAGCTAGTTGCTACACGCCAACCTTAAGGAGACGCTACACGAGGAGAAATCGGCAGGACTGCCAAGCAAGGTCACAGAAAATCTAGTATTGAAGTGACCAAAGAGAATATAACCACTACAAGTACGGTACGTTGAAGTGACCCACTCGGCCCGTGTAGCCTCCGCCTAATGCTACCACCTCACACTCGCAGAGTGGCGGCAAAAGTTAATGTGGTAGGTATACGGAAGTAGCAAAATCAAGATACATATATCTCAAGGTGGTTTTCCACCGGCGAGGCGAGGTGGGGGCGTGGATGGGCGAGAATTGAAATTAGTATGGGACTTACTACCTATTTCCACCGCGCGCGCGCGCGCTCAGTGCAAATAGGTAGTAAGTCCCATACTAATACCACCACCAAAAAACCACCTTCGTGCCGGCACCCCACTGTGCTATGCGCTATTCGTTATGTCCGCGCGTCCGTATTTGCGTATTTGCGAAAATATTTGTTACGTGCGCGAACAAACATACATGCCCACCACACTGCGTGCCGGTGTGCCGAAGATGCCAAATATGTGGGTTGTTTGCGTCGCAAATATCAAAAGCGGTGATGGACGAGTTTACAGCAGCAGCTTATTATTTTTACTTAAATGCATCGTATAACTTTTTCATTTGTCCACTCCATTATTCAAATCTAACCCGTCGACAGACACGACCGCCGCTAGCGAGCAAATGAGTGAGTGAAACGAAGTGTGGGCACTTGGGCAGTCAATGCGCTATTCGGCTTATTCGCCTCCTTTGATGTGTACCAAAAAACCGACAAGTCGACGGATACGCGTATTCGCTATTCGTGCTTATGCGTTATGCGTGCGAATAAGGCTAAAATAGACGAATAAACCATCCACACTGCGTCAAATACAGGCGCATAAGCCGAATAACGAATAGCGCATAGCGCAGTGGGGTGCCGGCATGAAAGATTAGGGCTCGGAGCGAAAAATTCACCTGAGAAGAGTACACATAAAAATATAACCTTTTTCATTTTGGTTTATCATGGGCTTTTGCCGTGCATTTCACGTTCCGAGTAGCGAAATAATATACAGGATTATGAACTTAATTGTTAGAGAAATAGAATTGATATTTCCTTGACTACAGACGCAAATTGTGTCTAAGAAATTGAAAATTTTATATTTATTTATACGTATTCCTAAATATTACATAACGATGATAGGAAATACGTCCATGAGAAGTTTTTTGTATGCTGTTATTGGAGCAACTTTCAATAACGCAATACGGCATTTTCCAAAAATAAACAAATATTCACTCATGTCATAGGTAACCTACGCCGCTTGCGGTTGCTAGGTGACTGACAATAATCTGTGCAAGAAGTATGCTTATTATTGCTCATGTTCGGCGACACGGGAACGCCCACTCACCACTTCCAATGGATTCTTTGTGATCACAACTACTTTTTTAAATAGGTAAGTATATCTCCAAATTAATAGTCCCTATTTATCACTCACCTTATAAATCTTAGTTTCGAACAAGGTATTTTTCCTACCTCCCTAGAGCACTCTATTCACCCATGTGCACAAGAGTGGAGATATAGACAGTGTCAATAATTACAGGCAAATTTCAGTTTTATCTGTAATTTTAAGTTTTGGAAAAGCTAAATACCAGACTACTCGGTTACTTAAATAAATTTGAACTCCTATCTAACGCTCAGTACGGATTTAGACAGCAAAAATCAACCGAAGATCCAATAACAGCCCTCACGTCTTAGTAATAGATAAACTTGATACAAACAATAAGTGCTTAGTCGTTATTCTTGATCTGAAAAAGCTTACACCGTCTCTGTTCCCATTCTTGTGCACAAATTGGAGATGAAAGGAATCAGGGGATTACTGCTTCGCCTCTTTGAAAACTACTTGACTGGCAGGAAGCAAAAGGTTAAACTTGGTGACATTGTAAGTGACGATGAAGATGTACAATACGGCGTCCCCGAAGGCGGCAGGGAAGCGTCTTGGGCCCAAGTTTTTTATATCAACTACCCTCGTATACGAGGGCTGTTTGATAAGTCCTTTTAAAAACTATTTATAAAACCTTTTTTCTGGTAAATGGCATTAACACTGGCAGGCACAATCTTTCAATTGAAGACTGTCAAAAATTCAGCAAAAAAGAACAAGATTTTGTCAGTTTAAAAATTGTTTGACTGTGATCACTCGTAAATTTTCAACAACTATGGAAAAATCTGAATTTCGTGCCGTTATAAAACATTTTTATATGAAGGGTTGCAGTGCTGCCACAATAAAATCTGAACTTGATTCTGTTCATGGCACTAACGCACCAACGTTGCAGACTGTTTATAACTGGATAAATGATTTTAAACGTGGTCGGTCAAGCACATCTGATGCTCCACGCTCTGGTCGCCCAATCGATATTTGGGGCGTTGAGACATATTGTACCAAAAAATAATAATGCATTAGAAACGAAAGCAAAACCACGTAACACACTAAATGATATATATATGTATATCTTTGGTACAATCTGTCTTAACGTACTGCATTACAGTATGGGGAGGTGCAGCAAAAACCCGTTTCATAGACCTAGAGCGAAGACAACGTGCAATTATAAAGGTCATGTACTTCAAAAAAACTAGCGGCTGTATTCATAAACGTTCTACAGGCCTATTTTAACTAAAATGCCGTTAAAATTGGTTTGTCTTTGTCTGTCACTTTGACATTTGTGTTCATAAGAAAGGGACAAAGCACATTTTATTTAGCAGACGCAATTTAAGTTTTATGAATAAGGGGGTAGGTTTCCAACAGAGGAGTTATTTAACAGGAGTTATTACCGATCTATTAACTGTTCGTAAATTATACATTCTGCATTGTGACCTAAATAAACACAAAATCCTACCGTTTCATCCAGCGGGCGTAGCACGGTTGCCATTTTATCACTTATCGTTGTGGATAAGGCATCCGTCACTCTCGCACTCGAATACTTGTCAGAGCGTGATGGGCGTCTTTACCACAACGATAAGTGTTACGCAACCGTGCTACGCCCGCAGAGTATAATAACAGAAGGAAGATAGGCAGCGTAGCTTTCTCAGACAGAACCAGAACCATGACGATGCACACACTCGCTCACACGTACACACGCACGCACGCACCACACTGGCACAACGTATTATTATAATTTATGGTACCTACTTACCAGTGTTGGGCAAAACGTAATTGAATTACTAATTAATAATTACAGGGCAAATCAAATTGTAATTATAAGTTTCAATTACAAAATGTAATTATTAATTGAATTATTAATTACATTTTGCAATTAATTACTTATTAAATTACAAATTACTTTTGTTTTATAGAATATTTTTGATCACTTATTTTTTGAATAAAATAAACGATCGGTGAAACGAAAGCCGGATAGGTATGGGGCATGGCATGCTTGAGTGAAGTGTTTTTTATGTAAAAGGCAAACAGAAGTTTTATTTTATTAAAATTAGGACTTTTTTATTTTATTATTTTATTTTATTTATTTTTATTTTATTAAAATATGCTTAGGTACTTTATATTCTGGAAATATACTATCTGCGTGCCAAATTTCAGTCAATTCAAATAAATATAAATATAGGTACACACATTTATTGTTTTGATTATTACATCATTGCAATCAGACCAAGTAAACACGTATGCTTCTCATTGTTTATAAAAAAAGTTGACTTAAAGTATTTTAGTAATTTTATTTACAAATAAATGTAATTACAATTACAAATTACAAAGTAATTTCAATTACATGAAATTTTAATTACATTCAATTTAATTAAAGTAATTGAATTAATAATTGTGTAATTTGTCATTAAATTACAAAAAGTAATTAATTACGCCCAACACTGCTACTTACTTGTCACTTAGCTTTTAAATCTAAATGTAAGCTCCTAGTTTACAAGTTTATATTATAAATAGTTAATCTCTTCTTAACTTATTTAAATACCTACTGTGTGCCTTATCTTACTTTACGTCACACCTGGCCATAATGTGAGTTTTACCGCACGCTGCGCGTACGGTATTGTGGCCAGATGAGGACGTAAAATTGTGTACTCACCACGGGCAGTAAGAAAGAAAGCCCTCTAGCGCGTATTGACAACCCTCGCCTCCGGCTCGGGTCACAAATACCTGCGATTTCGGGCTTTCGTTCTTTTACAGCCCTTGGTAAATAATGTACTATTTTACCACAACGAAGAGCGGCGCCTTCCGACACAGGCATTATCATGCTGGGAGGCACCATACCTTGTGTAATGTAATTGAAGTGTTTATACCAAATAAATAATTTTTATGTTATTTCAGTAAGCGACTTGCCTTGCCATACGAATAAAAAAATAAATAGCATTTGCATAAGTTTTCAGTGTAAAACGCCCAATCTCGCGGCTGGCTCTGTCATCTCCGCTAGGCCTCAAATATCGCGAGATTGCATTCCCTACTAAAGACGCTTGCAAGGAGTGTCACATGCGAACATTTTAAAATCCTTCTAATCCTTATCTATTGTTGATCAGCTTCTGTTAATATAATAACTTTACAGGCGAAACAATGTATGCCATACGATTAAATAAGTATATTTGTAGTCAGTAAAACGAATCATATACGTTTACGTTTCATTTTTATTTATGATTTGTCACATAATTATCTATATTACAGTTCATCAATACAGCAATGCAAAATAATAAGATTAATAAGAATACAATGTAATAAATTATTTTATCACATCCAGTGTTGCTCTTACTTTTAAAATAGAAAACGAAATCATAGCTTGATACGTATTTCACAATCTATAAAATTAATTAAACGATATAATAAAATGTGATTGCAATTGCATCGTCAAGTCTAACTTAAAATTAAATTCAAATATAAAATACCTATCGAAACCAATCTAAAGACGACCACGAATTAATCTTAAATGTTTTGCCTTTTGCAAGAGATCTTGTGATACTTTACATCACTAGTATCAAAATTATGAAGGTAATGTTTTGTAATGTAATTTGATTTCATAATGCTGATAGGTCAAATTAAGAAACGTAGTATGACAATACTAAAATATACTTATCAACGAGTTTGCCTGCGATGTGAACAAAATATAAACTACTTTTTTATCAAACGCATTTCATGATTATAAATTAATAAATACAATAAAATGTACCTACTTCTTATGACAAATTGTATGAATTATGTATCATAATTGCAATAGTACGTGGAGTATCCAGTCTTCTATAAGTTTTATTATAAAGAACGGATGTCGCAAGAAAATCCCATCAAAATCACTGTCCATCCTATCCATCAGATTTAATATGCCTTCTGTGTTTTTGGCCAGTAAGGTTAACAGATTAGTTCAAGGACTAAAAAGACAATATGGTATATAACTGCCGAGGCGAGTATAAGGTTGGTTGTATTTATGCCTGCGACATACATTGCGTTATAATAAGAAAAGTATTCATATACATCTAACCTAACCATTATTTTAATGTATGCCAGTGTGAATTAAAGAGGATGACCCTAGTTATTTTCCGTATATAACAGACATAACACGATAAACGTAGACAGAGCTGCAACTTAGTACATCTAGATCGATTTTAGACATCTCGCAATACTGCCTCCTAATAAATAGTGTGATGTAAATAGTTACTGCCAGTAAAATTCCTTTTCAGTGATTTGTATTAGACTCTGTGGATAAACGGCCAGCACTCGAGCGCAACTCTCGTCGCGGCCCCGTCGGTGCTTCTTCAGATGATTTGCGGCCTTTCTTTCGGTTGCCTCGGCGTCCTCCATCATTAGCTGACGTATCGTCAATGCCACTAGATTCGTCAGCAGCACCAGCGTCCTTACTTTGCTCTTCCGCCACGTTATTACCGCCAGATTCAGTGCCGTGAACAGGATCACCGGCTCTTTGTGCCATTGAATCGTCATAAGTATTGGGTTTCGGTTGAGACTTATCCTCTTTCTCAATATGAGACTCTATTGACATTTTGGGGACGTTTTTCTCGATGTCACTGGCTTTAACACCAGTTCTGATGACTGTCGAGGGAGCAATGAGGTCTTCTAGATCCATTTCGCCAGTAGGATGATCTTGCTGTTTATCAATAGTAGATATACACTCTGAAGTCGCAGTTTCTTTCGCCTTTTTAGCAGAATTGTGATCAGATGTTTGCTTTGCCAAGTTCTCAGGTTCATTAATCATTTCGTCGTGTGTCCTTTTCAACCCCAGTGGTACAGATGAGCAGTCTTCTGAAGAAAGCGCTCTCGCAATGTACTCAGATGAATTCTTGCTAAGTTTTTCATAGGCATCTTTCTCCATGTCTTTGACTTTTTTCGCATCTGCTGAACTGACCAGGCTGGCGCTTAGCGCACCAGAAGCCATTTGCTCCAATAACATTTTACTAATGTCAATATCCTTTTTATCACCCTTTAACAATTTCTCTTGAACAGCAGCAAACTCTGGTGGCATCTGCGACCTTAGTGAGTCATATGGAAGTTTCTTTTTATCACTCTTGGACAAGTCTGTCGCCATTTGTTCGTGGCTGTCAGTCTCTCTGCTCCTTTTGTCTGCTTTTAAACCACCCTCATAATTCATAGACTGTTTAGACAGTGATTCTAAGAGATATGGATCGGGTGGTAAAAGAATTTGTGGTAATTGACTCGATTGCTGGCGGTCTGAAACCTTCTGTTGACGAGACGTGGCGGAGCTCGTTACTACAGTTGACGATCGAGGTGTCGTCGTTTTCATTGAATTGCCCCGACCGGATCCGTGACTGGAGCTATGCATCGTGGATGACCCTGAACTCGCTGCCAAGTTATTACTGAGCAATCCCAGCGCGTCATACGCCGACGATATGCCAGAGTGCATACTAAATGGATTTAAACCACCTAATCCCAGTTGTGGATATAACATGTTGGGATTAGGGAAAACGAATGGAAACTGTGAATTTGCATTTTTAGAGCCAGACGTGCTTCCACTCTCAGCTGACTTTCGGGATTTAGACTTAGCTTCACTGGCGGAAGCAGCGCCACCAAGGCTGTTCATATCTAGAGAAGAAAATCCGGGCAGGCCTAAGCCAGCCAAATTGGCAAATATATTACCTCCAGTAATGTTGCCCAATAAATTCGGCATGCTACTAAAAGAACTCAGCAGTGGATTATTTTTAGGATCGAAACTACTCAGACTCGATAGCAATTTAGGATCAAACGTATTTAGTAGTTTGGGGTCAAAACCTGTCAAATTCGAGAGCGTAGCTGCTAGGGTTTTTGGGTCAAATGCACTTAAGCTGGATAGACTAGCTAGGAGAGCCGGGTTCAGCCCGGCTAAGTTTTGATTCAGGTGCGACCCGGTCGATAAAACATTTGCCGTAGACGAGTCTAGCGTGGGGGGTCGCCCTTTCTTTCGTTCAGTCATCGAGCTACTCGGCTGCATGGGTGAATGCCTCTGACTTCGCGCGTCCTGAGGTAATTTGACGTGTTCCTTAATACCCTCTGTCCATTTGGGGTCAATATCGTACATGGGGTTTTCGGCGATCCACTGCGCGAGATTCCTGAGCTGCGGCGCCTTGTGGCCGACGATGCGCTTGCCGGTGACGCGGTGCACCACGGGCACGTGCTCGTCGGGCGCCAGCCGCGGCGTCGTGCTGCGCCGCCGCGGCTCCACGCTGGCCTGCTCCGCCAGCCACTTGTTCACTTTCGCCTCGTGGGAGTAAGCTTTCATCGTCGCCGAGGCCGAAGGAACCTTCTGAGTCTTACCACTGTGCTCCAACGACTGTTGTAAAAATGACGAGAGATCCTTCGACGTCTGAGGCGAGGGTACATTGGTGACGGTGACCGAGAACGGTTTTTGGGCGGGGGGCGTCGCCGAGGGCGGGGCGGCCGGCGTGACGGTCACGTCGGGCAAGATGGAGCCGCGGCCGCGCGCCGACGGCTCCGGCGCCGACGTGGGCGGGCCCCGGCCTTTAGCGGCCGATAAACCTAAAACTATTTCGTCCAGCTTCTTCCTTTTCTTCTCCTTGCCGACAATTTGCTCCGGCGCGGGCTGCGAAGAAAACTCGGTTTTAGAAAAAGATCACCACAAGTTGTAGTAATACTTCCAGAGCAAAATTACTATAAATACTTACCACGTTTTTTCTTTTCATCAATTTGCTGAGCGTATCGTCCAGCCGGCCGGCCGGCCGGGAACAGGTAGAGGCGGGTGCGGGTGAGGGCGCGGGCGCGGGCTCGGCGAGCGGCGTGCGGCGGCCGCGGCTGAAGTCCTGCGCCTCGCTGAGGTCGAGCGGCGCCGACAGGTCGACGGGCGCGGCGGAGGGCGCGGGCGCGGGCGCGGGCGCGGGCGCGGGCGAGGGCGCCACGCGCTGGTGCGCGGGCGGCGGCGCGGGCGTGGAGCGGCGCGAGCCCGAGTCGCTGGACGCGTCGTCGCGCGCGCCCGAGTGCGCCGCGGCCGGCGACGACAGCAGCGCGTGCAGCTTCGCCCGCTCCGTCTCCACGTCGATGGCGATGTGCCGCTTCTGGCTCTGCTTGCGCTCCTCCTGCAGCTCCGCCTGGATGCTCCGGGTGTCCGGCTTGGAGCCCGAGGTGGAGGGCCACTCGCAGTTCTGCACGGCGTGGGCGATATGGTGCAGACGAGTCTCGAGTGCACGCTCGGTGAACCACATGTCGGGGGAGAGCGCCCCGTCGGTGCGGCCGAGCTTGGCGAGCGTCTCGAGCTCGGAGAGCGCGTCGGTGTCGTCGTCCTCGCGCTCGCACGCGGTCGTCGTGCGCTTGCTGCGCCGGAGTGACGCTCGGGTCTCACAGCCCGAGCCGGAGGACCCCTTTTCGTCCTCGTCGGACGACACCTTTTGAGTCTCCTCCGACTTCCTAGTTCCACTCTTGTTGATGTTGTACCATTTGCTGGCGCAATCGACGAATGGTAATTTAGGATCACAAAACAATTTGTGGTAGGTGTCGCCTAGCCCATGTCTGTAAAAAAAAATGGTTATTCAAATTGAATTGCATTGCTGTCTATAGGTACTAATATTTTAAAGATAATGTTTGTGTTTTTAATACCTTTGTAACTTTGTATAGGTAAGAATTGGAACCGGTCTGCCGGTTACAAGGGACTGTAGACCCGAGTATTTAATATTAAATTCAACTTAAAACACCTCCACACATTATCGAGAAAAATAGTCTCTCAGACTGACGCACAACAATGTGTAAGTTTAAGTAAATATTAGCTTCCCCTTAAAGATATTGTTTAACATTTATGTTTTACTTCTAATCGCTGCATTGGGCTTAATTTACATTTGTTGTTGCTATTTAGTTTAGTTTATATTTGATCTTAGCTAAAGCTCGACTTAAAGTTTTGAAACTGTTTATGGTGGTGCAATTTATGGCCATTATGCCTGCATTACAATTTCCAATTTAAATGTAAATCTACAGAGACGCCTAAAAAGATGGAACTGTTTATGTTTTAAATAACAGCTCCCATGGGGAGCTGTTATTAGAACATGGGTTCTACAGGGTGGAAATAGATTTTGGGTCAGTGAGGGCAGCTACCAGATCCCGTGTTGCTAGACGAAAATGGTCTTAGGAGACCTTCCATCGATTTCAAATTAATGAAGATTGGCGTTTACAGATTTTGCAAAAACATACAGGGTACGAGAAAATGGTCATTTTTGACAAACTTTTTTCTTGATGCCAATCGATCCCATTCCTGTCCACGATCAAAAGCTTGTATGGGACCAAAAAGAAATTTTCGACTTGAAAAGCCATAAATAGAGAAAAACTTTCCCCGTACAATTTGTCTGAAGAAAAGGAAAGGAAGGTCTCCTAAGACCATTTTCGCCTACCAACACGGGATCTGGTAGTTGCCCTCACTGACCCAAAATCTATTTCCACCATGTATATTCAAATTAATTGGGTTTGTTTTGTATTTTCTAAATAGGTTTGTGACTAAGATTTTTTTACAATGCCATTTGAATCAGTTTTTGAATAGGAACAAATTTCTTTGTGCAACTACAATTAACCTCTCGTATGCCGATGTCAAAAAAAAACAATCAAATCATGACCTCGAATTTTAAGTTGTAAGTTCGAACCGTTCTGGACGGATCCGGAACAAAGGCATACGAAAGTTTAAAAAGAACATAAATACCCAAAAAAAAAAACAAAGACGGACCTCAATTGCGGCAGCTGAAACGCTTCATACTAATTGACATAAAAGTATGACGTCACAGTTTGTTATTTGTAGAAATAGTTGTGTGGAAAATTAAGTAAATGTTGTTTCGGTCGCGAAATACTGCGTTTAAAGTGGCCGTCAATAGAATTTGCTAACTATGTAAACAAACCGCCATATTGAAATTGTCTTTAGATCCATACTTGTCGTACAATTTTGTTTCTATAAAAGCGTAAGGATTCTGTTGGTAGCTTTAAATTTACGCTTGGACAATAAAACAAAATGCATATTTTTATGTACAAACGACAACACTGTTAACTGACCATCCTGTGTTTATATAGAACCTTATTACAATGCACTTAAGGTGTACCGATGGTCAGTTAGCTGTGTTGTCGATAGTACTATCAAGGTCTTCTTTCTTTGATCTTTTTATGATTTTAATTATATTTTGTAATTTTCTGCAAACAATACGCAAAGTTCATCTATATACAACCTTTGGCAGATAATTAACATATAGTAAAAACCGGCCAAGTGCGTGTCAGGCCACGCGCAGTGTAGGGTTACGTAGTTGTGTTTTTACTTGAAAAATTGACATTTAAATATAAAGATATATTCAGTACTGAAGAGTACCACAGTACCCCGGTTCTAACTCAGTACCGGAAATCTCAGTCCCGGGTCTTGGAACGGTACCGGTACTGGCGGTACTGCACCTCCTAATCATGCACTACACAATCAAGGGCCTGGGACAAGTTTAAAAATAAAGTGGTGCATGGCCTTTTATTACTTATTTCATCCCATGTGTTTAAATAATTTTCTGTTTGAGGATCTTTACAATTAACACATTCACTGCGAAGAATCGCTACGCGCTACGCTCGTAGCCGATCCCGTGGTTTTCCTCATAGGTAGCGGAAAGCGACTACGACGTAGGCGCCCGCTAGGCGGGTTCATGGCAGTGAAAGTGTTAAGAAAGTATAAGGATAGTAGAACTAAGTGTCGCGCGACAGTCGCGGGTTCGTCAAGCGCGTGTTTGTATTGTATCGCTGCAAAAAGTCGCCGTGTATAACCGGTCTAAGCGTAGATAGAGGATTTAATAGATGGAGTTCTAGCGAATGCCCAAAAGGTATAGAGGAAAATTAACCTGACTAGATTGAGAAGGATTAGTAGACTAAGTAATACATCCTCGACATCTCATGAGTATATTCTATAGTCGTATTATATTCGTGCTATATTGAACGTTGATCGATCTGTAATTTGAAATAGGTGTAACGGCCTAAGGTCGCGGAGTCGAGTGCGCCATACTGACTTGCAGACGCCGAGCACGAGCAGCTTGTCGTGGCGGGCGGGCTGCCACCAGGGCGGCGCGTCGGCCGAGCGCTCGCACAGCGCCAGCCGCGCGTCCAGCGCGCCGTGCGGCGCCACCTCCTCGCGCAGCACGCGCAGCAGGTCGATCCTGGGGAACACCGCGCGTTATCACCGTACTCCAAGCTCCAACTATACAAACAGTTACAGTGCATTCCACGGAGGCGAGTGGGCGCGTCACAATTATTATCATATGACGTTGTCGATGCTTGCTGTCGATGCGCGATCGCTTGATGCGTTACGGGCGTGGAATACATTGTTTTGCTTATGACACGACTTGCTAGTTAGCCTAACGAATTCGTTGCTAAAAATCTTCTATGAATATACACATTCAGTCATAAATTCGTAAATTATACTTTCAAAAATTTGTAAAGTCAATTCAATAAAAGCTACTCAGTATCAGCTTTTCAGAATGGCTAATTTTGACGTATGAAACGTTTATTTGGCAAACAAATAGTCGTCATGGTACTATTCCTATCCAACTTAACCTGGTCGGATAATGTCACTTGATAACCACGTGACCGAGAAAAAGATCAATATTGAATGGATTTAAAGGTAGAATCAGACGGTTCACTTGAATGAATGCTACATTTTTCTTTCATGTTTTGTTTTACTTTGTGTTCAGACGTGTCACTTTGAGTAAGATACAAAATGAAAGAAAAGAGAACCGTCTGATTCTACCTTAAGGGGCTCCCATACGCCAATGACCTTCGATCTGAATCCCTTGCTTTCTTAATGTTTTTTGTAGCATTATATTAACAACAACAGCTTTAAGAAATATAGTATCCCATATTTACTTCAAAGTTCATTGTTTTCGAGATATTTGGCATCAAAGTTGAACAATTTTAGGGTAAAAAACTGGTTTTCTGGCCATAACTTTTGTGTTAATTTGTTTAAAATGAAAACCTTAGACCAGTTTTTAGCGACGTCACAGACGAACCCAAATATGTAGATTTCGTATATGTTAGATCTTTCACGTCAATAGAGATACGAAATAAGTGTTTTTTCAGACAATGTAAAAAAAACATACAAAATCAAGTATTCGTTTGTCTACCGGATAGACAAAAATGGAGTTAAAAGATTGAAGAACTGATAGTCGTTTGATTTATAATTCTATCTGTAGTGCAAAAGTAGGAGATAGGATTCAAAACTTGTCAAAAATCGATAAAAACCTCGGGTAGCCCCTTAAGGAGGTTGCTGTATGCTGTCCGCCGCGCTCGGCCGTTTGGACGCAGCTATTAGACGGTCAGAGGCGTTTATTCGTAGTATCTATATTTTGTATCTGTGTCAAGGCAGTTTATAAAAAAAAAGGCGCCAAAATAAACAATCTTTTCGCCTTGGTATAATTGTTGATTGTGGATGGATAATCTTTGTTTTACCTATTTTCTCGCAGTCGAAGTGAAAAGTAGTCTAGTACTAGTAGTAGGTCTAAAAGCCATATTGCCCCTCGAACTATTTCCCCTAGCTTCGTTCGGGAAAATTACCATCTCGTGGTAGTATGGCTTAATTTAGACCCTTGTAATACAATCTACTATTATGTCGGAAATCATCCCTTAAGATGTTATAAGACTTATAAGTTTGTTTGGGACAGCTATAATTAAGCTTGCGCCTTATTTTTTCCAAGACGGTAACATGTTAAACGCGGGCGAAGTCGCGGGCAACAGCTAGTACCAGAATAAAATAGTGTGTAATCATCATTGTCTTGTTGCCTGAACAACGGCGTCCGCGAATTGCAATTAATCAATCTAAGGATTATGAATGCCTGAAGCCAAGAAGAGCCTGCAGTGGCGACACTTAAAAACAATACATAATAGCCATTGTATTTTTTAATATGCGTGTTAAATCCTATCTAATTAGATGTCCACTTTATTGAGTTCTGAAAACCTACTTTTACTGGGAAACCACTGTACTAGTTTTTCAAGTAACAGTTAGCTTTACTTAAACGTCGAAAATGGGGGCGACCTTCTCCAGCGTACTTCTTCTAATTCGGCATCTGAGCAGCTTTATTATAAAATACGATCCTGTTATAGTTGTACGCATCAAACTTACCTTTCGAGTGTAGCAATAGCTCTTTCTTCCCCAATGGGCTCGGCTTTGAGGTCGGCGCGGGTAGGCAGCTCGGCTTCGCCGACAGAGAGCCCGCATTGGCGTTTGCACATAGCCATGAATGCTTTAAGGTAGTCCGTGAGAGCATCGTCGCTCTTGGAATCGAGGCGTGCGAGGGAGCGGAAGCGGCTCCAGCGGAGGCTCTTGGTGGCGGGGTCGAACTCCACGCCGTAGGAGGCCACGGTGCGCCGGAAGGCTTCCTCGTCGGCGCGGCTCCAGCGCCACGCGGACACCTCGTCGCGGGCCAGCTGCTCCATGCGCTCTCGGCGCTCCATCTTCTGGACGAAAGTCAAGGCTTAGTAAAATAATATCAGACGTACAAATACAGGATGTCCGGTGGATGATTTAAGTTGATAACAAGACATTTTTTGAAGTGAAAACTTCTTTAGCGGCGCTGGGAACTTTTTGGGATGGGGAAAAATTGAACTCGCCACAGATTTTTGTGACGTCAGATGCGTAAGGTGAGATCTCACCTAAAGGCTGGTTTCCACTTTGATTAGTGCGAGTGCGGGTGCGTAGTGCAGGTGATTAGTGACTAGGTGTGGACAGCGACTGATTAGTGCAAGTGATTAGTTGGCTGTGTAGTAAAGTTAATAGAAGCGCGTTCTATTTTTTTGCGACTGGACTGCGAGTAGCCACGCCCCGCGCGCCCTCCCTCCCCCTCACTCGCAGCGTGCCTGCCACTAAACACGTGTGGACACTACTCGCACTAATCACCTGCGTTCGCAGTGAATTGGACACTACTCGCACTACACACCTGCACTCGCACTAATCAAAGAGGAAACCAGCCTTTAGGCATGATACGTAGACAGGCCGACCGTAACACGGACGGGGCTTGGAGGCGGGGGTTGGGGGAGGGGAGGAGGTTGTTTGGGATGGGGGGGATGGGTGAGGGGACTTTTTTTGCAAAATTAAAATTATTTAAGTTTTCACTTCTGCCGACACTCCCGGAGTGCAACCCGGTCTTTTTTTTTGTAAATTCCGGTTGTTTTGGTATTCTGAACATTGCGGATAAAATCCCTAACCCAGCGAACGTAAAACACATAGAAATCGAGCTCCTTACAAATGTCTACCCGAATTCGTGCCTAAAACCCATGCGCATTGTCAACTGCGCATCCAATCACAGCTACCCAAAATATCAGCCTGTTTTCAATTACCCAACATAAATGGATGCGATATTTATACAAGCAGAGAATACCTAAACACTTAACATTTTCAAAATTATTTATAAACGCAAAACATTGTTCCGTGGGCATTACATACCAGTGCAGCTGACAAAGTCCTTAAAAATATGCACAACTAGTGGGAGTACAAAGTCATTTTGTGATTTTGTTTGTGTAGTGTATTTGACGTATATCTATTATGATTTAGGTACAATCAGAAAAACAATTAATTATTACAAGATTTATATAAATTTGTAAAATATACACACGAAAAAGTCGTCACGGCTCTTGGTCGTCGACGTCTCCTGTCCTATCTCGTGCTATAACTGCGGCTTACTTTCTACGTCGCTTAGGTTTTCTTAAGAATCTTAAATTGAAAACCATTATTTACGTAACTACGACTCCATAAAAAAAACAAATACTGTTTCCTTAGGTTTTTGTTCCGTGATAATCTGTCATTTGTACTAAATTAATTAGCAAAGCATTGTTGAAAACCATGGAAATGATGAATTTACATAAAATCTTTACGCTATCAATAGAACTTAGTGAAATAAATATATTCTATCCTTTTCTATTACTTTTTCTTCACTCTGGGTCGCTGAGCCAACGGAGTGAGTACACGTTATTAACATATTGCGATACGAAAGGAACAGAATCATTTTGAGTTATAGTAATTCCTTGGAGTTCCTTTTGGCATAAGAACATAATAAAATGGCAGTAGACGAAAAATAGAGTATCAACATAGGCGACATTATAATTCCGCACCTTAGCCTTCTGCTGCAACTTGAGCTCCTCCCGCTTGTAGTTCCTCTGATAGGCGGTGATGAGCCGGCGCAGCCTCGTGTTGAGGTCCTGCATGGAGGGCCACTGGTGCGAGCCCGGCGCGTCGTCGGCGTCGCGCCGCGGCGACGCGGCGGGCGACGCGGCGCCCGCGCCGCTCGACACGTCGTCCGTGCAGTCCTCGTCGCCGACCGCGCTGCCGCGCACTTTCCTTTCTTCGCTCCTACGCGATTAATACAACATTATTATAAGGGCCGGGAAGGCAGACTGCCGTTGCCTATCCGGACATTAATACGAACAAAACCTACATATTTATACAAAGTGCTTTATTCAAAAGGAGAGGAAATTAAAAAAATAAAAGAAAAGACAAATTGACACTTTTACTTTCTAATTTATCAATCATTTTATTTTTCTTCTAGTCCTATCCTACTTCCTAATAATATTACTAATGCGAAAGTTTGGATGTATGGACGGATGGATGGATGTACGTTCCACTTCCAATTAATCTCGAAAACTACTGGACGAATTTTTATGAAACTTTCCAGTTATATTCCCTATACAAGGTGTACCAAAAATGGGGTGTGAACCGATCAAGGGCTCAACAGGTATCGTGTTATGATAAGAAAAACAAAAAAAAAAAATTTCACGCTATTTTTTTTTACCTTAGTATGGAGCGTTGGCCGACTGGGGCGACAAGCTCCATAGAAATGTAAAAAAAAATCGCGTCAAAATATTTTTTTTTCTGTTTCTTCTTATCAGAACACGATACCTGTTAAGCCCTTGATCGGTTCATACCCCATTTTTGTTACACTTTGTATATCAGAATAGGACATACGCTATAATTTATGTCAAATTTCATCCCTTTTAGGGACGAAAAGTGGGATGAAACTTTGTAATTTTGTATGGAGACCAACAAACAGCGTGACATGCGCGTTGACAAATGTAATATATCTATTCGTTATTAGATGGCGCTGTACCTTTCTTCTTAATTCGTTCTTTATACGTATTGCCTTCAATTATTTATGGCTCACTTTTTACAACACCCACACTTTGTACAACGGACTTCCTGGAGCGCCGCAAACAGCGCTCATCCTTGCCCTCTTCCGGGTAAAATCAGTAGATTATGAAGTCTCATATGGGCCCAGTAGGGCATAGCAATGACACATCTGCGGTGCTACCACGAAAATCGAATTACTAAGTTCGGATCGGATATCTCCGTGTCTATCGCACTTATGGTTTAAGGTACTCGAACGACAGAGACAGAGATATACGAACTTCGTAATTCGATTTTCGTGGTAGCGCCGCAGATAATTAGATTAATCTATACATATAATATAGCTGAAGAGGGTCAGTCTGTACATGGAAGTTATTCGAAAAAAAGTTGGCTGGAGATACTTAGAATCGATAGAACACGTTCCAACAGTTTTGAGAATTTTCGTCTGTTTGTCTGTTTATGTGAACGCGCATCACGTAAAAACGGCTGAACAGATTTTGATTCAAATTTTACTAATCTGTCGAGAAAATAGCCCCTGGCTCTAAAAGCATGCCTTTAATTCCTACGAAAAGCTCAGCCTTCGGCTTTGCTTGCCTCCCCTTTTACCTAGGGTAAGGGGTAGGGTGTGTGGTGAGATGAGTTTCTAAATGGCATTTTTTTTATAAAACTATCAATTTGACATTCTCATGTAATACGGGTGTAGACTCGAAATAGTACATTGTGATACAAGTGAGGATGAGGGAGGATGTTGATAAATACATCAGAGGCGGAATTATCACGCGAGCCGCAGGTGAGCGTGATAAGAGAGCCGAGGATTGTAATTATCAGAGCTCACGCGTTTCATACGACGTTTTTCAACACATTTTGCGAGGAAAAAAATCCTTTTCATAAGATGAAAATTTGATAGGCCTGTCAAGTTATTTTCTTTACTTATTGATGTCAACAGGTTTTTACTCACATGTTGTATACATCGTCAAGAATTTCTAGTGGCGTCCATTCTTTTTATCACTTTTCTAGTCACCACGAATCAACATTTTTGTTAATAACCAAACACGCATTAACAATGTTTACAAATATCTGTGAAATAACCTATAATGGCGCGTTTTTTTGTGAAGTTTGAGCAGTGCGCGCGCATTAGATGAAATCTCTAAACAGCCAATACAAAATAAAATAAATAATTTCTTTTTAAAATGGTATCTTTATTAATTCATGTAAAATGTTATCAAAATTGAATAGTTTTACTAAATGAACCGTTTCTATATCATATCCAAAAAGATATAGTTAATTAATAAATAAAAAGGATTTAATTTGTTTAGTCGGGTAAGAATCCATTTGCCGAGAATTAAAAAAAAAGCTGTACATTCTGTACAACCCGGTTAGTTTAAGAATGCACCGTGTGCATGCATACATCTTGCTGCAAGGTGCCAACGTGACATAATCGGGATATAACCATAACACACAAGTATCGTAATGTTATTAAACACGCGTGTTTAATATCCAGGCTTATGAGCCTAAAAGCGACACAATAAGAGGTACGTTACGAGCAATTGTGTTGAAAATTATTTTACAGTACATATGGTGCTACTTTCCCGCACTAGTGCGGAAAAGAGCACTTTTCGTCCAAATAAGTAGAGTTGTTCTTGTAATTAGCTGTTTATATGTTGACGGCCATCTATTAATTGTATGTGTGCTACTATCGGTTATATAATTATGTTGTCTAAATATAATGCACTACAGAATCTCTCGTCAGTACTATCCCTTCCTGGGGCGAAGCTCTTAGCCGTCGTTCTTGGGGTCGCCATCAGTGCTCCAAGGGGGCTACCGCGAAACGAAGTGCGATTTAGTAAGTGCGACAGAGAGGGAGATACATAACCCTCCTCTCAACGCGTAGTTAATGACTGCAAAATATTTATTGTTTGGTAATTGATCTTACTTGATGTCTGTGCATTCGGCGTCATCGGGCGGGCCGAGCTTGTCGACGTAGCAGAGCTGCGGGTCGGAGCGCATGGCGAGATAGTTCTCGTAGCCGTGCACGTACGTGCCCACGAGCAGCGACACGTCGCACTCCGAGTCCCACCACACGCGCGGCGGCGCGCTGTCCACGCCCCGGGGCACGCGCATGCCCAGCGAGCTGGTAACAAAAAACACATCATTCATCATCATCATCACCAACATTAAAGAATTTGGCTCTCGTCGGTGGAGTAATCCGTTAAAGCCCGTTCTCTCGGTCCTCGGCAGTAAGACACGACTTTTAGTTGCTGTACAACCTCTCGACTGTCGAGCTCCCTTGATCCTTCGGTCTTATCATCCCCAACCATCTTAAACATCATTCAACTAAGCTAAAATATTTCTTATTTCTTTAATATTTTCTTATTATATTATCTTTCATTTCTCATCCTCGTATGAAAGTAAGTCATGTTTATCTACGTAGCGGGTTGAAAGTGATTTCGGTGACAAAGTCACCTATGCTTTGAAATGCGGATCATAATCACATTCACATTCTTCTCACATAAACACTGGTGTGAAGGTGGGTCGGACGGGACATAGTCGACGTAACTTATATTTGTGGTTTTACTGTACGTGAGGTATGGCATTCAAAAGGTTAATAAAACAATTCGGTTCATGTTTTTATGTTCAACGGTTCGAGGGGCGGGGCACAATTTTTGTCCGTTTCGGAGTGATTATATCCGAATATATTCACTTTGTTTGACTGTTCACATAAACTCTTCTGAAATTCTCCAGTAGACCTATTAAAACCAGACTGCTTACAGAAATATGAATCTAATGACACCTCATGCATTTGTTATAAGAATAATTTTATATTAGTTAGCATTTTGCTGTGATCTGATTAATTATATCTCTAGTTCATTTCCTCTCCGTTAATTATTAATCTCCGTTAACTAACACGTCGCATAATTTATGCATGATCGATCTCTTGTTCAACGTATTGTGAAATGTTTTACTTTTGTCTTTATCACTCATATATTTTGTTTGTTACAAATTTCACAAGTGTGTTTCCCAATCACTTCTAGGTGTCATCATTAGTTTGTAGTTTCGTTAACAAACGCAGTAATTGCATATATACCTCGAAAAACTTATGGATAACGAAAAACAGTATCTAAGTTTAGATTAAAATGAACTCTAAATTGACCTGGCATGTATTCCACTCTCGATTTGGATGGCATATTCACCAATAACTTCATGTTTGATATAGTACATCATGCGAACCCTCAGCAACACCCTGAAAATGATAAATGGTTAATTACTCCACTTAACACTGGAATCTCCAAAATTAATTACATTTTGCACAACCTAGGGTGTATTTCATTAATTCAGGGCAAATTACAAAATATTTATATATGTGGTGTATTTGAAATATAAAATACAAAATTCAGTATTTTAAGCATTTTTATTTAAAATACAAAATACAGTCCGTGGCCCCCTTTATCAAGGTCTGTAACCTGCAATCGCTGCTAGTGTCTGTCTAACAACCATATTTGCTAGAAAGAAACGCAGAAAGCGGTTACAGGCCTTTATAAAACGCGACCTAGGTATTGGATAATGTAAATAAAATAGAATAGCCCAGAACGACTTGTCCAAAGTCCTATTTCACGTTGACGACAGGGAACTGTGGGCCGGATAAATGAATCAATAAAATGAATCAGTAAAGGAAGAATAGCCTTTCATAAAAACTAGATTTTTAAAGGTACCGTCAGACAAACAGCCTCTTGTCGGGGAATGAAAAAAACCTGCTAAAGATATGTATAATAGAACGTATTCTTTAGCAGCAGCGATTATACGATTACAAAATTCAATAATATGTATTTTAGTGTAATTGTATTTTAAAACTTAAAGTATTTGAAATACAAAATACATGTGATTGCGGTATTTGAAACCAAATACAAAATACTTCTCCAACCTGAAGTTAAAAGACAAATACAAAATACGTATTTGTATTTCAAATACATGTAATTGAAATACTGCCCGACCCTGCATACAATACAATGCAAATACTCTTCTTACATTTAGGGCCGCTTCAGACCGGAATGGCAGCGGCGCGGCGAGCACTTTCAGTGTCAAATAATTTTAAACTTTATCTACATACTAAAAAATACAATTGGCATACTGGACATGCCAAGACGCGCGTGGCCGCGAAGCTGCTCGCTTCACCGCGCGGCACTGCGCGGCGCCGCGCGACGCCGCGCGACCTTTTCGAGATTCTCAAGCGGTACTGGACTTTTTAGTATGTAGATAATTTTTTAAATTATTTGACACTGAAAGTGCTCGCCGCGCCGCTGCCATTCCGGTCTGAATCGGCCCTTATTGTGATTCCATTTTACTTAATTACGTAAAATGTGATCGCTACGAAATTAGGAACTTCCAAAGGAGTCTTCAGGTTCGTGCAGAATAAATAAAGGAATAAAGACAAAATATCTCAAGATAAAAAACTTACTTGTTTGCATGTCTAAACAAATGTTTCTTATAACTAGATTCCAAATACGCCTCGCAGTCATACTTTTCTGTAGAACTCCAATGATTAGGATCTTCCCACCTTGGTACATCATTTGGTTTTGGTAAGTCTTTTGGTCTGTTCTTCTTTTTAGCATTTCTACCTCGTGGTACAGGATTGTGAAGGCCACTGTGATTTCGGGAAATTGTTACTTCTCCATTTTCACAGGGTTCTATTAAATCCCAAATGAAATTTCTAATTTTTTCGTCTCCTTTGTAGTGTCGCAGGCAATACAGTACCTAAAAGTGTAAATAAATGAAGTTACTAATAACTGTAAAATAAAAAACTTACGTCCAGTAATATACGTAGTCAGAGCTGCACATTTAACTCAGCGAAAGTCTCAAACTTCCTCGGTATTAGCATGGCTAGTCATCATTGAGCGGAAATATTTAGTAAATCACATTGAATGCAAACAATACAAGGACTCGCCAATGAGAGGTAAAAATATACGTACAATAATCCGGGCGCAATCTTCTATCACAGGGAGAGTCCAACCTTTTCTAAATTGATTTTTGTCAATAATTTCGTCCCATCGCGCCCACCTGCAAAAATATTTTTCATTCTTTAACTGAAGAGGAAGGAGATAACAAAGGAGATAACCAAGTTATGATCCTGAAATTGGGTTATATTTCGATAATACTAAAGGCAAAAGAATTAAGTAACGTACCCGAACGTGAGTAAGCCTCTTTCAATCTTGAAGCACTCTGATCTAGTCCATGATCCGTAGTTGACCTCTTCGTCCACAGGCACACCTTCATGTCGAGGTATGTATTCGTCACTTGCATAGCGCCTACCCTTTCTGCCGAGTTTATCTTTCTTTTTCTTACTTCGTAGACTAATACCTACCATAAAAAAAATAGATCAATCATTATAAACGAATATAAATATGATATAGGCTACGTATTTTTTCTGGCATATTTAACAATTTAAGTCGTTAATACGCACCTCGTTTCAATATGGTTCAAGAATTTCAACATTAGTTAAATTTTGATAAAATGCACATATACAGCCTAAGGTAGCCTTACCTTCTTCATCTTCTTCGGAATCTGGAGTCACTTCCATATCGGACATTTCCATTGGGCCTTCATCGTGCCCATATCTTTTGATAACTGTTCTTTTTCGGGGTTCAGTTACGATCAAATCTTCATCTTCTTTCTTTTCGGTTGTGTCAATTTCTGCTTTTTTGGCCCATTTGTTCCAGAAGTCCGGATCTCTGATATCGATGTCGGATCGCTGATCAGCAGACGCGAAACTAGCTTTTGAAAACGTTGACCCTTTCTCTGATTCCATTTGAATGATTTGCGTTCTCCGAGCCAAAATCATCTCAATGTCTTCTTCACAGAACTTGTCACCTGCATTATCTTCATCCATAACTGCGCCGTAAGCGCCTTTCTTTAGAAGATCTTCGATTTCCTTTTTGGACATTTGCTTAAGTCCTGTCTCTTTTCCTTGGGTAGTGTTCATACTTTGTAATATGGCCTTATCTAGCCCGAGTTTCATCGACGCTTTGTCGAACATTTCCCTTTCATACGTATTACGACAAATCAATCTGTAGATCTTAACCATTTTCTGTTGTCCTATACGATGGCAACGAGCTTGGGCTTGAAGATCATTTTGTGGATTCCAATCACTGTCATATATAATGACAGTGTCAGCAGCTGTCAAATTAATACCGAGTCCTCCCGCTTTAGTACAAAGCAAAAATACGAATCTATCTGAGTCTGGTTTTGAGAATCTATCAATGGCTTCTTGTCTTAAATTGCCTCTAATTCTGCCATCAATTCTCTCGTAGGGGTAGCGTCTATAGACAAGGTAGTCTTCCAATATATTAAGACACCTTACCATCTGACTAAAAATTAACACACGGTGCCCACCTGCCTTTAGTTTAGGAAGTAATTTGTCAACCAAAACCATTTTACCCGATGACTGGATGAGGGCTTTGTAATATGCTTCATCATCTTCACCATATGCCTGTTTGTAGTCGAACTGTATTTGATCTTCAGCGCCATTTAGTAAATATGGATGAATGCAGCATTTTCTAAGCTCCATCATAGTATTCATCAAATTGGGAATATTCGCGGCAGAAGCAGTACCCTTTTGTAAGAAACTGAAATTCCTTTCTAATATGGCTCTATAGTATTTTTTCTGTATGTTTGTTAATTCTACTTCAATGATAGTCTCTTCTTTAGGAGCAAGTGTTTTTTCAACGTCTTCCTTTAATCTCCTCAGCATCATGGGTTTCAACAGGGCTTGTAGCTTGATTACCTCCGATTCGGTTTTCAGCTGCCCGAATTCGTTCAAAAATGCGTCGTTACTAGCAAATTGAGTGGGTTCTAAGAAATTTAATAGTGAGAATAATTCATTCACATTATTTTGTAGTGGAGTACCAGACAAAAGAACTCTATGTTCCAAATGGAGCTGTCTTAATCCCTCTAATAACTTGCAATTACGATTTTTCAGCCTATGTGCTTCGTCAATGACGCATATCCTCCAATTAAAAGTCTTGAGCTCTTGGAAATCTGTTACTATTATCTCAAATGTCGTTATCAAGACATTAAACTTGGTTATTTCTGTAATCGGTTCACCTTTTTCATTTTTGTAGTAGAACTCATACTCTTGTAGCATACTTTTACTTTGTTGAGAACCATGATAAACCACTACATTCATATCTGTCCAACCTTCAAACTCTCTTTGCCAATTTGGAATGGTAGATAGTGGAGCAATGATTAAGAATGGACCTCTTATGCCGTATTCCCAAACAGCATTAACAAATGTCAAGCTTTGAATAGTTTTGCCCAGTCCCATTTCGTCTGCCAAAATGCAATTGCGATTATTATGCCATGAAAACAGAAGCCAATTAAGACCTTCTAGCTGATAATTTCTCAAAGTATTACCTCCTTTGTACAGAGGAGATTCTTTTAATTGAACCCAGTTATCAGTAGATGGTTTCTTTTTGTATCTCCATTTTTCCTTTGGGGGAATTTCACTAAATATTTTGTATTGCGTGATTTTGTCAACGTCAATATTTTCTTCCAACTCCCAAGTGCTATCTTCATACTGTAAACTTTTCCACTTAACCAGGTAGTATGTCAACTTATTGTTTGCAGGGTCTTCATGCTCAGACATATCTAGAAGTCTTTCCACTTCTATATAGTCCGGATTAAAGGGCTCATCGTCGAGTAGTTCGAAAATGTTCATTTGCTGCGCTTGTTTTTGCTTAAACCTCTTTATTTTTGAAAATATGCGTTTGTCGCCTTTATATAATTCCTCTTCAGTCTTCCATTCACAATGTAAATATGAGAAATTTCTGTACTTCACATAATATTCTTCAACATCCACTATTACAGGTTTTTCATTCTCTATTTGACTGGGTTCTTTCTCAGTCTCCGATATGGTAGCATCTTCTTTTGGCTTTTCTTCTTTTGGAACTATTTCAGGTTCGGGTAAGTTTTCTTGTTTGACATCAGGTGTATTTATATCCTGAGGAGCCTTTGATTCAGTCACGTCGGGTTGAACTGAAGTCTCATCGGTATTCAATTTAGTCTCCTTGAGGGCTTCATTAACAACAGTGCCCTCTATTTTACCCGAGTCTTCTTTAAGAGCTGGTTCTACTGCTGGTAGCGGAGGCTCCTTTTTCAGCTCTCTCTTGCCCATACGACAAGCGAGTACGTGTTGAACAATCATATTATCTTCCTCTGTTGTATTAATATAAACAAAGTTCGGTTTAGTTGTGCCTTCCAGCCTGCCACTATCTTTGGTATCAATAAGAAAATCATCTGATTTCAATTCTTTTTCTTGCTTCGTATTGGGAATTCCCAGACATTCTTCATCTGATAAACGCAACATAACATCGTCAGTATACTTTTTGCGATGAGTATTTCTTGCAGATCTCCGTTTCAAACTGTCGTCGCCTTCTGGCGGTGGTGATGGTGGAGGTGTTGACATTAAATCATCAGGTTCTCCATCTGAATCAGGTATCAATCCACCTCTCTTTTTCCTTCTTCCTCCACCGGGAGTTCTCTTCAACGCCACTTTTTTACTACTTCCGCTGCCAGATGAACGTTTCTTTGTTGACCTCTTCTTTGGATTAAACATATCTGGGTCATCATCTTTATCTGCCTGATCTCTTTTAGCTTCTGCCTCTTCTAATAGATCTTTTATGGCTATTTTCGAGACAGGTATGTCGTCGAAATCCGTAACATTCGTTTCATCGGCAGTTGATGCATCTTGTGGATTTTTAATAGTGTCGCTCATAAAACTTTGATTCATTGATGCATCCATAGATTTACTATCGTTAGGATCTTTCTCCAATAAATCGTAATTAGTAGTCGTGTCAGCTTGAATGTCTGAAGCGTCTTTTTTAGCATTTCGGCGTCTTTTGGGTGCATTCGGGTCCTTAGGCTGGCGTTTTTTGCGTTCTTTAACAGGTTTTTCACCGATTTGTGGTTTGGGTTCTTTAGGGGTTCGTGGTTTCCTTTCCTTGTTTTTACGGGGACCTCTTAGTTTTTTCACCTTGCCTCCAATAAGGTCTTCTATTAACATAGCACTGCTGTCCAGATTAGTAACATCTTCAGTTAAATCTATATCAATCTCAGAGTTATTTTTCAAACCAGTGCCTGCTGTGACGCAATCTTCGGATACCGGCAATTGGTCAAGAGGTTGCATAGTACCCATTAATTTCTCTTTTTTGGCTCTTGGTTTTCTAGGTTTAGCTGGACCTTTAGCTCTGCCTCGGCCTGTTGTGCTTGTAACTTGCGGGCTCTCTACCATTTTAGACCCATATACGGGATTTTGTATGGCACAATTAGGTCCACCATTACATTTATCATTTGTTTCGTGTTGCTGAAGAAAGGCTAATCTTTCTTGAAGACACCTCACTTTTTCTTGGTTTTCAGCTGAAGGAGGCAAACAATATATCTCCTGAATTTGCTGCTGCAGTGAAGCCCTTTCTTGGTGATGGGAAGATGGATAAATGCCTGGCAAGTGATGGTGCGGCAATGGGCTACTTCCCAACATTATCATATTAGGGTTTACGTTATGAGGCAAATTGCCCATAATATTAGGCTGATTAGGTTGCTGGATACTAGGCCCCATATTCGGACCTATGTTTGGATGCATGTTTTGCACCCCTATAGACAGCCCCTGTACGTTAGGAATATTTCCAGGTGCATTTGGCGGTATATTACTTGCACCACTAGGTATATTTGGCGGCAAGGTTCCCGGCAAATTCGGGTGAACAGGAGGCATACAGGGTAAATTAACCTGAGTATTATGTGGCGGCAGGCTAGGTGACATGGTGTTTGACGTCATATTAACAAGTTGCAATGAATGGTTAGTCGTAACACTGGTTTGCCCATTGGAAGCTGGTTGTGCTGCAGATCCATTGGGTCCGCTTTGATAATTTGCAGGAAGGCTATGAGAGGTATTACTTTGCAAGCTAGTTGAAATATTCGTGGGCAGATTCGGTGGAATAATACCTGGTGGTAAAATATTGGGCATATTACCAGTAACATTTTGAAGATTGCTTGGTGGAAATCCTGGCTGTCTATTTATATTTAGCGGAGGTAGATTATCCGGCAGGTACGGATTGGTCGCTGTTGTCGCCATATTAGGATGGCTCAAAGCACTTGACAAACTAGTTACTTGTGAAGGCGTCTGAGGATGTTCAATGGGTGTGTTGTTCATATTTGAGACAGTATTCAATGAGGGATTTTGGGCTATCAATTGTTCATTATTTTTTCTAACATTATTTTCTACTGGTTTTGAACTGGTATCCAACTTTTGATCTTTATCGAATGAGCCTAAATCAGTCTCTGGTTTTTCTTCTTGTTTTGGGGTAGTAACAGGATCAATTTTATTATCACTAGTAATATGTCCTAGCGAATTATGGTCGCGTGGTTCAGATGCTTCGGATACACTAGGTGCATTAACAATGCTTGCAGTCATGTTATGTCCGACGCTAGAAGTGTTGATAGATGTGCTCTCTTTAGTAACATTACTTATGCTTGATGGTGGCATAAATATATGTGCAGCATTATCATTTTCTGCCAAATTTTGGCTGAGCGTGCCTTTCTTGTCCATATCCTTGGTGTCTACGTTAGTGACAGTGACAGGTTTTGGAATATTTTTTGTTAATTCCGCTAATACTGGCGGTTGCGCGGGCGGGGTATCACCGGGTTTGATTGGTGGCTCATTTTCGACGGGGACTACGTTGTTCATAGATTGTGGAATCTTGTTTTGGTTCCATTGAGAAGGTGACGAAACAACATGAGGGATAGCTGGCGATGCCGGATTTCGTTGGTATGAATACTCTGAACCTGCTGGTAACACCATTTGTTCTAGTGCTTGAAGAGTATTCTGAGTTGTGAATGACGTAGATGTCGGTGGAGGTCCAGCTGAACTTGGCGAGTGGACCACGTTTCTAGGACCATGAGGCGACGCGCTCGGACCTTTCACTGGAGACATCACAGGACGCGGTGATAATTGAGGTGGCTGTTGTTGCTGCTGCTGCCGTGGAGACATCTGTGCTCTTGGCGACATTTGTGGAGATAATTGAGGAGGAAAGGGGGGGCGATACTGAGTGGCTCCAGTGTCCATACCCGGAGGTTTAGGCGGATTGTACTGATTATTAACATTTACATCAAGAGGGTGCTGTACCTGATGTGATTGGTAATTCATAGAAATGGAATGATGGGGTGAGCCATACGGCATTTGTGATGGAACTGGATGCGATGGTGCACCCGATGATGGAGGTCCGGAAGGTTGGCGCGCCACATGATGTAATGGTGGTGCCGCTCCATGATGAAGATGTACATTTGGATGTCCTTGAATGCCTGGAGCTATGCCACTTGTGTGGCTGGACATGTTTTGGTGTGGCTGATGTTGTGGCACAGTTCCATGATTTTGTTGACCAAGGGGTAATCCATATTGATGGGGGTTAACATCCATCTGCTGGTGATAAGATGGATGTTGACTTATCCTCGATGCTGCTGGTGGATGCATCTGCGTGTAATTTGGATAGTTCTGCAACATCAAATACAATATCGATTTTATTTATTTTGGTTTACGACATGACGATTTATAAGACAAGTGCTAAATATTGTATAGATGATAAATAATCAGCCAAATATCTAAAACTATAAAACAACTCAAATAGATGTTGTAAATTTGGTAACTTAATTGTAATTTTAATCGCTATTAACTAATATAACCGGCAAGCAATAAAAAAGTGCTCAGGAGGAGTCCAAATCATTTTACCAGTGTATTCATGTGGTCGTAAGGAGTAAAAAATAGTAGTTATGATTTTTGTCCAGTAAAAATGCCATGGGACGAGCTGGCGACATTTATAGTTATATATTTTTATTAATCGAGACAATTTAAAAATAACTGAGCCAAATTCAGCATACTTTATGACATTTTATTTTCATAAAATGGCCAGGAATACGCTGGTAAAATTGTTTCCCCCAAGAGGACCTTGTATAATTGTAAAAAAAAAATTAAAAAAAATCAAACTCACAGAATTCAAATGGAAAGAAGGTTTCACCTGCTGTTGTCCATAAACTTGTTGTGATGTAGGTTGTGAAAAATGTGGTTGCCTGGGTAAGTATGCACCATTTTGGGCTTGTATTCCTCCTATCGCAGAAGCCTGTAAAAAATATTTTTATGAGTTTCATTTTATAACATTGAATAATTACAGCTGAGAGATTCTGAAATTATAAAAATAAATTACCTGTTGTGTAGGATATTGATGCATTTTTTGCTGATGTTCGTAATTTCTATAGGGCGGCGTAATGGGTGCGTATCTATTAGGAGCTGGGGCGCTAGACCATACTCCCATATCGCCAATACCTAGAGAAGAAGAAAAATAAGTTTAGATACATTTTTAAAATTGCCTTAATTGTAGTTTATACAAATATTTTGAATTCACACCTGGATGGTCTGGGATACCATACATGGGGTCAGGCCCTGGATGGTACCCCGGGTACGAGTGAGAGGGGTGCACATGGTGCGTCGGATGCAGCGGCGCGTGGGGTGGCTGCGGCATGCGCGGACGCGGCGGGTAGCCTCCATAGTCATGGTATTCCGGGGCAGACGGAGCTGCACCTGGATTTGGTACAGGTTGCGCGCTGCTGCTTAGCCCCCCAGCACTTCCTCCACCAAATGAAGCCAGTTTCTGAATCGAACTCTCCTGACCTATACTCCCTTGACTGTATGGTTGCCTGTAACTATGTTAAAATAATTTTGAGATAGCATCATGAAGGATACACGCAAATTATAATCATAATCATTTATTTCGTCATCATAGGTAGGTTATGTACAGGTGATAGGTATTATAAATGGAACAACCATGATGTACCTTTCGCCGCACGATAAATTACAAATACAATGTCCCAAACTTAATCCTAAAAATACTAATGATATTAAATAGTAAGCAAGCAGTTAAAACATTGAATAAATTTGCGAAATGTCAAGTGTAACAGTATAATTAATGTTATGTCTAATAAGATTTAATTAATACTAAGGTAATCTTGAACATTATTATAACATTTTTCCACAAGAAATTTAAACAATAAAGATTAAAATTTACTTGGGTTCTTATTTTTTATATCACCTGGTAATTTATTAAATAGCTTTGGACCCATTGCTAGAATACTTTTTTTCCTTAGGCTAGTTTGACACATTTCAAAATGCACACCAAGGTTTCTTGGGCGAAGGCCTCTGCCTTCGCCCAAGAAACCTTGGTGTGCATTTTGGACCCCAACCTGTTTCAAAGGAAAGAAGCAGTACAAGGACTCTTCCTTGTACTGCTTCTTTCCTTTGAAACAGGTCGGGGTTGAGGTTTACAAAAATACAGCACTCATAAATGCAGAGGGATGGTAGAGTTAATAGTTGTAATGATTTAAAGTTAGGCTGGCAGCTTTCCAATGATTTCAATCCGTAGATGGCTCTAATGCATCTCTTTTGGGCTCTGAATAATATTTCTCTGTATGTTGCATTCCCCCAGAAGATTATGCCGTAACGCAAGGTGGATGCAACGAAACCGTGATAAGCTGTTAGTACTGTTCTATGATCTGCAGTTTTTGCTAATCTATATAATGCATAGGAAAACTTGTAAATCTTTTTGCAAGTTTCAATGCATTGTGTTTCCCACGACATATTATGATTTATATAAATACCTAAAAACTTATGTGTAAGTGTTTTGCCTATAGCTTGTCCTTGTCATTATGTATATGTACTATGAATAATGGTCCATTAACCTGTTGTCTGTAGAGTCCTTATTGTCCCCAGCAGATGTTGAGCTACCAGCAAAGCTGTCTGTTCCACCAAGATCAGTGAGTCCTTCCAACATGCCGCTTCCATCATCACCAAATAAATTGTATGAGTCCATCACTCTTTTAAGAGTGAATTAGAATAATTTGGTGTTGAAGAGAGCTGTCATTTTCTGATGTGCCCATCTTAATCTGAAATAAATAATGATATCATTATTTCTGTTGTTTCTTTCTCCTAGACGATTTGTAGATTAAAAATTGGCAATTACATTTTAATCAACTGTAATAGGAAATAGAATAGAATTGAACTACAGAATCAGATGATACAAAACAAAAGAAACTCTGTTCCAATATACAATTATTGACATTGCATTGAAGAGGGGGATACCTTTTAAAGGCCTTAGGGCGGCTAGACGATAAAACATAGTAATAGTCTTTCAATAATCGCCTGTTTAATATTTCATATCCTATGCATTTGTTTTAATTTATGTGTTTTGTGTGGCTACTAGAGTCTGGCCAGGGAAAGATGAGCTCAGAAAAGAAAGGCAAGTATTTAAAAAAACCAGCGTTTTGTTAATCCTTCAATGGGTAACGGCAACATATTTGTCATCATAGATGAAATAAAAACGATTGTATTCTGACTGGTTTAAGGTTCAAATTTAAATGTTTTGACACAGTTGTCACATAGTCAAAGGGCTAAACACACCCTGTATAACGCGAAATAATAATGATACTTGGCCAATTATTATTTTTCTTTAATTCACACAATGCAATAAATATAAGAAAGTACAGTTATATGAAATAAACTCTTCAACTTCATTCAAAAATAAACAAAACTAAAAATTTGACGAGACATGTGAATAATATTAGCAGTAAGCCACCCTTTAATTCTCTTAAAAAGCAAAAACAGACCAATTTATTATGGAAAAGTAACTTTCTTAGGTATATTTCTTTACATAAAGTATCAAGATTAGGACATCACACAGATTACAGAAAAAGGCCGATAGGCTCTAATAAATTGAACTTATTCTATATTTCCGATCTCTTCTTACTTTTGTACTTAACGAGTAAGAAAGGGATAGAACCATGTTATCTGCCAGGTCTTCATACGTCATTGTCTAAAAACAGAGCAGCTCGCTCGAGATTTAGTGCAGCGAAAGATATTTTTTTACAAGTCTCATATATTCGTCATCTGAATTATGATAATTACTATTGTTATTAACATCCAATTGAATTTTTGAAAAAAATGGAACCCACCTGGAACTACCTACTTACAAACAAACAAAAAAATACGAATCGGCTCATTAATGACGGAGTTCTGAGGTAACAAACATTAAAAAAATAAAAATACAACCGAATTCAGAACCTCCTTTTTTTTGAAGTCGGTTAAAAATATGGGATAAATAGTTAGAGAGTTAAAAATTTGCTAAATATTTTTCGCCAAATCATTAGTGAACCATCACCATACAAATACATGTATACATAATTAACTTAAAAAAAAAGTTTTAACCGACTTCAATTTAGTACTCCGCCAAGCAACGAGAACATTTCCACATTTTTCATTATTCTTTTCCAATTTACCACATGAACTGATTTCCGAGAGCAAACGCGTTGATTATTAGAGAGAAAAACCCAATCGCTGTATGTGACCCGATAATATTTGAGGACTTCCGTCGATTCCACAAGGATCACCTTTGGCACTTCATTAGCTGCTATTTCAACGAAATCTTATCAGAATCTGTGATATACTTTTGTACTTTTAAGTACATAATTGAGGAATTCCATAAGTCATCTGTGGTCTTCATCATCAATTCCACTCCACCAAATTTATGATTTCCGGGTGTGAATACACGAATTATAATAGAAAATACCAAAATCATTACACGCGTGCTTAATATAATTGAGGAGTTCCCTCAATTCCTCATGGATCCCATCATCCAATTGAATTTTTGAAAAATATGGGAACCAGGTGGAAGCATATACTTACAAACAAACAAAAAAATACGAATCGGCTCATCAATGACGGAGTTCTGAGGTACCAAACATTGAAAAAAAAAAAAAAATACAACCGAATTGAGAACCTCCTCCTTTTTTTTGAAGTCGGTTAAAAATGTAATTTACCACAATAAAAACAAAAACCATAGGTACCGGCTTAACTTAACTACCGAAGTCCTGTTTCTAAGACAACAACCTACGTGAGGTGTAGAAAGCTACTTGATTCGGACTTTAAATAAATATTAAAATGTAATTAAGGCGTATTTAACATACAATAAGGTATTTTTTTTCAACAATTTCCTTTATAAATAGAAATTTTACCACTGTAGAAAAAAAACTAAAAACTGTTTTAAAATGTCCAACTCAAGCCCATTCATATGATACCCCACTTGAACTACTAACTGATTTTTTCCTTTAGGGGTTTGACGTCTGGTGGCTATTTAGGCCGCTTCCCAAAATGTTAACTTTTTCTAAGTAGCTACTTCCGAAAATGACAACTTTTCAGACTTTCCAAAATACAAAGGTTTTCATTTATACCACTTCCTGTTACTGCTTCTCAAAATGATACTAAGATATGAAAGTGATCATTATAACCTTATCTTACACTGGCCACTTTATTAGATACAGGCTTCTCTGAGAAGGAGGACTTAGTGGCAAAACCGACTCGAATCGCGGATAGGTTAGGTTTTTTTTTTATAAAAGACCAGAAAACGTATTACTTACTTTTGAGAAGTGTACATAATGAGAATTAGATATTTTGGTAAGTAGACGTCTTGAGAAGTGTACATAATGGGAAAAAGCCGTGGTGGGAGTTAACATTTTGGGAAGCGGCCTAAATAGCCACCAGACGTGGTGGGAGCCAGACGTCAAACCCCTAAAGGGAATTCCCCCCCCTCTTGTCCGTAATTTTAGATAGATCTTTCTAGGGGCTACCGGAGGTTTTCATCGATTTCTGTCAACTTTTGAATCGTATCTTCTACGTTTGCACTACAGATAAAATTATAAGCCAAACGGCTATCGGTCCTTCAATCTTTTATCTCAATTTTTGTCTACCGGATTTTGAAAGAAATTAATATTACATTTAAACATTGTCTAAAAAAACACTTATTTCGTATCACTAGTGACGTGAAAGATCTAACATAAATTAAATCTACATACTTGGGTTCGTCTTTGAAGTCTCTAAAAAAGTGTCTAGGGTTTTCATTTTACCACCAGTTTTGTGGCCTAAAATTGTTCAACTTTGATGTCAAATATCTCGAAAACAATGAACTTTGAAGTAAATATTATGGGATACTATATTGGCTAAAGCCGTTGTTGTTAATATAATAAGCAACAAAAAACATTAGAAAACGAAGGGATTCAGATCGAAGGTAATTGGGGCATGGGATCATCCCCCTTAACATTTATAAGATGGTAGTTGTTTATTTTAATGTTGTCATGTTACATCCTGATCTATTACAATTATTTAATAACTAAACATTACGAGGGTCAAGCCAAAAGAAATTAGGTACTCAAAAGTTACAGTTTATTCTTTACTAGCTTCTGCCCGCGACGAACTCGTTTATATCGTAGCTCGATACAAACTTTCATCCCCCATTTCACCCCCTCAGGGGATGACTTCCGGGATAAAAACTACCCTATGTCCTTCCCCGGGATTCAAACTATCTCCATACCAAATTTCATCTCAATCGGTTCAGCTGTTTAAGCGTGAAGAGGTAACTGACAGACAGACAAACAAACAGACACACTTTCGCATTTATAATATAAGTGGATTACAGTTATCAATTTGTTCGAAGTATTCACTGTGAACACGTAACATACACTTTTCCATCCGTCTTAACAACTTGGAAAATACTGTTGACCACTCTTATTTAGACACCTCAGAAATTTAATATTTTAATTACACGCAGCCAGGGTATCTTCTTTGTTCTCAATTCGCTTTCCTTTTAACTTTTCTTTCATTTTTGTAATATAAAGTAAAAAACACAGGGTGCTAACTCAGGGAAATATGGCGGGTGGCGCGGTTTTTTGAACTGAAATAGTCAAGTGTTCTAGCAGAAGTGTGCGGGGCCGCGTTGTCGTGGTGCCAGAGCAGGTGCTGGGTTCCTGACTTCGGCCGCTCTTGGGGTCTGTCCCTGTCTGTCCACATACCATTCTGAATGAACTGTCCTTTGATCTTCTAGCACTATCGTAGCAAAATGTCCCTTCTTGCAGAAAAATGAGGCAACCATTTGTTTCTGTGTACTTCGTGCTCGGCGACATTTTGTTAAGTCTGCTCATCTTCAAAGCACCATACTGTGGACTGTCGCTTTGTTTCAGGATCGTAGTTATACAGCCATGTTTCGTCACCTATCAGTATATCATAAACGTTTTTTTTCTCGCCAGCGTCGAATTTATTTATCATAAATTTGCACCAATCCACGCGACGGTCTTACTGCAAATCGGTGTTTGTGCAGCACCCATCTTGAACAACACTTATGAAGGAACAGTTGATCATGAATGATAGTTTGCAATGCTGCTGATCCAATGCCCAGTTCACGCTCGAGCTCTACATATGTAATTCGTCGGTTCGCACGAATATTTTTTCCACAGCTTGCACATTTTCTTGAGTGACTGCAAAACCACTGATTTCTCACTGACATAGTTGTTCTCCGAGAAAGAGTGGAATTACGACCTGCTGATGTATGGAAAAAGTGTAGGGTCTCTCCGTGTGACCCCCAGAAAAATCTGACATTTCAAGATTTGCCTCGGGGTAAAAAGTTGGAGTACAGCCCGGCTAAACGGTCAGACCTAGGTCAGGGGTGCTCGACCGAATCCTGTAGCTCCTAAAGTATCGATCGTAGAGTAAAAATAAATATGACCAATTTTGTAGCAAATTTTATAGAGAAACTTTTATCCGAAGTAATTATAATAGTTATGATGAACAACTACGAAAAAACGACGTTTTCTTTAATCGACTATTTTTATCTCTTTGTTAACTTTAACACCCTGCAGCTTCCAAAGTATTGACCGTAGAGTAAAAATAATGATGACCAATTTTGTAGGAAATTTTATGTAGAATCTTTGGCTTAAGTGATTATAGCGCTATTCGTACAGATATTTACGAAAATCTGAAAAAAGGTACTTTCAAACAACCAACAAACAAATGACAACAGTAATGGCGGCAATTCGATCCTCCGTCAAGACGAATGTTTTTCTTAAATCGTAGACAAACGAATGAAGTCCCTTAGGGTTGGGTAGGACATGAAATGAAAATGACTTCGTATGAGCACCTCATTTCCAAAAATGAGGTGGTACAATGTCCTACTTCAAATGAGGTGAAGTACAATCTAATAAACAAGGTTTTTTTCAAGTGTAATGTACAATAGACGACCAATTACTTTCATGTTCAATATTCTTACCTTCCTCCACTACATACAAGTAGATGGGGGAAGTTAGGCGCGAGTGGAGAGGGTTTGAGGGATAAATGAAGCGCGAGGTGATATGATGACCGAGCGAATGAGGAGCGAATCGGTGCGTTTCTTAGAATAAAAATTATATTTGACGTGAACGCGATGATGAAATCCTGCGGCGTTTACAACTTTTTAGCATTGAAGTGACGCGACCTCCAAAATGTAAAGTCGCCGTCAATGGAATTTGCTAACTATGTAAACAAACCGCCACAGTGAAAGACAATTTTAATATGGCGGTTTGTTTACATAGTTAGAAAATTCTATTGACGGCCACTTTACGGAAGCACCCAATGCTCAAAAAGTTGTATGCGCCGCAGGATTTCATACATCTTACGCGTTCACGTCAAATGTAAATCCCTCGTTCACTCGCTAATTTTTAATGTGATAGGTAGTGGGAAAAATGAAGAAAAATGAAGAAAGGCGCGAGTGGCGAGGCTTTAAGGCCTTTGTTTGAGGGATAAATGAATCGTGAGTGCCGCAAGTTGATGAACAAGCGAGTGAGGAGTGATTCGGTACCTCGTGAGGAATGAGGTGGTTCATTTTTAAAGCGTGAAGTAATGCGACAATTATTTGAAATGAGTTTGACAAATGAGGTGCCTCACGAGTGAGTAACCCAACACTAAAGTCCCTATTCTCATGTCACTCGAGATCAAATGTCGTGCGATTTATAATAAAAACACATGAAGTTTGCGTTTTACGACCACTTGAGTCAAAGTCCAAATTTAAACTCGTAATTTTATAAATAAGTGTAAAAATTTCATTTTTGGGTACAAGCTTTTATTGCCGACTGTACTTTTCTGTATACCGTCATCAACTGCTCATTGAGAAGGTTCTAACGAGCCCAAACCACAGTATAGGAACCGTAAATAAACTTCGAACAAAAGTACATCGCACGGCTGCACACATGCGCGCGTGTTCGGTACGCACACACATAGCCTTCGGGAATGATGGAGAATCCTTCAATCGGGGCCGCGCCGTTGCGGTGTTCGCTCGTTCTCACTCGCTACGTCAAAGGAAGCCGCCTCGTAGGTATGAAGACAGGGAGCGGCCAGTGCCACGATATCAAAAGGAGCCGAATAGGCTTATAACTAAGCACCTACCAACCTAGTGCAGTTAAGCAACTATTAAACTTACTAGGAAATATTTTAGGCATAGTATAGTGGTATTAAAATATTCGATGAAGTGGGAAACTAAAAACACATTCCTAACTATCTATAATATTATTACTTTGTGTATACAATATTGTCCATTAAACTGTAACAGAAATACTTTGCATACTTAAAAGCAAAATCAGTATTATAGGTATGCCAAGCCACAAACGTGACACAGCCGTGAGCATCGAGCGAAAGTAGGTAACGAACGCTTCTAAACGGCCTCTGATTACCTACTGTATTATTCTTCTATACTGTGCCCAAACTCTATGGCGTTATGTGGTTTTATTACGTACTTCCTATGGCTACCTTCTGTCTCCATCATCAGATCAGCTCGATAGTACCATAATATTGAATTGTCATCCAAACTAAACTTATACCTAAAATTTCAGCTCAATCGGTCACCGGGAAGTGGGTCAAAGGGTATAGCCGTGTTTAGATGGCGAAACTGCCTTTGACGAGAAAATGGTTTTCCTTTTGCTCGGATAATTGTCTTTATATACGTTGTAATTTTACCAAATGTCAGCCCCAAAATCGTCGTGATTTTTGAGATAATAAAAAAAAGGAAAATCGTTTTATTTATTATCTACTAAAGTAGCGGCCCGATTTTTTTGAAATTTGTATATATTATGTAGATAATAGAGGACTTTTTATATAAAAAAAAATACCATGACATTTCAAGTACCATGACAAGTGTCAGTCTATTGGTCGAATACATTATAGTTCAGTAAAGGCGCCACGTGATTGGTCCGTTTCATTTTAGTTGTCTCAACAGTTATGAAATGTTGAGTTAAGGAGCTCCACAGTAAAAAGTATGTGATTTAAGTTCTGTGTACGAAGTCTTAATTCAAAAATTAAGGTCGACGAGTATAAAAACGTATATTTCGACACTCAAGGGAATCAAAATTTAAAGGGTACTAGCTTCTGCCCGCGACTCCGTCCGCGTGGAACTCGTTTATATCGTAGCCCAATACAAACTCTCATCCCCCATTTCACCCCCTCAGGGGATGATTTCCGGAATAAAAGCTATCCTATGTCCTTCCCCAGGATTCAAACTATCTCCATACCAAATTTCATCTCAATCGGTTCAGCGGTTTAAGCGTGAAGAGGTAACAGACAGACAGACAGACAGACAGACAGACACACTCGCATTTATAATATTAGTATGGATATTCCGTTGACCTAGAACTATGAAATTAGGTTTTCAAGTACAGGAAAAATATGAAAACTATACATTCGTAATTTATTTTTGTACGGGAGGATTCCGTACAAAATTACTGTGGTACTTAGGTGGGCGAGTCCGAATCGCACTTAGTCCGATTTTTATTTTAAGTGTAGCTGTTCAACCCACCAACGGAGCCGGAGCTGACGTCTACGGGGTTTCATGATACAACTTTCTTAAGCTTCTCACAAGTTATCGCAAGGGGGTAGATGGGTCACTAAAAAAAAATCGCGCTCACGAGCTACATATATACCGAGTCGGTTAAGGCTGTGCATTGGAAATTATCGCGTGCTTTGAAACGCCGTTCTGACTAGATAAGAAACAATAAGGTCTGATTTTCAGATATATGATTCTTGACTATATGATTGTTTTTCTGATTTTACCGATACGTGATTGCTTAAAATTTTCTCAATAGAAAAAAATTCCAAAGTTGGGTCTGTATTTTCCTTTTTTTACTCAGCCTACTCAAACGATACATTATTTTCTCATCTAAAATCTCACTTTATGAAATTTAAATAAAACGTCTCTTAAGTTAGGTATTTATCGAAATTTGACCAAAAAAGCCAAGTCCCGAAGAGCCATTCTCGTGCGCGCAAGGCATCAGCGTGTCTCTGTCTAGGGGGCGTGTTCGACTCAAATCAAGGCTTCGCCTTAAGGGTGTTCCGCCACAAGTTGCAAGAACGTAATATAAACATTGCCTTGTGAAATCATTATTCTTAAACGGGTTAGCCTGGCCGCACACGCACGGAGTTTCGTTCGTTTCCGAATGGAATGACTTCAAAAAGTGTTTCTGTCTCTGTCTGTCATATGGAAGTGTCTACGGAAACCTAATCAGCGGCACCACCATGAACTTCGAAAGTCAAAGTTCGTAATACATGCATCCCTGTCACTCGAGTAAGGGAGTGCGATAGAGATGGAAATACCCGAACTTCGACTTTCGAAGTTCGTGGTAGCGCCGCAGTAAGCCGTGCGTCTGCGGCCAGCCTTATTATTGTTATTAAACTATTTATTATCCATGGTTTTTGGGCCGGAATCTGTCAGTTTTAGAACGGCTGATGCAGGCATTATTACGTTAAGCCGAATAATTCGGCGGAATAGGTATTTGGTTCAGCAAAAGCTGGACCGAATATTCAGCCGAATTTTCGTATTCGGTGAAACCCGTATTCATTCAGCATCTATGATATTTCAAATTACCCCCTTCTATTTACCTACATGTTTTAGTGGTAAATAAATCTACAAATATTTAGTACTTGTTCATACGAGCTTTATGGTAGGTAATTAAGTTGTAACATACAACATACAGGATGGATATAATAAAAGTGAGTCCTCATCTAGCCATTTTGGATTATTTATATGGTCTATACCAGCACGGCTAGCACGCGACGGCGCGCGAGCTCTCTCGATTTTTCTCGCACTATCCGTCTCTCTCTTATTAGAACACTTAGAAGAAGAGGTATAGTGCGATAAAAATCGAGAGTATGTCGCGGCCGTCGTGTACTAGACGTGCAGGGTTCGAAATTATCAAGATAATTACGCTTCTTGATAATAATCGGATAATTATCACCAGTATAAGAACCAATGACAGTCGCGTTCGCTCAACTTTGCATAATCCAAACTGAATTTTTCTTTTAAGGGGAATCTCCACGGCGCGGAACGTCACGTTGACACTTCGTGCGTTCGGATAGACGCAAGTGCGGAAATACACGTTCGAATACAGTTCACTTCCACGACCGCAATTTTCTGTTATTATCAATCGATAATTATCCATCTGTTATTATCACGATGATTGCCGTGATCATTATCATTGATAATTATCCTTTCGAACCCTGATATAGACTCCTTAAATATTTATCACACTTGAAACAATAATATCAGCAAACATCAAAAATAAGTGTCAAAAATTTCGTTATTAGCTTTTATTGCAGACTGTACTTTTCTGCATACCGTCATCAACTACTCATTGAGACGATTCTAACGAGCCCAAACTCGATGGGGTCATGTGGTTTTATTACGGACTATGGCCACCTACCAGCTCCATCATCAGATCAGCTCCACGTCATCATAATATTGCATTGTCACGCGATTTGCATATGCGTGCAAAATTTTAACTCAATCGGAAACCGGACTCTCTCTCTCTCGGACGTGGATCAAATATAACTTGCAAGATTTGATTTTATTTAGTTTCACCGGTCCCATTGTCTGTCTGTAGACAATGGGACCGGTGAAACTAAATAAAAGCTTGTAAAAACAGGCAAATAAGTACACATAGTTAAAAACCTAACTTACTAATTAAGGCACTGGTCCCACCGCCGACTAGTAAGCTAAAAAAGTTGGGCGAGTAACGGTTCATTGCCGGCTGACCAGGCACAGTGTGATCAATCAACCTTTACAGATCCGCAATGTAATGCTACTCGCCCAACTTTTCTAGCTTACTAGCCGGCGGTGGGACCAGTGCCTAAAAGTGATGTGGTTATTTATTATAAATGAATTCACAAAAGGTAGGGTGAATAGACCAAACAAGTGGCAAAAAATATCTGTTTATTATGGTTCAAAAAAAGGAGCTAAGGCTAGCACCCACCATTTTTAACCGAGCCAATATGTTTATTTTTAAATTGTTGGCTTCAAGAATGCACTCCATAGAGTATAATAAAATTGTTCTTGAAATAAATACAAAAAGGTGACCAAAAAATGTGTGCATTTAAAGATACACTGCCAAATATATGGCCAAATCATTTTTCATTAATTTCATTCACAACATCTTTGTGAAGTTACCTAGTACTTACAACAGAAACATTATGAACTAATTCCAGGCTGGGCTTCTGTGCATCAATCTTCTCTCTTCATAGACGCCTCTGCTTGTATACCCAAGGGGAAAAGCTATACGCTTATGAAGTTAAAAACATACAGCGATATAACTTTTTCCTTCAGGTATACACCATTCTCTTGATCAGACGATCCTGAATTAAAAGTAGTAAAAAATATGCACATACTTAAAAATAGGTTATTCATTATTTTAATGAGAACCCCAAACTAATTGGTTACACTACTGAGAAAAGGATGATGGGATTAACATTCATGTTATCCATATACTGATAATTAAATGACAAAAATATACATATTTAAAGTACACAAAAAACAAAACAGAAGTCGGGTTACTCCTCAACTCCTATAATTTTACTTGCATATCATTATTTTCTATTTATATATCAATAAATAGTATTATATAAGTATCGCAGTATTACCCGTAATAATTTCGGCCGCTAAAATATGGATATATATATAACTTCCATTTAAGTCTAGAAATGAGAGCATTAGAAAGGTAACAAAGGTAAGGAAAGCTACAGTTATACGTAGATAGATTTGCTGCAAAAGAGTGGATACTTCTAATAAGCAAAAGCCGACCGCTAAACAACATAGCAGAAACGTAACAATACTACATCAAGTTTGATAAATTTCGCAAAATAACATGATTTACTTAACAGTACTTACCGAAAACGCCACACAACAAGGTTGATCTGTGATCACAAAATGGATACCATATTCTAAGAAACTGGGATCAATTAAAATGCCTATAGATTAATGCCAGCTACTGTATAATACTTTAAGGGCAAAGCCTATAATTGTTTTCTAACGTATTAATGAGATTCAACTCTTAAAACTGCAGTAAAACTCGCACCACTATGTAACAATTACGAACGCCATTACACTCCGTCCATTTTGATTCCCAAGTGTTTTTTTTTCCATGAGCGCCTGTGATTGAACTGAACTACACACATCTCATTCGGCCATATTGAGGAGATAACATTTCATAGACACGGGCGTGGGCAATGTTTTGCTTGTAATGTTGGTCAATCTGAAATTGAACTTGGAAAATATTGTATTGTAGAAGGAACGTCTCTTGTATGTTTAAGTTTAAGTTACCTTACCTGTGGTGACTTAAGTGTCAATCAAAAGTGGTGTGCTGCTACAAAGATGCTTTAAAAATTGTATCGAATTCTCAAAACATTAAACAGAAGCTTCCGCGATTATAACACTCTTTTAAAGAAGGAGTATTTATAAAACTTGATATTGAGAATCTGTTACAAATGATGAAATTAGTTGATCAAGTCGTACGGAGTTTTAAGGTCGCAAAGGTGTTCAGGGAAAACACAGACAAAATAAACAGTATAGATTTTTCACCAAGTGGAGAGACGTTAATATCATGCAGTGAAGATGACCAGATTGTTATTTACGATTGTGAAAAAGGCACCCAAATGATAACTGTTAACAGTAAAAAATATGGAGTTGATTTAATACATTTCACACATGCTAAAAATACTGCAATCCATAGTTCTACGAAAGTTGACGACACCATCCGATATCTCTCTCTTCACGACAACAAGTATATCAGATACTTTCCAGGCCATACCAAAAAAGTTGTAACATTATGTTTGTCACCAGTGGAAGACACATTCTTGTCTGGCTCTCTAGACAAAACATTACGTTTATGGGATCTGCGTTCACCAAATTGTCAAGGATTAATGCACTTGTCTGGACGACCTGTGGCTGCCTATGATCCTGAAGGACTAATCTTTGCAGCCGGAGTGAATTCTGAGAGCATTAAACTGTATGATTTGAGATCATTTGACAAAGGTCCTTTTGTAACATTCAAGTTAAACCAAGAAAAAGAATGTGATTGGACAGGTTTAAAATTTTCTCGAGATGGAAAAACTATGCTGATAAGCACAAATGGGTCAATAATTAGACTGGTGGATGCATACCATGGCACACCACTACAAACATTCACGGGACATCTGAATAACAAAGGTATTCCAATTGAAGCATCCTTTAGCCCGGACTCCCAGTACATATTCAGTGGGTCGACAGATGGGCGCGTGCATGTGTGGAACGCAGACACGGGCTACAAGGTGTGTGTGTTGAACGGTGACCATCCAGCTCCCATACAGTGTGTTCAGTTCAATCCTAAGTTTATGATGCTAGCATCTGCATGTACTAATATGGCATTCTGGTTGCCTACTATAGATGATGTTTGAATAGATGTAATTTGATGTCAATTATTTAATTATTATGTAGTTAATAAATTGAGCAAATCTGCATCATGTTGTACTGTAAGGATAATAATATCAATTTATAACAATACAAAATTTTGAAGATAATACAAGCTACATGCATTACTTCAATGTTTTAAATACAGTATTGTATGCAGGGAGGTATTTAGAACATAACTACTTAGTACATGCATTTAGTTTTCATTCCATGTAAACATATAATTTGTATTTTAACTATTATGTAAGATATAAAAAAATTACCAAACTTTGAGTAAATGGATATACTGAAATGCAAAGCCCCTGATTTCTCTTTTATATGTAGAAATACAATTTCAACACAAAGCTATGATTTTATTTAACCTTTTCCTTTTGAAGCAGCAGCCGATACTCTATGGCTCAGCAATGCACTGTATTGCTAGTATCACAAACATATTAGCTAAAAAAGCAGTATCTCAACTTCAACTAGAGACCTTTCTTGACCTGTACTCCAACTAAAGCAGCCTTTAGACCTCTCTAAATTTAGTGCGCTAACTGGGGGAAGGGAACTCCCTTCCCCCAGTTAGCGCACTGAATTTTAGCGAATTCTCACTCTAATCAGAAAAAAAAAAAAAAAATGTAATTTTTTTTATTTTTGGTCCTACAAGCTTTTATTGCTGACAGTACTTTTCTGTATACCGTCATCAACTACTCATTGAGACGATTATAACGAGCTCAAACTCAATGGGGTTACGCCGGTTAAGTACTGAATTCCCATGGCAATCTTCTGCCTCCATCATCAGATCAGCTCGATGATACCATAATATTGAATTGTCATTGAAACTGTACTTATAGTATAAGTGAACGATTGAGCTGAAATGTTGGCTTTGTCTTAACCCAAAATTTCAGGTCAATCGGTCACCATTGACACACTGACAGGTGAACTTGATTGTGTCGTTAAATAATGTATTGTTTGAGGGCTGAGGTAAAACTGGAAAATGATGACCCAACTTAGGAATTTTATTCTATTGAGAAAATTTTAAGCCATTATATGTTTCGGCTACATTTGATAGACAATCATATGTTTAGTCAAAAATAATTAATCGGAAAAATTCCTAATCTGGTCAGCACGGCGTTTAAAAGAACGCGATATTTTTCAAATCACGCCCTCAATAACTGTACTGCGTAACGGCAGGTTGGTGACATCATAATAGTCAGTTAGTTTTAATTTTTTTGGTATGACTAATAAGACCCAAATTCATATAATATGTAGGTATGTACATATTGTCGTGCGTGCCTATCGACACATGATACACAGTACACACACAAAAACTACCGTGTACTAGTTATACAACAATTTGATGATGATTACGGATGAGGTTGACACGGAACGGGAAAAGACAACACAAATATACACTGTACAAATAATATTTATTTAACTCGTTAGTTACACATTATATGCAATAGGTACCTAAACTACTAACCTTTTAATTGTATTGTAATAAGAAAACAACTGATTAAGTATAACACTTGGGTGTAAAAAATATATGTGTAAAATAGATTAAAGATGAAACACAACTTCAAGAATTTAATGAACCATTTGCTTTCTTTTAGTTAATAGGTGCTCAAGTCAGTTATTTTTATATAGGTTTTAGTTACGTTTAAATTATCTTTTGAAATTGTTGACATACAAGTTTTGGTGCTCTAGTAATTCAATCAGAGAATATAAACATTATTAGTGATTCACAGTGTACCTATTCATGTAATTACACTTTCCAATATTGGACACCCTTGGCTCTTAATTTCAATAGGTATACTTAACTGTTAAGATTTATTCCTTCAAAAAGACCACCCCTCTCAATAAACTACAAAAACAAACATAAACAGCATTATTGTATTTTTGTTTGTTTTTCACTCACCTACGCACTAACTCGTACCATATAGAGCAATTCGATGATATACCTAACACCAATCACCGCTAAAACGTCATAAATTTTATGATTTTGGATCAAGTAAATAATTTGATTGACCGTATCATATTGGTTAAAGGTTTATACATTTTAAGAGTTTGTTAGATATTTTCATAGACGGTTCAATAAAATAATTTTATGCAACACACAAGTATACACAATAATTAAAAAACAACTATAGTTTAAATGTATCATCTTATTTGTAGTAATTTTCGACAACTTTTTCATCTACATTGTACTAATCAAATGTGAAAACCCTTTTGTTCCATCAATAATGCACCATAACCCAGTGTTTGATATGGAATGTAACTAGAAACAGAACGGGACCGGTAATAATACTCTTACTTAAGATCTTATGATATTATTTAAATAGTCTAACTTATCGATTGAAGTATGATATCCCGAAAGCATTAGTGCACATGCACACTAGTGTGTAATGTGTAGCGGTTAGCAAGCGCAGTTGTCGCGCGCGGCGGGCGGCGCGGCGAGCGGGCGGCCGGGCGACGCGGGCTTGTGCTGCACGCCCGACTCAGCCGCGTTCAAGTCCAGTCGCCCATCCTGAATACTTTGGTATATCTTCTTAGCAGTCTCCAAGAATGCCTCCTCCACGTTCTGCCCACTGTCAACCAAACACGCTACATTATCACGATGGACAAATCGAATAGATTAAGGGTTGCAGTTGCACCAGCCTACGATTACAGAGGCCCTACCGCGAAACGAAAACGAAGTTCGTTCGAGTATCTCCCTCTCTGTCGTACTTGCTTATTCGGGCGCCAGAGATAGAGGGATACACAAACGAACTTCGTTTTCGTTTCGCGGCAGGGCCTCTGAACGATAAACGTTTAATTTCCATACATTCCTATTTTAACGAATACCGGTTACTATTTTACAGACGCTTTGGTGCAACCCACTAAACCACACATTGTATACAGCAGGGTTTCTTAAAGTGTGGTCCATGGACCCCTTAGGGGTCCGTGACATGATTGCTAGGGGTCCACGGCTAGCATGTTTACGCTTAACGTAGGTAGGTACGTAGGTGTAGACACATGAAACATGAATTTTTTTCAACATTATCTTCAACAGGGGTCCGCGGTATTTTTGTAATTCTGAAAGTGGTCCATGCCTAACAAAAGTTTAAGAACCACTGGTATACAGGGTAGACGTCATCTCCTTGCAGTAACTGACAAATCATAATTATATCGTAATTCCACATATTTTTTATTTGATATAATCTGCTTCAAAGTACGACGGCATTCTTAACGTTTTAAAGTGATACTGACACGCCAACTTATTTTCCATCTAGGAGAGTTATTGCGGCAGAGTGCTCGAACAAATTGTCGTATATGTGGACACGCTGGACACGATGGGGTTTATATTCACTTAGTAGGGCAGTTTCAGGTGATAATGTGGACACGTTGGACAAAAGCCCCAATTTTTTTTCAGGCACTTTAGATCCATAGGTTTAAGTTTTTGATAGGAACCAACTCCTCCGTCGGCCATATTTATTCTTCATGCGGCCATTTTGAATTATAGTTAATTATTAATATCTCGAGTTCTAAGTAAGTTAGAATCACAAACTTGGTGTCTAAATATACGTATGGTTTATGCTAAGTATATGCTGAGCCGCATACATAACACTGCATATACATGTCAAACATCTTCGTTCTTAGAGTTGGTTTAAGTTATGTTAAAAAACCAATTGGTAACGTTATAATATTTCTATTACTTGTTATTATAGGGGTGAGGACCAAATTCTTGGCCAGTAGTTAGCGTGGTTAATTGGTAGTAGTTAAAAAGTTCCGTTGTGACACGAAAATTAACCATAGAATTGTATGGCTAATTTTCGTGTCACAACGGAACTTTTTAACTACTACCAATGAATTAGGCTAACTACTGGCCAAGAATTTGGTCCTCACCCATAGAGGCTAGTAATACATAATCTGCAGACATTTCAAGTATCTACATATTACGATTCTAGAGATATACCGATTGTTATGGGCGGGCAAAAAACGCCATAAAATTACGTTTCATGTATGAGAGCACTGTTTAATTTTTGATTTCCTTTTATTTTTATGAATGTATAAGTATGTTTTTTTTTCTCTCTTTGATTTTACCTGAAAGCAGTCCCCGCGAAGGATACGGGCGACTGAATCTGCGATTACTGTATGGTAAATGATTTCTAATGGAATAAGTGATTCTGTGTATGAAAGATGAGTATGGTTGTAATGGATGATGGGTGAAATGAAGAATTAACTATGTGCCATTGAACTTTTTCAGGTTATTAACTATGGAGGTAGCGAGTTTGCAAAAAGAGGCTATTGTACTTTCTTTACGAATGATTTCCTGCAGGTTATATGGTTCTATATGGAGATTATGACAGGTGATTTCGTGGTTAAATCTCGGGTTTGTGAATTTCGGGCAGTCTTTTAAAAGTTGGTCGACGGATTTTGAGGTGCTTCCATCGCAGGGGCAAAGATCATCGGTGATTATCTTGAAGCGGTATAGGTAGGATTTGTGGTAGCCGTGTCCTGTGAGAATTTGGGTAAGATGGAATGAGATAATGGTCTTGTATAAGTATGTTAAAGCAGCAATAGAAAAACAACTTCTGTGAAAATTTGAACAGTCTAGCTATTGCTGATACGCAGACAGCCGGATGGACAGCGAAAGCTCAGGAACAGGGTTCCGTTTGATGTCCTTTGGGAACTCGACTCTAAAAAATATCTCGTTGAATTCCTTGACCCCAAATATGCATATTTAGTAGACACTAAGTTTGTGATTCTACGTTATTTAGAACTCGAGATATTAATGATATGCGTACAATTCAAAATTGCCGCCATAAAATTAAAGATGGCCGACGGAGGACCTAACCTAACCTAACAAGTACCTGAAAAAAATTTGGTGCTTTTGTCCAACGTGTCCACATTATCACCGGAAACTGCCCTACTAAGTGAATATAAACCCTAGTTGAAAGCATGAAGATGACTAACAGTGTACGCTTTAACCAAAACACAATAAAAAATAGGTGTGTAGTGTCCAAAATAGGTGTGAACATTTTTTTAAGCCCACCTCTTACAGGTAGAATACCGCAATCAAATTCTGTCGCGAAATTTCGATGCATGATTCCGACCGCAGCTCCTCCATACAAGTGGTGGTACTACCACTGACAATTGATGCGTTTTTTTTAAATACGAATTTACTCAAAGCTAAGGTTGTTGGGTTGCGGAATTCCGCCTCTATGTAGCGGGCTTTAAAGTTTCAGCTGAGCTAGGCGTGTGCCATATGCGACACTCATGAAGTTGCAAGCGTCCATAGGCTACGGTAGCATTTACGTTCGTAGTAGGCTACTATGTGATGTGATATCACTCAAATCAAAATGATTGTTTAACATCCCAGGTACTTTATAATATTGAAAATACTCACGTTTTGGCACTTGCTTCAACAAACATCAAGCCATTTTCATCAGCAAACTGCTTGGCTTCTTCGTATGTTACATCCCTTGTGCCATCCAGGTCCGACTTGTTGCCAATCAAAAATATCACAGTACTTGGGTTAGTCAAATTACGTGTATCTGTTAACCAGCTGCTTAAATGGTTGTAAGTGGACCTGAAAAATAAAAATATACCAATAGCTATATTTATTTTTATTATTACCAACATCGACTTGACTGTATTCTAGCAAAAACGACTTTTTAATTTGATATTTAAGGATATATTTGTGATATGCAAGAACATGGGCCGCGTATGGTTGAGATTATTGAATGTGGCCGACTGCCATTGGAATTGGAATCTTCTACCGTGGATGGCAGAGTAGCTTTTTGCATGGACTACTTTGATGCAATTCGGCCAACTCAAGTATAACAGTAAATTATTAAACGAAAAGATTCTGGAATACTAAAGGTTGACGCCAAATTTGAACACACTGCGGAGCTAGCACAACTGACGCAAGACGAGAAAATCTGCCCTCTTTCTAAATAGCATGGTGCGAGTGAGATACGAGTCGTTGAGTCGCGCGCGACGCGACTTGGCAGCAAGTTGTGCTAACCCATCTAGAATAAGTATTTAATCTGTTATTAAACACCATATTAATACAAAGAAATCTTCTCTTTGAAGTTACAATTGAGATAAAAAACGCGTTTTGACGGTGCGTAAAGCTAGGTTTAGACGAAGCCAGTGCTGACTCACTGGCTTGAAAATGGCAGGCAGGCGCTCTATTCCCGCCAGTGCTGGCAGCCAGTGCTTTACATACAATAACAAGCCAGCACTGGCTTCGTCTAAACCTAGCTTGATGACCTCATATGCAGGTCACACATTTTACTTACGTTTACGTCTTTCGATGTCTGAAACAACCTAACTTAGTTGGGCAAGTGCTCTGTGTCACAGAATAAGTAATAGTACTACGTACTGAAGGTTCTCTGTTGACAAATTCCCTGTTTAGGTAAGCTAAACGTGCCTAAACGTGGCCATCTCTTTCTATCGCATGCAACGCGCTCTTTCGGAGGCGGAGCCTTAGAGCCTGGGTTGCCGACAGCTCGACCTATTATATTATACGATTTATGCCTTACTATCAATAGTGTATTTTACCTACGATGATACGATTATTCTTTAGTTACTAAGTATTACCCAACTACACAAAGGCTGTATATTTTCCCTTTAGGTTATGACATCAAAACTGTCTGTCGCTGAAAAATGTAAGACGGACACACACAACTGGGGTACCTATATATGTAATGTAATAAATAATTGTTTTTGAAAATTATATATATTGTATAAAAACAATATGTCTAATTTACTTTAAAAACAAAGTTTTAACCGACTTCAATTCAGTACTCTGCCAAGTAAAAAAATTTGAGAAGTTGCGTCGATTCATCAACAAAGGTGATTTTGAGACCTTTGGCACTATTAGTTGCTATTTCAACGGAATCATATCAGAATCTGTGACATACTTTTATAGATTTATGTAAATTATTGGGGAGTTCCAGGAGACATCTGCCAGCATCATCAGTTCCACTTCACCACATTTGTGATTTCCGAAGCTCGATTCTCCATACAAACGTAGTTACGCTCTCATTTTAAAACTACGTGTTGGATTGTAACGAAACTTTGCATATACAATGACATGAGGTATATCTATGACTGAGTTCTGAGGTAACAAACATTAAAAATAACAATGATGAAAAATTAAAAAAAATACAATCGAATTGAGAACCTCCTCCTTTTTTTGTCGGTTAATAAATAGACAACGCGGCGCCAGCGGCGCTACCGAAAGGGATAGTAGGTACTAATCGTTCATAGCGGGTAGTCTAGGAGGTAGCAGGCGTGTTACTTTACTGTGAATGGCCTAACACCGATCATTAGCGTTTCTTTGCAAGAATCCATTTTCAAAGTACTTGTCGACTGAATATACAAAAATCGTATTTCATATTTATTTTTTTATGTACTTACATACATATACTAATAGCTGAAAAGAATATTTTTTAACCTAACATTTTTTACCCTTTTTAACCAACTAAGTATACGACGCAAAGGAGGATAATGTGTTTGTTTACTAGTCTATGTATGTATGTTTGGTACATAGTTATTTAGATTTTATCGAGGAACTATGTTTTATCATGTGATTTCGTTGCAAATATTCACATACTGAATGAAAGAATTCTCTGCATAACAACTAGATAATTGATTACTCTTGTACCAGGTATGTTGCCTACCTATGCAATTTTTAGCAATTATGAGCTTATGACCTTTCATTCATTGACAAAACTTTAAAATTGAGCGTGAACAATGTGTTTTTTTAATTCAACAATACGTTAATGATATAATATAATATAAATAATATTATATATAATACGTTCGTTAAGCTAAAACGTACTATGATACAGTACGTTTTAAGGTGCGTACGAATTTGAGCAGCCTCGGGTTCCGGCACGCACGGCTCACCTATTTTGCTCAAATGCGTACGCGCTCAGCGCGCGAGCGGCGCGCGGCCAGCCGCCTAGAGGCGGTCTATTGACCGTGCTCAAAGGCGCCTCGTGTATCCGAGCGTACCGCGGACAGAACGATGTAATTTGGTGAAGTAAATGTGCACCACATGAATTATGATTTTTGTACATCTGTGTCATCCACCACCGAGGCGATTTTCTCCTTTTTGGTAATAATTCGACGAGTAACGATAAACGCAGCCGCATCGTAAATAAGTACGCAGCTTTAGCTTTTTTTGGTAGGCATATTTACGAGGCGAACGACGATGCAAAGCGCGAACACGTGCATTCCGTAGTGGCGCGTGGCAACCACTAATACGTTTAAAAACGGCCGGCCGTCATGTACTTGTAGAGGCGCGAAGAAATCACAGAGTGAACCGCCCTTGTCTGTGTATAAACTATTCCATACCTTCTTGTTATATCATACACCATTAACGCCCCAGCAGCACCTCTGTAGTAAGAGCGAGTGACGGCTCTGAATCTTTCTTGGCCAGCTGTATCCCATATTTGTAATTTGATTTTTTGTCCCGCTACTTCAATTATTCGGGTGCCGAACTCAACTCCAATCGTATGAGGACAGTCAGCCATAACTGAAATATTAGAAAAAAAGCATATATCTAATGTAAGTATATTAATCTTTTTTATATTTAAAGTACTTTAGTATTTAGTCCCCATACTTCCGTAAAGTGACATCATCGCGACATTTGCAACTAAAGTCAGTCTGACTTAAATAAATTATTGAATTTAATCTTCGGGTTGATTACCAACTAGTGCATTATTAGGGGGTCAGCTCTGCTTGCAGTCAGATGGCCTGTATGCGTATCTACATACAAGTAGAAGACATGCATGGCATTCTCAAGCAAAAGGTCCCGCTTTGGTGGTGTCCATAAGACACTATTTCCATAATAATGCGGTTTCAAGTCATTAATTTTAACCTCAACAATGAAGGAGCTTTTGCTTGAGCACACACATATGTTTATCCCCTTTTAGTTAAACACATATAACACCCCCAAAAACTTCTTACATTTTTTCTCTGTGAACTGATGCAACAGGCATGATTTGCCAACTCCCATATCACCAATGATTATATATTTGAATATATAAGAATAATTGTATGGTCCTGATGTCATCTTGCTGAAAAAAAGAACAAAAAGAATATATAATAGGTAATATCTCTAATTTGGAAAATTAGTACCTATCAATAAGGTAGTATTAAATTTCAGTGCCTAATATTGTTTCAAGAAAAAATACTGAAGATTTCAATCAATATTTCTTACATCACCTAGTAAATTTACAAAATAACAGTTTCAATAATGAATCAACAGGCCAAGCCCACTCAATTTTAGCACAAAATTACAATTATGTTTGGTAACATCCCCATCCAGTTTTAATTTGTCTGAGTCATTGTCAGTATTACAATATTACTAAAATGGCCAAAGAAGATAACTTTTTTACTTTAGTATAAATTTCGAGATTTAGGAGGGTACTTAGTAATAATTTAATTGGATGTATATTTGATCAACATAACCATCTCTTAATCATCAACACACTTGTATTTTTAAGGAGTAAATTGTATTTGTCAGCAAACATCATTACTAAGAGAGTGGACCTTCTGTGCTTAGTACTATTTGTTATTCTGTGGTAGTAGTAGTAAAAAAATTATTACAGTTACCTTTTGGAACAAACCATTATAGCACTTGTGTGTATCTTGATCAAAAGGAATCATTTTGAACATTTGTTCAATTGCTCAAAGACTAGGATAAAAAATAGTCATCAAAAAGTACAATTGATAACCATCTGTATGCACCTAAGCGACACTTCTTCTTAGACTTAGACCTAACAGTCATACAAAAATAAGAATTAAGGGTTCGATGGACTTTCATGATACTTAATAGGTTTGGCTAGCTCTATTGTTCATTGTAAGTTTTATAAAACTATTCTATTGACCCATATACACTTTACTGATGTTCTTAAAAGGTAAAGAATTCATTGAACGAAAATAAGTAAGCAGAATTTCCTGAGCTGAAAACAGTAACACAATGGGAGAGGAGGATATGTTTGATAGACACAATAAAAGGCGTATACTAGGCTTGTCACATTGATTGATTTAGTAAAACAAATATAAGATTCTCCATACTAAATTCGGAAGAAGCGTAATTACGGAGAGGTACTTACATTTTTTAATAATTAAAAGAAACTGTCAACAATTAAAACAAAGACTTCCTTTGCAGCTGTAATTTTATATTTTTTATAAATCGATGTTTTCACTGCCTCCAAGAAACGTCATCACTCAACACTTGACACTAGGGCACAGATAGTGCATAGCGGCGTTTAGATAACGCAAATATGTTTCAATATCCTAACAAATATTAAGATTTAATAAATAATTAGTACCCAATAATTACTAAATAAACTAATTAAATAAAATTGGCCAAGTGCGTGCGGGCCACGCAGTGAGGGTTCCGTAGTTGCTTGTCTGTCTTAGTTACATCCAGTGTGGTTGCGTCAGCCGAATGTGTACGAAAATTGGCCTTTCCGAGTACACATTAAGGCGATGCCTTGATTTGAGTCGAACACGCCCCCTAGACAGAGACACGCTGATGCCTTGCGCGCACGAGGAAAAGAGATGTAACACTCTTCGGGAATAGCTTTTTTGGACGAATTTCGATAAATACCTAACTTAGAGACGTTTTATTTAAATTTCATAAAGTGAGATTTTAGATGAGACAAAATACTATAGTATTAACTTGATTTTGTCGTAAAATAATGTATCGTTTGAGTAGGCGGAACAAAAAAAGGAAAATACAGACCCAACTTTGGAATTTTTTTCTATCGAGAAAATTTTAAGCAATCACGTATCGGTAAAATCAGAAAAACAATCATATAGTCAAGAATCATATATACGAAAATCAGACCTTATTGTTTCTTAATCTAGTCAGAAAGGCGTTTCAAAGCACGCGATAATTTCCAATGCACAGCCTTAAGTTGGTCGACTATTACTCGGTAACTACGTGTGCTTACTTGTCCGTGATAGTTTTCCTTTTAAATTCTTATGGTGCGTTTACACGCTTGCGGTGGCTCGGCAAGCCCAAAGACTACAATATACATACTGGGCAAGCCTCCACAAGCGCAAGCATGTAAACGGGGGTGTTTGGCTTGGCTTGCGTGAGCTTGCGAGAGCTTGGCCCGATCCGGACTAGTGTCGGTTTTTGAACACAGATCAAAGGAAGATTGGGCAAGCGCTTGCGACGTATTTACACGTTGGCGAGTGTTTTAGTGTCGCTCGCGAGCTCGCGACGGTCGGTCGCCTTATTTATATGGCCTTTATGTAACCGCGTACTCATACTCATACTCATTTATTCATAATATTATATAAAGATTACATGTCACATTATTAGAATCAGCGTATATTATCATTTAAATTTAAGAAATGTTTATACATATTATTCAATTATTATACAATACAATACAATACAAATACTCTTTATTGCACACCTCACAAAAACACAGCAGTTAAAAAGAAAAACAATACAATAACCACTCCCGACCCGTGGTACAACTACGATGTCCAACTGGTTGTACTACGGGGAAGTAAAGTTACCCTTAGTTCAACTTAGTTCAACTGGTTGTTCTATGGGGAAATATCTTTACCAATGGTTCAATTCGAGTGAGTTGTTCTTTCCTTGGTCCAACTAGTTGTACTACTGGGAAATGTATCTATGAACAACTACTGCTAATAAACAGAAAAAGGTTATCTATCAATGTTAAAGTGCAATGCAATTACTACCTCTTTTGATTAGTTGTCTATTGATGATATTAAAACGTTGATATTGACGCGTGACATTTCTCGTTTTCACACGATACCAAAGAAAAATGTCGGAAAATTGTGAAGATATAAAAATAATTGAGAGAAAAGGCGGTAATGTTTTATTATTTGAATTCCTAAAATGTTGAAATCCCGAAATGTTGACTTTCCCAGTAAGTTGAATATATTTTGTTTCGCAAAATGTTGAATTCTTATTATGTTGAAATATTCCAAAGTTGAATTCCCACAACGTTGACTTAAAACGATAAATAATACGAACAGTTTTGACGGAGCCCCGCGGAGCGGGGCTCCTATTTCTGGTCTGTTGGCCCTTCGGGCATCTGAAGATACCTAACGAACCTAACCTACCTACCAGTTGAACTACCCGTGGGCTGAGTAGACCCCTTGGCAGATGAAATGACCGAGTATCCCCCGACAAAATAAAAGGTGTCAACTGAGCCCGCGGGCTGAGTCGTGTGTGGGCCGAGTTGCCCCCGAAGGCAATAAATGTATATTATTTCACATAGGTATTTTGTTTTGTAGACGTTCATTTGTTTTACGCGATCATCTTATCCCCGTGGTCCAACCAGTTGGACATGATTTCACCGTTGTACCACGGGTCATAATCATAAATATTTAAAAAAAGAGTTGAACTAAGGGTAACTTTACTTCCCCGTAGTACAACCAGTTGGACATCGCAGTTGTACCACGGGTCGGTCGCCACAATAACATGTAGGTAGAGGTAGACAACAGGCGGTCTTATCGCTGAAGAGCGATCTCTTCCAGACAACCTTTGGGTATCGGAGAAAGAGATATTATTATTATTAAAATCATTTAAATTATAAAAGGCATGTCCAAATAACCATTTTTTTTTATTTTTTTTGAAGGTGTTTGTGCACTCTTCGAACGTAATATCTTCAGGTAGTTTGTAATACACGTTGGGACCTATTACGTGCATATTTTGTTGTCTTGGAAGACTTAGTCAGTCGGTGACTAGACGACAGAAGTCATTCTTTACAGCCTAGACGTATCGACCATGAGTGATGTATGGTCAAACGACCAAACCTTGGCTTTCTCGAGGCATACCAAAGCGAGCCGATCGCAATAGCCGACACAACTTCCACGTCTGTCATGCTTGCCTATTCGGACCACACTAACGCACTCGCAAACGTGTACTTATAAATGCCATCCAAGCGTTTGTGAAGGCTTTGAGCTTGCGGACGCTTGCCAAGCCACCGCAAGCGTGTAAATGTAGCATTACGGTGCCCAAACATGATCACTCCCCGAGGCACAAAAGACCAGATGGTTTGTCAACGGGCTATGGAGCGTAGCATACTGGGAGTGAAACGGATTGACCGTGTCCAAAACTCTACGCTGCGCTCAAAAACCCGCATTGCCGACGTTGGGGTTAAGACCGCCAAGCTGAAATGGGAATGGGCTGGCCACGTCTGCATCCACAGAGGTGGGCGAAAATAGCCATGGACTGGGTGCCACACGATGGGCGGCGGCGACGTGGCAGGCCGAGACGGAGATGGCGGGACGACTGGGACGAGTGGAAGTCGAGATGGGAGGCCTTTGCCCAGCAGTGGGACACAATAGGCTTCGAAAAAAAATGTACTACTACCACGAATTTTTGCACATCCCCTGAGGGGCTACCGCGAAACGAAAACGAACTTCGTTCGTGTATCTCCGTCTTTGTCGCTCGAACTAGCAAGTGTGACAGAGAGGGAGATACACGAACTAAGTTCGTTTTCGTTTCGCGGTAGGCCCTCAGTAGTAGCCATTTAGCCGGCAGGGGGGGGGGGGGGGGGGGACATCGAACGATACCCCACACCATGGGTTTAACGAGAAAAAAAAAACATAAGTTCCCGCTTTAGGTGTAGGGGAGGTACCCTAAAAGATTTTTTTTTCAAGATATTATTGTACTGTTTGTCGGTGTGATTGATTTATATACCAATGCCGAATTACAGTTTTCTAGTAGTAATGGTTACTGAGCTAAGCCGAGGACGGACAGATGGACATGGCGAAACTATAAGGTTTCCTTGTTGTCTACGGAACCCTAAAAAGGAGTAACTCTCGTATGTTTTGCAAAGAGAACATAATCACTTGTGTATGCAGCCGGTAACTGTCCGCTCAGGCCGATGTCACGGGGCGCAAAGAGAATATAACCACTACGTTTTCGGGGCGGACTGCTATGCTCGCCCGTGAGGATGCGCCTAAGGCCTGCAACACACTGGCGCGGCCTGCGGTAGCGGACAATAGTAAAATTGACAGCTGATGACAAGTTTACTACTTATTGTCCGCCGCGGCCAGAGGGGCTGCCGCGAAGTTGCAATTGTTAGTTTCGTTTTCGTTTTTGTATCATATTTGAGCATTTCTAACCGCGAACTTCCTTCGGACCGTCATCGAAGATCGAAAATCGAAAGAGTGAATGATATTGTGAAAAAGTGTACCAAAAGCTTACCGGGAAGTCCGATTTTCGTTTATTTTGACATAACAATTTTCGTGAGAAACGTCAAAATCATACGACACCAAATTAGTTATGGTTTTGCCTTCGTTTCGCCATTTTTATATCGCCTTCTTCTTTTCTCATCGCTCATTCCACCTTGCTCTTGTGTGACTAGCAAAGTAAAGATTGAACATCAAGATTTAAGAAGTTGTTTTTATCACAAATATGTTTTGCTCTAGAAGTGTTTTAGTTTGCCTTTTAATATAAATATATTTTGCGCACTCAAGTGAATAATAACAACATGTTAACCGCGAGGATCAGAGTGAAGTCTTCACGAAATTGATTAAGAAAATACTCATACTCATAGCCAAGCCAAATGATTCGCAAAGATGAAGAAAGAATTGGCCTACCTATTTCATGAGCTCTTTCACGAGTTATTAGAAGTTCTGTTTGCTTCTTCCGATCAACATTACTGAAGGATTGACTTCTACTGCCACAGAAAGGTAATGATTTGAGTTTCTTATTTTCTTCTCCCATGAAGTTTTATTGTAAATTTCCAACTTTTCATACCAAGTTTTGTAGCTGATGTGGTTTAAATACATAAACTCACGCCTGTTACCTATTCCCTAAAGCTCTAACAGAGCACATGAGTTTAATTTTCAGAGCAATTGAAAAAATAAGATATAAACCAAAGATCAGAAATTCTCATATATATTTACTTACACTTTGGCAGTGGTTTGTTAGGCAGTTGTATGGAAGCTAACTTATAATTTCATTTTATTAATAAATTCTCAGGATTTCTAAATAAATGAATTACAGTCACCTGTTTGCACATTTATTTTAATAAATCATATCACATTGAACTGGATAGATAATAGTTTGTTGTGTCATTTAATGTAACATGATACTATAAAATATGCAGTGGTCTTGTTCTTCTATTGAATCCTAGTAATGGTGAATCAGTCTGGATATTAGTTTTTCAATAACATTTGGTAGGTAGGTACTTACTAAGTTAGTACTTCCAATCCAACATGCAATTCTGTGATCCCACTACCGCTAAATAAATAAAGTTGGTATTTATTTATATCATGAAATCACAATATTTATTTGCATCAGATACAGTCCAGAGGGTTCTTACAAAAGTGGTGCGCACAGTGTATCTAGCCTGCGAGCAGGCGTGCAAATCATTAATAATATATTTAATGTCACAACTAGCTACATACATTATAAAAAATCAATGAATCATTTGGAATAATATAATAATAATCAAAATAATTGAATAATTTAAATAGTCACAATAATAATAATTCATTTAAGTTAATTAGGAGGCTCATACAATTAACATAGATTTATTAAGTTATGCATGACATCAATTATTTGTATTATAGATTCAATGTTGCATGCCTAATGCCAATATATTATCGTTGTGCTGTTTAGTATACCATGTGTTCCATGACCAAGATAAATAATTATTAGCGGATAATCTTATAAAAATCATGGTACACTCAATAATGCTTGTATTTCATGGGCACTGGAAATCAATACATATAATAGCACTTATAAGGAACATGCAGTATGGCATGGTGGCGCAGAACCGGCCATTGTGGCACTCTTTGGAGGAGGCCTATATCCAGCAGTGGACGTCTTTCGGCTGATATGATGATGATAATGAACATAAATATAAATAATCAAATATACAGAAAATAACCCTACCTCAAAATCTATCCATATTTGCACTTATTGGAATTTGAACCCAGGACCATTAGCGTCATAGGCAGAGTCACTAGTGTCACTACTCCATAAGTTAAACCGGTCCTCTAGAATGATCTAGCAAACAATTTTGACTTCATCATCATCATCAGTCTTACACAACCTACTGCTGGACACAGGGTACCCAACATGGAAGAAAGTTTTAGCCACTATGACTTCATATTTTAAATAATTTATTAAATATCTTGTCTTACTAACTGTTTGTCTTTTATCTATTTGCTGTTCTATTTTACAACTTGTCCTTTCTGCCATAAATTATTGCTTATTAAATAAGCCTTGTACATATACATATAGATGAATGTTAGAAACTTGTTTAAATATAGCAAGCAAGCAGGCAACAGCTAAGTTAATTTTGTAAGGTAAAAATGTTTTATGTTTTTTCTTCCTTAACAGTTACAATAGAAAAATTACGAATCCATATAAATTTGATATCTGATTATAAGAGTCATGAGAAGTCAACTAAAATAATATAGGCATGCTTATAACGATTTAGATATTTTTTGTAATAGTTAAGTTTTATGAAGCTACGGTAGCCTAGTGGTACAGGCATGCGGGTGTCAAGTGGCGATTGTGGGTTCGAATCCCGGCTCGTATCAATGAGTTTTTCGGAACTTACCTATGTATGGAATATTTACCGTTAGCTTTTCGGTTAAGGAAAAACATCGCGAGGAAACGGGCATAATCCCAACATGGTTTGGTTTTCCCTCCGGGTTGGATGGCAGTCGCTTTCGTAAAACTAGTGCGTATGCCAAATCTTGGGATTAAGTGTCAATGCGGACCCCGGGCTCGTTAGTTTTAGGGTACAACCGGGAATAACGCTAGTACGATGATGATGAGTTAAAGTTAAAGTTTAGTTTTATGGTTGTTTATTTTTTCTCTTGTCGCATCATTCCTTTTGTAGAAGACCTCCAAGATATCAATATAGCAACTGTTGACTAAATAGGTCACATGGTCAGCACCTCACGAATAACATCAACACCACAAATAAATTTAGCTACTCATACTTACAGGGCATACAAGAAATTCAGAACCAGACTGAAGTGGGGGTGAGGCAGTTGGACGACAAATAAGCCGTGCCTGAACTCGGAATACTGCATCCGTCATCCCCGCCACTACTTCAACAGCGCAAGGTGCAGGAGGAACCACCCAACACCATGGAGGTTGCTGAGAAAAGGAAGACGCAGGAGCGGATCCCTAATTTGACGATGGTAATTATTTAAGGTTTAAATACATGGGTGATACTGAATAACTATTACCGTGCAACGAATGGACGAGACCCACAAAATTTCGAAGGCCGAACTTCTACTTGTGTGCTGTGCTATGTTAATGCTATGTTAATTTTTGTGGAAGGCTGATATGGCGTCTGGACTTCCTAATTAGTCCCAATGATTTAGCAAAAGATTTTAATCCATACTAATATTATAAATGCGAAACTGTCTGTCTGGCGGCCTGTCTGTTAACTCTTCACGCTTAAACCGCTGAACCGATTTGGATGAAATTTGGTATAGATATAGTTTGAGTCCTGGGGAAGGACATAGGATAGTTTTTATCCCGGAAATCCTTCCTTGGGGGATCCCAAGGGGATGAAGTGGGGGGGTGAAAGCTTGTATGGAGATACAATATAAACGAGTTCCACGCGGACGGAGTCGCGGCAGAAGCTAGTAAATTACGTATTAACAATCAAATGTAGGGCCCTCCTTATGTAAGAGGACGCCAGTGTCACATGCTTTACCGACTCTTTATGTGGGTACGCTGAGTTGATACTGTTGATAGTTCCTCGGAAGGTCATGAGACTCTAGCTCCAATAGAGTGTATAGTGTATAACCGCGGTCTTCTTCAAGCACTACTTGCTCTGTAGTTATTTAGTATTGTATCAGCGGGACTCGCGCGAATTCTAAGTGAGAAGAATGAGGGACCACCAATTGTTTCTAGCTGTCAACACAGCGAATCCTCTATGCAACAAAAGATAGGCAACGCGCTTAGAGCTACTTTGGCATCACAAACATCCATAGGCTGGGGTGTTTATTTACCATCAAGCAGGCCTTAGCTAAGTCACCATTCAATATTGAATTATTCAAAAAATACTTTACCTACTACGACGCGCGCGACGTACTACTGCAGCTAAGGGTGTATCGTTCAAATATATCCGTTCGAGTCCGCTTTTTACTGAGACTAAAATTATAAGACAACTCTGGCTTTCCTTTTTTTTCGTCTATGCCTACACAACAGTAAGCTCCATATGGCTCGTTTTATGGGTTTGGGACGTTGGGTACTAGATGACGATATATTGAATAGATACAAATACTTATATATATAGAAAACGTTCCAGATTCAGAAACAAAATAGTGAAGTTCATTAATCAAATATTTGCCGTAGGCAAGGACAAATATTCGAACGGAACGATTTTTCGAACGTAGGGCGGGATTTGGACCCGGGATCATCGGCTCTGTAGACCACGGTCTCTACTCACTCTACTAGGCTGAAACGGTTGTCATTCATCGCTGACCGTCCTCACCGAGCATTGTTCCAGCCATCCGTGCCTTGTCCGAGAGACTACTAGAAAGCATAATTTATCAAACAGCATGGTGAAGCATTAATAGAAGTAGGAACCGCCCACTTGGTTGTCCTCATTAACTCTGACGACCATAATCGGTTTGATGACTACCAAAATGCCAAGAACACGACACTAGTGCATATACACAGTAATTAGGATTGCGGTCTTCTGTAATGAGATTGTACTGCCCCTGTAGCATGCTCGAAACAGAAGCGAGACCACATTGCGCTGGTTGCTACTTGTCGCTATTATTGTTCGCGCTCGCATTAAAATCTAATCTTTACGAATATTACTAGTGTATTTTTCATTTTTTTTTAAGATTGAGAAAGAATCGGCAAATAATCTAGGTCCTAGATTGTAGGATATAATTAATGAACCTGCTCACAAAATTTTACGAAAATCGGTTGAGAAATGCGACCTGCAGAGGAGAATAGCCGGCCAGACGCCGGACATACGAAATAATGTTTGCCCAAGCTGAAACGGAGAACTTCATTCACTTCGCTCGCTTGTTTAATAAATAGGAGAAGTTTGTGAGTTTGTAAGTTGTTTGTTTGTGTGTGGTAGTACAAGTTCGCGCCACATAAGTTTGCGTCTGTGATATAAGCTACGAGCAGCGTCGCAAAGGTTTAACAGGGGGTTTCGACGGATGTTCGGTAGGTGACATGTCTTGCACTAGGAAAGTTACAGTCAAAGACCGTATACGTATCTCTCAATGCGCAAAAAAGGAACCTAACTACCTACCTAGGACAAGTTGGTAAAATTTGATTCACAATATTTGGCCTAAATATACATTAGCAGAGAATATGTGACCGTGAAATTCAATATTGTAAAAAACTGTTTCAGTGTTAACATCGAGAAGTCGAACCAGACGACGGCTGCCCAAACAATATGGGTTACTCAACTCGACTACGCACGCGCGATACTGATGTTCAACGAATCTTGCTCTCCCACTGTTGACGCTGCCCTATGAATAACGGTGAGTAATGCCTCTTGAGAAGCCAAGATACTATGACAGATTAGTATTTTGTGGACCGTTGTGTATATGTATTACTCAATATCAGCCGATATGGCCCTCCGCATCGCTAAACTAAAGTAGCAGTGGGCAAGCCACATTGCACGTAGAATCGAGGGCCGTTGGGGCGGAAAGGTTTTCTAGTGCCGACCAAGTACCGAAAGGCGCGGCGTGGGTAGGCAAGGTGGACTGATGACCTGGTAAAGGTCGCGGGAGTCCGCTGGATGCGGGTGGTGCGGGGCCGGTCACTTTGGCACTCTTTTGGGGACGCCTATGTCCAGCAGTGGACGTCTTTCGGCTGATATGATGATGATGTATACAATATAGGTTTTGACATCAATAGTCTACAATAATACTAACGCCACGCCACTTAGGCGCGATAAGATCAAAGTAGAATAAGGACTTAGGGTGTTTTTTTTATGTTATAGGAGGCAAACGAGCAGTCGAATCACCTGATGGTAACCGATAATCGACGCCCATGGACACTACAACACCAGAAGAGTTGTAGGTGCGTTGGCGGCCTTTAAGATGGGAGTACGCTCTTTTCTTGAAGGCTTGAAGGTTGTAACGGTCCGGAAATACCGCAGGCGACAATTCATTCCAGAGTTTGGCTGTGCGAGGCAGAAAGTTTCGGGAGAAACGCACAGTGTGTTGCATCAAACCGTCCGTAATTGTACGCGGTGTTCGTTTGGAAAGTTTGACAAATTTCTATGGACTGACAGCTGCCGGCGCCATATTTAAAGGTGATCTGTCTGTAATCGTAAGTTGGTGCAATCCGCTCCTGAGTTTTAAGTTTAAAATTGACCTGGTTAATCTTTAAATAAACGCTTGGTTTGTTTGATCGAATTGACACTAAGAGGGTATCTGTTAAAGCTTTACTGTCGTTGACATTTTTATACTACAACGGTGGCCAACAAGCATACGGCCTGCCTGATGGTAAGCAGACACTTTAGCCTATGGACACTGGCGACTATAGAAGAATTACAAGTACGTGACGTAAAGCGAGTTCCCACAATTCATAGATTTGAGGGTTTTTGTATTGACAGCTAGATTAGAGTCAAATACATGCCCGTTTTGTAGGTGCCACTTAGAACCTGAGTAGGTACCTTGTTAAAGAGATTTTTTTTGATTTCAGGGGTTGTGTATATGAACAGTCCCGTATTATGCACGCGCAGGCGCCGAAGACAAAACGCAGGCAATTCGAGCAGATTTGGTCTAGAAACATTACTTAGCGGGTCTATAAGATTTGCAATTACTACATTAGTACTCTAGTATTAGAATTAGTACATTACGTACCTAGGGCGGTGAATTCGTGAATGGCCCAGATCGCAGTTGTTTGTGGCCCGGGGGGCCCGGGATCTGGGGCTTTGTGAATTACCGCCCGTGGTAAGTACACAATTTTACGTCTTCATCTGGCCACAATGCGAGTTTTACCGTACGCGCAGGTGTGACGTAATAGTTATTTATACTACAAGTGTGGAAAGTAGGTGATTTCCGACGAGTGTAATTTTTATACATGAGCGAGTGAAGCGAGCGAATGTATAATTCGACATAGGTCGTAAATCATCTTTACGCGCGTGTATCATACGTTTTACTATGCCTTGTGTGAGGAAATAGATTAAATGTTGAAAATTAAATGTTAGTTTAAAAAAGGTTAAAATTGAAGAACCTAGGTAGATTGCCAGGTACCTACTTATTATCTGGAACTGCATTTAACAACTTCTCCACATCTTTTGCTGTGGAGCTTATTCACTTAAAAGTTAAAACCATTGTATTGCGGTTTTGGAACACAATTAATTTTGAGTACTACGAGTAACTCAATACAAAAAGACGCTGTACCGTCGTAGTTATAAGAAACAAACTGACACTATTGAAACGCAATAAATGATTATTATTATTGATTAGTCACTTTCACAGCCAAACACATTAATTGAATATTTAAAATTAATTTATTTATTGACCAAATTCAAAATTCAAAGATGAATAAAAATGTTTATACATTATTAGTATTTGTGCCTTTTATATGAAAGAAAAAGTGTAATTGAAATATTTGTAAAACTTTTTTCAAGTAATAAAAACTGCGTCGGGCTGACGACCGACTTAAAATAAAATAAAAATTGAAAAGTAAAAAGCACTAGTGCGAAAAAGTGGCTCTTTCCGCACGTTTTGGGTGCTTGGAGAACGCTCTTTTCGAGCACATACATTGTAAAGTAAATTATAATATTTTAGTATTAAGCCATCATTCTGTAAAATACGTTTTTAATAAATGAATAATAATAATTATTATTAAAAAAGAGGAAAGAGTGTAAATTGTTATAAAGGGGGTAACCTCCGAAGCCACGTCTCTCTGATTTCAAAAATTCTTTCACTTGTGTATAGAATGCACTTTCCAGATGGACATCCATACAAATATTATAAATGCGCAACTTGTCTGTCTGTTACCTTTTCACGCTTAAGCCGGGTCCAGATGTGACAGAGATCGATGTATATAATTATCATCATCCTCCTAGCGTTATTGCCGGTAGTGCTCAAACGAGCCCGGGGTCGGCTTTGGCATGTAATCCAAAGATTTAGCGTAGGACCTAGTTTTACGAAAGCGACTGCCATCTGACCACCCAACCCCGACCAGACGCGTGTAACGCGTAATGTAATCTACCGTGTAATGTAACACGAATTCTGCGTTTGGACGGCGCTACGAGCATTACATGTAACGCTCGCGCTGGCGCTCGTGTTTTAAGGGCGAAAACAGACGCTCACAGTGACGTCCACACTGTTGATGCTAAATTACTCGTAATCTTACATTACGCGTTACTTACAAATTATCCCTAAAAGGGGCGAAAAGGTGGAAGTATGTATGGGGGAGCAATAACTAAGCCTACGCCTCAAATACTTAATTGCTATGATCAAATGTGAAACGGGGATGAACTGTCGAGCAAAAGCTAATAGTGTAGGTCACCTCGCGGTTTGCCTGCGCTGCGCTCCAATATGCGGGTGAAGAGGAGCGGGCAGCTAGTCGGATATAAAACAAGAAATGTTTCCCTCTAGTTATTACTATATCCTCGTACCGCCTCCCATACCATGTCGTCAGTGAAATAGGAATTAAATCCGCAGAAATGGTCGGCGGAGCAGATGAATTTAATTTTCACATCTCATGCTTGTAAAGTACGTCTTTAACACTGTAACAAAACATGGAGCCAGTTTTCTGAAATACATGTTTTTTATAATGGATGGTTGGACATAAAAGAATATTATGGACATAAATGTACAGTTGGCAATCAAATAAAGCTTGTACCTAAAATTCAAGTACGACATACTTGTCATCCTTGCAAACATGAACAATACATAAGTTTCTAATTTAAATAACCAATTTATATAATCAAATAAGAACAGAGTGACACAACTCTCATGTCACGTCACTGAACACTAATAAAGTTACCACCTTACTACAGTGTTATATATACTCGTATAAGTATCTCTAAGAAAAATCATATTTAATAGAAAACAGTTTTTATTCACTAAAAGACTTTTTCAATATATGCATATATATGCATATATTGAAAGTCTTTCTTTATATATATGCTTAGCAAATGATATCCTAGATGTAAACGTGTAAATCTTAGTTTAATTTCCTAATGTGTACCTACGTTTAAGCCGAAGGATTTGTAATAATTACCCTTACAGGTTGTCATGTTGTACTATAGACTGTAAGATATTCAAGACCTGATATATGTCTACATGAGAGCAATAAAGTATACTAAACTATTCTAGAATCAGGAATTGTACATTTTTCTCTACTGTTTATTTCAGTGTAGAACATTCATAATGTAGTTTATTTTCCCATGACTGATGTATAAATTGTATAATTTAGAATCAACACTAGATATAGTTATTGGCTTGTAAAAGTGCCCTTATGGCCTATTTGCTAAATAAATGTTTTGATTTTGTATGTAATGGGTAATCTCCGGAACTGACCATCCGAATCAATAATATTTCTCCTATGTATAGAACTTCCTGAATTAATAATTAATTTTCTTTTATTAATAGTTTAAACTAATTTCAATTATGTTGTCTATAAGCCGCGCCAATGAAGAATAGATTCTAAAATGGCAACGTATCTCGCGCCATTTCGCCACTACACATACACTATTAAATCTATTATTTATGCTGCTGCTTTCTGGTGCTTTTAAATTATATAAAATTGTGAAAGATTTCCTCATATCCAAATTTAGAAACATTAAGAGCCCCAGAAGGCTGACTGTCCATACAAACGTGGTTTGGTTTTCATTTTAAACGGCAATCATTATTCCAGCACGCCGTCTTAAAATGAGAGCAAAATTACTTTTTTTAAATAAGTTACTCGTTTATCTTAACGGGATAACACGCAATAATAACGAAAGACTATTAAGAGACTTGGCTATTTAACTTATATTCGAAATAAAATTTGGACGTAGGTTTGAATGCGTAAAATTAAATATATCCTACGGTTAATTTGACGTCTACATATCTGTTAATCAATCTGGTAAGTTGCATCGGCATTGATGGGTTCTTTCTCTTGACATAATGGTATGTAAATCGTATACATTCCCTATGGCCGAAACCGAGGATAGTGAAACATTTTGGACAAATGGATGAAATTCAAATGTGACGGCATAACTGTAAATAAATATCTTAAAGGCATTTGGCATCATCAAGCGTTCAAGAACAGTCCAAATTTCATTTTCATACGTTAGAGACAATTTTACACAGGCTGGCTTTTATTATGGGAACTAGACGTCGTCGTCGTAGATAAATAATTAATTCTTGTCCTTCATGAATGTCCATTCTGTTTACCAACGAAAGATTTTTTAAGAGATTAAGTACAAATTATACAAACTTATAAAAGTCAACATATGTCCTCTTTATAGAGCTAGCTGCCCGCGCGGCGCGGCCTCGCCCGCATGTTACAAAGAACGCAGGCAAACCTATGACTATCCAGAAGGTCCATTCTACACGCAGGTGAAATACTTTTTGAAATCGGATAAGGAGTTCCGGAGATTACCCATTACATACAAATATATAAACTTACAAAGCTACAATCTCACAGTCTTTTCCTCTTTATAATATAGTATCGTATCGACATAGAAAAGTAACATTGTGCAGGATGCACTTATTCAGTATTTTTTTCCTTTAAGTATTCCAGATGCCTGTGCTGATGCTGAGCTGGGGACATAGAAAGAACAAGCATATGTTATTTTTGAATACACTTTTGAGGATATTGTGTAATTTATTTACACAAGTAAAAATAAATTATATGTGTAGCCTTATAACAAGTGATTAATTTAAAGTGTGCTCTCAATAGTTATATATATATATATATATATAACCATATTGGTTTTTAGAATTGTTTCCCCAAATAAGTTGTTGTCCAAAGTTTTATTTGTCCATGGGAAGGCATTTTATTCTGAAAACAATTCAAAGAAATAAAACTGCTAAATTATTCATTTCTATTCATGGAAGAGATATTAGAACAAGTGGGAGGGAACACACCTTATTTAACTATGCCTAACTCTATTTGCCGTCCTTGGTCCAACTCCCTTCTATCGCCAGCACGGTAAAATGAGACACTTCACGACGAAGACAGCAAAGAAATAAAATATTGCGCCTACAGTAACTTCACCTGAGCAGTCAAGGATCCAAGGCTTTAAGTATAAATCTACCAGCGGAAATGTATGCTTATTCCTTACATCAAATGTATCTAGTACCTAAAGGGCAAGGGCAAAACGGTTTAAAAGAAACTATCAGCGGTAAAAGGATAAAAACGACTTTAAAAGAAAACTAAAACGACGTCACTTAAGTATAATTACCCCTACTTATTAAGGCATAACTGTATGCAATTATATGTATTATGTATTTAATACAATATAGTTACCCTGTACTATGGTACGTACTGTATGATCACACAGACAAAATTTTCCGACAGTTTTGTGAGACCTTGAAAATTATAATGGTTTTATAGTGTGATTATTAAATAAATAATCAAGTTTATCATCAAATTTTCACGTGAAGCGATTGATCACATCACACCACACATTTATCTTTGTTTTTAATGTTCATCTGAATGAGTGTCTAATATTAACAAGAAGGTCTAATATTAAGAAAGAAAGCAAACAAATAAAATCATCATAATGTTAGTATTAAAGCAACAATAAATAAGGCGGTCCGCTTTATTTGAATTCCCGCCAAAAGTAGCAGTCGCTGAATTGATGTTTTAAATTTTTGAAGAAGAATCCTAAAAGAGCATTAAAACTAGCTCCGCAGGACTTTCTAATGCCGTTACATGTTTCAGATGCGATATATTTCTGGTTTATCACTATTTCAAGCTTCTTTTTAGCTAAAAATCCATTTACCGGTTTTTTATCGCTGCGTGTGAAATCACTTTAGCACTTCATCGTTCTTTCCATTCACGATAGCAAATCCGCAAGTTGTCTATGGAAACGAAACGAAAGCCTACGATACGAAACGACTTCCCGGTAAGGGCCATTTTCTTCTTTCGTTCGAACTTCGTCTTCGTTTTCGGAAACGATAGCACATTTCGCGGTAGCACTCTTGAACAGCAAGTTAAATAAAAGCTAGTAAAAAATATCTATGACCGTAGTCACTTGACATAAGTCTATCTTGTCTATCAGTTTTGACATCACAATCAAACGTAGTGGTTAATGGTTATATTTTCTGTGATCATTTTAATCTGCTGTTTCTTTCGAAGGAGATTGTTTCATTTACATTGTAATAATATTCCTGTAAACCGCTATGGCTGGGCAAGATAACAACAATCCTAATCAAGACAAAACTGAGGCTGATAGTGAAATTGTCCCAAGTGATGAAAATACTGATGATAATATATGTGAAGGTAAAGGTTTTACAGAGTAACAATTTGTTGAAGCCCCTAGCTATACTAAACCATGGATTTAGGTTTAGCTGTGCTAGGTATATTTTCCCAGGCTAGTAATAGTTTACAAAGATACTATAGTGAAAAGACTCATAAATTTGTGAACTATTAGTATATGTAACTAACTCTCACAGTCAACAGTATTTTTGGAGTGTATATTAGTTAGTTGGATAATTTGTTTGAGGACTGCCCTGTTTGTTAAATCTTGAATGTAACAAAAAATCTTTAAGTAATTACTTTTCTGCTTAAACATTCAACAATAAAATTACATGCTACCTTACTAGATACAATCCTCTATCCATTATAAGGCCTGTAGTTTGTCTCTGCTTGTATGAATAGTGTTCTGTATCAGTTTCTTTTATTGAAGTATTTGTATTCTGTCTCTTTGCAGAGTATGAAATGTTGGATTCAAAATTGGATGAGTTAAATACCGCTCTGGATTTTCTGGAGCAGAAGAATGATGATATCCACCAGAAATTGAAGGAGCTTCTTCAGTCTAACATTGATATTAGACAACAGTTGCAAAACGAGAACCCAGTGCCTACTGACAAGTAAAAGAGATGTAAAAATGTTTGGGATATTATTGTATCATCCATTATAAATTCTTAGCACATATTTAGACAATATCAAACATTGGCATTTTTAGTTAATGTTGATTAATGATTCAATGCAATTACTTGCTTTTAATGTTTACTATGTATTGGATTCATTCAAGTTTAAATTTCATAGCTAAGTAATTTTATATTTTATCAATGTAATTTCCTAATTTCATTAGTTCCAGTAGTTAATTATCATAATTGATCTGCCAAGGATAAAACAAGATCTAATAGTTCCACTATGATAGGACATGTAACAATAGATGACCTCAAAACTAAGAAATAAAGTAAACACCAACAAACCTACTATCCTAATTATTGAGATTAGCCCTTTCTTTTACTTATTTGTTTAACTTGAAAATGTTTCAGATAAAAATGGTCTAATAATGGAAGTGGATATTATAATTGGCTGATAAAATGTTGTTGCAATGCGTAGCAAGGATCTGATTGAGAAAATAAATGATATTAATAACATAACTTGTATTCATTTTTAGAGAGATATTGCAAAATATTGCTCTAAAATATTGGTAGTGTGATTGGTCTGTTTCACCAAACTATAAGTCTAGACTGGAAACTCTGGCCATTGACCAATAACAACTTGTAGATTTGTGAAATGATCCAGGTCTTTTCTAGTATTGTAACTTCAATATGAGAATAAACATATTCATTGTGGCAGAAAAATCTAGCCTATTATGTCATTTGAGGTCCAAAATCAATAATTAAAGGATGGTTAGGGATTTTCTATAGATCACTATTATTATATGGTTAACGAATGATTGAAATATGAACATTTAACATCTCCACTGGGTATATTATACAACATTATAAGATTAATAAATTATTTATTCCACATGTTTTATTTTTGCACTAAGTATTAACAAACATTTATAACACTAGTTACTTGAAGTAAGGGTTTATAAAGCATTTTTACAACTGTTACTTTTCAATTGCTGAGGTTATTAATGATGGTCCTTTTTCTCAAAACGCAACCCACAATATCCACAGGAGTGGTTACCTGGCTTGTCCTGAAAAAGATAGATTTGTGTTAACAATCACAACAGAGGATTTTACACTCACATTGTGTGGCCTGAAGTTGAAGGGACTCAACTATGACTTACTAAATATGAGGAAATGCTGCATACAAATATGTTTTTAATTCACTTTCATCTTATTATTACACTGGACCTGATTCTACAGTGGCCTCTAAACTTCCGAATTTTATTTAGGTGTAGCTAAAACACTTTGCTATTCTATGAGCAACTGTCATAATCAAATGACAGCACTAATTTGAATCTGACGTTTCTTATTTTAGGCGGTCTATAAAACTTACTTAGCTGCCTAAATGCTATTCTAAATATGTCGTTTTTAATCTGCCACCTAAATTATGTCTAAAAATTAGACCATGTGTATGTAGAATCGGGTCCAGTACTGTCATAAGTTTGGGAATGGAGGCAACAGTTTTGCCATATAAGTGAATATAAATTGGCAGATATTCTATTTGCAAACCTATTACAGTTGGATAATATTGTAATACAAAAAGTTTAATTATGGATACTGCAAGTAGAGAACACTGTCTATCTTAAATGTCTAGAAAGCTGTAAAAAAATAAGCTTCACAATATTTACCAAATTGATATAAACCCTGGGATGTCCTTCAGGACCACTGCCTCCATCACACCATACAACTCTTGTAGTCACTTGCTTTGTAGGAATTCCTGCTATGAGATTTATAGCCCAATTGGGATTTACTTGCTTAGGAGCATTTTCAAATCTAGCAAGTCTGTAGTCATCTGAACTCCATTTCTAAATAAAACATGTATTTATTTATTATGAATATATTTTAACAACTACTACTTTGTTCGATAATGTGATATCAATACATTATATTTATTTTGTGGTTAGCTTGTTATATAATAATTAAAATGTATCATTGTGAGCATGGAGGATTGTTCCATCAGCATCTACGTGAGCTGATAATCAAGGTCAAGGTGTTCTCATCTGATTTATCATAATTCGTTAGTGGCAAAACTAAAAATGATCTTCGCTTACTTGGCCAGTATGAATTTGTACGTCTTCGTTTTTAGTGCTCATAAAGCGAAACACAGTAGGGTTCACTCTAATAGCTGGAATTTTGTTCAGTAACGGGGGAAGTCTGTTGATACTCATATTGGATTATTACTCAACTGATTAGCTCTTCAAAAAAATCTATTTCGTATCCCCTATGGAATTAGAAAAATGAAGCGAGTGGAATGACAATGACATTGACATTGTTTTTTTGTTTTTTTTTTTATTTTTATACGTCCATTCGGACAAGCTAAGACCATGGGCCATACTGCCTCGTCTTCAGTAAATATAATTTCATTTGGTCAAATCCAGTAATAACGTCTTCTGACCCCCTAGCACACTAAGTTTTATGTCGGACATAAAGCATTCGTCCCTTTCTGGCAAATATGCGAGTGCGAGAGGTCGAAGCCCGTGAGCCCATCCACGCGCGCCGCTTCTGCTGCCGTTCCCGGGCGCGGAATTCCATGTCGTAATCAAGTTCAGCCTTCTGCTCCAGGGTGATGGCATCGTCCGCGTCACCGAGGACGTGTCTGGGCCGGCGGTGCCGGCGCTTGGGGTCCAGCCTAGGCATATAGTCAATTCTACTAAGTGCCGCCTTTTCAAAGTACCTAGTGGAAATCCGCTTCATGTGATTCGCTACGGAGGGCATGAATAGATCCGCGTGCAGCCTAACATTGCGCACGTAAAACGGAGCGTTTACAGACCGCCGCAAAAACTTGTTTTGCAGGGTTTGCAAACGCCCTAAGTGCGATTTGGCGCAGTGCAAAGAATATAATACTCACTAATGAGGCACAGTGCGCGAACGCGACGCACGCACGTAGCATAAATATGTTTTCAGTTATTTCCAATTCATACACATATGATGATGATGACTTGATGACATTGTTTTGCTGATACGTAGTGTCAAATTATGGATGCGTTCAAACACCGTTAGCCTAGCTTGCATAATCGCGTTTATTTCGAACTACAGCATCCGTCCCTTATCCCTTTATAATATAATGCCGCGTTCACATGCTCGCGTTCGAAGCGACATTCACGTGCACGGGCATGGGCACGAGCGTGTGGACAGCCTGAATGTGCACGCGCCCGCGCCCGTCTGATCGGGACGACTGTCGGTTTTTTGACTAAGATCAAGGGTGAATGTGCTCGTGCTTGTGTACCTGTTCACACCTTCGCGTGCATTAGTAAACATGTCGGAATTAGGGTCGTCAGAAGATTAAAAATGGTCAAAGAAAGAAATTTTGCTGTTTCAGACCCCGTATTATGATCGGCCTTATCACGCGATAAGTGACAAGATAGGAGCGTCGTCTCGCTCTATCGAACGGTGTCAGCCAGTGACGGACGCTCTATCCTATCACTTATCGTGTGATAAGGCCGACCATGATACGGGGCACAGTATATGAACAGTAGATAAACTTGCTGCACACATGCGCGCGTGTTCGGTACGCACACACACATAGCCTTCGGGAATGATGGAGAATGCTTCAATCGGGGCCACGCCGTTGCGGTGTTCGCTCGTTCTCACTCGCTACGTCAAAGGAAGCCGCCTCGTAGGTATGAAGACAGCGAGCCGCCAGTGCCACGATATCAAAAGGAGCCGAATAGCCTTGTAACTAAGCACCTACCAACCTAGTGCAGTTTAGCAACTATTATACTTACTAGGAAATTTTTAGGCATAGTATAGTGGTATTAAAATATTCCATGAAGTGGGAAACTAAATACACATACCCAACTATCTATATATTATTACTTTGTGTATACAATATTGTCTATTAAACTGTAACAGAAATACTTTGCATACTTAAAAGCAAAATTAGTATTATAGGTATGCCAAGCCACAAACTTGACACAGCCCTGCGCATCGAGCGAAAGTAGGTAACGAACGCTCCTAAACGGCCTCAGATTACCTACTGTATTATTCTTCTATACTGTGTACGGGGTCTGGGGGGGTTACCAGTGGGACAAAACATATGAGACGCCTAGAATAAATATTCCAAAGATAAAAAAATCTCCCATGTTTGCATGACAAACTGTTGGAGCTGGAGCGTGCCCCGGCAGTGGAAGAGCGTGAGAGAACGTCAGACCAAGTAAAATGCACTGCTGGTATATAATCGTGTACATTTATTTATAAATAGTAGCGACAATTACAGACACTGGTATTTAATATTGGCAATCGATTGAATATGATTTATTATAATAAAAGTGTATAAAATAAAATAATTGGGACGCACACAACTTATCCTAAGAAAGGCGGGTGACAAAAGAGGATGTTGCCTAATGTTAAGGCATACTCACACGCATTACAACATAGTTCCAACACACGCACGCCCGCGATCGTGTGAACAGCCTGCTTGGGCCGCAGAAGTGCACGGGCTGCTTGCCGGGCTGCACGGAGTGCATGTGAACGCGGCATCTGAGCGCGACCACGCAACGTACTTCAAAAGGAGACGCTGCATTGCACACATGATTTACTGTGACCTTGCTTGGCAGTCCTGCCGATTTTGCTCGTGTAGCGTCTCCTTATGAGCCCACAATGCGACGGGTTTATCGTCTTTGAAGCCGGGTCCGCTGCGCTGTGATTTCGATGTTTTTAAACATCTAATGCTACATTTACACAAAAACATCGAAACCATGGAGCAGCGGACCCAACTTTAGGTACAAAACGTTTAGGAGTTGCTATAGTTATAAAAATAGCAATCAGTTAGTACCTGAAAAATAGTTAACAAATTTTGAAGACATACTCCTTGACCTTGACTTGACAACGAACAGTGCATGTTAAACAAAACATGTAAAAACTAAGTTGTTCATATATCACCCTTTTAAGGGTTGAAATAGCAACAGACAAGACCCTCCCTTGGCAGACTAAGCAAGTGTACAATGTCCATACAATTACTCATACGTCTCAGGACTCAGGTTCACATACAGCTCTACATGAATATTTGTTATAGCATATTATTTTATTTCTTAAGAACATGATTTTTATTTTAACTAAGGGAACAATTAGTAAACAAAATAAACATCGTATGTTGGTATTAATTTTTTTATTTCATTAACACAATATCATAAATAATACGACTAGATTAAAAAAGTGCGTTTTAAAATAAGGATGTTAATCAATAGCCGTGCTGGTCAATCCTCCTGAGACTCATTTCACGAAACTACGAGTTACAATTTTACAAAGAGGCGCTTTGTTAATAGCTACGTACACTCGTGTGCAGCACTGTTAGTTATAATGGCGCGATGGCGCGCGAGCTCTGTCGCGGCACAGAATAAGTTATTAATGTCTACGTACAGAAGGTTCTCCGTTAACAAATTCCCTGTTTAGATACGCTAAACGTGCCTAAATGTGGCCATCTCTTTCTATCGCATGAAACGCGCTCTTTCGGAGGCAGAGCCTTAGAGCCTGGGGTTGCCGCTAACTCGACCTATTCAATTATACTAATATTAGTGTACTATATATTAATATTAGTGTATTCTGTGCTAGTACCTACCTATGCAATTTTTAAGAATTATGACCCTTCATTCATTGAGAAAACTTTTAAATCGAGCGTGAAGAAAGTTTTAATTCAACATTACGCATTATTTTAGCTTTTTTCTAGGCATTTTTACAAGGCGAATGGTGATGCAAAGCGCGAACGCGTGCGTTCCGTAGCGGCGCGCGGCAACCACTAATAAAATAAACCGTTTGAAAACGGCCGGCTGGCATGCACTTGTAGTGGCGCGACGAAATCTCAGAGTGAATTGCCCTTGCTCGTGGCGTGGCCAGATAAACTATCCGTCTCTTTACAAATTAGAGAAGTTTTAGAAAGAGACGGAAAGAGGTAACCGTGCACTGTGCAGGCACCCGCTCGCGGCGGACTGTCGAGGGAGGCTAAGGGGAATCTAGTACCGAGTAACTTCGGTTTTGCCAGGAGACGCTACATGAGCAAAATTGTCCGACGGCCAAGCAAGGTCACAGATGTTATAGTGTGGAGTGACCTTGATTTGGTCGGCCGCCGTGCTTCCGACACGTATCCACACGGGCCGAATCACGCGTCGGCCGGCATGCAGTCTTGCTTGACTCATCATTGACCTTCCTCCGCAGTCCTGCGAGCGCCGCTCGTCTGGATGCGCCTAATAATGACAGGCCATTTGATTTGTGTTGCGTATCTATACTTGTAAAATTGTAACTTGTAGCTTCATGAAACGGGCCACTGGTGTAAATTAAACCTTATTTGCTTTCATTTTATCAAGTATATTAATTTAATTAAGAGAGGATTACGAAGAAGCCTTCTGTTAATTATTTTTATTAGGAATTACAATAATAGTAGGAGTTTTAAATAAGCCAAGCTACATTTAAAATATAATCTTCACTCAATTGAGAGCACAGACTTGCGAACATTGCAGTCGCGCCTGGCAGACTTTAACCAACAAGTAAATGGTTACATTTGCTGTCTTTTGTCATGTCGCAAAGAGTCCATGTATGGTAAAGTGGTTATAGAAATGTTCACATGAAAATATTGGACCGCGTGTGCAATGACGTCATCGTAAAAAAATTGAAGATGTCTCGGGCTGCGGTGTTGGCCGCCATAGGGCCGACGGCAAGCTAATCTAAGAAAATACTTTGAGGTTGTTTGCATATAAAGCGTCATTATCAACAGCCTTCTCAACTAGGGAATCAGTTCCGTACATTTCATCCGTTTGTCTATCAGCAGTGTTTCTGTAATAAAATAAATTAATAGATATTAATACCTATAAAATGGATTACTTTAGAATGTTTAGATTCGTTCAATTTGCAAGCTAAATAGTTACTACAGGGTTTTTGGAAGCTATCAACAAAAAATTCGGGGCTGGGAGATGAGGTAATTTTGAACATTTTGGGCCACACAAAACACAATCTTCTATACAATATCTTGTAGTTTTTGTTAATTGAAATATGCGCCATTTTATTTCGAAATGTTGAACTTCTTCCATATGACCGTTAATTTTCATTACTTTCTCAACTAATACTAATACTGAATAAATAATAACCGCGAGAAAAAACCATAAACAATACAATAAAGGAGAACAAATAAATGTGGTTCAAAATGACCTCTAGTGCCACTCGTGAGCTCGTGGCGATCCTTGCACCTTCAGTGTTTAAATAACCGGTCTACTGTACGATTGTGGACTTCATGGGCCGCCTTCGACTTGTGTTTTGGCGAAAAATATAAGAACGAGACTAACTCACCTGCCATTGGCGCGTTTTATATCGACTTCACCCGACAAACTGTCCGAATCATCGTTAAGTGATATCTGAGAATCTGGAATGAGTTAAAAATAATTTAGTAGCCAATGTCACAATCTTTTTGACTATAAAGGCTAAAAATACGTGGATCGCGCTATACTCGTATACCGATATAAATCACAATCAAAAACCAGTATTGACTATCGGAAAAGGAGACATATTTTAAATAAATAATCGCCGCTTTAGTGCAATTTGCGGTGGCGCGTCGCAGTACGGGCAGTCGGGCCTGGCACGCAGCGCGTACGGCAGCGATATGGATACATTTTAATCCATCAGCGCCGACGGTAGGGGTGATTGGAAAACAAGTGAAATCAAAACGTTTTTTGAGAAACCAACAGCTTTTTTGAAATATTGTGTACTAAGTAATGATATTTAATACATAATATTTGAAAAAAACACTATGTCCTATGTTTATATTATAGTCTATCCTATGGCACTTACAAAATTAGGAGGAATCCAACGACTCCTCATATGTCAAAATCAATCAAGCCGTTTGGACCGCGAAATATAAATTTCTTGTCCACATACGTACATACGCTACAAAAACATAAATAACACTCCTTCTGAGGGAGTCGGGTTACTAGCCTTTACACTACTGTATGACGAGTGGGTCTCTCTCACCAGAGGTCGCGAGGCGATGGTCCGTGAGGTACTCGGCGGAGAGGTAGGGCGGCAGCTCGTCGGCCGCGTCCCCCGCGCCGCCCGTGGCCGCGCCCGCCTCTCCCAAGCTCTCCACCACGGACAGCCATTGCCCGTTGTGGCAGCGGAACCGCTCCACCTGACACAGAACCACTCATATATAAAAAAAAGTTATAACGATATATTACCTCATCAATCTCATCATCATCACTATCAAATCAGCCGAAAGACATCCATTGCTAGACATATACAGGGTGTTCGGAATAACGATGTAGGAACTTAATGAGGTGATAGACTGAACTATTAGGAATAGTTTGATTGAACCCTACAGGTCTCAGTCCAATCGGTGATTGTTTTCTTTTTAACGAGTTTAAAAAGAATAGCACTTATGGTGACCTACAAAAACGATTTAAAAAAAAACTTGTGTAGCAAAGTGGGAGGGTCGTTTTTTTAAATTGGTTAATCAATTTATTGCGATGTTAATTAAATATAAATAAAATTGAATTATTTCATACTTAGTTTTAACTTTAACTTTTCATGTCATTTTTTGGTACAAATTTAAATATGTTGACATATTTAAACTCGATTTAAAAAGAAAACTACCACAGATTGGACAAAGACATAAGGTTCAAGCTCTTCCTAATAGTCCAGTGTATCACCTCCTTCAGTTCCTACATTGTTACCCCGAACACCCTGTACAGGCCTTCACCATAGAGTGCCGTAATGGCCGGTTCTGAATTATCTTTCATTGATTAATATTCGGTAATATTCGGTTAAAGGTCGCTTAGCATGATATCATCTTCGCCTCTCAAATTAGTTGGTGATTTTTTTCAAAGTTTCTGACCTCGGGCCATGTGTTCGTTTCAACCAAATCTTCATTTGAAGGAGGCATTTTTAGTAGTTTTTGAATAAACGATGAAAGAACAATAAAATTCCTTACATATTTATTGTACATCATTTATCTCTAAGACCTAAAGAAAAAAAATGTGAGGGGACGAAAATGTTGTATTTTTTCAAAATCTCTCTAACTAGAGATTTTCGCGCAAAAATTGTACGCAATGGATTAAAAATATCAAATTTATAGTAGTAAGAGTGATTTGTAATGAATAGGGATCGGACGCTCCAGTGCAAACGACATAAGCAACAGGACTAATGGAGAAGAAATCAGTGTTACATTGTTTATGCAACCGATAAATTTGTCAATGTCATTATACTTAGAAAAAAATTCTAAATAATGATTTTATCTTTATCAATGGTGATAAGCTTCGTCTATATAAAGCAAGTACCTATACACTTTTATTGGATATATATCGGAGTAAATAAATTTTATCGCCCCCAATACGAATTTGTGATTCAAGATTGCATTTTTTAATGTGTAAAAAATGCAAACTAACTACAAAACGATTCATGTCCATCTAACCTACACTATACTTATCGTTCTATAAACATAATGCGACGCGGAAATGGTCAATCGTAGTCAGTTGCATAAAAAATGCAATCTCAGATTCACATAAAATCTATCCACTCAAATATATATTTAAAAAAAAAGGTTATTTTATAGACGAAATTTATCACCATTAATTATGATAAAATAATTATGTACAAATTATATCCACGACGACATCGACAAATTAGTCCTGTTCCTTATGTCATTTGCACTCGATCGTCCGATCCCTAATAATGATATTCTTTACAAGAATAGCCATTATCAAGCCAATACATAAAAAGGACTAATAAAATCAACATGGCTAATTATAGGCCCATTGCAAACGTCTCCGTCTTCTCTAAGATCTTTGAGAAAGTTATTTACAAATCGCTCTATAGTGTTCTGGAGTAGCATACATTATTAGGCTTTCGATTATCCCCCCGACGCAAAAAGAGGGGTGTTATAAGTTTGACGTGTCTGTGGCATCGTAGCTCCTAAATGAATGGACCGATTTTAATGCGGATTTTTCCGAAAGCTGACGTGATCGAGATGGTTCTTAGTTACGTGTCAACAAAATCGGTTCAGCCGGTTTAGACGTGTGCGCCGATTAAAAAATGATCGGCGGCGGCGGCGTGTTTTCAGCGTAAATTAATTCGTATTATTTATTAAAATCGAGATCAATACAATAAAACCGAAATAATGAAATCACTTTTGTTTCAATTACACACTTTTCTGTATAAAATTGAACATAAAATAATAAGTAAATATAAAACCAAAGTTCAAGTTCACGCTTTATATTAATAAAGCTCAAGCAGTGTATAATTAAATTACAAACCTTTTTTAACATTTCTATTTATATTTTATTAATTAAGAAAACTCAGTATAAGTACTACTAACGTACTAATAAGTACTACTAACGTACTTTAAGTACTACTAATATACTCCAAATTAGATCAATAGTTAAATAAATTTTCCAATGCAACAAACATAAATTACAAAGTAAACCACGTGTTACCGACAAAGGCAAATGTTTAATATAAACATAGAATTTTTTAACCACAGCCACACACTCGATGACATCGTTCATAACTTGATCCCTATATGACTTTTTTACTTCTAGTTAATTGTTTTTATCCATCAGATTTTCTACCTTATGAAAATAATGAGTAAAAATCGTGAGAGGTTTAAATCAGTTTTCTCAATCAATTATTCTAATTCAGTACCTATGTCGTTCAAGAATTGAGAAAATCAAACGAAGTGTGTTGCTTTACGCGTTGGGAAGATCAGCCTGTATTTTTTTAAATTTTAAAGTGATTTGCAGAAAATTAATCAATTATTCTAATTCAGTACCTATGTCGTTCAAAAATTAAGAAAATCAAACGAAGTGTGTTGCTTTACGCGTTGGGAAGATCAGCCTGTATTTTTTTAAATTTTAAAGTAATTTGCAGAAAATTAACTAATAAGAAGGTAAAAACCAACACCGCCATGCGTGTCGTATCACGTGTATGAAGTACCTTCATGCTATACTAAAAATCACGTCTTTTATTAGTCGTGAGAAGGGAAGTTATATGAGGGAAAATTCAATAACAGGCTAATCGATTCCTTTCAAAATAATTTTCGATAGATACTACGTAATGTTATTATTCTTTTTAGTTGTTATTTGCACTGCCCACAATCTTTTCCGCTTTGCCTTAAGGTTTGACTGGTAGAGAATGCCATTTGGCATTAAGTCCGCCTTTTGTACGATAAGTTTTCTTTGGTGCAGTAAAGTTTAAATAAATAAATAAAGCAATAACAAAGTTTTGTGTATGAGCATAAAAAAAACGTTCATTATTCTCTTCTATCTGATAAAAAGAATCTTTGGCATTCAGTCAAGGCTACGCCGATTTCACGCCGATCATTTGTCGGCGGCGGCGGCGTGGTAAAAATGGCCGGCGGCGGCGGCGCGCTGGCGCGGCGCACACGTCTAAGCCGGTTGAACTTTGAAATGAAAATGTCGGGAGTTTTCAACTTTTCTAAGTCGTTAATTATGTCCGAGATAACTACAACTTAGGAAAGTTGTAATACCCCCGACATTTTCATTTCTAAGTCCAATATCTCAAAAAGGCTGAACAGATTTTCATGAAATATGGCTAAGAACACTCGGCATCACATCAGCTTTCGAATAAAAATAACCGCATTCAAATCGGTCCATCTGTTTGGGAGCTACGATAGCACAGACACGTTAAACTTATAGCACCCCTCTCTTTGCGTCGGGGGTTGAAAACAAAAAAACATGAATATGGCCGTTTTTGATCATATCCACCCTATAATTAACGCAGTGGATATGACATGACGAAGGCATTTGACTATGTCGATCATACGATCCTTTTTCGAAAACTTAACAACTATGGCATTCGCGGAAATGTATTGGACCTCGTAAAATCATTTTTAAGTCATAGAAAACAATAAACCGAACACCCCGACCGACCGATACAGATATGCTTAAAAACAAGAAGACAAGAGACCTTTAGATCTAAAATGCGTCAAACCATACGTGGAGTCCCCCAAGGTAGCGTATTAGGACCACTTTTGTTCCTGGTATAGATCAATGATCTCCCACAGTACATTGAATATCCAATGGTTATTTTCAGAGACGACAGTACAGTGGTTATTCAATGCAAGGAAATAAATACTTACGAAAAATAAATTAATAATACTGTCGTATATCAGCTGGCTCGAGAGTAATAACTTGATCAATTAAAAAAAACTTATTAATTTTTAACCGACTTCAAAAAAAAGGAGGAGGTTCTCAATTCGGTCGTATATTTTTTTTGAATTATTTTTATCATTTTCAATTCCACTCCGTCATTGATGAGCTGATTCGTAAATTATTTTTTTGTTTGTATGTATATGCTTCCAGGTGGGTCCCATTTTTTTCAAAAAATCAATTGGATGATGGGATCCATGAGGAATAGAGGCAACTCCTCAATTATATTAGGCACGCGTGTAGTGATTTTGGTATTTTCTGTTTTAACTAGTGTATTTACACCCGGAAATCATAAATTTGGTGGAGTGGAATTGATGATGAAGACCACAGATGACTTATGGAATTCCTCAATTATGTAATACTTAAAAGTACAAATGTACGTCACTGCAGATTCTGATAATATTCCGTTGAAATAGCAACTAATGAAGTGCCAAAGGTGATCCTTGTGGAATCGACGGAAGTCTTTAAATATTATCGGGTCACATACAGCGATTGGGTTTTTTTCTCTAATAATCAACGCATTTGCTCTCGGAAATCAGTTCATGTGGTAAATTGGAAAAGAATAATGAATAATGTGGAAATGTTCTCGTGGCTTGGCGGAGTACTAAATTGAAGTCGGTTAAAACTTTGTTTTTAAAGTAAATTATAGTCAACGCCAACGTACATTGACTACTCCCATTACTTGCGGTTACCAAGGAACTCCAATAGAATTATATAATGATTTGAATTTTTTATGAAGCCCCAAGTTTTTGGGGCTTCATAGAGATAGTGGGCTGATGGAAAACTCACACTGAAGCAACTTGTAGAGAACTAAACCGGTTTGCCTATGCTCTCTACAAACTTGCGAAACAAGCAAGTGTTGAGGTTGTCACGAAAGCATACCGCGGTTTCGTGGCATCGACGTTGCGCTATGGCACCATGTACTGGGCAAACTCCACGAACAGAGAGACCGTCTTCAAGGCACAATAGAGGTGCATAAGAGCAATCTGCGCACTCGAGCAAACAGACAGTTGTGTGCCACATTTTAATGATTTAGAAGTACTAACACTGCCCTATCTGTATGGGTCGCGGTGTTTGTCAAAGCAAACCCAACTCTTTTTAAAACTGCCTTATGTTCTTTCCGCGGAGTACTAGGTATGGTAAATAAAATATGTATTCACAGAGCCAGCAAGTACTGCGTTAAAACGAAAAAGCGTATTCTGGGTCGGGAGTAAAATATTTAATAAGCTTCCCGATAAGACCAAAACTTACCATTGCCAATATTCAAGACAGAGTTAAAAAAATAACTTACTGACAAATATTTTTATTCTTTATAATGTCTATAGTTATAAGATTTAATAATATACATTTAATAAAATTGGGATTGACATGTAATAATTAATATAAGTAGGTATATTAAAGTAAATAATAATAATATTGTAGAAAGTTGACTTTCAATAAAAAAAATACTGTGCAATTATATTAGCTTAGTATGTAGATGTTTTTTGTATGCCGAAAGTCAAAATATGGTGGTACGAATTTTCTTACCATACACCAATATTTGATGTACCTATTTACGAAATAAAATAAACACTATTTGACTACATGTTGAGATAAATCGGATTCACCTCATGAGTGCAGGAAAATGGGGATGAATGCGGAAAAGGTAGGCGTCGCCTGCGATGCGACCTCCTTCATGAACTTATTATTCCTAGAGCTTCTGACTAAAACAACAACGAGGAATTCATTTCCGATGAAAAGACGATATATTTTATAGAAATAAAAATTTCGATAAAATGAAAATAATATTGCATGTCCTAGGTAACAAAAATGAGGAAAATCTTTACATATTTTTTTAAAAAATCATTATTTTTTTGTACGACGAGTGCCTATAAAGTATACGTATTTATAAACCTCAATGGCAACGACCAACCAAATGGCCTTTCAGATACAGACAATCTGAAAGGCCGTTTTCTTAAATAATATATACTTTTTTCCCGCGCTCATGGGGTGAATTCGACTTTTTTCAGCATGTTAAAATACTCATTATAGATTATTCTTTCCTCTATATAAATTTGATATTTTTAATCCGAAACATATAGTTTTGGCGCAAAAATCTCTAGTTTGAGAAATTTTGGAAAAGTACTACTTTTCCCTCCTTTACAATGTTTTTAAGTAAGACTTACAGATAAATGATGTATGACAAACATTTTTTTCATAGAAGCAACAATTAAAATAATACTCCAAAGACCAAAATAAAAATTTCCAATTTTATATTTTTGGTTTTGTTATTAATATTTTATTTTTGATTTTGATATCATAGATTTGCATGAAAAAACAAATCATAAAATATTTGTACGCCAACCGGCAAAACATAGTGTTTCACTATATGCTTTAGTTTTAAGAGTCCGCAGTAAGCTCGATTCTCCATACAAACGTAGTTACGCTCTCATTTTAAACCTACGCGTTGGATTGTAACGAAACTTTACATGTACAATGACATGAGGTATATCCAGAGACCGTAGACAAGGTTTCAATCGACAAGCGCTAACGCCAATAGAAAATAATAAAATGTAGGGGAATGACAGATGCCGACGAAACACTTTTCGTTAACATCTGTCATTCCCATACATTTTGTTGGTTTTCTATTGGCGTTAGCGCTTGTCGATTGTAACCTTGTCTAGGCCCCCAGGTCTGTAATTAGTTTATGTAGCTTCAGACACCATAGTAAAAAAAATACAGCGAATTTAAGTTTTTCATACAAAACTTGTTTTTGCTGTATTATGTTTGTTTTATAAACTGGAACCATATAAACTAATTACAGATATAGATATACCTCATGTCATTGTATATGCAAAGTTTCGTCAAAATCCAACGCGTAGTTTTAAAATGAGAACGAAACTCCGTTTGTATGGGAAGGTGAAATTCGGCCGAGCTTACAGCGGACTCATAAGATGTTTACATGTACCTATGTTATACAAATAAATACATTCTTTAATTCATTCACCAATAAAATGCTCCTTCAAATGATGGTTGCAACCGCACACATGGCCCGAGGTCGGACACTTGCATTTTTTTTCATAACCTCATACCAGACCAATATTACATCAAAACATTTTCCTCTCCACCTTTTGCAAGGCAAATCCCCCATTGTCTGGATTAGTAATTTCCATACCTTAATTCTCGCAGCCCAATCATTCTGCATTTGAGAAATGATATCGAGGCAGGAATCGCACATCTTTCTGATCTCCACATTCTTATCTTGCATAAGGTCGATGAGATAAGCTGGAGCTTCTGTAAAAAAAAAAAAAACACAAGTTAATAAGTAATTTGAAATGTTTTGTAGTTCAGAAGAGGAACAAATCAAATGTATCACTGAGGTGGAAATAACGGGTTGATGATAAGTTGGCCAATTGCAGCATAACGAGGCGACACGATCCATTATTCATCTCATTGGGACCAGGTATGGTGTCGTGAGAGCCGACTGGGTTGGAGTGTGTTGTGGACGAAGGCTAGCAACCTATCCCTGCCATTTTCTCCCTCTTTAAACCGACGGTCTTGTCACAAGTGGCATTGGAAATTTAATATGCTCTGCCTACCCCTTTATGGGAATACAGGCGTGAGTTGAAGTATATATGGGCCTGCAGCCTTACAAGTTAATTTAATAACTTAATCTGAAATGTAATGGCGTCATTAACACTAAGCCGTTCTGATGATGGTATTCGAGGCTGGATTCAGAAAGTGTAAAATATGATTGAAACCCAAATAATATCATTTTGGCTGTTTATGTAGAAGTGTCTGTATGCAGAAGTTTATGCATGTTTATCAGTTGTTTTTTTTTTCGGTTTGCCACTTACTCAAATTGAAGAATGTTGCATTATCTACGCTACCCAAAGGTTGTCTCGAATAGATAGCTTCTTAGCGATGAGACTGCTTGTTGATTACCTTTACCGTAAGCTATATGTTCTGTACCGTGTTATTTTTACAGGTTTGCATAAAGTGTATTTGTATTGTATTTTTGTTTCATGTACCAACCGCGCGGGCGAGCGCGGTACCGACCTGTGGACACGAGGTACTCGGCGGTGGGGCGGTGTGCGAGCAGCTGACGGAAGGCGAACACGGTCTGCAGCACGTGGTCGTCGTCGGCCTGGCGTATACGCAGCAGCGCGACGAGCGCGTCGGGCGCGCCGGCGCGGGCGAGCGCCTGCGCGCAGCGCGGCTCGGCGCCCAGCGCGCCCGCCAGCACCACCCCCTCCAGCACCAGCTCGGGGTCGCTGCTGCTGTCTGCGTTCCCACCGTAAAGAAAGAATATACTATAGAGGGACATACACACATGCGTGACAAAAGCATAGACAATACCACAAGTGGGAATGAGATATCTCCTGTCCCTCATCGCGTATTGTGACTTAAACGCGCGTGTTCTAACTTAGTAATTTTGTTAGGAAATAGCCAACATGTAGGCTGCAATTGATAAATTCATGTCAACATTAACCATTATTGAATAAACTGGCATAGGTAAAATCATAATATGCGCGCCATACTCACAGAGTATTACATACCATTACAATAATACAATTCCTTGATATAACATGCCATTTATTTTAATAACAAATATCATTTCTTGGACATAAATAAATTCATAATATAAAAGCATTAAACTAAATTATAAGAAAGTGGAAAAAAAGTATTTAGGGTTTTTCCAGCAAGGAATTAGAAATAGGCTTATTTTTAGACAATGTTGTCACTCAAGTTTTATGTATTACTGAACATTGGCTTAGACAAAAAGGCTAAGAAAGAGAAAGAGAACAGATGATATTTGACCTTCTTTCGTTAAACGGTCGCATCTCCATAGTTCTGAAAACACTGCCATCTATCTAGCGTGGAGTAGCCTAACCATCACGTCTCTTGCAAGTCTTGCAACGCAAATGAATATTCGTAAAAATCTTGACATGTATAAATCAAATAGTGATGTTCATAATTATAATACTAGAAATAAGAATAAATTAGCCATTCCCGGATACCGTCTCTGCAAAATGAATAGGTCGTTTATGGGGAACTGTGTACGATTTTACAATAAGTTACCTTCTGATATACTGAAATTGTCAAGGAATAGATTTAAGTTCAGCGTTAAACGCTTCTTATCTTATAGAGAAATCTTATTATACTATAAAATCATTTATAGATGACAAAGAAGCATTTATATGTAAAATAGCTTAGTTAAGTTGAGTAGTTAAGTTAAAACATGACGTGTAAAAGAGCTAGCTTAAGCCTATTTACAAAATAAATATATATAAAAAAAATGCGAGTGTCGTGAGTTGCGATGCGAGCCTTGGCAAGCATCGTAATTAAAGACGCCACGAGCGTTTTAAGATCAAGTTACCGTTGCATACAATACTTTTTCTACGACTAATCTATACATATAAATGCCTATGTCCTGACTGACTCACTCACTCACTCACTCATCAACGCACAGCCCAAACTACTGGGACTATAAACTTGAAATTTACACCAGAACTTCCTTTTATGAAGTAGGCAAAGGATAAGACGGCATTTTTTGAAAATCCACCCTTTTACAAGGGGAACATTATTTTTTAACTAGAGACTTCAAACTTCGTAGAAAGATTACTTATTATATTAGTATACAAAAAAGTACTTTCAGCGTTTTAGAAAATTCCAACCCTAAGGGGGTTAAATAGGGGTGCAATGTTTGTATGGGCGAAACATTCTTTTTTGAAGTAGAGACTTCAAACTTTGTAGAAAGATTACTTATTAGTATACAAAAAGTACTTTCTGCGTTATTAGGCATTGGAATATTAGGCATAGGAAAAAAACGATGCAATAAAATTAGTTTTAGTGAGAATTCGGTCGTGAGAAATAAGACATTATGAAAATTCGGGATACCATGGGATACTGACATTAAGGCTAATGAACAATGAATTTGGAAAAATTTAAATTTGGGTTTGCGGTTTTAGGGTTCACAACATTAGGGCTAGTGAAATTAGTTTTGAAATTCTTAGGGCTAACGGAGTGGAACCTTGCAATAAGCTTCTTTTTGGCAAACAATGACTGACTGTCGAGTTTGTTTCGGCGTACCTTCACTACTAGTGGTCTTCTTTTTCAGAAACGCTGATAGAATTTTGACTTATAAAAGTGCCATTACGGCCTACTTGCAGAATAAAATTAATTTATTGACTTTTTTTGTTTGTCACCAGCTGTCAACTCAATTTAAACTGACGTCACTGATAACACGACTAAATTATTTAGGACATGGGATATTAAATGGGTTACTGGGGTTTATGGGTTAATGGGTTAATTAAAGATGTATGAGTGTTCTAATATTTCATCCCTTTCGGGCATTTGCTAGGACGCCATCTATAAAACCTATATCTACGGTTCACACAAACATTGTACAATACGTGCCACATAAGATTGTCCGCACGTCGCCCGTCGAAACCCCCTGACACTTCTGCGACGCTACTAGTAGCTGACATCGCAGACGCAAACTACTGTATACAGTATACTACATATATTTATTTAACTAATATCTTGTTGGGATATAATGACAATTTCAGATGTATATAACCACCGAAATACATATCCTACTTTCAATAAAAGAAACATAGTACTCCTATTTTGCACCAATATTTAATAGGGATCTTAAGAGTAGAGACTTTATAATATCCAGTTAGAATAAAGGAGCTTTGAACGAAAGCGGAGCCACGTACACGGCTAGTAAGAGTGGATAAAAGGTAAAGTTTGCAAGTGAAGTATGTAATTCTGCAACTATTGGGTATAAATACCTCCACCAGGTCCACCTCACAGTTGAACTCTTTCTTCTCACTTTATTTCAGGCACCCACATATCCTGTAACAAAATGTTCTTACCAGGATCCAAAATCTTCATAATGCACGGAATGAGATTGTATCGTTCGACGACAGCGTAGATGTCGATGCTGCCGTTGAAGTCGAGTATGTTGCTGAGGGTCCCGATGCACTCGACCACGAACTCCTCGGTAGCGTCGCTGCTGGTCACCGCCCCGGCGATGTCTCCCACAAATTCCTGAAACAAACAGTATTCAATGAAATAACCCGTCCACTTCTATCGCAATAATCGATGGCCTAAGTCCACTATTATAGCTGGTACGAGTAGGTAGGTACTAACATTTTTTTGCCGAAGAATTATTTATTTATAGCGTCATAAGAAAGAAATAATACACTATTGCAGAGACCAGGAAAGAAATAGGAATAGGAGGATAAGTAGATTTTGTCGAATGAGCGAAAGCTTTTCTCCAAAGATGTCCTGTCCCTGTGGCATATCTATGTTTAGGGTTCCGTAGTCAACAAGGAACCTTTATAGTTTGCCCAGTTCGTCTGTCTGTCTGCGGCTTGGAACAGTTACCCTTACTACTAGAAAGCTGGGTTCGGTGGGATAATTCGGCATGGGTATATTATTTATATAATATATTTAATGAATATGATTTATTTAATCACGCCGATAAAATAATAGAATATAATGTTGAAAAAAAATTTTTTTTAGGGTAACCAATTAGTGGGGATGTATTTTTTCCTCTTTAAGCCCATCGTTCATCGTCGTTGGATCACTGGATAGCTTGTTCAAAAATATTATGGGTCTCTAAAAACCATTTCTCAACTCAGTGATCCGTTTGCGTGATATTGGGCTTTAAAGCCCTAATTTTTGTTCTAGTCAAGTGTGTCATCGTCGTCGTCCTCCTGCCAGCTAAATGGCTACTACTGGGAATGTGAAAGACCAACTTAATGAGTACTTGGAAAGGCCAACTTTCGTACAAATTCGCCCGACGCAACCGAACCATTTAGTTCCCACCGCAACAAAGACAAACAGGCAACTGCGGAACCCTACACTGCGCCAACCAGCGTTGGAGGGCGCACTCTGCATTTATTTCGCAGTTGTCGGGCAACCACAGCTCTTTAATTCCATGTAACTGACGAACAAGAAGGACCACGAGTTTTGCGACAGAGATAGGGCATTTATCGCGTACTTTTCACGATACACGTCTTCGTGGTAGTCATTTCCTGCGCCGCAAGCTCGCACCGCACGAAATTCATACATAGTGGTTAAAGGTTTTTGCTGGTGGTGTGACAAGTTCCCGACCGCGCAGTGGCTGAAAATGGGCGTGAGCAATTCACGCATGTGATTCTCGGCGGCCATCAGCTGTGCTGCGAGAACCACGCCAGATTACAAATGATATGAGAACTCACGACAAAGAGCGGCTTGTTCTGCGCGTGATGCGACAAGTTCCTGACCAGCTTCATTAACATGGTATTGCGGTGGCGGAAGGCGCGCGTGAGCAGTTCACGCAGACGGCCCTCCGCCGCCATCTGCTGCGCTGCGCGGGAGCACCACGCGAGGTTCACACAGAGCGCCAGCAGCACGTCCGTGCTCGCGGCGCCACCTCCGCTCTCGCCGTTCACGTTGAGTAGGAGCATATCCGTCAACTGAAAGTCATTGACCCCTATTCATAAAACGTAAAATACTAGTTAAGGCTGCCTTTTATATTTCTGGTATAGTTAAAAACAGATTAAAATATTTAGAGGAGTCATAAAATTGTGGTGACTTTCTTAACAAATCTTGGGTCAAAAACAGTACTAACCAGTTTCACACAATCTGACTGTGTAAACATTAACTTGACGCGGTCATCCATGCTCAAATGGTACAGGATTTTCAATGCCAAAGTTATTTGCTTATCATCACCTGGAACAAGATACCTTCAGGAGAACAAGATTTGGAATGCAACAGTCCAAATTGTATTTTGCATACCAAGAAATCATAATAATAGTAATAAGGCAGACACCAACTGTTAACTTACTTGTGAAGTTAATAAATTTCTGAAGTAAGCCCATTTTTATCATTTTGTTACGTAATTTTGTATCAAATGTGAGATTGAATAAAAGTTTCAGTGTGACATTAACTAAATCTGCATTAGGGGATTCCAGTAATGGCGCCAATTTTTCAATGATGCCTTTGGATGCCATGCTATTTTTATTTTCTATGAAAATGGAAAGCTTTTGCAGAAACGAGACGATGAGAATAAGAAGATCAATATTGGAATGTCTCTCCATGGCACCAATGAGGAGACCAACAATATCTTTCTTGTGCATCTTCTCCTCTACTTTGACATTGTCTGCAACATTCAGTAACATGTAGAAAGCCACTCTTAGAAGCTGTTCTTGTCGTTTGGAAAGAGTTTTTAACTTCCTTCTCATCTGTTCCTCATCATTCTTGGAGAGGCAGTCATCAGAGGCATTGCACAAGTCTTCATGGTAACTGGAAACTAATGATCGACTTTTTTGCAGGCTTACGTCAGCCACGGCCCAAGTGCCAGATTTTGGACGACGCTTTGGTTCAGGAATACGGCTCTTTGGCAATTCACTCTGAAAACAGGGACGAATAGGGGTACACTAAATAAAATAATCAATAATGTCATATTTCCTCGAAAAAGGATTAAAAATGTAGTCAAATGGAGAAAACAATCAACGCAAAAGTTTTAAGAAGGGGTATTTTCTGTCCCTTTTTCGCAAAACGCAACTTCATATGAAACGATGACGCTTGAAGATTGTGACGTCACTAGAAGACGCAACGTGCCGTGCCCCATCGTGTTCGGCGCCGCCGTCGACACGGCCCCCCGGCAGCCTCGCGTAACGTGACGTACACACTGTTTGCGTTTTCTCTCTCTAACAAGCAATATTAAAATGGTTGTAGCTTCGTATTTCTTTGATATATCTGAAAGAGATTTTCGTCTCTAGGAAGATTTTTTTGCCTTCTTTCTTTTGGAGTAATAATAATTTTCGAGTCTACACCCCTATTATTAATCATTTGGAATATGTTTTTAGGAAGTGTCTTGGAACAATGATTAAGGATTGTGACAAGCCATAGCTTATGTTGAAATCTAAATTTCATAATGAGTTAGGCTCAATTAATTGGCTCGTAAGGTTTACACGGTATGACCCGCATGCTGGTAAATGAACACTCTTCAGCATTACTGTTCTATGCTAGTTGCTCCTTGTGATGGGCCACACAATTGAATACATAAATGTTGGTTTAAAAAAAGCTCTCTAATGGACTACCTTTCACACTGATGAAAGAGACAGCAGTTTAATGGAGTGAGAGGTTCCAACTTCTTGATTATATGGTAATCAAACTCAGCCAGGGGGCTAGTACGCTAAGTTTTATGTCGGACATAAAGCATTCGTCCCATTCTGGCAAATATGCGAATGCAAGAGGGACAAATGCTTTATGTCGGATATAAAACCCAGTGTGCTAGGGGGGCTGTTACATATATAAAGACTATAAGTAATGAAGGTCATTATTACTGTAGATAATTATGTAAAATGTTGTAATCACTTACCTTATCAGGGGTAAGTACTTGCTTTTTCCCTTCAACCTTTTCTTTCCACTGGTCATATCTTTTGAGTTCATAATCTATCACATCCATGCAGAGTGATCCGATTTTGTATTGAATGATAATAGGATGGAAATCATTGTAAGTAGAAAAACAGAAAAAAGAGTAAACAATATTGGTGCTTAACTCTATGCTCCTTTTCCACTCTTCTCTAAGTACCCGAGACAGTGCACTTAATAGAGCCTCTGTAGACAAATAATAATAAGGCTATATTTATTGAAATAAAAATATATATGGTAAGTAAGAATAGGTACCAGAGACCAGTAAATTACAAGGACTGCCAATAAGATAATGTATTCCTCCAAGATTAACGTGAGGTCACAGTCCAATATGTTTAGTATATTTCAAGTTGTCTGAACGATGGTTACCTATGTATGAAAGTTATGATCTAAAGAAAATGTTTTTATTGAGGTATCTACAAATTTGCATTACTCAATGGCAGTCTTTGTAGTTTACTAGTTTTTGTTTAAAATATAGAATATTAGTACCATTCCGGGCTAGCTCAATCAAATTGTCCGGGTTTCTGGCAAGCTGTAATATTAATGCTGATCCTTTGATTTTTTCTGGTATATCATCATAAAGCAATTCCACATAATCATCAACATTATTAAGAACAGCTACGGGTACACTTTCAACAGGACTCATTTTTAGCTGAAAACAAAACGCTATATTATGTCTCAATTCAATGATTTTTTTATAATATAGTTTCATTATTCTGGTACTCTGATACACATCCACTAAGGCTAAAGACAACATTAAAAGGCCTACCTATGTTACCTTCCACCTGCTTACTCTCCATACTTTTATCATTAGATGGAGCCCCTACCCTACCGCCATGCTTAATCAGTTGTCATAATTACAGCTATGTTTATTTTTTATTAAGTAGGTATGTTATGTGATTAGGTGGTTTCACATGTTCGGTCCTCTACCGGACTTCCGTGAATACATACATATTCTGCCGCGAATTCCTGTCCGCGGATTAAAAGATCATATTAACAATCATCATCATCATCTACCTATATAAATATGTCCTCTGCTGGGCAAAGGCCTCCTATCATGTAAAGAGGGAATGGGCAGCCTTCCCCATGCTGGTCCAGTGCACTAACACATATAAAAATGCCTTATTTTTATAACATCCAAACTTTGCAGATTACATCTAATAATCTGCCATAAGCCAGGTTTTTGCCTGTCCGGATTAGCCAGGTTATGCTGCAATTACATACAACTGGAAATCATTCAACTTATTTGGATTGGCATTACTAAGCCTGGGAAGTTGTGGTATGAACTTATGAAGGCCCTCTATAAAACATAACTTCTACATACAAACATATAATGAATTTGTAGGTACCCCTTTTGCCCACATTCAGTAATCAGAATGTTAACTATTCTGAAGCCAGCACGGCTAGCACGCGACGGCACGCGAGCTCTCTCGATTTTTCTCGCACTATACGTCTCTCTCTTATTACAACACTTAGAAGAAGAGGTATAGAGCGATAAAAATCGAGAGTATGTCGCAGCCGTCGTGTGCTAGACGTGCAGATTGTATTATTAGCTAATTTGAAATTAATGCCCAGTGTTGCATAGCAAGGTCATTTCCTTAACTTGAATAAGACATTGTGGTTTACATGTACATATTCGGATTAATAGAAAATAAAAAAGCAGCACCTGGGAATTTGCGGAAAACACAACTTTTAGGTATACATAACAATAAAAAGAACATATAGGTAATAATACAATTCTTAACTGATTCATAATGCATTTATCATATTCATCTTACTAAAAGCGTCAGAATATAATATATAATAAAAACAAAGAATAAAAGAAATGCAAAAGGTAGTTTTATTTAATTCATCAGCTGTTTAATTTAAACACAAACAGAAAACTCACCAAGGACAAGGACGTAAGGATCAGTAAATTTTTCTGTTTTAACCCTCCGATTTAGTAAATAAAGATAAGTATGTGTTTAAAATAGGATCGCTTTTTAAATATTTACGAATAATATAATATCATCAATCGATTTCCTATTTCATTCGTAATATTTTGACAGCTTTGAAAATAACCACAGACTAATACACATTCAGTTTCACAAACACCTTTTAAAAAATATTTTTGTGATTAGTGTTGCACAGCATGTCAATGTATGCTTTTTTCTCCACTATGGATTAGATCGAGAATGAAGATTATGAGTATTATGACATATTACCGACATACCTGTTGTCTATGGCATTGACCATAGTGACGAATGTAAAGGATTGTATTGGCAGGCATTTTGATGATGTTTGTCCACAGTTTTCTTTCTATTCTATCTGTGCACTAGCGATATCTCTCAACTTGACTGACTAGTTTTCTTCAGATCATTATTATTTACTTCGTTTTCGTAAATAATTATTTGACAAAGTAAGTTCATTGTGGTTTGTAATATGTGTTTACCGGTATACGTGGCTTTATTTTGATTATAACTGATCTAATTAGTGCGTTTCGATGAATCAGTATAATGTCGATTTCTTGTCTATTTCCTTGCAGTGCGATAAGGAAAGGGACAATGATAATAAGTTAATCTAAAGAAATCTGGACACCAACCCAACAGTCATAAGTAAGGTAATTGGTATTAGTTATATGTATTTATCCTCTCGACATGATTTCATTGTGACTAATTCTCTAGGTGAAAACCTAGTGCAGCCAAGTTTTTAAGTGACTAAACATGATGTTACTGCCACTGGAGCGACTGACTAGACGTTCCTCGAGTTCTCAATGTTTCTAGATAATACACGAACATATGATTAGATAAGGATAATTTCTGTAGCTTTCTCTAGCATATTAATACTTTTTATGAACCTATTGTAAAAAGTAAATAATATTTATATACTCATTAAAATTTGGCTAAAAGTTTACAGCACTAAGCTGTAATAATAGGAATAGTTTGTATATTATATAGTGTTAAAATGCTGATTACCGGCAATGTTCTTTACTTTGAGTACTATAAAGATTCAATTGTGATAAAACTTACAAAGCTCTTTGATCAGTACAGTTAGTATATGCACACAGGGTACAATAAAATTGCATTTTGTGCAAGTAAATTTCCTTAACACTGTGTATCAATCTAACAGTATAAAACTTCTAGTTTTTTTAGCTTTGAATTATGTTATGAGGTATTGGTGAATCATCACTTCAATTATCCTTATTGTATACTAGCTTTTGTAAAATTTTGTAGAGAACTTTGTAAGTTATGCAATAAATATAAATAAATGGATCAACTGTAATCAAATATACATATTGTATGTTGATATTAACCTTTTCACCACCAAAGACGGCCATTCACGTTATCTGAAAATCGTGCCATTCATGCCCCTGATACCAGAGCCATAAACATACCAAACATTCGAAAAGAGTTCTAGAAGTGGTTTTGGACGGTCGTCATTTGACGTTGGTCGCGTTCGTGGCATGGTAAGTCACTTTGTCAGCTGGAGGTCAATAGGTTAATAATATTGCGTTGTGTGTACATTATATGTCTATAATGACAACATTACTTATGTTTTTTTTATTAAATTGATTATATATTATTATGCAAAAGTATTAGTATTAGTATGCAAAATCTAAATAAAACAAAATGGTTCTCCATTGTTAGACCTCACTACTTTTCGTCATTTGACCAAACACATTTAATACTTAAATAGTAACATTAGGTGTTGTCTAGTGATAGATCCTCAAATCCATACTAATGTAAATGCGAAATAATTTCTAGAGGAGCTGGGGTGGTTAGAGTAGCGCTACCCCACCTTTTTCACGCTGGATGCGCGCGCACATACTGGATGTCGATTTGCGGAAAATGCCCAGTACAAAAAACGTAACTAACTGTAAATGCGGAAGTGTGTCTGTCTCTCTGATACTTCTTCATGGTTATATTCCGCTGAACCAATTCAGATGAAATTTGGTATAGAGATAGTTTGAGTCCCGGGGAAGGACCAGGGTTCGAAAATATCCGATATTTATTATAAATATCGAAATATCGGATATTTATGATATATACCCGATATATACCAAAAGTTTGATATATATCCATTTTGTTTGAAAGCCATATAATTTTTTGATTGTATTATTTATGTATACTATTTGCATATGTGTTACATAAACATAATACAGCAACTAAAGAACATTAAATCTTATATATCAAAAAATGAACTCAAAAACATGTTTTTTTTTATATATTCTAGTCAGTCAATGGTTATACACTTATTTCTGCATTGATATATATCATGATATTATATCCATTGATATATATCCTCGAACCCTGGGAAGGACATGGATTTTTATCCCGAAAATGATCTCCTAAGGGGGTGAAATGTTAGGTGAAATTTTGTATGGAGCTACGATATAAACGAGTTCCATGCGGAAGGAGTCGAGGGCAGAAGCTAGTAAAATATATTTACCATTCATTCATAATTATTCATATAGAAGAATTTATGCACTTGGTCCAATGCTTGGCATTTGTTTACATCATTTAAACAGTCAAACAAACAGATTGTTTATTAAACAATAAGACCAGAGAATACCTATGCTTTTATTTTAACTCTACTCTAGTTGAGTATTATATTTCACAATTCTTCTGCAATGATGTAGTAAAAATTATAGATAAGGATGAGGAGTGTTGGGTTATTTCAGCAATAAATAATGCTTAAGTTTAATTAATATACACTTAATTTGTACAGGCGGCCTATGGAATTCAATGATGTAGTACACAGAGCATGAACTGATCCAAGAAATCAAAATGTCTGAAGGCACAACATCACTCACTACTCCCATTTCCTTATCAACATATCATCAACTCAGTCTTACAGGTACTGATAACATAATCATTATGTGTTGTTTTGCATGTTATCACTAATACATACTAATCATGATTATCACTATTACTTATATTTTTTATGTGTATTTCAGTTGAAACCGCAACCATAAGAAATTCCGGACTCTTTAAACCAAATCCTTACTTGCAAGTGATTATAGATGACAAAATTTCAAGGAGAACTGAGGTCATTAAGAACACCTTGCATCCCAAATGGAAAGAGGAGTTCACAGTCCTGGTGACCCCACAGTCACAGCTGTTGTTCCGGCTTGCCGACCACCATAGCTTTAGAAAAGACAATGTTATTGGGGAGAAGAGTATAAGTCTCCTAAAAGTTCTCCTGGCCTTCAATGGGAAATTAGAAAATATTGAGCTGTCCATGGGTAAGCATACAGTAGTTCCTGAGAATGTTGAATGCATGGGTAAAGTGAGAGCCTTCAAATATATATTTAGAAATATTTTAGGGCAACACATGAATGACATTGCAATATTTATTATCTAATCTCCGTTATCCTATCCGCCAATTACAGTGAGGTATTTAATTGATTACTGAAAAGGATGTTCAAATTTACCCACATATTCAAAGTAACCAAATCTTGTTCTTGTTTAGAATATGCTAAAATAAAATACTTATATTTTTGTCTCATGTTGATTCCAGACTTGATGAAAACTGTGTCATCACAGGAGAATACTACAAATAGCAATTCTGAAGTAAAAGCAGCGGACTTAGTAATACATTTGGATGGCTTAAAAATTGATTCCTCCGTGTTAAGTCAATGTCAAGAATTATTAGGTGAAAGTAACAGTGGCAATGCACGTAGTCCCCTTAGCGACGGATTGCGAGGCCGGATCAGAACACGCAGCAATGCCAACGCAGAGTGTTCGAGGACCGGCCCGCGGAACCAATCATTAAGGGTAAGCTCATCATTATTGTTCAATGCAACCAGCGCCTTTCATAATACTTATGAACCTTTTGCGTTAGTCAACTTTGAAAATGTACGAAGGTCAATAGCGTTCAATAAGTAACGTGAAATGTGACGCTCGAGCTAACAACCTAATTAGCTTCAAATACATAGTTCGCTTTCTTTCGTGTCTGTGAGCTCTATTTTCATCAACTGAGTTCAATTTTGCAACTTAATGAATAAATGACGAGGTTTGAATATGAGTAGACACGGGTTAGGTGGTTGGGCAGCGATCTGACGACTATCAACCACCGAGAGCTCGCGGACTCGACTATGTTGAAGGATACTGTCACATGACATGACACATTTTTTTGAGTTTCTGCATCGTTCATTTGAAGGTTTCTCTAAATCAGCCTTATTTTATTATTTTCAGCTTTTTAATCCATACATCGCCTGTATTTTAAAATGAATTCCGGTCAATAACAACATCATATGTTATGGCGAGGAGGCAACACCATGCAATAAACAAACATATACTGAGCTCTTCATTTATTGACCTTTTTTTTTTTACAAATGGCGTAATACTTTCATTTATCTATTTTATTTATTTATTTGAGTCAGGTTACAAGGCCGATATTTATAAATACCTTACAGACTAACATACATATAAATATACAAAACTTATAAATTATAATATAATAACACACAAACACATTTATGACCATTGGTGTTAGATAAAATTATAGTGATTTTTTAAATAAGATTATTTAACGTAAGGTACCAAATTTTGCTAGCATCGATAATATCTAGGAGGCGGCCTGATACCTAAACCGTAAACCATGACGTCATAATGTGCTTGATATTTTTTAAACTCGATACCAAATCGTTTCGATTTTTCATAAATAGCGTATTATTTGGTACACAAGGATATAACGTTCCTCACTTTCGGTGGTTAGGTGTTTACGATAAATCGATAACTAGTGTGGGTGTTTCCCGACAGCCGCCGCCCGGGCCTCCCCCGATGAGCAACGGCGCGCTTCCGGCGTCGTCGGCGGCGGCGGCGGCGACGGCGACGGCGGACGGCGCGGGACCCTCGCACGCCGAGCCCGCCGCGGACGCGCCCGCCGCCGCGCCCGCGCCCGCGCCCGCCGCGCCCGAGGACCCGCTGCCCGGCGGCTGGGAGATGAGATACGACGTCTACGGCAGAAGGTATATACGACACGCGTGCTGGGGTGTAGGGTAACCCACGATAATCGATGTTCGTCTCATCACGGAACGAGGCTCGCTGCATCCGTGATGAGCCGGAATAGGGTAGGTAGTTGAGTTGCGTCATCTTAAAATTGATAAAACGTATTGTTGCTAAATGGATTGTAAACCATCAAATTATTGTAATAAAGTATAAATTGCAAAATAAACTTAATATCTTTAAAAGATTAAGACCTTGAAAGGGTTCTCTTATTTATCGCCGAAAATTGTATGGCCGATTATCACTTCCCAACTCACGTTTCGCGTAATTTTATTTCGCCGAACGTTAATTTCCCAACTTTACAAATTTATTTGTTTTTTTGCCAATTTAACAGTTACCAACTCACCATGTGGTCTGTGTTTTATAATGTCATTTTTCAAAACTCCTACTTTCATGTTGTATAATGTTTTAGTTGGCATAACATACATTTGGTTGTTTATTGTTTACCAAATGTTGTATTGAGTGTTTGTGTTGCGAAAAAATAAGCAAAGCAAAGCTCCCGGTTTCGTCTTCTAACCTATCCGCGATCCGAGTCGGTTTTGCCACTAAGTACCTGCTGTTCCTGTTGCCGTTGCAACGCGTTGTTCTTTGAAAAACTTGAGCGCTTCGTTTCTGTTGTCGATGTAAAATTACTTGTTATCATCCATAGTTCGTTTGTTTTGAATTTTATGAATTTTGTAAAATCCCTGTTGTCACATTTCTATTTATAAATTTAATATTTCCAACCAAAGAATATGCTAGTATCTTTTCTTATTTGTATCTTGCCTAATGTATGAAAAGGGAACTGTTGCATCAACTAAACGTTATTCGTCCAAGAGTTGTTCGACCAAGTGAAAGATTTGACAAATCATGAGTCTGCCAAAAGTGTAAAGGCGTTATAATAATCCGCTTTATAATAATTCTGCGAAATAAAAAGTTTTCATATAAAATTTTGGTAATAGTTAGTTGTCAAAGTGAATCGTCGGCGAAACGTTAGTTGGCAAATGAAATTCGGCCAAAAAAAGTTCTGTGAAAAGGCGTTCACCCCTTGAAAGTTTAGAAAAGTATCCAATTATTTTTATTGTTCAAGAGTAAATTTAAAGCTACTAATAGAATCCTTACGGTTTTATAGAAACAAATTTGTATGACAACTATGGACCTAAACGCAGTTTTTCGCGACAATAACACCAATTTACTTGATTTTCTATACAACAATTAGTACAAATTGCTTTGTAACGACATACTTTAACGTCAATAAGTATGAAGCGTTTCGGCTGCCACCAGCGAGGTCCGTCTTTAACTCAAATTTTTAGGTATTTATGTTCTTTAATTCTAGTTGCGCCCATTTGTTTCTCTCCAAAAACTGATTCGAATGGCATCATAAATAAATCTTAGGTCACAAGGCTATTGTAAGTAAGACGGGGAGTTGGATGAGGAGTGCCACGCTGGTGTGCCCGGTGTGCGCCACACAAGGCACCTCATTACGAACGCAAGACGCGCCACTCCAGCTTATCCTACGATTTTCACCAGTGTGCTTTCACTTTGCACTCGCATATATCTTTACTACTAGGTACTATGGGTCTTAGAGAAATGAATAGGATGTAAAAGCTAAAGAGCTATAATTTCTTAATCTTTAACTAAAAACGGTTCTCCCGAAACCTTACCGTCTAAATATTTCTGAATTACTTAGTTCTTGGCAAATTCTACCGTCGCGCTTACACGTCATGTCTTTTAGGCGCCAAGAAAATGGCACATGGAAATCGATGGCGAAGTACATACGCTCTTGCGCCAATGCCATAAAATTCAAGTTCTAAAATATTATATTCACTTGCACCAGTCTGTAATCGAATGCGGTTTTCTTTGCAATCTGAATATGTATGGAAAGTTTGACATGTTTCTATGGTATGACAGCTGCCGGCGCCATAATTAACGTTGATCGGTCCGCAATCGTAAGTTGGTGCAACCCGCCCTTAGTCTGTATAGATGTTGAATGTGACGTAATTGTGCAGGTACTACGTGGATCACAACACGCGCTCTACGTCGTGGGAGCGGCCGCAGCCGCTGCCGCCGGGCTGGGAGGTGCGGCGCGACGCGCGCGGCCGCGTCTACTACGTCGACCACAACACGCGCACCACCACGTGGCAGCGCCCTGACACCGAGCGGCTGGCGCGCTTCCAGGTACTACCCCTTATAATACAACCGACCCGACTGACTTTCCAACGGGAACGGGACAGAGCGGATCCCTCTAGGACGTGGCCGCAGCCGCTGCCGCCGGGCTGGGAGGTGCGGCGCGACGCGCGCGGCCGCGTCTACTACGTCGACCACAACACGCGCACCACCACGTGGCAGCGCCCTGACACCGAGCGGCTGGCGCGCTTCCAGGTACTACCCCTTATAATACAACCGACCCGACTGACTTTCCAACGGGAACGGGACAGAGCGGATCCCTCTAGGACGTGGCCGCAGCCGCTGCCGCCGGGCTGGGAGGTGCGGCGCGACGCGCGCGGCCGCGTCTACTACGTCGACCACAACACGCGCACCACCACGTGGCAGCGCCCTGACACCGAGCGGCTGGCGCGCTTCCAGGTACTACCCCTTATAATACAACCGACCCGACTGACTTTCCAACGGGAACGGGACAGAGCGGATCCCTCTAGGACGTGGCCGCAGCCGCTGCCGCCGGGCTGGGAGGTGCGGCGAGACGCGCGCGGCCGCGTCTACTACGTCGACCACAACACGCGCACCACCACGTGGCAGCGCCCTGACACCGAGCGGCTGGCGCGCTTCCAGGTACTACCCCTTATAATACAACCGACCCGACTGACTTTCCAACGGGAACGGGACAGAGCGGATCCCTCTAGGACGTGGCCGCAGCCGCTGCCGCCGGGCTGGGAGGTGCGGCGCGACGCGCGCGGCCGCGTCTACTACGTCGACCACAACACGCGCACCACCACGTGGCAGCGCCCTGACACCGAGCGGCTGGCGCGCTTCCAGGTACTACCCCTTATAATACAACCGACCCGACTGACTTTCCAACGGGAACGGGACAGAGCGGATCCCTCTAGGACGTGGCCGCAGCCGCTGCCGCCGGGCTGGGAGGTGCGGCGCGACGCGCGCGGCCGCGTCTACTACGTCGACCACAACACGCGCACCACCACGTGGCAGCGCCCTGACACCGAGCGGCTGGCGCGCTTCCAGGTACTACCCCTTATAATACAACCGACCCGACTGACTTTCCAACGGGAACGGGACAGAGCGGATCCCTCTAGGACGTGGCCGCAGCCGCTGCCGCCGGGCTGGGAGGTGCGGCGCGACGCGCGCGGCCGCGTCTACTACGTCGACCACAACACGCGCACCACCACGTGGCAGCGCCCTGACACCGAGCGGCTGGCGCGCTTCCAGGTACTACCCCTTATAATACAACCGACCCGACTGACTTTCCAACGGGAACGGGACAGAGCGGATCCCTCTAGGACGTGGCCGCAGCCGCTGCCGCCGGGCTGGGAGGTGCGGCGCGACGCGCGCGGCCGCGTCTACTACGTCGACCACAACATGCGCACCACCACGTGGCAGCGCCCTGACACCGAGCGGCTGGCGCGCTTCCAGGTACTACCCCTTATAATACAACCGACCCGACTGACTTTCCAACGGGAACGGGACAGAGCGGATCCCTCTAGGACGTGGCCGCAGCCGCTGCCGCCGGGCTGGGAGGTGCGGCGCGACGCGCGCGGCCGCGTCTACTACGTCGACCACAACACGCGCACCACCACGTGGCAGCGCCCTGACACCGAGCGGCTGGCGCGCTTCCAGGTACTACCCCTTATAATACAACCGACCCGACTGACTTTCCAACGGGAACGGGACAGAGCGGATCCCTCTAGGACGTGGCCGCAGCCGCTGCCGCCGGGCTGGGAGGTGCGGCGCGACGCGCGCGGCCGCGTCTACTACGTCGACCACAACACGCGCACCACCACGTGGCAGCGCCCTGACACCGAGCGGCTGGCGCGCTTCCAGGTACTACCCCTTATAATACAACCGACCCGACTGACTTTCCAACGGGAACGGGACAGAGCGGATCCCTCTAGGACGTGGCCGCAGCCGCTGCCGCCGGGCTGGGAGGTGCGGCGCGACGCGCGCGGCCGCGTCTACTACGTCGACCACAACACGCGCACCACCACGTGGCAGCGCCCTGACACCGAGCGGCTGGCACGCTTCCAGGTAATACCCCTTATAATACAACCGACCCGACTGACTTTCCAACGGGAACGGGACAGAGCGGATCCCTCTAGGACGTGGCCGCAGCCGCTGCCGCCGGGCTGGGAGGTGCGGCGCGACGCGCGCGGCCGCGTCTACTACGTCGACCACAACACGCGCACCACCACGTGGCAGCGCCCTGACACCGAGCGGCTGGCGCGCTTCCAGGTACTACCCCTTATAATACAACCGACCCGACTGACTTTCCAACGGGAACGGGACAGAGCGGATCCCTCTAGGACGTGGCCGCAGCCGCTGCCGCCGGGCTGGGAGGTGCGGCGCGACGCGCGCGGCCGCGTCTACTACGTCGACCACAACACGCGCACCACCACGTGGCAGCGCCCTGACACCGAGCGGCTGGCGCGCTTCCAGGTACTACCCCTTATAATACAACCGACCCGACTGACTTTCCAACGGGAACGGGACAGAGCGGATCCCTCTAGGACGTGGCCGCAGCCGCTGCCGCCGGGCTAGGAGGTGCGGCGCGACGCGCGCGGCCGCGTCTACTACGTCGACCACAACACGCGCACCACCACGTGGCAGCGCCCTGACACCGAGCGGCTGGCGCGCTTCCAGGTAATACCCCTTATAATACAACCGACCCGACTGACTTTCCAACGGGAACGGGACAGAGCGGATCCCTCTAGGACGTGGCCGCAGCCGCTGCCGCCGGGCTGGGAGGTGCGGCGCGACGCGCGCGGCCGCGTCTACTACGTCGACCACAACACGCGCACCACCACGTGGCAGCGCCCTGACACCGAGCGGCTGGCGCGCTTCCAGGTACTACCCCTTATAATACAACCGACCCGACTGACTTTCCAACGGGAACGGGACAGAGCGGATCCCTCTAGGACGTGGCCGCAGCCGCTGCCGCCGGGCTGGGAGGTGCGGCGCGACGCGCGCGGCCGCGTCTACTACGTCGACCACAACACGCGCACCACCACGTGGCAGCGCCCTGACACCGAGCGGCTGGCGCGCTTCCAGGTACTACCCCTTATAATACAACCGACCCGACTGACTTTCCAACGGGAACGGGACAGAGCGGATCCCTCTAGGACGTGGCCGCAGCCGCTGCCGCCGGGCTGGGAGGTGCGGCGCGACGCGCGCGGCCGCGTCTACTACGTCGACCACAACACGCGCACCACCACGTGGCAGCGCCCTGACACCGAGCGGCTGGCGCGCTTCCAGGTACTACCCCTTATAATACAACCGACCCGACTGACTTTCCAACGGGAACGGGACAGAGCGGATCCCTCTAGGACGTGGCCGCAGCCGCTGCCGCCGGGCTGGGAGGTGCGGCGCGACGCGCGCGGCCGCGTCTACTACGTCGACCACAACACGCGCACCACCACGTGGCAGCGCCCTGACACCGAGCGGCTGGCGCGCTTCCAGGTACTACCCCTTATAATACAACCGACCCGACTGACTTTCCAACGGGAACGGGACAGAGCGGATCCCTCTAGGACGTGGCCGCAGCCGCTGCCGCCGGGCTGGGAGGTGCGGCGCGACGCGCGCGGCCGCGTCTACTACGTCGACCACAACACGCGCACCACCACGTGGCAGCGCCCTGACACCGAGCGGCTGGCGCGCTTCCAGGTACTACCCCTTATAATACAACCGACCCGACTGACTTTCCAACGGGAACGGGACAGAGCGGATCCCTCTAGGACGTGGCCGCAGCCGCTGCCGCCGGGCTGGGAGGTGCGGCGCGACGCGCGCGGCCGCGTCTACTACGTCGACCACAACACGCGCACCACCACGTGGCAGCGCCCTGACACCGAGCGGCTGGCGCGCTTCCAGGTACTACCCCTTATAATACAACCGACCCGACTGACTTTCCAACGGGAACGGGACAGAGCGGATCCCTCTAGGACGTGGCCGCAGCCGCTGCCGCCGGGCTGGGAGGTGCGGCGCGACGCGCGCGGCCGCGTCTACTACGTCGACCACAACACGCGCACCACCACGTGGCAGCGCCCTGACACCGAGCGGCTGGCGCGCTTCCAGGTACTACCCCTTATAATACAACCGACCCGACTGACTTTCCAACGGGAACGGGACAGAGCGCATGTTTTTGCAGCTGTTGGTACTCGTTAAGTATAAACAAATAAATAATATTAGGCAATAATATACATTTCATATAAAAGGAAATACCATTTGCGGGTTCAAATCCCGGCTCTTACCAATGAGTTTTTCTGATCTTATGTACGGAATATTTACCGTTAGCTTTTCGGTGAAGGGAAACATCGTGAGGAAACCGGTGTTATCCCGATAAGGTCTAGTTTCCCTCTGGGTTGGAAGGTCAGATGGCAGTCGCTTTCGTAAAACGAATGCCAAATCTTGGGAATAGGTGTCAAAGCGGACCTCGGGCTCCTTTAGGACACAACCGGGAATAACGCAAGGAGGATGAAAAAAGGAAATACAATAGAGAAGGAAATAGAACAGACACAATAAATCGGCTGAAGTTACTGTAACTTACAACAAATTGGTGGCCAGGTTCACGGTACCGGGCCCTCTCTGGGTTGCATAACCTCATGCTCCTTTATATATGTTAGCCACTTATCTTTTTCCTTTTTTTTGGGTTCCGTAGTCAACAAGGAACCCTTATAGTTTCGCCATGTTCGTCTGGCCGTCCGTCCTTCCGTCCGTCTTCGGCTTAGCTCAGTAACAATTACTACTAGAAAACTGTAATTCGGCATGGGCATATAAATCAATCACGCCGACAAAACAGAAGAATAAAATCTTAAAAAAGTTATGTAATTTTTTTCTCGTTAAACCCATAGTGTGGGGTATCGTTGGAATTACTTAGAAAGGCTAACTTCGTACAAATTCGGCTGACGCAACTGCACCATTTAGTTGGAGCGTGCGTGTCGATGTAACTAAGAGAGACAGGCAACTACGGAACCCTACACTGCGCGTGGCCCGACACGCACTTAAGTTTGGCCGCCATATGAGACTAGACGCGCTCTTAGCTCGTCAGGAAGCCAGGCTGATACAATGTACCTAAAGAATGTAAGACCTTGTGAACTGTATCGGAGCAAATAAATATTTCTGATTCTGATTCTGAAGGCATATGTTTAATATACTGAAACGATTTTAATAAAGGAGGTATCAATCGATTCGAATTTATGCTCCGGGTGACATAGGCCACCTTTAGTATAAAAAAGCTAATTTTCGGTAGTCTGTTACTGTGTGTTGAAATGTTGAAATGTTGTGGTTGTTTCTCGTCGTTGATGTGGGTGGTGCTTGCAGCACTGGCGCGGCGAGCGGCGGCACGTGGTGGCGCAGGGCAACCAGCGCTTCCTGTACCCGCACCCGCAGCCGCCGCACCCGCCGCACCAGCAGCAGGACGAGAGCCACGAGCCCGCCACAGGTAACCTGCGTCTGCGTCTGCTTACACTGCCTTGGTTGGGGAATAGTATATAATACAGATACAGACACGTCCAACTTATAACACCCCTCTTTTTATTTTTTATTGTGTGTGTGGTATTGTGGGCCTTAATATGCCGCTTCGACCAGCAGGTAATCTATATACCCTCTTTTTGCGTAGAGGGTTAAAAGTAGAGCAAACATTGTCAATATTTTTTGTGAAATTACGTGTTTAATACGTCATCTTCGCGGCAAAATATGTATGTATTCGCGGAAGTCCGGGAGAGGACGGGTCTGTTTAACAACGAATTATCGGTAAATAAATACTGCTATTTTAAAGAAAGAAAGAAGACATTTATTCACTACACAAAAGACACACAGAGACAAAGGGAGTAGACATACAATACAATTGACACATATTGTGTGTGTCTTCGCGGCAGGGAGGGCAATCGGTCGCTGTCTCAGCATTATGCCGAAGTGTCATATACATACACCTACGTATACATTCAGCGCTGATTTTCGGACAGCACCGTACGTGACCCACGGAAAGCAACACAACGTACTACTATTTTAAATTAATTTTACAATGCATGTGCTCGAAAAGAGCGTTTTCCAAGCACCCAAATCGTGCGGAAAGTGCCACTTTTTCGCACTAGTGCTTTTTATTTTAATTTTTTTATTTTATTTTTAAGTCTATCAGCCCGACGCGAAGAGTTTTTATTACTTGAAAAAAGTTTACAAATATTTCAATTACACTTTTTTTTTCATATAAAAGGTAAGTATGTACATAAATACTTATAATGTATAAAATATTTTATTAATCTTTTTTAATTTTGAATTTGGTCAATCAATAAATTAATTTTAAATATTCACTTAATGTGTTTGGCTGAACGCATATCTTTCTCATGCCTTTTGCGATACGACAATATGGCGACTTGCACAAGCGCATATGTTGACCGCGCGTGTATTTAAAACTAAAAAGCCCGCTATTGTTGTGATTGTTGTTTACTTTGGAGTTGTTTTATGTAAATATGTTAAAAATGTCGAGTGAAAGTGACTAATCAATAATAATAATAATCATTTATTGCGTTTCAATAGTCAGTTTGTTTCTTAGAACCACGACGGTACAGCGTCTTTTTGTTGTGGAATATATTGAGTTAGTACTCAACATTAATTATGTTTCAAAACCACAATGCAATGGTTTTAACTTTTAAGGGATTAGGCTTCACAGCATAAGATGTGGAGAAGTTGTTAAATGCAGTTCCAGATAATAAGTATAGGTACCCTACTTAGGTTCTTCAATTTTAACCTATTCTAAACTGATATTTAATTTTCAACATTTAATCTATTTCCTCACACAAGGCAAACGTTGTATGATACACGCGCGTAAAGATGATTTCCGACTCGTGTCGAATTATACATTCGCTCGCTTCACTCGCTCATGTATAAAATGACACTCGTCGGAAATCACCTACTTTCCACACTTGTAGCATAAATAACTATTAGGCATTACGAACTAAAAGTACGTCGAAAAAATAATGAATGAACAAAGAATTGATTTATAATTCATTACTATGATACAGGCTGATATAAAGAATCTGACGTACACATATTTAGTATTTTTCTAATATAAAAGTTATTCTGCCAAGAAAGCCCACGGCCATAATGTTGGGATATGTTCAATATTTTATTTATAACATTTAATTTAAAAAAAGTATTTTACGGTGTACAGTTCTAGAAGGTAGTAATGTTTAAGCTTTGTTTAGACGTATATTTTGATTAATATATAACGGGCCTTATTAATAAGGCACAATAACATATTTTTGAAATAGTTTTTTTTTTCTGTTATAAATTATAATGTAATACTTTTACAAGGCTTTGAAATTAAGGTGGGCCTTATTACGCGCCGGTACCTCATGCAAACTACAACGGAGCGTGACACAGCGTATACACAGCAACGTGTCTTAATCTTAAACTCTACGTTATCTGCATATGTTTGAAATCTCTTCCCAAGAAAATGTTCAGTGTCGTTATTTATAGTGCGTTTTATAAGCTACTAGCTTACGCCCGCGACTTCGTCTGCGTGAACCCGGGACAAAAACTATCCTATATACGAATTCACGCTATAAACTATCTTCGTGCAAAATTTAATCCAAATCGATTAAGCGTGATTGAGTTACAAATATCCAAACTTTCGCATTATAATATTAGTAGTAACTATCCTGTAGTTCTAAACAGCATGTCTACCGGTATATTTTACAATAGTATATGTAATATAAAATTCCGACATTTTCAACGCTATCGCTGACTCAGTCTGTGTGATGCGGACAATTGCACGCACAGCGCGTTTTTGGAGTCTGAAAACTCTCTCCCATTCTGCGGCTCCGGCCCAAAGTTCTGTTCCGTACTGTAAGTGAGCATGCACCAACGCAAAAAAAACGCCGCTTCTAAAAAGCCCACACAACATAATATCTATCTCAAACCAACTCCGAGTTCCCTCGCACTTTCTCGAAGTTCATCATCAGGCCCATGCTTTAACACTAGACGCAACTGCTCATCAAGAGAATTCTAAAAAGTCCACAGAACATATCTACTACTTTTTCAGACCCAAAGTTCAACAACATCTCGGACATGCTGATGTCCGAGATGTAATGTACGAGATTGTAATGGCTCTTAAACAGCTTAAGAACAACTTGGCACCCGGTGAAGACGGAATAACAGCTGAGCTCCTGAAGGCGGGTGGAAAACCGGTCCTTACGGCCCTTCAGAAGTTGTTCGATTCCATCTTATTGGAAGGGAGAACGCCAAAGGCATGGAACAGAGGGGTGTTAGTGCTGTTCTCCAAAAAGGGTGAAGGACTACAGACCCATCTCACTTCTGAGCCATGTTTATAAGCTGTTTTCGAGGGTCATTACAAATCGTCTCGAACGCAGGCTAGATGCCTTCCAGCCTCCCGAACAAGCCGGTTTCCGAAGAGTATTGTACTAAATACCGTAGACCACATCCACACGCTTCGTCAGGTTATACAGAAGACCGAGGAGTATAACCTGCCCCTCTGCTCAGGGTTCGTGGACTACGAGAAACCTGGGCTGTACTACAGGCTCTCCAGCGGTGCCAAGTTGACTATGGCTATATCGAAGTGCTGGAGTGTTTGTACGAGAACGCCACTATGTCAGTCCAACTCCAGGACTGGAACTCAAAACCTATTCCGCTGCAGCGGGGAGTCAGGCAATGAGCTCCAAAACTGTTCAACGCTGCACTGGAGGACGTTTTCAAGACTCTGGACTGGAGAAGGCTAGGCATCAACATCAACGGCGAGTACATCATTCACCTTCGGTTTGCTGACGATAGTAGTCTTGGCTGAGACCATGGAGGACTCAGTAAAGCTTCCGAGCGAGTTGATCTAAGAATGAAAATGGATAAGACGAAGATCATGTCAAATGCCCATATAGTACCAACTCCCATTACAATCGGACACTTTAAGCTCGAAATTGTAGACGATTATGTATAGGTACCTAGGAGAGACTATACAGTCAGGTAGGTCCAACTTCAAGAAAGAGGTCAATCGTCGAATCCGACGGCTGGGCAGCGTTCGGGAAGCTACGGCACATCTTTTTGTCCAATATGCCGCAGTGTCTCAAGACTAGAGTCTTTGGTCAGTATGTGTTGCTAGTGATGACATATGGCACGTGGTCGCTTACTATGGGCCTCATAAGAAGGGCCCACAAGGTAGACTGATGACCTGGTAAAGGTCGCGGGAGTCCGCTGGATGCGGGTGGCGCAGGACCAGTCACTTTGGCACTCTTTGGGGGAGGCCTATGTCCAGCAGTGGACGTCTTTCGGCTGATATGATGATGATGATGTTGATGACTATTTTTTCTATAATATTATATGACTTTAATTACTCTGTGTCTCCGTAACTTAGATTCTACAGAATAACTTCTCAAACCAAACTAAAGGAGAAAAATCCTATTTTTTGTTATTTTTACGAGAGACATGCACACTCCGCACGGGTAGTTTACTTGGACGCTACTGAATAGCAAGGCGGGCGACCGCGGATTATATTAGCGCTACAACTCCAACCCTTGGTGACTCGCGTCGCGACCAAAATGAAAAACATTAGGCTTCTATATAGTGGGGCTGTTCTGTGGCAGCACAGCATATAGCGTTGAGTATGTATAATTTATATCATCAACACTTTCTCACACTTCAGTCACCTAGTCCTCGTTAACAAAATCATTATCTTATCTAGTAAAGTACTATTTGGGCATGCGTCTTGTTTTTCTATTTGCATATGCTTACTTAGATTTCATTTTAACGGATTTAGTTTTAATTACTCGTAAATTGTATCGTTATCGTTAGATCGCGTGACGTGATTCGGCCATGAAATAATATTGATTTCTGCAAAAAATATTATTATCGGTGCTTGCCGTCAAGCGCACTATCGCGTTATTTAAATGAAGGTCCACGTCAATTCTACACTCGTTTTACAGTTTTCGTCAGGGACCGGCCCGCTATCCCTTATAAAGGGTTTGCATAAGGCTTAACTCACCATACCCCTTGCCCGACGAAACCCATTCCTTTTGATTTTAAAGCCCTTATATAAACGCTAACCCATATGAGCAATCGGCATCCCAATACCCTTACAGATCCCTTGTCACCCGCTGACCGATACCTTATAACCAGTGATCGGTTATTTGGATTCTCCCTCGCAGGATATCAAGTAGAATAGTTAATATAGATACGACAGTTTCCCGCGATACCGAACAAAATAAAACAATTTAAATTATCTCTAAGGATTTTTTTACTCTTACATGGCAACCAGTTGAGACAAAAACTTCTATTCTTTTCCTAATCTCTACACTTTATTTTTAAGCAAAATATATTAAAACCTCCACAAAGTATTAGCTTATATATCTGTCATGATGGAAAAAATACTTCAAAATCTTGACATTGACATTCCATTATTTTCTCTGGATTTCAGTTCTAATTATTTGCTTCTAAGGATTGCATAAATAAATAGGTATTAGCTGTATAATTTATGGTATAATATTAGGTCACAGGTTATCGTATAAGTGCAAATACATAGATCTTATAGCTCAAAGGCGATCCAATAAATAAGTATCCACGTTAAGTTCGCACACTATGATTTATGGTTCAGTTTAGCCGATCTCTGTTGATAATGAATTCATTTATTCAAACAATTAACCCGTAGTAACCATATACTGCTGATAGACACGCGTACTTGCTCGCTGAACTTTTATCCAAACGGTAAAAAATGTGCCGCTTTGGAGGCAGCAAATGAGCTGTCAGTGTAAACACTTGTGCTCATTTGTTCGATTTAGACAAAGGAACGGGGAGTAAGTATTCGTCTGTCAGCTACTTAGATGTTTTAAAGTGTAATAAAATAAACACATTGTATTTTTTGCCTTTTCTAACAACATAAAGCCCGGATTCCCGGGGCATATCCATACTAACATAATGATTGAGGTCGTTCACCCCATGTCGAATCCAAAAAACCGATCACTGCTTATAAGGGATAGCCTTATAAAGGGCTTCCCTTTTAGCATATAAGCGAGCTAATTTAAATCGTCTACCTTGTTCATAAAGCACACATTACTCCGAATCCAACTGGTAGTTGTAATCGTACTAGTATGTAGTAGGTATGGTAGGCGAATAAATTAATTTTACAAACACTTTCCTAGGCACATATTTTCTTTCCTTTTGATACACTAGCGTAGAACACTAATCCTGTCTCTTTTACGCAAGGCTCAACTACGACATTACTAAAGGAAAGCTTTATAAAAAGCGCTAAATGATAAGGGTAACCCTTATTAAGGGATTGCAAGGCATATAGGATAGCAGTAAGCAATTGCAAAGGGCTAGCTTTATTTTTTGCTAAGTTTTTCGATAAGGGGTAGTCAAACGAATGGGCTAGCAGTTCAAACTGGAAAGTCTTTCAATGGGTTAGCCGTGTTTATGCCTGTTGCCGGATGCCTATTGAAAGGCTTTTACCGCGGAAAGGGTTGTCCGGTCTCTGGTTTTCGAGCGTTTTGTTGTACAACCCGAGATTCGTCTCTGTCTAAATGCAGATCTCGGTTGTGGGAAAAACGCTAGGGGGATGGTGATGACCTGGTAACGGATTCCACTCCGTAGGAAAAAACTGTTCACGTAGATATTGATTATGGAATAGTTTTTATCAAATGCACAAAAATTTCAATTTTTCAAGGGGGCAAGTGTTTCCTTGAACTCATTTTGAGACAGTCTAACTTTATTGGATGATTGAATAGAGAAAGATGTCATGAAAGAAGGACACAAACTCCCACGCGGCTCACTATCATAGTTTTGAAACGAATGCAATCTAAACTTTAAGTCCCAGAATCTTGATAAACTTTTTTTTTAAAGAAACAACGTATATAAATCTTGATTTTGCCGCGTGGGATTTATTGTCCTTCATTCGTGACATCTTTCTCTATTCAGTCATCCAATAAAGTTAGACTGTCTCAAAATGAGTTCCAAGGACACACTGGGGCGGTATAAGTTAATGGGATATATGTACATAACATAATTAACTTCTTTACATATTTCTTTTAATATTGAGTATTTCTAACTATTGGGCATTTGTGATATAAGGATTATAACAGAGCCTCATCCCACAAAACTTGACAAGTTTCCAAGTCAACAATATTGTTGAATGACGATGGGCACGATATCGTATCATGCAAACGAATGTAAACAAACGTTGTAGGTAGGTATAGTACATTTTACAAGCTTGTAATATATAATTTACTCAAACATGCTCGTAAATGTAAACGTTATCTTTGCGAAAATAGACTGCCGAAACACGGGTACGGGTGTTACTGGCCGGTAATGGGATTTGTGTAGGAAATTGCCGGCGCGCTCGCTGCTCCCCAGCAGTTTTGTTACAAAATTATACGATTGTACCTACTTGCTTTTTTTTTCTTATAATTTTCATAATTTCTAATTTCTAAGAAAAGCACATTATACATACCTCGGTCGGAACTAGGGATTGCCTGCCTCGTACTAATATCGTCTATATCACACCACACTTGGCAGGCAATCCCTTCCTTGCCGGCCTTTGTAGTAATGTACTAGTTTGATAAACTTACCTATGTCCATGTTTCTTCATTTTAAATTTAATGACATGACCGGGCTGCGGAGATTTTGTAGCACCGGAAGGCGAAAGTGAGTTATGGAGTCGACATTGCCATTTTTATCACACTTGCTCGTAAATGGTGTTATTCCATGCCTGTATACAGAAGGACAATGGCCTAAATTGTTCCCGGGGGTTATGGATTTTCATAACTCTCTAGGGAGTTATAAGCTGGTGTGTGATCTGATTGGTTTAAGCAAGCAGTTGGCCGCGCGCCACTACAATTCTGCTCTGTTATTGGTTGAAATATTGAAGCTGTGCGCACTCGCACTAATCTGGAAGTGAAGTTGTAAATTTCGTCAATTTTACAAGCTTTTATTTACTTTCACCTGTCCCGTTGTCTGCCCGTCTGTCTGTAATCAAATCTTGCAAGTTAAATTTGACCCACTTCCCGATGACCGATTGAGCTGAAATTTGGGGTATAAGTATAGTTTGGATAACAATTCAATATTATGGTATCATCGAGCTGATCTGATGATGGAGACGGAAGGTGACCATGGGAATTCAGTACTTAACCGACGTAACCCCGTTGAGTTTGGGCTCGTTAGAATCGTCTCAATGAGTAGTTGATGATGGTATACAGAAAAATACAGTCGGCAATAAAAGCTTGTACCAAAAATGAAATTTTTGACAGAAGCCTGTTTGATTGGTGCATTGAAAAACATTGTGTATATAACATGGGCGTGAAACTATGGGAGACTTGTTCGCAATATTCCACTTACGCCCCTCGTTATACAATGTACTATTGCATATGGATTTGCAGGTCGCCCCAGTCTGCCCGGGCCGCCGCCGGAGAGCTTCGCGGCGGCGGCGCGCGCGGGCCCGGCGGGGCTGCCGGGCGCGCCGGGCCCGCCGGGCCTGCCTGGGCTGCCGGGCCTGCCGGGCCCGCCGGGCCTGCCTGGGCTGCCGGGCCTGCCGGGCCCGCCGGGCCTGCCTGGGCTGCCGGGCCTGCCGGGCCCGCCCGGCGCCGCCGCGCCCGCGCCCGCTGCGCCCGCGCCCGACGACGCGCTCGGCGCGCTGCCCGCCGGTTGGGAGCGCCGCGTGCAGCCCGACGGCCGCGTCTACTACGTCAACCACAAGAACCGCACCACGCAGTGGGAGGATCCTCGCACGCAGGTCCGCCCCGATACGAACATTGCTTCACTGTCGTAGGGCAGCGAGGGGCTTGTCTTTATATTAGTCTATTTAGAAATAAGTATTTTTATACTCGTCGACTTTAATGTTTGAGTTAAGACTTCGTACATCAAATTAAATTCACATACTTTTTACTATGGAGGTCCCGACTCAACATTTTACAACTGTTTAGACAACTAAAATAAATTCGACTAATCACGTGGCGCCTTTACTGAACTAAAATGTATTTGACCAATGGGACGCGGTCATGAGTACAGAGGAAAAGTAAAAGACATCAACGATCTAAAAAGAAAAAGCCGTTGGCTGCACTTCATTTCAACAGGGCTTAGATTTTCAATAGATACCAAATTTGTTTAATTAGTTCAGTTGACTCGTAGAAAAAGTATTGTATACAATCCTACTAATATTATAAATGCGAAAGTTTAGATGTTTGGATGTTTGTTACTCAATCACGCTTAAACGGCTGAACCGATTTGAATGAAATTTTGCACAAAGATAGTTTATAGCCTGGATTAAAATATAGGATAGTTTTTATCCCGGGTCCACGCGGAATCCTGCCTGCCTGTTGATTTGCAATAGCAAGTTTGTTTAATAAATTATTATTTCCGTTAACTCGTAGAAAAAGTATTGTATGCAATAGTTATATAATTAGCTTTGTAAGTCTCGTACCTTAAGTAGGCCACTCAGCAAGCTTCGTGGCCTAGACGTGGTACTCGACTGAAAAAACATACATTATATAAAGATTCCATAATAGTAGTTTATGCAATCGTTATATAATGTATGCTTTTTAAGTTGAGTACCACGTTTAGGCCACGAAGCTGGCTGAGTAGCCTAATTAAGGTACGAGAGTTAAAAAGCTAATTATATAACTATTGCATACAATACTTTTTCTACGAGTTAACGGAAATAATAATTTATTAAACAAACTTGCTATTGCAAATCAACAGGCTGAAACGAAGTGCAGCCAGCCGCTTTTTTATTTTTGTGCGTTGATGTCTTCTGGAAATCGAGCCTGGTAATTGGTCAAAATTCCTTTTAGTTCTGTATACAGTTATCTTATATTATGACTGCTAGCAGTCATCTTATGAGCCCAACTCAAATGAAGTGGATTTAAATATCGCTGTCAGTCATTTAATTGACGGATAGAACTGCTCGAGTAGAAAAAATACTATTTAGCAAAACCGCTGTGTTTTTGCTCACTTATTTTTTTTTATAATTTTTACGCTATCGGTGAGGATCTGTTATAGGAAGATCGTCAGCTTAAATACTACACAGTAGCTTAAAACAGTAGTGACAGTTAGCTAATAACAGATCCTCACCGATAGCGTAATAATTATATATAAAAAAAGACTGGGTTGCACGCCGGCAGAAGTGAAAACTCAATGACATTGTAACAGTTATTCGATCAGGTCACGTGTCCGTCTTACGGTCACGTGACCTTTGGCGAGTTTAACAATTTTTCCACATCACAAAAAGTGCTCAGCGCCGCTAAAGAAGTTTTAACTTCAATAAGTGAGCAAAAACACAGCGCTTTTGCTTAAATACTTATTTCTAAATAGACTAATATAAAGAGTTGCCTGAATTTCCCTACTTCTGCCGAAAAATTGCCGAGACAAGAGTCGTCTCACGGAAGGAACACTTCTGCTGAATAGGTCCAGGTCGTCAAACTTCTGAAACACAGCATTTAAGCCGTTGCTCGCTCTGATCATAAAACTGTTTTGCTTAAAGTTAGTAGATGATAGTGGCACGGATAGTGGCGGCTTACGCTGAGCTTTACTGGGTTTTTCAAACGGAATCACGAGTGTATTGAATCTGAAATAGTCACGATCGGGGCTTCCCAAACTAAAACTGCACCAAGGAGGCAATTTAAGAGCGTAGAGATTATAAGAACGAAGCTTAGCTTAGAAACTGAATTTCAATCCCCTTAAAGTTGAGTGAAGAAAAGAAGTAATGGCTGAGAACCTGAGCCGTGCGAATCTCGCGAGAGGCGGTGAGCAAGGAAATAATGAACCGACCGATAGCCAATGCTATCTATGTGCAATGCCCAGCAATCTGGGCGCGCTCGCGTTTCGCTTCCATTGTCGTTTTAAGGTTGCTGGCAATTGTGTTGCAAAGCATAAGATTTTGCTACAAAACATCAACGCACAGGTAGTTGGTCGTAATGTTAACGTATTGTATAAATAAATAAATATTTTTGGGGACAATCTTACACCACGTGACTCAGTCCCAAACTAAGCAAAGCTCGTACAGTCAGCATCAAAAGTAGCTGCGCAATCGGGGACGTCAAAAGCTCTTATTCCCTTTTAATAAAGACTTTTGACGTCTTCGTTTTCGCAGTTACTTATGGTGCTGACTGTACTATGGGTACAGTCGCCATCAGATATATGGGAGCGGCCAAATTGCTCACAAATATCTGAACACGTCTCTAATGCCTCGACAATAGAGGCGTATTCAGATATTTGTAAGCACTTTGGCCGGTCCGATATATTTGATAGCGACTGTACTAGACGACGATATACATCCTTTTATAGATAAATAAATACTTAAATACTTAGAAAACATCCATGACTCGGTAACAAATAAACAACCGGGATTCGAACCCGGGACCTCCGGCTTCGTAGGCAGGGTCACCACCAACTCAGAGGGGCTACCGCGAAACGAAAACGAACTTGTCGTGTATCTCAGTCTCTGTCGCTCGAACGAGCAAGTGTGATCGAGATGGTTTCGCGGTGGGCCCTCAGGTCAGTACGGGTAGAGGTACAGGTGCGGTGAGTCAGCGTGGTGTGGTGAGGGTCGTGTTCCCGGTTGCAGGGCCAGGAGGTGAGCGCGCCGGAGGAGGCGCTGCCGGGCGGCTGGGAGGCGCGCTTCACGGAGGAGGGCACGCGCTACTTCGTGGACCACAACACGCGCACCACCACCTTCCAGGACCCGCGGCCCGGCGCGCCCAAGGGCCCGCAGGGCGCCTACGGCGTGCCGCGCGCCTACGAGCGCTCCTTCCGGTGGAAACTTAGCCAATTCCGATACCTCTGCCAGAGCAACGCGCTTCCCAGCCACATTAAAATAACACTGTCGCGGCAGACGCTCTTCGAGGATTCCTATCACCAGGTGAGGCGGGCTATCGTTCGTAACGTGGCACGTGCTCGTACGGTACGCCTCTGTCTATGTCACTCGTGTTCCGGACGCTTGTTTTAGTGCTGAAGTGAGACGTTTGTTTTGCAGATAATGAGGCTCCCCGCGTACGAGTTACGTAGGCGCCTATACATAATATTCCGCGGCGAGGAGGGGCTGGACTACGGCGGCGTCAGTCGGGAGTGGTTTTTCCTGCTCTCGCACGAGGTGCTCAACCCCATGTACTGCCTCTTCGAGTACGCCAACAAAAACAACTACAGCCTCCAGATCAACCCGGCCAGCTATGTCAACCCCGATCACCTGCTTTACTTCAAATTCATAGGAAGATTCATAGCCATGGCCCTATATCATGGTAGATTTATTTATTCAGGATTCACGATGCCCTTCTATAAGAGAATGTTAAATAAGAAATTGACAATGAAAGACATTGAATCGATCGATCCAGAGTTCTACAATTCGTTGGTCTGGATTAGGGATAATAATATTGATGAATGTGGCCTTGAAATGTGGCACAGCGTGGATTTCGAAGTGTTGGGCCAAGTAATACACCACGAACTCAAGCCTAGTGGAGACAAGGAGCGCGTATCGGAAGTGAGTTATTACGTCTTTATTTTCATGTTATTTAAGGTGTTAAAGCGGGAGCACACATTAATTGCTTATCTTTTTAATTTTCAGTCAAATAAAGAGCAATACCTACAACTGGTGACGCAATGGCGTATGACGCGAGGCATCGAGGAACAAACATCGGCTTTCCTCGACGGATTTAACGAGGTATTATTATGGCTTTAACTTCCTTTTCCTTCCGGTTACTGCTATCTCACCATTCGGTTTGACGTGTTTTTTTAGTTGGTGTAACATTACATCTGCTTTCGCTTCTTCGATTCTTACACATTACTTATACTAAACGGGACTTAATCGCCCCGTATGTCACGTTTAGCTACTACAAGGATACATCATTTGAAATATCATACCAATCGCATTGCGGACAAGTGGTTGATCATAGTTCAGCCGCCTTCTCTTGGCGTTTTTTTCGGATTACGTCCTCAGTTAGCGCTTTAGAGCCCACAGTCCGCACAACTATCTAATACCAAGATTTATAGTAACCGATAGTTTCTGCGGAAACGACTGCTTTCTGACCCAGAGGCGAATCTAGACCCTTTTCGGATTAGGCTTGATAAGGTAAGTGGGCAACGTGACTGTCGTTAGAAGTTTCCCAGCAGCCTGAATGTCTCTAACTCGACCACTGCTATCATAGACAACAACCCGTATACAGAAACTTAGTGAGCAACCACTCAAAGCATTAACAACATTCAGTTTCGGCCATGGCCGGTGTTGCAAAGCTCAAGGATCATACGCCGCGCCGCTAGGCCATTAGCGATCCGCATCATTACGATGATGTGTGAATGTGTGTCAGGTGGTGCCCCTCGAGTGGCTGAAGTACTTCGACGAGCGCGAGCTGGAGCTGATGCTGTGCGGCATGCAGGAGGTGGACGTGGAGGACTGGCAGCGCAACACCATCTACCGCCACTACACGCGCACCAGCAAGCAGGTGGCGTGGTTCTGGCAGGTAACTTAACCTTGTCTAACACTATACATATACAATACAATACATCCAGTAATACAAATATGCTATATTGATCAATTATAGTCAAATACGTAGTCTGTTCTGTCCGCGTGGGACGGGGCCTCATCATCGAAACCTTACACCCTACTCAATTCGGTTTACATACATAAAAAAGTCTTCATATTAGTTAGTGTTCAAGTTGATATGTAAATATAGTGTAAATACCCCATTGGTTAAGTTAGTTTTAGTAGTTTTATAGACATATTTGTAATACATTAACTTAATTAAATTAGCGTTAAATTATTTATAATACAATACAATACAATACAAATACTCTTTATTGCACACCTCACACAAACAAAGCAGTTAAAAAGAGAAACAATACAATAACATGTAGGTAGAGGTAGACAACAGGTGGTCTTATCGCTGAAGAGCGATCTCTTCCAGACAACCTTTGGGTATCGGAGAAAGAGATAAAACTAGATTATAATGTACCTAATGAATGTCTTATGACATTAATTTTAGGTGATTAGACGGACAGCACGATTACTTTATAACGTGACTCGATAATAACGCCTTGTTTAGTGTTTGTTAATAATGTTATTTTTGCGTAAAGGGCACAGAATAAATACCTAAAGGTACAGAAGGTCCACTACCTAAGTGATGACGTTAGCTGACATTTTGGGCAGTAAAAAATCATAGAGGATTGGATCGGGTTGTTGACGGACCACATAACTGAACATCCAAAATTATAATTGTTTTAGTTTCCATGTTTGTTATCGAAATAATCATCTATTTTGTAAATAATATTATGATATGATGATAAAGAATACGATAGTCGGGAAGTCAGGATTATGTAAAAAATACATGAATACAGATATTTTTTTACAAAATAGTTCATATTTTGTAATGGTATGAGTTCTTTCGTCATGTTAGCAAAATGTTGTAAAATTTAAAATCGTATAATGATGTGCAATCAATGAAATTATATTATTACCAACGAAACGTATATATGAACCGTCATTGTGTGCGATACACTGCATGTACAGCCCTAGGACCCACAGGAGGTTACCAAGATAAATATCATTTAGCGCCAAAATGATAGTGGGATAGGCCTGAAAAGGACCCAATATGTATACATCCTTTGTTAAAATGTACGAAGTTGTAATAGGATATATACATATTGGGCCGTTTTCCAGTTTCCAGTAAAAATTAAAACGTTCTTATGAATAAGGGTTAAAAAACGTTATTAGAATCAATGTGTTTCTTGATTTACTATAATACTAAATAATAATATTGATTATTAATAGATGGATTACTTACCTACTTAAATTGCAGTTCGTTCGTCAAATGGACAACGAGAAAAGGGCGAGGTTGCTGCAGTTCGTGACGGGCACGTGCCGCGTGCCGGTGGGCGGGTTCGCCGAGCTGATGGGCTCCAATGGACCGCAGCGGTTTTGTATAGAAAAGGTTACTCACATACATTATACGTTCCCAGCATGCACGTAGTAACAGATTATGATAATGTTGCATGTCATTATTGGAACGAACCAGATTAATAACCACGAAAAGATTAGTACAAAATTTAACTCGGTCAGTTTTGGGACGACAATTGAGTATTCAGGTTACATAAAAGTTAACTTTTTCTTTTCAATTTATAAATGAAATGCATAAACACGTTATCAAAATTTACACAATTTGTACCCTGAATTTTCATCACAAAACAAGTCACGCTAATGGTGCACATTTTTTTTTAATGCCGCATATCCAATTTATTATAATGTTGTGGAAATTCTCGACGTGTTTTTCCGTTATATTAGTTTTTTTATTATTTATTATTGTGAGCCTGTAGTGTCCCACTGCTGGGCAAAGGCCTCCCCCCACTTTTTCCAGTGCTCCCGGTTCTGAGCAGTCTCTGGCCATTCTTTTAAAAAGGAGTCTAGCTCGTCTCTCCATCGCCGACGAAGTCTGCCACGTCTCCGTTTCGAGCTGTCGGGCTGCCATTCAGTGGCGATCTTGGCCCACAGTTCACTCGGCATGCGGCAGACATGACCAGCCCAGTCCCACTTTAACCTGGCCGACTTTCGAGCTACATCGACTATTTGAGTTTTGGAGCGCAGCGTGGTGTTCCGGATGCGATACACTAATTTGATACCTAATATGCTGCGCTCCATGGCTCGTTGGCAAACCCCGAGTTTGGACTTTTGAGATGACGTTAGAGACCAAGTTTGTGCACCGTAGGTGAGAATTGGAAGAATGCACATGTCCATGAGTCTCCGCTTAAGTGATAATGGAAGGTCACCTTTCAATAGATGTTTCATGGACCAATAGCTCGTTATATTAGAATAATAATTATAATATGTGCATATTTGTTCAGGTCGGGAAAGATACTTGGTTACCCCGGTCCCACACGTGCTTCAACAGACTGGATTTGCCACCTTACAAGAGTTACGAACAATTATGCGAAAAGCTGAACTACGCTATCGAAGAGACCGAAGGATTCGGCCAAGAATGAAATACTTTATTACTGTGATCCTAGCCACGTGGAATTGCCGTGGCGGGGGTAATTTATCCCTATATTTACTATTAGTGAAATAAATATTGTAAAATATTACCACAATAACATTATTGCACCACCTCGTTGAGAGGAATTTTATTGTTCACCAATGGAATTGGTGCTTAATTTCATAAAAAGACCAACCAAATACTTGTATGAATATTTTGTTTAAACTATATTAATTACTTATGCATTATGTAGATATCGTTAATGTATTATGTCGGTTATATAAGAATATTTTGTTTGAACTATACCTAGCAAAGGTCGTCTATAAAGTTAATTAAATCATTTTGAAACCATGTTAATGTTCACTGCTATTTATCAACTCCCAAACCAAGACAGATCTATAGTGCACAATATCTTCTTCTGTCCTAGCGTCAAGGCTAGCCAGCGGGTTCATGGTACTCGAAGAGTGGGTCGTTTGAAACCGCCGATATTCGTCAAATATGACAAATAACTGTTCTGTATGCGATGACAGCTGCTGGCGCCATATTTAACGTTTTTCTGTAAAAATCAACGCATAATTTACTCTCGGAAAACAGTTAATGTGGTAAAATGGAAAAGGAAATGTTCATGTGGCTTGGCGGAGTACTGAATTGAAGTTGGTTAAAACTATGTTTTCACTTCTCATGCTCAAAAAGTGCTTAGCAAGCAGGGCTAAATAGTACATTTAGACCCTATGAATATGTATACATATTTTTTCACGCCACTGCTCGGAAATGTGGCAAAAGATGGTCACAATTCAGGCTTCAAAGCTGGGGTTAGTTGGACATCGCACGAACAGGCCATCTATGATTTCAAACTGTCCAACAATGTTATTGTTGGACAGTTTGAACAGCGATTCGCTCAATCTCAGGGCCTCTCGCTGATTTTCAGACGAGTCCTTTTCCTATTCCTACAGATCGGTCGCTACAATATTTCGACCGGCGCGGCTGTGTGTGCGTGTGTGTGTGTGTGTGTGCGTGTGTTTGTGTGCTTGCGTGTGCGTAATAAAGTACATATAAATTATTGCCTGGTTAAATAAACAGATACTTAATTTAAAATATACCAAGTAGTATTACGGAATGATTCCTTTTTGTAATTTGAGTAAATGATCTTTCACCAGTTTTTTAAACTTCAGCAAAGGCATAGGATTTCGTAATGGTGGTGGCAGATCATTCCATATCTTCGTTGCTGCATACTTGAATCCTCCCTTAAAGAACTTAGTACTATGTTTCGGGACTATTAAGGTGTATTGTCTATGACTTCTCATTTGCCTATTTGCATCCTTTGCCCACTTTAGTTTTTGATAAAGGTAAGCTGGTTTCTCAAACTCAATAATTTTACGTAGAGTGAAAGACAAATGCAGGTTTCTTCTATTAGTCATATTTAGAGTGCTTCTGCTATTCAGGTATGGTGTTATATGCGCTCTTCTTGGGATATCATAGCAGAAACGAATACAAGCATTCTGTACTCTCTGTATGGCTTGTTTCGTTCTCGCTAGCAGCTTCGGACTATAGACAATATCTGTGTAATTAAATGGTGATAGTATCAGGGCTTCTACAAGGATTTCCCTGACTTTCTCCGATAAGTACTTCCTACAACTATAAAGTGTTTTGAGACGGTAGAAAGCATTGCGAATCTTAATGTTAACGTGGTGCTCAAATCTTAATTCGCCATCCATAAGGAGCCCTAGATTTTTTGCAACGGGAACCTGTGGCACGGACTCCGACCCCACATGCACTTCAGGTTTTAGGTTTATAATTGTTTGCCTCTGCCACTTATTTCCAACTACCATAAACTGCGACTTGGACGGGTTTGGAACTAGATTTGACCAATCAAAACAGTTCACCGTATTACATCCACCAATCACAACTCTTTAAAAAACATTAGTATTTGCTATGAACTAACCAGAATACAGCTAGACATTAAAATCGACCAATCAGGAAACAGAATTCATTTCAAACATAAGTGTTTTTTATTCCCTCATTCACAATTATTAAAAAATAAACGCCTCTGACCGACTATAGCCACGTTCAAGCGTGGTTGACTGCATACATGACATAAGCTATGAAGATTGAGCGGGATAGACTGCTGTTTTCTTTTCTTATTTGTTTGTTAATCGTGTGCTCGAAAAGTGGAACTGACAAGATTTACAGGGGCGAGGGTCTAGGTTTTATTTCTGGGGTTTGTACTCCGTGTATTCGCGGACATCCAGGGGATCGATTTTTGCCGTTCGAGCACTCGACAACTGACAAAAAAGATCGAAATGCTATTTTGAAATCGAAAAACGAGTGGACACTCGTATAAACTTTTCGAGCGCTTGAAAGTCAGAAATCGGCCCCCAGGTACTGGTAAATGAAACATCCGTAGTATGAAATCTATTACATATATTTCGAATGAAAAATTGTAAATAATAAATAAGGATCACTTAAATAGCACTGGTGTTCTTTAAGAACTAGAATAACTTCGAAATAGCGAAGTCCTTGGCAATTTTCATTGCTTTCTCAAGGACTTGTGGGTTATTTCCAGATGCCTGGGCAGATTCGGCTTTGCCGCCGCCCTTGCCTCCGATAAGTTCAACTACCGATTGAACCCATTCTGAAGCCAACAAACCTTTTCCGTTTGCAGTTTTGGGAACGGCGGCCAGACAATATATCTTATTGGCGTCCTCATCGATCGAAAAGAACATGGCTGACGTAGTTGGGCACAGCTGCTTCACTTGCTTTAATGCACCATCAAGAGCTTTCGTGTTTCCTTGAGCCTTAAGTTCCGCAACTATGACCTCCGTCGTTTTTTCATCAAGACACATCTCTTTAGCTTTTTCAATTACTTTTGTGATAATAACAGCTTTTGCAGCTCTTTCTTTATCATCAAGTTGTTTTTTCAAGTTTTTGAGTGTATTTCTCAGTTCATCCTTCTTCCAATAAGATATTTGCGCCTGCGATATGTCATTTGTGAGGTCTACAATTCGCTTTGAAACATCTTTTTGGTTAATTTCATTGCCTTCTTCTTTGATGATATTAGCAAGATTGTTGACTTCATTTTCCAAGATACTTAATTTACTTACTGCTTTGATAGCTTCAGGCCCAGTCAAAGCAACAATTCTTCGAATACCTTTCGCAATTCCTTCCTCACTTACAATAACATACTCTCCAATATGGCCAGTTTGGTGAAGATGGGAACCACCACAAAATTCCACAGAGGTCTCAAAGCCATTGGGCCCATCTGGATTTGTTTCCAATTCCTCAACAGGTATGCCTACTGACACAACACGTACAGGGTCTGGGTAATGCTCATCGAACATAGCTCTTAAACCCTTGATTTTTTTTGCATCATTTAATTTAGTGTGTTTGGCATAAACAGTTCTGTTGTCTTTAATAATGGCTTTGATTAGATCTTCAGCATCCTTAATTTGTTTAGTGCTCATAGGGCCCTTATTAGTGAAATCGAATCTTAAACGATCTGGCATCACAAGAGAACCTCTTTGGTCGGAATCATTTCCAAGAACTTTCCTTAAAACATTGTTAAGTACATGAGTGCCCGTGTGATTGTTCATAACTAGTCGTCGTCTCTCAGTGTCAATGTGTAGAGATACAGAATCACCTACTTTAAGTATCCCCTCTACTTTGCCAACGTGCAGAACAAAACCACCCTTAACTTGAACATTCTTAACAGTAAATTCATTACTATCATCATCAACTTTTAACATGTATCCTTCATCAAATATTTGACCTCCTTGTTCAGCATAGAAACTAGTTTGGTCTAATATAACACCACATTCTTGCCCAGACAATACCTCATCTACAAATTGTTTATTTCGTCTCAAAGCGACAATTTTAGCAGTGCATGGTGCAAAAGTATATACAGCATCTTTGCCAGGAGAAGCTTGGTAATTGTACTTAGGCGAGTCATCGGTCACTAGAACCCCACTTTCTTGGAGGTGGCTTATTGCGTGTATGTCCAAAGCTATTAAATCCTCTTGTCCTGCAGTTTTTCCCTGTGATGCAAGTAGTGATTCCTTCTTAGCTTTCTCATACGCATCCATGTCAATATTAAGACCTTTTTCTTCACACATCAGCAGAGTCAGATCAATAGGAAAGCCATACGTGTCATAAAGGCGCCAGGCGACATCACCCGGTATTGTTTTTGAATCACCTAGTTTTTCAATAGTTCTGTTCAACAGATTCCTACCCCTAGTCAAGGTTTTCAAAAATTGAACTTCTTCTTCATTAATAGTTTGTATGATAGAGTCAGGATCTTTTTTTATCTCGGGAAATACATCTCCAAGTAATTCTACAACTGTGTGAACCAGTGTAGCAAAGAATCCTGGTTTAGCATTGAGCTTTTCAGATGCATATCGCACCGCCCTTCTTAGAATTCTACGCAGCACGTAGCCCCTGCCAGTGTTATCAGGGCATCCTCCATCTGACAAAGAAATTGTAAGTGTTCTGGCATGATCGGCTAAGACACGGTAAGCCATATCAACACCATCAACATCTTCATCCCCAACTTTACCTGAATAAGGTCTAGTGCCAGTGCCAACTTCAATTGCTTTGAATATGGGCATGAAAAAGTCAGTGTCATAATTGGCTCTCTTGTTTTGAATCACTGACACCAATCGCTCCAGACCCAACCCACAGTCAATGTGTTTTTTAGGCAGGGGTTTTAGTGACCCATCTGTTTCACGGTTGTATTGAATAAATACTAGATTCCAAATCTCTAAAACATCTGGGTCATCCATGTTAACAAGATGAGCAGCATCACGTCCCCCAATTCTATCATAATGGAGTTCTGAGCAAGGCCCACATGGTCCAGTTTCTCCCATTTCCCAAAAGTTGTCTTTCATGCTTCCTGGCAAGATATGGGACTCGGGAACTCCCAGCTTCAACCAAATATTCTTACATTCCAAATCTGGTTCCAGTCCAGATGCTGCATCTCCACCAAAATAAGTTACATAAAGCCTATCTCCAGACAATTTGTATACATCAGTTAGAAGTTCCCAAGCCCAGGTACATATTTCTTTCTTAAAATAATCACCAAATGACCAATTGCCCATCATTTCAAAAAATGTATGGTGATAAACATCTTTCCCCACATCATCTAAGTCATTATGTTTCCCACCTGCCCTAATACACTTCTGTGTATTTGCAACTCGCACAAAACTAGCCATATCAGAATTAGGGTCAACAGAGCCCAAGAAGATTGGCTTAAACTGATTCATTCCTGCATTGGTAAATAGCAATGTAGGGTCATCCAGTGGTATTGTGGATGAAGAGTGGACATATTTATGGCCTTTGTCTTTAAAGAACTGTAGGAATTTTTCACGAATTTCGCTTCCTGTCATTGTAGTATCCATGATGGGACTTGGAACTGAAAGAAAAATATAATGAGTTAGTAATGTAATTAGGTAGGGCCATGTCGCCGGTTGTTGACCAGCTTCAGTTTGTGACCACCTGAAGGACAAGGTTTCTTCATTTAATAATAATAACATCTATAGACCTTACAGACCTTACAATCATTTTTTTTTTTTTTGTAGTTATATTAATAGGAATCTACTAAAAAACAAGATAATATCCTCTCAGTTCACCAACTCAGCAGTGGTCACTAGTCACAAACCGGCACACTAAATTAAGAGGTCACATCCAGTGAAATGACCCTACTTAGGATGTATTGGTAATGATTGATAATTCCATAACACTAAAACACACTTTTTGATTAGATTGTAAACTAATTCCTCCATATTTTTAAATATTAAAGTCTTTTTAGACGAGTGACATTATTGAGTGCAGTAACAGTAACATATGGGAGCGAAATTTTGCATCAGCCTATGCAGCTAAAACCGTGAAATGCAATTAGAAAGGTTATACTGCTTAAGAGGTTTGATTAAATTGAATTCTCAAAATGGTGTAGGGTATTTTACGATTATTTACATACTAGATACGGTAAGGTCGGCAGAAGGTAACCGGTAAGTATGACGATTGAAAATGTACAAGAGACCGTCATATTCCTAAATAATAGCATCTGCCGGCCATATGGGTTGTAATATTAATATATTACAACCCATATGGCCGGCAGATGACCCTGACAAATACATTTTTTTTTGTAGTTATATTAATAGGAATCTACTAAAAAACAAGATAATATCCTCTCAGTTCACCAACTCAGCAGTGGTCACTAGTCACAAACCGGCACACTAAATTAAGAGGTCACATCCAGCGAAATGACCCTACTTAAGATGTATTGGTAATTAAATTATTGATAATTCCATAACACTAAAACACACTTTTTGATTAGATTGTAAACTAATTCCTCTATATTTTTAAATATTAAAGTATTTTTAGACGAGTGACATTATTGAGCGTAGTAACAGTAACATATGGGAACGAAATGTTGCATCAGCCTATGCAGCTAAAACCGTGAAATGGAATTAGAAAGGTTATACTGGTTAAGAGGTTTGATTAAATTGTATTCTCAAAATTGTGTAGAGTATTTTAAGACTATTTACATACTAGATACGGTAAGGTCGGCAGAAGGTAACCGGTAAGTATGACGATTGAAAATGTACAAGAGACCGTCATATTCCTAAATAATAGCATCTGCCGGCCATATGGGTTGTAATATATTAGGTTACTAAAATAATACCTTTCCTTACCTTTCGTTTTTGACGCACAATAAAATAAAGGTGAAAGTAACAAAAGCTTGGTGTTTCAATACAGATAGTATCCACAATCGAGAGGCTCGGTGACGTCCGCAAAAATGTCCAATTCCAATATTTCCAATTCCTTGGAATAAGGATAAGCATGGAAACCGCGCTAAAATAGGTAGCAGAGACGTATACCTGTCCTGTACTTCCTTACGACATACTAACGCGGCAGAAAGAGATGTATATGCATTTGTTATTCCTCAATTGTGTAGGTTGTCACAAGTTTTATGCAAGTTTGCTCTTTGCTAGGGATGTTACTGTGTCGACTTGTTTATCGATAAATTATACAAACTAAATTCTAATTATATATTTACGGCCGTATTCATAAACGTTCTACAAGCCTATTTTAACTAAAATGCCGTTAAAATTCGATTGTCTTTATCTGTCAGGTTGACATTTGTGTTCGTAAGAAAGGGACAAAGCATATTTTATTTAGCACAGGCATTTTAAGTTTTATGAATAAGGGGGTTATAGATTAATAAATAATGCACTGTGTGAAAAACGGTTTCCTTCAGTCGTCATAAAAACAAAATGCATAATTTTAAGTAGCATATTTCCAGAAATCATACCAAACTATTATCATAAGGAGACGCTAGACGAGCGAAATCGGTGGTCCTAGCTGAAGCGTGATTTGGCACGTGTCGATACCTGTCGGAAGCACGGCTTCCAATCAAATCAAGGTGGTTTCTATGGAGTACCATACTAGCATCACTTCGTTATCTATCAGCCCGTCTGTCAATAATATTTTTTCTCAGGAATGCGTGGAGGTATAAAGTTGAAATCTAAATCAAATACTATATACAATCTCTTTGAGCTCAGCTAAAATCGAACTTCTAAGTAAAGATGCTAAAAAAATACGGCCGTAGGTATATATACCTAAGGCCATATTTTGCCGCATATTTCCAAAGAGTAAGATTGAAATTCATCTGGTCTATGTAAAAACATTACTCACAGCCTAAGCTATTACACTAAGCCATTTTGTTGTCATTCTTCAGAAAACTTGTAATTTCGTATGTTCCAACACAGATTTTTCTATATACTGATAAATACATCCATGTCAATGTCGATAAATTATTGTTCAGAGTTCGATAAAAAATACACATCACTATGTAAATAAACATAACCTCTTTAATCCACAAAAAATGACTTATTTACATGCCGATTTTGCACGAATAATTGAACATGATGATATTTACATAAACTTCTAATAGTGATTATTAATTTTAGCTTAGATCGTTACATGAATAACATCAAAATCTATTGAAACTTACCGGTGAAAGCTTAATGGTCCCTAAACATTTTCTTTTCTTTCCGTATGGGACGTACAACCTTCAATCGCACCAGACATTTGCTTATATTCTACAGTAAACTATAAAGAAAGTAAATTTTACTGTATTCTAATGATTTAGCGCGGAACAATACGCAAATTAATTAATTTTCCATGAGACGGTCCGTTAGTTTATAGAAAATATGACAGCTGCTATAATGCAAGCAAGTTAAGGAGTGACGTTATAACACTTACTACCAAACAATGATGACATATTTAATTTTGCTGGAATTTTTAAGAGATACAAAAGAGATCCATTTGACATTTCCCGAGTTCATTTTAGTGACAACCTACGAAAATGTGAAACCGAGTACGGATTGTGGTCTCATTCACTCTCACGCCAACTATAGGTATACGCAAGTGAATAAGGTAGCTGTTGCCAAGCTCTTATTTTAGCCCTACCGGGTTGTCCAATTCAATTCAATCAAGACAAGAGACTGGCCGACCAAAGAGTACTATGAATAGATAGATAGAGATAGAGACGTCAGGCAAGGAAATGAATGCCGAGCGCCATCTCGATTTTTCGTCTCGTCAACAGCCCAAGCGTGAGCTATAGCCGTACATACGCTTTACCTATACATGCATACACATTTATATCCTTTTTTTATCTGCATAGGACAATGTTTTGAACTGGAAATTTGGAACACAAAATTCCAATTCAAGACACTGTTTGATTTATCATCCGAAAATAATAAAGAAAATTTGAATTATAACATCTTGTATTCGAGGTTTCACAGACAATTACAAACACGAAATATGAGCATTACTGATATTGTAAATAACCAAATCAAGGTCCAGATGAGAAAACACCAGGTTCAACTGATTAGAGATACAAACACGATAAAAAACGATAAATAGTAATTAAAGGCAAGTATGAAACAATTTTCAAAGTAACAGTGACAGTCTGACGATGACGGAACTGACGCATGAACCTAGAATACTCTGGACTCTGGACAGGCTGTACGTGATGATACAGTGAGGGATGGAAAGGCTCTTATGCAGCTAAATTAAGAACTGGTCTTAAAATGGCTGATGACTTGCCATAAAAAAACCTACTTAATTTGGACGGGTAATGGTTTATGTGCCACAACTTCATATTAAATCTGTTGTGGCAAATAAAAAAAGTGGAACTATAGCAAGGACAATGAATGATATTTCCCTTTCTGTCACACTTATCGAGATTTGTATGCTACCAGCTCGCTCGCACGTGGTATTATTATTACCATAACCTATCCAGAGTATTCTAGGTTCATGGAACTGACGGAAGGTTGGGTTCCTTACGTTCCATTTCATGTAAAATTCTCTAACCGGAATTTCAAAGTTCAGTTTTTAATGATCTATAAATAGTATGTTTTTTAGCTGAATCAATTGTATAACGAATTAACGTGGAAATGTAGTCTCAGATATAATCAAATTACGTGAAATGGGATTTGCCTGAATGTAATTCTTAAGTGGTTATTACATTGTCCGGAATTCAGTCACTGACGAGAGGGACGCCGCAATACGTTAGATACGATACATCTCATAACCACTTTAGTCAGCCCCGCTTCCGGCTGCCATCTGGACTTACATAACGGAAACCTACGATAGGTCTCCTCAAACACGCCGCGATTTTGACGTTTATTGTAAGGTCTGACGTTGGCTTTATGCCAGTGTCTTGTCGCTGTCAAATTGCCCGAACCATGCCATGCCATTATTGCCATTCAATATTCAGTCAGAGCATGTGAACTTTTACTTAAATGTGAATTATTTAGGAGTGTTAAAATAGTTAAGTTGCATAAATAGAGGGGCACAAAATAAAAGAAACAACAATCAAGAAAGGGGCGTGTTTGAATTAACTATCACTATGTTTTCAAGAGTTATTGAAAAAGTGGTGCTGTATCGTTGTGCTTGTAAATGTATTAAGAATAAAAATTTCAGCAGCTTAGTACAAAATTTCAAAATGCCTAATGTTTCTGACACAGAACCAAGAGCTTTAGAAATGGCGTCACAAGATTTGTCTGAATTTACTCCGTATTATCCAAAATCTTTTAACCTTGCCGGATATGTAAATAATTCTGAAACATTGCAAAAGTTAATACAATTGAATGTCAATTTAAGCAAAATTGAGAAGAAACCACACCTTGCAGAAAAACTCCTTAAATTAGATTTTGACCGAAATATCAAAGAACACCTTTTATTTCTTAAAGATTATATTGATTTTGAAGAAATGGGCAGTTTCATTACTAAGAACTCGCTAATTCTTAGTGAGCCGTTAGAAGACCTTGCAGTAAGGATAAATTACTTACAGTCAAAATGTTTTTCTGAGGACCAAATAAAACGAATTATCACAAGGAATCCATTTTGGCTTATGTTTACGTAAGTACAACTACGGTTGAAGCTTTTTCCAGACCAGCAGTTGAAAAAGGCTTTCAAATGTCAGTCATACTAATTTTATTAAGAATCTTTGATGGGAGATATGTGGTCTATATAAAAAAACACCCCAGGCTTAGGTTAGGTTAAACCTCAGGGCAGTTATCAGTTTTTTAATTTGCGCTCGAGAGGTTCAAGAATTAGGCTTGTGCGTGCTCGTTCACTAAACGGATCGCTCCGAACTAGTACAATTGTACAAAGGTACTAGTTCGAACTTTTAGTTCACTAGTACAGTGAATATCTCAACAGACGGCAGGTCAAAATATAGTCTCGCTTCTTCCCGCGCCGCCGCGCCGTAGTTCGGACACGGACATGAGCGGTTCCATTTCATTCCCTCTCGTACTGTACTACTCACTCGGTCACTCGGAGCTTGGAGACGTTCGGTGTCGGTCGGTCGATCGAACGGATCATCGTATATCGTATCTTTTCGTGCTTGCGCTCTTGCGGTCCGCGAGCGAGCGACGGCGTAGTGTACTAACTAAATGAACTAAGAGCAGAAACGTTACGGAGCAGTTTGTTCTAGTACAGTGACGGGATCTAGTACATTTGAGATCTTAGTACATGTACTACACAAGTCTATCAAGAATATGCCTAAATAATTGTAATTACTGAGTATTTTCCGTTCATATAATTTAACTAATGCTTTCAGTACTAGCTAGCCCTCCATGGTGTTTTCCTGTCTTGAAAATGTAGCTATACAAAATTGGCATTGAATTCGTACACCTTCATTGATACACAGGGTCAACCCTCATCAGGCCCTAATTACAAATAAATATTGTGAGTCAGCATAGGTGTCCAAGAATAGCTCTTTCAATTCATGTTTTATGTATGATTTCCCACAGGACTATGAGAATAGACAGAAGATTGGGCTTTTTTCAGAAAAGATTTGATTTACTTGGTAAGGAAGTGAGATCACTTGCCTCAAAGCAACCAAACCTAATAACATACAATCTTCACAATGTCAGGACTAACATGTTTGCCTTAAAAGAAGAAATGGGTTTTGAACAACATGAACTTAAGCAGTTCATTTTAAATAAACCGAAGCTTTATATGATTAGTGAGTATAACACTTATTTTTTCTTTTGATGGATTTATATAATTTATCACATCATAGCTATATTAGCTATGGACCCATGCCAAACTTTTGAACAATTTTTTTGCACTTACATATGAAGCTTAAACTGCTGCACAGTATTTAGTGCACTTCCTGACTGTGAATGAGAAGAAAGAAAACATTATGGTCACAATCAAATTATTTCATGCGCTAACATTAACATCTTTGTTTACACCATTTCCAGTGTTTTATCTATTTATTTAATCTTTATTGTACAAAACATCTTATCGTACAAAAGGCAGACTTAATTCCGTAAGCAATCTCTACCAGTCAACCTTTGGGCAAAGCAGACAGATTCTTGTTATGTATGATTCTTACCTGGTCACTTGTAGTCTGCCTGTCTACCCAAGTTGTTGGAATCTACTAGTTAAATATACTGATCAAATTTACTGTTTCTGTAGTTACAAGAGTAAAATAAAACGAGTGAAATTAAAAGATTTTGCAAAAAACCCAACTGCTTTTTTCAAATTTTATAGCCTATGTCACTCCCACGATCAAGAGGAATCCAACGACACATCTGTCGAAATCCGTCAAACTGTTTAGGCGGGTAAGTAACACGAGGTATAACAACTTATCATATAACGGTCATACATAATATATACGCTCACTGTGTATAAGCTTGTTTAGTATAACGTTCATTGCACATAATGAACGAAAGGTATAATGTCAAAATATATATTTACTTAAGATATAATATCAATTGATATATCGATTAAAGCGTATAATATTCATAACACCTAAGGAATTGAAATTGAATATTTTTTTGAAATTAAACGCTAATTATTTTAGCCTAACCTAACCTTCCGCTCTAAGGGACACAAGATAACCCTAACCTAACCTACAAATAATACCATTGTTAAGAGTATTTTTTGTAAGCCCCCCCTTTTTCTAGCTGCCCTTCCTAATTTTCTGTATTATAATATTTATAATCCTTATACGAAAATATACTATGTGTTATGAACTTATGATCGTTATACGTTATGTATATAGAAAAAAACGTTATATAAATATGAATATTATGTCAATTGACCGTTATTCCTTATAAAGGTATTGGTTTTTGTTGTTATAGCTAACGTTTATTATATCTTGTGAACGTTATTAATATGAAATTATATATATTGTTGTTATATCTCGTGGGACGCACCCAGTTTAGGCTGCATGGCGTGCCAAAGAATAAGGTCACATACATACATACGCTCGAAAAACATAACTCTCATCACCTTCGGCAGTCGGGTAATAAAGAACAAGCACCTCATCTCTGAAACCACTGAGAAATATCCAAAAAATTTATATTTTTATTATTATTTCAGGTCAGAAAACTCTATTGGAGAGATTTAATTACATACACAACACAATGCAAATACCTCATCGACGAATATTGGAGGAACCAAAAGTTTTGCTCAGCAGGAACTTTAGAATCAAGCAACGCCATCTATTCTTACATAAGCTTGGAAGAGCTCAGTATGATCCCAAAAAAGAAAATTACGTTCCTATTATAAAACTAGTTGAAGGTACTGATATTGAATTTTGTAGGGAATATGCAAAATGCAATGTCATAGATTACAATTTATTTCTAAAAACATTATAATTTTTATAGATTAACCAGTTTTTCCTAATAATATTTTGTTTTGAAATGCATTTACTGAATGGTATAAAAGTGTATCAAATATTCCTGCAACAGTGAACACTCCTCCAACTATTGCACAGATGTTGGTTGCAAAATGACCAATTGACCTGAAAGTAAATACACAAATGTATTAGAAAAAAAAATGTGTCAGAGTAATATACATATATTTAAAGAACAATCCATTGTTTGCATTTATTACCTTTCTTTCTCTGTATATTTGACCATTAGAGGTGATAATTCATAAGTGAAAAATGCTCCTGGCATTCCAGACTCAGAATGCACTTGACTGGACTTCTGGTGTCTAGTTACCGAAAACTGGTTGGTGTGCAGAACTGTACGGTCTAGTTTTACATATACTGTTGGTACAATCTTTATGTAGTATTGAAACATTACAGCTCCTGAAACAAAAATAAAGTTTTCTGACAGCTTATATTCAGAGCTATTACGCGTAGTTGCAGTGTCCAAGAGGCAACCGGATGGCTCGCGGTATTGTAGCTCTCGAAGTGTTGTGGAACCACCCTGTGCAACCCGAACTGAGCCAAATTGGACAGGGGCGGAAATCCCGAGTAATCTCGATTTTGTCGCCCGCCGTACATTCGGCACTTATCAAGATGTGCCGAAATCGCGTGGTGGAATGCATGCAGCGGCGCTACCACGAAAATCGAAACTCGTAGTCCCTGTCACTCCACTCGAGTAATGTAAGTGCGATAGAGATGGAAATACCCGAACTTCGTGGTTATAGCTCAAGGGCCTACCGCGAAATGAAAACGAACTTCTTTCGTGTATCTCCCTCTCTGCCGCACTTGCTAGTTCAAGCGACGGAGTGAGAGATACTCGAACGAAGTTCGTTTTCTTTTCGCGGAAGCCTCTCAGTCCGCCGATCTCGCTCGCCTAATATACTACGTAAAATATAGCTTGAGCCCTGCGACAGCTGTCATCTCAGTACAATTTATAACCTTAAAACGTAAAATTGTACTGAGATGACAGCTGTCATAGGGATCAAGCTATATTTTACGTAGTATAGCCACCTACTCGATTTCAGTATTTTCAGAAAAGAAATACAGCGGCTTTTTTTTTCCTTGTTAGGCCTGCAGAGCGGCCTGTTACAAATATGCTTATGGATAACCTCACTGGGGGCCTTATGGGCCACCCAGGTCTCGCGGGATTCTACGCATAAATTGCATGATGGGGTGTACACATGTCATGATTTGTCAGCCCCAATTTACCAGAATCTGACTAATTGCTATCGTCTGGATGCATGTTGCGCTGCTGATCCAACCGTCATGCCGCGTTCACATGCACTCCGTTCAGCCTGGCAATCAGCTTGGCATGTAGCCCGGCAATCAGCCCGTGTACTTTTGCGGCCCAAGCAGGCTGTTCACACGCTCGCGGGCGTGCTTGTCATGCAAACATGGGAGATTTTTTTATCTTTGGAATATTTATTCTAGGGGTCTCATATTGTTGGGTTCCACTGGTAACCCCCCCAGAAGGAGCAAAATTTCTTTGTTTGACCATTTTTAATCTTCTGACGACTTCAATTCCGATATGTTTATTAATGCACGCGAGCGTGTGAACGGGTACCCGTGCTCGTGCTGGTGTACACCAGCACGAGCACATTCAAATCGGAATAAGGATAAACATGGAAACCGCGCTAAAATAAGAGCTTGGCAACAGCTACCTTATTCACTTGCGTATAATAGTTGGCGTGAGAGTGAATGATACCACAATCCGTACTCGGTTTCACATTTTCGTAGGTTGTCACTAAAATGAACTCTGGAAAGACGGGAATTGTCAAATGGATCTCTTTTGTATCTCTTTTAATCCAGCAAAATTAAATATGTCATCATTGTTTGTTAGTAAGTGTCATAACGTCACAACTTGTTCGCATTATAGTAGCTTTCATATTTAGTTGGTGCAAACCTCGGAATAAGGATAAGCATGGAAACCGCGCTAAAATAGGTAGCAGAGACGTATACCTCTCCTGTACTTCCTTACGACATACTAACGCGGCAGAAAGAGATGTATATGCATTTGTTATTCCTCAATTGTGTAGGTTGTCACAAGTGTTATGCAAGTTTGCTCTTTGCTAGGGATGTTACTGTGTCGACTTGTTTATCGATAAATTATACAAACTAAATTGTAGTTTTATATTTAGTTTAATAAATAATGCACTGTGTGAAAAACGGTTTCCTTCAGTCGTCATAAAAACACAATGCATAATTTTAAGTAGCATACTTCCAGAAATCATACCAAACTATTATCATAAGGAGACGCTACACGAGCGAAATCGGCAGGCCAGCATGCAGTCCTGGCTGAAGCGTGATTTGGCACGTGTCGATACCTGTCGGAAGCACGGCTTCCAACCAAATCAAGATGGTTTCTATGGAGTACCATACTAGATTTCTCTGCATGCTAGGATCACTTCGTTGTCTATCAGCCTGTCTGTCAAACAACTCAAAAATTCAATAATCTTTTTTCTCAGGAACGCGTGGAGGTATAAAGTTGAAATCTAAATCAAATACTTAAATACAATATCTTTGAGCTCAGCTAAAATCGAACTTCTAAGTAAAGATGCTAAAAAAATACCTACGGCCATATTTTGCCGCATATTGCCAAAGAGTAATTGATCTGGTCAGCTGAAATTTATCTGGTGTAAAAACATTACTCACTCATACTTCTAGGTGTAAAATTCATATTTATGTACGTCTTTGTACAAAGACAAATATAATGTGGGAAAAGCATCTGCTTTGAGTCGTCTCCATTTAAATCCCTACGAGCTAAAAAAGAATCGGAAGTGAAATGTATTAAGCACACGCGACTATGGGTTTCCCATGTCCAATTTCTTTTTCTAGCATATAGTAACCACTTTTGTTTAATTTCTTCATCCTTTGGGAAACTAAAATCAAAAAGTCAAGTTATGTAGTCGAGTCAATAATGGAAGAAGTCCTAAATAAAGTTTTTAACAGCCAAAAATGTATTGTGGTTTGTGGGGATTTTAATGTAAATCTGCTGGAAAACACCAGCACATCATCCAGTATATTACATTTATTTCTTACGACTTAGTAAAACTTTTTTGTGAACGCACGCGAGTTACGGACACCACGTCAACCTGCATAGATAATATCTTTTGCACAAAGGACCCAACTGATAAGCAAGTTTTTAACAAGTTGGGTCAACTAGCATGTTTCAGTGGTAAGGTGGATGAACTACCCTTAGAGATTTTGTACAGGCCGGTCACAGAAAAGAGGTTGATGACTTTTGGTAATAACATCAAATCTCAACTAGAATGACTAGAACCAAATATAGAGGACCCTAATTTGTATTATTCTAAATTATTTAACTGTATATAAACTGAATTTAATACATGTTTTAAAGTCAAAAAAGTTAAGCGCAAGAATAGGGTAAGTTTTGTTGAGTGGGCTACTCCTGGAATCCACAAATCTAGACATAGGCTATATGAACTATATGCATTAAGAGTTTTAAATAGTGATCCATTTCAATGAATATGTTACATCTATAGTAAATTATTTAAAAATATATGTATTATGGCTAAATCCAAATATTTTGCACGTAAAGTAAAAGACTCAAACGACAAAGTCAAAACCGTGTGGAGAATTATTAGTAGTGAGACTGCCAAAGCGAAATCACGTGATCCTAATTTTGCCCTGAAAGTAGGTGATAAATTAGTAAAATCAGATATAGACGTTGCAAATGAATTTGAACGTTTCTTCACATATATCCCCATTGAAACGACTAACTCGCTTAACTCGTCCTCCTCTATGGCCGAAAATATGCTAAAAGCAAATGTGCTGAAATGCTCAACGATTTTCAGCTTTAAATACGTCACGCCGCAAACAGTCATAAAAGCTTTTAGGACATTAAATTTAAAAAAAGACCGAAGATATTTGGGGCCTATCGGTAAAAGTTTTACAGTCGATAGTGGGTGCTATTGCACCTCACTTGGCCATGATTTTCAATAAATGTGTTGATATAGGAGTTTTTCCCGATCTGATGAAGCACGGTCGAGTTGTTCCATTATTGAAATCCGGATCAAAAAAAGATCCTACAAATTTTAGACCCGTTTCTATTCTACCGGCAATGAGTAAAATCTTTGAAAGAAGCATTCTGGATCAATTGATATCACATTTTAACGTTAATAAACTACTCTATAAAGAACAGTTTGGATTTACACGGGGCAGGTCAACGACGGATGCAGGCACGACCTTAATTAAACACATATTTGAAGCTTGGGAACAACAACTAGATGCAATAGGCGTGTTCTGCGATCTGTCGAAGGCCTTTGACTGCGTTGATCATGACACCCTTATTCGCAAGCTAAACCACTATGGCGTGAAGTGCTCTTGATCTCATCTGGTCGTATCTTATGGAGAGGATTCAGAGAGTGGACATAAATAGAACTAAATCGACTAAATCGTTGGGATCTATTACTTCAATGGGCGTCCCCCCAAGATCTATTCTTGGCCCATTCTTGTTTCTCGTCTATATAAACGATTTGCCTTATATAGTTAATGAGAAACATAAGTTGGTTCTCTTTGCTGATGATACATCTATTATATTTAAAGTAAAAAGGAAACAGAGTGATTTCAATGAAATAAATGATGTACTGTCCTCTGTAGATCATTGGTTTACTACTAATAATTTACTTCTCAATGCCATGAAAACTAAATGTATTAGATTCTCTTTGCCTAATGTCCAGCATAGTAGTGATGCACACGTGGTTTTAAAAGACGAAATTTTAGATTTTACAGACAAAGCTGTTTTTCTAGGCTTAACCTTGGATTCTAAATTACAGTGGGGTACGCACATTTCTACACTGGCAGGTAGACTAAGTTCAGCAGCATACGCGGTGAAAAGAATCCGTCAACTTGCAGATGTTGAGACAGCACGGCTGGTGTATTTTGGATATTTCCATAGCGTCATGTCTTACGGAATATTATTATGGGGCAAAGCCGCTGACATCAATTCAATTTTTGTTTTACAGAAACGTGCTGTCCGTCACATATAAAATTTAGGAACACGAGTATCTCTTAAAGACAAATTCAAAGAAATCAATATTCTCACTGTGGCTTCCCAATATATTTACGAAAATATAATGTATGCAAGGAAAGATATAGACATGTATAAATTGAATAGTGACATACACAATTATAACACTAGAAATAAAAATAAATTGGCGATTCCGAGATTACGTTTAAATAGAGTAAATAATATGTCATTCATGGGGAACAGTGTGCGCTTTTATAATAAGTTTAACTAATTTAACGGAATTGTCAATGAATAAATTCAGGTCAACTGTGAAACGACAGCTTTTACAGAAAGCTTATTATACTGTAAAGGAATTCGTAGAAGATAAGGATGCATTTATGTTAAAATAGAATATATATAAATATATAGTTATAATATGACATGTAAAAGAGCTAGCATAAGCCTATTTACAGAATAAATGTTTTGATTTGATTTGATTTGATTATGTTAGATAATTCCTAAATGTAACACTAAATTGTAATGTGTGCATAGTGATGTGTATTTTTTATCGAACTGGGAACAATAACTTATCGACATTGACATTTATTATTATTATTATTGTGTTATTGTGGGCCTTTATATGCCGCTTCGACCAGCAGGTGATCTATTGTGGCAGCCCTTTGTTTATATTTCACCGTTTAGTCCCGTTGCCTCTAAGAAGTTCCAGATTCTTTGGGCGGTGATATGTTGTACCTCTTCTGGGTGCACTACGTGCCGCCCTAGGTAGATACTTCTTTTGTGCATGAGTGGTCCGCAGGAGCAGAGAATATGCATTGCTGTTTCCTCCGTCTCCTGGCAGAACCTGCAAGTTGCGTCCTGTTTCATACCCATTTGAAACAGGTGCTTGTTTAATTTGCAATGTCCTGTCAGAATTCTCGTTACTGCGCAGGTTTTGTGCCTTCTGAGTTGCAGTAGCTCTTTAGACAGTTTGTTATTGTATCCTTACATACATTGACATGGATGTATTTATCAGTATATAGAAAAATCTGTGTGGAACATACGAAATTACAAGTTTGCTGAAGAATGACAACAAAATGGCTTTCTGGTTGTCCCATGTATTGAAGACAATGTTGCATTGATGTATTTGTCTAACAAAACTTGACTTGTTGATTTTAGTTTCCAAAAGGATGAAGATATAAAACAAGAATGATTAGTGAATGTTAAAAAAAAGAAATTGGACATAGAAAATCCATCATCACATCTGTTCAAGACACTTCACAGGACTGCCAAGGAAGGTCACAGAAGTATAAAGTGACATTGATTTGGTTGGAAGCCGTGCTTCCGACACGTATCAGTGATAGTGCTGAAACACGCTGCAGGACTGCATGCAGGCCTGCCGATTTCGCTCGTGTAGCGTCTCCTTATGATAACAGTTTGGTATGATTTCTGGACGTATGCTACTTAAAATTATGCATTTTCTGAAAGAAACCGTTTTTCACAGAGTGCATTATTTAATGAACATTGGACCCGATTCTACGTGCACATGGCTTAACTAGCCTAAAACTAAATTGTCTAATTTTTAGACATAATTTAGGCGGCATATTAAAAACGACATAATATTTAGAATAGCATTTAGACAGCTAAGTAAGTTGTATAGACCACCTAAAATAAGAAACGTCAGATTCAAATTAGCGCTGTCATTTGATTATGACAGCTGCTCATAGAATACCAAAGTGTTTTAGCGACACCTAAATACAATTAGGAAGTTTAGAGGCCACTGTAGAATCGGGTCCTATAACTTAATAAGTACAATTTAGTTTGGTTGTATAATTTATCGATAAACAAGTCGACACAGTAACATCCCTAGCAAAGGACAAAACTTGTCACAACCTACACATTTGAGGAATAACACATGCATGTACATCTCTTCTTAACGCGTAAGTACGGTGTAAGGAAGTAAAGTACTGGTATACGTCTCTGCTACCTATTTTGGCGTTGCTTCCATGTTTATCCTTATTCCGAGACATTCACCCTTTGATATTTGTCTAAAAACCGACAGTCGCCCGGATCGGCGGCATTCACGAGCACGCTCGTGCCCGTGCACGTGAATGTCGCTTTGAACGCGAGCATGTGAACGCGGCATCAAACGAGTTGTCCTGACTAATTGCATGAAAATCACAATTTGGACCATGGAATTTGCATGACCTGCAGTGTTTTTTTCACAAATTTCATTCAAATAAATTTAAATGAAAATCCGGTTGAAGATGGAATAAGAATAACTAGAGTCGTGCTAGTTGATATAATTGTATCATATAAAATCAGAATCACTATCAGAATCCTCTAAGATCACATAGGAATACAAAGTCAAGTCAATTTTGACAGCCTGTAACGAGCACCAGACGGCTCTCTCGATTTTTCTCGCACTATTCGCGTCTCTTATTAGAACACTTAGAACAAGAGGTAAAGTGCGAGAAAAATCGAGAGTATGTCGCGGCCGTCCCATGATAGACAAGCTGTTTCGCCCTATCTCATCGGTTATTAACAATCTTGCAGTCCGCTCCGCAGGACCGTTTGAATGCGGCAATTTTCGCTTTCTTACTGTTAACTTGCCACACTGAATGAAATTGTAGTTGCAGATTGTTACATCGGCGGCCCCAGCACACTAGCAAAATGAAGACTTTTATGCACATTTTTGATGTCCACAACCCACGTATAAAATTTTACCGTCATGAGCTAACATGATATACCGTCATCTACGTAAAATGTGACCATTTATATGTCTTGCACATAAAACTATTATTTTTACGTAAAATGCTAACATGCTCTTGATTTTGGCATATAAAACGTGACGCTATGAACCGTTGACGGACGAAATTTTATGTAGGTCACTCGAGACCCCAGATAATTTTTAACACTATGAAAACGATACAATTGGCAGCAGGATATTTGTCAAATTTCTGTCACAACACACGGTTTCAGTTTCAAAACTGAAAACTTATTATTATTCGTTCGCTGTTTGGATTGATTACTTTTCTACGACTTTTCGCTTGACCATTGGATTTCGATATCGCATATTAATCGTACCCCGTGTTTACGTATTTTGGACCTGACTGTTTCGCACCGGTACTTACAAGGGTATTTAATTTTATTAAAATGCCTACGAATACATATATATATATAATATGCGCATCTTCAAGAAACCTGACCAACTCCTACATTGATTTCAGGATGGCATCACCTTACATCAGTTACCTAATATCTCGGCAGGCCTACAAACAGGCAAGGAAGTTGCACCGGCGTCAAATACGCGATGCCTCCAACCCTTTCGAGTGGCCGGAGCCGGAATTTCGACACATACGATTATAATGGTGCTTTTACACGCTTGCGGTGGCTTGGCAAGCCTCCACAAGCGCAAGCGTGTAAACGGGGGTGTTTGGCTTGGCTTGCGTGAGCATGGCCCACAGACCAGTAAACCTATAGACGTCGCTTAGTCGGGCGACCCCCGCCACACATATGGTGAATTCACCCTATGTTCGAGACACGCCCCCTTTACTAAGTTCAGTCTGCTGACGGCGTTTGCGCATTATTATTGCGTAAAATTGTGTGGAAAAATCACTAAAATTTCAAGTGTGCAAAAAGACGGTCTATCATTTCACAGTTAAGCCGATTTTAAGAAAATTACGTAATAAATAAGCGAGTTTTTATATAAAGTTCTGTGTAGACCGTGCTCGGGGCTCGTTGATGTCTTTTAACAGAAGTCTCTTTCTATCTGCGCCGCTGCACCGAATAGTCGCTCCTTCCTTTTCTAGCATTAGGCAAAGTAGGTAGTGATGTCCATAGTATGTATTCGTTTACTATCGATAAGATAATTAACGGAAGACGCAATACATCTTAAGTAATTTTAAAATAGCAAAATATTACATATCATATGCAAAATATTTGTGCACAGTGCACAGTTATTTATATACAATGTGGTAAATGATCTTTTCAAGCTGCACGTCTAGCACACGACGGCCGCGACATACTCTCGATTTTTATCGCACTATATCTCTTCTTCTAAGTGTTCTAATAAGAGAGAGACGGATAGTGCGAGAAAAATCGAGAGCTCGCGCGCCGTCGCGTGCTAGCCGTGCTGGTGTTGTATTATAAAGTATTCAAAGCATGTTAGCTAAAATGTCCAACCATAAAGGAAATGTGGATTAACGCTACAAAACGACCACCTGATTGGTTGGTTTCCTTCCCCAAGCAGTGTCATATGTTCTCGGCACTTTAAATTAGAATTTATATCAGAATATTTTAAATTGCCGACGTCTAATAATAGGCGACTAATATTTCTTCTAAGTGTTCTAATAAGAGACGGATAGTGCGAGAAAAATCGAGAGCTCGCGCGCCGTCGCATGCTAGCCGTGCTAGAGATGTGTCAACTCGGTTTGCCAATCCGGTCCAAACCGAGTCAAGCTAAAGTCGAACCGACCCGGTTTGTTAGTCCACTAACTCGATTCTATAACGAGCAGCGAACCGCAACATTCGAGCCCGCTCGCCGACAGCGGCCCGAGCCACAGAAACCGAACCGACGCGCGCGACTCGCGCGAGCGGGCTGGACCGGAGCGGGCAAACCGAATGAGTAGCCGAATAAACCCGATTTCTCCCGAACAGGTGGGCGGGTGACGACGACGACCATTAGTAGACCTTATCTCGTTGCAACAAGATTTGTAGTTTTGTTTTACAATTTAATTTTGAATGAAATATAGTGAGCAATTTATAATTACTTATTACTCTATGGCGCTACCGAGGTAACGCTCACAAATGTAACAATAACCTATAAACAGTTTAGTTTAGGTTTAAAACCCGAACAAGTAGGTGTTTAAATTCACGGATCGACTCGGACAGGTCAAACCGAATACTACATTAATATTAATACGTTTAGGACCGTCATAGCAACTCGGTTTGATCAACCCGGGTTGAAACCGGTTTACATAGAAAGTCGAACCGTTCAATTCGGTTTGAGATATTTTCGGGTTGGCACATCTCTAAGCCGTGCTGTGCGCTACACCCAATTATGACTTCGACATATTGTACTGACAAATTGGGGTGAAATCACATAATCTGTATACCCCATTACATTCCATTTTTTTTAATAAAAAAAAAGTGTGGCATTCACAATCACATTCAATTGAGCTGTCACCCGTTCTGTCATGTCACTTTATTATCAATTTCTAAATTGAAAATTGATCAAAAAGATTTTAATCTTAAAGTATTCTGAATTGTTACATTGGAGGTTTAAAAGCAATTAACAATGCCTGTACCTGGGGGCATGTACCATACCCAAGGACCGTCATGTTTCGATAAAATGAAAATGGGCTTCATGATAGGTTTCTGTGTTGGAATGGCTAGCGGCGGACTTTTCGGGGGCTTTACGGCGTTAAGGTTAGATTTGGTATTTACATAATTCAATTTTATCCGTATTGTTACGAAAAGTATATTTTTTTATTCTACAATGGAAAATTCTGCATTGTGATGTACGCTTGCAGGTATGGTGCAAGAGGGCGCGAATTAGTTCACTCAGTGGGGAAAGTAATGCTGCAAGGAGGTGGAACCTTTGGTACATTTATGGCAATCGGAACCGGAATTCGCTGTTGAATCTGTGAAATCTTTCCTGTAGTTACATAATTATTGTTACATTTGTTTAATTACATTATTTATATAATAGTAGTCCCTTTTTTACTCAATATCATTGTTAACTAAAATTATGGAACCATTGGTAGAACTAGTAACCAAATAAATCAAAAAATGGTCTACAAAACTTATATGCATATTCTTCTAGGGTTATTATCAGACTGAAAAGCAATCTCCATGTCTTCTGTTTCCTGATGTCTTAACATGGCAGGAGCCTAATATTTCATGCAAGAAACAGCTCAGATATTGTAAGTTTATAATTCCAAACAAAATGGATTCAATAGTATTCCTGGTAGGGATTGCAGAACCTGGTACTGTTTTCAAGACCCGGGATTTTTGGTACAGTCAGTAGCAGAAGTTGCTAAGCAGTTCTAGTGCTCAAAATGATCTACACACGAACTCTAATGTCAAGGATATAAGGATCTGTGTAGGTCATTTTGAGTGTTATTTTTCTTAGCTATTTCTGATGCTGACTGTACCAGTCAAAAATGGATTTCCCAGTATTTTCAGGACCCCCCCAATATAGAGTTCAATAAATCAGATGGAATTGGGGAAAGATCATCATTTTGACTCAAAACAGAAGCTCGTGATAGAAAACATTTTCTTTGGAAATTCACTGGTTACTAAAAATGAAGTTAGTTTTAGAGTTTTATGGATACATTTTAGGACCACACTCTCACAATCACGAACAACATAGCAGACTTAGGGAGGAATCTTATTGTCTGCTATAATATCAATTGTAAGAAAATTCCGGCTCAATAGGGTATTTGACAAAGTTTTTTAGTAACTAACTTTTTAGTTTTTTCATGAGCAACAGATAAACATAACGAAAATACTTGGAAAGTATCAATCTTTCATTTATTTATGTTTGCTGTTTTAAGAGTTTTTAATTCATAAAATCTAACAATTAGGATGTTATTTGATTGTGACGTCAACAAGCAAGTAATCCCTGCAAATCCCATACTAACGGAGCGATTTTGCAATACATACAACTGATTTGACTTTAGTCAAATACCATATTGAAAGTAGTGCTATAGGTATTATTAGAAATATTTTTTGAAGGTATTGTTCTAAAAAGTTGTTATGTATCAATTCACAATTTTTATTGTATCCTAGATTATTATAAATTTCTACTAATCACTGAGCCCCACATCCATAAAGTTGTCAATACCACCCATGTCACACCGCATAGTATGTATATATACATGTAGGTGTAAGGTACTGAATATTGCTCAAAATTATGAGTAACTTCATAATCATAAACTTTTTGGATTACACTTTACTGCTTTATCTTTTGTGCCTTCTTTTATCTACATTACAGGAAATATAGCTGCCAAATGAATTCCCGAAACTACCGGGATTTTTATTTTTGCAGTTGCGGTTTTTTGGTCGGTTTCAAAAACGGCAAAGGAATGGATACCATGGTCGTCCAGATAATTAATACGTTTAGAAATTAATTCATAGCTCCTACAGAAAATCATATTCATAACCTACTAAACATAATGTACAGAAATAACTAATGTCTTACAAGACCAAATACACATTGTTCTAGCTAAAGCATATTTTGTAGTACTTATTATTTACGAAATCAAGACATGCTGACTAGGTGCCCTCTATACCAAAAATATATTTAAAATCTGAACAAAAACAGTAATTATAAAGAAGTTACGGTACAGTGCACTCTCACCAATATGATAATCCTGCTAGATCAGAGATATTTTCATTGCATTTGATGTATCATTAATTATACATTACATAAATTTTACAATTGTTGCATTTAGTCAGCTGAGCTTACCTTCCTTTGCCAAACCAATGGCACCATCCAAAGGTGCTGTGTTAGCACTTTTGATGTCTGTTCCAAAAGACAGGTGTTGTATGATGTGGGTTGTATTGAAAACTGAAGAAGAATATGGTTGTACATCATGGACATGGATATGATTGATAGTAAAACTTTTTCCTGGAGCTATGTGGAAGCTTCCACCAACCTTAAAAAGAATATCACATGTATAGCATAAAACATGTTTGTATTAGAGCCTGCCATCCAAAAAAAACTACATTTCACTGAACATTTGCCTTGCATGTGAAAACTAAAGTCTTCACACCACATTGGCAAATATAATAAATGAGCAAGGAGCCAATAGCTATAAGTAAAAAAACAAGAAATATTGACCATGGGATCTATGCATGTGACATACCCTGTTGACTTCCATGTAGCCATATATTTGACAGCCTTCTTTGAGGGCCATGTTAGTTTTCTCAACTGATTCATCATCTTTACATTGTTCAATAGTGGCCAGGTCAGGTAATGCCCATCTTTTTAATTTATATGCTTCTTTGACATCATCACAGGTATTGCAACATCTACAAATCCAAAAATACTACGTTATTTTGATAGTACACAGTAACTTCTAAAGTTTGATACATCTTTGGAACTGTATGAGGTTCAGGAAAAAGGAAATTCATATTACAACAATAACAGGAAAAAGTGAACCACAGAGGATATGTGTGCTTAGACACAGGTCCGTGTTATGCATTAAACCTATCGTTTTTATTACAACAAAATAGTACCATGTACTTATGATAATTCCATGTTAACTAAATAATTTATAACATTGTGTTTTAGAATAGACAAGCATGAGCAATGTTCATGTTTCAATATATTATATTGCCCTTTATCGTAGAATGCTATTATAGGTATATTTCATGTTCATAGTTATTTATTCAGTAACAATATACCTTGCATTTGAAATAAAAAAGTCAAAATAACACAATTCCAAAAAAAAAAACGAATGCAGTGACAGAGGGTAACAATATAGAATAAAAATAGAAAATTAATAGAAAATCATGGTTTAGTTTAGTTTATTATATCTTATTTTACATTTTTCACATACAAGTAATTTGGCTTATACTACTATATAGTCATACAGTAATCATTAGATAATAATAATATTAACAAGTTATAATGTGCAACATATAAATATACAAAATATATATAGTTCATAACATAAATGTAATTGTAGAGGTTTTTGAATGTAAATTAACATGAAAACCTATATATATGGGTCAAAGCACCACTTACTGAGATTCTTTAAATGCAGCTCCATAACAACTTCCACAAGTGATTACAGCCACATCGGCAACATTTTTCTTAACCTGAAGTAATAAATAAGATATATATAAGAACAAACACACAACAGCTGGCTTGGATATTTCCAGAGAAAAGCACTTACAGCACTTGTAGATGATATGAACTCTTCCTTCTGTGGTTCTTCTATGGGTGTTCCATTTAAGTCCAGTCTTCTCTTGTGTATATTGTGATCCATCTGAAGGTGTTGTTCTCCCGATGAATCCATAGCATCCAGGACTAAATCTGCAATGTACATGTTGAAGATGTAATGGCTCTTAACATGTTTTGGGGCACAAACACACATGTTGTGTCGTTCTTGTATTTGATAATCAGACATCATACATTTTTTAGTAATCACAATGTCTGGTGATAATAGAAGGATGGCATAGAATGTGTTAAGTTGTTAAATTGATTCCGGAAGGTTTGATGAATGAGACCTACTGTTGATAGGTGTCCCACATATGTAGTAACAACCAAAGGACTAATTCTCCTGACTATAAAGTACTGAAGAAGCCAGAAGTCATGTCACATTTTTTGATTTGTATAGCTTTGCCATCATGGGGCATTGGTAGTTATTCCATGTAATATAGTGAAAATCAGGCATTTTAGGAAAATTCACTAGCAATTTTGAAATTAATACTAAAAACTTACAGTTGCATGAGATGGAGGGAACAATAATATCCAAGTTGATTCTCAACTTATGGCCTCTTGAAGTATCCACAAATAGTTCTTCTGATATATTAGGCGACATATACGTGTGCAATTCGGATAGGAAGAGCAGAACCATTACAAGAGCGCCGGTAACAGTAACTACAAAGAAGAACAACGTTACTTATTTGCAGGTAAGTAATGTAATACATATACTGTAATGGAATACATGTTTTAAAAAATTACTTGCGGCTCCGGTTGCAGTTTTAACTCTAAAGTCTTCTAAAGTTTTAGCGTAGGCATCAAGTTGTTTAAATCTGTCAATTAGCGGTGTAGACATTTTATTCGTGTAATTTATACTAGTGACCTGATATATGTTTTGTTTACATTCATTTAATTATTTTCTTTAATAATACAGGTAGACACTCCCTTATCAAAATATTTCTAAAACTGCTTGTTAACTGAATAATACAAGACAAGTCAAGACACTGTATAGCACAAATTGGATTTGGATTGGATTGATTGAGATTGAGATTGACGTGAATGACGTGAGACGTGATGGTTTTTTATTAAATGTCATCGATCTCGGCGCATGCGCATTCAGCCAAAAAACGAGCAGGAAAAATCGGATAGTCTGGCCAGAGGGGCTACCGCGAAACGAAAACGAACTTCGTTCGTGTATCTCCCTCCCTGTCGCTCGAACTAGCAAGTGCGATAGAGACGGAGATACACGAACGAAGTTCGTTTTCGTTTCGCGGTAGCCCCTCAGGGAAAGATTTTTTTTATATGGGTACTTTTTATATGGCAACAGTAATATCGTTGTCAAACAAATGTGTCAAACGTCTAATTGGTACGATGCTCGGAATAAGGATAAGCATGGAAGCCGCGCTAAAATAAGAGCTTGGCAACAGCTACCTTATTCACTTGCGTATATCTATAGTTGGCGTGAGAGTGAATGAGACCACAATCCGTAATCGGTTTCACATTTTAGTAGGTTTTCACTAAAATGAACTCGGGAAATGTCTGTGTCCTTGCAATAAAGATAAGCATGGAAACCGCGCTAAAATAGGTAGCAGAGACGTATACCTGTCCTGTACTTCCTTACGGCATACAAACGCGGCAGAAAGAGATGTATATGCATTTGTTATCGTCAATTGTGTAGGTTGTCACAAGTTTTATGCAAGTTTGGTCTTTGCTAGGGATGTTACTGTGTCGACTTGTTTATCGATTATTTTACAAACTAAATTGTAATTATATATTTATAGTTTAATAAATAATGCACTGTATGTAAAACGGTTTCCTTCAGTCGTCATAAAAACAAAATGCATAATTTTAAGTAGCATATTTCCAGAAATCATACCAAACTATTATCATAAGGAGACGCTAGACGAGCGAAATCGGTGGTCCTAGCTGAAGCGTGATTTGGCACGTGTCGATACCTGTCGGAAGCACGGCTTCCAATCAAATCAAGGTGGTTTCTATGGAGTACCATACTAGCATCACTTCGTTGTCTATCAGCCCGTCTGTCAATAATATTTTTTCTCAGGAACGCGTAGAGGTATAAAGTTGAAATCTAAATCAAATACTAAATACAATCTCTTTGAGCTCAGCTAAAATCGAACTTCTAAGTAAAGATGCTAAAAAAATACGGCCGTAGGTATATATACCTAAGGCCATATTTTGCCGCATATTTCCAAAGAGTAAGATTGAAATTCATCTGGTCTATGTAAAAACATTACTCACAGCCTAAGCTATTACACTAAGCCATTTTGTTGTCATTCTTCAGAAAACTTGTAATTTCGTATGTTCCAACACAGATTTTTCTATATACTGATAAATACATCCATGTCAATGTCGATAAATTATTGTTCAGAGTTCGATAAAAAATACACATCACTATGTAAATAAACATAACCTCTTTAATCCACAAAAAATGACTTATTTACATGCCGATTTTGCACGAATAATTGAACATGATGATATTTACATAAACTTCTAATAGTGATTATTAATTTTAGCTTAGATCGTTACATGAATAACATCAAAATCTATTGAAACTTACCGGTGAAAGCTTAATGGTCCCTGAACATTTTCTTTTCTTCCCGTATGGGACGTACGACCTTCAATCGCACCAGACATTTGCTTATATTCTACAGTAAACTATAAAGAAAGTAATTTTTACTGTATTCTAATGATTTAGCGCGGAACAATACGCAAATTAATTAATTTTCCATGAGACGGTCCGTTAGTTTATAGAAAATATGACAGCTGCTATAATGCAAGCAAGTTAAGGAGTGACGTTATAACACTTACTACCAAACAATGATGACATATTTAATTTTGCTGGACTAAAAGAGATACAAAAGAGATCCATTTGACATTTCCCGAGTTCATTTTAGTGACAACCTACGAAAATGTAAAACCGAGTAGGGATTGTGGTCTCATTCACTCTCACGCCAACTATAGATATACGCAAGTGAATAAGGTAGCTGTTGCCAAGCTCTTATTTTAGCCCTACCGGGTTGTCTGTGTCAAATGGATCTCTTTTGTATCTCTTTTAATCCAGCAAATTTTAATATGGCATCATTGTTTGGTAAAAAGTTAGTGTCATAACGTCACTACTTAACTTGCTCGCATTATAGTAGCTGTTATATTTTGTTGTAAACAAACGGACCGTCTCCAAGAAAATTAATTATTTTGTGTATTGTTCCGCCGTGAATGATTTAAATACAGTAAAATTTACGTTTCTTATAGTTTATTGTTGTAAATAAGCAAATGTCTTGTGCCATTTAAGGTTGCACGTCCCGTACAGCACGAAAAGAAAATGGCCAGGAACCATTCAGCTTTCACCCGTAAGTTTCGATAGATTTTAATGTTATTAATCCAGGCGTACACACATTTGCTGTGGTTAGTTCATAACAATGAAAGTATATTCAGTTCATAAATAAAATAAAATTATAGCCATGTCTCAGTCAACAAATCATATCAATATTGTATACATTCATGCAATCGTTTTAAAATAAATACAGTCATACGAGCCAAATTAAGGAGATGATCATTACATGTAAATGTAAAATAATTTTAATTAACAATTGTATAATAATAATAATGTCCTAAAATTTTAAGTGAATTTCATAAACAATAATGATAATCTATGTCAATTGCCTGCATTTAGTATATTATTCTTCTAATGAATAAAAACATTCGTTAAGCAGCAATTTATTTAATGCAGAGTAAAATTTGTTGTCAGTGAAGAATGACCACGAAATAGGTACAGCGTTATATATCGTTATTGCCATATGGTAACAGTTTTTGTGATTAAACTTTAGTCTACATTTTGGTCGGACTAGGGCTTTATGTGTGATTGTACGTTTATTTAAGTTACACTTTAATTCGAAGAGATGAATGTTGTTACGAACGAACTTGCATATTTCAAGTATATAGAGACTAGGGATTGTCAAAACTTTGTACTTTTTAAATAGAGGTTTGCAAGACTGTCCATCGAATACCAGTAATTGCACGTAAACATTTCTTTTGCGCAACAAAAGCCCCATGTATGTCTGTAGAATTCCCCCACAAAACAAGTCCATACCGAATTGCTGAACAGACGTAACTGTGATATACGATTAGTGCAGTTTCCTCGGAAGTTATCCTTCTTAGCTTCTTTAGAGCAAAAATAAACCTGTTGATTCTCGTACATATTACATCAACATGTTGCTTCCAATTTAGGTGTTCGTTAACAGTAATGCAGTATGTTTTGCACCTACTATCCAGTCCTTGCCAACTTTAATATTAAGATTGACATTGTTCCTTTTGTTTGTTTGGGTTATAAAATGTATGAACTTGGTTTTAGTAGAATTCATTTGCAAATCGTTATCGTTTAGCCAGTTGTTTGTATTTTTTACGGCCTTGTTAATATTTTCCGCTAACTCATCAAAGCATTTACCTTTTACAATGATAGTGGTGTCATCAGCAAATAACACACTCTGTTGTTGAATTGCAAACGGCAAATCATTAACATAAATTAAAAATAGCAGTGGGCCTAATATGCTACCTTGGGGCACGCCATTGCTGTTTAAGCGCGCGATAGAATCAACATTTTCTACTATTTTCTTCGTCTCCGATGTTCTTACAATACGTGTTATTTGCTTCCTCATTGATAAGTAACTCTTTACCCAGTTATATGCTCGCCCTCTTATTCCATATTGGTATATTTTATGTAAAAGAATCCGATGGTTTACAAAATCGAATGCCTTACTTGAGTCCAAGACAACAGCCACAGCCATTTCTTTTTCGTCTAAAGCATTAAGTATGTTATGTACAAGATCGAAAGCTGCATGTGCAGTTGATTTACCTCGGCGAAAACCATATTGCTCAGAGCACAATACTTCATTTTTATTCAGAAACTTAATGATCCTTTTATACATAACCTTTTCAAATATCTTAGACATAACCGGCAGTAAAGCAACCGGCCTATGATTGGTAATTTCTATCTTGTTTCCTTTTTTAAATAGAGGCTTGATTATCGTAAATTTTAGAATATCTGGAAAAACACCTTGCTCTAATGAGACATTGATGAGTGATGACATAGGACAAAGGTAAAGCTATGCTCTTTGACACAGATTTAATTAATAGCTTTTGTGTTTATGTCGTCTATTCCTACAGAATTTGTGTTTTTTAAAGACATAATTACTTTATGAATTTCACACGGATTTGTATGTTCCAAAAATATAGAGTTAACTTGACTACAAGGAACTTTCGCTTTAGTGCAAAAAACATTCTTTTTTACAGATAAATCAATAAAAAATAGTTAAAAGAGTTCGCAATTTCATTTGGATTACTAATAATACAGTTGTTATCTTTAATTTTAATTTTACTTATCTCGGACGAATAACTATTGTGACTTGAGGATTCAAAACAAATCAAATCAAATCAATATATTTTATTTCAAATAGACTCAAAGAGTGCTTGAGAAACGTCACAAATGATATATGTACTTATATACACAACGCAACAAAAGAAAGTTAAAATTGACTGCACGGAAAATTAACAATATACATTAAAATTTTATAGCTGACAAGCACATACAAAATTATAGAACAGTTCACATCAAAATTGATTATGTCAACTAAATAAAATGTCACTTAAAAATAATAACAATCAAAAGTAGAATAAATTGGCTTAAAAGAAGTTATTGTCTTCCACACATTCCTTAACACTATAATATGCCTTACATACTAAGCGGTCCTTTACAATTTTCTTAAATTTAGTGAGCGTTAGAATCAAAATATCTTTAGGGATTTTATTGTAGAAGCGTACACCATTTCCCATAAAAGACGAATTCACTTTATGGACACGGAACCGAGGCACAACAAGTTTGTCTTTACCTCTTGTATTATAAGAGTGCACTTCGCGATTTAATTTAAACAAGTGCTGATTTCTTTTGACATACATGATATTTTCAAGAATGTACTGGGAAGCAACTGTGAGAATGTTAATGTGCTTGAACTTTTCTCTTAGGGAGACACGAGATCCTAACTGATAAATTGATCGTATTGCCCTCTTTTGTAAGATAAATATGGATTCGATGTCAGCGGCTTTTCCCCAGAGTAGTATGCCATATGACATTACACTATGGAAGTAGGAAAAGTATACAAGCCTGGCCGTCTCAACATCAGTGAGTTGCCTCATTCGTTTGACCGCGTATGCTGCCGAACTAAGCCTATTTGCCAACATGACTATATGTGGACCCCATTGCAGTTTATTATCTATGGTTACACCTAGAAAAACCGTACTATGGGCGAATTCAAGAGTCTCGTCCTTCAACTTCACCTGGTCACTGCAACAAGCCTTAACATTAGGAAGCGTGAACTTGATACATTTCGTTTTTTTGCTGTTCAAAAGTAGGTTGTTGGCTGTGAACCAGTTAGTAATAGAGCTTAATACTGCATTCACAACATTGTTTTGCTTTCGGCTTAATTTAAAAATTAGTGATGTGTCATCAGCAAATAGTATGATGTCATGTTTTTTGCTTATATGATAGGGCAAATCATTAATATTATCATTATTCAATGATATTCCATGTAGCTTTCCCCTTGTTTTGGGCATTAAGTATCTGGATTTTGTGATGTCTTTCTTGTGCTACAGCTATACATTTTTTTAGTACTTTCGAATACTTACGGAATTGTAATTTATTTTGCTCGGATTTGTTTTTGTAGAAATTATATCTCAGCGAGCACTTAGTCTTGCAGCTTTTTTTAAGCCTTTTGTGACCCACGGCTTTTGTTTGGCTTTAGTAGATATTTTAATTTTTATCTTAGGAAAACACATGTTATAAAAGAGCGTAATAGTATCATGCAAGATTTTAAATGATTCTTCTGTATCCGTTGATGATAAAACATCTGAAAAACTTAAATTATAGATGGACTCTTGAAATTTTCTCATATTGTCGTCACTATAATCTCTTTTGTACATAAACTTTACTTCTTCTTTCCTTTGTAAATAAATGCAATTGTTTGCGCGGTGTTATGGTCCGATAGCCCAATATTATGTGTTCTACCAATGGCATCATAAACATTGCTTAAAATATTATCGATACATGTTTTTTGTCTCGTGGGTTCGCGTATATGATATCTGAAGTTATGATTCAAGAGTAATTATATAATTCGGCTTTGTCTTTACTCTTACCAAGAAAGTCAATATTGAAATTGCCAGCAATTACAATGTTACCTTTATGTTTTTCTAAAATTGTGAGGAGTTAATGAAACCGGTCAAAAAATATGGAAATATTTGAGTTTGGAGTGCGATACAAGCTCACCACGATAATGTTTAATGAAGTTAAACTTATACCACATACTTCAAATTCTTTTTCTTCTACTAGGTGGTTTAATGTATTTAGTTCCTCGAATTGTAGGCTATTTTTAACCAGTATGCAGGTCCCACCCCTTTTTTTATTAACTCTAGACTCTAGACTCTAGAGTCTAGAGAAACATGTCCCTAAGTTATGATTTAGAAGGCGCAGATACTACTTCCGACACGTATCCACACGTGCCGAATCACGCTGCAGGACTACGCGTCTCCTTACGATAACAGTTTGGTATGATTTCTGGACGAATGCTACTTAAAATTATGCATTTTGCTTATATGACGACTGAAAGAAACCGTTTTTCACAGAGTTCATTATTTATTAAAACTATAAATAAATAAGTACAATTTAGTTAAGTTGTATAATTTATCGACAAACAAGTCGACGCAGTAACATCCCTAGCAAAGGACAAAACTTGTGACAACCTCCACAATTGAGGATTAACAAATGCATGTACATCTCTTTTTAACGCGTTAGTACGGCATAAGAAAATAAGAAGAAAGTACAGGTATACGTCTCTGCTACCTATTTTGGCGCTCCTTCCATTTTTATCCTTATTCCGAGGATTATATTCTCTTTGGTATTAACTAAGCGAGACCAATCCGAACGTCAGCCGAACATTTCCGAACGATGGCTGACGGTTCAAATTGTCAATATTATCGAGATTTCATTACGTGATTTGATTGTAGAAAAAATACGCAACAGTACCGGGAGCCTTTATGCTCTTATTCTAAGGTAGGTAATATCCAGAAAATTGATTCTAAAATTTATTTCTCGTGTTACTTGCGTTGTTTTTGAGAAACGTAACGCCGGAGATCGTATTTTTTGTAAGGCGCTATCTCGCTCGTTCCTTCGTGATTTATCGCGTTCTGGTTTTTCGATTTTATATAATAGATACGGGTCACTCACGTCCAGTAGCCGGAAAATAACTTGCGCAACGCGGGGCGGGACGGGAAGTCGGGGGACAGCTCGCACGTACAATTCGCCCTGCGAACTGCCCTGCCCCTCCCCTTCGTCCCGCGTTGCGTTCTCAAAAACAACGCAAGTAACACGAGAAATAAATTTTAGAATCAATTTTCTCCCGGTTCTGTTGCGTATTTTTTCTATAATCGCGTAATGAAATCTCGATAACATTGACAATTTGAACCGTCAGCCATTGTTCGGAAATGTTCGGCTGACGTTCGGATCGGTCTTGCTTAGTTAATATCAAAGAGAATATAATATAACCACTACGTTCTTAAGAGACGGGACTTCGCTTCGAACTAAGTTTTGGATGACAATTGACATTATCGGTTCGAAACATGTCGAGCGATTTTCGATGTAATTTATTATATTTTAATTTAAACACTTTTAATGATTGACCGAAACTGCTCATTTTTACGGTGATTTACGGAGGACAAGCCATATCCTACTAATATTATAAATGCGAAAGTTTAGATGTTTGTTACTCAATCACGCTTAAACGGCTGAACCGATTTGAATGAAATTTTGCACGAAGATAGTTTATAGCCTGGATTAAAATATAGGATAGTTTTTATCCCGGGTCCACGCGGACGAAGTCGCGGGCAGAAGCTAGTAAAGTCATAAGTCATGGAAAGTAGGCGGAGGAAAAATAAAATATAACAAAATCCAATTTGTCTTTTTATTTTTTAAGTTAATAAGTAAACTTAAGTTACTTATTATCGCCTGTCTGTCATAACAGAAATCAGTTTAAGGCAGCGTCGTCTTAGGTACCCACGAAAATGCCATTCCAAAATCGGATATGACGGTAACTTTTCTAAACCTATGCTAATCAATTCCATTGTTTCGGTAGGGCGTTATAAATTTAACAAACATAATGAGTAGGGATTGATTCTGATTTTGTCGGCCTTTCACATACATTTGTCATACAATGTAATTATTATTAACATTAGGTATTGAGTATTATTTACATTATGTTTACAGTCTTTTAATTTAATTTAAGAGATCACTTCTTTACATTGAAACCTTCTCCCGTAGGATCCAAAATCCATGGGTAGTTGTTCGGGCATTCCATGCAAGTGAACAGGCGCAGTGTCTCTCCTGGCAACTCTCTGGTGGTCAAGGGACAGGCGTTGGGCAAAGAGCAGAAGGGCTGACCTTTCACGTCGCACTTGTCTTGCTTCCATTCTTGGAAATCTCTGAGAGAAGACAACTCGGTAGGGTTTTGCATCCATTGGATGACCTGTATTAGTGAAGTGAAGTAGACGTCATTCTTTTCCAACATTTCTTCAATAAATTTGATCAACTCGTCTCTAAATTCCTTTTTGGATTTAAGCCATGAGGCGTGGAAATGCAGACCTAGAGGGGCACGGTTAGTACTGTAGTGGCGGTTGAAGTTGTGTCTCAGAAGGCGTGCAAACTGGTCACCAGTCTGAATGTTAGAGCAAGAATCGACCACGTGACAACCAGGTAGAGATTCGTCGAAAGTGGGGTCGTCTCTACGGTCCAACTCGTTCATGACCATTTCCCAAACAGGGTGGCTCCTGGATGGGCAGTTGTGCGCGTTGCCGTTACACTTGTGGGGCATGCGGAAATATAGCGTGTAGGGCCAGATAGGAACGCGACTAAGAGGAGCAGTAATCGAAGCATCATACACGAAGTATTGGTCGGCCATCATTTCGAATTGCTTGTTGCCACCGACGCGGAGATACGGCGCGCGAACGCCGATGATGGAGGCGTCAGTGATGTTGGCGAAACGCTCAATAATAAGACGTCCGCCAGCCATTTCGGCGAGCCAGTCGTCGTAGCTCCCGCTGGTCCAGTATTGCGGGTCATCTTTGTGGGTGAGCGAGAATACAGAGATCTCGTGTCCTTTACGATGCAACTCTTGAACGGCCGCGTAGTTTGTATATTTATGAGAGACGAAGAAACTACCACGGATTTGACAGCCATTGGGGTTGTGCCGGTTCCCGTTGAATATTTGCTCGTACAAGTCAATATTATCTACATTCACGGCTCCATTGAAGGTAATTGTAATCATCTGAGGGACTTGGTTGGGCTCGATACCTCCAGGAATACGCGTTCCATCGGCAGAGCAGAAACAATCGGGCAGTGTACACTGATTAGGGTCACAGTCGGGAGCTCTGTTGGGATCTACGTCGACAGCTGCAATACAAAATTAATTATGTTTTGGCGGATTTCATATTTTTTGAGCGATTGAGTGAATATGTCATATAGTACACGTCAGCTACTTACTGCAAGCATTTTCGTCAGACTCGTCTTTGCAGTCCGGTTTTCCATTACAGAACAATTCCTTTTCTATACAGTCTCCACTTCCACATGCCAATTTTCCTTCCGGGCAAATAGGTTCATCTGTTTTCAGGATAGGCAAAATCTTCCTTGGTTCTGGAAAATTTAAAATAACAGTTTAATTCAAGAAAACTACATCTCGATTGCTTTTAGGGATTTATTTGTGTGAGTATATGTGCAAGTGTAAAACCATTAACTAGGTAATGTATATTTTCTGTGTTGCTCATATAATTGTTGCAAATGTGTTTTAAGGAAAACATAGGATTAATTAAGAAAGAGGGAGAGATTTGGCAAAGCATGAGAGTGACCACCGAGTAGAGGTGGGGACGTAGTTACTTAATGGCGACGACAAGATAAGTAAGTAGTATGCCACATTTATGCTCAAGTGATTAAGTCACAAACTTAATAATGATACTTTGTTAAAGTTTCGAGGAATTTTACTAAGAGGGAGAAGTTGCACGATGAAGATGGTTTACTATTATAAGAAAGAAGGGCGTTTAAAAACTTTTTAATATAATAGTACTGCATTTACTTACATGTAAATATTTAGAAGAATGCTTCGGATTTTTTATATTTTTTACGTGGTGCCCTTTTATGAATAAAGTAGGTATGTTACTAATAGAATAGGTACATAATTGTTATACTGAGAATGATATAGGGAATGCAATTAAACAGTCATATTTCATAACCGGTTATAATTTCGGTTATGGTTTAAAAATAGGTAACCGAAAACCGGTTATAATCGGTTAGGGTAAAATCAAGGAAATTATCGGTTAAACACCACAAAATAACTATTGACCATGCTGACAAAATGTGGCAACCCACATACACGGTCTCATTGAAATCTCACGGCACCTGCAGTCAAACCACGCCTAACAAGCGTGAGCGCCCTGTTTTCGCCCTTTTTTAAACAATTATCCAATAATTTACCACTAAAACCGACTTATTTGTCAAAATCACAGAAATAATGTAATCCTATTAATATTATAAATGCGAAAGTTTGGATGTTTATTACTAAATCACACAAAAACGGTTGGACGGATTGAGATGAATCTTAGTGGTATACAAAACAAATAAAGTATAATAGTACTTTTCGTCCCATGAAAGTCCAACAAAAGGAAATCAACGCGAACGAATTCACGGGCAAAAGCTATATAATAATAAATCGACCTATATACGTCCCACTGCTGGGCACAGGGCTCCCCTCACGGCTCAGAGGGAACGGGCAGTACTCTGGCGACTGCACTGGGGCGTGGGGACTGCACATACACCTTTGAACTTCGCAGATGAATGCAGGTTTCCTCACGATGTTTTCCTTCACCGAAAAGCTAACGGTAAAAAAAATGTAATGATATATACCGTACATAAGTTCCGAAAAACTCATTGTTACCAGCCGGGGTTCGAACCCACGACCGCCGTTTGACAAAAATATTGTAAGATAGTGCTTCATTTATTCTGATAATTTATATATTAAGTAAAACTATAACCGTAAATAACGTGACAACCGTTTTTTCAAAATTCCGAAACCCGTTTATGAAACTTTGTCGAAATAATCGTTTAATAACGGGTTTCTTCGGTTTCGGTTAAAATGGTTTGCATTCCCTATAGGTAATTATAATATAACTCGTTCTATTAATAGATTTCTCACTTTGAGAAATCTGGAAATCATATTTTATTCATAAACAGGGACAAAATGATTGGTATTATTAGTTAAGTACAATAAAATGTTAATTTTCGTAGCTGCAAATATTGAAAAGCGTGTATAATACATATCAGTGCCGATAACCTTAGATTACCTAAGTTTAGTTCATACCCATGCATTGGTATTAAATAATAAAGATCAATGCAGAAAACTAGAAAAAGTGGAATTAGTTTGGTATAATCAAGAGGTATAATGAAGCTTAAGCGTAGAGTTAGTGTCGGAGAGAGTGTGGGAGAGTGTGTGGCTGTGAGAAGGAGACACAGCGCCTGCCGTATGCGAGGGACTGTTGTGAAACTCAACTGGCAGTGTTTATAGTTAGTTTTTTAATTTATCGTTACTAATCACTTCGCTAGTGTCATTTTTACATTATTATTCCATAATTTGATGCATCAACATTCTCTCATATTGTAGTAAATAAGACAATGATCATTGGAATGAGAGGTAAACATATCGAATGAAACGGAATCGTGGTGAGCCGTACATTATGAGGAATGTTGATACTTGCGCAGCGGGCCGGTCCGTCCGGGCCGCCCCTCCGTCGGGCCTCATGCAGAACACCTAATCTACAGTGCAGCGCGGCCCTCTACCCAAGCCCGATTGCTCGCTATGCGCGAATAGCATCTGTTTCGGCACTTACTCTCGAGTTTGTCACAGTTGTTCACTTTACCCTTCCAGTCGCAGGTTTGTTTATCGAGATCAAAAGCCAGTCCGGATGGGCAAGTGATCTGTTTAAGACCTGACCTAGTGCACCTGCGTTGACAAGAAATGGGCGATTAAATACAACATAATTGATCCGGAAGTGGAAACACGGAAGGCTAATAGCACGTCCGGTTACGATGCGTATAACCCGGAATTCAATCGACTCCGGGACGGAAGCCTAGCCCTCCGCAAGACCACTTCCTTCATTCGTCAGAACTTACTTTCTAATTTGTCACAATTCTTAACATGTGTTTTCCAGTCACAGGTTTGGCGGTCAATATCGAAGCCGAGTCCCCCGGGGCAGCGCACCGAGGCGAGCCTGGTGACGCCGTTCTCGCCGCCCTTGTCGCACCTGTACACAGCGAGGCTCTCAATGTCTATGTCGGCACCCTCATGTCTCAACCCCAAGCATGTCAACTCTAGCGCGCCGATGCGATCTCAGCAGCAAACGTAGATGCTTTTTTCTCTCCCCGCCCGGCACATAGTCGACGCAAAATCAAGGTTTAAATAGAGTAGGTTTAACTAGAGTTGAAACTATTGAGAGACCCCAAATAGACATAAAAGTCACAATATACATTAAGCTCTTCCAAAAACCAATATGTAGGTACCTACAGAATAAACAAGAATAATAGTTTAATAACGGCATTGGCATTCTATATTGCACATGCTACCAAGGTGACTTAAAAAGATGCGCTTCAGTAAACAGCCGCGCAATCCAAGTTAAAGAGGTCAAGTGGTCAACAACTGAATGCGATTTTCCATACACACATTTTGACCGCAAGAAAATGTATATGGGCATTTTATACTCGATTACATTTAGTAATTTTGTTTAAATCATATTTTTTATGTCGAAGTATTATCTATTGACAGCTAGGTAGATAGGTACCTATCTATTCGTAGTAGGTAAAATGATCGTCATTTAGTATTGATTTGTAAGAATCTATAATACACGACCAATTATATTCAGGACACGATGGTGAGCGTTCCGTTCACAAGCCTGCTGTATCAAGGTCTTGCATACTAAAAAGTGCACATAAATAAACCAATACAAGTCGTCAAGCAACAATGATTCATAATAGGAATACTAAAGCTATTTTCTTAAAATCCTTGTATTCAGCTATTAGCGGCGGTGCTGTCTATCCCTCAAATTGCGCAACAAATACTTACAATTTTATTAATGAGGTAAGTAGGCTTAATCGCCGTAGATACTGATGATTGAATGCCGGTTTTCTTGGATACCAGTCATGGAAACTCGTTTGGTTCCAGACCAGTTTTCTCTTCTATGTATAGAATGGAAAAACAAGTATGTCCAAATAACAAATGAACGTTAACTTTTAAATAAATTAATATAATAAAATTCAGGATTAATATGTTCGGCAGAGTGCCTGGTTCTTGGTTGATTTTTGAAATGTATGAAACATAAATCTGTTCAGCCACGCCGTTTGACCTGAGCTGTGGGGTAATACGAGTATTTGATGGTGTCGTGCTCACCTGACGACGTCGCGGCAGTCGCCCTCGACCGAGAGTCGGAAGTACTCGTCGGCGGGGCGGCCGTCGCACAGCTGCTCGGCAGTCGCATCATCGGAAGGGTTGTCTTCGGCTTGCCGCTTCACGCGATTTTCGCCGCTAACTACAACCAAACGTTAATTTAAATAACCTTTATAATTATAAGTTTCAAAACCTAAAAAAATATATTTGCAATTTCTTTAACTTAAAAATCAAATCTTTTATATTATTTTGAAAGATGCGCATAATGCGATATTCCTAAATTCTAAAAGTAAGTTTAGCAGTTATTGGTACCTATAGGTATACCTAACTATGTTGGTACCTACTTTATTATGTACCTACTCTACATTTATTTTATACAATCGTTTGTCCTGATTGACTGACTGATTGACTCATCAACGCCTAGCCGAAACCACCCGAAACTTACTGAAACTAGGAGAATGACATTTTTAAAGTAGGTTATTTTGATAAGATAGGCATTATTGTCGGCTCATAGTTTATTTTAATTCGTAGTTGGTCTAAAACGTACAACCTTTATATATAAGAAACAACTGAATTGTATTATTTTGCACACAAGCACACCCGCGTGATAAAATATAGCCAATATCCATCCTGAAAGTCTAATATATAAGTACTCTGGTGAAATGTTTTTTGTAATCGGATATGCGAGTCCGGACTCCAATCCGCTCCGAACTTGCTACAATCTCACAGAATTTTCCTATTTAAGTGGGTAATATTACTATACCTAGAAAAAGTATAATCTATATCCAAACAGGAAGTCTAATCTTATACGGTAAAAGACTTTTTGTAATCGGATAAGCGGTTCCAGAGATTATACCCTCTACATCATCATCATTTTCAGCCTGTAATGCCCACTGCAGAGCATAGGCCTCTCTTCGTGTACGCCATCCCTTACATACAAGCTTACACAATCTCTCATACAGTAGGTGAGTATAGACAAATTAACTAGAATACTGATATCACAGACGAAGTTGCGGGCATAAGCTTATGTATATTAAAGTAATGAAGTCTTTATTGCATTCTACCTGAAATGTAGTAAGTTATGGCTGTTAGTCTTTAACGCTTATTAGGTAACGCAGCTCAGCGTAAGCGCGATTACAACACCGCGAGTGAAGGAATGTAGGTACCGTTTCACTGCAGCGTTGTGTTGTCGTTACGACTAGTTAAATTTAAACTTGTTTTGAAGGTACTGTTCCTTTGGCAATGCAGGCAGCAACGTGTAACGTAATTAAGATATTGAAAGTGGTTCTGCATCCGACGAAAAAGGAAACTCGGTACTTCACGAGTAATTTGTTAGCAACCGTGAAATATTTAAGTTAGCCCGAGAATTGCAATTCCGTTCCGTTCGTTAGTAAGTTGCTGGGGCTATTGAAAGTTGAAACAAAATGAAATCGAGGTCACCGCCATCACCTAGCCACGTAGCCGGGACCCACACTGTTGATATTGATATTGGCGATCTTTAACTTGTTCTTTGTAATACAAAAACAATATATCAATATATCATGCCCATGTACTTAGTTACTGTAGGAAATTAAAAGCGACTAATTTCACTAAGTCATGAAATTTTGCTGAGTAGAGCTAAGTTAAAATAATAAAAATACCTAATTAAACGCACATCTAATGCTCTCTTAATTTGATTGCTCTCTAGATTAATAAATGGGGGCAAACTAAATCATTTTTTTTAAATATTTATTAAATAGTTTTAATATGAACACTTAAAATAAATAATATGTTACGGATTGATATTTACTACAGAAGGGTTACAAATTGTGCAATGACGCTTTGTTTAACGCGAATATTTTTTATCATAAATATGTGAAGGTACTCACCACAGCAGCCAAGTAACAATAGCCCGAGGCACAAGTACGCGTGTCGAGCCATGACGCTCGCCGAGGACTGGCCGCCGAGTCGCACGCCTCGCTCAGGAAAGTGCAAGAGCTCTCCGCTGCCCCTCTTCACCTATTTATATAACCTTAGGCATGGGGCTCTATGACAGGCTGGTAGGCGCGGGCCGTGCTCGTGCTAGACGCACTGCTACTCCCGGCGATGTACGCCCCTGCACCGCATGCAAGCTTTAATAAGCACTTGATGACGCTATCACGAACTAAGCACCTAAACATTCATGATAATTACCTTTATTAACGATATTTACACTTTCTTAATATTGCATTACGGAAAATGATTAGGCACGTTAACAACTATGAATCAGTTCAATCAGTGAATTCACTAAATACTTACAGGAAAATATCTAAACTATAGCTGTCTAATTATTTGTACGATTGCTATTACCGTTTTATAAAATTATTATCTCTTTATTCAATTTTAATGTTAGGCTAGGTTTTTACAATAATTACCTATATAAAAAGTAAAATATAAAACTATACATACAAAATATAAAATCATTATAAAAACCTAACTTAGGGTACCGCCGGCAGCGAGGCGGGGCCTAAGCTGCCGGTGGTCAGGGCGTCAGAGACAGGAACCTCCTGACTATCCGCGCAGTATACAGGAGTACCGCCTTCTGTATCTGACCCTTGACCCAGCCATCTAGCGAGAGTCTCTTGAGATGATGGTCGAGACTCTTCGCTATTAAACCGTTCGCCGAAACGACTATCGGGACGATGATCGTCGAATCAACATCCCACATGGCGGTTACCTCGTGAGCCAGGTTTAGGTACTTGCTGGCTTTGTCCTTCTCGGCCTTCACGAGGTTCTCATCATGGGGGATGGTGATGTTGATGAACACTGCCTGGCGTTTCGATCGATCTGTCAGCACAATATCAGGCCTAATAGTCCTGTCCGTGATGACAGATCGATCCCAATAGAGCGTGGCACGACCATTTTCGAGGATTGGCGCAGGGGTGTACTTATAGTAAGGCACTTCGGAGACCACAAGACCGTATAGCAGTGCAAGTTGCTGGTGAATAATCCTGGCTACAAGGTTATGTCTGTGCAAGTACTCGCCGTTAGCAAGATGACCACAACCAGAGATAATATGCCTGAGTGACTCCCCGGGACGGCGGCATGCCCGACAAATGTCGACCGTACCGTACTTCAGGATATACCTCCGGTAATCGTTCGTCATGATAACTTCGTCCGCAATTGTACAGACAAAACCTTCGGTTTCCCCGAAGAGATCCCCGAAACGTAGCCAGTTCACCGACGCGAGCAGGTGTACATCGGGTCCTGTGAGGGCCTTGTAGAACCGCCCGTGTAGCTCCTTGCTCCTCCACACCTCCATGCGGTCCTCGGCGCTCATTACTTTAAGTCTGTCATTATAATTATTATTACTATGCAACTTCCGATAGTATATTTAAATAGAACACATACGCGAATTGGTATAAATCAATCTATACTAATCTACAACTGCTGTCAAATCTGTGAGATTGTAAACGAATTGATTGTATAAGTTTGTAAACTTATAAACTTTTAGAGCTACAAACTTATAAACTTTTAGAGCTATATGTTTTGGGTAATCTCCGGAACCGAAAATTCTTTCACTTGCGTGTAGAATGGACTATCTTGATGGTTATTGGCTATATTTTATCCTGTGGGTCTGGCTGGAGGAAGCCGCGAGGGCAGCAAGTCTATCCTCAGGATCCACTTATGCGATTTTTTTTAAATATTCGTCTTTAATGTTTGAGTTAAGACTTCGTACACCAAACTAAAATCACATACTTTTTACTTTGGAGCTCCTAACTCAACATTTTACAACTGTTTAGACAACTAAAATAAATTCGACAAATCACTGCCTTTACTGAACTATAATGAATTTGACCAATAGGAGTAAATAAAAGACATCATCGACAAAAAAGAAAAAGCCGTTGGCTGCGCTTCGTTTCAGCAGGGCTTTTTTTCTCGTTAAACCCATAGTGAGGGCCCAACTAGCACACTAGCGTTAAATGAACTCTTATATCATTCTTATATCGGTTCCAGCCAAGTGTTGAGGTGTTAAGAATGCCTGTAAAAAAGGTGTTAGAGCATGCTCTAACATCCTTATAACCACGAAAGAGGCCCACGTCTTACAGGTAAAGGTATTAGAAAGCCTGTAGAGTAGTGTTATCTGACACCCATAGTGGCACCCAACGCTCTACAAACACCGTAGTAACGCTTAAGGTGTCAGCTGAGAGTGTTATAACACTCTTGCGCTCACCCAGTTTCAAGTGAGCATCTTACTCTTTTCTTTACTATAAAATTATGAGACAAATATAGTCTACTGACAAAATGGCGTAGATAGTTAGTAGCTATTCATATACAGGGCGTCCCAAAATCTATGAATGTAGAATTACTAACTTTTAAAATAACATAAAGTCTTCTTTGAGCAAAATTCACTATCTACGATATTTAAGGTACTTCCCCTTCATGTCCCATAAGTTTGGGACGCCCTGTATATGTGACAGAGTTTATATAGTGGCATCCATAGAATGGCTAGAGTAACATAAATAGTGAAGTATTTTGATGTCAAATATTGAATAACCTAATCAATTTGTAGGTTAGAGTTCACCAAAACAATGGCGAACTTACATTAAAGCTTTAGGGCTCAGTTAAGTCATCTATAACATTATTGAGTTACAACACCTGTCATCATCATCATCATATCAGCCGAAGGACGTCCACTGCTGGACATAGGCCTCCCTCAAAGAGTGCCAAAGTGACCGGTCCTGCGCCACCCGCATCCAGCGGACTCCAGCAACCTTTACCAGGTCATCAGTCCACCTTGCGGGGGGCCTACCCACGCCGCGCCTTCCGGTTCGTGGTCGCCACTCGAGAACCTTTCCGCCCCAACGGCCATCGGTTCTACGTGCTATGTGCCCCGCCCACTGCCGCTTAAGTTTAGCGATTCGGAGGGCTATATCGGTTACCTTGGTTCTGCTGCGGATAGCCTCATTTCTGATGCGATCACGCAGAGAAACTCCCAACATAGCCCTCTCCATAGCCCTTTGGGTGACTTTGAGCCTTCTTATGAGGCCCATAGTAAGCGACCACGTTTCAGTGCCATATGTCATCACTGGCAACACACACTGGTCGAAGACTCTCGTCTTGAGACACTGCGGAATATTGGACGAAAAGATGTGCCGTAGCTTCCCGAACGCTGCCCAGCCGAGTCGGATTCGACGATTGACCTCTTTCTCGAAGTTGGACCTACCTAACTGGATAGTTTGTCCTAGGTATACATAATCGTCTACAACTTCGAGTGTAAAGTGTCCGATTGTAATGGGAGTTGGTACTACATGGGTATTTGACATGATCTTCGTCTTATCCATGTTCATTCTTAGACCAACTCGTTCGGAAGCTTTATTGAGGTCATCGAGCATCGTACTTGTCCTCCATGGTCTCAGCCAAGACTACTATATCATCAGCAAACCGAAGGTGAGTGATGTACTCGCTGTTGATGTTGATGCCTAGCCTTCTCCAGTCCAGAGTTTTGAAAACGTCCTCCAGTGCAGCGGTGAACAGTTTTGGAGAAATAACATCTCCTTGCCTGACTCCTCGCTGCAGCGGAATAGGTTTCGAGTTCTGGTCCTGGAGTCGAACTGACATAGTGGCGTTCTCGTACAAACACTTCAGCACTTCGATATAGCGATAGTCAACTTGGCACCGCTGGAGAGACTGTAGTACAGCCCAGGTTTCAATCGAATCGAAGGCTTTCTCGTAGTCCACGAACGCTAGGCAGAGGGGCAGGTTATACTCCTCGTTCTTCTGTGTAACCTGACGGAGCGTGTGGATGTGGTCTACGGTACTAAAGCCTCATCGGAAACCGGCTTGTTCGGGAGGCTGGAAGTCATCTAACCTGCGTACGAGACAATTTGTAATGACCCTCAAAAACAGCTTATAGACATTGCTCAGAAGTGAGATGGGTCTGTAGTTTTTCAGGAGGGTGTTGTCACCCTTTTTGAAGAACAGCACCACCACCCCTCCGTTCCATGCCTTTGGAGTTCTCCCTTCCAGTAAGACGGAATCGAACAACTTCTGAAGGGCCGTAAGGACTGGTTTTCCACCCGCCTTCAGGAGTTCGGCTGTTATTCCGTCTTCACCGGGTGCCTTGTTCTTGAGCTGTTTAAGAGCCATTACAATCTCGTACAGGCTGATGTCCGGGATGTCGTCGGTATAGTGCCGGGTTAGTCTAGCTCTAGGGCCTTCCGCCCGACCAACTTCGGGTTTGCGTGTTGACGTGTATAGCTGTCCGTAAAAGCGCTCTATCTCACCCAGAATCTCGGTTTTAGAAGAAACGATTCTACCATTTTCAGTTTTTAACTTCGCGAGCTGGCTCTGCCCTATAGACAGATCTCTTGAGAACACTTTAGAGCCCTTATTACGCTTGATGGCCTCTTCAATACAATTTGTATTGAATTGGCGCAGATCGCGGGTAAGGGACATGGAGATCTGTTTATTGAGCTGCCGGTATAAGGTCGCATCGGCTGAAGACTGTAGAATCATTTCACTCCTTTCCTTCATGAGCTTCTGAGTGGAGCTGGAGAGCCTTTTAGTTTTGTTGGTCCCTTGGGCCTTGAAGAACTTAGACCCAGTGGAACGGACAGCTTCCACAAACCCGTCGTTCAGTTCGTCCACATCGCCGCCTAGGCAATCAAAACGGTTTTGGAGTTCCAGCTTGAAGCTCTCGGGGTTTCGAATTTGGATTGATGCTGGACGGAGCGTAGACTTCATCAATCGAGAGCGTTCTTCCTTTTCCTTGACGCATATATTCAATGTGCCTCTTACCAGACGGTGATCGCTCCCGGACCGTTTTGACCGTATTGATCATAGAGACATCATTGAATATATGCTTCCTCGTCGACATGATGAAGAGAATCTCGTTTTTAGTTGCACCGTCGGGACTCATCCAGGTCCACTTTCTGTGCTCGTGTTTCTTGAAGAAGGAATTCTTCATGTAGAGTCCCTCCTTCTCCAAGAAACCAGCCAGTTGGCTCCGGTGGTTCCGACTTCCAACTCCAAATTGCCCCACTTTCAGCTCTTCACCATCTCTCTTGCCCAGTTTTGCTTTGAAGTCCCCCATGACAACGGTGAAGTAGGTTTTGGAACTATGCATATATCTTCATACATAGCCTCCACCTCTTCATCGGAGTGTGCCGAGGTCGGCGCGTAAACCTGTATGACCTTCAATGAGTACCTGTTGGATACTCTGAGTATTAGGTACGCCACCCTAGTCGACACACTCTCAATCTTCACAATGTTATTCACGAGGGACTTGTGGACAAGGAACCCGACACCTCCCTGGGACTGTTGGTCGCCCTCCCGGAAATAGAGCAAGTTGCCGGATTTGAGGGTTATCTTATCCCTCCCCTCTCTTCGGACTTCAGATAACCCTATGACATCCCAACGCAACTTGCTCAACCCTTCCTCCAGTTCCGCAATCCTTTCGTCGGTCCGCAGTGTGCGCGTGTTATACGTTGCCAGGGCCAGGGGTCGTCGGTGGTGGTAGCCGGATCTTCGCCGGAGATTCTTCGCACCCCTGACCCCGCTGGTACCCTGGCCGCTACCACAACCAGGGTATCGGGGGCCGCCGGAACCTCGGGGCCGTGGTTTTTTTGTACCGTTCATTTGGGTATATGCCATAATCGCCACGCTTGGCATGCGGGTTGGCGATCGCAGTATTTCCATCGCACTCCAGGGACGCTGCTGCCCATGCCCCCCCCATGCCCCCCCATATACCCGGGTCCTGTAGTCAAGAATATTGTGCAGGCTTTGCCTTCATAACGGTGTTATAATACACTCAAATAACCAACCCTGTTATAAAGTCCCTGCCTGCACCTTATAGTAGATATAACACCTTAAGCTTTATAAGACACTCCACGGCAACAACTAAAAAGCAATACGAGTTAATGAGCGTCAGCGAGCAGTCTTGTAAAGGGTTAAGCGTTACAAACCGGTTAAAGCTTTAACATCTTAAGTATAATTGCTTTGAGTAGCACTCTTATAACACTAAAACCTTTTTAGCAGCGTTCAATAAAGCTCTAGTAACACTTTTGGAGTCTTTTTTTCTTAACTCCTCTATAACACTATTAGTTCCAACAGATAATTATAAGTCACCTATAAATGTTAAGGTTATAATAAAACCCTTAGCTGACACCAAAATGTTAGTTGGGGGGTATCATTGGATAAGTTGTTCAAAAATATTATGGGTTTCTTAATAGTATTTTATGCAATCGTTATATAATGCATGCTTTTTCAGTCGAGTACCACGTTGAGGCCACGAAGCTTGCTGAGTGGACTAATTAAGGTACGACACTTAAAAAGCTAATTATATAACTATTGTATACTTTTTCTACGAGTCAACTGAACTAATTAAACTTGATATCTATTGAAAACGAAGTGCAACCAACGGCTTTTTCTTTTTTGTGCGTTGATGTTTTGACTTTCTCATGACCGCGTCCTATTGTTCAACTACATTATAGTCCAGTAAAGGCGCCACGTGATTGGTCAATTTAATTTTAGTTGTCTCAATAGTCATGAAAAGTTGGGAGCTCGATAGTAAAAAGTATCTGATTTAAGTTTAGTGTACGAAGTCTTACTTACTTCAAACATTAAGGTCGAGTATAAAAAAGATTTTTCAAAGTAAAGATTCGTTTGCGAGATATTTTTGTTCGAGTCATGTGCGAAAAAAGAATAGAAGATTTTGTATCACAAGCGTCTACAATATAATGAGCCATATTACCACGAGATGGTTATTTTTCCGAACGAAGTGAGGGGAAATAGTTCGAGGGGTAATATGGCTTTTAGACCAGAGTTATACACTCTACTTTTCACTTCCACAGCGAGAAAATAGTAAAATAGTACATTGTGATACAAGTGAGGTATGTTGATAATTACATCAGAGGCAGAATTATATAAGAGAGCCGAGGATGTAATTATCAAAGCTCACACGTTTCATACGACGTTTTTCAACACATTTTGCGAGGAAAAAATCCTTTTCTTTAGATGAAAATTGTATAGGCCTGCCAAGTTATTTTCTTTACTTATTTATGGGAATAGGTTTTTACTCACATTTTGTTATACATCGCCAATTATTTCCAGTGGCGTCCATTCTTGTTATCACTTTTCTAGTCACAACGAGTCAACATATTTGTTAATAACCAAACACGCATTAACAATGTTTACAAATATCTGTGAAATCAAATAACCTATAATGGCGCGTAACAGTTTTTTTTCGTGAAGTTTGCGCAGTGCGCGCGCATTAGATGAAATCTCTAAACAGCCAGTACAAAATTAAATAAATATTTTCGTTTTAAAATGTTATCTTTATTAATTTATGTTAAGATGTTATCAAAAGTGAATATTTTTACTAAATTAAACGTTTCTATATCATATCCAAAAAGAAAGAGTCAATTAATTAACAAAAAGGATTTAATTTGTTTAGTCGAGTAAGAATCCATTTTCCGAGAATTAAAAAAAAAAGCTGTAGAACCCGGTTAATTTAAGAATGCACCGTGTGCATACATACATCTTGCTGCAAGGTGCCAACCTGACTTAATCGGGATATTAACCATAACACAAGTGTCGTTATGTTATAAAACACGCGTGTTTAATATCCAGGATTATGAGCCTAAAAGCAACACAATTAGAGGTACTTTACGAGCAATTGTGTTGAAGAACGAGGGGCATAAATGGAATATTGCGAACAGGAGTCTATCAGAAGGCTTTGATAACTCGAGTTTGCAATATTCTTACGCCCGTGTTATACACAATGTTTTTCATCACATTTGCGAGGAAACAAATACATTTTCGATTAAGTTAATACAAATCGTAATAAAAACTGCGACATTTCAATTGTCCATTTTGTTGAATTTGACGTGAGGCACATATGGCAAAGACCCTTCGGTATACAGCCACGATTTGAAAACACTTAAAAACATTTTACATAGACACTAAATTACTACATATTAAATCTATAAATAATTCTGTTAAACATGTTTGTCATGTCAGACATCGTATATATTTGATATAAAACCTCTTTGCTTTGTAACTGCCGCATGAGTGACTGATACAATTTAAGAAAAAAACCATTACGACCGTGGGCGTAACATAGGCTATTACAGCTCTGTATATCTGCGTATTATGAAGCCCGTTTCCAGCAAGTGTGATGAAAACAAATGAACGTTTGGTGGTTATATTTGTTTATTCTGTTTCCTGATTGGTTGATTTGAATATATAGCTGTATTCGAATTAGATGATAGCAAATTGATTTTTTTTTAATAGTGATCTATTATACTATATTATATACATACATCACATTAATATGTACATTAATATATGATGTACATTAATTAGTATCCTATATTATAATGTGATGTATATTTTACAGCGACAAAAAAAATGTTTGTTGTGAACCATATCAAGAGTTACTTAGATCTAAAAATGTTTCATTAATAAAATTTGGTTATAGCCCCTGGAAGCTTCAGTTTAAGTTTGATTTGTTGAGTAAAGCTTAGCGACGTTTCGACCGATCACGTCTCGTCTGTTGAAATTAACGTTATATTATTTAGGTTTTTTTTATATCACCGTTATAAAATGCATTATAAATTAATGTATTACACTAACACTATACTATTTTTATTAAATGTCCTTTGTTCTTTATTATATATTATTTTACAACTAAAAATTCCATAGAATATAGAAGCATGATAAAATATGTTTCAAAAAGTGCTAAGCTTTTAATATAACTTCACACTTTGAAGTTCACTTCGAAAATTTCACATTCGGCGACTCCATGGATTTTAGAACCACGATATGCTACCAAATGTCCTAAGCCTAGGATATGAACCCAAAAGCTTAATTTAGCTTATTTTTAATAAACATAATTTTATTATTTAAAGTAAAATAATAAATAATTAATCAAATAATAAATTATTAAACCGAATTAATTTATATATAATAAAATATACATCACATTATATAGGATTTAATACGTTGAAGTGTTTTGATTGATCAAATTAAAATGTTTTAAGATCATAAATATGTTTCCATATTTTCCCTAGGGGCTAAATGTGCTACTTTAGCCCCGCTATCTAAGCGTAATATGACACACTTTTCGAGCATGCGAAGTAAAAAAGCCATTCATAGCACTAAGCTGGTATGATTTATTTAACAAACGAAATATTGAAAGAAAACCTTAATGTTCTATGCGTTATAATAAAAGAAAAATAACCTATTTAAAAATTCACGCGACTGTCTGCGTGGACTCGGGATAAAACTATCCTATATTTTAATCCAGGCTATAAACTATCTTCATGCAAAATTTCATTCAAATCGGTTCAGCCGTTTAAGCGTAATTGAGTAACAAACATCCAAACATCTAAACTTTCGCATTTATAATATTAGTAGGATATTAGGTATCCCAAAATTATGGCCGTGGGCCTTCTTAGGACTATGAAAATGAAAAATTGCTACATTGAGAATATCTTTTTTAACGCCTTGTACTTCAACTCAATGAAAATCCGTAGATAAATTTTATATAACATTATTTACCTATAATTTGATGTTAAACAGATTGAACACCTATTTTCACTAATTAAATATACTGACAAATTAGGTAGCGTATTTTTTTTCAATTTGGAACGATATGTAAAATTAGGAAAATTTAAAAACGTGCAATAATTTTCTAAATGGCAGTGCGTTTGTATAAAATCTGAAATGTACTTACGTGGCCGTAACAGCATTGTGCATTGGAATTTCAAGTAGTTTGGACAACCGTAACAGCGACTTTTTAAAGGTGGGCCCTTATTAGGAGCCATCCTTGGTTCACCTACCATATTCCTAGAGACTAGTGCGTTAAATGTTATATTTACCTACATAAAACACGCTCTTTGAAATTTACGAACCTAATATTGTAGTAATAAACACGAGCTGCGTTCGAGCAAGTTTGTTGAAAAAATACATAGGCAGAGGTATGATTAAAAATAAACAAACGAATAAAAAAATAACCACCTAGCAATAAATAACTAACAATTTTCCGTGGTCGTTTATTAGTTTTATCATAAAATTAGTATATAGTACATTTTTCGGTTAAAACTTGGGTTAGTTATGTACTTTGACTTAATTGACTAGACTAATCAATTCAGATAATGCAAAGATTTTTTTTATGATTAAAAATGGAAAAAATATGAACAGGCTATTGAAATGGAACACATTTCCATTGATCTGGACTAAATCGCAGTACTGAACACTAGATATCCGATAGTTATCTGAAATTTCCTTGCAGGTACACTCTAGCTCCTATCAGCAAATTCAATCATTGTTGGTCGAATACAACACAAGTATCTACCTAGTCTACCTAGTTACCTACAGGTGCAGTTAAGAAACAACATTGCCCAGGCGAAATTCAAACTTATAAACTATTGAAATGACGTAACTTTTCTCTTTGAATAAATCCATGATGATGATACTCTGACATAGGTATGTACTTACATCCATACAGTCCGCGGGTAAATAAAATTTGAAATGAGCACAAGTTAATACCGTCTTTTTTTTGTTTTAACTGTATGAGGTGTCTGCAAATGCAAGTAAGAAGATGGGTGGCCTTGCGGCACATCCGGGTAAGTACGTATTTTGTTATGTAACATGTTCCAAGAATGAGGCTCTGCGCGAGGTTGGGACGGTGCGGGCGACGGACGGCGGCGCGGGCGCCGCGGCGGGGTCGCGACTCGTGCCCCGCGGCACCGGCCGACCTACCGACCGCTGCTGCGTGACCTCTAGCTTTTCGCTCTATACTTATCCAATAAAAAATCATAAATCGATATTAATCGAACTTAAAGGTCTCTCTTGCAAAGCGTGACGAATATGTTCCAAATTTTAACATAAATTAGCATGATCAGATTATACCCGGTATAGGTACCTACTCACTTTAAATATTCGCTGTTTCAGGAATACTTACAGCCGTTTCCTATGTTTAATAGTAGTGTAGTGTTTTGTTATAGGTGCCGATTATAGAATCTTTGCCACTACAAAATACTTTACAGTACATATGGTGCTACTTTCCCGCACTAGTGCGGAAAAGAGCACTTTTCGTGCATATGTCGAAACTTTAAAGAGCCATACAGTAAAACGTTGTACGATACACGTGCGAATAGGTAATTCGCAACTGTTGTCGATACAAAACACTCCCTTCGGTCGTGTCTCGTTGCGAATTTCCTATTTTTGGCACTTGTATCGTAAATAACTATAGCAGGTGGCTACCGATTATCCAGGGGAACTATCTCTAACTTTCGATTGAATATCCAGATAACTTCCGGCCTATCTCTCTTCTGGGGGCTTTCTCTAAACTTCTTGAGCGCGTTGTGAATAAACGTCTAACTCATTATCTGGAGCATAACAAGTTTATATCTGACCGCCAATTTGGATTCCGCCAAGGGAAGTCCACTGAAGATGCGGTGACATTGTTAGTAGATAGTGCTGTATCTCACCTCGATAGGGGACGCCAATGTGTCGGAGTCTTCCTTGATCTCGCAAAGGCTTTCGATACGGTGTCGATTCCCATACTTCTCAAAAAACTGGAGTCCTATGGCATTCGTGGTATCGCTCTAGATTGGTTTACCAGTTACCTGTCCGGTAGAAGCCAGTGTGTTAGAATAGGTGACAAAGTTAGTGACCTGAAACCTGTGTCATTTGGCGTACCGCAAGGAAATATATTGGGACCCACGCTTTTCACAGCCTATATTAACGACATATTGACATTGGAATTGGATAAGTGTGAAATTCTGTGTTACGCCGATGACACGGCTTTACTGTTGCATGGTGATTCTTGGCAGGATGTTCGGATTACGGCTACGGAGGGTTTAAAAAGAGTTAAAAACTGGTTAAATTACAATCTCCTAACAATGAACACCACGAAAACGCAATTCTTATGCTTTCATAAGACAGCTTCATCTCGCCCTATGACTCCTATGAGGAATCTTAAAGTACACGTATCGAACTGTGCTGCTCCCCCTATGGCTGATGACTCGAGGTGTAACTGTGCATGTATCACCAGAGTTGGTTCCGTGAGGTACCTAGGTGTTATGTTGGACGAAAAATCTCAACTTCAGGAAGCATATAGCAGCTACATCTAAAAGAGTACGAAAATTTATATATACAATGAAATTGTTAAGAAACTGTGCTGATAGAAAGTTATTAAAACTGATTTATGTTTCCTTGTGTCAGTCTATCCTTGATTATTGTATTTTAGCCTGGGGTGGCTGTGCTAAGTCTTTATTACTAATCTTAGAACGTGCCCAAAGAGCTGTACTGAAGGTTGCCCTGCGTAGACCCCGGCGCTTTCCTACTGTAGACCCCTATAAGGAATCTGAAGTGTTAAGCGTGCGGAAATTATTTTTGTATCGGGCTGCCATCTTCACCTACAAAACAATTCTCCAACTCCCATCATATCCTGAACTACTAAAGAAAAGAGTCTTTAAATGTCCTTTACCGGCTGTAAAAACTGCATTTGTCAAACGCTTTAAACTATATGTCCTTCCTCTTATTTTTAATAACATTGTTAAAGTCTGTGACATAAAACTCTGTCGCTTGGCTGTAGCTAAAACTAGAATACGGGAGCTCTTGGCGTCGTACACGTACAACCAGGCTGAAGAAGCGTTAAAGTAAATCCTCACTCACTTGCATCCTTCCCTTCTCCACACACGATGGCCAATCCTATGGCCCAGCGCTATATGGCCATGCGATGGTTGAACACCACTAACACGATGGCAACATTCAGTTCTGATTGAATCGTTTTGCGAGATGGACGTATATACGACTTATCCTTGTGGTTTTTATATTTGGGGTTCCATATTACGCTTTCTCCCCGATATAATTCCAAAAACTTTATTGTTTCGTGTTGAGGCCAGGTACACCTCATTTTCGATTAAAAAATAAATAAGCCACAAGCCATAAGCTATTCGACACCACTATCCTCTCTATACGCTGGCCCGTCCTAGTGGGCCAGGAGACCCCGTATCATGGTCGGCCGTATCACGCGATAAGTGACAAGATGGAGCGTCCGTCTCGTTCTATTGAACGGTTTCAGCCAGTGACGGACGCTTTATCTTGACACTTATCGTGTGATAAGGCCGTCCATGTTACGGGGTCAGGATGGGCCATCATGTAGAGGAGCCATGAGTACACTTTCCTAGCCGCTAAAACTGTACAGTAATGACTGTTTCACTTTTTAAATTTGCGTTGTATAAACGAGGAACTTCACTTTCGAACTAAATTTTTGCTCCAGAGGGGAGGCGCTACCGCGAAATGAAATCGAGCTTCGTTTGTGTATCTCCGTCTCTGTCGCACTTGCCAGTTCGAGTGACAGAGAGGGAGATACACGAACGAAGTTCGATTTCGTTTCGCGGTAGCCCCTCAGTAAGGCGAACAATACCGAGCATATTGGAGAAAAATAAATTAAACACTGCGTCTTTCAATTAAATATAAGTAATAGGTACCTAATAAATCATATCTGTTCATAGGTAAAAATAAAAATTATCGCATACCGCGAAAATGATTTTCTCTACAGTTAAATTTTTCTGCATGTAGGTACTTATAAGTATTTTGATAATAAAACTCGTATAATAATCGGCAATTTGTAGGGTGAGGTTTTTATGAAACTAAAGTATTCTAAAAATTGTGGAGCATTTTATACATAGTTCCATCTAAGAGTGGCGGAGGCCGGAGGCGGACATATCCTACCCATTTATGATTTTAAGTGGACTTATTTAAAGAGGGGTATTTTTGGTTTGATTAATAGGCAGTAGGTGAATTAAAGAAATATTCTCAACCCAACCGATTCGATTGTGTAATAAATAATGTATCGACTTTGTGTAGAAATCATGTAAGCATAATTTGAAAGAGGGTTAGGATGCATTTGGTGTTGTGTTTGTCAAGCTCGTTATTGCAGCCATTGAGCAAGAATAAGACAACCTATGATTGCAAAATGGTTTTTCATTTGAAAAACCATCGCAATGAAAAAAATGGATGGAACTATTTTTCGATGCAATACTTAATAATGAATATTAAATAACGTTGTTGGTTTCCGTTCTTTTTAGAATATTTGTACACATTGTTTTACTATTGATATATTGAACGGTGTACCAATCTAAGTAAATAATAAATAAACCCTCCGGCTCTATCAGTAAATTACCTCAAATATCACATTAATATTGATTTGTAATGTCATACATGATGCAAACATTTTTTTTTTAACAGAAGGTTGATTGTTAATATACAAAAAATATATAAAAATACATAAGGTAGGTACATTAAAACTAGATTTACAATTAAAACTAAAACTAACTTAAAAATAACTTACCGAAAACTAAAAATAATTTCTAAATTTGGACCATTTGGCTGGGTACCTATCACGCAGGCAGCATTCCCGCGTTGAATTGCGATTGCAACTCTTTGCGCGAGAAAGCTGCCCGGGCGAGGATCGCCTGTTGCCTCCCTCAAGCGTTTGCTGAGCGCCCCGTGAAGCCCACGCGCGCCCTTGCCCCACGAGCCAAGAGGCTCGACACCAAACGGAACAAAGTCGTAGACGCGCGTTAGACGGGGTGAGCCGCTTTAGCGCTTAGCGAATAACAGCCCAGGAGTCTAATTCACTAAAATAATTATACTGCGTGGAACGGAACGATGGACTTTCCCGCAAGAGGGGGATTATTGAGCGCTAGTACGTCACATTTTCCAGATAAACTATTTTTTTTGACGCGATTTTTTTTTACCTTTGTATGGAGCGTTGGCTGACTGGAGCGACGAGCTCCATACAAAAATAAAAATAAAATCGCGTCAAAAAAAAATAGTTTATCTGGAAAATGTGACGTACTAGCGCTCAATAATCCTCCTCTTGCGGGAAAGTCCATCGTTCCGTTCCACGCTGTATATTTCGCGACGGCGTCCCAAGACATCACCTCACTGGTCACTCCATCTTTCACCTCACCTGTCTCTCGCCTAATGCGAAAGACAAGATAATCTTTCCCCGATACGTCACATTTCTTTAACTTGAGAAAATATTGGCTCAGATACTTATGTTTCACACTTACGATTAGCAAAGTTCAATTGTTACTTTAATTTATAATTTTTTGTTAATTATAAGCCGCTTAAACTACTCAAATTAGAATAGTTTTACAGCGCACGTCCCATCTCGGTCCAGCCAGCCATACAATGCAATGTATCCTCTCTATTGCAAGATTCATATTCATATAAGTTAAAAATGTGATACTTATTCACGTTAATATTGCAGGATTTGCAGGTGCCCGCCTGCCTGTCCCCCTATTCTGTAACTTGATTTAAGCTCATCAAAACATTCACCCACAAATATATCTTGATGCCGTGATGCATAGTAACTAAGCGTAGGTGCAGGTCTAGTTTCGAGACGGGTGACCGGCGAGGTGAGCCGAATTAGCGTGTAGCGAATGACAGCCCTGCCCCCCTATTCTGTAACTTGTTTTGAGCTCACCTCAACGCTCACCCACAAATATAGTTTGACACCGCGATGCTTAGTAACCAAGCGTAGGTAGAGGTCTTGTTTCGTGACGGGTGACCGGCGTGGTGAGTCGAATTAGCGTGTAGCGAATAACAGCCCTGCCCCCCTATTCTGTAACTTGTTTTGAGCTCACCTCAACGCTCACCCACAAATATATCTTGACACCGCGATGCGTAGTAACCAAGCGTAGGTAGAGGTCTTGTTTCGTGACGGGTGACCGGCGGGGTGAGCCGCTTTAGCACGTAGCGAATAACAGCCTGAGCACAACAAGCGCAGGAAAAAATGGAATCTAGCAAGTTGTCTCGAGGCTAACCCCCGGTACGTAATTATAAATTGGAAGTTGTAAAATGGCCTTGATTTACGTAGTAGCTCTCTAGGCTGTATCTTGAATCACTTCCTTTGCTATTCAATACTATTATGATTGACACCGAGGTACATGCATTGCCGTATATATCTAGCTTTGAGTAGGTACATATAACGAGGTTTTTCTACTTTGCATAAATACATAGGTAATTGAAACTCGAAATTACAATAAACTTGTACCCGGATGCATATAACGAGGACACGCAACATTATCTGCTGTATTCAATGTAGTAAGTCAACACTATTCGTTATTGAAATTGTTTGGTAAGGACTTGAACGGAGTCAGAGATATAATTTATTCACATCATACGGCAAATACAATTGAATAGAATCGTAAAGGCACGGCCCCCGAACTTTCTGAAGCGCAGCGGGAAGCACGTCGGCGCATACGCATGCCGACGCGGCAGCGACACGCGCCGCCGCCGTCGCCTCGCGCAGCCTTTAAAATATTTCCTTTCACTGGCTTCAACAGCGATGCATATAAATACCACATTTACTATATAACGGGTACTTAATGAGTCAACATCGCCCTACTGGAAAATGCCATTTGTTCAACATAACTCACAACACAATGCCGTATTGTCCGTACTATCCCTTGTCCTTACGGTGGAAACGAGATCGGTAAATCAGAAATAATTTCGTAATATGTATAATCTATGTTATGTGACAAGATTTTGTTGCAAGATTAAGTATCAATCGGGTCTTCGAGGCGCTACGTAGATAGTGCCGTGGCAAAATCACAAAAAGTCGTCTCCTTCACGATTTTCGAGGACCTCTTCTATATACCAAAAACTGGTATGGATGTGTGTGTTCCTTGTTGTCTCCAGAGTACGAATCTACCGGTTTAGTTAAGGGAGAATTACCACTAAGAAAATAGAGGACTGGAGAAAAATGACACCGGGAAATTATGGGAATGGGAACGGTATAATTACCACCAAGAAAATAGGGGACTGGGGAAAAATGACACCAGGAAATTATGGGAACGGAATAATTGGCACTAAGAAAAAATGATTTTCGGAAAATATGAGCCACACTCTTAGGTGATGAATAATATGCAATTTGTCGTCAACAAATTGCATATTATTCATCACGCTAAAGTATCTCTTTCTCGAATTATGATGGTAAGAAAGCAAACGTCAAAGGTAAAAAAATCTATTTTTTTAATTATTTTAGTACGTTACAGAACTCAAAGAATGAATTATAGAACATTTAATATGCTTTCAAATGACACCCCACACGAACCGAAAAAAGAACCCGAGATTTGAACAAAAATCGATGACCGTCGGCCGCCACCTTTGTGACATCACAGCTACGTCCGTCCCCCTCTCCCTTAACTAAAACTGGTAGATTCGTACTCTGGAAACAATAAGGAACACATCCAAACCAGTTTTAGGCATATAGAAGACGTGTCCACAAATTTTATCAATATTGGCATAAATAAAGTATAAGAAGATATATCCACGCCATACATTAAAATGAATCCGCCTTATTTGCTGTGAGCACCAGGGGGCGTTAGTGAACTGGTATGTACATTTGCTCTCAGCAAAAGATGTCGTTTATATCAATATTGCCTTTTACGGATTATCAAATACACTAACGGCATCTGTACCTACAACAGGTGATGTTGTAAAAAATCTGTTTTACGCGGTCAATAGATGTCACTTTGCAAGATAGGTTTACACAAAGTAAAATAATAGTATTTTTTTCTGTTTTGTTAGAGCACACGCGAGCAGTCAATAAAATGCTCAATTTTTGTACCTTTTCTTAGAACCTCCACCGTACCATCATGTACCATAAATAAAGTACCTATATAAGCAACCCTACATAAGACCGCAGCCAAAGTTCCACTACTTGCTACTTAGGTATGTGGTGTGTTCTTGGGGGTAAGCTTGCCAGGGCTCCCGAGGGGGGAGTTATGTGGATCCCCACTATCAACAAAACTCATCTTGTTTGATGATGTGCATTTGTACTATCAATCTCAAAGCTGTACCTTGATTCGTCTATTTGCTGCCATGCGATTTATTGTGCTAGTGGCTCTATGTGCTGTAGAAACTAGCGAACTTGTCTTTTTTTTAATTTCTAAAAAGTTACAGAAAAAACTATATACTAAACCGAACCTGCTCACAAAATTTCACGAGAATCGGTTAAGAATGCGACCTGTAGAGGAGAACAGCCGGACAGCTGGACAGACACCGGACATACGAACGATTTTCGGCCCAAGCTGAAGCGTAGAACTTCGTTCGCTTCGCTCCCTCGATCGATAAAACCACAGCACATTGAATACTCAATTCAGTAAAGGATCGGAATCGCGCTTTTGACCCCTGGATTTTTCAAGATTATTATTACCAGGAACAACTGTAGGAGGACGATTATAGAACAAACTTAAGGAACAATAGGAAGGTACCTTAATATACAAAATTTAAAAACTATTGAGGTTGAAAGCTTCAGTTATAAAAAAAGGTGCGAACACCACCGGCAAGGCAGTAGTAAAAAAGCCTCCGATCGCATTTTGTTTGCCCTTGCGTGCATTACATGCGATCCGAGACATTCTTCTATTTACTGCCTGTGAGTAATGCAGATTTCCTTGAGAAAAGTAAGGTAAAAAGGTAAGGGTTCAATAACACGTATTATATGTAAATTATTTCATTTACTTTGCAGTAAGTAGCCTAATTATTTGCTGATTTTGTAGACTTCTTTTGTGAGATTTACAAATATATTTTTTTTAGTAACAATATTTTTTTTTAAACATCTACGTGCTCTGAATAAATACAATTTGAATGTGTTTAAATAATCTGTCGGATGCGTTGCTCGACGCCGCCGCCCCCACGTCCACGCAAGAGGAGCTTTCTTCCAGATGTCTTTTTATTTGAGGAGCCTCAGTTGGACGTGATGATGTGATGAGGGCTGTGGCGATGCGGGTTGTGGTGCTGAAGTTGGCCACTCCTCAGGATCATTGTCAGGTTTTTTTACTTTGTCCGGTAGGTCGCACGTCAACGAATGTAATTTCAGTACCAGATCCTGAAAATTAAAAAATAAATATTAAACTAAACAATATTATCCGAGCATACTTAAATTTTGTTAATCGTCCCCTTTACCCCTTCCGTTGAGTTGATAGAATTAGGACTCATACGATAGATCGATTAGGTAGTGTCTGTATACGTTTGTTAAGTCATTCATGTGTGGAGGAGACACATTTTTTTAAGTAATTTGAAATTCAAAGGTGTATGTGAAGTCCCCAACACGCACTGGGCCAGCGTGGGCACTACTGCCCGTTCCCTCTCATCCTTGAGAGGAGGGCTGTGCCCAGCAGTGGGACGTATATAAGCTGATTTATTGTTTATATTATTATTAAATTATACTGCTAATATTTTCAAATATGCTTGCCGCCGTATGCTAATAAAAACCGGCTATATGTGAAACCTAACTAACCTAACCTAACAATCCTAACATCTTATAAGCATTTTTTTTTTAGTTCTGCGTGTTTAGCTAAGAAATTCAATACATTACATACATAATTCATTACTTACTAACTGTAAAAAACGCTGTAATGGAATTAATAAAGCTTTTTTATTTTTATTTATTTTATTTATATGTGATATAAAAACACCACATGCTTTTATGATGCCAATAAGTAAGCTAAAAATAAAGAATGATTTCTTCTAAGTACAATTTAGCTTGAAAGAAAGGAGTTGGATTTAGCCGGATCATAAATAAATATTTCCTCTATGGTCGGATTGACTCCCAGACGAAGCAAGCAATTTTATGAAAATCTTTGAGTGCAGTATTACTTGCTATAAAATATTCAATAATATCTCCTTTCAGTAAAATATCTTATCTACAATATTTAAGGTACTGTCCCTTCAAGTTGCATAGCGCTGGGACAGCCTGTATATATTTTCAAGTATAAGTTGCTTGGCCCAACAACACCGACGGGAAGAAAGGGTGTGGTGCTTTTGTAACCCGACACCAAACGCAATATTTTCTTAAAGCTATCTCGTTTGACATGAACGGATACCAATGCCATCCTGTTTTCAATGATAAACAATTTTTTTGTACATTTCCCATGTGTGCCTTAAGGAGTCCCTTTTCAGAAAAATTGTCATCATGTTTTTAAGAAAATACTATTTGAACAATAAAAAATCAAGACATACCTTGCATTGGGTGCTCTACAGACACAAAGCTAATAACATCAATTGATTTATCTTCACAGTGATAGTGTCTAGTAATAGCTGTCCCGGTCAACCTTCTCTGGTTATCATTGTGACTCATAGCAGGATTCAAAATGCACTTCAAAAAGATAGCAGTACTTTAACTGATCAGGTGTCAAAGATGTGAGATTGATGTTGCCTGAAATTAAAAATAAATAAAATAAAATATATATTAAGGGGCAATCTTACACAAGTTGAACTAGTCCCATTGTAAGCTCAATAAGCTATTATGGGTACTAGACGACGATATATATAGTTCCAATAGGTATAAATACATAGAAAACATCCAAGACTCAGAAACAAATATTTGTGCCCATCACACAAAAAAAATCCCTTACAGGGATTCGACCCCAGGACCTCTTGCTTCATAGGCAGGGTCATTACCAACTAGGCTAAAGCAGTCGTCATAAAACTAAATACTTAGATATTATTAATTTCCATCAAGTACATTTCTTGTAAAAAAACCTGCCAAGCCTTCCGGCCTGAAAAGTAGTGAAATCTCAAGCTAAACCAAGTACTTCAGCCATCATTTCCGGTTAGATATTTTCAAGAATTGGCAATCACACTGCGAATAAGTAAATTCAAAAGATTCAAAATAAAATGCCAACAAGCAAACTCCTAACTAGTTTATCATTACCATTAGGTACAGTGCAAACATGAAATGAAGGATTAATAAGGACACTAATCAGTTTGGAGCGAGATATAAACTTATTTTAACGTAAGTAACGCGATAAAAAACTGAAAGACAAAACGATGTTTTGGAACATTGATAAAAAGTCAAGTTGACTGACGCATGCCCGACGTCACCAAGTATGTAGGTGCTTAGTTGTATAATTTTATTTATTGTAAATAAAATAGAGCTTACCTGAATTGTTAATCCAGATCCGTAGGCGATTTTTATCACTAACTGGAAAACGAAACAATGTGTGACAGTTTATGAATTGGCACCGATGTGTCATTTTGGTAAATTCAATAATATCAAATCAGTCCGGTAGAAGTCCAAGTGGTCGTATGTAAATCACTGGCAAACAAATCCGTTTCTAAATCAAATCGTAGGTCCATTCAAATAAGCGGAGGTCAAATTTTAAAAGAATAACATTAACAATATGTTCGTGGTAGAGTTGATACCTATCGTCTCTAGTTTCAGTGTGGCCAGTTAAGTCTCTATCTTTCCATATACTTCTGACGTTTTGACTTTGCTTATGTAATTACACGTATATTTTCACTACGCTTTTATAAAAAAATATCATACCGCAGGTTATCTTTATTTGTATTTTTAATTGAGACAATAAACTCATACTAAATCATTTTTTTCGCATTTTTACAAATGGACAAAGTTTATTCTGTTTACCTACAATTTAAAGGAATAATTTTGTAGCAACATTTTCTCATTTCGTCTGTAATCTGTGTTTCGTCTGCACTGAGTCGTTTCGTTGTACGCAGTTCTCTTTACTATTATACAGTTTCAAAGACGAGTGCGAAGTGATAAGAAATAAATAATTATGCTCCATTATTTATTAATAATTTAAGAGATTGCAGTCACTTTATGTTTATTTTAATTTAATGTAAAATATTTGTAACACGCAGTAATTCATTTGTTGTAATATATAAGATGTCGAAATGGAACGTTATGCAGAGATGTTAAAAATAATAAAATAAATTGGAAATTAGTATACAGTTGGCGACGTTGCCAGATCGAACTACGGCGCTGCCAGCGCGAGCTGACAACGTCGCGCGTCGTAAGCACTTCGATAATTTTAGGTACTTATTGGCAATTTGAATCATAAATTGCTACATACTCAAATGTGAATGGCAGTAGGTACATATTATAGGTATTATTCTTTATTTATAGTACTAGATACCTATGTAAAGAAAGAATATTCAAATAAGTTGTAAAATAAAAACAGTTTTACGTATAGGTCCCGAATAAATGTATGTTATATTTTTTACTTACTGTAGTATTCTGATGTTTTAGAGACTAGGTTACCTATTCTAATAATTATCTACTAAACTCATCAGCTGGTCGCATCACAATCCTAGCGATATTCCCGGGTGTGCCCCTAAAGGAGCCAGGGGTCCGCTTTGACACCTAATCCCAAGATTTGGCATAGGCACTAGTTTTTACTTCATCTTATTTAAAAACTCTTCGTACGTTTTCGTTTTTCTTCCCGTGGGTGTCGTAAAAGTCGACTAAGGGAGCAGGGTTGAAGTGTGTTGTGGGCGATGGGCTAGCAACCTATCACTGCAATATCACATTTTGTCGATCTTTTTTATACCCACATTTATGCTAGAAGTGGCGCTGGAACATAAGTTTCATGTGCTCTGCCTACCCCTTTTGGGAATAAAGGCGTGAATGTATGTATGTATGTATGTATGTATGTATGTATGTTTTCTTTTTGAAGTGAAAACTTCTTTAGCGGCGCTGAGCACTTTTTGGGATGGGGAAAAATTGTTAAACTCGCGACAGATATTTGTGACGTCAGATGCGTAAGAGGCCACGTGACCGTAGGAGGATGGCGAGAGATTCGGGACGAGGCTGGGGGGCGGGGGGGAAAACGGGGGTTTGACTAGGGGCACATAGTTCTAATTTATACTTTATTGTTAACAGTATAAGGTCGTAACACATTTTCCGTAAATGCAAATTCCATTTTGTTTTATCAAACTTTTATATATTGCTGTTAGCCGATTCGACTTCATTCAAAACTGAACGCTATTCGTAAGAATATAAAGCCGTTAAACACTTTGCAATTGCATATTCTGCAAATAAATTTGTAATTTTGTCCGCGCGTCCTTTACCGCTTTGCTATTGAGCAAATTCGAATAGTTCGAATTTGGACGTTATTCTTAAAGAGATAAAGCTTTGAAAAATATTTGGCAATGGCAAAAACAAATTGGTATTTTATTTCTTCGTCTACTTCATCAATTTTGCCGAGTTAAGTTGAACTATAGCGTACTACTAATAAGTTTGTTATTAGATATATTGGCACGCAGGGGGAGAGAGGGGGGCGGAAGGGATTTTTTTTGCAAAATTAAAATTATTCAAGTTTTCACTTCTGCCGGCACTCCCGGAGTGCAAAAACCGATAGGTCTTTTTACAAGTTTTATAGTAACTTGACTTCTTTCGTATGTAAGTATAAAAGTATGTATGTAAGTAAGTTGTCCGTCAAATCTTGCAAGTTAAATTTGACCCACTTCCCGGTGACCGATTGAGCTGAAATTTTGGGTATAACTATAGTTTGGATGACATTCAATATTATGGTACCATCGAGCTGATCTGATGATAGAGACAGAAGGTGGCCATAGGAACTCCGTAATAAAACCATATAACCCCATCGAGTTGGTGCTCGTTAGAATCGTCTCAATGAGCAGTTGATGATGGTATACAGAAAAGTACAGTCGGCAATAAAAGCTTGTACCAAAAATTAAATTTTTGACAGAAACTTATTTATATATTTTCGTAACAACAATGCGTTTAGGTTTAGTAAATATCAGGTTTAATACAGCACCATCTATGGACACTTATCCTGCTAGAATCCTGCGCATGTATACTTTGTCCACTTACAAGCTAAGCTGTAATAAAGGTCAAGCCGTTCACTAGATAGCGCACAAATAAAGGATGTTATAAATTATTTTGAATCGATTTACGATCTATTAAGGCCTGTGTCTGGTTGTTTTTTTTTTTTTAAGTTGATAAGTGAAAATGAATATCTATTAATGATAATATTTGAGATTTCGTATAACGTAAAATATTAATATCCGTCAGTGGTGCTCCAAGCGACATCTCTTAACGTTCTTCAGAAATATTCGACCGCAGTATGGGATAGTTACTCTATGCTATATTTACTTTATGATATTGGCCAATTTCCGCCGTAAGTACTAAGAATAGGTACATGACTCAGTAGGTATTTTTCTACGTTGTTTAATAAGTAACAGGTTATTTTAATGTCTTTTAACTTCTGTTTTTTACCCCGCCACAAAACTTGTAAGCAAAATATCTTAAATGCTAGTTAAGTTAACATTCTTGGTTGACCTTGTGAGCTGACATTGTACCTTCCTATAAGTTCGGTAACAGTTAATTAGGTTCGTGGGTAGCCATTGTGCCCTGAACATTGTACTGTAGGTACTATCGACAAAATTGAATCCTGACCCACCATGGAACCTTGTTACAATTAACTGACATATTAACGTCATATGACTTACGTATGTTGGCTCATTGTAACAAGGTTCTATGGTGGGTCATGATTCAGTTGGTTCGATAGTACATACTTGCTGCATATGGTCTGTGAGTTTACAACTTGTCATACGGGAATTACTTTCGGTTTCAATGGGTTGAAAGTTTATATGGGCAACATGGTTTTTTTTAAAGTGACTTCAAACTTGACGTGTAACCTTTTAGTTAAATTACGGGAAAACTAATTTCATCATCATCATCATCATATCAGCCGAAAGACGTCCACTGCTGGACATAGGCCTCCCACAAAGAGTGCCATAGAGACCGGTCCTGCGCCACCCGCATCCAGCGGACTCCAGCAACCTTTACCAGGGTCATCAGTCCACCTTGTGGGGGGCTAAACCTAATTTACTTAAGCGTTTTTCAAAACCCATCACATCAAGGGTCAAAAAGGGGTAGAAAATTTGTAAGAAAACAAGTAGGTATACTATTTGTATTGAGAAATTTGTAAAGAGCCATAATTATTATTTATTGAAAACGGTATTGGCAGTTATATAATATAAAACAGTATGCTTGATTAATACAGTGAAGTGGACATTTTCATTGACTGAATTGAAAGAAAGTTAACTTTTATACAAACCGAATACTTAATTGACGTCACAAAACTGACACCGGGGGTAATTTTTGTTTTACAACTTACGCTAATTGGGTACACAATTTTTTGAAGTGTAACATAGTATACATTACTACATATCATTATGTGTCTGACAAAATTCAAAAACTTAAAAAAACATCTTCTTTAGTTAGGTTACTACTCGTATGTATATCTATAGTTATAACGAATACGATATCGTTTTTTTAATAGTTTATATTCAAAAAATGGAAATTAATTAATATATTCGTAACTGTGAATATATCACATTTAAATTTTAATGTCTACCAATGGATATCTTTTAGAGCATGTTGAAATGTAGGTACGTATTTAAAGTGGGTCATGGTAAGATTTTTTGAAAATAATTCTTCTTTTCAGCAGTCATGGATAATTTTCTTAATGGGCCAAAGAGTAAACATAAATGTATTTTATTTAAGGCGTTCAGTGACATTGGACTTAAGACAATTTGATACGTTATTAGGTTTACTACGGAAATACATTTTTAACCGACTTCAAAAAAAAGAGGTTCTTAATTCGGTTATATTTTTTTAAAAATCTTTGTTACCTTAGAACTCCGTCATTGATGAGCCGATTCGTCGCATATTTTTTTGTTTGTAAGTATATGCTTCCAGGTAGCTCCATTTTTTTTCAAAAATTCATTTGGATGATGAGATCCGTGAGGAATTGAGGGAATTCCTCAATTATAATAGGCATACGTGTAGTGATTTTAGTATTTTCTAATATAACTCCTGTATTTACATCTGGAAATCATAAATTTGGTGGAGTGGAATTGATGATGAAGACCATAGATGACTTATGGAATTCCTCAATTATGTACTTAAAAGTACAAAAGTACGTCACAGATTCTGATAAGATTAATAGATAATGAATTGCCAAAGGTGATCCTTGAGGAATCGACGGAAGTTTTCAAATATTATCGGCCCACATAGAGCGATTGGGTTTTTTTTCTCTAATAATCAACGCATTTGCTTTCGGAAACCAGTTTGTGTGGTAAATTGGAAAAGAAATGTGAATAGGATAGAATAGAATACTTTATTGCTCTCATGTAGACATCAGGTCTTAAATATCTTACAACATGACACCCTGTAAGGGTATTGTAAATCCTTTCTTAAACGTAGGTACACATTATGAAATTAAACTAAGATTTACACGTTTACATCTAGGATATCATTTGCTAAGCATATCTATGGTATCTATTTACATTGAAGAAGTCTTTCAGTAAAAAATAAAAACAGTTTTCTATTAAATATGATTTTAGCTTCTGAACAATCTTCGTGTATTTGATCTCGTCAGCTATTTCTTTAGGAAGACGGTTGTAAATGCGTATTGTTGTCATCTGTTACAAAGTTTCATGTGCTCTGCCTACCCCTTTTAGGGATAAAGGCGTGAATGTATGTATGTATGTAAGTTACTTGTTGTTGTTGTTGTATTTTATTCATATTCATATTCATATTCATTTAATCTATTGTTATCATGTTCATCAGCACATAAAGGTCTTACATTTTAGTCTTAGTAGGTACATGATACCCTGCTAGGGCATGCAATATAGGAGATATTATACTACTAAATAACTAAATAAAAAATACAATTAAGTACAATAATAATCATGCAGAACTAGGTTTAACTAAATTTAAAAACAAGAGCAATTTAAAGATTGTTTGTACGTGTCAACATAGTTACTTGATGTCAATTAATTATTAATAAATTCATTATAATTCAGTATTATGTCATGTTAGCTAAAGATTGGTCCTCAAAAAATTCGTCTACGGTATAATAACATGTCTCGATAAGTATCTTCCTTAATTTTTTTTTTAATAACTTAATGTGCTTAATTGTTTAACAGTTTCGGGGATTTTATTCATTATTTGGACACATCCATAGAAGGGACCATTTTAACTATGGCAAGCTTGCTAGGCGGTAAGACAATTCGATTTTTTCGTCTACTCTCAGGTTTACATATTTCCGTTCCGTTAAATAAATATGGGTGGCTCCTGACAAATACTGCTGCCTCAATAATATACATAGGGTAATGTTAATATTTTAAGGTCTTTAAAATTGCTGTCGACAACTATTTGGGATACGTGTATTGGTCATAATGCGAACACACTTTTTCTGCATAACAAATAGTTGGTGAGCATCGGTGCTCTCACCCCACAGGACTACGCCGTAACTTAGCCAGGCGTGCGCGTATGCATAATAAGCCGTCATAGCAGATTCCAAATTGGTATTTACTTTGAAAACACTAAGTGCGTGTACAAACTTTGCAAGTTTTGATTAAATATTTTGGATGTGCGATTTCCAGTTTATACCGGAGTCCAATTTTATGCCTAGTAATTTAAACTCATTGAGTTCTTCGATTGGACTATTGTTGATATCTAAACTGTGCAAGTGCAACGGTCTCTTCTGAGTAGGTTTAAACTGAATTACTTTTGTTTTTGTTAGGTTAATGTCTAAATTGTGTTCATGTTAATGGTTTCTAGCAGGCGCGTGTTGCATTCCGCACTACCAGCACAACTCAATAATATGGAAACGTCGTTATTTTTTATCTCTGTCTTAGATTTAGGGTGCAAGTGTGACGGTCTTTGGCTTGAGTGAATAAATAATGATGCTTCCGTACCATTATACGTTGAATGAAAGGTAAATTGCGGTTTACGCTTTATGACGTATTAAAAAAACTACTTACTAGATCTCGTTTAAACCAATTTTCGGTGAGTTTGCATCAAAAAAAAAACTAAAATCATATATTCAGTAACAAACTATTTAACAATACATAGGCTGGTGCCTCTTTTTAAGTATTAATAATACCTGTATTAAGAGACACCGCTCCTCCACTGTGGTAACTAAAGTATACATAAGAAATGACATGTTTAGAGATCTTAAACTAACAAAGGATAAAAGATAAAAAGACATTTGATCTGTGTATATTTGTGTGCATGTGTGTGTGTGCATGTGCATGTGTGTGTGTGTGTGTGTGTGTGTGTGTGTGTGTGTGTGTGTGTGTGTGTGTGTGTGTGTGTGTGTGTGTGTGTGTGTGTGACTGTGTGTTGTGTATGTGTGTGACTGTGTGTGTTAATCATATAAAAATACTAAATTACTAAGTAACACTCTTCATTATATTCTCTACGTCGTCATAGTTTTTAGATTTTAGCCACTAACTACTCTGATTTTACACTCGTGTAAGGTGGTAGGGTATATGTCGTTATATACATTAACTATGTTATAGAGTCTGGCAGACTGTGATGCATGTTGCCTTCTTGCATATGCACTGCGCATGGACGGAACGGAAACAACTTTAGTTTTCCTTCGTACAGTTAGTTACTTCGTATAGTTTGCGTACAGACAGGAGGTCGCAAGTCTTATATAGTTCAGTCGTAGGAAATCGAAATGGCTTTGAGTACATAGCCTTAAGCAACGATCTTTGTGTTCGCTCCAGCTCCAGAAATTTAGTTTTTGTAGCGCCTCCCCATATGGGAATACAGTATGCAAGAACTGACTGTGCGAGTGAGATATACTTATATTAGATTTTGTAGATTTTATGTAGCTACGTGTCTTAGGTTTTTAAAAATCCAAATCAGTTTGAGAATTCTTGTCATTAGAAGTTCAATATGAGTGTGCCACGTTAAGCGCTGATCAACCATAACACCGCATTTGTGCATGGTAATGTACATCATATATTTTTTTAGTTTTATCATTATCTTATTTTAGAAGTTACAGGGGGGGGGGGGGGACGGGGGGACGACGACACATTTTACCACTTTGGAAGTGTCTCTCGCGCAAACTATTCAGTTTAGAAAAAAATGATATAAGAAACCTCAATATCATTTTTGAAGACCTATCCGTAGATAACCCACACGGTGTATGGGGTTAATGAAAAAAAAAAATGAGTTTCAGGTCTAAGTATGGGGGAATCCCCAAAATTTATTGTTTTTTTTCTATTTTTCTGTGAAAATCTTAATGCGGTTCACAGAATACATCTACTACCAAGCTTCAACAGTATAGTTCTTATAGTTTCGGAAAAAAGTAGCTGTGACATACGGACGGACAGACAGACGTGACGAATCCATAAGGGTTCCGTTTTTTGCCATTTGGCTACGGAACCCTAACTAGTGATGACAGTTATATCAGCGAATTTTTATAAATTCAAAAATATAATAATAATTCAGTTTATATCTGTCCCAGTGCTGGGCACAGGTCTCATGGATGAGAGGGAACCCAAGCTTCCCCACGTTGGCCCAGTGCCGATTGGGGACTTAACTTGAATTTCTTCGCAGATGTATACAATAGTCTAATAACGCATTGTTTCAATGCTAACTTGTAGTGAGAATGCCATGCCCTCGTTGACAAAGAATGAAACTTTGGCAATGGTTCCTTAGAACCAAATACATATATTCAAACCTTTGTGTAAACGTTGGAGTAGCAATAAGAAGAAGAAGCCATATTAATAAAGAGGGCAATTGCACAAAAGATCCCACTTGGGTCCGCAGTAAGTTCGGCCGAATTTCACCTTCCCATATACAAACGTAGTTACGCTCTCATTTTAAAACTACGTGTTGGATTGTGACGAAACTTTGCAACATTTTTACCGAAACCCCTTTGGTTTGGGTAAAAATGTCATTTTTTTTAGATGAGCGGCAAAACAAACATATTTTGTTATGAAATGTAATACACTAAAATGCATCGGAGCCGAGATATTAGCAATATATATTTTCACAGGTCATATTGTAAAGGTATAAACTAAGCTTCAAACTTATTTAGATATCTCGGCTCCGATATTGTTTAACGCGTTTAATTTTATACATCTATGCATATTAAGAGGTCCTCTAAACGTTTATTAAAAAACATCCTTGGCCGCTGCAAAAAAACGACATCTTTTCTCATACAAGGTTACCCAATGCCCTATACAAGTTTCCAAAATATAGATACAGGGTAATGTTAAAATACTTAATCTTTTGAAGTGGGGTCTGCATGTTTCATTATCTATATCTTCTATCTCTACATATAAATGCCTAAGTATGTCCTGACTGACTCACTCACTCATCAACGCACAGTGACTACTGTGACTAAAAACTTGCAATTTACACCAGAACTTCCTTTTATTTAACTTTCACTCTATTTTGAACCCATCCCTAGCATAGGTATCATGATCACGAGATTCGTCACAAATAAACGTAATGGGACACCAAATGCATAGGTACTGGTTGAAATATACTGTAGCGGCCGGCAAGCGTTGTGAACCTGCACGTCTAGCACACGACGGCCGTGACATACTCTCGATTTTTATCGCATTATACCTCTTCTTCTAAGTGTTCTAATAAGAGAGAGACTGATAGTGCGAGAAAAATCGAGAGAGCTCGCGCGCCGTCGCGTGCTAGCCGTGCTGGGCTGTTATTCGCTACGCGCTAAAGCGGCTCACCCCGCCGGTCAACCGTCACGAAACTAGACCTCTACCTACGCTTAGTTACTTCGCATTGCGGTGTCAAAATATATTTGTGGGTGAGCGTTGAGGTGAGCTTAAAACAAGTTAGAGAATAGGGGGGCTGCGCGTGCTCTGTACACCTTCCTCGTTCAAACACAGGCAGTTCAAGATGGAGAGTTCGTGTCATTGAACTGGCGACGGCGATGATAGACGAGATTTGCCACTGAAGTAATAAGCACTTATATTTCACCACTAGGTGAAACCCCACCCATATGAATTGTTACATTCGTAATTATAGACACTACAACAAAAATATGAGCTAAACAATGCCGAGTGATGGCTATGGCCGCTATAGGTACATAGGCTTTAATGTAGACACATTTTAGTTAGGTAGTTCATCCCTAGTCTGATAAGATGACTTTGTATGTGTAAAAGGTAAATACTTACCTTGAACTAGTATACACTTAGGGTATAGTAAACATTACCGCGAGCTTGTGGTACATTTGGAGCGTTTTTTTCTTTACGTACAAAGTCGATTTCTTCACACTCTAAGTACCGAGTAACTTCAGTAGCGTAGTGGCACGTTGCCATGTCCGACCAAAAGATAACCTTATCTCTGGAATGATGCTTGTCTATGAAAGGTATCAACCATTTAATAATGCATTCATTCAGATACAATTTTCCATTAATTGAGGCTGAAGTAATGTATGGCTCGGAGACATTACCAAATTCGTCTATAGCTTGCCATACTAAAAAAATGGTGCAAAATTTGGCTTTTTGTACAATTTTTTGGTCGTAAGTCACATCGTTACGACTAGTTGAATGGAAATACTGCTTTCCAGGAACATCGTTGGGATCTGCCGGGACATAAGTTTCATCGTCAATAACGAGTACTTTTCTCAATTGACTGTTATAATCTCTTCGGCACCCTCTCTTGGCACGTTCCTCTTGGTCCTTCGTGTATTTAGGAGCTGATTGTTTCACATATGTTTACAAACCTAGATCATTCCTTTTCATTCTGGCGACAGACGACTTCGATATTTGTAATTTATCCGCTGTCACTCGGACGGAGATTGAAGCAGTCTTATCAAAAATCGATTTAACTCGATTTACATTTCGAGGTACCATCACTGACCTATCTCTTCCCGGAATCTTCTTAAAACTAACCTCTCCCGTTTCTTCATAACGTCTTATTATTCTATATATACTAATTTGTCTAGCTCCTTCTTGAAGAAAGTGATTTACTGTATCCTTTTTATTATGTGACTCGTAAAATAGAACAACCCTAACAGCAAAAACTTTAAATACTGACGCTTCATGTTGAAAAAATTGAATGCAATAACGAAATTCCCGCTTTATATGACAGATAACGAAACCATAGACGCAGTGACACCAAAACTTTTTTCCTTATAATAACATTTTCAGTCAGTAAGACTTTGAAAATTGTTTCTTTACTTCTGGGACAGCCTTTATCTCTAAACTCTTAACGACTATCTACTTGGCCGGTGATCCCTATTTACCCGGCCTCTTTAGTAATGTATTGTTATCACATGAGTACACTGAGTACCTATATATACATTCTATTATATGGGATACTATTAGGTTAGTATATGGTTAGCTTCATTCGTTCAATGTTGTAGTTATAAGTAGTTATATATAACTATGAAATTTGATAAATGATATGAAGCAACGAGTTCAAAGTTGAATTGAGTCAATTGTTTAGAGATGGGTAATAAAGAAAGCAGAGTGCTTGCCACTGAGCAGACGCACTGCGGCTTTAAATGACTTTCACTGCTTTCACTCTCGGAGGAGACAAGAGTCTGCATCGCACTACCCACTAAATACAACGTCATTGCACTAAATGATTGCAACTCTCTATTTGTTTAAATGCTGCTAAACATTCTAATATCGAGACTCGTCCTTATTCGCTAAGATTCACATCGTGAGGTTGCAAAACATAATGGAAAGTTAGTCAGGGCCTGGTGCTAGATGTGCAGATGGCTGTAGGTAATGTGATGATGTGCAACGGCCGCCCACTAAAGTGCCGTGCATAATGGCGTGTTGGTGGCGCCCGCGACTATTGTCTGCGTCTGTCGGTTGGCTTGTCATGCATGTCATTGAAATGAGTCACACATCAGCACGGCTATCATGAGACAGCCCGCGAGCTCTCTTGATTTTTCTCGCACTACCTCTTGTTCTGAGTGTTCTAATAAGTCAGAGACAGATAGTGCGAGAAAAATCGAGTGTATGTCGCGGCCGTCTCATGATAGACGTACTGACATACAATTTACCTTACGTTTCATTGTATAAAAAAAGGCTCGCGATAACCAAACTATCAACCTTCAGAAAACAAACGTAAGTAATACAGATTGCAACAGTAGGTAAATAATTCGTTATACCGGTTTTCTGTACCTGGAAATGTAGATGTGAGACCCTAACCACATGAGTAAATCTTATGGTCATTACCCTTTGAAAGATAAATTTGTTTTCCTTCTTTGCAAACATAGCTATACCTACCTACTACTCAGCTGGGAGGTCACTCACTGTGAATACTTACGTATTACTTGTTTATGTACCTATATTTGGTTGGGATTCAGGAACTTACTTTGCTAATACTTGTGAATAAATAATTGAAATTGGTTAAGTTAATAAATTTGTAATTCCATTTTTCAATCCACATTCTATACCTAAACATTCTTTACTGTTTATGCCATACGGAACTTATATGCACACGGTATTTGTTGGTGGGTACAGTTTGGATAGTTACTGTTACTTAGACTAACTTATGCTAGTCACGTTCATCTTGACCAAGTACCGCCGCAACGCCGCATAGCTTTATTATGACCTATCGACGCAAATCACAATCCAACTAGAAACACACCCGGGCTATTATTATTTAAATAAAATAAATGTGCTAATACCTAACCGCGGACCAATCTTGATTATGTTGTTTTTGTTATGAGTCGATCATTTAAAAAGAAGAAAATTGGCAAGTCATGACATAATGCAATTAGTCATGCAGGGAATTAGGGATTTTTGACGAGAATTTATTCAACCTTTACACTGTAGCCTATAGACGCTTGCAACTACAAAAGAGTTGTCAGCGCTTTGCTGACCTTTTATTTATTTTAGGATTCGTCGTCTTGACAATACATACCTACTCCATGCTAATATTATAAATGCGAAAGTGTATCTGTCTGTTACCTTTTGACGCTTAAACCGCCGAACCGATTTAGATGAAATTTGGTATAGTGATAGTTTGAGTCCCGGTGAAGGATATAGGATAATTTTTATCCCGAGAATCATCCCGTAAAGGGGTGAAATGGGGGTGAAAATTTGTAAAGAACTACGATATAAACTAGTTCCACGCGGGCGGAGTCGCGGGCAGAAGCTAAGTAACACATCACATCCTCGGAAACCTAGGTATAAACTTTTAACTTGCACTGTTCGTATTTAGTGTATGTAAGTAAGTAAGCTATCCGATTGAGCTGAAATGTTGGGCAAAGGTATAGTTTGGATAACAATTCAATATTATTGTACCAACGAGCTGATCTGATGATGAAGACAAAAGGTGGCCATGGGAATTCAGTACTTAACCGACGTAACCCCAGTTTGCGCTCGTTAAAATCGTCTGAATCAGTAGTTGACAATGGTATACAGAAAGGTGCAGTCGGTAATAAAAGCTTGTACCCAAAAATATTTTTTTGACAGTAACCTATTACTCGTACGTCTAGATCTTATCTCTATTGTTGTTTCTTTTTCATATTTTGTAACTAAGTAGGTATATGTTATTTCCCTTTCTTCTGCATGGAAATGTGAAGGCCTCGTGGAACTCATAACCATCTCAGCACCATCAGTGATACTCATATATGTGACTCATATTTATAATTAATGATTTTGTTTTACATTTGACTTGTTTGACTTGTTTTATATGCGTGAGCTTAACGTAAACTTGTCCATGTCGGAGGACAAAACTTGTCCAAGGATATGTACGTGTGATGGATGGCGATTCGCAGGGCATTCTGTTAAAAAGATTAATAATACTTACTTGTATTTATTTACTTTTTTGAAGCCTATTAGTTAAAGGAAATTCTATACAATGTCACGGTAGGAGATAAATCTCATCGGAATGCAGTTTGACCCGGGTATAGTTCCTTTTTAACAGGCGGCTTTATTGGTTACTTGTCTGGTTTTTTTTCCATTATGTAGGCCAGTGTTTTTCAAACTGTGGGTCACGACCCCCAGGGGGGCCACGAAGCCTTCTAAAGGAGGTCGCGGCTACTCATATTTTTAAAGTTAAAGTGCTGTAAGTGTTTTGAGCGTAGGGTGGGGGTTGCAAAATATTTTTTTCTGTACAAATGAGGCCGCGGCATGAAAAAGAATGAAAAACACTGACGTAGGCAGAAATGGGGTGCTTCTTTGTGATGAAACGATCCTTACGCGTTGGGCTATTTCAATAAAAATGGTTTACAATTTTTTCGAGTTCTGAGAGAAATACTTAAAAAAAGTGTGGAAATTTTCCAAATTGTTAACTAATGTAAACAAGTACTTAATTATAATAAGTAGGTTATCTTTCACTTCTCATGCTCGCAAAGTTCGCCTTTGTGCTGGATTTACTCTGGCATTAATCTGGCTCTAATCCACACATTTATATATTTTTTCAGACTAAGATAATGGGGTCTAATAGCCACAAACACAATAAAACTTCGTAGCACAAACTTACTATTTTATTTCATTTGCCTTAATCAATGTCATTCCGTGTTTTCTATACCTATGGAAATTAATGAAAACAGATGAAGTCAATTATTAAAATCTTATCAAAACATTAAATTACGGCAGTATTAAGTACCTAAATAAGTGTAATATCACGTGTCCAACATTAAACATAAAAACTTTACAAAGTTAAGTGGCGGGAATTACCTAGAGATATTTTTTCGCCTATTTTTTCAGGCATAAATGAGCCATTGTACTCAGCCGTTAAGATGGCTCCGTTTATGCACTTGTCGTACAATCGACTATTTACTTTAGCACGCATTTTGTATTTCTGACTTCCGACGCACACACGGAGGTGTTAATAAGTTTAATTCATGGTATTATCTCTGGTTTTTCGCTAAGGACATTGAGATGCTGGAGAAGGTTCAGCGTAAGCGTAGCGTAGTTTCACCAAACTGCCGAAAAATTTGCCATATGAAAGCTCTGAACCTCACAACCCTAAAGCAGCACAGGGAACGTAGTGACCTGATTGAGACATACAAGATACTAACCGGCCACTATGGTCTCAAAGATTTCTATAATACCTGTATGAAAAGAATAATAACACCACACTCAGAGCTGGTCACACAACCTAAAGCTGGTCACACAACAACCTCCAATACCTCCTTAGACACTCTTGAGCAACAGGGTGGTGAAAGTTTGGATCGAACTGCTGCCTGCCTGATAAATAAATACTATTCCTACTGGCCCAACGGATGAAACGATTTTGTTACCAAGACGAATTGTGGGAATTGCTTGCTGAATTGGGGGTTTTTATTACGACTTTTTTAAATTGTAGTTCCGGTTGATTTGTTTCGTTCGATATACCTATTGCAAAGGGAACCACCAAAACAATTACCCAAAGGTCTATTACCTAACAGACCTTTTTTTTTCAATGTTTGTTAAGTACCTCAGAACTCTGTCATTGATGAGCCGATCCGATTTTTTTTTGTTACAAGTATATGCTTCCAGGTGGGTCCCATTTTTTTCAAAAATTCAGTAGTATGATGGGATCCATGAGGAATTGAGGGAACTCCTCAATTATATTAGGCACGCGTGTAGTGATTTTGGTATTTTCTATTAAAACTCGTGTATTTACACCCGGAAATCATAAATTTGATGGAGTGGAATTGATGATGAAGACCACAGATGACTTATGGAACTCGTCAATTATGTACTTAAAAGTACAAAAGAACGTCACAGATTCTGATAACATTCCGTTGAAATAGCAACTGAAATAACAACACGGGCCACATACAGCGATTGGGTTTTTTTCTCTAATAATCAACGCATTTGCTATCGGAAATCAGTTCATGTGGTAAATTGGAAAAGAAATGTGGAAATGTTCTCGTGGTTTGGCGGAGTACTAAATTGAAGTGGGTTAAAACTTTGTTTTTAAAGTAAATTATCAATGTAACTATTTTTGATTCCCAGATTGTTGAATTTTTGAAACCACGTGTTATTCCATGAGTAACTGTCAATGCAATGGGCATGAGACGCACTAGCATAATGTGAACTACATTTGGAATGGAACTTGGGTGAGTGGGATAAAATTGAAATATTATTTTATTTTGTATTTTATATTTTTTTTATCAAACAGACTTACACAAGAAAAATCACATAAAGTATTAAACTGTCCTATTAAATATTCATGTGAGCTATATTACATATAGTTAGGTAGTAGGTACACTTACACTACGAACGGGATTATGACCCGGTACACTTCGATTTTACATGAAAACATACTCAAAGTTAAAAAATATTGGAGTACCATTTCGTGAAAATAATATTGTCATTTTGGCTCTGACTTAGAATATGTTATCCATGCAATCTCCACTCGCAATTGAATATGAACTAATGTAGAGCGCTGGGGCTCGAGATCTTGTCAACCCTAGTAATGGCCATCTCCCGTGGGGTCGTTGAGCCAGGGGTAGTTGACGGGGCATCGCACACACGTCTGCAGGTTGATCGTCTCGCCGGGAACCTCCTTGGAGGTCAGCTTGCACGAGTGAGGCACCCAGCACGCTTGGTAACCCTCTACCGCGCACTTCTCCCTCCACGGTTCGAAGTTCTTAACTTCGGTGACCGTGCGAGGGTTTTGGATCCATTGGATCACTTGGGTCATGGTAACGAAATATACATCGTTATGGCTCTGAAGAACTTCATCAATCCAATACAGGAAAGCTTCTAAAAATTCAGGATTATTCTTCAACCACGCGGCGTGGAAATAGAGACCTAACGGGGCACGGTTTTGGTCGTAATGGCGGTCAAAGTTGTGGTTGAGGAAGTTGTAGAATTGATCTCCAGTAAGAATGTTGGAGCAGGAGTCAACCATAGCGCAGCCGGGCAGGTACTCGTCGTTGGTGGGGTCCTCGCGACGGTCCAGCTCGTTCATGACCATTTCCCAGACGGCGTGACTCCTGGTGGGGCAGCTCTGCAGGTTGCCATGGCAGCGGTGGGGCATGCGGAAGTACATGGTGTAGGGCCATAGAGGAGGGTTGGAGAGGGGCGCGGTGATCGTGCTGTCGTACAAGAAGGCCTGTTCCTCCATCATGGTGAACTGGTTGTTGCCGCCGACGCGGAGGTAAGGGGCGCGGACGCCCACTACGCTGTTGTCTGTCACGTTGGAGAACTTCTCGATGATGACTCTCATGCCAGCCATTTCCTTGCCCCAGTCATCGACTGTAGCGTTGCTCCAGAAACGCTCATCATCGTTATGCCTAGGAGAACAAAAAAACATGTTCTAGAGTTCTAGAAGCTTGACATATGTGATATTTCAAGGTGTATCGATAAACTTATTTTTAATGTACTTAATTAAGATTAAGAGTTACACCTAGTTCAATTGGTAGATAAACTTACGTGATTGAGTGAACAGCAATCTCGTGCCCGTTGCGGTGAGTCTCCTGTACGGCGGAGTAGTTGGTGTACTTGTGGGAAACGAAGAATGTGGCTTTGATCTCGCAACCGTTGGGATTCTTGCGCTTGCCGTTGAAAATTTCTTTATAGAGCTCGATGTTATTATTGTTGATGGCGTCGTCGAAAGTGATTGTGATCATCTGGGGGACGTCACGGGACGGCAGGTCGCCGGGGATGGTGGTGCCGTCTTCCGAGCAAAAGCAGTCGGGCAGCTGGCACTGGCTCGCGTCGCAAGGCGGGGCCCTGTTCGGGTCGTTGTCGATATCTAGAACAAAAAATAGTCACTGTACCTACTAGTTTTGTAATTACATTTCATCGCGTAACACGATCAATTTGCAACTCAGATCTTAATTAAACCGGTATATTATACAAGATCATTTTACAGATTTAGGTTTACAGTGTTTAATTGGCTTAAGATTTTCTGGTATGTTAATTATGTTATTTGCAATAATGTTCTAGTACAATTACAATCTTAGTAATTTCTTACATTTGAACTAGCATAAATTCAATACTTTTCGTTATACGGGTTCATGTATTATCGACTATGTAATATCGATTAACTCTATGAAGTAAAAAAGCTGTGTATTATTTATGTAATAAAACGACGATATTTTGGGATAGCGTCTGTGCGTGGTGCGCGTGCGTGAGCGTGGTTTACGAGTTGACAGCGCGCTCACGCAGGCGGAGCGTGGCGGTGGCGTGGACCCGTGCGAGTGTCGGTGCCAGAGTCGGAACCAGTATGGGTACTTTCGCTTGATCAAATCACCCGCCACAGCTGACACTCCATTGGATTTCACTTTTAGATTCAATTATACGTTCGTTGATTAATTTAAATAAAAGTCAAGTAGTAATTATAACCCGCGCGTGTGCTTTATTTTGGTATTTTAATGAAGTTACCTAGAAAATATTTTACCTAAGCACTATAATTGTGCATTATTTTGTAAGTAGAAACATTTAGAGCTATAGTGTAGTGGCGAGTTTTTGCAATTGTATATCCTCGCCATGTACTCAATTACTATTCATACCTACTCAACATAAACTCACTTCATTGAAATTTCACAGCACACCCGACAGCAAATACCTATTTTGTGTTTGTGTAAAATTCAATGCGGATTCGTGTTTTATTTTGTCAACAATTTCCATACAAGTGGTTTCTTTAATTCTTTTATTGAGATACAAAAGAAAGTGATCGCGCGGACTGGTTCGCCGCAACCTTGGAGCGCGACAAGAGTCAGCGCTTTATGATGTAAGCGTGTTTAAGTAGAACCTGATTTTCCCAGAACCGCGCCTGCATTAAAATGTATCGCGGTCATGCTGAAACCAAGGATAGTCATTCGAAAAACCCGCGGAGTCACAAATTCATACATCATTTGTCAGCTAATAAAGCACCCATTAACATATGTTCAACCCAATATGAATAAAATTCACACCCTATTTGCTTAAGGTATGTTACGACATGGCAGCGAGATGTTTTTTTAGGCCAAGTGATTGGCATTTCGGGCAGGTCGTTCGGCATTTCGGGCAGGTCGTTCGTCACGCATTACGAGCTAGTTTTTATTTGTAAAACAACTCGTTCAAGATCAGTTGTATATGTTTATTATTATTTTGTGCCTAATTGATTCAGGCGCACACTGCACATGTGCGCGTAAGCCCAGTATTAATCGAGCATCGGTTGTTGGATATAAACTATTATCTCTGAGAACTACAACGACCAGACACTATTTATTTATTGAATACCTATAACATAAACTACTTTGTGGATAGATAATGAAATAGGTTTTTTTCTGTTTTGTAAATTATTTGTCGACGCTGCGCCTCTACTTGAGTAAACATGCGTTCATTGCACCAAGTGCCATCGCCTTAATGAATGATATCATGAAAAAGTTTAAAAACCATCTAGAAATATATTTTTTTGAAGATTATTAAGAGGTAGTATAATATAAAGGCAGGGAAAGTTCGTCTTTAGTTGTAAAATTTATTGGTTTGGACACGTAACTTGAATTACGGCCGTAAGTTGTTATAACAGCAGGTAGCAGGAAATGAAGTCGTGAGGTCATCACGGTTATTATACTAATTCATATATGGACATAGCAACAACTTATACTGGTGTCATTATGATTCCATGGCTGCATCCTAGAGTTTAACTGCGTCGATAGAACGAGGTGAATGAACAGAAACTTACCACAAGAGTTTTCGTCAGAGCCGTCGGCGCAGTCTTTCTCGCCGTTGCAGAACAGGCCGCGCTCAATGCAGGTGCCGTCTCCGCAGGCCAGGAACCCGTCCTGGCACAGAGGCTCCTCCGTGTACAGCAAAGGCTTCACTTTGCGTTCCTTGCTCTTCAGTTTGCAATTCTTAACGGCATCCCTCCAGTCGCAGGTCTGCTTCTCGATATCGAAGTACAGACCGGCCGGGCAACGGATGGCTTGGATACCCTACGATTAAAAACAATTACAATTAAAGTCACTGCTATATTACCTATTGATAAATATGATCGATCGATTCATGAACCGTAACAAGCTCAATTATATCGTTATAATGAACACTGATGGAATGTGAACGGATGCGTAACTTGGAATGTTACCTACGCATGCCAAGGGCAAGAGTAACTATATTAAACGATGTGTCCGGGTGAAAACGAATATATCCATTGGAGTTGTTTAATTTAGATAGTATATAGTAGAGTCGAAGTTTCAATAATGCCATTGAACCGTTTAAGGTCGTCGCCGTACGTGAGGGAGTGGAGTGCGCGTGTAAAAGTAGTATTGAGCTGTTAAAGGAGCTCACCGAGGCGGTGCACTGGATGACGTCGCGACAGTTGTCGCCCTCGCCGGCCACCAGCCGGAACCACTCGCCGGCGTCCTTGTCCTTGCACAGCTCCTGCTCCAGGCTCTCGTCTTTCTTGGCCGAGTCGTCTGCTTGCCGCCTCCATCGGTGCGCGTCAGCAGCCGCTGTACAACATAACAAATTACATTAAAATCGCAATGAAATACAATTTGTTCCAGTTTCGCATTGGAAGATTTCGTGTCCGTAGCGTGCATGCATGCTATGCGCATTGGTCACCATTACCGAATACTTCCTAACACACTTACGTTGCAGCGCTGCAACCTATTGCAAATTACACACAGGCACGAGCATGCAGCTTGAACAATGTGCGTTTTGACATTTCATTTGCTGTTTTTATTAGTCTTAGAAGTAAAATGTCACTTGGGAGCGTAAAATGTCAAAGGTAGTGAGCGTACGTGACCTTTGACTGGCATCGAAATGTCAGCGCTTGGGCAAGCGACAAGGACGACTCTTTCATAGTTCTCCTCGCTATAACAAATGGTAAGATTAGGTATGACATTTGATGCCTTTGTGCTCGGCAACGGCGCCACTGACGAAATTATTAGAATGCTGTTCAAAAAATCAATAGATTAGTTGATATCCTTGAGATGCTCTATACATTTAGGATAATCATTATGTGCACCGATCAACGTATATCACAAATGCGAAATATTTATTGCGAATTAAAACATTTGCACAATTTTAAAATACGACGGTATGCTATTAAAACACCATGTAAAACCGGTAAAACCTTGTTCCCACATTCCATTATATAGAGAGGCGCGGTTTTTGTCAATTAATACTTACAGAGTTTGCTAATAGGCAATAAGAAAATAGATACGGGTCGCGGAGGGGCGTGCGTGCACGTAACACGAGGAAACTCCGCTCTCGCAATATTATCTAACTGTCTCGCTTGCGAGTTGCGAGTGTCTAGCCGAGCCCGCGCCGCCGCCGCCGACGGGACGGCTCCGCACGGCGCGGCTCGGCGCCACCCCGCCGGGACCCACGACCTGACTCGGCTGAGCATTTGTCCCCATTAATACAGTAACTAGGAGCTCAGACTTATACTGGTGGTGGTGAGTTGTCGGTAAGCGCTGTGAATACCAGTCCAATACCGGCTTCCTGTCACGTAATTCTCTAATGATGACTTCGATTTTAAGAGGACTCCTATAGCCATTGGTATTTAAACGCTTTTATTATTTTACGTCACTCTGGGCGGTAAGTGAGATTTACCGCGCACGGGCGAAGCGGCAATTCTCACTTCACACCCTGACCCCGTATCATGGTCGGTCTTATCACACGATAAGTGACAAGACAGAGCGTCCGTCATTGGCTGACACCGTTCGATAGAACGAGACGGACGCTCTATCTTGTCACTTATCGCGTGATAAGGCCGACCATGATACGGGGCCAGGAGAAGACGAAATCGTGTACGAACCACGGGCAGTAATGTCCTATTATATTCCCGTTAGGAGTTAGTTACTTAGTTAATTCGCCGGTAATAAATCATCCCCAACTTTTTATCAAAGAAAAATAGTGTCACATATTGTCAAATGCCTTATCTTCTTTTAACACGCAAAAAACAGTCATCCCTGAGTTAACCACGTATAGAACAGTTAACTAATTCATTCATTCCTTGCAGTCAGACCATAAGTTGACCGACACTAGGTACCAGCCCGAGGGCGTAATTCTGCTGTTCCCGGACTGCGGGGGGTTTGTTTGTACCGAACTTGACGACGCAACTGCAGAGCCACGCTGTTTCGTCGCCTAAATAATTAGTTATTAATTATATAATTGTATTTGTCACTATGGTTATAATTATATATATATATATATAATTGTATATATACACTGAAATAAGAGGTTTAATATTATTTTTAATGTTATTTATATCTTCTCCCTCTGTGAATTAGTCACTAACAATTTAGGTACCTACTCCGTCTCAGATCATGTCGCATAGAAAACCAAACCAAGCGTTGTCTAATCTAAGTCTAACCCGTCTTTAAAGCGAGTTGAAAGTTAGTTAGTTAGTGACGGCATCTAGTATTGTTTGTCGCGCGTAGGTATTGTTTTGAGTACCTAACTATGGATACATCTTCATTAGTAGCAGTCAGTACCATCTTGCCCCGCGTTACCACGCAGTTGCCCCACGACGGCGGCGCCGCGCGATTACTCATTAGATTACTTAGTATACACGGCTCTATTCTTGCATGTTTAATAACTCTTTGCTCCTTAATCTATAGCTATTTAATGTCGAAAGAAACCCAGTTCTAATACTTTCTCGTACCTTATTACTACTGAAAATCGCTGTCTTTATCATGTAAGTAGGTACACGGTTTTCGATATTTGATTTGTTATTTTCCTATATCTACTTATACACCAACATTTCGATATTCAAAAACCATTTCAGTAATCGTGAGTTTCTATTCACGATATAATACGTATATAAACAGTATAATTTATTGCCGTCCGAATTATCATAAATTAAAACTCGTTTTCTTTGACCCGGATCTACCACGTGCTTAGCCACTTCTTTATTGATTGCGAGCTTTTGACACTCACCCTTAATATTGGGCTGATGAATATTTCTGTACATTCATAGATAATGAGTTTTTGCCATAAAATTTTGTGATAACGCGAGTGAAATTATGAGCACAAAGAGCACGCGCGTTGAAGTCTTTTGTACGCGCGCCATTGTTGCTGAAGTTATTTATGCTAAGTTATGCAAACCGCGGAGATTGTGTCATTAATATTGTGTCAGTCACAAAGATGTTAGTGAAGTTCATATAAAACTGAATGCGTATAAATGCTGATGGATGTTTAACCGTATTTGCCTGGCAGATTAAATGGTTTGAAAGTGAGTGGCAATAGTGTGGAGCGACTGTAGCATTTTATTGAAGGTTTGTTTACGTATGTTCGACGAAGAGAAAGTATAAAACTCCGTCAACTGTCCTATAATTGGGGCAATAGTACATTGTATTACTAGGGCGCAAAATGGTATATTGTAACGAGGGTGACTGATTGAATCCAGAACGAAGGGAAGGATTCCAGAATAGAATGCCGAGCGTAGCGAGGCCCAAAGAGTCCAAACATTAGAAGGCTGCTTATATTTCGAATAGTTCTTGAAAACGATATTGCACCTTTAATATTCTTTCAGGCGGTTTCATATTACGCGTGCAAATATTTTGCTTTTATTTAGCAGGCAGAACATTGTTAATTACGTTTTTTGCTTCCATTTTACCAAACTGGATGAAATCATCATTGCAAATTGAAAATATAAGTATACGAACTGCTTTTACGTGCTTGTTATTAGTGACACCAGTTTTGTTTATTCAAAAAATACGTCTGGTAAGATTCGCGGGCTTTTTGTTACATGGTCTTAAACAGTCTTGCGCAACTCAGTATGAAAAAACTTTTGTATGGAGTTTGCTGAAAAAATAATGGCGGAGATGTCATTTTCGTGTCGTTTCCGTTACAAGTACTCTGTGGTTAATACCGCCATATTGCTTCCTTTGTATATTGTGTCTGTCGCTGCGTAACCGATTACGTTTTTGGCTGTTGGGTTTTGGCTATTTTTATGGAATTTTGTGATACGTGTTACAAATAGTGTTCATGAAGTATTGTTCGTGAAAATATAAAAAAAAATTGAAGTGTGTGGACTTAAAGAAAGCTGCGAAAAATGCGCTAAATGCGCGAAATTTCCATTGGATGAAGACCGGTTAGTAGAAAACTAGTCATTTATTTAGCTTAATATCAGTATAATTGGCTACAAACAAAATTATGATGGTTTATTAACATTATTATTGATTACTAGTGATGTACAGAGTGTGTGTGTGTGTGTGTGTGTGTGTGTGTGTGTGTGTGTGTGTGTGTGTGAGTTTGAGTGTGTGTGTGTGTGTGTGCGTGCGTGTTTGCGTGTGTGCGTGCGTGTGTGTGTGTAGTGTATATCTATCGATATTTTTTTGTTTCCAATAATTGTGAGACTTAAAAATATCACCTAATAATTGCAGAATAATTATCCTTTTATTTAGCTACTCATAAGGACACTTGACTGCGATTACTGAATGAAATCTAACTATTTTTTTAGATGCAGGCAGTGGGTCTCGGCTGTGGGGAACAAAGACCTGATATAATGTTCCCATTGAAAGATCCCAAAGAAATATGTATGTAGGAATCATTTCCAGAGCAAAACTTTCAATAAAAAAAGACCCGGCTGAAGAAACTTGCCATACGAATACGAAACGAATGCCAACGCCAAAATCTATGTTTCTCCAAAGCTGAAGAACCGACCTCAGACAAAAAAAATCACAACTACAAGGGTTTGGGAAATAGTAAAAGTGTTTTATTTTACTTCGGGTTCATATTTAGAAAAGAAAGAAAGAAAGAAAGAAAGATACATTTATTCACAAACACACAAGACACACGTGTTAAACAATAAAATAATCAAAAAACAGAAAACATATAAAACATGAAACAAGTGTGTCTCTGCGGCAGTGAACCGGACACTGGCTCAGCATTATGCTGAGGTGGCAGACACCTGCAGCGCTGATTTAACGCAACGCAGTATTTATTTAATTGGTTTAGCATTTACTGAACAAGATTTCGTTGGACTCGTAAATATGAACTCTATTTAAACCTAATGCGAACCTATTTAAGAAATAATAGGTACAAGTAACATGAACTGCGATTATTTAAACACGCCCGCAATTTTATCGATAAAAGCGGGTTTGTCGATATCGATAAAAGCTGCTTTATCGATATCGATAAAACTACTTTTATAGATACGCCACTATTGTGTATTAATTGTTGGGTTGGCACTCTTGAAATGTCAGTTTGACGTCTGTCAAAGAAAGCAGACGCTTCGCTTGGACATGTTGGTATTGATTTGCCATGCAAAGTGCATTCAATTTTCGATTACATTCCTAGTATGAGTCCCGTCTCTTAAAACGTAGTGATTATATTATTTTTGGTCTTAAACTTCTAATATCAATATATTAGTAATCATATTATGTCAAATAAACATTGTTTGAAATAACATGTAGCTATTGAAAGTAGAATTAATAAATACATAAGTATTTTTATTTATTGAGCATGTTAATATTCAAAAGAGTTCAAGGAAGACAATATAAGAGCCCCTAAGCGCTATACGAAGAAAAAAGCGCGGTATTTAAAAACGATAAATGAAAGTGTCTCCTTAAACACGCTACTGAAATTACATTTTGTCTCTGAAGAATCATGTTTTTCGGCAATTAGTTGAGGGCTCCTTAGGAAGTTATGTAGGGGAAAAAAAAGAAAAATGTTTTTAAAGCTGTCTTCTCTATGTGGTCCATGGCACGCGTGCAGAGAGCAAAACTGAATTTTGCTCCCTCGAGCAAAACGAAAAAAAAATATGCAGAGGGATCAAAAACTAGTTTTGCTCCCTATAAACAGGCTAGGAAAAACTTGTTTTCGAATAGAAGGAGTGAAAAAAGTATTGAAAGTAACAATGAAATTATGTATTTCTGATACGATACGTAACTGGGGCCAAATGTCGAACATAAGGTATGGTGTCAAAGTAATGAAATGACTGTATTTTTCATCCGTTCCGCAAGTCGTTCACAAGAATCGAAGCGCCGAAGCAGAAGAAGTAGATAATCTGTATGTAGTTATAATTGAGTAGGCTGATTACGTTACGCAATGTGTGATATGTAGGGCGCAAAAAAGCAAGAGGGTTAGGTTTCTCGCGGCGCGCCGCCGCCGCGCTCCCACGCGCCTCGGTCGATATCTCATATTAGCTAAAGCACTATCTCAACTGCTCAGCTCTGGACTTTTTTACATCAGCCCTAGCTTAGGTATACGTACTTACATCAGTTTTTTTAATAAAACATCAGTTACGTCACAATAATACAATTTATAAACCATCATCATCGTGAAATATTTATGATTATGAATGAGCCACACGAAGTTATGAAAAGTAATTTAATTTGTAACTATATAACACATGTTAACTCATATATTGGACGGCGATTGTACAGCGGATGTAGCATGGTTGTCATTTTATCTCTTATCGCTATAAGACATCCGTCACTCTCGTACTCTCATACTGATAAAATTACAACCATGCTACACCCGATGTATATATAGGTAATTATATCCCTGGATGGTTTTAACTCGGGCTAAATAACGATGTCGAAAACAACCATTATACATAAAGACAAATATATATTTGCTAATGACCGGGTGACAGCTAGCGAGGTGACACGAATTATGTAAATAAGATGGATTTAATTGACCATTTTTAAGTTAAAAGTAATAAATAATAAATAAATAATAAATAATAATTATATAAGGGGTCAATCTTACACAAATCGACCTAGTCCCATAGTAAGCTCAGTAAGGCTTGTGTTATGGGTACTAGACGACGATATATATAATAGATATAAATACTTAAATACATAGAAAAACATCCATGACTCAGAAACAAATATTTATGTTCATCACACAAATATTTGCCCTTACCGGGATTCGAACCCAGGACCTTCAGCTTCGTAGGCAGCGTCACTACCCACTAGGCTAACCGGTCGTCGAATTAGAAAAGTAGATAATCTGCCTCCAATTTGCACACTACGTAAAAAGGTTTTTAAACTTGACGCTTTTAATATAACGCAGTAGTTGTTGCTCTAGGGTAGCGTGCGAACGGCGACGTGTGAGCGAAAACTCTTCTTTATTTTTATTTCTGATTAGAACTTATGGTACCTTCGTGTTGACACGATTTTTTTTTAAATATATATATATCCATTGTTGTTTAAAGCCAGCGAGTAAATCACTAGCTTGTTAGTTAGATGATATAGTGTATATCTATCGATATTTTTTTGTTTCCAATATTTGTGAGATTAAAAATATCACATAATAATTGCAGAATAATTATCCTTTTAGTTAGCTACTCATAAGGACACTTGACCGCGATTTGACGACCGGCTAGCCTAGGGGTAGTGACGCTGCCTACGAAGCTGAAGGTCCTGGGTTCGAATCCCGGTAAGGGCTAATATTTGTGTGATGAGCATAAATATTTGTTTCGGAGTCATGGATGTTTTTCCATGTATTTAAGTATTTATTTCTATTATATATATCGTCGCCTAGTACCCATAACACAAGCCTTACTGAGCTTACTATGGGACTAGGTCGATTTATGTAATATTGTCCCCTTATATTTATTTATTTATTTATTTATTTATAATGAATACATGGCATTCCTTACTAAAATCGACATCGACACTATAATACAAAACAGGGGCTTAATTCTGTTAATTTGTTTCACATCCCAGTCGCATTTCACGAGTTTCGCGCATCATTTTGACACGTTAGCTCGGTGCACTTAGAAGTTAGAAACGGGCATGCGACGCAGATTTAAATGTGATTAAGATCGGAAGCCACTATACATATAGACCCGCAGGGAAAAGTAGCGTCAACATAACAGGCCTGCCAGCTAATTACTTATGTAAATTTAACTAAGTAATCTAGGTGTGGTGAGAATCCAGTTTAGACCTACTGTTTCATGACGTAATTAGCAGACTTTAGTTCAATGAATGCCATATACTCGTATTTAGTGGCCTAAACTCATCTGATCAAACATAACCTTGTACAATTTAAACTACTCGTAGTTCGATTTCGAGTTTGACACAAATACACAGCGTGTTTATTAATGATACATGAATATAAATGTCTTAAAAAGGTTTGACATTTAAATTAGACACGGCATTAAGAATCTTTGCGGTATATTTCTAATGTCCTTAACATAACGTTCAAGAATGTTCTAGGTCAAAAAAATCTGTTGATAGATATTGATGAACTTATGTGTCGCTCCCATGATTGAGTTGCACTTTAGAGATAAGCGTGATGAGACCTTTCGTGGCTAAATATAGGTTTTAATGGCGAGGCTCCGGTCGTGATAGGGCGGCGCGCCCGCTGCCGCGCACGCGCACGTGTTCTGAGTAGCGAGTGTTGACAGCACCTTCTAGAACCAAGTGAAGCACAAACAGACAGTTATGTTATGCGGCATGCGTCTGCGCGGACGTCGACCGACTGCGTGCCCGGCATACCGGAGCTGACCTTATGAATATTTAGCGTCGTCTCTCTACTTTCCTTTTAAAGGCGCTCCCTTCAAACTCGAGCATTTCACTGATAACAGGAAAATGACGCAAACACTTCAACATATTTGAATACGCGACGGGAGCTCTCATGCAGCTTGTCAAAACACGTGCTATCGAGAGATTTGACTTTCAAATGTGGTCGGGGCGTGGCGTTGTGAAGAAAGTTTGGCTACTCGAAGAGAAATAAGCATTCGCTAGCAGATAAAACGTCAACAGTTCTACTTAATCATGAGATTTTTTTGGTTAGTGGTCAGGTTATCTGTCTATTAAATCAACCCACACTTACAAGCTGCCAAGCAAAGATCTTTTCACCTCAGAAGCTCGAACAAGCATATTATGCTGCGTGAAAACAGTGTGCAAAATGCGATTTTGCTCACTGGCAAAGTAGCTTTTGATTTTGATGCGGAGCACTGACATTTCGTCGTATGTGGTCTATTACAAGTTCAGAATATTTGAACTTTATTAGCGCTGTCCCTTTCATTCTATTACGAAAAAAAAATGGCAGACATAGGTCGATCCATAGTTCGACCATCGAATTTCATAGACCCCCAGGTGAAAATTGTATGTGTTACTCTAGAGCAAAGTATCTGCATCTCGTGCTTTTGAGTCCTTCGCTGGGCTCAAGATTCAACATTTAGAATGAAACTTTGCTCTCTTGTTGCACAAATAACTATTGAAATCGAATGATTAGATTTATTCGTTTCGAAGATTACCCTCCACATACAAAGCTATTCCCTCACAAACTTTACCTCTTTAGAATTGAACGAGCGAGCGAAGCGAATTGGGTGACAATGCGTTCGTATGTCCACACCCTGTATCATGGTCGGCCTTATCACGCGATAAGTGACAAGATAGAGCGTCCGTCTCGTTCTATTGAACGGTGTCAGCCAGTGACGGACGCACTATCTTGTCACTTATCGTGTGATAAGGCCGACCATGCTACGGGGTCAGGTCTCCTCTACAGGTCGCATTTTAACCGATCCTCATGAAATTTTACGAGCAGGTTCGATATATACCTATAGATTTTTTTGTCGGGTCCGTTTGTGGAAATTTAAATCTTTTTTTTATTTACTTTAAAAACAAACTTTGAATCAATTCTGTTCTTCGCCAATACATAAACGTTTCCTCCACTTTACCGCAAGAAATTCTTTTTGAGAGCAAATGCGTTGATAATTGCAGAAATAACCCAAGTCGCTATACCTAGGTAGGCCGATAATATTTGAGGAGTTCTGTCGATTCCTCAAGGGTCTCAGAATCACCTTTCGCCATTAGTTGCTACTTAAAACGGAATCATCAGAATTTGTGACGTACATTGCATAATTGAGGATTTCCGTAAGTCATCTGTGGTCCCCAACATCAGTTCCAGTACTTATACCGAAATCACTACACGCGTGAGTATTAAAGTTGAGGATTTTCTCAATTCCTCATTGATCTCATCACCCAACTGGCTTTTTGAAAACAATGGCGGATCAATCTGGAAGCATATACTTTAAAATAAAATAAAATTTGTACGAATCGGTTCATATATAACGCAGTTCTGAGGTAACAACAATAAAAATAAATGCAACTGGATTGAGAACCCTCCTCCTTTTTATAGTCGGTTAAACAAGACAGACTGGCGACGTCTACAGCTCACAGCCACTAGTCATTAATATCGAAAACAACATATAACTTCAAATATGAGACATAAGTATGTATCTACATAATGTAAATATGTGATTGCAAGTAATGTCTACTTGATGGGCGTATAACTGTATAGAAGCTGCGACGAGCTGCTCTGTGGCTGACGCTCAACGGTTAAGATAATTAATCGACGCAGTAAATTTTAGATTAAGGTACGAGTGTCATTTATTCGATAAAGTATGGTCGTTGGTTGTCACGTAGAAATGTAGGCTTGCGTAATTATTTCTTCACAAGTGTATATCGCTTTGTTTATGTTTATCCTCGGGGATGCAAAGGGCCGTCATAAGTTTATTTACATCACACTTGTTCATAAAGTGGCGATCCTGCTGGATTCCCATTTCCTGGGAAGAAATTTAGTTAGTCTCAGATCGCATATTGGTCGCCCTTGCCTTCGACTAATGAGGAATGTTTACCAGCGGGCCCCTATGATAGTTGCGTCCATAGCGTTACACTGACAAGATAAAGGATAAAGCATTCAGTTCTTTCTTACAAGGCTTGATATAGAAAGACGAAATGATGACTATATTGACTTTATCACGTGACTTCCCTTATCCCTTATAGCTTCTCAGGAAAAGGTATTGTTTTTTTAAGTTTATATGTTTATTGCTTACTACGTAATAACGGCAAATGAGATGACAATTTGAGTATGAAGTTCGATTGTTTGTGTTAAATTAATATTGAATTGGTATTGGTATAGGTGTAATGCAAGATTGGTCACGGGAGGAATCAGAGGCTTTTGGGAGGGCTGTACCCTAGCAAACCTTCTCCCCAGACCCACTAGTGGGGATTCATTTTTGTCTTTTAATTAAGTCCAATGAAATTGCGGCAAAGTTTTTACCTATTTACACAAGATTTTCCTGATCGGTTGAAAAGCCATGAATTATGCATATTAATACCTACTTTGGGGATTCAAATTAATATTCTGAAATGAATATTACATTATGTACCTAGTAGTAAGTAAAAATGTTTGGTGTGTATCAGGGTGCCCGTGCGTCGTAGTGCTACGCCCGTAGCAGGTCACTACGCACGTAGCACCTACCGATTACAATTTAGGGTCTCCCGATTGGGACATTTTTTTTCTGTCCAGTGGGTATGAATAATTGAGGGTTTTTTATCATATTTTACAAATTGATTTCTGGCAAATATTGAAGTTATTTAATTTTATTAAAGACAGTTAATAGTATGCACAAGATGATTGTACGAATTTTAACGCCATTTTAACTAAAATCGTCTTGTAGAGTTTATGAATACGGCCGTTAGATTATAAAGTCCGATGAGCGTTACGTAACTCAATATCGGAAACATAAAAGTTTGTTAAGTACGTTTTCGATAAGTGGCAACGGTTTCAATTTTTTTTTGTTGTAAGTAGATTGAACCTGGACGTACCTGATAGATACTTAAGTATACTTAGTAAGTAGTTATGTAAGTACATGATTACACCAAGGTTAATTAGTAAGTTAACTTCTGGCAGTTTGGCAGAAACGTGATAACAGGTTTTTAATTACGCAAAACAATAAATAACTTTTTGCAATTCCCAACTTGATTACCTCCTAAGTCTCTAGTTCGTATAAAAAGTAACAAAATGGATCATTGGAATGTAAGTAAAATGTTCTGTTTTGTTTGATTTCAGAATAAATTAAAATAATTTTGACGAGTAAGTAAATAAGGTTGTCCGTCGAAATATTATCACTAGAATAAGTAAAGTGAAGTGAAAATAGCGATTAATTTGGAATACACATACTGGTATGCACTAAAGTTCCTAAGTTTTATAAGTCAAAGGTGTTTCCGAGCTGCCTGGACGAACGCCCGCGGCTCGTCTAGCTGATGATACTTATCTTCCTCCCAGCGTTGTTCCCGGTTGTGCCCTAAAGGAGTCCGGGGTCCGTCATCTGACCTTCCAACCCAGAGGGAAATCTACACCTTATTGGGATTAGACCGGTTTCCTCACGATGTTTTCCTTCACCGAAAAGCTAACGGTAAATATTCCGTACATAAGTTCCGAAAAACTTATTGGTACGCGCCGGGATTCGAACCCACGACCGCCGCTTGACAGCCGCATGCCTGAACCACTAGGCTACCGTAGCTCATCTAACTGATGATAGTGACCACGTGATATAAACGTGTCTATGTTGTAATTCGCAAGTGTGTACAGCACGAGGGTGGCTGGGCGATTCCTCAGCGTGGCGCGCGCGTGACGTCAGCGGCGCGGCGCAGGCGCAACCCAACGCGGAACGAATGTGAAAGTTCCCGCAGTCCGCCGCAAGCGCGCGCCGCGCCAAGTGCTAAACAGTGGTTTTACCAAACACTTACTATTGCAAAATGTTTAACATTACCCAACTAGTACCCTGTTTTGACTACCTACATTCCAATGCTAATCTTTCATTAGTGACCTTTCGTAGGTACGCAACTGCAATCGTGCACTGAGGTTGCATCTGTACTCGTATAGGCCGCTATCGTGACTAGCCGATGTACTGACTGCTCAACGACTATTACCAAATGCACTACGTACGTAGAACGCAAATAATTACGTTATTATTTCACTACAACAGAACGTTTTCTCAATTAGCCGACTCTCAATTAGTTTGGTCGACTTGATTAAAAGTTCACTGGCTGAGCACATCGGCATACCTACACTAGACAGGCACGATAGCTACTTGCAGAAGCAAGAGTAGAGTGAATATCCTTGAAGCGCTCGCGACGCATTGCGTTGATGTCCTTTAACCGCGCGATGCACGGCTGCATTCGCTCGTAAACTCTGCGGAAACACAGCCTATCTCGCGACGAGGGGTCAATTTCACTGTTCACTTGTGCGACACTGACGCAAGCACTGACTGATTAGTGTGACGTCGCGTACCCGTGACGTCGCGAGATGTGCGGCGTGTGGAGGCGAAAGGTAAAAAGGTTAGGACTCACCGCAAGCGAACAAGAGGCACGCGGCCAGAGTAGCGACACGGGCGAAGCGCGCCATGACGGGATCACAACAGGTCGCTGCGCGGACGGTGCGCGGTTAAATAGTGGCCTCAATAAGCGCCCCGCGCGCCCCGCTCGCCCACGGCGCACCGCGCCGCCCGGCGCTGGCGCAGCGCGACTGCACTCCTCGGCCCGCCTGGACTCCCTGCACTGGCTCTCCGCCCGCCCTACCCGATACTCCTGCCCTGTCAACAACTCAATCATTCGATTAAACTGATGGTGTTCGGTAAATCGAAACGAATTTAGGTAGATTTCTCAATTAACCGAGCAATGAAAACAAAAAAACTACTTTTTTATACACTGACAAAGATACTTACCAACTCGTACACAAAGAACCTTCTGGGTTTCCATTCAGGGAATTTCTAGTTGCTGCTTCAATGTGATCATGATCAAATAATGGGATTGGTTAGTGTACTCTCGGTCAGCATAGGTTAAATTGCGTGATTGAAATAAGTAATCAGTTGGTACTCGTTATCTTATCACTGAATCTCTGTGTATAATATTTTAATATAACCCTGATCTACAGTAAATTATCATCATATTATTCATTTTATACCGGTCAATAATAAGGTAAACGTCCGAGTAGTCGACACTGTACTAGTATATGGCATGGGCACTCTATGTCAAGGTGACATGGCTTAGGTTCGAATGAAGAAAAATCCTCTTAGTTCGAATTTAACCCATATTGCTTTGATATAAGGTGCCCATGCCAAATACTAAATAGCACAGCGACGAGCACTCGGACGTTTAACTTACCTTGATGTTGTTTACATATAATATTTTTTAATAGGTACTATCGAACCAACTGAATCATGCATGACCCACCATAGAACCTTGTTACAATGAGCGAAAATACGTAAGATCATATGACGTTAATATGTCAGTTAATTGTAACAAGGTTCCATGGTGGGTCAGGATTCAATTTTGTCGATAGTACCTACTTCCTGAATCCAAATCATATTATAACATCGGCTGGTGCGAAATATATAAAACTGACGAGAACACGTCACTCAAATTGGCTATTTCGGGGAATTTTCATGATTTTTCAGGCATAAAAGTTATGTATTTACTGACCGGTATATTGACAATGAATCAAGTGTTTTGTCGTCCAAAGGTTGCCGGAGGAGATTACTTTTTTTAATGCCTACAATATTTTTTCTCCCAATTGTTTCCAACACAGTAGTGCATGTGTTATTGTGTACGAGGATATGTCCTGTCGCCGTTCCTTATTCTGATATACTGACATACTGGGACGAAACTGAAATACTGCAATATTCATAAGTATACTAGAATACGCCACATAGGTATTGTCAAGATAGGTAATTGCGTATGTTTTCAAACGAGCGTCGGAGAACTCATAAAAAATTACACCTACGAACGACCAGCTGAAGTCGGGCCCCTGATTAGGGAAATGTACTTATAAAACAACACTATCGACTAATTAAGAATTAGACTCAAATACAGTATTTAGTTGATCACTGTCTAAAATCATGACATAAACATTAGTGTAGGTCGTCTCGTTTACTTATTCTTATTACTACATATAATTGCATAAAACTAACAGGGTTCTCGGATTCAAACTTCATGTTACAAATAATTACAGACATTCTCTGCATTAACTCTAGGCCTATTAAAACTTAATATTACCCCCTACTTGAATAAAGTATAGGTCTGATTTAATCTTAGTAGTCAAGCTAGCAGCAGACAACAGAATATCTGGTTGGATCGGGCAGATGAAACTTATCATCAACCGACAGATAACACTCAGGCAAAAATATGGATTCTCACACCATATTAACTATATATACATATATTATATATATATATATAATGTAAACGGTAAGTGAACAACAAAAGGCAAATACATATTATATTACACAAGACTATAAAGTGTCAATTACCGCCCGCTACACGTGCGGAAAATCCCACTTCCGGAGACGTAATATTTTTACTCACTACGTCTCTTCTATCACTCTCACATACATATATATGTAGAAGTAGGCAATCATTTTGTATCAAGGGTTCGTTACACACGATTTGAAACTGTTCTTATATTTTAACAACCGGTTAGGCTTGTCGGTATGACGCTGCCTACGAAACACGTTGGTTCGAATTCGAATCCCGGTAAGGGCATATATTTGTGTGATGATATGATGAGCATGAATATTTCTTTCTGAGCCTATGTGTTATATCAGTATATCTATTAAATATAACGTAATGTAGTGCCCATAAAACAAGCCTTATGGAGCTTGCTATGGGGCGGGGCTAGTTTTATTTGTGTAAGATTAATGTCCTCAAATATTTATTTATTATTATGTAAGTTACATTGTAACATTCGTTTTGGTCATTTGGTCACTAACGTGTCATATGTTCCAATTTTATTTAGTTTTTATGTTTTATGTATTTTTAATTTAATCGATAGCTTGAGATTTTATGTATATTTAAAAATAGGAGGTGGTTCTCAATTCGGTTGTATGTTGTTTTTGGGGTTCCGTAGTCAAATCAAATCATTTATTTTTGCAAAAACATACACAGAACCAAAAAAAAAACAAAAAACCCTTTACAGGAACCTTATAGTTTCGCCATGTCGTCTGTCCGTCTGTTCGTCGGTGCATCTTCGGCTTAGCTCAGTGACCCCTACTACTAGAAAGTTGTAATTCGGTATAAGCTGGGTATAAATATATATGTATATACATATATAAATCAATAAAGCCGACAAAATGGTAGAATACATTTTTGTACAACTTTTTTTTTGGGTACATTCCATAGACGTAAACTGGGAATGTATTTTTTTTTCTATGTAATTCCATGGTGTGGGTGTCGTTGGATAGCCTGTTTAAAAATATTATGGGTTTTTGAACACAATTTTTCAACTCAGTGGTCCATTTGTGTGATGTGATCACAGGTGAGTTTTATGGAGGAGGAGTTCCAAATGATGTAAAGTACGTCACATAGTCTTATATGATTCCGTTAAAGTAGCAACGAACGAAGTGCCAAAGGTGATTGGTGACTCGACGGAACTCCTCAAATATTATCGGCCCACATATAGCGACATGGGTTTTTCCTGTGTAAACAACGCATTTGCTCTCGGAAAGCAGCTCATGTGGTAAAGTGGAAAGGAAACGTATGTTCCTTGGCGAAGTACCTACTGAATTGAAGTCGGTTTAAACTTTGTTTTTAAAGTAAATTATCTGTTATTGATTTTCTACCCTACTGTACCAGAAGAAAGAATAATGTTATTTAATGAACTGCTTATAGATTGTACAAGTTCCTTATTGGCCGATAAGCTCCATCAAAACAAAATAAAAACTATTTTTGAATATTTTTTTAAAACTTGGCCGGATAATAGGTACACTGCATTTCTCGCTAAATTATTTGACTGTAGGATGAATGAATATCTTGTTAATAAATTACAATGGAATTCAGCATTATAAATACACACTATTACTAGATAAAATATTGATTAAGTCAGTCATTGTTGCAGCAATCGGTGTAAATCTATAAATGTAACTTTAAAGGTGTCGTGACCAGTAACTGTGTGTAACTTTACATGTGACTTTAAAGGTGTCGTGACCAGTAACTGTGTGTAACTTTACATGTGACTTTAAACGTGTTCTTTTTAAACGTATACATAAATATGTCAAAATAAGGAAACATCTTTCTTTGCCAAAGTCACAATGTCATGTAAACGAGTATTTGTCACAATAAATGACTAATTATAAATGTGAAAAGATGTATACAAAAATATAGTTAAAGCAATGACGCATAGTTTTAGTGTCCGAAAGGCAACCGGATGGCTTGTGTTGTGGAACCTCACTGTGCAAGCCGAACTGAGCCAACTGGGACTGAAGCGGAAATCGGAGAAGGAGCGAAAAAAAATGTATTCGATTTAGAACAGATTTATTATTATTATTATTATTTTATTTAAGAAACAAACGGTCATATACAGAAATAAAAGAAATATCTTGTAATATACATGAACAGACCTGAAGTTCCATTAATTATAAAATAAAAAATAACTAGTAGGTACTTAATAAGTCGAAACAGGGTGGGTAAGCACCAGCACGTCTATCATGTCGAAACAGGGTGGGTAAGCAACAGCACGTCTATCATGTCGAAACAGGGTGGGTAAGCACCAGCACGTCTATCATGTCGAAACAGGGTGGGTAAGCACCAGCACGTCTATCATGTCGAAACAAGGTGGGTAAGCACCAGCACGTCTATCATGTCGAAACAGGGTGGGTAAGCACCAGCACGTCTATCTTGTCGAAACAGGGTGGGTAAGCACCAGCACGTCTATCATGTCGAAACAGGGTGGGTAAGCACCAGCACGTCTATCATGGGACGGCCGCGACATACTCTCGATTTTTCTCGCACTATACCTCTTGTTCTAAGTGTTCTAATAATTAAGAGAGAGACGGATAGTGCGAGAAAAATCGAGAGAGCTCGCGCACCGTCGCGTGAGTCGTGCAGCATGCTTACCACGCACGCGTCCATAATGACATTTATGTTAGAATACAACATACTTAGATAGGAAAAGAAAAAATATTATACACTAAATTATATAAAGTTCAGTTACTTTAAATGCAAAATCATAATGAGCGGTTAGAATAAAAGATGTTTCTTACAATGGTAAATTATTTGCTTTTGCTCGCAATATTAAGAAAAAATAAGCTACGCAGAGAACTATTGTATTTACCCAAAGATAGTGAAAAGATATCTAAATTTATAGTGTATATTGTAATCATGGCAGGCTCTTCAAAAGAGAGCGTTTCTAGCGAATTTTGAATGGTAAGGACTGATATGGAATGTTACGGGGTGGCGAGGGGGAACACGACGGGGCAACTTAAGACGAACTTTTTCAAGGAGAGGAGACGAGTCTATATAACTATTTAAAAGTTTATATAAAAAGATCTGGTCTAAAAAATATATGGCTTTTAACTAGGGAATAAAGACCATAACGTTTGTTAGTTTTGTCAGAGGGATTGACATTTTGGCGGAAGTTGAGCGACCCTAATAATTTGTTCTGAATCTTCTCGATTCGAGTTTTATGAACCGCATATTGAGAGGCCCATATAGTACGTACAACCGAACTCCGAAATACTGCGGACATAAGAAGAATAAAGTACTCGTACTTTTAAAGTATTTTGCTCCTTAAAGGGCTTAGATAGCCTAAGTATTCAACCTAACTGTTTGTAAGCTCCTGTACAGATGTGATCAATATGAGGCATGAAATTGAGCTTCGAGTCTAATATAATGCCTAGGTCTCGTACTCAGCTCTTATGGTCTTACCTAAAAAGTTATTTTATAATTAAACAGATGTTCTCGCTTGCGAGAGAAGCTGATGTAGAAATAAGAAGCTATTTGTCAGAATTAAGAAGTAATTGATTTCATTATATAAACAGCGTACACACTTGCAGGCAACAACCCCTGTTTCAGTCGGCTGCCTCGCGACAAAAACTGGCTCAGTTCAAGTTGCACAGGGTGGTTCCACAAGACTTTGGGAGCTCAAATATCGCGAGCCATCCGGTTGCCTCTTGGACACTGCAACTACCCTACATTGCTCTGAATAATAATACACCCAGTGACAACATTATAGTATCATGTGAATATGTCCTTATTGACACAATGTACTTACATGGAAACTTATTTTTGTGTATACATGTAACACTCAAATGTACCTTCACATATCGACTGTACTCATGGTAAGGGACGAGGGAGTAGTGACCACGTCCATCACTGACGCAGATGGTGACCGGAGTGGTTGTGGGACTCCCGTATAGGCTGATGTTACGGGAACGCTTGCGGGCCGTACACATCCACGACCACGCTGGTGGGTATCAGTTGATAATCCTAATGGTGTTCATACTCGTAGGCATATTCTATTTCACTTCAGCACATACAATGGCACCTATCCGACAGCTAATGCATTATTACAGAATATACTCAACTAGCTATACTTACCTATATAAATTTTGTCGATTCCTCAAAGATTCCGTAATTAGCGTGAGCCCTACATACTACACTTCAAAGTGTGCGTTTTGATGAACACTCGTTGCTGACTCGACGAAATCTCATGGAAAATCTGTGAAACGATTTTACTCTTCACTTCAGTTTCAGTAAATTTGTGGTTTCCAAGAGTCCATATACCGGTTTGGGTATTTTCTGTAACTCATGCAATCATGAGTTACAGAAAATACCCAAACCGGTATATGCGCGCCTATAATATTTGAGGAGTTCTGTCGAATCCTTTTGTAGATCCCATCATCAGATTTTTATCAAAATATGGGACTACCCTGAGGGAACATTATTTTAAACAAAGTAAGACTCATCATCATCTATTTAAGAGCTAGGCTCTTGTCGGTGGAGTAACCGCCACTGATTTTCTGATCGAACACTCGCGGCTCAAAAAAATAGCTAAGAAACATCTACAAAGACAAGAAATTCGATTTAAAAAAACTAGCCAAGAGCGTGTCGGGCCACGCGCAGTGTGGGGTTCCGTAGTTTCCTGTCTATCTTTGTTACATTGACACGTGCGCGCCAACTAAACGGTGCGGTTGTGTCGGCCGAATTTGTATGAAATCTGACCTTTCTAAGTACATTTTTAAGTTGGTCAACTATTAGTCTTTAACTAGTAAGGCCTACTTAGCCGTGATAGTTTTCGTTTTAAATTCATTATAGATATAATGAATTTAAAACGAAAACTATCACGGCTAAGTAGGCCGATAAGTAGGATAGGTAAGTAGTAGATACTACTGCCATGTTTTTTTTCACATACGGCACTGGCACCACGACAACGCTGCCCCGCACACTTCTGCTAGAACACTTGACTATTTCAGTTCAAAAAACGTTACTATTCTGCTCCACCTGCCATATTCCCTGATTTAGCACCCTGTGATTTATACCTTATTACCTTTTAATACGTTCAAAGGCACCCACCCGGCGCGTTACACCGCTGCGTGAGTCCGACACGGTCTTGGCCAGTTTTATAACTTATTTAATAATTAGCGAAACGAGAACAAACGAAGTTGCGGGCGGAACCGTTTCGAATTTCGTTTGTTCTCGTTTCGACCCGGGATAAAGCTATCCTATTTTTTTATCCAGGCTATAATCTTCGTGTAAAATTTCATCCTATTTAATCGGTTGACCAGTTTAAGCGTAATTGAGTAACAAACATCTAAACATCCAACCATCCACACTTTCGCATTTATAATATTAGTAGGATTAGTAGGATTATTCTTTACTTGATATTTTATCAATTAAATTTTCACTTTGTTGGTACAGTACGATTACTGTTAGTTAAGACCTGACAGATGGATTGCCTTAATTTAATTTTCAACTTTAATTTCATATAGATAAAGCATTTTTCAGAATACTGTTACCCACATCTACCGATTTAGTAATAACTATTTTATTTGTATAAGATTAAAGTTGAAAATTAAATGAAGGCAATCCATCTGTCAGGTCTTAACTAACAGTAATCGTACTGTAAACTTCAGCACAATTCTATCACCGTAGCGAAAATCGTGAATTCATTAAACTTAAAATGCCTGTTAGCGTCTGTCAAGCGAGTCGTGTCCCTGGAAATTTTGCAAATCCTACTAATAATGCTAAAGTTTGGACCTCAATCACGCAAAAACGGCTAAACGGATTAAAATTAATTTTGGTATACATATATATAGTGTATACCCTGGATTAACATACGAGTATATAATACTTTTTTTATTCCGGGAATCATCATCTAGGGGGGCGAAAGTTTGTAAGGAGTTACGATATAAAAGAATTCCACGCGGACGAAGTCGTGGGCAGAAGCTAGTGTAATCATATGTGGTAAATGATAATTTCAAAATGTTCGCTTGGTATACTTCGGTGATAAGGGGAATGGTATTTTTTTCACTATTTTCCTTCATAAAACGAAATTTAACCACTGTAGAAAAACAACAAAACTGCTTTAGGAATATGCAACTCAAGCGCTTTCATATGATACCCAATTTTACCTAATTTCTTTCTTGACTTCGAACTCTTGAAATCGACTTTAGAACAGCTCTTAGCAAGGGTGCAACTGACAGATGCTCTATTACGGCATCATTCAGATTTAAAAAAAAATACACACTATTCAAAATTTTCTTTTGTGAAATTTAATTCGTTCCACTACGTCACGAAAATAAGCTGTAGTATATTGTATGAGTTCCTAACTTTGTTGACGTAGTCGGAGAACGAATCCAATTTCATTAATCAAAGTTCTTAACAATGTATTTTTTTTAAAAGCCTCATAGCAGGTCTGCGCACAATAGGTAGGTCTATTTGACTCCGCGTATGAAAGGAATAGTGGTATGTGTTGCGGAACCATTATCATATCAATACGTGGAGTCAGATAGACCTCCATTATTAGAAATGTGTGCCAAAAAAAGGACCAAACGCATATTTGTATGAACTGTCAGCCAATGGTGCAATATTTAAATGGATTTAACAAAGGAACAGTCATCAAGTTCAGCGAATTATGATAATAAAATCGGAATTAATGAATACAGATATAAGGAAAAGATCCCCACAGTTGCGATGTTTATTTATGTCTATTACGCGAGTCTATATATTTTTAGCAGTGAATTACTTATAGGTACAAACGACAACACTGTTAACTGACCATCCTGTGTTTATATGGAACCTTATTACAATGCACTTAAGGTGCACCGATGGTCAGTTAGCTGTGTTGTCGATAGTACAACAAAAAGTATATCATGAGAAAGGGATGTCACCTTAATATGCATAGTTTTCTGTATTTGATGGGCAGACTGTGGAAGGGGCGATAGAATTGTGAATACTCTAGTAAAATTATTTAGATCGCTCCCGAGCTCCCTGTAGGTATATGGGTCAGGCCGTAGATTTTAGAACATTTTGTGTAAAATTTTGTTCAGCGCATTTTTTTTGCCCTTTTTATCTGCCTATACTTTTCAAACTCGTACATTATATTCCCCAAAAAAGGTCAACCGCGGTCACCACAGATATTTAAATAAAGAAGTTATTGGTGGCGTTTAACGTTAAACGAAGTTATTGGTGGCGTTTACACGAAAAATGGTGAATTTTGCATCAAAATCGCTTGTCCTTCGTGGTACTGGGTACACTTTGAGCATTTGTAAAATAATAAAAATAAATGTATTTGATAATCTGTTTGATTTGACGCAATAACATAATAGTCTGCTATTCTCCTTTTAAATATCATTACGTATTTCCTAAGACACCATAACATATTCTATATTGAAGAAAAAAAACGACTTTTTCAATTTTTCGCGTTTTTTTTCTACGCTACCATTATCTTCCCATTTTGTGGAGTTACATTTGGTAGGATTTCAAACTTCAAAACTTCAAACTTCTTTATTTGCATAGAATAGTTATATACAAAGAGATGACAAATGTTACTGGAGAACATAATTCTGCTATAAGTATTACAAAACAATAATACTAGCATGCAAATAATTAAAACTTATCTAATAGGAACAACTTTATATTATAGTATTGTTTTTCTTGCAATAGTTTTATAAATTTTGATTTGTGGTATGAGTAGTGGCAATACCAAAGTAACTTTGTCTTTGGTCAATAACAGGCTAGCGGCCATATTTTGGTCAGTTTGTTGTCATCTGTGCTCAGAACTGGAAGGGTGCACTTTTTTCGCGTCACCGTTTTTTTAAGATTTCAAGTAAGTTTATGTTTAAAATCTGTAATTGTTATTGTGCTGATACCATCAAGTGAGAGTCCAGGCTCTAATGGCCCCGATACAAAGCTTATTTATTGAAATATTACCGTTTTTATATGATTTCGCGCTACTAAACGACACCGGTGGCGCGAAATTCCGAATAATGGAGCATGCACACATAGTATTTCGCGTTTCTGGGGGTTCTCTTTTTCTTTTGACATGGTTTGCAAAGCAAAGGCGGCAAATTCAAATATTTTACGTAAATAGTGCACATATACATTTTGGCGCGCGGCTTGCTAGATTTTTGTAAAAATACGTTTATATTCAAAGTAATACAAAATTTGTTTTCCGTCTTATTCGAAACCTAGATAGGTACTGTTTATAATTCTGAATATTCTGATAAACCACATGCATGCATGCATACCTTTTACATCTCATCTCAATCTTTATCTAATTTCACTATTCATTAAGTGACTACATTGTATTAAAACACAACAAGTCAACTATCTTTATGAAATTTGGTAAGTATGTAATTGATAAAGGCCCATCTTGCTTGAGTACTTAGGAGTACAATCAGTGCAGTGATTTAGGAGATGTTAAGATGATTAAGAGAGAGTAGAGTTTGAGACTTGCACTGTTCAATAAGTTGACGGCTGTATGTATGTAAGTAAACGCTCTTTTGTGCATAATCACAAATAACAAAAAGATAAGGACAAATATACGTGCATACACACACTTGTGAAAATAGGAACACGTGTTTTAGAAACCCTCCTAGACCAACAGTATTATATATGAATAACTACTGCCTATATCTAACAATATTACTACAAGCATAGATAATCAAATTGATAACCTCGCTTTTTTTGAGTTCTGTTAAAAAATATTATAATGTTACGTTACTTTTTCGCGTCACTTTATGCTGCCAGCGGGTAAAAGTAGCGCGAAAAATGTACTCTACCTCTACGCCATTTGTTCCAAAATTTACGGCCTGACCCATATTGCAGCGTCGGCTCGCCATCGGGCAGGCTATGACTGTTTGCCTCCGTTGTAGTATTAAAAATACCATTCATAGATATTGCTTTATTTAATAAAATTATAGCCACGAGAGGTTCAACCTTTGTTGATTGAGCTAAAATATGTATAAAATTATTAATAGTCACAAATCACAGGAAGATAATTTATCACTAGAAAGAAAAAATAAATGATCTCTCTAAGTAGTTCTAAATAAGTATTAACTACGTACAATAATATCACGATTGAAATACCTATATTATGCACTGAAATATGTAGTCTCTATATTACGCACGACACTATAGAGATTCTTAGTAAATATAAATCTTCTAGTAGATTACTAGGTCTTAGTTACACCTCCCACTACAGTACATTTCTATAAAGTAGGCTAAAATATACTAGGCGACTTTTAACGAAAGCACACATTTCCTAAAACGACCTACAATCAATAACAGGCATGTGTTAGGAATAATAACATAATATATATGTACAACGCTAGGACGCTACGGACATGTCATGTCTAAATTAAACTAAGCAACATGAATACCACCGCTATGGTAAAGTAATGATTATCACAATATGACTACTTAAATACATGGAGATGTACAATGAGGCAACACCGACTCTATAATATATAGATTTATGAGTGAATCTTATACGTACTTATTATGTAACTGGCATTACGCACAGATGACTGTGCACCACATTATCAGTACACTCGAGATGTTTATCGCCCAAAGGATTTCACATATTAACAATTTATTGTTGACCTATAAATAAACAATGTGATACGACATTTACGATATAACATTCGTATAACTCACACTACGTATATATACCTACGTATAAACTGATGTTAAGCGTATGTTTGTTTAAACTAGATTACTTAAAATTAAAAATGACCAGTTAAACGATGTCTACTTAATAGCTCTTTGCTTCACATTCATATCCTTGGGCCGAAGGATTCCCCGCGCCGCCGGCCGCGCCCCGGAGAGCGTGCGGTTCCATATTCACATGAGCAAATTGCATTTGTCATTGTCGTTTTTTTGGAAAACGAATACTTAGCTTAAGGTTGTCTCTACACAAAATATGTCATACAGATTCCTTCTGTGAAGAATATAGCTGCATTTGTGACGATGGCTTATATAACCAACATATTGTATCGACTGTTACCTACCATTTAGTCACATTTATGTAACAAATATCATTTGAAAGTGTACCGAAATCCACACTGGACATAAATGTACGTCTATTTGCCTGGCTCAATGTACGCAACATTGAATCGAGCCATTTAGCTTGAAGTTTGACGGCTACAGTGCAGGGGGTCAGGCCGACGAGTGTGTCGGATGGACGGTGGATGGCACCCGGCTAAGGTTATCGTTATTCAATTGACAGGCAACGTGAATGCGCCGTTTGACCACTTTAGTGCTGACTATCAATCAAACAACCAAATGATAGATTTACGATAACATGTGCAATAATCATTACGGAACACGGGCTTTCTCGCTATTAGCTACAAGATAATCACTAAATTAACGCTAAGCACGTGATTATTACATCGCGATATCAAATGTTTCTACTACCACCGTAGGACAATTGATACTCGTAATACCTAAAGGTGGCTACACTATTTATATACGACAGTTAAAAAAGATACTCTCGAAAACGTTGTACGGGATATTTTCTATATTAATTTATTGGCATAGGTATGAGTATGTTAATTTGAATAGTTACAAGCTCTGTAGTTCAGGTACAAGTGCTTTTAAGATTTACCGACTCGGAAAAGTTTTTGGGGAAATTATATAGGTACCTTGCCCATTCACATCATCCAGACTGAAATCATTCATATTTTAGTCACACAATATCTCTTTTTAAGGCACACCTAAAACATTTACTATGAAGAATAATAATAATTATTATTATAAAAGCACCTCGGCCACATGAAGATTAACGTTTAGAATGTATCGTCGATTTAACTGCAAAAAATACACCATTTTGTAAGGTTTTGCTTAAAGAATGTAGCAGAGCATGAAGTACAAGTTTGTTTACAGGAAGTCGCCAACGACCTTCCCGACAGCGAAATTCTACAAATAATGTTCTAAGTGACTTCAGAGGTATTATACTTCTGCTCCCTAAAAGCTAGCTAAAGGTTTATTTAAGGTATCGTTTATGACTTACACACTTGCTTTAACGTACTTTTCTATAATAATTTAAATACGCATGTACGGTAACCGCAATCTATCCTTGCGCCATTGGAACAATTTTAAAGCGCTACGGAGCGGCGATTACACCTTCCACGTAAAACACAAGATACACACAACACAAATCAAGTAGCGTCTATCATAAAAATACAATACAGTAGTATTTTAAACATAATAACAAATGCTCCTAGGTTCATGAGTAGATACTGCACACTGCACAGTCAGCGTCATATAGTAAGTATAGCAGCCAGGCTACTCTGTATTTCGTAACACACCTTTATTCTTACAGTAATAAAGACGTGTACCGAAATATTTGGCTACCTTGGCTGCTACTTACTATATGACGCCGACTGTGCTAGACTAACTTAGTTTAAACTACGAGGTGAAAAGTACAAAAATAATTAAAGGTCAGTCTCAGACAAAAAACTTAAAGATACGTGTTCCAGGTTTCATTTCTTAAAATATACAAGTATTGTCATACAAATGCGTAAATTATATTGATCACACATATGACTATACATTTATACTTTGAAGTTCAGTAAGCAGAACAAGTAGCTAATCGGACCAAGTAGGTACACCTGACTCTAAATATCAAGAGAATACTTAAGTACTGTGTATATCAATTTAAGCGTGTTCTTTCGCGTTAGCTACTTCTGCTGAAAACTGTACATGGCTCATACCTTTTGCCCGTTCTTTGGATATTTAGGTATGACAGGATTTACGCTTCTACCTACAGACTAGATTTAGGTATGTTAAGCTGAAAAATTGACTCAAGGTACAGAACGCAACGGAAAACAAATGCACCGTGGCATTCGACGTGTTTCCAGAATGTTAAGAGATGCTATATTAGAAACGTTTAGAAGAATAGAGTTTTGAAACATGTTTCGGAGTGGTTCACTGCGGGGTCTGTGGGAGGAGCGGGACGGCGGCCTCGGGGTCGGCGGCGCGCTGCGCGGGCGCGCCGTTGGCGAGCGCGTCGCCGCCCGCTGCCTCGGCGCCGCCGCCGTGCGACCTCTATAAGCAATGCTTCCTAATTAACAGCTTATCTATAATCAGACGCAACTGCAAAAAGAAAGCAGCTGACTGCACTATTCTATTTTTATATCATTACAAGATCACGGGCTGAGCCGCGGGATAAAATATAGCCTGTGTCAATCCCGACGTTCCATTTTATATAGCGGGAAAAGATTTTTAACATCAGTTGAGTACTTGTCGATCTCGATTACACCCTACATACAAATATACAAACTAACAAAGTTTTCCTCTTTATAAAATTAGATACCTATATACAGTCAGTAAAATAAGCAGTTACTTATGCAGAGTGATCTAAATGATCTTCACAAGCATTATTCTCTTGAAAGGAGTCGCGTGCGGTTTATTTCGACTCCTTCGTGTATCTGACTGTACTATCAAATCAACCACAATAATACCATGGAACGGTACATGAAATCTTTGTCGCCAAAGGAGTGGAGTAGAAATAGTAGGTAATTAATTGAAATCTTTACTTAAAATCTCTTATTAGGGTCCTCATTCTAAATCTGCTTTCCACTCCAGCCGAGCAAAACTAAGCTAAGTTTTCATTCGAGTGTTTCAAACTTCGTGGCTTAGCCGTACTTACTAATGTACTGTTCTGTGGCTTAGTTTAACCAATTTGTATCAAATATATCTTGGCTTTGGTGTGTTGGAAAAGTGATACAATGATTGATGGCTACAGCATATTTCAATATTCGAGTATGTATGCAAATATTTTATTGTACATAAGACGAAGGGAAAAATACGGACAGAGCAGGTTATACAGGTACAAAGGCGAACTTACAGGTGTACAATTTTAATATGTTTAAAATGATTACATATAGCCCGTAAGCCCACTCCCAATACACCTGCGTTTCATCACAACACGATAAAATGTATGGCAGCCAGATGGAGAAACTTGTGCTGAGCAAGAGAAAAAAAAACTGCCGATATTTTGAAAATCCTTCACTTCCGGTCAATTTTTTTATGGGTCAACAGTTCGAGACATGTGGCATCATTTAGCCCTTTAATCGTAGAGAGAGTAAACCTAAGTCTGTGTCCTGAAATGGCTGGAAGTACTTGGCAGACGGTGCCAAAGGTGCCAACTTTTTTCGTGTTGTCATGAGACGTAGGTAGGTGTATTGGGAGTGGGCATACGGACTAATAGCAAAATAATATCTTATAGTGGACAGAACGACCAGTCGTGATTAATTGCGTGGATATAATTCAACGTGTAAGTAATGGTATAACCAAAACTGAAACTAACTAAGTTTTTCATACCACCATAATGCGTTACAGGCGACCCCATGGCAATATCAGTCTTGTATGTAGGTACCTAAGTGCTTGATAAACTCTCTAAATGTACCTATAAGTACATACAGGTGACGTGTGGAATGACATTTAGTGTTCTGTGAGATCGATGGTGAATCATTAAATATAATTGTTAAAGAAATTACCAAGTAATTTTGAATCTACTCGTAAATTATGCTCTAGCTAATTAGTATAGGTACCTACGAATATCATTTACGCACTTTTAGCATTTGCGCAACATTTGCAAGCCATTAAGGTAAGGAAAGTACCTAATTAAACATGTTAATATGACACATTAAAAAATACTGCTGTATTCTATTAAATTATAGTAAAATTCGCAAAAATGTTCCAAATAATAATTATGATTAAAATTAGAGGGGACCCTCAGGCGAACCGGATACAGTCAGATCTACCATTTATGCGTAGTGTTACAAATCTCGGCCTCAAGATATACTAGGCAAGAGCGGTGATGTGAGTCGAGACTGGTAATGAATCGCGTAATTCGCATAGCAGCTGATCGACCACGTAACGCATTGTGCGTACTTTAGGTAGATCTAAATGTCAAATTTTATATGGAAAAATTACAGTTATGCTGTCCTAACGCGCGTTCGGAAAGTTACGTGATTACCCCTCTGGTAGTGTTTAGGCAGTCGTTGGCTCCGCTTCGCGGTGACGATGACGGTGTTCGAGCTATCCGAGCGGTCTGCGCGGACAGGGCGACTCGGAACGCCGGCCTGTCCGGGTAGACTGTCCGGAGGGACTCTACTTCTTGAATCTTCCATTGCTTAGAACTTCTGGAGTTGTTCCTAGTAGCGAGCTTCACCTAAAGTCGAGCTAAAGTAAATATATAGGAAGAAAATCTTTACGTTTGTCGTTGTAAATGTTTTGGCCATGTTTATAGACGGGCAACATGTGCAACGACGCGTGACGCGGGTTATCAGGCGAGTGTGAAGATGCTAACAAGCTCTTAAGCTTCGCCATATGTGTGTAGGCATGTTCCGGCGCGTGCACCGCGCTGTTCAACGCTCTGCTTGTCTATAAACGCCGCCGCCAAAACACACACACACACACACACACACACAACAACATAATATACAGTAACTGCATGCTGTTGTCAGATTGACCAATGAGCAATGAAGCAACTGACTTACGTTAGTATTGTCCGTTTGTACAGCGGAAGCATCTCGTTTGCCCTGCAGATAGTAGGTCATGAGTTGACCCTTGCCCTTGACCGCCACCAGGCCGCGCTGTTCGAAGTAGTAGCCGAATGTCTCTAGTATATGGCACGTCTCTTCGGTCACCTGTCGGCGGAATTCCATTCGTCATTAATTACGGTCGTAGTAGTGTATAGGTACAGTACGATTAAAATCAGTTAACGATTCGGCTTTTCTCGGATATCATCGCCTAAATCCGGAGACGGAAATGACACGAAATACGATTACGCGATTTCTTTTAGGTAGCATTCAATTTCAAGTACCTATCATAAACGCAATGTATAGCACCTGCCAAGATGACATTACTAACCGGTAGACCTAAGAAATTTATCATGCAGAAGCGACATGAATTTGAACATTCATTATTTATTGAAGCTATTTTTATATACAATGTATAAAAAAATACATATATAAGTCGTAAGTATTTTACTGTTTGATGTGAAAACAGTACGATATTACGTCGGATGAATAATTGATAATAATCACCAAATAAAAAAATTGAAAAACCGACTTCAACCGATTTTTGTTGATATTTCATAACCTGCTTGACCGATTTTGATAAAATTTACATGGGACCATCTCGGAAGTGTACCCTATCAAATACAAAAAGAATTTTGTAAATCGGTTCACGTGTCTTCTAGAAATCTTATAACATACATACAAAAAACATTCACGTCGAATTGAGAGCCTCCTCCTTTTTTGAAGTCGGTTAAAAATAAGGAACACGGTTTTCCAGTACAAATTAGTTTTACAATTATAATACAATATTTACATCACGAAAACAATTTTTTTTTTTCCAAAACACGATCGAGTACGCTGTTTTTTTAGAGTTTTTCTATTTATTCCCTACCCTACACGTACACAGACATAAACCGACTTGCTAAATCACTCACTATCACTATCTGAATCATTTACATTAAGTAATTATAAAACGCTCGCTAAACACATCTAATTCCTCTTCTTCTTCACACTTTATTGCATGATTACAGAATTTCGTCCATTCTTCGGGTCCTAACGTTTCAATGTTTTCCATAAGGAGGTTTTGTTGCTCATATCGTGCTTCTTATCGATCGGTACAACGAGTAATATAATTAAAGTTCATATCTGTAAATTGATAACTCTACGTGAGACATGAGGGATTCACGACAGTTACCGAGGTTGGCCGAATCGTTAACTGATTTAATCGTACTCGCAGAATTAAGTATTTTGTTGGCATGTTTAAAATGTTGCAATGTTGCATAAGGAACAATCAATAATATGACTAACCGACTAATTAAGTAATTTTAATTTATAAATGCAGTATGGTGCCGTTGCTTGTATGACTAATGCTTTTGAAAGAGGCGTTATAAATATGTATATCTAATAGCTTTATGACATAACTGCCGAAACAACGCTGTAGCTCTTGTGGGTGGTTTTGGTTAACCGTGCTTAGAGACCGTATACATCTCTTAGAATATTAGAATAATTATTAATTGTATTTGGAAGCTCAGAGACCTTATACATCTCTGGAATACTGAATTAATATGATTAACTTCTTGTTAATGCTGATACAGATCTTATATCGAATGTAATGGTCATATTTTGCAATTTTGTTTTGTTTACATTAACTTAGTGACATTTAGTTTGTTAACCTTTTATATATAATTTTAAATTATTATTGTGTAAGATTATTATTGTTATTTTATTGTAAATTACGGTTTGACATGTAAAAGTGCCCTTGTGGCCTATTTGCAGAATAAATAATTGATTTGATTTGATTTGATTCGTGATGTACAGTAATTAGAAGATATTTGGATATTATTGTCATTTCTGGAATGTGTCATATCAAGCATAAAGAGATGCTACACGAGTGAAATCGGCAGGACTGCCAAGCAAGGTCACAGAAAATCAGGTATGGAGTGACCTTGATTTGGCTGGCCGACGTGCTTCCGCCAGGTATCCACAGGGACCGAATCGCGCGATGGGCTGCATGTAGTGCTGCCGGTATCGGCCCGTGTAGCGTCTCCTATAAAAAGTTCAAAGAACTGTTTCCCGACCCGTCACGGAAAAGTAACTTGAAAAGAATAGCTTTTTTTTGTTCATATTAGCCTATGTAACCCGTAGCATAATTTCCAATCGATTGATACATAATTCATTAAAATTGGTTCAGGATCTTAAACGCTATGGTGGAACACACATAAATACAAACATAGACTGCTAAACACATAAGTATCCCTTATTTTGGGCTATGCTGTAGTCGGGCAAAAAAAACCGATCAGTGTCATTTTATCCGATACCATCACTATTCCGAACGAAAATGTCGACGCAGATGATTGAATGAAATATATAAATAGGTTAGTTTAGGTCGCTTTAGGTTAGTATAATATCCTGAAAACCAAAAATTCCATCACCGGAACATGGTTTTCGGAATTATGAAATTCCGAAAAAGATACTTTCAGACAAATGACTTGTCTGACGCCGGCCGTGATGGGCCCGTGTCTGACGCCGGCCGTGATGGGCCCGTGATTGACGCCCAGCCGCAACACGAAGTGGTTATATACTCCAGGAAAAACACGGTTTTGAAAAACATTAATTTATAATAGCGTTTTTTTTGTTGATTTCATTTTAAAATATTATTCTAAGATGCTTTATTCAAGAATCCGACAAACTTTCCACCCGGAAGTAATTATGTAGATTTTAATGAGGCATGCATTGTCTTTTTTGTATGCTTTGTCTGGAATATTATAGAGCAAATGTAAATTAACCAAAATAAAGACAAAAATATTTATTAATATTTTTCCGACTTTTCAGAAGCTAGCTAATTTATCATTTTTTTGATGTCTGAAATGTTGTCGGATTCTGTCGCTGGGTAACTATTTAATTGATAATACATCCGTTACACATAAAAACTAAGCTATTATAAATTATTTCCAAAATTGTCTTTTTTTCCATACAAGTTGTTTTTTATTTTTCATTGACTGGACTAGAAGGCCTGCTCGTTGATGGCGGCCAAGCCGCGCTGTACCTCCAGTGCGAACTTCACCAGGCACGCGAGTTCCGCCCAGTGCACTAGTGTGCCTTAGGTATTGTGCGACGTTCAAGATTACCTGTATGCAGCCAGCCTTGCCAGTGCTCTCCATCCTGGAGGCGACGTTGACGGTGTTCCCCCAGATGTCGTAGTGAGGCTTGCGCGCGCCGATGACGCCGGCCGTGATGGGCCCGTGGTTGACTCCCAGTCGCAACACGAAGTGGTTAAAGGACTGCTCGTTGATGGCGGCCAAAACGCGTTGAAGCTCCAGTGCAAACTCCACCAGGCACGCGAGTTCCGCCCAGTGCACTAGTGTGCCTTAGGTATTGTGCGACGTTCAAGATTACCTGTATGCAGCCAGCCTTGCCAGTGCTCTCCATCCTGGAGGCGACGTTGACGGTGTTCCCCCAGATGTCGTAGTGCGGCTTGCGCGCGCCGATGACGCCGGCCGTGATGGGCCCGTGGTTGACTCCCAGTCGCAACACGAAGTGGTTAAAGGACTGCTCGTTGATGGCGGCCAAGACGCGTTGAAGCTCCAGTGCGAACTCCACCAGGCACGCGAGGTGCGCCCAGCGCACTAGCGTACCGTCTGAAGGCTGCTCGGATTAAATATAAATAACATTAAGTCCGCCTTTTGTACGGCAAGTTCTTCTTGTGTGTATTTGTGCAATAACGATTAAAACAAATAAATATGTGATGACGTATGATAAAACAATCAAACGGAAAATCTTTCTTTGGTAGTAAGTCCAACTATAGCTATAATCGAAACGACACAATAAGCTACCTTTCCATTCACGTGCTCTGTGGTACCTAAAACATAGTTTAGCTTAGCTTTGGTGGTAAATTCTTGGGGGGAGGTTTAGGAATTTTACCGAAGTATAGTATCTGTGTATACTTAGATACTCAATTAGTTTTGATTTAACACGAAAACACTAAGTATAAATTATAGAAGCATAGGTTTTTGTAAAGGATGGCAAACGATGTCAATGGTTATTAAGATTGATCTCCTCTTCGAGATAGACATTTTATGATAGGTATTGATTTAGTCAATACGCGACGTGACTGCTCGTGTTGCGGACCAAAGCAAAGCAAAGCCTTGACGTCAAGAACTCAGCATAAACTGTCGTTTATCGACTATTAGTTACTACCTTCTTTAATCTTGTGGGGCGCTGGGAAAGTAAGGAGATTGGGGAACTGTGCGATCATGAATGCAAATAAATAATTTTGTGATCGTAAATAAAAAGACAAATAAATAAAAAACTAGAGAGCCATTTGGAGGCCATGTCGGTCGCGGGATCAAAGAGAAAGATGGCCATGCAATTCGTCGGGAACACACGTAGTTGATGGTACTGGTTACACAATCAGGTGAAAACCCCTTTGAAAAAAAATTACACGAGTATTGAGATGATCTTTATGTTTCAGACTAATATTTTACTATTGGAGATAACTAGTAAAATCAAAATATTTTTCGATAAACCCAACTGCCTTTTTACAAATATTATAGCCTATGTCACTCCTACGATTAAGAGGAATCAAACGACACCTCATATGTCGAAATCCGTCAAACGGTTTAGGCTGCAGGGCGTGCCAAAGAATAAGACATACACACGTACATATACATACTAGACGTGTGCCGCCGCCGGCGATTTTTGCCACGCCGCCGCCGCCAACAAATGATTGGCGTGAAATCGGCGTAGCCTTGACTGAATGCCAAAGATTCTTTTTATCAGATAGAAGAGAATAATTAACATTTGTGTTAATGTTCATACACAAAACTTTGTTATTGCTTTATGTAGTATCTATCGAAAATTATTTTGAAAGGAATCGATTAGGCTGTTTTTGATTTTTCCTTCATATAACTTCCTTTCTCACGACTAATAAAAAGACGTGATTTTTTGTATAGCATGAAGGTACTTCATACACGTGGTACGACACGTACGGGGTTGGTTTTTACCTTCTTATTAGTTAATTTTATCCAAATCACTTTAAAATTTAAAAAAATACAGGCTGATCTTCCCAACGCGTAAAGCAACACACTTCGTTTGATTTTCTTAATTCTTAAACGACATAGGTACTGAATTAGAATAATTGATTTTATATTACAAAACGAGAAAACTGATTTAAACCTCAAGCGATTGTTAAACTTTATTTTCATAAGGCAGAATATTTGATGTATAAAAACAATTGATTAGAAGTAAAAAAAGTCATAGGGATCAAGTTATGAACGATGTCATCGAGTGTGTAGCTGTGGTAAAAAATGTCTATGTTTGTATTAAACATTTGCCTTTGTCGGTAACATGTGGTTTACTTTGTAATTTATGTTTGTTGCATTGGGACATTTATTTAACTTTTGATCTAATTTTGAGTATATTTACACTGAATTCCATTAATTAAAAAAATATAAATACTGATATTCAAATCATTTACTTTAATCGTGCATTTGATTATTGATTTGTTTTAAATTTGAATATCATACTGATAGTCTAATCTAATCATTTAGTCTAATCGTTCGTTTGATTGTTGATTCGTTTTAGATTTGAATATATTTTTTTTTTTATACATACTGATAGTCTAATTATTTAGTACAATCGTTCATTGGATTGTTGATTCGTCTTAAATTTAAATATATAATTTGATGTTTAAAGCATTGTTATTAAAGAAAACATTGTAATTAAAATGTTACAAAAGGTTTGTAATTTAATTATACACTGCTTGAGCTTTATAAAGCTTGAACTTGAACTTTGGTTTTATATTTACTTAATATTTAATGTTTAATTTTATGCAGAAAAGTGTGTAATTGAAGCAAAAGTGATTTAATCCTTTAGGTTTTATTTACATTGATCTCGTTTTTAATAAATAATACGAATTCATTTAAATTTTTATTTACGAAACATTCACGCCGATTTTACGCCGAAAACACGCCGCCGCCGCCGATGTTTTGGCAAACGCCGCCGTCGATCATTTTTTAATCGGCGCACACGTCTAATACATACATACGCTCGAAAAACATAACCCTAATTCGGCATTCGGCAGTCGGGTAAAAAGACAAATGCTCAGATGATTAGGCAGCACAGGCGACGATTTACCTGCATTTGTCGAGTGGGGTTTAGGCCTGACGCAGCCATGTACGTGGAACTGATAGTTTTGATTTTAATGATGTCTTTGCTGAATTTCGCATCTTCTAGGAGCTGAAAATAATTCAAAAATGGATTCGTATTTTATGTCTTAGATTCATATTTAGGTAGATAATTTTGGCAATTGTAGGGCTGTTAATAACAATAATTACCAAATCAAAATCCGATATTACTTCATTTAGAAATCTTAAGCATTCTAAGCCTTGGTTATTGACGGTCTCTTCTGAGTAGAATTCTGAAAACACAAAACATACAGAGTTTAGGTATATTGAAATATCCTTACTAGTCAAGAGCATTTGAATTAAATACGTACGCTATGTAGGTACAAATTAAGGCTAATTAAAAAAAAACAGTAAATTTTAGAGATCATTCAAACAACGCCTTGAATGAAGTAAATCATCAGCCATAAACGCGAACATCTTAACCCGGTAACGGGAAACTGTTTACAGGGGGGGGGGGGGCGATTAACGATTACGTCCTAGCACAGTCCCAGTTTTGTAGGAAACAGGAAAGTAATGTAAATAGAAGATACCTGAAAAGTTAGGCATGGAAGCGAACAGCACGCCGACTTCTGCGTAGCTCTGGCTGTAGAGGTCGCGGTGGTGGTGGCGCGCGCCCATGAAGTGCCGAGCCACGTGCGGCGGCAGGACATTATGTACCAGGGCCTGCAGAACAGAACGAGATTAGACACAAAAACTTTTTAACAATAAAATTAAACCGCGGAAAAAAAAAAACCTTTTTTATTTAGTTTAATAACTAAGTTCTTAAACTATTGTAAGTATACCTAAGTATATATTTTTGTAATTACTTTGAGTTTTTAATTAACTAACCTTAATAACTAAGTTCTTAAATTAATCTAAGTGTACTTAAGTAATTTTGAGTCGGCGCCAAACAATCAATGAACAAAGATTTGATTTGGTGTAACTTGTACTTGTTTGGAGTAATCTTTGTTCATTGATTGTTTGGCGCCGACTCAAAATTACTTAGGTACACTTAGATTAATTTAAGAACTTAGTTATTAAGGTTAGTTAATTAAAAACTCAAAATAATTACAACAATATATACTTAGGTATACTTACAATAATGTAAGAATTTAGTTATTAAACTAAATAAAAAAGGTTTATTATTTTCTGCTTTTCAATATTTTTTCGGCGGTTAATTTTTTTTGTTAAAAAGTTTATATTTATCAATTTTCTGCGGCATACTTTAGTTAATTACTAAATAACTTAATTACTAGTCATATGCAATTAAGGTATTACACAAATTTCAAGATGAACGAGCTTTAGCAGAAATGCAGAGACTGAGAGGTCTACACACAAGAGACTGACAGGTCCAAAGCTCATTCATCGTGAGGTTTTTCACAACACACACACACACACACACACACACACACACACACACACACACACACACACACTAATAAAAAAATCTTTCTAATTCTAATAAAAAAAAAAACCGGACTACTCTGTAAAAATGTATGCGTGGTCATACATAAAAATATATATATATACGCGTTGACTTAAGAACCTCCTCCGTTTTTTTCGTCGGTTAAAAAATAGGCTTATATATATATAGGTTTTATAAAGTGGATTCGGAGCACTATTGAATTTGCTATTTGGTCATATATAAACGCGCCTTCTACGATATACATACCTACCTTGTACAGTCAAGGACTTTAATTGTTGAGCCATTTAGAGCTCCCTTTATACTGGAAAATTCAAAGTTTAACTATAACAAAATCGGCCAAGTGCGTGTCGGGCCATGCGCAGTGTAGGGTTCCGTAGATGCCTGTCTTTCTTAGTTACATCGACACGCGCGCGCCAACTAAATGGTTGCGTCGGCCGAATTTGTACGAAAGTTGGCGTTTCTAAGTACATTTTAAGTTGGTCGAATATTACTCGGTAACTAGTTATGCCTACTTAGCCGTGCTAGTTTTCCTTTTAAATTCATTATATGTACTACTGCCACGATATTTTCACATTCCCAGTAGATTATTTTCAAAGATTTAATTTATTATAAATGATAAATTTTTTATTTATTATAATTTTTAATTAACTAACTACCATTTAACCGGCAGGGGGGGGACACATGACTCGAACATAACTTTGGGCTTTAAAGCCCAATATCTCGCAAACGATTCACTAATTTGAAAAATCATTTTTAGAAACCCATAATATTTTTGAACAAGCTATTATCCAACGATACTCCACACTATGGGTTTAATGAGAAATTACATCCCCACTTTAGTTGTAGTTGAGGTACCCCAAAAAATTTTTTTTTAATGATTTATCCTTCTTTTTGTCGGCGTGATTGATTTATATACCCATGCAGAATACAGTTTTTAGTAATGGTTACTGAGCTAAGCCGAAGACGGACGGGCAGACAGACGGACGGACGGACGGCCAGACGGACATGGCGAAACTATAAGGGTTCCTTGTTGTCTGCGGAACCCTAAAAACCAAAACAAGCTAGGTGTCATTGTCAGTTTATTTGCCAATTAGGTGTCATTGGGTCAACAATTAAAGTCCTTGGCAATGGATTAGGAACCATAAGGGTGCGAAGAGCTCAAAATGACCTAGGACAATTAAGCTCTTATAGTAAATGTGTGTAAATTATTTTGACCTTCCCGTAAGCGTAGCTACTTCTGCCGCTGACAGTATTTACGAATGTTTCACCTAACGCCACGGGACCTAAGGTGTATGATACGAATGAGGCCCTATTTACACATTAGGCCCATACGACGAGTGTCATTTTAGTGCTCCGTACTTAAATTGGTCCAATGGAACGCTTATGCGATCACTCGGTGTCTGTCCGTGTGTCACTCGCAGTTTTATACAAGTTAGTATCATTCGCGTCCACGTATCTTTCTCTCTCTCTTTATGAATGGGCTGAAAGAGACAGAGATATAGTGGATGCGGATTGTTGGAGCATACATTAACTACACCCAATATGAAGGTACCTGGTTGCGACGGCGCAGGTCCGCCGCCTGCTCGGCCTGCCCGCGCATGCGCTCGCCGCGCGAGTGACGCGCACGCTCCAGCGACTCGGTCTGAAACCAAACAAACACTTATAAATAGCGCACACGCAGGGTTGCGTTTAACACTGACCCCGTTTTGCATTTATTGATGTGTTGTGGTTGGGGAAGAAAAAAACTATAACATAAACTCGAATCATAACTTTAATCAAAACTATCACCACGGCATGAAAAGTCGTCGAATCGAAAGTTTCGATTTTTTGAGTAAAGAACGCTCTTCATTACTATCATGCACCTTAGGCTTATATACTGCCTGGTTTTCGCTTGACTACCTAAGTAATCACTCCTTTTTTTGGGTGTGCTCTTGCCGCCTGGTGTTCTCTCGTAAATCCCTGGCGTTGGCGTAGGCACTTGCATCCAGGGCAGCCTTACGCCTTGGCCACGACTTTGGTCTTAAGCGACCTGCGGCAGCGTTTTATCTGTTCATTGCGCGGTCGAGACGCGCAACGCACTGTGGTTAGTTGGGATCACGCGCAATGAATTAGAAAAACCGCTGCCGCAGGTCGCTAAGACCAAAGTCGTGGCCAAGGCGTTAGACCGTCACCGCTCCACGAGAGCCGCTACGACGAGGCATTTTTATTTTTATTTATTCTGACACTTTCAGCCTTGAAGTGTAAGCAGTTTTGTTTAATTAGGCATACTTTTCTGTTACAATAAATTTAATTATAATTATTTATTGCACACCACAGTTGTTATTATAGAGTCACATGGACCCTGACAGGGTATTACAAATTGTCTTTTTAGCACCAATAGTCAAATTAAACTCGAACTGAATTTTTTTGATTAGCAAAGTTTTTCCACATAACAGCATTACATTTAAAGGATGTTTGTGCATCCCTGTAATAACAACACTAACAGTGACTGTGATAACGAAATAAATGTATTACATGTGGTGTGGCTGCACAAATTGTAGGCAACCCTGCAGCACATAAACATAAACATAAGACAACTGTGCGCATAAATATGGAGCTTTACTTACGTATCTGTTCAATATGAGTAACGCGATCACTATGAAGAACAACATGATGAGGTGCCGACCGAGGTGGACTTGGGCACTGGAACATATATTATTACCATTAGTATTGTGGAATAAGGCATAGTAGTAAATAATTGAATAATCATTTATTTGAGATAATAATATACATGTCACACAATACATCGCAACAAAACAACACATTAAAATTAGAAACCTAAGCCGACTAATCTAAACTAAAAACTAAGTATCGAATAACCCGCCCCGCGCCACTCCAGGTGCAAAGGTTCCCATCACGCTAGCCGCATTGCCGCGCTGCACAGCTATGGCTAACCTTAAACTTATGGTTACTTATGGTTAACCTTAATAATTGAATTGAATTGAATTGAATAATAATAATGTATTCATTCACACAAAAGTTTACAGTTTACATCAAATCACTTAACGACTCACTTGCTTTCGGATTTTAAAAAAGGTAGTACTTTCAATTTTTCTTTATCAAAGAAGTCCATACTTCACTTGGCAACCACAGTTGCCACCATCAGTTTAGGGGTACGCGAAATTGGCAACTGTGGTTGCCACAAGCAAGTGAGTGGCTAAGTGGTAAGTTACGTGGCGTAGTTACTCTTCTAATTACATAGAAACAGTTACATGCACTTTATACGTAATTAATATTACATATAACCTGAATAAAATAACGTTATAAAAACGAGAAACAATGGAAAGTAGGTATTGTTCCTATCTGGGTCATTCTCAGATGGCACGTTTTTTGGGCGTCGGGTAGAATAACTTTGTATTCTTGCATATATATGGCATACAAAAAACGTTGGAGGGTAGTTTTAGTTTTATTCTACCTGTAACAGTTGTAATTTTGAAGATACTCTGTTGAGAACCAGTAATAAAAAAAATTAAAAGCCTACTTTTATCATGCTCCATCAAGCGTACAGACTCCAAAATTTGGGACAAACCCCTTTGCAACTCGGTAACCACTACTACTGCCTAACACCGGGCACTTTTTTATTATAGTCAGTTAAACAAATTTACATTTTGTTATGTTGATTGTTATTACAAATGCTTGTATGAAGAAATATGATTTTTTCTCCGCGCGTACAAATTTATGACTAAACTCCGTCATTGGAAGCAAAACAAAAGTTGACATCACTATTTGCAAGTTTACGCACATCACTATTATATCGAGCGAGCCAGTTCAGTCCTGTCTGTGAAACGGTGAGCGACGGAGGTGCGTTTCGCGACGCTGGGCGATTTTACAAACGTAAGTATCTAATCTCCGTATTTTGTCACTTGCATTTTCTAAACTCCGTTTAGTCATTTATTTTTCTATTGGTGTGATTGATTGTTCTACTATTTAAGTATAATGAATTAAACTATATTACCTGTTAAATGCGTGTAATATCGTTTTACTATAGAAGGTAATTTATGAAATAAAAAAATAAAATAGCTTTCTCCCTAGGCTCCGTCAAATAAACTCTGTCAAATATTTAGACGGAGTTGAGAAAAAACGTGTATTTAGTATCTAAGTGAGCAGTCACATGCAAAAAAACATGTTTTACATCACATTTGCTGCTAAAGCGAAGGCCGAAGAAATTAAGTATACTCTCTAGTTCCTTCATTACTGCGAATTTTACATGGACATGTACTATTTACAAACATTGATGTACAGTACCTAGAAAAATAAGCCATGTGAAATTTGACGCATTTTCTTCGTTCTGAACACTAACGACAGCAATTATTTACCCACAATACCGTTTAAATCATTTTTGGAGCTAGGGCTTTTCGTTTAACTTATTTCCTGTTTAAGTAAAACACTGGTGATATTCTAATGTAAGCATTTGTTAGTTTAGAGATGATTATAAAAAAGCGATTATTCTAAATGCAAAAGATTAAGAAGATCTTAAAAGATCTAAAAGAAATATTATTAAGTGTAACATGTTATTCACTAAGTTAAGTGATTGTTATTTTTTTTTGTTGATTTTGTTATGTTTTCTACCATGCCTTTTAATTTAGTATACAAATTAATAAAAAAATTAAAAGTAATCAATGCTGTTATTTTTCTTTTCAAACTGTGTTTAATATTTTATATTAAAATATATAAAATATCATTCAGGTTTTAAAGCACTGTATCCATCAACTCCATATCATATTTCTAAACTCCGTATAAAATATATCAACTCCGTCGCAACATTCTCAACTCCGTCTTGGTGAAAAAAACAATGGCTTATAAAATGTTAACTAATAGATGTATATGAGGGACAAACGTATATAAATGATGTAAATAGCTCAATGATTCGTATTTTATACATAATATAGCAGTAAATATACTGTACAAAATCAAGACGGAGTTGAGGCTGAGAACGCCTCATTCTGAGAATGACCCATCTACGTGTAGAGATTGCAAAAACGGTTGTACATGATACGGCCTAAGACTAAGCGCGGTGCATCACCCGCCCGGCGGTAAACGCGAGTTTCTATGCGGTATGTCCCCGCACATAAGTGCATAAATAAATAGGGATGAAACAACGTTAATTGATCCAAAAAGAAAAGTGCTAAGTTATAAGATTTTTCAGATATATCTAACAATTAACGCTAACAAGTGAAATGAAAAGATTTTTCAAAAAACCCAACTGTTTTTTTCAAATTGTATAGCCTATGTCACTCCCACGATTAAGAGGAATCCAAAGACACCTCATATGTCGAAATCCGTCAAACGGTTTAGGCTGCAGGGCCTGCCAAAGAATAAGGTCACATACATACATACATAAATACATACATACGCTCGAAAAACATAACCCTCATCTCCTTCGGTAGTCGGGTAAAAAGTAATACGAGGTCTTTTTCAACCATTATACTCCGCTTTTCCATCACAAAGGTAAATAAATAAATACTGTGGAGTTTTTAATTCAAATTAGTACTTTAATCCAATATTTTTTTCATGAAACACTATAATTTAAGCCACGTTTTTATAGTTTATCTATCTATATATTTACGAAATGGATGTGTCTAACTCGTACATGCTTACCGTAATAGCAAATTATACCTGCCTATTAAGAAGCAGTTTCATAATTCCTTGTGAACATCTGTTCAATCAATCTGAAGTTCGGTCGGGATCGAAAATTTATATTCTTTGAATGTGTGGACATTTACAACGCCACCCTACCAGGCTGAGGCCCCGTTGTTCTAGTGTATCGCAAATATAAAATAACCTCCGATATTTTTCAAATATACTTACATTCTGTTTTATCATTTAAAATAAGTAATGTGTATAAAACGTTATTGTTCACAAGACGCAGGTAAAAAAGTTTAAATCGGTACAAAGGAGAACTTATCCCCGTAAGGAATTATCTCTGTAATAATGCGTGCAAGATCAAACTATCAGTAACTAATCGTTCCTCAATCCCTGGCTATTTGCTATTAGACATTCATACAGACATGTATAAATAACCGCTGTCGAAACATGTAGCCTCATAAGGATAGCAGTATGCCAACGATGCCGCGGATACCGCCGCTCCGCGCCGCATGGCACGCGTTAAAAAGAATGCTTTTTGCCATCAGCGCGCCTAACTCAATCGTAAATCACGGAGCTAATGTAGTTAAAGCGATGATTGATTGCTATTTGTTTGTCGAACTTTCGGCTTCAGAAGATAAACATGTAAGCCAATTATGTTACCTTGTAGTACCTAGTACCCGGTTAGCGAGTTATATATACTTCACGTGGTGTAGCTGACTAAATGCGGATGGATCACTGAAGGCTATTACTGACACTCTAGTATAAGTTTTACCGAAACAAAACTTTACGATCGCGTTTGCGTTTTACCCTCAATTTGTATGGGACAGCTAAACGCAAACGCGGTCGTAACGTTTTGTTTCGGTAAAACTTATACTAGAGCCTCTGTTCAAATAATGGTCACGTCCACGTATTTAAATAACCATATTCCGACCGACAAGCGGCCTGGCCCGGCTCTGGTGCCGAGGCAAGTCCAGACTGATGAGAAATTGCTCCCGGGGCAGTCCTACAGATAGGCTATAGCTTTAATAGATTGAGTAGTATATGTACTAACAGGATATTGTAAGTGAATTCGTTGTAGTCAGCAGATACGTTGAAGCCAGTAGTATAGGGGTCCCGGTCGAGGCTGGCGCGGCGGTGCAGCAGCGCCGGCTGCAGCGCGGCGGGCGCCGCGTGCGCCGCCGCCAGCGCGGCCAGCAGGGCGCCGCGTGCGCCACCGCTTAGCGGTGACACCCATAACGCCCCGCAGAGAGCACCCGCGCCTATCTGCAATCCCGATGTCCACTTTAGTACTTTGCACATACTTACATGTGGTTTTTGCAAGACAATCCTAATCACACACGTAACAACCAATCTAATGCACGTAAAGATTGATGATATTGCAGAACCAATTTATCAGGATGTTGCCGTATGGATACGTCTGGGAGGAAGCCGCAATCATTTAGAAGTAGGTACTCCAGCTTCGTGTATGCGAGTAGTCGAATGTATAAAGAGAAGATACTATATTCGTCTCCTAATAGCTAGGCACGTTAGTTTTTAGAAAGAGTTATATGGTCTTATTCATAAACGGCCATCAAACTTATTTTCGACGACCGCTTTAGCCTAGTTGGTAGTGACCCTGCCTACGAAGCGAGAGGTCCCGGGTTCGAATCCCGGTAAGGGCATTTATTCGTGTGATGAGCACGAATATTTGTTCCTGAGTCATGGATGTTTTCTATGTATTTAAGTATTTATTTATCTATATAAGTAAGTTTATCGTCGTCTAGAGACCCTAGTTATTTTAGCTAAAATACCGTTTACATTCGTTTGTCCCTGTCTTTCATTCCACCTTAACGTTGGTGAGAACGAACAAAACACAATTAAGGCCCACTGAATGTACCTATCAATAACTAAAAGAACGTCAAAAAATTATGATTTAATAAGTAACTGTTTTTTAAATAAAATGATACCGGCTGATATAAGAATCTCACATACTTATGTGTTTTTTGTCTAATTAAAAAAGTGATTCGCGTTTTATAGCAAGCCTAAGAAGGCCTTAATTTGGGATTTGTTCAATATTTTATTGTATTCAATATATATATATATATATATATATATATATATATTGTAGATTAATTTAAAAAGTGTATTTTACGACCAGTTCTAGACGATAGTAATGTACGAGTATAAACATCGATTAAACGTATTTTTTTCATTTATTTATAACGGGCGTTAATTATTAGGCGACCGACCGGGTCTGGACGGGTGCCTGATAAGGCCCACTAGCAAAAACCCACTAAAAAAAACAATTTTTCCCCATCCCAAAAATTGCCCAGCGCCGCTAAAGAAGTTTTCACTTCAAAAAAATTTTTTGTGTACGGCCCCCTACACCTAAGCTGGGAATGTATTTTTTTCTCGTTAAACCCATAGTGTGGGGTGTCATTGGATAGCTTGTTTTATGGGATTCTTAAAACCGTTCGTCAACTCAGTAATTCAGGAACCCCCCCCCCCCCCTCTGCCAGCTAAAAGGCTGCTACTGGGAATGTGAAAAAAGTCGTAGCAGTAGTACGTATAATGAATTTAAAAGAAAAACTATCACGGCTAAGTAGGCATAACTAGTTACCGAGTAATAGTCGACAAACTTAAAATGTACTTAGAAAGGCCAACTTTCGTGCAAATTCGGCCGACGCTTATCAGATGTACAGGTAACCTGTGGCAGACGGACGAACATCTCTCATCTTAATGTTGGGGTCCCCTTAGCATCCGAAAATGGTTCGTGCTGTTGTATGGAATGAGAGAGTTAGTATCGGATACCATTTCGAAACACAATTTCCCACACGTTATTCTAAATAAACAAAGGCGATGTCTTCTCATTCTTATAGCGTAATTTACAAGGTGATGTGAAAGTAGAAATGGCTTTACGTGATAATAGTAAGAAGGATGTATGCAGCGCCGCGCCCCGCCTTGCACGATCGAGTCCGGACGCGCGCTGTCGTCGCCGATCGCGGCCTCGTAGTTCCCGCAGATTATCTGCGCCACAATATTGCCACTGTTAGGCTTATAGCTCAAGGATTACCAATATCCAGAAATTAGGGATCATTGAATTCTTACCAAGGGAGCAATGTTTGCGGTTACGAACATGGCTATGTTAAATGTACCGCATACCAATTTCCAGTACGGGCTAACGGGTTTTTCCTGAAAAACGAAAATTTTATTAAAAAACATACTCCTATTTTGAAAATATAAATCTTCTTTGACACCGAAAATCAGTAAGTAAATTTTGTATTTTATATGGGTGTTATGAGAATTTGCTTGCATAATCCTACGCATTGTCTAGCATAAGTAACCATCACAGGAACTCAGGATCTATAAGGAGTGTATTTAATTTACTGAGTATGGTTTTATGGTCCGAAAACATACGCGTGACATTAGTATGCACTGTGATCTACTTAATATATTATGTACTGGTACATGTAGCAGCTTCCTTGTCTCATTTCATTTCCTATTTCCAGTTGACTTCCTGTTCGCAAGGAAATAATTGTGCGTTCACGGGGTTGAACCCTTCACTAGAACAAAGAGTCCGCGGTTGACTGAGTAGCTCATAACGCGTTGCCTGACCTACATAAGTCCCACATAAAATATACAGTGTATTCATCGACACTGTATATGATTTGTCTGTCATATATTTGTTAAGGTATTGTAATGTTGATAAAACCTTGTACTGAGCGAATCGGAAGTACGCGTAGTAGATGACGTTTATTAGGCCGGTCTCTATGACGAAGGCGAGGTAGACGGCGTGCAGTGGCCAGGAGGGCGGCACGGCGAAGCTGGCGAGCGCGATCACGGCGGGCAGCAGCAGCAGCGGCGGCGCCGCCACGGCCATGGGGCAAGGGTCCGCGCGCCGCGCGTAGCCCGCCTCCAGCTCCGCCGCCTTGAACGTCAGGCACAGCGTCGTCGCGTCCGCCAGCTCCCTACAATCCCGACCGACATCTACAATTTCCTCCAAACACAGGAAACAGTAAATCAAGATCAGCCAGCTAAGACTAGATATGCATTGCATTAGAGCTGTTGTTTATGTTTATTTTTACTAGTTACTCAAACTCTCAGCGGTGCTGTAATTTCTTTGTAGATATTTTTTATCAATTCAGAATTATGATATGACACATATTCGTAGTTACGTAATGTTGAATTATAAAAAGCTATTATTCGAAGCGAATGATGAAGCCTAACTAACCTGCCTACCTACTACAGACACTGGAGCTTACGCATGCTTTTATAAAATGTTTACATAGTTACCTTACAAACATTTCGAGTGGAACTTATCAAATATTTCAACCTCTTTGGTGGTGAATAAAATAATAATGAAATGGACTTACTTGTCGTCATCTCGATTCACGAGTTCTTCTTGTAACATTGCGAGTATTTTCAAATCCTCGTTGTCCTTGCCCTCTTCTTGCGGTGATAGAACCTACGAATAATGGACGAAGCGATCCTATGTAATTGAGAAGCAACAAATTCGTATGAACGCTCATGAAATAGCATGGCTTAGGAAAGTGCTCAAACACATCTACATAATGAACCGACGAGCGTATAGTTAAAGTGAGAGTTTTAAAGCGATCGGTCTTATCTAGACTAGAGCTAACTAGGCTAGTGCAGACCGTGAGCCTATTTTTTTTTTTTTTTTTTTTTTTTTTTTTTTTTTTTTTTTTTTTTGAACCTGACTGTTGCTATAATAGGACGAACCCAATATAGCGGTCGAATTGCGTGGTTGGAGGGTAGCCTGGGGAAAATCCAGGGGGAGCCTCCGGCACGACCACGCGGGAAAGTTTGTACACTGGAATACTCTACGAGTTTGCGCTCCAGTGAGATTGGTTGAACGGTATCAACCGAATCTGGGGTGTGAGTGGTGTCGAACTACTGGGAGTTTTATCGCTGGTTCGCTAAAACCTAGCCTAGCTGAGGAGGGTCCAGCAAGAAACTCAGCTAGGCCCGACTTGGGTCGGACTGACTCTACCCGGTATGCGGCGGTACCGGGACGAATAGGGACTGTATGTGTCTGTGTTGTCGCGATCTCGCGGTGGACGTCCCCGCCGGCGGGAATGCCGAAGTGTACGCGATGTGTTGGACGCCGAAAGCGCAGCGTTCCATCTTTCGATGGACGCTGTGATTTCGTCGTCCGGGACCGTGAGCCTAGTGCCCCAGTGTCCTATTTATTTAGGCTCGTGGAGAGGTCGGGGGGCGGCGCGGGGGGTGGGGCGGGAGTGCACTCACCGAGTCCTCATCGTCGTCTCTGAGCTCAGACAGCGTGTCGGCCGAGTCGCCCTCCACAGCTTCGCCCTCGGGTGCACTCTTATCCTCTCCCCCGAACTAGATGACAAAACAAAATATAACATTATTGTCGAACAAAGGGAAGTAAGCAATTGCTGGCTGAGTATTTTTAATTTAACACGAAGCCAGCAATTGCCCTTCCGGCTGAGAAAAATATAATGCTTTTCTCAAAAATTGAGCAAGAAAACTGAAAAGAAATATACTTTCTGAAAATGATAAGGCATGCTTTTCTTCTCGCCACTTCATGAAATTGTCGTACGCCTTTAGTTATTTCTCTTTTGGCTTAGCAGGGAACAAATTATCAATATCTGAGCTTGGAGCTTCTTTTAAATCTGGAATCGTTTTCACAACAATTTTCTATATTTTCCGAAAAAACAACTAGCCACTGTATGTAAAAACCGAATAATTTTTGCATTGCCGCCTTTTAATTTTTAGGGTTCCGGACCAATAACGTAAAAACGGAACCCTTATGGTGCGACTCTGTCCGTCTGTCTGTCTATCACAAAGTTAAATATCTCAGGAATTGCTAATGCTATCCATTTGAAATTTGGAATCGTTTTAAAGAAAGTTAATCCACGTGTATGGAACATGAAAAATTTAAATATATATTTTTAATATCTATCTAAAATTACGGATAAGAGGGGGGGGGGGGGGGGATAGTTCGTAGGTCAAGTGGGGTATCATGTGAAAGGGCTTGAGTTGGACATTTTAAAACAGTTTTCCTTATTGCAGTGGTAAAATTTTGATTTATAAAGGAAATTGTTGAAAAAAATACCATTCCCCTCTTAGGTATCTCCGAAGTTTACCGAGCGAAAAGTTTGATTTAAATATATAAGATTGAGATTAACGTAAATATCACCGGAACGTTATAATTTAACCTCTATCTAGCGTATTTATTTTTATTTTACAAAGAAACATTTTTAAACTAAGATAAAATAATGCAGGGTCGTGACGGGTATATACTTAGTGTATGAAAGTGTGTACGGAACCCTCGGCGCGAAAGTCAGACTCGCACTTGCCCGGTTTTTTTTTAATAATAAGTTGGAAGTGTATTTTTCTTCCGAAAACGATATAAGTTATTTGAGACAACTAAAAAGTCGCGATAAGTCACAGCTACTGATATTCCGTTTTGGCTGTTTAGGACTTATGCCTTTTGATTATACGGGCGTTTTAACTTTTTTTTTGTACCAGGACAAATAATGGAATTGGTATGCAACATTGTTGTCGAGCAAAATCGAGCCGGCAAGGTTTTTAATTTTTGACTAACCATAAACTTCACGCACTTCACGTCCTGTTTTTTTACCAATAAAGTCAACTTTGCCGATAATTTTTGAGAAAAGATATAAAAACGTGTATGTAGGTACACATTTGTACGACCACTGTAAAGTAGATAGTTTAAAGTGCTCAAATCACGCATTTTGTTGCATATGTCTCGATATTATTTATTTTATTAACCGACTTCAAAAAAAGGAGGAGGTTCTCAATTCGGTTGTTTTTTTTTTTTTTTTTTTCAATGTTTGTTACCTCAGAACTCCGTCATTGATGAGCCGATTCATACAATTTTTTTTTGTTTGTAAGTATATGCTTCCAGGTGGGTCCCATTTTTTTGAAAATTCAATTGGATAATGGGATCCATGAGGAATTGAGGGAACTCCTCAATTATATTAGGCACGCGTGTAGTGATTTTGGTATATTCTATTATAACTCGTGTATTTACATCCGGAAATCATAAATTGGTGGAGTGGAATTGATGATGAAGACCAAAGATGACTTATGGAATTCCTCAATTATGTACTTAAAAGTACAAAAGTATATCACAGATTCTGATAAGATTCCGTTGAAATAGCAACTAATGAAGTGCCAAGGGTGATCCTTGTGGAATCGACGGAAGTCCTCAAATATTATCGGGTCACATACAGCGATTGGGTTTTTTTCTATAATAATCAACGCATTTGCCCTCGGAAATCAGTTCATGAGGTAAATTGAAAAAGAAATGTTCTCGTGGCTTGGCGGAGTACTAAATTGAAGTCGGTTAAAACTTTGTTTTTAAAGTAAATTATTTAGTAGTCATGCTAATGATCCTTACTTTGTCCATACATGATGATTACGCAAGTGCTTAGTCATTACGGCGACATGCCTTTCATAAAATGGCACTCCTAGTAAGTATAATAAACATAACAACATTACATTACCCAATAAATTAATAGACAATTTCCTATCGCACCATAAAAAATAATCATAAATAAGAATATATGCTACTACGATAGGCACCTAGTCGGTGTATAGTTAATTAATAACGTACTAGATGTTGCCTGCGACTTCGTCCGCGTATATATTTACCGTCTTAGAAAAATTATTGCTATTAAATTATTCTAGGCGGAACCTTAATTATCGCCGACCCAAACAAAGTTCTACCATTTTAAGGGATGATATAGGGTCTCAAATTATCTCTACGGAAAATTTCATCAAAATCCGTTCAGGAATTAAGCGTAAAAGATCAGTGCGATGAGTTCATTAGTTTAAATTGCTTTAAATTGAAAACTCCGTTTCTACAAATATAAATAACTTTAGAATCATCAACAGACGTTTCCAAAAAATCTATCGTATTCTACAGATTCTACACTAAACGATAAAAACTATATATCCTTATTAATGCTTTTAGGGGATGAATTTCAGAAATCGCCGTACTCAGCGCAAAGTTTCAACTCTCATATTATGTTTTCCATGTGGCTTTTCCATCCCCTAGGGAATGAATTTTGATGAAAATGACAATTATTCTGGTTTATAAATAACGAATGTATGTATACAAACTTCCAAAGTTCTATAAGTTTTTAAAGAACATCTTCTCGGTACAACTCCTATTTCACTCTTTTATTAAAATTGAGTGTATATATTATGACTGATATATGATCAGTTCTTACGTCGCTTACCACCAGGCGGGCCGTATGCTTGTTAGCCACCGACGTGGTATAAAAAAATACGAGAAATAGGAGTATGGTCAGTGAAGGAAAACATCGCGAGGAAACCTGCATACATCAGCAAATCAATTCAAAAGGTGTATGTGAAGTCCCCAACCCGCACAGAGCATTCCCTCATGAGAGAAGACCTGCTGCGCCCAGCAGTGGGACGTATATAGGGTGATGTTGATGTTGTTTGGGGAGTAAGGTAAAACGTATGTGTAACTGACCGGCTTTAGAACGCGGACGATGAAGAAGGTCTTGATACCGGCCTGCCGCAGCATCTCCTCGCGGCGCTCGCCGTGCGCCGGCTCCACCTCGAACTCCTCGTTCAGGAACCCCAGCGTCACCTCCGATATGTGCACGCGGCTACAACATATTTACATTTTCAATTATTAAGTCATTATTTATTAAATAAACTGACCTTAGTTTAGAATGTTTGTGGACTGTACGTAGACAGAATCCATTATCCATACTAATATTATAAATGCGAAAGTGTGTCTGTCTGTCTTCCTATCTGTCTGTCTATAACCTTTACCACGTACCCCTTAACCACGCGTACGGAGTCGCGCGCGGGCAGAAGCTGTTCAGGAAATCTCAGCGTCACAGTATAGGAACAGTAGATAAACTTCGAACAAAGGTACATCGTACGGCTGCACACATGCGCGCGTGTTTGGTAAGCACACACACATAGCCTTCGGGAATGATGGAGAATGCTTCAATAGGGGCCGCGCCGTTGCGGTGTTCGCTCGTTCTCACTTGCTACGTCAAAGGAAGCCGCCTCGTAGGTATGAAGACAGCGAGCCGCCAGTGCCACGATATCAAAAGGAGCCGAATAGGCTTGTAACTAAGCACCTACCAACCTAGTGCTGTTTAGCAACTATTATACTTACTAGGAAATATTTTAGGCATAGTATAGTGGTATTAAAATATTCGATGAAGTGGGAAACTAAAAACACATACCTAACTATCTATAATATTATTACTTTGTGTATACAATATTGTCTATTAAACTGTAACATAAATACTTTACACACTTAAAAGCAAAATTAGTATTATAGGTATGCCAAGCCACAAACGTGACACAGCCCTGCGCATCGAGCGAAAGTAGGTAACGAACGCTCCTAAACGGCCTCTGATTACCTACTGTATTATTATTCTATACTGTGTCAGCGTTCTTCATCGCAAGTCTCGAACTGGCAACATCCGGCAGCTGAAGAACAGAAGTAGCCCACGTCATGGCCATTAGGCTACTCAATCAGCCGTTTGTCTTGCAAGCAGATTTTTTTTTGTTGAGGAATCATTTAGAAAACTAATTTTCCCCGAAATAAATCTAGATCGGGTCTCTCCCGTATTGTAAACCTCATCAGAATTGTCGGAGGCGTTTTCGAGAACCCATTTACAAACAATCAAATAAATAAGTAAACAAAAGTAAGATATATTTTTTGTCTACGCAAGTATGATCATATCTCTGAATTCCGTTCCAAGCTTCGATGGTTACCGATTCGCCGGCGCAGGGACGTGCATATCCTTTCATTACTTTTCAACACACTGTTCAGCCCTACATTAACTCTCGTTTAATTATGGCTGACGGCAGAGGCCACCGTTTGCGATCGAGTGCTAACCGATGCTGTGCCGTCTAGAACGACGCGAACATACTCTAGATCTTTTACCGCGCGCGCTGTTAAGTTGGGGAATGAGTTGCTTTTGTCGCGGGGATAAAACAAAACAATCTTTTTTCTTGTTTTGTAGAGTTATTTGAAGAAGTCAATACCGTGTGTATCTAAGCTATAATAAATGTGAAAGTTAAGATGTTTGTTACTTTATTACGCAAACCTATGCCAGAATGCGTAGAAGAACTCCAGCAATTTCTTCATATACCTTAGGTACGGTGACACTTGCCATTAAGAGGAAGGGTGGTTTGCACGTTGCACCAAACCGCCTCGCCTGTAGTAATCGTAAGCGGTGAACGTATGGAAAGTTTGACAAGTTTAATGACAGCTGCCGGCGCCATATTATACGTTGATCGGTCTGTAATCGTAAGTTGATGCAACCCTCCCTAAGTACCTATGTCTTACCCCGCCATCTCGCTGCTCTGCGTCTTGTTGGCCCAGCACCGCCCCCGCCAACGTAGCCACCCGCAATGTCTACCGGCAAGTTTGTTGTTTGCAGTACGTATCTGATGTAACCAACGTTCAAAGAGCAAAGTAAAGTATGTTTCAACCCGCCATCCCGCTGCTCTCCATCTTGTTGGCCAGCGCGACGTCCCGCAAGTACACGTCGAACTGCCGCTGCCGCTGCCCCAGCACCCCCGCCAGCACCGCCCCGGCGTATCTACGCCGGTAGACATGCGCGTGGGCATCTGCCCACGCGCATGTCTACCGGCGAGTTTGTTGTTTGCTGTATGTACCTGACGTAACCTACATTCTAAGAGTAAAGTAAGTATGTCTCACTCACCCTGCCATCCCGCTGCTCTCCATCTTGTTGGCCAGCTCGACGTCCCGCGAGTACACGTCGAACTGCCACTGCCGCTGCCCCAGCACCCCCGCCAGCACCGCCCCGGTGTGGATGCCCACGCGCATGTCTACCGGCGAGTTTGTTATTTGCTGTACGTACCTGATGTAACCATATATACACATGCGATTATAATGTATAAGTACAAGAAACCCATTATATTTTTAAACAAGCTATCCAACGATACCCCACACTATGGTTTTAATGAGGAAAAAAAATACATCCCCACTTTAAGTGTAGGGGAGGTACCCTAAAAAATTACACTTACCTATTACACTTTTAGGACCACTTAGGGGGTTTCTGCCACGGCATGTGTTAAGAATGTGAAATGGGGGGTCTGGATATTATATAGTTGACTTTTAATATTTGTATGATTCCAACGACGTCCTTAACAGGCTTGCCCGGCAATCCCCTCGTAAACTAACCTAAACACACGTACCTAATAGTCGCAAATACTCACTTAATGGCTTTAACCATAGACAGGCCCATGTGTACACAAAGGACGGCATGGTCCGGCTTCTCCACCGGAGCGCCGCTGATACAATAATAACAATCCCCGAGAATTTTAATGCGGAGTTGTTCGTATTTCTGAAAACAAATGTCATTAAATATCTCAACATGGTGTAGGATAATAAAAATGATATGTCTATTTTCGGTTTGTGTCTCAGTGTTGTTACCTACTTAATGTAGTGTTTTAAGATAAGATAGTTTTTATCTATTTTTATTTTTACCTCTGCCAATCGATCAAATCGAGCAAATAATTCGTTCAGAATTGCCACGAGGTCTTGGGCAGAATATGTTGACGAGATAGCAGTGAAACCCACGATGTCCGCATACAGGATGCTGTTTAAAAAAAATGAATATTAGTAATGCCCTAATGGATAGAGTAAATAGAATCTTGTGACTTCATAATAACAACGCTATACTACCTGACGTTTTCATGGCGTGACATGTAAATCTTTTTGAACTGGGTATCAATAAGGCCGAGATCTTTTCTCATCTGCACAGCAACGTGTTCGGGAAGCACCGACAGTAATAACCGCTCCTGCAAATAGCACGCGTGCTTACTTTCTGTCTGATTTATATTCTGGCGGTAAAACCAGACAATGGTAAACCTCACCTGTTCTTTGCTTTGTTGTTCAATGGTCAGTTTGTCACGTAAACTTCTTTTTGTTACTTTGAATGAACATCGTTGTTGCCACTCGCCGACGCCATAAGCGGTTCCGCCTAACAATGTTGCTCCCAGCAGTAGCAAACCGTTCGATATTTGCTGTAATCAATTTTTCATTTTATACACAGTTAGATGCAAAGTAATAAGATAAACCTTATGTTCGGTTATCCTGTACCTGTAAACTGAAGTCGTCAGGGAGTTTGTTTTCCGTAATCATTGCGCTGTAGTATTGTATCAATAAATAAGCGGTGAATGAGATCGTGCTGTAGAGTATCAATAGTAGGTAATGGAATGGTAGCGCGGCCAACGTGAAATATTGTAGCACAACAGCCCAACCCAGCAATTCGTTATAGGAGTCGCCGAGTCGCCGGGACGCGCTCACTAAGAGTTGGATCCAGAGAGCCAGCCAGGCGACATGGTTGAGCGCGAGCCTCGCGGGGCGGATGGTGATGTAGACGAGCGCCAGGGCCAGGTTGAGCAACAGCGCGAGGGTGACGGAGGTGTAGGCGAATGCCAGGTCGCGCTCGCCCGGCACGAGCGCCGCGAAGGCCTGCAGCAGCACGCCGGCGGCCAGCAGCCGCGGCACGGCGCGCTGCCTCTGCCGTTGTGTGTACGCCGAGTACAGCTCCTCCTCCTTTAGGTCCGTGAAGCCCCACGGCGGCACCAGGCACACCCAACACGAAAACTTATTCAACGCCCGCGCTTGCATTGACTTCTCCATTGTTTAAGTCCTTAAGGTATTTGAGAGGCACAACATGATCACTTCATATCGCCGCTGCTACACATTCACATAATCCACTTGTCTTCATATGGTCTAAATGCTTAAAATAAAACTTTATACTTAGTTGTAGATCCGAAACAACGCGTCCTTTCCTACAACACACTTATCGATTTGAAGTAATTTCTATTAAATATGAATGGAACAAGTTCGATGAAGGCCAATACTAGAGTTCATTTTGTGAAAAGTTTATGTAACAAATATAGATGAGGATAACAAATAGTAGGTACGCGGTCAACGTGCGACCCTACTGTGGACGACGTTTATTGTGGCTAGGTTCAGTGCGTCAGAGATCATCAGGTGGAGACTTTCCGTTACGGCCGCCTGATCGAGGACGGCTGTGTAATGAATAAATTACACGCTGAAACATTGTTCCGATGGCCGTCCATTAACTAGACTGTCTACTGACCGGTGGTTTTGTCTGAAGACGAGCTGCCCGGTACATACACCTACCTACTAATTTCAATATTGACAATCGTTACGACTCACGTAACCAGCGCGACCGTGAAACCAGCGTCTCTTAAACGACAAGTTATTGGTTTCACTGATTTTTACTCATTGCCACCGTTTGTGATGTATTATGTGGGTTTCAATGGGTAGGTATTTCACAACAATATATATAGTTACGGTAATCTTTTAAGAAGTTTGAGCTGGTTCCATGTAAAGATTTCAAAAAATTACAATGTGTTTATAATAGCGAAATATCAAACACGTAGTATGAAGGAAATAATTATATCGGTATCTAAGTATTATTATACCTCTACTAAACAATTAAGTCTCGAGGTACGATAAAATGTATGTGCATCGTTATAAAAAATCGCCCTCGGGGACGATTACCCTGACAAGTCTTAATAAATAAATAAATAAATATTAGGGGACAATATTACACAAATCGATCTAGTCCCAAACTAATCAAAGCTTGTACTATTGGGTACTAGACGATGATAAACATACTTATATAGATAAATAAATACCTACTTAAATACATAGAAAACATCCACCATGACTCAGGAACAAATATTCGTGCTCATCACACAAATAAATGCCCTTACCGGGATTCGAAACCAGGGCTTCGTAGGCAGGGCTAAAGCGGTCGTCAATAATAAGTATGGATATGGACTTACTAGGTATGGATTTTGACTTAGGTACATAATAACTGTGATCTAATAATGTCTTATATAATAACAATACCTATTGGTACAGGCTGATTGGTAATTCAACCTATTCTTTAAAACAACTAGATATAATTTGCAACCATTTTGAAAAAAAATAGTGTCCAAGTTAATTTTCAAAATTTTGTAAGAAGAATCCGCCTCGCCAATTGCTCAACTCAAGAGCTTTCCAAAAAGGTGCAAATGTCAACTATTTTCACAAGAGAGTGTGAAATAATAATAAAATTATAACAACAGATCAGGTAACGGATTTGACGTAAGTGTAATCTTTTGGATATCGGGTTATTGTTCGGTGGTTTTCCTTTTGTACAGTTACCACTTACCAAGCATCAATATCTGCCATAACAAAGCGAGCAAAAATATCTGACACGTCCTAACGGCCCTAGAAATAGAGTCGTGTTTATGCGTGCTTTCTTGTAACTAATCATTAACTTAATTCAGTAAGTAATATTACTTCAAGTATATAAAATATACCTTATTAAATGCGCACAGGCTGCAGAGGCGATTTGGATGAGTTCAGGAAAGGATTCCTTCGTTAATTAATTATGGGTTAATTTGTTAGTTGAAGATTGTGAGGCGGTTTTTTTTTATCCAAAATCAAATAATAATCTTGAATACGCTTTTATTTAACCTTGTTCGTATGTAAGTAAAAGGCTTTTCAAATTATGTAGATAGGTCAAATTTTACCCATTGAGTTGAAACTTTGTACAATTATGTAGTCACATGACAATGCAATACTATGGTACCATAAACATAGTCTGATGATGGAGACGGACGGTGGTAATAGGAACTCCTCCAAGATTACCTACCCTGTCGTGTTTGGGGTCACTGGGACCCACTAAACGAATAGTTGAAGACTATGCAAAAAAAGTATAGGTATAGAGCCGGCAATTAAACCTGGACCAAAACTGTTGCAAAGTAGCTCTAGCAAGTACCTATAGTCCATTCAAATGAATAGGTTGAATTACTAGTCACCCTGTATAGATATAATTATATATTACAAAGTTGTTAATTTAAATATACCTATCTAAACTTCAGGTTAGTGGCCGTGTAAACAGTACTATAAAATAAACAACAAAATTTTAATATCCAGTTTACATGCAGTTGCAGAAGCTGCAAACAGGAATCGGATTAACCTACTTAGGTGTGTGTGGTGTAAAGCAAAGACCCTACGGCATACAGCCACGATTTAAATTATTTAAAATCTCATTTATAAATATTTGACACAGACACCCAATTGCTACATTAATAATTCTGTTGTTTTATTAGTGTTTTTATGTTTAAATGTATTTATACATTCGTTTTCAAACATATGCTTTATACTGACGCGTGAGTGACAGATGGAATTTAAGAAAAAAAAATACGCCCGAGCGCGTAACATACCTATATCATTGTAGCTCTGTATTGTATGCCTGCGTGTTATGAAGCCTCTTACGAGCAACTGAGATGAAATAGAACATTACGTACCAAGGGCGGTGAATTCGTGAAAGGCCCAGATCGCAGGTGCTTGTGGCCCTCGCCTTCGGTTCGGGCCATAAATATGCGATCTGGGGCTTTACAAGTTACCGCCCGTGGTGAGTACACCATTTTACGTATTCACCTGGCCACAATGCGATTTTTACCGTACGCGCAGCGTGCAGTAAAATTCGCATTATGGCCAGGTGTGACGTAAACATGTTTTTTCAATGGAAGGCAGAGACATGAAATGTTCGTAGTAAGAAATTATGTCGATTTCTACGCAAAGGATGCGTTGCTAAGTATTGTCAAAAACGACAACATTGTCGAACTAAATATATTTATACAGCGTGTATTCAATAAAGAAACTGTTCCGTCAGTTTGGCGAGTCAAAAGACCAATTTTAGAAAAATAAAAATAGCATTCATAGGGTTTCAAAAAAGCCTCAAGGAGGGAGATCCAATTTCGTACCTAAAACGATGAAATACGGCATTTCCCTGTGACATGGTTCTATCAGGTAGGTACTTTACGCAAATAAACGAACTCCTATTTTTAGACAGATTTGACCGGATTCGATTTCGGGCCGTTTATGAGGCAGTTTTTTTTTTCGAAAATCGGTCTAGAGCAAATGTCCGTAACTATCTCTTATAATTTCAGGTTTTTTCCTCAGTACCCCGTTGGAATAATTCACCCTGTATAAATAATAGTATATTATTATCGAGGCATGGAAGTAAAATTGCAGACTGAGCACAAGTTCGGGAGAGAGAGTTGGAGCCGTATTTACTACGAAAACAGCAAGTTATACTGCACGGCTGTCACGCGACGGGGCGCGAGCTCTCTCGATTTTTCTCGCACTATCCGTCTCTCTCTTTTTAGAACACTTAGAACAAGAGGTATAGTGCGAGAAAAATCGAGAGTATATCGCGGCCGTCCCATGATAGACGTGCTGAACGTGAAAATGTTAATGCGTTTCCACCATTTTTGTTAACAGAATCGCAAGTGCACCTAATTTTTCACCGAAATCCTAAAGCTATTTTGGAGACTACATACTAGACTATATACATACATTCACGCCTTCATCCCTAAAAGGCGTAGGCAGAGCACATGAAACTCTTGTTCCAGTGCCACTTTTAGCATCGATGTGGGTATAAAAGATCGACAAAATGTGATATCGTAGTGACAGGTTGCTAGCCCATCGCCCACAACACACTTGAAAAAGAAAAGAGTGAGTGAAGTAAGTGTAAGTAAAGTACAAGAAAAAGAGTGAGTGAAGTGCAAGTGTGTTGTGGGCGATGGGGCACACTTGCACTTCACTCACTCTTTTTCTTCTTCTTTTGCACTCGCACTTTGGAGACTAACGTACCAAAAAAGGAAGTCTGAATTTCAACAGAATAAAATCTTTTGTATAGCCGACTTATCTTTTAACCCTGGAACAAATAATTGAAATTATAGGTATCATATCGGGCTCGTGGAACGAGCCTGTAATAAAGCATGTGATCATAAACATTATGAAGGTAGTTATTGAGAAAAAAATCGTCTAATTGTCTGATTGTCATTCAATGTTTAGTACTGTATGTACCTATGTAATCTTTTCATTATCGAATTGTTTCCAAGATTTTAGCTCGTAATTAGGCATGACTCTACAACAATGTTGAATTGATAATCATATAATTTCAACTTGGACCATTTTAATGTTTACTACGAGTAGGTACCTGCGAATAGGGAACCAATATGTGTTCGTATTCATTCTACTTTTTCAGGGTACAATAGTACCTACTTAAGTGTAATTTAAAAAGACGTCAAGAATTAGTTAATATCTAATGGGCCTAAACTAACTAAGACTAAACATTCTGATTATAATGAACTAATTTAATGTACGTACTTATTTATTAGATACTCGTAACCACCTCGTAACGATGGATGGGAGCAGCTAATGACTTTAATGAATTAAGCTAATTAATTGTTTGAAGCGATTGGGGATATAATTAGGGATACGTACCGAGTGTACCATGTATGGAAACATCGAGGCAATATCTTACGATATTTTTAGGGTTCAAGTTGATGTCGGATCTTTTGACTGCGTTAACTTAGAAGTTATTTTCACAGATCCATGGGACTGCAGAGCCGAGTATGTGATATGAATTACAAACTGATCTCAGAACCTCCTCCACGTGTTTTGAAAAAAATATGGTCTTATTTTAACTGACTATTCTATGAAAAATTAATTCAATAAATCGTTACGCTACGATTTGAGACAAATTCGAAACGATTAACGATGAAAAGTTGTTCGATTAAATAAAAAACACTGAATTGCTGATTATGTGATTAGGAAAAACAACATAATGCAATAGGCTATTTTCGTCTATCACAATTAAATTATGAAACTATGTTATTTCTATAGTTTCGACTTTAGGAAATACGAATATAATACTATTTTGTTATAAAAACATAAGAAATATTTTAAATTTCAAAATTAAAATCGCATATTTATTATCTGTATGTCACGTGACCAAAAACGCTGACTGCCATTTTGTCTTCTGTGAGTGACGTCAGAACAGCAAATACCAAAACAAGTTTTCGGTGTAAACAACAACAAAAAGTTAAAAAATATTTATATTGTGGACTCAAATTGTATTTATTTAGAATTTGCTACGCTATTTTACGCCATCTACGATGGAGGTTGGATTTGTAAAAGCTGACAATACAAATCTACCGAAAATAGACGCAGTAATGATTGCAAAGTTCTTTGCGTATAATACAGATTTCTTTTCTGCTGAATGCAGAAATATCAAAACAGCTTTGTAAGTATATTCTGTTTCATTTTCTGAAAATATATTAGAACAATATAATATTGTATATTTCCGATGATAAGATTTATAAGTAACTAGCTTCCGCCCGCGACTTCGTCTGCGTGGACTCGGGATAAAAACTATCTTATATTTTAATCCAAGCTATAAACTATCTTCGTGCAAAATTTCATTCAAATCGGTTCAGCCGTTTAAACGTGATTGAGTAACAAACATCCAAACATCTAAACTTTCACATTTATAATATAAGTATAGGATAGAAGTACATGCACATTTGACGTGTATCTTCTTAGTAGTCTGTGGTTTCTTATTGCAGTTATGACGTCACGATAATGGCGGCTGCCTTTTTGGCCCGAATATATAATGTTCAAACAACCATTATTTATTTGCTTAAAGCGATATTATTTTGAGGAAATAAAAATACCAGTTGACTATCGAATCTATACGAACATTTTAAAATATATTTAAAAAAATCGTAGAATAGCCTATTCGTGGAATAGTTTTCGGCGACATATAAATCGACGTTATGCATTTCCATAAAATGATAGACACCCGTATATAGCATTTACAGATTTGTCACACTTATGAAAGTTCGGTATCATCGAGCTGCTCTAATGATGGAAACAAAAAACGGCCATAAGGAACTCCTAACCTAAACAACACAAGACACGCTCTTGTTGGGCTTATTGGAACCCTCTCAGCGAGGAATTAGTTGATAACTGTTAAAAAAGTAGGTACCTACTGCCGGCAATAAAAACTTGTACTTACGAAAAAAAAATTGACAGAAACTTATTGTTTTTACAAACTAGGTAAGTACTTAACCTACATGCTTTTACAAAGTAAGTATAACGATGTTTATATTTCTCATTTTCTTACCATATGACCAGTGTGAGGCTAAAATGACCAGTAAGTAAATGTTTCCAAACTGAAGGAATTTATATTTTATTATTCATGAACATTTTCTTTTCATGACTACCTAACGAACTGAAAGTAAATAAACTTAATTATATTTTAGCAGTCAGAAGGAACTGAATGGTACTGCTTCCTTTTTTCAAGATGACAGTTTCAGCCGCCGATATGGTACGGGTGCCAAAAAAGTTAAATTTGCGACCACAAATCGGAATATCGTATTGGATTCGTTTTATTGTATCATAACTAGATTAGTTTCAATTATAATTTCTATATTGATACCAGCAAAGCCGTCACTGACGCCGTTATTGTTTTATCACAATGTAGGTATGACATATGACTGGAACCAAAGCTCTTTTCAACAGATGATCAATCACAATAGTTAGAAGTCCCTAAGCCAGATTTGGCTTTAGTAAGCCAGTAGTCAGTACTATCGAACGCTATAATATATGGATTTCCCGCCGATTTTTTCAGGTGATGTAAGCATTTTTTGTAAATACCACTGACCCATAAATGTTTAAGTATTTGCTGTAGATTGAGCTGAGATTACTGTAGAGGGTTTCTTCTTTGTTTATTGAGGATGTTAGTTCGGATATTGTAATGGAACGATAATGGGACGAGATATTGAGCGCGGCGGTCGGTAGGGCGCGCAGGTCGCGGCGCGAAGGCGGTGCGCGCACGTGCCGGCGTGCGACTGCCGGGCCGCCGCCCACCGCGCCGCCGCGCCGCCGCCGCCGCCGGCCCGCGCCCGCCCGGCCGCGCCGCCGCCCTGGGCCTACACACCGCCACCTCACACACGTCTTATTTCAATACCTAAATAATATACTGATAACCAAGGGATGAATGAAAGTGACCCATTTTACATGAGATGGTTTAGTTCGAGTGCGAGTGCTTGCATCTGACTTAAAAGCACTACTTTACCTATACTGCGAGGAAAGTAAAAAATATAACAAGTATATTTTATAAACCAAGGGTGCTTCTGACCTTGAGCTTTTAATTCAAGGATCCTAAGATTAAAGGGCTCGTCCTTGCTCCTCAAACGTAACTTTTAGAATAAACTTTAAAGTCGCTTTGTGTTAATGTTTAATCAAACTATATAAAAGTGTTCAGATGCGTACCTATACGTAATAAATAAAAATAAAAATAAACTTTTATTTTACTTGCAGTGTATGGTAGGCGTTAGTGTATTTAAGTAAAATCTTGGAAGTCCATTTTGACAAAATTCCATAAGACCAATCGAGTTGAAATTTTGCACATTTGTGAATCAGATAACAATGCTGATATGATGTTGATGAGAAAGAAGATGGCCATAGCAACTCCTAAACTAGATACACAAGATAGCCCGTTGTATTTTGGGTTCTTCCTCACCCACCCCAAAATATACAGTCGTACAAAAAGGTAGTCGGCAATAATAAAAGCTTGTCCTTGTAAGAAAAAACATTTTTTACAGAAACTTATCCCAATGTAGGCACCTCTTCCAACCCATTCTGTAACTTGTTTTAGGATCACAGCTCACTAGACCCACCCGGCACCGCCTCGCCATACTACGTTACGTTAGCGACTAGCACTACGTTACGTTAGCGACTAACGCGTTAGTATGGCGAGGCGGTGCGGTGCGTGTGCCGGGTGGGTCTAGTGAGCTGTGACCCTTAAGCTCACCTCAACGCTCACCCACAAATATATCTTAACACCGCGATGCGTAGTAACCAAGCGTAGGTAGAGGTCTAGTTTCGTGACGGGCGACCGGCGGGGTGAGCCGCTTTAACGCGTAGCGAATAACAGCCCAGCTCGATTTTCGGCGAAAATGTACGGAAACGTCATGTATAAAAGACCCAAAAAAAACCACATGGAACAATAAATTAAATGAATTGAACTAAATTAAGTACCAAAGGTGATTCTGAGATCGGACGGATTGAGAAACCGACGGAACTCGTCAAATACTACCGGCCCTATGCCCCCCATACAATGTGTTACAAATATACCCATAAGTGCGTTAAGTTAATTGGCTCTCTGTTACTTGTTATATAACTAGTTTATCTTATTATTTTGAATTGTTAGCTGTTGGTTACAAAAATTAAGCTATGTCAGTCAACCGGATTTGGCATAGACTATTTTAACAGACGGGTAATACTTGTATCTACTTGAATAGTTTATCTGCATGCAAATCTGTTTCTCATCAATAGCACCGACGATGGTCCGAAATGCCACACAAGCCATATCCCGAAGGGCGGGGTTGTGCATTGAGCAAGGCGGAGCAAAGCCACTCCTGTAAATTTGATGTTAAAAGAAAATTAAAAGAAATCAAGGGCGGCTCTAGATCATATCATGATTCATGAGAGTTGCATGCTTCATCGGCTAGTGACAATTGTAACTAGAAACACACTGGTCGAAAATGGGCTATCACGCTTTATATTATCATTCGATTATTTACACCCTAAAAAAGGAATGTGTGGGTAATTAGAAGACACTACACGAGCAAAATCGGCAGGACAGCCAAGCAAGGTCACGGAAAATCTAGTGTAGAGTGACCTTGATTTGGTTGGAAGCCGGGCTTCCGACACGTATCCACACGTGCCGAATCACGCTGCAGGACTGCATGCAGGCCTGCAGATCTGGCTCGTTTAGCAGTAGCACTACATTGTCAATAGTAATGGCTCTATAATGTCATTACTTAAAAGTAACGTCACTATTACTGATAGTGTCTGGACCGCGTATAGTATAGTAACAGCCAACCGGGGACAGTAGGTACAGGCGATACTTAGTACCGGACGTTACATAGATGAGTAAAAGCATCAGCCGTGCAGCCCCTGATTGGAGAAATGCGGAATGAATATTTGTTTTATAAATACATATATTTATGAACATTAGTTGTTAGGGATAACATCATATTGTGACAATGAATTGGTGTGAATGCCAATAATCCAGTGCCAAACAAAATAACCGCCATTCAACGTGGCAACGCGGCCTATGTGATGGGTGCCTTTGCGCCAGGGACAACTCGTGGGGGGTCTTTTTGACTAGGCTTAAGCTAGTAGCTTAAGTTTATTATTATTTTATTTCTTATTGTATTTGTATGTGATTTTTGAGTAAAACAATTAATGTTCTAAATAAAATGATAATTAAAAAACATACTACTTATTTATTTTTATTACGATGAGAGAAACATTATAAAATCAATACTATCTAATCTCCGGAACCACTTATCCGATTTCAAAAATATTTCATCTACGTACACAGATTAGCTTTTGGATGCTCATAGGTTATTTTTTATCCCGCGGATTAAAATAAATGACGGTATGAGATGTCGTTGGATTCCTCATAATCATGTGATACATAGGCTATAGGGGAGATGTGCATAAAATGATCCCTCGAGGTAAAATGATTCCCCGTCGTATCCGAGTTACTACTAGTGCCATCTATCTAAATATGCAATAAAGGTCTGCCCGCGACCCCGCCAGTTGTCTTTTGAAGTGTCATGGCGGTAAGAGCACACAGTGTAGTTTTATTAGAAAATAATTAAAAAATGAGTGTCTAATCTGTGGTAAGCCTATTTTCTAAATACCATTACTTTTAGCATGGTATGTTTTGTTGAAATTATATTTCATTCTCGAATTTCATTGATGTTAAGCTGTATTTTAACGATATTTACACCGAGGCCGGTTGAATTTAAAGGTTATATTTTGATCAATGTTTTTAAATAATTCCTTTTCGTGCGTGTAAAATGATCCGGGAATCATTCCACCCCATTGGTATTTTTGTTTTTGCAGGTCATGTCGTGAATCTAAGTACGCAAAACAACTCGCTAAAGAAGGAATGCTAAAGACTATTAATGCCGTTAAAGATGGAATACCTTACAAAGCCTCACCGTACTGGTTTTATGTCCAATTTCTTCTCCGTCCAAGTAGCTCGCCTATAGAACCATCTCTATGTCAAAATTTGGCAATCTCCAAACCGGCTTGTCTTCAAAAAGTCCTTACAAAATTTATTTGCTGGCAGAACTAAAAAATAATCTATCAGATTTGCAAGTTTCATCTATATTCATATGTATGTGTATGTATGTATTAATAGGTATATATTGTTATATCATATTATATTGTATTGTATCGTATTCTACTACATTATTATTCATCGCATCCTTAGACATGTTATAGAGCCCACTGCCCACATTTTATCTGCTTTGCCTTAAGGTTGACTGGTAGAGAATGCTTTATAGCATTAAGTCCGCCTTTTGTACTATAAGATATTCTTTTGTGCAATAAAGATAAAATAAATAAATAAATAAATAGCAAGCAGAGAATTATCTGTGCCTCAGATGGCGTTAAAAAATTAAGCACAAATCCGAAGGATCGTTACTTAACTTTTAGAAAACATAACGGAATTAATAAACTGTGTTGCGTATTGCCACCACAAATATATACGTGAGGGTAGCAGCTGTGTTGAGCAAACCGGAAAAAAAGACAAGAAATAAAAATAAATATCCTATGATGTTTTAAAAACCCCCTAATCCTATAGATTATTAAAATGGCAAGTTTATGTTACCAATATTTGGGTATGAAATACCCCTACTTTACTATAAGGTTGTTAATTTACAATTTAATTTTAGTAAAAAAAATATTGCTGGAAAATTCACTTTCACTTGTTATTAAATCATAAAAATTTATAATCATAATCATAAGCGGTGTATAATTTATTCGGATTTTTAGATGTTTGTGACATACAACCTCCTAGAGGTAAATGTAATAAAGGTAACGGTAATTCCTAAATTCCGTTCTACATAAATAAGGGTATTTTTAAATAAAATGCATTACTTTATTATTCATTTCTCGGTGTTAACAACAGTGTAGACCAAACCGTTTAATTTTTTTTGTAAAATAATATGTAATTTGTACAAAAACGAGAGATGTGACGTATTACCACCACAAATATATACGCGAAGGCAGCAGCTGTGTTGAACCAACCGGCAGCACTCGGCACTCTCGGCAGTCACCGCCCAGCACGGCTAGCATGCGACGACGCGCGAGCTCTCCCTATTTTTCTCGCTCTATCCGTCTCTCTCTTATTAAAACACTTAGAACAAGAGGTATAGTGCGAGAAAAATCGAGAGTATGTCGCGGCCGTCCCATGATAGACGTGCTGCTGTCGGTGAGCGAGGTCACGTCTGTGCGCCTGAGCTAGTAGCATTCAATGGTTGTTTTATTTATACGAGTATACCTCGGAGAGACCCAAAGGTGAAACGTCACAAACTACATACAAAACATGAGACAAGTAGGTATATGCAGATACTTAGGTAAGAAAATGGACTATTTATAACGATCTAAATCTGTGTTTTTGTCTTCAACTTTCAACACAGTTAAGTTTTGTCCTTAATGGGATCATTTTGCATAAATCTCCCCTAATATTTGAAAAAACCAGTTGGGTAAAATATCTTTTAATTTCACTTGTTTATAAGAAACAGGTTTAAATTAATTTACTACCGATGCATGATTTTTATTTACTGGACAGAAAAGCACATTTCTAGTAAAGCTATGGTATAGGACGAGATCGCCTTATATTAATGGGGTCATGAAGTAGGCCGCATTCCCATGCGTGTCAACAATAAAGCACTTTTCTTATTAACACATGATGCATCACTATAAAATATGTACAGCCTGCCAATGAAAATGTAAATAATTGTAAATTTCAAATTTGACACTTAATGGCATACACAGTCACACTTTCCAGCTTAAAATCACAAGGTTCTAATTACGAATCGGACACCTTAATAGTACATTACTTACCTAGGGCGGTGAATTCGTGAATGGCCCAGATCGCAGTTGTTTGTGGCCCGAACCGAATTACCGCGCCCGTGGTAAGTACACAATTTTACGTCTTCATCTGGCCACAATGCAAGTTTTACCGTACGCGCAGCGTGCAGTAAAACTCGCATTATGGCCAGGTGTGACGTAAAATAGTTATCATATTAGGTACCTAAGTAGGTAATATTCGACCGCGATCAGCGGATTTTTTCGTTCGCTGACCGCGATACGCGATAGGTTTGGGAATGGAATAACTGTCAATTAATATAGTTACCCTAGTGACGTAATCAGTTCTACCTATTCTAATCGCAGATAAAATCTTCGAGAATATGTTAGTATTCTGATGGTGATTAACTGACTGAGTAGTAGGTATAACCTGTCTGCAGCAGTGCCAAGTAGACTGCCGCTGAAGTTTTTGTACGAGAACGCCACTATGTCAGTCCAGGATCGGAGCTCGAAACCTATTCCGCTGCAGCAGGGTCATGCGAGAGGATGTTATTTCCACAAAACTATTTACTGGAGGATCAAGACTGGACTGGAGAAGGCTAGGCATCAACATCAACGAGGAGTACATCACCCACCTTCGGATTGCTGATGATTCTTGGCTGAGACCATGGAGGACTTGAGTACGATGCTCGATGACGAGTACATCACCCACCTTCGGATTGCTGATGATTCTTGGCTGAGACCATGGAGGACTTGAGTACGATGCTCGATGACCTCAGTAAAGCCTCCGATCGAGATGGTCTAAGGATGAACATGGCTAAGACGAAGATCATGTCAAATGCCCATGTAGTACCAACTCCCATTACAATTTTACAATCGGACACTTTACGCTCGACGTAGAAATGAAATTAAATTATGTTTATTGCAGAAAATGGGTACATACAAGGTGGTATATAAATTATTTACAGTGCGCCAAATTCGGCTTGGGTAAGCATGCAACAATTAACTACTTAAGCACTTGTTCTAACTTAAGTTTAATAATTAAATTATTTACAGAGTAAATTTTTTTCGTGTTTAGAAAATCTTTAATAGAGTATACACACACAGTTTACTCGTACACATGGTCGGGCAGCGTTCGGGAAGCTACGGCACATCTTTTCGTCTAATATTGCGCAATATCTCAAGACGAGAATCTTTGACCAGTTGTGCTACTAGGATGACATATGTTCAAATGTGGTCGCTCACTATGGGCCTCATTAGAAGGCTGAAAGACACCCAAAGGGCAATGGAGAGGGTTATGCTGGGAGTTTATCTACGTGATCGCATTAGCAATGAGGCTAATATCCGCAGCAGAACTAAAGTAACAGATAAAGCCCTCCAAATCGCTAAACCAATGCCGCAATTTGGATCCCCCATGAGCAGTACACGCTACTCCTAGAAAAAGTAATAAAATCGTTTGTACGAACGCTCTTTAGTAAATTGTGGTATGGTTACTATTACTACCCTTTTCTCTATCCAACTCTTTTCGCTCTTGGTATGGTTGGAGTTGAAGTATTCTTCTAGCTACTAACCTCATAAAATTCCCAATGAAAATGTAGTGATATTTTCATAATTAAAAAATAAAAATATATCAAACTCATAGTCATCATAGTACTAAGTATTATAAAGCTTAGAAAGACAATTCATGTTGAAACGGTCCCTAATTTTAGTCTGGTTCAAATCTAGAAAGGACTTGTCATATTAATTATAACCTTTCATAGTTTTCACACTAAGTATAGTATAGGTCGGCATACTTAAGTAGTTAAGTTACATAAAACCTATTGTATTGTTAATGATGTGTATGATCAGTAATAAAGCATAAGAAAACAGGTTATTGTTATTATTTGACTGACACTGACCAATGTGTATAGGGGTAAGGATAGGTAGTTTAGCTAACAGCTGTCTATTATTTCCTTGTCATTAAGTTATTGTTATTATGGATTTATTTAAATGAACACTTCACTATTACTAAAGTGATATAAATACTTTTTTTAATTTCATTTAATTTGCCTTATTAGTTTGTATGTTTGGATCATCAATCAGTTACTAAATATACTTTTTATAAACCAATTGGGCTGAAATTTGCTATACTCATGTAAGTTCGGTGACAAGGCAAAATTATGGCCACACCGAGCTGAGCTGATGGTGGAGACTGAAGGTTCCCATAGCAACTTCTAAACTACACTAGATAGTCCCCCGTCGTATTTGAGCTCATTGGAACCCTCTCTAGTAGTTGACTGTTCATGACTGTAAAAAAAGTACAGTCAGCAATAAAAGCTACCATTTTTTGAGAGAAAATGATTAAGTTATTACTTAACGACGGTAGAAAACAAGCGATCGACTTCACTGTGTTGTCCGCCAGAGACGATTGTAGGACCCTCGCTCTCAAAATAGCGGGTTCTAGGGTGCCCTGCCCCCTTATTCTGTAACTTATTTTGAGCTCACCCACAAATATATCTTGACACCGCGATGCATAGTAAATAAGCGTAGGTAGAGGTCTAGTTTCATGACGGGTGACTGGCGGGGTGAGCTGCATTAGCGTGTAGCTAATAACAGCCCAGGTTCCTAACACAACACAACACCCACAGGGCAAGTAAGTAGTCTGCGGTTTTCCTTCCCCACATGAACTGCTCCTTCATTAGATTGGATTAAATTCAAACCAAAAACTGAAAAAGTATTTGCAAGATTATGTTTTATATAGGTATGCACCTAGGTACCCATATGATGCTTTTTTAAGTAGGTAATACCTCACCTCAATTCAGCATGTTTTAACCCTCGTTATTCTTGCACGTAAGTCCTACTTATCATTTAGAAAGAGGGCTGTCACGTCGGAAAATTTAATGAGTAACTGTAGATAATTCTATTAATTTAGGTATTATGTCTGCCTGATTTGTGACGGGAAATAACTAATATAAGCAAGCATTTCATTATACTTCCTAAAAGTACCTAGGTAAGTATACCTAGCCTAATCTACACCTAGTCAACAGCAAAAGTTACCACTTTAGTTAACACTTTTACACTTGATTTTGAAAAACTGTTAACATACCTACTTCTGCTATTGACTGTAGGTACATACCTAAGTAGGTAGCGGATCCAGGTAAAGCATCTGAGTCTTTACCAAAATCGTGCTGAAATCTGACCACAGTGGGGTCTCCAAACGGTGTCATGCCCCCCAAAGCATTATTAGAATTCTGAATCTGGCTTATGGCAGCTCTAGACAGTTGTTGCTCTCTTACAATATTTTCTTTGAATATTTTACAAGTACAAAGCAAAGTTATTAATGGTTTTCAAATTTAATCAAATTAGGTATAGGTAGTAAAAAGGACAATAAATTTCATTACATTTACGTATGTGTCCCTAATTAACTTAAAATTAATAAAAAAAATGTGTGTCTTGTTCCTTGTGAGTCAAATTGTCAAGTTATTATCGCTGTCGCGGGCTCCACATCTCGAAGACAATGTCTCGCATTTTGACGTTGAGACGCGAATAAAGCGATATATTTTGTCGCTCTAAAGTGCACTTGTGATACGAGTTTCGAGAGTCTATCGCGCCCAACTGTCAGCGACAAAAACAAATTCGCTTTGACATATGACCGCGAGACAAGAAGCGTGTCGTGCTACGGATTCGCTATGTCGCTCCTTATATCGCATTTTGACGCGCGAGAGAGCTCGCGCGCCGTCTTGTGCTAACCGTGCTGAATAATTACAATTAGGACCAAGGAATTTGCATGATCTGCCAAGTGTTTTTTTTCTCCCTCATTCAAATAGATGAAAATTAAAAAATATGTATAAAAGAATATTGTCTTCATATTCTACACTGTAATTCTCATATTTCGACATTTTTTTTCAACCGGTTGTAGATGGAATAAGAATAACTACGGAGAGTCGTGCTAGTTGATAAAATATTAATCATATAAAATCAGAATCACTATCAGAATTTTCTAAGATCACATAGGAATACATGCGCAAGACTAGAGCAAACACTGTTTTCTGTTTTTATTTCAAAGTCAAGTTAATTTTGACAGCCTGTGACGAGCACCAGACGGTCCTGCGTACTATACTGCACGTACTATATGAAGCTGTAAGATAAAGCGGGATGGGGATACCTATGAAATACATTTGTAGCACGCACGTCTATAATGAGAAGGCCCCGACGTACTCTCGATTTTTGTGTGCACTCGCCCTATCTCATCAGTTAGTAACAATTTTGCAGTCTCGCAGGACCGTTGTAATGCGGCAATTTTCGCTTTCTTACTGTTAGTGTTAACTGGCCACACTGAAATAAATTGTAGTGGCTTGATTGACATGTACGCTACACCCAATGTGACCCAATTCAGACTTCGATCGACATGTACTGACAAATTGGGGTAAAATCACAATGTGGATACCCCATCAGAAGTGATAATTGTATGGTTTGTAGAGCCCATAAAATACTTGTCACTGTCATTGACTTCATTCTCCGAAGTCTGAAATGTCAAGCTACGATTTTGCATCTTAAATTCTTAAATAAATCATATCGTGATATTCGTGATCATCTTATAGTGTTAGTGGAGGGACGCCGATTGCTGGTTTACAACATTTTACTCTATTTTTATTTATTTTAATGCCCCACAATCACAGAAACAAAATAACACGGCATTAGAATCTGCGCAGTTATTTAAATGGTTTAAACACAAGGGCCAGCAGGGGTAAATATTTTTTAAAAGTAAACGCAAGTTGTTATTACTATTCTTTTTTAGCTTTTCATTTCACATGTTATTAAATATTATGTATATTGTTTCAGAATCTTACTATGGATATAGAATTTATGAAACCGGTAAAACCTCATGTGTTCAAAGCATTGAAGAATTTAGACATAGGGACTTTGACGAAATGTACAACTGATGAAATAAGACCCATTATACCGTGCTTAGTTCGCATGGCCTTGATATCACCATTAGATATTACAAAATATTGTGCAGAAGCAAAAAAAGATATTTTAACACTTCTTTCCGGTATAGATCTGGTCAACTTCATTGTATCACTTTTATCTATTGAGTTCCACACATTAGAAGTTGATGTGAAAAAGGAACAGCAAATGAGGTAAGAATCCTTGATTTATAAAAAAAAAATTGAAAGTACTAAAGACTGAGGCAGGGAGTACACCTTTAAGACTCCCCAGGATTCACGACTCCATACATACATACATTTAGTCCCATTTTAAAGTGGCATGCTGGAATAACATGAAACTTTGTACACACAATGATAGATATGATATTTAACTTCTGACAAGCTTCCTGGGGACTCTTAAGCCCCTTTTCTTTGGGCTGTCCATATTGCACATGAAATGTTGACTCCCACAACTTTTCAGTGGTCTGCCTCCTCCTGTTTGCTTCAATGTAAACATGACATGCTTCTTAACCTTTTTTTTATCTTTCAGACAAAAAAATGGTTCACAATATACAGAATCTTTCCTTGTCCAAAATATTGTCAATGGCATTGCAAGTGACTTTGAGCAATCTGATTCACCAAGGCGGGTTCGACTGGTTCTCTCTGAAATACTTTTAATGCAAGCCCAAATAATAGAGTACAGCCAGCACAAGAATACAAGCATAGAGTGTGCCATCAAACCATCAGAACTCTTTGACAATGATGTCTATTTGGAGGAGATTACTGATGTCATATGCATTAGTCTGGCTGAGTTACCAAATTTACTGAATATTTGCGATGTTGTCGAAGTTTTGCTGCATGTCAATAAAGGCCCAATTATAATATCATGGGTGGTCGCTAATATGCCTGACACATTACAGGAAGGTATTGTATTAATTGTTTTAAATTATTGCTTGATCATTAAGTTATGAATTACAATTTCTCCATATTATTCTTCTTTGATGATACTCCAGATTAAGTTTCTTTTGTACATGTTTTACACATTCAATTTCAAAGCCTTTATTTGCTGATACAATACAATTACGACATGTTACACACTTTATTATATTACGAACTTATATTTGATCAGCGTGTCCTTTTGACACAAAGGCCTCCTCTGTTTCCTTCCATCTGAGCCTGTCTCTTGCTAGCCTGACCCACAGTAGGCCAGCGGCCCCTTTGAGGTCATCTGATCATCTCATTTGCGGTCTCCCGCTTTTTCTTTTTGCATTGTGCTGCGATAGCGAAAGTGTGTCTGTCTGTCTGTCTGTCACTTCTTCACGCTTAAACCGCTGAACCGATTTGGATGAAATTTGGTATAGAGGTAGTTTGAGTCCTGGGGAAGGACATAGGATAGTTTTTATCCCGGAAATCATCCCCCAAGGGGATGAAGTGGGGTGTGAATGTTTGTATGGAGCTACGATATAAACGAGTTCCACGTGGACGGAGTCGCGGGCAGAAGCTAGTATCTCATATACCGAAGGTTGCTAGGTAAATTACTATCTACTTAAAGAAGGAGCGCGGAACGTTCCTATATTCTTTATATTAAAGGTACTCATTCACGTAACCCATCAAATTATTCGCAAAGCAAACAATATAGGTAGACTTCAGATGAACATTGAAGTCTATTTTTGCATAGGTACCTATCAATTTAGTTTGAATTAAAACATAACACATTGTTCACACTCAATTTAAAAATGGACATTGAATGAAGAGCCATAATTGCTAAAAATTACAAGTAGAGAATAAATTAATTTTATAATTAACGTACCTATAATTTAATAGGTCGAGCTGGCGGCAACCCTAGCTCTAAGGCTCCGGCTCCGAAAGGGCGCGTTGCATGCGATAAAAAGAGATGGCCACATTTAGGCACGTTTGGCGTACCTAAACAGGGAATTTGTTGACAGAGAACCTTCTGTTACTACAGTTCTGTTCTGTTGTGTACTATTACTTATTCTGTGCCTGGGACCCTTTAGGCTAAACCAGTTGTCAATAATATTTCATAATAAATGCTTATGTTAGTTATATCTTTTCTAGTTGTTGAGTCCCTGGTGGCAAATACAGAAAGAGGTGAAGAAGGTGGGATAAGAGCAAGAACACTCAGCACACTTTGTGCCGTCTGTCCCTACATGGCGGCGTCAGTGAGGGCAAAGGCTGCCGCTGCCTCGCGTCTGCCGGCCCTCATCATCACTCTTACTCTCACACACCATGAAGATGATCTGGTAATAATAACTATAATAAGTTTTGCTTACTCTAGAGAGGAACAAATAAATACAACTCAATGGAATAGAATGCACATTACATAGTATAGATTTAATGCATTCAATAAGATATTCACAAGTAACCATCACCAACACAAAGTACCATCCAGAATAGTATACATAGATAGGTGTCAGTCCCAAAAGTCAAAATTAAAATTTATCCGGGGTCGAGTGACATAAATAAAATTTCGTCCATCAACGGTTCATATAGTCTCGTTTTATGTGCCAGAATCAAGAGCATATTAGCACATGACATTAAAATTTTAGTTTTATGAGCAAGACAAGTAATGGTCACATTTAACTTAGATGACGATATACCATGTTAGCTCATCACAGTAAAGTTTTATACGTCGGTTGTTGTCATAAATCAGGGGCATAAAAGACCTCATTTTGCTATCGTGCTAGGCCGATTGAAAGGTTATTTTATGGCTCCAATAATACCCATAAAAAGATTGAAAAAAGTAAAGATTTGTAGCCATAGTACTTAATCATGTATTTTTTTAAATATATAACTTGTTTTTGTTTTATTACTGTTACGACTACAAATCACCTATCACCCATTTTCGGCTTGACGTTGACTTTTGGGAATGTAATATTCTAAATACAGTACAAATAATCTTTACAGGTATCATTTATGTCTGGATTACTACTTGGATCAGATCAAACCACTAGAGCCTGGTTTGCAACATTTTTGCGTAACTCTCATAAAAGAGGCAAAGGAGATGGTCATGCCGCCCTCACCAAATTACGTCATGAACTCTTGAATAGACTAAAAGAAGCGTCTGCCGGTGTGAACGCATCTGCACTGCTGAGGCTGTACTGTGCGCTCAGGGGCATCGCAGGGATCAAGTTTCATGATGATGAAGTAGCAGGCCTTCTGAGGCTGGTCACTCAGAAGCCACCTCCTACACCAGCTGGAGTGAGATTTGTCTCTTTGAGTCTATGTATGATCTTAGCTTGCCCATCTCTAATGGGTAAGTATTGCTAGGTAAATCTTATGTGTTAGTCCAGTCAATGAACTGACAACTTGTATGGAAAAAATGTCAATTTTGGAAATAATTTATAATAGCTTCTTTTTGATGTGTAACGGATATATTATCTATTAAATAACCCAGCGACAAAATCCGACAAAATTTCAGACATCAAAAAAATGATAAATTAACTAGCTTCTAAAAAGTCAGAAAAAATATTAATAAACATGTTTGTCTTTATTTTGGTTCATTTACATTTGCTCTATAATATTCAATATAAATCGTACAAAAAAACACAATGCATGCTTCATTTAAAGCTACATAATTACTTCCGGGTGGAAAGTTTGCCGGATTCTTGAATAAATCATCTTAGAATAAAATTTTAAAATGAAATCAACAAAAAAACGCTATTATAAATTAATGTTTTTCAAAACCGTATTTTGCCTGGAGTATGTGTCTTGTTTTCATTGTGTGCTGATTCTTATAAATATTATTTTATTTTCTAGCTGCAGTGGAACATGAAAAGAAAGCTATCGAATGGGTGCAGTGGCTAGTGAAGGAAGAAGCATATTTTGAAAGGTACTTGAAATTGTTCTTGTTCCAATGAATTGTCATTGTTAACAGCCCAAATGAAATATGAGAATTTGTACACACGAGTAAGATATGTAGAACGAAAATTCAACGAAAGTAAAATGTCTTATAAAATAATATTCTTTGGATTTCAGTAGATCAATAGTAGTTTTAGTTTTTTAGTTTTAGTTTTAGTTTATTTATTAACCATAATGTAACATGATCATTACATGGTAAGTCAACATTTCACAATATTATACTTATAAAGTATAAATTTAGTATCCAGATTATACACTTAATAATAATAAAAATCTACTTACAATTTGCGTCAATTGAAATATTTTTTAATGAAAAATATTCAGCAATCGAATAGAAGGCATGGTTTTGAAAAAAGGTCTTGACTCTGGTTTTGAATAGATTAAAAGGCAAGTCCGTGACATCTGTGGGCAGCTTATTAAAGAGCTTTATTTTTATAAAAATTCCCTGTTTTTGACACTTTTTTAGTCTTAATGATGGAAGTATTAGTTTGCTATTGTTCCTCGTATTATAATTGTGGCAATCCGAACGCTTAAGTAGATAGCTTGTTTTTTTGTGAATTTCTAACACAGAGTTGTATATAAACAATGATATGACCGTCATCACTTCAAGCTTCATAAAATAGGACCTCGCAGATGTGCGCCAATTTACCCCGCATATTATTCTAATCGAGCGTTTTTGTAGAATCAATACCCGGTTTACATCCACTGCATTTCCCCAGATGGTAATCGCATAAGTTAGCACACTTTGAACATAGGCGTAGTATACAGTTTTTAAAGTTTTTAGGTTAACTAGAGGCTTTAGTTTCAACAATGCGTAATTCGCCGATGCCAATCTATTACAAACTTTATCAATATGCGTGCTATGTGTTAGTTGACTGTCAATTTCATAGCCTAAGAAACATGTATTGTGAGTGTACTCAAAAGTGGTTGTTACATTGGATTTCCTTGAAAGTGTCTTGTAGTTTACAAACGTACTTTTATTTTCATTTAAAACAATGCCGTTACATTCAAACCATCTCTGCAATATGTCTGTGATGCATCTTAGGTGTCTTTCCATCGATGGTTGATCTTTTTGGCTGACTCCAATATGTGTGTCATCTGCAAACAGGCTGATCTGCGCCCATTCTGGTATATTCGAGGGCAAGTCATTGACATAAATCAAGAATAATACTGGGCCCAGAATTGATCCCTGAGGTACGCCTATTTGGCACATTTGAGGGGATGAGAATTTTTTCCTAACTTCTACCACTTGCATTCGATTTTGCATGTAACTGACCATCATTTTTAAAGCTATGCCGTTAAACCCATAGTGGTGTAGTTTGTTAATGAGAATATCATGCCGTATACAGTCGAAAGCTTTAGATAGGTCGCAGAACATGCTTGCGCATTTCTGCGACCCATCCATAGACTCTAGTGCAAAATCAACGACTCTTCTTATAACCATGGCTGTGGATTTCCCTTTTCTGAAACCGTATTGGTGGTGTGAGAAGAGATCGTTGTGTTCAAAAAAATCCATTATTCTGGTTTTTAGCACCGCTTCTAAGACCTTTGAGAAGACAGGTAGTACACACACTGGTCTGTAGTTACTTGGGTCATTCGATTTACCTTTCTTAAAGATAGGTACGACTCTACCGGTTTTTAGTATTTCTGGGAATGTCCCTTCCTGCATGCAGCTATTTAAGACCTTCAGCAGTAATTCCATGATGTTATCATTTAATCTTATGATCTTCAATATTCTGGTATCCATGGCTTGTATGTCTTTCGATGTTTTGTTTTTTATTTTATTAATTGTCATGTGAAGTTCTTTTAGTGTTATAAGTTCGAAATGTATTTTGTTTCTTGGCTTCATAACAGAATTTAGGTAATTTTTGGATTCCTCTGCATTAACTTTTAAGTTGCACGTTATTTTTTCTGCTATTGTAGTGTAAAAATTGTTAAATACTTGTGCCATCTTAGAAGGATTATTGGTGCTGTTTCCATTTTTGTCTAATACCTCTTCAATTTCATTCGAGTTCCCTGTAGTACACCGGTTTGTCTGTTCGTTTACAACCTTCCATGTTTCTTTGACTATATTATTAGAGTTCTGTATTCTTCCAGAGATTCCCAGCCTCTTAGAGCAAATCATTACTTTTTTCAGCACTTTTTTATACACTTTAATCCGGTTTTTCCTATGCTCATCAGGAAAGTGTGCTTGTAGTATCTCCATTTTATTTAGATTTTCTCTTGAGGTTGTAATGCCCTTTGTGATCCAGGTATCATTTCTGGGCTTTGCAGTGACACGTTTTTCGGGAAAAGCTATATTATAATAATAATGGATGGCTGAGACCAGTGCATTCATTTTTTCGTTTGCATTTTCTAAACTCAGTATTGTGCTTCTTATTGTGACATCGCTATTAAACAGAAAGTGAAAGTAATTACAGCTATCATCATTAAAAACTCTAGTTTTAATCTTATTGTCTAACCTTTTATTGTACTTAACTGTGTCTGAAAATTTATATTTTAATTCTATGAAGTTGTGATCTGATATTTTATCTTCCAAAACTCTGCCTTCTACTGACCTATTAACAAAATTTGCTACTATAAAATTATCAATACAAGTTTTACTATCTTCAGTGATACGGGTTGGCTTATCGATTAATGCTTTACATTTGTAGTTTCTTAGTAATATTCTAAATTTTTCCGTATCTTTTGAGTGTTTTAGGAAATCCAAATTAAAATCACCCGCTAAAACTATTGGTTTGTTTTCATGACATAATTTCGTTAGCACTTTGGACATAGTGTCTTCAAAAACGTTATAGTCGTAATGTGCGCGATATACAGCTATGATAACAACTTTAGGTGTCTTAATTTCGATTGCCGCCAACTCACAATTTAGTTCTGACGATAGCTTACTGATGTCATTACGTTTTCGATATTTTAAACCCTTTTTTATTAATATTGCCACTCCGCCATGTTTACGCTTTGTTCTACAGAAAGAAGCGCCAATTTCATATTTTTCTACATGAAAAATGTCTAGCTGTTGATTTGTAAGCCACGTTTCGGAAAGACAAATGACATCACTGTTAGTTTTTGAACCGACTAATTCTAAATCTTCTACTTTATTTTTAACACTTTGAACATTTGAATGAGTAATAGTTAATACGCTTTCGTCTGTTGATTTGTTGGACGTACACAATAGTTTTTTGTTAGGCTGATTTTGACCCTGGCTGGTAACATGTACTGATACTAAAATCCTCTCTCTGTTCGGCTCGTTGTATGAAAATCCGAGTCAAGTTCGTGTTTCTCATCGTAATATTCAAAATCTGTTTCTATGAAGGTAAGTGTTGATGTTCCTTCAAAATTGATGACTGCCGCCGATATTGCTCTGGCAATCGTTTTTTTACTTAAGTGACTTGTCAGTCCGTTTTGATCAGTGTTTTCCTGATTGAGATAGTTGATGTCTAAGTATTTTACATTCCTATTTGAGTTTGCGATATGGAGCAGCCATTGGTTTAGATTGAGTATTTCTTGGTTGTTGCTGCCATCGTATTGGACAGCACAGATAAGTAGTTTGTATTTCTGTTGATTTTGCTTGTAGATAATATCTCCAATGCGTTTCAGGTACTCAGTAAGGGATTCTTTGACGGTGTTGTAATCACTCAGAAGTAACACTGCAACATCATTTGCACCTAGGTTCTCAGTTTGGCTTTCGTAACTTTTTAGGATATACGAATGAGGTGCATTTGGATGGCAGTTATTTGTGGCAGTTATATCCACGTTCTCGTTTTCTAGATGTGATCCAAGCTTGCGACCAATTTTATCCGAAAAAATAACAACCTTCACTCCTTTGCGCTGCTTTTCATTTGAAGTGGTCCTAGCTTGGGGTGGTAAATTCGGAGCAGTTTCTATGTTAGCCAATTTTTTATTTAAAAGATCGTTTTCAGCTACAGTTGCTTTTAAACAAATTCTAATGCTTTTTATTTTCCTTTGTTGTTTTCGGATTTTTCTAAACAGAGTGCGATTTTTATATATTCTACTCCCTTTGGCATTGCTTGGTATCATGCAAGACATCTTTTCTGAACTCATTGTAACGTTGCTTTCCTCTACCAATTTTAAGAATCTTCCCTGCAGTTCATTGTATTCATTTTGAATATGGGACAGTTTATGCTTCAGTGGTAAAATTACAGAGTTATTGACATTTCCAATTTCCTCGTGTTCATCAATTAAGGTTTGATTGTCTTCTGTTATATTGAAAATGTCATTTTGTAGATCAATATTTTTTGCCACCGCGTCGGCGAGTTGTTTTTTGAGCAGTTGATTGTCTTTGCACATTGATTCAAATTCAATAGCGTTTTGTTCCTGTTCTTCTGAGAGAGTTTTTATAAGAGCTTCTTTGTCATTAACTTTTGCTTTTAGGACGCAGATTTGGATTTCGTAGGTTTTTAATCCATCGTCTTTTTCCTTGATTTGCCTTTCATATTCGCTTATTATATCATTAAGATTTTTTCTTGTCGTCGTTCGGTTTTGAATAACTGGTTTTTGTATTTTTTTCATTTTGAAAAATGTTCATGCAGTCAGCAGAAGAAAAGTAAAATAAAAGTAATTCCACAAATTGGTAAACTGGCAGTTCCAAAGTGCTAGGTCTAGTTCACTTGTAAATTGTCATAAAGATAAAAAAATACAAAACACCAAAAATGTCACTATTTGAAATAAAATAAAAATAAAAAAAACAAAAAGTATAAAATGTCAGTCTCAGGATTCGAACTGTGGTATTCAAAGTCCTATCTTGATGTTTGTAGTGTGCAGAATGTGTTGCGTGGGATTGCCGGTTATTAATGTTATTATGATTGTAAATTATTGTAAGAATAATAATAAAAAACACAAAAAATGTCACTATTCAAAAAAATATAAAAAAAACACAAAAAGCATATAATGTCGGTCTCAGGACTCGAACTATGGTCAACGTAGCGTGCTGTACATTAGACAATGTACTAAACCAGTGTTCCACGGTAGAATTCAACGTCTTAAGCGAAAATGTCTGTCTTGATGTTTTGTAGTGTGCAGACTATGTTGCGTGGGATTGCCGGTCATTAATGTTATTATGAAATACCCACACACACAAAAAAAAAACGTAATTTTGTTTTTACTATATCTTTGCAGTTATTTTTTATCACTATACACACGTAACACAAGGTTTTATTTGCACGATATATCATTTGGTCTATGCGTAATTGTCCAGTTCAGTCTCAACACTACACTTTAGTTTGTTTTGGCATTCATTGTATCATGTTTTAGTTGCAGTTTATTTCACTATTTTTTCTTGTTAATACTTTGTTATGCACGTTGATAACACTTGTAGACGATATTTTAAACTTAGGTCACTTATTTTATCTATTATCAATATGATTCTACATGGTTTTGTATTTTTAATTCACAATATAAATAGGCCGTACGACTTTGTTGTGTTCTCGGGCGGAGGTGGCGCCCTCTCCTTATAACATGATTAATTCTTAAACAAAATAATCACATAATAAATTGGAAACAGTTAACTTTTGGACAGTAAAATTTAAAGAAAGAGAAATGACGATTCAAAGAGGTCTGATAAGATGTTGTTTGTTGCAGTAATTCTGGGGTGACGGCTTCGTTCGGAGAGATGCTGCTCCTGATAGCGATCCACTTCCACTCGGGGCAGCTGGCGGCGGTGGGCGAGCTGGTGTGCGCCACGCTAGGCATGCGCGTGCCCGTGCGGCCCAACGGCCTGGCACGCATCAAGCAAGCATTCACACAGGAGATATTTACCGAACAGGTCTCCGTTTTATTTACTCTCGCATTTTATTTGTCTCGAATACTTGACATTTGAAACACTTGTTGTTGAAGCGCTCACAGCCTCGCGGCGCCCGCACAATCATCGATTGAGCAGGTTAAGCAATTACGGCACGGTCGGTTCTGTGTTTTCGGAGACACGTTGAGCCGTTGATTCCAGATGTTGTCATGACAACAATAGTTAAGCAGAGTTAGTGGCGGCTTGTGAACTTCTAGCAGCTTATTCACTTGACGAAAATCAGACGGCAGTCGCTTCCACAAAAACTGGTGCCTACATCAATACTAGGGTATAGGTAACGGGCGCTAAACACATTAACTGACCTCATGATTCATTGTTGATTTTGCAGGTCGTGACAGCGCACGCAGTGAAAGTTCCAGTCACTGTAAGCCTTAACAGCAACATAGCCGGATATTTGCCCGTGCATTGTATTCATCAGTTATTGAAATCGCGGGCGTTCTCAAAGCACAAAGTTCCCATTAAAAACTGGATTTATCGCCAAATATGTAATTGCACGGCTCCTCTACACCCTGTTATGCCGGCCCTAGTTGAAGTGTATGTAAATTCCATATTGGTTATAAACAATAAAGGTACTAATGAATACGTGAACAAACCAATAACTGAGGAGGAAATCAGAAGAGTATTCAGAAACTCAATATTTGGTGCAAATTTTGACGTCCAAAAGAAAGCAGCTTTTCATGTTATGGAAGTTGACAATGGGGAATCGTCAGTAGAATTTAATTTGGAGAAACCAACATTAGCATCCCAGTTGTTATTGATTTACTATCTGTTACTTTATGAAGATGTGAGGCTGTCGAATGCAGGCACGCTCCAGGCAAATGGGAGAAAAGTAAAGAGTTATTCTGCCGCTTTTCTTTCGGAATTGCCTATAAAATATTTGTTGCACCAAGCGCAGAAAGATCAAATGAGTTATGGAGGGCTCTTCAGCCCCCTGCTAAGACTACTGGCGACACACTTCCCTCAGTTGTCACTGGTCGACGACTGGATGGACGACCAAGTTTTCGGCGACTCTTGTCGTCACCAAGCTGATGTTAACTTAACTGAATCCTCAATAAATGAGGCATTCCAATGCATTGAAGAAAATCCGTACAAGACTGGGAAGATCTTGAAAGCAATGCTGAACAAAAACCCGATTGACATATGGCCATTTGCTGAAATGTTCGTGCGGTATTTCAAAAGCGTACTGGGGGATAAAGTTCCGCGTCACATACAGGAACTGTATCGGGAGGTATGGTTACGCCTAAACACTGTACTGCCCAGATGTCTATGGATTATGACTATCAATGCCCTGCTAGACATTAGTAGCATTAGAAATGTTACAATTACGCAAGAAAATGTATTGGTAGATCCTTTACAGGTATTACGTTGTGACATAAGGGTGTTTAGATGTGGACCAATATTAAAAATCGTACTCAGAATCTTAGAAGCGAGTTTAGCTGCTTCCAGGAGCCAACTTAGCAGACACTTGTTGGACAAACCCTTGGTAGAAAAAAGCGGTCAGCTCACGTCTGAAGCCGAAAGAGAGGAATTGAAAAATGCTCTTATTGCTGCTCAAGAAAGCGCAGCACTTCAAATACTACTGGAAGCATGCCTTGAAACTGAAGAAGACAAAACTACGCCAGAATTGATGTGGTCGTTGCGCGAGGTTAGGAGTATCATTTGCTCTTTCCTGCACCAAGTCTTTATTTCGGAACCATCACTTGCCAAACTTGTCCACTTCCAAGGTTATCCGAGAGAACTATTGCCGGTGACAGTGCAAGGAATACCTTCAATGCACATTTGTTTGGATTTTATTCCAGAACTTCTAAGCCAAGCTTCACTAGAAAAGCAAATATTCGCTGTTGACTTGGTATCCCATTTGTCTATTCAATATGCGCTACCTAAGGCGATGTCCATTGCAAGATTGTGCATTAATACCTTGTCAACTCTATTGTCAGTGCTGCCAAGTGACTTGCGGCTAGAACTCTTCCAACCAGTATTGAAATCTCTTGTAAGGATATGTACCGCATTTCCTTCGCTTCTGGAGGATATTACATCATTATTGCTGCAGCTGGGACGAATATGCGAATCGCAAGCTTCTCTTGGTCACTGCTGGAATGATACCCATATACTTGGCGAAGGCGCTTACGTCGCATCTGAAATGCAACCTAAAAGCAAAGTCCTGGTTGCGGAAGTTCTTTGCAGAGATATCAAGGTTACCATGTCTGAAATAGTACAGGGAGCCCTTTTAAATGATAAACTATACTAATTAGAAAAAGTAAGTAACTGATAATTAAAAGCATTGAAACAAATTTTGGGTTTCTTTCACATTCATTTAATACATAATAAATAAGTTATTAGTAGGTTCCACTGGGTTTTGCGTTTCAAGTTGTCTATACACAAAGGCGCATTGGTTTCTTGCTGCGTGATTTCCAATAGCATTGTACAGCTGAGCCTGAAAGACAATAAACTGTTGAGAAAGAATTCCAGACAGACCTACAAAACTATAAAGTTGTTGTTGTCGCCGACTAGCTGAGCAGATTAGGGCTTACATACCTGTAAATACCATGTCTGCAGCAGACGAGCTTGAGCACCGATTTTGGTGAAATTCTTTTTAACAGATTCTAACGTCTCGCAACAAGATTGTATCACTTGTAAGCGAGCATCGCCTGACGTAGGGGCAGTAGCTATGCGGCACTTCGTGTATAAAAGAAGTGCTGAAAAAAAAGAAACGATTCAAAAGGTGTTGATTATGCGACTGTGCCCGACACGCTCGGATATAGATCATGCATACCAATAGAGATCACATGCGTGTCTAAATAAAGTAATACTAACCTCTAGCCATATCGTACGCACTTCCATGAGCCATTATAGAAGGAAGTACTTTCCGTACTAAAATAAGAGCGTTCTTGGCGCATCCCATATTAAGCTGGACATTTGCTATGTGCATTTCAGCTGTGGCAGCTAAATAATGCAGGTGATACTTTTTAGCTAATGACAAAGCTTCATTCAGCAACATGATGTTAGTCGACTGCATGCTGCTGAAGGTGTGTTGTACTTGGGACATCAAGATCATAGCCTTTAGTCTCAAAGATATATAATGCAGACTGTCATCCTCAGTTTTGCAGTAGTCTAGTATATCGTGAATAGACTCCAACGCTTCCGTAGCGTCTCCTTTTAGGTAAAACATCTCTGCTTTCAATAACTGGCTCTGCCATCTGTCATAAGATGCTAATTGTTTTAAATTCTGCTCTGCTTCCTCCCATTTACCTGAAAATTCAGTGTGGATGTGTCTCAACTTCTGAATTAGTATCTCTTCGCTACGTTTAGCTTCTATGGATGGGGATTCTGGGGATAATGGTGGCCGTTTCTATTGTTTTGTGATGATTCTTCCGATCTAACGCTACACGGCCAATGTAAGCTCAAAATCCAGATGCAAGTAAGGGTGTACGTGGGAAGAATTAGTAGATTAGAAATTTTAGTGCACCCGTAAAATTCGTATTTTTTTAGTAGTAAGCATTTTTTATTCTAAAATCGACGTTTAAACTTTATCTTATAAAAAAAAACCTGACTGTATAATCAAATACACGAAAACGAACTACAATTCTTTCAAATCAAGTCACAAAAATATTAAAACCGCTAGACTATATCGCAGGGCGGCGACGACCCTCCGGCCGCGATGGCAAATGAGTTTGGTAACCAGTTGCCGAAAAGTAATGAACATTCTTCTTACGCAACCAGTTGCCAAACACGAATGACTATTCTCGTTACAGAACTATTTACTTTTACCTTCGTAGTTTCGCAACCAGTTGCCAAAAAATAAAAAAAGTCTTATTATGCAACCAAAATTACTAAAGGATTAAACATACATTCCAACCTTTTTCAAGCTAGATGTATTCTCGTTACGTTTTCTGTCTGACATAGTTGACATCTATCAATTGATTTGCCCTATTAATAAAGGTTATCGATTATTTGCTGTGTTATATCTATTACAAAACAGTTTACATCTAGAATTTCTAGAAGTAAATCAGTCATCTAGAAAGCTAACAACATGTCTACTTCAAATATATACCCAATCGCAATTACGAAAGGGCCCAGTGTTCTACCAAGATAGTTAATAACTGGCATGCTACGATATCGTGATGTCGAGATCCATTACTTGGTTGTCGAATGTTTGCCCGACGGTCATATTCCCACGACGGTCATTTGCCCGAACTTCGTCTGCCCGAATTTCATTTGCCCGAATGTTTCGTTTTCCATAATATTCATTTGACATAATTTTATTTTCCATAATGTTGTATGCCAGAATCATTCATATGCCAGAAACTTTACTTGCCTTAAGATTATTCTTAAATGCAATAATTTTACTTGATAGAATATTCGTGTGCCATAACAAAAACTACATTTCTGCGAGCCGTTAGAATGTTGTGAATGTTCGATACGATATTATTAGTTTTTCCGCTCTTTTATAAAAAAAAACCCTCGAAGACGAAAGCGGAAGCGAAGCTCCCGCTTCCGTCTTCTAACCTATCCGCGATCCGAGTCGGTTTTGCCACTAAGCCCCTGTTCCCTACTGCCTACGGATCGCGGAACGCTGCGGATCGCTGATATGTTCGAGGTATTTTTTTTTTAGTTTTATACTTAGTTCAGTTTAATTCTTTTGAAAGAAATGTGACTTTGGATTTATTACTGAGTTGTGAACTGAGAATGTTAAGTCCTGTTAAGTAACCAGATTTGAAAAATTCTTAGGTGGCAACTATAGTTCTGTAACAAGAATAGTCATTCGTGTTTGGCAACTGGTTGCGTAAGAAGAATGTTCATTACTTTTCGGCAACTGGTTACCAAACTCAGTTGCCATCGCGGCCGGAGGGGCGACGATATCAGCGATATGATCGTTAAAGTGTTCCATCCCATAAAATAAAGTTTAGAAGAAAGTGTCATGGTGACGGGTAAAATAGGTTATTTTTCAATATTGCACTGGATTTCTTTTCTACAAACCGGCAATAACCAATTGTACAAATGATGGTCGATTCTTTGCCGCGCTACGACATCCTTCTTACCTGCCAGTAACGCGTCGCGGGCGCGCTCGCGGGCGGCCACGGCCCGCGCGGGCGGCGCGCGCGCGGCGGCGGCCAGCGCGCGCGCCAGCGCGGCGTCCCCGCGCCAAGCCGCCGCGCACAGAGTGCCAGCACCCGCCGTCGCCAGCGCCATTGTATTGTGCCACACGCTGCCGTTGCCGATGTTGCATTCTGTGGGCAACCGAATATCTTAAGCGAAAGCAACGTTGACGCGACGTGGCTTGCGTCTGCGATGAGCGTGAAAAACATGAACGTCTTGAAAGACACAGTATTCATATATCTTCTACTACGTACGTACTTTTTGACCTATGTAAGTAAATTAGCGAGAATGAAATTTTACTTGTGTTCAAATTGAGCAGCAGCTGGCACGCCACCGACGCCATTTCGGTCTTTCCGTAGAGAGACCAGAGCGCCGCCGTATTGGCCAGCCCCGCCATCGTTAGGTCCGTCATGGCATGAAGATAATTGATGGAGTCGCCTTTCGTTAAAATCTGTAACAGCAAGTAGGAGGCCTTGCACGTTATGTATGCATTTATGTATTATATGTAGGTTCTTTAATGTTTATCAATGAGACTGCTAATCTGGAGGCTAAACTTGCCCTTACTATATTTGATTGTTCCTCGCGAGAGCGTTACACTCTATAGAATTGAATTGGGCGGACAGCGGTGTACTGCGCCATGAGCTGCGCGGCGCGCGCGCCCGCCCGCCAGCGCGCCCCACGCCCCCGCGTGCGCCAGGCACGCGCCGTCCGCCGCATACCTGGAAGACCTCCGCCGGGCGGACGCTGTTGACAGCGGTGTGCTGCGCCATGAGCTGCGCGGCGCGCGCGCCCGCCCGCCAGCGCGCCCCACGCCCCCGCGTGCGCCAGGCACGCGCCGTCCGCCGCATACCTGGAAGACCTCCGCCGGGCGGACGCTGTTGACAGCGGTGTGCTGCGCCATGAGCTGCGCGGCGCGCGCGCCCGCCCGCCAGCGCGCCCCACGCCCCCGCGTGCGCCAGGCACGCGCCGTCCGCCGCATACCTGGAAGACCTCCGCCGGGCGGACGCTGTTGACAGCGGTGTGCTGCGCCATGAGCTGCGCGGCGCGCGCGCCCGCCCGCCAGCGCGCCCCACGCCCCCGCGTGCGCCAGGCACGCGCCGTCCGCCGCATACCTGGAAGACCTCCGCCGGGCGGACGCTGTTGACAGCGGTGTGCTGCGCCATGAGCTGCGCGGCGGCGGCGGCGGGGCGCGGCGCGCGCGGCACGCGGGCCAGCAGCGCGGCGCGGCGCGCGCGCCCGCCCGCCAGCGCGCCCCACGCCGCCGCGTGCGCCAAGCACGCGCCGTCCGCCGCCTCCTGCGCCGTGGCTAGCGCTTCCCGAACGCTCTCCATTGCCAGCGAACTGAACATTTGATGATAGATGTATTTGTGTCATTCATTCACACGTTCCGAGCCGTAGGTGAGGGTCACAACCCGGGATGAAGGAAAAAAAATAGTGTGGCATAACTTTCCGCACGCTATACAAATAAACCTAAATCTTTTTCAACAAATGAATTAAACATGACACATTTTTATTTTATTTATTATTATTTGGAGAACCAACGGCTACAGAAACATTGATTATATAGATAAAATACAAAAAGCCAATTACAGGTTCCCACCGATAGCATCCAAGTAAACATTTGTCAGATCACTATTGTTACACTGCATTAGTAAAATTTCCTAACTAGGGGTTAAAAAATGTGGAAACTTATGTATTCATTTAACTTGACTATACATATCAACATCATAAAGGAACACCGTATGATTAACTTAAAGCTACGCTCATTCAAAGAAACTCCTCGTCAATTTACGCCTCACAGCAGGAATATTTACCGTTGAATATGTCAATATCAAGGTCTTTTGTCAGCTTATTATTTTTTTACAGCCACGAATTAGAAAACTGTTCTGCCTATACTTCCACGGGGCAAACGGAATCACAGAAATAGATATACACTAGAACACGCAAATGCATCTAAATACTTACTTCGCGTGTCCAAACTCGGAGTAGGTCTCCGAGTTGGCCGTCGCTACTGACATTCCGCGCGCGTCTGTTGTGGTAGCCGGTCCGTGAATATTAAGAAAATGCCTTATTGCATGGTACTAAAGTGCAATAGCCCAAAAATTGTGAGCACCCAAAAGCAAGATTTTTTCCTATCACACGTGTTATTTTAAAATTATATTATGCATAAATTAATTTTAAATATATTTTTTAAGTATTCCGAAGTGTGATTCCAAGACTGTACCTAAGTAACTATAGATTATCGGTAAGTAAACCATGTTCACATTACATTGCCGCGTTTGCTTTGAGCGTTTAATCTGACGTTGTGTGTTAAGAGACGATGAATATCAGAACAAGCGATACTGTCGCGCATTGCTTCGAGTTCGTGGTACAAGGGAACATCATTCGTCTGTCAAGTCTAGCAACTAGTGTTGTTCGATCTAATATTTCGATGATCGATTTTAATCGATATCGGACAGACGAATGATATTAACCATTTAAAAAACGCCAATTTTACACGTCAAAAAGTGTCTCTGTCTCTCTGTCATGTCATATGAAAACCGTACCGAAATTCCGTGCATCTGCGGTGAGGCTGAATCGAGTCGAGCCGAACGGTGCTTTTTACAGATATGGTTGTATTCAGATGATTTGTAAGGAGTTTTCAGCTTAAAGCAAAGATATTTTTAACAAACTTTTTGGACACGCTCAATTCTGTCAATATATGTCTGATACTGCGAATTCCAAATTTGCGATGCGTACTCAAGTTTGCTTCTAACATAATAAGCACAAAAAAGTATTTTTATAGTTTTAGCTTGGGTAAAATACAAAGAATTACGTTAGTATAATAAAACCTAATGCTTTGGTAGCACTAGATAAAACATTATTAATATGTTCATCGAAAAGAAGCTTAGTCATGTTTGTCTGTTGTCATGTTTAATTCATTTGTTTAAAATCCTTCTTCTTTACACCTAATTGACAAATGAAAGTTAAGTATCTACTTACATATTTTATACAAAAGGTATACGCCATCCGCAATTTAGGTACGATAAATCTAAGTCTAAATTAATAGGCCTATTTATTTGTAATCGCAAAATTACGTTGCACGAGAGCATACAAAAAAGAATTCAGCTTAGCCGTAAGTACATGAAAACTGTTAAAGCTTTTCTTATGCCGGCACCCCACTGCGCTATGCGCTATTCGTTATATGACTGCGCCGTATTTGCGAAAATATTTGTTATGTACGCGAACAAACAAACATACCCACCACACTGCGTGACGGTGTACTATCGACAACACAGCTAACTGACCATCGGTGCACCTTAAGTGCGTTGTAATAAGGTTCTATATAAACACAGGATGGTCAGTTTGTACCGAACATGCCAAATATGTGTGTTGTTTGCGTCGCAAATGTCAAAACGGCGATGGACGAGTTGACAGCAGCAGCTTATTATTTTTACTTAAATGCAAATTACCAATACCTGTTGTGTACCTACAAAGTTGCTAATAGACCGAAAAGTAGGCGCAGGTGGATGATCACAAGAGCAAATGAGTGAGTGAACGAAGTCTTATTCGCCTCCTTTGATGTGTACCAAAAAACCGACAAGTCGACGGATACGCGTATTCGCTATTCGTGCTTATGAGTTATGCGCGCGAATAAGGCAAACATAGACGAATAAACCGTCTACACTGCGTCAAATACAGGCGCATAAGCCGAATAACAAATAGCGCATAGCGCAGCGGGGTGCCGGCATTGTGGGGATAATTTTCAAGGATGCATTCAATTAAAACCATAGTGAAATCGAAATGACTTACTAGTGACCGAATTTTGTATGCATAGCGGCCCTATTGAGAGCTGCATAGCGAAAACTTTTGTTTCTATCGTTACAGGCGCTACTGTTGCCCGTGACGCAAAACACAGCGCGGTCAAAACAGTTGTAGAGCGAGTCTTGCGCGCCGCAAAACTCTTTCATTCGTATGCAGTTCAGGAAACTTAGAAAATGCTGAAATTAAATGCATAAACAAGATGATTAATTCAAATGGGTCAATACGAGGAAACCAGCACGTCTATCATGGGACGGCCGCGACATACTCTAGATTTTTCTCGCACTATACCTCTTGTTATAAGTGTTCTAATAAGAGAGAGACGGATAGTGCGAGAAAAATCGAGAGAGCTCGCGCGCCGTCGCGTGATAGCCGTGCTAGCTCAATATTGATCCGATTTTGGATAAGTATAAGAATTGTAGAAAATACAGAGTTGGTATGCAATTATTTACAACTTTATTAAAATCGTTTCAAATTTCCACTTTCAGACTCGTCATAATTATGGATTGCTCATTGGATTGTATATTAACTAACGGACTAACAATATGGAAATAAGAAAATCTACATAAGTACAAGGCTAAAAGGTGATTCTTTATTTATACTTACAATGTCTGAATATTCTGGGATATCATTCATAATTCTATTGATGGTTTTCTGCAACTGCCGTGGTGGCAAAGCCTTATCTTCATTGACCTGCAATAAATTGGCTTGTTGCGCTGTAAACAGCTCGGCTTGTTTTCTAGACCATTGGCATTCTTCAAAGCTGCTGAAACAGATAGGTATCAAAACCATTAGGCAACAAAATATCCAGACACCTGTATAGCTCATCCGTTAGGCCGCCGTCTGAGCGCCAGCAGGCAGCGGGGCGACGAGCGGCTGCCCATACATTGATGTCGCTCGGATGTATGAACTGCCGCTCGTCGGTCGTCGCCCCGCTCCAGACCACGGCCACATGGATGCCGGTAGCGTCACGTGAGTTGACGAACTTCATGATTACACGCACGCCACCGCCGACGCTTGCTATGCCATACCTATGTTTGAATATTCGTGAAGTAGGTCTTGCAGTCACCATTCGCCCCTAAATACGTAACCACGTGTATAAAAGATAATGAGCCTAACGAAAAAAAAAAAACTTTGCCTTACTTGTCTCTATCTATAATATTCATCCTCAAAGATTGATCAGAGGATTTTAGATCTTCAGGAAATACTTGCGATGTTGAAGCAAGTTGCGGCTCTACGTTGTTTAGCTTCTGAAATCAATATAAATATAGTTATAGTTATAATCAAACACCGGTTTGGCGGGGGCAAAAATGTACCAGTGCTAGTGATTAATTAAAAATCGACTAAGTTTATCGACATCGATAAAAAATTTTTTTTAACCATCATTATCATAACTAAACTAATGGCTTAGTTTAAATACGTTTAACTATGTGCAAACCTCTTTCATTTATACCTATCGGAAAAGAAATAGAACTGAGTCATATAGCAGAAATTCATCAATACTATAAATTGTTTGAATTTGCTCCAATTACTACAGTTGACCTAGAAAGGTCATTTAGTTGGCTAAAATGGATATTGTCACCCAGGCGACGAAGATTAAAGTCTGAAAATGTGGAGGAAATTTTGATAGTATATTATGAAAATTATATTAAATATTAAAAAGTTAATTACGCAAAAAGTTTATTTTTGTGTATGTAGTTTTCTTCTTCATTCAAATTCTTGAAATTACCCAACGGTTGTACGTCATTTTTATCGATATCAACTAATAAAATTAGTTTAATGTGTCCTCGCACTATTAAACGTCAGTACAGATTTGCCCCCGCCAAACCGGTGTTTGGTTATAATATAACTACCACTATATTATATAATTGGTACCTAGAAATATTTCAGGTTTATAATAGAATTTTGACTAGTTGTCAAACCAGATAAGTAATAACCAATGTTTTATACCTCTTTGCTCAGTGATCTCATCATCAGTCCTGGCCTGCCCCTCTGGTAATAAAGGCAAAATGACTTGTATAGGGAAACAACTTGGACGAAAGTTAGCTTATCCAAATGAAGCATTATTCTTCTTAGGTAAAATCCTGCAATTTCAAATACATACACGGTGTCCCGCGGCTATGCGACTTGCAGAAAAGGTACCTTTTCACCTCACCGGCTCGGAAAGGCTTGCTTTATAGCTCAAAATCTGCGCCCAAAAATCCATTATATCCGCTAGCGTGGAAAGAGTTTTTGAATTTGGAACGTGACGGTCTATCGTGAGATCCAACTTTTTTCTATACAGAATGAGAGGTCATATATCCTGCGTTTAGAAACGTATGGTGTTATGCCAATAATTCATTATTATAATTTTCATAAAATTCAATAAATAACACTCATCACACATCTTTTAATTACATATGAAATATTAATAATTAGTATGACCATAAGGATACAATACGAATACTTAAATAATTTAAACATGTACCTAGTTTTATTGTTCAAAACTTTTCGCTTCTAAAAAGTTAATTAAAAAAAACCATATTAATTTAATTTTGATTTGTTTGGTTCTAAAGCCACAGTAAAATCAAAATAATGCAAGTTATTTATAGATTTTAGTGCAGAAAATATAATTGTATGAATTTTGATGCCTGCCAAGTTAGCGGAAAAAGTAAAATATGCGTAGGTATTTGAGCCTTGAGTAGTGAGTGAGTACTTAGGCCCCCAACAATACTTTGACTTTTTTAAATTTAATTAAGCGTGGAATTATTTAGATGCATATTTTTTTATGTTACATTTAGTAATTATAAAATGCTTTGATCTTGAGATGTAAACAAAACTTTATTGAAAATGAGTAAAAGGTCCAAACGACTTTCATTACATTTAAAATTTTCCTCGCGGTGGTGAGGTAAAAAGTTATGTGTTTCGCTCCGCATCAAAGTTGTTTGGCGTCTCGTGCCTTGAAAGCCTCGCTATGCTCAGGATTGAACTTTTGAACCATTCGCTTCGCTCATGGTTAAATCTTACAATCCTTCACTAGCTTGGCTTTCAATACAAGCACTTGCGCCAAACAACAACTTTGCAGCCTTGCATAACAAATAACTATTAAAGCTGCGTACGAATTTGAGCGGCTCAGCCTGAGGCATGCTCGCCCCGCGCGGCGCGCTGCTCGCGAGCCAATTTGGTGCAAATAAACATGCGCGGGCGAGCCGACTTTATACGTCGTTCAAAATGGCGTCGGACACGATGACAGCCGCGGCTGCGTTTATCATATTTCACCGAATTGTATTCATAAATTTACGAACAAACTCGATTACACATGAACGGCTCATCCACTTGCTCAAATTCATACGCGCCTGGCCCACAAACAAGTCGGAACGTGTCGCTCTGTCCGCGGCACGCTCGGATACACGTCCAAATTACGCGAGGCACGCACACTAAGGCGCCTTTGAGCGCGGGCAATAGACCGCCTGTGGACGGCTCGCCGCGCGCCGCTCGCGGGCTGCTCGCGCACAGCGCGTGAGCGCGTACGAATTTGAGCGAAATAGGTGAGCCGTGCGTGCTTCAACCCGAGGCTGCACTGATTCGTACGCAGCTTAAGATTAAAAATTGCAAAAGCGAATTTTGGTACAGGTAGTTGTAGGTAAATTTGTCCTTAACAACATACTAAAAGTACTTGTGTGTGGGGGTGGAGCTAACAGGTGGCGTGGGGTGTAAAGGTCACTTACGTAGGCACTAGTTTTACGATGCGACTACCATCTGACCTTTCAACCCAGAGGGAAAACTAGACCTAATTGGGATTAGACTGATTTCTTCACGAAGCTTACGTTCAGCGAAAAGCTTCGGTTCAAACCCGCCACCGAATAATTACAATTTACTTTAAAAACAAAGTTTTAACCGACTTCAATTTAGTACTCCGCCAAGCCACAAGACCATTGCCACATTTCTTTTCCAATTTACCACATGAACTGATTTCCGAGAGCAAATGCGTTGATTACTAGAGAAAAAAAGCCAATCGCTGTATGTGACCAGATAATATTTGAGGACTTCCGTCGATTCCACAAGGATCACCTTTGGCACTTCATTAGCTGCTATTTCAACGGAATCTTATCAGAATCTGTGATATACTTTTGTACTTTTAAGTACATAATTGAGGAATTCCATGAGTCATCTGTGGTCTTCATCATGAATTCCACTCCACCAAAATGATGATTTCCGGGTTTAGATACACGAGTTATAATAGAAAATACCAAAATCACTACACGCGTGCCTAATATAATTGAGGAGTTCCCTCAATTCCTCATGGATCCCATCATCCAACTGAAATAAAATAAAAATGGGACCCACCTGGAAGCATATACTTACATAACAAAAAAAACATTTTACGAATCGGCTCCTCAATGACGGAGTTCTGAGGTGACAAACATTGAAAAAAAAAACCAACCGAATTGAGAACCTCCTTTTTTTGAAGTCGGTTAAAAATAATGCGTAAAGTTTATGAGGACTTATCTCAACATAAGTAGATAAGTGCCTATTACAAATCCACCGCAGGTTTTTACTCTGTTGAATTAATGAACAGAGGGGCTACCGCGAAACGAAAACGTTTATCTCCGTCTCTGTTGCTCGAATGAGCTAGTGCGACAGAGACGGAGACACAGGCACAGGGAGAGGGAGACAGAGGGATGTTCGTTTCGCGGTAGGCCCTCTGACCTCTATACACCATACTTAGAACAAAGTTTTTTTTGTCCATCTTCTCTCCGTATCTCATTAAATAATGATCCCATAGCAAAAAAATATAGAATCTGTTTTGGAGAGAATTTTATGTAGATTCAATAAGAACACGTTTTGGTATGAGACACCGTTTACGAGTCGTTTTGGTATGAGACACTGCTTACGAGTTTTTTACGAAAAACTAAAAAAGGGACCTTTACACCCAAAGCCAGTACTCTGAGTATGTTGTTTAAGACACATTTACCTAGAACTATATCAAAATTTGCTTTTATACAGATTATTTCCCCTATTTGGCAGTCTTTGGTCTTCTTTGAGCATACTATTTAATCAAAATTATGTTTTAATAATATATTAGAGATTACTCAGAACTGAGAAATAAATTAAGGGGATTTTGCCCACCAGTAGGACACTACAGGCTGAAAATAATATATTTGACGTATACCTAGGACACTGCACCTACTAACAACACAGGTATTTATTTCAGTCTGTTCTATCATTAGCTTGTCAACAGCAGATGAGACACAATCCATGAGGGCACTGATGCCATTAACATAGATGTTTTGTAAGCGCACACAGAAGTTCTGCAAGTGGACACTCAACAGATTATATCGGCCATCAGTGAGAAGGGCTTCCAATTCTTTGAATTCCATGTCTGGACACTGAAAAATATTAATTCTTGATAATGAGGAAGCTATGAGGAAGAATGAAGAACACATACAGCTCTCATTGTGTTATATACAAAATTACTGTCTATGACCTTATTAAACTCACCTGTATTAGTTTTAATGCTAATATGCAGAAATCTTTTCTGTATTTAGGAGCCATTGTGCAGTCTATCATTTCTTTGGCTAAAAAATAATTTAATATTTATTTCAAACACGAGTAAAAAATAAAGGGACATGATAATTATAAGTTAACACATTCACAACCAAGATCCCGCCTAGCGGGCACTCATAATATTTGCTCAGATACCGGCTGAGCCCACTAGGCGGGCAGTAGTATGAACTTACACACCTAGCTAATTCCATCGGTTTCTGGTGAATTGTTCAATTTTTGGTCCGGTTGCAAAAGGGTTAAATAAGTTGTCAAAACATATTTTATGAATGCCAGCTTTAATGGTTCGAGGTGAAGGTATAGTTTGAAAAACATAAGGGACTGCAGTTCCACTACAAGTACTAATAAATCTATTATGTAGTTTTTTATCATGAAATAAATAATCTAATCTACTACAACATGCAATAGAAATAAATCTTAATAAATTCTCAAGTGAGAATTATTGAGGAATCCCTACAAAAATCTTACATTACAAAATTCTACATATTGTCCATCCAAAATGTGCATTTAGGGATTTCACTAAATTTTGATGTAAAGGGTATAATGACAAAATTGACTCACCTTCTACCTTCAACAAACCATATTCTCTTATGAAAGCGACTACTGCTATTTTGTGTGGAGTTATGTTCTCAACGTTGCCTTTAACGTTAATAAATTTCATTACATCTAAATTCTCGCCACCGGCCTCCATTTTCAAAACATACAGATATTAGTTACTTCTCGACCCTTATTTAATACAGCGGTTCGTATATTGTGTGTCCGGCGTTATTTTAAAAATTACTTGTAATTGCAATGTAAACATTTTCAATTGACAGTGACACTGTCAATTCTTTTTTCTTTTTTTTTATTCGTTATTTGGACTGCACGGCTAGCACGCAACGGCGCGCGAGCTCTCGATTTTTCTCGCATTCTCCGTCTCTCTCTTATTAGAACACTTAGAAGAAGAGGTATGTCGTCGCGGCCGTCGTGTGCTAGACGTGCTGGTTACTGAAGACTAGGCAGTATGGCCCATGGTCTTAGCCTGTCCGAATGGACGAATTATATAAAAAAAAACTATTCGGACAGGCTAAGACCATGGGCCATACTGCCTCGTCTTCAGTCAGTAAATATATTTTCATTTGGTCGAATCCAGTTATGCCGCGTTCACGTGCATATAGATTGTGAAGAGTCACAGTATATAGATTGTGATTTTACCCCAATTTGTCAGTACTACATCTCGAAGTCATAATTGGGTGTAGCGTAGGGCCTACCGCGAAACGAAAACGAACTTCGTTCGTGTATCTCCCTCTCTGTCACTCGAACTAAAGTGCGACAGAGACGGAGATACACAGAAGTTCGTTTTCGTGTCGCGGTAGCCCCTCTGCCGCTCGCGGGCGTGCTTGTCATGCAAACATGGAAGATTTTTTTATCGTTGGAATATCTATTCTAACCTAACCCCCCCACAAAGAGCAAAATCTCTTTCTTTGACCATTTTTTTAATCTTCTGACGACTCCAATTCCGATACGTTTACTTTAGCACGCGAGCGTGTGAACAGCGGCGCTACCACGAAAATCGAATCTCGAAGTTCGTATATCTCTACCTCTGTCGTTCGAGAACCATAAAACATAAGTACGTTAGATGGAGATATTCGAACTTCGAGATTAGATTTTCGTATACATGCATCCCTGTCACTCGAGTGATGTAAGTGCGATAAAGATGGAGATACCCGAACTTCGATTTTCGAAGTTCGTGGTAGCGCCGCTGAGGGGCTATCGCGAAGTGAAAACGAACTTCGTTCGAGTATCTCCCTCTCTGTCGCTCGAACTAGCAAGTGCGACAGAGACGGAGATCGACAAACGAAGTTCGTTTTCGTTTCGCGGTAGGCCCTCTGCTTGGACCGCAAAAGTGCACGGGCTGCTTGCCGGGCTGCATGCCGGGCTGCATACCAAGCTGATTGCCAGGCTGAATGGAGTGCATGTGAACGCGGCCATAGAGATAGCACTTGTTTTTTATGTATGCATTATGGCCACTGGCCTACGCACAGTATTAGCTTTATTTATCAAGTTTTAACATAGTGAAATGAATTAATTTCGTTTATCAGAATTTACACTAAACCTGCATAGCTTGGTCACTAGTCTTTAGCGTTATCTCGACCTGAAAATACCCCTGCATTAAATACTGATCCACCATTCATGGATGAAATTTCACCAGTACAACACAAAGATCAAATTACTATGGATTACGAGAAGTGAACTGATATACATGAATGAAAGTGACTACAAATCACAATGGAGAGAATGTGCATACTTCTGGTTTTAAAAATGCTATGTTCACTTGTTGTTACGGAAACTTCACGTGTTACTGTTCTGCAAGGTGATTCTTTGCCTCACCACGGACGTTGCGAGCCGATTACCATTCCATTCTGTCAGCAGATTCAGTACAATCAAACGATATTCCCGAATCTGTTAAACCATGCAAATCAAAAGGATGCCGGTGCAGAAGTGCATCAGTTTACACCACTGATCAAAGTAAACTGCTCTCCAGATCTGAAGTTTTTTCTGTGTTCAATGTTTGCTCCAGTGTGTACAATACTAGATAAACCAATTCAGCCCTGTCGACATCTCTGTGAATCTGCTAAACATAACTGTGATGAATTAATGGCTAATTTTGGATTCTCTTGGCCAGAATACCTGGACTGCTCCAAGTTCCCAGTGGCAACTGATGAACGCGTAATATGTGTTGGTGATAAAAATGCTACACATGAATCTCATAAGCCCACTGACCACAAACAACGCAAAGTAGACTATAAATCAAACATTGAAAGGGATCCAGCTAAGCTGCCAGGTGCAAAAGATTATGGGTTTGTATGCCCGGCCCAATTTGAAGTACCAAAAAGTTTTGATTTAGATTATTCATTGATAGTTGGAGACAAGATTCAACCGGATTGTGGAGCCCCCTGTGATGGAATGTTCTTCAAACAGGATGCAAAGAAGTTTTCACGGCTATGGATTGGAATCTGGGCAACTTTGTGTGCTTTGAGCTGTTTGTTCACTGTGTTGACATTCCTAATTGATACTGACAGGTTTCGCTATCCAGAGAGACCCATAATTTTCCTGTCAGTGTGTTACTTGATGGTAGCCTGCAGCTACATCATGGGCTGGAGTGCTGGTGACAGTGTGAGCTGCCAGGGCCCATTCCCCTCCACACATGGTGGATCTAGGCTCCCTAATCACATGCTTATTACTCAAGGAACTAAACATGAGCCATGCACTATCCTGTTTATGGTGGTATATTTCTTTAGTATGGCTTCAAGTATATGGTGGGTGATATTGACCTTGACTTGGTTCCTGGCTGCCGGACTAAAATGGGGCCATGAAGCTATTGAAGCCAACTCACAGTACTTTCATTTGGCGGCTTGGGCTGTACCAGCCATCAAAACCATATCAATATTAGCAATGGGAAAAGTTGATGGTCAGTTAAATTCAATTACCAAAATGAAATTTAATATGTTATTAATGAGTTCAAAATGAATAGTTAAGTTATTGTTATCTTTTGTTTCAGGTGATGTCTTGTCCGGAGTTTGCTATGTGGGAATTTGGAATGCAGAAGCTCTACGTGGGTTTGTTCTAGCCCCATTGTGTGTGTATTTAGTACTTGGCACTGTGTTCCTACTGGCCGGATTCGTCTCTCTATTTCGTATTAGAACAGTAATGAAACATGATGGAACCAAGACAGACAAGCTGGAGAAACTGATGATCCGCATTGGTGTTTTTGGAGTTCTGTATACTGTGCCAGCTTTGATTGTAATTGCATGCTTATTTTATGAGCAAGCATATTTTGATAGCTGGATGGTAACCTGGCATAGGGATATGTGTTCTTCCTCTCTGTACTCCATACCATGCCCTTTTACACGCCAGGACACAGAGCGCCCGAAATTTGAAATGTTCATGATAAAATATCTCATGACTATGATTGTGGGCATTACATCTAGTTTTTGGATCTGGTCAAGTAAAACTTTAGTGTCATGGCGCCAATTTTTCGATAAAATTAAAGGTCGAAGAGTTGAAGCTTATGTGTGACAGATTAGCTTACATACAGTTAGATGTTGGTGTTGTTGCATTTCTATACATCGCGTTGGCAGCTAAGTGGCAGTTAAATCCGTAACATAGAAACAAGGCTGATATTTGTAAATACCTTTTTATCTCATTTATGGAGATTATTTTTTCATAATAATTTTTAAGTTACTTTTTTTACAATGTTAGTGTAAGGATCAATGTAATTTAAATAAAATGTATTTTTAGAATCATCTCAGTTTTTCATCAATCCACTCAGTAGTAGCTATTACTAGATCTCCTCGGCTACTTATTATATGTACAATCAAGTTCTCAGATATCTGTACAACCTTTCAAAAATATATATTCTAGAGACTGTCTTTATTATTATTATTACTGACATAAAACACATGGAGAACCTGTGTGGTGAACTCAACTCTTTGTAATTATTGCAACATTCAGTTTCAAAATACGATCTAGTTACTTTCTGTGATTATGTTAATTGCTAACAGGATTATACTCTAGCCTTTTACTCTATTAGACCTTGCACCTACGTCTTTGCTTATGCTATCAAAGTTATATTTTGCATAAACCTTCCAAGTTCAACCAGTATGTATCGGGCGGCGCAGTATGTCACAGTTCTTCCATGGAAGTTAGTTGCCTACCCTGTTTTATAATATTAGTCGAGATGTCTGGAGCTTTACCTACCATGGAGAGACCATGGACTAGGACCGCAGTTATCTAAAGATGGGCATTTTCGAACTTTCCTCCCTTGAAAATAATTATTTTTTAACAAGCTTGGTATATGGGTGGTGGTACCAATGATGGTGTGCTTGATACCAAGCCCTATTTCCTTACAAAGCTGCGTACGAATTTGAGCGGCTCAGCCTGAGGCATGCTCGCCCCGCGCGGCGAGCTGCTCGCGAGCCAATTCGGTGCACATAAACATGCGCGGGCGAGGCAACGTGCTCGCGGCGAGCCGACTGTGAGTCGTTCAAATTGGCGTCGGACACGATGACAGTCGCGGCTGCGTTTATCGTAATTCACCGAATTATTACCAAAAAGAATCGTAAAAACAAAAATTGTAATTCATATGGTGCACATTTACTTCACTAAATTACATCGTTCTGTCCGCGGCACGCTCGGACACACGTCCAAATTACGCGAGGCACGCACACTGAAAAGACCTACTTTAGATTATCTACGTGAGCGCGTACGAATTAGAGCAAAATAGGTGAACCGTGCGTGCCTCAACCCGAGCCTGGTCAAATTCGTACGCACCTCGACAGGAACACACCACTGCATAAAAGTAGTCTTTTTTTGTCGAGGGTCTCCTCTGTTAGGGGAACTTCCCCATTAAGGCTGCTTTAGTTTTTAAAAGTGACTTCATTTACTGCATAATAGAGAAATGAAATAATAAAAACGGTTTGATTCTTAAATTTACTCTGAATTAATATAAAACATTAGATAAATAATTGAATTAAACCTATACCTTTCAGTACAAGAGCACTTATAACAGTTCATCCATTCTCTCGCACAATTAAAGTAGAACTTAACATAAAGTTTACATATTATGCTCTGGTATATTTCCCCCAAATGTGAAGCATGAACACTGACGCAATGAACAGAAGGGACATCACTAGCACTGGAACGGGACCTCTGTAACAAAAGGAAACAATGTTTTAAATACATCACCTGGGGCCCGTTTAAAGAAGCTACAAAGTCCCAATTTTACAAGTCTGTAAATTACAACTTGTAAAAAATCATGCAAAAACCTTAATGCCCGGCGACCCTCCATTCCGTATTACAAGCTTACGAGTGTCGGGCTCAGTATTTTAAATATCAATTTTTAAATCGATTTTCTCTTCAAAATGTGGTCAAGTGATTCGAGCGACGGCGAAAACGTCAGAATAACGGAACCTAAGCAATATAAGCCAAGAATTGACTATGGCCATATGGAGGCGACCTAAGAATTCAATGAAAGGTTTAAGGTTTGTCTGAAAGCGAAAAAAATGGAACACTTAATTGTTATTTTGGGCAACAATTTAAAAAGAAACAAACAGAAACAAGGCATTGTTACCGAAATTGACGTTAGAAATAGCTCTGCATTGGTTGGGTACCGAAGCTCAATACTATGCGGCTTCGGACATGCATGGTGTTACCAAAGGAATTGTATAAGTTCAGAGTAATATAAAAACAACTGCACGGCTAGCACGCGACGGCGCGCGAGCTCTCTCGATTTTTCTCGCACTATCCGTCTCTCTCTTATTAGAACACTTAGAAGAAGAGGTATAGTGCGATAAAAATCGAGAGTATGTCGCGGCCGTCGTGTGCTAGACGTGCTGTTTTAGTAGTTTTTGTTGTCTATTTAGTAAAAACGCTACGGCGTTTTTACTAAATAGAAACACAACAAAAACCTCCAGCGGACTCCCGCGACCTTTACCAGGTCATCAGTCCACCTTCTGGCGGGCCTACCCACGCTACGGGTGGCGCAGGACCGGTCATTGTGGCACTCTTTGGGGGAGGCCTATGTCGAGCAGTAGACGTCATTCGACTGATATGATGATGATGATGAAAACCTCCAAAACCAACGTAATACAATAAAAAAATGAAATTATGTTGTTACTACGTGCAATGGAACATAATATACTATGAAACGTCATTGTGTGCGACATGTGGTACAACCCTAGCTAGACCTCCACGAGGTTACCATAGATAAGCGTCGTTTTGCGCCAAAATAACAGTGGGATAGGCCTGTGCCCTGTTTATCAAAACTTATAAGTCTACAAGTTCACACGTTACACTTTACAAGGTTTTTTTACAAGTTCGTGGAAATTAAATTTATCAAAAAACCTACAAGGTTTGTAAAATTTGACACTTGTAAATTCCACATGTAAGTTCTAAAATCAAAATAATGTGCCGTCACGTTCTTTTCCCGCCATGTCACAGTTTTTTTATTCATTGATTAAGCTCTAGTTACTTAAACACATGGCTGAATGACGAAACAGTTTTCCCGCCCATTTCCCATCTATTGAAGGGCATTTTCTAAATTAAATGTTGGAGTCAAATATCGTTGTCCCATAGCTTTGGAGTAGTACTTTATTCTATTAAATATTGTTCTAAAGTATAATGTTTGTTTGTAAAAATGAAGTAACTTGTTTACTGTATAATTATGGTAAATGATTCCCTAATAAAAGTATTGTTTTTGTCAAAAAAACCCAAAGAAAAGGTGCAGATTTTTGGGTGTCCCACGTACTACACCTTGCTAACTATGAGGCGAAGTTTACGTATATCTGTCTCCTTCTAGGCCTGAACATGGCTGGCTGTTGTGTGAATCGATCATATTATCGTTTACAATTTTTGAACCTTATTTTTTAACGTTTAGAGTATAAAAATCATAAAAACAATTTATTTGTTGTCCTCCAAAATCAACGTGGTGGAATTCCACCCACGTCGTTAAATAGGTGAAATTTTCCACCACGTTGGTTTTGGAGGTTTTTGTTGTGTGTCTATTTGGTACCAAATAGACAACAAACACTACCAAAACAGTTGTTTTATATTACTCTGAACTTTACTTAAAACAATCCTAAAGGTCGTACCTATCGTAATGGAATGTGACAGCGGTAGTAATTAGGTTAAAAGTATAATATTATCCATATTAAGCAATTTATATTGAACAAGTATTACTTTCTAAGAATATCAGAAGAAGGAGAATTCATTAATAAACGTTACTAAAAAAAACTTTTTTTATTGGGTGGAATTCCATTACGTCACGGAACTTATTTACTTATTGACAGCCGCTACAACACTGTGAACTGCATTGCATACACTTCCTTTGGTAACACCATGCATGTCCGAAGCCGCATGGTATTGAGCTCCGGAACCCAACCAATAGCCGTGTCTACACCGAACGAGCGGCTCGCCCGAACACCGTTCGCCCAAACGTGCTCGCCCGGTGTGGACGTGATTTGGGCAAACGATGGCTCGCCCGAGCCGTTCGTGCGAGCCCCCGAATGCTTGCCCGAACGGTTTGCCCGAGCCGCGAGCGGCTCAGCCTATGTGGACGGTGGTTTTGTTCGGCCGAACGACAGAAGGCGAGGGCGATTATTGCCCTACGTATTATTATTCTAATTTGTACTTTATTGTTAACACTATAAGGTCGTAACACATTTATCGTAAATGCAAATTCCATTTTGTTTTATCACACTTATATTTTGCTGTTAGCCGATTCGACTTCATTCAAAACTGAACGCTAATCGTAAGTTTAAAGCCGTTAAACACTTTTTGCAATTGCATATTCTGCAAATAAAGTAATTTTGTCCACGCGTCCTTTACCGTCTTGCTATTGAGCAAATTCGAATAGTTCGAATTTGGACGTTATTCCTAAAGAGATAAAGCTTTGAAAAATATGTGGCAATGGCAAAAACAAATTGGTATTTTATTTCTTCGTCTCCTTCATCAATTTTGCTGAGTTAGGTACTACTAATAAGGTTGTTATTAGATATATTGGCACGCAGGGGGAGAGAGGGGGGAGGAAGGGATTTTTTTTGCAAAATTAAAATTCATCAAGTTTTCACTTCTGCCGGCACCCCGAGTGCAACCCGGTCTTTTTTATCAAGGTAACTTATTAAAGTTCATTCGAAGTCGCTGCGTTGGAAAAGGTCGAAACTAGCTTGACCCCTCGACCTACATTACATATTGATATTGGGAAATTAGGGATCAAATGATACCTACTGGCGGTTGGTAACTTGGTAGTGAGACGAGTTGAGGCGGATTTCGGAATTGCGTAACTGAGTTCGACACGCATGGGTTTGTTTCAGCTGGAAGGATTGGTAGATTGAGTAGTACCTACCTAGTAGGAATTTCAATACGTAGGCGTCTTCGCTCTGATTATAACACAATTGATCAAATAATTTTATCCCGGCCTCTTTTCGGTTCTCAACAATTTTGCGCATCCACATTTTGCGACTTTTTTTTAAATACATTTCTGCCGATTTCGAATTCGAACAAGCAAAAGCAAAATTAACGTTGTCGCAGCGACAGCTGTGCGCACGTGCGGCTTCATCGTGACCGTGAGCACAACTATCGGTAGGTAAATTCGCCCGAGCCGATCAGGCTCGGGCGAGCCGCGCGCGTTTACCCGATCAGGCGGGCCGTACGCATGTTTGCCACCGTCGTTGTATAAATAAATATATATATATATATTGCCTAGGTTCTGTTATTCTGACGTTTTCGTCGTCGCTCGAATCACTTGACCACATTTTGAAAAGAAAATCGATTTAAGAATTGATATTTAAAATACTGAGCCCGACACTCGTTAACTTGTATTACGGAATGGAGGGTTGCCGGGCACTAAGGTTTTTGCATGATTTTTTACAAGTTGTAACTTACAAATAATTTTTTGATAAAAAAAATCACGAATATACGTTGTAAAAATATACTTGTGAAATTAAAAACGTAATTTGTAACTTGTAGTCTACAAGTGCAGTTTTGATGAACAGATATTTGTAATAATGAAAAATTGTACAGGCAAAATGCTTGTAATACAAGGCTTGTAAGTTTTGATAAACAGGGCACTGATCAATTGATCATACTGATGTGAAGTGTGTGAAGTCCCCATCCTGCACTGGGCCAGCGTGAGGACTATTGCCCATTCCCTCTCATCCATGAGAGAAGGCCTGTGCCCAGCAGTAGAACATATTTGTTAAACCCTGTATAGGCTGATGATGATGATACTGATGAATTGATAAGCATGATCAAGTCATTGTCAAGAAGCATTCAATCTGTGATGGTAAATTTAATCTCCTCTACCTGATACATATTGTATTATCTTGCTCATGCCACACAGCAAAATCAGATTATAAAGGAAGAAATTGACATACTTTATTTTGAAAAAGATAAATATTTGCAAGTATAAAAAACAGATAGGGATGGACAGTCGTATGTAGAGGAGGGTTAGGGGCGATGTTGGGTAGAGCTGCCCGTTGTTGAAGCTAAGTGATTGATCACGTCCTAGAAAAAGTAAGTACCTATATATAGATACAAAAAAATATTGCCAAAAACCGAATGAAAACACCCCACTCCTACCCCTAGACTGTATATTACAAGGGCCCGCGGAGCCAAGAGCTCACGAAGGAGGTACTGAGGGGAAATAAACTTCATGTTTTTAATAATCGGAGTTATTTTATTAGGAACTAGCTTCTGCCCGCGACTCCGTCCGCGTGGAAGTCGTTTATATCGTAGCTCCATACAAACTTTCACCCCCCATTTTAGGGAAGTGGGGGGTTAGAAAGGGACAAAAAGTAGCCTATGTCTCTCTCTATCCCTTCAACTATCTCCACTTAAAAAAACACGTCAATTCGTTGCTCCGTTTTGCCGTGAAAGACGGACAAATAAACACACATACACTTTCCCATTTATAATATTAGTATGGATTATGAAATTCGCACTTTTGAACTTTGTTTTTAATAATCTTTTGATTAGTTTAAAGTAGTTTCTGAGATACTCTAAGGCAGGTAGGTGTACGTACGACGATGAGCGAAGCGAGGAGGAGTGTTCGGTTGAACTGCGACCGTACAAACCGCGAGCCCAGCGAGCAGAGAGAGCGTGCCGCGGTACTGGTACTGGCCGGCGAAGCGCCAGAACCGATAACTTTTTTACTACCTAAACTTACTTACTTATTATATAAGTTGTACAACTTGCAAAGCATGATGTTTCGGACAAAAGTTTGACCAATAATAAACCCGCCTACTTAAACAAAAGTTTAAGAAGTCAGATTTATTATTGGTCGGTGGTGTGGTGAAATGCTATTCGGAATTTAAAAAATCGGTATTTTAGTAATTGTAATACTAATTTTGATATTTTGTATTATTATTCAGTCGGACTTTTTATTGTTCAGTGTAGAGATTCGGAATTTTGATACATTATGAGCATGATATATTGTACAGTGCCCATTATAGCGTTTGTTTATTATACAATTGGAAATTATTAATATTGATAATTATTATCAATGAAATTACGCAAATCGTTTTTATTCATTTTGTTTTTATGCAATTTACCCAGTTATACAAGCCGAAATTATGCTATTCATTGTTATGCAAAATGAAAATATGGAATTTGTTTTTATATGAAACATTACACACCTCATGAATGCACATACTTGTGGCTCGGATTATGGATATTATAATTTTTGACCTTAAACTAGGTGTTTTATAAAGGCGGACATTTGTGGAGCGAAGACTTAAATACTGAAAAGTTATATAGGTACTTGCGGGCTGGGTTTTCGCAACTCAACATTATAGAGAAATGTTGCCCAAAATCAAAATTTTATAGAAATGAGTGATGAGAATGGTTCAAGTTCAGATTTTCAGTTCTGAGCATTCTAAATAAATACCAAAATATTGGGGAACAAAGAATACTGTTGAAATTTCTTGCCAACATCACAAGTGCAATAACACGATAGATTACATATAAATTTTAATCTTATGGATCTTCAATGCAACTTTTGTCACAACAAAATATTCAAGTATCCAAGCATTCAAGTATTTATTGCAATCATGTTGTTACAGTATGGTACATAGTTGACATATGTTACATTAAGTCTCAAACATGAACCCTGTGAGGGCATCGCAATGGTTTTAAATTGACTTACAACTAAATATATTTATAACAATATAACATTTATAACAATAAGTAACTGTAAAACAGTCTTAAACAATCAATAACACTTACACTTTAACACCAGGGGAATCATCAGTATAGAATCGCCACATGCCACCGGAGCCAGCACCTGTGGTGCGGCTCCTGGCTGCTGTGGTGGTGGTGGTCTTGCGTTGCCGCACGGTACCGCCAGTCGATGAACGAGGCGCAGACGTCGCCTTGCTAGGGGACCGTCCTCCAGATCCCACATTCGTCGAACTCGGGGATGGTGGCTAGAACATGACACGAATAATTAATATACCGTTATAATCTAACCAAATCGAGTTATATTTGAAAACAAGACAATATTTTACCATTTTATCAAAACTTCTGTGTAAATCTCAATTCACAAAACATACACTAGTTAAAGTTAAACGCAGATTGAGAATTCACGAAATCTGGATGGAACTTGTTGGCCTTTTCAATCCAGTCCAATTTCAATACTGTTGGCACTTCTATTGCAACGCGTACAGTGAAATTGACACGTCCTCATCAATGTTGCCGGTTTATTTGGTTTGAAGAGGACCAAATCCGGCGAACTAATCAAAACAATCGGATATAGTAAGAAATATAAATTATCATTGGCTACCTGCACTCTAGGCTTTTTAGTTTATGCTAGGTCGTGATCTTGAGTCAGCACGGATATCATGGGACGGCGCGCGAGCTCTCGATTTTTCTTGCACTATCCGTCTCTTTCTTATTAGAACACTTAGAACAAGAGATATAGTGCGAGAAAAATCGAGAGTATGTCGCGGCCGTCGCATGATGAAGTATACAGAGGGGCTACCGCGAACCGAAAACGAACTTCGTTCGTTTATCTCCCTCTGTCGCTCGAACTAGCAAGTTCGACAGAGACGGAGATCCACAAACGAAGTTCGTTTTCGTTTCGCGGTAGGCCCTCAGTTAACTGTAATGCCGCCCAAATATTGTTGCCATCCTTATCTAACGTATAATATCCGTAAGAAGGACGGCAACAACATTCGGGCGAAGTGTGGCCCAGGCATGCGAAAGCAAAAATTGCCGCATTCAAACGGTCCTGCGAAGCGGACTCCAAGATTGTTACTAATCGATAATATAGGGCGAGAGCACACAAAAATCAAGAGTATGTCACGGTTGTCTCATGATAGACGTGCTGGAAATGTATTTCATAGGAATCCCCATCCCGGTTTACTTTACAGCTTCATATACCACGTGCAATCCGCAACGCAAGACCGTCGTGCTCGTTACAGGCTGTCAAAATTGACTTGACTTTGAAATAAAAACAGAAAACAGTGTTTGCTCTAGCGCATGTATTCCTATGTGATCTTGATTTCCTTCTCTGTCGCTTGAACTAGCACTTGATAGTTCGAACGACAAAGACGGAGATATACGAACGAAGTTCGTTTTCGTTTCGCGGTAGCCCCTCCCTTGGAATAAGGATAGCCCCTCCTGTACTGTACGCTACACCTACACCCAATTCTGACTTCGACATGTTGTACTGACAAATTGGGGTAAAATTGTTAAATAATTTAGATATACGACCTCCGTACCTACTGTAATTGTATGTTTATAATGAAAATAAATATATGTCACTCGCTAAAAGTCGTTTCAGGTTATGCGAGTGCGAGAGGGACAAATGCTTTATGTCCGACATAAAACTTAGTGTGCTAGGGGGTCAGAGGGGCTACCGCGAAGTGAAAACGAATTTCGTTCGAATATCTCCCTCTTTGTCGCTCCAACACCAGCAAGTGCAACAGAGAGGGAGATACAGGAAGGAAATTCGTTTTCGTTTCGCGGTAGGCCCTCAGGACAACTCGTTTGACAGTTGGAATCAGCAGCGCAACATGCCTCCACAACACGATAGCAATTGCTTGATGAAGTCCGGAGCTAACCTAAATTAATTAACCTAACCTGTGATATGATATGATTATCTGTATGTTAATGCTGACGAAAGCAAATCATGCAATGTTTTGTAGAATATTCAATATAGGACGTAAATTTTATTCTGCAATAGCTTTATCTAAATCAAACATCATGAATATAGAACAGTGTTATTTTAGATACAATAAAATCGAGGACAAAGTCGATTTAAGTTTTTTGTTTAGAGTTAAGAATTCTGTGAGACAATTCAATTTAAGTCGAAAACCTACAGAAAATGTCGAGCATTTATTGACTCGCATAGGAGCAAATGTTCAAAAGATTATAAGAAAGGGCAACAAGAAGAAAAACGATAGCGAAAGAGAAGAAATAGTAGTAAAGGTGTTTAATGGAGAGCAGTGTTTACCTGAAAATGTATCTTGCTTAGCGTTATTCTCCTTGCAAGGACCGGTGAAATTGCAGATCCATGATCATATTTATGAAGCCGTATTTAATGTACCATGGATTGAAAGTTTGAGTTTGCCTCAGAGCATTCTGTCAGGGTTTGAAGTTTACCCAGAACATTTTTCTGTTCTAAATGCTGATGAAACGCAATGTCTCTACAACTGGTATACCAGTGTAGCAGTTAATGATAAAGGGAATAATATCAGTGAGAACCATTTGCAATGGGAATTAGTAGGAACCGGTTTCAGCTACATACCTACAGTTCAAGATATTGGAAAGAAACTAAAACTAGAATGTATCCCCAGTAAGGCCTTTACACATGTTCAAAGATATGAGCCACTAAGCTGGCAGTTATTTGTGTTATATCAGTATATATAAATAGTGCTCTCTTTTATTATTACAGGTAATGGTACAACCAAAGGACCAGCTGTTGATGCCATATCCAAGAATAATATTGAAGCTGGTCCTGGTAATTGCCCATTTGAAACAAGGCACATGTTTACTACAAATCTTCTATCTGGCAAGAGGTTTGTCTTGATATCAGTCATGCTCAAATTTAATGATTTTAAATGGATAATTATGTATAATTGTTATAGTTTTGCAGCTTCCGTTGTGTCTCTTACAACATTCTGGCAGACTTGTACTGTGACTCAGAGTTTACCAGGACTGTGCTCCATCCTTATTGCCCGGCATATGCTCTACACATAGATTATAGGAAACAACTTATAATAAAGGAATTATTAGGTAAGGATTATAATGTTATTCTTTAGATTAGAGGTTTAATTAATTGACAAATAAAAGTGAAAAAAACATTTGAAACTCCAAACAGGTTTCATTAATGGGTCAATCAACTTTTTCTTGTATTTTTGAGAAAGAACAAATTGAAATAATAAGTTAGTTTATTTTACATTATTATTTGCTGTTATCGTACAATATATATTATACTTCTAAAATGCAAGCGTTGCCGTGGACTTGTATGGTAAATATAAGTTTTATATGGCCATAACCAGAATTTAAGCACAAAAGTGGTCCCCTGGGTAACCATGTTATAATTAAATACTACAGCACACTAAAAAAGATCTAATCAGTGCAATGTGTAATTAAATACATTTTTATCTATTATGCATCTGTAATATTGTAAAACACGTTATATGTCAAAAGTTATAACAACGAATTATGTCTCTTGAGTCACTGGTGACAAAAACTGTACAAAAAGTTTTCCTTGTATTACCAATAACGAATTCAACTAAAACGTACATCAATATTTTACTTCTCTTTTTCATTTAAACACAATTTATGTAAAAACTAACTCAATACCGTAAATCTCCTGTGTGTAAAATTAAAAACATTACGTACTTTTTTTGGGGACAAGTTGGTTATTCAAGAGACAAAATGGTAACTCGAGAGACTTTTACAGTGGAATGGACTAGATGCTTAGTGTATGTGTTTTATATTTAAGCTTTTATTATTGAATAACATTAATTATATTGACAAATTAAGAACCACTTCATTTTTAATTCGGTACATCGGGGATAAAATAAGAACAGAAATGTATAATTTAGAATATTATATATTAATGAAAACATAAAAAAACTTCTACATATGTCTATTCTTAATAATAATCACAGCAAGTTATTTGTATCAATCAACAACAACAGAAAATAGTTCTTATCCTTATTTTTAATGAATGAATTTTATTCTTCTTATATTCTTCGTATTTCTCTGGATCATTCTTCAACTTCTCTTTGTAACGTTTTTGTTTTTCTGCTCCAGTTAACGGCATTTTTACTGGAATAGATGATTAGTATAAGCACACAAGTATATATTGTTTTAAACTTCCAAACCCCTCTTTCTTTAATATAGCGAATATCCCACATTTGTTGCAACCCGTGTATACCATATAAGAAATGATTCAAAATAGGCCCAAGTTAACAATTAATAATTTGGTAACACCATGCATTATAGTTAGAACCAGGTCAAAGCACGAAAAACATATTTCACTTTTAGTACTTATATTAGAACTCCGTGTTAATGTATTCAAAATATCTATTTTCAATCACCACAAGAATATAAAAGAATTAAATTTTATACATCTTTATGCTCATGATCCATTTACAAAGTAAAATTAGAATCGTTTAATATCTTTTTGTGCATTTAGTTAGTAACTGCTTTATAAATAGGTAAGTGTCTCTTGACTTACCAAAAATGTCTCTTGGGTCACCGCAAAAGTCAGCCAGGTGACTGGTGACCCAGGAGACAAATTCAAGTTAAAACCAGTTAAAAGCACAAAATAAGAGAAAAGTGGGAATTAAATTGGTTGCTTTAGGATATTAGACCTTCGTCCCATGTACGAAACTCTAATTTAAGATAAAATCATGGAAAGCTTACGAATAATCGCAGTCAGTCAGGAGAAATGGAATAAAGACACCTTACCTGTGTTAGAGCTCCGGACGAAATGAACGATGCTACACAATGCCGCAGCAATGGCGGGCCGAGTCACGTGTTACTCAGATCGGCTGCCTATTGGTCTAGCCAAGGTCATGCGGTATCAAGCCACTTACTACCTACATTTAGTTTGGTTAGTCAAGTGACTTGATATTTTTTACTTTCACAGGGACACTTTTTCAAACTAAACTGATAAAAAAACGATTTTACTATTCTGGATTAGAACAACGTATTAAGATACTATATTCAGAGTTGTATTTAATTTACGTGTAACTTTATTTACCAGTAAGCGATTTTTTTACACCAAGAAGGAATGAAACGTATAATATTAGTACAGGGACACGACATTTTGGTATGAAAGCGAAAATGTGTCTCCTAGAAAACCAATTTTTTTTGCATAAATTGTACAATTTATTATTCCATACTTTGTTCAATTGTAGTTCAATAGTCTAATTCAAAGATTACATATAATAATCAATATGTTATATTAATATTTTGAGAGAAAAAATATATTTAAGAGTGGTGACACACAAATACAACAAAAAGTTGATTGACCCTAATTCAAAATTCAATTCCCACTCAATACAATATTGCAACATTGGAGCTGTGGGAAAATGTATATTGTTAATTTCCAGGTTACAATGCAGACATTATATGTCTTCAGGAAGTGGACAGAAAAATATTTAAAACCTGCTTATATCCACTTTTGAGAAATAATGGACTGAAAGGCATATTTTACAAGAAAGGAAAAGAGGTAGCTGAAGGGCTGGCCTGCTTTTACAGAGAAGGAAGATTTGAGTATGTTATAAATGAATCATAATTTGTATTTTCACTAAGTTTGGCGCAATATTAATTAAAGTAGTGTTTTCAGGTTCCTGGGAGAAGAGCATATAGTACTCTCTGAGGCACTCAAATCCAATAGTGATTTGAAACCTATCTGGGATGCTGTGCAGTGTAACAGGAGTCTTGCAGAAAGAGTGTTGGGTAGATCCACTGTTGCCAGTGCAACATTCTTTAATTCACTTGAGAACCCTGATCAAATACTCCTTGTTGGTAACACTCATTTATATTTTCACCCTGATGCTGACCATATAAGGCTTTTACAAGGAGGGATTGTCATCTATTGGTTAAAACAAATAAAGCAGAAATTGGAACAGAAGGTAACTATTTGAGTTTAAAGACTTACCCCCTTATTCATAAAACTTAAAATGCCTCTGCTAAATAAAATGTGCTTTGTCCCTTTCTTATGTTCTTATGAACACAAATGTCAAAGTGACAGATAAAAACAAGCGAATTTTAACGCCATTTTAGTTAAAATATGCTCGTAGAACCTTTACGAATACGACCCTAAATATATATGTATATCCATCCATACCAACAATACCAAGTCATTCCTGCGACAAAAAGTGTTTCACTATATGGTGTTGCATAAACTAAGTATCCGATAGATGAATATATATGGTGCAGGATCCTGGCTTATACAACACCATATAGAGAGCCTCTTATTACGGAACAGCGCAACATAGTGTGGACATGGTCAGTCTACATATTGATATTGTTTCACTTGTCTCGGATTTTACAGTCTTCATCAAAGATTATGAAAACATTTTACGCTAAGATTACAAATCTGCAAGGAAGTGAAGTGCATAAAAAGTGCAAACGTATTTTTGACATAACATATTTTGAGGACCGGTCATTGTGACACTCTTTCGGCTGATATGATGATGATGATGATATTTTTGACATTGACTGACCTATATAAGTACCTGTACCTACCAATTTCTTACATTTAAATAATCCATAAGTACTAATATTATAAATGCGAAAGTGTGTCTGTCTGTCCGTCAGTCTGTCTGTCTGTCTGTCTGTCTGTCTGTCTGTTACCTCTTCAAGCTTAAACTGCTGAACCGATTTAGGTGAAATTTGGTATATATAGATAGTTTGAGTCCCCGGGAAGGACATAGGATAGTTTTTATCCCCGAAATCATCCCCTAACCCTAAGGGGGTGAAATTTTGTATGGAGCTGCGATATAAACGAGTTCCACGCGGACGGAGTCGCAGGCAGAATCTAGTAAGTATTTTATATATTGTTTGACCATATATTTTTGTCCAGTTTTCAGGTAAAAGGGTGTCATTGATATTGTGTGGCGACTTTAATAGTGTACCATCATGTGGTATATTTCAGTTGTATACTACTGGAAATGCACCCAGGTCCCTTCCTGATTGGAACTCAAGTATGTACTCATATGATTCACTTTGGTCTTTTAATTCAACCAATTTTGATTTTGTGTTGTTTGTACCAAAATGACTGTCCTTACAGAGCCAGAGGAAGCTGTCCATGGTTTAGATCTCCATCAAGGAATTCCCCTGGACAGTGCATGTGGGACACCTCAGTATACTAATTTCACTGCTGGTTTTGCAGACTGTTTAGATTATATTTACTACGAGAAAGCAAACATTGAAGTTGAACAGGTCTGTATTTCTAACTGAATCACTATTATTCTTGCCTTGCAAAAGTTTATGTTCATTTTAGCTTGTAAATTAATTGATTATTTAAATGTATATTCGACAATTATACGTTGTAGGAATTTCGAACGGCCATTTCGAGCAGAAAGGGTTATTTTGAAAACAATGTCACGACAGTCAGATATAATCCCATAAAAAACATTCCATGTAAAAAAGAGGCCAAGTCTCGAAACTCTTCCACCGCAAAAAGTTGTGAGATATTTGGTAGTAACAAGTCTCAGGCATTCTTATTATTCTTTATTTGCTAGCTAAATAAAATTCTGCAACTTGGCAATCACACAACTTTACTGCATTTATGGATTTTTGCATACCTAAAACAATGTGGTAACTATTGTGTGATTGCCAAGCCACAAAATTTTATTTAGCTACCAAATAAAGAATAATAAGAATGCCTGAGACTTGGTACTACCAAATATCTCAAACCTTTTTGCGGTGGAAGAGTTTCGAGACTTGGCCTCTTTTTTACATGGAATGTTTTTATGGGATCTCACTTCTTTTTGTAGGTTATTGAGTCAATATCCCATTCTTGATTTTTTGTCCCATTTACTGCAAATATAACTTTGTAATCAAATATGTTTATATGGAATTATAAAGTTATTTATGCAGTCGGTGTATCTAGAAAACTGGACTTAAATTGCAATTTTTTTTAGCGTCCCCTTGATTTATACACTAAACACTAATTGTATTCTAAATTTGAAGCTTCTATGTCTGCTAGAAGTGCCTTAGACTTTTGATGATCGGTGAGTCAGTGAGTGACGAAATTAAGAAAATTTGACTAGTTATAAATCTTAAACCGCTGGTTCAAATTGAATGAAATTTGAAATATATCGTGTTTATACAATGCGTGCTTGATTAATGAAAATGCAGGCTTCTAGTTTTATCCACAACGAAGTTATAGGGGGGGTCGATATTGGCCTGAACTGCTTCGAGAAAAGGATGGTACGGCCGTGCCGCTGTTTTGCTCGACTTGGCGGGGGCACTACCGTGCCCCCAGATAGCTTTAACCAGTGAAACAGAATGGCAGCCCATACACGGTGATTAAATACTGACGATCCTGGTTTGCTAGTATTTGCAGCAATACTCAGTATGGAAGTAGTATTAAGTGGCCCTTTAAACTCTAATTATTTATCGCGTCAGTATTAAAGGGTGGCCAGATGGTAGTTCTGCTTCTTCCATATCCCCATCTCGCCTCTATCTTATAGCTGCCTACCGCTCATACCATCCACCAATCAGAATCTTGTGGTGTGCCTTTAGTCGCTCACAGATTATTTCTTATCTGTGGGCGGATTGACATTGTAACAGGTTTTCTCTTTTAGTCTCGAATCTCACGTCTTACTAATCTTACGGTCACGTGACCTGTGGCGACTTTAACAATTTCTCCCCATCACAAAAAGTGCACCGCGCCGCTAAAGAAGTTTTCACTTCAAAAACCTAAGTGCGCTAATAAAGTTTTAAGTGTAACAATGCGAACAGTGAACCTTCTATTAAAAGCCTATTCACTAAATAATAATAATAATAAATATTAAGGCACAATCTTACACAAATCGACCTAGTCCCATTGTAAGCTCAATAAGGCTTGTGTTATTATGGGTATTAGACGACGATATATTTATATCGCTTTAAAGCGATAAGACCGCCTGTTGTTACCATTATTTATTATGCAATGTTTTTTGTAAGATGTTTCTCTCATGTCGTAGTGCAATAACGAGTATTTATTATTATTATTAATTAATAGAGAGAAATACTTAAATACTTACATAGAAAACATCCAAGACTCAGAAACAAATATTCTTGCTTATCACACAAATGCTTGCCCTTACCGGGATTCGAACCCGGGACCTTCAGCTTCGTAGGCAGCGTCAATCTACTAACCGGTCTAACTAGGCTAACCGGTCGTCAAAACGTCATCTGTCGAGCAAAACAGCAGCACGGCCGTACCATCCCTTTCTCGAAGCAGTTCAGGCCGATTTTGACCCCCCTATAACCCCCCCCCCCCCCTATAACTTCGTTGTGGATAAAACTAGAAGCCTGCATTTTCATTAACCAAGCACGCATTGTATAGAGTCTGGCCAGGGAAAGATGATCCTAGAAAACCGCGGCAAATTAAAAAAAAATGCATTTTGCAACACTGTGTATAACGCGATGAAATAATAGTGATACTTGCACAATTATTATACTATTATTCATTTCTCAAAATGCAACGGATCAAAGAGAAGGAAGTAAAGTTATATGAAATAGTACTCTTTAAATTCATTCTACTTTATATTTAAGAAGCTTATTCAAAACCACTCCAAAATTTAAATTTTGGCGAGACATAATAATTGAACTTTTTATGATATTCTTCAATGTGAATAATATTAGCAGTAAGCTACCCTTTAATTCTCTTAGAAAGCAATAACAGACCAATTTATTATGGAACAGTTACTTTCTTAGTTACCATGTCAAGTATCAAGATTAGGACATCATACTAATTTAAAGCGTTTGACACATTTGACAATCATATTACTGTTGCCATATAAAAAGTTGCCATATAAATCTCAGTATCACGTTTCGATGGCCAGACTCTAAACGCGATATATTTCAAATTTCATTCAATTTGAACCAGCGGTTTAAGATTTATAACTAGTCAAAGTTTCTTAATTTTGTCACTCACTCACTGACTCAGACTTAAGTGTTTAGTGTATAAATCAAGGGGACGCTAAAAAAAATTGCAATTTAAGTCCAGTTTTCTAGATACACCGACTGCATACATAACTTTGTAATCGCATATAAACATATTTGATTACAAAGTTATATTTGCAGTGAATGGGACAAAAAATAAAAAATCAAGATTGGGATATTGATAACACAATAACCTACAAAAAGAAGTGAGATCACACAATTTTACTGCATTTATGGAAAACTATGTACCTACTAACAATTGTGTTATTGCCGAGTCACAAAATTTTATTTAGCTAGCAAATAAAGAATAATAAGAATGCCTGAGACTTGGTACTACCAAATATCTCAAACCTTTTTGCGGTGGAAGAGTTTCGAGACTTGGCCTCTTTTTTACATGGAATGTTTTTATGGGATTATATACAGATAATCTTTTCAAGTCAATTTGAAATAATTTGTATAATAAATAATAATAATAATAATAAATATTAGGGGACAATCTTACACAAATCGAGCTAGCCCCATAGTAAGCTCAATAAGGCTTGTGTTACGGGTACTAGACGACGACATATTTAATAGATATATATACTTAAATACATAGAAAACATCCAAGACTCAGAAATAAATAATCATGCTCATCACACAAATATTTGCCCTTACCGGGATTCGAACCCAGGACCTTCAGCTTCGTTGGCAGCGTCACTACCCACTAGGCTAGCCGGTCGTCAAAATATAATAAATTGTATCATAATATAATAAATGTTTCTTTTCAGGTTGTTCCATTTCCCAGCGTTGAAGAATTACAAGCGCATACTGCCTTACCGAGTATAGTTTTCCCGTCTGATCACATCGCCTTGATCTCAGACTTACGACTTATTTCATAACACGTAGCAGTAGGCGTTTTAGTGAGAAATAAATGATGATGTAACATAACATAAGCATGTACTTACATTCCTGGACTATATCCTACTTATATTATAAATGTGAAAGTTTGGATGTTTAGATGTTTGTTACTCAATCACGCTTCAACGGATCAACCGATTTGGATGAAACTTTGCACGAGGATTGTTTATAGCCTGGATTAAAATATAGGATAGTTTTTATCCCGGGTCCGCGCAGACGAAGTCGCGGGCGGAAGCTAGTATCTAATATATTTGGATTCTTAGGGTTATGAAGCCAACTATGCCGCTGCATTATTTTTATCCCATCAAAAACATTGATCTAAAGCGATGTTCAAGTCACGTATAACCTGTCGGTTTTGTTACTAATCGTATGGGATTGACATTGACTGTCGGTTTTGTTACTATCCGTAACTATCCGTTTAAGGGACATAAATTATTAAATATAGGCATATTTGACGTCACAAAAATCTGTGCCAAGTTTAACAATTTTTCCCCAATCCCAAAAAGTGCACAGCGCCGCTAAATAAGATTACATCCCCATTTTGGGTGTAGGGTAGGTATGTACTCTAAAAACAAATTTACTGTTTTGTCGGCGTGATTGATTTATATACCCATGCCGAATTGCAGTTTTCTAGTAGTAACGGTTACTGAGGTAAGGCGAAGACGGACTGACGGACGGACATGGCGATCTCTCTGTCGCACTTGCTATTTCAAGCGACAGGCAGGGACGCTCTTCGTTTCCGTTTCGCGGTAGCAGCCCAAGCTCATATATTATCATAAATCTTCGTACCGGTCGTGCCGTCCTCCGCGCTCGGACGTGTGCTCATTAGTGAGTATTATATTCTTTGGACGTGTGGCGTCAGCTATACCCTATCTGTGGAATAGTTGATGCAACCCGGTAGGGCTAAAATAAGAGCTTGGCAACAGCTACCTTACTCACTTGCGTATATAGTTGGGTTGGCGGGAGTGAATGAGACCACAATCCGTACTCGGTTTCACATTTTCGTAGGTTGTCACTAAAATGAACTCGGGAAATGTCAAATGAATCTCTTTTAGTCCAGCAAAACATCATTGTTTGGTAGTAAGTGTTATAACGTCACTCCTTAACTTGCTCGCATTATAGCAGCTGTCATATTTTCTATAAACAAACGGACCGTCTCAGGGAAAATTAATTAATTTCCGTATTGTTCCGCGCTAAATCATTACAATACAGTAAAATTTACTTTCTTTATAGTTTAATGTAGAATATAAGCAAATGTCTTGTGCGATTGAAGGTTGTACGTCCCGTACGGAAAGAAAAGAAAATGTTCAGGGACCATTAAGCTTTCACCAGTAAGTTTCAATAGATTTTGATGTTATTCATGTAACGATCTAAGCTAAAATTAATAATCACTATTAGAAGTTTATGTAAATATCATCATGTTCAATTACTTGTGCAAAATCGGCATGTAAATAAGACAATTTTTGTGGATTAAAGAGGTCAAATCAAGGTGGTTTCTATGGAGTACCATACTAGCATGCTAGGATCACTTCGTTGTCTATCAGCCAGTCTGTCAATAATATTTTTTCTCAGGAACGCGTGGAGGTATAAAGTTGAAATCTAAATCAAATACTAAGTACAATCTCTGAGCTCAGCTAAAATCGAACTTCTAAGTAAAGATGCTAAAAAAATACGGCCGTAGGGTATATATACGTAAGGCCATATTTTGCCGCATATTGCCAAAGAGTAAGATTGAAATTCACCTGGTCTATGCAAAAACATTATTCACAGCCTAAGCTATTACACTAAGCCATTTTGTTGTCATTCTTCAGCAAACTTGCAATTTCGTATGTTCCAATACAGATTTTTCTATATACTGATAAATACATCCATGTCAATATCGATAAGTTATTGTTCCGAGTTCGATAAAAAATACACATCACTATGTAAATAAACATAACCTCTTGAATCCACAAAAAATGTCTTATTTACATGCCGATTTTGCACAAATAATTGAACATGATGATATTTACATAAACTTCTAATAGTGATTATTAATTTTAGCTTAGATCGTTACATGAATAACATCAAAATCTATTGAAACTTACTGGTGAAAGCTTAATGGTCCCTGAACATTTTCTTTTCTTTCCGTACGGCACGTACAACCTTCAATCGCACAAGACATTTGCTTATATTCTACAGTAAACTATAAAGAAAGTAAATTTTACTGTATTCTAATGATTTAGCGCGGAACAATACGCAAATTAATTAATTTTCCCTGAGACGGTCCGTTTGTTTATAGAAAATATGACAGCTGCTATAATGCGAGCAAGTTAAGGAGTGATGTTATAACACTTACTACAAAACAATGATAACATATTTAATTTTGCTGGACTAAAAGAGATACAAAAGAGATCCATTTGACATTTCCCAAGTTCATTTTAGTGACAACCTACGAAAATGTGAACCGAGTACGGATTGTGGTCTCATTCACTCTCACGCCAACCCAACTATATACGCAAGTGAGTAAGGTAGCTGTTGCCAAGCTCTTATTTTAGCCCTACCGGGTTGGTACTGACAAATTGTGGTAAAATCATGTAATCTGTAGAACCCATGACAGGAAAAAGGGCGGGAAACTCCGTGTGTGGCGGACGCGGCTTTTTTAACTATAATTTATAATTCATATTTTTGAGGATTGGTGTTCGTATCTTTTGTATATATTTGTAGAATTAGTGTTATTTTATTGGTTTTTAGTTTTAATCTTAGTTTTCTTATGGGGGATAGCACCCCCGACCCTGGGGGGACGATTCCCCCAGGGTCTAATGCTCAAACACCAATGGAGATTTTAATATCAGCAGTAGAGTCATCAATGGATACAGATGCATCTGTATCCAACTCTACAGAAACAAAACTAAAAAGAAAATTGCTTTCTGTAGTATGTAAAAATTATAATAAAAGAAAAAGAAAATCAGGAAGGAAAGTAGGGCAGAATGATTGTAAATGTGAAGACAACTTACAACATAATTTGAGTGAAGAGTCTATGTTACTCCCAGTCCAGTCCCAGTTCAAGTTCCAGTAGTAGGAGTAGAAACTCCTATTACTCCCGGTCATACTTTAAATTCAGACGCAAACGGTTCTCTTTCGATTCGGGTGCCTGTTGGTCGCGCTCAATACCAAGATACAGATATTGCTCCTTTTGTAGTACATGTTCAAAAAGAAGGCAATACTGAAGGCACAACCCTTCACCCAATAACATTTGGTCGCTTTATGCAGCGGAATAACATACAGGGCATTGAGGATGGGAGCGTTAAGCGTGTGGGCAGGAACCGCATCAGCCTCGCTTTTAAGACGCATAGTGATGCCAACAAATTTCTGAGTAATCAAAATTTAGAAAAAGAAAGATATAATATTAATAGATATTTTAATATTACGAGAATGGGTGTAATTAAAGGTGTACCTACTGACTTGTCAGATGACGAAGTTCAGGCTGCAATCAAGGTGTTCAGACCAGAACAAAATATACAGTTATAGTTGTAAAAAGTTTTTAATGTCATAGCTGCCTATAATACCTACGCAGCTTAGAAGAATTATATAGTTTTTTATTGTCTATGTAAAAACAGTAGAAGATAAAAATGGTGTTGAGTTGGAGTTAGTGAGTTGAAGTAAATAAATAATTAAATGGGTAAAAAGTGAGTTGTTTTCTGTTTCATACCGTAGAAGGCGGAAAGATTCGCAACAGAAATTTGGTCCTTCGAGAAATAAAAAGTGAATAAGTTGTGAAGATTGTGCATACGAAAATTCTTAAATTCGAATTTTTTACAAGAAACGTCAGAAACACAAATTGTATGAAAACGTCAAGAAGACAAATTTTGACCGAGCGGCCCGAATGGGTGCGTTCTAATACGCATACTTGAGGATTTTTCGTTTTACGCGAGCAGTGCCGGTAAATTCTGTCTGGCGCGGGAGGGCGTCCTGCGGTGCGTGCACGTTTTCCTGTTCGTGTACCGGAACGCAACGCCGAAAGTCAACGTCAACGTCAAGCAGTTGTCATTGTCAATGTAAATACGTAAATAGTTTGCTCGCGCCAGAAGAAATATTTCGGTGTTTATTCGTGTACATTTTGTAATTAAAATGCGTTGTGTAGATTTTTAGTGAGGTGTAACGTGGAAGATTGCGGTTTAGGAGTGTTGTATAAAGTTGTACAGTCATTGCATGTAAATATGGCTAAATTAGAAGAGTTGCGAGCGGCTCGTGGATATGTAAAAAGTGCCATTACAAGAATACACAATTTTTGCCACTCGGACAAATTAGCTAGTGCTTCTTCTGAAGCCGTGTTGGAAAAAAAATACAGACTGAATAAGGCGTTCGATGAATATGAGCATTTTAACAGGGCCATCCTATCTTTAGAGCCTGGCGACTGCGAGGACTATGAGCTAGTTGAAGACAAACGTGACGAGTGTTCGGAAATGATCAATAGACGGTTAAGCGAAATGGTTAATTCAGGTGGGCAACCTAGTCTCGAATTGCCAGAAGTAAGCCGAGGTAGGTTTACACACTTGCCTCCTATATGTTTAAAAAATTTTAATGGGAAAGATGTAATGGATTACCATCCATTTGTAAGTATGTTTAAGTCAGTTATCCATTCTGATGTAAAGTTGAGCTCTTGTGAAAAGATGTATTATTTGCGCTCCTATTTGACAGGAGAAGCATTAGATTTGATAAAACATTTAATGCTGAATGATGAAAGCTACATAGTTGCTCTGAAGCTTTTGGATGATAGGTATAATAATAAACCTAAAATTGTAAATTTTCATGTAAATAGCATAATTGACATGTCTGCTTACACAAAGTGTACAGCTCATGGTTTGCGCTCTATAGTGTCAACTGTAAATATGCATCTTGCTGCATTAAAGAATTTGAATGAACCAGTAGAATATTGGGACACATTGCTGGTTAACATTCTGGCCAAAAAGATTGACTCATATACTCATCGCGGATTTCTCCTTGAGCGTGACATGAAAGAGGTGCCTACTTTGTGTGAATTCCTTATGTTCTTGGAGAAGCGAGCTGTAGCGTTGGAAGCCACAATGAAGGAAGAGCCTCTGAAGCTGGGGAGATCTGTAGTCAGTGCGGCAGCGGCTTCTGGAGTGTCATGTAAGTTTTGTCATGATTCCCATAAGATTTATGAGTGTGTTAAGTTTAAAATGCTCCCTGCTCACGAGCGATCTGATTTTGTGGAATCAAACAATTTATGCAAGTTGTGTTTAAATTATCACCGGGGTAGGTGTATGTTAAAATTGAAATGTGCAACATGTCATCAGTTGCATAATACTTTGCTGCATAATATGCCAGCTAAGGGTAAAGTCACTAATGCTGTTCATGTTGATATACCCACTCAGGGAGGACAGGGTGTGACTAAAAAGTCTACTGTTGATATGGAAAGGTCGCCTGCTAAATTGTCTAGCCTAGTTGCTAATATCTCAGCAAAACGGCAGGCCCATAGTGTCTTGTTACCGACTGCTATGGTAAAATTGATGAAAAAAGATGGTACATTTACCTATGTTAGAGCATTGCTAGATTCAGCTAGTCAAGTGAGTTTCATTTCTGAAAAGGTGGTGAAAAATGTAAATAGTTGTGTATATAATACAGACGAGATTGTCACTGGTGTGTGCAATGGGAGAAATAATATCTCACAAAAAACAGACATTGTTGTTCATTCTATCGTGAATGATTTTAAGATCAATGTGTCATGCTGTGTGACAAATGCTATAACATGCCCTCTACCTCAGCAAACATTTGACATTTCACAATTTAATATTCCTGCAAATGTCAAGCTGGCCGATGAGCATTTTAATGAAACAGATGAAATTTCACTGTTACTGGGTTGTGACATATTTTTCCAGGTGCTGCAGCGTGAGTCTCTGCCGCTGACACCTTCTGGTCCGTTTCTGGTGAATACGAGTTTTGGTTATGTTGTGGCCGGGAAGCTGCCAGTGTTGGCTGGCAAGATTTCAACATGTAACTTTTGTGTTACTACTGAAGGTAATCCTTTAAATATTAATAAAATGCTGTCCCCATTCCCAGGGGATACAGAGCTGAAGGCATCATTATTATCAAATAATGTGCATAATTCTTCTGAAAACATTGATGACATTATGTCAAAATTTTGGGAGTGTGAAAAGGTACCTGATCTTATCAAGGAGGTTGGTACAGAGTATCAGTTAGCTGAGCAGATTTTTCAGGAATCTGTTAAATTAGAAAATGGGAAGTTTACAGTTGCTTTGCCTGTGAAGGTTGAATTGGAAAAGTTGGATCTAGGTGATTCTTTCAGCAGCGCTTTGCAGCGGTTTTTCAATTTAGAAAAGCGGTTCTCAAAGGATGTTGGTTTGCATGAAAAATATAAAAAGTTTATACACGATTATATTGACCAGGGTCATGCTAAATATTATGACATCGCTAATTATGACCTAAGTGCAGGTAATGTCATGTTTTTGCCCCATCATCCGGTTATAAATCCTAAAAGCAAAACCACGCCGGTACGGGCAGTGTTTGATGGTGGTGCTGTCACAAAAAATGATTTGTGTTTAAACGATATTCTGCTGAACGGTCCCGTTGTTCAACGTGATCTTTTTGATATTCTGATCTTATTCAGAACATTCAAATATGTGCTTTTATGTGACATAAAGGCAATGTATCGACAGATTTTAATTGAAGATAAATACCGCAGCTTGCAAAATATCTTATGGCGGGATTCTAGTGACGAACCAGTAAGATGTATACAATTGCAAACGGTCACGTACGGTTTAAAAAGTAGTGCTTTTTTGGCAACAAGATGTTTAATTGAACTTGCTCAAAGACATAAGGAACAATATCCCTTGGCTGCATTTGTCCTCATGCACACCAGTTATGTTGACGACATTCAATGCGGGTCTAATAATATTGATGAGCTTATTCAAACTAAGCAAGAGTTAACAGAACTTATGAAGTTAGCTAGTTTGTCTCTTCATAAGTGGTGCTCTAATCACCAAGAGATTTTAAATGATATCCCGAGTGAATTGCATCAACTTGACTCGAAAAGTTTTGACAAAAACAATGATTACGTAAAAACTCTTGGATTGACCTATAATGTTGTTGATGACACGTTGAACATGAAGTGTCCTGTAAACGTAGTTCAAGAAAAATACACTAAGCGACAGATGCTTAGTTTTATTAGCAAATTTTTTGATCCTTTGGGATTATGTGGGCCTGTGTTAGTTCAGGCAAAAATATTAATGCAGCAAGTTTGGTTTGAAAATTTAAAATGGGATGAGTTTTTACCTCAAAATCTCAATAACAGGTGGGTCGATTTTGCTAATAGTCTGGTTCAAATGTCTTGTATTTCAATAGCAAGGAATATTAACGTTCAACAAGCGCAAACCATAGAGCTTGTAGGCTTTTGTGATGCTTCTAATTTGGCCCATGGCTGTTGTCTGTACTTACGGGTAATTGATGTTGATAATCAAGTTTCAGTGAACCTTCTTTGTTCCAAGTCGCGCATCAATCCTAAAAATAAAAGTTTGAGCATTCCGAAGTTAGAGCTTAATGGTTCTTTACTTCTGGCGATTCTGGCTAGAAAAGTGTATACTGCCCTATCTCTAAAATATTCAGTAAATACTTACCTTTATACTGACTCTATGATTGTACTGGCATGGTTAAGAACCTTGCCGATTAAGTTAAATATGTATGTAGGTAATAGAGTTGATAAGATTAACAAGCTGGCCTCAGATTTTGAATGGCATTATGTAAATACTAAGGCTAATCCTGCAGATTTGCTATCTCGCGGTGTAGAGCCCCAAGCTTTGGAAACATGTAAGTTGTGGTGGTATGGATCCCAGTTTTTGGCGGATTCGGCTTATTGCCATAGGACTGTAGAAATTGATATTTTAAAGACTGATTTACCAGATATTAAGCCCTCGTTTAAGGCTTGTAACGCATGCGTGGATTCTAATTTAATTCATGATTTAACACAAAGATATTCTAATATTGACAAGTTATTTAGGATTGTGGCTTATATCCTTAGATTTGTATATAACTGTAAAAATGTAAATGTTGATAAGAAAGTTGGACATTTAAGCCCCCAAGAATTGAATTTTGCTTTGCGGTTAATAATTAAGTGTGAGCAAAGAATTATTTTTCAAGATGATATCGATAATTTAATTAATAAGTTGCCACTAAAGTCCGGTTTAAATAAATTGCATCCTTTTATTGATTCCGAAGGATTGCTAAGAGTGGGTGGTAGATTACAAAATGCAAGTTTGCCTTTCTCTCAGAAACATCCCATTATTTTGCCAAAAGGTTCTCATATTACCAAAATGATTATTCAAAGAGAACATTTAAGGTTGAAACATGCTGGTAACACTTTATTGTTGAATAGTTTAAATGAGCAATATTGGATTATAAATGCAAATAGAGAAATAAAGTCCGTTTTGTATAAATGTATAAAATGTTTTCGACTTAAGTCAAAAAACGCTACTCAATTAATGGGTGCTTTGCCATTCGATCGTGTGAATATGACCCGCCCCTTTCAAATTGTGGGCACTGATTACGCAGGTCCTTTCTATGTAAAACAGACTAGAATTAGAAATCCTGTAATAACAAAGGCTTATGTTGTAATATTTGTATGTTTTGTAACAAAAGCCATACATATTGAATTGGCTTCTGATATGACTACTAATACTTTTTTGGGATGTCTCAAAAGATTCATAGCTCGCAGGAATAAGCCTACAAAAATATATTGTGATAATGCTGCTTATTATAAAGGCGCCGAAAATGTTCTTAAGGAACTATATAATTTACAAAACTCCATAAATCATCAAAACTCTGTGGTCAATTATGCAACTTCGGAAAGAATATCTTTTCATTTCATTCCTTCCTATTCACCAGTTTTTGGTGGTTTATGGGAGGCAGGAATAAAGAGTATTAAATACCACATGAAACGCGTAATTGGAAACGTAGTTTTCACCTATGAGGAGATGTATACAGTTTTAGTGCAAATAGAAAGCATATTAAATTCTAGACCTCTTACTCCAATGTCAAGAGACCCTAATGATATGACATACTTAACTCCTAGTCATTTTCTCACGGGTAGTTCGCTATCTTCCTATCCTGATACCGATTTAACTAATGTCAATTTGGGAAAACTAAGCTTTTGGAAGCGATGTGTACAAATGCAGCAACATTTTTGGCAGCAATGGCACAAACAATATTTGGTTATGCTGCAGAGCAGGCCCAAGTGGAGAAATGAGTCCCCTAATATCGAAATAGGTACTTTAGTTTTGTTACGAGAAGATAATGTCTCACCTTTGTGTTGGCCAGTGGGTCGAGTTGTAGATGTTCAACCCGGCAAGGACGGTAAAGTTAGAGCCTTGCATGTTAAAACCATGAGGGGTTCTATCGTTAAAACTAGCATCATGAAAGTTTGTCCTTTACCAATTGACTATAATTAGCTTTTAAGTGTTTTTCATGTGAGTTTTCCTTTCATATTTCGTTTTTATTTGGCATTACGTTAATTTTTAGTTTGGCCCCAATATGTTCAGACCAGAACAAAATATACAGTTATAGTTGTAAAAAGTTTTTAATGTCATAGCTGCCTATAATACCTACGCAGCTTAGAAGAATTATATAGTTTTTTATTGTCTATGTAAAAACAGTAGAAGATAAAAATGGTGTTGAGTTGGAGTTAGTGAGTTGAAGTAAATAAATAATTAAATGGGTAAAAAGTGAGTTGTTTTCTGTTTCATACCGTAGAAGGCGGAAAGATTCGCAACACAAGGTGCCCATTGGTTGTGGTCCAGTCGTTAAAATTAGAAGAATAAAAAGGAAAATTACTGTAAATAATACTAGTCAATTCATTGATACCGGAACTATCATCATCACATTTGATGGCCAAATACTGCCTACACGTGTATATATGTGGTATACATCACTGCCAGTTGATTTATATATATATATCCCACCGTGCAGTGCTATAACTATAACTGTTGTCGTTTTGGCCATGCCAAAAATCAATGTCGCTCAGTACCAAAGTGCTACAAGTGTGGCCAAGGCCACTCCGGTGACAATTGTAATGTAGAAGAGGATGACTATTGGTGTTGTCTGTGCAAGGGGCGGCATCAAGCCACTAGTAAATCATGTTTAGAATTTAGTAGACAAAAAAACATTAAAGAGACTATGAGTAAAAGTTGTATCTCCTACATGGAAGCCATAAAAATGCATCCACCGGTTTCTAAAGTTTCTTATGCTGAAGCCTTACTTTCAACTCCGACGCCATCTTCTTCACCACATACCCTAAACAATACATACAATACAAACTCGCCATCAACCTCAAACACTAGGTCTCATTCATAGAAAAAAACGGTGTTTTTAAAACCAAGAACTCCCTCAAGGCCCTCAAAGGGTTTTGATCACCTTGCTCTCGCAGAAATAATAAGAGAGCCGGTATTACAAAAAGGAAAACCTATTTATGAAAATAATAGTAATAATGATGAGAACCTGAATACTTCTGATATAATAAAATTTCTTATTCAGTTATTATCACAACCGAAAATAGTATCACTGTCCAACGTTGCTGCAGTTATTAATGCAATTTATCAATTCCAAAATATTAACAATGGATCAAAGGTCCTGTCTAGTGCAGTGGAACTGTCGCAGCTTAATCAGTAGAAAACAAGATTTAATATATGTTATAAATAAGCATGATCCTTTTCTCATCTGTCTCCAAGAGACATGGTTGAGACAAGGTTAATTGTTCAAAATGCCAGGATATACTTGTCTCAGAGAAGACAGGTCTGATGGGTATGGTGGTGTGGCCATACTTGTCAAAAATTCACTCTCAGTAACATCTATCACTCTCCCTGATCACAGTGAAGACCTATCAGTTATTGCAGTGGTAGTTAATGGTATTTGCTATATGTCTGTATACTTTGCAGAGCCAAACAATGCTATATTTCGTAAGTTAAAATTAATCCTAAAGTTCCTCCCAAAACCATTTATTTGCTTAGGCGATTTTAATACTCACAACAAATTTTGGGGTTGTGCCAAAACATCATATTATGGGGAACAATTGCTTGAGATTTTTAATCATAGAAATTTATGTATTTTAAATACTGGAGCTCCAACACGGCTAGGTAGAACCCCAAGTGCTCTTGATTTATCTATTTGTACCCCCGACCTTGCATCATCTCTTACCTAGTCTCCTTTAGACTCAACACATGGAAGTGACCACTTTCCGTTATTAATTTCTTTTCCATTTATAAAACCTCCAAAGCAAGCAAGGCAACCACGCATTAAACATAAGCTGACAGATGTAACAGATGTTACTTGGGGTTTGTTCAGGGAGGCTGTTAAACAAAAGCTAAAGGAATTACCTAGTGTGGGTCACTTTAGCACTTCAAATTGCTCAGAAGCATTAGCAGCAGCAATAATTGAAGCTGCTAATGAAACCTTTCTGTTAAAAGGTAGTGGTCCAGGATTCATACCATCCCCACCATGGTGGGACTCTGAATGCACACTTGCAGTTAAAAAAAGAAAGGAGGCTGAGAAAATGTATTGCCAAGATATGACAAATCATAATTTTAATAACTATTTAGAAATTGCTAATTCCACTAAAGAATTACTGACGATGAAGAAGTTTGAAGGATGGCATAAGTTTTGTAAGTCTTTAAGTCCTAATGTTTCACCAACAATTGTTTGGCAAAATATTAGAAGGTTTAGATCTGCATTCAAAGACACTGAACTGAATAAAATATCCCCAGATTTGGCAGAACAAGTTATGGATCGTTTAGCACCCCCTTATGTTCCTGAGCATCTTGTACTTATGCCACCTCATTCTTGTGTTGATGAATGTAGACTGTTCATTCCTAGTTCATTAATTCTATCAAACAATAGCAATATTAATAATTTAAATTCACCGTTTACACTTGCAGAACTTAAAGGCGTGCTTTCATCAACAAAAGATTCCGCCCCTGGCGAAGACGGGATTCCTTATTCTTTCTTGTCACATCTTGATGATAATTGCCTTTGGTATTTCCTTTCTTTAATTCACGAAGTTATGATTACGGGAATTGTTCCTCGAGCGTGGAGGACCCAAACATTGATCTTGTTACTTAAGCCCAATAAACCAAGTTCAGACCCGGCATCGTACAGACCTATTGCTTTATCATCCGTATTAGCGAAAACTGCTGAACATCTTGTAAAAATCCGATTGGAATGGTTCCTAGAACATAACAAATTATTGAGTAGTAGCCAATTTGGGTTTCGGAAAGGTAAATTCACTCTTGACAGCTTGAGCATTTTTACCACAGATATAAGAATAAGTTTAACGAACAATAATTTCTTGGTTGCAGCGTTTCTAGATATTAATGCTGCTTATGATAACGTAAACATTTCAATTTTACAAAATAAACTGGTAAAGTTGAATGTTCCAATCTTAATTACTAAACTTATTGTAAATATGTTGTACGAAAGGTATATTAAGTATTCACTGGATCAGGTTGGAAATGAAAATATACAAAGAACGGTATGGAAGGGTTTACCTCAAGGCTCTGTTTGAGCCCTTTACTATATAACGTTTACACGTATGATATGGTAAAGTCTGTAGAAGTACATGCAAATGTTCTTCAATATGCTGATGATTTACTTTTATATGTTTCTGGACGATCTCTAGATAATACTAGTGCTTCACTTTCTTTAGCTTTAACTGCTTTAAAGGCTTGGTTAGATAGTAACAGTCTAGATTTATCTCCGGCTAAAAGTTCCGTGGTGTTGTTCTCTCGTAAGCAAAATATTCCATCTTTTCATGTTGATTATAATGGAGTTCAGCTACCTATCAAAGATCAAGCAAATTTTTTGGGTTTGTATTAGATAAAAAGTTAATTGGTATCCCTCACCTAGAATATATAAATAACATTGAGGTGTGAGCGGAATCTAAATGTTTTGAGATGTCTCACAGGAGTCTGGTGGGGTGCTCATCCCTTTACAATGAGACTATTATACAATGCATTGATTAGGAGTATGTTAGATTATGGTACATTTTTACTCCATCCTAGTAATTCAACAGCACTAAAAAAACTAGATTCTATTCAGTCAAAGGCTTTGAGGTTGGTTTTGGGTGCTATGAGGTCGAGTCCAATTAGGTGCTTACAGGTAGAGTGCTGTGAGCCACCCTTGGGGTTGCGAAGACAGTTTCTTTGTGATAAATTATTTTTTCGTACATTACAATTGAGCACTCATCCTTTGTTCCCAAAGGTAAGGCAACTAACTGAGCAGGTCGAAACTTGTAAATATTGGAAACACAAAGATCCCCATGTTTAGTTAAAAGTCATAAAAAATTGAAAGATTAGAAGCACCCACATGTAGAAGCTGAACTTTGCCTCTTTACGAATTTAATTATAATAGCCTTATTACTGTTCCCGATATACAATTCGACATAGGAGTCTCTAAACATGACCTTAATCCAAAACAGGAGTTTGTTGGCATCATTAATAGTCAATGGCCCGACTTTCACTGTTTATACACAGATGCCTCAAAACATGCAGATAGCACTTGCGTTGGTGTTGGAGTTTACCATTCACAATATAAGGGAATTCAATTAATTAAACTTCCGCCTGAGACTTCGGTTTATACGGATGAATGTTTTGGTTTATTTAAAGCAATAGAATATGTTCTTTTATTAAAGATTCCAAATACCATTATCTTTTCAGATTCTCGTAGCTCTTTAGAAGCTATTATGCGGTTTCCATTTAAGTCTCACAAACAGTCACCAACTATTTTTAGGATTAGGAATCTGTTAAATAAGTGCTCTGAGAGGGGTTGTGCTGTCGTATTGGCTTGGGTGCCGAGTCATGTAGGCATTCCGGGGAACGAAAGAGCCGACTAATTGGCAAATGAAGCCATACGCATCGGAGACGTTACCTCATACGCTAACTATTGTCATGATTTAGTTAATATGGCTAAAGTATATATGTACGAAGACTGGAATAGGGTACCTATGGAGTAGTGAGACAAAAGGAATTCATTATAGAAATATCCAGCCAAACATTCCAAGGAAACCATGGTTTAGCAAATTAGTATTTTCAAAAACTGTTACTTCGGTACTGTGTAGGATGCGCTTGGGTCATGTATTTACCCGAGAGCGATTGCACATGATGAATAAAGTTCCGGATCCCTATTGCTCTTGTGGTGACTATGGGGATCTAAACCATGTTTTCTTTTCATGCACGCAGTACGATCGAACTGCCTTCTTTTCTAGCCTTGTATCATTGCGTATTCCTTTTCCAACATCAATTAATTGTTTATTACAAAGTAATTCGTATGATATTTATAAAATTTTATCAGTATTTATAGAGAAAAATTATCCTCTCCTTTCCAAATTTCCGAAATCATCCCGTTTTATCCTTGTTTCCCTAACTTTTAACTCAAATAACATGACATTGGCTAATCTATGTAAAGCCAGAAAAAAAAAAACCCATGACAGCGATTTGACATTTTGGAACTGGAATAATCTAATCTTTTGCGCATCTTGACTTTCTTTGTCTTATTTAAACAAGTTTAAAACTTGAAGTTTTATATGTAGAGATTTTTTGGTGAAGAGTAAAATATTTATTCAAGCAAAATTTGCCGTCATAATGTCGTATAAAATATACTCAAAATCTAATTCATACATTCTTGGCAAAAGTTATCTATCTAATACATTCTTTGGTAAGCATCAAACAATATAATTATAAAGATACGATATACAGCAACCGCAATCGATGATTTACCGTTTTATTTTTTTACAGGTGGCACTAATCAAGTGGGCAAGGCCATACACATATCGACTAATCTGCGATTCCCACAAGCGGTTGCTTTGAAGCTACCGACTAATGTAGTCGATATAAACGCGGCTGAGATGGGTCGCTTTTCACCCTTAAGAGAACGAGACATATCTGGTCCTGTCATCAATTCATATTATAAGAAACTGGATTTGCCACAAATTGATATAACAAGTCAACCTGATCCCCATGTAAACAAATACGATTGCCGTGGAGCTGTGAATCTCTCTTCTTCTATGCAGAGTAATGTTCCGAGTCCCTTCAGTGGAAACCACACTCACTTGGGCATGCCAGGCTCTCAGTGGGGTCAGGGCAACAAGTATTTGTCAGACCATCTCCACAGCGCTCATTATCTCACATTAAGGAATGAATACAGGGACAAAGCCTTGAACTCAGGTATGGGTCATTACAATACTTGCTCATGACTAATCAATCATGCTCTAAATTACTTTAAAAAACATGTTATAAATTGAATATACATTAATATATAAATTCATGAATAATGGTGCTTATGGAAAGAAAACAAATGTCATCAATCATTGTGTGAGTGCTACCTTATCTTAGTGCATTTGCTTATCTGATCACATCAGTATTTGTTAATTTATTCGTACTAGTATATTCTGGCCACACTTACCCACTGCCGACTACTTTGCTAATGACTCATTTTAACAGAATAAATTTGTAACTTAAGTTTTAATATGGTTGTTACTTTTTCAAAGCATAGCCGTAACATTGGGAAGAAGAGACATGAGTACCGTTGCAACCCCTCCAATGAGTGCCAGAGAGAAGTTGAAACATGCCGTTAAAGAGTATGGCTCTACTGTGATAATATTTCATGTCACAATCTCAGTGTTTTCATTGGGGGGATGTTATCTCCTAGTGTCTAGGTATGGTACCCAAAGCTGTGTTTTGACTTGATTTGATTAAAAAAATATGCTTATGATTCATTCTTATATATTTTTAATCCATTAAAGTTTCATAATTATATTTTTAATGATGAAATTTACGACTTTGGAAGTCTTGATCTGGATACTGTATTAAAATAACTCACATTTCAATAATAGCATGAACATATTTTGTCATTTGCATTTAACATTCATTTACAATGTAAATGGGCATTATTGTGCTAATGATGCAGGTGTTTATTGCTAATAAACATACCTTTTTCCTTCTTGCTTGGATTGATTTCATTTCATTTACTTTGTTTCATTCTTTGAGAAAGCTGACCTTGTGCATATTGTGTAACATTATTTTCCTAGATACAACAGTAACTTTTTTTTTACAGCGGCGTTGATCTAGTGTCAATCCTGCAAAAGTTAAATATTGGAGATGGAACTGTGTCAAAATTGGTCACATCAAATGCTGGCAGTTTCGTTGTAGCATACGCAGTACACAAAGTCTTTGCTCCAGTGAGGATGGCAATCACATTAACAGCTACCCCGTTTATTGTGAAATATCTAAGGAGTATAGGGATTATTAAAAGAAAACTAAATTCTGGTGTTGGGAATGGGAAGTAAAAAGTTATTATTTATATTTGAACTTGATAGCTTTACTAATGGTGGCGTTATATTCAAATGGTATTTTGTTCTAAGGTAATAATTTTAAAGTTAATATGATTCTAGAATATGACTGAATTAACATGTTAGTATAAGTAACACACTTAGTATGCCGCGGCGCAAAGCGTCAATACCAGCATGTCTATCATGGGACAGCCGCGACATACTCTCGATTTTTCTCGCACTATACCTCTTGTTCTAAGTGTTCTAATAAGAGACAGACTTCGCAACAGTAACATACAAAGTCATTTAAATTTTATTTACATATCAGCACGGCTATCTATCACTCGACGGCGCGCGAGCCCTCTCGATTTTTCTCGCACTATCCGTCTGTCTCTTATTAGAACAATTAGAACAAGAGGTATAGTGCGAGAAAAATCGAGAGTATGCTAAGAGGTCGAAAAAATTCCATAATTCTTGATTTTTTTAAGTCTTTTACAAATAATAAATAAATAAAAATATAACTTTGAAATACTTCGTTTTTTTATCATTATATGGCTGGTTATTCTTAAGTTTCGACAAGCGAGGCGTTGAGTAGAGCAGCACTCATGGCGTAACAAGTGATTGCACAAACTTCTCGTTCCCACTTTCTCAGGCAAAAAAGATCTTAGTATTGTAGGCGCCTACACCATGGTTAACGATACTCTAACAAAAAAACGACTGTTAATTCTTTACTATTAATAATAAATAGCACAAGCACCACACGCGCTAAGATCTCTTTTTACCTGACAAGTATATGTGGCAAGGTGCAGGAGCGTGTACAAGTGTGCGCGTTTTCATAGCCGCTTCACGCCCCTCGCGTCCATAAGCGAGCCTATAGGATGGGGCAAATAACGATATGAAAAACTGTTAGTGTGGTTTGGACCCAAAAAACGAACAAATTGGATTTTTTATCCAAACGTCATATGTAATGCCCCATCCACTCTCTCGAGGCGCTCGGCACGAGTCTTGGCGAGTGGAGGCCGTAGGAGTGCTAGCCATCCACACTCGATTTATTCAGTTACTCGCTACGTCTACTACAAGATGGACTGGTTCCATTTGGTAGAACTCCATAAAAGTGGAACACAACTCGTTACTCCTCTCCGTCATTATTAAAAAATAACACGTGCGTCGTTAGGTTAGGTCTACTCTACAGCAGCAAACACAAAGTGAGCGAGCGCGAGAGTGTGGTTGATTCCCTCGCGTCCGAAAAACCGACAACAAGCGGAGCGACAGCGAGGCGAGCCGAGGAAAGACGAGGGGACACGAGTGCACCGTCCACACTCGCCTCTTGGGGTCTGGATGGGGCATAAGAAATTTAATGAATATGAAGATTGACTAAGTTTAAGCTGGTTGTGAATAAATATTCCGTACATAAGTTCCGAAAATCTCATTAGTACGAGCCGGGATTAGAACCCACGACCGCCGCTTGACCTACCGTAGCTAAGGATCTTATGTTAGCTTGCCAAATAATAAATGAAGGGTGTACCCTATATTTATTTATATTAAAACGTAGGTATACACTAATAAATATTATTAGCTGAATAAAATATTGCTAAAACAATGATGCCACATTGTGTATCAGTGATGAAGGTAGGACCTTAGACTAATGGATACAAATAATAGTGTAATATATGACCAAAGACACAATACCAGTGCCGTAATAACGCAGTCATGTTTTAGTCCAGACAATAAACTAACAAATTGTATGGGAAAAATGACAATTTTGGAAGCAATTTATAATAGCTCATTATTTATATGTAACGGATATATTATCAATTAAATAGTTACTCAGCGACAAAATTTCAGACATCAAAAAAAAAAAAAAACTAGCTTCTGAAGTCAGAAAAAATATTTTTGTCTTTATTTTGGTTCATTTACATTTGCTCTATAAAATTCAAGATAAATCGTACAAAAAAAATGCAATGCATGCTTCATTTAAATCTACACAGGGTGAATTTTTAATGAGTGTCCAAATTCAAGTATAAGATTCTTCGGCAAAAAATATAAAATACGTGTTTTTTTGTTTCATATCATTCAGTACTACAATTTTTAGTAATTGCTGCTTAAAGTTATCCCAAAAAACCTTACCGCACGGGCACCTCAGCGGGTAGTAAGGGTTAACATGGCACGCCTCTCCCTCCCCCTCCCCCGCCCCTCTCCGTGCGGCACTGAATCCCGAGTGACCACGCTGTACGGATAATTCTTTTGGGATAGACAATTTATAATTAAAAAAATACCTACCTGTTTTTTTTCAAAAGTTGAGTCTATTAGTGATACCAAATGCCTACAAAAAAATTGGACACTCATTAAAAATTCACCCTGCATAATTACTTCCGGGTGGTTTGTCGGATTCTTGAATAAATCATCTTTGAATAACATTTTAAATTGAAATCCACAAAAAAAAACGCTATTATAAATTAATGTTTTTTAAAACCGTATTTTGCCTGGAGTATTTGGGCATGATTGATTACTATTACACACATGTAATAAATGAAGTTTAATAAATGCTCCCATTTATATTGCGTATGTTACACCAAGGACATGCGCATGCGTACGAAATCGAGATTCAAGGTACCTACTTATTATAAAGGATATAGTATAGCCTATAATAGCAACATTGTGTCATGCATACAAGTTTTCGTTAGTCTTTGTTGGAATAGCGCGCTATAGCGTTTACGTCAATAACCCAATTAAGATAATAGAGTCAAACGTCCATTCTTGTTTATTTAGATATGTCTACGTTAGATAATACACTTGTTCCTAGGTATGTTTAACGGCAGATTAGCTTGAATCATTTGAATGACTCGTATAATATATGTCGCGCTGAGTAAACACAGGCCAAGACCAGTTAAATAATTACTTAATATATTGGTGTTTCGTTGCGAAAATGTTATGTTCAGTGTTTTTATTCTTATTGATATCAACAAGCGTTCTTGGTAACAACAGGTATGTGGTTGGTAGATATTACATATTTACTTACTCAATAACTTAGAACCGGTTTTTACTTACCTACTACGAGAAATATTTAACTTTTAACATTATAGCATAACTAACCTAAAAACCCGTTATAAGCAGATATACTTAACCCACTGATTAAGAAATCCAAACCACCATAGTTACACAATATCTGGCAATCATTTTAAAAATGTGTCATATTAGGTACCTACTCATAGATTAATAGTACCTAAGCATTGTATGTAATATGTAGGTACAGTCAGCATTACATAGTAACAGCCAAAGTAGCCAAATATATCGTAACACTTCCTTACTCCTATAGTAATAAAGACGTGTTCCGATATATTTGGCTACTACTAACTATATGATGCTGACTGTACCTACTTAGTGTACCAGTCAGCGTCAATAATTAGTAGCAGCCAGAGGCTCTAGTATAAGTTTTACCGAAACAAAACTTTACGATCGCGTTTGCGTTTTACCCTTAATTTGTATGGGATTTGACAGCTAAACGCAAAAGCGGTCGTAACGTTTTGTTTCGGTAAAACTTATACTAGAGCCTCTGATATTTCGTAACACACCCTTATTCTTACAGTAATAAAGGCGTGTACCGAAATATTTAGTTGCCTTGGCTCAATGAACCTCAGAACCCCGTCATTAATGAACAAAAATAGTACATAAAAAAAATAACAGTTGGGTGATGGGATCCATGAGGAATTGAGGGAACTCCTCAATTATATCAGGCACACGTGTAGTGATTTTGGTATTTTCAATTATAACTCGTGTATTTACACCCGGAAATCATAAATTTGGTGATGAAGACCACAGATGACAGGAGTTCCTCAATTATATGTATACATATAATTGAGGAATTCCTTAAAAGTACGTCACAGATTCTGATAAGATTCCGTTGAAATAGCAACTTAGGAAGTGCCAAAGGTGATCCTTGTGGAATCGACGGAAGTCCTCATATATTATCGGGCCACATACAGCGATTGGGCTTTTTCTCTAATAATCAAACGTATTTGCTTTCGGAAATCATTTCATGTAGTAAATTGGAAAAAAAATGTCAAAATGTTCTCGTGGCTTGGCGGAGTACTAAATTGAGTCGGTTAAAACTTTTTTTTAAAGTAAATTATACATTTTAAATCTTTCTACAGCAATACGAACACAGTGACTGGCGAACAGTATCTCTTCGACTTCACTGGAGCTGACGGTGTGCAAGGATGGCAGGAACAATCGGACACTGTGCGCTCTGTAGGGATGTCCAAAGCAGTTCTAGTCATTCACCAGAACACTGAATACAAAAGAGCGATATTCTTTGCCCTGCTAAATCCTCAAGCAAATGGGGCCGGGTTTGCTGGAGTCAGAGCTTTGCGCAAGTATGACCTGACGGGGCATACGAAATTGCAGCTGCGGTGTCGCGCCCAGGGACAGTTCAACGGGTTCAAAGTTGTGTTACGACATAAAGACTTGAACAACGAGCCAAACTGTTCCTTTGAACAGTATTTCCAAGTTAGTTGCACTTACTTACATGTTTAATTCTCTATAAACGTTATCACATTTCTGACATCAGCTGCTTTGCCTATTTTATATTCGTAATTTGTTTCTATTGCAGGGTCCGAAGGATTTCGCTGTTCGTGATCTGGCCTTTTCAGAATTTAAAGCGTACTACCGCGGTAAACGAGTCAGTAATGAGACTCTTGACATATCCCAAATAACCAGTATTGGAATTCAAATGTACGGCGGTGTGTACCAGCCCGTTAAACAGAAAGGTCCGGCTACTTTAGAGATAGATTGGATAAAAGCAGTGTAACAATAATTATTGCTTGTGCTCTAAAGAAACGTGTCAAGAGAAAACGTTGGGTCTAACTATGGTTCATCACCATCATCATCATCATCATATCAGCCGAAAGACGTCCACTGCTGGGCATAGGCCTCCCCCAAAGAGTGCCAAAGTGACCGGTCCTGCGCCACCCGCATCCAGCAACCTTTACCAGAAATGATGCTATCCGCAGCAGAACCAAGGTAACCGATATAGCCTTCCGAATCGCTAAACTTAAGTGGCAGTGGGCGGGGCACATAGCACGTAGAACCGATGGCCGTTGGGGCGGAAGGGTTCTCGAGTGGCGACCACGTACCGGAAGGCGCGGCGTGGGTAGGCCCCCCACAAGGTGGACTGAAACTATGGTTACTGAAAAGGAATATCTACACGCATCTGAACTTGTTAGATGAAATTCACCACCGTCGGAACGTCGTCTTCGCTGATATCGTCCGCCTCCATCGCGTTGCGACCGCTGATTGACGTAAGCTGACAATATTTCACATTAGACGCTCAATCTGGATCGCGATCAACGAATCGAGATCATTGATATCAAAAGATACTTAACGATCCGCCAATTTAACACATTTGACAGTCAATATGGATTAAGATCATTGATCTCGATCTAGATTGAGCTGAGCGTGTAATGGCTGCCACACAGATATGTTTTATGTTCTTATAACAAAATAGTATTATATTCGTATTTCTTAAAGTCAAAACTATATAAATAAGCCGAAATCATTTTATGTAAATAAAATATCTTTCAAGTATTATGCTAATGGTTTTACCTTAGTTATCCATACGGTCAAACAGGAAATCATGATCGAATTGATACACGAGCATTTCTTAAAAACTATGCCACTCAGTTTTTTACGAGATTTTCTGCAACTTCTATGTTATTTCTACTCAAATACGACCTCTTTCCATAACAATAGAAAAAAGTGTCCTAATTTCCAAACATTGTTGAACTTCCCCAGCGTGTTACCGCCTTATAAAATATGGCAATGGGGACAATAGGGAAAAAATCTTTCGGACATATTTTTTAACCGAATTCAAAAAAAAGGAGGTTCTCAATTCGGTTGTATTTTTTTTCTTTTTTTTTTCAATGTTTGTTACCTCAAAACTCCGTCATTGATGAGCCGATTCGTAATTTTTTTTTTGTTTGTAAGTATATGCTTCCAGGTGGGTCCCATTTTTTTCAAATATTCAATTGGATGATGGGATCCATGAGGAATTGAGGGAACTCAATTATATTAGGCACGCGTGTAGTGATTTTGGTATTTTCTATTATAACTCGTATTTACACCCGGAAATCATAAATTTGGTGGAGTGGATTTGATGATGAAGACCACAGATGACTTATGGAATTCCTCAATTATGTAGTTAATAGTACAAAAGTATATCGCAGATTTCGATAAGATTCCGTTGAAATAGCAACTAATGAAGTGCCAAAGGTGATCCTTGTGGAATCGACGGAAGTCCTCAAATATTATCGGGCCACATACAGCGATTGGTTTTTTTCCCCTAATAATCAACGCATTGGCTCTCGGAAATCAGTTCATGTAGTAAATTGGAAAATATATGTGGAAATGTTCTCGTGGCTTGGCGGAATACTAAATTGAAGTCGGTTAAAACTTTGTTTTTAAAGTAAATTATATTTTTCCAAAACTTGTGTCGTATTAGGATAACAAAACTCCTAGAAAAAATAATGAAAGTGACATTTGTTTTGAGAAACGTCACTTAAGACGGTTTGCACCAACCGCACCAACTTACGATTACAAACTGATCAACGTTAAACGTGGCGTCGGTAGATGTCATTCCATAGAAACTTGACAAACTTTCCATACGTATTCAGATTTTAACGATCACCGCTTACGATTACAGACAGTTTGGTGTAACCCACCCTTAGTGACTTGTCAACCAAGTTAGAATAGAGCTTAAATTCCACAAAATCTTGATGATTTAACACGTTCACTGATGAGGTACGATGTAGTCCGTTTCCGCTACATACGGGGAAACCCACGGGATTGGCTACGAGCGTAGCAATATTTGGCAGTGAAAGTGTTAACCTCTTCATGTTTTATATTTTAATTTGTCATCGGTTTTTATTTTATTTTATTTTACTGTGTTACGTACCGTGTCCTCACTAGATGGACCCTACGGAAGACCAGCGCTGGCTGCAAAGCCAGCATCATGCTGAGTAGGGCCCATTTCGTGACACTGCACAGATTTATTTCTTCTTTTCTTTGTCCTGTAATACTGTGTTTTGTTGTGTTGTGTCATGAATAAATATATTTGATTTGAAGGTCATGTCCAGTTTGGTCAATTTGGGCGAATATTATGTGATAAGCAGCATAACGTCAAACGGCAAACGGAAATTATCAGGACGGTCCGCCCGATACCCTTTGACGTGTTGCTTTGCGCCTCTGTCCCGTCACAGGCGCTATATCAGTTAGGTTAAGGCTATGACTAAGAAACACACCCATACTTATTACACTTTATTAACTAGGGATACTTTATCACCATAATAATAACAAAGTAGCAAATACTCTAATGTCCTCGTATATGCCGTTCATCGAGCTCTGGTCGGCAGCAGCAGCGTCAATGCTGTCATGGCGTCCGGGAAAAGGGAATGATAGTTGACGAGAGGTACGTAGGCCGCAGTAATAACGCGCCCAGCGAACCAACGGCCGTGCAGGGTGTTCACAGACGCGACAGCGGTGGCTATGGTCGGACATTTGCAGTAGACATTGCCCTGGGGCGAGGCTTTGTCGACGTACACGTGGAGCACGCCGCCATGCTTGTTGCACTCGCTGATGACGTCGTCCCTGATTTCGATGTCCCAGCTAGGATTGGTTTCGCTGTAACGGAAAACACGCCGTTTAAGTTACCAAACAATTAAATATAATTGAGTAACACACATCCTAACTTTCGCATTTATAATCTAAGTAGGATGTAGTATTTCTTCTATAACGCGACACGATTATCGGATGTCGAATGGGTGTCGGCTCCAAAACGATCTTGTGTTGCCCGCAATGTGAAACTACTCTAATACATAAAAATACTAATTTCTCTTGCTGTTAAAATCTGATGCGAAAGGATGCAGTAAAATTGGACTCTCAGATCAGCTCGATGGTACCATAATATTAAATTGTCATCCAAACTATACTTACATCCAAAATTTCAGCTTAATCGGTCACCGGGAAGTGCGTCAAATTTAACTTGCAAGATTTGATTACAGACAGACAGACAACGGGACAGGTGAAACTAAATAAAAGCATGTAAATAGGTTCAATAGCAGTGAGTCACACAACGTTGTTGCAATAGAATGAGGATAACCATATGTAAAATTGACTATATTTATTTATTTATTTATGCAATCATACAAAATTTATGCAGTTTGACAGTAAGAAACCAAAGCACTGTACAATTTATAATTTTTAACATGTAAAAACCGAAAAAAAAAAAAAACATAATATTTAAACATCCATCGTCTCGCAGTATCTCAGACAAATGTGACATACATTCGCCCATCGACTAGCAAATACATCGCATTCAGGTGCTTGTGACTAAGCGAGTTCAACAGTTTTAGTGCCCGAATAGCAGGGGAGTTTCTGTGTGCTATACAGTACGAGTTGATGGGACTGCCAGGAGATTGTGACGTCTCGGTCGCAAGACTGTTTTGGGCACAAAAGGTATAGTGAGTTTTACGGGTCGTGCCACTAGATCCGGGCAGTCGGTGTCGCCACGTAAGATACTGCACATCACCAAAAGATTGTAGTTACGCCTTACTTCAAGAGAATTAAAGCCCAGAGAACCTAGCAGGAACTTGGTAGGGTACAAGAAAGGGCAGAGGGAGTACAGTTTCTTATACATAAACCTCAGGAAGGTTTTCTGTACTTTCTCCAATAACAAGGCGTAAGTACTTTCAGCTGGGTTCCATATGATGCTTGCTTACTCCGGACAAGGGCCGTGTAGAGCAACGTGATTGCTCTGGGATCATTAAAATCACACGCATTTCTAATAACAAATCCCAGTCGCTTGTAACAATCAGTAGCTAGCCGCTTGATATGGTCATGAAATGTAAGAGACATATCAAAAAGAACGCCGACGTCTCGAACAGTTGTTACGCGAGTTACAATGATATATATATGAACCCTTTTTTAACATTTTCGCTAGAATTGACCAAACATATACTTAAATACGGAAAAAAAATCCAAGACTCGGGGATTTGTACCAAGAACCGAGTTGGCAGGCCCCTTGGCTGAATCGGTCATATAAACATCCGAAAGTTTCAAGTCGTGGGACCGACAACACCTTTATGCGTTCTTAGCGTTCCAAGTGTAAATATGTACTTATTCTGGATTATTTTTTAGCACTTACTTAGAGGGGTCAAACATATTGTTCAGCATGAAGCATTGGGTGGCGATTGGGGGCGCAACCTGTGGCTGCGGAGTCACTAAGGCAGAGCCACTGCCCATGAGAACTGACGCAGCTGCTGGTGGTATCTGAAATAACCACATTTAGTTGTAATTTTGGATTGAAAGTTTTCAATCGACGGGCATGTACATCGAAAACTACAACAAATTTTTGATGTCATTAATTTCGAAAGGGTATAGCAGCAATCCTATAAAGAAACTGCCCCTGGCCGAAATGTATAGCTTTCGTAGGTGCGTTTATTTGTCTTATTATCATACCCCGGGGATTTGGGTGCGGGAATGAATGACATAAGCCAAAGAATAGGTATGAATTAAATAACAGAATGTATACTTACCTACTGAATAATTAATTGAATAAAAAAATACAAAAAAAAACATACGTTCAATTATTGGTTTATTTGAAAATATTTCATTTAATTACGCTTACGAAGCCGCGGATAACATCTAGTATGATATCAAATAAATGCTCATGGTTTAAATAGAGTGGCTGAACACGTCAGAAAACTATCCAAACGTGGATGCGTTAATCGCCAATGTTAAAAAGACATTTCTGAAGTCTCCGAAAAGAATCAAAAAATTTCAAGAAATGATGCCCGGAGTACCTTTGCCACCCCGACCAACAATCATTCGATGGGGGACCTGGCTGGAAGCAGCGGCATATTATATCAAACATTATGATGAAGTTAAAAGTGTTTTGAATACATTCAGTCCCTCAGAAGGCCAGAGTGTTAGTAAAGCAAAAAGAGCATTTGGGAATGCTAATATTAGAAGCGACTTAAATTTCATAGCAAGTTATTTAATGACTATCCCAAATGCCATTAAAAAAGTACAGAGTGCAAGTCTGTCTATTAACGACAGTCTAAAAATCATTCATAAAACCTCTCCAAACTAAACTTGAGTGTAAAAGGAAAAAGTATTTTTAATAAACTAAAGTTGGTGTTAAATAAGAATTCTGGCTATAGCACACTAAAAACTATGAATGAATTGTTACAAGGCAAAGAAATAGAATTGCAATCGCAAACAACAATGCAACAATTGACTTGTTCAAAAAATTTAAATTTGCACCTATTACGACTGCCGACGTAGAAAGATCGTTTAGTTTTTTGAAATGGATATTTACAGCTAGACGCGGAAGCTTAACTGTTCCAAATGTAGAAAAAATATTAATAGTTTATTTTGAAAATCGTGTTAACTACTAATTGAAGGCAGGTAATTAATTAACATTATTTTTATTATTATCTCGAAGGGCTTGGTAGAAATGCTAAAGTCCCTGCTACTTAAGTTAAAATTAAATTGTAGTTTGTTTACAATTCGCAGGAAGGTATTTATTCATTAGGCACAATATGATTATTTGTCAATAAAACCTATCTGTTTATCTCTACTCTTTCTCAAGTTATTCCCGCACCCAAATCCCCGGGGTATGCTTATTATATGATATCATCATACCAAATTTCAAGTTAAAATAACCTTGGTTCGGTAAAATAAAAAGAGTATTTATTTTTTAGCCAATCCCATGGTTCGATTTGTTTGAAATTTTTGTTTAGGTTGCATGTAACTAATAGTAATAAATTTTAGGAAAAAGTGGTGACGGAAACGGATATTAAGACAAACGTATCTTTTGGGAGAATCACATTTTGGAAAACGGATTATTTAGGAAACGGTTAACTGGGAAAAGGTGGCGACGGGAACGGGTGTTTTGGGAAACGGACAGAACGTTCCGAACAGGGACCGGACAACCCTTTCCGCGGTAAAAGCCTCAATGGGCATCGCTTAAACACGGCTAACCCATTGAAAGACTTTCCAGTTTGAACTGCTAGCCCATTCGTTTGACTACCCCTTATCGAAAAACTAAGCAAAAAATAAAGCTAGCCGTTTGCAATTGCTTACTGCTATCCTATATGCCTTGCAATCCCTTAATAAGGGTTACCCTTATCATTTAGCGCTTTTTATAAAGCTTTCCCTTTAGTAATGTCGTAGTTAGCCTTGCGTAAAAGAGACAGGATTAGCGTTCTACGCTAGTGTATGAAAAGGAATGAAAATACGTGCCTAGGGAAGGGTTTGTAAAATTAAATTGTCGCCTACCATACCTAAGGACTGTTCAATTTACTAAGTGGACACTTAAAAATAGCATAGCAATATTTTTTTCGGCAATATAGTTGGCTGAATGTTAGTAAAACGAACACAAAGAATAATATTTAATATGAAAAAAAGAAAAAGAATTTAATTACATCGGTAAAATCTGCGCACTTTAATCCGGATACGACGCATAAGTGCTTGCACATCGCTTTTTGTTACTTTTCGCCAAGCTGCAAACCACATTCCTTTAAATTCATCTAGTGATTTAGCCTTCACAATGGCCCAGTACCGCTCGATCGGACGGAGCTCCGGGCAGTTTGGTGGATTGTCTTCCTTTTGGACGAATTCAATGTTTTTTGATTTTAGTAACTCCACTGTCTGACCAGCATAATGGGCACTTGCCAAATCAGGCCAAAACAAACGCGGGGTTTTATACTTCCGATAAATAGCCACTAGTCGTTTTTGAATGCACTCTTTTCTGTAAATGTCGCTACCTATGGTTCCTGTTGCAAAATAGGATGCACTTTTAAGGCCACAAGAACAGATTGCCTGCCAAACAAGGACTTTCTTCCCAAAAGGTCTTCTCCTCATCTGGCATATGTCTATTGTAATACTGGGGTCCCGGTAATGTACTACAGTCCAATTTTACGTACGTTTCGTCGTCCATTAAAATGCAACGAGTTTTATCCTTTAGTAAGATGTTATACAGTTTTCCGCACCTTTTTTTTACCGTGATTTCTGATCTGCACTTCTCTTCGGCATTTTTTGTTTTTTGTAGGTCCGTATATTATTCCTCTTTTTTATGTTTTGAACAATACCTACGCTAACGCTTGCCTTTTTAGCAATTTCGCGAACCGATGGATAATTCAGCGATTTTAACAGCCGCAGGACTTTTTCGTCGCCTTGAGGATTTGCCGGACCGCTTCTATGCCTAGATTTCGGTAAATCTTCAAGCGTATGGTGCTCTCCAAATTTTTTGATGAAATGGTACGCCGCAGATTTTGAAAATTTCTGCATATATTTGCGATTTTTCGCAGAGAAAACTGCCCGGTATGCCATGTTTGCACAATTGATTGGGAACTTCCAAATTAATACGTTCCATCGTGAAAAATAATCGACACTGGAAGAACAAATGTAGCAATTGATGATGATAGCTTTTATAATGTCATCGCCGTCAATTGTTTATCAATCCTCTTTAAATCAGAAGTTTTGAAGAGGTTTAAGCGTGTCCGCTTAGTAAATTGAACAGTACTTACTACATTCTAGTACGATTACAACTACCAGTTGCTGCGCTTACTATTGGATTCGGAGTAATGTGTGCTTTATGAACAAGGTAGACGATTTAAATTAGCTCGTTTATATGCTTAAAAGGAAACCTTTTATAAGGCTAACCCTTAAAAGGTATTAGTGAGCGGGTGATAAGGGTTTTGTAAGGGTATTGGGATACCGATTGCTCATATGGGTTAGCGTTTATATAAGGGCATTAAAAGCAAAATGAATGGGTTTCGTCGGGCAAAGGGTATGGTGAGTTAAGCCTTATGCAAAACCCTTTATAAGGGATAGCGGGCCGGTCCCTGGTTCCGAAAGGTATTGAATGAAGGGTTTTTGTATATTTGCATTAGTAAGACATACCCTATTGCCCCAAATGGATTTTTTTAGAAAATATATGTAATGCAATATTATTTTCTATACTAAATAACAAAAAAATGAGGTTGTCCCTATCTCCGAAGTATTAAAAACAATATATAATTGATCTTTAAGCCTTTGTAAAGAAGTCAGAACCTTGTTTTTTTTTGAAAACAAGTTTCGGTTAAAAAAATCATTTTTGGAACAAGCTTTTATTGCCGACTGTACTTTGCTGTATACCATCATGAACTACTCATTGAGACGATTCTATCGAACCCAAACTTAATGGGGTTACGTGGGTTAAGTACTGAATTCCCATGCCCACCTTCTGTCTCCATCATCAGATCAGCTCGATGTCATCCAAACTATACTTATACCCAAAATTTCAGCTCAATCGGTCACCGGGAAGTGGGTCAAATTTAACTTGCAAGATTTGATTACAGACTACGGGACAGGTGACACTAAATAAAAGCTTGTAATTAATTACTATTAGGTATATGCACCCTCCAAATTTCAAAGAAAGCGAACCATGGGATTGGCTGACAAAAAAAAGGTTTTTTTTTAACCGAACCAAGGTGAGTTAGTTTTGTGTTTAGTGTTGTTTAAAATCTCGTTGAAAATACTTTTAGGCGCCCCACCCACCTATAATAATATTGTACATTTTACTTCACCTATTCTATTGCCTTAAATAGCAACAGCAGAAATGCACTATAGTAAATTTGCGGATATCGACATTATTCGAAATATACCATATCACTATAGTAGTCTATGGTAGCGCACTAGAGAGTAGAACAACAACACTCAAGTCATATTGCTAATCGATGATATCAAGAAATCGGTCGAATAAATCGGTCATGACAGCATCATCATCTCCCACCCATTCCGCCATATTTACCTTTTAAGACTTTTATTTATGGATGCAGTTTATGTACGTAACCACTTTATTGTACACAATAACAGAAAGAATATACATGTCACACAATAGATCAAAGTACGAAGGCGAACTTATCCCTATAAGGGATCAAAAATAATTGAGAATAGGTCCATACCTGCAATCCAGTTCCTTCAGCCAATTTGAACATGAGTTGCAGCCTGCCAGTAGCACCTAAGTCAACTCCTGCCCTGTCCAGCTCATCGGCATCAAACCGCGTACTAGAACTGCCATCAGTACGTTCAGTCACATTTCCTACTTTCATTGGTCTTCCAGCTAGCTCAAACCCATTTAATTGCTCCATGGCCTTTTTCGCGTCAGCAGCATGATGGAACTGAAATAAAAATAATAATTTATAAAAATTAGAACTACTTATTTCAAAGCTACAGCAATTACGTCTTTTACATATTCCAACTGCCACGGTATTTATTGCGACTTAATTATGACAAGCCACTGTTTTTTATACATTGCTTACCGTCAAAAATCCGTATCCTTTGCTTTTGCCAGTCTCAGGGTCAGTCATAAGTTGGATATGATCTATTTTTCCGAATGGTTCAAAGATGCCCCTAAGCATGTCTTCAGTTATGTTAAAGTGCAATGATCCAACATAAAGCCTGGTTGGTCCGTTGCTCGTCTTTGGTGCTAAATTAGGTAGTGTGTTGCCTACTCTGTTCTTCTCAGCTTGCGTATGTTGAACTATAATAGGCACACCAAGCAACTTTTGGCCCGTTAACCCAAGAGCCTGCAGGACAGAATCAAGTTAGTCATTATATACATGCTAAAATACGAGATATAAAATAGTTATCCTTACCAATGGCACAGATTCAGCATCCCTAAATTCTATATAAGCAATCCCTTTAAATCTTCTAGTTTTGTTACATGTTATGAGTCTCACGTCTCTTACTTTACCAACAGAGGAAAAGAATTCTTCCAAGTCTTTAGCTCTGATCCTTTGAGATAGTTGCATACAAAACACTGTGCGCAAATCTCTTTCTTCTGGAGGTAAGTCGTCAAGTTTGGGTTCTAGGCCTCTAGATTTAGATCCATATTCGTGTCCATCTTCTTTTTCTGGTTCTGGCGTTTTTTCTTTCTTGTGCGAGCTCTTCTCCCGGCTACGACCGCGATCTCGGCTGCGTTCTCTATCTTTGTCTTTACTGCTGCGGCGCTTCTCTCGATCGCGTTCACGTTCCCGATCTCTATCTTTATCCCGCTCTTTGTCTTTATGACTGCGATCTCTATCGCGATCTTTGTCACGATCTTTGCGTCCACTTCGCTCCTTGTCACGATCTTTATCCCTCCTGTCATCTCTTGGACGAATAGACTCCTTTTCACGAGATCTTCTTCTATCTCTTGATCTGCTGCGTCTGTAAGGGTTATATTACGTTTAGTTATTGAATATTTAAATATAAAACATTTTTTAGAGATGGCCGGCAGTTGTGCAATTACAATATTATACTACATATATTTGCCCTTATGGGGCTTCAAACCAAGGACTGAGCTTCATATAGAATACAAATATAACAATAATAACCCTTTCAGACAAATTATTAACGCATAATCATATCTAATAATAAATGAATGTCAGTTTTATAATAATAACAGCTATAGGTAGTAATATAATAATAGCCTTTTATTTGGATATAAAATTTACGGAAGACTATATTAAAAAGAAAGCAGGAACAATATGGAGAAGGGAGGCTTAAGACAGAACAAAATGGAAAGCTTGGGAAAAGCTCGGACATAGGCCCGAGAGGCAAGCTGAAGGTAGGAAGATAAAACAGTAATGTATAGAAAAAAATTAAATATTTTAATTAAGGAAATAAATTAGTTTAAGTTATATAATGCATGCATGTAGTAAATGAAGTGTAACAAAATAACTCAGCAAATAAAGGCTATCTTATCTTATCTTATCTAAAATGTTACATATAAGTGTTCTGCTAAGGAGCTAAATCCTAGATTTCGCTCTTCATACATTTCTGTGTGTCCGCTTGCCAAGCGGCAAAGGCCTCCACCAATCTTCTCTATTTTATCATTGGAGTGTTTGTTGGATTTTGGTTGAATATCCCAAAGGGACCAGCTGGGTTAGAATCTTATAGGAAAAGCTTCATACAATAATACACAGTAAATCTCACCTTCGACTGCTATCCCTTTCTTTGTCTTTGTGCTTATCAGAATACTTGTCCCGATGCTTTGATGAGGAATTGTTATCCTGTCACACAAAGCACAAGGTAGAAGCAGCGCCACAGCAACACACGCCGAGTGAATAAATAAAATTGCATTAGTTTAATTGAATTTATTATGTTTCTTACATTTCACCAATGAAAACATTAATGTTTTCACTAGCAAAACAGCTTAAGAGTTACTGGCATGAGCCTGCCCAATTGCTGTTGGTAGAAGAGTTCCTTAAAACAATCGGCTGTCGTCCAAGTCATGGTCGTAGCAATGCCCGGGTCTAACTTACCGTTCAATAAACCACTGACAAAGGACGCACACAGCGCTAACATCACACAGGGATACTTCTGCAAAAGATTTATGTCCCATCAGCTATCATCTGTTTTAGTATATCCATTTGGTTAAGATCATTTTCAGTATTGATTTATATCACATCCAATTGACTCATTTACAATAGTATAATTATAATCAAATAAAAAATAGTTAAGTGTATTGGATACCTCTCTGTCTGTTCAGGTCGGTGAAGTATGCTGGACTATTACCACAAAGTTCTATAAATATAAGAAATGATTCTCAAATGTAGTTTTGTCATAAGATTTAACCATTTACCATTCAAAGATGTTGGAAAATAAGCAACACTAATTAAGTAATTTCATAATTACTAGGAAACTGACTACTTTGAGTTTAATAATAGGAAAAAACATCTTTGAACAGCAGACCTAAGGGGTACTTGATAATGAATATAATGTTTTTATATTAAACATACATAACAGTCATGAAATACAGTCTAGAAATATGCCGACACAATCAGTATATAAAATTTAAATTTGGCAGCACGAAGTTTTAGTTCATAGGTAGGTATAATAAATAATACAACAAAAGCTATATGCAAGATATATATATATTGTATATATAGATACCTTTTCTACACTAACACTAGAGGACACGCATCATTTTACTTCACCACAACTATTGTATAATGTAATAAAAAATATTTAAACCTAGTTTGGACACAATGACAAACTAGAGAACAGTCTAGACATATAATGATTTTAATGATTGAAATAGAATCACAGAATAAGTCTTTTTTTTATGTCCGTTGGAATGTTGCTCTTGAATTTAAGTGGCGCATCACTGCATTAAAATAAACAAAAACCAATTCGACATAATAATTATTTAATACCATATCTAGGTATATCTAGGCCAGTGGATTTAGCTAAATTACTAAGTTGATGTTATGATGTATGGAACATAATATAAAACTCGCAAGTGGTGCGTGAACTTAGGTTATAAAAATCGATGTATTCAGTAGTTTTTCGATGTTCACAAGTTCAAACATAAACGTGTCCTTTAGCGTGCAAGATTGAAACCGAAAGGAGCCCTTAAATATATTAATCGAAATTTCTCAACTATTATCGGTGTCTATATATTAATTACGGATGATAAAGATAAACCAAAATTAAACTTACCGATTTGTTATATGGAGCCTCTAGCATAGCCTCCACGTCTAGATCTTCAGCCATTCTGCGAAGCGGAATATCGTACAATCAATGGAACAGATCCGGCTAGAAGAATAATAAAGAGATTCTGGTATTGTCTCAAGTCGTATCAAACAGGACAAGAGAACACGACGCGTTGCGCGTTGTAAAATAAGTAATAACGTAACGATCAATCATTACTACAAAATGGCGGATTGAATAAAACTCATTTAGTTTCGATTTCATAGGAGTTTACAAGAAAAACCTATAATTAGATGAATTAGTTATACCTGTCGGGTTTAATTTACTAAGTGTTGTCCAATAAAGCTCAATTTCTATTTTAATTAGCAAAATTACGTTTGAACGATCTTGACGATATCCTATCCTTTCCTTTCGCAGCCGAGCCCGAGCCGAGGTATGCGTGTGCGTGCGTAGCGTAGAAACGAAAGGACTATTTGCTTATTCTGTGGTCTCAAAATGTTGCCAGACGTGCGGGCATACAGATTATGTGATTTTTACCCCAATTTATCAGTACAACTGTCGAAGTTTGAAGCATGTGCTACACGGTTGCCAACACGCCCCTCCGACCGAGCGACCTTGGCTTGTAGACAGTAGTTTGCAACAAAATTTCATACTACAGCGGTCGGTGCCGACCAAGGTCGCTCGGTCGGACGGGAGTGTTGGCAACCGTGTAGCAGACACTATAATTGGGTGTAGACAATCCGACCACATGTGCATGCAATTTCTCAGCACAACTCGTTTGACAGTTGGATCATCAGCGCAACATGCCTCCTATATACTTACTTTACTCTTTGCTCCAGACGATAGCAATTAGCTTCTCATAAACATGTATACACCCCATGAAGTAAAGACGCACAAGGCGCGTCCAGACCAGCGAGCGTGGCGGACTGCACGATTTCGGCCTGTATAATTACAGGATGCACGACGCCCAGCAAGATAACTATAGTACTAGAATCCTTCAGACTTTGCTTTTAAAGTTAAAATAAAATGAATGTGATCCTATTTTATTCCATCAATGGTAAATTGTTGTGACGACTAAAGGAGACGCTACACGAGAAGTTAGTCAACCAAGCTAACGAACAACCTCATGACAAGATCGGAACGTAAATATATGGCTAATTAGTGTCGCCTAAATATATAGCCGGGCAGCAGCGCAACATGCTTCCAGACAATATAGTCAGCTTCTGATAAATTGGGGCTGACAAATCATTACATGTATGGAACCCTTTATCTACGATTGACTTCTTAGTGGTCTGGTCTGTCTGTGGTCACATCAATCAAATCAATTGTCATTTCACATTGTTTGATTGTTGATCTTTCTGCTGCTGTTGTATAAAAATATTAAATCGACCAAATCGCGTCGCGTATTTGTAAAATTGGGTACCTTATCATTATAAAATTGGATAGTCATATTGATAATTTTGTATCTGGTGAGCTATTGTGTAGAACCCGTACCTTGATACGACAGTATGACAACAGCGGCTAGACCCACTTTTGATCCTGCTAGGGGGGGTACGGGTCGCGGTGAAAAAGATTTAAGTGCTATATCCCGTCAATATTCCAGCAGAGATTTGCCAGGCCACACAAAACTTAAATACAGGTAAATAATAGTATTCTGTGATGCTATACTATAATGCATGCTGGATTTCTTTAACCCGTATATTTATTACTAATTGTTTCAGAGAGCAAGGTCAAGGTACAACTGATGAGTTGCGTTCTCGTGACTTTCGTAAAGAGTTAGACGAGAGGGAGAAGGATGGTAAAGTGGCAAGTGCTCGCAGAACAAATGAACCAGCACTCAAACGGCCTAAAGTTGATCAAGTTCCAGCAGCCAGCTTAGATGCTGATGATCCTTTGGAGGGTGATTCCTCGGATTCTGATGACTCTGATGATGATACTGCAGCACTATTGGCAGAGCTGAACAAAATAAAAAAGGAGCGATCTATAGAACAGGCTAAAAAGGTAAGAAAGTGTGGTCTAAATCTTATTCTCATAATTTCAATATTAGGGCTTCATTATATTAAAGTGGTAGACTCCCAATTTTTGGCAGGGTTTTAGATACCTAAAATCATTATTACTGATCATACAAGAATAAAAGTGTCCCAAATATCCCATTCCAGATCATCACATTTTGTAAATAATCTTTTCTTCCCTAGTGTTTTGTATAATAATTTTATTTCAGGAAGCTGAACGGAAACAGGAAGAGGAAAGGATCCGCATGGAGAACATTCTGTCTGGGAATCCTTTATTGAACTATTCTGCAGCCGCCCAAAAGAACGACTTGAAGGTAATGATTATAAATTATAACATTCTTACATCAAAGTAAATTTTATATTGAAATAACAGTGCAATAACATATTTTTAAAAACATTGTCCGCTGTGTCAGCCTCGATAGCGGCAGCATCAAACAAGTTAAGTCCTTCCTGGGCTCCATATGTGGTAAAATGGGAAGGAGAAGAGCTTCTTTCGCCTTTGGTAGACTAGCTACTAGCCCCCAACTACATGCTGTATGCGACTGTTATTTTGCCAGTATTCAGTCTATTATACAGTACGGTTTCGAGCTGTCGGGATGCGTGGCTGGCAGCATGTTTTCCGGCTGCAAAAACGAGCTGTGAGTGGCGCGAGTTTCATGGCATGAGTCGGCTAAACAATATTTTATAGAATTAGGCATTCTTACCTTGCCAAGCCTCTTACTACTACAAATATTCATCTACACTAGGGAGAACCTGGACAAATATCCTATGGGATGGAAGCCACCGGGTCACGCGTTATTGCCAATAAGCATATTAGACGCCCCTAGTCTTTGTTAGTTTCAAAAATAAACTTAAAGCATGACTTGTTGGGCAGTTTCTATAGTTTTAAAGATTTTTTCAACTTAATATAATATTTATAATTAATGGCTATGTTAATAACCTAAGCTTATTTTAACTGTAACTGTATTGTATAATGTTGACATGTAATTTTTTATTATCGATAATGTATGAGTATGAGTAATTATCAAGAAAAATGTGAAAAATTACCAAGAAACCATACAATGTTAGGTAAGCCTTCGTCACATTCCTCACTCGTCATTGTACAGTCAAATTAAATTGCGAACACGTGCGAAGTAGTTATATTTTGTACTACGGTTATTAGACAATAATTTACTTAAGTTGGAATCTAAGGCAGGTCCGTGTTGGCACGACGACGAGCGAAGCGAGGAGGATTGTTAGGTTAGGTTAGGTAGGTACTGCGACCCTACGCCCGCAAGCCGAGCGAGCGAAGCGAGCTTTCCGCGGTTACGGCCGGCAAAGCGCCAGAACGGATTTTAATCATGATAGACAAGTAACATCTATTAATCATATTCCATCTATCAATTATCAAAAGAGGTTCGTATCATTTACCACAGAGGATTCCTATAATAAGTTTGTGCAGGCAAATGTACATGGTATGATGAGTGAGGAATGTGATGAAACAGGAATATGACGAGTTAGGTATATGACCAGTTAGGAATATGACGAATCAGGAACAAATCAAAATTAGTACATATTACTATTACTTTATATGAATTTTTTTTTACCTCAGGACCACAGGAACACTGTAATAATTTTTTGGAATTCCTCGTGGGGCAACATGTATACAGAGTATATCAAAAATATGACCAGCTGACCTCATGGCTTCACTCACATATTGCAAAGAATACAGGCAAATAAATAGCCTATGTCCATCCAGAAAGTCTAGTCTGTACTGATTTTTTTTTTATGAAATCGGATAAGTGGTTCCATAGATTACCCCCTACATAAAAACTTAAAAAGCTACAATCTCACAGAATTTTCCCCTTTATATTATTAAGTATAGAAGTAGGTATAGATATATTAGTTTAGATAATATAACTTTTAGGGTTTATGTTAAGAATGTGTATGCATATTATTAAGTAATGACTAACATTTCTAATACTAATCTTTCTATTTCAGGTAAAAAGACGATGGGATGATGATGTTGTGTTCAAAAATTGTGCACGCACAGAACCTGAAAAGAAAGCCAACACCTTCATAAACGACTCTTTGAGATCAGAGTTTCACAAGAAGTTTATGGAGAAGTATGTAAAGTAAATTAACTGCATCTTTCATCAAAAAAAATATCTAAAAGTAAACCAAGTTTTTTTTGTATTCTATCAACACACTGCGTAATGCATAAATATCCATACTTGAGCAAGTTTATATGCGTTTCTTTACCTGAAAATGAAGACTACCCCTGAAGAATACAATCAGCAATGACAACGTTCTGTTAGGCTTATACATTTGACTTGCATGGTGATATAAAAAACATCATGCTTCCTGTAACATACGTGTAGGTACCGACCAGCCTGCAGGCTCGTTGTTCTTATTGACCTACTGGCGACTAGCGCTGTGCTTCCTGTTACATATGTGTAGGTACCAACCAGCCTGCAGGCTCGTTGTTCTTATTGACCTACTGGCGACCAGCGCTGTGCTTCCTGTTACATATGTGTAGGTACCAACCAGCCTGCAGGCTCGTTGTTCTTATTGACCTACTGGCGACCAGCGCTGTGCTTCCTGTTACATATATGTAGGTACCAACCAGCCTGCAGGCTCGTTGTTCTTATTGACCTACTGGCGACCAGCGCTGTGCTTCCTGTTACATATGTGTAGGTACCAACCAGCCTGCAGGCTCGTTGTTCTTATTGACCCACTGGCGACCAGCACTGTGCTTCGCGCCACATTACGCATAGCAGGCAAACAGGAATGTGTTATCCTTACCTACATAGTTTCAAAACGGATGCCTGACTCACATGGAATTGTAAAAAATTGACAGACTCCTTATATCTTCCTCTCCTCACCTCAGCGATTTTCCCGGTTGCATCCTAAGGGAGCCTGGGGTACAAAGACTCCTTACATAAAATTACTTTTATATTGTTCCATGGTTTACCAAGGTTCCAGTTAGTCGATAGTACGGTTAGCATCATATAGATTGTTACAAATCCTTTACCCTAATAGTAATTAAAATGTGTTGCGATATATATTTGGCTACTTTGTTTGCTACCATCTCTTTGATACTGAGTGAATACTAAATGTAAGTAGTTACAGTGAAAAAATAAAACGCTAGCGTACACTTACTAGGCGATTCGCGGACGAAAAGTTACCGCGACGAGAATCGAGAAATAAGGCTCGTTCCAGACTCACAGAGAGGTTCATGGTACCGTCATAGTAAACTTCTTACTCCTTCGACGCGGAACAGAGCAGCAGTCAGGCGCGGGACACTCCGCGATTTACGTTCATCGCTACAAGTACATGCCGGTGCCCCAACGTTGGGGAACCGGTATGTACTTGTAGCGATGATCGTCGACGACGTCAGAGGGCCATAAATCTTAATGTTTTGGCTGAGAAAAAAGCGCCTTTTGTAAAGATCAAAGGAGTGTCCCTTCTGTACTTGTACTTATCTATTCTGTGCAGCAGTACCTAACTGTAAACTGTATTAAAAAACCGGCCAAGAGCGTGTCGGGCCACGCTCAGTGTAGGGTTCCGTAGCCCGTTCCGTGAACCGAATGTATGAGCAAGAGAGTTCAAATTCCCAAATCAAATCGACCATGTATTATAGACAGACGCACAATACAAGCACAACTACGACAATTCGGGCACGACAAATTTTAGTCCTAATGTATGGGCGCACCTGCTCCGACCCCATTAAATCAGGAAAAATCTTAAATGTACAATGTGAGCGTTCCGCGTACAGCGACATCTATTGGTAAACTATTGCGCGCGAGCTTAAGGGTCGAACAGACGGTAGCGGGGCTTGACGAGCGCGTGATGCGCGCGGGACGGCCGGTCACAGACCACGCGCGCATCGCGCCATCAACCAGCCAGCAACGCGCCCATCGCGGGCGCGTGGCGGGAGGCTGGCGGGGCGCGACAGAAGCGGAGCGCGTTGCCGACGGGGCGCAGCCTGTTTGACCACGCTAGCGCTTTGTAGGGAAATATCGCGCTGCGCGCCCGCAACGGGCGCGCCGTGCGACCGCGACGCTGCTGTGTGTTCGACCCTTTAAAGTATGGAAGATGATTTTTATGGGATAATTCTTTATTGCGTGAACCGATTTTCACCGTTTTTTTACTTTACTTCATTGTGATTTTGTAGAAATTACAGGTACCATAAACATCTGCTTAGGCACTGGTCCCACCGCCGGCTAGTAAGCTAGAAAAGTTGGGCGAGTAGCATTACATTGCGGATCTGTAAAGGTCAATTGATCACACTGTGCCCGGTCAGCACGCAATGAACCGTTACTCGCCCAACTTATCTAGCTTACTAGCCGGCGGCGGCGGTGGGACCAGCCTTATACGGTTAAATTACAAACTTAGTTCAGAAATTATTTTGTAATTTTTTTCAAAAACTATTTAACCTATCAAGTTCGAAATAATTTTCCTAGAAAGTTTTTATAAAGTTCTACTTTTGAGATTTTTTTAATATTTTTAAAACTTTTTTTTAACTTCTGGAGCGATTATCTCCGAAAATATTAACATTATCAAAAAATGATTTTAGCAAACCCCTATTCATTTTTAAATACCTATCCAACAATATATCACACGTTAGGGTTGAAATGAAAAAAAAACACCCCACGTTACGTATAGGGGAGGTAAGTACCCTAATAAAAAAAAAACACTTTATTTTACCACTGTCGGCGTGATTGATATACATATTAGTACCAAATTTCAGCTTTCTAATGCTAACGGTTACTGAGATTATCCGCGGACGGACGGACAGACAAAGCGAAACTATAAGGGTTCCTAGTCGACTACGGAACCCTAAAAACGGGTATTCGCTACTATTGTACTGCAAATTGTTGTGTAGGTAGTTACGGTGTATTTGTAGGTGTAGGTAGTTCAATTCCCAAAGACAACAAGTTAATACTTCTATTGCTCTAAACTGACAAAACAAAACGTGAGGAAGTATAATTTGTCAAGAACTATTGAACTAAGCGAACGCGTATCGACACTTCACAAACCCCTTAGTTTAATTTGCCCCGAAATCCGCAACAACGATGTAAGGTTGGAGCCACACTGGACCGCCTCAGGCGAGTTGTTGCTGGGCTTGTGAATCTGCGCGAGTGAGGTCGCGCCCGCGCGGGGCCGAGTGTGGTGTTCTCGGATTGTTTACGTTATTCATCATATTGAAAGTATGCGCCTAAAGCTCTGTTCACATGTTCTTCACGTCTTAAATAGTTACTTATTCGCAATTTGTTCTAATTGTTCCATTATGAATTGTAGGGGCGGAAATCATTCAACAACAACAAGATCAAGACTTTCTTTTAAAAATAAGTATTCTGCACGCGTACATTATGGTAATTATTTAACTGTAGTGGTTTCCAGAGTAGATAGATACTACACATAGAGTATCAAAAATCCATTAAGTACTTAACTCAATTTAGTGGACGTTCACGTGGTTCTCTAGTCACACGTTTGATGCGAATTATGAAGCAGTCTCGATTTGCCTAGCTAGAGAGGTTACAGTCAGCAGCAAAAAGAAGCTAAGCGGTTCAAGTGCTCAAAATGATCTAAACGCGACTAATGTCAAGAGGAGAAGGAAGGACTGTCTAGATAATTTAGAGCGTGTTTTTTTGCGTAGTTTCTTCTGCCGCTGACTATACTAGGTATGTTTGCATTGCAAGTGCAAAACATGAAACATATCTACTGGTACTACTACAGTTGCAAAGCACAAAGGGACGGATGCAATGCGCGAAGAGTCCTTATCATCGCGATAAATGTTGACACGCTATGGGTCAAAAGTTGTTAGTATCTAAGTGCTTATACTGAGGTACAGTCGACTACAAAGAGATCGATACGGCAAAAGTTAGAAAAATATGTATACACGGCTTTATTGTCTTAACGTTAAGGTCGTGTATACATATTTTTGTAACTTTGGCCGTATGGAGTCTCTTCTCTTTGTAGTCGACGGTACAGTTTAATTAAATCACGACAGCATATTGGTTCGTTCGTGGGAACAATGTACCTACCTGTAGACCGGTTTGGTATGCCGGCTGCAATGCTACAGTGGCTGTGCGTGCGCTAGTATACGCGTACCTTTAGGAGAGGGGAGAGTGGCGAGTGCGGCGCGGCGGCGCCGGCGGCGGCCCACCTTGAGTGGGCAGGTTCAGCGGCTGATCCCGTCCGCGCCTCCGCGCTCCGCGCGCCCGCGCCGCACTCGCTCCTCTCGCGCCAGTCGAGCGCGCGCTTACGCATCATCATGGTCGATACAGCGTGGCGATGTGCGTGTTTGATATTGTTTATTGTGACGGCGGAGGCCGTTCTCTCGGGGCTGTACATTGACAATGGGATCGATCAGACGGTGATCCAGCACTCGATGACGCGCGACGAGCGCCTCGTCGTTGAGCACGAGATACTGGAGCTGCTGGGGCTGGGGGAGCGGCCGCGGCGGGCGCGCGCCTCCGCGCTGGACCGCTCGGCGCCCAGCTTCCTCCTCGACGTGTACAAGCAGTTGGCGGAGGAGCACGAGCAGGCGCGTCCCACGCGCAGCTCCGAGATGGCCCTTAGCGCTGACGAACATCACGCCATTGACGAAAGCGATCTCATAATGACATTCCAGAGTAAAAGTGAGTACATCCTTCCTTCTCGTTTAAGGAATTAACATTAATATACCTACTCTCGGCGCATTACGTAGGTAGACCCGTGTAATAACTAATAACACTTCGTTATATTTACACTGTTTTGTATCCTTATATTTACGTATTTATACTACTGTAGATATTTACATATTATAGTATTAGGAGCAGGCATGTGCTCAGCAGTGTGACATAACATAAATGATGATAGGTTGGTACTGCAATATGTACTTACCTATCTTTATTTTATTTTGTTGTTTTCTATTTATTGCATTATTAGTTGATAAATAAATGTATATTTTCCCATACGTAGATAGATATGTGCACCACGTTATTGTTAAGGGCATAAGGTTGCCCAGATATTTTTCTACCTCAAGTATTACTCAAACGGGGCAGTGAGGAAAATACGGTAGATACGGAAATTTGTTCTGAAAAATCAAGACACCGATTTTTGGAAAAATAGAGACTGCATTCAAAGATTTTCAAAAAAGCCTCATACATGGTCGGGCGTCGAACCCGGTCAAAAAGTCGGACTTCGTTTTTTTGCGTAGATTAACAATGCTGGATGTAGGTAACGAACAGTTGTCGCTATGGATCCCTGTGACTACAATCTCAGGAAAATGCCGTATTTCATTGTTTTATTTATAGAAACGGATCTCCCCGGACTAGGTAAGCCATGCCGTTTAGTAAGAGCAGATGTGACGTCTGAACTATACTAAATTGGTAAATTCGTAGTTTTTATTTTCATTATTTATATAACAATTACCCCCATTATTATTAATTAATTAATTATTAATAATAATTATTTAATTATTATTTATTTATATAATTTTGGTATGCAGGGGGCATGTTTCTCTGCAGCTGGCTGTACCTACCTACTTGAAGATGCAAGCATCTAAACATCCAAACTTTCGCATTTATAATAAATAGGGTTAAATAAAAACGGCTGCTTTAATGACTAATGAGGCAGTGAAAAATATATATTGGAGACCGACATCGTGCTAATTTATAACAAATGGTAATAATACACAATTCAAGTGTCCCTATGAAGCTGACGCTCCTGGGTTCGAATCCCGGTAAGAGCAATTATTTGTGTGATGAGCATGAATATTTGTTCCTGAGTCTTGGATGTTTTCTATGTATTGAAGTATTTATATCTATTAAATATATCGTCGTCTAGTCCATGTGTACCCATAACACAAGTCTTATTGATCTTACTGTGGGAGTAGTTCGATTTGTGTAAGATTGTCCCCTTATATTTATTTATTTATTATTAATTGTTAGCTGAGATAACCAAAAAACAAAAATCCCGAAGGATTACCAAAATGTCGAAATTTTCTCCGATCTTACCCCACATGCCTTAATCCTTAATACTTCGTCCTATATAATTCCACCGAGGTTATATAGCTATGTAGTTTTTCTTACCACTTTACAAATTTTCTATTCCGTAATAACCTCATAAGGTAGGTGAACCAAGGGGCCCGGCTCTTAATAAAACTTACAGACATGGTCCCAGCTACTTACGTTAAATTTCGTGAGCACAGTATGCGATTACGGTTACAAACAAAAGTTCATTTCAGTTTTAATCCAAAAGTGCCGTTATTTTGTGCCTAAATGGCATACCAAAGTGCCCCATGCGATGTATCAAAGTGCCGTGGGACAAAATTGAACAAATTCCATTTTTTGTTTGATTCCATCAATAAGAAAAATAAAATATTTGTATACCTTAGTAGTTACATAGTTACATGTTTTTAGTTAATTAGGTGGGCAAAAATCAGTGTCAAAAAAAGGTGTAAGTACCAAACTGCCCCGCTTTCCCCTACATATCATTCCAAATTGAGAAACATAAAGAAAATAGGTGTTTAATCGGTTAAGCATCCAATTATATAGGTAAACACTGTTATTTTATAGTAGTTTATGCAATCGTTATATATTGTAGGTATGCTTTTTCAGTCGAGTACCACGTTTAGGCCACGAAGCTTGCTGAGTGGCCTAAGTAAGGTACGAGAGTTAAAAAGCTAATTATATAACTATTGCATACAATACTTTTTCTACGAGTTAACGGAAATAATAATTTATTAAACAAACTTGGTATCTATTGAAATTAGCCCTGCTGAAACGAAGTGCCAACAAGCCAACCGCTTTTTTTTTTTTGCGCGTTGATGTCTTCTGGAAATCGACCTCGTGATTGGTCAAAATTAATTTTAGTTCTGTACACAGTTATCTTATATACTCAAATGAAGTTTATTTAGATATCGCTGTCAGTCATTTAATTGACGGATAGAAGTGCTCGAGTAAAAAAAATATAATTATGTATTGTTACGAGTAGACCCCGTTATCAGCGGTGAAAATTTATTAAGAGTCCGCAGTAAGCTCGATTCTCCATACAAACGTAGTTACGCTCTCATTTTAAAACTACGTGTTGGATTGTAACGAAACTTTGCATATACAATTAATTAACATAATAATAATAATTAACATTAAACATCTGTAATTAGTTTATGTAGCTTCAGATACCATAGTGAAAAAAATACAGCGAATTTAAGTTTTTCATACAAAACTTGTTTTTACTGAATTTCTTTTGTTTTATAAACTGGAACCATATAAACTAATTACAGACATAGATATACCTGATATCAATGTAAATGCAAAGTTTCGTCACAATAAAACACGTAGTTTTAAAATGAGAGCGTAACTACGTTTGTATGGGAAGGTGAAATTCGGTCGAGCGTACTGCGGACTTAAAAATACTAGGGTTGGCACTGCACATAATTATTACCTACATTATTATTTTAACCTGTAGAATTTGATGTATACAATAGACTAACCCCCTTATTCATAAAACTTAAAATGCCTCTGCTAAATAAAATGTGCTTTGTCCCTTTCTTACGAACACAAATGTCAATGTGACAGATAAGGACAAACGAATTTTAACGGCATTTTAGTTAAAATAGGCTTGTAGAACGTTTATGAATACGGCCGTTAGTTTATTCGTAGGCGGGATGACATATGACATATGTTGAGCCTACACGGGCTTGAAAAAGTTTTCATTTGATTGTTAAATTCCATAATAAGTAGGTAAGTACTTAGTTGTCATTTATTTGTCATAATATGTTTAATGTCATATAAATAATATTATTATTCAGTAAAAATATGAATTTCCTGATAGACCGTGCTGAATTTTCTCAGTTTAAAATGAAAATAATAAATAATTTCGCCTGTGTCAAAAAAGTATTTTGTAAATCGCCGAGCCGACTTCGAAAACACAAACACGAGGTGGGGAACATGGCTGGAGGCGGTTGTCTATTATCAATATGTTTTTAATGATATTAAGCACATATAAACAAATTTAACAGTCGAGATGCCGCTGCTATCGATCAAAGGCGAAACGAATTTTTCTAAATCCAAATTTAAAACGTGATATTGATTTTATAGCTGACAAATTTGGTTTCCTATCAATAACAATTGATCAGTTACAAAATTCCGAACTAAGTTAAGAAGAATCTATGAGCATCGTTAATGGTGTGATTAGGAAAATGTCCATGTTGAAACTTCATCCTATAGGAAAAAACGCGTATATGAAGTTGAACACAGTTTTGAACAAAAATCCCGACTACATTACAGTGAAAGCAATTTTAAAATGACTTAATAATGGAGATATATATACTATACACGTCAACACGCAAACCCGAAGTTGCTCGGGCGGAAGACCCTAGAGCTAGACTAACCCGGCACTATACCGACGACATCCCGGACATTAGCCTGTACGAGATTGTAATGGCTCTTAAACAGCTCAAGAACAACAAGGCACCCGGTGAAGACGGAATAACAGCCGAACTCCTGAAGGCCTCACGGCCCTTCAGAAGTTGTTCGATTCCGTCTTACTGGAAGGGAGAACTCCAAAGGCATGGAACGGAGGGGTGGTGGTGCTGTTCTTCAAAAAGGGTGACAACACCCTCCTGAAGAACTACAGACCCATCTCACTTTTGAGCCATGTCTATAAGCTGTTTTCGAGGGTCATTACAAATCGTCTCGTACGCAGGTTGGATGACTTCCAGCCTCCCGAACAAGCCGGTTTCCGAAGAGGTTTTAGTACCGTAGACCACATCCACACGCTCCGTCAGGTTATACAGAAGACCGAGGAGTATAACCTGCCCCTCTCCCTAGCGTTCGTGGACTACGAGAAAGCCTTCGATTCGATTGAAACCTGGGCTGTACTACAGTCTCTCCAGCGGTGCCAAGTTGAATATCGCTATATCGAAGTGCTAAAGTGTTTGTACGAGAACGCCACTATGTCAGTTCGACTCCAGGACCAGAACTCGAAACCTATTCCGCTGCAGCGAAGAGTCAGGCAAAGAGATGTTATTTCTCCAAAACTGTTCACCGCTGCACTGGAGGACGTTTTCAAAACTCTGGACTGGAGAAGGCTAGGCATCAACATCAACGGCGAGTACATCACTCACATTCGGTTTGCTGACGATATAGTAGTCTTGGCTGAGACCATGGAGGACTTAAGTACGATGCTCGATGACCTCAATAAAGCTTCCGAACGAGTTGGTCTAAGAATGAACATGGATAAGACGAAGATCATGTCAAATACCCATGTAGTACCAACTCCTATTACAATCGGAAACTTTATTTATTTATTTATTTAATCTTTATTGCACAAAAGAACAACTTATCGTACAAATAGCCCATCCAACGAAGGAAAGTCAGGGGAAAAAACTCGTGTAAAAGCGAATTTTGGTAAGGTAATAAGAACATTTCTTTAAGTATGGCACATATATTACTAAAAATAAAATTCCTAATAATCTTCTAAATCTAGAATATCGCCATAATCATCGTCATCGACGGTGACTTCGATGGGAGCTCCGTTAGTGCATGAGCCGGAGCATACACCGCAGACACTGGAGCAGGTCATTCCTGCTTTCCGGCAGCCGCATCGCACCCCACACCCAGTCTTGCACCGGCAACATATGGTTTTGAGAATCGAGTCAGGTGCCACTGGGTCGTTGGTTGTCACTCGCGTTAAGATGCCATCGTCTCCTCTGGCCCATCCCCATTGGGTTGGTGGTAGGGGGTTGCCGAGCCATTGTTGTATCTGTAAATATGTAATAAGATCAAAGTAAGTATTTAGATCAAATAAATATTTGTATTTTAAAAACCAAACAGTATTCGATACCTTGTGTGATTAAAGGTACCTGTCTCTCTGAACGAGTCCTGCTTCGAAGCTCCTCTAGTAGGAGGAAGAGTGGCCAGATCTGATTTCGGCTTCATCGATGCTGGTATTTGTTGAGGTTTTGTTCCTGGGTAGGTGCTTGGTAAATCGACCAAAACAGCTTCTCGCCGGCCTGTTCAATACTATCCGGTGAAGAGGGCTCACTGAAAATGTCTGATATATTTTGGATCAGGTCTGATTTAGCAGTGAACGATTTAGCGATTCCCACTTTGCTTTTTCCATGGATCGCGGAGGTGGTGTCGCATCCGGAGAAGCTGTGGAGAAGGAGAATTGTCTTTGCAAATGGAAGCTGTTGAAGTTGTCGCACTGAAAACAATTTGTCCTCTACCTTCCCACGCCCTGGTTTCAAAAAGAACACGTTGATATGTGGTGGGGCCAATCCTTTGAGGAGGACTATCAAGTCGATATCCTCCCCAATAACAGCAGTTGGATGTAAGGCAGCTTTATCCAACCCGCACCTGACAATAGTGTCATCAGCATCTCCTCTGTTGTTTCAATCCCTGCTGCTGTCATCTTCTCGGTAAGGAACTGAATCAGCCTTGTCTTATTCCTTCCATTGGCGAGGAAATGCTCCTGTTGAACGGTGATGATCGTATTTTCGTTACAATTAATGTCGACCGAAGTTTTTGTCAGACCTCGTCGCTTCTGCTCTGCTCGTTTTTTCCATGACAGCTTTTGGTGTTCGTTGGGTGGCCTAAAACGGCTTTACACTCGAAGTTGTAGACGATTATGTATACCTAGGACAAACTATCCAGTTAGGTAGCTCCAACTTCGAGAAAGAGGTCAATCGTCGAATCCGACTCGGCTGGGCAGCGTTCGGGAAGCTACGGCACATCTTTTCGTCCAATATTCCGCAGTGTCTCAAGACGAGAGTCTTTGACCAGTGTGTGTTGCCAGTGATGACATATGGCACTGAAACGTGGTCGCTTACTATGGGCCTCATAAGAAGGCTCAAAGTCACCCAAAGGGCTATGGAGAGGGCTATGTTGGGAGTTTCTCTGCGTGATCGCATCAGAAATGAGGCTATTCGCAGCAGAACCAAGGTAACCGATATAGCCCTCCGTATCGCTAAACTTAAGTGGCAGTGGGCGGGGCACATAGCGCGTAGAACCGATGGCCGTTGGGGCGGAAAGGTTCTCGAGTGGCGACCACGAACCGGAAGGCGCGGCGTGGGTAGGCCCCCCGCAAGGTGGACTGATGACCTGGTAAAGGTAGCTGGAGTCCGCTGGATGCGGGTGGCGCAGGACCGGTCACTTTGGCACTCTTTGGGGGAGGCCTATGTCCAGCAGTGGACGTCTTTCGGCTGATATGATGATGAATAATGGAGAAGCTGAAATAACAAAAAATATCAACCGGAACACCGTAGAACACTATAAACATCTGAAGTATTTACCAATTACGTCTGTGGATCGATCCTTCTCATATCTAAAGTGGATCTACAGTAATAGACGACAAAGTTTAACGCCAATTAATTTAGAAAAACTTTTGATAATATATTCAGAGAGGTAAATGAAAGTATGGACATATACACTGTTGTTTTATTTTCAAATTTCCACCATCGATTAATCAGACGACTAACAATAGTAGATTGTATGACAAGGGTCTAAAGTAAGCCATATCACCACGAGATGGATATTTTCTCGAACGAAGTGAGGGGAAATAGTTCGAGGGGTAATATGGCTTTTAGACCAGAGTTATACACTCTACTTTTCACTTCGACTGCGAGAAAATAGTAAAAACAAAGATTATCCATCTACAATCAACAATTATACCAAGGCAAAGAGATTGTTCAATTTGGCGCCATTCTTTTTAATAAACTACTTTGACACATACAATATATTCACACCACGAATAAACGCCTCTGTTCGTCTAATAGCCGCGTCTAAACGGCCGAGCGCGGCGGACAGCATACGCGGGGCATACGATAAGGCGAGATAGCAGTCTATCCCGCTCAATCTTCATAGCTTATGTCATGTATGCAGTCAACCATGCTTGAACGTTTGGACGCGGCTATAGTCGGTCAGAGCGTTTATTTTTTTAATTATCGTGAATTAGGGAGTAAAAAACACCTAATGTTTGAAATGAATTCTGTTTCCTGATTGGCCGATTTGAATGTCTAGTTGTATTCTGGTTAGTTGATAGCAAATACTAATGTTTTTTTTAAAGACTTGTGATTGGTGGATGTATACGTTGAACTGTTTTGAATGGTCAAATTAAAATGTTTTATAAATCATAAATATGTATACATATTTTCCCTAGGGGCTAAATGTACTACTTTAGCCCCGCTTGCTAAGCCTAATATGACGCACTTTTTGAGCATGAGGAGTGAAAAATATATTACATCCAATACTATACATTTAAGATTTTGTAACATATACATATTCAGTGACAATATGCAATAATAAACCTAAAATAATATAAGATGAAAGGTTCTATTAAAATATGTTTCTGTCAAAAAAGAATTAAGTAAACCAATATTTCACACGAAATAAATATACAACCCTAGTTACATTTCAATAAATGTTCACCACTGATAACGGGGTCTGGTTACGAGACTTCAGTTTAACTGAAGTAAAATTGCCCTAATAAGGCCCACTGAATATATCCCTAACTTAGAGCAAGCATTTTTTTTTCTAAATAAAGAACTGATTTATAAATATGTATAAATCATGCGGGCATTAGCCTGCATGATAAAGCTTCTTACACGTGTGTTTTTATTTAATTAAACTTCGGTGTCCTAGGTTAGGAGGCCCACGGCCATAATTTTGGGATATGTTCAATATTTTATTGAGTAGATTTCATTAAAAAGTGTGTTTTACGAATTCTAGGCGATAGTGAATGAATAAACATTGATTAAACATATATTTTAATTAATTTATAACGGCCCTTTTAGGCTGGTGTGGTGCCTAATAAGGCCCGGCCCACTAGCAAATTTTATTTTAAATAGGTTTTTTTCTGTTATAACGCAAAGAACATTGGGATTTTTAAATTATTTTCTCTGTTAAATATATCATCAGCCTAGGTATGTACTATATACCTAAGTCCCACTGCTGTGCTGGGCACAGGTTTCCTCTCATGGACGAAAGGGAATAAGTAGACATTAGTCCACTCGCTATACCAACTGTAGGATGTAAGAACTGTAGTCACCGTTACTAGTTAAAAATCAGGGCTGTTATTCGCTACGCGCTAATGTGGTTCACCCCGCCGGTCACCCGTCAAGAAACCAGATCTCTGCCTACGCGCAGTTACTACGCATCGCCGTGTCAAGATATATTTGTGGGTGAGCATTGAGGTGAGCTTAAAACAAGTTACAGAATAGGGGGAGGGGGGCAGTATTATACATTTGTTTAAAATATCTCGGGTACTTCAGTCCAGGTAGGGCGTGACTCAATCTGCCGCATACCACCGTGATTGAGCCGACCCATGGGCGGTCCCGGTCCGGCGACAACCGGGTTGGATAAAAAAAAATCCTAATCTTATTTTTAGGACGTGCCCGTAATACCTTGTTAAGTTTTTATTGTTTTCTTAATGGAGTCTTAACGGTAACTCAGAGGGGTGGCCAGTTAGGGGCACTTTATTACAGGAAGTCTATAGGTAGGTATTGGAATTGAGATTCATTCGGACCGGGATTGAAAAGAACATCATTATTTCCGTGTAAATAAAATTGGATCGTTTAAGTTATTGGAGATATGAAATACCTAAATCTTTCAAACATTGCACTAGAGCATAAAGTCCACCGAAACATGTTCTTCTCAGTGTATCCTGTGACCACAAGCGCTGTACACCTCGACACATTTAAAAAGAGCTCCGGGTGCCATATAAAATGTATGGCCGCCAGATTTCATTTTACGTGTGTTGACTTGTAAATGGCCTTAACTAGATCAGAATTAAACGCAGTCGAGTAAATGAAACAACTTTGCTATTATACCACTATTTAATTTTACATGCTACCTTTTTATGACTGTTATAACTCTTAAACATCATTTAAAGACATCCGACGTTGTTTGGATATCAGCATTTTAGTATATGAAAATGGACTGGATTAAATGGAAAAACATGAAAAAGACCGGTGGATACAAGAGGAAAAAGAAGCGGCAATCTATTATCAACCATTTAAAAACTACTATTACGCAAGGAATTTCGGTAAACGGAAGTGAAGTTACAAGTGCTAGTTTTTCAAGTGGTTCCGTAGAAATAACAAATGTGACCGAAAAAAAAATTAGTACTGCAGAGTCGGACAACGAGAAGTCCACATCAGCTACAATGACCATATTTTATTTCTATTTGTCTCTAGAAGTAGAATACAAAAAACTGTTAAAATAGTTATTTACGATAGGTGCAGAAAATAGGAAATTCGCACCAAGTGGTGATAAATTAAAACACGACCGAAGGGAGTGTTTTAAATCGACACGAGTTGCGAATTACCTATTCGCATGTGTATCGTACAACGTTTTACTGTACATATGGCTCTTTAAAGTTTCGACATATGCACGGAAAGTGCTCTTTCCGCACTAGTGCGGGAAAGTAGCACCATATATGTACTGTATTAGTACATTGTGATACAAGTGAGTTATGTTGATAATTACATCAGAGGCGGAATTAGCATGCGAGCCGCAGGTGAGCGTGATAAGAGAGCCGAGGATGTAATTATCAAAGCTCACGCGTTTCATACGACGTTTTTCAACACATTTTGCGAGGAAAAAAGAATTTACTTAAGATGAAAATTTTATAGGCCTGCCAAGTTATTTTCTTTACTTATTAATGGCAACAGCTTTTTACTCACATTTTGTATACATCGCCAAAAATTTCCAGTGGCGTCCATTCTTTTTATCACTTTTGTAGTCGCCATGAGTCCATATTTTTGTTAATAACCAAACACGCATTAGCAATGTTTACAAATATCTGTGAAACGTGCTGTGAAATAACCTATAATGTCGCGCAACAGTTTTTTTTCGTGAAGTTTGCGCAGTGCGCGCGCATGTGTTCAGCCAGACTTAGAAGAAATCTCTAAACAGCCAATGCAAAATAAAATAAATATTTTCGTTTTAAAATTATTATTAATTCATGTAAAATGTTATCAAAATTGAATAGTTTTACTAAATTAAACGTTTCTATATCATATCCGAAAAGAAATAGTCAAATAATTAACAAAAAGGATTTAATTTGTTTAGTCGAGTACGAATCCATTGGCTGAGAATTATAAAAAAAGCAGTATGCATTCTGTACAACCCGGTTAATTTAAGAATGCACCGTGTGCATGCATACATCTTGCTGCAAGGTGCCAACGTGACTTAATCGGAATATAACCATAACACACAAGTGTCGTAATGTTATAAAACACGCGTGTTTAATATCCAGGATTATGAGCCTAAAAGCGACACAATAAGAGGTACGTTACGAGCAATTGTGTTGAAAAGGTTTTTTCAGAAACTCTAACGAACCCTAAAATATGTCCGACAAATGTATAATGGCGCTCGTTACCCCTAAACTTGCTATATAAGATGCGATTATATAGCTTAATAACTGGATAAATGCCGTATAACCGCGGCGTTCAAGAAAATCAACAATATTAATTAAATTTATATTTAATTAACTAAGAATTACAGTGTAGCATTAAATCGTTTACTTCATCAATAAACTTACCTTCGCAATACATTTCTATCATACGCCGAAGTTATGAGCATTCTTAATAAAACGATAAAACATATAACGTCATGGTGGATTAAAAAAATGCTTACCATCATCCAATGCAAATCAATTAAATTCCTATTTTAACAAACACTCACTCGCGCGTGTACTCGTAGTATCGAGTTATATTCTGTTCTGTTGTTTAGTTGCCTAGGATGCGATTACTCCACAAATATGTCATATAAGTGGAAGTTATAGATCAAATCAGTCACGTAAAAGTCATATAAGTTGCTAATATACAGCCATAAGATAGTCACGTCGGTGATTATTATAAGATCTATAAGTGGCGGTGGTTGCAGTTATACAACTTTTATATGACTGAAATGCTGAATAAAATGGGCCCAAATCGCGTTATATAAACGTGCTGATTACGTTTATATGACTAATAGTAAGAGGTAAAATGTTGCCGCAGAAACGTTGCCGCAACCATTATATGACGAAATTTTGCTAGTTGGGGAGCTGCACGTCTATTATGAGACGGCCGCGACATACTCTCGATTTTTCTCGCACTATACCTCTTGTTCTAAGTGTTCTAATAAAAAAGAGACGGATAGTGCGAGAAAAATCGAGAGTATGTCGCGGCCGTCCCATGATAGACGTGCTGTATTCTAGTTCGTTGATAGCAAATGCTAATGTTTTTTTAAAGACTTGTGATTGGTGGATGTAATACGGTGAACTGTTTTGATTGGTCAAATTAAAATGTTTCATAAATCATAAATATGTATACATATTTTCCCTAGGGGCTAAATGTACCACTTTTTGACCATGAGAAGTGAATAAACTGACGTATTTATATGGAATGACTGTCACCTTCAATACCATTCTAATCGCGTTCTGTTAATACGAATAACACCACGATTATGCTCCAAGAAGACGATCACTAATTACAAATAGCTCTTAGGTTTAATGTCACTAATTCAACAAAGGTTACATTGTGATACAAGTGTAAAATTATCAAAGCTCAATGCGTTCCATGGAACGCATTGAGCAAACGTCGCAAAACGTCGTATGTGACGTTTTTCAACACACTTGTGAGGAATAAATCAATTCCATTGAACATAGTTTGTAGGCTCGTTGTAGGTTGGTGTTTACTTACATAGGTGTCAGTCAATCCTATATATATCGCTCTCCTTTCTATTCGAGTTCAGATTTTTGGACAATAAATGACTAATAATCAAACACACATCGACAATGATAGATAGATAGGTAGTTTTTTTGAAGTGGATACTTCTTTGCTCGCGTTCTTGTACAGGGGTACCTACAGAGGCTCTAGTATAAGTTTTAGCGAAACAAAACGTTACGACCGCGTTTGCGTTCAGCTGTCAAATCCCATATAAATTGAGGGTAAAACGCAAACGCGGTCGTAACGTTTTGTTTCGCTAAAACTTATACTAGAGCCACAGTTCTAAATGTGTCACGTTCACGTGACTTCCGGAATAACTTTTTGTAGAGAAGCCTAATCTGATTTCAAATAATTGTTCTTTACATGTTTTAATCCTTCTTTATTTGCCATTAGTTGTTAATCACAAAATGTTATTTAGTTTATGTGGCGGACATGAAAATAATGCTGAAAAGACCGCCATTTTTAACCGACTTCAAAAAAAAGGAGGAGGTTCTCAATTCGGTTGCATTTTTTTTTTTTTTTTTCAATGTTTGTTACCTCAGAACTCCGTCATTGATGAGCCGATTCATAAATTTTTTTTTGTTGGTAAATATATACTTCCAGGTGGGTCCTATTTTTTTGAAATATCAATTGGATGATGGGATCCATGAGGAATTGAGGGAACTCCTCAATTATATTAGGCACGCGTGTAGTGATTTTGGTATTTTCTATTATAACTCGTGTATTTACATCCGGAAATCATAAATTGGTGGAGTGGAATTGATGATGAAGACCACAGATGACTTATGGAATTCCTCAATTATGTACTTAAAAGTACAAAAGTATATCACAGATTCTGATAAGATTCCGTTGAAATAGCAACTAATGAAGTGCCAAGGGTGATCCTTGTGGAATTGACGAAAGTCCTCAAATATTATCGGGTCACATACAGCGATTGGGTTTTTTTCTATAATAATCAACGCATTTGCTCTCGGAAATCAGTTCATGAGGTAAATTGGAAAAGAAATGTTCTCGTGGCTTGGCGGAGTACTAAATTGAAGTCGGTTAAAACTTTGTTTTTAAAGTAAATTATCAATGTATCGCGAGTCAAATGAACTACGTCAGTCAATGTTGCGATATATACCGATTTATCTGTACTTATACTGATTTTAGTGAATTAATTCAGATATATATTTTGCAGGTACACCATAATAGCAGATTCCTTTAAATAATCAAAACACTAAATTTAAATCTAAGTAGATTTTCGTCCGTCCATCCTTTACAATTATTTTTTTACTGCCTGGAAATATTAAAATGAGGAAATATGGCCACTTTCAATAATTGCACATGCAAGTTATGAAAATTTCATTCATTTTGGCAACCTACTATAAAAATAAACTGCCAAACAAACAATATAAACCGTTGCGCTCCGTTAAACAGTTACATACTATTTACAAATCGGGTTAAGCAATGTGAATGTTTAGAACACAATCAATTCAAGGAAAGCTATCAGGCATTTCCCAGAACCAGAACCGTCCTTGTTATATTTATTTACAATATAGTGGTATATAGTTAGGTAGCTATAACTAAAAAGGTTTATCATGGAATCATTAAGTGGCACGTGCACCCATTATCACAACAGATATAAAAGATTTGACGTAATAACAGAATAAATAATCCTAATTTGGAATTTAAGGCGTGGTTAGTATCTTGTTAAGTAATTAACAAAGCGACACTTAAGGTACACGTGCACTAGGCTCGAATTACACCCGTCGGACGACTCGGACGGACACCTGCGATTCTCCTTGTATTTGCATGCGAATGGTATTTTCTATGAACGATTCCACTTATCTATATATTAAGTATTGTATACGCGCAAATTGCGTTGCGTCGGTCATGTTTACGTTTCATCTCAATTCGATACGTACCTACTCGATGTAGTTTCTGGAAGCGTCTGCGGCTTGATTAATGTTCACCGAGTCTCGGAATCAAAGTGATTGAGACAGGTTAGGTATTGCATACCTATCAGTTTTACATATCATACCATAGTATCGATTGTAAACTATCTGAATGGAATAAGTAATCATTGTCGTCGAGACATGCATGTATTGTCTAAAATGGTATACATTTATTCGCGAAGCATGAATGAGATGAGGCAACTAGTTTATAAGGAGTTTGTATGCAGGTACCTACCTAATCCTATCTCCCAATATCAGTGTTAACAACATCGCGCTAACGGAAACAAAAAATTGAAATTCTTCAGGTACCTAGTACCTACTTATCTCCCAATATCAGTATTAACCAAATCGCGCGTCAGAAAACAAAAACAATTAAATTCTTCAGGTACCTAATTATCTCCCAACATCAGTATTAACAACATCGGGCTTCAGGAAACAAAAACAATTAAATTCTTCAGGTACCTACTTATCTCGGAATATCAGTATGAACAACATCGCGCTACAGGAAACAAAAACAATTAAATTCTTTAGATACCTACTTATCTCCCAATATCAGTATGAACAACATCGCGCTACAGGAAACAAAAACAATTAAATTCTTCAGGTACCTACTTATCTCCCAATATCAGTATTAACAACATCGCGCTACAGGAAACAAAAACAATTAAATTCTTTAGATACCTACTTATCTCCCAATATCAGTATTAACAACATCGCGCTAACGGAAACAAAAAATTGAAATTCTTCAGGTACCTAGTACCTACTTATCTCCCAATATCAGTATTAACCAAATCGCGCGTCAGAAAACCAAAACAATTAAATTCTTCAGGTACCTACTTATCTCCCAATATCAGTATTAACAACATCGCGCTACAGGAAACAAAAACAATTAAATTCTTTAGATACCTACTTATCTCCCAATATCAGTATTAACAACATTGCAAGGAAACAAAAACATTTAAATTCTTCAGGTACCTACTTTATCTCCGAATATCAGTATAACAACATCGCGCTACAGGATTAAATTCAGGTTTATGAATTGACTCTTATTTAAATTGGTAGGAACTGATTAACTCGTTATGTTCTAGATTAGACCGGTTCATATTTGTGTTGAAAAAACTGAGACAGTGCGTGTCGTATGACTCGGCGTTTATACGAGTATATACAGCTCACCATGGTCATGTGGCGTCGATTCTTGGAGTAATTCATTCTTCTTCATCCTATGGGGTAATACAGTATACGTTGAAAGGGTTTTCAAACTACAAAAAATAAATTTATTCGTGGAATAGTAAAAGCTGGAATAGGCAGAAGCCAAGGAGCCCACTTTAATTTCAAAGCCTTGTAAAACAAAATATTATACTCGGTAACTAATAATGTCTACTTAGCCGTGATAGTTTTCCTTTTGAATTGTTTATATGTACTACTGGCACAATTTTTTTCACAGTCCCAGTACCAGCCATTTAGCCGGCAGAGGAGGGACACAACAAAAATTTGGGCTTTAAAGCCCAATATCACAAAAAATGGACCACTGAGTTAAAAAATGGTTTTTAGAAACTCATGATATGCTTGAAGAAGCTATCCGATGGATAAGCTATACAACGTGGGTTTATCGAGAAAAAAAAATACATCACTTTACAGCTTTCTAGTAGTAAGGGTCACCGAGCTAAGCCGCAGACGGACAAACGGACATGGCGAAACTATAAGGGTTCCTTGTTGCCTACGGAACCCTAAAACGGTACGATACGATCGATAAAGTCTATAACGCTAATTGTTTGATGGGCATGAACTCCTAAGTTCTAAATACTAGTTAATAACTAAGATAGTTGCATATCAAAGTCATCTTATTATCTTATCACTCTTATCTTATACACCGACGACCGCTTTAGCCTAGTTGGTAGTGGCCCTGCCTACGAAGCTGGAGGTCCTGGGTTCGAATCCCGGTAAGGGCATTTATTTGTGTGATGAGCACGAATATTTGTTTCTGAGTCATGGATGTTTTCTATGTATTTAAGTATTCATTTATCTATATAAGTATGTTTATCGTCGTCTAGTACCCATAGTACAAGCTTTGCTTAGTTTGGGACTTGGTCGATTTGTGTACTTATAAGATTGTCCACTAATTTATCAGCCAAATGTCATTCACTGCTGGAGATAGGTCTCCCACAATCATCGCCTACGTTACTCGTTCCCTTGCCTTCCTACCCTTGCCGTACTCCAGCCTGAGCAGATCGTGTATTGAAATTTAACCCTAAAAATTGTTTGCTGACTGTTATTTTTGTCAATCTGTAGAGCACCACCTGGGCGCGCTGCGGCACGAGCACGGTCGGCACGTCTGGTTCGAGGTGGCGGGTGCGCCTCCGTCCGCCGCGCTGCTCTCCGCCGAGCTGCGCCTGCATCAGGCGCCCGCGCACACGGCCGACCCCAGCGCCCTCTACACCGTAGTCGCGCATCGAGTCATCAGTGTCAACAGTTTGGGGTAACTTACCTCTTCACTTCATGAAAGAAGGAAGAAATAAATATTTTTCCTTTCGTGACTAAGGAAATCCAAAAAAAAACTATATACTTACATAATAATTTACTTTAAAAACAAAGTTTTAACCGACTTCAATCTAGTACTCCGCCAAGCCACGAGAACATTTCCACATTTCTTTTCCAATTTACCACATGAACTGATTTCCGAGAGCAAATACGTTGATTACTTATTAAAGAAAAAACCCAATCGCTGTATGTGACCCGATAATATTTGAGGACTTCCGTCGATTCCACAAGGATCACCTTTGGCACTTCATTAGCTGCTATTTCAACGGAATATTATCAGAATCTGTGATATAGGTACTTTTGTACTTTTAAGTCCATAATTGAGGAATTCCATAAGTCATCTGTGGTCTTCATCATCAATTCCACTCCACCAAATTTATGATTTCCGGGTGTAAATACACGAGTTATAGTAGAAAATACCAAAATCATTACACGCGTGCCTAATAAAATTGAGGAGTTCCCTCAATTCCTCGTGGATCCCATCATCCGACTTCAAAAAAAAGGAGGAGGTTCTCAATTCGGTTGTATTTTTTTTTTTCAATGTTTGTTACCTCAGAACTCCGTCATTGATGAGCCGATTCATAATTTTTTTTTTGTTTTTAAGTATATGCTTCCAGGTGGGTCCCATTTTTTTGAAAATTCAATTGGATGATGGGATCCATGAGGAATCCAGGATGCACTCCTCAATTATATTAGGCACGCGTGTAGTGATTTTGGTATTTTCTATTATAACTCGTGTATTTACATCCAGAAATCATAAATTGGTGGAGTGGATTGATGATGAAGACCACAGATGACTTATGGAATTCCTCAATTATGTACTTAAAAGTACAAAAGTATATCACAGATTCTGATAAGATTCCGTTGAAATAGCAACTAATGAAGTGCCAAGAGTGATCCTTGTGGAATTGACGGAAGTCCTCAATTATATTAGGCACGCGTGTAGTGATTTTGGTATTTTCTATTATAACTCGTGTATTTACATCCGGAAATCATAAATTGGTGGAGTGGAATTGATGATGAAGACCACAGATGACTTATGGAATTCCTCAATTATGTACTTAAAAGTACAAAAGTATATCACAGATTCTGATAAGATTCCGTTGAAATAGCAACTAATGAAGTGCCAAGGGTGATCCTTGTGGAATTGACGGAAGTCCTCAAATATTATCGGGTCACATACAGCGATTGGGTTTTTTTCTATAATAATCAAGGCATTTTCTCTCGGAAATCAGATCATGAGGTAAATTGGAAAAGAAATGTTTTCGTGGCTTGGCGGAGTACTAAATTGAAGTCGGTTAAAACTTTGTTTTTAAAGTAAATTATTTTTCCATATCTCGGGACTATGGGGTCCCGGACTTTTGGAAGGCATGCGTGGGGCCGAAGCCAACAGCGCAGAGGCCCTTTAAAACAAATATACGAGTAATATAAAGCGAGGGATACACATGGCGGATACCATCTCCGAGCGCACAACATAATACACCCGGTGATGGTCCCCGCCAGATGCAAAGACTATTGCAGTGCAACACTGTGCTGCGATGGAAACTAAGGTCATGGGTTATTGGGTTGAATGGTGGGTGGTCTGGAAAATGGGTTATGGGAGGAGACTAGCGGACACCTGCCGTGACAATTAATTATTACTATTATTACGTTACAGAAATCTGCAGCTAGAGAAAGTGGCAGCAGTGAACACTAGCGCCTCATCTGAGGGCTGGCTCGAGCTGAACGTGACGGACGCGCTCGCCGCGTGGCTCACCGCGCCCGCTGACAACCGCGGCTTCTTCGTCACCATCCACCCGCACTCGCAGCCAGGTACACTACCGACCGCGTCCGGCACATCGCATCAGCTTATAAGTAATCTAGTGATCATAGCGTAGTTTGAGAGATTTGGAGAACCGTTAGTTCAATTAAGGCTAAGGAACAAGTTCCCATCACTTATAATCTCCTTCCCCTGCGCCGGCGGGACTTGACTGCTGCTATACCATTGGATTATTATTTATTCAGAATATTACACGAAAAGTGAGCAATTCACCTACATTCCATTTCAATTAAGAAACTGACGTACATTTTCAGAACGTCACATGAAACCAGAGGAGATCGGACTGGAGGAGCCCCGAGGAGCCATAGTGGAGGGCAAGCAGCCCTTCCTCGTGGCTTTCTTTAAGAATGGGCCCAAGCTGAGCACGGCCGACACCAGCGGGCGCCGCAAGCGCGAGGCGCGCCGCTGGCGGAACTCGGGCTCTTCGGAGAATTATCTAAGGAATCCGCTTACAGGTTAGTTCATCAGTGCATCTTGAGTAAAACGTATTCATATCAGTGTAGCCTTGAAAGTAGGTACCTGCGGGTGACCCTTTATATGTGAATATTTGATGAAAACCGAATGATCATAATCGAGGGGTTTCCTCAAATATTATACTCATATGAAGATTTTGGTATTTTATGAAGTAAATGTAGCATTTTGCTCTCTTGACTAGCTCCCATATTATTGTATTTTGGCTATTTTTTTAACCAACGCTCAACTTGCTCTTGGAAAATGTGAATATGTGTGTGGCATGACGAAATACCCAATTGAAGTAGTTTTTTTTACATTATTATGAAAACCGTTACGAATACATAGGAATATATTTACATTCAGGAACTTTCATGAATGTTTGTGTATTATTTATTAAGAAGCGTTGTTTACTTTCCAGATACATCTCACTGGACGACTCGAAGTTGTGAAATTCAGACCCTGTATGTCAGTTTTAAGGATTTAGAATGGCAGGTGAGCATATTTTTTCATTATCTTTTTATAATACTTATAAAATACAATGTGTTCTGTATAAAAGTACACAAACCAATAAAAAATAAACTAGATCTCATATTATCGACAAGGCCTGGGGGCCTTATGTGAGTTATGGGCCACCTAGAGGGAAAGCACCTTTATTTTTCTGGGCTTTGGCTGGGTTCCAGCGCGATCTATCTCACACGCAGCGACATCTAGTGTGTAATTGCGAAAACTCGTATGACTGTTGCAGCATTTCTAATTACTTGCAATCTGGACGGAGATCCTTATCTCAAATATTTTTTTTAATACATTTATCTATAATTTTACCGCAGTAGAAAAACAAAAAGAAAACTGTTTAGAATATGCAACTCAAGCACTTTCATAGTATGATATCCCACTTGGCCTACTAACTCTTTGAATGTTTGCCCCTCCCATATCCGTAATTTTTCATAGATATTAAAAATATGTACTTACTTATATGTTTACATTTTTCATTTTCCATACACGTGGATTAACTTTGTATAACACTTCCCGAATTGTTAGCTTAGATATTTCCTGAGATACAAACAGAGTTGCACCATAAGGGTTCCTTTTTAGGGTTCCGTAGTCAACAAGGAAGCCTTATAGTTTCGCCATGTCCGTCCGTCCGTCCTCGGCTTAGCTCAGTAACCCTTACAACTAGAAAACTGTAATTCGGCATGGGTATATAAATCAATCACGCCGCCATAACAGTAGAATAAAATATTGAAATCCCCTAAAAGGTGTGGGATAGCTTGTTAATAGTACATTGTGATACAAGTGAGGTATGTTGATAATTACATCAGAGGCGGAATTATTCACGCGAGCCGCAGGTGAGCGTGATAAGAGAGCCGAGGATGTAATTATCAAAGCTCACGCGTTTCATACGACGTTTTTCAACACACTTTGCGAGGAAAAAATCCGTTTCATAATATGAAAATATTATAGGCCTGCCAAGTTATTTTCTTTACTTAATGATGGCAACAGGTTTTTACTCACATATTGCAAATCGCTAAGAATTTCCAGTGGCGTCCATTCTATTTATCACTTTTCTAGTCACCACGAGTCAACATTTTTGATAATAACCAAACACGCATTCATTGTTAATGAAATTTACAAATATTTGTGAAATAACCTATAATGGCGTGCAACATTTTTTTTCGTGAAGTTTGCGCAGTGCGCGCGCATGTGTAAAGCCAGACTTAGATGAAATCTCTAAACAGCCAATACAAAATAAAATAAATGTATTCGTTTTAAAATGTTATCTTTATTAATTCAAGTAAAATGTTATCAAAAGTGAATAGTTTTACTAAATTAAACGTTTCTATATCATATCCAAAAAGAAATATAGTCAATTAATTAACAAAAAGGATTTAATTTGTTTAGTCGAGTAAGATCTATTTACCGAGAATTAAAAAATAGCTGTAAGTTCGTTCTTTTAAATAGAATACTCTAGAATTTGTATTTATAGTATTTGTGGAACTTATTCTTATTCTTCATACTTGCAAAGTATGTATTTTTTTAACTAGAAATATATTTATTTTTGTCCGGGTACCGGGTGAATCTTGCAACTGAGTTTTGAAGCAGATATCTTCAACCCAGATCTGAATTGGAGACAGAAGGTAGCCATGGAAATTCAGTACTTAACCGACGTAACCCCGTTGAGTTTGGGCTCGTTAGAATTGTCTCAATGAGTAGTTAATGTCGGTATACAGAAACGTACAGTCGGCAATATAGCTTGTATCAAAAATGAAATTTTAACCAAAAACTTTTATTTAGTCTTGTTTAGTGTATAAGTTCAGTAATTTAGTATACATGTTTGTTCTTTGTTTGTATTACTACAAATAAACGATTCCCCACACTTTAAAGTTTGTTGACTTAAGTCAACATTTTGTAAAAACATACATTTCAATTCTAGGATTGGATCATCGCACCCGATGGATACGGAGCTTTCTATTGCAGCGGAGAGTGCAACTTTCCTCTAAATGCGCATAAAAATGCTACCAACCACGCTATAGTGCAGACCTTGGTACACCTTTTAAACCCCACACAGGTTAGTCAACATTTTAGTACACGATGCTACCATATGTCTAGAATCTTTGGCAAAGATAGGAATTAATTAATGCATCATTTACCTAAGTATGTGAAATTATAGGTTACCGTATAATTATAGCTAATCGTTAACTAGTTTACGGTGATAAGTGGTCTTCACAAGCTTAGTAGCGTGTCTTATTTAGTTTTTTTCTTAGAGTCTTCTTTTGTGGGTTCGAAAAATAATTTTGTATTTGATAGTTTTGATAAAATTTGTGATTGTTGATGAATCCAGGAGGTATCTCCTCGCCTACACTAATATTATAAAGAGTTAACGTTTGTCGCTTTGTAAGTTTGTATGGTTGAGATTATTATATATGGCCGACTTTTATAAAGCTTGTCAGTGGAATTAGAATCATCTACCGTGGGCGGTAGAGTTGCTTTGAGAATGGACTAGGTACTTTGATGCAATTCGGCCAACTCAAGTCATTTCGAGTACTTATATGCATACATCGGGGTTTTAGGTGCGGGAATCATTTGAGAAAGAGTAAAGATAAACAGATAGGTTAGTCTGAGAAAATGGCACATTATGCCTAATGAATAACTACCGGCGAAATATAAACACTATGATACAATTTTATTTTAACTCGTGTAGTACTTTAGCTTTACGACTAAGCATTATGAGATAATAATTAATTTACTACCTGTAGTAAATTTAGTAGGTAGTCGACACAATTACCAGAATAAACCATGGAAAAAAATCGATATTGGAACAATTAATTTGCGTCTTGCTGTGAATATCCATTTCAGCGTACCTACTGAACGATATTTCTACGTCGGCAGTAGTAATAGGTGCATATAAAAAAAAGAATCAATTGTTTTTGTTCAATTTATTTGCCTTGTAAAAAATCGTTTAAATATCAATCTTGACGTCCGATGTCTGTGAACTATTTGCTAAATTAGTAGGGACCTTACTGAAGAAGTTGATAATGACTGATGGATTTATATAATATTATTTTGCCATGTTTTTTATTCAATTAATTATTAATTAGGTAGGAACCTGCTAGAGTACATTCTGTTTTTTAAGTTGCTACCTACTCTTTGGCTAATGTCATACATTCCCGCACCGAAAACCCACCCACCAATCACCGGTAGTGTACATGGTTCCAGTATTTACTTATCTACTGGACGAACGTAGACTATATTTTATCCCGCAGCTCAGCCAGCGATCTTAGTAATACTACGGAATAATTAGTAGTACCTAAAGGTACAGAAGGTCTCCTGCCTAAGTGATGACGTTGGCTGTCATTTTTGGCAAGACAGTATAGAGTGGGATACGGTTGTCGACGTACCACATAACTGAACAACCAAAATTATAATTGTTTTAGTTTCTATATTTGTTATCGAAATAGGTAATCGTCCATTTTGGAAATAATTGTATAATATGATAATAAAAAAAACGAAAGCCGGCAAGTCAAAATTAACCATAGAATTGTATGGTTAATATTCGTGTCACAACGGAACTTTGTAACTACTACCAATTAACTAGGCTAACTACTGGCCAAGAATTTGGTCCTCACCCAGACTCGTTTCGCGCCAAAATGACAATGGGATAGGCTTGGTATGCCGGTTGCCATACTCATTTTATTTCATTCCTAAACATTTCAGGTGCCCAAACCATCGTGTGCGCCTATCAAGCTCTCACCCATATCAGTTCTATACTACACAGACGATGCCAACGTAATCCTGCGCAAGTACAAGAATATGGTAGTCAAGAGTTGCGGCTGCCACTGAAGTAATGAAGTTATGCTAAGGCTCTTTCACGCATTGATAGGCTGCGTTGCAAGATGTTCTGAATTACCCTCGAGTTCTACGTACGGATTAAAGAGTCCTGGGGCCGTAGACAAGGTTACAATCCACCAGCGCTAACGCCAATAGAAAATAATAAAATGTAGGGGAATGACAGATGCCGACGAAACACTTTTCGTTGACATCTGCCATTCCCATACATTTTATTAGTTTCTATTGGCATTAGCGCTTGTCGATTGTAACCTAGTCTAGGCCCCCTGGAGGTTAGTCAGTCATAAACGCTTTTCAACGTCTCTTTTAGAACAATGGTGACTTAGAATATTTATTTTTTCAATTTATATTTAAAGGCTTGTTTTTTCAATTTATAGTTAAAGTTTACACTACAAAGTCACAGCGACAATGAAATAAACTATAAGTACCAACATGTCATGAACAAGTCTTTCATACACTGGATATTTTACACTTTTGATGACAGCTGCCGTTGTTATTTTGCCCGTCATTGTTACCCTGGTCAGTGTCATATCAGTATTTGTGAAATGTTTTGTATTAACTACTTAAATCGAAGAAACCAAGATCGAATAAATCATTATTCAAAAAATAATATTAGAAAAAGAAAAAAAAACTTGAAAAACCAGTCTCCCGAGTACTAGTCTCGCGTGTAAAGTTGTAAACAGACTTAAAGACACTTTCTAATATTACAGACAGGTACTGTGTGGATGCCGTAATGAACACATTTGATCGCCCCCCCCCCCCTACATTATTTCACAAACTTTTTGTTTCTCACTGACAATGATAGTTGGTTATACGGCGCACATTGCTGGCTCAGGGAGTATAGGTGGTCGCTGGACAGTATCGTTGCTTGTCGTGTCGGTCCAATTGTTATTGTCAGGTGACAGTTGTGAAATTGGTGAAACAAGAGTTTAAATATGAGTACAATCGGCAAAAGGTTGACACATAGGCTGCCGGGTTGTGCAAATGTAAAATTGTATGAGTGATGGCAAATGTGCGTGGTAACAGTGAGTGCCTTAAATACAAAACAAGAGATACATACTTATTTATAGGGATTCTTTCCTGGGAAAAACTCAAGTTTTAATAAATATTGTGCCAAATGGCCTTTAGTCTCTATTACTTAAGTTTTCAACTGTAGTTAGGAATAGTTAGTTGATGAACTTATTCGCGTGCCAACCAATTGAAGTCATTTTTTTCATAAGTATAATTATTAAAGTAGCTCCTATGTAGCAATAATTTTATAATTAAATATCTTACTGAAATGATTTGTATTCTTATTATAACCTTCCTTTATAATACTTATGTATACCTCATAGATGATAATTGATAACTTCTATAATAGGATTAATAGGGAATATGAATGGGACATACATTTGGAATAAATTGCACTCAATACAAGCGGATATGCGTAGAAATAGCATACAACAGAAATATAAAAAAAACTTGATAGTATTCGTTTTTCACTTCTCATGCTCAAAAAGTGCTTGCATGCAGCAAGCGGGGCTAAAGTAGAACATTTGGCGTATTCCGCTCGTATGCTCCGTATGCTGTCCGCCGCGCTCGGCCCTTTGGATGCGGCTACTACACGGTCAGAGGTGTTTATTCGAGGTGTCAATATTTCGTATCTGTGTCGGTTTCGCCGTGGTATTTATTATTGATTGTGGACTGAAAATCTTTGTTTTGACTATTTTCTCGACTTCCTAAGGGAACCTGGGGATGATAGATCTCCCTTTTGATTTTGGGCAATTTTTTTTAATTTTTCACATCATTGGAAAACTTTCTAGGTCAAAAAAATCTGAATTTATCTATTATAGATAGTTCGAATGGAAACAAGATTGTGCTACAATTTAACTCATTATTTCTACCATGTGTCCCATATACTGTAAGTGAGACTTCTTTAACCCTGATGACCCTGATTGGGAGCCTTGATCCCAGGCGGATCAAATCTCCCAGGTACGTGGGACACTTGGTAAACCGATTTGTACCGTGTCTCCCCATGCTTAATTCCCATTTAATAAATAACTTGATTTGCAGTCAGCAATGCATCAAACAATAGGAAAACGTACAGCGAACAGATATTTACCGTATCTTCCATAAATAGAAGTTTGATTCCCACCGATCAGATGACTTTATCCCCAGGAATCAAATCTCCCATGATTGGGGACCCATTAATTTAATTGACTCGAATCACAGGAATAGAAGCAATCTGGGAATTAAAACCATGGTAATCCATATTTTTATAATTTTAATAGAGAGTGCGAATTACAGTAAAGTCTAGGGTTTTACATTACGTAAGATCTTATTACAAATTATTCCACGTTCCCGAGCCTCAGCGGGGAGCTTCTTCAGTAGCCTTAGTTTTTAGGGTTCCGTAGTCAACAAGGAACCCATAAGGGTTAAACTATAAAGTTTATGTAAATTGGTGATGTATTTTTTTTTGTCGTTAAACCTATAGTGTGGGGTATCGTTGGATAGGTTGTTCAAAAACATTATGGGTTTTCTAAAACTATTTTTTCAACTCGGTTATGCATTTGCGAGATAATGGGATTTAAATCCCTAATTTTTGTTCGAGTCATGTCCCCCCCCCCCCCCTGCCGGCTAAATGGCTACTACTGAGGACGTTCTACGACGACTACTACGGAAAATTCGTGGCAGTAGTAAGTACATATAATGAATTTAAAAGAAAAACTATCACAGTTAAGTAGACATAACTAGTTACAGTACGATTACTGTTAGTTAAGACCTGACAGATGGATTGCCTTCATTTAATTTTCAACTTTAATTTCATATAGATAAAGCATTTTTCAGAATACTGTTACCCACATCTACCGATTTAGTAATAACTATTTTATTTGTATAAGATTAAAGTTGAAAATTAAATGAAGGCAATCCATCTGTCAGGTCTTAACTAACAGTAATCGTACTGTAACACCGTGTGGTGTCGGGTAAGAATAGCACCTCCCCCTTTCTTCCTGTGGGTGTCGTAAGAGTCGACTAAGGGTACAGGGTTGAAGTGTGTTGTGGGCGATGGTCTAGCAACCTGTCACTACGATATCACATTTTGTCGATCTTTTATACCCACATTGATGCTAAAAGTGGCACTGGAACACAAGTTTAATGTGCTCTGCCTACCCCTTTTAGGGATAAAGGCGTGATTGTAGTATGTATGTATGTAACTAGTTAACGAGTAGTAGGCATAGCTAGTTAACTGGTAAGAAATGCACTTAATTTCGGGTGGATTTCATTGGAATTTGAACCTTTTACCGTGGACGGTAAAGTTGCTTTTTCACGGCACGGTGCTTGTTGCCCGCGGCGAGCGCGCAAAAGACCTGCCCTGCGACATGCCCCCCCACCCGTGGCAATGCTAAAACTTAGGCGGACTTACGGCACTGTGCTTCTTGCGCGCGCTGCTAGTTGTGATTAGGGTTTGCAATTCGAATATTCGAGAATTCGAACTATTCGCCACAAATATTATTCGAATTCGGCAACATTCATTATTCGAATAAAACGAATATTTCGAATAGTGAATATTTTTTTCTCACATTATTTTCCTTTGCGAAAATCTTAAATAAAATGCTAGAAATATCCTCCACAATAACAATTCCGTGGAAATAGATATAAATATTTAAAAAAAGCTTTATCTAAGACATATAGCATATTGCCTCGTAACTATGACAGCGGCGGTCAAAGATCCCAAAACTTGGAGAATGCATATAGATCATTGTTAACCATACCGCCGACTACCTAGCGTGGAAGCAGAAAGAGTGTTCTCTTCACGGCGGGTTACTTGTGCAACCACTTACGTACGAACGGGAATGCACCAAGACTCCTTAGATGCTTTAAGTTTTCTCCGATCGCATTGTGGGAACTGATGCTACATAAAAGACTTACTCGTTATAAGGAAAGTTACACACTAGCTTAAAGAAACAACTAAATAGACAGAATTTTGAAAACTGTCTCCGGTCTTAATGTTCCTTTAAAAATAAGTTATTCTTGTTAATTGTTTAAAATAAGTTTCAGACTTAGTTTTTAACCGACTTCAAAAAAAGGAGGAGGTTCTCAATTCGGTTGTATTTTTTTTTTGTTTTTTTTTTTCAATGTTTGTTACCTCAGAACTCCGTCATTGATGAGCCGATTCATAAATATTTTTTTTTGTTTGTAAGTATATGCTTCCAGGTAGGTCCCATTTTTTTGAAAATTGAATTGGATGATGGGATCCATGAGGAATTGAGGGAACTCCTCAATTATATTAGGCACGCGTGTAGTGATTTTAGTATTTTCTATTATAACTCGTGTATTTACATCCGGAAATCATAAATTGGTGGAGTGGAATTGATGATGAAGACCACAGATGACTTATGGAATTCCTCAATTATGTACTTAAAAGTACAGAAGTATATCACAGATTCTGATAAGATTCCGTTGAAATAGCAACTAATGAAGTGCCAAGGGTGATCCTTGTGGAATTGACGGAAGTCCTCAAATATTATCGGGTCACATACAGCGTTTGGGTTTTTTCTATAATAATCAACGCATTTGCTCTCGGAAATCAGTTCATGAGGTAAATTGGAAAAGAAATGTTCTCGTGGCTTGGCGGAGTACTAAATTGAAGTCGGTTAAAACTTTGTTTTTAAAGTAAATTATTAAGTAGTGATGTCAACGACTGGCGAATTAATATAAAGTTAGTTTCATTATTAAGTTAGTTTGTTGATTGCCAAAATTGCTAACCGTTTTTTTTTAAACATGGTAAAAGTTTGTTTATTACTGATTTAATATTACTGTTACTTGTAATACATAAAGTAATACTATTGTATTGTAACTGCGCTGTGATTTATCTCAAAAGTTGAATTATTATATTGCTAAGTAATACTCGCAAATTTTAAGACAATACCACAAATGTTTTATATTTTTAAATTTTACCAGTCAGATATTTTACAATTACATAACTTGTAAAATAAGTTTTTTTTGTTATTAGTACAGTACAGTCAAGTGCAAGAATATTTATCGATAACATCCTCTCATAAATAAGTACCAAAACCTTAATCCGCTGACATAAGAGTTGTGGGACATATTTATGAGTAAGTTGTATGCTATGCACCCATTTATTTACACTTGATTGTACCTGTTGATTTTTTAGAAAATTTTAATTTTGTTGCTTGCGATTCTCGAGAACAAGTTTATTATTAGTCATATCATTATACAACCTACACACGGAAAAGTGCTCCTTATTATATTTGTAACTTATAGTACAGAAAGTAGAATTGTATTATAACAGCTATGATTAATTTAGTAATTATTATTTTAAAGGTTTCATTGCTATCATCGACCATAAATGTTGATAATTTTGAATTGTAACAACAATTACACAACTTAAAACAAGATAATGATTTAAGTTGTGTAATTGTTCTTACAATTCAAAAATAAAAAAATGAAATAATGATCTATTTTCAAAATTATTCGTTTTATTCGAAATATTCGAATATTCGAATATTGGAAATTCAAGTATTCGTATTATTCGAATACTGAAATTGGACGAATATTGCAAACCCTAGTTGTGATGTGCGGCTTGATGCTGTTCGGAGATTTTCGTAATTTTTTACGTATTATTTTAAGTCCGCATTCTGTAACAGACGGGCAACTACGGAACCCTACTCTGCGCGTGGCCCGACATGCACTTGGCCGCTTTTTCGTAATCGTGTAGGGTAGGTAGGGAGCGGTAACTGTTACAACAGAATTAGAACTGAAGACGAATAAGGTCTGTTTGGTAAGTACCTGTGTTCCGAACGAAGGAATGAGCATCATCGGAAGATTCTCTAGTCTTAGACGGCTTATGCTCGTACGTGTTACTCCAAAAGGTTTATAAAACGAGAGCGAGGAGCAACATCTGAACGGTGGCTCACTTCTAGGGAAATTCAAGAGAATCTTACCACATGCATTATGATAGTCTAAGGAACTAGTTTCGAAGCTGAAATGAAGAATCTAAAAAAATATGAAGAACTCAAAAAAGCAACATTACCCCGTTGAACCCCTATATCGATGACTCGGGAATCGAGAGTGGGTGGACGCCTGCAGCACGCATATGTCACTGAGCAGATGAAGCAGCCAATTATCGTTCCTGAATAATCGCTTTTCACAAATCTGCTCACCTCTGATGCGCACGAAAGAACGTTGCACGGTGGTCCTAATTTGGCTCCACATTCGAAATTTTCGTGAAAATGAGTTGTTTTATAACCGTTTTATACATTTTAACGTAACATTTTTGCTGTAGGAAAAAATATCTCATAATCTGCAAGATATGCGACGGGTCATAGTTTTCGTAGAAATCCATTTTAACAATAAAAATTAGAGAAAAAGAAATCTATTTTCACCCCTATTTTTTCACTTGTAACCATTTTACTGCTTCATTTTTTATCAGAATAATATGAAATTTGATGAATATCTTAATAAAATAATGAACAAGGGCATCATTTTCTTACTTTCTTTATTTTCTTAAAAAATTATGTCGTTTTCTGAAATATTCCGCCAAAGTTCCTACACCCCGTTTTCGTCCATACGGTCAGTGCGGGACGAGACACGTTGCATGACGGACCAGTGTCAATTTGCGCTGCGCCGAAATTTTTAAATATTTGTGGAAATTGTGGACTATATTTGTTGCATAGAGTGGATAATCCGTTTTGTGATTCGTATAGTAGGTAACTAATAAACATTTGCGTATAGTTTAGTTTTTAGTGACAGATAATTTTGTTACATAGAGTGGACAATCTATTTCGTGGTTTGTAAAGTAGTAGGTACTATAGACAAGACAGCTGACTGACCATCCGTGCACTTTTTATGTGCATTGTAATAAGGTTCTTGTATAAATACAGGATGGTCAGTTAACTGTGTTGGCGTTTGTACCTAATTAACATTTACGTAGGTATAGTTTAGATTTTGTTTTTAGTTCAAGATGGGAAATAATAGAAATAATAATAATAAATTCTTTCTTTCAGGCCAGTTTGCCCATAGATTGTTAGTAATATACAAACTTACGATACTAGAGTCAGTACGTCTTAGCTTAGGTCTCACAAATTTTTCAATAATTATTTTGGGTCTTTGGGGTTAAATAAGCGCAGGAGGAAAATACGTAATATCAAGAATTTTTACAAGAGAACAGGAAAAAGAATACACAAGTAAATACCTATTCTATCAAAGTATCAAATATCTAAACAGTATCAAAATTGGGAAATCGCTAAAACCAGACATTTTATTAGTAAATATATTTACAATATCTATTGCTTAGGAGCATGAACAATTATAGAAACAATATTGTTTTATCTGCTCGTATTAATTACTGTCAAGTGTTAATAGAATAAGTTCTAATAAAAATAGTGGGCTTGGCAAATATTGTAAGTACCTACCTATGGGTTGCATGCCAACTCCAAGTTCGATACAGAGTTATTATTTGATATGAAACAAAGTATGGTTAACGTACAACTAATCTATAAGTATATATTTACCCGAAGCCGATTTCTGTACAGTCAGCATAATATAGTTAGTAGCAGCCAAGTTAGCCAAATATATCGGAACGTACATTAATCGAAATAGCCTTTGTTACTATAAGTAGGAGTAAGGAATATGTTACGATATATTTGGCTACTTTGGATGCTACTAACTATCTGATGCTGACTGTACACGCCATCGTCATCAAATCAAGGAAGTAGAACGTAATAAATATACCGAAAATTTGTTTAAAACTTAACAACCTTACACTTACACAAAAGGTAACGGACTGACATACACACTTTCGCATTTATAATATTAGTATGGAGTATGGATATGGAAGTATGGATAGTATGGATTATATGTCTTTCCCGCTCACGGGACAATGATGTCCCGGACCTTTGGGAGGCGTGTGTGGAGCTCTGAGCCAACACGTAGAGGCCCTTTTGACAATTTAATGAAATGCAAGGAGTACACCAAGCGGATGCTGTCTCTGCCCGTGTCATGGGACGCACACAGAAACAGCACCCGCTGGGGTGTAAGAGTCTATTGCTAGTTGATGGAATCTAAATAAAACGGGTTATTGGGTGAAAATGATGGACTAGTAGCTGGGCTATTGGATGAAACATCGGACGCCTGCCCAATAAAACTGTTCCACATTTTATCTCTGGCAGACGGTGACTCGCTAACTGCTAGATGGGCCCCTATTAATAGCGACATTAAAAAATGGCCTACGGGCAACAGTAGGTATGGATTATTATTATTACCTTTATTTTTTTTCGCACTATCCGTCTCTCTCTTATTAGAATATTTAGTAACAGAGGTATAGTGCGAGAAAAATCTAAAGTATGTCGCGGCCGTCTAGTGCTAGGCGTGCTGAGGGCCTACCGCGAAACGAAACCGAACTTCGTTCGTATATCTCCCTCTCTGTCGCGCTTGCTAGTTCGAGCGACAATGAGAGTTATTCGAACGAATTTCGTTTTCACTAGCACGGCTAGCACGAGACGGCCGCGACATACTCTCGATTTTTTTCACACTATACCTCTCTTTCCTAATGTTCTAATAAGAGAGAGACCGATAGAGCGAGAAAAATCGAGTGTATGTCGCGGCCGTCTCGTGCTAGCCGTGCTGACGGAACTACACTAATCGTAAGTAAATAGTATTATAATAGTAGGGACATACTTTTTGAACTTAATCAATTATGTAATTTATGTATGACAAATATCACGTTTCAATTAAGCATGAATGTCACCCACTCACGTCCACCCTTGCATTGGTAACGATGCGCGATGACGCGTCTGTAACTTAATCTATGTAACGCTTAATAAACGACGGCGGGTTGTGCGACTTGCGCGGGGAGAGGGTCAAGGCTCCGCCCATACGCTCAAGGACTTTAGCGGGTATACAAGCCTTAAGTGCGGTGCGATTGCGTCGGCCGAATTTGTACGAAAATTGGCCTTTTCAATTACACATAAAGTTGGTCGACTATTACTCGGTAACTTTATGCCTACTTGTTCGTGATAGTTTTCCTTTTAAATTCATTATATGTACTACTACCACGATTTTTTTCACATTCCCAGTAGTAGCCATTATTTAACCCATAATATTTTTGAAAGAGCTATCCAACGATACCCCACACCATGGGTTTGACGAGAAAAATAAAATTACATCCCCGCTTTAGGTGTAGGGGAGGTACCCTAAAAAAAATCTTTTTCCAAATTGTATTGTACTGTTTTGTCGGCGTGATTGATTCATAAATCCATGCCGAATCACATTTTTCTAGTAGTAATGGTTACTGAGCTAAGCCGAAGACGGACAGACAGACAGACGGACGGACATGGCGAAACTATAAGGGTTCCTTGTTGACTACGGAACCCTAAAAAGGGGTTGTAATTAACGCAGCGACAAATTTTAAGCTTGTAATAAATACTTTTCAAGCGACCGAATATTGTGTACTTTAAGCTACGTTATTATGAGTCAGCGTGGTGATTATTCTATAGCAACTAAATTTATAATATGTCTAGTAGACATATTCTACATATTTTCAGCTTCTAATAAGTGTCTCTATGGCATCTATAAAGGAATTTCAACGTACTCTAATTTCATAATATTCACCTCTATTTTTATACGTTAGTATAAGTAATTGATAACTGAATCCTATTATCCTACTAATACCTATTAGAAATGCGAAAGTTTGGATGTTTAGATGTTTGTTACTCAATCAGGCTTAAACGGCTCAACCGATTTGGATGAAAATTTGCACGAAAATAGTTTATAGCCTAGATTAAAATATAAGATTTTATCCCGGACGCAGACGAAGTCGCGGGCGGGCGGAAGCTATACTAATTAAGCGTGAAATTTTCGGTGTGATGTGAACCGAGCAAGCGCATATTCGGTAGCGCATTGCGATTCCAAATATGCAATTGTATATGTTTTTTATTTTTTGATTGTTTTTGTTTACATTGATATTTTTCTTTTTGTTAACATTACAGTCCTTGTTTTTGTTGACATTGCTTGTGTATGACAAAATTTACCTGCGAGGGTGAAGGGCGGGAGGGTTTATTTAATTATTCAACCGCTGGGTACATAGCACGTCTAGCACACGACGGCCGCGACATACTCTCGATTTTTATCGCACTAATAAGAGAGAGACGGATGGTGCGAGAAAAATCGAGAGAGCTCGCGCGCCGTCGTGTGCTAGCCGTGCAGCTGTGTTATGAAAACAAATGTTTTGTGTATGTTTTTTTGACGCGCAGGTGACAGCTTTTACGCTTTTGATGTCATACACAAGCAATGTCAACAAAAAGAAAAAATAAAAAAATGCATTTTAGGAATCGCAATACGCTACGCCAGTTGCTAGCTATTGCATAGCAACTGAAAATTTTCATTAATGAAGAACACGATTTATTAATTTACTTGTTAAATAATTCCCACCTCTTTTAGAGAGCCAGACTTTAATTTTATTAGTAGACAGATGTCGAATCTCTAAATAAATAAAGTAGCTCACGTACAGCATTAGTTGGCAGCAAGTTATCAATTTAAACGATAATGTCGATAATATATTTATCGGTAGCTGAGTTACGTGAATTGTTGGTTGTAAATTGGCTCTGGATTTTTCATACCTTCACGCTCACGCGTTCTTGAGAAAAAGGGTCCTGCAGACGGTCACCTAAAATGGCACACGTGCTGTAGGTACCTATAACTATTAAGATCGGTACCTACTTTATTTGCTTAACAGGTAAGAAATGGTTAAAACGATTTTTAACGAAGATGTAACTTATAGTTTTGGTATGTTCTTGCACAGTCACCACGAATTTATTTGATAAGAAAAAGTACCTACCTATGTTTTTTTAAATATAACTTCTGCGTAATCATATTTCTTATCAATTATCAGCTTCCGATAAAGTAAAGTTCCTGAATCGAAGTCTTTGTAGTAATATCTTACATGTAGTGGTCGGATAATCAACAAGTCGATTCAATGTTGTTATTCCTTTGGAAGCGTGCACGTAACCAGTGACTACAACAATTAGAGTTCGTAAAATAATAATACCTTCAAAAATTACTTAGATCATTGTTATTCGGTTCGCCGAACCGCGTGTTTTTTATTCAGTTTGAAAGCAAAAAAGCGCTGGGTGTTTTGGCAGTCAGACGCGGAAAGGCCGGTCGCGCGGTGACTTCAAGGGTGTTAACAGCCTAACAGCCTCCGGTGCTCGTCAGAGGCATCCCGCCGGCATCGCCGACCCACTCCGGTTCACGCCGCCGCCGCCGCCGCCACGCTCACGGAACGCCGCTACGCGCACCGTATTCGATTTATACATATAAACAATGCCCACGAACACGATCGACACCAACCACCTGCTGTGAACTTTAAAATAATTTTGTAAAGGATCGTATACTTCAAAAATGTGGCTTTTGGTTACGTGTGTGTTCGCATTTTTAAGTGCTAATTGTGTATCGAGTGAATTAACGGTATTTCATAAGTGTTGTCCGGGGAATGAAAACCTTGTGAAAATTACTGATATAAATGAAACCTCAACTTTTCAATGTGAAAGCCGTGAATATACTCAATCGAATTATAAAATATCTACTTCACCATTAATAATATCCCAAGATATAGACGTAAAATACGGCTTGCCTGATGAATGTCAAGAAGATGAAATTCAGGACTTCAAAACTGAGGGAATTGTAGAATTAAATTCCGACCATAATTTGTGTTATGATAGATTAGTATTAGAAATACGAAATGGTGAAAAGATAGCCAACATTCCGAAAACAGTAGCTTTAAAGTGTAATTTTAATGAAACACAAAATACATCAGATTCTGTTTTTAATATTGACCGCATCAGAAAATGTTGTCCTGAAAATCATGTCTATGATGTCGTATCTAATGTATGTACGAGCATCGATGAAGCAGACTTTATAAATGAGGAGTGGCTGGTACAGCAAATAAAAGACTTGGGACCTCGTATATTCGAAGTTGACACAGGAATAAACTGTAAAGAAGCACAGTATACGATCGATTTAATGTCGGAAGAGTTTTCCTTGGATGTTTATGGGAGCAATTTGTTTGCTTTGAGAAAAACGATGGCCAAGGCGCAACGACTAGGAGAAGGTGAATGGTGTATGGACCGTCGAAAAGTTGGGAGTGGTTTAATCGCTCGAGTTTGTGCTGACAATGCAGCGGCCTTCGGAGCATATCCCATCAGAAAATGCTGTCCAGTAGGCGAACACTTTAGAGTTCGAAGTTGCAATACAACAAAAAGTGATTGTGTGCCTAATACAGACCACGATTTGACATTTAACATGTCAATATACTTGGATCCTCTTAAAGAAAAGTATGAAGATTTTCCCGGTAAGTCAATTTCTATTTGTCAAAATTGAATGATCAGTACTAAAATTGCAAAAAAGGCTCTTATGGTGCTCTGTCTGTCCGTGCGTCTAAAACAACTCTATATATCTTCGAAACTATTATACTATGCAAACTATAAACCAGGCCAACCCACGTCGTATTAAAAAAGTAAAGATCAAACATTATACCTATATTTAATTTCCATGAAAAATTACCGATATATGAGGAGGGCCAAAACTAAACAACATTCATACAGTTTTAAATTGGTCAAATTTTGGCACCAATATATTAATCGATACATAGGGGAGACTAGGTATAAAAGTAACACTGGATGACTGTAACAAATCATTTTAAAGGCAAACTATAACAAAAGTTTATATCGGTATTACTTTTATTACTTATAAGTAAAAGAAAATTAGGACGGCTAAATAATAAAATAAAATATAAAACTGAAAACTTCTGTAGAAACAATCATTCATACAAATAGGATTTAAACCACTATCAAACAGGTAGTGCTGAGCGAAATAATAGAACGATACACTAACTTAAACAATTATTTGTGCCTTTCACGGAAACATGCCATGCATAAAAGGTACGAATCTTCTCATTTATGAAATTACCTGCCAGGGGACACCATGGCTTTGGAACGAATCCAGACAAAGTCCTGCAATTTGATGTTCTCCGTCAAGAGTGATAGTCTATCACTATCACTGATAGACGCCAGCCCCCCTATTTTGTAACTTGTTTTAAGCTCACCTCACCGCTCACCCACAAATATATCTTGACACCGCGATGCGTAGTAACTAAGCGTAGGTAGAGGTCTAGTTTCGTGTCGGGTGACCGGCGGGGTGAGCCGCATTAACGCGTAGCGAATAACAGCTCAGTTGTAATCCACCTAAAGCCTGGGAAGCTGTGCCGGCCAGTTATGTGTATCGGAGGGTGGTCTCCATAATCCGTCAAACGTAAATTTTGTAAAGTTTTTTCAATTTTGCCTAGGATTAATTTGAAGAATTCTCCTGGCCCCGTATATAGTCCGTCACTGGCTGACACCGTTCGATAGAACGAGACTGACACTCTATCTTGTCACTTATCGCGGGATAAGGCCGACCATGAATACGGGGCCTGCTTTTATTTTATATGGATGTAGCATTATTATCCGTTACAAATTGTATGTTTACAAGTTGTGGGTAACAAAACGATGCGTTCTAAATAGCTTAAGTCTTTTTGCGGCATGTAATCGTTTGATTCCGGAAATTTGTTGCCAAGGGTTGAAAGTAACAAGTGGTTACTTTTATCCCAAAAGCGATATACACCGTTTAACCAAGTGTAAATAGTTTAACTAAACCATCACTAAAAAGAAACTGGTGCAAGAAAATATTAGAAGATTTTATCTTCTAAGCTTATACATACTATGAATTCCCAATTATATTTAAAAAAGGTTCATTATAAAAATAAATAAATACAGTTTACTAGACATACTAATTATGTTGTTTACTAAATAAAAATCATGGTTTGATATACAATAAATTTATTTTAATTGGCATTGTTACAATCATCCCTAAGCATTGTTACAATCAACCCTACCCCAGGGGATGATTGTAACAAATTCCATCTTTCACTGAAAGCTTTTTTCTGCAAAACCAATAGATATATCGCATGTTTTTCTATGCTAAAACGCGCGTGAATGATATCTGCACAATATGTATAGAATTCAATTAAAACAATATAAGCAAACCAAAACTATGTCACAGAAACTGCAAATTGTTACGTTCATTCCTGGTCTCCCCTACGCGCCAATAATCTGTAGCGGATCCATCTAGGTTCTTAGGTATTCCTTGTTTTAACAAGGAATCCTTATAGTTTCGCGGAATTTCGTATAGAAAACCTAGGTACCTCTTGTTTAGGATTCCGTAGTCAACAACCCTTATAGTTTCGCCATGTGACAGACTGACAGAAGGACAGACGGACATGGCGAAACTATAAGGGTTGTTGACTACGGAATCCTAAACAAGAGGTAGCTAGGTTTTCTATACGAAATTCCGTGTTTAAAAACGGCCATCAAATCTGACAGCTGAGACACGTTTAGTATTTCCATTGACGACGCGAAACTGAAGCAAGTTGGTGCAATTGACTCAGTTTTAGTGTACCACTTTTGGAGCGCTGTTAAATAGCCTATCTACCTATTTTTATATTACATCATTAGGCAGATTATGTTATTTTTGTGCAAAAACAATGTACAGTCAAAGTCAAAGATATGTTTACACTTATGCACCTTATTGCCTTGTAATTTATTCTGTACATTCCTATAGTAAAAATAATGATTGAATTTATGAAAACTGTTGTATTACCAAATGTATTCCATTCATTTATACATAAATGTATAAGATAATGTAAGTATTATTGTACCAACACATCACATCACATTCATCACATTTTATCGATCTTTTATACCCACATTTATGCTAAAAGTGACGCTGGAACATACGTTTCATGTGCTCTGCCTACCCCTTTTGGGAATAAAGGCGTGAATGTATGTATGTATGTATTGTACGAAAAGTTCCGTAGAGCTGAGTAATTCCATTTCACAACATAAAAGGGTAATTTTGGGCAAACTCGTTACTATAGCTAAATTAACGAGAGCATGGAATTGCATATGTAGTAGTATTGTATGCTTACAGGCATTCTATATTTGAATTTTCTATTTTCTCGTACTATCAGCATAAAAAGAGGTTTATTATATATTGAAGAAGTAAATACCAAAATAATGTCAGTGTCAAATTGTGAATATTATTTACGTTGTGCATATATTTTTACGTCTGATTTTATTGTATTCTCACAATTATCAGAATAATTTTGTGTCAGCCCGTACGACTAAGTGTAAGTTACATAATTTTCAAAAAATATGGCAGTGAGTAATTTTGGTCCGATTGAGAGTCAAAGTAAGCAAATTATTTTTAACTTTTATAAATATTTTGAACTTGAAGTAAAGAAAAATTTAAATTCCCCTTACACGGCTGCCCAGTTAGTTGAAAAAGCTACAGGTGTTTGTCTCTCTACTTTTTATAACATTGTGCCTGAGAGCAATAGTGAGAAATTCGCATCAACGAAGAAATTCACCTCCCCGAGAAATAAAAAGTTACGTACTTGTCCGTCATCAGCAGTAGACGATTTTGATCAGGAAGTCATCCGGAGAACTAATTTTTCAGCAATTTCCAGCCTTAAAGGCACTCTGTGAAAATAAAATCCGATATAGATTACAAATTTGGCATGGAAATGCCTTACGAAAACAAATACAAAAATTAGGATTTAAATGGAAAAAAACCGAGGACAACCGAAAAATATTAATGGAAAGACACAACATACGACTGCTAAGAATAAATTACCTTACCAAAATTGCGGAATATCGGTCTAAAGATAGACCACTAGTTTATACTGATGAAACCTACATCCACACTTCACATGTGTCCGGAGAGGCTTGGACCGATGGAACAGAATTTGGTGTAAAAAAACAAATCAGTACAGGCCAGCAGTTAATAATAGTGCACGCAGGAGAAAAAGATGGTTTTATCCCAACGCTTTGTTAATGTTTAAGGCAAACCAAAAAAACGGGAGATTACCATGACCAGATGAACTTTGTCAAATACGAAAAATGATTAAAAGAAAAATTAATACCGAACCTTAAACCGGTACTTATCGTAGATAATGCGTCCTATCACAACAAACTTTTGAATCGTGCTCCAACGTCAAATTCTCTTAAACAAGAAATGATGGATTGGTTGACAGAACATAACATTTCATATAGCCCGTTGATGTACAAAACCAGTTTGTATGATTTAATTAAACAAAATAAAGAGCGGTTTCGTGTGTAAGTACCACATAGATGCAATTTTAAAAGAATATGGCCACTCCGTTTTACGATTGCCACCGTATCACCCGACATTCAATCCGATCGAAAATATTTGGTCCATCGTAAAAGGATATGTAGCGAAAAGAAACGTTTCTTTAAACATGCAAGGCATTATGAGTTTAGCAAACGAATGAATACTATTACTGCTGAGGACTGGGAAAATATTTGTCGCCATGTCGAAAGTGAAGAAAATAAATATCGATGTCAGGAAGGGGAAATGGATCGAAGTTCAAACAATCTTATTATCAATACTTGTGACAGCTTAGATGAAGAACATGATAGCGACTAAAAGCAAAAAATAGAGGACTACTACTTATTCCAATTCTAAAGGAATACTAAACTAAAAGAAAATTATTCTCGTTTTGTTGCAAACGGTACTACCACTACAAATGCAATTCCATGTTCTCGATAATTCATCTATAATAAACAATATCTACTGCACAATAAATTGTAGCGTCTTCACAGACGAACATAGTCATACCAATAACTCGATTTCATAAAATACGTCAGTTAAAATGTGGTTTTGTAAACGTCCCTTCATTTACAGCTTGCTTGGAATGGAATGCGATTATAACGAAAACTATAAAAGCATGTAAGTGATCAATCCTATCGTACATCTTTCACTAGATTTGCTGGGAGTGCGCACATCAATCCGATGTCCGAGGGGAAGATATGTGACTGACAAAGAAAACTGGCGGGACCAGCACAGCTTGAACCGGGACGGTACCCTGCAGGAGCTGCAGCTAACCCCCAGGACGCAGCCCAATTATTGCGTGGAGGAATTCGACCGGCGACACTGCCAGGACGATACCCCCGTCATGGTGGCTGCGGTTCTTTGCTACTTTAGCGCGTCTGAGGTCGAGAAAAACTTCTTCCTGTCATTTGTGGTAAGTCATTTTAAATAATTATGTTACTCATGTACTTTTTAATCAACTTTTTGAATCGCCAAATTTCTGTTAAGAGTGCAGTAAGTTCGATTCTCCATACAAACGTAATTACGCTCTCATTTTAAAACTACGTGTTGGATTGTAACGAAACTTTGCATATACAATGACATGAGGATGTCTGTAATTAGTTTATGTAGCTTCAGATACCATAGTAAAAAAAATACAGTGAATTTAAGTTTTTCATACAAAACTTGTTTTGCTGTATTTCGTTTGTTTTATAAACTGGAACCATATAAACTTATTACAGACTTAGATATACCTCATGTCAATGTATACGCAAAGTTTCGTCACAATCCAACACGTAGTTTTAAAATGAGAGCGTAACCACGTTTGTATGGGAAGGTGAAATTCGGCCGAGCTCGAAGGACCATGTTCAAATGGGTCCCAAAATGAAACCACTGTTACTTGCCAATACTGTATATTGAGTCAAACACAGAAGCACTTGGTATAACACTTATACAAGAATCAGTTAGTACTGGCCACAGGTCATTATCGCCGGGAAAATCTCTATAGCGCGATTCAGGAATCGACCCGAACGGTACAGCGCCATCTAGCGGCCAACTCAACGAAACTTATGTACAATGACACACGGCTGAACACTAGTAAGTAAGTAAGTAATTTATTTTGTGAAACATGGGTATACATTGCAGATCTTAAATGCGGACCGGGATCTTAGTGCGGACTCTTAATTTTAATATTTTAGTGTGCTCAGTGCCTCATAGGTCGAGTAATATCCACCACTCATGATACAAGAGCAAAACTCCCTGGGCTTGCTCTTACAGTTTTTTTCGTCTATACATACAAGCTCTCAATGCATCTTTATTTGAAGTTAATAAGGCCATGTTCTGCCCGTTCATGTCACTAATTTTAAAGTACTACCTATTATAAGGTTATCTTGATTTTATTTCATTGGAGTTTTCTGTATAGTTTTCCTTATTGTGTTTAAGTTTTTTGTTATATAAACATGAGTTACCTATCCAATTTACGTAACTTATACAGCACCACAGATATAAACATGAACGTTTGTTTTTCCTCTTGGTTTTGTGTAAGGTAGGCGCAGTAGGCGCACCAAGGAAGGCCCCGGCTCGGCTCCTATATAATCCTTTAAAAACTCGCAGTTATGGTCGTGAGCACAGGCGTTTATGGTCACAAACAAACGTGCATTTCAGCTTTTACTCAAGTGCGCCGCTATTTTGTAAAAAAAAACTGTTTGCTGTGGGGTGGTTCGCTTTGCATACAAAATGTTATTTGACGTTCGCAGGCTAACGGAACGCGTTTTGTATGGAAAGCGAACCACCTTAAAATATTGCAAGTAGCCAAGTCGAGAGAAACAGCGTCACGGCGCGGCCGTACCATCCTTTTTTCTTGAAGCAGGTCAGGCCATTTTCGACCCTCCAATAACTTCGTTGTGGATAAAAATAGAAGCCTGAATTTTCAGTAACCAAGCAGGCATTGTATAAACACGGCATATTTTAAATATCATTCAATTTCAACCAGTAGTTTAAGACAAAGTTTTTTAATTTTGTCACATACTGAGTCACTGACCGATCATCAAAAGTCTAAGGCATTTCTAGCAGACATAGAATACAATTAGTGTTTAGTGTATAAATCAAGGGAAAACTAAAATATTTTGTACTTAAACAAATAAAGAAAATAATAAGAATGCCTGAGACTTGGTACTACGAAATATCTCACAAATTTTTACGGTGGAGGAGTTTCGAGACTTTGCCTCTTTCTTACATGGAATGTTTTTATTGGGATACGTCTTATCTGATCAGCCTGTATGTTATATACAGCGGCAGAACATCTCGAACTCTAGAAATGCCCCAAATGTAGAAGATAGCAAAACTTTATCTACACTTATAATAAATCTCTGAATTAAAAAAAGATTCAGCCAGTATCAAACTAAGCATGGGATCACGAACGAATGATCTCCGCTTCCCATGACCGGGAAACATAAAACTTTTTTTAATAGTACCTTATTATTCTAGTTTCCGCTTAGTATAGTTTTTATCCGACTGCGACGATTCATTAATTTTCCAAAACATAAGACCCTAAGAATGTGGCCTCATTGAATGCTCAAAGTCACCCAAAGGGCATTGGAGATTGCTATGCTGGGAGTTACTCTGCGTGATCGCATCAGAACCAAGGTAACCGATATAGCCCTCCGAATCGCTAAACTTAAGTGGCAGTGAGTCGGGCACATTGCACGTAGAACTGATGGCCGTTGTGCCTGAAAGGTTCTAGAGTGGCGAGACCCCCCACAACGTGGAGATGACCTGGTAAAGGTCGCGGAATTCCGCTCATCCGCTGGGTGAAGGTGGCGCAGGACCGGTCATTAACTCATTATCACACTATTTGGGGGAAGCATATTATGTCCAGCAGTGGACGTCTTTCGGCTAACATGATAATGATGAACTAGCTATTCGCGCTGCTCCGCCCGCGTTACAGAGAACCTATAGGGAGACCCACGAGATAAAATATCCTATGTCCACTCTTCGTACTGGTGTAAGAATTTTTAAATCGGATTAGTAGTCCCGAAGATTATCGAGTACAGACAAACTTAAAAGGCTACAATCTCACAGACTTTAAGTACAGAAGTAAAGATGAGTAAGTACCTAGTTGCAAAAACAGTGCCTAGTGCAACGTAATTTTTCAATTGACAGATGAATTGTATTCTTAGAACTGCGAGAAGCATCAAAGGCAGACAGCTGAAAACAAATCTGTTTTTGCTTTCGACTAACATGTAATGTTTACAATATCATTCGTATCGATTAATCAATACAATCCACTTAGATTTCGCCATAAAATAGTTTATTATAAAAATAGTTTTCTTCATAAATATACTTACTTATTATGTCTTAGATACTTATGTAAAAACCGCATAGGTAGTTCGTTCTCATACTGTACCATTGAAATGAAAGGATGTAACAAAATGTTGAAATTAAAGCAATCTACTCGTATCTTGGCATTTTGAGCTGGAATATGGCAAATTGTATATAAATCAATGTAAAAATATTAGATCTCATATTATATCATAGTATCATGTCTCGTTCCGAACATGACCAGACATGACACTACCGTTCCTGTACCCCAAAAATGAAATGAAAATTATTTATTCCAGACAGAGTCCATAGGCGCAAATTATGTTAAATAACAATATAATTACACAATTTAAGAATGTCAAATAATAATAATAAATAAAAAAATTAAAATTAAAAACCTCAAAAAATAATAATAATAATAATAAGTAAATAGACTATTAAAAAGCCTGATATTATTGTCAAGTCTTCCGGGTACCGGATCGGGATAAGAGGCGCGCTCATATTTACGAAACATGTACACTTTTAGGATAACGGAGCCAAAGTAGTACTTAGTAGTGATAGCTTCGTAACACGTTGGAATTTTGTCTCAGACGACGCCACTTGGCAAAATTGTTTCCTTTACTGATTTGACCATGTCGTATCCGAGTGCCAGAATTGATACCGAAAATGTATTCCCCATCCTTGAATATATGAAAAGGTAATTATATACAATATTAATTAATCCACAGTTGATTACCATATCTGCGGTGTGCTTGGGCCTGACCCTGTTGGTGTACATATCGCTGCCCGAGCTCCACAATCTCCACGGGCGCACGCTGATATGTCACGTCGGCACCATGCTGCTGGCGTTCTCCTTCCTCGCCAGGGTTCAATACGACACGGTGGAAAATAATATGTGTGTATTCTTTGGTAAGTTGGAATATTGACTAAGTTTTAATTTTAAAGAGAGACAGGCTACAGCGGAATTTCATCTCGCTAATATTTGGCGTAGCCCAACTGGGGAAGTACCTCCTTACAAAACACTGCAGCCATAATGACACCACTACTTGCTCTGTTTATGACGCAGGTATTGTGGTGTTGCGTTCTTGGGGGTGAGTAAGGTCACCAGAGCTACCGAAGATATGTTGTGTTAATAATGAAGGACCCGCATTCGTCTCTAGCTGTGAACACAACGAATCCTCAAATCAATAAAATGTCTGCAACGCGCTTGTATTTTTTCTGGAATTGTCTCAAATTTTGTATATGTATTTAAGTTTTGTATCTATTAAATATATCGTGGTCTAGTAGTACCCATAACAAGCCTTATTGAGCTTATTATGGAGCTAGTTAGATTATGTGTAAGATTGTCTCCTAATATTTATTTATTAGGTACTTATTTATTTAACACGGACAATGACGGTTCCTGATAGTAAAAAGAACAAGAATCTATAAAAAAAATGTCTCGGTACAATACAAAGGTTTTATTGCCGACTGTACTTTTTCGTCGACAAAGCCATCAACTACTAATCGCTAAGATAAGCCCAAACACGGGGGGTTTATCTCGTGTAGTTTAGAAGATGCTATGGCCATCGTCTATCTCCATCATCAGACCAGCTTGATTGTTTGATTGTATTATGATGCATCATCATCTTACATGAATGCACAAAATTCAATCTCGATTAGATTATTATAAGGAAAACTTACATACTAATAATTATATTAACGTATGCACGTACTGTGCAAGTTAAATCAATACAATAAAGCGTGTAAAAATAACTCAAAAGTAGCCAGTGTAATAGCAGTATAATCACATATTGTTCAATCCACAAAGATTACGAAGAAGCGTTCCAGCCAGCACGTATAGTGATCACGTTTACATCCCACATAAAGCATTCGTCCCTATCGCACTAACATACTTCATAGCTAGCTTAGATTAATGAATTAATTTATGTTGCTAGTGAAGGACGAATTAGGCTAATTATTAAATAAGCGGAACCCTGGCTCCTTTAGGCCACAACCAGGAAATAAGCTAGGAGGTGGAGGAGGAGTGAAGGACGAATTCTTTACGTCTGACATAAACGTGATCATGCTAGCTAGGCTGTTCCACCAACGCAGCGCTGTGGACAAACCACAAACAAGTACGCAAGAAGCAATACATAATCGGTATGACAAATTCTAGCCGCCCTCACATTTCGAAATCACTAGCACAAGGCACTAAAATATTGACCAAGGACTTCCATTCATTCAATCTATGCCCGAATAGGTAAAAGGTAGTTATAGTAAGGAAGGATGCACCTCAATTATTAATACGGAAAACAGAGGCCCTACCGCGAATCGAAAACGAATTTCGTTCGCGTATCTCCCTCTCTGTTACACTTGCTAGTTCGAGCGACAGAAAGGGAGATACTAAAACGAAGTTCGTTTTCACTTCGCGGTAGCCCCTCAGGATGGACGGGAGTTTTAAATCATTTCTTGATCATTGTTCTAACAAATGCATTTAGAATAGTTAGGTAACTTATAATGAAGCATTTCATTTACAGTGACGTAATCTAATTTAATATCATATGAAAATGAAGTACCTCGTATTATCGCACTGCAATGCAGTATTTACACCATAATGTAATGTTGTTATTGTCAGTTATGACTTATGAATTATGATTTTCATTAAATACTGACTAAAGGCAAATCAGCTTCCTTTCATGAAACGTCAAAAACGCTCCGTTATTATGGAATTTTAGGTGTTACTTGCTTGTGACCCTCAATTAAACAACGTCCTTATTGTTAGTTTTTTACGAATTTAAAAACCTTAAAATAGCAAACATAAATGAAAGATTGATACGATCCGAGTATTTTCGTAATGTTTATCTATTGCTAATAAAAAAAAAACTATGTGGAATAGTCTTGTGACCTAAGATTTATTTACAATGCCATTCGAACCAGTATTTGGAGAGGAACAGCATGGGAGCAACTACAATTAAAGAACAAAAATAGCCAAAAAATTGAGCTCAAGACTTCAAGACGGACCTCGCTGGCGGCAGCCGAAACGCTTCATACTTATTGACGTCAAAGTATGACGTCACACTTGCAATTTGTACTAATCGTTGTATGGTAAATCAAGTAAAGTTTCGATCGCAAAATACTTCCATAGTTGTTATTCTATTAGTAGCTTTAAATGTACTCTTAGACAATAAAAAAAATGTATGCATCTTTTTATGATATTAATTGTATTTTGTAGGTAATTCATAATTTATTACAATAATTTGATGGTTTACTATCCATTTAGCAACACTACGTTATCAATTTGAACATGACGCAACTATCATATTGTTTCTTTTTACGTGGCCAGTGAAATATATAGCATACCACATGCGGAATGTTCAGTGCTCATTTGTAACGCTCATAGCTTCATGGAAGAAACAAACAGGATCTGCTAATAGTTCAAGGGCTCGTCTTTTATTTGGTGGAGCGATATACAAAATAAATAAGGCACTGCTTGTTGTTTGTTTATAAATTGTAGCCTTAGCCCCGTTAATTTTCGATTAGCATACGAGTTCAAAATTAAACCTTATCCTTAATAAATAAGTATAGCCTTTAGTAATAATTTACTTTAAAAACAAAGTTTTAACCGACTTCAATTTAGTACTCCGCCAAGCCACGAGAACATTTCTTTTCCAATTTACCTCATGAACTGATTTCCGAGAGCAAATGCGTTGATTATTATAGAAAAAAACCCAATTGCTGTATGTGACCCGATAATATTTGAGGACTTCCGTCAATTCCACAAGGATCACCCTTGGCACTTCATTAGTTGCTATTTCAACGGAATCTTATCAGAATCTGTGATATACTTTTGTACTTTTAAGTATATAATTGAGGAATTCCATAAGTCATCTGTGGTCTTCATCATCAATTCCACTCCACCAATTTATGATTTCCGGATGTAAATACACGAGTTATAATAGAAAATACCAAAATCACTACACGCGTGCCTAATATAATTGAGGAGTCCCCTCAATTCCTCATGGATCCCATCATCCAATAGAATTTTCAAAAAAATTGGACCCACCTGGAAACATATACTTACCAACAAAAAAATATATTTATGAATCGGCTCATCAATGACGGAGTTCTGAGGTAACAAACATTGAAAAAAAAAATACAACCGAATTGAGAACCTCCTCCTTTTTTTTGAAGTCGGTTAAAAATAACGGTAATAACGGTTAAAAATAACGGTAAAAATAAGGCACTGCTTGTTGTTTGTTTATAAATTGTAGCCTTAGCCCCGTTAATTTTCGATTAGCATACGAGTTCAAAATTAAACCTTATCCTTAATAAATAAGTATAGCCTTTAGTAATAATTTACTTTAAAAACAAAGTTTTAACCGACTTCAATTTAGTACTCCGCCAAGCCACGAGAACATTTCTTTTCCAATTTACCTCATGAACTGATTTCCGAGAGCAAATGCGTTGATTATTATAGAAAAAAACCCAATTGCTGTATGTGACCCGATAATATTTGAGGACTTCCGTCAATTCCACAAGGATCACCCTTGGCACTTCATTAGTTGCTATTTCAACGGAATCTTATCAGAATCTGTGATATACTTTTGTACTTTTAAGTATATAATTGAGGAATTCCATAAGTCATCTGTGGTCTTCATCATCAATTCCACTCCACCAATTTATGATTTCCGGATGTAAATACACGAGTTATAATAGAAAATACCAAAATCACTACACGCGTGCCTAATATAGGTAATTGAGGAGTCCCCTCAATTCCTCATGGATCCCATCATCCAATAGAATTTTCAAAAAAATTGGACCCACCTGGAAACATATACTTACCAACAAAAAAATATATTTATGAATCGGCTCATCAATGACGGAGTTCTGAGGTAACAAACATTGAAAAAAAAAAATACAACCGAATTGAGAACCTCCTCCTTTTTTTTGAAGTCGGTTAAAAATAACGGTAATTGAAAGAAAACTCATAGATGATTTTAATTTGTGATCACAAAATTGAGTTACCACATGCTTATTAACTGTTTCGTAACACGATGGTGTGATGTTTGATATTTGTTCAGGGTATATGATCTACTTCGGGTTTGTGGCAGCGTTCGCTTGGCTCAACGTCATGTGCCTGGACATCTGGTGGACATTTGGGTAAGTCAATGTTTATGTTTCATGAGCAAACACTTTGTATTAAAATTATAAAAGAGTTACTTAAAGCTGTTCCTTATAGGTTTTATAGGTGTACGCGGGCTGGGTTTCCGCAACTCGACGTCATATCTGCGCCTATTTTGCGTGTGGGTATTGGCACTACTATTATTCGTGGCAGCCCAGTTCCACCAGGAAGCCTAGCAGACCCTTTGTGTTGCCGACGGCCTCCGCTAGTGACCCAGGTGTTCCGAGGTGCTTTGCCCGGTATACTGCCACTCCAGGGCACGCCAGGATGACGTGGGCGGTTGTCTCTTCCTCTTCCATGCAGGCTCTGCAGAGAGGACTGTCTGTAATACCTAGGGTGAAAAGGTGTTTGTTTAATAGTGCATGACCAGTTATGGCGCCTGTCAAGAGACGGAGTGCCGGCCTCTTTAGCTGTTTTAGCATCCTTGACAATCCGGGGTTGATTGTCGGGAGGGCCTCTCTGGTTTGCCTGCAGGTGCCTAGAGTATTCCAAATTTTTTGTTGTTCTACCTTGGTGTTTAGTCGCAGTGTGCTCCGCAGCCATGCAGGGAGTAGAGGGATCGTAGGTTCCGGTCCTATGGCTTCTGATTCTAAGCCTTCTCTAGCCAGTGCATCCGCTGCGTCGTTACCACGTGAATTGCTGTGCCCTTCGATCCATTGCAAGGTTATGTCGCAGTTGGTACATACCTCTGATAGAATTTTGTGGCACTTGTGTATCAGCCCAGACGTTGTTGTGTGACTGTCGGAAAGTATGCGGATGGGATATCCCCTTACCTCCCTGGAGGCGATTGCATGAGCGGCCATTATAATGCCCATAGACTGCCTGGAAGACTGAGTTATGGATCCTTAATGGTGTCGAGATTCGTATATGTAGGTCCTCCGAAAACACTCCTGATCCGGTGCCTGACCTTGTCTTGGACCCATCCGTGAATATTCTTAACTCCCTGGGTTTAAGTCCTTCCTGGAGGGTTTCGTATAGTTCGATTTTATACTTCTTGTTGAAGACGAACTGTTTGGGAATGATGTCGGTTGTTGCCTCTATGAGGGGTTCCTCGTAGAGTATCTCGGTGTGTGGAACCCTGGGCGGTCTCCAGAGATTCTGTTTTTTGAGCCGTATGGCTGACGCCAGGGCTTCTTGCCTGATGATTGTAGCGGCGGAATGTCCATGATGGCTTCCATGGCTGCAGTCGATGTGGTCCTCATGCAGCCACTAGCTGCCATGCAGGCCAGTCTCTGGAGGCGTTGTTGTTTAGCTTCGACCGTGGTTAGTGTGGTGCGAGGTCACCACACTACGGCACCATAGCTTACTATTGGTCGAATTATCGCCTGGTAAAGCCATAGAGTGATCTTCGGGTTTAGCCCCCAACTACCTACCATTCTACGGCATTGCCAGAAAGCCGAGATTCCGTTTGTAGGTGAACATTACCAGTTCGGTCTTCCTTGGGTTGACTGTTAGTTCGTTGTCGTTGCACCAGCGTTCCACCATGGCGAGTGCGGAGCGAGTGACGTCGCACACTGTACCTGCGTGGATGCCACTTGTGAGTATCGCTATGTCGTCAGCATACCCGATGGTGTAGTGATGACTGTTGTTTAGCTTGGTGATTAAGTCGTTGACCATCATGTTCCAGAGTAGTGGCGAGAGGACGCCTCCCTGGGGGCACCCCTTCGCTACTGTTGACTTGAATACAAAGCAGTCTTGTCTTCCCCGAGCCTGATGACTCTTTGACTTAACATGTTGTTTATCCATTTTGTCATAACCTCATTCACTCCGTGTCTTACCAGTGCTGCGGTTATGCTGGTGAATTAAGTCTTGTCAAAGGCTCCCTCGATGTCAATGAAGGTGCCTAGATACATTGACTTGTTTTTGATCGCGGCTTCAGCCTTGGTAACCACCGCATGAAGCGCAGATTCTGTTGATTTACCTGAACTGTAGGCATGTTGGTTCTGATGCATAGGCACCCGCACTAGCGCCCTCTCGCTCAGAAGTCTGTCACACAGTCTTTCCAACGTCTTCAAGGGTCCACCCCATTTTAATAGGGCGGGGAAAATTCCATCTGGCCCTGGTGATTTGTAGGAGTTAAAGCTGGCAATGGCCCATTGCGTTCTTTATGGGGTTATTACCGCGCTGGCCAGTCTCCACCCCTCCACTGTGGGGGTTGTTACCTCATCCAGTTGCCTGGTTGGACTTGATATCACGTAGTCCGGTAAATGCGTCTGAACCAGGACGCGCTCTGTTTCCTCCGGCGAGTTGGTGAGGGTGTCGTCAGGTTTACGCAGGGTTCCTAGAGTTAAGGCTGTATTGTTCGATAGAACCTTTCTTACCCTGTTGGCCTGTGTAGTAGACTCAATGTCAGTACAGAAGTTACGCCATGAGCTTGTGCTCCTGTATCTGAGTCGCCTTTTGTACCTGGACTGGGTGACCTTATATTCGTCCCAGTCCTGGTCTGCCATAGTGGTAATTGCCCTGTTAAGTTGCTTCCTCATTTTCCTCCTGAGTCTCTCCAGCTTGGGACCCCACCAGTTGGCCTTGTTCCCCTTGCCTGTTGGTGGGGTTGATAGAGGGCAAGTTTGGTGGTAACAGTCTATGATCGTAAGGATTCCTACCTGTTAGTCTGTTTCTGCGACGCCTGTTATTTTCGGAGGAACCTCGGTACGATTAAGTTCCTGCCCTATTTTCTGTGCGTACTGGGCTCGGTTCGTTTTCCTTGGGTTCCTCCTGGGTGCTGCCGCGAGTGTATTTACCTGTAAGTCGAATCGAATCCATCTGTGGTCTAAGCATGAGAGTTCTTCTTCGGTTGCTAGTGTCAAGTCAATGATTGTTTTTCTACGTCGGCTTACAAACGTTGGAATTGAACCTGTGTTGATTATGCTTAGGTTTGTAGTAAGTAGGTATTCGACAAGTTTCTTACCTCTGTCGTTCCCTGTGGTCATGTCCAAGAGGACATGGTGTGCGTTCGAGTCGATGCCCGTGATAAGCTCGAGTCCCGCCTCTTCGCAGTAGCTGACCAGCCTCGTCATGTCGTGTGGCGGTGGGTCGTCAGCCTCCGGCATGTAGACAAAGGCCATTACCAGCTCCTGTAGTATGGAGAAAGCTGGTCCTTGTACGTTACTTAAATCTTAATCCTACTCGCAGATGACCAACTTACGAGAAATAGTTAGGTGCGTCTTGTTGCGATTACAATCGACGACAATAAGTAATACAGAACATGTTTGAGTGGGACAGAAATTCATGAGAATTGATTACAATTCATGACGAAATAGATAATAAAGTATGTTGATACCCAATGCGTCACGTACCTACTACAAAATTAACGCTAATGTTTGTGGCTAAACATAAATAAACTGCAATTCATTTAAGTAGGTATACTACTCTTGCAAGTCGGGAATTGGCCGAATCAATCTTTAGAATTTGTTCTTCACGAAGATGGGATGTTTACGCAAACTTATAAATATGGATTACGTGGTTACGTTACTTTCTAAGTATATCTGCTCCAGTTCTCAAAAATCTTTATTAGATCACGGAAGTGTTTGCTCTATAATTAAGACTATGCTTGGTTCACGATAAATTCATCATATTGGGTGTATTGGCTCGGAAGTGGCGGAGGCGGTCTTAGAGCGCGTCTAGAATAGCGGGCGTACATTTGGTATGACTAATGCTCTTCTCGGAGTAAACATACGCCCGCGCGGGTGGGACGCATGTTTCCATGCGTTCACAACTTATAACATTTTATTTATTTATGAATTGCCTTGCTGAAAGTATCATGTATTGGTATATACAACACAATCCTTGTTGCTCGAGTCGCTTGTCGCAATGTGGTCAAATGTTTGCTTTGCGAGTAGGTATTGCTGGTATCAATCGGTTTACTTTACAAAACTATTTGCCCGCGCACGTCCGCAGTGTTTGCGGCGGTTCATCGTTCAAGCATTCTAAGCAATATGTTGCTTAGGATGCTTTGAATTAATGTATTTAAGCAGTTAAAATTTGTGTTATTTTATTACACATATAAGATAAGCGATAAGCTTGATGACTGAAGAAGTAATTACGATTTCACGGATATAAAATTAAAAGTACCTACCGAAAATTACGGAGAACGAATGAGAAATGAGATACTCTAATGAGAAGTAAAGGATGACCCATGGTATGTACACAGCTCCGTGTCCGTGCCCGTTCAGAGGCTGGCACTCGGTCACCGCCACCGCCACCGCCGGCAAACGGCGACACGCGGCAAAATTGTGTGGAAAACAGACTGTCAATAATTAACAGGCGGAACGGTCAACCGTGAATCATCCATCTTTATCACAGACGCGTGTGTTCGTTAGGTACGTCTCATATCTATAACAGGCATTGAATTTTGTCTGTGTGGAGTCACTTAGTCTGCATATATTGTATTACATTGGTTTTGAACAAGTGCCTATATATCCCAATAGCTTGACCGATGATCGCTTCCTTACTCGAAATACATACTTGAGATAGCTTATTTTAATCTTAGCTTTTACAGCTTTGATGTTAGAGTCAATAGGTATGAACCAATAATAACATCTCACGATTTCTTGAAATTGTATAACATCATATACATAGGTTCCATCTCTGCCCCTTCATTTCGTTACGAAAAAACAGGACGACATCGATCAATAGTTCGACATTCCATGATATCATGGTAGACCCCAAAAAAGCGCTAAACAAGTAACATACTTCCCAAAACTCATAATTTAACCTGAAAGTTTAAAATTATCAATATGTGGTTTCAAGGGGCTCTTAAAACAAAGCCAATTAAAAAAACCGGCCAAGAGCGTGTCGGGCCACGCTCAGTGTAGGGTTCCGTAGCCCGTTCCGTGAACCGAATGTATGAGCAAGAGAGTTCAAATTAATCAAATCGACCATGTATTATAGACAGGCACAATACAAGCAATACTTAGCGAACAATTTTATTATTAGGCGGGCACGACAAATTTTCGACCTAATGTATGGGCGCACCTGCTCCGACCCCATTAAATCAGGAAAAATCTTAACAGCGCCATGTACACTGTGAGCGTTCCGCGTACAGCGACATCTATCGGCAAATTAAGTAAACTATTGCGCGCGAGCTTAAGTATGGAAGATGATTTTTATGGGATAATTCTTTATTGCGTGAACCGATTTTCACCGATTTTTTACTTTATTTGAAAGCACGTCATTTCATTGTCATTTTTTAGGAATTACAGGTACAATAAACAACTGCTTATACGGTTAAATTACAAACTTAGTTCAGAAATTATTTTGTAATTTTTTTCAAATACTTTTCATCCTATCACGTTCAAAATAATTTTCCTAGAAAGTTTTTATAAAGTTCTACTTTTGAGATTTTTCCATATTTTTATAACTTATAGTTCAAAAGTTAGAGGGGGGGACACATTTTTTTTAAATTCTGGAGCGATTATCTCCGAAAATATTAACATTATCAAAAAATGATTTTAGCAAACCCCTATTCATTTTTAAATACCTATCCAACAATATATCACACGTTAAGGTTGAAATGAAAAAAAAACACCCCACGTTATGTAGGTACAAGGGAGGTACCCTAATAAAAATAAAAATAAACTTTTTATTTTACCACTTTGTCGGCGTGATTGATATACATATTAGTACCAAAATTCAGCTTTCTAGTGCTAACGGTTACTGAGATTATCCGCGGACGGACGGACAGACAAAGCGAAACTATAAGGGTTCCTAGTCGACTACGGAACCCTAAAAACACGAAATATATACCTACCATGACCTACAGCTGACAGCATAACTTTCTAATAAATGTATAGTATCCCGCCTAAAATTTTCCCTTAATGCTAATTTCATAAATAGGGCAGAAAAGACACTCCGCTTGTTTGATGACTCAACGATTTCTCCACGGAATCCTTGTTCACAGCAGAGAGCCATCAAATATATGAACTGGAATGATGGAATAGGTGAAATGCACAGTAACTCAAGTATTTTATTGCATACACTTTGATGTCTATGAACTTTTTCTAACTACATTATAAATCTTCTATATATATGGGTGTCTAGGGGTGTGTTCTATAGGACAGTCGTATCGAATATTTAAATCGCAAGCTAACGGCTAGTTATAAATTTTTAATATGTTGTTAGGACCACTAACAGTACCGTATAACGAAGTTTGCAGCATTCGAAGAACCACGAAATTGCGGCCACCAGACGCCATAGAGTACAAAAGAAGATGAGTCGATGAACATTTGTCAAATAGGTATTTCAAAATCATTATTAGGTTTCTTTAATATTTTTTAGATAAAAATAACAGTTTAGGATTTATAACGATTTAGAGATGGCTATACAACACATTTTTGGAGAGCTCTATCTCGGTGAGTATTGAACCTACAGAGCTGGTTCTGGTTTAAAGTGTGTTTGTTATAACTATTTACATGATAATCTAAAACATTAAAAAACTAATAAAGCTAAAACTAAAGGTAAAAAATTGCCCCCAGGTCACTGCAATGCGGTAGTGTGCCCAGAAGGCTGGCAGCATTGCCACGTTGAATGGCAACGCTGCTCCTCTGGGCGAGGTAAAAGCCAGCCTTCTGGTCACGTGAAGCCTCGACCAAGCGCTTGCACAATCCATGTCTTTCGAAGCTGCAAACTATGTAGGATATACGGTGCTGGTAGTGGTCCTAACAACATGTTTAGAAATCACAACTAGCCGTTAGCTTGCGATTTTTGCGATTTTTCAAATATGGAAGGGTTAGACTGTTTATTAAAATACTACAATACTGATTGATATTAGTGTTTTTTGATATTCATGCCCTAGAGGGTTAAAAAAGGGGTTCGCAGTTTACATCGAGAGCAAGATATTTTAACAGTGAGAAATTTGTAACTTCGGTTTGAGACTATTTAAAAATTAGAAAATAAATTTCAACGTTCTTTGATGTTCATCCCCTAAGGGGCTTCAAATGGGGTTCAATGCTTATACGGAGAGCCACATATATATTTTTAAAGTAAGAGATTCGTTACTTCGGTTTAAGACTGTTAGTTTAAAGATTAGGAAACGAATTTTAGCGTTTTTCGAAATTCATCCCCTTAAAAGGGGGTTCAAAGTTTATACGGACAGCAAGATATTTTTAAAGAAAGAGATTTTTTACTTCGGTTTTAGACTGTTTGTTTAAAGATTAACCGCCTTATTCATACAACTTAAAATGCCTCTGGTAATTAAAATGTGCTTTGTCCCTTTCTTACGAACACAAATGTCAAAGTGACAGATAAGGGCATACGAATAGTAACGCCATTTTAGTTAAAACAGGTTTGTAGTACGTTTATGAATACGGCCGTAAAACACTAATTCTAGCATTTTATGAAAGTCATACCTTAAGGAGGTTAAAAGGGGGTTCAAAGTTTATAATGGATAGAGATCAAGACATTTTTAAAGTAAGAGATTTGTAACTGCGGTTTGAGACTGTTTGTTTGAAAACTAAATTCCGCGTTTCTGAAATTGATTCAATCGGGGGTTAAAAGACAATCATCCTCCAAAGGGTATAAAAGGAGTTGGAAGTTTTTACTGGGAACAAGACAATTTTTAAGTAAGGGAACTCTAACTTCGGCTTCGGCCAAAGACTAGAAAACAACTTACAGTGTTTTTTAAAACTCTTTTCGCATAAGATAATTTTGTGTTCGAAACTATACAGGTAGCCCGGATTAACATGAGTAAAACTACGGAACGGATTTAGGCAAACATTTACAGTAATATAGCTAAGTAGACATCATTTTTGTCGTTATTAAACGACAAAAAACAGTGAGAAAAGAAATACGATGTATTAGCACTATGAAAAAAAGCCAATTTTAGCAGAAAAATTTGTTGATACCTAATAGGTACTTAAAATATTTATATTTGTAAAAACGAACATTTAAATTTAGATTTAGCAATTTAAACTAACGCACTCATCGCACTGTTACTTTTTATGCTTAATCCCTGAAGTAGATAAAATTTGGCGTAAAGATAATTTGAGACCCTTGGAAGGATATATGTAGGATAGTTTTTATCTCGGAAATCATCCCTTAAGAAGGTATAAGTGTGTTTGGGACAGCGATAATTAAGCTTGCGCCTAAAATAATTGAATAGCAATCATTTTCTAAGACGATAACAAGTTCTATGAAGACGAAGTCGCGGGCCAAGCTTATTAGCTTTGCCCGCGACTTAACTAACTATTGACTAACTATTGATAACTATTGTTATATAAAAAAATGCGCATTCTACTCCACAATTCCACATAGGTATTTATAGGTCGCTTATTTATCAAGCTTCTAATCACAACATTGAGACTATAATAAATGAATATCGCTAAAATGTTCAACACACTGCTGTCACTGCGCAAATCCAATACCCATCGGACCTAATTGGGGTAAGCAGTCTTAGGTGTTGACTTAACAGTGCCGACAGTATTATTAGCAATCACAATGTCGTTTACTGTAATGTTTACCTTCGAACATATTTTCTCTTGCTTTATGTTGGAGTTTATTTTCTAAGAACTCGTCACTAGTCTAACTATACCGGGTATATTACTCAATTATTTATCACCACATTATAAAAGTTGCAATCTTCCATTGTAGGGCTCGGACAAGAATTAAAATAAAACAACTGACGCTCTTTTCATAAGAATGTTCGTGTGGCATAATACAATTTATATACACGTATTAGAATATTATTAGGTACTTTGCATACGTAGGTACAGGTACATGCATGCTATCGCTAATGTAATCAGACATGGCCGTGCTAATAACATAACGTGGTCGAAATTATCTCTTAATTAAAATCAAATACCCGGTAAAAATAGTACTCCGTAGTTAATAGAGTCATCGTAGGCGAGGCCCTAATTAGACCTGGCACATAGTCTCAACGGGGCACGGTGAGTTGCGAGCCAGGTCAGTTGTGTCACTTTCGTATTGCGTCAGCGCTGTTGTGGTTATGTTTTGCACAATATGCATGAAAGTTTAGGCACTGACTCAGCAAATAGGTTGTTGGTTGAAATCTAACTAGGCTTTTAGTTAAGTAGGGTAATAGGTATTGCTTGTTCCTGGAATATCAATATATGTACATATGTCGCTTGGCTTCGCAGCTTTTTAGGGTTCCGTAGTTAACAAGGAACCCTTATAGTTTCGCCATGTCCGTCTGTCTGTCTGTCCGTCTTCGGCTTAGCTCAGCAACCATTACTACTAGAAAACTGTGATTCGTCATGGTTACCTATATGAATCAATCACGCCGACAAAACAGTACAATACAATTTGGAAAAAGATTTTTTTTCGGGTAGGTACCTCTAAGCGGGGATGTATATTTTTTTCTCGTCAAACCCATGGTGCGGGGTAGCGTTGGATAAAAAATATTATGGGTCTTCTAAAACCATTTTTCAATTAAAGCCCTAATTTTAGTTCGAGTCATGCCCCCCCCCCCCCCGGCTAAATGGCTACTACTGGGGATGTGAAAAAATTCGTGGTAGTAGTACATATAATGATTTTAAAATGAAAACTATCACGAACAAACTAAGTAGGCATAAGTAGTTACCGAGTAATAGTCGACCAACTTAATGTGTAATTGAAAAGGCCAATTTTCGTACAAATTCGGCCGACGCAACCGCACCGCACGTCGATGTAACTAAGACAGCCAGGCAACTACGGAACCCTACACAGCGCGTGGCCCGACACGCACTTAACCGGTTTTTAATTTAACAATTACAGTCGTTAACTAGAAGGACACCGTATATCGTTAAGATGGTCGGGTGGTGGGGACGTTGGTTTCATGATTAAACTTAATGGAAAAGTGTAAAAGGATGTATGCGTTAACATCTGGCCCAGAATTGTCCAACTACATCATTATTTTATTGTAAGCTCAAATAGGTTTCATTTTATTCCGAATTTACATACTTTAGGCAATTTCGCGAGTACAAAAGTTCAATTGAAGTGTTATGCGTTGTTTGTAAACACATTTGTCCTTTGTTTTATCAATGGTTTTATTGTTATCGCTTAATTGCTGCCATTATCAGCTAATGCGTCACTGAAGCTTATCCGCCATTAGCGGCTCAATCCCCCGTGACCTGCACGGTAATGGGAGGCAGTAAAATTGTATTAATGGTGTCGTATTCGTCACATAAATGGTCAAGTCAATCTATTCGACATTTTGGCATTCCAATTGCATACCAATGGTTTGTGCGCGCTCCGAGCTTACACCTAAAAGATCCACAGTGCCGGAATGGGTTCACGATATACATTGATACCGAATAAGGATGCGAAATATCTGGTCAGATTGACCTACGGTGTATAACTGAAGCATCGCAAAACCAGACAGTTTGTTCAGAAACTAGAGCAGAATACAGGGCCCGTAATTTTCATGCCGATGACATCAATTTGACGTCACGCTGCATATAGGGTGATCCCAAATAGTTTTATTGTAAATTATTAATCATTAGTCGTCAATCATTTTAATCATGTACAAATGACTTAGAAAAGTAGTCTATTTACACGTGGAATACTCGTAAGTAATACTTACTTATGTATTACGTATGAACGTGAAGATGACTTAGATTTTCTTTGCATGGGAATTAATGCAAGAAGGATGGCGTGCTTTACGTTAGAGAGGAATTCTGTTTTCTACGTAATTATGGAAATGTGTTAACAATACTATTTAATAAAATGTATGTATAAAAACAAATAAAATAGTTTTATTTACGTTTCACGTATCAAGTAAGTATTATTTATTCCACGTGTAAATACACTACTTTTTTAAGTCATTTGTACATGATTAAAATGATTGACGACTAATGATTAATAATTTACAATAAAACTATTTGGGATCATCCTATATGGAGCGTGACGTCAAATTGATGTCATGGGCATGAAAATTACGGGCCCTGAGAATGAATTACAAATCCAATTTCGTGGCTTTTTTTATGAACAACATAAACCACTGTGTCAAAAATGATTCTGAGGGGTAATTGTGTAATTTTTCTAACGAGCCTTTTCATACTAAACTTGTTTTTAAACTGGAACCATATAAACTAATTACAGATATAGATATGCAAAGTTTCGTCACAATCCAACCCATATTTTTAAAATGAGAGCGTAACTACGTTTGTATGGGAAGGTGAAATTCGGCCGAGCTTAAAGCGGACTCTGTATTTCGTTTGTTTTACAAACTGGAACCATATAAACTAATTACAGACATAGATATACCTCATGTCAATGTATATGCAAAGTTTCCATCCAACCCATATTTTTAAAATGAGAGCGTAACTACGTTTGTATGGGAAGGTGAAATTCGGCCGAGCTTACTGCGGACTCTTAATAACGGCATAAAGTAAACGAACATTTAAAAAACATATCTGTTGAAGTCGCGTTTTGGTATTACTAATTCAGATCAGTCCACGTAAAAATATGAACATTACTCGACTTTACCCATGGGACTTGTATCGGCTGATTTATTATTAATATTATTATACTCTATTTTTTAGGTAGGTCTATCTCTTTGACATTCTCGCATTGGGCCTTTAACCTGATGGGTTTAGGGCAAAAAGGAAATTTGTATAAGGGTATAATATGTGGTTCAGGCATGCGGCTGTCAAGCGGCGGTCGTGGGTTCGAATCCCGGCTCGTACCAACGAGTTTTTCCGAACTTATGTACGGAATATTTACCGTTGGCTTTTCGGTGAAGGAAAACATATGGGGAAACCGGTCTTATCCCAATAAGGTCTAATTTTCCCTCTGGGTTGAAAGGTCAGATGGCAGTCGCTTTTGTAAAACTAGTACCTTTGCCAAATTTTGGGGGTTAGGTGTCAAAGCGGACCCCGGGTTACGCTAGGAGGATGATTATGGTATAATATTATTTCGGCTACACAACGGTTTGAAGCTTGTTGACGCAAACGGTGATCTTACAGAGGTTTCTTTTTTCCTTTTGAGGTAGGGTTTTTATCAACACGATGTATACGAATATTACGCACATTGACGTGCATACCATACACACGTCCGTTTCATTCGATCAAATGCATATTACCTACCCTTTATATCAAAATGCATTAGGTTAGGTTAGTTGTACATAACAAATGAACAAATGATCCTGCAAAGTCTACTGTTTAAATATAACTTAGGCGACTCCCCGCTTTGTCGGCACGGTATCAGCAGTCTAATTCTTAAGATATTCATATTTTTGAGACGACGTCCTACGTTCACCTGTAGCCTCGCAGTAAGCTATCAGCTGTCAGGCCTCAGTCTCAACTGTCAGTCGAATCAGTGCCGATTCTTTACTATGCGCTTACATTAATTACATTTAAATGAGTGCTTCCTGACTGGCGCGAGATGTACAGTACCGTAAGCGCACCGTCCCGGTTCCGTGCATGGTATTACTACTGCGCAAATGTCTGACAATATAACGACAATTGACGAAACCTGTGTGCGACATCAGTAAGCTCACGTCAGGAACTCGCCTTACTCAGGTATTAAGTACCAGCTTCTGCCCGCGACTCCGTCCGCGTGGAATTCGTTTATATCGTAGCTCCATACAAACTTGCACCCCCCACTTCATATGATCATGATTCATGATTTCCGAGATAAAAATCCTATGGCCTTCTCCAGGACTCAAACTATCTCTATACCAAATTTCATCCAAATCGGTTCAGCGGTTTAAGACTGAAGTGGTAACAGACAGACAGACAGACAGATATACTTTCACATTTATGTAGTATATATAGTATGGATTAGTATGGATTATTATGGATACGAGTACTTATACAATGAACGATTTGCTTGCAGGAGTGTCCGCACCGTTCACCCGCTGCGTAAGTCCGGGGCGGACCGACGCCGATTCCTGTGGTACTCCCTCTACGCGTGGGGCTTCGCGATCCTGATGACGCTGACTATGTTCCTGCTGGACAAGTATCCCGTAGCTCGAGTCCTGGATGCCGACATTGGGGCCTATATTTGCTGGTTTGGCACGAGTGAGTTATTTCAGTACGAAATAGTGATAACCAGGCATACGAATATGTATGATTAAGTAGGTCATATTTTGAACCAGATAATTTTCTTCTAAATAATTAAAGTGTCGAAACTCTACTGCAGAATTAAACGCCATAAATATACTACATGGCGGCACTTATCCGACGCGGAAGGGATGTTTACGCAACGTACTTGATTCATATAAGAGTTGTACCTATGTACTTGATCTGATAAAAAATATGCGCGACAATGTCGCCAAAATTACCTAAAACTTTGGCGTCACAGAAGAAGCACCTGTCATTTTCAGAAAGACAAAAACCATTTCTTGCCTAATCTACTTATAGGTACTCCTTTATTTCCATTTGCATTCTTTTGTTCACTTCTAATCACTGAGTTATTTTTCAGTACAAAACTCCAACTCTGACTGGCCCCACTACATCTTCTTCGTGATCCCCATGGGATTGCTGACGTTCACGAACTTCGTGCTTTGGGTGATGACGGCAAGGCATTGCGCACGCGTCAAGTCGGAGGTGCATCGCCTGCAGGCGGGCTCCGTCGGCGACCGCGCCAAGCGACGCTTCCGAGTTGACAGAGCCAAGTCAGTGTTCAGCCCCCCAATTCTGTAACTTCTTTTAGGCTCACCTCAACGCTCACCCACAAATATATCTTGACACCGCCATGCGTAGTAACTAAGCGTCGGTAGAGGTCTAGTTTCGTGACGGGTGACCAGCGGGGTGAGCGGTATTAGCGTGTAGCGAATAACAGCCCAGTACAGAAGGTTCTGGTTGGGTTCACCTTTGACGCCTATATAATTAATTATAACGAACTAGCTTTGGTCGACCCAACTAAGCTGAACTTGTTAATCGCACTTCCACACAATGTGGCGTGTGGTTCTATGGGATAAAAAGTGTCCTAATCCTTATCTTCCCTGGGACTTAAATTATCCCCATACCGAATTGCATCTATATATATATCATTTTTTTATCAGCGGTTTAGGGTTGTAGGGTGAGAAAGTAACAAACAGGCAGACAGACATAGTGCTTTCACATAATCCTACTAATATTATAAATGCGAAAGTTTGGATGTTTGTTACTCAATCACGCTTAAACGGCTCAACCGATTTGAATGAAATTATGCACGAAGACAGTTTAAAACCTGGATTAAAATATAGGATAGTTTTTATCCCGGGTCCACGCAGACGAAGTCGCGGGCGGAAGCTAGTATAATAAATATTTCCTCCAATATGTTCGGAAATGTTCGCCTTGCTGTAGCTAAAATAGTACGCAAAGTTCCTCATTACGGACTAACGCAAATTTAAAAAGTTAAAAGTCATTACTCTACAGTTTTAGCGGCCAGGAAAGTGTATGAAATTCCATTACTGTATGCTTTTTTACCTTTTACCTATATGTTTTGACTAAGACAAATCATTACAAACAGTCAAGTGCTCGTACGTTTAAAGACCTAGCAATTTGTCCCAACTTGCTATAGTTAGACTGGTTAGTAGTCTATGGCTGTCTCTTTCCAACTATTGCAAGTTGCTGTTACAAATTGCGCCCGTATGTAGTCTGCTTAAAGTTTTCCCGAGTTTTCTTTTTTTAATGGTCATAGACAAAACGCGTACATTTGAAAGTGATCGAAATTACGTTTTTAAAAATGTCTCGCTGTTTTAAATGAAGAAATAAAAATCCATTAACAACATTTCATGTAAAAAAGACGCCAAGTCTCGAAACTCTTCCACCGTAAAAAGTTGTGAGATATTTCGTAGAGCCAAGTCTCAGGCATTCTTATTAATCTTTTATATTTATATTATAATTAAGCTTTATTTTCTTTAGGCATACATAAAAAAAACAAATTATACAATTGAAATTATTAAAGATTAAACGGGATTGCAATCGAAATGCATTTCAGGTCGTTGTGAGTTTTATTTCGATAAATATTGTTATTTCTTCATTTAAAACTATTTGAGACATTTTTAAAAACGTCGCTTCGATCACTTTCAAAAGTACGCGTTTTGTCTATGACCTTTAAAAAAAGAAAACTCGAGAAAACTTTGAGCCCAGTACGCCTAGCACAACTTGCTGACAAGTCGCTTCGCGCGCGACTGAGCGTCTCCTGTCGCACTCGCACCGTGCAAATTAGATAGAGGAGGGTAGATCTTTCTCGACTCGTGTCGCGGCGCGGCGTCAGTTGTGCTAGCCCCCCTGGCCTGCAACATACTGGCGTGGCCTGCGGTGGCGGACAATAGTAAATTTGACAGCTAATGACAAGTTTAATATGGTCCGCCGCGGCCAGGCCGCGCCAGTGTGATGTGGGCTTCACACTGGCGCGGCCTGGCCGCGGCGGACGATAGTAAACTTGTCATTAGCTGTAAAATTTACTATTGACCGCCACCGCAGGCCGCTCCAGTCTGTGAGAGGCTTTAAACAGGGCTACAAACGGGCGTAATTTGTCACAGAAACTTGCAATAGTTGGAAAGAGGCAGCCATACACTACCAACCAGTCTAACTATAGCAAGTTGTTGTGACAAATTGCAAGGTCTTTAACAGTACAGTAATGACTATTAGCTTTTTAAATTTGCGTTCTACAGTTACGAGGAACTTCACGTACTATTTTTGCTACAGTAAGGCGAACATTCCCGAGCATATTGGAGAAAAACATTTTAAATTGTGACCGATTCTAATGTTTTTGAAAACTGGCACCACGAGTCATGCCGTCTACATAGGTATGTAGACGGCATGACTTTTAAATAATAAGTTGGACGGGAGCTTGGTAGATTATTGGCATACTTGCTGTTTTAAGATTATCGAAAATATTATTTGATTTCCTCAGATTTTTAGAGAAAAGCACTACATCTGCCTTGGCGGCAATGGCAATTTGTCTTTATTGCCGTATTCAGATTCGCTTCATCCGACAAAATCAACTCATCCACGAATTGCTATTTCCCGGCCTCTGCAATAATGTACTATAGTGCGTTTCTTATACTTTATTTATGGTTTCATTTATTAATTTACGCACCCGTAAGCAACATGAAGCGATCGAAATCCACTAACGAGGTTTCTTTGATCAGCCCTAATATTTTGCTAAGAAATTGCCATAGAATGCTTGTTCGTGACCTTGGTCTAAACTAGCCAGAATGCCTTCGCTGGGCGCTTACGCCGTTATTATTTCGTCGGTAGGTACGGCAATACCGGTCCGATTTCAGAGAAAAAAGCTAAAAAACATTTCGTGTGCTCCAAGCTGCTCGACAATGTCGACTGAATCTTAAAAAAATGGCTTTTTCATCTGCCTTAGTTTAGATTTTTTATGTTTTTTTTTGTAACATAAATACGTCGATCAAGAATATTAAGACTGTAATTTTTATTGAAATCCATTTTTAACGGCGTTTTATTTAAAGAACAACATTAGCATTTTATTATCGTTGCGTCTGTGCCACATATTTAGTGCTTGAATTTATATGAACTTTTACTGACTTTTTGTAGTTTTTGGACTAGATAATTAATTTAGTCTTTTTGCTAGATTGGATAAATAAAAAAGGACTACTACCTGGTTTTGTTTTTTTTTCATTTCCCTGGTGATCAGTATTATATCATGATAATTGATAAATTAACGCACGTAATAATTGCTCCAGCGGCCACACATTTTATATGGCGCACGGAGCTCTTTTTACGTGTTGACATGTAACGCGATGGCATTTTTTAATTTAGCTGGAAGCTAAGTCTAATTAACCTGCCCATACAAAGTGTCATAAATTCTACTTTTTTAGTAGTTTCTTGTTCCCGAAAATGAAACGGCAATTTTATCGCAATTCAATTTCGAAAAAGAGAATCAGCCAGTTCTTGACAATCAGTCTTAATTTTTGTCTCGGTACGCGTGGCAATATAGACGGTACTCGTAACGTCACAGGTTTATTTCGGCGATATTGTTGCAGATACATATTAACCGGCAAACTATGGGTGGTGATGGGGGCAACCTGGATGGCAGAGATGTTGTCCACGGTGACCACCAACCCGCGGTGGCTGTGGGAGATCATCGATCGCATCAACGAGCTCCAGGGTGTCTTCATATTCATAATACTCATCATGAAGCCGAAACTGTACTACTTGATTAGGAAGAGGCTAGGTAAGCATCAGCTACGGGGTCTTTCATACAATTACCGGGCTAATAGAGTTAATTGTAATGGTCAGTTACGTCTCGGGCAGTCTATCATGAGATTCATGAGCCCAGATATAGTTCGACATAATACGCAAACTAAGTTGGCGGTCTTTGTAAGATCTTTATCTGCACCTGTAGATAATTGTTCGTATGTCTAGATCTTCGGATTAAAGCTTTGTGGTATGAGTGACGTTTTAATAATATTGACTGTTGTCAATGCAATTTTTATTGGTGCAGCAACACTTACAAATCTTTGAGTTGAATACTTTTCTTTCTTTAAGTATGTAGTTTCCAATATATGTAGTATATCTCCAAATGAATAAATTAAAAAAAGTCGTTCTTTATGATTAATTACCAAGATACCATCTGTTACTCGACACTGGTTTCAAGTGTTAATCGACAAATGAGTCGAGCTGCGTGATAACGCTTGATTATAAAATAAGACATTGTTTTTTCAGGTTGCTCACGGATACCGATTGATTCAAGTATATACTGAATTTACTATTGATAATTTTTATTCTATTTTTGTTCTATAACTATAACGCTACCATAATCGTAGCTCGTAACTGGGGACTTCCAATTGACGTAATGTTCTAACCAACGTATGTGTGATAAAAATAGGACTAAAACGATATTATAATATATAGCTTTTAGTGCTTATTCATACTCCGAGAACGATTCATTAAATGGGCTAATACTTACGCTATTAATATCTACGTCGCTGCACTAAAAATCTTTAATTATGAGCTATTCGTGTTTATTTAGCATCACTAACTGTCGTTGTGTGTTGCACATGCGATTACATCATCGTCTATTAACTGGCACTAATATTAACAGGACTGGAGAAGCCCGACGCGCAGAGAAACGGCAACTCGTCTTCCGCTCGCACCTCCTCTACCTTCCTCTCACGGACCATCAGCACTGACGAGCGCACTAACCTGAGGACTTCACTGCCAGACGGCGTTAAAAAGGCCTAGTTTGCGGCACTCTTTATAGAATTATGAACTTCACTCGACTTAACTTGACTGATGTCTCAAATATACATCAGTCAAGGGCTTACATTAAATGGTACTTTACATGATTTGCTTGACAGCTAGACTTCCACGAGATCGGCCATCGGAGGTAGAGCCCGTAGAATTCGAGAATAATTTGGGCACAATCAGAAATAGGTAATATTCGTAGGGACATGGTAATGGTCACGATCACGGTGCACAGTGCGGCGGTGTTTTCAATAATTATTCCATTCCAGACTTGGCGAGCTCCATGTATAAACGTGCAAAGGTCTCGGAGCTCTGTAAGCTTTCTGGCAGAGATTAAATGTGAAATACTCTTAAGTTTTCTGGTTTAGTACATTACGGCAGAGACCAGTAAGGAACCCATACTGGCCGAGTATGAAATGGAACGGCTACAATACGAGGCCAGGACGACGGCTATTACGGTCGAAGCAAGTATAGTTCTTTTCGCAAAAATTAAACATGAAAATAAGATAAAAATATATTCAAAAAACAATTGCAAGCTTCGTGGCCTAAACGCGGTACTCGACTGAAAAAGCATACATTATATAACGATTGCATAAAATACTATTATGAAATTTTAATGGTACCATTCATATTCGGGCATCTGTTAAAGGGTATTTTTATTGATTTCCCGGGACATTTATGTTCGTTTGTTGAATGTCTGAATTTGACTCTTTGGAGGAAGTGAATGTATAGACATTCTTAAATATCGTTATGTTATCAAATATTGGAAACATTACATAGCATTTTTGAGAAAAATCTATTTACATGCGAAAAGCACTCTACTAACACATCCGACGAAGATACTGTGAGTCGAGTCAAACTTGCCGGTGACAGAGTCTACCAACACACGCATCATGCAGATATTCGACACGCTCGTTACGTTCGTCTGTCCTTCCGCGGCTTAACCGAGTAACCCTTCTTACTAAAAAGTAGGAAGCTGTTATTTGGCATCTGTCAATCTCGCCGACAAAGTGGTAAATTAAAATCCATATACATAAGTAGTAATTTTTAAGTATACTTAGGAAGTATTTTCGTATTCGTTAATCCTATGGGTGTCGTTGTACCTATAGCTCGGTCTCTCAACAACATTCTGACAACCATTTCCATTCAAACATCCGTTTGTGCGATATTAAGCTTTGAAGAGCTACTAAATAATTACTATTGGAAAATTACCACAGCTAAGTAGACATTCAAAATTAACGAGTAATAATCGATAAACTTAAAAAAATACCTGGAAAGCAAAGTTACGTACAAATTCCATTGATAATTTCATGTATTAGGCCAGTCGGCCAGTGTCACACACTGGGACGTTTACCTTAATATACCTATATTTTTTTCAGATTTATTCACCAGTTCAATTAAGAGCTTAAGCGTTTCGAAAACGATCACCTAGCTCCTCCTCCTAACTAAGTAATTATTGTTTCCCAAAAAAGGATTCCAAAGGTACCCACCCAGTAGGTACTGCCCACCGCTGTGCTGCTCTGTAGGTAGGCGCACACTAACATTAGTCCTGCACGTCTATAATGAGACGGCCGCGACGTACTCTCGATTTTTCTCGCACTATACCTTTTGTTCTAAGTGTTCTAATAAGAGAGAGACGGATAGTGCGAGAAAAATCGAGAGAGCTCGCGCGCCGTCGCGTGCTAGCCGTGCTGGTACCTACTCGTACAATACATGCAAATGTTTTACTATTGGTCATTATAGTAATGTAAATATTATTGTGATGTCAAATATTTAGGTATAAGTTTATCGTTTAATCTAGTCATAATTTAAGTTCATTCATAGTCTGGAGAATGCATAATAAGTATTTGTCTAGTATAGTTATAATTTTAGCATGTGTTTAGACTTTCTTATCGGGTGACTGTACTTGTTAGTTCTAAAAATATACTTGAATATATTCATATTTGTTTTATTCTAATAATTGTGTAAGAGAAGAACCTTAACCGAACGTACCTGTATGATGCCATTACCCTTATTGACCCACTTAAACTTTATATGACGTACCTAATATGTTTCGTGAATTGCTACCGGAAGAAAATAATACAATTTTTTTCATAAATATAATTTTATGTAGTTATCAGGTATCACTGTTTCCATAACAATTGAAAAAATACCTACCTACAAAATCGAATAATACGTGGAGTCCTATAAATAAGTACAATGGTCCCATAACAAATTGGTTTTTGATACCACCAGTTTTCTAGTTCGATATAATTTAATAATAATTTAAGTTCAACTTGTGTATAATTAAAATGGCTTTAATGGTTGTTTATTTACAAGTCGATTTTAAAATGTATCTCACAAATCACATTTCAATACTTACACTCAATTACTTAAACATTATTAAAGTATTACGAGCGTGATGTGATGACATAATCTAAACTTAAACAGTACTTTGTACATATTCAAATAGTATTTGTATCTGTTGCCTACATTACAATTAAAAATACTGTGAAAATACTTATTCATTGGCACCTAAACAGGGGGGTTAGATTTCCAATGGTAATGTGTTAACTTAAACCTATGTAATGAATAGGTAATAAGTTATTACTAATAACTAATTACTAAAGAAATAAATAAACAACTATATTTCTAAATTCGAAGTACAATTCCGACGGACGAATCTAAATTCAAAAGCGAGGTCTAAATATAGCCACAAAAATAATTAAATAAAAATGATCCGTTCCTTATCCTATAAATCAACGATTTAGTACCGCTCCTAAAATATATGCATGCCTTTAAGTGTACGATCGCTCCAAAAGTAGATAGTTGTATATTGTAAATATCTTTTCTTTTTACAAATATATAAAATGCATTCCTAATATAATTAAAACATAATATATGTAAGAATAAGTATTTGACGTATCAAGTACCTATACTGTACAAAAATATTTCTCAGAGTACTTTATCATCTAGTTGGCAGGTGATTTCGATCGTTCGTGAAAGTATACTCGTCCTAATAGTTATTAAGAAAAATCGAGCGGTCAAGTGCGCGTGCGGTCACCGGCCGTATAGTGACGAACACATCGTTCCGTGTGATTCACACCCCTTCCTTCCTCGATTCATCTCATTGGAGTTCAGACTGACCGGTTCGCCTGGGGAGAATTGTCTGTTAGCATTGTGATTGTTGATACCGGCCCATGTTCAAGCAAGGGTCGGCTAACTTTTAAGAATGGGAATATTGACAATTTCAGAGATTTTCATCAAGCTATATTTTCTTTTCTCGTTAGTTGGGTATATCGGTGCGAGTTAGTAATCGCCAGTTAAGAGTAGTGGAGTGGTCAGGTGCGGTTGTTTGGCTGCACGGTGATGGGCGCGGGGGCGGGGGTGGAGGCGGCGGCTGGCGGCGCCGACGCGTCGGCGGCGGCGGGCGAGTCGGGCGCGTCGGCCTCCGCGTCGCGCTCCGCCAGCTCCTCTTCGTCGATGATGGAAATGTCGCGGATGGACGGACGGTGCGATCGGCGCCAGCCTGTTAGACAACGCAACATATTAATATTTGATCAGAGGCGTGTTTTTACGTAAGTAACTAATATTTCGAACGGACGTTAGGACAACTCAATTTCTGTCTGTAATTTTTCCATACAAAAAATAACTCTTATATACCTATTTGTTTATGCGAACGTTTGTCTTCTTAAATCTACCTGACGTATACCTACGTAAAAAGCGTCGGCTAGCTGAGTCTAAATATTTTCCAAATTTAATGTTAGATACATGAAAAATGCGATATCCAGACCAGCCCGGGGGGAGCAGTAGATACGTAGATAGGTATATGGACGGTGTAGCCAATTTAATATAATATATGTACCTATATAATGTTATCAAATAGATAAGAAACGTCCGAGTGCTCAACCGAGTGAGTGTGTATTATTCGAACTAAGAGGATTTTCCTACATTCGAATTTAATTAGCCATGTCACTTTGATATAGAGCGCCCATGCCGTTTGGTAGTAACAAAGTACAACGGTGAACATATTACGCAAAGGAAAACCAGTAATAGGAAGGTAAAACAAGGTTACTACCTCAAGTTTCCTCACAATGTTTCCCTTTACCGAAAAGCTAACAATGATAATTTTCAAACAATTTCCGTGGAACTCATTGGTATACTGGCACTAGCCAGTACCTATGCGAACGTTCGACCTTGCGTTTGGAATTCCCAAAGTGGTTTTCTGGCGAGTTTTGGAGGAATACAAACCACTGTATTGACCGCTCCACACAATGGGCCATCCTGACCCATCATACAGGACGCAACTAAGCGTTAAAGGGAGTAAGACATATTTATGTCTCGTTCTACCGCATAGCCGCGTCCTGTATGATGGGTCAGGGTGGCCCATTGTGTGGAGCGGCCATTACATTACAAGAAAAAACGATAGGCCATTATACGTACGATAATGTTTATTGTTATATATGTTGTTTGTTAAAAACGATAATGTTTAGTATTACGAGTAGGTATTATGGGTAATCGTTATATGTAGGTACTTTCATATCGAGAGATGTTATTCGCTAATAGAGAGTGTACCAAAAATGGGGTGTGAACCGATCAAGGGCATAACAGGTATCGTGTTCTGATAAGAAAAACTAAAAGATTTTTTTGACACTATTTTTTACATTTGTATGGAGCAGGTCGCCCCAGTTGACCAACGCTTCATACAAATGTAAAAAAAACGCGTAAAAAAATGTTCTCTTAGTTTTTTCTTATTAGAACATGATACCTGTTATCCCCTTGACACCGTGTTGCGACTCAGTAGATAGGTACCCATTTAATTGGTCTCTGGTGTTTGTGACATTGCGATACCCGATATGATAAAACTTTGCACCACATATTTTTGTTAAGGCTTTTTGTATAAGCTAGTTATTGATTATGGCTAAAAAAACATTATAATTAAACTTATCCAGGCTGTATATATTGTCCGTCTTCAACACATTATTTCGTTATACTTACTTAAATTCCCATTATTATATTTTTATCATCATGTTTTGATCTAGGTCTTAAGTTAATGTCTATTCGGCATTCCTACTAGACTAATATGCCGATAAAGAAAAACATACACAGCTGAAAATCGTATGTAGGTGATGAACATTCCCAGAAGTGAGCGATTTTTATGATAAAAGTCTTAGCATGACCATGATAGAGTTTAACGGTAAACTTACCTTCTAATACAGGTGGCTTGGTCGTCTTAGTGAGCAGTCGGGGCCCTGTGATCGTGATGACGATTGCCCCGAGCGGAGCTGTGATGACGATCGATAGAATGCAGATGGTGATGACGATATCCGCGTATCTCTCCAGTGTGGGGTCCAGTGGCATATTTGCTTGGCTAGCAATTTTCTTTATCTCGTCCATTGCTACTGGCGCAAGCGCCGCCTAATAGCAAAAAATAGATTTTTCACTTCTCATGCTCGTAAGTTATGTCATATTAGGCTTAGAAAGTGGGGCTAAAGTAGTAAATATAGCCCCTATGCTAGGCAAAGTATGCATTACACATTTATGATTTTTAAAATATTTTAATTTGACTAATCAAAACTTCACCGTATTAAATTCACCAATCATAATTCTTTAAAAAAACATTTGTATTAGCTATCAACTAACCAGAATACATACAATTACTTATTCAAACTCGACCAATCAGGAAACAGAATTCATTTCATTTCATTTTAGGTGTTTTTTATTCCTTGAGTCACAATTACTTATAATAAAACCAGCCAAGTGCGAGTCAGACTCGCGCACGACGGGTTCCGTACCATTATCGATAAAAACGGCAAAAAATACGCTTTTTTATGAGAGCCCCCTTAAATATTTATTTTATTCTGTTTTTTAGTATTTGTTGTTATAACGGCAACAGAAAAACATCACCTGTAAAAATTTCAACTGTCTATCTATATGAGATACAGCCTGGTGACAGACGGACAGACAGACAGATATACAGGTACGGACGGACAGCGAAGTCTTAGTAATAGGGTCCCGTTTTACCCTTTGCGTACGGAACCCTAAAATATGAACGTCTCTGACAGTCTATAGCCGCGTCCAAACGTTCAAGCGTATGGTTGACTACATGTATGTACACGTATGGCATAAGCTATTAGATTGAGCGGGATAGAGTGCTGTTTATCTCGCTTTATCTTATGCAACGTATGCTGCCCGCTGCGCTCCGCCGTTTGGACGTGCCTAGAGAGGTGGTCAGTAGCGCTTATTCTTGGTGTCAATATTCTGTAGGTACCTGAGTCAAAACAGTTTATTAAAAAAATCATGCCGCCAATTGAACAATCTTTTCGCCGTGGTATTTATTATTGGTTGTGAATGGATAATCTTTGTTTTTACTATTTTCTCGCAGTCTAAGAGAAAAGTTGAGTGTATAACTCTGGTCCAAAAACCATATTACCACTCAAACTATTTTAAACAGTGCTGCTTAAAAAAATTTGAGAGCTGAATGAGTGAAAAAAACATTTTCATTTGGCAATAGGGGAAGTTTGGGCTGCCAACAAAGTTTACATAGACATCGGGTCGCATCGAAAAAAAGGATTAAGGTCCATTTACATGGTGCAACAACTCGTATGCGATTTTCTAATACCGAATTGATTATTGTGTTGATGCTAATTGAATTGCTAATACCGAAATGCGACGAATCCAATCAAACCCTGCAATGTAATAAAACGAGAATGAGTTGTAGCACCATGTAAACCACCCTTTAGTGCTAAAAGTGTAATTGTAAATATAAGTACCTGTACTGTGGCTTTTGCCATCCAAGAAAGCCCAACGAATATTTTCTCTTTCATATTAAGGTTGCTTCTTACAGCGCAAAGGCTCGTCAGTATAGCGCGCAGGATCATACATCCGATGAGAATACCGCCGCCGACGAGCACTAAGTGTAGTTCCAGGTCTGCGATCTGTAATTTATGAATAACAAAGAACTTCAGGTCTGAAACTACTGGTTACTCTCTTAGTGATGACCGGAGTAGACCCTAAGGCTTGATTTCCTCCTACGCTGACGTCGGTCGCTGACATCGGTCGCGTATGACAAACAAAGAAAAATCTGCCGCGGACCGTCAGCATCGCTGTGCGGTGTCCCATAGAACATGGTGTATATTCGTACGCCCGACCGGCGTCAGCGACCGACATCAGCGTAGGAGTAGTAGTGGTAAAAGGTTTGTAGTTGTTGGAGCAGCAAATATTAAGGCAAGCACTAACCACAACTTGAGCGCCAGTAACGGAGAACAGCATGGGCTCGAAGAACATCCAAAATATTTCGAAGGCGGTCGCCACGGGGTTGTCCTCCATGTCCCAGCCCTGCTCCGACCAGTTCTTGCCGGCAAAGAATCCAAAAGCGATCACCGCCAGGGGGCCTACAATTGAATAACATTTTTATTCTCAACCGATTGGAATTTAGCATTAAATTCCTCTTCTGTGTTCCTAACATTTAGTGATGTCTTATTCTCCTTAAATACATTTAAGGTACCTATATTTACTTCTTTCAGTTAAAGTAATTTAATACTTGCAATTAGTAATTACACATCTAGCTGTCGAGGTCGGTTGAAGCGACTTACAATCTACGATTCGTATTGATTGCCTTTGTGTGGTTGCAGGTAGTGGTTTATGCTGATAGATTAAATAAGCTTAGTGAAATTGATATGTTTGACTTAAGTCCCACTCTAATTCGTCATGGGTGAGTTTACTAATAACAATGCATTGTCTGCGAGGAGGCAAGCAATACAACGCGGCAAACAATCATCGTAACGGCGCAATCCCAGAAACACTTTTAAATGTTAGGTATATCATGGTGATTGTTTGTAAATACTGAGGTAGAGTGGAAAATAACGTAATTCTGTTTCCTTTTGTAAAGGTTACCGTTCCTTTTATAACAGATTGGTTGTACTTGATTATTTCTAAGTCGAAACATCTAATCTTAAATGTAACGAAGACGATCGTTTCCGTTCACAAGGAAGCATCCCACTCCTGTCCGTCGCGTACAGGTGTCGGCAAATAACGTGCGCAACGCGGGACGAAGGGGGGGGGGGGGGGGGACAGCTCGCACGTACAATTCGCCTTGCGAACTGCCCCTCCCCTTCGTCCCGCGTTGCGCACATTATTTGCCGGCACCTGTTCTAGTTTGTTTTGTTTTTAGTTACCTACACCAGACTCTACAACATCAACACTGACCTGCGCCGCCCCAGCCGATTTCTTCAGAACCAAGCACCGAGACCAGCCCGCCCGTTAGCAGTAACAACACTCGAAGGGGCACAACGAACGCGTCGTTTCGTTCCGGGACCACCCTCACCAGATAGCCGCAAGCAGCACCGAACACTACACCAACTATAATACTCAACGGACCCTGGAAAGTAAAACATTTCACATGTTAGATGGTGCACATTTCTCATTGTACAATACTCAATACTTTATTGCGATTTCACAAATTAGTTGTACAGGTGGTAAACTTATAAGCTAGAGCTTTGTGAACCCTGTTGGGCACTGCAATATTATTTACAATTCCAGGGAGTGGAGAATCTTAATAATTATTGCTATAAACTTTATTACGTTAAGTAATACCATATATATAAAATAATATCTTAATAATGAATAGATTTATTAGCAAATTTAATGTGCCTACCTTAAAAATAAATGTCACCTACCCTAGTGTCAATACTACAGGTCACTGTTTGTGAATGATAATCTTAAAATATAAAATGAAATATATACCAAGTTTTTTGAATACAATGTCATTTGTCAGTTATTATTAATAGTAAAACATTAAATTATTATATTAACAAGAACAAAGAATTTATAGGTATTTTTGGATTATAATTTGTCATTAAAAAGTCGCTTACAGTATAGGTAGTATGACTTAAGTAATAACAACTGTTTAATTTTATTTATTTATATTTTATCATTTTCTTCTTCTTTTATAGAGTTCGGGAGTTTATTGTATATTTTAATAGACATTACTAATAGGGGGCCTGATGACAGTAAGGTGGTTGGATTATTTTATTCTTGTTACGGATCGACCGTGTAGAAGGTAGGTCCCCTCGTTTTGTATAGAATTCCTTATGCTTTCGAACGAACTTACATATTTCTAATATAATTATATATAGATGTAAGGGTCAGCAGTCCAAGTTCCGAAAAATAAGGTTTGTGGCTTTCGATTTCATCACGGGTTTTGTTTATTAAGATGCGAACAAGCTTTTTCTGGAGGGTAAAAAGTAATGGAGCGTTGGTACTGTTACCCCACCAAATAATACCGTAATTTAGCCAGGCATATGCATACGCGTAGTATTTATGTTGTTAGGGCTGCCTTCAAATTTGTGGTAATTTTAACCTCCTGAAGCGCATAGACGAATTGAGATATTAAATAAAACTATATAGGATTTCCGATTCATATGGCTATCTACTATATTTCTATATCTAAACCCAATAGTGTAGAGCTTTGCACGACTTCTAGGTGAGTATTTTCGTAGGTGTAATCTATATCTAGTGGCGAGTGGCTATTCTGGTATGGGTAGAAAGCAATTATGTTGGTTTTTTAATCGTTAATTTCCAGGCAATGGTCTCTCTTCCAGGAACTGATTTCATTTAAGTTAACTGTAAGTTTCTCATTGACGTCTTAAGGGTTTTTTCATAGTTCTATAATGATGCAGAAATGTCCAGAAATGTAAATTTTGTGTCAAATCTCCTCGGTCTCCCCTGTAAAACTCTATAGGCGGGGACGTACTTTATTTGTTGTTTAGTGGTTGTTGATTTGGTTTGAGATTGTTTGGAAGAGATCGCTTTAAAGCGATAGGACCTCCTGTTGTTACCATTATTTATTAAGCAAATTTTTGGTCGCGGTGCATTACGACAAGAGAGAATAAAGAGCAATATTGCAATAAAGAGTATTTATTATTATTTATCATTATTATTTATTGTCACCAAAAATTTGGACCACAACGCGACTATGATTAATTACAGCCCGTTCACTTAGGTACTAAACGTAATCACTGCACAAAAATAAATCGATAGCTAGAGTCATCTGATACGTACTTGTACAATATTCATAGTCATGGATGCCGTGGAAAACATTATGGAGGAAACTATTCCGAACACGGCGACACTAGCCGCGTCGTCGACTCCAGACACAGCGAGCACCAGCGTGGGGATGCCTTTAGACACTCCATAGCCTTTCCCGCGAAGGCGGAACAGACAGGGTACAATCACGGCAGGGGAGACGGCGGCTACTATCGATCCTAAGAGGAACGCTGCAATAGATACATTCAAAATATTAAAATCCATTAGAATATGCTTTTTTTATTAATTTCGTTTTGTTTGAAATTGTAAGGTTAGGTTAGTTATTGAATAAGTTTGGCAAATCTAGGTTATTACAAAAAGGCGAGCGAGATATAGTGCCAGGATCCAGTAAGGGTCCAGTCAATGGCTTCTATTTAACAGCAACACAACATGACCGTATATAAGCGGAGGTTCCATTCAGAATTTGTTAAGGTCATTGTTAAAGTATTATTGTAAAACTCGGATTGCGCATCTAATCAATTGGCTGCTGTCAAATCAATATTAGGGATACGCGGGAATATGGTGGTAGCTGTTATATGTATAAGCATATTGTACGTTTCTCTCACAAGTCACTAAGAGACTTAGATGGTTTGATGGGTTCATAGTTAATTTTAACGAATGTTATAATTTCGAAATCAGTTGACGTCAAATAACTAGTTCGATCTTGTAAAAATACAATAATATAGGTACTCTTGCTGCAAAAAAATATGATTTCACACTCTAACGCATTGACAATAGAGTTCTGTTCAGATATTTATGAGCGTCTTGTTCGCTCGTATATATTTGATGGCAACTGTACAACACACTGTTACAGCTGTTTGAGCTGATACATTACGCAAAGTCGTCCATTAGAAGTAACGTCTTTTCCTCATGAATTGATGTTGCTTTCTGATTTACCGAGTTAAATAGTGTACGCAATTATGCAATTTACTTTACTTACGAGTACTTTCAACTATTAACTTAGGTACGAGTAATTTTTAGGGGTGGTAATTCACTATCTGTGGAGCTGAACATAAGTTACACCGCGAAGCGAAACGGCCCTTATTTTTAATTAGCACAATGCTAGAGAGACGGGACGGGAGTGCGGGGCTGCACAACTGGCGATTTGACATCCAGTTGTGCTAGTAGCTAGCACCCCTGCGGTCTTAGTCGATGGTTTACGTACCCCAATTCCAAGGTAGATACAGGAAATAGTGCCCCATCACTGCACACAACACACACTCGAAGGTCCAAGGAATCAGGGCTAGTTTAATCACAGTTAAGAAGAACTTTTTCATAGCAACGGGGTCCAAATCTAAGCCCGCTCGGGTTAAAATGATCGTTAAAGCTATTTTCCTGCAAAAAAAAACACGTGATAAGTCTTTAAATATTTAGATTTTTAAAAACGAATATATTGAATTAGTACACTCGATATGGGTATGGCCAGCTTATTATGCCTTACTGATCTGATTAGTAACTGTCAGTCGGTTATATTTTTACACTAGCTTCCGCCCGCGACTTCGTCCGCGTGGACCCGGGATAAAAGCTATCCTATATCCAGGCTATAAACCATCTTCGTGCAATATTTCATTCAAATCGGTCCAGCCGTTTAAGCGTGATTGAGTAACAAACATCCAAACATCTAAACTTTCGCATTTATAATATTAGTAGGATAGTTAAATCAAACGTCATATATCAAAGTCCCATTTGAACATTACGGAATTACACTGCTGATTTCAGCAAGCAAAATTATTTTCTACGCTACTTGGTCATCGGAACGACCAACTGGTGTTTTACAGTCTATCGGAAAATAAAAGCAGGTCATACTCTAGTTGAAATTGTTTCTCTGAGCTTTTCAACCGCTGTCAGTTCCTTGCTCGCATTATTATCATAATTCCGGCAGATTTGTTTTTTGAAACGATCTAGACTTTTTCGAAGTAACTCAAAATGTTATCTAAGTCTACAGGAACTATGTCAATATACCAGTGAAGGACTGGTAGCGGTTGTTTGAAGCGCTTTAAAAATCGCCCCGTTAATCAGAAGTACCAAGTTAACGAACCTTATGTATGAGCAGACTTTTTGATAATCTTCCTCGAAGTGGACGAAACCCAAATTTTTCATAACGATTCCGACGATGAGCATTCCTATGAGCGCCGGGAGCGTGGTGATCTTGACCATGAGCCAGCCGCCAAAGTAGGCCGCGATGGTGAGCACTGACAGCGTGAACAGCTGCCCGCCGGGGGCCGCGGTGTCGCCCATGATGATCCATACACCCACCCACACCAGTATGCCTGCAACAACAACACTCGATTACCACCTACAAATAGTCGACTTTCTTTTAACTTTCTACTAACTGTTTAATTAATATCAATGCATAAAAATCACCAAGGTTTGTATCTTACCGATGATGAATACTGATAAGGTTTGCGCGAATTGCCGGTAGGTTGGACATAGCGGATATGGACATATTTTCTGCCAGTGTGGAGGTTCCCACGAGGGAATGCCGGATTCTTCTTGATGACACTTCGCGCAACAAGCGAACCACCACGACCTGAAAGCAATCATAAAGTTTTAGCGTAAAATTAATACGTATCACTCACTGTTTATAATTGGGTCATTGTCAGATTTAGGTTCGCGTCTTTTCGGTGGACATTGCCAAAGTTAAGGGCTTTAAAGCCTAATTTTTGGTTGAACTCTGAATCCGTATAAACGGCGTCGCCTCTTCTATAATTCTATGCGATAAAAACATATTATATATAAACATAAGCCCTTAACTATTGCCCACTGAAAAGACGATTTTTGTTTTACTGACTGACAATGACCCAATTGCGTAATTACTCGCGCTCACCTTTCTATGTGTTCACTTTGCTGGGACAAGGCTTTCTTGGAATAGATAGAGGATGTCGTTGAATACTTCTTGTATCTTCCTTCGATGTGTGCTGGTCGATCTGGGGAGCAGACACAAGCGTTACGCGAGACCGAAGCATATACACTCGAGAGCAAAAGTTTCGGGTCACTAGCATTTACTTCAATATCTTGAAAACGAATAAAGCTATCGTATTGAAATAAATTGAACCTTATAGACAATTTAATGTTACTAAAATAAAATGCATTACATTTACTACTGACCATTTATTTTATTATGTTTAAAACGACAAATTAAAAATGGCGTCATTTTGCTTCCAAAACCAAAACTGAAAATATTGAACTTTTTATATTTACAAGTAGTTTTAACACAGTTTAGTACTTGGTATTACCCCCACGTGCTGTCTGGACTGCTGCAATGCGATTCGGCATGCTGTACACCAAGTTTCTGAAACACTGTTGGGGAATGTTCTCCCATTCCTCTACCAATGCATGTTTCAAGTCACGAAGCGTAATTAAAGGAGGATCTCGTTGTCTTAAACGTCGTCCGAGCTCGTCCCAGGCGTGCTCGATCGGGTTGAGGTCGGGGCTACGTGCTGGCCACACCATGGGACGAATATTCACCTCATCAAGGTAGTCTTGCACTACACGAGCAGTGTGGGGAGGGGCGTTATCGTGCATAAAGATGGCATTCTCACCTAGTCTTGCCATAAATGGACCGACGTGCTCGTTGAGGATTTCATCCACGTATCTTACGCCATTAAGAGTACCGTTTTCGATCAGTACAAGCTCTGTTCGGCTTTCCGCAGAAATTCCAGCCCACACGAGTACCGAACCACCACCGTATGCCACCTTTTCTTCAATACAGGCTTGCATAAATCTTTCTCCTGGTCTTCTGTACACCTTTGCCCTTCCGTCGTGTGTATACAGCATAAATTTTGATTCGTCCGAGAACCCGACATTTGACCAATTTTCAATCGTCCAATGCGAGTGTTCGCGTCCATAAATTCGTCTTGCTATACGATGGTGCCTCTCGAGTTTCGGACCATTTGCGGGTCTAAATGGTTTCAAATTACCTTCAGCAAGTCGCCGTCTTACAGTCCAAGCAGAAGGGTTGCTTCTACCAAGCCCTAAAAAATTATGAGTCAGTGATGTTCCCGTAAGAAACCGATTTCGCAGCATAGAGTTGACTAGATATCGATCTTCCCGTGCCGTCGTACACCTGGGTCTGCCTGTTATTGGTCTGCGTAGGTTTGAACCAGTTTCTAGAAACCGCTGGCGAATACGCTGAACTGTAGACAACGATACACCGACTATTCTTGCTGTTTCTCGCTGACTGCTTCCATTTTCCAGGATCGTGAGGATTCTCGTACATTCCTCAGGTGTGAGTGACATAATTACTACTTTAATAATGACTATTGGATACCTAGAAGACTTCTTATAAATACATTTTATGACAGAACAAAAACAAAAGCAAAAATAGTTGCGAAAATTAGAAGTTCTGATTTGAAAAAAAGGGATCATTATGTTTATAACTTTTTTAATGCCATTACTTCACGCCAACCAATAAGTTTTTATACGTGTAATGAAGGATTATTAAATTGTCTATAAGGTTCAATTTATTTCAATACGATAGCTTTATTCGTTTTCAAGATATTGAAGTAAATGCTAGTGACCCGAAACTTTTGCTCTCGAGTGTACAGTGATGACAATCGATACCGTTTAATATAGTATTGTTCATGTCATGTGAACCGTCAACTGTCCTCAAACACATCTGCTCGTTCCTACACCAGCCGTTATTAACTACGTACCTAATAGTCACCGTTACTTGGAACCAGTTGTTTATTTTAGAAACGATTAAAACTTTGCATGTACGCATGACGGATCACTTTTCAACTCTCCATGCATAATCGGATAGAATGCATCGTGATAAACAAACCCTTTACTCTTTGCTAGTTATACTTATGCGTCTTCATTAGAGGAGAGAGATAAACGAAAACTCTTTTTCTATAAATTATTTATGCAGTAGTTACTCGTCAACGTCAATGCCACTTAATTCGTACCGTTAAATGGGGTATTAAGGGATTGAGGGGCAGATGGGACGCGAATATTTTCAGTTGCTATTTCGATTTCCTGGCTCAGTTTGCTCTAAAAGTAATTTTATTATTTATTTATTTAAACATTGCACAGATAAGAAGTACAAATGGCGGACTTAATACCTTAAGGCATTCTCTACCAGTCAATCACAGGGCTAAACAGAAAAGCTTATTGGTGCAGGCAGTTGACCAAGAAAAACACAAATGAAAAGAATAGGTAGCTAATGAAAATACATCATCATCATATCAGCCGAAAGACGTCCACTGCTGGACATAGGCCTCCCCCAAAGAGTGCCACAGTGACCGGTCCTGCGCCACCCGCATCCAGCGGACTCCAGCAACCTTTACCAGGTCATCAGTCCACCATGTGGGGGGCCTACCCACGCCGCGCCTTCCGGTACGTGGTCAAATACATATCCTAATATAATAAATAAATAAATAATACTTTACAAATAAATACATTATACTTTTAGACATATTTTGTTATCTTGCGGCAACAAGGAGTAGCCAAATTATAACATTAAAAAGTGGAGTCTCTAGAAGTGAGAGGTGAAAGATATGTGGCCTGGAGTGGAACCAGGTTTGTGGGGAGCGAACATGCCGAAGAGGAGCGACAAATTTATATGAGCGGAGAGCGGGACGGAACGCGGATCGAGGCAAGCTAATGCGAAATTCAGAATCCGAAAAGTTTTCCCCATACATTGTACCAGCTCACCCCATTGCTATCCCCTCTGACTCCACCAAGGGGTGAGGTGGGGTTTATCATAATTTTTGTGTTTATCGTTAAAATTATGAAATTAAACGCTAGATAATAATTATAAAATTAAAGTTCATACGGCCGGAACCTATTTTTTACCGACTTCAAAAAAAAGGAGGAGGTTCTCAATTCGGTTGTATTTTTTTATTTTTTTTCAATGTTTGTTACCTCAGAACTCCGTCATTGATGAGCCGATTCATAAAATTTTTTTTTGTTTGTAAGTATATGCTTCCAGGTGGGTCCCATTTTTTTGAAAATTCAATTGGATGATGGGATCCATGAGGAATTGAGAGAACTCCTCAATTATATTAGGCACGCGTGTAGTGATTTTGGTATTTTCTATTATAACTCGTGTATTTACATCCGGAAATCATAAATTGGTGGAGTGGAATTGATGATGAAGACCACAGATGACTTATGGAATTCCTCAATTATGTACTTAAAAGTACAAAAGTATATCACAGATTCTGATAAGATTCCGTTGAAATAGCAAATAATGAAGTGCCAAGGGTGATCCTTGTGGAATTGACGGAAGTCCTCAAATATTATCGGGTCACATACAGCGATTGGGTTTTTTTCCCTAATAATCAACGCATTTGCTCTCGGAAATCAGTTCATGTGGTAGATTGGAAAATAAATGTGGAAATGTTCTCATGGCTTGGCGGAGTACTAAATTGAAGTCGGTTAAAACTTTGTTTTTAAAGTAAATTATATGTATAAAAATCAACGTGCCACATGTAAAAATACATTTGTATCGTGGTTTGATTGTCTATTTTGACCCATGTCACCCTATTTTACGGTATTCATAAAATGGTTTTTTTTTGCGCTAGTAATCCACACTAAAAATATTAGGATGCCATTCAAATAGAACTTACATAGACGATCATGATGCGGTGATTATTTATCATACGTCGGCGTGTTTCAAACACTGAACACGTGCTTAAACTATATGCAATTTAGTTGTGATATGAATGAAACAAAAATACATTACATATCACGTAGAGCAGGTAAGAGAGAAGAGAGCGCTAAATAGTGTTAGCGAAAGGTCTAAATTATCAATGAACGAATATTATGAAGAATTGAAAAATATACATACCCCACGAGGTGTCCATGTCTGCTGCCATAGCATTGTGAAGGTTGCTTTTTCGCCGCGAAGGGCCCTCTGCTTGAGCTGAGACGCGGCCATTCCTTTTGATATAAAAGTTTTGTCAATCAATGATTCACGATGTGCAAGTGAGTTATGGAGTTTTCATGACACGGCACAATTCTTGCTTATGCTAAACATATTGAAATTAATTAATAATAGTTTTATTACATAAGCAACAAATAAATATTCCGAACATTTTCGGAAAATACCCAGATTCAACTTATTATTTTCTCATCGTCATCCTCCTAGCTCTTCCCGGCTGTACCCAAGATTTGAAATAGGCAATCATCTTACGAAAGCGTCTGATCTGACCTCTCTAACCTTCTATCCCAGAGGGAAAAGTGGGCCTTGTTGGGATTAGACCTGAAAAGCTACTTTTAACTATATAAATATCGGCAGGGAGAGGCTCGTGAATGGTTAAACATGGCAGCAAAAAAGGTAGTTAATGAACGAATGAATATAAGTGCACTATCCTACTAATATTATAAATGCGAAAGTTTAGATGTTTGGATGTTTGGATGTTTGTTATTCAATCACGCTTAAACGGCAGAACCGATTTGAAATTTTGCACGAAGATAGTTTATAGCCTGGATTAAAATATAGGATAGTTTTTATCCCGGGTCCACGTGGACGAAGTCACGGGCGGAAGCTAGTTGCATATATTTTCGAAAATTGGTAAATCAAACAGCAGTCTTTATGTGATTAATTTAGATTTCTTACAAGGTTATGGTTGTGTGACAAATCATCAATCTATAATTACATAGGTAGGTAATATTGTGATCTGTTTTATTTATAAGTACCAGATTATATAAAATAAAACCGAACAAAATAGAAACTTTTATTAAATCTTAGTTTGTTGTGAAACTTGCTGTCGGTACGAAAAAAGAACACTTGTCTCAAAACCCTGCTGTCATTACATCCATACTTCCATACACTTAATATTATAAATGTGAAAGTGTGTCTGTCTGTCTGTCTGTTACCTCTTCACGCTTAAACCGCTTAACCGATTGAGATGAAATTTGGTATGAAGATAGTTTGAGTCCCGGGGAAGGATATAGGATAGTTTTTATACCGGAAACCATCCCCGGAGGGGGTAAAATTGGGGATGAAAGTTTGTATAGAGCTACGATATATACGAGTTCCACGCGGACGGAGTCGCGGGTAGAAGCTAGTATATTATAAGAAACTAATATTCCGTCGCCGAAGCCTGGTCGATGGAAAACCGATAATTTGATATGATACCTACTATTTATATTATAACGGAAGATATCTTCAAAGTTACTATAATACCTACACCAAAAAGAAGACCGATAATTAGATTATGTTATGAAAGACGGATAGTAATAATTAAATTAAGGTATGCTGCTAATGCCCAAATGTAATAATCATAACTATTGCTACTGAAGTGAGACGCTCTGTTAGCATGTAAAATAAAATGTAATTTACATCATCAAATCACGCTACATAAGCAAGCCGTGGGAACCAATGCGCCACCCCAAGACTAAGAGATCAGGATGCATGTAACATAAATATCAGTAGGTACCTAGATAATAAGCGCACATCAAATACCAATTTGATTTTACTTCTATACGTTTGGTCGAGTCCACCTCCTGCAACTCAACCACTGCTCTGGCGCTAAAGAAATTTAATCAACGTATTTAACCACCGATCGCGTGTCGTGCGCGGCGCGTGTGCTGCGCGGGCCCGCGCAAGTTGTAAAGCATTGAAACTACACTTCAAACACACATTGAGCGCGGTCCGAACGCGGGCCCGCGCGGGCCCGCGGCGCTAAAGTTACAACTCGGCAGCTTAGCGCGGCCGCGTGTCGTGCGCGTCGCGTGTGAAGCGTTTTCTCGAAATGCAGCTTGGCAAAAGCAATCCTGTTCCAATTGCCACTTCGGCTAAACTCCGCTACCGCGCACCTCTAAGGTAATAAGTAATACGCCCGATCGCGTTTGACTCGGTACAGCGGGATTGATTGATGGTTTGGGTTTCCTAGCTGTAAAACTTTGATTTTACTAGACAGCGAGCGAACCTTCTGTACCACTACTTATTCTGTGCGGCCGGTATGCTAGCGTTGCTACGGCACGCACCCGAAACAGAGAACCTTCAGTACAAGTACTATTATTTATTCTGTGTCTATAGCTTCTTATAAGTGTTTGTTATTTCTATTTGTTATGCAAGGCTGCAAAGTTGTTGTTTACTTATACTATTATCTGATTCTATGGCATAGCGAGGCTTTCAAGGCACGAAACGCCAAAAGGTCGCCAAGGTCTATCTATTGCACTTTTGGTCGAGACATTACATAGTGCTTTTCACGCCTACTGCAAGTAAACTGCAAATAATAATAATTTTGAATCAAAATGAAGTAATTAAAAATCATAATAGGTGGAGGGCATCGGGCGCGGGCGCGCGGCAGCCTGTGATTGGTTGAATCGCTGTTCCGACTGGATTACAATAACATTGTTGGACAGCTGGAATCGATTGAAGGCCTGTTCGTGTAACGTTCAGCTAACCACAGCTTTGAAGCCTGAACTCTGTCAATCTTTCGCCACATTTCCGAGCAGTGGCGTGAAAATATATTATTAGGTACCGGATCTCGAGATTATTTCCTGACAGGCTCAATGTCACTATATCCTATCCTACAGATGCATCGAGCCGAGTAAGTAAGACGTGATTAGACTTCGGTTGTTCAATTGGTTTAACAGTTTTCCTTAATTTTTTTATAATTTTCCCTAATCCATATGAAATGTTATGCATAAGTATACCGAGAACCTACCTACTTTTATTGTAGGAAAAATATACCTAAGGTATGGTTCGAATTCACGTTCATTCTTTATTTCCGTCTTTGGTAGACAATAAGTACACATTTATAGGGAAGTAGATTTTTAAAGTTATCTATCTTCAAATTATGATCCTTATCAAACCTCCTTAATCGTGTTAACGTTACAAGACTTAAAAGCCGAGTTATCAGATAAGTTAGTATTTATCAAAATTTGTCCAAAAAAGCCATTCCCGAAGAGTGTTACATCTCTTTTCCTCGTGCGCGGAAGGGGCGCCTAGGGGGCGTGTTCAACTCAAATCAAGGCATTGCCTTAAAGAGACTCCATGTAACTCTTTCGTGAACGTTTTCATCGACAGCTTGATACGACACGACGTTTAGTTTTTCTTTAATTTGGTCCATAGAGTACGTAAACGTACGGTCTCCTTGGCCCCCTCTCTTACGCCTCCCTTCAACTTTTGCTTCCACAATGGTTTTAATGTATTCGTCGTGTCGTAAAAGGTGTCCAAAGATCTTTCCTGTTCTGTTTTAATGGTTTTTCAGCGGGCACATCTTTCTTGCTATTCGGACATGCACAGAAAAAAAAACATTTGTTGATCCACGACAATATTGTCTTCCATATAAGGAACACAATATTGTTTCAAATGTAAAATAATATATTGTTAAGATTGTTGTAGGTATTCATCTGAAAGAATATATTGTTAATAAAAGATTCAGAGTATGTTTTTGTTTAAGATGTGTTACCTCAAGCATATAATTGTCTTAATGTAAATTAATTTACTTGATTCAAGAAATAACTTTGACAATTTATTTTTTTATATTGAATAAACCTGAAACTGTTTATTGAAGTATACATTCTTAGTCCAAGAATATATTTTGTAAAACTCCGTAACAATATTCAATTTCTTGGTTTGAGAAATGTTTTTTTCTGTGTGGGAATGCCATAATTTTTTAGTGTTCCGTACCAAAATTGGTCCAACCACTTATGCGATCACTCGAAGGCGGTCCGTCTGTCACAGCCAGTTTTTATTTTACACATAACCTTGGATTGGTAGTACGTTTTATCGAGTTAATACCTTTGAGTATTTTTTTTCCTTTTCCTAACAACATCATGATTAATCGAACTTATTCTCCTTATTAGCCGTTTACTGAAGGTAACAATGATCCTACTTAATGGAAACTTAATTTTTGTAGCAAAATTTACGGGTGCGTTCTGCGATGTTGCGGTAGGTTTCGTTCTCAAATCAATTGAGTTGTAATATTTATTATTTTAGAGGGTACCTATAAAATACATTTGAAAAAATACTTATAACGTTAGGAATAGGTAATGACCTAAACGCTCGTAAGCAATGGCTTACGAGCGTTTATTCGCTATCAAGTAGTTATATCGACCTTAGTAGGTACTAACGAGTGCCGACGTCAGAAGTTTGACGGAATGCTAGTTTAGGCTCCTTATAGAGAGTATATTAAATTAAAGTACGAGTGAGACGTACCTATACTTAATATTGCACTTAAAGCACGATTGTCTGCGGGGGATATTATGGTATAGCGACCGTCGCGGATCGCGACAAGCCTCCGCGAGATGTTATGTGCTGGACTGTGAATTGTTGATCCTATGTGGGTCACATTGGGTACTACATACTTAGACTTACGAGTATGTTCAACTCGACGTAGCTACACCATATGCGTCTTTAAGAACCTTTAGTTATGGGTTAGATTGTCGCGTCATTATGAGTAGTAAATGTCATGGGCAACCGAACGATTAATTGAAGTATCAATTCTCATACTCTTAGTGGTAGTGTCTACAGAAAAATATTACCTATGTCTTATGATTAATAGGAGGTTGGTATATGGGAATAGAAAAAATGTACAAAGGGGATGATTTAATAATCGAACGTTTGTATTTTTTGTTACAACTGAACGTGGTTAAACATTCATAGGTATAAGCATCTACCTGATGGTTCATGCGTGACATATAAAGTGATCTACGTTTGATGTGGATTAGTGAGTCATTTCCAAACGTAATTCGAGTTCTATTTGACAACTCAGGAGTAGCCGACCCCTAGTATATTATCGTGGTAAAGTACGAGTTATGTATGTTATATATAGTTAAGGATTTTTATCGTATAAGTTTTGTATCGTATCTCCTACTTTTGCACTACAAATAGTAAGTCAAACGGCTATCGGTTTTTCAATCTTTTATCTCCATTTTTGTCTACCGGATTTTGAAAGAAATGAATACTTAATTTTGTGATTTTTTTAAGCATTGTCTAAAAAAACACTTATTTCGTATCTCTATATTGACGTGAAAGATCTAAAATATTATACGAAATCTACATATTTGGGTTCGTCTATGACGTCTCTAAAAACGTGTCTAGGGTTTTCATTTTAAACAAATTAACTCAAAAGTTATGGCCAGAAAACTGGTTATCTCTCGTTATTATCTCGAAAACAACGAACTTTGAAGTAAATATGGGATACTATATTGCTTAAAACGGTTGTTTTTAATATAATAAGCTACAAAAAAACATTAGAAAACTAAGGGATTCATATCGAAGGCCATTGGCGTATGGGAGCCCCTTAAGTGACAATGTGAATGTTTGTCCGTAGGTACCTAGGTATATAGCAGTATTATTATTTATTACATACCTTTAACGTTGTAATTAATTGAAATTAACTGGAAATATATTTTCTGGTGAGTTGCATACATTATGAATACACAGTGAATGCCTTAATTTAATCTACACATATTTTTTCCCATTGTGTAGGTAACGACAATTAGTCATAGCTATTATATACATAATTTTCAACACAATAACAATTGAAGCGTAGATTAAATTAAGGCATTAACTATGTTTTTTTTGACATCCACCTTTTTTACAACTTTATTTCTTTTTATACACTTTTACCCCGTGAGGCGTCGGGTTAGAATAGCACCACCCCCTTTCTTCCTGTGGGTGTCGTAAGATTCGATGTCGTTCCTCTAAAGGAACGGGGTTAAAGTGTGTTGTGGGCGATGGGCTAGCAACTTATCATGCGATATCAATTTACAACCGTGTGTGGAATGAAATATATAATCATTTTTGCAAATTAATCTCAGTTATGTTTCTAAGGATTAGTTCGAACAGAAAAAGCAGAATTAATTATACCGTAAACAAATTCATTCATACATGTCTAGAGTGTGGTTGTCATCCTAATCGAACCTAGTAGGTGCGTAGTTAATTTTAAAACCGAAATTGATTTCAGGGGCCTAGGCAAGGTTACAATCGACAAGCGCTAACGCCAATAGAAAATGAATAAAATGTATGGGAATGACAGATGTTAACGAAAAGTGTTTCGCCGGCATCTGTCATTCGCCTACATTTTATTAGTTTTCTATTGGCGTTAGCGCTTGTCGATTGTAACCTTGTCTACGGCCCCTGTTTGTGTGCACGGGTTGACAGAGTTTCGTTACCTGCGCCCCACAATTATCCTCGTCGACCAATAACGAAACCATTGCGTACCGGTAACCAGCACGAACCTTGGCTTGCAATCCCCAATACGACGTTGCCCCAATACGAAGTACGAATTTGCTCAAACTACAATGCTTTAAATTTTTTCAACAGCACAAATAATTGCCTCGACATCTTCCACGACCGCCTACCTGTATGTAAAGCTACGAGTAATATGAGTATTAAATTGTAACGTGATGTTTTAACGTGTGGTAACGTTGTTTATTGTTGAGTAGTTTTAATAATTCATTTTGTTTTAAATTTAAGTAATATTGTCGGTAACTTGTTCGTGATCTTACTGAAACCTAGTCATATAGTTATGTACTTGTACTCCTTAATTGTCGTACAATATCATAATTAATGTTTGTAATCTATATTTTACTGACGAAACCTGCACGTCTAGCACACGACGGCCGCGACATACTCTCGATTTTTATCGCACTATACCTCTTCTTCTAAGTGTAAGAGAGAGACGGATAGTGCGAGAAAAATCGAGAGAGCTCGCGCGCCGTCGCGTGCTAGCCGTGCTGTAGTGGATGCTTTATCTGTGGATTGACGAAACCTGCGCTGTGGATCTTGATGGTATGTAGTGGTTCGGTTTTATTATTTTTTGTGTTTTTTCCTTTATAATTACTCACTTTCATACAATAAATTATTTGTACATTAATGTTTTAATATGTATGATGTGGATGTGCTTGAATAAATAAATAAATAAATTACACATCGATTGCGACAAAGCTAACTGTACGCCGTCGCAAATAGTTTGATCAGTATTTGGCCTATAACGAGTAATATTGTAATGTATGTACCTATGTGTATGTACTAAGATCTGATCAATTATAGTACTTAATTGAAATGTTTGAGTGAACATAGATGTTCATACAACAGGCCGTGATACTTTTAGTCAACGTGAAGCAATCCTAGCGATATCCCATAATATGTAGGTAGGTAGACAACTATCGGTACCTTCATTCTAATATTGTAGTCGTTTACTACAAAGTATAAACATCTAGAGTATTTCTATTACAAAAATATATAAGTAACCTACATAGTTAGCCATAATAATATAAATAATGTCCGATGTTTCACCCAATAGCCCAGCCACTAACTAGTCCATAATTTTCACCCAATAACCCGTTTCATTTAGATTCCATCAACCATCAATAGGCCCTATACTCCTCAGCGGGTGCTGTCTCTGTGTGCGTCCCATGACACGGGCAGGGACAGCATCCGCTCGGTGTCCTCCTTGCATTTTATTAAATTGTCAAAAGGGCCTCTACGTGTTGGCTCAGTTGGTACTTTGTAGGTACCTAGCGTACGTAGCGTGGACGCACGCCTCCCAAAGGTCCGGGACGTCATTGTCCCGTGAGCGGGAAAGACATAAATAATAAATGAATTTATAGGTAATTGCTATTTGGATGTTTAATATCATGATGATTTTGGGACCACGTTACATACTTTTACACACAAAAGCAATGAAAACAGATTTGAATAGGATTTCTGTGTTTACTTTAGTGGTTCCAGTTATCTTTGCTCTTGAGTATACTTTGTTATTATATTATTGAAACAAAAGTCGATTGACGGATCGAAAAGACCAAATCCTGCCAGCACGGCTATCACGCGACGGCAGCTCTCTCGATTTTTCTCGTACTATCCGTCTCTCTCTTATTAGGACACTTAGAACAAGAGGTATACCTAGTGTAAGAAAAATCGAGTGTATGTCGCGGCCGTCCCATGATAGACGTGCTGGACGATATTTTTTTCATTGTCTTCGTTCAGATCTTTGTTTCAATGCAGTAATTACATTATGAATGTAAAACCGGACGGAATTATAAATGAATTAAAAATTACTTTTCAGTTTTGTACAGCCCGCAAATAAATAAAAAGATTTTTATATTTAATGTAAAACCGGACGGAATTCTAAATGAATTAAAAATTACTTTTCGGTTTTGTTGCAAATAAATAAAAAGATTTTTAATGTTTCGGAAGCAGTAAAAGACGAAACCAAGCAATGTCAAATATTGTCAAAAATGAATAAATAATAGGTAACGAATCCTTGATACTTAGTTTTTTAAGCGACGCTACACTGAATCTCCGCTCTCGATATTTAAGAAATAATTTAAGCGATTAATATTTCTGAGAATGTTTAATTAAATCATATTTTTTGTGGGAATGTGTGTTAAGACACATATGCCAGTGGTATGTATATTTTGGCTTCAGAAATAGTTTGTTATAGATTTTTAAAGTAGGTAGGATTATATTTTAGTAGCTAATTAAGTTTAAAATTTACAAACAAGCATTAAGCATATTTTGGTGAAACTTACCAATGCCGGTTGAGAGCGTCGGTCTCGAGCGATGAATCGGATGGAAGGTAGCAGTCATAGTGACTAAGGCTGCTGTGAGACATCCTACATGGCACTCCGCGATTCGGTAGGTGTAAGGAGTTAGCGATAGAATAGTGTGCGCAGAGGCATGGTGCGGAGCCCAGCACGCTCCATACCTATGTCGCGGTGAATGTGCATCTTATAAGCGAAGGTTCGGCTGCGGCCGAGCCGCCCACCGCGCCTCACCCCGGGCACGTGACTGCCGAGCGCAGCTGAATTTCGCCGGCCGGCGGACCGGTCATTGGCCGACGTGCAAAAAACTCTCTTAAGAACAAGAGTGAGCCCTGTGCCATAGAAATTCGCGTTTAACCATAACCCGCGGCGATCACAGCGGTACTGTCGATATCGCGTCAACGACTCAACTACCTCGATTGAATTGCGCGGCGGAAGTCTGCAACATGTTGATACGACAGATCCAAACATCGCTCGTACCTACTGCAGAGGCGCCCGCGCCGATTCCGCGAGGAACCCATTAGGTACCAACTAGCAAGCGTCGCGCTTGTTCGCAGCCTCGCGTCCTCTGGCAGGATAAGCGGCGCTTAGTGCCATGAAATGTGTGAATCATAAATAACGGTTACAATTCGGGTTTAAGTTGCGAATAGTTTTTTTACCGTAATGTGTACTCAATTGCAAAAAACTCGTACCAGCGATCTCGATACGGACTAAATATGTAACCCCGCTTTGCAGTTATTTGTTTTTTTAACCACGATGACCAAACAGGCGTTGGTACTATCGACAACACAGCTAACTGACCATCGGTGCACCTTAAGTGCATTGTAATAAGGTTCTATATAAACACAGGATGGTCAGTTAACAGTGTTGTCGTTTGTACCATACAGGCTCATTGAAAGAAAGAAAGAAAGAAAATAATTTATTAGCGTAAAAATTTCGGTACATAAAGGTAAAAATAACTACAAACAATTTGACCACAATATTACGCTAAAAGGTCCTCACTCAGCTTGGTGTCACGGAGCGAGCCACAAGACGCGCTCCGTGACGCTGATTTTCAGTGAGGCCATTAAAAAGCAAGATGGCACTGAAAGATGGTGCATTGATGGTATGCATTTACCGTGGCCCATGGTGGCTTATCAAAACTTGTTAACTTATTTCTTGTAATGAAACCTCTGAGGCTCTAGTATAAGTTTTACCGAAACAAAGCGTTACGACCGCGTTTGCGTTTAGCTGTCAAATCCCATACAAATTGAGGGTAAAACGCAAACGCGGTCGTAACGTTTTTTTCGGCAAAACTTATACTAGAGCCTATGAAGAGCCTTATGCACCACCGGAATGGTTGCTTCTGAACATAATATACAAGATACTTGAAGTTTTTGCTTTTAGTTAGAGAAACAGTAACAATAGGAAACGATTGTTTTTTTAATAAAATATTCTAAAGTATCTAGAGGTCAAGGGTACCAAAGTGTATACACCACAGTCTCAAAAATATGTAGGCAGACCTGCCCATAGGCACAGAATAGATAAGATTACATAGGGTGCCCTTGACTGTACCTAGCGGTTTTGAATATTTCAATGACAATGACTAACAACTGCGGGCGACTTTGTACGCGTACCTATAAGTTGTAGCATTTGTGTTATTTTGATGGGTACAGTGTAGCTCTGTAGCTAACATGACTGCAAAGTTTCATAAAAGTTCGTTCAGAGGCTCTAGTATAAGTTTTATCGAAACAAAACGTTAAGATCGCGTTTGCATACAAATCGAGGGTAAAACGCAAACGCGATCGTAACGTTTTGTTTCGGTAAAACTTATACTAGAGCCTCAGTAGTTTTTGCGATAAAGAGCAACTTGCGAACAGCTTCGCATTGCAAGTATTATCAGGATAATGGATTGTGAAATAATGCGTCGATATGTATATAGTTACAAATAAGGCAGGAAAACGAGTTGGTACGTTCGTTCGGTAGTATATGTGGGGAAAATAGCATATAAATATTTTTTTAAATAAATAATAATTATAAAAGGTTAAGGTCGTTATAAATGCATTTTTTGCATGTGTTAGGCCACATGCTATAATAAAAAGTGAATATCGATAGGTACGAGTATTAGTAATAAATCTATACTCTCCGTGACGAAATAACCAAATTGTCCATGACAAAAGAGACTGAATAGAGGTGTGGGGATTTTATTGTTATTACAATTTTGCTTTGTACGAATATTCACTTCCAATTATCACGCTCGAAATCATGTGACTCTGATACACAAAAAACTTGTCACGATAATTGCAGATCATTGAAACGAGGTACCGCGCTAAATATAGAAGGTGCTTAGATCCATTCAATGTTTGGATAAGCGTGTTAATAGAAGGATGGGATTGTCACTCATGGCAGTGTCACCTATGCCATATGTGACACTACCTTTCGCTCCTGCACGTCTTATCATGCGACGGTCGATTTTCCTCGCACTATATCTCTTGTTCTAAGTGTTCTATTTAATAAGAAAGAGACGGATAGTGCGAGAAAAATCGAGGGAGCTCGCGCGCCGTCGCATGATAGACGTGCTGGGCTGTTATTCGCTACGCGCTAATGCGGCTCACCCCGCCGGTCATCCGTCACGAAACTAGGCCTCTACCTACGCCTTAGGCCTCCACCCACCGAACGCATGTCGTGCGCGGCGCGTGTCGGGCGCGGTTGAAGCGGTATATTCACACCGCAAGCGGGCGGCGCGTAGCAATGCGGGGGTACGCGGTGGGCCCGCCGCGTCATGCCTCTCTCACTAGCAACACCTTTAATAATCTCACTATGTCTATCATACTCAGCAGCTCAGCAGCAGCGCGGGCACGCGCGGGTCTGCCGCGTCAGCAACGCGTGTGCAGCGCGGGCCCGCGCGTCATATCTCTCTTACTACCAACACATTTAATACGTATGTCACTATCTGTATCACACTCAGCAGCGCGTTCGGACCGCGTTCGATAGGTGTTTGAAGTGTATAGTTTCAATGCTTTACAACTTGCGCGGGCCCGCGCAGCACACGCGCCGCGTACGACTCGGGTTCGGTGGGTGGAGGCCTTAGTTACTACGCATCGCGGTGTCAAGATATATTTGTGGGTGAGGTTGAGGTGAGCTTAAAACAAGTTACAGAATAGGGGGGCAGTTGCTGTCTCTTTTCGTCGGGGTTTTCCGACGATTAATTGCTGCCCTCTCCATTGGATGGAATTTACTTGAGGAGGTGGTCTGACTATCAATTCGGAGAGGTATTAGTAGCTTGACGGTACCATAATATTGAATTGTCATCCAAACTATACTTAAGTACCCAAAACTTAACAGTCGAATTATTTACACAAAGCGGATAACAGCCCCTCGTATGCGGATGTCAGAATTGTCCAAGAATCAAATTATGACTTGGAGATGTAAAACAATATAGGTTCAATGTTTGGCACGAATCCGAGTCATACGAGGGGTCAAAAATAAATTGCACCTCAAGATTAGATTCGGTTAGTTATTACCAGCAAACCAAATTGTTTGATTATTGAGATATATTGACCTTAAAACATTAACTTGCATAACTGATAAGTTAATTAGCCAAATAAGACAACTTGTATGCGTTGTATGTGAATATAAGTCGACTATCAGGCATACTCTTTTATTGAACTTGGCTCCCATTTTCACATTTATGTTTTTGATGGGATATCATAATTTTTTGTAAAGGTCAAATACAACAAAAATTAGTTTTGTATGAAAAACTTAGATTCGCTGTATTTTTTTACTATGGTAGGTATCTGAAGTTACATTAACATAAACTAATTATAGACCTTGATACTCGTATACCTCATTTCATTGTACATGCAAATTTTCATTACAATCTAACACGTAGTTTTAAAATGAAAGCGTAACCACGTTTGTATGGAGAATCGCGCTTACTGCGGACTCAAGTATTGACAAGGTAAGGTTTTGAGCAAGCCATGCTCATGCATTTGATAACTTATATTTTTTAAAACAAAAAACCCAATTTTAATAGGATTATTTTTCTCTTTCGACCAAAGCATTTTCTTTTTGACCAAAGGGTTGTATTAAGTGTCGCGATAATGAATTAGTGAACTCAAAAACTTACAGGTTTATACGTTTATGTTCCCCTCTCTTGCCTGCACTTGTCGGTCGTTTTTTAATTAGTTCCAATAGTCTACATGGCGAGGTGCCCGGGTGTATGGCATACGCGTCTGTGTGGCATAGGTATGCATGTTGCCTATATTATATTAACCATTATCCACTTTTTCATAGCTCCGCACGGTGATACTTTGCGTCGTGAAAATCAGTAGGCGCATGTTCTTTTGATATATTTTTTTAATGATACGCAAGCAATACAAATGTCCTAAACATTTCCTCGTTGAAAAATGTAACATCTTTTGTACACACGACAAAATATTTTATATGGAAACATATTTTCTCTAAAATACTGAAATGTCGGGTTGGACGATTTCGGAGTAAAAACAATTAACAGTTAAACTTTGTAGTTGTAGCTACTGTAGAGCCCTGGAGATAAATAAAGGATATCATAAGGTGACTAATTTCGATCGTTATGTACAATTTACCAAGTACCTATACAGTAATTTTAATACACTCCTAAACAAAATACTGAAGTAGATACTCTACTGAAATCATTGACATGAATGCTTTGAAGGAAATAATGAAAAAAGAAACAAAGAAATAAACTCATCTAACGAAAAGTGAATGAGTCAATGAGTATTAATGTTATAGTGACCGTATTGATAAATAGAAACCATGTGACACTAACGTACCTACAACAATTAGATGTGTGACATAAAGATAACGCAAATGAAAGACGTCGCCTTTTGTTATTTAATTATTGATTAGAGCATATATAGTTATTTGCCTTATAAAAAGATTCTTAATATTGAGAGAAATCTTTGTTTTGTGGTCTTGGGTTCTCAAGGTAGTCACGTGAGGTATGCAAGTGACGGATGATAATTTTACTGCGGCCGGTATACGACTCGCTAGTGAAAGGCATAAATATTATTATAAGGATTGCACTAGGTGCGTATTTCTCATTACTTAGTAACACCACAGCGGATTAGGTATAGGATGTGTTCTTGCGAGAAGTTAATGGAAAGTACCGTAGTGTGTTAGCGTTGAGAAACAGGGATACACAGCGAATTTTCCAAAACATATAAAGGGTCTTTCAAATGTCGACAGTTTGTGGCGGCCATGTTGTTTTGGCGGCATCTGTCAAATCTGTTGTTTATTATTTAGTCATTGATGCCAAATAACCGTGGCAAGTTACACGATTGAGTAGCATCGAACTGACCCAGGAGCTCAAAGTTAATGATCATAGACAACGCCGGTTGCTCGCTGACTGGGCTTCGAAACGTTTGGAAGAGGACCCCGATATTTATTACCCGAAAAATAATCTTTAGACGAGGCGCATTTTTGGATGAATCGTTTTGTTAATAAGCAAAATTGCCGTATAAAGGACAACAAAAACCCAAATGAGGTTCACCAGGTGACAATGCATCCACAAAAAGTTACTGTTTGGTGCGGATTTTGGTCCGGCGGCGTCATTGGTCCGTACTTCTTCGAAAACGACGTTATGGCGAGGCCATCACGGTCAACGACGAGCGCTACAGGTCAATGATTAACCATTTCTTTTGGCCTGAATTGAATGACATGGACGTGGACGACATGTGGTTCCAGCAAGATGGCGCTACGTGCCACACAGCGAACGACACAATGGACATTCTGCGTGAACGGTTTGAGGGTAGGGTTATCTCTCGCAGAGGTGACGTGAATCGGCCACCGAGATCGTGCGATTTGACTCCGCTAGACTTTTTTGTGGGGTTTTCTGAAGTCGTAGGTCTACGCCAATAAGCCGCAATCAACCCATGCCCTGAAAGTCAACATAGCGCAGGCCATTGCTCAGTTTCAGCCGGACCTATGCAGCAGTCATTGAAAATTGGACCTCTCGGATCCGTGCCACCGTTCGAAGCCGCGGCAGACATTTGAACGATGTCATATTCCATACATAACGGCATAAATGGGCCTTTCAAATCTACACTTATAATAAACTAGCTTCTGCCCGCGACTCCGTCCGCGTGGAACTCGTTTATATCGTAGCTCCATACAAACTTTTACCCCCTACTTCATCCCCTTGGGGGGTGATTTCCGGGATAAAAACTATCCTTTGTCCTTCCCCAGGACTCAAACTATCTCTATACCAAATTTCATCCAAATCGGTTCATCGGTTTAAGCGTGAAGAGGTAACAGACAGACAGACAGACAGACACATACTTTCGCATTTATAAATTATAATATTAGTATGGATCTCTGAATTAAAAAAAGAATCATACTAAGCATTGTTCTGCCACGAATGATCTCAGCTTCCCATGAACGGAAATACATGAAACTTTTACAAGTACATTATTATTCTAGCGTCCGTTTAGAATAGTTTTTATCCGACTGCGGCGATTAAATAATTTTCCGAAACATTTTGACCTCATTAAATTTTCATTTCTTCTTCTTGAAATCCTAGCTGTCTATCTGTCAAGTTTCAGTGATGTGAAAATGGCGGGCTTGCCTTTAGTATCCAATATTCATAATTTCGATCCGATGTGTGTGAGAGACCTTCACAAAACGCATACTAAACGAAAGATCAGAAAAAATTCAACGATTCTGATATGGAAACTTATATGCGCTAAATTTGTATTACTTAAGGTATATAGGTACAATAAATGTATCAACAAAATAGATAGACGTGTGACGTAAACGTCGAATCTATTCCTTTCTTTTTTTATGGCATGGCATCGCGCTGTTCTCGCTTTCAGACATAAAGTCTATTTAAGATACTGGTTTTTCAGAACGGGCCTTTTATAAACATGAATTATCAATCGCGTCAGTATTAAGGCGGTATTATAACTTCGCACTTTCGCGCCTTTAAGTTGACATTCAGCCACAGAAATTGATCAACATACAGGAAAATACTTTTATCATAATATGCCACTGTATACACTTTACTCTCCAATAAATGAAAAAAAAAACATAGTAATTAGGACTAACAATTGGGCTAAAATTTTAATTAAGTTGCCGAAGGCGGGACCATGCACAAGATTTGGCAGAATGTGCCAGTGCGATCTGAAACATATTGCGATCTGAAAAAAGTAAACATATACTTTAATATTTTTATTAATTACGTTTATCAGAAAGGGACTCAGACTCGCGTTATGTGGTTGTAGAACTTACCTACCTAGTCTAGCCATAAGTTCTGTTACTGGCAGTTAACAATGATTTTAAGAAAAATAATAATTCGAATTTCGAATGTTGTGTTTTGACGTAAGTACTTGGATGTTTTTGCCACCATTTATATACAATATAATATTAAAATAAGTAAATTAATAATGGAGTGGGGTGTCAAAGAAAATAGAATTGCTGTGATTGCTCTGCATAAGGTAGGAATGGAGCCGTCCCACATTTTTGAGACACTAAAAAAGTTAGAGATCAGTCGAATGTTTGTGTATCGTACCATTCAAAGATACACCAAAACGTCCTCTGTCGATGACAGTAAAAGATCTGGCCGACCACGTACTGTTAGAACAAAACAAGCCGTTAATGCTGTAAGGGCCAGAATTCGCCGAAATCCCATAAGAAAACAGAAGATCCTTTCTAAGGAAATGAAAATACCACCTAGGACACTTTCGCGTATAATCAAAGATGACTTGAGTCTTGCAGCTTACCGACGATATACAGGACATATGTTAAATCAGTCACTAAAGGACAAGAGAGTTGAAAGATCAAAAAGCCTTTTATCTCGATACGCACATGGGAAATATAAAAATATTCTTTTCACGGATGAAAAAATTTTTACTATCGAGCAGCACTACAACAAACAAAATGATAAAGTGTACGCACACAACTCTCGAGAAGCTAAAGAGATAGTTGGAAGGATTCAGCGAGGTCATCATCCCGCTTACGTCATGGTTTGGTGGGGTGTGTCGTATCAAGGCGTCTCTGAGATCCATTTTTGCGAAAAAGGAGTGAAAATTTCAGCTAAAGTGTATCAGGACACGATTTTAGAAACAGTAGTTAAACCACTAAACGACACAATGTTCAAAAATGTACACTGGACCTTTCAGCAGGACTCAGCCAGCAAAGGAATGTTCCGGACTTCATCAAGGCAGATGATTGGCCCTCTTCCAGTCCCGACTTAAATCCCCTGGACTATAAATTGTGGTCAGTGTTAGAGGACATGGTCTGCTCTAAACGCCATGCCAATATCGATTCTCTAAAAAAATCTTTGAAGGTAGCAGTGGCAAATTTCCCAATGGATACAGTGCGTGAATCTATAGACGTGTGGCCGGATCGTTTGAGGGCGTGTATTAAAGCTAAAGGCGGGCATTTTGAATAAAAATATATTGTTTAGAAACCTTATTAACTTACCTATAAATAAACATTTACTTATGGTAAATTAATTACATCCTTTTAAAAATATGTTTCATTTCATTTGTAACAGAACTTATGGCTAGACTAGGTAGTGTTAGGTATAGGAAAATATAAATTAGGCGTCTGTTGTCTAATTAAAAAGAGATCTTTCGTTTCACGTAAGCACTTACCGGTCAATCTATTATCAATTCCTAAACACATCTTTACCTGAGAGTCTGAGTGACTCAAGTCCATTTCAGTCATTTTATTTATTTAATATAAAACATTGTTAAAAATATGTAGAGAAGAAGCTCATTGGACCCGATTCTACGAGCATATGGCTTAACTAGCCTATAACTACATTTTTAGACATCATTTAGGCGGCAGATTAAAAACGACATATTTAGAATAGCATTTAGGCAGCTAAGTAAGTTGTATAGACCGCCTAAAATAAGAAACATCAGATTCAAATTAGCGCTGTCATTTGATTATCGCGGCTCGCGTGAACAATTCCGCCTCTGATGTAATCAGTCTTATCAAAGCTCACGCGTTTCATACGACGTTATTCCACACATTTTGCGAGGAAAAAATCCTTTTCATAAAATAAAAAAATTATAGGACTGCCAAGTTATTTTCTTTACTTAATGATCGCCAAGAATTTCCAGTGGCGTCCATTCTATTTATCACTTTTCTAGTCACCACGAGTCAACATTTTTGATAATAACCGTTTGGTTATTACGCATTAACAATGTTGACAAATATTTGTGAAATAACGTGGAAATAACCTATAATGGTGCGCAACAGTTTTTTTAGGATTCTGTAGTCAACAAGGAAGTTTCGCCATGTCCGTCTGTCTGTCTGTCCGTCTTCGGCCTAGCTCGGTAACCATTACCACTAGAAAACTGTGATTCGGCATGGGTATATGAATCAATCACGCCGATAAAACAGTACAATACAATTTGGAAAAAGATTTTTTTAGGGTACCTCCCCTACACCTAAAGCGGGGATGTAATTTTTTTTTCTCGTCAAACCCATGGTGTGGGGTATTGTTGGATAGCTCGTTCAAAAATATTATGGTTTTCTAAAACCATTTTTCAAATATTGGGCTTTAAAGCCCTAATTTTAGTTCGAGTTATGTGTCCCCACCCCCCAGGCTAAATGGCTGCTACTGGGGATGTGAAAAAAATTCGTGGCTGTAGGACATATAATGAATTGAATTTAAAAGGAAAACTATCACGAACAAGTACGCATAAGTAGGTAGTTACCGAGTAATAGTCGACCAACTTAATGTGTAATTGAAAAGGCCAATTTTCGTACAAATTCGGCCGACGCAACCGCACCGCACGTCGATGTAACTAAGACAGACAGGCAACTACGGAACCCTACACTGCGCGTGGCCCGACACGCACTTGGCCGGTTTTTTCGTGAAGTTTGCGCAGTGGGTGCGCGCGCTCGCGCGCGCGCATGTGTTACAAACCGGATCGAATGATTATTATGATCATGAAAACAGCAAAAGTAAGAACTTGTACTGTTTTCATGATCAAATGTAACTTTTGTTTCAAATATTATGCTGCCTCACACATAGTGCATACCGTTTTCGCCAATTAGATATTCTAATAGGAAGATTTATATGAATGTCTGTAACCTACCTACCTTTAGAGCCACTGTGAGTATTACTGTGACTACTTCTGTGTGACTACTTCCATCTACATTATTTATTAGTATTGACAGTAATATTATTCTGTAAAATTAAATTATTCTGAGAAAAAGACTTCAACGCTGATCTTGAGGCACTTTCCTACATTTATATGAACCCTAATATACAAATATATTTCACTTCTCAGGCTCGAATAGCTTATTAAGCGGGACTATAGTAAGTAGGGTGCTGTCGTCAGTATTCGCTAAAAGTTCTGAATTATGTCCAGAACCAGCCTATGCTATTTATGTTCCAACATAATTTAATCTGATTATTTATGCCTTGCGCTCTCACACGCCTGGCTACGCATTACAAGCAAGAGCGCACCAACCAATGCGATTGCAGTCTAATCTCAATACTTACGTCACAACCGCGTTCTGTATTGATTGAGCCTCTAGAAAACAACTATTCGTTTCGTTTTCGTTTTTTTGGGGACAGTCTTACACAAATCATTCTAGTTCCAAACTAAGCAAGGCTTGTACTATGGGTACTAGACGACGATATACATATTTATATAGATATATAAATACTTAGATACATAGAAAACATCCATGACTCAGAACAAATGTTCATGATCATCAGTCATCACATAAACACATGCCCTTACCGGGATTCGAACCCGGGACTTCCGGCTTCGAAGGCAGGGTCCCTACCGAGTAGGCTACAGAAGTCGTCGTCGTATTAAATGCTTTCTCAATATTTTTAATCTGGCTAGAAGGTTCAATGGACCAAGATTATGAAGCTTTACCTTTCAGAGGGTATATTTTCTCTGTCTTTGCTGTTTTCGTCGGCCATGATAGAAACTTTTCTTTTGTTGTCCGGGTTGGAAGGAGTGGTCACGAGGGACGGCCGGAGGGGCAGGGGGGTGCTCTGCTTGCGGGGCTCCACCCGTGGGATAGGGTTACCCTCTTGGCTCTCTAGGTCGCTCAGATCGAATGGATACTCTTTGATAGCAGTCATTCGGATGCTTGTTTTCCGGACCTGGAAACAATAGTTAAAAATGTATTCCAAGCAAGGCACTGAAACTCACACTAAACCCAGGAGTAGGGGAGGGGGGGGGGAGGGGGGGGGGGGCATAGCGGGGCCACGGGGCATAGCGGGGTGAGCCTTACGCAACTCGAACCAAACGCCGTGGACCCTATCAACAGACCGCTTCTATTGGTTGCTAGTCGGCGCGTGATCTTCATAGGCGAGCCACGCCATTTCGGGAAGCGTTTGTGAGATGTAAACAAAAATATCAAAACCAGTGATTTTCTTAAAAAAAACTAGTGAATTTGAGCAGGAATTCTTTCTAAAACGTAATTACGTTCTGTGGTGTATTATAGTTTATTATGGATCAGTTCCCTTTCGGATTTCTTAATCAAAAAGCACACGGTCATTGAATCAAAGGTAAGATTCCGACAGTTTATGTTTAATTTTGAACGAGCCGTTGGGGCATAGTGGGGGTATGGCGACTGGGGCAAAGTGGGGCATTTTGGGGTCCCATTTTTGCAGTAAATAAAAGTACCCCACTTTGCCCCGTTTTGAAGAATTGAACTTGTAATATATACTTATAAGTATTTTTTTTTGTTTTTAGCCAATATGGTCCGGACATACAAGAGGAAGACTGAACAGCAGTCATGGTCTGTGGAAGCTATGAAACAAGCTGTACACAATGTTGTGTCCGGAGAAAGATTTATAATTCTTTCTTTAGAAGCGTGTTTAAGTTTTTTGTGATTTCTATAACTTAAAACTATAATAATAAAGAGAAGTTTATTGTGATTTGTTCTGAGTTTGTTACACTAAAGTGTTGTAGTTGATTTTTATTTTTTTAACTGTCATTATGTTCCTAGGAAATAAAACTATTTCATTTGAAAGTTGTGTTTTGTTCCTTGTAATAACCACCCCACAATGCCCCATAGGGGACCCCACTTTACCCCTATACACGGGGCAAAGCGGGTCAAATGCCTTTTTTTCATGTAAGTATTCATATCTCGTAAATTAATTACGTTATCAACATAAATGTATCCATAGTCATTCACAATGAATTAAGCTTTGGTTCTAAGTTAAAACATTTAATTTAATGATGTTATTTTAATTTTTAGGAATTTTTAAACGTTAAGTTCCTTACTATGCCCCCCCTCCCCTAAATTTTGACTTATTAATGCAAATAAAACAGAATACATAAAACGCAATAGCGGAGCCGCTGTAGCCGAGCCGTGCGGCACGCGACTTTTTACATGGTGTCCAATCCTCCTTTTAAGTTAGAAAAACTTGTGTTAGGAGGTATCCGTTCCTTCGTATAATGGTGATCCTTAGCTAAAAAAAAACAATGTATTAAAAAGATAATACGTAAATTAGAGGATATACCTAGTTTGTTAATTGGAAAGTTTACTACGTAACAGAGGGCTATATTGTTTACCTTGGTTCTGCTGCGGATAGCCTCATTTCTGACGCGATCACGCAGAGAAACTCCAAGCATAGCCCTCTCTATTGCCCTTTGGGTGACTTTGAGCCTCTTTATGAGGCCACGTAAGTGACCATGTTTCGGTGCCATACGTCATCACATCACTGGCAACACCTACCTTACTGGCCAGTCTGTCCAGACCTGTCCTAAGTATATGGGTCAAAATCACCAAGGTGACGAATTAGGAAATGTGAAATTCTGTGAAATTTGTTACGTCGTGGAAATGGAAAAAATAGCTCACAATGTACACCGTACTATCGACAACACAGCTAACTGACCATCGGTGCACCTTAAGTGCATTGTAATAAGGTTCTATATAAACACAGGATGGTCAGTTAACAGTGTTGTCTTTGTACCATCAATAATTACATTGTAAAAGAAGCGCGCAAAATATTCATGTTTTAATCCTTTTTTTCCGGATTCCAAAGTGACTGGGTGTGCTTTAACTATAACATCATTCAGGGAACGTATTTTTAAACTTGGATATTTTTGGTAAAAATATAAATTAGCTGAAACTTATTTTGGTAATACGTTATTTACAGTAAATATTTCAAAAAAAGATTTAAAGCTATACTTTACATTGTCTTATGAATCTTATGATACCTTGTTTTAATAAAACATAACATTTATGAAGCACATCTTAAAAAATCTTAGACGAGAGTTCTGTTTATCTATCATGGCTTAGGTTCGATAGTTTAATTGTATTTTTTATAAAATATTGCTTATAATGATTTTTAATTTGTATAATTAATGAAGCAGATATATTTTATCATGAATTAACTAATAATACTTTTATTACGTTGCCATAAATGAAAAAGCGCTATTAAAAGTTTAATAAAAGAAAACGTTATTTGTAATTTTCATAAAAAAAATGTTCAGCTGATGAGATCAGAAGCTTCTAATGATGTCGCGTTAAAACTAATGTTAGGTAGTCAATTGTTAACTTGTTTTCGACATTGCGTATCGAATTAATTACTTACATTGTACGATCAAAAAAAAACATTTTTCTTATTAAAGAAATTTATCATGTTTATTAGGGTTAATAATAAATAATTTTAACTTTTTGTTTATGATACATGTTCGTTGGGAAGACACATAATTTCGATATACCTACATATTTTTCAATATTGCGAACATGATGACAATATTTACCGAATATTGGTGAAAGATACCGCTCAGATCCTACCTAGCAAGCAAATGATAATACCATTAGGTTTTTTCTCAAATGAATGGGAATTCTTGACATAATGTACCGATTCGATTTATATCTCAAATTAATGTCAACCCTTATGTACGGGGGAGACCGAGCTTGCTCGACGTCTGTCCGTTTTTCCGGGTATGGGACTCGGCTAGATCGATTTTTGCTCCCATAAACAATTGTATTACAAATCTTACCGACAATTAATCGCGTTAGAAGATGTTTGCTGTCAAAATTCTTGCAGGCGTAGACCTAATTATTGCTCTTCCATAGAAACTGTTAATTTCACAACACTTAGGGGATGGTTTTTGGGACTTCTTAAGTATCTGGGGCTTAAGCTTGAACAGCTGCTTTTTTCACTTTTGATTTATGTTTTGTTCTGCGATCGTTTATTTACCTAAATATAATTTACGATGTACTTATAAGATGCGTGATTTATTTTCACTCGTGGCTGTGGTGTTAATTTCAAATATTTCGATATTTTCCCCGTAGTTCATTTTGACATGACTGCGATTCAGAACAAAAAATAAATTTCCCGGGAGATCCATTTCACTGATCGCATTTATATGATATTGGAATGGTATTTGTTCCGCGCTGTCGTTCTGTTCTGACATTGTGGCTTGGTGCGAGTGCAAGTGAGCGCAGGCGGCAAATGATACAACAATGGTTAACATAAAAAAGTATTAGTAAGTAAACGGACTTAAAAACACATTTCTATTTAACACCATCCGTCCGAACGTAAACAGCCAATTAAACCTAGCTAGCTGACTAAAAAAAGGAGAAATTTAAATCACTTTAAATTCGGGCATATGTAGATTCGAGGCTTTCTAAATGACTTACGCAATGCCATGGATGGATATGATAATTATAGGCGATCACACGAATCCATCTCAAAGACACAAACTTCTATAATTACAGAATCAAAAAACTTTATAACTGAAATAACCTCACTAAAAAACAAGAAAAATAAATCACCACATGAAAAACGAAAACTGAAAAAATTATACTCCAAAATTCGTAACAGACTTAAAAGAAGCCAGCTAAACAACAAAATGAAAATTATAGAAGAAAAGCTTCTAAAAAGAGGATCTGCAAAAGGATGAAATAGAGTCTTTTAACAATAGGGTACCATCTCTAATAGATAACGATACAGGACAATCACATACAAACCAAAATCACATTATGGAGATGGCTACGTCATTTTACGGAAACCTATATACTCGTAGATCTCAAAATGAAGACCCTCGACCTACAAAGATACAGTCATCCACAAATAATATTACGCCACTATTAGAAAGCGAAATACTATATGCTTAAAAAATCCATGAAATCCATGAAAAGCCCAGGCGAAAACGGCATAAGTAATGATATTCTGAAAGCGATTCGCGATCCACTGACACCCATTCTAAAACATTTTTTTTATGAGATTATAAATTATGAAAAACTACCCAAAGAATGGGAGACGTCGATTATTACTCTTCTATTCAAAAAAGGAGACCCATTCCAACTAAATAACTATCGTGCTATAAGCTTATTGTTTAAAGAGGTTTTGTGTAAACTCTATGATACCAAAAAGAAACACGTTGTTGATACTGGTGTCTGTCATGATTGGAAATAAAACAACGTATATATATTTTAAAGTGCGTTTATATGAAAATTACTTCTACCTCTGCGTTTCGCTAACTACAATAGTTTATCGGTCCCAGCTACGAAATGGAGAATTTTACGAAACTACATATTGGTTTGCTAGAGGGAAAATCTAATTGTTACAGTCTACATACAAACTTTTTACAACTTTCATTCTCTACAGAATATGAAAAACACTAGACATTCAACAACCAGTAGAGCAAGCCGTTTAGAAGAAACTACTCGACAATATACCACTACAACAAGTACAACAATAAGTTGTTGTATTGTGAATATTCACAAAACAACAACTTATTGAAAAATATAGATTATATAATAAACGACTTTACATAGCTTTCGTGGACTTTACGAAGGCTTTCGATACAATATCGCACCAAAAGCTATGGAAAGCACTGAAAGAACAAGGCGTCGATGGAAAGTATATTAATGTTTTATCAGTATATAGCAAATATATGGCAGAGGAAAATCACTAATTAAATAAAATAAAAAATATTTTATTCAGTAAAAAAAAACACAAAATGAATAAAACTGAACCACTAAGTACATACCATCAAGATCCACAGCGCAGGTTTCGTCATTCCACAGATAAAGCATCCACAACAGGTTTCGTCAGTAAAATATAGATACAACACACAATCCGCAACACGCATCGTCAACTAAAACTTATAATACATAACCTAGATCCAACCGTATCGTCCCGCGTGATACGTACCCGGCACAAACTTCCCAAAAATACTCGCCGCATTGCCACGTTGGATGGCCAAAGAAATACGTTTGCATCAGGTACGCACCAGATCTTGGGTCACAACCCCTATCACGCAAACGTTTCCCCAAAGCCTGTATAAAACGCTTCGCTTCCAGATACCAAGGACCCGCCGTTTCGACAGCAAGAGGGACGAAATCATAGACCGGCTCCAAGTTTGAATATTTGGTGTGCTTGTGACTTGCTGCATTCTCTGCAGCACCCCCAGCCACCCGCGTTGTTTGGGCAAGATGCGACACCGCGAAGGTGCTAACACAAGTCGCATCCCGCAACAAACTACGCCCTTTCTCCCAAGGAACCATTGTAAGACCGTCTGGCCTCTTCCCATCCGTCCGACTCAAACCCTGGGGCTTCAAAACGCAAGGTACATTTGCCGACACCAAAGCCCGACGAACGATATCATTGATAGTATGATGCCGAGAGAATCTACCAGCGCTTCGTACACAACTTAGCCCATCATGCCCATTAGACTCCACCATCACCCCACAGACGCAAAGGTGTGGCTCACAAACTTTGCACCCAAGCCTCAAAGCTGCGCCGATCCTCATTGAATCATCATCTAATAATGTTCCCAAGTGCGATGAAGGCAATGCATGTAACCAAGCTCCTAATTCGGGCTCAACTGCGGCCCTAAGACGAGCTAACTCCACCCCGAAGCACCCTCTAGCAACTCGTTATAAGTTTGTCGGCTCAAAATGTCATCCCACGATCTCTACACCTCCAGTTTTTCTGGTCGCTCACCACTAGTACAGCGAACTGACCACTCGGTTAAAGCATTTTCCACAAAAGGCACACGAACGCTGTCTATATCGCGAGACAAAATGCGCGCTACAAGCTTAAGACACGCGTGTGACGAAGCAAGAAAACCCACAAGCCCTATGTCCTCCATGCGCCGAACACCTAACCCACCATGCCGTATGGGAAGACTAGCCTGACGCCAGTGGGACTCTTCCAAACTCACATTAAGGATGGTTTCTAGTCCATTACGAAGTACATCGTCGAAACCCTGAATCACCCGCGGAAACATCCATATTGGCGCAGTTCTCAAAGTGTACATCACGCGTGGGATTGAAAAACAATTACGTAACAACACAAGAGACACGTGCGCCGAGAGATGCGGCAGATGATCCATGGACTTGGACATAGCTGTTGCCTTATTCTGTATAACTTCATTAACCCCTTCCGCAAAAATTGGCGCACCAAGGAGTGACAACGAGGACCGGTCAACTAGCTTTAAGCCCGGCAGCAAAGCCTGGAAATCCGATAAAGAGACCACTGATCCTGGAGTACACTAATAAAACTCACATTTATCTGCATTGATTTCCAAGCCGATTCCTGACAAGGCTGGTAGAAGCTTTCTTAAATAAATTAGAAAGAAAAGGCGAACATTTTAAAATAGAACTCGGTGTTAGGCAAGGAGACCCAATCTCGCCCAACTTATTTACTGCTCTGCTAGAGTATATATTTAGAAAACTGAACTGGCAAAATTATGGCATCAACATTAATGGAAAACGCCTTCATCACTTACGTTTGCAGACGATATTGTTTTGATAACAAATAACCATGACGAGCTAAGTAGTATACATCCTGAAAACTTTGGATTATGAAAGTAAAAGATGTGGCAAACCTAATCCAAATATAAATCCGGAAAAGACATGTATGATCAACAACTACGCTATGCCAACAACAATTCAGTAGATAAACATCCAGTATGTCGAAGAATATTTATATCTTGGCCAAAACATATCCCTGAAAGCTCGATTTCCTATTCAAGAAGTTGAAAGAAGAATCAAAAAGGCCTGGCTCCTATTTCACGAACTTGACAATTGTCACCTGACACTGACAATTCGCCATACATTGCTTGTTCTAGAAGTTAAGGTGGTCGCTAGGGTACTTGAGGATCCAGCAATGTACGGGGAATTGTCGTTGTCAGGTGACAATTGATAAGTTGGTGAAATAGGGGCCTGGTCTTCATATTGGGCGTTCAAACATATTTTCAAATCAAAAATGAACATCAAGCTGAAGAAAAAGTAATGGACTCGGTAGTGACACCCACTCTGTTATATAGATGCCAAACCTGGCCCCTGACTAACTAAAGGACTCGCACACAAAATCAAAGTATTTCAAAGATCAGCCGAAAGAAGCATGCTGGGCCTGAAACTAAAAGACAAAGTAAGATGCACGGATATCCGCCAGAGAACAAAAATAATAAACGCAGTGGAAATGGCGTGCAGATTAAAATGACGATGGGCCGGACACACGGCTCGCATCACGGACGGGCGCTGGAGCGAGAGACTGGCTGCACTGCTAGTACTAATACGGTACGAGATGACATCGTCGCCGAGGCCGGTGTCACCTGGCCCCGAGTAGCTGCCGACAGAGATGAATGGAACAGGAGGGAGGCCTATGTCCGCAAATGGACAGCCCAGTAGATTATTAATTAAAATCACAGAAATATTTGCCGGGTACTTTGTTTTATAATTAGCTTTTGATTGTAATGCATTTCTGCGGACTTTAGTAATTCTTTCTGAATTGGTCCCCTTTACTGCAAGGCCACCTTTTCGGATGTCACGGCATTTTATGAATAGTGCAGTTGTTAAAAAATAAGGCTTTATTTTTAAACTCAAGAATACCTATACCTAAATAAAAAAGTGAACACTGGAAACGTAACAACCAACATTCAAATAGGTTTAATATTTAGACAAATTTACTAGAATATCTACAGATTGGTAAGTATATATTACGGAACTTATATCTGTTTTCTTAAATATAGAATAATGGGTAGGTACTTGCAATTTATTACGCACCTCTCTCCATTTGTATCCATTTTTCAAATCGGATCGATGAAGAGGCCGGGTTCCTACGCGGGTTGTGCGCGAATTGCGCGATCGCAGTTTACGAAAACTGCGCGCGCGGCGGTGCGGTGTCCAGTTACGGACACAACTGCCCTGCGACTGAATTCGCGACTCGCTTTCAGCCATGAAGCCTGAAGGCTTCAACTAAGTCTTGTTTATAATATGTTGACCGTAACAGAAACAACTAAAGTTTTATTTGCTGGCGAAGTCACGCTCTTACACGTCTGTTTACTTATTACATTTATACCTACTTATAAACCTTTTTAATTTGTATTTTTTTATTTATTACCGCAACATGTTGCATTTGGTCGTATTTTACTTATTTGTACATGAGTAAAACGGGTTTGATAGTTCTTAAATGCGTTAAATGTTCCTAGGTATGATTTGCGATGGTGCGGATCAATTTTCATCAAAAACGTAATTAATTAAGAATTAAAACCATTACATATTTTGTTACAATCATTATATAAGAACGTATTTAAAACCACTTTATATGTATTCATCCAGCTACAGCATCCAGCTATAGTAGCGTACTACTGGATGCATTTAAGTTATGTTTGCTGTATCAAAGATTGAATACATGCATGCACATGAATAGGTACTGTACATTTTAAAAGAGTCGTCATTAATCTATCTTATTAGGCTAATGTATTTAATCAAATAGTATTATTAAATTTATACTCAAACTCATAAAATCGGAGTCTAACTAAACGCGATCGGATTGGTCAATCTTTAAACGTATAAATAAATGTCATAACGTAACATCTTACTTAATATTTTTTACATTTTACTTGTACCTAAAGCAAGAAGAATCGGAGAATATCCATCTAGTATGTGCTAAAAAGAGTATACCTACATGTGGATTACACAGTATTTGAAATGTGTGTCAAAAACACATTGTTGCATTTCAAATACTGAATAATTATTTAATTAGTGGAAATATTCAAAAATAGAACATTGTCACTAATTACTTAAATATATATAAAGAATGAGTGTTTTCTTTTACACTGTATAAATGTATTGTTTTCTTGATTCAACAGTTTGTGGCAGATTTACGTGTAGGCAATATTTTATAAGTGTATATGTAATATTGGAATAGGGAGGCAGCACCAACAACGTTGTCTGCAAAGAGATACGTTAATGCTTTAACGTTGTATATTGACGTACTTCTCCATGGGTAGATACTGTTCGTGTGCATTCGATTTGAGTAGCCTCTGATATCCACAATTTTTGTGAGTCGTTATTATTCCGAAATTTTAAACCGTTACCGTAAAATGGGGTGAGTAGGGTTCGCGGGGAGAGTTGGGTTACGAATGAGGAGAGAAGGTATGAAAGCCGGTGAGATGGTTTTTAAGGCTACTGCTACAAAAATAATGTATTCCAATTTAAAATGGAACTATAGTAATACGCATAATAAAAAAAAATCAATCCAACAATCTTCCAAAATCACCTTTGTATGAAAACCCATCTCGCCCCAATTACGAGGGACTACGGGGTGAGGTGGGTTTTCCTGTTTATCGTCAAAGTTATGAAATGGGACTACCCAAAATAAAATAAAAACTAAAATACAAACGTCCGGAACACTTATTATATACACCATTCAGTTTGTATAAGTAAAAATAAAATGTTATCGAGGTTTGAATGTCAGTTTTCACCCTACTCACCCCATTTTACGGTACATAAATTGACGGTAAATTAAGTTTAGTTCCGCTTGAGCTATCGCTCGCTTTACATTTATTGGTACCTACCAATACTCACTTTTCATTTAATTTTAATAATAATTACGAAGTCATATTGTCACAATACACTGTCACTTAACTGCTAGGTAAACTCGATGGATGTTGTTATACTAGGTAATAAAATAACAAAGCTTTGACCTAAGCCCAACAAAGACATAATAAAAACCAAACACTCGGATCACCATAAGCTCGGTTAAGTGTGAACTGTGAAATACCGAAGAACTGTGCAGCAATATTTTAAAAGTGGTTTCTTTTAACGATCACCATTAAATTGAAAAAGTAAATGTATGAAACTATTGACAGAAGTGGTTGGTGGGTAGCACTCCAGTAATTTATTTGCTTAAGTGGTCTCATCACAGTCATGTGATCGCTCACGAGGATCCGACCACGAGTCCCGGCGGTTGCGCTGTGTGAGCGCGCCCGCGCCGGCAATCGGCCGCGCCACGCTTATCGCTGCACAACGACATTAATTGGATTGCTCACCCGAAGCTAGTTGTGACTGTTTACTTGTTGTGACACTCCAATTTAAACGTAAAGGGATAATGGCCTTTACAATGGAAGTATATACGGGGCACTTGAATACCTTTTTATCTCTAAAAACTTGATCTGTATTCTATAGTTTTTATAGATACTTGATAACATTTAAAATTGAAATTTGTAACCTGCCTAACAAGAGACGAGTCAGGTAATCCTAGTTTCCACAGGCAGATATTGCGTTTTTATCAAACAATTCGAGATAAATTATACTAAATAGGGTGCTTCAAAATTTGGCGGTATCGGCACACTCTCTTCTCCACTCCACCCGATTATTGAGTAATTTTAACACATTTAGCCCCCCCCGGTTTTATAAAAATCCGATTGACCTGTTTTCGGTTAGTAATATCAAAAAATAGAGTTACTGAGTTACTAAAATTTGATCTGCCTCTTGGGCTCACGCAAAAAAAAAAAAAACGGGTATTAGTTGATTTCATGCTCAATAAATCCGATTCGCCACATTTTTATTTTAAAACTGTTCGAAACCGACTGGTTTAAAAAAACCGTATTTATAGACATTCATATATGTATTATAAAAGAGTTTATTGCTACAGTGATATCGAGTTAAAGAACCATAAAAGAACATAACGCGGCCAATTGTACCTTGATGGCTTCACATTGTTTTAAATTACAATATTTAGTCGCCAATGGAAGAAGCTTTACCTATATAACATTACTTCAACGGGTACATTTAGTTAATGTTCCAACGAGAATGCTCACCATTACTCACTCATTAGTGCCATTCGTGTCTTCTTTGTTGTTAAATATGTGCCTACATGTTTTAATTTTACAACGCGACAGTAGCTAGCTTTTATTTATTAAATAATACACTTGAATGAATATCGTAAATCTGCCTAGTTGGTGAAAGTCAAACCAACATTGACTTACACTCATTTACAAGTATATGTTTATAATAGCATGTGGATGGTTATCCTGCATTACTTAAAAATATTGTTTTAACGTAAACAATCGTAAAACAAGGCACTATTAAGAACCTATTTTTCATTTCCCCTATTCTGAAAGGTCGTTTCCGGCTATAGGTTGAAAGAGATGCATTTAAAAAATAATGTACAATGGCAGAAACCTACACAGCCATACATCAATAAAACTGTATTGATTTTTCAAGTGTGTTAATAATTATTCAGGGTTAAATAAATCAACTAAAAAAAGATTTTTTTTAATTAAAAAAACAAACTACAAAAAAAAAACTACGCAATTAACAATAATATTTGGGAGATAAAGCTGTCCCTGGCCTTAAGCTCTAGACACCCACACGTACCCCTGGGTAGCGCCAAATGAAAAGCCCTTTCTGGTCTGGTGGTAGGTTTCGACCGCGGCCTGTCACCACCCTTCTGCACGCCGCCACAATAGGCCAGGCCGTGTTCCGGGGCGTAGTCAGGAGTAGCCATCGGAACGCTTCGCCTAGTTACCGATCTCAGTGCCTTTGTGTTTGCTTCATCGCGTGCCAGGTCGCGGAGGGTAGCGGGATCTGAAGCACGGTTTTCCGCTGGCCGACCGCAGGTAGTAGGGGCCCAAGTATGGGTTTCGCCAACCTTGAAAGGCTAACGCCAACTCGAAAAAATCCCGTAGATGCACTGTAGTGCCGGTTGGCGACCGGATAGAGGATCCGGCAGACATCTCTGGGGGGGTTCGGGCGTGCCCGCAGTCTCCGCACCAGGCCCCCTTTCCTAGTGTAGTTGACTTCAGGGCGCTGTTGGTCCCTAGCCTATTCACATTCAACAATGCCATTAAATAAAAGAGCTAGGTTTCACAGAGGAAAATGCACCTCCTCTCTAAAAGTGCACCTCTAATATATCCGAGGTCTGCACTCCAATCTTGCTGCAGTCCACCGTCATCTCGAGACTGATAAACCTCATATGCCCTGCCTCACCGAGACGCAAATTAGATGTCCCACTGATGCGGTGTATTTAAAGGGCATATGTTTTACGGACCACCAGATATAGTAAAATATAACGCCAAAAAATTAAAAGCAAAAAAAAAAACCTGTTAGTTAAACGCTCTAAAAAGAAGAAAATAAAATTTTCTTTTAAAATTTTAACTATGAACTTACAACCTCATTATACACAACTTATATAGTCATAAAAGCTTGTCGCGCGATTTTCTTGTGTAAATAAACTAGTACCTACTTATTGATTTATGTAAAATCTGGTAATTTTAAATTAATAAAATTTAAATTAATTAAATATTGATCATCGCGACCAGCTTCTATGACCATATAAGTTGTGTATAATGAGGTTGTAAGTTCATAGTTAAAATTTAAAAGGAAAAATTTATTTTCTTCTTTTTAGAGCGTTTAACTAAAAGCTTTTTTATAAAGTTTTTTGCTCTTAATTTATTTTTTACTTTTTAGTTATCGCTGGCTAGGTTTCTTAGTCTGTTCATATTTTTCAAACTTGCATTTTTATTCTCAGCGAACCCTTTCATTATAGAAAAGCACAAAACTTCAATATTGCGCCATATTGGATTTAAAGTGATGTCACATTATTTTTTTCTAAATATTTTCGGCAAGCCCTTTCATTTGATACCCATATTATGTATTTAAGTATTTATTTATCTATATTAGTATGTTTATCGTCGTCTAGTACCCATAGTACAAGCTTTGCTTAGTTTGGGACAAGGTCGATTTGTGTAAGATTGTCCCCTAATATATATTTTTTATATTGTAGAAGTGCATTAAAAATAACTATTCCGCCATCTTGGATGGTCCGCCATATTGGATTTAGAATAACGTCACATTATATTTCGAGTTTCTCTCAACGAGTCCTTTCATTTGATAGCCATATTGTAGAAGTGCATTATAAATAACTATTCCGCCATCTTGGATGGTCCGCCATATTGGATTTAGAATGACGGCACGTACCTTATCGTGCATTGTCATCTAAACTAAACGTGTATACAAAATTTCAGCTCAATCGGTTGAAGATATATACTTCAAAATTGAGTTCAAAGATTCCACCCGAACAAATTACATACATACATTGCAAGTTAAATAAAAGCTTTTAATAAAAAAACTTTTTACTGCAAAAAATAGTAAATGATCACCAAAATATTATCTCCATTTTAATGTGAAATAGTAACCCAAATTATAACATCTTACTATCCTATTAAAGAAAATGATATCCTAATAAATCATTGCCAATCCAAAAATAGTTAAATGATCACCAAAATGTTATCTATTAATGTGAAATAATAACCCAAATTATAACATCTTACTATCTTATTACAGAAAATGCTATCCTAATAAATCATTGCTAACCCAAAAATAGTAAAATAATTTCCTAAATTCGACGGAGCCCCGCTTTTGTTTCTGGGACTCAGTCTCCCGCCCTCCACCCGGGCTCCCGCCAGAAACTCGCTTCGTCGGCCCATCGTTTCACGTGCGCAACACCCGTTCAACTCAGGACCTCCTTCGTGAGCTTCTGTCTCCGCGGGCTTTTATAATACACTCTAAGGGTAGGACAGACGAGACCACGTGGAAGTGGGGTGCGCTGATTTGGGTTTTGGTAGCTATTTTCATCTTTCGATCGCTATAAACAAGGAATCATTTAAGTTACTAGAAAATGTTTACTAACGACTAAATTCAATTTCCCTAAATTAATTAACCACTACCAAAAAAACAGAAGCGTTGATTCAATCAAATGCCTATCAGGTTAAAAAAAATACCCGCGCAAACGCGCAAATGTCTGCGCATTTGCGCGTTTGCGCGGGTATTTTTTTTGTCATGTACCTGCGTACATGGTTAACTTATATTTGCGGTACTACTGTAAGCAATTGTAAATTTGGCATCATTATACTTTATTTGATAACATGCATACACTTTATGGCAATCATAGTGGGTTATTATTTAGGTAGAAATATTGTATTAATTTGCTCGCTAAGATTTGGTGACCATTTACTAAATTTGGTCTTCGAATACAATTTAATGTGCAGTCGTTACTAAAACAGCTAGAATACTATTGTGATGGTTTTATTGTGATAATTATTATTTTTGATGTTCAGTATATTTTTTTGGTAAAAGAGCTTAGGGTATCAAAGTATTCTTTGGTGGTCATTATATTTGATGCCTATTTAAATTACCCGGGGTTATACATCGTCTACGTTCTTATTTATCGTTCGCACAGCGGTGACCAGGAGACAACCAGGCTCTTTGAACACCTCAGTGAAGCGGCGGAAGCGGTTCAGTAACGATACCCACGTGCGCAGTTGGTCTTTCTGGGAGACTTTAACGCCCACCACCAGGACTGGTTGTGCCTATACCAGTTCACAGACCGCGCTGGAAGAGAGGCTCGCAAGTTTGCTTTATCGCTAGACCTCACCCAGCTGGTTGATCAGCCAACTCCCAATCCGGAAGTTGCTAGCCACATGCCTAATTGCTTGGAGCTTCTGCTGACAACTGATCCAGATAGTTACAATGTGTCGCGGAGTCGTCTCCCTTAGGGACATCTGACCACTGTCTGGTGAAATCTGTATCGTTCCACTCTTCTCAGGATCATAGCCCGCGAGGCTCTCGACGAGTTTGGCGTTACAAGTCGGCAGACTGGAATGAATGCGGCATTTCTTTGCGTCTTATCCTTGGCTGGAAACCTGTTTCACTAATGATGATCCGTCGATCTGCGCGAATGCTGTTACTGATGAGCTGCGCCAGGGCATGGAATACTTTGTTCCCTACTCTGAAGTTTCAACTGGTGGCACAGCTCGCCCATGGTTCAGCACCGAGTGTGCCCAGGTCTGCCTTGGTCGTTCAACAAAGCTGTCAACTTTAGCAAGAAGGTTATGCAGAATGCTCGCTTTCTCCACGTTAGTCACATTGGGGTCAAACAAGCTTCGTACCCGTCAGGGAGTAAGGCGTTTTGGACCCTGGCGAAATCCGTGGAATCGAATTTCTTCCACCCTTCACTACCTGCGCTACTGAAGCCTGATGGGTCTCTAGCCCACACGGCTGAATAGATGGCAAACTTGTTTATCTCTCTTTTTGCGGAAAACTCGCGTCTTGACGCAGGCACGTCTAAATATACGTCCCTTTCGACCTAATTTTGGGGCTGCAATGCCCGATATCAAAATACATCAACGGGAGGTGTTGATGGCGCTGGGTTACAGTAGAACCACAAATATAACATGTTACATCGACAATATCCGTTTGAGGACACAAGCAGTTAAAAAGCTGATTGATTGATTTTGATGTCACTGGCGATTTTTCAGTTGGCATTAGCTACCTATGTCTCAAACGGATATTGTCGATGTAACATATTTGTGGTTCTACTGTACTTTGACGTGAACAAAGCTAGTGGTCCTGGCGGGATTCCGGCGATTGTTCTTTAAACTGCCTGACTGTTCTTCGTCGTCTAGTACCCATAGTACAAGCTTTGCTTAGTTTGGGACTAGGTCGATTTGTGTAAGATTGTCCCCTAATATTTATTTATTTATTTAAACTTGTGCTCCTGTGTTTCCACGCCTGTTTGCCGTGGAAGTTTCCTAATGTGCAGCCCAAAAAGGGTAGTCGTTCTGACCCTTCCAACTATCGGCCTATCGCGATCACAAATGTTAGACCACACAACTTTTGGCCAAATGTTTCATTTGACCTAATGCATTTTTCGTCAAAACAGTGGTATTTTCGGGTATTCTTTGAATATCATCAAATAGAAGTCATTAGGTTAGGTTAGGTTTGTTTTATAATAATCCTATAAAGCTTCATATTTAAGAAACAAATGCATTAGGTCAAATGAAACTTTTGTCAAATGAAACATTTGGCCAAAAGTTGTGTGGTCTAACATTAGTGAACCGTCTCGAGCCATTTGCGTTGGCGAGAAAATATCTCATCTGAAATAGGTATTTTTCAACCCTTGGTTGAAGGAAAATAATCTACTAATCATTCTGTCTACTCCTAACTGGAATATAGTAAGGCAATTTGCGGCTAGAGATTATTCCGAACGTATTTAAAATATGAAGGTACTAGTATAAATACTAAATAAGTCACAATATCTAAGCATTTTCCGCATTGGTAAATCGATTTCTTCCTACACTTGGTGTTTTTGCCAACAATAGAATTATCGTGATAATAGGTCTTATCGAGCAAGGAAAAACTTCTCTTAACCAGCCAGTGATAAGATAATTGAAAAACTGTCTTAAAAACTAGACAATTGTACAGTCGACTACAAAGAGAACGATACGGCCAATGTTACAAAAATATGTATACACGACTATTGCCTTAACATTACGGTCATAGATACAGATTTTTGTAACTTTGGCTTTATCGATCTCTTTGTAGTCGACTGTACCTATCTCTGGCTTGTGGATCATGGGTTCCTTGCAGCTTGTAACTGATAAACGTATTAATAATCGTTGAAACGAGAAATCTTGAAAATTCCACTTTGTATTTTTCCGACCGTATAAATTTACATTTAGGTACAAAAGCACACACCTTTTGTTGAGTTTTGTCATAGAATTCTAAAATTATTATTATTCATAAAGTGTCGTCAGACAATGGACGAGGCCACTTACTCCCGCAGGAGAACATTTATATCAACACCACTACATTCAACAGAAAAAGTATTCAATACCTACTACGAATGCGTTCAAAAAGATTTATGCGTTGATAACTATAAATCTTATTGAACGCATTCGTAGTAGGTAGTAAATACTCTATTTCACTAACTATATGTGACAATGCCTAAGATGTTATGGCGTGTCAAGCCTGAAGTGTCAGAATGAGAGAGTGCAACAAATGTGATTATCAAATCAGTTCCTATAGTCGGATAGATATACTAACTCTATACAAATATATAGAATTAACCTCTACTGCCATGCCCCTGACTTCCTAAGTTTGAAATGACTGTGTTTGAATTTGAACCTGAGTAAGTTCAAAAATAATTATCAGATTTAAAAAAAAAACACTAGCTGGATTCATTATTTGCATGGCGTGACGTGTCGTGACGCGACAGAACGCTGTGGGTTTCATACATTTATTTTGTTTTAACAGGTCCGCTCCGCTCTGACGTGACGGCTCTTGTTGTGACTTCCGTCAAAATGCATCAGGGAGCATCACGTCAGATAGTTATGAATCCGGCTTTACACTTTCAAAAGAACTTCAGCATGGACATACATAACGATTTAGCGCATTAAAATAAAATAAGCATTTTGTGCTGGCGCCTGGCGGTAAATTATCATGAACTAATGACTTATCGCGAGATTTGACTCAGTTATATGGGAGAGACATGTGTGACAAACCTGAAATATTTTTACATATTCACTAAGTTTAAGTTGGTGGTAAAATAATGCTCTGTTCACAAATGTTAGGAGTAAACAATTGAAGAGAAGGAGGTAGCTAGTATATTAACAAAGAAAAGTATTTACATTATTTACTCGACAGATATCGCGGCATAACACAATCAATTCCCGCACACATGCGGAAATATTATCCTGATATGGTTTTGTCCAAACTATCCTAAACTGAACTGTTTTGATCAATAAAGATAACAAAATTGATTTAATAAAAGATCTAATATTTATATGTATATAAATTTATATTTTTAATTATTAAATTATAAAAAAATTGCCGTAATGTTTGAAAATGAAGTTTATGACGCCTTTCATCCCGTAGATTTTCAACGTTGCTGCGCACCAGCCTAACAGGTACATTTTGTAAACGCGCCTTAAGGGCAGAGTCGGCTTTCTGTAGTAAATCGGCCCTTTCATTCAATGGATACTATTGTCCTATACTAAAACCAAAATTCCCTACCAAACTCCGTGTCTTACCAATATTAATTCAGGAGATACCCAAATAATATAAGGAAGTTCTTTACTCGACAGATATTGCGGCATAAGAATGTTTGTTAATGTATTTGTAAACTACAAGTTATTGGTTTCTGAGTCGTTCGACGTTATAACTCATTAGTATTACGTTTAAGTACTAATTGTTTCTTCAATATTTTAGAATGTAAGATTAACACCTAAGTATTCATTGTTGTCATTATTAGTCCCGTGTTATGAAACATGTACTAATGTAATGATATTTAATCGTTCAGTACGATGCTAATATCTTTCAGCAGCGGACATCAATAAACAAATGCGCTTATTTGTGGGAGCAAAGTTGTTCTAAAAGCGATAGGTCGTATGTTGAATATATTCAGTCTTTGCTTTCGACAGACCAGTCCGAGGTATTGATGCGCAAACGCCATGATAAAGTCATTTCATTGGCGTGGCCACTAGCTAACTGCGCAGTCACGACAATTTTGTGTCAACATTGGATGTAGCATGTCACTGAATCATGACATGTTACTGAACTTTTTAATACTTTTCGTGACACTTGCTCGTAAAAAATGACATACGCAGGTAGTTCTGAACTATAATGAGGTATATTATGCCCACAGGTGTATTTTTTTTATTGGACTAATTCGGAAGTTCAATAGGAAACTAAGTGCCTATGCCAAATCTTTATGCCACAACCGGGAATAACGCTAGGAGGATGATGATGAATAGCAAGCACGTTTTAATTGTATAGTAGAAACATTAAAATTTAATCTGGAATAAGGATATGAAGGATTATTGGAATATAAAAATTATACCTAATGTCATCCGCCCATTACGTAGGGTCATTACGCTGGTTACGCGACCACCTTCGTTTAGCGACCACCTGAAGGAGAAGGTTTTTTCTATTGAAGATAACATCAATTCTACAGACCCTATTGAGACAATTAGTTGTACATGCATTTTTTTTGTTGTTTTAGAATAGAAATCTACTAAAAAACCGAGAAAATTTCCTTTCAGTTCACCAACTCAGGTAAGTGGTCGCCAACCGGCACATAAAATTAGGTGGTCGCTAACCGGCGAAATGACCCTACCGCGCGAATTGCAACTTTGCTGCACACCAGCCTAGAACAGTCAAGGGCATCAATATGTATACACCACAAAGTCTCAAAAATATGTAGGCAGACCTTATTTCTGCAACAATAAGGTTGTATAAATATAAAAAAATACATAATAAAAATCAATTTTCTAATTGCCAAAATAAAACCCAAGCAATGTGGCAAATTATAAATAGAGACATACAAAAAATCATCAATAAATAAAAATAAAAACTTTAACGATCAAGATATGATAAACGATCCCATAAAAATTGCAAACATCTTTAATGACTTTCTCCTCCGTTGGGAATATTTCTCCCACTCCAGTAAACAAATTACCTTTAACAAACCCTATAAATAAGTAATTTTTCCTCCGCTCTACTGAACCTCAAGAAATATTCGATATCCTAAAAAACCTCAAAAATAAATCTTCTTGCGGCAAAGATGTAATCCCTCCCACCTTAATAAAACCTTGTGCAGTGTCTATACAACACCTATACGTTACTTATAAATCAATCTTTTTCACAAGGCACCTTCCCGGATGCACTGAAAATTTCAATAATAAAACCTATCCACAAAAAGGGGCAAACGTCGGATGTAAATAACTTCCGTCCAATCGCTATATTACCAAGATCAGCTAAAATATATGAAACCGCGATGGTAAAGCAACTCTATGGTTTTTGAGAAAAATAAAAAAAAACATAAAAGCTAAAATGGATTTAGGAAGAATTATTCCACTACCCTCGCAATTTATAAATATGTCCAGGAAATCTTCAACGTTATTAACAATAAAAAAATATGCTGTAGGTCTCTTACTCGACATGAGTAAGGCCTATGATAGAGTCCGTTATGAAACCATTTTAGACAAATTATATAATACTGCTGTTTGAGGTGTTGTCCTGGAGTGGTTTAAGTCTTATCTAAATTATCGCTTTCAATATGTAGAAATAGAACATACAGACTTTGACACAGCTATAATACAACACATCAGATCTGATAGTCCCTGTGAAGGGCTCTATCCCCCAAGGTAGCGTCTCAGGGTGTGTACTGTTCCTCATATATATAAACGATCTTCCTAACATATTAGGCGAACATAGTACGCTTTTCGCAGATGACATATCTGTCGTACGTTAGAAATTCAGAATAAGTTAAACGTTAAATAAAATTACAAACTGGTTGCAATCTCACAATCAACTTAAAAAAAACAAAAATAATTAAATTTCATACCAAAAAGCAGCATTGCCAATAGATTACATAAAAAATTCAAAATTAGAGACCGTGACTTCTGTCACCTTATTAGGTATACATAGAATTAGACTCAAATATAAGCTGGAAATGCCATATCCAAAAATTATCCAAAATAATGTCGTCTTTTAGGTTAATACGGAAGAGTAGCAGATGATAGGTCACATGTGCTTACATACTTAAGTTTCCACGAAGTTTGTTTGTTTTTATAAAAGTTTAATAAATCACTAAAGTACCTACGCAACATATTTATAACGAAACAACAAAATCGAAGCGTCTAAGTAAACAAAACAAAACTGACCATTTTGCCAAGCCGTTGATTTCTTCCCTGGACACTGACTCTGGTAGAAACTATAGCCACTTAAAGTAGCTCTTTATCGTGTGTGCGCTACTGTTGATGAATTAATAATAACTATGATATTAAACGGATAGTGCAGCGCGCTGGTCGGCGTGGCGTCCCTGCCTAAGTGGCACCTACTCGAACGGTGTGACGCGTGACGCGCAGCCCGCTGCCTACGACCATGTCAATTAGAATACAACAGAATTATAAATTGTCGTGAGTACTTTCAATCAATTTGTAAACATGTTATTAACACATTGCCAAACGGAGATGACAAACATATTGAAAAATCCGAAAATCCATGACTGGATGAGAATCCTGACTGACATGACTCTATTCCAGAAATCCGAATTGTCTCAAGAAGAGCGCGCGCGACAATATTGATGATTTAAATTGAATATCTACCTGTTCACGGAGCAGAGTACAAGTCAACGTACCTAAAAGAGCTCCCGGTGCAATATAAAATTGATAGCCGCCGGAGCTCATTTTACGCACATTGACTTATACACCCTGGAAGTGTATACTTAGGGAGGGTGGCACCGACATACGATTACAGATCGATCAACGTTAAATATGGCGTCGGCATCTGTCATTCCATAGAAACGTATCAAACTTTCCTTCTTAACATTCAGATTGTAATGAACACTGCTTACGATTAGTCTGTTTGGGGCAACCCTCCCTTAATGGATTAGAAAACTATACCTGAAGGTTTTTATAATAATATTTTAAAGTAGCCTGTCTCACTTATTGTCTAAGACTGTTTGTTTCTTAACAATAATACTCGTAATAAAAAATGAATTGTTGTAGAAGAATTTATAATTCACTTTTTGTCGTGAGTAATACATGCAATAATCCGTACTTAAATGAAAGATTATGATTTATGACATTCATCAGATCTAATTTCTGTCCTTATTTTGGAAGATGGTAAGATATCGTAATTTTTTTACGAAAAATATGTGTACATTTAATGGCCGCTCCTGGCCCTTCTGACCCATCATACAGGACGCAACTATGCGTTAAAGGGAGTAAGACAATTTCAGTCTCGTTCTACCGCATAGCCGCGTCCTGTATGATGGGTCAGGAACTCAGGATTGGCCATCGTGTGGAGCGGCTATAATGTGTATACCTAATACTTACGAGTCCCAAATTAATAGTTGCCTTTGCAACAGTGGCCAACGGATTAATTTACATTAAATTTATTAACTGAATCACATGATAACAACCTATGATCAATGCCGCTAAATCTACCATTACATACTGCTACATCGGCACTAGGTATAGTGATAGTCGCCGATGTTTATTAAGAATCTTCGTGCAGCCCTTGAATGCTAGGACCGGCAGTATTGATCAGTACGCAAGTCCTGTTTATCTACTTATGATGCGTGAGGCGATATAATTTTTCCTTGCTAATTAATATTCCTAGACCGTGCTGATGTCACAGTGACGTTTTCAAGGTAATTAGAAATGTACTGATAACTTTTTACAATAGAATGATCCACAAGCATATAATTTTATTAAGTACAGATATGTATATGAATTACATAGCTTATTTTATAGTATATGTAAATCAATTGATAAGTTAAGTAACCTATTCGAATTGGTCAGATTATGATTTCTGATTGATTTAGTGTTTACTTAAAATATTCAAAGTAATGGATTTATAATATAATATTTTGCTTTAAACCTTTCACAATGACGTCTCCGAATCGTACGTTATATCATTGATACCGTCAATTGCCTCAATTTTTTTTCACGTCGTTTTATATAATTACACTTAATCTATTTTGTTTTGATATAATTACCGCATTGCTTATTATAATGTAACGTATGGAATAATACTCTATCAGATATTTTTCAAATGATCGAATGTAATTTATTAATTGATATATTAGTGATATAATGATTTAAGGCTATATAATTACATTTAGTATAATAGACATTTACTATATTTGTTACTTGGTATAAAACGTGTTTATCATAATGACTTTCTTGACATAATACGGGTGTAGACTCGAAAATTATTATAACTCCAAAAGAAAGAAAGTAAAAAATATGCCTAGTGACGAAAATTCTATTCAGATATCTCAAAGATTTACGAAGCTACAATCGTTTTAATATTGCGCACGGCAGGCCGCGTCGATGGCGGCACCGAACACGATGGGGCTCGCAGGGCACGCTTCCGTCTAGCTAGTGACGTCACTAACTGCGAGGGTCATAGTAAATGACAATCGTTTCATATGAAGTTGCGTTTTGCGAAAAAGGGACAGAACATACCTCTTCTTAGTACTTTGCACACTTACAACTACCACAGTATAGAAGAATAATACAGTAGGTAATCTGAGGCCGTTTAGGAGCGTTCGTTACCTACTTTCGCTCGATGCGCAGGGCTGTGTCAAGTTTGTGGCTTGGCATACCTATAATACTAATTTTGCCTTTAAGTATGCAAAGTATTTCTGTTACAGTTTAATAGACAATATTGTATACACAAATAATATTATAGATAGTTGGGTATGTGTTTTTAGTTTCCCACTTCATGGAATATTTTAATACCACTATACTATGCCTAAAATATTTCCTAGTAAGTATAATAGTTGCTAAACTGCACTAGGTTGGTAGGTGCTTAGTAACAAGCCTATTCGGCTCCTTTTGATATCGTGGCACTGGCGGCTCGCTGTCTTCATACTTACGAGGCGGCTTCTATTGACGTAGCGAGTGAGAACGAGCGAACACCGCAACGGCGCGGCCCCGATTAAAGTCTCCATCATTCCCGAACGCTATGTGTGTGTGCGTACCGAACACGCGCGCATGTGTGCAGCCGTGTGATGTACCTTTGTTCGAAGTTTATCTACTGTTCCTTTACTGTGCTGTGTTCCTCAACTACATTGTTAATCCTTTTTCAAAAAAAAAAACGACATAATTGATTATTTTATTTAGTGTCTACATCCCTATTCATCATCGAACCGCCAGAACCGAACAAATGAAAAGGACAAGATATAAAACGAATGTGGAAAATTCGGAATTTGTGAAATTAATAATTTGGTCTTAAACGATTCAGTATAAAACGAAATCTGGTAAAATGTAGAACATGCAAAATCCAGAAATTGGAACTCATCTCTGACACGCAATGTGAAAATCGGAAGTCCGGAAATCTCTCGCTCATACAAATTTACGTCATAACATAATACTTACAGAAGAATCATTAACCGCTAGTTGCTTTGCGGAAATCCATAATAAGTTACTTATCTAGGGGAATACCAAAAAACATTTCTAGTAACTTCAATGATTTCTTGTTTATAGCGATCAAAAGGTAAAAATAGCTACCAAAACCCGAATCATCGCACCCCACTTTCTCGTGGTCTTATGTCCTACCCCTAGAGTGCATATAAAAGCCTGCGGAGCCAGAAGCTCGCGAAGGAGGTCCTGAGTTGAACGGGCGTGAAACGAAGGGTCGACGAAGCGAGTTTCTGGCGGGAGCCCGGGCGGAGGGCGGGAGACTTGAGTCCCAGAAACGAAAGCGGGGCTCCGTCGAATTCTTGGCAGTCATTGTTATAAGAAAGCGCAATTATTTAAAATAATATCAAATCAAAACATTTATTCGTGACAAACACAACACAGATAATAAAAGAAATAAAATAAAAAGGTCATTTTTTTGCCACGAAATGGACCCAGCTCAGCATGTTGCTAGCTTTGCAGCCAGCGCTGGTGTTCCGCAGGGTCCATTCAGTGAGAGCACGGAAAGTAACAAACAAAAAATTAAAAGGAAATATATACTTAACTAAAATACAAACATAAAAAATATACAAAAAAGGAATGAACGGTATTTTTTTAATAATATTAAATAGTATTTGTTGGCCTGCCAAAAGTTTCATCTCAACAAACCACTGCGTGTAATATGTGTGTTATGTCATAAAAACGTTATATGAAAGGGCAATTATTTAAAAAAATATGTGTGTTAATAGTACCTAGGGCGGTGAATTCGTGAATGGCCCAGATCGCAGGTGTTTGTGGCCCGAACCGAAGGTGAGGGCCATAAATATGCGATCTGGGGCTTTACTGCATTTATGGATTTTTGCATACCTAAAACTATGTAGTAACTATTGTGTGATTGCCAAGTCACAAAATGATATTTAGCTAGCAAATAAAGAATAATAAGAATGCCTGAGACTTGGTACTACCAAATATCTCACAACTTTTGTGGTGGAAGAGTTTCGAGTCTTGGCCTCTTTTTTACATGGAATATTTTTATGGGATCTCACTTCTTTTTGTAGGTTATTGTGTCAATATCCCATTCTTGATTTTTTGTCCCATTTACTGCAAATATAACTTTGTAAGCTGTGTTTATATGGGATTGCAAAGTTATTTATGCAGTCGGTGTATGTGGACTTAACAAAAATAAAACTGGACTTAAATTGCAATTTTATTTAGCGTCCCCTTGATTTATACACTAAACACTAATTGTATTCTAAATTAGAAGCTTCTATGTCTGCTAGAAGTGCCTTCGACTTTTGATGATCGGTGAGTCAGTCAGTGAGTGACAAAATTAAGAAACTTTGACTAGTTATAAATCTTAAACCGCTGGTTCAAATTGAATGAAATTTGAAATATATCGTGTTTATACAATGCGTGCTTGGTTAATGAAAATGCAGGCTTCTAGTTTTATCCACAACGAAGTTATAGGGGGGTCGAAAATGGCCTGAACTGCTTCGAGAAAAGAATGGTACGGCCGTGCCGCTGTTTTGCTCGACTTGGCGGGGGCACTGCCGTGCCCCCAGATTAAATTTAAATTGGAAGATGTGTCCCACTACGCTGGATTTTTGCAATGACAATCGATTTTCTTATGTACCAATAGTAGAAGGGGGCATTACCATATCTCTAATACAGCTGAGACCAGCTGAGAGTTCTTCATCAGATACTTCAGACCTTCGATTTTTGACATCAAATGAAGCGGCCCACCAAGTGGAATATTTTCTGTAAAGGCGGTATAGATATATCCCTAATAGTTTAGTTGGGCCTTTGTGTTTTCTAATCAGGGTCACCAGATACTCCAGATCTTCGATTATCCTAGTTTTTATAGTTTTCCCTTTATGTGGCCATTAAACCCTAACTCTGTACCAAATTTCAGCTACACAAGTACTAGTTCTATTTTGATAATCATGAGTGAGTCAGTGTCATAAATGCGAAACTTTGCTTTCGCTTAACTTCGCAACTAAATGACCTACAGACTTAAAATTTTGGATTTTAAGTATGTGATTATAGCTTACTGGATGACGAAAATTTCTGCGTTCTGGTCTTATCCAGAGGTTCTCAAATAGGGGCCCGAAAATGCGGCGAAATGGTTCCAGTAAAGGTTGGTACGGCAGTGCTTGCTTCGCGCTCGACTTGGCGGGGGCACTGCCGTGCCCCCAGATTATGCTTGTTGTAAAATATGTCATTTTGCCTATTACATCAGTCGATAATTACAGTAAAGCAAAATATATCAAAAAACAGTTATATCTAACGTTACATTATATTAAATAAAATATATGTCAATTTACTGTACTTATATCAAGTGTATGTTAGTTTTTCTGACATTATATAAAACATTACGCACCCGATATTTTTAGAGTTCAGTAACAACAAGTTTCTGTCAAAAATGTAATTTTTGGTACAAGCTTTTATCGCCGACTGTATTTTTCTGTCTACCATTATCAACTTTGAGATGATTCTAACGAGCCCAAACTCAACGGGGTTACGTCGATAAAGTACTGAATTCCCATGGCCACCTCCTGTCTCCATCATCAGATCAGCTCGATGGTACCATTATATTGTATTGTCATCGAAACTATACTTATACCCAAAATCTTAGGTCACCGGGAAGTGGGTCAAATTTAACTTGCAAGATTTGATGACAAACACCGGGACAGGCGAAACTAAATAAAAGCTTGTAAAAAAGCATAAAACAACTCTCATAGGAATACTTCGTTGTCCGTTACTCTGACTTTCAACAATCTTAATATATGTACCTACGCAATCAATCCCTACAAAACTGAAAAAAACACAAACTTCTAAGCAATCAAAAGCTGCGGTCGTTTATCTAATACTAATAATAAAGAGGTAATGTCTGTGAAATGTAAGTTTGTAGGTTTGTATGTTTTTATGTAGGGGGTAATCTCCGGAACTATACCCATCCAATTCCAAAAATACTTTTTCAGCAGTATATAACGGATCTTTATAACAAGCGTCCGAAGCTTCGCGGGCAGCGTCGGGGGAAAAAATTTACTCTACATTTTTAACCCCCGACTGTTATAAGTGTTATAAATTTAACGTGTCTGTCTGTGTATCTGTGTATCTGTCTGTGGTATCGTAGCTCCCAAACGGATGAACCGATTTCCGTTTAGTTTTTTTGTGTCATAGATAATTTTATAACTCGCAAAGGAATCAAAACCTATACAGTAGTTAGTTCGCTTTGATCTAGAATCAACAAATTTGCTAGGAAGGTAGGTTTAATAGCATTAATAAAGGTAAAAATACCGAATACGTTTAATTTGTAATTATTTTATATCATATTTAATTAATAACTTAAACATATATTTTCTTAACATTTTAGAATTCTGACAACAACATAGATAAAATATTATGAAATACAAACAAATTTTGCTCCTGTTAAAATTAATTGGAAGAACCATGTACCTAAGTACATACATACAAGTTTCTATACTTTTCCGACTAAGGATATTTCTTTTAACTACTCATATTAACGTGAATTTAAATTTAAGTACCAATCGATTGCTGCACGGCTATCGTGCGACGGCTCTCTCGATTTTTCTCGCACTATCCGTCTCTTTCTTATTAGAATACTTAAAACAAGCGATATAGTGCGAGAATAATCGAGAGTAGGGGAAGGGTAGTACGAGATGATCCCCTTAAGAGGGAATCGCTGTAAAATGCATATTTTTCGAGGTAAACCAAAGATAAAGGCGATTACTACTAGTATATTTATCTAATTCACTTTCCTCATACCCAAAACAAGAAATTAAACAAGGTTTCATTAAAATATTTCCTTTTTTTAAAAACCTTACAAAGTAATCATCTTGTTTACCCGTATGGGTAAGATGATCCCCAGAGTAGAGGTAAGATGATCCCTATGATCATGTTACCCCCATTTCGAGTAAACAAATATGTTTATGAAGAAATATATATATATCACAAATTAATCCACCAGCGTCATCACTCTCTATCCCAGCACATGCTTCATGCCCCCATTTTCCACATGCACAACATCCATCCTTCACCCCTGGTATCGAATGAAAATTTTCTGTGCAGTACAGACACTCAGTCACCTTCTTCAGACTCAGACGTGTTATATGCAGTTTTCTTTCTTTTATTTGACTTTCCTTAACCTACTCTTTTGCCTTTCTGTGTTTTTTTAGGTGCAGTCTTTTTTTTATTTTTCTTTTTCTGTTTTTATTTTTTATTTTTCTGTTTTATAGCTATTCTCTTCCTCTAAATATTTTTTGTACGGTGTGCTAGTTAAAGCAGTCGTATGGGTGGTTTTCCTAAATTACATACATAACAAAATCTTTATGTACAAGATGATCCCCGGTGATCATCTCGTACATATAGAAAGGAATCATCTTGACCCAAGACCAACTTTTTCATTCAATGTTTGCTAACATAACCTAAAAGCACGCGGCTTTGTTCACGTAGCCCAAATACTAAAATTAAGCATATTAGAAAGCCACCACAACAGTAATTACATATAACATTGTTTAAATAAAAGTAACATAAGCTCAGTCATGTTAACCTTACATCAGCCGTACACAATTTTTATTTATTCTCGTCAAAATAGATGTGTCGCTCCATTACGATTTGACTGAGGCGGGGGGGGGGTGTCCGGAGCTATGTATAATCAGTGAATGCGACTAAATAACGTTGTGGTTTCGGCACAATCGCAAAGGATCATCTTACCTCAAGGGATCAACTCGTACTACTTTCCCCTATCGTCGCATGATAGATGTGCAGTAATGAATAGGTTTTATACGAGAGAGTATGGAGTATGGGCAAAGTTGTCAGTTGATTGAAGTTTTGCACTTTGACTGCAAACAACATTTATTACCGGATTGTACACAGAAAATAATTTAAAACGAAAAGCATAGGCATGTGGATGTAGTTACCCTTACATAGTATTCAGAGGCTCATCAATTCGTAAAACCCCTTTATTCGTATTTTTTTTTAATATCGGATAAATAAGTGTGTTTGGTACCTTTCTTAAGGGGCTGACAAGACTTAATTTTGTTGAAATTGGTGTTAATTAAGCAGTTTTTTAAGAATAACTATTTGTTCTAGCTCATCAAAAAAAAAATGGGACGAAATCGGCTCGATAGAAAATAATTGCAAAGATTGGTCTTAAAATCATCATTAAACGGTAATTTCTTCATTTTTTGACGTATGGGTCATAAAAACATGAAGTCAACATATTCATACCTAAACCGCTAACGAGTCATATTTCACAAATAATCCACACTTTTTTGTATTTCAATATTTATTTACTATTATCTTCAAAAACCGGGCCACCCAGTAACACTCGCTCTCGTTTATTCCGATACAAATAGACAGTGTGCGCGCTATCCCAAATCCTCAAGGGCATTTTGGTGTTGACAGCGTCTTAAGAACACAAAATTCAGAAGTGTCAGACAAGACTTAGTGTGAGGGCATCTTAGCTGAAATATGTTTGGTTGACGTTTATTATTCAGAGCAATGACGCGTAGTTGCAGTGTCCAAGAGGCAACCGGATGGCTCGCGCTATTTTCAGCTCCCAAAGTGTCGTGGAACCGCCCTGTGTAGGTGACTGCAACCCGAACTGAGCCAACTTGGACTGAGGCGTGGGGCTTCCATGAGGACAGTAAAGATAATTTATTTTAATTAATTAATTTAAATAAGATAAGTCATTATTAAAAATTGGTTGATTACTTTTGATGTTTATATTTTGCGCTGTTTAAAGTTTGACACCTTAATAACAAGTTGCAATATAAACGTTGAGGTTACCAAACCAAACCCGCAGAATGTTTTCGTTTCTTATGTCCGATCTAAAGTACAAATGTAGGCACGCGGATTGTACACAGAAAATAATTTAAAACGAAAAGCATAGGTATGTGGATGTAGTTACCCTTACTGTTTGCAAAAAAACCGGCCAAGTGCGAGTCGGACTCGCGCACGAACGGTTCCGTACTATTATCTATTAACGGCAAAAAAATCGTTTTGTTGTATGAGAGCACTCTTATTTTTAGGGTTCCGTAATCAACAAGGAACTATAAGAGTTTCGCCATGTCCGTCTGTCCGTCCGTCAGTCCGTCCTCGGCTTAGCTCAGTAACCATTACTACTAGAAAACTGTAATTCGGTATGGGTATATAAATCAATCACGCCGACAAACCAGTATAAAAAAATCTTGAAATCATTTTTTTAGGGTACCTTCCCTAAAGCGGGGATGTAATTTTTTTCCTCGTTAAATATATATAGTGTGGGGTATCGTTGGCTACAGGTCGTTCAAAAATATTATGGGTTTTTAAAAACCATTTTTCAAATCAGTGATTAGTTTGCGAGATATTGGCCTTTAAAGCCCTAATTTTTGTTCGAGTCATATGTCCCCTCCCTGCCGGCTAAATGGCTACGACTGGGGATGTGAAAAAATTCGTGGCAGTAGGACATATAATGAATTTAAAAGAAAAACTATCACGGTTAAGTGTGCATCACTAGTTACCGAATAATAGTCGACCAACTTAAAATGTACTTAGAAAAGCCAACTTTCGTACAAATTCGGCCGACCCATCCGCACCATTTAGTTTAGTTTAGTAGGAGCGCGCGGGTCGATGTAACTAAGACAGACAGGCAACTACGGAACCCTACACTGCGCGTGGCCCGACACGCACTTGGCCGATTTAAATTTTTCCCATTTTGGCTACTTAAACCTAAAAATAGACTTCACATTAATATTAGTGTTGATCTTTTGAACAGGAGAGAGAAGCGGATTCACATTACGTCAGGCGCGGTACGAGCATTTACTACTCTGTCAAAGTTACACCCAGGTACTTTTCCATTAATTGATTTGTTTGTCACATAGAGATAAGTGCGGTCTGTGGTTGGAGGGAGGTCAACAGCACCTTCATTAAAGAGGAGTGCAGATCTTGATCGAACTTGAGATTAAACTGTCACATGATAAATAGTTATCTCGCGTCCGTTTCATATCAATAGGAACAATGCTTGTGAGTTGGAGATGTTAAACTCATCACGTATTCTTATCGACTATGCTGAACACGCATTTTGATTTCCGAAATAAAGTATACATAATTTAAGTAATGAAAAGGAATCTTTCATTTGTAACTGCCAAGTCGAGCAAAACAAAGAGGCACCAACCGTACCATCCTTTTCTCTAAGCCATTCAGGCCACTTTCAGGACCCTGAATTTTATTTTTTGGCTAAATCTAGAACAAAGGCTTAGATATGTTCTCAATATATTTAGATTTATTTATTTCACAATATACAATTACAATATAAATTAAAGCTAGCTTAATCTATATGAATTTATATTATGATCGTCAAAGAGAATAAGAATTGTAATAAAATGTCAAGTTACATCCCATCGAAAACATTCTGTAAAAAACTAGCCAAGTCTCGATGGAGCTGCTTGTTTATCTCTAAAAATAATTAAATCTAGACAAAGTCGTGCCAAGTCTAAGGTTCCTTACTGCGATTTCTTTAGTATTTATAGTTAATGTTGTGTGACTTGGCCGTTGACTTGCACCCACTAACGTGTAAAGAATGTTCAAATTATATTCTCAACGAACATTCATACTACGTAATCCTCTGTGTACAAAATAGTTTACCCTATGGTTTAATGGCCACATAAAATTATTGGCCACAGAGTTAGCTCTGTACCAAATTTCAGCTCTCTGAGTTTATGGGAAGTACTAGTTCTATTTTGATGATCATGAGTGACTGAGTGAGTGAGTGTCATAAATGCGAAACTTTGCTTTCGCTTAACTTCGGAACTAAATGACCTACAGACTTGAAATTTGGATTTTAATCATGTGATTATAGCTTACTGGATGGCGAAAATTTCTGCGTTTTGGTCTTATCCAGAGGTTCTCAAATAAGGGCCTGAAAATGCGGCGAAATGGTTCCAGTAAAGGTTGGTACGGCAGTGTTTGCTTTGCGCTCGACTTGGCGGGGGCACTGCCGTGCCCCCAAATTTGGTTCGGATTGTAGTCACAATTAATGAATAGGCAAAAGTAAATTAATGACTGAGATAATATTTATTTATTTAAACTTTATTGCACAATACAAGATAAAGTACAAATGGCGGACTTAATGCCATAACGCATTCTTTACCAGTCAATCATTGGGCAAAACAGAAACATTTGGTGCAGGCATTTAAACTTAAATATTCTATCAAATACATACTGAAAAAAAAACCATACACATATACAAAATAATATACACTAATATATATACATATTACTACCTTTTGTACCTAGTGAAAAATACTATGTTCACAACTATCCTACGCGCTTATCAGAAAGATACTTGCGTAACTTGCGCTTGAAAGTCAATTTGCTTTGTGCTTGACGGATAGTTAGCGGAAGAGCATTCCAGAGTCGAATTGCCTGAACGGTAAAAGAATCAGACATAAAACCGGACCGGTGAGGGAGAACAGACAGCTTAAAATAGCAGCTTTTAATATCACATAAAGATCGAGATACTTAATAACATAGAATTTGAACCTAAACTCCCAATTCCTAAACTACAGTTTAGGAATTGGGAGTTTAGCTATTGCCCGTCAAATTTCCTTAGTTTTGTCACTGACACACTCACTGACCTACTGACAAATCAACATAATTCTAAGGTTCTTCTAGCAGACCAACAAGCTCAAAATATTAAATATAATAAGTTTTTAGCCTATCAATACATAAAAAAACCTATAATTATAGCAATTTCAGTAACATCTCAGAGATATACAAACTGCTTATGTAAGTTTGTAATCTTATACAAATACATACATGTGATTACAAAGTTACTTTTGTAATCGCGTGTATCGCAGTTCCTGCAAAAAGTAATAACATGGTAGGTACAGTGCACTATACGACGTATTTGCATGCGGTTAGTGTTAGGTGTACAATGCACTAGAAAACTATACAAACGTTATTTGCGAATTGCGGTTGCTAAAATAACATTTCCATACAAAGTCTATGCAAAAACATTATTCCCAGCTGCATTCATAATTAATAAAATCCAGAAAGGTTGATCACTGGCTACATGCCCATCCCTCTCAAAATATCGGTACAATTTCCGAGAAAATACGATGGAAAACCATTATGCACTCAGCACTACATCTGTACCTACTTTACTGAATCTGACCTCCTTTAGTCTGGCGACTGTCATGATCGTGGGCGACTTTCTGGGTACCATCTGGAACAAAGACTCTAATTCTGACGAACTTCTACCTAGGGACAATGACGGTCGATTGGGATCTTGTGGATTTTATGAATTTAAACAACCTAACCCAACGCATTCATGTGCTCAATGCCAATATCAGGATTCTTGATCTAGTCCTAACTATATCTTCGAAACTCAGACGGTTGTAATGGCTCCTCTACATGATGGATGGTCCATCCTATGGCCCAGCGCTATGGCCATGCGATGGTTGAACGCCACGACATTCAGCTGTGATCGAATCGTGATTGACGTCGAAGCGTTAGCCGCTGCGGCAATTTACCTATTTACATATTATGCTTTCTCCCCGATATAATTCTAGAAACTTTATTGTTTCGAGTTGAGTTGAGGCCACGTACACGTCATTTTCGATAAAAAAAATACACGGCACGAACTTCTACACTAAAACCGCGGTCGACCGCGCACTGCGGAATGGGCCACGTGTAGATGCGTACCGCCATCACTGGTCCGATCCCTTTGATGTGCGGCCGAAAAACCGACACCGCGGCAATCCCATCGCCATCCCGCTACGCCATAAGCCACCCGACACCACTACCCTCTCTACACGCTGGCCCATCCTAGTAGGCCAGCAGGATGGGCCATCATGTAGAGGAGCCATAATAGTTCTAAAATGTTTAATTTCCGAGATAGCATCAAGAGACGCATTTACCCCATTAACGCAGTTGCCCCGGTTGACATTATATAATACGCCCGCCCCGGCTTCGCACGGGTACTATATTATACATATAAACCTTCCTCTTGAATTACTATCTATGAAGAAAAAAAACCGCATCAAAATCCGTTGCATAGTTTTAAAGATCTAAGCATACGTAGGGACAGACAGCGAGAATCGAATTTTTTATACTATGTAGTTAACATTTAAAAATAATGTCGATTGGCGCATTAAGTACGAGGGTTTTATATATAATATAATATATTATTTTTTATTAAACGTAACTAAGTACTCTTTCGATATTTCAGGTAAATTTAATAAACAAGCCCAGCTATAAAAGGCAATCCATTTTTTATTTATTAATTAAATAAGTACACACAACAATCCTTACAGGCTACTATCAGTACCTACTATCGTAATTCGACAGTGTCGATTTTTCAAACATGTCAACTTGATAATATTTATGATTATAAATTATAAGTACATAGCAGCAGTTATTATCACGTTCAGCGAGCAAGAGAAAAGATCTAACTCGGCCGCTACTCGATTAAGTGCGTAGAGCCCTAGTAAAGGGTGCATGGGCATAGATTATATAATAGTTCTACGGCATGGGGCGAAGCAGTTGCGTTCTTGCGTTCGAGCACGAGGCTAGGCGAACTGGGCTGTTATTCGCTAAGCGTTAATGCGGCTCACCCCGCCGTTCACCCGTCACGAAACTAGACCTCTCTACCTACGCTTAGTTACTACGCATCGCGGTGTCAAGATATATTTGTGGGTGAGCGTTGAGGTGAGCCTAAAACAAGTTACAGAATAGGGGGGCAGGCTCGGCCGATCGCGCATTTAAATCAAACGCACTTCCGCCAGAAAAATATATTACAAATTATATTTTACAAAAGAATCACAGGTGTTGTTACTGATTATGTACCTAGTTAAAAGAAAACCTTGTAACAGCAAACAACCTGGTTCACTAAAAATCTCATCAAACTGCTGACGATAGATCCCTTTCTGTAATTAAAACTATGAAATACGGAATTTTCCTGTGATTACAGATACAGGGTTTCATAGCGATAATTGTTCCTTACATCCAGTACTAGTATACGCAAAAAACGATCTCTGTTGTTTTGACAGATTTGACCGGGTTCGATCCCCGGCAGTGTATGAGGCTTTTTTAGGCAAGAGCCAATTTCCGTGTCTCTTGTAGTTTCGGATTTTCCCTCACTGCCCCGTTTGAATAATACACCACATAACTGTATTAGATACATAAAATGTATCTTCGGTTCAGCCTTCTTTAAGTTTGTAGCATAATTTAACGAACGAGCGATGTGAACGAAGTGCTTCGTTTCAGCTTGGCCAAAATACATTTGTATGTCGGGATGTCCGGCTGTTCTCTTCTACAGGTCGTATTTCTCAACCAATCCTTGTGAATCATGTGCTCATATAATTTCACGAGAATCGATTGGTTCGATAATTAAATGGGTACATATGGTTTTTTTTGTCGATTCAGTTTATGGAAATTAAAAAAGATACATATATTTTTGTAAGACAAACTCGGTACCTAGATCTACAGCTCACAGAGACGCTAGTAATATGCCTATCCGTTCCTGAAATTTACTGTCAACATCATCGTTTATACAGAAATCGTAGTTTAACCGTGTACGTAACAATGCTCAAGTAAATAAAATAAATAAATAAATACTTGCTGTGAGTAAATTAAATGAGAAAATATCAAAATCAGGCACCAAAACATGAAGTCTTGCCGTCAGGCAATACACAAGTTTTTTTTTTTTTTTTAATGATATAGGAGGCAAACGAGCAGTCGAATCACCTGATGGTAAGCGATAATCGACGCCCATGGACACTTACAACACCAGAAGAGTTGTAGGTGCGTTGCCGGCCTTTAAGATGGGAGTACGCTCTTTTCTTGAAGGCTTGAAGGTTATAACGGTCCGGAAATACCGCAGGCGACAGTTCATTCCAACAATACAATACAAATATTATTTAATGCTCACTAGACATGTTAATGGTTTACGTATTAATTGTTCCGGCCATACAAGTAACAAGGTGCAAAGGCGCTTTACATGCACGTGAGGCGCCAAAATAGACCGTAAAAGGCCTGAATATTTTGAATGTGTCCACAGGAACACTACACATGACTACTAAAAATAATGTTTTTTATCCAAAAATTAGACTAGATCAGCAAGTGAACTTAATATTTTCACGAGGAACGTAGGATCCCATGTACTTATAAGTATTTAACCCTGTGCGTAATGACCCTGTTTTATATTCATAATATATTTTGGTAGCGATTATGAAGGCGAATGTTTGTCCTTCATTGACGCGGAGATTTATTATTTGGAGAGCGACTAGACTTTACTGTCTAATAGTATTGATTAAATTAAAATACACAAACACTTAACATTTTAAAAAGGCAACAACACTAAACACTACCCATTTAAAGTGTTATTCACCATAATAATCAATTATTTACTCACCGATCAGTGTCTGTAATGTGAACGATATAGTAGTATCGTTCACATCTAGGTATTTAAACTTGTGTGCTGTGGAATCCGCAGTGTGGATAAAAATTTGCCTCTATATAACCAGCAGATGGAGTCGAAACCGTCACAACACAATAAATATCGTATCTTGACTATCGCCGATTGTGATATAGCTAGCAGCGCGATCGCGGTGTTAGTAGGTGTCGAGGATGGGCGAGTCACGCGGCTCGAGTGGCCACCGTGGCCGTCTCTTGTGATAAGGGATAAGGGGAGATGAGAGCACCACGCGGCTGCGGCGGCGGCGGACTGGCGATGGCGCGGCGGGCGCCGGCTGCGGAATCTGACTTGCCTGTAACCTACGTGACCGACCGACTAAGGGCATTTGACAATAATCCACGTAACTATTCATTCGGCGACCTCCATTTTTTACATAAAACACGTGTTTTAACTCCCTCCCATTCAAATATGGAACAACGGTTACCGATCGTAGAGGTGACGTCAAGCATGTAGCAAATAAGGGATTCTCTTTGTCTGGGTTATTATGATGATAGTGTTAATAAACCCTAATTTCAGTCACGGGACTGAATATGCCAGTTCAAGTTTATATAAAATGCAATGCTTTTGTTGTACAGACATGGAAGCGACTGGTTTATAAGGAAGTAGCTTTTCCGTACAGTTGTATTTACCATATCACGTGAAAACAATATCTACTAACAAAACATATAAACAGTAAACAGGTTATGGTAAATAAGTGAGCAATTTACATTGTAGACCTATTTGAGGAACTCCGTGGCCCTAAATTGTTTTCAATGAATATAAAATGAACTTGTTGAGTCTAATGGGCTAGATCGAAGCAAAGTGCCTGTTAAAAATTACTGCTTAGCTATCATTCAATAAGTGTAGCTGCATGGTTCTTAGGATGAAGTAAGTTGTGTTAGTATAGGCATACAATTGACGTCATGAATGTTTTTGAACGACAACCATGTGACATGAATCCGAGGAGCAAATAATGAGGAGACGTTTCAGGGATATGAAATTCCGTAACTTGGAAATGAGGCGGCGGCTACGAAATAATAATATGCGCTAAATTTTTTATGCATGTTTAAATAACTGACGGTTCATGGTGCGCAACTATACATTTTTGCGACATGTCTTCTTTCTTGAAAATATTGATACTTTAGAACTTTATAAAACTAGAAGTCCCGCTCAAACTATTTTGTAGTACTTACAAATTTTTTAGTGTGACTGGCGGGTTCTTCTTCTTTAAACTTACTTTCCAGATTATAAAGTAAGGTATAGGGTTGAAAATGGCGTCGCAATAGCCTTCCTTTTGCAGAATACATATTTGTATTTTAATTTGTATCCGTTGATTTATCTTCTTAACCTGATTCCGAATGAAAAAATGACAACCCTTAATGAAATAAGTAATTAACCATAACTTTTAGACGGGATCCTGTCTCTTGACCAAACAACTTTTAGCCAAATGTATCATTTGACAAATCTTTAATTTGACCTAATGCATTTTTCGTCTAAACAGTGGTATGTATATTCGGGTATTCTCTGAATATCATCAACGAGAGTTACTACGAGAGTAGTCTAGTAGTAACTCTAAAAAAAACCCATATAGATACTACTATGTGGGTTTTTTTTGATAAATAGAAGAACCAAAGGCTTTATTTTTCGTGTAACTTCCAAAAACGGCGGAGTTATGGGGTAAAAATAGTAATAATCATAAAACAAAAAATGAGATCTTTTCTGGTTCTACACAAGTTTAATTGGTAAATAAACCTACAATCCAAATTGTTTATAGCCTTTTAAAATTTCACTCACCTGCTGTTACATTTTCGTTCGCACAAGCACACCACAGTAATAAATATTAAAAACTGGTAGGTATAGGTTATTATGATTATACTGCGACTTAGCGGCCTGTTTGGTGTAAACTAAATGACGAAAACTACGTGTCAAGGAAATGTATGTTAACTAGTTGTGTATGACGTCACGAGTGTGTTGCTGCCGTAGTGCCGTAGATGCTATGGGGTAGGCCGAGTTGTCACATGTTTACCTTATCACCTGCCAATTTGTATGAAACTCGTAAATCCCGATGAACAATAGGATAATCCTCTTGTAACAACTATGATATCTGTACTTAAACCTTCTAGTACCTATATAAATTCTCAAGTGCTTATAGGCACTTGACCATTGCACGATATCTATAGTATACTTTAATTGCATCAGTGGATTCAACACAAGTGTAGTAGGTAACTAGTTTGTGTCAGGGTGAGGGGTTTGTGATGGAGCACCATTGAATCACCAATGATGTGGGATTTTGATACGATGATCATCGTTCCAATACTTGTTTAGGCGAAAAGCCGGAAAGTTTTCATTTTTACCAATACACTAGGGATTCACTGGATAGTGGTTGAGCCAAGGGTCAAAATGCTTCAGCCTCTCTTAGCTGCCGGTAGCATCGACCTATACAAAAAAAACCCAATAGAATTAATAATCTTCATTAAAGTTATAAAATTGTGTCAATCATAGTAAGCTGTTATGTCAGTCAACTAATGGACAATGGACATAACTTTTATAACAGAAGGACAGTGTTTAGGTAAAAATACTACCCTTCTTAAAACCAAAAAGTAAACTTGTCCTCACTGTCCCTCAGCACCGCTCCCATTCCATGTCCAGGGGGCCTAGACAAGGTTTCAATCGACAAGCGCTAACGCCAATAGAAAAGTAATAAAATGTATGGGAGTGACAGATGTTAACGAAAAGTGTTTCGTCGGCATCTGTCATTCGCCTACATTTTATTATTCATTATATTATATATATATATATATATATATATATGTATATGTGTGGAATAGTATAATCCGCCGTATTACAAAACAGCGCTGTTTTGTAATACGGCGGGTTTACGATCAGGTGAATTGAATACCGTGTAATGAAAATCTGCTGGAATGTGTGTCCCCTCCCTGCCGGCTAAATGGCTACGACTGGGAATGTGAAAAAATCGAGGCAGTAGTACATATAATGAATTGAAAAGGAAAACCATCAATCACGGCTAAGTAGGCATAACTAGTCACCGAGTAATAGTCGTCCAACTTAATGTGTACTTGGAAAGGCCAATTTTCTTACAAATTCAGCCGACGCAACCGCACCATTTAGTTGGCGCGCGCGGCGTGTCGATGTAAGACACACATGACTCGAACAAAAAATTTTGAACAAACTATCCAGCGATACCCCAGACTATTTCTCTTACTTACATAATTCTCACTTTAGGTGTAGGGGAGGTACCCCAAAAAAAAATGTTTTTTCAAGATTTTATTTTATTCTATTTTATCGGCGTATACCCATATATTTATATACTCATGCCGAATTACAGTTTTCTAGTAGTAATGGTGAGCTAAGCCGAAGACGGACGGTCAGACGGACGGACGGACGGACGGATGGCCAGACGGACATGGCGAAACTATAAGGGTTCCTTGTTGACTACAGAAACCTAAAAATCAAGAAGATTTTTTTTATTTTAAATTATGGTCAATAAATTATTATTATTCTTATTCTTAATAAAGTATTTTTTTTGGAATTGCAGCGTGTATTTGTTATCATTAATTTTTTTGTGTATATACCTATGTGAAATGCATTGGATCTGTGAAATACAAAAAGTATACATACAGATTTTTAAGTTAACTAAACATTTTCAGTGTTCTCAGATTTCCCTATAACATATTTTTCGACAAAAAGGTCCATGATTGTACTGTATAATATTTGGAGATCTACGTCTGGCCGAGAACAGCTTTTGTAGGTACCTACCAAAATTTCTCGTCAATTCTAAAAAGAAAGAACGATTTGCTGGCTGGTGATAAAAGTTCGTCATGAATAAATCGTAAATCTATTATTGCTCCAGTATATTGCGTGATAAGAGGTCGCCGCTCACCGCGCGTGATGTAAATTGCAAGCGATTTTCCTGAACGTCTTTCAATAGCCTAGCGATGCAATGAACAATGTATAAAGATTATCTAGTTGTCAAAAAATATTTAAATGGGTTTTTAGTTAGCTTAGTTTACGACCTTTGTATCCTAGCTGGTAGTGACCCTGCCTACGAAGCAAGAGGTTCGAATCCCGGTAAGGTCATTTATTTCTGTGATGGCACGAATATTTGTTCCTGAGTTGTGGATGTTTTCTATGTATTTAAGTATTAATTTATCTATATACGTATGTATATCGTCGTCTAGTACAGTACCCCATAGTACAAGCTTCGGTTACTTAGTTTGGGGCTAGGTCGATTTGTGTAAGGTAGTATAAATAAATAACTTATAAATTAGCGGTTTCAACGTACTCATTATATCAATGGACGCTGAATTACAAAGAAAACAATGTTATCGGATTTTTCTATTATCAACTACAGGCAACAAGCATTATCAATAAAAAAATATGTAAAACTAAGTATATTTAAGATCCCTTTTGTTCTCGTTGCCTCACGTGGGAGCTCTTGAAAATTGATCATAACAGCAAATTTGTGTACCGCGGTCTGCTTTCAGACAACGAACGAGGCCGATGTTTCCGGACATACGTTGGTTATAATTTCACTTAATATCAGCAGTTGAACCTTGTAAACTTATTTTTTAACCATTTTGGGTTTTGAAGTACGACTGCAAAAGTTGGGCACATAAATATGACATCTTTATATGTGGGTTTTTAGGTCACACAACGTATTTCACACATTTTTATCTTCGAATCAGGCCTTGTAGCTCATATAGCACAAGTACCAGAAAAACCAACCATGTGCGTGTCGGGCCACGCGCAGTGTAGGATTCCGCAGTTGCCTGTCTGTATTTGTTACATCGCCACGCTCGCGCCCAGTAAATGGTGGCGTCGGCGGGATTTGTACTTTTATTTAATACCCCATATGTGTATGTACGTTGCATGGTTTGGGTGTAATTTGCAGTTTCGGGATCCAGGGGGCATGCCTAACAACAATAATTTATGGCGCTGGTATCCGAAAGTGAACTATTTTCCCCTAACAACGTGCACTAAACTATCAGTTATAGGTACTACCTATTGCGGGCATGACTCGAACAAAAATTAGGGCTTTAAGGCCCAATATCTCGCAAACGAATCACTGAGTTGAGACATGGTATTAAGAAACCCATTAAAAAAATACATCCCGACTTTAGGAGTAGAGGAGAAAAAAAATCAAGATTTTATTCTACTGTTATGTCAGCGCGATTGATACCTATGTCGAATTACAGTTTCCTAGTTGTGAGCTAAACGAGGACGGACGGACGGACATGGCGAAACTTTAAGGGTTGTTGACTACGGAACCCTAAAAAAGGTCTTATATAGGTAACATAGGAAACTCAGGGTCCATATTGGCTCATATAAACTTGATGGTTCGATTTTTTCTAGTAATACCGCTTTTTAATCATATCATGAATACAGGCAATTCGGAGTTACGATAGTTATTAGCACAAATAATTATGAATAGTGATCATTATGAGATAAAATTGTATAAGACTCGAATAATATCGAAGTTAAATTATATGAACTTTGGTGCACCCCTCAGGGCACCTATGTTTTTAGCTATAACTGAAAAACCTTTAGACCGATCATGGCCAAAATAATTTAATTTTGGGCTACGGAACCCTAATTACTAAATATTTTATTACAAGATTAGATTAAAAATGTTTTTTAAGAATTATATTTATTATTTTACGCGGTAGAGGTATTGTTATAATTTTCCGGTAATATTTACGTCAATCTTAATCAATAGTACCTATTTATTATTATTGTGAGCCTGTAGTGTCACAGTGCTGGGCAAAGGCCTCCCCCCATTTTATGCAGCGCTCCCGATTCTTAGCAGTCTGGGCATTCTTTTAAAAAGGAGTCTCTCCATCGCCGACGAGGTCTGCTGCCACGTGTCCGTTTCGAGCTGTCGGGCTGTCATTCAGTGGCGATCTTGGCCCACAGTTCACTCGGCGTGCGGCAGACATGACCAGCCCAGTCCCACTTCAACGTGGCGGACTTCCGAGCTAGCTATATCAATAGTAATTTAAGAAAATTCACTGAAGTTTATCTTAGTGATATGGGGGGAAAGAAAGGATTTTATTAAACATTTTCCGTCATAAATCAAAATATAAGAAAAATATTTGTTTCAGAATGTGCAACTCAACCCTTTCATATTATTCCATCTGGCATAATATATAGACTGAATTTTTGCCCCCCTCTCATATCCGTAATTTTTCATAGAAAATAAACATACATACATAATTCAACTTTAAACTTTCCATACAAGCGTCTTACACGTACTTTAACAGACTAGGTATACACGGTGGTTGGTCTATCGTTTGCCAAATTAAAACGGCAGGAAGCTTGGGTCATTAATCATATTATCCGGCCTACAAAAAAAAATGTGGCCACGGTTTATTTTTGGATATTTTAAATTAAATTTGAAACATTTAATGGGCATACGTGTTTCAATTTGAATTAGAAATAAGGAAGGGAGCTACTTAAAAAAAAAATGTTTAATGTTGTACTGCTCCATAAAAGTCTAAATTATTTGCAAGTAACGTTTACTTATTTTTTTATTGACTTGCAATAAAAAAAATATTTTCTTAAATTCGATTGTTTATGAATTTTAGGGGGTCAACAAAAAAACACGTAGACGTTACTTGCAAATAATTTTGACTTTGATAGAACTAGCCGTACAAACGTCAACACAGTTAACTGACCATTCTGTATTTATATAGAACCTTATTACAATGCACATAGAGTGCACGGATGGTCAGTTAGCTGTGTTGTCGATAGTACAACCTTACACATCACAATTTTAAAAAACAAGGATAGACTATACTTCCTTTTTTAAAATTCTAGTTTAAACGCGTAAGCCCATATAATTTTTCAGAATTATTAAAAAAATCCGTGATCAAAACATTTTTTTGGAGACCGGAAAAGATAACAGGTAACAAACTGGGTACACATAGTTTGAGAAACGATGGACCAAACACCGCGTATATTACTTATTGTCAATGTGACAACAGCGCAGCGATGAAGGTTTTAATTTCCTTTTCTGTGTTCATTTATGACACAGATTCACCAAATTGCATTAAAAAATAAAAGTTTTGGTCAACAGCAAGTTTCCAGTTATGTGCAGCAGACGCGAGCACCTGTCAGGCGGGTTTGAAAGCAATCCTAAGTTAGCAATGTTGCTGTCGTCTCTATAGCCACATAACGTACAACTATGAATAAGTCTAGAGGACTCTTGTTGGCTATGATTATGAAACTTACGAGTATGAATTAAATTATACCGTAAGCATACATAGAAAAAAAAAGAAGGTAATATTGGATACATTGTTAGATATTCTGTTTGTATAAGCGCACTACAAACGAATCAATTATCACTTGTGATTTGTCCAATGCAATTTCAGTCTAATTTTACCAGATTAGTTAAATACCATTTAGTCAAAATAATACTTATTTTTGCTCATGATATCAACAATAAAGACGGAACGTGATGTTAAAAAAAACATCAAAACTTTGTACTAAAGTTTTTATAGCTCCTTCAAAATACAAGATTAGATTACTTATATTTTGAATTTTTTACTTCAAATCTACTTCACAGAAAACTAGGCCGATCATAAATAATTTCCATATTTCAATTATTTCAATACAACTCGTTTGACAGTAAGATCAGCAGCACAACATGCTTCCTGACAATAGCAATTAGTAAACTTGTGATAAATGTACGATGACAAAGCATTACCTCCATGTATAGAAACCTATAAGACCAACGTCTTAAAAAAATATGTACCTGAGGTGAATAAAATAAGCCACCCTATTTCAAATCTCATCATCATCCTCCTAGCGTTGTTCCCGGTTGTGCCCCTAAAGGAGCCCGGGGTCCGCTTTGACACCTAATCCCAAGATTTGGCATAGGCACTAGTTTTACGAAAGCGACTGTTATCTGACCTTCCAATCCAGAGGGCAAACTAGGCATTATTGGGGATTAGACCGCTTTCCTCACGATGTTTTCCTTCACCGAAAAGCTAACGGTAAATATTTCGTACAAAAGTCCCGAAAAACTCATTCGTATGAGCCGGGATTCGAACCCACGACCGCCGCTTGACAGCCGCATGCCTGAACCACTAGGCTACCGTAGCTCTCCCTATTTCAAATCGAATATCTTTATTTTTAATAAATGATGACCGAGAAGAAAACCTTCACCGTTACATTAATATTAACTTTTTAACCGTAAGAAAACGTACCTACAACCGTTTGAGTTTCTATAAATGTATGAGAATCTACCTACATAAAAACCAAGTTTTTTGGGAGAACTAAGTACAACCGTTTGAGTTTCTATAAATGTATGAGAATCATCACAAAAACCGAGTTTTTTTAAGAGACCAAAGTAGTACCTATTCGGAGCCGAGACCTCTATATTTGTTCATATATGCCTTTTCGGCCGCCTCTGCAGCCGCACCCGCTCTGGAGGACGTTCCGTGGAGATGGGATTGGCCCAACGTGTCTGTGTCGATGCAGGTGTCCGGCCCAATGCAGTTTTTTCTTGTTTATTCTATTAATGCAGAAGAAAAAATCGGCGAGCTACCCGGTTTGTAAATTTGGAATTTGGTTTTCTTTTGTGTGTCGCAGTATAATATCTACTTCTTCTTCTTTTCCCTCTTGACAGAGCGGTCGTGGCACTAGTGGTTGTCATGAGGGAGGTTGAAGGGCAGTTTTAGCTCGCCTTACCAACTTCAAATAAAACTGGAATTACTAGTATGAGACATGTTTTGGGTATCAATATCGGATTAATATTTGTCTATAACTAATAATTAATAGTTTTAACGACTATTATTACCACGCCGTTTCATTAATGTACGATTAATAGATGAGAACTTATAATTTAAAAAACAGTTATGTGCGTGTCGGACCCCGCGCAGTATAGTGTTCCGTATTTGCCTGTCTGGCCCCTATACCACAAAACTTTACAGGCGCACAATTCGACAAAATTGTACAATTTTCTATAGAAAAAGTTGTCAATTTTGTCAAATTGTACGCTTGTAAAGTTTTGTGGTATAGGCCCCTGGTTTGTCTTTGTTACATCGACACGCGCGCGCCAACTAAACGGCACCGTTGCATCGCCCGAATTTGTACGAAAGTTGGCCTTTTCAAGTAGGTATGTACTACTGCCATGTATATACCCAGTAGGTAGTAACCATTTAGCCGGCAGAAAAAGATTGTATTCTTCCATTTTGTCAGCGTGAGTGATTTATATACCCATGCCGAATAACAGCATTCTAGTAGTAAGGGTCACTGAGCAAAGGCGCAGACGGACGGACGGACAGACGACCATTTGGAAACTACAAGGGTTTCTTGTTGAATACGGAACCCTAAAAATAACCTACTGTATGGATACTAGATGTAATTGGCATTTCATAACATAGCCATTTGTATTATAAATAATGTATTGTGAATGTGTAATGGTATTTGTTTTGCCTTTATTATGATTAATGGAATGGTGTTTGTTTTCACGTTAACAAAAATTCCACATATTTTGATCTATAAGTAGGTAAGTACCGAATAGATATTGGAACTCTAGTTCTCCAATATCTATTCAACAATCTTTCATAAAAATAATATGGCAATGAAATATTGACGTTATGTTCATTGTGAAAGGCTGCGTAGTCACGTCTCGGGTGCGCGACGTGCGGTGAGACAAGATGCCTAATACCTACTGTAATGAAAATTCGCACAAAATTAGAGTTGGCCTGCACAGTAATCGTCTTTTGTTTCAATATCAATTTGTGAAACGACATCAGCCATTTAGAAGTTTTGTTTTCATTTCATTGCATGTTTGAGAATAACCGCTATACATTACCTCAGCGTAAAAAGGGATTGCCAAGACTCGTACCCCTCTACGGCCTGATATACTTAGCCGGCAATCCCTATTTTCCCGGCCTCTGTAGTGATGTCCTATATGTAGGTACCTACACAGTCTTTATTGTCACTGACATAAGATGCATAAGTAGATATTTTAGGAAAGTACTCTGTGTAGGTACATATTGGAGAATTCGACAGTACCTAATAATAATAATAATAACCACAAATATCTAAAGGGTGTGACTGCAAGTTTTTTGTACGAGATTCTCCTCTCCTTTCACGTGTGACTGTTATGTTATGTTTTCCTGTGATATTTACCTGTGATGTACTTCTCCAGCCTTTTTTGTATCTTGTTACACAGTCATGATGCATTTGTTTATCTTTACTCATTTCCTGTTACTCTCATATAACCCTAACGATTAACTAGAACAGATCGTTCAGGCATAAGTTCGCATTTGTAATTAACTTCTTTATCTGTAAATCGTATACAATCTTTATTTTGTAGAATGCAGAGTTTACTACTGCTTCTATGGGGGCTGCTAATAGTTTTTATAAAAAGGCAATAGTTTATAATACATACCTACTTGTCTATTTATAAAACAATAGTGTAACACTTGGTGTACTGCCGTTTGGGCAAAATATTTTTCGCCAAATTTTACTTCCCAAAAAATTTATTGCAGTAGTTTCATTTGAAATTTAAAATGCGATATGTAAGTGTGCTAAAGGTTCACTTGGGACCTGTAGCACACTTACATATCGCATTTTATTCATTTGGTCTAATTATCATTTGGCATTATTTTACTTTGTCAAGGTTTATAAAGATAATTATTCATTAGGCAATCATTTTCCTTTGGCTAATATTATATTCCAAAAAGATGTTAGACCTAACATAGTCTACCTTAAGGAAGGTCTCAGTTAGGTACGACGACGAGCGAAGAGAGGAGGAGTGTTAGGTAGAACTGCGACCATACAGCGCCAGAACCGAACATTTTTTAGTAATACTTAAATTACATATTATGTAAGTACCTACAAAAGTCTAGAGGATTTTTCTAGTATAATGACTAACCAAAAAAATACAGAAGGGAAGAAGGATAAGAGACCATATGGGCATTGATTGTTATATTATAATTATGAATATTATAGAATGAGATCGTTATACACATTGATGTTCCATGCACAGTGCATTATACCTATACGATGCAATGCAATATTTTGGGAATATTATGTTATGTCAAACGATACATTTGACTAAACCATACTAGGTAAAATAAAACATGACCAACTAACTATTTGTCAACTGTACTGATGTACCTACTTATTCAAAGCAAATAAAGATTCTATTCTATTCTATTCTAAAGAATAATTTGCCAAATGAAAATTCGGTAACTGCAAAATTGCGATAAGTTGTTTTGACTATTGATTCTTTGCCAAATGATATTTTGAGAAAAATAGATTGGGATTTGATACTTTGGGAAAAGTTTTTCGCCCATACATTAGTAATCCGTAGAACTTAATATTTTTTCTGAACATGTCGTTCAATAGGTAAAGCCAGCCATAATTTGAAATAGTTTTCATAGTTTGAGCTTCCAAGCACACTTGATTTTTATGGATATAATTCAAACGTATTAAATACGTCATTGATAAATAACGTTTACTTGCGCCAGCTACGCATGTGATCGAATTGTACTTTACCAGCTTAGCTAGCATAATAGCGTGTATGTCAGCCATAAAGCATTCATCCATACTTGCTACCAAGAACCAAATGCTGTATGGCTGACATAAACTCGATTACGCTAGCTTGCCAGGATTCAACTCTTGCACCGCTAAAGTATAATTGAAATTGAGGTTTTTTAGTAATTTATTAAGAGTTCACGCCATTTACAGCAACAATAGGAACTCAAACTAATCATTACTATAGCCCCATTTGCACCCATCTTCAACTATGTGTAGCAATATTGTCATAGAAACTTAAAAGTTCGTAAGCAATAAATTCTCAAATGATTTCGAAGGCCGAGCCTCAGGTGAGGCCCTCGAAGGTTAATTTTACGGGTTATGGACACACGTTACGTATAGTGCCTTCGAAACTTATGGAGAAGACTTTCTATGAGAACATCAATATTATGCGAAATTAATAATTATGGAATTTATTTAGTACAAAAGAAGTGACACCGCCATGCCAGATTTAGGTGGTTCGGGTTTTTGGCATTGGCCATCCAAAGAACCAGAGCCGGGCATAATGAATGACTGTTCATGACGTGCGATACGATACATTCAATACAGGAGTAGTTTTTTCGTAACCATGTTTTATTGTCAAACTTATAATTTTGAAATGAATGTAGTTATGTAAGGCTTTCTTACACTTGTTTTTTTATCTTTTCACGTTATGCCGCTTCAATGTGATGATGCGATTATCTACTACTTGGCACCATCTCGATAAGTAAGATAAGTAAATCATGTGATGTGATCTTAGAGTGTATCGTATTATTGGATCATGGGACACCGCTGTACCTACTGTACGTGTACAGAACCTGCAACAACATATATATAAGTAGGTACAAATAGTTTCGCCCGCTTTGCCTATTAGTCGATGCAACCTCGTGACTGTGAAAAACATTTCTCACACAAACACAACTTTTCTCTCTAACTGTGAGGGAATAATAACTACACTCTTTTCCACGAAAGTTGGTTATTCCAGAAATCTATATTTAATGTTAAAAATTGTACTGAGGCTTTAGTATAAGTTTTACCGAAACAAAACTTCACGATCGCGTTTGCGTTTTACCCTCAATTTGTATGGGATTTGACAGCTAAACGCGAACGCGGTCGTAACGTTTTGTTTCGGTAAAACTTATACTAGAGCCTCTGAACTGATAGTAGTTGTCCTACGCATGAAGCTTGGATGAAAATAGTGAAACTGCCGAACTCAACATGGTCTTTAAAAAACTTTACCGATGTAGCTGAGCGGGATGTCCGGCCGGTGCCCCCGGTCGCCTCCAGATGCAATTTGACGGCTTCTATTCCAGACCGCTTGCCGCGCGTCGGAACAGCTGAAAATTCTGAATTCGCCGAACGCTTTACCCCACGAAAGTCCGTTTTCTTTCCAAGATTGTCTGTGGTTTGTTGTTTAGCTCCTCGCACTTCTTGCTTGACCTCTTGTTTCGCGCCTCGAGCATCACATTTTAACCGGCGATCACGCGTCTTCATTTTTACCTTTAAATACAGTTCATAATCATAATAGATTGATTTAAATATTTCGCGATATATTTACTCACTACTTGTTGGTATAAGGAAAAACTTCGACAGCAGAATAAAGGTACTCATTGACTTTTACAGATAAGATTTGCCTCGAAGGTGAATGGGAAGTGATAAAAAACAACACAGTATTCAGCTGGCTCTAGTACGTGACGTTGTGGGGTCTTTATGTTAGCACCTCGCCGCGGTCACGTAAAGGCCGCCAACCGCAGTTCGGCCGGGTGGGTGCAGGAGGCGCGGAGGCGGTCGCGATCGCGCGAGTATCGGGCGGCTGGGAGACGGACAGCTCGCCGGCACTGCTCGCAGGCTCCGTGTTTCAGCAGCTCCAGTATTCACACGAGCACTATTTACGGCTGCAGATCGACTGACAGCTTGTGTGATACACGCGAGTGTGCAATCGTGCGTCGGGGTCTGGCCGGACTGGCGCGCGCGCACGCTTCGTTAGCGGCACTCGGCAGCCATTGCTTCGTACTCGTATTAATTGAAGGAATCTTGTGATAGAGGAGCAGTACATATGATTCACTGTGTCAAGATCATTAACACTAATGTTTATTACAATTTTGTGCACACGACTAGGTCATGATTAACTCGATATGCTGTTAGAGCTGCTATTTAATTTATTATGTGTCTATAAAGTAGGGATTAAGTTAATACTCATCTGCTTGATTATTCTAACTAAGACGAAGCCAAGAATGGCTTGACTAAGGGGTCAACTCTTACTGACGCTATAACAGTTGTGTAGCATTACGTATTATTTTCCAACTTTTAAACTTTATTTTCGCTTTAAACGACTTGAACCGATATTACGATATTTATAAATCCACACTTAAGTACCTAGAGAGCCACTGTAGCCGAGCGAGCAGTGACTTATAAAGCTTATTTATTCGTTTCATATTTAACAGTGGCTTTTCGGTGAAGGAAACGTCGTGAGGAAACCAGTTTAATCCCAATAAGGCCTAGTTGTAATAATAATGCGGACCCCGGTCTCCTTTAGTGCACAACCGAAAATAAACGCTGGGAGGATGATGATATCATGAATACAGGCTGTTCGGGATAACGATGTAGGACCTTAAGGAGGTTATACACTGGAATATTAGGACGGTTTTTTAACCTTACATGTCTTCGTCCAATCTAACATCTCAAACTATCACATTAAACACGTATCGCAGCAATGAACGCACTTTTAAAGTAAAGGGAATTACTGGCCTTCGGTCGCGACCACGACAGGTCGAACTTATATTTCTCTTTTAGTGAAGACTTCTTAACAGAGTAGTCCATATTATTTTAAACCCTTTTCTTGGCAAATAACAAAAAAAATGTGAGTTCGAGCCTCGTTTGCGCCTTGTAGAGCCAAAAAAATTGTCTGTTACAAAAATACAAAAAGAACATCAAAAATTGTGTATCATAAGTATATGATACAATGTAAAGAAAAGGGCACAATTCGAAAATATATATTCCTGTAAGAGTAAGCAAACTATTTTCTTTAATTTCATTCCGAAGTGATTGTTCAGCACTCATACGGTATACTATTCGCAAATACCTCTTTTGCAAAATAAATGTAATTTTCATCTCTTGCTCTGAAAGAGGATCGCTGTTGTTCTAGAAAGTGTGCAGAAAGTGATACGTTTCTACATAGTGTATTCAAATTAGTCTTCACCTTATAAGCATTATGCGGAAACAAATTCTAATAAATATCAACCGCCACTGACAAAGGGAAATAATTTTATTCTTACTAGTTCAAGGAATTTATTTTATTAAATATAAAATACGTTTATGTTGTAAATTCATTAGGTACTTTTATTTTATTTTAGCTAAAAGCTAGGTGGTGAAAAATGGAATACACCCACTAACCTTTTTTTAACTTATAGTTGTGCATGTGCTAAGGCAGAAACGCATACAGACACTCTCCAACTAATATTAATAATAAATACAAATAGTAAGAAAATATTTGAATAAGTAGGCTATTTTCGTCTATCACAATTTCATTATGAAAATATGTTATTTATGTAGTTTTGACTTTAGGAAATACGAATATATTTGGTTATAAAAACGTAAAAATATATTAACTTAATTTCAAAATTAAAATCGTAGTTTTATTTTTATTATCTATATGTCACGTGACTGAAAACGCCGACCACCATTTTTTCTCGTGAGTGACGTCATTACACATATATTACCATAAGCGCGGGTGAGACAGACATTTGCCTCTTTCTTTAGCACGGGTGAGATGGGACTAAATAGTCTCTCTGCTCTGAGGGCCTACCGCGAAACGAAAACGAACTTCGTTCGTGTGGTTCCGTCCGTAGGCCCTCTGATAACGTCACGATAAAGGCGGCTGCCGTTTTTGAATTGTGTACTTTTAATACTTAAATATACTTATATTGTTTATATTGTTTAATGATTGATTTTTTTTCCCTGTTTTTTTACTTTCCTCGTATTCGATATGAAAAGTAGTGTTTAACTTGGGTGAAAGTCACCCATTTCTGACTCTAAAATATCTCGTCAGTAATGGGTGCCTTTCAGCCCTTGGTTAACAATCTACTATTCATTACTGTGCAATAGGAAATGCAAAAAAAAAACACCTTATCTTTGAAATGAATTCTGTTTCCTGATTTGTCGATTTTAATGTCTAGCTGTATTCTGGTTAGTTGATAGGAAATACAAATGTTTTTTAAAGAGTTGTGGTTGGTGGTTGTAATACGGTGAACTGTTTTGATTGGTCAAATTAAATGTTTTATAAATCGTAAATATGTATACATATTTTCCCTAGGGGCTAAATGTACTACTTTAGCCCCGCTTGCTAAGCCTAATATGACGCACTTTTGGAGCATGAGAAGTGAAAAATAATTTATGACTTCTTTTTCACAAAAAAAGGTAATACGAAAGATTTAATTAATTATAGGCGTATAGCACTTTTGACTAGTTCTTTAATAATATTTGAAAAAGTAATTTATGTCCGATTGAACAAGTTTTTGAGTAATTCAAATCCTGAGTTCCAACTAGTTCGGCTTTTAAAAACAGAAATCAACTTCTTGGGCAATTTTCAAAATGATTTAAGACATTTGGGATACAGTCAACGATAAGAAGTTTTGTGTGTCATGCATTATGGGTTCAGTGAAATAGTCAATAGAAAAAGCTTTGAGTAGTTGCATCGGAATACCGTCATTCATATCCTGTTTTTTTTTTAATACGTCTACTAGAAACATACTGTTACACACTTTATCTGCAATTAATTTATGCTCGTTGTGACCAGACGTATTATATGTGTGTTGGTTTGTGAAAACGTTATTAAATGCTTTTGCTATAATTACTGCTTTCGTAATAATGTTGCCGTCAAAATTCAATTTCTCGATTGAATTAGTAATTGTATTCGTAGACGATGTGTGCTGTTTTATGAGCCCTCACTTAGCTTTAGTTTTATTTGTGCTGTTTTTAATTAACTTATCATTTGATATTATTTTTAACCTTCTAATGTAATTTTTAAAAACCTTGCAATATTTCTTGTATTTCTGTGTATACTCATTAATTATAAGTTTGTTATTTTGATTTTGTAGATGCCTGGTATCTTCCAATTAGGTTTCTTTTTGTTTGTATTGTTTACTTCTTCCACAGTGGTATGCAAAGATAGAATACTAGTTGAAATAAGTCTATGAATATTTCATATGCACAATTAACGTCTGTTTCTTCTTATATTTGAGTAAAAATAATTTTCGACATATATTTTATGAATATAAATTTCTAAATTAGCGTAATTTTTTCTTATATGCGCATACCAAATCTTTTCATGAAAACTGACACTAGCTGGTATCATTATGATTTGACACGTATGATCAGATAGGCCTATGGCCCGCAGTGGACGTCTTTCGGCTGATATGATGATGACGATGATATTCATAACGTTCGACGCACATTCACGGTGATTAGTCTGATTAGTTAAGATATTGTCTATACAGGTTTGACTTTGATGAGTAATTCTGGTAGTCTCGTGTTTGGTCGGAATCATGTTAAAGAGGTTTGGGTAAAAATGTATTTTTTTTTAGATGAGCGGCCACTCCTAAAAGTGGTAGATTATGATAGATCTACTCAAAACAAACATATTTTGTTATAAAATGTAATACACTAAAATGCATCGGAGCCGAGATATTAGCAATATATATTTTCACCACACTAACTAGGAAAGCTCTTTTTTATTCTTTAAAAACAGATAGCAAAACTTCATTTTATTCACAAGAGTGCAAAGAATATTTGAAATCCGAACGTGTCACGTTGTCATCAGCTACTTTTTTAAACTTAATAACATGTTAAAGGCCAGTCCTGGCAGGACAATTTTCACCCAACTGATTAAATTGTCTCATAAAATCAGGTGGTGTGGACGCAAAAATAATGTTATATTGAATTGTATTCAATTAAAAACATATAGCGCAAACATTTTCATCTTACAAGAAGTTTTATTTGGATTCATCCATTTTAATTACTCTGAACGCACCACAAGTAACAGTGAAATACAAAACTCATGAAACGGAACGCAGCCGAATAGATTTTTTTTCTTGATGGGAACCCATTCTTCAAATTCAAAACTTTTCTGTCGTCAGTGTTTTGTTTTGTGCAAATTAATAATTATACGCAAATTCTCGACTTTCCGTGTGAATTTGGCGTGAATATGAGTGACTCAAACTCAGATGACGAAGAGCAATTGCAATTGACGCCAGCAGAATTGCGGCAAGCCGTACAAACGGCAGAACTTCATTTGTTACCCGAAAAATCGCGGCTAAAGTACCTCAAAGCATTCGATTTCTTCAATGAATGGAGGCATAAAAAAGGAGCTAATATGGTCTCCGAAACGGTGTTACTATCATATTTCCTTGAACTAGCCAATTAAAAAAGGCCAGTACGCTTTGGAGTACATTTTCAATGCTAAAATCAACTCTTAAAATAAAGATGAATGTGCATATTGAGACATATCCAAAGCTAATGGCATTCCTAAAAAAAACATCAGCCGGTCACAAACCAAAAAAGTCGAAGATTTTTACGGCTTCAGATGTTCAAAGATTTTTAAATGAAGCGCCTGACATGGATTATCTAGCGGTAAAAGTAAGTTAAATGCTTTGTTTCCTTTAATTGCTCTTAGAATAAAGACAGAAAAATGTTGACCAAGCCTTGTGCTATCTTGTTTTAAGACATACTTACTTTAAAACATATCCTTTTAATATTTCAGGTGGTCCTCATCGTAGGAATAAGTGGTGCATGCAGGACACAGGAACTTACATATCTCACGACTAACAATGTTGAACAACATTCTGATAGATTATTATTATTCAAATTGCCAGACACTAAAACATATATTGAGAGAAACTTTGTGGTTCAAAATGAATATGTGGAAATTATAAAAAAGTACCAAAACCTAAGGCCTTCTAATACCGCAACTGATAGATTCTTTCTATCTTACCGCAAGGGAAAGTGTGTTCGACAACCCATGGGGCCAAACAAAATGGGAAGCTTGCCACATGATATTGCCACATTCCTCAAGCTACCATCACCAGAACTATACACAGGTCATTGCTTCAGAAGGACCTCTGCAACTCTGTTGGTGGACTCGGGTGCTGATTTGACTACCCTTAAGCGCCATGGTGGCTGGAAGTCAAACACAGTTGCAGAAGGCTATCTAGAGGACTCTATTGAAAACAAGGCAAAAATATGTAAGGGAATTGTGAGCAGTATTACACTTAACAAGTCATCCACAAATCCATTGAACCGTCCATCAACTTCAAAAGATGCACAACCAAGTTATATTGAAGATCCATGGACTGATAGTGAATGGGTATCAGTTTCAATGAATGTCCACCCTTACACAGTCTATGGTCACAGCTTTAAAAACCCAAATCACGATCTCTATGCCCTTCTCTTCCTGCCAAGCCTCGGAACGCTGTACACGTATGTACTACACTAATATATTAATGTGTGAAATAAATCCTGAAGATCTTTTAAGTGTTTTCATCAGCACCCCACTCCGCTTCACCAACTCTTGCACCTTCAGGTTATGGGCCCAGAGCTATACACACTGCGATTTATAATTTTTATTGTGAAGCGGTCAAGAAAGTGGTGGTTGCATTTTGTGGATCGTCCTCCCGGCTCGGGCGAGTTCGCGTTGTATAACCTAAAAATATATACAAATTCACAATGAGTGCTGATGAAGTTCGCCTTTATTCTTTTGCCAAATTGGAAGGAGTTTCCAATTATTCCACATGGAAATTTTACATAGAGATGGCACTGACGCTTGAAAATCTAAGGGACTGCATTTCGGGCGTGGAAACCGACGCAACTAAAATCCAAAAAGCACTAGCTCGTATTTGTCTCTCCGTTAAACCTACATGTCTTCAATATGTGAGAAATGCCACGACAGCACGTGAAGCGTGGGATAACCTGTCTAAGGTATTTGAAGACAAAGGATTTTACAGAAGAGTATGTTTACTACGTAAACTTCATCGCTCCCAGTACATCGATTACCCTGATATGAGCGCCTACATCGAAGGCGTGACGGATTTAGTCCAACAACTTGCCGATATTGGCAAGACTAACGAAGATGCAGAAGTCGCAGAATTGCTTCTCAGCGGACTGCCAGAAGAGTATAATGTAATAGTATCAAGTTTGGAATCCGCCAACGTGTCCCTGTCACTGACGAGTGAGCTTGTGCGCACCAGGCTCCTGCAAGAAGAACATCGACGTGGCAATGGGAACGGGATTCAACATATGAACACATCTACGGATACAGCCCTCGCTGCTCGCCGAAGCAATATCAAGTGCAACTATTGCAATAAAATTGGACACATAAAATCAAAATGTTACAAATTAAGAAATGATAAAAGGAAGACTAAGAGTGAGGAACATGTACTTTTAGCGCTAACATGTAACAATTTTTGTAATGATCAGTGGCTAGTTGATTCGGGTGCTAGTTCCCATATGAGCAGTGTTAAAGGTAATTTTATAAATTTTAAAAGCGTTTCTGAAAATGTCACGGTAGCTAATGGCCAGAACTTAACATGTGTTGGTAGAGGAGATGTGTTTTTTAGAACCAAGTACGGTAATATTACTCTAACAGATGTCATGTTTGTACCAGATCTCTCAACCAATTTAATAAGTGTAAGTAAATTATGTGAGAAGACCATATCTGTAAATTTTGTAAAAGAAAAATGCCTTGTACTTAGAGAAAACACTACCATTTTATCCGGCACTAAAGTTAATGGGGTTTATCATTTGGACATTGAAGGGGTAGGTCAATCTTATGATTCACAGGTGGCAAATACTTCAACCAGGGTGGTGCCCATGGATTTGTGGCACAAAAGGTTGGGCCATTTAGGTTACAGAGGTATGCACACCCTAAAAAGTTTGGTTTCAGGTCTGATGTTTCAGCAGCCTCAGCATGAACAATTACAGAACTGCGTGTCATGTGCTGAGGGGAAGCAGAAAGTTGTGGCGTTTCCCAAAGGGGAGGCCACACGGGCCAAGCAGCTTTTGGAACTTGTGCATTCGGACGTGTGCGGTCCGTTTCCTGTAAGCAGTTTGGGTGGATCAAGATTTATGGTGACCTTCATAGATGATTTTTCAAAGAAGACATTTGGTTTCTTCATAAAACACAAATCTGAGGTAATGTCCAAATTTATTTTATTTAAAGCTACCGCTGAGAAGCAAACAGGTTGTGTCGTAAAGAGGCTGAGAAGTGACAGAGGTGGGGAGTATTGTGGTCATAGATTCAGGGATTATTTACAAAAAGAAGGCATTGTTCATGAGACCACAGTTCCATATTCACCTCAACAGAACGGGGTAAGCGAACGTGAAAATAGGACGCTTCTCGAGAAAGCTCGAAGCATGCTTCGGGAATCTGGCCTAGGTAAGCATTTTTGGGCTGAAGCAGTCTCAACTGCAATTTATTTAAAAAACAGGTCGCCCACTGCTAGTGTACCTGGCAAGACTCCTGAAGAAGTGTGGTCTGGTAGCAAAGTTGATCTTAGTCATTTGCGAGTGTTTGGCTGTAAAGCATTGTCTCTTATAGATGCCAGCAAACGTGACAAATTAGATGCCAGATCAAAACATTGCATTTTTGTTGGTTATGCAGAACACTCTAAAGGCTATAAATTATTAGACCCTTTGAATCTTAAAAATGTTATTATTTCCAGAAATGTAATATTTTTAGAAAATGAATTTTATAATATGACCATGAAAAATATTTTACAGAGCCCCACTAATGTTGTGCAACATGATTTGCGTAAAACACAATCTAGTAATATTAATATTCTATTGAATGATGACTTGTGTCAAACACGATCAGATGAAAATAATATTTTAATGAATAATGACATTTTAATTTTTGATGATATTTCAATTAATAATGAGTCTGATGACAGTAAAAATAATGATATCACAAATAATTCTAATGCAAACAATGATGTGGTTTCAGATAACGATATATCATGGAGCAGTGCCGCAGATGACAATGAGCCAGGTCATACTTCGCTGCCATCATCACCCGAGGAACAGTCTGTTCGAGGGGAAGATACAGAGCTTGAGCCGGAGCCTGTGTCTGACAGTGAGTCCTATGTGCCCTCACCGTCATCATCGTCCTGCAACGAGCGGAATGTTCGAGGGGAAGTTATGCTCGAACCGGAGCCAGCAGCTGGCTGCGAGCGACGCGAACATCCCGCGCGCAGCACGCGTTGCAATAAACCTGTCAGGTACAATGATTATAATTTGTCAGACTCGTCATTGCTAGTCACCAATAAATGTCTAGTTGTCAATGAACCTCTTACTTACGAAGAGGCTATGAATAGCCCCCAAAGGCAAGAATGGCAAACAGCCATGCAATCTGAGTTTAACTCATTAATGTCCAATAATGTATGGACCCTTGTAGATAGGCCCTTAAATAGTAATGTAGTAAAATGCAAATGGGTCTTTAAGTTAAAGAATGGATCTTCAGGTTCAAGTAGTAGTAATGCAAAGTATAAGGCGCGATTAGTAGCTCGTGGTTTCTCTCAGAAACAAGGCATTGATTATGATGAAACCTTTGCTCCAGTAGTTCGTCACTCGACGATGCGTTTATTGTTTTGTATTGCTAATGAATTAGATATGGAAATTGAACATGTAGATATAACAACAGCATTCTTACATGGAGACTTAACTGAGAAAATATACATGGAACAGCCATTAGGGTATATCTGTAATGAAAATAAAGTCTGCTTATTAAACAAGAGTATATATGGTCTGAAACAGGCCAGCAGAGTTTGGAATCATAAAGTAAATAGTGTGTTAATTAAAAACGGTTACATGCAAAGTAAATGTGAGCCCTGTATATACATTAAAAGGTCAGATCGGAGCTTAATAATGATTGCCCTTTATGTGGATGACTTTTATATTTTTTGGAATAATAAGGATGAAAAAGAAACATTATGTAAACTGTTACAGTCTGAATTTAACTCCAAACAGTTAGGAACTTTGAAAAATTGTTTGGGCATTGAGATATCAAGGGATAGGAAGCGTGGTACATTAGCTTTGTCTCAGTCAGACTATATAAGAAAATTCAGTAATTTTAAAGTTTAACATGTCCAATTGTAAAAGTGTTTCTAGTCCAATGGCAAGTAATTGTAAACTTGAGAGACCCAAGCAAGATATAGATGGTTTATCAGAAAATGTTTATCCATTCAGAGAATTGATTGGGTGCCTCATGTATTTATCCGTTTGCAGTCGGCCTGATATTAGCTTTGCTTTGTCACAACTTAGCCAATTTTGTAATTGTTTTACAAAAGATCACTGGATAGCAGCGAAAAGAGTCCTGCGATATTTGTCAGGGAAAATTAATTATTGTCTCATATTCGTTAAAAGTGGTAATTTTAACGTTTCAGTATTCGCAGATGCGGATTTCGCTAATGACTGTGATAGGAAGTCATACAGTGGCTTTGTAATAAAAATAGGTGACTCAACCGTTAACTGGGAATCTCGTAAGCAGCGATGCACTGCACTCAGCAGTACTGAAGCAGAATACTTAGCTCTTGGCGATGCCTGTCGTGAACTTTGCTTTGTCAGGAATTTCATGAATGAAATTTTTGATAAACAAATGTGTTGTACACTCTATAGCGACAACCAAAGTGCGTTGAGACTCCTAGAGATACGTGAATATTGTCACAAGAGGACAAAGCATATTGATTTGAGATATCACTATGTAAAAGAAATAGTTAAGAAATATGATATATTAACTAAGTATTTGCCTACTGATAAGATGATAGCGGATATTCTAACTAAAGCTTTGTCTGGTCTTAAGCACTCTAATTTTGTACATGATTTGAATTTGAAAATAGTAGAGCCTTAATGTTAATGCATATGTGTGACATGTACTTTCTCTTCATAAATGTGAAGCGTGAGGGGAAGTGATAGTGAATGGGTATCAGTTTCAATGAATGTCCACCCTTACACAGTCTATGGTCACAGCTTTAAAAACCCAAATCACGATCTCTATGCCCTTCTCTTCCTGCCAAGCCTCGGAACGCTGTACACGTATGTACTACACTAATATATTAATGTGTGAAATAAATCCTGAAGATCTTTTAAGTGTTTTCATCAGCACCCCACTCCGCTTCACCAACTCTTGCACCTTCATGGACTTGTCCATCAAATAACAAGGATACCCAGTTTGAAAGTGCTGCTGCTAGCATTCCTACTGCTCCCTCTCCTACATTTACAGCAGAAAATAAAGAAAATGATAACAATTTTGCAAATAATAGCACCCAAGTTACCAATAACACCATCTCAGTTCCCAAAAAAATATGATTATTAACTTGTTTAATTGTAATGTAACTTTCAATTGTTAAAACCATTTAATTCCACTTACTGAAAAAGGTGTGCATTATAGTATGTATATTATAGTTACGAATGTCTTTCCAAGTCTTTTGTATCATTATATGTGTAATATAATACCTAACAAAATAAGTAAAACTTATAACATACATACAATTTGTAACTGAGTATATGTTTCAGGGGGCCTAGCCAAGATGACAATTGTTTGGGCTGCGGCAGCAAAACTATCTGGCTCTATCATACTAATATGGAAGAGTGAGAGAGAGACAGATACTTTCATTGTAATTGCAAAAACAAATCACATTTCTTGGCTGGAGCCACTACACTAATATGCAAAATTAAAACATAATTTGTGGTTTTAGATTTTTGTAGGGTTTTCACAGTTTTAGGTATTTTAAGTACATTTATTCTATATGTATTTATTACCACCCAATAATGGTAAATATATTCAGAAAATACTTGTAGGTATACTTAAATTACCTAAAACTGTAAAACCATACAAAAATCTGAAACCATACATTCTGCTTTAACTTTGCATAAACTGGCCGCTTTCCTAGTGTTAATTACTAAACTTTATTGATAACTACATGCTCTATTTTTATATCCCAGGTACTAATGACAGTTCAATGGGCCCACTAGTGCCCAATCTATATGGTTTTGTAATATTACACTTCTAGGGCTTATGAGGTAGTAACTAGTACAGTCGCCATCAGATATATCGGAGCGGCCAAGGCGCTCACAAATATCTGAACACGTCTCTAATGCCTTGACAATAGAGACGTGTTCAGATATTTGTGAGCGCCTTGGCCGATCCGATATATCTGATGGCGACTGTAACTATTGTACTGTGGTTTTAGTACCTGGGGTTTAAAAACAGCTTTTACTTACTTTACATGTTGGTATGTAAATATTACAAATATTATATGTACTTGGGTACAGTCAGCAAATCTATTAGTTTAGCACCCTTGCATACATGTTTGTTAATAGTTAGCTAATAGTTTTGCTGACTGTACAGTGTACATAAGATTTCCTGCCAATTTGTGTACCTACTAGTTAAAATAAAGGCTGATTTTACATACTATTACAGTTGTTTTTCTTATGTATTATTTTCGTCGCTTTAGTGAGGTGAAAAGATTTGTGTTACACGCGGGTGCAGTTATTTTGACGTCTCGTGTATTGCAACACTCGCTACGCTCAGGATTCTACTTTGAACCACTCGATTCGCTCAGGATTCTATTTTCGAACCACTCGCTTCGCTCGTGGTTCAACCATAGAATCCGTTCGCTAGCTCGTGGTTCAACCCTAGAATCCATTCGCTAGCTCGTGTTTCAACTCAACACTCGCGGTTAAAATACAACTTTGCACCCTTGTATAACAAATAACTATTTCACAGGTCATATTGTAAAGTTATAAACTAAACTTCAAACTTATATATCTCGGCTCCGATATTATTTAACGCGTTTAATTTTATATGTCTATGCATATTAAGAGGTCCTCTAAACGTTTATTAAAAAAACATCCTTGGCCGCTGCAAAAAAAAACTAATTTTTTTCTCATACAAGGTTACCCAATGCCCTTTATTTAATGTTGTTGTAAAGTCTATTGATGATGAGTCGTCACTCAATAAAGTAATGTTAAAATCCCCGGCGCGGCTATGAATATTTTTTGCTTTAAGTTTCGAGTACATAGACTTAATTTCGTTACCAGGCATTTTTTTGTGAACATTTTAAAATCACTACATGGAACTATATACAGGGCGTCCCAAGCCTATGGGACATCAAGGGAAAGTACCTTAAATATCGTAGATAGGATATTTTGCTGAAAGGAGACATTATGTTATTTCTAAGAGTAAGTAATACCGCATTCAAAGATTTTCTAAAAATAACTTGCTTCGTCTGGGAATCGAACCGACTTACCTAACCTAAAAATATTCTGTTTTTTTATGATGCCAATCGAAAGAATAGACAAAAAATAATATTTCTTCTTAAGTAACATAGGATCTTAAAATAAAGGAATAACGTAAAATATACATACCCCTACATGTAAATTGGTGATGTATTTTTTTTCTCGTTAAACCTATAGGGTATCGTTGGATAGCTTGTTCAAAAATATTATGGGTTTTCTAAAACTATTTTTCAATTTCGTTTTGTGTAATGGTTTATTGTGGCGTTAATAAATAATTATCTAATCTTATCTTATCTTATCTAATTTTTGTTCGAGTCATTTGCCCACCCCCCCCCCCCCTGCCGGCTAAATGGCTACTAGTGGGGACGTGATAAAAATTCTTCTTCTATATTATGAATTTGAAAGGAAAACTATCACAGTTAAGTAGGCATAATTAGTTAACTGGTAAGAAATGCACTTAATTTCGGGTGCAAATACATTGTCATTGGAATTCGAACCTTTTACCTTGGACGGTAGAGTTGCTTTTTCACGGCACGGTGCTTCTTGCCCGCGACGAGCGCGCAAAAGACCTGTCCTGCGACATGCCCCCTCACCCGTGGCAATGCTAAAACTTAGGCGGACTTACGGCACGGTGCTTCTTGCGCGCGCGGCTAGTTGTGATATGCGGCTTGATGCTGTTCGAAGATTTTCGTAATTATTTTACGTAAATAACCTGTTGCTGCTAAAAGTTTGCGATCTGCGGTTTCGAGGAAGGCGAAGAAGAGTATTAGTTGTTAATTTCATCGTGAGCCTTCCCATGACATATTTGAACATTCCTGTGTCTTCACCAGTAATATTTTTTTATTAAATGTGTGTACTAAGTACTAAACACGGTATAAATCATATCTACCTAACCAGACTAAGAATACAGAAGATAGCAATAATTTTACAAAATTGAGCCAAATGTTGATTTACCTAATTTAGGTACTATTTATATCTTACCTACAGTCAGCATCAGATATACCTGAGCGGTCAGGGTTTCCAAAAAAACATACACACTTCAATCGTCAGAAAAATATGAACATCCAAGTTGTCATTTTCACGTAAGCTTTTAGTGCGTCACATACATCTTAACTTTTGAGTTGCTCTTTAATACATACACCTTTATTAAATCACAATTACATTAACGTTTAGAACGTCAGTGGTAACTAAGCAGTCAAATACGTACGTCAGCAGCCAGGGTGCCACAAGTTGCTAAGCAGTTGTTATTTCAAAGGTAACTAAGCATAAACATCTTATATGATGACTTTTAATATTGCTGCAAGCGTATGTCATAAGTAATACTTATTTAGGTCTATTTAAGAAGGCATTTCAATTTGAGTATGTAACACCTCTTTTGTTAAAAATATATTTTATCAGTAAGTGGCTAGCTAGAGAATGTACCTATTTGAAATCGATAGGTTTATATTTTACTTGTCAATGTCCCCGTCTTCTGTCGTATACCGTTATATTATAACCATGCTCCGAATAGACGAAGAAACCAAAAAGAAGATTATTGATTTGAAGAACGCTGGTCTGGGTGTTACCGATATTTCGGATGAAATAGGTGTATCTGTAAGTAAAGTTTTAACTAATTCAGCTCACATTGCTAAATATCTTTAACTTGATACAATGAATGGTGTACATTTTATTATTCTCTTTCAGAGGAATACTGTTTACCTCTGGCTGGAAAGGTGGCAATACGAAGGAAATTTGAATTGCCATGTTACTACAGGCCGCCCCCGAAGTACTAACGTCAACCAAGACAGGCTCATTGTGGAAAGGGCACGAGCAGATAGATTCGTGAATACGACGCAGATCGCTGCTCAAATACAAACATCCAACAGCACAGTAAGGCGAAGACTGAATGAGAGCGGTCTGAAGCATAGGATACCAGCCAAGAAGCCAGTTTTAACACAAAGGCACAAAGAACTCCGGTTAGCATTCGCGGCACGATACCTCAACTACGACTTCAGCAAGGTATGTTTCATGGATGAGAAAGTATTTTGCTCCTCTGATAACGGAAGAGTCAGTTTATGGAGAGTGGACAACTCAAGATACCACGAGCGGAACATATTACTAAACGAGCGAAGCGGTCGTATTACTAATGCATATTGGGGGTGGATGTCCAAAAATAGTCTCGGGGAGCTAGTTGAAATTTCAGGTAGAATGAACTCAATGCAATATAAAAGCATCCTAGAGGATTCGTTTTTGCCGACAGCTCAGGTGGTGTATCCCGGTGAACATATCACATTCATTCAGGACAATAGTTCGATTCACAATTCCAATTTAGTCCAAAACTGGATTGATGGTCTACAACGGAGAGGAGTATGTACGTTGATAAAATTACCACCCAAGAGTCCGGATCTAAACCCTATCGAGAATTTGTGGGGAAAAATGGTACAACAATGGGATACGTCGCAAGCGAGAACACGGGAGAACTTAAAGAGACACGTATACAATATATGGGAATCTTTCAGGGGCAAAAACCTCTGTGAAAATTTAGTGAGTTCTATGCGACAACGTTTACAGGACGTTCTCAATGCTGAAGGTGGATATACGCGATATTGAGATAGTAATTATATTTTTTGTTTTTCATATATAGGTCAAGGAGCAAAGTTTATTTTTAAATAATGTTATTTGTTAAATAAAACTAGCTTATAAAAAATATTGTTTAATTTGTTGTTAAAATATTTTAACATTTTTGGTGCCATTGACTGGATATGAAGTTTGACAAGACAAAGTTGACAGTTGTTTGTGTAATTTGTTGCTTGTCGTGGCTGGCACGCTTTTCCTTGTTTGACTTGGCGGCGAAGAGGCTTTTTTAAGTTTTTTACTAAAACTCAAATCTAATAGTTAGGATAAACATAATTTTCATGGTTTTCAAAAGATTTTGGACCTAATGTAATATGAATTATATGTCATCCCTCTAATTTTTGAACTCCCGTTCAATTCAAAAATTAATTTTTGAACTCCCGTTCAAAAATTAATGACAATAATTTTACAGATTTTCAGAACGATTATTTCAAGCAAAGAGAAGAGAAGTTGCAAGGACACATTTTATAAAATAAATAAGACGTAAAAAAACACAAAAAGATTTCATAAGTACTGGGTCTCGAACCCGCATTCTCGTGCACTATTTCATGTCGGCTGTACCACAGAGCCAATCGTGCTATACGACAATTGACGAAATACTGTGTTAGTAATATACTTAACTTGACAACATGACACTCGTTTATTTTCAATTCAATGGGAGCTCTACATATGATCGGAGAAAAATCTTAACACCGCGAAGTAGCCGTGAGGACAGCGACATCTCGAAGGGAAAAATTAAGTAATTAGAACTGTAAAACATTCAACATAAGTTATCAGTACCTAGTTATCACTTATTACCTTATTAGTCAGTTTATTGAAAGGCATCTGTCAAACGATTAAAGAGAAAAATGTGAGATGGATGTATGCGATGACAAGGCTGTACTGCTTTCGATGATTGTCAAAACGCTTACCTAAAATTAGTATGGCAACTTTTCATTAAATATTCAACCATATTTATATGCTATAAACGTCCGTTTTCCCATGTTGTTCAGATATATTTGACGCATTGACTGCTTAGATACTACTGGTTTTTTGACAGCTTCAGTAATAATGACTATTTGAAAGTATAGAAATAATTGAATAGCGACTGTCAAGATATTTCTGACTCGTTAAGTGCTCACGTATAAATACAGCCATGACAGTTAACCATTTTTTGATGGTTTAAATGTTGACCTCTCTTTGAGCACCTGGAGCGTATAGCGACTTTTGATGCTGACTGTACAATTTTTCCGGAAATAGTGGTGACATTTATGCATAACTGAATGCCAAGGTCTGGTATACATAGCGTGCCGCGTGCCAATAAATGATTGGTTTCCCTATAGCACTGCAATAATGGTTACAAATAAAATGACGTATACCTCGACACATTTAAAAAGAGCTCCGGGTGCCATATAAAATGTATGGCCGCCAGAGCTCATTTTACGTGGGTTGACTTATAATGACGAGGTTAACCAATATTTTAAGTATTCATGTACTGTATAACACTCGCACAGAAGAAAATCAAAAAGGTACATACTTACCAACTAAATATGAATGTTCAAAGGCTAACTGAACCCTATAATAGATCTCTTCCTGCGAACGTATTTTCTTGCTTATTTACCTATTAGGAAGCTATTGATATTGAGTACCTACTAATTACGATAAATAGAGTAAGGGTGTATGTAAGAGGTGAAAAGGTGTTGAAGTCACAAGGGAAATTCAGCTACACAAACGTCGGCGTCATGTAGGTTTTGTAGTGAGAGATTGGTTTCCGGATTTTGTAAGGTTTGTTCTAAAAGTAACATTTGTTAAATAGTTTCTGACAAAAATTAAATTTTTGATACAATCTTTTATTGCCGACTGTACTTTTCTGTATACCGTCATCAACTCATTGAGACGATTTTAACGAGCCCAAACTCAACGGGGTTACGTCTGTTAAGTACTGGATTTCCATCATCAGATCAGGTCGATGGTACAATAATCCAAACTGTAACAACCCAAAATTTCAGCTCAATCGGTTTATGATCTGCACGTCTATCATGAGACGGCCGCGATATACTCTCGATTTTACTCACACTATAGCCTCTTGTTCTAAGTGTTCTAATATGAGAGAGACGGATAGTGCGAGAAAAATCGAGAGAGCTCGCGCGCCGTATTATGATAGCCGTGCTGCTTCAAAATTCAGTTGTAAGATGCCACCCGGACAAACATACATTGCAATTTAATAAGTAATAAAACTGCTTGTAAAAATAAGAAATAAGCAAACGTTTTATTATATTATATATAGTAAAACGATAGATGTGACTGCAATTTATTCAGTTGATTACTCCATAGTAATTCCAAAATAAAGATTCTTGTTAATTATCAATATAATTAACAAGAATCTTTATTTTGGAATCAATACCTGATATTTGTTTTCATAACAATTACACGTTTATCACATGTTTTGTCCTAAGTCATCTTAATTTATTTAAACAACGCGTATAATGTGGGTAACAACGGCATCTCTTAAAAAGTAATAACAACTTGTATTTGCAAAGCTGTGTCGCGTTGTTTGGTGTTACGTTCGTAGCTGTCCGATATCTTTAGTTCATACCAGTACTACGAGAGGGCGTTAGATTGTACCTACTCCGATGAATGCGTTGGTCGTTATACGGGGCTGATGTAGGTGGCGCTGTTTTTAAGTATAATATAATGCATGAGTATCTTTCACCTATCATATTGTTGTAAAAACTTTTAAACATAAAACACAATATGAGGTTGTCCTACCTCATGATCTGGTCCATAAGTTGTTGCTGTAATGGTCCATGGACTAATAGTAACGGGTAAAGAGTCTTGAAAAATATTAGTATGCCCTATAGCTAGCTACAGTAGCGATTGTAGTAGTTAGACCGCGAGCTAGGAGCATTTTTTGTCAGTCACTTACCCCCGGGATGCCCCCGGGCGATAACTTGTGAGAAGGTTAAGAATGTTGTACTATTCATGCCACAGCCATGCACTTTTAGCAGGCGTTAATCTGTTTAAAAGTGCATAGCAAAGTATCTCGCCGTCGCTTTAACCGCGCGTTATAGTAGGAATATATTTTAACCTTTTTAATATGACCAGCTGACGGGTTTTTCACCACTGTACAAGTGTACAGTCAGCTGACGATTATTTTTTGTCATAATAATAAAGGAGTAACTATTATTAGATGATATACTGTAACCCGGCTAGCCGGCGGGTAAGAAATAAAAGTAATAGTTTATATACAATAAAATATAATAATAAAATGAAGTAGAAGTATGTACAGAATGGGTAAATTAGTTAGTCAGTACGGAGCACGTACTAGCTAAAAGTCACTGGCCTGATTAGTAGAGACGTTCATAGTCTGGAAGGTGATAACCGCAGGTTGTAGGTAATCTCGGAGGTCCCGCTGGGCTGGGCAGGCCTAGAGCACACCTTCAGGTAGCTTGGAGGCAGCGGCGCAGGCGAAAGTATATGCAGCAGCCGAGCAGCGGTCAGTAGTAGCGGTTTAACCAAGGATAAAGGGCTGGAAGCAATCCTTTTTGTTACTTCAGGTTCAAACCCATCCGAGCCTCATAAGGTGAATAGACCAAGTGACGGCTAAAAGAGGCTTGAATTGGGTTTAACAAAAAATATATACAGAACACAGAACTTATAGGATACATAACATAAGTGGCAGCCCCTGTATGCATGAACTATATATATACACTATTTACGAGCAGAGGTAATCTCGAGAACTGTACATAATATGAATCATTAAGATTTATGTTATCAAATAGGTTTTCTCAAACGAATGCGTAACCACTCACTTGCTTTCGGATTTTAAAAAAGGTAGCCTAAATTGCTTTCAATTTTTCTTTATCAAAGAAGTCCATACTTCACTTGGCAACCACAGTTGCCACCATCAGTTTAGGGGTGCGCGAAATTGGCAACTGTGGTTGCCACAAGCAAGTGAGTGGTTAAGCTAGTGAAAACTTTTGACAGGAGAAAACAAAACAGTGCGCCACTAGCGGCAGCGAGGCGCAGGTTTTGCCGTGTTACAGTACCACGGGCGCCCAGGAGAATTTTCCATAATCGAAAATAAAGGAAAATACAGCAAGTACTCATTAAACCATTGTAACACTAATATAATATTTACAATTTCAAATCTTTAATATGCCACCTACCATTCGCACGTCCATTAAGATCAGCCAGTTCATATACCAGGAGAGATAACTTTTTTAACACTGTACACTTTACAAATTTACGCGCTAATTTAGCTGTGAAATATTTACCAGCGTCACTAAGCTTGCTAGCTAAACAATGTCGCCTTCATTAAATTCAGCATGTTTTCGTCTTAAGTTATAATATAAACAATTCTCTACATGTGCATCCCAAATTGCAGCCTGCACTTTATCTAAAATAGGCGACAAATGGCCTAAGTTTTCGGCGTATTTATCACGCGGTGCAAATATAAGGTCGTCATAATCAACGTCACTAGAGACGGCGGCATCATAGAACGAGCCACACAGAACGAGCTCTCTGCCGTGAACCAAGAAAACGGGACTGACTCCTGTGGCTTCATTAACACTAGTGTTCATGGCAAATTGAATCATAGGAATATTAAGGTCCCAATTTCGATGATCATCCTCGACAAACGAACTAATCGAGGTCAATAAGGTACGGTTGTAGCGTTCTACGTTGTTAATTTGAGCGCAATATTTAGGGGTAAAATGAATCCCAGGAATATGATACCTAGCAAAAAGTTCCTGCAATTGATTACTGATAAACTGTGTTCCATTGTCCAAAATAATAGTCTTAGGAACACCATGTACCAAGAATACAAAGACCTCCAATATTTTGCATACAATACTGGAAGTCGCCTTTTTAATAGGGAAAATTAAACAGTATTTAGAAAAACATCCCAGGCCAAAAGAAGCGAAGAGGTATCCTTTTGTGAGTCTTAAAGATCCCAAAATGTCCAGCAGTAGGTTTGGAATGATTGTCTTGGATAATATCTTCTCTCATTTCCTTCGGAATCACAAGTTTCCAATCATATTCATCTGAATATGATGGCCTTTTCTGACATCTGTCAGAAAAGAGCTAGTGCGTTTAAGTCTATACAAATTATTATTTTCAATTTTATAATCAGGAAATGAGGAAGGATTTTCCTGACAACCCTGGAAGATATTATTAAACCAGTCGTCATGAGACTCGACGTAAATTAAGTCAACTGGCACTGAAGTGATAAAATATCAGGTACTACATGATCCTTGCCTTTCTTGTGCTTAAGTGCCAACCGCCCAGAAGGGTTATCTAAGTTTAAAAACCATTTTAAAGCTGCATGGTTATGCATTATATACAATAAATTTTTATCCATTGTCTAAATAACATTGCCAGTTTTCTAGCGCAACAATTATGCTCAGCTATTCGCGTTCAGTAATTGAATAATATTGCTGCTGTTTTGACAAACTACGGTCCGGTCCGGTACGGCTCGGGTCCTGTGTCAACATAGCTCCAATACCAAAGTTTGAGGCGTCACAATGGACAGAAAATGTTTTAGAAAAATCAGGACAAGTTAATGTAGGACTGGACACGAGTGCTTGCTTCATTTTATTAAAAGCGACTTTGGCTTCATCATTCCATCTAAACGGAGGAGCCTTTTTTCCAGTAGATGTAAGTTGAGTGGTGCAGCAAGTGTACTAAAATTTGGTACAAATCGCCTGTACCAGCTGGCAGTACCGAGAAAACTCTAGTTCACGTCTAGTAGTAGGAACAGGAATATCAAGTATTGCCTTGACCTTATCCGGGTCCGTGCGTAAGCCCTTATGGTCAACAATATAACCTAGATATTTTAGTTCACGCCGGAAGAATGCAGACTTTTCGAAGTTGATGAGTCGACTTACCGAGCAAATTTTAGTTCGTCTAAAACACGAGTTAATAGAGAAATGTGATCTTCAAAAGTGTTTGATATCACAATAATATCATCTAACTACCAGAAAACGCGGTTTTCGAACTCGTAGCGTAGCTGACGCATTTGTTAAACCGAACGGAGTGACCTTAAAGTGGAACATACCACGAGAATTTACGTAAAAAGCACTTTTATCTCTATCCTCTTCGCTTAACGGTACTTCTCAAAATGCCTTAGCGATATCAATACTAGACACATACTTAGCATCGCGTAGATTGTCAAGAATCTCACTAATATACGGTAATTTATACGCGTCCTTTTTAGTAATAGCATTTAGTTTTCTACTATTTAAACAAAATCTCCAGCTACCGTCTTTTTTAGGAGTAACAAGTACAGGACTCAACCACGGGCTTTCGCACGGCTCTATAATACCCAAAGCAAGCATTTTGGCCACCTCTTCTACTAATACCTTTTGTTTTTCTGGCGAGAGTCTGTAACATCTCTGCCTGACAGGCTCATGGTCACCCGTGTCGATACGGTGCTCGATTAAGTGCGTTCGACCAAGTTGACCAGACTGTGTAGAAGCTTCACAAAAGCGTGATATAATATTGTTTGCTTGAGCCTGCTGTTCCTCAGACAAGTCTTCAAAAGGAAGAACGTGCTTAGGGCATTGAGTAGTTAATGATGTGCAATTTGAGGGACGTTTTAGTTCGAAGTTTTTAACGGAACTAGGCAAAAGATTAAAACCTTTCCAGAAGTCAATACCAAGTATTAAATGTGAAGAAATGTCCGGGATAACGTGTGCAGTAATGTTAAGATACTGTTCATTAAAATGTACAGGAAGGTCTATAAAGCCAAAAGATTGTACAGACTGACCATTAGCGGCTCGCACTGTGATTTTATACGATGAGTTCAGAACGAATCCTTGTTCAAGCAAAGCTCTATGAGAGTTATTGCTCAAAATAGTAATATTACTACCACTATCCAGAAGCCCACCAAGATTCAGATTATTTACTTTAATATTTACATAAGGACGTTCATTATCATTTTGGTCGTCAAAGAGGATCAAAGAAGTTTGGCTTGACAACATAAAAAGTCTGACGATTGACAACCAGTCATCCCACTCTTTACGCGAATATTTACAATCATTATTTACATTTCTTCGATCCTCATTTACACGTTTTTTGGAAGCGTCTTAGCTTGAGTAACAACCTTGTTACAATGAGGGCAGTCAGTGCTACGGTTGCCCACTAAGCCGCACTTGAAGCACACTAGCTTCCGTGGTTCCTTGCACGTATGCAAATAGTAGCCATTGACTCTACAGCGCACACATAATTGCTTAGTAGATATATTTACAGATTTATATACAAAGTCATCTGTTAAAGAAGATGGGCTATTCGTCGGGGGCTCCTTAAAGTTCCTTGAGCGATCAAGATACGCCTCATACCTCTTGCATATAGATTTTAAGTCCTCAATAGTTACTCGGGACGGATATTTGTTAACAAAATCTGTAATTTGTCAGCCTCAGACATAATATAGCTAAGCTAGTAGACCACACATAATGGCGAAGTACGCTACAACCGACTCATCTCTGCCTTTTGTACGGTCCTGAATTTCCCGCAGTAGGTAACTTATAGTCATAATCAACTACATCAAAATCATCAAACAATTTTACTTTTAAGCTTTCCCAAGAGGTAAAACTATCCTTGTAAGCCCGAAACCAGTGAAGTGCTGCTTCCGTGAACAAATCATAGGAATGTGATAATAATATAGTAGTGAGTAAGGTTCTAGATATCGCGAATTCCTCAACCTTCTGAACAAAATTACGCGGACAACCTTTCACCGACAACCTTTACCCGAGTAGGTATGTAAATTTGCGTAACTCACTAGTTACCCCCTTGTCACAATGTACAATCAATTTACCCTCAGTACATCCTTCAGAACTCGCAGTTAAATACGTTGACGAAGTATTGCTGGTACTGAATTTTTTCAAATCAAAACGCGACTTCAAGGCACTAAGTTTTGATAAAAGGCTTTTTTAAGAACCACGTTGGCATTCCTCGGCTTCCGAGACGTCAATACGCTGAAGGCGCATATAAATATGTACGAGAAACGAGTTGATCTTATTTACAAGTTTAGAATCGCTGGAACTTTATTTTATCCTCAACGAAGGAAAGCGACTTTTTAGTGCCAACTAAGTCGTCATCTACTGGAAACTTAGAGGGCAAATCTTCGGCCACATATTTACCCAGCAAATTAGTTAACTGTTGACGCAGCTGTACAACCGTATCGAGAGGTAAGCGTATCGGTGACGAATAATTATCTCATAAATACCTAAGTTCGGGCTTGTTTAACATATTTACATTAACGCAAGAGAACTCCATTTTACCAAACTAAACCAAAGAAAAATATATACAACCTAACCTATACACGAATGAAAACCAAATACACACAATTACACGATAAAACTAAAACCTGGTTATGTACAAACACTTATAGAATTTACAAGTATGTACATAACCCAATCCAAGTCATTAAGATCCACGTACTGACTGAATTACCCTATGGGCGCCAATGTAACCCGGCTAGCCGGCGGGTAAGAAATAAAAGTAATAGTTTATATATAATAAAATATAATAATAAAATGAAGTAGAAGTATGTACAGAATAGGTAAATTAGTCAGTCTGTACCGGCACGTACTAGCTAAAAGACACTGGCCTGATTAGTAGAGACGTTCGTAGTCTGGAAGGTGATAACCGCAGGTTGCAGATAATCTCGGAGGTCCCGCTGGGCTGGGCAGGCCTAGAGCACACCTTCAGGCCCGGACATAAAGCATTCGTCCCTCTCGCACTCGCATATTTGCCAGAAAGGGACGAATGCTTTATGTCCGACATAAAACTTAGTGTGCTAGGGGGTCAGGTAGCTTGGAGGCAGCGGTGCAGGCGAAAGTATTTGCAGCAGCCGAACAGCGGTCAGTAGTAGCGGTTTAACCAGGCATAAAGGGCTGGAAGCAATCCTTTTTGTTACTTCAGGTTTAAAGCCATCCGAGCCTTATAAGGTGAATAGACCAGTGACGGCTAAATGGTGCTGTGGGTTTAACAAGAACACAAAACTTATAACTTATATTTTACGAGCAGAGTTAATCTCGAGAACTGAACACAATGTGAATCATTAAGATTTATGTTATCAAATAGGTTTTCTCAAACGAATGCGTAAGCTAGTGAAAACTTTTAACAGGAGAAAACAAAACACGGCCGTGAAAATTATACGTTTTTCTTTATCGCCGGCCAGGATTTGCCGTGTTACAATACTGTGTTTGGGAGTCTGCTTCTGGTGACCAACGGAGCCGCAGCTGACGTCCACGCTTCATGATAGAACATTCTGAACCTTCTCACAAGTTATCGCACGGGGGTCGAATGTCATGAAAATCTGTTTCTATAGCTCGCGGGCTATAGGTACACATTGACTTGAATTCAGTATACTACTACACCACATACCTAATGCTCTCCAAGAGCTAGGTACATGTGGTTTTTAGAATATGGAATCCACCCTAATCATCATCAATACCATAATCATCATTATATCAGCCGACAGACTACCCTACCCTAATAAACTACAATTTTTTTCTAGTTTTTTACTTGGAATCTTTTAGCTTTTTACTTACGAACGTTTAAAACGAATAAATGCAATCTTCCATTCCTATGTTGTCCTAACATATTGCATTCTGATATAACTCTCTGCTACAGCAAATATACCGTGTTCTAAACATTGTAATGTAGGGCGGCCCGTATCAATTTTACGCGGCGGTATTATACCTATTATTACGTTTTCCCAAAACACACAGCTTATCAGCACAATGGAAATAGAAGCACTAAGTCAACGATTTCACTGATCGCCATAAATAAAACTAGACAATACAGAGTAACTGATTTATTACTATAAAATACTATAATAACGACATCGTACAGTATAATAGACTGTGACACGAGTAAGTATCTTGTTTGATAACAAATATTTAAATACGATGCTGAAATGGAGACAAAGGGTATATTCTACGGTTACGGTTAGTAGGTAATTCAAATAAATAAATACTAAAGCGGTTGCCGTCCATGTGTAAGGATGATTAGGAAATAGTGTTATATTTTTTATGTAGTTAACTAAGTAAATATTATTCTAAATTAAGAAATCCTAATGTCTAATTAAGTAGCAGATACATTACGTATTACACTTTGGTTATGAATATACATACTATGTAGTTTTAATATACATACTTTAGGTCGTCACTTAATCTTAGGGTCTATAGAGATCTAACTACCCATCTGTTTATCACGAATTTCAATGTTCTGTAACCTAGCCTTCTCTTCACCAGATTTCAATCAAAACAATATCATGTGTACCTATTTAATAAAACCGTTTAAAACAGCCTAATTGAGATCCAAGAGATTCAATTCTACACATCGTATATGTAAATTTTGAATTCAAATTATCCATTCAATCGATTTGATAACCTATCTAGTCATACATTTAGTAAGCGAATATATGCTTAAAATATACCAAGGCACATCGTCCTTGCTGGTCGAAACGGCATATTAAAGCCCACAAATCAACAATAATAAAATAAAATGAAAAAATGCTTATAATTAAAACCAATGTATAAAAGTTTTATGAACATATTATACCTTGCTTACCCTAAGGTAATTTTAAGAATACGAGAATTTTATGTTCAACACACTTGCTAGTAACTTGGCGCCTATTATTTTTAAACCCATATACCAGGATATTAAACACGCGCGTTTTATATATCTCTTACACTCTGAAATGAGGTCATTGTTCATCTACATTAAGGGTTGAAAGTTATGAATGTCGCCCCTAGGGCTGATAAGGAATAAAAAAAAACAACGGCAAGAACCTGTTAAGCCACACTTTCATAAAATTGAATATTTGTTGATTTTTGAAACTTGTAGATAATTATTAAGCGCTATTTTATTCAATTATGTTACTAAATTAATTATATAAGTACATACATACATTCACGTCTTTTTTCTCAAAAGGGGTAAGCAGAGCACACGAAACTTATGTTCCAATTTGATGCCACTTTTAGCATAAATGTGGGTATAAAAGATATACAAAATGTGATATCGCAGTGATAGGTTGCTAGCCCATCGCCCACAACTCACTTAAACCCCGCTCCTGTCGACTTTTACGACACCCTCGGGAAGAAAGGGGGTGGTGAAATTCTAACCCGACACCACACGGGGGCATTAATTATTTGATGACTTATTGGTATTTGACGACTTTTGGATAAATTTTAGCGTTCTTAGCTACTTCAATATAAAGAACTACTTCAGATCCGCGTCCTTAAGTTTTTTTTTAAAACAATGGTTTAGTTTTAAACCTATATGCATACAAGCACCGCCATTGTGTTGATTTTACAATTTTAATACAACAATAATTATTATGTTTTTTTTTATTAATACTAGGTATATGGTATGAATAAGTATATTGATAAATTACATTTAATAATATTATTAGCGATCTTGCGACATTCAGTCATATATGGCCCGTCCCTCTAACCAACTGAGCTATCGACAATCTGAGGTTCGAATCTTGCTCTTAGCGATACATTATATTTTACCCTTTAATTTTTAATTAACATGTTTAGAATTGTACCACATTTTCTATTTCACCGTTTTTCTTTGGCATTTTAAGTAATTTAGATCCTAAGTGGTTAGTAAGCAGGTAGCCCACGGGAGTAGTGATGATGATGGCTTGGACCAGAAGTCGCAGAATGGCTTCTGCATACGCCAAATCAGACTCGTACCCGTCGTAAGGTCCGTGAGAGATGACCGTAGTTAATGCTAACGGCGCCAGCACAGCCTGAAAAAGAAATCATTATTGAACTTTTTCCATGTTAAAGTCGCAGACCTACATCACAGCTGAGTGTGCCCTTTAAAGCGTCTTCATAATTTAATTGGAATTGTTTTCCAAAATTTTTAAACTGGTTCCTATATCTGTTGCTATTTCTATTGATATGGATCATGTTTAATTAGATATAGCAAACCTATTATTGTTAATTTTATGATCATATTCATAACCAGCCTATTTGCACGAATGAGAGGAAATAAAGTAGGCTCAAGGCCACTTTTCTCTTTAAATTTCTTTTCAATTGAATGCACGATTGCGTAAGAGGTTTTCCTCTACTGAAAAGCTAACGGTTTACCGTTATGTTATTTATAACCGCCCATACTTATGTAAATAAATAAATATTAAGGGACAGTCTCACACAAATTGACCTAGTCCCAAACTAAGCAAAGCTTGTACTATGGGTGGATACTAGACGTCCATAAACATACTTATATAGATAAATAAATACTTATATCTATGTATTTAAGTATTTATTTATCTATATATCATCCATGACTGGAACAAATATTCGTGCTCATGATTCGAACCCAGGACCTCTTGCTTCACTGCCAACTAGGCTAAAGCGGTCGTCCTGCAAAAGTTCTCACCGGAGGGGCGAAACGAGACGAGGCGAGGCGAGAATTTAAATTTGTATGGCACTCATTATTTCCACCGAAGATGCGCGAGGAAAGAATTGAAAATTTGCCATATGAATTTCAATTCTCGCCTCGCCTCGCCTCGTCTTGCCTCTCCGGTGGAAAATCAGCTTGATACGAGCCGAGATTGGAACGCCGCGTTAATTTTCACTAATCACTATTACACCCCTGAATCGTAATATAATTGTGTTTTCAGTTTATAACTCTAGCATTTTATGTATTTAGTTTAACTACTCGTAAAAATATATAGTATTAAACGAATTCGTTCAAGAACGTCATAGATCATTAAACTAAATAATAACTTCAATGACATTATCAGAGTAACCCTGCGATGTGAAACTAATCCCAGTTTACCTCGACAATGGACTTAGGCATCCAGGTAAAGCAGACGAAAATTCTTTCTCTGAGGGTCATGTCCCAGCAGACGAGCGCGGTCACTGTCAGCCTCACAGTCAGGCAAAGCAACAGGATTGCTAATCCAATCAACATGAGATCCCAGAGATGATTATCAATCTGAAAACAAAAGCAAACACATTTCATTCAAGATGATATGAAATAGAATGCTGTTGATTTATCTATTTTATTTTAATTTATATTATATATCGATAAGTCCTCCTCATCGATCTAGCAACTGTGGATTGGGGAAATCCATAGTTGCTATGTGAGCTCTGATAAGGATGACTAGGCCAAGCTTTCTCTTAAACACTATTGCATGGGTGCCAGAAGAGTTGGACAGTTATGTCATAATGGTAGATACACGTGGGAAGGTTTAGACCATAATATGTAATACTTTATATTTTTTTGCAATACCGAAGACTGACGGTATAATAAAAAGAATAAGAATTACTTATCGAAATAAAAAGTCGAACAAGAAATCCCATCAACTAACTTTCACATTCAGAAAACAATGCATGTATGACTAAAAAACCGATTCGTCTTTTTCATTCATTGAATTCGTCGATTGTTCACTCATTGCTTTGTGTGTCAATGTTGTTAACTGGCGGAGAACTGCGTGATTGGTGCTTAAGTATTACGCGGTGTTCGTTCAATTAGCTGCGGCTGTTTGTTCAATGACGTTTCTCGACTTGGCCTTTACTGAGCTATTGTAACTTATATATTATATAACACAGATTATCACTTCCTATTATCATCATTGTTTAAGAGCTAGGCTCTTGTCGGTGGAGTAGCCGCCACTGTATTTTGTATTTTTTTCACTTCCTATAGAAGTACTTAAAAATCATTGCTCTTTCTACTGATGATTTTTATTCTATTCTATTCTATATTACGATATAAATTAGGCACAGATTTATCATTAAAACTATACACTACTACTCATACCTAAAATAAAGGGTCTCCCCGCGGCATGGTGCCGAAGATGCTGGCGGCATTTCCACTCATTTGGCCGTTTTTTGTCATTATTTTCGGTTGTGTTGTTCAGAGAAAAAAGGTACCAGTTAATACTTGGTCACTATGTAGTGTCACTACTCGATTACCGATTAGCACATAAACTTATTTAAAAATACACAACATTTTTGCACAATGTCTAATCTTTCCAGAAAATCTAATGTTAGCAGGCTTTTCACTTTTCTTCTCTACTCTTTTGCAAATGGATATATGGAATCACAATGTTCGCAAGAATAAAAGCATATTTGTTTAGCTTTTACTTGATATCACACGTTTATATACGAGTATAACATGATTCGGGTAAAATTACCACTTTCCAAAAAGCCTCCGCGGAAATGAAGATTACATTATTATTGTCGACCTAGACATTTTAGATACTGTTTCTATGCAGTTTGCGGCGCACATAATATGTTTAAAACATACTAAAAGTTGGTGTTGGTTTCTGGAAAATAGTAATTTCGATAATTTAAAAAAGTCCCTTTGCGTTGTTGGTTTTTTGAGCATAATTTTCCCAATAATGCTCTTGTCTTAAAATTATTACTTAACTGGAATGTAAAGCTAAAATACAAGAATTATTTGTGTCTTATATTACTTTCATGTATCTTTCCTAGTTTTGCCAAACTCTGAAAGTCCTTAGATTGTTCTTAATTTTTTTAATACTTTTGCTAATAGTACTTAAACTAGCGCATCGCATGTATTGAAATAAAATGCAGGAATTAATGATAGACAATTTATCCATCTTTCATTGAATACCCCATATGTTAATTACACCCAAACCATACGTTCCATGGTTTGGGTGTAATTTGCACTTTTCCAAACGCGGCCGCGCGGTAATTTTGACGACGTTATTACGGGGGAGACCGACTCTTTAGAGATTGTCTCCCGGCCGGCAGTTTTGGCATCCAGGAGATATGCCTAACAACATACTAAAATATGGCGCTGGTACCCGAAAGTAAAGTATTTTCCCGTAACAACATGAACTATGGGTTAATTAATACTGATGCATTAGCGAATGTTTTTTGGCAGATTTTCATTTCCCAAACATTTTTTCCCAAAAACGGATTAGCCAAATTATCACTTGCCAACTTAACATTTACCGCAAACATCTTTTGTAAACGAACGTCAAGCAAAATACATGTTTAGGCATATACTTAGTTGGTCATAGTAAATTTGACCAATTTTTATTTTATTGATGTAGTCAAAATCCAAAACACACAACACCCAAAAGATAATATAGCAAACATAATGCTTGGATAGCCATTATTTTATTTATAGTCATAGTTTATATGTAAATATGTAGGTATTACTAAAAAAAACCTCCAGTTTTGGCGCTGTAGAGTCGCAGTTCTACCTAACACTCCTCGTTCGCTGGTCATCGTACCTAACTGAAATCTTCCTTAAAAATATGAATAATATTTCAAATGTTATTATATTACAATTATTGATGGTATACGTACCAAATGTAGTTACGGGCTGCTCTGATTCAGTTTTTGGTAGAAAGTTTTATTATTTTTGTTCTTAAGTAAATTAATTCACATATTTTTATCGTATTATGGTGTTTGGCATATACGACAATTGAAATTTAAATGAAATAATAAATGTTGTCCAAATGAAGCCTATGGCTAAGATTTATTTGAGCAAACATTTTGGACTAATCATTTATATATGCATTAAAAAATCCATGAATAATATTTAGCCTAAATAATTTTGCTCTAATAATATTCTGACGAGTGGTTATTTGACTGAATTTTGATTTGGAAAATAAATACTATATGGACGAAATTGAGTTGGAAAAAACCTGTTGATAAAGTTTGGTTGGAAAATTAAATTTGGCCAAAAGTGTTTCGGTGTAATGACAGGCTCCCCCTTTATTATAGATTAGTAAATATTAGTACAGTTTCAGACAAGCCGAACATTTGTATAAGTAAAAGATGACACCTCTTAACGAAACTAATTATTTTATTAAATATTTTTGTTTCGTTTAAATTTTATATTATATATGTTCTCTGTATCATATAGTTTAAGTAAAATATTAATCCCATAAAAAACATTCCATGTAAAAAAGAGGCCAAGTCTCGAAACTCTTCCACCCTCAAAAGTTATGAGATATTTCGTAGAGCCAAGTCTCGGGCATTCTTATTAATCTTTATTTGCTTGCTGAATAAAATTCTGCAACTTGGCAATCACAAAACTTTACTGCATTTATGGATTTTTGCATACGTAAAACTATGCCATTGTTGCTTTTTAATTTTTTGTCATATTCACTGCAAATGTAACTTTGTAATCCTATATATTTATATGGGATTACAAAGTATTTATGCAGTTGGTGTATCTAGAAAACTGGACTTATACTTGATACTTTAGTTTTTCCTTGATTTTTACACCAAACACTAATTGTATTCTAAATTTGAAGCTTCTATGTCTGCTAGTAGTGCCTTAGAGATTTAATGATCGGTCAGTCAGTGAGTGAGTGACAAAATTATTATATACTTTGACTAATTATAATTCTAAAAACTACGGGTTCAAATTAAACGAAATTTGAAATATACCGTGTTTATACAATGCTTGCTTGGTTACTGAAAATTTAGGCTTCTAGTTTTATCCACAACGAAGTTATAGGGGGGTCGAAAATGGCCTGAACTGCTTTGAGAAAAGGATGTTACGGCCGTGCCGGCGTATTGCACGACTTGGCGGGGGCACTGCCGTGCCCCCAGATATTTCGAACGAAAATATACGCATATTGGTTTCGTGAGCATATAATATGGTATCTTGGAAATTTATTTTTAGATACCGAAAATATACTCATATTGGTTTCGTGAGCATATAATATGGTATCTTGGTAATTTATTTTTAGATACCGAAAATATACGCATATTGGTTTCGTGAGCATATAATATGGTATCTTGGAAATTTATTTTTAGATACCGAAAATATACGCATATTGGTTTCGTGAGCATATAATATGGTATCTTGGAAATTTATTTTTAGATACCGAAAATATACGCATATTGGCTTCGTGAGCATATAATATGGTATCTTGGTAATTTATTTTTAGATACCGAAAATCGCACACGCCTTGCACAGCAGTCATGCAATTTGGCCATTACATTTTCCTGGATTTTTTTCTTTTATTATGTACAAAAGTATAAAGAAAGTCCTTTTGATGATTAAGCAGTGACTGTATATCACTTTGAATTAAGTTTACCTAATAAATTAATGAACTACGTACGTATATTCGGTGTAGACATTCAAGTCAGTCAAATCTAAAATAACTAAAACGAATTAATCAATCAAGAATATTCAATTGGATTCATCGCGTTTTTCTCTAACACCTAATATAGATAAAACTTAAGCTAAGCTATTCCTTTGGAAGTTTTCCATTATGCACCTGAGCATGATGTCAGACACACTACTTCGGAGAACCCGGAAACTGCAGATGCCGCATGAATTTGAAAATACCGGTTAAACAATTTTATATTCATATCAGACAAACACCAAAGTTTACCGGAGACCACGGATGCTGCAAAGTATGGAAAGCGTCAGAAGGAACTAATAACGAAGTTGAATTCATTTCGCCAAAAAAGACCTCGAGCTATGTACGTTATGTAGGGTAACACCTACAAAAAATATTCAATCTGAATGACGCCCTTGTTCCAATTTAAGAACATTCCTTGTATTTTTTGTGAATGTCGTTTGTTATCATTAGTGTAAGAGAACGCTGAGAACGGTTTAAGTACAGTCAAGTGTTAACATATGGGTGCATACAACTTACTCATAAATATGTACCATAATTCTTATGTCAGGGGATTAAGGTTTTGGTACTTATTTATGAGACGACGTTATTGATACATATTTTTGTACTTGACTGTACTAGGACAAATGTTACTGTTTCTTATTTTCTATCTGCTTAATATATAAATCGCGACATTGACATGTTTTTAGAAGGTTGTCTGTTCGATAGGGAAGTTTAATTTAATTTAAACTTACTTGTTGTCGTTTTCTCATGGTCGGCCTTATCACGCGATAAGTGACAAGATAGAGCGTCCGTCACTGGCTGACACCGCTCGATAGAACGAGACTGATGCTCTATATTGTCACTTATCGCGTGATAAGGCCGATCATGATACGGGGCCAGGAAGTAAGTAAGTACCCATAGTCCAGTAAATGAACTGACAACTCGTATGGAAAAAATGACAATTTTGGAAATAATTTATAATAGCTTATTTTTTATGTGTAACGGATATATTATCAATTAAATAGTTACCCAGCGACAAAATCCGACAAAATTTCAGACATCAAAAAATGAAAAGTTAACTAACTTCTAAGTCAGAAAATATATTAATAAATATTTAAGTCTTTATTTTGTTTCATTTACATTTGCTCTATAATATTCAATATAAATCGTATAAAAAAAGACAATGCATGCTTCATTGAAATCTACATAATTACTTCCGGGTGGAAAGTTTGTCGAATTCTTGAATAAGTCATCTTAGAATAACATTTTCAAATGAAATCAACAAAAAAACGCTATTATAAATTAATGTTTTTCAAAACCGTATTTTGCCTGGATTACTACCTGTAATTAGACTATCCTAAACTTTTTTCGCTTAACCGGCGAATATCTAAAAGCTGACTACCTAAATATAATCTGCGGCTTGTAACTAGACCTACTTAGTAGTCGATTTTCGGATGATTACGGATCCAAGACGTAAGGTAATGCAGGGCGCGCGTATTTATAGTAATAGGGCAGCGCGGAATCCCGTGCATGCGCACGAAATTATTATTCTATTCTAAATTAACCTGCGCGAGTGACTTCATATTGGTTTTTACTTTATCGCCAGTGACTAAGTACATACTGCCCCTTTTTACGTCGTTCCAATGAACCAATCCTAAGGCTCCAAGTCTAAAATGCGGCTATCTTCTAAAATATATCGGAGGAACACTTTTCTTGCATAAGGATATACACAAGTATACCTGGACATCACCTGACGGCGTCACCCGAAACCAGATTGACCACCTTGCCATCAGCTGTAAATGGCGAACATCACTGTTGGACGTTCGTAACAGGCGAGGCGCCGACATCGACAGTGATCACATGCTGATGGTCGCCGAACTACGCCTTAAAGTGGCAATCGCCCGACGAACATTGCACAGCAAGGTAGGACGTCGGTACGACGTGCGCAAACTGGATATACCCGACACTGCGAGTAAGTTCGCACTCGAGCTACAGAACCGCTTCTCCGCTCTCGAGGAAGACGAAGACACAGCAGACACGGAGTGGAACCGCATCAAAATGGTCTACCAAGGAACCAGCTCTGTCGTGCTAGGACATCAAACAAAGAAGCGCGATGAGTGGATATCGCAGTCGACCTGGTACCTCATCGAGGCCCGAAAAGCGCTTCATTTCAAAATCCTGGAGTCACGCAGCGAGACTGAACGAGCCAGTCTTAGATTGCAGTATCGGCAAATGCGCAGACGCATCTATCGTAGCACCAGAACAGACAAGAGGATATGGACGGGCGATGTAGCTGACCGTGCACAACATGCTGCCAATACTGGCAACCTAAGAGAGCTGTACAATGCTACTAAAACCTTAGCTGGGAAGCGTGCCTTCAGGAAAAAGCCTCTACGGGACAAGCAAGGAAGACTGATCACAACATCCGAGGAACGGCTCAGAAGATGGCGGGAGCACTTTGAAGAGATATTCCGCGTACCGACCACAGTACCATCTTACTCTCCGCAAAACACCCCAACGCCTCAATCATTACATATTAATACGGCCCCACCGAGCAGGGAAGAAGTCCGAAACGCCATACTCTCCCTGAAGAGAGGCAAAGCCCCAGGCCTCGACCTCATAACATCGGAAATGCTAAAAGCAGATATACCCACCGCAGTCGAGATCTTAACACTTCTCCTGGAAAAGATCTGGACCACCGAAAATCTCCCGGATGATTGGAACAAGGGCCTCCTAATAACTGTGCCGAAGAAGGGCGACCTCAGCCAGTGCAGTAACTGGAGAGGGATCGCCCTGCTGTCGGTACCATCAAAGATTTTATGCAAGGTACTATTGGAGAGGCTATCTGGGGCAGTTGAACCGCTACTCAGGAGGGAACAGGCTGGCTTCAGACCGAACCGTTCCTGCACGGACCAGATCAACACACTTCGAATCATCGTGGAGGAGGCATCAGAATGGCAACGTGAGGTATGGTATACCTTACCTTCGTCGATTTCGAAAAAGCCTTCGACACCGTCCGATGGTCCAGAATTTGGTCCCGACTTGACGAAATTGGAGTTCCACCCAAAATCAGGGACATTCTGACAGCCATTTACAAGAATTATACGTGCAAAGTAGAGCACGATGGCCTTATCTCCGAAGATATCAGCGTCCGCGCGGGGGTTAGACAGGGCTGCCTCCTTTCACCTCTGCTATTCCTGATCGTCCTAGATGGCATCATGCAAAGAACAAACGACAGCAAGCGGCGAGGTATAGAGTGGGGGTTAACCGATACTTTGGATGACCTAGACTACGCTGATGACCTATGCCTGCTTAGCCACAAGCACGTTGATATGCAAGCCAAATTGGACAATCTACAGAGTGAGGCGCTCCTCGAAGGTCTTAAAATCAACGCGCGGAAGACCCAAGAAATGCGAACGGAGGGTAGGAACTCATCACCACTGTTACTAGGCTCGGAACCTATAGAGCGCGTACAGAAGTTTACCTACCTTGGCAGCATCGTGTCGCAAACTGGAGGAACGGAAGAGGACATCGCTTCTAGGGTAGCCAAGGCCCGGGCGACTTTCGCGCAACTGCGACCCGTATGGCAGTCTAAGAAGCTGACACGTAGGGTGAAATTAAAAATATTTCGCTCCAACGTCAAAACAGTCCTGCTCTACGGGTGCGAAACGTGGAGAGTCACTAAAGACATCACGCACCGTATCCAGGTTTTCGTCAACCGATGCCTTAGGCAGATTGTCGGTATTTACTGGCCCGAAAAGATCACCAACGAAGAACTCTGGCATATCTGTTCCGAAACACCAATCTGTCACCAAATTAAACGTCGCAAGTGGACTTGGATCGGTCACACCCTAAGAAGAGCTCCGAACCACATCCCAAGGCAAGCCCTGGAATGGACACCACAAGGGAAGAGGAAACGTGGCCGGCCGAAACACGCCTGGAGACGTTCAGTGGCAGCGGAACTGAAGGCTATCGGGCTCACGTGGTCCGAGGCGAAGCGCTCAGCCCAAGACAGAACGCGATGGCGAGGCACTGTGGAAGCCCTCTGCCCCATCTAGGGGACACAGGACATTAAGTCAAGTAAGTCAAACTTTTTTCGCTTAACCGGCGAATATCTAAAAGCTGACTACCTAAATATAATCTGCGGCTTGTAACTAGACCTACTTAGTAGCCGATTTTCGGATGATTACGGATCCAAGACGTAAGGTAATGCAGGGCGCGCGTATTTATAGTAATAGGGCAGCGCGGAATCCCGTGCATGCGCACGAAATTATTATTCTATTCTAAATGAACCTGCGCGAGTGACTTCATATTGGTTTTTACTTTATTGCCAGTGACTAAGTACATACTGCCCCTTTTTACGTCGTTTCAATGAACCAATCCTAAGGCTCCAAGTCTAAAATGCGGCTATCTTCTAAAATAGGTAATCGATGAACGGAACACATTACGAATAGATAGTCACCGAAAGTTTAGATTATAGTGAGTTTGATATAATTCATTATTGTATACCCGCCAAATTGTTAATGTAAACAATACTTGCCACTACGAAGGTTCCCGTGTAAGCGAACACAATAGGCTCACAGGCGGCCCAAAACACGCGGTAGGCTGTTGAGGCGGGGTTGTTGTTCAGTTTCCAGCCATCCCGCGCCCAGTGTGTCGCAGCCGTTGCGTTGCAGGCCAACACAGCCACTCCAGCTGAACGGTTAAAAAAACAACCGACGAATGTAAGTACTTTGGTCTAAATAAATAAATATTTGGGGACAATCTTACACAAATCGACCTAGTCCCAAACTAAGCAAAGCTTGTACTATGGGTACTAGACGACGATAAACATACTTATATAGAAAGATAAATACTCACATAGAAAACATCCATGACTCGGGAACAAATATTCGTGCTCATCACACAAATAAATGCCCTTACTGGGATTCGAACCCAGGACCTCTTGCTTGCTTGCTTGTCTTGGTCAATTTATGATGGGTCGTCGTTGTGAAACTCTTTGGGAGATCCAATGACTGGTTAAGACACATATGATATGTCACGTTGAGGTCGGGTGAAATGGGTCGGGCAAAACAAAAAAAAAAACCATGTTGACAGTTGGTATTTAATTGTTAATTTCATCATGTGATTTTTTTATGGATATATATACCTACTACCTCATCCTCCTAGCGTTATTCCCGGTCGTGCCCCTAAAGGAGCCCAGGGTCCGCTTTGACACCTAATCCCAAAATTTGGCATAGGCATTAGTTTTACGAAAGCAACTGTCATCTAACCTTCCAACCCAGAGGGTAAACTAGACCTTATTTGGGATCAGACCGGTTTCCCCACGATGATTTCCTTCACCGAAAAGCTAACCTACACCTACCTATGTGATATACCTACTACCTATGTGATAAAAATACTACAGCGGTTTTTAACTTTGAATTATTACTCTCGGGAATAGAATCAAACTAGATTAAACTAAATGTTTACTTTTTAGGAATAATGGATCCGTTTTAACAAAACCCAGTTTTTATACCGTTTTTACCAAGTTTCTGTGCGCTGACGAAGAGCGCATAATATCGAGCAACATAAGCGAGCGAGTGAGACAACATTTTGAGGGTTACATTCGTCTTAATGAGTCAGATGATACGACAACCCTGTCATGACAATGTTTTGTCAACACAGACTGTTGAATCTCACAGGTTCCAGACCCGCAACCACTCGTTTACATCAGTTCCGAGATTTGTATCGTCTTTTTAGTGTTGCAATAATAAACACCTAGCTCTCCACACTCCAATGTAATATGACTATGATGCAGTTTGACACAGTGGTGCAGTTTGCACATATTCAACGAAATGCTGTAGCATTTTGTTAACTCTGTCAAAGCTCCGTTAGTGCATTAAATGATAATTTCGTTTGAATCGGAGGGCTTTAGCCCCGTTCCCAGATACCTATGGAAATAATTGCAGATTGTTGTCTGGGAATACGACTATAATGTTCAAATATTTAAATACTGGGTATCCGAAAAAGGTTTTGTGGGTAGTTTCAAATACATTTCAATTCAATTCATACTAAAAATGCAGATATTGGTAGGTCTCCGACCTAAGTATTCAATTCAAAAAATTCAAAATTCTTTATTTTGTAAGATACACTTTGTCTATAATCTAAGGCGATGGAGCCACCCGGTAGGCAAAAAAATGCCTGTGTTGGATGGCGCCGCTCTTATAGGTATAGGTTACATAATTTTGTTTTATGCTTTTATGCTTAACCAATTAACTAAATAAGTATTAATTTTGATGTACTAGCTAAAATAAGTAGAGTAGTAGTTACATTTTGTTCTATTCTATTATATGGCAAAAACTCTAATTACATAGTTAAGAGTGCAAAATTAAAAATTAAAATGTTTGTTATGATTAATTTAATGAAATGAAGCATGAAGTTCATGGAACCAAGCGAGTGTTAAAGTGTGTGTGTGGTGTTGTGTGGTGTGGTGTGGTATGTGTGTGTGTGTGTGTGTGTGTGTGTGTGTGTGTGTGTGTGTGTGTGTGTGTAATTTGTAATTACTTTGTTGCAGTCATGGTAAAGTTCGCTTTCGAGTAAATGTCAAGTAGCTTGTTCAATCTATTGTAAACGTGTGGAGATTTCGAGTTAAACTGTCTGCGAGAAAAAGAGGGTCTCTGTTTTTGCATATTCTGCTACAAGGGTTTTATTTCTTTTCTTTTTATAATTTGTATTATACAGTAATATTTTATGTTTTTTTAATGTAATATGCAAGATATATAATTTTCTGACTCATAGAAGATCGCTGATAACATACAGTGGGTCAGTAGGGAACCTAATAATTTTTTTTTACTTTCGTGAAAGGTTGTTATATAATTACACATTAGGTTAGGGTTGCGTCAACATACGAAATACTCGAATATGATGTCTGAGAAAATCGAGACGTTTATATAAAAGTATACATTGATTAAGGTTGAAAACATACCGGTCCCAGCCCATCCGAAGCGCATGAGCATGAAGCTGGCGAACAGCCCGCCGACGAGAACGAACAGGACTCGAAGTTCGACGACGTACTGGTCGCGCGAGTGCGGCGCCAGCGCCGCTAGGCTGCCCCAGGCCACCCCCAGTGCCACGCCCACGAACAGTGTCGTCCCGGCCTAGGAAATACGACTCGAACACAGTTCTCTTTCATTCATTATCTCTTTTACATCCCAATTGCATTGTAATTAGATATGCGCCGAATGTTCGGTAAATATTCGGTATTCGGCACATGCGGCATAATATGTTGAATGTTCAGTTTGGGCCGAATTATTTCGTTCAATTGCCGAATAGTATTCGAACAATTTTAGTGGTGCTTGTCTCCAGAGATTTTACAACGTGGAATACGTATATATATCTGTCTTAGAACAGGAGAAATTATTTTAAACCGAATAAATCGGCTGAATATTCGTATTTGGCGCATCCCTAATTTTAACGTCTTACGCACTCGTTCTGACGCTTTTGCTCGGCGCAAGTGGAAGCGAGTGCGCGAAACAGATTGAAATGTGATTGGGATCGAAAGAGACAGAAAGTAGACCTCAAGTACAAATTATACATTATTCAATTTAGAACGAGAACCGAGGGCATTATTATTCCTGGAACCTGAAGCGAGGGACAATGATTGAATCTCTAACGTAACTAGGCGTGCTCATATTCCGTTGCAATAGGGTGAAAATTGAATATATTTTATGTAAGTACAAATTACTTTATATTCAAATGATATGACGTACACCTTGCTCTCAAAAGCATAAGTCGCCTTATCGAGGCCCATATTATTGACATTTCACTCACATGAGAATAATTTTCAATGACTATAACTGTATACCGTATAGCTATTTACCTATGTGAATATTTTTAAGAAATGGTAACAAATTATTTATTTATTTATTCGTATGGCATTAATACAGTCGTTCAATACTTGGATAATCATTAATAATTGTAACAATATAAAGGAGGGTAAGTCATAGTTCCGTGTATCCACACCTATGACTAACCCTCCCACGACACATCCATGTACGTTGCTATTTGATACTTTAGAATACCTACTGAAGATTTCCCCCATGATTATTTAAGTACGCTTTTCTGAGATAAAATATCTATGCAGTACATCAAAGTCAGTAAACACTAGAATTGAAAATACGATCTTTTTACGATTTATTTTCTTTAAAGTTCATTCCATTTCTGAACATCTTATTATCCGAAAGCATCCAACGGCAGCAGTTCATTCACACCGCCTGTAAAAAGACCTATCTTGGCAGGTACCTACCTATAATGACAATTGTTGAAAACTATCGCCTTAAGGTGGTTCGACGTCCATACAAAACCTTTTTTGACGTTCGCAGGCTAAGCGCGTGATATTTTAAGAAACTTATGTATTTATGTTATACGTATAATTCTAGTATACGTATTTGCAACTGGGTACAACACTGCCTGCTTTCGTAATAGCTGGCGGCTGTTTATCTGTAATACACTCGCTCTTGCATTTGAGCAGGGTTGTCGCCAAAAACAAACATTAACGAAGAACACTAAGAAAATACAAGCTGTGTACTTGGCAATAGGTCGGTGAAATTAAAAATCAAAAGTACTTATGTGCGAATGTTTAAGTCCCTCTAAGCACTTATTTTCCTTATGCAAAGTGCTGTAGTTCTTACGTCTGCCACAAAGCATACTCGTCATGCTGGGGTATTGTGGAATTTCATTTTAAACAGAATATTAAATATCACATGCTTTGTGGGCGGGCATTCGCTCCATCGGCTTACTTGAAAAAGCGCCTGTTATGGACGTGTGATTGTCCCCGCCCGAGAGGTATGTTTTCATTTGCACTTTATGTTTTTAATTTATTATATTATCTATATTGATTTTTCAACCACACTACCATTACCTTGATGTATCTATAGACTTCGGTCTCTCCATGGAACATCAAGCTGAAGATGAGTCCGTAGACGCCGACGCTAAGCGCGGTGTCGACGCCACCCGCCGTGCACACTAACTGCGGCCAGTTGCGGGGAGAGCCGCAGGCGGAGCCTAGTCTCGACACGCCGGGCATCACCACCGCGCATGATACTGACGAGTACACCGATCCAAGTAGAAAACCTGTTTTATGACAAATTATTGGGACTGCATTGTGAACAAACATATCAATTATTCGATTCTAATATTAGATCAATAAGAAGACCGTTTTGTACGACACTCGGGATCGAATTTTCATTTCAATCAGTGCAGCATGTATGCTGCATTATTTTTACATACAACTGTCCGAACATATGTTTAATTCATTTTCTGTTTAATCTTTTTACATGCATCCCGCTTTAACGAGTAAATCCTTGTAAATAAATCTCAAGCGCATTCATCATGAAGAAGAACTCCCAAAGAGTTCGAAACATGTCGCCCGTAGTGGCATTAACGTGAGTTGAATCGTGTAATTATCGGCATTAATAAAAATCTCATTAAATAGCAACATATTTTCAACGTATTCAAGAATTGCTGGTTAATTGACTGTAAGGGATCGCAGATCACAGAGTCACACTGCGCCGCATCTCCGGACGGAGATGCGGAGCTCGTTGTATGCAAGTACCTCAGTTTGTATATAAATTCCATGTGGTACGACACACAGCACCGCACTTCCGTACGGCGAAATTTGTATGCAGCTCCGCACCTCCGTCCGGAGATGCCGCGCAGTGTGACATCCGCCTAAATGAGAAAATAAAAAATTCTAGCTATTGCCTGCTGTTTCCACTTTGAGGCTTTGTTTGTAAATCGGGCCTGTATTAAGGTAGCACAACAGGTAAGTGTGTGTGCTGTACAAGTCACTACCGAGTACAAAGAGTGAGCGCAAAGCGAGCCTGAATGCCAGAGCTTCTGCCGGCTCCAATAATGCGCGCCACGCGGCAAAAATGCATTCAAACCCCTTGGAATACGAGTCCTGCCGCAGATTTTATTGAATTGGCTTTGTACCGCACACAACGCGCCCCATTGTGTCCCGCAGTCGTGACAAATTTTATTTTATTACCTCGTCCTGGGTATATGAGGTGTATAGCATTCACTACCTATTGGAAATCGAAATTGTGTTTTGTAGAAAACTTTAAAATATTCATTAATCTTTTGGTGCAGGTACCATAGGTGCTAATCATATTAATTCGTTAAAAAATCTTTACCTTCAATCTATGTTTAGAAATTAATCTCAGATCATTACGCTTAGTGCAATTTACTATTTATTACGCAATGGATTATTCATTGTCAACAAAATAGGCCACCTATGTCGCGAAGTCAAATTCTTCGTATTTGTACTGAATCGGTGTCAGGAGATCTATTTCAGTTCGCCGCTTTCGATTTCAATCGTATTTCAAGTTATTTCGCGAGATAGTCTAGTCTATATATGCGTCACCGATAGTGCCATTAACGATCGAAGTAATTCAACAGGCGCGCAAATCATGTTAAAAGAAAAGAAATAAAGTGAATTGAGGCTTAAGGCCTTTATCCAATTTTTTTAGCTACACCCCAGGCATTTCTAGTTGCAGTCAGACCTCCATTAAGCATAGTTATTACGGATCGCGGCGTCAAGATATACTAGGGGTGAGTGGTGAAGAGAGGTTAATAAAGTTGTACCCCAAATCCATGGAAAGTCGAGGAGGTAGTGGGCACACGTCGCTACCGCTATCACCTCCGCGAGCCACGGAACGGCGCCAAGCATTGTCACCCGCTGCCAGTTGAGCCCCATAAACTTCACATTCCACCCCAGCGAGGCTTTTCCGAGGATCACTACTGGATACACTTTCCTGAGGTCATTAAGTGTGAATAAAGTATATTAGACTTGGGACAAACGTTACTCGCGTCCGCGCAGGATTTACCTACCACAGCCCTGCACGTGTCCCCTGGGTGGTGCTAAAGACTGACAAACCTATAGGCGAAATAAACGTTTTAGTGAAACGTTTATGCACGCCATACGATTAAATAAATTGGAACTTAATAATGTTGAAAATTCAGAATATGTCGAAACAATATTTGGGATAATGCCTGCACCAAATGTATGTGGCAGAGGATGCCTTCAGGCAAAAGTCGTATATTTGTACTTTTCCATTGTACAATAAAATAAGTTTAAATAAATAAACATACCTTGTAATATATCAGAACATGGACAAGATAGAATTAGAAATAAAACTCTGTCATCCATAATACATACCTCAAAAATCCATCGATTTCAACGTAGTCCCGCATGTCAAGGAAACCGATGTTTTGTGCTAAAATGCCAGTGAACAGGGCAGCAAGTAGCGCGGGCATAGTAGTAAGGGCTTGAAATGCTTGACCACTGCCCCAAGCAACCGCGGCAACGATGCCAAGTCGGAACCACTGCCCGTCCCACCGCCAGGCGTCGCCCCACTGACACCACGCCAGACCCCACGCCATCACCCCTGCAAACACAGTGATCCTTAAAGAAAGAAACTAGAATAAAAATATAGTGCCATTGCGCCGGTTAAGGTTGCTTTCACAGTTGTTGTTTAGCGCGAGTGTTTGCATTGAAAGTCGAGCTAGCGGCGGATTGTAAGATGGAACCACGAGTGAAGCGAGAGCGATTTTACGATGGTTCGCTCACATCAAAACAACAAAATTAAATAAATAGAAGATTTTTCTTAAAATTTTGGTTAAACGGTTTGGTTTCGAGTTAAAAAATCGCCCGAATCTTTAATTTTTGAAACAAGAATACATATTTAAAAATGTCTTGAATCTTTATAATATACTACTAGCTTCCACCCGCGACTTCGTCTGCGTGGACCCGGGATAAAACCTGTCCTATATTTTAATACAGGCTATAAACTATCGCTGTGAAAAATTCCAAATCGATTGAATCGATTAAAAGCGTGATTGAGTAGCAATCACCTACATCTCAACAATCAAACAAAATATCCAAGGGATATTATTTTGTTAATTTTTAAGCTAGTCTGGCTATCCAAATTTAACCCAAATTTTTGGCGGGAAATTAAAAAAAATCTTGGGCTGGTCTTTGTGTAGTAGGAATTATAGTTTTGATACTAGAAAATACTTTTGATTTTCTGTGCACACCTAAGGTACCTAAAAGTTAAATATACGATGACATGCACTCAAAGTCACATAACACATATTTTTTACCATTATACGTATACAGTACATGTAGTGTGAGCTCAATATCTTAGCTCGATAATAGCACAGTATTATAATAGGTACTGTGCTAAATATCAACTCAATCGGAAACCGCGGAGTGGGTCAAGTTCAACTTACTACATTTGCATGTTTCTTTCTTCCTTGCTTGCTTACAGGCAACACCGGAATAGGTAAAACCACGTGAAACTACTAAGTTACAAAATTTTGACTATGATGAATATTTACACACTATTCGCTGTAGTCAAAATCGGACTCTTTATATTCGACTGGCAAGTTGTTGGAGTAGTTTGAGCCGTTATCTAAGTCAGTCAGAATACTCCGCCTCCGAGCCTACTGTATATTGATCCCCGTATCATGGTCGGCCTTATCACGCGATAAGTGACAAGATAGAGCGTCCTTCTCGTTCTATAGAACGGTGTCAGCCAGTGACGGACGCTCTATCTTGTCACTTATCGTGTGATAAGGCCGTCCATGCTACGGGGTCTGAACTGCTAGAAGACTCTTCATCATCGTCACCGACGCTTATGACAAATCTGTTCATGTGAGCAGTTATATTCTCCTATCCTTTTACATGAACTGATTCTCTATATGGAGAACATGATCAGTCAAGGTTAACTCTGTGGCTAGGTTAAGTAGGTATAGACGTGGGTTATGTTAGAGTAAAGGTGGTTTTCCACCGGCGAGGCGAGGCGCGCGCGCGCTCAGTGCAAATAGGTAGTAAGTCCCATACGAATTTCAATTCTCGCCCATCCACGCCCCGCTTCGCCTCGCCGGTGGAAAACCACCTTAATGCTGCACGATGGGCCAAGTGCAGGATTCCATCAACACGCTCGTCGCTCATATATAAACATTTTCGGCCAAGATATTTTTGTACATTTTATATTTTCATACTAATAAGTTACTACTGACCAGTCACTTCACAGATTTCTTCTAAATATTGGTTTTCAGTAAGTAACTCCTAAGGTTCCAATGTTTTGATTTTATTTATATTTTCCAGAACTTCTAGTTTATCCGTTTCTTTACACATTCCTGTTTATGAGTTTCAGGTATTAATATATTCACGTACCTAATCAAAATTATAGGCAAAACTAGTACATAAAGTATCAAAATATTTATGCAGCACCAACCTACTAAGTAAACATTGCATTTTTTCGTTATACAACGCTTCACGTGGGGTTCTCACATTGTCGTAATTATTTACGAGCTTAAACAATAGTTGGCGGACCTCACTCGGTATAGTCATTGTTAATATTATTTAAAATGAAACATAAACCGCGAACCATTTGAATGAATGACATAAATTGATAACTGACTTCTAGCCTTTTTTTGAATAATATACATTTGGTACCACAAGGAAATATCTGTCAACAAAATTTGGTTATCCAGACTGTAATATAAGTTATCAATTCAATTAGACCTATTTAAAAATCACTCTCCGGTCACTTTGGCACTCTTTGGGGGAGGCCTATGTCCAGCAGTGGACGTCTTTCGGCTGATATGATGATGATGATTTAAAAATGGGCTACCATGCGAAGTACTGCCCTTTAACTCTCATCCATGAGAGGAGGCCTGAACCTACCCACCAGTGGGACTTCAATATAAGATTTATTATTATTAAAGTTAAAATATATATATATATATATATATATATATATATATATAGTGACTCTCAACTGTGCACTGTGTTATTAAAATATTATATATATGTATATATATATATATATATATATACATAATATTTTGTAATCTCAATACTCAGGTTGTAAAAATGCTAAGCAAGTAAAAAAATGTAAACTCAGGAATATCCTGTATTAACTAACAATGAAATGCTTGAGTTGTCACATGGTCTTGGTTACACTAAATTAATACAGATTTATAGAGAACAAATTAGTCAATTACTTACCGAGTATTGTTAGAGTGAATAACTGAATACATAATGCGGCTGTTGTTGAATGGGCATCGCCTGATAGATTTTTCACATTTTCTATGTTGTTTGTTTTGTCTGGATTTAAATCTGGTGGACATTCGAGTGCACTAAAAAAAATATTTCACTTATTGTTATCAAGTAGTCTTTCAAATGAATATCATATATATTCGAGGAAATCCTCACTAAGAATGCCTTGTATTCGAAGCATCGCTTCCCCTTGGCCTGCCCGACATTCTGACTAACCGCTCGTCTCCGTTCAACAGTTTTAATTGCTCAGTTATCTCGCTATCAGGTAATCGCCCAACTATGCATTTGGGCTCTTATTGACAGTAGTATATGGTACTTACTCACGTTATAATAGGTACTGTGCTAAATATCAACTCAATCGGAAACCGCGGAGTGGGTCAAGTTCAACTTACTACATTTGCATGTTTCTTTCTTCCTTGCTTGCTTACAGGCAACACCGGAATAGGTAAAACCACGTGAAACTACTAAGTTACAAAATTTTGACTATGATGAATATTTACACACTATTCGCTGTAGTCAAAATCGGACTCTTTATATTCGACTGGCAAGTTGTTGGAGTAGTTTGAGCCGTTATCTAAGTCAGTCAGAATACTCCGCCTCCGAGCCTACTGTATATTGATCCCCGTATCATGGTCGGCCTTATCACGCGATAAGTGACAAGATAGAGCGTCCTTCTCGTTCTATAGAACGGTGTCAGCCAGTGACGGACGCTCTATCTTGTCACTTATCGTGTGATAAGGCCGTCCATGCTACGGGGTCTGAACTGCTAGAAGACTCTTCATCATCGTCACCGACGCTTATGACAAATCTGTTCATGTGAGCAGTTATATTCTCCTATCCTTTTACATGAACTGATTCTCTATATGGAGAACATGATCAGTCAAGGTTAACTCTGTGGCTAGGTTAAGTAGGTATAGACGTGGGTTATGTTAGAGTAAAGGTGGTTTTCCACCGGCGAGGCGAGGCGCGCGCGCGCTCAGTGCAAATAGGTAGTAAGTCCCATACGAATTTCAATTCTCGCCCATCCACGCCCCGCTTCGCCTCGCCGGTGGAAAACCACCTTAATGCTGCACGATGGGCCAAGTGCAGGATTCCATCAACACGCTCGTCGCTCATATATAAACATTTTCGGCCAAGATATTTTTGTACATTTTATATTTTCATACTAATAAGTTACTACTGACCAGTCACTTCACAGATTTCTTCTAAATATTGGTTTTCAGTAAGTAACTCCTAAGGTTCCAATGTTTTGATTTTATTTATATTTTCCAGAACTTCTAGTTTATCCGTTTCTTTACACATTCCTGTTTATGAGTTTCAGGTATTAATATATTCACGTACCTAATCAAAATTATAGGCAAAACTAGTACATAAAGTATCAAAATATTTATGCAGCACCAACCTACTAAGTAAACATTGCATTTTTTCGTTATACAACGCTTCACGTGGGGTTCTCACATTGTCGTAATTATTTACGAGCTTAAACAATAGTTGGCGGACCTCACTCGGTATAGTCATTGTTAATATTATTTAAAATGAAACATAAACCGCGAACCATTTGAATGAATGACATAAATTGATAACTGACTTCTAGCCTTTTTTTGAATAATATACATTTGGTACCACAAGGAAATATCTGTCAACAAAATTTGGTTATCCAGACTGTAATATAAGTTATCAATTCAATTAGACCTATTTAAAAATCACTCTCCGGTCACTTTGGCACTCTTTGGGGGAGGCCTATGTCCAGCAGTGGACGTCTTTCGGCTGATATGATGATGATGATTTAAAAATGGGCTACCATGCGAAGTACTGCCCTTTAACTCTCATCCATGAGAGGAGGCCTGAACCTACCCACCAGTGGGACTTCAATATAAGATTTATTATTATTAAAGTTAAAAAATATATATATATATATATATATATATATATATAGTGACTCTCAACTGTGCACTGTGTTATTAAAATATTATATATATGTATATATATATATATATATATACATAATATTTTGTAATCTCAATACTCAGGTTGTAAAAATGCTAAGCAAGTAAAAAAATGTAAACTCAGGAATATCCTGTATTAACTAACAATGAAATGCTTGAGTTGTCACATGGTCTTGGTTACACTAAATTAATACAGATTTATAGAGAACAAATTAGTCAATTACTTACCGAGTATTGTTAGAGTGAATAACTGAATACATAATGCGGCTGTTGTTGAATGGGCATCGCCTGATAGATTTTTCACATTTTCTATGTTGTTTGTTTTGTCTGGATTTAAATCTGGTGGACATTCGAGTGCACTAAAAAAAATATTTCACTTATTGTTATCAAGTAGTCTTTCAAATGAATATCATATATATTCGAGGAAATCCTCACTAAGAATGCCTTGTATTCGAAGCATCGCTTCCCCTTGGCCTGCCCGACATTCTGACTAACCGCTCGTCTCCGTTCAACAGTTTTAATTGCTCAGTTATCTCGCTATCAGGTAATCGCCCAACTATGCATTTGGGCTCTTATTGACAGTAGTATATGGTACTTACTCACGTTTTTACTTCCTCATTCAGGTATACTGTGTAGATGCCGTTATCGATGACTGCGGTCTCCTTATCTAGAGTAATTAAATTATTATCAAATCTGAGCGCGTCGTTGTACTACAAGCACAGCATCTCCAAGCCAGTGAGTAAATTGCTCACAACGCACAATGAAGCTCTTTTATTGGCTTACCAAGAGCGTCTTACAATCAACCTAATAATAATTATAATGTTTATTATTATTTTATCTTTTTCTTAAAAGTGCAGTGTGTATAAATTCTAATAATTTGCACCCTAAAAAGTTTAACTATCATCAAAAATTTTATGTGATATTTTTTTGATGTACATCGTGAAACAACTAAATGAATATTATTGGCAATCTTACAAAAATCAACCTAATCCCAAACTAAGCAAAGCTTGTACTATGGGTACTAGACGACGATAAACATACTTAAAAAGATAGATAAATACTTAAATACATAGAAAACATCCAGGACTCAGGAACAAATATTCGTGCTCATCACACGACTAAATGCCCTTACCGGGATTCGAACCCGGGACCTCTTGCTACGAAGGCAGGGTCACTACCAACTAGGCTAAAGCGGTCGTCAAGTCACATAAATACCTTGTTTACCTACTTTCTTCCACAATTTGCTCTCGACTGTGGGCTTTTATTTTCCATGTTCATTAATGTCAAGCTTTATTAAACTTTACATGTAAATAGAACCCTGGAGTATTATTTCAACTGGTTCAAAAAACACATTTACCAGTCCAGTTAGTCATTCTAATTATCTCCGTTATTCTTGAATAAATAAAAGCTCAGTTGGGGAATTAAAAACTTGGCTTCTGTTAACTGCCGAATTTTCTCACGTGTTTATTGATTCGCAATGAAGATTATCACATCAATATTTTGATAAGTACCTAGTAAGTATTCTATGAAAACTTTTTTAACCTTAATCATAACATTGCAAACTATCCCGTGAGTTAATTAGTAACTTTTGGAATGTAGATATAGTCGAATTAAAATATATGTTTTCCCCTCACTGCCTCGGAAAGCAGTCTTTTATCCTTTAAAACCAGTGAGCAAAAACGCATTTTATCCACTAGTGAGGAAAGTAATTTGACCTTGGAGCGTGTTCAAGTAGCTTTTGACAGTATAACAAAACGTAAAACGCTCATAATACAAAAAAATCACAGATGATGTATTTCTGTTGCCGCTATAACAACAAATACTAAAAAACCGAATAAAATAAATATTTAAGAACTTTTAAATAATTGCTTGTTGCATTCATCAAATCATTAGGCGCTGGGTCTCAAAATGTATGGGAAAACGAAAATCCGACTCGCACGACCAAAATTTTACTTGATATTACTTAACGTTATTATTACTATAAAAAAAAAAAATTTAAATTAAATAAAGTCCTTTTGCATGTTGCACTTTCCTCGCTACAGTGAGGAGAAAAGTTTTGTGTTACACACGGGTGCAAATGTATTTTACTTCTCGTGTGTTGAAACACTCGCTACGTTCAGGATTCTATTTTAGAACCACTCGCTTCGCTCGTGGTTCAACTATAGCATCTATTCGCTTGCTCGTGTTTCAATTCCACACTTGCGGGTAAAATACAACTTTGCACCATTGCATTTAGTTACTCCGTTGTAATAAGGGCAAAAATGAATACATCTCTTTTACATCGACTCTAAAACATTACCGTTAGATGTACCAAATTTAAAACAAACAACAGAAAGTAGTCTCCTACATTCCAGTTATTCCTGCATTCTGACATATTTTAAAAAGGTTCCATGCGTTTCTATGAATTTGGAAGATAAGAAAAGTAATATATATTACCTACTTTGTAGTGACAAAGTATTCAGGGTGTGGCCTGGAATAGGAGCAAAAAATTAAACGGTAGATTGAGCTTGTGAGCAATTATTTCCAGGGGTTCCGGTTTTGATCCGCCGCCGCCGCCACTACCTTAGGTGAGAGTTTTTCAAAAAGATTATTAAAGTATGTGACTTTATCAGGTGTAAGGGACCTTGTTGACGGTTATATATGTAGTCGCGCGATCCCAAAAGCATTATTTTTACATAATCACGAGGGGTACGCGAGCGCGTTTATTTATTTATTTATTGGTTCAAAGGAAATTACACAGCATTACAGTAGGTACTAATGCACTGCGAAATCAAAGACAGAATGTACACATAGAAACAATCTTATTAACTAACTGAGGATGGACGGTCATCCATTGCCTCACAAAGGTTTTTGCATTTCTCACAAATTAGCCTCCAACTACTTGCAAAAACATCGCAGTCAGGAGCCGACTTGAGAAGTGCGTTGATGTAGTGCAAAGCGCGAACCCGTGGTGATTGACTGTATGCAACAGTGCGCGCTTTAGTTGCTGCAAGCAAGTAAGTCGCAATGACGAGGTCTAAAATTAAACTTTGACTGAGACAGAGAAGGGAGGGAGGGGGTTTATCTCGTGCGTAATGGTTTGTCGGAAAATACGAGCCGTACGGGTAAATTCGTAGTGTCGGGCAACAATCCGCCGCCGCCGCCGCTACCTTAAGTGAGAGTTTTTCAAAAAGATTATTAAAGTACCTATGTGACTTTATCAGGTGTAAGGGACCTTGTTGACGGTTATATATGTAGTCACACGATCCCAAAAGCAGTATTTTTGCATAATCACGAGGGGTACGCGAGCGCGCATTATCTCGTGCGTAATGGTTTGTCGGAAAATACGAGCCGAACGGGTAAATTCGTACTGTCGGGTAACAATCTGGGGAAGGAAGTAGGTATAGGCTACTTTTCATTATCATAATTATAGGTTCGGCAACATCGCCAAATATGTCGTTTCTATGAAATTTGCTATTTGTATTTTATAGACTTCCAAATAGGAGAACTTTAATTTAATTTCATCTGAATTTGAATATTAGGTATATTAATTTATTCTGTGAGCTATACGAGTATGAGCCGCAACTAGGACTAGGTGTCGGCGATGCCTTGATTTGAGTCGAACACGCCCCCTAGACAGAGACACGCTGATGCCTTCCGCGCACGAGGAAAAGAGATGCAACCCTCTTCGGGAATGGCTTTTTTGGACAAATTTCGATAAATACCTAACTTAGAGACGTTTTATTTAAATTTAATAAAGTGAGATTTTAGATGAGATAAAATACTATAGTATTAACTTGATTGTGTCGTAAAATAATGTATGGTTTGAGTAGGCTGAGTAAAAAAAGGAAAATACAGACCCAACTTTGGTTTTTTTTCTATCGAGGAAATTTTAAGCAATCATGTATCGATAAAATCAGATAAACAATCACATAGTCAAGAATCATATATCTGAAAATCACACCTTATCGTTTCTTAACCTAGTCAGAACGGCGTTTCAAAGCACGCGATAATTTCCAATGCACAGCCTTAACCATTTGACCAACCTCCGCGGAGCACGCTCGCTGCCGCTGACGTGCTGGCTGGAGCCGGCCGCCCTGTCAGCGCGCATGTTTATTGACTTTATGGTTCTATTTCTTTATCGATTATTCTTTCTTGCTCGAGGTTTCGTTGCGTTCAGTAACTCTTTGTACTCTAATTTATTTATATTGTGTGAATAGTATATTTAAATATTCTGTGCCTTCTCTCTAATAAATTTTGTGCATCATGTAAATAAACTGTAAAGTGACTACAAATTGTGTCAACTGCTTAGTACATGGTGTTACGGGAAAAATAAAAGTCTCGGGTGTGAATAATCGAAATTCTGCGTAATTCAATTTATTCCAAGGGATATTGGAAGAAATCATAAATTTTGTCACATTCACATTAAACTGGGCTTGGTTTGCTTTTTCGCCTACTAAATCGTTGTGTTATTTTAAATCTAGATATTTTGTATGGTCTCTTATTGGAACTATTCGTAAATTGCGCCATGTACAAAACAATTTTTTTTTTTACGTTTATAAAACACTAGCTTCCGCCCGTGACTTCGTCCGCGTGGACCCGGGATAAAAACTATCCTATATTTAATCCAGGCTATAAAATATCTTCGTGCAAAATTTCATTCAAATCGGTTCAGCCGTTTAAGCGTGATTGAGTAACAAACATCCAAACATCTAAACTTTCGCATTTATAATATCAGGGAGCGACCACACCGGTGCTTAACGCTGCGTATACGCGTTGACGTGTCGTATGCGTCACGTATTCTTCATACAATTTGCTGCGTTTTACGGTGCGTAAGCGTATTTTGAGCAGCGGTGTGGTCGCACCTTTAGTAGGATTTAAAATCGTTAACGTAATTTGTTTTTAAATCTTTCATTGTGACAGTAAATATGTACGAAGCAATAAAGTAAACTCTATGTCAATATTAAACAAAAACGATTACAAAGAACTGCAAGGGATTGTGGCTGTCAATGTGACATGCAGTTGCAAATAGATAAATCATTTATCTAAGGTTATCGTTTCACGTAAGACCAATGAGGTTATCTAATTATTTTTAATCAAGAAGTTTTCATTGAGATCGAGCAAAGATTTAAAAGGCGAAAATTCAATTGCATTGTTGCATTATATGAACATCGATATCGAGACGGTCGATAAAAAAAACATTCACGCTCTACGGAAATGCAATGTCAGTGCGACAAGATAACGGGGTCTAGTTACAACACTGTGTAGATCTAACATGATAAAATAACAATATCAGCAATAAGCCTTTTACTTTTACACCTTTTAATTCTCATAAAAAGCGAAAACAGTCCAATATATTATGGAACAGTTACTTTCTTATTTACAATATCAAGTATCAAGATTAGGACATCATACTAATTGAAGACATTTGACAACGATATTACAGTTGCCAAAGTTACAAAGTAAATTTAAGTCATAAAAATATTACTTTTTTAATCCTCGCCGGCGGCTCGGGTGGATATAAACACACCAGATGGAATGGATCGTTTTATGCACTCGTCATACAATGTACTCGGTGTGGGAAGGATGCCGACTAGTTTTGCTTTTAACTTATAAAATGTTTTCATTAAAATATATTATTATAATTATAACCCCTCCATTTAAATTATGTTAGTATCAATTATTTCGAAATTTAGAATTGAACCGAAAACCGTATTCATGGAACCGCACTATTTCCTCGTAGATTCGTACTCATAAAATTGGAAACGGTTTACGTTGTCAAAATTGCGTTGTTACGTTGTTGTTAGCGTCAAAATGTAGAGGAATTTGATAGCTACAGGAGAGTACCTAACAAAGCAGCTAACTTTTGCAAAAAATATATTGTTAACTAAAATGCAAAGAACATTTATGTTATGTTATATGTATAATAACACAGCCTATACTTAATATACAACAGCGTTATATAGCAAATATATTATAAAACGAATAGTTATTAAACCTCAAAACACGTACAAAAAATACAATCCCAATGGGGTTTTTGCAAATAAGCCCTGGGCTCGCGCGGTCATTGAATAATGCTGAGCCTTTCCCATCTATATAAGGTTCCTCAGTACAGATTTATGTTAACCGTGGTCCGTTCATGTAGCCATAACCCCTTTTGATATCTATATGAATACATGGGCAGTAATTTTAGTAAAATTATGATATGCTTTATTATTTTTCGTAAACTTTGGATGACGATAATTAATATATATAACAAACGAATGGAAAAATTTAGAAAAACGCGATAAACGTTTGATGACTGCTTCATTAATCACTCGTGCTATCCGTAAACATAATATAAAGATCGTAAATGCTGGAAATTTTAGACTTTTTTGTTGAATTGAATTAACCAACGATGATAGCTAGTGAGTGCGTAGAGAAAAATACTTTTTCACACCTTTCATTCGGAAAAGTAATTTTTGCTCCACGACGAGAGGGATCAAAATGCTACTTTTCTGTTTGAGCTACTTTTTTGATTTATTCATTGGCATGTAGCATTTACGCAATGTGCCAATTGAACACAGATCTTAATAAAATAATCGATTGTTATTTCATCGTAATCGATTAAAAACGAACATATTTCAAGTTTTAACATTAACAACGTTATATGAAAATTTATGAAATTTTCGTAATACCTATTTAAAATTAGTAATAAAAATTAAGAAAATTTGTTAAAGATTCTATTGTAGGATCCCACGCTACGTTCAGGATTCAATACACCGCCCTCGCCGTAAATATACTATTTTGCTCCCTTGTGACACAAATAACTATTTCGAAAAAGTAACTATAGTAATTTTTAGAAACCAGCTTCTTATTCACTGACGCAATCTTACGTGTCAAGTATTACAGGTCCAACGGATATTATAAAACCTTATTTATACAACAGGTATTTATAAATAAGGACCTTATTAGATATATTTTAGAAACAAACATAAATATTTAATAAACTGTGGACTGAATTCGTTCTTGTAGATTTTACTATTGGAATCATATTATTATCTTTTTACTTGCATACGATTTATACGTATCACAGGGATTAGACAAATAAGTAAATATACCTATAGGATACATTTAAAATATTAAAACTCTAACACAAATAAATAAGTAGGCTTACCACGATTCATTTTCCTGACTTTATATTATTTTTAACGGCGAACTTCTTTTAAAACTTTATAAAAAGACACTGAAACTTTGGAAAGAAAATCAAACTAAGTAGTCGCTAACACTTTGGAGGAGCATGATGCCAGAAATCTATGAGAGGACGGTTTAATACTCGTGCGCAAGACCACCACTGTGCATGGCGTGCTGGCGACAGGCGCGTCATGCGCCGAATCAATAAGTAATTGTTATAATCAACCCGCGCTGTTAATACCTAAATATCTTTTATAGGTTACCACCCATATTTCTGGCCTGCTTATTGATTAAGATTCATTAAATCTAAATGAAGCAAACGTGAGGTCAGCTCTCAGGGGTTGATTAGAAGTAACTTTTAACACACGATTTCTATTTTTAGAGTTTGCAAAGGCATTTTATTGGTTATTTATGGCAGAATGAAATAATTGCGGCCGACGTTATTGATGACGCTTAATAACTGCAATGAAACTGTATTTTCTTATAAGAATATTTTTATATAGATATTTTATAGTTGAATTGAACTTAGACGTATATGCAGGTACCCAAATGACTCGCGAAAATTCACCTGTGGTCATTTTAGATAAATAAATAAATTAGTAGGTTTTGTTTCGGATTTACGGAATTGGGTGTATAACTTAGGTAGTTAGTTATACACCCAATTCCGTAAATCCGAAACAAAACCTACAAATTTATTTATTACTAATTTATTTAAATTAGTAGGTTTTGTTTCGGATTTACGGAATTGGGTGTATAACTTAGGTAGTTAGTTATACACCCAATTCCGTAAATCCGAAAAAAAACCTACTAATTTATTTATTTATTTTAACTTTAGTGGACAAAATACACAAATGTACAAATTGCGAGCTTAATGATTTTTTTATACAATGTAGAATATATACGTACTCACTAGTATTGTTAATTTCTAACCCCGTAACTTAAAATGACTACTAATTAAAAGGTCCTTTGTCCCTTTCTTATGAACGCAAATGTCAAAGTAACAGACAAAGACAAACGAATTTTAACGTCATTTGAGTTAAAACAGACTTGTAGAATGTTTATGAATACGGCGGTTAGATAGTTTAAATATCCCAATAATAAACTGAAGAAAACTCCATCACATGCCACGATCGCTTAGTGTCACTACCATATGGTCCTGCCATATTTATTCGTATTGACGTGTCGTATGCGTCACGTATTCTTCATACATTTTGCTGCGTTTTACGGTACGTAAGCGTATTTTGAGCAGCGGTGTGGTCGCACCTTTAGTAGGATTTAAAATCGTTAATGTAATTTGTTTTTAAATCTTTCATTGTGACATAGTAAATATGTACGAAGCAATAAAATAAACTCTATGTCAATATTAAACAAAAACGATTACAAAGAACTGCAAGGGATTGTGGCTGTCAATGTGACATGCAGTTGCAAATAGATAAATCATTTATCTAAGGTTATCGTTTCACGTAAGACCAATGAGGTTATCTAATTATTTTTAATCAAGAAGTTTTCATTGAGATCGAGCAAAGATTTAAAAGGCGAAAATTCAATTGCATTGTTGCATTATATGAACATCGATATCGAGACGGTCGATAAAAAAAACATTCACGCTCTACGGAAATGCAATGTCAGTGCGACAAGATAACGGGGTCTAGTTACAACACTGTGTAGATCTAACATGATAAAATAATAATGATACCTGAACAAATTTTGTTTTCAATTTGCACAATGCAACGGATCAAGCGAAAGGAAGTTAAATTATGTGAATATAACTAATAAACTTCATATATATAATTGAACTTTTTATGATATTCTTCAATTTTAACAATATCAGCAATAAGCCTTTTACTTTTACACCTTTTAATTCTCATAAAAAGCGAAAACAGTCCAATATATTATGGAACAGTTACTTTCTTATTTACAATATCAAGTATCAAGATTAGGACATCATACTAATTGAAGACATTTGACAACGATATTGCAGTTGCCAAAGTTACAAAGTAAATTTAAGTCATAAAAATATTACTTTTTTAATCCTCGCCGGCGGCTCGGGTGGATATAAACACACCAGATGGAATGGATCGTTTTATGCACTCGTTATACAATGTACTCGGTGTGGGAAGGATGCCGACTAGTTTTGCTTTTAACTTATAAAATGTTTTCATTAAAATATATTATTATAATTATAACCCCTCCATTTAAATTATGTTAGTATCAATTATGTCGAAATTTAGAATTGAACCGAAAACCGTAATCATGGAACCGCACTATTTCCTCGTAGATTCGTACTCATAAAATTGGAAACGGTTTACGTTGTCAAAATTGCGTTGTTACGTTGTTGTTAGCGTCAAAATGTAGAGGAATTTGATAGCTACAGGAGAGTACCTAACAAAGCAGCTAACTTTTGCAAAAAATATATTGTTAACTAAAATGCAAAGAACATTTATGTTCTGTTATATGTATAATAACACAGCCTATACTTAATATACAACAGCGTTATATAGCAAATATATTATAAAACGAATAGGTATTAAACCTCAAAACACGTACAAAAAATACAATCCCAATGGGGTTTTTGCAAATAAGCCCTGGGCTCGCGCGGTCATTGAATAATGCTGAGCCTTTCCCATCTATATAAGGTTCCTCAGTACAGATTTATGTTAACCGTGGTCCGTTCATGTAGCCATAACCCCTTTTTGGTATCTATATGAATACATGGGCAGTAATTTTAGTAAAATTATAATATGCTTTATTATTTTTCGTAAACTTTGGATGACGATAATTAATATATATAACAAACGAATGGAAAAATTTAGAAAAACGCGATAAACGTTTGATGACTGCTTCATTAATCACTCGTGCTATCCGTAAACATAATATAAAGATCGTAAATGCAGAAAATTGTAGACTTTTTCGTTGAATTGAATTAACCAACGATGATAGCTAGTGAGTGCGTAGAGAAAAATACTTTTTCACACCTTTCATTCGGAAAAGTAATTTTTGCTCCACGACGAGAGGGATCAAAATGCTACTTTTCTGTTTAAGCTACTTTTTTGATTTATTCATTGGCATGTAGCATTTACGCAACGTGCCAATTGAACACAGATCTTAATAAAATAATCGATTGTTATTTCATCGTAATCGATTAAAAACGAACATATTTCAAGTTTTAACATTAACAACGTTATATGAAAATTTATGAAATTTTCGTAATACCTATTTAAAATTAGTAATAAAAATTAAGAAAATTTGTTAAAGATTCTATTGTAGGATCCCACGCTACGTTCAGGATTCAATACACCGCCCTCGCCGTAAATATACTATTTTGCTCCCTTGTGACACAAATAACTATTTCGAAAAAGTAACTATAGTAATTTTTAGAAACCAGCTTCTTATTCACTGACGCAATCTTACGTGTCAAGTATTACAGGTCCAACGGATATTATAAAACCTTATTTATACAACAGGTATTTATAAATAAGGACCTTATTAGATATATTTTAGAAACAAACATAAATATTTAATAAACTGTGGACTGAATTCGTTCTTGTAGATTTTACTATTGGAATCATATTATTATCTTTTTACTTGCATACGATTTATACGTATCACAGGGATTAGACAAATAAGTAAATATACCTATAGGATACATTTAAAATATTAAAACTCTAACACAAATAAATAAGTAGGCTTACCACGATTCATTTTCCTGACTTTATATTATTTTTAACGGCGAACTTCTTTTAAAACTTTATAAAAAGACACTGAAACTTTGGAAAGAAAATCAAACTAAGTAGTCGCTAACACTTTGGAGGAGCATGATGCCAGAAATCTATGAGAGGACGGTTTAATACTCGTGCGCAAGACCACCACTGTGCATGGCGTGCTGGCGACAGGCGCGTCATGCGCCGAATCAATAAGTAATTGTTATAATCAACCCGCGCTGTTAATACCTAAATATCTTTTATAGGTTACCACCCATATTTCTGGCCTGCTTATTGATTAAGATTCATTAAATCTAAATGAAGCAAACGTGAGGTCAGCTCTCAGGGGTTGATTAGAAGTAACTTTTAACACACGATTTCTATTTTTAGAGTTTGCAAAGGCATTTTATTGGTTATTTATGGCATAATGAAATAATTGCGGCCGACGTTATTGATGACGCTTAATAACTGCAATGAAACTGTATTTTCTTATAAGAATATTTTTATATAGATATTTTATAGTTGAATTGAACTTAGACGTATATGCAGGTACCCAAATGACTCGCGAAAATTCACCTGTGGTCATTTTAGATAAATAAATAAATTAGTAGGTTTTGTTTCGGATTTACGGAATTGGGTGTATAACTTAGGTAGTTAGTTATACACCCAATTCCGTAAATCCGAAACAAAACCTACAAATTTATTTATTACTAATTTATTTAAATTAGTAGGTTTTGTTTCGGATTTACGGAATTGGGTGTATAACTTAGGTAGTTAGTTATACACCCAATTCCGTAAATCCGAAAAAAAACCTACTAATTTATTTATTTATTTTAACTTTAGTGGACAAAATACACAAATGTACAAATTGCGAGCTTAATGATTTTTTTATACAATGTAGAATATATACGTACTCACTAGTATTGTTAATTTCTAACCCCGTAACTTAAAATGACTACTAATTAAAAGGTCCTTTGTCCCTTTCTTATGAACGCAAATGTCAAAGTAACAGACAAAGACAAACGAATTTTAACGTCATTTGAGTTAAAACAGACTTGTAGAATGTTTATGAATACGGCGGTTAGATAGTTTAAATATCCCAATAATAAACTGAAGAAAACTCCATCACATGCCACGATCGCTTAGTGTCACTACCATATGGTCCTGCCATATTTATTCGTATTGAGGTTGCTACAGGATATGTGGTTGCCTTGCATTTTCTCTTTTGCGTTTTGCATTTTCTTAATGCGAAGAAAATACTTGTGGTCAATAAAATAGGTTAATTTAAATTAAGACATTTCCAACGACTAGCGCCTTTTTACACCGACACGACACGAGTTGGGAATTACCCTGGATAGGTACGTGTAAATATCATATCATACACGTTGCACATTGCATTATGTGAACAAACATAAAATGTTCTGGGATTCATTGCATGAAAACAAATATGCTGGGTATTCAAAATAAGAAAATAACTACGCATAATTGAAGGTAAGATTTGGTGGTTGGCCGCAGTCGAGTTGTCAGTATGTATCGTGAATACCGTAGCAGCAGTTCTATCTTCATTTCATCTTTAGTTTATTTTCGGTATGCCGTCAATTAGCACTCTAAACCAGTCACCACTATCATCTTTATGGTACCCTGCGCCATGAGACTATTTTTTACCTTTCTACACTAACCTTTGTACAAAAGCAAAACTTTATTTTAACTGTGAAATAACAGTAGCAAGTTATATACACAAAAGGCCCATGAGGCCCCCAACAGTCAACCAGGATTATCATCTTCATACAAAGTTAATTCCTAAACACCTACACGATTTGTATAATTTGAATTACGCAAATCGTGTAATACAAACTTTGTTTAGATTAGTGGACAATGTTGGTACAGGTACAAGTACCTGCTTAAGAGTATTAAGATTGTAGGCGTTTTGGTATCTTACTATAAGCCCTTCTCAAATGTATTTATGGCATTAAAGGTTAGGTAAAAGAACAGAAATAGCATTAAGTGTGCGTTTTGACGTAGGTATGTATAAACAATTAAGATTCACAAACTACTACTAAATCGGATTGGCCGCGAGCAGACTGCACAATGCCATCACTGTGGGGGAGATCAAGACTCTGCCCAGTACACACTGGAAGTTTGACCTGCATGGGACTCCGAGAGGTCGGGCCTAGTCAGCGTGGTTGGCACCAATTTATCCCTGCCAGTAATTATCAGTAATATGCTGGCAGCGGACTCAGCGTGGAGAGCCATGGTGTCCTTCTGTGAGGTAGTTATGACCCAGAAGGAGATCGCTGAACGGGAACGGGAGGGATTAGATCCCTCTCGAAGAAGACGACGTCCAGGACGTGGACGGACACGTCCACCATAGGCCACCGCCGTACACCGTGTAGGCTCGGACAAGAATAGGTCTACGGTCTCCCCCGCCTGTCGTAGAAGGCGACTAAAGGGGGTCATCGGGGTCGCAGTGTTCTGGCGGGAGCTGGGGTACTCGCTTAAGAACCCCAGAGAAGGTGAAGGTTGAAGATTCTTTGCCCTAGGACGAGACAGATGTGGCGAGGCGCAAAGGGGGCTCTAGTGCGTTCAACATGAGATCCTGGAGTCCCCTGCATGAGAGCGCAGATGCAGGGCACCGTGGAGTTTTTAGTGGATAGAAACACCACATAACCCAGCCATCCCCTGGTGATTGGGTAGCTGATTCGCAGGTTTTCTCCACGAAAAAAAAAGGATAAAAAATCGTCATCTTACTCAATGTCATTATATCATAATATATTACTTATATTCATTGCCAGGTGAAAAACAAAATCTGTGTAAAAAAAATACCTTGCAGATGAATCTTTCCTGTTGTTTAAAGTAGCTACTTGTATGTAGAAGTAATTTTGAGAATTGATTTCTAAAACTTATTTTTCATTTGAAATCGACCACTTTGGTTTTTTTTTCATTCTTTTTTAATGGAGCCCAATTCTACGTGATTTTTACAAAAATATTTGAGGATACTTATTAAAGTATCCTTATGAATACGGTTACTAAGTCGTATTCCTAAACCCAACAAATCAATTTTACATAATATGCAGTTAAAATACGTTTGTCTTTGCTCTGGAATTTATGTCACTTTGACGGTATTCCTTCGTTTGCCCGAATTTCATTGATGATGATGATTTCATGATGGCAATCATATTCACAGGCCATAATTTTGTTTACCATAATTTAATGTGCCATAACTGTTATTTACCATAATACTCATAAGACAGAATTGTTATTTTCCATAATATCATATGCCATAATATACTAATAAACTTTACAATCCATAATATTCATATGCAATAAAATCATTTGCCATACCTTTCAAAAGCCAAACTATGAGTAAAAAATAACCCACTTTGACATTTGCGTTCGCAAGAAAAGGACAAAACACTTTCATTTATCAAAAGCACTTTAAGTTTTAAAAAAGTGAAACTATACAAAGTCTTTGAGTATTTTTTTACCATTTTATACGATAATTAATATAATTTCAATATCAGAAACAATATATGTGCAGTAAAAGGGTTTATTGGTAAAAGGATTTGTATAAAATACATTATAAAATAATACGAGCCTGACTATGTACATCCTGACTATAAACTAGAAAAAATTATAACAAAAGTACATATTTACACATACAAAAACCGGCTCTAGATCTGCAGCGCTACCACGAACTTCGAAAGTCGAAGTTCGTAATACATGCATCCCTGTCACTCGAGTTAGGGAGTGCGATAGAGATAGAAATACCCGAACTTCGACTTTCGAAGTTCGTGGTAGCGCCGCTGTGCCGTGCGCCAATGTGCCCATAACGCGGGCGCTGGATAACAATGCTGATCCGTTGCGCCAGATAGCCGCCAGCCCTCTGGTCACCACTTGCTTCCACGACTCGCTTCGCTAGCTCTTTGAACACTGCGAGTGCTCCGAGCCTCCACAGCCCAAGCGTTTCAACTCCAAACGGCTCCAACATGCAGTCAGAATCAATGGCTGCATATTTGCGCCGCTTGAGGTTTTCAGCTGACTTAGCGGCAGCCCCAACCCTGGTCGAAGTCCCTGAAAGATGGGACGGGGCAAGAGTGGCATCCCATAATAGGGGCCGTCCTAACTTCCAGGGAACAAGTCATGCCATCAGGCCTCTTGCCGCCGTCCCGCGCGAGACCTGATGGTTCTAGAACTACCAGCACACCGGCCGTGATGGCATGTCGCGATGTCCGGTCGGCGCTTTTAGTACACGACAAGCCGTGTAGGCCTAAACGGGTGACTTTCACACCACAGTGGCATTGATGCGCAACCACACATGCTGCCCCTAGACGCAGCGACACCGAAAATCTAAAAGCGTCTCTGGTGAGGAGTGTTCCGAGGTTTTTCGAAGGCAAAGCCTGCAGCCATGCGCCGGATTCTCATTTCCTTCCAACAAGGAGACGAACTCGCTCTGTGGGGCTGGTAGCTGTTTCCTACAGATTGTCCCGTTCAGCATACAGATCGGCTCGTTCCATTGGTGTTGCGAATGGCGCATCGTCGCAAGGTCAGTATTCGGGCAAGCTGCCCTCCAGCTATAGATGGCCTCCGGCAGAAAAGATGATTCTAAATTGTTTGGGTTGCATTTTTGAATTTCGGATTTTTATATTATAATCTTAAAAATTTTATCACCGGATTTTTATCGGAATTTTTGAAATTTTGTAAACGTCGTTTCAAAATATTGTAGAGTAACTTGGTTTGCTTACTTTTTTATAAACTTAATGATATATTTTGGCAAAAACCTTGTTTTATACCGTTTTTATAGATTTCCGCGCATGGGCGATGAGCACAGCATATCGAGATAACATTAACGTGCGAGCAAGATAGCATTTTGGAAGGGTTACACTACTGTTCCGATGTTGAAATAAAAGTACTTATTTTTTATTATAAATAATATAATGGTAAAAAGGAACGATACCAAAGGTACCTGTGAAGGGCTGTGAACGATACATTATGTGTCTAGTTTTCAAAAAACGTAATGTATATAAAATAAATACTGCGAGATTCTCAAGAAAACATCACAACGTCTTAAAATAGTCGTGCTTATGTATAGTTTGATTTATTTAAGACGACGAAAAGCACTTGCAACCACTGGACTGGTCCACTGCCACCATCTATTGTTTAATTCTTATCTCCAAATAGGGTTGTAAAACAATAAAATCACGATAGTAGGGTAGTTTCAGGTGATAATGTGGACACGCTGGACAAAAGCACCAATTTTTTTCAGGTATTTGTTAGGTCCATAGCTTTAAGTTTTTGATAGGATAGTTCCTCCCTCCTACGTCAGCCATCTTTAATTTTATGACGGTCATTTTGAATTATACGTATAAATATCATTAATATCTCGAGTTCTAAATAACGTAGAATTAAATATACATATTTGGGGTCAAGAAATGCAACTAGATATTTTTTAGAGTCGAGTTCCCAAAGGATACCAAACGGAATCCTGTTCCTAAGCTTCCGCTGTCCATCCGGCTGTCTACGTATCAGCAATAGCTAGACTGTTCAAATTTTCACACAAGTTGTTTTTCTATTGCTGCTTTAACTTACATTCATAAAATAAAATAAAATTAAAAATTAAACTGCTCTCATACATGAAACTTAATTTTATGACGTTTTATTGCCCGTCCATAACAATCGGTATATCTCTAGAACCGTAATATGTAGCCACTAGAAATTACCGCAGATTATGTATTACTATAGCCTCTGAAATAACAAGTAATAAAAATATAATAACGTTAATAATGGTTTTTTTAACATAACTTAAACCAACTCTTAGAACAAAGATGTTTTACATGTATATGCAGTGTTATATCGGTAAAATACTTATCTAGTTGAATTCCCTGACCCCAAATATGTATATTTAGACACAAAGTTTGTGATTCTACGTTTTTTAGAACCTGAGATATTAAAGATATATACGTATGTCATTCAAAATGACCGCCATAAAATTAAAGATGGCTGACGTAGGAGTTGGTACCTATCAAAAACTTAAAGCTATGGACCTAACAAATACCTGAAAAAAAATTGGTGCTTTTGTCCAGCGTGTCCACATTTACGACAATTTGTTCGAGCACTCTGCCCCACTACGATGGTGTGTGTACTCGGTAGGCCTAAATTATGTGTAATGAATCTTGGTTGTTTTTATGTGGTTTATAATGCTTGGAATAAACGTTGCGGCTTGTATGTAATAAACTGTTGATAATGAGATACCATCCGAATCAGAATAAATATTATTTGTATTACAGTAGATTTAGAACTAACTACATTGTAAATTATATTAAATATTAAGTATTATTAGCCATCAGAATATGTATATATTTTTTTATATACAAAAAAGATAATTGAATAGTAAAGACGGTTACATAAATGAATTCTATTAACAATTAAGAAAAGTTGTGCTAAGGTACACGTGTGTCATTCGGTCATCGGTTAGATCTGTGTTTTGTTTATCTTTTACTATCATATTTTTCGACAAGAGAAGTAAAATCAGGCGTTAAGTGCTTTTTCGCGGTCTAAAATAAAATGAAAAACCTATACCGGATTTTGTTGAATACAAAATCCATTTTTTCAATACCAACTTTTATCGTTACGAAAAGTCCTAATTAGAATTATGGGAATCCCCATGACGGGATCCGCGAACTGAGGCGGCGTCAGGGCATACCTGCGCAGTGAAGCTCTGAAACAACCGATTATGATTTTAATGAAGAAATAATACGATGTTAAAATCTCCTTTGCTCTTTCCTTCTTTATGTTTTTTTACGTTCTCGGGTTATTAAATTATTAAGTATACCTACAGCGTACAACTAACGATGTAACGAAAACTGAAAGTATATTTTTAGGCCACTATAGTGAATTTAAATCACGTCGTTTTTATCCTTCGGAAAGTCGAGAAAAAGAAGTTTCGCAGTTCGAAGTTTCCGATAATTACCCACTAATAACATGCTGGAAGATTATCAAATTTTAGGATAGTCTGGAACCAGTATATCAGTTCTCGTTACGCTGCTAGGTACCGACCCGACTGTATATTTAAAACACACATACACACACACACACGCATACACACAGTTTTATTATTACTATTATAACATAGATCAAAATTGTAATAAATAGGTACAACTGAAGCCCTAGCACGATAGGTTTTATCGTCACGTTTTACACGTCCTGTACTGAAACGTCACGACGTTTCAGTACATTTTCGCCGTAAAACGTGACGATCGTGATGTATGAAGATATGAAAAGTAATTTGATAAGTGTAGAATGAGTTGATAAATCTTTACATTATTCAGTAAAAAATAATAAATACCCTCAGGAGCAACCTTCGAGTCTTGTGAAAGCAGAATAGGTCCTAAGAGAGTCGTCAATCCCGACCCTAAAGTCGACGTTATGAGTATGGCAATAACGATGATATTGGAATGTTGCTCCGCAACGTTCCTGTCTTGGATACTGCTATCTTTCCATAGAGAATCTGTAGCAACGCGAACCAATACAGCCTGAAAAAATATTATCGTTCAGGGCATATCTTTATTAGTAATAATATACATCTTAAGAACTCTGAATGTTAACAGCCTGCAAGCACGGAAACGGAAGAATAAAATGAGTTTTTATGGTCAGCTGCCAAGTGCATTGTACTATAAATGGCAAGGTAGGTTGTAGGTAAACGGAAATAAATATATCTCCTGACTTTTTAAGAAATATAAAAACATTATAGCATTATTACATTAGTTAATAAAAAAACTTTGACGACGGAATTGTTACGAAAATTTGAATGGTGTTTTGATTTCTTTTCGCATTTCTGGAAATCTGTAATGGCAATGTTAAGCCTTGAAATATCTTTTCGTAGGTATATATATATCTTCGTGTTACCTGGCTAATATAATGATATGTAGGGCTTCCTTATTTCGCTAGGGAAATCTCAAACGGCCGTAATGATTCTACTTATAGATAATGTGGCTGTAAGGTTAATTGGTCATGGTGGTTTAGTAAACGCCTTTTAATAAAGTTACATTAGTACTTATTAATGTCGAATGCATCATATAATTTTACTGCTATTATGCACATAATTAATGGGGAACATAATAAATTAATAGGAGATACTTAGATTAAAATCTACAAATTATATATATCTTGGCTGAAAAGTATAGACCCGTCGCTTATTAATATCATCATAAATTCATTCGGCGCGAGAGTCTATGCTGCGACCGGGATGTGCCCAACAAAGCTATACTTTTTAGCCAAGATGTTGAATTTGTAGAGCGTGGCTGGTAGTGGTGGTGTTACGCCGTGTGGAGTAGGAAGCTTGGCGCTAATTGCGATCTGATATCTTTTTCACGCTCAAAGCTGTATGAGCTACGGAGTCTTGGCATCACTTTACATGTAATGTTTTAGTGGAATTAATATTTTCTGAATACTATTAGTTAGACATTTGTCATATATACAAGGACGTTGCGCCGATTAGTGACCACTTAAGTGAGTTGGCGAAGTTTTTTAGGAGTTTGCTACCAAATCATTAATACATATAGTTATTATTTTTGAGTTTGTACAAATATTTAAATTTTAAATTTTAAGATACTCTTTTCTTCAAGTTGTTGACAACTGAAGCTGGTTTCGTAACCGGCAAGATGACCCTACATTTAGTCAGTCATTTGATTTCGAATTTCGGTTGTTGTTGGTAGTCTAAATAGATTGTGTGATGGACTCGCTAGGAACTACATTCCGTTAAATAACAAAATTATAGAAAATCCGTTTTTTTTTTAATTTATTTAGAATTCACGTGGGCATTTATTATATAATTATTATTCACCGCATCCACACCTCTCAAAATAAACAATCATAATTATTCATTCCACTTAAATATCAATTAAGTAGGTGGTTGGTGGTGTATTAAGAAATGGCTAGTTAACAAACACGTTCCAGCTATCATTAGAGCTGGGCTAGTATTCACAATGTTTACTACAATCCGTCCGATGCAAACCAGTGTAAATCCGACCTCCGAATACGCGTAGTAGTTACGAAGTTTGAAGTCAAGATATACTAGGGTACGGGGTGGTGACGTGAGTCGAGGTTGTCTATGAATAAGCTGGGGCTAAGGAACGAGCTCCGCATTTAGGGTAACGCGACTAAAGCAGCGATAACGCCGAGACGCTGTCCTAAGTCCGTACTTCAACCCTGCGCAATGCGGTTTAAGTTACGCGCCCTCATCTTTACTTATACGGCTTACACTTGAGGCCACCTAGATTTACTATAAATACATTCGAGAATAATGAAACTTGTTACGTCTTGCGTCGAAATTGAAAATTACACTACAGTTTTTGATAAGAAAACCATTCTACTCTTCCACATTTGATGGTCCGGAATCGGTATTAGTAAGCTGTAAGCTGCCAGTATCAACGGTCAGCCAAGTTCGTACAGGTTATATACAGAACAATATTTAAATGGGTACGAAGGTAGTAAGTACTGCATGCGCGCCGCTCCGCTTCTCCGCAATATTAATACTACTGCGCAACTGTAATAAATGCCCAGATTCCAATACTGTCCCGTATTGAATCCTGGGCGATTTCAGTTAGGTCTAGGTAAAGTTCAAAATACTGAATAAAGATTAGGCACTCGTGTTTGATGTTTATATATCCCGATTGAGATACTTACGTTTGCGTCTCGCAGTAAAGCGTATTATATGAAAACGATACATGCTTAAATTGGCTAACTTGTTTTTTTTTTAAATTATTGGAGGCAAATGCATTTTTACACGACTAGGTGTAGTACATTATTGCAAAGGCCGGGAAATAGCAATCTGTGGGTGAGTTGATTTTGTCGGATGAAGCGAAGGGAACTCCTCAATTATATTAGCGCGTGGAGTGATTTTGGTATTTTCTCTTATAACTCGTGTATTTACACCCGGAAATCATAAATTTGGTGGAGTGGAAATATAGAACTCGTGGTGAAAAGAAAAGTGATAAATGGCGATGTACAATATGTGAGAAAAAACCTGTTGCCATCAATAACTAAGAAACTTACTCAGGAACTGTACAATTTTCATATTATTAAAACGTGTTTATTTTCTCTGATGTGTTGAAAAACGTCGTGTGAAACGCGGTAGCTTTGATAATTACATTCTCGGCTCTCTTATTACGTTCGCCTGCGGCTCAAGTACATAATTTCGCCTCGAATGTAATGATCAACATAGCTCACTTGTATCACAATGTACTATAACATAAACTCTCGTCGCTGTACCTATCCCAAAAAGGGGAACCATTTATAGATTAAAAATGTACAACCTATATTTGCCAGAACAGTCACATAATACTACCCATATTGAATAACTATAATTATTCATACATATATTATTAATTTAACCACGCTAGCTGAGAGAGCTACTTGCTCTCTGCCAAAGCTATAGCTGCTTTCCTTTGACAAATTATTTATTCGAAATCACGAGCCTCGGTCATTTGAGAGTTGCTATATAAAAAATGTGCTCAAAGAACATTAATTATCATCTGTGAAAGTTAGTAAGCTCGGTTGAACATAGCTAATAACCGGTAGGAGGAAGGTCGAAGTGAATTAAACTGAAGTGCGTTGGTCGCTCGGCGGTCTATCCCGGACTTGTTAATGAAAAAGATCGCTTAAAAGTTATATTAGGACGGTGACAAGGCCGGCGCGGAGCGCGCGGGGCGGGGCATCACTTGGCTATGATTAATGACCTGCACATGTAACTAACGGACCGTTTACCATGCAAATATTGGCCGATCGATTTCTTGAAAACACCCGATTATTGTTAAATATTTATAGGGAATTTTGCCGTCATGTTTTGGGAAGGAGTTTTAGTAAAGTGTACGTATAGGGCCGTTTTATAAGCGAGTTTTATACATTAATAACTGCCCACGTGGCTTCGGTCGCGTATTGCAAAGAATGCAGGCAAAGCAGCGGGATAAAATATAGCCTTAAACAACCCAGAAAGTCCATTCTACACGTAGGTGGAATAAAAATTGAAGTCACATAAGCGGTTCCGGCGATTATCCAAAACATACAAACATAGAAAACTACTATCTCCCAGGCACTTCCTCTTGGTTATATAATACGAATTGAGGCATCGTGCTCTACATAGTATAGGGCATCAAAGACGCCCCTTTATATGCTCTGCATAGTGTAGGGCATCAAAGACGCCCCTTTATACGCACTGCATAGTGTAGGGCATCAAAGACTCCCCTTTATATGCTCTGTATAGTGTAGGGAATCAAAGACGACCCTTTATACGCTCTGCATAGTGTAGGGCATCAAAGACTCCCCTTTATATGCTCTGCATAGTGTAGGGCATCAAAGACGCCCCTTTATACGCTCTGCGCAGTGTAGGGCATCAAAGACGCCCCTTTATGTGAGCGCTCATAGAACCTACGCTCGGTATATTTGTTGTGTCTGTTACGTGATCGTGAACTTTTGTAATATTTTCTTTAGTGTGTCAATAAGTGAAAAGAGATTTATGAGTACATCACCTCCACGATAGCTTTGGGTATCCATGTGATCGCCACAAACAGGCTCTCCTTGACTGAAAGGTCGCCAGCCAGGGCTACCAGGAATGCAGTCAGCAGCCGCAAAAGCAAAGCCAAGAAGATGCAAGCTACTATTCGCCCGAATTCTTCCCAGCTTATTTGTGACACCTGCATCAAACATTTAAATCAATCAATCACAAATCAATACCTTACCTACTCGTAGTCACCCTAAAAGAGGTGTTGGGCTCTTAAGTACTTTTGTTACAGTCAAGTTTGACTACTGATGCGGTTTGGCGCTTGTTTACATAGGCAGGCTTAAACATTAGAGTTCATACGATATGGCCAAACGTGGGTCCCAAAAGTTACGCAATTACCTTGCTAATCGTCAGGCAGATTAGCAGAAAAAAACATGACGTTGTTAGCTGCCGTGAATCGATCCAAAGGTTAAATTAACTATCCGAACGTGCATAGTACCTAAAATACCAACTGTCATTTTCAGAATTAAAAAACTAAGTACGGTTATATAAGCCGATAATGAACCCTAACGCACGTTCTTGTAAATTAAAAGTGTAAAACTTATACGCCAATGAAGTACGATCGACGTCAAAAATATGTTAACATTTAATATATGTTGCGATCTGCGATCATTTCTGATGCGATCATGCAGAGAAACTCCGATCATAGCCCTCTCCACTGTTCTTTTGGTGACTATGATGCCAATAGCAAGAGACCACGTTTCAGTGCCAAACGTCATCAGGGACATTACTTTTACCTCTAAAAAATAGCCACTCAGAGTGAAGAGCATGGGCTCTAGGATCCGCCACAGCAACTTGTAAACCTCTGAGACGGGGTTGTTGGAGACTGCCCAGCCCCGCCGACTCCACCGTGTAGCTGCGGTAGCGGCACACACCATGATCGCCACTCCAGCTACGGAATATTTTAGTGGCATGTACGCTCTTATTTATTTATATATTTATTATTAAGGATCACCAGCAGTGGCAACAACAAGCACAAGCGCTTATAATTAAAAATACATTGGTTTTAATTTAATTGCGCCACCAATTACAGGTGAACACGGCATTGTAGTAAATAAAGGATCGACTTTAAAAATAAAATAAAAAGAGACATTACAGTTGCTTAGTTTGAGACTAGGTCGAAATGTGTAAGATTGTAGAAAAACATTTTTAATTTTTTAAACTTTTCCGCCGACCGAAACCCGAACCGGCCGAATAAAACCGATTTTCAAACCACCAGTTCTATTTGTTATAATAATACACTTCCTCTAGTACCTACTGCATTCCTTACGCAATACTCTTGATTGTATTCGATTGAAATGAAGGCTGACTAATTGTTTAACTGGCCATGTTCATGCGGGGAACAATTTGCTTTTATTAAACAGAATCATTACTCAAGACACTTCTTTATATCACTTGCAAAATGTAAGGATATGAGTAATGTTCTCCAATATATTCCATTTAAAAAAAAACAGAAGCATAGACCATAGACGGCTGACATGATATTGTATAAAAACCCTATAACTCACAAATGGAAATTGTTCAAAATTATACCAGTAAGTACTTGAATTTACAGGAATATATTAAATATACGTTTTCATTTGATTATTAAGTACGTGGTTTAATTACTTATTTAATATATAATTTTATTTAATGAATCGATAAAATACAAAATTAAAGTACCTAATTATGGAACTAAAAGAAGCGTTAAAACTATTTATCTTGCGCTACGCATTGCTTAAACTAATCTAGAATAAATATATGTGGAAGAAAAAGTTGGTACCGATTCTCTGATTTTCGGTATGATTATTTGTTCTTCATAAACACTTGAGAACATTGATAGTGTCTAGAGATAGTTAAATACTTACAAGTTCCACCCCATCCAAGATATCCTCCTCCGTAGCTGAGTAGCAGACCTCCGGTGAAAATTAGCAGACTTCGGATGGTTGGAGCGTACACATCTTTGTGGTCTGGGAGACAGTCCACCAAGATACCCCACAAAACTCCTAGTCCGATACCAACAAAGATGGCCAGAAGCGCCTGAAACAATATGACTTCGTCATTCTCCTAGCGTTTTCCCGGTAGTGCCCTACACGAGCATACATTTTTCTTATGGGGGGTGAATTGGAAATTATCGCGTGCTTTGAAACACCGTTCTGACTAGATTAAGAAGCAATAAGGTCTGATTTTCAGATATATGATTCTTGACTATATGATTGTTTATCTGACTGATTTAATTGATACATGATTGACTTCAAATTTTTCGATAGAAAAAAAAACCAAAGTTGGGTCTTTATTTTCCTTTTTTACTCAGCCTACTCAGACAATAGGTAGATTATTTAACGACAGAATCAAGTTACTACCCTAGTAGCATTTTAAGTTGGCCCCACGTTGGGCCATTGATCACCGAGTTGGCCCAACGAAATGCCAACGAAAATGCTGCTAGGGTACTATATGTAGTATTTTATCTCATCTAAAATCTCACTTAAAGAAATATAAATAAAACTTCACTAAGTTAGGTATTTATCGAAATTTGTCCAAAAAAGCCATTCCCGAAGAGTGTTGCATCTCTATTTTTCTTGTGCGCGGAAGGCATATGCGTGTCTCTGTCAAGGGGGCGTGGTAGACTCGAATCAAGGCATCCCCTTAAACTATCACGATTGTCACACATATTTTTTACGGGGCTTAATTGTGTGTAATTATAGTATTTTATGCAACTGTTGTATAAGAAGAAAACGCGAGCGATGCGAGCCCTGGCGAGCATCGCAATTAAAGACGTCACGAGCGTTTTTAGACCAGTTGTTATACACCGTTGCATACAATATATTTTCTACGACAGATTTTAAATAAATTGCATTATTTAGACTTTTAAGGCAGCAAGTTTGCCACTCACGCAATTTCTTCAGAAGTGCAGTTATGACTTTGACCATTTTAAAAGGAACGTACACTTTTCTCTTCACAAACACGAATAAAATCTTAATAGTTTAGGAGTTATAGTTTATTTATTTTTCTTTCGTCTTTTTATTTCGAACTGTATTTTGGTCCTGATTTACCAGAAATATGATACCTCTTGTTTATGGTTTGTTTTGTTTTTAATTCGTTTGCACTTGCCATCCGAACCAAACCGAATCCGGACTCGAAACGAATCCGAACTGTTTATTATTATAAATAATACCAAGAATTTATAAAAAATGTAAATGAACACACAATAGATGATGATTTATTATTATTTTAGTAAATAATGTATAATATACAAATGTTAAATCTTAAATAAAAACTTTTTATTTCGAAAAAATTGCTAATGAAGTTGGTACCACTGCAATATAGCGGCCTATTAAAAAAAAGTTAGATGATTTGATATCGGGGTAAAACAGTGCGTTTATGAAAAATGTATGAACCATAACAGTACGGTAACCAGTGCGTTTATGGGCCATAAAGTATAGAGTTTTTCGACGACTTATTATCGGGTGTCATTGTATTTGAGCTAAAGCCTATATGAATGACAGATAATGGTATATGAGTAGAAAATAGTATTTTATGCAATCGTTATATAATGTAGCTCCGAGAAAAACGTGGTTTTTGAGTACCGGGTCTAAAAGTTTTAAAAATCTTGAACCGTCTAAAACTGCCGTGTTCGTAATAAAAATAACATTGTTTTGTTAGTTTTTGTTAGGTTTGTGACTAAGCTTGTTACATATAACAGTAATTTGTGGTATTTTTATTTTACTGTTATGATAATCGAATTTAAAGAAAATTGGAATGTCATTTTCCATTTTTTTTGCTTAATGTGACATAAGGTTCCCTTAACTTTGATTAAATTTTTGGAAAAATGACACTATATCCGGTTATTTCAAAGAACTTACCGTTTATTTGAATGAAGAATCGCAAATAAAACATTTTTATATCAATGTTAATCAACGTTTATTAAAGTTAATGACTTCTAGTCTCAAAAACGAACAAATTAGTCTTATATTCTCTCAAAAACCTCTCTTAAAACAAGACTTAGAATCCTCTTGGATTTTTGGCCCTACTTATTAACAATAAGAAAATTACTAAAGTAAATCAACTTAAATGACTTTCAGTCTTCAAAATGTCAAGATAATTACCAATTACAATAACTTTTTTATTAATTCACATGAGATATCTTATCACGTAACTATATCCAAAGACTGTCTGCATCTTCTCGGAGCACCCATCTTCAAAGAAGCCAGCCCTCCTCTTTTGAGTAAATCTATTTCGAAATTTAGTGCCCATTCAAACCGCCTTCTCAAAATTAGTAGTCATTCTGCTCTGTCTATTTTAAAATTTTGTTTACTCGTTCCAAAATTCAATTACCTGGTCCGTTGTTGTCCCATTTGAAAATACCCCCATCTACTTCGACCTATCGACCTACTCTTAAAATCCCAAATCGAATCTATTTTGAATATCCGATTTAGCGAGCAGGCGTGGACCCAAGCCGCCAAGTATGGTGGCTTGGGTACCCGTAAAATTTCAAGTGTTGCTCTGCCGGCATTCTTGGCCTCAATTCATAGCACCTCCGATCTCACATTCTTCAAGCCTCTCCAGCTACAAACTGCGAGATTGCGTGCCTGGTTGAGGCCTCGAATACCTGGGTAGCTGGACCGAATCAAAATTTTCCGTCCCGACCTAAAATACAGAGGGCCTGGGATACCATAGCACCAGTTTCCACCCTAAACTCACTTCTAGACAACGCGACAGGCAGGGACCGAGCGACGCTTCTCGCATCATCAAGGCCAGAGTCAGGTCACTGGCTCGACGCCTATCTTCGCCTAACATCTTTATCGACCCAGAGACGCTTCGCATAGCCACCGGTCTCCGGCTTGTAGTTACTCTCTGTGCCGACCACAGCTGTGCTTCTTGTGGATCTTAAGTAGATAGCCTCGGCCACCACGGGCTCGCCTGCTCTTCGGGCGCCGGCCGCCTCTCTCGTCATGCCGCCCTTAACGACATTCTGAGAAGGGCGCTCGTCAGTGCCGGCGTTCCCGCTCCTCTGGAGCCCCAAATAGTGCGGAACGATGGCAAGCACACCGACACCCTGTCTCGGCACACAATACGAATTCATCGCTTTCGGCGTCGAGACACTTGGTTCGTGGGGCAGGGGCACTCAGATGCTCCACAGGAGCTTGGCAAACGGGTGAGGGAGGCAACGGGCGACCCTCGCGTGGGCAGCTTTCTCGCGCAGAGCATTGCAATCGCAATCCAGCGCGGGAACGCTGCTTGCGTGTGCGTGTCCCCACCATAAATACCTATCAGAAATAAAATTTAAACAAAAGATATTATTACTAATATACAAAAGATATTAGTAAACATTTTAAAATTTTACTCGCTATTTACAAGTACGTTTCTTTTCTAAGAACACTTTCAACAAATAATATGTAAGTTTTTATAAAAAATACGACGGAAATTTTTTATTAGTCTAGTAGGTAATCAATCTTCAACTGTTTTGTAATTGTATTCATCACACACAGTGGCATTAAACAATAAGTGAAATTACTTAATCAAACAGTTTTAAGCGGCTTTTTTTAGTAGTAATGGCATTAAGCTCAAAATAGCAGTTTTCACTTCATTAGAGTCAGTGTAGTTATAGTAAATTAAACTAGGAGAATTGACACTAAACAGATAATGACGTTTGAGCTGAGTAAACTCCTTTCGGCTTATTAAAACGAAAATGTCATTTAAAGATAAAATACAGTATAGCGTTATTTTTAACCTGCATTAAGCCTTAGAGTTTTAAGCAATATCGTTATTACAGATATACCGTCATTTTACTCATTCCAAAAAGTTTAAAAGTGCTAAAGTAGAAGTGTCATTAAAGCAAAAAGTACCTACATTACTGCTTAAAATTGAGTCCCGATATTGATACCACATTATAAGTACAAAGTGATATTGTACGGATAGATACAATATTCCGTAAGAAAATTGTCGTACTTACCATTTAACCTCACGGAACTCCGTCACTAAGCAAAAAATGACAACTTTCTTCAAAGAATCGGCTGTATTTCGGTCTACATCCCGGGAACTAATACGAACATGACATTGTTCCATTAAGGCACGCACCTATTCTCACTATTTGCCATAACGACATTAGCGCCCTCTGTCGCTTCTAAAAGAACTAGAGCGATAGGTGTCTTCGTATTGCGTGCGTTACGATTAGACGAGCAAAATGGCGTTGCTAACTCGAAAACGTCATCTTTTGCGTAGTGACACTATGTTTTTCAAGGAGCGATGTATGCTTTTTCAGTCGAGTACCACGTTTAGGCCACGAAGCTTGCTGAGTGGCCTAATAAAGGTACGAGATTATAAAGCTAATTATATAACTATTGTATACAATACTTTTTCTACGAGTCAACTGAACTAATTAAACAAACTTGGTATCTATTGAAAACGAAGTGCAACCAACGGCTTTTCCTTTTTTGTGCGTTGATGTCTATTTACCTTTTGACTTTCTCATGACGGTGTCCTATTGGTCAAATACATTATAGTTCAGTACAGGCGCCACGTGATTGGTCAATTTCATTTGAGTTGTCTCAACAGTTATGAAATGTTGAGTTGGGAGCTCCATAGTTAAAAGTACCTTTGCGATTTAAGTTTAGTGTACCTAGTCTTAATTCAAACATTAAGGTCGACGAGCATAAAAACTTATTTATGTACCTATTTGAGGCTTGCCGACGTTTCTGATGTGTCACAACATCCTTGGTCGCGGGACGAATTGGCTGGCGGTTATCATGGGTCAGATACCCGCACTTGGTCTTTATTAACGACTTGTACACTAGGGTTATCATTATCGCCCTGCCGCCACTTCACTAATAACGTCCGGCGATATTACATACATGGACGATGTTTTCCACGAAGATGAAATCTTAAAACCGTCATCCCTGTTAAAATTATACTGTTTTCTGATTTGAACAGTTTCACGTATCTTCCTGCTATAGAAATAACATTCAGTAGAAAGGACTTTCGGTTTATGGAGCTCAAGTCAGTGGTTTGGCCCTGACTCCAGCAAATGCTCCGCTATTGCAGACTTATTCACCTGCCGATTTTTGACAGTTTTTTTTACGGAGTGGTAATGCACTTACCCGTCCCCCCAGCCGGGGAAGCTATAATGGGGGGTATGTGGGACTCCCAATAACAGAATATGGAAGGGAGCCAAATGCTTTGGCAATGTTCAACGACACCGCCATCACTCTCTCCCCTCTCCCCGCCGCCTCTTCGCTAAATCCTCTTCGGGCACCCAGTGCATCCATGCAGGACCGTCCGATGCGAAAGCCGAACTAGCCGTCAGACACATTGGGGCCCGTATTATCTAAATGCCGGATGATCCGAGAAGCGAGGATTCTAGCATCTTACCGGTTTCGTCCAGCAAGACGATAGGCCTCCACCCGGAAGGGGAGTAAAAGCCTTCCCTCCTTCCAACACATTGGGAACCGCCCCGTCTCCAGAAATTTGTCAAAAAGGTCCTTTAGGTTGCCACCCGGGGAAGGTGGCACATTGCGACTGGTAAGATCCTGCCGGCCACTCCATCCGGCCCTGGGGCCTCTTTTCACGCCATCAGTCGGTGTACAGCCCGTGTCATTTCACCATTTGAGATAGGTGTTACCGCCACCGGCTCCGATTCTCCAGCTCGGTCATCGCAGGAGGAGTGAAATCAAGGGCGGGCGGGAATAGCCCATCTACCACTCGCTTGAGGAGCTCCGGCTCCAGGGAATCCATGGTGAGGCCGTTGCGCATTTTGTTGCGCACGACCTTGTAGGGTCGCCCCCATGTAATGCTTCAAATGGCCGAGTGGTTTACGGCAAACGGTATGTTACTGAATGTGGATAAAACAAATATAATTCATTTTCAATTAAAAAATACTCACAACCCAATAAATATAAAAGTAAACGATATCGCCGTTCCCCAGGTAGACATGACAAGGTACTTAGGGTACATGATCGACTGCGGGCTGACGTGGGCCGCGCACGTCGACCACATGTGCGACAAGCTGTCCTCGGCATGCTACGCCCTGTCCAGACTTGCGCCCACCCTGTCTGCAAATAACTTACGTAAAGCGTACTTTGGATATTTTCACTCTGTCCTAATTCAAGGAGTCGATTTATGGGCCAAGTCGGCCACCTGGGAAAGACTCTTTAAATTACAGAAACGAGCCTTACGCATCATTGACCGGAAACCACTCGACCATCCGGCAAAAGAAATATTTAGAAATCATAAGATCTTAACTTTACCAAGTATATATATACTGACAGCTTGTAACTACATACGCGAGAACCTACATAATTACCAAACACTAAATAGGACGTCACGTAGGCAACAGCTCCGAACCGGCGGCGTCTGGCGAAGGCCCGCGCGGCGCTCAGCGTTGTCGGAACGAGCATATATAACCGTGTTCCCCTAAACATCAAAGAGGCTAAAAGCAACGCAGTATTCTCTAATAAACTGAAGGCAATGTTAATCGACCGAGCGTGTTACACGGTCTCAGAGTTTATGCAAATGACCAACCCGTTGACCCTAACACATCAAACACAGGTATATCTTCTTCTTCTTCTTCTTTGTCCTCGCTTTTTCCCGTTACACGGGGTCGGCTTTCTTTATCATGCGGCACAGCACGTCTAGCACACGACGGCCGCGACATACTCTCGATTTTTATCGCACTACACCTCTTCTTCTAAGTGTTCTAATAAGAGAGAGACGAATAGTGCGAGAAAAATCGAGAGAGCTCGCGCGCCGTCACGTGCTAGCCGTGCTGGTATATGATAAATCATAATAATGTACCTACTTAATAATATTAACGTAAAATGTAATGTTAATCAAACTGCTGAATGTACTTACCATGTTGTTAAGATTATTTTAAAAATAACTTTTTACCCAAATGTACGTCTGCTAGATAATAACAAGGGAATGTAATAATATAAATTTAATGTAAACTGACCACCTGATATTTATGAACTGTGTGTATTTAAAATGTGACCTATAAATATGTTTATACTATTTATGAATAAATGATCTGAATCTGAATCTGAATAATGGATCCCTGTTCAGTGTTGCCAAGAAAGCCTCGGACGCATTGTCCTTAGCCTTTGCGATGGCTAGGCACAGGGCCTCCTAGGCCTCCTTTAAGGCCCCGTACAGGCTCCTCCTCTTCCGGAGTGTGCCTCCGCCGCCGGCATCGAGTATATTCCCTTCGGGCCCTATTACAGGATCGGATAGCCGCGATCTCTTCTGACCACCAGTACACCCGTTTTTTCGCTGGTGGCTTCCCCGCCCTTCTCATTCCTGCGTCGCATACTGCCGCCAGCTATCGACGAAACTGCAGCGCCCTCTCCTCCATACTCTGCGATCGGTCCGGTACCCGTCCCCACCTTGCCTTTATCATTGCGGCCTCTTCAGCGATATGTTCTTTGACCCTTTCCGCGATGGTTCGCTTGGTTTCACCAATGTAGGAACTCCCACAGCTGCAGTCAATCTTGTAAACTTCCGGTGATTGAAAGCGGATAACATTCTTCGGTGATCTTAGATGCCCCATGACCTTGGATAACATGCATACGGATGACGGGACTTTGTCCGTTACTCCCTTAATGTAGTGCATAAAAACTGGTTGCCTTGGAACATCTGGATGTTTTCCTGCAGGCTTGTCTGGGTTGCCGTCTGTCTAGCTTATACCCGTACCACCTAAGGACCTTTTGGAAGTTCGGAAAACCGGCGCAGTAGGTTGATACCCGCTTAAGCCAGTTCGTCCCGCGACCAATGATGTGACACATCCGAAACGTCGGGAAGCCTCAAAGAGCTAAATAAATAAATAAATTACACGCGAGTAAGTCCCGTGTAGTAAAAAATAATATACATATTTCGTATGTAAGATATATATACGTATTTTTCATTTCTGAATAATAATGATCAATAATTTACTTTAAAAACAAAGTTTTAACCGACTTCAATTTAGTACTCCGCCAAGCCACGAGAACATTTCCACATTTATTTTCCAATTTACCACATGAACTGATTTCCGAGAGCAAATGCGTTGATTATTAGGGAAAATAATAGGGCTTTAAAATTATTTATATTGAATAATATTGAGGAACACACTAGTCGGAAAGACAATTTTTTCGAGAGTTTCCCTCAATTTTTTCAGGATTCCACCATCAGATCCTGGTTTCCTTACCATGGGACCACCCTTTGGATACTCCCTTTCCAACAAAAAAAGAATCATCAAAATCGGTTCATAAACGACCAAGTTATCCGCGGACATACATAAAAAAATTTATATACGGTCGAATTGAGAAACCTCCTCCTTTTTTGAAGTCGGTTAAAAATGCATTCGGCATGATGCAAAACTAGCATCATGCTGAGTTGGGCCCATTTCGTGACAGATTCACTTTTTTATTTGTCTTTGTCTTGTATTAGCGTGGCGTGTCACGAATAAATGTTAGATTCTAATTCTGATCAAGTGTTGTTATTGTCACGTGTAGTAGATGTAGATGGCTCTGCAACTCCATACCTAGGCAAAGTGTCAGCTCCATACATGTTGTAAGGTACCTACTTATCCTTGGTATATGTGTGGTGGGTACTGGGCACTTTGCGAGATTCCACAGTGATATAACCTAGTTATGACCTGGCTATGGCTGTCATAATAATTTTTAACCATCAGGTGGTAAATCAAATCACCCAACTCGTTATAAATTTGACCAAGTTATATGTAGACCTTTTAGGGTCCAAATAACTACGAATGGCTTACCTACCTTAACAATTTTGTAAGATAGAGGCGATGAGAGGAATATGGCGCTATTGATAACGCCAAACATTCCCTCAGTGAAGGCAGTATCCAGCCCGCCTGCGTTGGCCACAAGAGCCGCCACCTGGTTCTTGGTTCCAAGACCACGCGCGTGGAAGGCCATGGCGGACGGCACTATTACAGCTGGAGATACGGACGACAAGATGGCGCCTAGATGGAGACCTGGAAAATAGAACTTAGTTCATTTTCATAAGAAAACAAAATCAGATGACAAATAAACTATTAACGGACATTCGTTTCTCGTTTTAAATGTCGATTCGAACAAACGAGCATACCTATAAATGGTTTTATTTCATATTGAATAAATAAAATACTCCACAAGTACTTACATATAACTTCAAAAACATAAATGTTAAAATGGGGGCCAAGTCCAATAATAGATATGTCTGGGTGTCGACTTGGCCGCGAAAAGGATTGAGATCTAAATGATTGCCAAGTTCTGTAGATAATCCGTAAAGGTGGAATTATTAACACAAAGCATGATAGCTTGGAATAAATTGTAGCTCAAAATTTTACTTGGCTTGTTGTCACATAGCTACAAGTTATGTTATATTTGACTACCCAACTTATTTTCTTTAAGTTATACGTGTTTAGATTGCAATTCTAATTTAATCGTCTAAAAATATGGTTTGTTGGTAAAAAGTTTGTCTTTCTAGGGTTGAACTTGGCTTGACATGCAACCGCGTGTCTAGATGACGTCAATACGTATTGCCTGAATAGTAATTATGAATTGTAAGATAACAATAATAATAATTACAAAATATAGCACTTACTTTCCTATACTGTAGGTAGATGAACTCACCCCAATACCAAGGATATTTGAGAAGAACGTGGGTAAAGACGGCCGTAGACAGACACTCCACGATCCAGGGCAGGGTCGCCAATGAGAAAACTTTAACCGAATTATATTTAATATATTCCCAGTTCCAGCTGAGAGGCCCCTTCGACAAGATAATCACGGGGTAAATTCGTCTGAAACAAAAGAACATCTCAAGTACTCTTACAAGGAAAGGTGCCCAACTGTCCGGCTCCGATTTGATTTATTTTTATATATATTATAGAGAAGTCTTTAATAACACAAACAAATTTTTGAAGTGGAAACATCTTTAGCGGCGCTGTGCACTTTTTGTGATGGGGAAAAAAGGTTAAACTCGCGACAGGTCACGTGACCGACAGATTCGTCAGATTGAAAATTCATAAGACGGACACGTGACCTGATCGAAAAACTGTTAGAATGTCATTGAAGCCAGCATTTAATTTTTTATGTAATATAAATTATCATGTTTGTGTACGATAGCGCAATAAATGAATATTGTATTTTACTACATGATAGTACTTTTCTACTGATAATTAAAGCGATTCGTGCAAAATTATTCCCCAACCATTCCAAAATATCAAAAAATGCACAACGTTAATATTCAAGTTTTCACTTCTGCCGGCACTCCGGGGGTGGAACCCGTTGTTTTTTTTAGCTGCCCAAACTCAACCTGTTGCTCTCCCAACAGCCAACACCAACATAATATATATAAAAAAAATTAAATCGGAACCGGGCAGTCGGGTACCTTTCCTTGTAAGCATAAACCCAGAGAATAGATTGTAACCGCCGGTTATCGAGATTATTCGTTGTTTAAGCATTGGAGGAAACACGACCTTTTCTATTATTTTATAGGGAAAAGGAAAGTACTTTCGTTGATTGGAATTTTAATTAGGGCTCTTACGAACTCAATCATTTCCTGGTAAACAATTGAAATGAAAAATAAAATTGCGTTAATAAATCAACAATGAACCAATGTTCATTGTCCATTATTAACGTAATTTTTACTTAATAGCAATTCTGCCCCCTTAAGGAGAAAAACCATAAGTGACAAAGAGTAAGTTTGGAGATAAATCCAAAAAACTTTACACTTCCGTTCAATTCGTTTTATTTCAAAGTCAAGCTGAAACTTGTGTTTATAAATCAAGATAAATTACAGAATTTTAATGCTACTCAATTTTGTTAATAATCTTTGTATTTGAATTAGATATTAAGAAAAAAGGTACTGCTTCTTAAAAAAAACATTAGAAAAAAATGTTTCAAAGAAAGAAACACAATTGCGCACTTATGTTTTTGTGTTAACTTTGCACTATAGAATAGGTCGGCCGAATTTGTACGAAAATTGGCACAAATTGTCGACTAATTATTACTCGGTACCTACTTATGCCTACTTGTCCGTAATAGTTTTCCTTTTAAATTCATTATCCCCAGTAGTAGCCATTTAGCCGACAGGGGGGGACGGGACGACGACACATAACTCGAACAAAAATTAGATAGATAGATAGATAAATTATTTATTTGGCATTTTGCAAAAAAGCAAATAAAACAAAAATACACAAAAAAGAACCAGAGAGAATAACGGTAAAAGAACAAGTAAAACAATTGTTACGAAAAAAAAACCCATTCAGGGCCCATGACGACACGTATGCGTCAGACCGCCGTAGTCGCTTTCCGCTACATACGAGGAAAACCACGGGATCGGCTACGAGCGTAGCGCGTAGCGATTCTGGGCAATGAATGTGTTAAAGACATCCCACCAAAAACATTACATGGAAAGTGATGCCAAGACTCAATAGCTCATACAGCTTTCAACGTGAAAAAGATATCAGATCGCAATTAGCGCCAAGCTTCCTACTCCACACGGCGTAACTCTACCACTACCAGCCACGCTCTACAAATTCTCATCTTGGCTAAAAAGTATAGCTTTGTTGGGCACATCCCGTTCGCCGCATAGACTTTCACGCCGAATGAATTTGTGATGATATTAATAAGTGACGGGTCTATACTTTTTAGCCAAGATATAGAATTTGTAGTACATCGTAATTGCGATACCATAACGCAACCATGAGTGCGCATAGGCGAAATAGGCAGATAGTGCTGTAGAAAAACAAGTCGTTTTGCGGAGCGTAAAAAGTCCATATGAGAATTTTTATATTTTGAATATGACTTCCAATTCATTCCCGTGTCCAATGTTACACCTAAAAGATTAAAATTCTCTACTTCCTCGATGACTATATTATTTCGTTTCAAGCTTAATTTTAATGGTTCTCTTTGATAGGGACAGAATTGTATCAATCTGGTTTTATTAGTATTTATCGAGAGGTTGTTGTGCGCATCCAATTGTTAACTTGGTTTATGCTTAGTACCTCGGGTCACAATGCAGGTGAAATATTAAAAGAAAAATAATTATTTATAAATAAAGCTTGCAAATAATATCGAATAAATAAAATAGATCTGTGTGATAGGTGAGTAATAAAAAATGACAAAATGTAAAGTGTAACTATGTGTCGACATGGAGTGTAGGTATATATTATGAGTAACGTGTGGTGAGATGTGTGATGTCCCTTAGAAGCACGCCTATATTACAAAACCTGCAACCAAATAGCCACGAGGAATTCCTGCCACTTGCTTGTCCAAGAGAAATCTTTTAAATTTTAATGTGTAAGTGGCTTTAAAGCTCGCAAATGACTCACTCATTAAAAAAATGGTTTTGGAAAACCCATAATATTTTTGAACAACCTATCTAACGATACCCCGCACCATGAGTTACGCTATTTTTTTTTTGTTAAAGATTTTATTGTACTGTTTTGTCGGCGTGATTGATTTATATACCCATGCCGAATTACAGTTTTCTAGTAGTAATGGTTACTGAGTTAAGCCGAAGACGGACGGACAGACGGACAGAAGGATATGGCGAAACTATAAGGGTTCCTTGTTGACTATGGAACCCTAAATAACAATATAAGAACTCACAAATGCTTCTATTAGTATGTGATCTAAGAACTTGAAAAAGCACAAATGGGTACTTGTGGTTTATTTAATTGCTCAAAGTTTTAATATTGATAAAAATCACGAACTAACAAGATGTAGCTAGCATATGTTTCATTTTAAGTATTTTTAGTAATTTGAAACAAAATTAAAATACGGGTTTTCTTCTTATGATAAAACATACAGGCACACATCCAAGACAAAGATTAAAAAAACATAGAAGGTTACTTAGTAGGTACTTTTTTGCCTATGAACATGAAGTTATGAACTTTTCTACTTCGAACAGGAAGTAAACTTAACAAAATGACATGAACTTATGCTTGTCTAAATCCTGGTTTATCAGAGATATCTAAACTCGTGTGAGATAGAAAAACCACATTTTTTCCCCTAGTCCGAGACTCTTAAAAACTCAATTTGACAAAAATTGACACTTATGGTTTTTCTCCTTAAAGGGGCAGATTATAGTAATTACTTTAAAAAAACATTTTGTATGAAAAATCGTTATTTTTCATTCTAAATGCATTTATAATAAAATAATGGTAACAATTAAAATTCATATGGACCAAACTATCAAAAGTAATGCAATATACGGTTAAATTCATTAACATCTTCAGCAAATTCTAGCGGCCACAATTTTTTTTAGTAGTTTATTCAAAACATGACTTTTTGTGCATCTTACCTTAAATGAAAATCTAATGCATCAGCATTAGGGTTGTTTAAATAGTTATCTGTTCCCAAATTTCTATATAACGCTCCGATAAGTGTCATCCCTATGACGGGGTTCAGGGTGGTGTATCTCTCCAGGGTGTGGCCGAAGACGTACCCCACCGCCACTACGGCGGCCATGCTGCACAGGTAACCGCCCGGGAGCACGGCATCGCGCAATATAAACCACGACCAACCCCACAATGTCACTCCTGAAATATTTCACTTAATACATTGTTCAGTCGAAAACGTAATGGTCCAATCAACTTTTACACACACAGTGTTTCGTCTCCTGTGTTCGTTTTTACGAACTTAGAAATTCCTGTATTTAAAAACTGTTAGTCATGAAAAATTGAAATGAAAATTGGTTTATTGGTAACAAACGGTGTTTACACAAATTAAGAAAGGGTTGGGACCTTCTACTTAGTAAGTATATTGCAACATTTGTGACAGAAGATCTCGCTCTTCCAGCATCAAGTTTAGAGATACGGTTTAGTCATACCGTTTAAAACCTATATAGCATCCCAGAACTGCTGGCGTAACCAACTTTATATAAAAAAGGTATCTGGTTTAGAGCAGTTTCTTATATACACGTGACAATTATTGAGCTTATTCATAAACGTCCATCAAAATTCGTTTGTCTTTATTTATCCCTTTAAAATTTGTATTTGTTAGAAAGGGACAAAAGGAGTCTCAGTTAACAGAGGTCTGCTACGTTTTATGAATAAGGAGGTAAAACTCACGATTCACCAGACGAATTGTGTTGGTATAAAAGTTGATTGGCCCTAATATCAAAATATGTAGGTATAAGGACTCAGAATACAAAAATATGCGAACAGCAGTTCCTGCTCGTAGAGTTTTTGCTACTTATATAAAACGCATGTTATCGGATCAGCGGCGCTACCACGAACTTCGAAAGTCGAAGTTCGTAATACATATGCATCCCTGTCACTCGAGTACGGGAGTGCGATAGAGATGGAAATACCCGAACTTCGAATTTCGAAGTTCGTATATCTCTGTCTCCTTCGCTCAAGTACCATAATAATAATAATGCTGTAAATTTTCAAATCAACGATCCATAAAAAATCAAATTACTAATAATTACATAAAGCTAAAACAAAATAAATTTAAATCAAAACACATTAAATTACAATTTCAACAACAATAAATAAAAATAGCAACATATATAAAATCATTAAAAAAAATGAAATGTTTTGTTAGACCCCCTTCCTATGCAATTTATCCCAATGCAGTAGTAAAAGGGTCCATCTAGGCGCGCTGCCACCGTCTGTAGGAGGCTGTTCGGGCTGCCGCGCACGCGCCTCAACAAGGACGCGACGCGCTTGCGCATTATGGCCTGCACGTCTATCATGGGACAACCGCGACATAATCTCGATTTTGCTCGCACTATATCTCTTGTTCTAAGTGTTCTAATAAGAGAGAGACGGATAGTGCGAGAAAAATGGAGAGAGCGCGCGCGCCGTCGCCTCTCGCAAAACATCCCTGATGCACTGCAATGGCGCGGCAGCCCCAGTGGCAACCTAAAGCCGTTATTATATTGGATGCGTAGGGCGCCGAAAGCTTTTTGGGTGTAGTTAATCCATAGGCTGCTGGTATAAAATGACCGATTTTCGTGGTTATAAGTGGCTAAGCACGTTGCGATGGCAACACTACGAAATGGTTGGTAGATACTTTAAGTGTACAATTTAATAGGGCGTATGAGCGTATACATACATACTTTTCTGTAGTACTGACGCTGTCAGTGAAGTTATGACACAGCCCCGCGATTCTGTAATTCTGTATTGTGTTGGTTTTAACCTCACCTTCACCACAAATATATCACGCCTTGTATGTAGGGGTAATCACGGAAACTACTAGTCCCATTTTAAAAGTTCTTTCACCATTAGCTAAATATAATGGACTTTCGGGATGGACATTGGCTATATTTTATACCGTGACTCCGCCTGGGTTCTTTGTAAAATCGGGCACTAATTAGTCAATAAACACGTGAGATAGAAAGGGCTTTGAACTTGATCTGGATGGCTAATTGTTATCAGATAAAATAAGATAATATATACTGCTCAAAACAAAATAAGGGCCATTGTAATTATTGGACATAAACTAATTGAGAAGTGGCTAATTAATGAACTCCCGTATATAAGGATACGAATGTATCCTTAAGCCAGAATCTAACCTCTTTCATGCTGGAGTTTAAGTCTAAAAGCTAGAAAAAAAAAACTGTTTAATATAATTTTCACGTAACGATCACTATACTTGTGGCCTCTATTTTCTTTTGAGTAGTATATTATAAGATAAAATATTCGTCTGTGACACATTCATTATTTAAAAATGTTACTATTCAGGTAAAGAGCCCCATTTGTTATGAGTTCGAGTAAATGGATGTCTGTTATGTAACTACGTAAGAACATAAAGAATTTACAGGTTACCGCACAAACTGAATTCAACGTACTTACGGTACGGTAAAAAAACCGTAAAATATAATTTCAAATAGCTGCTCATGTAGAGATCAATTCCAGAACCCATTGAGAATACCTTTTATCATATGGGTTAACCTACCTATAGTTTATAGGTTGAAATCGCATTTTCTTGGTAAGTTCTCGCTTTCGTTACTGCGTAGTACTCCAATCAATACGAGTTCAATTGAATACATAGGGTTTGTCGGAATTGAGCCACTGGGTTATATTGTTACTAACGTAGTACGTTAGTAATGTACTTTCTTATCTACAATTGTGAAACAATTTTTCGTTCTGCCTTTAGATGGTGGCGTGGCGGCGCGAAATGCTAGTTTAACTTTAAAGTGATTTTTGTGGTAAGAAATCAAAAATAAACGTTTTAAGTTTACTTTTATACATACGTATACAAAAACATTATTAAAATATAAGAATTTTATTTTTGATATTGTTGTTGTTGTATGTACTATGGAACCAACTGAATCATGACCCACCATAGAACCTTGTCATAATTAACGAACATACGTACGATCATATGACGTTAATATGTCAGTTAATTGTAACAAGGTTCCAAGGTGGGTCAGGATTCAATTTTGTCGATAGTATTATACTTATGAAGTTATGAGTATTCACAACATTACTGAGTATCACTGTAACATTCGGAATTTAACAGTATCGAAATTCGAAAGCCTATTTCAATAGTACGTATTACATTCGATATGTAATTTTTTTTCTCAAAATAGTATACAATGTTCCCATAACATACGAGGGATAACATCACATTACAAGATAGTATCCGAAAGTAACTCATTCCGGACAATTACTAGAAGTGTCCAGGAAAACGCAAAACCGTCCAGGAAGTAAGTATGTAAATCCCATTACTTATCACTTATATTTAAACGTAGAACTATTTTGTTTATCAAAAATAAGCTAAGGAGTTTGTTGGTAGTGAAGGTCCTTTAAAACTAAAGGAGGACCATAGAGAGCTGCTCGTCAATCAGTGCATGAGTGTCAGTGTTATTCGATACATATTGGTCGGACCATTATTACCCTCTCCTTGTCGAATGTAATCTTACCAGAATAAAACCTAAGATTGTGAATCATACTCCTGTTATTAACAAGGTTGCGTGGGGGAGCGTGATGAGGCTCTAATTACACAGTTCAACAAAATATGTAATTGTAAACTGCAGGAATCGATTTTCCTCCAGAGTTAAGTAGTTGCGCAAATAAAATGTGCATGGACAGTAATCATAGAACGATTTTGAAAAATATGTACAGAATTATCATAGACACATTGACTGAGGCATCAGAGAGTAGTTACAATAAGACAAGACAAGGTCGTAAGACATATTACGGGCTGGAACAAGCATGTCCGGGGTGCTCACGGGAGGGCTAGGCTTTGCTTTCAAATTAAAATATTTCAGACCTGGGTGTTGCATGGCAAGCCTGTGGCGGGACGTATTTATGAGGTGTGTGATTCCCGGCAACTTTTCAAATCAAAATTAAAGTGGTGTCAAATTAATAAACAGCAGCCAGACTAATATTAGGTATTTATTTTATGTGACCGTAGATTTGATAAGTGTTAAATGTAGGGGTAATTTTAGATACTTCAAAAAACTTTCACCAGTAGGTACCTACATAAAATGGACCTAAGTAATGCATTTTTTCTTATTGCAAAACAAACCTAACCTAACCTAATGACTCATATTTGATGATATGGAAAGAAAACCCGAAAATGTCACTGTCTCGAAGAAAAACGCATTAGGTCTAGTCTAGTGAAACATGAGCCTAATGAAACATTATGGCAAAAGTTAGTAGGTCAAGTGATAGGAGCCCATATTTTATAACTCGGAGCTTTGGCGTTAATATGACTCACGATGGTTTATATTTCATTAAATGTTTACTGAACATAAAAGTATATTTATAAAGTTTGACGGGAAAGTATCGTGAGAACGGATCTGTTACAATCCAAATACTTATTGAAGTACTTACCGCATATGAAAACACCGAGGTATTGCTTCAGCTCCGACGCGGAAGGGATCGCATTGATTAACATTCCAGGACCTCCTTTGCTTGCATTGTTAATATGCCTGCTCGTGAAATAAACCCACAATGAAATATTTAAATTGATTTAGTCCAGTCAACGAACTGACTACTTGTATGGAAAAAATAGCTTATTTTTTATGTGTACGGGATATATTATCAATTAAATAGTTACCCAGCGACAAAATCCGACAAAATATCAGACATCAAAAAAATTATAAATTAACTAACTTCTGAAAAGTCAGAAAAAATATTAATAAATATTTTTGTCTTTATTTCGGTTCATTTACATTTGCTCTATAATATTCAAGATAAATCTTACAAAAAAGGCAATGCATGCTTTATTTAAATCTACATAATTACTTCCGGGTGGAATGTTTGTAGGATTCTTGAATAAATCATCTTAGAAGAACTTTTTACAATGAAATCAACAAAAAAAACGCTATTATAAATTAATGTTTTTCAAAACCGTATTTTTCCTGGAGTATTACTACCAAATACTTACGAGCGTCAATTAAAATATTTGAATGGGGAACGTCTCATAACGCATCGTAAGATATAATGTAATTTATTCAGTACCTGTATACTATTTAAATTTATATTTTTACTGAGGCGTACATTACGATATAGGTTAGGTTGGGTGTATTTTATAACAATCGTAAAAAGTCAATAGTTTCCGTAGGTATAAATGCGCGTTGTATCAAATGTTACGTTATATAAAATGTTGTTATGTTACGCACCCCTTTTTTTAATGTACGTACTTTAATATTATCTACTGTACATACCATTAGTTATGTTTGCTGTAATGCATCGCTTTTATAATATCACTTTTGCCTAGTAGTTAGTATTTCTGCCTACGAAGTTAGTGGTCCTGCATTTGAATTCCAGTAAAAATTCCAGAAAAAAATGGTGTGATGAGCACGATTTTTCGTTCTTGAGTCTTAATGTTTTCTGTTTAAAGTTATCAATTTAAGTAGGTATGCATATTATCGCCTAAGTACTCATAACTCAAGCCTTTTTAATTTTGATCTTGTAAGCTTTGTCACTAATAATAACTATTTAGGTAGGTATGTATTACTAGCTAACTGTCGTGCTTGACATAAATTATGGATCCTACATTAATACTAAGTATAATAGAAAACCAGAATAATGCTATTATCTACACGGTGTTCCCGGGAATTTCCGTTAACTTCGGCACAACGCAGAGCACATTCACAGAAAAAAATAAGCATAATTATTACTTAAAAAAAAAATTACAAAATAATTGAGTGTAGCATTAACAGTGGTTAAAGCTGCAAATCTGATTAAATTAAAATATTAAATATCTTGATAACAGTAAGAGTTAAGATACTACTGTCTTGGAGAAATTAACTTTATTTGATCTAACCTATGCCCCCTTGCAATTAATGGAAATTGTCAAAAACACGTAGTATACTAGCATATCGCATCAATATCGCATGTATACATACGGCGGACTAAGTTATGTATTGATTGATTGAGTATTGGAGTCAATCAACTTTTTCTTGTTCTTGTGTTGATGTTGATGCTCATTTTCATGGTTGCGTATCCTGGGTCACTATTTAAATCTGTAATTTTTAGGGCATAATTCCAATAGTCATTTTCTTTTATATTGACGAACCCATGTCTTTATTCAGGAGTTAATATTATAGTAGTTATTTTAGACTCAACTCTGGCAAAGTTTTGTCTTGACTAACGGGGCAAAATAAAAGAACAAATAAATATCAGTTGGAGTTTATATATATTTTCAAATTTGTAATACTTACTCACGTTTTGGAGGGAGCCATCTCAAAACCTGTTGCGTTATTTTTCCGCGCTACATTGATTTTGCTTTTGTCTGGAATGTAAAAAGTATACAGTTACATATTTTTATTTCCACTAACGTAAAAATACTAAAATGGTCAACTAACATAAACATGTTGCTGCATGTTGCTGTGCATGTTGCTGGTATGTGCAGATATTGATGCAAAATTGCCGCGTTTATACACCAGTCATTATTGCATTAGTCAGCATTCAAAATATCTAACATTCAATTACACACATGAAGGAGTCAGATCTTGTCAGGTCGGATCACAAACTGAGGCTCTAGTATAAGTTTTACCTAAACAAAACGTTACGACCGCGTTCGCGTTTAGCTGTCAAATCCCATACAAATTGAGGGTAAAACGCAAACGCGATCGTAAAGTTTTGTTTCGGTAAAACTTATACTAGAGCCTCTGTAAATGGCCCCCTTATTAAACACACGTTACGCCGTTAGTTGAACCAGGCCTTAATCAATCACCTTGATGCTAGTTTCAAATGGATATTCGTTTGCAAACTGCGTGGTTACTGGTTACATTTGAACCCCTCACGGTATTTGGGTCATACACAGATGTAGGTTCGCGTCTTTCCTGTGGACATTATCAAAGTTAAGGGCTACTGAAGCCTAATTTTTGTTTGAACTCTCAACCCGCATAAACGGCGTCTCCTCTTCTATATTACTATTCGATAAAAACATTATTTATATGCACGTGAGCTCTTAATTATTGACCACAGGAGAGGCGAATGTGTGTGTTTACCCGTACACTCGGTCCGTCACGTCAATTCGTCTCTCCTGTGGTCAATAATTAAGAGCTCACGTGCATATAAATAAATAATGTTTTTATTGAATAGTAATATAGAAGAGGAGACGCCGTTTATGCGGATTAAGTGTCGAAAAAAAATTAGGCTTCATAGCCCTTAACTTTGATAATGCCCACAGGAAAGACGCGAACCTACATCTGTGTATGACCTATTTGGCACATCATTGTAGGACACCAGTAAAATACCGACATTTATGAAATAAATAAACATTCCTTTTTTTTCAATGTTTTCTCCGTTGTTTCCCCTTCGTTGGCATAACCTACCATTTGGTAATGCATAGTTACTTTAAGCAGGAATAGTCTGAGCATAAAAACTCTTTTGGCATAATGAATTTTCGCATCATAAACTAACATCATGTACTGGTTGGCTTGATCATCCTAATGTGTATATCTATACTAATATTTACTTCTGTACTAATATAATAAATAGGATAAGTCTGCAAGATGGTAGCTTTGTAACTTCGTAGCTGGGTCATTGTCAGATTTAGGTTCGCGTCTTTTCGGTGGACATTGCCAGCTTTAAAGCCTAATTTTTGGTTGAACTCTGAATCCGCATAAACGGCGTCGCCTCTTTTATAATTCTATGCGATAAAAACATATTACTTATATATAAACATAAGCCCTTAACTATTGACCACTGAAAAGACGATTTTTGTTTTACTGACTGACAATGACCCAGCTTCGAATGTCTTTAATTAAAAAAAAACTTTAACCTGTGTACTTACATAATAGACTTTCATGATGGACGTAGGGGAGTGCGGTCATTAAAAACCGAAAAGACACCCTCTTATATTGTTCTAATACGTGAAAAAATAACAAAAGTTTTTTATTGTATACGATTTCTCTTAAGCATTAATGTAGAAAAATGATAAAAAAAACTTAGTATGGAGAAGTTCCAAGCCCTAAAAAAAAACGGTCGCGACCCCTAAAGCTTATCTAAAAATAGATGAAACTTTAACTTTTCGACTTTTGGGGACCACCCAAACGTAGGCAATATTTTTCATTTTGCTGCATTATTTGTAATACGCGGGCAGCTTATATGGCATAATCTGCTTAAAATCATAATGAACATCGGATTTTCAGACATAACAATGTTACAACACACACAGTTTGCAATAAATTCGTTTGTCAAACTAGACTTGCAAGATTTTACCTACACTCAAAATTATAAATTACGTGTCATTCGATGATAAAGCAACATTATGTGTCTTAACTTAAATTAAAGTAATATCAACTCATAATCACATTCATAAGGATCCACAAAATCAAGCATAAGGGACTTACTCATTTCGCGGTCATTGCAATTCATTTCTGAGTAGCCCAATCACGGGCTGTTTTACAAACACTTAATCATTTTGCTATCACACACACTATACAAGAGTTTTAGTCACTGCAGATCACTACACAACTCAGTGATGTCCGTCTCTAAGCGGCCAGTAAAACCGTGTGATCTCGTTTACCGTTCTTCTAATAATAAAATTCATAGCATGCGCACTTTGTTCAATTGCCATAATTGAAAATACATTAATCACTTGATGTCGAAGTCATCATAAGTGAGGCAGTACAATTGAAGCAGTTTTGAAAACACGAAAGAAAGTTATTCAACATGACGTATTGAAGCGAGGTGGATGTGCGATGTTGCCATGTATGCATAGGTTGAATAATGTATTACAGTCGGCACCATATAGTTAGTAGCATCCAAAGTAGGCAAATATATCGCAACACGTCTTTATAACTGTGGAAGTAACAATGTGTTACGATATATTTGGCTGCTATTACCAAGATGCTGAAAACGTAGTCTCAGAAGTGTATTTTTTATTTCCGTGACTTTACTCATTGAAATTTGATTCTGCTTCATCGGTCATTTAGTCAAGGAAAAAAATCGTATTGGTAATGTTTTTATACTTACACAAGTAAAATATGAACATTTATTCAAATATACAAGATTGTATCGTTGAAAAGTTACACTGAGGTTTGGATTTTATGCCATTAAATAACACGCCATTTTTACAAATAGGTACATAAGTAACTGTGTTTACAATTTCTAGTGAAGAATCCTAAATAAATACCGCATCGCCGCGCCGCACAAGCCGCAATTAAAAATTCAAGGTTGACTCACATTGTACGAGTAATCCATAACGCCCAGTTTACATTCCATAAGAATACATGATTGATACTTCTGTAAAAACCATACTAAAACGAGAAAGTTTTCATACGCGGTTGTTTTAGGCTCAAGTTTATTTTGTATCTAACCCCGGATATTTTTTTTTAGTTTCGGCACAACGCATCCCTTCGCGAGCGTGTAATATTACGGGACAAGTAAATCCTCGTAAAACTACTCGTAAAGTGCGAGTACGGATACCCCGAATGTTCATATTTTGGTTATTTGCGGTCGTAAGTTAAAAAAAACCTGTGGGCGTAGCATGGTTGCCATTTTATCACCTATCGTTGTGATAAAGACGCCTATCACGCTCTGACAAGTATGCGAGTGCGAGAGTGACGGATGCCTTATCCACAACGATAAGTGATAAAATGGCAACCGTGCTACGCCCGCAGATCAATTAAATTCAACCTTCACCTCCAGAAATTACGCTGTATAAACCTTATGTGTCATATACGTAAATACATACATAGGTACCTAGATTAATAGTTTTAAGCAACTGCTGTCCCAAGGCACCAGTACATTTCAGCAATTATTATACGATATAGCTTTATCGACATTCATAAAGAGAGAAATGACGACAGCATACAAGGCTTCTACTAGGTACACATTTAATTACTCGCATGGTTTTGTGTTATATAATTAATAAGGTTAGCTATATAATGGTACCTAACAATAGCATCATGCTTTTATCACTGGATAATAGCTTGTGTCCGTTACTGAAATTTTATTGTTTGAGTCGTTGCCGGGCTGTGTGTCTGCATGGTTGCAGTTTTATCCAGTTTTAAGAGTCCGCAGTAAGCTCGATTCTCCATACAAACGTAGTTACGCTCTCAATTTAAAACTACGTGTTGTATTGTAACGAAACTTTGCATGCACAATGACACGAGGAATATCTATGTCTGTAATTAGTTTATGTAGCTTCAGATACCGTAGTAAAAAAAATACAGCGGATTTAAGTTTTTCATACAAAACTTGTTTTTGCTGTATTTCGTTTGTTTATAAACTGGAACCATATAAATTCATTACAGACATAGATATACCACATGTCATAGTATATGCAAAGTTTCGTCATAATCCAACACGTAGTTTTAAAATGAGAGCGTAACTACGTTTGTATGGGAAGGTGAAATTCGGCCGAGCTTACTGCGGACTCTTCTAGAGGTACATTCTAATTTGGAAGAGGTTCCCTAGATATATTCTTATTAGGATATGTTTTTAGGGTTCCGTATCACAAAATAAAATTACGGAAACCTTATAGGATCACTTTTATCCGTCTGTTAGTCAAGACCCTTTATCTCGGGAACGCGTGGAGATATCGAATTGTTATTAAAACCATATACTCAGCTCAGGTTTACAGTCCCTTGAAGCTGTAAAAAAACAAACTTCTCAGTTAACGTAAAAAGAAGATACGGCCGTTTATGCCGCAAAAAACGTATATTTCGACACTCAAGGGAATCAAAATTCATAGGGTACGTTCCGTTCCGTCGACCTAAATCTATGAAATTTGGCAAGTAGGTAATATCGTCTTACTACAAGTACAGTGAAATTTTAGATAACTATACATTTGTGATTTTGTACGGAACCCTCGGTGGGAGCGTCCGAGTCGCACTTGCCCCGCTGCTGATAATGAAATGGATTTTCAAACACATCACATTGATTTAGCAAACGAAACCTTGGCCCATGTTTGTCTTGTCTTCTTGGCAAGATTTCAATTTTGTATTATTAGTTTTCAGTGACAAGTGTTTATGTATAAATAGAAGACGTACACTCGTATCGCGTTTTATTTTAAACGATCTATTGTTTAACCTAGATACTAGAAAACAAGAGTAATATATTGTGTAGGTATGTAAACATACATAACTATATTACATCTTATTTCTTAAGAGTCCGCAGTAATCTCGGCTGAATTTCACCTTCCCATACAAACGTAGTTACGCTCTCATTTTAAAAGTACGTGTTGGATTGTAACGAAACTGCATATACAATGCCATGAGGTATATCTATGTCTGTAATTAGTTTATATGGCTCCAATTTATAAAACAAACGAAATACAGCAAAAACAAATTTTGTATGAAAAACTTAAATTCGCTGTATTTTTTTAACTATGGTATCTGAAGCTACCTAAACTAATTACAGACCTGGATATACCTTTTGTCATTGTACATGCAAAGTTTCGTTACAATCGAACACGTAGTTTTAAAATAAGAGCGTAACTACGTTTGTATGGAGAATTTGAGCTTACTGCGGACTCTTAATTAAAAAAAAATAGGGTGAATATCAAAGGCATGAATTTGACTTGGCATCGCTGATAACGGGGGTGCTGAATGGTAAAATATGTTCATTTTTATTATTCTTCTTCTTATTTAAGAGCTAAGCTCTTGTCGGTGTAGCTCAATCAAAGTAGGCCGTCCATCTATTCCGATCCCAGGCAACCTCTTTGACATCTTGATACGACCTAACATCAACTCTCTTTTTGAGTTGCTCTACCTATATGTTGTTAGTCGATTCTAGGTCTTCCTCTTCCTCGCTTCCCCTCTATATTTCCATCAATTATATTGAGTATGAAGTTATTATGCCGGTTGAGGTGCCATATCATATTCTCTCTTGTTTTTTCTAAGTTTCTCACTAACTTCCTGGTTTGCCTCACTCTATTCAGCACTCCTTTATTGGTTACTCTCTCTCTCTCTAGCTAATTTTCTCCATTCGCCTCCACATCTCGAACGCGTCTAGTTAATATCTCCGCATCTTCTGGTTCAACCTATGTAATTTACTCTGTTGTTCAAATAAGGCGATATACCTCTCTTTCCTAATGTTCTAATAAGAGAGAGACCGATAGTGCGAGAAAAATCGAGAGTATGTCGCGGCCGTCTCGTGTTAGCCGTGCTGACGGAACTACACTAATCGTAAGTAAATAGTATTATAATATAGTAGGGACATAATTTTTGAACTTAATCAATTATGTAATTTATGTATGACAAATATCACGTTTCAATTAAGCATGACGAATGTCACCCACCCACGTCCACCCTTGCATTGGTAACGATGCGCGATGACGCTTCTGTAATCTTACCTAACTTAATCTATGTAACGCTTAATAAACGACGGCGGGTTGTGCGACTTGCGCGGGGAGAGGGTCGAGGCTCCGCCCATACGCTCAAGGACTTTAGCGGGTGTACAAGCCTTAAGAAGAGTCTCGCGCTAACGTCCGACGCTGGTGCAGCTGCCGTAACCTGATGCACGTTCGAGCTAGACTCGTTTGTTTATCACTTCGGTTATAATGCTGACAAAAGTAATTTAATTTCGGTTTTTGGTACATATTTAGAAATATACAGCATTTTGTTTATTCAACGTATTATACGCACTTTATATTCTACGCACCTTAAATTTTATTTCCCCTGATAAGTTTAGTTTTTGATTTTGTATGAACACTCTTTTGTTAATTGGAGTTAATTCTCACTTTTTTTATTTCAACTATCTCATTTCAGTGATTTCGGTGAATATTAGGGTCATAGCACCTCACCAAAATGAAAAATATCACTGAGTAGGTACCTATGATTTGTAAATATATACATATATATGTTTCATTCCGGCGAGTTTCACATTAAAGCGGTAAATGTTTTTGTCCTTTCAGTTTTCGAAATATCATCACAGTGAGTATTTATATCATAGCGATAAAGGCAAATGTCACTTCGGTTGTCGTTTTTAATCATTTTGGTGACTACATGATATTGGTGAGAGAAAAACAAGGCCGTTAGAGTATTTTGATAACAGTAACCATATCTGTTGTTTGATATTATCAATCAACGAATTTTTTTATTTAAAAATGTGCCCCGAAGTGATAAAATAGGTACTTAATTTGTTGAAATTCACCCTTTAGCGAAAAGTTACATGGGAGATTTGAAGGTGGCTATTAGCCAGAATCCTGCCTTTATACTATATATTATTGATGCTGCAGGATAATACATCTTCAAATAATGTTATTATTTATCATTTCACGATGCTAAATGATACTATTACTTACAGAATATTAAAAAGAACAATAAGTGTCGTTATTTTTTTTTAAATACCGATCCCGAAAGTTACGTTTTCGTGAAAATACGATGGAAAATAATTATGCACTACATCTGTATCATAACTATAATTTTTCGATTTGATTTTCGACAGGTAGGTATAAAGTAAACTGGCGTTGTTCAGCGAAATCCTTTCTAGTATTATAAATGCGAAAGTGTGTCTATCTGTCTGTCTTTCTGTTACCTCTTTACACTTAAACCGCTAGACTGATTGTGATGAAATTCGGTATAAAGATAGTTTGAGTCCCGGGGAAGGACTTAGGATGGTTTTATTCCTGAAATCATTCCCTAAGGAGGTGAAATGGGGGATGCAAATTTGTATAAACGAGCTCCACGCGGATGGAATCGCGGGCAGAAGCTAGTAAAAAATATTAGAATCAACAAAAGAATCAGTAGCTTTTGAGCTAAAAACTCAAGTAAATTGTATCATATCTACATTTCACTTCATCACTCATAACAGATGATTTCGTCATTGCTACCAGTGAGCATTCACATTTTAGTATTCGTAGTATTTTTTACATTTAAGAATAATATTGCCTATATCGATAATATTAGATAATAGATACTCATGTAAAAAACTAATAAACGATTACACTATGCATCAGTACTACATTCTATTGTACGAGTAATACATACGAAGGGTTGAATAAGCCGCACTGTAAACAGTTGTGGCCCAGCCACAGAACCAAGATGTCTCATAAAGCGATATGCCATTTCATTCTGTATTAATGGATATTTGTTCGCCGCGGGTAAAAGATAGCTTTCAGCAATGCAACAACTTGGCGGTATGTGGGTGCACCAGCAAAAGGAAGTCATTCTGGCAGTAAACAATAACGCACGGTCGGAAGCGTCTTTCACGCTAGACCGGCTTCAGCCAAGTTGGCAAACGCAAGCCTCTAAAGAGCGGGCAATTTGCGCTGTAACACCGCCGGATACTGGCTGCTCATTAACTATGAACGCCGTCATCAAGATGCTTCTTCAGCAGAAAAAACGGCGTTTAACAGTAGCACTCTCCTCGAATAAACGCTCCGGCTGCGAGGTGCTTTTGAACGCCCACAGCTACAAAGTGCATATAAATTGCACTGCGAAATTGAAGCAGAGATATGAAAAGGGACGCCGGGGTAAACTTTTGAAAGACAAGCTATGGGCACTTTAGAATCCACAAGCACTTTGAACGGAATAAAAAGAAAGGCGGAGATGTAACTAGTTACTTTATTTCTAAAGCTTTTTAGAGTGAAAATATCATTCACGAGCACACTAATGAATATATATAACTTTTCTAGATAAAACTTTAGATTGAACAGTAGGTACAGTACGATTACTGATAGTTAAGACCTGACAGATGGATTGCCTTCATTTAATTTTCAACTTTAATCTTATACAAATAAAATAGTTATTACTAAATCGGTAGATGTGGGTAACAGTATTCTGAAAAATGCTTTATTTATATGAAATTAAAGTTGAAAATTAAATGAAGGCAATCCATCTGTCAGGTCTTAACTAACAGTAATCGTACTGTACCTATACCTCTACAGTGCAATTACTTTAGTATAGGAGGAAAACATAAAGGTAATAAATTTGTTTACATTAGTAAACGAATGAAGTGGAAAATTACGGTCTCAAAACGTAACGCTATTAAGCTGAGGTATTGGTGTTGGTTATCTATCGCGCTCTCACATTCTGGTAAGTTTAGGAAGTGTCGTGGGTATGACACTTTGTTGGATTGGAATAGACAGTAATTTAACATTTCGAAGCATAATTAACGAATTAATATGATTCGGTATGCCTAGAACCGTTAATTCACTAAAAATATCCCGGACCCACGAGGGCCCATCAATCTCATCATAATACTTGACAGCTAGTGCAAGAGGGTACTCACTTTTCAATACCATTAGGTATGTACTATCTACTCTCAATACGCATTCGCCACTAGTGCTCTGTGGATTAGAGCCCCGAGGCGTATATTAATATTTGCATACCGTTTTCAAGCCGTAGGTACCGAACGCAAAATCAAAATAATCGACCTTTTCAAAAGCATTTGTATCGACATAATATAAAGCACCCACTCATACGTAGGTTTGCTATACCAGGTTACAAATCGTTTAAGCATTGTTAGGGTACGCAACTTCACTTGGGCTTAGAGATGGGTGCCGATCAATTTCAATACAAACATTTTGCATAATTACATTTAGCTACTTTAAAAACTCATAATAAACATGATATTATTCGTTATAATAATTAAATTACAGAATGTTCTATAATCATAAAAACGTTTATAACGATCATTAGGAATAATTTTACTTATTATAACATACAGATAGTATTAAGATTAAAATGTGAACCATATTTTAACGAATCATCGGGTGACATAAGTAATATAATATGACATAAATTATAAAACAACTTACATACTCTACCTTAAGACAGGTCGTCGTCGTACCTAAGTACGACGACGAGCGAAGCGAGGAGTGTTAGGCAGAACTGCGACCCTACAGCGCGCGAGCCGAGCGAGCGAAGCGAGCGTGCCGCGGTAGCGGCCAGCGAAGCGCCAGAACCGACTTATTTTATAATAGTACACATTTTATTACCCTCTTGATCACGAGAGGCCTGTACCCAGCAGTGGGGCGTGTATAGGCTGATGATGTTGTGTATAGTTCAATGAATTTATATTCATTGTACATTATGAACTGGGTTTTATTGGAAAAATAACGTTATGAGCATTGAATAGTATACAAAGTGATCATTATACTGATTGCCTGTTATACATTTCTATGAAACTGAATTATTATTATTACTGAAATTATGCAATTTGTTCTTATTAATTTTTTTTTAACTAAAGAATCATAATATCTGCATTTCAAAATTATGCAATTCTATTTAAGCAAAATGAAAAATCGAAAATAGTTGTTATCAAAACATTACACACTCCTTAAAGATACATATAAGTAGGTATACGTTGGTTTGCAAAAACCTTTTATGAAGATCCACGTTTTAGCATAATTTCTATATTCCGGCTCCGTAGGTACAATTTGTTTCTGGAAACACCGTAAACATTATGTACACATATATTATTATACAATTCATACGCAACTCTCTGAGATCGTTTACGACACATGTAATGTCAGAATTACTGCAGAGAATTTTAAATTAGTTCCTCATAAGACGGCTTTAAGGTGGTTGTCACACTGCCGCCGCGTCTCGTTGCGAGACGCGGAGCAACGGAATCGCATACAGAGACAACGCACCACCGTCCGAGTTTTCTCCGCATCTCCGTCCGGAGCTGCGATGCGCGACGTCCCCCGTTCTTCCACTAAAATCCGTACGGCACTGCGGAGCTCGGTGTGATATACGCTGCGGCACGCACCGCGTCTCCGTCCTAGCGCGCGAGTCGTCGTGCGGCTCGCTCCTCCGCGCGCCAAGGCGGAGCCAGTGTGTCGTAGGCTGACTGCTATAGTTATTGGCCACTCCACAGTAATTGACCACTTTTTTGGCGAGACAGAAAGAAACAAGGTAGAAAACTGAAACGAAAGCAGGAGAAACACAGGTAATATTTTTGTCTCATACGAATGCACGCGTCTATTACCTCGTTTCTCTCTGTCTCGCCAAGAGTGGCTAATTACTGTGGAGTGGCCAATAACTAGCAGTCACCCTACCATGCGATTTTTCTATACAAAATCAAGATTCTACATACAAAGTTAAAAAACGCATCAACGGACGCCGCTGCGAGATGCGAAGCAGTGTGTCGACCGCCTTATAGAGTGAATTCAATACTGGGTTTCCTACCGTATTTACAAAGTAATCGCGAGAGTAAGTACTTATTATACAGTACCTAACTGTAACTACGTACCTACATGTTTAGGCTCACTGATCTTTATAAATTCATTACAGAATTTCTTTCTAAACAGATTCAATTCTCCTTTCTAAACAGACTCAGTGCCATCTTTAAGAAAATACTGATTTATCAAAAGTGCCCGAAGAGTCCTCAAGCGGGCTTTTACATAGGCGACCGAGCAGAGCACGTGAATTGTTATTGATTTTGAAAGTACTTTGCCGTGTACAGTCGGCCCATCGAAATGATGAGCACTTTAGGACTGTTAAATTAAAACACGACGGGATAGTGACGCGCGTGATGATTACATGTCAACTATTTAAATTTAGAACCCATTGTTATAGCATGCATGCAAAAGAGTATAGACTTGTCAGTGCATCCCTCTGTCTTTGTTCTGCGATGTTGATAGACAGCAGGTGCAGTTAACTAAATTAGGACTAATGTGTCACGACACAATTTCAAACTTGCAAGCCGCAAATAAGAAGGTTAATCTCGACAAGTAAAGTATGACCTCTCTTGGCGTTGTCAGTATAATCGCTTGCGTTCTATCATTGAGGGCCCAGGGTTCTAATACCATTGATTGGTATGTTTGGCATTAGAAAAAGATGCAACACATATTTGTGCAATTCTAAATGTTGGTGAATTGATTTATGATATCGGATTAGTAGTTTCGGATATTAAATGTATGTAGAAGAATACAACTTTACTGCTTTATTAGTGCAAACTCGACGAAAGTTTAATTTTACGACCGTAGAATAAGACCTTAATCTAATAAATCTAAAAAAGTATAATAAGGACTGATCTTGGACTATTTAAACTAGTTTTCTTGCGTGGTTGCCCATCATGACATATTATATAAATCATCGTCATTAGTGATCGGATGAAATAAAATCCGAGATTTATCCAGTTATTTTCTTTATTACTTACAAAGGAAAATATAATAATTGATGAACCTGTATACCAGTGATAGCAAATAAATTCTTATCACTCGGGGACGAGTTCCTAAATGGTCAGCTATGTTTTTTGTAGGAAAATGCGTATTCTTCATTATTTAATATTTCACAAAAGATGTTAGACTTGCCCGCCGCCAATTATTAGATTATTACGGTGGGCACGTATCGTTCCTTCGACAGTTTATTTCCTTACCTACGAGTATCGGTTCACGGCATTACGCTGGAAATAAAGCATCGTCAGTAGGTATGGATTAAAGTCTAAGATAACATACAGGAACAATGCGGGAACCAACCGGGAAGACCCATAATAATATTATACAATTTCGATATCTGGGGGCACGGTAGTGCCCCCGCCAATTCGAGCAAAACAGCGGCACGACCGTACCATCCTTTTCTCAAAGCAGTTCAGGCCATTTTCGACCCCCCTAAAGCTTCGTTATGGATAAAACTAGAAGCCCGAATTTTCATTTAATACTTACACTTGCCCTGCTGATATTGAGTCGCAATTTCAACACTGTTTCAGATATTATCGCAGGCATATACATTTATTTTAAATATTAAAATTTCTTTGATATTTAGCTCTTTTCAGATGCATTATTTTGGTAATTTAATGTCACCGATGTCATTTGTAGAAGTTTTATTACCTAATTGAAGGAAGTTTCAAATTTAGGTATATGACATTTCAGTGCCAACGATGTTGCTTGCAATTGGAAGCGACAAGGTTCTAAGTATGCTCAACATTTTCATGGGCCGACTGTACTTCGTGGGTCTTTTGTGTGCGTTGTTGAGGTGCGTCCTCTGTGTTCAACGAGCGATGACATCTGTGATATCGGTAAGCTTCTAGTGTTTACGTAACCTGTGTGTTATTTACTTTGCTTTATCTTGGTTAGCAACTAGTCTGTATCTTAGAATTCACAGGATTCGTTCCATAGAAGATGAAGGCTACAATAAATACATAATGACACTAACAGACACCGTCAATTTTTTTTAATGACAATGATACAAACCAGGTATTCATTTTACTGTTCACAACTCTGGGTATCGCGCTATGTTATAATTTAGGTGAGCGCGTTTATTATAAATAACATTTATTTTACTGACTAAATACAGGGAATAGTTACAACAAACGTCATTAGCTCATTTTTTGTTGTCATTTACATGTTTTACTGTTATGGTCTGTCCCGGTCTGCCTCATCTGAGCGTACTCTGGGTTGCAATGGCAGATATTTCTTCGGAGCCTAGGGTAAGCTTTTCTACTCCTCTGTTTTGGTTCTATTAGAGCAATTTCCGTCTGACTTTAAGGAAGGCTTTCACCAGAGCCTCCTTCGTTGTTGAGCAGGTGTATCAAATGACAGATGAGGTTAGCTTGGGCCCAATGGTATTGGCGAAGTCCCAAACACCCATACTGGCGGTGTGTTGTATTCCAATGAAAGTCTACGAATGGCATGGGAAGCGGTCCACCCTCGTTAGACTTTACTAAAACCACGCATCTATACTTATTATAGTCTAGAAAAATTATGGAGTAAAGTAAAATAATTTGAGTGTTCAAATTTAAGAAGTATAACTTTCATATAGCAAACATTGTTGTAGTAGAAAAAATAAGAAATTGTATGTTGTTAAGCATACATTTTTTAGGATTATCCACTGAACTTTGCACCCATTTAGATCTCAATTCTTTTGTCAGCGAAGTTGACAACCACGCATATTTTTAATGTTGAACTTGGCTCCCATTTTCACATTTATTATTTTTATTATTATTCTTTACTCAAAAGTAAGTTATTTTTTTAAAATTGTATACGCACAACGGGCAGTCATAATAATAAAGCAAGCCTCAATCTTGACATGGACGACCGGCACATCCCTGCCATTCTATACGAGGGCTCGGACCCCAATTACTTTCTTTTCTTTACCGTGCGCGTTGTGATTGTGATGAGCATAAAATGAACAGCTTAGCAACCATATTAATGTACATGAATCGCAGCCAATGGGCAAATAAGTAGGTATGTAATGACATACCTACTTATTTTTGAATGAGTAGTTGTTCCAGAGGCCTTCTGTAGTCTCATCATCAGTTCTACTTCGTCTAACATTGTGTTTCTTAAGAGATAATGCGCGCACATAAGGAGTCAAAAGTGGCTCGAAATCGTTCGTGTAAGTATAATATAACACACAGCTGTTCCTTTTGGCTTTGAACTTGGCTGGACACGCTGCCGCGTGCCTAGTTACATACATACATACATTCACGCCTTTATCCCTAAAAGGGGTAAGCAGAGCACATGAAACTTGTGTTCCTGTGCCACTTTTAGCATCAATGTGGGTATAAAAGATCGACAAAATGTGATATCATAGTGACAGGTCAGGCGTGCCTAGTTAGGTACTAAATTACTAAAACAAAAACCGGCCAAGTGCGAGTCGGACTCGCACACGAAGGGTTCCGTGCCATTATCTATAAAAACAGTTTAAAAAAAGTTTGTTGTATGGGAGGCCCCCTTAAATATTTATTTTATTTTGTTTTCAGTATTTGTTGTTATAGCGGCAACAGAAATACATACTTTGTGAAAATTTCAACTGTCTAGCTATCGCGGTTCTGGAGATACAGCCTGAAAAAAAAAACGTTTGTTGTATGGTTTTTTTTTTTAGTATTTGTTGTTATAGCGGCAACAGGAATACATCATCTGTGAAAATTTCAACTGTCTAGCTATCGCGGTTCTTGAGATACAGCCTGGTGACAGACAGACGGACGGACAGCGAAGTTTTAGTAAGGGTCCCGTTTTTACCCTTTGGGTACGGAACCCTAAAAATCAAAAAGGTGCCTTACAATTATTTTAAATAAGAAAACTAGCTATTCATTGCGAGCACTCTTTATTTATGGCAACCAATGTAAGATATACAATTTCAACGACGAACAGATACAACTAAGCGTTGTTTTTATAATAGGCCTCTTAACGAGTTCTAAGCGGTCAAAGTCACGGGTAAAAGCTAGTCTTTAAGAGTCCGCAGTAAGCTCGGCCGAATGTCACCTTCCCATACAAACGTAGTTACGCTCTCATTTTAAAACTACGTGTTGGATTGTGACGAAACTTTGCATATATAATGACATGAGGTATATCTGTCTGTAATTAGTTTATATGGTTCCAGTTTATAAAACAAACGAAATACAGCAAAAACAAGTTTGGAACCTATGAAAAACTTAAATTCGCTGTATTTTTTTACTATAGTATTTGAAGCTACATAAACTAATTACAGACATAGATCTACCTCATGTCATTGTACATACAAAGTTTCTTTACACTCCAACACGTAGTTTTAAAATGAGAGCGTAACTACGTTTGTATGGAGAATCGAGCTTACTGCGAAATCTTAAATGTTTAACTAATGTAGCGTAGAGGGTCAGTGGGAAAGAGAACCGCCAATTACAGGTGCTTCCTGCGGTCGCTCATTGATCCCGCTCCCCTGCGGGCTCCTGCACACAAAGTAAATGGAAATGTAGGTTCCTCTTATCACGGGACAAACATGCTACGAAGTCATCTTGAATTCATTTCAGCGAAAGTTTGGATGTTTGGATGTTTAGATGTTTCGGATTCGGATCGTTTGTTACTTAGTCACGCTTAAACGGCTTAACCGATTTGAATGAAACTTTGCACGAAGATAGTTTATAGCCTGATTTAAAATATAGGATAGTTTTTATACCGGGCCACGCAGACGTAGTCGCGGGCGGAAGCTAGTAAGTACATATACAGTACCGGCCAATTGAATTTAATAGAAGAAAGGAGAATTTCAGTTGTATATTCGGCTGAGCTTACTGCGGACTCTTAAAGACTAGCTTTTACCCGCGACTTTGACCGCTTAGAACTCGTTAAGAGGCCTTATAAAAACAACGTTTAGTTGTATCTGTTCGTCGTTGAAATTGTATCTTACATTGGTTGCCATAAATAAAGAGTGCTCGCAATTAATAGCTAGTTTTCTCATTTAAAATAATGTAAAAACGGTAAAAAAAGGGTAAAAACGGGACACTTACTAAGACTTCGCTGTCCGTCCGTCTGTCTGTCACCAGGCTGTATCTCAAGAACCGCGATAGCTAGACAGTTGAAATTTTCATAGATGATGTATTCCTGTTGCCGCTATAACAACAAATACTAAAATAATATATATATATATTTAAGGGGGGCTCCCATACAACAAACGTTTTTTTTTTCAGGCTGTATCTCCAGAACCGCGATAGCTAGACAGTTGAAATTTTCACAAATTATGTATTTCTGTTGCCGCTATAACAAAAAATACTGAAAACAAAATAAAATAAATATTTAAGGGGGCCTCCCATACAACAAACTTTTTTTTACTGTTTTTATAGATAATGGCACGGAACCCTTCGTGTGCGAGTCCGACTCACACTTAGCCGGTTTGTGCCATATTAAAAAGATTATTAAGGCTCCACATTCGAACTTTTCGTGAAAATGAGTTGTTTTGTAACCGTTTTATACATTATAACGTAACATTTTTGGTGTCGGAAAAAATATATCATAATCTGCAAGATATGCGACGGGTCATAGTTTTCGTAGAAATCCATTTTAACAATAAAAATTAGAGAAAAAGAAATCTAAATTCACCCCTATTTTTTCACTTGTAACCATTTTACTGCTCCATTTTTTTATCAGATTAATATGAAATTTTATAACTTTCTTCATAAAATAATGAACAAGGGCAAGTGCATCATTTTCTTACTTCATTTATTTTCTTAAAAATTTATCTCGTTTTCTGAAATATTCCGCCAAAGTTCCTACGTCTCCCCGTTTTCGTCCATACGGTCAGTGCGGGACGAGACACTTTGCATGACGGACCTGTGTCAATTTGCGCTGCGCCGAAAATTTTAAATATTTGTGGAAATTGTGGACTATATTTGTTGCATAGAGTGGACAATCCGTTTTGTGATTCGTATAGTAGGTAACTAATAAACATTTGCGTATAGTTTAGTTTTTAGTGACAGATAATTTTGTTGCATAGAGTGGACAATCTATTTCGTGGTTTGTAAAGTAGTAGGTACTATGGACAAGACAGCTGACTGACCATCCGTGCACTTTATGTGCATTGTAATATGGTTCTTGTATAAATACAAGATGGTCAGTTAACTGTGTTGGCGTTTGTACCTAATTAACATTTACGTAGGTATAGTTTAGATTTTGTTTTTAGTTCAAGATGGGAAATAATAACAATAATAATAAATTCTTTATTTCAGGCCAGTTTGCCCATAGATTGTTAGTAACATACAAACTTACGATACTAGAGTCAGTACGTCTTAGCTTAGGTCTCACAAATTTTTCAATAATTATTTTGGGTCTTTGGGGTTAAATAAGCGCAGGAGGAAAATACGTAATATCAAGAAATTTTACAAGAGAAGAGGAAAAACAATACACAAGTAAATACCTATTCTATCAAAGTATCAAATATCTAAACAGTATCAAAATTGGGAAATCGCTAAAACCAGACATTTTATTAGTAAATATATTTACAATATCTATTGCTTAGGAGCATGAACAATTATAGAAACAATATTGTTTTATCTGCTCGTATTAATTATTGTCAAGTGTTAATAGAATAAGTTCTAATAAAAATAGTGGGCTTGGCAAATATTGTAAGTACCTACCTATGGGTTGCATGCCAACTCCAAGTTCGATACAGAGTTATTATTTGATATGAAACAAAGTATCTTTAACGTACAACTAATCTATAAGTATATATTTACCCGAGGCCGATTTCTGTACAGTCAGCATAATATAGTTAGTAGCAGCCAAAGTTAGCCAAATATATCGGAATGTACATTCATCGAAATAGTCTTTGTTACTATAAGTAGGAGTAAGGAATGTGTTACGATATATTTGGCTACTTTGGATGCTACTAACTATCTGATGCTGACTGTACACGCCATCATCATCAAATCAAGGAAGTAGAACGTAATAAATATACCGAAAATTAGTTTAAAACTTAACAACCTTACACTTACACAAAAGGTAACGGACAGACAGACACACTTTCGCATTTATAGTATGGAGTATGGATATGAAAGTATGGATAGTATGGAATATATGGCTTTCCCGCTCACGGGACAGTGATGTCCCGGACCTTTGGGAGGCGTGCGTGGAGCTCTGAGCCAACACGTAGAGGCCCTTTTGACAATTTAATGAAATGCAAGGAGTACACCAAGCGGATGCTGTCTCTGCCCGTGTCATGGGACGCACACAGAAACAGCACCCGCTGGGGTGTAAGAGTCTATTGCTAGTTGATGGAATCTAAATAAAACGGGTTATTGGGTGAAAATAATGGACTAGTAGCTGGGCCCAATAAAACTGTTTCACATTTTATCTCTGGCAGACGGTGACTCGCTAACTGCTAGATGGGCCCCTATTAATAGCGACATTAAAAAATGGCCTAAGGGCAACAGTAGGTATGGATTATTATTATTACCTTTATATTTTTTCGCACTATCCGTCTCTCTCTTATTAGAATATTTAGTAACAGAGGTATAGTGCGAGAAAAATCGAAAGTATGTCGCGGCCGTCTAGTGCTAGGCGTGCTGAGGGCCTACCGCGAAACGAAACCGAACTTCGTTCGTGTATCTCCCTCTCTGTCGCGCTTGCTAGTTCGAGCGACAATGAGAGTTATTCTAACGAATTTCGTTTTCACTAGCACGGCTAGCACGAGACGGCCGCGACATACTCTCGATTTTTCTCACACTATACCTCTTTTTCCTAATGTTCTAAAAAGAGAGAGACCGATAGTGCGAGAAAAATCGAGTGTATGTCGCGGCCGTCTCGTGCTAGCCGTACTGACGGAACTACACTAATCGTAAGTAAATATTATTATAATAGTAGGGACATAATTTTTGAACTTAATCAATTATGTAATTTATGTATGACAAATATCACATTTCAATTAAGCATGACGAATGTCACCCACCCACGTCCACCCTTGTATTGGTAACGATGCGCGATGATGCGTCTGTAACTTAATCTATGTAACGCTTAATAAATGACGGCGGGTTGTGCGACTTGCGCGGGGAGAGGGTCGAGGCTCCGCCCATACGCTCAAGGACTTTAGCGGGTATACAAGCCTTAACCACGGCTCACGTGATCCTACTATATAATATTATAAATGCGAAAGTTTGGATGTTTGGATGTTTTATTACTCAATCACGCTTAAACGGCTCAAAAAATTTGGATGAAATTTTGCACGAAGATAGTTTACAGCCTTTTTTTTAATACGCGGACACCGCAGCCTATAGACGCATGCAACTCCAAAGGAGTAACATGGGCGTTGCCGACCCTTAATATGTTTGAGGATTCCCCGTGTTGACAGCTGAAGGAACAAATTCCCTCGCTCTCAACACAACGCATCCTCGCGAGCTCTGGCAACCTTGCTCACCTCCAGGAACACAACACTACTACAGAGCAAGTAGTAGTTTTATTATGGCTGTGGTTTTCTGCAAGGCGGAGGTACTTCCCCAGTTGGGCTGCTCCAAATTCGAGCGGGTAACATTTCGCTGTGCCCTACCTCACCTAAAGCCTGGATTAAAATATAGGATGTTTTTATCCCGGGCCCACGCAAACGAAGTCGCGGGCGGAAGCTAGTCGACACTAATATTATAAAGAGGATAGATTTGATTGTTTGTTTGTTTGTATTGAATAGGCTCCGAAACTACTGCACCAATTTGAAAAAATATTTTACCATTAGAAGCCGAAATAACCTATCCTTGAAGAACATAGGCTACTTTTTACCGCGGGAAAATGCTTCATTCCTACGCACTAACCGTGCGAAGCCGCGCCGGGCAGTTAGTATCTAATATTTTCCTTTATTTCTGACGTTTAACACTGGTTTCCCAGCCTTGGTCACAGATGACGACGCCTCAGTAAGGTTTCAAAGGATCTCCTTTGAAACCTTACTGAGGCGTCGTCATCTGTGACCAAGCGGCCCGGCCACATCTGTGAGTATGCAACATTTTACTACCCTACACAAATCTATGAGAATGTGGACTAGACCCCCAAAAAAAGTCCACTATCCGTCCATTATTTTACCAATTGTTAAGGAAACGACATACAACCCCGTGCCGAAACGTTGGAAGGTAAATAAATGATAAATATCGCTTTAGCCACTCACTTGTTTGTGGCAACCACAGTTGCCAATTTCGTGCACCCCCTAAACTGATGGTAGCAACTGCGGTTGCCAAGTGAAGTATGGAAATCTTTGATATAGAAAAAATTAAAGCAATTTAGGCTACCTTTTTTAAAATCCGAAAGCAAGTGAGTGGTTAAACCCGTGTAAAGTAATATAATGAAATATTTTTTTTTGGTTTAAAAACAGGTATCAGGGTCTTGCTTAGATTTGGTGAATATATGATGATGGACTACTTTTGATCTTGAGTGTTTAGACCCGCACCAGCAGGTCGATCACGTAACGCATTGTACGCACGTTAGTACGCATTTTATATGGAAAAAATACAGTTAAACTGTCCTAACGCGCGTTCTAAACGTTACGTGATTACCCGTCGGTTGGCAACTAGGTATTCACACATGTATTGCAAGTACACATTTTATAACGCATTACGCGACGAAACAAACAAATAGACAGACCAGCATAAAATAGTCCTACTATTATTTGAAAACAAACAGCGAATTTTGAGTCGGCGAGCATCGGGCCACATAATCTTTTTTTTTTCGTTCGGGCGCCAAAATATCTCCCCTTAATTGGGTGGCTTTCAACCCATAACAACCTTGTTGAGCTCATTATGGTTTTACTCAACCAGACAAATGTTGAAAAATAACGGTCTAAGTAATTCAAAACGAAATATATATATATATATAAGGGACCATCTTACACAAATTGAACTACTTAGTCCCATAGTAAGCCTAATATATGGCTTGTGTTATGGGTTAAAGGTGACGACGTATTTAAGAGATCTATCTGTTTTCATTGTTTAAATGTTTTTAAGTAAAAAATCGGGAAGAAAAGGATTGCCTGCCGAGTGTGTTTTAGACGGCCGAGCGTAAGCGAATATTGTTTCAAATATCGAACCTCTTGTTTAACCCTTTCAGGGCGAACGCTGTCAGCGCTTTGCTAGCGCATTTTGACGCGTTTGACATACTGCACTGTAATTTGCGCGGTCCGAAATGGACTTGATGAATTTTTCAAAGTTTATGGTAAAGTTTTAATCATTTATCAATATTCTTATTTTTTTTAAACTCGTAATTAAATCCTTGGTATTCATTTAAAATGTATTTGCACGTAACTGAATTTAAAGCTAGATACAACTCTAGGTCAGCCCTTGAACCAACACTATGCAAATTTGGCATCTCCCCATTTTGCTGAGTTCAAGAAACGCAAAGTGTTGAGCGGCATAATGGGTATAATTTCATCTGACGCGGTATCGCGTGACATTACTTTGGTTTAATCTTGAATACTTAATAAAATTATTTACCAAGTGTCAGCACTTTGCACATCCTTAACACATTAATTGCCCAGAATCGCTACGCGCTACGCTCGTAGCCGATCCCGTGGTTTTCCTCGTATGTAGCGGAAAGCGACTACGGCGGTCTGACGCATATGTGTCGTCATGGGCCCTGAATGGGTTAAGTATTTGCTACAATTATTATATGTAACGGTATTTCTTAGTTCGTACTAAGTATCCCTACCTACGCTATACTATAGACAAAGCACAAAGGTTAGTATGTAGCGAGAAGATTTAGGGCGTATTCTCGTGGGATATACGATCGAAGCAATGTAAAATAATAATAATGAATGTTTGCGGACAATCTTACATAATTCGACAAGACCCGCGCCCATTGTAGGAGCACTCGTAGGCGAAATCTTATGATAACTCCCAGATGCCGATTCGCTATATCTCGGAAGTCACTTGGGCGCTCCCACAAGACATAATATATCTGAATTGGATAATGACAGATTATTTAAAAATAAACTTAAGTAAAACGCTATTAATTGACCGGGCATATTATAGCATCGATGAGTTTGTTGGACAGCGTTGTTGACAAAAGACAAAACTAAAAATATGACTACTAGAATAAGTACGTACAGTACCATTACTGTTAGTTAACCACTGACAGATGGATTGCCTTCATTTAATTTTCAACTTTAATTTCATACAGATAAAGCATTTTTCAGATCTGTTACCCACATCTACCGATTTAGTGATAACTATTTTATTTGTATAAGATTAAAGTTGAAAATTAAATGAAGGCAATCCATCTGTCAGTGGTTAACTAACAGTAATCGTACTGTACCATGAAAAATATTGCATGATTACAATTTATTGACATTAACATTATTTTAAAACGAAATGTAAATCATTATTATTTAAGTTGTAAAATACAATATTTTATCAAGAAATAAATAAAATGAAATCGATCGAGTCTCAAACTAAGCAAAGCTTGTACTAGGGGGTAGTAGATGATGATAAACAAAAATATAGATAAATATATATGTAGTTAAAAACAGAAGACATCCATGACTCAGAAACAAATATTCGTGTTCATCACACAAACAAATGCCCTTACTGGGTTTCGAATATAGGACCTCTAGCTTCGTAGGCAAGGTTACACTAACTAGGCTAAACCGATCATTGTAATGTAAGCGCACGCTAGGCATAATTTAGACATAGTCCAGTCAATCAACTGACAACTTGTATGGAAAAAATGTCAATTTTGGAAATAATTTATAATAGCTTCTTTTTGATGTGTAACGGATATATTATCAATTAAATAGTTACCCAGCGACAAAATCCGACAAAATTTCAGACATCAAAAAAATTATAAATTAACTAGCTTCTAAAAAGTCAGAAAAAATATTAATAAACATGTTTGTCTTTATTTTGGTTCATTTACATTTGCTCTATAATATTCAATATAAATCGTACAAAAATCACAATGCATGCTTCATTTAAAGCTACATAATTACTTCCGGGTGGAAAGTTTGCCGGATTCTTGAATAAATCATCTTATTTAGAATACAATTTTAAAATGAAATCATCAAAAAAAACGCTATTATAAGTTAATGTTTTTCAAAACCGTATTTTGCCTGGAGTAATAACCTAGTTGCGTAGTAATCCTTCCTTAGTTGAATACATTTAAAGCTTTATTTCTAATTATATAAAACTTCATTTTAATATGGAGGAGTGGGGCTTCCTGATAAAGGTAATGCATACTGAAAAGGAAGCGCCAACCGCATTATGTCTTACAATTTACACTTAATGGAAATAAATCTATTTTTTTTTCAACAAAATAAGTAATTTTGTTGAAAAAACTACGTAGAAACTACGCAGAATTTTCATTTCATATTCTTAGGTAAATGGAACACCAAATATACGTAGCAGGATTTCAGGCTGTGGCTGAAAACTTCAATACAGAGTAAATGTATTTTTAATGTTCAGATTTAAATACTTAGGACGTACCTAAGTTGGGAGACGGAAAGCTAAGTAAAGTACTCAACGGTGTTAAACAGTTGTACGACTCGTTCCCGCTGCGGTAAAACATTACATGATTTAAGTAACTTGTTTGCTTCTATACGATTTTCCAACGAGTTTTCACAAATAACATTACTCAGCTATTCAATAACGTAACTGGATAAGACAATCAAACCCCATTTTTTAACGGTCAAAACGTCATAACATAATACCCAATAAAAATATAGTGTATGCGCACTACCACAGAATAAGTAAGAAGAAGGCTCTCTGTTAACAAATTCCCCGTTTAGGTACGCCAAACATGCCTAAATGTGGCCATCTCTTTCTAACGCACGCAACGCGCTCTGTCGGCGGTGGAGCCTTAGACCGCCGTTCCGCCCTTCTTCTTAAAGTAGGTAGTAATTTACGGGTATATAAGATATATAGGTTTCGAGTACGTATCTTCTGCAATAATAAATAATAAATAAATATTAGGGGACAATCTTACACAAATCGACCTAGTCCCAAACTAAGCAAAGCTTGTACTATGGGTACTAGACGACGATAAACATACTTGTATAGATAAATATATACTTAAATACATAGAAAACATCTCAGGAAAATATTCGTGCTCATCACGCAAATAAATGCCCTTACCGGGATTCGAACCCAGGACCTCTTGCTTCGTAGGCAGGGTCACTACCAACTAGGCTAAAGCGGTCGCCTACAGTATAGAATCACACATTTCTTTACCTTTCGGTAACCTTCTCTGACCGAGCCGACGGCAGCGAGAAAAACGAATGTTCCTATTTTTTGTGGTTATTTTTACAACCTGCTGCGATACAGTACGTTTTAGCTTTCTTCGGTTCAGGCATATTTAGGAGGCGAATGACGATGCAAAGCGCGAATCCGTGCGCTCCTTAGCAAGCGCGTGGCAACCACTGATAGACGATAGACCGTCTAAAGACGGCCGGCCGGCATGTCCTTGTAGCGGCGCGACGAAATCACAGAGTGAACCGCCCCTGGCACTACAAATAAAAACAAGCCAGGGTAGCATTCGTGATCGGCCGAGCTGAGAGCGCTTGCCACTTTTCATCGAGCTCCCGCGGACTGAGGTCACGACTGCGCACCTAAGCTAACAGCCTACAGAGTAGTTTTATTTACTGACCGAAACCGAAAGGTGAAACATCACAAAAAACAAACCTTTATTTCCCACCTAGGTAGATCCTATAATAGAATGTAATTTCTACGTCTCCTTCCGGTTTTTTTAACGAGTAAGTACAATATTTTGTATCTCATCTCTCAATTTGCAATATTAAGATGTCATTGTTAGGCAACTATTCATGCTTAAAAACTTGTTGTTACCCATCGAAGTTCCTATAATCATGTTTACCCTGCTTGTAATACATTGAATTTTTTCTTACGTTAACGTTCCTTTTGGGTTTATAGATCAAATATGAATAGAGGCATTTCTATTACAATTTAAAAATATTCGCGAAAATCCTCCAGAGAATCGGCGACTCACTGGACCCGATTGGGTAAAAGGCATTCATATTGGAACTACATCATTTTTCACATTCCTGACTACGTTAAGTAGATTAAAAACTATCGTTGTGTAAGGTATGTCATTTTCCTTTACAAATGCCCACTAAACACAAAGTAAGTAAGCGATCTACCTATCTGTCGCCTTATAAACTTCTTAAAAACCACCATCTTTACAATTGATTTAAAAAGTTGGTAAGATAGTTCTAGTTGTAAACTATATTACTATCCGGGTGTTTTTATTCATTTGCTTTAACTTCGACACAGTGCTTGGTACATTTATATAAGTTATCCTGTATATCGGTTTAACAATATTCGAAAAAAAAAACAGGTTTCATACAAAATAATTTAATATTTACTTGCAGACTATTGTAAAAGGTCTTTTAAAGTTAAGGAAGAGTTCGCGTCAATTTGGTGTCAACTACATCAGTACCTTAAACTTTGTGCGTTATTAAGAAGATTTTACACTGGTTTAACTTCAGTCGGTGATTAAATTTCGATTTGAAATATTTGGTAAACGGTGCGAGTTAGGACATACGTTTCTTTGAGAAATTATCTACATAAGATGTAAAGAATCTGCCCTAAAAATTAAAGCATATTAATAAAAACACCCTGTATATGAAGTAATTTTGTACGCAAAACTCGATCACAGCGAGTTGTCCGCAACTAATCACAACGAAAGTCAAAGGGCTTGTCAAGCTCGCGCACTGATATTTTTGTATCACTTCGTACTATTGTATATTTGTTTACGGAATGCAAAGTTTTACCGTACAGTCAGCAGATCTAGCACGAGTAGGTACCTATCATAAACATTACTTGCATGCTTCTATTTCGTAATGTTACACTCACTCAATACCCTTTATTGGAGATCTCAATCTATGAAACTAACAGTACGCTTACCATGAGCTTGACAATGACGGCTTACGCTAACGAGTATCGAGTTTTCTATCTGTGCATCCCGCTCGTACTGTCAAAGTGCAATAGAGATGCACAGATAGAAAACTCGATTCTCGTTAACGAAAAATGACAATGTCAAACTCATGGTAGCCGTACAGAACATAATCGTAAAAGTAGAGGAAAAAACAAGCGGTCTTATCGATAAAGGGCGATTTCTTCCGGTAAAATACATACAAATTAGGTTAAAGCGGTACGAAGGCGAACTTATCCCTATAATTATGGATATTATGATACCTACTGTGTGTTATTTTAAAGGTTAATTCAATTTTAACATGAGCAACCTACACCCAGGATGCATCTTTTTGATTTCTACGAACTTTGCGACACATCTCATCGAAATAATACGCTATCTTATCACCTTGTTTTCTTTTTCAATCTTACATAAGTAATTTATTATTTATTGATCAGGTATAGGCAGTTGAAACAAATTATGAATTTATTGACTCATATCCTGTAATTCAATACCGGATTATCGATAGGTCTATTGTGATAAGTACACAGATTATACACAGCCTGTTCAAATATACAGGCAAATAGACGGTAGAGATCTTATTTTCTGTAAAAAAACTTCAAAAATAAACTATTGACGACCTAGAATGTTCGTTAATCTAACTGAAGTTTACGATATTTTGGATCAGCCCGGCAGTAAATCCTGGCGCACAGAACGTGCCGTCTACAGTCGTAGCAACCGAACCGGCAAACATACTAAATTCGTAGAGTATTCAGAGCCCTCTTTCACGTTAGCAAATGTTGGCCTCTTTAGTACAGACCACGTGGCTTCACATAAAAGTCTAAATCTAACATAATTTTCTTTTGTTCATGATGCATGATTAGATTAGATTAGATTATTTATTTCATAATACAAAAATTACATTACAGATCAAAAATATAAGAAAGAAAAGTTATAATATTAAGACAATGTCAACAAATGGAATAACACAATAACAAGGAAATAGAAAAAGCAAACCGAAAGCAAAATAACACAAATATATCAACCTCTAGGTATCGACCGTAGGACATTGTTAATAAATGGCACAACAATTCAACGTTTCCTCAACGGTTATTCTTATTTCAACATATCGTCTTTCAAAATTTCTTAACTGTAGTTGTAAAGTAATTTCTTTAGGCCGTATCGCCAATTATTCTCAGTTACAACTAGTGACACTAATTGACTGTGACACGTTAAGTAATAAAGCGTCCGAATAATGACACTGTCGTTTATTTAGCTGCTGTGGACATTCACGGGACTACCGACAAACTTTGCGAAGTTATCTCCCCTAAGATATATCGTCGAAAAACTTGTAATGGACCAACTATTTGACTCTTTGACGTTACGTGATTTCGTTTCAAGTTTGTGAATCGAGGAAAGATTTAAAGACTATCATCGCTTTTTAGTGCTACCTTTTCAGTTAGGTTTTAGAGTGTAACGGTAATTTTGCTAACAACGTTATCAGTAAATGAACAACCAGCTGACGGAGCTGCTAGTTTTTACAAGGATTTATTTAAATTTTAATGTTTTTTTTGTGGGTTTCTGACTGATTGCATTGACAGATTGTAATTAATTTTGTATTTAGCAGTAACGCTGCTAACAAAATTATAAATTTAAATAAAACGAAAAATTTAAAAATGTAATTGCTCCGAGCCGGATTCGAACCAGCGACCACAGGCATTCATTGCCGGTAACTACTAACCAAATGAGCAAACTAAACTAACTATTATTTAGTGGCCGAGTCAGATTGTTCCGATAGCTCAGTTGGTTAGTAGCGACGGGCCATGAATGCCTGTGGTCGCTGGTTCGAATCCGGCTTGAAGCATTAAATTTTTCAATTTTTCCTTTAATTTAAATTTATAATTTCGTTAGCAGCGTTACTGCTTTACAAAATTAATCTTATAATATTGCCAATGAGCGAGGTAATTTTAAACGATATTCATTATTCGTTGATATTATAATGATTAAACTAAGAATTTAGTAATTTTGTATACCTTACTAATTTAGCCGACCGACTGTATAAATTCGCTTAAAACTAAATCTAAGTTTTAGGTCAAGATAAGTAATTAAGTATACTTAAAACTATTCTCAAACAACGGCCTGAACTAAGTCTCACCGAGCCTAGGAGTCTTCACTCTAATTTTAGAATAAGCGCTATCTGACTTGCAAGCTGTTTGAAACCCGCAGTGCAGCTAAATGCTATAAGTGACTTAGATTTAAACATTTACTTTAAAATATAACTCGGGCTGAAGGAAAAGTTGCAATGTGACGCATATAAAGGTATGTTTGACTAATTAGCACGGAACGATAATGGAGTAGAAATTTACGATTTGTATTTCAATTCGATAGGTGTCAATACCATTGGCATAGTGCACCCAATTCCATTCGCGCCGATGTATTGTGCCAGAACGAGGCAAACACCATGATATATTCAATGCCTTAAATGAACCACCAGTACATTTTTTTCAGAATAAGTAATAGGGCAATGTTGCCTCGACTGGCAACAAAGCAATAAAATACTTTCTGAAGCGTATGTTTGTGGTATTAACCTAAATATCGGTAGAAATAAAATGTAATTGGAAAACATAAATATTTTATTATTTATATTGTCAACCCCGTTTATATCTCTCACCGCGTTGCGGCATTTACTGCGTGTCCCGGTTCGCTGAGTAATTTAAAAAGGCAAAATGAATAGGCTCGAACTTTTGGTAGTATTTGTCGTCACGGGACGGATAGATGGTGATTACAATTAGTCTTATTGCAAATATCAACCATTTATTAAATGGCATTTTTCAGTTGTGCCCCTTTTATAACCGTAATTTCCTGTAATAACTAATAACTTAATTATAAGTCATAACATTTAGGTACTGCATGTTTTTGGGGCTCATTCAGAGGAATCCAAAAGCTAACAATAATAAAACAAAAAGGTTTTTATAATATCAGTAGTTCATATTTTGATACAATAGGAGTGTTGACACCGAATTAAATAACCAATAATGTTGAATTTTCTCTAAAAATATATTGTATTTTTCTGCCTTCTATCTTTTGGAGTAATAATACATTTTGTCTGCACAACCCGATTATACCTGTAACCTCTTCAAAAACTTTTAAGTAATGAGCTGTTCACCTGTTTTGTAAATCCATTTTAAACTTGTTAAAATAGCACTGTGTACTACGACTAAATACGAATATTACATTATAAACACATGATTGACGATTAATGATTGATACTCGTAATTACAATAAGGCTAACTGGAATCAGCCGATCGTACATTTTGCATTCGAGGACGAGCCTTGGAAATAGAAAAAAAACGAGTTTTTAACGGCTTGCGCTAACATTTAACTTTGATACATACAAAGATTAAAATCGCATAAAGAAACGGAATACGTTAATGAACGGGTCTACGGGCTTGTCTCGTTTGTACATCTGTACCAATGGTGCCTTCACAGTATAGATAGAATCTGCGCAGTCCAATCGGGTATAAAGGCAGCACGCCCTCCTGGGAAAGAAACGGAACATCACTTTCTACGGCAGAATCGGTCTGGGTGATCACACCGATTTGATTTGAATTTACTATTTCAACCGGGGCAAATGCGTCGACGGGGTAAATGCGCCTCTTGATGATATCGCCGAAACTGGACATTTTAGAACTATTACTGTCGTCTAAATTGAAGGTTCGGAAACAATATTTTGGCATCGAGGCCTACTGCATTTATGGATTTTTGCATACCTACCTAAAACTATGTAGTATTGTGTGATTGCCAAGTCACAAAATTTTATTTAGCAAGCAAATAAAGATTAATATTAATGCCAGAGAGACTTGGCTCTACGAAATATCTCACAACTTTTTACGGTGGAAGAGTTTCGAGACTTGGCCTCTTTTTAGATAGAATGTTTTTTTATGGGATCTCACTTCTTTTTGTAGGTTAATGTGTTATCCATACATACAAACTATGAATGCAGCCCCATTCTTGCTTTTTAATTTTTTGGCCCATTCACTGCAAATGTAACTTCGTAATGCTATATATTTGTATCGGATTACAAAGTAATGTATGCAGTTTGTGTATCTAGAAAACTGAACTGAAATTTCATTTTTTTTTAGATTGCCTTTGATTTATACACTAAACACTAATTGTATTCTAAATTTGAAGCTTCTATATCTGCTAGAAGTGCCTTAGACTTTTAATGATCGGTGAGTCAGTCAGTGAGTGACAAAATTAAGAAACTTGGACTAGTTATAATTCTTAAACCACTGGTTCAAATTAGATGAAATTTGAAATATATCGTGGTTATACAATGCGTGCTTGGTTACTGCAAATTCAGGCTTCTAGTTTTATCCACAACGAAGTTATAGGGGGGTCGAAAATGGCCTGAACTGCTTCGAGAAAAGGATGGCACGGCCTTGCCGCTCGCTGTTTTGCTCGACTTGGCGGGGGCACTGCCGTACCCCCAGGTTCTGCCATTAGATGAGATACAAATGCATTATTATCATTGGTATAAATAATATAGTATTAACATCAAAAGGGGCCCCCACAAGGTGGACTGATGACCTGGTAAAGGTCACGGGAGCGTGCTGAATGCGGGTGGCGCAGGACCGGTCATTGTGGCACTCTTTGGGGGAGGTCTATGTCCAGCACTGGCCGTCTTTCGGCTGATATGATGATGATTAATAGGGGATTGAACAAAATAATAGCCCGTTTTTACGAGCTGGGGACTACCATTTTGGTCGGCCCCGTACTATTTCGTCAACGTGCGCGTGTTTATATCTATAAAGTACCTAAGTATGGCTCCGACAGATGAAATCCTTTGAACCTTACAATAGATCTCTATTAGCTATCTAGCTGTAGTGGTTTGTTGCGCTGAACCATAGCTGTTGTCTTACCCGAGTTGATTTTATGTGTTACCTCTTCAAAATCAACAAATGGGAATGGTCCACTATGCCATTGAACGTGGTGAAGGCATTATTCAAAAAAAACTACGGTAGCCTAAGTGGTTCAGGCATGCGGCTGCCAAGCAGCAATCGTGGGTTCGAATCCCGGCTCGTACCTAACAATGAGTTTTTCGGAATTTATGTACCTACGGAATATTTACCTTCTAGCTTTTCGGTGAAGGAAAACATGGCGAGGAAACTGGTCTATGGCTGTCGCTTTCGTAAACACTTGCCTACTTATGCCAAAACTTGGGATTAGGTGTCAAAACGGACCCCGAGCTCCTTTCTCTAGGGCACAACCAGGAATAACGCTAGGAGGCTATGAACACGGCCTGAAATAAATGATTTATTATTATTATTCTCTTTACTCAATTTCAATCTTAGGCTAGGTTTTTACAATAATTATATAAAAAGTAAAATATAAAAACTATATACAAAACATAAAATCATTATAAAAACCTAACTTAGGGTACCGCCGGCAGCGAGGCGGGGCCTAAGCTGCCGGTGGTCAGGGCGTCAGAGACAGGAACCTCCTGACTATCCGCGCAGTATCCAGGAGTACCGCCTTCTGTATCTGACCCTTGATCCAGCCATCTAGCGAGAGTCTCTTATTATTATTATTATGAGTAGGGAAGGCATATTGCAGCTGCCACAACGATTGATTCTCTATTAAAAAATATTGTTGTCTTTCTTGTAGACTCAACGGTAACGAGAGGGTCGGCAACGGTGATTTTACGCAGATGGCAGTTTTATACGTCGGTTGTGGGCATAAAACATGAGCGTAAAAGTAGTCATTTTGTTACCGTGTTAGCCCGGCAGGTGAAGAAACTTTAAACTTTAAGGCAAATGCAAGGGTATTTTAGAAACAGTTCATTTAAAATTTGATAGGTAGATTAATTGACATTCCGAAAACAGGGAAAAACGAGGTAAAACAGATAAATAGTCCTCTTACAGCCAACAAATAAAAAAAATAACTTTGGGCCTTTTTTAATTGAATTTTTAAGGGGCACCAGATCTTAGATATTATAACTTATAGGGAATTAAGCAAAAGCTCCGATAGGTATGATTACGCTGAACATGACTTATTTTGCTTACAGGGTTAATTATTGATGTTTACCTGTTATTTCCGAAGCCGTTCTTATAGGCTTACAATTATTCGTATTAATTTTGTCTTAAGCAGTAACGTTGCTAACGTAATTATAAATTTGTGTTTTATTCATTTTTGCATTTATAATATTCATTGGGGTAGTTTAGGTATTTACTATCCATATAGGTGACACCATGTCACAAATAAATTTTCAGAATAAAAGGGAAAAAATAAAATTTTAAGAAGCCTAAGTCTTCTGGTAGATGACGCTACACGCCTCCCTAAGACGTTGTAAGAAGAAACTGATTGAAAGATTTAGTGGCCTTGACAGATGGTTCCGATAGCTCAGTTAGTTAGTAGCGACGGGCCATGAATGCCTGTGGTCGCCGGTTCGAATCCGGCTATATCCTACCGACGAAACCGTTAACTTTTCAGGGCTTAAAAATAACAAACTCGAAAGAATTACGATGGCAGAAAGTAATTGGCTTAGGAAATTTAACTTAAGCAAAATAAATTATTTTAGAAAAAAATAAGTATACGGCAAAGTTGCAAAAATGCAATTTATTTTGCTATTGAAAAATACAATGTTAATCCGTTTTAATTTTGTTTTACCCGTAAGTATTGATTTATTTTGTTTTACCAATGGATTTTAATTTTCATGTTTATGTTGAACTGCGTGAAGCCGTTAAGGCTGTTTGAGGTACCTATAACAATGAATACCCGCAATGTAGGATTTGTATTTTTCTACAATGACTATTTTTGTATGTCACTAGCATAGGTCGAGGTGCTGTTAAAAAGGTTCGTTCAATTGTAGTTTCCGCAATTGCAAGCTGGGTGTGGGCAGTGCATCACGTTTAGCGAGATTAAAGCAGGAGGCGGGCTCGGTGTGGAGGACTTTCCTGGAAACCCATTAATTTTGTTCAACGCCTCACTACTTACAACGGGCGCTAAGCTGCTTGCCTTACCGGGCTGCAAAAAGTATATTCAGTAGCCGGAGCTAGATTACAGTGTAGCACACAGCTCACTTTGTTGACATTTGAGGAAAGATCCTCTTACATGTCATTACCTCGAGGTTTAAGGGGGAACGGCAACGAGCACTAACAATTACTTTCGGACTAAATTGCTTAGTTACGAAACATTTTTATGTTTTTATTGTTTAATCTCCTTTTTTCCGACCGAATGAATACTATTCATAAAACAGCAGCTATAAATTATATTTTAATTTTAACCCTCGGTGAAAACAAGGGGTGTAATAAGGTTAATACGTGTAGGTCTTTGTGTACCTACATCATGCATGAACGTAAATTATGCCCTTAATATAGGAATGTTGATGAAGATCGAGTAAGACTTTTCGATTGTATGTATATTTTTATGTAGGTACGTTTGTATGTGTATGTTTAGGTACCAGGCACCGTCACTAACCTGATGCTGACCCGTTTAACAGTTGCGCGTATATTTACAGGCACAAAATACCATAGTTCAATTATAATATTTTGAATTGAAGGTAAAAATCATACAAAAACACCTTATTTAAAATTAAATTTACGTTTGTGGTGCCCACGGAATTCTGGTGATATCGCCTCGTACTTGACTCATTAACTTTTACATGAAATTCCAAGACTTAAAACATAATAAAGATGTAGAAAAAATGTAAATCCGAATGCAACGATTGCGAGCTTATCGTACAGCAAACGCACTTACTTCACAAAGGGGACTGTTTAAGAGGAATTTAATTTTTCCGAGACATGCCAACAACCTGACACTCGCTGAATTTAATTTTCTTCAAGCTGTTTTTTAATGTACGTAACAATGCAATTTAAATCTCATTTTAGAATCTAGTTTAGTATATTACCTATACCAATCGCCTATATTGTACATATAATTTAAGTTTATTTATAAAGTTCTATACGAAATAATCGATTAATGTTGATGTTTCTTACTATACCAATTTATCCCACACAGCTACTGCTTCGGAATCCGTGGTCTGCTTGCGTCTTAGATGTCATAGAAAATGTAAGAAATAAACGGCTTAGCGTTCCTTTTTTCTTTCCATTAGTAGGTAATCACTCAAAACGGTCACCCATCCCTGGACCGATATCAGTCAACGTTGCTTTACCTGCGCATTGCGTAATCTATACGAACGTGTGGACTCCCAGGCTCCGAGCGAAATTAATACTAAAAACTGGTGAAGTGCGAATCGTCCCGCACTGAGGGTTCCGTACAAATTTGTAGGTATATAAATAATCCTTCCATCACAGAATAGAATACGAATCTCGAAGATTATCCCCACTGTTTACAGCTCTAACGTAAATAAGCTAATGACGGTTTTCAGATTTATTTCTGTAATTGTGTTATAAGAAAACTACTGATGCTTGCCTAAATTAATGATTCTAGGAAAGAACCTATAGTTTTGAATTCCTTTGCGAGTATCAAAATATACGAATCAGATTCAGATTTATTTATTTAAGATTACATTATAAATTACATAAATAACCATAAATTACATAAATGGATTTATGGCATAAATGACCGTATCGTTACATTGCGTTGACTTCGAAGTTTGTTTTCTTTTTTCACAGCTGCCAGCGACTACATACCTTAGTATTGTATACTTAGTTCAACATGATATCCTCGTCGCTTTTCCGAGAAAAAGATCATGACAGCGACGGAAAAAGAAGAAATCTAACAAGGGTTCCTTTTTGCCTTTTGAGATACGGAACCCTAAAAACTAGTAATATGCTGCATGTGTGAAACCACAAATCAGACGGTCACGAGACTATCTGTATCAATAGGCTATCATCACGGCAAATGGACGTTTTGTGTGGGCACACACTAATCGCTAGCGCTAGTAAATCTAACGTGGTCGCGGGTTTACGTGCGACGATTTATGATAAACAAAAACAATAGACAGTAATTCAAACCACTGAAGTCGTACACTCGTAAAAGTCTTATAACAACAGCCATAGAAAAGTTACACAGAGCAGGGCTGTGACTCCAATTGTCTTAATTTACAGAAGGGCACATCGCTAAGATATCCGATTATGTTTACGTGTACATGCCTAATGATGAAAATACTAATCAAATGACTCGAAAAATTAGGTACAACCGATTTAAATTTACTTGATAGAGAGAGAAAACGCTTGAGACCCGTGATGTCAAGGGAACCTTGACATGTGAAGAAGAGAATAACAATCGTTTCATGTGAAGGTGCGTTTTGCGGAAAAAGGGCCTTGGCCACGACTTTGGTCTTAAGTGATCTCAACTAACCACAGTGCGTTGCTCGTCTCGACCGCGCAATGAACAGATAAAACGCTGCCGCAGGCCGCTTAAGACCAAAGTCGTGGCCAAGGCGTAAGAGACCCCCGTCTTAAAACTTTGGACATTTATAACTTTATGATTATTTATTGCCTTGTGTTACTTTTTTCTCCATGTGACTATATTTTTACACCTTTTTTAAGGTTTATGGTTTCGCCATGTCCGTCTGGCCGTCCGTCCGTCCATCCGTCCGTCTTCGGCGTAGCTCAGTAACCATTACTACCAGAAAACTGTCATTCGGCATGGGTATATAAATCAATCACGCCGACAAAACAGAAGAATACAATTTTGAAAAAAAAATTTTTTGGCGTTACCCCCTACACCTAGTGGGGATGTAATTTTTTTCTCGTTAAACCCTTAGTGTGGGGTATCATTGGATAGCTTGTTCAAAAATATTATAAGTTGCTAAGAACCATTTTTGATTTTAGTGATTCGTTTGCGAGATATTGGGCCTATTAGTAAAAAATAATACCATGAGTGACGGAGTAGGTAAGTAGGTAGTGAAATCGTTAGCGATATCGGGAATACACAGTCAGTGTACACACAGATTTATTGGCCGTTTAATCCATTGGCTAATCCCGTTATGTACAGTTAATTTAAGCAAATCTACTTGTATACTGCAGTCTACGTAGATACTTAACACTGTGTTGTGACATAATATTACCTGCATATCGTGGCAACAAAAATGCTGATTTTGACTTGTCTGACTACGACGTCAAATACCTAGTGATAATTACCCTTTCCCTTGTAATTCCAAAACATAACCCAGATAAGTAAATTAGTCTCAAATTACTTAATTGACTTTAAGTAATATTTATTTTTAAGGGAAAACCTGAAACTACAAGAGATAAGGAAAATGGCTCTTAAGAGTCACGAGACCGACTTTTGGAAAAATAATAACTGCATTCAAAGAACTTCAAACAAGCCTCATACACGGCGGGGAATCGAACCCGATCGAATACGTTCAAAAATCAGAGTTCGTTTTTTGCGTAAAGTAATAGTGCTAGATGTAAGGAACAATTGTTGCTAGGAACCCTGTATCTACGATCACAGGAACGTGCCATATTTTCTTATAAAAGGCTTCCGCGGCTGTTTTGGCAAGCTGTCGCGAAGCCACTTCTGGTCAATCTCATGGCCACGAATGAGTACCTACAGCACTCTAGCTTAGGTGTCTGGGTTAGCATATTATGGAACTATGAACCTACGCTTCCAGCTTGCAGAATCCCTTATATATGAGCTTCCACCTTGTGCGTACCAGCTCCGTATTAGGTGTGGGGACCTTCGTCCCCGAGAATGTCCTCCACCTCCCCTAACAGACATCCCTTACCACACAACTGATGCTGTACCAATTCACACGCTATTCTTCTAGTTATAATTATCCGGGTGCTCCCTTGATTGATGACCTGAGGCTGAGACTACTGAACCTGAGACCCTGTTGTTACACTTGTTACTAATCCTCTCACAATAAAGAACTCCAGGACTAAGAGTTCTTAGTCCTGGAGTGAATTTAAATTATTCCAAACATCGGGTCAAAATATGGCATTATAAGTACCAGACGTGGTAATGCGTGTCGCGTGCGATTCGGTCTATGGTAAAGACGAATGCGTAAAGCTACGACACAGCTGTGTTATCGCATGTACGGTACATGTAGGAAAACCTTATTCATATACATGATATACCGTCACGCCTCCCAAATAGAATAAGACCTGTGAACGCACATAAATACATCACATCATAAACAATTATCGTCCGAGCTGTGTAAGCACATGAACACACGTGTAAATGTACCAAATCGTTACAATATCACAGGATGCATTGAAAGTGATTATGGAAAGAGCTCACCCTGGTTTTCCTCCAAATCTAACACTACAAATCTGCACTTAACTGTTCGTACGCAATATAGCCGTTAGGAACTCTAACTATCCGCCTACCCGTCAACATTGTTATAAAATGATTTCTTGCCGGTGTTGCTACATAAAATAAATCGGCTGTTTGAGACATGATTATTAATATCAATGTAAATACTATCGTGAATCATGACCATTCACGACACACGCCTTTGTCAAAGTTTCTCTTTTTTTTTCATTTTGCAGCTTGTGACCAAACCCTTTATTTTTGAAGAAACTGGTATGTGTAAAAATGGTCACGGTTTTTTTTGACAAATTAGCTTATGCGCACGGCCGGCGAGGCTATTTATATCTAATGTGTTTCTGTATAAATAAACATTCTTTCTAGAAATAGGGTCAATATAAATGAAAAATATTTGTATGTACGGTCGAGGTCAAAAATATGTTTACACTTTTGCGCCTTATTACAAGGCAATAAGGTGCAAAAGTGTAAACATCTTTGACCTCGACTGTACATACCAAGGAAGACTGATACAAGATAATCGTATAGCAATTAAAGGAAGTAGACTAAGAAAAAATCAAGAACATATGTCAATTTATGACGTTTCTGTTAGGATAAGATTACAGATTACCAGGGGTGCTATTCAGGGACGTAAATTCTATACAATTAATTATCTACCCTGTCACCTAGACCAACTCTTTTACTTCTTATTCTTTGGTATTAAAAAATACTCAATTAAATAGGTGCAAATGCATAGATTTAAAAAATGAGCCTCATTTCGTCGAACAAAAGTTTTTATTTGTTAATGATGCAAAATTAAATTAATTTAAACACACTACTTACATATGCACGTAAAACTAGAAAGAGTGTATTTTATAATTAAGAATGATACGATATGAATAACTTCTGTTTTTAATGCCGATACCGATGAACGCCCCTCCTAAGTATAAGAGGCCTTAAAAATTTGCAATCCATTTTTCAGTCAGTCCGATTGAGCTAAAATTTCGGCTCATCTCAGGGTATAGGTATAGTTTAGATGGCAATTCAATATGATGGTACCATCGAGCTGATCTGATGGTGGAGACAAAAGGTGGCCATGGGAATTCAGTACTTAACCGAGGTAACCCCGTTGACTTTGAGCTCGTTTGAATCATCTCAATGAGTAGTTGACGAAGGTCCGTCTCACGAAATAAAACAACATTATATATCATTTCATATTAATAACGTTTACAAGATAGAGTGAACGTTAGCTATAACAACAAAATTAATACTTTTATAAGGAATGACGCTCAATTGTCATAATATTCATATTAAGTAATATATTTTCGTATAACATACATAACGTAAAACAATCATAACACATAGCATATTTTCGTATAAGGATTATAATATAGAAGATTAGGTTAGGGCAGCTAGAAAAAGGGGGGCCTCAATAAAAAAAAAACAAATAATCGAAACTGGTATTATTGGTAGGTTAGGTTAGGGTTAGCTTGTGTCCCTTAGAGCGGCAAATGACAGCGGGGTGTCGTCGACGGTATCCAATCACTAATTTGTTAATCGTTGCTCGTTTGCCAAACGTTGTTTATAAAATGAATATTTGTGAAACGTTTTTGATGAAATGATGGTAAACCATATTATACGCTTTAATCGATATATCAATTGATATTATATCGAAATAACGTTATACTTTACGAACTTTGATATATTTTGAAATTATACCTTTCGTTCATTACCTATAATGATGATAAATTATGATGTTGAAATATTGTATTAATGTTATCCTAATAAGTAATTCTGAGGTGATGAATTGTAATGCTATTAATGTTAATCTTAAATTTTAATTCTGTTTTAATGACTTTTATGATTTCTGTAACCTTATTTTAAGTGTATCATTGTGTACCCTTACAGGGCGTCATGGTCTGACTATTATTACTTTGTAACATCTTTATTGAAATGTACATGACTTATACAATTGAATAAAGAAATAAATAAATAAATAAATATTACTTATCCGTTGACGATGGTATACAGAAAAGTCCAGTCGGCAAAAAAAGTTTGTGATAAAATTATTGACAAACTTATGTTTACTATAAGCATACTCTATAGTCACAAGATTAATTCATAAGCTTAAGAGTCCGCAGTAAGCTCGGCCGAATTTTACCTTCCCATACAAACGTAGTTACGCTCTCATTTTAAAACTACGTATTGGATTATTACGAAACTTTGCATATACAATGCCTGTACCTGCAATGTGTATACCTGTGGTATATCTATGTCTGTAATTAGTTTATACGGTTCCAGTTTATAAAACAAACGAAATACAGCAAAAACAAGTTTTGTATGAAAAGCTTAAATTCGCTGTATTTTTTTACTATGGTATCTGAAGCTACATAAACTAATTACAGACATACATATTCCTCATGTCATTGTGCATGCAAAGTTTTGTTACAATCCAACACGTAGTTTTAAAATGAGAGCGTAACTACGTTTGTATGGAGAATCGAGCTTACTGCGGACTCTTAAATGCTATCTCTTAGCTTGTATAACTTTACGCATTCCACTTACAACGCACTCGTCTATTCGTAGCTTTACGCATTCGTCTTTACCATAGACCGAATCGCACGCGACACGCATTACCACGTCTGGTACTTATAATCCCATATTTTGACCCGATGTTTGGAATAATTTAAATTCATACCGCGTGTGTTCTCAATTTAGCCCAGTATATATCTCTATATCGAAAAGTCCAATAGATTCAAGTCTAGTGAAGAAGCAGGCCATTCTTGCCATGGTATAAAATCTGTTAAATTAGTACGACACTAGTCTCGAGTGCGTTTAGCTTTAGGAGCACTGTATTGTTGAAAACAAAAATAATCGTTTCCATATCATTTTCGGGCATTTTATTTATAGCAAATCACCCTGCAACACGTTTTGCATATAGTAGTATTGATTGATTTTGATTCCTTGATCAATGAACGGCACCCTTTACCTATTTATGGCTTCTTAGGATTAATTATATGTTCTAATGCCACGTATTTTATCACATCCCCTGTAGTAGCCATTTAGCCGGCAGGAGGAGGGGAGGGAGGGATACATGACACGAACAAAAATTAGGACATAATGCCCAATATCTCGCAAACGAATCACTGAATTGAAAAATGGTTCTTAGAAACCTAATATTTTTGAACAAGCTATCCAACGACCCACACTATGGGTTTAACGAGAAAAAAGAAATACATCCCCACTTTAGGTGTAGGGAAAATACCCCAAAAAATAATAATTCAAGATTTTATTCTACTGTTTTGTCGGCGTGATTGATTTAATATACCCATGCCGAATTACAGTTTTCTAGTAGTAATGGTAACTGAGCTAAGCCGAAGACGGACGGAAGGCCAGACGGACATGGCGAAACTAGGGTTCCTTGTTGGCTATAGAACCCTAAAAAAGTTCCGTTATATTAAAGTAAATCGGCCATACAAAACTAGGATCCTTAATCTGGCCAACCCTGTAGACAATGGGCCTACGTAGTATCGTAATTAAATTGCACAGTCAGTTAACTAGGGATGTTACGTAGTTAAACTTTCAGTTTGCTGAGCTCATCTACCTACAATCAACTCTGAATACAAACACAGTTCAGCGTAAAGGTACGATACGGAAATTACTTGGTTCAGTTTTACTTAGTTCTTAAGCTATTTGCGGGGAAATTTGCTTTCACAGCAATTGTACTGTGAAAGCAAATTTCCAAAGGTAATTGTACCTGGCCGCAAATTTCTTGGTGCAGTGATTAAACGAGCTGTTTGGTAATCGAAATAAGAAGAGAGGATAAGCTTTAAAAATTTTTTGAAATACAATCGTCATTGAAGATGATTAATAAGTAGGTAGTATTACTATATTGATATGAGTTCAGACAAGACCAAATAGAATATTGGCTTTATTCAATAATAAAATAGGACATGGTAAAGAAACGTAGTTGTTGATAGAATGACATAGCGACAGGCCATGTCAGAGACCATAGACAATAAGCCTTCTTATAAAGACGCAAGGAGGCTATTATCACATTCACCCCCTCTACGAAGAGACGTAGTCATGCATGAAGGCTGGAGGTCTGCGCTCTGCCCGAACGCCGAAGTTGGCTGATTCCTGCATCCGGATCGATGTTGGCAGGCGGGTCTTGAATGGCAGAGATTTCTTCGGATTGGCTATCGTCAACTTCGTCATCTGAAAGGTCATCGTCAACGGCTCGTGTTGCAGGAGCTAACGATCTATTGGAGACTGTTGTCTCTCGCCCATCAGGCAGTCTTATAAAGGAGTATTCTGGGTTACTCTGCAACAATTGGACTTCCTGTACAGCGGGGTCATACTTGGCGCCACTTACGTGCCTTTTCATAAACACCGGTCCCGGCGAATGTAGCCAAGTCGGCAAAGACTGTCCGTTTTGCGAACGGCGTGGGTGATTAAACATGCGTTCATGGGGCGCGGTGTTAGTGCTCGTACACAGGAGAGATCTTATAGAGTGCAGCGCTGGTAGCAGTGCCTTTTCCCAGTTTACTATATCTTCATTGTACGATTTGAGGTTTAGTTGGATTGTCCGCCACAGTGTGCCGTTGAGACGTTCAAACTGTCCATTTCCCTGGGAATTGTAGGGTGTAGTGCGGCCGCATGATGTCCCGAGGGAAGACAAGAATTGTCTAAATTCATCCGATAAGAAAGATGTACCCCTGTCGGAGTGGATGTACGCTGCAGTACCAAAAGTGGAGAACAGGTCTTCGAGACAATTGATTACCGTTCTTGAAGATACATCTTTACACGCGTAGGCGAAGGGGAAACGACTAAACTCATCAATTATTGTCAGTATGTATCGGTTCTCGGTGCTAGATGGTATTGGTCCCTTAAAGTCAATGTTCAATCTTTCAGACGCGGCTGTCGCTTTGATAAGATGTCCTTGATGTTTCATGTAACGAGGTTTTATTTCCGCACAAGTTGGGCATGCGGCCGTCTTTCGTTTTACATCCACTACGGAGTACGGTAGGTTCTTCGATCTGACCCAATGAACCATGCGCGTGACCCCTGGGAGAGGTTTCAGTGTAATTCCACTAGTTTAGAGTTAGAAGCGGCAGTATTTATTTGCATGCATACTCGTGAAAGTGCATCAGCGCCGAGGTTATGTTTCCCAGGACGGTAGACTATATCATATTTGAAACACGAGAGCTCCAGCCGCCACCTTTCGATCTTTTCGTTTTTTATTTTGTTGGAGTGTTTTGATTGAACATGTATGTGACAGATTGCTGATCTGTAATGAGTAAGAAATGTCTTGCTATCAGGAAATGTCTCCATTTTCGCAAAGCTTCGACTATGGCGCAGGCCTCTTTCTCAATCGAAGGTTGCCTTTTCTCGGAGTCGTTGAGAGAACGAGAGAAGAATGCGACAGGACGACCCTTTTGTGATAGGATCGCTGCGATGGCAAAATCGGAGGCGTCTGTCTCAACTGAAAATATTTCACTGTCGTCGATTCCTGCTAATGCTGATTTTGATATATCGGTTTTAAGGGTTTGAAAGGCAGTAGTAGCTTCTTGAGATAATGGAAAAGTAACTTCGATTAAAGGTCTGATTTTCGTAGAAAAGTTGTCGATCCACTTTGAATAGTGGGCGAAGAGACCGAGCGGGGGATTGGAAGATTCGTTAGCGGTTCCAATCGAGACTTATCAGGCTTTATAACGTTGTGCGCGATAGTATATCCAAGCATTAGCAGATCGTGGGTTGGGCCCAGAACTACGGCATACGCTTACAAAGTGCCCTTTCTTGGAACAAAGCTGACATTCGGCGTTATACGCGGGGCATCTGTTTCGTTAATGAAGATTACTGCTGCCACAGAAGAAACATCGTCGTCTGGTTTGGTTAGGATAAGAATCAGGTCGAGGTCTATTTGGAGCGTTTGTAGCTGCTAAATTGGTCATCGGCGAGTGTTCTGGAGCTTCATTAGCATGCTGCCTGCATTAGCATGAGCAGATGTAGAAGGTGACACTGTAAGTAGTTGCGAAGTGCTTTCGGCAGATTCTAGAGATTAAGCCAGCTTCAAGGTTTTTCTGCTTCGATTTTCTGCGATGCTACCCCGGCAATGAAAGCTAAACGTACGACATCGTTTTGGTACTCAGCTGCGGTGACGTCTGTGAATTTGCAGTCACGAGCGAGTACGTTTAGGGCTCTCGAATATTCAGCTACTGACTCGCCCGGCTGTTGTTTCCTTAAAATTAGAATATGTCGTGCTAGGGTGGTGTTTTGTCGCTTTTCATAGGCATCATTGAGCGTTCGAGGGCTTCGTCGTACGAGGTCTTTGCTTGAATAATATTGTAAATTGGCGGAGAGATATGATTGACAAGGAGTTAGTACTTAAGTATTTTATCAGCTGAGGCGGCTTCCCATGCGATGAAATTCTCGAATGAATATTTCCAATGGGCCCATTTAAGGTCCGAACCTGTCATCGAAGGTTCCACGTCAAACCTTTCGGGGCGCAAATAGCGTGACATAGATAAGTTTTCTTTTCCTTCAGTCATTTTTGGTGACGCACAAAAAAAAAAAAATTGAATAAATTGATATGAGTTCAGACAAGACCAAATAGAATATTGGCTTTATTCAATAATAAAATAGGACATGGTATAGAAACGTAGTTGTTGATAGAATGACATAGCGACAGGCCATGTCAGACACCATAGACAATAAGCCTTCTTATAAAGACGCAAGGAGGCTATTATCACAAGTACGTACCATATTTAGGAGGCATTTGTGATTTGCATAATACCAGTCTGTTTACAGGTTGTCCTAAAATTACATTGACAAATAATTAATAGAACATTTTTCTTCATTTACTTGACTTGTAACCTAACGTCTGCTAACTAAATATAAATTTTGTAAATTCAAGGATAAACATTTCAAATCGTATCGTTCCGAGCATGATTCGAACCTGCGACATTCAGGTATACGCGGCCTATCGCTCTAACCAACTGAGAATGACATCTTGCTCGGCCGACAAATCTTTCTATCAGTTCCCTTTCACAGCGCCTGAGGGAGTCGAGTAGCGACATGTACCTAGAATAATCACTACTCAGGCTTCTTATCGAAACCAACGTCTTAAACTACATTGAGAAATCTTCAGGCATAAGGAAATTTTTGACACAAAATTTGTGGGCCATCCTGTTTCCACTTTACTTAAATTGTTATCACAGCCGTAGTTAGGCCACCATTTAACCCAAAAACTAGTCGACTTCGCGGACATTACTTTCATGAACATTGGCGATTACATTAATTCCTGTCAATTTACCGTCTTATCGGGATCGACAAGCCATTCATTACGGGCCGAGTGCGGGCTACGAGATCTGTCAGCAATTTGACGCAGCCACAAGAAATTAGGTTATGCAAATTGGACGGTTATTGAGCCTCCCGTGCTGTCATTCACGTAAAGCCAATAGATATCACTGTTAGATAAATACACAATTTTCTGTGCGATAGCTGAAATTGGCGTTCGCTTGGTTGCGACAGATACATTTGTAAAACATTCCTTTCTATGGTGTCTGATATTAACAAAATAAAATAAGCACTCTCAGTAAAGCGCCAGTATTAAAACCAGTGTGGATGTATCGAAAAAAAGGTCTCAGTGTTTTGATATTTCATACCATTTAACATTTTATGTTTGCTTAATATAATGTCATAGACGTTACGTTTGCTATGGTCGTTGATTTATTAGTGTGAAATTATTAAGGCTTGTATACCCGCTAAATTCCTTGAGCGTATGGGCGGAGCCTCGACCCTCTCCCCGCGCAAGTCGCACAACCCGCCGTCGTTTATTAAGCGTTACATAGATTAAGTTAGGTAAGATTACAGACGCGTCATCGCGCATCGTTACCAATGCAAGGGTGGACGTGGGTGGGTGACATTCGTCATGCTTAATTGAAACGTGATATTTGTCATACATAAATTACATAATTGATTAAGTTCAAAAATTATGTCCCTACTATTATAATACTATTTACTTACGATTAGTGTAGTTCCATCAGCACGGCTAGCACGAGACGGCCGCGACATACACTCGATTTTTCTCGCACTATCGGTCTCTCTCTTATTAGACCATTAGGAAAGAGAGGTATAGTGTGAGAAAAATCGAGAGTATGTCGCGGCCGTCTCGTGCTAGTCGTGCTAGTGAAAACGAAATTCGTTCGAATAACTCTCATTGTCGCTCGAACTAGCAAGCGCGACAGAGAGGGAGATACACGAACGAAGTTCGGTTTCGTTTCGCGGTAGGCCCTCAGCACGCAATATTCTAATAAGAGAGAGACGGATAGTGCGAAAAAAATATAAAGGTTATAATAATAATCCATACCTACTGTTGCCCTTAGGCCATTTTTTAATGTCGCTATTTATAGGGGCCCATCTAGCAGTTAGCGAGTCACCGTCTGCCAGAGATAAAATGTGAATCAGTTTTATTGGGCAGGCGTCCGATGTTTCATCCAATAGCCCAGCTACTAGTCCATCATTTTCACCCAAGAACCCGTTTTATTTAGATTCCATCAACTAGCAATAGACTCTTACACCCCAGCGGGTGCTGTTTCTGTGTGCGTCCCATGACACGGGCAGAGCATCCGCTTGGTGTACTCCTTGCATTTCATTAAATTGTCAAAAGGGCCTCTACGTGTTGGCTCAGAGCTCCACGCACGCCTCCCAAAGGTCCGGGACATCACTGTCCCGTGAGCGGGAAAGCCATATATTCCATACTATCCATACTTTCATATCCATACTCCATACTAATATTATAAATGCGAAAGTGTGTCTGTCTGTCCGTTACCTTTTGTGTAAGTGTAAGCTTGTTAAGTTTTAAACTAATTTTCGGTATATTTATTACGTTCTACTTCCTTGATTTGATGATGATGGCGTGTACAGTCAGCATCAGATAGTTAGTAGCATCCAAAGTAGCCAAATATATCGTAACACATTCCTTACTCCTACTTATAGTAACAAAGACTATTTCGATGAATGTACGTTCCGATATATTTGGCTAACTTTGGCTGCTACTAACTATATTATGCTGACTGTACAGAAATCGGCCTCGGGTAAATATATACTTATAGATTAGTTGTACATTAACCATACTTTGTTTCATATCAAATAATAACTCTATCGAACTTGGAGTTGGCATGCAACCCATAGGTAGGTACTTACAATATTTGCCAAGCCCACTATTTTTATTAGAACTTATTCTATTAACACTTGACAATAATTAATACGAGCAGATAAAACAATATTGTTTCTATAATTGTTCATGCTCCTAAGCAATAGATATTGTAAATATATTTACTAATAAAATGTCTGGTTTTAGCGATTTCCCAATTTTGATACTGTTTAGATATTTGATACTTTGATAGAATAGGTATTTACTTGTGTATTCTTTTTCCTCTTCTCTTGTAAAATTTCTTGATATTACGTATTTTCCTCCTGCGCTTATCCCCCAAAGACCCAAAATAATTATTGAAAAATTTGTGAGACCTAAGCTAAGACGTACTGACTCTAGTATCGTAAGTTTGTATGTTACTAACAATCTATGGGCAAACTGGCCTGAAATAAAGAATTTTTTATTATTATTATTATTATTTCCCATCTTGAACTAACAACAAAATCTAAACTATACCTACGTAAATGTTAATTAGGTACAAACGCCAACACAGTTAACTGACCATCCTGTATTTATACAAGAACCTTATTACAATGCACATAAAGTGCACGGATGGTCAGTCAGTTGTCTTGTCTATAGTACCTACTACTTTACAAACCACGAAATAGATTGTCCACTCTATGCAACAAAATTATCTGTCACTAAAAACTAAACTATACGCAAATGTTTATTAGTTACCTACTATACGAATCACAAAACGGATTGTCCACTCTATGCAACAAATATAGTCCACAATTTCCACAAATATTAAAAAATTTCGGCGCAGAGCAAATTGACACAGGTCCGTCATGCAACGTGTGTCGTCCCGCACTGACCGTATGGACGAAAACGGGGAGGCGTAGGAACTTTGGCGGAATATTTCAGAAAACGAGATATTTTTTTAAGAAAATAAAGAAAGTAAGAAAATGATGCCCTTGTTCATTATTTTATGAAGCAAGTTATAAAATTTCATATTATTCTGATAAAAAATGGAGCAGTAGGTCACAAGTGAAAAAATAGGGGTGACTTTAGATTTCTTTTTCTCTAATTTTTATTGTTAAAATGGATTTCTACGAAAACTATGACCCGTCGCATATCTTGCAGATTATGATATATTTTTTCCCACAGGAAAAATGTAACGTTATAATGTATAAAACGGTTACAAAACAACTCATTTTCACGAAAATGTCGAATGTGGAGCCTTAAGTTCAGCTCGAAGCGCTTGCTTAAAATTCACCCCAACAGGAAACATTTCTGTCGTAAACACTTTCTGTTGTTGTACATAAAATAATATGGATTAGACAATTATTCGTTTGGAGCTTATAGTGGGGCAGTGCTCGAACAAATTTTTGTAAATGTGGACACGCTGGACAACAGCACCAATTTTTTTTCAGGCACTTGTTAGGTCCATAGCTTTAAGTTTTTAATAGGAACCAACTCCTTCGTCGATCATATTAAATTTTAATGCGGCCATTTTGAATTATAGTTAGTTATTAATATCTTGAATTCTAAGTCACTTAGAATCTCAAACTTGGTGTCTAAATATACATATGGTTTATGCTAAGTATATGCTGAACCGCATACATAACACTGTATATACATGTTAAACATCTTAGTTCTTAGAGTTGGTTTAAGTTATGTTAAAAAACCAGTTATTAACGCTATTCTATTTTTATTACTTGTTATTATAGAGGCTAAATAGTAATACATAATCTGCGGAAATTTCAGGTGTCTACATATTACGGTTCTAGAGATATTACCGACTGTTATGGGCGGGCAAAAAATGCTATAAAATTACGTTTCATGTATGAGAGCACTGTTTTTTTTTTTTATGAATGCATGTTAAAGCAGCAATAGAAAAACAACTGTGAAAATTTGAACAGTCTAGCTATTGCTGACGTAGACAGCCGGATGGACAGCGGAAGCTTAGGAACAGGATTCCGTTTGATATCCTTTGGGAACTCGACTCTAAAAAGTATCTAGTTGAATTCCTTGACCCGAAATATGTATATTTAGACACTAAGTTTGTGATTCTACGCTATTTAGAACTCGAGATATTAATAATATAGACGTATAATTCCAAATTGCCGCCATAAAATTAAAGATGACCGACGGAGGAGTTGTTGGTTCCTATCAAAAACTTAAAGCTATGGACCTAACAAGTACCTAAATAAAATGGTGCTTTTGTCCAGCGTGTCCACAATATCACCTGAAACTGCCCTAATATTAACTTAACAATGTAATGTGCGCTGTGCTTGACTTGATACTAAACTAAACATTTCAGCTTTGTCTACTGGTGAATTAGTTTAAGGACTATGTCTCAGATTGTAGGTGAACAACTTCACTAACAACCCTCATTGAATCGTGTTTCCTTGTGAGAATTCCAATAGCTCTGGTAGACGGTAACTTTATCAACAAAGACGACGAGTTGGCACTACATATGCAAAAACGGCGTTTTGATGTAGGTAAGTAAAAATGAAATAGGTTTTATGTTACATTCAAGTTTCATTGGTATTTAGGATAACAACTTCCAAATTAATACTAATAATTTTACATGAAACAAACAAAATAAAACTTAATATTAAAAAGGGACAAATATAAACATAACACCATAAACAATAAAATAAACGAAGAAACAATAAATGAATTACAAAATAAATTAAAAACTAACCTAACCCAGTCATAGCAAAAAGACCCCGTCCAGCAGTTCCGTCTGCGGCATGGAGCCCATAACGCTGGCGGTGTTATCTGTATTGCTAATGAAATAAAAAATCTAAAATAATGTGCAGCAGGAGGATTTTTATACTCCGCATGCTGGAATAAGCTGCTATCTCTTCCCACTTTATTGACCTTAACTGGTGGTCAGTTCCGTGGAAATTTGTACCATTGTCCGTGCAAATTGTGTCAACTCTTCCACGTCTTGCTATGAACAGTCGTAACGCCATGAGGAAAGCTTCTGTTGACTGGGACTTAGTTAGCTCCAGGTCCACGGCGCGGTATACTGCACACGTAAATAAAATTACCCGAGTTTAATAGTATGGCAAAAGTAAAAAACAATTAGTGATTGTGTAACTAAAATTCTTATTGTTCATCTATATACATATATAAAAGAAGACTTATTGATATTGATGAATCAACCGCACAGCCGAAACTACTGGGACTAGAAACTTGAAAACACCAGAACTTCCTTTTATGACGTAGACAAGGGATAAGACGGGATTTTCGGAAATTCCATCCCTAAGGGGGTTAAATAAGGGTGCAAAGTTTGTATGAGGAAACTTTTCCTTTTAGCTAGAAACTTGAAACTTTGTTGACAGATTACTTATTTAAATACAAAAAAGAACTTTAAACGTTTTGGAAAAATCAACTTCTAAGGAGTTTAAAAGGGGTGAAAAGTTTGTATAGGGGAAACTTATCCTTTTAGCTAGAAACTTGACTTTGTAGACAGATTACTTATTTAAATACAAAAAATTACTTTAAGCGTTTTGGAAAAATCAACCCGTAAGGGGGTTAATTAGGGCTGCAAAGTTTCAATAGAGGAACTTTGTTTTTTAGCTCTAGACTTAAAATTTTGTATAAAAATTACTTATTTGAATATAAAAATGAACTTTCAGCGTTTTAGAATATTCTACCCCTAAGGGGGTTAAAAAGTGGTGCAAGGTATTTATGGGCAACACTTTTTTTTGAGCTAGACAATTGAAACTTTGTAGAAAGATTACTTATTAAAATACAAGAAAAGTACTTGCATTGTTTTAGAAAATTCCATCCCTAAGGGGGTGCAAGGTTTGGATGAGAAACAATCTTTTTTGAGCTGGAGACCTAAAACGTTGTATAAAGATTCCTTATCAGAAAAAAAGTTCTCTCCGCATTTTGAAAAATTCTTCCCCTAAGGGGGTTAAAGCTAGATTAAAGGTTTATATAGAGGCTAAGAAAATGTTATAGTAAGAGATTTGTAACTTCGATCTTATCCTGTATGTTAAAAGACTACAAAACTGATGTCAGTTTTTTGAAATTCATCCCCTATAAGTGTTAAAGGGGGTTCAAAGTTTGTATGAAGAGCAACCCATTTTTAAAGTAAGATATTTGTAATTTCTGTTTTAGACTGTTTGAAATTGATTCCATAAGGGGGTTAAAAACATTCATCTCCTGAATGGGCTAAAAGGAATTGGATGATTCTACGGGAACAAGGCAATTTTAAAGTAAGGGATCTGTAACTTCGGTTAAAGACTAGGAAACTGATTACAGTGGTTCTTAAAATTCATAATCTAAGGAGATTAAATAAGGGTTGGAAGTATGTTCTTAAGTCACACATATACTATTTGGTAAGCCATTTATTAGTCAAAATACATAATCCGACTGCTAGCAGAAAAGAAGGTTAGGTTAAGTTAGAATCACAACCCATACAAAACCGAACAGCTACCAGAAATCTAGGTTAGGTTAGGTTAGAACTGCGATGCTCTGTGAACCGAAAAGAAGGTAATGTTTCATTTAATCTGCTGATTATTTAGTTAATTTAAAAAGTTTATTTTTGGATAATCAATATAATTTATTCTCTAACATCTTTCAATGGGGACGGCGGATGGAGATGGAAAGTTCTACTTACGTTTTTTAGCATTAAATAAGTGTGCTTTCAAAACTATGCAGGTAGCCCGGAATAACTAGTAAAACTACTGGACTAAATTAAGGCAAAAAATCCAGTATAGCTTTCTTTAATACATTATGAAAAAATATATAGTTTAAGCAAAAACGTCTGTTGATGATTCTTAAGATATTTATATTTGTAATATCGGAGTTTTCAATTTAGCAATTTAAACTAATGAACACATCGCACTGTTACCTTTTACGCTTAATCCCTGAACGAATTTAGATGATTTTTTCCATACAGATAATTTGAGACCCTTGGAAGGATACAGGATAGTTTTCGTGTCGAAAATCATCCCTTAAGATGGTAGAACTTTGTTTGGGTCGGCGATAATTAAGGTTCCACCCACAATAATTTAATAGCAATAATTTTTATAAGACGGTAACAAGTTCTACGCGGACGAAGTCGCGGGCAACAGCTAGTCTATAGATATAAAAGAAGACGTCCTGACTGACTCTAAACTACTAATGTTAGATAGTTGATTTTTGCACAGTAGGTTACTTTTTATAACGTGGGCTAGGGATAAGAAGGGATTTTTGGAAATACCTCCCCTAAGGGGGTTAAATAGGGGTGCAAAGTTTGTATGGGGGAAAACTTTTTTTTTTGAGCTAGAGACTTGAAACTTTGTAGAAAGATTACTTATTAAAAAACACAAAAGTCCTTTCAGCGTTTTAGAAAATTCCACCCCTAAGGCGGTTAAATAGGGGTGCAATGTTCGTATGGGGGATTTTTTTTTTTACTAGATACTTGAAACGTAAAAAGATTCCTTATTAAAAACACGAAAAGTATTTTCAGCGTTTCAGAAAATTCCACCCCTAAGGGGGTTACATAGGGGTGCAATGTTTGTATTGGGAATACATTATTTTTAGAACTAGACTTGAAACTTTCTAGAAAAATTACTTATTAGATTTAAAAAAAGTAATTTCTGAGTTTCAGCAATTTTCACCCCTAAGGGGGTTAAAAAGGGGTGCAAGGTTTGTATGGAGGGAACTTTATTTTTTGAGCTAGAGACTTGAAACTTACTTAATAAAAGATTACTTATTAAAAAACACGAAAAGTACTTTCAGCGTTTCAGAAAATTCCATCCCTAAGGGGGTTAAATAGGGGTGCAATATTTTCACATACAAAAATGTATTTTAACGTACGTGCAAAAGCTACGCGTTTAACCAGCAGCTCTCCAACCTCAGATGTCACAGTTGTGATGTAATTTGAAATGAAGTTGAGTAAAAAGAGAACAAGCACCAATTTTGATATTAACAAGTATAAAAAAGCAGTGACCGGTTCAAATTGAGGTATTATTAAAATAAAATAAAGATCATATACGTAACCCTTTTCTGCGGCAGGAAAAATATATCTGCCTTTGGCTGAATAGCAAATTTACCTTTACTGACTCGTAAATGTTTGGAGATATTAAAACAAAATCAAACAGCTGTTTGATATTTCGACAGATATCTTGGTAAAAATGGAGATGAAATAGGTGTCATAGGCCGATTGGCGTTATTTGACATGTATGAATCACACTTTTACAAAACATTGCTATAGGCCCACTATTTATTTTATTCATTTATTTATGTAAATATGAAACAACCCGTGATACCTACATAAAGCATTGTTATATTTTTTTTCTTTTTACTCTAGACCTACCTAGTTTCCATTATTAAATATAAAAACGGTTATATACGACGTAGCACGAGAAAAACAAGGTAGGTATACCTACCTATCTAGACTTGAGTTAAATTTTAGCCAAATGATTTAACAGTTACATTGTTTCACAGGATACATTGTTCCACCGTAGAGCACTATTTGAACATCAATTAATATATAATACTAGATGCCCGCGCGGATTCACCCGCGTACAGACCAGGGGCCTATACCCAGGGCTTGAAATACCGGTATTTTCAGGAACCGGTATCATTACCTTCAACTAGGAACCGGTTTTTGACTTGGTATCGGTACCGAGGTACCGGTACCAAGCAAAAGTACCGGTATTGCAAATACCGGTATCCTACATGATACCGATACCGTGAGTACCGGTAAATTGATGAAATTTACCGGTTTTTAGCAGTTAAAATACCGGTATTCGACCGTGCGAGTGGAGTGAATGAGAGAGAAAGAGAACACAATAAATTATCTACTCACATCGCGAGTTGCGGTTGTGCGCGCAAGCAAGTTGGATGAATGAATTATATTCTTCTCTTAGACGCTTTGGATGCAGCCGTATTCATGTCGGGGGTCGGTAATTGGGACGATCTGATTTGTGGTAGGTAAGTCGTACGTAATTGTGGTGTAAGGTGTAAGAATTAGCAGTGAAGCCAGTGTGTGCTAGTGATGATAGCTTTCGCTATTAACTGGCTTGACGTGTTGTGTATTATTTTTGCAGATATAACTGCATCAGCTTAGATAAACTTATAAATAAATACATAACAAGAACTCACCTTTATAACTTTATCATAAACCACACTGACGATGTTTCACTTAAACTTAATAGTGCGGGCGTTTAGTGAAAAACCTTACTTTTTTGATACAAGTATAAAACTTGGCACAGTTGTTCCTTGTGTCAAAATAAGCTGATTAAGATCGGTAGTCCTCGGGGGCCCTCTGGCACCGGGGAGGGGGGTTAAAATACCGCTCCGCCCGGCTACATTCTAAAATTTCCAACTGCCCATAGTTAGCCAATAAATCAAAAGTATCAATTTCAGATAAATCAATAAATTCGAATCGTCGAATTCATTTCGGGTATAAATAAAATGAGATTAGTCAGGAAATTTGTAAAAAAAATACAATAATCTAATTTACAACTCCATTTTTTTTATTTTCAACCATCGTAAATATTGAACGGCCAGCTATTTCTGTATATACAAAAAATATTAAAATATTTACAATATAATATAGATTTGGAAAAAATAAACTTAAAAATACCTTTGTTATCACTAAATAGTGTGAAAAAAAATTAAGTAGCGTGCGGCAGAAAATACCGTTCCACCCAGCTTCATTCCAAAAATTCTTATCGTCCATGGTTGGCTAATAGGTGGTTTTTGTTATCAATTTCGGATACTTAAATAAATAACGTAAATTAATTTCTGGTATAAAAATATGGAATCTATAAAGGAATAACAAAAAACTTTTTTTTCTACAACATAATTATGTTTACTATATGCCTTCGTGTTAAACGACAACTTAGTTTCATATGCAAAAATACTTTTAAAAAAGTCAATTTATTGTAGATAGGTATGAAAAATATAACTTTTAACTACTTGCTAATAATAAATAGTGTAAACTCAATTTTTACCGCCAACAACCAAAGAAGCGCACATTCTGGAGACAAACGCGAGGCTCCGCGACGTAAGGACCATTAATTCTAAGGTCCGATCTCTAAGGGAACGCCACTACTTAACTGTGCAAATTAAAATTATATTAAAATTATTTTTAAACTTTTCATTTTTATGATCACAAGAATGATTATAGCACAAACACTCGGTCTCCAGAATGTGCACTTCTTCGGTTGTTGATTAAAACATATTTTACACTATTTATTATTAGCAAAAGTAGATGTTATATTTTTTCAAAATGTTATTAAATTGGAATAATTTAAATTTTTTGTTATACAGAAATACATGGTTGTTCAATATTTACGACAAATAAAAATAAAAATTGTATAATTAGATTTTTTGTTAATTGCTTGACAAATTACATTCCAGAAATTAATTGTACGTTATTGATTTATCCGTAATTGATACCATTGACCTATTACCTAAACATGGAGGGCGGTTAGAATTTTTTGAATGAAGTCGGGCGGAGCGGTATATTCTAACGCACGCTACGTAAAAAAAATTTTTTTGATAGCATAGGTAGTTGCTTTATTTTTTCAAATCTTTTACGAGGGCTCAAAATGAAAAATGTAAATAGTAAAATTAGATTTTTGTATTTTTTTATGAATTGCTTGAACAATAATTTATTTTTTATACCAGAAATAAATTCTACGTTATTGATTTATCCGAAATTAATACTAAATTTTACCAATTAGCTAACCATGGACAGTTAGAATTTTTTTGAATGAAGCCGGGCGGAGTGGTATTTTAGCTCCCCCTCCCCGGTGCCAAAGGGGGGGCTTGCGAGGGCTACCGATCTTAATCGGCTTATTTTGACACGAGGAACAACTGTGCCAAGTTTCATACTTGTATCAAAAAAAGTAAGGTTTGGCCATTTTATATCGCTAAACACCCACCCTCAATATAACTCAAAATACTCGTAAACCCGATTTACCTACTTTTTTCGCTCCATCTTAATTCGAATCGCATGCGCGCGAGTCGAACATGAGTTTAGTAATAATCATGGAACTAAATCACTTCTCGCGCGCCGCCGGCTCGGCTGGCAACGCCGCCGTACACCCGTACGCCGCACCACGCACTCGCACGAAACGGCAACGTCGCATACACGAGTAGGAACCTATATAAAGAACCGGTATTTTTCGGTACTAATACCGGTATTTTTCCTTTACCGGTTCTCTGGAACCGAGACGAAAAGAACCTATAAATACCGGTATTTTACCGGTATTTTCGGTACCGGTTCCAAGCCACAAAACTACAAGCGTACAATTTGACAAAATTGACAACTTTTTCTTTGGAAAATTGAACAATTTTGTCGAATTGTAGACTTGTAACCTTTATGGTCTGTGCCCGCGTATTGCAAAGAACGCAGGCAAATTCGCGGGCTAATAATAGCCTATTTCGATCCGGAAAGTCCATGCGTATAGAACGCAAGTGAAAAAATTTTTGAAATCGGATGCGTAGTTTCGGAGATCGCATTACATAAAAACTTATAAACTACAATTTCACAGACTTCCTCTGCATGATATAAGATATAACCTATATGTATTTTAGGGTGACCAACAGTATCTAGCAAACGAAAAATCACCCAACAAAGAGGCGTTTCCTATAAACTTTGCTTTTATTTTGGATTACCGGTTAAGACTTAAGTCTTATTTACTATTATTTTTAAGTCTCCTTTTAATGTTGTTAAATGAAAAAAATATGTTATTATCATAAACTACAAATTATATCATCAACCTCCTAGCGTTATTCCCGGTTGTGCCCCTAAAGGAGCCCGGGGTCCGCTTTGACACCTAATCCCTAAACTACAAATTATATGAAGTAAAAATATATATCAAGGAAGTACCATTCTATTAAGTCTTTCGTACCTATTAAAATATGTGCCCTATAAAGTAAACGCAGGGCAAGCTTAAATGCTAAGTGCTTCATAAATGGGTCTTAACAGAGATTGGAAACAACGCTTTACGAAGTCGATTTACGGTTTTAATTTCGTCGCCTATAATTTTTACTTGCTTTGTCTGGTAATAAGCTATATTCGATTCAAACAGCAGTTCTGTGTAGGTTTTTAGAATTATTTGAATGTACTCGTAATTTAGCTTAAGTAACCTCTAACGAAAATGAGGAGTGTTATTAAGTTTAAACTTTGTGTCTTGTCTGACAAAATGGTTCTTAGCTAAGTTATGTTTCAAACGATATTTGTGCGCCTGGGTTTTTTTTGATATCGACGTCATAGTAGAAAGTAAGATCAGAAAGTGCATCCATCCTTATACTAATATTATAAATGCGAAAGTGTATCTGTATGTCTGTAACCTCTTCACTCTTAAACCGCTGAACCGATTTAGATGAAATTTGGTATAGAGATAGTTTGAAACTATTAGGATAGCTTTAATCCCGGCTATAGGATAGTTTAAAGCTAGTCTAATAGTTTAAAGTGGACCAATTTAGAATGTGTATGAAAGTATTCATCAGTTATTATTCAGCTGGGTTCATACAAACGATACAGAAAACATTTCAATACGCTATCTCTAAACTGCAATTTTACTAGGGAAATGCGAAGTAGCTAAACTCATTGAGAAACGGAAGTGCACATTGTGCAGTAGAGCAATTTGTTGCTCGTTGCTTTCTTAAGGCATCGTGATCAAAGGTAAGGAATCTGTTAAGGCGACGATATAGGCAAAATCGTGTAATCGAGGTGTTTTTGTGCACGTTTTTCTCGGGAAGTGTACATCGTGGAGCCTTGATTTTACTATGTTCTGAAAGTACATATTCTCACGTAGGGTATGTTCTTCCATTTTAGGTATTCGTAAACAATATTTAGGTACATTAGTCGTCACAAAGAAACCTATTTCGAGATTTTTTTACAAATTTTATTTTGTACAGAACGAATTGTAAAGTACCAAATTTTGTACACTTGTTCCGAAAGCCTTTTTGCGATGGGTGTTCTTCGTATACATAGTTAACCAAGCCATTTAGAGACGAAATAATCGAAATTCAATATCTTACATGCAATGCTCAAGTAAACAACATTGCGCAGAAGAATATTAAAGGCACTTCGATACGTACGATTTATGATGAGTAATTTCGCGCGCTGCTGACAAGTCACGATGGCCTAGGGGGTAGCACAGTTGTCGTGAGAAGCTAGAGAGTGCTAGTTCAAATCTGGTATTTGCCAATAGTTGTTTTTTATTTTTTTTTATTCTACTTTTAATAAAAACAATATTATGTTTTTCTTAATAAGTTAATAAAAGAGTAGTACAATTTTACGATAAAAAATATTAATCTTTGAATTTATTTTTATAAATATTAGCGTAAAAGTAACTTGACAAATCATTTAATCTTTTTTATTTATAATGTTAACAGATGTGTAATTGTAATAACTGTAGAAATAAGATGAAAACTTGGGCCGTATTTTATATCGCCTGCGCTCCGCCGGCGGTAGTAGGTAGTGCTACGAAGGCGACGTTGCGTGCTTGCAAGTAGCGACGTTGCCTGGCCGCCGCGCGGCGCGCGATCTCATCTCTGCATTCAACAGTGACAGTGTCACAGGTTAGGTTCAGCAAAGCGACGTTTGTTTGTTTTCCTAGTGTTTGATGTGACAAACCTTTCAGTTGTTATTGTTGAGTTTTTGTTATTGTGTTTTGTGTTAAAGTTTATTTTGGTTAAGTGTTATTATTGTTGAGTTTTTGTTATTGTGTTTTGGTTGAGTGTCGTCAAGACGTTATATTGAACTTGGTGTTTTGTTGTACGGTGAACTGTTCTTGATTCTTGACGATATCAAAAAATGGGAAACAAGAAAGGAAGAAAATCTCGTCATTCTATAAAGTTAATGCGAAAAAAACAGGGACAAAAATTTCAAACACAAATATCTGCCGCAAAGTAAGTGCATACCTACCTACAATTTGTAATTGCTAATTACTTACTGGTCCGCCAGCCAAGCAAAGGGGGCGCAAAATATGGACTTTTTTGACCATAAGTGAAGATTTTATAGGAATCATTAGAAAATGTTTATCTGTGACGCTAAAATAAGCATGTTTTGTAGAAAGAACTTTTTCGCGGTTTGAGGTGGTTGAACTCAGGAGCGAGGTACAAAATGGAGGGGGCAATGCAATTGACATCATAAAATAGTCGAAAAATTAATCTGCGTGTAGGCGTAACATAGGATATAATAGTAGTTTGTATTACAAGGGAGCAAAATGGTGTATTGTATAGAGGGTGAGTAATTGGATCCCGAGTGGAGCGAAAGATTGCAGAATAGAATCCTGAGCGTAGCGAAAGATTCCAAAATAGAATCCTGAGCGTAGCGAGGGATTCTAACATGGAATCTTGAGCGTAGCGAGGGATTCTAACATGGAATCTTAGCGTAGCGAAGGATACAAACTACGTCACCCGAGGTGCAGATAATTTTGCTACCGTGTAATACACTTTACTTTTCACTTCTCCTATGAGTTATAAGGTAAATTAAAAAACCAGCGTTAAAAAACAAGTCCGAGTCGGACTCGCGCATGAAGGGTTCCGTACCATAAGCTAATATACAACATTAGACACTATCGAGAAAAAACAGAAAAAAATCAGGTTTGTTGTATGGGACTCCCCTTAAATATTCCTGATATTCTATTTTTTAGTATTTATTTGGCAAAGAAATAATAGTCTTAATTTTTTTTCATTTCTGCCCTGCTAGCAGGGATCAAAATCGATTTTGTTCCCTGCTAATATGGAGGCATGTTAGCAGGGATCAAAATCGATTTTGATCCCTGCTAGCAGGGCAGAAATGAAAAAAAATTGAAAGGCAACGAAATCGTGTTTTGGACCCTACGAACCGGGAACAAAACACGTGATTTCCGATAGGAGAAGTGAAAAGCAAATTGCCTCCTCATAGACTGCCGCGCGCAAGCCGCCGTCATGTGAAAAGCTGATCCGCGCGGCGCGACTAAAAACACTCTAGGGCGCGCTGTGTCGGCACGCGTCCTAATCAGCTAGAGCCCTAGATTCGGGCTTCGCAAGCTAATATCGTATACCTACATAATATTCAATTATTGAAAATTTAACATTTTACAATCCATCATTTAGTGTGATAATTATAAAGTTTAGAGAAAAGTTGCCCGTACAAAACATGCTTATTTTAGCATCTTCTATAAGATAGAATCATAATAAATAGGTGTTATAATGACAACAATGTCCGTTGATTTTTTCTAAGTCCTGCCAGTCGGGTGTGCTGTGTTGACTTTCAAGTCAAAAATCTCGGTCGTTTTTGAGTTTAAAGAAAAATTGATCTTATAAAAAATGCTTATTTTAGCGTATTCTTTACGATAAAGCAATAAAAAATATGTGTCATAATGACACCAACATGCATTGAAATTTTTATAAGTCCTGCACCCTCTTTGCTTTACTTAGTCCAAATATGTCCACACATTCTTTTTTTATTACATATATACATACATAGTAGGGTCTACCCTACGATTACATAGGCTGCTGTATCAATTTGGCAAAAAGATCTTGAAAAAGTAACCATAAATGTAGGGGAAACTGGGGAGGGTCGATCCCTAGGGGACACTTGGTAATCATCGTTTTTTACCAGGCTTACTTACATACCAGTTTTCCAAACGCGCCCAATTATTGATAAGATAATGTTTATTTATGTTTTTTTTAGGCAAGCTGACATGCCTCTCAGTGAGTGTGAAAGACATGATAGTGAACAACAGACCCTGGAAATTGAGAGGACGCCTTTAGAAGTTAATGAGTTAACTGACAATCTAACCAAGGATCCTGGATGGTGAGTAAACATTAGGTATAGGGTGGTTAGGTATTGGGTTAATTTCGTAAATCATTCAAAAATCACCCATTAGACATTGTAATAAGGGTCTATATTCGAAATTAACCACTAGGTACTTTTTTCATTCGTAATTCAAAACTATGAAAGTGACGAATTTCTAATTTTGTAAAAATGTTATTACGAATAAAAACTACCAGTTAAAATATAATATGACACCTATAGCCATTACAGCTGCAATACCATTTGAATTAATCCATTTCTGCTAAGTTATTGTTATTGCTATCTGTAAGTATTATTATTAGTATGTATTTTTATTCTAGCTCCACTACCGCTGTTGACGATGACGACTTCATAATAGACTCTAAAAATGCACCTGATAACCCTGAAGCGTAAGTATAATAAACTTAATATTATATTGTAAACTAGTCACAAAATGTTAATATTTTAACTTCCAATAAAAAAAATACATTTTAATTTTTCAGTAAAAAAGAAATGGGAACAACTACAAGACGAATTGTAGATGTGTACAAATTCTTTGAACAGTTAAAAGAAGTAGCATCCCACGGGCCACTAAATTGTGGCCTGCAAGCAGTGGAGATAATATCCGAAACTCGGACTGGATTAATATCTCAATTTAAATTGAAATGCAAAATGTGCAATGAGTCATTTACAGTATATAACGATGTAGCAGCAAATGAATTGGACCTTAATACCAGTGCAGTGGCCGGTACAGTGTCTATTGGTTGTGGATATACTCAGCTTGCTGATTTGAGTGCTGCCATTGGAATTCCTCCTATGACCAAATCCGTATTTTCCACAAAGTTGAACGTGGTACATAACGTTTGGGAAAAAGAGCTATTACGTTCAATGACTGATGCTGCTGAGGAAGAACGTCGACTAGCCATTGAGGAAAATAGAGTGAACTCTGATGGAATTCCCATAATAGATGTGATAGCTGACGGATGTTATGGGAAAAGATCCTACAAGAAAAATTATTCGTCGTTATCTGGTGCAGCTGCAATAATTGGCCGACGGACAAATAAAATTTTGTATCTTGCTATTAAAAATAAATACTGCTGTATTTGTGCTCAAGCAGAAAAAAAGCAAGTGGAGGCGAAAGATCACGCTTGCTACAAAAATTTTACAGGTTGGTATTGAAATGCTTATTCAAGTTTTCTTTTTTAAGGCTTTTAAATCTAGATTTCGTTTAAATGTATGTTTTTTTTTATTTAAGGTGCATCTACGGGAATGGAGTCAGAGATCTTGGTTGAGGGATTTAAAAGAAGCATCGATATGCACAATTTAATATATGGCAGATTGATATCAGACGGAGATGCAAATACCTACGCCAAAATACTCCAAACGAGACCTTACGAAAATTATACAGTAGAGAAGATAGAGTGTCGTAATCACTTGCTTAGAAATTTGTGCAACAAACTTGCTGCTATTACTACAGACACAAAATACTCCTTAAATCACAGGAAACATATGACAAACAAAAGGATTTTATCGATTAGAAAGGTGGTGACCCGTGCCATTGCGCAATATAAAAATACGGATGACGTCACATATCTCCACCAGGACATACTCACTGCACCCGATCACGCTTTTGGGCGACACGGGAAATGTAAAAGTTTCTTTTGCGGAAAAGATTCAGTATCCGACGATGAAAACATCGACGAACAATTCTTCAGCAGCTGTTTATGGCAAAGGGTTAAGCTGGTAATTACTCAACTCGCAGCTCATGCTAGAAGCCTAATCCTTGACGTCGACAGCAACTCCGTTGAAAGATTCCATAGCATCGTCGCTAAGTTTGTTGGTGGAAAAAGAGTGAACTTCAGCCAAAAATATCAGTATGCAATGCGATGTAATGCTGCAGCTTTGTCTTTTAACTCTAGGGCGCCTGTATCAACATTACACAGAGCTATATTGCAAAACACTCCACGCAATGAAGAAAAAAAAAATGACATTCGTAAAGAAAAATCCCGGAACCTCGCCCAAAAGTACTTGAGAAAAAAAAGGAGATTGTTTGCTAAACAAGACTCCAAAAATTACGGAGAGGATTGTTCAAAGCCAGACATGGATGAAGACATGTTGAACAATTCTAAACGTATATTTTTGGAGAATTTGAAAAAAACTCAAGAGGAAAGGGAAAGAATTGCACATGAAACCATTTTACAAAGCGGGAGTAGTGAGTGGCTAGAATTGCGCCGAAACATGTTGACTGCATCAAATTTTGGACGTGTGATAAAGAGGAGGATGGACATCAGTTGCCATAATATGGTGAAGGATATAATATACATAAAGTCGATCGACCATGTAGATTCTATCAGGCACGGGAAAAGTTTTGAAAAAGATGCCCTAGAGCAACTGTCTCGACAAGAGAATGTGACAATAAATAGATGTGGACTTTATATTGATCCCGAAATTCCGTATCTTGGGGCGTCGCCAGATGGAATCATAGGAGAAAATATGATTGTAGAAGTGAAATGTCCGACTTCAACTTTTAAAATAGGAGTCGAGAAAGCTGCAGAAACCAAAAAAATTACTATTTATAAAAAAAATAAAAATGGTCTTCTAGAGATGAATAAGGAACATATTTACTATTATCAGATTCAAGGTCAGCTACATGTGACTAGAAGACAAAAATGCCTTTTTGGTATTTGGTCCGGTGATGACCTCCCAATAAAAACTGAGGTAATTGACCGAGACGATAAATTTTGGTCAGAAAAGATGGAAAAAAAATTAACCAATTTTTATACAGATTGTTTGTTGCCTGAACTGATTGATCCTAGGTACACACGCAAACTGACGATTAGAGACCCTATATATATAACAGAGGCAATTGCAAAAAAAGACGCTCAAAAGAAGCTCAAATCAGCAAAATCAACAGCTGCTGCTAGGGCCCTGCCAGCCACTGATACAACCTCATCTGGAGTTGAATGCCTGAAGCAGCCAGCAACTTCTCCGAGAAAGACAAGGAAGCGAACCAGATCAACGGCATTTTCGTAGTAACTGCGCACAAAATAAATATATAATCTACGATAAGACTTATTACTTGTTTAAAAACTAATAAAATAAATCCGACTGATATTTTCGATTCTATCATTCGACTCCCAGTGCTCATCATCTACTATTGTTCAGTCATGAATCATAACATGTTTTTCTGCTCGGTAAACGACTACTGGTTGAATGATATGTGACTTATTAAAAAAGGAAAATATTGAATAAATAAATAAATAGTAGATATTTACACAAATTGAACTAGCCCCACAGTAAGCTCAATAAAGCTTGTGTTATGGGTACTAGACGACGATATAATTAATAAATATATACATATAAATACTTAAATACATAGAAGATATCCAAGACCCAAGAACAAACATTTTTCATTCATCATCACACAAATTTTTGTCCTGGCCGAGGATCGAACCCGAGACCTCTAGCTTCGTAGGCAGGGTCACTACTGTCTAGGCTATCCGGTAGTCAAAATAAAAAAAAACGTAAGTATAAAAAATATTTTCCTTTTTTAATAAATCACATACAGTCAAGTGCAAAAAATATAGGTGCAGCAAAGTTATCAAAAATATGTCCCAGTGCACCTTATTTCGTGGTAATAAGAGCTCTGTACTTATTTTTGAGCGGATTTTGTCGATACGTATTTATGCACTTGACTGTACCATTCAATTAGTAGTTGTTTGCCGAGTCAGAAATACAAATCACGATTTAAACTGCACTCTGTATAGTTGCGGTTGATGTTGTGAGCATTACTTTACCTTGCCTACCAAAACTATCATGGTACCAATGTGCCCCCACTTCCTCAAAACAAAGGACAAGAAATTAATAATTAAAGTAGGTACCAATATTTCCAGATCTTTATCTACCTACTCATCAAATTAAATCGATTTGATTGTAACAACTTTTTAAAATTACTATTAATAAAAAAACTCGATATTTCATACTAAAACGGTAATCAGTTCAGATTCCGACGGATTAATAAGGAAACCAAGATTTTTTTTTTATTGTTAGAATAAAAGTAGTTTTTTTTTAAAACACTTTATTTTTTTTCTAATAACATAAGTTTTTTTTTTGCTTCATTTTACTTACCTTTCGATCGCACTGAATAGAAGCGCCATCTAGCTAAATATCGATGCGACAGTTCAATAAACTGGCCTAAGCTCAATACGCGGCGTCGTAAGTGCAGTATAATTGTCTAGATGGCGTGCGCGCGTGGCTGTCGAGCTTCGGCCGATCGCTCAAGGCCATTTGCCTATACTGTCACCTTAACACACATGTACGAGGAAAGTCAGCAGTGTTTAGTTCCGCACGCCTGCATGAAAACTTGTACGTACTCGTACGTAGTGGTGCGCAGCTGACGGCTTGCAATTGGATCACACTCAGCAGTTTGAATTGTTGCGGTAAGTTACGAATTTTAATGAACAATTGCTGAAGTTTCAAAATTTGACTTGCTGTAAAATTTACAAGACAGTTGTCAATCAAATCAAAACGTATCAAGTTAAAATGTATATCACAATTATATTAGCTTAGGTATTGTTAAAATACAGGAACGTTTATCGCGAATTTATGTAGTCATTCTAATCATCGCATCTGCCGGTGCAGGCTAGCTGGCTGCATTCACAATCTGCATCGCACTGGGATTCTCTATTCAACTTCGAAGTGCATTGGAAGCGGAGCTGCGTTATACACGCAAACCTCTCCAAAGGAGACTCGATACAATATTCGTAAAGGTTTGGAACTTCTTGATACCGAGGCTACCTGATTTCAGAATACTGTGCAAATTAAAATTATATTAAAATTATTTGTAAACTTTTCATTTTTATGATCACAAGAATGATTATAGCACAAACACTCGGTCTCCAGAATGTGCACTTCTTCGGTTGTTGATTAAAACATATTTTACACTATTTATTATTAGCAAAAGTAGATGTTATATTTTTTCAAAATGTTATTAAATTGGAATAATTTAAATTTTTTGTTATACAGAAATACATGGTTGTTCAATATTTACGACAAATAAAAATAAAAATTGTATAATTAGATTTTTTTGTTAATTGCTTGACAAATTACATTCCAGAAATTAATTGTACGTTATTGATTTATCCGTAATTGATACCATTGATCTATTACCTAAACATGGAGGGCGGTTAGAATTTTTTGAATGAAGTCGGGCGGAGCGGTATATTCTAACGCACGCTACGTAAAAAAAAATTTTTTGATAGCATAGGTAGTTGCTTTATTTTTTCAAAGTTTTACGAGGGCTCAAAATGAAAAATGTAAATAGTAAAATTAGATTTTTGTATTTTTTTATGAATTGCTTGAATAATAATTTATTTTTTATACCAGAAATAAATTCTACGTTATTGATATGTACGAGGAAAGTCAGCAATGTTTAGTTCCGCACGCCTGCATGAAAACTTGTACGTACTCGTACGTAGTGGTGCGCAGCTGACGGCTTGCAATTGGATCACACTCAGCAGTTTGAATTGTTGCGGTAAGTTACGAATTTTAATGAACAATTGCTGAAGTTTCAAAATTTGACTTGCTGTAAAATTTACAAGACAGTTGTCAATCAAATCAAAACGTATCAAGTTAAAATGTATATCACAATTATATTACCTTAGGTATTGTTAAAATACAGGAACGTTTATCGCGAATTTATGTAAAGTCATTCTAAGCATCCCATCTGCCGGTGCAGGCTAGCTGGCTGCATTCACAATCTGCATCGCACTGGGATTCTCTATTCAACTTCGAAGTGCATTGGAAGCGGAGCTGCGTTATACACGCAAACCTCTCCAAAGGAGACTCGATACAATATTCGTAAAGGTTTGGAACTTCTTGATACCGAGGCTACCTGATTTCAGAATACAGTACAATATTTACTAAATAAATTTTGTTTTTACCTGTGCAGGTAGATAAGTGCAGTCGCCATCACTTTGGTACCTACTCATAAATATCTGAACACCCTTTTTACGCGCCCTGTAGGTAGGTATGCTGTAGCATGTAGCGTGATCTGCGTATGCAGCGAAAATCGACTGTAGTACCCTGACACATACGTGTGGTCATCGGCTTTGCATGGATTTGATTTTGCAATTAGGTTGTATATTATATCACCCAGCCGCCTGCTTAAGGCGGTGCATTGGAAATTATCGCGTGCTTTGAAACGCCGTTGTTACTAGATTAGGAAACAATAAGGTCTGATTTTCAGATATATGATTCTTGACTATATGATTGTTTTTCTGATTTTACCGATACATGATTGCTTAAAATTTCCTCGATAGAAAAAATCCAAAGTTGGGTCTGTATTTTCCTTTTTTTACTCAGCCTACTCCAACGATACATTATTTTACGACACAATCAAGTTAATACTATAGTATTTTATCTCATTTTATGAAATTTAAATAAAACTTCTCTAATAGTTAGGTATTTATCGAAATTTGTTCAAAAAAGCCATTCCCGAAGAGTGTTCCATCTCTTTTTCTCGTGCGCGGAAGCACAGTATAGGAACAGTAGATAAACTTCGAACAAAGGTACATCGCACGGCTGCACACATGCGCGCGTGTTCGGTACGCACACACACATAGCCTTCGGGAATGATGGAGAATGCTTCAATAGGGGCCGCGCCGTTGCGGTGTTCGCTCGTTCTCACTCGCTACGTCAAAGGTAACCGCCTCGTAGGTATGAAGACAGCGAGCCGCCAGTGCCACGATATCACAAGGAGCCGAATAGGCTTGTAACTAAGCACCTACCAACCTAGTGCAGTTTAGCAACTATTATACGTACTAGGAAATATTTTAGGCATAGTATAGTGGTATTAAAATATTCGATGAAGTGGGAAATTAAAAACATACCTAACTATCTATAATATTATTACTTTGTGTATACAATATTGTCTATTAAACTGTAACAGAAATACTTTGCATACTTAAAAGCAATATTAGTATTATAGGTATGCCAAGCCACAAACTTGACACAGCCCTGCGCATCGAGCGAAAGTAGGTAACGAACGCTCCTAAACGGCCTCAGATTACCTACTGTATTATTCTTCTGTACTGTGGCGGAAGGCATAAGTGTGTCTTTGTCTAGGCGGCGTGTTCGACTCGAATCAAGGCATCCCCTTAAGATATTATCATTTTCAATCAAAATGAAACATTATTCGACACTGTTCTTGCCAACTGATATATGGGTGCCATGTGCTACGATTCTTGCCATAGAGACGTATGTCAACGTCAGATATATGTCTCTCTCGCCTTATAACAAGGGAATAATGTGCATACGTGTAAATTTGTGACGTTGACTGCACAGTGAAGGTACATACCTCGATAATCATTCCAAATATGCCCATACTCAATCAGTTAATCACAAAGCCAAACAAGCATTGAATGATCCGAGAATTCTCAACTTCATAACATCTAACGAGGAGCATGAATATACATACATATATTATATGATATGCTGAGCAGTTACATACGCTAATGATTCCACAGTACCTAGTGACTGATGCATATTCACTGCAGTAATAATTATATTACTTTCTAAGAATGAGGCTACATTAGATTTTAATGAATTTTATAGTAGATTGTATGACAAGGGCCTGAAATAAGTCTTATTAACACGAGATGGTTATTTTCCCGAGAAAAGTGAGGGAAAATTGTTCGAGTGGTAATATGTCTTTTAGACCAGAGTACACTCTACTTTTCACTTCGACTGCGATAACAAAGATTATGTACGTATGTAGGCACTTTATTGTACACAATAACAGGTTAAAGAATATACATGTCACACAATAGATCAAAGTACAAATGCAAAGTTATCCCTATAAGGGATCTCTTCCAGCTAACCTTTATTATCCATCCACAATCAATAATAAATTCCACGGCGGCACGATTTTTTGAATAAACTGCTTTGACACAGATAACTACACGAATACAACATATTTACACGACGGATAAACGCCGACCGTCTATAGGCGCGCCCAAACGGCCGAGCGCCTCCGACAGCATGCGGAGCATAAGATACAGCGAGATAGACAGCAGTCTATCTCGCTCAATCTCATAGCTTATGCCATGTATGCAATCAACCACGCTTGAGCGTTTGGACGCGGCTATAGACGGTCAAATGTGTTTATTTTTTTGATGACTGTGAATTAGGGAATGGAAAACACCTAATGTTTGCATTGAATTCTGATTCCTGATTGGTCGATTTTAATCTGGTTAATAATAATAATAATAAATACGGTCTTGTGGCCTCCGAAGTGCCTTACTATAAGTACACACCTGCGCCAGTTCTCGAAAATGGTCGTGCCACGCTCTATTGAGATCGAACTGTCATCACGGACAGGACTATTCTTGCCAATAGGCCTGATATCGTGCTGACAGATCGATGGAAACGCCAGGCAGTGCTCGTCGACATCACCATCCCCCATGACGAGAACCTCGTGAAGGCCGAGAAGGACAAAGCCAGCAAGTACCTAGACCTGGCTCACGAGGTAACCGCCATGTGGGATGTTGATTCGACGATCATCGTCCCGATAGTCGTTTCAGCGAACGGTTTAATAGCGAAGAGTCTCGACCATCACCTCAAGAGACTCTCGCTAGATGGCTGGATCAAGGGTCAGATACAGAAGGCGGTACTCCTGGATACTGCGCGGATAGTCAGGAGATTCCTGTCTCTGGCGCCCTGACCACCGGCAGCTTAGGCCCCGCCTCGCTGCCGGCGGTACCCTAGGTTAGGTTTTTATAATGATTTTATGTTTTGTATGTATAGTTTTATATTTTACTTTTTATATAGTTATTGTAAAAACCTAGCTTAAGATAAAAGATGAATAAAGAGGATAATAATAAGAGAGAGAGCATGAGTACCCAGACCAATGAGCAACTGAGGAGGGCTTTGGAAGATGCGATTACGGGGTATCGTTCCACAAACAACTCTAGGCCACGACTACCACGCCTGCCCGTAAATAGACGCAATCTAGCGTTAATGGGAGCTCTAAACGGTCTGCTAGACCCGTATATACAGGCTAGTGAAGACTTACTTGATACACACTCAATCATGTACTGCGGGGCCATCGCGGCGTGCCATGTTGCTCGCGTCAAGTTTCCGGACGCTGACCGTGCACCTAGGACCGCCGGGGGTGTCCCTGCATGGCAAGTGCGGATTGAGCGTCGTATCAATACGTTTAGGACTCGTTGCAAAGCTGATCTGCTTCAGGGGGGGCAAAAACCGCCCCCGAGTCATGCGCTTTGTAAACCAGGCCTTCGCGGGAACTGGTATCAGGCCCCGCGACTACATGGCCTGTGTCACGGAGCGCATTGACTTTCTGAAGCAGAAAGTTTATGCATGGGCAGGCCGTATTCGCCGCTACAGAGAGCGAGTGGATCGATACCAGCAGAATTGCCTTTTCCAAAGCGATCAAAGGAAGGTATACCGAAAGTGGGAGGGAGCCGACCTTCGTGTGTCCGACGGACAGCAGCCGGATGCTACTGCCATGGTTGACTTCTGGCGTAGTATCTGGTCAGTGCCAGTCGAACACACCGAAGGCGAGTGGATGAGTGTTGTCGAACGTGAGTTCATCGAGCCCATGGGGACTGTTACCATCAGCCTCGAGGACGTTAGTTGTGCCATCCGTTTGGCCCCGAACTGGAAAAGTCCTGGACCGGATGGATTACATAACTTCTGGCTGAAATGGTTTCGATACTCACACCTGCGTTTGGCAACGCAGTTCCAGCAAGCCCTTGAGCTCGGTTCCCTACCATCTTTCTTGACAACTGGTATCACCTCCCTGCTCTATAAGTCCGGTAGTACCACGGAAGCGAAAAACTACAGACCCATCACGTGCTTGCCTACGCTGTACAAGCTCCTTACATCTATTTTGAGAGCAAAAATTAACGCACACATCGTTGCAAACAACGTTTTGGCCCCTGCTCAAAATGGATGTAAGGTTGGGTCTCGTGGTACTAAAGAGCTCCTCCTCATAGACATGACCATTTGCTAACGAGTCCGGCGGAACAAAGGGGCCTTCTCGGCCGCCTGGATTGACTACAAGAAGGCCTATGATTCGGTGCCTCATTCATGGCTGAGGAGGATCTTAGAGTTGTATAAAGTTGATGCAGTTTTAAGATCCTTCTTAGGCGCTTACATGGGGCAGTGGACCACAATCCTTCGTCAACTGGGGGGAGGAGATTGCTCTTCTGGTCCGCATGACTCTATAAGGATTGAGCGTGGGATCTTCCAGGGCGACAGTCTCAGTCCTTTGTGGTTCTGCCTAGCGCTGAATCCGCTTAGCACCCTGCTGAAGGATTCAGGACTAGGTTGCCGGATTCGGAGAGAGGGTGAGGTCATTTCTCATCTGCTCTATATGGATGACCTTAAGCTATTTGCACCGAATGGACATGACCTGTTGGAACTACTGAAAACAACAGAAGTTTTCAGTAGCGCCATCAAATGGAATTTGGTGTCGATAAGTGTGCGGTCATGCATGTACAGCGGGGGAAAGTTGTAAATTCAACAAATTTGCAACTTTCTGAGACAATTTCTCTCAAATCTATCTCCGAAGCAGAAACCTATAAGTATCTTGGTATGTCACAGTCATTGGGTATTGAGGGTGAGGGCGTAAAGCGGGCGGTGAAGGAGCGCTTCTTTTGTTGCCTGACCAAAGTAATTAATAGTCTTTTGTCGGGCGGCAACAAGGTGCGCGCCTTCAATGCCTGGGTGATGCCCTTGCTTACTTACTCCTTTGGCGTACTAAGGTGGACTCAGACTGAGCTGGATGCCCTGGACCGAAGAGTCCGAGTACTGCTTACTGCGCATCGCATGCTACACCCACGCTCGTCTGTTATGAGACTGTACATCTCGCGGAAGTGTGGAGGTCGCGGCTTTTTAAATGTCAAAGACCTCCACAACCGCGAGGTGTGCAGTCTCAGGGATTATTTCCTAAACAACGAATGTGGGATTCATCGCGACGTAGTAGCAGTAGACGGAAACTTCACTCCGCTCTCCTTGTTTACATTGTTTGTTGTAATGCTGCTAAATCTTGTTCACCACAAGGAGCACGCCGCTAAATGCAGAATCTGCAGATTAAATAGCTGCGGGCTTCTGCAAGGTGGTGGTGGCTTAAAACAATTCAATGTCATATTTTGCTGTATTGCTTTTTAATTTAAATATGAACGCTATAACATTATGCTAAGCCTCTACTATAACGATAAAATTACTTACAGTAGCCTGTGAATACTATACTTAATGTATCGTGATTATAATCAGTGTGCAATATGCATATTCGAAATTCTCTGCCGCAAATAAGTATCAACTAACTATCGCAGTAACTTTTAACGGGTACCGATAACGATATTTTTGCCTAATTGGCAAATTGTGGTTGAACAATGTGTAATCAAAATGGCTGCGGTAGAAATAATTAGCACTTAGGAACTAACTAAATACTTTTACTTATGTCATATACATTTAATTGACCTTTTGGTAAACAGTTAGCAAACGATTTCCTTTCATTATGCGTTAAAAAAGTTTTGGTTACCTAGGTATTCGACTTACTTCGCTTCTTAGCATTAAACAAAATCTCTGTTAAAACTATTTCCTTTTACCTAATGAAATGTTAAGTGCTAAAGGATATTCTTTTCGTTTGCAATAACCTCCATTCATTTTTCTTCATTCATCACAAAATAATAGTTTCATAAATAATGATTTTACATTTTCGTTGCTACTGAAGATAGTGAAGATGTCTAATGAAATATGCATTCAGTTTGATTTAATCTACTTCGACTTGCCATTATGAAGATGTCAAAAAGCATCAGAGCTGGGGATAGGGTCGAACGGAAATGGCATTGGTTTTTATGGACGTCCGCTCCCTTAGCGAAACTCACGGTGACTTATTCTGTTTCAGTCTTCGCTCTCCACAAAATGACACTCCAAGCTCGAATACGTTTAATTTGTTAACTGTTCTAATATAACTTCCATCCAGAGGTCACTTAGCTAAATTGATCGTTGGACGCGCTAGCTGAATTGTAGGTAAGTACTCTTTTTTTCGGGCTGAGTCAAAACCATTTTTAAACAGCAAAATATGTCTCGTGCGTCACATAAGTATTAAATAATAGTTCGGTTATGAATATTTCTCTGTGATATCTATATATTCTATGCTAATCTATAATTATACTAAATACTGGGCAATAGGTATAAGTAATACTTATTAATACTGTATTAGAGAGGTACAGTTCTGAGGAGTTCTGAGATAAAAAAATACAACCGAATTGAGAACCTCCTCCTTTTTTTGAAGTCGGTTAAAATTTAGATATAGATTGAACCTTTAGGATTGACATAATTTACATCGTGGGACCGCATGCGTTCTTTGTGTACCTAATACGAAGGTGGAGGCGCGTGGGTAGTCGTCGATAAACGAAGAATCACAGTCAATGACCATTGCAATTCTCATTTGAATGAAACGTAATGTATATACACATAGTTGGTTGTAGCCGATGTTATACATTTTTATTATGTCACAAATGCCTTGCATTTTGGTAAGTTGTTATAACAACGCGTTGTACTTCGGTATATGACTGGGCAGCCGGGCATTCGTGCCCGGCTGCCCAGTCATATCTAATAATCACAACGTCCTCCCGCCAAGTCTTGGAAATACAAGTTTGATCAGAGGGGTGATCACGTAACTTTTAGAACGCGCGTTAGGTACGGGTTAGACCCGACTGTCGTTTTTCATATAAAAAATGACATTTAGATCTACCTAACGTACGTACAATGTGTTACGTGATCGACATGCAGCATAGAGTTGGCATTTCAAAACCCAGACGAAGTAGTTGAACAAGTTATGTATTTAGGAACATAGGTACTCGTAAAGTTTATTAGATTTCATTAAGAGTCCGAGTAAGGTCGATTCTCCATACAAACGTAGTTACGCTCTCATTTTAAAACTACGTGTTGGATTGTAACGAAACTTTGCATATACAATGGCATGAGGTATATCTATGGCTGTAATTAGTTTATGTAGCTTCAGATACCATAGTAAAAAAAATACAGCGAATTTAATTTTTTCATACAAGACTTGTTTTTGCTGTATATTTCGTTTATTTTATAGACTGGAACCATATAAACTCATGTCATTGTATATGCAAAGTTTCGCCACAATCAAACACGTAGTTTTAAAATGAGAGCGTAACTACGTTTGTATGGGAAAGTGAAATTCGGCCAAGCTTACTGCGGACTTAAAACAATCTCAAATAACGTTTTAGTGATTAAGTTTTCAAGTTTTTTATAGTGACTACTTCTTGTCCTATACTGTACTTCAATGTAGTACTTACCTACTAAATGCTGCGGTAGGATGTAGCTCTATGTCTACTCCTGAAGAATATAATAGACCGTTAAATCAGCGAGTGTGCAAACAACGCGAGTTGGTTATGAACGAGAGCGCACCAGCATTTGTTTCTCGCTGTTAACACAGCATATCTACAAATCTATGATGGGGTAACATAGCGCTTATAGATAAATTAACGAGAGCATGGAATTGCATATGTAGTAGTATTGTATGTTTACAGGCATTCTATATTTGAATTTTCTATTTTCTCGTACTATAACGGTACAACCACTACAAATGCAATTCCATGTTCTCGATAATTCATCTATACCTTCTGGAGCCGCAGGCGTTCATAGGCTCCGGTGTCCGATTTGCACCAGGTACCAGGTAGCATCTATTTCAGTACAAAGTACAACGCACCTACTTGAAAATAAATTGGAAAGTTGCATTTGTGTAAGTAAATGCGGGAAGGGGTGATAGAGGTGCGGAATTTAATTTTGGCGCCGATGCGTCCGTAAAGTGCCTTACCTTGCCTGCCGTGCCGTGCCTTCTTCACCCCACCTGCCACTCCAGTACCTACCTACACCTGTTAACCTGTTCCTCCGCGAAACTGTAATAACATTGTCAAACACGTATTTTATTTATAATACGAAATACATTTTCTTTGTAAGGGCGCTGATCGATATTGTATTATCTGTAAAGAGGTAATAATATACCTACTATTTATCTTTATACATTATTTTTGTGTTTGATCATGGGCAAAATAAAATAATAAAATTACATATTGTATACCATAATAATCAAGTGTAGTAATGTTATTATCTTTTGCATTTTTGTTTATCTTATGTAATGTGGTTATCTAATGTAAAAAATATAGGTACCTATATCGAGAATAGATACTTAGTTACAAGTTACGAACATACCAGGATATAAAAGGTTTTATCGCATACAATTACAAAATAAGATATGCTATGTATTTATGCGGGTTAACTGTCCTACTGGCTGTCAAACGGCGGTCGTGAGTTCGAATCCTGGCTCGTACCAATGAGTTTTTCGGAACTTATGTACGAAATCTAATTTGATATTTACCGTTAGCATTTCGGTGAAGGAAAAATATCGTGAGGAAACCTGCATACATCTGCGAAGAAATTCAAAGGTGTTTGTGAAGTCCCCAACCCGCACTGGGCCAGCGTGGGGACTACTACCCGTTCCCTCTCATCCATGAGAGGAGGCCTGTGCCCTGCAGCGGCACGTATACAGCCTGCTTTATTTGTATTCATTAACTGTCCTACCAAAAATTTATTTAAATTTTAAAAAAACACACTTAAGAGACGTGCTGGTCAATCACGTAACGCATTGTACGCACGTTAGATAGATCTAAATGTCAAATTTTATATGGAAAAATGACAGTTGGATTGTCCTATGGCGCGTTCGGAACGTTACGTGATTACCCCCCTGGAAGACGGAACTATTTGAAAGATTTGTCGACTGAGCAACATTGTTCCGATAGCTCAGTGGTCTAGAGCGATAGGCCGCGTACACTGGAATGTCGCAGGTTCCAATACCACTTGGAGAGATAAATAGCTTTTTGTGCAACAAGAGAGGTTGTTTTTGTTGCGCGTGCTTTAAATAAATGCCGAGGAACCGAAAGATTCTAAAATTGAAATACGAGCGTAGCAATGATTCAAAGTTAAAATCTTGAGCGTAGCGAGGGACCAAAAGCAAGGGAGCATACCTTTGCTCTCGAGTGACACACAACTATTCACCTCAACAGTAAAACATATTTGCATTCAAAGATCATGAGCTTTTTACGTATTCGCCTCATGATTATTCAGGAATAAAACTTAATTCGGCGCTCATTACTACTTATTATAACTCCTCAGCGCGGCTTGTGCGCGTGTGAGCGCGCAACACGAGAGAAGGCGCGACAGAACAGACTTTAATATCCACGAGTATATTATTGTTAAATCACTGCCTATTGGGACTAATATTTTTCAAGTTTCTTTTGAAATGTTCTACACTACTGTCTATAGCGCTAGAAAGAGACAAAGGCACACCTTAGCTTACCTGTGTGTGTCTCGCGTGCACGTCAAAAACTCGCCGTAGGTACTTAGGTACTTACTGTATATTAAAATACTGCCTTCGTAACTGATTTCACTATATTTTCTAGTTGTTTTTAGATTTATCGATATATCTGTAGCGCAAGAATGAAGAATACAATAAAAACCGTTCGGATATTGCATCATCTGTATCTCCTATTGGGTACTCATTATTTAATATCTGCTGGTTTTAACATTCGTTTCGATAGTCAGATTATATCGTCAGTAGCTGTAAGTTCTATGGACTACTAACAATTTTAGTAGAAAAAAATCAGAAACTTTATAAAGGGAAGAGACGAGTTTAACCTGTTACTTCCAACCTTGGCAATAGCCATTTACCCAAAATTTTAAAATAAGCCACGAACACTAATTTGAGGTGCGCCGTTGGAGCATATTGCTACCATGTTCCCTTGACGGCCCTGCGAATAACACCAACATTAATTTAGTATAAAGACATGATTAGTTTAACTTTGGTTAGTCACAGCAACATAGTTTTTTTTCATATACCTAACCCTAACGCCCTTAGTCCACCTACGCATTCGCAATTCGCATGCGGTAGCGAAGCGAAACAAAAGAGATGGCCGCGGCGAGGGCAAGAATCCAATCCGGCCATCTCTTTCGTTTCGCTTAGCTACCGCATGCGAATGCGTAGGTGGACTAAGGGCGTAAGGGTCGGCTCAAAGTGATCCTCTGAATCACTGGCCAACCAAATGGTTTTACTTAATCCGAGCATAATTGAATTGCATGCTTCACAAATCACAATACACTCCATGGAACCAAGGATAGATATATTTAGGTGGCAAATCATAGCGGTCATCGAAAATATTCTAAAGGTAATCATGAGATCATGACACTTATTTTCATCATCATTATCGGCATAGACCTCTCCTCGAGTACGCCACTCATACCAGTGCGGTGCTAATCTCATGTAAAAATTACCCGCCGCCCATCAATCATGACAAATAAAAACTAAAATATGGAGAAATTTTTTGCGAGGAAGCAATTCCAAACAGTGTTTTTTTTATCAGGTGGTAGGCTTGGTATTTCTATAATCCTTGACCGAATAGGTACCTAAAGTTCCTGCTGCAAGTTTATAACTACTCAAATTAAACAAGAACCCATTATTTCATAAAATATTAACTTATTCTGCAGACGCCTTCGAAACAAACTCCTATTTAAAATAGTGGTTGCAGCGACAAAGTAGATTAACTAACGAGAATCTGAGATTATTTAATATTTTAAGTCATAATTATGTTCCACTAACTAAAGCAGCGGGAAATAAGGCTCTAATTATTAAGCTCAGGCTGCCGTGCCGTCTCTAATAGCGTCATTTGTAGCTGTCAGAAGAACCCGGGGAAGATATTGTCGAAGCCAGTGCACGTTTCGTAGCATGGATGCAACAGCGCTCACTGACTGGAAAAAATTATAGCAGCTGGCTTCTCTAAACCCCACATCGCTAAAGCAGGACCTGGATTACGGCTATCATTGTTAGTGCGACAAATAGCTCACTTTGTCGGTTATTCGTTTCGTTACTTAGACCAGCTATGATAGACGCCGCCTTTACGTGACCGGATTTTAAGACAAGCTCAATAAATATAAAAAACCGGCCAAGAGCGTGTCGGGCCACGCTCAGTGTGGGGTTCCGTAGTTTTTCGTCCGTCACAGTAAGTGTCCCCACTTAAGCGTTAAAAAAATGGGCTATTTGTTACATTGAGTTGACATATTAAGTACAAAACCCTAAAACCCTAAATCCATTTTTTTACTTTATTTGAAAGCACGTCATTTCAGAGTTTTCAGAGTATGAGAGATGAAAAGAGTATTTGTATTGTATTGTATTGTACATTTTAATCGTTATTTGTTATTCGGCACAAGTGCTTGTGTTGAAAGCCGAGCTAGGGAAGCGGGTTAGTTCAATGTGAGCGTTCCGCGTACAGCGACATCTATCGGCAAATTAAGTTAATTGCGCGCAAGCTTAAAGTATGGAAGATGATTTTCACCGTTTTTTTGCTTTATTTGAAAGCACGTCATTTCATTGTGATTTTGTAGAAATTACAGGTACAATAAACAGCAGGCTTATACGGTTAAATTACAAACTTAGTTCAGAAAATATTTTGTAATTTTTTTCAAAAACTATTGAACCTATCAAGTTCAAAATAATTCTAGAAAGTTTTTATAAAGTTCTACTTTTGAGATTTTTTTCATATTTTTAAAACTTATGGTTCAAAAGTTAGAGGGCCGGGACACATTTTTTTTTACTTCTGAAGCGATTACCTCCGAAAATATTAACATTATCGAAAAATTATTGTAGCAAACCCCTATTCATTTTTAAATACCTATCCAACAATATATCACACGTTAGGGTTACCTCCGAAAATATTAACATTATCAAAAAAATATTGTAGCAAACCCCATTCATTTTTAAATACCTATCCAACAATATATCACACGTTAGGGTTGAAATGAAAAAAAAAACACCCCACGTTACGTATAGGGGAGGTGCCCTAATAAAATAAAATAAATCACTTTTTATTTCACCACTTTGTCGGCGTGATTGATATACATATTAGTACCAAATTTCAGCTTTCTAGTGCTAACGGTTACTGAGATTATCCGCGGACGGACGGACAGACAAAGCGAAACTATAAGGGTTCCTAGTCGACTACGGAACCCTAAAAAGGGTTAGGGTTCCGTAGTCAACAAGGAAACCCTATAGTTTCGCCATGTCCGTCTGTCCGTCTGCGGCATAGCTCCGATAAAACAGTAGAATAAAATCTTGTTTTTTTTTTAGGGTAGGTACCTCCCCTACGTGTAAATCCAATTCATTTCAATTCAATTAATTTTAATTCGGACCAAGTCCATAACGTGTTCCATAACGTGTAAAGGATGTTTTTTTTTCTTTAAACCAATGGTGTGGGGTAGGTATAATTAAATAGCTTGTTTAAAAATATTATGGGTTTCTAAAAAAAAACCATTTTTTCCATTCAGTGATCCGTTTGCGTGATAATGGGCTTTTAAGCCCTAATTTTTGTTTGAGTCAAGTGTGACCCTCCCGATGGTAGGTGAGGCCCCCTGCCGGCTAAATGGCTACTACTGGGAATGTGAAAAATCGTGGCAGTAGTACATATAAAGAATTTAAAGGAAAACTATCACAGTAACTAGTTACTGAGTTAATAGTCGACCATCTTAATGTGTACTTGGAAAGGCCAACTTTCGCACATTTTCGGCCGACGCAATCGCACCATTTAGTTGGCGCGAGCGTTTTGATGTAACAAAGACAGACAGGCAACTACAGAAGCCTACACCACCCTACACTGCGCGTGGCACGACACGGACTTGGCCGGTTATTGATACTATTATACTTGATAAACGGCTATGAAGTCGAATTACATAGGAGTCTTATTTGTTCAAATAAGTATTCTCGTAATAGTGTTATTATTACATACAATGTTAACTTCATACTCGAATGCATTCGTAGATTGCAAGAAAGCCCCTTAAGGACTCACCGTTTAACGTAATCGTTATTGTCGGGGCGGTTAGTTACACAAACGATTATTGTTGTAACTAAAGCAACAAGTAAGCGGTACTGCAGCTAGTGTCCATTATCATTGCAATTACTCTAGCATTGTATCGTATATCTTACCTACGTAAAATACATGTGAAAACACCACTCTATAATAATTATAGTAATGTTGGGAGCAGATTTTAGAAGATATCATTAGGTGAAGAAAGGTTATCATACGTCGGCTCGTCAACCATGACAAGGCGTGGTCATTGAAAACAAAAAGGAAAAGACAAATGAGCATCCCGCTCTTACGTATTCCAAAATTCTTCTGCCGCCTCCGCGGAAGGCAATGCCGCTACCTTAAAGCTGATTTTCTACCGGAGGGGCGAGACGAGACGAGGCGGGGCGATAATTGAAATTTGTATGGCACTTACACCGAAGATGCGCGAGAAAATTTGCCATTCGAATTTCAATTCTCGCCTCGCCTCGTCTCGTCTCGCCCCTCCGGTGGAAAATCAGCTTGAAGGCTTACAATCTAGTCACTTAAGAAACTGTTCCACTACGTCACAAGCTGCTGCTTGGATTGTCTGATTAAGACTGATTGGCAAGTGATGACAATTATCAATTCGGTTAATTAAAAACAGACAGGTTTGCTACATTTATTAGAATAGACAATATACATTTTAATGGATGGTATTTTAAATTTTGTTGGTAGAAGGTACAGGCAGACTACCAAAACAAAATGAAAAGGAAGCTAAAATGGGCAGTATGTAGCTACAATAAAATTGAAAAAATAGGGTTCAGCGGGATTGGGAAGATCAACGATACCACAGGCGATAACCAACTCGATGGGGTGAACGAATAATCGTTCTACCTTTTCCTTTTACGATTATAGGCGATCGCTACCTTAAACATTTTATTTCTTTCCCTCTGTATGTATTCAACTAAGGTCATGCGGACCTATATAACGCTTACGTTTTGATACTTAAGGCCTTTTCTGTATATTTGATACACAAAGATTTGTATCAACATAGAAACGATTAACTCAATCCATTGATCTGTATCAAGTCCAAAACTCAATATCACGGAACAGGTTTTAAAGTAAACAGCAATGTATGCTAACCTGGCTTTGATATGTTGCCATATTTTCGGAAATACGACCCGCATTTCGTTCACCTTAACATCAGTTACCTATGCAGAAATAGAATAATGCAAAGCGGCACTTAGTTTTTCATATTGACTACTTGTGCAAGCTCATCTGCGACTTAATTTCAAACATTTTATTATCACACCACGTTCCGATAAACTCTTCCACGATATTAAGCCACGAAACGTCATATTTTATTAAATTGGTACCTACTGGCATAATCTCTGGCCTCATCTGACAGGACAGTAAATAAGCTGTTTTTGGTCCTACACTACAAAGAAAACCGCAGGAAAATCTGTTTCGTCATGTTACCGTGATGTGGTAATAGAACATAATTTTCATCTATTAACTTAATTATTTGATAATACTTATTGAAAATGAATAAGCTTCTGAAGACACGAATTAATAGGCACCTATCGTTACTGTATTTTGATTGAGTTTTAGTGACTTTTAGTGTGATTATCTCACAAAGTTATTTGAGTCCAATCTCAATTGACTTTGACTATAGTTATATCCACAGGAAAGACTGGAACCATTTCTGTATGACCCACTTCGGAATTAATTACAAATCGTTAATTTTTCCATAGTCTGCACTGTTAACCTTTCAAAATGTATCGTCAGACATCCCAGTTACGGGCAAAGTGCCACTTGGCGCGTGGCCGGGGTCCTGGATTGTGCACTGTCGGTCAGCGGTTGCCGGACATGACTGTGATTACGTAGATGATTTTCATGAGTACGGTTTAAAATTGTCATAAAAACAAACAATATATCATAGTCATTGTTTAATTATATCGCTAAACTTAAGTGGCAGTGGGCGGGGCACATAGCACGTAGAACCGATGGCCGTTGGGTCGGAAAGGTTCTCGAGTGGCGACCACGTACCGGAAGGCGCGGCGTGGGTAGGCCCCCCACAAGGTGGACTGATAACCTGGTAAAGGTTGCTGGAGTCCGCTGGATGCGGGTGGCGCAGGACCGGTCACTTTGGCACTCTTTGGGGGAGGCCTATGACCAGCAGTGGACGTCTTTCGGCTGATGATGATGATGATGATGATGATAATATTTATAGAATGTTAGTAGTACATGTTATAGTCATTTTGTTCCCGAGTCATGTTTTTTTTTCTATGTATAAGTATTTTTTTATCTACAAGTATAAGTATATATATCGTCGCCTAGTACACATAGTGCCAGCTTTGCTCAGTTTGGGACTAGGTCGATTTGTGTAAGATTGTCCCCAATTTTTTATTTTTATTTGTTTAATGACAATCGTTTATTTTTAACTTTTCCTATAAAACGGATCAAAACGTTATTAATAAACGATAATTTTTGTTTACATTTTATTGTGAATCTTCGAACTTTTCGAGGACTATTTGAAAGATTAGCTTCCTCAGTTGTCATAGAAACTTAAAGTACTTACCTACCTACTGGGAAAATCTTAATTAATCATCATTTAAGATAATAAAGTTACGAAACGTGTTCGAGTCAATCAATATTTTTGGCAACTTATTAACGGTGCTACTTTTGAAAATTGGGATTTTTTCCTATAATTGGTGAGTTAACAGGATTGTTAAAAGTTGAGGTACTTAAGGAAGTTAATACATAACTACAGATTGCATAGCTTTTATGTGGCTTCATACGTGTAGAGATTTGATGAAAATCTAAAAGGCGGCTAAATATTACGTATAAGTACTCTTTATTATTGAACGAACAAGAACTACCCCTAACTCACAAACACTCACAGTTTTACTCATGACTGGAATGAGTTACTTAATAAAAAAAATTACACTCACCGAGCCGATGTCATGACATTTTAGTGCTGATTGAGAAATATTCTACCCATGCAACCGATATAAAAGCGCTAAAAAGCTTCTCTGCCGTTCCATTCACGAAGATGGAAACGCTAAACTTCAAAGAGTTATATAAAGCTGGGACGGCACCTCAACCCGAATGCTTTTAAAGAGCCATTTCGACAGATAATGCAATTTGTTACAAGTCGTTAGCTCATTTACTTTTATTATTAGTGCCCATTAAGGACGCCATTGCTCTCTGAGGCACGTGAAACCGAGCGGTTTCCGAGTCGCTGCCGTGCTCGCTCCAACACTTCCATTCAACTTCTGGTTATTTAAACTGCATATTTAAGCTAATTGAGATCATTACGTGTGCATCATTCAATTTGTCATCATTGAGTAGATGCGGAAAGCGCCGTACAAATTATAGGCAGTAATAGATTTCGCGTTAAATTACCGTAACTAGCTTTATTTATAAACTAGCTAGTTTATAAATATGAAATGATTAGATCTGAAATCGACAAGTTGAGCAAAAGATCAAATAAGATATCCTTTTCTCGAAGCCATTCGGGCCATTTTAGACACCCGTGTGACTTCGTTTTGGAAAAACTAGAAGCCTACATTTTCAGTGACCAATAGGGCATTACATAGCTATATTTCCAAATTACATTAAAGTCGAACCAGTAGTTTAAAAATTATTGCAAGTCAAAGTTCCTCAACTTTGTCACTGAATGACTCACTCACCGACTCACCAATCAATCAAAATTCCCAGGTTGCAGAATTGTACTAAACAAGCAAATAAAGATTAATAAGAAGGCCTGACTTTACTCTACGTAATATCACAACTTTTTACGGTGACTTGGCTTATTTTTTGCACTTTTCACATGGCATATTTTTTATGGGATGAAATATTCATTTGTAAATTTTTAAATGTCCATAGAACATTCGGGCAGTTCTATAACCAGTGCTTTCCAAAGTACTGAAGCATTGAAATGTTCCGTTAGTAAGCTCTCAATGAGCATACCTACTTACTTATATTACTTGTAAAATGTTTGATTCAATGAAAATGTGGTAAAAATTTGGAGTAAAGGAGGAGTGCAATGGAAATAGAAGGTACAAATGAGTGTTTACGAAAGCGTCGGCAACAAAAAAGACCGCGTAATTTCGGATTGGAGTGGCCATTACCCACGCCGACTGTGGAAAGAACGCTCGCAATTGCATTGAAAATGTCGCTTTTAATTTTTCAAAATGCAAAGCGTAAATTCGCATTTGTGGCGGGCACGATAGCTACCAGCCTAAAAGCTTCAGCGATGTAAGTCCTCCGTAGGCTTTGTTGCTAATACAAAGCCCTCGCTCACATACAGACCGCTTTATGAAAAGTTTGTGTCATCATCAAAGTTGCCGCAAAGATACCTATCTGTTTGGCGTGTGGTGGCTTTATTTTAGAGATGTCATTGCTTTGTAGTGGGTTTCGATCAGTGAAGGTTGTTAATGTTGGAGCATTGTTAAGAGTTGATGTGAGATATTATCGGACAATTAGCTGCGTTGTCAATTCGGTCGCAGATTTATCACGATTCAGTTGCGCGGCATTCCTCTGGCGCGGGGCTGTGGGCCGAGCGCGGTGATTCGAAAGCCGCTCCTGTTCCGCCGGCCTGTTCCTTTATGCCCTTTGATATATTACGAACTGCCACACACCGACTTGGTAATATCACTATGATTTATCCGCACGTCGCAGACAATCCTACACCAGAAGATGTGTTGTCGACTCAGTGAGCGGCCTAAGATTAATATTGCGGCGGTTATATGAGACGTGTAGTTTTTCTTTCTTCTGTGAATCATTTATTATTGTGTCGCTGACTTCTTAATAACACGTGCTAGTCGATTCTACTATCAACTAACGCAGGTTTTAGTGTGTACTCAGTGGTTCAACTATTTTTTGATTAAAAGTGAAACAAACATCAAGCAGACGTATCTGGAGAGTGGAATATTGTGCTTTTATTCGACGTCTCCAGATTAAAAAGTGGGACGAGTCGGTACAATGAGAAACAGGGTGGGGCGGATTTAGCTATGGGAGGAGGGTAAAGTCACAATGCGAAGATGACGCTTGGATAGAGCCTCCGAGACCCTCTCGGCGAGGACGCATCGTGAGACACTAGCCACCACCGAGTCGATGAAAAATTTAATGAAATTAGTGTTTCAGCTTCGTTTCTTTATTAATGTAATTATTATAACTTTTGCTGTAAACTTGTTATGCTAAATAATCGTTTTTATTGGCATTATAATCCTTTTATAGTGGATTTTGATATCTGTAACGATTTTGACATTTAAATACGTTGCGCATAATATTACGTTTGTTACATAATGCGATTTATAAAGAATCTATTTTTTTACGTATGTCATGTATGCTTTTTTCTGTAGTATATATCAGAGGGGTAATCACGTAACGTTTCGAACGCGCGTTAGGACAGTTTCCGACTGTCATTTTTCCATATAAAATTTGACATTTAGATCTACTTAACGTACGTACGTAGTCGTAAAAAGTCAAGCCAATCAAGAACCGTTTATATTAATGTTGATTTTTTATTTATCATGCCACCATCGCTTTATTTTCAAAAAGATAAATATGTACATTAAAGTTACATATAAAAAATAGTTACCCATCAACTATTTCACCATTCATATTTTCACAAATTCAGAACAGCATCACAAAACTGTTTCTTTGCAATTTCCCAGCAATAAGGGTGCCACGGGAGGCTCGTAACGCATAAAATGTGGTAATTTTAACAGTATTTCAAAACATTGCGTCGCCGGCACAAGGAATGTTTAAATTGCGGTTATATGACGCTAACAGCCTCTAAATCCTATCCAAATGGACTTCAATAAAAGTAGCAAAAGAAGACGTTCATATTAGGTAGATACCTATCGCGGAAATGCCGGTCACGTTCTTTAGGAAACGTAAACTATTATTGTCGTTATGTTTTTATCACCCATGAAATGGAACAAATAAGTGGTTGTCGTTTTATTGCATATTACCTGGGAAAAGTAGTCATCGACCATCATCGTCCTCCTAGAGTTATTCCCGGTAATGCCCCTAAAGGAGCCTGGAGTCCGCTTTGACGCCTAATCCCAAGATTTGGCATAGGCACTAGTTTTACGAAAGCGACTGCCATCTGACCTTCCAACCCAGAGGGAAAACTAGACCTCATTGGGATTAAGACCGGTTTCCTCACGATGTATTCCTTCACCGAGAAGCTAACGGTAAATATTCCGTATATAAGTGCCGAGAAACTCTTTGGTACGAGCCGGGATTCGAACCCACGACCGCCGCTTGACAACCGCATGCCTGAACCACTAGGCTACCGTAGCTCTGAAAAGTAGTCATGGATATTCATTATTATTTTTGCCCGTGCTCAGTGGCCCCGGAAAGCCGTCTTTTATCCTTTAAAACCAGTGGGCAAAAACGCATTTTATCCACTAGTGGGGAAAGTAATTTGACCTTGGAGCGTGTAACAACAAAGACTAAAAAACAGAACAAAATAAATATTTAAGAACTTTAAAAAAATTTGCTTGTTGCCTTCATCAGGTGCTGGGTCTCCAAATGTATGGGAAAACTAGAATACGACTCGCACTTGACCAAAATTCTACTTGATATTACTTAACGTTATTATTACTGTTAAAAAAGTTAAAAAAATAAAAATAAATTAAATAAAGTTTTTTTGCATATTGCACTTTCCTCGCTACAGTGAGGTGAAAAGTTTTGTGTTACACACGGTTGCATATGTATTTTACTTCTCGTGTGTTGAAACACTCACTACGCTCAGGATTCTAATTTACAACCACTCGCTTCGCTCGTGGTTCAACTATAGCATCCTTTCGCTGGCTCGTGTTTCAATTCCACATATAATATAAAATACAACTTTGCACCCAAGTATAACCAATAATTATAACTAAGTCACTGTATTGTTAGAGACGAGTCGATATCATTATGGTTTGCTATGTTGAAGCTGTTTTCTAAGGGTAAATAACAATCACCGGATGACTGTTAACGAAAAGGCAGAAAAACCAAGATATATAAAAATTTTTTTGCCAGATCAGTATTTTTTTTACCCAACAAGTAAAGACATCAATTTAACTTAGCAGACTGATTATATAATTATACTCAATCACTAAGACGAGCTATGTATAAAGTTTATTTAATTTTCCTCTTTAAAGAAATTAGGTTATCTGGCGGTCTCGCTATGAATCAACACCGTTGCATAACCAAAAAAAAATTTTTTTTAATCGATTGAACATCGTAACTTTAAAATTTGTGCGAGATGCCTTGTAGGTTGAAAGACTACCTGGTTATAATTTATATCTGAAGAAGGAAGTGACGAAATAAAATTATGTTTTTAAGGAGTGTATTCAGATGTACTCTTTGAGTAATTGATTCCATGGATTTAAAACATACATACATACAACACAAGGCATGTTGTTAATTGTGCAGTACATCGGCATAGGAAATTAAAAGTTCAATTTCCATCGAGTGAAGTTTTTTTTTACACATGAGATACCGCACAGGAAGATCTTCATAACTTACACAGATGGTATCAGAGCAATCTTTTTAATACCATAAATACCAATAAAACTTCGTATATAATTTTTAAAGCCAGAAATAAGAAAATCAGCCATCTTATGTCTTTATGTATTGACAACATAATTTTAAAATAATCAAACTAGGAAAAATATCTGAGCTTAATATCGGACAGCGGCCTAACGTGGAAATCACATATCAAAAAAATTAAATCAAAGCTATTATCTTTGTTAGGTTCAATACCATAGTATAATGTCTTTCGCCTACGGTCCGTTATATAATATTCACAATTCCTAGTTAAATCTCACTTAGACTATCTCGTAGAGATATGGGGCAGTGCGGCAAAAACTAATTTAAAAGAGATTCAAAAAACGCAAAACAAACTAAATAAGGTTTTGTTTCATTATGACTTTTTAAATTCAACCAAAAAAATCTATGCGGAAACTAAATTTATGAGTCTTAGTCTTAATACGAAAAATCGTTAACAAACAAGTACATTGTCAAACAACATTTACAACTAATAGACAGAGAAAGGGCGTCGAGTTCTTCGAAGCGCAGACAATTTATATGTACCTTTCCCCCGAAAAAAGAGCTACAGATGATATGATACAGAGAGAAAGTGTTTCGTGTTATTTTTCCTCGTTAAAAGTAACACGAAACATAAATATTTAATAAAATAATTTGTTTCGTTAAGAAGTATAAAGAGCTACACAGTACTACACACTTAACAGTCGAAGGAGCACGGTTACATAATAATTTACCTAAAAATATAAACGAGGCTGACTCATTCAATAATTTAAACAACCAAGGCATCAATAATATTCCCGTCATTTAATTTGAGTTAGAATCCGGCCCTAGCTTGTTATCAGTAGATGTATTGTGCGAGCGACGCGACGCTTGCGTGTATTTCTTTGCTCATGCTAATAATTGTATTCTCAATAAATAAGTGAAATGTATATTTCTTTGAGAATAATAAATAAATCTTTAACCGCAGATAGATTTTATTTATATTTTTTTATTTAAATATTAAGTCTATCACCCGTTTGCGGCTTGACGCTGACTTTTCGGACACCCTGTATTTACAATAATAATAACCTCAATTTTCAATTCATTCCGCACCATTAATGTTTTGTTTGTTACTCTCCGTGCTCTCACCGAATGGACCCTGCGGAAGACCAGCGCTGGCTGCAAAGCTAGCAACATGCTGAGCTGGGTCCATTTCGTGACAAAAAGGAAATGTGCTTTTTTTATTATTATCTGTGTTGTGTTTGTCACGAATAAATGTTTTGATTGATTGATTGATTGATTAACCCTACTCCGTATATTCCAGCCTTCTTATTAATGTGATATAATATGTATTTATCGCGTTCTTCCGTTCTCTCATCCGTTCTCCTTGTGTCACTCAGACCAAAGAGTACTATGAATAGACAGAGATAGAGACGTCAGTCAAGGGAATTGATGCCGAGCGCCATCTCGATTTTCGTCTCGTCAACAGCCCAAGCGTGAGCTATAGCCGTATACGCTTTACCTATACATGCATACATATTTATATACTTTTTTTATCTGCATAGCACAATGTTTTGAACTGGAAATTTGGAATCCTCGCACTTTCATTGCGCTTACTAAACACAAAATTCCAATTAAAGACACTCACTGTTTAATTTATCAACCGATAAAAATAAAAACAAAATTTGAATTATAACATCTTGTATTCGAGGTTTCACAGACAATTACAAACACGAAATATGAGCAATATCGTAAATATCCAAATCAAGGTCCAGATGAGAAAACACCAGGTTCAACCGAATAGAGCACTCGTTGCACACGATAACAAACGATAAATAATAATTAAAGGCAAATATGAAACAATTTTCAACGTAACCGTGACAGTCTGACGATGACGGAAGGTTGGGTTGCTTACGTTCCATTTCATGTAAAATTCTCTAACCGAATTTCAAATTTCAGTTTGAATAATAATCATCTATAAATAGTATGTTTTTTTAGCCGAATCAATTGTATAACGAATATACTAACGTGGAAGATATAATCAAATTACGTAAAATTACTTAAAAAAAAAAAAAATTGCCTGAATGTGATTCTCAGTCAGCCCCGCTCCCGCTTTGGACTAGCCATCAGGACTTACATAACGGAAATCTACTTTAGGTCTCCTCAAACACGCTGCGATTTTGACGTTTATAAGGATTATAATATAAGGGACTGAAAACACCGTGGCTCAGACCTATGACATCCCAGTTGACGGTTTCTAAAGCATGTTCTAATTCTATAAAAGTTTCTTGTATCTTTAAGGATCTTGTATTAAGTGTAGCTCCATTGATTTTACTCCTGGATCTTTGTTGTGTTCTATCAGTGTGTAGTTCTTTGGGTAGTGTTCTGTTGGCCATGGCCATTAGACTTTCTTCCTGCTAGCTTTTGGGGGTTTTGGTCTATCACCCCGCGGTGACCACCCGTATTGGGATCTGTTTGTTATTTATTAGCAATATTTCTGTATTATTCATTGTTCTCGTGTTTCCGGTAGAATGTAGTGATTCCTATAATTTATGTTAGCGGGCGTGTTTCTTCGACAGTGAATGAGATCTTTCTCTCATATAAGCAAATGCATGCAATGCTGGTGCTATAATGCTTTTCCCCCTTTCACGGAGTATGTCGGTGATGGAATGTTCTTAGGTGACAAAGAGGAATAAAAATATTTACAATAGCGAAGTTTAATTAGTCCTTAATTACCTATACCTACTCGACGTATATGCTCAGTTTTTTGTTCCAATAAAAATGTTACTTACCTATTGCTAACATAAAAGACTCCAGAATTTAATTTGTTTGCATAAAATAATATATACAGTCAAATGAAGGCCCTCATACATGGCATAATGACATTAGTACGCCACTGACAACGAAGATCATTAATTTATACCTTTCGTTCGCGTTGCCAATATGTACTATCACTCAGTGCAATCATTTACAACAGCGTTCATAATCATAACCATTATAAAATTAGTACTCCAGCCTACAGTTGTTAAGCCAACTAAAGCCGATTTTGCGACACCAACTTTTCGTACTCAAACAGTACCTTAAACACTGAACTTCGTAATTGACTACATAAAGCCCCTGAGGTGATTTGTACAGCACTCAGCCACAGTAGTCATACTGGGGCTGAGATGACAAACAAGGCAACTCGACTAACCACACAACAATATTGTAGGGAAGTTGGCACATGGCACTCGCCCGTGCAAGTCTTGGCTGTCCTATTAGGCAAGCGCTCCACACTTGACTCACGCTTGGCCCCTGCGACGTTCAAGTTTTGCATTTCGTTTTCAAGTTAGCGGAATTTGTGTGGCGCACGTTTGCATATTTCATGGTGCTCCGGGTTCTTTGTCGTCTTACTTAGATTTCCACGTATATTTTGAATTAAATAGGTTTAAATATAGGTACCTAATCAACAACACTGTACCACACTTGAACGTAGATCAATTACCTAACACAACACCTCGTTTACTAGTTTATAATACCAAAAAATACTACCAAAATTTAAAAAAACAAGCTTACCAGGCGAATAGTTTGTATGCAACGGCCTTTTAGGACTATTGGTCGATAGAAAATACCTAAGTGGGAACGCATAAGCCTGCAGCGTGCAGCGTGCAGCATGGCAGTGCCAAGTCGCCACGGATGTGCTCGCACACGGCTGATTTATACGTCGACGTCCGCCCATACAAGCAATTGAAAGCGCCAGCTCCCAAAGAGTTTTATATCCGTATTAAGCAATTCCTGAGCTGAATGTCTATTCCTCATACGAAATGTATGTATATTCTTCACTGTGTTTTTATGTTTTGTTGTTTGGTTATTAATGTTCGTAAAGAATCGTTTAAAAATAATTAGGATTAAGAATTCAGCCAGTCGATAACGTAACGCTGTGTACGTGTCAGGTAAATATGAACGTTTTTTTTGTGTGAAAATTACAGTTGATTAGTCCTAAAGATACGTAATTACCCCTCAGCACCGTTAGCAATACCTAGACGGTGCGCGAGCTCTCTCGCCTTATCCGTCTCTCTCTTATTAGAAAACATAGAAAGAGACCGGATAGTGAGTGCTGGGGAGCTCGAGAGAACTCGCGCGCCGTCTTGTGCTAACCGTGCTGCCCCCCTATTCTGTAACTAGTTTTAAGCTCACCTCAACGCTCACCCCCCATTGTATCTTGACACCGTGATGCGTAGTAACTAAGCGTAGGTAGAGGTCTAGTTTCGTGACGGGTGACTGGCGGGGTAAGCCGCATTAGCGCGTAGCGAATAACAGCCCCGAGGAATAACAGAATAGGGGGGCAGGTCAGTTTTCGAACACGTCTTAGAACTGGTCAGCAGCCCCCCTATTCCGTAACTTCCTTTAAGCTCACCTCAACGCTCACCTACCATTGTATCATGACACCGTGATGCGTAGTAACTAAGCGTAGGTAGAGGTCTAGTTTCGTGACGGGTGACTGGCGGGGTGAGCCGCATTAGCGCGTAGCGAATAACAGCCCCGGGGAATAACAGAATAGGGGGGCAGGTCAGTTTTCGAACACGTCTTAGAACTGGTCAGCAGCCCCCCTATTCCGTAACTTCCTTTAAGCTCACCTCAACGCTCACCTACCATTGTATCATGACACCGTGATGCGTAGTAACTAAGCGTAGGTAGAGCTCTAGTTTCGCGACGGGTGACCGGCGGGGTGAGCCGCGTTAGCGCTTAGCGAATAACAGCCCAGGTCGATCATGTAACACATTGTACGCGCGTCCGGTAGATCTAAATGTCATTTTTTCTATGGGAAAATGACAGTTGAGTTGTCCTAACGTGCGCTCGAGGAACATTAGAGAAAATAAATAAATATGTTTTTTCTCCAATGTGCTCGGAAAGGTTCGCCTCACTGTAGCTAAAATGGAAAATGAAGTTCCTCGTTGCTGATGATCTCAAATATAAAATGTTTATAGATATTACTGTACTGTCGCAGCGCAGTGGCCAAGAAATTGTATGAAATTCAATTACCTACATTATTCAGTTTCGCTTTATCCGACAAAATAAATTCATCCACGAATTGCTATTACCTAGCCTCTGCAATAATGTGCTATCATTATCCTTATCTAGTATCGTTAACTGCACTGGATTTGTTTTCCGTCACATATTCTTAATATTTGTGCACCAAAGTTAATTATCTTAATGGAGTTTCCCAGTTTTTAAAATATTTATAAGTTTAACATGTGTATCCGTGTGTCTGTCTGTTGCATCGTAGCTCCTAAACGGATGAACTGATTTGATTAAATTTAAATGTATTTATTTAGCACAAATGAAATCACGGAAACAAAAAATATCTATATCGATATTAGAAGCTTGTATTATTTTTCATTTACAAATAATGTAAGCAAAGGCAATTTCACAGAAGACTAATAAACTGAAAGAGTAATGAAATTGCTCAAGCACTTACTATATAATAAACACTTTTACTTAATGTAAACATTCTTGTTTATTGAAAGTGAATGAATATTTTATGAAATACTTCACAAAATATTCATTTTACGACATCGTTTATGAGTGAAATGTCGTTACATTTGCATATTCTAAAAATATTTTGGAGCTCACAAGAAAGAAGCGAACGGCACGCTTTGACACTAACGGCCCTCTAAATTCTCTCCAAATAGATTAAAAAGAAACCTCATAATAGCAGTACGTATAGCTACGAACATTCCTTAGAGCATCATAATTTTACTTGGGGCTTTTCAGGATATTGAGATCAGGCCCAAACCTGCTTCACGAAAAGCTAATGGTAAATATACAAGACGTCAAAATCGGCAACCTTGAAGCCACCTTCAAGGTTGCTGATTTTGACGTCTAGTATATTTACCATTAGCTTTTCGTCGAAAGGAAACATCGCGAGGAAGCCTGCATACGTCTGAGAAGAAAAATAATTCATAGGTTTATGCAGGATTTATGTGAATACCCAACCGGCACTAGGCCAGTGTGGTGACTACTACTCATTCTTCTCATCTGTGTGAGGATTTATGGAGTTCACATCTTGACTGAAAGCATAATTAATAACGAACACAGTGTTCATGCCTAAATACGTACTTATTTAAAATTAGACATAAGTAATTAGCATATCACACTGTTATAATTGGGTAATAATGACCTTAGATTAGATATACTTTATGAAAATCTTCAAAGCTTTTAATTGTTATTGTATGTAGTTTACTTTACGGCTCAATTACATACACTGTTTCCAGTCAAACATCCAAAGATTCCAAATAACTCTACCACATGCGGGTCAACTTGCTACTTAGGGCCAGTTTACACATTAATTAGTGATTGGTACGAGCCCATACATTTACTGCAAGTGCGGTTAGCTTTTGTATGGACCCGCTCTAAACACTAATCAATGAGTAAACCGGCCCTTACTGCAGGTGCAGCCACTGCTACATCCCGCTACGGCGTAGCTCTAACAAGCATTGGCTGGTCATTTTCGTGTTGACGTTCGGGGTGACAACGATAATTCTCACAGTTATTTTATCCGAAACTATTGAACAACAACATTTGGTTTTCTTTTTGCTTGTATTAGAAGCATAGGTTCTGGGGTTTTTCGATTTCGATTAGATTTATAATGCATGAGGTTAGAGGGTGGAGTAAAAATATGTTCTAGCTAGGTCTTATATCGAAAATTAAGCTGTGTTCTCACAGAGCAAAGTTCGGTATTCCAGGTACTATCGACAATACAGCTAACTGACCATCGGTGCACCTTAAGTGCATTGTAATAGTAATAAGGCTCTATATAAACACAGTCAATCAGTTAACAGTGTTGTCGTTTGTACTTGTGCACGGAAACTTCTTACAGGTACAAATAATTAATATTAAAAAATAGGGAACATTTTAAATATACGTAACAGTAATATAGTGATAGTATATAAAGTAGTATTGATCGAATTTGTTTGCGGGGTACGTGTCGTAAAGTCGGTAATCGCTTTAGACATGTATCATGAACCCGAAGCAAATTGCGGAATATCGAGTTATGATGTCACCAGCCGACATCGCACTGCATACCGCAATCGCCCGGGGCACTCCACTGGTCAACTGTCAGCACAGAAGTAGCTTCGAAAATGTGCTCAAAATAAACTACGCAATCTCTTATATTCTTGATATTTGAATAATACTTATATTGATTTTAACTTTTGCTAATCTTACACATTATGAACGAACACACATTTAAGTGTACCTAATTATTCTCAAACTCATTTATTTACCTTTTTTTAACGTTGTGTACGTTAAAAAAAAGGTAAAATTTATGTCAAATTTTTCCCATAAATATGTCAATTTACAAATTCCAAATAAAAGTTAATTTCAAGTATTCAGGTATTTATAGCACTCATGTTTTTACAGCATGGTACATAATTAACACATGTTAAAATAATTCACGTGAACCCTGTAAGAGCATCACAATGTTTGTTACCTAAAACTATATGTATTACATAAAGTATCTAACTTATCAAAACTAGACGTATTATTTCTTGGTTATTTTGTTGTAGATCGTTGTGTCTGTTGTTTATATTAAACTTGTTTATAAAACTATGCTATCCTATTTTAATCGAGGCTATTAACTATCTTTGTGTAAAATTTTAACCAAATCGGTTGAGTCGTTCAAGCGTTATTGAGGAACAACCATCCAAACATGCAAACTTTCACATTTATAATACGAGTATTAGTAGGATAGTAGGATTTGTACGTCAGCGTCATATAGTTAGTAGTAGCCAAGGTAGCTAAATATTTCGGTATACGTCTTTATTAGTGTAAGATGGGTGTGTTACGAAATATTTGGCTGCTCTCGCTGCTACTAATTATGACGCTGACGGTACAGGGTATATTATTCAAACGCTGCAGTGAGAATTAAGAGGAATTCCGTATGTCTTGTAGTTTCGAATTTACCTGTTATAAAATTCTATAAATCTATGCGGTTTAGTACTAGTAATGTTTATGGACTTTGTATATTTTGTCAACTATGTACGCATTAATAAATAAATTAATAAATATTAGGGGAAAATACCACACAAATCGAACTAGCTCCATAGTAAACTCACAAAGGCTTGTGTTAAATGAGAAAAAAAAACAAATTCACTTAAAGAATAATATGCGTTGTTTAGAAATACATGTTTTAGTTTATTTTTAAAGTAACTAATTATCTTTATTTAATTTATTATGACTTATTCCGATAGTTGTTTGTATACTTATATCTTAGGCCACCATGCGGTAACGGCGTATTCGTTTAGTGTAAAATTCAGAGTGTGTTTGCGAACTTCACATCTCTAGATTTTACAAGCAGGGTATTTTTGATGTTTAGTTAAGTGAGGCTTGCTATCGGTTTGTTTTATGTTTACACGTATACGGAAACGGTAAGTTTTATTTGCAGCGTGGACACAAAGGGAGCACCGGTACTATTACCCAGAGGATTATTCCGTAGCTGAGCCTAGGAGAAATCGTAAGAGTACCTACTCATATGTTGCGACTGTTGCGAGTGCGGTTTGAAAGTCGGTACTCTTTTATTTATTTCTCGATGTGCATTAATGAATTTGGACAGTAGTACTAATGTGTTTTATTAGTGGTTTCCGGATTATTAGTGTCTTTTTAAATTCAATTTCACATTTTCATTTCAAAGTCCAATATCTCGAAAACGGCTGATCAGATTTTCATGAAACATGGCTAAGAACAGCCGGGATCACATCAGCTTTCGAATAAAAAAACCGCATTCAAATCGGTTTATCCGTTTTGGAGCTACCATACCACAGACAGATACACAGACACGTTAAACTTATAACACCCGTTTCTTTGCGTCGGGGGTTGATAATATTAAAAGGTAGACTTTGTGAGGGTGTAGCTTTGTAAGATTGTATGAATTGGGTAATCTCCGGACCTACCTACTCATCCGATTTTAACATCCCAGTATAGAATACTTTGGTATTGTATAAGCAATTTGATCTTAGGATAGATCTAGAAAGTAAGATTATTTTTCTACTCCTGTACTTACTGTTATTTGCTTTTTATATAACTAGTAGGGAAGGTCACTTTTGTATAAGAAAAAACAAATTGATTGTTTTTCCTCGGGCACAGATGTAAAACGGTGCTAAATATTCAGTTTAAATGATATGTCAAAAAAATTTGCTATCGGGATACATCTTTTACCTCCGGATCCATACCAAAGTATTATTAACTAGTCTATAGCCACTAAATAAAATATAATGACAACGATAATAAAGCCGTTGAAACTCTCTATAGCTGAAAAACGCACTGTTCAGCGTGCCGTTATGGTTCATACATTTTTTTTATAAAATAACTGTTAAAATCAGTCCGTATTTTGAAGTAGTAGGTACTAACTTCACAAACAAATTTGCTTCTGCTTATTTGGGCATAAGGCCTCTTAATTGCGACAATCGCTACTCACGCCGCTGGCGTTTACTTATACAACAGTTGCATAAAATGCTATAAATGGCTAGTAGTAAACAGTTGATTTCAATTACGAATTAGGGCATTGATTGACAATAAGGTCACGCAATCTGGCAAATGTCATCTTTTGTTTTAAGGCTTGTACTGTTCGATCTAAGAATGATCACTATATAAATAATACATAACTATAAAGACCGAGAAATAAGAAATTGCCTGCCGAGTGTCATATCGACGGCCGCGCATAGCAAGGCCGGATAATAATACGAGGCAGGCAATTCCTAGTTCCAGCCGAGGTATGTGTATACCTAGTGCTTTTTTCAAACGTGCATTTAATTTTAACAAAACCTAAGATGATTTTAAATGGCGAACGCTCTATGAGGTTGTCACCAATTGAAGGTGAAACAAAATACAATCACTTTGCAGGCATCCAATGTTATATCAAGTTTCATTCATTATCCGCATGTGATAATTCGCTGCCTATATTCCATTACATGTTTGAGAAAAAAACGTTTTACGTTATAGAATTAACTGGCGACTGGTTTGAAAAACCTAATCATTGAGGCCTTAAAATTGAATAAACTAGGTACTACATCTACGTTAGGAGGGAAAAACCAGAAAATTAATTTGCAAATAGAGCCTTAGCGCTCTCTCGAGTGTTGGTTCGCGTAGTGCTCTAGTTAACTAGGGAAATGTGACGCAATTTCGTCACGGCTACTTTAAGCGCGACCTCTGCCAATCTTTGGAATGGGAAATGTGTAGGTAGGTTAATGGTATTTAAGGCTCCAACAAGAGATCCAACCTAGGCAATGTAAAAACATTTAGCTACAAAACTTATACAGCTTTACAAAGAGTTTCCAACATTTAAAGAGGTAATTGATTTTTGTGCTGCAAGCTACCAATGGATAGTGACACGGCGTATAACAAAGATCCCATAAAAAATATTCCATGTGAAAAAGAGGCCAAGTTGTGAGTTATTTCGTATAGCCAAGTCTACCTTTAACGGTGGAAGAGTTTCGAGACTTGGCTTCTTTTTTACATGGAATGTTTTTTTATGGTTTCTCGCTTCTTTTTGTAGGTTATTGCGTTATCAATACATAAAAATTATGAATGCAGTTCCAGTATATGAGATTACAAAGTTTATTTATGTAGTTGGTGTATCTAAAAAACAGGACCGAAATTGAAAAATATTTTAGGTTTTTCTTGATTTAACCACTAAACACTAATTGTATTCTAAATTTGAAGACTCTATGTCTGCTAGAAGTGCCTTAGAGTTTTGATGATCGGTCAGTCAGTCAACAGTGATTGAGTGCCAAAATTAAGAAACTGACTGGTTCCTAATTCTAAACTACTGTTCCAAATTGAATGAAATTTGAAATATACCGTACAATGCCTGCTTGGTTACTGAAAATCTAGGCTTCTAGTTTTATCCACAAAGAAGTTATAGGGGGGTCGAAAATGACCTAAAATGCTTCGAGAAAAGGATGGTACGGCCGTGCCGCTGTTTTGCTCGACTTGGCGGGTACACTGCAGTGCCCCAGATACAATACGCCACTTAAATGGACTTAATACAATCTTTTACCTGTTTAGGTTTTCATTGTGGATAACATGATGTTCTCAAAGCCATTTTCTTACTTTTTTACGTTGTTTGTATTTCGGGAGTCTACTGATAGACGTCATAAAATTGTGGGAAATACCGTCGTCTCTCGATGAAAAATAAACAAGTATTAAATTAAAAGTGAATCTAACGGGCGATATAATTAAATGTAGTCTCCTTTTACAACATTGCTAATTGACAACCTCAGACGATATCAGAGGTCTAAAGCAGGCACTGTTCGGTCAAGCAGCGGGGTCCTGTTTATTAAACACACAACGTTAATGAAATGTACATAATTATGCAGCAAAAAATACATTTACTGAAGCATGGCAAGAGTAAATTAAATTAAATACATTCAGAAGTTGGATGATGCACAGCTTTAGTGAATTTGCACCGGTTTACGGTAGCACCGCAGTGAAAGTAGGTATTTCGTTGAAGTATTTAACAAAATTATATACCTGAACTTTTGCTTTGTGCTAAATATAAGCTATATTGTTCGGAGGGCGCTTGTGTCGGCGAATGTGCCGTGTGTGCTGCAAAAGGCCTGACGGTTTGACCTTGGTGCCCTGGCAGAAAGGCAAGTGTCTGCTATGGAACGCGGCATGTGTCAGCTCTTTTGCTGTTTCGCACATTAGTCGCACCTCGCGGGCACCTAGCGCAGCGGCCTGCAGAGGCAGGGAAAATTGGGTTTGCCGGCTTAGTAGGTATAGACAGACGAGCGTATCGAGCTACGTTTATCCATCTATATCTACTTGGCCAGCATCAGTCATTTTTGGGGTCTTTCAGTCAAAGTATAGAATCAATTGCTCCTTTCTTAGCTTATATTTTCGATAAATGTATTGATACTGGAGTACTTCCTGACCTCATGAAACACAGTCAAATTATTCCGTTAATAACAAAAATGCGTCCTTGGTTAATGGAAATGCAGGCTTCTAGTTTTATCCACAACGAAGTTATAGGGGGGTCGAAAATGGCCTGAACTGCTTTGAGAAAAGGATGGTACGGCCGTGCCGCTGTTTCGCTCGACTTGGCGGGGCCACTGCCGTGCCCCCAGATTAAATTTAAATTAGAAGATGTGTCCCACTACGCTGGATTTTTGCAATGACAATCGATTTTTTAATGTACCAATAGTAGAAGGGGGCATTACCATATCTCTAATACAGCTGAGACCAGCTGAGGGTTCTTCATCAGATACTTCAACCTTCGATTTTTGACATCAAATGAAGCAGCCCACCAAGTTGAATATTTTTTGTAAAGGCGGTATAGTAATAGTTTGGTTGGGCTCTTGTGTTTTCTAATCAGGGTCACCAGGTACTCCAGATCTTCGATTATCCTAGTTTTTATAGTTTTCCCTTTATGTGGCCATTAAACCCTAACTCTGTACCAAATTTCAGCTCTCTGAGTTCATGAGTGAGTGAGTGAGTGAGTGTCATAAATGCGAAACTTTGCTTTCGCTTAACTTCGGAACTAAATGACTTACATACTTGAAATTTTGGATTTTAAGTATGTGATTATAGCTTACTGGATGACGAAAAGTTCTGCAGAACGCAGAACGTTTATTAACTGTCTTATCTGGGGGCACGGTAGTCCGTCGGTCTTATCCAGTGGTTCTCAAATAGGGGCCTGAAAATGCGGCGAAATGGTTCCAATAAAGGATGTTACGGCAGTGTTTGCTTCGCGCTCGACTTGGCGGGGGCACTACCGTGCCCCCAGATAAGACAGTTAATAAACGTTGAGACGGCCAGGCTTATATCCAATGTAATGGATACTATTTTGTAACTCAACTTAACTACTTTGTAAACTTAATTCTGAAAGAAATAAAAGGTTTTTTTATTTTATTTTATTTATGTGTATGTCAGCTTCGCTTCATCCGCAAAATCAACTCGCCCACGTATTGATATTTCCCGGCCTCTGCAATAATGTAATATTAAAGTAATCTTCCTGTGATTAGAAAGTAATCAATAAATGGACAAATGAGCTATAGACCGATGCCGAAGTCCCGAGTTCACCTATACAATTACAGACGAGGTACTTATACACGGAGGTACCTATACACGGTGATTTTTAATTCGTGGCCAGGAGTATTTTAAAAAATTCTGTAATTGATATCAAACACGATTAACTCGAAGTTACCTAAAACAAACGTTATTTTTTGAACGGAATAAAACAGGATGATGAATTACTTTATAATTCAATATCACTGTCGCCCTAATGGTAGTTTAATATTAAATCTATGGAACTAAAACCTTAAAAACAATTTTATAAACAAACCTAAAGACCCTTGTGTCCAATAATAAATTTAAGAGTAATAAACTGTAATTTTTCAGATTCTTGTGATATTGAGGCGAAAGGTGCTTGTGTTAAGTATTTTCTAGGAAATAGTAAAAGAGATGTTACTGTCACAAGTGTTTATAATGAAGTAACTAGATAAACAAGAATCATATAAAATATTAAATAAAAGAATATGTCAAATAGAATATGCCTAATATAAAAGAAAGGTAACTTATAAAGAGTCTGCACAACAAGAGATTAGACTATCTACAACAGCCGCCCTTAATCGATGTTGTGCCTGACAACAATAAAATAAAGGTAAGTTTCTAGTCCTAAACTAATTGTGCACCTTTTGTGTACCAAAGGCCCAAGTGGCTTAGTGAGGACATCTGCATCTGCATGTCACTACTTTTTACATATTCTTATGTAACAACATTATTGGATACTTTTTCCCTAATAAAGTGAAACCTAATATCAATATGCTTCGTCCTGCTGTGGTGTATAGGGTTCCGAACGAGATTGATGGCACTCTGACTGTCTGACGCTAAGTTAACTGACGTAAGTTTACCTGTTATCTCATAAGTAAAGCGACGTAAATAACAAGCTTCCTTAGTGGCAGATGCTAACGCCATATATTCTGCGTCCGTAGATGACAAAGCAGTCGTAGGTTGCTTCTTTGACTCCCAGGATACTGGTCCTCCAGCTAACTTGAAGGTATAGCCAGTATACGACTTCCTGTCGATCGGACAGTTTGCCCAATCGGCGGCGCAAAAGCCTTTTAAAGGTTCTCCACTTCTCCTGTAAACCAAAAAATAGTTTAGAGTACCCTTCAGGTACTGTAGAACCCTCTTTGCAGCATTCCAGTTTTCCTTAGTAAAACACGTATTAAACTGACTTAAATATCTTGTCGTATAAGCAATATCGGGGCAAGAATTCTGTGTCAGGTACATGAGGCTTCCAATTAAGTTTTGGTAGGGATAAGACTCACAAACATCACCATCACTTCTCCTCTCCATGCACTTTTTTTACTAATGGAGTATTCACCGTCTTACATTCTCTCATATTGAACTTATCCAACAGCGATAGAATGTAATTGGTTGATTTATTTTAACACTCTCGGAATCGCATTCAATTTGCAATTCCAAATACGATTTTTGTATTCCGAGATCTTTTAGTGAAAAATATTTCGACAAATCTTTCTTAACAGCGTCAAATGTCAATTCAGATTTATAGAAGACTATTATATCATCGACAAAGACACCCAAAATCACGAGTTCTTGACCAAAGAGTAGTATACACGCAAGGCCGAGGGAGTTTCTATGAAACCTATTTTAATAAGCGTTTCGTTTAACTTTTTGTTCCAAGCTCGTGGTGCCTGTTTTAGGCCGTATAATGATTTTCTCAGCAAACAAACCTTGTTTTCCTTGCCTTTTTCTACAAAACCAAGAGGTTGCGCCATGAAAACCTCTTCTTCTAAGTCTCCGTTTAGGAACGCGGTATCGACGTCCAAGTGCTTCATTCTTAGGCCCATCTCTGCAGCTAGTGCAAATAGAGTGCGCAACGAAGAATGACGAATCACTGGTGCAAAAGTCTCGTCGTAGCCCACTCCTTTGACTTGATTAAAACCTTTGACGACGAGTCTTGCCTTATATTTCGTGATATTACCATAAGCGTCCTTTTTAATTTTATAAATCCATTTACATGGTAGAACCTTTTTATTTGGTTTATCCACTAAATCCCACGTATGGAGTTTACTCAGGGAATTATACTCATCAGCCATTGCATGCTGCCATTTTCCAGCATCGTCGGCATGAGTAGCTTCATAGTATGTCGTCGGTTCCCCAGAATCGACCGATGACACATTGTACGTAAGGAAATCCGGTCTTCTCCTATTTCTAGGGGGGTACCTCGGCTCGTGAATAGGTTGTTCCTCATTCACACTTGCTGATTCTACATCATCATCAGAAAGCGTCATTTCATGAGAATCTTGCTGCTCTTCCATAGCTGCTGCCTCTTCGATATTAACCTGATGCTCTGATGTAGATGATTCAGCGGCAGGACCGGTACTCTCAATACAATCAAAGAATTGACAATCTTCTGTTTCCGGCGCCTTGTCTTCAAATAATAATACGGAGTCTGACACACAGGCTCAGTCTCGTCTCTCGCTGCTTCAACCCTGTAAAGCTATTTTCAAAAAGTTGCATCTCGGGACATATATACTTTTCGTGGGTTAGACGGATCCCTAAAAATATAAGTATTTGGGTTTTCTGAATAACCGACAAAAATTGCTTCTTTTACCTTTAAGTCTAATTTCTTCCTGTGACATGAAGGTATGTGCACTAGTGCTCTTCATCCGAACACTTTCAAATGCCCAAGGTCACTCCTACGGCCACACCACCTATCATAAGGAATTTGTTCACCTAAAGCTCTGTGAGGTGACCTATTTTTAAGATATATAGCAGCCCTGAAAGCGTCTTCCCAGTACGCTTTCGGCAGTGAGCTTTCAGCCAATAACGATCTCGCCTTTTCTGTTATTGATCTGTGAGTTCGTTCAGCTACTCCGACTTGTTGAGGGCTGTACGGTGTCGTCATTTGATGATCGATACCTTTTGAGTCTAGGTAATCAATAAAGTCCTTGTTGACGAACTCCTTGCCCCCGTCAGTCCTAACCGCTACGAAGGTTTGAAAAAGACAAAACTTTTCATTAACCTCTGTCTTTGAAGAAATAAAGTAAGCAAATACCTTTCTTGTATAATCGTCCACTAAAGTTAACATATACTTATTCCCCTAAAAGGAGGTTGTAGACATAGGCCCACATAAATCAATATGAACCAATTCCAATGGCGAGGTAGCCCTATTAAATGCTTCCTTCTTAAAAGGTTTTCTTGCTTGTTTGCCTTCTACGCAAGCGATGCAATTCGTTTTATCGGCTACTTTAAACTCTACGCCTACCTCGTGATTCTTCAGTTGACTCATGCCTATACGACACAAGTGTTCTAACCTCTTGTGCCAAAGTTGGTAACTATTCAGACAGCCAGTGCACATCCTGCGTCAAATAATTGTTGCCACCGTATCGGGAACATTTACTGTACAATCAAGTACATACAGTCCATCACAGGGCGAGGCATGAAGAACGGAATCACCTCTAAAACGAAAAGTATTATTTTTATAAAAATTACATCCACTTTTATCAAAAACACATTTAAAACCCTTATCAACAGCTTTCTGTACAGATAACAGATTTGCTTTTAAATCAGGAACAAAAGCAACGTCACTGATCCTGTTGACAACGTTCTCTGGTGTATTTATTGAGACATTACCAATTCCGCAGCACTGTATTTGCTCTCCGTTTGCGACTGTGATGCTACCATTATTCATTAAAGAAATATCTTGAAACCAATCACGTCTAGAGGTCATATTTTTGGAGCATCCCGAGTCTACGTACCAAAGATCCTTATTAGAATGGCCAGAAGTGTTGAGAGCAGTAAATGTCGAGTCGTTTCCTTTTACACCATTAGCTTTCTCCTTCTTGCATCTCAGTGGACAGTCCGGCCTTTTATGTCCAGGCACTTTACAGTCGTAACACACTATTTCTTTCTTCTTAAATTTAGATTTCAGTCTGGCATTAAAACCGGAATCCATTGGTGCAGCTGCATTTTTGGACATCTCATTCAGCAGTTTCGATTTCACTAAATCAGTTGTTACGTCGACATTACAGTTCTCTAGCGCCATAATAAGAGGCTCATATTTTGGGGTGAGAGCTCCCAAAAGTATAGCGGCAATCGACGTATCTTCTATTACCTTGTCAATATCCGCCAAGTCCTGTGCGGTTGACATAACTGCATTAATGTACAGTTCGATATTATCGAAGTCTGACAGACTTAATCTGTACAGTTTACGCTCTAAAGCTAGTCTTCGTCCCATTCCTTTGTCCTCAAAAGCTTTCTGCAAACATTTCCATGCTTCGGCTGCAGTTTTTGCACATCTGATGTGCGTAATAGCTGAACCGTTTACTGTTAAGCAAATTTTTGCAAGTGCTTTTGCGTCGTTTCGTACCTTGATCGAGGCGAGGGTCGTGTCATCTTCTGTATACGTATATCCACTTACTGTTGCCCATAAATCCTCGTGTAAAAGGTAATTACGCATTTTGAACATCCACGTAGGATACTCATCTTTATTCTTCAGGCAAAAAGAGGGAGTCGAACATGAATTCGACGAAGTTGACTTATTAACACCTGAGACATCTCCAGATTCATTTGACATTTCGAAAAAAAATATTTCTAGGAAATAGTAAAAGAGATGTTACTGTCACAAGTGTTTATAATGAAGTAACTAGGTAAACAAGAATCATATAAAATATTAAATAAAAGAATATGTCAAATAGAATATGCCTAATATAAAAGAAAGATAACTTATAAAGAGTCTGCACAACAAGAGATTAGACTATCTACAACACAGATGCATAATGACAAGAAGAGTTTATTAGACGTACGGCCTATCGAATTTCCCGCCAAGCCAAAAAACTTGACGTATGTATCTAGTTAACCTCAAGAAATATGTAGGGTGATAAAAATTCAGTGGACATTGGTGTTAACATTATCATTAAATTTAATTAACTAAACAGTGATTTAATTGCATGACACCTCATCCATTGAAATTCGTTTTGGCTGGTTATCTATATTTTTTGACTTCTGATCACAGATTAAAAATCACCGTGTATAATATAATTTAATATTGTTAGCTTTTTAACTACTCCGATGAAAGTTACTCTTTCTTTAGAACTCAACCTTTTTTCATGGCTTATTTATTTTCAATACCTGTATCTACAGGTTTTTCTTATTGGTCAATATTCATATATACTAAGTAGGTATATAGCTTTTAAAATGTTTTTAGTGTCGTAAAACCAAAATCAATCGTAACTTTTTGTCGAATGTTATAGGGAGCACACGGTGTGCTCTAAATGGCTCTGGACCTTAGTAACCTTGCCAATTTTTTGTCTTGTTATATTATCATCGACTATTTACATTAATCGCCGGGCACGGTGCTAAAGTATTGAAATGGTTTCTGACTGTAACGGTACCACACAAAGATTAAAAACGAGGTTCAGCCCTCGTTCGTTATCTCTGCGTGATGACAAGGAAAGAGAATAATATTTTTTACTACAAATAAAGAATGTTATAGAGAGTGAAATTAAATTACTGCTTTCCCTAGCCGAGCAGAAAAGTTTTATAGAGATTTATGATAAAGAGTCGTGACGCATTTAACCCCATAAGTACTGATGTTGCCTTTGTTGTTAACTCTATGCGCATTCCGTTTCTCTTCACTGACGTGCATTTAGAATTTCGAATTCTGCTGTTTATACTCTATCGCACTTAATCCCTGACTTTCGTGGCCATTATTAGTCTAAAAGCCCACGACAATAAACCTAGTTCGATAAGACTACCGGATGATATATATTTATAATGAGTCACGTCATAAATGGATGAACGCGGTTTTTGCATTGCAGCACAGTCATTTCGTGTTCATCCATTAATGCCGTAACTAATGATATATGTATCATCCGGTAGTCTTATTGAACTAAGTTTGGTGTAAGTAGTAAAAAGTGCAAGTGCTTTTTGTATAAGTAACTTCCTAAGTAATATTCTAAATTACCATACCGAATGGTGTTGGATCATAGGGTTGCTAAAACGTTTAAGATATATCATCATATCATATCATATCATAACTTTATTTGTCGAAAAGCAGGTGATGATAAACACAGGTGTTACAGGCATTGCCTTACTTAAAGTAATCCACTTTTTGCCATACAAGACATACATATATTTATATTTCAGCGTCTTAAATTAAGCAGTTAGAAGTAGAAACAGATATATATAGATGTTGTACTATTTTAATACGGCCTTTGGTTGACTGAAGCGACGCGAAAATGCGCTAACAATAAAATAGACACCGGTCTAGTACAATACTCATGTAATCTAATAATGTTTATGTCAAATAGTTTTTCAGTTATGAAGGGGACAAAAGTGGCTCCAAATGGTTCGTGGAATAATACACACGCTGCTCGCTAGTTCTGTTAGCTTGGACTTGGCTTGACACGCTACCGCGTGTCTAGATATTCAAAGAAAGAAGATACTTAATACTTAAATATATCTCGATCGATTAGCCTATCCCAGACAAATAAATTCCATCAAAAGAAAATTCCTGGACCGTTTCGTAAATTGTGGTTGTGTTCTTTCATCACTCAGCATAAGCATCACTCACCGCGCATAAATGTCTATGAGCATAGTTTATGCATCGCAATTCGTATGACTAAAAATAATTATGATCTTCAATATAATGACTAAAACTTGTATGATGATCAACATTAACTATGATTAAACAAAATATGACATAGTACAGGTTATGACAATGAAAGTATTATGCGCAACAACTTTATGCGTAAAGTTGTATGGCTTTCGAAATTATGACGAGTCATTATGCGACTAGATGGACACCCGTTAAAAAGATACCATACAGAGGGCGAATCTATATAAAATTTTATTCAGAAACTTATGATTTTCCGGAGGCTAATTCGGAAAATTCCGAAGAAAATCTGCAGCGTAGACTAAGTAATAAAATTGGCACCATTCCCAAAACCGGACATTTTATGATTTTCTGAATTTCAACTCAATCGGCTTAACGACTTATTATCTTCTATAATCATCGAGCCGTATTTTATTTGCGGATTGCGATTGCGTGTGCATCGGATATGGTAGCTGTGCCGAGAGGAAATTAGTAAGGATTGGAATTCGTAACCCCTCTGTGGTCATAATCGGGAACCATTCCATTGATCGCGCCACTCAGGCACGATTTAATCAAAATACCTGTTGACCACGATTCAGTTAAAAGCATTTTTCTGGAATTATCTTACAATAAATACAATTATGTCCAGACTGTTCGAGTGTAATGCATTTTAATTTGATTCATTGAAGTATTATTGTAATAATATAATAATTAAAACAATATCTTACCTTAGTGTATAAAACCTTTTTTTTTAAATGTAAACCTTATTGATCATTAAGTTGGAATGGATAAAAAATATATTGTGAAATATTGAGAACCTATCTTTTTTTTTTTCAATGCAAGCATGTCATATTATCCAGCGGCACAGGTTATATAATCCAGCGGCCTCGTCTGCCTATCTGTTTACGATAAACATTGACATATTGTTTGACTTTGGGTACGTATGTCTAACTTTTTATCGGCAGTATTATATTAAGTACCTAATCAGGCATTCATAACTATTGCCCTGGTGTATTTGCGTGTGCATCGGATAAGGTAGTACACATTTTGAGACGGGACGCTAGAATTATTTATTGTTGAAACGAAAATACGAGTTAAAAACGGTTGTAATGTTTTATCGACCGAATTTTATCTATTAAAGTATACCATTCATAATTGAAATCATTGTCAACAATTAAATAAATATTAGGGCTCAATTTTGTACAAATTGAACTAGCTCTACGAATTATAATGGAAAATGACTTGAAATAAAGTCCTTAACTTAACTTTGATCTTACTGTGTTCAAGTTTCGTCACAGTGGAAGTAACTGATTTTATTATTGGTAGTAGCGACAATATGTTGAACAAATAAAACCGTTTGTAGCGGCCACTCTGCTGTCACCACAAATTGGATTGACTCCGGATAGAAATATACGTCCGCTCCCTGCGGTGAATTTGGTGGGGCCCGAGATTCAGACCCGACACGGGAAAGATTCGACACCAAAATGTTTTAAGGTGGTTCGATTTCCATACAAAACGTTATTTGACATTCACAGGCTAACGGCGTGATTTTTTAAGAAACCTGTAACAGACGCAGGCTAACGGCGTGATTTTTTAAGAAACCTGTGTAAGTAACTTTCACAAATTGGCTTTCCATTTGCTTGTATAAACTAGAATAATTTGAGAAAAATGGTTTTCCCAAACTATGACGTCATAATATTTCAAATTATTCTAGTTTATTCAAGAAAAAGGGGAATTTCGCGCAAATGGAAAGCCAATTTATGAAAGTTAGTTACATAACTTTCTTAAAAAATCACGCCGTTAGCCTGCGAATGTCAAATAACGTTTTGTATGGAAACCGAACCATCTAAAGACTCATTACATTCGCAATTATGTTAAACTTTTAGGTATTAGATATAAATCTAGAAGTTATGCCAAGAAATCATTTTACGTAATAATACGGGTAATAGATTTGCCTTTCAGAAGTCACGGTACGATCCAATTAATTGGGATATTGCCAGTAGTTGTCAACAAGTTAGTACTATGGTGCCGAGTTGCCAACTGGAATTTTTCCTCCGTTATTTGCAACACCTTATGGTTTTTATTAACCAGTTTACATTTGTATATTTCCATTGTCAATTAGTACTTAACCGAAGATTATTATTCTCACCTTGCTAGTATATGTACAAACACATTTGTTTAACATCATACCATACATTAACCTCATACCAGACTAAGTTAGTTGGTTACAGAAATATAGGTTTGTGAGTTGTCCATATGTGAAACATTTGGCAAGCTTCTACGTGGGGTATTACTGTCGTCAATGAATGTAAAGCTCATAATTTCTACACTATTAAAGTGCTAACTGTCTAACTACTATAAACTTTCAGACGATGGAGTTTTACGTAAAATACGCCTTCTTTGCGTTATATTATCCTTAGATGAATAGCTACTTTGTACTTCACTAGTATCTTGAATTGGAGTTTTTGTTGGGTTTTCCCCGGTTCTTGACAGTTTTAACACTTCCATTTTTGCTTGCTTTCTGTATTTATTGTATTTTGTTTTTAAATTCATTTTAATACACAATCAGTCGTTATAAATAGTTATAATGACTCAGCAATGTTCTTCCAATACCCTTGACATTGACGCTATTAACAAACATTTCAGCGCGTCGCCGGTTATTCTTGACCCATCCATTAAACAATCCACTCTATCACTTCTTGCCAGTATTACACACCCTGACTTATCTAAATAAATAAATATTAGGGGACAATCTTACACAAATCGACCTAGTCCCAAACTAAGCAAAGCTTGTACTATGGGTACTAGACGACGATAAACATACTTATATAGATAAATAAATACTTAAATACATAGAAAACATCCATGACTCAGGAACAAATATTCGTGCTCATCACACAAATAAATGCCCTTACCGGGATTCGAACCCAGGACCTCTTGCTTCGTAGGCAGGCTCACTACCAACTAGGCTAAAGCGGTCGTCTCCCTTTGAATTTGGTTTGATTTCACCGCAAGAGACGCTTGCCATTCTCAAATCTGTTAAGACGAAGGCCATCGGTGACGATAGCCTCAGTGTGGATATAATTATGCTCGTAGCGGATTTTATTGTTCCTACCCTTTCGGATATTATAAATTTCTCCTTGTCCACTGGAACCTTTCCGGCTTCGTGGAAGTGTGCTAACGTAATTCCTCTCCCCAAAATCCCTAATGCTGTATCTTTCACTCAATACCGCCCTATTTCTATTCTCCCAGTTTTGTCAAAGATCATTGAACATTATGTTAATCGTCGTCTCCTTTCACACCTTAACAGAAATTCTTTGGTTAATCCTTTCCAATCCGGATTCCGCCCCGGGCATAGCACGGTCACCGCTTTAGTTAACGTCACCGATGACATTCGTCTCAATATTGAATCCAAAAAGCTTACTGCCCTTGTTCTTCTTGATTTTAGCAGTGCTTTTAATACGGTAGATTTTGATATTCTGCTAGGTATTCTCCGCTCTCTTAACATTTCTGAAACTCCCTTATCCTGGTTTTGCAGCTACCTCTTTGGCAGGCGCCAGCGCGTTATGTTCGATGACAAGATGTCTGAGTGGTGCGAACTCTCCGCTGGCGTTCCCCAGGGAGGTGTGCTTTCTCCATTATTGTTCTCTGTTTTCATAAATAGTATCACCGAATCCCTAACTACATCATATCACCTTTACGCAGATGACCTACAGATTTATGCAGCGGCTACTGTGGATGAGATCTCCTCATTAATCTCGGAAGTCAATCGAAACCTTGAGTCGATACGCTGCTGGGCGTGTAAGTTTGGTTTACAAATTAATGCAAAGAAATCGCAAGCGATTGTTATTGGTAGTCCATACTATGTAAATAAGCTCTCAGAGGTGGTGGTGCCTGACATCCTTTTTGATGGAGTTTCTATTCCTTTTTCCTCTACTGTCAGGAATTTGGGTATCACCATGGATCAGACGCTTTCTTGGTCACCCCATATAGCTGAGGTGAGTCAGAGGATCTTTAGATCCCTTCACTCCCTAAGGCGTCTCCAGAATTTCCTTCCACTTCGTACCAAGTTGACCCTTACTCAATCTCTTTTGCTTCCTCTTCTGGACTATGGTGATATTGCGTTTCTGGACCTCAACGAGGAGCTGCTTGATAGGCTGGAGCGCCTGCAAAATGTATGTATCAGATATATTTTTGGTCTACGCAAGTATGATCATATCTCTGAATTCCGCTCTAAGCTTCGATGGTTACCGATTCGCCGGCGCAGGGTCGTGCATATCCTGTCATTACTTTTCAACACACTGTTCAGCCCTACTTCCCCTCCTTATCTTTCTGAGCGGTTTAACTATATGGCAGACGGCAGTGGCCACCGCTTGCGGTCGGGTGCTAACCTTACTCTTGCTGTACCGTCTAGAAAGACGCGAACATACTCCAGATCTTTTACCGCGCACGCTGTTAAGTTGTGGAATGAGTTGCCTTTGTCGCTGAGACAGTCGCGGTCTGTTGCGTCACTTAAGATGAATTTGAAGAAGTTGTGGCTTTCCAATGACTTGTGAATTGGTTGAATATAGTATTTATTTATTTATTGTATATTTGCGATATATATAGTGTGTATTATATTTTATACTGTATATTTATATATGTATTGGCATGTTTTTATTTGTCTAGAATTAATACCTATTAGGTTTTGTTTTCATTTTCTCTGTGTTTTTGTACACGGTATAAGTTTGCCTATCTCGGTCTACCTACCTTCCTCTCAATTGCTCAAAGGTTAGCTGGAAGAGATCCCTTATAGGGATAAGTTCGCCTTTGTACTTTGATCTATTGTGTGACATGTATATTCTTTAACCTGTTATTGTGTACAATAAAGTGCTTACATACATACATACATACATAATGATTGCATAGCGAACATTTCAAAAAGTATGCCGATTTGTATTTAATGGGCTTATTCGACTTCGTCGTGGACATTCTGACCGATTCAGAACAGGTATTGGAACGCACCCTACGAGCATCTGTCATAAGTGCCAAATGTCAAACAGCCAGCCGCTGTTGTGATTTAAATCGGCTGTTGATGCGGTAGATCGTATTTATTTTCGAATGTTTAGATCGTTATTTTGGTTTACGTATGTATGCGTCACTGAGATCGTGTAAAGTGAAAACGGTTTTGGTTTTTTTCAAATAACTCACAGTTTACAATGGTGACAATGTTGGTGCACGATATTGAGGCTATGTTCTCCATGATAACAACTTGTAAATTGCAGGTAAATAATGAGGTTTATTTCCAAATATATGAAAATAGTAGCAGCGATTATTTATACTTCGTTCGTTTGACAGCTGTCAACGCTCTGTTGACAGCTGTAAATGCACCAGTTAGCATATTTTACATGTTTTCAGAACTGACTACACGGGAGACAAATAAAAAGTAGTGTCGAAACGGTGGTCGTCTCCTAAGCCTCGGTGACTTGTTGACATAAACCGTTATGAGACATCTGCTTATACCACACGCGCCCGCTCGATCGCTTGTTGTCGCAGTTTGAATCTCTAGTGTACACTCCGGATCGACTTCGGATCCCGAGAAACTCTATTGTCTGTTTCAAATGACCGCAGTAAATAAGAAGTACAGGGATATGTTCTACTTTGCCTACAAATATTGGATATACAAAATATATTGAACGTCAACCGGTTGTGTAAAGGCTATTTTGAGACCGGGCTTTTAGGATTTATGCCTATTGCATGCTACTCTTTGCTCTCACTCCGCAATAGTCGTAGTAATCTCGAACAATTATTGACGCTCCGTAGAGATTACAAATAACGTTAATAATTGTGTATTTAATGTACGAGTCAGTTAACCTTTACTTCCAACCTCTGGGGGAATCTTAGCGTCTGGTTTCCGCTCTTTAATTAATTAGGCGTCTTAATTAATGAAACCGCTGAAAAAATACCATGCATTGTGATAATACAATGTGAAATAGTGATAGGTATGAAATCCTTTTTTGTTCACGTGATGTCATGAGAAACTAATAAGGATTAAGGAATTGATAAAAGGTGAATGTGTGCACTGAGGAGCAACATCTCGATATTGGTAATATACAGGTGAATCATAAGTCGTGAACAGAAATATGTGTTTCTTTCTGTTTAACTTTAGTTTAAACATGTGGAAGTGACACCAGGCAAAAATATGTATACGTATATGCAATATTTTCATTTTTGCTTTCATTTGAAAGAATCGCATGTAGAATAGACCACGAAAGTATAAAAAAATACAACACTATACTTAATTTATAGTAAAAAAATCCTGTTACAAACTGACAATTTAAATTTTCGCGCTAAACGGACCTGCAGTTCCTGTGACGTCAATCATGTGTGTCACTCGCCATATTTGTTTGTCCGTGGTTCGTCCCTAGATGCCATCTAGTTGCCTAAATTTTGACTTTTGACAAGTGACGTCACCAGACCCTGATTGTTGGATTAAACACTTTCCGTTTCACGTTACTTCAAATCGTAATTATTGTTTGAAATTAATACAAACTAAAGTAAAAACGTTTCAGTAGGTGTATTATTTTATGTTTTTTCAACGTTTTTGTCACAAAATAATTATAGCTGCATCTTCCCTATTAAAAAATATATTTAAATTTACTGTCTCATGGTCACCCTAATTGCTACGTTAAACTGTCACAAAGCTCCAGAAATAAATAAGGTTGAGTAAATAACCGTGAGGTTGGTGTTTTTGCTATTTAAAATTATTATCAATAAAGTTTTATTGTTTGCTTCTACTTGATGCAATGAATTTGTCTTAAAATACTGCGATAGAAACAAAAAAATCAGTTTTCGACTTAAGTTTCCTTTAATAGTTAGGCCACTTCCACATTTGTCGGTGCGGTATCAGTGTCAACTGTCACTGACTGTCACTCAAGTCAGTACCTACAGATTCTTTACGGTGCGCTTACATTTAAATGAGTGCTTCCTGATTGGCGGGAGATGCGCGGAAGCGGGGAGGAATGAAAGCGGTACTACATGCACCACCATTATACTACATCGCAAATGTAATACTGAAAGTAAGTATACCGACGAGTTACAAAATCTGTTAAAGTCCGGTAAAGTCATTAGATATCGACATCAAAGTACAAAATTCCGCACACCTACCGATTCAACCCCGCCAAAAGTGGCCGTGGCCTTAGATCGTTCAGTCTACAAACGCAATCAAAACAAGTGAGACTCGTCTTGGTCGTTTAAATGATTTATTTTATCCCACTTCCTACTATATAATACTAGCTTCCGCCCGCGAATTCGTCTGCGTGGACCCGGGATAAGAACTATCCTATATTTGAATCCAGGTAATAAACTATCTTTGTGCAAAATTTCATCTAAATCGGTTGAGCCGTTTAAGCGTGATTGAGTAACAAACATCCAAACATCCAAACTTTCGCATTTATAATATTAGTAGGATTAGGATAGGATTATACATGCGAAAGTTTGGATGTTTGTTACTCAATCACGTTTAAACGGCTCAACCGATTTGGATGAAATTATGAACGAAGATACTTTATAGCCTGGATTAAAATATAAGATATTCCGGGTCCACGCAGACGAAGTCGCGGGCGGAAGTTAGTTATAATATAAACGGTACTGAGTGGACCAGTTGCACTTCAAGGATTACGGTGAAGATTTTTGTTCCTTTTAACGAAACAAAATATTTTATTGAATATTTTTGATTCACGATTAAATTTTAAACGATAATTTTTCCATTATATTTGTTTTCAGTATCATAGCGTTTAAATGTTTTATTCTTATGACGCATAATAACAAAACTCGTGGAACGCTGTCTATGAAATAATTCGAGTGACTGCGTCTGTTATTTTGGAATCTTGCCTTTATTCTCTTTAAATTCTTTAAAGAATGTTTTGTTTCTCTAAAGATAGTAAGTAGACAATGCAGTGCGCTTTGTCATACGTAAAGTGATCTTTATGATTTCAGAAAGAGAAAATTTAAATTTGGTCACATTCCAAACGGAATCCTTGCCAACGCTCTCTCTTGAACGGATTTATGATCTCGCCCGACCAGCTAGCTAAATGCTCAGGAAACAATGAAATAGGCGACTACGATTCTCAACCGCAGGTTGTGCCTAAAGCAATGCGTTCCGAGTCGCTTCAACAAATTAACTTTAGTGCAAAGCAGTTAATGTCTTCACTTAGGATCTGTGCTCGTGCACACAATAACGGTAAAGTTTACGGAAAATTTAGCGGAAATGCTAATATTACGTGACAGACTTAGGCCACACCTGCATTGCGGTGGTACGAGATCAGTGCGGTATCACTAAAGGCCTCCACCTACCGAACGCGTTTCGTGCGCGGCGCGTGTGCTGCGCGGGCCCGAGCAAGTTGGAAAGCATTGAAACTACACTTCAAACACACATCGAACGCGGTCCGAACGCGGGCCCGCGGCGCTAAAGTTACAACTCGGCAGCGCGGCCGCGCTGCTGAGTGTGATAGAGATAGTGAGATACATATTATATGTATTAGTAGGTAGCGAGAGAGATATGACGCGCGTGCCTGCGCTGCTGCTGCGCTGCTGCCGCGCTGCTAAGTGTGATAGAGACAGTGAGATACATATTAAATGTGTTAGTAGTGAGAGAGGCATGACGCGGCGGGCCCGCGCTGCACACGCGCTGTACACACGTTGCTCGTTATGGGCATGTTTACGTCTCATGATAAAAAAAAACCGGGTTGCACTCCGGGAATGCCGGCAGAAGTGAAAACTTGAATATTAAGGTAAGTCAATAATTTTGCACGAATTGCTTTAATTATCAGTATAAAAGTACTATCATTTATATGGCAGAATAGAATATTCATTAATTGCGCTATCGTACACAAACATGACAATTTATATTACATTAAAAATTCAGAACTATTACAATTATTTATCATTAAAAAGTTCATCACTCAGAAAAATTATATTCTATCCATACGTCTTACGAATCTGACGGTCACGTGACCTGACGCGAGTTTAACATTTTTCTCCATCCCAAAAATCAACTTCCATCTATAGAATGACACCAGCCCCTATCCTCGTTACACGTTCCACTGGTGTCAGGAGGCTGGGAACGAGAGAGTGGGCTTGTAGGGGCGCAACTATTTGCCCACTATAATCTAGTCACGCGCAGATGACCCTGGCAAAGTTCTCAATGGACATCGAGACAAAGTCCTCCGGCGATGGAATGTCAGCGGTGGGGTTCCGGACTCCAATGAATCCGGGCCTTAGTTGGCCTTCTGCACGTAGGCAATCAGATGAGAGTGGTCGCTCCTTGGACTCGACAGAGGCGAGAGGACAGGATCGGCAGCACGTCTGGCGGCAAAGCAGCCCTATTTAGGATCGCTCTGCTTTCCCCAATCAGGGGAAGGGCCTAGAAAAGATGGCCTAAACATAGTCAGTCTCACCCCTCACTCAGATGCCAAACCGCGGGCATCCGGACATCGAACTAACGCGGTCGAAAAAGGAAACACACATTTAATTGTAAAGATCTGTGCATCGGGGTGTGGAATGTTCGAACGCTTCTAGTTGCTGACACCAACTTGTGCCCTGAACGGAAAACCGCTCTCATCGCCAGGGAATTGGGCCAGTATAGTTTTGACATTGCAGCGATTAGCGAGACCCATGTCAGTGACAGTGGAGAGTTTTGTGAGGAACTTTGGGTGGTTATACTTACTACTGGAACGGTAGACCCGCCAGCGAAAGGGCAGTAAGTGGGGTAGGCTTTGCTATACGCAACCATATAGCGTGATCATTACAGGAATTGCCAGTAGGTATTAGTGATCGCTTGATGACACTTCGGCTTCAATCATCATCGATGAAGCACCTCCATCTTATCAGCGTATATGCTCCTACGTTGCCTTCTACGGACGAAGATAAGGGTAGGTTTTATCAGGATCTCCGTCATATCCTCACTAAAATACCATCAAGTGACAAAATTATGAGTCTGAGGTTTGGAAAGGTATCCTCGGTCGTCACGGTGTCGGAGGTTGTAATGCTAATAGCTTGGACCTCTTGACGCTCTGTGCAGAGTTTGACCTGAGTATTACAAACACTTACTTCAGGCTGCTGAAAAGTACAAGGCCTCGTGGATGCATCCAGGATCCAAGCACTGGCATCTCTTGGACTATATCATAGTGCGCAAAAGGGACATCCAAGATGATTACGAGAGCTATGAGAGGTGCCCAGGGCTGGACCGACCACCGCCTGATTCGGTCAAAACTAAAAATTACTTTAATAGCACCACGCAGAGCATGCCTCAGGACTCCTAGTAGACTCGACACCAACAAACTTGCTCATGACAGGCAACTGGGAAGTCATTGGTGCGAAACGTCAGATACGTCAATCCCGGCCGAAACCCTCCTATAAATATACTTATAATAATTCTGGACAACTTTACTGCCCTACCTGCGATAGTTTTTAAAAGAAAGTTTGGCTTTGCAAGCCATATTCAGCTCACTTAGGGTCGCCGTTGCCGATTACGGCATGGATAGCTATGTATTCTGGTTAGTTGATAGCAAATAAAAATGTTTTTTGAAAGAGTTGTCATAGGTGGATTGAATGCGGTGGTGTTTTGATTGGTCAAATTAAATGTTTTAAAAATCATAAATATGTGTACATATTTTCCCTAGAGGCTAAATTTATTACTTTAGCCCCGCTTGCTAAGCCTAAATATGACACACTTTTCGTACTTACACGTAAAACAAAAAAGAGTGTATTTAATAATTCAAAATAATACAATACGAATAACTTGTGTTTTAATGAGAACGTAGGGGAGAGGAGGGCAGCTATCACTGGAGGCAGCTTAGAACAAATGCGTTCAAAGACGTATTTTTAGTGCGATTATGGTCTAAATCCATTTTTGGGCTCGCAACACTGACGCACACAACTGTCACTTGACAGATTTGACGTTTGACAGAACATGCACGAACCAGTTGCATATTTTGATTTCGTTGTCATCCGTTAGCGGTTTTGCTCCCCGTGTCTAAGGATTTTCAGGCTGTATTTGAAGGAAGCGGTAAGTGAAACTTAACACGTTGACTGCGGCACACGTCAGATTTGACCTGTAGTGGACTTTCGGCTGGTGCGGCGTAAGAAAATAGGTTATTCACCCTGGTGCGGAGGTGATTTTGCTATGTTTTTTTATTAGTATGAAGGAGCCAAGTATATGTTTGTATTTCTCGTTTTGAATCCTACCCGACAATATAAAATAATTGTACAGGCCAGATTTGACCTGTGTCGCACTAGATCAAAAAAGTTGTTCTTCAGTGCGGCACCCTCCGCCTTGTATAGCACTGCGGGAAAAGGCATTATCAGTTAGTGCTGTCATCATACCCACACGTATTTTTGTTATCTACAAAATGAACGCGTCCAGATCATTAATATCCCAGAAAATAAGAAAATGCACACTCTCGAAAAAATACAAAAAAGAAAAGCTTGCACAGAAATCACAGAATGTTACAAGACACTGCGTAAAACTATGACAAGTCGAGAAGTGGATATAAAAGTAAAAATAACGTTTACTTCGTGTGTTGAGTTGAGTTTGAGAAGAGCATCTGTTTGGACTGCTTTACACTCATTCAAGCATGTAACTTTTGTGACAACATGTAATAAATACACTATATATTATCGATATATTTCCTTTTAATTTCCCACTTCACTAAAATATCATTGACAGTTTATGTATGTCCTTTTTACTGGTGCGATACAGGTCCAATTTGACATGGCAATCAAATTCTCTATAAATCTTCAACAAATGGTCAAATTGTGTGGCACAGCTAGTATTAGATGTATTTATTAGTCAACTAACTATTTACGTCATAAATTATATAATATATACATTACATAAGGATATTTAAGGTAAAATGTAAACACTCACTTACAGGTCACCTTAGTCTTGTACCGCACCAGAAATAAATTAGTTACAGGTCATTTATGGTAAGTGACGCACAGAAAGTGAGTTTGACAAATTGGCTCTCGCAGTCAACGTGTTAATTTATTCGCTAGTACAATCTATTAGCTTTAGTGACGAAGAATAAACAATCAGAATTTGCTATTGTTTTGGAAGATAGCGGTTTAAAAAAAAAAATTTGGATGTGCCGTAATAATCTACATTACATATTAATCATTTTGGAGCCATATTTTTGCCAAGTTGAAGATGATTCCAGAAGATTTTTAATGGGTAGTCGATTCTATTGTTTGTTTTTCTTTCGTTCTATATGATAAAATAAAAATTCAAATTATAACATTCTATGTATTTTTATTTAACAACAGCCAAATCATAATTAATACTGAATTTTTGTCCCCTGTTACATTTATGGGGTAGTTTTGAAAAATAGTGTGTGCAAAACTGCCTCAAGGGGGCAGCTTTAGTAGGATTTCAATACTTTTCAAAGGTACCCCTCCTGAGGCACCTTTGAACACTACAAAAAACATTTCTGTACAAAACTACCCCCTCTTAAATAAAACTGCAAATTATACGAGTAAAATGTTAATACGACCATTCCTAGTGACTAACTAAGTAAAGGTAAAAAAAACACGTATATCTCGATATTGTTGCCTTACAACCCCTGCCCTCTGCCTGCCATCTGCCCCAAGTAAATTCAAAGATACTCACGCTTGGGGCAGTATTGAACATTATTCCTTGAGTTGCAAAATTCTGAATTGTACCTTTATCTGTAGCTTTGTGCAAATTCGTTAATTACACAGGTTAATAACATACGTTGTTGTGTATAGGCTTAAAACTGGTTTTTATGGGTAATATTTTGAAATACTTCAATGAGTGTAAAAAATGTACCAGGCTGCCCCCCTCCCCTATTGAACGCCCTTGCAATACGCGTACGACGCCGTGTGCAGCTTAAGTCTTATTGTAAGTAGAAAGTAGTAGTACGCTTAAAATTTGTGGAAGTTAGCCTCATAATTACGAATTAAATTTCGGTTAATCTGCAGTAGTTACATTTGCTATTTATTTAGGACACATGGCATCAGCCGTTATCTAACCTGTAACTGTAATCTCCGCCCCCTGTGGACGTGTTCCGGTCAACTGCGCGAAAAGCGCCGTCCTACGGAGGCATGGTTAATTAACTTTATACTTATTGTTATATACAAACCTCAACTTAAAGGAACTGATATCAGCAGAAATAGTAAATTGTCTAATTTCCATTGAATCTGATGTTAAAGTAATTATGGCGTAATGTAGAAAATGCAATGGAATCATTGGAATTGATTACTATCCTTTTTTTTTTTCATTTGAACCATTTTTCAGAGAGGATCAATTAATATCCATATAATATCAAGTACAATTAGAGCACAGCAAAAGGGAAAAATAAGAATCAAAATTAGTCATATCTAGCGACAGTAAAAACGGCTCGTCCTGCTAATTAAGAGTCCGCAGTAAGCTCGGCCGAATTTCACATTCCCATACAAACGGAGTTTCGTTCTCATTTAAAACTACGTCTTGGATTGTAATGAAACTTTGCATATACAATGGCACGGGGTACATCTAGTCTGTAATTAGTTTATATGGTTCCAGTTTATAAAACAAACGAAATACAGCAAACAAGTTTTGTATGAAAAACTTAAATTCGCTATAATTTTTTTTACATAAACGAATTACAAACCTGGATATACCTCATGTCATTGTACATGCAAAGTGTCGTTACAATCCAATACGTAGTTTTAAAATGAGAGCGTAACTTCGTTTGTATGGAGAATCGAGCTTACTGCGGACTCTTAACACATAATTATGACGACACGACTGGAAAAATAAGAAAATTGCTCTTGTGATTGTGAAATAATTGGCGTTTAGATAAATTGTTTTTAGGAAAATTATATGTTATTGTTAGGTTGAACTTTTAATTTACTCTGGACCGCTGTAGTGTAGTGTAGTGTAGTAGCTTATAAATATTAACATAAAAAGCTACCCCATTGTCTATGCCAATTCCAATAGCACTACAAGGCTTCAATAATAACGCTATTAAAATATACGATGTCTGGCTATCGGACACTGTACGTCTAGCACAACTTGCTGCTCAGTCGCTTCACGCGCTACTGAGCGCGTCTTGTCTCACTCGCACCTTGCTTATTAGAAAAAGGAGGCTAGATCTTTCTCGACTCGCGTCGCGGCGCATCGTCAGTTGTGCTAGCCCCACTGACACTCCATCGCGTATATTTTTCCTGTAGTTTCATTAATATTAATGAGAAAAGGTAACCTGTTGCTCGCTTTAGACACTTCTTCTCACTCAATTTGACTTTTTCCGCTATTCCTTACGTTTCAACGGCGAAACTGAAAGCTCAATATTTAGTCGGCCCGTTTGTAGGGAAATCGAAGGCGGGGCAATTGAATTTCGTTAGTGGCCTCATTATTGGCCAAAAGAACAATGATGTAAAGCAAAGTATCCGTTTTCGACAGAGATTTATGTTGCAATTCCAGAAGGTGAGGGGAAACAAGCCATTACTGACGAAACATTGCGGGATTTGTCGACGCCGCCCGTCTGAATATTCATCTCTATCAATCAAGTTGCGTAAATAACATTGCGATGAGACAAAGGCCTCGTTATCGCTAAGGAGTTACGGCCTGACCCAGAATAATAACATAACTATCTCTCACTGGTTCCTTTTGACTCCACATTCTTTGGCTCAGAATTAACAACTCCTTTGGTTTTACTATTAGTTCATTTTAATTTATTTGGTTTATTAATTTATTTCCATACATTTTACAAGTTTTCCTTAAAACTAGATCTCTACTCCCTAAAAATGTGTGTGTGCGTGCGTGCATGCGTGCGTGTTTTGTGTGAATGCGTATGTATGGTCGCTTGATTTAGTCTAATGTGGTACAATACTCTACGCTTTCACGATAGACTTCTTTTTGTTATTGTTATTATACCACTTTTAATATATAGGTATTATTTACTGTAAGTACTTCATACTATTACAGGTAGGAAATATTCAGTGATATCATAATATTTGATTAGCAACCAAGTGGCGACAGACTATATAAGCGATTTTTGGCGTCGGGTATTATATAGTGTTTTATTGAGGTCTGCGAGTATTTTGTGGTGTTTTATTTGTAATATAACTGTGTTCATTTTGAAATCTTACTACAGTGGCAAGGATGAAGAGTTGTCTTACACTGGTTTTAGCTTTTATGTATAACATTTGGGTCGAGAAATTAAAGGGCAAATAATACATGACCTTTTCTTTATGAAGTTTTGGGAGCCCATGCCGTGATGCAATATGTAATCGTAGACTGGCAAAGTGCAAGGTAAACTCGTCTACGTAGTGTATCGCCCACATGTCTTAGATTTTTGAAAATATATAAACATTTCTGCACTCTTTTACTCGTGCGTTTTGATATTTAAGAACGAGTCAATTATTCCTCCACACTACTCCAAGATATTTTATAGTATCGACTTTACTAATTGTAGCACACGAGTTAAAATTTGGCATTTTTTACTTAGCACAGTTATGCACAGTAAGGATCAAATTGTTTGTTGGTTGACCAGGTACTCCGATGGAGTGAGATAAGTATTTCGTTTTATAATGAGAGATGGATGTGCACATATGGGTTGCTTAATTTGTTGTTGTTTACGTAGCAATGAAGGATTATTATATTATAGTAAATACATCTCGTTGAAAATTACACGCGTTCGTGAATTTTACACTCTCCGTTACATTTTGCCGAAATTCATTTTTACTTAATCATGTTCAGAAATGGTCGCGTTTCATTTGAACAACAAATACCTGAAATGCCTAATTAGAATATCCCACTTATTTTTCAAGAATGCGGTCATTTGAATACCATTTGACGAAATAGACTTCCTAAATTATTTTTTGTCATTCAATTTCCAAAAAACGTTTACAACAACAAATTATGCTCACTTTAAATTGATTATATTTATTATATTTTTTTATTCATTTATTTAGTTTAAGCAACAAGCCCCATATTATTTACAAATACATCAAAGACTAACATACTAATCAATATAAACTTATTAGTGACTACAAAACACACCGTTACTGCGACGTGCTGCGCAATTTCGAGGTGTCGAAAACGTGGCAACTTGACTCCCTTCGGCCAAAATTCTTCCTTAGTGAATAGAATGTTGGAACTCTGACCACAAAGGAAATAAAATTCACGTTATGGCGAGACTCCAACCTCACGACCCTCAGGATGAACCCGGTCTTCACGCGCACATACTCCACTACGGTGTTTTCAGTGCCATATAATCCTTATAAACGTCGAAATCGCAGCGTGTTTGAGGAGACCTATCGTAGGTTTCCGTTATGATTGGTCAGATGGCAGTCCAAAGCGGAACCGGAAGCGGGGCTGACTAAGAATCAGGCAAATTCCAATTTACGTAATATTATTATATCTGAGACTACATTTCCATGTAGTATATTCGTTATACAATTGATTCGGCTAAAAAAACGTTCTATTTATAGATAATTATTATTAAAACTGAACTTTGAAATTCTGGTTAGAGTATTTTACATGAAATGGAACGTAAGCAACCCAACCTTCCGTCATCATCAGACTGTTACTCTGTCACTGTTACTTTGAAAATTGTTTCATATTTGCCTTTAATTATTATATTTTATCGTGTGTTATCGTGTGCAACGAGTGCTCTGATCGGTTGGACCTGGTGTTTTCTCATCTGGACCTTGATTTGGTTATTTACGATTATCAGTAATGCTCATGTTTCGTGTTTGTGATTGTCTGTGACACCTCGAATACAAGATGTTATAATGTAATTCGCTTGATAATTTTATATTTTAAATCAAACATATCTGAATCTTTATGCTCATCTGGTTATAACTATAGGTAGGTAGGTATATTATATCTCGTATGCTGTGTTTGTGATCTCTGGCTGTTATTAACAATAGTTCTGTAAGTTATGTGTATTGTACCTACTAACACTTTTATGGGCTCCGCCTGAAATAAATGATTTATTATTATTATTATTTAAACTTTGTTTTTATTATTTTCGGTTGATAAATTAAGCAGCGAGTGTCTTGAAATGGTTTTTTTGTTAAGTAAGCGCAATCAAAGTGCGATGATTCAAAATTTGCAGTTCAAAATATTGTGTTATGCAGATAAAAAAAGGGTATAAATATGTATTCATGTATAGGTAAAGCGTATACGGCTATAGCTCACGCTTGGGCTGTTGACGAGCCGAAACGCTAGATGGCGCTCGGCATTCATTTCCTTGACTGACGTCTCTATCTCTATATATTCATAGTACTCTTTGCTTTCTCTGCCTTCGTAGTTTAGTGCAGCCGGGACACGTAAAGCTGCGTCGATGGATTCTTATGAAACGCAAATACATGTTGTTTTTGTTAGCATTTGTATTCTTTATTAAATAATTATTTTAAATTAACTAATAACAGTATACTTTGTTGTATAAGTAAATATAAAAAGTATAGGAGTTTCTGAACTGGTAACACTAGCGAAAAAATATAATAATGGAGGACGGTGTTATGGGTGACGGGACGAGCCGTGTGATCGATGTACTAAAATCATGAGTAAATCAATAGCTGTATCGAGGAATAATTACAGTTTGTATTCTACATTCAATTGTTTAATTTCCATATGTTAATATTTTCAATATTAGTGAAAAATCTAACCAATAATTAATTTTACATATACAATGTATAATACATTAATCCTTCAATGTGCATAAGGTAACCCAGAAGTCAATAGAAGTTTCTGAATGTATTTTAAGCCGCCTTGAAAGATTTTCCTTCAATACACGACGATAGCTTTCTTAATCTAATACATCTTTTCTTAATTTTTCTTTTAAGACAGTTAGTGTATATAAGACTAAATATATTTAAGATCCCTTACTTGGTAATATTAACTTGGATTATATGAACACAGGTATCTTGAATAATACTGTCATGTTTTGCATCATGCTTGATACCGTTATAGAACTTGTAATTACAGAATAAAATATTAATTAAAGGAAAAATGAGTTAAGAGAACAGCTATCGGAACAATCTATCTCGGTCACTAAATCTTTCAAATCTTTCTTTATTTCGTTAGCAGCGTTACTGCTTAATACAAAATTAATACAGAATAAATTGAATTTGTGTTTGTATGTTATTCTGATTACTTTCCGTGCCTCGGTTACAATGCACTTTTTTGTAACCCTAAACCTAGTTGTTTTTGTTGACAAAGCCACAGGATAGATAATAGTACAAGACAAAGCTGAGTTGCAAGCAAATCGTGAAATTTTAATAAGAAGTACCTATCTAAGTTCGTATAACTCCCTCTTCCCCTTGTTCCGATGTAACAACAAACCGGAAGTCGAAAATAAGATGTGTAATCGTACTAGTACAACCTAAAAAATAACTATAGGTACGTACAAGTTTTTATGCTGTTATAGTACATTACGGCAGAGACCAGTAAGGAAGCTATACTGGCGGAGTATGAATTGTAGTAGTATGAATTAGGTCCGAGCCGCAGGCGACGTCCGGCTAAAATACGAGGCCGGGATGGCTATATTACGGTCAAAGCAAGTATAGTCCTTTTCTCAAAAACGAAACAAGAAAATAAGATAAAAATATATCTAAGAAACATTAGTGGTACCATTCATATTCGGGCATTTGTTAAAGGATATTTTTTTTGATTTCCCGGGGACATTTATATTCGTTTGTTGAATGTCTGAATTTGACTCTTAGGAGGAAGTGAATGTACAGACATTCTCTGTAATCTAATTCTTAAATATCGGTATGCTATCAAATACTGGTAGCATTTATTTACATTCATCGCTGCTGAATATTTGTGTTTTCTTTCCTTTGTAGCCATCCATGTATAGTTCTTTAGTGTAGTTCTCTTTGTTGAGTATATCGACTGCATTATTTGGCGCAGATGGTTGAAACAAGCCAGAATCACATTCTCTGACCAATTATTTAGCTTAATTTTCTTCCTTCCACTTAATGAATAACTCGTAATTTATTAAATGGATTCAGGTAGGTAGATGTATTTAGATCCTTGGATTTCAGGTAGAAGTAAGCTATATTTAGCTAACTCCGCCTCCGCTTTTAAGTGAAGAGGAGTGCCGTTTATTTCGGAATCAGACTAGTCTCAACAAATTTTTGCAGAATTATAATAAATCACACAAAAAAATAGCCTATTAAATCCCGCCTTGAATTCATTGCGTTATTTTGTTATAAATACTGCGTTTAATTATTTGCACTGACTTTTTCGACTGTCTTACCAGTCAATTTTTTTAATGATAAAATTTAATTATTGTTATGTTTTATAACTAATGTTCATACTTTTAATTTGGACTCAGATGTGAATAAAAGTATTCAGAATATCAGCGATAATCTTAACTTATGTCCACCATTTTACACAACACAATTATGAACTAAACGCAGCATTCAAACTTTTCCGCACGAACCTTGTCACTACTTTTTTTTAATATGCATCATGAGTTTCTTGGTTTTTTTATACCGCCAACAGTCCTGACCTTTTTATCATTTATTTTTTTCTGGGAATAATTTGCAGGTGTACTTAGAATTAAAACAATTACTTAGTCGTATGCATATTAAAAAGTAGGGGAGAGGGGGGCAGCCTGGTACATTTTTTACACTCATTAACGTATTCCAAAATACTACCCATAAAAACCAGTTTTAAGCCTCTACACAACAACGTATGTTATTAACCTATGTAATTAATGCATTTGCACATGCCCAAAGCTAAAGACAAAGGTACAATTCAGAATTTTGCAACTCGAGGAATAATGTTCAATACTGCCCCAAGCGTGGGTAGCTTTGAATTTACTTGGGGCAGATTTGAAATATGGGTTATAAGGCAACAATGTTGAGATATACGTGTTTTTTGAACCAGAACTTAGTACAATTAGTCACTAGGAATGGTCGTATTAACATTTTACTTGTATAATTTGCAGTTATAACTAAGAAGGGGTAGTTTTGTACAGAAATGTTTTTTGTGGTGTTCAAAGGTGCCTCAGGAGGGGTACCTTTGAAACGTATTGAAATCCTACTAAAGCTGCCCCTTGATGCAGTTTTGCACACACTGTTGTTCAAAACTACCCGAACAATGTAGCAGGGGATAATAATTCAGTATTAATTATGTTTTGGGTGTTGTTAAATAAAAAAAAACATAAAAGTTCTAATTATAATGTTTATTTTATCATATAAAATGACAGAAAAACAAACAATAGAATCGCGACCCATTGAAAATCTTCTGGAAATATACGACTTCAACAAAAAAAAAATCTCCAAAATTATTAATATGTAATGTAGCACTATATTATTATGGCACATCCAACTCTTAATACCTCTAGATGAACGATGTAAGCATAACAAAACATAAAGACTAAAATCAAATATAATGTCTAAAATAAAACAAAAATGAGATCGACTTCAATACTCTTGATTGAAAATATTTCGAAATCATCATACAGTGTGTAAATCCAATACGAGCTTTAAATAAAGCCAAATTATTTATAAGTGTAATTATTATGCTTAATTATGGCCCCGTTTTAAATTTACAGACTGCATTTAAAAAAAAATAACAACTTAACACGTACGAATGATTAAGGTACCTACACGTAAATAGTTTTGAGCAATAGTTCAACAATAAAATCGACTCTAAATTCCAACTCCTTGGAATAATAAACAAGCTTACAAAAATATATTTGGATTCACAACTAATCTAATGGCACATTACGAACCAAGTAAATAGAAAATAGAGAAACAATTAAAAAAAAACGATTTCAATACCTACTTTTACTTTTTCATGTTTTAAAGCTTTTTAGCATCTTATTGTATCTTATTGTTAAAATGAATCAGACAATAACAGTTATCTGTTGATAACAAATAAGAATTTAGCCTAACTGGAACTTGGAAAAATTAAATTTAAAAGCTTTCATTGCCGCAGTGCGTGAAGTGCCAGCGGAATCAATTGGTGGAGGTAGTTTTACTAAAATATCTGAGCTGGTTACGTAGCATTTGTCTTCTTTTTCAGGAAAATAAAATTTGTATGACCCTCCTTTCTTTCTCAGAAAACTGACGATGAATTTGTTTCTTTGTAAGTCTACGACTACTCCCACAAATGCTAAATTTCTTTTATGATTTTGTGATGTAAATCGAGCCAATATGTAATCTCCGGATTTAATGCTAATAGAGCTGCTAAGTCCTTTACTGTCAGCATTTACACAATCGGGTGTATTTTCATCTTCTTCAGAACTAAACGCTCCTTCTTCCTCAGACTCCAATATCATTTCGGTGTCAGTTTCATTTGAAGAAAAACTCAGAGCTGTTTTGGCAGGTTTACGTCTCGAAGATTTAGGTTTTGAAACTTTTAAGCGTTTTAGATTTGTTTCTTTAGATTTTGAATTTACGCGTTTGGAATTTTTGGTGCTTTTTTGCTTTACAGCCTTGCTTTCTGTTTTTTTAAGCCGAAACTGACGATCTAGATACGCTTTCAGAATTTCTTCTTTTTCGGGGGTATCAGTTAAAATACGAGATTTACCTTTTTTCTGCCTTTGTTAGACTCTTTTCGAGGCAAAGCTTTAGGGAGCGGCCATACAAGTTCAGGTGTTACAACTGCGAAGCCTTCACCTGTCGTTAAAATATCATTCTCAAAATGTGTGTCGACCACTGATTGTTCGATTTCATCATGTAATGCTGTAGATTCTGGCGTGACTGAGAGACGATCTGTTTGGAGTCTGGGAACTGATATCGAAGGTATAGATGCCAGCTTAGCTATTAATTCAAATGCAGCTATGACAGGTGAGTGTTCCGATGAATCTTGATGAGAGAATTCAAACGAATCTTGAGCATTATCACCGCAAACCGGACTAGAGATTGTTGGCACATGACTATTTGTGGCTGTTACAGGCTGTGTGGGTTCGCAGGGATGTGCAAATTTAGAAGAGTACTGGTGTTCAGAAGAAGTAGTAAATGTAGAGGTTATTGCTATAGGGCAGTTCGTGGCTACTACAGGAAGATTTGCTGACTGTGCAGGTTCAGCTAGATCTTGGTGTTCATCAGCAACGACCAGTGAGGGTGTTGTCGTAGGACGGTTCGTGGCTAGTACTGCCTGATGTTCCAACTGTGCAGATCCAGTTGAGTCCAGCTGTTCATCAGCAGCTACCAAAGAGGCTGTTGGAATAGGACGATTAGTCACCTCTGCACATTCAAAATCATCGTCGGTAAAGGCATTTCTTGAAAATGGATATATTCCTGGTTTGGTGAAACCTGCGACCATATTGACAGCAGTATACGCTGCATTATATGCTGGTGTCACAATCCCTGCCAGGTCGCGAATTGTTATGGTTTTTCCAGGGTGGTTTACCAACCAATCATTTTGGGATACTGCCAGTTTTTGTTTGAAAGGACCATTGACAGCTACTTCTAACGGTTGCATACGATGTGTACAATGTGGCGGAAGAGTTACCACTACCATTCCATTGTCTCGGCAATAGTTGACTACGTCTATAGTACAATGGCTCTCGTGATTATCCATCAAAATTAATATGGGATCATCCTTCGAGCATCTTACAAGCTTTTTAATATGTTCAAGCACTCTTATGAACAACGGTCCTGTCATCCAACCGCTAGTGGGACTGTTGGCAAAACCAACACAGCCAATTGGTCCACCGTTTAGCATAGACTCGTGAAATCTGGCTCTGGGAAATACAAAAACAGGTGGGAGGCATTTTCCTATCGCATTTCCTATTCCACACATGGTAATTAGTTGTCCGCGTTCAGCTGAAACACTTTGTCCCACTTGCTTTGTACCTGTTTGGGCGATAACATTCGGTGCTTGTACTACTGTCATTATATTTGTCTCGTCAAGGTTAAAAATTCTGTCAGGTGTGAATTTATATTTTTTAAGAACGTGTTCGTAATTGTCATAAAATTTCATGACATTATGTTTGTTGAAGCTTGTAGACCGAGACAAACTTGTATTTTCAGGTTTTCGAAGCGAAAGGTCTTTGTGACGCTTCATGAAGCCCTTCAACCATTCTACCCCAGCTTCTTTGTTTGCTGTCCACTTTTCTGGACACTTTCCCAGCGCTGTAGCTTATTCCAATGCCAGTAGCCTAAAATTTTTATATGTCAACCCATAATGCATCTTTGAACGTCTAATTGCATATTCTTTAAGCATTTTTTCTTCATCTTTTGTAAAAACTTGTGAGACAGTGTATTTTGTTGTGAAATTCACTGATTTGAGTTTTGACCCCAATTTATGTTTCTTTATTCGGTAGTGTAAAGTATTCGGTTTTATATTATACACACTAGCAGCCTGCCTAAGTTTCATGGTGCCATTCAACACTTCACGTACGGCATTAGTTACATCCTGTTCGTTTAATTCGGATTCTCTTTTTTTTTGTAATTCCTTACCATTTTTACCTGCAAACAAATACATTAAAAAATTGAAACGATTTAATTATTCATAGTACCTACACAAATTAAATTTATAGATAGTAATATTGTAGATAAAGAATTCTAATAACTATTATACCAAACAAGACTAAACGTAATAAGTACACAACTAATTAACTCAGGTAAATGCATTATGAGCGTGTACTAAAATATCTAAGATATTATTTTAGTTTACGTACCTACATGTCAGTTTATATCGGGGCAGATATGAACATTTCCTATGGCCGGGGTAGTTTTGAACAGACTGCTAATCAAAACTGCCTCCTAATTTATTTTCAAAACTACTTCAACACCTATTTAAAAAAATAAACACTGATATCTTCCAAAACAATAGCAAATTCTGATTGTTTATTCTTTGTCACTAAAGCTTATAGATTGTATTATCGAATAAAATAAGTTTCACTTACCGTTTCCTTCAAATACAGCCTGAAAATCCTTACACATGGGGAGCAAAACCGCTAACGGATGACATCGAAATCAAAATATGTTACTGGTTCGTTCATGTCCTGTCAAACGTCAAATCTGTCAAGTGACAGGTGTGGGTCAGTGTTGCGAGCCCAAAAAATGGATTTGGACCATAATTGCACTAAAAATACGTCTTTGAACGCATTTGTTCTTAGCTGCCTCCAGTGATAGCTGCCCCCCTCTCTCCTATACTTTAAAGAAGAATATATTGGAAATAAAATAGCGTTCAAGATGATTGCCCTCACATCCTTAGTTTTTATTACTGGACAAATATTGAGTCCAAGTTTAAAATCTCGATTTTACTGGACACTTCTAATAAGGCTTCGGTATGTTCCACTTACTCTAGTAATTTTAGCGATGTTATGGCAACATTACATAGCATTTTTGAGAAAAAATAAATTTCAGCCTTACCATCCATTAAGCATTTCATATTTTGCTTCACAGCGGTGTAATTGACACCACATTAATCCGTGTTGTGCATGCCCAGTTTATTTTTCCGGCAACATAAGGGCCAGAGCACACTGTTATTTTTAACAACGTTAGTGCGAAGGCACGCCGCTTTTTCGCTAGAACTGGGATAATAACCTTTATACGCGGAGCAGCATGAGTTCATTTGATATACTTATAATAAGGAACCTATTTTTTCGAAGTAGGTACGTACCATTTTATTCTAAAAATATTTTTTTTTCTTTCAGTAGTTGACTCCTGTAAGTTGGTATCGGTATCATCACGGGGCAGGCAGTGCGCTAACGACATGCTGCCATTTCTAATGCGATGTCGATAAGCGATATGGCTAATGTTTTTAAATATACGCCACTATCGAATTTTAATCATATAATTATGTCATTGCTGTTGGAATTTATTGTAGATAATAATATAATAGGCATACATTTTTATTCAACTGATTATATTTTTTACTTTTTGTTCCACGATTTGCATGTCAATTTAACTTGATATTATGTATACAAATAAAGCGTGTTCCGTTGGACCTCAAATCGAACATCGGTGTCACTATGCATTTTACTGACAATATTAACCGTGTCAGGGTTAACAGTATCAGGTCATATCAGCGATCCTAATAGAGATGTTTCGTCGACGAAATTAGGCGAGACGATGAAAAAAATTCCACACTGTCAGTGAAGTCATTTGTTTCATTGCAGATAGTATGTTTCGGGAACTCTCCTCGTTTTTAATACTCGCTGGTCAACAAGTTAAGACACTAAGACAATAAATTTCTAACTCTTTGCTTATCATGATAATAGTAAAACCAATAAAATGAGACTAAGATGAATAATCCATAGATACTTAATGGACAGGTTGTTAAATCATCAATCATGAATACATATTGTAAAATCGTAACTGATCGCTGTCTGTACATGGCAAATATATTTAAAAAAACTTTCATGGTGGGCCTTCATAAACTAAGTTAGGTCCGAGGTTTACTGCTAGGGCCATTGATAAGGTAATCAAATCGATGACCAGAGGTAAATCTCCTGGTCATGACGGACTCAGCGTTGAGCACCTCCGGAATGCAGGCCCTCATATATCTATTGTGTTAGCAATGTTTTTTACGTTGTGTGTATTTGGCATTCTTATCTGCCTGACGATATGATGCGAACGATCGTTGTGCCTGTAGTTAAAAATAAAACTGGTGAATTAGCAGACAAAAACAAGTACAGGCCGATATCTTTAGCAACGATTGTTGCTAAAGTATTTGACAGTGTGCTTAATTCGCAGATAAATGAATTTGTAAAACTGCATGACAACCAATTTGGTTTCCGACCGCATCACTCTACAGAAACAGCCATACTGAGCCTTAAGCATACTGTCAAATATTACATGGAACGTAGGACTCGTGATTGCCTGTTTTTGGACCTATTTAAGGCATTTGACCTGGTTTTCTATGATCGACTGTGGAAAAAACTTGAAAAAACCAATATACCACCGGAAACAGTGCGTATATTTAGGTTCTGGTATGGAAACCAGGTCAACAGCGTTAGTTTTTTTTTTTTAAATTTTTTTCACAAGAGCCATTGTTACAAATACATGAATTAATTTCGCCAAACTGCAAAGCAAATACGAAGATAAGATGGGCAAATACTCTGTCAGATGATTACAGGTTGGAGTGCGGGGTGAGACAGGGGGCTTAAGTTCACCAACGCTCTTCAACTTGTATATCAATGGGGTGATCGAGGCGCTCAGCAGCGTCCATGTCGGCTGCCATGTGGATGACGTTTGTGTAAATAACCTGAGTTAGCGCGTTAGAGTGCTGTTTAGCGCGTCGGTTTGTGGCATGCGCAGGCTGCTTCAAGTGTGCGAGGCATATGCGGTGAGCCATGGCCTAAAATATAAAGAAAAACATGATATTTGGGAGCAGCCGTAAGCAGACATCTGAGACTCCTGCTATCTACCTCAATTGCATCCCGATGGACAGAGTGGACAACTTTAAGTATCTAGGCCATGTCGTTATGGCTGATCTCAAGGACAACTTGGATATTGAGAGGGAGAGGAGGGCCTTATCGGTGCGAGCGAATATGATAGCTCGCAGGTTCGCTAAGTGCTCCAAAGAGGTGAAAGTCACTCTGTTCAGGGCTTTCTGCACTTCCCTCTATACTGGCAGCCTCTGGGTGCAGCATTCGCAACGGGCCTATGGCCCGAGGGCCTTCCGGATCCAGTATAATAACGCGTTCCGGGTGCTAATGGGACGGCCTCGCTTGTAGCGCATCAGGGATATTTGCGGAGGCGCGCGTCAGCTGTTTCTATGCGACCATGCGCGGGCGCGCGGCATCCCTGGTGCATCGGGTGCGGGACAGTCCCAATAGCATTCTTAAATGATAGCGGATAAGCCTGACTGTGCTATCCTGGTACACTGTGCGGGGCTGCACTCTCCCACCAGTGTTATACGATGGTAGACTAATAATTTTTATTTATTTCTATTCTATGTACCTAAATAATCTAAATATGTGCCCTTGTTACATGAAATAAACGATTTTGAATTTGAATTTGAATAAACGCAATAGAGCCCAAAAAAAATTTTTGTATGTTTGTCGGTACGTTTGTGCACGCTAATCTCAGAAAACCTATTTGGAAGCGGTTTTCAGTAAAAAACTATGCTAGACTTCCTTAACATTTAGTGTTTATTTTATTCAAATCGGTTAATAAATAAAAAAGTTGTATCAAATTAAGTCACGTAGTTTGTTTGTGTGAGGTGTGCAATAAAGAGTATTTGTATTGTATTGTATTGTAGTATAAGCATCGCGATACTGATCTATTCATGTAATATTGAATAATAGGTAAAACAAATACTGAGCTGAATTGGCTGAGGTTAATAGTACTTTACGTATCTAGGGCGGTGAATTCGTGAGTGCCCCAGATCGCAGGTGTTTGTGGCCCGAACCGAAGGTGAGGGCCATAAATATGCGATCCGGGGCTTTACGAATTACCGCCCGTAGTGAGTACACAATTTTACGTCTTCATCTGGCCACAATGCGAATTTTAACGTACACGCGGGTGCGGGTGCGGTAAAACTCGCATTATGGCCAGGTGTGACGTAAAATAAATAAATATTTTCGGACAATCTCACACAAATCGACCTAGTCCCAAACTAAGCAAAGCTTGTACTATGGGTACTCGTACTAGGCGACGATAAACATACTTATATAGATAAATAAATACTTAACTACATAGAAAGATCCATGACTCAGGAACAAATATTCGTGCCAATCACACAAATAAATGCCCTTACCGGGATTCGAACCTAGGACCTCTTGCTTCGTAGGCAGGATCACTACCAACTAGGCTAAAGCAGTCGTAAAATAAATATACTTATATATATATATATATATATATATATATTTATTTATTTATTTCTTACCGATGCGACACTGGCATATATATTTACGTATTTATTTATTTATAATAACAATAAGTCTATCATTACAGTCTCCCAATGCGATAGCGTAGCAAATTATTAACACACAACAGACAAATATAGGGAACATATTACATAATTCTAAGTTTTGAAATAACATAAAACATACAAAGTATCTTTAGTGAATTTATTCAGAGAGCAGTGGAATACATCAAACCGCGTAGCAACTTGATTGAGCGTGCGCAAAGCCCTCTTGTCCAGGGCGCCGCGCGCAGCAGGCCGGTGATGGATATGAGAGCTACGGTAGCCTAGTGGTTCAGGCATTCGGCTGTCAAGCGGCGGTCCTGGGTTCGAATCGAATCCCGGCTCGTACCAATGAGTTTTTCGGAACTTATGTACGGAATATTTACCGTTAGCTTTTCAGTGAAGGAAAACATCGTGAGGAAACCGGTCAAATCCCAATAAGGTCTAGTTTTCCCTCTGTGTTGGAAGGTCAGATGGCAGTCGCTTTCTTAAAACTAGTGCTTATGCCAAATCTTGGGATTAGGTGTCAAAGTGGATCCCGGGCTCCTTTAGGGGCACAACCGGGAATAACGCTAGGATGATGATGATATATATATAGAATAGAATAGAAAACATTTCGTAACTGACCGGGTGGCGCAGTTGGGAAGCGCTCAGTGATCAATCTTCAGACTTGCGGGTTCGATCCCCAGCGAGGCGATAATTTATGTGTTAACTTTTTTATAAACTAAATTTAGTGGTTTTTTTTTCTCTGGTTGATTTAAGTTTTTTCTTGTTTATAAAGGAACTGCATTACAATTCGAAAGAGATATTTTATTTGTTACTTATTTATTTAATCTTTATTGCCCAAAAGAATATCTTATGGTACAAAAGGCGGACTTAATGCTATAAAGCATTCTCTACCAGTCAACCTTAAGGCAAAGCAGATAAAATGTGGGCAGTGCAACTTAATTTAAAACAAAAACTCTGTTATGAAATCAGATGTCATCTAAAGTTGTTTAGATGACCTCTGATTTCATAACAAATATAATATCTCTATATAAATATATATGTGTCAGTGCATCTGGAAAGCTACCTAGTCACGACATCTAGTTACATGAGTTTTTGTGGAAGCTGGTGAAAAAGTGCCAAAATGGGTTTGTGTTATAATTGGGTTGAATAACAAATAATAATAAAAAATAATAACAATTGGGTTAATTAACAGAATTGCACCTTCACTATCGTGTGTCGTGACGCGACCATGCTAAGGATAGATTGAGGGAAAATACCGATTAGGTATATTTCTCCTACTAAAACCATACCAAGGTCGCGTCATGAGTTGTTTCTATATTAATAATAATTAATTTGTTGATCTCGAATTTAGTCAATGAAAAATTGAGCTGTGATTTTAGTTGTTTGACGTATATAATTAGTAATATTGATTGAAAGACTGATAAATCATAAATTAGGTGCAGTTATGTACACAATTGAGTTATTTTTTCTAGTTACTCCATTTATGTAAGATAATGAGAAAGGTGTCAGCCCTACACGTATCATTGCTCCTGAGCGCGTTACTGAAATAAAATATTAAGGATGGCACAAAAAGCAATTGATAGTGCTATTCGCGAGTTGCATCGGACAGTTATGTCGCTAGTTGACAGAACTAGTGCGCTCGAGACGAAGATAAGTGAGCAAAATCTCATAATTATGGATCAAAGTGAAGTGATAAAACAACTTAAAAATCAGTTGGAAGGTACCTCAACGAAGGCACGTAAGTCAATTTCTAGTATTACACCTCCGGCAGCGCTGCAGCGTCCTGTCCGTCAAGCGAGACTGAAAGCGGCTACGACAGCGGCCCCGAAAAAATCAAGCGCGAAAGCCACTGGAGGATCACTGACCACGGCTCGACCGGTGGAACCCGAAACAAGCCGATCGACGACAAAACCGAATGACGTTCTCGACCTACCTGCCGATAAGGAGCCTATACGACAGGATGTGGCCCTAGTGCCAGTGATTTCAACTCCAACACCAATCAGTCCGATACGTGATGAGTCGATTGAGCCTTCACAGCTTAGTAATGGTCGGCCTGTAAACCCACCTTCAGTTCTTTCAAATGGGACCACTAATTGCTCCAACGATGAGGACACCAATCCCAATAAATGGAACCTGGCCACCCACAGGCGACACAAAAAACCGCGGCCAATAATTACTGGTGCAGGAAAGAAAGACGATGACCTTCAAACAGCGGAGCGTCAAAAATATGTGCAGGCTTGGTCGTTTAGGCCGGAAACTACCACCCAAAATATAATTAAGTATTTAAGTGAACGATTACCGACGAAAGAAATCACTGTTGAAAAACGCGATATTAAAACCGAAAAACATGCAGCCTTTATTATAGGCTTTCCGGAACGCTTGCATGAACTCATATACACACCAACTTCGTGGCCACCCGGTGTAAAAATATCGGAGTGGTTTCGACGCCGAACTGGCGGGACGCGAGGTGTGCGGCTCGCCGACACTCGCACCGCCGCCTGCGTGCGCTGGAGCACAGCAGACCCCGGCAACAGTCGCTCCGAGCAGTCGTAAACACAGCTGGGCGCGGACTACAACAAATGTGAATGAGTACCAAACAATTACAGTATGCCATCAAAATATTGCGGCACTGGAGCATAAAACACTACGTCTGGAAGTGCTTCTACAGGGTGAACTGAAGTGTGACGTCCTGGGAATCACTGAACATTAGCTACAACTAGCGAATTTGAAGTGTGTGCACCTTGACGGCTATAAACTAGTTTCGTGTTTTTGTAGGAATAATACAGTGCACGGCGGTTCATGTATATACGCGCGCGATTATGTGAAATGCACAGAAAACTTAGACCTAGTGCACTTATCTACAGAAGGATACTGTGAAATTTCAGCGATTGACCTTATAGATCTACATATATCTATCGTTTGCATATATAGAACTAACCTAATCGGTATAAACGACTTTCTTGCAGTTCTAGAACGGGTGCTCAGTAAGATAAACGAATTGGAACTGCAGTGTATAATCATGGGCGACTTTAACGTAAATTGCTTAGGCGAAAGTAGTACGGAGTTAAAAAAATGGTCGGATATGTTAAGATCTCAGGGATTGTTGAATATGGTGGACTTCCCTACGCGAGTTACCGCCACAACTGCGACTTGTTTAGACCACTTGTACTCAAATTTACCCATAAGTTCAGTCACCGTGATGCCAGTAACTACTAATCTAAGTGACCACCTCGCTATCAAAGGAAAAATACGATTACGTAATAAAACGAACATAAGTAACTTCCACACATACTCAAGGTGTTTCTCTGAAGTGAATAAGGCAAATTTTACTGAGGCTATTTATAGTGTCGATTGGAGTAAAATATTAACAAAAAACTCGGGTGCCGTTGAACTTGTGACATCCATTATAAATATAATAGTTAACAAGTTTGACATTAGTTTTCCATTGCGGAAGAGACCCATTAGTAGTAGGCATGACTCGTCTTGGATCAGCACAGATGTAAAATCATATAAATCTTTGTTATTTGAAATTATAGAATTCAGTAATACACACCCAAATTATGATTCAATTAAAGAAATAATACTTGACATGACAATCCATTATAATCATTTAGTTAACAGTAATAAATCTAATCACTACAATAAAATAATTAAATCTAGCACTAATACTTCTAAAGCCATGTGGAATGTTATAAATAAGGAAAGGGGAAAGCATAACAGCCTTGTGTTAGATGTGACAGAGGTCATTCTAAAAGATGATGGGTCAAAGTTCGAAACAAAAAAAGATGCACTAGATGCTATGAATAGTAAGTTCCTGGGTGCGGCGGCGGCGTGCAGAGCGCCGCGCGCCGATGTCACCCGCGCCTTGCACCGGCGGACTGTTGGTTTACACTCTCCCCTTTCTCAGCGCATGAGGTGCACCGCCTAGTAGTTTCATGCATTCCACCTAAAGCATCGAAAGACGTTTATGGTGTTAGCATGAGGCTCGTAAGGCTAGCGCCAATTCCACTAGCATATGCAATGGCGGTACTGTTCAACCGCTGCATAAAAGAAGGTACTTACCCAGATGCACTAAAATGAAGTAAGGTCGCTCCTATCTTTAAAGGAAAGGGTAGCAGAGGTGATATGGACGGCTATAGACCAGTGTCGATCATTCCGGCGATAGCAAAAATATTTGAAAATGGCCTAAGCACCCGCCTCACTCAGTATCTAACCTCAACAAGTAGCCTATCTGACAGACAGTATGCGTACCGTGCGGGCCGATCCACATCTCTGTCCCGGGAACTCGTACGACGCGTCATGGCGGCCAGAGAGAGTCAGCTGCAGGTTGTTGTCTTGTGCTGTGACCTCTCAAAGGCATTCGATGTAGCCGACCACGCTGTGCTCGCAGCTAAACTGCGCCACTACGGCATCCGTGACGCATCGTTGTCCCTATTCACGAGCCTACTCCAGAATAAGACACAGGTAGTAGTTGGAGAAGGTGGAAAAGCGAGATCGGATCCATTGGGGGCACAAATGGGCGTTGCGCAAGGATCATCAGTGTCTAATCTGCTTTTTTCGCTGCTTGTAAATGACCTACCAGACGCAATAAAGGCCGGTGAGGTCCTCATGTATGCTGATGACGTCGCTGCGATTGTTACTGCGCCGACTGTGGACGGTGTTGAGAAGGCTTCGAACCAGACTGCGGAGCAGCTCGCCCAATGGTTTAACATCAATGGCTTGGCTCTCAACCTCAACAAGTCGCATTATATGCATTTTAATTTATCGGGTCGTCAAATGGCGCCACTGGCTGTGCAAATCGATGGAACACTTTTAGATCAAGTCACCAGCACAACCTTCTTGGGCTTTGAGATAGACTCGGGCTTGAAATGGGACCGGCACGTTGACAAACTTTGCGGCAAAATAGCTAGTGCGTGCTTTGCTCTAAGTCGGGTTGTGAAAACTGTCGCCCCGGAGGTCGCACGTACATGCTATTACGCTACTGTCCATTCGCTAGTACAGTACGGGGCGGATCTTTGGGGTCGCTGTGCCGAGTGGGAGAGAGTGTTCCGCAAACAGAAACGCGCAATACGAACCATCGCACGAGTGCCGCTGGACACTCCGGCGAAGCAACTTTTTATAAAATTGGGCATTCTCACTTTACCAGCAATACTAATCATGCAAGTGGCTGTGTACGTCCGTGAACACCTTACGTACTTCAAAACGAATGCCATGGTACACGCGTACAATACGCGAAACGCAAACAAGCTTGTGAGTATAAGCCGCAAGCTCGCCAAGTCGTCCAAGCTCACTTATGTGATGGGCCCCACGGTCTACAACAAATTGCCTAAAAATGTAACTGAAGCCCCAAATTTGCAGATTTTCAAGCGCCGTTTAAAAAACTGGCTTACTGAGCGCCCGTTCTACAATTTAGATGAGTACATGATGTACAAATAATTAATATAAATGAGTTATTTATGACTTATGTTAGTAACACTTGGATTAATATGTATTTACTATTATTAATAATTGTTATAATTATTATGATGCGACTAATTACTTGATGTATAATTGGAATTCTAAATGATATCTTTTTGACATGTAAATTGGCTTTATAAAATAAATGACTATGACTATGACTATGACTAATGACTTAGCGTGACAAGGTACCCAGTTTAGTAAAATGCTAAACTTGATGTCTTACACGACTAAAACAGAAGTTTTTATAAATAAGAATACATTGATTTCCGATATAATTATCCTAAATAACATTTTGTTACAGAAATTTCTTGCATTATAGGTACTAAAATAGTGATCTTCGAGTTTAAGTTACTAAAGTTTAGTAAATGTCGTGACAAGGTACAACCCTAGTTACGTTTCCATACAAAAGTTTCGACCGAGCCACTAAACTTTATTGTTAAAAAAACTGCTTTAACACCATTGTGGTACACCACGCTAAATACTATTTGATCTTGTGATATAGCATGAATATACAAATTATTTTGTTGGTTTTTAATATTATAAGTGATCTTTTTTGTAACTGTTAAAAATGCGGTAATTATTAAATTTCTTTATGATTATGGAGTTTTCTTTAATTGAATTGTCCCAAAATGCCGTAGAATATGTAACTATGATGAGAAACTAACAGTTTTAATCTCGTTATTTTATGAACTGGGTATAATTAACACTTTCGTGTTTCTTCCACCCTGGCATGTTCAACCTAAGAAATCAGAATAATTAACATGTATTTTTAGACAATTCACCTTTATTATAATTCTTTAACATTCAAAGATTATGATTATACCCTTCACTATGTAACTTCGAAGTAGAAGTGTGTTTTTTGCCACTATAAACTTTAAATGCAATTTTCTCAACTTGTGCATTTCGGAAGTCGAAAATTCAAAAAATTATATAAATATTGTGGTTCCACCTACAGTCATTATTCTTTTTGTATTGATAGCAAAAATCTACTTTTTGGAACTATGCATAACTGAAACAAGGTACCTTTCCAGATGCACTGACACATATATAGGTTGAGTTGAATACTTATCTCGAATTATCATAGTTCACCAAGGTCCGAGGATGTGGGTATAAAATTTGGACAAAACGGTATTCCGCAGAGAATTGAGTTTTTTTAAATGTACAAAACTCCCGTGACTTTCTGAAATATTATTGGGTCTTTCATTTCTACGAAAACCTTAGCCTTCGCTTCGCTTCTTCTTCGCTTGCCTCCCTGTTTACCTACGGGATTTCGGCCCTCAAGTTTCGCTTGCAAGACATCGGAAAATAATGAGTGTCGTTAGGGGTCATTGCTCGCATTGAGACCGCTGTCTGAAGGGTTGCTTTAGCCCTTTAATTCCAATGAAAAGCTCGGCCTTCGGCTTCGCTTGCCTCGCCGCTCACCTTCAGGACTTTGGGCTCAGATCTCGCTTGCAAGACACCTGAGGATAGTGATTGTCCGTTGGGCTCGCCCTCGCCCGCAGGGCTTTCGGACTTGAGGCTCGCATAGGGAGCGCTCTCTAAATGAATACTTTGGGCATCTATATAATATTATTGACGAACAAGTTTATACAAGTTATTAGGGTGTTTATTTCGATTCGAAGTGAACTGTTACACGCACACCGCACAGTCCATGTAAATGAAATCCTTATTTTCAAATTTGTCCAACAAGAATAAATATCATGTACTTAAATCATAATTTATACGCGTTCAAAGTCAAGGGCAGAAACTAGTACACTAATATAACGGAATGGTATCAGAAGGATTCCTTTAGCATAAGGATAGTAGATACACAACCTAATTATGTCACGTTAACTGAAAATAACATGGTTCGATTGTATAATGAACTAAAACAAGTTTACAAAGCAATTTAGGCATTCATTCCAACATAGTAATGTTGGAATGAATGCCTAAATTGCTTTGTATAGTATACAAAGAGACTACAGCTAAAGATACAAAAGGCATACTGACACAAAAGGTGTCAGTATGCCTTTTGTGTCAGTATGCCTTAAAGGTAAGGATGGGCGCAGCTCAGAAAACCTTAAGAAATTCTATACACACAAGTCAACCTTTATCCACATTTATTACACTCTCAAGTTATAAGTATACATCTCCTTCCGTGAATTTATTCATTTAGTTAGTAATTTGAAAATGGATCTCATTTTGTTTCATAGGTAGAGGTCGTAACTAAGGTAAAACCGCGTAACGATGTTTATCTTCCTAACGAGAGCCCGGATACGGTAGGCACAGCGGACTAAATAATAATTTAACATATTATATTCCATTAATTTTATGTTAAAGTAAATTACGAACTTCTCTTAAAGTTATAATTCCACAAAACTGCATTAAAAATATATACTAAGTAATAAGATATAAACTTTAATTAGATCTCTTTGCAGAGTTAATAACGTTGTGGATTTACTTGGATTTACTTCCGTTTCACTTTGTTCCTAAAATATTTTAACTCATTATAATCGCAATACGCACTCAGCATAAACAAAATAAAATGCTGTTAGTTAGTCCGTGCATGACCCGCCCTGAACGTTACAAAACTGAGCTATCTCTGAATAAGCGTCATGTGTTATTTAAATATTTCTTTACTTATCTACAGTGGATGGAAATTGCACCGCGCGGGTGCGGGCTGGCGAGGATCGGAGCGCTCTCGCTCTGCGGAGAGAATCTTAATTTTCCACAAATAAATGAAAATATCTGAGCCATCCAACGCCACATAGCTAGTACCATATAGCGACAAAAAATGTAGAAAGCGGACTTTCGGGAAACTTGGAGTTATGCGTAATAAAACAAGAGGTTGCCGCACCTCACTGTAAAGTAAATTTAAAACTTCAGTCATGGCTTGTTTTGTAGGTGTTAATAAACCTAATCAATAGAACACACGTGCCGCTGGAGCCGTGGTGTGAATTAGAACGCTCTTGGAGACACGCCTACATTAACACTCACGTTAATGTCCCGACACTTTGCGATGAGATACGCTAATGGTTTATTAAATATTACAATAATCGAGCCGTGTTTGTTCACCTCGAGCTTACTCTTCAAGTGTTTGCTAATTAACATCATTGTAAATTAATTTTCGGGGCCGGTTATTCGTAACTAGACGTGCCCGCGGCTCCACCCGCGCGAATGAATTTTATGAATGTATTTGTCACAATTGTATTACGTTCATGAGCGATTAGCAACGTAACGATTTGGAATGTCAACATGAAACTCAGTAATTAAAACCTCTTGTACTCTGCGGCCATCGTTCAATAACTGGCCACCTCTTGCTAAAAACTCTATTCACCTATAATAGAATTCATTTTTGATTTAAGGTGTTAATTACGGGACACCCTTTAATATATTGATTTAAATTATCAGGATTCTCACACATATGTTTATACTAAATCGGGACTTATCGCGTACAAACTATGTACTTACCTAATTAAAAGTTTCCCGACGTTACATAGTTTAGTTACGCGATTAAGTCCCGCTTTAGTATAAACACAACCTTCAATAACTGGCCACGTTGCGATAATAAGATAATGATATTGACAAAATAAAACAATAATAACATATCATGTTTTGTAATTATGTAATGTAGTCCGATAATCACTTGTATGAAAAGTTCACACTGATGTCGCACCTTAAGTCATAATAGAATAGAATAGAAAAAAAAAATGGTTTAACCGATTTTATATATATCTACTTAAACGTAAGGTATTAAGCGAGACCGATCCGAACGTTAGCCAAAACATTTCTTAACAATGGCCGACGGTTCAAATTGTCAATGTTATCGAGATTTCATTACGTGATTGTAGAAAAAATACGCAACAGAACCGGGAGCCTTTATATATGCTCTTATTCTAAGGTAATATCCAGAAAATTGATTCCAAATTTTATTCTCGTGTTACTTGCGTTGTTTTTGAGAAATGTGACGCCAGAGATCGTGTTGGTTGTAAGGCGCTATCTCGCCCGTTCCTTCCTGTTTTATCCCGTTCTGCTTTTTCGATTTTATGTAATAGATTGTTGTTGAAAGTTTTATTCGGTCTCCCGTTTATTAAATACTTTTATATCAGATAAGGTCAGGTAATGTATATATTGTTAGTTATAAGCAAATTGTAATTCAATTATTTGGAATGAACTTCAAATGTTTATGAATGATGACACTTGGCGTCAGTGTTGCCATGATTAAATTGTCCTGCGGGTGTGACACAGTATTATTATCTGTGTTGCCATAACGTAAACAAGACGCTTGTGACATCATTCAATCATTCGTTTAGTAAATTGTTCGTTCACGATTGTTATAAAAGTAGCGGGAGCGTTAAAATAGCTTTTTTTCTCTTGTGAACCTTGGTTGAATAAACACCTAGTCGTACTTCTTGTATTATTTAAATTAACCACCTTAATAATTCCGAAGTGTTCGTTTAAATAATTTTCACGTGCTAATACCGCTTCGTATCCTAAAATGAGTGGTCGATCTGAACGACTCAAGACCGGACGACGACGAACTCTTGAAAGTGAAGAAGATATGGAAGAAAATGCAGCGGGGCCTCCTAAGAGGCCTCGCAAACCACGTGGTCCAAACAACAAAGAACGTTTGGATCGGTTGGAGAATATGCTACAACAAATTCTCGAACAAGGAAGGAGCACCGCACATAATTCTGTAACTGCAGGTACGTCTACGGATGTCACTTTTAACCCTCCACCCGTTATTGAACCTGCACCTGTACCTTGCCAATCAGCTAGTGCAGCGAGTACCGAAATTGCCACGTGCCAACCATGTGCAACTCCAAACAACACAGTGGCGCAAGGCACGTGGGCTACTCCTTCACCGCCGCAGCATACTGAAATTAGTGCGGGAGTTCAATCTACCGGCACAGTAACAACGAGTCTGCCTATTCGGGTATCCGAACCAAATGACATTACAAACAATACTTCCAATTCAAGTGAAAATCGACCATCAGTTTTAGATTTCGGAAATAATATTAGATTTATCGGAAAACCCGATAACGTCCCTAAATTTGATGGTAATTCCAACACCTTTTCTGTTCACACATGGTTACATCGCCTGGAGTCACTCGCAAATATCTACGGCTGGAACGAGAAGACCCTTATCTATCATATGACTGCGAGTTTGGAAGGCAACGCACTTCTGTGGTTCGGGCATCAACAAGACATCAACATATGCTGGGCGGATTGGAAGAAAAGGCTGATAGAATACTTCCCGGCTGGACGGGGACTCGCTGCCAAGCTGCACGACTTCGTGACCGTCACCAAGCGCAAGGATGAGCGGGTACTAGACTTTTATTATAAAAAATTGTCGCTGGGTAAATTATGCGAACTTAACGATGATATGATATGTGACGTTATAATCTTTACCTTAGGTGACCCATTGTTAAAGGCAGGAGCTCGTGGTTCAGGTTGCAGAGATACGCGTAGCTTGTTAAGTTATCTAACTGATTCAGATGTTGACTCTCCACCCCCCAAGAAAAATGTAGATATGACTACTGATAGCAGGCCCAAATGTTTTACGTGTGGTCGCAGAGGTCATACCTCGTCACAGTGTAGGGATAACTTTCGATGTGATACTTGTAGTAAAGTGGGACACAAAGCTGAAAATTGCAGAATATCTAAAAAGTGTTCTCATTGTAGCAAAGTAGGTCACGTTAAAGAGGAATGTTACAGCCTTAAACGAGCCGTAGTTCCCACGTTATCTTCTACTAATAACGCGAAACCCGATGAAAGCCGCGAAAAAAAATCAAAACTATTTAATATCCGACCAATAGATCAGGGTGATCGGAAATATCACAAAACTGCCGTTGCCAATGGATGTGATTTGACTGCGTATATCGATTTGGGTAGTGCTTGTAATACAATTACATTATCTGCAGCGAAAAGAATATCTTTGTCGTTTAAAACTCAATCCAGTACTAGCATAAAGGGATATGGCGGTCAAATCATCACTCCGGAAGGTGAAGGTACGCTTAGTCTCAGCATTGATGGTGTCTGTATCAAAACTTCGGTTCTGGTAGTCCGAGATGAACTCCAAGAAACCGATATGATTGTTGGTCGTGCATTTAGTGAAATGCCCGGGGTTTGTTTGACAAAAACGACAGATACTTTAAAATTTACTAAGAGTAACGATTATAATGGAGAACTTCCTTTTGCGTGTGATGAAGTTACACTTTCAAGAATTGAGCTTAAAATCCCCCATGATACTGTTTTAGTGCAAGGCCTTAATCGGATAATTGTGTACACCGAGGAGAATTATGATACAGACACTATTCAGGTGCAACGTTCCGAACATAGGGAATTAGGTAAGGAAATAGACGTTCCAGAACAGACTACAGAAATTCACGGGAACGTAGGCTACATTAACGTCTTTAATTTGCAATGTCAACCGCTTACTATGTACTCACAGCGGTGTGTTGCTCGAGGGCAAATAAATGAACCAACCGAAGTTAAACAAAGCGATTTGAATAGTAGCGATAATTCTCGGCTTGAGAGTATATTACATAAATATAGCCATTGCTTTGACGATTACCCAAGAACAAGATTAGGTGAATGCGACATTGAAATGAAAATCGAATTAACCACTGAAGTACCTTTTTATCATAGACCTTATAGAATGTCCCTCAAGGAACAAGAGGTTGTTAGGACCATAGTACAAGACCTTCTCGATAATGATGTGATTGAACCTAGCAACTCGCCTTACGCTAGCCCCGTCATATTAGTGGCTAAAAAGTCAGGAGAATATAGAATGTGTGTTGACTATCGTCAACTAAATAAGTTAACAAAGAAAGACCGTTACCCATTGCCAGTTATACAAGATCAATTGGATAGGTTAAGTGGTGACAAATTTTTCACAAAGTTAGATTTAGCTGCGGGTTATCATCAAATCAAAATGCACCCAGATAGCAAGCAATACACGTCATTCGTGACTCCATTTGGTCAATTCCAATATAAAAGGTTACCGTATGGTTTGGCTAATGGTCCTGCTGTGTTCCAGCGAGCAATGAATGTCATGTTAGGTCAGTCCAGATTTGAATTTGCGATGGCATACATTGATGATATTTTGTTGGCTTCAAAATCGGCTTCAGAAGCGTTAGATCATCTTGAAAAAACGTTACAACTAGTAAGTCATTTTGGTCTAGTATTGCGGCGTAACAAGTGTTCATTTTTGAGACCTAGCATAGAGTATCTAGGGCACATAGTATCCGAAGGTGAAATTCGACCCTCCACAGACAAAGTAGAAGCGCTAAAAAGCTTTGAAGAACCCACGAACGTACATGATTTAAGGAGGTTTATTGGCTTAGCTAGTTATTTTAGGAAGTACATTATGGCATTCGCAAATCGGATAGCACCACTTACGGTTCTATTAAAAAAAAATCAGACATGGCAATGGAGTGACCTGCAACAAAACGCTTTTATAGATATAAAAACCTCCTTAACTCATGAACCAGTACTCGCTATCTATAACCCGGCATATGAAACCCAATTGCACACTGATGCCTCAAGCCAGGGAGTGGGTGGTATTTTGTTTCAAAAACAGCCAGATGGTTCACTAAAACCCATAGCTTACTTTAGTAAACAGAACACTGATACTGAAAAAAAATACCATTCGTACGAATTGGAGGCAATGGCAGTGGTATTAAGCATTAGAAAATTTAGGGTGTATTTATTAGGATGTCATTTCGTAGTTTACACGGATTGTCAAGCACTTAGCACCACGTGGACTAAAAAAGATATGTTGCCGAGGATAGGACGCTGGTGGCTAGAGTTGCAAATCTTTCATTTTGAAGTACGTTATAGACCAGGCGTACAAATGCAACACGTTGACGCACTCAGTCGCTGTCCCCTACCTCTGCAACATATTAGTGAAGAGAATTGGGTAACAGCTGTGCAATGGGACGACCCAAAAATCCAAAACATTATAAATAATATAAAACATCCCGATTATAGAGACAATTATTCGGTTAAAGATAATATTTTACACAAAAAAGTAGGTACAGAATATAAAACTGTAATACCAAAGTCAGTTCGCTGGAGAGTAACAAAAATGTTTCACGATGATAATGGACACCTAAATGAAAATAAAGTTATAGAACTAATCCAACGCGAATACTGGTTTGAAAAGTTACGCAGGTTTGTCACTAAGTACGTTAGAGCGTGTATATCTTGCCAATTTGCGAAAAAGCCACCAGGTAAACAACGTGGATATTTAAATCCTATTGATAAGGGTAACGTACCCTGGCATACATGGCACCTAGACCATTTGGGTCCATTTTGTTTGTCAGAAAATAAAAATAGCTACTTACTAGTCATTGTTGATGGGTTCAGCAAGTTTACCTGGTTGCAAGCAGTACCAAACACGTGCACAGTACATGTCATATCAACAATTAATCTCTTATGTAGAGCATTTGGATGTCCAACGCGTATAATTACAGACCGCGGTAAGGCTTTTACTAGTCATGAATTTACAAATTACTGTACAAAAAAACAGATACGCCACATTCTTAATGCAGTAGCATGCCCAAGGGCAAATGGACAGGTAGAACGCTTCAATCGAACTATCTTGCAGTCTCTGGTAGCTTACACTGATGAAAATGATGGTGACTGGGAAGAGTACGTACCACAAGTCGAAAGGGGAATTAACACCTCAATTAATTCTAGCACACAAAAGAGTCCCTTTGAATTGGTCTACGGGTTTAAACCTAGATTTGAAATTCACTTACCTGACAAACAACAAGCTACTGTTAATTTACCCGAACTACGAGCTCAAGCCCAAAATCGTACTATAGAAGCATCGCGAAAAAGTAAGGCCAGGTACGATAGCAATAGATTACCTAGTATTAACTATAAGATAGGAGATTTGGTACAAGTACAACGTAAAATAATAAAGAAGGGACTTACAAGTGGAAAACTTGTTGATAAGTATGCTGGTCCATATAAAATTATTAAAGTTTATGATAATGATCGCTACAGAGTAACCTCTATAAATAAGCGTGGTAGAAAGTACAACAACGTCATTGCGGCCGACAAAATGAAGAAGTTTGTTGTACAATCTATGAGCGATGATGAAGACGAACTCTAAAAAAATAGTTTATAATAAAAATAACAAGAAACTATTTTATTGAAAATCGCATTTATTTTGGTAAGGTGTAACAATAAAATTGCATGATTATTTCTTCATCTTTATTATGTAGGTATTTACTTCAATATACGTATGTAGCACGTCTTCCCAAATACAGAAGTATCGTATAGTATAATCTTCTCTTGTAATCCTTTCGTACTTAGTCGTTATACAATTAGAAACGTCAACCTGTAAATAAGATAATCAAAAATTAATCATGATATTTAATGTAAATATGTCGCAATAATGACCATAAAATTAATAATAAAAAAAAGAGTACAATTGCAATCATATATGTAATTATCACATAACCTACCTTCTTGGTGTGTCCGTTGGTAGAACATACTGTATATCTAATGGCATAAACTGAGCCAGATTCTCAGTTATCCATTGGTTATATCTCATTCGGGTGTGTCCCATTACGTAAACATTAGCCGAGTGTGTCCTGTAATGATTACGTAAGAATTACAACTACTGTATATCTAATGGCATAAACAGAGCCAGATTCTCAGTTATCCATTGGTTATATCCCATTCGGGTGTGTCCCATTACGTAAACATTAACTGAGTGTGTCCTGTAATGATTACGTAAAAATTTCAACTACTGTATATCTAATGGCATAAACTGAGCCAGATTCTCAGTTATCCATTGGTTATATCCCATTCGGGTGTGTCCCATTACGTAAACATTAACTGAGTGTGTCCTGTAATGATTACGTAAGAATTACAACTACTAAACTACGAGGTCGTAAGTTCGGTCAGGAAAGGCCGGGCTACCAATACATTTTCACATCACAATGTTTCACTTTCGTCATTATTGCATCATATTTCACTAACACTCAGTTTAGTATGTGGCAATTATTCCTCATCACATTATTTGCATCATTGGATAAGATTTATTTATAAAACTCTTAACACTGTAGCTGTATTACCATCAGGTATAAATTATTGTGAATGTTTAAGTTCTACCCTAATTAATTAATATTTTCAAGTAAGTGGAGTACATACCCCCAATTGTTTTATGATGAATTTGATGATTGTGTACCTGAGGGGTAATCACGAAACATTTCGAACGTGCGTTAAGAGAATTCAACTGGATTTTTTCATATAAAAAGTGAAATTTAGATCTACCTGACGTGCGTGCGATGCGTTACGTGATCAGTTGAACTAACTTAATTTTGTTAAGATAATGTTTCTTTTCTGGAATTACGAGGGCGTAATCCGCTGTCAGGATAAGCCGAGTGTTAGTTATAAGCAAATTGTAATTCAATTATTTGGAATGAACTTCAAATGTTTATGAATGATGACACTTGGCGTCAGTGTTGCCATGATTAAATTGTCCTGCGGGTGTGACACAGTATTATTATCTGTGTTGCCATAACGTAAACAAGACGCTTGTGACATCATTCAATCATTCGTTTAGTAAATTGTTCGTTCACGATTGTTATAAAAGTAGCGGGAGCGTTAAAATAGCTTTTTTTCTCTTGTGAACCTTGGTTGAATAAACACCTAGTCGTACTTCTTGTATTATTTAAATTAACCACCTTAATAATATGTAAATTAGATTAACCTAGATAAAACTATGCTTATACAAGTATGTTTACGAGATTTGAATCCTTAACAGTGATACTGCTCGTCTCACGTCTAAAGATCCTCAATCTAAAGCAAAGGCGATTCACCCACTGCACCGCGTCCTCCGTAACTCCTCGCACTCGCATACTTGTCAGAGCGTGATGGGCGTCTTTACCACAACGATAAGTGATAAAATGGCAACCATGCTACGCTACGCCCACTGCCGCGGTGCGCGGAGCGACAGATTTTTAACACGCTTTTATTAGGTCGACTTATATGTAACTACTAGCTTCCGCCCGCGACTTCGTCCGCGTGGACCCGGGATAAAAACTATCCTATATAATAATAAGATAGTTTATAACCTAAACTATCTTCGTGCAAAATTTCATTCAAATCGGTTCAGCCGCTTAAGCGTGATTGAGTAACAAACATCCAAACATCCAAACATCTAAACTTTTGCATTTATAATATTAGTAGGATAGTAGGATGTAATGGAATCTAAGGTAACTAATTTAACCATCTTCCAAGGATCGTAGCGTCATGAAAATTGGCAGCTGTGTGTAGTTCTGATGGCAATACAATAATATGGTACTGTCAAACTAATCTGATGATGGAGCCGGAAGATATGCACTGGAACTTCATGATGGAACATCTTATCATAGCTGTGTTTGGATTTATTAGAAAAGTCTTGTAATGGACTTTGAACACGATCAGGTTTCAAGGTTGTAACAAACCTATTATATGTTGACTAGACTAAAAAGTATAAAATAAATTAATAGTTTAAAAATCACTAGAAAAACACGCTTTTATAAATGCACGTAAAAACAAAAAACTAATTATGGATCGTTCAAGTTGTCTCTATTTCTGGGCTGAAATGTAAACTATGTGCTTTTAATTATAATATTTGATTGTAAAAGCGTGGGGCGCTGGAACAGGAAATACTTTAAACGTTATGCTCTTGTGCGACCTCATGCAGCTTCCGCCAGGAAGATAGTATTTGTATTTGTTTACAAGATAGTCTTTCCTGTTCCAGCGCCCCACGCTTTTACAATCAAATATTATAATGAAATGCAACAATAGAGACTTAGAGAAATAGAACTTGAACGATCCATAATTTATTTTTGGTTTTTACGTGCATTTATAAAAGCGTGTTTTTCTAGTGTTTTTTTACACGCGCATTGCCGCGTCGGCAGTGTGTTGTACTAGGTGTGTTTTCTATATAAATTGAGATTCTTGCATACAATGGTATAATCTGCGGCCCCTACTACGCAACGGGGCGCGGTGCAGTGGGTGAATCGCCTAAAAGTATCACCGCGTTTTTCAATACATATATGCAATGATATCGTTGTATTAACTAATGTCCTCATATTGTTTGAGAAAAGTACCTACTGCATTTACCTTGGCGAAAACCGGGCTTGCCTGACTCGTCCACCATTAGGTAGGTACTTTCACGCCCCTCTGCCTATAATTCATTTATAAGACCCGATGATTTGTGAAAATTGTATATTGATTAATTCACGAACTGGGACTGGGGTCACGCCGATGGGCGTCGTCGGCATCGGAATGGGGTAAAAAATTAAGCCAATTAGTGTCATCAGCTACAGATCGGAGTGAAACATTACGCCGATTGGCGTCACTACCATCCCTGGTGAAATCTAAGAAACAAAATGCTTTTTAGTTATGACAAAATAACCTAATATCATGGACCTTCATATGACGCCCATTAGCGTCAGTGTTCATTTAAGTTCGGCTACAGACGATAAATAAGGCAATAACAAGCTTGTGAAACTTTCCCGTACAATACTTTGTTTTACTGCAGCATAATAATAATTGACAGTTGGCTGACCTGGAAACCCCAGGTGTCTGATGGTGCTCCTACACTGGCTGTTATAAATGTTATATAACATCAACTATTTCCTTTCAACATCTTAGTGTTACAGCGTTATCCTTGTTACACTATGTTATATAATATTTATAACAGCCAGTTTAGGAGCACTATGACGTTTGTCGCCACAGTACACATATATATGATACTAACACACTGAGATGGCTCTACAGATTTAAGCGTTTTCCCCCGGTGAGTACAAGAACTCTCCTCATACAGTCTCTATTATTGCGTATCAGTGCACCTGTTGTGTGCCACACCAATGTGACAGAAAGGCTACTTGATATGCTAGATCGGCTCCTTAACAACTACATACGTTTCATTTTCGGTCTCCGTGAGTTGACCACGTATCTGCTTATCGGAGACAACTTCATTGGCTTCACATTCGCGAACGCAGAAATCTTAATTCTACTGTTTTAAGATAAGATAAGATAGATAAGATATACAAATTGTACAGACATTATCCGTTGGGCTCCAAAGTAGGCTGACACTGAGTCGGTTAACAAATCACTTAAGTATCAAACGTATGTATGTATGTAAGCACTTTATTGTACACAATAACAGGTTAAAGAATATACATGTCACACAATAGATCAAAGTACAAAGGCGAAACGTCACAAGGAGCACGACATGAACGTAACAGAAGGAAAGTTAAGTTATTAATTATAATATGAACGAACTATTTAACTGTTAATATTACACAGGGAACACGTGATTAATATAACACAATTTATTTTTAAGTACTGAGAGAGTTTGTGTATGAGTGTGTGTGAGTGTATTTATGCGCGTGTGAAAGTGTGCGTGAGAGTGAGTGATTACGTGTGTGTATGTTGGGTGTAAGTTGCGAGTGTATAAAGAGTTATTAGGTACCTATTGGAAAAAGTAACCTTAGATGCAGGGGCTTAAAATTTCCTCTGTATCATTATAAGACAATTCAGCAAACCATTTCCTTAGGGTGGACTTTAACTTTGCATATGGTGCACAGACAGCGTTATATACAAAGGGGTGGTTATATGAAGAATGCGGAGCGTTCGGCGTGTGCCGAGTTGACTGCCGGAATGGGGACTCTATATATGCGTCTGCTCATAATGTAGTCTATAAGCGGCGACTGCAGTTCTTCTGTGGACTCGAATGACAGCATTCATGATAAACGCGTCATTAGATCGCGTCATTTTTGACATTATTGCGCTGATATATCGATTTAATGGTTTTCCAGATTTTCAGATTTATCTTCTATCTTATTAGGGTACTCGGTCTTTAAGTTGTACAGAAGATTGTCACAATAATTTATATAACGGGTATATATTTTACGCGAGACCTATTAGGGGAGGCTCTAGATTCCCTGTGCAATTTGTCCTTATGCCTGATAAACTTGATTATACCGGGGGTTACCCAAAGTTTAAGATTGAATTTATTGCGGCTGATTTTAACTTTTACTGTGTTATTTTGAGCTGCAGTACTAAGTATGTCATTGAAGTTATTAGCTGCAGTATTGGCATCGCTACTACCACTCACCTTACTCCAGTCGTACGTTTCCAGTTCCCTAGCAACTTCTTTGTGGTCGGTTTTCAGGACCCAACGATTTGCTTTGTGAGTATCAAGATTGGAGCATAGTTATGCCAGCCATGGCCATGTCATGATCTGTTACCAGTGTCCAGACATTAGAATAAGATAATCCGAGTGAAGTTGAACTCTCGAGTTATTTATGATGTCAATATTAAGATCTCCAGCAATAATGGTTTGACTGCCGCTTGGTTCACTAAGGAAGGAGTCTAGTGAATTTAAAAATCTATTAGTGTTGGTAAACGACGGGGACCGGTAAATACCTAAAATTGTTGTGCCATCCTGAGTATTCAGAGCCAGACAGTTTGCGTAGTTAATAGCAGGTTCCATGTAAGTCACTGAGAGTGATTTATTTATGTATGCTACTACTCCACCGCTTTTGTTAATAATTTTTGTGGTATGGTACATCTGATAGCCTGTAAATCAATTATTGAGCTTTCATTCAGCCAACATTCAGTAAGAACAGTGACTTCAAATTCGATGTTTGTTCTTTTAGAGACATACACTCGCGGTCAAATATTTCGGGTCACCCTAAATTAAATAACTGCAATAGGTTTTTAAAATATTGAATACTTGTTTTATTTACATAATATGCTATTCTTTACAATACCCAACTGTATTAGCAATTTCCTGGATCCTATCATAAAAATATCAATATCCAAAAATCACGATTTTTGCTATATCTCGCTCCGTTAACGTTGTTTTTTTTCATGGGTTTTTACGAGTCCAATTTAAACCTGGTAACGTTATATTTTTTACTGTTATTAGCAGTTTATATGTAAAATTAAATAAAGATCATGACAGGATTAACTGTACAACCTCTTACGCACTATTTTAGGAAATATGACGGTGTTTTTCCAACCCGTATTCTTTGTCCGCGAGTGTAGTAAGAATCAAAGTTACGTTGAAGTCTTCTTATGTTTAAGGTTGCAATTTTACATTTATAATTAGGAGTCAGGTACTGTTGACAACTTTCTAAATCATCGAGTGCGTGACATTCAATGGCCAAGTCATTGTCTAGAATGTCCTCTAGTTCAAGTAACGCCATCTGTGTGAAGTAAGCGGTAAGATAACGCGAACGTGCCAGTCGGTCAACGCTCCTTTTAAAGAACATAGCTGGAAACTCGCTGATTGTGTGTGTAATGTGTGATATTTGTGTTGAGTATTTGTGTGTTAGGTTTGTTGACTGTCAGATACCTAAGGTTTTAATTCGTTGGATGTAAGGCGTAATTACCATTGGTTGGTGGCTGCGTGCATTACTACGCGGTGAGTTAGATTGTCCTGAGCGAGTAAGTCATCTCGTGCGACTGTATACTCCGGATATCCCCAGGATAACCCTCAGGGCGCGGCGACGCGATTTATTGGCGGTGCCGGAAGCGTGCGCTGTGTCACACAGGAACATGCCGCTGATCCGCGCTCTCTGACAACGCGCTCTTGGCATCAGCACCGGATTGCGTGGCGATGGATGTATGTGTGCGGTGAATGTCTGAGCTTCTGTGAGGAGATGGATGACAGGCAATCAACTGTACCAATATAAATACTTATATGTGTTTTTTTCATGACGCATCAATTGGTTTTACTGTAATTTCATGTTAACATGTTTTCAGTAAATAAACAAATAACTTATTTATTTATCTTAGGAAATTATTATTTCAAGTACGCTAAAGGAGCATATACCAGCACCATTACGCGGAACAAATTAAGAACAACAGAGTAGGCACTAATAAAAACGAATGGTACACAAAAGGTTACTTTCTGTGAGTACTTAAAACAATGCCTTCACCTGTTTTTCCGTACACCCACAATACTAAATAACAGCTGACTTCTATTATCCTCCTCTCTTCAAACATTTACTTCTACACCATATAATCTTTAGTACCTTAGGTAACAATAAATCATATCTTAGTAAATGTTACAAAAGTCTTGTGTCAAACATTTATACATATATAAAGTTTAAAAAAAATTGGGTTTCCTGAATAATATTGATGTACTAGCAGGTACTAACCTACAGTAGAAATATCGAGTAGGTACACTAAAGATCTTTCAAACTTTAATAGCAGTCACAATTGAATTGATTATATTTTATCATACCTACTCGGCACAGATGCTTACTTTTGGCATTGCTTTGTTAAAGGAATTTGGTAAAAAAGATCCGAGAGCTCTCTATGTCCACGGAGGCGAAAATCGAGATACGAATATGGGCCGCGCGAGTCTTTGATGACCCACTTTCGAAGCTGCATGTTTTTAGCTTATTTTTTCTGATTATTTTTCTGGCACGCATTGTTAATATAGTATCAGCATGCAACGCGAGGCATGCCCCAAGTAAAACCTAAGTAGGATGCACCTATCATCCAAGCATATATATACGGCTGGATAAATTACATCTTGTTCCGCGTAATTGCATCGCTTTCCAAGCAGCTTCCTAAATACTTGGTTTTCGCTGAATGCTTAATGCAGCAAGAAAATTCTCATATTTTACTGTTAAAACTTAAACATGTACGAAGCATGTAAAGCACCAACATGCAGATGAAGTGAAAATAGATAATAACCTATTCCCGATTAAGATATGTTTGAATTTCGCAATAAGGCGTATGTATGAAAACAATGCATTATTAAGATGGTGTTTCTGGCAAGATTGCGATTTTAACGTGTCATGCAGATAGTCGAGAAGACCGCCGTGCAATTATTTTCCTTTACCCGATGTATTCTCAATCAATATGACGCATACGATTCGCATTCTGAAACTAGAAGACGAAAAAAGAAAAAAATAAGTAAACAAAACATTACTAAACTAGCGCGCGCCGCCGGGCGAATTCAGTGCGCCCCAACTCGAGATTTAGTATAAAGTCGGCAATAAAATCGATTCGATCGCCAATCACTATTCGACAATAATCGTTAAATATGACGAACGATACGTCTTCGCCTCATCACTACCAACGTCAATGTGACAGCATCAAAAATATGAAGTACGACCCACTATTAGTCAATGAGGCTTGCTATTAGGTACTAGTCACTAGACGGTACCCGGTAGATATATTAAATGAACAATAATAAAATGTTATAATATTTTACACACCTGTATGCAGGTTAAATATGCCCGTACAATTTTAACCTTAAGATCATGCTTTGTTACCATATTCTGGCAAATAAAGATATTTTGATTTTTGTACATTCAATAGACATACATATTCAAAGACATAGTAAACAATATAGTCAGAATTCACACACATCCTCAGAAATCTACATAAGTACACAAGTATCCATTGACATATTTATTGCCCTTATCGGGATTGGAACCCAGGAACAACCGTAACCGGGCGTAGCACGGTTGCCATTTTATCACTTATCGTTGTGGATAAGGCATCCGTCACTCTCGCACTCGCATACTTGTCAGAGCGTGATGGGCGTCTTTACCACAACGATAAGTGATAAAATGGCAACCATGCTACGCCCACAGGACAGTCAGCTGTGCCGTCAGCTTCACTAACCGGTCGAGTCATGCACGTTAGCTCGGCGAGCGTGGAAGCGAGGGCGCAAAACACTGAAATCAAATTACAAATCCATCCTTTTAATATTATAAATGTTAAACTTTGGATGTATAAGATGTTTGTTACTCAATCGGCTCAACGGTTTTTAATGAAATTTGCATAAGGACAGTTTATAGCGTAGATTAAACCGTAGGATACTTTTCATCTAGAAATAAAAACTCAATTAGCAAGACTAAGAGCTCTGGGTCTTAGAAATTCAACGTTGCATTACACGTATTTATTCACCATCGAATTCAATCTGCATTTAATCGAGTGTGTTGCATTTTAAACGCTTGTTTGCATACATTTAGTCTAGCTTGTATAATTCCCTAGTGAGTATATTTTTACATGATCTGTTGTGTGGCAGAATTTTTTGTCGCAATTTACACTAGTCTCGATACTAGCGTAAAACCTACGAAGCCTACGAAAGCTCTTTGCCTTTTACACTCTTTTGTGTGTTAAAAATGTAACTGGAAAATGTAGATTGTCAAATAACAATGTGTGCTAAGAGACATGGAAAGGTTCTAGTATTTTGAAACGCTCTCGTGGGAAATGAACCGGAAAATAATTAACACAACAATAAAAACACATTGATAAAATATTAGATTGCTTTATTAAAATAACATTTACAAACACCGTTGACGTGGTGTATTCACTATATAATTATTATGTCTTCAGAAGTCTACTCGCAACTCGCACTCGTGAGCCGAAACCTCAATATTTGTCGTGTTTTCATATGAGTGGGCATTAAATTGTTGCATTACGTCGTCGACTTGCTCTGATCCCTCGGGAAACTCATAAAGAACTGCTCAGCGCTTATCCCTCTCACCGAGGCGAACCCCACAACACTCATTTTCATACATGAAATTCAGGTGTGGAATTTCCTTACTTTCTTGCCCTCACCAAATATTAAATTCCCTAGCCGATATATTAATATTACTTATACTTACGCGTTAGCTTTTGCCGTTCGGTAGATAGATATTTAAAGTAATTGCACAAAGGGTGGTTTTAGAATCTCTTTTCAATCAAATACCACGAGTCGTTTATTTCAGAAGATGGTATATAGGTGCATTAAAATACATTTTACAAAGCTCAAAGCTAGTGGCCCCGTTAGACTTGCTTTATTCATGATATCGTTGTAAATATACATTGTTTCTTTTGATTTCAAACTGTGTAGGTATTAGTTGCACATTATTCCATGTACCTATTTCAGAGACCAAGTGGGTCCCTTTCTCAGTTTAATTTTATCAACAAATTAGCTTAATATATACGAGAGATGGATTTATAAAGGTGGTCAAAGAACGTTCCTTTATGTGGCGACAAAGTTACAAAAAGTTATTTGCCATTTCGTGTTTTTTTTACGAAACTGGCATTCCAAAGTGGAGTTTGCTAACAATCTGCCCCCTATTTATGAACTATTTCTAAAATTATTTAATTAAATTTTTTTTTTTTATAAAAAATTAAATTTTAAATTAATTTTTTTTTTTTTTTGAAATTATTTATAATAAATTATAATTTTTAAACAATATAAATTTTATAATTTTCAATAAATTTTAAAAATATTATTACACATGGTAACCTCTCCAACCTTGTCACTTTGTGATAATGATATTGACGTGATATACGATTGAGGTGAATGCTGGAGAGTACTAGTTTATATATTGGAAGTCATTTGTATGTGTGCTAAGTTTATCCGCGACCTGCGACTGTGACGCCGCGGCCAGTCCTCTTGCCCGGCGACCTCTTATGCAAGACTCATAATATCTATGCAAGAGAAGGAATTAATTTATTATGTTTAGAAAATATTTAAGGTTCACGGAAACAAAAAGTATCATTTACTAAATCCTTTAAATGTAGAAATCATAGTACGACGAAAAATATTTTACTTAAGGTGGTTCGACGACCATACAAACCTTTTTTTGACATTCGCAGGCTATTTTAAGAAACTTATGTAACACACTTTCATAAGTTGGCTTTCCATTTGCGCGAAATTCCCCCTTTCCTTGTATAAACTAGAATAGTTTGAAAAATTATTTCGTCACGTGATAGTTTGGGAAAACGATTATTCTTTTCGAACCACCTTAAACGTTAGCCAAAATGACAATGAGTGTCCACACCAACAACTGTCATAAACCTATTGAATTATTATATTATTGATATCAAGCCAAGACCAGCTTTTTACAACTTTTGCTATCCGACTTCAAAATTAGAATGTATGACTGCACTTGCTCGGTCCGCCTATAAAGTGAATGCTTACGTTTTGGATCCTATCAAGTATTTACCTGTGCGGCACTAAGTACGCCAATAGCCAAGGAAAAACGTGCTACTAATTTAAGATTGAAATGGGAAAAACGTTTTACTTGACTTGTAGTCCTAGCGGTACGCAAAAATATGTCGGAACGATTGGTCTTTAGGCCATACGAATTAATTTGATCCGTACCACGAAAAAAAAACAAAAATGGAGAGGAATTATAACGTCATCTTTTTTTAGTATGGGAAATAAATGTTTTTTGTTCTGAAACCTATCGTGTGTGGTATCTAAATGAAAGGGCTTACTAAGCCGATTCTTAAAATATATCACATCATTATATTTCAGTCACTTGTTTTAAATAAAAATAAAAATCTTTTTCAAAACATACCAAGTTTGGGCTCCTCCAGATATGATGCAGTTGAATCATTATTTGTTAAATATACCTAAAATGATATTTAATAGCCTCATATCCAACCTCAAGAAAGCAATTTGGAAAATATTTACATTAAGTATTTTTTTATATTTTTTAAAAATTACAAACTGATCAATTCACAATTAGTTGTTGAAACGTGTATAAAAAGTTCAATTTTAGACAGAGAGGATAATAAATACAAATGCGAGAGTTTTCAATAATATTTATATTATTTATTAATATGAACATAATATTTTTAATTCCACCGCCTGCACTCATATTCAAACCAACACGAGTGATCCATCCCTGAGCAAGCAATTGACAACCGAGCGGTTTGGAGAAAAGCTTTTAGACACTAATTTCGAAGACATGTTATCGATAAATTGTTCTACAGAATTATACAACGCCCTATCACGTTGTGGTTTGCTGCACTAAAACTAAAGGCTTAACAAAAGCATTCTGATATGCCATTATCTAACCGTTATACAGTGTAAAGCATCATAATGGTTTTCAAATGCCAATATAAAGCGTCAAGATGCTCGGTGAACTTATATAAGAGTTTATACGGACCTTAAGTTCTACATAAGTTTACTATTCGTTTGATAAAATGCTTTCCGTGTTACTTGGATACTTGTTATAAATAACCATAGCAGTCTAGAGCCTAGCTCTGAGAATAGCTTGTTAAAAACAGTCGATAATAAATATGTTACTAGGGCTATGGCGTCCGGTAAACTGTGTGTACTTAAGGTTAAAAACCATTATGTGATAGAACGCTAAAAAAGCGTATCCCCAATCTTCTGAACAGTTTACCAGAAACTATCAGCCGTAAAAGGGTAAAAAACGACTTTAAAAGAAGATTAAAACTACATTACTTAAGTATAATAACACCTAAGGCATACTAGTATCTGTATGTAACATTGACAAAGACAACTTAAGTATGTACAAATTAGTTAACTCTGTACTACTCTATGAAGTGATCACACAGACAAACTGTTCCGAGAGTTTAGTGGGACCCTGTTAATTATTAAGTTTATATATTCTGTTGATTAAATAAATAAATAATAATAATAATAATAATCTAGCGAGAGTCTCTTGAGATGTTGATAGAGACTCTTCTTCGCAGAAACGACTATCGGGACAATGATCGTCAAATCAAAGTTCCGGTACTTTTTTTCGAGATAAAAATACAATGTAGCTTCGCAAACAATGTTAAAATTATAAGAATCCTTATCCAATCGTCAATAATAAAAATAAAAATAAAATAATATTCAAAATGTTAGAGGAGATAGTATCTCCGATTACGGTTTTATTATTTATTTAACAACTACTTGACAATTACTATTAAACAAAAATACACAATGTCTATTTACGTATTACGATTTCAATATAGAATATTCAATATAAATGTTACACAAAAAATATTATCAGATTAGGTAGGTATCAATAAATCAAATAATTACCTAAAACATTATTTCCATGAACTTATGAACAGAGTAAAGAGGGTTATCCAACAAAAGATGTTTTAGTCTACGCCTAAATGTTTCGTCACAAGCTTCGTTTCTTATATCGGCGGGTAGGTGCTCGAAATAAGTAGGTCCAATAACCCGGGGATTTTTCTTAGACAGCTCTATGCGAAGAGGAACTGTTATTAAGCGTCCAGTTGAACTAAGCTGTTTACTTGTTACATTCACACGTGCAAACTGGCAAATTTTTTTGTTGCAAATAATAGAAGCACGAACAAATGTTGTGAGTAGTGTGTCATGCGTTGTGATGAGAATAACTCCCGACAGGGGTGCCGATGCTTGACTCCCACAAGCCAAATACGGCTACGAATCCCCTGCCTGTTGAACAAGGCGACTGTATTTATCATCCTCTCTGTCTATAATTGAACTTTTTATACATGTTTCAACAACTAATTGTGAATTGATCAGTTTGTAATTTTTAAAAAATATAAAAAAATACTTAATGTATATATTTTCCAAATTGCTTTCTTGAGGTTGGATATGAGGCTATTAAATATCATTTTAGGTATATTTAACAAATAATGATTCAACTGCATCATATCTGGAGGAGCCCAAACTTGGTATGTTTTGAAAAAGATTTTTATTTTTATTTAAAACAAGTGACTGAAATATAATGATGTGATATATTTTAAGAATCGGCTTAGTAAGCCCTTTCATTTAGATACCACACACGATAGGTTTCAGAACAAAAAACATTTATTTCCCATACTAAAAAAAGATGACGTTACAATTCCTCTCCATTTTTGTTTTTTTTTCGTGGTACGGATCAAATTAATTCGTATGGCCTAAAGACCAATCGTTCCGACATATTTTTGCGTACCGCTAGGACTACAAGTCAAGTAAAACGTTTTTCCCATTTCAATCTTAAATTAGTAGCACGTTTTTCCTTGGCTATTGGCGTACTTAGTGCCGCACAGGGAAATACTTGATAGGATCCAAAACGTAAGCATTCACTTTATAGGCGGACCGAGCAAGTGCAGTCATACATTCTAATTTTGCAGTCGGATAGCAAAAGTTGTAAAAAGCTGGTCTTGGCTTGATATCAATAATATAATAATTCAATAGGTTTATGACAGTTGTTGGTGTGGACACTCATTGTCATTTTGGCTAACGTTTAAGGTGGTTCGAA